>LR994574.1:18744769-23744769 GCA_905187475.1 Syritta pipiens
ATTGAAGTTTTTCTTTCCTACATATCTTAATCTTAATTTTACTTTTCTTATAGTTTCTCGTGTATTTTCTCTGTATTTTTCTTGTATTTGTGTGCAATGAATAAATAAAGTCTTAATGTCCATTTATATTGATCACTTCCATATAAATTTGTATAAAATAATAATATTTATAAATCGTTTTGATGTGGCATTCAACACTAATTGTTATTTAAATACGAATATCACTACTATTCTTTCTCTACCATTAATTTTTGATTTTACATTGTTAACTATTTGACTTCTTGGCTTTTTTTATTGTACTAGTAGTTCAAGAATACTGATAATAAATAAATAAAAAAAATAAAAAAACGTTTGTTAATGTTTCTTTGAAATATTTCACAATTGTATATAAATTCAGGATTCACTTATACTGTCAACCTTTTCACAAGCAATTACCAATTTATTTAAAATAAATTCATAAAAATATTTATGTTTATACTCTGTCCAAGACAAGCCGAAAATTTGCGAAAATTAATATCTCGGAATAAGAATTGACTGAAATTTTAGCCTTAGGGCAAAATGTTAGAGTTCTATTCTATTTTTTTTTTTATAAAATCACTCCGGCATCTGTCTGACTGTCTGCTTGTCTGTCTCCTTGTCTATTTTTCTACGTATTTGTTTTTTTTACAAAACTCTCTTTAACTGTCTGCCATTATAAACCATTTATAGTTTTAATAGGCAATGCCAAAATATATTAATTTTTATAGCTAATCACAAATTAACGAAAAAACAGGATCTACTTCTACTTATTTCTTAAAAAAAAAATTCGTTGAGGTCATCGAATGATAAAAAAAGAAAAGAAATCAAATTTCTGTTCACAACTTTTTCTTTTCTCAATATTTCTATTTCTACTAAGCAATTGGAGTTTAAGTCTTTTTAGAAAACACAATGGATACGCAACACTACTCAACATTTTAACGAGTCATTTGGTAAATCCTGCAAACAAATTTGGGTTCAATAATGACAACAAACGACAAATACAATTTTACCAAGCTAATAATCTTAACCATGACTCGCATATGGTGGGGATGTGGCTTCTTTTCAACTGCAGTAAGGTGTTGGACGTGGTTGCCCAGAGTCCAAACGAAAACACAATTGAAAATTTGCGGTTCGAAAAAAATGGTGTCAAAAGACACCCAAAGAAGAGCAAAGTTGAAAACAGCAATAAAGGAAGAATGGGACAACGTCCTAGGTGATTATGATATGCGGAATTTAGTTTACTCAATGAAAGGAGACTAGAAGCAGTGGCATACATTAAAAGTAGTCAAACAAAATATCAGTTGCTTTCAACCTTACTGGTTGTCCACATTTAACAAAAAATATGAAATTTTGGAAACAATTTCTTGCAAGAGTGTGCTTTGATTTTTTTTTAGTATTGTCTTAATTCCTTTTGAAAAGTACTAATTTATGAAAAGATGTTTCAGAGAGGATGTGATACCAATTTTGTGATTATAAAGGGTTTTTCAATAAGGACTTGACAACTTTTTTTTAAGTAAAACGCAAACCGTTTGAAATATTCCAAAAACTTTATTAACGGCTTGAAGTGCAATCAAAACATTTATTAATGGAACTTGACTTCGTTCATATAGCCATCGCGGGCACATTTGTAGTGGTCGATTCGTTGGACCCAATTTTCGATGACTCGGCCACACACTTCGGCCAAAACGGCCGCTATTTCGAGTTTAATGTTCGCTCTAAGCTGTTCCAACGTCGTCGGCTTGTTGGCATAAACCAATGACTTAACATAGCCCCAAAGGAAATAGTCTAGAGGCGTTAAGTCGCAGAAACGAGGCAGCCAATCGACTTCAGATAACTCGCTCATTTAACCTACCTTTCAATAAATCGATTGTAATGTGTGCTGCGTGGCTTGTGGCTTATGGCACCATCCTATTGAAATCACATTTCGTCCAAGTTCACATCTCCTAATTCGGGCCAAAAAATAATCGGTCATTATGGCGCGATAACGCTGACCATTCACAGTAACATAGCGATCCTTACCGTCGATGAAAAAATATGGCCGCCGGCATGCAAATCGAACCAATTTTTATGGATGAAGTGGGGATTTATGAAGCACGTGTGGATTTTCACCCGAGCAATAACAAATATTTTGCTTATTGACGAAGCCTCTGAACCAAAAATGAGCTTCGTTATAGAAGATGATTTTGCAATGAAATTCATCATCTTGGTGCATCTTTTCCAGAACCCAATCGGAGAATGTACGCCGCTTCAAATGGTACATCAGCTTCAATTCTTGAATTAGCTTGATCTTGTATGGGTGTACACCAAGATCATTACTCAAAATACAACACAATGTGGTCTGAGCGATGCCCAATTCTTAAAAACACCGTGGAATCGAATGATCTTGATCGTTTTCTACGGACGCCTGAACGACAGCGATATTTTCGACACTTCCCCACTGCCTTGAGGGCGATGTGGAAACCTGATAGGCAGGTGGAACAGGCCCGTTCTATTCCAAGTAGTGTGAGACTTCCACACACTAAAACCACATCTTGACCTCTTCTCCTTGACACCATCCACTCTGGAACCGCTTTCGCATTACTTCAGAGTGGTGTCGTTTTCTTCCCCCCGCAGGGGACCGGCTTTTCATTTTCTTCATCGGGTTAATTCATTAATCTTGCCGGTCAGGTTGTAATCGATCTTCATTTGGGGGGATGCTATATCCTTCCTCTCTCATTTTAGTTCTCAGCACTACTTCAGCGTATGTCGCGATTTTGGTCCAGTGGGTGCTGCTGGATAGCATTTTTTCGACGACGGTATCAGGTGATATGCTGCCTATCTCCGCTTCCAACCTGGTCCTCTGCACTGCCCACCTGCTGCATTCGAAAAAGGTATGGTAGGCGTCGTCTTCTTCGGAGTCTTCGTACTGGCAGGCAGCGCTCTCTTTCTTGCCCATCTTGTGGAGGTACCTGTTGAAAGCCCCATGTCCGGATAGCAGTTGGATGACGTAGAAGTTGACATCACCATGTCTCCGCTCTGTCCATGCAGCCACATCTCTGATAAGCCGCGCTGTCCATCTTCCTCTAGTTTCAGCGTCCCACCTGGCTTGCCACCGCTGCCTCGTTCGCACCTTTGCAGCCACCATCGCCGTTGTGGTACCCGCTTCCGTCTTGTGGTCGTGGACGTACTTTCGTTCTGCGGCCATTAGATCGATAGGGGTCACTCCTGCTATAACGAGAGCAGCTGGCTCAGATACAGTACGGTAAGAGCTGATAATCCGTAGAGCTCCACGCCGTTGCACGGCAGCCATTTGTCTTCTGTAGGACTCCTTATTGAGCGCATCAGCCCAGATCTCACATCCATATAATAAGATGGAATGGGTGATGGCCATGAGGAGCTTCCGCCTGGACATGGTCGGGCCTCCGATATTCGCCATGATCCGGGAGAGTGAAAAGGTAACTTTTGCCGCGCGCCCTACTGCCACTTTTATTTGTTCCCGGTAGGAGAGCTTGCAGTCCAGGTGCATGCCTAAGTACTTGACTGCGCTCTTGCTGGTGATGGGCTGGGATCCTACCAGAAACTCAACTTGGCGCGGGATTCGTCGGGTTGTAAGTAGGACTATCTCCGTTTTCTCAGCCGCTAGCTTTAGCCCATGGCTTGTGAGCCATTCCTGCACTTCCCCATTACTTGGTTCAGTTTCAGTTTTGCTTCTTCTGTGTCCCCTGCGGTGCCTGTCTTACTAGAGCGAGAATTACGACCGAAAAGTGGAGTTAACGCTCTTAAAGTTGCTGTCTAAGGTCACCGATTCCGAATTAATTTACAGACGTTGTTCGTTCGTATACTTAGAAATGAAATGAAAATGTTGAGTTTGCTGAATAAATTGACAATTCCATGATTAGTGTTACCCTATGTAGCCCATCCTTAAATACTGATAACTGTATAACAGTGAGAAAATCCCTCTTGCTAAGGACAGGGAAAGCTCGTCGAGGACCTGGCTGGAAGGGCACATGGCGAGTTCGCGTAGTTGCACTTCAAGTTATAATTAGTAAAAGGCTGCGTTCAAAAATTAAATTCAAAGTTGTCAAGTCCTTATTGCAAAACACTTTCTATTCATTCAATTGTTAGTAATTTAGTAGATATGTAGATCCTTTGGGTCGCCGAACTCTCTTAGAGGCAATGTCGCAATGGAAGAAAAAAATCGTAACTTTGAGTGACCTAAGAATCAAGGCTAACGTCGTGTAAGTTGTTGTTCCTTCTATCCCCGTAGTTCTTTGAGTGTCAAAATTGTTACAAGTGCCTCAAATGGCGTCCAGTATAACTCGTATGATTTGATCTGAGCGTGCTTTTCGACTATTGGAAGCACCGGTAAACACAAAAACCCAGAAAAACAGCAAAAATCCCTAAAAAAAAGTCTAACCAGACATCTTCTTTAAGCACTACCGTTTATCGAAGGTCTCTCTTGAGAATTTACCAAGTTTCCGGAATGTAATTGATATTCATCACCTCCAAAATGGCTTAACCAACCTCACTCACCTCAAACTATTTAATGAAGACCTTAAGAAATGTTAACTTCTGACTTCCATCGAACTCATAAATGTCGATTGGTTGAAACAGAGACCCCAAACGTTCTGTTGAAGTCCTAAATGTCTTCTGACTACAGACGATACTTTTACCGTAGACAGATAAACACACACAGAAAGTTCTCAATGTTTTCCAGAATGTTTAAGGCCACCAAACCCTAAAGACGACCTCCAAGAAATAACCCCAACAAAAGATTGATGGACTCGGGTCGCATGCACGGAGCTCACACATAAGCTTTATGGCCCCCATCTGCCTAGCCGACAAAAATTTATTTAGGAATCATCTCGAAGGTCGTCTCATTTCTCTGCATCCAAAATGCCCATCGGTCTCCAGGACAACGAAGACGATAGGACGTCGTTTATGGGGGATAATGCCGAAGGTTCGACATCTCGGACGAACGAACAAAACGATTTCTCGGATCAAGAAAACCTGAGTGGGGATGCATCTCCGACCACAAAGGTTTTTGTTTCATTTAACCTCCTCAATGTTTTTCGATGAATTCGAAGAATTCTTCTTAAAGAGGTTCAAGGAAGAGGGGCTAGGGCCTTACCCACATTCTACTCACCTTTACTTTAGTTTTCTTTCGACTCCGATGGGGCATCGTGACGTCGGTGAGCTTCAGCAACTTCGGCCTAATCGGTCGCTTGCCACCCTTTGCCCGATCGAAGGTCAGGTCCTGATACGTTTCTGACGTCATTGCTGCGATGGTCCTTCTTTCCCTGGGCGGTGTTCACTTTAAGTCATCATCTGTAAATTATAAAATGAATAACGGTTAAGGCTGTGCAAATCATCAATTAGATTAATTTGAAAAAGGAAGCGTTCGGACAGGACCCACGCGCACATTCATCGAAATTGCATTAGGCACGGGTTGGGGTTGTGGTGGATGGCTGACTGGGGGTGGATGATCCCTCCTTTTGTGTGTGAGTGGGTGGGTTGATTGAGGACTCTAAAAAAGTCGAAAGTTACTGGTTTTTGAATATCGACAGCGGCAGGGAATATTGAATTCTATTTCCCGTATACGGTTCATCTACTTAAGTCGATGATTTCATTTATTTTTTTCTTCTATTGAATTTGTATCCACATGTCGAATAAGATTTTCAAAAAAAAAAAAGAATCTTTTCATCGATAGCCGTTGAAGGGTCCTGATTCTGGTCATCGGTTTGACGGAGGGAAATATGCTTTTTAGTGAAAATGTATCTCGATGTGTGTCGTCGGTTTTGGTGGAAAGGATTGGCGGTGTCTGTGGGCGGTGGGTCAGCATTGTTGTGGGAGGGGACGATGGATATCCTTTGGAGCCTTGGAGTTCTTTGTCAAGTGCCGATACTTTGTGTGCTTGATTTCAAATGGCAGAGAGAGAGAGAGAGGGTTTTTCGTGTTTATTGAGACGAAATTGTAAATATTCTTATGGTCGGATCGGTCTTCGAGATGCGGACTTTTGGGAAAATTCAAATTCGTCCCACACACAATTTTTTCCGTTGTTGAGAGAGGGGTAGTAGGATTCTGTCTTTCAAGTCGACCGTGAAGGAGGCCTTCGATTGGGTCCAGATATCAGCCGATGGATGATGTAGATGAAACAAATTTGGGTTTGGGTTGGAAAGGCAACTCCCTAATTATAGAAACAGGCAAATTTTTTGAATATTTTTTTTTGTATATAATTTTTAAAAATAGAACTGAGTGCGTTTCTTTAAAGCCAATTCAAAGCCTCTCTTTGTGGAGCTCTGGTTTCACGGGAGTTTCTTTGATATTCAATAGTGAACATACAGATGTCTTATTAACTCAAGAAATAAGACCTTTTAGAACACTCTTGGCAGAGGCATAGAAAGGGATAAAAATGTAAAATTTATAGACGAAAGTTTTACTATACAGTAGGTGCAAGGAATGGGCGCCGTGGCTTAATCGTTAGTGCTTTGGACTGTTAAGTGAGAGTAGTCGGTTTCGAATCCAGCCCGACGACCACAAAACAATTTTCACGCCCCCACCTCCAGCGAGAATCTGACTGACAATCTTCCTCTGTCATGGAAAGCTTTCGCAATTGGCCGTTCGGAACCGGCATTAAACAGTAGGTCCCCTCCATTTGTGCCAAAATTATATCGCGCACAACACAGTGGAGGTGCGAATAAGGTATGCTCTGGCCCTCTATGGACTGTTACGAAGATTATTAATTTTCTTTAGGTGCAAGGATAAGGCTGGATACGAAAAGAAGCTCGATGTATTGGTGCCACACGAGTTAACGCAAATAAAACCTCATGGACCGAATTTCCATCTGCGAACCGCTGCTGAATCGCAACAAAATCGTTCCATTCCTGAAGCGTTTGGTAAGTGGCGATGAAAAGTGGATCACTTACGACAACGTCAAGCGAAAACGGTCGTGGTCGAAACGCGGTGAGCCGGCGTAAACGGTGGCCAAGCCAGGGTTGACGGCCAGGAAGGTTTTGTTGTATGTTTGGTGGGATTGGCAGGGAATTATCTACTAAAAACTAACTATTTTTTTCTTATTGTCTACTAAACTAACTTGTCTACTAAAAACGAACTTCGTGGGCTGTCACGCCACTAATAATGATGACGATGATGAGCTGCTCCCATACGGCAAAAATCTTAGCTCGGAACTGTACTGTCAACAATTGAACTGTCTGAAGGAAACAATCGCCCAGAAGCGGCCAGCTTTGGCCAATATGGGAGGAATTGTGTTCCATCAGGATAACGCCAGGCAACACACATCGATAGTGACTCACCAGAAGCTCAGGGGATTGGGTTGGGAGGTTATAGTCCGGACTTGGTGATTACCATCTGTTCCTGTCCATGGCCAACAATTTTGCTGGTGAAAAATTCGCTTCAAGGAAATCGACTCGCTTGTGAAAATCGACTCAATTTTTTGCCAATAGGAACGAGGGCTTCTGTGAAGGAGGCATAATGAAATTATCTTTAAAATGGCAACAAATTATCGAACAAAACGGCGCATATTTGACCTAAATCGGATCATTCTAACTATTGAAGTTAAGGCCTTCAATTTCATGCAAAAACAATGGATTTCATTTTTCTTCACCTACAGTGGCGTCCAAAAATTGATACATACTCAGCGGTCGCATGGTTGTTTGTAAATAAAAAACCTCCGATTTAAATGATTTTTGTATTATTTGTTTCCTTACTTCATCACCAAAACAATGAAGTACAAACGATTTTGATCGCATCTATAGAACGGCGAAAATTCACAAAAGTTCATCTTGACCCCAATGTATCCATTTTTGCACGTTTAGAAAAATATTTATTTTGATGTGTGGGAAGACTTAGATAACTTTGGCGCCAAAAATTGATAATAGTTTTTCATAGAGCGTCCAAAAACGAGCAATTTGGGGTTTGGAGCTATGGGTGGGTTGTCTACCTCACCCCGTTTAGGAGGGAGGGGCAATTTAAAATCAAATCAAACAACATGAAAAAAAAAATTCATTAAAAAACAATGGCAACACCAACAATAAAGTACTGTACCAATTTAGAAAGGCGAAATCTTGTTCTTTAAATATACATTAAAGTTAGATTGTTCGTGCCCATAGTTTGTGAAAAATTTGCATACAAACTCAAAATTTTAATAAGCAAAAATAGAAAAAAAAGTGTAGATAATTTTTTTTCAAAATTGTAAGTCACAGTGGTAAATTGGGACCTGGCCGTTAATGCTCACGTTCATTCCGAGTCGAACACAAAAAACAGAAAGGTCCTATGTCTTCTAGGACCACCGTCCTTACGTATCTACTAATCTGTTTGCGGCCGAACGAAACCCTCGGCGTGTGAGTAAAAAAAAAAGTTTTTTTTATCTAAGTAAGGCAGAAAGCTGAAGCCCCCGCGAAACAGATTGGCATATCCTTCACCGTTTTAAAAGTTTTTTTTTCAGAGGCATCTTTTCACAACAAGATGAAACGAGCTTGTTTGAATTCCTTAGAGAATCAAAAGGCAAACACCAATAGAATAATAAGTAGCAAGAAAAGAAATTTAATTGAAGCGTAAATGCAACTAAAATGAGGTTCATCGGCACGTCCTCATTTGAGTATGAAAGTTGTATAACACAAATCTGGTTAGTTGTCTCTCAAGCTAAGTAACAAAATTACGTTTGATTTTTTTATCGTCTTGAAATCCACATCAATCTTTGGAGATCTGAAAGCAGCGAACAGCAGCAACAGCGGCTTATTAAATCATTGAGCATATCATTTGAAATCGGTTGCAAAACGTGAGCGCAATGCACAAACTGCGACATCTCAAAAAACACAGAAACCAAACCAAACTGATCAATCGACAGCCACCCTCTAATTGTCGACTGAAAATCCCACGAAATCCACGTCCGACCGCACTGAAAACACCCACAGACCTCAATCAACACGCGTACTCCGTCAAAAGGTCACCGCGCTTCGACAATCACCCGTCCATCGGTCCATCCATCCGCAGCATCACACATGCGAATTAATTTTATCCTCGTCTCTCGATGATTTATTTTCATACAAAAAAATGAGAATTACGTATACGCCTTGATACCCCGTAACAGAGCCTGTTTACTCATTGCTCGTTCAACTTCCTGCAAACATGCAACAAAAATAAAAATAAAAATCCGAAACCGGACTCCCCCGTGAGGCATCCGCAACTCAGGACTGACAGACAAAAGACCGGTCTGGGCTGAAACTATTTTCATTAAATGCCGCAGTTCATCTGCAGCGACGGACGGGGAAGCGCCAACGTGGACGTGGACGTGTGCGTTCGACGACATCAAAGGAAATGTGATTCTTCCCCCGGTCTGTCTGCAAAGTTCCCCTCGTGACCTTGTGTCTCACATCGAGAGACGACATGTGACCTTCCATCAGTCGGCTGCTGAAACCCTTTTCAACTTCAAAAGGACAGGTGAGTGGGAGACTGTCACACCACCCGCTGCATGCAGAGTCAATTTTTTTTTTTTTCACGACGCCCATCAATTTCCCAAAGGCTCGCACCGTTTACAAATAACCGTGAGGGCTCTTTTTGAGTGTGGCAATTTTTAAGGACGCCACCAAATATCGCCATTCATCGAATGCAGGTGAAGGGAGTTACGGGAAATTAGGAAAATATCGAGGATTAGTCGTGCGTGGAATGACGATGATGATGCGGGTGGGGCAACGTGCGTCGAATCTCAATCGGACGCCAAATGTGTGGGGTTTTGGGAAAATTGTTATTTGGATTTTGAATTTCTATTTGGAGAGGAGGAGGAGTTGGTGTCTATGAGCGGTTTCCGGTTTGCCGGAGGATCGACCGGTTTTCTGTGGGAATTCTTTTGGGGGGTAATGCAAGCAAATGATACGTTAAATTGGAAGCATTTTGTTTTTGTATCTGGTGCGGTCGTTGAGTTAATTGAATTCGAAGGCGGGGGAGAGAGTTTTCATTTGGTTTTATGCACACATTCTCCTCAGCCCACCTCTGAGGTGGAGGAGTCTTGCGGCTGTAGCAATTTTCTTCGTACTCAGCAAATTGCTCTGCGGGTTGAAGGTGGCTACGGTTTCATCTGCATGCAATTCGAGAAAAGAGTTTCACTTTTCTTAGACAGAGTGAGAAGGTGTGTCTCACAATGGGAGCGTTTTCAGAAGGTTAGACAATTTTTGACTCAAAGTTCAAAAGTCAAACGAAAAACAGGAGAAGGAAGAGGATTTGAGGTTCTTATGATGTCACTTCTGAGAGTTTTGAGGGAAATCTACGAAAGTGTTTGCATGGAAGTGACAAGGATTTTGGCAGTGCGACTCAAAACCACACATTTGCATGTCACCTCTTGATCTGCTTCTGCTGGAGTCAGGAACAAAGTTTGGGAATTATTTTTATATGTGAAAACTCATTTGTTTAGTGACAATTGAGAGTTAAGAAGAGAAAGAAGAAGTGCTTATTTATTGAAAAAGAGGGAACAGATGCTAGACATTATGAACTTCGGCGGTATCAACACAAGCAGCACTTATTATCCTGTCTAATTTTTTCGTACGAAGCTAACAACTGATCACAACGACTCACAAAATTTATATACAGAAGCTTCTGGAGTAAAAAGCAGGCTTCCAAGTTTTTGCAATTGTTAGAACAAATTGAAATGTGCGAGTTGTTTGTTTAACAGTCCGGCGGACTACTCACCAAGTCATGGCGCCCAATTTCTAGTAGCAAAGTGTTTTTCCAATACGGACTTGAAAATTTTTTTTTTTTAAATAAAACGCAAACCATTTGAGATATTCCAAAAACAGGTCTTAGTGCAATCAAAACATTTATGAATGGTACTCGACTTGGTTCACCACTGGCATGTGTTTAGTGGTCGATTCGTTGGACCCAATTTTCGATGACCCAGCCACATATCTCAGCCGAAACTGCCGGTATTTCGCGTTCCATGTTGGCTCTGAGTCCTTCCAACGCCGTCGGCTTGTTGGCATAAACCAATGACTTAACGTAGCCCTAAAGAAAATAGTCAACAGACGTTAAATCGCACGAACGAGGCAGCCAATCGACTGGTCCATTTCTTGAAATAACACGCTCATCAAACTTACTCTTCAATAAATCGATTGTAACGTGTGACACGTTACAATCGATTTGCCACGTGCCACGTGTAACTTGTGGCACCTTCCTGTTGAAACCACACGTCGTCCAAGTCCACATCTTCGGCCACATCTTAGGGCCAAAAATAATCGGTAAGCATGGAGCGATAATGCTAGCTATTCACAGTAAAGCGATGATCGTTGTCGTCGACGAAAAAATATGGCCGCCGGCATGCAAATCGCACCAAACAGTTATTTTTTGTGGATGAAGTGGTGATTCATGAAGCACATGTGAATTTTCACCCGACCAATAACGCAAATTTTGCTTATTGACGAACCCATTGGGCCAAAAATGAGCTTCGTCACTAAAGATGATTTTGCAATGAAATTCATCATCTTGGTGCATCTTCTCCAGAGCCCAACCGGGGTACGCAAGTCGCTTCAAATGGTCCATCGGCTTCAATTCTTGAATCAGCTTGATCTTGTATGGGTGTACACCAACATCCTTATGCAAAATATGCAAAATGTGGTCTGAGCGACGCCCAAATCTCGAAACCATCGTGGAATCGACTGATTGGGATCGTATGCTACAGACGCCTGAACGGGAGCGATATTTTTGACACTTCGACCAACCCGTTGTCTCCCTGACACGTCAATATCGCACAACGAATTTGTGGACTCAAATTTTTGCACCAAACTTGTTGTCTACTAGGGCGAGATCTACGACCGAAAATTGGAGTTAACGCTCTTAAAGTTACGCTCTAAGGTCACCGACTCCGAATTTCGGTAGAAAATTTTTATAATTTGCAGACGTTCCATCCAAACTAATCATGCATAGCGTCGTTCTGTAGGTTATATCAAGACCTTTCAAATGATGTATTGCCAGATACGAGCTCTGTAGCGCTTTGTACATAGCCGGAAAATTCAAAAGACAAAAAAGCGGAAGGGAGATATTCGACAACCTAATATCATTTGGGAAAAATTTAAAGCGATATAGATGTCTCCTGCTTTCCCAGACCAATGTAAAACTTCAAACACGTCTCCTGAAAAGTAGGGAAAATCGACGTAGTCGATTCTGTCTTGTGACCACAGATATTTCAATCACACAGGAAGCACTTGTTGAAAATCTCATTTTGTTGGACTCATGAATTCATTCTGAAATGACTGCAATTCCTTATCTTCGAGTGTTTTCGCCTTTCAATGACAATCAATTATGTCGTTCTTGTTACTAACAAATATATTCTAGAAGTAAAATTGATTCTTCAAACGTCAAAGCAATCCCCCGCATAATTTTTCAGTTAAGGCATTGTAATCGAAATAAACATCCACACCCAATATGCTTCCCTTTCACATGAAAAGGCATTGATTTTCATTCAACAATAGTAAATTAACTAACTTTCATAAAACTTAATGCGATATAAACTGAACACTTTTGACAAATGTCTGTGTCTGAATATCCTGAAATGCGATTATATGTTACGCCAAATCACATTGTGTTACTCCCAATAAAAACAATTCAATTTAATTGGTTTATCTTTGGTATCAATTGACAGAGCCCTTCATGTCATTCAATTTTTTATGTTTACCGTTTTGAATAACTGCTGTGAACGTTATCCATTCTGAAGTTCAAGTTTTCGATTAATAACGAACGCAGTTTGAACTTTATTTGGTAAATAATGTTAGCAATTCCACAATTTTTATTGATTTATTCAAAATTTGGATTTAAAGCACTTACACTCCGCGACAAAAAGATGGCATATAAAATGATTTTCTTTGATTATGAAGAAGGATGAGTTGAGATGCTGTTTTCATCGTTTAAGTGTTATAATTTCTCCTTAAGAAACAAGGAGAATCAACGCATTATTAGTTTTTATCATTTAAAATACCAAAATTTTCTAGATTCAGCTTTTTATATTTTTTTAAAAAAGTGCTGACTTTTTGTCGCATCACTTATGGTGCTTGGACAATATATTGAATTCTTTTATGCTCTATTTAATACGCAAAGTGAAATTGGTTTTAAATATAAAAAATACGAAAAAAGGTGCATGCGTGTATGTCGCATACTGTACATACTGCGCCAAGGAAAAATATCCGAGTGGATTTAACGAAGAAATGAGTGAGGAATAACTAAACCGCCTAAATGTTTCAAAAGAGGTCAATAAGGAGCTAAGTTCACTCAGTTAATCTTTTCTCAGCTACACATAGACATAGACAAGACTTTGATCTTTTAGGGTTTAAGGCTTGAAGTCATAATTAAAAGTGAATAAGGCCTCAGATTTTACACCGACTTCCAGTTAAAATCCAGAAGGAGTATTCTGTTCTTTAAAAGACTATTGAGGAGATTCGAGTGAGAAATTAAAGAACTGTTGCCGGTAAATGGTGATCGTTTTTTAAAAGATTTACTTATTCTTGAAGTATACATTTCATATAATGGAATTTGGAAGATCCAAAAAAAATGTTGAGCATCTTAACAAAAAACAAATAACTGGGCACTCTGCTTTTGGCAAAAATTCCAGGCGACTGGACCTCCCGGCCAACGACTTCTGCAGAAGCTGCAGAGACGAAGAAAAGGAAGAAGCCTCGCTCCACCTTTTGGGGCCCGCAGCGTTCTCGCGAATCATAGAAATAGTCATCTTGGTCACTTCTTTCTCAGTAATCTCAGCGAACTAGCTGACACCAGCATGAGCCTTATTCTCAGCTATATCAATAGCTTCAACTGGTTTCTGGAGTAGTGGGATATTCTACATCCCATTACTTATAATGGACCTTGTCTGGCCTAAGTGCTTAGCTGTCTTGCGCAGCCCACCACGCAACCTAACCTAAGCTAACAAGAAAAGCTTATTTTTGTGACTTCGGATGAGCAATTGGATTGTTTCAAAAGAAGACGAGTCAGAAAGGCCTATGTGAGAGGTCTTTCAGTAATCTGATCATAAGGGAAGTAGAGCCCTTTGGGCAGCTACAAATGCTGCCGTGGGCGCGTTAGTAAGGTCAGACGATATCAATCCTGAAAAGAAAGCTTCTTACTGCGCTTGTTCTAAAGGGTGATTTTTTAGCTCCTATCTTTTTGGAAACACTGGTTTAAACAGCTGATGCACGTTTCGTGTTTTGTTTCACTGTCAAACACCTTCAGTTTGGTCTATAATTTAGCCCGGAATCGTCTTACAAACGAACAACGCTTGCAAATTATTGAATTTTATTATCAAAATGTGTGCTCTGTTAAGAAAGTTAAGAAAGTGTTCAGCGACGAAGCTTATTTTTGGCTCAATGGGTACGTAAATAAGCAGAATTGTCGATTTTGGAGAGAATATCAGCCAGAAGCATTGCAAGAGCTACCAATGCATCCAGAAAAAGTCACAGTTTGGTGCCACGGTGGGTTTATGGGCTGGTGGCATCATTGGACCGTACTTCTTCAAAGATGATGCGAATCGTAACGTAACTGTTAATGGTGAGCGCTACCGTGAGATGATATCAACTTTTTTTTGCCCAAAATGCAAGAGCTTGACTTGCATGACATGTGGTTTCAACAAGACGGTGCCACATGCCACTCAGCACGCGCAACAATGGACTTATTGAGAGGCGAGTTCGGTGAACATTTTATTTCACGTTCAGGACCGTTCAATTGGCCGCCTAGATAGTGCGATTTAGGTTGGTGGGCCGGCGGATATACCGCCTCACTTAGGTCCTTGTGGACCCCTTGTGTTAAAGTGCGATTTAAAGCCTTTAGACTATTTTTTGTGGGGCTCATGTCTATACAGACAAGCCCGCTTCAATTGACGCATTGGAAGACAACATTGAAGCATTTATTCGTGAGATACTGGCCGAAATGTTGGAAAGAGTATGCCAAAATTGGACTAAGCGGATGGACCATTTGAGCCGCAGTCATGGTCAACATTTGCATGAAATAATCTTCAAACATTAAATTATATGGACCGTACTATCGATTCAAATAAAGATTTCATGCATTTTTCTGAATTTTATGTGTTTTTTTTTTTTGAAAAACTTTCCTATAGCTTTTTAAAAATCACCCTTTATTTCTCCAACGACTATAAACATGAGAACATGAATCGAAGTATCAAATAGGCGTTGTGAATGAAAAAGTGTATCACAAATCAAGCTAAAAATCAAAATCACTCCGACAGCTGTAATGCAGAGCCTTGTTTTGTCGTCAGAATAGCCATTTGAACGAAAGGAAGAAGATCGATCACTAATCTATCAGAACAGACATTAAGGGAAACAAAATTCTGAGTCTCATATGTGTCTTAATCATTTCATTGATTGATTGTTTTACTTTTGATAAAATAAACTCTTCTTAGAGTCCTCGTTCAAAGGTCTAAGACACAAAATTGATTGGTCCATTCTTCACCTCCACGAAATTTTCAAATAGAAACTTGGACGTGAGATCATCAACTAATTGGTTTCTTTTCAAAATAATTCAGCAATTAACTTTGTTTACTGAAAAGGAGCACTGACCCAGAAAGAAAGAACTGCAACCATCCCATTCCCCCACTCTTGACCTAGAAAAAAGAGTCAGGAATATCGCCTGACGGAATAAAAAGCTTCTTAAAAAATTGCCGTGGACAAAAAGGTCCTTTTAATTTGACTGCCTCCGCTCTACCACCAGCAAAAGTAACAAAAAGTATCACCATCCAAAATTTCTACCCCTACGCCTCTCAAGGTCCCTGTCAAAGCCCCATTCACCTGCTCGCCGACCCCCTTCAAAGCCAAAAATAACACACCAACCACCTTCAACCAAAAATGGGTCAATTTCAGTTCAGAGGCCACACAGAGCCTCCGCTTCATGAAAGTGCCACCAATTTCAGTTCAGCCTTCAAATGTTCAGCCTCGCCGAGAATGTCAAGCCTCCACCCGTCCCCCCACACACACAAAAACGAAACAAAGAATTCCAAAAAAAAACGTATTTCAAGTGCCTTCAATTGCGCCCATTTACCAACAAAAAGATGCCTTAACTTGCGCGCCGACGAATCCTTGGGAAGCACTTTAAATCCATTAAGCGGCGGGCATCCTTCAAAAGACACCGGCCGCACCCCATCATACACACACACACACACAGACAGACAGGCAGAGAAGAAAAAACCGAAAAAGAAACGTCGCCCAGCCTCAAATGGAAACAATAAAACACGCGCACACGGAGACGAAGGATACAAGGATGCGGGATTAGTCAACAGAAATGAAGCGCTTCTCCCTGCGCGTCACTCATTCAAATTCCTGCACGCACGTTCCCATTCAGAGAACGCACGCGAATGAGTAATTTCTTGTTGTTTGCAACACCCCCCACCCCCCGACTTTGCATAAATCCTTTTAGAAAATTGCTTTATGAACACACAGCCAAGGATCTTTCACTTTGTTAACCAAACAACGTCGTTGTCGTTGTCGTTGTCGTTGTCTCCCTCGGTTCAATTAATGAGCACCTGTCAACTAGAAAGCGATACGCGGTGTCGACGACGACACGGATGCCGGTGACGCCGAGTCCTGGAAACCCTGAGGGGGATCCAAACAAAGCACCTATGATCGAGAGGCAAATACAAATGAATCTTCACCTCACACCCTGACATTAATTTCCATTCCGAGGGGGACACCATTTTGAAATTCAAATTAAATGCAATTGTTTATCTAATCGGAGTCCTTCTTCTCACATCGATTGTGTCCTTCCACAACAAACGTTGTCGCCGATGTGACTGCAAGGATCTTGGAGATGAGAAAAAAGAAAATTCATGTTTTCCTCATCGAAAGGTGGCACAACAACAATGACTCGAACGGATGTAAAGAGCGGCGGAAAAGGACGAAGGAGACGATGGAGGAGAGTTACAGGAAGCGATTCCAATTGCTTTTCAATGCTAAGCAGATGATGAGGATTTATCTACTTCTGCTCGAATGCGGATGCGAGATGTCCTTGAAGGGCCTGGCGGAGAGGAAGACGGGGTCAGGGCCGGGTTCGATTGAGGTTCCGTTTTCCAGGAAAGTTCGTTAACAAATAGAAATCGTTTTATTTATTTGTTTGGTTGGGCGACGGGGGGCGGGCTGATTCTTGGAAGAAACCACCCTCCCGAACCTCAGCCGAGACAGTCACGGCACAAAGGAGAAATTACAACTTAAATTGGTGTTTAATGGGAAGCCACCCACGAGGGGGTGGGGGTTGTCGTCGTTGAAGGATTTGTTTCCTTCGCACGATGGGATGCGGTTGATATCGTCGTGCTACGGACGGGGGGTAATGAGTAGTTCTGTTCAATTTGTAAGCAATCAGTTGGCGGTTGGATGGGGTGGTTTTGGGGAACAAAGTGTTGGTGGTGTTGGTTTTGACTGTCTAGTAACGAGAAATAGACGTGCTGTGATGGGGATGAGAAACCAACCGCCAACAGCCTTGAAAATTTGCCAAAAACTGTTTGAGGAGCCTTCTTTGGAAAATTGTGAGTAAATCATGTCTTTTAAATAAAAAGAAACAACAACGAAGACACATCGCGGGCTCGGAGTTAACCAGCACTCAAATGAGTATCGCAAACTTTGAAGATGGAGACCAAGGCGCTCTTAGAATTTTGGCTATGGTCCACAAAAAGGACGCCAAGACAGATGAATGATGGTAAAAGCCTCTTAATGTCACTGAAGGATACACAAAATGATTAGATTTAGATTAAGTTTTTATTTCACTTCAATAATTTAACTTTTAAGTGAAATTAATTTAATTTTACACAAAATGATATTACTTCAAATATCACGAGTTAATTAGTTTAACAATCGATTATTTTCCGGTTGCTAAAACAAATATTTGTACTGTTTTCTAAATCATGGGAAAGCTAAGAATGCATTCCAATTTTCAAATGGCTCGCAGAGAGTGAGTCTAGTTTTATTTTGAACTAGAAGGCATAACCATAAGACATAATAAGACCATTCGTTTTTTTGTGTTCGCCTCAAAATGAACGTGAGCATTAACGGCAAGGTCCTAATTTGGCACTGCGACTTACAGGTTTGAAAAAAAAATTGTGTACACTTTCTTTCTATTATTGCTTATTAAAATTTTGAGTTTGCATGCGAATTTTTCACAAACTATAGGCACGAACAATCTAACTTACAGAACAAGTTTCCCTCTTTCTAAGTTGGTATAGTACTTTATTGTAGGTATTGCCACTGTTTTTCAATGAATTTTTTTTCCATGTTGTTTGATTTGATTTCAGATTGCCCCTACCTCTTAGACGGCACGAGATAGACTCTCCGCCCATAGCAAAAATTGCTAGTTTTTGGATGCTCTATGACAAAACCATCATCAATTTTTGGGCCCCAAAGTTATCTAACTCTTCCCGCACATGAAAATAGATATTTTTTTAAACGTGCAAAAATGGATACATTGGGGTCAAGATGAACTCTTGTGAATTTTCGTTTTTTCAAAATCGTTTGTACTTCATTTTATTGGTGATGAAGTAAGTAAATAAAAAAACACAAAAATCATTCAAATCGGTCAAACCCTACGACCGCCGAGTATGTATCCATTTTTGCACGCCACTGTATGTCTAGATTATAAAGCACACAACATAGTGGTGTCGTGAAAAGCCAGACTCTGGCCCTTCATGGGCTGTTACGCCACTAATGATGATGACGTATGTAATTTCGCTAATTTTTTCCTCAAACAGTTTTTTTTTTGCTTAAATTGTCCTTATGACGATAAGCGATAAGCTCTTTTTATAAATATTAGGGGCGAATAGCGATCAACGAATTTTTCTAATCAACCAACCTCCAGGAACTATCTGAGTATACATACACTTTTTGGTATGCCGAGAGGAGCCATTAGAATTATCGAATTTTTTCTTCTCAAAAAAAGTTCAAAAATATTCTTCAATCCTAATCTGCCCAAGTTAATTAGGTAAATTATGATGACGGCATATGTTAGTAATAGTAATACATTTTTACCAATTTTTTTATACCTGCGTGCCTTTTTCCTAAGGCAGTAAATGCAATGAGTGCGAATATGAAAGGTTTTCAAAATTGTGTGGAAGCTAAAAAACTCAAAACTAAAGGGGAGGATCAATGTCATCAGGTAGGCAGATTAATTAATCTAAGCATTTGTTTTTTTGAAGCGGCATTCTACACAATTTTCAGACCACAGAACGTCTACCTGATTTCTTAATTTTCTCAGAAAAGAAGTGTTACGTTCTTCTTTTTATTGATATTACCAACCGGTGTGTCTGAATCATTCAAGTTTCTTATTTAGCGGTGCATGACTTTTTTTGTGCATTTTTGTATGAGTTTTTTTCGGATGAAAAATATGCAGTTTTTCCAATTTTGCAAATTTAGTTGTAGTAGAACACGTGTCTAGTTTAATAATTTAGCTTCAAATTATTTAGTTTTTAGATATATTCTGTGTTATGGGTCGTAGTTTGCAATAGTTTCCAAATCGAATCGAATGCACGAATATTATTTCTTCGATTTTTTAGTTTAAATTTGCCTTGGAAGATGCTTAAAAGGCAATGGGATGGAGATGAAGTGTCGGTTTTGGTAAATTTTAATATTCGTTCTCTTGCATTTCAAGTAGCAAAAAAAAATTGCATCCCGAAACGCTATTCCACTTTAAACGAATGATCCATAAAAAGGCTCTTAACCATCATAGAAACACGGTAAGAAATCGTGCTCTAACTGAAACGTATTTCGATAGAGCCAGAGGATTTACAAGAGAAAATCCAGAATCCTTTTTTCAGCTCCTGCATTTAAGCCAAGACAGGACAATATGATGTATATTATATATATTATAATTGAAATAAAGAAACTCCTATGTTAATTTTTCTCAGTTGAATCTATAATTAGGGTTTCGTTCCAAAGGAATAACGAAACCCTTATGGAATCACTTCGGTGTCTGTCTGTCTGTCTGTCTGTCTGTCTGTCTGTCGCCTTTTACATATTTGACTATAACTTATAAGTCCTTTGTAGTTAAGGGATGAAATTTGGACTGAAGGTGTATCTAGGCAACCCAAAAATAAATCATGCATACTTTTTGGAATTAGTCGCAGATTAAAGAAAAAGTTAGTACTAATACTAACGCCCGAAAAAACTGGTATTAACTTTGATGGTCGATATGGGTGTCATTGGAAAGGGGGCCGTGCTCTGATTATGAAAATGTCTGTCTGTCTGTCATTAGGCCTTAACCTCGGTAATTGGCGAACCACTAAGAATTTGGAAATAAAACTTTGCTAAAAGACGTATTTCACTTGCCCAAAGAAAGTTCAAGTAAAAAATTTTAAGAAAATTTTATACTAGCGAAAAGCTTAGTACCAATACTAAATTTGAAAAATAAATTTCTTTTACTAGTTCCTTGATATGGGTATCGTTGGAAAGAGGATGATAGCTAGATCAAAAAGTTGTACTATAGTAATCATCTCACTCTTATTGGTAAGAAGTTATTAGCCAACAAATTGCCAAAAACTGACTTGTGTACCGTGTCCCCCACCTTAGTTTCTAGAATATTTGACAAAAAAATCTGAAAAAAATTGGAGTTATGGGGCAACTCATCGCAATAGCCCAAAATTATCCAAAAATTCTGTGTGATTTTTTATTTGTACTAAAATAAATTAATTACTAACTTTTTTTGAAAAAAATTGCACGGCAATATATTAAGTGAGGTACCATCGGATAGGTCTTACAAAATGAAATAGAGTTTTCATTTTGAACTTTTCATTTGGAAGTTAAGTTTTCGAGATATTAAGCTTCAAAGTCGAAAAAAAGGCGTCCCCCCCCCTCGCATTTCCACACCCGTTGGTCTAAAAATCTGAAAAAAAATCTAGAATGTAGATCTTGATGTAATCTTTGTGTTAAAATTGGTTTGAGCACTCTGGCCTTAATAGTTTTCGAGATATTGGCCAAAAACAAAAAAACAACAACATTTGAAGATCCGAAAACGCCATTTTGTAGATCTCAGTGAAAGAACAATAAAATATTATGTAAAAAAAATTATTTTCATACAATTTTTCGAGATATTAACGATTTCAATCGAATCAGTTTCCTGCAAAAACGATGAACTGACGGCAGTCTCAGTGTCGCTTGCGGCATTTCATCCCCTAAATGCACCAAAGCAATTTTCACACGTCTGGCTGGATCAGCAAATGGGAAAGGATTTTCCTTTGTTCAGTTTCGTTCAAAATGAAAGAATTTTAGTGATTGAACAGTGAATTGAGTTTAATTTGATTTGACTATTTTAGTTTGTTGACTTCTTAGATATATTAAGTCTAAGCTACTAATCTCTTTGCGAACGAAACCCTCGGCGGGTGAGTAAAACTCACACTTGACCGGTTTTATTTTGATTTCACATTACCCTCCAATTTTAAAAGTCTCAGTTTTCGAGGTATCAATAAAAATAAATAACCCCAGCTGTCAAAGATTGTTGTTAAAGTTAGCCAATAGATCAATAAGCAAAATATATTAAAATTGCCCATTTAATGCATAGTATCTGGTTGAAACAAATTATAAGGCGCACAACACAGTGGAGGCGCGAAAAAGCTAGGCTCTGGCCCTTCATGGGCTGTTACGCCACTAATAATGATGATGATGATGATCTGCTTGTAACATGCAAAAATAAAATGGGTATTCCCAAATACCCGAAGTTACTCTATATTAAAATTCGAGTGTAGTCCTATTTTTGTTTACAATAATATAAAATAAAGTAATAATAATAATAAGAAAAATGTCGATTTTGCCTTTTCTTTTTACCATTTTCATACCCTTTTCGTGAATTGTTGAACTCATTTCAGGATCCACAATGCGATCCACAGAGAGCCATAGAAGTCTCCATATTGACGAATAATAAAATCGTGCCTACCGGCAAACTTCATATGAAAAAGTGTCGAAATTTACGAATTTTGCAATTGGGAGTACATTTTTTTTTATGCCTCTTATAGCAAATCGTTTCGGTACACTTTAGTGAGAATTGTTATTTTCAAAAATCGGTATTACGATAGTCGTGATAAAGTCCTCCTATGAAGCATTCCGCTCTGTGTTCTGCGCAACGTAAGCTTTTTATGGACAAATATCATAGCCTGATACTTCAACACCCCTAAACCCACCCTGCCGTTCAATTAAAACGAATATCGCAATATGAGTGAATATCAGAAATTTGCTTCTAGTCTTTTACGCCTCACACTTAAGATTCGACAAACTTTACGACAAAAAATTAAACGCAGAGCCTCTTTTCATTGGAGATAATTTTTCGACTGAACTGAATATTTTTCAAACTACTCTGGAGTCTAAACAACGTCAAGTTTAATGCACCTCTCCGAATTCGGCTCGAAATTGCCATTTTAAAGTTTATGCGAGTTCGAACATTTTTTTGCAAAGAACTGTAAGCTATTTTAGGTTCTTTGTGTAAACTTTTATGAGCACAAAGGATTTTTAGGACTTTCTTCGTGTTCTGAATTTCGTCTGGTGAAGTTGTCTGCTAGTTGTATGGAGAGCATGCTCAAAATGTAAAATTGAAATTTCAAGTCTAACATAAAAGATTGGTATCGTTGGAAAGAGGATACAATTTCTTGGCCAGCTGCTTACTTTTTAAGGCGTTGGAGGTTGTATGCTTAGAAGACTAAGGCGAAAATTTACTCTCATGAACATCGTGCGACAAAGAAACGTTTGAGCCTTTGCATTTTGCATCGCAGATATGCAAATGTAAAGGGTGATTTTTTTAAAAGCTATAGGAAAGTTTTTCAAAGAAACACATAAAATTCAGAAAAATGCATGAAATCTTTATTTGAATCGATAGTACGGTCCATATCATTTAATGTTTGAAGATTATTTCATGCAAATGGTGACCTTGACTGCGGCTCAAATGGTCCATCCGCTTAGTCCAATTTTGGAATACTCTTTCCAACATTTCGGCCGGTATCTCACGAATAAATGCTTCAATGTTGTCTTCCAATGCGTCAATTGAAGCGGGCTTGTCTGTATAGACATGAGCTTTAACATAGCCCCACAAAAATAGTCTAAAGGCATTAAATCGCACGATCTAGGCGGCCAATTGACCGGTCCCGAACGTGAAATAATGTTCACCGAACTCGCCTCTCAATAAGTCCACTGTTGCGCGTGATGTGTGTCATGTGGCACCGTCTTGTTGAAACCACATGTCATGCAAGTCAAGCTCTTGCATTTTGGGCAAAAAAAAGTTGGATATCATCTCACGGTAGCGCTCACCATTCACAGTTACGTTACGATTCGCATCATCTTTGAAGAAGTACGGTCCAATGATGCCACCTGCCCATAAACCGCACCAAACTGTGACTTTTTCTGAATGCATTGGTAGCTCTTGCAATGCTTCTGGCTGATATTCACTCCAAAATCGACAATTCTGCTTATTTACGTACCCATTGAGCCAAAAATGAGCTTCGTCGCTGAACATTTTCTTAACAGAGCACGCATTTTGATAATAAAATTCAATAATTTGCAAGCGTTGTTCGTTTGTAAGACGATTCATGGTTAAATTATAGACCCAACTGAAGATGTTTGACAGTGAAACAAAACACGAAACGTGCGTCAGCTGTTTAAACCAGTGTTGCCAAAAAGATAGAAGCTAAAAAATCACCCTTTAGAAGTGTCCACCTCAGAGGATTTAACTTCCAGATTGAAAACGCTTCAGGTGGAGAGGAAGAAGTACATATCTGTTATTGTGACTTTTGACATACCTGGCGGTTATCTAAGCGCTGAGACTAAACAAAGGCAGGCAAATTCCTCGACGTATAATTCGAAAGACTCGAAACGTTACTTAAATGACCCACCTGAAGAACGGCAATAATTTCAACTGACCCTGCATATTTTTAAGCAGGTTCAATTGTTGTCGAGGCCATTTAAAAGCCATTTAAATGTTAAGCAAAATAAAGTGTGTTTTTAAAATGCATGTCCATGATTATCCTAAATGCCTAGGCTTAGGCATCCCTAAATGTGTGACCATTCTAAAGTCCTACACCAGCAGTTCAAAAATAAAAGTCAGTTTCACTACGGTTTAAATCCTCAGTTGTTCTTGTATCCCCTCCTCTATGATCCTTTTTTACCGAATTTTCAAATTTCATGAAGTGAATTTAAAAATGTAGTTCAACAAGATTTTCCCTTCGAAGCCTTTCCCCGAAAAGCTACCCTCTTTCTCTTTCCAAAATTTCCATTTTCACTTGCAATTTCTTTCTTTTTTTTTGTCTTGCCTTTTCACGTTGTAGTTCCATGCTTTTCATCGAACACAAGGTCCACACTCGTGTTACTTACACGTGTTCATTCAGATGAAAGTTGTGCTCCAGTCAACGAAGGTTGAAGGTCATCAGGAAAACAAAACAACCTCCCCCCCAGACTGTCTGGGCCATCTCGGTTGCCAAACAAAAAATTACCCTCACATGTAATGCGAAGCCAGCCAAATTCGATCCGTCTCCGCTTCAAACAAAACCCAAAAGGACGACGAAAACCCTTTTTAGGGGGTTCCAACAAAAAAAAGAAAAATTCACCCCAAAGTTCACATTTTCTTAAGCCGCTTAAATTTCGGAAAACAAAAGAACGGAAATATCCTTCACGCTATAAGACGTCCTCGCTGTCAACTCACGCGCCCCCTAAGGGTGCAATTTGTGGCACACAAATTGACACCTGCCAATTGCCAATCGACATTTAAACTTTATTCCGCTCACAAAAGATCCATTTTTCTTTGTTTCCTTTCCTTCCACCCATAGTGCCGTCAAGCCCTACAGCGGCCCTAATCCAGAAGCAGCCCAACAGCAGTTTTGACATGAAATTTTCATTCTCCTTCCATATGTCAAATCCGCATCGTCAAGGGAATTTGTGTGACTGTGTGTGTGTGAGGAAAGGAAATCCTTTCAAGAAAAAAAGAAACCCCGACTTAATCATTTGCCCATGGGAAATTGTGCAGCACCCCAAAAGTCCCATTCGTCCCCCCCCGCCCCGCAATTGTCTGGGAAGAAGAATCATTCACAGGACGACTGACTTCCACACAGAAAATATGACTTACTTACCTACCTTCGGCCACCACTACACAGATACTCACTTTTCGAGGGAACGAAAACGAAAAAGGACCCCACGACCACCAACAGCAGCAGAGAGCTTTCCTCGTCCTTCTCGCTGTGCCGCGGAAGCTGCTGGGGAAGGATGTCGAGGATGCTAAAACGAAAGGATGTCGTCGTTGTCGTTGTCGTTGTCGCCTACGATTTTCTCTGCAAACAGTTTATGGATTTTCGTTTTTATGCCTTCGAGCGTTTAGGCGCACAGACAAAAGGACATCTTGTTTCGCTTTAGAGAAGGACACTCTCGCGTGTTTTATTACACGCGAAATTTTCTTTGTCGTCTTTTCGCGCCCCAATTGCGGCGCTACTCTGGTCGTTCGCACTTTTTTTTTTCGTAAACAAAAAACAATCACAAACGCATACGCAGTTACTCGTCACACACACACGCGCGCACGTTGCTGCAAACCACCGACATCGGGACAGTCCTTTTTGCACAAAAAATCGATACAAGGAACCACACTCTCTGAATGGGCCACACAAACACAAACACACACCCCCTCCGTGTGTCTATGTGAAGGAAGTGCGAACACGGTTCGGGATTTTCTTTTAGTTACTCTGACACGGAATCTCACCACTCGTACGCGCCGGATTGTGTGTCAATAGTGAGTTTGGGAAAGCGGTGACACTCGGCAGGACTCGTCGGGGGGTGGAGGTGGGAGCGACGATGACGACCAGGATCCTGAATGATAAATGAATTGGCACCTCGATTTGAGAGATTCGACGACGATTGATCACGCGAACGGGGAGGGAAGGTTACATCACTTTGTGTTTAATTGCGGCGACTTTGAGAGGGACTCTTTGTAAATATTTACGTGACACAAAACACACACGCACACATCAAAAACACACACACATGGACCCCTACCGAGAGGAGTGTGCCTTGCACGTGAATCCGAATCGTTTCCCTCGAACGACCGAAAATGGTTCGCTGACTTTATCGACGACACGCGAAGGATCAATAGGCGCGCGAAAAATTAATTAATCGTCCAGGACATGGTGGGTGTGGTAGTGCCCCGCACACACAACAACCCTTTCCAGACTGACCCCGTCCCTTTGGATGAGACTCGGGTTTTTCCTTTTGTATACACACAAAGGATGATGAATCGCACCGCACACACAAGGATACACGACAGAGGAGAACAAAAAAAAAAAAATCAGGATAAACAATTCACAGAGGATTCGTGGTTAATTTCTTTTCTTTTTTCGTTTTTCTTTTTTTTTTCCTTTTGGCACCCGATACACGTAGGACACTGAGCGAAGAACGTTTCCGAATCGACTGAATATCTGGGGAGCTTTTTCGCAGATACACAGAATCCTTGTGCCGCATCCACATGAACGAGAAATGAAAAAAAAAAAAAACACAGAAAACTGAAAACATTGACAGATCCTAGTGGTACTTCTGCAGCTGAGAAGGAAAGTCCTCATGGGTGCCATTGTTGCAGTGGTGGTGGTAGTTTTGTAGACGTGCGGCGAGAGCAAACATCCTTCCACATTCCTCTCATGCTCTCACACGGCGCTCCGCTCCACTCTCTCTCGTGCTCTCCGCGGAGAGATGCAGAGCGAGAACTTTTGAAGCTTCAAGTAAACTCAAACTCACCATGCTCCGTCGTCCTTTTTTTTCGACGGCCGGTCGGTTGGTGGAACGTCGGTTTTTGAGTTGAACGTGTTTCATTATTTTTCATTGGATTAGCCTGTTTTTTTTTTTTCAAAAATTTGCACTCCCGTCCTTGATCTTGTGGGTGACACATACCCATGCTGAGGTCTTCTTCAACATCTCAACACACGAAAATCAATAGGCGAATGTCCTCGAGAGCACTACTCTTGGCAGACATCCCATTCAGCAGCTGGAGCCAATCCAAGAATTTTGCGCAGTTCGCTGTGGGTGCGTGTGTCCTGCTGGCGGTTCATTCATCGTTTTCCTGGGGCGATCCAAGTGCATGTGATGGACGAGGGCGCTTGAAATTAAATCGATACTCAGTTTGGCGGTTGGAGGGGCAGTTCTCTTGCATTTCTGGGATGAATGAGAAACCCAAGGTCGAGATTGTAGGCTTTTTGACAGCGCTGAGGCCTATTCATCGATGCCGAGAAGACACTAGGGCCGTGCCAGGCCGTAAATGTCAAGACGCGTTATTGATGTGAAAGTTTTTGCAATCACAGCTCCCATGGGGCGGCTTGGTATGCCAGTTTCTGCCCCTCGCGAGAGCCATCTGTCTCTTGTTAGGTGTGAAATTGGCAATTGGATGAATAAATGAGCAATTTTTCAACAGTCCCCTTGTCCGCAGTAATCCTTGGTAAATTATAACAAACGGGATGGCAGGACATTCCTTTTCGAAATTGTAGTCCGTTTGTCTTCGGAGGTGGGGGAGCATCTCTATAACAAAAGTTACAAGACCATTTCGAATATTAAAGACCTCCCTTAAGACATTTCTACTAAGGCCAGAAGAAAAACACTGGAAAAGCAGTAGACTGAGGGCTATTGATTTTTTTAAAATACTCATTTTGAGCACAAAAAAAAATTCCACTTATCTTTTGGATCAAAACAAAAAAACCTAACAAACCACTTTTCTCTAGTTTTTTTCATTTCATTATGATGGCGTAACAGCCCGTTGAGAGCCAGAGCCTAGCGTTTTCGCACCTCCACTGTATTGTGTGTTATAATTTTTGGACACATATGAAGGCGCCCTACAGTTTATTGCCGGTTCCAAACGGCGGATTGCGAAAGCTTTCCTGCAATAAACTTCAAATTTTTTTTGTATTTCCAGTCAAAAACCCTAAGTTGTTTATCAAATTTCTAAAGAAGGAAAAAAGAAAAGAAATATATTTATTTTAAATTTAAATTTTTAGATTTTTTAAATTTAAACTTACTCAAAAATTTTCCATATACTGCTTCCCTGGCTAACAAATTGATGATTCAAAGCTTGGATTTAAAAAAAATTACTTTACCGCATGCTATTACTGTCGAATTCCTTTAAGTCGAACTCCTTCTAAGTCAAATTTTCGCTCTAACTCGCCATATTTTTGCATTCCCCTTTCCAATTTTCCATACAAAAACCATCCTCTAAGTCGAGCTCCCTCTAACTCGAACTAATTTCAATGTCTGTATCATATTTTTCAAAAATATCTTTTTCATCCAAGTCTTCAACTGATTTTGTCGATTTATGCAAAACAATTTTAAACATTTGAATATTTTTGCTCAAAAGCTTTGTTTTTTTAAGTTTTCTAAATAAAAATTGAGAAATTTTACTCAAAAATTTCAATTTGTTAATTCGAAGGTAAAATTTAAAAAATGGCTTTTCTCCTTCACAAAAGATTTACAAATGCTTAGGGGAAAAAGTTCTAAAAATTCGTTTTCTTCAATTCAAAAACTGCAGCTACTTCTCTGGAAACTCATTGTGTAATAAACTAGTTTCGATTTTTAAGTTTCCGATTAAATTTTGATAGAAACACCTAGAAAAAAGTTTTATCAACTGCCGACTAACAGACCGTGTTCAGATTGCTACCGTGATGTCAAACCATTTTTAACTCACCAAAATTCTTTTGAAATCTAATTTTTTTCGCTTTAAAAATATGTATGTCGCATGTTTTCTAATATAAACAATAATATCAGCTGACTTTGAGCCACCACTTCAAGAGGAATTTAATTTTTTTTTGAAAAGTAAACGCATTCGAACAGAACATTAACGTTATGTGCGTGAAGAAAAAAAAAACCCAAATTTTTCACACTTATTTAGCTGCTTGAAAATATTTGGCGCTTATTTGATATTCATTTCTAGGGATTTTACAATCTCATATAAGTGCGTCTACGGTAAGTTCTTTGCAAAGGAAGTCGGAAGCAAAACTGAAGCCATGGATAAGTCATCGCTTAATAAGAAAAATCGCATTGAAAAATAAGCTACGCAAAAAATGCCTTATGCATCCTTTTAATTCTGCTCTTCGGACTCGGTATAAAAACATGTCCTGCACTGTAAATAGGGAAATTCGTTTTTGTCGTGACAAGTACTATCTGGCGCAAATGCGTAATGCACAGGGTAACCCCAAAAAAGCATGGAAAGCTATTAATAGTATTGTATTGTATTAGGCGGCGTAACAGCCCGTTGAGAGCCAGAGCCTAGCTTTTTCGCTAACCGCAATACATCTAATGCATCTCCAACTATCCAATCTAAGGTCTGGCGACTCTCTAGTTGTTGATCCTGCAGGTGTTGCTAATATCTTTAATGATTTCTTTGTCTCGGTTGGTGAGGCGCTTGCCTCCAGTCCTAGCTCTGTTTATTGCTCTAGCTGTGTGGTAGAGAATCTGGTGGAGGACCCTGTTTGTGGAGACAGTTTTTTCTTTGAGTCGATCAGTGGGTTCGAAATCTGGACCCTGATTAACTCTCTAAATCGTTCTCTTTACTGCGGTGACGATGGCATCTCAAATTTTGTATTAAAACGTATCGCTTTGAATATAGTAGACGTTCTCGCCTTCATTTTCAATCTGAGTGTTTCCACTGGCATCTTTCCAGACAGGTTAAAATGTGCGAACGTTCTACCAGTTTTTAAAAAGGGTGATACTAGAGATAAAAATAATTACCGGCCTATCTCACTTCTTTCATCCATCTCTAAAGTTTTTGCAAAGGCGATGAAGCGTAGAATTCAGAGTTTCCTGAATAAAATCAATTTCTTTAGTCCTCTGCAATATGGTTTCAGGGCAGGTCTTTCTACCGAAGATGCACTTTTGGCTTTCTGCTCGACAATAAACAAAGGTCTTGATTCGAAGAAAAGCTGTGCCAGCTTATTTGTTGACATAACAAAGGCATTTGATATGGTGAACCATAGCATACTCTTGGATAAATTGCATCGGGCTGGTTTTCGAGGTTTCATCTACAGATGGCTGGAGTCTTATCTCAAAGACAGAAAGCAAAGGGTTAAAATTGGAGACAGCTTCTGTGATAACAGGATTATGGACCTGGGAGTTCTCCAGGGATCTGTTTTAGGTCCTACTCTCTTTCTTGTCTATATCAACTCCTTGTTCCTGCAACCCTTTGCAGGTGAAGTTACTTCTTTTGCTGACGATCTTGGGATAGCATATAACTCCGCTAGTCACCTTCAGCTAGTTTCTGATATTAACTATGACATGCACCTACTAAGATCGTGGTTCGCATATCATCAACTTACTGTCAGTAGCAAGACAAAGCTAATGTTTTTCAATATTAGGATGCAGGATACCCCGGATCTTGATTTTAATTTCCATGCCGCAGATTGTTATCGGTGCAAATTGTTGCACTGTACTTGCCACGAAACCTATCCCAGACCACCTTTTAATGAGGATGCTGCCTGTCACTCTAACTGTTTTAGAGTTGATATTGTTAAAAATTACAGATACCTTGGCGTTGTCATAGATCAAATCATGAATTGGCTTGACCATACGACAAGTCTAAAATAGTATGTTCGTTCTTCTATACGTGGTCTGTTCCATCTTCGTAAATACTGCACGAACGATAGTTTAAGGGCCGTATATTTCGCCTTAATCCATTCTAAACTGCAATATGGATTAGGGTGTTGGGGCGGTGCTTACTGCAAAGCCCTATCTCTGATGCCCGTAACCTACGCAGCAACGTTGAGCTTCTGGTTAGCATACCTTCATTCCGAACCACCCACTTTAAAGACTTTTACTCCGTCGTTAGTTGTAAACTTTTCAATCGACTTCCTAATCCGATTCGCGCAGTCAGAACACTTTCATCTTTTCTAAACAAAATCAAAGAATGGCTTCTTGAGTTCGACCACAATCAAATTGAAGTTTTGCTTTCCTACGTATCTTAATCTTAATCTTACTTTTCTTATAGTTTCTCGTGTATTTTCTCTGTATTTTTCTTGTATTTGTGTGCAATGAATAAATAAAGTCTTAATGTCCATTTATATTGATCACTTCCATATAAATTTGTATAAAATAATAATATTTATAAATCGTTTTGATGTGGCATTCAACACTATTTGTTATTTAAATACGAATGTCACTACTATTCTTTCTCTACCATTAATTTTTGATTTTACATTGTTAACTATTTGACTTCTTGGCTTTTTTTTTTATTGTACTAGTAGTTTAAGAATACTGATAATAAATAAATAAATAAAAATAAAATGAATTATATTTCCTATTTTATCTGGTGTCGCTACAGTCCGGGGTGGATCAGGGCCTCACGGCCCTGTATCTGTGTATTCTTACATTTACCTATTAAAATTATTTGTAAGCCAAAAACCGAGCAGCTCTACCAAGTTTATCAAGAACCGGTGAGGGTTTAAATGTATTAAGGAATCCATTAGTGTTTTTTGGAAAAAAAAAATGAAAAAGGTAGCGTTTGTGTAGTTTTCTACACAAGCATTAGATGAAAGTTAAAATAACTATAATATTTATTTTAAGGTCTTCGAGTACTGCGTTGAAATAATAGTTGATTTGACAGAAATGAACTTCGGATCAATGGCATCAAAACGAAAATCCATTTTGCATTAGTTGTATAACTTTGTTTCCGTCGTTTTGCAATAGGTGGCTGTAGCGGTAAGTGTTAGTCAAAATAAATAGATCGTAGAAGTCATAAATAAGCTTAGGTATATGTATGTAAACATAACTCCATCGAAATATTCGTCGATTTGTGTCTGCATCATAAAGTTATTCTCGATTAAATATGTCAGCTTAGGAGCCAAATTCTCGTCATTTGCAGGAGGTCTTAATTTTCTACTTCAAAATGAAAAAATCTGCGGCTGAGGCTCATCGAATGCTCTCAAATGCCTATGCTGAGGCCGCTATTAGTGAAAGGACATGCCGAGAGGGATTTCAACGCTTCAAGAACGGTGATTTCGATGTCAAAGACCGGCACACAGTGGTTTCACTTGTATGGAGCGATGGATAAAAATCTGTAAAATGAGAGCCCATGGACCGATTTAGATGAAATTTGGAACATAGCACGTGTGCTGCGAGTTCTTTAAGTGGTCTGAATTTCATATTCGCAGCTTAAGTATTTACGAAGTAACCGTAGGTCGAATAATTAAAAAAAGGTAGTGTGTTGGTTTTGGCTTAGTAAATATGTGTCTTATTGTTTTCAATATTGCTAAATTTAGTTTTTAAACCTAGTTTTAATACTAATATACATAAATAAGCATTTCTATCTTTTTAAAAAATTACTGAAAACTTTTCTTTAGCCATTTCACAATATTTAGTTAAAAAATTTCCTTTATATACCGAGCTGCTTTGTATCGTTCATAAAAATTAGGCAACAACCTTCTCTTCACCTCTATCACTATTTCATTATTTTGACATGGTGTTAAGTCTCCATAATTCTCTAACAAAAATTTTGAGAAATTACAAATGCTTCCATTTAGGAAATAACCACAAAGAACTTTATATTCAATTTCAAAACTAGCCATCGTGAAAGTACGAATCGAACGAATTAATAAAAGAAACAAGGAAACGAATAATAAAAAAAAACGCGATCAAGTAACAAAATAGCGAACAAGTAACGAAGTAACGCAATAAGAAAATTACAATATATTTATTAAGATCAAAATGAAGAAAACGAAGAAGTAAATGAAACATATAAACTGTATAAGAAACACAAAAGTCAAACCACTCTTCGTTCTCAAACACAAGAAAGTAATTTGCGGTTGCCCCAAAACAATATTTCACTCGAAACAGCTTTGCAAAATATTTTTACAGCATTCATTTCGGTTAAAATTGTACTAGAATTTCAGTCATCGTTACCTTTAAACGTCTCGCTCTCTCAAAGTGATCAAAAGTGACTGTAGGTCTTCCTTTGGAACCTCTTGGAGCACTTTTTTTTATGAACCAACAAAAATTGGGATACCCCTCTAAAAAAGTGTCCTCAGTCAAAAGCCTAATTTGTGAGATTGGCAAGAAATATGAAAAAGATGTTAATACACTTTGAAAGCTAAAATGTGCCCTATAAAATGAATCTAAACTTTTTTCTGTATTCATCATATGTCCAAAAATATTTAGCGTCTGATATTTTAAAGTCCGAACTTTGAGCTAACGGTACAATCGAATGGAACACCCAAACTTCACAAAATTTTGGATTTCTAGGTTTTTACCTATATACATACCTTATGATCAAAAAAGAACCGGAATTTTATTAAAAAACGCAAAATTTCAATTTTTAATAATTTTCTTTATTATCACCTTCAAAGTATTCGCCTCCTGCGGCAATACATGCATGCCAACGCTTGATCCAATTTTCCATACAAGTTTTATAGGCCGCCGAAGGTATGGCCTTTAGTTCACGCAGCGAATTCTCTTTTATGGCCTCTATGGTCTGAAAACGCGTTCCCCGCAATGGCAATTTGAGTCTGGGGAGGAGGAAAAAGTCACACGGGGCCATATCTGGAGAGTACGGTGCTTGGTTGATGATATTGGTTGAGTTTTTGGCCAAAAACTGAGACACAACGACGCTGTTTTTGAATGAAATTCAGATTTTTTGACACCAGCCGAGCAGCGACGCGTTTTAAACCCAAAACATCAGTTAAAATGTGTTCGGTTGATCCATAAGAGATGCCCAACAACACAGCAATCTCTCTTATCGGTGCAGAACGATATTTAGCGCCAAAAATGCTTAAAAAAATGCATGCTTTTTCATGCATTTAAAAGTCTGAACTTTGAGCTAACGGTACAATCGAACGGAACACACAAACTTCACAAAATTTTGAATTTCTAGGTTTTTATATACATATGTAGAACCAAAAAATTATATCGGTTTTCCAAACAAAAACAAAAAAATTTATGATTTTTTTCCGCTAACGCACCATGACGGTAAAAGAGAGAAGGTTTTCGAAGATGCAGAATCGGAGGCATTACTTGATCAAGACTCGTGTCAAACGCAATCGAATCAAACGCAAAACGAATCATAAATGTATAACCAGTTTATTGCAATAAAGCCTCAAATTCGGAAAAAAGAGCGGAAACAAAGTTGTACACCTAAAATTTTAAATTGAAAGACTTTAAGTGAATTTTTTATTATATTTTTGAGTCAAATTTTTTTTTCTGATATTATTGCACTATTTTTGTTATTATTTTTGAGCTTATCGTTTTAGAAAAATCTTAAGGACCAACCAATGCGTTACTTCCAAAGCCAAAATTACGTTCAACAAAAATGTTTGATTCTGATTCAGAGAAACATATCTAAATTTTCTTTCTGAATTTTTCGTACTCAAAAACTCGTTGGGTTTTTTTTTTTAGAACATGAGCTTTTTCCACCTAATAACGAATTTGGAACAGGTGGCCAAGTTTTGGGTTCTGATTCGGTTTCATGAATTTTTAAAGTCGTCTCAGAATCGACCTCTATATGCTAACACCGCCCTACTAAACTTTTCGTATAGAAGAAAATCTCGATTTGTGTTGTTCGAATTTGAGTCGTTTCGCAGTTGCGTCGTTAAAAAACTATCGTGGGTGCGAGGCTGCGTTGCTTTTATTTCAGTTTGCGTTGTTTAGAAAATTACAATACATGGGAAGTATGGAATTAAAATGCATGATAATTGTTAATCGATTAAAATCGTGTTTTTCTGATATTAATTAACGAAGCAAAGCTTTTGTATACTTTTTGAAGTCGTTTTAGTGGCGTATATTTTTTAATACTGATTTAGAGCTACTAAACTATTTTCCTGAGTTGTTCTAAGATCAAATTGAAATACGAACATATCTCGACTCCATCCAATTTCTGAAATTATTTTTATTGTTTTGTAGTTCTTCAATCGATTTAAAAAGTGAACATTTTCCAAACTCATCCTGTTTCATATTTTTTGAAACTAGGAGTTTATTTAGGAAGGAGTGTTGTTTAAAAGCGGACAGCTCTAAACAACGATTTCTTAGATTTCATTATGGAGGGCGTCTAAGCCGTCTCAGAAACAGTTTTTAATGCGAATACGTCCACCGCCCGATTTCTTTAATTTTTTGTCGACTAAAGGATTTTAGAATGACATTTCTTAGCGTTCCCTTCCTTAGATGAAACCCCTGATAGGTGGAGCTTAATTATTGTTTTTATAATTTATTTATATTTCAATAAAGTTTAATAATAATAATAAAAGCGTTCTCTTCCATTTTCGAATGCATTTGAGGCTTATCAGAATGAACATGGCATTGCGCGCAGTATGTAGAATTTTAAAGACTTCCAGTTATCGTTTGAAATGCATATGGATCTTGAATCGTGTATATTCAAACCATTCCATTCTTTTGAAATCCGACGAACACGAACAACACCACAGCTCCCGAAGTCACGACACTTGGTGAAAAGCGTTTTGTCACGTGCTGCCCAAGCACTCAAAACAAAATTACACTCGAAGATTTTCATTTAATTTCCCCGACATAACTGCGATTTAATACCCGCATCAGCTGTCCCATCTTTCTTTCTCTGAGATAAGTGCTCGTGCTCTCATGGCCATAAAGACCTACACACGACCTCAATCCCAAGGGGACCACATGCAGCCGTCATCTTCGCGATAAAAAAAAGTAAATTACTCAGCAAACACTTGGGCCCAACTTGCGCCTCATCAGCAACGCAGATCTACTTCTCATCGGTCCAGCTGCCGTTTTGAATTTTAAACTTCTCTCGAGCGAGCGGTCCGCCAGAAATCGCCGCCACATATTGCACCGCAAAGATTTTCCTTTCTCTGGGCGCAGACTTTCCCCTGGACGGCATTCCACCGCGAGTGTTGAATAATCGCCAACGAGTAAATTGCGGTCACAGAGGCAACGTGCAAAAAAGAGAAGAAGTGTGGACATAAATTATCGAGATGCTCACACAAAAACCAGTCTTTTGCAGATACTTTCAATTTTTGTTTCGCACCGCGCTTCGGGTCATCTGCGGCGGTGACCTTGGCTGCTGTCGAGATTCGGAGGAGCGCTGTGCTGTCATGGTTCCCGCCGCCTCCCACCACAACCACAAGTGGCTGACTGGAGGTGTGTTCCTACACAAGTAGGCCCCGGTTATGTTCTTAAGCGATTTTTCGCGGGTAGAGTGGCGCGGTAAAAATTATCTCGTCTTCCCTTTTGTCGTCCTACTCCTCGTCCGCCCGCCATTGTTTGTGTTTATCATTTTCTGTCACTCGGGGGAGCTGTAGGTGCTCCGGCACAAGAAGATGGAGTGGTTTCTGTTGTTTTCTAATTTCTTCGTCTTTGTGTTTGATTTTAACGGTCTCTCTCTCTCTCTCTCTCTTTTGGAGTGGGATGGTGAGTCCTTTGAGGATTATGATTGTGTACGTTGTGCGGTTGCGGTGGCGGTGGTGTCCTTGTGTCGTTCAGCCGATTCAATGGCCTCTTCCGTTCCACTTCTAATCAGGGAGGGTGTGGAGACCCCAGGAGGAGACAGCAACCATCCCTGTGTTTGATTAATGTAAAGGGATGCGAAAGTGATGCTTCGTTAAGCGAAACGTCAAGTGAATCGTTTTCTTTTTTTTTTTTCTGTTTGTCTGTGTGCTCGAGGGAGGTTTGGGGGGTGGTGGATTGTATAAAGCATCGCCTTTTTGCATTGTCCGTCGGGGAGTCCTTTGGTTTATTGCGGATTTTTCTTTTTTGTTTGTCTCCGCCTGCCTCTGCTTTTAATCGCTGAGTTGTTGGACGAATGTTTATCGATTGTGGCGGGCGGGAAGAGAATATTTAATTCACCATCAGATGCTGAAGTGCCTAATGACAAAAGTCCTATTTGTGAAGCTCTCGATAACGAGAGAGACTTGTTAACTCATAATAAATGGATTAATGTGAATTTAAATGATCGTCGCAGAGATTTCCGTGGCCGGGTGGGAGTGGTTGTATTTAATTTCATTTCAATCCAACAACGATGACGGTGACCAGGAAGCTACTTGTAGAGAAATAGATGTCACTCGAGGATTGTCGAGCACGTCGTCGGTGTTTGAATATTTAATCTTCGTCAGGATTACGAACGTTGATGTCGGGGCACACGTTGCCGGTGTCTGTAGGGGCCGGCACATGACTGGACGTCGGCGAGTGTGGAAAGTTTTCCACACGTGGGAACTCCCACGACGCGGAAAGACGACATGGTCTAACGAAAGGTGGTTGACGTGTGCCTCGTCAGCGAGGCAAATGGCACGTCTTGTGGATGAACTGATGAAATATTTAATAGGAATTTCTGTCATCTTTTAGAGGAGATATAATTTGGGTCAGCTGATGGACTATTTAAATTTTTATTCGAACTTTGGACACAGTTCCTCGACAATCTTTTGAATGAATTAACTTTTTGAAATTCAAACTAACACGAAGGACATCGTCCTGTCAAATATAAGGTATCTCCCTTCCACCTTTCTGTCTTTTGAATTTTCCGGCTATGTACAAAGCGCTACAGAGCTCGTATCTGGCAATACATCATTTGAAAGGTCTTGACATAACCTACAAAACGAAGATATGCATGATTAGTTTGGATATTGCGTTCAACAGTTATAGACGTGTAAGCATGGAGTTCACTAACGCCGAAATTCGCGCTATTTTAAAGTTTTCCTTCGTTAAAGGCAAATCCGCTAGAGAAACGTTCCGTGAGATTAAATGGTGTTTTGGGGGATGGTACTCTATCACTTCGAAACGCGGAGGAATGGTTTCGACGATTCAGAGCCGGTGAAAACGACACCATGGATAAGCCAGCCGGCGGAAGACCTGTGACGACGAATACCGATCGAGTTAGACCGGCATGTGGCATCTCGCGACATCGCCCAGGAGATGGGAGTTAGTCACCAAACCATTTTAAACCATCTGCAGAAGGCTGGATACAGAAAAAAGCTTGATGTTTGGGTGCCGCATGATTTGACGCAAAAAAAACCTTCTGGACTGCGACGACTGCGATATGCTGCTGAAACGGAACGAACTCGATCCATTTTTGAAGCGGATGGTGACTGGCGACGAAAAATGGATCACATACGACAATATCAAGCGAAAACGGTCGTGGTCGAATCGTCCGTCCAGTAAATCGTGCCAAACAGTGGTCAAGCCGGGATTGACGGCCAGGAAGGTTTTGCTGTGTGTTTGGTGGAATTGGAAGGGAATCATCCACTATAAGCTGCTCCAATATGGCCAGACGCTTAATTCTACCATCTTCTGTGAACAACTGGACCGCTTGAAGCAGGCGATCGACCAGAAGCGTCCAGAATTGGCCAACAGGAAGGGTGTAGTGTTCCACCAGGACAATGCCAGACCACACACTTCGTTGATGACTCGTCAGAAGCTACGGGAGCTCGGATGGGAGTTTTTATCGCATCCACCATATAGCCCGGACAGAGCGCCAAGTGATTACCAACTGTTCCTGTCCATGGTGGACTCCCTTGGTGGTTTGAAGTTGAACTCAAAAGAGGCTTGTGAAAAGTGGCTGTCCGAGTTCTTCGCAAATAAGGAGGGGGGCTTCTAAGCTGCTGAGGGGTATTATGATGCTGCCGTCTAGATGGAAATAGATTATCGAACAAAAAGGCGCTTATTTGAACTAAGTCCGATCACTGTAACACTTTTTATGAAGCATTGAATGAAGAGCAAAAAAGCGGAAGGGAGATATTTGGCAACCTTATATTTTTGTGCAGTTTCATCAAGTCGCATGTTTAAGCGAACAACCCCTAACCGACCGATGACAGTAGTTAATATTTAGTTAAGAACGCCCCTGCTTAGATGCAGTTGAATGTTTGAGACAAAGCCGTGGAAAATTGGGTTATTGACTCACGTCTATTCAAAAGTTTTACAGACAAAAAATAAAGAATTCGTTGTAATTATTTTCGGCTATGAAGTTCAGTAATGATTTGGCTAGGGACCTCGTTATTGAAATGCCACGCGTACTTGGAATGCAATAGATCTAAAGGTGCTCTAAAAGACTCCATTACACCCACAAAAAGAAGGTGTGGATCTCATGTTATGGATTATATCGGATGATCCTTTTTTCATTTCATTTTACCATGTTGCGAGATTATTTTTATGGAGTTGGCATCAGTGCATTAGACTCGATAGTTAGCTTGCAAAATGAGCCGTGAAAGAGAAAGTTTTGTTTTAAATTGAAATTAATGCACGAGTGGTCAAAATTGTCCCTTTAAAAACGATCGCTCCGAAATAGGCTTGTGGTGTTACCACCACGGAAAAGAATGGAACTAGTTACTAAAATTTAAAATGTGTACTGAACGTGGCTTAGATTTCAATCTGAAATACATAAAATGTGCGTCAATAATTTTCATTTAATTTCAATTTGAAATTCGTACACGTGATTAGATAAATAACATAATATTTTTGTTTTCATCACTCGTGTACTATCCACATTCGAAAGGTAATTTTTGTTTTCTTTTTTGTTTGAAAAAGCCATGGATTTTGCACTAGTACTACAATTTTATTTGAAATTTCTAGCAAAGCAGCACTACAACGAAATTCTAGAGAAGTTCAGGGGGGACTCATTGAAACTCGATTCGTGGAAAAACTACTCAAATTTGGTATGATGGACAAATTGAGAGTAATATCCCGTATCGTTACACTTTGGACCAATCAGTGGTCTATGAAATCGGCGTTTCGCTCATCCCATCCGAAATGTTAACATCACGTACGGACGTGATGTTAACATTTCGGAGAAAAAACTTCATTGGAAAATACGACCCATGACGACTTAAGCGCTTTATGCTTTATCAACGTCACCGACCCAGCAAAACGAATCCAACGACTACACCCAAAGCCTTTCCCAGAACTCCCCTAAGTCGAGAACTCTTTCATCGTTCCATTGCTAATTTGGACTTCCGTGTAAAAAGAACTTAACCGCCATCGTCTCTCATCGACCCGTAAATCCCAACCAACCGACCACTGCTCTGATCCCAAAGTCCTTTCCCAGAATTTCGACTTCCACTCCATGAGTAATTAAAAACAAAAAACGTTTTCTCGGTCACATTTCGTAATCCGCCGAAAATCTGCGCCTCCTCCACGACCACTGTCATTTTTTTGTTAAGCTCAATTTTTTTTTGTGAATAATTTCGAAGTAAATGAGATGTTGTCGCTCATTAAAAATCAAATTGAAAAGTAGAAAAGATACAATTTTAATTATTCACGATGCTGTAGACGAATGACGCTGCCCCGCAGCAAAAAAAAAAAGCACAAAAAAAAAACTTCCACGGGTGACGCGAGGGCGCGGTTGAAAATAGAAAAGAAAATTTGATTATGTTCGCGAAATTCCCTCCAAAAAAAAGTGAAAATGAAATGTAATTAAGGAAGAAGAAGGCAAAAGATGATTGAGATGAGTTCTTCAAAAAGAGTTTCGGCTTTTAGACAGCTCGACGCCTACACTTCGGGGTCCAGATTCGAGGATGATGAGCTAATTTTCAGGACGTTGACAAGGACGAAGAAAACAGAGCGAATGACTGTGAATCTAATTTCTTGTTCGTCATCGAATCCATCACCTGCCGCATGCCCGCTGACAGCTCAATTTTGTCAAACGCGACGAAGCGTGAGTCGCTTGTCACATGTGTTGACGTGAATTTCTTTTTATTTTCCGGAAGTCGAGGTGGGAATTTTCTCGTGGAAATTCGTGTGCTTTTCTTTTGATGAATTTCTGTTGCGAGTGACTGAATCTTCTTCCAGTCGGAGGGAGTTTCTTTGTTGCATTTCTGTTGAGGGAGAAAACTTGTTTCGTGATGCGGAGATAGATGCGTTGCAGGATCCTCCTGAGACTGGTGTTCCAGTTGTTTGAGTCGCAGGAGGAATGAGTATTCAACAGATTTTCATGCGTTCAGGAAAAATTATAAAGTGAAGGAAAATGTACGAATATTTTCACTTCGAATTGAAAGCTTGCGAGGTTTGGCTTTTATTTTAAATATATTTTAAAAGCATTACACAGATTCGTTTTTTTCTGGATATTTTTTGTTAATTTTGATGACTGTTTGATACGTTTTTGTTGGCATTTAACGTTTTTCTTTTTCAATTTAAGAAAACGCTTAGTTTTAAACACATTTAGGCATATTTGTCCGGCATGTGTCTCAACTGAAGCAAAAATAAAAATGCTTTCAAAATTATGAAATTAAAAAAGTGCTCTTAAAACCCACTCTACGGTTTGATTGATCTTCAAATGGATGTTGAAAAAGACTGAAGAAAACTTGTAGTCGTTTACCTGTACAGCAGAAGATCGACCGCTGAAGTTCAAAAGTTGGAGATAGACATCCGCAACTCTCTCAGTAGTCTGATTTGAATGAAGAAATGCCTACTTTTTGAAAGGACGATAAAGCTCAGTGATCGATGAGTCTTCTAGACGATTGGCATGAAGACTCGAGCACTTTGAAAGGATACAAGCAAAGTAGAAGTCGCGATAGGATTGATTACAGAAAAGTAAATTTATTGAACAGCAGAAGGTGAAAGAAAAAATGGTTTTCATAACCTACCAGGGCCTCAGCACCATTCTAGGCAAATTCTTTAATTTAGTAAAGCACGTATAGAAACATAAGAGGCTTGCTTTCGTAAAGGCATAGACGTCGATAACTTTGAAATTACATAAAATTCTTTTCGCTTAAGGAACTGTAGTCTTCATCGGAAGAGGAAAGTGTTTAAAACTCGACTTTTCATGAGTCTCTGTGGAAGCCTAAGGACTTGGAGTGGACTTCAGAAGAGAAAGGTGTTTGAAACTCGAATTTTTTGGGAGTCTTGAGGCAGTTCAAGTACTAGGAGTAGCACTGACTTTAAAAACTAGCTTTCAGTATTCAAGGGTAGAGCAATTCATTTTATTCCGCAAAGGTATAATACTAAGTTTCTATGATAACTTCACGCAGGAAAAGTCAGTCAGCATGACAAAAACCTTTGATTACAAAGAAACTTCCAGATGGCCCACCCCTTACATCCTTTATCCCCTGAACAGACCTCTGTCATGAACTGTGCAATGAACCCTGAATCCAACGCGGAGTTTTAGCACATTAAACCACAATTTCGAAGTAAGTCTTGTGAGCACGGGAAGGACGCTACGAGTAGTTAATACACGTTTTACTACACACGAACTTGGCACCGGAATCGAACTCACAATCGTGATCCTGATGCAGCTCAATTCACAGGGCTAACGTCCAACAATTTTCCCTCCTTGTCTCACTTACTCAACTCCGCCCAAATTCACCCCATTTGCCTTGCTAAACCCCACCTCAGCCCACTCGCAACCACAATTCCACCACCAACTGACCATCGACGTAAGGACTCTCACCAAGTAAGCTAATTGACGTTTTTGCAGCTTCCACCCAGCGCTCGACAATTCCCCAGCAATGAATGAATTTCCCACGACAAGGGAAAACTTTTACAACCCCCTTAAAAAAAAAAGCAGCAACGCTCAAGTGATAAGAACAATTTATGACCCCTGGATATTGAAATAGTTCGCAGCTTCCCGAAATTTAGTTTCGCCTCCTGCAAGTGAGAGTCCTGCAAACCTCCCTTCCGTCGTAACACACTGAGTAGCGCACTAAATTAGCCATCATCAGGGCGAGAAGGGGGGAGAGAAACTTTTTGCCTGTCCAAACCAAAAACACACCTCTAACGTCGTGATGGGGCTGTAATCTGTTTCTGGAACAATAAGCCGGTTGCGTCTTAAAGCCGCAAAAACGGCACGCCGGCGGCGGGTAGATGGGCCGCGTGCACTTCCTTCTTCCTGGAATGTAAAAGCACTCCGTGAGTAAACAAAAGGACAGCAAAATCCATTTACACTGAGTGCACTGTACGTGTGTGTGTGTGTGTGCTGACATGCCAAAGAAGAAGATCCTGTATCCGCCTCCTGCATATGTGGGCTACTGGGTATGTCACAGATACGGCATCCTCTCTCTTATCGTTTAATATATGACGGCGGGGCAAGGGACGAGAAGAAGAAGGAGAAGATGCTTTTAAAAAAATGACTTCAGGGGGGAAGATGACGATGAAGGGCTGAAGGACCTCTGCTGGTGGCATGCGAGGAGCGACATCCTTCTCAACACAATCGCATGAATAAATCTGAACCAAGAAAAAACAGAAAATATAAAAATAAACTGCTGAGAGGTTGCAACCTGTAATGCATCCGAGCTAATTTATTTTTTATTACATCGAGGCGAGGTCGTTCACTTGTTTTTTTGGGGAGGATGTTCAAGTGAATCCTTTTCTCTTAAAGTGTGCGCTCGGGGGTTCGGGCTTTGCGGTAATTTAAGTTGGGGAAAAATGTTTTTCATTTTTGTTTTACATACATTTTTTTACACAGGCAAGTTGTTTTGTGGAACGTGGATTAAAAGGATTGTGGAGGGAGATGGAAAACGGTGAAGGAGTGTGCTGGTGGAGAGTGCATGAAATTATAAAAGTCGATTTTGGAAAAAATTGCTCTCAAAAAACTTTAACGACCTCATCACAGCAAAGTGGAGTTTCGTCGGACCATAAAAACGACGAAAAGTGACGTCAGATGAAATTTTTAAGAAAATTCTCAGGTGAATTGGATCGTCCTGGGAGAAGTGAAACTGGTTCTTGTCTTCACTATGAATGCGAAGTCGAGAAACAGGATTAGAAAGGAGCTGCGATTTTATGACGTCGTCAGTCCAACGACGATGCGGCGATATTTGATCAGTCTTTTAGTGCTTTTTTGACGTCGATGGTTCAGTACCGTGAAGAGTCTCGCTGCTTTATCTGAGTTTTAGTAACTTGTTCATTTTAGGTCCTCATAATATTTTAACGAATCTTAAAAAGTCAAGTTTCAGACTCTTTCTTGTACAGATGTAGTCTCAAGTGGCTTAAATATCTCAGCGAATGCAAACAAATTAAGTCTTAGACCGTACGCTCTTTCGATGTAGACTCTACATCTTTAAATTTATTTTAGAGTCTTGAAAAGCCCAATTTCAGATGCTTTCAGTGTCAACTCCGAGTCCTTAAACTTCCACAAAGACTACCGAGAAATCGAGATTCAAACACTTTCCACTTCCGAAGTCCACTCCAGGTCCTTAGGCTTCCACAGAGACTCCCGAAAAGTTGAGTTTCAGACACGTTCCTCTTTCGAAGTTCACTCCAAATCCTTAGGCCTACAGAAAGACTTCTGAACAGTCAAGTTTCAAACACTTTCCTCCTCCGAAGTCCACTATAAGTCCTTAGGCCGACACAAGGACTTCCGAAAAATCGAGTTTCAAACATTTCTCATTTTCCAAGTCCACTCCAAGTCGTTAAACTGCCCCAAAGATCTCCGAAAAAGTCGAGTTAAGGTCTCTTTCACCTTTTAAAGTCTGATTCAGGTCTTTAAACTGCCCCAAAGATCCCAAAGTGGTTCTAAAAGGGTTTTGTTTTCCCATTTAGATTAAATCCAAGCAGAATACAAACGTGAAGGGGTCAAAAAAGCCATGTAGGCCACTCTCCTCTCCACTCGCATAAAAAGCCACAAAAGTCTCAACCCCTCTTCATCCCGACCCGACCACAAATCAACAGCAGCGCCTTCAGTAACCTCGCCTCGTTCATCTGCACGCACATTCGGTTGCTCTTCGAGTTAATCAAAAATTTACCAGACCTCCGTGAGAGATCCTTATGGACCACTTCTCTCTCGTCCACCCCAGGGTCAGGGTGCGAATAAAAATGAAATAATTACCGTCAGATCGTCCGCCTCCGTCCTCTCAGCAGGGCCCCGTAATTGGTGTCCTTGTTTTGCTGTCACCTTTCCACAGGGCGGGCAGATAATCCTTCCGATTTCTTGTCGATGAGAGAGAGAGAAGGAGAGGTGGGCGAGGACAAAGGACACGATGAGTTAATCCTTTGATGGCTGACGGCGGGTGGGGATTTTCTTTTCCTCTTCGCCACCCCCAAAGTCATCCCTCCGGTCACCGATGGACATCGGCGATAGAGAAGAACATGATTTGTAAACAAAACTCGTCAGAGGGTTGGGGTGGTTGTAGATACACACAAGGATAAGGGTTGCCCGGAAATGGGAACAATTTTTTTCCTTCTTTTCCCTCTTTTTGCGTCGTCCAGCATCACGATGAGTTATTGGGGACTAGATAGTTTTTGGTTTTTTTTTTTTTTTTGGATTTCAACTCGGACGGAGGAAAGATAACGAAATTCGTCTCCTCGCATGTCGAATTCCTTGACAAGGGTTTCGGGGGGCGGGTGAGAAAACCCCTGCCCGACGAGAGACGGGATCAAATGTTTGATAATGAACCATTTGGGTTTCGGGATGCGTGTAAGGCACGAGTCCACAACATAAAATTTGCTGTTCAAGGACGAATTTGAGGGTGTTTTATGGTCTGGCCCGTTGGTTTGCTTGAGTGAGCTTAGCATTTAATATAAAAGCAATTTACATGACCTAAAAGGGGGTGAGACCTGCGATGGTTTATCGTCCTTTGCGCCCGGGTGAGTTTCAGTGCAACGGTGTCGAGAGTCTGACCCCGGTGGTGTTTTCCTAGACACACGTCTTTTGCCACATGGTTACAGAGGCGCCTTAAAGCGGCTTTCGCACGCCCTAACACCCTTTCCCGTTCGCTTGAATCCATCACCCCAACGCCGCCGAGGTAAGAAATTTCCCACCTCCACGCGGATGCCGGTAGGCAATTCATGGAAATCGGCGACGCGTTTCGTTGTATCAAACAGAAAATTTCCATGGAAATTTAAAATGAAGGGTGGTGGGGGTTTCCAAGGCTACATTCACCGCGTTGCTGGAGAAAGTTTCAGAGGGTCGTGAGTGAGTAAGTATGCAGGCCCAATCTCATGGTTCCATGTGCGTCTTGTTCCTTATCTCCGCAGTCCAGACGGGCGGCAGTTTTGTGGTCGATTTAAGTCCTCATTAAAATGAAAGGCTTGCAAGCTGCGACCCTCGCATAAAATCGATAAAATCCCGGCCCAACATGCATCCAACTTCCCAAAACCCCCGCATGTCATCAGTTCATTAAAATGACTCAACTTTGTCGTTCCTCGAATCCCCGGCAAAGGAAAAACATGAAAATTCATGCGAACAAACTTAGAAACGACTTTTAAGGGAAAAAGGATTCAAAAACAATAACCGACTGCCTGGAGCGTTGGTCGATAGAACCGGAAATAGACCCCAGCGAGACGTCTACGGCTCCTTGTGAAGATGCCTTTGAGCGGAGTTGAAAAAGGCAAAAAAAAAGGACTTTCTTCGATATTGATTCGATGAAAAAGGAATTTCATTGCAAAATAAACAATTAGGAGGTAAGAGAGAAAAAAATAATGGAAATTCAGGCGAAGGTCTCAAAGTGCTTGAATGGCTTTTTAATTAAAGTCAAAAGGACCGGGTCGGTGAAATTCTTTGACTGATCGTCGTTGAATCGGAAAGTAGGGTACATCAAACGGCTTAACTTAGTCAGTGGAGACTTGGACAGAAGAGCACTTGGTCATTGATGCGACGGTCAGGCGAGGACCTGAGGAGCCATCAAGTCAGGGAAGAACTAAGACAGTGCAGCAGCCAGCCACAGTCATCGGATGGGACTTCGACAGGAGAACATCTACTCATCAAAGCTCCAATCAAGGTAGAACTTAGTATTGAATCAAAGAAGCACCAGAGTAGTGAAGAAAAAGAAGTGCTAAAAGGAAATAAAATAAAATAAATTAAAAATTATAGAAGGATACACCCGAAAACAAAAACAAAAGAAAAATACGATTACAAAGGTTTATTATAGAATAATAAACCAAAATGTAAATTTGAAATCAGGGGTCTAATCACGTAAGACGACAATCGACTGACGATATTCTACGAACGATAGATGTGCTCCCCGTAAGCATGAAAAAACGATGTCGACAGGACGCTATCACTACCACCTCCTCACATTAATCGAAACCGCCATTTTCTATCTGTAATTTTTCGAAAATAGTTAATTCGATATCGTCCTGGAACAAATTGAATAGAGTATGACAAAACTTTTGACCGGAAAAAATATAATTGACGTTTTATAAAATGCTTTTTTTAAGCGGTGTATGTGGGCGCCGTGGCTTAATCGTTAGTGCGTCGGACTGTTAAGCAAGAGTACCTGGGTTCGAATCCGGCTCGGGGAAATAACACCAAAAACATTTTTCACGGCCCCACCTCCAGCGAACGACTGACAACCCTCCTGGAGTACATCTGTCATGGAAAGCTTTCGCAATTCGCCGTTCGGAACCGGCATTAAACAGTAGGTCCCCTCCTCATGTGTCAAAATTATAACGCGCACAACACAGTGGAGGCGCTAAGAAGCTAGGCTCTGGCCCTGTATGGGCTGTTACGCCGATTATTATTTAAGCGGTGTAAAATCCCACCAGCCAACATTCATCTAATTGTGGGAGCCCAAAAGATGGTTGGCAGCACAATGGCTTTGGCCTAAGTCTACCAAAATTTCAATTTATAGGATGTTTTCCTAGAGGTATAGAACTTCTAGTTGGCAGCACAATTTTAACTGGTGGCCATTTTGTTAGCTGTCAAGTGATTTATTTTTAGTTTTGATTGGCTTTTCAACATTAATAAACTGACGCTTGAACAACGCTTCGAAATTGTGAAAATTTATTTTGAAATTCATGGTTCTGTTCGAAATACGTACTGCGCACTGCGTCTATTTTACAGCAACCTAATCGTTCATCAGAGCAATTAATTCGATTAACTATGGAACGTTTCGTACTACGTTTACTCTACATGATGATATGCCTCCACAGAGACGTCGTACAGTGCGTACAGAAGAAATTATTGCTGCAGTTGAGCGCAACGTAGAGGAAGAGCCAAATCGGTCTATCCGCCATCGTGCACAGGAATTGAATACGTGTTCATCCACTTCATGGAAAATTTTGTGGAAAGATCTTGATTTGCGTGCTTACAAAATCCAACTCGTGCAAGAATTCAATCCACAAGATCACATAGCAAGGCGTAGATTCTGTGAATGGGCCTAAAACAAGTTGATCCCAAGGTTCATAACCGAATTTTGTTTAGCGATGAAGCTCACTTTTGGTTGAATGGAAACGTCAATAAGCAAAACTGCCATATTTGGAGTGATGATAATTCTCAAGAGTATGTTGAGACACCATCACATCTACAAAAACTTACTGTTTGGTGTGCTTTGTGGGTTGGTCCGTACTTCTTTAAAACGATGCTCGCCAAAACGTTACAGTCAATGGTGACCGCTATAGAGCCATGATTATTGACTTTTTGTTCATCAATTGAACAACCACGATGTGCAGGAGCTGTGGTTTCAACAAGACGGTGCAACATGTCGTACAGCTCGTGCCACAATTGATTTATTGAAGGAAACGTTTGGTAACCACATAGTTTCACGTTACGAACCCGTGAATTGGACTCCAAGATCGTGCGATTTAACGCCACTTGACTATTTTCTGCGGAGATATGTGAAGTCGCTGGTCTACGCCGAAAAGAACGAAACGATTCACCATTTGGAGGACAACATTCGCCACGTTGTTGCCGATATACGGTCAAAAATGTTGGAAAAAGTCGCCGAAAATTGGACCTCCTGATTAGACTACGTCCGAGCAAACCGTGGCGGTCATATGCCAGGAAACATATTTAAATTATTTTATTTATATATTTCAATTATATTGCCAGAAGATTATCTTTCGAATAAAGTAAATTTCATGTCAATTCAATAAAATCATCTTTGGCTTACTCCATTTCAAAGTCCTACACCTATACAATTATATTTTTTTAGAACTAAATACAATTCAACATAAAAAAAAATCATTGTGTAGGTGTAGACATTTCAAATTAAAAGCTAATAATAAAGTTTTTGAAATATCTCAAATGGTTTACGTTTTATTTAAAAACAAAAAAGTTGTCAAGTCCATATTCATCAATTGAATGAGGCCAACAAAATTTCAAAAGTCCAACTAAAATAGTAGCTATCGTTGTTTCTTCTCAAAACTGATGAGTGCTGCCATTATGCAATCAGTATCAATATTTTTAATTCATTCTTGGACGTAAAAACACTTAGAAAATGCAAAATTCAAATAAAAGATCAACAGAATGAGATATAAAACGGATTCGGACCGCTTTAACGTACGGTGCCGTGCACATAATTAGAAACGCCTAAAGTCATTTTTTTGTTTTTATCATAACTCATGTACTTTCCATCTTAGAAAGGTGATGATTTTGGTTTTTATTGTTGCTACAGGTTACACATATTAGAAAAACAATGGAATATCCATCAAGCACCACAACTTTAGGCATTTGTCCATCAAGCTTGCAAAAAGGCGTAAAATAGCCGATGCACCTAATTAGAAAAACTGAGATCTTCATTAGAAATTTATAATTCTTTTTTTTTTTACAACCCAGCTGTTTAACGTTGGTATTTTGTGTTTTTTTTTTTTTTAATGCAAGGAAGTACTTTTAAAAAGATTTACAGTGTCGAAAAAGTCTACCGCAAGGTTAAGGCAGAGACAATCCTACCGCGAAGAAACTTGCATTGGCCGCTATAGCAACACGTTTCTGCATTCTATGAAAATTGATGCGAAAATAGTTGGCTATGACAGGCCCCTAGAGTCCATAAAGCGAAGTTTGAACAATGTTGGTCTTAAGGCTTGGCTGGTATGCTATATGGTCAATGTTGGTCCAGAGAGTCCTTAAAGGGAAGTTTGAACAATGTTGGCTTAAGGCTTGGCTGGTATGCCTTATGGTCAATGTTGGCCCATAGAGTCCTTAAAGCGAAGTTTGAACAATATTGGTCTTTTTGGACGTGCACTAGGAAATAAGTGATTTCGTCCAGAGCAAAGGAGGCACTGGACTTCCACTTAGTGTACGAAGATTCTATTTAGTGATGAAACTAAGATAAATATAGCCTCTTCTAGCAATGAAGCGACTGTACACTATTATACTTCAAAGGAACTTCACCCTAGATAGACCTCGTGCAAGGCCGAAGCATGGCGGTGTTAGTATTTTTGATTCGCATAAAATATCGCGACGTGGTGTCGCTCCAATTAAAAAAAAAATTTGGGGCAGATGGGTTAATTTTCATATTGATAAATATTAGGTTGTCAAATATCTCCCTTCCGCCTTTTTGTCTTTTGAATTTTCCGGCTATGTAGAAAGCGCTACAGAGCTCGTATCCATACTAATCATGCATAGCGTTGTTTTGTAGGTTATGTCAAGACCTTTCAAATGATGTATTGCCAGATACAAGCTCTGTAGCGCTTTGTACATAGCCGGAAAATTCAAAAGACAAAAAGGCGGAAGGGAGATATTTGACAACCTAATATTAGAGAATCCAATAGTGCCTTATCGTGATGACCACTGACAGCTTCTTGGATTTTGCGCTTGGACAATCATGCACAACATATGGCAGTACACTGAATATATTGACTCAGCACCTAATTGTTACGTTATAAAATCATCCTTAAATCGACTTTATTTCCGTATTAATTCTGCGCTCAGCTTTAGCCGGCTTTCACAATTCGCTGTTCGGAACCGGCATTAAAGAAACCGGCGAAGACGCTAGGCTCTGGCCCTGTATGGGCTGTACGCCGACTATTTATTTATTTTTTTTTTTTTAGACTTAAGAACTTCCCCTCAAATCGAAATGAATGCGACCGAGTTATGCTCTATCCACAATCCTTATGACTCATAAGACCAGTCATTAGTAAACCAATCATTCCTAACATCGTCTACAATCTAAAACGTGACTGCCTTCAACAGCTTCCCGTCCGTATTTCCCATCCTCCCATCTAACTCCTACACATCAACCATTCCCTCGTCGACAGCGCAACAGCTGAGTCTCCCACAACTGGCATCACGCTGACCCAAAACAACAGACGCACGTGGCCCAGCACACCCGTCGACCGATATTAATTACCACCGACCGAATGTGGGCCACGAAATTCTCCGAAATCCAGCACGCGTCACAGAAGCCCAACCACTCCTCCCACTCAGCCGACACTATCAGTCCGCGTTCACACGCGCGACCAAGTCTCAAGGACGAGCTTATGGCTCCTCCACAAATTTAAACAAATTTGCATTGGAAATTGTTTTCCCCGTCGCCATAAGAAAATCTAAGCACTTGCAGTTGATTGATTTAGTTCATCAATCAAAAAGGACTCCCTTCCCATGTCCTCCGTGGCATAATGAGGAGGCCGTTCAACGCGGAGCTTTGTCTTGTCTTTCTGCGGTCATCAATCAGCACGATGACGGATGCACATGAGGCTCGGGAAAGGAAAAAAAAAAAAACAATTTCACAGTCCTTAAAAGAGGAAAAAGAACATTTCCTCACATCCTCTTAACGTGTTTCCTGTAAGTGGGGAGTGTGGAAAAAAATATTATTCACGTTTATTAATTGAATGAGTGTGTGTGCGTGTCCTTGAAGGATGCAATTTTTCATTTCCCTACGACTCCTGCGACTGAATTCCAGCCGCGCACTTCATCCACGTGTATTTGCAATGACGGCAGCCAGCGTCGAGTATTCTCGGCTCCTTATCCTCGAGCTCGAGTTATCCTGCGGTGGAGGGCCTCCGAGTGGAATGCGTATGTGCACGTCAGGGACACTGGAATTTTTCAATAAACCCTCACGAGGACGAACTTTGTTTCTATTTTTTTTTTTGTTTTTTTGTTTTTTTCTTTCGCCCTTTGAACCGAGAGGATGTTGTTCTCAATTTTTTGTTTTTGTGTTGTTTTCAACTTTGTTACAAACAAAAGGAAACACCCTAGAGGGATGAGGATTATTACGTGGCGGTTGGGAAGTTGATAAAATGTTTCGATACACGCAAGTGGCTGGGGTATCCATTCTTCGTCCGTTCGTGAAGACGGGGAAGAGGAGTTTAGGTGGAGAGATGCAATCGTGAGCTCTGGGAATCAGTAACAGATGTTTGAGAAGGGAAATATTAAGTACTTAGTATTATCGAAGCAAAGGATTATAGAACAGATCGGGTGAATAAGCAATGACGTTGTTGAGAAAGAATGCTCGACGGTTTGTGGCAAGAGTTTCGAAAATGATGAGCTTGCTTAAGTTGCCAATTAGTTCCTCATTTTTTACAGGCTTCAAATGACATTTGGAACCATCAGTGAAAGCTTATCGATGTCTTTAGATAGGCGACGGCAGTGTAGAAAGAATTGTCTGGATGTGACCAAATCTCAATTAATCGACGTGTCCTAGGTCGATCAAGAGATAGTCAGTCTTCCTATGGGTTCTGTTTTGCCTTGCTCGGTTCTTTTGAGTTCAACTTCACACCACCAAGGGCGTTCGCCATGGACAGGAACAGGTGGTAATCACTTGACGCTATCTCCGGGCTATGTGGTGGATGCGATAAAACCTCTCATCCGAGCTCCCGTAGCTTCTGACGAGTCATCAACGAAGTGTGTGGTTTGGCGGTGTCCTGATGGTACACTACACCCTTCCTGTTGGGCAATTCTGAACGCTTCTGGTCGATCGCCTGCTTCAAGCGGTCCAGTTGTTCGCAGTAGATGGTAGAATTAAGCGTCTGGCCATATGCGAGCAGCTTATAGTGGATGATTCCCTTCCAATCCCACCAAACACACAGCAAAACCTTCCTGGCCGTCAATCCCGGCTTGGCCACTGTTTGGGACGATTCACCGGCCTTCGACTACGACCGTTTTTGCTTGATATTGTCGAATGTGATCCATTTTGAATCGCCGCTTCAAAAATGGGTCGAGTTCGTTCCGTTTCAGCAACATATCGCAGGCGTTGATTCGGTCCAGAAGGTTTTTTTTTGCGTCAAATCATGCGGCACCCAAACATCAAGCTTTTCTTTGTATCCAGCCTTCTGCAGATGGTTTGGTGACTAACTCCCATCTCCTGGGCGATGTCACGACATGCCACATGCCGGTCTAACTCGATGTTTTCCATGATTCGATTGGTATTCGTCGTCACAGGTCTTCCGCCGGCTGGCTTATCCATGGTGTCGTTTTCACCAGCTCTGAATCATCGAAACCATTCCTCCGCGGTTCGAAGTGATAGAGTACCATCCCCCAAAACACCATTTAATCTCACGGAACGTTTCTCTAGCGGATTTGCCTTTAACGAAGGAAAACTCTAAAATAGCGCGAATTTCGGCGTTAGTGAACTCCATGTTTACACGTCTATAACTGTTGAACGCAATATCCAAACTAATCATGCATGCGTCGTTTGTTAGGTTATGTCAAGACCTTTCAAATGATGTATTGCCAGATACGAGCTCTGTAGCGCTTTGTACATAGCCGGAAAATTCAAAAGACAAAAAGGCGGAAGGGAGATATTTGGCAACCTAATATTTTGTAAAGTTAAGTATTTTTTTTACGAAAATACAAATGATCAAATATTTTACATTGCAAATTAATTTTTTGAAAACATTTTATTTATATCGCGCCCTAACCGCCAAATTATCGTAAGCGATAAGACGAACATTTTACAAGAAGCTTTTTTTGTTCCTTGTCTGAGCTAAAAAACGTAAAGAGCGCTTACGATAAATTGTTTCGCCTGTTATTTCAAATTGGAATACCTTATTAAGAAAATACAGATGCAGAAGAACGCGCAATCGAATAAATTATCGAACAGCATTAATTACTCATTTTTGCTTAAAATGCCGCTTAAAATAATTTAGCAGTTAGGGCGCAAATATGACAATTTTGTTGTCACACTTGCTAGTCACAAAACTATTCATTCAAAACTACTCCTCTTGCCTAAAAAAAAAGTTTCAATCTTAAAATTCATGAGCCAGCACAATTCCAAAGCCAACTAAAAAATCGCATATTCATCTAAATACTTTTCACCGAATATTTAACCAATTTTAATTTATCTAACCAATTTTAATAAAGTTATTATTTGAACATTTATTATTTGAAGTTTTCTAAGTTCGATTAGTTTTCTCCTGCATACAAAAACTATGAATTAAAGACGCATTTATCTTGGAGTGGAAGAATAAAGAGGCTATAGTGACAAACCTTCCGAGTCCTGCAGTTGCTCAGTAAATTCTAAGAAGTCGTTTTGAAGGCTCATAACAATCATGCAATTTCATAATTTCCAGTGGATTCAGTGGCTGTGTAGTGACTAAAGAGATTTGATAAATTTCGCGAAAAAAAAACATGCCTGCCACAGATTGTTACGTCGGTCCTCTGTTTATGAATTTTTCATCTTTTACACAAAAAATTATTAAAAAAATATCAAACATATTTGTCAATAAATTATTAAAAATTGTTTAATAAAATATTTGTTTTATCCTTGCTCTGATTTTTTTCCACTAATTTGAACCTATGACTCCGAAAAATGTCATCCGATTTTTTTTTAAATAAAATAAACTCCAAACATTTACAAATATTTAATGAATGTTTAATAATTAAAATTAAATTCCATATTTTTTTAACCGACTAAAAGGTCAACCTGTTCGAGGTCTGCAAAGAAAAAAGTCCACAAATATTTTCCCCAAAAAATATGGTCAACTGGACCTTTCACTAATTTCAATTTCAAAGCAAATCGCACATGAGGGAAAAATGTGTCGACACCATTGCGTACCAGTAAATTTAAATTCCCACCTTCCACACACCACTACAAAAACACCACCACTAATTTACAGGCTCTGCATTTAAATTACCAAAATCAGTCATCTCAAATGCCCGTCGTCGTGTGCAGTCGTGCGCATCTATAAAACATTTTATTGATCATATCCATCATCATCATCCCTCTGCCACCCCGTCGTGTAAATTATAATGAACCGCCCCAAAAGCCTCGTATCTGTTGCTGTGTACCCTCCGCGTTAGCGTTGCCTTGAGGCGCCTACAAATCCCCCCCACACGCAATACGTCACGTACTGAGTATTCAATTAATTCCATTCGCCAATATCCTCGAGTGCAGAGAGGGGAGACAGAATTTCATCGGTAAAATGGAGATCCAGGACCGCCCTACAAAGCCTCTAGCATCCCGCCCTCCGCTCGGTGAGTGTGAGTTATTTAATTTTTGTTCTACTCCCAACGGTGACCGGATTTATTTGAGCACCGATGCTTCCGGCATCCCACCCCTTTTGTTGGGCGGAAGAGGGTGTGTGAGGTGTGTAAAATAAAACCCACCTCGCCGCGATAGACCCGTAATAAGATGATCTGGATTTGAATTCATTAAATTTTGTTTCATAGCCGAGAATTTTTCGACCTCCCTGTGTGGATTCTATTTCTAGGCTTTTGGGTGGGTGGCATGTGTTTCTTCGTCTTTTCCAAGGAAAAAGCGCCTTGAAGTCTGTGGCTAAGCAAAAAATAGAAAACCGGGGGAATGGAGGTCGTAATGAGGGTTATGAAATCCAATTTTGACTCTGGGATTTGGATTTACACGACTCCGGGGGAATGGAAGTCGATTTGAATTTCCACTTTAATGAGATGATAACGGAAGTCACTAGGTGTCTTCATATTTCTGAGACGTTTTTGTTTGGGGCGGTTTGGGTGCTCTGCATGAGGTGTATGTGTGTGTTCTTCGCAAATAAACTGAGGCACACACCACCTGAAAATGCTCAACAAATCCCCGACACAAATGGCACCTTGGGATCAATTAGCTTGGCCTGCTGGACATGAAGCATCGTACCCGCGGGAGGTGGCCTGGTGTGGACTTAGCGTGCGGATGATGAAGAGTCAACTAGAGACGGTGGAGTGGAGGGAAGTGGTGGCGTGGGGACCGGTGGACATTATTTTTAGTGGCCACCAGGGTTGTTGACCTTCAGAAGGTGGCCTGCGATGACAATTATGAGAGCAGCGGGGGTGGAAATGAACGTTCCGGTAGTTAAGTGGCTACGAGGTGATGTTGAAAGATGTTCGTGAATTGGGGGCGACTTATGAGAGCACTTTGTTTGACGATGATGAGTTACTGATGTGATAATGATGCTTATTTATGCAATTTTTGGGTTTAAGTGTATTTTCACGGCCCCACCTCCAGCGAACGACTGACAATCCTCCTGGAGTAACCTCTGTCATGGAAAGCTTTCGAAATTCGCCTTTAGGAACCGACATTAAACAGTAGGTCCTCTTCTCTTGTGTCAAATTACATCACGCACAACAGAGTGGAGGCGCGAACAAGCTATGCTCTGGTCCTGTATGGGCTGTTACGCGGTTTTGTTTTTTTTGATTTCAAAAACGACGATGGGTACGAGGTGTACTTTCAACGCATTTATGTAAAAGCTTGAACTCAATAAAGTTGTTGGAAGTCATTAATAAGAGGCCAAAAAGTCGACGACGTCATTCGTATCTCAAACTTTTAAAGGCCCACAACTTAAAAACAATCTTCTCTCCAGGAATTGATGCCATTTGCCAGAGCTGGAGGAACCATTTCAGCTCGAAGTATAACAAACCCAATAGTAGTGCTATTCCATTGCAAAAGAAGGACAGGTCATCAAGATGATTTGAGGTCATCTACATCTTCCAGTAACAAGCTAACGATATCGTCGTCAAACTCCCCCATGACCTCAGACGAGACATCTCACCGGACACGCTTCATCTCCTCCTGAAATTACAAAACAAAAATTAGCACCACACAAAGCGCACACAAGACCCCCGAGGTGCGAACATGCCCCTAAATCAAATCAGGACTTCATCGCTTGCAGCAAAACTTCGCTCGAAATTCACGTTCCTTGCGAGTTTTATGAATCTCCCCCGCAGACACATTCCTTCCCCCCGTGTGTGTGTGGATTTGAGTTTCACGCCGAATTGTTCTCCATTTCGTATTCGAAGAGGTCGTCATCCGCCACCCCGAAACAAATCTGCTCCGTGTTCACATTCCGACAACACCCCAGATACATGTCCTCAGCATGCACACCGCACGAATCACCAGCACGACGCCGTCAAATCCCAACTCAATTTCTTTGCGTTCGCAGTGTTCACAGTGAAACACCTTCGAAGGAATCCCCCACCACCGTCATCATCATCTTCCGCCCGTCGTCATCGTCTTTGTCGTCCTTGTCGTTATGACTGCCATCATCATTGTGCAAGGACCATGTCTGAGAGCCCGTACGGAAAACCACCAATACCCGACACCACCACAACCACACACTGAGCAAAGTGATACCCGATTTCCACGAAAATACGATTGTGTGGAGGTCGTTCGAAGTTAAAGAATTTTCAAGATTCATTCTGAACTTTAATTTGAGTCACAGGAAAGTTCTAGTCGCGTGAAAGTTTTCGGTGAACTTTAATTCGCGACAACCGCGTGCAGGAATCCGGGAAATGATAAGTGATGAAATTATTTGCAGAGATTTGAAACGGGTGAATTGGTTTATGGAATGTGGTTTTGGGTGGTTTCTGAAAACGTATTGGAATTCATAAACTGTCAATGACATGCAACGAATTTTTGAAAGCATTCTCAACAGATATCGCCAACTTGAAATGAAAGACATCTTGACGTCGCTTTCTTTTTTTAAAAAAGCTTGTTACCTTGTTTTTGTAGCAACTCAGCCCACATCGATCTGGATTTTTTGATAATGTATCAAGAGAAGTCTTCAAAAGAAGAACCCTTCCATATCTTGCTAGATTCGATAGTTAGGTTAATTTAAATTGTAGATTTTTGTAAGTCTTATAGAATCACTCTACTTGATGTAAATAATAACAAATAAATTCTGCGAGGTTTTTGCTGATGCTCTGAGATCAAAATAAATAATATAGATAGCAATGGCTCGGTTTGAAGTTATGGGCCTTTAAGATTTTGGGACCATTTGACGTCTTATGAGTGGCTTTTTTTAACACAATTTGTATCTTTTTCTATTTGTGATTCAATTTAATTTAAATTGAACTCCTCATGACTGCAACCAGTTGTGATTATAGAAAGTCGATTATTTCATTTTCTTTGCAAACTGGCGGCCATTTTGTTTGTCAAGTGATTTGTTTTTAGTTTGGCTTGGCATTTCGACATGAATAGAATGACCCCTGAGCAACGTTTTCAAATGCGAAAAACCATGGTTCTGGTTCCAATGTCCATAAGCGAATTTAGTTTGGCGATGAAGTTAACTTTTGGTTGAATGGATTCGTTAAAAGAATTTTCGAGTGATAATAATCCTCAAGTATATGTTGAGGCACCGTTACATCCACAAAAACTGACTGTTTGGTGTGCTTTATGGGTTGGTGGAATACTTGGTCCGTACTTCTTTAAAAACGATGTTGTTCAGAATGTTACAGTCAATGGTGACCGCCATAGACCCATGGTTATTGACTTCTTTGTTCATAAATTAAACAGCCACGATGTGCAGGAGCTGTGGTTTCAACAAGACGGCGCAATACGTCATACACCTCGTACAACAATTGTTTTATTGAAGGAAACGTTTGGTAACCGCATTGGTTCAATTTACGGACCCGTGAATGGGACTCCAATATCGTGCGATTTAATACCGCTTGACTATTTTTTGTGGGGATATCTGTAGTTGCTAGTCTACGCCGACAAGCCCGAAACAATTGATCACTTGGAGAACTACATTCGCCGCGTTATTACTGAAAGTCATGGAAAATTCGACCTCCAGATTAGATACATCCAAGCCAGCCATGGCCAGAAATCATTTTATGCCCCTATTCTGGACGTGATGTAGTCATAACTCCCAAATATCAGTAATTAGAAATTTGTGATGATACGCCATCTTGTTTTTTTTTATGTTGTAAATAGCTAATGACCTGCTGAATCGCAGATCACAATTTTGAAGCTTTTGGGTTAGAATACGATAGTATCACTGAGATGTACCAAATGCTAACGACAGAAGACTTACCCTCAAATAAAATAAATTTCATATCAATTTAAAAAAATCATCTTTGTTTTATTTCATTTCAGTGTTCTATTGCTCTATACTTCTAAAAAAAACACGCTATATAAGGCCATGTTTTCTAAATCTGATATTGTGGATTTATAATGCATTTGAAGAACATAATGACTACGATGTTGCATAAATTACCATTAGTAATGTGACAGTTTAAAATGGTTGGGTTAAAAAAAAAACTCAAATGAAAGTAAGCTTCGCTACTGATCTTTTTCCACGTGACTACTCGACTTGACTTAATCGACAAGTTTTTTTTTTGATTTAAGCTTTGACTCTTTAAACCATTTTTCGCCTCTTTTAGAGTAAAAAGTAGGACGTGTAGAAAAACAAGAAACAAGTTCATCCTCCATTTCCTCCTCCATGTTCTTTTTTCTGTTGTGAACAATTTGCAACCGACTTAATCAGACTTCATAACTTTGACAGTCATCGTTACGCACAAAACACGTGAGACTATGGTCAGAACATAAAAACTATAAAATTGTGACTCACTGCTTTTCCGAGGCTGTTGGGACTTATACAACACAGTCACAAAAGTAAGTAAGCACCATGAAGAGCGCTTTGTAGTTATCGAAAAAATAGCCTTCACGAAAAAATCTTCAATGCAGTTTTATTTGAAAATTCAATAGCTTTTCAAAACAAAACAAAAATTAAGTCGATCGGATCATAACTAAAAACTGCACAGAAAAAAAAGAGTGTGCTTTATACCACACAACTGTGACAAGACTTCTTTAGCTGTAATCAAACTCAATGCATCGAATAGAAATGTAGCTTAAAGCCATGTTTACAAGATAGGGCGTTTACCTTCCAAATTTCAACCAGATCGTTCAAGCCGTTCCAAATTTGCAAATTCCAAACATTAATAAAGCCGATTTGAAAACCCATAGGATTTTTTCTAAATCTTGAACGGCTGAACCGATTTCGATGAAATTTGGAATATAAATTTCTTATGATGGCAAAACACCCAATACGGCCATGGCATCACCTCGCAGATTAACAGCTAACACCTCGCCTTCCTCCTGTTCCGTCCATCGTTGATGCTTCGCAACAATTTCGAATTGGTGCTCATATCCTTACCAAGAATCCTTGCTATCGTACGGTGCAACCGAAAGAGAAAGGGATTTTCCATCATTAACGTTTGCTTCAGAGGGATTCAATGTAATTTGGAATGTAAATTTCATATGTCCTACACTAAAACTTTAACAAATTTGTTCTTGGATGCAATGAGTTCGACTTTAACTCAGAAAGCAAGCGCGGGAAATAGCAGGCCAACGTTTCCACAAATTTCAAGGAAATCGGACCGATCTACTGAACCCTCTGGTGATTGCGCACACGTGTTCAACTATAGTATTTCCTGCGACTGCTGTGAATCACAACGCAAAGTTATTTCAACTCCTTTCTGCTCTATAAAAACAAAATATACAGAATACGATCGCCGAATAAGATTACATGAAAGGGAGAGAAAAAGCACCATCCCATTTTTCGTAACGCTCTCATTTCATATAAATCAGTTTACCCAACGCGCGTTAAGACGTTTTACTTCTTTCAGAGCGTTCTTATGACAACTTCCGATTTTGGTAATGAAAAGCTATTGAATTTTCGAATAAAACTGCCTTTATTCCTTTTTTTTGTGAAGACTATTTTCCCGATGAGTACAAAGTGTTCTTCATGGTGCTTACTTACTTTTGTGACTGACTATAAGCCCCATATGCCCAAAAAGTCTCCCAGGTTGCATCGTCGGGAGTTTTTCAATTAGTCAAAAATTTAAAGTTTTGAATTTAATTTTCAAGTCTGCCAAACCTCGCCTTAACTCAAAACTATAACTTAACTAACTTTTTTAAGGTTTTTTTGTGACTTTTAACCACCAAAATGCTATAAACAACTTCACACAAATTTATTGAAAAAGTAATGACTCTTTGGGTGTTTCCTCGAGATTGCTTCAACTTCGTTCTCGTCCAAAATTATTTTTGGAAAACTTTCTAAAAATATTTTGAGCAATAAAATGAAGTCACCTATGCCTCATACACGTCCTGAATATTCTTTTAATGAACTTTTATTCAGTACCTTTCCATCGCCAAATATCGAGTCCTCACCGTAAGAGACATTTTTGGAACAAATGGGTAAATGATGCACTTCGATGGTTTATTCGATTGCGCGTTTTTCTGCATCATTGATTTTTTTTTTACTAAGCATTCCAGTTATAAATAAAATAGAATACTAAAAATTAAGAATCAATGCTTTTTAGCTCAGACAAAAAACAAAAAAAAGCATCTCCTGTAAGATTCTCATTTTGTCGCTTACGACAATTTGGCGGTGGGCGGGCGCGATATTCTAAAGGACTTGTTTGTTCGTACAAAATTAACAGAAAAGAATCCTGTAACTTTGATTTTACTTAAAAACATGTTCGGGATGGAAACTACTAGATCTCATCTTTGGCCTACATCCTTTCTTAAGAGACATCTTGATACTGGAGTGGTAGAGACGTCCCAGATGCTGCATCCCAAAACATGCCGCTCGTCATTGCGTGGTCCAAAAAACCAATAAATAGTCGTCTTGTGTCCACTTGAACCGAAATAATCCGAAGCTCTTAACAAACATCATCTCAACCTCATCGTCCCAAAAACTCCGTCCATCGCTCAGTCTTAAAGCACTCTCTTCTTTAAAACTTTCAAACTCCAATTTAAAACAAAATTTTGTTCTTCCAATTTTTTCTCAAACATTCTATCGACTTCCGCCATTAGCCCACAACGACTGCCGGCCACTCCATCTTTTCCCCATTGACGCCATTTCGCATCGTGTGCGAAAACGTGCCCGACAAATTTCACATTATCCTAGTCGCCATCGTCCTTAAAGTCAGACCAACTTGCCACACGCGGAGAAAAACAAATTTATTCACAATAACAAACAGAGCAACAAAAAAAAAAACTAATTAAATTTCACTTCAAAAACGTTGTTGTTGACTTTAAAGGGCTTCCGCTTTTCTTGTCCCCCGCGCCCGCCATTTTCAGTTTCAATTCGCCGCACAACAATCGCGACTACGACGAGAAACAAACAAAAATCAACCTGCCTCCGTCCGGCTCCGGCGTATGTGCAACATCTGGCAGATAAAAATCTCAAAAAAAAAAGAAACGAAAGAATATTTTTATTTCCGAAGGAAAAGTTTTGTGCCCGCCCCAGGATTAAGCATTGTTCGTCAGACTATGAAAACTAAATAAAAATCGAACGAAGGACAACCGCACACACACACAAAGACACAAAATCGAAATCTTGAAAAGAAACTTTCGCAATTTATCTGTAATTGTTTCTCTGCGAAGTGAAATATCTCCTCTCGAGCAGGAGAGGAGCAATTTTGAAGTTAGTTACAAGCGGCTACAAGGACCTCCACTCAGGATAAATTGGTCCTGAGTGAGTGTTTTCGGCCATTGGTGGCGGCCGCCCGACAAATCTGCTCTCTGTTCGACAATCGGCGAACGAATGGAGACACTTATCGGCGTAAAACGGCGACATTTCGAAAGTTTAAATTGTCAAAGGACTCGCTTTCTAATCCATCCGAAGATTGGGTTGTTAGCAAACGTGTCCTTCGCGTCAACCTGGTGGGGGAGGTGAAGTGGACCTGCTGCAACTGTCGGAGGACGAGTGGAGGATAATTGGCAATTTCCTGTTTTTTTTTTTTTTTCAAACGAGTCCTTGTTTTTTCTATCAAAGGCATGAAGTCGCGTTTCGGTTTTTTGTATCTCTTATCCTGGGCGGAGGCGTGTGTGTGTGTGGGGGGGGGGGGGGGGATCGCATTGCACAGTGCAATAAAACGTTTGGTGCATGTGAACAAAAGGACTGTGGGTGGGTTTGATGCTGCCGTGTTAATGTAGCACTTTTTCTCCAGCACCACTCTGGGGTCCTTTTTTCTCGTTTCTATCTCGTTTTTGTGTCTGGACGAGCTCGCCATTGTTCGGGAGCAGAGAATAGGTCCTTCGAGGGAGTAACGTGTGCATGACGAATTGCAGTTTGCAGTTTGGATCTTGTGTTGTGTTATTGTGCGGTCATAATGGAGTTAGGTCGGTGGGAGGGACGTACCTTTGTCCTGTTTGAGTGCGAACTTGGGTGCAACAAACTTATCGAAGATGGTGACCAGTGGGACATTTTTTTTCCACCCACTCGTTGGTTTATTCATAAAATTTGTGGGATTTTGGGATTAGGGGAAGGACAGCGCTTGAGGCTTTTGCCACGCACCACGTCGGTAAACATTTGCTTGGGGCACATCTTCGGAGAGTTTTGTTTGCATTGTCCTGGAAGGTGCCTTAGGGATGTGTACAAAGATTGTGGAGAAAACGTTTTGCGCGTGAGAATCAAATTCGGAGAGAGGTGTCGCAGAGACGGTAGAAGGACATTGTGTTAGTTGCTTCTGGGTGATTCTGTGACATAAGAACAATTTTTGAAAAACTCATATTTTTTGTTTACTAGATTTGAATTTGAATTTTCATGCAAAAAGCAAAAAAGTTACACATATTTTTATTGAAAAAAAAGACATTTCTACAAAATGCAATGGACCTCGCGATGTGTGTTAGAATGCCAAACACCGAACTTCAAAGTAAAACCTAAGGCCTAGAGTAAAACATGGTGGTATTCATTTTATGACATGGGGCCTCATGGCCCACAAAGGAGTTGGCAGCCTGGCTTTCATGGATGAACTTTTAAATTTTTGAGATTCTTGATATTTTGCGTTATATTTGACATGAAAGGCCATTAATTTGGAAATGTAGGGGCAGTTTTCTTTGAACAGGGCAAAAGAGGTCCTTAAATCACCTAAGGTTTACGAAAGAATGGCTATTGTATATTTACCGCCAACAACTTGGAACGTCTCCCTGATAAGAAAACGTAAGGCTTATAAAAAAATTCGTGCATTGCTTTGGATTATGAAGTAAGGAAAAGAAGACTTTTAAACAAAACCGACTCAAACACTGCATTATTGGAGGAAGGGCTTCAGAATTTTTCGTAATCTTAACGATTTGAGGCCTTAGAGATTACAAATCATTATCGAAGCAATTCGACTGCACACAACATATTATTTGTACTTGGTTCAATCTACGCCGAATCGCCCAACGTTCTGAACAACTCCTCTCTGATTTGGCTCAAAATTGTTGGAGTAACTTATCGCAGTGGTTCAAGTAATAAGACAAAAAACGTTTGCTCAACTCTATATAGTTTGCGAGTAACGAAGGTTCAAAAGTCGGTAAAAAGTCAAAATTCAAGATTTCTTTTAAATTTCAAAAAAACCATAACTTTGGTTCTGCTTATCAGAATTTTGTAAATTATGTCTTATTGAATTCAGAAAAACTTCTTAGGTTACCCACACAATTTTATTTCAAAATGTCCTTTTTGAGACGTATTCTTGAATATCTCAAAAAATGGTATGGAATGTTGGAAAACCGTATTTCACCCATCTTCACTCCAAACTTCAAGTTGGGATCTCGATGGGTTCGACCAAAAAATATTTTTAAAGAAAATCTAAATATTTCGATACAAATTTTCATATGAAAAAAAAGTCGGGGACAGTACCATAACTTTGGCGTCAAAATCTGATGATGGGCTTTTGTAGAGGGGTCGAAAGCTAGCTTTTTTTTACCATGGGAAGGGGATCTACAACGCCCCGGGGCAATTTAAAAAAATGAATTAATTGAAATTATAAAAAAAAATATTAAAACACAACAACAACACTTACAATAAAGTACTATACCAGTTTTGAAAGCCAGAAGCCTGTTCTGTAACCGTACATTTAAGGTAAATTACTCATGCCCATAATCTTTGAAAAATTCGCACACAATTCCACATAAACTTGTCAGATAACCGAGGAATCGTCAGAAAACTGCGTGCTGCCTCGTACGTAGTCTGGACGTCCAATTTTCGACGACTTTTTCCAACATTTGTAGCTGTATGTCGGCAACAACGCGGCGAATGTTGTCCTCCAAGAGGTCAATCGTTTTAGGCTTGTCGGCATAAACCAGCGATTTTACCTTTCCCCGAAGAAAATAGTAAAACGGCGCTAAATCGCAAGATCTTGGAGTCCAATTCAGGGGTTCGTAATGTGAACCAATGCGGTCACCAAAGGTTTCCTTCAATAAATCAATTGTGGTACGAGCTGTGTGACATGTGCGCCGTCTTGTTGAAACCACAGCTCCTAGACATCGTGGCTGTTCAATTTATGAACAAAGAAGTCAATAATCATGGCTCTATGGCGGTCACTATTGACTGTAACGTTCTGGCCAGCATCGTTTTTAAGGAAATACAAACCAATTATTCCACCAACCCATAAAGCACACCGAACAGTCAGTTTTTCTGGATGTAACGGTGTCTCAACATTCACTTGAGGATTACCATCACTCCAAATACGGCAGTTTTGCTTATTGACGTGTCCATTCAACTTAAAGTCAGCTTCATCGTTAAACAAAATTCGGTTATGAACCTTGGGATCAACTTGTTTTAGGCCCGTTCACAGAATCTACGCCTTGCTATGTGATCTTGTGGATTGAATTCTTGCACGAGTTGGATTTTGTAAGCACGCAAACCAAGATCTTTCTACAAAATTTTCCATAAAGTGGATAAACACGTATTCGATTCCTGTGCACGATGGCGGATAGACCGATTCGGCTCTTCCTCTACGTTGCGCTCAACTGCAGCAATGATTTCTTCTGTACGCACTGTACGACGTCTGTGTGGATGCATATCATCATGTAGAGAAAACGTCGTGCGAAAACATTCCATACTTAATCGAATTAATTGCTTTGATGGGTGATTATGTTGCCGTAAAATGGACGCAGTGCGCAATACGTATTTCGAACAGCACCACGCTTTTCAAAAATAAAATTGCACAATTTGGAAGCGTTGTTCAGACATCAGTCTATTCATGTTGAAATGCCAAACCAAAAATGTCACTTCACAGCTGACAATATGGCCACCAGCTAAAATAGTTTTGCTAACTTTAAATTCATTGTACATGGACTACTTGGTTCTAACGTCTCATGTCAATAAAACGGCGAATTTGAGAAACTCACATAGGCTGACTGAGAGATTTTCACGCATTGAAAGTGTCGCAATCTCTCCCCTATTATAGAAAAAAAAACACACATTATATCCATACACGTAGATAAGATAGCGCCACTTTCTATGCAGGAAAATCCGTCAGTCGTATGTGAATTTCTCAAATTCGCCACTGTTAGAACCAATGTGAAGTTGGTTACTAGCAGTATATACGTAATATGTCAATGGTTCTATACCTCTAAAAAAAACACAATTTGACATAGACATTTATATGCTAGTTCTTAAATCCTAAAAAGGGCTCTAGACTCTAGAGTTCATTTTAAGAGAGATAAAGAAAGAAGAAAGATATGTCATTGCCTCCTAAAGTCCATGGAAAAAAGTTTGAAAACAAACAGTTTCTTATGTCAATTTTACAAAATTGTTTGTTTAAAGCAACAAACGTTGTCAATGTGTAGTAGTCCCTCCTTTCGGCTAAAATCGGGCAAGCCATTTTTTGCAAAACTTTACTTCCAAATTCTATACGATTCAGTAAAACCATTGAACAATTCCAAGAACTCCTCAAAACTTAAATTCTTAACTTCCACTTTTAACACCCTTAAGGAACTTTCAAGAAAATGTATAATTCAGTTTAATGAAAAGTTCGGTAGCTTAGTATAGGACTACTAATGCCTTGCCTTAAGGTGCCTAATTAATAAATTAGTAATCGATATCTTAAAGTTACACTTCTTCAAGTAGCACCAACACTGCTAAGTAGCGTAGAAGTTTCGTAATGTATTTAAAATTCAAATCAATAAGGAGGACTGTGTATTTCCTCTTGAATTTATGATGTCAGCCGTTTACAATTCAGAAAAATTAAGAACTTATCCGGGTGATTTTTTATAAACTCAGAGAGCAAAATTTATGTTGATTATTCAAAAATCCAATTAAAACAAACCCAACTCAGCCCAAAAACGAACTTCTTTAAAAACTCCTAACCCCTACGCAGATAAAGTCGCCAAGTCATACAACTAGTGTTTCTTCATCCTTTTGCTCGTATTTCAACTGAGGACGACACTTTGCCATGTTTTTGCGATGCTAATTAAAAGCTCCTTCGAGTAAGAGAGAGAATCTAGGCCCTTGAACGACTCCCTTTTGATGTGTACATAAATATTAATGAAAATGAAAATAAAAACGCTCCAACGTTGTACTGTGGAAAAAAGTTGTTCGGTCCTTTTCGTTGGCAGTGGTTGACTCCTCTTTAACTTTTCGACATGGAGAACGTTTTTTTTTAAATAAGATTTGAGGCCAAGGGCAAAGTCTAAACGACTCCTTTTTGACATTCAAAGATTTTTGCACGACAATTCATTTCATTTTCATTTTATTTATTTATTTCAAATCTTTTACATCACGACTTCCGAGGCGTGCTTTGAATGCGACCCCGTCAGGAAGGCGGCCGATCGACAGACCAAGGATGAGATGGCTGGACCAAGTTCAAAATGTCGCCTGCTTATGCTTGGGCATACCTCCAGAGTCGGTGGCGCAGGATCGGGTTACCTAAAGATCTCTCCTGCGTGCATTGCAGCCGCGACCTCATTAGTGGATCACGCGAAAGATGATGATGATGATTTTTTACAACGAGCTACAATTCCTACAACAATTTGTGAAACTATTTAATAAAGTATACAAGCCTAAGGCTCTTTCGCTCTGGCTTTTTAGCTAATTTATAATTTTAATTGTTAATTATGCTTTTATAAATAAATGAATATATATGTTACCGAATGAACGCGGCCATCGGAAGAAGCTGCTGCGGTCATAGCAGCCATGAAATTTTTGAGCTGCCAATTTTTGTCTGCCGCCTTGTTTTTCTAAAAGAGCTCTCGTTCCTTTTTCTCTTGTGACATCTATTCCCTCGTGCGCATAATAAAATCCAAATTATTGAATTGAAGTGCGAACTAATCGCGTTTTATTTTTCAACCTCGAGTCATCCGACAACATATATTTAATTAAGTATAAAAGAACATTAATTAAAAATTAAATTTCGCTGTGATCAACTTTTTATCGAACATTTTAGAACGCCTATATGCAAACTTTCAAAAAATGAATGCTTTCCGAAAATTGTCGAAGCGGTTTTAGTCGGATTTGGGCTAATTCAAATTGTTTTACGTTTTTGCGGAGCGACTTCGGCCCCAACCAGCTTCGTTGAGAATCTGGGACATTGACGAATTCTGAACGATGGCCCCTTGATACTCAAGAATTTCTCTATTATCGTCAATCTTTTTGAGATTCTTATCCATGTCGACCTTAAAAACGACCGTGAACGAGTTTCTTAGGACGGGTATAGCACCTTTTTATCATTAGTGCCGCAACAGCCCTCGGAGGGCTAGAGCCAAGCTTTTCGAGCCTCCACTGTGTTGTGCGCGTTATAATTTTGACAGATGTGAGTCATTTAGGGCTCTTTTTTGATAGGTACATTTTTAAAAGACATTAAGAACGATTTAAAGTGACTTTGACATTTTTTCCATTTTTGCATTCCAGCGACTTCAACTTCGACCAAATTTGTTAGGATGGACTGTCTAAGCCCGGAAAATCTAGTAAACCAAATGACTAAATCGGACGACGAGTGGATAGAGATCAGCTCTTTCATCGTTATGGTACAGGCCGTTCTGAGAAGAGCCCAAGTGGTAGGAAATAGAGCTTAATGGCTAACCAACCCCACGAAGTAATACCTAACTGCAATCCCGCGGGGAAAGTGGGTGATGAGTGAAGGGCTGTGGATTAGTACGTAGGCCCGATCAAACAGGAGAATAATATCCCGCGAAGCGTGCGTGCTGGTAACACGGGTTGGTAGTAATTTACGAAGGTTACAGAGATTGACGCAAATCATAAAAAAGACGATCTAAGCCATAGACGAAGCCTGACCCACTACTTTTTTTTAAGTTAACGTGATTATGTTTGAGTCATAGATGAAGCCTGAACGACTACTTTTTTAAAGTTTACGTGATTTTCAGTAATAAGTTGGGCGGCGTAGCAGGCCGTTGAGTGTTGTGCGAGGATTGTCAGTCGTTCGCTGGAGGTGGGGCCGTGAAAAATGTAATGGTGCAATTTCCCCGGGCTGGATTCGAATCCAGGTACTCGCGCTTAGTAGCCCGACGCAATAACCGATTAAGCCACTTCATCATCATCATTGGCGCAACAACCGGTGTCCGGTCCGGGCCTCCTGCAGTAAGCAGTTCCATCTATCCCGATTACTTGCCGACGCCATCCAGATGGGCACCCCAACGCTTCGGGCGTCCTGGTCTACGCCATTCTTCCAGCGTAAGCGCGGCCTGCATCGCTGTCTTGTAGCATGAATTGTACTGCAAACGACTTTCCGAGCAGGGTCTCCTTCGCTCATACGAGCCCCACCAGCCCACCGGCGTCTACCGAGCTTTATTTTCGTTAAAACATCTGCTTCGAGGTAAATTTCATGCAATTCATGGTAGTACCATCTCCGGAATTGTCCTTCCTGACGTATGGGGCCAACAATTCTCCGTAAAACTTTCCTCTCGGACGCGGCTAAGAGGTGAGAGTGCCTTTGGCTATGCACCCAAGTCTCGGATCCATATATGAGTACTGGTAATACAAGTGTCTTGTATGGCAGCAGTTTTGAACTCATGTGGTTCTTGGATTTGAAAAGCCTTGCAAGACTGTAGTAGGTTCCGTTGGCTTTAAGTAACCGCCCGCGTATTTCTTCTTCCATGTTATTATCTGCGGCTACTACTGACCCTAGGCAGCTGATGGATTGCACGATTTTAAAATCGTGCTCCGGTGCCTTGACTGTTCTTCTAACATTTCTCGCAGACGATGCTACCATGTACTTTGTCTTTCATTAAGCCACTTCGCCCATGACTTTTTTGCATCCTAAGTTAACAAGAAAAAGGAATTTTTCATCGCTTTTTGTCAGAATCGTAGCCTTATGTCATAGATGGGCCACATTTTCTGGTTTCTACAACACCATCTTACTTACGATTGGTAAAACTTTGGGGGAGTTTTTCTCGAAAAAAGGGGGAGTGTTGCGTTCTCTCACTTCGGGAAATTAATGTCCCATAGGGGAGCTATCACTATGCCAAATTTCATCAAAAGCGGTGACCCCAAGTTCGTGTACTTTCCTTGTTAGATAAAGAACTTAAAATCCACCTCGGCATCAGTGATCCACATCGATAACCCTCCGCCAGCTTTCCTTAAACAACACCCGTCATCCTTGTCAGCCACCTCCAGAAAAGAACCCAATTTGACAGGTCCCAACTTTGACTTTCCCCGACGAAATCCGATTCCCAACACCTCCAAACTCCTCGCCCACCCCTCACAGTCCATAAGCCGACTGAGTGTCACTTTAAATTTCACTCGATACCAACGCCCGACGCCCGTCGTCGTCTGTGTCTGTCAGTGCCGCCAAATAGGCACAGAGACATCTCTGTCATTTCTCTTCGACTGTCACAGAAGGATTTTAACCAAATGGATTCGTGTCTAGCCGAGTCGACCGTAGTAAAGCCCCACACATGTGCTCCTTGAATTAATTTCCCCCTGACAGGACACATCTGACGCCGGAGGACTCGAAAACAAATCCATTTCAGTTCCGATCTATCATTTAAGCGTTTAATTAGCACATCCATGCCACTTCAAGAGTCCCGCTCCGCTGAAGAGTGTCCTCGCCTTTACACATCCTCCAATTTCTCCACCCATCGACTCTTTAAGTCCTTAAACAAAAACCGAAGCTGGCAAATGCGCCCAGAGTAAATTCTAATTACTTTTGTTAAAGTTCTTAATGAAGCGGCGCGTCCTTACGACAGAATCAGCAGCAGCAGCAGCAGGACGAGGACCGCAATGCCACACGAATAAAAGTCAGTTACAAGCGAGGACGAGGACGACTTCACGCGATAAGTAGCTTCTGCTTTTGTTCTGCTTCCTTTTTCCCCCGACGAACTGCAAAGCTTCGGTACAAGGAACCGACACTGCCACCACCACCGCCACAGCCGTCGTCTCTGTCTGTGCATGCGTAAGGATAATGAGTTAACAATGGAAATTTTACAGGAGACGTTTTATTTTTTTGTTTTTTCCTTTTTCCGTTCGGTTGTTGGGAGACAGAATGCCTCGTTCGTTCCCGTTTGTTGGCCCCTAAATTTCATCCCTTCTCATGTGGCGCCTTTAATATAAATAACGCTTCACACTTTTTCGAGAATGCCGTTGGAGGAATATTTTTTGGAGAATTGTTTTCTGCAACAAGAAATAAAAAAAGAACAGACGAGGGTGGTTGTTGGAAGGGATGCCTTTGGGTAAAGAGAGGACACCTCACAAGGACTAAAGATGCGATGTTTCCGTAGAAATAAACCTGTGACATAAAATTATTTCATAAAAAAAGTGAATGCAAAAGGACGAAGATAATGAAAACGACAAAATATATTGGAAAAGTGTCAATCGAGAGGGTGGCTTGGGGCGGATGAGGCGCTTGCCTTGTAGAGGGCGACTGTGCATGGAGATTGTTTACGAGGAAATAAGACACCCACAGTTCGGTTTAATTGATTTCAATGGAGGGGAGATTTTAATGGCAACGAATTTAGCGGTAATGTCAATAAAGTTGTGGCAATGTTTTTTTTTTGTTTACGTGGAATGGGAGTAGAGGGAGGTGTGTGGGTTTGTCTTTGATTTGTAAATCTACGATTGGTTTGATTTTTATGTAGGAAACCTCATCAGCGGACTTATAGGCAAATTACAATAAGTAAAGAGCCCTTTTGACAAATTTACAAGCAAGATTAGGAGTCATAAAAAAAAGAAGAAAGAAGAAAGATTGAGAAAGATGAGCCCAGTGCGTCTTGTCGCCAGAAAAGATGTCAAAAATTTCTTGAAAATTCCTTTTGATCCACAAGGTGATGAGAAACTTGTGAGCTTAGCTTTGTAGCGTGGGTAGTCGGTAGAGCAAAGACGGGTTGGTTTTTAACAATAAAACAATAATTTTATTTAATCAAAAAGTTGGTGAGTTCAACAATTCTTAGAAAACGAAGCTTTTAGTTTGCGGTTTCTTTACAAAAAAATGTCTTTATCAGGTTCGTCTACCTCCTTTTTCGTTGCTTGTGAACTTTTAGATTTATAGACCTCGTCATTTTATTCAGTCTCAGCGTCGAAGTCAGCCATATTTTCCGAATCAAGATCCTTGAAAACGAGTGAAAGAACCTTACGACCTTAGTGGCGCGGTTTTTTCCGTTTTAGCGATCAGTTTCGTCACCGAAATCAACTTTTATAAGTCTCTGTGGGCCCGGAATCTAGTTTTACAGAAAACTGGAACGGGCCAACCACTTTTTAAAACAATTTTTATTAAAGGGTGATTTTTTAGCTATTATCTTTTTGGCAACACTGTTTTAAACAGCTGACGAACGTTTCGTGTTTTGTTTCACTGTCAAACATCTTCAGTTTGGTCTATAATTTAACCATGAATCGTCTTACAAACGAACAACGCTTGCAAATTATTGAATTTCATTATCAAAATGCGTGCTCTGTTAAGAAAGTTCAGAAAGTTCAGAAAGTGTTCAGCGACGAAGCTCATTTTTGGCTCAATGGGTACGTAAATAAGCAGAATTGTCGATTTTGGAGTGAATATCAGCCAGAAGCATTGCAAGAGCTACCAACCGTACTTCTTCAAAGATGATGCGAATCGTAACGTAACTTTTTTTTGCCCAAAATGCAAGAGCTTGACTTGCATGACATGTGGTTTCAACAAGAAGGTGCCACATGCCACATGCCACACAGCACGCGCATCAATGGACTTATTGAGAGGCGAGTTCGGTGACCATTTTATTTCACGTTCGGAACCGTGATTAGATCGTGCGATCTAACGCCTTTAGAGTATTTTTTGTGGGGCTATGTTAAAGCTCATGTCTATACAGACAAGCCCGCTTCAATTGACGCATTGGAAGACAACATTGAAGCATTTATTCGTGAGATACCGGCCGAAATGTTTACAAAGAGTATGCCAAAATTGGACTAAGCGGATGGACCATTTGAGGCGCAGTAAAGGTCAACATTTGCATGAAATAATCTTCAAACATTAAATTATATGGACCGTACTATCGATTCAAATAAAGATTTCATGCATTTTTCTGAATTTTATGTGTTTCTTTGAAAAACTTTCCTATAGCTTTTAAAAAATCACCCTTTATTAATACAAAGCAAGTGCCTTTATGCATAAGGGTATAACTGGCCCGTCGATAAGGTGGTTGGCCCATTCTAGTTTTCTGTTATACTAGAAGACAGTTCGGTCTTTTTTATTCGATTCAGAATTAACATATACATTAAGGACAAGATCCTAATTTAGCACTGTGACTCACAATTTCGAAAAAAAAATTATCTACATTGTTTCCACTTATTTTTGTATCAAAATTTTGAGTTTGTATGCAAATTTTTCAAAAATTATGTACATGATAAATGTAACTTGAATGTATAATTAAAGAACAAATTTCTGGCTTTCAAAATTGGTACTTTATTGTAGGTGTTACCATTGTTTTTTAATGAATTTTCTTTCCATGCTGTTTGATTTGATTTTAAATTGCCCCTACCTCCTAAACGGGGTAAGATAGACCCCTCGCCTATGGCAAAAAACGCTCGTTCTTGGACGTTCTATAAAAGACCATCATTAGTTTTAAGCGCTAAAGTTATTTTACTCTTCCCGCACATCAAAATAAATATTTTTCCTAAACGTACAAAAAAAGGATACGCATTAGGGTCATGAACTTTTGTGAATTTTCACTGTTCTAAAAATTCGATTGAAATCGGTTATACCTCATTTTTTTGGTGATGAAGTAAGAAAAAAATAAATAACACAAAAATCATTCAATTCGGTCAAAAGGAAAGTTTTTTATTTACAAAAAACCAAAAGATCGCCAATTATGAATCTGTTTTTGCGGGACTGTAGGGATAAACCTAAGCTTCTAAGACGTGCTTTCTCTAGAAAAATGTGTCTTTATCGAAGACTTAAGCCCCTATCATAGTTTCTCGCGAATTTCTCGGCTTTATCGTTCATCAGACTAGAACCCTGCCACTGGGTTTTTCCATCCAAACAACACGCCCTTCAAAATTCTCCACACACTCCCGACATCATCCGAGCTGAATACAAAGTTCCGCCCTCCCTAAAGACCCTCTCACCCACCCCAAACCTTTTAGACACAATCCCTTCCATCCGCATTGCAATAAACCCCTCTCCATGATGGACCAATAACCCTTGGCTCAAAATTACCCCAACCAAGTTGAACCTTAAACTCCTAAACTCATCTTCTGCACTTTTCTGAAGCCGTAAAAGACGCCCCAAGCTCGAAACGAACCAAAATGCCAAACGATCCCATTAAAATATAGATTCCCTCTTCTCGAAACGACTTCCCTATAAAAATCCCCCACCATCATTCTCGTCCTCGTTGTCGTCCTTAATTTGCAGACTCCATAAAAGTCCCCCAGCCCGCCGCATTTACATACGCGTGCCTATCAGGGCGTGAGTGCACAGAAAAAAAAAATAAAATAAATAAAACGAGACGCGAAATGCGAAACGCAAAAAACAAAAAAAAAAAATGAGAAAAACCTCGCCATGAAAATCTGAGAATTTATTTAAAGGCAGTCATTACATGAAGTTTATTGCGCGCTGAAAGAATCAACTCCGCATCCTTCTCATCCGCGCTAACGTCTGTTTCATTCGCGTCCTTGTCGTCGTCACTCGTCTCGTCTCGTCTCTCCACGTTGTGGTCTCGCATTTATGTCAGCTGAATAAATCATTCCAACCAAGCTTCGTGTCCTTTGATCCTTTTTTTCAGGCGGCTTCGTCGGTTGGGAACGTTCCGCGGCGGAACAAAAGGTGGATTGGCCACGACATCACTGCGGCTGCTGGTGGGGAGTGTGTCCTGGAAGTCCTGTGGTGGGTTTGATGCAATGAGGACCTGGAATAGCGTTTTTGATCGATTCAATTGGGAGGGCGGGTGCTCTGATGTGCGTTTGGGTCGGATGGGACGACAGCGTTTACATAGAGCTCCGTGGGGATGGTTATGAAATCACATCGGGAGGGAATAGATGCGGGTTTATGAGGATTTGTCAGTGGAAATTATGCAATGAGAGGGGGCAGGAGGATGCGGAAATTGCAGGTGGTCTGTCAAAGCTGATGAGATGTCCAGCAGTGAGCTCGAGCTCGTAATCACGAGGACATTTTCGAGGTCTTTGACTCACTATTGTGACTGGGAATTGAAACCTTCGAATTGTTGACATTTAGCTGTTCAATGGGGATATGTGCCATCAAAAAATGTGTGGATTCTAAAACAAGGCGGCGAGGGTTTCAGTTGAAGTCGCTTTCACGGCATAGGAGATTCGTCTAAGTAATAGTTTTTATTTTTTTTTTTTAAATTGTTAAAATTATTAGATGTTCGCAGGTTCAAAGGATCACCTATTTCTGACCTCAAAAATCCCCAAAACAGGCTTCAAATCACTATTCAAATTTCACCTATCCCACCTCCATGACATAACTTCTGATCTCACCCTTCCTCCAAAATCAAAAAACCACAATTCACCTCTCCTTAAGGTCACTGGATAGCTTTCCACTTTATTCGCGTAAAAAAAAAAGTACAAAAAAGTATTCACTCGTCTCTTCCGCCTTCCAATCAGGCGCATTTCACCTCCAGCCGATAGCAGGAGCTCGTATCGGTCTCGTTCCACTTGACCAGCTCGGTAATCGGGCGACTCGGCTTCAGGATCAGCGTCAAGTCCTCGTTGAGATGAAGCGGGGAGAACTTATTAACCACCACAGCCTTGGTGGCGTCGCGATACTTGCCCATCACCTCGTCGGACGTGTTCTTTATATTCGCCGCCGCCACAATGTCCAGACTGTCGTCGATAAGGCGGTAGCTCGGTTGCCTTGTCACGTGGTAGCCCAGCTTGCGGCATATCTCGGCCACCTCAGTGCTGTTCGGGGGTCGCTTGCGGGGGAAGCACTTTGTGTGCCAGACGCCGTAAGACTGCTCGATTACCTGTCCGTAGCCCACGGGGAGAGACGACGATGGTCGCTCGGCGCTGTGGGAGTGGATGCTGAGCATGTGTGTGTGTGTGTGTGTGTGTATATGCACGACTCACCTTGACGCCGGAGATGTGATGGGATGCTCAATGCCATAGCAGAACTGCTCGTCCTCGCCGTTGGGACAGTCGGGCTCCTTGTCGCACACAAAGTCCTTTGGGATGCACTCGCTTGGAGAACTATTAACGGTACATGCCGAATGGCCGATTTGGGATTTATCAGAATGGTCGTAACTCGTAAGGTAAACGTAAAGTGCATTTTGAAGTTACCTGCCGCAAGGGAATCGATCCGCCGTGCAGTTGCAAAGGACCGAGCTTTCATCGCTCTTGTCCCAGCAGTTTCGGATGCCGTCGCATATCTTCCCAGGATCTGTGGCTCTGTGGACGAAGAGGGTGATGTAAGGAATTAGTTGAGAGAGAGAAAGAGATGCGAACTATGAGGACTTACTGGAGGTAAGTGAAGCAGGAGCAAATCGTCGGCTCATCGGTGAGGTCCTCGCAGTCGGCGATGTGGTCACAGAATTTGTTCTTCGGAACGCATTTGCCACTCGAGCGGCATTTAAACTCCGATGGGCGGCACTCTGTGGAAAGAAAACGATGACGAGCATGGCCGGGGGGAATTGATTTGGAAAGACGAGAGATAAGGGGCTTTTGAAATGCATTCGAGATTCAATTGGGCTGTTGTTTTATGTGGTCAGCTGAGGGGGTGGAAATCATTTGCATTTTACTGCATCGAGTCGAGTGACTGCAATGCTCTGGGCGAGCAATCGAAGGAGAGGACGAGATCTTTGGGACATGCCTTAGATAAAATGAACATCCGGTCCTTTGAAGTGTGTCCTTGTCAGCATCGGCAGAGAAGAGTTCTGGGAACGTCGAGTGTTGTGAAAGGATGCTTTAACATGTTTCCAGCGGATTGGTTTCAGCCGGATTCTCAATTAGGGGAGTCCAATAAAATTGAATTTAAGCTGTGGCTATCAGTTTGCTTAAAAAGAGGCGAAAATTCGTTCCAAAAATTTTGGGTAAATTCTTATAGGATTAAGTTTAATTCTGACAATCGAATCGAATGTGTTCACACCGGATTTTGACCATTCTCTAAAGGGTCTATAAGTATTTTCTTTGAAGACAGAGCTTCGTATTAACAGAAGAATTCAGCTGCTCTTGTATTGAGCGACGGTAAACAAGAATAGCCTGGCTTTAAACGAAAGTATTGGGAACTTATACGCTTGATTTGGGAGTGGCGAGTTTTTTCAGAAGGCTTTGCAGTGATGGTTTTAAAGAGAACATTTATGCGGCCTTATGAGGATTTGTCAATGGAAATTATGCAAGAATAGGGGACTTGGAGTGAGGTAGAACATGAACAGAAAAATGAAAAAATGGCGTATGAAGGTGTCAAAGTACGAGGTCTGTACAAAAATAAGGTGAATTTTCGAATTTCACGGGCTACATATATTCAATTATCGATTACAGCCTGACCGGCAAGACTAATTAATAAACCCGATGAAGAAAATGGAAAAGATGGTCTCCTTTGGAAGGAAGAAAACTACACCACTCTGAACTAATGCGAAAACGGTTCCAGAGTGGATGCTATCAAGGAGAAGAGGTCAAGATGTGGTTTTAGTGGGTGAAAGTCTTACACTACTTGGAACAGAACGGGCCTGTTCCACCAACCTATTAAGTTTCCACATCGTCCTCGAGGCAAAAAAAAAACCTACATTCGATTATCGATTTTTTTATTTTATTATTTTTTTTTTATTCTTGTTATTAATTTATTTTTATTATTTTTGTTTTTATGTACACTCGTCTCGAATACATATTTATAGTTTCAGCTATATAACATACAGTTATACAGTTAGTCTAAGTTGAAAAACCCGAACGAAACAAAATATTAGGTTGTCAAATATCTCCCTTCCGCCTTTTTGTAGTTTGAATTGAATTTTGAAGACAAAAAGGCGGAAGGGAGATATTTGACAACCTAATATTAATCCCTCTAGCTCGAATTTTTCGAAAAATCCCTCTAACTCGAACTAATTTTGATATCCCGTGAAAATTCGACTTAGAGGGCTTCGACTGTATTTATTTTTTTTTTTGTGAGAGGCATAACAGTTAGAAGTGTTTTACGTGTTCGGCGATTTCCTGCTGTCGAAAAAAATGGATCAAAGAATATGCATTAAATTTTGTGTGAAAAATGAAATGAAGTGCTCAAAAACACATGAAATGTTGACAGTGGCATACGGTGAGTGTACTGCGAGTCAAAAAAAGGTTTACAAGTAGTACAAGCTTTTCAAAGAAGGTCGAGAAGATGTGAATGACGTCGCTCATTTTCCATAGCCTACTTATTTTAAATAGCCTACTATTTCGGTAGATGTCACTTTTGAAGCCGTAATTTTTTGACATTTGAAAAGTAGAAACTACGCCATTAATAAAAATGGAACGATACACGCTTCAACAATGCACTGAAATTATTAAAATTCACTGAAAACATGGTGAATATTTGGCAGAGACGGTTCGTTAAAGTAAAACATTTTTGAGTCGTCGTGAGGCACATTGTCGAACCACAATACAGAGATTGGTGAGAAAATTCGAGTTGTTGGGACAAGTTAGTGATGTGAAGACTAAGACCCGTGCCCATCGCTCAAGAACAACTGAGAATATTGCTGCTCTTGAATATATTGCTGTTAAAGAAAACACAGGTTTATCCATTCCTCGTCGTTCTTTGGAATTGAACATACCACAAACGTCATTACACCGTATTTTTCATAAAAACCTGGTTTTTAAGGCTTATAAAGGCTTTCTGATTATTTGAAGTTTGAACCCGTATATCGAATGAATTACACGTATAATTAGAAATTATTATGAAATAAACAATAAATCTAATCTAAAAAAAAAAAAAAAGGTTCAGTTAACACAAGAACTCGAGCCGGTCGATCGTCGTGTCTTTGCTGATTGGGTCCTTGAAATTCATGAAAATGATCTGAAATTTCATCAAAAAATCATTTTGACTTATGAGGCCCATTTCCATCTCGCTGGCTACGTCAATAAGCAAAATTGTCGCATCTGGGGCACGGAAAACCCAAGATTAATTGTTAAAAGCCTCTCCATCCTGAATGTGTAACTGTTTGATGCGGTTTATGGTCCGGCGGGGTCATTGTAAAATAATGTATTTGGAGTAGACGCTTTTTTTTACGTCCAGCTACAGTAAGCAAAATCACTGTGTAAGCCGCAACAAAATATTCTCAAATTGTATAAAGCGGTAGTAATAATTAACTAGTGCCCTATAGTGACACTAGTGACACACAACAATAGATATATTCCATCACACATTGCATTGTTTTATTGTTTTCACTTGAACAAAGAAAACCCTTCTCTCGAATCCGAATCTGCGTTTCAGAGTGGGTCAGCTATCTTCGCCGGCAATAAAGCAAGCGAATAGTGACAATGCTTCTCTCACCGTCAAAATCTTGGAGGAACAACTAGCAAAGCAAGCGGAGACAATGCGAATTGGTTTTGCTGATGAGATCCTCAAATTGCAAAAGAGCCCTAAAGATCGATGAACTTAATGCTACTTGGAGCCAACGTTTTATTGAGCTGCAGCAGGAAGTTATGGCCGAAATTGGTTGGTATTGATCTGAACAACGTTTGCTTTCAACAAGACGGCGCTACGTGCCACACAAGCAACGAAACCATCGATCTTTTATGGGAAAAGTTTCCGGACCGTGTTATCTCTCGAAGGGGCGATCACAATTGGCCACCGAGATCTTGTGATTTAACACCTTTCGACTTCTACCTATAGAGCTTCGTGGGAGATAAGGTCTACGCCAACAGCCCAGCGTCCATTCAAGATCTCAGATGGAATCCGTGAAACTATCGAAGGCATACAGCAGCCACTTTGCGATTTAGTGATGGAAAATTTCATGAAAAGGATACGGCTCTGTAAACGTAGCCAAGGCGGCCATTTGACTGATATTGTTTTTCATTATCAATGGCATACCTTCCTCTTCGCATTGAAATAAATATTCGATCATTTATCTCAAAAAATGGCATTTTCCTTTGAATATCAAAATAACACCTCTTATTGGAAAACCCTGTAGAAGCGATGTCGAGCAGTGTGATTGAATTCCAAAGCTTGGTGTTGTTTTTAAAATTGAACTGATTTTATTAAAATGAAATGTGTGTTAAATGACTTGATGGGTTATAAAAAAAAATGGATTATAGTGGTGCAAATAAGATATGGCCACCCAAACACTGTGTGGACGATCGCAAATAAGTTTTCAATCAGTAGCATCGTGTGTTAAAAGCAAACCACTTGCCGATTTGCATCGCTGATCAGTTTTTCTCCAATTGGTCCGTGTGTTTTGAGCCTATGAGGAAACCAGAGTCTCCATTGTGGTCGAATAATATATGGCACTTCCTTAAGTTTCGTTTTGTTATAAGTACTTTAAAGATCTAGCGAAAACGCTGTAATCTGGCATTGTTCCGGCTGTTAAGGAGACTATTTTTTTAATGATCTGGATGATTATTTAGAAATTACCTAAGTTTCTGGTAGGTTTCTAAGGTAAGTAAACTTTCTTTATGTGGGTGCCGTGGCTGTATCGTTAGTGCATCGGACTGTTATGCGAGAGGACCCGGGCTCAGTCCAGCCCGGGGAAAGACCACCACAAACAATTTTCACGGCCCACCTCCAGCGAACGACTGACAATCCTCCTGCAGTACTTCTGTCATGGAAAGCTTTCACAATTCGCCATTCGGAACCGGCAATAAACTGTAGGTCCCCTCCACTTGTGTCAAATTATATCGCGCACAACACAGTGGAGGTGCGAACAAGCTATGCTCTGGCCCTGTATGGTCTGTTACGCAAATTTTTTTTACTTTCTTCATGATCTTAAAGTGTTTGGGCAAAAATGAACGCTCCAGCGATTATAGAAACATTCCTTTTCTCTTTAAAAAAAAAGCCTTTTAGAGATCTCCTCTTTTTTGTGGAAAAACAAACCTTCCAATGTCCTCTACAACCATCTTCAATTTCACTCGAAAAAACACTAAAAGTGCTCCCACTGCAACCACTGCCTGGTGATTAGAAAATTTTCCAAAAAAAAAAGAGAAAAAGCAGCCGCAAATTGCTTCCCCAATTCACCATCCAAGGACGACAAGAAAAAGCCTCTCTCTCGTTCCATCCTTCCACCCGATTAGCAAAACACAAAAAAACACTACGACAGCAACATCCGACAAATTTCCCATGGAATCTCTGCATTTCCCTCCCCCGAAATAAAAAATGTTGCACTCTCACACCCACTTACCATTCCTGCGGAGACGACAGAATTCTTTTTCCTCATCACTGCCATCGTGACAGTCGACCTTTCCGTTGCACAGCTGCTCAGGCAGCAGGCAATTGCCCAAAGGACATCTCAGTGTCAGGCAAAGTGGACGTGGGAAGGTGTCCATGCATTTCGGTTGATCTAAGGAAATGAAAATTGACCGTCACTCTCGAGTGATTAGGCGAGGCTATGAGTGAAAGTGCTCACCGATGATGTCCTGGATGGGGGCGTAGAACCGCTCCAGAGTCCTCACGGGGAACGGCTGCTGCAGATTGTCGCACTCGCTGGCGTTGTACGTGTAGAAAGCCATCGGATACCACCCGGCGTCGTCCTCCCGGCACACGATTACTCCTTGATTGTGGGGATCTGAGGAGAAAGGGCGAGTGTTAGAAGGGAGCGAAGGAGTCTCGGTGGGAGATACCCACAACTCATGCTGCTGTCGAGGTCCTTACAAAAGTCCGGCAAACTTTTTACTTCCACTGCGTCGCTTCCTTCCGCTGTCGCCACCATTTCCTTCGCGCCGTCGTCGGCCATGTGCCGCGCCTTAAACTCCACAATGGCCGTCGGATTCCACCGATAGCACGACAGTTCAACATCCCCGTCGCCACCGCAAGTCGAGTCCGTCTCATTGTTTCGCGGTTGTTGGCCCCTCTCCGTGGGCGTGACTCTAATGCCACCGAATTTATCGTGGACAACCGACATACACTCGAGCCTTTGCTTGCCGTGGTCCGCGGCGCTTCCATTTCCGCCCGTCACCGACCTGAAAAAAGCAGCAGGTCTGTATGTTAAAGCATCACCTCCAAAGTTGTAATTCTGTGACGTCCGGACACCCAACGCCCTCATTCAATTACCGCTGTTATCACCTCAACAAAGGCTACTTACATGTCGGGCAGGAACGTCGGCAGGACATGTCGGGTGAAGTGGGCGGCGTAATCCAAGTGCAGCAGCAGAGTGTTGCTACCCTCGACGGCCTCGAAGCAGTCGACGCGCTTAATCTGCTCGTGTGGACTCTTGTGCTTGGTGTCCTTACTCTTGCCTCCGCCGAGCAAAACGGTCACGTAGTCCAGATCGAGCCTGCGAATGGGCGGATGGGAGGGAGGAAGTTAATGCAGTTTATGTTACACAGGCTATTTGTGGGGAAGGACATTCTTTTTATGAGTGTCCTTAAAAACGAGGAAATATGGTTAGCGAGTGGAGAGTGTGGGCGGGAGGGGGAGGACTGTTAAAAATAAATTTTCTATTAAGGTGACAGCAGATGGTTTGCGGCGGACGGGTGGTCATTGTTTCTGGTCAGACTGCGGTCGGCTGTAAAAATTGGTCGTTGGATGGTTTGACGGTGGTTTTCTAAATTTATAGCCGCGGACGGGAAAGATGCTACGACTTGATTGGAGATGCTCTGTGGCTTTTGAGTGTTTGAAAGTCTGTGATTTTTGCTCGGTCATTAGTTTTAATCGGGATATTCGGACAACGACAAAAAAAAAAACGTCCGTTTGGACTTCGTTTTGGCATTAAAATTCAATTCGACGAAAAACGAAAAGAGAGAGACTCTGCAACAATTTTGAGAACCTTTTCTCTGGTCAAAAACGACAAAAACGAGTTTTAGAAAGACCCTTCAAATGACAGAAGAAAATTTTGAGACCTTCCATGAATCAAAAACGAGAACATGCGGTCGATGAAAGACTCTTCAAATGACAAAAAGGACCGGAAAAAGATTTTTTTTATCAACTTTCATCCATCAAAACCGAAGAAAGAGAAGACTCTCCACCAATTTTGAAACCTTTTGTGGGCTAAGACCGACGAAAAATGACTGGGAAAAGATTCTCTACCAAGTTTGAGGCTTTCCACGGGTTAAAAACCACAATAAGACCGAAGAAAGCCTTTTTACCAATTTTGAAACCTATAAAACTTTTAGAGAAAGATCCTCTGTCAAAATTAAGACCTTCTACGAGTTAAACACGACAAAATAAGACAGAGAAAAGTCTCTACGAATTTTGAAGCCTTCAAAACTGACGAAAAATTAATAGAGAACGATTCTCTACCGACTTTAAGGCCTTCCACGAGTTAAAATCAACCTAAAACGACCGAAGAAAGATTCTTTCCGAGTTTTGAAAACCTCAAAACTTCCGAAAAAGTTACTAGAGAAAGATCCTCTGTCAATTTTGAGGCCTTCCACGAGTTAAAATCGACCTAAAACGACCGAAGAAAGATTCTTTCCGAGTTTTGAAACGTTCAAAGCTTCCGAAAAATCACTAGAGAAAGATCCTCTGTCAACTTTAAGGCCTTCCACGAGTTAAAATCGACCTAAAACGACCGAAGGAAGATTCGTTTCGAGTTTTGAAAACCTCAAAGCTTCCGAAAAATTACTAGAGAAAGATCCTCTGTCAACTTTGAGGCCTTCCACGAGTTAAAATCGACCTAAAACGACCGAAGAGAGATTCTTTCCGAGTTTTGAAAACCTCAAAGCTTCCGAAAAATTACTAGAGAAAGATCCTCTGTCAACTTTGAGGCCTTCCACGAGTTAAAATCGACCTAAAACGACTGAAGAAAGACTCTATGAATTTTGAAACCTTTAAAATTTACGAAAAATGACTAGAGAAAGATTCCCTACCAACTTTAAGGCTTCCCACGAATTGATTCCGAAGAAAAAAACGACCAAAAAGAGATTCTCTGCCGATTTTCAGATCTTCTACGAGTCAAAACCGACGTAAAACGACATTTTTGGACCGCTTACCGATGAAAAAAATGTTTAGGAAAAACTCTATCAATCTTAAGTCTTTCTGCGATTCAAAACGGACAAAAGACGATTGGAGAAACATTCACCACAAATTTTAGGAATTTCTGCGAGTCAGATATTGCCAAAAAACGATTACGAAAGCACTCAAAGGCCCAGAGACGACATACATAAAGAATTTTTCAAATCAATTACAGCCAAGTTCCCAAATTAATAACCTTTAAGGCAGTTGTCAACAAGGAGCCTGTCAAAACCGCTTAAAACTAAAGAACGAAAACAAAAAAGTTAAGCAATTCAAAAAAGGTAAAGCAATTTCTTGTTATTTTTCCCACAAAGTGGCATCCCTCTTCTGAAATCTCACCTCACTCCATTGTAGCACGATTCGTGGACCAGAACCCAGTGCTTATCCACCAGAACTCCAACACACCAAAGCACTCCATTAGCATATACATCCACCAGCCAAGGCCAGTGCCACTTCTCCACACCCTCGTGCAATTTATCATGGACCAAAACCGCCTTTTTCGTTTCGATAAGTTTATTCAGTTTATCCAAGATCTCATCCCGTTTCTCTCCGAAAATCTCTGCGATGCTCAACTTATGCCCGGGAATGTCGAGCGTCTTCGGACTGATTTCGTCGCCAGCGGCGATGGTCTTCAACGGCGCCGAGCCCTTGGCTCGCGGCGCGCACTCAACGAACAGCCCCAAGCAGTCCGCTGGCATCTTCTCGATGTCTTCGATGCGCCCGGATGCTGTTCCCGAGGAAGCCACGCGGTAGTGAGCCATGTGCTTGACGCCATCCGTGAAGTGAACGCCGTCGCCGACGGGGAAGGGCACCGCGAGGAACGCCTGTACGAAGTCTGGTTCGATGGGAACGATGGTGTGGTGAGTTATCCGCGTGGTGTTGTAGAACCGCGAGCCTCGGAAGCCGAGCAGCGAGCAGACTTCGTCGGCGGTTTTGACGCCGGTCGAGTGGAAGTCCGTCTCGTAGGAGCACACGACGCGCCAGGTGCCGCGAGTGTTGCGGGAGAAGATGCCGGTGTTGTGCAGCAGCGGTTGTTTGTTGGCGTCGAGGTGGATTTCACGACCGTTCGTCAGGGCAACTGGAAAGGTGAAAATTGGAATTTGAATAGGGAATTGAATTAGAGGCGTCTACTCACAGCAATCCTTTTCGTCCTCCTTGAACTGGCAGTCGACGGCGCTGTCGCAGCGTTTGCTCAGATCGATGCAGGTCTTGGAGACGGGACAGAGGAACTGCGTCGCCGTGCAGTTGCCGCAGTTGTCCTCATCCGTTCCGTCGTCGCAGTCGGCCTTCCCGTCGCAGACGAGGATCCTCAGTGGGCCCTGCAAAGAGGTCAATGAAGACAAGAGCCTGTGTGTGACGGAGACCCACCTTGAGATACTCCTGGCACGTGCAGTCATCCTCGTCGGTCCCGTCCTCGCAGTCGGTGATGCGGTCGCAGCGGTTTTTGTCGTCGATTATCTGGGGAATGCTGAAAAAGGAAGCGTCAGGAAAGAAAATCGACGCGTCAGGACTCGGTCACTCACTTTCTGCACACAAACTTTTGGAAAATGCTCTTCGGCATAGTTTTTGGAGCCACGGTAGTGGGCCCTCCTTCCGTCGTCTTTTCCGGCGCGTGGGTCGTGGTCGGACTCTCGGTGGAGTCGGCGTTGAGGTCAGATTTGGATTTTCCGAAAGTCGTGGCAGAACTCCCGGAGGGAGTCGAGGACCCGACTGGCTCCGTAGACGTTTCGCTGGGTGTCGTTGTCGTGGTTGCCTTATCAGTCTTCTCCGTCGTCGAGCTTTCCTCTGTCCTTGAGGTCGTCGTCTTTTCGAGTGTGTCCAGAAACTTCACTGCCAGGTCCTGGAGCTTGGTCACCTCGGCTGTGGACGTGGGCAGAGCGGTGGTGGACGTCGGCGCTTCGGTTGACTTTGGAGACGACTGCGTCGTGGTCGAAGGCGTTGACGACGTCGTCGTCTCAGCCGTTGAGTCAGTCGTTAGCTTCGTCGTCTCCTCATCCATGTCGAACCAACCGAGATCGACCAACGATTTTAGGCCGGACGGGACGCCTTCCGTTGACACGGGCGGAGCAACAGGAGTGGTGGTGGAGATCTCACGAGCGGTTGTGGTTTCTTCGTCTCCCATCTCCAGCGACTGCGGCTCCGTGTCGGCGCCGCTTGCACTCTTCGGAGCGGCTCTTATACCTTCAGTGGTGGCCTCTGTTGACGTCGAAGCACTCGCCTCTGTTGACGACGAAGCGTTCGCCTCTGTTGACGTCGAAGCGCTCGCCTCTGTTGACGTCGAAGCGCTCGCCTCTGTTGACGTCGAAGCGCTCGCCTCTCTTAATGTCAAAGCATTCGCGTCTATCAACGTCGATTCGTCAGCTTCTGTTGCCGTCAACTCGTTCGCCTCTGTCGAAGTCGATGCATTCGCCGACGCTCCGACGTCCGGGATGAAGTTATAGACGCAACCCATCTCGTCCTCGCCGCCCAGACAGTCCACCAGACGGTCACATCTCTTGTCCGACGCTATACACCGCTTCCCGCCCCAGATACACACGTACCCGGGACACATTTGCCGCGGCTGCGCCTTCGGCAGCAGCTCCGGTCGCATGGCCATCTCAATCCAGTCGAGGTACAGCGCCACGCGGGTGTACACGCCGAACTCACGTGCCCGGGCGCATCCATTACCGTGGCTCACCACGCCGGCCAGGTACCACTCCTTGTCGTTGGACACGCTGCGGCAGAACATCGGTCCGCCTGAGTCGCCCTGGCAGGCGTCCCGCCCGCCGACCACTTCACCGGCACAGATGTCCTCTGCGTCCTGGTCGTCCTTTTCGGGACACATTTTCCGGATCGGCAGTTGGACCTCCTTCAGTGGATCGCCTAAGGGATGAGAGAAATCGCGTCAATCTTAAAGAGGTTGACGTCACGTCTACTCACTTCCGGGTCCCTTTTCCCGGATGGCGCCCCACCCGACCACGGTGCAGACGGTGTCCGTCTCCGGTCCCCAGATCCAGTCGTTGCCCGCGGTTGTCCGTCCCTTGTCCGGCAAGCAGATCGGCTTCACCCACCTGTTGTAGCGGAGTGGTGTGTCAATCCGCAGCAACGCGATGTCGTTCCTCATCGTCCGGCGGTCGTACTCCTGGTGGACGACCACGTGCGTGACGCGGTGGATCTGCGTCGACGAGGCAAAGCTCGAGCGGCGCAACATCCCCGCGCGGACCTCATAGAAGTACTTGTGGAAGCTGAGCGTGCAGTGAGCGGCGGTGATTATCTGTGGAGGACACAGTCGTCATGAACGCACGTGTAAGGTCTCACGGACAGTGAGGCTTGAAAGCAGGAAGCGATAGGAGAACCGAGAAGTGCGCCTTGTAATCCCTTAACAGGGCAAGTGCAAGCACACTCTTATGCTGTGTAAACCACTTTCTCGGAAGCTAACGCTTCTCGGATCGCATTGCTCTCACGCCTTACTACGCGCTTGGTCTAAGGCTTCTTACTCACCCACTGGTCGCTGAAAATCGTACCGCCGCAGTGGAACTCGCCATGTCGGTAGATGGCCACGATAAACGGCCATTGAAGCGGCTTGCTGAGGTGTCCGCCGACAATCCGGTCCTTCTCTGCAGTGTCACGGCGACTGCGTCGTCGACGCCTCGAGCGCAGCAGTGGTGACGTGGATTCCTGAACGATGCCACACTTTGGCAGCGGACACCGGACGTGCGCTGCATGGTCGCTGAGCGCGCCGCGCTCGCGTTTCTGGCACGACTGCGGGAAGTGAGCGCCGGTAAAATGGTGCGGCTCGATGAAGGGTCCTGGCAGCTGAACTTCCTGGAACGTCACCATAGGGTCGCCGGCAAGAGGGCCGAGCTCCTCAGTGCAGGCTTCACGAGCCCAGCGGAGCGCGTTGTTACAAACTGGGTACCAGGAGCCTTGGTGGTTGCGGTAGAGGTAGCCCACGGAGCTGGAAACGGCGTGTGACTGGAAGGGTCAGTGTGGTAAGTTACTGATGACCCAGGATTCACCCTCAACTCACCATGTGATGCGTCAGGTCGCTGACAATCAAATTGCAGCCCGTCTCATCACGCCCGTTGATGCAGTTCTTGGCTCCGTCGCAGCGCTCTGCAGCGCTGTAGCACATCGCGAGCGATGAGCGGTTCGCCGACTCGAATTCCTCCGCGTTGTCGTAGCACGAGTATGTGGTTCGCCCGCAGCCGAAGCAACCGATCTGCAAAAGGATGCGTTTGAGTTTTTTTTCTCGTTTCTTATTCATTAATCTAAAAATAATGAAAATTGGATAGTCTAAGGCCGCGCGCACAGTGAAGCGAGGAAGCGACCATCGAGTATGCTCTTAAGCTAGAGAATTCAGTTTTGCACCATCGGCAGACACGCCAGCAGACTCGGAGTCCCTGCCAATGATGAAGAGGTGGAGGAAACCATCTTCAATCTTTTATGTTCATGCGAGGTCTTGGGGCTTCGTAGAAGAACTCACCTAGGCAAGCACTTCCTTGACAGTCTGAGCGATTTGAGTCAAATCAGCATCAATCAGATCCGTAACTTCGTAAGAAGCTTCAACTGGTTCCATTAGGGTGCGGAAAGGATCTCTGCATTGTGATATTACAATGGGCCTCTGTTGCCCCAGCCAACCACTCTAACCTAACCTAACCTAGACAATTCAGGTGCGCGTTGTCTGGTGTTGACTTGATGCTGTAACAGTCGGATGTAATCGCTTTGCGTTGGTGATAAGGACCAGAAAAAACGACTCAGATAGAAACGACGCACATCCAATAAGCAATTTTCATGTATTTTGATTTCACATTTTTTATTTATTGTAAATTTGTGAACGACGCAAACTGCAATAAAACCGACTCAGCTTCGAAACGTCGATAGTTCCCACATCTTGTACACAGGCTCAAAAATGCTTCACAACAACTTTCATGGAAAATATCTCCGACACTTCTTTGTATTTTTCGATGAAATTTCTTGACAATTATTTATTTTAGTAAACGAGTTTAAGTAGGACCCCCTTTGTTTTTTAAAAAGCCTTCCTTTCTTCTACGAGTCAAAAACGAGTTTCTCGTGATATACGAGGTCTGTTCAAGAAATGATTAATTTTTCCCAAAAAATATTTATTCATCAATTTCTATTTTGTCCCCTCAAAGAAATACCTCTCAGATGTAATACACTTGTGCCAGTGTTTATTTCCAATCCTCGAAGCTGATCTGTGGGCGCTTGAGCTTAATCGTTAGTGCGTCGCACTGTTAAGCGAGAGTACCCAGGTTCGAATCCGACTCGGGGAAAAACACCACAAACACTTTTCGCGGCCCCACCTCCAGCGAACGACTGACAATCCTCCTGGAGTAACATCTATGTAGGATCGCAATGGATTCTACGGACAGTTGGTCGTTGGCGTTCGTGAGATACGGACGTATCCTTTTTTATGTAATATACCTACCCTTATGCAATAAAATTGATGTGAATAGTAATAATATTCGGTGGTTTTCGTTCCGGATCCTACATCTATCATAGAAAACTTTCGCAATTCCCCATTCGGAACAGTAGGTCCCCTCCACTTGAGTCAAATTATATCGCGTATTACACAGTGGAGGCGCGAAGAAGCTATGTTCTGGCCCTGTATGGGCTGTTCTTCTTCTTCTTCTTATCAGGCATTTAACCCTTGGAGGGTCTGTGCCTGAGCCAAAGCCGCCTTCCAACGTTGACGGTCCCGGGCATGCTGCTTCCAGTCCGGAAGACCAAGCTGTCTTGCATCCGCGATCACTTGATGTCTGTACCGGAGGTTCGGTCTCCCCCTTCTCCTCGAACCAGGAGGCTCGGATTCGAAGACCCTTTTAGCTGGAGCGTTTGTGTCCATGCGCTCGATGTGGCCGAGCCACTGTAGTCGACGGATTTTTGCCTTCCGGACTATATCCACATCTTTGTACAGCTCATAAAGTTCGCGGTTATGTCTTCTCCTCCATTCGCCTTCCTCGCAGACTGGACCGAATATCCGCCGTAGAGTTTTTCTTTCGAAGGAACCAAGTATCAGCTCTGCAGTCCTGCTTATCGTCCAACTTTCGGCTCCATACAGTAGGACTGGCAGGATAAGGGTCTTGTAGAGCATGACCTTAGTTCTTCGAGTCAGGAGTTTTGACCCTAGCTGTTTGGACAAACCGAAGTAGCAGCGGTTGCCAAGGGTGATTCTACGACGGATCTCCACTACGATGTCATTCGTGGAGTTTACGTTCGCCCCGAGGTATATGAACTCCTTAACTACCTCGAAGTTATAGCTGTCGACTGTATGGGTTGTTACGCCGACTATTTTTTCTCGAAGCAGTTCTGATATGCACTTCTTGGTATGCCCTTGAGCTCTCTCAGCGACTCGGGTTGTATCTCCTCAATCGCCGTGAAACACCGTCCTTTCATGGGTCTCTTCAATCTTGGGAACAGGAAAAAATCGCAGGGGACCAAATCTGGTGAATACGGTGGCTGAGGCATGATTACGGATTCCTGAGCGATGCTCATGCGACAGTTTTTTTTGGTCAAAATTCAACAATTTTGGAACAAATCTCGCTGCCATACGCTTAATGCCCAATATTTCCGAAAAAAAAATGGATGACATGAGCCAATCGATGTGCCGACATCCTCTTCCACTCGACTCCACTCCACACCTCCACTTTTCTAATAGTGATTCGACGGTTTTCCATAACAATTTTCTTCACTTTCTCAACATTTTTATCGGTTGTTGATGTACTGGGGCGTCCAGGGCGAGCGTCACCATTCACATCTTCTCGACCTTCTTTGAAAAGTTTGTACCACTTGTAAACATTTTTTTGACTCAGAGTACACTTGTCGTATGCCACTGTCAATATTTTAAGTGTTTTTGAGCACTTAATTCCATTTTTTTACACAAAATTTAATGCAAATTATTTGATTATTTTTTTTCGACAGCAGGAAATCGCCGAACACGCAAAACACTTCTAACTTTTATGCCTCTCACAAAGAAACAAAAAAAAAGAAAGTCAAAACCCTCGAATTTTGTCGAATTTTCACTGGATATCAAAAATAGTTCGCGTTAGAGCGATTTTTCGAAAAATTCGAGTTAGAGGGATTAACATTTTTCTTCGTTCGAGTTTTTCGACTTAGAGGTTGTTCGACTTAGAGGGCTTCGACTGTGTGTTATATAGGTGAAACTGTAAACATATGTTCGAGACGAGTGTACCAACATAACAAAATTAAAAAAAAATCGATAATCGATAATCGATAAAGTACGTAAATTTAAAAATTCACCTTATTATTTTAACAGATTTCGTACAGCAGAAAAAATTAAGGAATGGTTGCTTTTTTGGATATCTAAGCAAATAAATGATCATCTACTCTTACCAGGCCTTAATATGATTGGTAATTTGTTGCAATATTTTGAAAGGCAGGTCCATCAACGGTTGATTACAAGAAAAATATCGTCGACGTCGACCTTAACGGATGAACGGCATAAAATTCTTATCGAAAAGATTTAAAAAGTTAGTAGAATCAAAGCTAAAATATTTCATTTTAAGCACAAAAGGTTAACAGTCTTAGTGCTTGTTATTAGTTTTTGGTCCTTTTTATTAAGCTTACATATTTTTTTTTCTTTATAAAAATGGACGTACTTTAGTTATTTTGCTGTTAAATTTGTGTTGCTGGATTTATTGTTATTATTCTTTTTATAACTTTTAGAGAAGGTACAAGTTTTCAGTTGGTTTTTAAGTTATGTTAAGTATTTTTTTCCCTGCTTGTCTTAAGCCAATAAATGGGGCTATTGCCCCACTAAAACTTCAAAACTACAAACCTTTCTAAAAAAAAAGTTTCAAAAACGAAGCAGAACCTATTTTATGAACCCTTAAATTTATGAAACATGGATATACACTTTCTTTTGACTCTGACTTTGTGTAGAAATTCCTGTGAACCGCGTTGACCTTACGCGACCATTCCCCTTATGGGAAAACCCCTTAAACTCACCTCATCTTCCCCCAGCGGACAGTCCTGATATCCATCGCAGATCCTCTGTGCGGGAATCCTGTCGCGACACGTACAAGCCGCCTCGTCGCTCCCATCTGAGCAGTCGACAGTGCTGTCGCACCACTTCTTCTCCGGAACACACTCGCCACCGCCGTAGCACGGTACGTCATCCTCAATCCGACACACCGAACGGTCCCGCTGTCCCAAATTGACGCCGTGATGTCCCGACGACTTGCGACTCCAGTAGGACGAGTAGACGATGTCGATGGGCGAAGTTTCATTGCTCTCGCCGCTTCTCAGCTTGAAGTTAAAGTTGCTAAAGCCGCCGGTTGGCGTCTGTCCGCCAGCGTCTTGCATGTACGTGCAGAAGAACTGCTGCTCCTTTTGGTCCTTGTTGTGGATCGTTTGGGCGCTCTTCGAGAAAACGTTCTGTGACCTGTGGAAGAACGAGAAATAAGGTTTGGAGGCTTGAAACTGGTCTTCTAAAGTCTTACCCGCTGCCACTCGGTCCTGAATTGGAGAAGAAGTTGCCGTTGTTGTGCATGTTGCCGCCGAACGTGGGTGGGACGATGAATATACCGCCGTTGGGGTTCACACCGCCTCCGTTGCCGGTATGGCTACCACCACCTCCGCCGCCGCCACCACCAAATCCCATGCCGAAGAACGGCGACCAGAACGGCTGCATCATCATCCGGAAGCTGGCGGGAGTGATGTAGAAGCAGACGGGAATCGAAGGCACTCCGAAGTTCTGATTGGCCAGGAACTGCGCCGACGCCTTCATCGTCTCGCCGGTGACGGGAAATCCCGGTCCGCGGCTCGTAAAGTGCGTGCTCGGCGTCGAAGTCATCATAGCGGCCGCTTCCTGCGCCGCTTTGTCTCGGAACTGCTTCGCCAAGTGCTCGCAGAGCGTCATCAGCTGAGGGTTGTCAACTGAAAGGAATGAGGTGTGATTTTGAGGGCCTCAGAAAGGCGTATAGTTGGACTCACCTGCGGAGGACGGGTTCTTGGTCGGGTTCATCTTCGGTCCGAATTTGTTGATTTTGGTGTGGTCAAAATGGCCGAAGGAGTCCATGAGCTCCGGTTGAACGCTGGGCTCGATTTGCTGGCGATCAGCGTCGGTCTTAAAGATCTCCATCCACTCGTCGCGGGTGTCGTTCAAAGCTGCCGCCGGACGTCGGTCACCGTACGCCTTGATGAGGTGCTCGTCGAGCATGTTCTCCTTGCTGCTGGGGAAGTCCAGTGGGTGATCCTCACTCGACGAGGGTTGATCCTTCTTTTTCGTCGGTGGTTTGGGCAACGGAGTCGTTTCTCGAGCTTCCCGGGAATTGACAGCCTCGGAGCTCGAAGGACACTCGGAAGGAGTCTTGTATTCGAAATTCGTGAGTCCGCACTTGCCGCGATACGTGATTTCTGCACTGGACGTGTGGTTCTTGAGCGTCAATCCCTTGGGGCCGAATGCTCGCTCTTCAGGGATGTGCGGCCCAGTGGTGGCATTGGTGGTGGTCACTGTGGCGATGTCGCCCCAGTCGATGGTCGTATCGCCATCGATAGCGGTGACTTGAGCGGAGGTGTGTGGACCTTCGGTGGTGACGTTCAGTTCTATGGATGTTGACGGACGCACGTCGAGAGTGACAGTCGTCAATTCCTCGACGACCGTAAAGCTTTTCAGGTCCGAGGGATTTGTTGGTCGGAACACAGTCGTGGATTTCTGCGGAGTAGTGAATGTTGTCTGACGCGTCTCTGTGGACGTTTGAGCGGTAGTTGTGGCTTTCCATTCGAGAGAAGGCGTTGAGTGGGTCTTAGACGTGACGTCTGCAAAACTTTGTGGAACAGTTGAAGGATCAGGATTCATTGGAGTCGTTTGACGAGTGTCTGTTGTGAGATCTTTCAGTTTCTGTGGAGTGGTGGCGTTCAACTCGGGTGAAAACGTTGTCTGTGTCTTAAAATTGGCCCCCTTCCCAAAGCCCTCCTTAGTCACATCACCAAAAAGCAAAGCGTCCTCAGTTCCCCTATGATCTCCGCCAGTGGACGCCTTCAACGTACTGTGACTCTCGATCGTTGTGATTGACGCCTCAGTTCCAGAGCTGGCTTTATTCACCTCCACCGTCACTTTCACTTCGTCGGTACTAAATCGAATTTCTTCGGCATCCATAGTCTGAGTGGTGGCCTTCTTCTTCTCCTCCTCCTCCATCGAGGACGACATCGATTTCAGACTCAGGTGCATCTCACTATCCCTAAAGATCTTCTTCATTTTCTCCATTTTCGCGCTGACTTCCTTCGCGAGTTTGTACATCTTGACGAAAGTCTCCATACAATCGCTGCGCTTCATCGTCTGCCTCTTACACTGCTCGTACTCCTGTTCGAGCTTCGAGAGTTCGACGCGCTTGCGCTTGTCTCGAATTTTCGCACGAAGGTCATTGAATTCAGACTCTAGAGGATCAAGTGAGTCATCGGCAAAGCGTCTGCGGCGAAAAAACTTCCGAAATGATCCCTTTCGTAATGGGGGTGGTTTATATGTGGAACTGCTGACAAAGCTCGGAGTGGTTTGCTCAATTGAGTCCAAGTCTATGAGGCTGTAAAAGTCATCTGAAGAAAACAGCTGGAAGTCTAAAATATTTAGGGGACGATTTGAAGATCTTACCTTCAGTTTCAGAGGAAATTGCATAGAAAATTACGGTGAATACAAACGCCAGCGACGCCGTAAGGACGATAAAACGCAAGCAACTGTGGCTGGATGGCAATTTCTTCTCCGTGTGGTGGAGGTGCTCTGGGAATAGAGAGAGGAAATATAAGAAAGGGCTTAGAAGGATATAAAAAGTTTTGCGTTTAGGTAAACGATACACTCGTTCAAATTTTTGAAGAAATTGGACATTGAATGAATCCGACATGGCTAAGGTCGGATCCATGACAGAAAGTTAAAAACTCCGAAGGGCCTAAGCACACGTAAAAGAAAAAAAACTTGCTTTCTTTTTCCTTTGAAAAATCCAATTCAAGATTGTGCTTAATGTTTGCTACAAAAGAAAAATCTGGTAAGAGACCTATTCATTTCGGGCTGGGTCATTCAAGGGGAATAAGTTGCCTCCTCCTTTTCATGACTTCCTTAGCAGCTAAAAGTGCCGCAATAAAAAAATAAGAAAACTGAAAGCCTTCAGTTGTGCCATGTAGTTCCCACTGCCTGTCACTAAACCTGAGCTCCGCCTGAACGTTGTCTGAAAGCCAGCTAATTTACATCGAACCGATTCATGTCTATTCATAGTCTAAATCGATCGTGCTCTACAAACCTGTGGGTGTAATTGTTTTTAAAAATAAATATAAATTTGAGCAGTATAATCAGATGAGCGTACACGTTTTTAAAAAAGTATATTTAACGGTTCAAGAACACTTTAGAAAGTTCTAAAATCTGCTGAAAAGTATTATTTAAGCTACTTTTTTTAATCAAAGTAATTAAAAAAATGTCTTAAAGGATTAGAAAAGAAGTAATGTGATGTGATGGATTTGGCCAGTAATAAAAAAACAAAAACAAAATCAAAAACCAGCATTTGGCTTACTAAACTGAATCTTAACTCCTCCTACCATCTGAGGCGCTGCGAATAGTATCATTTTTAAGGTAAACAAAGACTACGCAAGAGGTTAGAAAAAGCTAGACATTAGTGCATATTTTTTTTTTTTTCACCCACGAAAGGATTTTTATGCTTTCCACACATTTTAACAGACAATATATATCCATTGTATATTTTACAAGTAAACTTCTTACTACGAAATTTTATTTAATAATTTATTTAAGTATGAAAATAAGAAGGAATTATGTTTTAGCTATCGCTATAGTAATTATATATTTAAATTTTGTGTTTTTTTTAATTATTTTTTCTAATGCATTGAAGGTTTTGTCGTATTTTCCTTCTAAGCTCTTATTTTTGGTAACTAACCCTTGTTTCTAATGTCTTAACAATTATTTCAGTGGCAAGATAATATTTCAAATCCCTGCAATGTAAAATCTGCGGTAACTAACCTAATGTAAATTTTTTAATATGACATAAAATAAAAAAAGCAAAATTTATATATTGTACCTTACACTTCAGGCTGTACAAAACTGCGAAAGACAATTCGTGCAATTTCTACAGAGCCTGGCATTTTTGCAGCGATATCAACAGGAACTCAGCATATTCTTGCATGTCGTATAATGAACAGGCCAACTATTGATTAAAGTTATGATTTCAAAATGATTTTAGCCCTCTAACGGCCACTCACTGATTTTTCATAAATAAGTGACTATTACAACGTGACATAATTTCGCAGACTGCTGAAATGTAGTTCAGAATGTCGTTTGAAGTATAACGCAACCATGCTAACCCTGAGGCAGCCTTCAACGTTAGATGGTTAAGGAAATCATCAAAAAATTAAATTCCCCATAAAAACTATAAGGTTGTCAAATATCTCCCTTCCGCCTCTTTGTCTTTTGAATTTGTCGGCTATGTACAAAGCGCTACAGAGCTCGTACCACCAATACTATACATCATTTGAAAGGTCTTGATATAACCTACAAAACGACGCTATGCATGATTAGTTGGATAGTGCGTTCAACAGTTATAGACGTGTAAACATGGAGTTCACTAACGCCGAAATTCGCGGTATTTTAAAGTTTTCCTTCGTTAAAGGCAAATCCGCTAGAGAAACGTTCCGTGAGATTAATGGTGTTTTGGGGGATGGTACTCTATCACTTCGAACCGCGGAGGAATGGTTTCGACGATTCAGAGCCGGTGAAAACGACACCATGGATAAGCCAGCCGGCGGAAGACCTGTGACGACGAATACCGATCGAATCATGGAAAACATCGAGTTATCGAGTTATTTGAACTAAATCCGATCACTGTAACACTTTTTATGAAGCATTGAATGAAGAGCAAAAAAGCGGAAGGGAGATATTTGACAACCTTATATTTGCATTGCCAATATCTATGAGAAACGTCTTGCAACAATATTGCAAGAATATTGGCGTCGACAAAACACAGGCGCCGGGAAAAAGTCAAAGAAATATTGATTCTCATTTCCAGCTATCACTTAGCTCATTGTATAACCTTTTTCAATTTTTTTTTTTATCTCAACTGCTCAAAGTTGTGGCATAGTCGTATAGTTGAAACAAGTGCACAGTTAGATAGGACGAAGAATTAAGCCGATAAATTGGGCCCAAAAAATAGAATCAATTTTCTTCCATTGAAGAGAGTGAAGAAGATGTTCGTCATATTTTTTACTCAATATCCTTGAAAAAAATATAAAAATATTTCAGCATTGAAAAATAGCAAAAGAACTTTACTAGGAAAACTAAATTTTATTCAAAGCTACTCCTTCTGTAAAGGAGCGAGGTTGATATGAGTGTAGGGTGTCACATAAGACGAATGACAACAAAAGTATTCTTTTAAGCAGCCTTACCTTGGTAAATTAATGCTCGATTTTTATTAAAGCGAAAGATGACTTTTATTTTAATTTTTAAAGTAAAACTTCTTTACGCGGGTTGGGGTATACTGATTTATATGATGAGAGCGGTACGACAAATGTGATGGTGCTTTTTCTCTCCCTTTCATTTAATCTTATTCGGCGATCGTATTCTATATATTTTGTTTTTATAGAGCAGAAAGGAGTTGAAATAACTTTGCGTTGTGGTTCACAGCAGTCGCGGGAGATACCATAGTTGAACACGTGTGCGCAATCGTCAAAGAGTTCAGTAGATCGGTCCGATTTCTTTGAAATTTATAGAAACGTTGGCCTGCTATTTCCCGCGCTTGCTTTCTGAGTTGAAGTCAAACTCATTGCATCCAAGAACAAATTAGATAACGTTTTAGCGTAGGACATATGCAATTTACATTCCAAATTACATTGAATCCCTCTAAAGCAAACGTTAATGATGGAAGATCCCTTTCTCTTTCGGTTGCACCGTACGAAGGCAAAAATTCTTGGTTAGCATATGAGCGCCAATTCAAAATTGTTGCGAAACATCACCGATGGACGGAACAAGAGAAAGGCGAGGTGTTAGCTGTTAATCTGCGAGGTGATGTCATGGCCGTATTGGGTGTTTTGCCATCATAAGAAATTTATATTCCAAATTTCATCGAAATCGGTTCAGCCGTTCAAGGTTTAGAAAAAATCCTATGGGTTTTCAAATCGGCTCTATTAAGGTTTGGAATTTGTAAATTTGGAACGGCTTGACCGATCTGGTTGAAATTTGGAAAGTAAACTCCTTATCTTGCAAACATGGCTTTAAGCTACATTTCTATTCGATGCATTCAGTTTGACTACAGCTAAAGAAGTTTTACCTCAGTTGCGTGGTTTAAAGCACACTTTTTGTTTATATGGCGATACTACTAAATGCTTTTAAGCCTTAAACTCGGGTATTAAATATTTACTTTCAAGAGTTCTAACCCGGAAAATCTAGTTAGCCACATGACTAGATCGGATGGTGAGTGGATAGAAATCAGCTCTTTCATCGTCATGGTGCAGGCCGCTTTGAGAAGAGCAGAAGCCCTGAGAAGAGCCCAAAAGGCTGCAAACCGAGCTTAATAGCTAACCAGCCCCGCGAAGTAATACCTAACGACAGTCCTTGCGGGGAGTTGATGAGGTCGGGGGTGTGGTTTAGTACGTTAGCGCGAGGAAATATCTCGCGAATCGTGCATGCTGGTAATACGGGTTGGTAGTAACTTACGAAGATTACACACCCATTGACGCAAACCATAAACAAAAAAAAAAGAGTTCTAAGTGCAAAGAAAATAAACTAAGAATACGTCAAAGAAGGTCGTGTACAATGCGTGATGTTGTTAATGAATGATCACGAGTAGGACTTCATCGTGGTTATGGTTGGAAGTGTCTTAGGCTTCGAAGTCGTGCTTCAAGTGTGAGTTCTATCAAGTTTTCACAGCCGTCCTAGATTTTGACTTTTTAAAGACGACAAGAGCAACTAATGCGCCAATAATATACAACTTCCTCTTCTCCTACCCATTGATTTTATTTGGCAGTGTTTTTTATAACATTTTCTGTCTGTGCGTGAATATGCGTGAAAATGATGAGCCACCGTTCGATGCTTCCTGACTTACTGTCAAAATTCTTCCTGTATTTCAGCTAAATTCGTGAATTACTGTCAAATCCATCGATGGACAAAGGGAAATGACTCAGATGGGTGTCTATACTGGGTTGTCTGTGATTTTCAGCACACGAGCGAGTCAAAAAACATGAAAGAGTAAATGGGCTGTAAATGGGAGCTGAAACTCCAAACTTGACCCTAAAAAAAAGAACGACAGTCTTGCTAGAGCAATGACTAAAAGCACGAGACGGGCATTTAAATTTCTATGACTGGAAAAGCAAATAAAGCAGCATTATAAGTAATTGACTTAAAAATAAAATTCGTTCAAGTTTCAATCACTGGATTCATTCTTAAAAAAAAATCAATGCAACGCCGAAAATTTAGACCAAAATCTGCTTTAGACTGCTATCGCTAGAGTAATAGAAAAAAAGTAAGTTTTGAAAACCCACAGTAAATGGAAGAAATTAAATAGAAAGCTTATCCAATTCATCCTCCTAAGTAGGCCACATCAATTAAAAAAGTCCCCACGCTTGTATAATCGTATCCAATACAATCAGGTTACCCCACAACACGTAATTCAACCCCTTAAACCAATTCCTGAGGCAAAAAAACGCAACCACGGAAATTATAGACGCACCCAACCGCGGAAAACAAACCGCCCCCAACCCGTTCACATCTCAACACCGAAGCCGAACGGATGTTACTCAATTTGCCACACTGACCGCAAATCAAGTGCACACCAACACCCCCGGCCATCGTCTTTATCCAATTTCCGCCCACATCCGCTGAGTGACGTTGACTCCAAGGGAATTTCCTCACGAGCCCCAAAAAAGAGCAAAAAAGAGCAAAAAAAAAGAACTCATAAATATTCCAACAACTGTCGAAATGTCGTTTCCCTAACTGAATTCCCAGAATCATCCAAATGCCCCCTCACATTACCTTCACCCAGTAGGACCCGGCTCTGCGCCTTGGTCTTCGTCGTCATCTCGTAACCCGACGCGCTCTGCTCTCCGATTTCACTACACGAACGAACAAGGGGAGTGCTTCATTCACTGCACTTCACTTCACTTCACACCGACGATGCACTCTCCGACAACAAATTTACATGCACTTTGGGTTATGTTATTCAAATTTCAAAGACGGTGTCGGGCTTAACTCAAATTTGTTCAAAAATTCACGAAATTCACGAAGCTCAGTTGTGTCCGGACGCGAGGTTCTCGATCGATTCCAAGCTCGAGCTTGGTCAGGGCCGATCTGAAGCGGAGTCCGAAAGGCAAACCATCGAAAACGACCCACATTCGGTTGGGGATTTTGTGCCGAACTCGCAGAAAGTATCTCAAGCGGTGCAGCGATATTCCAGTGAACTCGATGACGACGTGAAAAGTGCAAAGTTGTTTACCGTCGTCGTTGCCGCTGAGGAAATGAGTGGAAGGCGATTTCGTAACGCGTCCCCCGAGAAATGCGTTACGCAGCGTTGATTGACCCGCGAGGTGTCCGATTACAGTTTTTTTTTTTTGCTAATTCATGCCGAGATTTTGTGAATGAGTTTCGTACGAATTTCCCCCCAGTCATTGGCCTCGGGGATGAGTCGGCTTCGGTGCCTTAATCAACCCCCCCCCCCAACTAAACTCTTGTGTGTCCGGACACGCAGCTAATCTGATTATGCGCTTATCTCAAATCCCATTACAGATTTAATCATTTGCATAGTTTCAGATTAACTACCCTTACGCAGTTTGCTGAAAACCGGCAAACGCACAATGGCCCTTTCGACCACCATCCACCCCACCGCCCACCGTGACCGACACAACAATCGCTGCCTGATCTCCCGATATCGCCAACAATGGAGCGACGTAGAAGTGCGAGTGGGTGGTTGGGTATGTGCGTCTCTTTGTTTTGCGTAAGCGTGTAATGTGACATAAACGTGTCCATAATGCAAATTACACGACAAAACGACATGGATGACGACGAGGATGCCGAAAAGGACGAGAGAGAAACTTGCCTGGGGGAATTCCACGAACGCACCACGTTTGTTTCTGCATGCGCACACAGTCATCACTAAATCATTGACAGTCACATGTGTGCGTGTGTGTGTGAGTGGATTGTGTGCGTCCTGATGGTCCAGGAAGAGGCAAATATTTAAACACCTCCGACCCACTTGGGGGCGCCTCGGAAATTGTGTCACATAAAGCGAATCAGGATAAATGTCCTTCGATTGTGTATCACACACGAACACACACACACCGAAGAATGTGGAGCAGACAAAGGCAACGGAGGAAAAAAGACGGAAAAAACGGGAATTTAATGGGCTAATGTGGAGCATAAGGACACTTGGAACGAGCTACTTGGTATGCGAGTCCTGGCTCGAGGATCGCACACATGGCACGGCAGACAGACAGAGATGGGCAGACAAACAAATTTTCTGATTTTCGAGTGGAATGTGATATCAAAGGGAGTGGGGGTGGAGACACACAACGACCGGGTACCGGGCCATTCATTTGGAAGTTTTTTTTTTCAGCTGGTGGCTCATCAGTTTTCGACTTCTGCTATCAGAATGACGGTCGAGGATCCGGGCTCAGAGCACGAAGCAATCACGCGTTTCATAGAATCACGTTTCAACTGGATGCGATTCAATCGTAGAGAAAGACTAGGTCCACTAGTAGGACTGTAAAGTAATTCGATGAAAGACTTGTTGTGCACAAAGAACGCTTCGTGTGATAGCAACAACTGCTTCTAGGTTTGGAAGAAATTTTTGGACTCCGAATCATTATGCATTTCCTTAAGCTCTCTCAATAATTTATAGAACAATCCACAGATTCACACATCAGTGAATTCAGTGCTGTTTCTCAGGAATATTATTACAAGGCTTGCGAAATTTCTTTTAAAATTTCTAATTCAAATGCGGCTCTGCCTTTTTGCGTCTTCGGTGTCCGCCATCATTGCCACATATGAAAGTAAACCATTTTACTTATAAGAGTCCCCTGAGTGTGGTCGATTTTTCAAAGTAAAGCTTAGGCATTCAATTACATTTAGCATAAAAGTTCAAACCTAAGCCCTTCTTCTTCCATAAGTTCGATACATGAGCCTTGAAAAAATGTGCTTAAAACGTCATAAATATTGATCTTACCACTACAATTATCTTAAGTTTTGGTGCCTAAGAGCTTGAGAAATGGTGTAACATCCCACCAACAAAATTAGTTGCTCACATCTATTTAGCTGTGGGAACCCAAAAGATGGTTGGCAGCACCGGGCCTAGAGTGTTGAGTTTCGAACTCGAGCTTCAAGTCATCGAAGTTATGATAAGAAATGTTTTAAGCATTTAACTCGACTTGTAAAAGATGTGTCCTGAAGTATTTTGGTCCTCAAACTGGTTTTGGCAGCCCTTGAAATTGTGATTTCACTATACACTCGACTTTAAAGTCGTCGAAGTTGTGATTGAAACCATTTGGGGCTTTAAACTCATGCTGAAAATCCATGTTTTTCTTAGAGGTGTCGTGTTCAAGCTTATTGTTTGCTCAGATTGTGATGGAGTTACAAGCTCACGATCGCCTACAGGAATGTGAGGTTTCCTGTAGGCAATTAGTAGTTTAGCATTCTGGCAAAAATCTCACAAGAAAAGATTCAAAATAGCCATCATGGAGCAAGATCTTGTTGGAAAACAGCATTTTCCGCCTTCATTATTTGTAAGCAGGAGAATGTGGTTCAGGACGCCTGCTTATGGCGCTATTCATCATGGATTTAATGGGCTTCAAAGTTTCAGAGCAAAAAACTCGAAAACATAAACCCGCGTTGCTACTTTGGTGGTCTCCTAGTTTCAATTGCGTTGAACAAAATGTCCTAGCTATTTTGCACGAATAAATCAACTGCTCGTCACATTATAACGCGCGTAACAAATTGCAAGCACGAAAAAGCTAGGCTCTGGCTCTCAAAGGGCTGTTACGCCACATATTGTAAACCGACTTCACTTGCTTCGAATATGGGTAAAGAGCCTTCTTTATCCCTAACCCTTTCATTTTGTCTTATTGATTAGGTCCACGTTCACGAGGTTATGACCCCTTAACCCAAAGTCCCCAAACTCATATATAAAAATCAAAGGTAAAACGGAAATCAGCGTTCCTATTCAACCAAAGCATTTTCGACGAAGCACTCCTCCCATCGCAGTGAAATGGCAATTCCAACTCAACCAGACACACCATCCACTTCAATGCTCGGCGCTTCATCCCCTTCCCAATATTATTTTAATTAATTCCCCAATCATTCGTCACAGAAACAAAAAAAAAAGGGCAAACTCACCCCCCACCACTTCGCAATGTAATTTTGTCACTTCAACCACCCACACCCACCCTCACATGCATTCCATTAAGCTATAAATTAATTCATTGCTAAATACCACCAATACCACAGCTCCAACAAGCAGCGATTTCACAGAAATCAACAAACAAAACATTAATTAACAATGCACCACCACCTCCCACCCCCATCCCCTCACACGCACACACACACAAAGCCACACTCGATAGCAAAGCGGATCAGAGTTGAAAATCCTCTTCATCCCCAAGCCACCCCAACCAGTCCTGTGATCCCATTCGAGTACTTACCTGAGTGTATTTGTAAAATAAATAAATTACCGATATGAGAACTGACACACGGAATCTGTTCGTATGTGTGCGTCTGTGGGTGGTTGATTCTCACACCCGCCCATCTGACAGACAGTCAAACGCATTTGCACATCATCAAATGAGCTGCATTAAATGTTTTGCTCATTTTATTACTCATCTCTCTCGTCCGACCGCCGAGTCAGGGCCAACCGACTGTAGAATTGTCACACACATATATCTCTGTATACGTGTGTGTGTACCTTGACGTGTATTGTTCCGGCGGAGCGATTGTGGCAACTCGCTCCATGATCGTTGGCACTCTCTCGCTGGCACGTTGTGAAACAAAAGCCGGGTACGGGCGTTTGAATTAAGCCAACAGCCAGGACACGTAGCTATTAGCAGAGTATCTCTGGGTGTATAGGCGAGTAGATTACCCGGCCATTTCTCCGATTGCACGCCCATTCCGTTCATCCCCACACACATACGCCCAGCGCGCTGATGGGTGTGTGCGACGCTTCAATTGATGCACTGAAAATAATTTGGGAACGATTTTTAATGAAATTTTGCATTCATTTTTAAAGAAGATCTTTAAGTCGAAGCGGGTGTTCTTGCACACATTGTTGGGCAATGAGGCTTTTTTGTTTTCGAGAGACCGTTAAAGTACGATCTTGTCACGCACTTTGACATGCTTGTGTACTTTCATGAAACCGTGAAATGAAAACGACACGTAAAATCTTTCTTTGGAAAAGATAGACATCTTTTTGTTGAATAATAGGCAAAGTTCCATCCCTTGCAGAATTCTATTGCGTTTCAAATAATCTCTCGGTCGATGATTGGTGATCCGGGAAAGATCGAGTGCGATTCAAACCACAGGACTACAAGGAAGCTTTAAATAAAAAGGAAAGAATGGCTCCAATGATTATTTTATGGCGAGAAAACTTGATCAAAATCAATCGTTAGATCTAGAAGGCACTAAAGTCAGTCAGGCACGCAACACATTTTGTGCGTAGATATCAAACTTGGGTTTAAGATTGAGATCTTTTAGCAAGCTGGTGGCTTGTCCTAGATTAGTAAGTTATGATGATCTATTGCTTCTAACTGACAAGATCGAGTTGGTGATCTTCACTGATGGTCGACAAATTGATGTTGGCGATTGTTTCTTGTTTGGTTATAAAAAAACGATCATTCAGTTCATGGGAGCAAAAGGAAAGCCTTACTAGGAGCAGCTAATTCCTATCATTGCGGTCGTCCTGCCACAGGAGTGGTCTACTTTATAATGCTGGGATCAATTTTTCTGTATTTATTTTTTCCATTTTTCCATTTCTTCGCTCAGCGATTTTCAAACAAATTAAAATAGATTTGATTTCTGAGCTATTTACGTCTTTCTGTCGCTTAGAAAAATTGCAAATCGCTCTGTGCCTACGTGGCCACCCCTACACAATTTCACATGTCTTAACTTTTTTGCGTCGCTCATTGCGTGGCCGCTCTCTAAGACTGAAGATCGGTTGGTGATCAATTGGGAATGAAGACCAATGCTTTAAATTTGCTAGAATCCGAAGTTTGACATAAACACCAATCAGGTCTTTATGTTCTTATGGTTCTTTATGTTGTCATCCGACCTTGATCAACAGAGCTTCAACCCTCAACCGCGCTGTTTCTTTTCTTGGGCTGTTTCTTTTCTTGCGTATATACAGTGGTGTGCAAAATGGATACATACTCAGCGGTTTGACCGATTTGAATGATTTTTGTGTTATTTGTTTCCTTACTTCATCACCAAAAAGATAAGTACAAACGATTTTGATCGCATCTATAGAACGGCGAAAATTCACAAAAGTTCATCTTAACCCCAATGTTTCCATTTTCGCACGTTTAGAAAAATGTCTATTTTGACGTGCGGGGAGAGTTAGATAACTATGGAGCCAAAAATTGATAATGATTTTTCATAGAGCGTCCAAAAACGACAAATTTTTGCTATGGGCGGGGGGTCTTTCTCACCCCGTTTAGGAGATACGGGCAATTTAAAATCAAATCAAATAACATGGAAAAAAAATACATTAAAAAACAATGGCAACACCTACAATAAAGTACCATGCCAACTTAGAAAGGCGGAAGATTGTTCTTTAATTATACATTAAAGTTAGATTGTTCATGCCAATAGTTTGTGAAAAATTTGCATACAAACTCAAAATTTTAATAAGCAATTTAAAAAAAAAAAGTGTAGATAAATTGTTTTGTCAAAACTGTAAGTCGCAGTGCTGAATTAGGACCTTGCCGTTAATGCTTACGTTCATTTTGAGGCGAATACAAAAAACCGAATGGTCTTAGGTCTTCTAGTTCAAAAGAAAACTAGGATAGACCAACAAACAAAGAACACAAAAATCATTCAAATCGGTCAAATGGGAGGCTTTTTATTTACAAAAAACCATGCGACCGCTGAGTATGGAACCGTTTTTTGCACGCCACTGTATATAACCTGAAATTCGCACCTACTAAACCCAATTAGACTCAATGTCTGCCTATAAACCGACTTTTTTAACCAAATCGAATCAAACTTTTTTTTACCACTTACACAGTTATGGACGTACAGTCGAACCCTCTCTAAGTCGAGTTTTTGGCATTCCCCTTAATTTTGCATACAAAAACCATCCTCTAAATCGAAAATCCCTCTAACTCAAATATATTTTTTCGACTCTTGCTCTGTTTTCAATACACCTAAGTCGAAATTTTTTTCTTTTGCATAAAAATAACCAAACATGAAGTCCCACAACATGCATCAAGCATCCAGACTCCACTCGTATCCTCTGACTCCTTAAGGTGGCGCTAGACGATGAACACATTACGCGAACATCCATTTCGTGTTGATTCTTAAAGTGCAAACACGTCGGAGAAAAAAGCGCATGTGGTTGCCCTTATACGAGTATGCAAAAAAGAGAGAGCAAACGATATTCACAGCAAAAATGGGGATTTGCTCGTGAACATGGCCATGGGAACACCGAAACCAATGAACATGAGAGCGAACATGGTCGTTGTGTAGGGCCACCCTTAGACACATCGCGCACCCAACCGCGGGTCTCTGCTTATTCATTGTGCTGTTGGTTGGACTCCAAAAGATTTGCTTTTAATCTAAAAATACAGTCACTCCCTTCAAATCTAGTTTCCGTCTAACTCGATTTTTTTTGCCATATTTTGGCATTTCCTTCGCATTTTTTCATAAAAAAAAACCGTCCTTTATGTTGAATTTCCCTTCAACTGGAACTAATTTTGATGCCCCGTGAAAATTCGACTTAGAGGGATTCAACTGCATGTAAAGGCTAAAATTCATTCGTTTTTAAGTAAAATCTTTGAGATTAGAAGAAAAATTGTACTGTGCCACAATTGTCAACCCCAAAAAAGCCTTCGTTGATGTGTAGTTGGAAGCCCTTAGCACTTACGACAGACACAAGCGTGTTTTATTTTGAAAATAAGTTCTTTTCAAGTTACTCCAAACATTCGCTTTCTTTAGATCAATTCAAATCACATTTGTCAGTTTTCTACCTACTTTTCGACTTGCACACCATTTTGGAAGACTTACCAGAACCACCACTTCAAGAGAGATAAAAATTCATTTTTATTAAATTGCCTAAATTCGGAAAAAATGAATAAATGACATCCATTTTACAAGTTTCACCGATCCTCCAACGATCACTTCCACAGCCTCTTGCGATCACCTTAAACCCACCTTAAAATTCGAAGTCCATGCAAACCCTTAAATCCTTTCCGTGTACTTTATCGTATTAAAGCAATTACTGTGTCCTATATGAAACTTTAAAGGATACATTCCCTTAAAGCACTCCATCGCTTCCCCTCCGCACACAACCCTCCATCCAAGCCTGGTCAACAGGCCGAGCCCACTTGAAGCCATCGGCATTAACTGTGTTTGTATGTTTACCGTTGCCGTGTCACACAATGTCCATTGTCTGTATCTATTGTGGTTAATACCCACAGAGTATGGATATAATTTTCAATTTAACTCGGCCGCACGAACTTCGTCGACTCCACACACACACACTCACTCACCCTCCTGGATGCATGTACGTGTGTGTGTTTTTTTTTCTTTTTGTTCGATTCTATTTATTTTTTCACCTTAAAAAAAAAAATAAAAATTCAATATTGCATTCGAAAATGTAATTAAATTAAATCTGTCACGGATGATAGTGCGCTTGGGCGGTCCTGTGGTCTCATACACACACACATACACACACACAAATGTTTGAGACTGCATAATGAGCGTGCATGTATGCTACGTATTGTATAAATTGCACGTTCCATTATGAGATCATTGAATCTGTGAAATACTGAATTTATATTATTTTTCACTGTAATTATTATTTCAGAAATTAATTTAATGAATTGTTAAGATTTTCGAGGACAAGATGACAGTTGAGAATGTGAATGATTTATGGAGTACCCTATGAAAGTTTTTGGCGGAGGAATTCCTGGGAAGGTATGTTCATTTTTTTCAAAAAATGCTTTAAAAATTGATTATTACCCAAAAGCAGTCAATGCAAGGTCCCTGTTTTGTCATAAAGATAGTGGACGTCTCAAAATACATGTTAGCTGGTTTTTGAAGTCCCTTAAATTAAGAACTAGGCTCTTAAGCCTGTTTTGCAATTCACAACAATTTGTAATGACAATTTAATCAGTTTTTTGTGGAGGATGCTTTTTGATTCACGATCAGTTGAATCCCAAAGGAAAGAGATTAAAAAATAGCTTTTTCCTTGACTCCTACACTCTTGCGACGGTTTATTGGTGATTATTGTTAAAATATTACAATGACGAATTCTGTACCAAATGTACAGCCGCTTACAGCTTATTGCACCCAACGCATATTTGCAACTTTAAACGAGCAAAGCTCCTAAACAAAACAAAAAACTGCAAACAAAGTAAGAGCGCGTTGTAGGCGACTGTAATTTTATGGCCACACTTAATCTATTTCGAATATCGTTAAGTTTCGTCGGCTTTGGAAAACGTTGTTGAAGAACTAGCCCACTACAGTAATTTTATCATCCGAAGAACTTTTGTGATGACCCTAGGCGCGTAGAATTTTAGTATTGGATCTACAGTCAGTAACAAAAGTCAGAAAGCACCATGAAGATCGCTTTGTACCCATGAAAAAACAAACTCAAAATTGATTTCATGAAAAGTCTTTAGATGGATAGATAACTTCTTAAAGCAAAAACAAAAATATTACGCCGATTGATTCATAATTGCAAAAACAGGGAGCAAAAAAAGTCAAAATTTACATTACACAAGGAAAGTACGCTGTACATGAAACTCTACGACACATTATAATTAGAAGTTTACTGTGTAGTACTGTTATATATAACTCTACTACACAGTAGAGTCTACTACATGACATTTATATTTCTTGGGAAAGAAACTCTGGCTGTTTTAAAAAAGACAGAAGAAAATGGCATCGGACAAACAAAAGAAATGGCATCGGATTAAGCAAATTTCTAAACATTTGGGGGTGATTTTGGATCTCCTGTGAAGTGTTTTTGTGGCAAGTGTCGATTGTCTGCTTTTTTATATTTCGATCCAAATGTTCCCAAAGATATCCCACTATATTTAAATTGGTCTGAATTATTTTTGAATTTTAGTGAAATCTTAATTTGGCTTCGTGCAATATAGAGCAAACATTCCATTACCATTATGCTTCTCCTCTTAAATAAAACTATCAACCTCCCAAGACAGACTTGCGAATGCTTTGCTGCAGGTCGGTCATGAGGATGTTTAAGTAACCATACTGATCCATTTTTTTTCTCATCGATGAACACCAAATTTTCAACCCCAGATGCCGCACTACAGTCCATTACCTCCTCCATATTATATTGAGCCGGGCATGCACTTATGTTGAAACTTCTTCTTGACCTTTCGTCAGACATTCAAAAAACGATTCTACTTTCTGGAGTTCAGTTATTTTGAAAGTTTTAGGTTCGGACAAACGATAAAAAGATTTGCTAAAGATCAGTGAGAAGTTGCAGGCTAAGAACAAGTAGTCGCATGAAAAGCTATGACATTTTCGAATTAAACTGCATTTGAGTTTTTTTTTTTCATAAGGCCTACTTCTCTAACCTGTTTTTCGATGTGTATAATGCCCTCTTTATAGACCTTACTTACTTAACTGACTGCGTGTATCAAGAACCAAGCAATCTTTTAACCACTCCGTCTAATCTTTGTTTCAAGCAGTTTGGCTAGTTAATTAAAAAAACCTCAATATTAACACTTATGGGTAACATACAGACCTCTTTGGCCAAAACATGCCGTTGCTTCAGTTTTCATAAGTAAAGGGTTTTTCAATAAGAGGTGTCATTTTGATATTCAAAGAAAAATATAATTTTTTAAGATAAATGATCGAATGTCGGATGATCGGACCACCATAAACATTTTCCACGGCGCCACCTCCTGCGAGCGAATGACAATCCTCCTGGAGTTCTTCTGTTATGAAAATCTTTCATAATTCGCCGTTCGGAACCGGCATCAAACAGTAAGTACCATCCAAATGTGCTAAATTATAACGCGCACAACACAGTGGAGGCACGAAAAAGCTAGGCTCTGGCTGTCAACGGTCTGTTACGCCACCCATTGATGATGATCGGATCTTGAGTTCAATGTAAAAAGGAAGGTATGCCATAATAATGAAAAACAATATCAGTCAAATGGCCGCCTCGTACGCTTACAGAACCGTATGCTTTTCATGAAATTTTCCATCACCAAATCGCAAAGTGGCTGCTGTATGCCCTCAATAGCTTCACGATTTCCATCTTTGAGACGTTGAATCGATGCTGGGCTGTTGGCGTACACCTTACCTTCCACGTAGACCCAAAGGGAGAAGTCACAAGGTGTTAAATCACAAGATCTCGGTGGCCAATTGTGATCACCCCTTCGAGAGATCACCCTAACATGATCTAGAAACTTTTCCCGTAAAAGTTCGATGGTTTCGTTGCGGTTTCGTTTTCGGTCATAAGAAACCATTAATCATCTCTTGATAGCGCAAACCATTCACCGTAACTGTTGCTCCAGCCATATTTTCGAAAAAGTAAAGTCCAATGATCCCGCCGGACCATAAACCGCACCAAACAGGTACACGTTGAGGATGGACAGTCTTTTCAACAATAGATCTTGGGTTTTCCTTGCCCCAGAGGAGGTGGAAATAGGCTTCATTAGTCAAAATGCATTTTCGATGAAATTCCGGATCATTTTCACGCATTTTAAGGACCCAATCAGCAAAGATCGACCAGCTTGAGTTCTTGTGTTAACTGAAATTTATAAGCCAAGTCTTTATGCAATATACGGTGTAATAACGTTTGTGGAATGCCCAATTCCAAAGAAAGACGAGGAACACTTTGGGCTACAGCAGCAATATTCTTTTAGCGTTTCTCAATCAAGTTTTCCATTTGTGTGTCAATTTCAACGATACGCCATCTTGCTGTGTTTTTTTTTGTGAACGGCTTGTGACCTGCTCCATCGTACATCACAATCTCGTAAATTTTTCTTTGCTAACCATTTTAACTAATGACTCAAAAATATTGGCGTAATTGCACTAAAAGTGTCTCAAGTTCATGCTAAAACCCGTTTTCGGTCGATTTTATTTTGCATCGGACGTCTCTTAGTGCCATAAGATTATTTTGGATCTTTTACTACGTTTTTGGCAATGTGAAAAAAATATTTTGCGTGCGACTTTAATGAGATAGGGTCGTGAAAGGATTAACTTATTGGCTTTTCAAATATATTTGTTGTCGAACGCTGCTAAAATCAAATACGATTTCAATGGCTTTACTTCGAAACCACAATTCACCAAACCTTCGGCTCTATTTTGAATGATCGTCTTAGGTCAGCGATACATGTGCAGGCGGAACGATCTAAGTCTGATCTAAAAAACGGTCGGTCGAAAGTAAAATTGTTCACAAGATTCACCGACTTTCTCAAAACTCCCACTCGACCAACCGCAGCACACATCACCCTACTCGACAATATCGAATAATCACGCGGATTCGGAACACATCCACGACTCCAATGAGACAAAGTTAAAATTCATTCTGTTGTCCTGTTGACTTTTTTAAAATTATCATTAATAAATAATTCAATTTGCCGTTGATGAGGAGTCAAGTGAAGGGACTGGTGTGTGAGCTGTGCGCACATCATCGCCAACCCTTTTGCAACCGACCCCTTCGCCCATTATCACACCACGCCACGCCACCGCGCCGCGCACGTCGCCATCATGGCCGTCATCGAGCGAGCGATTTATTGACTGGCTGTTGATGACGACAATGATGTTGTTGCGGTCCTTGGTGCCGAGGTGCTTCATGGTGCTTCCAGTGCTTCAATCCTTTGGTGCTTCGTTGACTACCCCCGAGAAAATGGAAAAAAGTGCGTACGTGTGTGTGTCTGGTGGGGTGTTTGGTAGACACGCGAAGGCGAATGGAAGTGGAAGCCATTATCTGCTTAACGGTCATCCCCGTTACGTTTATATGATTAATTAATATTCCTACAAAGAGTTATTAGCAATGAAAATACGACCGCCACCCCCGCGGTGGCCAGTGAGTGATGTATCTGTGCACCGGTGGTGCTCTGGTAGTGGTGGTCGAGTGGGAATGTTTAAGTGAAATTTAATCAGGTTGCACTGTAGTCGGTGCCTTAAAGTGTGCGGGTGGGGTGAGTTGTGGGAGAAGATACACGAACAGATATTTGATCTGCAAGCTTTTCTGTGTGTTGTGGTAAACATTAATTACAATTATTTTATTGAAAATTTAATTATTTCTTGGAGTCGAGCGAGGAGGGATGACGCCGAATGTAACTCAATATTTGAGGTTAAGTTGAGTAGTTAATCCCTGGTGCGCGCTTGGGAGGTGCATTTAATTGAGCTGTGGCAGGTTCCTATTGATTGGGAGCTGTTTTGTGTACTTGAGAGGGTGAACTGTTTACAGGGCAGCTGTTTCGTGTGTGGGTGAACTCAAGAGGATGGTGTGCTTGTATGCAAGACAATTGGAGTCGTGGCGAGCGTTGATCAGGACCTCGTTTTCCAAAAGTACTTGGGTTAAGCAGAGTTATTTTATTCTTACCTCGTGATGGTCTAACCCTTTCATGCAAATTCCGGACATTCCTTCTAGACCTGAAGACCCTGTTACAAGACTGCTCATCGCTTCTACCAGAAAAATGTTAACACTTGAAGTGTTGCCAATCTATTAGAAATTTTTTTCTTGGGAACCACTTCTGGGAAAGAAAATCCATATTGCAGTGCAAGCGTTTTAACTCTTTTTATGTGTTTTTACACGTCGAGGGTTTCGTATTGTCGCAAGCAGATTAGTATATACTAAGGACGTAATATAAAAGGTTGTCAACTATCTCCCTTCCGCCCTTTTGTCTTTTGAATTTTCCGGCTATGTACAAAGCGCTACAGAGCACGTATCTGGCAATACATCATTTGAAAGGTCTTGACATAACCTACAAAACGACGCTGTGCATAATTAGTTTGGATACGAGCTCTATAGAGCTTTGTACATAGCCGGAAAATTCAAAAGACAAAAAGGCGGAAGGGAGATATTTGACAACCTAATATTGCGATATGCTCGTATCGAGGTGCGAACGTCGACTCGGATCACTATCTTGTTGGTATGGTGTTCCGAGGGCGAATTGCGCTGAAAAGACATATTGCATCCGCCGCTCAGGTTCGGATCAACACGGCTGCCCTACGACGAAACGACCACTAACACCTTTGGTCACGCTTCAAGACTCGCCCTCGAGGAGCTCGACAAAGAGGAAAGAGTAAGTCCTGAGTCCGGAGTGCCGGGCGTAGAGGAGAAATGGGCACGCCTTAAAATTAAAGTCATTAGTACTGCCGATTCCATCTTAGGCAACAGTCGTAAAGATCGGAGCGACTGGTTTGATGATGAATGTAAACTAGCGACTGAACGTAAAAATACTGCTTACCGAGCAATGCAGCAATCCCAAAGAACGCGGACACGCGAAGCGGAGGACAGAAGGCTCAGAAAAGAAGAGAAGAAGCTTCACAGACAACGTAAAGCAGCCTGGGAGAAGGATAATGTCTGCGACATGGAGCACAATAGAGAGCGAGGTCCGCACCAGGCGCGGAAGTTCTACCAATCCGTTCGAAACATGACGCAGTACACACCACGCTGCACAGACTATAAGGACGTAGAGTGTAATCTGATCACCGATCCTAAAGGCATTCTGGAGCGATGGGAAGTGAACTCCAATGAATTGCTCAACGGTCAGCTCACCGAAGAAATGACGGCTCCATCATTACATGAAGACACTCTCATGCTGCAGCCACCAAGCATTGAGGAAGTGCAAAAGGCTGTAATAAAACTTAAGGGCAACAAAGCCTCAGGAGCTGACGGCATACCAGCCGAACTGATTAAACATGGAGGCCCAACTTTACACCAATTCATCAAATCATAGTGCACGTATGGGGAGATGCCGGAAGACTGGCGAAAGGGCGTCATTTGCCCCACACACAAGAAAGGAGATATCACAGAGTGCAGCAATTAAAGGGGTATAACATTGTTGAGTACTGCCTATAAGATATTCTCCTCTATCCTACAAGACCGGATAGTCCATAAAAAACCATAATCGGGAAGTATCAATGTGGTTGCAAACCAGGCAAATCAGCAATTGATCAGATCTTCACCCTCAGGCAGGCGATAGAAAAATGTCTAGAATTTAACATTCCAACATACCACCTATTTATACTATTACTTCAAAGCCGCCTTCGTGCGAAATGGGGGTGGGGCGTTTTTTTTTCCACTCTAAAGCCTAATATATCAAAAACTTGACTTCCAAATAAAAAGTTGAAATGAATTTTATTTTTCAAGACCGGACATCGGAACTTCTTTGGGCAAGTGAAGTAAATCTTTTAGTTGAATTTCATTTCTAATTCTAAGTGGTTCGCTAGTTACCAAGATTAGAGCTTAATGACAGACGAACCGACATTTTTATAATCAACGTCCCAACCCCCTTTCAATAACACCCACATAGACCATCAAAGTTGATGAACGTTTTATCGAGCGTTAGTGTTAGTACAAAGGTTTCCTTTAATCTCCTACTAAATAGTTAAGAAAAAAAAAAAGTATTATTTTACTCTTCATTTTTGGGGTTGCTTAATTACTCCTTCAGTTCGAATTTCCTCGCTTAAATTACGACGACTCAAATGTCATAAACGTTTTTTTGTGAATTGGACAAACAGACTGACACCGAAGTGATTCAATAAGGATTTTGTTCTTCCCTTAGAATCAAACCCTGAAAATTGTGGCACCTAATGAGGAGCTGTGTGGCAAATATACAGCAACTTAGATACCTTTTTTCCCACTAAAATTTGTTTCTATTATATGTACGGTTTTTTTTTAAATTCTTCTCTTTGAAATCTATCAGTTGGAAAACCTACATTATCAATTTTTCGATTTCAAATTTTTTCTTTGAGAGTCGAAAAAAAAGTTATCGCCATGATTTTTTAGCTATTATCTTTTTGGCAACACTGGTTTAAACAGCTGACGCACATTTCGTGTTTTGTTTCACTGTCAAACATCTTCAGTTTGGTCTATAATTTAACCATGAATCGTCTTACAAACGAACAACGCTTGCAAATTATTGAATTTTATTATCAAAATGCGTGCTCTGTTAAGAAAGTTCAGAAAGTTAAGAAAGTGTTCAGCGACGAAGCTCATTTTTGGCTCAATGGGTACGTAAATAAGCAGAATTGTCGATTTTGGAGTGAATATCAGCGAGAAGCATTGCAAGAGCTACCAATGCATCCAGAAAAAGTCACAGTTTGGTGCCCATAGGCTGGTGGCATCATTGGACCGTACTTCTTCGAAGATGATGCTAATCGTAACGTTACTGTGAATGGTGAGCGCTACCGTGAGATGATATCCAACTTTTTTTTGCCCAAAATGCAAGAGCTTGACTTGCAGGACATGTGGTTTCAACAAGATGGTGCCACATGCCACACAGCAAGCGCAACAATGGACTTATTGAGAGGCGAGTTCGGTGAACATTTTATTTCACGTTCGGGACCAGTCAATTGGTCGTCTAGATCGTGCGATCTAACGCCTTTAGACTATTTTTTGTGGGGCTATGTTAAAGCTCATGTCTATACAGACAAGCCCGCTTCAATTGACGCATTGGAAGACAACATTGAAGCATTTATTCGTGAGATACCGGCCGAAGAGTATGCCAAAATTGGACTAAGCGGATGGACCATTTGAGGCGCAGTCAAGGTCAACATTTGCATGAAATAATTTTCAAACATTAAATTATATGGACCGTACTATCGATTCAAATAAAGATTTCATGCATTTTTCTGAATTTTATGTGTTTCTTTGAAAAACTTTCCTTTAGCTTTTATAACTAAAAATTTAAAAAACACCTCTATTACCTTAAAAGAGAAAAAAGTTTAACCAGTCAAATTGGGACTAATTTTAAGATAAAAAGACTAGTGAAAAAAAAATACAGTGATCTTGAAGTCAATAGTTGATTTCATGTGGTGAAAAAGAAAGAAAATTCTATGAAAAAAGAAAGATGACAAAGTAAAGCTCTAGACGAACTTGAGTCGCCTTAAAGAGGTGACAGCGTGGATGCTGACCTAGGTATTATAGGCTCATTAAACTAGACAGTTCAACGCCTTTATGATTAATATTTTCTTATAACTCAAAATGTTGTTACTTTGTCTACTTAATAAGAAGTGAATGGAGATTTGAATGCAAGTTGCTAAAAGAACTTCGAAACGTAAGAGTCGAAACGACTGTGCTTCTATTGCTAAAAATTCACTGATTCCTAGGAAATCTACAAAATTCTATAGATCTCTTCCATCAGCACTGTTTGGAACTTCCCACACCGCTATTTCCATTGCTATTTTAAGTCCCTCGTGGCATCAGTTCCACGAATCTAGCAGCCGTATGACCGTATTCCGCGCTCTCACGATATTCTTTGTCTGGATCCCTTCTCGCGGGTCTTCCCTCGCCCCCTACACAAAAAAAATCTTCCACCCTCGCTGCTTTAAATATTCTTCGAAGCATAAATTCTTAGAAATTAGCGAACGAAGTTTGTCTTGATGCTTAGTCGACCGCAGGAAACTTTTTTCCTTTTGAAAAAAAAAAAGAAAGAAATTTCCTTTTCATTCTAAATCTGGCATCGCCATACCGCCCTCTCACTTACATTTCTCAACAAATTCATCTCGAATTCAATTTGCTCCTTATCTCTAGCAATTGGCGACTCCTCCACCATAACCGTTACATATACAAATTACTCCTGCAAATATTATCCTGTAATTTTTTTTTCTCCCTTAACTCACCCCCATAGACCACCCACCGTCCCATTGCCGTCGCGATTCAATTGATTACTCCCAAAAGCGAACTGAATGCCAGCATCTAATTTCCAATTTCCTTCCCGGAGACGCCTTCGAATGATATTTTTGTTGTTGTTGTTGTTGTTGTTGCTGAGTCCTTGGTCTTCTTGGAAAAACAAGTTTTGGAGCTCTACGTGGAAGTGAACTCCCATCAGGCAACAATAATTCTCCACATTCGGGTTCATTACGATGTCGTAAAAAAAGGGGCTCCTTAGTACACATTAGCAAGCAAACAAAATTGTACCGTTATGCATAACAAAAGCCAAGACAGGACCTCGTTGGAGGTGAGTCGGTGAAGAAGGATGCCAGAGAAGGAGAGAGAGAAGGATACCACCGGATGTGAGTACGTGCGCAAGAATTTTTATTTGATTGCCAAGCCAAATGGCATAATTCCGTTACATACACACACATAGCCACACACGTGCAACTCACACACGCAGTGAAAGAGGAAAATTGTTCACCAAATTTATTATTAATAAGAAAAAGACGGAGGGTCATTATTTTCTATGACACCCTGTGGGAGGTTTACATGCGAAAAAGAAAAGTACGCGCCATGGCGCGTCGGTGCTGCGACGTGGAGGCGACTCGGGGAAAGCTGTGCGGGTGGAGTGTTCTTTGCATTTTTTAGGATCGAAGGGTGAGCGAGGGGTCTTGAGTCTGTAACTTGAGTTTAGGTGAGTCTTTTTATAGGGACGCTATAAATCGAACATGGCATGTGGTTTTCAGGGCGGAGAGGGTATACAAACGAAGCATGTACTTCTGTCAAGGAATAACAGAGTATCAGTTTGTTGTCCAAGAACTTTTGTAAGTCTTCAGAAATATGTTAATAAGTTTGAGGACTAACCAAGCTGGCGTGGCTGTGCAAAGGGAGTCCGAGGCCATGACTCTGCTATGGGGATCCGAAACTCTGTCAAGAGTTCAACGTCACCAAAAACTGCCAATGATGTTTTTCCAAATGAATTTTTGCTTTTTCGACTATTCAAAATTGTCTGATTATAAAACTCAAACAAATTGTTTTTTTTGTTTTTTGCCAGGAGATCTCTTCTGCGTGCATTGCCCCCGTAACCCCTTTAGTGGAACATGGGGACACAGAAAATGATGATGATGGTGATGAGTGCTAAATTAGGACCTTGTCATTAATGCTCACGTTCATTTTGAGTAGAATATGGTCTTATATTTTCTAGTTCAAAAGAAAAATACAATAGGCCAACGACTATAGCCAAGAAAGGAGCACAAACAGTCTTTACCTCTTCCTTACCCTCTTATTTTTTTGGATCCAATAACACGGATAAAACCCACTGCATAAAGAATTGGATTATTAAACAAAGCAATCAATTCTGGAATAACCAGGAGGGCATTAAACACTCCAGGAAATTCAAGAATAAAAATAACAACCACACACGAGTTAAAGCGGGTCTAGAAGTAAACAAAGTCAACCTTAGAGTACTATGTGAAGCACTTACAGGGCACGGGGGATGCAATGCGGGGCTTACCAGCACGGATATCTGTAGACATTGTGGCCAGGCTATGGAACACCTGGTCAAGCCTGAGCCAAATTGAAACCATTTAGACAAAAAATTTCCCATTTTTAAAGACATTAGGAAATTTATGTAAGATGATCCTTGTCTGATCTCGATATGATGTGCTTTATTTTTTTAGAGTTCTTGATTGTTAAGAAGGCAGATAGACTAAGAGTAGTTGAATGGAATCCTTGGGCGCTTGCCAGCGGCGATGTTCAGAGTGAGTTAGCCATATTTGCTGACCACCTTTGCAAGCACAAACATTGAATGATTGATTTGATTTCGTAAGATCGACAGTGGCTTAACTAGCTTGAAGGTGCTTAGAAGAAACCAATCTGCAAGAGGGAGAATATATAGTGGCATGCAAAAATGAATACATACTCGGCGGTCGTATGGTTTTTTGTTAATAAGACACCTCCCATTTGACCGATTTGAATGATTTTTTGTGTTCGACCCAGAACGAATTGCATTGAGCGGCGTAACGTTGAAAACCAGAGCCCAGCTTTTTCGCACCTCCATTGCATTGTGCCCTTTATAAATTGACAGTGGAGTGGACCTACTCTTTAATGGCGGTTCCGAACGGCGAATTGCGAAGGCTTTTCATGACAGAAGTACTCCAGGAAGGTTGTCAGTCGTTCGCTGGAGGTGGGGCTGTGAAAAATGTTTGTGGTGTTTTTTTTTCCCGAGCTGATGAAGTAAAAAAACAAATATTAGGTTGTCCATCCAAACTAATCATGCAAGCGTCGTTTTGTAGGTTATGTCAAGACATTTCAAATGATGTATTGCCAGATACGAGCTCTGTAGCGCTTTGTACATAGCCGGAAAATTCAAAAGACAAAAAGGCGGAAGGGAGATATTTGACAAGCTAATAACACAAAAATCAGTCAAATCGGTTAAATGGGAGGCTTTATTTACAAAAAACCATACGACCGCCGAGTATGTACCCATTTTTGCACGCCACTGTATCAGGAATACAAGGAATAACCACCAAAGTCATTTTTCACGTTTTTAAAAAGGGAAGTTGAAGGTTTAAGCCTAAATTGCATCGGCGCGTTCGGTCGGTTGGACTCTAACAGTTGTTGGTACGCGTTTTATCGACTTTATGGAACGTCAGCGCGCTCCTCACTCAATTTTTCAAATCGAAATGGAGCTCGCGTATTAGCTATCCCTACATCAGCACATCCTCGAAATTGTTCATCCCCTAAAACAAATTTTGTAAGAACACATTTTGATTTTGAAACTAAAATCAAAAGCAATTTTTATTTACTTAAATAATCGCCTTTCCGCAATCAAATTTCGTTTGTTAATAAAAAAAAAAAACTATGCACACATCTGTCAGCGAGTAGAAAGCAAACCCAGTCGGTCAGACTTACGATATTACGATCTGTGAAGTTGCTACGCGCGACCGCGCTATTTCGATTTGTACAATGCTTCTACGTGTATTCTACTTCAAATGTCAAAGTCAGACCGACCGAAAGCGCCGTTGCGATTTGAGCTTTAAGATCTTTCAGGAAGTAGTAAACATTTTATTGAATGATCATTAATTTTCTTTTAAATTTGCTTAAGATAGAACAATCATTTCGCATTCTACGACGTAAAAACCGAAATAATCGTAGTTTTGGGAGTTATTCCTTTTGGTGCTGGTAGTTTTTTTTTTCAAATACATCATCCCTTAGGACGCACAGTCTGTAGTGTTTCTCAGCGTTATGTGGAGTTAATTTTATTCGTAAATCGCTGGCGATTATATTCAATTCAAAATATTAACTTCGACAAGTGATCCACTTTCCTTTAAGAATACTTGAATAGTCAGTGCTTCAACCGTTTCAGACTACTCCTGTCTTTTGTCAGAAGCAACTACCTAAAAACATGAGTTCGGACTCTACACGACTGCATCAATCACACACACCAACACCTCAGACAAAGAAAAGTTCCTCAATTGAAGCCACTTCTTATGCCACATATGCAACGTAAGCAGATAACAAGCAGCTCTAAAGTTTCCTTCATTGATTGATTCAGATTGATTAAGGAACTCATTCGGAAGTCGATCCAACACCATCCATCGGTCAGCCAACGGACCATTGAAGTAAATTCCTCAAAATCTTCGATCTGCACCTTACCCCCGTCCATCTGTCATCACAATAACTTCTCGAATGTCTGTCATTCTGCTGGAGAAGCATTCCGAAATAAAGAAATCCTTCAAATCACATGCAGAGGGCACTTGCTTTCCATCCTTCTCCTGCCTCCCCTCTGCCACTTAATCCAAAATCTGAGGAAATGCTGACAATAAATTCATCTTCCAGATACAGATCCTAAGCCTTAACGGTGTACATGCCTTTGACTATTTAGAATTTCGTCCTTGTGGCCCAATCCGAAGATGGGCAAAACCAATTTAACCAAAAACCCCAAATTCCAAAAATACACCCAAACGCACACAGAGACAGGGAATTTTCCTCCTAAGGACGATTTCTCACCGAACGGTACTAAGTGCCTCTCTATTTCTTCGGCAATGAATTCCACAAATGAACCCAAGAGTCGCCCACACTGCTCCGGCTCCTTCGTCTTCGTCTTCATAACAAAAGTTTCCTTTTCTCTTCACACACACACACACACACAGACAGCTCACGGGGCTGTCGCCACCACCACCCCGAAGGTTGTTCCACTTGGTGTATTCATAACTTAACACAATACGAAACTTAACTTAAGTTTCCTTTCCATTGTGGGCACAGAACAGGCGGGCGGGCAGGACGAGGATCGGGGGGTGGTTCCATTCACCGGGGGATACACACACCAGAAGTTCGTAGCGTATACGCTGGCGGATGGCATTAAATCACACACATAACCCCCCTGGAAACACATGACAGGGAGCTGGGTGATGATGACGACAACACGAGAGGACGATGTTATCTCCTGCGTAGCTCTCTGTAGGTGTGTGTCTCTGTGTGTGCGTGTAGATGGGAAAATCAAAGAGTAGCTCTGTATTCACCTTTGAAAAGACTGGGGCTGGGGGTGAATTCCCATGAAGGATATCCTCGTTGTACTTACAACACTTCGCTCTGCACCAGCCAGCCATATGGACACATGTACAGATGTTGCGTGTCATGGGGTGTATTCTCTCTCTCTCTCTCTCTCTCGGTGTATATACGTACACATATCGATCTGGTGCAGAAGTGTGGGGGCGACACTCTGAAGGAGGATGCGATAAGGCAGACGATATAAAAGACAGAATGTCGATGATGGCTGATGGGAAAAGACGACAACCAAACACAACTCGGGAGATGTTTGCACGGAGTGATGTACCCTACGATAGAGAGGGTGGCGAGGGCCTCTGAAAGGCTTTCTTTTCAAAACTTTGCGAGAAAAATTAAGAATAATGCTCTCCTTCCACAATCAGATTTAGATCCACCATCTAATTTAAGGCTTAGCACTTAATTTATTCTTTGTCCACATTACTTCCACATCTTAGACGCTTTTAAAGTTTCGTTCCAAGGGAATAACGAAGCCCTTATAGAATCACTTCGGTATCCATCTGTCTGTCTGTCTGTCATATACATATTTTTACATGAATGTCAAATCAGAAGACTCCTTTTTGTTACAAAACAACACCAACGATCCAAGGACAGTAAAAGGAACCACTTACAGTCGAATCCCTCTAAGTCGAATTTTCACGGGAGATCAAAATTTGTTCGAGTTAGAGGGAGTTTTGGAAAACATCGAGAGGGACTGATATTTTTTGTTACAAAGCCTTTTTTTGTACTGGGCTCTCATCACGTAACTTTTCAGACGATCATTGTCCAGATGACTATCGTCAATGCTATCGTCAAAAGTTTGCTTCACGTAACACTATCATCTCGACTATCGTCACAGTTTGTGCGCTACTAAATGCTACATTCCTTATGTCAAAATAAAAGCAGCTTGTCATCCTTTGTTATCCTTTCGTATTTTCAAGTCTAAAAACGAATAGAAAAACAATAGATAATGGGTGCTTTGAAGGTTTATCGCACTCGAGTTCATATCACAATAGCTTATTACCTTGAATTAGCCAAATTTGCATTTATTTATAAGCATTTCAGTTCCTACCCACAGCTGACTTTTGCTTAAACAAGGACTCAAACCAAAGTTCACCAAGGTTTGGAAAGAAAATATAGGTTGTAACATTGCTGTTCTATCCACAGTAATATTGTAGAACTATATATTTTAACATTGCAGAATCATGTGTTATATCATTTTTAACATTCCAGAATTGTGTTTATTTCTTTTGTAACTCTGTAGAACTATGTATGTATTTCATTTCATTTATGTTCATTCATACGTTTATTTTTGTTTTCTTTCAAATATGTATTGTAAAATTCGTTTAAGTGTGTAAAGTCACTCTACAAAGCATACAGGCAAATGTTTTTTTCGCGTATAGTTTCACCCAAAAGGGATGATTCGTTCGGTCATAATTCGCGAGCAGAACACGCAGCTGTCTTAGCTAAATAACCCCTGGAGGGACTCGTAAAGTTGCGCAGGTTTGGCATTTTAGCAATTGTCGAGTTATTTCTACTCTTAAAAAAGTGCCACGCTTGCGACTGGAAAAACGTGTCTTAAATTTTGAAAAGAATTTCAAGTTTGATTGTTAGTGCTGTCTACAACAATTACACTTGACTCGGGATTCATATCCTTCCATTTAACTTTGCTTGAGTGTTCCTGTTTTAAAGCGTTATTTTGTTCTTCTTTAATTCCTTAATTTGTTAACTGTTAATTCGTTAATTTTTTACTTTTAAAATCTTTATTGTTTTAAATAAAATTTGCTTATTTTGAAAAGCGCGTTTTTCCATTTTTCCCTTTTCTTTGCTTGTTCAGCGATTTCTGCGGTCCTCGGACAGCACATTACGCGGCAAGTCCTCCGCTCCGAAACTTATTTTCATTTGCTTAGCTGCCTGCTCAGCGTCTGCTGCGGTCTTTCGACAGCACAAATGCGGCAGAGAGGAAAGCAAAGCGGCGAATTTATCCGGGAAGTCACGACTTGCCTGTAACTTCCACTCCCTGACAGACCTTAAAGAGTCTCAACCTACATTTGACGCCAAACCTGTTGGCTAAGTCATCTTACAATCGGCTACCAACTCGGACATCATCTATATATGATTCCACGTCGAATGTGAGTAATAAAAAAGGAATTTTTTTCTGTGAAAAAAAATGTGTAATGCAAAAAAAAAAACATTAGCAAAACATTTTTTTCAGCATTCAATACAATATTTCATTTATTTGAGCCAAAAATTTTACAATATTTTTCACAATTTGCTCTAGGACGATAGCAAGTTAGGTATAGTCAGAAAAGCATCGTGGAGACGATAGAAAATGACAGTTCTCGGCTCACGTGAAGCAGAAAAAACGATATCGTTCTGACAATAGTCGTGCTACGTGATGCGAACCCTGAAATGGTAGACGTCAGCTTGTTACTCTTTTTAAAGTAGACTTCTAATACACGCCCTAAACGAAGCAAGAAATCATCTCCGGTAGCGGCCTTACCATAAGTATTTGAGAGCATTCGATGAGCCACAGCCGCAGATTTCTTCATTTTAAAGTAAAAAAAATTAAAACCTCCCGCAAATGATGGGAGTTTGGCTTCTAAGCTGACATATTTAATCGAGAATAACTTTATGATGCAGACACAAATCGACTAGTATTTCAATGGCGTTATGTTTACAAATACCTAAGCTTGTTGTGTGACATCCACGATCTATTTATTTCCTACCACTTATCGCTACAGCTATCTCTTGCAAAACTCTGGAAGCAAAGTTGTGCACCTAATATTTTTAGTTTAAAAACAGATTTTTGAATTAGTTGTGAATAAGTTTTGTGTACAATGCGGCTAAAGGTGGCCCTGCAAGACGACCAAGTTCATTGGTTTCGATGTTCGCGATGCAGGGCCATGTTCGCGAGCAAATTCTCATTTTTGCTGTGAATATCATAAGTGTAACCACCTGCACTTTTTTCTCCGACGTGTTTGCACCACAAGAATCAACACAAAATGAATGTTCGCGAAATGTGTTCATCGCTTGCTTGCTTGCTACAAGTTGCGAGACTACATTTTTGGTTATTTTTATGCATCGTGACTTGCACATGCCCAGTGTCAAAGAAGAAATTAAAAAAGTTAGCGTGAAACATCAAATAGCAATAACAAACCATGAAAACGACGAAATTCGAAACCTGCCTGACCAAGAAATGAAGACAATAAAAAGACTAAAACGACGCAGACCAGTAGACCTGCAAGAAAATATATGTGTGTAAGAGTAAAATGTGTGTAATGTAGCAGTCATGTAAAATCTGTGTTGTATAAGACATTGGTCTTATAACTTAATTAAACCCCCAAATGCTCTACAATCATTTACTAAATGTCCAAGGACAGATGTAATGCAAATCGGGAATTACAAAAAAAAAAAAAAAAAATTTATACAAAAGAAAAAAAGTTCGACTTAGATGTTGAAAAAATGTCTTTGAGTTAGAGGGATTTTCGACTTAGAGGATGGTTTTTGTATGGAAAATTGAGGGGAATGCCAAAAATGCGAAAAAATTCGAGTTAGACGAGAACGAGACGACTTAGGGGGACTCGACTGTATTTATTTTCGATAAGGCCAAATAGGTACAGTAAACTTACAAAACTTTAGAACGGTTCAATTCTGCTTCTTTCCTCTTCGCAGGTGCGCTCTCTAGACTGGGTGTGGCCCCATACGTTTGTTTTTTTTATAGCTTTTTGATAGCCATCAACATCAAATTGGGTGGAGCCACTATCCGGCGTTATGTGAGCAGAGGCACCCCTCTCCCCCTTACTATGGAACATTGCGGAGAATGGCCTGCTTTGTATCCTTGAAAGGGAGGGCTGTACTGTTGTCGCCTACGCAGACGATGTTGCAATAACCGTCTCCGGAAAATACCCTAATAAGCTCAGTGAGCTGATTCAGAATTCCGTCTCCAAGTTGGAAGCATGGGCCTTAGAGTCCGGTCTCAGGGTAAACACCCAAAAAACTGAGCTCATACCCTTCACTAGGAAGTTCAAATTTCCTCGCTTTGACTTTCCCCGACTTTTCGGGACTAGCCTCTCTCTAATGGATAAAGCTCGTTATTGATCATAAGCTCAGTTGGAAACCCAACATCCTGGAACGGGTCAAAAAGGCCCCAGCGGCTCTCTACTGCTGTAAGAGAGCAATCGGATGTAAATGGGGTCTAAAGCCGCGTATTGCCGATTGGCTATATACCTCCGTTGTACGACCTATACTACTGTACGGAGTCGTAGTATGGTGGAAAAGGGTGTTAACCTCAAACTTCTCAGCCATGTGCAGAGATCTGCCTGCATCTGTATCAGTGGCGCAATCAGCACCACATCCACAGCTGCCCTAGAAATCATCTTTCACCTGCCACCCCTAGACATCTTCAGAAAGCAGGTCGCATCCTGTGCAGCAGTAAGAATAGGAGCCGCGCAATCTGGTTTCATGGGTCACTCTACCATTCTTGACTCTATCGATCTCCCCTTCAGGGAGTTGGATTATACTCGCCCCAGAACTCTTTTCAAAAGAACCTTCTCCTTCAGCCTGCCCTCCAGATCTGACTGGAGAGAAGGCATACCTATAAGTAATGAATCTCTGGTGATCTACACTGATGGATCAAACACTGAACCCGAAGTCGGTGGAGAGGTCTTTTCAGAAGATCTAGGAATCCAGATTTCATTTCTCCCCAACCATTGCAGTGTGTTTAAAGTGGAGATAATGGCGATCAAAGAAGCCTTGTCGTGGCTAAAGTACAACGTGATATCGCGTACCTCTATCACGATATGTACAGACAGTCAAGCTGCGATAAAATCCCTGAAGTCTGTCACTTTCAACTCAAAAACAGCTCTTAACTTCCGCAAATCTCTTGACGAGATGGCAAAGCAGTTCACATCATGTGGGTGCCGGGACACTGTGACATCTCAGAGAACTGCCTGGCCGATGATCTTGCCAACGCGGATCCAATCGGATAAGGTCGGTCTCTGCGCACCTCTCGCTATCGCGCTCCTCCACATCAAATCCAAGACCATTGCGACAACCAATCTTAGGTGGTCGAATGGCGCTACTTACCGCGTCACCAGAAAAATCTAGCCTAAGCCAGATCCTGAACGCCCATTTAGTCTCGTAAGACTCAATAGAATTCAAGTTAGGAACCTAATCAGTGTCATAACTGGGCACTCCACTTTTGGCAAACATGCCACCCGACTCCGACCAACGACTTCTGCAGAAGCTGCAGAGACGAAGAAGAGGAAGAAACCTCGCTCCACCTTTTAGGGGCCTGTAGCGGTCCCGCGAACCGTAGAAAGAGGCATCTTGGTCACTACTTTCTCAATAATCTCGGCGAACTAGCTGACACCAGCATGAGCCTCAGCTATATTAATAGCTCTAACTGGTTTCTGGAGTAGTGGGATGTTTTGCATCCGCTCCATGTGGTATCGAAATGGGCCTCGTCTGGCCTAAGTGCTTGGCTGTCTTGCGCAGCCTCCTACCTTCCTCTACATCAATTCTCTGTAATCACCAGCGCCGAACAACTCGCAACACACCCTAGAATCTCAATTCTACCGAAAATGTCAGCGAATATCCTTTTCAGCTGCGAATATATTTGTCTTATTTGTATGCTTTTGGGATCTCTTGCAATAAGTGAAAAGCTCCACTCAAATCGTTGATGTTGGCCCTTTTTTTTCGCCTTCCTCCACCCCTTCAGGCACTTTTTTTTCCTCTCGGCACATACCAAAGAATCCATCTCAAGTTTGTGGGGAGGAAAAAAAAAAGGAACTGATTTCTCTTTTTTTCTTCTTTTTTTTCGTTCATTCTTTTCCACGGTTCTCTCTTTATTTTTACCCACAAGAGGGAGTTAAGTGGGTGGTGTGTCTTCCCTTCGATGCCGGGTGGTGTATGCAGGATGTGTGTTCACAGCTTATTACGTTATTCTACAATCTTTCCATGATGGCTTCTTGAGAGAGAGATACTAATAAAAGTTTATATCGGTTTCCTTTCGGCATAAAAGTCGTCCTTATGTCGTGTTCGTGTGTTGTCGCTGTGCGCTGTGTGTAGGTGTGTCATCATCCTTTTTTATTAACATTGCATTGTGTATATCCTTTTTACAGACTCAACGACTGGATGTGCTTGTGTCTGTATGTGTGTGTGTGTGTGTATATTTATTTGAGTTCGTCCTTCGTGCCATCCTCATACACTTTTGTTATCTTTTAAAGCTTGTTGGCTACGAAAGGAAGACGAATGTGTGACGGTGGCGGGTGTGGGTGGTTGTATTTCATTTGAACATATGTGCGATGCGAGTTTCACAAGGACACACTGCTGACAGGATTTATTCACTTTCTAGCATCCTGTGTGTGAGCACATTACTCGTATTCGTTGGTTGGCAGGCGAGGATGTTCTTCTCCTGCTGCTGCTTCTGCCGTTCCCTGGTGTGGTGGCTGTTTCTCGAGTTCAAAGTTGTCGTGGTTGGCCAGGTGCGGGGGTAGATGGGTGAATGGGTGGATGACGAAATTTCACAGTTTGCAACGCGTTGCAGGTCACACAGATACTATTTAACTACAAAGATAGCATCATCTGGCATTTATGTGGTAACCGGGGGCGTGTGGGCGGCTTCTGGCTGCTGACTGTCGCCTGCCGCCTGCCGGGTTGTAAGCGGACAGCTGGAGGTGCAAATTAAGCCCGATTGCAGTTTACGGTAATGCCGTGAGATACTAATATTAGGGAAATGTTGCAGCAAATCTTCTTTTTTCGTCGTCGTTGTCTCTTTCCTGTTGAAGGGGTTGGGGGTGAGAATGGGAAAAGTTTCCACACACAGGACCGAGTAAGAGAGAGAGAGAGAGAGAGAGGACATATGCGGAAAATTAATGGAAATTAATGTTTTTCGAAGGAGCAACTTGGAGAGGTTTTTTCGAGTGGGCGAAGGTGGGTTGGGGAAAGTTTTCAAAGAATCCCTAGATGTTGGCTGTGGTTTTGAATGCTTAATTAAACGTACGAGTGGTACGAAGCTCTTAGATGAAATAAGTTTCACGGAATTAGAATTTTTGAAGAGTCGTGAGAGGGTGAAAATGCAAGAATGTATCGTAAGAGGGAAATCTGCTGTAACAGAGGTGTGCAGAGGTTGTCAACGGGGTAGTTGTTTTTGAGTAATTATTTTTGAATGATTTTTTTCTTTGTGGCTATTTGCAAATTGTGACTGGTAATCAGTTTACAGACTTTTTGGACAAATTTGGTTGAACTTTTCGTGGATCGTAGTTTTTCTACACATAAACTCCCAACTGTGTCAAAATTATAATGCGCACAACACAGTGGAGGCGCGAAAAACCAGGCTTCGGTCCTTCGTGGGCTGTTACTCCACTAATGATGATGAAACTTTCAACTGATCAACTTATCCTTCGAGGGTAAAAACTTCAACAATTTTGTAAAGATCACTTAAACATCGCCTTTCAGGCAACGAAAAACTGATCTGACTTTGGAGTTTCATACCAAAATGCGAGAGGAACTGCACCAACTCTCCTCCATCGCCTTCACTGCAATTACCACCCAACTGCTCACGAACCACGCCATTACACTCCACTTCCCGAGTAAATACCACTCATCGGATAAATTATAATCATAAATTTAAAGTTTTAAAGTCAATCTGCTCAACGATTCCGCGATTATCCATATGCACCAACCCGCCAAAAAACAATCACCCGCCCAACAACTCACCCACCCATTTGCGGGTGCAGAACGCTCTGTTTTACAAAACCTGGTGTGGTAATTGCAATCGAAATTAATTAAATTATAAATTCCAATATAATTAGTTTTTTTTCTTTTATTTAAAATCAAATAAATGCCCGCCCTTTCAGCCAACCTCGGCAGCACGGTAGCCGCACCATTCACAACATTACGTGGAAATCATGTCTGAGTCCAAAAAAAAAGGACACAGAACCACACCAACACGTCGAAGGGCCTGCTGGAATTTCACGATGCGTGAAAATTAAATGCAAGCTCATTAGCCACACACGCATCCAAGTAGGTCACAACCCTCCCAACAAAACATGTTCTCTCTTTTTTTGTTTTCACCACGACGGTCCTGATCCAGGACGACGACCGGCGGTTTTTTTTTTGTTTTTTTTTTCGACCCAGTCTGTTGTCCGCTCACGACCACATGTTTGCATTTAACTGCATTAACAGTTGCACTGCTTCGGCAGCGGTCTATTCCGCGAGCGGGCTGAGCTCGCTGGCGCTGATAGTGATTTGACAGTGGGGGCGAACGCCACCGCGCTGTCGACGGTGCCGTGACCGAACAATGCTCCGGCCGGTGGATTGAAATGCAAAATTATTAAATACTCGCGCCAGCGATACGGCCATTTACCGTTCAAACTCGTCCTTTTTTCAAGCCAACCATGGTTTGTTTTTTAGTCAGACGTGTGGGTTGGAGTGCTTTTCGGGTGGATTATCCACTGACGTTTCGCTGCTGGCAGTGGTTGGCTTACTGTTATTAATTATTATTGTTCCGAGAGTAGATAGAACCACACGAGGGCGTCGGGGGTTGGTGGTGGGGGTGGCGGTGAAGGGTGTAATATGCTCAATCAATGTGGTCAATGCGTTATGCGAGAAAATCGATTTGTAATTAAATTTAATCAATCGCAATAACATCGTGTAGGGCTTTGGACTGGAGTCGGAAAGGGTTGCAGTTTAATGGAGGTTGGGGGTAGTTTTAAAGTGAGTTTCCGTGTTTAAGAGCGGGCACGATTAACCGATAGAAAATGTGAAAAATGCGACACGATGGTGACACGAGGCGGAACTTGATTAAATTTTAAACTTTCATCAGCTTAATTAAGAAATTGTGTAGTTGGGTCGAGTGGTTGATTCGCTAATGAGGCGGCAGGTTAGAATGTGATCGAATTATGAGTCAGGCGGCTGAGTTGGAGGTTTTTAAGGGAAAAATTATGGAAGGTTGACAGAGGATTGGACTTTTGATCATTTTTGAGATATTTTATGGCTTATTCAAATGTTTGGGCTGTAAGATTTCGAGACGCCAACTTCTGGTTCCACATTTTTTTAACCCTTTCATGTCTCATTTTATTCTAGCCACAGAAAATATTAGGTTGTCAAATATTTCCCTTCCGCCTTTTTATCTTTTGAATTTTCCGGCTACATACAAAGCGCTACAGAGCTTGGTTTGAGACTTGAAAAAAAAAAAACCTAGAACAACTAAAGAATTTAATCTGAAAAGTGGCTCGAATCACCGCAACTCAACCGGAGTTTTAACGGAAGAATTCTGTCGTTTAACCTCAAAGTCGAGATAATCTTCACTTTTCGTTTAAACGGGTACTGTGAAACCGAAACATTTTTAAATGGAAGTTTTAACCATAAGATTAGTTTAAACTCTCACTGTGAAACTGAGCATAAGAGTTTTTGAGTACGGACATCAAAATGTTGACAGTTTTTAGCAGCCATGTTAAATTAGCGACATTTGCCAAACCTGTAGTTCTACATTCAGCCACATATCCCAAATTCCAATAGTAGAATATATTTAAACAGCACGTTGAAGTATTATAGTTTCAACATTAAAAAAAGAGATCACTAAAACTGGATTTTACAAAGTTAGACAGCCAGATCGGAATTGATTCGACAAGCAGCCAACAGCCGGCCATCAAATAATCACTGAAAATGGTATGAATCGATAGATCGATAAATAGCCAACCACTGAAAGGGTTCTATCAGGGTAGATATTGTTTTGTTTTTCTTTCGGAACGAGGCCCTAAACAGGAAAATCACACACTCCGTCTCATAACTACATAGCCACCCTTGGTGATCCAGAGCAATTGGAGGGTCTTACAGTTTGGGATTCTTTTCCATCGCTAGGAAAACTTGCACTGAATTTTCCATTGACTAAAATAAGTAATTGGGAGTACATCAGAGTTGCTCAGAAGTTTTTCTTTTTATTATTGGTACGTGCTAAGGGGTTGGGGCTACCCTTAAGTATCCTGTTTAAGACACAGCACGGGCCGAAGGTACCGGGGAAGAGATGGAAAGAATGAACCGGTGCGCGTTGGGTTTAAATGTCTGCCTGTTATATTCAGATGGGAAAATTGAGCTTGGAAAAGTATTCCATATTCGTGTGGTGCGGCTAAAGAATGAGTCTCTGAACTTTACCGTACGTCCGAAAGCAGACTTGAGGGCGTACTGATGAGCACTCCTAGCGTGGCGAGTATTGCGGGTGAAAGTTTGAAGGGAGGCAGTTGACTAACTCATTCGAGCACTGTCTATTGAAATAGCGATAAAACAAAGACAGACCGGAAACATTTCGACGATGTTCAAGAGAGTCTATCGACTTCGCAATATCATTGTCTCCTATCAGTTTAATCGCTCGCTTTTGTATTCTATCCAGCAGGTGCAAGGAGGTCTTGGATGCACCAGACCAGATATGAGCGTTGTACTCGTGTTTGGGGCGGATATAGGCCTTATAAATGGAAGCCAGATCAGAAGGGGTGAAATATTTCTTGCATCGTTTGAGGAAACCTGGACATTTCGCTACGTGTTGAATTGACAGAGATGCCGAACATGGAAAGCCTTTCGGTTCCGTTGATATAACGAATTTTATACATTTCCTGGAACTTTTAAGCTTAGACATTCATTTTATTTAAACTCCTTTCATTGTAAAAAAGAAATCGCAGCCGTTGAATCCGGCTTAACGACTGAAACTGTAGGCTTTAGAATGGTTATATATTTATAGAACACAGTGTTTAGTTTACAATTAGAGTCATTTGTCAGTGATAGTAAGGTCTTTCTTTTTCTGTTCCGGTTTCATGGTTTCATTCATCCTGTGTGGCTACACAGAAATATTTTGTAGTGAAATAATGTCGATAGAATTAATATTCTTTGTTCGTGCTTTTTCATGCATCTTCAGAAAGCAATTAAATTCATAATTTTGCTGTTTTTCTTAGTCACAACTTCGTGGCTTAAAATTCTATATACCGTTGAATATACATAGGCGCATTTCTGTTGCCAATTACGCCGTATCAGAACCTGTAGCTTGGCTACATAAGTTGGAAAGAGGATCCATAGATTTGTTAAAACGACCGTTTGAATTTGTTTAAAGATTTTATTCAAAACAAAATGATGAAACCGACAACCGGCAGTAAAAAAAAGTATTTGCTGTTTTTGATGATTTGTTAGTAATCTAAAAACTTTCTATCGAATGTCATATACGGATAGGAAGTGTAGGAACATCAAACAAAAATGGTCAAAATCAATTAGGAATTACTTCAGTTATTCAGGAAAAACAACGAAATCGACACCAAAAAAGTATTTGTACACCATTCCATTTAATTTTTGCTGCAGCAACAGTGTCTGCATATTCTCCGTCTTTGTAGTCGAGAAATAATTTGATGACCATATTGAAAGTTTTTATGACAGAAAAAGGAGAAAAAAAAGCGCTTTAATTTTTATTTCAAATGGTTTAGACAAGAGCGCTCTTAGTTCATTCGAATTCTTTTGTTTTAAATTCAGTTTTAAGTGGTCATGAGGTCGGTAAAGTAGTCCCCTTATGTTTAAGTTTCCATGCTGTACTAAAAACTTTTAAAAGCTAATCATTTTATGTTTTTTTGTCTTGCATGAATATCTTAAAGCAGTTCTACTACTTTTCTTTTTAATTCCTAAATTCACAGCTCTAAAAATCTTAAATCTAACAAAGAGAGTGCACGAACTTGGGGTCATCGATTTTGATAAAATTTTGCATGGTGATAGCTTCCCTATCGGACATTCATTTCCCATTTTAATTTCGAATTTTGTTGCGAGCGAAATATGATTGAAATAAATAAGCTGCAAATAAAAATGGTATTTTGTGTGCAGTATATTTGCTTCGATAGTAATTTGTAATCTTTAAAGCCTCACATCGATAAGATTACGAAAATTTCAGGACCTGTTTTAAGCCCTTCGTCCAAAAATTCAGTTTTTGGATCGGTTTCGGTTGAAAGTCACCCTTTCCTTACTTCTCAATCCAATGTAATGCACGACTTTCTTTTATTAGACTTACGTCTCCTCATTTGGGAGACCTCCAAGACCTCTCGTAAACCTTGACCGTTTTTCTCATTTTTAATTACCATGTTCGTATAAAATGATCGCTACATTTCTACATTGATGGCGTTATGGGTAAAATTATAGCGTAAAATATCAAGAATCTAAAAACCCATCAAAATTGCTAGGCTCACAACTCCTTCATAAGCTCTTTCATAAGATATGAAAATTCAAAATCAACCAAAAAGGGTTGAGGCTTAACTGTGTGGGGTAAGTTCACAATTTCAAAAAAAAATTATTTTTTTGTTTCACTAGTTTACATTGATCTTAAATAAAGTGTCTTTCTCCTTTTCGGGACTTTCGAGTTAGTTTTCTCGACGATATGGGGTGATTTCGGAGGGACCGTTGCCTAACGGTTCCGGTTAACGGTGGGGATGATCGGGCGATTTCCGAGCAGTTCGCTACTGATTGAATGACGAGTTTTATGCGGAGACGAGTTTGAATCCTCCATCAATGTAATGGGGAATAGAGAGGAATCAGCAACGCGGGCAGAAAAGGTTTTTCTGTACAACTTCTTTACTCCCGGCGATTTTCTTGCGCATCTTTTTATTATTTTTATCTTACTTCCGCGATTTTTCTTCTCTTCGTTTTTTTCGTTTTTTTCTTACGACCGATATCAGTCTATGAACACTGGCTCTTAGCAGAATCCCGCCGTGACTTCGGTCACTTATTGTCGCTGACGACTGTTTACGTTCCTCTTTAAAAAAAAAAAAAAACGTCCAAAAAACAAAAGAAAACCACAAAAAAAAAGACCCGTGCCCGTTATACCTCGACGCCGAGCTTTTTTTTGAAATTTGGTGGGAAATTTTAGCCCTCATCTTCTCGTCGGGGACCATTGCATCTTATTCTTTTACTCTCACTAACATACATAAACTAACCTTGACTAATACAAAAGTGATCTACCTATAATCTCGATTTAGACGGGGTGGGTTTCGTCATTAGAGAAACTTGATCGCTCTCCGATCTTATTATTGAAAGCTTGCAACATTGTCTTTCCGCTAAATATATTCTTCGTCTGACCACAAATTCACCACACTTAGTTGCTTACAAAAAAAAAATGTTGCTCTCTTAGAGCTGTCAAAACCATCAGATTGCCATCAAAAGGCATCTCGCCCTCGCACAGCAATTAAAACCAAAAAAGGAAAACCCAAAAGGGAAGGATACAGGGTTTGCAAAAAAAAAAAAAGGAGGAACCGCAAAAGGAGAAGAACGCTTGCGCCGGGGTCCTGGGATTTCGGGAACAGGTACGTGGGGTGCACTCATGGGGCTCACATTGTGTATTCCCCCTGAGTGCATTCCCCTTGAAAATTTTTTTTTTCTTTCGGTTTGTTTTTCCCTCTCTTTTTTTCAGAAATCAGGCTCACGCAACACATGCGCCCTTATCATACCACGTCTTTGATTTTTCCTTTATTTATTTTTCTGGCACTTTCTTTTCATATACAGTACGCACTCGGTTAAGGCAACCCTCGATTTTCGGAACACTCAAATCGTAATACAGCCTGACTCTGTAGGTGCAACTTTTTGAAAGTGCTACCTCGATTAGTGCAACTTCTTGAACTTATCTATTCTGACATTTTTAAATATTTTAATGGCTATCAAAAGAGAGAAGGATCAACTACCTCAATATACATAAATTATCTACAAACATGTTAAGAGAAACAGAATTAATTTCATACGTTTCCGAACTGCTGTATGAAATTGTTCCCAACATTAGCATCTCAAATCAATAATTGGCTTTATGGAAACGTTGAGTCCTCTGCAAATTGCGAAGATGCGACAAAAATTGAGAGCCCAAATGTAAGTGAAAGTGGAGTTGCTCTGACCCTTCACTTAATCGAAAGTTAAAACAGAGGTTGCAGTTCGATCCTTTAATATATGTTTACAAAGGTCCGAAGAGAACAACATTTCAGTAGAGGGCATTTTATTTCAACAGAAAATAAAAGAAATGGCACTCTAAAAAAAAATTAAGTCTATAATAAAAAAAATCCATATTTTTATTGTATGTATGTTTTATAAGTTTTCTAACCTTTCGTTTTCTTAATAAAAAAAAATCTGTGTAATTTAATAATGTTTCTTTTTGTAGCATTGTCATTATCTTTACAGAAATTGCCATTGCCATTATATTTTTTTTAGTTTACAAGAATATGTTCCCATAAGTGCAACAACCTCGGTTATTGCAACTGTCTTAATTTCTATTAGCTACGTCAATCGAGTCTGTACTGTATAACATTCCATACAAACTTTCGCATTACCGAGAAATCATCAAAAATGTGGGTGTGCAAATACTTTTTTTACTGACTGTAAATGCCATAGGGACACCGACAAGTTATTCTGACTTTATTTTATCAGATGCCTTCTAGCTTCAGTACAAAGACTCTTCTGTTTGCCGACCTAAACAGCAGTTGAACCAAGAAACATATTTTCAAAACTCTTTTGTAGAATTTCCTATCGTGGTCTTACTCACTGAACCTATCCATTGTATCCATAAAGCAGTCTCAGACTTTTACTGAGTTACCTAACGAAGTTCGCCATTCCTGGCAACGTCATGGTCCTAAATTAAACTCCCTCAGACCGCTCCTAGTTTCCATTAAAAAAATCTAAATTCCAACAAAGAAATTTCCACACCAAACAATCTAAAGAACATTGTGTCTCCTCTGTCTATTCGTCCTTCTGTCCCACAATTTTCCCAAAATAAAACGATAAATCTCGTCAGTCGGGGAAAAGTCTCCTCTCACACGAGACTGGCAAACTCTTTCGACATCCTAACCTCTGCACACAAAACCCACTCACACACACACACATACTCAGAGTCCAAGGACGAAAATATTTCCATTCCGACCCAAGCCCCCGCCCGCTTCACGTCAGGAGCGCTTTAAATTTGCTGCCAACAATCCACGATGCAGATGAAATTACAACGGGAGTGTGTGGCGCTCACAACGCCACCTGAAGTTGGCAATTATTTGTGCATTATGACGCGGCAACACTGACGGGGGAGGGACGAGGCCGACAACAAGGATTGTAATGAATTGCAAAGTAGGTAATGAGTTTTGAGGCACACACTCAGATCTTGAGCCGACACTCTCTCACACACACACAGACGTACATAACGCATAATCCATGTCCTTTGTATTAATATCAATTAAACTCCCCGCTCGAGTGCAGCGGTAATTAACCGACGCCCCAGCAATTTCCAGTGTACACACCTTGTCACCTACGGGCCACAATTGATTCCGTCGATCATCATCATTGGAGGAGGACGAGGACGGCGATGGCGATGGCAATGGCGACGGATGCAAACTGCCTGTTTGCATATGTTAAACATTTAATGTCACAACATAATCAACATCTCATCCCCGCAGCGCACTCGAAACTCCACTCGAATATCCTTCGCCGATGTCCTGCTGCATGATTTAAACAATTTTCTTCAGGCGTAAATCCTGTGTTCGGCTTGACTGCCCTCATCAAATATTGATCCCGTGGCCGCACCACCTCTGTCCGCCTGTGTGTGTGTGTGTCCTTCAAGAGGAGTTTGTCATCGTGTGCCTCTCATTATATCCTCCGAATATGTAATATTCCTGTTAATTATATAAACGTGTCCTGCAGATGATACACATAATGGACGGGGGCGAGATAGGAGTGCATCCTGCGAGCCATATTGGTGATTTCATGCAGAGTCACACACCATCTGGTGGCGGTCAATTTTGGAGAAGGATTCTACGCATTAGTTATCCGGTCTGGTCCCGCTTCCAGGGATTCACCTATTTAATTAGCAATTTAGTTGTCAAAAGCGGGGCGAGGAACTCAACCCGACTCAACCGGACTCTTAGCCAAAGGGGCCATAATGAATTCCTTGAGTACATGTTGTGATTTATGCGAAGGAGATTGACAGAGTGAGTGAGGGAATCCTTTTTTGTTGGACTTGGATCTGGAACCGCAGCATGAGTAATTAGATGGAAATTTTCTCGTTATTTTATGTAAAATTTATTTAACTGTAAAAAGAGGACTCAGACGACAAAAAGGACATTTAATTACTCATTCTCTCGACAAATGTGGATCATTTTCATTTTTTGGAAATAACTTTCAGCTGGATGTTTATTTTTTGTTATTTTTGGGAGGGAAAAGTTAAGGACACGGAAAAAATTTTGTACGCAGACTACTAATTTACTTTGTTGTCCTTAAAATATGCAGACGAAAGGGAGGAAGATCCCAACGAAAGGGAAAGTCAGAAAAAAACAAATTTTTAAGGATCCGAACCGCAGGACTGATGTGTGAGGCTCTTGAATTAATGACCATCGTTTGTGGGAGGGATGCAAATTGTTTAAGATTTTTTTTTATTGCGGGAGGACTCTCGGTTTTCGTGGGCATTTTTCTTACAGCCATTCGCAAGGGTCCTTTCCTTTTTATGTGAATCTTTGGCTATTTGGAGATGTCGTCAAAATAGAGATTGGTCCTAGAGGCAGTACATTTCAAAAAGAGAACCTTGAAGGCAAAAGAATTGAATTTAATGTAGCCAATTTACTCTGAAGTGGGCTTAATCGTTAGTGCGTCAGACTGTTGAGCGAAAGCACCTGGGTTCAAATCCGGCTCGGGGAAATAACACCACAAACATTTTTCAAGGCCCCACCTCCAGCGAACGACTGTCAATCCTCCTGGAGTACTTCTGTCATGGAAGGCTTTCGCAATTCGCCGTTCGGAACCAGCAGCAAACAGTAGGTCCCCTCCACATGTGACAAAATTATATCGCGCACAACACAGTGGAGGCGCGAAGAAGCTAGGCTCTGGCCCTGTATAGGCTGTTACGCCGACTATTTATTTATTTTTTTTTTAATTTACTCTGCCATAATTGCATCATCGGATTCAAAAATTGAGCTTGCTTTGCAAAATAACAACTAAAATTCTTTAGGCAAAAAAATTTTATAAACATTTTGAGAATAAAAATTTTGAATTTCGATGTGAGGGAGTCATAAACATCACGCTACAATTTTTGACATAAAAAGTTTAAAGCTCTACGTAAGTCAAGCAAAATATTTAGTAGAGCACTCTATAAAAGTACGCACATAAAAGTGGACAAAGAATAGCCAATGAGTCTGAAAAAAACCTGCTTTTTAGTTCGAAGGCATCCTGTGATGAGCATCCTAGAACACGTGACCTGGCAGCAAGCTATAGGGCTTTCCAATAAGAGGTGTTATTTTGAATAGTTCGGTATTTTGGTAGATGTCACACTTAAAGCTGAAATTTTTTGACATTTGACAAGTAGAAACTACGCCATAAATAAAAATGGAGCGATACACGCTTCAACAATGCATTGAAATTATAAAAAATTCACTATAAATATGGTGACAATTTGGCAGAGACGGTTCTTAAAACTAAAACATTTTTAGGTCGTCAGAAATTGGTAGGAAAATTCGAGCTGTTACTGATGTGAAAAATAAAACGAGTTCACGTCGCTCAAGAACAACTGAGAGTATTGCTGCTGTAGTCCAAAATTTTGTGTTGTTTTTTTTATCCATAATTCTATATTCCATATAAAAATGTTGAAGAAAAACCAGGTTTGTCCATTCCTTGTCGTTCTTTGGAATCGGGCATTTTGCAAACCTCATTACACCGTATTTTGAATAAAGACTTGGTAAAGCTTATAAAGTTCAGTTAACATAAGAACTCAACACCGTCGTGTCTTTGCTGATTGGGTCCTTGAAATGCATGAAAATGATCTGGAATTTCATGGAAAAATCATTTTGACTGATGAGGCCCATTTCCATCTCGGTTGCTACTTCAATAGACAAATTTTCACATCTGTGGCACAGAGAACTCAAGATTTATTGTTGAAAACCCTCTCCATCCTCAACGTTTAACTGTTTGGTGCGGTTTATGGTCCGGCGTGGTCATTGGACTTTACTTTTTCGAAAATGCTTGGTACGGTGAACGGATTGCGCTATCGAAAGATGATTATTGATTTTTTATGGCCGGAATTGAATGATACTGGTCTGGACAACATTTAGTTTCGGCAAGACGGCGCTACGTGACATACAAGCAACGATACCATCGATCTTTTACGGGAAAAGTTTCCGGACTGATTTTTCTCTCGAAGGCGTGATCACAATTGGCCACCGAGATCTTGTGACTTAACACCTTGCTACTTCTTCCTTTGGGGCTATGTGAATTATAAGGTCTACGCCAACAGTCCAGCGTCCATTCAAGATCTCAAAGATGGAATTCGTGAAGCTATTGATACAGCAGTCACCTTGCGATTTGGTGATGGAAAATTTCATGAAAAGGATACAGTTCTGTAAGCGTAGCCATATTGCTTTTCATTATCAATGGCATGCCTTCCTCTTTACATTGAAATAAACATTTGATCATTTATTCTAAAAAGTGCTATTTTTCTTTGAATATCAAAATAACACCTCTTATTGGAAAGTCATCTACGACCAGAAAATCTTTAAGTTTTCGGAGCATAAGTAGTTGATCGTTTGGAAGGATAGGTAAATAAGAAAAGGCTCTAAAACAGAGCAATTTACACCATAGACTGAGAAACTAAACTGCTTTCCATTCAGAGCACGCCCAATATTGGCTTCTTTGCCTTAAGGAAGCGTTTAAACACTTACACTCTTAGTATTGCTTACCTATAAGTGATACTTTTTCGTAGAAAACAGGCCATGTTCTTCAGATTTTTACGTGTTCCATTATTATTTTAAGCGACTGTATAATTTTATACTCATCTCAAGGTTTTCACGTAAATCTCAATTTTCTGATTTCTCCACAATTTTTGAATTGCGTTTACCACCCGCGTTTAGAAGACTCATATAACTTTGGAATCAATGACTTAAACGCCTTATGTCTCTGTCCGTCTAACGTAAAATTTTAGTGACCCACTAAAATTTCTGCAATTTATCTTTAGCCTGGTGAAGTCCTAGCTTAAAAATATATTTTTGTTGCGCAATGACACAAGTAGCAATTCGAACAAAAATTTAAGAGTGATAACAATCGATTAGAGTTTGCCCCTAGTCCCCATAAAAGCCAAACTTCTGGAACCTTCTTCCCTCTAAAAGAACGTCGATCGCTGTCTGTTTTCATATACCCGCTATTTCAAAGAATTAACAGCTTCGTAAGCTTTTCGACTATGTTTAAAAGAGTTCAAAGCCTATTCATTGCCGTCTTTCTTACCACTTTTCCACCGCACAGTGCAGTTAACATTTAAAGTGCAACAATTTAATTTTCTCCTCCACTTCGCTCCTTGTTCTCTTTAGATTCCTTTTTGTCCACATAATCATTTTTTTTCCTTTTTTTGTATTTCCTTCTTCATTCAGCTCCTCAAAAATAAGACATAAAGCAAACTAAGTAAACTTCTGCGACGCACCAGCGCCGTCCGCAAGTCCAACTGACCGTCGTTGTTGTCCCTCTGAACGATGCAAACACCAACAACAACAACAACATTCGACTCGCATTCAAATGGAAATGCGAACCAAAAAGCGGACGCTCTCGAATACGCGCGCGAGTGCGATGGATTTACGATCGGTTGTTGTTGCTGTTTTACTTTTTTTTTTTTTTATTTGTTGTTGTTTTGTATCTGAGCCGTGAGATTTGTTCGTCTTCTTTTTCACTTAACCCGCGGCTGACTGTGCGGCTGTCATTTTGGTGGCCATGTAATCGCTTTGGGGAGCACATAAATGAGACGAAGAGTAACGCGAAGCGAATGCGTTCATTGACACAGGTGAAGTGAATGGATGCTTCTGATGAAGGACGAGGAGAGAGGCAGTGGGACTGATGATCGGTTCGAGGAGTTGGTGCATTGGACAAGTCAAATAGGTAGGACAAAGGAAAAGAAGTCTTAAAAATTGTAGCAAATACGCCAGTGAACTTGTGAGCATTCTTAAGCTCACAGGAAATCCTAGACTAGTTCTCATTTTCTGTAAAAACTGGTCCTCAGATTTTCCACTGAAACCTGCAAATCGAGACCTTTGTTGTGCCCTAGAATCTCTACTCAAAATTGCTGCTACTTTAATTGGTACTGCTACTCGAACCATAAGCTGCCGCTGATTACGAACCACCTATATAGCTCCGGAAACCTTGCTTACAACTTTATCTCCAGCTCGATCACGCCTTTACCATTTAAGTTAACCTTTTGCTCTTAAAACCAGTCGATTGAAAGCTTTATAGACGGTTTACGATTACTCCACGATCGGCGATCTTCTCGAACCTCAATTCGCTGCTAATGATGAAACACTTATTGCTTCGGAAACCAACAGAAACCATGCTTCCAAAGTAGTATTTTGGGGGCTGTAGGTTAAATTTTCAATCATCAGTTCACGATCACCCTTCGCTTAACATTTTCTCTAGAACTCCCTTGAAACCTAAAATTGTGCTACTAATGATCGTTCCTTCTTTTTATATAAATCTCATCGAATTAAACTTCTGTCACTCGCTCACGATCACCTCTCAATGAGTGGCTTTTATGAGCCATGAGCCCCTTCCATCATAACGCATTTGTTATTTTCAAAATGGATCAACATCGAGCCCATAGTTCATTGAATTTTTCTGAATTCTGTGGACTTGAAGCTTCCTTGCCAGCTCACGATCACTTCTAAATCCATGAGGTTTTTGAAAAATAAGCCGCTGCTGATCATGACGCACTCAAAACTAAACAAAATCAGGTTTCGAAAAATGATTCGATCCTCTTTTGCGGATTCTTTCGTATCAAAGCTCCATCGACAGCTCACGATCACCTCGCGATCAGCACTCTTCGGAAGGGTGGTATTCTTGAAGCGCTTGTTACTCCTAAAATGTATAGGAATCATGTCTTAATGAACCATGGAAGGGCATTTTGATAAAGCCTGTCTTCTCAAAACCTAATTTCCAACTTACGATCACCTCTCGATCACTTAAGTTTTTATGACACAATCACTGTTCTTCATAACAGCCCTTCTGCTTTCAAAACCAATCCAAACCATGATTTAACGCAAGGGGTCCACAAGGACCTAAAAGACGCAGGAACATTTTTCTGTCAGCCCGCCTACCTAACCTAAACCATGCTTTCAGAAATCTTTGTTTTCGCTTTCATTGGGGGATCTAGAAACTCTAAGCTTTAACGCCAGGGTACGATCACCCCTAGATCGCTGATTTAATCGAACAACAAGTCACTGTTGATGAATCTCAACTTACGATCACCTTTAGTTCGGTATGTTTTCTTGAAGCTCAAGCCGCTGTTCAAGTCTGCATTTTTTTAAGAAACTGATCGCTAACGATCGTTCTTCCTTTTTTTATGAATTTCGTCGAATAAAATTTCTATTCTTCGCTCACGATCACCTTTCGATCAGTGCCCTTATGATCCAAGAGCTCCTCCTACATTATCAAACGTCACTTATTTTCAAAACCGATCAAAATCGAACTTCCAGAAAGTGTTCACTAAATTTTTCTGGATTCAGTCGACTCGAACCCTTACGGCTAGTTCACGATCACTTCCAGATCCATGTAGTTCTTAAAACATAAGCCACTGTTTATCCTAAAGCACTCGTTGCTCTTGAAACTAATCAAAGTAAGGTCTCCAAAGATCTTTCCTCAATCTTTTGTGGATTCTATTGACTCAAAGTTTCATCGTAAACTCACGATCACTTCTCGATCTTCATTCTTCTTAAAGCCCGAGCTGCCATTGTCCATGAAACCTTTTTTGTCCTGGAAATCAATAAAACTCCTCCCACCAGAGACCGTAATTCTGTGAATTCCATGACGTCAAAAGCTAATTTTCAGCTCACGATCACCTCGCGATCATTTCTTTCTCTGAGGCACTCCTTTTTTTAAAAGCAGGATCTGCTGTTGTTCTTCGGACGTTTATTATTCTTGAAATCCAACTCCCACTCAGAACGCATCTTGACTCAAAACTCAGCTTCCAACTGACGATCACTTCTCGATCGAATGATCTTTTCGAAGCACGAGTATCTGTTGATCATAAAGTGCTCCTGTTCCTCCATAAAATCTATCACAACCATGTCCCTTAAGATGAACGTTAAAACTTTTGTAAATTTTGGCGACTACTTCTTTAATTGCGGTCCCTTCTCTTCCTGAGCCATAAGCCATAGGCGCCATTTTCCATTGTGGATCAACTTTTCTCCACTTGGCCTAATCCACTTCCCGAAGAAAGCCCGATGACCGATCATAAACTGTCGACGTCTGGTCCCATCACAAGACTTTTCCACACGGTGAAAGCCGAAACAAAGAACCCTCTGTCGCCGGTCATCCATCACACACAAACAAACACACACAAACACGTACGGCCCTCGTTTGCATTTCAACTTTTGGCCCACATTTTATTCACAGCCGTCCATCGTTAGCACCACAAAATCAGTCCACTATTCAACACCTCTCAACGCGGAAGTGGCTTCTAATGAAACACAACAAACAGCCAACAACAAAAAATGAAAAAGGAAAAAAATCCCATCCGATTTCTGGTCTCGCGCACGATCCGCGAGCAAACAAAAGCCACCCTCTCTCCCGCCCATCCACACACACAAGCACACGTGCATGTGCCAGAGGAAAATCCAGCGAAAATCATTCCGTCCGTCCGTCCGATTGCGCCGCGCCAGTTTCCCGCGCGTTGATCGATCGATTTCTCGTGTTATGACCACGGGCCCGGGATCGGGCTCACTCTCGAAAGTAGCGCGAACAAATTTTCCACCCGATGGATGCCCACACGGTGCACTGGCGCGGGACCGGGGCTGGGATTGGGACGAGGATCGGGACGTTCAAATCAGTGATCGGTTCCATGGGCCGAGAGACAGACCGAGCGCCGTGCGAAAGAGACAAAGAAAACATAATTCCAAGGAATGCACTTGGTCCGCGCACTTGTCCGCCGTGATTGTGTGCCCCCGGTGGGGCAGGCAGGCAGGCTTCACGGCTTCTCGACTTCGCGGCTTCTCGGGTACAGTATGGCCGGGCCGGGTGCTTCTGTGTGTGCGGCATACTCCACCTGGGCGACTCTGGAAACTGGATGGAGCAATGGAGAGGTCAATACAACCCGTGGAATGTTCTGCAGTCGCACGCCGCCGCTGCCGCGTCGTTCGCCAAGATCGCAGGACTGAGAAAAACCGGCAGACCGGTGGGCCACGGCGGTGGGACGAGAATTCGGATCTCTCTCCGTTCGAATGAAGAGAGCACAACCGTCGAAGTTGGCTCGATCGCAGGAACCATGATAATGGCCGTGATGATCGTCGTCATCATCAGCGCCGCGATCGTCGTCGTCGGTCGGCATTGTGTCGTCGGTGTCGGTGTCGGTGTCGGTGACGATTGGTGTGCGGTGTCGGTGTTCCTGGCGAATGGATGCCATTTGAAAAGGGGATCTGGGTAAACGCCACGGAGGTGGATTGATGCGAACAAAGAGCGGCGTGTGATTGGTGAGGATCGTTGACTGGAATGGATCACTTCGACCCGGACGTCTATTTCGATGGGTGACAAACGACGGAGACCTCAATGTGCCAAGAGCCTCGGGGCGCTCAATTCAGTGTCTGTCAGAACGACTTCCTTGATTGAAAGACAGACAAATTTCAGAGAGGCTTTTGTGGGGGGAGCATGAAGTTCTAACGGGGCCGCGCAATGGACAGATGTCTTCTAATTTTGTCAAAGGAATTGCTGGAAATTTGTGATTTTGAGGGAAGATTTGGCTGTCAGGTGTCAATTGGAGTTTGATTCTTGTATTAAAAATGATTTTTTTGTCATTTAGACTTTAAGAGGGAGTTTAGAGCAGGCATTAGAAACAACCTTTTACGCGTCTTTCGACGCAGGTTAAACCATGACAGGATTTTCTTTTGTTCGTTGTGCTTTAGTTTTTTGTTCAATATTCCGAACCTCACCAATAGTTCTTTTCAAGCCAATTAGATTGGCATAAAACAAATTTAGGGAATTACAGTCAAGGTTTGAATCCTATTTTTTATTTTATTTTGCCATTTGCGCCCTTTTGAACTCACATATAAGCCGAACTAACTGAGAGAAATGTTTTTTCATCATCATTAGTGGCGTAACAGGCCACGAAGGGCCAGAGCCTACTTTTCGCACCGCCACTGTGCGCGTTATAATTTTGACACATGTGAAGAGGACCTACAGTTTATTGCCGGTTTCGACAGCGAATTGCGAAAGCTTTCCATGACAGAAGTATTCCAGGACGATTGTCAGTCATTCGCTGGAGGTAGGGCCTTGAAAACATTTGTGGTGTTTTTTTTTTCCCTGAGCTGCATTCGAACCCGGGTACTCTCGCTTAACAGTCTGACGCAGTAACTGATTAAGCCACGGCGCCCACAGACATGTTTTTTAAACTAACTTTTTTCGTCACCATCGGATAGCAGTCGGCAATGCCTTCTCTTAATTTTAGCTTAATTTACTTAATAGGTGTAAGATTCTTTTGTTTTTACTGTAGACTCCGTGTACTTGCTCAGTTCCTTAACGAAAAGACTGAAGGTCGTAAACTTTTTTTTTTGGATTGTTACAGACATTGAAAATTATTTCCCTCAAAACTTCTTTTTAGGGTTTCGTTCCAAAGGAATGACGAAACCCTTATGGAATCACTTCGGTGTCTGTCTGTCTGTCGCCTTTTACATATTTGACTGTAACTTGTAAGTCCTTTCTAGTTAAGGGATGAAATTTGAACTGAAGATGTATCTAGGCGACCCAAAAACAAATCATGCCTTTTTTGGAATTAATCGTAGATTAAAGGAAACGTTAGTACTAATACTAACACCAGAAAAACTTTTATTAACTTTGATGGCCGATATGGGTGTCATTGGAATGGGGGCGGTGTGCTGATTAGAGAAAATGTCAGTCTGTCTGTCATCAAGCTTTATTCTTGGTAATTGGCGAACCACCAAATAAAACTTTGCCAAAATATGTATTTCACTTGTCTAAAGAAAGTTCAGGTAAAAAAATTTCATATAAGGTTGTCAAATTCCGCTTCCGCTTTTGCTTTTTTGCTCTTCATTCAATGCTTCATAAAAAGTGTTACTGTGATCGGATTTAGTTCAAATATGCGCCGTTTTGTTCGATAATCTGTTCCAATCTATACGGCAACTTCATAATACCCCCCTCCTTATTTGCGAAGAACTCGGACAGCCACTTTTCACAAGCCTCTTCTGACTTCAACTTCACACCACCAAGGGCGTTCGTCATGGACAGGAACAGGTGGTAATCACTTGGCGCTATGTCCGGGCTATATGGTGGATGCGATAAAACCTCCCATCCGAGCTCCCGTAGCTTCTGCCGAGTCATCAACGAAGTGTGTGGTCTGGCGTTGTCCTGGTGGAACACTACATCGTTCCTGTTGGCCAATTCTGGACGCTTCTGGTCGATCGCCTGCTTCAAGCGATCCAGTTGTTCGCAGTAGATGGTAGAATTAAGCGTCTGGCCATATGGGAGCAGCTCATAGTGGATGATTCCCTTCCAATCCCACCAAACACACAGCAAAACCGTTCTGGTCGTCAATCCCGGCTTGGCCACTGTTTGGGACGATTCACCGGCCTTCGACTACGACCGTTTTTGCTTGATATTGTCGTATGTGATCCATTTTGAATCGCCGCTTCAAAAATGGGTCGAGTTCGTTCCGTTTCAGCAGCATATCGCATGCGTTGATTCGGTCCAGAAGGTTTTTTTGCGTCAAATCATGCGGCACCCAAACATCAAACTTTTTTTTGTATCCAGTTTTCTGCAGATGGTTTAAAATGGTTTGGTGTGACTAACTCCCATCTCCTGGGCGATGTCACGAGATGCCACATGCCGGTCTAACTCGATCGGTATTCGTCGTCACAGGTCTTCCGCCGGCTGGCTTATCCATGGTGTCGTTTTCACCGGCTCTGAATCGTCGAAACCATTCCTCCGCGGTTCGAAGTGACAAAGTACCATCCCCCAAAACACCATTTAATCTCACGGAACGTTTCTCTAGCGGATTTGCCTTTAACGAAGGAAAACTTTAAAATAGCCCGAATTTCGGAGTTAGTAAACTCCATGTTTACTCGTCTATAACTGTTGAACGCAATATCCAAACTAATCATGCATAGCGTCGTTTTGTAGGTTATATCAAGACCTTTCAAATGATGTATAGTATTGCCAGATACGAGGTCTGTAGCGCCTTGTACATAGCCGGAAAATTCAAAAGACAAAAAGGCGGAAGGGAGATATTTGAAAACCTAATATAACACAGTCTTTTACATGGAAGATGGCTGCGCTAGAAAGTCATCTTCAAAAATGACTTCAAAATCGTCGATCGAATTTAGAACTGTATCTAAAAATTTTCAATTCAAAATAATTTTTGAGGCAATTAAAAATAATGGCTGCTTGACAAATACTTCCCGTGCCACTTTGCCACCCCACTGTGCATCAATCCACAGCAGCCACCAAGTCAGTCCAACAGTCGGACAGTCCAACAGTCCAACAGTCCAACAGTCCAACAGTCATCCACAAACACACATCCAGCCCATAAAGCATTTGCGATCGCTTCAAGGATCATTACCTAAGTGGCAGGTTAGTTACTGGTGTGTGTTACACAGTCGGTGCGGTGCGGTGCGGTGCGGTGTGTGTGTGCGTCGACTCTCTGTATGTGTCGCATTCTGTCAGATTTGTTCGCGGTAATTTTTCCGCTCGTTTAAGCTGCGCCCAGGATTCGAATATTCATTGAACTGTTGCGCGCCGCGCTTGACCACGTACAAAAGGGGGGAAGCGTTTACGTTTCCATCGTCATCCTCGGAAAGAGTTTGAGCCCGATGCATCCACGATATCAGATGGCATCGATGTGGATCGTCGTCCAAGTCCGGAGTTTGCGTCTTCGTCAGCGTCAGCGTCAGAGGCACACACCGGTACCGGTCCGGTATCGGTTTCGGTGTTTATTTGTTGTATCCAAGAGATTCGCTCCAAGGAAGATAATGATGATGCTACACTGGTGTGGCGGTGTGGTGGTGTGGTGGTGTGGTGGCCAATTGCAACAGGAATTACTTAGGCAGATTTAGTGAAAATTGTTTTTTGTCATCGGCCGGCTGGAAACCAGTTCTTGGGGTTGTGTGTGGATTTAGATACGTTTTTTGCCTTATCCCGGATCGGTTTTTAAGTTGATTCCCTGTTTGTTGTGCCTGACTTTTCGTGTTATTTATGTGCTCTGCAGCATGTGTCTTTTGTTTTTGCCTGTTGCTTGTTGTTGTTGTTGTTTGGACGGTGGTTATTCCACTTGTAATCCGGCGCGCAGCGCGTTTGTGTATTGAGTGTGATTATGGAGCTGCCGTGGTGGTGGTTGTCGAAGGAGGTTGCAGGCGGCAGACGGAGGTTTCTTATGAGGACATGCACCTTGGCAACTTGGTGACTTGTCATATTGTTATGTCGTCGCTAGCGGTAGGCAGGCAGGCAGGCTGGCAGTTGGACTGAGGTTTTTTTTAGACTTGTGTGCGTGTTGAGTTTTGTGGGCTTTCTTTTCGTTCTTCTGATGATTTGTGAGGTGGATTTCGCTAATGGCGAGTTTTGCACCGCATTCTCTCTCTCTCTCTCTCTCTCTCTCTCTTCGTCTGTTTTTGTCCGCGATGTTATGCGATATCCATGCGCGTTGCCCTGGAGCGAGTAAATTAGTTTGCGCTTGATACTCGTAGGTTGGTAGCGCGTTTGCAGTTGTGGTTGTGTGTGAGGTGCATTAATTGAGTGCATGTTGCAATGCAGAAGTTAATTAGGATTTATTGTTGTTGTTGTTGTGTGCTGCTGTAGCTGCATTGGTATTTGGAGCTGTAAGCGAAAATGGCATGCGAAAGATTCGAATCTAAGCGGAAAGGGCAGTGTAATTGAAGAGGCTTTCGAGTTATGTACTCGGGCTTTGAATGATTGTGAACGTGGAAGGTCGGTAGCTAATCGATTGTCGACGCGAAGGGGCAAGGTGGGCGAGGAATTCAGGAAGTTCAGAATGGAATTTTATGACAGAAACTTGTGAAATTGTTAACGTGAGCAGAGCGATGGTGGGGTTACTGGTTTTGGGTGGATTTGTTATGAGGAGTGGAACAGTCTAATTTTTTTGTAAAAAAAGACTGGAGTTCAGCTAAACGAAGCACAAATGATTATCATCGTAGAAGGCATTAACAAGAGCGGTACTTTGGGGAATGGAAAGAATGAAGTCACTCGAGCTGATCCCAAAATATATAGCCAGCAAGCACTGCAGTGCAGAAATACGCTCCTTGAGTGCGTCCATCAAAATGAATTGCTTTGCTGAGCTTAAAAGCAGACACAATAGACGGATCAAATTTGGCAGTCCAAACTAAGTACAGTACTAAATACAGTAGATGTAATAAAAATCAAAATATGGTAGAGTACTTAACGGATAAAAGGAAAACCAAAAATTCAAAGAATTTTTTACTTTTAATCGTTTTTTTTTTCTTCTATGAGTTTTTCTTATATCCGTTAAGTACTGTTCGAATCAAAAAAGTTTAGTTCAATTTGCTTTTTTTTTCTTAAAGAGCCTTATGCAGTCCTAGCTGCTATATCATTTCCAAACATAAGCGTCACAGTTGCACAACTTCCAAAACTTGTAAGAAGAGAGAATCAATCCTTTCATAGTTTTTGAGACAGAAAACTTCCAGCGCCAAGAGTTTATGTAAATCCAAGTTGTTGTTTGAGTTGCAATATTTGTGACTCTCTGTCTAGGACTCTCAGCGGCAAACGAAAAAATTTTCGAACGGTTTGTTCAGTTCCAGTTGTTTCAGTTCTAGGACAGAGAGTTATGTGAAAGGAACTTATTGTCTCAAAAAGTATTTTAACTAAACACAAAAGCACTTGCACCACCAAAGGTTTGTTAAAAGAGGTCCATGTCTTCAAAATTTTATAAGTTCAAAAGATTGTGTGAAAAAACGAAGACTGCTATATTAACAGACAAACGTACAGTCAGCGTCAAAAGGAAGTCCACACCCGTGTTTCAAAAAAAGGTGTTTTTGTTTTAGAGGTATAGAGCTTTGAAATGGATTAAAACTGGAGTCGCTAGTAAAAGATATGTCTACTACGTTTGTATTTTTGACATTTGACAACATAATAATCATTTCAAAAGTATAAGTATACAAATTTTTGTAGTGGTTGGTTGACGTCGCTAATAGAGCTATCGGCCGATGGTGGTGCAACAGTCGTTATGAAGTCCTTGAAGGTGTCACAAAACAATGGCGATTTTTTTTAAATTACATGTCTAATCTGGATGTCCAATTTTCGATAACTTTTCCCAACATTTGTGGCATATATCGGCAAAAACGGGGCGAATGTTGTCCTACAAGTATTTCATCGTTTCGGGCTTTTCGGTGTAGACTAGCGACTTCAGATATCCCCACAGAAAATAGTCAAACGGAGTTAAATCGCACGATCTTAGGCAGGGCGCACAATGAAGTGCGAAAGCCAGAAGCGATGCAAGAAGCGAGAAAGCGAGAAAACTGGTTCCATATAGTCTTATGCAAGTGCGCACCGTGAAGCGATTTTCAATGCGACAATTGACAACCTCTCGCAAGCCTCTCACAAACGTCTCGTAAGCTTCTCGCTTCCAAACTCTTCTGACCAGTTTTCAAGCGAGTCTGCACCAGAAGTATTAATGGTTGTTGTTGTTTCAATTTTCCATGCTTATTAAATATGAGCTCTTGCAGCAATAGAACAGCTTCCACTGTGCGCACTATACCGCTTCTCGTATCGCTTCTCGCATCGCATCGCTTTCTCGCGTGGTCTTAGAGGTCAATTCACAGATCCGAAACTTGAATCTATGCGGTTATCAAAAGTTTCCTTCAATAAAGCATTTGTGGCTTGAGCTGTGTGACATGTTGCGCCATCTTGTTGAAACCACAGCTCCTGCACATCATGCTTGTCCAATTGATGAACAAAAAAGTCAGTAATCATGGGTCTACTGCGGTCACCATCGACTGCAACGTTTTGGCCAGCATCATTTTTAAAGAAGTACGGACCAATTATTTTACCAACCCATAAAGCACACCAAAGAGTCAGTTGTTGTGGATGTAACGATATCTCAACATACACTTGAGGATTATACAAATACGGCAGTTTTGTTTACTGACGTGTCCATTCAACCAAAAGTGAGCTTCAGCGCTAAACAAAATTCGCATATGAAAATGAGGATCAACGGCCATCTTGTTTTGGGCCTATTCACAGAATCCACACCTTGCTAGGTGATCTTCTGGATTGAATTCTTGCACGAGTTGGATTTTGTAAGCACGCAAAGCAAGATCTTTCCGCAAAATCTTCCATAAAGTGGATGGAGACATATTCAATTCCTGTGCACGATGGCGGATAGACCGATTCGGCTCTTCCTCTACGTTGCGCTCAACTGCAGCAATGATTTCTTCTGCACGCACTGTACGACGTCTCTGTGGAGGCATATCATCATTTAGAGTAAACGTAGTACGAAAACGTTTCAAAGTTAATCGAATTAATTGCTTCGATGGACGATTATTTTGACCCTAAAATGGACGCAGTGCACGATACGTATTTCGAACAAAACCATGATTTCCAAAATAAATTTTCACAATTTGGAAGTGCTGTTCAAGCGTTAGTCTATTCATGTTGAAATACCCAACCAAACTAAAAATAATTCACTTGACAACTGACAAAATGGCGGCCAACTAAAATAGCATTGCCAACTTAAAGTTCTATGACTCGAAAAAAAAAACACCGTATAGGAAAGTTTGTTTTAAATTGTGAAAAGGTTATTTATTCTTTAAAATTTGAATGCTCACAAATATGACTAAAAAACTGGTGCTGTTCTAGTAAAGGCGGCCGATGAGCTTGCTAATGATAACATTCGAAAAAGTAGAAAAAAATTATTGAAATTGCTCTATTTCTCACGCCTCTGACTACCCCTGCTCCTTTGAGAACTTCTGTCTGAAGCTGTTAAAGGTTTTCGGCAGTGGCTTTGAAGTGCAATTACTTTAACGGAAGAATGGTTCTGTAAGGACAATTGTCTTAAGATCATTCGAGTAATATTTTTTTTTTTTTTAGATATCTGGGATTACTACTTAAAGCTTTTATAATGGGTTTTGCCGACCTTTGCACTATAATTGCTTTCCATTTTATGCACACAGTGGAGGCACGAAAAAGCTGGGCTCTGGCTTTCAACGGGCTGTTACGCCGCCCAATATATGTATCCAAGATGGTTGCCTTTTTGACTGGACGGCCTTTTGACTGTGGATGGACTCTAAAGTGGCACTATCTTCAGCAAATTTAACATTTTTAGAACTTATCATCTGTCAACAGACCTTGCTAAACTGCTTGTCCCTCTGCTTTTATTTTTAAATTAAGTCAATTAAAACCAAACACCTAAATAAAAGACGAGGCCATTTTTCTAGGTTTAAACACGGCCTAAGATTCAATTCCATTTTCTTTCACATAATGATGATGACACAAGTCTTACTTATTGCCTTTTATAGCTTAGCAAGGGCGGTTAAATAAACTACAGTGAAACTACTCTATAGCAGACACCCTCGGGACCATCAAAATTGTCCGGTTAAAAGGGGGGTTCTTTGTAAAGGGGTCGAAATGAATACTAATCTTCATGCCGGGAACCAGAGAGGTGTCCCTTATAGAGGGGTGTCCGCAAAGAGAAGTTTCACTGTAAACAAATTTCCAAAAATTCAGTTCGAAAGTGTGATGACAGTTGTCCGTTTGCTAACCACTGTCTAAAGACTACAAGTAATGTGCCTAGTTTTTGGTCATGAAGCTTGAAATGGTTTCCATAGTCAACTCTTCAAATCTTTCAATTGAATCGTCGCCTGGATCCGAATTGCGGTCAATAAAGTCTCCATCCTCAAACTCTGGCAACGACTTTTCGTCTCCGAATAATTTCGATTTCCCTCACCTGAAGTCACACCTGGAAGCATAACTCAATTTTTGGCCAAAAACGAACCAACATCCCTCCGTCCCATTCCCACTAGCCCCGGTGGCTTAGCCAAAGAGGAATAACAACCAACTGCATCATCAAAGAGTCGCCTCGGAATGATAATGACGCGCCTGCAGCTCATCCGACGAAGATGGAGAAGCAGCAGCATCAGCACTGCCCCGCATACTTGACTCGCGATTAAAATTGCGCACATCTTCGCGACGCGCGCAAGATGGTGTTGGCCAGGTAGCCAGTTGACCAGTTTTACGAAATTCCATTCTCGTCTTCTCTCTCTGTCGTGCGCATTTTCCGATGGCTGAGGGCAAACGGCCAAAGTTTAAGGGCCTCTGACTCAATTTTTTCCCGTTTCTTATTCCGTCTGCTCGTTATGACGCACACCCGTCAGAATTGGCGTCAATTGCCCACCCAGAATCTGAGACGCTTGGCCCAGTCTCCGGGGCAAGATCGTAAATAATTCCCTCCCTCCTGTTGACATTTCGACGGCTTATCGATGGGTGTCCGTGTAAATTTTTTTTTGTTCGCCTTCCACGCGCCCCGTTTGGACCGCAGCAGGCAGCCGCAGACTGTCACCAGCGTCATTAATTAATCGTTTAGCTAATTAACGCTCGTGTCCTATTGCGATTTCAATTAGGCAGCCAGCCCACACGTCATTGAGGTCTGGGTCCGCTTCATCCTCATCTTCAGAAACGGTGCGGTGGCTGCACGCGTGCGCGCCACATCGCGCTTATTAAATGCCATCTTCTGGTGGTGTTTTGACCGCGCTGTGCTTTTGTCGACACCTGTTTGCACCTGGTCTCGCCCAAGATGGCTGCAAGGCTGCCATCATTACCGCGAGTATTGGGGGGGAGGGGTGGCTGGTTATGTATGCGCGCACACTTCATGGATTCGCTTCTTATTTTTTTTTTCTCGGTTTTTTTTGGAGGCATTCACCTGCTACAGCGTTGATGTTGCACAATTAGGGGAAACAGTTTCTTTTAAGCACTCGGCTTATTAATTGAAAGGCAGCGCGAGCCAACAGGTGGCAGGATGGGCGGCGGCGGGGAAAACAGGAGTTGAATTAATTCACAAGCGATCCATTGCATCATCACCGATATTGCGGTGCGATGTGACACGACACGACGAAGTTGGTGATTTACGAGATAAGAGATGTGATCGCAGCAAGCGCACGCGATTACGCAACGCGAAGGCCGCGACATTGTCGCGGTGTTTTGCGGTGTAGTTCTGCGGTTAAGTGGACACCTTTTCGGGGCTAATCGATAAGGTCGATAACTTAATCGAACGCATTACGACAAGTACGTCGTTTGGGAATGTGCGCGATTAACTGATGGCAAACGAGCTCTGCTTCTGCGAATGGACTTTGAGCTTGGACAGCTGCCGAAAAGGAGTGTCTGCTGGTTCTTGCATCAGTCTGAAAATCAATTTTGCATAATGACTTCCAAAATGCTGTGGTTAGTATCCACAAGGCCGACATGAGGCACCACAGGGTTCGGTTTAAGTGCTGTCATCATATGTGAATTGTCAACTGACTCTTTGATGAGGTTTTGCAGTTGTTGAATACTGCTAAAGCCAGATTTTTACATGAAAATAAGCCTGATTCGTCGTCAGAAAGGAGGAAAGATGAGTAGGGCAGAAATCATTTGCTCTGAACTTTGTATTGCTCTAGGAACGTTTGTTGGGAGCTGTAATAGAAGTCTCATTATCAGTTTAACAAAAATAGAAGTTCATTTAGTACTAGAAGCATCTCGATCTAGAAGTACATCTTTAAGAGTGTCATTAAAGGCCATTACGAGGATTTAACTACGTCCGATGTTCCACTCTTCGATCATCTCGGCCTCCGTCAGAGGTTTGTCACATCTTTTTGCAGATCATCATTACTTCGACTAACAACAAATCGACGAAGAATTCGTTTCGTCCTTAACTCATCGCAGTTTATTTCCAGCAACAGATCCTCTTAAGGAAAAATATTCGTTTCCCGCTTCACTGAATCTCAACGAGTGGGATGAAAGTCTAACTTATGACGATGTGACTCACGCACTCCGGCTGCGTAAACCAAAAGCCCCATAAATGTCAGAGCACTCCTCGAACACCTCCACACAAACAAAAGGGTGCCCCAAAAAAACAAACTTTTTCATGCCACAACACGGTCGATTACTGCCGAACATATCCCCAAAAAAAAAAAAATACCGTCGTCGTCTTTCACTGGAAATTCACGCCAACGAGCAAAAAACAAAAAAAAAACGACGGGAAGACAATTAATTTGGCAAACAGCCGCGACCAGGTGAAAAATAAGTCGCTTCTTATTCCGTATCGCTGCAGATGATCTCTAAACGTGTGCGTATACGTACGCGTGTGTAAGTGTGGGTTTCCACGAAATGCCAGCAGATCGCGCAGTTCTCACATTCAAAACAATTTACGATGATTTTAACATAAATTTTCAATTTATGGTGTTTGTATGTTTCTCCTGGGTGCGCGTACAGGTGAAACTTCTTAAAGGGAAGGAACGGAGAGGTGTGAGGTCGCATCGATTTTGCTTGGCATTAAAGTCGCATACGCACACACACAGCGAGTGTGTTTAATTGCGCGAGTGAAATTGAAATGAATAAAATTAATTGAAGATTAAAAAAGAATTGTGCGTATGTTTTATGTCATAAACATCCCTGAGGGGTTCCTTTTTTGAGGTTTTTAAATGGATCGGCATTTATTGAGACGTAGTTGGTGGTCTTGTGGTATGAAAACATCGAGGGCAGGTGGACGTTGTGGCAATTGTTTTGGGAGGTGAAAGTAGAGTTCGATAAGATGAATATATTTAAAGATTGACAGGAAAAAATCAACATGATGAATAGACGCTGGTCCAAAAATGCTTTAGAAGATTGGCTTAAAGCCACCAACCCTAAGCTAACACAACATTAGCTATGGTTCTGCAGAAGGTAATGACGTGCTTTGTGAACCTTTTTTATAATTTTCTCTGAAGAGAGACCTAGTTTCAGATAAATGTTTAAGTCCGGTTCCGAACGGCGAATAGCAAATGCTTTTCATGACAGAAGTACTCCAGGAGGATTGTCAATCGTTCGCTGGAGGTGGGGCCGTGAAAAATGTTTGTGATGTTTTTTTTTTATCGAGCTGGAAGCTAGAAGCCACGCGCAAAATAATCATAACGTAGTGTGTAATGTTGACCGAAAATTGCCTTTTGCTTTTAAGCCGAATGTCCATTTGACTGGTTTTTCAGAACTCTAAGCTTTTCATAGAAATAGATGTTCTTTCTTCACATTTGTTAAATTTGTAAATTTATTTCCGAAGGTTAAGAAACTTTAATAGACTCTAAAGGGCACCTAAATATAGATTCCTTAAACATCTTGATGAAAAAATGGTCATCAACGATTGCGAAGTTAGGACAAAATGGGCAACAATCTGTAATGCAAGATTTTCCAATAAGAATTGATATTTTGATATTCAAAGAAAAATGACATTTTTTGAGATAAGTGTGGGATGATCGGAACACCACAAACATTTTTCACGATTAACAATCCTCCTGGAGTACTTCTGTCATGAAAAGCTTTCGCAATTCGCCGTTCGGAACCGGAAACAGTAGGTTTCATCCACATGTTTTTAAATTATAACGCGCACAATACAGTGGAGGCGCGAAAAAGCTAGGCTCTGGTTCTCAACTGGCTGTTACGCCACCCAATGATGATCGGATGTTTACTTCAATGTAAAGAAGAAGGTATGCCATTAATAATGGAAAACAATATCAGTCAAAAGTCCGCCTCGTACGCTTACAGAGCCGTATCCTTTTCATGAAATTTTCGATCACCAAATCGCAAAGTGGCTGCTGTATGCCTTTAATAGCTTCACGAATTCCAGCTTTGAGGTCTTGAATGGGCGCATGGCTGTTGGCGTAGACCTTATCTTTCACGTAGCTCCAAAGGAAGAAGGTGCAGGGTATTAAATCGGAAGATCTCGGTGGCCAATTGTGATCACCCTTTCGTTTCGAACATGGCTCGAAAACTTTTCCCTAAAACATCGATGGTTTCGGTGCTTGTGTGGCACGGGGCCCCGTCTTGTTGAAAGCAAACGTGGTCTAGATCAATACCATCCAATTCCGGCCATAAGAAATCATTAATCATCTCTCGATAGCGCAATCCATTCACCGTACCACGTATTTTGGAAAAAGTAAGGTCCAATGACCACGCCGGACAATAAACCGCACCAAACAGTTACACGTTGAGAATGGAGAGTCTTTTCAACAATAAATCTTAGGGTTTCCAAGTCCCAGATGTGTTAATATTGCTTATTGATGTAGCCACCGCGGTGGAAATGGGCTTCATTAGTCAAAATGCATTTTCGATGAAATTCCGGATAATTTTCATGAATTTCAAGGACCCAATCAGCAAAGATACGACGTTGTGGATGATCGACCGGCTTGAGTTCTTTTGTTAACTTTATAAGCCTTAAGAACCAAGACTTTATTCAATATACGGTGCAATGAGTCGTTGAAAATATACAGTCGAAGCCCTCTAAGTCGAATTTTCACGGGACATCTCAAAACAAGTTCGAGTTAGAGGGCTTTTTCGAACAATTCGAGTTAGGGGGATTAATATTTTTTTTTGTTTAAAAGCCTTTATTTTATTCAAAAGAGTATGTCTTCTAGTTCAAAAGAAAACGAGTATGAACCAACAACTTTTTAAATGAATCAGTCACACCCTTATGCACAAAGGCACTTGACTGCTGTAATAGTAACTTTAATTTTCTTTAAAAAAGTGGTTGGTCTATGCTGGTTTTCTTTTGAACTAGAAGACATAGGACCATTCTGTTTTTTGTGTTCGACTCAGAATGAATGTGACCATTAACGGCCAGGTCCTAATTTAGCCCTGCCACTTGCAGTTATGAAAAGAAAAATTATTTACACTTTTTTTTCTATTACTGCTTATTAAAATTTCGAGTTTGTATGCGAATTTTTCACAAACTATGGGCATGAACAACCTAACTTTAATGTACTATTAAAGAACAAGTTTCCCTCTTTCTAATTTGGTGTAGTACTTTATTTTAGGTGTTGCCATTGTTTCTTAATGAATTATTTTTCCATGTTGTTTGATTTGTTTTTTAATTGCCCCCACCTCCTAAACGGGGTTAGATAGACCCCCCGCCCATAGCAAAAATTGTTCATTTTTGGACGCTCTATGAAAAACCATTATCACTTTTTGGCTCCAAAGCTATCTTACTCTCCCTGCACATCAAAATAGATATTTTTCTAAACGTGCAAAAATGGATACATTGGGGTCAAGATGAACTTTTGTAATTTTCCACCGTTCTATAAATGCGATCAAAATCGCTTTTTTTTGGTGATAAAGTAAGGAAACAAATAACACAACAAATCATTCAAATCGGTCATATGAGAGGTTTTTTATTTACAAAAACCATACGACCGCCGAGTATATATCCATCTTTGCACGCCACTGTACATGTAAGGAAAAAACAAGAAAATTTTTTAAAAAAGCTTGTAATTTTGGATTGAGTCTTTAAAATTGAAGATTAAAGTCTTTTAAAAAAGGACTCTATTTTAAAAAGGCAGTGCTGGACCTCATCCGGACTCTCAATGCATTCACCAAATCAAGTTTGAAAATATCTCAGATACTAGACTGTTTTTATATTAAAGCATTAGACGGCAAATCTGTTCGCCCAGTATAATTGTTCCTCAAAAACCATTGGCGAATAGTTTCGATTTTCTCGTGTTCTTTGGGTTCGATGTTTGGCGTGTCGGTCGCCATGCAAAACCTCATTCTTGCTCTGAACAATCTCCTTCTTTCTTGCATAGGTAAACAATAATAAGGGCAACCACATGCGCTCTTTTCTCCGCCATGTTTGCACTCAAAAATCAATATGAAATGAAAGGTGATCATCGTCCAGTGGCCCAGTGCCAAATTGAGAGAGAGTCAGAGCATGCAATACAAGTTGCGTGCTTAATCCAAGTTGCGAGAGGAAATTTTTGTTTATTTTTTTGCGAAAAAAAAAAAATCGTCTTATAGGAATTGAAAATAAACCAAGAGTCGAAAAAATGTATTCGAGTTAGGGGGCTTTTCGACTTAAAGGGCTTCGACTGTATAATCTAATCTATAACTTTTTAATATAGTTATAATAATTATATATTTGATTGAAGTAAATGTGATGAGTTGTTCTGTGCTTAAAAATATTTTGGTCATTCTTATTCTCAACTTTGGATACAAATATTTTTTCAAGTGGCAACCGTGGTAGTGACGTTGAATGCCTAATTCCAAAGATCGACGGGGAATGGGCAAACCAGGGTTTTCTTCAACAGCAATATTCTCAGTTGTTCTTGAGCAAGGTGCACAGGTTTTATTCTCTACATCACTAACTTCTCCCAATAGCTCCAATTTTCCCACCAATTTCTGTGTTGCGGTCCAAAAAGGTTCTTCACGACAACCCAACAATGTTTTAGTCTTACGAATCATCTCAGCAAAATTTCGCCATGTTTATTGTGAATTTTAATAATTTCAATGCACTGTTGAAGCCGATATTGTTTCATTTTTATTAATGGCGTAGTTTCTACTTGCCAAATGTCAAAAAACTACAGCTTTTAAAGTGGCATCCACCGAAATAGCGGGATATTCAAAATAACACCTCTTATTGGAAAACCCTACGCCTTCATACGTATATTGTATGGAGGTGCAGCCAACCCCCATAATTTATTAGTTTTGGCGACACCTGGTGTTTGATCTATGTAAACATCAGACGTGCGTCTGAAATCTTTTTAAAACCGCTCGCTCTCTCCAACCACGGCTTCTTGCGAAGAGCTCGATCGGTGATTATTTTTCTAATAGCGTCGTCCGTCGTAGACGATTTCCTTGTTGCTCTTAAATAACAAATAAAATTCAAATAATTCAAAATAGAAAATCAGCCTTTTCATTTATTTATAAAACTATATAAAGCAAAAAGATTAAGAAATGGTAGTTTTCTTCTTTGGACCACTAGGCAATTGAATGATTATCTACTGTAACGAGGGCTTCATTTGATTAGTAATTTGTGGAAACATTTTATAAGGTTCATCCGCTTGATTTTAATGAATGAAAGGCATAAAGTTCTTGTCAAATTCATTAAAAAATTAGTAGAATCAACGATGAGATGTTAAAAGTCTATTTTGAATACAAAAAGATAATAACGCTGTGTTTTTTTGGTTTGATTAAGAATCTTTTCAGGTATCTGAGAGTGACCAGATGGACGGACTCCTCGTTGGAATTAGGTCACCACGAATAAGGAAAGGGGTTACAACCTCCCCATGGGTAATACAAGGGATCCACAAGGACCTAAGTGCGGCAGAACTAATTCTGTCAGCCTACCTACCTTTTGGTTTGATTATTAAAGTGTTCCTCTTGTTTGACTCTCGAAAAATGTAATCTTTTTATAGAATTTTTGTTGTTGAATTGTTGAATTGTTGGAAATCTTTTTAGCAACAAACACCAAACTTAAATTCCAAAATCGGGCCATCAGAATCCATTTTATGAGATTGAACCTCCGAAACATGGGTGCACACTTTCTTTTCACTCAGACTGTAAATGAATAAAAATGAGAAAATGAGAAATGAAAATGAGATAAACTAAAATAATTTTTAAGCAATGCATGTTTATCGATCAATACAGCATTTATTGAACAGGTTTCTCGACAAAATTAGACATGGAACAATTTACTACTCAACAATTTACTACTCAGATCATCAAGCTCCAGACTGTAAAGCGCCCCAAGCTAGATTCAGCGCAGATTACACAGGCCCGACAATAAGAGATAATTATATTCTCGCTGATAAGAGCCTTTTCTAAGAACTTTAATGAAGTAGCCTATTAGAGCTCAAAGAACATATCAACTATCTTTCCATCAAACGTGATTAGAAAAAGAAGAGCGCCAAATGGCAAATGATCCACTTATCTTCGTTGCAAATGAAGTTGTTTAAAAATGCAAAAACCTCTGTAGTCTTATCAGTGAAAAAATCTCAAAAAAAAACCCTCTCTCCTTCCACAAACACGTGCCACTTGAGACCGAGTATTTCCCGCATCGTACGAGAAATACCATCAAAGCAGATTCTTCCTGGATACGCTTCATCACTGTTCCACTTCCGTATCATTGCCCTCGCTAAAGAACCAGATAATCTTCGCCCCCTCCCTTCCGCACACACACACACACACACACACACAGTTGCCAATGCACTACGCAGTTGAATAGAAAATGAAAATCAATTCCCTGTAGCGCAGAACCGGATTCCCCCTCCTCCCGAACCATCGCAAAAACTGGAGCCAATTACAGATGATGACTCATTGACACCATGGTGATGTGTCTTGTCGCCGCCGACGAGCGACAAGACACCACTTAGTCCGTAGACTGATGAAGAAATTAGTGGAACACGGTGACGACAACCATGCTGATGGCCAGATGATGACGACGACGACAATGTTGATGGGATTCTTGACGTGGAACGGAGCCGGTCGTCGCCGGCGGCGGCGTCTAGCGTTGTGCTTTTCGAGTGATAAGGAGACGACAAGTTTTTCATCATCGCCACTCGATGGTGCTCCCTTGGCGTGCGACTTTAACACTTTCTCCCTCTGTTTTCTTGGAGCGCTGGGGAATTTAATGAAAGTCCTTTTGCTAACGGTGTGCGAAAAAGGTTCAACGATGGTGCGCCTCGAGGGTTGACCTTCTCAACTTTTCGACAATGGGAGGGAGTCACCACCAATGCTGCTCTGAATTTAAACAAGCGGCCTAATCAAACGAAGGGCTTACTGTCTCACATGTGTCCTTGTGGATGTGACCCCACACAGCCACGTGTACTCCCACAGAGGAGAAAGAAAAAAAAAATCCTCAGAGGGAGGACTCTGTGCCTTGTAGCAACCCCCAGCCGGAAATATCCTGCTCTAGTGTTGCGCTCCTGTTCCTCGTTCGGAGAATTTCTGTTTGCGGTTGTTTTTTTCTTCTCGCGCTGGCCAACTCAGTTGTTTTCGTTAATTGAGTCGACCAGGTCGACTGGGTGGGACTCGAAGCAGAGGGAAGATTCTTCTCACCAGCGCCGTAGAAACAGGGAAGATTGCGTTGGTCCAAAGTTTCGAAAATATCCCGTAAGAATCTTCTCATCAATCTGCTGAAGCAGCCTGAAAGTTACCCGAAGGAGACCTCGGGAATGACTCCCACTTTGGGGGTGGTTGGGCTCGAATGTCTGTCTGTGTGTGTGTGTGTAGTTCGTGTAATGCTCTGGTGAACATTTAAAATGTCCAACAACTTTTCTCAATGGAGGAGCGGCTGTAGGGAGGTCTGTGGAAACCTCGGTGGAAAGTTGTCGGGCGACGTTGGGAGTTGAAGCGATTGTTTGCAGTTCTTCATTTATTAATTTTACCTTTCTCTTGTCGTTTTTGTTGCCTTTCTTTCTTTTTTTTGGTGAAATTTACACGGTGATACGGAGTTGGGGCGGTGGCTATGGCAGCACATTGGAATTTAAGTGGTCTGGGGGTGAGAAGGCGGGAATGTGGAAACATAGACAGGACAACTTTAATGAAAGTGGTGTGAGATTGAAAAATGTGCTTAAATTTACTTCAGATTGATTTGTCGATAGTTGGGAGTAAGAGTCAGAGACGCTGTCGAGCATTTGTTGATTACAAGCGGCCCATAGAGGCATTTCCAGGCATCTTATCATTTGTAGACGGTCATGTACATAAATTGAACTGAACTGAACTGAAACGATAGAATGACGATGAAAAAAATTTGAATTGCTTCTTCAAGATCCACTTTTGATATTTTAAAAAGTAAAAAACGTATCTTTAGATGACTGATAGAAAGCACAGGCCGACCATCTTTAACATCTGTTGATTAATTGGTCCCAATTTATACATCACTGGACTGAATCAGTAAATTAAATTTCACTGTAAATGCCTTTAGAAGACTCGTGTTCCACAAGAGCCCATTGTCAGGATAGAAAAGGTCTTTGTTCAGTCACCTTCCTTAGAGATTGACGGTTTGTTTTACCATCTTTGATTTAATCGATAGTCATAAAAAATAAGACCGACCAAACATTAAAGCACTAGCTAACTAGAAAGAACGAATTTTTCTTTTTTAGAATTTAAAGCATTCATTTTCTGTCTTTCGTTATTTTTCGTCATTTTTCGAAACTGAAAAAATGTCCCTCCAGTCATTTAAAATGTTCCCATCAAAACTGCTTTATTTCCACACCTAAATCCGTACTCGCTGTGGCAACTTAAAGCACACACATTTCTCGTCTTTGTCCCAGAGCCTTCTCCGCCCTCTCCAACGACTAAAAAACAACCATCACTAGATAGAGGTTGATTTAACTCATCCCCCATTCTACCGACCGAGTTCCACCCCATTCAAGTGGCGTCCTTGGCAGAACCACTCTTACACACACACAGTCGCACACAGAGAGCGAGTTCCCCAAACCCGTTTTTCTGCCTCACGGTCGGTCCTTACGACCGAATATTTATAATAATTTTCTACGAGGAAAAAGCTTAATACTATCCCACCCCCACCCCCGAGACTCTGTGGTAGCTCATTTCATTTTGCATGTTCTCCTTTCTCTTCCATTCGTTGTCCTCGTCGTCCTCGTCGTTGTTGTCGTGCCGGTTTCTTCTCCTTTCTTTCGTCTTTTTTTTTTCCTTCATAATTATTATTTCATTTCCTTCTCTTTCTTTCGGCAGCTGAATAAAAATCGTTACACATCCCTAAACTACGAATCGGTGCCACTGTCGGGAGAGGCAAAAAAAAGGACTCCACGAGGACGAGAGAGAGATGATGATGATGATTATGATGATGTGGATGGGTTTGGGGGGTGGGTTGGTGTAGAGGTTGCTGGGAGCAGAGTTCGTGTCTTCAACTTGAAGGGCGAGGGACGTGGCAAAAGGATGAAAATGAGGTGGGGGGGATAGATAAAATTCAGAGGAAAAAAAAAAAGAAAACAAAAAGGACGAACAAGAGAACCCAAAAAGGACGACGAGATACTTTTTCCGTCCTTCCAGAACCCAACCACCCACCCCACTCAAACTCCCGCCTACACAACAAATGACTTCATAGCGGTACACGTATAGAAGATTCGCAAACATACTGTTGCCGTTATAAGGATTTATAATACCGACGAGCAAAAGACACACACACAGGACGAGAGGGTGGAAGGACGACGACGTTAGGAAGAAGATGGTTGATTTCGAATGGATTTTAATGCGATGATGTCGATCTCTCCAGGACGACGGGCGGTGGGGTGGGTGGCGGAGTGCAGAGAAGAAAGCGAGTGGAAAAGAAGAAATGAGAGGAGAAAAAAAAAATAAGTACACACGTAGCACAAGGCAGAGGCAAAACTTTATTGTTGCGAGCTAAAAGGAAAACTTGGAGCCCATAAGTTACAGCAGGCAACCGCCATGTCGGTGTGTGGCTGTGTGTGTGTGTGTGATTCACAGGATATTTGTTCAAAACGGCACGCTGAATAGAAATGGAAATGAAAGTTTAAAATTACGGAAAACTTCAGCCAACATCAACGGCGAAGACGACAACGACGACGACGACGAGTAACGTCGACACAACGATGTTGACTATGAAAAGGATACAACGACGATTCGTATGAGCGCCTATGGAATGGGGAAGAATTTGAAAAGGACTCACTCACAGACACACACATAGATGAAGAGAATGATAAAAGTATGTAGGTACCGTACTGCATGCAGAAGGAGCCTAGAAGAAGGGCCAAACAACGGAACAGGTCAGAAATAAACACAAAGGAGATTAGGTAGTGGCGGCAGGATGTTGGGTGAGAGTGTGGGTGGGAGTGGTGGTTTTGGGAAAATGTTGTCGGCAGGAAAAGTTTTTACTAAGTTTGTTATTTTTTAATGCCATGTCGTTTGGAAAACACTTGGAGCGGTTTAAAATGTTGCCAACACATAACAGAAAAGGAGAATTGTGGTGGTAATGGTGGTGAGGTTTACTACGTTCGAGCACTTGTATGTGTGTGTGTGTGTTGGTTTGGTTCACAGGACGATAGATAGCAATCTTTTGGGGTGGTGTTAAATTTATTTACTTTTTTTTTCTAGTTTTTTTTTGTTTTTTTTTGAACGAGGAGGGCAAAGAATGAAAGGAAATTCTTTGAATTGAAATCCTTATGGAGATGCCAGGGATTTTTTTTTTTGTTCCTGTGTTTGCTTTTGTGCACGAAATGGATCAGGAAAAAATATTTGAGTGATACTTTTCGGGTGGACTGATAAATCTACAAGAGTATTTTTGTCTGTAGAAAAAGCTTTCATACCTAGTTCGGAACTCGCAAGTTGAAGTAGGTTCCTTGCCAAGTTGATGAAAAAAAGAAAACGCGCCCAACGCAATGGCTGAGTTCTGTCACTTCCTCGACTGTCAAAGAAAAATGTGTTTTTGTTTCTGTGTTTTTGGTGGAACTCTTAAGTTGGTTTTGATTTGGTTGGTTGGTTTTGGTTTCAAATCAATGGTTTCATCGAGTTTTGATCTGCCGTTGATCGGAGATACTAATCATGTTAAACAATGGTATTCCATCTCGACGGAATAATTCGAAGACCATAGATCAAAGAGCGTACGTGCTTCTCCTTTAATTTTTTGGTGGGTAGTTTTTAAATTCCAAAGACCGTAGATGTTTCTAAAAGAATCGAAAAACCTCTTGAAAGGTATTCAAAAAAAAGCCATGTTAAACGTCCACAGTATTTTCCATCTTCAGACTCTGAACAAAATGTAGAATTTTACTGAAACACAAAAACACGTTTTTTCCCTTTCGGTTAAGATTTACGCTCACATGAATAAGATCTTTTATTTTCAATGCCAGAAAATAAATCGACTCTTCTTAAAAACTCAGTGACATTTAAATCAGAAATAAGTCAGAAGGAGATGTTCATCATTCCTGGTCCACCCAAAAATGTTGATGTTTAACGTGACGATGTTAACGTGACGTTAATGGCCCAAAATATGAAGACTATATGAATTTTTCGTAAGAAATCCACGCATAATTTTGCAAGTCTTCGAACACTTTTCTGTGGCAAAATTGCCTACAGCAGTAGATCAAATCAGTAGATCACATCATGGCCGTCTGCTTGATTGTAAAGGGTGATTTTTTTAGCTATTATCTTTTTGACAACACTGGTTTAAACAGCTGACGCACGTTTCGTGTTTTGTTTCACTGTCAAACATCTTCAGTTTGGTCTATAATTTAACCATGAATCGTCTTACAAACGAACAACGCTTGCAAATTATTGAATTTTATTATCAAAATGCGTGCTCTGTTAGGAAAGTTCAGAAAGTTAAGCAAGTGTTCAGCGACGAAGCTTATTTTGGGCTCAATGGGAACGTAAATAAGCAGAATTGTCGATTTTGGAGTGAATATCAGCCAGAAGCATTACAAGAGCTACCAATGCATCCAGAAAAAGTCACAGTTTGGTGCGGTTTATGGGCTGGTGGCATCATTGGACCGTACTTCTTCAAAGACGATGCGAATCGTAACGTAACTTTTTTTTGCACAAAATGCAAGAGCTTGACTTGCATGACATGTGGTTTCAACAAGACGGTGCCACATGCCACACAGCACGCGCAACAATGGACTTATTGAGAGGCGAGTTCGGTGAACATTTTATTTCATGTTCGGGACCGGTCAATTGGCCGCCTAGATCGTGCGATTTAATGCCTTTAGATTATTTTTGTGGGGCTATGTTAAAGCTCATGTCTATACGGAGAAGCCCGCTTCAATTGACGCATTGGAAGACAACATTGAAGCATTTATTCGTGAGATACCGGACGAAATGTTGGAAAGAGTATGCCAAAATCGGACTAAGCGGATGGACCATTTGAGGCGCAGTCAAGGTCAACATTTGCATGAAATAATCTTCAAAATTAAATTATATGGACACTATCGATTCAAATAAAGATTTCATGCATTTTTCTGAATTTTATGTGTTTTTTTTTGAAAAACTTTCCTATAGCTTTTAAAAAATCACCCTTTACTATGATAAAAAAAAAACTTGTCAGACTTTAGTGTCAGAGATCTCCACCGATAAGCTTGAATCCATTCACTTACTTAATGCATTGTTTGTATTTCAAACTCGTTCACAACGGATCAAATTTGTATTCTTACTGAATTGCCTGCAAGACTTATGTGTTTCCCCCAAGTGGTCAATCGTTTTGGGCTTATGGGCATAGACTAGCGACTTTACATATCCCCACAGAAACGATCTATGTGACATTTTGCACCGTCTTGTTGAAACCACAGCTTCTGCACATCATGGTTGTTTGATTGATTAACGAAAAAGTCAGTAATCATGGCTCGATAACGGTCTGGAGATATTGACTGTAACGTCTTGGCCAACATCGTTTTTAAAAAGTATGAACCGATTAAAGCATCATAAAGCACACCAGTCAGTTTTTGTTTATGTAACGGTGTCTCAACATACACTTGAAGATTATCATCACACATTCAACCAAAAGTGAGCTTAATCGCTGAACAAAATTCGCATATGAAAATGAGGATCAACGATAATCTTGTTTTTATCAAATTCACCGAATCTACGGAAACTACGAATACTCTAATGGTTGAATTTTTTCACGCAAAGAGGTAGCGTGGGTTTTCTAAGGAATAAATGATCGGATGATATTCCCAGTAAATTATTATAGCTAACAGATAGCTTCAGTGGCTATTCCCACTTAAAGGGGTCGAATGACGACCTCCGAAAACCTTTTGTTTGAACCTCTTATTTTATCAATTCTATCTAAGTTATGAGTCTCTTATGCGTTAATATTTCAAGACCCCTCCGTGAAGATTTGATGATGCAGACAATCACATTTAAGCCCAAATCGCAACGGCGTTTTATCGACTTTACGAAAAAGAATGTCAACGCGCGCCTCACTCAATTTTTCAAATCGAAATAGTGCTCGCGCATTAGCTTTCCCTAAATCAGCTTATCCTAGAAATTGTCCATCCCCTGAAACAAATTTTGTAAGAAAACAATTTGATTTTAAAACTAAAATCAAAAGCAATTTTTATTTACTCAAATAATCGCCTTTCCGCATTCAAATTTCGTTTGTAAATGAAAAAAAAATATAAGGTTGTCAAATATCTCCCTTCCCCTATTCATTCAATGCTTCATAAAAAGTGGTACAGTGATCGGAATTAGTTCAAATATGCGCCGTTTTGTTCGATAATCTGTTTCCATCTAGACGGCAACTTCATAATACCCCCCTCGTAGAAGCCCTCCTCCTTATTTGCGAAGAACTCGGACAGCCACTTTTCACAAGCCTCTTTTGAATTCAACTTCACACCACCAGGGGCGTTCGCCATGCACAGGAACAGGTGGTAATCACTTGGCGCTATGTCCGGGCTATATGATGGCTGCGATAAAACCTCCCATCCGAGCTTCTGACGAGTCATCAACGAAGTGTGTGGTCTGACTCCTTGTCCTGGTGGAAAACTACACCCTTCCTGTTGGCCAATTCTGGACGGTTCTGGTCGATCGCCCGCTTCAAGCGGTCCAGTTGTTCGCAGTAGATGGTAGAATTAAGCGTCTGGGAGCAGCTCATAGTGGATGATTCCCTTCCAATCCCACCAAACACACAACAAAACCTTCCTGACCTCAATCCCGGCTTGGCCACTGTTTGGGACGATTCACCGGCCTTCGTCTACAACCGTTTTCGCTTGATATTGTCGTATGTGATCCATTTTTCGTCGTCCGCTTCAAAAATGGGTCGTGCTCGTTCCGTTTCAGCAGCATATCGCAGGCGTTTATTCGGTTTTTTTGCGTCAAATCATGCGGCACCCAAACATCAAGCTTTTTTTTGTATCCAGCTTTCTGCAGATGGATTAAAATGGTTTGGTGACTAGCTCCCATCTCCTGGGCGATGTCACGAGATGCCACATGCCGGTCTAACTCGATCGGTATTCGTCGGCACAGGTCTTCCGCCGGCTGGCTTATCCATGGTGTCGTTTTCACCGGCTCTGAATCGTCGAAACCATTCCTCCGCGGTTCGAAGTAATAGAGTACCATCCCCCAAAACACCATAATCTCACGGAACGCTTCTCTAGCGGATTTGACTTTAACGAAGGAAAACTTTAAAATAGCGCGAATTTCGGCATTAGTGAACTCCATGTTTACTCGTCTATAACTGTTGAACGCAATATCCAAACTAATCATGCATAGCGTCGTTTTGTAGGTTATGTCAAGACCTTTCAAATGATGTATAGAATTGTCAGATACGAGCTCTGTAGCGCTTTGTACATATCCGGAAAATTCAAAAGACAAAAAGACGGAATTATAAATCTCCCGGATACGGTGGTAGAAATAGAATAGAATAGAATTGACCCATTAAAACCCCAATTTGGTTAGAGTCTGTATCCTGTCGGTGAATGAATCACACTTTCAAGCCGATCTTGCTAACTTTTTCCTTCTGGTTCCTCAAGACTGGATGTTTAAACTACCAAATTTTTTTTGCTTTGAATTTTCGAATAAAACTGCATTAAGGTTTTTTTTTTTGAAGACTATTTTCAGCTTGCTTTCTCCATGAGTACTTACTTTTGTGTTTGACTGTATATTCTCTCGCCTGGCAGAACCCTCTGAGCGCTTAAAAAAGAATCTTCGGCAAAGTTAATAATTCAAAATCATTAAATTCTTACGACTATTTACAGAATTTTGCATAAAAAAAGAATTCGCAGTTGTTTTTTATAGAAAGAGCGCTTCGTGGAACCTTCGTGTTGTCGTCGTATCCTAGGACTAGACCTTTCACTTTGAGAGATAGGTAGAATGCAAAATTATTTTATGAAAACAGTCAAATTTGATATTTTGCATTAAATTAGTTTTGCAATTGTTCCATTTTTTCTTTGCATTTCTTCGCCCCTTTTCGAAAGAATTGACGATTTAAACTTTACAAATTTTGATGTAGAAACAAGCAGCTCCTTAATTCACCGATAGCTCGGTTTTTCTTTTGTCATTCCACGTTTCTCAATGAATTATTCACCCCATCACCACGTACCTACTGTCCATTCCTCGTCTGCTGCACACGAAATTCCTTCATCAAGTTCAAAGTACCCTTAAGCAGCTTCATTTTAATCCGCACTGAATTCCTTTCCGTGTAGTGATCGACTTAAGTTTCTTTACATACCCATCCTCCCCGTCCCACCCATCCAAACACATTAAATCGACATTGTGCACCACCTGCCACACGGCCCTTCAGTGGAGCTCCTCGTCCTTTTTTCTTGTTTTGTTGGAGCGCATAAAACTTTACTGTTGATCTTAAACTGGCGCTTGTATTCGTTTCGTTTTTTCCTACCCTGCCACTGTTCTGACAGTCAGGAGTATTAACTGCATTTTCACTGCGCACTGGCACGACAGGAACAACAGGCGAAATTTTCTACATGCCGGCCGCCCTCCTCGTCAGCCATTCGAGGAACGAGCATCGACGGCGGCAGCATGGCAGCATTTCCCAACCTAGTTTAAGGTTTTTGGCGCAAACTTGAAGCTTTTTTTCTCATCCCTCTGCCACCACCCACTCCCACTCCCGCTCAACACCATTTTATGGGTCGAGGTTTCAGGTTTCATTGTTTGGGTTGGACGGTTCGTTGACTGTACTGAGATAATTGGTGTGTTGGCTTGCGCCCTCCGTCGTGTTGTTGGGCCACCCATCCAACCCAACAGCGCCGCCGTGTCAAAGCGGGTAATCGAGTCTCGTTCTCGTTTGCCCGCTCCTCTGACGAGCTGAATTATTAATCGAGTATTGGCAGCGCTAAGCGCTGTGTGAGAGTATAATTGAAGTTTCACTATGACGAGGGGTGGCAACCCCCATCGACTTGATTATCCGCCTTATCCGCAAGGAAGACGAAGAGCGAAAATGTTTGCCTGTGGCAGAATTCAGGACCTACACAACGCAACGACGAAAAGATACTTTTCAAAAAGTTTTCACCCGCTCCGGCGGCATCTACGCGCCTCATCTCCACCCACCCCGTTGTCGCTGTCTTTGCGTTGATTTTTCCTCGAGTTGACTGCGAGTTCAGAGAGAGAGAGAAAGAGGAAGGACACCGAAGGAAGCAGCATTCTCGAATTATATTGTTAATGAAAATTTTCGTCGGTTTTTTGATGATTTTCCAAGCAATTCCCCCGCCCTCGGCGATGGGGTGGCTGTCTGTATGTCTGTCTGTGTGTGTGCGTGTGTACTTGAGGCGACCGTCTTTTGACTTTATTCAGTTAGTCGAAAGTTTATTTAAGACGTCCTTCTTGTCACCCCCGACCCACCCCCACATCGTCGTCCTGACGAAGGAGAAGAAAAAGTCGATTTTCATGCCACTTGTTCTTTGTGCGCTTAAGTTTCGGGATGGCAGAAATGTTTGGGGGTGGCTTGGGTGGATTTGGTTTGAATAACAAGTGGATCCGGGATTGGGGGTGGGTGAGGGTGGTTTTTCTTTTTTTTTTGCCGAGTTCGGGTGCTGCTATCCTCGAAAGGATGAAATAATTTGATACAATCTCTTTTTGAGAAGAGGAAAATGATTTTTGTTGTTGCCTTTTCAATTTTAGGAACGGGATACCTCCTCATCGAGGGGTGTTTTTATGGTACTTCTGGGGGATTTATGTGATTACAGTGTTACCGTGGTTGTGGATTCTTTTTTAGCACCAATCTGGTGGGGAGTGAATGCAGGTTTTTCAATTTTATATTCGCACGACGTCGCTGGAGGGGGTTTTCTGAAAAATTGAAAATCTTAACCACTGCCGAGATGACGTTACATTTAATCGTTGTTTGAATTAAAATTTCTTTAATCTTAAAAACAATCATTCTATGAAGTGGGAACCAGAAGTTTAAATAGAGAGTAGGAGGGAATTTTGAACAGTTTAACGAATGGTGCACTTTTCTGATTCAGAAACATCAAAGGAGCACATTGAGTGAACTTATCTCCATTGCGGTGATCTCATCACCAAAAAGGATTGGATCACCAACAAGTGAACGACGGATTGAACATAAACCGAGAAATGTAAGCTTTCTGAAGCCTAACCGTGTCATGAACATAGACGTGGAAATGATTTCTCCATGGCTTGTGCTGAAAGTAGGACACGGAAGTCTGGAGAAAGGTTTGCTCAGACCAGTTTCATATTCTTAACTAACCTAGATAGGTAGATAAAGATCGCTGAAAAATGAAAAAAGTCATTGATTCGATGTTTTTGACTTCTTAAGCATGGCGAGAGGTCTATAAAACGTTTATCAACTGTGAGGCAAACTTTACAATGTTTAGCAACCTTTTACTATAGACTTCGAAGAATTTGGGGTAAAATTTTGTCCAAGAAATCCTCTGTAATGCTCATAGAATATACAGTGCCTCGCAAAAGTATTCGTAATTTTATTATTTGGCCTTATCAAAATTTTGGGCGTCGTGGCTTAATGGTTGGTGCATCGGAATGTTAAGCGAGAGTACTCGGGTTCGAATCTAGCCCGGGGAAAAAACACCATAAACAATTTTCACGGCCTCACGGCCTTCCCGCAAACGACTGACAATCCTTCTTAAAGTAACCTGTCATGGAAAGCTTTCTCAATCCGCCGTTCGGAACCGGCAGTAAATCGCAGGCCCCCTTCGTATGTATCAAATTATAATGTGCACAACACAGTGGAGGCGCGAAAAAGCTATGCTCTGGTCCTGTGTGGGCTGTTACGCAGATTATTCTTTTTTTTTCTTTTCAAAATTTTGAGTTTGCATGCGAATGTTTTAAAAACTATGGACATGAATAATTGAGCCTAAGCGTATGATTAAAGAGCAAGTTTTTGACTTTCAAAACTAGCACAGTACTTCGTTGTATGCGTTGTCATTGTTTTCCAATATTATTTTTTTTTTTCGTGTTAATTGATTTTTCTATAAAATTGCTCATACCACCTAAACGAGGAGAGATAGACCACCCACTCCCATAGTAAAAAATGCTTGGTTTTAACCCCTCTTTAATAAACCGTTATCAAATCTTGGCACCAAACTTACCATAAGGAATTACGAATACTTGAAAAAGTGAAGATAGCTAATCGAATTTTTTTTTGATATGATCGAATTAGTAATGCGCACTGTTTTTACTATTTCTTGAAAACAAAAAGACAATGAAAAATAAAAAAAAAATTACGTTGCTACGCCCAAAACTAGTCGGCTTATCACATTTTTAAGGCGAAATAGCAAAACTAGGAAAATTTTTGCGAGGCACTGTACATAGAAATTGTTTCGCAACGCAAATATACAGCGAGGAATTCGATTTAATGCTTTTGCGCACTTTTTCATAGATTTTCGAATCTTATGTTTCGCAGCATTTTGATTTTTTTTTAAATTTTTACAACAAAGTCTGAACAAATGGAAAGACGTTCGCTCAAAGTTTCCTCCTGACTTTCATTTTACGCCCTTGTTTTTGTCTTGCATTCAGTTTTTTTATGTTGAAAACTGTCTTAGCCGTAAGCCAAAACATATTCCTCCAACTCATGACTAATTAAAATCATTTAAATCGATTTTCTTTTGAATTTCAATTATGAAGTTTGGCTTACATATTTATTTTGTAATTAATCACTGATTCCTATTACTTCTAACTAATCCCTATCCCAAAAAGCTAACCTTAAAATATAATATGGTTTACCAATAGAGCTATTTTTGCGCTTAAAATAACCTTACAAATTTGTATAATAAGCAATTTGCATTGCGAACGTATCCAGGCTCGAAAGAACATCACACACAAATCTCACGGCTCCACTTCCATCGAACGACTGGCGAACCTCCTGGTCATAAAAAATTTTATTAATCCGCATTCCGGAACCGGTATTTAACAGTAGGTCTTGCTCGCTTTGATTTAAATGTTTAGCCAAAACGTAATTCCCCATCTAAAACTAAATACTGGCGCTCAAGTTTTTTTCTAGTTTTCGCAGTGATTTTTAAAAACTGTCAAAAAGAAACTCAGCTCAGTGATAGACAGTTTAATATTACAGATTATTCTGAAGAGAGAGAGAAACAGAGAGACAGAAAGGAGTTTAAATACTTTGGTAGAATTTGTTCTTGTCATTTGTTGTGATTTACAATAGACGCGAAAAAGAATAAATAATACGTTTCGTACTGATCACAGACAACCTAATATAGACACCCAACTGTACAGCGGCTATTTCCCTTTGCCCATCGATGAATTTGACAGTAATTTACGAATGTAGCTGAAATACAGGAAGCATTTTGACAGTAATTGAGGAAGCACCGAACACTTGCTCATCATTTTCACGCACATTTGTTTGATTTGTTGCTCAAAGCTCCCACACGTATTCAAAGACGCAAAATATTATAAAAAACGCTGTCAAATAAAATTAAGGGGCAAGAGAAGTAGAAGTTGGGTATCTGTATTGGTTCATTTGTGGTACTGATCTAATGGAGCAAAGAACTTAGATTGAAACTCAAATAACCTTTTGGTCTACAACTTAAGAACTTAGTCATTACAAACTCCAAAAAAACCTTCTGTATTAATTTACTCTACAGTAATCCGCTTATGAGATGTTGTTTTTTAAATCCACCCCCCCCCCAAAATCAAGAGTTTTATTTTCGACGTCATTTAATTTTTTGCAAATTTTCGACGTTTTTTGCCAATTTTCGACGTCATTTCATTTTTTTGCCAATTTTCGATGTCATTTCATTATTTTCCCTCTCTTTCTTTGTATGGTCCTTGCCGTATAAATAAAAAAATAAAGTCAGTAATTAACCATATCAAGGCTAACCTTTTATGTCCTATCCTATCCCGTCGCCCTCTTTTTACGAAGCAAATAGCAAGCTGCTTCGAGTACCGCACACCAAGTTTGTTAGGATCAGATGCCCTTTGAATGCGACATCTGTTCCTTCGTCTTACGTTAAAGTGCCGACTTTTCAGATCCTTTTTTTCCACTCGCTCCGTCTGACCTAGCCATTTCAAACATTGGACTTTTATCCTTTTGACCAGATCATCGACGCTGATTTGATTAACTCTTCTCCTTCATTTCCGGTCCGCGCAGACGAAATCAAAGATCACCCGAAGTTTCCTCTTGAAACACCTCAGTGAGCTTTCATCCAATTTTTGAGGATCCATGTTTATACGCCATATAACTCGATCGGGTCGATCAATATGTTGAGTTTGGTTTTTCGAGATAGGGCTTTATTTCTCAATCGATTAGCCCAAAGAAGCGGCGATTAGCAAGAGTGAACCTTTGATTTTAAAAGATCGAATGCAAGACATATGGTATTATTTTATAGATCTTCTGGGTGTGTCCGCACCAATTCAGATCAAAATAAAAACAAAAATTTGATGCTGTGAACGAATGCTTATGCTCGGAATAAATTTTGATATATTGAACCCAACAACAAAGAACTGTACACACAAAATTTATCACTCGATTTAGTTATTCTTGAAAACATTTTCTTAAAAAGTTGGGTTCCTCCAAATTCGCTTAGATCCCCCACCATGCCGGTCATGAGCCTCTAATCACCTCATGTTTTCAAAATATGGAGTCCAAAAATGAACGACATCCTTCTATAGAGTCAAATTCAGTCCTTCAGCTGTCAAATGTCATCCACGTGATCCCCACTTCTGCAAATGAGAATTCCACGTCATCCGCGTGGCTCATGTTTCCTCCACCCGGTCGTCATGACAGATGACGACACATTAATTGGTTTTTGCTACCGGAAAACTTTCGTCGACTTCTCATCCACCATCGAAAATAATCATTTGCTTCGTCCTTTAACGACTTTTTCCTAACGCCGATTCCTAATCATCGCCTACGAGTCCTAAAACAATGATCGATGTGCTAATAAAGACCCCAACACCACGTCATCTCACTTTTTTTTTTTTTTTTTGCAGAAATTTCACCCTCACACTAAGCCAACCACCTTCGTTCGTGTGTTGTGCTGGCACTTTCCACTTTGCTGCCTCATTGAAACCGAATACGCGAGAATTATTTTACGCCTTCTCCCCGACCACCTCCTTCGTTGTTGACGTCATTTTCTCGCAGTATTCCCACGTTTTCCCAATAAAGGATAATTCATTCCTGAAATTACTTTTTCTCAACCCCCTAAAACGCGCCACATAAGAAACGAGAGCAAAAGCAAGAAAAAAAAAAAAATAAAGAAAAAATCGCACACGAAATTATTTCCGATTACTCTTTGACTGAGTTCTGCCCTGAGTGTCCTTTTTCCTTGCGGCGGTGTGTGTGTGTGTGTGTCTACTACGGCTACGACCTTTCGCCATCAACCGGAAATCCACTGAAAGGAGGTGAAAAAAAAAAGAAATCGCGCCACACCACAAAAAGGGGATGAAAAATAAAGGACGAACGCAAAAAAAAAAAAAAAAAATTTCCTTTGGAAAATTTCCCTCCTAACACAATGATGCGTGGCAAAACGCTAACAAGTGGGAGGCAAAACTTGTTTGCGATGCGGCGACGGCAACAACGACAACGGCAGCAAAAGTGACGCAAAGGTTAAGCTCTCTTCTTTTGAAGACCCACCCACCCCTTTTTCTATCCCATGAATAGCTGTAAATAAAATCAAGTGAATCAATAATTTAAGCAGCGAAAATTAACTGCAACTTCACTTTGGATTCTAAGACGCCGCTTTATTGCATCCTTTTACACCGTTAACTAATGAACACAGGAGCGGGTTGTGGAAGAAAATCCATCATCTTCACAGCCTTATTCCACCCGACGACGAGGACCGTCTTCTTCTTTAAAATTATTATTATTATTACGATTACAACTACAAGAGGAAATAATTAATGTGAAGTTCTGTTGTTGTTATTGCCCCAGGATGCCAAAATGGTGGCGGGGAGGGCAAGGAGGACAGACGCCGGCGATGAAGAAAAGGGCTACGAATACGAATAGCGTGCCAAGCGAGGGTGTTTAATCACGTTGCTTACAAGGGAAATATGGTTAAGTAGATGAATGAGTGACTGCGCGAGACCGGAGGGGGGTTGGATGAGAATAATTAATTCAACGTTGTGGCATTTGCGTGTACTTTTTGATACTTTTTCGAGGGGGTGGCGTGGTGGGCGTGACACGGTGGTGAACTTTGATTACACTCAGTCGGGGTGGGGGTGTGGGTGAGGATGAATGATTCCATGCATTGTCTTTGATGGCGCGCTAAATTTTTAATTCATTTACGACTCCGTTGCTGACTGTCGAAGAGAAGGAGGGGAAGACCTTTAGATAGGATTTCGTTTATGATGACGAGAGGACTCTTAATGCTTTTGAAGAGGTTAGTAGCTAATAGCGCCCTTGACAAACAGTATGGCAAATTGTAAGGCAGACAAAGTGCGGGAACGTAGCCATAAGCTTTTAGTGAAGCTAGATATTGTATCAGAATTTAGTCTCACAGATTGCATTGAAGTACAGTCGAATTTTACAGTTTAATTTTCTAAGTCGAATTTTCACGGGATGTCAAAATTAGTTCGAATTAGAAGGATTTTCCAAAAATTCGAGCTAGAGGGATTTACATTTTTTTTTTTAGTTCAAAAGCCTTTATTTTATCGAAAAGAGTACATGTAAGGAATTACTTAAAAAACTTGTAGTTTTGGATTGAGTCTTTAAAATTGGACAATGAAGCCTTGAAAAAAAGGGATCTATTTTAAAAAAGCATCCTCATCCGGACTAGAAGCTAGAAAACATCTCAGACATAACTTACTGTTTTTATATTAACAGCAAATTATTGAGGCCAACCAACAAAATAATGAATAACCAGCGCTATAGATCATTTGTGGTTTTGTGTAGACAACGATTATGTGGCCCTAGACGACAATTGTATTCGCCCAACATGTTTGTACTTCGAGAACCGTTGGCGAAAAGTTTCGATTTTCTCATGTTCTTTGGGTTCGATGCTTGCCGTATAGATCGCCTTACAAATCCTCATTCTTGCTGTGAACAATCTCCTTCTTTCTTGCATAGGTAAACAATAATAAGGCCAACCATATGCGCTTTTTTCTCCGACGTGTTTGCACTTAAAAATCAACATGAAATGAAAGGTGTTCGTCGTCCAGTGCCAAATTGAGAGAGAGTCAGAGCATACAATAAAAGTTGCGTGCTTGATACAAGTTGGGAGAGGAATTTTTTTGTTTACTTTTTTTTGCAAAAAAAAAGTTCACCTTAGAGGAATTGAAAATAAACCAAGAAGCGAAAAAATTTATTCGAGTTAGAGGGCTTTTCGACTTAGAGGTCGTTCGAGTTAGAGGGCTTCGACTGTATATTTATTTTATTTGTTATCCTGCGCAATAGAGGAAACGTAGCTCAATCAAATTTATGTTGCACCCATCAATCAGCTTGAATCGTAGACTAAGCTGCAATTTTTTTCGTTTTGATATGTTAAGAAACGGCTGCGATATCGCAAATTGAACCTGGCTGTGATGCGTGTCCCATTTTTGTTTGTTTTTTGTTTACTCTGTTTTAGAGTGAACAACACAAAATTTTCTTTATTAAATGAAACACGTCTTACTTCTTTGACAGTTAGCTTTGTTTTGTTTCTTTTCTTTTAATTTTATAAAAGGACCTTCATTTTACAGACAAAGAGAGTGATGCATGCATATATAACGATGGATCATTCGGAATTGAGATGAATAAACAGATACACAGTTGCGAAAAGTCTCGTACCTTATCCTTATAACTTGTTGCTACAGATTGTTGATTTCAATTTACTTAAATCTTTTTTAGTACTTAATACATTAAATATAGCGAAATAGATTTAATTGATAAAATTTATCAGAACTTTTTTTTAAAGGACATTTATGTCTCTATGATAAAGCGATCATAAAAACTGTTCTGTTCGTTTGAAAGTAGCAAATATTTTACGTTTCTTCTTCTTCTATTATATACACATTTTTTCAAAAGGCAACATTCATTTGGAGTCATCAAGTTTCAAGTTAATGTATGAAGCAAAACACATCTGTATACCCAACTTACAAATCTTACCAAACGTAAAATTTGAAAATTTAACCCCATTCTGAACGAATACCAGGAACACAATAAAGTATGTTTAGGCTTTCTACTTGGCGGTCACATAAGTTAGGTTAGGCTGATGTGGCCAGCTGCAGCAAATAACCCACAGCTGCACTTAGGCCAGGTTAGGCCCATTGTGATGCCACATTGCGGGCAAGACTTACGTGGCAGTCACGTAAGACAGAAACAATTTGAAAAAAAAGGACAGTAATAATTTGAAAAGAAGAGCACTATGCATTTTTAAGAAGCTCAGACTCTTCTTCAAAAATTTTAGACCTGGAAACATATAATACAACTGTTTTCCAGAACAAGTGGAAGTTTGCTTTAAAAATTTCTCTTGTGTTGTTAGTATCTGCCCTGTCTTCTAGATATCTTTATTTCTTGAGTCGCAGAGAAGAGACTTTGCCTTGGTGATAAAATGCGTAATGGTAAAGCATAAGAGGCGCGCTGTCTTAAAATACTGCGAATCTAATCCGTAAAGTAAAGTTATCGACAAGAAAATGTGCACATACAACAAAACAATTTAAAATAGATTCGCTACGATTCTTATTATCCATTAAATACAGTGCATCACAAAAGTTTGCAGAAAAGAATAATCGATTTGATTAGTTTTGGTAAATTCTGAAGCTTTGAGCCTAGTTCTTTTCAAAAATATCTTTCAAAACAAGTTGTCACATATGGCTTGGCCCTTTTTCTGCCAGATTTCTCTATCGTACGCAAACTTTTGTGGTGCACTGTATAATTAAATAAAAAACAATTCTTTCCTTACTCTTACCTGATACTTACCGATTGACTTATGGATCAACAATTGTGTTGACATACCTTAGGCCATGCGCATTAGCGAGAAGCAAGAAGCCTGTTTACATGTCGTCACCTAACTGCCAAATTATCATTAGCGACATTTGAAGCAAAAATTTGTTAATAATACAGTTGGATAGTTTATTCGATTGCCCGTCTTTTTGAATCACTTTCTTTAATGAAACATTCAATTTAAAAGTAACAGAAAAAACACAATTTATCGTAAGCGGCATTTACATTTTTCCAGCTCAGTCAAAAACAAGTTCAAGTTCAATTCAAAGTGAACTAATGAAACATTCCAGTGAACTATAATTCACAGTGAACTGAATATAATTTTGTCACATTATTTGTTCGAATTCAATAACCTACTTTTTTTAGTTTTTTTTTCTTTCGTTCTTTTTTTTGTCTTACTTTTTATGCTGTGTACTTATTTATAAAATTTATAATTTTTAATAAAATAATTATACTTTCAAACTGCCTCCATTCTGCATCTTCGAAAACCTCCTCTCCATATCTAATACTTTGAGCCACTGTAAACCCACATGTACTAAGTGTTTAAAGGGTTGTGATGAATCCAAAATGGGACATTCACAAGTTTAAACTTTTTAGTAAGAACCTGATTGAGACTGAATTGTTGATACATCATGAAACTTAGACCGAAAACCAAATTTTATGTACAGTCAATGTCAAATAAGAGTGTACAGTTCATCTTAAAAAAAAAAATAAATTCACCAGCAGGAGCTATAGAAATGGAACATCAAATTAAAGGTCTCAATTGATACTTTTAAGTACACTGTATTTCATTTACCATTACGGTGGATATAGGGACCTTAAGTTAAACCATAATATTTCAAAGTGAAATCAAAAGTTTGGCACCAAGGTTGGTATGAATTGGATGATTGGCGTTCCGCCCCAAGGACACATTAAAGACATTCAAATGGATGGTGTTTGAATACCTAGTCAAATAATTATACTTCTGCAATAACCCATCTATTGTACATCATTTGTGGAAGTATTTCGATAGAGAGGTCCGTAAACGTAACACGTAACATGTCTTTCAAATTGATTTTACTGGAAGAATCAAAATATTCTTGGAGAATTTACTAGAAAATTAGTGCCAATAAGCCTAAAAGCTATTTTTAACACTAGTGCTAGTTTTAAAATTTTGAAAATTTTGGATTTGCTATTAAAGTGTTCACTCAGTTTTGATTCAAAATTTTTGTCAGAATGCACTGACTTGTTTTTAATAACCTGTCTCCCTCTCAAAGTGCCGAAATCGGGCCCATAAGAAATGATCACGTGAACTTGAAGCCATTTTTTTTTTTGTAGTAACTTTAATGGCGACTTTTTCTTACTGGTTGAGTTTTGAAAAATATTTTTCTATTTTTTCACCCTTTTTGTCCTTAATGGAGCTCATTTTTTCACTTTTAAGCCCGTTGACCAACTAGCCTCGTTAGTGGGGTAACATATTGTTTATTTTTTTTTTCTTAATTAAAAATCTTATCTATAGAGCTTTCTTGTAACTGTTCCATATTTGGTAGAAGACATAACCAGCTTCAAAACAGCCCATATGCTGAGAGGAGAGCTGCCAAAATTTGCCTAAACTCCATTTGTACTGTAAATTGTAGACGTTGGGACTTGATATTGGAATACGTTCGAAATTCTCATTTTATCATTCTGATATCTATCGTAATAAATTGACTTTAAAATGATTCGAAATTTCCTTTGAAATGAAATTTTAAAAATACATGAAATGTAAATTTCCATTCAAATGCTAAGTGACAAAAAAAAGACCTAAAATCTCCCCAACCCAACCGATGACTTTCTACTCAATTTTTCACACTCTTCGACTGAATTGACGTTTTCATCACCAAAAGGTCTGAATCTGCCTTTCTACCTAGAAACAGAGTCTGCACTCACCCACGACATCCTCCGTAAGATCAATTCTCACCCAAACCGTAACACTGCCACGCGAAACACACCTTCCTACCGCATGACAAGACTTAGTGCCTTGCAGCTAAAATTCTGCTTCTTCATCAATCAGGAGGCACAGATACCTCTTAAGCCACCACCACCACACGTAGAGAAAACCCGTGAAGTCTCTTCCCGGATACGCACCGCGCACCAAACCGCCCACAAAACAATAAACCAACACGCGTATTTCTCTCCTTTTATTCCGCTTCTCACTGCTGCCGCCATCAAAATGATTACAGCGATAAAAATCTCATCTACTTCGCTGCGGCGAAGGCGAAGTCGATGGCGACGTCGAAGTTGAAGTCAACCACCCAACGACAAAAAATACGACGTGGATCCAGTCATCACTTGACCCCATTCCGCCACCTCATTCGAACATCAACACCGCAAGTAAACCCACCCAACCACCCTCTGCACCCGTGTGCCTTTATCGTCGTCGTCCTCGTCATCGCCGTCGTTGTCGTCTCATCATCTCTCGACGTGAAACCATCGCCAACCTTCACTTTCAACGGCTGTCAACTGAGCTGAAGAACAACGTCATTTCTCTCTCTTTCTCTCTCCCCCATAATCCTAATACGTCCCGCAAGCTATGAGTACCGTGCCGTGGGTGGCGATGGCGGTTGGGGGTGAAAAATCCTTGCTATTCGTTCATAGAGATGATGGAATGGTATCCCTTCGAGTGGAATGTGTTAGCGAAAAATCTCTTTTTCTCTCCCGGTGGAAGAGATTCCGTAACAGGATCGAAATTGCGGGTGCGATTGTGGGTGGCCGAGAGAGGAGTGCTGGTGTAGCTCTTTTTTGCTGGGGGAGGGGGTTTATTGTTTTTCGCAGATGTGGAGGGTGGGAGGTTCAGGCATATGAGATGCCCTGAGGGGAGGCTATGGATGTCTGGGGACAGTCTTTTAACTGGTTTCGAAACTGACATTATCTGGTGGATTTGATGTGATGACAAAAGGGAATGATTCGGAGTGAAAATCCTGGTGGATGAGGGGGATGATGGGTGAAAAGTCCGAATGATACCTGGTCAGGCTAAGGTGCCTACGCAGCCGAGGTGCTGGCGAAGGCGGTTTTTTCCTCTTATTTTTAAAATAACTACGTTTTTACGTAGTCGTCGCGTACTGTACTACGCGTACGTACGGTACGCCACAAAAAGATAGCACATGTACTTTTTTTCGTATTTTTTTTACTTAACCCTCTAATTTTAGCGCAAAAGAGTTGGGAATTTGTTTTCTAAAAAAAAAATATAATAATAAAAATAAATAATATAATAAAAAAAATATATAATATTTTGAAAACATAACTCAAAAATATTAGTTTAATGGACCTCCAAGTACAAAATAGCCAAGGCTGCCTCAGGGCAGCCATTGACCATTGACTGTATCTTTCCGGCCAGCAGCGTTTTTAAAGAAATACGGACCAATTATTCCACCAACCAAAAAAGCACACCAAACAGTCAATTTTTGTGGAGTCCTCGGTACACTTGAGGAGTATCATTACTCCAAATACGGCAGTTTTGTTTATTGACGTATCCATTCAACCAACAGTGAGCTTCATTGCTAAACAAAATTTGCTTATGAAAATTAGAATCAACGGCCATATTGTTTTGGGCCCATTTACAGAATCTTCGCCTTCCTAGATGATCATGTGGATTGAATTCTTGCACGAGTTGGATTTTATAAGCACGCAAACCAAGATCTTTCCACAAATTCTTCAATGAAGTGGATGGAGACATATTCAATTCCGATGCACGATGACGGGTGGGCGCCGTGGCTTAATGGTTAGTGCGTCGGACTGTTAAGCGAGAGTACCTGGGTTCGAATCCGGCTCGGGGAAATAACACCACAAACATTTTTCACGGCCCCACCTCCAGCGAACGACTGACAACCTTCCTGGAGTACTTCTGTCATGAAAAGCGTTCGCAATTCGCCGTTCGGAACCGGCATTAAACAGTAGGTCCCCTCCACATGTGTCAAAATTATAACGCGCACAACACAGTGGAGGTGCGAAAAAAAGCTAGGCTCTGGCTCTCAACGGGCTGTTACGCCGCCTAATACAATAATACATAATGCACGATGACGGATAGACTGATTCGGGTCTACCCCTGCGTTACGCTCAATTGCAGCAATGACTTCTTTTGCACGCACTGTACGACGTCTCTGATGACGCGTGTTATCATTTAGAGTAAACGTAGTACGAAAACGTTTTAAAGTTAATCGAATTAATTGCTTTAATGGGCGATTATATTGACCGTAAAATGGACGCAGTGCGCGAGAAGTATTTCGAACAGAACCATGATTTTCAAAATAAATTTGAACAATTTGGAAGCGTTGTTCAAGCGTCAGTCTGCCAAACCAAACTAAAAAGAATTCACTTAACAGCTGACAAAATAACCGCCAGTTAAAATGGTCTTGCAAATTAAAGTTCTATACCTCGAATAACCCCTTATTTTATACAGTCAGTCACAAAAGTAAGTAAGCACAATGAAGAGCTCAAAATATTCTTCACAAAAAACCTTAATTGCAGTTTTCGAAATCACTTCAAGTATTTCAAAATTTGGTGAATTCGATTGCATTTCTTTTGTCTGTTTTTCAGAAAGTACAAAGAAGTCACATTACTTTGAAGAGCTATTGAATTTTCGAATAAAACGGCATTTAAGGTTTTTTGGTGAAGATTATGTTGGGCTTGTATTAGGTTGTCAAATATCTCCCTTCCGCCTTTTTGTCTTTTGAATTTTCCGGCTATGTACAAAGCGCTACAGAGCTCATATCCAAACTAATCATGCAAAGCGTCGTTTTGTATTGGGAGTACAACTTGAAAGACGCGCATTGTTACTAACTTCATATGTATTCACACGCGCTATTTTTTTGACAGTGACAGCTATTGTATGTTAAAGAGCGTCGAAAAATCTGTCAAAGTATACACAAGTTAATTTACACAAGTTTTGTTTTGCGTTTAAAATGTCGAATTTTGTGCCTTCAAAACAACATTTGCGGGAAGTTTTAATTCACTACTTTCATTTGAAGAAAAGTGCAACAGATGCGCAACGTTCACTCATTGAAGCTTACCCTGACTATTCTGTAAGTGTCAGAATGTGTCAGGAATGGTTTGCACGCTTTAAAAGTGGTGATTTTGACGTTGAAGACAAGGAACGTCCTGGCTAAATGAAAAAGTTTGAAGATGCAGAATTGGAGGCATTACTGGTGGGATCAGAAGGGTGCTACCGAGCGGTCAAACCATCACTGGTGAATTCTATCGAACTCAGCTGATTCGTTTGAGCCGCGCAATCAAAGAAAGACGGCCAGAATATGCGACTAGACACGAATCGATAATTTTCCATGATGACAATGCTCGGCCACATCGCACTCAACGGGTTAAAAAATACGTGGAAAATGTTGGATGGGAATCGCTACACCACCCGCCGTATAGCCCAGACCTGGCCCCTTCCGACTACCATTTGTTCAGATCCATGCAGAATGCCCTGGCTGGAATACGCTTCACTTCAGTTGACGGTATCAAAAATTGGCTCGATTCATTCTTGGCCGCCAAGCCGGCGCAGTTCTTTTGGGACGAAATCCACAAATTGCCAGAAAGATGGGAAAAAGTTGTGGCTAGCGATGGGCAATACTTTGAGAGACATGTATTTTCATTTTCATATTCAAATAAATGGTTTTTTTTAACAAAAAAATACGCGTCTTTCAAGTTGTATTCCCAATAGGTTATGTCAAGACCTTTCAAATGATACGAGTTCTGTAGCGCTTTGTACATAGCCGGAAAATTCAAAAGACAAAAAGGCGGAAGGGAGATATTTGGCAGCGAACGATTGACAATCCTCCTGGAGTACTTCTGTCACGAAAAGTTTTCGCAATTCGCCGCTCGGAACCGGCAATAAACTGTGGGTCCCTTCACATGTGTCAAAATTATAACGCGCACAACACAGTGGAAGCGCGAAGAAGCTAGGCTCTGGCCCTTCGTGGGCTGTTACGCCACTAATGATGATGATGACATTCATGAATGTTTCAAAATACGTCACAATTGAAGCGGTGTCGTGAAGTAACTCCGAGCGAAATAGGGCCGAATTCGGAATTTTGAAATTTGGCCTTATTTCGCTCAGCGTCATTTCACTTGGCTAATCACATACATTTCAAGCAACTGCATATTCTGTAAATGTTTATTCGCTTCACAGGCCTTTTCCCTCGAACAATTTTAAAAGTTTTAAGCTGATCGCCTTTGCAATTGACGCCAACGACTTTAGACCGTCTTCAGCGTCCTTACAAATAGAGCAACAATCACTTAAAAATAAGAGAATAATATTCCGATCGTGCATACTGGTAACACGGGTCGCTGGTATCTTACAAAAACTACACATCCATTGGAGCAAACCATAAACAAAAAAAAAAACACTTAAAAACTGTCTAGTAACCTACGTTAATCACTTTTTGTATCAAACTACTTTACAGAGGTTGCCAACTTTAGTTCCCAGTGTGATGTTTTCCGACTTTCATGTTCAGCCTCATTTTAGAGAATTTTTTTATTTTTTCTAATTGTTTCATTTTGTTTTCGATTTTGTTTGAATAGTTAAAATGAATTTTTGTTTTTCATGCTGAAAAAGAAGCTAAAAGAATTTTGATTGTTTATAATTTTTTGAAAAGCACTTCAAAGGGCTTAAAAACTCTACATCCCGTGTAGACTTTGAGAAAGTCGTCTACCGAACTAAATAAAAAAAGTCTAAATGAGCAAATTTTGTTTTACTTATCTCATAAACTGGATCGTAAAAAGTAAAATCATCTCACAAACCGCATCGTCTCATTTTGAAGAACAATTTCCAAGCTCCGCCATGCTACCAGCTCAATTTAAGAAAAAAAAAAAACACTTACCCATTTCATAATCTCACTCACCCATCCTAATGTCATCCAATTACCACAAATTGCGCGACATCTTCTATCTTAAGACGTAGCACGACCCTTCTCCTGGGATTTTCTAATTTGCAAACACGTACCCATATCACCCCATCCCATCCCATCACCCACTCAACGGAAAGCGCAAACATTCAAAATTAATGTGAATTGTATCTCGAACCCCCATCTAAATTAACCCTCTCACTTTCATCAGTTCCTCTGCAGCACCACTCATCATGATCATCCCCCCAAAGTTGGATAGTGAGTTAATCAAGAGTGTTGACGTACAAATAATTCTTCTCGGATCCACCGCCTTCCTGTGGGCGGTGAATGCGAAACTGCACGATGGGAAATTTTCAATCAAATTCCCTCCAATCCAATCCAGCCCCCAATCCACTCTTTTTTTTTTTTTGTGTCCATTCATTCGTCCTTGGTCGGCGCAAAAACAAAAAAAAATCCAACAGTGCACCCTCGCTCACACATCGCTACACACTCGAGCAGGAGCGTGGGGCACGCCGAACAGAAAAAAGGACACCCACTCATACACAAACAAGGTGATTGGTAAACGCGCAGAGAGATATCTGGATTTTCTGACTTTATTACAATCGTTCGTTCGTCCCCCGCCCGCCTTTGTTATCCTCTCTGGAGCGCTGAAATGCTGAAGCGAAAAAAAACAGCGAAAACGAAAAACCAAGAGGAAAAAAAAAGAATCACACACAAAAACGAAACGAAGCGAAAAAGCAGGCCGGGGATCCAGTAAAGTTTAAGTGCTTAAAGCTTTTGGTATTTTGACTGCAATTCAATCTGCACAAACACTCATGCACATGCATGCACACACACAACCCCTAACCCCCATCACCGCCGCCACCGCTAGAGCGTCAGTCATGTGCAAGGCGGGGGTGGGTGCGCATTTGAAATATTTACACTACAGCAGTGCGATGCTTAAAAATCAACTACGAGGACTTCACTAGAAGGACGACGACGACGGTGGCGGTGGAGTGGGAAACGAAGACCGGAGAGAGAGATAAAAACAAAAAGTGAAAAAAAAGAGCAGAGGAAAGTAAAGGGAAAAAGATGAACAAAACAAAATAGGAGCAAAAAAAATCACGAAAATATGGAAGAGAAAAGTTTTTAACTAACCGAAGCGAACATCCAGTGAGTGCACCCACCAACACCCACCCCAGGAAACCACCCAACAAAGGAAAAAAGGCGCAAAATTCACTCCGATGGAAGAAGAAAAGGATAAAATTTAGACGCTCTTCTGGCAGAGTGTGTGGTGGTTATTGCAGCGTTGCCAGACTGGAGCCTGGGAGGGATAATTAAGCGGGGACTACTTTGAAGCTGAGATTGAGGATGGGGGGAGAACGTCATAGGACTTTGAAGCATTTGATCATGAAAATAATTTGTGTCAGTCCTTTCGAAATTCGTCGCGAACTTGTCGTCAATATAATGCAGCCAAAGAAACTTGGAACACTCGAACAGGTGCCCGATCAACATGGAAGCAGACCCTTTCGAATGCGCCAAGTATCGAGGGATCAATCTCCTTAACATCGCCTACAAGATCATTTCTGTCGGTTTGTGTGAACATCTGAAACCGTTTGTCACCGATCTGATAGGTCCTTATCAGTGTGGTTTCAGACCAGGGCAGTCCACAGTAGAGCAAATTTTCACACTTCGGCAGATCCTGGAGAAGACCCAAGAGATGCTGCATATGACAGCGTGCATAGAGACGAGCTATACAGCGCTGTGTTTAGTTTTGACATCCCTACCAAACTCGTAAGATCATGTAGGATGACGTTGGAGAACTCTCGCAGCTCCATCAAGGTCGGTAATGAACTCACCGAGACCTTCAATCTCAAAAAAGGGATAAAGTGACATACTGTCATGTGACTTTTTCAATATTGCACTTGAGAAGATCGTGAGGATCTCACAGGACTCACAGGCCAATACTAGAGGCACGATCTTCCAAAAGTCAGTGCAATTGATGACGTGATTGGACGAACGTGATTTGAAGGCATTAAGAGAGAGGCGGCTAGAATGGGTCCTGTAGTAAATGAGGGCAAAACAAAGTACATGCTGTCTTCACGAAAAGACGCCCAATACCGACAACTCGGACAGAGCGTCACAGCAAAAACTTTGAGGTGGTCTCGGACTTCGTCTACCTCAGCTCCGCGGTAACAAGCACGAATGACACCAGTACCGAGATCAAACGCAGAATAACTCTTGCCAAGTGCTGTTTCTTTGGGCTCAAGAGGCAATTGAGTAATAGAGCCCTCTCTCGAAAAACCAGGACGGCTTTATATAACATCTTGGTCATCCCAGGTCTGCTCTATGGCGCGAAGACATGGACTTTGTCAAACGCAGATGAAGAAGCCCTTGGCCTTTTTGAGAGAAAAGTTCTGCATACGTTCTTTGGATCTGTTTGCATGGATTGTTACTGGAGGAGAAGATTCAATCACGAACTGTACGGGTTGTACGGCGGCGTGCACCTAAACAGGCGTCTAAGGATCCAACGCCTACGGTCATGTAGAGCGAATGGACAGCACAGCTCCAGTCCGAATAATCTTCGACTCTGAACCTATGGGACAGCGCAGCAAAAGACGCCCGCTTCTAAGGTGGCGTACACAGGTAGAGAAAGACCTGAACCAACTCGGTGTTCGTCACTGGAAGCAGCTGGTACGGAATCGTGCTGGATGGAGGAGGTTGCACCCCGGACTGTAGCGGCGTACAAAAAAAAAAGAAGGAAACATTTTAGCTAATTAGAAATGGTGAATAGTCTATTCTTTGCTACAAACACCCGGCTATTCTCGCTTAACAGTCCGACGCCCTAACAACTAATCCACAGCGCCCGCAAAGAAACAGCGATTGGCAAGAGTTATTCTGCGTTTGATCTCGGTACTGATGTCATTAGTTAAAATGTTTTAGTTATGAAAATAAAGTCATTTTTAGGGTATTTACTACCGAAAACAAATTATTCACAAAAATGTAAATAAAATCGGCCTCCTTTACCTTAGAAGTCGGCCAATGAAGAATTCAGTCGTCGGCCCTTGTTTTTACATCCAGAAAACAAAACAAAAACAAACAGCATTTTTTTTAATATAAAATACTGACGGCCGTCTTAATAAAACATGTCTCCTAAAGCCGACCTCAGAAGAATTATGGAAAAGATATCTTCTAGCATCGCAACTTGTGTTGCATGCTCTGACTCTCTCTCAATTTGGCACTGGACGACGAATACTTTTCATTTCATCTTGATTTTTTAGTGCAAACACCTCGGACATAAAAACGCATGTGGTTGCCCTTATTATTGTTTACTTAGAAAGAAAGAGAATGCTCACAGCAAAAAGGAGGATTTGCATGGCGAAGATTTGCAAGCTTCATTTAGTGAATGCATTGGATAGTCCGGATAAGGTCCAAAACTGCCTTTTTAAAATAGAGTCCTATTTTAAAAGGCTTCATTCTTCTACAAGTTTAAGTAATTTTCTGTGTTTTTTCCTTACATGTATCCTTTCTTGAAGGCTTTTAAACAAACAAAAAAATGTTAATCCCTCTAACTCGAATTTTTCGAAAAAGCCATCTAACTCGAACTAATTTTGAGATCCCGTGAAAATTCGACTTAGAGGACTTCGACTGAACAATAATATAACGAACCTACCGGCAATTTTTCACTGATTTAAGAACTTTATTAAAAATCACTTCCACTATTTTTTTTACAGCAAAATCCAGACATTTCACTTTCGATGAAAACTTGAATCGAAGTGGAAATTTTAACTAAGAGACTAGCAACTGCTTTGCAACAACCTTTTACTAACAGATCAGAAAATCATTATCCTTTATAGAAAAAAATTTAAGTGTGTATTACAAACTGATTAACTATTACGCATCGTTTTGTGACACGGCGGCCGACTACTGGAGGTGGTCCACCTCACATGCCACCACCCTATAACCAGTTTACTACAATAAAATCTCTCGAATTTCGGAAAAAAACGGCGGAAGCAAAGTTGTATACCGAATATATTTTCTGTTAAGTCTTGTTTCTGCCAAAAGAACATCCGAAAAGCAAGTTAATTGAAAAAACGAGTATAAGAATAACGAAGAAAAATGTGAAATATGTCATTTCATGTTTTGTGAGTTTGAATTACACAGAAAATACGTGATTATAGTTTTTGTGGTCTTCTTTTGCAGTTAAAATAAGTTTCATTAGGTTTAGCATACTGTAGATTAGCTGTTGGCATCCTCCAGTACAAATTTTTTTGCAACTCAGTCTTCACTCTATCCTCCAATAACTAACTAGAATGGTCCGAAGATGTAATCCTGTGTTTAAGGGTCGATCATACCTTGGTTCAAAATGAGTAGACTAACTTAGTAAATCTAAAACAATGATGCTCTTGTCTTAAAGACTGTCCCGAGTAAGTTTTCCTGTACGTTTTGGGCTATCATTTTATTGAAAAATAACTCCCAAAAGCCCTTTTACCCATTTTCTAAGCTACAAGACGGAACTGTCTTTAATATTAGCCTAAAGGGTTTGACTAGAATTTAAATGAAGACTGACTGAACATCAATAATTTCTGCTTGAGCAACAGATTCATACTACTTCATCGTTTCAAAAATCTTTCCCGCATAAAGATGGGAGCTTTTTTTTTAAAGAAATTTATTATTTTTATAAATGTTTGTCGATCCTTGTTCCTAATAACACGCGATTTGCTTTTATTTTCTGACTACGTTCGGCTTGTATGAAGACCTGTTTACAAGAGACAGCTTTTCCATTCATCCTTCCCTCAGCAGGCCATGCAAATCACACGAAATACTCTGGCAACGTCCAGCATCTCGTCACGTAATCATTCATTCGCCAATAAATTTGTTCTATTTAAGTTTTCTTTTTTTTTCCTCGTCTTCCTCTTTTCCTTGACATGCAAGGATGGCAAAAAAACAAAAAAAAAAGAAGAATGAAATCACACACACACGTACGTACCCACTTAAAGCAAAACAAAAGAAAACGTAGAAAGCGCGCAAAACCATTGCGCCAGAAGAAACACCAAAATGGCAAGTTTAACCTCCTTCAACCGACCGCCCAGCCCACACCCACCACGGCTATTGTTGTTGCTGGCACCCCTTATTCATTCCCGTGTAAAGCATTTCATGCATACATTTTTATATCACCCTCAGAGAGCAAATAAAAATGAAGAGAAAAAAAAAAGAAACCCCGAACAAACAGTTCGCAAAATAAGAAAGAAAAACGAACAACGGGAGCAAAAGCGAATAAAATGAAAATGAAAAAAAAAAAAAAAAAAAAAACAGAAAATGAAACGAAGAAATTACGACGATAAAAGAGAGTAAAGCATCGCAAGCGAGCACCAACACTGCCAGCATTCATCATCGCCACCCACGAACCACCCTCCCGAGCGGGTGAATGGGAAAAAGGATGATTTTCCATCCGCAAAACTTCCCAATCCAGATACCCGACATGACTTACTCCGGTGGTGAAAATATTGAAACCCGTTATGTGATTACCACTACAACCTCCTGCTCCGTCCGTCCGTCCGTCGTCAGAACACAACAGAACAGAACACCAACACGACGACGACGACGACGAGGACGACCGAACCGAAAAAGGACAAAACGCAAAACGGCAGGATGGAAAAGTTTGCCAGTGTGCTTCACTATTTCAACACTCCCCGTAGGGACATGGGGATGCCCACCCAGCCGCCCACCGTAAGGTGAATATGTGGCTTGACACAGGGGTGGCCGTCGGGTGGTGTGCACTGCAATAAAACCGTTGTGGATTGAAATTGCTGGAGGTACCGTACCGACGACGAGAACAAAACAAAAAGGAGAACGACGAACGGTTTCTCTCGATGGGTATGCGGACGTGGTGTGAATGCTTAATCAGATTTCGATGTGAGCGCCGTTGCGAAGGAGAGGAAGCGAGAGAAACGAGAGAAACCCTTACACACACACACACTCACACAGAGAGAACTCATCTTTTGTGTGTTTTTTGGGCCATGACCCATACCACTTTGGTGTTGACTTGACGTGCACGCTCTGCGCTCGGCGAGGACGAACCAATTTCGCTGCTAACTACGTCGTCTGATCGCCTGGTAGCTTTGGCCTCCGCCATTGCTATTCACAGCCCTGGCGCTCGTTACCCTGTTGTCCTTTTACACCCACTCACCCACACACACACACACTAACACAATTGCGAGACATCTTCTCTCGTTTGCTTTTATTTACGTTCGTCAGTCGTCAGGTCAAACAGTCACTCGACAACGCTTCAGTCTCTCAACCCAAAAGGGGGTTGAGGTGAGGTGAGCAGGAGGTATACCTATGGCTGAACAGAAGGACTCTGAAGCATTATAACATTATCCTTCTGGTTATGTTTCCGCCACTGTCACTTTATGTGTGCGCATACCGTTACATGTGAAATACACCAAACGCCAAACACTGTGAATAGACGAACGGTCGGGGAGGGGGAGGGAGCTGCGTGTATCCCCCCTTCAATGGAACACCACCAGTTGTACCGTTCTTTTGGATTTTTTTGTTGTATTTTTTTTTGCCAGCCTTTGCCTTTGCTTTTGCACCGTGAGAGAAATTCGTATCCTCTGTATTCGTCCTCGATGTGGCAACGAGAGGGAAGTGTTGCCAGTGTTTTGGCAGATTTCAGTGTGTCCTTAGTGTGGGAATAGAATGGAGGGTGTTTTGTCGCATATAAAAAACTTGCATAATTTCAACATGCCGGAAGACTGGCGAAAGGGCGTCATTTTCCCCACACACAAGAAAGGAGATATCACACAGTGCAGCAATTAAAGGGGTATAACATTGTTGAGTACTGCCTATAAGATATTCTCCTCTATCCTACAAGACCGGATAGTCCATAAAAAACCATAATCGGGAAGTATCAATGTGGTTGCAGACCAGGCAAATCAACAATTGATCAGATCTTCACCCTCAGGCAGGCGATGGAAAAATGTCTAGAATTTAACATTCCAACATACCACCTGTTTATAGACTTTAAACCCGCCTACGATAGCATAGCCAGGGTAGAACTCTATAAAGCCATGAGAGAATTCGGCATCCCAAACAAGTAAACAAGACTATGTATGCTGACCATGACCAATATTTCAAGCCAAGTTAAGGTAGCCAGATTGCTGTTCAAACCTGTTGCTTTTTTTCATGCTCAGGAGGTCATTTCACACTACAGAAAAAAAAGTTATAGATTTTTTTTTAGCTTTCTCTTTTTCCAGTCAGAAGATCTTCAATGGACTTCGACAAGGGGATGGGTTGGCCTGCCTCCTCTTCAACCTGGCGTTGGAGAAAGCAATCCGGGACTCGAAGACGTCAAGAAGAGGGACAATCGTCACCAAGTCTACTCAATTACTGGCTTACGCAGATGACATAGACATCTTCGGACGAAGTGAACAAGCTGTACAAAACTTCTTCATCCAGATCAAGCAGGCGGTAAAGAACCTGGGGCTGCATATAAATGAAGGAAAGACAAAGTACATGGTGGCATCGTCTGCGAGAAATGTCAGAAGAACAGTCAAGGTAGCGGAGAACCAATTTGAAATCGTGCAATCCTTCAGGTACCTAGGGTCAGTAGTAGCCGCGGATAAAAACATGGAAGAAGAAATACGCGAGCGATTACTTAAAGCCAACAGAACTTACTACAGTCTTGCAAGGCGTTTCAAATCAAAGAACCTTACCATGAATTCAAAACTGCTGCTATACAAGACACTTGTATTACCAGTACTCACATATGGATCCGAGACTTGGGTGCTTAGCCAAAGGCACTCTGACGCCGCAATCGAGAGGAAAGTCTTACGGAGAATTGTGGGTCCCATACGTGAGGAAGGACAATTCCGGAGACGGTACAACCATGAGTTGTATGAAATCTACCTCGAAGCAGATGTTTTAACAAAAATAAAGCTCGGTAGACTCCGGTGGGCTGGGCACCTAGCTCGTATGAGCGAAGAGGACCCTGCTCGGAAAGTCCTTTGCGGTACAATTCATGGTACAAGACAGCGACGCAGACCGCGCTTACGCTGGAAGGATGGCGTAGACCAGGACGCCCGAAGCCTTGGAGTGCCCAACTGGATGGCGTCGGCAAGCGATCGGAATAGGTGGTTGTTGTAAGAGGCCCGGACCGGACAGCAGTTGTTGCGCCGATGATGATAATGATAATTTCAACATGAATAGACGGCTAAAAAACTCTTCCAAATTGTGCAAATTTACTTTGAAGTACGCGAAAGCAAATTTTGGTTAGTGATGAAGCTCTCTTTTGGTTGAATGGATACGTCAATAAACAAAACCGACGTATTAGGAGTGATGATAATCCTCAAGTGTACTTTTTCATCCACAAAAACAGACTGTTGGTAGGCTTTATGGGTTGGTGGAATAATTGGTCCGTACTTCTTTAAAAACGGTGCTGGCCAAAATGTTACAGCCAATCGTGACCGTTTTAGACCCACGATTACTGACCTTTTCGTTCATCAACTGAACAACCATGATGTGCAGGAGCTGGGGTTTCAACAAGACAGCGAAACATGTCACACAGATCGTGTAACAATAGACTTAGTGAAGCAAATGTTTGGTAAGCGCATAGTGTAATGTTACGGACCTGTGAATTGGCTTCTAAGATCGTGCGATTGACTGTTTTCTGTTTGAATATGTGAAGTTGCTAGTCTACGTCCATAAGCCCGAAATGATTGACCACTTGGAGGTCAACATTTGCCGCATTATTGCTTATTTACGGCCAGAAATGTTGGAAAAATTCATCGAAAATTGTACCTCCAGATTAGAGGCCCGAGCCAGCCGTGGCGATCATGCGACAGAAATCATATTTAAATCATTCTGCCAGAAGATTATCTTTCGAATAAAGTAAATTTCATGTCAATTTAAAAAAATCATCTTTGTTTTGATCCATTTCAAAACTCTATACCTCAAAAAAAAAAAAAACTTTTGGTGCACATATTTTGATTCCGTCATAATGACTCCAAATTAAAGGAAGACAGTCAAAGATATAAACACATAACAAAATAGCCTATAAAGATGTAAATTAAGAAAATTCAAAGTCTACAAGGAGAGAATGTTTTTGAAAAATGTCAAGATGGTTTAAAGTATTTAAATATCTTGTTGATGAGCAATGGACCCAAAGACATATGGAAATGGTCGACAAACTAATTAATGGAAAGAACAAAATGAATGACGGTTTAATTTATTCAGAGTCCACCTGACTTTTGGGCGTGTATTTCTCTTCCACCGAGTCTTTGACAAAATATCAAAAAATGACGCGGATGAAAGCTTTCGAAGCTATGAATTGCAATGATTAAGTGATCCAAGTATCAAGGTTCATGTGGCTAAATGCAGGTCCGTAAGTGACTCAGTATAATACAATTGCTAAGTCATAAAAAACTAAGAATAAGAAATTCAATATTAATTTTCTTATTAATTGATTAAATTGTAAGTAATACAAAAATATTTAAATAAAAATTATGGGAATATGAATATGTTATGATAATCAACCGAAATCCTATATTGCGCTGTAATTCCAGGTCACGCGAGTTTTTTTTTTTTTTGTTTTCCACCGGTTGACTATTAGCAGAGGCTTCTTAGAAAATTAGAAATAGACCGGTGAAGGCCCATTTACTCGGTGTTTTAGCTTTACTAGATCGTTCAATGCTACGCCATCTCATTACACAAAAGCATCCGCTGGTACCTTGATCCCAAACGATTCTCCGAAGTTGGCAACTCCAGCCTTCTCCAAACCTTCTTTTAATGTTGTTTTTTCATCCCCCTCATCCCCCACCATTGCCAGCAGACAATGCGCCCACCTCCCTTTCCCCCCCTTTGTCAGTTGTAGCAACGACAACGAGGCGAATTTTCATTCAACGTCTACCAGGCGATAGTACGGTACTACTAAGTACCGTTCGGTCGTTCTCTCATTGCTCTTTCCACTCGCCTTTGCCGTCGTCGCTCTCTCTTGCTTTCGCTCTACCATTTTGCGAGAATTTTCATTTTCAGAATTCAGTTTCACTCCCAGCTCCTTTTTGGCTTTTGGTATAGCCCACCCACCGAACCACCCAGCCCACCCAACAGATGATTCCCTGTATACAACAAGGACATTTATTGAATCGCACACGTACACAGCCATGTCGTACGTATACACGAGGGGCATATAGGCGATGGAATAGATAAGGATACGACTCCTTTTCGCCGAGCTCCGAGCTGGGATACAGTCATTCACTTTATGAAGTTTCCTTTCTGTGCGCAGGGAGCAAGAAGGACGAGAAGAAGGAGGAGACGAGTTCAGGGAGCACAGAGGAAGAGGTTGAAGGACATGGGTGTACTTGGCGGATGAAAGTGTTTTGTAAAGCTAAAGGCAAACTGTGTCCTGCATATTTTATTTCGCTTGGTTTTTTTTTTTCCACTTTGTTGTTGTCTTCCTCTCTTTCTCTTTCTTTTGGTTGTGATTCTTTAACATTTTGAAGGCGATTTAGAGACGAGAGTGCTGTTGTTGTGTGCTTTGTGGGTTTATTCATGTAACTAAAGGACACTGGAAACTTGAAGTTGGCTGGTGGGCGCTGGGTGGAAGGATCTGGTTTGGGATTGCATGTTGGAGTTACATATGTTGTAACTTTGAAAGAAAAATTATTATTACGTTGGTTTTGTCTGTGAGTCGAGTGCATTTGGCAAAGTTTATCTGCGGTTTTGGCTAGAAAGGAATTTTTTTTTTTTTTTTTGAAGAACATTCGCGCACAGCGATGTCGGTCTTGTGGCCAATTGTCATGCGACGGCATCTTTTCTCAGAGGGAAAGAATCTTTTCGTTTCGTTGTTGTCTAGACTGGTGGGGAGATTTTGAAAAGTAGCTGCGGGCGGTATGGAAGAGAGTCATTTTGGAATTGCAGCGCTGTCCTCTCGTTCGTTTTTAGTTCGAATTACATATTTGGCAGCGATATTCACTTAGTCCGGGGAGTTCAGTTGGAGGCAGTACAACAAGCCGTGGTTATGTGGCCGTCACTGGCTGTGAGAGATGTCTAATAAAGTTAATCATCTTAACAACGTCGCTCTATAGAGGAATATTAAGTACGTAGTCTTCGTGCGATCTTTCTCGGTTTCCGTTTGCTCAGAGCTCCATAGCTGGAGTCTCCATTAGGCAGATACATGAAAATGTAACGCGAGCTTCTTGTTCTTAACAGCTTTTAAAATTGGCAATCCTTTTATTCGTTGTTGTATTTGGATATTAATTTAAAATAAAGAACCCACATACATTTCGAATATCGATTTTACTTACAACTCACACGTCTGTTATATTGTTTCTAAAGGACGTAACTTATTTGATTTAATGGTCAGGAAATATCACTCATCGTTTAAGTTGTTCACTTGGTATAAGAAATTGATTATCTTTAAACAATTCAGATTTTTACAAACAATTACTTTTCTCTTTGTCGACCAGCAGCCGATCAACATTTTGCAATTCACTTGAAATGGCATTCCTTCGCTGGACGACAAATAAACAGAATAACTATTTGACTCGAGCTATCCCTTGAGCCTGTAACAAAATCAACTTAGAGAATAACCTCTATTTTGCTATTCTCAGTCGATCATTATTCGCTATCGATTTCGATCGAATGTCAACTCTTTTTATTGGCGTGAAGAACAGAAACTAAAAGGCTTTCCAAAAATGACGGGCATATGCTGACCATCAGTTGCGGCCATGTTGCTTTGGTGATGTCTATCAGAACTTTTTTTTTTCTGTTTATTGATTGCTGCCAAATTATTGTACCACCTTCATGATTGCATTCTTATGTTTAAAAATTTCAAACGAATAATGTGAATACTAATTTATGTAAGAATGTAATGGCCCTCAGTGAATTTTTTATACACTGTTTCTTCATTCTACTTTAGAGAAAATCTTCAGCTTTGACTTTTTTTAAAGTTTTAAAATCCCGCTGTTTATAACGCGAACATTTTTGGTGTCCAGTGTCTGGTGGCCAAAAATTGAGGTGGTCAACTCGAAAACCAATCAACAAATATCCTTACGTTAAGAAAAGGACAAAATGTGCCAAAAAATGTATCTGCCAATGGAAATTTGCAAGGAGATGTGAGGCAGTCGTTTCATCGCTATGGAGAGGAACTTGGTCTTTCAAAGGTTTAAAATTGAAAGTTTCATTAACTAAGCCAGGAGCTCAAAGCTAACGCCGTGCTAATGTTAATTAGTCTTCGGTGTGTTTTGAGGATCAAGTCACAAGTGCGTTCAATAATATTAAGAAATAAGGCAATTTTTTGCATTTTTGGAGGACCTAAGTTACAGTTTTGGGCCGTGTACTTCTTCCACTTCTTCGAAAACTATATTCGTGGTGGTGATGAGGTGGTGATAATATGTACGTGGATGGCTCTTACGAAGATTACGGGACATTGTCATTTCAAAATTCACCAAGTTTTATTGCACAATCTCCTTATGTAAGGAGACACATGTGCATAAGGGAAAACGAAGAAAAAACCTCTAAATAACGAAATAATTTAGTTATTATTTATGGAAACAATTCTGAAATGTCTGACTTTGGTGAAACAATACCATCTTGCGGGAAGCGTATAAAGCGTTTTCAAGCCTCTTTTTTTTTTTTTTTTGTTTTTATGTTCCGATTGAATGTTCAGTCTCAGTAGACAGTTTGACACGGCTAAGATGATCTTTTGAGCTTGCTATTACATTCGATCGGAAGTAAGTAAAATAGAACTGGCTCTCTTGAGCTCGCCGTTAAGAAAATATTACTAGGTCAATGATTAAGGTCTTAGTTAATAGCATGGCTGGTCAATGTATAATTGGCAGACAATCCAGTCCAAAAATCCATTTAGGTGCTTGTTGCTTACTTATAATAAAGTTTCAAAGAAGTTTAAAGAAAATGGCAGTCCGCAACAGCTTTGTATATACAGTGGCGTGCAAAACTTGATACATACTCGGCGGTCTTATGGTTTTTTGTAAATAAAAAACCTCCCACTTGACCGATTTGAATGATTTTTATTTTTTTGATGTTATTTGTTTCCTTACTTCATCACCAAAAAAATGAAGTAAAACAATTTTGATCGCATCTATAGAACGATGAAAATTCACAAAAGTTCATCTTGACCCCAATGTTTACATTTTTGCAAGTTTAGAAAAATATTTATTTTGATGTGCAGGGAGAGTAAGATAGCTTTGGCGACAAAAATTGATAATGGTTTTTCATAGAGCGTCCAAAAACGAGCAATTTTTGCAGAGGGCGGACGATCTATCTCGCCCCGCTTAGGAGGTAGGCGCAATTTAAAATCAAATCAAACAATATGGAAAAAAATTCATTAAAAAACAATGGCAGCACCTACAATAAAGTACTAAACCAACTTAGAAAATCTGAAACTTGTTTTTTAAGTAAACATTAAAGTTAAATAATTCATGCCCATAGTTTGTGAAATATTCGCATACAAACTCAAAATTTTGATAAAAAATAATAGGGAATAAAGTGTAGAGCAATTTTTTCGTTAAAACTGTAAGTCGCATTGCTAAACTAGGACCTTGCCGTTAATGGTCCCGTTCATTTTGAGACGAACAAAAAAAACCGAATGGTCTTATGTCTTCTACTTCAAAAGAAAACTAGGATTACCCTAAAAGCCTTAGTTTTTTTTGTATTGATCGTTAATGGAAAGAGTAGGAGTGATTGAAAAGGTTTCAAAAAAGTTCGTTAGTTTTATGCTTAAAAAATTACCCATCCAAGATCTGTTAAAATCAAGCAAACAATATTTTCTGCTTAGATACGGTTCCCCAAAATGTTGTCAACTTAACTATCATCAATTTAATAATTTAGTGAATTTGTGATCTTGCGATCACACATCACCAGATGTGGAGATGGTTAATAGATCCCCACATATGGTGATGTGTGAATGGGATGATCGCAGTCGATCGAAAGAAATTCAATATCAAAATACTCAAAATCTTGTCCATTAATTTCAGATTCCAATAACTACTTTTTTCAGCTCTGAGTCGAGATGATCGTTGGCCAAAGAAGATAAAAAAAAAATCCGAAAATCCAACTATTGATGCCCTACTCACCATGTGTCCCAAATGGTCTCGTAAGCCAAATAGGATCAGAATTGTAGCTCCTAAGTGTCAAGCTTTTTTCATTCATGTTTGATCAGCAAGTTTACAATAAAGGCTTGTCTTTCAGGGGAAAATTTTCTCTGAAAAACTGCGTAAAGCAGGCTATTTTCGAGCCGGAATTTTTCTGTTCATCCTTTCGCAGGGGACATGCTTCCCTTTATCGTTCCAATTTTTGCATATATTTTACCGAAATAAAAAAACAATAATTCGTTTTTCTTTTGATGTCAATGTAGCATACATTAGACAACTACGCACTTTTATTGTAGCTATTTAACTTAAGAACCTTTCACAATGAGCTCGAGTCTCGAAGCTTTGACGTCAAAGTTTTTCTTCACAACGGACACCTGTTGAATCGAAAATCTCATTCAGCTTCTCTCACACGAAATTTGTCACTGAATGACGCATTTCGAGCAACCTTTGCAGCCAAAAGATAACCGGCTTAGCCTCTCTAACAACAACGACAGCCGAAAAGAAAACAACGCAATTCTAATCTCCGTCAGCCACACCGTGAAATTCGATAAGAAAATAAGAACCCTCAATCCTTTTCTTAGACAAACAAAAAAATATATTCCTGCGTCAAATCCCCGACAATCTCATCCCCACATCGGTAAAAACATCGCAAGAAAAAAAAGAATACTCCACCCCACCCTCTCACAAAACACCCATAACTATCTTCAAAAATAAAAATCCTCGGCATAAATATCCTTTCAAGTCGTAACAATCATCCCCACTCCTCCCAGAAAAAAAAGGGTCATTCGATACACGTTACCGATTTTGAGTACAACTTTCAAACATATTTCAATACGCCTGTCAATCAGAAGGCACCCTCCCACCCCGAACACACACATATCTCTCGTTCAATCGAACTTCTCAGGATCCGTATCGCTGCAATATATCCCGAGTCCTGGCAATTTCCCTTAACTAATCCTTTTCTCAGAAAAAAAAAAACCACCCCGAATCAGACGAAAAAAAAGGGTTCACTCTCAAAAACCATATTTCCCTTTAACGCTCTAATAGTGTGTATCGGACGTTCAATTTCTTGTCTCAAATCCCCAAAGTCCACCAGGGTCCTGGCTGTATAATGACCAACCACCCACCACCCAGTCACACGTCAATCCGTGACTAACGGCACCAAATAGAAATCGCAAGCATGAACTTCTTGCAAGCAAATTACCATTTCACACACACCAACATCCGACCGAAGAAAAAAGGATCAACAGCAACAGCATTTTTTCTGAAGAAACACGAGAGGCAAAAAAAAAAAAGGGTAAAAGGACACCCATATCCATTTTTCCAATTTTCTTAATTTCCTTCCTTCTGTTGCGTCGTTGTATCTTTTCCTTCTTCTTTCTTCTGAACCTTCCTTCGAAGATTAATATCCTCCCACCGCGCACCGCACAGGGCAAAAAAAAAAAAAAACCATCGTCCTTCACATCTCCCAGTGAGGAGAGCATAAAACACCAAAATTGACCATTTCCATTCAATCCAAATGATTGCAATGAAAGGGCGAAGGACACATCACAGGACACCCACCACCCCAAAAGACCCCCCGCCGACCGACAACTGAAAATAAAAATAATCATAAAAATAATAACAAGGAAGGGCGAAAAAGGATTTCGCCATAAATTCCCCCGCACAGTGTCTGAGGTTCGAAAACAGACCCGGACCCAGACCCAACCCGACCCAACTCGACACTCTGACACTTTTTTTTTTGTTCCCTTTTCCGGCACCCAAATAGTGGCCCATACACACGCACACATACACGCGGAAAAAAAAGGGAAGAAGATGGAAAATAACGGATACTTTACTTACTTTGCTTACTGTGTAGATATTTTCTTTTTTATTTAGCCTGCTGTATGCAAAAAAGGACTAAAAGGCGCACACAGAAGAATGATTACCGAAGGACGAGAGGACAAGGATAAGGCGAAGAATGGCACGGAACGTGTGGAATGGAAATGGAAATTTTCTTTACGGGAGAGGAAAAAAAAACCTTTTCCGTTGTAGGCAGGCCGGGGTATTACCAGCCAACGAGGACGACAAGGAATCAGGAGTATGTACGAGAGTTCGGGTGGGTATCCTTAAAGGATCTTTATTCCTTTTTACTGTTCATCTATGGCGCTTTTTCTTCTTCTTCTTCTTCTTCTTCTGTGGGACAGCAAAGATGGTTTGGCATTTTATTTTCAAGCCAATCTTCCTCGCTCTCTCACCCACTTCGATCCTTTTTTCTTGGTATTCTTTGTGTGCAGTTTCTTTTCTTCCTTTTTTTTTGCCAAGAAAAGTTTTGTGTCGAAACGGGAATATTGATCCGGCAATGAGGAAGAGAATTATTATTATTCGTTCGTTTTCATTTTTCCTTTTTTTTTTGTGCGATTCCTTTGCGTAGACAACGAGAAAAAGTTGAAAGGACGACGAAGGAGATTTCCTTACGCTGTGGGAATGGAGATGAAGAGTTTGAAGGTATTTTTCGAATAAATCCGATGGGTGAAACTCCATTTGAAGGATTTCCATTTTGTGAACGAGCGCTAGGGACTGTCTTCTTTTCAGATGAAAATCTCAGAGCTTTGGGAAAGTCACTGACAAATGAGATCCAGAAATCATCTCCGAAACGTCAGGATAAAGCCAACAGTTTTTTTAGCCAAAGGAACATACACCAAGTCACAAAATTCTGCATACGATGCGACATTCAATAAAATTTGAAACCGTATGCAGACTTTTGTGGCATGGTGTATGATGAATTTTAATCAGACAGGCTTTTGAGAACCTTATTTTGAAGCTGACAAAAGAGCTCTGTAAAAACTGAAGTTTTTAACCACTTGTGCCACTTGTAAACATTTTTTTGACTCAGAATACACTCACCGTATGTCACTGTCAACATTTCAAGTGTTTTTGAGCACTCAATTCCATTTTTCACACAAAATTGAATGCAACTGAATGCAAATCGACAGCAGGAAATCGCCGAACACGCAAAACAAGTCTAACTTTTATGCCTCCCACAAACACACAAACAGAATCGCCCAACGTTCTGAACGACCCGCCTCCGATTTGGCCCTTGGAGTTACTTATTGATGTGGTCCAAGTAATGGGGCAAACAATTTCTGCTCAACTCGATATAGTTTTGCGAGTAACGAAGGTTCAAAAGTTGGTAAAAAGTAAAAATTCAAGATTTCTTTTAAATTTCAAAAAATCATAAGTTTGGTTCTGCTTATTAGAATTTTGTAAATTATGTTTTATTGAATTCAGAAAAGCTTGAACTTTTAAGTAACCAGCACAATTTTTATTTGCAAGGACGAAGGATAGTTCAAAATGTCCTTTTTGACACATATCCTTGAATATCTCAAAATATGGTATTCTCATTTTCCAAATTTTTTTAATATTTTGGAAAACAATATTTCATTCATCTTCACTACAAATTTCAAGCTGGGATCTCGATGGGTTCGACCAAAAAAAATTTTCTAAAGAAAATCGAAATATTTTGATACACATTTTCATATCAAAAAAAAAATTGGGGACAGTACGAAAACTCTGGCATCAAAAACTGATGATGGGCTTTTGTAGAGGGGTCGAAAGCAAGTATTTTTTATTATAGGAGGGGGATCTACCTCGCCCCGTTTACGAGGCAGGGACAATTTAAAAAAGTAAAATAGTAGTAAAATGCAACGACAACACCTACAATAAAGTACTATACCAGTTTTGAAAGCCAGAAACCAGTTCTGTAACCATACATTTAAGATAAATTACTCGTGCTCATAATTTTTGAAAAATTCGCATACAAACTAAAATTTTCTATAAAACAAATAGCAAAAACAGTTTAGACCAATTTTTTTTTCAAAATTGTACAATGGACTGCTAAGCATGTTTTCTTGTTGCTGAATCGAACTGAAAAACCGAGCGGTTTTATGATTTCTAGTTTTGAAGAAAATTACTATTGCTGACAGGCAGGCGCCTATGTACAAACAGGGATGGGTGGCATACTTCGCGAGTTCCAGGATTTTCAACCAATTCTTCCAACTCTTCGACAAGTTTGGACGCTTACTCTACTTCGTTGATCCGTTGAAGGTGTGTACACAACCGCCAAGCAGGCGCTTGCGTCCAGTGTTCTGAACCACTAATTGTAAGAGCTTGGATCCTTTTTTTAGTTTTTTTCTCGTCACGAAGGTTGATAATATTCCAGTTCTGTATTTTCGAAACAAATAATTTCTTGAACCTTGCCGAATTTTTTGTCAATCGATCACTTCATAGTAGCGAAGGATCGTTCCACAGCACATGCCTTGCCTTTCAATAAGACCATGATTCGAGCCATACGTTCAAAATAACTAGGGACCACTTTGGTTCAGAAGAACTAAATTTGTCGGTCGCTTTTCATTTTACTGGATTTAGATTTTCTCCGCCATCATCTATTTTATCCGCCATCATTGATTTTTTCCGCCATCATCTGACTCCTGACTGACTGACTCCCATTCATGATGGCGGATTAATATGTCAATTCTTATATAATCCTGTCACGGATTTTTGGTTCGCGCGCATGAGAAGATATGTAAAGTCCTACATACAGGCATGTCCGGAGTGCTGTTTAAACAAAGCGAAAGGAGGTAAGCCAGGGGGGCAAATGTATATTGGCGAGGTGCTGCCTGTTCCATTCCGATGCTTACATATGGATCACTTAGGCCCTTCAAAAGAAGCAAGCGGGGCAATAGTTATATTCTTGTGGTCGTCTGTGCCTTCAGTAAATACGCTATACTGAGAGCCCTTCGTAGCACTAAAACTAAGCCAGTTGTTAACGTCTTAGTCGATTTAATGGCGGTTTATGGTTGTCCACTACGAATCACCACGGACCGGGGCACTGCCTTCACCTCGAAAGAATTCGAAAATTTCATCAAGAACTACGGAGTACAGCATGTAAAGATAGCAGTAAGGTGTCCCAGAGCCAACGGACAAGCTGAACGAGTCAACAAAACGGTGCTGGAATCTCTCAAATGTTCAGTTCAAAACGATAAGGATTGGGACGTTGCTTTACCTTCCCTGCAGTGGCATTTAAACTCACAGGCGAATTCCACAACAAAATTCAGTCCTAACCAATTGGCGTCCAACTATAATCCACGAGATGTGACAACAAATCGTATGATTCAGGCGGTTCAAGAGGATCCTGGGGAAATCGTCGACGGGAATTATCTCAAACAAACGGCTCTCGATAACATAACTAGGGAGAAGCAGAAATGGAAGCAGAGGTTCGACGAAAAGCATAAAAAGCCGAGAGTATATTCTAAGGGCGATCTGGTAGTTATTGACTATGTGTCATCTCCAACCGGAACATCCCATAAGCTGGATCCACGATATAAAGGTCCATACGTAGTGATAAGAGTTCTCGACAACGATAGGTACATCGTCGAAGATTTGCCGGATGTTCCTAAAACTCGAAGGCGCTACACGGGTGTCATTGCAAGCGACAACATGAAACCATGGTGTACATTGTGGCCAGAAGAAGGTGAAGATCGTGAGGACGAATCGTCAGGGGACGACGATGGATCAGGAGTGACCGAACTGTCACGGAGTGGTGATTGAGCGGTCGACGAGATAAGACGTGTAGCTGAAGTCCTGCGTAAAAGTATTCTATGTAGTTTTGGTTTCTTTCTTTTTGTGTTTTGTTTCTTATAAAAATAAAAGTTTTATTATACAAAAGGCTGTCTTTGACAATCCCAATTCGGTCGAAAACCACTGTCGAACCAGTTTTCATTTAAAAAGTTTCGGCCACTGATCAAGTCCCAAATAATGTTTAGCAGAAGTTTCCGCAAAAGTCTTTTTGCAAAATATAAGCGTACACACAAAATAATAAAGCGATCAAATTCGGTAAAATCAATAATTTTTTTTCCGTTTTTCAACTCAACTTTTAACACACGAGAGTAAAGAATTTCAAGAAACTTTTTTACCAAACTCGAATGTTTTTTTTTGTTTCGCTCGTGTAGTTGTCTACATTACTAAAAAAAAATAAAACAAATATTGCATATTTTAAGTGTTTCTCATCTTTATCAATCATTTTGTGGCTTCTATGTTGATTTTAACTAAGTTTTGTAGGGCACTGTACGTATAGAAACTAAATGCTTAAAACAAAGGGATGAAAATTTGAATTAATTATACTGCCGATAAAAGCTATGATCTGTGATCTGCTCAATCTTGATCAGTAGCTCTTGCAACGTTTTAAAAAACTTGTCCAAGGAAGTTGCAGTGTGCCAGGATGGCACAGAACCATCCCTTCTGCGCGTTATCTTGATTTGAAATTCTCCATTAAAAGTAAGCTCATTTTTAATGCTTACTTAACTTGTAACATTATTTTGGAAATAAAATTTAAGGGGCCTATTAACTATAAGTTTTAATAGGCAGTTTATGAACCTCAGATTTAAGGAATCAGAATGATTCTTAGCAAGAAGAATCTACCAAGTTAAAGAAAGGTCGGGTTGATAGAACCGAAGCAAACATTGAGAAAAAGTATAAAACATTTTACACTTGTCATTCTGAAATCGTTAAGAAACGTCTTTCTATTCTAAAAGAACATTTTGTGACGCCGGAATATTTTGAATATTTGAATATTTTGAAATACAGTCGAACTTCCCTATAATGAATTCGCATTGGACCAGAAAAAGACTTCACAATATAGAAAATTCATTATACAGAAATTTAGATATTTTTTGTGTTTTCAACTTTTATTTAAAATAATCAGGTATTTTGGTTTGTATTACACCCTTCCAATTTTTTTTCCTCAATAAGAAACTCAAGTTTTCAACTAGAAAATTTATTCATTGTATAGAAAAATTCACTATATGGAAATTCATTATAAGGAGATAAAAATACACCTAAAATAGAACTAGAAAGCTGTGTCTTTGAAATTAGTTCATTATACGGAGAACTTCGTTATATAGACGTTCATTATAGGGAAGTTCGACTGTAGTTACGTAGTCTTAGGCTGCATGCCTCAAGAAACTATTCGCTCACCGACTCGTTTGAAGGAAAAAATGGTCGTGAAAAAAATTACAAGTCCTACAAAAATGTTTTTACTCTGCGTTAGGTATTTAATCGAACGACATTAACAGGAATACAATATCACGACTTTCAACAAAGCGACCTACAAAAATGTACGTTAACTTTGCATTCTAATCTGCAAATGAAGTCGGCATCACGACCAGTGAACGGCGAGTGAAGCGAGCAGTGGTCTTGTCCCCTAGTATTTAAAAAAAAAAAATAAATAAATAGTCGGCGTAACAGCCCATACAGGGCCAGAGCCTAGCTTCTTCGCGCCTCCACTGTGTTGTGCGCGTTATAATTTTGACACATGTGGAGGGGACCTACTGTTTAATGCCGGTTCCGAACGGCGAATTGCGAAAGCTTTCCATGACAGAAGTACTCCAGGAGGGTTGTCAGTCGTTCGCTGGATGTAGGGCCGTGAAAAATGTTTGTGATGTTATTTCCCCGAGCCGGATTCGAACCCAGGCACTCTTGCTTAACAGTCCGACGCACTAACGATTAAGCCACGGCGCCCGCCCAGTATTTAAAAAAACACTTACTAAATGCTTAAGTTTAAAACAGAGAAACATGTCCCTATTCCATCGACTATTAAATTTAAAACGGATTTAGTATTATTATTTTAACATACAATTTAGTTAACAGATAATTGCAATTACATCCCAAAAAAAATATTTACTAACTACAACGGATTTGAATCTTCTTTCTATTTCAAAACGAAAAATGAAGATCTAGTATGAGTTTGAAAAAAATCAAAAACTAGATGAGTCTTGGCAAAATGGTTATAACAGGTGCAAGTACGGATAAGAAACAATTTGTTATCACTCTTGTAGAATATGTACAATTTTAAACAGCGAACTTGGCTTTTTTCTTCTTCGTCAAGAAAAAATAATGGAGAAAAATAAAAAAATATCGTTGTTTTTTCTGCGTATTGCATATAAATAGCAGACATATAAAAGCAGACATTGTTTACTGAAAATGTTGCATTTTCAAAAAGTTTGAAGCTATTCGAAGAGTTAAACACGTCTCTTGAATATGTCTTTGGCTGGGAAAACAATGTAACAAGTACTCGACAATTGAATCATCTTTTGATCGAGTAAGCTTTGTGCAGAAAAAAAGTACATTCACCATTTTCTCTCAAATTTTAAAAAACCTTGCTGCTAACCGATCTTTTATGAATATTGTTGCCATTCCATTTTTCCTAAATTTGCTCTGTACAATTCGTATAATTTAGACTAGAAGAGTTTGATGGTTTGGTTTAAATTTAATTTTAGTGTCATCAGAATGTGTTAAAAAAAGCTCTTGGTGATTTCAAGGCAAACGCTTGAGTCGCCATGAGCCCCGAAATGCAGGATTTGGACAGGCATGCAGATTTAAGATTTAATGCTCACATTTCCCACCATTTTTGGTCAATGTTGGTAATTTGAGAAAAGCTATTTAATTTAGAAAACATCTGCCTAAGCAGAAAGGGCTTCAGCGTCTGTTTGTTGAATACCACTTCCATTTAAAAAAGTAACTAACGAGAGTGTTCAACCAAACTCACTGCAAAAATAGTTTTGGGATCAATCAACAAATTTAATTTAACGTGAAAAATGTCATAGAATTTTCATCCCATAAAAAAGGTAAAGTGGACGTGGCTTGGTGGTTAAGTAAGCACATAGAGCCTTGGATTCGACATGATACGAAAAGTTTGCAAACTTTCTCTTTGCAAAAAAAAAAAATATTTAAATAGAAATGTCAATCGTAAAAATCGGTATGAAAGTAGGGGGAGACAAAATCTAGGAATATTGAATATCAACAGCTTCCACAGAGCGCAAAAAATAACTGTTTCTTAAAAAAATACTATGTAGATTGGATTGAATTAAAAGGATAAAATTTGATTTCTAAAGACGATCCATAATCGATCAGCCAAAAAGAAATTATGGTTCTAAATGAAACATGGACCGTGGAAGCGGTCTCTCACGACCTTATACATAACCGAGCCGACAAAAAAAAACAATTCACGACAGTGTTATCAACAGACGTGATTTTTATGAGACAAGACGAAGCTGAGTTAAGAAAAAAGTTTCATGAAGTTTTAAGCACCGCTGATTAAAAAGACCCTCAAACTTTAAAAAAAAAACCACTTAAGAACCATTCTGATACTTTAAAGTGCTGACTCTAGTCACGGCTGATTGAACGGCAGTCCTCTTAAGTTCCAGACGTCTGAAACAGCTAAGTAAGTAAATAAGAGATATTGCCTCCTGCTCGCTTCGATTCACAAGGTGACCTTTCAGATCATCCGGCTGCCGCAGCACTTCCTGACATTTCCTGCGTAATGTAAAATGTTTCAATAATTGATGTAGATGGCGTCCCCCTCAACCGTTTTATTGTTCCTCACCGAGCCAAACAAATGATTACTTCACCCTTAGACAGAGTCCACCCACTCCACTCAATCATCTGCCTGAAATTCAATCTCAAAGTTAAGCTAACAAATTAACTCGCCAAAGACGGCGTTCACTTCCGTGCCACGACGACGACGACGTCCTGGCCCGCTGCCCGATCACTTTGCTCTCTCCCTCTGCGTATAAATATTTCATCCTTCAACCACTGCCCAAAGCCATGACCGTAAAAAAACGAACCCTACCTCCATCCGCCCCAACTCAGGACAGGGTGCTTCGAAAATAGGAAATCAACTCACTTGATGAGAATTACTTTAGTCTCTCTCTCCTCTCTCTCTCTCCGCCATCGACTTCTATCTGTCCACAGGACAATCCCAACGAACGTATCGGATCCAAGGTCTGCAACTTCGAAACTTCATTTGGCAAAGCGCCACAAACTTCAATCAGCACTCACACAGACACACACAATCCTTGATGATTTCTAGAACTCACACTTTCCACTTGAGGATTCATGGCGAGGTTCGGGTTTTCCATTAAAATGTATCCTTGTATCCTTTTGTTATGCTGCCCGCCTGTGCTTGAGAGGTTCCAACCCGAGAGAGAGAGAGAGCGAGAGAAACTGCCGAGATGTGGGAATGAGAATGGAAGAGGAAAACTTGGAATATCCTGAAAGTTTACTTCATCCATGATTCAAAGGACGAATGAAGCACAGCCACTCTCACACCGAGAGAGGGAGAGAGAGAAATGAATAAAAGAAAACGCAGAGCAACACAACGACGGAATAGAAGACAAACTTTTACATTTAACCTCATCCTTCCGGCGTTCTCTTCCGTCTTATCCTTCGGACAAAAATTAAAGGACCTCACATAGCTGCGACTGTCTACAGTCAATGCTCATGCAAAGGATTTTCGCTCAAATTGTCGGAATAAGTTTATCGGAACACACACACACACACACAGACAAAGGCGGTGGAGCTGTGGAGGAACTTTTGGCGTGTCCTTTTTTTTGGGGGGGAATTTCACTTGGGTGCATTTCAGTCGTCTTCCATCCCATCAGAGGTTAAGAACGGACTTGAAGGCAGAAGAAGCAGATCCTGCGAATCAGAAGGCAATGAGGGGATGGGAGTTCTTCGTCCTCCTTGGGTGGTGGGGCTGTTGTGTCTTTTATTTGCTTATTCGGCTCCTTTTGTTGTCTATTGGATAGCAGGAAGCAAAATGAGAATTAAGATTTAAAATTTTTCAACTGGGGGGAGAATTTCCATTACAAGACTGCGGTTGACAGCCGTGGGTCGGGCTGAAGGAGGTTTAAGGCTGCAGAAGTGCGTGTGGTTGATTCGAATTCGAAGATGTGAAGGATATTTTCTTGAAACATTGGAATTTGTTTTTCGGGGGATCTGGGTGTCGTCGGTCTTCCGGATCGGCGAGCTTGGTGATCGGGACGGGATTCATCGGATGACAAGTGAGTGACGGGAGATGACACGTTCAGGGATGGGATATGTCCAGGCTCTGTACGGTAGAGGACCATTTTAACTAAAACTGTCATATTTTTAAATAGAAGCTATGGCGTTCTGGTAGTTTGAAAGCGATGAATGGCTTACAAGGAATGTTTAATTTTCAAAAGCACTTCGCTTCAGTTAGACATCGAAGTGAGGTCTTTGAAAAAAAATGCTTACGAAATTGGTACAATTTTTATTTAAATTTTACTACGTTACATTTGGTAGCGGAATAGCCCGTCAGGAGCCAGAGCCTAGCTTTTCGGGCCTGCACTCCATTAAGCCACGGCGCAGCCGTGTTCAGTAAATTATAAGGAGAAAGGACGTAAAGCCGTTGATTAGAAACAAACCTCAAGCAACTTGACTAAATATTAAATTAAATTCTTTTAAATTTTACGGACCAAAAGCCAGAAATTTAATATTTGAATCGGGACATTCATGGCAAAAATATTTGTAGATTTTTTTCAGATTCGTCGTCAACAAAATGGTCGACGGTATTTCAGTGTACGTCATTTTGTTCGCATAGAATAGAAGTGATTCTCTCTTGGTTTTCAATGAAGGGCGATGAGTGCACGAATTTCGTCATTTGTAATTTTTGCCAAGTAGCGCCTGCTGATACAATAAAGCCATTCACTGCGAATATTCAAAGTAGTGCAAAGGAATATCTTGCGAAAATTAGACAAACACTCATATTCATGGAATAATGAAAAGCGAGGACTACATTAAGATCTAAGACTGGAACGTAAACAGTTCGGAACCGGCTCCATTTTTCATCAAGATATCAACCCATAAGGCTTGATATAATATTTCTGCTAGGTTTCGCTAGACTTAAAGAAAGGGTGATTTCTGAAAAGTTTAAAAAAAAAAAAATAAAACATAAAATTCAGAAAAATGCATGAAATCTTTATTTGAATCGATAGTACGGTCCATATAATTTTATGTTTTAAGATTATTTCATGCAAATGTTGACCTTGACTGCGCCTCAAATGGTCCATCCGCTTAGTCCAATTTTGGCATACTCCTTCCAACATTTCGGCCGGTATCTCACGAATAAATGCTTCAATGTTGCCTTCCAATGCGTGCATTGAAGCGGGCTTGTCTGTATAGACATGAGCTTTAACATAGCCCCACAAAAAATAATCTAAAGGCGTTAGATCGCACGATCTAGGCGGCCAATTGACCGGTCCCGAACGTGAAATAAAATGTTCACCGAACTCGTCTCTCAATAAGTTCATTGTTGCGCGTGCTGTGTGGCATGTGGCACCGTCTTGTTGAAACCACATGTCATGCAAGACAAGCTCTTGCATTTTGTGCAAAAAAAAGGTACGTTACGATTCGCATCGTTTTTGAAGAAGTACGGTCCAATGATGCCACCAGCCCATAAACCGCACCAAACTGTGACTTTTTCTGGATGCATTGGCAGCTCTTGCAATGCTTCTGGCTGATATTCACTCCAAAATCGACAATTCTGCTTATTTACGTACCCATTGAGCCAAAAATGAGCTTCGTCGCTGAACACTTTCTTAACTTTCTGAACTTTCTTAACAGCGCATGCATTTTGATAATAAAATTCAATAATTTGCAAGCAATGCTCGTTTGTAAATTATAGACCAAACTGAAGATGTTTGACAGTGAAACAAAACACGAAACGTGCGTCAGCTGTTTAAACCTGTGTTGCCAAAAAGATAATAGCTAAAAAATCACCCTTTATGAAAAAGTTAAGAGTTAACCAACATTACACGAAGGGATGCATTTCACTTGTGGGATGCATTTGCTATCTCCATCCCTCTTATTAAATCTCATGACTTGTCAACTTTTTTACATCACGCAACACACGCAACGGATTCTATGAGTTTGGGTCTCAAGTTTTTTTTCTAATTAGAACTTTCTAATTTAGAACTTAATGAAATTATGTTTTCTGAACAAAACCCACATGTTACAATGTTTGATTACGTAACATGAATAAAGTATTATTTCGCAGAAAAACGCGTAAAGTTGCCAGAATTAATTTTATACCTCAAATCGTTCTTTGTCGCACCGTATGATTTTAAACGGTGGCTCAGGCCACCCTCAGGCAAGCGATGGAAAAATGTCTAGAATTTAACATTCCAACATACCACCTGTTTATAGACTTTAAACCCGCCTACGATAGCATAGCCAGGGTAGAACTATATAAAGCCATAAGAGAATTCGGCATCCCAAACAAGTAAACAAGACTGTGTAGGCTGACCATGACCAATATTTTAAGCCAAGTTAAGGTAGCCGGATTGCTGTTCAAACCTGTTGTTTATTTTCATGCTCAGGAGGTCATTTTACACTACAGAAAAAAAAGTTATAGATTTTTTTTTTATCTTTCTCTTTTTCAAGTCAAAAGATCTTCAATGGACTTCGACAAGGGGATGGGTTGGCCTGCCTCCTCTTCAACCTGGCGTTGGAGAAAGCAATCCGGGACTCGAAGACGTCAAGAAGAGGGACAATCGTCACCAAGTCTACTCAATTACTGGCATACGCAGATGACATAGACATCTTCGGACGAAGTGAACAAGCTGTACAAAACTCCTTCATCCAGATCGAGCAGGCGGTAAAAAACCTGGGGCTGCACATAAATGAAGGAAAGACAAAGTACATGGTGGCATCGGCTGCGAGAAATGTTAGAAGAACAGTCAAGGCACCGGAGAACCAATTTGAAATCGTGCAATCCTTCAGCTACCTAGGGTCAGTAGTAGCCGCGGATATTAACATGAAAGAAGAAATACGCGAGCGATTACTTAAAGCCAACAGAGCCTACTCTGTAGTAGGCTTGCAAGGCTTTTCAAATCCAAGATCCTTACCATGAATTCAATTCTTGGATTTGCATAGTTTTACTGCGACACAAATCTGAGAAACGCAGCTTTCGACGGGCTTGGTGTTTTCATTCGTTACATTCTGACAACAAATTTTTGTTATTGAGAATTCCTCCTTAGCATCCTTGACTGCGTAACAATCAACAAGTATGGCAGATGCTATCAGAGCAATATGGCCGCCGCTGAATGTCAACGGCGACCAACCAGAACCGGAGAGCTATCTGGTTTCTAAACCCATGCATAATGAAACCCCTTAAATATGAAAACTTATGCCAGTCAGCATCTCCAAGCAAAAAAAGTCGTACCTTTCTTATAGCCCTTTGGACGTCTATATTTGGAATTCATCAAACATCTCCCGACCAAGGCCAGCAGTCACCAAACCACTTTCTCGAAATCAGATCATCCGCCTCCCCGAGCAATGACTTGGGCTTACCGCGAAAAGCCAATGGCCCAATTAAACGTGTGCTTTACCGAAAAAAAAACCTATTCACACCTAGTCACGTACTCAATCACGAACTTCCCTCCCACCGCCCGTCGATCGCCCACAGAGAAAAAAAAGCCCATCAGTCTCATTAAAAATTCCACCGGCGATGACCCAAAATGTCAAATTAGAGCCCCATAAAACTGATGCCTGATTCCCGAGAAGAATTCCGAATTCCGCGCGTCCATAAACCGAACATGACCTCTCACGTGAGGAGACGTCCTCGCAGAAAAGAGGCGTGGATGAAGCTCACTCAATTAATTAGCGTTATCGCGCATCTGTCCGATTAATACGCTCAGCGCAGCGCCCAAGTGTCGGCGGTATTCAAATTTCTTCCGCTCTCGACAAATTGACGCGCTGCGATCTCAGAGTCGGATTCTTCCCGACGATGAAATTCGCGCGCCGAACGCGTCTGGGGTCGTCATAACAACAGCCGGGTTCTAACGATCGTGTTTCGGCCAGAAGCCGGTTTCCCACCCGCCTCCCGTCACCGAAGGCCGGCGGATTTCTGGTTTCCGAAAAGAGAGTTACATAACCGATTTCTGGACGACCACAGCAACGACGACGACGGCTTCGACCGCAAACTGGTTTCGCTCGGTCGCTCGGCTGCTCTCTCCATCTCTCAAGGTGGAGGTCCCGCAAGAGCCGCATACATTACCCGGCGATTAATCAAGAACGCGGCCTCTCGGGGCGGCGGAGGACGCCGTTTAGGCCGCGCCTCGCCTCGGACCTGGCCAGGCTCTATGATTTATGGGACTCGCCGTGAACTCGGCGAACCCGAGACCGATACTACAGCGAATTCTTGTCACTTAGCGCGCTGAATTTCTGACATCTCTATGGACAGCGAGAGAGAGAGAGGGGCAGACGTCCTCCCCCCGCCGCCGGGGGTGGTGGGAACACCGAAGTCGTGAGCCGGATGGTTCGGATGTCTTCTTCTTATTTTTGTTGGTGTCTTTCTTCGAATGCCTCATCGGAATTCCACAGCCGTAGTTGCTGAGGGTGATTGTTTCTCGCTCGTCTGGCGGCCTGGTGTGGCGAGGTGCTGTACGGGCTACCGCTGCATTGCAGTGAGGGGACCTCGGGGAGGAGGAGAAGCATTTCAGGGTTCATTTCACACAACGACGACGAGGCTGGGTGTTTTTGCTCGTCGTGTTATGGCAGGCATCTCCACCACCCGGCAACTCCCCCAACTGAAGTAGTTTACTGCCGGTCGGATTAGTTCAATGAATTGTTGATAAAGGCTGTGGAGGATATCGGTGCGGGGGGGGAAGTGTGTCTGCGTGTCCTTTTGAATTTACTTTTTTTTTTTCTTGGATTCGCCTTGGAATTGATATGGAGGCGTCTAGACGGGATCTTTGAAGGGCGGCGGCATAATGCAAAGAACACAACGACGACGTGAATAATCTCTGGTGGATGTGAAAGGAGAGGCGTGATTCTCGGGGGGTTGTGGTGCAGATGGAGTCGACTCGCACGTAGTCAACGCTTGTGGCTGGCGTCTGTGTGTGAAGGGCGACATTGTTCGCAGTTGGTGTCTACTAGAGGTGTTACGGCGAGATAGCGTCAATCGGTGTTACGACAGAGCGGCAAATGTAAAGGTAGGATTTTGCAAAGAAATTCTATTTAAGATTCACATGGAAATTGGTCTTAGGATTTAAACTGAAGGGGTCAAGAGGCTCACTCACTCACTGCTGTAATTCTCCATTCGACTGAAAAGAATGTTTGCTCTTAGAAGTGAAGCCATAGTACAAGGAAACAATTGAGTCTTGTTCATTTTATTGCATTTCTAAGAAGAAACTTGTACTTGGCCCACACTATATTTTCTGCACAGTGTTATCTTTAATTTTCATTCCATCCTGACTTGTTCTGGTATGGAGTTTTCAAGGCTATAGTGTCTACTGTAAGTCATTTTTGAAAATACTATGCTTCGTTTCCACTCTGCTCACATCACTCCAAGTCGTCCCCTGCTTGCAATCTTTGATTTCCAATTTGGTCCAAGTTATCTATGAAAAATGGCACCCCTTTTTCCTTTTTTGGTGACTGCTCTAAGTCGCTACTCTCATGATTCATTTTCTGTTTCCAGTTGGGCTGTAAGTAATTCTTTGTCCCCCTCTGGTTCCAAATCGTCAGCCCTATACAATTCATCAACTTGACATTCAATTACAAGTCTATAACGCTGTAGGACGTCCTTGTACAGCTTGCGTTCTTTTTCAGTCTGCTCTATTTTTCTCTTCTACTCAACAAGCAATCTTTAACTCCCACCTTCTCTTTAGCTAATTCAACCATTCACTGTCCCACCTCTAAGTCACTCCCGCCGCAGATTTAATACGCAATTTTCTCCCTTGTGGTGTTTTGATTGTTCATATTCTATCAAACGATTTGAATGATTTCTAAACATCCGTGCAATTGAGGGAGAACTTTTCAACTTCAGCTTCTATGAGTCACGTGTCTTTAAAAAAAAAATCACTTGAAAATATCCCTTCAATTGATGAGAACAATGGCGGCCAACAAAATGCCAACTATCTCCGAATCAGTAAACCCTCAGACGCCGTCTAAACTGCGTCGCAGAAAAACAAGAAAACAGCATCTCAAAGGAAAAATCCCCTTCAACGGCACCCTCACACTCGGTCATAAGAACCCCGAAAAGCAATCCCATACGATTCATCGTTCCTTTCTCAAAGTCCATCGATTCACAGACCGCTGTCTTATCCTTCATCCGTCTCCTGTCATTTTTCATCGCCCGGCTTTACCGAGTCAAGGCAAACGAAATCAGGCCAACCAACCATCCCCACCCCCTTCAACGACGACGACGACGTCACACAACCACTTCAAATTAATAACCTTCCCATACGCAGCCTATCGGCCAACACACCGAGTGTCAGGGTTGATTTGGCGCGACAACAAAAGGACACAGCACACACGCTTGACATCACACGCACACGTACACACACGACGAGCCAAATCAACCCCCAATTGCGTGTTATTTATTCAACAAATAAACGACATTTGTATTTCCGTTGACATTAAGCAGCGAATTATTCGTCGTTCCTCTCCTTTGCACGGCAGAACGAAAGCGGCACAACAAAGTGACACAAAAAAAAAAACAAAAAAAAACAAAAAAAAACAAAAGAAAACGAAGTGAATGTCCACTTTCAAGGGTTGCTCGACACGGGGGTTGAAGAAGTCTCTCTCGCGCGAGCGGAAAAATGAGCTCAGTGGTCGGCTAATAAATAAAAATATCAAGATCGAAAAAAATAAAACAGGACATCTTCCCGCGGAGGAAATGCGTGACTTCTGTTTTTGTCCGGCTTCGTGTGGCCACACACACACACAGAGAGACGCCTCTCAGACCGACCGGGAGTAACTTTAGCAATTAACTTAATTAGCTTTTTGTACGGTTATGGGCTGGCGGAGGTGGGTGGTGTTGGTGGGCGGTGGAAACAAATGCGCCAATCGAGGAACCATTTTCCGAGGAAATGAACCCGAAAGACGCGTTGCGTGTGAAAGTGATTGCTTCGGCACGCTCTATTTTTGGGGGCTGCCAAGCCTCCCCACCTTTCCCCACTGCGACAAGCGTGAACAATTTCTGTTCTGCTTTTTCTTATTTTTTTACCCCCGTGTCAAGGACGTTCGTCATCGTCATCGTCATCGTCATCCCCCTGTCGTCGACGTGGATGGCGTGGATGGTGCCGAGCGAACCGTGGGAAAGATGATAAATCACAGGACGAAATTTATTTTTGCATTTGTGTGTGTGTGTAGAGGGTAGAAGAAGGAAACAAATATACACAGGAACACAGATGAAAACAGTCACCAAGATGTGAGAACGAGGGGAAGGACCTCTTCCGCACAGGAAGTGTGTGAAAAGAAACGAAAATTCAGAAGGAAGGATACACATCTCGATTGGCTGTGAGATCGTTGAAGGAGCATATGGCCGATGCAGATGTTTCAGGAAAGTGAGCGAGTGTGTGTTCGAATAGGAAAACCAACTCGTGGAGGATGGAGACGCGCACAGAATTTGGAATTGACGACAGGACACCACTTGAGGTGATTGCGAATTTTCACACTTTGACACTCAGTCGAGGTGAAAGTCGGCGATGGCTCAGGGACATTCGTGGACTGAATCTAGGGAAACAAATCTGACAAAAGTTGTCGAGGTTCTTGAAACTAAAACAATAAAAGGAATTTTTCAAAATTTCAAAACTATCGGATGAAAATTTCGCTTTGTTGGAGTCTTGCAAGGAGAGTGCATGACCGGTCACCGATTTTGATGAAATTTGGCATAGTGATAGCTTCCCTATGGGACATTAATTTGCCAAAGTCAGACAACACAACACTCCCCCTTTTTTGATAAAAACGCCCCCAGAGTCCACATCACTAACTCTCCTTGTTAGTGATGACAAAGATGAAAGAAAAAAAAAATCTAAAACGAAAAACGTTGGAACTCGTAGCCTAGGCTACAGAATGTTGCACAAAAAAGGCTTTTAAATTTCTATTGCTTGCAGAGTAGAGAAAATAGTAGTAGTTTGGCCCCATACGTGAGGAAGGACAATTCCAGAGACGGTACAACCATGAGTTGTATGAAATCTACCTCGAAGCAGACGTTTTAACGAAAATGAAGCTCGGTAGACTCCGGTGGGCTGGGCACCTAGCTCGTATGAGCGAAGAGGACCCTGCTCGGAAAGTCCTTTGCGGTACAATTCATGGTAAAAGACAGCGATGCAGACCGTGCTTACGCTGGAAGGATGGCGTAGACCAGGTAGCCCAAAGCCTGGATGGCGTCGGCAAGCGATCGGGATAGGTGAAAGTGCTTGCTGCAGGAGGCCCGGACCGGACACCGGTTGTTGTGCCGATCATGATGATGCACGTACCTAGAAACGGGTTATGTTTTCATCATAACTCATGTACTTTCCACCTTTGAAAGGAACATTTTTGGTTTTTATCGTAGCTACAAGTCACAGCTATGTATTAGAAAAACCATGGATTTGGCATGAAGTACAACAAATTTAGGCGTTTGCCCATCTCAAGCGCAAAAAGCCATAAAATAGCTCGTACATGTAACTAGTCGGCGCCGTTGGCTCGATCGGTTAGACCGTCGGACTGTTGAGCGAGAGTACCCGGGTTCGAATTCAGACCACCACAAACATTTTTCATCTCCCCACCTCCAGCGAACGACTGACAATCCTCCTGGAGTATTTCTGTAATCAAAAGTTTTCGCAATTCGCCGTTTGGAAGCGGCATTGAATATCAAGCCCCCTTCGCATGTGTGAAATTATAATGAGCACAACACAACGGACCCTTCAACGGACAGTTATGCGGATTTTTATTTTTATTTAAAACTCAACCGAAATTCAATTATATAAGGTTGTCAAATATCTCCCTTCCGCTTTTTTGCTCTTCATTCAATGCTTCATAAAAAGTGTTACAGTGATCGGATTTAGTTCAAATATGCGCCGTTTTGTTCGATAATCTGTTTCCATCTAGACGGCAACTTCATAATATCCCCCTCGTAGAAGCCCCCCTCCTTATTTGCGAAGAACTCGGACAGCCACTTTTCACAAGCCTCTTTTGATTTCAACTTCACACCACCAAGGGCGTTCGCCATGGACAGGAACAGCTTGTAATCGCTTGGCGCTATGTCCGGGCTATATGGTGGATGCGATAAAACCTCCCATCCGAGCTCCCGTAGCTTCTGACGAGTCATTAACGAAGTGTGTGGTCTGGCGTTGTCCTGGTGGAACACTACACCCACACTTCCTGTTGGCCAATTCGTGGTCGATCGCCTGCTTCAAGCGGTCCAGTTGTTCGCAGTAGATGGTAGAATTAAGCGTCTGGCCATATGGGAGCAGCTCATAGTGGATGATTCCCTTCCAATCCCACCAAACACACAGCAAAACCTTCCTGGCCGTCAATCCCGGCTTGGCCACTGTTTGGCACGATTTATCGGCCTTCGACCACGACCGTTTTCGCTTGATATTGTCGTATGTGATCCATTTTGAATCGCCGCTTCAAAAATGGGTCGAGTTCGTTCCGTTTCAGCAGCATATCGCAGGCGTTGATTCGGTCCAGAAGTTTTTTTTGCGTCAAATCATGCGGCACCCAAACATCAAGCTTTTTTTTGTATCCAGCCTTCTGCAGATGGTTCAAAATGGTTTGGTGACTAACCCCCATCTCCTGGGCGATGTCACGAGATGCCACATGCCGGTCTAACTCGATCGGTATTCGTCGTCACAGGTCTTCCGCCGGCTGGCTTATGCATGGTGTCGTTTTCACCGGCTCTGAATCGTCGAAACCATTCCTCCGCAGTTCGAAGTGATAGAGTACCATCCCCCAAAACACCATTAATCTCACGGAACGTTTCTCTAGCGGATTTGCATTTAACGAAGGAAAACTTTAAAATAGCGTGAATTTCGGCGTTAGTGAACTCCATACTTACACGTCTATAACTGTTGAACGCAATATCCAAACTAATCATGCATAGCGTCGTTTTGTAGGTTATGTCAAGACCTTTCAAATGATGTATAGTATTGCCAGATACGAGCTCTGCAGCGCTTTGTACATAGCCGGAAAATTCAAGAGACAAAAAGGCGGAAGGGAGATATTTGATAACCTTATATTATATTTTTTTAAATTTTTAACAAGCACGGGAATAATGATGATGAAATAGCAGCTGAAACTTTAAGAGCTGCTAAGACGGCAAAGAAAAAATCGATCACCCTTTAATTTTTTTCAGACTTATTCAACGTTTTACCACCAATTGTAAAAGTACCTAATTCTCTTAATGATTTTTGAACAGACCATTATCAGTTGATTATCAGCCGATCTCCAACCGATCGATGGCATTAAATGGTTGGCTCTGGATCGATCAAAGATCAAAATTCATGTTTTTTTAAAGTTCCTACAGCTAAGAACCCCAGCACAATTTTCATGAATTTTCATCGAAATTCTTCACAATTCGCACCGATAAATTTACGAGAATCTAAAATTCACTTCATGCTTCGTACCCTCTCGAAAAGTTTCTCAAAAACAAAACCACACCAACGGATGGCCCCCACAACGAGATAAAAACGCACTCTTCCATTCCGACACCGGCCACGACTCATATCCCCCAAAAAGACTTCCCCCCTCAAAAATTAAGGTTAAAAGGCAAACTTCACTTCCATCGAAAAAGAAAAATTAAAATTGTGGAAAATCTAACTTCAGTGACCACTGAAACGTTTCTCCCTCCCAAAAAAAAAAAAAACTCCCGCTCAGTGCGCGTTAAGTAAATAAATTATACAAACACATTTGTAACCTCATCTCTCCCACCCACCCACAACCATCACCCTCTTCTAAGTGCAATTAAATTACATGCTCCAAATATCCTGTTACATCCACAAAAATACCCTTAAAAACAATACAATATCCTTAGGAAAAAAAACAAATACCAAGCACACATGATAGCACTCCAGCCAAGTTCCGGTCCTTGGCTTTTCGAACTTTTTGCGATTTCGTAATTTTTTTTTTTTTTGCTCACCCTGTCATCTACCACCACCCCTTTTAGTGATGCACCCGTCTAAAGGCGCACACACACATAGACACAGCCTCAGGACCTTCTACACATGACAGTTTATGAGGAGAGAGGCGGATGCCTGCCACACGACGAACGAACGAACCAAACCGTGCAACCCTCAACACCACCCCCATCCATCCCCCCAGATTAATAAAGAAGCCATGAAACCAGGAGAACGACGACACGACGAGGACGAGGACGGCGAGGAACAGAGGCGAACAGAGGCGAACGGAGGCGAGCAAATGTTCTCTGCATTCGCATTCCCCCGATGGAAGTTTAGGTTGTTGCATTGTGCAGAGCAGTCAAAAAAAAAAACAGAAGAGAAGGAGAATGAAACAACAACAAAAAACGAGAAAATGGAAACGAAAACCAACTTAGGCGAACACAATTTTATTTTAGCAACTTCCGCCATGGAGTTTATCTTCCCACCCCACCGCCGCAACCGAATGCAGTTGAAAGAACTGCAACAGGACAACAAAAACAACTCACAGCAACTACAACGACGAAGGTCGGTCGAAATTGTGCGCCGCGCTGTACATTTGTAGGTATCCTGGCAGGGGCTGGATACCTCCAACCATCCGAGGACCGAGGACCGAGCACAGCATCCATCCATCTCGCTATCGCTGGATCTCTCTCCGGGGGGGTGGAATGGGACTTCCACCCTTCGGAGAAGGGTAGCTCTCGTAGCGGTGGCGTCGTCGTACGGCATTGTGCTGCGCTCCTCTTGGCACCTCTGTCCTCCTGTGTGACCTCGTTCTCATGGACTGCCGTATGAGTGAGTGGGCGTGTGTGTGTGTGTGTGAGGATGCATACGTGAGAGGGCACATTTATTGAGGTTAGGATGTGAGTGGGTGGGTGGCTTGGTGGGGCGGACACGAAACCCATTAAAAAATTACATCGCACATGGGGGGTGTCTTTGTGTGTGTGTATCAACGTGAAACTTTGTGTGCGGGTCGTAGGACACACCAGGCTAAGGCTAAATGACTCCTCGATAGTGTGGAGGTCCGCTTGGCATGAAACTCGAATATTTCTTATCTAATTGAATGCAGTGCGGTGGATTGGCGTGGCATGGTGTGCGGGTGTGCGAGTCGTGTCTGAACGGATCGCAGAAGGTAGCTGAACAGAAATTCGGACAAGGACCGTGTGAGAGGGACGTCCCTCTCTCTCTCTAGTTGGACGGAATAAATGATGACTTTTTGGTTTTAAGCTGATTTGAAAAGAATATCTGATGCTGGGAGAACTGTAAGTGAACTTGGTTTTTGAGGCTCTTGGGGAATTTTTGGTTTTATCTGAAAATGGGGGGTTGATGTTTCTATTGTTTGTGAGGGGAGGGAGTCCTTTTTTTTCTTCCAATGACCCACGAGCGGAAACGAAAAGTTCATTCGAAGTCGGAGGCAATGGAAATGGAGGGGAGTCAATGAATGAGTTAAAGTCTTGGTTGTATTTCATTGAGTTCCTGTCTTCCTTGTCGCTTCTTCAAACTTTCATCTATTGTTCCAAAGTTTTTCGAAAACAATCATTCGTTGGTTTCTCTGTCACCATTGGAGATAATCTTTTTTTGGGGTGATTTCTATTCACTCAAAAACGTTTGACTTTTCCCATCAGACCATGATGAGGATTCTTCGGATGATCCGTTCACTGTTCACTGAACGCTTAACTTTTTGGAAACTCCGAGGGAAATGAAGAAAAAGTTTGAAAAAGCGACTCATTAAGCCACTAGCTTCAAATTCGTCGTTTGTTTTTTCTTTCAAAATCCTCGACGAACATCGACTCTTCATCAACTTTTCAGTTTTCCAGATTTCAAACTTATGTCCGCTATCTGTCTGAAGTTTCATAGCTTCTCCTTCAAAAATCATTAACCGCTTCCCGTTCTATCCTTCTGAAAAATGTTTTTTTCAATAAATAAATGAAATAAATCAAGCAATGTCTTAGTTATTTAAAAGTGTATTCTTTCAAGTTAAAGTTCCAGGTATGCCATTTTATGTTATGTCATGAGTTTACGAGATACGATGTGGCAACTTTCTGTTTGGGTTCGAGTAATGGTTTGAGTTACGTCGACTTTGAGTGCATCGGTCAATTGCAAATTAATGGTTTTGCCTTCGAAAATCTCACAGAAAAAAGTCCAAAAGGCTTGACGTTGGTGTCTAAATTACACCACATTCGCAATAAACAAACTCGACAAATTCTTTAACTACTTGCCATCCACGTTCATCTCATTTAAGACACGGCACGGGCCGAGGGAGAGATAGAAAGAAGGTACCGGTGTGCGTTGCTTTTAAATGTCTGCCTGTTATATTCAGATGGGAAAATTGAGCTTGGAAGAGTATTCCATATTCGTGTGGTGCGGCTAAAGAATGAGTCTCTAAGCTTTACCATACGTCCGAAAGCAGGCTTGAGGGCGTAATGATAAGCATACCTAGCGTGGCGAGTATTGCGGATGAATTTTTGAATTAGGGGGGATGCAGTTGGCTAATTCATTCGAGCACTGTCTATTGAAATAGCGATAAAACAAAGACAGACCGGAAACATTTCGACGATGTTCAAGCGAGTCTATCGGCTTCATTGTCTCCTATCAGTTTAATCGCTCGGTTCTGTATTCTATCCAGCAGGTGCAAGGAGGTCTTAGAAGACCAGATATGAGCCTTGTACTCGAGTTTGCGGCTGATATATGCCTTATAAATGGAAGCCAGATCAGAAGGGGTGAAATATTTCTTGCGTCGTTTAAGGAGACTCGCAGAATTTTTGGCGGCCTCGAATATATGATCATTCCAACTGAGTATTGAATTGACGCTGACGCCGAGGATGGAAAGTCTTTCGATTTCTTTGAAACAAGTCCCATTCATGGATAATGGCTGATTGTTGGGTGTTCGCTTGAGTGACAGTGGGCAGCATTGGGTTTTGGAGGCATTACATTCCACTCTATTGGTTCTACCCCAGTTGATTATGCTGTCAAAGTCAGAATTTAATGTGCTCAACACACGCTGCCATTCCAATTCTACGGCCGAAGAGCTAGGCCGTGAGTCTTGAAACGAATATGAGAAGCAGAGGGTACTATCATCAGCGAAGGAATGGATTGGATTAGAAGTAGCAGACAAGAGATCATTTATAAAAATGAGAGTGTTGACAGAACAGAATCTTGGGGAACACCAGCGTTAATGTGGTGGATATCAGACTGGAATCCGTTCAAAACAACTCAGATTGAACGGTCCGAAAGGAAATTTCTAATCCATAGAAGAAGAGATTCATCGATACCGAAAGTACGCATTTTCGGCAAAAGAGCTTGATGTCAAACTTTGTCAAATGCTCTAAAAATAGAATAGAAATAGAAAGTGCAACGATTTTGCTTTCACCTGAGTTGTGCAAAACATGGTTCCACTTTTCGGTGAGATATGCCATCAAATCACCAGTGGACCGGTTGCTACGGAAGCCATACTGTTTTTTTTATTACGAACCAACATCCAGAAAGAGATATAAGAAATATCATAAAAAGTTGCAAAATCATTCGATTTTTGTTTTAGACTTAAGATTGTTGAAACATCTTAAGGAAAAATTTGCCATCAAAAGTTGCAAAGTTGCGACTAGACGTGTCCTTGGCAGTCCTCTAGTACGACAAAGATCTGAAAAGTATAGAAGAATTAATTTAGGAATGGTTGCTTTTTGGACAGTTAATCAAATCAATGATCGTCTACTCTTACTTTTAATCTGATTGTAATTTGTGGAAATATTTTGATGGGCAGGTCCTTAATGTGTAAATTACAAGAAAAATATCATTGACATTGATTTCGGTGAATGAATGGTACAAAATTCTTATTTAATTAATATAAAAAGTTAATAGTTAATAGATATTTGCATTGGGCGACGTAACAGCCCGTTGAGAGCCAGAGCCTAGCTTTTTTCGATTCGTTAAATATTTAAAAGCCATATAAACTGAATTTTTGATCTTGTTATTAAGTAATTTTGGCTGTCTTTCTATTAACTTTTTTTTGTTGAATCTATTGTAATAATTCTATTACCACTGTGGTTGTGCTGCTGGTTGGGGTATTAAATTCATGTTGCGCTGCAATAAGACTCAGTCAAAAAAGTTTCCGTACAGCAGCTTGTTTGTGTAAAATTTGTGAAAAAAGTAAGTAATTTATGGACCCCTTGTATAACACAGGGGGTCCACAAAGACCTAAGTGAGGTAGAACATATACATTCTGCCAGCCCACCAACCTAACCTAAGTAATTTATTAATTTATTAATTTTTTTATTTTTTTATTGGGTCATTCCACGCAGTATCGCCGAACATTCTGAACGACTCCACTCCGATTTGGCTCAAAATTGATGGAGTTACTTATTGATGTGGTTCAAGTAATGGGATGAAAAATGTTTCCTCAACTCGATATAGTTTTGCGAATGACGAAGGTTCAACAATTGATAAAAAGTCAAGATTCAAGATTTCTTTTAAATTTCAAAAAATCAAAACTTTAGTTTTGCTTATCCGAATTTTGTAAATTATGTCTTATTGAATTCAGAAAAACTTGAACTTTTAAGTAACCAGCACAATTTTTATTTGCAAGGACGAAGGACAATTTTGCGAGGACAATTTTTATTTGCAAGTTCAAAATTTCCTTTTTGTCACATATCCTTGAATATCTCAAAAAATGGTATTTTAATTTTCCTAATTTTTTTATATGTTGGAAAACTATATTTCACTCATCTTCACTCCGAATTTCAAGTTGGGATCTCGATGGGTTCGACCAAAAAAAATTGTTTAAAGAAAATCTAAATATTTTGATACACATTTTCGTATGAAACGAAACCCGGGGAGAGTACTTTAGAGTCAAAAATTGATGATGGGGTTTTGTAGACGAATCGAAGGCAAGCATTTTTCACGAGGCTAGGGGGATCAACCTCATTCCGTTTAGGCGGCAGGGGAAATTTAAAGAAAAGACTTAATTCACATGAAAAAAGAAACTATTAAAAAACACCGACAGCACTTACAATAAAGTACTATACCAGTTTTGAAAGCCAGAAACCTGTTCTGAAATATTTCATTCAGCATTTTATCACAAATTTTGTACGGAAACTTTTTTGACTGAATGTAAGTCTTTTAAAAACTATGAAAAATTCAAATAGCGAAACATCAGACCTAATTGGACATTTTTGATACTAGGTCATGTGAGTTCAGCTAAAATTATGAACGAACGATCTCTATTTAAGAAACATTGTCTCTAAGCAGACAAGAAGACCTCATTCTAGAACGGCTTTGGGCTGGAACAATTTTCGATCAAAATGTTGCTCTTCCGAAGGCATGTCAGCGACTTCTTCTTTATTCGTCAATTTTCTCTTTTGGACTGATCTATCAGGTTTGACCCCTTAACTTTGCTGAAAGCTCAACGCTTTTACGGGTCTTTATTTTTCTAAGCAACGCTTCTTTCATCGACAAATTCCCTTAAATTTTATGAGCTTTTTGAAATTTGGCCGTCGGTTTTTTCAGTTATTAGTCTTAGAGCTGTAGTGTCTGTCCTTAGCCCTTTTAGTATTTCTTCGTGGACCGCAGTCTTCAAAACACAATTTAAAATTTGTTTGTCTTTTATTAATTTTTGGTTTATTTTTCTATAATAAACCTTTGTAATCGTAACAGAAAAAACAAATTTAACACCCCCTCAAATTTTCACAGTTTTTGTTTGGCGGGTTGTAGAATACATAAAAAAAATATGGCTGTCCGTCTGCCTTTTTTTTTTTTTGTTTTTCGAGTTTTGAATTTGTGCATCTTTACTTCCCATTAGCCCATATAATACCTCGTGTTTACCTTAAACGGCGCAAAATCTTCATCTCCTGATCCCAGACCTCACTCAACCCGCCTTTGTTTCACTCATCCATTCATACAGTATCGCGTGTGATCTCTAATATCTCGACAATCGCCTAATAACTCCGATTAAGCCCTTTGATTGCTCTCAATTAACCTAATTACACCCGCGCCCCAAGCACCCACTTGACATTCACACACAAAGTAACTCCAATCGTACGGATCAACCCCCCGTGTCGCCACCCCCATAAATCTTCATGTGACCTCATTAGCTCCGCATTATCAAATCCCATTTCACAGCCGCTCATTATCTGACTTTTATTTTTCATTTTTTTCTGCAAAAAAAAACAGAACCTTCATACGCCTTCAATTATACACCCAACAACAAACAGGTTACTTACGAGTGGGCGGAATAAAAAGGAAAAAAAAAAACGCACACACATCAGCCCCCAACCACGCCATGCCCAATCAACCGCCTACAATGAGGACCAAATCTACCGAAGTCCCATTCTCAACCCTCTCTCACACACACACAGCCACACTCGCATCCCTAACGATCAATTCTCGTGTATTAACAAATGTCAACTCGTCTGCGTTTTAGAACTGTCAATGCATGCAACCAACCCTCTTCAGAGCGTAACAGGGTGCACAGTTTACAGCGAAGAAAAAAAGCAAAAAGGACGAAGGAAAAAAAAAAAATTGAAAACGCTGTAAACTTCCTACCCTCGCACAGCGACCACAGAAACAACGGCTCGGAAATCCTTTATTGTCGCAAAATAGGACATCTGCTGATGTATTTGGGTTGAGTGTGGTGCTGGTGTGTGTGTAAGAATACACAATTACAGTTTCTCTATAGAAATCATCTCATGAACTCGTGTGTATCTATTGAAAAGGGACTGTAAGCTGGTGGTAGTGTTGGCATTTTATCCGAGAGAAATTCGTTTTTTTTTTTATTATTTCGCTTCGTTTCGAGGTATCTGTATCTGTGCTCAGTTCTCAGGAAGAGTAGGTATCTGGTGGGTACATAGAGAAACGTATGGGAAAGTGTTTTGTGTGCCTTTTGCGTTTATTGATATCAATATTGTGATTTGCGATGTGCCATCCGTTTGGTTGGAGGGCTAAGGGTTGCCATTGAGGTTGGGGTGTTGGGCGGAATAAAATTTTGAGGGCAAATGAGAGATAGGAAAAAAGTGCAGAGGATGGAGGTAAATGAAGATGAGAAATTAAGTTTCTTTTTTCAATTTTTTAACCCATCTTTTAATTTGAGTAATGGAAGGAATGAATTCCTATATTTAGACACCAAGTGAATAGATTTGAAGAAAAAGTAAGTACAGTCCAAAGAGGAGGTGATACTACTTTTTCTGTGGACATGCCCGGCACTCTCACGTACTAGGAAACGCATTCTAGATGCATACTTCTTCAAGGATCCAAGCGAACTAGCTAGCTTCGATGTAAGGCGCTTCAGCGGTTTCATCAACTAATCCTATTGGGTATAGCCCAAGGAATATCAGACTACTAACTTTGCGCATCAAACAGGTAGTATGACATGCCTGCTAATATTTTTGGTTTGGCATATTTGCAGGACCTCTTTAGGCAGCGAGTCCGAGCATTGGGAACCATCCGGAGGCGTGACAACACAATGGGCCAACAAATGGCCTACGTGAGCCTCCGTTTCAGCGCAGGCAGTTACTAATACCTAAGACCTAAGACCTAAGAACAGTCCAATTTTCCTCTTTCCCCTTTTCCATTCGAAAACCATCCTCGACTAACTCCCTTTAACTCGAACTAATTCTGATGTCCCCTGAAAATTCGACTTAGAAAGATTCGACTGTATTGTTCATGTTCACGAAAATTATAAGGAGCAGTTAAAAGGATTAAAAAGGAGCTACAGAGTGGTTGACATTGACCAAACGCTATTTTCATTGTCAGCGACGCAGAAATTAATCAAGGGACTTGTTGACAAAGATCAATTACTGCTTTTTTTTGAAACCGATCAGAAGGAAGCAAAACGGAGCAGTTCACATATAAGAGAGATGCAGAAGACAGGCTACGATAAGGTATAGTTGCGGTCAAACAATAGCTGCTTTTTGAAGGATACCTTTTTGCAATATCATGATAATGATTCGAGTAATTGAAAAATCGTTTACTCTTTTTAGTTATTGTTCTAAAGCAGAAGAACATTTCCAAAGTCTCCAAGAAAAAGATATTCTCAAACTATTACAGCTATGCACTGCTATTATTTTGACCGTAGCTGTACTTTTGCCACCAGAATAACAACTCTGCAACTACTTTCAGTCTCGGCAGACAACAAACAAAAGCAAAAAAACGAAAACTTATTTAAAACCAGCAAATTATCAGATAGATAAGCCACAAATAGGTACTGTCTTCGTTTCTAGCAAATAGCGCACATTTAGCTGACAAGGACCAATTACTCTTTTCGTAAGGACAGACAAGAATATCAAACAGATTATAAGACCTGAGCACTTATTTCGTCGTTACCAAAACAGAAAGAAAAAAAAAAGAGTGTGCTTTGGACCACACAACTGAAGTAAAACCTCTTTAGCTGTACTCAAAGTCTATTCTCATCGAATGGAATTGTGGCTTAAAGCTATGTTTGCAAGATTGAAGTTTAAATTCCAAATTCCAACCAGAGGGGTCAAGCCGTTCCAAATTTGGAAATTCCAAACATTAATAGAGCCGATTTGAAAACCCTTAGGATTTTTTCTAACTCTTGAACGGCTGAACCGAATTCGAACGTGTGGGGGGGTACATGGTTCTTGGATATTGACGAAAATCTAGCGATTCGGAGGAAGCGTGTGGGGGGGTACATGGTTCTTGGATATTGACGAAAATCTCGCGATTCGGAGGAAGCGTGTGGGGGGGTACATGGTTCTTCGATATTGACGAAAATCTCGCGATTCGGAGGAAGCGTGTGGGGGGGTACATGGTTCTTGGATATTGACGAAAATCTGTCAATTCTGAGGAAGCGTGTGGGGTGGTACATGGTTCTTGGATATTGACGAAAATCTCGCGATTCGGAGGAAGCGTGTGGGGGGGTACATGGTTCTTGGATATTGACGAAAATCTCGCGATTCGGAGGAAGCGTGTGGGGGGGTACATGGTTCTTGGATATTGACGAAAATCTGTCAATTCTGAGGAAGCGTGTGGGGGGGTACATGGTTCTTCGATATTGACGAAAATCTCGCGATTCTGAGGAAGCGTGTGGGGGGGTACATGGTTCTTGGATATTGACGAAAATCTGTCAATTCTGAGGAAGCGTGTGGGGGGGTACATGGTTCTTCGATATTGACGAAAATCTCGCGATTCTGAGGAAGCGTGTGGGGGGGTACATGGTTCTTGGATATTGACGAAAATCTGTCAATTCTGAGGAAGCGTGTGGGGGGGTACATGGTTCTTCGATATTGACGAAAATCTCGCGATTCTGAGGAAGCGTGTGGGGGGGTACATGGTTCTTGGATATTGACGAAAATCTGTCAATTCTGAGGAAGCGTGTGGGGGGGTACATGGTTCTTCGATATTGACGAAAATCTCGCGATTCTGAGGAAGCGTGTGGGGGGGTACATGGTTCTTGGATATTGACGAAAATCTGTCAATTCTGAGGAAGCGTGTGGGGGGGTACATGGTTCTTCGATATTGACGAAAATCTCGCGATTCTGAGGAAGCGTGTGGGGGGGTACATGGTTCTTGGATATTGACGAAAATCTGTCAATTCTGAGGAAGCGTGTGGGGGGGTACATGGTTCTTCGATATTGACGAAAATCTCGCGATTCTGGGGAAGCGTGTGGGGGGGTACATGGTTCTTGGATATTGACGAAAATCTGTCAATTCTGAGGAAGCGTGTGGGGGGGTACATGGTTCTTCGATATTGACGAAAATCTCGCGATTCTGAGGAAGCGTGTGGGGGGGTACATGGTTCTTCGATATTGACGAAAATCTCGCGATTCGGAGGAAGCGTGTGGGGGGGTACATGGTTCTTGGATATTGACGAAAATCTGTCAATTCTGAGGAAGCGTGTGGGGGGGTACATGGTTCTTGGATATTGACGAAAATCTGGCGATTCGGAGGAAGCGTGTGGGGGGGTACATGGTTCTTGGATATTGACGAAAATCTCGCGATTCGGAGGAAGCGTGTGGGGGGGTACATGGTTCTTGGATATTGACGAAAATCTCGCGATTCGGAGGAAGCGTGTGGGGGGGTACATGGTTCTTCGATATTGACGAAAATCTGTCAATTCTGAGGAAGCGTGTGGGGGGGTACATGGTTCTTCGATATTGACGAAAATCTGTCAGTTCTGAGGAAGCGTGTGGGGGGGTACATGGTTCTTCGATATTGACGAAAATCTCGCGATTCGGTGGAAGCGTGTGGGGGGGTACATGGTTCTTGGATATTGACGAAAATCTCGCGATTCGGAGGAAGCGTGTGGGGGGGTACATGGTTCTTGGATATTGACGAAAATCTCGCGATTCGGAGGAAGCGTGTGGGGGGGTACATGGTTCTTGGATATTGACGAAAATCTCGCGATTCGGAGGAAGCGTGTGGGGTGGTACATGGTTCTTGGATATTGACGAAAATCTGTCAATTCTGAGGAAGCGTGTGGGGGGGTACATGGTTCTTGGATATTGACGAAAATCTGTCAATTCTGAGGAAGCGTGTGGGGGGTACATGGTTCTTGGATATTGACGAAAATCTGTCAATTCTGAGGAAGCGTGTGGGGGGGTACATGGTTCTTGGATATTGACGAAAATCTGTCAATTCTGAGGAAGCGTGTGGGGGGGTACATGGTTCTTGGATATTGACGAAAATCTGTCAATTCTGAGGAAGCGTGTGGGGGGGTACATGGTTTTTGGATATTGACGAAAATCTGTCAATTCTGAGGAAGCGTGTGGGGGGGTACATGGTTCTTGGATATTGACGAAAATCTGTCAATTCTGAGGAAGCGTGTGGGGGGGTACATGGTTCTTGGATATTGACGAAAATCTGTCAATTCTGAGGAAGCGTGTGGGGGGGTACATGGTTCTTGGATATTGACGAAAATCTGTCAATTCTGAGGAAGCGTGTGGGGGGGTTACATGGTTCTTGGATATTGACGAAAATCTGTCAATTCTGAGGAAGCGTGTGGGGGGGTACATGGTTCTTGGATATTGACGAAAATCTCGCGATTCGGAGGAAGCGTGTGGGGGGGTACATGGTTCTTGGATATTGACGAAAATCTCGCGATTCGGAGGAAGCGTGTGGGGGGGTACATGGTTCTTGGATATTGACGAAAATCTGTCAATTCTGAGGAAGCGTGTGGGGGGGTACATGGTTCTTGGATATTGACGAAAATCTCGCGATTCGGAGGAAGCGTGTGGGGGGGTACATGGTTCTTGGATATTGACGAAAATCTCGCGATTCGGAGGAAGCGTGTGGGGGGGTACATGGTTCTTGGATATTGACGAAAATCTGTCAATTCTGAGGAAGCGTGTGGGGGGGTACATGGTTCTTGGATATTGACGAAAATCTGTCAATTCTGAGGAAGCGTGTGGGGGGGTACATGGTTCTTGGATATTGACGAAAATCTGTCAATTCTGAGGAAGCGTGTGGGGGGGGTACATGGTTCTTGGATATTGACGAAAATCTGTCAATTCTGAGGAAGCGTGTGGGGGGGTACATGGTTCTTGGATATTGACGAAAATCTCGCGATTCGGAGGAAGCGTGTGGGGGGGTACATGGTTCTTGGATATTGACGAAAATCTGTCAATTCTGAGGAAGCGTGTGGGGGGGTACATGGTTCTTGGATATTGACGAAAATCTCGCGATTCGGAGGAAGCGTGTGGGGGGGGTACATGGTTCTTGGATATTGACGAAAATCTCGCGATTCGGAGGAAGCGTGTGGGGGGGTACATGGTTTCTGGATATTGACGAAAATCTGTCAATTCTGAGGAAGCGTTTGGGGGGTACATGGTTCTTGGATATTGACGAAAATCTCGCGATTCGGAGGAAGCGTGTGGGGGGGTACATGGTTCTTCGATATTGACGAAAATCTCGCGATTCGGAGGAAGCGTGTGGGGGGGTACATGGTTCTTGGATATTGACGAAAATCTCGCGATTCGGAGGAAGCGTGTGGGGGGGTACATGGTTCTTGGATATTCACGAAAATCTCGCGATTCGGAGGAAGCGTGTGGGGGGGTACATGGTTCTTGGATATTGACGAAAATCTCGCGATTCGGAGGAAGCGTGTGGGGGGGTACATGGTTCTTGGATATTGACGAAAATCTCGCGATTCGGAGGAAGCGTGTGGGGGGGTACATGGTTCTTGGATATTGACGAAAATCTCGCGATTCGGAGGAAGCGTGTGGGGGGGTACATGGTTCTTGGATATTGACGAAAATCTCGCGATTCGGAGGAAGCGTGTGGGGGGGTACATGGTTCCTGGATATTGACGAAAATCTGTCAATTCTGAGGAAGCGTGTGGGGGGGTACATGGTTCTTGGATATTGACGAAAATCTCGCGATTCGTCGGAAGCGTGTGGGGGGGTACATGGTTCTTCGATATTGACGAAAATCTCGCGATTCGGAGGAAGCGTGTGGGGGGGTACATGGTTCCTGGATATTGACGAAAATCTGTCAATTCTGAGGAAGCGTGTGGGGTACATGGTTCTTCGATATTGATGAAAATCTCGCGATTCGGAGGAAGCGTGTGGGGTACATGGTTCTTGGATATTGACGAAAATCTGTCAATTCTGAGGAAGCGTGTGGGGGGGTACATGGTTCTTGGATATTGACGAAAATCTGTCAATTCTGAGGAAGCGTGTGGGGGGGTACATGGTTCTTGGATATTGACGAAAATCTCGCGATTCGGTGGAAGCGTGTGGGGGGGTACATGGTTCTTGGATATTGACGAAAATCTGTCAATTCTGAGGAAGCGTGTGGGGGGGTACATGGTTCTTGGATATTGACGAAAATCTCGCGATTCGGAGGAAGCGTGTGGGGGGGTACATGGATCTTGGATATTGACGAAAATCTGTCAATTCTGAGGAAGCGTGTGGGGGGGTACATGGTTCTTGGATATTGACGAAAATCTGTCAATTCTGAGGAAGCGTGTGGGGGGGTACATGGTTCTTGGATATTGACGAAAATCTGTCAATTCTGAGGAAGCGTGTGGGGGGGTACATGGTTCTTGGATATTGACGAAAATCTCGCGATTCGGAGAAGCGTGTGGGGGGGTACATGGATCTTGGATATTGACGAAAATCTGTCAATTCTGAGGAAGCGTGTGGGGGGGTACATGGTTCTTGGATATTGACGAAAATCTGTCAATTCTGAGGAAGCGTGTGGGGGGGTACATGGTTCTTGGATATTGACGAAAATCTGTCAATTCTGAGGAAGCGTGTGGGGGGGTACATGGTTCTTGGATATTGACGAAAATCTGTCAATTCTGAGGAAGCGTGTGGGGGGGTACATGGTTCTTGGATATTGACGAAAATCTGTCAATTCTGAGGAAGCGTGTGGGGGGGTACATGGTTCTTGGATATTGACGAAAATCTCGCGATTCGGAGAAGCGTGTGGGGGGGTACATGGATCTTGGATATTGACGAAAATCTGTCAATTCTGAGGAAGCGTGTGGGGGGGTACATGGTTCTTGGATATTGACGAAAATCTGTCAATTCTGAGGAAGCGTGTGGGGGGGTACATGGTTCTTGGATATTGACGAAAATCTGTCAATTCTGAGGAAGCGTGTGGGGGGGTACATGGTTCTTGGATATTGACGAAAATCTCGCGATTCGGAGGAAGCGTGTGGGGGGGTACATGGTTCTTGGATATTGACGAAAATCTGTCAATTCTGAGGAAGCGTGTGGGGGGGTACCTGGTTCTTGGATATTGACGAAAATCTGTCAATTCTGAGGAAGCGTGTGGGGGGGTACATGGTTCTTGGATATTGACGAAAATCTGTCAATTCTGAGGAAGCGTGTGGGGGGGTACATGGTTCTTGGATATTGACGAAAATCTGTCAATTCTGAGGAAGCGTGTGGGGGGGTACATGGTTCTTGGATATTGACGAAAATCTGTCAATTCTGAGGAAGCGTGTGGGGGGGTACATGGTTCTTGGATATTGACGAAAATCTGTCAATTCTGAGGAAGCGTGTGGGGGGGTACATGGTTCTTGGATATTGACGAAAATCTGTCAATTCTGAGGAAGCGTGTTGGGGGGTTACATGGTTCTTGGATATTGACGAAAATCTGTCAATTCTGAGGAAGCGTGTGGGGGGGTACATGGTTCTTGGATATTGACGAAAATCTCGCGATTCGGAGAAGCGTGTGGGGGGGTACATGGATCTTGGATATTGACGAAAATCTGTCAATTCTGAGGAAGCGTGTGGGGGGGTACATGGTTCTTGGATATTGACGAAAATCTGTCAATTCTGAGGAAGCGTGTGGGGGGGTACATGGTTCTTGGATATTGACGAAAATCTGTCAATTCTGAGGAAGCGTGTGGGGGGGTACATGGTTCTTGGATATTGACGAAAATCTGTCAATTCTGAGGAAGCGTGTGGGGGGGTACATGGTTCTTGGATATTGACGAAAATCTGTCAATTCTGAGGAAGCGTGTGGGGGGGGTTACATGGTTCTTGGATATTGACGAAAATCTGTCAATTCTGAGGAAGCGTGTGGGGGGGTACATGGTTCTTGGATATTGACGAAAATCTCGCGATTCGGAGAAGCGTGTGGGGGGGTACATGGATCTTGGATATTGACGAAAATCTGTCAATTCTGAGGAAGCGTGTGGGGGGGTACATGGTTCTTGGATATTGACGAAAATCTGTCAATTCTGAGGAAGCGTGTGGGGGGGTACATGGTTCTTGGATATTGACGAAAATCTGTCAATTCTGAGGAAGCGTGTGGGGGGGTACATGGTTCTTGGATATTGACGAAAATCTGTCAATTCTGAGGAAGCGTGTGGGGGGGTACATGGTTCTTGGATATTGACGAAAATCTCGCGATTCGGAGGAAGCGTGTGGGGGGGTACATGGTTCTTGGATATTGACGAAAATCTGTCAATTCTGAGGAAGCGTGTGGGGGGGTACATGGTTCTTGGATATTGACGAAAATCTCGCGATTCGGAGGAAGCGTGTGGGGGGGTACATGGTTCTTGGATATTGACGAAAATCTCGCGATTCGGAGGAAGCGTGTGGTTCTTGGATATTGACGAAAATCTGTCAATTCTGAGGAAGCGTGTGGGGGGTTACATGGTTCTTGGATATTGACGAAAATCTGTCAATTCTGAGGAAGCGTGTGGGGGGGTACATGGTTCTTGGATATTGACGAAAATCTGTCAATTCTGAGGAAGCGTGTGGGGGGGTACATGGTTCTTGGATATTGACGAAAATCTGTCAATTCTGAGGAAGCGTGTGGGGGGGTACATGGTTCTTGGATATTGACGAAAATCTGTCAATTCTGAGGAAGCGTGTGGGGGGTACATGGTTCTTGGATATTGACGAAAATCTCGCGATTCGGAGGAAGCGTGTGGGGGGGTACATGGTTCTTGGATATTGACGAAAATCTGTCAATTCTGAGGAAGCGTGTGGGGGGGTACATGGTTCTTGGATATTGACGAAAATCTCGCGATTCGGAGGAAGCGTGTGGGGGGGTACATGGTTCTTGGATATTGACGAAAATCTGTCAATTCTGAGGAAGCGTGTGGGGGGGTACATGGTTCTTGGATATTGACGAAAATCTGTCAATTCTGAGGAAGCGTGTGGGGGGGTACATGGTTCTTGGATATTGACGAAAATCTGTCAATTCTGAGGAAGCGTGTGGGGGGGTACATGGTTCTTGGATATTGACGAAAATCTGTCAATTCTGAGGAAGCGTGTGGGGGGGTACATGGTTCTTGGATATTGACGAAAATCTCGCGATTCGGAGGAAGCGTGTGGGGGGGTACATGGTTCTTGGATATTGACGAAAATCTGTCAATTCTGAGGAAGCGTGTGGGGGGGTACATGGTTCTTGGATATTGACGAAAATCTGTCAATTCTGAGGAAGCGTGTGGGGGGGTACATGGTTCTTGGATATTGACGAAAATCTGTCAATTCTGAGGAAGCGTGTGGGGGGGTACATGGTTCTTGGATATTGACGAAAATCTCGCGATTCGGAGGAAGCGTGGGGGGGGGAACATGGTTCTTGGATATTGACGAAAATCTGTCAATTCTGAGGAAGCGTGTGGGGGGGTACATGGTTCTTGGATATTGACGAAAATCTGTCAATTCTGAGGAAGCGTGTGGGGGGGTACATGGTTCTTGGATATTGACGAAAATCTCGCGATTCGGAGGAAGCGTGTGGGGGGGTACATGGTTCTTGGATATTGACGAAAATCTGTCAATTCTGAGGAAGCGTGTGGGGGGGTACATGGTTCTTGGATATTGACGAAAATCTCGCGATTCGGAGAAGCGTGTGGGGGGTACATGGATCTTGGATATTGACGAAAATCTGTCAATTCTGAGGAAGCGTGTGGGGGGGTACATGGTTCTTGGATATTGACGAAAATCTGTCAATTCTGAGGAAGCGTGTGGGGGGGTACATGGTTCTTGGATATTGACGAAAATCTCGCGATTCGGAGGAAGCGTGTGGGGGGTACATGGTTCTTGGATATTGACGAAAATCTGTCAATTCTGAGGAAGCGTGTGGGGGGGTACATGGTTCTTGGATATTGACGAAAATCTGTCAATTCTGAGGAAGCGTGTGGGGGGGTACATGGTTCTTGGATATTGACGAAAATCTCGCGATTCTGAGGAAGCGTGTGGGGGGGTACATGGTTCTTGGATATTGACGAAAATCTGTCAATTCTGAGGAAGCGTGTGGGGGGGTACATGTTTCTTGGATATTGACGAAAATCTGTCAATTCTGAGGAAGCGTGTGGGGGGGTACATGGTTCTTGGATATTGACGAAAATCTGTCAATTCTGAGGAAGCGTGTGGGGGGGTACATGGTTCTTGGATATTGACGAAAATCTCGCGATTCGGAGGAAGCGTGTGGGGGGGTACATGGATCTTGGATATTGACGAAAATCTGTCAATTCTGAGGAAGCGTGTGGGGGGGTACATGGTTCTTGGATATTGACGAAAATCTGTCAATTCTGAGGAAGCGTGTGGGGGGGTACATGGTTCTTGGATATTGACGAAAATCTCGCGATTCGGAGGAAGCGTGTGGTTCTTGGATATTGACGAAAATCTGTCAATTCTGAGGAAGCGTGTGCGGGGGTACATGGTTCTTGGATATTGACGAAAATCTGTCAATTCTGAGGAAGCGTGTGGGGGGGTACATGGTTCTTGGATATTGACGAAAATCTCGCGATTCGGAGGAAGTGTGGGGGGGTACATGGTTCTTGGATATTGACGAAAATCTCGCGATTCGGAGGAAGTGTGTGGGGGGTACATGGTTCTTCGATATTGACGAAAATCTGTCAATTCTGAGGAAGCGTGTGGTTCTTGGATATTGACGAAAATCTGTCAATTCTGAGGAAGCGTGTGCGGGGGTACATGGTTCTTCGATATTGACGAAAATCTCGCGATTCGGAGGAAGCGTGTGGGGGGGTACATGGTTCTTGGATATTGACGAAAATCTGTCAATTCTGAGGAAGCGTGTGGGGGGGTACATGGTTCTTCGATATTGACGAAAATCTCGCGATTCGGAGGAAGTGTGTGGGGGGGTACATGGTTCTTCGATATTGACGAAAATCTGTCAATTCTGAGGAAGCGTGTGGGGGGGTACATGGTTCTTCGATATTGACGAAAATCTCGCGATTCGGAGGAAGCGTGTGGGGGGGTACATGGTTCTTGGATATTGACGAAAATCTGTCAATTCTGAGGAAGCGTGTGGGGGGGTACATGGTTCTTCGATATTGACGAAAATCTCGCGATTCGGAGGAAGTGTGTGGGGGGGTACATGGTTCTTCGATATTGACGAAAATCTGTCAATTCTGAGGAAGCGTGTGGGGGGGTACATGGTTCTTGGATATTGGCGAAAATCTCGCGATTCGGAGGAAGCGTGTGGTTCTTGGATATTGACGAAAATCTGTCAATTCTGAGGAAGCGTGTGCGGGGGTACATGGTTCTTCGATATTGACGTAAATCTGTCAATTCTGAGGAAGCGTGTGGGGGGGTACATGGTTTTTGGATATTGACGAAAATCTGGTCTTTCTGAGGAAATAACCTGTGCTTCAAAAAGAAACCACTAAATGACCCACACGTTAGAAAGATGTATTGTTCACAAATAAGAAAGAATTAGTAGACAAAAAAGAAACGACTTCTATTTTCTTAGCAGTAGAAACGAGTGTACATATTATATTAGAAAGTTGGACAACCAATTTCAATCTCAGCAGTCCAGAAAGGAGCAGAAAGAATTTTCTGACGAGAGTCCAAAACTTTTAATAGCAAAAGACTAGATAAATAGGCATGTGACAAATAGTGTCTTCGTTTCTAGCACCCATAAAGAATTAAAGAAGCAAGCGTACGTAAAAAATAAGAAATAATTTTACTAGCAATAGACTTAACACAACTTAAATTAAGCTGCGTAACAGAACGAAGAGGGTCAAAGCCTAGCTTTTTTCACACCTCTACTGTGTTGTGCGCGATATACATAATTTGACACATGTTAAGGGAACCTACTGTTTAATGCCTGTTCGCCAAATTGTAAAAGCTTTCCATGACAGAGTTTACTCCAGAAATCAGTCGTTCGCTGGAGGTGGGCCATAAAAATTGTTTGTGGTGTTCCGTCTCCGGGCTGCATTCGAACCCGGGTACTCCCTTTTCCTTAGTCCGACGCACTAACCATTTAAGAAACTAACCTTTTGGCAGCAAAGGAGTCTTTAAATTATCGTTATCGTGTTCTTAGAACGCTTTACTACCCTCTGCCAGGATAAATGGTTTTGTTCGTTTACTTCACTACGCTTTTTCTTACACTTAGTACTATTTTACTACTAAATGTACTGCTTTATAAATTAAAAACCCTCTCACATTAAATATCGATAATTAAAATACAAACAAAAGTTATTTCATCCACAGTCAATCACAGACGTCAAAACTCCGGCCAGCTGTCAGAAAGAGAACAAAAAGAATTCCACATCTCCATCGCCAGTACAAACCGAACACCTAAACACCTACCCTACTCTTCTCATGCTCACAAAACAAAAAAAAAAAAGAACCAACAAAAAGAAAAACATAATCAGCGGTAATACGAATGAGAATGGGAAAATACAAAAATCAGATACACAGATAGAAAAACGAACGAGAAGCAGCGCCATAACCCCAACTTTCAATCTCATTGCACACACTGTGACAATATTACCAACAAATGAAACAAACAAACAAACAAATGAACACCAAACACACACATAGTCAACTCAATTTAAGTACCTGCCAATTCGAATTTTCGAACGTGGCTCTTTAGTCGGTTCTCTTAGACGCCGAGCAAACACACACAGAGAAATCAAGAGCGGTCCAATTGGTGAGAGAGAGCAATTTAATTATCTCTCAGTTTCATCTCATCAAAATGTTCACACATCAACACGACACCGGGCGGAGGACGATAACACAGCGGACAGCGTGTGAGGCATAAATGCGATAACGAGTTTTTAAAGAGAATCCCTCCGCACACAGAGAAAGAGACGGATACTCTGAAAATTCTTTTCTTTTTTTTTCTGTTTTGTTTTCCTCTCTCTTTCTCGGTGTTTTTCTTTTCCATTTAATTCACTTTTTATTTTTATTTCCACCACATTTGTCGGTTGATCAGCAGCAGGGTGATGTGTTGAGATGATGAGGGTCTTTTTGTTTTGTTTGTTTATTTGCGCTCTCTTGCAGTCGAGTGTCGGTGTTGGGAAGGGGGATGATTGAGAGACACAAAAAAAAAAAACGGAGAGAGAGAAATAGCACGTAGTGAACAAAACGGTGTTGTGTTTGTATTTTCCTTCATTTTTGCGTCTTTTTTTCTCGTGTGGTTGTTGTCCGCTTTGTTTTTCATTTCACAGATAAAAATCATTGAAAAACGTTTGGCACAGTGCCGATTGAGATTTTGCGGACACCGCATAAAAGGCGAAGTTAATCGTGCAAGGGAGGTGGAGATGATGACACTGGTGGGGGATTGAGGAAGTGATTTTCTTTTGACAGACGGGAGTTAGAGGATTGAACTTATTAGTTAGTTATTCGGGGTATTTGCGGACTTGAGTTTGACAGATGGCTGATGTGTGTCATTTTGTGGGGGTGGTGGTGGTTGGAGTGACGGGAGGAATTTTTGTGCGATCGTGTGAAATGCGTTTGGCGGGAGATCTTCTCATCGATCTTGTGCGATATATTTTCGAAAATTTGTGAATGGGAAGTCCACGGGCGATGTGAAATGCGTGCGAAGAAATGACGTTGGTTATTTATGACAGCGTGAGGCTGTCAGGAAGCATTTTAGACAATTTCACAAATTTACTTAACAACTTTTGCGGGTTATGACCGCTGGTAGTTTATATTTAATTTAAATCTTTTGACTTAACGCTGTTTTTTACTTTTATGTTTGACATCTTGACTTCCTCAGTTTAACATTTAAGGAAAATTTCTGTTGAACAAATAATACAGAATTTAAAACGAAATGGGCATAGAAAAGTGGTTACTAACCCAAACACAGGTCCCAAACTGATTGTTACAATATGTACTAAGTCTCAATAAGGGACATGTATACATACCATTATGAAATTAGAAAGAAGATATTTATTTTGCTGTCAAATAAAGGACCTCAAAATTAGTTTTTTAAATGTAGGGTTACCGTATGGGCTTAGTTTCCTGGCAATGTAAATTAATTTACAATGTACGTATGTAAAATAAAATAAAATAAAAAGAGTATGGGGTGTTTTTTTTTGTTTTTTTTTTTTTCTAGAGGTAAAGAACTTTAAGTTGGCCGCCATTTTAACTGGTGGCCATTTTACCAGCTGTCCAGTGATTTTTTTTAATTTGGTTTGGCATTTCAACATAAATAGACTAACACCTGAACAACGCTTCCAAATTGTGGAAATTTGTTTTCAAAATCATGGTTCTGTTTGAAATACGTACTGTGCACTAAGTCCATTTTACGGCAACATAATCGTCCATCAGAGCAATTAATTCGATCAACTATGGAACGTTTTCGTACCACGTTTACTCTAGATTATAATACGCATCCACAGAGATGTCGTACAGTGCGTACAGTAGAAGTCATTGGTGCTGTAGATGTAGCGCAGAGGAAGACCCCAATCAGTCTACCCGCCATCGTGCACAGGAATTGGATATGTATCCCTACACTTTATGGATTATTTTGTGGAAAGATCTTGCTTTGCGTGCTTACAAAATCCAACTCGTGCAAGAATTGAATTCAGAGGATCACCTAGCAAGGCGTAGATTCGGTGAATGGGCCCAAAACAACATGGCCGTTGATCCTAATTTTCATATGTGAATTTTGTTTAGCGATGAAGCTCACTGTTGGTTGAATGGACACGTCAATAATCAAAAAACAATAATTATTTACTGAAATAATCTAACCAGACATAAATTGTATTCGGTTGCAAAAACAAAATCATGTACTCAAATTAATAAACAAAACTGCCGTATTTGGAGTGATACTCCTGAATTGTACAGTTTCATCCACAAAAATTGATTTTTTTGGTGTGCTTTATAGGTTGGTGGAATAATTGGTCCGTAGTTCTTTAAAAACGAAGCTGGCCAGAACGTTACAGTCAATGATGACCGCTATAGAGCCATGATTACTAATTTTTTCGCTCATTAATTGAACATCCACGACGTGCAGGAGCTGTGGCCTCAACAAGATGGCGGAACTTGTCACACAGCTCGTGCCACGATCGATTTATTGAAGGAAACATTTGGTAATCGAATAGTTTCACGTTATGAGCCCGGAATTGGCCTACAAAGTCGTGCGCTTTAACGCCATTTGACTCTTTTCTGTGAAACTATGTGAAGTCGGTAGTCCACATCGAGAATCTTGAAACGATTGACCACTTGGAGGACAACATTCGCCGTGTTATTGCTGATATATGGCCAGAAATGTTGGAAAAAGCCATCAAAAATTGTACCTCGAGATTAGAGGCCAGCCGTGGCGATCATGCGACAGAAATTATATTTAAATCATAATGCCAGAAGATTATCTTTCGTTAACAAGGCGACAATCCAAAATCCGGAGCATGAATTGTTGAGTTTTGAATTATTTTTTGGTTTTTATGGTCAAGAATTTTTGTGATTTTTGGTTTTAGTAAGCTAACAGAATAAGCTTTCAAACATATACATATTTATATTCGTCGCACAAAAGGTCAGTTGGCAGTGGGCAGTTTTTTCTTGGCATGGCGTTTGGCCCATAGTTAAAGTATCTGGTAGGATGGACCAACACCAATTTAAATAGATCTTGAAAACTTTTATGGAACCATTTCCGTTTTTTTTTTGTTTCTTCGTTTTCCAGTTTATTTTGTACTTTTTTAAACAATGAATGTTTTTTGAAAATTGTTTTTGACTCACTTACCTTTGTCATTTAGGCTACTTATTTTTGAAGGCCTAAAATTGCTCGTTTTACTGCCGTCAACGTTCGCACCCCTCTCTTAACTTCTGTATTATTATGTTTCTTTCATCGTGGCCAATTATGTTACTTAATAGCCGAAGGCCCTAGTTGCTCTGGCTACATTTTTCTAGCTATCAATTTTTAAATTTTCGACTAGCTTTAACACGTTGAATGTCATGGGGGTCACCAGTGACCGGCACTAAGTTTGTTTGTAAATGGCGTGGCAATGTGTTAACTTTTTCTTCAAGAGGAAGATGCGCTTCTATTTGCAAGTACTAAAACATTTTGCCACTTTCGAATCTATTTTTAAGCAGATGCACGGCCTAATTTGATAGGCGGAGGACCTTACTTCGCCTATTCATCTATGAGTCATTTGAAAGATCTTGAAATCTCAGTAAACTTGTTTCAAGCGATTCTTTTTAGCACCTCCAGACGTTTTCCGTCTGGTGACTTCTGTCGTCTTTCGCCTTCTGTCATCTGCCGCCTTCTGTCTTTTGTTTGTCGATTTTGTTCAACATTTTCATTTGTACACCTGCCTCTGAAGGCTACCATTTTAGCGGCTTAAAAAATCTCGATCAAACTTTGTATTCCAGAATTTCAAATTGGTCTAGCCCAAACCTTTCTTCAATCTCAATTTCACAAGTCGTCGCTTCCAAATCTCTCATCTTCACCAAAAACACACAAAAAAAATCTGCCTATAAAAAATGTTACTCATACGCCACCGTAACCGCCGAAACTCCCAACACCAACGAACACCCATGTCGTCTAAAAACTCTTCACCGCAACTGTACATTTGCGTGAAATTGTTTCATGGCTTATAAAGATATATAATCTCCCATATGACAATGAGAAGCAAAAAAACGACTAAAACAAAAGCCAAAGTAGAAAAAAGAAAAAGCAAAAATAAAACGAAGAAAAATATTAATTCATTTTGAATTTGGAACGTGAACGCAATGGGGATACAAATCGCGAAGAAACTCCAACACATTCGTGTGACTCTCTCGCCAGTGTGTGGAGTAGAGAATCAAAAGAGTGTGTGTGTGTGTGAATGAGTGGGGGAGTGAGAAAGGGCAAAACAGTAAATAAAATGAGCATTACGAAATTAGTTCAAAGAGTGAAGTGGAAGTGATGAAAAAGCATTAAAACGACGAACCACAAAAAAACAAAAAAAAACCGTCATCGGAGAGCAGTTGGTCGCACACTGTCGCAGGTGTATGAAGAACGTGGATGAGGGAATGAGAGAAGAGTGTGAGAGTGTGGGGCTCTCTTAGGACGATGAGTGGAATGCCTCGACAAACTGATAGCGATAATCGAACCAAGTGCACACCACCATCAGCGTCTTCCACACAACCTGCCAGTTGTTTACACATGCTGTGCCTGTGCGATGACTGCTCAGCTCCTCGGAGTCTCACACAGTTTAAGTTTGACATTCATGCTGACCAGTTAGGTGTGTGGTAGGTCTCTAATGTCAAAGCAGGCGTAATTGAGCGTTATATCAAAAGGGGGTGGTGGGCGTCTGAGGTGAGATCGAGTGGTGGTAGGATTCCTTTTTTGCCTCTTTTGTGTGCAAGCAGCAGCAGCTTAATTCCCTGTCATTTTCAATGCATTCACATGAGATAATTTTTTTTTTTCTTTTTTGTGTGGATTCCTTTTTGTACGCCGATTCGTTGTCGACGAGTTGTGAGTTATTCTTTTTGAGAGGCAAATAATTCTGTTTGCGATTTAAAAATAGAAATTTATGCAGCGTTGAGCGGTCGCTACTCTAATTGGTAATGAAATTCAAATGAGATAAGATTCACAAGACGATTTCGATTGTTTTTGTGTGTCGAATGGATTCGTAGATGCTTTTTTGCGCATGAGAAGTGTACTCGAAATTGAGTGGCGTTTTGGATGTGAAATTGAGATGTTGGGGGAGGGAAATAATCAATTAAAGTCAATAAGGGCCAGGCCAAGGATTATAAAGGTGCGGCTGGGTATTCGGTTTTCCGAGGAAAAGGAAAAGGACACTTTCGAAGAATGTCTGATATTGAACGCGAGCGTTTGGGTTGCCATGAGTCAGTTTTAATTGTAAATCGATCACAAGACTGCTTAGAATGATCCACCGGGGACGCGGCGTCTGGACATGAGTCCTAAGCAGCGATGCCAGATCGAGCGATTTCTTTTTCCATTTAGGGATTGATACTCGTTTAAAGCGACATTTAGCAATTAAAATACAGTCAAATCTCTCTAAGTCAAATTTTCACTGGTCATCAAAATTAGTTCGAGTTACAGGGAGCTTCACTTAGAGCATGATTTTTTGTATGAAAAATTGGGACGGGGAATGCCAAAATATGGCGAGGGAAATTTGTTAGATGGAAGTCCGACTTAGAGGGAGTTCGACTTGAGAAGGGAATGCCAAAATATGGCGAAAAAATCGAGTTAGAGGGCTTTTCGACTTAGAGGGCTTCGACTTTAAATTACTAAAATAAATTTTATAAGCATATTAGAAAGTTTATGAGAATAGAAGAAAAAAAAAAAAAAAAAACTTTCGAAAATAAAGGAAAAATTGCATTCGGTCGCCAAATTGGGGATTTTGTCTGGCAAAAAAATTTATGACACTGGTCTTACGTTACTTATTGACTTAGGTGTCGCTAGAGCCAAGGGTAAATCTGGTCCTCAACGAACATTCCTCTCTGACTGACCCGGTTGTTTACTAGTTGTTTCCAGTTTCGCACGCCAAGTTGGTTGAAATCCTTCTCCACTTGGGTGCGCCAACTGAAGTGTGGTTTTCCTCTGCCGCAATTCCCCAATGTGGTAGATCTGAAGACTCTCCGGGTCGGAGCATTGGTATCCATCCGCTCTAAATGGCCCAGCCGCTATAAGCTGTTGCAGTTTGGATATCTAACCAGGTCCATGTCGCTGTACAGCCCGTACAATTCGTTGTTGAATCTCCTTCTCGGCACGAGTACGATAACTCATCATCATCATCATCATCATCATCATCATCATCATCATCATCATCATCATCATCATCATCATCATCATCATCATCATCATCATCATCATCATCATCATCATCATCATCTTCATCATCATCATCATCATCATCATCATCTTCCTTGCCCGCATATTCCACTAAAGGTGTTACGGGGGTAGTGCACGCAAAAGAGATCTCCAGGCAATCCGATCCTCCGCCGCCGACTCTAACTCCTCGGCGGGTATGCCCATGCGTAACCAGGCGAGCTTTTGGACTTGATTCAACCATCTCATACTGGGTCTACCGAGCGGCCAAAGTACGATAACTTTGGCGCCAAAAAATGATAACAGGGCGGTCTATCTCGTCCCGTTTAGGAGCTAGAGGCAATTTAAGAAAAATCAATTAACATGAAAAAAGAAAAACAGCAACACTTACAATAAAGTTATGCAATAGTTTTAAAAGCCAGAAATTTGTTCTTTTATTCTGCATTTAAATCTTTTTAATTGTGTTAATAGTTTTTGACAAATTCTCTTCTAAACGCAAAATTTTGATAAAAAAAAATGAAAAAAAAGGTATAGACCCATTTTTTTCTTCAAAATTTTCAAAGAAAGTGGCAGAGTGACTTTTTGTGGTCGATGCGCATTTTAATCCTGAATCAAACACAAAAAACAGAACGGCTTTGTGCCTTCTAGTTTTTGAGCTATTTGAAAATTACTATTATTCTCAGGCAGGCGATTGTGTGTGGATTAGGGGGTGGGTGTCAAGCTTCGCGAGCACCAACGATTTTGACCTCTTTTCTGACTAGACGCCTCTACAAAATACTGTTATAATATTTTGGCGCCAAGGTTATCGTACTCTCCCCTCCTTCTCCAGTCGTCATCTATATAGACAGGTTCAAAGATCACGTGAAACATCTTTCTGGTCCTAGATTGAAAGAGAGAATTAAAAAGAGAAAGAAAACATTCGGGTCTATTTTCTCTAAGGGCCTTAAATTTTACACCAATTTTTAAGTACTAGTTTAAATTCTAAGCGATAGAGAAGCTTTGTACGACGTGTGTGTACGACGTTTTTTTCCGTTTCCCACGATTTTCTTATAGAAAGATATCCATCTTGAAGGAAATCTCTCTTTTTTTTTTTCCTTTCGTTCTGTATTCTTCTTTGTCTATTATTATCTTAGCTATCCATGAGCTTCATCTCGACGTCACCAATGGCTACTGAAAGGCCATCTGAGACAGTCATTTGAACGACCTTGCATTTCATAATTAATGGAAATGTTTACTCTTACTAATAAAGCCAAGCCAAACATGCAAAGATTTAATTTTGTTCATTTTATTGCATTTAAAAAAAAAAAACGTATATTTGGTCCACCTAAGGATAAGTTATATAATTTGAAATATCGGCCTAGTGAGATCTCATCATTGTCCCCACCGACCCCGTTAGTGGTTCACGCGGTCAAGAAGATGATGTTGATGATGAGCTTGTGTTAAAAAAGAAAATTATTTGACACCACTCAAAATTCACGTATAAAATAGGACTTGATCACAGGAAACTAGACCCGTATATTAAAGCTGAGAAAAAATCTTGTCGATTAAGATGTTTGAGAACCGTGGCCGCAGTGATTCAAGCGTCCTTTTCCCCCAACCGTAGCTAACAAACTCTAAGACGTTTGAAAAACTTAAGACTTATGATGAAACAAAATTCGAGTGCCCATTAAGCGTTGCTACAGTTGTGGACTTACAATTAGAATAAATTTATACCCCTCTTTGAACTTTGTCATGAACTTGACTGCAAAACTCCTTAACGTCAAAGAAAGAAGAAAAATAACATTTGTCGAAGTGTATAATCCCTTGACTTCTACGACCCTTTCCACATCTCAACACACACTCACAAAACGTCCAACGTGATCCACTTGAAGCCCTCGAAGCCTTGCACATATCTCCACAGATTACGCGTCATTACACCACGTCTTTCAGTTCACCTCCAACGAGTCTATTTCTGTCCTCACCCTTCTCAGAAGCCAAACGAAACACTCAACATTAACTTTTTCCGACGTCTCGACGTCGGCGTCGCATCAAAAGTGCCCAGGGGATGCAGTTGCCCCTCAAATTCACGTGAAACTCACGGCAAAAGAAGAATCCTTAAAAAACTCAAATTCCTTGGTAATGAATTTTCAACAAAAAACTCACTTCAAACCGATTACCTCACAACAAACGTCACTTCTCACAGCAATAATCCTGTTCAGCCATGACAATTACACCGAAAAAAAAAACCAACACACACCCTTTTCCCACAAAAGCCATGAATAAGGGTCCACCTTAAAAGGTGAACCAGCCACCACAAGAGAAAAAAGAACGACGCGCCGCACAATTAACACACATTGGCTTCATCAGGATTTCACCCCTTAAAAGTCCCTAGGGGTGGCTAAACTTCAACAACTACATTGTCAGGTAATAAGATTCGAATAAGTCGCCTAGGGGCCAAAGGGATTTTACGCATTTTTACACGCTAAGACGAAATACGTCTGTTGCCTTTTGACAGAACCCATGTGAACTGCCAAAAAAAAAAGACGAAGACAAACAGAGGGGTTGCTTTGTAACGCAATTTGCACCCGACCCTTCAGGTGGCACACACACACACAAAAATGTCACACACCGCGAACCGGTTTGACGCAATAAATGTCAACGACAATGAACCGCTCACTCTCTGCGCAGTGTGAGGTGATTTATGATGCGATTTTCTAAACGCTCATCCATCAAAAAATTAATCAACGCCGGTTGTCATCTCACGCCACTTAAGGACACCGCCCCCTCCGATAATTAAAATCTCACGAATTCCCCCCCAACAAAAATGCCACCCAATGAATCGAAAGTGACATTTCAACCACCGCCATGGTCAAATGTCAGATTCCACTTAAATGTCAAAAATTTCAGTTCCGCTCAGCTTCGCTGACAAATTGCCTAAAGCGATTGTACATCTGTATGGCTGTCAAAAATGACAGGAAATTCTTTTTTTTTTTTGGCACGTCAGTCTAAGCCAATTGATTGGGCGTTTCATTGTTGATGGGGAATGCGCCGCAAATGACAGGTTTGTCACTAAAATGCAACAAAAACACATCAGGGAGACTCCTCTGCACACACACACAGCAAGGATGAGGCAACAAAAAGTGTGAACGACGTGTTAAGTTCTTAGTTTCACGCATTGTTTGACACTTGAGCGTTTAGCGATAGTGCGTTAAGCTGTTAATTCATGTGGGAGCTGTTCTTGTTGTCGTTGGATTGTGTGCTGCGTCCGTATCGCCGAGGAATGTGCGCTGTGCCGTACGAAACGAAAAAAGCGTGGCAAACATCGACGAAGTGCAGTAAATGAGATGTGCGACAAGATCGTAAAAAAAAGGCGTTCGTGTCCGTGTGTGTGTGTGTGGTTGGGGCTGCAGAAATGTGAATTGTTTTCGTGTGTTTTGCGGCTGTGTCTACAAATCGTGACGTGTTTTGTGTAGATTAGGGCTTTCGAGGAATTTTTAAGTGACAACGATGGTGGCGCCGCTTGTTCGTGTTCTAATTAGCAAGCGTTTGATTGCGGTGATTAATTGGGAGTTGATAAGTGAGTAAGTGGAGGCGTGCGAGACATGGAAGCGCGTTTTCTCTCTGTGGTTGACATGAAAGGTTTTTAAGTAGAGAGGCGTGGAGATTAAGAAAACGGTTATTACTTGCTATAAACAGTGGTAAGTTAACCATGTGATTTGTGACAAAGAAAGGGGCTTGAATTCTGTTTAAAATACTTCGCACGAGGGCGATTTTCGCTCAGCTTAAGATTAACTTACAATGAACATCGACCAATCTATTGACCGTTACTCTTTGCAATGTTTCGACTTACATCTAGAAAACTTACTAACATACTTACAATCATTCTACTTCGTCAGTATCCTCCGTAAGTTCTAACTTATAACTCGAAATTACTGTGCGTGCTAGAAAACGAGCTTGCTACCAACTTACAAATTTTTAACTTTAAGTACTAAAGATTTTAGGAGGAAGCTATCGACGCCGTACAGGCTCTGCGCAATCAGAGCAATCAGCTATTTCCGGACTATCTCCGACGAGGCGGTCTATGTGCTAGCCGGAATGGTTCCTGTCGACATCCTCGAACTTGAGCACCAGAGGGTGTACTTTAGGCGGCGCACAAACGGCATAAGCATAACGAGGGTCAAGAAAGAAGAGCAGGATGTATCACTGGCACTGTGGCAAGCCAGGTGGGACGCATCCAGCAAAGGTAGGTGGACCTACAGATTGATCCCTACAATCGCGACATGGATAGAGAGAGCAAAGGGGAGCTGTAACTTCCAGCTCACGCAGCTCTCGTCACGGCGGCTATCGAAAATACTTCCACAGATTTGGGCATGATAGGTATACCCAGATGAAGAGGAGGACGCAGAACAAGCAGTATTCCATTGCGTACGATTTAGAGAAGAGAGGGTCAACATGCCATACCCGGAAAATCTAGTTAGCCAAATGACTAGATGAGACGGCGTGTGGATAGAGATTAGCTCTTTCTTCGTTAGGATGCAGGCCACTCTGAGAAGAGCAGAAGCCCTGTTAAGAGCCCAAGAGGCTGCAAACCGAGCTTAATAGCTAACCAGCCCCGCGAAGTAATACCTACCGGCAGTTCCGCGGGGAGAGTGGTTGATGATAGCAGGGGTGTGGTTTAGTACGTAGGCGCGAGCAAAAATCCCGCGAATCGTGGATGCTGGCAACACGGGCTGCTAGTATCTTACGAAGATTGCACATCCATTGACGCAAAACCATAAAAAAAAAGTTCTTCTACTCGTCGATCATTTTTCTCATCATTAATTTTAGACTGGCATCTCTTACAGATGTTGATTTGCATTTAACAGCTCACGTCCAAGTCCCTTATGTAAGAATAATATATTTTTGTATTTATAAAGTATTTTAGTTAACCAATTCATTTGGGTTTCTTGAATACAAAGGCGTCGGGAATCAGGCGGTTGAACGGTGCTTGGATGGACCTGGCCGAGTCTGAAATAAATAGGAAAACAAAAGACAAATGAACCAATGGTCCGCCAAAGATACTACTGTCTACTACCACCAAGTACTAGGCAATGCTACACTACTAGGTAATGCTGAACACTAGTTCAGTGAGATAACTCACCCGAAACCACTATGCACCACACACTACTTTTACCACGCACTCGCAAGGACACAACTGAGGATGATTCCGTGAGTGAACAGCATTTTTATACTGCTCACAGGTCTTCAATCTGTCCTTCCGGTGCTCTAAACTACGGAAATACCCATACTCAAATTCTACCAGCGACCGAACCCTTTCTCGCGTCGCCACCAAGGTTCGGAGGGTTTTTCCCATCCTCTTCCTTTTCCGGTCACCCCGTCACAAGCCGGGGTGTCGCGCAGGTATCCGCGCCGGCGTGTCGCCTGAAAGCCAAACAACATGCGTCTGGGTTTTCGCCCACGACTGATGGTTGCTTACATTCGGCCATCCTGCATTCATCTCGTCCCGAGATGTCTGCTGCCGTTGCCCTATTTTTTTTTTTTTTTTTTTTTTTTTTCATATTTTCTATCCATTCGACCTCATCGTTATGGATAACGTTGTTGGCCCTCCACGGCTTCATCTTATCTACTGCGATAAGCTGCTCGTGAGTTCTTTACGCTCGTGTTGAGCATTTCATTTTCATTTCATTCTTCATTTCACAAATGGTCCACTAGATGGTGGTAGCAGCATCTTGCTGGTGACTGTAGCGAGTTCACTTTTCTTTACAAATTCCTTGCCGTCGACGGCCTCTTGTCTTTTTTTTTTTTTTTTTTTTTGTTTTATCTCCTCCTTTAGCGGCAGGTCTGTTGGCTCACTGAGCGGTGAAGTGCAGAGGATTTCCGACAGTTCGAGATGTCCTTTTCAACTTCACACTTGTCTAAGTTGATATCGAACTCTGTTCGTGGCGTGATTGGGACCTTACGCCGCTTGCCCATCGGATTTGACGGCGTTTTCAACTTCATATAAATGATCATTTCTGGACGTTCCTTCCGCGGGAACTCGAACAGTGGCATTGCGACATCCTCCAGGACCTAGCGCAGATCGACCCTTGTCGGGGAAACTGTGATCTTCTTTTCAACTGCGGCCTTGCTTCGATGTTCCGACTCGTCTAACTACTTCTGCAGCAAAAGTGTGAAGAGGATGCTTGTGAATCATCACCAAAAAGCTCGTCAAACTCTTTAACGACGAGATCCATTCGACCGTCCACCAAAACAGACAATATTGAGTCTCAACTCCATTTTTAGAGAGCAAACACACAGTTGCCTCTCTGATTTCTTGTTCTGAATTTTGATATGTTTGCTCCAACTCCTGTACCAGCCACGAAACTGTGTGAAACTGTGGTGAAACTGTGACTTTTCGACACGGCATCACTGCGAATTTGTCGACGTCCTACGAGCATTTCGGCCTCCTTCTCACCATGACTCGAGCACTACTCCAGAGCATCCATCGCCCGAATCTCCTAGAGGTGTGCATACCGAAAGCTAACAGGTCACCTAGCTCACGGCCTCGTTCCGATGTTGCGTGCCGTCCGCCATGATCGGCGCTGCATAAAATTCCAGATTCTTATGGTAGTCGGATCCAACCAGTTCGATGTTTTCCTTAACGCATGAGAAGAAGTAGTTCGCTATACTCAGCATGTTGACATCACTCTCCTCGCTGTGCGGACTGCCCTGCAGCTTGGGCGCGCTGCAGGCCAGAAAAATGTCCTCGTGTAAGACTACAATAGTCGCCAACGCCATGGTTATGTGAAAATTAGAGATATCCGCACTTGCTTCCGAGTTCACCGGTGTGCGGGTGAACTTTGATGAACACGTTGTTGTGGTACTACTACTCAGCTAGCTGTCGACAAGCTCATCGTAACCGCTTCCGAACGCCGACCGATCGTCATCGGTGCTGTATGTTCGTATGTGTTTGAAGCTCGTCGCGTGGAACCGTAGAATGAACGGATTTGAATGTCCAGTGACACTTTTGGCCCAGCCACGTCTCAGGTTTGTTTCATTTTGATGATGATCTGCTGCTTATTGTGCTTCCTTCGACGTTGAAAATTTATGTTGTCGGTTCTTATTTCCCGTTTTCGGGATCACTGTCCTCGCTTGCGGTTGGTGTCTTTGACCGGGAGCGGGACTATAGGGATAGCGTTGCTGACGAGTGTGAAACTGCCATTGATTCTTGTGTGTGTTTTAGGCTCTCCGCCGTTGATATCGTACTGTAGAATAGATCGTCCATACTTGCAACCAGATATAAGCTCCTCCTCGTGTGAATTTTACTCTCAGCGAGCGGTTGCTTTCTTAGCGGATTACTCGGCTGCGAGGCCTTGAACTCCTCTGTGTATATTGTCATGCCTTCCATGCTGATATCATGTGTGGCGAAAGTCGAGAGCGTCTGGAGGCGCTGAGATCCATTGCTACCGCCGTCACCATCGTCTCTGAACTGATCCGGGTATGTGTTGCTGCTTCATCCTTCTCACATTCTTTCGCTACCCGCTTCGTTTTCGTACAACAAGCTGTTCATTTTAACAACGCTAGCAGTACACTGACTACTATTCTTTAGAAGGTATTCCTGTTTTATTTCTGAGTTACGGCATCTCGCCTAGATTCTATTTAAAGCACTATCGATAGTTTGCGCGAATTTATCCAGGCATTTCTTCGAGTCATCCTCGGTCTTAACTACATCTGCATCCTGTGCTTCCGTTACGTCTTCAGCTGCTTCTATTGTTGTATCCAAGTCGCCATCTTCGATCTCCTCAGCACTTCAGCGGCTTCGTCTTCAGCATCCGCTCTCAACTTGAATTTGTTCCTTTCGAACTTCGAAAGATCGGCTCCCAAGAGCCCCAGAATGTGCACGGTTTCAGTGCTATCCACCTACGCCCGGAGCCTAGAGGTTCCACGCCAACCAACCACGAACAGCATAAACCTCTTGTCTACATACTTCAGGACGCAGGAACCCACACTCAGTTCCTTAGCTCGTTTCTGGGTCTCCTCGTATAACTTTGAAATCGACGGTGGCTTAGTTTTATCTGTGCACTGCAACAACAATATCAGGTCGTCCTTGCTGACCTCGATGCGACGACTGTCGCCAATGAATCCATTCCTGGGACCCATTCCTGTAGACCCTCCTGGGCCAGTCGATATGCGTTGCTCGAGTAACGATTCTCACAACGAGCGAACGTCTTCACGTCTGTGTTGATAACATTTCACTGATTCCTCGTTGAGGGGGACCAAATCACGGATCGGAGCAGTAGTAGATGTTCTTCTTCTTGTCTGCGTGGCACCTTGTTAGCAGCCAGCGCTTTTCAAGGCGTCATTCAAGTCGTAGAAGGTTTTGATTTCGTTCCAGATATCTTCACTGTCTTTGAAGAACACGTAGGGGTCCTCCTTGTAGGCGACGTTTCTTTCGTCCCCATGGAGCGGTTTTCTGCTCTTCTGCAGATACGCCTTCTGTTGGCTCGGGTTTCGGTTGTGCAGCGGCTTCCAGCGTATTGGCGTCGTCTTTCTCAAAAGGCAGCTTCTTCTTTTTCTCGATGACGGCAATAAAAAAAGGCACCAGCTTCTTGCAGATGCGCATGCATTTATCCTCCTATTTTCTCGATCTCGCCCGGTGGCAATGAAAACATATTCGGCCTGATCACCGTGTGATACTTTTCCGACACTTGGTCGAAACTGGTAAAGATTTCCAGATTTTTGGATGACAACACCAAGTTGGTCATTCCTGGATTGTACTTCAATCCCGGCACTAATTGCCATGCTTTTAAAATTTCCAGAGCTCCATCGGAGTCTTGGATGGTCCGTTGCAGAACACACTCGTTCTGTTATCCTGGATTGTACTTCAATCCCGGCACTAATTGCCATGCGTCCACAATTTCCAGAGCTCCTTTAGAGTCTTGGATGATTCATTTCAGAACAGCCTTGTTCTCAACTGGGTCCATTGACCCCGTGCTCTCTGCTCCACGGCATGTGATTCAGTAATGAATTCCATGCAAATTGTTGCCTTACGCTGTATTCCACTTCCCTCGATACCTGGATTTTCCCGCATCGTCCCGTCATAGGAACACGGTATATCACACAGGATCTTATCGAACTTCAGCACAGACTTACTTCCGTCTGGGTTCCTTTGAAGTAAGTTCGGGAAGTGGCTGCTGTCGTTTGAAACGGTTTTTTTTTTTTTTATTTATATCTCTGTTTGGAAAGAATACCATACACCAAATCTAATGACGTCATGTTGACTTGACCAGTTCCACCAAGCGCGCTCCTACTTCAACCTGACTTATCCCACTTCTGATATGTAAGAATAATATATTTTTGTATTTATAAAGTATTTTAGTTAACCAATTCATTTGGGTTTCTTGAATACAAAGGCGTCGGGAATCAGGCGGTTGAACGGTGCTTGGATGGACCTGGCCGAGTCTGAAATAAATAGGAAAACAAAAGACAAATGAACCAATGGTCCGCCAAAGATACTACTGTCTACTACCACCAAGTACTAGGCAATGCTACACTACTAGGTAATGCTGAACACTAGTTCAGTGAGATAACTCACCCGAAACCACTATGCACCACACACTACTTTTACCACGCACTCGCAAGGACACAACTGAGGATGATTCCGTGAGTGAACAGCATTTTTATACTGCTCACAGGTCTTCAATCTGTCCTTCCGGTGCTCTAAACTACGGAAATACCCATACTCAAATTCTACCAGCGACCGAACCCTTTCTCGCGTCGCCACCAAGGTTCGGAGGGTTTTTCCCATCCTCTTCCTTTTCCGGTCACCCCGTCACAAGCCGGGGTGTCGCGCAGGTATCCGCGCCGGCGTGTCGCCTGAAAGCCAAACAACATGCGTCTGGGTTTTCGCCCACGACTGATGGTTGCTTACATTCGGCCATCCTGCATTCATCTCGTCCCGAGATGTCTGCTGTCTGCTTGCGACTGGGTGTCGCCCTCGACAGATCGCTTACACTTACGATTAACTTACAGGTCTCTTACAAATCACGGAGGACGCCTCAGATATTGGAACCATTTTTTGGAACATTGTTCTTACTTTTGGTGGGAGCCGTTGGCTCGGTCGGTTAGTGCGTCAGACTGTTGAACGAGAATACCAGGGTTCGGTTCGAATCCATCTCGGGTAAAATAACATCACAAATATTTTTGACTGCCCCACATCCAGCGAACGATTGACAATCCTCCTGGAGTACTTTTATCATGAAAAGCTTTCGTAATTCGCCGTTCGGAACCGGCATTAAACAGTATGTCCACATGTGACAAAATTATAACGCGCACAACACAGTGGAGACGCGAAAAATGTAAGCTCTGGCTCTCAACGGCTATTACGCCAACCATTGTGAATGTAATATATATCCTTACTGTTCGATGTCTAAACCAGACAGATCTCCATCAGATCTGACAGATCTCCACTTTTCTGGAAATTCCATCTTTGAATTTTTTTCTTTTTCATTCTGCCAGTGAATTCGATAGCATGTGGTCATTTTTCTTAATCTTTAACTTTCTTCTAATTTTTAAGTGTTAAATTTTACATTTTTCTTTAGAAATAAAATCGTGAATTCTGTATTTGAGCCGCCGTGTCTATTTTCCTCTTTTTTTGGTTCATAACGCCAATGAGCTCGAACACTTACTTTCAGAGAAGTTACAACTTGGAACTATAATTTACCTGACTTTACATCTTTTCTTTTCAATTCGACTTATACATTTAAATTTGAATGTCTATCCTTTTGAAAGTAATCCTATCTGGATCCTATCTTATCCTAATCCAATCTGTAGGATTACATCTGATTAAATCCTTCTGCAATTTGTGGATCTCGTTTGCACAAGTTTTTAAGTTTTTGACACTCCTGTTAGAAGAATTGGAATTGACAACGCCAGGATGGCTGATCACACGATTCTTTTTTTAAACGCACTATTTGGGCTACACACCACTCATCACAACACCACTTTGGAAATACGTTTTCAATATTTCCTAACGTTGTTTAAACGTAACGCGACTCATTTTGTTCCGCGAAGTTATGATACTGTGTTTACTGTAGAGATTTGGAGCGGGAAACAGCTTTCAGGGGGAAAATAACTTATGACTTAAAAAGAAACCACTATATGGCTCACCTTTTGCAGGTCTTTTTGAACTTACATTTTACGTACTCGCTTTGGTCTAGAGTTTTGTTATTAGGTAAACTCAAATACTCCTTAAGTTAAAACAAGAAAAGTGGTTTAAAGTCGAAACGGGTTATTTTTTAATTTTGCAAAATTTCACTTATGAATCAAAGGAAATTCTGAACTTCATTCATTCATTCATTTATTTTTTTTTCCTTCGAACTCTTTACATACACAAGAGTTCTTTCATAAAGTTAGGCCTCATAGACCCAGACCAAACCCCAGACGCACTTTAAAACTCGTATGAATTCAGTGTACTGCATTTTCAAACACTTTTTTTCTTCTAGAAAAGGCCTCAATTCGCTCCAGTCCATTGAAAAGGCCTGAAATTTTCGCTGTTCGTCGTAGCTTTTATTTATTTATTTTTTTATTTCTTTATTTCTTTATTGTTAAATTGATTTTTTCGAAATCCGGCAACCGCATTTCTGTTTTCCAAACATCCCTTGAAGGTTTTTTTTTCCAAAAAAGTGGCATCAACTGCAAAACGGTCCAACCGAAAAGGGTTCTTAGTGATAAGACTTTTCGAAAAAGTTTTATTCAGACATTGGGTTAGGTTAGGTAGGCGGGCTGACAGAAAATTGTTCCTGCTTCATTTAGGTCTCATTGTGTCCACAAGGGGGAAAGGTGTCCCTCTCCCATACATTCAGACACTTCTATTGAAAATTTTTTTACCGAAAGTTTTTCAGGTGAAGCAGATGACGGACTGAAGGGACGTTTGAAGGGTCTTAGTTTTTGCATTTTCAGTTTTCGAGGAAAAGCAGATGACGGAGTTGAGGACGTTTGAAGAGTCCTTGTTATTAAGTTTTCTGTTTTCGAGGAAAACCGATTTTGGTTACAGGTAAACTTTCTGTACGCGCTATGGCTTAAATGGTTGGTGCGCCGGCTTGTTAAGTGAGCGGACCCGGCTCAAATCCAGCTCGGGGAAAAAGTACCTCAAACAATTTTCACAGCCCCACTTCCAGTGAACGACTGACAATCCTTCTGGAGTACTTCTGCGGAAAGCTTTCACAATCCGCCGTTCGGAACCGGCAATAAACTGTAGGTCCCCATTACATGTGTCAAATTATAACGCGCACAACGCAGCACAGTGGGGCTAAACTCCGAAAACCTGGCTAAAAATCGAGTTCTAAAGTTGGCTAACATCTTAAACGTCTACTCTGTTTCCATTATAAAATAAATAGAGAACTAGAAATGATATATAAAATAGCTGAACAGTTCATGGTACAATGTCAAAAACTGAATATTCAGCTGTTATTTTTATAGAAAAAATACGTATTTTTTTTTTGTTTAGATAGACAAATATAAAAGCCTCCCAATTTGTACAACGCGTAAATATCAAACAAATTTCTTTAGCAATGGAAGCTCCGCTAAGTGTTATTCGATTTGGTCTTTGTTCATTAAGATATTTCTTTGTTCTTTTGATATTTATCTGTGGTTTACATAGATTGGGCGGCGTAACAGCCAGGCTTTGGCTTTTCGCTTTTTCTGTGGTTAAAGACAGAAATTATATTTTAAAAAATCCTTTTTTCCGGTAAAGTTTTAGTTGTGTTGTCCGTGAGATGCCGTCAAGTTTCTTATGTCATTTTGTTCACTGATTTATCTTGTTTCAGGATATTGAAATATATTTCTTGCCCCGATTTGCCCCCTATTAAAGGAGCATTTTAGTTATTGATTCTCGTTGTATTCTCGTTACATGATGCAGGATTTTTGTAAAATTTTTACTTTATTTGATTCCCATGCCACAAAATTTTCCAAAACTTATCGATAGCAAAAGGCAAGGCTGCATACAATTAGAAAAATTGAAACTACACCTATTAACGTCGTCAGATAACATTTCTGTGACAGAGAATTGTAAAATGCAGCGGCATTGTTAAAGAATATAAAATCTTTAAAATACCCGACTGGAAATGAAAATTTAAACTAAAAGGTAAGAAGCAAGATGAACTTCATGAAAAATTCCTTAAACCTAATTTTGACTAGCTTAAGCTCCCCTTTTTTAAACGTATTTGGAAGTTTTAAAAGTGGTCAGTAAAATAATACAACAAAAAAGAAATAAATAAATTTTCTGTAGGATATCGTCGAAAAATTTAAAAATAAAAAAACGACGGCTGAGTATTACTCTCAATTGTAAGCCAAGCTCCAGAGTGAGCAGACGTGTTCTTCACAGCGGTCCGAGCAATCAATTACCACTCAAATCAAATAAATAAATATAAAAATAAGCTATTCAAATAACGTTAACGTTAGTTTGTATTTTAAATTAGAATTAAATTTAATTAAATTTAATTTAATTTAAATTTAATTTAATTTTTATTTTTATTTTATTCCATTTGAATTTTTTTTTTTTTTTCCTTTTATATTTTTATTCTATTTTATTTCTATTTTTATTTCCTTTTATTTTTGAATTCTTTCTTTTATTATATTAAACTTTAAGTTAAGTCTGAACCCTAAGAGTGGGAAGATGAGTGTGTTGAGATCGCCCCCAACTGGGCGCGATCTTAATGCCTTTCCGGAACTCAGTTTCCAACAAAATATTGCCACGATGATTGCAACTACAGCAACATCAACTAGCGTTGTAACAACATTTGCCTCGGCATTTGCAACAACAACAACGACTTTAAGTTCTGGAAAAGTTGCCGCTACTCCGCTTATCACAAGCACAAAGGTAACAACAGAATTAAGCAAAAGCAATACTCCTACAACCGTTGTAAGCCATGCACATGAGAGCAACCTAACCCCAAGCACTAGCAGCAAACGTGCGCGAGTTTCACCTCACAAAGCAGAGGCAAAAACGAAAAAACCAAAGACGAGAGAACAGCCTACACTGAACTACTGGCTAAGTAAACCTAAGCAGGATACCTCGTCCAACCGCTTTGAGCTACTAGCAGTAGAAGACGACCAATGCATTAACGACATCAACGACAAAAACGACAACGAAAAACAAAACTTAACGACCAAAAAAATTAATAAGCCCCCCCCAATATATGTACAAGAGGTTGAGTGCGTCCAGACCCTAACCAGGGCTCTTAATAAGGAAGCAACTTCAAATTATGAACTCAAAGTGCTCGCAAAAAATCAGATACGAATACTGGCAAGCGAATCAATTTATTACACAAAAATAATAAAAATGTTGAGACAAAAAGAAACCAAATACTTTACGTTCAAACCCAAGGAAGAAAGGGGGCTTAGAGTCATATTAAGAGGAATGCACCCATCAACAGACTTAGACGATATAAAACTCGAACTAGAGAAACTAAACCACAAGGTCATTAACATTCACAACATTCAACAAAAAGGTACGAAAATTCCCCTTCCTCTTTTCACAATCGAGATCGAAAATAACAAAAACAATAAAGACATATACAACATAACACGCCTCCTAAACTGCGTAGTCTCTTTCGAAATACCGCACCATAAGAGAACTATATCCCAGTGCACAAACTGCCAGAAATATGGCCACACTCGGAACTTCTGCACAATGGACGCAATCTGCGTAAAATGTGCAGGAAAGCACAAGACTAGCGAGTGTAATATAACAAAGGAAGAAAAAAGTCCGAAATGTGCCCTCTGTGGAGGAAACCACACGGCAAACTATAAGGGATGCGAAGTTTATAAAGCCCTCATGATTCAACGCTTCCCTCCATTGAGACCGAGAGAAAGCACGAACATAACAAACCAACCAAAGGTACCACAAAAAACAGCTAGCCAACCAGCAACAGTTAAACCAAGCATAAGCTACGCAGACGCTATCACATCAGACCTGATCAGTTCCCCAAACAAACAATCCTTACAAACGTCAATAACCCAAAGAACAGTTGCTGAACAATCACAAAACACTAACGAACAATACTCCTCCGACATAAAAGAACTTAAAGACATGATAAAGCAACTAGTAACACAAATGACCAACATGCTAAACCTCTTAACATTACTCATCACCAAACAAAGTGAAAGTAAACAATAAGTGCCTTAAAATGACTATTTGGAACGCTAACGGACTTCACCAGCACTATATTGAACTGAAGCAATATTTAAAAGATAACGAAGTTGACATCATTCTTATTGCTGAAACCCATCTGACGGAGAAAAAGCGTTTCCACTTCCCTGGGTATTCAACTCTGTGCACGAATCATCCGGATGGAACAGGACATGGAGGATCCGCAATCATTGTAAACAGCCAAATACAATTTATTGAGCTCAATAGCTTCAAAACAGACTATATTCAATCCACATCAATTCAAATTCAAGACGCACATGGACCAATGGTTATATCCTCTATATACTGCCCACCAAAACATAAAATAACTACTCCACAATATGACTCTTATTTAAAATCATTAGGTGGCCGTTTCCTTGTGGGAGGGGACTTTAACGCTAAACACACAGACTGGGGATCAAGACTCGTTAACAAAAAAGGCAAAAATCTTCTGGACGCAATCAATAGGAATAAGTGCAAACATGTAAGCACAGGTGAACCAACGTACTGGCCCACAGACACAACGAAGAAACCTGACCTTATTGACTTCTGTATCGTAAAAAACATCAATTGCCAGAACTTGGAAATAAAGTCTTCTTTTGACCTATCCTCAGACCATTCCCCAATTATTTTAAAATACTGCACGAGCCCCAAAAAAGTACAAGCACCCACTAGGCTGTACAACTCAAAGACTGACTGGGCTGCATTCCGCCAATATATAGACACGTCCCTCAAAACAGACATTCCCCTCAAACAGAAAGACGACTTGGAAAGAGCAATTATTTACCTAAATGACCAAATCAACGAAGGGGCCTATAGAGCAACGCCCTCTATAGGCACAGAACCCCAAGGCGTTCGACCAACTTCTACGATTGAAAAGTTCATAAAGACAAAGAGAAAACTAAGGAAAAAATGGCAGTTGACTCGAGCACCCACTGACAAGACAAACCTAAATAATATAACTAAACTACTAAAACTTAAACTAAAGGAAGCTCACGAAAGTAACCTCACAACCTACCTTAAGAACCTAACTCCAACATCTACGACAAACTACTCATTATGGAGAGCAACCAAAGATATGACAAACAAAATGCAACACCATCCTCCAATTAAAAAAATTGACAACACATGGGCTAGAGATAACCTTGACAAAGCAGCTACCTTAGCTAAATACTTTGAGTCAACATTTACAAACCCTGAAGGAGACAAGGTTTCGGCACCACCACTCGAAAACATACAAGACACTCAACCTATAAGAAAAATGACTGCCAATGAAATTGAAACCTGTATAAAAAAAGGGATCAAGAGTAAAAAAGCACCCGGTTACGACTTCCTAACAGGCAAATTGTTAAAAGAGCTCCCGAAAATAGCCTTTATTTTCGTTCGGAACCTATTTAACGGAGCAATCCGGCTTAAATATTTTCCGAAGCTGTGGAAAGTAGCTGAGGTAATAGCTATACCAAAACCTGGAAAGGACGCCACAATGACAACATCCTACAGACCAATTAGCCTACTTCCAATCCTGTCAAAAATTTTCGAAAAACTCCTCCTCAAAAGACTTCTACCCATTTTGCATAAATCAAACGCTATACCAAACCACCAGTTCGGTTTTAGACGACAGCACTCAACAATCGAGCAAGTACATAGAGTGACAAACAAAATATCGGCGGCACTAGACGAAAAAAAATTCTGCGTTGCAGTATACCTTGACGTGGCTAAGGCTTTTGACTCGGTTTGGCACAAGGGACTATTGGTCAAACTTTGTAAAGTCGTTCCTCAGGACTTTTTTGTACTCTTAAAAAGTTATTTAGAAGACAGATGCTTCTACGTAAGAGTAAATGACAAGTGTTCAAACATGCACCCAATAAAAGCTGGAGTGCCCCAGGGAAGCATCCTAGGACCAGTCCTGTACCTCATCTTCACTGCAGACATCCCTACCCCAGACAGCGAAACGGCCATGATTGCTACTTTTGCGGACGACACTGTCCTGCTTAATACCGGACACGGCCTTTCAACTGCGACCTACCAACTACAACAAATACTGGACAAAGCGAATGCTTGGTTCACAAAATGGAACGTAAAAATTAACGAAGAAAAAACGATACAAGTCATTTACACAACTAAAACGAAATACGTACCGCTACCACTTACAATAAATCACAAAAATATATCTATCCAACCAGTCGCTAAATACTTAGGGATCCACATAGACAGTAAATTGACTTGGAAGCTACATATCCAACAAAAACAGACTCAGATAAAACACAAATTTCGACAACTTTATTGGCTTCTACGCCCCCAATCAAGTGTTTCTCTCAGAAATAAACTACTTATTTATAAATGTATTATAAAACCAATATGGACGTATGGAATTCAAATATGGGGAACATCAAAAAAAAGCAACCTGTGTATAATTCAAAGACAACAGAATAAAATTCTAAGGACGATTACCAACGCCGAATGGTATATCTGTAACAAAGACATTCATCGCGACCTGCAAATAAACACAATTGACGAAGAGATACAAAAAATAAGCAAAAAACACTTGACAAAAATCTTGGCACACCGCAACCAACACATCAACCTGCTCTTCGACGACGAAACACTTAGAACGAGAAGATTGAAACGAAGAAGACCTATTGATTTGGTTCTTCAATAAATATAAAATACATATATGTAATATATTTCATGTTGTCTGCAAGTTTACTGTATTATTGAAAATGTTAAATTATAGCGTATTGATGTTTTTAAACCACAGGTGACGAAAATTCGACACTGGTCGGAGTCACATGTTTTTTCCCTGTATAAATTAAAAAACATTTACTTAATGTCCTAGAGACAGGTGTAAGTATTTATTGGGATTTATAAAAAAAAAAAAAAAAAAGTATTACTCTAATTTTGAACGCAAGAGGTCCATTGTGATACCACATTGAGCGGATGCAAAACATTCCACTACTCCAGAAACCAGTTGGAGCTATCGATGTAGCTGGGGATACGGCTCATGCTGGTGTCAGCTAGTTCGAGAGTCGAGTCCGAGATTATTGAGAAAGCAGTGACCAAGATGCCTCTTTCAACGGCTCGCAAAAGCGCTGGAGGTCTCTAAAGGGTGGAGCGAGGTTTCTTCTCCTCTTCTTCGTCTCTGCATCTTCTGCAGAAGTCGTTGGCCGGGGGGCCCAGTCGGGTAGCATGTTTGCCAAAAGTAGAGTGCCCAGTTATGACACTGATCAGGTTCCTAACTTGGATTCTATTGAATCTTAGGAGACTAAATGAGCGTTCAGCTTAGGACAGATTTTTCTGGTGACGCGACAAGTAGCGCCATTCGACCACCTAAGATTAGTTGCCGCAATGGTCTGGGATTTGATTTAGAGGAGCGCGGTAGCAAGAGGTGCGCTGAGACCGACCTTATCCAATTGGATGGTTTCACTGGTTCCGCCTAAAGTGCCTAAAATTGTTGAGAATTAAAGAGAAGGCACCATCGAAGAACAAAACGCAAAATTCTTGTAAGCCGCATTTCAACGACTTGTAAACTTTTGCTTTTTTTTTTTTTAAATGCCTTCCATTGAGCAGACATCCATTTAACAGGGAAACAAAACCGACTCCCCAGATTCAGCCAACTGATTTTTTCCCCCAAAAAGGCTTCTGAAACTACCCAAAACAATCATTCACGATGGAATTACTCAACTCCTGAGAGCACTCTTACCTGAGCCCTCGACCAAATGCGGAACCTTTTTCCTCTTGGCGTAACCCAGTTTTGCATAAAAATTTTGCCAACCTCACCTCCAACACACTCAAAATGAAAATTTTTATTTTCCATCCATCGAACCTTTTACCATTTACACCTCGTTGCCTACCAATCACTGGGCCAAGCCCATTTTGTTGTTGCTGTGTTTGATTTTCAGCCGGCCAACTTTGCCGACACGTCAATTTGAATTGAACGTTACTTGCTCCAAAATCGGAAAATCGGCAAACGCCAAACGCCAAATCGGCTCTCTGTGTATCTCCAGCAAAAGCAGCAGTCTCGCTCATGTGGTCCGACGCGGCGCAGTGTACCACTAGGCTGGGCAGCCAAATTGTATGCCTTCAACTACCGATCAGCTCGAAGTTGGCCTCATTTGAAATGTGCCTGACAATTGTTGGTTAGTTGGCCACTGCAACTGTCGCGGTGGAAATCAAAGCGAATTCCACTGAGGAGGCAGAGAAAAAAAAAAATTTTTATCTCAAGTGGCCGATTTTGGCTGATCACGGACCACCCAACTCATCCCCGACTCAGAGTCACTCATAAACTTCTCAATCGATTAAAGTCGGTTTTTGTTGTTGCCTCATATCCCACGGGCATCCACCGAGAGATGCTGTCAAGCCGAACGACTGTCAATCAAATGACATCCGTGCGCTGCGCAAATGAAGTCCGGCGAGGACACACACACCACGGGGCGAAGTGATGGATTTCTTGTTCGATTGTCACTCGGGCCCGGGCGTCTATTTTTTTTGTTTGTTGAATCGTGAACGTGGGCCTTGGATGAGGATGTCTGATTGAGTTTGGACCCCATTCATGAGATGTCATCGCGCGTTATGGACGCTGCTGATGAGGTTTGAGGTTAAACAATTTTGTTTTTTTTTTTTTTTTCTAAAATTATATGACTGACTTTGACCCAGTGGGGTCTTTTTTTTATGACAGTCGATGCTTCGGTGTCGTCGATAAAACGATACAGCATTTTTATTTGATGGATTGAGATAAAAAAAAAAAAACACGAGGTGGATGCTGAATTTGCAAAGTACATGGGGCAGTCGTGAGGCAAGCAACAGAGTTTGAGTTTTATTGCTTCCCGGGTTCGTTCTTCGGGAATTTACTGTGAAACCGTAGGAAATTCTAAAACTTCGGTTCGGAATTTATTTTGTTTTGTAAAGTTGGAAAATTTTATTGTGAATCCAAGTGAGTGCTGAATGCGTCCATTTGGTGATTGTGGACGTTACAGGGAAGTGGGTTTGGAATTTCAATCAATTGGGAGTGTATTTGTGAGTGTTCTCTGGGAGATGATGCAAAGTTTGGTTGTTTTACTTAAAAGGAGTTATATGACCGGAACATCCAACAGAGTTTGACGGGAATTTACAAGATTGAAGCGAAGCTATCAGGTCACAGCATTTTTTAGTTGACAGCCTGTGACAGACTAGAACCGAGCTGTCAAATCAAAAATGTCTTCACGAATTTTGATGTAACAGCCCGTAAAATGTCAGAGCTAGGCTTTGAAGTCATAATTCTCTAAGAATTTTGCTTCACAGGTCGAGAAGTGCCAAGCTGTCACATTGAAAATGTCCGCAAGCTAATTTTTCTGAACAGTAGACTTAGCTGAAGCAGTACAAGGGGTCCACAAGGACCTAAGTGAGGCGGAACTTCATTCCGCCAGCCCACCAACCTAACCTAGTTGAAGCAGCAGACTTAGCTGAAGAGAGTCAAAAATTGTTTATTGCTGTGTTATTTTGATAGGCCCAAAAAAGTCGTAAATAATTTTAATAAAAAAATAACTGAAAGGTGGAAAAAAACGTTCTTCAAGACGTACAGAAAAAAAATTCTTCTTCAAAACGTCTTTAGGCAAAAAAAAACTTCAATAGATTTTTCAAAGAACTGTTCTGGCTCTTGCGAGGAACATGGAGGCAAAAAAGGTAAAGAGAACTTCTTCTGAATGTTTTTTAAAGCTTATTTTTGGTTTTTCGATCCCTTTTTCGGTTAAAAGATCACCACATTGCCTCTAAATGTCTTAGATAAGTCGAATTTAATTGCAAGGACTTTCGATATTTACGTCCAAAAGATGTCGACTATTCTTGTGAAAGTTTGACGCGAAGTGTCGATATCGAAACCCCCTCGTAGTCTTTGGTTCATATTCAAGACTTTGACTCGAAAATTTAGAGAAAATTTAAAATCGTTTCATGTCGAAAAGCAGAGAGTGGGCCATCTAGTGGTTTCTATTTACGTTGCATTACATTAGGCGGCGTAACAGCCAACGAAGGGCCAGATCCTGGCTTTTTTGCGCCTCCACTGTGTCGTACGTACGTATTTTGACACATGTGGAGGGGGCCTATTGTTTAATGCCGGTTCCGAATGGCGAATTGCGAAAGCTTTCCATGGCAGAAGTACTCCAGGAGGATTGTTAGTCGTTCGCTGGAGGTGGGGCCGTGAAAATGTTTGTGGTGTTTTCTTCTCTACGAGCTGGATTCGAACCCTAACCGATCGAGCCAACGACGACCACACTATCTTTCTATTTAAATCATTTTACTTTGACACTGATAGGTGCCAGTTTCCCGCTCAAAATGTTGATAAAAGGTCAGTAGCCTACCTCTGCCGTGTAGCCCAAACAGCTTTTAGGAAAAAAATCGTATATCAGTTGTGGCGATGTCATTTGACCGCCCCGAAGCTGCGATTTGAACCTTTTTTTTGCTTAGAACCGTGAAAGACCGATGTTATCATATCGATTTGCAATCGATTTATGCATTTAATACTAATATGATCCAAGCAATTGATGTGCTACAGCTCGAAACCATCCACAAACTCTTGGAAAATTGAAGTGACATAATTCGCTACTACGAAGACAGCCGAGGCAACCACTTGAACGACGTTCTCTTGCATAGTTAATAGGAATACTTGCTCTTTCTAATAAAGCCACAATGTATAGACAAATATTTGATTTCGTTCATTTTATTGAATTTTTTAAAAGAAACTTGTATCTGGCCCATACTCTAGACATCGCTGTATACCGACGTTAGCGCTGTATACCGCTGTCAACGTTGAGCATACTGTCACGATCAGTCGAAGATCTGTCCATTCCAACAATAAAGTGTCCCCTCACGATCATGGCCATAAAGACTCATAACCACATCCACCTCAGTCCGATCAACTATCACAACAAATCAGAACCAGAAGCCCCCCCATCAATTGCCAACTGCCCCATAACCCGACTGACCCACAGCACCACACCGCACAAGAAGCAGCAACATCCACTCACCACGACGCGACGAATTAGACACAGAAAGTGGCCTTTGTCCGAAGGAATAACAACAACAAGCATTCTCCACATCTCCACCTTTCCAGCTCTCCACAGAAAGTCACTTAACTTTCTAGCAATCAAACTTCAAACCTTCCACCGCTCCATTTCGTCTGTTTGCATGTGAACCTCTTCACTAGCTCATCCACCATCCCTCCCAACCCGACCCGCCTGTTAATCCCGTGTTCTAAGAAACTATTCAGTTCAGTCGACTCCCCTTTTGACTGCTTTCACCGGGGGGATGAGAGGAAAGAGGAAATGGCAAAAAAAAATGGAAAAACTTGCATTCCTCGTCAGCCACTGAGCCGTCACTCAGCTTTCCTCACAACAACAACAACAACCATCCAGTTGAACTCCAAATTTGGGTCACACAAACTACGCGATCATCATCATCGAGCTCCAGCTCCTCATAACGACGCTAATAAATCCCAAGTCAGTCAACGTCTCCCTCTCTCTCTCTCGTCAAAAGATGGACGATGGTGATGCCTCACCTCCCCGCCCACCCACAGACAGCCCGCCCTCCCCCTCCACCCCTTCGATTCAATTAGAATTTAACTAATAAAACAGGCAACGAAATTAAAAGCAAATAAAGAACAAAACCGCCGCAATAAAAGCCGGCCTCACAACAATGACAGCAAAACAGCAACAAAAGACAATTGGAATGCAAATAACTCGACGCTGACGCTGACGTCGTCCGCCGCTCCGCTCGGTGTGTCTGTGCAGAAAACGAGACTAATTCGATCCGACACATCGCTCGGCGGGTCGCGCAGCGCGTTTTCGAAACCGCCAAAGCAGGTTTCCCCCGCGCGTTTGTGTGCGCGAGTACGCGGCTGTGTGCGACTCACCTTGCGGCTGTTCTTTGGCTGCTTCAATTGTTGACTGCGTACGCAGCCAGTGGCAGCAGCTGTGCCGTGCCGCGCCAGAGGCGTCTCTGACCGGACCGCTCCGGCAGCCCTGGCAGCTCTGGCCGCACTCATAGTTCACTGACATTGTTCTACTTTCGGTTCGGTTCAGTTACGTTGAACCTGTCAAAATGGTTCTTTCACGAGATGCTGACCGGCCAACGTTGCCGTCGTCGTCCAGCGTTCGCCGTCCACTGGCCAATTTCATTCATCGGACATCGGGGCCACCATTCATACCGAGCGTGGCTGGCGGCGGTGGCAGAGCCAGGAGGCGGCACTAGAAGCCAAGATTCGAGTGGCATTAGCAGCGCTTGGGCTCGGTGGTCAGGATCGGTGGCAGAGGCTTAAGTAGGTTCTTTCACTTCTAACCCGGCTAAGAGCGGAGTTTCGCTGAATGGCATATCTCAGTGGATTGGCGATGATATGCACTTTGGCTGGATAATTGAGAACCGTTAAGTGGCAGTTGCGGGCGCACTGGAATTAGTCGATTAGAACCAGAAAGGGAGAAAGACGGAGCGCTGGAGCGCAATCGAGAGCGAGCGATCTCTCTTGAATGGCTTTCGAGATCACGGTCTTGGTAGTCGAGTGCGTGTTTTCGGTAGCCGATCGGGAGGTGTTTTTTTTTTTTTTGGTTTCGGGGGGAGTTGAGATGCGAGAGAGCTCTTGGGAATCGGGAAGAGAGCTGAGTTTTCAGATGCTTTTGACGGTTTTTATTTAAGAAGTTCGATTTTGTGTTACGATTGCAATACATTTTTATTTTTTGTTTTGACTAGTGTTCTACACTGAAAAAGAACGAGCGAAAAAAAAAGAAAGCGATCATTTAAGGAAGATTATCACGCCAAAAGAATGGACGCCCCCTTCAATGATTTCTGCAGAAGCTGCTGGAATGAAGAAGAGGAGGAGACGCAGCTTTTTCTTCTTGAAACTCTAGCACTCTCCGGTGCTAGGAAACGCAGTCTAGGTGCATACTTCTTCGAGGATTCAAGCGACTTTGCTGACTTGATGTAACCAACTGTAACCAATTTGATGAAAGCAATAGTTTAAACTGAGTATAGCCCAAGGGAAATCAGACTCCGGACTTTTCCGCCAAATACGTAGTATAACATGCCTGCTAATACTCTGTTTGATATATTTGCAGGAAATTTTTAAGCAGCGAGTACGAGTATTGGACAACACAATGGGCCACGTGAGCTTGGGTTAAACGCAGGCAATCACTAGTACCTAAGACCTAAGAAGGAAAATAATATTAGGTTGTCAAATATCTCCCTTCCGCCTTTTCGTCGTTTGAATTTTCCGGTTATGTACAAAGCGCTACAGAGCTCGTATTCAAACTAATCATGCAAAGCGTCGTTTTGTAGGTTATGTCAAGACCTTTCAAATGATGTATTGCCAGATACGAGCTCTGTAGCGCTTTGTACATCAACAATGCGTTTCACACTGTAAAATAATTGTATTCACCCATTTGGGCTTCTTTTTCTATTTGAACAGCTACTCATTTGTCAAATGATGTCCTAAGTTATTGAATTTAAATTTAGGACGATGCCGTTGCTGCCTTTATATCCCTTAATAGTTGCCTCGATCTAGCTTTAGCAATAAATACAAAGAAGCCGATTTTTGTGAGAATAACTTACAAAATTCAATGACTACGGCATTCATGGGCCCAAATCGTCGACAATTTTTATTTCTTATATTTTTCTTCAAAATTATATTGAATGCGATTTCCAAGCAATTATAAACAAAACTAAACCAGTGTCGTTGCTTAATCGTTAGTGCGTCGGACTGTTAAGCGAGAGTGCCCGGGTTCGAATCCGGCTCAGGAAAAAACGCCACGAACATTTTTCGCAGCCCCACCTCCAGCGAACGACTGACGATCCTCCTGGAGTAATTCTGTCATGGAAAGCTTTCGCAATTCGCCGTTCGGAACCGGCAGTAAATTGTAGGTCCCCTCCACACATGACAAAATTATAACGCGCACAACACAATGGAGGCTCGAAGCTAAGCTCTGGCCCTGTTTGGGCTGTTACGCCGATTTTTTTGTTTTTAAACCAACCACTTGGTTTTTGTGGCAATGTCTAAACCATTTGACTGCTTTGGCTTTTATACAAATCTTTGTCTTAAATCATTTTTATACCTCATTTCGTAGGAACTTAACGCCAGTGCATGTGCATAAAAAGGAGTCAAAACTATTGACTAAACGATCAACTAAGCCGCCAAAACATGACAATTTCCTAAAACAGCGCCACTATAATCAGCTGTGAAAACGTAACGTGAGCTCGTTCGTTCGCTTGCAGAGGATGAACTTGAGCACATCACGAACTCGAAGGCTATTTTTAAAGAATGCATTTGGTCTAATCCATTTGAAATGTTCTACGAAATACTCTCAGTAATACGTCGTGATTAGTATCCAAGAGCAAGAAGCAGAGCCTGATAGTCGGATTCCTCGTTCAAAAAGAAAAGCTGTGGATTTCTTGGAAAGGCTTCTCACATTTCAACACTAGAGATCCACACAAAAAAAAAAAAAACACAATCTAACTCCCGCTCCCGACACCTTCCCCTTCGCCATTGCGTAACACACTTCCTGCCCGCTCGACGACCTTGAGTGGGCCTCATTTACGATTCAACATCTCAATATCAACGTGTACTCATCTCCGCACTGCAAACAAATATCTCTGCTCTTTAACTAAAAAATTAACAGTCTCATGGTTAAACTGAATTTAAAACAAACAAATACCGACCCCCAGCCCCTGCGGGGGTTGTGCAACGATTTTCCACTCGAATTAACTACACCAAATCAAATTCTAAAAATATTCCATAAAAATCATTTGACTGCTTAGCTGAGGCTTCTTTGTATCTAAAACCAAATCGTACTTGCTCCGTGAAAACAAAAAAAAAATAGAGAAAAGCAAAAACTCAAATTAAACGAATAACGAATCGAAAAATTATTAAAACAACAAACAAGTGAATAAATCGCAAGTGCTAAATTATGTACCAGAGTAAAAACAAAAAATATTTTTCCTCAATCCGCGCGCAAATCCACTACGAGGCGCGCACAGTGCCACCCCGCCGTAGACTCGGCTCCGCTTAGCGAGTGAAATCGAAATTCAAATTCAAAGCAAATACAGGAAAATGAAATTCAAATGAAATTCCCCGTCTCTTTGGCCGTAAGCAGATACAAGCAGCCAGCGGGTGCTCATGTGTCGGATTTGGATTTGGATTCTTCGCGTTTTGTAATTGTTTTTGGGGGGATTTTTATTGAAAAAACAGAAAAATCAAAAATCAAGGAAACGTCAGAGGAAAACAAAAAATAACAAAAATCTTCCTCACATCGCCATCGCTCGTGTTGCATGAGTTGAGTACTTTATCCATTTCGACACCTTCTCCGAGAGATGTTTTCGAATTTATAATTTTTTTTTTTGTTTTTGGCGCCTAAATATGTCCGAAATGTCCGATAGTTCAAAGCGATCACAGGAGTGGGCTGGCGGGGTGGTGATTTTATAACAACCACATGTGTTTGCTGATTTTCAATTTTCGCAGTGGGCCGTAACCGGAAAAGGAAAATTCATCTGAGTCGATTAATTTGATCGGCATTGGGGTCTATTTTTCATAACAAAGGCGACTTTTTGCGTCGTTGGATTGCAATTTGGCGAGGACATGAATGACGCTGATTTAGTTCGTAGTATTCTTCAAACAAGGTAAAGAAGGGAAGCATGATCCAAAGGAAGGAAAGAAAAAAGGAAAATAAGAGACTCCGGTGGGAATACGTCTCTACCTGCTCTGTTATGGTCCATTAGCTGGATAAAATCAAACCATTAAAGTCGATGGACTCTTGCCTTTGAGCTATATCCAAATGCTGTTACACCAAACCGAATTGTCAGTCAGATAAAGATGGCCGACTATTCAACAAATAGTTTGTCTATTTAAGGAAGTAAAAATCAGCTCGGTTATTCTTTTTTTAATAAAAATTCTAGCTTTACATATTAGGATTGATGGATGTATCCATACACCATTACTTCACTCCCTTCAAGCTAATTAGACAGTCGTTTTATGTTAGGCGTACAACTTGCTTCCAATAGATGGCTGTAGCTGCAAGTGGTAGTCGAAATAAAAATATCGTAGATGTCATACAATAAGCTGAGGCATTTGTAAATAGAGCGCAATCGAAATGTTAATCGATTTGTGTCTGCATCATAAAGTTATTCTGGATTAAACATGTCAGCTTACGAGCCCAATTCTCGTCATTTGTAGCAGTATTTAATTTTCTGCTTTAAAATGACGAAATCTGCGTCTGAGGCTCATCGAATGATCTCAAATACCTATGGAGAGGCTGCTATTAGTGAACGTGCCGAGAGTGATTTCAACGCTTGAAGAACAGTGATTTTGATGTCGACAACCGGCATGGCGGTAGAAGAGAGAAGGTTTTCGAAGATGCAGAATTGGAGGCATTACGTGATCAAGACTCGTGTCAAACGCAATCGAATTAAACGCAAAACGAATCATAAATGTATAACCAGTTTATTACAATAAAGACTCGAATTTCGGAAAAAAAACGGCGGAAGCAAAGTTTATATTTTTTTCGAGGTGGCAGATGTGACAGTTTCTTTCATCGATTCCTGTTCAGAGGCATGACTATGACTTAAAATCGAGTTCGGTACACCTGGGCCCCTACTCCGTATTTCGTTTCGATAGTCTAAATTTCCGAAAACGTATATTTTGTACTCTCTATTTCTAAAGCGGAACGAAAAGCTCTTTCGAATTGGATTGATTTTCGGAACGAAATACAGAGTAGGGGACCTGCTTTTTTTTTTCTGGCCCTGAGTATTATGAAGGGTTTTTCAATACGGACCTGACAACTTTTTTTTTTTTAGTAAAAACCATTTGATATATTTCAAAAACTTTACTACCGGCTTGAAGTTCAATCAAAATATTTATGAATGGAACTTGACTTCGTTCATATGGCCACCGCGGGCACGTTTGCAGTGGTCGATTCATCATCATCATTAGGGGCGCAACAGCTCACGAAGGGCCAGAGCCTAACCTTTCGCACCTCCACTGTATTGTGCGCTTTATAATTTTGACGCATGTGCAGGGGACCTAATGTTTAATGAGGGTTCCGAAAGCTTAGCGATCGATTCGTTAGACCCAATTTTCGATGACTTGGCCACACATTTTGACCGAAACGGCTGTTATTTCGTGTTCAATGATGGTTCTGAGCTGTTCCAACATCGTCGGATTGTAGGCATAAATTAATGACTTAACGTAGGCCCAAAGAAAATAGTCTAGAGGCGTCAAATCGTACGAACGAGGTGGTCAATCTTGGCCCATTTCTTCATTCACATGCTCATCAGGCTTTCCCTTAATAAATCGATTGTAACGTGTGCTGTGTGGCTTGTGGCATGTTGAAGCCACATGTCGTCCAGGTCCACATCATCCAATTCGGGACAAAAAAATTTGGCAATTATGGCGCAATAACGCTGGCCATTCATAGTAATGAGACGATCGTTATCGTCGACGAAAAAAGATGGCGCTGGCATGCAAACTGCACTAAACAGTTCTTTTTTGTGGATGAAGTTGAAGTTGCTTCATGACGCACATGCGGTTTTTCAGCCGACTAATAACGCATATTTTGCTTATTGAGGAACCCATTGAGGCAAAAATGAGCTTCGTCACTGAAGAAGATTTTGCGATTAAATTCATCATCTTGGCGTAACTTTTGTAGTTTTTGTAATTATTGGAACTTTGTTTTATCTTTCGAACCGCCTTTGTTGAGCTACAAAAGACACTAAGTCCCACTTGTGCAAACCTTTATGGAAATAAATTAAATTGAATTGAACTCCAGATCCAGATCGAGATTATCCAGAGCCCAATCGGAGAATGTACGTCGCTCCAAATGGTCCATTGGCTTCAATTTTTGAGTCAACTTGATCTTGTATGGGTGTTAACCAAGATCCTTACGCAAAATACGCCAAATACTGGTCTGAGCGATGCCCAACTCCAGAGAACGCCGTGGATTTGACTGATTTGGATCTTTTGCTACGGACGCTTGAACGGCAGCGATATTTTCGACACTTCGACCAACTCGTTGTCTCACTGACACGGCAACATCACACAACGAATATGTAGACTCAAATTTTTGCACTAAATTTTTTATTTCCTGTCCTCTAGGGCGAGAATTACGACCGAAAATTGGAGTTCGCTCTTAACGTAACGCCCTCAAAGTTGCGCTCTAAGTTAACTGACTACGAATTTCAGTAACAATTTTTCTATAATTTGAAGACGTTGCTCGTTTGTGTACTTTACCATGATGAAAATGTTGAGTTTGTTAAATAAATTGACAATGACAGTTCGGTGATCAGTAAAAGGGTGCGTTCAGACATACACTGGGTGGCGTAACAGCTCGTTGAGAACCAGAGCCTAGCTTTTTCGGGTGTGTTCACAAATTGAATTCAAAGATATCAAGTTCCTATTGGAACACCCTTTACAACCATATCTCTAAAAGTGCTGGTCAAATTTCGTTAGAGGAGTCTTAATTTGAAAGTTCTCTTTCTCAAAGAAGAAGAAATTTTCGAGTTGTCGATAATAAGTCCAGGTCTGTCGTATGAAAATTTTACAAAAAAGTCGTTGAATTATTTCAATAAAATTTAAATAAAATTGAAATCATATTTATGCAGATCATAGGTAAATATTCGGCCTTGTCGAGTATGATGTTAGGCTGAACACGCTTCGTAGAAGAACTCACCTGGGCAAGTACTTCCTTGACAGTCTGAGAGATCTGAGTAAAATCAGCATCAATGAGATACGTAACTTCGTAAGAAGTTCCAACTGGTTCCATTAGGGTGCGGAATGGATCTCCAGATTGTGGTATCACAATGGGCCTAAATGTGGTTGGGCTTCACAGAGTCCCAGCCAACCACTCTAACCTAACCTAGGGTGAACTGGACTTAAGCATGGTTTTGTTTTTGTCAAAACTGCCCTACTTTAAACAAATTTCTCTACAGCCAGTATGCCGGATCTAGTCATTAAAGCCTTTTATCATACAACTAACTTTTCTTTTCCAGTTAAGCAAAGCTTCCCTTCTCGGACATTCGTATTCCATTATCAAGTTCTCCTTTCAACACAATGTGAGCATTGTGTTGAAATCGTCAAAGAATGCGATGAAATCGTGCATCACTTCCCAAAAAAAAAAAAAAAAACATCAAGACTGACTATAAAAAATAATTTTTCCAACCTCTTCACGTTCCATCCCAGCCCAAACGTCACCTGAAAAGTTACCACGGACACCGCACATTTGCATATCGACAAAAATAACTTCAACAAAAGTCTCATCTCCCCACATTTCATCATCCACGCATTTTCTATTCACACACAAAAAAAAGAAGAATTGCCCAACTCAATTTAACCTTTTTAGGCGAAGCGACAAAAAACAAAATACCCACGGAACTAAATTTTTTTTTCTAAAAATACCCAAAAAATCCACACATTCGCCTACCTACCTACGTGCGTCTATAAAAACAGAAAAAAAAAGAGAAGAAAAAAAAAAAACTTTTTCAACTTCTCAACGAAACGAATTAATAACAAATTGTTTTTATTTTTTCGGTTTCTCAAAATTGATTTGTAATGAATTTTTAAACCGCCGATCGCCACAACCACCGACGAAAACCGAGCGCGTATCTTTCGAAAAAAATTTAAATCCAATTTTTCATCACATTAAACAAATTTCTACGAATTGGTGTTTTTTTTTTGAGTAAAACAAAACGAAATAAATAAATTAAATTCATCTCAACAGCAACAACAACGACACGCGGAGAAGAACTCATAAATTTCTTTTAATAAACGAATGAGTTCTTTGTCACCCCGGGTAGACGTGTGTATCTTTGTATCTCTGTGCGTGGATACGTAGCGATATTTTCGGTTCGATGGTGAACAATGGGAGGTTTGATGGTCAGATGGCAGCGCTTAAGACAAACGCGACCGCCGGGTGTGGATGTGCGTTGTTTTGGGAGTGGGGGGAGATAATCAAAATTCTCGTGGCCATTAGGAAATCATCGGGAGGCTTCTTTTTGGACCACGGGAGGGTGCTGAGTGTTCTTAAGTGTGTTTATGCTTCTTTAGATTAGGCTAAAGAGTCTGGTGGACCACTGCTTTGATTGGGGGATGTTGGGGATCGTGGAAATTCCAGAAGAGAGTCTGCTTGGTAAGCAGATGTGTGGCTTTAGTTTCTGACAACGTTCAGCGTCATGAAGACGCGTTGAGTATGAGTTTTTCATACACTTGTCGTAACGCAACTGCAAGAAGACAAAATCACAGATTTTGAGAAAAGTTCGATACGTAAAAAAACATCTCGATCAAAATTAGCTTAATTCACCAGCTGCTCCACACCAGAAATAGAGAAAAACAATACTCCTCCGTAAATAATGTGCAGTTCTGTGTACTGTATTATCGAGTAGAGAATGCAGTTCTTACAGTATTTTTGAATAGGCTCCCTAAGAAGTAGGCTCTGTTCTAGCTGAAATGAATATTTGATCGGAGGACGTTTTTATAATTCACGTAAGCTCACCAAGGATAAAGTTCTCACCCGGCCTAGAGATCTGGTAAAGGTCGGTTTAAAGGGCAGAGATAGGAATAGTCCGATACTGCTCTATCATTCTGGCTTGAAGAGCTTCTGAATCTTTATCTAAGAAGGGCGAGAAAGGCTTATTTAAGGCGAGAAAAACCTTATAAAGGGTGATTTTTTAAAAGCTATAGGAAAGTTTTTCAAAAAAACACATAAAATTCAGAAAAATGCATGAAATCTTTATTTGAGTCGATAGTACGGTCCATATAATTTAATGTTTGAAGATTATTTCATGCAAATGTTGACTTTGACTGCGCCTCAAATGGTCCATCCGCTTAGTCCAATTTTGGCTCTCTGACTCTTTCCAACATTTCGGCCGGTATCTCACGAATAAATGCTTCAATGTTGTCTTCCAATGCGTTGAAGCGGGCTTGTCTGTATAGACATGGGCCTTAACATAGCCGCACAAAAAATAGTCTAAAGGCGTTAAATCGCACGATCTAGGCGGCCAATTGACCGGTCCTGAACGTGAAATAAAATGTTCACCGAACTCGTCTCTCAATAAGTTCATTGTTGCGCGTGCTGTGTGGCATGTGGCATCGTCTTGTTGAAACCACATGTCTTGCAAGTCAAGCTCTTGCATTTTGGGCAAAAAAAAGTTGGATATCCTCACCATTCACAGTTACGTTACGATTCGCATCATCTTTGAAGAAGTACGGTCCAATGATGCCACCAGCCCATAAACCGCACCAAACTGTGACTTTTTCTGGATGCATTGATAGCTCTTGCAATGCTTCTGGCTGATATTCACTCCAAAATCGACAATTCTGCTTATTTACGTACCCACTGAGCCAAAAATGAGCTTCGTCGCTGAACACTTTCTTAACTTTCTGAACTTTCTTAACAGAGCACGCATTTTGATAATAAAATTCAATAATTTGCAAGCGTTGTTCGTTTGTAAGACGATTCATGGTTAAATTATAGACCAAACTGAAGATTTTTGACAGTGAAACAAAACACGAAATGTGCATCAGCTGTTTAAACCAGTGTTGCCAAAAAGATAGCAGCTAAAAAATCACCCTCTACAATGGAACTTCTGTGACCCGAATTTTTCTTAAAACAAATGGGCAACTAACCTCTTCTCGTGAATATTGATTTTTCGTTACAGTTTCCTCTATTTTTAGCTCCCTAACTCACATTTTTGCAATTCGAATTTTTCACTTACTCCAACCATTCGAAGTCTCTTAGTCAATTTACTGACTGAACTAGGTTTTCTCAGAAGGGCAAAAGGGAAAGTCCCTATTGTTACAAGAAACGTCCCTGAGAAAATTCTTTTTATATACTCGGATCATTCTTGAAGTTAAACAGAATGTTCTAAAATGTTTATTCTAAATATAATCTCATCCTTAATGAGGATGAAGCTAAGATGCTACTAAGCGAAGATAATTCAAAAATCCTCTGTGGACCCCTCGCATCGACTGTACAACAAACTCCTAAGTCGGTTCACTAATAGTAGCGCCCAAGCAAACCCCGACACTAGGTCACATGGATTACAAAACGCCCCGAAATGATGTCAACTCAATTTTCCCTAACCCGGAATTAGCTTCCGTCCCTGAGTTCCCAATACTCCTCCCCAGCATCGATCGTGTCAATCAGAAAAAACAAACAAACAGTAACCTTGGAATGTATTTACCCCGCCAGGTGCCAAAAGTCATTTGCAAACCAAAACTGACCCACAGATACCCATCGCTGACAATACGTCCAGCGATCCGTGCAATTTATTCAAATAAATTCCGAGCGCCCAGGTCCGGCGCGCCGCAGCGGCCCAAAGGGCGTGTAAACGGTCACTTTCAATTACCTCGGCTACGTAATTTGCCGTTTCGTTTCGGCGTTTTATTCTCAAAATTGATCGGCTACCCTTCATCGTCTCTTCACAGTGAGCGGTGTCAAACCACCCAGCGACCAAACAACTCCCCAGATACTTAATCCGCAATCGGCATCCAGGTATCCGTCTGTCTACGTGTGAATCGCAGTGCTCGCCTAATGGAAAATTACAATACGAATGCGCAGCGCACAAACACCGCCGATAAGTATCGACAATCGACAGTTAGAGTTGCTTTAGTTTCAGTTACTTGTGTGGGGTGGAACGAGAAGAAAAAAACAGAAAAAACAAAATTGTGTGTTTTTCGAAATCTTTTTTTTTGAGTAAATAACAAATGGTTCCGAATTAGCTCGCGGTTGAGTGGACACATTGTCTGGACTGACCCCCACTCGGGGCACAGATTTGGCTTCAAGTTGAGGTGGTCCGAGGCGGCGAGAGCGCAATTGCCCAATTTTTCAATGAAATTTTCGGTGAGGGAATTTTTGACTTTTGGAGGTTCTTTTTTTTTTTTTTGTTGAAGTGTGCGTGTGTGTAGTTTTAGATAAACAATCTCAGGGTGGTGCGTATTGGTAGACGACTGACTGAAATGAGGAAATGTTATTTTATGAGCTGGTTAAGTATACAATTTGGGCACCCACGTTGAGCTCGAGAGATTGAGATCGGTGTATGAACCCTCCACTTAGTGGCCGATGAGGGGAATTCATGCGTGGGCCGGTGGGCGAATGACAACAGTCGGGTTGGGTAATGTGCAGCGAGTGAAATCTGGAACATGAATTTTAATTGAAGTCTCATGGAGACGCTGAGATGTGTCCTAAGAGACCACGAGCTGTTGTCGGCGGGTTTGTGTTTGGCGTCATTGGTGACACATGTGGGGAGAGTGGATATCGAGTTGTGAAAGCCACTTCAAGTCTCAAATTGATCGTGGAACGTTCCCAAGACTTTTGACGATGCAAAACGGCAGATAATTCATAGATTTTTACTGCCATTTACTTTTTTTTTGACGGAAAAGAAGAGCGATTCGATTGATGATGTTGCCCTTATCACGAACAAGGACATTTAATAATTGATCTAGAGCGCAGGCACCCAACACTACCCCTGCCACTGCCCCAGCCTTTAACACCTGATGTTTAGAACACTAGCAAGACATTTCTTCCAAGACCTTAACGAGATTAATTCAAAACCTCAAAATAATCTTTTCAGGTATCTGAGAAGGACCAGATGGACGGACTCATCGTTGGAATTAGGTCACCGCGAGTAAGGAAAGGGATACAATCCTCCATGGATAACACAAGACCTAAGTGATCTGCATCCGTCATGCACAAAAAGGAAAAGGAAAATGTTGACCCTGAGCAAAGTCTGAGTGAAGATCACCACCCAGATCTTGCTCAGGGTGCAAATCCAACATCGACAGCCTAAATTTATGAAGAAACTTTAGAAATTTTTAAGTGATTATCACACGATTGGAGTCACAGAGGATAGGGACGATGCACGATCCTCCACGATCACTTACCAAGATGTAAAGATCGATAACCTTACGCTAAAAGCATTTAAAAATCGAAAAATGGTGGACAGTCTTACGTGCGCCCAGTAATTAACGCCTTAAACGACATGATCGGAGCTAGAGTGAGTTTTCAATATCTCGTCCAAACCAGAACCTAAGAATTAGATGGCAGCACAATGGGTCCCTAGTGTAGCAAATTTTCAAAATATGTGAGGAAGTGCTTAATATAAGCCACGCAAGATCTAATGCGGAGTCTTAAAAACAGTCTCCAGACTTCGCTAATGATCAAGCTTCACAAAAATAACGTCAGAACTGTTTGAGTTACGATCACTTAAGCGCCCAAAACTTTGTACTGGAAATGATCGCTGAATTTGGATTAAGGAAACATTAGAATCCGGAACTGGCTAAGATTTACGCTTACTTACTTAACAGGCATGTAACCCTTGGAAGGTCTGTGACTGAGACAAAACCGCCTTCCACGTCGACGGTCCCGGGCATGCTGCTTCCAGTCCGGAAGACCAACCTGCATCCGCGATCACTTGATCCCTGCACCGGAGGTACGGTCTCCCTCTTCTCCTCGAGCCGTGAGGCTCGGATTCGAAGACCCTTTTAGCTGGAGCATTTGTGTCCATGCGCTCGATATGGCCGAGCCCCTGCAGTCGACGGATTTTTGCCTTCCGAACTATATCCACATCTTTATACAGCTCATAAAGTTCGCGGTTATGTCTTGTCCTCCATCTTGTCCTCCATCTTGTCCTCCATTCGCCTTCCTCGCAGACTGGACCGAATATCCGCCGTAGATTTTTTCTTTCGAAGGAGCCAAGTATCAGCTCTGCAGTCCTGCTTATCGTCCAACTTTCGGCTCCATACAGTAGGACTGGCAGGTTAAGGGTTTTGTAGAGCATGACCTTAGTTCTTCGAGTCAGGAGTTTTGACCCTAGTTGTTTGGATAAACCGAAATAGCAGCGGTTGCCGAGGGTGATTTTACGACGGATCTCCACGATGTCATTCGTGGAGTTTACGTTCGACTAAGACTTGTGCATTGTTATTTTTTTTAGGAGAGTTTGCAGCAGAAGGCTGATCACAATAGATTATTAGGTTGATGGCAAGGCACTCAAAAGTGGGGTCGTCGTAATCTCTCAACGTCTTATGGTTGTCCATTCATTTAGATTAAAGAAGAATGATTGTGGTATGCTTTTGCATTTTTTTGTGATCCTTGGATGCACTAAACATTAAATGGCTTTCGACGTGGTAACTAATCGAAATGATCAGTGATCGTCTGATCAAAGGCCTTATACAAATTTCTATTTAGACTCTTGTTTGAAGAAGAGTTACGCGGTTCGACAAACTATCTACTGAAGATCTCCTCATCGACAAAGACCAGTTATTTGCTGGTAGTTCACTTGATTGAGGATCACCGCTGCATCTGAAGCAAACCGTGTGGAGGAAAAAAAATCACTCACAAGTCCACCTGCTGATCCATCTCTATCGCGATGAGTGGCTACTGTCATAATCGAAGATCACCATGTCGATCGAAAATCACCGTATCTGTTAGCGATCGATGGTTTCCAATAAAAATCGCCTACTTCCTTGGCCTTAAATTAAACCCCCTTATAAGACGACGTACTGATCTGCTACAGCCTCGTTTAGCGATCACCTCTGTAACTGAGGATCTCTGACGATCACCAATGATCTTATTTTCAATCGAACACATTTGTGTTCCAAAGTGCCTTGATCTCACCCACCCCAGTCCCTACTCGCTGACCTCCCTCTATCTCGATCAACAATCACTGAATTCGCTGTAGTTCAGTGGCTCCCAACAAAACCTGTCCCACATTCTCACAACCTTGACCTTACCCACTCCCCGGTCCACCTGCTGATCTGCGCCAACCACTCGACCCTCTCATCACCCAACATCACAATCAAAATTCATTGGTTAATTATTTTCAAATCAAAATCAGACCGCGAAATTCCAAACAAACAGCCCATGTCGCAATAAATCATTTTCATACATTTCTGTCCCCTCAGCGAAAATCGTAACAAAAATAAAAAAGCGCAGACCGAAAAAAAAAGGTCACCGCGCGATCACTCCACCGCCATTATTCACGAACACACTCTTTCCGCTGACATTCCCATACCACGCCCTGTCAAAACACAATTTAACGTTAGAATTTCGCTATGATATACGGCGGACGGAACGTGAACGAAGGGGGCTTCCGATTCTGGTTTCCTTTTTTTTTTCGTTTCGCCGCAAAAGGGCGACGTTTGTTTTTCTTTTCGCCTCCTTTTTCTCCCCGTAAACGTGCTGTCATTAGTGACAACAACACTGACGGCCAACAAAACGACCGCGACATGACAATTTAATCGCCTCCGATCATCGTCGCTCAGTCCCGCGGCGCGTCGACAGCGCCAGCGTGTTTCTGCTCCTGTTGTTTTTTTCACGTCACAGATGATTGCCCGTCACCCAAACAAATTGTCAACCGTCATGCTAATTTAACTAAAAAAAAAAAACTCGCGGCAAATAAATAAATTCTCCTGTTAAATATGAAAAATTTGACTCGAGCACAAAAACAAAAAACAAAACGACACCGCATCGTTATCAGCGACGGGATCGCGGGCGGCTTTTTGTGGCATTTAATTGGGCGGGGGTGGGAGACGGATTAATTGAGCGCGACGGCGCGGTGCCACTGGCAGAAAGTCTTCAGGCTTCGGCTTCGGGAGACCGGAAAGAGAGGGCGCTTCAAGTGAGAGATGGCCATCGAATTGATGGATGCTTTCCCGTGCGTAAGTCGAATGCGTTTTCTTTTTTTGTGACACGATCGACCGATCGTGGTGTTGGCCAGTTGTCACACGTGATCGTGTTTTTAAAATAATCGCGACTTTTGTCGGCGACTGTTGGTGGATGAGGGACCGTGAGGAATGTAACAAGGACGTAGTGCTTTTGTCTTTGAACAGGGGTTAATGAACTACTGGGTAGAAGGTCAGCGGTGATGGTGGCGCTACAGTGTGCCGAGAAGAAATAGAAAAAAGTGTCTCCGATTTTTGGATCGAAGTTCATTTTTTTGAGTAATTTTTTTTGGTCTTTTGTGGAGCTCAATATGTTTTTGGATCTGCAGAAAGGCAGATATCGGGATCTTCTTGGGAAATGTGGAACTAAGAAATCTCTTCCTTTTAGCCTCATAATTTTCAAAAATGGTGATGGTTAATAGCTTTAGCTCTGACCTTTTTTCGAACACTTAGTTGAAATGCATGTTGGCTAATGGTGTGCCGCTCATAGAAGTAATTTGCTTCTATTCAATTTTCGATTTCAATTATTTGTCACTTTTTTCCTCAGTACTAACTCCAAATGTGCATCCTTTATAATGATGTTGTATGTACATTATGTTCTGTTGAGGTGAAGGTCAAAGATCAGCCACGTAGACCTGTTGTGGTCCATATTGTAACAGAGTTCAATTTTCAATCAACATCCTGATTAAGATAGAAGGACTTCGCTGCAAGTGCGTGACTTACGAGTTGCGTTGATTTAATGCGAGCAGCTCCACTCAACGTCTTAATAAAATGACTTCCTAGTTTATTGGAACTTCCTCCAATATTCAGTGAGCCGACGAGTCCCTGTTGTTCCAGCAAGTGTTTGACGATATCAGGCCTAACACGAAGATCTGATGGCCCAGTAAGCAATGTCCCACGGTAATACCTGCTACCTACCAATAAGCTGCTTTTGACACTAAATAGCTTCGAAACTTGTTCCGTCCCACGTCGATTGTTGTCCGGGCAAAAGATTTTGCGGGTTCAACAGGAAGCTTCGACCAAACAAACACCTCTGTGAAGAGTTTGTCGTCAGATTCAATGAAGAATTCAATTTAACAAAATTGAGATGTGCCCACATCCCATGGACTAAGCACACCTTTCCTTGATAGTCTTAGCTTTAATGTCACGAAATTTAACATAAGATAGCCGAATTCTGGTTAAAAAGCTGCTGCAAAGCTTTATAGTAATCACAAACCGTCTTAGACTTGATCGTTCTACTGCATCTGCCGAATAACTTGAGTGCTGCCTGACTATTAGCTCTGTAGCGCTTTGTACATAGCCGGAATATTTAAAAGAAAAAAGGCGGAAGGGAGATATTTGACAACCTAATACTTCGTTGACGATACATTGCAGTAGCCTGCAATGTTGTCAGTCGCTTTTTGAATGGCTAACAATTCGGCTCAAAAAAGATGGTACTATGCCCCAATTTTATAGCTTCTACGCAGGGTTGCATCGAAGACCTTGCGCTTGAACTTGTTTCAAGCTGTCTGTGTAGACAGCCGCAGTTGGTCATAAAGTGCAATTTGCTTAGTGCTTTCAAGTTGATATCGCTGTCATTTGACATCTGTCAAGCTCAGCTGCCACTTGAAGTATTTTAAAAATTAGCTGAATGTTTGCCATTTATGATTAAATAATTTATGAAAATAGTAAAAACTTCATTTTTCTATCAAAAAAAATTTGGTTATGATTCAACCAAATCTCTCCGAATTGACTGTGACCGTCTGCGCATTGGCACTCTTCAATCGCATGTTGAAAATTTTCCTGAGGTAGTCCTTTGAATGATGTTGTTCCTTGCACTTAATGGCAAAGCTTAAGCTTTATAACGAAATAAAGGTTTTATTAAAAATATATCGCTGTGAGTACTTTAGTTAGATTTACTTTTGAAACCGCAAAATGAATGATTATGTATTAAGGGTTTACATGGGTTTCCCCCTGGAAAAAGGTCAAAGAATTTTTTTATTTAAAAAACAAAATATTTTATTCAAACTTTTTACTGTCTCAAAAATATATACATTTGAAAAACGATTTCTGAAATTTTTAAAGGAAAATATTCAAAAAAATATCCACTGCGAAGCCATTTCTAAATTGTAATCTATAAATATTATAAAACAAAGTCGAAAAAAATGTTTGGGGAGTTTAATCTCAGGAACTACTGAACGGATTTGCATGCGATTTTCACCAGTAGTATTGTTGGGTATCTATTATGGGTATGGACTACATTTTATAGACATTTAGGCACAACAAGTTAACGGTATATTGAGATAAGTAAAAAAAGTCAAGAACTGGCAAACTTCTAAGGCGGGCACTGTCTAAACAGTTAAAGATACGAAAAAATAATGTACTGGGAAATTGATCGTCTCAAAAAGTTCTAAAAAAAAGTCGGCGGTGGTATATGTGTATCTTTTAAGGTAGACTCACAATAACCAATTTTATGGTTCTGTAAAAATTCGAAAAGCCAATCCGCCCTGTAATTTCCATACCGCTTTGTCAAAAGATCTGAAAAAATTACAAAAAATCAGCTTCCATGAGTAAATTAAAAAAAAACTAATTTCAGCATTCTAGCCCCAATACTTTTGGAGCTTTTGGCCAAAAACGATAAAGCGTGAATATGCGAATTTCGAAAATCTAAAAACGCAGTTTTATAGATCTCGGAGCAAGCACTAAGAAATAATAGCTATAAAAATATCGATTAGTTGGTGAAATCCGAGAAATCGCTGATTAAACGATTTTTTTAATCTATAAAATTTTGGCTGAAATCGATGCGAGTCTCAGTGGTGTTTTCCATGTTCATTTCATCCCCTATTTGCTCAACTCAAATTTGCACACAGCTGGCATGAAAATGATCGCGCGGAAACGGTGTTGTACGGATAGAGGAATATGAGATGTGAAAAATGGATATATGTATATATGTATGTGTATAGGTTTACATAAATGTACACATTAGAAATCCAGGCAGCGATGAAAGAAGGTGTTATTTTTTGTTGGAATATGATAGCCAATGGGAAAATACCATATGTGATGCGTGTTCTGTTCTACAGGAAAATAACAAGGACACTTATTTACGTTGATAATTTCGTTGTGTATAATTACTGAATCTTTGTGCCGTGGCAAAATCACCCCAAAATATGATTGAAGATATGTTGTACCGCAGACAACAACAATTGTCATCCGATTATGGGAATATTGATCAAAGTACATACAGTCGAATCGTTCTAAGTCGAATTTTCACGGGTTAGAGGCAGTTATGGAAGAGTTAGAGGGTTTCATATATATTTTTTTTTTTTGTTGAAAATCCTTTATTTTGGTAATATTTGCATTGTGCGGCGTAGCAGCCCGTTGAGAACCAGAGCCTAGCTTTTTCGCACCTCCACTGTGTTGTGCGCGTTATAATTTTGACACATGTGGAGGGGACCTACTGTTTAATGCCGGTTCCAAACGGCGAATTGCGAAAACTTTTCGTGACAGAAGTACTCCAGGAGGATTGTCAGTCGTTCGCCGGAGGTGGGGTCGTGAAAAATGTTTGTGGTGTTTTTTTTCAGCGACTTTTTCCCTAAACTTCTAATACACGCTGTAAATGAAGCAAGAATGCATCTCAGATACCTACCTGGTTTCAGATTAAACGAGTGTCTTCTGAAAAGGGGAAAAATCGTTTATGATTTAATTATGTTGTTAGTCTACAATAACAAGGGGAATATTTTCTTTTTGAATGCTACTGGAGGCAGCGGGAAGACTGCTTTTGCTGTGGGATCGTCTGGAATTGAACCCACACTTTTAGATGGCGGAGAAACTGCTAACTCTGATTTTAAACTTCCGTTAAAATTTTGTAGTGCCGATGTTTCAAGTGCCATTTTCCAAGTAGAGTAATACTGGTAAATTGACGGGAGATTGTAGTTCAATAATTTAGGACGAGGCTTCAATGCTCCACAAAACAACTAACAAAGATGCACTTAAGCAAAGTCTATGCTTCACTGAAAAAGTCATACTTATGGCTGCACATAAAAAATCGTAACTTCAAACTAATATAAGTGTTGCATACGGAAGAGACAACACATCACTTTCCAATAATATGCTTCAAATAAGAGCAGAAAAATTTGATGTAAGAAATAGGAAGGTAAATTTCAGAAATATCTTTTGTTTTGGTGCCGAATATTTTAGAAATGGTTGAGAAGGTATATTCGGATACCGCAAACTTATCTAATAATTCATTTGGTTTGAGGGAAGGGCTATTTTGTGGCAGACAAATAAGCAAGTCAATTAAGTTATTGATTCAATTCTTGCCAAATGTGATTCATCATCAAAAGTCTATTATTTAGTTGACCGCGCTTTAGATGTAGAAGAAGCGGTGCATTACCCCAAATTATTTTTAAATTCATTAACACTTTCTGGTATTCCATTACTGGAATTCTAAAAAACTTTAGATATATAGTGCTGCCTGCGCGAAGCCAGGACGGGTTGCTAGTAAATAAATGAAATGAAATTTTCTGTGACCCATCGGATAAAAGATGCGTTCCGTTTGACAGCAAAACTCATAACAGGATCATCTGAAGTGAAATAAAAAATTGTGTTTTAGTTGAGACTAAAATTTGGGCTAAGGAAAAAAAGTGAAAATTGGATTTTTGGCAGACCTTTTTACAAAATATGCAAATTCTGGTAAAATTTGTTCAAAAAATTTTTTAAATAGTTGTGATTGAAAGAAGAATTCCTTCGTCCAAGTCTTCGTGAATTGTATCTCGAAGACCTGTGTAAGACATCATCAAAATCGGCTAAGTGGTTTTCGAGAAACATTGGCAACCCACTTTGAATATATGATTTCGGAAAAAACACGTTTAAAGTCTACTTACCTAGCGTACCTGACTTGGAGCGCGCACCTTGCCAAGGCTGTATCTCTTAAACGTAAGTTCAACCGCCGAGAAGATTTTGCGCGTAAGTGGAACTCAAATTTGACAGGGGTTATTTTACCTTTTTGGAGCTGTGCAACAAAAAAAAAAAAACGGAACGAGGGGTACGGCTTGTATACATAAAATTGCTGATCGCACTCAACATGGCGATTTGCCAGCATCGATCCCTATGGTGTGCAGGTCAAGCTGACATACAGCCTCCACGCGGCACCCTCTGGATAGCCTCCTAACAACAGTTGGGGGGGTGAACTAATGTATGCAGCCATCGCTCCAGGCAAGAGAGCTCAACTCAACCCGACCAGGATGGCGGTTATACGGAGGGCTAACGACCCGCCAATGTAAAAACACCAATTGTTATGGAAGAGCTAAACCAAACCTCGGAAACAAGAAACCAACGACGACAACCCGGCACGAAAAAGGACTACGATCTGCGAGTATGCTCCTGGAATGTGAGAACTCTCTACACTCCTGGGGCTGCTCAACAACTGGAAACTATCCTCACGCAGTATAAGGCGGATATTACCGCGATCCAGGAAATACACCGGATAGGACTTTCTCAATTCTTTTGAACATCCTGTGTCTTTCAACTACATAGTGCAGTCCATGACATGCATCCCATTGCGTTTCTTTCTTTCGACTGTTAAGCAGAAGACGATTTGATCATCATCTTTTGCCATTTTTTTTAATCATCTCTAAGGCGAATGGAAGCTTCAAAAAATCATCGACATCCCCCTCGCAAGCTAAACAATTCTTGGTAATCGCCTCGCCATGGCTCAGCGTCATCAGCGATGTTTGAAAAAATTTGACCACAGCCCTCCACTCATTCACGATGTCATCACCGCACAAGATCCACACTCACCGAAAATGATCTCACCGATCGTAAGAAAAGTGGTCTCCGCTCTATTTCCGCGCATTACATCACTTGTGGCCGTCCCCAAGTAGATCACCTTCCCGCAGCCACCCCACTGAGGCCCAATTAGTCCCAACAAAAGACTCTCCTCTCGGAGACATGTTCGCGAGTCTAAGTGATTGATTATCAAACACCCGATCGATTGAAATTCCTGCATAAAAATGTGTCTCCCCTCGCAAAAGGTCAACCCTACGGGAAAGCTTCGCGTCCGCTCCCGGCATCACGTCATCCGCAGCTGTCAATTCGAATGCTAATTAGCCGCGGAACTTGTGTGTGACAATTAATAAATTTGACAGTAGCACTCCATTTAACCGTTTCAATTCCATTAACCGGCAGTTCGGTTGGGTTCGGTTCAGCGTAGAGCGGCGTTCTCTACCGCCGCCACCGCCACTGCCAGCCATGTGTTGCTACCTACGTTTAACAAGCTGACAAATTGCCACTACATTCAATCAAATTAGCCATACACACCCCATTCCCATCATCGGCATCATCGTCATTGTTGGCAACATCATCGCAGCCGCCGCACCAGCATCGAGCGGCACACGACTGCGACACCAGCAGCGACCGCAGCAACAGATCAGCGCCATTACCAGCAACTAGCAACATCATAAATCATCGTGTGGTGGTTGGTTGGTCGACGCGACGCGCCAAGACACCCAAAGCGTCAACGACAACGACGACGACGACGACGGTGAAAAAAAAAAAAAGAAAAAGCGAAACAACATTCGGCACGCGTTAAAAAAAATGTGCACCGCCACTTGACTACAAATTTCTTAATTATCAGGAGCGACAAACAAGCGTCGGCCGACAGAGGGCGGGGGTTGAGAGTTGCCGAGTTTGCGAGTTTGCGAGTTAATTGCTGGCTGTCCACCCGTCGCGTCGTGGGGTGATAACTTAATAAACTTTGATCACCTTTTTATTTGCGAAGACGGTGATTTCGAACTTGACATTGACTCGCACGGCCGACACCTGGTCTGTCCCTGTTACGGGGCGAGCGGGCTTCGGCCCTCTGTCGGCGTGCAAAGGCAGCGAAATGTATCTCCGACGCAATAAGCGACTCGTCGTGTTTACCGAAGTCGGTTCCCTCTCTCGCGGTACACGGGTATCTACGTCGTATACGTAACGGTTATGTAAACGAAAAAAAAAAAAAGTTGTATTTGCTTTTTTTTTATGTCGTTCGAGTAATAATTTTATCATTTCACTGCGCTCACCTCATGGGTGGCGTGCAGTGGGGCACGTGAAGGCCTGAACAATTGGAAGCTAACACGGGAGGGGAAAGTTAACGCGGAGTTGGGGGCTCGTGGGGTTGACGCAGATGCCGGGTGTTAGATCACCAAAGTGCAACTGAATCTGCTTTGCGATTAAAAAAAAAAAAACAAGTGCGTCTTGATGGGGTTTCGAGAAAAATGTTGTAGAAAGTTTTGTAGGCAATTTGGTCGAAGAGTTTTTTTGAACCAGGGGGTCTGTGGACGAAATGCTGATGTGGAAGAGGTTCTAACGTCTAGGGAATGTATGATGCTTTTTTTGACGTCGATAGGGGTGAGCGCCGTGGCTTAAAAGGATGCTGCACCGGACTGTTAAGCGAGAGTACCCGGGTTCGAAGGATGAAGGTTAACGCGGACAAATTCGAGGTGATGGTTATTTCCAGAACGCCTGTGCAATGCACTCTGCAGGTCAGCGGAGTCCCATTTAAACAGGTGGAGTAGTTCAAGTATCTCGGAGTCTTTCTCACGAGTGAGCAATACTGAGCTTTCCTGTAGGATTGGCCAAGCTGGGTCAGTTTTGAAACAGCTTGGAAGGTCGGTCATCAAGAAGGCCGAGCTTGGGATGAAGGCCAAGTTAATTCGGTATTTGTTCCCACTCTCATCTATGGTCATGAAATTTGGGTAGTGACCGAAAGAATAAGAAAGCTGCCGAGATGAGATTTCTGCGTGCTGTTGTAGGAGTTACTCGCCGAGATAGGGTGAGAAACACGACAGTGCGTGGAGAGCGTGTTGAGCAGCTTCTTCTCTGAATGGAAAGGTCCATACTTCGATGGTTTGGCCACGTGGCATGAATGTCCCCTGCAGTACGACTACCGAGGCGTGCCTTGTATGCGACTCCGTCGGATAGGCGACACAGGATGAGTCTACTCAGGCTCGGTAGACCCAGGATGAGATGGTTGGATCAAGTCCAAAAATTTGCCTGGTTACGCTTGGGCATACCCGCCGAGGAGTTAAAGTCGGCGGCGGAGGATCGGGTAGCCTGGAGATCTCTTCAGCGTGCACTACCTCCTCTATTGGAACATGCGGGCAAAGAAAATGATGATGATGATGATGATGATGACCCGGGTTCGAATCCAGCCTGGGGACAAAACACCACAAACAATTTTCACGGCCCCACCTCCAGCGAACGACTGACAATCCTCCGGCAATCCTCCGAAAGCTTTCGCAATTCGCCGTTTGGAACCGGCATTAAACAGTAGGTCCCCCACTTGAGTCAAATTATATCGCGCACAGCACAGTGGAGGCACGAACAAGCTATGCTCTGTTATGGGCTGTTTCCCTGATTATTAGGGGAAGGGTTGCTGCTTATCTTGTGTTGGACCAAAGAAAAATCTTAAAAGCTTCGCACATATCTGATGTAAGACACACGTTCATTAAAGCAGCAGTACGGCAGGCCTAGAAAGCATTGCGTTCTTAATTGCTTTGTAGGCTGAACTCACGTACATTTATACTGCAAAAGGGATATGGTCATGTGCTGCTCATAGGAGCTTGGAAAAAATTGCTTCAAAAGCCTAAGCTTAGTGGTTTTTCATATTAAACGATGGTATTAAAAAAGGTTGAGTTGGAATTGTGTCACCGAAGAATACACACGCTATATTGACATTAAGTGGACAATTTACAAGACGGAGGTCCTGGTTGTAAGTTTTTAGTATGAGTCTGAGACTATGTTTAAGACAACTGACCTTTTAAAGATCAAATAAAAAAAAAATCAATTAAGATTGAATTTATCTTACTCAAAGAATTTTTAAATTTGGAAAGAAATATAAGATTGAGTTCGTTAAAACTAGTTTTCCTCTTGCTGACATCTGCCAAAGAGGGATATGTGCTTTATCATAAATAACCAATTTTATTTTTGGGATTTTTGGGCCACCTACCACCTCCACAGACCAATAAGGGTCTATGTGACTGATTTTAACCTTCATCTTGTCATCTTGTCGTCAACAAAATACCTTGTCTACTCTTGTGTGTAGATTTCTAAGCATGGAGGATAAAAGAAAAATAGGTAAATAATGCTTTTCATATATCTTTCATGTAAAGGGTTTTCCAATAGGAACTTCACAACTTTTGATTTAATTTGTGAACGCACCCGAAAAAGCTAGGCTCTGGCTCTCAACGGGCTGTTACGCCGCCCAATGTGTGTCTGAACGCACCCTTTTACTGATCACCGAACTCTCATTGTCAATTTATTCAGTAAACTCAACATTTTCATCACTTTAAAGTACACGAACGAGGACTGTCTGCAAATTATGAAAATTTTCTACCGAAATTCGGAGTCGGTGACTTTAGAGCGCAATTTTAGAGGCGTTAACTCCAATTTGCGGTCGTAGTTCTCGCCCTAGCAGACAAGCAATAAAAAATTTAGTACAAAAATTTGAGTCTATGTCATGTTGCCGTGTCAGTGAGACAACGAGTTGGTCGAAGTGTCGAAAATATCGCTGCCGTTCAGACGTTCGTAGCAAAAGATCCAAATCAGTCAATTCCACGGTGTTCTAAGGAGTTGGGCATCGCTCAGACCAGTATTTGGCGTATTTTGCGTAAGGATCTTGTTTTACACCCATACAAGATCAAGTTGACTCAAAAATTGAAGCCGATGGACCAGTTGAAGCGACGTACGTTCTCCGATTGGGCTCTGGAGAAGATCAATTCAATTTAATTTATTTCCATAAAGGTTTGCACAAGTAGGACTTAGTGTCTTTTGTAGCTCAACAAAGGCGGTTAAAAATACAAAACAAAGTTCCAATAATTACAAAAACTACAAAAGTTACGCCAAGATGATGAATTTAATCGCAAAATCTTCTTCAGTGACGAAGCTCATTTTTGCCTCAATGGGTTCCTCAATAAGCAAAATATGCGTTATTAGTCGGCTGAAAAACCGCATGTGCGTCATGAAGCAACACTTCATCCACAAAAAAGAACTGTTTAGTGCAGTTTGCATGCCAGCGCCATCTTTTTTCGTCGACGATAACGACCATCACGTTACTATGAATGGCCAGCGTTATTGCGCCATATTTGCCGATTTTTTGTCCCGAATTGGACGATGTGCACCTGGACGACATGTGGCTTCAACATGCCACAAGCCACACAGCACACGTTAAAATCGATTTATTAAGGGTAAGCTTGATGAGCATGTGAATGAAGAAATGGGCCAAGATTGACCACCTCGTTCGTACGATTTGACGCCTCTAGACTATTTTCTTTGGGGCTACGTTAAGTCATTGGTTTATGCCAACAAACTGACGGCATTGGAAGGGTTCAGAGCCAACATTGAACACGAAATAGCAGCCGTTTCAGTCGAAATGTGTGGTCGAGTCATCGAAAATTGGGTCCAATGAATCGATCGCTAAGCTTTCGGAACCCTCATTAAACATTAGGTCCCCTGCACATGCGTCAAAATTATAAAGCGCACAACACAGTGGAGGCGCGAAAGGTTAGGCTCTGGCCCTTCGTGAGCTGTTACGCCCCTAATGATGATGATGAATCGACCGCTGCAAACGTGCCCGCGGTGGCCATATGAACGAAGTCAAGTTCCATTCATAAATATTTTGATTGTATTTCAAGTCGATAGCAAAGTTTTTGAAATATCTCAAATGGTTTGACTTTTATTTGAAAAAAAAAAGTTGTCAGTTCCTTATTGGAAAGCCGTTTAAGGAGAATGTTAGAAATAATTCAATCGATACCTGAAACTCGAAATTTTCCTCCATGAACCATGTCTCATTCTTTTTGATGTAAAATAGCTTTTTGATAAAAATGAAAATTCAAGAATAAGATATCGTTTTAGTCTTTCAGCGGCTTAGGTTCTTTTTTTTATGTAATATCAAGTTGATAATGATCTCGCTTTTCATTCTTAAGTTAGTTTAGGTTTTTTGATATTTTCAAAGCTAGGTTAAGTTTCCTTTTTTGCCGCTTACCCTAAGCCAATAAATAGGGCTGTTACCTTAAAAGAACTAAAATTACGAAATAAAACTAAAACTACAAAGAACCTAAAAGTGGATCTTCGTTGGCGTCTACGTGAAAACAAATCATGCTTCGCATTTTTTCTTATGATCGTTAAATTTGTAATTTTTCACAATAGAATTAGTGTGAGTTTACTTGGTTAAGACATCACCACAGCCTCAAAAAACACGAAAGGCCTTTTCTTTGAAATGCGTCTGAAGTACGCCGTCGTTCACTCAAACCGCGTCGATCGCTACGCTGCTATTTCGCACTTTAAACAAAACGCCGTCACACGTCAACGTGTTAATTCGATTTTAATGAGTATCCGCATTAATCAGTCACAACTCATCTTAATACGCATCGGAAAATAACAATAAACCTTAACAAACATCGGCAATTCAGCAATTCAGCGGAAGAACGTCTAAGCTGACAGTAAACAGATGATGGCCGACCGCAGAGATGCGCAATTTCCAGGTTAACGAAAGAAAAAAAAAATAAATTTGTCAAAAATATAAATCGACACGTCACCGACAATGTTGGACACAGGCGGTTGACTTAGAGAAGATTATAGACAATGACCTTTTAAGGTTTGAATGGTCAAAAAGGTCCCCCAAGGGTTGATTTTTTTAAATTTTCTTTTCTATTTATTGGACGCCTTTTTTTATTTATCCGATTTTTTTTTAGAAGTAATTTTTTTTGGAATGAATTGAAGTTGCGTGATTTCAACTTCTACGCATCGACCTGCGTCGCTGACCTCAACGTCAAAAGTGCTCAGCTCAACCGTAAACTGTCAACAAGCCACGCCCTCCCCCCGATTCCCACGGGCGCCCGTCCAGCATAATTGTCTCCGATGATTAATTCGAAATTAACCAAAAGTCCGCTCAGAACCTTCTCGTGACTGAACGCCAATCGGTGAGACAAAAGACCCCAAAACGTGGAGCCGCTGAGCCGGTGACTGCGCTTCAACGATCGTACGTGATTCTCATCGCAAATGAGTCGACATCGACGCGTCGACAACGACAACGACAACGACGTGGATAAATCGAATTTACCGCCGAAGGTTAGGCCACAGATTTCCGCCCAGAGATCGCAATGAGAGCAAGCGCCAGCGGCTGTCCGCCGGTCGGTCCTCACCTCGCAAACAACCGAAGGTGAGATTCTATGTATCTGTGAAGTTGCAGTGGCTAAAAATATCAGCTCACTAATTTTGTTTACAAAATTTATGATAATTGTCGCAGGCGATGCGCGCGCCTCGCCATGTGACAGAGGTCGCCATTGACTGACTAAAACAACGAAACCGCTTAATTGCTTTTAATTTGTCCACTTTTGCGATGCTCACCGTCACATTTCATTTAAATTACCAACAAAAATACAAACACAATCTCGATGGAGTTTTGCGCAGCCTGACAGGAGGGAGATTTAACGCGACTTACGTAATGTGTAACAATTACCAAAGGCCTTCCCCCTCGGTCTTTGGTCGGTTTGTGTCTGCCACCGACCGACAGCCCGGTCTCTCTCGTCGCCCTCTTTGCATCCGTGCGCGTTGCCATAAAGATGGATTGACAAGCTGACAGGCCAACTGACAGATATCTGTCATTAGCATTATGGCCCGAAGTGGGTAAATTGTGTGACATTTGAGGCGCGCAGTTGCATTTTGCAAAACGTCAAACTCCCAACAACGACGACGATGATGACGACGCCATCAACGGAATGGAATCAATCACGGTGAGCGTTGCGCCGGCCAATTGATGTGTCGCTGTGTTGGACGCCCACCCACCCAATCGGTGACTGACAGTCAAACAAACAAAAGTGATTTTATCAGATCGCGGGAGGGTGGTGACAGGATGCGAAGAGAGAGGCGACTGGAAAGCCTTGGCTTGCAAGCGCGAGCCGTCGATCTCCGTCGCGTCTCAGGTTTCAAATTGCAATTGGTCATGAGCATGATGTGTAATTTGTTGCAATAGGCAGCCGATTGAGTTGCAGAACGATTGTTGTGTGTTGAATCGAGGGAGATTTGTATCGCAAGCGGTGCTGAGGTCATTTGCTGTGGCTCATTGGGCGCTGGTGAGCGGCGGTAAAGCCGGTGGTTGGGAGCTGGTGCTTTGTTGGGGTATGGCATGTGGGAAAGGTCAAGCGAGCGGCTGGGAATTAAATTGCGGCCAACAAAAGAGGGGCTATCCTTTACAAGCACTTCTACGGGAGTGCTTCTGGGCAGGGTTTGCAATGCGATCTGAGAGGCGTGAGTGATTGGCCGATAGATGGGACTTGAAGGGGGATCGGTCATTGGCATCTACTTTGGCTTGGGGGAAAGGCCGCTTGTCATAGAATAGGAAGGCTTCGCCAAAAATACAGCCAAGGGACTGTAGTAATTTTGAATTTTTGAATTTGTAGCGTGAGAGAAAGCGAAATGAGATCTGAATTCCTAGGTTTTCGGAAAAGACCCCTCCTCGACTCCGGATTTTGTAATCACAAGAAGTTTTCTTTGAGTCTAAGGTGATCCGGACTTCAACTTGTAGGCGTATTTACTTAGGTCAGGTTGGGCTCTACGCAGGAGATCATCACAGCTTAAAAATTTTACACTCAAAATGACTTCATTTCAATCCCTCCACAGAAGGACATTCACATAAAACCTCAGCTCAATGCACCAGATGACATTGAAAGCGTGAACAGCGTTCTCTACACCAACAAAACAAATCAAAAACTCGTAGATCAACGAGCGACAACTCGAATTACGTCCGTCCAGTAGTCAAGCCGTGTCGTGTGCCTTTTGCTCGTATTTTAAGTCCGCCTCGAGGCACACACATGGCGTTTCTAAAAATAGTCTAAGCGATTCTGACAGCGTTCTTTCTCTAGTATTCTCAACGTTTCAATATGCGTGGTGATTTGCATAAATTTCATATGCACCCGCGGGGTAAGGCGTTTACCGCGCGTATCGCATACAGCGAACGGCGCATTGCCTCAGCACAATGGAAGCTTATCAGCTGCTGATCAACTTGTCAGGCAGCGACTAATTGGAACGTTCTTTAGCTGAATAATGCTTTTTTTTGTTTTATAATATTTTTGCTTTTTTTTTTAAATTAGGTTCTAGTGCGCGGTTTAGTTTAGCGTGGGGCTTAGCTATGAACCGAGTGGAGTGAAGCTGGAAAATCTTAGGAAATTGTGAATAGTTTGTGAATGAATCGAGATATTTCCATTGTGAAATAAATGTCGCATGCGGCAGTCATAAGTTGGATTTGGTTTGAGAGATTTTCTGAATTCCATCGAATGGCGCTGAATTTTACACATTTTTGCGCAAACTTGTTCGAGGCAAATGTTTCGCTCTAATTACTTTCCAAATATAGTTATCGACATTTTAACACGTGTTGGGTTCATTAATATCGTTTATTAAGAGGCTTCAAACACACAATCATCTTTCTGGCAATTTGTGGATCCCATTCGAAAAGAACTGCGCCGGCTTGGCAGCCAAGAATGAATCAAGCAAATTTTTGATATTCTGCTCTGATGTGGACCGTGTTTCAGTGAGGGCGTTCTGCATCGACCGAAACAAATGGTAGTCAGAAAGGGCAAGGTCAGCGCTATAAGGCAGGCGGGGTAAGACCTCCCATTTACTGTTTTCCAAATAGTTCTCAAGCCCTATTCCGCTCGTGGGGCCGAAAGTTGTCATGAAGGAAAATTATTGCCTCGTGTCTCGTCGCATATCCCGAGCGTTTTTCGGCTTCTACTCTGTTCAAACGGATCAATTGTGTTCGGTAGCGTTGTCCATTGATGGTTTCACCCAGTTTTAGTAGCTCATAATACAGGACGCCCTTCTTATCCCACCAAATACAGAGCATTACCTTCGCGCCATGAATATTCGGCTTTGCCGTTGATTTGGCTGGTTGGCCGGGTTTCACTTATGATTTTTTGGTTGTCGTAATGGATCCATTTTTCATCACCAGTTACAATCCGATGCAAAAATGGATTCCTTTTGTGGTGTTCCAGCAGCAATTCGGACTTGCAAACCCGCCTTTCGACGTCTCTCGGCTTAAGTTCATGTGGAACCGAATTTCTTTGCTTCTGAATATATCCAGCGCTTTGAAATGGCTGCTTGAGTGACACCCAAAGATTCTGTGAGCCCTTCTTGTGTTTGGCAACAATCTTCAAAGAGTAATGCTTCCAGTTCTTCATCTTCAAGCTTTTTTGGCTGCCCAGGACGTTCATCGTCTTCAAAGCCAAAATCACCAATAAATCGTGCAAACCACTTTTGGCAAAGTTCGCTCAGCTAGCGCATGTTCACCATAAGCTTCCATCAAAATACGATGACTTTCGGCAGCAGTTTCTTCATATTAATGTAATAAAGAAGAATTTTCCGCAAAAACATTTTTTCAGGCACAAAGTTCGACATAAGTTCGACGTATTAGATTGTCAAATTACTCCCTTCCGTCTTTTTGTCTTTTGAATTTTCCGGCTATGTACTCGCTACAGCCTCGTCGTTTTGAGTTTGATTCCATTGCGTTTGACACGAGTCTTGAACAAATTATTATAGGCGGCGTAACAGCCCGTACAGGGCCAGAGCCTAGCTTCTTCGTGCTTCCACTGTGTTGTGCACGATATATTTGAACACATGTGAAGGGGACCTAATATTTAATGCCGGTTCTGGCGAATTGCGAAAGCTTTCCATGACAGAAATACTCCAGGAGGATCGTCAGTCGTTCGCTGGAGGTGGGGCTGTGAAAAATGTTTATGGTGTTATTTCTCTGAGCCAGGTACTTTCGCTTAACAGTCCGACTGACTAACGACTAAGCCACAATGCCCAAATGCCCATGTCTTGAACAAATAATGCCTCAAATTCTGCATCCTTGAAAACCTTCTCTTTTCCAACGCCATGCCTTCGGTCTTCGACATCAAAATGACCGTTCTTGAAGCTTTGAAACCACTCTCGGCACGTTCTTTTACTAAAAGCGGCCTCACCATAGGTATTTGAAAGCATTCGATGATCCTCAGACGCAGATTTCTTCATTTTAAAGCAGAAAATTAAAACCTCCCGCAAATGACGAGAATTTGGCTCTTAAGCTGACATGTTTAATAGGGAATAACTTTATGATGCAGACACAAATCGATTAATACCCAGGCTTATTGTTTGACATCTACGAGTACGATCTATTATCGTGCTACGTGCCTTGCTGGCGATGTTAATTTACGATTTAACTAAACACTTTCTACTTTTTTTTATGAGGAGCTTGCTCTTACTAATAAAGCCACAATACATGCAAACAATTTACTTTTGTTAATTTTATTGCATTTTTAAAAAAGAAACTTGGTTATAGTCTACCCTGTGTGCAACACATATGTATAGGCCCGGTGCGCGCAAGCGATTTTTGACGCAATTTTTAATTTTATCAACATTATGCAAAATGGGTGATAAAAAAACCCTGAAAAAAGCAAGAAAAAAAAATTAAAAAAGAAAGAAAAGCTAGACAAAATTTTTATTCGATAGGCAAAAGCAGAAGTGCAAGAAATTCTGAAATGAAAATTTGTATTCTCTAATAAAAAAAATCAAAAAAAGCTTAAGGTTCAATAAAATTTTGAGCAAAAATAAACCTTTGATATTTACTAGGGCGTATACGCAACATTTTTGATCAAAAGTTCGATTTTTCAAAAAAATCATATTCATACCGGAAAGTCATGCATCAGATGGTTAAGAAATTTTCATAACGCACCGCGTAGATGTCAACCTTCCTCTTTTTCTTTGAAAAGATATTTCTTCAAGTGTAGATGTTTCTAGAGGTCCAGGGCAGTTTCTAAGCATGGGTTAAAAAACGTTTTTTAAGATTCTCTTGCACTGCCGACATCACCCTGCATTGCTCCCTAACGAGACTATTTTTTTTGACATTCCCCTTCTTGGATGACTAACGAGATCTTTGTTTCCAGCCCTACACAAAACATGCTACGGTTTTGACGACAATAGAGAACTTCATTTCCAATTCGTCGTATTGCCTTTCGAAGTCCACACACCTAAAGCATTGTACCTACGTGTGTGTCTTTAACTAGAAGCGCACTTGGAATGAGGTTGAAGCTCACTCATCGAGTTAGTCGCCCGTGTGTGTACTCAAAAGCGAATTCTGTTTTTTTTTTTTTTTTTTAATTTTTTTGCTTTCATTCCCAACGTTGTTGTTGTTGTTTTGCATTGTTTTAGGTGGTTTTCTGATAATGATTTTCCGATTGGCGATAAAACGCCGCCTGTGTCACGGTATTTGGAGTGGAACGTGTGGTCGATGCTTGTTGTTGCTGTTGGTGTCGTTTTTGTGCTCAGCTCTTTGCGTTATCTACTTCGGGTTTTTGGGAAGTCGGTCGTTTTGTGTCTTTTTGGGGTCAGATTGAGTTCAAATTTTTTTGCATTTCGATAGTTTTTTTTTCCTTTTTTTGTGGAGGTGGTAGGGAGGGGGCATTGACATAGAACAGATAAAAGGGTTTTGAAAGGGTGACGTGTGAGTTTCATCAGAATTGAAATGAAATTGAATCAAAAATCAAAGAAAGAGAAATTTTTAATTAACAGATTTTGTGTGGAGGTGGGGATTTGTCAGAAGGTTGATGGAATTTTCAATTTGGATTGGGAAAAATATGGGAGTTTTCGAGTTGCGGAAAGGTTGCGACTAGCTTAAGGGCTTTTGACCGAAGTGGGTAGGGGATTTATAGGAAGGACTGATGAAATGGATGATGAAATTGTGAAATCAAAAATAACTCGAAAAATTTATAGAATTTAAGGAACTTGACGTGGGTTTATTGGATTTTGTGCTTAAATCGTCTTAACAATCACTGTCCCTTCTGAATAGAGGTATAAAAGCGTAGGACTCTGGGCTTCTATTCAGATGTTCATATCACGCACCGCCTCAAGCTGTAGCTAAGGAATAGAGTCTCATAGAATAACGTTTGGATACAGTTAACTCTCAGGGAAATGTTGTTGGATAAGAAACTACTCAATGCGCGTAATGACACTCCCTGTTTGAGTTTATTTTGCTTTTCTTTCACACGTGGCTTTGTATTGGAATGGCTTTAGTCTCGATACAATATGGCCGGGAACATCCTATAACATATCTCATAAGCTAACCTGCCTTAAAATTTACAGAAAATTAAAACACCAGTGTTGGTGTTCATATAATTTTGCAAGCAAAATGGTAGAATAATTTAAACTTGTCTTAAGGACTTAAGTTTAAAACCCTTCCTAGCATTTTCTTAGACTATCAGCGTACAAGTGTTTTTGTAGAAATTAGATGTACTCAGGGTATCAAACAATAAATCCCATAATGCTTTTTTACAGGATCAACTTCCTTTGGGTCAGAAGGAAGATGAATGCTTCAACTGAGATCCTATTATAGATCAGGGGGACTTTGATGAACAATTGAAACGTAAGCTGTTAAGTGAAAAACAAATAAGGTTCTCTAATTTAAAGACCAGGAAAGTAAAAAAGCTGTGAAAGAGGTTACCACAATCCGAAGGTACATAAATTGAAGCTGGGCCTTAGTTGTTATTGCTCAATAAAGCAGAGAAACTAAGCTTCTAAGGTTAGGGTTAGGTTGGTGGGCCGGCGGATATACCGCCTCACTTAGGTTCTTGTGTTACCCATTGGGGGTGGCAAGGTGTCCCGCTCCTCACTCGCGGTGTCCTATCCCAGTGCATCCTCGGTCCATTTGGTCCGGTTCAAATACCTGAAAAGATTCTTTAGAGCTAAAGAGTTTATCTCATTAAGGTCTTGGAAGAAGTAACTTCCTAATGTTCTGTGCCTCAGGTGACAAAGGCTGGGGCAGTGACAGAGGAAGTGTTGAGTATCTTCCTGCTCCTCCTCATCAGCACAGCCCCTGCAAATATTGTCACCGAGTAGTCCTATCTTAAATAAGTGGTCTTTGAGACTATTGTGACCCGTGATTACTCCCACCGCTATTGCGAGAGACCTTTTATCATGCAAGAGCAGCACTTTCGTTTTGGCGTAGTCATATTCTGGCCACATAGTCCTTGCTGTTTCACATGTAGATAGCGATTTCCATCTGTCGTTCGCTAATCTAATTATCTTATCCCCAATCCGCTTTTTAAGGAGGCAGATCGGTGGATCGATCCCTACTATCGCCTGTTCCAGCCCTAGTTTGGATCCTTCCCTCGCAAGCCTTCCAGCTTCATCATTACTAGGTGTGTTCCTATGACCAGGGACCCAGCAGATATTAATCCTATGCTGCGAGCCAAGAGCCCTAAGCTCTTCGCGACAGCTCAGGAACAGCCTAGACTTGATCTCCGTAGCGGAAATCGCTTTTATGGCCGCCTGACTGTCAATAAAGCTTCTCAACTTCCCCACAACTCGAAAATGATTGCAATACACTTTGAAATCTCAGAACAATCAAAATTATTTTACCTTCTACGTCACTCGAGAGTATAAAGAAGACTTCCATGATGCTTTTTGATGACAATTTTTAGGAGAACTTCTAGGTTTTGTAGAAAAGTGACAAAGGTCTTTCCTTGTTAATATGAATTGAAGTGCTTAATATGACTTACACTGGAAGAGTTCGAATTAGTTCAAAATTTTTTTTACAGCCAGTCTCATCATTTAGAAAAGTGAATAGTAAACGGGGCGAGGTAGATTCCCCTTCTATAGAAAAAATGCTTGCTTTCGACCCCTCTACAAAAGCCCATCATTAGTTTTTGACGCCAAAGTTATCGTACTGTCCCCGACTTTTTTTTTTTCATGTGAAAATGTATATCAAAATATTTAGATTTTCTTTAAAATTTTTTTTTGGTCGAACCCATCGAGATCCCAACTTGAAATTCAGAGTGAAGATAAGTGAAATATTGTTTTCCAACATATAAAAAAAATTGTAAAATTAAAATACAATTTTTTGAGACATTCCAGGACACTTGAGCTATCGTTCGTCCTTGCAAATAATAATTGCGTGAGCTACCTAAAAGTCCAAGTTTTTCTGAATTCAATAAGACAATTTACAAAATTCGGATAAGCAGAACCAATGTTATGATTTTTTGAAATGTAAAAGAAATCTTGAATTTTTACATTTTTCCAATTTTTGAACTCGTAATCTTTATCGAGTTGAGCAAAAATTATTTGTCCCATTACTTGAAACACTTCAATAAATAACTCCATCAATTTTGAACAAAATCGGAGAGGGGTCCTTCAGAGCTTCCCATACATGCTTCGCGATTTGTCATGGAATGACCCTAAAATGAAAAATAAAACCACACAAAAACTTCTAAATAAGTTTTTTCAACTTCTCGCATCGTTTAACAGGTCCACCATCATCGTCGAAATTTTCTTCAGCAGGATATCAAAGAGCTCCTGTAACCAGACGACATTACCGAATACCCGCTCGACCAGCGCCAGGATGCAATAATGACTGTCGTTTATTTGGTGGTTAAAGGTACTCAACAAACGTCACTCTAAGCGTGACAGCTATCAGAATAAGAGTGACTGTTTTTGAGCGTGATGAAAATCAAGCGCTCTGAGTAAGACAGCTGCTTTGGTCAAGATGATTTTCAGTTTCAATGTCTAGTAATCAAGTTTTCTAGCCATCTTCCACGATGTGGAAACCTGCCTATTGGCAGGTGCAACAGGCCCTTTCTGTTCCAAGTAGTGTGAGACTTTCACCACTAGAAGCACATCCTGACCTCTTCCACTTGACACCATCCACACTGGGACCGCTTTCGTATTACTTCAGAGTAGCCTTCAGCCTCTAAAGATCCTGAAAAAGATATCACAATCCTGGATCAAGCTCTAAAGCTTATGTTTGTAACAGGTTTGAAAAGTAGAGGCTCTAAATGTGACTACGATATAAAGGGTGATATTTTAGCTATTATCTTTTTGGCAACACTGGTTTAAACAGCTGATGCACATTTCGTGTTTTGTTTCACTGTCAAAAATCTTCAGTTTGGTCTATAATTTAACCATGAATCGTCTTACAAACGAACAACGCTTGCAAATTATTGAATTTTATTATCAAAATGCGTGCTCTGTTAGGAAAGTTCAGAAAGTTAAGAAAGTGTTCAGCGACGAAGCTCATTTTTGGATCAAAGGGTACGTAAATAAGCAGAATTGTCGATTTTGGAGTGAATATCAGCCAGAAGCATTGCAAGAGCTACCAATGCATCCAGAAAAAGTCACAGTTTGGTGCGATTTATGGGCTGGTGGCATCATTGGACCGTACTTCTTCGAAGATGATGCGAATCGTAACGTAACTGTGAATGGTGAGCGCTACCGTGAGATGATATCCAACTTTTTTCTGCCCAAAATGCAAGAGCTTGACTTGCATGACATCTGGTTTCAACAAGACAGCGCCACATGCCACACAGCACGCGCAACAATGGACTTATTGAGATGCGAATTCGGTGAACATTTTATTTCACGTTCGGGATCGGTCAATTGGCCGCCTAGATCGTGCGATTTAACGCCTTTAGACTATTTTTTGTGGGGCTATGTTAAAGTTCATGTCTATACAGACAAGCCCGCTTCAATTGACGCATTGGAAGACAACATTGAAGCATTTATTCGTGAAATACCGGCCGAAATGTTGGAAAGAGTCAGAGAGCCAAAAATGGACTAAGCGGATGGACCATTTGAGGCAAGGTCAAAATTTGCATGAAATAATCTTCAAACATTAAATTATATGGACCGTACTATCGATTCAAATAAAGATTTCATGCATTTTTCAGAATTTTATGTTTTTTTTTTGAAAAACTTTCCTATAGCTTTTAAAAAATCACCCTTTGGATGGATATTTTATTTTGGTTCGCATAAATTTACAATGAGGTTGCTACAGTGACTACGATATATTTTTCAACCACTCTACAAATAAGATAAAGGCTTGCTAGCCAAACGTCCATTGTCAAACTCATCATAGCGACGGAGATACTGATACATTGTTTTTTCTTCTGTGCAAATTTCAAACGATGACAAAATTCATTTTCAGGAGTCTCAATGTTGTCAGTTGACAGCCCAAAAGCGTGAGTGTTAAGTTGAATTGTCAAAATCTGTTGACTGGCACGAAGTGTCACACTAACGATGACATTTGTCAAGACAGATTTCGTTTCGTTGCAATTCAATGCGATCTTTTTTGGTGTTCCCTTTTCTGACAATAAATCTGAAAAATCGCTTACGTCCATCAACTCAACGTCTGGATAGCATTTAAGTTGAACTTAACAACGTGGTTGGGACTTTTAGCGGTTGAACTTAAATTACAAACTTGCGATATATGTCTACTATTTTTTTTTTCTAAAATTGAAATTAAGGCATAAGTTTTTGACATTCTATAGAAAGATTGACACCTAACGTAAACATTTACAATAAATCGTTGGCAGCACTGATCAACAATCTGGTGATCCACCGATCAGTCGTCAACTTCCCCAAATAAAATCATAAAATTCTAAAACAAACTAAATCACGAGGCTTTCCGTGTCCCACTTGGTGTTTGTTGTGATTTTTATTTTCCCATTTTAGATATTTTTCTATTATTTTTATGACCGCTTACCTCAACGTAGCCGGCCGTCTCAGTTCGACGAGAAAAATACACAAAATTGAGGTCGACGTCGCATCGTTGACGCCGTCGTAATCGAGTCGTCTTCCGTGTGGAGGTGGCACAAACATATTTCAAACAAAATTCACCACACTCCCAATCCAACCCCTCGTTAATTATGCTGTGCCATGTAATTTAGGATCCGAATAAAGTGCGTCGAGTTAGCCAAATGGCAGGGGTGTGTTCGTAAATTGTGACAAATTTTCAAAAGAGGAAAAATAACAAAATTTGTTTTGATCACTTACACACAGCCGGACAAACGTTGAACGTGGGAATATTCTTCTTTTGTGTACAACGGTTTTCAAAGCAAATTAGCGAATTAGTCTCGCTGGGGGTAAGCATGTATGTGTGTGTGTGAGTGTGTTTGAGTGGGATCGAGTGACGAACGGAGGTTGGGGTGGGATTGATTTATGTTCGTCTGGTGGTGAGCTTTTGTGTCATGAAATCTTTTTTTTTTTTCTCGCTCAATTTTCAAGCGAAGAACAGAGCAACAGGCAGAGGCAGAGGCTCGTTGGCAGTTTAATTGTCGTGAGTGGGTAATCTGTTTTGTAATGTGACCCTGGCTAATTCAAAGCGCGCGATTATTATGCAAATGAATTGTGATATGACAAACGAATTGGCTGTCTATCAAAATGGAATAAAAATTTAATGGTTTTGTCGTGGAGGGGGGTTAATGGAAATTGTTTGATATGAAGCCGATCGTTGGAGTAGACGAATGGGGACGAGATTTTCGGGGTCTTGTATGGTGTGGCACTGAGTCGAGATTTATCGCTTGAAGGACGCCCATTGAAGCGGAAAGGGTTATGAGCTGTCCAATGTGGCGTGGTGTGATTTGCGATGACAGCAGCGATGAATTTGTACCTTGAAGTTGTCTGAAGGTGGTCAAGTCAAACGTCAAAACATGCAAAATTTGTTCTGATGTGTACTTCACCTTCAGAACTGAGTAAAATGTGGAGAAGATCAGTGGGGAGGATCAGTGGCGAGGATCAGTGGCGAAGTCAGTGGAGAGGAGCAATGGCGAGGATCAATGAAGAGGAGAAGATCAGTGAAGAGGATTTGTACCGAGGATCAGTCGAGAGGATCAGTGAAGAAAATCACTAAAGAGGATCAGTGGAGAGGATCAGTGGCGAGGATCAATGGAGAAGATGAGTGAAAAGGATTTGTGCCGAGGATCAGTCGAGAGGATCAGTGGAGAGGTTCAAAAGTGTGGATCAGTGGAGAAAGTCACTGAAGTGAATTAGTGGCGAGGATCAGAGAAGAAGATTAGTGGAGAAAGTCAATGAAGAGGATCAGTGGAGAGGATAAGTGAAGTGGCGAGGATCAGTGGAGAAGATCAGTAGAGAGGATCAGTGGAAAAAATCTCTGAAGAGGATCTATGGAGAGGATCAGTGGGGAGGATTGGTGCAGAAGATCAGTGGTGAGGATTATTAGAGAAGATGAGTGAAGAAAATCGGTAAAGCGGATCAAGAGAGAGGATCAGTAAGTTTGATCACTGGAAGCTGGCATTGAAATAAAAGTTTTGTACCCTCCCAGAAGCTACAAAATGAAGAAATGAATGGCTTTTTAAAGCAAATATTGATAAAAATATTCTAAGCCTTCAATATGCAGATAAACTTTCTTCAACTCGACTTTAAAATAACTTGCTGATAAGGCACAACAAGCACTTCTCTACAGCCGCTTGTAACATTTAAATGTAACGCAATTTTTGTTTGGTAAACAAGCCACACCTAGCCTCCCACCCCAGAATATTCAACAGTAAACACTTTGACCCGCCATCGATTACCAACATTCACGGCGTTACATCATTCAACGCCATCAATAACCGTCAAAGCCGCTGTCGCCGCTCGCGAAGAACTCAAAGAAAAAAAAACCGAAAAACCTCTCAGATACTTTTGCACCAAATTCGGAATATTGACTTTATTTGGCACGTGTGGTTGTTCGGCGATCACCCCCTCGACCGCTGCTCAAACCAAAAACAGAACGATGGCGTCCGCAGGCAGCGCAATCGACGTCACAACATCGAAGCTCGTTCGAGTGTAGCACGATTACGCGATGGCAGCATTTTTTGTCGACACCACCGCGGCTGTGTTCAACATCGCCTCTGGCCATGTTTCTGCTGCTGCTTAAGACGATATTCGCCGTCCCCTAGTGACTTATGGATATGTCCCACTTACTTTCTAATAACCGTCGTCGCCGAACATACCCGCTGCCTGTACATGGCACAGACCACATTTGCCTGACATAACTCCTGTCAGCCGAGCACTTCCATGTCAAGTTCAAGCGAATTTCGCAATCCCACCACCGGCAGGCGCTCCAAAAATGGAAGTCCACGTTTCTGGCCAAATTAACACCTGCCACTCTTGCCTCTTGCCACTCCTAATCACTAATTAAACACACACCGACCGACCCGAGACGTATTTGGATGAGCGAGCTTCCTGCTCGGCGTGACACCCACGCGTTCTCTCTCAAAAATCAAAAACCAAAAAAACACAAAACGTCAGAGTTGTTCAAACCGCTAGAACCACACAATCTCAGTCACATGACTGCCAATTAATTTATTGGAATATTAAGTGTCGTTTGGCGTTAATTTTGCGCTAACTCCCGCGCCATCAATTTGTCATGTCGCGTAAGAGTCGTGTAATGGATGTGTTCGTGGGACTTGCGTTCGTTCTGCTCTCGCGGCGCCTCTCATCACGCCTGTTATAGGACGTTAGTGGCGATTTAGTAGGCCACAGTGGGGACATAAATCACAACCTCGCATAGAATCAATTAAAAAAAGTAAAATGTATTCAGATTAAGAGGACACTTTCCAGTGACAGGAATATTTCTAATAAATTTTGCTTTTTCGGCCGCAAGATGTTCTACGATGATCGCGATGGGGAGGATGTGTTTTGAAATGATTTTTTTTTTTTGGTTACTCATCGGGAATTGTAGATCGACGTAAATAGATTCGAATAAAAATGGATCGATGGGGTGGAGGGGAATTTTGATCTATTTTTGGTTGCCTTTGACAAGGAGACGTACCGAGTCCTTTTTTTGCGATGTCATTTTTGCAGTCAACTAAGTGGCAGAGAATAGCGTTCGCGCATTGTGGTAGATATCGTTTGAAAATTATTAGATTTTTCTTCTTAAAAATTGGAGCTGCTTGTGAGCCTAGAGATCCTTGGACCACATCGTTTCATTTGCTCATTGCTTTTGTTTGCAAATTTGTTTGTGTGTCAGAAATTCTTTCACTGCGTTATTTCTTTCGTACAAACTTAAATCTGAGGTAAAAGACTTGATCTTAATTAACACTAAATTAATAAAACTGATTGTCTGAAAGTTTTAAATGAAAATTCGCGGCCAATGGTTCCGAAATTGTTACTAAATGAATCATCAATGTTCCAGTTGGCCAACGATTTAAAGAACACAACAAAATTAGTTAATGAATGATTGCTTTTTTCACAACTAGGCAAATGAATGATCCTCTACAATAAGCAGGCTTTAATCTAAATGATTTATGGGACTATTTCGCCATGTAGGCTACCGACGTGGAAGGATGGAAGATCACAAGAAATCCTTGATGTTGATTTTAGTAGATTTGTTCATCGACCGGAACAAATGGTACTCCCAAGGAACAAGGTCTGAGCTATAAGGCGGGCGGGGTAAGACCTCCCATCCACTGTTTTCCAATTTGTTCTTAACCGTTTTTCCGGTCGTAGGGCCGAGAGTTGTCATGATGGAAAATTATTGCCTCATGTCTGGTTGCATATTCCCCGCTTTTTTCGGCTACTACTCTTTTCGAACGGATTAGCTGTGTTCGATAGCGTTGTCCATTGATGGTTTCACCTGGTTTTAGCAGCTCATAATACAGGACGCCCTTCTGATCCCATCAAAGACAGAGCATCACCTTCGCGCTATGGATATTTGGCTTTGCCGTTGATTTGGCTGGTTGGCCGGGTTTCACTTATGATTTTTTGGTTGTCGTAATGGATCCATTTTTCATCACCAGTTACAATCCGATGCAAAAATGACTTCCTTTTGTGGTGTTCCAGCAGCATTTCGGACATAAAACCGGACATAAAACCGCCTTTCGACGTCTCTCGGCTTAAGTTCATGTGGAACCCAATTTCTTTGCTTCTGAATATATCCAGCGTTTTGAAATGGCTGCTTGAGTGACACCCAAAGATTCTGCAAGCTCTTCTTGTGTTTGGCAACAATTTTCATAGAGTAATGCTTCCAGTTCTTCATCTTTAAGCTTTTTTGGCTGCCCAGGACGTTCATCGTCTTCAAAGCCAAAATCAAAACTTTTAAATCGTGCAAAACCACTTTTGGCACGTTCGCTCAGCTAGCGCATGTTCACCACAAACTTCCATCAAAATACGATGGCTCTCGACAGCAGTTTTCTTCATATATTTTTGTTTTTTTATAATTGGGGCGTGCTAAAGGAGTTGGGGCTACCCTTAAGTCCACTGTTTAAGACACAACACGGGCCGTGGGTACCGAAGGAGAGAGGTAATGCGGAAGAACTCCCCGCAAAAACACTTTTTCAGGCACAAAGTTCGACATAAGTTTGACATATTTGAGTGAAAAAAAATTACTGTTGTTTATCCCTCAAATGAATGACATACACTGAAATGATGTACAATGACAGTAGCTTTCCAATGCATGTTCCACTACGTTGAGTCTTTTTTCCTTGCCAAGAACAAAAATAGGACCCTAGATGGTTCTTGTCTTAAATGACTAATTTAAATTTTGACGGCCAATTCGCTTCTTTTCATACGGGAGATAATTTTCCAGGAATTATTTTAATGCTCATCGGCAACTCCTATCAAAGTCCCCTTAGGTGAATGGAAGCCCAAGCTTGCGCTTGCCAAAAAGTTGTTTAGCACTAATTTTAGTTGCTTGCTTTGCCAAAAAGCATTTCAACATCCAATGCAGTGATAGCAACTCCGGTGCATTCAGAAACATGTTTATAATAATAAATTCTAATTGAAAGTTGAATTTTAAAATCACCTTAGGCTGTCAACTTGCATATTTGCCAACAGGACAAGTTTTTAAAAACCAAAATTTTGTTTTCCTTACACCCCCTGACTCTTATCTGTCAGTCCGCAAAAGAATTTATTACTCAATTCATTCGCCGTCAAGCAACTTTTCCACGCATTGTCCTCCAAAAATAAATTCCTTCCACCAAATCACACCAAAAAAGTCCATGCTCAGTCAAAACACACCTCGCTACGTCAGCGAAAATCAAAAAAAACATAAAACGTTGATCCAAAATTACCCCATTCACTCGACGCATTCAGCGTGTTGTCATCTCACATTCGCACAAAATACAAAATGCAAGACAAAAACGTGAAAAAAAAAAAGAAAAACGCAAATCCGTCGACGTATTCAAGTAATTTTCATCGCTTGTCGACAAAACTGTCAACAAGAAGCAGCCGATCATGTAACGCACCACGGCGAATCGCAAACGCAATGCGCGTGGTGTGCGTTAAATTGCCCCAGCCTCCGACATCGCGAAATTCCACTCGACAACAACAAAAGCAAAGCAGCAAAATGTCAGCTCCACATAACGATCCTGGCAAAATGAGCATCGCCACACATCACCCAGCAACTGAAATTATAAATGACAAACTAAATGGCCTCCTCATCATCATCTCGGGGGCTTCATAAGTCGCCAAAATGCTCGCGCATACGAAAAGCAAAAAACAGAAACAGAACGCCAATTGAGAGCGCTTCGTTACGCATACTTATCCAACAGTACGCGCGCCGTATCTATATCTGGATAATTCGCGGACAAAAGTGCAACCAGCGAGAATCCGCGACGGTACAGCACCACCACATGAGTGAGCTTCGTTTTGCATACACGAGGAGACGGGAGAGAGAAACCAGCCAGCCAGCCGACAACGACAACGACAACGCCAACGACGACCACGTCCTAAATACCCCTTCAGACAAATTAATCAACAAATGAAATTCACCATCAGAGAGAAAACAACGCCAGCTACGGAATGAGCCGAAAAGCGTCTTCTTATCCCCATCCGCGGGATTCCTACGGACACTTGGCGAAAAAGGGCGAAAAAGAGCGAAACTCAGCGAAAAAAAGATGAATAAAAAACTCGTCTGCTTTAGGATTATTTCTTTGTTTGTGCTGCGAAAACAATTCCACGAAGAAATCTGGTTTTCAACTTTCCGTCGTCGTCGTCGTCGCCGTCCCAACTGCCGCCATCGGGGGGGCCAGGCAACGCAAAAAACAACGCCATCTTCATTCAATGTGTATGCACACGGCAAGCGAAGCGACTAATTTTACAAATTAAGCCAAGAGCCGAGTGCAACGCAAAAAATGACTCCGCCGAATGAAATTTTAAATAAACCGAGGCGAGCCGAGCGGAAAAGAAATGCCAGAAGAACTGCACTTACCCGCGCTCTTAGGCGAATTAAAAGAGAAAGAGAGAACTCCTCCTCCTGCTCTTCACCGGCGAAGAGGTACGGTAAAGGAAACGCAGATATACCGCTAAGTGGATTCAGTTAGCGGGATTAATGATTTAATTGATTATGATTCGATTGTGTGCGACGACGACGACGGTGAGAGCGGCGGAAAGGAGAGCAGCAGCAGCACTCGATGATGATGTAGAAGTTGATGAGGGTTAACTGGGGGGTAAATGAACGTGTTCGCAAGAATGTAAACAGGAATGTTTCCTAGTGATCGATAGCGGGCTTGCATACGACCCGGAGGAGAATCGGTTGGCGTTGGCTTCTGAAAGTCGGGGATCGTTTTGAGTGATTAATGGCGGTTTGGCGAAGGAGTTTTCCAACTTTGAGGCAGGTTCTGAGTAAAAACGACATTCGAATGGGGTTTATTGGGGCCGTGGAGCGATTGAAGTGTGACGGCTGATGAAAGATACGAATCTTTGATCTGTTTGCAAGTCTGTACGGTGCTGTTTCGTTGGGCGCCATGCTATCTGATCTTAGCTGTTGTATTAGGAGTGAGAGAATTTAAGTGGATTCCAGCTGTCAAAGAGGTTTTTCATTATGTAATCATCAGAAAAGCATGTATTTGATCAGGTCAATTATTTTATCGCCAATGAAAGCGCAACATACGACAAAAGTTCGAATTATTTAGACGGACGAAAAATTGACTCTTATTAAATTTGTTTACCGATCGGTCTCTAGTAGAGTGTTTCAAACAAAATTTGGCGCCCAATGAAGGAATCTTACGAGTCTCTATTGCCTTGGCTTCTTACCAAGAGTATCCTGGATGAATGCTTGGAACAGCTCACTATTGATATTCTTAGTCAAGATTTAGTTCTTTTTTACACCGTAGAAGACTCGTCAGGTTTGTTTTGAAGAAAAATGGCGCCCACCGAGGGTCAGTTTTCAATGAATGAATGTAAAACTGATTGTTTAAACAATTTGCCAAAAAAAAAAAAAAGAATTTAGAACAACTTCAATAAGTTACTCCACAGTTCTTCTCAAGGCCCTAAAAACAACAAGTCGCTTGATGGTGAATAAACATTTACCAATTTACCTACTAATTCATTGCAATTTGTAATAACACCTGCACGGCGCACACTAGTAATTTTCCAAACGATTTATTGCCTCGAAATTCCCAAGATTTAAAAAGAAAAAATAAGAAAAGAAAATATCAACTTATCCAAGAATATGAAAATATCTCAACCGTCGTTGGGCGCCAAACTATTTGCCCACATCCAAGTTTCATAACTCAATCAGACCACCTCACCAAACAAGAAAAAATTATATTGCGCAGAAAAATCAAAAACCAAAAATCGAAAAAAAAGACCAAAAATTTCTCCTTCACTCAATCGATTCAATTCGATTATCGATAAAAATTTGTAAAATTTTAAATTTACAAAAAGCCCGTCATTAAATATAAATATCCGCCAAGGAACCGCTACCGCCCACCCCCGCGCACAGTCGATGAAGATGATGATGAAACAATTTCTTTCTGATTGCCTGCCTTCTCTATTTTTGTATCGCGCGAAAAATAATTTGGCAAGTACTTTCGGTTGCTCTGCTGCCCGCATGTCCCCTCCGTGTCATCCCTATTTTTCATGTTTTCATAATTTTTCCACCTCTTTCCGCTTTTATAGATTTTTTTTTTGCGTCAAAAATTGCTCCTCTCTGACCACCAAACAACCCATCATCTCATACTCATCTAACATCTGGCATCTGGCACATACAATTGTGACGTTTGACGTTTTTCTTGTACACAAAATACCGCTATCGCAGCAGCCGCCGTCAGCCCAATTTTCAAGTGCAAACCGAGCATTCGTGTAAATTTGCCAAACCTATCGCTAGAGATGGCTACTAAAGAGACGTCTGTATCTGTATCTGCCCAATTCAGTTGCTCAGATGCTCAGATGCTCCTGTGCCTGACATACCTTCATCATCAGCTTGCTTCGCGATCGCTAACGGTGTTGTTGTTCAGTGTGCAACATCATCATCATCATCGGTTGGATGTGGTGATTTTTCATTGAGTTATTATTAGCGGTAAATTTAGGAAAATTGTATCTTTGAATAAAATAACAAAACGAATCTATTTCGGATGTTATTTATAATAAATTTGTTGGATTTCGACCAACAAAATGGGCGGTTTCTTCGCGTTTGTTGCGTTGTTGCGACGGATTTTGGTTCATTTTCGGATCGGTTTGCGCCCGGTGCCACTGATACCGGTGGCGGGCTTTTCATGGTTTTTGGTTAACGACAGCAGCGTGAGGCAAAAATGATCGGTCGATGTGGAGATTTGATTTGTTTTTTCTTTTTATTTTTTTGGCCAAGGTGTCGCTTTTGGGATCGAAAGATGGATGAGTTTATTGCTCAGTCGCACCACAACTGGCTGAACACTTGACGATTAACGCTTTAACGCGAATTTAAGGCGAATATTTTGCTTATGATGAAAAGCAGTCTTGAGAATTGAATTTATTTAAGACATTCAGACGAAGACACCTGGGAATTAGAGCTCGGCTTATTGCGTGTCTGTTGGTGTTTTACTTATGAAAAATAATAGATGTGATCGAAAAAGGGACAGATAGGCGTAATTTTGGAAATTCTTAAGTAGCTCTTAGGTCCTTTACTCGGCTCTGAACAATAAAATAGAATAGGCAAAAATTTTAAAATAATGACAGGTTAATGTTTAAATGAAAAAAAAGAAGCTCCGACATTAAAAAAACCTTTAAGCCATTGATTTTGATGCAAGACCCTGATCTAATCGCAAAAAGCGTTTTTTTTTTACTGACGGCAATATTTATTTCAAAGCATAGTAACAAAATTGATCTGGGCCTTATCCAATGGACGACTAATCTTTGTGGAATTTGGCCACTAGCAGATTTTAAGGATATTAGTGACCGGTTTTTTTTTTGTAGGTGTAATTTACACTTCATAGAAGAAAGTGGAATAAGGTAAGCTCAACATTTTTTTTGCACTTTATTACTGCATTTCAAGATGAAAAGAACGGTATATAACACAAGACGGTAAACCTAAAACCTTGAGAAATAACGAGCAAAACAAAAAATAATCCGCATGCACTCAATTCTGCACCTAACATTTGTTTCGATATTTTAGCCCCAAAAACTCAAAAATGTACCATTATGATCACATTTTTTTGGCTTGTTTCTCAGTGCTTTTATTTATTTTCTTATGCGTATCATATGACGCATTTGATGTTTTATCCTTCAAAATCGAAAATGGTATTAATTGCAAACGATTTTCAAAAGAATGATGAAACGGCCTCAATAGATCGAAGATATTGCTGTAGCTTTGACAAAAAATGGCTAATCAAGAAAAGCGATAGGTAAGCAGCTTAATAAAAGCCAAGCTGTGACCATTTGAGGTTATAAGAGTTGAGGAGCTGTGTCAAAGTCATAAGCTAGAGTCCGTAAAAAGATATGAACGGAAGTTCATATCTTTCCAAGTGAAAACAAACAAGTTTAACACCGTATGATGCTTTACAGCAGTAAATCAGCCTGCTAATCGATGAAATAAAAGTAGAACTTTCTAGAAAATCTACTACGCCTCTAAAAAAAAAAAAAACCAGAAACCTGTATTGTTGGTTAAAAATGGTCTTAAAAGCTAAGGCATGGTTCAAGTTCGCCAGATTGGTCATCAAATGATTGAAAACATGTGTTATGATCAGACGAATAAAAATGTAATCGGTTTCAGCCCGATAGTAACCAATGTAGTTAGGGCATGGGAAATCATCCATAGGCATTTTTGTAGATAAAGTGAACGACTAACAATCGTCCTGCAGTGCGAAACGTCAAGGGAAAAAAAAGTTTGACTCAAGTGTTGACGATCTTGTCAGTTCCATTAGCCATTTTCAGCCTTTTGCTTCTATTGATCAGTTTCTAAAATACGGCCTTTTCAATTAGCTCCAAGGTACAATTAAGGATTTTGGCAGTTTCACAAAATTTGTCTTCTGCCATGAAAAACTTTCGCGATTCGCTGTTCGGAACCGGCATTAAACAGTAGGTCCCTTCCACATCGCATTTTTTTTAAATTGTTATTTTTCATTGAAAATTCCCTGTTAATATACCATCCTTGTATTATAATGCAATTTTGCAATTTTGCTTCTTTGAAAATGGGTAATACTTTTATTTAAAAAATGCAACAAAACTCTTATGAAATCCGCATCCCGACTTTCAGATCAAGCTGTCCTGTCGCTTGAATCTCTTTGTCAGGTCATTTACCAGACGTCTAGCTAAAGTTCTTTCATCGTAAAACGCTTTCATAAGCCATGCGTCTAACCTGTATTGAGACTGCCTTCCAGCTTTTTAGTGTCGGATTTTTGAAATGGGAAACTTTTTGAAAAACGGAATTTGAAAGAACCTTTATTCCCTTCCAATTGGAGGGTGAATGCATTATAGATCTTCTTTCTTCTATTTGTGGCGCTACAGTCCGAGGTGGACCTGGGCCTCCTCTAGCAACCTCCCCCTGCACGATCGCGTGCCAGCTGCTTCCAGTGACGCACACCGAGTTGGTTCACATCCTTCTCTACCTGTGTACGCCACCGTAGACGCGGGCGTCCTCTGCTGCGTTGTCCCATAGGTTCGGAGTCGAAGATTCTTCGGGCTGTCCATTCGATCTACATGGCCTAACCACCGTAGGCGTTGGATCCGTAGACGCCTGGCCAGGCGCACGCCGCCGTACAACCCGTACAGTCCGTGATTGAACCTTCTCCTCCAGTAACCATCCATGCAAACAGGACCAAAGATCGTACGCAGAACTTTTCTCCCAAAAGGGCTTTTTCATCCGCCTTTGACAAAGTCCATGTCTCGGCGCCATAGGGCAGCACTGGGATGACCAGGGTGTTATATAAAGCCATCCTGGTTTTTCGAGAGAGGGCTCTATTACTCAATTGCTTCTTGAGCCCATAGAATCAGCGATTGGTAAGAGTTATTCTTCTGATAGGACACCCTTCTCAGACTTCTTAAAAAGCCATTCAAGAGACCTCTACTACGAAAGTTCCCCACAAGTTGCATTCTCAACCCACTCCCAAACAACTTTATCAATGAATTTCCATCCAAGTGGCTTCCTCGCACCGCAACCGCTTCAATTTTCGCATCGTAAATAACCCGATTAAAGAAGAAATTAATTTTTCTCATTCATAATAACCCGCCCGGAATCGCATTAGCGTCCGATCCGGTTCTGCGGATCTCTTGCCACGCCAAAAATCACTAAACCATCGAAACTAGATAAAAATTTATGAACACAGCCGCGCCGATCTTCATGGGAGCGCCGCCCCGATAGAGAATCCACCTGTCTCCCCGTTTACGACCCACTCGAATATGCATGAATCAGTACCCCCCGCGCCATCTAGATGCGATGCGGTAAGCTCGTAAATTCTCCGTCAGTCCCGCCGTGTTTGTTTCTGGCTCCCCCCTAATCCGTGCATTATCGTCGCTGATTGAAATTTCATTTGATTTTTTAATTGGATTAGCCGTGGGGGGATGGGGCGACTGGATCGTGTGAATTATTTGACACCGGAGCTATTGTCTCGCCCGGAGCAGCAGCTTTCGGGTGCTAAGAGCCGATTAAGACGTTCACGGGGTAATAATTTTGAGGATTTCCATTTTTGGAGAGATTGCGAGACTGCGGGTAATTAGCATTTTTTTGGCGAAATTTTTTTTTTGAGCGAATGCACGCTGGGCTCTCGCGTTAAGGGAACGTGTGCGCCGTCGCCCGCTGGGGTAACAAAACAGATCGGGCACCTGTTCCGCGCCGGCAACGGCCGTAAAGATATGGGAACGATGCGATTAAGCGATAAGTCGATTGGCACAGATACATTTGTGATAAGCGGACGCGAACCAGTTCGGGCCCGGTGCGCGGATTTCAAATTCATTTACATCTCCGATAGCGATGACGAATATTTGATTTTGGTTTTTGGTGGGTTTTTGGTTTGTCTTTTTTTGTTTTTGTTTTATCGTGCGTCACAGTCGCAGCAGAGCGTGGGAACGCGACTGCGGAATTTGTGCGGTGGTGCGAAACGAGTTCAGATCCGAGGAATTAATGGCTCTGAGTGGTTTAGCAGAAAGAGCTTCGGTCTCAAACAGGTACAGGTGTGTGGCTTGAGAAAAAAAAAGTCGGATTTTGTTTGTTGTGACGTTTTTAATGATTTCGCTAATTTGTGGGTGTCCACTTGGATACAAGTGGGAGATCTGTTTCAGCCGCAAGCAGGTTTTTTGGAGGTTCGCATATTTTTTTTTGCCGGCGAACATGTGATTCCCGCAGTCGGCCATTTTTTGATGGCAACTAATAAGAGATGAAATCGAGGTTGATCAATCTGAACAATTTGTCTATAGTGGTATTTTCAACAGATGGCATTGAAATGAACCTGCAATTGAGCTTTTAGGACTGAAATGATCAACGATCTTTCAATCTCTTGATGAGGATCACTTAATTGAATTAAAATTCCGACTTAAAGGTCGCTAGCAATTATATCGGCTTAACTATAGTGTAAAGTCTTCGATTTATTCAAACAATTGATATTGCACAAGTCACAACTTCACTTAACTAAACTCAACTGAACTGAAGTGAACTGCGGACTGTTTCTCGATCTTATTTATACTATTCCCAGACGAGGACAAATTTGACAAGCCGGCAGATCATCGCCTCATGGAATCGGAACGGAGCCTTGTCGGTGCTGCTAAACTTGCAATTTTGCAATAGCATTCTTTCTTTTATTTTCTTTTGTCCGTGTGTTATACGTCTGTCTATTGATTGGAGACCTTGTACATTTAAGTGCGTTTGCAATGTCTTAACTTTGCGGCCAATGTCCGAACGATATTTGGTCAAGAGAAGAGGTCAAGATGTGGTTTTAGTGGGTGCAAGTCCCACACTACTTGGAATAGAATGGGGCTGCTCCTCATGCGCATTAGCGATTCGCAGGGAAAAAAAAGTTTGACTCAAGCGTTGACGATCTTGGCAGTTCCATTAGCCATTTTCAGCCTTATGCTTCTATTAATCAGTTTCTAAAATTACGGCCTTTTCAAGTAGCTCTAAGGTACAATTAAGGATTTTGTCGGTTTCACAAAATTTTTCTGCAAGAAGTAAGAGGATCTACTCGAGCTCTGCCCTCGAGTCCTATTTCTTTGGGACGTCATGAAACTTAATGACTAATTGGAGAAAAAAAAAACTAATGAAGACTCTAAGATAGATCAAATTCAGACGATCCGAAATGCATTTTCATGTTTGAAAACCCATTACATATCGTGGTTGGTATTTGAAGCGTTTTACGGCGGAAAAGGATTTTAAATAAAGTGGCAAAATAATTTAAATGATAAGAGTTATATTAGGTTGTCAAATATTTCCCTTTCGCCTTTTTGTCTTTTGAATTTTCCGGTTATGTACAAAGCGCTATAGAGCTCTGTAGCATAGCACATAGCACATAACCGGAAAATTCAAAAGACAAAAAGGCGGAAGGGAGATATTTGACAACCTTATAAAAGCTGATTTTTTTAAAGCTATAGGAAAGTTTTTCAAAAAAAAACACGTAAAATTCAGAAAAATGCATGAAATCTTTATTTGAATCGATAGTACGGTCCATATAATTTAATGTTTGAAGATTATTTCATGCAAATGTTGACTTTGACTGCGCCTCAAATGGTCCATCCGCTTAGTCCAATTTTGGCTCTCTGACTCTTTCCAACATTTCGGCCGGTATCTCACGAATAAATGCTTCAATGTTGTCTTCCAATGCGTCAATTGAAGCGGGCTTGTCTGTATAGACATGAGCTTCAACATCGCCCCACAAAAAATAGTCTAAAGGTGTTAAATCGCACGATCTAGGCGGCCAATTAACCGGTCCGAACGTGAAATAAAGTGTTCACCGAACTCGCCTCTCAATAAGTCCGATGTTGCGCGTGCTGTGTGGCATGTGGCACCGTCTTGTTGAAACCACATGTCATGCAAGACAAGCTCTTGCATTTTGGGTAAAAAAAAGTTGGATATCATCTCACGGTAGCGCTCACCATTCACAGTTACGTTACGATTCGCATCATCTTTGAAGAAGTACGGTCCAATGATGCCACCAGCCCATAAACCGCACCAAACTGTGACTTTTTCTGGATGCATTGGTAGCTCTTGCAATGCTTCTGGCTGATATTCACTCGAAAATCGACAATTCTGCTTATTTACGTACCCATTGAGCCAAAAATAAGCTTCGTCGCTGAACACTTTCTTAACTTTCTGAACTTTCCTAACAGAGCACGCATTTTGATAATAAAATTCAATAATTTGCAAGCGTTGTTCGTTTGTAAGACGATTCATGGTTAAATTATAGACCAAACTGAAAATGTTTGACAGTGAAACAAAACACGAAACGTGCGTCAGCTGTTTAAAACAGTGTTGCCAAAAAGATAATAGCTAAAAAATCACCCCTTATTAACGACTAAAAAATCCACTGAACCCGTATTTGAAGATTAATTGTGTTTATTGTCTTCAGCCCTGACTCAAAAATCAACGATTCTGTTCGCTTTATATAGTTTTTCACATGAATTCGACTCCTGTTGCATCTTTTACCTTTGGACTTATCGTCTGCCTTCATCCCTTTCACGCCCGAAGTTGCCTACAAAGCGCATGAATTTCTTCTCGTGGTTTGGTTTTTTTGTAAGTATTTCTTTTTTCACAAAATAATTGGACAGCAAGCTTGTTAGCGAATATTTTAAGTCTTGCTAATGATCACTCCACATGTGTCAAAGTATATCGCGCACAGCGCGAAGAAGCTAGGCTCTGGCCCTGTATGGGCTGTTATGCCGACTAATAGCTGATCTGGGCTGAGTACACACTCAACTTACCCTTAGCCCTCCTATATTCAACTAATTCGTATAGGAAAGGCTTAGTCTTTGCCTTAAAATCGTCGTTTTCAGTTCGCAATCACTTCCTCAACCTGTTGGCTCGTCACACTTCCATGAAAACCCACATTAGGAAGTTGACAAAGTCCACAAAAGTTCTCCCAATCGGAATAACCCAAAAACTTCCATTTCCAATGACGAATGTCAAATAGTGACTCGTCAGTTACGTGACTCCTTAGCCCCGTTTACGTGCGACGAATGCAAAATCTGCCAAACTTTGAAGTAAGCCTTCGCACATTCATCGAACCAAATCTCCAGTTGCCACCCAAATCCACAAACGACAGATCGATTCCATGAACCACGCTGCACGTTCCACTTAAAAGCCACGTTTCAAGGAGTGGTCAGAACACAAATGCCGAACTTAGCATCTTTATCTCGAAACTAGATCCGAGCGTGTAGGTTGGACAGGTGCTCGCTCACAAACCGCACCACCCATCAAACGCCCGCTTCAAGGACCAAATAATTAAGCGGTAAATTGCGCCGGCATGCGCTTCATATCTCCCCATCTTCATTGCCCCGGCACTTAAATAGTTCCCCAAAGAATTCTTTTCCTTGATTGGCTTTAGATAGCGGCAGATTATTGGCATTTAACCACCGCCGTCGCCGTCGTCGACATCATCATCAGCGGCCGGTGTGGTGTTGTTGGCGGATCTGTCTATTTATAGCCTCCAATGTGACCACTCTATCAAACTCCAGTTGATTTATTAAGCAAACACCGGCATCGGCATCGGCACCGTCAACCAGTTCACGCTCTCATCCGCCCGCTCGACCGCTTAACCGCTCGCCCGCTTCAAAGACGAAAATAAATCTTCATCCACTGAAAAATAGTTTCTCCGCTTAACTCACAAAAAACAAATATCTCTTTTTGGCGATCGTTTTTGGCTAATTCTACACACACACATACACAGACGCAGACCGATCGTTTGGGCGAAACAATAAATTGAATTATTTCAATTCGCCGCACCGCCCGCACGGTGTGTTGTTGACACTCAGACACACTCATTGGAGTTAAAGAATTAATTAGATATGAAAACATGGCATAATCACTCACCATTCGCGTCAAGCAAAAGACCGACCAGTGAAAAAGCAAAATAGCAACAAATAAAAAATAAAAAAAAGCGAACGCGGCAAACGCGAACGCGAATTAGCAATTCAATGTGATCCGTCTGTTGTTCGTAAATTCGCACGTTTTATGCAAATCGGGTGGGCCGTTGGTTGGCGTTGGTGACCTTATCTGTTGCTTTTCGGCCGAAATAAAACAAAAAAAAAATTCACAAAAATAAATCCGCAAAAAAAAAAGCCGTGGCGCAGTTTTGAGTTCAAGCTCGAGGATCGAATCCGATCGGTTCCGATCGGTCATCGATCTTCTCGTGCCGCCGCCGACAAGATCCCCCCAATTTGTTGAGTTATTGCTTGTGAATTTATGGATCTTATATTTGTTGTTGTTGGTTTTGCTGGGTTTTCACCTGTCGGGCATAACTTTGTCCAATTTAACGGAGACCCCTCCGAGAGAGTGTCGTGTGTGTTACTTAAGCAAATTAATCTGTCAGATGCTTGGATTACAAGATTTATTCTCAAAATATGTAAACACGAAGAATTTTTCGGTGAAATTTTTCTCTAGATTTGAGGTTTTTTCGTGGAGATCTACGATTGGTAACGGTGGTTTCTTTGGGATGATCTATGAGCTGAGTGATGGTGATTAGTCGCTGATTGCGGCGATGAGAAATGGGCATCGCTTGGAGGCGACGACGAAGTGACACCTTTTGCAGAGGGCTTCTGTATTTGCGAAATAACTTTGACCGATCGCGAGGGTCACTGGCCACTTCTTTAACCTTGAAGATGTGTTCAAAATTTTGGTAGCAATTTCATTTACCAGCAAAAAAGTACACATCACTTGAGCAGGGAATGAGATCGACACTGCTATTGAGACCCGAAAGATATTTTTGTTTCAAAAGGATCGCTCAACGAGATTTAAGGAAAGAAGGAATTGAGGAAAACTTTCCGGCTTTCTTTTTAGTTTCTAAAGTTTTTTTGCAGTCAAGTGGCTTAATCAGTAACACAAGAGACAAGGCACCTAGTCGTACTTAACATTTTACACCGTTTGTCCACAAGTCTTACGACTGAAGAGACATCACCAAACAAAATATTCAAAGGCTAAAGATGCTTTAAAATTGCTGACAATTATCAGTTTTTTATTCTTATTCCAGGTTTGTATGGATCCTGTGTACAAAGATAAATCGTCAGTTGGTCAGTGATCGTCGCCCTAAATGAATAAAATTCCTTTCTCTCAAGTCATTTAAACCGCATAGCGCTGCCATTGAAAAATTCTAAAAAGACTAATTGTTTTTTTATAATTCGTGTATTTTTCATTTCTTTTATCAATTGCAAAGTTGGAAATAATCGCAGTCAAACAGAACCTGTGGCGACAATACGAATATATTTTTGTTAGCACTCCCGACTAAGGAGACTATGGCCCATTGTTGGCTCCATCCATACATCTGTGGTCACGAGTCAAACTCACCTTAGTCGACTTAGGTCAAAATCAAATTATTCTTACTACAAGATTGACGATATACAAATCTTTTTGCAATCGCTAGAATTAAAAAATTTCTAAGAAATTCCTACATTTTCATTTTGGTAAAACAACCTAACTTAGATTTCTCGAATTTTTCGGGCCGAACTCAACTTTGGCCAATTACCAGACGTCTACCAACGTCTATGTCAACGAGCAAGCGGATGAGCTGGCCAAATAAGGAGCTGTCCTTCATAGCTCGTCAGCTTTGAAGGTACACGTTCCACTAGGGCTAGTCAAGGCACAATTTTCAGTTCTTGGAAATGGCTAAACTCAGATAGTCTCAGTTGACCGACTGCGAAGTGGCTAGGGATACTTGGCCTGGGTACAACTTATCACGAACCAATGACCTTCTTAATAGGACTCGCACAGACATTGCTAAAATTATAGTGATTAGTACGGGTCATTGGCTAATAAGGGATCATGCAGCAAGACTAGGAATCCCTTATCGCACACTCTTCCGTAGGGGCAATAACACGTCAGAACCAGAATCTCTGACATCTCTAGCAGGTAAAAAGCGCTACAGAGCTCGTATCTGGCAATACATCATTTGAAAGGTCTTGGCATAACCTACAAAACGACGCTATGCATGATTAGTTTGGATACGAGCTCTGTAGCGCTTTGTACATAGCCGGAAAATTCAAAAGACAAAAAGGCAACCTAATACTTCTCACGGCCCCACCTCCAGCGAACGATTGACAATCCTCCTGGAGTACTTCTGTCACGGAAAGCTTTCACAATTCGCCGTTCAGAACCGGCAATACGCTGTAGGTCCCATCCACATTTGTCAAAATTATAACGCCCCCAACGCAGTGGAGGCACGAAAAGCAAGAAGGCTCTGGTCTTTCGTGGGCTGTTACGCCTCTAATGATGATGATGATGAATCCTCAGAATGCTATGCGAAGAACTTGCAGGGCACGGAGCTTATAATTACAACATTCACAAGATGGGTTTTATTAGCACAGATCTCCCAGTCCAAGAAGACTAAGGAACACTTACCAATTGCTCAAACTTGAACCTAATCAGATTCAAAAAAATCAATATAACAAATGCAACAGCGATTGACTACGAGGACTTTGAGTTTGCCAAATTTATTTGGACCAAAATTCAAATCCTATTATTAAGGAAGGGATTAAAAATATGATTGGGAGCAGGATCTTAGCCAAATTGATTACTGCAAACACACGTTAAATTAAATCTTTTCCATTTCGTTCTGAGTACATCGACCGATTTTTTCAATCAGCTCCCTGGCCAGTTAAAAAAAAGGACTTCTGCCACTCACTTTTAGTCAGGACTTGAACTTAATGCCTATGGATGCACAAATCGACGCTTTTAGAATATTCCAATATGTCAAAATTCAAAATATTTTAAAAACACGTGTGATCACCATCGGATTTAAATTTTTTGTCCAAACGACGAACCATTTAGGTGGTTTTGAAACCTTTGGAGACTCTCTCGACTCCCACAGATCGACACGACTCTGTTTCGAGCGCTTTCAAGGTCGTCTGGATCATCGACCCCTAAGCTTAAGCTTCTAAAACGTGAGAAATAAACCCTAACTCGTGACCAATTTCTATTTCATCCTCAAAATTCACGCCAAGTCACCTCCCAGATCTAAATCTCCGTCACATTCGCCACCAGAGGCACCAAATTCCACGTAAGTAAGTGGCCGCGCTTAAACGAATCCACTTACCACCCAGACTGGCCTGCTGAGCCCTTAACACAAGGAATTTGTGTAAATGAATCACTCCCAGATCCGTCTCATCTGACTCATAATTCCCCCAAAGCCGACACCCGAGTGTGTGCTCCACATGCTTCACATAAACCATCGCACCATCGCGATATCATCAAGCGTCTCATTCCCATCGCCAGAGATGACTTAACAAAAAAAAAAAAAAAAAACATCCACACGAAAAAATCTCTCCTCTCGCACGTCGTCCATCATCCCGGGTGCCCCGAAACGACGCCATGAGAATTGAATCATGTGTCAACAGCCTCTGCCGCAGCAGAACCCAAACAACAAATCATTGGCCCCGTGCAAAGCCCCGCACCACGCACCACAAAAAAAAACGAAAAGAATCAACGCCACCCGAAAACGACTCCAATTGTCTGCCCATTTAACACAACGGATTTTCGAGTTTCACCGCACCGGCCCGAGAGATTCTAAAGCCCACCCAAAAGACCCCCGAGCCACGGCCAACACAACCAAAGCACGGCGACTAGAAAACAAAGACACCAACAACAGTAAATAAGCCCGAAAGACCGGGCGAATCAAATTGAATTTGTCGTCGCTCTCTCGCCGAGCGACCTGACTACGCGATCGCGCGCGCGCGCCCGTCGTAATGTTTCCTTTTTCCGGTCGTCTAAGTAGGTGCCCCCGCGCCGACCACAACGACGACGCCCGAGACTTGAACTTGTTCTCGCCCGCTTTGTTCTGTCGTTCGTTCGTCGTCTTCTTCGTCTTCTTTCACGGTTTGTCGCTGCGTGTACTCAAAAGACCCCGAAACGTCCATTGACCAAACAGCACACACATCAGCAGCGCGTTACACCGGGAGTCCCTCGCATCTCAGCCTCACAGATACATCATCTTCCCACGGCGCGCGAACCAGAAGACTCTTTACGGTCAGTCCGTAACTAAGAAAGATAATTTATTGAAGGCACCATCTCAATGGAATTCGATCCGGGTGATTTGTATCCGTTCCTCTCTCGCTTACTCAAGCCCGTTGTAGGTGTTTCACGGGCATTTACATATCCCCCCAAACGAGATTGTCAGCGGATCCCCCGAAAACGCTCAATCAACGCGCCAGAGAGAGTCAGAGAATATTTTGACCATTTACTGTCAACCTCGGAGATAATAAAATACAAAAATCTGTATCTTTCAGCGGCCAAATAGATTTATAGATACTGTTTGGTTAAACATTTGCGTTAATTTGTTTCGGGTGTTGGTCGGGCGGGGGAGCTCATAAATTATCCGCGCGGCGGGGTTATTAGGAATTTTTTTGTTGTCTTCCACTTTGTCGTTCGGGTGAATTTCAGTTTTGTTCTGTCAACCAAAGACATTTGCGATAAATAATGGAACTCGTTTTGGATTGAAATTTAAATTGGACGGGGCGTCGTTTAGTGGCTGATCGCACCTCGTTTGCTTGATGGAGATGCGCGCGTGTGGCTCCTCATCAGCCTTCCACCAGGATGTGGTTGAGTGAGATCTTTTAGTTCCGAGGGACTGATCGTCCATCATGATTGATCGCCTTTAAGTGCATCATGCCGCTGCGGACGTGCTCAGAAATTCGAGGCTTGTCTGCGACGAGACATGTCATCGTAGTGCATACGCACTGATCAGTATTCAGACACGATCATGGCGGTCTTATTCATAAATCGATCACTTTGGGGAGATGGGGAATTCCAGTCGAACTAAATAATCTTTTGATTGAGTCATGCGTACAATCGCAGGTGTGAGTGAGGGCTTAACTCCAAGATTTAGAGATCAACTAGCAATCTCAAGGTAGGCCCTCCATGTTTGATTTCAGCTGCAGGACAAATTTTTTTTTTGTACACTTTACGAAGAAAGGTCTCGAATATTCTTATTGCACTAAGATACGTCGTTAAAAGGGCTAAAATTTGCGTTTAGACTGAAATTCTTTTACTGCAAATGCGCCGAAATTTTCGAGTTGTCAGCAGATCAAATTCTTACTGTACACGAAAAAAACGAGACATGAAAGTGTAGAAGATCGTTCATGCAAAAAACAGAAGAAAAATGCCTGATCACTTGATAGCTTCTCCTACATGATCATCTGTAGTTTCAGTGCACTGCAGCGCTCTATTTTCTAGTCCAGCATGGTTCTCAAAGGATGCCAAATGTTCAATATCTAACGATTCAATCAATTTTTAGCAGAAAAGTTTTATTTAGCCAACTTTATGAGCACAAACGAACTGGAACTATGTATTTACAACCGATCATGTCGCCCATTTAAATCAATCACGTGCAAGCAATCTGGAGAATGAATAGAAAAAAAATAGGACGATCATATTAAAAAGAAAATAGAGGAGCTTAATATTATATACAGAAATGTTTATTGGCTGCTAAGATTTAAGTCTGAAATGTCTATTGAAAATAAAATCGAAATCAAATACTAGGAGAAATCTTGACATATGGTATCCAATTATGGAATTGCACAGAGAAAAGGAATGCACCAAAAAATATAAATATTTCAAATCAAAGTCCTTCTAGGAATCGTAAACGTCCCATCATATAAAGGGTGATTTTTTAGCTATTATCTTTTTGGCAACACTGGTTTAAACAGTTGACGCACGTTTCGTGTTTTGTTTCACTGTCAAACATCTTCAGTTTGGTCTATAATTTAACCATGAATCGTCTTACAAACGAACAACGCTTGCAAATTATTGAATTTTATTATCAAAATGCGTGCTCTATTAAGAAATTTCATTGCGCGCTTCTTCCATTTTATGGTCAGCTCATTTTTGGCTCAATGGGTACGTAAATAAGCAGAATTGTCGATTTTGAAGTGAATATCAGCCAGAAGCATTGCAAGAGCTACCAATGCATCCAGAAAAAGTCACAGTTTGGTGCGGTTTATGGGCTGGTGGCATCATTGGACCGTACTTCTTCAAAGATGATGCGAATCGTAACTTATCTGTAAATGGTGAGGATATCCAACTTTTTTTTGCCCAAAATGCAAGAGCTTGACTTGCATGACATGTGGTTTCAACAAGACGGTGCCACATGCCACACAGCACGCGCAACAATGGACTTATTGAGAGACGAGTTCGGTGAACATTTTATTTCACGTTCGGGACCGGTCAATTGGCCGCCTAGATCGTGCGATTTAACGCCTTTAGACTATTTTTTGTGGGGCGATGTTGAAGCTCATGTCTATACAGACAAGCCCGCTTCAATTGCCGCATTGGAAGACAACATTGAAGCATTCATTCGTGAGATACCGGCCGAAATGTGGGAAAGTGTATGCCAAAATTGGACTAAGCGGATGGACCATTTGAGGCGCAGTCAAAGTCAACATTTGCATGAAATAATCTTCAAACATTAAATTATATGGACCGTACTATCGATTCAAATAAAGATTTCATTCATTTTTCTGAATTTTACGTGATTTTTTTAAAAACTTTCCTATAGCTTTTAAGAAACCACCCTTTATTAGAAACAGTGACCTGCACCATGACTTACAGATCGATCTTGTAACAGAAGTGATTAAAAAGAGCGCAATTCATTATAGAACTTTTCTGCAGAAGCATATAAATCCTGAGATAACAGACGTCTTCACTACACACTACAATGTTCGCAGTATAAGAAGAACTAAGCCTAAGCCTAATAAGATCTCTAATTGTGGTAATGAACACCAGTTTGATAACATAACTAAACATTGAAAATAATGTCATTTATCGGTCATTCCTGATCAGTCATTATTAAGAAAACAGAGGCTAGGTTACTCACTGCTTTAAATTCCGTTTAGATTTTCACCATCTTTAAAAATGAAAAAAATGTACATTTCCCTGGCGGACAATTTATCTGAATTTTCCAGTTTTCTTTTGAACTAGAAGACATAAGACCATTCTGTTTTTTGTGTTCGACTCAGAATGAACGTGAGCATTAACGGCCACGTCCTAATTTAGCACTATGACTTACAGTTTCGAAAAAAAAATTATCTACAGTTTTTTTTTCTATTAGGCTGTCAAATATCTCCGCCTTTTTGTCTTTTGAATTTTCCGGCTATGTACAAAGCGCTACAGAGCTCGTATCCAAACTAATCATGCATAGCGTCGTTCTGTAGGTTATATCAAGACCTTTCAAATGATGTATTGCCAGATACGAGCTCTGTAGCGCTTTGTAAAAGCCGGAAAATTCAAAAGACAAAAAGGCGGAAGGGAGATATTTGACAACCTAATGTTATTGCTTATTAAAATTTTGAGTTTGTATGAGAATTTTTTACAAACTATGGGCATAAATAATCTAACTTTAATGTATAATTAAAGAACAAGCTTCCGCCTTTCTAAGTTGGTATAGTACTTTATTGTGGGTGTTGCCATTGTTTTTTAATGATTTTTTTTTTCATGTTGTTTGATTTGATTTTAAATTGCCTCTACCTCCTAAACGGGCTGAGATAGACCCCCCCCCCATAGCAAAAATTGCTCGTTTTTGGACGCTCTATAAAAAGCAATCATCAATTTTTGGCACCAAAGCTATCTAACGCTCCCCGCACATCGAAATAGATATTTTTTCTAAACATGCAAAAATGGTTATATTGTGGTCAAGATGAACTTTTGTGAATTTTTGCCGTTCTGTAGATGCGATCAAAATCGTTTGTACTTCATTTTTTTTGGTGATGAAATAAGGAAACAAATAACATAAAAATCATTTAAATCGGTTAAATGTGAGGCTTTTTATTTACAAAAAAAACCATACGACCGCCGAGTATGTATCCATTTTTGCATGCCACTGTACGTTTTATCCTTTTTCTCTATCTTAATGAAGCTTTCTCAGAGTGAAGTAGCTTATTGTCCGCTAGTTCACAGTATGGTTGCTATACGAGATATGATCTTTCATATCTTTCAAGCCGATCTCGTTGTACCTGAAATTTTAATTTGTAAAAAGTTCGTATTCAGGCATCCTACCACGTCACTGTTCAGGCAATTATGAGATGATGAGTGATAAGAATCACGCCGCAGCTGATAACTAACTTATAAACTTAAGGGACTTGAACTGGCATTGAATTATAAACATTCCATTTCCCCGCCAACAACTCACATTTACTTGCCAAGAGGCTTAACCCGAAATTCTCTTGGAGATTTTTTTGCGTCCATTGCCCCCGCGACCCATTTAGTGGATCACGCGGTCAAAAAGATGATGACGATGATCTAAAATACCAACCAAGCCTTACATCCCCCACTTCCTGTCGCCATAAATATCCTTCAAACTCCAATAAATATGAAAAGCAGACGCAATAACCAAAGAAGAAAGAAAACTCTCAAAACAAAAAAAAAAAAAAAAACAAATTAAATTAACTAGCAAACTTCTAGCCTAGCTACCACCTTTTCCCTGTTCGCGCATATTGTTTCCCCCACCCGTCGACGCCACCCACCCCACCAGGCAGACGTTGTAATTAACTTTACAGTTGCAAACTTAAACCCAACTAAATTTACACGGATTGAAGGATATATAATCACGGCATCGTTGTCGTCGTCGCACATCGATACTGCGCTCGGGTAAACAATCGATAATCTCGAAGAAAGCAGATACCCCGAAAGTATCTGCCAGAGAAAACAGCCTCTTAATCGAGCCCGCCCACCGCAGCAGCAGCCGCAGCATCCCTCGCCGTGTATCATTTATCCAAAAATATTCCTCTCGCTCTAGATTGCCGTGGAGGGAACGCGCGCGCGTTCGAATTGTGTGCGGCGTATTTTTAATGAAACACGAAAAAAAAAAAAAAATACAAAAAATCGTTTTTGGGAAACTCGGAGCGTTCTATTTTCGTAGCGTCGTTTTCTCTCAGTGTACATCGAACAATAACAGATACAAATTAGGGAGTATCTCATCTGCGGATGAGAGATACTCGGTGCTCGGTGGATTTTCCCCCCGCAGGGGGAGAAACAAATGAAAAATCATTTCGCCCGTACCGTCGGTCGCCCTGTCGCTGGAACACACTCTGCCTTCACTTCACCGTCAAGTGTTGTGACGGTGACGAGAGAAGGAAAATGAGGGAAATCGAAGTGAAAAGCACACATAAAACCAAAAAAAGAAAGGCACACTGTGAAAGATTTTCTTCAAAAAAAAAAAATAGAAAAACAAAAAAAGAAACAACTTCAAATGAAAGTATCTTTGGCGAGATCGGCAGAAAGAAAAACGCAACGAAGAAGTGAAAAATCATAATTTTTCACTTAATGCAGACAATTAAGTTGATAGGGAGACTGGCCACCAGACAGCCAACAGGGCACAGTGTGTGACGAAAACCGACAGACGGACAGACGGACTGGCGGACGTGACGTGAAGGAAAAGCGTCGGCTTGGGAGATTTTCGAGTTACGTCAGCGGTTGTAGGTTGAATTTTTGGTGAGCCGAGCCACTTCCAACTTACTGGCTACTGAAAGTGAAAATGTGAATTTTCAACGGTGTCGGGGTGCCATTTTGCACGGGAGAGATTTTCGAATTTATTTATTTTTTTTTTTTTTGTTTTTCCGCAATGGAATTGGTTTTGGTTCGAAGCAGTGACGGGCTATTCGTGGCGTTGACTTTTGTTGAGGTCGTCAAACTCTTGGTCATGTTTTAGTTTGATGCACCAGAACGAACGACGTAAGCCATTCGGCCGTCAAAATCAATGAAGGGCTCTTCACGAAGAAAGAAGTGCGAGCAACAAGAGTGAGGAGTGTGTCGCACAGACTTCGAAATCAGCTTATTTTCCACCGACCATGTTTTGAATCCTTTTTAGGAAGTTGAACCTTTCCACCAAATTAAAATAAAAGGTCAAAAAAAAAAGTTTTATTCGATGGCGTAACAGCTCGTTGAGGGCTCGTTTTCGCGCCTCCACTGTGCTGTGTGCGTTATAACTTAACACATGTGGAGGGGAGCTACTGACATACTACCAAATTCCCAAGATTTGTAACGATCACCAAAGTCGGATCCCCTTTTTTTGTCCAATTGTCCAACAATTTAACGCTTTACTTGTGATTTTTTGAAAAACCTTTAGCTATTTAACATTTCCAAAATCTGTCTTTCCCACTTTTCGCCACCACTGTCTCTTAACTTCAAACTGATCCTCACGATCGGTTAAATTTTTACCGCTTCATCTCCGAAATAAATTCTTGAGGTGTAGCTCTCTGCACTGCGCCTTCAGTGGCCGTATTTCAAAACAGATGTACAATCCGTCTGCCATTAGGCAGCCCCTCATCTCGAAAAACGCCATGTTCGAGATACGAGTATCTAATTTTGTTATGTAGCCGCTTCGAAGGAGATATTTGTTAGGTGGCGTGTACGCCACAATTATACAGCTCATTCCTGAAACAGACGATAGTTGGGCATGTGATGTGCCACGCATTGTGGCCAAATGGCATGTGCGTTAGCTCAGAGTTTTGTATCTTTTCTTTTGATAGCTTGACGCTGATTGTATGCGTTTCTGTTTCACTGGTGGTGCGTTTGATCTACGGGAGATGTTTTTATTTTAGATCCGTGCGATTGTTAAAGAGGGAAGGGCTATTGTTTAGTCGAATTTATGGAGGCTCTTAAGTGGTTTTAGGCCGCTTATGCCGTTTTTGATATCAAATTGAGATGTTGACAGCAAGTTGGCATAAAATTTCAAAAAGAAAACAAATACGCAAAGATTTTATCACGATTTTTCTAACTAAGAATTTTGGATCCTTTCGGGGTATGAAACACTCGCATTTTCATTGGTGAAGCACAACTTTACGTGGGATAAACGATTCGATTACTCGATTACTTTTCAATTTTTTACTCCAAAGGCACAAGAAAGCCTCAAAACTTCCATCAAAACTCCCGTTAACCGATCAATGGGAATTGTTTTTTTTTCTAAGAAATTTACAAAAATTTATAAAATTTTCAATGACGATGGGTTAAATTGTCATAAAAAATGTCCTTAAGAAAATAAACCTTGATTTAAAAGTCTGTCCGAACTTGGGACAATACTTGCGCCAAACTTTGGACGATTAGCTGCCAAGATCAGACGACGTTTGACGATCACCCTTTTTTTCTTTTAACAAGACAGCAACAAATGAATTTTAAAAGAAAAAGGATCGTTGTAAGTGGAAATTGGAATTCTGATTGAATATCAAATCTTTAGCTTAGATTATTAATGGATTTGAGCCTGCAAGGTAACAAGCTTCGCATGAGCCTTCGAACCAATTTTTTCGCAACTTCAAAATACCTAAACGTCTAACGACAGACAGCTGATCCTGATAGGTCATCGACCTTCGTCTTCGTTTTTTTCTTCTTCGCAGGGTGACGCTTGGAAACGAGATAGAGGTGTAATTTTTTAAGTCTAATTTTTTAATAACCAATAAAGAAATAAATAATCTTAATAAAACAACAGTAGGGAATTTGACGCTATTCCAGAAAATTATTTTGTTGTCCAGGATCCGGATCTCTAGCCAATATTCTTAGGGATCAATTAGCAAACCTTCGGCATTGCTGGGAGTGCTTCAATTTTTGCGTCAGCGACATGATTTCGGATTCGAACTCAAAAGAAGAGAATTCACTTTTCTGTGTCTTTATTGATTGTAGACACTAACTTACTACATAAGTTTACGAACAATCAACGCTTGAAAGGCCTGCGGCTGGGTTAAGGCTGTCTTCCAACGTTGACGGTCCCGGTCATGCTGCTTCCAGTCCATCAGTGACCACTTGATCTCTGTACTGAAGGTTCCGTCTCCCTCTTCTCTTAGAACTATAAGGCTCGGATCCGAAGATGCCTTTAACTGGAGCGATGTGTCCATACGCTCGCTGCGGCAGAGCCGTTGTAATCGACGAATGTTTGCTTCGTATAACCACACCTTTGCACTACTCATAAAGTTAAACTATGTCTTCTTTTCCATTCGCCTTCCTCGCAGACAGACCCGAATACTCACGGCAGAATTTTGTTTTTTTAGGATCCGCTCTGTCCTTCTGCTTATCGCCCAACTTTCAGATCCATTTTGTAGGACTCGGAGGATAAGGGTTTCGTAAAGCATGAGTTTGGTTCTACGGGAACCACGGTTTTGGCAAATCGAACTAACAGCGGTTTGCCGAGGATGATTTTACGACGAATTTCCACTACGATGTCAGTCGTGGAGTTTAAGCCACAGGGTATATGAAGTCCTTAAAAACTTCGGAGTTACTGCTGTTGAGGGTTACATTTTCTTCGCTAACAGCATATATTGAGTCTTCTCCGCATTTACCTAGATCATGTGGACGCCGTGGCTTAATCGTTAGTACGTCGGACCGGGTAACCGGGTTCGAATACAGCTCGGGGAAAAAACACCACAAACAACTTTCACGACCCCACCTCCAGCGAACGACTGAAAATCCTCCTGGAGTACTTCTGTCATGGAAAGCTGTCGCAATTCTCGCCTTTCAGAATCGGCATTAAACAGTAGGTCCCCTCCACATGTGTCAAAATTATAACGCGCACAACACAGTGGAGGCGCGAAAAGCTAGGCTCTGGCCCTTCGTGGGCTGTGACGTCCCTAATGATGATGTAGACGCTAACGCAGATATATTTTTCTTTCATTTGGAACCAATCTCTGACTTTTTTGTGGCTTAAAGTTCGAGAATCTGGCACTTATGATCAAACTTTTCGCTCCTGAAGAGCTTATGTAGCGAATTTTACAACTAAGGTGGAATTTTGATGATTTTAAATAGTTTTCGTAGATTAAGAAAATACTAAAATGGCATCGTATCGTATATCTTCATCGATAACTTTAACAGATGAAGAAAAATGACAAATGAAAAATTCGATTGCTATCTGAACACCCTGAATTTCATTGAAATCTGGTGCATCTCTGCTGTGGTCCCTCACGGTTTTGAAATTGAGGACGAATGTCGGCTAGTAAAAAGCAAAAAGCAAAAAGCTTTTAGATAAATTCCTGCGACCACACGAACAGAATAAAAAAAATAAAATAGCCGGCGTAATAGCCCATGGAGGACTGCGCGATATAATTTGACTCATGTGGATGGGACCTACTGTTTAATGCCGGTTCCGAACGGCGAATTGCGAAAGGTTTCCGTGACAGAAGTACTTCAGGAGGATTGTCAGTAGTTCGCTGGAGGTGGGCCGTGAAAAATGTTTGTGGTGTTATTTCCCCGAACCAGATTCGAACCCAGGTACTTTCGCTTTACAGTCCGACTCACTAACGATTAAGGAACAGCGCCCACACCCGAACAGAATGTAAATTTAAATAAATTTCATATTTTCAACGAATTTCCTCCTTTCAATTTATAAAATTTAGCTTAAATGATATCTCTGTAGTCACAAGGACTAACCGCCTAGGTCAAGTTAAGACAAAATTAAGTTTGTTTCGGTGACTATGACATATAATCTAAAATAGTTGTACATTACACTCTCGAAAACTCCAACCCCGATAAATCGAAACACTCTCACAATCCCTTGAAAAAACCTCTATAAGTCGAGGAAAACCTGTGCAATTTGGTTTGATCGTTAATTCGAATTTTTTTTGTGGAAAAACCTCGAGAATTCGAAAGTGATGGCTTGTTTACCTCTACAATTCGAAGTCAAGTTTATTTCCTTTTTTTAACAATCGTTAGTTGAAATGCGTATGTGACGAAAGTGAGCAATGTTTTTCGTCTAAATCCTCCATAATTCGAACTATCAACAGTTTACTGCATTTTTTTGGCAAACTTAAGTAGAAATTAAATGAATGTTTATTAAATAAAATGTTTGGTATTTCCCGATTTTCATTTGAGTTTCTTGAAAGATCTAAGTCTTCAAAGTTTTTTTTTAAGTGTGAAAAAATTGCCTCCACAGTTATTCCTTGTGATCACAGATCGGCAAGATCACTTAAAATGGTCGTCCAAATAAGGGCGTCCAACCAAATCGTATTGAAATCTACATAGACGCAGAATATTTGTTGTCAACAAGCTCTAAGGACCTTCAGTTACAACTGGCTAAAATCTGATTAGAAAAAAAGTAACGAAATGAAAGGCAAAAGTCATGAAAATTGTACATTAAGGATCGTCACTAAAATACAATGCAGTTATAAAACTTGCAAACTTCCTCCCTCAAAAAAGTCTCGGCGGCCCTGCTACTTGTCAGCCCACCTTCTAATCCTCTTCCACTCCCTTGCGACCTTCTCACTACCCACTGGCCTTATCTCATCATCTTCATCGTCGTTATAAGCCCCCCCAATTCCTCAAATCACTCCACCCCCACAACTTGCCCCCTTAAAACAAAAGCTAATCAATAAGAAATTTATTTTTATGTGAACCCGAAAAGCGTACAAACGAACAACCCCTCGGTTTTTATCTGTTTCTAATTTAATACCCACCACCACTCGATCCATGACCAACACACGTAAACTCACACACACGTCGTCGTCGTCCTCCGACATCATCCGCTGAGTCGGTCGCCTAAACGGAGGAGCTCTCGGTCGGTTGCGAGTCACCTCCTCCCTCTAATGGCGTTCTGTGGCTTCATCCGAAAAACTAAATGCACGAGTATCTCTCTATCTAGAGCCCCGCCAAATCCATTAAACGCAAACAAGATAGCAACGTAAAAATATGTAATTACACGTACTAGAGAGACCGAAAGAGAGCGCGAGAGAGAGAGAGAGAGAGAGAACAGCATCAGCCCCAACAATTATTATTTTTATTAATTTCACCTTCTCCGTGTTGCCTCTACTGTTGCTTCGACTAATGCCGATGCATCCATCGGTTGGTGGAACCTTGTGCCACCACCCCCTGCCTCACCCGCCCCACAGTGGCACGGTGGCGTGCGTTGATGTGCCAGCGCGAGAGAGAATGATTTATGTTGGATGTGAATAATTTTCGAATAATCAGCTTCGATTTGCGGGTTGTATTCGTTGGATAGTTTTCGCACGGGGCCCGACCGAACGGGGAGGGGCGAATGGGCGAATGTGTGGATACACACACACGAAGAGAGACGAAAGCTCAGCACCTCACCTCTGCCTGAAACAAACGATTTACGCGACGAACTGTGGGCATAAGCGGATGATGATGATTTTCGTAATTTCATTCTGTCAAGGGGTGGGTGGGGGTATGATTTGGCCGCGTACGTGTGCACACAGGCAATCGACGACGCTCTCGGTCGATTTCATCTGTGCCGCTTCTCCGTGTTTGAATATTTAGTTTTATAGGTGAAGCAGTGAAACACTGAAACATAAGCATGTGAGGTAAGTGTGGTGGAGATACTTTATTGTTATTGTTTTCTGTTTTCTGTTTTGTGTTTTCTCTCTTTTATGTCTTCTCTGTATCCGTGTGTGTGCGTGTATTCTCTCTTCTTCGCTGTCTCTTTATCGGCGTGTTTCCTTTATTTTGATGCTTTTAGCATAATTTATTTTATATTTCGATCAATACACGCATATGGCTGGTAAAGTGCCATAGATTTGGAATGCGAGTGTTTTATTTGAGTTCATCGCTGCTACCCGGCGTTGTGACGGTGGTCGGTGCGTGGGGGGATTTTATTCGATTTTGAGATTTTGGTCGATTGATGTTGATGGCGTTGAGTGTTGCTGTGGGTGGGTAGTGGATTAGTATGATTTTTGGTACTTTTTCTTAATGAAACTGTCGATTTGTGAAGGAACGTCTTGTTCCGTGATAGAAAATTTTCTCACTAAAAAAATAGATGAACAAAAACAAAAAATAGAGAAATATGAAAACAACCATAAAGTTGGAACAATTGACGATTGGTTTTTAGAACGCATTTCCCAACGTGCAATTATTTTATAAACATGACATTTGTTGACATTTATTTTATAAATCAACTCTCTGCTTAGTCTTGTAACTTTTCATGATGAATCGGTGTCAGTATGTAATTATTAGGTGTACAACTTTGCCTCCGGCGATTTGCAATAGATGGCTGCAGTTGAAATAAATAGATCGTATATGCCATACAATAAGCTCATGTATTTGTAAACATAACGCCATTGAAATATTAGTCGATTTGTGTCTGCATCATTAAGTTATTCTGGATTAAACATGTCAGCTTACGAGTCAAATTCTCGTCATTTGCGGGAGGTTTTAATTTTCTGCTTTAATTTGAAGAAATCTGCGGCTGAGGCTCATCGATTGCTCTCAAATGCCTATGGTGAGGCCGCTATTAGTGACAGACCGTGCCGAGAGTGGTTTCAGTGCTTCAAGAACGGTGATTTTTACGTCGAAGACCGGCATGGCATAGAAGAGAGAAGGTTTTCGAAGATGCAGAATTGGAGGCATTCCTTGTTCAAAACTCGTGTCAAACGCAATCGATTCAAACGCAAAACCAATCATTAATGCATTACTATAAAAAATCCTCGAATTTCGGAAAAAAAAAACGTCGGAAGCAAAGTTGTACACCTAAAAATAGTAAACAAATCTTAAAGGACTCCACCAAAACAACATGAGCGCCACAGATTCAACATCAAATCTTCCTTAGTTCTCGCTAGTAGTCCTCACTTTTGATCGTTCCGTGAATATAAGTGTTGTGTAATTTGTTAAGATATTCCCAGCCAAATCGTTATCTCACCTCCGTTACCGTCGTCTTAAGAACTGTTCATATTTTTGAAAATTATGAAACTAATAATAAAGTATGTCGGGTCCATTTTAACGAAATCGCTGTTCATTTGTAAAAATAACTCCAACTTTTCTTCCATCTCGGATGATTTCGATTTAAACTTAAACGGTCTTTCCGATGGCTTTGAGTTAGAGCAAGTTTTTTTTAGCTCCATCGGTGTTGTTTAACATACGCTGTTGAATCTATAGATTTCTGTCCAAATCCAAAATGCCTGCTGATGTCGCGATTTCACTTGTTTTTTCAGTGGAGTTCGAAATTGCTCTCCGTTCCCTTGAGGTTAGACTGATTTTTTTTTTTTTTTGTCCAAAAACATCTCTCCTGCTATAATATTCTTAGGTAACTTAGAATCTTAACAGTGGGTACCGTGGCTTAATCGTTCGTGCGTCAGACTGTTAAGCGATAGTACCCGAGTTCGAATACAGCTCGGGAAAAAACATCACAAACAATTTTCATGGCCCCACCTCCAGCGAACGACTGACAATCCTCCTGGAGTAACCTCTGCCATGGAAAGCTTTCGCAATTCGGCATTCGAAACCAGCATTAAACAGTAGGTCCTCGCCACTTGTGTCAAATTATATCGCGCACAACACAGTAAAGGTGCGAACAAGCTATGCTAGGGATCTGTATGGGCTGTTACGCAGATTATTTAAAATTAGATGTAAAAAGTCTAGGCTCTAGACTCTCAACGGCGTGTTACAGCACCCAATGTAAAGTACCTTAGGTGCCTTGTACCTAAGGTGGACTTAAAAGCCTTGATATTTTGTTGATCGAAAACTCTTCTTGGCGCATTTTTCATAGTGCTTAGCATTTCAGACGGGGTCAACATTTATTCAGATCCCATTTTTGTGCATTTCAATACCAATACCTGTTTTATAATTGAACCACTGAAAATTATTGTTAAGTTCCACAGCAAACACCTTCCGAAATGAAATAATTGTCAAAGTCCAACGTGTTCATAGCAAATTCTTCTTCGTCTTTGTGCGGCGCTACAGTCCGGGGTGGACCTGCTCTAACAACCTTCCTCATCCAGCACGATCGCGTGCTAGCTGCTTCCAGTGCCGCACACCGAGTTGGTTCAGGTCCTTCTCTACTGTGTACGCCGCCGTAGACGCAGGCGTCCTCTGCTGCGTTGTTCCATAGGTTCGGAGTCGAAGATTCTTCAGACCGGAGCTGTGCTGTCCATTCGCTCTACATGGCCTAACCACCGTAGGCGTTGGATCCGTAGATGCCTGGCCAGGCGCATGCCGCAGTACGAACCGTACAGTTCGTGATTGAACCTTCTCCTCCAGTAACTATCCATGCAAACAGGACCAAAGATCGTACGCAGAACTTTTCTCTCAAAAAGGCCAAGGGCTTCTTCATCCGCTTTTTACAAAGTCCATGTCTGTTCTCCCAAAAAGGCCAAGGGCTTCTTCATCCGCTTTTGACAAAGTCCATGTCTCCGCACCATAGGGCAGGACAGGGATGACCAGTGTGTTATATAAAGCCATCCTGGTTTTTCGAGAGAGGGCTCTATTACTCAATTGCCTCTTGAGCCCAAAGAAGCAGCGATTGGCAAGAGTTATTCTGCGTTTGATCTTGGTACTGATGTCATTCGTATTTGTTGCCGCTGAGCCGAGGTAAACGAAGTCTTTGACCACCTCAAAGTTTTTGCTGTGACGCTCTTTCCGAGTTGTCGGTATTGGGCGTCTTTTCGTGAAGACAGCACGCACTTTGTTTTGCCCTCATTTACCGCAGGACCCATTCTGGCCGCCTCTCTCTCAATGCCTTCAAACGGTTCATTGACGGCTCGCTGTGTTCGTCCAATCACGTCAATGTCATCAGCGTATGCTTGCAATTGCACGGACTTTTAGAAGATCGTGCCTCTAGTATTGTCCTGTGAGTTCCTCACGATCTTCTCAAGTGCAATATTGAAAAAGTCACATGACAGTATGTCACTTTGCCCCTTTTTTGAGATTGAAGGTCTCGGTGAGTTCGTTACCGACCTTGATGAAGCTGCGAGAGTTCTCCATCGTCATCCTACATAATCTTACGAGTTTGGTAGGGATGTCAAAACTGGACATGGCTCGTCTCTATGCACGCTTTAAAATCGACAAATAGGTGATGGGTGTTGTTTTGCATCTCTTCGGTCTTTTCCAGGGTCTGCCGAAGTATGAACATTTGGTCTATTGTGGACTTCCCTGATCATAGCAAGTTGTCGCGGCAATTCAGCGAAATTTGAAATTTAACGCGAGTGATCGTGAAACACGAAGGCAAAAGTTAAAGGCTGATCTCGTTGTATCTGCCTAGGACCTGCATAGGAGAGCGTAGTTAGTGTCCTGATGTGGTTAAGTTCCTTTATTAACCTTTTCACGCCCAGTGTTTCTCCTCTACAACACGAATTTCATTTACTGACAACTCGAAAATGGCGTAATTACAGTAAAACTGTAGCAATTTTATTCTAGAGCCCGATTTAAGACCATCAGATGTTCCCCTAGCGCAAAAAGAATGTTCGGGATCTTTTTGGTGAATCGAAAGAAAATATTTATCCTACGGCTGGAATTGGACGTGGTCATAAAAGGGTTAGCAATGGGAGGAAGGTGCTCTTGAGTGGTCCGCATCTAGTTCTTACTATTGTCGCACAGTTGCACAGTACGTGACGCCATCCACCTTATAATTGATCCAAATTCATCCCCCATGACCCCAAAAAACATCTCAATACCGGCGACACCATTCCACTCGTTACGGCAACACTTTCGCAGCAGCTATTAACTCCATCCACCCCTCCTCGGCCCACGGACCAAGTCAGCCACTGCACAGATATAAATCGTTAGTTCGGTGGTGCTTTTGTTTTTTCTTCTTCTTCTTCTTTTTCAATTGTATCTGATAGATACACGTATTTATTTCGTTTACGCGTACTATCATCGCTTACTTCGGCGTGTGTAGCTTTTAATTGTGTTACGTCGCGTCGCGTCGCGTCGCCTGTGTGTGGACAGCGGGCGATTGTTTGCGATTGTTTGTGTGCAGTTCTCTTCCTCTCTTAGTTTTCTCTTTCTCCATCCGTCTCTGTCTCCATCTTCATTTCATTTTGTTTTGCTTTTGTTTTTCTTATCGCAGCGGTAGCGGAACGAACGTGGAGAACAACACCACCCGATGTATCTTTTTTAGCTGTGTGCTGTTTTTTTTTTTTTCTGATGGCAGCATGCGGTATGCGGTGTCGCCGCACTGTGTGATCCAATCCAATCCAATCCAATCCGATCCGAATACACTCGAAACTAATACAAATGTAATGACATGATAATTTATTAAAGACAAAGCCAGGCATGGAGGGGGCAGCCGCGTCGCACCGCACCACGCCGCGCCGAGACGCGCTGCAATCACTGTGGATTTAAGAAGTTTATTTAGCCAAGTTAGCGAGCGAACGACGGACGACGGACGGACCACCGCTCGATCGGCCGAGCGTTTTCTCTCTGTTTTCATGCACACACAAGTCACTTAGCCCGGCGAAGTCTGGCGCTGTGTGTGGAGAGGGAGAGACCTGACACAACGTGGGAGGGTTGTTGGCTGGCTGGTTTATTCGACTGATATGGCGGAGATTTTCCTCGCAGATAGATACTTTTGTATCTTTCGGCTCGGCTCGGTTTGGTTCGGTTTCGCTGGTTAGGTTTACCTAATCCCAGAGATTTTCATTTTCGACTGACTTGACTGGCATTGGGGCGAGCTGCACAGCAATTTTCACCGTCGCACCGGGCGAGGGCGGTGGGTGGGTGGCAGATGGCGGATGGTGTGTACCTAATTTTTCGCGTACGCGTATGAGCAGGCGAAGTGATTGCTGGCTCATTATGCTTTCAGCACGGATGAGTTATATTTATAAATTTGTTTGTGCGTCGTCGTCGTCGTTGTGAGTAGCTGAGGAGATGATTGTATCTCAGTATCTTGGGCTGTTGTTTGTGCGGCAGCGTTCCGTTTTTAGAAAAAGTACTCAATATATCGGAATGAAATTGAAGTGACGGCAACGTCGATGTCGGAATGTGTGCCTCTGCGTGTGTGAGTGACTTTGGTTGGTTTTTCGCGGAGTGGGTTGATGATAATTTTCTGCGAGATATTGAAATGTTTTTCTCTGCCCGTTGTCGGTGGGTGGCCTGGGGGGGGGAGGTATTTTCTGTTTGTTTAGAAGTTCGCATTCGCACGTGTGCGGGGATGTGAGCTGCGTGATAGCTGCGCTGTCAGGTCGAGGGCTTACTAATTTGTCTATTATCTCGTTTGTAGAATTTAATGGACGTCATATTTAAGGCCATGTGAAATGTTGAATCACTCCGTTGACGGTGTTTGACTTCCGCATTTTAATTATTGCGATTTTTTAATTGAATTTAATTTTATTATTCTGAAGTAAACACTTTGGAGACTTATTTATGAGACTGATGAGGTCGAAAAAAAGGGGATTTTAATGGTTCTTTACTGGTTCATGATTTGATGTGTTGCTTACCTTTGCATGATCGCATGCGGAAGCTTCAAGAATGACAGGAGATATTCAGATGTGAATGTACATTTATGCTCTTTAAACTGGGAAACAGACAGATTAACATTTTTCTATTAGAGCAGAACTGTAAAGAAGTCAAGAATGTATGCATGTCAATCTAAAAAGTTGTTGTTAAGGAAAAGTCTGGCAAACTTTATCTTTTTGGGACTAGGTCAAGTCGCTGACTCATGTTTTTTCCAAGCAGATCTTTTTCAGTCCACGAAAAGTACAATTTTTAAGCACATCGACTAAACTACACACGAAATTTACTGATTGGAATGTCTTCCACTTGACTTGCAATTTTCAGAAGAGATGGAAGAAAGTTCCAAAATAGGAGCACCGCAACCTATTTTATGAGTCCTTGAATTCTCGAAACATGAGTGTACAGTTGCTTTTGTTATTTTTAAGGTAATCTTAAATTCGGGGTCCAATTTTTAGCACAAATATTAACTAACCAGATTTTTTTTTGAGAATTTGAAAGAATAAAAAAAATTGCTTAAGAACTCAGTTCCAGTATTTTTCGAAACGTCGCACAATGGTCAATTTTCGAAATCTGGTGGAACTTTATTCCTATTGCGCTTGAATTTATATTTTTTGTTGTGTACTTAGTCAATTATGATATATATATATGGGGCGGCGTAACAGCCCGTTGAGAGCCAGAGCCTAGCTTTTTCGCGCCTCCACTGTGTTGTGCGCGTTATAATTTTGTCACATGTGGAGGGGACCTACTGTTTAATGCCGGTTCCGAACGGCGAATTGCGAAAGCTTTTCATGACAGAAGTACTCCAGGAAGGTTGTCAGTCGTTCGCTGGAGGTGGGGCCGTGAAAAATGTTTGTGGTGTTATTTTTTTCCCCGAGCTGGATTCGAACCCGGGTACTCTCGCTCAACAGTCCGACGCACTAACCGATCGAGACAACGGCGCCCACTAGTCAATTATGATAAACAACTTGATTTGAAAGATTTCCACCAACGCAACCCACAAACAAAAAGTAATAACAGTTTTTAATACTTCTTTTCATTTTTTACACCTTTGCAAATATTTGGACATGTTATTTACACCAGCTTTTATTATTTAGATTTTGTAGTGAAAAGTGCTTATTTAACGTTCGCAGCAACAAATGCGCTTCCGCTGAGCTCTTTTCATGGATTTCCTGTCCTTAAATGGATTTAGACCTTTCAGCCTGTGATAAACCTTTCGCAACCTTTTAGGTAAACGTAATGCAATCTCCTTTAACGGCAATCTCCTTAACTCCTTTAAGGATATGTGCATTAGTTTAGTTTTCGATGTGTTTATAACCAAACCGTTGTCATGGCACCTTCGTACGGCTGCGTCAAATTCCTCTTGCATCACCATTGTCGCTGAATCCAATGACCTATGTCGAACAACGATTGCGGTGTCGTCAGCGAAAGCAAATGGAGTACTTAGCTTGAAAACCCGAAGAAGCTCGTTGGTGTAGAGAAGAAGAAGATATTCGACATTCTTCGCATCACTGTAAGAATCTTTTATCTTGACGCGAAAGTCTCTGTTGTGAAGATAATTTGCCATCCAATCACCTATCACACCTCGAATTCCAATTCTTTCCAGCGCATTTAGAAGATTTGAGTGATTGAGCGTATCAAAAGCCTTACTAAAATCTATGAACAGTACAAGTACATGGTGGCCTTTACTTAAACTCTCGTTCACATTGTTGCATTTTTGTTTTTTTGGAAACCATATTGACTTTTGTTAATAAGAGATGTTATGCTTGTCATAATGTGGGCCAAGTGTCTGTGCACTGAATCTTTTGGGGCACGATCATAGACTTATTTCGCTAAAAACTACGCGGAATGTACACGATTGGTAGTTGAACGTTCCATGTGTTGGTATCGTTGACATTGTCCCTTCATAGTTACTTTGATTGTCACTGGCTCTCTCACTCATTCAAAACGTCGATTGTGAAATACATGATCGTTGCCTCATTTTCTTTTCGACACTAGCTAATGTCTGGTCTTGGTCCATAGGTCAGCTGCATCCTTCGACTTCTGTTTTTCTGTTCTTCTTTCGAAGAATTTGAAATCTTAGCCGAAGAATGCTCCACTCCCTCCCGCTTGGCTTTCACCGCCCGTTCACTCTCCCACCACCGAACAGCGTCAGGATCAAGGACCTCCAGCACCGATCGCCGCCGCACATTCCATTTTATTTAATTTTCATTTTATTACTTCCCCGTGATTTTCTTCAAAGCATCGGACAAATCCGTAATCCGAAATCGAAAGACAAACCGAGAAACGCTGCTCCTCGTCAAATGCGGACCGGCGATGGACGCTGATCTTGGTCGCTCCTGGTGTCGCATGTGTGTGCGCCCGCGCTGTAGTCTCCTGGCCTCTTTGCCTGCCCAAGAAGAAGAGCGGCTTATGTGCTGATGCATCGTTCTTCTTGTTGTTGGTTTGTTGGCTGCTCGGATACTCGGCTGCCCGGCTGCCCGGTTGCTTGGCTGGCTCATGTAAAGCGTCAATAGACAAATCGAGCATTCAGATTTACGCGATTTGTGTTTTCACCAAAGCCAAGTAGCGGTGCGACGAGTGCGCGGAGTGTTTTTTTTTTTTTTTGCTTTTGTGTCTTTTGTATCTTTGTACGAGTATCCGTATCCACCAGCCACCCATCCACCGGCACCTTGTTTTGTGTTTCTGTCCGCCAATCCGTGGCCCTCCGCACGCTCTCTCTCTCACTCTCTCTTGTTTACTCTGTCTGTTTCTGTGTATCTGTTAGCCCGGTTTTCTAGTCGTACTTCGCGCATTTTCATCTATTTTCATGAAAGATTTTTATATAATTGCCTCTCTTTGCGCGAACGTTGAATACCGAACACCGAACGCCGTCGATCCCCGAACGCCTGAACGAAGCGCTCATCGTACATATCCATCAGAGGGAAAAGATACTTACGAGGCGACCTCTATAAGCGCCTTGTTTTCGTTTGCTGCTCGTCTACCTATAAAAGATACACGTAGTTTTAATAAAATTATAATAATGCGGCTCTTCTTCCTCTAGTGGTTCGCAGTCGTCTTCATCTGCTGGGCTTTGGTTTTCTCGTTTATCCGCGTCGACGTCGTCGTCGTTGTTTGGATGGATCAGGTCGCGTTTTCTTTATTTTTTTTGGTTTTTGGTTTTTTTTGTTTTATTTGCCTGTGCTTATAGGTGGTGGTCGTTTGTGTTTTTTCTCTGATTGAATTATATTTTTAGCAGCGCACATACACGACAGGGGGGTAGCCAGAGGTGTAAGGAGCAGGGAAGAGGGCTCTAAGATATTCGCACGTTGAAGTTGAAATCGAACGATGAGGTGGGAGAAGAGAAAACAATGCGCTAGGTGGAGGAATGGGCCTTTAAGTGAGACATTCGAGAGAGTCATATGAATAGAATTTTGGTTTGAAGGTGGGGAGTTTGGGAGATGGACCTTTTAGGAACAACAAGGATATGCGTGGGAAAAAGGCACAGACTGCAATTTTTTTTGTGGTAGTCAAGGTTTACATGAAGGTGAAGAATGCGTCACCTTCTGTCCGCCTTTCTAAGATAGTTTCCTCTAAAAGGCAACGGCAAGAAGGACGGACAATGAAGTGATTTCATAATAGTAGCATGGTTTCTACTGAACCGAAGCCGTTAAAACTGCTCAATTCAAGAGCATACTAGGGAGCCATGATCTACAGTGACTCACAAAAATATTAGAGCATCCTGTTTTTTTATGATTTCGCGATAATCTAAAAAGTTTGTAATGTAAATTGAAATTAAAATCAAATGAAAGCCTGGCCAGGGGGCCTAGCTGCCAGATTCGGTTTTGAAATTGAGTATTTCGGGATGGGGATTTGAAGGGGTGGGGATCTAATTTGGAAAGGGCTCTGGCTTTTTGTTGGTCAGGGATGTTTTATGTTTTTATGACCAAAATAGAACTGCGGTTGATGTGTCAGGAGTCAAATGAAATTTTAACAGACCTCAATGGAAGTGAGTTATGTGCAAAGATTGTGATTCAAAGGGGAGGGATGGATGTGGATTTGGTCACAAGCACGAAGTGGGGATATGGAATAGGCATGTGATTTTGGAAAATGAAATGAAAATTGAAAATCGCCTAGATACAGTGGTTGTTGATTTGATCTCAACCTGGTACACTAATTTGGCACAGTGGATCAAGTGCTAGAGCCGCCTTATCCTTCAGGGATTTTGTGTTTAAAAAAACGTAGGAGATGGAAGGAGAAAAATATAACTACGCAGTACAGCAATCATATTGCACACACAACATTTATTGATTTTGAAATCGTGTTGAACATGTGTGTTAGTCAGTTATTACTCTTAAGCTATTTAATATAGCAGTTTCCTCTTCCCACTCATTTTTTTTTATCGAAGGCGTTTGTTGAATCTTCTCGAACCTTTCTTGAAATTGATGGCCAAACTTATTATTTTTTCCATCAGTTCAACCAATGTGATTGTTTAATTTGATTGCGAACAAATAACCCATTTTACCCTTAAAAATTTAAATTAAACTAAATACGTCGACAAATTTAGCAAAACTTAAGCCCAAATCGCAACGGCGCGTCAATTTTGAGGATCTGAGGATCTAGTGGAACTTAATTCAAAAAATTAAGTTTGTCTGAGTACAAATTTTTGAATGGGAATTAACAGCTGGAACCTCATAGAATATTATTAAGTTGTTGGTTCATACTAGTTTTCTTTTGAGCTAGAAGACATAAGACCATTCTGTTTTTGGTGTTCAACTCAGAATGAACGTGTGCATTAACGGCCAGGTCCTAATTTAGCTCTGCGGCTTTCAGTTATGAAAAAAAAATGATTTACACTTTTTTTCCTATTATTGCTTATTAAAATTTTCGATTTGTATGCGAATTTTTCACAAACTATGAGCATGAACAATCTTAACGTACTATTAAAGAACAAGTTTCTCTCTTTCTAAGTTGGTATAATACTTTATTGTAGGTGTTGCCATTGTTTTTTAATGAATTTTTTTTCCATGTTGTTTGATTTGATTTTAAATTACCCCTACCTCCTCAACGGGGGGAGATAGACCCCCGGCCATAGCAAAAATTGTTCGTTTTCGGACGCTCTATGAAAAGCCATTATCAATTTTTGGCGCCAAAGTTATCTTACTCTTCCCGCACATCAAAATAGATATTTTTTCTAAACGTGCAAAAATGGATACATTGTGGTCAAGATGAACTTTTGTGTATTTTCATCGTTCTATAGATGCGATCAAAATCGTTTGTACTTCATTCATTGGTGATGAAGTAAGGAAACAAATAACACAAGAATCATTTAAATCGGTCAACTGGGAGGTTTTTTATTTACATAAAACTATACGACCGCCGAATATGGAGCCATTTCTGCACGCCACTGTAGCTTGTTCACTATGTTTGTTTGTTTGTTTAAGATGAAGGTCTATACCAATAAGACGACCGTTGTTGTCGAAATAAACAAGGGCTAGGTTATTAATCAAATTGTGCGAGATTTTTGCGACAAAGTTTTTGATTTCTTTTTTATTTTTTTTTTGGTGTGGGCAAAGTCGTGGGTAAAAATAAGTAAATTATGTTTTTTTCGAATAAATAAACCTTTAAAAAATCGTCAGTGTACCACACATAACAACTTTTGTTTTCACTTGAACAAGAACGTGATCTTGGAAAAGTCGTTTTATTGAATTTTTAAAATATTAAAGCAAATTCAGGATCAGATGTGTTCGACTGCTTCTTTGCTCTGATTTTCCACAAAATTGTTCAACAAATGACACTTTTTCAGATCAAAGCGAAAACCTTGCCTCAGTTCCCAGCCTTTGTCAGGGCTCGTCCACATTTTCCAACAACAACTCCTTCCCACCGAACGAATCTATTGCTTTCCCCACCCATGTACACTCAGCTGTGGGAACGATTACAGCTCCCTACCTCCACCCTCAACGACTCTCTAAGCAGTGTGAAATTTACCAGGTTTCGATCGGTTCGGTTCGGCTTAACCTGGACATGGGACACCACCCTCCCGCCACTCAATCCAACTAAGCTCCAACATCGCACTGCAAAGTAACGAAATAATAACCGGAGGCATGCTACCACAGTCGACTCGGTGGAAAAATATCTGTTCGAATTGTTTTGCGCTCGTATCTTAGTATCTGTGAGTATGGAAAGCACGCTCCAGGCTCAGGTAGGCCACCGTACCGTCCACACATCCACAAATGCGTGCTGCTGCTGCCATGCCGTTGATGCAAAGTGAAAACTTTTTAATGTGCTCACATTTGATCATCGTGAACGTGGGTCGGTTGGTCGGTTGGTCGGTTGGTCGGATTGGGGGGAGGCTTAATGTTTATTGAAATGCTTTTCCATGGTTTCAATGGAGTTGTTACGGATTTCTCTCTCACGGTGTTTGGAGTTTCTCTGTTTCCCACACACAAACAAATATGATTCGCCCCGAAAATAAAGCACGACAGATGAGAGAATTCCCGAACACAACCCCAACACTTTACGACTCAATAAACAACCAGTTCCGTGGTAAATCATTCAAAATTCAATTCCAGGGGTCAATTACTCGCCCGACAAAAAATAAATAAATAAATTAACGAGATGACCGTGCACTGTCCCGCCCACCCAACCCCCGATCCGCCCGATCCGAGAACGATTTGTGAGCAATTTTAATGAGCTTCAATCAATAACTCCCAACAGCGGCATCCAAATTGATTTATCGTTGATTTTTATCAGCAACAAAAACAAAACCGGACACTGCCGAATGAGGGATGGCCCATCGGGATGCAGCCCCTCACGCACACAGTCACACACGTCGGACATACTCGTCAAGTGTCCTTCACCGAGGTGCTGATTTATTTCTGGCACATTCACACCGTGACTGTCATCGATAACACGGATTTTTATCGAATCCCTTAGCACATGCAACCGAAACGACCGACGGGATCAACGTTCTCCGTCGTGCTCTTTTTTGTTAGAGACTTCATCTGGGTCTTGAAGTGTCCCAATTTCTCAAAATCTGGCACACAGAACACAGAAAATGTGCACAGTAATGAAATTAGAGGAGGGGGGAAGCGCTCAATCGGAGCAGGTAGCACATCCACAGTCGGTGGTCTAGAAAAGTCTCGCATAGACCTGACGGAGCTCATAAGTGAGCAGTGTGCCAGAGCGCGTGTGGAGACGTCGACGTCGTCGTCTGTTTTATGGATTTTCCTCTTCTTTTTTTTTTTGTTCGTTTTATTCCTTCCGCAATGATGGACGGAGGAAGAGAGAGTATGATGAAAAAAAAAAAATAAATAAACGAGGACACGTTTGTGGGGAAAACAGCAGCAACTGTCTGCTTAGAGCACAGGGTGAGTCGTGTGAAGCTATCGCCTGATGCCGGAGGTGCAAGTTGTGATGAGGAGTCAATGCGAGTCGCTTCACTGGCTTAAGAGACGCGAGGTCAACTGGCCGTGGCAAAAGGAAGTGGTGTAAAAAACAGGTCTTTGACCCTAGCACTAGAGAACTAAGAAAATTCGAGCTAAGTTTTGTAGTCAAGGAAGCTAAATTCAGATAGAAGGCACTGTGAATTTGAATGAATAAAATCAATTTCTATTTCACTAAAGTTAGACAAGATCCACTGCCGGAGTTGTAATTGCCAAGAACCAAGTCTCTGTACAAAATTCGGTGTAATGACGTTTGCGGAATGCCCAATTCCAAAGAACGACGAGGAATGCACAAACTTCGGTTTTCTTCAATATTTTGAGCTACAGCAGCAATATTCTCAGTTGTTCTTGAGCGACGTGCACGAGTTTTATTCTTCATATCATCCAACAGTTCGAATTTTCCTACCAATTTTTGTATTACGAGCCGACAAGGTGCTGCACGACGACCCAAAAATGATTTAGTTTTACAAACTGTCTCTGCCAAATTTTTAACATGTTTACAGTGAATTTTAATAATTTCAATACATTGTTGAGCCGTGTATCGTTCCATTTTTATTAATGGCGTAGTTCCTACTTCTCAAATATTAAAAAATTACAGCTTCAAAAGTGACATCTACCGAAATAGCGGGCTATTCAAAATAACACCTCTTATTGGAAAACTCTATATTTAGAGGCATATCAACGATTTATTGCTTCTATGCCTACAAGAATGAAGGGGATTATTAAAAAGAAATGTCATGCAAAAAAATTTTAAGTATTGAAATATCATACAGTCGAATCTCTTTAAGTCGAACTCCCTCTAAGTCGAAGCTACTTTCTCTGTCAAAACTAGAAACTTGTGTCGCGTCCCTCAAGAACACAAAACTTCGGCTTATCCCTGCATTGAAAGTGCTCTGTTTCATTTAAGGCTAAGAAAAGTCACTCTGTTGGTTACAAAATTACAAGCGGTCCCAAATGACTTTTTTCGTTGCAAAAATCATAACTTTTGAACGCATAAAGATATCGCCACAATTTTTTTTTTTTTTTTTCGCTTAAAAACAATTTCCAAGGCTATACAAATGGAAAATTTGAAGAAATTCGTTTTTTTTCAGCTTTATTTACTCCTAAGCAAAGTTGACTAACTTTGAAACGCTCTAGAAGCCAAGATAAAAATTGGAAAATTCTTTTGTTTTCTGTTTTTGAAGCTCTGTTTATATTTCTACAAGAAGCAAAAAACAAAAATAACAAAATAAAACATAGAATTTTGTATTCTTGCCGCGACTTTTGCTTTTTGGGCCCACTGTGGGGCGTATCTTAACTTCTCAGTAATTTATTTCTTTATTTTAGTAATTTATTGCCAGCGCTATCAACGATCGGATTTACACATTTAGTTAAAATGTTTAAAATTTTAAACGTCTTCATAACGGTTTTTTCGTCGCTCTTTTGCGGAAGTTTTCATTGAGACATGTGACGCACAACGATGGACTTTTACAGATTTTTTTCTTTCACTTCAATGAGAACTGGTTCCTCGCAAGCTATTGACAAACTTTACTTTCGAAGGCGTTTCAGCTAAAAATAAGAAGTTGCGCGACATTAACCTCCTCTTCTAAGGCCTTGCGTGAAAATGGGTCATAAAATGAATCAAAAATCGAATTTTGGATTTCTTTGGCCATACAGAGGTAAAAAAAAGGTTTAACTTCGGCATCCCCTCACATGTGTCAAAATTATAACGCGCACAACACACTGGAGACGCAAAAAAGCTAGGCTCTGGCTCTCATCGGGCTGGTACGACACCCAACGTAATATCCTTATATGAAAAAAACATCGTGAACTCGCACCCTAACTATTAAACAAATTCTGTAACACATGGAAAAAAATTTGCGAATATTTAAGGTTATCCAACAAGTTTCACTTCCGCTCCCGACTCAAACAAAAACACAAAAATCTGCGAAGCACCCTGTGCCGGTACCAATCTGAATGCTCTTTTTTTTTTACATTCTCCGGTTACCAGCCTAATCAGCAGATTCACTGCAATCCACTCCGCTGACAGATCCCACAAAAAAAAATCCCACACACAAAAAACAACTTCACAACCACCCTGTTCGACATAACCATGCGAACCTAATCTGGCCCGGTCCCCCGTGTGAATTCCATGCCTTTTGTCTATTTGTATGCCTTTTTTTGTTTTTTTTTTTTTTTATTGACATCTTGATCAATATAATCGAACGTCACAGAGCGTCAGGCAAGTGGCTCACATTGCTCGCAGTGCCGTCGCGTCGTCGGAGGCACAGCCAACAAAACGCGATGAATCGCTCGGTGCCTGGCAGAGAGGTGATATGGTGACGGCGACAACGACAACAACGACAAACGACGACTGTTTTTTTGTTTTTCCTGGTGGTGGTACCGAAATGCCGGGGACGCTCTTTAACGCCACCACCTTAGATGGAAAAAAAGGGTGCCCAACAAAATGCAACAAAAGAAAAATGCAACTAAAAAAAAAAAAAAAAACAACACAAATCTACCGGGCGATTGTGAAACAAACGTCTCTCTCTCCCACTCTCACCCGACGCGACGACTTGGTGTCGAAGTAACCGACCAAACCGAGCCGTGATTGCATAAAGCGCACATGTTTCGGTGTACGAAACCATTTTTATTTCACCTCAAGTGAAAAAAATGCCTTATTTTGAGTAAACAAAAACAAAAAAAAAAAAAATGAAAAACTCGACCTACGGCACAGGTCGCTGGCGCGGCGGGGGCGGAGGGTGTGTCTGTGTGAAATAAATTTTTACGTAACATGAAAGCGGGTTTATGCATGTCGTTGACTATTAGCGAAAACAAAACTGAGGTAAATGGTAAGAGCATGACTCACTCACGCGCCACAGTAACGCGGCGGTGGTGGCGGCTGAGTGGGGGAGCAGTTGCATGGCAGTTCAGTCGATTGAACACCGGCCGATGTCTAAATTTCGAAATCGACGATTTTGTTTTTCTTTTCGATGATTTAGAGGTTCATTGAGAGTTGACAGGGAATCCGAGTGAACGATTTTACCATAAAATCGTCCTCGTTGATTGACAATACCGTCTCCGGAGAAGACAAAAGAAAATGAAATAAATAATCACCGTAACAGCCCATGCAGGGCCAGAGCATAGCTTTTTCGCGCCTCCACTGTGTTGTGTGCGTTATAATTTTGACACATGTGGCACTGTTTAGTGCCGGTTTCGAGCTGCGAAGTAGGCTCGAAGTGGCTTAAATGGTTCGTGCGTCGGACTGTTAAGCGAGCGTACCCAGGATCGAATTCAGCCCGGTGAAACAACACTACAAACAATTTTCACGGTCCCACGAACGACTGACAATCCTCGTGGAATAACCTCATAGGTACTTTCGCGTCGAGAAGACAGGCGTCTTTAATTTGAATATGAAGCTCCAATTCTATAGAAATGGCATTTAAATAAGACGAAATTTCAATGTGAGAGTGAAAACGGAGAAAGAAGACACATCACGAGGCTTTAAAAAAAACAAAACGGTCAAGTGTGAGTTTTACTCACCCGACGAGGGTTTCGTTCGCAAACAGATTAGTAGCTTAGACTTAAAATAAGTCTAAGAAATCAACAAACTAAAATTGTCAAATCAAATTAAACTCAATTCACTGTTCATTCACTAAAATTCTTCTTTTCATTTCAAATGAAACTCAACAAAAGAAAATCCTTTCCCATTTGCTGATCTCGCCAGCCGTGTGAAAATTGCTTCGGTGCATTCAGGTTATGAAATGTCGCAAGCGACACTGAGACTGCCGTCAGTTCATCGGTTTTTGCAGGAAACTGATTCGATTGAAATCGTTAATATCTGGAAAAATTGCATGAAAATAATTCCTTTTACATAATATTTTATAGTTCTTTCGCCGAGATCTACAAAATGGCGTTTTCGGATCTTCAAAATTCGAATGTTGTTGTCTTTTGGTTTTTGGCTAATATCTCGAAAACTATTAAGGCCAGAGTGTTCAAACCAATTTTAACACAAAGATTGCATCAAGATCTACATTACAGATTTTTTTCAGATTTTTAGACCAACGAGTGTGGAAATGAGAAGGGGATGCCTTTTTTCGACTTTGAAGCTTAATACCTCGAAAACTTAACTTCCAAATGAAAAGTTCAAAATGAAAACTCTATTTCATTTTACAAGACCTATCCGATGGTACCTCACTTAATAAATTCCGGTGAAATTTTTTTCAAAAAAAGTTAGTAATTAATTTATTTTAGTATGAATAAAAAATCATACACAATTTTCGGATAACTTTCGGGCTATTGCGATGAGTTGCCCCATAACTCCAATTTTTTTCAGATTTTTTCGTCAAATATTTTAGAAAATAGGGTGGGGGACACGGTACACAAGTCAGTTTTCGCCAGTTTGTGGGCTAATAACTTCTTACCAATCAAAGTGAGGTGATTACCATAGTACAACTTTTTGATCTAACTATCATCCTCTTTCCAACGATATCCATATTAAGGAACTAGTAAAAGAAATTTTTTTTTCAAATTTAGTATTGGTACTAAGTTTTTTGCTAATATACAATTTTCTTAAAACTTGTTACCTAAACTTTCTTTGGACAAGTGAAATACATCTTTTGGCAAAGTTTCATTTCTTAATTCTTTGTGGTTCGCCAACTAGGAAGGTTAAAGCATAATGGCAGCCGGACAGACATTTTCATAATCAGGACACCGCTTTCCAATGACACCCATATCAACCATTAAAGTTAGTAAAAGTTTTTTCGGGCGTTAGTATTAGTACTAACTTTTTCTTTAGTTTACGACTAATTCCATAAAAATTGCATGATTTGTTTTTGGGTTGCCTAAATACATCTTCAGTCCAAATTTCTTCCCTTAACTGCAAAGGACTTAGATGCTATAGTCAAATACGTAAAAGGCGACAGACAGACACCGCAGTGATTCCATAAGGGTTTCGTTATTCCTTTGGAACGAAACCCTAAAAAACTCCATTCTCTAAGAACTACTATTATTTTTAAATTTCGTTTTTATTTGCATTTCAATTTAGGAATGGAAGAATTAGGACTGTACAGATAGATAGTTCCGGATTCCTCTAGGTCCACCGTTCACTTTCATATTTGACTGACATTCTTTCAAAACTCAAGACTTTTAAATTTTTTTTGAAACCATGAATCTATTTTACCCTTAAAACTTGCATTTTAGCATCAATCTGGGCCTAAAGTCCTGACGATGTAAGGTTCTAGATCTCCTTGTGACTTTTTTTTATAAATTCTAAGTAGAACAGAGGGTCGCAGGCTTTCCAATAAAAGATCATTTAAATTTGAGAACAAAGGGACTAGGGAAGTCTGCTTGGGTGTAGTCTTCCAACAAGGCTTTAGATGTTACTGTTAACCCACGCTAGCATTATCGCATGCAATTAATATTACCAGAGATATTACCGTCTACTGACAATTTGTTACTAAAACTTTCGATCACCCAGGTCTGCGTCTGCTCGAGTTTTTGAAATAATTATTTTCTCATTACATTTCGACACCGTCCACCTAACCTCCAAAACTGATCTCCACATGCGATCCTTGAGCTCCGAGAAAATGCAGCAAATCCTCGTCATAATTCTGACTTCCCTACCGTCCCTAGATTTTTGTCTCTATAGTTTGTCAACATTCGTACGCTCCTTATAATTTTTGGTCCTCCCCTACAGAGCCAATGAACGCGATCAGTCGACAGATTTAACGCCAAGCTTCCATTTTCACATCCCCGCGTTCTCTTAACAGGCAACACCCCATTAAACGAAATCCCCCAAAACCCACCCGATCTGTCAAAATGACACCCTGTCATGATAAAAAAAACCAACAAACAACCACACATCACCCGTGTCAATCTCACCGCTCTGACGTTTTTCGTCAACTCCACTCTCGTCAGAAGTCATCTCGCTCACCTGCTTCAGTTTCCCCGGCGCCAAAGGGCGTGCCACAAACGACCAAAGTTCCCTCCCCCTTTTAGCGCCCACTCGACACCTCCACGGAAAACACGTGTATCTTCATCTCGATGTCAAGCTCTGGGGCTACCTCCGACAATCAACGCCTGCCGCTGTTGAAACAGACCGCCGGAACAGCGACCTTTTTATCAGGTCCGCAATAAAAATGCAAAATTCGGAGTCCGCCACCGCCTCTCGATGTTTTTGTTGTTCTCCCTCCATCCCTCCCACTCGACGTCTGTGCGCCACCACCACTGCCGGCTGCATCTGTGCGGTGCTCGGGGGATGAGCGGATGTGTCTGAGGAGACACAACGTTAATACTTCACCCGTTTAGCTGCTTAACTGCGCTGCTGTCTGCGTCAGTCTCCCAAAAAAAAGAGAGAAGACGACCAGGAGTGGGTGCTCTGTGCACAATCGGCGGGGTCTTAATTATTTTCATTCTTCTTCTCTGTGTCTTTCTCCTTTGGTTTGTGCTTTTTGACAGTCGGGGTTGTTTTTCTTTTCTGTTTATTTTTTGTTCGTTGTCTCGACGCTTCGATCGTCTTTTGTGGGAGTCAGACGGGGGTGGATGGTGCTTATTCGTTCACTTTAAACGGTTTATTTGACTTCTGAAAGTCGTCTGGAGGATTGGATTCCAATCCGAGAACCTCCGCATTCCAACAGCGACCGATTTTTCGCTTTTTTTTTTCGATTCGATTTACCGTTGACGCGATCTTTGACTTTTGTCCACGCCTGCCTCAGGCGAACCACACTCGCTCTTCCGTTGAGGTGTTTACCTCATCGGCAGATTGAAAATCACCTGCGGGCAGGTGATTTATGCGAAGAACGGTAGTCGCGGCGATACTGTGGCGACCTTGTTGGACACCTGTGCCCGAGTCATAAACTCAACCTTGGTAGTGAGACGAAAATATTTCCCGTTTACCGTTTTGCTGCTCTGGTGTCGATATTTCGGGCTGATGACACGCTGTTTAGCTTCGGCTTCGGCTTCTGGTGCTTCAGGCAGTTCCGGAACTCGGTGTAGAGAATGAAGATGCTTCAGAGTGGCAAGGTATGAGCGGAAATATTAGGGGACCCTGATCAGGGACAAAGCGATGTGCATTTGGTGTGTTGCAGGTGTTAGGGGTGATGTAAAACTAGGTCGAAGGGTTAGTTTCACAGGTCAGTTTTGTAAGAGCGACTGGAGCTTGATGAGGAGCCACGAATTATAAGTTTTGAGACACAGAACAGAGCACTTTTTGTGTAGTTTGTTAACAGGGCAGCAGCATACCTTAATCCCGACATTGGAGGGCTCTGTGGTGTTAGGAAGTCGGCTAAAATAGAATACAAACCGATTCAAAACTGAATCTAGAGTAGGAGGAAACGTACGCCGGTGACCTAAATCTCAAAATTTGTCTACGTCCCCATGATCATTGCAACGTCTTCCAAGTAAACAGCGCGATCAAGGAAACTCTTTTTAGGCTCCAATGTGGTATCCAAATGGTATCCACCATTTGTCCGAACAGTAAAGCCGCAATTACATCTCTGGAATTAGTTCAATTCAATTCAATTCAATTTAATTTAATTTTATTCGGCGCACAAGTAAGACTACAGTGTCTTTATAAAACTTGTAAAAATTTAACAATAGGCATTTTAATTTAATTCGAATTTCCTTCTAAGACCGCCCCGAAGTGCTGTCAAACTCTGCGAAAACTGAGCACTTCAATATTCACGTCATGTGGATGCCTTAGTACACTGCCATGTCACCGTGAGTTGTTATCAAGCTTATGCAGTCGCCTGGCATATGACCATAACTCCACTAATATACCAAAGACAATTACCATGCCATGCCAGCCAACTAAATTAGCCACACTGCTCCACAGCTTCAAAGCCATCAACCACAGGTGGCCAGAAGGTTCAATATGTTTACACTCCAAGCAGATGTGGGCCGCACTGGAAGCTAAATGCACAATCTGTTTCCTCAAGATGAGCAAACCAGTTAATAGGCCTCATTATGGGACACCACACAATCGGCAGACTTGCCAGTAGGGGATCTCCCTAAGCATTTTGCAGAAGCTGTTGAAATAACGAGGAGAAAATGTTGTCTCACTCTACTAAGCTATGGATCTGATTGATACTAATATTGCTGAAAGCACTTAAACTATCAAGGAAGTGAGCGCATAGATGAATTCTTTTGCGGATCGGGGAAGCCTCGTACGAACTAGAACGATAAGTACCATCAGATAGGCCTTGTAAAATGAAATAAAGTTTTAATTTTGAACTTTTCATTTGGAAGTTAAGTTTTGGAGATATTAAGCTTCAAAGTCGAAAAAAGGCGTCCCCTTCTCATTTCCACACTCGTTGGTCTAAAAATCTGAAAAAAATCTGGAATGTAGATCTTGATGCAATCTTTCCGTTTGAATTGGTTTGAACACTCTGGCTTTAATAGTTTTCGAGATATTGGCCAAAAACAAAAAAACAACAACATTCGAATTTTGAAGATCCGAAAACGCCATTTTGTAGATCTCGGCGAAAGAACTATAAAATATTATGTAAAAGGAATTATTTTCATGCAATTTTTCCAGATATTAACGATTTCAATCGAATCAGTTTCCTGCAAAAAAGCGATGAACTGACGGCAGTCTCAGTGTCGCTTGCGGCATTTCATCCCCTAAATGCACCAAAGCAATTTTTACACGGCTGGTGAGATCAGCAAATGGGAAAGGATTTTCTTTTGTTGAGTTTCGTTCGAAATGAAAGAATTTTAGTGAATGAACAGTGAATTGAGTTTAATTTGATTTGACCATTTTAGTTTGTTGATTTCTTAGACTTATATTAAGTCTAAACTACTAATCTCTTTGCGAACGAAACCCTCGGCGGGTGAGTAAAGCTCATACTCGACCGTTTTTTTTTTGAGCCTAGCTCAACCCCTTAATCTTTTCATTCTTAAATTGGAATGGTTAGTTTTGAATGAACATTGAAGCTATAAACTTTAATGAAGATCATCTGTTCAACCCTAACCCGCCGACCCGGTAATTTTTCGTCCATATTTTAGGTTCGACTTTTTTTTACAAAATTTTAAAAAGCAATCATAAGTTATTGGTGTTAATTTTGACTTTGTTTTCGTTTCTGCTACATAACTTTTATAGTTGTGGTGGTTGAGGCTGGGTCCATGTAAGAACTATCTTTAAGCATGATGGCTAACAACAAAAGGCACAGCAAAGAATCATGGAGGTAGATAAGTTTGAGCCACAAGTCATTGATAAATAATGTCTTGTTATTGTATATCGATCTTGGGACGTTAATGGCAAAGCAAAGTTTTCAAATATTGTATTCGTTTCTCTTCTTGTATCAACCTTCTTTTTTTTTTTTGATCATTCTGTTTCTATGCTCTGAAGCTTCCATCAGACTAGTGGAAGCTTGAAAGTCGGTTGCTGAGAATCAAATTTCACTGATTGGCTGATAGATTAAAAACAACTAACCTTTTCTTTCATTCTTTGAACACAAATATTTGAGTGATCATGGACTATTTTGGCATGTCATCAATCGCAGAATGGAAAATTTGTATTTTGAAACGGTGTAAACGACTGCAACGACTGTGGGCGCCGCAATTCGCCATTCGGAACCGCCATTAAATAGTAGGTCCCCTCGACTTGTGTCAAATTATATCGCGCAAAACACAGTGGAGACGCAAAAAAGCTAGGCTCTGGCCCTGTATGGGCTGTTATGTAGTTAATTTATTTATTTATTTTATTAAACGACTGCACCAAGGCAGTGGTCTTGCCAATGGATTACTGATCCATCTCCTAAGCAGGGATTTATCACTCCAGTCCATTTCATTTCAGTTTCATGACCAATTCTGCTCGTTCGTATCGTCTGCCAAAAAAAGTACACTCCATTGAACCCAAAACGTCTCCAACTGCTGTTCCTCGATTTCCAAATTATCGCACGCGATGCAGATTTTATTTTGAAGACTTCGCCAAAGTAATCAGAGCTCCCGACGAAATTCCCAAGCCCTGCCGTCATCCATTCAATTACCACGCAGATCTCCTCCCCGTCCCGCCGGTTGCAACAAAAGCGACATCAATAAGTCATAAGACCCTCGCACTTTGTACGCGACGACCGACGCTGGGCTATGTGCGAAACTACACGCGAACATAAATTTTTCTGCATAAAATCTGCGAGTGAAAGAATAAACCAAAAAAACAAAAAAAAAAACGGAAGAAACAAAGAACAACAACTCATCGTCTGAGGATGTCCTTCCCGAAAGGGGTCATTGTTTTGTAAATGTTACTGTTCGGTCGGTCGGTCGGTCTCGACGCCCTCCAACGTCTCCGTCATTCGGGTTCTTTTTTTTGTTGTGATTTTGTTTATTTGCCATTGACTTTGATTCGAAGAGAAGAGCGCAACAGCGACTGAAGCAAATCACCTTCAACACCGTCAACCGTCGCCACCTACCGCACTGCATCCGTGCGTCCGTCCAAGAAGGAGTCTGGCGAGGCGCACTCTTCATCTGCGTTGTGTTCGCTGCCACAAATATCCAAGATACAGAGAGAGAGAGAGAGTTAGATTGTCGCCCGAAGGCGCTTCCAATGACAGCACACAAACACACACAGAGAGGAACTCAGAAAAAAAACAGAGTTTTACTCTCCGGCGTGTGTATCGCACACAAAGTGCTCAAAACGGAATGCAAAATCAGAAAAGAACAAAAAGCTAAAAAAAAAAAGACGAAAAAGTACGAATTCAGGGAATGCAGCATGCAAAAAACGACTTAACAAAAAAAATTAACAAAAAAACTTAAAAAAAAAAAACATCGTGTTTTTGACAAAAAATCTTTCTCGAGTTTGTTTTGAGATTTAATTTCGTTCGAATTTAAGAAAAAACAACGAAAAAAAATTCGGAGTGGAACTTTTTCAAGCACCCTGCATGGCTTTGTTTCGAGTGGTGAACATCTCACAGGGTGCAACGAAACTATGTTTAGAGATAAGGACGGGACGAAGACGGGCACAGTTTTTCTTCTGATTCTTTGGTCGCTGATTCCTTTTTCCTGAGAGTGACTTCAAATTCGATTTTTTGAGGAATGTTTTTTGAGGATGTTTTTGTGAATTTTCAACGGCTCTTCGTTTTTTTTTTTCATGGAGAATGAAAAATTTGTAATCCTAATACAGTAAAACCTGCTAATCGGGGCTCTCTATAATCGGACAACCTCCTAATCGAACCGCATGTGATACCTTCATTCTATTTTTTAGAGAAATTTCCCTTTATAATCGGGACACTTGCTAATCGGACCACTTTTCTTCGGTCCAACTTTACGCGTTTTACTGTATTCAAATTCAAATCAATCACATTCAAACCTTAGCTCGGAGCATTGAAGCCATTGAAAATATATAATAGCAGAGTCTCTATTCTCTCCTAAGTCTCCAAAAGGTTCAACAAATTAGTGGTACTAGAGAGATCTACAAGAAAATGAGTTCAAACAGCAGATACTGCCAAATTAGTCTCGTTACCCAAATGTAAAATTCTTATCCTGTCATTTCTGTGAAGAAAAGCTGAAAATGACGTCAGTCTTACTGTCTTAAAATAGTAATGACATTCAGTTATTTGGTCTAACGCCTACAATGAAGCTGAAGCCTGTCTCATGGCTTTGATCGCATGCTCAAAATTAAACAAAGTTTATCGATCATCAGGGACGACAGGAATCTCTGTCATGGAAAGCTTTCGCAATTCGAAACCGGTATTAAACAGTAGATTCCCTCCACTTGTGTCAAAATATATCGTGCACCACACAGTGGAGGCGCGAAGAAGCTAGGCTCTGGCCCTGTATGGGCTGTTTACGCCGACTATTTTCTTTTTATGCATCCACTGATGCCAATCAGCACGTTAATCTCGATTAACTCTATGTTCGTTGCTTACCTCTATGAAGGCTGCAATTTACGATAGACACGGTGTCCAAAGTTTTGTGGGCAACTTCAATTTCTTTCTTTCCTTTTTTAAAACGAACCTGGTTCAGCTAACGTCCTCAACAATTTCTAAAACAACAAAAAAAAAATCAAAGGCTAGCGCAACTGAGAGCGACGCCAACTGAAGGGATGGAATTCTGGAATTCTCTGACCTCTCACAACTATACACTACCAGACAAGCAGACTCTGCAAAGCAAACTATTGCTTTGCCCTATAACCTCAAAAAAATAAAATTTACGAGTAAAGGAAGCGCTTATTGAAGAACAAAACTTCAATAAGCACTATACGGTACTGATACTTAAACGTTTAAGCCCAGAAATTGTAAACAGAAGGGTGGAGATCTAAGAACAAGGTTCACATTTCTATATCAAGCCCTATGCAATCATCGAAGCCTCACACCACATTTTCAAAAAAAACGAATCAACAGAAAAATATGTGTATTCTCCGATAGGCAAGGTGTCCAAAACCATAAAAAGCCATACTACTAACTCCAATAGTGTTTAGGAATATCACAAAAACCTAAATAACGATAGAAAAGAACGGAACGACAGAAAACAATAGAACGACAGAAAACAGCAGTAACAGTCTATCTATGTCCTAGGTCATGAAACCACAAGTGAAGGCAGATATACTCGTAGCACTCTCCCGAATGCTTCCGAACATCGGCGGACCTGGCTATGCTCGCAGAGTCCTGCTATCTAGAGTGGTTAGCTCAGTCCTCCTTTACGCTGCCCCGGTATGGGCCGGCGCACTGGCAACTAAACATCTTAGGAGGAAGCTATCGGCGCCGTACAGGCTCTGCGCAATCAGAGCAATCAGCGGCTTCCGAACTATCTCCGACGAGGCGGCCTGTGTGCTAGCCGGAATGGTTCCTATCGACATCCTCGCACACGAGAGCCAGAGGGTGTACTTTAGGCGGCGCATAACCGGCATTAGCGTAACGAGGGTCAAGAGAGAAGAGAGGGAAGCATCACTGGCCCTGTGGCAAGCCAGGTGGGACGCATCCACCAAAGGTAGGTGGACCTACAGACTAATCCCTACAATCGCGGCATGGATAGAGAGAGCAAGAGGGAGCTGTAACTTCCAGCTCACGCAGCTCTTGTCTGGTCACGGCGGCTATCGGAAATACCTCTACAGATTTGGCCACGATAGCTCGCCCCTGTGCCCGGTATGCCCAGATGAAGAGGAGGACGCGGAACACGCAGTATTCCACTGCGTACGATTTAGAGAAGAGAGGGTCAACATGCTAAGCCCGGAAAATCTAGTTTGCCAAATGACTAGATCAGACGGCGAGTGGACAGAGATCAGCTCTTTCATCGTGAGGGTGCAGGCCGCTCTGAGAAGAGCAGAAGCCCTGAGAAGAGCCCAAGAGGCGGCAGACCGAGCCTAATAGCTGACCAGCCCCGCGAAGTAATACCTAACGGCAGTCCCGCGGGGAGAGTGGTTGACGAGTGCAGGGGTGTGGTTTAGTACGTAGGCGCGAGGAGACATCCCGCGAATCGTGCATGCTGGTAACACGGGTTGCCAGTATCTTACGAAGATTCCACATCCATTGGCGCAAACCATAAAAAAAAAAAAAAAAAAAAATACTCGTACGCATAAGTAAAAGAAGCTTTCACAATTCGCCGTTCAAAACCGGCATTAAACAGTAGGTCCCTTTCACATGTGTCAAATTGTAAGGCTCACAATACAGTGGAGATGTGAATAGCCAGGCCTAACGGGCTGCTACGCCACTTAATATTATGGATTTTTGACAACCTGCCATTTTAGCCATCATTGTAGGACTTCAATATGCAAAATTTCTGCCCAAATGAAATCAAAAAATGTTAATCTGCTGTCAGAAGTTGTTAAGCATCAAGATGAACCAACATAATGCTGCAGTTCAAGTGTTGCAGGCTAGTCGTGAGTGGTTTTACGTAAAGAAGATTAAGTACGTTCACCGGACTTAAATCCGAAAGAAAACATGTAGAGAAATTTGTCTCATCGTTTTTATTCTGGCTGTGAGAATTCTGTATAGGTAGATTGTCTACGGAAGACTGTTACAAGGAAATGGGCTTTAATTCTAGCTCGGTAATCTAAAAACCTAGTTAATTCCACGGCAAGTCGTATTTTCTTGTCTATGACCTATTCTGAAGGTTAGACTTATTACATTCATTGCAACATTTGTTGTACAAGAATTTTCTGGTTTTACTTTGAAGCCTAAGGCTCTTTCGCTCTGCCTTTTTAGCTAATTTATAATTAAGTTGTAAATTATCATCATCATCACTTTGACTGTGTTTAATTGAACTTCGCTACAAAAATATTAACTCGTTTTAGTCAGTTCTGTCCCTTTAAAATTTTTTAAACAAGTAAAAAGATTGTATCGTTTTTTATGCATAAATCGTATCATCATGCATCAAATAATAAGTCCATCAACAGAAGAACAATCGGATAAGTTTTGTAAAATTAAAGAAAAATGGTTCCATCCTTTTATCTCGGAAACGATAGCGGCCATTGTTTGTTTTTTTCGATGGGTAGACTGGCTTGACACAAAAATTGACAATCGCCACTTGAAGCATAATAAAGGGTGATTTTTTAGCTGCTATCTTTTTGGCAACACTGTTTTAAACGTTTTGTGTTTTGTTTCACTGTCAAACATCTTCAGTTTGGTCTATAATTTAACCATGAATCGTCTTACAAACGAACAACGCTTGCAAATTATTGAATTTTATTATCAAAATGCGTGCTCTGTTAAGAAAGTTCAGAAAGTTAAGAAAGTGTTCAGCAACGAAGCTCATTTTTGGCTCAATGGGTACGTAAATAGGCAGAATTGTCGATTTTGGAGTGAATATCAGCCAGAAGCATTGCAAGAGCTAGCAATGCATCCAGAAAAAGTCACAGTTTGGTGCGGTTTATGGGCTGGTGGCATCATTGGACCGTACTTCTTCGAAGATGATGCGAATCGTAACTTATCTGTGAATGGTGAGGATATCCAACTTTTTTTTGCCCAAAATGCAAGAGCTTGACTTGCATGACATGCGGTTTCAACAAGACGCCACACAGCAGGCGCAACAATGGACTTATTAAGAGACGAGTTCGGTGAACATTTTATTTCACGTTCGGGACCGGTCAATTGGCCGCCTAGATCGTGCGATTTAACGCCTTTAGACTACCTATTTTTTGTGGGGCTATGTTAAAGCTCATGTCTATACAGACAAGCCCGCTTCAATGCACACATTGGAAGACAACATTGAAGCATTTATTCGTGAGATACCGGCCGAAATGTTGGAAAGTGTATGCCAAAATTGGACTAAGCGGATGGACCATTTGAGGCGCAGTCAAGGTCAACATTTGCATGAAATAATCTTCAAACATTAAATTATATGGACCGTACTATCGATTCAAATAAAGATTTCATGCATTTTTCTGATTTTGACATTGAAGACCGGCATGGCGGTGAAAGAGAGAAGGTTTTTGAAGATGCAGAATTCGAGACATTACTTGACTCGTGATGACTCGTGTCAAATGCAATCGAATCAAACGCAAAACAAATCATAAATGCATAGCAAGTTTGTTAAAATAAGTCCTGAAATTTCGGAAAAAAACGTCGAAAGCAAAGTTGTACACCTAATAATTTCTTTCACATTATTTGTTATGCATGTACATTAAACTCTAGGCATTGATCAATACAAAGGCGTCAGTTTCTTTCCTGAAAAGCCTTTTCTTTTCATGGATCTCTTGATTTTATGGCTTAAAAGATGAACAAATTTATAGAAAAACTTAGATCCATCCTTGCTTTTGTTTGTTCAAAATCACTCGGCTAATTGGAAGCCTAAAATTTTCTAGTAATTCCTGTTCTTTTCACCTTTTAGTAAGACAAATGAAGTCTAGGTGTACACTACTCCTTGGTAATGCATCTACAGAAAAACCATTCAATATGTCTTCATGAGTCGCTTCTATCGTCCCGCAGGATCCACGACTTCTCCCTAGTAGCTTCCCTCTCACCATTTAAACGACCAATAATTCCAATTCCTTCCACCACCCTCTTCAAGAAATACTCAAGTTCCCAAAATATCAATTTGCTGCCCCTCCGTCAAATCGATTTTGCTCCCCCTCGCAATCGAACACACATTCGCAACTCGAATCCCTTCTCGATCTAAATTTAGCCGCGTTGTTGTTGCCGGTTTCTTTGCCGACATCTTTTGCATCGTCCCTCGCACGCCACCACCCAAAAAGACATTCCTCAGCGCAGGGAATGTATTCGAGGCTCGCTGTCGAGTTCCCCGCACACGGCCAGAAATGCACCTCCGGTGCACTATTGGCTGCCAATTTGTTTGGCGTTGTGTGTGCTCGCGACTTGTTGCCGCACGCCACCGCCGACTCTTGGCCGTTGTTTTGCTGGCGCGGATGCAGCGCCCTGGTATGCTCGTAATGTGCCACCCCAGGAGCGGCTAAAGGTGAGCGACATACAAATTAGCCAAGGTGATGATAGTAGGTGGGTGTTTGTTTGGTGTGTGACGTGCCGCAGGTCGGCCATTTGGGTCCCGAACTTGTTCGTCAACACTCTCAAATGACTCGGTTGCCCCCTTGGCGCATCTGTAAACACAAATAAATTACGATAATTATCAGTTCTTTTTTTTTTTTTCTTTTTGGCCAGCGAAAGTGTGGTCCAGTCGGTGGCAACGCCGGCGGTGTCGTTGGTGTTCGTTAAGTGAGTTGTAAAATCCTGGTCAATAAAAGTTCATGAACTAATAAAACGCCGGCGTCTATCTGCGTGGCGGTTTTTTTTTTTTTTTTCTTTTTTGTTGCAGTTGTTTGTTTATGCGACTTTTGCGACCGCTGCTAAGATTCGCACGCTTCGCGTCAGAAGACGGTTCATAAAAACAGAAAAATGTGATTACCCCAGCCGGACTGTGGGTGCTAACCGCATTTGTAATTGGAAAAGGTGAGATTTTCAATTAAGTTTTATTGATTTTTTTGCAAATTTAACGAAAGATCGGGGAATTTGTTTTCATTTTTTTTTTTTCATGGGAAAATATATTGCGAGTAATTTAATTTATAACGTCGGGAGGTGGGCGCCCACGCATGCGTGACATTTTCAATATTTAACGACGATCGTCAAGTTTAACTGTTGTTTTCGCTTTCCGTGGCGTGTTTGTTGATTTGACGATTTAATTGTGTAGACTGGCTTCTGATGCGAGGGGATTCTGTGGTTGGAGGTGATAAAATCGAGACCTCGATAAATCGCAAGGCGTCTCTACCGCCCGGTGACGGTGAATGGAAGGGGCTGAGTAGGGTGGGCTGATGTCATCGGTTTTGTGTAGATTTTTTGTGAGTAAATGTCATGTCCTTGGCAGGAAAAATTTAATAGATCTGCGATCGGAGATATGGAGTGCAATTTTTCTTTCATTTTCTTCGTTGCTCGCTCGATCGACAGAGCTGGGATGTTTCCAAAAATCGTATAGATGGATCCTTTCAAGCTAAACTTATTTTAAGCAACAAGCGAAAGTCCCTTTTTGAAGTAAATTTGCACTGCGCAGACAAAATCAAATTGAAGCACATCTCTGCCACCCAAGGGTACTCCCCAACATCAAGAACGCTCTCATCGAGCCGCAAAGTGCCTCTCATAATGAATATCACCAATTAATCTTTACGCCCGACCGAAATAACCCCAAAAACCGCACCCCAAATACCCAGAAGCATCTTCCAAAAATACAAAAAACAATTCAACAACAGGCACTCATCAAATCCCAAGATATTCTCAGAACATGACGCAAAGATCCCAACAAAACGATCTCCCCGATCAGACAAAACATCAATCGATTGCGATCGAGCGTCGTCGTCGTCGTCGTCCGGCAAACCGCTCACCGCATCGCTTCGGTCACGCTCGATCACGATGAAACAAGACGCCCGAGCAAACAACGAAATTAAAAATTCAAAGAAATGTCAAAAGATAATGGAATAAAGCATAAAAGCCGCAAAGTAGCAACGCCACCGCCACCGTCACTGCCACCCCCAGGAGCAATTTAATACCCACACCCCCTGCACTGCATCGCTCCCCCTGACTCCAGCCGCGACTCAGGCTCAGACACTGTCCAGAGTCTGGCGGTGGTGGTGAAATCACTTTGGCGTTCTTTTTGCAACAAATCAACGAAAGAAGAAGCGTAACAAAGCACATAACTCAGCGCGAAAGCAAAGACAAAAGGTGAGGCCGAAAATAAAATGATGAGCAACAATGTGGCGGTTTTAAAAAAACAGAACAGTCAGAAGGAGGACGAAGGATACACACAACCGAAAGCAAATAAGCCCGCGGCGGTGGCGGTGGGAAGAAGGATACGGCCCGACGCCAACGACGACAACCACAACGACAACGAGTGAGTTTAATGACGAATATCGCGCTAAAAATAATTTAAAGCGAAGCAAAGCGAATAAGCGAAGTTGAATTGGGCGCGCATTGACAGGAGAAGCCCAGCGCAGGTCCGAGGGGAGCACTGTCCGAGCCCGTAAGAGAGGTAAAAAGGACTCCACTCAGGAGGGGGACCTTGGCCAGGTCTCTCTCATCAGAGAATAAGGCACCTGCAACCGGCGACGCGGCATGCAGACGTCTTTCCTCCAGCTGGCGCGTGAACCACGCTGCCATGTGATGATATCGAGCCGTTCCTTTTCACAGTCGCAGGTGAGTTAATGTGTGATACCAACGATCTGTTTTTGTAGTCTTTTTGTTTTTGTTTCGTTTGTGTGAAGGGCTTTTGTGGTTTTTTCGCAAAATTAATGATCCTCAGACAGTCGTCTCTGGTTGACCAATGCCCTAAGAGACGCAAAGGCAGAAACCAAAAAAAGAAGAAGTTGAATGCAGCTCAAGGACTGGGCGGAGAATGTCGTTGGTAACTGGAGTGCGGCCAAGGAGTGAAGGACAAACAGACGAATGGTTCTAAGGCCGAAAGCCATCGGGCTTCTGTCGCGGAGGTCCAAGCTCGAGGGTTGTTTGTGTTTAGCTTGACAGTTGCGATTCGACCGCAGCTACTCTCAATCGTAATCGATTTTTAATCATTAAGGACCTCAAACTATTCTGTTTCATCTAATTTCTGGGTTGTGGTCGGGCGAATGAAGAAGAAGCAGTTTCGAACAGACAGCCATGGCACTGTGGCTGCCAATCATTACGACGTCATAATTTTCTTAGAGTCTGCACTTGAGCTCTCCAAAGTCTCAATCTCAAGCAAGTCAAGTTCTCCGAGACGATCGAAATAGTTCTTCTAACCGTTTGGAACACGAAAATTCTTTCAAATCACAGGTTTCACAGTTCCGTCTTAGTCTTTTGAGACCTTAGATTCGTGAAAACAGAAAGCCGTATCAATTGTCGTTGCTATTCCAATTTCAACACTGACAGCTGTTTCCCGGTCGAAAGCTTTGTAGAAAGTCAGTGTGGGGTATGATTCACGGAACGAAATAAGTCACACGCTTCAACAACGTTGGGAAATATTAAAAATTTAATTCCAAAGTGAAACCGTGTTATTAGCCGTCTTAGCGATGTCAATTGATCGCCGTGAGCGACCGATGCCAACAATCCTGGAAGAATTCAAGCACATCAGGCCAATATCATGCAAACAACCCGTGAGCTATAGCTCGAAACCACCAACAAGGTCTTATCTTAGAGAATTGGAGTGACAGTATGCGATACTGCGAAGCCAGCCGAACGACGTTCATCATCATCATTTTCTGTGTCCGCATGTTTCACTAAAGGTGTTGCGGAGGCAGTGCACGCAGAAGAGATCTCCAGACAACCCTTCAACGACGTTGTGTTCCATAATTAATGCGAATGCTTGCTCTTACTAATAAAGCCATAATTCAGTAAAAAATTTGAATGATTTTCAAAGAATGCAATCCTTAATGATTGGAGTGACAGTATGCCCTTTTACAACTCTGGGAACTGATCATGAGCGGACTTTGAAGATCTCCCTGAGTTGAGAAATTTCACCACCAATCTTTGCTATAAACCTAACCTAGCCACTCGCTCTACTTAACAAAGACCATGGTCGTCCACTTGGGTAACCTACGAAGAATTAAGAGAATTAATTATTAATATTAATTTAATATAACTCAATAATATCAACTGAGAAAGGGATGCCATCGATGTTTCAGTGATCTTAAAAAAAAATCGATAACAAATTATCGGTATGTGACACTAAAATGTCTGAAATATCACTGGTAATATTGAATCATGATACAAATATAGAAGGTAATACATTTAGCGGAAATATCTTGATTCCATTCTGCGCAAATTTCAAAATGGCGTCGTTCATGACCCCATTAGACAGAAAACGTTCAATTTGAATTGTCACTGTCCTACAATTACACAAGTAAACGTAAATAAACGTGCAACAATTAGTGTCACAAAAATTGGAGTCATGTTTTCAGCCATTTTGAATTCAGTTTTTTTCATTGACACACATATATTTGTATCATGATATTAAATCTTGCCTGGGATATTGTCTTTCTTGTGTGAAGATGTCACATCTTAAACTTCATTTTGTTGAAACACATTATTTCGATCAGGTTTTTCCGTGAAAAGTTTTGCCTATATTTGAAAATGAAGAGAAATGATTCAGAACATTATCGCTATATTTTGCTGTTGTGTGAAAAAGGCGTTAAAACATCGTTAATTTTACTAAGACAATGCTGTAACTATAAAAGCAGCAGCGAAGTGGTTTTCTTGTTTACGATCTGATAGTTTTGATGTTAAGAATGCGCATTTTTCTGGTCAACCAATCAACAAAAAAGTCGATGATATCGTGGAAAAAATTGAGCCAGACCACATAAACAGCGTGGACGTTGATTGCAACAAGAAATAGTTATCAACCATTTGAAGAAAGCTGGATACACAAAGAACCTCGTTGTTTGGATGCAACATGCAACATTACATTTGTATGTCTCTACTGGAACGAATCGAAATCGAATCCTTTCTTGAAGCGAATTATGAGCGATGAAATCTGGATAACTCACGACGATAATGTGCGAAAGGATCATGGACGAAGAAAGTTGAATCTTTGCAAACGATGGGCAAGCGAGGATTTGCATAAGAAAAGATACAGCTATGCGTTTGGTAGGATGGAAAGGGAATTGCTCGTTATGAGTTTCTATAACCTGTTCGAACGGTTGATTCTGTTCACTAGAATTAATGAGACTAAATGAAGCAATTCAAAGAAAAAGGCCAGAGTTGATCAACAGAAAAGGTGTTGTGTTCCGTCATGATAATGCGAGACCACAGAAATCTTTGATAACCCGGCAAAAACTAAAAGAGCTTGACTCGGAATTTTTATGCATTCAGCATATAGCACAGACCTTTTATCTTCAGAATATCACGTTTCGATCTCTGCAGAACTCCGTTTTTTTTTTTTTTTTTTTTTTTTATTTCCCAAATTGTTTATTTTCTGTCTTGATTTTGACATTTAATAAAGTTATTACATGTATAGGGAATGTAGTTTGGCAATTCAGGACCACTGTCCTTCATTGTTGTTTTTGTTACGTATGGCACAGGTGGGTTTTAATCCACCCGAAGCGTTGGGGGTTTTATTCACTCCGAGCGCCCCTTGTCGCTCGTTGTTGTCGCCAGGTTATTGTTTTATAATTATTTGTTCAATTGTTTACATGTATGCTTATAAACTATTTTACAATTTTTATGTGCGTATATTTGACATTATTTTTATTTATTTTTTGTTTTTCGTCATTTATTTATTTTTAATTTACATTATTACATTAAATTTTTATTTTTACTTTTTGTTGTTCTTTTTTTTTTTTTTTTTTCCATATAAACTATGTCTAGAGTCTGGTAAATCGTTAATATATAGTTATCTGTTTGGTAAATCTGTTGGTCTTAGTCTTCTTAGCCGTGTATTTGATGTTTGTTCGTTGTTTGGTATGGTCCGTACTTCATCGTTTGTGTGTAGTTCTAGTTTTATACGATGTTTAGTGCTACTTTGTCTTATCTCCTGTTCGATTGTCGCTATGTTCAAATCCTTGTGAATTTCTTTGTTAGGTACGTACCAGTCCGCGTTGACTATCGTCCGAAGTATTTTGTTTTGCATGCGCTCAATGATTGCTCTGTTAGATTTTTTAGTAGTGCCCCATAGTTCGAGTCCGTATGTCCATATCGGTTTGATGATAGTCTTGTAAATCAGTAGTTTGTTATCGATTGTCAGTTTTGAATTTCTCGCAAGCATCCAGTGGTATTGTCTGAATTTTTCTTGTATTTGTCTCTTTTTGTGTAAAATGTGTTGTTTCCAGTTTAATTTGCTGTCAATGTGCATACCCAGGTACTTTGCGCACTCTGCCGTCTGTATGTTTTTGTTGTTGAGTCGTACTGACAGAATAGTGTCAACGCGCCTTGTCGTGTAAGTTATTTGTGTGGTCTTTTCTTCATTAACTTGGATTCCCCAGTCATTAAACCACTTTGAGGTGTTGTCGAGATGTTGCTGTAATGCTCTTGTAGCGTCCGTGAGGTTTTTGTCAGCTTGTAGTAGTATTGTGTCATCGGCGAATGTGGCGAGCATGGAGTTTGGGGAAATAGGAATGGGTATGTCGGCGGTGTACAGGAGATAGAGAAGAGGGCCAAGGACACTTCCCTGGGGAACTCCGGCTTTGGCTATGTGCATCTTAGAGCATTTGTCCTTACATCTCACGTAGAATGTTCTGCCGTCAAGATAACTTCTTAAAATTAGGAAGAAGTCCAGTGGGAGTATTCGTCTGAGTTTGTAAAGGAGTCCGGTATGCCAAACTTTATCAAAAGCCTTGGAGACGTCAAGAAATACAGCTGCGCAGTACCTTTTCGCTTCGAGGTCTTTTGAGATTTTGTTTGTGACTCTATGCGTCTGTTGTATAGTCGAGTGGTTTTGTCTGAAACCGAATTGGTGGTTCGGGATTAGTCTCTTTGTGTCAAGTATGGGTTTAATTCTTGCCTGGAGAATTTTTTCCAGCAGTTTGGATAGAACGGGGAGCAAGCAGATAGGCCTGTAGTTGTTAGCTTTTGTCGGGTCCTTGCCAGGCTTAGGAACTGCTGTCACTTCAGCGATCTTTCATACTTTTGGAAAGTATTTTGTTCGGAAGATTGCGTTGAATACATTTCTAATGTAAGTCAGTCCATGGTCAGGTAGCTCTTTGAGAATTTTACCAGTGATTTGGTCATAGGTTGGGCTTTTTTTGCTTTTAGTTTTGTGTTTTATGAAGTGCTGGATTTCATCTTTCGTAGTCAGGGCTATTTTTGTGGTGTCAGTGTTATTTATTATTCTCAGCGAGTGATAAGTATTGTCTTTTTGGTTGGTGAATGTGTTGGCGAAGTGTGCTGCGAGGGTTTCAGCTTTTTCTTCGTTAGTTCTGGACCAGGTCTTGTTGTCATTGAGGATGGGAGGTTGATGGATAATCGTCGTCTTTACGTTTTTGGTAGCCTTCCACAGCGAGTAATTCGTCTGGTATGTGGGTGTCAGCCTGGAGAGGTATTTGTTTATACAGTCGTTTTTGTAAGTTAATAGGAATAATGGCTTCAGTCCAAAAATGGCAAAAAGTTATCGATAAAATTGGAACATATTTAGCTTTAAGTAAATACAGTCGAATCCCTATAAGCCTAATCTTCACGAGACATCAAAACTAGCTAAAGTTAGAGGGAGTTCGACTTAGAGAGATTCGACTGTATAAGAAAAAAGTGTTTAATTTTTCTTTAAATTTGTTACCTCTTTTTTTACGAACACCAATACAACAAAAATCTTGACATGTTAGAAGAATTCAGTTACGATATTGAGGACTATGGAATCTCGAGGCATGGAATCGAGGTGAAACCAGAAAAGCTTTAACTAAAAATCTGCTCTCGATTCATAAGCGTCTTGGAATGATTTTCGACACCAATCGATACATCGAATCGAATCGATATTGAATAAGGTCGGTAACAATGTTCTTGACAAAAATTGAGAAACTTGAAGGTACCAATTTACTTTTTTATCAAATAAAGTTCCTAATTGGACTCTGGAGCTTAAAAAATTGTCAGCTGGACATAGATCTGAAGAGTTTCATTGATCTAAAGCCCGCTTAAAGCTCAAAAAATGGTTCATCATTGGTTTGCTCACAAAAATAAGGACAGCCATCTCTCCCCCAGTCAACTACCCTTCACCACACACAAAAATATCAACTTATCTGTCGCAATATCGCTCGCCACTGATTGGATTCGGACACTTCACTTCAAATCTCTTTTTTTTTTTCACAAATTCGGTGAATCCAGTGCAATGTGAGCCACCGTTAAATTGGTGTGCGTTGCTACAACCCTTGCAACAGCGGTGAGTTCGCCACAAAATATCCCCCCTTCTCCCCACTCACACACACACACAAAGATAGTCACACATGCCAATGAAAAATTCAGCAGCGATTCGTTCGATCTAACAAACGCAAAAACCCCCGATGCAAACGCAGGACACACATCACCACGGCAACGCACATAGAACGGCAGCGATGGCGACGTCGACAGCCAAATGGTGCAAATGCACACACCACATACGCAAATATCCAGGCGAGTGGAGGGATGGAAAGGGATATATGCGGCCGGCCACATGCACCGTCCACACACCGACAACATCGTCAACGCCACCTGAACGAGGCACAGCCACGGCCACTCCACGGCTCATCTTCCTCCGTTTTGGGCTGCAATTTATTATCATTGCAGCGTACTTAGTTCACTCCATTGCACCACCCTCCCGCCGCAGCCCCGGATTATGTTGCGTATTTTGTGTGCTCCGGTGCACTGCTACGTCGTCCTTTCCCGCCAAAAACCAAAAATCCATTTCGCCATTCTCCTTTTTCTTTTTTTTTTCTCTCGTTCTCTTCTCTCTTCTCTCTCGTTCGTTTTTCTGTTCCTGTTTACTGCCACAGCAGGTAGAGCGGCAGCAGCAGCAGGTACATCGAGCGTGTGTGAGTGGAGACTTTTCAGGCCGCAACTTGTTTTGTTGCAAAATGGCCCGGAGTGGGTTAACCCGAAAGCGGGACCATAGCAGGGGGGGGAGGCGGTATTAGGCCTGATGGCGCTCACTTCGTCACCGTTGCCGCTGCTGCTGCTACTTCAGTGCCATTGTATTGTGGTCATGTGGTGTGGTGTGGTGTGCATACAGCGACCCGGATAAATAACACACAGAAAACGCGAAAATCTGCGTGTCCACCGTAAGCGGAGAGAATGAGAATGGGAGTCCCATAACACCACCCTTCGGGGGGGTGGAGGGCGGTGAAGAGGCATTTTGTGCCGATAAACGCCACGAGTTCGTTTGGATTTGTTCCCAATCTCGCTACCATTCGACCGTGTCAGTGATATGCGGCAACCTGACTGCCACTGTTGCTATGTACTCCGCGGGGGGGGGAGTGAAGGACCTCGCTGGTACATAGGCCCGGCCTCGGAGATGGGCTCGGAGTTGGAGCACCCGGACCGATGTAAATGGGAGAACTATTCAACTGGATTCATTGAGTTTCGTGGGGTGGAAGTGACAGTTGTCAGGTCTTAATGGCGATACGGGCTGACAGTTGTCATTAGTTAATAGATGGCGCAAGGGGGTGGATGAGGTGGTGCCTGGCGGGGCTGCATTCGATTCGAGTCCTATGTGGTTGTCAAGTGCCAACAAAGGGGGGTATTTGTGGAGAGCCTTCTCCGATTCAAAAGGATTGCTTTCAGTTAATGCGTTTCTATGAAATATTAGCCGGGACGGTATGAGTTCGTTGGTTAAAGTGAGCTTTTTGGAGATTTATCCACACTAATGGCGTCATAATCACAAAAAATCATCGATTTTAGGTGATCGGACATAAATTTATTCGCCAGAGACCTCTCCTTGTGAACCTTGAGGTTCACGCTCTAGGTAGTTTTAAGTTGCCTTCGGCTTTTTTCGCTTATTCCAAGTTCTCGTGATAAGTTTCCAGTGATCAGTCTAAGATTCCAAGTCACAGTCACAGATTGCAAGTGATATTTCATTTGCGTGTGGTGATCAAATCCAAGATTCTACTGATCAGACAGCATTCTGTACGATCAGACAATGAAAACAAGCCTCCAATGATTAATCGTAAGCTGGATTGAACAATTGTTCACCAATTTTCAGAGAGTCCTTATCAGTTTTGGACTATTTGTTCAAACCTTCATCCGGCCCTCTGCTGTTACTTTTTGAATCAAAAGCAGTCTTTTTCTCATAAGTTTTCCAAAATATGAGACATACAGCTTTGAACTTAAGGGACTAGTAGTTCTGTGTAATTAGCACTTGTGGTAACAGTTTATTTTTTAAATCAATTACTAAGTTCGTTGCAAGAGAAGAAATCAAAGTACAGTCGCTTGGGTCAAAAATTACTCGAGGGACGGATGAAGCTTAAGTGATCGGTAATGAAGTGATCTTCCTCCTCTTCAGAGTTAATCATTGTAAGTCCAAAACAATCAGTCGTAGGGTTTTTACCAGCTTCAAGCAATTGGTCATTGATTTCCAGTGTTCAACCACCAATTTGCAATGATCAGCCACAAGTTTTCACCGATCGATACCAAAACGACACCATCAGACAATCGTTGTAAGTCTCCCAAGATCAGTTGCAAGAACTTATTAGGTTTGAGGTTCGCCGTTTCTTAATGAAATTTCCAAAATCAGGTGCACGTTCCAAGCGATCAGACACTACTTCTTCACTTTCAAACAATCATTGAAAGCCTTAAAGGATCAATTGTAAGTTTTCACCTCTCTAATCTCCACTCTCTGGGCACCAGTTCATAATAATCACTCACAAGTTCTCCGATAATCTTTGTAGGTATTCAAAAACTAGTAATATGTTCTTATGCGGTTCTAGTGGTCGGTCACTAGTTTCAACTCCTTAGTTGTCTGTCAGTCAGGCTCTCAACAATCAAAACCACAGAAATACAATCGGTTTTTTTTACCCTTTCAGTACAAAATTGACTTTTCGCATTTAGGCTACTTGTGGACTTAATAAAAGAACAGCATTTCTACTTAAAAAAAAAACTATTTTTTTAAGTTGAGTTTTAGAATTTTACCATATTGTAACCGTCAATATCGTTCTGTATGGACATTTTAGCTCTAGGTCGGAGTTTGGCGAGTTTAAGAAAGTGTTACCATATGGTAACCTTGTACTGAAGGGGTTAAATCAGTAGTAAGTTCCCATAAGGTTTTCGTGACCAGTTACCAGTTACCATTTCCCAGAGATTTGTTAAAAGTGCTAAGCAATAAATCAAAGCCTTTTACTGTTTTGCCAATTTTAGTTAATCGAGTAACGATCATTTGTTAGTTCTCACTAGCTAGCAGTGGTGTGGCGTCCATATAACCCGATTCCTACCAAGTTACCTTTTAAAATTCCAACTCTTCAACAATGTTTTAATACAACAAGCAACATAGATCTTAATATTTACATATAAACATAATATTTAAGTTTTTCCTACACCTGCGCACGCAAGGCACAAGTTCTGCCGCAAAGAAAACGGTGCAGGTCAATTTTTTCACCGACTTACATATAATATTTAGATTTTTCATGCCACGCCACTGCTAGCTAGTGATGACCATCCACTAGATTTGAGAAACAGCTTATAAATTCACAATAATCTGACAAGCGTTGCAAATTAGAAACCACACACCTTGAGTTCCTAAATGCTTCCAGTGAATGGTCACCAGTTTAAACTGATTGACTGAGTTCGATTACCAATCGAAGGTTTCAAGTGATCATTCAATAATTTTTAGTGGTTAGGCAGTGTATTTGTTCAGTAGTCAGGTGATCTTAGAAAATATCCTCTCACTGTAAATATAATCCTTTTATCATTTTCTAGTGATCGGTCAACAGTTTACGATGTTCATTCAATTCCCAGTGATTAGACACTACGTCTCCTTGACTAGAAAATCTTTGTAAGCCACGATCAGTTAAAAGTTTTTCATGATCAGTTTGAAATTTCGATCAATCCCTAGCGATCAGTAACTGATTTCCGGTGATCAGGCTAAGTTTCCAATGATCAAACAAAATTTTCGTGTGATAAAGCAGTCACAGGTAAGGCTCCAATAATCATCATTAGTGGCGTAACAGCCCACAAAGGACCAGAGCCTGACTTTTCGCGCCTCTACTATGTTGTGTGCCTTATAATTTGACACATGCGAAGCGGACCTACAGTTTATTGCCGGCTCCGAACGGCGAATTGCGAAAGCTTTCTGTGATAGAAGTACTCCAGGAGGATTGTCAGTCGTTCGCTGGAGATGGGGCCGTGAAAATGTTTGTGGTGTTTTTTCTTCCACGAGCTAGATTCGAACCCGGGTACTCTCGCTTAGCAGTCTGACTCCAATAAAAGTTTAAATGATCGTTCACAAGCTAAATAATCAGTCATAAGGCGTTAAAAGTGATCAAGCATCTTATACTCTCTATCATGCCAACAGTGTTGGTCGCTAATGGTTGGTTCTAAATTCTCACTATTGTCCACTGCTTCGTCACCAGTTTGTAGTTCTCAGGCACAAGTTCCCACAAATAGGTAAGTAAGCCTTCGCTAAAATTTGGGTGCAGCATACGAATTATCGTAGAATGCTAACTACGATCACCCGATCATTGAAAACTGTCATCAGTGATCACTTAGAATGCGGCTGATCAGAAGGCTGCTAGAAACTTCAGATTTATTATTTCTAATTAACAAAAATTGCCGGATTACTGTAAATTCGGAGCCTATCACTGAAATGAAGAAGAATATCGTTTACGTTGATTTTAGTGCGTGAATGGCATACAATTTTTGTCGAAATGACTTAGGTGTACAACTTTTCTTCCGCCGTTTTTTTTTTTTTTTCGAAAATAGAGGCTTCATCGTAATAAACTGGTTATACATTTATGATTCCTTCTGCGTTTGAGACGAGTCTTGATCAAGTAATGCCTCTAATTCTGCGTCTTCGAAAACCTTCTCTCTTCCACCGCCATGCCGGTCTTCGACATCAAAATCACTATTCTTGAAGAGTTGAAACCACTCTCGGCACATTCTTTCATTTATACCGGTCTCACCATAGGTATTTGAGAGCATTCAATGAGCCTCAGCAGCAAATTTCTTCATTTTAAAGCAGAAAATTAAAACCTCCCGCTAATGACGAGAATTTGGCTTGTGAGCTGACATGTTTAATCGAGAATAACTTTATGACTAACCTGTCATGGAAAGCTTTCGCAACTCGTCGTTCGGAACCGGCATAAAACAAAAGGTCCCCTCCACATGTGTAAAAATTATGACGCGCACAACACAGTGGAGGCGCCAAAAAGCTGGGCTCTGGCTCTCAACGAGCTATTACGCCAGCCAAATTTTCAAGGGCCGTCTTTCGTTTTGCATGGAAACAATTTGGGCTAGTTGGCTTACGTTTAGCGTTCCTACAAATCGGCCAAAAGGACATTAAAATCAAACAACGATGCCTGCACTACGGTACTTTCCAAAAGCGCTGAAAACCAGGCATAGCCTTCAGAGCCTCTGAAATACAACACATTCACGATTGATGTGGACCTCAAGCTGACCCCACTCTTCATTGGCCGTGTCACTGCCCTCCCGATCGAACATTTGCTCGACACAAGAAATTCCAGAAAAAAAAGGAACAACTCCTCTGAAACACTCGCCCTCTTTCAGCCGCAAGATCAATGACCCCGCCGCCCGCGCGATTGATTAAATTTATCGCCATAACCTTGCGTGTTCCGTATTTAGTTTCAATTTTATTGATAACGCACCCCACCCCAAGAGCGGCAGTGACACACCCTCGCCTCGTTCTAGATCCAAAAATACATCAGTCAAGCAAATGTATCCGAGAGGGGGATTCCCCCATGAAAAACAAAAAAAAAAAAAAAAAACTCAACACAAAATTCATCTCACCAATGAATTGGGGCGTCAAGAAATCAAAATTCCCAATCTCCGCATGTGTGCGCGCGCCCTGATTTATCGCCCCCCGATCCCAACCAAACCGAAACTCCTCTCGAGAGCGTCGGGCGACGGCCGCGGCGGTCGACACCAAAGTGTTCCGCTCTCCGACTAAGAGGACAATGCCATCATCTTATCGGGGCGGGCCCCGCGCTCCTAATTCGGGTGCTTGTTGTTTGTTGTCGTCGACATCGTCGTGGCGTCGTCGTTGACAACAACAGGGCTTCCCTGCGCGTTCTTGGGACGTGCGTTGCGGGTCTAAATTTAGGACCGCCGCACCGATCGGAAGCGAGAGCGAGAGTAGTAAACATGTGCCAAGCAGATTTCCTGAATTGGGACCGGAATTGCTGGGGTCGTGGTTGTTGTGCGACGACGGCGTCTATTTTTGACGCAGCTGGTCGGTGGGGGGAGGCAGTGTGATCGGCTAAAATTAGACGTGGATTTGTATCTTTTTGTCGTTGGGAGGTGCGACAGGCATTTAGCTGCGCGCCCACCTTAGGCTGCTGCAGGATCGGTGATGATGGAGGCGATTGACTCGGAGATGTGACTAATTTTAGGGGCCACCTCGAGGGAGCAGATGTTTCTCGGTCGTGATTCATGCGGCTGGGGTGCCGCTAATTGAGCGGGCGGCTGGTGAAGTGACAGTGAACGACCTTGGGTTTGTTCGCTCACAAAAGTCGCTCTCTACACGCATTTAAATAATTTTGATGGTCAGACAAAACCTGATGAGAGCGCGTTCCTCCCCCGCCATCGCCCGCTTGACACAAAGGAGGATCGACAATCCGGTCCGGGCAGCGGAAAAAATACGGCTGCAGAAGTTCAAGCCCGTCCAACTGGGCGACGACGACGAGCAGTCACATGGTGGTTCTACTTGTTCTGGCTGCGGCTCTCTCAAAACCGGATCGCCGGCTTCGCGGAGAGTCCCTTTTGCCGCTGCGGTGCAGTACCTGGACGGCACCTACGCGCTCTGTCTGTGGTTTTTCTTCACCGTCGTTGTTGTCGTTGTTGTCGCCGCAGCCGCAACTGGAACTGGAAACCTGTCAGTGCTGTTGGTGTGTCGCGTTGCGCGCGTTTCATTGATGTCTTCGTCGCGTTCGCACAACGAACACAACCGGGTCCATCGAAGTGTGCACAATTTACACACCCAGCCGAACACAATCGTGCGACAAAAACCAGAATCGAGTCTCTGGCCACAAAGAGTCACCTCAGACCGGCGGTAAGCGGCGGCAGCAGGCAGGAAGGAGTACTCGGGCCTGACTGTTTGGTGATTCTGCTTCTGCGTCGTGGTGCTGCTGCAATCGATGCCGTTTCGCTGTTGCGTGTGTGTATCGATAGTGATATCGATAATAATCGAGGCAGATTGGATTTCAAGTAAACAACTTTATTTTTTTTTTTGTTTTTTTATTGATTTCCATTTCGAGGAAGGGCGCGAGAAATTAATTTGAATTTCGCAGCGTAATCCTCTTAAGCGGTCTGCCTTGACAGACACTGGAGCGGGGTTGCGACGACGGTGCAGCGGCGGCGATGGTTTTAGGTCTGTTTTGACAGAACTTGTCCAAATCCAGAAACTTGACAAATTGAGAGAGGGAAAGGAGGTCGGAAACCGGCTTGATCTTCATCGACATCTCGTCGTGGGTGGTAATGGGTGTCAAAGGCGGAGACATTTTATGGATTCTTGACGGTGACTTCGGAGGAATGCGCAATCGACAGAAGTTGGGGCTTAGTTTTGATCCGAAGGTCTGGAGATGCTATCGTCAGTTGGGGATTCGATGTGGAGATTTGTGGAATGTAGAAGGGATGGTCAGCTGATTCGATTTCAATTGGCAGCTGCTATTGGGACTGAGAGTTGTCCTGAGATCGATCGGTTTAAGGTGATGGTATGTTCATTAAGAAACAACTCTTCTTTTGTACTTGGAACTGAATAGAATTTAGAGAAATCAACTCTGCTAAAGCAGCTATTGCTTCACTAAAATTTACTAACGAACAACTAAATAATTAAGGGATAGAAGCATTTAGCCGATCAACAAAATGGTCCGAACTAGCGGCGGAGAAGATCATTAAATCAGTGTGACACTGTGATCGATAGACCTGATGATCATAGACCAGATCACCGACAATCACATTGTGAAACTAGAAATACTCATGTAAATGGAGTACACGCCCTCACAGTCGAACTTCCCTCTAACTCAAATTTTTTCGGTAAATGTTGGCATTCCCCTTCCCAATTTTCCATACAAAAACCATCCTCTAAATCGAACTCCCTCTAAGTCGAGCTAGTTCTGATGTCCCGTGAGAATTGGACTTAGAGGGATTCGACTGTACTTCCTTTTGTCATGAAATAAAAAAATAAAAATAATAATTGTCAACTGTATTGCGAGTGTTTGATGGGATTGAAAATTAATGACTGATCACTAGGAAATGAGCGAAACTTATAACTGATCAGGGCATATTTACGAATGATCATGGTAAACATGCAATTGATCATAACAGACTTACGACGATAGCCTGATCACGGAGGCCGAGACCTATTCGATCACTGGGAACTGATGAAAGCTTACGAAAATTTACTACTGATTTGGAGACTTGTAGTGCTTGCCTGATCGCGAAACAGTTGTGTGGAAACTGATGATTCGCTGCTTACCTACATTTACAGTCAGTGGTAAAAGAAAGCGTACACCCATGTTTTGAGTATTCAAAGACTCATAAAATTAGTTCCAGTGCTCCGATTTTAGAATGTTTTTCAGTTTTGGAAAGTTTCCAAAAGTTGTTTTCAAGTTGTTAAAAGAATTAGAATAGATCCAACAAAACAAAACATTTAAAGCAAGATAACCAGAATAATCCATTTAAATTAATCCATGTCCATTTTTCTAGAGTCAAGAAAGTGTACATCTTAATAAAAAGTTTAAAAACTCAGAACTATAACTGAGACTGCTATCTTTTTATGTCTAAAATAGCTTCTTAATATCTCAACGTTGATTCTACTTACTTACTTTTTAGATGTACGACTTTGCTTCCGTCGTTTTGCAATATATAGCTATAGCGGTAAGTGGTAATCGAATAATATATCCCAGATGTCATAGAATAAACTTAGGTATTTGTTAACACAACGCCATCGAAATATTAGTCGATTTGTGTCTGCATCATAAAGTTATTCTCGATTAAACATGTCAGCTTAAGAGCCAAATTCTCGTCATTTACGGGAGGTTTTAATTTTCTGCTTTAAAATAAAGAAATCTGCGGCTGAGGCTCATCGAATGCTCTTGAATACCTATGTTTAGGCCGCTATTAGTGAAAGAACGTGCCGAGAGTGGTTTCAAAGCTTCCAGAACGGTGATTTTGACGTCGAAGACCGGCATGGCGGTGGAAAAGAGAAGGTTTTCGAGGCATTGGAGGCATTCCTTGTTCAAGACTCATGTTAAACGCAATCGAATCAAACGCAAAATGAATCGTAAATGTATAACCAGTTTATTATAATAATTTCGGAAAAAAAACGGCGGAAGCAAAGTTGAACACCTAATAAAACGATTCTCGGCATTGTCATCCTCGATCTCGTCCTCGCTCAAATCTAGTTCTGAATTCAAGCTCAAATCTGCATTCTCATCACCGTCCTGATTCTGAGGCTGATTTTCATTTGAATATATTTCGAAATCAAAAAGGGCACCTCCTTTATGCCCTAATTGTTCCAACACAAGGCCTCCAGTAAAAAAAAAAACCCACTCAATGGACAACAAATTTATTTTTTACAATTTCGCTTTCGATGCCAGGTAACCAGGTCAAAAGTTTCATGTTATTTAATTTTCCCGTCACAAAGACCGCCCCACATTCGTCCACACCGCCGCGCCGCTGCATCGAATCCGAAGCCAAATCTCCACACGCCACTTGTAATCGCCTTGTTAACGCGACCACCAAACATGACCAACCACCAGACGGACCCCAGCAAATTACCCACAAAATCTCAGACGCTCTCTCGGGCCGCGCAAATGATACCGCGGCTGCGGCTGATTTCGTCACGCGAATTCGCTGTCGAACGAGCGTAACGCACACAAATTATCAGCTGCGCCGCTGCGCGTCAGTTAAGTGATTTCATTTGGGCATGAAAAGATCTGTGTGTGTGCGCCTCTCTCTCTCTCTCTCTGTACCGCTCCACATCTTAGATTATGTCATAGGCAGCCGCTGCATACACGCATGCCGAGGCGCAGCACTGACAGCTCCCTCGGGCCAGAAGTGAAAGTAAAAATCTCTATCGCGTCAAGCGTCGCGTCTAACTCAGGCACTTCCTCAAAAGCGGTGAGCTGCGTTTTTTTTTTTTTTTTTTTTCTTAGCTCCCGGGCTTTACGCCGCCACCGACGCCGCCGCAGATGACGGAAAGTGCGACCGATCGACGAACTCGAACGCAAAAAAAAAAGAAGAGAATTTGCTCGATCGACGCGGTGTATCTGGAAAATTCCAAATTTAGTTCAGCGACGAGAAAATGCAAGCATCGATGTGTTTATTGCCGCTGCTGCTGCACACGCACCTTAAATGGCATCCGTTGTGCGCCACAAGATCAGCGCCAACAGCAGCAGCGGTAGCAGCAGCACGATTAGGGAAAGAGCGCGCGAGGATATCCCATTCCCTCAAGTGTTGAAATTCGTGTAGCTCCGTGTTCGCCCCGCACGGCACACGAGAAAATGTCGTCGTCAGCCGCATCGGGCGTGTGTATGCGGCGTATCTGCATCTATCGGCGGTATCTGATCACTCCAGATGCGGTTGATTAGAGGAAAACGCTCTGCGGCGATCAACTGATGAAGATACAAAGCCGATTCCCTCGGCGCTTGCGCCTGCGTCTGTGTGCGAGCGCCACAAGAATGCGTGTGTACACGTGCACACTTGTAGGATTAAAAAAAAAAAAAAATATCGTTTATGTAGAGCCCCGGCCGGTTGTCGCCGAGCCGCGCTCAGAACCGGGCTCAGCGCTCAGAATGGCGGATTACAAATTGTAAATAAATTTTCTGATTACCTTAAGCGGAGATTAAAATCAATTGGGCGTGCAGGGGCTCCGCTGGCAGAGCGAGGTGACTTTTAATTAATCGATCCGATTGGATTATCGCATTTGTTTATTTTAATCTGTCGCCCTTTTGTTTGGCGGGGCTTTCACTCGCGCCGGGCTTAGGTGACGGGGGCAACTTGTCGCTGAGCCGGCCAGGCCAACAGGTGTTGTGCAACAACAGGGAAACTGCTGACTGCGCGGTATCTGCGCCGGTATGCAGATCCGACTGCGGGTGGTTCTGACAGGTAATCACCCCAGGCGGGTGGTTAATCGGTGAATTGCGGTAATAAAATGTGGTGATTGACTTGTGTGTTGGCGGGGGATACTTGTTGATTGATAACAAGTTTCGTGATATACTCGTGTGGTGTAGAGTTGTGGAGACTGTGGCGCTGGCTCCGGCAGATGTTCTAGAGTCCGCTAGATTGAACGTGGTTCGTTTGGTTTTGTGGAATTTCATGTAATGTTTTCAATTGCGCATGACTTGTTGATGGACAGGTCGAGAAGGCGTATTTCCGAAGCTCTGGAAAAGCCTACCAACTTCTGGAATAACTTCCGACAAGGAAAGTATGTCTCAACTTTTCTTAGCCCTTTCATGACCGCACCAAACTCTTTTATTTCACTTCATCAAGAACTAAGCAATAAATCCTGAGTATTCTTATTACACTAAGGAACGTTTGATGCAGAATTTGCTGGGCTGACATTGGATTTTAGGCCTAACTTAAGACACTTTTACATGAACGTTGTTCCCGAACAACACTGGACATGAGAGGATTAAAAAAACAATTCTGTTACTCTTACTTTGGTAGCGGTTTTCTTTTATTGAGCCATCGATAAATTAAACTTTAAAACTGTGCCGTTGAACTTTATCTGCATTTTACACTTCGCAAATAAATCAAGGAACTTTAGGGTTATTTTCCAACTTTAGACGTCACAATTTGTATAGAACTTCCACGTGTTGTTGGGATTATTCTGCCTCTGAAGTATGCCCGTGGACTTGTGACATTACAGTTGCGCTGTGGAATGAGTTCCTTGATGCGATGGCATAGTCGACTATTGGCTTTCAAAGTGACATGTTTTTTAAACCGAGTTCACTTTTAACAATTTTCTCAGCACCCAATTTGAATTTCCAAATCATTTTCTTCAAAAATTCACTTTATTTTGTTTTACAACTTATTGAGTGGTAGTTGAGATGTTAAACATTTTTGCAATTTATCTGGCCACATATTCTGCAAAGTTGGATGTTCTGAAAATGATTTTTGTGGGATTTCAATTTTCATTTTTCTTGTTTTTTTTTTTCTTTATCGTTTTATTTTTGATTCTTTCGTCTTGGCGGTTTCAAACGACTTGACGTTTTTTTAATGGCATTTCATGTTTTTTTAATTTTATTCCCTTATTTCACTTAAAGTGTGTCTAGAACTTTTGTACATTTGTGAAAGGATATAATTCAATTGTAGCTTGAAAATACCAAAGTAAAAGCAACAGTTTGACAGTTTCGAGCTACAGTCATTGAATTATCGGCTTTTAAAAAATGTAATATAAACTCTTCCTAAATAAATCAAAAATAGCAAATGAAATGAATAAATTTTGGATCTTATTTTAAATAGTTCTTCGGTTAAACAAGACATTGATCTAATGATCTAAAGTATTAGGTATTAGTATTTCTGAAATTCGAGGCTTTATTGTAATAAGCTGGCTATACATTAATGATTCGTTTTGAGTCTTGAGTCACGAGTAATGTCTCCAATTCTGTATCTTCCAAAACCTTCTCTCTTCCACCGCCATGCCGGTCTTCGACGTCAAAATCTGCGTTCTTGAACCGTTGAAATCACTCTCGGCACGGTCTTTCACTAATAGCGGCCTAAAAATAGGTATTTAAGAGCATTCGATGAGCCTCAACCCCAGATTTCTTCATTTTAAAGCAGAAAATTAAAACCTAACGCAAATGACGAGAATTTGGCTCTCAAGCTGACATGTTTAATCGAGAATAACTTTATGATGCAGACACAAATCGACGAATATTTCGATGGCGTTATGTTCACAAATATCTAAGCTTATTGTATGACATCTACGATCTATTTATTTCGACTACTTACCGCTACAGCCATCTATTGCAGAGCGGCAGAAGCAAATTTGTACGCCTAAAATACTAGAGAAATTTAATGAACACAATTTCAGCAAAAGATAGAGAATATGTTAAGGTGAGAGTTCGAATTAAATTTCAGTCGAGGGTTAGTTGTAGATGATGGTTGCTCCACATTTACTTCTTACGTCGCCTAGATTCCAGTGAAACTATTCTGAGGCACGAAGTCGTCGCCGATTCATGAAAAAAACGGGTCAAATACCAAAGAATTTGAAAGTTAAGGCTACTTGAAGCCACGAAAACCTTGACTTGTTCGGAATTTGAATGTCAAAAGTCTCTAAAAGGTCCAAATCAACCGCACCCGAGTTCAGTGCCGCTTTATAGACTGTCACCTCCCACTCTCGACTGCACTCTGTCCCGGTGTTCCCCTTCCAAGACAATTTCTCATGTAGATTCCCGGAATCTGTCATGAATTTTTTCTACTTCTTCTTTAAGAAAATCGTAAATTCCCACTAAAAAACCGAACGCACATTAATCAATACACACACTCGACCTCATAATCGGGGTCACATAGCTGCCTTCTCTCAGCCCAAAAAAAGAAACAAAAACAGACGCAAAGAAGAAACAAACGAACTCAGGAACCACCTCGATTTCTCTATTTAGATTTCCCGTGTAATAACCAATTTACAAATTTACCCAACCACTCCCTCCCATTCCAACTCTCCGACTTCCATCCACACAATGCCACTGACCATCTAATGAGCCATAATTTTTCTCCATGAGAATTATCTCGTATCTCGTGAACACTTCGCCGCCAACTACTCTGACTCTGACTCCGACTCCGCCGAGCAGAGGCAACAATAGGATGTTAACCCTACAAATTCAATTAAAATCCCAGCAGAGAGTTGGGAACACAGAACGCAGAACCGAAGACAGAAGACCCAACGAATCACTCGTGATCCAAATAGAAGTTGGGATACGATGAAATAAAAACGGGAGGGCGGCGTACCGGGCAACGCACAAACATCAAAGTTGGCAGCTCCTCCGGGCTCCTCTGGGCTCCTCCAGATACGAGACTACTAGTAGGTCGACCTTTGTGTGTGAGATGGAGATACACGAGTATGATGAGGCTGCGAATATTCATCATCATGCTGAGAGATTCGTCGCATGAATTTGGATTTCCTCGAGATTTCCCTCGCCCGATGACAATGAATGTGCTCCGGATACCTCCCCGACCTCCCGTCCGTCGCATGTGTGTGAGCGTCTTTTTTGATGGAACAAAATGAAATTCTAAAGAATGAAGAAATCTTCTTCTTTTTTTTTCTGGTAGGGCAGAAGAGGTGGAAAGTATCTAGAACGCTTCTTGGATGGAAACAGAGACTGAGTCGGAGTCGGAGGTGGAGGTGGAGGCGGAACACTGCGCGGTTCGTTTCTCTCTGCGAGAGTTTCCCTTTGCTGTTTGTACTCGTATCTGAATGACAAAAGAATAATTTCTTTTTATTCTTTTGATTCTTCTTTTTCTTGTTCTTATGGCTATGTGTAGCTGTTGTTGTTTTTGTTGTTGTTGATATTCCACACAACCTCCGCCTTTGCCGCACTACGAGTAGAAGACTCTCATCGTATCTACGCCATGCACAGTGCACTCGGCTGAGTTGAACGAGAGGGGGATTGAAACAAACCGAAAAGTCAAACAATGCGCGTTGTGTGGAACGTTACAATTTCGAAAGTAGCATAAAAATTCATGGGTTCAGTTGAGAGTGTCCGGCTGGAGGAGGACCCGATGACGGTGTTGCCGGTGTTTGCTTTTCGACGCGGATTGTGGTACCACGAGTGTGGTGTTTTGTTTGTTTTTCACGTTATCACTTCGTAAACAAGTTTGTTTCAAACGTTGAACAGGTTACACGGGCCATATTTCCGTAGCTAACGAAGTCTTCTTCCTTGCGGACTGCTTTTTGATTCTCATGGTTTTTGGTGACTGAGATCAAGGAATAAAGAAAATGAGACCGGAGGGTGTGTCGAATTCATCGGAGTTTACGCACATCGCGATTCCAATCAAACACTTTGCCAGTGAGTTGAACGCCAAACTCTACGAAGAGGCGGATGTCAGATGGAACCATGTCAAATCCTGTCGGATCACCAAGATCTTTTGGCCGGAAGATAACCGGAGAAGGACGGAACACATTCTGAGGCTACCTAAAGTGAATTACAGCCTCATGGTTGGCATTAACACGGGGCACTGCTTACAGGACTATCACGCCCGTAAACTTGGTCTGACCACAACGGACAACCTCCGGCAAGGACTCGTCGGCTAGAGAAACATGTGTGCATGTGCCCTGCACTAACAAAGACCAGATTTATGACGCTGGGAAGCTACTTCATCAAGTCGCTGAATGAAGTGTAGAGGGTATATAACTTCGTGGGTTTTTTTTTTTTTTTCAAAATTTGTACGTTTATTTAAAAAAAATATGTACAATAGTATTATTCAAAGCAGTGCCCATCTGAAGCTATGACTTGTTCCCATCTTTCTGGCAATTTGTGGTTCCCATCCCAAAAGAACTACGCCGGCTTGGCAGCCAAGAATGAATCAAGCCAATTTTTGATATTCTGCTCTGATGTGAACCGAACAAATGGAAGTCAGAAGGAGCAAGGTCTGGGCTATAAGGCGGGTGGGATAGGACTTCGCATCCACTGTTTTCCAAATTGTTCTTAACCGGAATAGCAACGTGGGGCCGAGTGTTGTCATGATGGAAAATTATTGCCTCGTGTCGGGTCGCATATTCTGGGCGTTTTTCGGCTACTGCTCTCTTCCAACGGATTAATTGTGTTCGGTAGCGTTGTCCATTGATGGTTTCACCTGGTTTTAGCAGCTCATAGTACAGCACAGCCTTATGATCCCACCAATACAGACCTTCACGCCATGGATATTCGCTTTGCCGTTGATTTGGCTTGATGGCCGGGTTTCAAATATGAATTTTTGCACTTGGGGTTGTCGTAATGGATCCATTTTTAATCACCAGTTACAATCCGATGCAAAAATGACTTCCTTTTGTGGTGTTCCAGCAGCATTTCGGACATGCAAACCTTCTTTTGGCGTCTCTCGGCTTGAGTTCATGTGGAACCCAATTTCCTTGGTTTTGAATATATCCAGCGTTTTGAAAAGGCTGCTTGAGTGACACCCAATGATTCTGTGAGCTCTTCTTGTGTTTGGGAACAATCTTCATAGAATAATGCTTCCAGTTCTTCATCTTTAAACTTTTTTGGCTGCCCAGGACGTTCATCGTCTTCCAAGCCAAAATCACCACTTTTAAATCGTGCAAACCACTTTTGGCACGTTCGCTCAGCTAGCGCATGTTCACCACAAACTTCCACCAAAATACGATGACTAACGCAGCAGTTTTCTTCATATTAAAGCAATGAAGAAGATCTTCCCGCAAAAACCCTTTTTCAGGCACAAAGTTCGACATATTTGATTGAAAAAAAAATATTGTTGTATTGGATCCGAATTGCATAGGTTTTCTTCAATTTATTTACAGAGAATTTCGAATTTTTAAAAATTCTCAGTTGAAGTCGACAACTCAGATTCTACCACGAAGAACTAAAATGCGGCTTAGAGAATAACTTAGACTAGATCTGTAATTTGTGTTAATGCTAACGCTGAACTTGTAAGCTGTTCCTTCGAAATAAAATCTTAAGAAGCTTTTAAACGGAGAAAGAACGTACGTTCCAGAGGATTTAAAGTAGGAAAAATGAAGAAATACAATATAAGATAAGGGAATTTAAAAAGGAACGCATTTGTAGACTTTAGTATTTTATCAAAAGATCAGGTCTTTATTGATATTTATTTATTAGCTAAAGATTTAAAAACTAACAACTAGGAAATAGAGCAAGTGCAATAAAGGCCTTCGGCTAACTCCCTCTTACTTGCTTACTTTCTCCTGTTTCGTTAATAATCCGACATAGTAAACATCAAATCCCTGCGCAGAAAAATAAAATGCATTCAAAGGTATTCCATAAATTCAATTTGATGTTTTTTTATTGAAAAAGAAATCTAGGTTTTAATTTTGAATTTACAAAATGGGTTTGGATTTAGGGCAAACATGTTAGTTAGCCTTTCCCGCATCGCATAAACATCACCTCTTCCTCTCCTGTCAATAATTTTCGTGTTCTTTGTTTACATCAAAACATTCGTAGTTTAAGAAAAAACTTTCATTCTTTGTTAGCACACATCGAGTCTCTAACTGATTTGCCTATAATTATTGTACTAAGCGAAATTTGGATTTACCATAATGAAATAGACTTATATAATATTCCGGGTTATTCACTATTTGCTAAATGTAATGATTCCTATGCAGCAGGTGGTGTTGCAGTGTATGTTAAATGCGGTTTTATATGTGATTGTTCCGTACTCAATATTCCTAGTGCTGATATACTAAAGTTATCTCTACGTTATGATGATGAAATCTATGTGTTTCTATGCATATATAGATTGCATGAATTTAGTAAAGGTGTATTTATTGAAGAATTTAGTGGAATTTTAGGTAAATTTAAAACAAAGAATCTCTTCGTAGTAGGAGACTTAAATATCGACATTTTAAATGAGTTTGATAGCGATACCGCCAATTATTTACTTTATTGTCTTCTTTTGGTCTCAAGAGCATTGTAAATGAGCCAACTCGCATATTTAATACCTCTAAAACTTGTATCGATCACATATTCATGCGGTTGAGCAAGACCAATAAGAGTTTGTTTTATTGTGAGGTTGATGACTGCCGAATTACGGATCATCATATGCTTATCTTAAGCACCAATCATGTTACTAAACCAATTAATTCTTGTAAACAGCGTCCAATTCTTCGCACAAATTACACCTTACTAAACGAACGTCTTAAATATGAGTTTTAGGCGTCTGTATATTCTGAAAAAGACGCCTCGGGAGCTTATGATGTATTTATGTCGATATTAAATAATCATATAAATAGTTGTACTTATATATCTTCCTATAGTTCGGGTCGAAGGAATTATAAGCCTATAAAACCTTGGATGACTTTCAAGCTGTTACACAAAATAAAAAGAAAGAGAAAGTTCTCATTAAAATGTAGGAAGTATCAGAATAATATAAGACTAAAAAAATATTACGGCAAGCTATGCAAAGATATTGATAAAGAAGTAATTGATTTGCGTAACAATTACTATACACATAAGATGCGTAACGCTATAGGCGATACAAAAAAGGAATGGAGAATTGTTGACGAAATTCTAGGTAAAGATCGAGAGTCTAAACAAATTGATGCTTTGGAAGTAAATGGAAAGATTCTATTTGACACCAGCAGTATAGCTAACAATTTTAACGAGTACTTCATTGAAATTTCTAATAGTTTAAAACCGTCCACAGAATGTTGTAATTCCTGCAGCTGTAGTCAGTATTCAGTGTTGGTGGATGCGGTACAATCAAACAGTTTCCTTTTTGTTCCTTTTACTTCTATTGAAATATTCAAGCTCATAATGTCACAAAAAAGTAAAGCGTCATGTACAAGTGACGGTATTACCAATATCCTCTTAAAGAAAATTGTGTTTAACATAGCTGACATTCTATGCTACCTTTTTAATCTAAGCGTACATAACGGATGCTTTCCACAACTCTTAAAGTGTGCAGAAGTTGTACCTCTTTTCAAAAAAGGAGATCAAAGAGATATGAACAATTATCGCCCAATTTCACTCCTTCCAACCCTTTCCAAAATATTTGAGAAGCTTATAAAAGTTCGTATGATTTCTTTTTTAGATCACCAACAATTTTTCTCAAACAATCAGTTTGGTTTTAGATCAAATAAATCTACTGAAGATGCGATCTTAATGTTATGCTCTAAATTGTATGACGGATTCAATTGTTCCAAGCCTTGCATGGCGCTCTTTATCGATATGTCTAAAGCTTTTGATTTGGTAGATCACAAGTTGCTTCTAGATAAATTATATGCATCAGGTTTTAGGGGTTTTGTTCTTAAATGGTTTCATTCTTATCTCACAGATAGAAAGCAGAGAGTGAAAATTAAGGATATTTTTAGCAATTCTCTTCCTATTAAAAATGGTGTCCCTCAAGGGTCTGTACTTGGACCTTTGCTGTTTTTAATTTATATAAATTCAATTTTTCAGCAATCATTTAAAGGACAACCAATCGCGTTTGCTGACGATATAGCCTTTACGTATCATGAAGTTAATTTCTTTAATTGTGTTGCTAGCATCAATGCGGATATCCATATGTTAAGGCAATGGTTTGCTTATCATAAACTAGTGGTTAGTTGCAAAACTAAACTTATGCCATTTAAAATGTTAGGAGGTAATCAGTTCGATCTTGATATTGTATTTCATGCATATGACTGCAAGAGGTTTGATTTAACTGTTCATAGTTGTGATCGGGTAAACTATTATGACGCGATCACATGCTCCAATAAATGTTTTAAAATTGAATCTGTTAGCGAGTATAAGTACCTAGGTGTTTTAATTGATTCTAACTTAAATTGGAAAGCTCATATTCAAGCTACTAAATCGTACATGATGCTGGTAATTCGCAAATTATACCTCTTAAAACCTTATTGTTCTAAGCAAATACTTACAATGTTCTACCATGCATTGGCAAACTCAAAACTCCAATACGGTATTTCAAGTTGGGGAGGAGCTTATGATAATACATTTAATCCCTTATTTAAGACTCAAAAATGTTTAGTTAGAATAATTTGCGGTAAAACTCGCATAACTCACTGTTGGCCTCTTTTCAAAGATTTACATATTCTTCCTTTACATATTCAAAGTTCTTAGAGAATTTTTCAAGCGTAGTGGTAACATTCAAACTAGGGCGTCGTATTATCATAACTTACGTATTAATAATCTTGCTTTGGTAAATATTCCTGTCGCACATAAAACCAAATTTGCTCACTTTTTCACTATAACTGCTCCTAGATGTTTTAACAATCTGCCCATTGAGATAAGACAAATAAATAATTTTCATTCTTTTTTGAAAAATGTAAAAGACTGGCTATTTACTATTGATTATACAAACATTGATCCTGTCTTTCGACGTGTGCCTTAAAATCCATCTTTTTCGTCTTTATTGTTAATTTTTTAAATTTGTTATTGAACTTATTGTTAATTTTTAATTTTGTTATTGAACTCATTGTTAATTTTTAAATTTGTTATTGAACTGAATTAAATTTTCCATCCTTTACCATCTTATTGTACTTCACCCCTCACTACATAATTAATATAGTATTTAAATACCTATGGAATCATTCAACACTAACTTTTTCAGTTACAGAATGATAATCTTCTTGCTTATATCTATATTCTGTATATCTAAAATTGTATAACTTTATGTAAGCTGGAATGAATAAAAATGAAAGAAGAAAGAAGAAAATTTGACAAGCAAACAAACATGGCAACCTTTTATCATCTTTACGAAACTACAGGGAATCAGATCTTAAAATAACCGAATTTGTGACAGCCCAATGAGTCTCTCTCTCTCTGGCTTAACTGCGCCACAGAGACATTTGCAGTGGTCACACCGACCTAAGTCTAATTTTGAATTTTCTATAAAATTACATTTTTTTGAGAATCCTTTGTCTAATATTTAAAGGCGACAGACAGACGGACGAACACCGAATTGATTCTATAAGGGTTTCGTTATACCTTTGGAACGAAACCCTAAAAATGACAACTGTCACCATGGGAGGAGTTCGAAACCTGCTTTTTAAATTCTCTTCAAGTTAGTTGTAGAATTCAAGCTTCTTCCCCCAAGTAAGGCGGGAGGACAGTGACAATCGATCCTGTCAAATGGACCCAAAAGATTTGTGTGAGAAAAACCCGAGGAATAACATTTTATTCAATTTAAAGGTCTTAAGAGTAGCAGCAATAAAACTTGGCCCACAGTTACTCAGCGTCTCCATTGGAAATTTGTAAAGCAATAAATTGAAACTTATATTGCCATTGCCTCGGATATGGACAATGTAGAACCTGTGGCAATGGAAATAGCAATATTGACCGGCCCATACCAGGCATTAATTGTTTGAAATGATGAAAGCAATAGATTTGACAGTTACTTTTCAAATTCAGCGAAAATGATATCGCAAAGGAAAGAGGATTGGTTGAGAATTTGTTTTTATTGTTATTCGTTCAAAATGTATAGCTTTGTTGAATCCCTAAACAGTGTAATTATCGCTTATTATTTTACATTAATTTAAAAGATAATTTATCTTACTATGTAATTAGATCTAAATAAATTAGCAAACAAACAAACATGTCGAAACTACGGTCAAATTCAAATTTTTCGAATCACTGAATTGAAATTACCGCACGAAAAATGTGTGTTGTACCTTATGATCAAAAAAGAACCGAAATTTTCATTTTAAAATTCCCGCGCTTGTCCAATCGGTAAAATTTTCTCAACGTTCGCAACACTTTTATACATATTCTGTCAAATTTTGACGGATATCGTATGATTAGTTTTTGTTTGACGTCTATACAAATAAGTTGAAAAATTTTCGTGTGGCGATTTTTATAATGGATGAAAATTTAGAACAACGTGCGTGCATCAAATTTTGTGTTGCAAATGGATTTAAGTGTTCCGAAACGTTGAAAATGTTAGAAAAGGCCTTTGGTGAATCGTGTCTAGGAAAAACACAGGCATATGAGTGGTATAAACGGTTCAAAGGTGGTCGTACAAGCTTGGATCATGATGAGATCCCTGGCCGCCCAACAACATCTGTTACTGAAGAAAACATTGAATCGGCGAAGCAAATCGTGTTGCAAAATCGTTCTGCACCGATAAGAGAGATTGCTGTGTTGTTGGGCATCTCTTATGGATCAACCGAACACATTTTAACTGATGTTTTGGGTTTAAAATGCGTCGCTGCTCGGCTGGTGCCAAAAAAACCTGAATTTCATTCAAAAACAGCGTCGTATTGATGTGGCCAAAGAGATGATTTCCAACGCAGATAGTGACCCTACATTCATCGAACGCATCATAAGTGGTGATGAGACATGGGTCTTTGAATTTGACATGCCCACCGAACAACAATCGACCGAATGGCGCTTCGAAGGTGAGCCGAAACCGAAAAAAGAACACCAAAGTCGGTCCAAAATCAAGGTTATGCTGACTGTTTTCTTCGATATTCGTGGTGTGGTGCACTATGAATTCCTCCTGGACGGTCAGACGGTCAATAAGGAATATTATTTGGGCGTTATGCGTCGTTTGCGTGAGGCCATTCGCAAAAAAAGGACAGACTTATGGAAGGAAAACTCATGGATTTTACACCACGATAATGCTCCGGCTCACACAGCGTTGGTTTAGTCTCAGTTTTTGGCCAAAAACTCAACCAATATCATCAACCAAGCACCGTACTCTCCAGATATGGCCCCGTGTGACTTTTTCCTCTTCCCCAGACTCAAATTGCCATTGCGGGGAACGCGTTTTCAGACCATAGAGGCCATAAAAGAGAATTCGCTGCGTGAACTAAAGGCCATACCTTCGGCGGCCTATAAAACTTGTATGGAAAATTGGATCAATCGTTGGCATGCATGTATTGCCGCAGGAGGAGAATACTTTGAAGGTGATAATAAAGAAAATTATTAAAAATTGAAATTTTGCGTTTTTTAATAAAATTCCGGTTCTTTTTTGATCATAAGGTATACCATTTTGACAGTTCACAAATGAAATTGCCTAGCAATGAAATGTCCACTCTTCATTGAAAACGCCATTGCCATTGCTATAGCCATTGCCTCAAAAAATGCTAATGGAGACCAGGACCAGAAGAAATTTAAAAATTTTACTAAAATTTAGTCCAAAACAATATTGAAAATGAGAGTGACGTAGTAATAGTTTAAAAAAAACATGCAGTGCTCAAGAACAACCTTATACTTGAGTCTCGAAAAATAATCCAACTGAAGTAAATTTAGAAAATAATATAGCAGACATCTAAGCATATCAAAACAAGAATTATCTACAAAAAAGCATTGACATACAAAGAAATCCAACAAAACATTTTAGGACAGATTGAATCTGGGTGAACTTTTAGACTAAACTGTATTTTACATTCTCTAACGAAGAAAATTGAACTGAATTAAAGAAAGTAAGGAGTGTTATTGAGCCAATGGTACTGAGACCTTAAAGATCTTTTGGACCTCTCTCTTTTGTTTTCGATTTTAACACTATCCTCAGGAATTTGACAACGTTCCTCGATGATTGCTCTTTAAATCGGTTCCTGTTCCTTGCTGATTCCTTTGAATCTGAAAATAAATTCGAGTTCACGAGTGACCATATTGCAAGGTTTTCTTCTATTTACAGAGGTTTTTTGTGAGAATGCGTCTATTTACAGAGAATGCTATTTTCGAATTATTAGGTTGTCAAACATCTCCCTTCCGCCTTTTTGTCTTTTGAATTTTCCGGTTATGTACAAAGCGCTATAGAGCTCGTATCCAAACTATTCATGCACAGCGTCGTTTTGTAGGTTATGTGAAGACCTTTCAAATGATGTATTGCCAGATACGAATGTACATAGCCGGAAAATTCAAAAGACAAAAAGGCGGAAGGGATATATTTGACAACCTAATATAAAGGTTCGAATACGTAAACTCAAATAAGGACCACGCTCAGTGACGCTTGAAAATACATTTACCGTCGACACAGCAAAGATTCGAAAGACTAGTACTTACTTAGGTATCCAATTCAAGTGATGTCAGCGGAAGGACACTTTTCGGAAGGACATTCCCAGGGAACAAATCCACATCGAGGATACCCACAAACTCACTCCCTCCCAACTCGGCCATAGAAAAAACTCTCTCCACATAGGCAACACTGCACATCAGTGCTTCCCAGCGATCTGTTTCATCCTTCGTTAGGCCAATAATTGTGAATGGGAGCATTGCGCTCTCCCCCTCCCCTGCGGATCCCATCCGCTCGCCCGAAAGTCGGTGCCCGGTGGCTCCACCGCGGGTACGAGTGCGACTCTAACTACAACTACAACTACGACTGCGAGTTCGAGTTCGAGTGGTTGTGTCTTGATTTTTTCTAATAAAAATATCTTTTCGATTTGTGGCATTTCGCGAAAGCCAGTTATCAAGCTCCTCCTGTGTGTGTGTGTCTGTCTATCTGAGAGAGGTGCTACATATGTGCTGGATATTTGTTCCTAGCTGTTCCCGAAGTTCCCGGTTGCTGCGCTTTGTCTACGTCGTCGTCGTCGGTCGACGGTCGTCGCCCATCACCATCATCGCCATCATTGTTGTTGTTCGTTCTCTCTCTCCCTCTGTCTCTCTATCTGTCTGCATAGAAATTTTCCAGCGGAGTAATCATTTCGTTAAGTAGTTCTGGATACGAATTGAATACTAGATACACAGATAGAAGAATGAGACACACACCGGGTACAAAAGTGATTGACCTTTTGTTGGTGTATGTCGTCCTGTGTGCGACTCGGTCTCGGTCTTGGGCTCGGGTTTGGGTTCGGGCTCTCTCGGTGGCTGGTGCTGCTGCTGCTGTCGTTGTTGTTGTTGTGATGTTGTGCCTGTTGTCTCCTCGAGCACTGAATGTGCCTCTGCCCGGCTGGCGGTGAATGTTCACATTCTTCTGGTTCGGTTTCTTGTCTTTGGGGGTTCTATGCGAATGTTTATCCGCCTCTCCTTCTCTCTCTATCTGTCCATTGCTTTTGGTGTTTTGGTTCTCTGCTGTGTGTATCTTTATCGGAAGTGCATCTATGTAGGTATGCAGTTGAAGTTGCGGCTGTGATATTTACCTATGCGAGGTGTCTTTTTGTTGTCGGTGGTGTGGAGGGGCCACTACCATGGATTCCAACAATAAATTTTATTACCGCGGATCATAGTTCTTTTTGTTGTTGTTGTTGTTGTTTTCTATTTCCCACTTCTAACTCCACACTGAGATGGGCACTGAGCTGTGCAGCGACTTCTTCTTGTGGTGTAATGTGGTGCTGATGCCGGGGATTTTGTGTGACTATTTTGTGAGAGGAGTTTGAACTGGAAGAGAGAATGGGGAGCCCTAAGTTATGATACGTAGCTGTAGTCGAGCGGGAAATGGGAAGGGGAATCTGTCATGTTATTGAACTTTTCTTTTTTTTGGCGGGGGGAGGAGGTGGTTGGGTGTCGGAGACATTCATGGAATTTCTTCACTCTCCCACATGTGGTGAATGAATCTCAATTCTTTTATTTTTTTTTTTTTTTGTTTCGAAAGACCTAATGAGGACAGATTTCTCACAGAAGACAGACAGATGATGGTGAAGGAAGGGAGCAGTGGAGCAGAGATTTGGATGGTTGCCAGTGAGACCTTGGTCTTTGAACCTCGGAGAATTGACTAATTGCGGGCGCCCAACGACGATGGACGGAGGTTGAGTGTCTACGATGAGGTGGTCACGTTCGTAAGGAGATAGTTCAGTTGGCGTCTTATTTTCTGGTGATCATTTGCTCTGTTGCCTAAAAATTTTCGAATTTTTGGACATTAAGCCCATTGTGGGAAGCTTCTTTTTAAAAATAAAGCAAAAGAACTATTTCTTTCTTTGATTTTGTAGCCCTGAAGACTCCCTCGATTTTCGTTGGAGAAGCTGTAGGCACGAGTAAGATAACTTTGGCCCCAAAACATGATAATGATATTTTGTAGAAGGGCGGTAGCGGTATTTTGTAGGGGGGTCTATCTCGTCCCGTTCAGGAGCTAAAGACAATTTAAGAAATATCAATGATCATGAAAAAAGAAATTATTAAAAAACAACGGCAACACTAACAATGAAGTTATATACCAGTTTTAAAAAGAAAGAAACTGTTCTTTAATTCTGCATTTAAATTTTTTTAATTGTGTTAATAGTTTTTGAAAAATTCGCTTGCAAACGCAAAGTTTTGATAAAAAAAATTAAAAAAAAATTATAAAGCAATTTTTTTCTTCAAAATTTTGAAATAAAGTGGCAAAGTGATTTTTTGTGGTTGATGCGTATTTTAATACTGAATCAAACATAAAAAACCGAATGGTTTTATCTCTTCTAGTTATTGAGAAAATCGAAAATTACAACATTCTGTGAGATGTGAGAGCCTCTAGCTCTTTTTTTAGAAAGGTGCTTATAGTTCGTTGTCTTCTAAGGCCTTCCTTAGAAATACCTACCTGACACAGTGGTCAAAGAACAGTCTTTTTTTCATCCTGGTACTGTATCACTTTAAAATTTGGTCGTCGGGAGCCGATGCGCTAAAGAAGATCATGAACGAAGCCCAATCTAGTCTCTTTTTTTTTGAAGGGAAGACGATTTTCAGCTTTATGGAGGCCTACTGGTCGCATCTTTCCTCTAAAGACCGGAACACCAACAATATGAAATCATTTCTTCAAAAGCCCCTCTTTCAAGACTTTTGCAATAAGCGCTAAGAGAAGTGAACCAAAATTAATCCTGTCATTAGTTGGTGGTTCAATCGGCACAAAAACTTTAAACGAAGTCAATTTTAAGGGCACTTCTAGGCGTGTAGAAAAAAGTCCTTATTTTATATATTTTTTTTTCCTTTGTCATCACCATCATCACCACCTTTTGTGGCCACATATTCCACTAACGGGGTCGCGGCGGCAGTGCACGCAGAAGAGATCTCCAGGCAACCCGACTCTTCGCCGCCGACTCTAACTCATCAGGAGGTATGCCCAACCGTAACCAGGTATGAATTTGGACTTGGTCCAGCCATCTAATCCTGGGTCTGTCGAGTGGTCGTCTTCCTGACGATTGCCTTACCGACGGTCGCCTTACCGACGGTCGCCTTCCCGACGGTCGCCTTTCTGACGGTCGCCTTCCGGACTAACGAATCCTTCCAAGCTAAATTATCAAGGACGCACGTCTCTTTCCGTTTCTAAACTTAAGTTTCTATCTTCCTGCGTTGCCGTTGTTTCGCCTTCGCCTCGCCTTGAGTCGCCCAGAGTTGATCAACATTGCTTTGCATCGCTAAACTGTCCTCAAAGTCGTTGAATGATTGTCAAACTGTGCAATAATCGCCATCTTCGTCCAATGATCGTTCTACCTTTTGCTAATAAAGTGCAGGTCTGGCAAAACCTTGAGATAGCTCCTTGTTTTTGGACTACCGTGATGGCTGCAGCTTCCAATAAGGACATCAATATGCATGTGCATAATAAATCTGCGTAACAACCCTTAAAAGGTCAGAGCCCAGCTTTTCACGATGGCATTGAGATCAAAAAATGCTTTATGCGCCTTATGGGTAAACTACATCAGCCTCAAGGCAAAAAAACAAAAAATGGGCAAACAAAAAACCGCCATCACATGTCACGTTTGCCCTCAAAAATCCTTTGAAGTTTTTTAATGAAATCGCCTCGAAGCAGAGATGAAACGTCTCACTCTTGTCTTCTGCCTCATCAATGTGGTCACTGCGAAAACTTCTTACTTCATTTCGAAGGCTCACTTACATTGGGTGGCGTAACAGCCAGTTGAGAGCCAGAGCCTAGCTTTTTCGCGCCTCCACTATGTTGTGCGCCTTATAATTTTGACACATGTGAAGGGGACCTACAGTTTATTGCCGGTTCCGAACGGCGAATTGCGAATTCTGTGACAGAAGTACACCAGGAGGATTGTCAGTCGTTCGCTGAAGGAGGGGCCGTGAAAATTGTTTGCTGTGTTCTTTCCCCGGGCTGGACTCGAACCCGGGTATTCTCGCTACCGACGCACTAACGATTAAGCCACGGCGCCCACAGAGCATTTTTTTAGAAATTTGTTATCCTCGATTTCATATTCTAGTCCTTTTCCTAGATTCCACCACATAATAGTGTCCCAAAAATGGAGACATGTTCATTCTTGAAAGGTCATCTAATAACGACTCTTCACGCTGCAATTTCCGGCGGAAGGCCGTCTTGTCACTGACTAGACGTGCCTCTAAGTTTCATGGAGACTTCACTCTTTCATGGATAAACACTCTTCACTTTTTGATTCCCAAATATTTTGGAAATCGTGACTAACTCCTCAGTGGGTCTTTCTTATCAACGAAATTGTTTACCGTAGGAGTGACGGATCTGATTGTCAGATGAATTGGATCACATCGCCGCACTAACGGATGACTCACTCGCACTTCAAAGAAGAACCAATCAGAGAATCCGTGCAACTGTTTAAGTTATAGAGTCGTGTACTTAAAAAGTCGTTTATGACGCCTCAGGCGGACAATATCAGAGTCATCACCGTGCTATAAATAGACCGCTCCCACGTCACTGTGACGTGAAAGTCAAACATTCGGGTCGTCGTTTTTCTTTTAGATAAACAGAGACAAGCTTGAGGTTCGAAAATAGACGAACGTGTGTAAATAGCCGGGTATGTGGGTCAGTTTCGGTGAGTGTGGTTGAGTCAGCATTAGGGGCGAGCCGATAGAGTTGTTTTAGGCGGAGGAGGGTCCTTAAGAGCCGGATCTAGAAAGGAAGATGAATATGCACAGGGAAAAACAAGTACTGACAGACAAGAATCTTTCAAAGTTTAACAGACGTGAATGAAATTTCAGCGGGTTAGTGCGTCGGACTTTTAAACGAGAGTACCCGAGTTCGAATCCAGCCCGGAGAAAAAACACCACAAACATTTTTCACGGCTCCACCTCTAGCGAACGATTGACAATCCTCCTGGAGTACTTCTGTCACGGAAAGCTTTCGCAATTCGCCGTTCGGAACCGGCAATAAACTGCAGGTCCCCTTCACATGTGTCAAAATTATAAGGCGCACAACACAGTGGAGGCGCGAAAAGCTAGGCTCTTGCCCTGTATGAGCTGTTACGCCGACTATTTTATTTTTATTTGAGATTCGTAAAAAAAAAACTAGACTGTTTGTGGACCGTCGATCGATTTAGTTTTGATCATTAACACTCGCACCCCCGATCAGCCTAATAAAATTCATTAAAATGCTTGCTAAAATTTAATATTAGGTTGTCAAATATCTCCCTTCCGCCTTTTTGTCTTTGGAATTTTCCGGAAAATTCAAAAGACAAAAAGGAGATATTTGACAATCTTATATTTTCGATTGAATTTTGAAACTCGTAGGAAATATTTTGATCCAATTTTAAGAGATCTTTCACTTATTTAACAAAATCTGAAAATTCCCACCAAACCGACCTCAGCGATTGAAATAATGATCTGCCTTCTGCTAACAGAAGATTTCTAGGTCAGCCTTCATCTACTTTATGAATTGTCGGGTAATAAAAAATTAACCTGAACAGAATTTCCCATGGCACTAACAAGAAACAAGCAACACTTTAATTGTGAAACTCTCTAAAATCCAATAAAAAATCCATGTAATTCCGAAATGAACAGAAATCAATAATAACTTCCAGACACCATTTACCCACCAGATTTGGCGCCCAACGGAAGTGCCCCACATAACACTCCAGTCCTCCTCCAATGGCCACTTATTTCAAAATCGCTACTAGTTGTCCATAAAGCAAAACTTCACAACAACTATGAATTGTTTTTCTATCAGAAACACAAAATTTCCCAACTCATCCTTGCAACCAAAGAAAAAGAAGAAGAAAAAAGAAACAAAACAAAATCCAAATATCCCACCAATGCTTGATCTCTTTTGCTGTAAATAAATTTCATTTCGAACCGAATTTCTATTTTTACAAACGCGCAACCGAAAATATCCGAAACAAATCAAACCCGAAAAATTGTACAACAACCGATCTTAAGTGTGTTTTTCTTATTTCAAAATATTTCCATACCCACAGAGAGATACAATGTCTATCGGTCTGTTGGTCTCGCTCACTCGATGATCGGTGGCGGTGTAAAATACAAAAAAAAAAAGTATCTTGCACCATCACAACACATCGAATTTCGATGCTGCTGTTGGGGCGGACGACAGCGCAAGAGACTCGATGGCCTATTTCGAGTGTACAAACAGAGAAAAGAGATGGCAGAAGTACAAGTGTTCCTCCATTCGAGCTCATAGTTCATTGTTCAATCACATCTGTGAACGCGAACGCGAACGCGAACGTGAATGAGAAGGAGCAGTGGGGGGGAGGGGGATCTCTGAATTCCAACAAACGAAGGAGGAGAGAATACATCACACCCGACTAACTGACGACACGATGACGATGAAAAGACATCAGCAAAACGGGGGGAAAAATTGTTTTCCACTAATTTTTCATTTGACTATAAAATATGTGAACGACGGGGCTATTATTGGGACGCCATACGCGCCGATCTGTGTGTGGATTATTTTTAAACTCACGAAGGGGTGAGTGCTCAGATTTACGCATCCAACGGACGGACGCACACACTCCGAAATGAAAATTCCTCCGGCCAATGAGTCAATAATTTATATTTACAGTGTATCTGCGCTTAGATAGATTTCGAATGGAAACCAGAACATGACACGTTACTCATGCGAGGAAATCACTTTTCCTTCAATGGAAAATCGCAAATGCGCAAATGCACAAATGCACCCGTCCACCGCCGCCGTGGCGTATTCAAATTCAATTAATCAGTGGCGCTGGTTTGTGTATCTGACGTTCTTACAGAGAGATCATTGCTACTTAAGCTTCTGATCCTAATAATAAAGTTGTATCTGCATCTGCTGGAATGCGCGCAGACATACACACACGCACACACGTGAACCACTCCAAAGTGGACCTGTCCGCTCCGTGTGTGTCTGGGATACAACAAATTACAAGACCAAGAGGAGCGATAACTTCGCATCCGATTTAAATCTCAGCCGGCTAAAGAACACTCCGCCGGGTAAAATCAATTAATGGAGACTGTTTTTTTCTTTATTTTTCGATCGTTCTTTTCGTTCTTGTTTTCATTTTAATTTTAACCATTGTCGCCGCGCGGTTTTGGTTCTTGCTCCGTCGACTTTTGCGTTACTGGGCACTTAGTGGAATGAATTACTTCGAAGTCAAGTCTCTTTGTGTTGGACTCGCAGTGGCCGGAGGTGTTGTTGGTATGCAGGGAGCAGAAATATGCATACTCGCGATATGTGGAGGCTGATGTGCATTGTGGGGCTTACGTGGCTGAGGTCTGTCACCATGGACACGAGTGGAACGAGCGGACAACCTTGTGGAACGTGCGCTGAGTGCGCTTATGACTTGCTGTTGGTTGGTTTCATGAAAGCACGTGACGAGTAGGCTGTAGAGGCGAGTAAGCTAGCCAAGTTGGGCGGCTGGTGTTGGATTCTAGGGAGGCCGTTGCTCTAGGTTTGTAAAACGGGCACAAGAAATTCGTTTCGGATACTAAAAAAAATTTAAGAGACTCTTTTCTTACAGCGGAAACGATTTAACGCGAGGGTCTACGACAATTTGTTCTTCGATAACGTTGGGCGCCACGTGACAATTTTGGTAGCTGATGCTGTTAAGAAGCTCTAAGTTCCATTCTTATAACTAGAGAGATTGAAAAGAGATGAGATTTTTATTGTTGCTCACTTTTAAGCGAAGCTGCAACTAAATTTCTGCAATATTGATTTTTTATTGGGCGCCATATTGTTTAATAATTTGTTTCACTTGAAGGATATCGTATGCTTTATGAAAATGTACAAAATATAGTTTTAGATTAAACTTTCATGAGGAATACAATTTCACATTCTATTTAAATTCAGTGAGCCTTCAAAAATACGGGAACGTTGGGCACCACTTGTCCGTTTCCAGTTGGTGGCCTTCGTACGAAGCTCTAAATGCAGTTTTCTATAATCAGATGGGTTAAGGTAGGTAGGTAGGTTATGTGTTGGGCTGCGCAAGGCATCCACATGGAGCGGATGCAAAAACATCCCACTACTCCAAAAACCAGTTGGAGCTATCAATATTGCTGAGGATACGGCTCATGCTGGTGTCATCTAGTTCGCCGAGATTATTGAGAAAGCAGTGACCAAGATGCCTCTTTCTACGGTTCGCGAGAGCTCTACAGGTCCCTTAAAGGTGGAACGAGGCTTTTTCCTCTTCTTCGTCTCTGTAGTTATGATCAGATGGGTTGACAATAGATAAAATTATTGTTGCTCCTGAGTTTCAATCGAAACTGGAACTAAATTTCCGGGACTCTGCGTCTTTCGCTGGGCGCCATTTTGTGGAATAGTTTGTTTTACTTGAAAACAATCTTACAATTTGTGAAATTGAATAAAATATTCAGTCGGTCACAGAAGTAAGTATACAGCAAGAAGTGTGCTTTGTATTGTAAGTTGAATTCCTCATGAAAATGTAATGTAATGTAGTAGACAACTTACTTTTGTGACTGACTGTACATTCACATTACATTTTCATGGGGAATACAATTCATATCGTTTTCTAAAGAAATTGAACGAGCCTTCAAGAACACGCGAGACGCCTCACTCAATTTTGCAGTTTCTTTAAAAAAACCTAACTGTTGAACTATTGTTCAATTTTGTGTGCGTGATTTGGAGAGAAACCAATCTTTACTACGTCGGGCGCCACCTTTTTCTATCAAGCTCAACATCTAGTCACGTGAAAATCAATTTTTGCTAAAACAATGTTTCTAATATTTTTGATGGAAGTCTGAAAATTTTAGCAGAAAGAACGGGTTTAATTGCTCTTTGGATACACGTTTGGCGCCATTTTGCTAATAGAATTCGTAAGCCTCGCCAATGGACTAAAATTTAATAGAAATTGGTTAAAAATATGATTTTATAATAATTCTCTAAAATAAACAGCGCTTTGTTTCCTATTGGATACGTCTTTGCGTCGTTGAGTTACAAGAACCAGTTCTTAGCTAGTTCCAGCTGAGACCCAAAATAAGGTTAAAGTGCCAAATGCCATTCATTTCACAGTCCGAAGCCAATTTTGTTTATTTCCCCTTCCGTAATCACCATTTCCAACCTCTGCGTGTCTCTCTGCCACTCGCCTTCTCTCCCAAAACCCCTCCCATAATCGATCGCTGATCCTTCCACCACCCATTCACTCATAACAAACCAATTAAATGCCTCCACCTTCTGTCACATTCGTGCGTGAAAAAAAAACAAAAAAATTCCACATCCCATGCCCCGGACATCCATCAACCCAACTGACATCCGATGAACTCACCAAATGACTTGTCAATGAGTTGAATTCAATTAAAAAACAAAACAAAACACAATCCCTTAAACACTCTTATCCTGCAAACTGCCGTCGATGGCTTCATCCTCGTCGTCCTCCTCCTCCTCCACCATCAAAGTTATTCGTATTTTGACACCTGTCACTTTGACTTGTAGATGCACAAGATACAATGCAATCAGTAGCTCATCACGTACGTGTAATTGAAACAACAACAAACTCCCGGAGAAGAACGTTAACCGAAAAGAAGACAGCGGAAGTGCATTTGCCTATGCAGGTCGCGTGCAGTCACATGTGTGTGTGTGTGCGTTCAAACTGTGTCTGTGTATTTCATTTTTTTTTTCATGCTTCAACAAAAGATTTCCTCAAAAAAAAAACACACAATCCACAGATTGCCATTTTAATTCAATGCATCGATGTACGAGTGTATCTTTTTAACTTTTCTCATCACCATCATCATCATCATCGTTGTTGTTGTTGTTGTTTTGTTGCCCCCTTCGTTTCGCCCTCCTTCAACTGTTCAAGTAAAGTGAAGAATGCGAAGAAGTAAAACGAACAACGGTGGAGCGGAATTATGGCGATTGTCTAATTGCGAACGTTTTGCGAATGTGTGGAAAGAAATTTTGTTGTTGTTGTTTATATCGTGTAACAGTGCAAACACAACAAACAACAACAGTGAGAGAAACGAAAACAACAACAACAACAAAATGATATCCAAACGAATGAGTATCCAACTTCCAGCCAACATGGAAATATCGAGGTCAGTTCAGGTCATGCCACTTTAAAGCGAGCGATATGTGTGTGTGACGAAGAAGGAGACGAGGAAGACACACACACATACAAACGCAAGAGATGTGAGAGCGAATGAGGCAGGCAAAGCATAAGCCGAACGGGAGGGGGCGGAGGACTGAGTGAAGCTTGAGCTAAATGCTGCCACAGTTGGCAAATTAATTACACGCGTCCATTCAAGTGAAGCATCTACGATGGATGATCATTTCGAGGGATATCGAGGCTGCAGGGTTGCCAGACTTATGAGGTGTGGTGACAGTTGACAGCTGTCGAATGTGAAGAAGAGGCATTGTATCTCAACTAACTAAACTTATTGTAAATTGCCAGCGGTCTAACAAAATTGTTATTGAAAGCACAGCATTTTGAAGCCACCCATTTGACCTTTTTTCAAAGTTCGCCCGCGCTAAGACCTTGCTTAGGCAGAGAATTCAATTTAAGTGAATGCGATGAAAATATATCGAAAATATTCTATTTCACAATAATACTCAAACAATTTAAATAGCCAAAAAAGTAGATCGAACACGCAGAGAGAACAGGATGTGACTCGCGATGAACCAAACAAATGAAACCAAAATGCCTAGAACTATCAAACTTAAGTTTCTTGCAAAAACGCATCATATTTTTAAAATTCTGGGCTTGTGCCGCATCAATACTTGCAGATAAAATTGTCTTCGATAGCAATGGAGCATATTTAAAGACGCTTTGAAGCCTGCGAACCATAAAAATTGTATTAAAGCTGATATAATACAAGTCTTAATTACAAAATTTTCGGCGCTTCTTATCACTTGACCCATGTTTTCATTATGAAACATTGCCGACCGGGCATAAGTATACTCGTGATACATTGTTTTTTTAAAGTTGTTGATTGTACAATTAATTATTCGTAGCTGGTTGTTACACTGCTTTTCATACAAAGAGAAATATTAGCAATTAAGTAAAAAATACATTTTATTAAAGTTTATTTTATACCAACTGTTTTAGTTCCACATTTAATAACAGAAAAATAGATGATCACATAAAATTGTTAAAAAAATTACAGGTCGACAATGTCTTAAGGTTTGATTCCAACACATCAGTACTCGCTTTTAAAAAAATCGTAGAGAGATTCTGTTTAAAATTTAAAAGTTACAAGCTGTCTGCGAGTTGTCTACAAACAGTGAAATGAAAAAAACAATTTTCGGCAATTGGCAGCACCTAAGGCTTAGATGACTTTTGTTTTTAACCTTTTCAATGAGTAAATTACAATTCACTGTTTCACATTAAACCAAACGCTTCATTTGGGGGTCATGAATTATTGTCATTGTCTGTCTGTGCTTATTCCAAAGACAGTCTTATTCTAGTTAGTCAAGCCCAGGACGCAGCTCGAATTCTAATTTGCCTACAGAAAAGAACTGCACTCAAAAATCAAACTAGGTCATTTCGCAGAGCAGCAGGCAGTTTGTATTTAAAATTTTTCATTTCAACCAGATGGGCAAATATCTCAATAAATTCATTTCGTTAAATAAATTTGCGGCACATTCTTTTGCGAGTTTAACTTTGACATTTGGTTGGAAACATAAAAAAAAGGAAATAAGAAATAGGAAAACAAAAAAAAAGAAATTTGGGAACATTGCACTTATTACTTAAATATTAACGTAAGAGATACAAAAAAATAACTGGAAAACATCTTCACCGCAGAACGAAAAAAAAGTGTCAGTTTTACTCACGAACCAAGAGTTTTCCTTCTCCCACAAATGGATAAGTCCATTGAACTTAATATAAGTCAAAGAAATAAAAATATCCAAATCCATAGTTTCATTAAATATCTTCTTTTCATTCGTATGAAATTAACAAAAGTAAATCCTCTTCCATTTCGTAACTGTGCTTAAACTGTCTTTGTTAAGTTCCCTTAGCAGAAAAGTGGTGAGAATTAAATCGTTAATATCTCAAAAATTCATGCGAAAATCAAATTTTATTATTATGTATAATACAACTTTGCTTCTGTTGTTTTTTCTGAAATTCGAGGCTTTATTGTAATAAACTGTTATACATTTATGATTCGTTTTGCGTTTGATTCGATTGCGTTAGACACGAGTCTTCATCAAGTAATGCCTCCTATTCTGCATCTTTGAAAACCTTCTCTCTTCCACCGCCATGCCAGTCTTCGATGTCAAAATCACCGTTCTTGAAGCGTTGAAACCACTTTTTCATGAGCCTCAACCGCAGATTTTTTCATATTAAAGCAGAAAATTAAAACCTCCCGCCAATGACGAGCTCGTAAGCTGACATGTTTAATCGAAAATAACTTTATGATGCAGACACAAATCAACTAATACTTCGATGGCGTTATGTTTACAAATACCTAAGCTTATTGTATGACGTCTACGATCTATTTATTTCGACTACCACTTCGACTACAGCCATCTATTGCAAAATGGCGGAAGCAAAGTTGTACACCTAATATTTTTTTCTCGCAATAACACGAAAATTATTAAGTAAAGAATGCTCAAATCAATTTTAAACCAAAGATTTCATGATCTACATTCTAGATTTGAAAGATGAGTGAAGAGATTAGATGGTGAGGTATCATTTTTTTCAATTTGAAATCGGTCCATATCTCGAAAACGGAACTTTTAAACAAAAAGCCGTAGTGAAACATCTTTTTTATCAAACATATCAAACATCACTTAATGAATTGTAGTGAGCCTTTTTTCAGATTATATCCAACGATTTATTTTTGGCATATTCGGATATACTTTTGCTCCTGGTTTCATCTTTTAGCTACGAAAGTTTTAAAAGTTAAAAGCAGCTTGGTAAGGGTTGAAAGACAGACAAACTTCGAAGTGATTTCAAACGAATTCGTTTATTCCTTTAGAATGTTAACCTACAAATAATGACGATCCGTGCAGGAACTAGAACTGAGTCGGTCGTAATGATTTGTTTTTTTTTTTTTCAACTATTGAATATTGCAATTATTTCTATATATAAAAATTAATTGTTTGTTTATCCTTTATAGACTTCTAAATGGTAAGAGATAGAGCATTGATGTCTTTGGCAACTTTGTTCAGAATTCTGTCAAAAAAATTTTGGTACCAATTTTTTTGACGGGGATGGCTCCCATTGAGGTGAAGTGGGGGTGACTTTCAAAGTTCACCTGATCCTGTCGAGTTATATATCAACCAAAAGAAGATATCGGGTTTTGTCAGTTACCGTTGAAAAGATATGAAGCTCCAAAATTATAAAAAAGGTTTCTCCTCTAATTTCCACACCGTTTTGCCTAAAAATCTGGAAAATTCATGTAAAATTCGTCTTAATGAATACTTTCAATTCAAGAGAGAATTATATGTTAAATACATTTGGAGTTATTAGTTAATTTATTTTATTCGAAAGCGGCGCGGGTACTTAAATGCACGTGGCTTATCAGTAATTCAATAGTACAACAACACCAAGTCAATTATTTCCTTTTAAACGAAACAAAAGTGTGTCTGAGTGTGGTAGTTTGCCAGATATTAAGACCGAAACAATCTAGTCTTTCAATAGAAAAATATTGAACATTTAATTGGGAAATATCAAATCATTTTTGAAACCAATTCTCGCACGATTCGTTCATTGAGAATGAACGATTGACACAGCTCTTAAAGAAATATTGTGCGACATAGGTTGAGCAATATGATTGGATTGTTATTGTAATCACACATATTCCCATAATTTTTTTCTTATTTTTTGTTTAAGATAGTTGTCTAAAAGAAATAAAGAGCACCTATCTACCACCAGGGTGGGCGCCGTGTCGTAATCGTTAGTGCTTCGGACTGTTAAGCGAGAGTACCCGGGTTACAATACAGTTCGAGGAACAACAAATTTAATTAAATACAGTCGAATCCTTCTAAGTCGAACTTTCACAGGACATCAAAATTAGTCCGAGTTATAAGGAGTTCGACTTAAAGGATGGTTTTTGTATGGAAAATCGGGAAGAATGCAAAAATATGGCGAAAAAAATCGGAAGATCAAAATTAGTTCGACTTAGAGGATGGTTTTGTATGGATAATTGGGAAGCAGGAAGAAGGAAACTCGTGGCTTAATCGTTAGTGCGTTGGACTGTTAAGCAAGAGTACCCGGGTTCGAATACAGCTCGGGGAAATAACACCACAAACAATTTCCACGGCCCCACCTCCACCGGACGACTGACAATCCTCCTGGAGTACTTCTGTCACGGAAAGCTTTCGCAATTCGCCATTCGGAACCAGCAATAAACTGTAGCTCCCCTTCACATATGTCTAAATTATAACGCGCAAAACACAGTAGAGGCGCGAAAAGCTAGGCTCTGGTCCTTCGTTGATCTACCACCAGATTTTGTCATTAAGGATAAAAAAATCATTCAAATCGCAGCCTCGAGAAGATTCGCAGCATGAAATTCGAAGATGCCAATGGACTATTGCAGTTAATTTGAAGCTATATAGTCGAGTGATAAGCGATTTTTTAGCACAATTCAAGATCATGATTTGGACGATAGGTAGTTCCAACAAGACTGTCCAACAAGTTGCACAGCATGACCAATTAGAGCTTTATTGCATGGCGTTCCTACTTGATAATGAAATAAAATAATTGCCGCGCCACTAGAGAAATCTGGCCTAAACTAGATCCTGAACACTGATTTAGTCTCCTAAGACTCAATAGAATTCGAGTTAGGAACCTAATCAGTGTCAAAACTGGGCCTTCTACTTTTGGCAAACATGCCATCCGACTGGGCCTCCCGGCCAACGACTTCTGCAGAAGCTGCAGAGACGAAGAATAGGAAAAAACCTCGCTCCACCTTTTAGGGACGATGTTTATCAAAAACGTATCGTGTGTATGTGTTTTATTTAGCTTTGCTTTCAAAGCCAAAAAATTAGCAAACAATCAATTTGAAACCACGCTTTAGAAGTAAGTTTTCATAATTGTAACGCGTTGTTCAATTATCAAGATATCCATCATCGCAAACATTATTGCCAATGCATACAACGCTTACCATTTGTCTCGGTTTTTTTGGGAGGTATAGTGTAGATTTAGCAAAAGCTGCATCAGCTGAACTTGGCTTATAACGCAAAATGAATACAAGTTATTGCGTGTCGCTTTAAAAGATTACAACCAAAAGGCCAAATTCAAGATTTAATTTTTGCCAAGTGCTATTTACCAGTCAGTTTACTTCTACATTTTTTAAGGGTAGTTAAAGATCTGATATCTTAATCCTATTCGTTCCAATTTTCAGAATGCAGTGAATCCTTCTACGAATTTCCAAACAACAACCTCTGCAAAAAGTTGGCAACTCTACACAGCTGCTGCTTTGTTTTTCCCCCCGCCAACTTATCACATCCCAATCACCGCTAACAATCCCAATTTCATATGCGCCTTGCACTCGCGGTTCTTCTCGCTGCCCCAACACCGACCGTCGAACATCATCGTCATCGTCACCGCACCATTTGACTCTGCTCGGTGTGTCTTCATGTGTCTCAATGGGGCGCGCGCGCATACACAAGAGACGCCACAAAAGCGCAGTAAGCAGCATAATCCGTGCCCCCAACCTCGCCTCCTCCCACCCCACTTGCCTCGCAGCGAGAAAACAGAGAGAAAAGAGCGACAAATGAAGTCAAATGGAATGGAAACTCAAAACGGTATTATGCGATGTTCTTTCATTTATTTCAAAAGTTTTCTTTGCGTCTTTCCGTCTTTTTCGTCGTGTGTTTGTGTGTGTGTGGCACACTCTCGACCCCACCTGCACATGGATCATATCGTTTCATAACTGTTTCCATCTCATGGATACGGATACATTTTTTTTTTGTTTTTTTTTTCCAGAGGAATGCACGCTCGCACCGCACCGTCGTCGCCGTGTGAAGGTTCACCGGTTCCAATTGAGCTCTCGATTCGCCATAACAAATAACAACGGTTCAGTGTGTAATTGATCGAGCGAGCGTACCGGAGCACGAGAGGTGCTCTCGCAAAGGTCGATTGGACCGCGGTCAATACACACGCAATCGCACACACACAGCCACACAGATACAAGCAAGTCTCGCGTTTCAATCCATCGAGCGATCGAGTGCAGAGTGAGTGCGAGATCACTCCCGGTGTGGTGTGTCGGCCTCGATTCATCTCGCGATCGCTCCGGTGAAAGTAAAGAGCACTTCGACTTCGGGGTACCCAGATCCCGATCCCGATCACAGTGCCGCCGTTGACCGCAGAGCCAGAAGTGTGTTGTTTCCTAACCAATTGGGCTGCGGCTGTGGCTGCTGTGCGAGTGCTGCCCCCTGTACCCACCTGTGCCCACCTGCCACACGGCCACCACCAACGCGTCGTCATCTTCCTCGTTGTCATCCATTTCTCTTTTCTATTTTCGGAATTTCTTTTCAATGCGTCGACGCTGCTGGTGTTGTGGTCTACCATCGACGTTGTTGTTATTTGTAACTACACAACAACAACAATAAAAGTGGTAAACTATGAAGTGGTAAATGAGCTCATTGCTGCGCCGGCTGCCGCCTTTCTTTCTTTCTCCTGATGATGGATGCCATGGGTTGGGGTTTTCTGTTTTTTTCCAGTCGATCGGTGAGCCGGAGGGGAGGGGGGGCAATGAATAGGGGCCAACACGTCGTAAGTAAGTTGGGCTCAAAACACGGCCGAGGCTGAGAGTCTCAGAGTGGAGGGGAAGAAAATAATTAGAAAGTATTAGTTAAGCTTTCATATTATCTCGGTTACGTATGAGTGACGGTTTTTTTTGGGGGAGGGGTGGGGGGGGGGGTGGGGGGGGGGGATGGAAGTGACAGACAGACAGACAGGCAGGCAAGTATCATGCACACATGCGGGCAGCATAACGCGAAGAGCGCGCGCGCACTGCAATTCGCGAAAAAATCAATTTTCGGTGAAAACTTTTTCGTCTTCGGCGGACTTCCTTATGGGCTTAGGTTGAACTTTCATCGGACGGTTTGGTTATGTCAGAAATGACGGGGGTGAAAGGAAGGAAGACAGGTCATCTTTTGTGCAAAATGAGTGAGAGATTTTAATGTGTGAATGGGTGCTGTAGGCGAACAATGACCTTTAAGACCGTCACAGAAATGTCGTCATTCGAATCGAGATTTTTTTTGGAAACTTACTTAGAGCGAACCTCCAATAAGCGTTTTGAAGATGTGAAGTGTTCTTGACCACAAGATTGGCTCTAATTAATTAACTAATTGGGTGGCATTACAGTCCGATGATTCGTATCCGGGCCCGGCGCAATAACCATCAAGCCACGGCGCTCGTTTTTTCCTTATAAGAAAGTTACAAGAAAAGATGAGTGAAAACTTTCTTCTAAGTTCTAAGATTCATAGCTTATGCACTAACGGATGCCCTTAAAGTATTACAACACATCCTTACATTCTTCGCAAGTGGTGCCAAGGTCACATAAAAAAAGTTCTTACTTAAATCAGGCATCGTAAGCTGCAAATCTTAGAGAATTCTTTAATAGCCGGATTTGATTTTTAAAGAAGTCTATAAATTCGACATACTCATTTTCATGTCATGCCAAAACCACATTGGAAAACTTTTTGCACTAGTTCCAGGCTCCAATTGGTTTCTAGAGTAGTGGGATGTCTTTGCATCCGCTCCATGTGGTATCACAATGGGCCTCATCTGGCCTAAGTGCTTGGCTGCCTTGCACAGCCCACCACACAACCTACCTACCTACCTACCAAGCTGTAAATTATAAATGGAATGATTGAATATTCGAATCATTAGATCAAATTTTGAAGACGCTGTTCAAATACCAGAAGAAATCAGTTTTGACTGTAAGTGTTACCAAAATCACTGGATGTTTTTCAAGAAATGCTCCAAATTTCTCAATGGAACAGGCTGCAGGTGACGCAATGGTTTTTTAGAATATGCAACGACAATTTTAATGGGAACTTCCAAAAAATTGTAACAAACTAGTTTTCAAATCTTGTGTGATGCACACAATTTACGAATCAAAATGGTTTCTTGTGAAATTTGGAGCCAGTTTGAAACATTCGACGCCTTGTTTTTTTTTTTATTAATCCTGTAACTTGGTATTTAACTTACAGTCAACTACAAAGCAATATTGACCTTAAGCCGTGCAAATTTTCGACTGTACGTAAGCCCCTAAGACAGATGTTTATTAGGTAAAATTTCGCAATTCATTGACGAATTTCGGAAAGTTTTATAAGATATCAAAAATGACTGCAATTTCAGTTGTTGTGCGTATAATTTTTCGTAATTAGTGTATTTTTTAGACTGTTAGTTGTAAATCATGAATTCTACAGCGTTAAATATTTTAGGCAGGCTTCAAATTTTACAAGAAATCGTTAAATATACAGTGTCGGGCAAAACAAACGCAACAAATTTGGTTCGCAAATGTCAACATACCTTATGATCAAAAAAGAACCGAAATTTTCATTTTAAAATTCCCGCGCTTGTCCAATCGGTAAAATTTTATTCTCTCAACGTTCGCAACACTTTTATACATATTCTGTCAAATTTTGACGGATATCGTATGATTAGTTTTTGTTTGACGTCTATACAAATAAGTTGAAAAATTTTCGTGTGGCGATTTTTATAATGGATGAAAATTTAGAACAACGTGCGTGCATCAAATTTTGTGTTGCAAATGGATTTAAGTGTTCCGAAACGTTGAAAATGTTAGAAAAGGCCTTTGGTGAATCGTGTCTAGGAAAAACACAGGCATATGAGTGGTATAAACGGTTCAAAGGTTGTCGTACAAGCTTGGATCATGATGAGATCCCTGGCCGCCCAACAACATCTGTTACTGAAGAAAACATTGAATCGGCGAAGCAAATCGTGTTGCAAAATCGTTCTGCACCGATAAGAGAGATTGCTGTGTTGTTGGGCATCTCTTATGGATCAACCGAACACATTTTAACTGATGTTTTGGGTTTAAAACGCGTCGCTGCTCGGCTGGTGCCAAAAAACCTGAACTTCATTCAAAAACAGCGTCGTGTGGTGTTGTGTTGTGTCTCAGTTTTTGGCCAAAAACGCAACCAATATCATCAACCAAGCACCGTAATCTCCAGATATGGCCCCGTGTGACTTTTTTCTCTTCCCCAGACTCAAATTGCCATTGCGGGGAACGCGTTTTCAGACCATAGAGGCCATAAAAGAGAATTCGCTGCGTGAACTAAAGGCCATACCTTCGGCGGCCTATAAAACTTGTATGGAAAATTGGATCAAGCGTTGGCATGCATGTATTGCCGCAGGAGGAGAATACTTTGAAGGTGATAATAAAGAAAATTATTAAAAATTGAAATTTTGCGTTTTTTAATTAAATTCCGGTTCTTTTTTTATCATAAGGTAAATACAGTAGATGACGGATATAACAACATTCTATTAAGTTGTCAAATATCTCCCTTCCGCCTTTTTGTCTTTTGAATTTTCCGGCTATGTACAAAGCGCTACAGAGCTCGTATCCAAACTAATCATGCATAGCGTCGTTTTGTAGGTTATGTCAAGACCTTTCAAATGATGTATTGCCAGATACGAGTTCTGTAGCGCTTTATACATAGCCGGAAAATTCAAAAGACAAAAAGGCGGAGGGGAGATATTTGACAACCTAATATGTCATTCATTTAAAGTGTAAACACCAATAATTTTTTTTTCACTCAAATATGTCGAACTTTGTGCCTGAAAAAGTCTTTTTGTGGGGAGTTATTCGTCATTACCTCTCTCCCTCGGTACCTTCGGCCCGTGCTGTGTCTTAAACAGGATTCTTCAGGGTAGCCCCAACCCCTTTAGCACGCGCCTGCTGCTGCTGAAAGTCATCGTATTTTAGTGGCCGTTTATTGTGAACATGCGCTAGCTAAGCGAACGTGCCAAAAGTGGTTTGCACAATTTAAATGTGCTGATTTTGGCCTAGAAGATGATGGACGTCCTGGGCAGCCAGAAAAGTTTGAAGATGAAGGACTGGAAGCATAACTCTATGAAGATTGTTGCCAAACACAAGAAGAACGTTTTCTCTGTTGATGTTAAAAGCAGTCCATGCTTAAAAAATTTACAAGTAGTTTTCTGGGAACTCGAAGGTAACATCACGTCCAGACACGGAAGTAAAGGTGTCAACTTTGTGTTCAATGGTGGTCAGTTGATTCTTATCTAAATGCACCTTAATGAGTTGAGTGCCATCGAGCTTGACGCGGATACGCTTACCGACAATCTCGGCGGGGAATACCAAATCTTCTAGGATGGCATCGTACAGAGATGTAAGGGTGCGGGAACGTGGTCTCTTCTGTTTCAGAGGATTCCTCGACTTCCTTGTTGGCTTGGGTAAAATCTTGCGTTCGCCAATGAAGACGACACATGAGCTCACAGAATCTTTGTGTGTCATTCAAGAAGCCATTTCAAAACGTTTAAAAGTAGCTGGATATATTCAAAAGCAAGGAAATTGGGTTCCACATGAACTCAATCCGAGAGACGTCAAAAGGCGGTTTGCATGTTCGAAATGCTGCTGAAACACCACGAAAGGAAGTCATTTTTGCATCAAATTGTTACTGGTGATGAAAAATGGATCCATTACGACAACCCCAAGCGCAAAAAATCATATGTGAAACCCGGCCAACCAGACAAATCAACGGCAAAGCCGAATATCCAAGGCGCGAAGGTAATGCTCTGTGTTTGGTGGGATCAGAAGGGTGTGCTGTATTATGAGCTGCTAAAACCAGGTGAAACCATCAATGGGCAACGCTACCGAACATAATTAATCCGTTTGAAGAGAGCTGTAGCCGAAAAATGCCCGAAATATGCAACCAGACATGAGGCAATAATTTCGCATTATGACAACGCTCGGCCCCACGTTGCTAGTCCGGTTAAGAACAATTTGGAAAACAGTAGATGGAAAGTTTTACCCCACCCGCCTTATAGCCCAGACCTTGCTCCTTCTGACTTCCATTTGTTCTGTTCACATCAGAGTACAATATCAAAAAATGGCTTGATTCATTCTTGGCTGCCAAGGCATTTCTTTTAAGATGGGATCCACAAATTGCCAGAAATATGGGAAAAAGTCATAGCTTCAAATGGTCTATACTTGAATAATACTACTGTACATGTTTTTCTTAAATAAACGTCCAAATTTTTGAAAAAAAAAACGCACTTCTTCTTTGTGCGGCACTCGGGGTGGACCTGGGCCTCCTTTAGCAACTTCCTCCATCTCGCACGGTCCCCTGCCAGCTGCTTTTAGTGACGAATTAAGTTATACACCCAATAATTCAAAATGAAAAATAAAATTATTTAAAAAGTACTATACTAGTCTTAGTAGTCAAAAACCTGTTCTTTAAACATATATAAAAACATTGTTTAAATTTTCTATTTTTGTCGATCATGTGTATCACATTTTTTCTGAGATGCAAAGACTCTTGAGCTCGTTTGCAATGTCAGCGTCATAAAATTATTTTGTTGAAGTGACTACGCAAGTGGAAAGTTAGAAGTTCGAGATTCTAGCTTAATCAAAGCTTCGCACTTTCCCCCGAAGTCACAAACCCCACACAAAACCAATAAATTTCGCCTAAAAAGTTTCTAGAGCACATTTTTTTGTCTCCAACAAATGCAAAATTTTCTACTCGAATTCGCACTCTCCTTAACTACTGGCAACGACCGACCTGATCCAATGTCATGTCTGCTGACACTGTTTACGGCAAATTTGACAACCACTTCGTCAGACATGTGGAGACGCTCCTGCTCTCCCTTAAAACTCCCAAAAAAAACAGCAAAAAAGAGACCCAAAATTTCTGTTTCAGATTCAAAAGAAAACAGCCGACCACATGAACAATTAACCTCACCTTAGCCCTGTTCCCCTGAAAAAACACAAATTCGAACTTTTTTTTTTTACTCATTCTGATGAACCGGTGCAAGGATCATGGTCATGAATATGTTTTCGATAAAAAGACCGAATTGCAAAAGACACGCAACATTTCATTTTTTCGATTTTTTTTGTGTTTCTTTTGGAAAAAAAAGGTGCCCCAGACAAAAGGCCGTGGATGAAGACGAAAAAGGGTAACAACAACATGAAAGAGCTTCCAAAGCAGTTGTCATGATTAATAAAATTATTGTTTTCAGAATTTTTCTTTTTTTTTTTTTGGATTCAGTTGAAGACTACGCATATGTGTGGGGAACGTCTGAGTGAGAGACGGTGGCCTTTAAAAAAAAGGATCGGGATACAGATACACGGTTGTTTTTATTTCATTTTAATTTGCGAACAAACAATCGCCTTCTTTTCGAGTGGAATTCCATGAGACTCGGTCAATTATTGAGACTGTTGCTGACGGCTTTTGGGACGTTCGTTGTTTATGTGGCTCTGAGTGTGTGTGAAGGTTGGAAATTGCCTCCATCAGACGGATGATGAACGAAAAAAAAATGTTGCTGTGGAGTAATTTGGAGAGGATACTTGAAGGAAATTTTCCTGTCCTAGCCACACGAGCTCATAAGTCGTTCCACATAATTTTCATGGAACAAACTTCTTTTCAAAAAGAGCGGTTATTACCAGAATCACCCACATCGTGCTCCCTTTTCCAAAACCTCCCCACATCTGTGAAGCACTCTGTCTTGCAGTCAATTCATGCGCCCATCAGACAGTGTCCATCACGCATCTTCACGTCACCCCATTCGTCATTCCTCATGACTGACAATCGCCCTTGAACTTTTTCCCTTCCCCTCCTTTTGCTATCTTCACCTCACAATCGTGCTTAATTTGCTGCTCTACAAATAATTAGCTCGTTTACCGACATAACCTCGCGTCTTCACACGAACTTCGTGCGATAACGCGGAGCGACCGCAGCGCTCTGTGAACAGCTCCTGTCGGGCGTTCCCTCAGCCAAACCTGGATTTCTGTGTTTTTTTTTTTTTTTTTTAATTTGCATTTCAAAAACAGAACCAGAAACAGACGCGGAATACGAATTTCAATTGCTACGCCCCGAAACGGACAAATTAACAAACAAACAGCCCCGAGTGCAGCCATCAAACCGCTGCCGTCGTCGTCGCCGCTGACGATGATGAAGACCACTGACAAACGACGACGATGACGATGGCAGCGGCGGTCTGAATCGAGGCCTACCACTTGGATGGATTCACTTCAAGAAGCGCTTTTCATGTGCGCAGCCGTCCCGACCCCCGCCGATGCGGCAAACGGCGCTGTGAAAATGAGGGAAAAATTGTTACTAATGGATACGTTCGGATGCGGTTCAGTGGCTTTCTAGGCAGATACTCTCACACACACACACACACACACGCGGGAGAGCGTTCACGTCGGCGCGTCTGCGGATCTCGATGCGAGGAATCGAAGCGATCGCCTAGGGTCCGAGTCCGAGGCTATCCGTGAGATTTCGTAATGAATTCGCTCGTCATCATGGTTGGTTAGGTTCCTCGCCGGGCTGCTTCGTGTCAAAGCTCAGTTGACGCAGTGAGCAGGGGGAGTGAAGACCGCCGACGATCCGCGCTCATCCCGTCGTCGGTTTTATGGATGAGATGGTCGCTGAGCGTTCTCATTCTTGAGTGTGACTCTGTGTGTGTGAGAGTTTTGGAAGATGTTTCGACAATTCTCAGGAATTGGGTGCTGTTCCGATGGTCGATTGTCGGTGTCATCATCACTCGGGCGCGCAGGTGGGAAGCGTTTTCTATTTTTCTGTTTATCTCTTTGAATGTATCTTTGGCATGGACACGGACGGAGATTCTACTTGGGGCTTAGATTGAAACACTGCGTGATGACATTGGGGCGGCCTGGAGGTCCAGAGGTGGGTGGGATAAATTGGGTGGCACGCGGACGCGATGAGATAACAATTTGTTGGACCGTTAGGAGAAGGTGGTGATTGATGGGAGGTTATTCCGGGAGCTAGGGGCCAATCATTCGCTTCGTTGGGGTCATCTGCGGGATGATGGTGGCGATCAATCGCGTGGAAGTTAAATCTTTGGAGATGTATGTAAGGCTGGGAGTGGGGTTCAACGCCCACAGATAGGTTCTGGAAGAAGTCGCAGATGTTCTACGACTCTCTGTCAAATTGGTTGATCAGTTTCGTGTTTCATAGGTTCTGGAATAGGATTTTAGTAACAAACGGTTTTTTAATTGAATTTTTTAATTGGACCTTTTTTTCCAATTTAGACTCTAGTCCTTATCAAGTTCCCGTCCAATTTTGACGCTAATATTCAATGCCAAGCCTTACCTTCGACCTCGTGGCTAAGATTCTACTCCAAACCTTGTCGACTTCTAAGTCAAAATCCGCCTCCAAGCTTTATAAACTTCCTCTCCGGCTTCGTAGCTCAAATCCGACTCGAACCCTTATCGCCTTCCTCTTCGACTTCGTGCCTCAAATCCGACTCCAAGCCTTCTCGTCTTCCTCTTCGACTTCGTGGCTCAAATCCGACTCCAAGCGTTCTCGGTTTCCTCTTCGACTTCGTGGCTCAAATCCGACTCCAAGCGTTCTCGTCTTCCTCTTCGACTTCGTGCCTCAAATCCGACTCCAAGCGTTCTCGTCTTCCTCTTCGACTTCGTGCCTCAAATCCGACTCCAAGCCTTCTCGTCTTCCTCTTCGACTTCGTGGCTCAAATCCGACTCCAAGCGTTCTCGTCTTCCTCTTCGACTTCGTGGCTCAAATCCGACTCCAAGCCTTCTCGTCTTCCTCTTCGACTTCGTGGCTCAAATCCGACTCCAAGCCTTCTCGTCTTCCTCTTCGACTTCGTGCCTCAAATCCGACTCCAAGCGTTCTCGTCTTCCTCTTCGACTTCATGGCTCAAATCCGACTCCAAGTCTTCTGGTCTTCCTCTTCGACTTCGTGACTCAAATCTGACTCCAAGCCTTCTCGTCTTCCTCTTCGACTTCGTGCCTCAAATCCGACTTCAAGCCTTCTCGTCTTCCTCTTCGACTTCGTGCCTCAAATCCGACTCCAAGCCTTCTCGTCTTCCACTTCGACTTCGTGCCTCAAATCCGACTCCAAGCGTTCTCGTCTTCCTCTTCGACTTCGTGGCTCAAATCCGACTCCAAGCGTTCTCGTCTTCCTCTTCGACTTCGTGGCTCAAATCCGACTCCAAGCCTCGTCGTCTTTTGCTCGACTTCGTGGCTCGAATTGGACTCCAAACCTCATTGACTTCCTCTTCGACTTTGTAGCTCGAATCAAATTCCAAGACTTCTCTCTCTTCGACCAGGCTTTGTTTTAACTCCGATTCCAGTCATCGTCGAGTTCCTCTCCCAATCGAAGCTCGTCTCCTTGTTTTTGGATTTTCTAAGCGTCTAAATCTCAATCGAGGTTCTTTTCGAGAGTCGAATTCCAAAAATTTGTAAAGAACTGCGAAGAAATAATCCCTTTCAAGTTGTGGGACAGGCTTTAGGCCTTCGAATCTCTTCAGAAACATGACACGCACAATAGAGGTACTCAAAAAAGTCGCAAAAGTAGACATGCGATCTGGTCGCATTCACATTCAATGTCCCTTAGGCGTCCGTTCCAAGCTTATCCCCAACCAATTTCCTGAAATAGAAGCCTTATTCATGCAGATTTTAGGAACCACCGCCAACATTTTTGACCGCGATGACTTAACCGCCATAAAACGTGACCATGCGTCAAAGCTTCCTCCTCGTGTTCGTCGATCAAAATGAGTTTCTCTGCGTTTTCGTCAAAAACACCAGCGTCAACGTGACAATTGGACATGACAGTTACTCCAGAAACGAACTTTCCCAAAAAAACTGATTTCCACAGAAAAAAGAAAAAAAAATTAAGTCGTTCCCCTCGGGCCAACCGAATTGGCACAACAAATTAAATTCACTTCGTGGGAATGCGTTCGCATTGTCTCCAGACCACCGACATCACGTTTCAAAAATAAAACCAAATGTCCGCCTTCTTCCGGAAGACAATCTTTCCCTCTCTCTCTTTTTCGAAAGACAAAAATTTTATTTTAATAAAATTAATCATTTGTTGCTGTTACATGTGGCTTCTCTCGTAATTCCGAAGAGTTACCTGCCCACAACACTTTTTTTTTTTTGGGCAAATAGACAAAAAAATTGGGACCCTCCAAGACAAAGACCTCCAAAAAATTTCACCTCTTCTCGTAACCAAAAAAAACAACGACGATAAATCAAAGATGCGAACGAAAAACAACACGAAACGCGGCCGCACACCAAACCTGAGACAAAGTGAAACAACAAAAACGAAGGACCGGGGGGGAAAAGGGGCGACGAAGAAATTCAAATGATGAAATCTTCAATTAAACCATTTCAATTGGATTATTGCGGGAGCAGTTCAACTTCGGTTGAACTCTCCGGTTGACTCCGAATCGTTGGCGAGAGATTGCAGCGCGTTGTTTTTTTTTTTTTGGCGCGATCACAGCTCCGTCACGATCACCGCCTGCCGTCGATGAGACGCAGTGGCGGCGGCAAGGGGCGGTGGAATGCGTGTGTCTCGAACGCCTCAAATTGACACGTTTCTTGGGATTTATTTTCGTTTTGTTATTTCACTTTTTTTAGTATCTTTCACCGTCCGTCGTTAACGTCGCCGTTGCCATCGTCGTGAATATTCAAATTCGAGTGATTTAAGCCGGGTGTTCGTCCCTCTCCCCTACCTCGACTTGAACAGCAATTGCGAAGAAAGAAAAAAAGAAGCAGTCTTCGAAATTATCATAATCACGATCACCGGTGGTGATGTCGACGGTGACGATCGGGCGGCGCGATCTGCCGAAAGAGGAGCGAGTTCGAGAATTTATGAATCTTTATCCAATAAATTAAAAAAAAAAATTTCGCGGTCACGTTTGAGTTTTGACCGAAATCTGCTGGGTGGTAAGTGAATCACCGTTATGACACCCCGATCGCTTTGTTTGCTTAAGCGTCCGATCGAGTTCTGGAATAGAGCCGGCTCTTTGTGTGGCACAGTGACAAATTCCGGTTAAGTTTGTGATTAAACTTCGAGTGGGAATTGTATCGCGATCGATGTTGTTTGCTGATTTTACTGATCAAACAAAATTTCGAAGATAATCGTTGTGATGTAGATTAGCGGGAATGTCGCTGGGGTTAGTTTATCGCCAGGTGGGGTAGACAGTGTGGTGCCAAATGAATTCGGTAAGCGAATTCCACGGCTTCCGGAGGGTGACATTTGAAGTGTAATTGCGATGATCAGCGTGATCGTGTGGACGGATCAGAATTTGGTTTGTTTTTCAGCTAAATCGAACGAAAGGGTTTGATTCTAAATGAATTGGAGCAAAGTCAAAGACATGGGTAGATGGGCCATATAGTGGTCTCTTTTTAAACCAAAGGTTGTTTTAATATTGTCAGCTGTTTTCCTTTCCTTGACAGAAATTCAGTATCATACCTTCGCGGATCGAAATCAACAACGTTGGAAAATATTGAAAACTTATTTCCAAAGTGAATGTTGTCTGGCCCGGTGCATTTTTTGAAAAGAAATCGTAGTATCGGCCGCCTAGGCGATGTCAATTGGCCACGTCCGAGCTGTGATTTGACCCCCTTGAAGCTTTTTCTGTGGAAAACCATGAAGGACCCATAGTATGTGCTCAAACCGATGGCGATTCAACCACTTAAGGCCAATATCATCCATTCAATCTGTGAGCTACAGCCCGAATCCATCAACAAGGTCTTAGAAAATTGGAGTGAGAGAATGCGCTGCTGCAAAGTAAGTTGAAGCAGCCACTTGAACGACGTTCATCATCATCATCATCATCATCATTTTCTGAGACCGCATGTTCCACTGAAGGGGTTGGGGGCAGTGCTAGCAGAAGAGATCTCCAGACAACCCAATTCTCAGCCGGCGACTCTAACTCCTCGGAGGGTATGCCCAAGCGACGTTGTATTCCTTAATTAATGGGAATATTTGCTCTTTCTAATAAAACCATAATACATGGAAAAAAATTAATTTTGTTCATTTTATTACATTTTTAAAAAGTAACTTGTATTTGGCCCACCCTGTATTTAGATTTATAAATGTCATTGCCAGCGGTCCGTTCATTATAAGACGGTTGGGTTGACTCGCATTCCCGAATTGTGAGCGTCGGCTTAAGAACCGTTCGGTAGTGGCAGAAAGGCGGCAGGGAGAAAGAATATAACAACAACTTGGGAATTAAATTTGACTATCCCGAGCGCTTGTATGCCATTTCAATAATTCTGGGTAACAAAAACCTGAGTTGCTGTAGTCTTGCTACTTGAACGAACCTTTCGTAATTTTTTTGTAGTTTGGTAAAGCAGATAACCGTCATCCTAGGTCCACATTCAAAACTTTGTATTAATAAATACAATGCTGTGACTGCAACGCCTACCACGACCGCCTCCAACTCATTAACTTACGAACCCTTAAATACCGCAGAAATATTACAGACATCTTCACCTTCCGTCTCTTTGATGGCGGCATTGACTGCTCAACCATTCTCAGCTCCATCCACATTAATACCAACCCACGTAACACACGCACCCTTCGCTTCTTCTACCTTCCTCCCCATCACAGCTCCTACGGCTCAAATGAACCCATCTCCCGGATGTTGTGCAAGTGTAACTCCGCTCCCGCTTTCGACTGTAGCGTGAATCCTTCCACCCTAAAACTCAGTGTCCGCACTCTCAACCGCCCTCCTCCTTAGAAGTTAAGTTAAGGTTAAGTTTTCAGTTAGTTTTTAAGTTAGGTTAAGTTTTTCCCCGGGTGTCATAAGCCAATAAATGGGGCTGTTGCCTCACTAAAACTAAAACATCCTTTCTCTCAAAATCTGATCTTTTCTAAAACGATATCCACTTCTAAGCATTTTTCATTTTCTCCATTTTTCTAAGCATTTTTCAGATGATTAAAAAAAATTAACAGCAAAGGCCCAAACATTGACTCCTGTGAAAACAAATTGATAACCTTCGAATCAATTTTAATGATCTCTCAGTCTTCCTCAGCTGATTTCCATGCGAAACTGTGTGAGTTTCTAAAAATTTCTCAGCTTTTCATCATCATTAGTGGCCTTACAGCCCACGAAGGGCCAGAGCCTAGCTTTTCGCGCCTCCACTGTGTTGTGCGCCTTATAATTTGACAGCTTTTAGTCATGTGAAATTTATCATCATTCATTTTAGACCGCACATCAACACGCTTTAAGGTTCCACACAAAATTGAACGCAGCAATCAACCACATCTAGATGAGATGATCATATTTCAAGGATGTGTTTCTGTTCCTTGATCGTCCATCTACTCAAAACTGCACTCAAATCGTTAAGTCTCAATGGCAGCTTAATCATACGATCATCTTGTTGTCATGAACGATGATTTTTGGACTCAGAACCTTCAAGTCGACGATCAATTGGGACCGAAATTAAGATATTGAGAGTAATTTCATGAAATTTAACTAAATTTTAAAAAGACGGGGATTCCTTTTTCGTGTTGGTTCAAAATTCAGTTTCTCCTGATCGTTCTACTGATCCACCAATTGATCATATTCCCCACAAACTTCCGGCTCTCACTCTTTCATTCCAATGCCATCCACCTAAATGCCCCTGAAGCACAAAAATTCCATTCCCTTCATAAAATTCCAGACCTCACATTTCTCACCTCCACACGACCACAATGACACCCAGCTCCCCCCTCCGGCTCCGCTGCCAATCACACATAAAACAAATCGATGAATATCAATGCGCCACAAAATAATGACCAAGATGGCATTGTTAATGCTTCACTCCACAAAACACAAAAAAACACAACCAAACAACAAAACAACAGGCCGACCAAAGAAAGATACGTATCTTTATCTTTTTTTATTTGTTGGTTCCTCTTCCAAAAAGATCACCACCGGTGAGCACACATCTGTCGAATGATCTTCAAAATAAAGACCCCAAGACGGGAAAAAAAAAATAAAAATAAGTCGAAGAACACACGAAGAAAAACGCGGCAAAACGAGAACAGAGAGCGGCCCCTGACAACAATGCATTCCAAAGATGATCGGATGACGATGATCGCTTCGATGATCGGTGCGATAAACAAACAAAAGCTACACAAACAACAACCCAACACACACACACACACCGACACACGGGGGCATTTGTTCGCTGACAGCCCTCGCAGCACAACAAACAAACAGGATGCACCTTGAAGAGACGCAACCACACCGCGACAACACTCGAGAATCGTTTCGACAAATTTAATGCGCCCTAATGGGCCGAACGAAATTCGGGCCGAGTTCGAGGCGTTCTCGCTCCCGCACCGGTGTCAAGTGCCGGTAGTTAACGGCATAGTGGTGGTGCCGGGTGTCTGTGTGTGTGTGGAGAAAAGGTGCAGGGTACGTGCCCGTCTGCATGTAAGGTGCAGCGACAAACGCGCCATCTCTGTCTGTTTGACAGACGCTGTCACTCGGCTGCCGCAGCCCCTAACAGATAATTAACCGATGATATACCGCTCAAGCTGCGCTCTGGAAAAATATTTGTTAATGGGGCTGGGGCTCCTTGAGCCTGAGAGCATCGTGGTGAATCGTGGTGAATCACAACGGTGGCTCGTGCCTTGTGTGGGGGTGTGCGTGTGTTTTCCATGGATGGGATAATGAAATGAAAATCCGTTTTACATCCTCGGCGGTTGTTTTGTGTGTGTCGGTCCCGACAGCGAGGGGATGATTTATGTTTCAATTTGACGCAGGCTGCCATCTGCCTGGGAGGGGTATGAAGTTAGCTGTGTGTGCATTCCTGGGGTACAGCTGATCCTTTGGCTGACGAAAAAAGGTCACAGGAGTGTTTTTTCTGTTAAAAGGATGCGATCAAGGATTTTGTTGGGTAAATGTTGTCGAATTCTCGGGGATCGATTTCGTTTTCGATGTAAAGTGAAGGTGAAGGCGATGGCGGGTAAAATGTGGAAATCCGGTTTCGTTTCCCGGGAATTTTTCGTTCCTGTTGTTGTTCGAAGGACAGGAAGAGGCATTTTGTTTTTTGTTTTTTGTGAAAGATGCAAAATGCAGTCGAACGGAAGGTGACGACGGTATTGGTCTTATCGAGGGACGTCAATTTGAGGTGAACGGAGTCAGGTAGGCAATTATAGGAGGGATTGTGAGAAGACAGCGATAGTTTTGAAAAAAGTCTATAACAGTTCTAGTTAAACATTTTGAAGCAATTATGCCGTAGATCATTTCAATTTTATAAGTAACTCGATGCTTTAATAGGGTGTGCAAAATATAACTTTCTTTTCAAATGTGGAATGGAATGAACAATATTCAATTTTTGAAGTGAATTATAGCCTCACTAAGAAGAGAAAACTATGTCATGAACTATGGAATACAAAGTCGTCTAAATGACTGCTTCAGCTGCGAAGTAGCACAGTCTATTACTCGGCTTACAGATTGTACATCGCCGTTGAGTACTTGAATCGTTTCCAAATTGTCGGCATGACAGTGGCGCTTCAAGGTTAAATAAAATAAATAGTCGGCGTAACAGCCCATACAGGACCAGAGCCTAGCTTCTTCGCCCTTCAAGGTTACTCATAAAAAAAAAATTAAAGACGTCAAATGGCAGCTCCGAGGCGCCCAAATAACTACGCCATAACAGCTGATAACTAGAATGAACATTCGTTGGGCTCACTTTGGAAAAATAAATTTTAATATTTTTCAACGTTGCTTAGCCGTTAAGGCGAAGAGGTACGATATTGACTTTCTGTTAAGATTTCGAGCGGGAAACAGCTTTCAATGTCAAAATGATTTAAAAATAAACCACTAGATGGCCCACTCTCTAGACTCGAAGCATTAAAACCCAGGAGCAAGTCTCCTGCTTATTGATATTTCCAAAATTATGTAATTTATCGTGCTTGTGGGCAACACACTGACAATTTCGTGAGATCTTGGAACTCAACAAAAATATGTGCATCGGCAACGAGACTCTACAAGACCTGAAGGACGGGTGTTAATAATCAGTGCTCGGACTTTAAGACACCTAAATGACTCAGGGCACTCAGTGCAGAAACATGGCTGTGATCACGTCCATCATTTTAATGATCTTTTGCGATCACTGATCATACTCGTTTGGCAAAGACCCTCTGAAAAAATTACAAGCTTTTTTGTAAAATTGAAATATTATGCTTGGAAATAAAAAGCGGGTTGTCAATTAGCCATTCAATTACAGAATAATTTTATTGTAGCAAGATTTTTAGTACTTTAGTATACTTGAATGTCAGCTAAAGTGCGGAATTAATTTTGCTTACATCATTGCCATTTTTTTTTCTTTACTTTTGACGAAACACCCTTCAAGGGTTAAATGCCTGTTAAGTAAGATCGAACTAGTTTCAGTTAAGTAAGAAGACCAGTACCGGAGGTTGCTTAGTATTGTTGCAGAAATCATGAATTAAATCCAGCGTAGTAGAAATTTTTTTGTGATATTAATTATCTTTTTTGACATTGACAACACAAAAATGACACCCAATTTGGAACGATCATCAAATTGTGCAGAAAAATTTCATCAAATTTTGTACCTAATTTTTTATGGTAGCTAAACAGTCACAAAATTCTCTCAGATTATTAAAATGATCATCTAGCTGGAACTAAAAGTGATGCCTAATAAAGGATATCCGTAAGCTAGGTAGAACAAAATATTAGGTTGTCAAATATCTCCCTTCCGCCTTTTTGTCCTTTGAATTTTCCGGCTATATACAAAGCGCTACAGAGCTCGTATCCAAACTAATCATGCATAGCATCGTTTTGTAGGTTATGTATAAGACCTTTCAAATGATGTATTGCCAGATACGAGAAATGACTCGAAATTTACAACTATTATTGAATTTGTCAGAAAAGTTACGCATTAGAAAGACTGCCACATTTGCAACAAAACTGATGTCTAATATTCAGAAGACCATCGAATTTATTGAAAAATTTTCCTTAATTTTTAAGAAAATCTGCGAATATGGTCGCGAATTCTAAAAAAGGTCATCAGACCAAGCCACAAAATTTACACCGAATTTTACAAAAATTTCAAATTGGACACAAAATCGACATAAGCGAACGATCGCAAATCTTAGCACAAAAATGGAATGATCGTGTGAACTGATCGTGCTGTAATTGTCGTACTCTGTTTTTTTTCTCTCCTTCAAAAAAATGTTTTTAAATATGTTGAATTTTTTTCCCAATTTGCATTTCTTTCTGGTAAAGTGTATTGCCTTGGTGTTTAGACTTTTTCTATTTCCTTCAGATTAGCAGACCATTGATAGAAGTTATTACGGAACACTGCATCATCGGCAGATATGCTAGCAGATTGGGATTCTCTGCCAATGACTTTTGTAGGAGAGGGAAACTATTATTTACCTCCTTATGTTCGTGCGAGTAGAGACTCAAAACGCTAAAAGCCGCTCGTATAAGAACTCACCTATGCGAGCAATTCCTTGATAGTCTCAGCGATCTGAGCAATATCCAATATCCAGACCCAAAGCTTCATAAGAAGCTCTCAATGGTTCAAATGAGGTGCAGAGTAGATTTCCGCATTATGGTATCACAATGAGCCTAATCTTCGCCAAGTATCGCTATGGGCCTCTGCTGCCAGCCACTCCTACTTAACCGAACCTTAACTTGATCTAAATTGTTGATTTTTTTTTAAAAATATCACGAATAAAATTAAGATAAACGAAAACAAAATTGAAGTCTTATAAAATCAGCTCAAATGAAAACGAAATTCTCTAGAAAATTCATCAAAAATCGGACAGTAGAGCAATTCTAAAACAAAGGTATACTTCGATAATTGTTAGCGAATATCTTCTAAGAGCTCTGAAATTAATGAAACTAAATTGATATTGAACGTCAATTGATCGTACCCCGCATAATCATGTTCGTGTTTTTGTTCCTTACTGTTTTATTTTTTTTATGGTAGATACTTTAATTTTTGAAATAAGAGTTTTCATTCAGTTTCATTCAGTTACTGACTGAGTTTTCATTCAGTCTTGTAAGGAAAATGTGTCTTCTGATATTTTAATGTTTTAAGGGACTTCACTAAAAATGTAGATTTTCAGGACTGGCAAGTTTTCTCACACAAAAAATACTCAAAATTAAAAAAATAATGAAAATTAAAAAATTTGCTTCTGATGATTTTGTAGAAACCGTCCAAAAAATTCAATAAGACTCGGACAGCAGGGCGGAACTGAAAAGAATTTTTCCAACAACGTCTCAAAATAAAGTACTAAACTCTCCAAATTTGTTGAAAGCACCTGTGTCACATGAATAATGTTATCGACTACTCTATGCAAATGTGATTAAAAGTGCCTAAAATTAAATCTTCCTAATAATCCTTCTTAAATTTTTTGGCGTTATCATAAATCCAATAAGTTTCCTTTTTTTAGGTTTGGTGTGAGTCTTCAAAAGACCGTAAATCCGAATGCAGTCGATTCCCTCTAGGTCGAACTCCCTCTAACTCGAACTAATTTTGTTGTCCCGTGAAAATTCGACTTAGAGGGATTCGACTGTACTTTGTGCAAGTAAAAGGGAAAAGTTTACCATCAGATTAGGGTCCAACTCCAAGAAGTAGTGTTTACTATCAAAACTCTTCCCTTAAAAAAACTCGAGAGCATAAAGGAAAACGGATTGTCTGCTTAGTGGGGATTCTTTTGCATCCCTGATTTTCGCGTCTTTCAATCGGCAAATGGATTTCTACCGGCATGTTATCATTCGCCTCTTTCTTCTCCTTATTTTCGTCAGTCTAGGCATCTACATTTTTTTTTTCCTCAAATTTGAATAAAAAAAAAACCCGAATTACTCAGCCAATCTCAAACCTGTGGGAACTCTCTCGCACTCATTCCCACGCATCTTTCTCATCATCATCGTTTGAGTCACCGTAAAATTCTCACCCCTGGAAAATTGATTCCGCCCCGTTACCACCCCATGACCGTCACACAAAACAACCAGTTTATCGAAATTACAACCACCATCACCAGCGCAACCCTCCGACATAATCGATCGCACTTAACCGGGGTGACCAGCGGCCGTGTCCGTATCCATGTCTGCGTGTTCGCACGCCAATGATCACCGGTATCTGTTCGGGCTCTCCCGTCTGCGGGCATTCAATTTCTTCCCGCTACGGTACTTTGTCCACCAACAAACCACACACACATGCACACGATTGTACGAATGCTCATCGGCGGTCGTGTTTACACGTGGTTATCGGGGGAGAGACCGCGATGCGCCGCGCCAGTGATCATGTGAGATACGACATGCGATCACTCGAGGAGATTACGTGGTGCCGATGACGGTGGCGGTGGCGGCGGTGGTGGCTGTGACCGCGCCGGTTGATTGGGAGATTGTAGACTTTCGGGCGCGAGCGGTAATCCTCCCGCGGCCGCAAGGGATAATTTCACCGCTAATTGGGCTCAGCCTCTGGGTGGCGCTTGGCGCGCGAGTGGGTTGTCGATTTTTATGGGGTGCCCGTGGTGTGAGGGTGTCAAAAGCTCGGCTAACCCGCATGGACGTGACTGAGTCGCGTCTTGAAGCCGGTGGGATACCAGTTTTGGGCAGCGTGGGATGACGAGAGTGTGTGGAATGCGTTGTCTAGGGGAAATTCCTATGATCCGGCCTACGAGAAACAACCGAAGAAAAAAACAAAAAAAAACCGAATTCGAAAAGAATCGGCTGTTTGGGAAATTTTTTGTTTTTTTGTGTGCCTACCTGCAGAGTTGAGCAGGTTACACGTTGCCTTTCTGCCTTTTCTGTTGTCTGTTTTTCCACTCGACGGATATGTGATACTCTTGGGTAGCCTTAGGAATGTCTTCGGCTGACAGTTGAATGATGATCGCTGAGGAAAAATGAATGGGGTCCGCTTGTGGGAATGTGGGCAGTGTAGAGGTTCGAGTGCTGGTAATGCACGTGGCCTTGTGAGAGATCAGTGAAGGGATGCAGACAGTTTGAAGTGGAATTTCCCACGCAAAGGATACCAAGGTGCCGGGCATTGATTATCAGAGTGCTGGAAACAATGTAGACGGCACTTGTTGACAAAACAGAAAGGTATTGATATTTGGGAACGAAGCGGATTAGTTCACAATCTCTAAAAGAGGAAAAACTGCAAGAGGTTGCTTCCAGCTACTCTTTTTAAAGGAATGTTTTTTTGAATCTGAATTTAAAATCAATCGACACTAAATTTATATCGAAATTTCTACAAAAATTCGTTAGTGTTTTGAGGAACTCGCTAATGTTTAAGTCTGAACGCCTACGGAGATCTGTAACGATTTAAAGTGAAGCAAGTCATCATCATCCTCATCATCTTCTTGACGTGATCCACTAACGCGGTCACGGAGTGAAGCAAATTCACGAAAAAATCCCCATGAGTTGAGTAAACATATTCACAAAATTTGGTACCAACAGTTGAAAAAGGTTCATTTTTTCCGCTAACATCAAACTTCTCAAAATCCACGTTTCTTCTTATAGGGTTGTTATGACATTAAGAACTGTTTACGTTAAAGAAGCTGTAACGTTAAAAGAAGCTGTAACGTTAAAGAAGCCTCCTTGTGCAACAGAGGTGAGCCTTCAAATTACAGAATCAAAGAAGTGAAGTCCGCTGTTTGTCTAGCGTAAAGTCTAAAACAAGTTTCTAAGACAGTGCACATAACTTCAATGAAAGATTCCTTAAACGTGTAGCTGAACGTCATGCCTGTAGAAAACTTAAGTCTTCGAACATCCAGAAATCCAAAAATATAGACCGCAAAAAGGGACAAAAAGTCTTTGTTCTTAAGAAAAATCTATCTGGCTAAAATTCAATTCATCGACTTAGGTTGTCACAGAACATTATGGCGTCACTTAAAATTAAAGCGAAAATGATATTTCTGTTCCACCGACTTGGAATTCATAAATTAAAGGTAGCCTCAGATCCGTTCTAGATACAGAAAGAGATGTATCACAAAAGTCCAGGAGATGAATGTTAGAGAAAACTTTCATATTCACAGTCCAATAATAATTCATTTTCTTGGCTATCGAGCGAAATATAAAAGAAACTTCGAAGAAGTCAAAACTATTTTAAAGACGTCAATAGTTTTTTCCAATAATCTAAATTAGTCATTTAGAATCATTCCGCTTTTTCGGTAGATGTCACTTTTGAAGCTGTAATTTTTTGGCATTTCACAAGTAGAAACCACGCCATTAATAAAAATGAAACGATACACGCTTCAACAACGCATTGAAATTATTAAAATTCACTACAAACATGGTGAAAATTTGATAAAGATGGTTGGTAAAACTAAAACATTTTTAGGTCGTCGTGAAACACCTTTTCGGACCAGAATACAGAAATTGGTGGGGAATATTGCTGCTGTAACCCCAAAGCAAATAAAAATGACCAAAATATTTTTAAACACAGAACAACTCATCGCATTTATTTCAACATACATATTACTATTATAACTATATTAACAAGTTATAAATTACACAGTTATTAAGATTAGATTATATATTTTTAATGACTCTTTACACCGTATTTTGTATAAAGACTTGGCTCTTAGGGCTTATAAAGTTCACTTAACACAAGAACTCAAGTCGGTCGATCATCAACATTGTCGTGTCTTTGCTGATTGGGTCCTTGAAATACATGAAAATGATTCGGAATTTCATCGAAAAATCATCTTGACCCTCGGTGGCTACATCAATAAGCAAAACATAACACGTCTGGAAAACCCAAGATTTATTGATGAAAGGCCTCTCCATCCGCAACATCTAATTGCTTGGTGCGGCTTATGGTACAGCGTGGTCATTGGACCTTACTTTTTTGAAAATGAGGCTGGAGCAACAGTTATGGTGAATGGTTTGCGCTATCGAGAGATGATTAATGCTTTTTTATGGCCCGAATTTGATGGTATTGATCTGGACAACGTTTACTTTCAACAAGATGGCGCTACGTGCCACACAAGCAATGAAACCATCGATCTTTTACAGGCTCGAATGGGCTGATCACAATTGTCCACCGAGATGTTGTGCTTTAACATCTGCGATCTCTTCCTTTGGGTCTATTTGAAAGATAAGGTCCACGCCAAAAGCTCAGCATCGATTCAAGGTCTCAAAGATGGAATTCGTGAAGCTATTAAGGGCGTACAGCACCCACTTTGCGATTTGGTGATGGAAAATTTCATAAAAAGGATATGAGTCGGTGTACGAACATGTGTGTGGGCACGCACCGATTTCGGTGTCAGACACAGTGCGAGTAAAAATCTAAAGATTTTCATTCTTGGTGTCGTTGTCTCTATCGGTGTAATGTGTGTGGCCGAATCACACACCGGTGTCTTAACACTTGTGCGAACATAAGTGTGGTGTCTGTGGGCCCTTTAAGCATAACCAAGGCAGCCATTTGACTGACATCGTTTTCCATTATTAATGGCTCTTTACATTGAAGTAAACATCTGATCATTTATGTAACTCAAAAAATGTAATTTTTCTTTGAATATCAAAATAACACCTCTTATTCAGCAAATATCGCTAGGTTTTAGACTTCGAGGAGAACTCCTAAGGCTAAGCTTCATACCTCATAGCAAAGATCTCCCTTAACGCTGTAGTATTAGGTTGTCAAATATCTCCCTTCCGCCTTTTAGTCTTTTTAATTTTCCGGCTATGTACAAAGCGCTACAGAGCTAGGGACATATTTGACAACCTAATACAAGATTTTTTCAGTACTGTAGTTCATCCGGCGGACGGTAAAGATATGCGGTTTTTTTGAATACGTAAATTTTATTTTAAAAAGAAATAATTGCAATAAAAATTTAATCTAATCTAATCTTGAAGAAATCTCTGTGTAGCAGCAATACAGGCTTTTTTTTTTTAAATGAAGTCAATGTCTTAGAGAGCTCTTTTTAGACTCCATCTTTAAGCCGAAACCTTTGTAATTTGTTTCTAAAAAGCTAGCTTAGTAATTTTAATCGTAAGTTAACTTACTTACTTACTTAGGTGGCGCTACAGTCCGGGGTGAACCTGTGCCTCAACCAACATGCCTCTTCAACTGGCCCGGTTGTTTGCCAGCTGTTTCCAGTTTCGCACGCCAAGTTGGTTGAGGTCCCTTTCCACTTGGGTGCGCCACCTGAGGTGGGGTCTTCCTCAGCCGCGATTCCCCATGGTGGTAGATTCGAAGACTCTCGGGTCCGGAGCATTGGTGTCCATCTGCTCTACATGGCCCAGCCATCTAAGCCGCTGGATTTTAGCTCTTCTGACCAGGTTCATGTACAGCCCGTACAGTTCGTGGTTGAATCTCCTTCTCCACTCGCCATCTACGCAGACAGGTCTGAAGATTAAGCGAAGGATCTTTCTCTCGAAACAACTAAGCAGGTCCTCATCCTTTCTTGATAATGTCCAAGCCTCTGCGCCATAGAGAAGGACTGGGACGATCAGGGTCTTATATAATGTTAGCTTGGTTGTCCGAGAGAGGGCTTTACTACTCAATTGCCTTCTCAGCCCATTAAAACAGCGATTGGCAAGAGTCACTCTTCGCTTGTTATCCAAGGTGGTGGCCGATATATTGTGGCCCACTCATCATCATTCTGGACGCTGCGCTGGACAAATGCAGAGGAGGTGTGTGACCAGATCGGTACATTTTTGAGTTTTTGAGGCTAAAATATCGAACAAAATTGATGTATAAAATTGAGTGCGGATTTTTTTTTTGTTTTCCTTGTTATTTCTAAAACTTGCTGGTTTTCCGTTTTGTTTTATATCCCGTTTTGTTCGTATTAAAATGTAGTAAAGTAAAAAATTTTAGCTTACCTTATTCCATTATTTTCTACGCAGTGTAAATTAAGCTTACAAAAAACATCAACCCATTTGTGCACCTCACTGTATTTAATAATGCAATGTATTTTCTTTGTTCTTAAGAATTTTTGGTCGTATTCTGATCACACGATCACATCGTTGTGAGTTTCTTCTCATTTTCCACATCTTGAAATAAACTGACGGCTCTTCTACTAAATCTACTTTGCATTTCAATTATTTTTTTTTAATTAAAAAGAAAACATACGAATGCAAAGTTTGTGATAATGTAATTTATTTAATTATTGTTTTCTACTGCAAAATAGCTAAAGTAAGTACAGCCGACTTACTCTAAGTCGAATTTCCCTCTAACTCGAATTTTCTCCTCATTTTTTGGCATTCCCCTTACCAATTGTCCATACAAAAACCATCCTCTAACTCGAACTAATTTTGATGTCCCGTGAAAATTCGACTTACGTGGAAGTTCGACTGTACATATTAGAATATTTTGGAAAACGAGGAAAAAAAGAAAGCAAATTTCGTCGAAAGTCATTTGCTACAATTTTCAAAATTTCAATTTTGGTCTGTGACCAAAAATCTGCCACTTGGATCATGAGATTCCTCTGTTCATCTGAAGCAGAACTACCAAACGTACTCCCAGACTATTACTCTATCTAAATTCCATTCTCTTTCGCCTCCCCTCCTTAAAGCTTTACAGTATTTTCGCAATTTTTGCACTCCACTTCAGTTCTCTGAGGAGGCAGGAACTCCTGCCCACAAGAGACGTGTTATGCAACTCATGCGGCATTTATTTGCTGCCGACCCATTTGGCGTCCTATCTGTGTTTGTTTCTCTTTTCCGTCACTCCTTGGTTTCTCTCTAATCCTTTTTTGGCTCCTGAACTCCTGATGTTTTCCTTATTCCTTTTCAATTTCTTTTCATTCGGCTGCAAACCTCACCCCACTCTCTGCCACCTGTTTTCTCGAAGCTGCCATCGGCCTATTCCATCTCCGGCTCCTGTTCTCCTGGTGCATAGATTTTTTTTCTCTCCGATTTGGGAGAATTTTTTCTCCGCAGAAAGTGAAAGTCCCCCCAGAGAGAGAGAGAGAGAGAAGAAGATTGGAGTGTTCAGGGGTTGTTTAGCTCCCACCAGTGGGTGGCATTCATGCACTCGCAATCGAGCCTCATGCCCACATACGGCCACATCCGATGAATTCAACTGTCACGATGACATCTCATCAGCACCACTCCCTGTCATCGATCATCCAGTCAATGCGCAGACTGCCCTCCATCTGTCGGCCCATTTTGGTCAGTAAGCGCGCCTCTGCAGCAACGACTCGGCTCGACACGGCACGGAGCGGCATAGTCAGCGCAATGTGCTTGTGCACAACAATGAAATGTGTAAAAGGTAACAATTCGGAACAAGGTCACGCGGTCTGGTGCGCGTTGTTGTTGTTCGCGAGATGACGTTATGTGACACATGAGACGCATTCATTGCGCTCGCGCATAACGATGGTCCGTTTGGCCGCGATGCCCGCCTCCGCGACTCTCCGCGGATTTGTTTTTCCAGAGCATGGCATGCGCAATTATGGCCCGACTGACATGACAGTGCGACTGTGAGCATCTTTGTCGCGTCATTTGTTGCGACAATTTGTTTTGTATACGAGCGTGTACCCTTGACGGAGACGACAAATTACCGCTGGAGCGAGACCGACTGAGGTTGACGTTGCGCGATAAGCGTGTGCTGACAGCTCGCGTTAGAGAGGGCCACAGATTCGACGTAGTTAAATGCTGCGCGTATGATTCCGCGAAAAGCAATTAGGTCAACCGATGACAGATACTTTTTGTCGATGGAGTAGAAACAAAAACAAAGCAATTTTTTTTTTTGTGATGGTTGATTGTTTCGTGGAGGGCGGTGAGGAGGTGGGGAGATCTCTCTTTTGAAGTTGTAAGCACTTTGAAGATAAACGGTTGTGGATTTTGGGCTGGTGGTGAGATGAAGAAAACAAATTGCTTGACGATGGAATAGCCTTGTTTTCAAAGGCTGGTTACTTTACAGGCGATGGGAGATCAGAGCCAAGGCCGGTGGGCATCACTTAAAATTGACCGGAACATGTTTTTACTTATTCCAATCGCTCGATCTAAATATGAGTTGAAGGTCTTCGCAATCTGCCATAGACTGCCCAGATGGTCGGGCTTAAAGAGCCCTTGCCAGCAGGATTTTCTCTTCAATCCGTGAGCCAATAGTCAATGATCGTGTAATGTGATCGCAAAGGGTCTAAATCATTTCCTCTAATCTAATCATTTTCTCCGATAAGCAGGGAACCATTAAAAGGTTCCTACAACACCTATGAGCTGATCTTCTTCCAGTTGATCAAGGACAATTGACCGGAGATCTTTCTTAGCGATCATACATTTGTCGATGATCGAACGATCCGTCACAAAAGCTCTTCGAATGTTTAGAAAAATGCTTACAATCGACTTCCATGAAGTCCAGAAGGATATACCTTCATCCCGACGCGATCACGACCATCAAACTGAGGATCAGTTGACAGATTTGGAATTTGTAGTGAACTAATAATCAAAAAAAATTGCAGGACATTCTTAAGCTCAATCGTCTGCCTTAAGACTTTGAACAAAATGAGCATCGGTAGCTAAAACTTTAACAGCTCGAGCTTTGTCGTCCAAAGGTTTGGAAAAGTAAACATCAGAAGCTTGAACCTCGAAAGCACGAGCTCTATCGCCTCAAACTTTCCAAAATGTAAAAGTCGACAGCGAAAACCCCGGTAACTCGAGCTCCATCGCAGCTAAAACCCTGATAACTCGACCTCCATCGCAGCTAGAACCCCGATAGCTCGAGCTCCATAGCCTTAAACTTTCCAAAAAGTAAACGTCGGCAGCTAGAACCCCGACAACTTGCCCTCCATCGCAGCTAGAACCCCGATAGGTCGAGCTCCATAGCAGCTAGAACCTCGATAACTCGAACTCCATCGTCTCAAACTTTCCAAAAAGCAAATGTCGGCAGCTAGAACCCCGATAACTTGAACTCAATCGCAGCTGGAACCTCGTCAGCTCGAACTCCATCGCCTCAAACTTTCGAAAGAGTAAACTTCGGCAGCTAGAACCCCGAAAACTCGACCTCCATCACAGCTAGAATCCCGATAACTCGAGCTCCATAGCAGCTAGAACCCCGATAGCTCGAGCTACGTCGCTTCAAACTTTCCAAAAAGTAAACGTCGGCAGCTAAAACCCTGATAGCTGGAACTCCATCGCAGTTGGAACCTCGTCAGCTCGAACTCCATCACCTCAAACTTTCGAAAGAGTAAACCTTGGCAGCTAGAACCCCGACAACTCGACCTCCATCGCAGCTAGAACCCCGATAGCTCGAGCTCCATAGCCTCAAACTTTCCAAAAAGTAAACGTCGGCAGCTAAAAGCTCGATAACTCGAACTCCGTCGACTCAAATTTTGGTAAAAATGAGCACCCAGAGTTTGAATATCTAAAAGCTGTAAGGCTAGTTATAATTTCTGTCTGTGACGAGTCCTAGCAGCGTCAAAGTTATATTCACAGGGAGGTCGATCAGGTGACATCTGTGCATGAATGACAATCTAGTGTCTTTTTCACTACACATCTTCTCCTCCACCGTCTTTCCGACATTCATTCCCGTACTCAAAGCTCTCCGTCAAGTGAAAAATAAAGAAACCACCCCGTCCAACTACCCCGACTGGCAATTTGTCATAAAATCTCACTCCCCATTTGCACCTGCACGCACGCACTTGCCGTAATTTTCCATGGAAATTTAATTTACCTCACAAATCGACTGAATCGTCACCGAAAACTTCGAGCAAACAAACATCCCGTCCCTCCTCTGTCCTCTCAAAAACGATCGTTTACAACTCGCCACGATTGAATAACAACGCCATCCAACGTTGAGATGACGTAAAGAGCCAGACTCGTCCCCGTTCCGACGACACAGACAAAAAAAAAAAACAACAACCAACAAAAACAAAAAAAAATTATTCAAAATGTGTACGTCGGAATAATTGCCACTCGGACCGCCAATTTCGGAGCGACAATCAGCGCATATGACTAATCGACGGTGATTTATTCGGTCGGGCGCTGCACGGTGCACCGCCCGGCGCACATCTCCCGACGTCGTCGATGCGGCGCGGCGTAAAAATAGCCGACAACAACAAAGCACCCCGGGCTGGGGGTGGTGGGAGTGCATTTAAATTTTTTTTGTTTTTGCTGATTTCACCCGAAAGGACATTAAACTCCCTCGCCGCCGCCACCGGCCGGTTGAATGCCCGACCACGGCGACGACGACGACGAAATTTTTGAGAGAAACCAAAAACCGACGTTTGTATCTTTGCCCGCGCGAAATTTGTATCTTTCTCCGTGTCCACGGATTGATTGTTAAAAATCTTCGCGGCCGGTGAAGCGGTGCGGTGTCAGGTCGGTGGCGGAAGGAAAATTTTCCAGGGAAAGCGTCCGCCGCGAGAGAGGGAGAGAGAGAGCGAGCGTCGTTTGTGTCATTAGATACGACGACTTGGCTTGGCTTTAATGAAATTCACTTTGATTTTGCGTACTTAACGTTGGCAATTAGACGCGGGTTATGTGCAAGCGACGATCGCGCGCTCGTGTTTCTCTGTGTGTGTGAGTGTGGTTTTGCTTTGAAGCTTATCGCTGTTGCACAACCGCAAAGTGACAATTGAAAGTGAGATACAACGCCGTGTATCGTCGTCGGAGTAGTTTTCCACCATTTTTTTCTGGGTCTAAGCCGATAAAGCGACGCCGCAATTGTGTCGCAGCGGTAACAAGCCACGAACGGGGGGGTTGGGTGGGTGCCTGATGTTGTTGTTTTTTTTTTTTTTTTTTAAGTCGGAACGTGCTGATTATGTTGCGGTGAGTATTCGCGTACCGCTTTAATGCTTATTGGCTTGGAAAACAGGGAAAATCACTTTGGCAGAGTTGTGTATTTAATGCCGATGCGACATCACATCACTGACAATCGGGGGCGATAAGATTTGGAAGGCTGTGTTATTGCTCAACTGACAAGGCCAAAGTGTGTGGATTTCCCCGGCATGAAACCTTTTTCATCAACCGTTAAACAACCTTCAATTGGCCTTAAACTTTCAATTGAAACTCTTTTAGCTCTCTTTCTCTTTAATCGACCGTACATTCTTTTTTTTTTTTCAAATCCTAAAAATATTCATTTTTTCCCAGAGAAAAAAGTCTTCAAATGAAATCTCCAGATCCAAATGAACGAAAAATATGTCGAATTAATTCTTTGGATCATGACGATGTTCTAGGATAACTTGGTACTAGAAAAACTGTGTGCTGGGTGTCGTTCAAACATCGGTTGTTAAAATGAAATGTACTCGTCGACGTTTTTGGTGATCTTCAAGCCCTTTTAACAGGTCTCCGATTTCAGTCGATTTTTAAAAGTTCATCTTGCCTTTGGAAGGTGTTTTAGACGCAAACGATCAAAAATTCATTGATCCTTTAACCACTTCATCTTCGAAACGAATGACGACGGGGTGATTGAATGCTACCAAAACATCGCTACTAGTCCCGAAAGTAATTCTGTCTGTCTGTCTGTTACCTTTTCACGTCGAAGCCGCTTAACCAATTTGACTGAAATTTGGAACGTAAATTGCTTATGTTCTGTACTGTGCTATAGAGCATTTTTTTTTTGTTTGTTTGACTTCAATTTTGAAGTAGAACACAGGTGTTCAAAATAGCCTTTATATTTTCCTGAATCCCATTTCGTAATTTTTTTTTGTGAAGCAAAAATGGCTGAAATAACTCTGCGTTGTCGTTCACAATAGTCATCAGTCGCATACTATTGTTGAACATGTGTGCGCAATCGACAAAATCCTTGCAATTTATCTTAACATCCGCCTGCTATGTGCTTGTGTTGCTTTCTGAGTTATACTTAAACATATTCCTTCTAAAAGCAAATAAGTTAGAAATCTATATTTCAAATTTCACCGAGATCGGTTAAGCCGTTCAGGAGTTAAAAAAAATCTTATGGGCTTTCAAGTCTGCTCTATTTACGTTTGATACTTGAAAGACTGGAACGGCTTGACCGATTTGATTGAAATTCGAAAGGAAAACTCCTTATCTTGCAAACTTGGCTTTAAGCAACATTGCTCTTCGATGCATTGATATAACTTACGTGTAGATGCATCGAATGATAAAAAGAGCACAGCTGTTCCAAATAACCTTTTTCTGATTTTCTCACATCGCATTGGCGCTTGATTTATTTGTATTTATTCCCAGAAGCAGATAAAGGTTACAATTGAAACGAAACATTTCGATTTGTTGTTGGTTAAGTACAATGAATTATAATAAAATTAGACGATTCACGCAGAGAGTAGATAAACTATTTTTGGACTTGTATCTCAAATTGCAATGCAAGCAAAAATTGTGGACTTTTTTTTCAAAGCACTACCTGAGGCTCCTAATAATAACTCCTTACATGTACCTACACTGTACTTACAAGTTTTTAAATGCAGATAATGATCAGAAATATTTGTAAAGTTGAAAATTGTGTTCCGGGTGCAGCTACAGTCAGTCACAAAAACAAGCAAGCACCCTGAAGAGCGCTTTGTTCTTATGGAAATACAAACTCAAAATAGCCCTTACGAAAAAATCGTAAATGCAGTTTTATAATTGTATATGTATATAATTGTGTACAGTCGAAGCCCTCTAAGTCGAACGCCCCTTAAGTCGAAAAGCCCTCTAACTCGAACATTTTCACCATATTTTGGCGAAATCCCCTACGTCGAATGCCCCTTGAGTCGAAAAATCCCTCTAACTCGAACTAATTTTGATATCCCGTGGAAATTCGACTTAGAGGGCTTCGACTGTATATTGTAGGCTTAATAACTTTTTGAAGCAAAATGGTAGCATCTGGGACTGGAAAATTTTTTGTCTGTAGATGAAAAATGGGCTGGTTTGGTAATTTGAGTATCCTCAAGACTAATTTGCCAAAAAGTTAGCAAGATCGGCTTGAAAGGGTCATTCATGCATCAACAGGATATTGGCTCTAACCAAATTGCACTTTTAAGTGAACGAATGGTTGGTTTATAAGATATGAAGCCAATTCAGAAGTCTACCTCAATCTAAAAATATGTTTATCAATTTAAATCAAGCCAATTCAAATTTTTTTGCACGTTTTTAGGAACATTTGAAATGAAATATCAGACAGTATACAACAAAATCGGAAGTTGTTCTGAAAACACTCCACCAGAAATTCAAAATCACTCCAAGTATTACAAAATTTAGTAAATTCGATTCCATTTCACTTGTATTTTATTAAAATATCACAAGAGTTTTCCACAAAAATTTAATTTCATTTACACTGGCGTGCAAAAATGGATACATACTCAGCCATCGCATGTTTTTTGTAATTAAAAAAACCTCAAACTTGACCGATTTGAATGATTTTTATGTTATTTGTTTCCTGTTTTGATCGCATTTATAGAACGGTGGAAATTTACAAAAGTTCATCTTGACCCCAATGTATCCATTTTTGCACGACTAGAAAAATATCTCCTTTGATGTGCGGGAAGAGTAACATAACTTTGGCGCCAAAAATTGATAGTGATTTTTCATAGAGCGTCCAAAAACGAACAATTTTTGCGATGGGCGGGGGGTCTATCTCACCCCGTTTAGGAGGTAGGGACAATTTAAAATCAAATCAAACAACATGGAAAAAAAATTCATTAAAAAACAATGGCAACACCTACAATAAAGTACTATACCAACTTAGAAAGGCGGAAACTTGTTCTTTAATCATACATTAAAGTTAGATTTGTCGTGCCTATAGTTTGTGAAAAATTTGCATACAAACTAAAAAATTTCATAAGCAATAATAGAAAAAAAGTGTAAATAATTTTTTTTTCATAACTGTAAGTCGCAGAGCTAAATTAGGACCTTGCCGTTAATGCTCACGTTCATTTTTAGGCGAAAACAAAAAACAGAATGGTCTTATATCTTCTAGTTCAAAAGAAACCAGCATAGACCAACTACTCCAAATGATTAGAGGTAGCAAAAAGACATAATAATTTGACTGGAGCGTTAACTAATTAACGAAAGTTTATTATAAAAAAAAATTGCAACTGCTTTCACTATAATGGAAATTTGGAAAAGTCTCTTCCTCCCTAATGGCGCCACAAGAACATACGATCCACAACAATTGATCAGCAACAATTAGAAGATCAGCTTTACTAATTCTCACAGAGTTTCTGTAACATGTTCGAAAATCCTCTTGGAAGTGTCCGAACTGGCGGCAATATTCTCCACAGAGTCTTATCTCCCTCTGAGGTACAACAATCATTATCGATCTTTATCGGATTGACACTGAATTTGCACAATATTTGCAAAATTCCTATCGATATTCGCTGCAATGTGACGGCACCAAGCCTTAGATGCACATCGATTGCTGCTGATCTTTCCCTGATTACCACCTGACTGCCGCCTTTTCAGAAAGGCCTTGATCTGAATTTCAATGCACACGATGCACACTCCCCGCTGCACCTTCCACAATCAGACTCACAACTGAATGCAAAAAAAAAAAAAAAAATCTATTACGTGACCCATCCAGGAGCTAAATGTCATAAAACATCAAACGTCATTGTTGTGATATTCATGGCGGCCATTCAACAATTTAATAAGCTTAATTTATCACTTCCCAGCCAAATAGGATATTAAATAACCCGCCGTCACGTCACTGAAATATGAACGTTCAATTAAACCAGCCTCAAGTGTAGCTGTCACTTTGACATTCACCTGCTCACGGTGTTTGCGAAGCTGTTGCTCGGCGATTTTCACAAAAAAAAAGACAACATAATCAATAAATAACCTTTTTCTAATTATAAATTCATAATTATTGAGAATCCATCGGACAAATACGCTTCTTAGCTGAGAGTAAATAGTTTTTCATATTTTTTTTTTTTTTTTCGCTGGCAGTGCCATTTCAGTGGTGTGATGTGGTGCCGTGCGCCCACCGCGCCACCACTTGTCACTTCCGTCAATGTCACTTGCAAGCTTCGACTTCGACTTTGGTTCGAGCTCTGTTTTAGGTTTTTCTTCGTTTTTTGCATTATTTTGTTTTATATCTGAGAGATACACACTCTCACACGGCGACGGTGTACCATGTACCGACACTGAGACGCATATTTTGCTTCGTTGTTGTCGTCTGTTTTTCGCTTCGTTTGAAACAATAAAATCATGGAATTTGAGTTCTACTCCATCGAGATAAGGTATTTAGAGCAAGAGGAGGAGGGTGGTGTTCCTTGTGGACTCTGATTAGGTGCCGGGCACACAAAACCTAAAAAATTTTCGTTCCACAGAATCGACTCGGAGTCGCAATCGTCACCTTGTTCTGAGGCGAATTATCTGCGCGGTTTCGTTTTTTTTTTTTTTTTTTCTGTTTTGTTTTTTGAAGCAGATTTCTTTTTTCAGGCTCTTATCTTTGCGTTTAGTGATAATTTAGAAATAATTGATAAGCGAACAAAAGTTGGAGAAACCTTAGGCACGACGTTGTTTGGTGTGGGGACTTTTTTTTTTTCGGCGAGAGTGGAGTGATTTTTCCAAAGAAGTTGTCACCTGCGTACGAGTTGCACAATGTGCTGAAATCTTCTAGATGAAACTATTTCGTTCGTGCTGAGTCAGAGGAGTAATGTTTGCGTAATCAACGACTTAATTGAAATTCATAGGAATCGCTGTTAGTCTAGGAACGTGAGGAAAGATGCGAATGTAGTAAAGACGCCTCAAGGCGCTTGTGGATATCATTGGTAGCTTGAAGGCTAGGCGCAGACGTACAAAAAAGTCCATGAAAAATGTTTTTGAAAAACGACTTAGAAATTGTGACAGTCTGTAATTTACGCGTTGCAATCATTTCGATTTTGATCCAAACAAGGCCACCAATCAGATGAAGAATGAAAAGCAAGAGAGAAGATGAGAAGAAAAAATTAGAATAAAAGCGATTATAAAAAAAAGCATGTTTTGAGGTTATACGATTAGATGAGCTTAAACTGCAAGTCAAAATTCGCTAGTTCAACAAATGCTGTGTGAATGAAAATTTTGTTACAAGATTTCCGAAAAATTAAGGAAACTTAAGGCAAATGTCCCAAATTGCCAGCATTGCTTAAGTTTCCGACTTTCTTCGAAATTACATTATTAAATTACACAAGCTGTCCCCTTAGTTTGTGATGTGTGGTCTAAACCAAGAACACTTTGCTTATAACTCTTGAAATTTCGAGGATTGGAAAGAAGTTGGGGGACAGAAATCTAAGACATTCACACTCAATTACTCAGTTCATTTAAGATCATTGAAAAAAAGATTGAAGCAATATTTTTATTTGATGTTCACACGCAACTAGGCAACATTTTTTTTAAGTAGAAAGAAAGAATTCAATGCCCAACAGAATGAAGTCTTCTTAATTCGGCTTTCGATAAGTTTTTTCCAAGGAATGGCAAACGAACTACAGCAAACTCTCTGTAATTCGAATTTCATGAGACCTGGAAAAAACTTCGAATTATAGTGGTTTTAGAAATAAAATTTTGCTCACTTTCGTCACGTACGCATTTCAACTAACGGTTTGATGTAATGGTTTAACAGTAAACTTGACTTATAGAGATAAATTAGCCATCAATTTGGAACTATAGAGGTTTTCATGATGCACACAAATAAATTCGAATTAACGAGGCTACCAAATTGCATAGATTTTCTTCGATTTACAGGCGCTTTTTCAAGGGACTGAGAGAATTCTTCGATTTATAAAGGTTCGAATTATGGAGAGTTTGATGCCCTTTTAGTTTTTTACAATGCCCTATTTATCGAAAACTTAAAAAGATATACAGAACCTTGAATTCTGGACAATTTCTTCAAAATAAGTTTACAATTAGACACCTGATTTAAAAAATAAAAATATAACGCAGTCTTAAAAATGAAAAAAATAAATAAATAGTCGGCGTAAGAGCCCATACAGGGCCAGAGCCTAGCTTTTTCACGCCTCCACTGTGTTGTGCGCGATATAATTTCGACACAAGTGGAGGGGTCCTACTTCAATGCCGGTTCCGAACGGCGAATTACGAAAGCTGTCCATGACAGAAGTACTCCAGGAGGATTGTCAGTCGTTCGCTGGAGGTGGGGCCGTGAAAAACGTTTGTGGGGTTATTTCCCCAAGTCTTGAAAATGAACCCAGCAAAAGGGTTGATAGCTTAAAAAATATAGAGAAGATCTTAGGTTATGGTTGATTTTGCTGAAATAAAGCGAAAATGTTTGTTAGATTTAGTAGAGTACAAATAAAAGAATACTTTTTGAGAAAACACGGCAGAAGAGACCTTATATTAACACATTAAATGCTACGCCATTTACAAATGAACTTAATGCCGGTCATTGGTGACACCCATAGCATTCAACGTGTTAACACGTTAGCACGTACATTTTAAGTCTAGGTATTAACACAAGCCAAGGTATCAAGACTTTCGCTGGTCACTGTATGGGGTCTGAAGGATTTGAACAGCATTCTGGAACCTTACGCCGGGCGCACAGTGAAGCGAGAAAGCCATGCGATACGAGAAGCGATACGAGATGCGATACGAAAAGCGATATAGTGTGCTCAATGGATGCTGTTCTGCTGTTGCGAGAGCTCATATTTAATAAGCTAAAAAAAAAACTAAGCAACAACAACCATTAAGACTTCTCTCACAGACTCGCTTGAAAACTGGTCAGAAGAGTTTGAAAGCGAGAAGCTTGCGAGAAGCTTGCGAGACGCTTGCGAGAGGTTGTCACTTGTCGCATAAAAAATCGCTTCACTGTGCACACCTGCATAGGACTATATGGAAACAGTTTTCTCGCTTTCTCGCTTCACTGTGCGCGCGGCTTTAGAGTCAGAAAAATGAATGCTCTAATATCACATTTTACTTTAACAAACCTCGATGGGATTCATTACCAGAAATACTTAAGTATGATATTCGACTCCTTATATTCCAAAAGAACTTTGACTTTTCGGGTCTTTGCTAACATTGGACGGCTTTGTCTTCGGTTTTTAATAGAACGATACAAACAAAATTTTCTTGCTTGAAAAACTCCAAATGGGAATAGAATCAAAAAGTCTTCTGGGCATGTGTCCATTAAGTTTTGGCTTCTGTTTTCATTTTTGGCTATTCTTGAATCATAAGAATACATCCCTATTTTCAAAATCATGATAAACTTAAAGTGTCACATAAAATTGATTTTCAAAATCATAATACACAGTCACATAAATTTGACTAAGAAATAAACTCTGAAGTCACGATTTTCGTTCAGGTTTCAGCTTTTAGTTTCTTAGGCGGCTTTGACCTCATCATTTCCTTTTTTATTATAAAGTTTTGATTTATTTCTGACTAAGAATTCTTTTTTCATCAGAGTTTTAAGCCCCTGCAAAGATTTATTTTGCTTACAGCACCAAAAAAAAATGATACCTGAAACAAGAATTTTGATTTATTTTTTGAGAACTTAATTTCAACGCGCGAAGAAGCTAGGCCCTGGCCCTGAATGGGCAGTTATGCCGACTATTTATTTATTTATAATTTCAAATTTAAATTTTTTGAAATTTCTTCAGAAAAAATATTTTCTAAACTTTAAAATTGGCGACATGTGGTTAGTGAGGTTTGAGTTTAAGATGTCTCTGTGTGAATCAAAACACAGAAGGTTCTCGTGAACTGTCAGTATGATTCTCACATCCTCGGAATATTCGAGGACGAAAGCGATTGGAAGAGAAGGCATAGCCGCGAGCTTTATGAGCTGTACAAAGATGTGTACATAGTCCGGAAGACAAAACTCCCTCGACTAAAATGGCTCAGCGTCATCGAGATCTTTAACACAAACACTCTAGCTAAAAGAGTCATCGAATCCGAGTCCCATGGTTCAAAGAAAAGAGAGAACCCAAACCTATATAGGGATCAAGTTATAGCCCGCAAGAAAGCTTAGTTTTTCGTGTTGAAGGCAGCCCTGTAAGTCTGTAACTGTCAACGTTGAAAGGTAAACCTAATCCAGGCACACCCGTCAAGATTTGTCAAACAAAACAAGCAATACGTCTCCTTTCTTTGAGCCTTTTTTTTATTGAAAACTAAAATTGGTGGATTTGTTTGGGGCATTGCTCAAAACTTGGCTTTTATCAATACCAAGAGGAAAAAAAGAGATCAATTTCGCTCTCGGTATTCTGCCTGGTATACCTAACGTCCAATCATCACAGCGACGCTGGAAAATAACTTCCAAGAACACGAAAATCACCACCACTTAGAACCCGACCTATTTGGAGACCATTTCATGGGAGTTCCTCGGTTATAAGTTTACAAAAAAAAATAAATAAAAAAGTGTACAAAGCAAAATAAAAAATATTGAGGATGATGACTCTCGTAGGTGATTCTGAAACAGATCTCTAGCTCTACGATTCTCTTTTAATAGAAAAAAAGATGGTACTCAAAAACCTCACAACTTGAATCCACCGCCTCTCAAGATTTGATTGGATTTGTTTAGTTCAACGGTTCAATGAATAAGGAAGATACATATGTAGTTAACTTACATTAGTTTTTTGAGCCCTGGAGGCCAATCTGATAATCGGGATTCTAATAATCGGGCTTCTGATAATCGGGTCGTCTTAGATGACCTTCGTAAATCGATCTTCCTTAGCGACCTCTGTGTTTCTATTTGTTATCAATGCGTTATTTTTGACAACCATAACCCCGTTTGTCAGCAGAATCGAAAACTTAGACATAAGAAAATACCCAAATTCTAATCTCGTCCTCTTCCTTTTGCCATCTTATCGTCCATTCCCCGCTGATTAGTCTCTAGAACTTCCCCTCACATCATTCCCAGGCGAAAGCGACTTCATTAATTAAATTATCGTCTCAAATACCCTCGCCGACAGCGTCCACCCTCTTTCCCTTTTTTCTTCCTTTCAATTTCAATTTCATTTTCCCATTCACATTCGTCGGTGGTCCATCACACCACCAACGGCCAGACAACTGATACAACGTCAAATCCGCAGTCGCGTCTAAAGCCGAAGCCGAATCTGCAGCCTCTGCAGGGCTTCGATCACGCGTACTTCGAACCCCATCCGCTGACACAATAAATCACTCGGCAATAAGAAAGCGCTCGCCACATCAGAGGCTCCAAACAGACACATGAACGCACCTACTCTCCGCCGCGGGACAGCATCGCTGGCGCGGTCCACTTTAAATTGTTTGCGTCCAGTGTTTGGCCAATTCGCAGGATAATTAAGCGGATTTTTTCCTCCTTCGACTCGTACCCACACAGACATGCAGAAAAACATTCCTCTGCAACTGTATGAGAGACGAGAATTTGTAAAAAAGACAAATTTCCCACGATAACAAAAAAATAAAAGTCCCCGCACCAAAGACCAACTCCTCAACAGTCAGGGAGTCAGACCGAAAATACGAGATTCCTTTCACGACAACGTCGAAGGGAACCACGGCGCACCGACGAGCGAAGAAGACGACGAAAATGAAGAAGCAGAAGGTTCTTGCAGCTCTCACCCTCGTTCGGTGGATTCTTTTTTTTTTTTCTTTGCCTTTTTTTTGGTTTCTTATCCCTGACTTCCTTCTTTCGGTTTATTGGTGTGTGAGTGCCTGGTGTCTTCTTTTCTCTTTCTTTCTCTTCGCATTCGTCGAACTGTGGTATCGAATTTTCCACAAAAAAAAACCAACTCTCTCCTCGTAATCCGAATATTTCCCACAGGAACTGTGAGCAAGTTGATGATTTTTTTGCCTTCCCCTCTTCGATGGCATCTCTGAGAATGGGAACGCAGGATGAGTGTAGGCTTTAGATGGATGGTGTCCTTCTTCTTGTTGAAGATACGCCGAGAGAAAGAGTCTCCCTCAACAACTAGGACACGGAAGTGTTAGCTCCCAATCTGGACCGACTACGAAATGATCTCAAACTCCCCGCAACTGCAGTGACGACTCCGCTACTGCAAGAGCACCCTCAAGTGCCATTAAAAAAATTGAAACTTAATTCATTTTTATTTGAATTAAATTTTTGAGAAGAATTTCATTTCGGTTTTTATGTGCCTTCGTCTTCGTCAACTGAGGGAAATTGATGGATGAAGGGGAATCATCTGTTGTATGAGTCTGCTGCATCTGAAGAGGGCGCGTCGTAGTCGGGGTGTTTAAAGAAAATCGAGAGAAAACAAAAAAGGGTCAACCAATTTTTGGGAATAAGTTCTTCAAATAAAAATTTATTACAGAGTTTCGATTAAATTACAATTCCCACGACGATGTCGGCGGTTTGAAGAACTTTTCGTCGACTTTTGAGTGCTGCTGGTTTGGAGAAAAAATTTTGAAATATCGCTGGTTGGGGAATTTCGAATGAAAGTGAATTTTGTTTGGACCAGAATGTTTCTAAGCAAATTCAGACGGTTTCTTTGGGAGTTTATTTGATTTTAATGAGGGCTGTTGCAGCTGACAGATTCTTTGAGATCTTTTCAGGACAGATTTGGAAGATTTCATAATTTCTTCTTATAGAAGACTCTTTTGGTGAAGCATTTTGTTTATTGATATCAATGTGTGGGCAATTTAAAAAAAAAAAAAACATTTTTAATTTTAAACAGGAATGTGAAGCAAATGTTGTGAGCGCTTTGGACCCAACATTGTATGGTCTATTCGAAGCGGTGATATTTTAATATATCCAACATAAAAATAGCTTGTATTTTTTGTACGATCATCCTGTCAATAAAATTTTTTTTTTTGAGTCCTGAAAAAAGCAGCGTATCCATAAGCTTTACTCGCTTTTTAGGGTTTCGTTCCAAAGGAATAACGAAACCCTTATGGAATCACTTCGGTGTCTGTCTGTCTGTCTGTCGCCTTTTACATTTTTCACTATAACTTATAAGTCCTTTAGAGTTAAGGGATGAAATTTGGACTGAAGATGTATCTAGGCGACCCAAAAACAAATCATGCATTTTTTTTGGAATTAGTCGTAGATTAAAGAAAACGTTAGTACTAATACTAACGCTCGAAAAAACTTTTACTAACTTTGACGGTCGATATGGATGTCATTGGAAAGGGGGCGGTGTCCTGATTATGAAAATGTCTGTCTGTATGTAATCAAGCTTTATTTTTGGTAATTGGCGAACCACTAAGAATTAAGAAATGAAACTTTGCCAAAAGATGTATTTCACTTGCCCAAAGAAAGTTCAGATAAACAATTTTGAGAAAATTTCATACCAGCGAAAAACTTGGTACCAATGCTAAATTCGAAAAACAAATTTCTTTTACTAGTTCCTTAATGTGGGTATCGTTGGAAAGAGGATGATAGTTAGATCAAAAAGTTGTACTATGGTAATCACCTCACTTTGATTGGTAAGAAGTTATTAGCCAACAAACTGGCGAAAACTCCCTTGTGTACCGTGTCCCCCACCTTACTTTCTAGAATATTTGACCAAAAAATCTGAAAAAAATTGGAGTTATGGGGCAACTCATCGCAATAGCCCAAAATTATCCGAAAATCGTGTGTGATTTTTTATTTGTATAAAAATAAATTAATTACTAACTTTTTTTGAAAAAAATTTCACCGGAATTTATTAAGATAGGTCTTGTAAAATGAAACAGAGTTTCCATTTTGAACTCTTCATTTGGAAGTTAAGTTTTCGGGATATTAAGCTTCAAAGTCGAAAAAAAGGCGTCCCCCCCTCTCATTTCCACGCCCGTTAGTCTAAAAATCTGAAAAAAATGTGAAATGTAGGTTTTGATGTAATCTTTGTGTTAAAATTGGTTTGAGCACTCTGGCTTTAATAGTTTTCGAGATATTGGCTAAAAACAAAAAAACAACAACACTCGAATTTTGAAGATCCGAAAACGCCATTTTGTAGATCTCGGTGAAAGAACAATAAAATATTATGTAAAAAAAATTATTTTCATACAATTTTTCCAGATATTAACGATTTAAATCGAATCAGTTATCGCAAAAAACGATAAACTGACGGCAGTCTCATTGTCGCTTGCGGCATTTCATCCCCTAAATTGCACCAAAGCAATTTTCACACGGCTGGCGCGTTCAGCAAATGGGAAAGGATTTTCTTTTGTTCCGTTTCGTTCGAAATGAAAGACTTTTAGTGAATGAACAGTGAATTGAGTTTAATTTGATTTGACTATTTTAGTTTATTGATTTCTTAGACTTATATTAAGTCTAGGCTACTAATCTGTTTGCAAACGAAACCCTCGGCGGGTGAGTAAAACTCACACTTGACCGGTTTTTTTTTTATTTGGGGCCAAATGGGAATTTAGCGAAACAGGAAAAATTGAATGAAAATCGATAGGATAGGATAGCAGCGGTTTCTTTATCGTAGAACAGCAAAGGATGAGGAATGTTTTACACTTTCATAAAATAATCATCATCATCATTAGTGGCGTAGCAGCCCACGAAGAGCCAGAGCCTAGCTTTTCGCCAAAATAATACTTTCATTACTTATTTGTAAGCATTTTATTTTCTCCCTACAACTGACATTTACCTGTACAAGGACTCACACCTTCATTCATGGCTTGGAGAGAGTCATGGGTTGGAAACATGATTGTAGGCCGAATGTGAGAAATAAGAAAGGCATTTTTTCTGCGAAAAACAATGTATAATACAAAAAAAACATTATTAAAACTATTTTTTCAGCATTCAATATTTCATTTATTTAAGTCAAATATTTTTCACAATTTGTTCTAGGACGGTAGCAAATTAGGTATCGTCAGAAAACCATCGTAGAGACGATAGAAAATGACAGTTTTCGGCTTACGTGAAGCTCGCTCGATATCGTTTTTTGATGCTTACGTGAAGCACAGCTATCGTTTAAACGATATCGTCAGACGATAGTCGTGTTACGTGATGAGAGCCCTGTAAGTTTATATATTTATGGATGGCGTTATGACGCCCAAATATTATTTAAGTGTTTCAAGTCCAAAACTGGTAAAGTGAGGCCAAACATTTGATCTAAAAAAACGACTTCTATTGCTACCAGGTTAAGACATGTAATATTCGAAGTATTCTCCTGTACAGCTGCACCAATATATTCGAAAAGCCATCAAAATCGTCTTAGTTCCAATTGATTAGACTTTTTTTTTAAAGATAATCAGACGTTACAGTGTTGAAATATATTTTTTATTGAATTTCAACCACTGGAATCACTCAAAGCCATTAAGCGGCCACTAAAATGTCATATTGGGATCCTAAATATTTTCTCTGTATTTAAATCATCTGTAGAAGATACCAAAAATAATCTAATAAATAACGCGTCTTACCACTGTCAGCCCTCAGTAACCACCGTCCTTGTCCTCCACCACCCACCGGCTCAGCGAAACATGACGAACCTCAGAATTCCTCCCGTGGTGCTTAACAATTTACGACTCAAGGTACATGACTTCGATGCAAAATCAAAAAGGCAAAACGCAGTCATTTCCAAGAAACACACACGAAAACTCCCGCACCACCAGAACACCCTTCCACTCTCCAGCGTTGAGTCCAAAAATTTAAAATTTCAATTAACTGCCGAGGGTGGCCAATTGGCCGGTATCCGAGACCCCGGTGGTGGTTAGCCGACAAATTAATTATGCTCCACAAGTGTGGGGAGGGAAGGGAATTGAAATTCGCATCAAAACAAAAAATTAAACAAAACAAGAAAAAAAAAAAATGAATTAAGACTCTGTCCGACACTCGCGTCTTCATATTTCCCAAGTAGCGCAGCGACCGTTGCGAGAGAGTGCAGTGCCATCTGTAAACTGGGCCTGCAATTAATTATGCATGCTCAGAGGCAGCCATTGTGCTTCTAGGCACATGCACGGCCGGGGTAGCCCGCTGGCCACGGTTGACGGGAGCGTCTGGTGCGCGGCACAACAAGCAGACGAACGAACCAAACGACCAAACTATTTGCACTTTGAGATGCGCAATTTTCTTTTCTTTTTGTAAATTTTATGCGATTCATAATCGCTGACGATTATTTAGTAACACATTCCGTCGGGTTTTTGGATTTATGAAGTCGCAGCCGGTGAAATGATTTGCGGGTTTCGGTTGGTTGGCTGCGAGCGAGACTGAAAGCACGTGAGGTTCGTTGAGGGGGTGTTGCTCTGGAGTTATGGGTTGCGATTCAGTGGTGATGATGGAACTAGGAGTGGATTCGGGATTCATATATTTCATCAGGCTTCAGGCAGTGCCTTTAAAATAATCTTGACTACTTTTTGTTGCAAAATTGACGAATTTATATAAGAAACGATTAAAAATATCATTCCGCCTCAGTTCTAAAACCACGTGTACCTCCCAATTTTTGTAAAATTTTGATAAAATCTTTGACTTATGCTAAAGTCTAAATACCAATCTATTGGTCGCAGAATTAAATCCTCGGCGGTTGAATCAAACTCCCATTTCAAAGTTTGTTTATTTATTTCCGCCGGCTTCCAACTGAATTGACCAAAAGAAACGTCGTCCAGCTCAAGAGTCCTGCAAGGGCTGTGTTTTGCAGAAAGTCTTGCAACGTTTTTTTGAAGAGCTGCTAAAGTCTCACTTAAGTCCTTAAAAATGTATCACTGAAATGTAACAGGAGGTTCTTTCAGAGAAGAAGAAGCATGGAAATGCTGTCGTACTTTGCATCAAATGAACTCCAATGGCCTTTAAAAAAACGTCAATGGATAATGTCCCACTCCGCCCACTCACCTGTCAGAAATTCTAGTCCAACCGCCTTCAACGGAATCACCATGACCCATGACTAAGCTACTAAAAAATTGCCGACGTCCGTCACGGCCTTCACACCGTGACAGACAATTCGAATCGATAAAATTGTAAATTATTCAAATTCTACAAATTCCCCCTTCACTCACATCGATTAAATCAAAACAAAAACCCGAACAGATACTTTGTACCGCTAATCGATATTCATGTGACTTACTTTTATCGACCCCCCACCCCAAAACAACACTCCGCCCAACAGTTGTCCTTTCTGCATGTTCGCTGCTGTTTGGGAAAAAAACAAAAAAAAAAAACAAAAACCAAAACTTTTATCGAAAATCAGAAGCAATGAAGGGGAAGCTCCTGAAACGACACAAAAAAAAAAAACGAAAAACACCAACGACAAACATCGATAAGGCATCGTCTTTCGAAACACCTTCTCTCCTTCAAGATGCCATCCGCGCTGTAATATTTGCTTGAACTTGAAGATACCTAGATACATAGATACGCCAATCTCATCCCACCCCACTCCCTGTTGTGTGTTTGCCCTCGCGATAGAGGCCTTGAAAAATATGAACATAAATTTGAATTTATTTCTAAATCTGATTCAATCTCCCTCCACCGTGCGTCTTCGCCTCGTTCACAAACAAAACTGAGGAAAAAAAAAACGTTTTTTTTTTTTCTAGATAATTAACAAATAATTACTGTGACGTATGTGCAACCGAATACACAGCACGGCCCGCTACTTCATAGATACTGATAACAGCGACGATTCCCGTGTATGCACGCTATCAACAAGTCGCGAGTACGCGAACAAGGGTAAAACCGCCGATAGACAAAAAAAAAAACTTAGTCACACACATAGACAGCGAATAGATACTCAGATACGAGAAATATGAGCCTCATAGGTGTGCGGTTCTATTCCTCACCCACCGTCGCCCTCCTTCGGTGTTTTTCTGTTTTTGTTTTTAGATATTTGCCGTGTTTTCGCTGTTTGGGTATTTAGCAACAAAAAAAAAAAGAATTAAGGGCGATAAATGCGCACCCTCGTGTTTGTTTCTTCCCTCGTATGTGCACCGAGCAGCAGCGGTTGAAAAACAAAACAAATCGACGTCGGAACTTTGGCCGCGGTGGAGGTGGAGTTGATAAGCGATCGAGAGGGGGTAGTTTTGCAAATAATTTAATTTACTAGATTTTTTCAGAGGAAAGGGAATTTTTTTGCGAAAACTTAAAAATAAAAACGCTGGAGCATTTAATTGATGTGACTGTTTGGAGGAGTTCCAGGGAACGATAAAAAAGGAAACAAAATTCGTGGAATCATCTGCCGTTGCACACGACGACAACGACATCGATGAGAATCGGAGCAAGTGGCATGGTTCCGGGAGATGGATGGTGGCGTAAGACGCATTTTCTGGAGAAAAACATTCACGCGACAGTGAGGCGAAGTGCCAGAGACTCACTTTCATTGGAAAAGCGATGGGATCTGCTGTAGAAGTGGGTGGGGTTGTGAAATATGGTAGGGGACTAACGTGGTTTGATCAACATCTGGGAGGAGATGTAAGAAAAAGCAAGTCGCCTTTCTTGAAGTCGGTCTAACAGGCAGGGGAAATTTTGATTTGATTTGGAAGGTGTCGATATATGATCGTGGCGTTTACACACATGACTGCTGCCTAAAATCTGTCGGCTTATTTGTCAAAAATGTGTGGGCTTGTTTACAATTTCTTTAAAAACCAGTGGACAAATTCAAATTATTGAATTTTTCTGGAGCTAGGAAAAATGCTACACTTTTCGAAAAATGACAAAATGTGGTAAGCGAATTTCCTTGTTAAAAACCAAATGACCATCTTGTTGAAACCACTTATCATGCCATCTAATTAAGGCGAAATGAACTTGGTTATCATGTCGGGAAATCGAGAACAAGCGACAGAAACAGAGAAAGGAATGGTCCAACAAACGGATTTAACCCAAAATTCATATCAAACAGCGACACTGTCTTTTTAGAAAGACACATGTCTTTTCTCTGAAGGCCAACAGCAACAATTTCAGGGATTAACTAGGTCGATAGGAGATTTGTGGACTAAGATAGTCTGCTCGAAAAATAAGCGTCCAATTCTGTAATTCAATAATCGATACAACGAACTTTTTTTCAATGTGCTTTGTCTTTAAGCAAATCTTGTTGACGCAAATTTTCAGCAAGTTACTTTTTGAAATTTAGAATTCTTTTCCAGTGCCGAAAATCGATTTCTAGAATTTCAACAATACTGTTTGGTAAAATTTGATTGGATTGTTACTGGATAGCCAGGATTTTTAGCGTCCCCTGGTTCGTAGTTTTCCCGAATTCGCTCAGTTATTCTCTGTAGAATTAAGGAAGTCTGACTATCTTGAACGAAATTTTCGAGCTAAGGCGGTCGATTTTTTCTTAAATTTAGTTGAGTATCATGTCTATCATGTCTATCATGTATTCCTTTTTTACTAATCCATCTATCACATTGCCGAGCCTTCACTGTGTTGTGCCTGTTATAATTTTGACACATGTGGAGGGGACCTACTGTTCAATGCCGGTTCCGAACGCCGAATCGCGAAAGCTTTCCATGACAGAAGTACTCCAGGAGAATTGTCAGTTGCTCGCTAGAGGTAAGGCCCTAAAAATTGTCTGTAGTGTTCTTTTCTCGGGGTGGACTCGCAGAGTACGCTCGGTACGCACTAACTATTCAAGCCACGGTGCCCAAATCTTAATCACGAAATCCATCGCCCTTCAATCAATTTAAGCATCCGCTTGACTCCAACAAACGCAGATCTCTCTCTCCATCGCCTTAATGTGACACAAGATCAACTCAAAGCACACGCGCCCGCTCTCGAATCCACTCCAAGTGACTCACAAACGACTCTTCACTTGCCCCGCCATTCTCCATCAAAAAAAAAACTTCAAAATTTCCCATCGAAATACCAAAAACTAAATCAATACGTCACTTTTAGTAATGTCAAACATGACATTTACCCAGCCATTGTGACATTCACTGGCGCATACCGTTGGTGCACTCAATCGCCGCTTCAGCTTCCCTCTCTCTCACTCACACTTAGACGCGCGTCAATCCGAGTGTGGCGACTCCATTTGATGGCTCCGATGTGGCCTATGACAGGATCACCACCAATTCAGCCGCAGAGCTTGCGAAATGATTTATGGCCCCGAAAGCCAATCTCCATGCCAAGTGTGTCCGTCCCGCTCGCTCGCTGCAGGCTCGCACTCTGCGCATTGCGCTTGCGCTTGCGCTCCTCAACAGCACCTCGGCCATGTTTACAAATGTCGAGAGAGGTCCGTTCCACGGTGGGAGTGAAGCCGCTCGTAATGATCATTGATCTCTGGTGCCACATTCGGTGATTAGGACAAATCGTGCCGAGGTGACTCGGGAGATTGTGAGCAACGGCGGCGCAAGTGGTCGTTTGCATGCACGCATGCGCGCCTGGGAATTTTCTCTCAACAACTGCCCTGGGAGTTGTGTTTGTGGTTCGGGTTGACAAACCGAGTGGTGTATGGTTGATTGGGTGCGACGCACCTCGTCGAGGCGGTGCGTTGGTTTTTCTCTTTTGGGTAACTGTTTGCCTGCGGGGAAGTGATTTACAAAATTTTGTACTTTTTTTTTTCGAAATTTTTCCATATTTTTGAGAGAATTTTTCATTGGAATTGGGTTGGGCGCGTGGCCGCTGTGGATTGTATTTCTTCAGAGCAACTGAGTAAATGGATTTTGTCTCCTCGAGGCGGACTTTTGAAAATAATTGCCAAAATTTACATTTTTCTGTATGACAAAGTGGATAATTAGCAGCAAAGGGGTGGAGTTTGGGTTGGAAATTGTAGGATCGAAATTGCTTCAATCAGCCGTGGGAAATGAATGACTTAACAAAAAAGACTTTTCGCCTTAAGCCAAAACCTTTGTAGTTGGTGCCTGAAAATGTGAGCTTAGTAATTTTAATTGTAAGGTAACGTGTTAGAATAATAATAATACTTTTATCCGATAGACGGCTGAGAAAGGTCAGTCTTATTGAGGAAAAATGCAAGGATTCTACTTAAACTCTAAATGAAAATCGTCGATTGGACTCTAAGCTCTAATTTCATTCGGAAGGAAAAACTGGAAGATATACCGAAAACTTGACTTCAGATTTATGTATTTATTTAATAATTTACAAAAAGTAACGAATATAAATTATAAAAAGACATAAGAATATATTTTTAAAGTGAGATTTGAAATGAGACAGATCCCTGAATTGCGTATGAATACTCAAACGATTCTTGTTAGTGGATCGTCCTTCCCGTGCTCTGTGCTATGATGTTTTTAAAATAAAAAGTACCAAACGGTGCCGAGCATGCTGCATCCAGTCCAGAAGGCCAAGCTGTCTTGCATCCGCGATCATTTGATCTCTGTACCGGAGGTTCGGTCTCTCTCTTCTCCTCGAACCAGGAAGCTCGGATTCGAAGACCCTTTTAGCTGGAGCGTTTGTGTCCATGCGCTCGATGTGGCCGAGCCACTGTAGTCGACGGATTTTTGCCTTCCAGACTATATCCACATTTTTATACAGCTCGCGGTTATGTCTTCTCCTCCATTCGCCTTCCTCGCAGACTGGACTGAGCATCCGCCGTAGAATTTTTCTTCCGAAGGAGCTAAGTATCAGCTCTGCAGTCCTGCTTATCGTCCAACTTTCGGCTCCATACAGTAGGACTGGCAGGATAAGGGTCTTGTAGAGCATGACCTTAGTTCTTCGAGTCAGGAGTCTTGACCCTAGTTGTTTGGACAAACCGAAGTAGCAGCGGTTGCCGAGAGTGATTCTACGATGGATCTCCACTACGATGTCAATCGTGGAGCTTACGTTCGCCCCGAGGTATGCGAACTCCTTGACAACCTCGAAGTTGTAGCTGTCGACAGTCACGTTTTGTCCTAGGCGGTGGGCGACCTAGGCGGTCGACAGCATATATTTGGTTTTCTCCTCATTTATCTTCAGACCAGTTCGTTTAGCCTGTTCTTCAATGGCGGTGAAAGCTTCCACAATGGCCCGCTGGGAACGAGCGATGATATCAATATCATCTGCGTAGCACAGTAGCTGGGCCGACTTGTGGAAGATAGGGCCTTCTGTGTTAACGTTGGCCCGCCGCACTATTTCCAGCACAAGATTGAAGGAGTCACATGACAGCGCGTCTCCTTGCCGAAATCCGGTGCATGTTTCAAAGTACAACATCATATTCAAGGAATGGTCGGACAAGCGAGATATAAACCGATAGAAACGCAAAGGGGTCTATAAAACCCTCCAACTCTGAAAAAAAATTCGCCACCATTCCTCAATTAGATTTCAGACAGATTTGGGGCTACCCTAATTAAGTTCACAGCAAGTCTCGTAACTCGAGAACCGTGGGCCAACAAAGTCTTCGTCCACCCACAACCGCAGCTCAGATCTCAACTCTCCCGCACTCTCTTCACCGAGGCAAGTATTCGCACAATATCTTGAACGATACACCGCAAGGTTGCCCACTTACACCCGCACTCGTAACACGACCCGCAGTCAGCAAAAGTGAAATCCACATTTGCAAACGAAAACAAACATCGAATAGTATCGCACGTGAGTGATTAGCCTCACTCTGATTAACCTGCTAATGCCATTGGAATGTCAGCCACAAGTTGACCCTAAGCGGCCATTCCCCCACCAACGCGTTACACACATCCCGCGGTCATTTCGAAACCACCATATAACCTCGTTGCCTTATCTTACAGTGGGCTGTACTGAAGATAAACAAATTTTCGACTACACCTCTCCCGCTTCGGGGGCCACACACAACAAGTGAACACAACAGCCGACAAGAAATCGCTTTTTTTTTTTTGTTTTTTGTTTTCTTTACCATCGCAAACAACAGTCAGTTGAACCCAACTACCGAAATGTGTCCATGTAACACTTTTCCCTCCCAACTAACCGCCGCACAATAACAAAACCGCCCGCTGCTCAGCTCAACGCTTCGCCTATTAGCCTCCGATTCTGTGAGCTCTGAGCTGCCTGCCACCTGCGAAATCGCATCCCACATTCAACTCAAAAACAATTCATCAATTGAATTTCTTCATCTCTCAGCGCGCTGCCGCCGTCGGAACAGAGCAGCAACAACGCGGCATCGGCATCGGCAACCCACAAAGATGCTCGCGAAACTTTTCTCCTCCTCGTTGCAGAGGCTCTCGTAATCACAACAACGACGATGAACGGAAAATAATCATAACAATACGGTCCCGGTTTTTGTATGTATGTCAGCGCATCGAAACACATAACCAATTAGAAAGTACAGAGAATTGAGAGATACAAATGTATCTAATGCGGTGTATTTGTATCTATCGCCGCGATGCTACTTTCGCGGGCCCCAACAACAACGCACACACTCAGACCGCAGCACATCAACATCCTCTGGTCTTTAACGAAACAAAAGATCTCGTACGTGATTTGGTTACTCGATCGCGGGGGTGGTGTCGGGGGGGACAGTTGTTGTTTTTTTTTTTTTTTTTTTCGTTTTCCAGGGGAACGTTTGACAAAAAAGTTGAATGAATTCGTCGTCGTCGTCGTTGTCGATACGTGAGCTTGGCCATAACTCACCCACACTTTCCTCCGGATCTGGCTGATTACGTATGCAGATGTGAGGTGGCTTCAGACGCGACCTCGACTGCGATCTCTCGGATTGAACACGCACGGTACTCGGTTCTAGAGCGAACAAAATTTTTTTTTTTTTTTCAAAATGAATAATTCCATCGGGAGTGGAAAATATGCGCGCCCATATTCGTGTCACTTGATCTCGAGTCGGCGACTTTTTTTTCTTATTTTTGGTCAGATTTGATATTTAGCACTTCAAAGGCGGCGGTGGGTAACGCTAATTCGCGAGCGGAGTGCGGTAAAGTGCTTTTTACGTGCCAATCTCGGTGTGACTGCCATCTTTGGAAAGTTCTGTTTGGATCTCAAGGACTTTTGCTGCTGAATGCCAGTTGCCTTTAACATTTTGTCTGACACAGTCACACGAAGTTGTTGACGCTACCGCTGCCGCTGACGAAAGAGGTAATTCACGGGAATTCGTTTGGGATTTGATTTGGTTACTGGTGTGACGAGGTGGAGGTAGTTTGGCTCATAATGGTCTAAAAAGCTAAGGACTTGCGCCAAAAATCGAATACCAAACATGAAATGCATTGGAATTTCGTTGGACTTGACATTAAGTCAGTTCTGGGCTGAGAAATGAGGTATTTTTTCAAAAATTTTAAAAGGAAATGGTGGAAAAGATTTACAGGCTGAGTGTTTTTTTTTTTATATGAAAATTCGGTGCACCCAAAAACTTTTGGTTGCAAAAAAATCGTACCGCATTCAAGAATTTCACAGAAAATAACACATGAAGACTAAAAAAACTCTTAGCAAGATTTCAGGCAGATTAGAGTAAACCCTAATTGAATTCACTGCGAGTGAATCGATGAAGAATGAGTTTGAAGACACCATCATTTCTAGAAATGGACCAGTGGCATGGTTCGTATGATAGCCCCTAATTTATTTTCATGAGGCTAATGCAGTCTTTTGCTTGTAAATGTAACCACTTTGTTGGTTGGTTGTAAATTGGAATTCCAGAATATATTTTTTTGGAAATTGTAGCGAAACTCCTCTACTACGATTTTTTGTCCCTTGAATTTTTCTCTAAAAATAAGTCGAATTTTTATTGAAAGAACTGATTTTTTGTTGTACTTTTTGTATTAGATGTACCTTATGATCAAAAAAGAACCGAAATTTTCATTTTAAAATTCCCGCGCTTGTCCAATCGGTAAAATTTTATTCTCTCAACGTTCGCAACACTTTTATACATATTCTGTCAAATTTTGACGGATATCGTATGATTAGTTTTTGTTTGACGTCTATACAAATAAGTTGAAAAATTTTCGTGTGGCGATTTTTATAATGGATGAAAATTTAGAACAACGTGCGTGCATCAAATTTTGTGTTGCAAATGGATTTAAGTGTTCCGAAACGTTGAAAATGTTAGAAAAGGCCTTTGGTGAATCGTGTCTAGGAAAAACACAGGCATATGAGTGGTATAAACGGTTCAAAGGTGGTCGTACAAGCTTAGATCATGATGAGATCCCTGGCCGCCCAACAACATCTGTTACTGAAGAAAACATTGAATCGGCGAAGCAAATCGTGTTGCAAAATCGTTCTGCACCGATAAGAGAGATTGCTGTGTTGTTGGGCATCTCTTATGGATCAACCGAACACATTTTAACTGATGTTTTGGGTTTAAAACGCGTCGCTGAAAAAACAGCGTCGTGTTGTGTTGTGTTGTGTCTCAGTTTTTGGCCAAAAACTCAGCCAATATCATCAACTAAGCACCGTACTCTCCAGATATGGCCCCGTGTGACTTTTTCCTCTTCCCCAGACTCAAATTGCCATTGCGGGGAACGCGTTTTCAGACCATAGAGGCCATAAAAGAGAATTCGCTGCGTGAACTAAAGGCCATACCTTCGGCGGCCTATAAAACTTGTATGGAAAATTGGATCAAGCGTTGGCATGCATGTATTGCCGCAGGAGGAGAATACTTTGAAGGTGATAATAAAGAAAATTATTAAAAATTGAAATTTTGCGTTTTTTAATTAAATTCCGGTTCTTTTTTGATCATAAGGTACAACATTGCTTCCTCAGCTTTTTTCCGAAATTCGAGGCTTTATTGTAATAAACTGGTTCTGGATCAAAGACCCACTCAATTAAAGGATAACCAGACAGCGGCTCTCTCTCTCAACCACTCTCTCAAACCACGAAGACAAGGGACGACTAGACGGCGGCTGGGTTTCCCGTCGACCGCAATAAACCAAAGTAGACGAGAGATGATAAGACGGTGGCTGGCTTTCCCGTCCGGATCGCCAGCCATAAAGTTCAGGACAGACGAGACGCAGATCCTGCCGATAAGACAAGGACCACTTATCGGCCAATAAGTATAAATGTCCTGATGGAAGGACTGGCAGAGGACTGAGAATCGCGACAAGCCGCGGTGGAGAGTGAACTATCAAGATATTAAAAGCTACTAAATAAAACAAAGTGGCTTACGACACATTTATGATTCGTTTTGCGTTTGATTCGATTATGTTTGACACGAGTCTTGATCAAGTAATGTCTCGAATTCCACATCTTCGAAAACCTTCTCTCTTCCACCACCATGCCGGTCTTCGACATCAAAATCACTGTTCTTGAAGAGCCGAAACCACTCTCGGCACGTTCTTTCACTAATAGCGGCCTCACCATACGTATTTGAGAGCATTCGGTGAGCCTCAGCAGCAGATTTCTTCATTTTAAAGCAGAAAATTAAAACCTCCCGCAATTGACGAGAATTTGGCTCCTAAACTGACATGTTTAACCGAAAATAACTTTATGATGCAGACACAGATCGCCTAATATTTCGATGGCGTTCTGTTTACAAATACCTAAGCTTATTGTATGACATCTACGATCTATTTATTTCGACTACCACTTACCATTTCTTTCGGCAGAAACAAAGTTCTACACCTAATATATTACCTGTATTTTATAACTAAAACTACTCAAACTTAAGTCGAATTTTTCGGGAAAATTACTCACCGAACCACGTTTCGTTGAAAGCTTAAAAAGAGGAAGTGTTAGAAGTAATGTTTTAAAATAACAATAAAGTCTTTATGTTCAGCGAAAGATTTTGTAGAAAACGAGAAATGGTCTTGCAAAAGCCAAAAAAATACAGAATTCTTTAAAATAAATAAATGAATTTATTTCCATACATTTTGCGTATTTTCTACACCTCGAACTTAATTACTGGTCGCTTGAAATTCGACTAATTGCTGTTCCATTGTATTTTTCATTTCAAAACACTTTACAATAAATTAAACTTTTCCCGTTCTCAAAGAACTCTTAATTTAATAACACCTAAGCACAGATATTTAAATACAGAGAGGCAATGCAATTCATTTATGGAATGCGCTTTTTTCGGAAATAAAAAGGGTAAATACGGGGAACTATTTTGAGAGAAAACTTTTTTGAATTTTACAACACACATTAAGTTGCGTATTTACAAAGACTTAAGTATATAATTTTCAAACTTCTAACCTTCTTCTCCTTCTTTTCTTTTCTCCTTTTCTTCTCCTCCTTTCTATTCTCCTTTCATGAACTAGTTTTCATTAGATTTAAGATAAAAATGAATTAATTGAATTGAATTTGTGAAATATCTAATTATCCTGTACAAACGTAAAAGTCAGTGTAAATTTAACTTAATTGTACAGAGTTAACTTAACCCATTAGACTGTAAATTGAATTGAAATGAATAATGAAAGCAAGTTTTTTTTAATAAAAAGAACTTTAAGATTTAATGATTCAAACAATTTAAAAAACCTAAGCCGCTCAATAGTTTTAAACAATTGTGCTAATGTTTCGACACAGAGTAGAAAATTATAGCCACATGCAATTTTGACGATAGTTTACTAAAATGTTAAGTTTGCAGACAACAACTGTTGACTCCTAGTGAACGAATTTCTTCTGCAATTTTTGTTTGGTAGATAAAAGCCATGAAATGTCTTAAGGGAACATATGGGCTCATTTAGAAAATAGAAAAAGACTGCGAGGAGGACAAATTTAAAATTTAAGAAGTTTGTTGACATTTAATGTTTTCAATAAAATTTAGAGATTTTAAAAGCACTCGTTACGAAAGTTAATAACCCAACAATTCATTATCACCTTCTGCAATTCTGTGCCACTTCTTCGGTAGATGAAAAATGCCTTTGCAACAGAACTAAAAGCAACTTTTTCACTTTTTTTTTTTCAAAAGATTTTTTAGTCCAGGGAATACGTTGTAGACTACGATTTTTCTTAACTTAACAAGTTTATAATATTTTATGCCAAATGCTACAGAGCACCGTCAGGCAGTAAATCTGTTTCCGTTTTCGAAAGTCCACAAGTTTTATCTTGACCTTTTAAGATACACCCATGTTTGTCTAACAACGCTGTATTTCTCTTCATCACTGCGGATACCTGGTTAATACAAAGCGCCCCGATCGAATACTCGCATAAGTCCATGGCAATTATCCTTGCCAATTTTGGGTGTTTCCCCGAAAGTTTACACCTATGTTCCGAACATTCAAAGACTAAAAAAATTGATTATGCTGTTCCGAATTTCAAAGTTTTAGTTCAGTAGTTCTAAAAAGGTTTATTTATTCTCTAAAAGTGGCAAATAGAACTATAACAATAAATCCAAAAAACTGCGCCGGATTGGCAGCGAAGAATGAATTAAGCCAATTTTTGATATTCTGCTCTGATGTGAACCGAACAAATGGTAGTCAGAAGGGGCAAAGTCTGGGCTATAAGGCGGGTGGGGTAAAACTTCTCCACTGTGTTCCAAATAGTTTTTAACCGGAAAAGCAACTTGAGGCCGAGCGTTGTAATGATGGAAAATTATTGCCTCGTGTCTGGTCGCATATTCCTGAGTTTTTCGGTTACAGCCCTCTTCAAACAGATTAACTGTGTTCGGTAGCGTTGTCCATTGATGGTTTCACCCGGTTTTGATCCCACCAAATACAGAGCATTACTTTCACGCCATGGATATTCGGCTTTGCCGTTGATTTGGCTGGTTGGCCGGGTTTCACAAATGATTTTTTTGCGCAAGAAAGTAAAAACCCATCCAGCTTTATTGACTTTTAAACTTAATGAAAATATTTATTAACGAAAACTGAATAAAGTTACAAATTCGTAGTCACAGCTTATCTGACCCAACTATGAAAAAAGATAAAAAAAAAAGTATAACATATTTTTACTGATATTTTGTCTGTCCCATTATTGGTCTCAAACAGTTTTAAGCTGCTTAGGATAGGATTCCTATAATTCTTTTTGCCTTTACACAACGTATTCTATAATTCAGCAATTGTTAGATGGTTTTTATTCGAAATCTTGCGTCTACGAATGTTTGCGGCGAAAACAACCATTTTTAATTGCATTCAGATCTGGAGACTCTACCAGCATTCATAACGTGGAGACAATAAGCCAGACTCTGACAAAACCGGACTATTTTTCGGGTAATTTTCTTGGTAATCCTGAAAAGTGCCTTTTAGTCCCATTTCCTTTACACTTTGGACCACATTGGCACTTAGGATATCAATTGTACGATAAAAAATGTCAGCTTCCAACCCGCTGCCGCCGCTATCATGGTATGGGCTTATATCAGCAGTCAGCAGTCTAAACATTTGCATTCAATTGATTTGCAATCAATAGATTGGTCGTAAGGATTGCTCCAATCAAGACTTCAAAAAGAATGAGAGATTTCAATGCCGAAGTCTTAGTCATCAAATGAAGTCAATTGAATGAATCACAAATCATTACATTGTGATGTTATGAATCATGTGAATCATTACAAAAGATTGCATTCTTTTACAACTCTGGTCTTATGCCTTCAAGAAGGAAATATCAGTTAGTCCCGTCAGATCACAATGTGACGTTCACAATTTGTCTGCTGGTCCATGTTTTTGACCCACCATCAATTTTGAATATTCCATTTTCGTCGCGGCTGTCTAAATTGATCGTGAAAGTCCTTGTGTGTCCAAAAGGGTCTCGTCGCCTGTCATTTTTTCTCTTCATAGACTAAAAAACTCGACTCTTATTTGAGTTGAATTCCCACGAAATTTATTTATAGCTTGTCAATATTTCATCATTGCTAACGTCAACACTCTCAAACCTCTGCTCTGTATGTGAGCCTCCACAGGATGACTCATTACCTCCTACTGAGTCCTGAATTTCCCAATTTAATTGACGGGATCAAACCAAGCTACCATCTCACCTCCGGACCACCATGAAAAAATCCACGTTCCCCTCCACCCATTTACCTAATCCCATCCAACGTCGACCAAAAATCACTTCAACGCCGCTGCAACCTCTCCACTCTCGCTTGACCCACAATTGACAGGCAGCGCCGTATCTGTGTCAAAAAATTATTAATCTCGACCTTTTCCAACCGCCCCTCGAGTGTACTCGACCGGTGTCAAAAGCCCACCTCCCTCCCTCTCCCCATCGACATCGATGAAGAGATTTACGAAACACCGCACCGATACGAAACGCTATATCCCTCGTGTTTGCCAAGCCGTCCAAAAACCATCGAAAAAACACAAAAATCCAGTTCAATTGGAAGCCAATAAAAACATTAAATAAACATCGCATTGTTGTTGTGGTGGCTGACGAGAGAAAAAAAAAAAAGCCAAAATGTGGGAGAGAAACCTCAGTCCACTTGAGAAGGCATAACAACGGTTATAAAAATTATATCGTTAGGGTTCAAAATGCAAAGTGAACGGTACTTGCTACAACTACCTGGATTCGATTGGCCCCTGCCCCCCCTCAAACACACGTTCCTTTTTGTTTCTGTTTTTTCCACAATTATTATTTTTTTTCCATTCCATCTCTCTCTCCCCGTCAATCGAAGAGATACAAAACAAACTCAAAACTATTTGCGCACTCTATCGGAATGACTTTAAAAGATTTTTGTTTTGCCCACTCGAAGAGAGTGAACTCGCCCGGCGGTGCTAAGACCGAAACGCTGCTGTTGGTCGGATTCGTGGTGTTGAAGTTGTTTGCCACTTTTCCACGGCGCGCGCATTCAACGGTGGCACTGGTGCTCCGCCAGGCTCTGATCATGACGCTGTTGCGGGCTGCTGATGTTGGCTGACGTTGCTTGACGCTGGTTGATCCATCCGCGGCTCACGTTCTTGGCTGTTGTTGTGCTGTACCACGGAATTCATTTCAATTTGCGGAGCTATTACTTTGAGGCTGGCGCACAAGCACACCAGTACACCATTCGCCGGATAATGCGGCCATGCTTCCTCTTGTTCGGCTTCTTGGCGGGACTGCCTTTACCGCCTGCCCGTCTGTCTGTCCGTTCGCCCGCCATCAGACACTCGCGTTGTGGCTTTTCGTATGCGATTTTATAATTCGCCTCGATTTTGTGGCATTTCATCAGCTCGCTTTTGTCTGCAAAAATCTGCAAACAAAAAAAAAATGTAGAAAAAGAAAAACAGAACTACACCAACAACGAAATGAAAATAGTTTCTACGGTTTTTAGGTTAAGATACGAGGCAACTAACTCGACGTCGTTTAACAGGGCGAGTATGTGCTTGCGGTTCACTACAGTTACGACGAAGAGTGTGATGACACAGAGAAGGCGGATCAGGGTTGTTAAATTGTTGGACTATAGACATTGAGCTTACTTACTAAATACAGTCGAAGCCCTCTAGGACGAATTTTCGCTGGATTTCAAAATTAGTTCGAGTTAGAGGTTTTTTCCGAAAAATTCGAGAGGCTTTTAAAAGCCTTTATTTTATTCAAAAGAGTGCAAGTAAGGAAAAAACGCAGGAAATTACTTAAAAAAAACTTGTAATTTTAGATTGAATCTCTAAAATTGGACAATGAAGTCTTTTAAAAGAGGGTTCTATTAGGTTGTCAATGTCATGCATAGCGTCGTTTTGTAGGTTATGTCAAGACCTTTCAAATGATGAAAATGTATTGCCAGAAAAGAGCTCTGTAGCGCTATGTACATAGCCGGAAAATTCAAAAGATAAAAAGGCGGAAGGGAGATATTTGACAACCTAATATTTTTAAAAAGGCAGTTTTGGACTCTCAATGCATTCACTAAATGAAGCTTGAAAACATCTCAGATAACTGTTTTTATATTAAGAGCAAATTATTATATTTGAGGCCAACCAACAAAACAATGAATAACCAGCGCAGTTATTCATACAGAGCTGCGCGGCTGTATGCATAAATAGCCTGTAGCTCATTTGTGGTTGTGTAGACGACGATTATGTGGCCCTAGACGACAATTGTGTTTGCCCAACATGGTTGTGTTTCAAGAACCATTGGCGAATAGTTTCGATTCTTTGGGTTCGATGTTTGCCGTGCAAGTCGCCATACTAAGTACTTACTAAGTACTTGAACTTTGAAATAAATAGACTTACTTATCCTGAGCCTGGGTATGGGTTTTCTGGTGCAGCAAGCCTCTTCTTAGTAGGAGATTGGTAGAAGATAGTTCCTATAAACTCATAATAAAGGTGAATAATTTGGTTGTGATAGAAGTTTCGAAATTAAAACCAGAAATCTCACCAAATTTGTGAGCGTTTATTTGTCTCGCTCAACGAGTACGACGAAAGACGATATCGGTATGAAGAAAACGCCTTAGCCGAGGATAGTGTGACGGAAGAATCTGATTGCCAAATATAACTTTTAAGACAATCTGAACCGTGACATCCCTGTTAAAATGAAAAAAAAGCCATAATTTCTTCTTCTTTACCGGACCCCTCGAAGTTGGACTCGAAGACATTAAGAGCTAGTGCGTTAGTGTCCATTCGCTTTACATGGGAGCCATCTGAGTCAAGACACTCTGATTCGTTTGAAAAGCGATTGCGAAAATTTTGGGGGCGTTTTCCTCGAAAAAGGGTGAGTGTTGCGTTCTCTGACTTTGAGAAATTAATGTCCCATCACTATGCCAAATTTCATCAAAATCGATGGCCCCAAGTTCGTGCACTCTCCTTGTTAGTATGATATTACTTTTTCGTTCTCGCAATGTAGTCGGCAACAGCTCTAGATAGTATATACAGTGTTGGTCAGAGAACTAGCACACTTATCTGTATTCGCTTAAAATTACCGAGGTGAGTTTATTGGTGATGTCTTCCGACACTTTTTGTTTTTAATTTTGTTATAAGCATTTATTTCTGAAAGGCTGTTGGCTATTAGTAACACAAGCAACTCCTTGAGCATTGTTGAAGACATCTGCGACAAACTCAATGGAAAAAAATTGAACTTACGAATTGCATGGGTACTTGAACACGTGGACATTGATGGAAACGACTATGCAGATGCAGAAGCCAAACTAGCATTCAAAGAACCCCTAGTCTCGTTTTATCCATTCAACAAAAAAGACCTTAAATACTATCTGAAATCGTTTATGAACACCAAACATAAAAATGCATGGCAGGAATACCATCGCACCAGCCTTCAAACAAAATCAGTAGGTTCAACATATTGTGGTCACCGAATTAGCATATTATGAAATTAGTTCGTTATAAAAGCATTAGAACAAGTATTCTTCCTATTTTATGTTGGATACGTTTTCTTCTTCCACACGCCTTATCATACCTTCCACTAACTCTGGGCATCATTTACATGTAACGCGTACAACACAGTGGAAGCTAGAAAAGCTTGGCTCTGGCCCTTCGTGGGCTGTTACGCAACTAATGATGATTCACAAATCGGGATGCTATTCTATCCTTTCTCGATTGCTATACAAAGTTTTGGAATATTGACTAGTTTCTTAATCCAATGGTGGAATGTCTTCGAGAAGGCTGTTAACCTCACACTTCTCAGCCGTGTGCAGAGATATGCCTGCATCTGTATCAGTGGCGAAATCAGGACCACACCCACAGCTGCCCTAGAAATCATCTTTCACCTGCCACCCCTAGACAGGAGGCAAACAGGTCACAGCCTGTGCAGCAGTAAGAATTAGAGCCGCGCAATCGTGACCTTCTAGCTGCATGGGTCACTCTTCCATTCTTGAGTGTATCGATCTCCCCTTCATGGTGTTAGATTATACTCGCTCCAGAACTCTTTTCAAAAGCAACTTCTCCTTCAGCCTGCCCTCCAGATCTGACTAGAGAGAAGGCATACCTATAAGAAATGAATCTCTGGTGATATACACCGACGGCTCAAAAACTGAATCCGGAATCGGTGGGGGGGTCTTTTCCGAGGACTTAGGAATTCAGTTCTCATTTCGCCTTCCCAATCATTGCAGCGTGTTTCAAGCGGAGATAATGGCTATCAAGGAAGCCTTGTCGGGGCTAGGGTACAACGTAATATCGCACACTTCTATCACGATATGTACTGATAGTCAAGCTGCTATAAAATCCCTGAAGTCTATCACTTTTAACTCAAAAACAGGTCTTAACTGCCGCAAATCTGCCAATCTCTTGACGAGATGGCAGAGCAGTTTACCATTCACCTCATGTGGGTGCCGGGACACTTTGACATCTCGGGGAACTGCCTGCCCAATGATCTTGCCAAGCGCGGAACCAGTGAAATCATCCATTTGGATAAGGTCGGTCTCTGCGCACCTCTTCCTACCGCGTTCCTATGCATCAAAACTAAGACCATCGCGGCAACCAATCTTCGGTGGAAGAATGGTGCTACTTGCAGCGTCACCAGAGAAATCTGGCTTAAGCTAGATCCTGAACGCTCATTTAGTGTCCTAAGACTCAATAGAATTCAAGTTAGGAACCTAATCAGTGTCATAACTGGGCACTCTAGTTTTGGCAAAAATGCTACCCGACTGGGCCTCTCGGCCATCGACTTCTGCAGAAGCTGCAGTGACGAAGAAGAGGAAGAAACCTCGCTCCACCTTTTAGGGACCTGTAGCGCTCTCGTGAGCCGTAGAAAGAAGCATCTTGGTCACTACCTTCTGAATAATCTCGGCGAACTAGCTGACACCAGCATAAGCCGTATCCTCAGCTATATTAATAGCTCCAACTGGTTTCTGGAGTAGTGGGATGTTTTTGAATCCGCTCCATGTGGTATCACAATGGGCCTCGTCTGGCCTAAGTGCTTGGCTGCCTTTCGCAGTTCACCACACAATCTACCTACCTACCTAATCGAACGTGCAGTTCTTCATAGCTCTAGAAATTTTCTATTAAATTAAGGTCGGGACTCTTTCAGGCAACGCCAATAGTTTTGATTTGGTGGTCACTAAAACACGGCTTCACCAACCAGGAAGTGTGCGTAAGATCATTATCATGCATGAATTTCCATGTTATGGCAAAATGTCGTCTGCAAAGGGCCTTATATGGTCCTCCAATCTTATTTTATATTTAAACTGATCCATTCGTTGCTCTATTTTCATGATAGGCCTAACTCCGTGCCACGGAAAGGCGGCCCGTATCATGATACACCCTCCACCATGTCTTACCCTTCATAGTTCCGGCTACATAGCGCTGGATAGACGCCGAACATTGCAGCCAGACTTAGTTGGTTTTCCAAATCATTGCAAAAAGTTTTTTTCGTCTAGTGATGAATCAGAGCTCAGTAGATTAGGCTCAGCTAAAAAGGAACAGGTGTGCGGTTGATCAAAGAAGGAACTCAATCCACGCTACTCAGTAATAACTTGTCCAATCGAATCCGTAAATGACGACTTGCGTTCTAACAAAACTTAGACCGACCACAGCTTTCTGAGATCAGCGACAGTGTCCTTCGATCTCTTAGAATTCATTCCCTATGTCTGCTCTTTTTACACTCTCCATACATTTCAGAGTCATACAAATCTAGATAAAATCTTCATTCAAATTTCAGTGAAGTCTAATTAAGCATTTCCAAAGTCTAATTAAGATTCTAACTGACTGAAAATTCGAACCTTTATGTTCCGACCCACCTAAACACAAACTGATCTCCATACATGACATCATGGCCTCGATTCAATAGAGAAATCCACTCCAATCGACAGCCTTCAACGCGGACTGACAAAAATCGTCCAAAACATCCTCTCACCATTTTCCCCGACTCCTTTCGATCACCCTCCTGCTGTGCAACTTTTCCCGCTCTCTCTACGACCCAACTCCGCGCATCCGCACACTTAATCAGCTTCATTTAAGCAATTTGCTAGAGAAAATACAAAAGCATATCGTACCACGGCCAAAGTGAGCGTCCCCACCCAACCACCCCGCCGCAGTCTTGCAGCCTGCCAAACAGACAGATAGACAGCCACTCAGCCTACTTATCAGGCTAAATAACAGCGCCACGAATAAAAAAAAAAAAAATCCACGGCCTCTTCTTCTCGAACGGATCCATGTAACTGCAGCAACAGCCACCAGCGCAACCGTCGAGTTGTTGGCGTGGAAAACAATTGTAAAATAATCGCTTGGAACACTCCGGCATGCGGATGCAATGCACAATTCCAATTGGCAATAGACACAGATTCGGAACCGTTGCCAAAGCTACCAAAGCACCAACCCACCCCTCCCCGGGTCCAACCGGCGGGCGCAATTTCAACGCAAATGGCAACAAATGGACAAACTAATTGTTTTGGAAATCGCCATCATCGAGAGAGTCGACGGCGACAACGCTGGCGATGACGATGACGACGTCGCATCATTAGAGAGCCAAAATGGCCCGGCAAGCGGCAAACGACGAGCGGCACAGCACAGCAGTGAAATGCGTTACGATTTCTACAAAGACCGACTTTCACTTAGCAGAGGCAGAAAAGATTTTTGTTTTGCTTCGCTTTACTTCCGTTGACCTTCTAAAACCGTGCAACAACAACAGCCACAACCACAACAAGAAAGATACATTTAATCAAAAGATACAACAAAACACAGAAAAGAGATACGGACCCTCTCACCTCGAGCACAGCACAGCACACACCTTGCGGAACACGACTACGACGTGACTCTGTTCACCTGCTGCTGGCGCTGGTAGCTGCACGTTTTAAAATTAGCGCGAGAGAGGGCGCTGCTAAAATGCGAATTAAAAAGAATTTATTCAAAAGTGTATCACTAAATTAGCCGGGACCGCAAACGCATTGCCGGTGACTCTCTGTATCTCTCTGTACCTCCGCCGTGTCCGTGTCGCGCACCCAGGTCGCGCCACAAACCGGCGACCAACGCGACCATCGACCCCGTTAGCGCCACTTGCTGTCGCGGGGTAATTAGAACTCGTACTCGAGTTGAGCTGAGGCTACCGATTTCGGGCGCAATTTTCTCGTTCTGGTTTTCTTTTTTTTTTTAATGGATTTTCGAAAAGTTGTTCGACAACCGGCGATCAAATTTAATTACAGTTGTAAACCGAGCTACTGGGCGAAGTGGTGATTCATTAAGGCGGTTTGGGAGGGGGGAGTCAGTGGATTAGCTGGCGCCGGGGTTTTGACAAATCCGCGAGGCTTTTTTTTTTTCGCCAGACACACGCCCAGGAGTTTAGCGGTAATTTGTTGACATTTGTAATTGCCCCAGAGACAGTTATGAGGAGGTTTGGCCTGGAATCAGGCGCCTTGTAGATTTCCACGGTGAAGTGAGTGGGCTTCAGTGGAATCGTGGAGGCGTTTTGCTTGTGGTGGTCTATGGATTCGAGATGCTTGATCGGAGAAAGGTCCTTTCGCAGCACTTGTGATGCTCGCTGTTACTTGGATTGCAAATAATGTGAGTGGAGGCGTTGAAAATCAGTCGTGGGCTGAGTCAAGTATGAGCTCGTTATGAGTTCACAGATACATGAACCTCTCCACCTTAATGGAAGCTTAATTTGGTGTTATGTAGGAAGCGATTGGTGACAATATACTTGATGAAGGAACTACTTGACAGACAAAAATAGAGCCTGGCCTTTTGTTACTTTAATACAAACCTTCTTTTTCTTATTTTAATAGTGTGTGATGGACCAGGTCCCAGCACAGTCCCTTTGCCAGCTGCTTTAAAATCTTTGAAGCCCTCTGCTAAGTTGTCTCAGGTGCTCGGTTCCAAAGACTCTTCGGAATGAAGCAGTGTTGTCCATACGCTCTACTTGAACTCACCATCTTAAACCTTGGATCCGTAGACGCTTGACCTTCATACCGCTGTGCAACCCGTACGTCGTTTTATCTCCTTCTCTGCACGCCATCAACGCAAACAAAAATTGCATGCGAACTTTTCTCTCGGAGAGATCAAGAGCTTCATTGCTACAGTGTTCATATCTCCGTGCCTTAGAGCAGGGCTGGGATAGTTACGGTTTTTTAGAGTGTGAGCTTAGTCCTTGATACAAATTAGATTTACCAATTTAGGGCGTCGTTGGCTTGATCGGTCGGTGCGTCAGACTGTTAAGTGAGAGTACCCAGGTTCGAATCCAGCTCGGGCAAGAAAACATCACGAACATTTTTCACGGAACGACTGACAACCCTCCTGGAGTACTTCTGTTATGAAAAGGTTTCGCAATTCGCCGGAACCGGCATTAAACAGTAGGTCTCCATGTGTATGTGTCAAATTTATAACGCGCACATAGACGCACGAGAAAAACTAGGTTCTGACTCTCATCGGGCTGTTACTCCACTCAATGTAAAAAATTTACTGTAATTTAGAATTTTAAGTAAGCTTCAAAAAAAAAACTTTATAAGAGTTCGGCTTAAAGTTTCACATCGTTCCTTTAGGAAGACGACACTAGGATTAAATGCTTATCATTTACTTAGCTTGTACCAACCTACAAAATAAACGTGCATAAATTTGACAGATGTCGGACGTAATATTGTGAATGGAGCAACTTTTGTTATTTAAAAAGAATGGATTAAAAAAAGATTTTGAAAGCTGATGAAGATGAGATGCTTGGTCTCGAGATCTTCCGGACTCTCCAGATCTAGACGACCAACGACTTCTTCCTGATTTCAGGCTTCATAAATTTAGCGCTGATAAAGAAGTGATTTTCTTTAATTCAATTTAACATGGACCTGCAAAATTTACATGATATACAGTCGAAGCCCTCTAAGTCGAATTTTCACTTGATATCAAAATTAGTTGGAGTTAGAGGAATTTTTCGAAAAATTTGATAATACATTTTTTTTTAAGAGCCTTTATTTTATTCAATAAGGAAAAAAACACAGGAAATTACTTAAAAAACCTTGTAATTTTGGATTAAGTCTTTAAAATTAGAGAATGAAGCCTTTTAAAAAGTGGATCCTATTTTAAAAAGGCAGTTTTGGACCTCATCCGGACTCTCAATGCATTCATCATCCATCTCAGATACCTAACTGTTTTTATATTAAAAGCAAATTATTTGAGGCCAACCAACAGCACAATGAATAAGCAGCGTAGTTATTCATACAGAACTGCACGGTTGTGTGCACAAATAGCCTGTAGCTCATTTGTGGTTGTGTGTAGACGACGATTATGTGGCCCTAGACGACAATTGTGTTCGCCCAATATGATTGCGCTTCGAGAACCGTTGGTGAATAGTTTCGATTTTGTCAAGTTCTTTGGGTTCGATGTTATGCCGTGTAGGTCGCCATGCAAATCCTCATTCTTACTGTGAACATTCTCTTTCTTTCTTGCACAGGTAAACAATAATAAAGGCTACTACATGCACTTTTTTCTCCGACGTGTTTGAACTCAAAAATCAACATGAAATGAAAGGTGTTCGTCGTCCAGTGCCAAATTGAGAGAGAGTCAGATGCAATACAAGTTCAATTTAGAGGGCGTTCGACTTAGAGAATGTATTTTGTATGGTATGGTGGGCGCCGTGGCTTAATCGTTAGTGTTTCGGACTGTTAAGCGAGAGTACCCAGGTTCGAGTCCGGCTCGGGGAAATAACACCACAAACATTTTTCACGGCCCCACCTCCAGCGAACGACTGACAACCCTCCTGGAGTACTTCTGTCATGAAAAGCTTTCGCAATTTGCCGTTCGGAACCGGCATTAAACAGTAGGTCCCCTCCACATGTGTCAAAATTATAACGCGCACAACACAGTGGAGGTGCGAAAAAGCTAGGCTCTGGCTCTCAACGGGCTGTTACGCCGCCTAATACAATACAAATTGAAGGGAATGCAAAAAAAGGATAACAGATTCTAGTTAGAGGGATTTTCGACTTAGACTACTTCGACTGTAATTACAAATATTATGTGATTTTTAAAAATTCTTTTTTTATTTGCAAACTTGACACATATTCGTCGCCAAGCTATCTTCATCCATACATACCTTTGTACACTCCTACTCAGTCCTTTTTTAAGGTAAAAACAAATAGTTCTACAAAAATTATATAGAAAGGTTGGAAGATGTCCTTAATAAATTCGATGTTGATAAGTAGTAATGTTGACTAATAAATTTAAATTTAAAAAATAATGTGCTTTTTATTTAAACTGATGCGAACTTTTCAGCCGAACTGTGGCTAAAAAAGAATTTAGAAAAAAACTAAGACATGACTTCAGATGTCATAGGCTTGCAACATGCTCGTCCAAATGACAAAATACACTGTCAAATCGAGGGTCATCTTCTTTAAGACAAACATTAAGCTCATTTTATGGCAGCCGCAATGTCACTTACAACTATCCAATTTCTTTTTTATTTTTTTGTGGCCAAAATGGAGACGAAAAGTTCGGCACCAATAAACCAACACTCGTATGTCTAAGAGACACCAGTTTGACTGAGAACATCGCCTCTGTTCGTAAACATTTGCAGGATAACCCGAAGTACTTGACACGTCTCCAGGCCCATTAACTCTTCCTTTCAGAGACTTGAAATTGGCGATAATTTTTTTATTCAAACTTGAGTTTACGGAGTGTTCGTGATATTGTGGAATATTTCACTGTATTTGAAGATTAGGTTAAACGATCTGATCTTAAAATAAACGGGGAAAAGACTGTTAACAAAGAACGAAACCGCTACCCTCAGCATACGACATAATGTGACCGTCGACAGCTATAACTTTGAGTAAGTTAGAGTTTTCGTATACCCCCGGATGAAGCTAAAACAGTAATATCGTAGTGAAATTTCAACGTAGAATCTCTTTTTCGGTTAAAACTCCTGACCCATACATACATACATATACACTGGGTGGCGTAAAAGCCCGTTGAGAGCCAGAGCCTAGGTTTTAAGCGCCTCCACTGTGTTGTACGCCTAGTAATTTTGACACATGTGGTGGGAACCTACTGTTTAATGCTTTTCATGACAGAAGTACTCCAGGAGGATTGTCAGTCCTTGGCTGGAGGTGGGGCCGTGAATAATGTTTGTGGTTTTTTTTCCCCGAACTGGATTTGAACCCGGGTACTCTCGCTCAAGAGTCCGATGCACTAACCGATCGAGGCAACGGTGCCCATAAACTCCTGAGCCGAAAAGCCAAAATCATGCTCTACAAGATCCTGATCCTACCAGACTACGTACCTACCATTACAAAGCCGCAGATTGGCTGACAAGTAAGACCGCAGACCAGATTGTTGGATTTTTCGAGAGAAAAATTCTGCGAATATCCGACCCCGAATGCGAATAAGGCATTCAAGGTAAAAGATGAAACCGAGAGCTGGAAGCTAGAAGGCAAAAATCCGTCGACCCTAAAAGGGTCTTCAAATCCAAGCCGCCTGGTTCGAAAAAAGGAAGGAGATCAAACCTCCGGTACAGAGCTCAAGTTATCGCGGTAGCAAGACAGCTTAGTCTTTGGGACTGGAAGCAGAGTACCCAAGATCATCAAAATTGGAGCTGACGCGGACCCTCCAGATGTCGATTACATAAGTAGGTTAGAAGTTGGACTTGAATCCGATAAGATCCAACTCCTAAATTTACGTCGATAGACCCAGACAACACCGTTTGCCTACAGGCTGTGCGTCGGAAAGGTCTCAATAATGCAGATGTAGTGCATTTTCGAATGAATGGAAAAATCGCTAAATATGGGACAACAGAATGTTAACCAACTCTCATCAGGTAACTCTGTATCCACAATAATCTAGTCTTTGTTGTAGAGCTTAAGCTGGAGGCCTCACTTTCCTGTACTTAATCGAAAACAACGTTAATGAGATCGTCACAATCAGCAGCGCTCTCAACGGAAAATAAGTAACAAATTTCTTTTGACTAAAATTGGAAGGCATGGACATGAAGGAAGATGAGTGGTAGAAGTCGGGTCCAAAAATGATCCCACAGTAAACGCCAAAGTGGACTCGTAACGTTTGCGAATTGTTCGTAGAACTGCCTCCAACTGAAATAAATACAACTTTGCACCAAAAACTTGAAATTTGACTCCATGAGACTTATTCTAGCGAAGTTTCTTAGATCGCAGGCTCAAACGAATAATAATCCGCAACCAATGCCACTAAATTCCATGAACTACGCCATCACTTATTTTCAGAGTGGTCCATAGAGCAGAGTCACTGAAAATTTGGCTTTTCCAATTCGTGCTACCGTTTCAAGGTGGTAAGCACTTGCACGATGTCATCATATTCGAATGTCAACACTGACCCTCCTTTATTGGAAAACCTTTCAAACGAATGGACGGTGTGGAAAATCAACGACAAATCTGTAGAGTTGTTGACAGCCTGGCTTATGGAATCACTCCACCTTACCCAAAATCTTGGCCAAATTACTCACTTGAGTCGCCTCCCGCACTGCGCAATTCCAACACACGTCGATCATTGACCCGTCACTCATCATCATCATCATTCCGCCATGACAATCCGAACGACTTTCACTTAAAAGTCCCGTATGTGTGTCAACACACACGTACATACATGCGCGACCGACGTGCGCCTCAGATTAAAGACACAAAAGCCACGCCGCCGCCTGACCCACTCAACCTCGACTTGAGACTCATCAACAGCCAGCAACGCAGACGGAGGTCTCCTCATCACGTTAATTAGCGATTGGAAGTATCGACGCACTCCGCCGACCGCCCGCATACCGTCACCGCGTCATCACTTTCAATTTCAATTTTAATTTCAATTAAAAACCAAAAAAAAGAAACAAAAACAACAATTCATCAATTAAATTCGCCACCCCCTGATTATCGTCTCTTAATTTCAATTTACACTGCCTCCGCTCGCCTGTGGTCAGAGACGCAGAGCCTCCTCCCGCCCACACTCTCAGAGATGAACACGTCATCAGTCATTCGGTCGTATGCTGGCGTGTGGTGAATGCCGAGAGATTAGAATCTAAAAATCGTCCTTCCTCCGACTCAAAAAGGAGAGTGCCACAAATATTTGATTCTCGTGTGAACTGAGAATCCTCGTGCCGTGACCGCTCCCATGCAACGGGCGTTCGAATTTCCCAAAAAACCACCCCCGAGAGAATTCGCCGCATATCTGGCCACAGCCACCAGAATTTCACCACACCGCCATCATCGCAACGGTGCTTCTCGAAGCCCAGTCCCAATCATGTGGGTTACGAGCCAGTGCCGAAGGCGGAGGCACGCAGAGCGCCCCTCAAGTAATTTGACCCAAATTCGATGAGAAGCGGGAAGAATCTCGGGGGGGTTGAAAGTGAAATAAATTAAACCCGAGGATCGGCCGATGAATTGTTTCGATTTTTTTCGTGTCCTTTGCCTTTTTGCGGGCAAAAGTGACGACTGGACATGCGACCAAAGGACACACGCATTGTCAGGGAGATGACGATGTCGATGATGGGATTTCGACGCGTGCGGTGAGACGTCCCCCTCGTTGTTTCTGTTTCAAGAGGACTTTTGGGAGTTGCAGACGCACACTTTGACTCCGACTCTAGTTGTGATTTCAATTACGTTTTCTTTGTCGTTAGACGAAATCCCCAGCGAGATGTTTCCACTTGAGTTTCTATCGCAAATCCGCTTACACGAACGACAGTGGGAGTTGTTCAATTTAAACGGTTTCGTGTTGCGGGTGAGCCACGAGGAGGTTCGAATGGCGGCGAATAAGGGTGCTCGAGAATTTTGGAAGGGCGGGTTGTTTCAAAAAGACAAGGTGTGTACAGTCTGCCGAGAAGAGACTGTTTGAGAAGAATGTGCCTTTGGTTTGGGGTTTTTCGCAGCGTCTATTGAACATTAAAGACGTCGTGTTTCATGGGGATGAGATCCAATTAGGCTTTTTTGTTGGCAAACGAGAGCTGGGAACTTCCTTGATTCTGATGGTACGTGGTCTAATCACCTTTTTCACTGTCGTCAGAGAAAATAATGTCGACATTGATTTAGCGCCGACCATACTTTTTAATTCTACTTCGTAGGTGTCAAAGAATATGACGCGCACAACACTGTGGAAGTGGGAAAAGCTAGGCTTTGGCCACTACTTTTAAATCTGGCAGTAGATAGGACGCTGTCTTCTGATTTCATCATCGTCATCATCAGTCGCCCACGAAGGGCCAGAGCCTAGCTTTCGCGCCTCCACTGTGTTGTTTGACACATTTGATGATTGACTTCAGCTTTTAAATATCTTTCCAAGCGCTGTTCAGGTCCTAAAATTTCGGTAAGAATCTCATCTTGGTTCGTTTTTCTGATGCATAATCTTTTTGTAAGAAAAAGACCCATAAGAGTCCTTCTGCAGACCGAAAGATCATCATGGTTTTTGTTTTGCAAAAATATTAGGTGTAAAACTTTGATTCGGTCGTTTTTCAATAAATGGCTGCAGCGGTAAGTAGTCGAAATAAAAAGATCGTAGATGTTATCCAAAAAGCTTAGGCATTTGTAAACATAACGTCATCGAATTATTAGCCGATTTGTGTCTGCATCATAAAGTTATTTTCGATTAAACATGTCAGCTTACGAGCCAAATTCTCGTCATTTGCGGGAGGTTTTAATTTTCTGCTTTAAAATAAAGAAATCTGCGGCTGAGGCTCATCGAATGCTCTCAAATACCCATGGTGACGCCGCTATTAGTGAAAGAACGTACCGATAGTGGTTTCAACGCTTCAAGAACGGCGATTTTGAAGTCGAAGACCGGCATGGCGGTGGAAGAGAGATGCAGAATTGGAGGCATTACTTGATCAAGACTCGTGTCAAACGCAATCGAATCAAATGCAAAACGAATCATAAATGTATAACCAGTTTATTACAATAAAACCTTGAATTTCGCGAAAAAAAAATGACGGAAACAAAGCTGTACACCTAATATAAATTTATAAAATAACTTAAACAAACTTGTAATTATTTGAAGTGTTCGCAGTGTAAATCCATGTTCGCGAGCAAATCTTCATTTTTGCTGAGACGATCGTCTTATCTCTCCTTCTTGCAGGTAAACAATCATAAGGGCAACCGCATACGCTTTTTTCTCCAACGTCTTTCCACTCCAGAAATCAACATGAAGTGACTGTTTTGCGAAATGTGTCCGTCGCCTCAGAAAGGATTTGCTTGCTAGGATGCATGTTCAAGTTCATGTTTGGGAAGTCAACTACCCCAGGTGTTTGCATGAAAAATCCATTTAAAGACTGACTTAAGGCAAATTGGCTCTAATAACGAATCTAATTTCATTTTCATTTCATCCATTGAAGTGCTGCACTATCCAAAGACCCCTTCGCTAACCCAAAATAACTCCATACATTTCCAACTACGCACAATCAGCACAACAAACAAAAACCCAAAATACGCCGCCTAATAGTTTTTCGTTCTCGTTTTCGTTTTTGTTTTCCCAAAAATATCCCCGGTAAACATTTCACTCTCAATGCTTGACCCAAAAACTACTTCCCGCACCTTCCCAAAACAAGAACCTTCGAATATTCCATCGAAAGGAATCCAAAAAAACACACACACGCACAAACGTATAGAAACAATCGATTTATCATCAACTGGTCAACTGTTGAAAATCTAGGACACCCCGTGTCATGGGAAGACCGCCATGCCACGTCCTAAATTTTCGGCCAAAAAAACTTCCTCCGAAACGCAATACCGTCCGTACCCCTGCCCCTCGGGAAAATCATAAACAAAATCGAAAAAAAAGAAGAAAACCCGAAAACAAAAACTAAGAGAAGGAAAAAAAAATGAAATCATTTTTTTGTGTGGGAAAATATGGGCCACGTTATTTATTCATGCGAGCCACCGTCAGTGGATGTACCCAGCAGTCAATAAATTCCAACGGAGTTCCCTTCCGTCCTCCCCAAACAAGAAGTCAAACACCCCACTCCCAGCCCGTCAAAGGTCGCGCTGAAAAAGGGAGCTCAACGGAACGAAGGACGACGACAACGGTGTAGGTGGAAAATTCGTTGACATTTTCATTTAGTTCATCTACTTAATCATAATGCGTGTGTAAACGAATGCCAGCGGCCACTGCGAGGACGCGCGGGGTGCAGTTCTATTAATTTCCCACATATTCGCCCAAAAAAACCCAAAAAACACCCAACCTTCCCGAGGCGATGGCATGATTTATATGATAAAAGTTGAAACAGGAGTCGAAAGGACAAACGCGAACGTGAAAAAAGAAAACAAACGCGAGGTGAATTTATGTGGTGAAATGAAGTGGGGGGTCGGTTACGCGCGGCACGCTAATAAAAGTGTAAAAGGGATAATGATGATAAAAAGTAGGTGGCGGGCGAAAAGAGAAATATTTATATTAATCCACTGAAAGCATCCGGATGGGGTCTCTAGGTCGAGGCGGAAATAAAATTCCAATGACACGACGCAGTATCAATCATTTGAGTTATTTGGTGACGTTCAGTGGGCGGTGGGTTGGCCTTCGCAGGAAATTATTTATTGAACACGCGGTGTATGAATTGTCCCCTTTGGGCAGTCGTCAATGAACTGTGGGTGGTTGGGGTGTATGCGTGCTACGTGTGATGCGTAATTTGCTGGGTCATGCGTTTGTCGGTGGCAAAGTCGGTGTGATTGGGGGTGGATAGGTAAACAGAACTGTCATGAGGTCTCATGGAAAGGACTCTCTCCCCCTCTCCAGCGGGGCTTTGTAAAAGAAAAATATTCATGCCACCAAAAGCGAGTAAGCCGACCGCTGAAAATTGGATTGAAGAAAATTTCACATTAGTTTTGCATGAATTTTAAGGTTTACTTGAAAAATTTGATTTAAGTCAAATAGGTACCACTTAGAAGAACTTATTGCCATTTTTAAGTCAACCCCTGGACTCTTTCATTGGAGACAAAATACTGAGCCAACAACTCTTTTTTTTCCACCAGCAAATCGTTTGTTATGGGTGGGAAGAGCTGAGTAGCGGAGGAAGAACTGTATGAGAGCTCTTAGCTCTCGGAGCATTTGGAGAATCACTGTTGATTTATCACTTGATTTGTGCCAGAGTCCTATCGGTCAAGGCGGCTCATGTTTCCTTTACTATGTTCGATTGGTGACAGTTCAGATCCGAGTTGAGAGACTTGTTTTACGGGAGCTGCGTATAGCAGATGATTATGCGCTAATCTCGATCTTCGGTCCTAGATTCATCCAGCTAATTGCAAGAATAAGAACAATACCGTCAGATAAAGCCACACATGAGAACAAAACATGCAACAGGTGCCAAAAATACAAAATACTTCTTCAGAGGTTTTATTAGCCATTTTTTTCCGAATTTCGTAGATTTATTGTAATAATCTGGTTTTACATTTATGACTCGTTTTGCATTTGATTCAATGGCGTTTGACACGAATCTCCAATTCTGCATCTTCGAAAACCTTCTCTCTTCCACCGTCATGCCGGTCTTCAACTTCAAAATCACCGTTCTTGAAGCGTTTTAACCACTCTCGGCACGTTGTTTCATTAATAGCGGCGTCACCATACCTTTTTGAGAGCATTCGATGAGCCTGAGCCGCAGATTTCTTTATTTTAAAGCAGAAAATTAAAACCTCCCGTAAATGACGAGATGTAGGCTCGGAAGCTGACATGTTTAATCGAGAAAAACTTTATGATGCAGACACAAATCGACTTATATTTCGATGGCGTTATGTTTACAAATACCTAAGGTTATTGTATGACATCTACGATCTATTTATTTCGACTATAACTTACCGCTACAGCCATGTATTGTAAAACGGCGGGAGCAAAGTTGTACACCTAATACCTTTCATGTATATATTTTTGAACAAAATAAAGGCGTTAAAACTATAAAAATACTAAGTTGCATTTTTTTTTCCGAAGCTCTCTCCAACTAGATCTAATTTTGATATCTCGTTAAAATTTGACTTAGAGGGAGTCGACTGCATTTACATTCATAAATTTTTCGAAGAATATGTCATTTTATTTGGCCTTCTTAAATTTACTGAACATTTTTGAAATTTCCTCATTTGATGACAAAGAAATTTTCTTAGGTAGACTCCGGAAGCCATACACAGAAGGAATACTTCAGAAGTCCATTGCAACAAAAGGTTTTCTGAATCAAAAATTCAATTAAATTTATTTTGTCTTTTTCAAACCGCAAATTGTTTCAAACAACGCTTAGTGACATCCTTTGCATGTGGCTTGTGTGCAAGACCTATGAGACTGTTCATAGCAAAGTCGCTGCTAGAGATCTGATACATGTTTCCATATAACTAACTAAGTAAGCAAACGATTGATAGGAAGCATTAACGACAAATAGGTTCTTAGAAAATCACTCACTCAAGGAAATATGTCGATCTTGAATAAGAAAAAGAAAAGCATTGTTTGAGAAATATTCGAATTTTCTTCTATTGAAGCCCTAATCGGAACGGCGCGTTCGGTCGGTCAGGCTTTAACAGCCGTTGGTACGAGTTTTATCGACTTTACGAAAAAGAAAGACAACGCGCGTCTCACTCAATTTTTCAAATCGAGATGGAGCTCGCGCGTTAGCTTTCCCTAAATCAGCTTATCCTAGAAATTGTCCATTCCCTGAAACAAGTTTTGTAAGAAAACAATTTGATTTTGAAACTAAAATCAAAAGCATTTCTTATTTACTCAAATAATCGCGTTTCCGCATTCCGCAAAAACAAAAATTATACACACATCTGTGAAACGCCCGAGCGAGTAGAAAGTAGACCCAGTTGGTCGTGCTTACGATATTACGATCTGCGAAGTTGCAACGTCCGACCGCGCTGTTTCGATTTGTACAAGGCTTTTACGTGTATTCTACTTCAAATGTCAAAGTCAGACCGACCGAACGCGGCGTTTCGATTTGGGCTTAAAAGTCGTAATGAAAAAAAGGTGACAAAAAAAAAAAAATAAAATAAATAATCTGCATAACAGCCCCTAACAGGGCCATAGCATAGCTTGTTCGCACCTCGACTGTGTTGGAGTGACTAGGTTGGAAAAAAATGGATATTGGATAAGTCTTCGTTGACCTTAAGTCATTGATTTCTTTTTCTGGTTTATGCAAGCTTGCTTATGGCTCTTCGAACTTCGGTAAAGTCCTTAATGTAGCTTTTCAATGTTGAAGTTTGTGCCATTATTAAAGTTTTTTATTATCGAACCTGGGTATTCGTTCAGTTTCCTTTAGTGAAAACTGTCTTCTGATCTGTTTCTCAATATCTCGCAATCGATATTTTCCAATGAAAAGAGACAATAGACCACTCATCAATTTGTTTCCAAACAAACATCTGCCTCTTATGCCACCTTCTGGCCGTTAAAGGACCCACTGCAGGCACCCCAATACAAAAAAGTGAGCTCGTCCTGAATCTGTTCGTTTTCATTTAAACTTCTTCACCACCTGTGAATAAAATTACTCGCATCCAATATGCAACTAATCCTTTAAGTCACTAATCCTCTCTTACCCCGAGCAAAATTTCATCACAACCTCTCATTTTAACGACCAACCGAATTTTCTGCCAGTTGTTCATTTAAATGAAACAACGATCCGAAATCCTCGAAATAACAAAATACCTCCCTTTAACTCCGCGCCATTTCGGATCAGCTTATGACCCTCGAAAAGTCCTCACACTCCTCTGACCTCCGATGGCCTTCGACAAAAACGTCGCCATGTCGCTTCCTAATCCCGTGATTTCTTTCATGAATTTTCCACCCAACGATCCGCCAAAGTGTCAACGTGTGCCACAGGAAAAAAAAAAAACTCGATGAAATTTACCTTCAGAAAAAAAAAATGAACGACACATCAAAAATGATAAATTTCCTAATAAATGTCTCGAATGTTCCAGCAGCATTAACCAATTTGCCGTAACAGATCCCCTCACACATGTGTGATACACTTCCACCGCCCGCTGGGCGAAAATCTCATAAAAATCAAACACAATACCCATTGACCAACAGGTCCTTTTATTTTTTGTGCCCGTACTCGTGCCCGTACCCGTGCCCGTGTTCGTGTTTGTACTCGTGTATCGTTCCACCCCCATCCGAGTGGATTTTTCATTGATTTGGAAAATTCTATTTCATATTACATATGGCCAAAAATGAATTTCTAATCCACCCCTTCACACGAGGACGAGTGGGCAAACAGCGACTCTTATTAGACTACCACCCTCTGACAGTAGTTCGTCCAACAGAACAACAAAAAAAAAAAAAAACAAAAACCAAATTGAAACACTCACAATGGCCCGGGGTTGAATTTTCTTTTTTCAATAATTTCGCTTAACGAAAAATTCAAATATCGCGCGCATCTACGTATAGACTCACCACCACCACCACGACCGTCGGTTGAGTCAACACCGACAACGACGGGGGTTAAATGTGACTACGTCAAAACTCAAAAACACCACCACCACCACCCCCTCGGCGGCTGTTGTACGAAAATAAAAGGAAAACAAAAATACTCCGTTATAAACTAATAGTAATAACGGTAATACAACCACCAAGAGCCGAGCACAATCCAGCTGTGTTGTGTCAGCGAGGGTGGCAGGCGAGAGGATGACAGTCGATAGTCCCACGCCGCTTTATGATGAATGAGTGAGCGTGAACAAGTTAAACGAAGCCACTACCGTCGCCGCCTGCTACTGTTTTTAGCCACCACCGACTACCGACGACCAACGACTAGCTGAGGCCAAGCAACCACCCCTTGCTATCGTCATCGACCCCCATCATCCCTCTTCCGGTGGCCGTTCTCGGTCGGTTTGCCGTGTGGAAAATCTATTTTCTCTTTTTCATTTACCCGTGGCTGAACTTTTCCTTTTTTTTTTGTTTTTTTTTTTTTTTGCTCTGAACACCAAAACAAATAGCGGGACAATACCAGGCGAACAGAAGGCACACCAGGAAAGTAGAAGGTATCCTTTTTGGGGTGGTTTGGCGGTGGAAATTCGAAAATCGAATCCCATGGAATACCGGGCTCGGATGTGGTCTCTCGCTCTTTTGATCTTTCTCTTTCTCTCTCTTGGTATTGTGCAGAGGGTTGGTGATGTGTTGGGACCAAGGGTGGAATTTGTGAAACAGGCGAAAAGCGCACATTGAAGAAGTATCTGAGAGGGCATCATTAAATATTAAATTGCAGAGAGTTTTATGGTTGTACAGTGTTGCCGTGGCGTGGTGGGCATGTGTTTGTATTGGTTTTTCATTTGGAGGCGGGTTAAAATGGAGTGGAAGAGGGTACGGAAAAGGATAAAGAGTATCAACAGGTCGAATCTCGAGGCTGCGGAAATTAAAAGAGAATGGAGTTAATTCTAGAAAATATAAGCGTTGTTCTTAAGAATTAGCTGAAACGGTTAACTTGAACTGGGAAATAAAGACTCTATTTAATAAATTTGACGTTACTGACTACATCAGGCGCATTTGCTGACTACGTTAGGCGTTTTTGGTGGTGAAAAATTTATTTTAGCAGAGCGTTGAAACAAATTTTTTGCTAGTTTTGTACATAGCCGGAAAATTCAAAAGACAAAAAGGCGGAAGGGAGATATTTGACAACCTAATATTTGAATTTTTTAAAAAAGAAAAATGGTGCGAACATATAAAAAAAAACTAAAAGCGATAATCTGCAAGGTAAATTATCAATTAGAAAAGCTTCAGTTAAAAAATATAAAAAGGGAACAATGCAAAAGACTTAAAAACTCTTCCATGGGAGGTGCCCTGTGCGCACTTGTGTTCCAGGCCGTCCTGTATTCCCCAAACAACATTTCCAATTAAATAAATGTAAAATAATAAAAAAACGCGGTTTCTCTAACTGTGCTTTTTCTATAATTATTGGTTTTTTGGTTATGTGAGCCGTTCAGAGCACAGATTGATTAACTCCATAAAACAAAAATTTGAGAAGAACGATGAAATAGTTTTCATTCGTCTCAGAAATACACTTCATTTTTTTTTCAAATAGTTTTTTAAATACATTAAAGTCATATTTTTCATATCCATAGTTTGTAAACAATTCACATTCGAATTAAAAATTTTGATAAAAGGCAAAAAGGAAAAAAAGTTTAGATCATTTTTTCTTTAAAACCATAAGCCGCAGTTCTAAATTAAGACCTTGCCGTTAATGCTCACGTTCATTCTGAGTCAAACACAAAATACCGAATGGTATTATGTCTTCTAGTTCAAAAGAAAACGAGGATGAACCAACCACTCGGTTGAGGTACGGAAAAAAATAACAGAAAAATCATTCAAATCGGTCAAATGGAATATTTTTTATTTAAAAAAGGGCTGAAGGTCATAGCAGCCACGGCTCTATGTATATATTAGCTTGTAACTTAAAACCTGTGAATGAATAATAATAATAATAATAATAATAATAATAATTACAAAAAAAGCGTACGACCATCGAGTATGTATCCATTCTTGCACGTCAATGTAGGTACATAATTTCATTTTTAGTAAATTGATCCTAATATTTTTTTAGAATGGTATTGAGGATTGAGTCGTGAGTCACGTCAAGGGCAGTTTGCGTGGGGAGCTATAAGCTCCACGCGACGAGCGTCAAGGCGTCGGTCAGCAGCGTAGCCAGATCGAGCTCGCGGGTTTGAAATCCGTCGAACGTTCAGTTTTTTTTTTTGCGTACTATTTTCGGTCGTACACTGGTTCGAGTCCCAGGGTGAGGACGTTTTTTTTTTTTTCTTATTGCCGACGGAAGGTTGGAAGGTTGTACGGGTTCGAGTCTTACCGGACATTTTTTTTGAGTTGCTCGATTTAGTTGTAAGATAGATTAATGATATTTTGTATCATAGTTCTTAAGTTTAGTTTTAAGTCAGAGTTGAATTAAAATTATAAAGTTTGAGCGAATCTTTTTCCTTTGTCGCGATTCGAGCGGATAAAGTATTCGTCCAAAGGGGGCAATTGTGTGGCGCCCATACCTTAACATCTTTTTTTACCACCCACTCCCATCTCCAGGGTTGGTCAGGCACCCCTTTTGGCTGACGTCGCGAATGGTAGAAATCCGATGGTAAAAAAGTCACTGAATAGAAAAAAATATTTTGCACTGTTATTACTGTCAAGTTAGTGGCCCTTTTTGAGCCCCAAGGAAAAACATATTAATGTGCCTAAACTTCTATGGAATCATCTACCAGATGGACGCATTGTTGGTTCTGATCAACTCGAGTTAAATAAGTCAGTTGCAAGTATAAAGTTTCAATGGAAGTAGACGGGTGTTAGGCTAGGCGCGCATATGTGTTTTCCATCGCACGACTAGTCGGTCGCAAGAAGTAGAATAAACAGCATTCAATGTGAACGCGCGCACATGACAATTGTGACGATTAGTAGCCTGCGATTTGTCCCATTTTCTTGGCGATGCGATTGTCGCAAGCTAAAGTGGAACATAGGCACAGCCAAGACTATCCACACACTTGCGATTTAAATCGTTGAGACTAAAAAATCGTTTTCGCAACACGACGTAAGTCCGCACGCACTTGCGATTTTCTATCGGATCACAATTAAGTCGCAAAAAATGAGACACTTCGTTTTATACGTGAATGCGCACATATGCGTCTTATTAGTCGCAGCGATTAAAAAATTGGAACAAGACTCATTTTCTAGACGATTCCTTTGCCGCAAATTGTAATGGGTCGCATATTAATGGGTGTAATGACATTAAGAGCTGTGTGTTCTATTTTTCTACTTCTAAATAATCGTGCTACAGAAAAAAACAAGTGCTTGCATGGTCACGCGACCACGATTTTTCTATCGCTGCGATGAAAAAAGGCATGTGCGCGCCTAGCCTTACGCTGATTTTATATTGCTACACAATTTTACTAAGTTGCTTGATAAGCTATAGGGTCATTCCATGACAAATCGCCCAGCCTATATGGGGAGCTCTGAACGATCCTTCTGCGATTTGGCTCAAAATTGGTAGTATTAGTTATTGAAGTGGTTCAAAATTTTTGCTCAACTCGATATATTTTGCGAGTAACTAAGGTTCAAAAGTTGGTAAAAAGTCAATTTTCAAATTTAAAAAAATCCTAACTTTGGTTCTGCTATCAGAATTTCGTGAACTCAGAAAAACTTGAACTTTTAGGTAATTTACACAATTTTTATTTGCAAGCACGAAGAACAATTCAAAATGTCCTTTTTGGCACATATCCTTGAATATCTCAAAAAAATGGTATTTTAATTTTTCTAATTTTTTTATATATTGGAAAACAATATTTCACCTATCTTCACTCCGAGTTTCGAGTTGGGATCTCAATGGGTTCGACCAAAAAAATATTTTTTTAAAAAAATCTAAATATTTTGATATACATTTTCGTATGGAAAAAAAGTTGAGAAAAGTACAACAACTTTGGAGAGGGGCGTCGAAAGCAAGGCTTTTTTTACTAAAGGAAGGGGGTCTACCTCGCCCCGTTTAATAGGTAGTGGCAATTTAAAGAAAAGAATTAATTGACAGGATAAAAAAAATAATTGAAAAACAACGACGAAGTACTATACCAGTTTTGAAAGGCAGAAACCCGTTGTGTAACCATACATTTAAGATAATCTACTCGTGTCCATAGTTTTTGAAAAAATCGCATACAAACTAAATTTTTTTATAAAAAAATTTAAAGGCCACGAGTTCAAAGAAGTAGAACTTGTCCAAAAAAATGTATGTCATTTACTTTGTATCTGAAAGGAAATTCAGAATATAAACGATTTCAGAAGGTTGAAATTTGATAAAGTTTCTCAATGATCCTGTACTTTCGTGTCAAAGATCCTTTTACCCTATCTTGCTGGGTGGCGTTAGCTCGGGTCAAGCAAGCCGAGTAAAGTTATAATTCAGCTCAAACAGATGTTTTGAAGAGCTTATGACTCAGTAATGTGATGAGCGTTTTATTTTATCTCTTCTAATGACGTTTAGGATAGAAATTTCAACGTTTTGTAGCCTTTGCTTTCATTAGCGAGCTTTATTTTCCTCTTCTTTTTAAATTCTTTGAAAGTCTATTAGGAAAAAATATAAGGCTTGTATAGAACAAAAATTGTTGGCTTTTCAAACAGAGCATAGCTGGCTATGGTAGCGACGGCTCTGGATTCCATTCTACAAATGCTACCCAGATCCGACCCAGATCTCAGCGAAGCCACCATTATCTCACTCCGAAAAAAGCACCACTCCGGCAACACTCTCATCCATTTACTAGAATCAAATCAGTCCCACCCCAACCCCCAACATCTTTTTTAATCGCACGTGGGTTGAGAGTACCGCCAACGAGAAAGAGAGAATATCCTCGCGCGTTCTCTTTGTCTCTCCAGCAGCAGTAGCGGTGGCCCACCAAAGGCACCCGACACAGTTGCCTCCTGATTGTAAAGGTCCTTCGAGTGTTCTACGGCAATGATACCCTGCCGCTTGCCTCACCTGTCCCGCTCGCACACCACCACGTTCTCTCTCTCTCGTCGGTGCGCCTCATCCATTGTTATGCTGCTCATAATAATGTCAGTGGTTAGCTGAAGTGCGGGTGTGATAAACAAGGATAAGGATGAGCATATGGGGGGTCGCTTCCAACGGGGTGGTCTTCACCCCTCTCTCTCTTTCCGTCGGTCTCTCTGTGTGTGATGAAAGTCAAATTGACACTGAGTGGGTGTGTGTAAGTGTGTGTGCCGACACGGTGATGGGGAGGAGAGGTCATGAAAAAACCGTTAAAGCAAAAGCGTTACCATATTGAATTTTCATGGATAACACACACAAACTGGTGGATAGGGGTGGGTGGGCATCACACAATCCCCACATGAATAGATAGATCTAGATAAATGAACACACACACACACTCAGAGGGTGTACACACACACACAGAGAGAGAAACGACAGTGGGGTGGCGTAGTACAATGTGCACGAGGATTGTCATTTTGTCCTTTTGTAGAATTTTTTTTCCTTTTTCTCGTTTTTTGGTTCGTGGAGGATTCGTTTTTTTTTTGTGCTTTGCTTGGAATCAGAGATGACGACAACGAGGACGATGGCGGGTGAACCATCGTGTGTATACAACGACAGTGGATGTCGACTAAAAAGGACGACATTGAGATGGATACGGTGCGGCGTGGCAGAGTCGAGTCGAGTCCCGGAGTAGTCCTCCCTCCGGATTTTCTCGCTGTGTATGTTTAACTGTGTGTATTATACCGTTGGCTAAAGAAACTTATAAACGAATTGGTAATATAAATACGGAGGGTGGGTGGGTGACTTTTATCCTTCTTAGAGGGAATATTTTAGGTTATGCTTCTTCCTTTGTTTGTGTGTTTGGGTCGTTTTATTTTTCCTTTTTCTTGTTTTTTCGTTTTTTTTTTCCTCTTCGTCCTGCTTTTCTTGTTCATTTTTTTGTGTCTTTTTGTGTTTGACTATTGTTGGAGTTGTTGGAGAGTTTTTGGTACCCTTCCCATGTTTTATGGTCGCCACTTATACATTCAGGACTTTTATGAGTCCTTCGGAGGTGTTTTTTTTTTTTCTGCCTTTTTCTTCGTGGGTATGTGTGTGTGTGTGGTTTTTTTTCCTGTCGTCTTCGTTATCCTGTTCGTGTGTGTTGTTGTCATTGTTGCGTCATCAGAGTAGATTATTTTATATGGGATTCAGTGGGTGGTGGGTGGCAGTAGAAGCAGCATATCCTTCTGTATCAGTGTCCTTTTTTTTCGCACAGGCACACCGACACAGTATGCTTCGCATTCAGTTTGGTTTGGCGCTGCTTCTGTCACTGTCGTCCTACCGTCCTATCGTCCTCCTTCGCACTACTGGGTACTAGTGTCCTGATAGTTGCCTGACTCTGCCTGAAGAATGAAGGATAATGGAAAATGTGCTGGGGGTGTTGGTTCGATTTGTAACTGTAAGTATGTGGTACTGAATCTGTTTGTGTGCTCTACACATCAGTATCCTTCTTATCCTTTTCGTTTTTGTTTTTTTTTTTTTTTTCGTTTTGTTCTCCTTCTGTTGTCATTCTCCCAGAGGCAGCGGGTTGGAGTTTGGGGAAATAATGAAAATGGAGGGTAATTTTGTTGCTTTTCTTCTTCTTCGATTCCTTCCAGTGCTCCTCGTGTATCCTTGATGTGCTTGCTCTCTGTGTGTTTCGTATTTTATGCACGTTAGGAAATTTCATTGTATCTCAGCTCTGGTGTGTCCGTTATTTTCTTCTTTCACATTTTTTTTTTTTTTTTTTTTGCCTCTCTCATATTTTTCTTTGTGTTTTCTTTTTGAGTTTGACTCCCACTGCAGTGTTTCGTTGTAATTTGCCGTGTGAGTGTATCTGTGTGTGTGTGTTTCGAATCAGAGGTGATAAGATGGGTGGGAGGGTTGGTTTTTCTTGATGTTACGAGATTGAGAATGATTTTATCTGAGCGTCTGTAGATATTTTAGATTTATGTTACGTTTTCTTCGTTTTTCTTTCTTTCCACCCCACATGCCACCACCCTCCAACTTGTCATTTCATTTCCTTCGTGTGTTTGGCGAGTCCTTTTTTTTGTTGTTTTTGTTATTGCTTTTGGTATCATTGTTGCCCGCTTACCCATTGCCGCCCTTTTAAACGTTTCGTGGATTTTTCTTCAGTTACTGTGTATCTATGTGAAGTTTTTTTTTCTCTTTTTGCATCTTTTCTTGCTCAGCACGTGTTGGAGATACGTCGTCGTTGTTGTCTGTGGGTGGCTTGGGTGGTATATGGCGGGATTTGTTTTATGCCTTAGCTCTCGTCCTGCTTTTGGGTACAGAGATAAAGGCATGAGATTCTATTTGGCGGGTGAGATTGCTGAGAATAGGTTTTTCCTTCGGTCTGTTGTTCTAGGGATGGTGGATTGTTTTTTTTTCTGCATGAAATGCCATCGTTTATCCTGTTGAAGTGTGGACTTTCTGGTTCGTTGGAGTTTTGTGCCTTTAAATGTGTTTCAGGGGATTTGTGTAAATGGAAATCTACCCCACGGCAACACTGTTTTAAAGAGTGGCAGTGGGGTTTAGGTAGTCTGAATCTAAGGCCAGTGTGTCATGAAGTAGAACGAGGACCATGTCAGATGTCGTGGTATCGGGAGAAGTTCGGGCGAAACTTTTTGTCTATTCACGTTGGGCGCCACGTTGAGTGAGGTTAGGTATGAGTGAAGTTGGAAGTCTTCTAGGGGACTTTTATGAAAAATTCAGCTGTAGCTCTGTCCCCTTTCTGGAATGTGGCATTTTGTCCAGTCGTTGAAGGGTCTGGTTTTCTCAGAAATGTCAAAAAAGGGTCTTGAGCTAGCTGTTAAGGGCTGTAGCCGTTAAAAAATCGAAGTGATGTGGAAAAATAAAGAAGAATCTATAGTTTCAATCCTATTTCATCACATTCCTAACAATGTGCCTGATTCTGGCGAGAAATTTGTCGTACGAGCTGTTTGAAGACCGTATTTGGACCAAAGAGATTCCCCTTTGTCAGTTAATTGACGCTTATTCATTTACTAGTCTCAGCTTGATATCAGTTGCTATTTTAGCCCGGTTCAGGTCGCAACACTTTCTGGCGGTAAAAAAGTTGTCGTACGAGCTTTTTGAAGATCTTATTTGGACCAGAAAGATGCTTCTTTGTCAGTTAATTGACCCTTATTCACATCCTAGTCTCAGCTTTATTTCAGTTCCTATTTTTACCCAATTCAGGTCCCAAAACCTTCAAAGTTAACTTTTCTGACCGTAAAGCTTCGTTTGGCGCCCAACACTTGTAGCATAGGACCCCAAATATGAAACCTCTTGTTATTGAAAGACAATAAAAGTAGAGTCGGAGTACTCGACTGCGACTGTTAAGGAACTGGCAACATTAGGTCGTACTTAGTGGACGACGCACAAAGCGAACACTTTGTATGCAAACCAAACATGGTGTTGCGTTTGCGTCGCAATATGCAGTTGGTCGTCTTAACCGAAGCTTTTTTTCCCTCTTTCACTGTATTTTGGCAAATTCCTGCATTTTCATTGAAGAATGTCCCCCAGATAAACAAAAATTGTCAACATATCTCTCAAAAAGTGATCAGAAACTCGAACTGCTGTTTTCTTTCCACTTCCAGCATCACGACACGTGTGGCAAACGAAAATTGTCCCCCACAAGCGACGAAACCACGCATCCACCTGATAAAAGGAAGCAAACAAACCTCCCACCCACTCCAGCCAGCAGCGGTGCACTCCAAACACGAGCACGTGCTACAAGGAACCACACAACCGCCGGCAGCAGCTGCCTTCATGAGTTCCCATCGTCGCCGCGCACCCACCACCGGAAACAATCTCCGTCTAATTCTCTCCCCTTTCCGTAATATATGCAAATGGCTTATGTGTGTTCCAACGCCGAATACACACCCAAAAACCAATCACTGCCATTAGTTTCCGCTTAACGAAAAGTAGCTTAATTAAATTTCGTCCAAGACAAAGGCCTCGGCAACACTCGACAAAGGCGACCACCCAACGACTCCCAAAAAGCGAAACAATGACCAACCGGCGTCCTCATCAACCACCACCCACCGACAGCCGCCCCTCCTATCCGACTTGACTTCCCTGCCGTGTCCGCCTGGGATGGCCGGGTGCAAATAAACGGCACCAAGAGGCTAAAACAATACGAGTTTACGGATCACATAATAATACAGTGTGCGGTAATGTATACAAGGATAAGCCTCCATCTCTCTCACACTGTGTCTCCCTCTCTCTCGGTCTTCTGCTGTGGTTTAGGGCTGCTGTCGGTGGTGACGGTGACGATGACGGTGACGGTGGTGGTGACTAAAATCATCCAACAGATACAACAGCAAACAGCCGGCGATTGAAGAACAGACGGTGGGTGGGAAGGACGAAGCGGATGCCCTGTTGAGGATAACACTTCATGCCAAGTTAATCTCCGACGGAGAAACGCACACTCACACACACGGTGGAACCGGTGGAACTGTTGCAAGATGCTGGCGATTGTGAATATGTCATTAGCAGATTTTGGTTTATTAATAAGCGGAGACGATTATTGAAGATTTATTACTGGATTAGGGTTACGAAGTGGATTCTATTCTGGCTCGTGGTGGGCGGTGGGTGGTGTGAGGCGTGTGTGTGTGACTACCGTGACTTCAAAGTGGAGAGGAAAATGACTCTCCAAAAATTTCTCTATTTTACAAACTGTACATGATTTCGAATGATCATCGATCTGCCAGATGTCAAATGTGCTGCCTGTAGTGGACCATTAAGGATCTAAAGACGTTCATATGGGAAACACGCAGATGATAAAAATTTGAATGAATTTGAATTTGAATTTTTTATTTAAAAAAGAAAAATAAACAGCCAAGTATACGCTACTAAGGCTTGTGATCTTGGCACGGAGTCTCGTTGAATTCACAACGACGAATGTTACTTTTTGCTTTTGTTCCCGAAGGTACAGAAAGTCTGAAAAATTGCCGTTTTTTTTTATGGTTTTCGCCAATGGATGTGTAATCTTCGTAAGATACTAGCAACCCGTGTTACCAGCATGCACGATTCGCGGGATGTCTCCTCACGCCTACGTCCTAAGCCACACCCCTGCACTCATCAACCACTCTCCCCGCGGGACTGGTATTACTTCGCGGGGCTGGTCAGCTATTAAGCTCGGTTTGCAGCCTCTTGGGCTCTTCTCAGGGCTGCTGCTCTTCTCAGAGCAGCCTGCATCCTAACGATGAAAGAGCTGATCTCTCTCCACTAGCAGTCCGATCTAGTCATTTCTTCTTCTTTCTTTCTTTGTGCGACGCTACAGACCGGGGTGGACCTGGGACTCCTTTAGCAGCCTCCTCCATCCAGCACGATCCCGTGCCAGCTGCTTGCCAGCTGGCCGCCTTAAGCGCGGGCGTCCTCTGCTGTGTTGTCCCATAGGTTCGGAGTCGAAAATTCTTCGGCCGGAGCTGTGCTGTCCATTCGCTCTACATGGCCTACCCACCGATCTAGTCATTTGGCTAACTAGATTCTCCGGGTTTGGTATGTTGACCCTCTCTTCTCTAAATCGTACGCAGTGGAATACTGCGTGTTCTGCGTCCTCCTCTTCATCTGGCCATACCGGGCACAGGGGCGAGCTATCGTGCCCAAATCTGTGGAGGTATTTCCGATAGCCGCCGTGACCAGACAAGACCTGCGTGAGCTGGAAGTTGCAGCTCCCCTTGGCTCTCTCTATCCATGCCGCGATTGTAGGGATCAATCTGTAGGTGCACCTACCTTTGGTGGATGCGTCCCACCTGGCTTGCCACAGTGCCACCGATACCTTCCGCTCTTCTTTCTTAACCCTCATTATGCTTATGCCGTTTGTGCGCCGCCTAAAGTATACCCTCTGGTTCTCGTGTGCGAGGATGCACGGCTAGCACACAGGCCGCCTCGTCGGAGACAGTCCAGAAGCCGCTGATTGCCCTGATTGCGCATAGCCAGAGGCTTTTTTTTTTGTTTTTTTTTTTTACGCAAGTGAAACAGGCCCGTCCTGTTCCAAGTAGTGTAAGACCACTACTCACCCACTAAAACCACATCTTGTCCTTTTCTCCTTGACACCATCCTCTAGATAGCAGGACCGCCGATGTTCGGAAGCATTCTGCCCGCATCACCGATGCTTTCCTGCTGGCGTACTTGATGTGCGCCCTAAAGCGCAGCCTATTGTCAAACATGACTCCGAGATACTTCAGGGAGTCCTTGAATCGGATTGATTGATCACCAATCTGGAACTTCGCATACTCCATCGTCTTACGGCTGGTTATTAAGACCGCCTCAGTCAGTGGGCAGGCCAGCAGACTCCAGCCAGTCCTTCATCCTTCGCACCGCCTCGTTCGTGTTGAATTCTACTTCATGCACGTGCTTGGCCATGAAAAATAGCTGTTGGTTTATTTTATTGTGTGTATTGTGTGTGTGTATCAAATAACCAAAAAAAATCGCCCACTAGCTCTAAGATCACAAAAAAAATTAGGAAACGATCCTCGAAATTAGTTAAAGTAAAAACAAGTCTCTTTGATAATCAACGTATAAGAAATAGAGCAAAGTTAAATTTAATACAGTGAAACAAGCTAGCATTTCTAAGAAACACTCTGCCAATCACTAGGATAAGGCCATCAATTTTGCAATCTTTTTTCGCTTTTTATACCAAGTGAAGGTTTTGTATCCGGAAGCTTTTACTACCTGTTAAGAGGTGCGTATTTGCCCGAAAGAAATTCATTAAATTAAGGGGCAAATTAGAAACTATCGTTGGACTTTTCCAAAAGCACATAAAGATCTACCTAAAAACGGTATAAAAAAAAATATACCACTAGGATGAGGCCACATGAGAAAATTTATAAAAACGAAAAATTAAATAAAAACTTTACATTTTATGATTTCACAATATTTAGTTATAACGTGTTTTGTGCGTTAATAATTGGTATGTCCGCCATTTTTGGGTATGACCTCTATAAGATGGTTTGGAATAGAATCATACAGTTTTATTTTAATAATCATAGGAAATTTGGGCCCATGCATCACGAATAGCTTCGATTAAGGTGTCCTTGTCTTCATTGTCTTTTTGTTTCATCTGCCACCTTCATAAAGTTTACGACATAGCCATGACCAAAGGCTCTCAATTATATTTAGGTCCGGTGAATATGGTGGCCATGGCAAAAGTTCCACACCTTCTGATTGAATCCAACTTCTAACAACATTGGAATTGTGGATGGGGGCTTTGTCGTGTTGGAAAATCCAAAAATGTTTTTAATTTTTGCAAATGACCGTTCCAGCAAACATTTGTAGTTATGCCCTTCCATTATTGTTGACAAAAACTCTAAGTCGATTTTCCCATAGTACATAGTAGTTCCTCAAACCATTACACCTGATGTACGGCTATGATGTCTTGTTAAAATAAGCGCTTGCTTTCTCAGATTATGGAAATAAAAGTTGTAAGGTTAAACTTTTTTTCATCCAAAAAGGCAACGCGTTTCCATTCACTGCTCCAAGCGACACGCTCTCTTGCAAAATTCATCGAATGATCCTTATGGACTTGCCCCATAATAGGTTTCTTTTAAAGTTTTCCTCTCTGGATAGTATTACTTTTTTTTACTTTCCTTCGAACCATTGTTATACTGGCTATCAGCCCGCTTTTGGCCCTTATTTTAATCGCTGGTAGAGTAAAATTTGAGGCAAGCCGTAGAATAAACCGCTTTTGCTCTTGATGTTGCTGTTTCTGCCATGCGCCCTTTTAGATTTTTCCCATATTTTTGTGGATCAGCAAGATAATTGATTACAATCGTCTTACTTCTGCTAAGTCTCATTGCTATTTCATGGCCTTGAAAGCACCAATTTCTGATCTTTCTTCGCTCTTTCTGCTCTTTCTTCTTTCGTTGTTAAAGTCTTTCCGAAACCCATGTGTGTTTCAAATTAAATCAAAACAGTTGTTTTTAATACTTTATTAGATGCTCTATATAAAATTAAAAAAAAAGATTGCACATGTGAACTCCTGCACGGAAATATTCGTAATTACCTCATCCTAGTGGTGATCTTGGGAAAGTCCAACGATAGTTTCTAATTTGCCCCTTAATTTTATGAATTTCTTATGGGCAAATACGCACCTATTAACAAGTAGTAAAAGCTTCGGGATAAAAAAACCTCCACTTGGTATAAAAGGCGAAAAACGATTGTAAAATTGGTGGCCTTATCCTAGTGGTTGGTTTCAAATAGAAATCTTTGAAAAAAGAAAAATATGCCGGTAGTTTAATCTTAGTACTGCAAGCTAAAGAGGTAATCACCCCAAGTACTGTAGTTGAGAGTTAATATCGACTTGAGTCGATTATCGACCGCTTATTGTTTATTTTTTTGTGATATATTCAACCATTTTGCTTTTAATTTTTTTATCAAAGTTCGCTCTAGACCCTCGATAATGTGAACCAATTATGAACGTTCAATACAGAACGTTTTCGGATTTTAAAGGGACTCACGTAATTAGAACTTTTTTTTAAGTTACTTAAGTGATCGAGACGTTTTTCAAAAGTACTGACAACTACACGAAATATTTTTTTTCTTTTCGTTTAACCACAGCTTCAACATTAGTTCAGAAGAAAAACGAATATAAAATAACTTCATTGAAAAAATAAAAAGAAAACATGTAAGCCGGGATAGATTTTGGTTACCTCAATTTTTTGGTAAGATATTTTGTTATTCCGGACTTTCAAATAGCTGTATTTGATCCTTCTATTGCTTGCACTCAGCTTCAGAAAACTAGAAATCATTTCTGCGTCTGTCTGCTGTTGGCAGCAGCTGGAGTGACTTCGTTGGTTTCATTTCCCGAAGCATTCTCAATTTTTTAAATTCATTAATGACTACTTATAATGGGACCCAGTCTCTAACTTATTGTATAGACGTTTTGCAAAAAAATAATTGATTTCTTGTAATCCTCCTGCCGAATATTGGGCAGTATTCTTCGTTATTAGATAAGTAGAATCAAATCATCTTCGTCCAGTTATCTTCGAAAATGTACATTATAGAGAGATACATTATCGAGGCACTGCTGTACTCAAGAAAACCTCCAGTCTACAAATCTTTTGCCAATTTTCACTACCTCAAAAGGAAGGGAGTAAGTACTTACTCGATGGTTTTTCTCTTTAACAGCCGTTAGTTGAAATGCTACGTAACGAAAGTGAGGAATATCTGAAACCTCCGTAATTTGAAAACCTCTGTAATTCAAAGTTTTTTTCTGGTCCCCTGAAATTCCAATCATCAAGAGTTTACTGTATATGATAATGTTAGAGGTAGGAGGGAGCCCGGGAAAAGTCTTCACGCCACGAGAAACTCAGCAAATTTTAAAGCTTCAATTTAAAAGAAAAGACGAAGCGATAGAAAAAGGTACATTTTATTGAGACGACGTTTTTATTACAACTGACAGGTTTCTTGATGTAATTCAGTTCTTTTTTTAGTAATGGTCACTTTGACGCGTTCGTTACTGATAGTGATGAAACTTCACAACAGATAAATACATTAGAAAGTCAAAGATCATGAGAATCAAAAAGTACGTCGTTGTTAGAAAATTCGAACTGGTTTGGAAGGTTTAAATTTAAACTGTGTTCATTCGATTTTGTTTCTAGAGGCAGAACAATTTTGTACAAAATAAAATTGTTTCTTTGAAAATTTAAATCATGAACAATTGATATTGAAGAAGTCAAAATAGTTGCATTTTTTATTTATTTATAAAAGCATAATTTACAATTAAAATTATAAATTAACTGAAAAGCCAGAGCGAAAGAGCCTTAGGCTTACTCGCATTAAATTCAAACAGCTTGTCGTAGTATATTTCGTCACACCTCACAGTAGTGTAAAAATGAAAAAGCAATAAAATCAGCTAAATATCAACTTAACCCTACACTGCGCAGTGTAGCAAATCTGATACAACTCAATTCTTACTTCTTTCTTAAACCATGGATCACAATTGTACTCTGTTGAACTTTGTAGATGATCTGCTTTAAATATTTTGAAGCGAATAATCATGCCAAATCACGTAGACTAATAAGTTCTTTTATTATTATTCTGTTTCTTGTAGCAATAAATAAAAATATTTTCTTTTGCAAAAAAAAATGTCGCTGAGTGTAGTGTTAAGTCGTCAAATTATTCTTGACGTAAGATACACTCGACCCGAAGGCACATTCAGTTCAAGAAGCTTAGCGCACCGTTATTCTAGCAGCAAGGCTCCAATATTTTAGGTTCAATATGCTCTGTTAGAGTACCCAAGTGCATGAGAATCAAAAGGTACACATTTTACTAGAATCGTTTCATTATAAACCAAAAATACGTAAATTAAAGCACCGAATCAAAGTGTCCATTTTCAGCTTCTCATCATATTCGGCGTAGTTTCTGACAATAGATTCCATCACAATAACTTTATATAAAATGTAAAAAATAGGAAATAATTACAGAATTCAGAATTTACTGCGAGAGATTAAATTTAATTGAATTCACAGTTTTATAATTTAGAATAATTATTATTCGACAGGTGTGAAAAATTACAAACGCGTACAATACAGTGGCTGTAAACAAGATTGTATAATATGAGCGAATGTAATCAAAACGAATTTAAATGTGAAAAATGTAAAAGCAGCGAAGAAAATAAAAAGAAATACTACCAAAACAATTAGTAAATTGTTTTTCAGAACTACGTCGATCAAGTTGTGAAGCAGATTTAATTCTCTTTCTACTTTAAATATGAATAAGTGTCTATTGATTTCATTGGTTATCTTCCAACTAATTTAGGTCAGCTATTAAGAACTTCTAAGGGGACGACAACAACCCCATGCCCGCCTCCAAACAAAGACATGTTGGAAAACCAGTGCGAGTTTGCGGGTGCAAATTGCCAAAACAATACGAAAATTATACCATTAATGACGGGGAAAATTTGGTGTGATCAGGTGAGAAAAAAATTAACCGTCTGGATTTCAATTCCGGGAATAGACCTGGACAAATTTCAAAGCAGATTCAGTCAAGCCATCAGTAAAACAATCTCGGCATCTCGATTCTTACAGGACATTGGTCCTACTTGTTTTTTGTACATCCCAATTCCATGTAAGAACCACTTAATTATCGCCATACAGACAGGAATTAAATCATCATCATCATTAGTGGCGTAACAGCCCGCGAAGGGCCAAAGCCTAGTTTTTCGCGCCTCCACTGTGTTGTGCGCGTTATAATTTTGACACATGTGGAGGGGACCTACTGATTAATGCCGGTTCCGAACGGCGAATTGTGAAAACTTTTCATGACAGAAGTACTCGCCGTGAAAATTTTTTGTGGTGGTTTTTTCCCCGATCCAACTCAATTCTTACTTCTTTCATTAACTATGCATCACAATTTTACTCTGTTAAACTTTGTAGATGATTTGCTTTAAATGCTTTGAAGGGAATAGTCATGCCAATTTACGTAAGCTAATAGATTTATTTTTGTTACTATTTTGGTATTTGCAGCCATAAATTATATAAGAAAATATTTTTTTTAATAAAAAAAAAAGTCGCGCATTGTAGGGTTCAAAAAGCGTACAGAAGATGCATGTAAGCCGACAGACTTCAACGACTTATACAAAAGTATTTTTATACTTCCTTCTTTCCTTTTTAGATTTATTTTGCAGCTTTGAGTACTTTAAAGGATATTCAAGTACTTTTTATAAGATTTCACGAGTTTCAACTAAGCAAAAAAAGGTTAAGTTAAAACATTTTAAAATTTAAACATTCTTGGTGTTGTCTACTAACAAAACATGTAAGTAATATTGTCCTTTTTGTCCACGAAAACTCAAAACTGTGGAAACTATTAGAACCCATGATAATTTTTAACTGCGAATTTCTGAATCTCGCTCGGCAAAGACCGCCAAGAAAAGCGTCTTCGGTAAATCTGCAATTCTGCAATTCTGAAAACGCGAATCTGTTATTTTTTCGTGACTGAAGTAATTTTCGTGAAATGCTTGGAAATACGTTCGAATAATGAGGCTCAACAATTTTTATTTTTTTTAAAACAGCATTTGTTCCTTCCACTGCAGTTTTGATGTACAGTCGAATTCCTCTAACAAGGAGAGTGCACGATCTCCGGGTCACCAATTTTGATAAAATTTGGCAGTGATAGCTCGTCTCTGCAATATGAGTTTCCCAAAGTCAGAGATCGCAACACTCGCCCTTCTTCGCAAAGTTTTCTCAATCGCCTTCCATATCAAGCTAGATCACTGAGTTTCCGAAGAGGCGATAGCATGCTGGGTGTGATCATGGCTGTCAACCAGAGACCATGCCAAATTTCATCAAAATCGGTGACCCGGAGGTCATGCACTCTCCTTGTAAGTCGAATTTCCCTCTAAGTCGAATTTCATTCTAACTCAAATTTTTTCGCAATATTTTGACATATTTCAATTTTCCATACAAAAACCATCCTGTAAGTTGAACTCCGTCAAACTCGAACTAATTCTGATCTCTCATGAAAATTCGATTTAGAGGGATTCGACTGTATTTCGGAACCATTCGGGAAACTATTGATTCCATGTACGAGGCTCAAAGAAGACTTTGCAGGCTATTTTCTATAAAAATTGTCCTTAACTGCTGTTCATGTCGACAGCTTACAGCCAGCTCCGACATCACCTCAGCGAACATGTCATTCTGCCTTAAAAAAAAATTACTTTGTATATCAAACAACCCAAAATTTTGAAGTTTCTATTGATTTCTGATGCAACCACTGCTTTCATCATTTCCAAAATTGATCCCAAATCTCGACTTCGCCACTTGACTTCAACTCAAAACCGCAGAAAAAAAAAACAAGCAACCGCCCCCATCGATCCAACTCAAATTGCTGCTCACACCCCCACTTGAATTGAAAAAGAAAACTTTACCCACCCACTCCCAAAAGAACGCCCGCAGGAAAAAAGGTCTCCGTCAAATTTCCAACCACCATCCAAAGTGTTGCTTTCTCCGTTCTTCTAACCGTACTCATCGCCCCATCCCCAAGCCGTTCGTCCTTTTTTGCGATATTGCGTCGCTTTTGTTTTTCTTTTCCAAACGGCTAGTTACAAGTCATTTGTACAGTTATCCTTCACTCAACACACCACGACCTCATGCCTTGGGACACTTCTTCGCCGACCCAACCATCGTAGCCGCGTCATCCCAAGTCTGCTCGACTCCACAGACGTTCCAGTCGCTTGAGAGATTCAGCGAATCAGTGGGGGGTTGACAGTGCGCGGTGGTTAACTGTTGTTATTCAGTTACCCACCCCACCAACCGACGACGTCCTTGCGTGTGGAATCGTTCGCCAAAAAAGGACCGACAACGACGACGACGACGTTTGTTTACCGACGGTCGGCCGGAGCCGAAAGTCTGCGACGACGTGGGTCTTATCCTTGTGCGGCTCAGCGCCTCGCCGCCTCACGTATTCATAGTCAGGGTTCAGCGGAGTATTTTTGTATTGACACCGTTGGCAGCGGGGAGGCGGGCGGGTATTGATACACTCGTGTGTCATCAACACACATGCACGGACACTTGCTAAACAAGACAAGGACACGAACGTGTGGTGGTCGTCGGTGGGGGGGTGGTTCGTCCGCCTCAAATAAGTGGCAGAAATTATGGCCAGTGTGTTGATTTTCTTTGAATCATTGACGAGTGTCTTAGGCTCGGCTTACCCCTTTCTGCCGGGGGTTGCGATGGCGCGTGGGGGATGAAATTGTTATGATTAGTGTCTTGTGGTGATGGCTATGGTGGCGGTCTTCATTTTGCGGTGCTCAGAGGTGAGAACAGCAGCTCACCACCCCCGTGCCTAACGGTCAGAGTGATGAATTAGGGTTGCCCGACCCGTTTGGGTGCTGCCATGGAATGGCGAGGAGTGGCTAGGAAACTCACTCCCACAGGGGGACCACCCGTCGGTTGAGTGGAAACATTTTTGAAATATTCGCTTTCCACTTCTCTGCTTTGTTTTAGTTTACTTTACTGCTAGAGTAACGGTTTGTGTCTTCTTTTGCTTGGCTTTTGTTTCGGATTTTTTTTTTTTCTGTGCTCTCTTTGCCTGCCCTCGGATGTGTCCCGCGTGTGTTGTGTCCTTCTTTGTTCTCTGTACGATGGCTGACTGGTTGGCGGTGTGTTTGTATTCTTCTGGCATCTTCTTTCCTTCGTGGGGGATGGGGGTGGCGGGCTTTTGGTTTACTTTATTTATATTTCGTCCTCCCCCCTCGAAGTTGATACTGCCGTGGTTGCTCACGGGTGTGTGTGCGAGGATTTATGCTTCTTCTTTTCGTTGTTTTTTTTTTTCGTTTTGTTGTTTGTAGTCTTTTGTTCTCTGGTTGTTCTGAAACGATGATTTCGTGGGGTGAATTGTTGAACTGTTAGCGTTGGAGTCTTTTTAGATGAAACCGGAAACAGTGAGTCAGGAGGCTGATGGTGAAAGACCAAAACAGATTCGCTGAGTGAGTCATGAAGGCAAATTTGTAAAACATCAGATATTCGTCGTTCCCCAAAACGACCTAAACCAAGAATTTAATAAAAAATCGAGATTTGTTTCTGGTCTAATTTTGTTAAATCGAGGGAACTAATTTTAGCTCGAAATTTACTAAATTGCCTGCAACGTCCAACTTTCCCATCAAAACAAACAAATTTATGTCAATCTCATGAACTTTTGAACTAAATTTTCTACTGAGTCTCAATTATTGGTCGAAACAAATAGATTTTTACTCCAAATTTTCGATTTTGGAACCAAATTTATACAGAATCCAACTTCTTTATCAAAGGGAAGAGATTTCAACTCAAAACCCAAAGAAATATCCACGCAAGATTTTGTGATTTTGCACACACTTTTTAGGAACTCCAAATTCTTCATCAAAAAGAAAAAATTTGAACTCTAATCTCGTGATTTTTGTACAAATTGTCTACGGAGTACAACCTCTTCACCAAAACGGACAAATTTTAGTCGTTAATTCGTAGTCTTTTCTGAATTTTTACAGAGTCCGACTTTTTCGTCAAAATAAACAAATTTTAGTGGAATCTAGACGAACATTTTATAGAGTCCAACTTGTTCTTCAAAAAAATCGTTTTTTATTCAATTTTCAAATCATTGGATTTCGGAATAAATTTCTAAAAAAATTGTCAACTGTCATGGTTTTTGGGCAAATTTTCTACGGAGTCCAACTTCTTCATCCAAACGGACAATCTTTAGTTGTTAATTCGTACTCTCGTATGCCTGAATTTTTGGAGACTCCGACTAACAAAACCTGTGATTCTGAACTGGCTCTGGCTCTGGCTCTGGCTCTGGCTCTGGCTCTGGCTCTGGCTCTGGCTCTGGCTCTGGCTCTGGCTCTGGCTCTGGCTCTGGCTCTGGCTCTGGCTCTGGCTCTGGCTCTGGCTCTGGCTCTGGCTCTGGCTCTGGCTCTGGCTCTGGCTCTGGCTCTGGCTCTGGCTCTGGCTCTGGCTCTGGCTCTGGCTCTGGCTCTGGCTCTGGCTCTGGCTCTGGCTCTGGCTCTGGCTCTGGCTCTGGCTCTGGCTCTGGCTCTGGCTCTGGCTCTGGCTCTGGCTCTGGCTCTGGCTCTGGCTCTGGCTCTGGCTCTGGCTCTGGCTCTGGCTCTGGCTCTGGCTCTGGCTCTGGCTCTGGCTCTGGCTCTGGCTCTGGCTCTGGCTCTGGCTCTGGCTCTGGCTCTGGCTCTGGCTCTGGCTCTGGCTCTGGCTCTGGCTCTGGCTCTGGCTCTGGCTCTGGCTCTGGCTCTATCTCTGGTTATGGCGATGGCAATTTGAAGTTTCTCTTGTTGCTGAATTGACTCAAATCGCCTCAAGCCAAGTGCTTTAGGGTAAAATTGAATCACTTCTCTCTATTTTTTCTGACTCACTGTACCGTCAGTACATGCACATCCAAGAGGACAAATGTCAGGATTAACGTAGTACCGTAAGGACAATATAATAGCCCTGTCTCTCTCTTTCTATGTATGTGTACACTCTGCGTGTGTATTTTTACATTTCCACCCCATGAATCGAAATCGAGTACGGCGCCTTGAAACAAGGACATACAACAGGCTGGCAGGAAAACTGAGGCAGCAGTAGAGTAGATGCTGCCAGGCTCCTCGAGCCACCCACTGAGAGAGAGCAAAGGCAAATAAATAAAAAGCTCATTAATTTGATAAATCGAATCAGCAGAGAGAGAGAGAGGAACACGACTGTGGTGCCGCCTGCTCCATCCATGGGCTTGGGGGATGGGGTTGCTGTCAGGGGTGGCAGCAGAGCTCAGTTTCATTGCGCTTCGTCCTATTTTGGTTCTCATTTTCTGTTGTTTCTTTTTTTTTCTGTTTTGTGTTTGCAATCCTGTGTGGATTTCTTTTTTTTTTTCTACCCTCCACTTTACTTGGTTTTCTTATGAATTTTATTGTTGTTGGGAGGACGATGTAGAGAGAGAGAAAAAGAAAAGAAACAGCAACCGACAGAAATGAGGTCATTTTTTTGTGCTCCCTCTTCTCCTGCTTTGATATCAATTTAGTAATACAATGGAATAAAAACAGGAGCCCAGTGGGGGGTGGGTGTTGGGGTTGTGTTTAAGGATGACCGGCATGGTGGTGGCTCGGATACTTTGAGGGAATTTATTATTTAAGTGTTGTGCTCTTGGAATTAAAGGTGGGAAAATTACATGGAATGTGCGCTCATTTCTTTTTTCTTCTTCTTTTTTTTTTGTTTTGCTTTTTTTTTCAGTTTTTTTGGTGTTCTGTGTGTCGCTTGGCGGTTGGGGAAGAGGTTGGGGATTAAGTTTATTTTTTGTCGAGGAGTGTATAATTAAGGAATTTACTTTGCGAGAGAGATTTTTTGAAGATTCGTTTTGTTCTTCTTTCGCAGAGCTTGTAAATCGGATTAGAAATGTTAGAGGGCAGCAGGGAAATGAGAGTGATGGCTTTGGGAATTAGAACCTTCGGCCTAATTAAAAGTTTGATATTAATGCAAAGGCATGTTTTTGAATTTTTTCGTTTCTTTTTTGCTTTTGTTTGGTTCTGTTTAGCTGAGAATAACTCAACTGAATGGATAGAAGGACATTAAGTGGATTTGTTTAGGTTTACTTCGAACTAGAGAAAGGTGGATGGATAAAAGTCATGCTCGTTGGGCTTGACGGAAGAGAGGTAGAGATAGATCGTAGTCTTAATGGTGAAATTTATTACATCCGCAGGAAATTTAACACGGTTTCTACCGGATCTATCAAACTTTTCAAAAGATTTTAAACTGGACAATTTTTGTGTCTTACACTTAATAACTACAAAAAATTTTTCTATAATTCGACTTGGGTTAAATGTTGCCTCCAGAGTTTATCATTAAAAAAAAACTTTTGCCACAAGGTTTTTTTCCTAAGCCGCTTAAATTTTTTCGAATTCTTGTTCAACTGTCTTCACACGTTGGAAATGCGAATAAAAAGAATAAATTAAAGTCTCTGGGCGTCAAAAAGCCAAAACATGTTTTAAACACTAACTTTCGGTTGATGTATCAAAAATTTTCTAGCCTTTATCTGGTCAAGATAATTCGAGGTTAACTTCAAGATTGTTCGCTCTCGGTATTCCTTCGTAGTCAAGACTCCGAAATCAAAGGTTTTCTATTTGGCCTTCCCTATAATTTTTAATATTTATATAACTGTCTTTTCTCCTTTTAGCTCACAAACTGTGACACCTACAGTGAGGTCCACAAATGAGTACATGTTTTTTGTAAGTGTAATTTACATTTTATAGAAAAAAAACGGAATGAGGTAAGCTCAAAATTTTTTTTTGCACTTTATTACTACATTCAGAGACGAAAAGAATGGTATATAATGAAAGACGGAAAACTTAAAAAGTTGAGAAATAACGAGCAAAACAAAGAACGATCAGGATGTACTCAATTTTGCACCCAACATTTTTTACGCTATTTTAGTCCCAAAAACTCAAAAATGTACCATTATGATCAGATTTTTTGGCTGCTTTCTCAGTGCTTTAATTATTTTTGTTTTTGGGGTGTTCGATTGCGTGCAATAAGGCCTTTTTTATCCTTCAAAATCGGCAATGGTATTAATTGCAAACAATTTTCAAAAGAATGATGAAACGGCCACAATATATCGAAGACAGAAGTAGCTATGACAAGCCAAACTGTGACCATTGGAGGTCCTAAGAGGCGAGGTGTTGCGTCAAAATCATAAGCCAAAGTCCGTAAACGGACATGAACGGTTGTAGACCCATGATGTTATGCTGATACAAGTGAAAACAAACAAGTTTTCAACACCGCATGGTGCTTTTAAAACAGTAAATACGCCTTTTAATCGATAAAGTGTAAGTAGAACTCTCTAGGATATTTCTAATGAAAAAAACTAGAAACCTTTTTTATTGGTCGAAACAGTCCTAAAAGCTAAGGCATGCTTCAAGCTCGTCAGAGAACATAGCAATTGGGCAGCAAATGACTGAAAACAGACGAATCAAAATTTAATCGGTTTCAGTCCGATAGTAACCAATGTAGCTAGGGACACCCATGGGAAATCACCCATAGGCATATTGACCAACAATACAAGTTTCTGTTTTTTTCGTCAAAGGCGTAGTAAATGTCTTAGAGAATTCTACTCACTTACCTCATTCCGTTTTTAGGGTTTCGTTACAAAGGAATAACGAAACCCTTATAGAATCACTTCGGTGTCCGTCTGTCTGTCTGTCTGTCGCCTTTACATATTTGCTAATAACTTCTGAATCCTCTGTAGTTAAGGGATGAAATTTGGAATGGGTATGTATCTTGGCAACCCAAAAATAAATCAGTAATTTTTTCCGGAATTAGTCGAAGATTAAAGAAAAAGTTAGTACTGAAACTAACCATTAAAAAAACTTTTATTAACTTTTGTGGTCAATATGGGTGTCATTGGAAAGGGGGCAGGGCGCAGATTACAAAAATATCTGTCTGTCTGTCATTAAGCCGTATCTTAGGTACCTGGTGAACCACCTGGAATTAAAAAATGAAATTTTCACAAATGATGTACTTCACTTGCCCAAAGAAAGTTCCAAAAAAAAGTTTAAAGAAAGTCACTTATTAGCAAAAAAGTTAGTACTAATACTAAAACCAAAAAATAGTTTTTTTTTCTTAGATACTTGATATGGATATCGCTGGAAAGAGAATGGTAGCTAGATCGAAAAGTTGTACTACAATTAGCATCTTAGTCTTATTGGTAAAAAGTTATAAGCCCGCAAACTTCAAAAAACCGACTTGTGTACCATGTCCCATAACTTATTTTCTAAAATAATGGGCCAAAAAATCTGAAAAAAATTGGAGCTATGGGGCAACTCATCGCAATATTGCAAATGTACCCAGAAATCTCATATGATTTTTTATTCGTACTAAAATAAATTAATAACTAATTTCTTCAAAAATTTTTTTTACCGGAATTGATTGAGTTAGGTACCGTTGGATAGGTTTTGTAAAATAAAATATAGTTTTGATTTTGAGCTTTTTGTTCCGAAGCTCAGTTTTCGAAATATTAAGCTTTAAGTGCAAAAAAAAAACGCCACCTCGCATTTCCACAATGGTTTAAAAATCTAAATAAAATCTAGAATGTAGGTCTCGATGTAATCTTTAGTTTAAATTTAGTTCGAGCATCCTGGCTCAAACAGTTTTTGAGTTATTGGCCAAAAACCAAAAAAACAATGACATACGAATTTTAAAGATCCGAAAACGCCATTTTGTAGATCTCATCAATAGAATCAATATTAACAATTTAAATTATATTAGCATTTTGCTAAAAAAGGGCAACTAGCGATTATCTCACACATACAAAGTTTCTACGCGTTTCCTATACCAAAAAAGACAATAGAATTTCGGAGTGGTTATAGCGCTTGCGCTCTGCTCTGAGGGTCCTGGGTTCGATCCTCGATTGGTCCGATTTGCCTTTTTTTGCTTTTAATTTTTTTTTCTTCTCCGGATGGGGTTTCTCGCTATTTTCACATTTCTTATGTTTTCAAGATTGTTAAAATCCAATTCAAATAAAAGTGATAGCTTGAATGCGTTACTAACTCAATCGAGGACGCAAAGGATTCTTAAAAAAGTTTCTATATTCTGTTAAATTCTGAAATACCTTTTGGCTCTTTTTAAGGCCTGTCAACCTGAGCGAATATTTTGTATGACAGTTTTCTTCTCTCTCAGTTCTCTTAAAAGAACAAAGCGAAGTAAAGAAATAATTGAACTGCTGATTAATTGTTTCAATTAATTAATTGTTGAATATAGCTTGAGACCATTTCCCTTAAGTTTACTAAATCAATTTTCACATGGTTGGCACGATCAACAAATGAGAACGACTTTTCTTTTGTTTAGCTTTATTCGAAACGGCATCTAGCCGTAGTTAGGTGCTTTAACTTAAATTATGTCTTTACTTCTAATCTGTTGACGAAAGAACGAAACCCTCGGTGTGTGAGTAAAACTCACACTTGACCGGCTTTTTTTTATGTGATGTGTAAATTACACTTACAAAAAACATGTACTCATTTGTGCGCCTCACTGTAAGTTCTCCTAGTTATTCATCATAAAATTATAGAACATTTTAGTTGAAAAGAATAAGACATATCTCTAAAATTTTAAGTCTTGTTATGTTATTAAGCTTTGTTAAGTTGTTAACAGCTTTGACTTAGGTACTACTAAAAAAATGTAAAACAGAAAATTAACTTTTATTCTCTTTACAGACAATAATTTTAATGGTTTTACGGTTCCTGTGATGATCGCTTTACAGAAATCTGACTGTGTGTGGTTCGTGGTTTGTGAGTTTTTGTTCCAAAAATCTTACCCAAGGAACAAATTGACTTTGATGATAATTTTTTTTACTTAATCTAAGTTCTTAAAATTTCAACTCGAAGTTTTATGATTTTCTGACTTGATTCCTCTTTACCTCAACGAAGAAATTTTTTTCAAAAACTGGTGATTTTTTACATTTCCTTTTCGACTTTACAGAATTTCGTGTTAACCATATCCTTTAACAATAATTGGTTTGAAATTTGAATTGCAGATGATACAGATAAAACATTTTAATAACATTTTGATTCAAACGACATCAACAAACGATCACTAAACGGTCAAGGGGCGGCCATGATTGGACGAAGCTATTTTCTTTAATGAAACTTTTGGGCAAGTGAAACTGCGAGCGTCCTGTAACCAGCCACATAAATTAATAAATATTTTACATAATTACTAACCGTATCTAATTAAGGGTCCTAGGAGTCTAAATTCCTCTCAATTTCTATAAACTTTCACTACCAACTAACCCATTGCTATAAGATTTCCATTTTTATCTTAAAAAAACGATTCGTATGGTTTTCTGGACATTCTACAGTGGACTTTACCAATCTACCTGGACAAAATTATTTCGAGAAACTTCGAGATTTGGGGGTTCTATTTTTTTAAGTTTTATGGATTTTTATTGAGGGTCAGAGGAATAATATTTTTTTTTTTTTTTTGGGGAAACCGAAAAAAAGGGTGGTTTTGTTATAACTAGAACAAACGACTTTTGTCCATATTTTGGGTTTTTTATTGAAAATGTTATCTAGTTTTACTTCTGTCGAATGGAAAGTGAAATGAAGTGAAAATGATGATGAAACCCAAGGCTTTTGTTCATACTTTACAAGAAAATGCTTCCTTTGGAGTCGATTAATTTCCTGACGCGAAATTTGGCAGGTCATTCAAAAAAATTAAAATAAGTATTATGGTGGTGGAAATAATGCACAAAATGTCCCCAAACTTTATGAAAGATGACACTTCACAAAATCAGACTTAATAAACTTCAAGTTTAGACTCCGTGAAATTCCAATCTTTTGTTCTACTCGAAAATTAAATAAAAAAAACATTATTTTAGGCTGTATTTAATACGTTTTTTTTTTATCTATCTATCTATCTATTTGTCTATCTATCTATCTATATATCTATCTATCTATCTATCTATCTATTTATATATATAAAAATTAATGTTTGTTTGTTGATTTGTCCTTTGTAGACTTCTAAATGGTAAGAGATAGAGCATTGATGTCTTTGGCAACATTGTTCCGAATTCTGTCAGAAAGATTTTGGTACCAAGCTTTTGGGGGGGGTGGATGGCTCCCATTGAGATGAAGTGGAGGCTGACTTTCAAAGTTCGCCTGATCCTATCGAGTGATATATCAACCAAAAAGTCTTTGAAAATGAAATTGAACTTTCTTTCGGGTTTTGACAGTGAAAAATACCGGAGCTCCAAAGTTGTAAAAAGGGTGCTCCCTGTGAATTTTTTTAAATTTGATTTATTTTATGCATAGCAAGGCGCGCCGGGTGCAGCTAGTTATTATTAACAAATCATTCTTAGGAAGAAAAACTTTGTACGCGAACCCCAAAATATTTTATTGCCAACTGAAGTTGAACAAAAGAATTTTGTCGTTATCGCTCGAACATTTGATTTGGAGGTTTAATAAGTTTTAAATAGTGAAAAAGGCTTAAAAATGAATATCCACCATCGATCCCTATTGTATTGACAAATAAAAAAAACACATAAATTTGGAACGAATTGCAAAACTGTAATTTTTGCATTTTGTCCAGCTAGATTGGCGAATACGACCACTGTACATTCGTCATATTTCGAGCCTATACTGACAGTCAAAATCAATCAAAAATTTTCCACGGGTGGTTTACATGACTTGAGCATCGTTTTCGGGGCTGTTCGGCCCTGTTTCGGAAAAACGTGCAACCTTTGCGTGGCATAAGGAGATCTTCGACTGGATCAATTACTCGGGCGTATGTGAAACATTTTTTTAAGGATGAAAAAACATTTGCCTGTCTAATAATTAAGGACAGCATGAGCTGATTTTTTCACTTGCAGACATGCAATTTACTGAGCCCTTAAAGTTCACTTACTTCGCTTGCTTACTACGATTCGTTCAACCGTTTTTAACTGGCTTCACGTTTATTGAAAGACGCTCTTACAGCGATTGCAAAGAAAATCGTCATGCACTTGCTTCTAGAAATCAAATGCACAGCTCGAAACCCATGAGATAGCAAAAAGCAATCAGTCAGCCCACCATTGTGTCTTAGTCATTAATTGACGAACCAAAAAACGAAGTCGAAGGCAAAAAAAAAAACTCGCAGAAAGTCCACTGCGAATGAGTGCAGGTGTTACACTTCCTAAATAAGTTCCTAAATGGTCCACGTTTTAGTATCGTGTAATTCACCCCATCACCTTCGTCTCATAAAATCAACAAGTGCCCTGAATTCCTCAGGCCTCTAAAACCTTCCAAAACAGCTTCAGCACACACCCACTGTAATCTCGGATAAGCCGCCAAATAAAACTCCAACCAAATCAGAGTTTTTTCCGCGAATTACCTGCCACACGCCAATGACTGTACCACATCCATTCAGATTAAGGCTCCATTAAAAACACACCAGTCCAGCATCTGATGGTGATAAAATTCTACTGCCCCAGGCCAGTTTCATTCATATCTACAGAAAACTTATCGCAATTCCCGGAAAAACTACTACTTGTACCGATTTGCTGCATGTTTGCACCTCAAATGCAACGCATGACTCATGCCAGTCAAACTCTAATCCGAAAACAAAAAATAAAATCAAAACTTTACTCGGTAGGTCGTAAAAAAAATGTTCAGTACCTTCAAGGTGGCCACTGTGAATACAACTTTCAGTCCTTCAATCTTACACTTGTTTTTCTTTTTTTTGACATTTCGCGCGAGTGAAAATGATACGTCTTGTGAAAATTTCAAAACTCAAAATCGATGAGAAAAATAAAATCCCCTACGGCTCGGTGGTGAGGAAGAGAAAAATTGAAAAATGCCTCGAGCAGCTACGCCAGGCATTCACAGTAAGGTATGCAAAAACAACACAAAAAAAAAAAAAAACTTTTATTTGACATTTATGGAGTTCCGTGAAAGTTGTAAATTTTTTCGACTCCCCTCACTCTCGTCTCGTAATTAATTAATTTCGAGTAAAATGCGATGGGGAGGAAGGAGTGTGTGTTTGTGAAAAATTTTATGTCGAGTGCTCGTCCCGCAACACAGTGATCCATTAATTTGAAAAATAAACACATAAATCGCTGTGAATGGACCAGGGGTTGTGAATGGTTGGGGGAAAACCGACGCGCCGAACCAACTTCCAGTGCAGCACAATCGACAGCAATTTCCGATCGGAGACCGACAGAGTTTGGGGTGCCTTTTTTCCTGCCCTGCGTCCTCCATCGTCCGAGCTCGAGTTTTAATGCACAAATTGATTTTAATTAAATTTATTAGAGAGCACTGGACGATAACTTGATTGAAGCGGGCACAGGGTTTGATTCTCTCTCCATCCGAAAGGAAAAACAAAAACCAAAAAAAAAAATTGAGCTGTCTCTAATTACTGTGGAGTTAAGAATGAGTTCACTTTTGGTGTTTATCTGAGAGAATTGATTGCCGCGCTGAATGCACTTGTCAGTTGGTTCTCGAAATTATTGAGATGTTTTTTTGTTCGGCGATGACATGGGGTTGTTGACATGCTGTGGAAAGTTTATGGGGATTTTGTTTAGCTTGACAATTCTGGGAAGTGTCAAAGTTTTGAGATCACTTTTCAAGATTTGAGAAGGAAATTTGTGGGATTCTTGATAGCGAGTGTTTTTTTGGGAATCTGCGCAATGTAAGTGCCTCCGATGAGCCACTTGATTTGGAAGAATGCGGAGAGGTTCAAGTGGAAGTGAGGTATAATAAATTTTCAAAAATAAGGAATTCGTCAATGATCATACTCATGAATGCAAGCTCACAAGTGATCAATTTGCTATTTTTTTTCTTACTGAGAAGCAAGCTGTATCGAACTGCGAACTGCATGAGTTTACAACTCAGCAGTCGATGTTTTTTTTTTTTGCGTACCGAACTGTGCGAGCAAACAACTCGGCAGGCGATGTTTTTCTTGTGAAGAAGGGTTTGTTTTTAGTTTAAAATTGAGATTCGATGGAGGAAGAATATAAACAATAAAAGTGTTTTTTCTTTTCGTTTTCCACTCTAAAGTGGTTGTTTTTATTACTGGGCTACGATTCACAAACTACAATTTGGACATCCCTGTGTGTTGGCTGCAAATTAAATAAGTTGACGGAACAATTTTATTTTATCTGCATATTTTTTTTCAGCAAACCGGAACATACAGTACACAGTCTTTAAAAAGATTTAAAGCTTTCTACTACATTTTTTTCGACTAGTTGATATATAAGGTTGTCAAATATCTCCCTTCCGCTTTTTTGATCTTCATTCAATGCTTCATAAAAAGTGTTACAGTGATCGGATTTAGTTCAAATATGCGCAGTTTTGTTCGATAATCTGTTTCCATCTAGACGGCAACTTCATAATACCTCCGTCCATATTTGCGAAGAACTCGGACAGCCACTTTTCACAAGCCTCTTTTGAGTTTAACTTCACACCACCAAGGGCGTTCGCCATGGACAGGAACAGCTAGTAATCACTTGGCGCTATGTCCGGGCTATATGGTGGATGCGATAAAACCTCCCATCCGAGATCCCGTAGCTTCTGACGAGTCATCAACGAAGTGTGTGGCCTGGCGTGGTCCTGGTGGAACACTACACCCTTCCTGTTGGTCAATTCTGGACGCTTCTGGTCGATCGCCTGCTTCAAGCGGTCCAGTTATTCGCAGTAGATGGTAGAACTAAGCGTCTGGCCATATGAGAGCAGCTCATAGTGGATGATTCCCTTCCAATCCCACCAAACACACAGCAAAACCTTCCTGGTCGTCAATCCCGGCTTGGCCACTGTTTGGGACGATTCACCGGCCTTCGACTACGACTGTTTTCGCTTGATAGTGTTGTATGTGATCCATTTTGAATCGCCGCTTCAAAAATGGGTCGAGTTCGCTCCGTTTCAGCAGCATATCGCAGGCGTTGATTCGGTCCAGAAGGTTTTTTTTGCGTCAAATCATGCGGCACCCAAACATCAAGCTTTTTTTTATATCCAGCCTTCTGCAGATAGTTGAAAATAGTTTGGTGACTAACTCCCATCTCCTGGGCGATGTCACGAGATGCCACATGCCGGTCTAACTCGATGTTTTCCATGATTCAATCGGTATTCGTCGTCACAGGTCTTCTGCCGGCTGGCTTATCCATGGTGTCGTTTTCACCGGCTCTGAATCGTCGAAACCATTCCTCCGCGGTTCGAAGTGATAGAGTACCATCCCCCAAAACATCATTAATCTCACGGAACGTTTCTCTAGCGGATTTGCCTTTAACGAAGGAAAACTTTAAAATAGCGCGAATTTCGGCGTTAGTGAACTCCATGTTTACACGTCTATAACTGTTGAATGCAATATCCAAACTAATCATGCATAGCGTCGAAGACCTTTCAAATGATGTATTGGAAGGTACGAGCTCTGTAGCGCTTTGTACATAGCCGGCAAATTCAAAAGACAAAAAGGCGGAAGGGAGATATTTGACAACCCAATATAATATATAAAAAAAATCATTGTGCAGTTAGTCTTAAGTTGGAAAACCTTTATTTTAAATTACTTCTCACACTTGAGCCGTATAGGGACTCCAGACTCCAGCAGATTGATGGGTGATATTTTCCGACATCTCTTTTAAAATCTTCAACAGATTGGTATTGTTAGAAGTTTTTTGCATCGGATTATTTATTATTACCTTTAGATTTTCTCTGGGGTTAAGTAAGCTAAGGACGTTGGCCGGTTCAAAATCTTTATTTTTTCACCTTCTAGCCTTGAACTTTCAACTCGCGAAGTGAGTTTGAAGTCATTACCGTGTTGAAGGGTCCAATTTCGTGGGATATTTTGGTTTTTGTAAGTTTTACCTGCCATTTTCTAAGCTATCTTTGTAAGGGTGTATGTCCCCCAGACGATGTAAAACATATCCATACTGAACTCCCTCCGTCTCTGACAGTGTTTTATGTAGTTTGGGTTAAATTATTTACAATGGGCAACGTACAACATATGTTTTGCCCAAAAAAAATAAATTAAAATTTTACTTCAATGCTCTTTACCAATTTCGTACTACAGTAAGAATAGTTTTACTACGCTTATATGGTGGCAAAGTCTCAAGTTTTTTTTTGTAAAAATGTATTCTGTTTTCTAATTTTCCGTGAGGAATGCCCGAACGCCTCGTTACCTCTCGTATCTGCTTAATTTTTAACTCCAAAGAAAATAATTTATCGCAAATTACAATTTTAATAGTTTCTAGGTCCTCTAAACTAAAAAGATCCTTTCCAACTTTAAAAAGAGAGTCGTTTTAGTCCCTCAAATACAGAATTAAGTTCAAACAAAGGTCTACAGATTCTTTAAGGCGTGTGGGCTTGCGTGTAGTGCAGGTTTTTGGAAAGAAAAAAAAAGCATTTGTAGAATTTTATTTGGTTAAGCTTTGAGTCTGAGAGTATACATAGAAGCGACTTCTTTCCTGCTCTGGAAGATGTCTTCTTGAAGACGTCCTCTAGAGCAAAAAAGGAATCGTTGCTCTCAGATTCAAAGTTTAACCAAATAAAGTTCTACAAATGATTTTTTTCCGAGGCTACTATTAGTTGCGGAACTAAGAGTTTATTTTAAGGAATGAGGAAGTTAACCCCACGTACAACCCCCAACTGGGAGGCCAGACCCACCCTTGGGCGGAGAGTCCGAATTCATCCGGTGTCGGTAACCTCGCTGAGACTGTGAGCGCTGCCATTGGCCCTATTATTAAGAGCTCATCCGCCGCCATCTTTGTTCCAAAGTCCTGACCCAACTGTGGAGACTCCCTATAGACCTGAAAAACGAAATCTGTTCGGGCAGCTCTAAAGGAGGGTGTGCACCAGGTAGCTCCTGCTAAGCACAAGGCCCTGTATGAGCCGTTGGTCGACCAGTTGATCAGCTCCTCCTCAGCCTTAAAGAGAGCCCTGGTACAGACTCACTCAGAAGAGGACGCCCGCGTGGCGTACACAGGTACACAGAGAAGAACCTGAACCAACTCGATGTGCGTCACTGGAAGCAGCTGGCACGGGATCGTGCTGGATGGAGGAGGTCCCTAAAAGAGGCCCAGGTCCACCCCGGACTGTAGCGCCACACAAAGAAGAAGAAGAAAGTTTTTTTTTTGTTTTTCTTTATATTTAAACTTTTTTCATTATAAAGTAAAATCGATTCTTTTTTTTCAATGTTTGGCATTCTTTCTTCGTAGAAAGTTTGAGCGAACCATTTCATAGTTTTTAGACACAGAGTTAAGACTAATAGATTTATCGCCTTGGTTCAGAAAGACAAACAGAATTTTTTGGAAAAGTAGAGCCATGGGAAACGAACTTTCTAGTTGTCTAATATAAACAAACCCTTCTTAGCAGCTTAGTTCTTCAATTATCAAATTCCTGGTAGAGTTTTTCGCAAATTCGATTTTCTTTTCTTACAGGATCTACACGACGACAACAGTTTCTGTGAAAAAATGTACTTCTCAATGAGAAAGTTAAGTTAACTTTTTCCTCCACTGTTGCATCTTGAAGCACAATTTTGAAAATTTAAAGTCAAACTCATATTCAACTTCCAAGAATCTGAAAATTGCTTATGTCGGAGATGTTAGAAATTTTTCACACAAACTCATTAGCGGAGTAACTCCTCTTAGCCGGAATCTTTTACAGAACATCTTCCTCCATCACTCGACCTTGAGTTTCGCAATTTTACACATTCGATATCTCCGCACATCCCTGCTCCATCCACGTAGACTTCTCTAAATGACTTCACTCATCGTCGAGCCTTATATTCACGGAAACTCCTCCATTTCGTCCACCCAATTATCATTTACATCGCATCCCTACCCCAGAAGTCTAAACATCTGTTCCAAGACTCAATCAGGTCCAACTCCTGATCTGCATCCATGTCAGTCAATTCATTAGACCCCCAGTAGGATGGAATCATGAAACCACACAGATCACCAGTAGCTGGACAACAGCCGTCCCTCGGCAAATGTTGAAATGTATTTTAATGCTCAGACTCCACTAATCGGTCAGAAAGTGGCACAAAATCAGAGAAAATCAATTCGTCTTACGGGGGGATAGAGAAATTTCAACCCGAATCCAATATAACAATTCGAATAACTCTCATCCACCCCCTTCGAGGGTTGTCTTCATCAAAATTAACGTATCCTTGCTGCATGCAGTGCTCCATGTGTTCTACCCAAAGGAGTTTCATGCCCGGAAAACACTTTCCTTGAATTCCACTTCATATCGGCAACACATTTATTGCATACCTAACGGTTTTGTGTATGCATAAATTGAATACAGTAGTATGAGAGTGGGTGATTCTTGACCAATAACCAAACATAACCGAACATAACCTCACTCAATCGAAGGCCACATTTCGGCCGAGAGATCTCCGAGATAATTGTGAATAATTCACTTGGTTTTTGGGGAATGTTGGGAAGGATCTCCAGGAGCTGGGTGGTGGGATGTGCACCATGCATTTAGGAGCACACGGGAGGCATGACGACATCGAACTCGGTTGAGACGCCATCGAGGCGGCTGGACGGGAAACTGCAACCCCATAAGTGGTGAATGCTATTCGCTTTACAAAGACTCTCTCTCTCTCTCTCTGTGTTTGAAGTCTGTAGGGGGCGATAGGATTAAGAGCTAATTAATGCGTAGTCACAGGGTGTTAAAGAAACTTGAAATAAAGGATTTCAATGGAATCCATTTCAACATTTCCAGGACCAGGATTAATAAAGACGGCATCACATGGTCCTGATACCCCGATGCCTTTTATAATAAATAATTTTGTAAATTTACTTTGTAAATTATTTTGCTAAGTAAATAAATAGAACAAGACGCAAATAAAATGACAACAGATAAACCGTCTTGATGAGAAATTCTTCTGCAAGAACATAAAGATATCTGGTGTGTTTTTTCAGCTGATTCCGCTCTAAATCTTTCGGTAGCCATCAATCATGACCTTGAGGTGGTAAGCCATTGGCTCAAAGTGCATAAAATGGTACTCAGTCACAAAACAAAAATAGTGTACCTAAGTTCAAATGCTGAGAAAGTTGACTATGGATCGTTCATTTTCCATTGTGCCAAATGCAGAAGATTCATGCCCAGTAATTCTACTTGTAGCGCGGAATCTAGTGCGCAGACTTTTTTCCCTCTTCACCCTTGTTCTGATAACTGCTTTTACATTGAAAACGTACATATTTTTAAGTATTTAGGTCTAATAATCGATTGGTGACTCAATTGGTTTGAACATATAAGGGCATTAAAGAAATACCTTATGGCAGCTAAAGGGTGATTTTTTAAAAGCTATAGGAAAGTTTTTAAAAAAACACGTAAAATTCAAAAAAATGCATGAAATCTTTATTTGAATCGATAGTACGGTCCATATAATTTAATGTTTGAAGATTATCTCATGCAAATGTTGACCTTGACTGCGCCTCAAATGGTCCATCCGCTTAGTCCAATTTTGGCATACTCTTTCCAACATTTCGGCCGGTATCTCACGAATAAATGCTTCAATGTTGTCTTCCAATGCGTCAATTGAAGCGGGCTTGTCTGTATAGACATGAGCTTTAATATCGCCCCACAAAAAATAGTCTAAAGGCGTTAAATCGCACGATTTAGGCTGCCAATTGACCGGTCCCGAACGTTAAATAAAATGTTCACCGAACTCGCCTCTCAATAAGTCCGATGTTGCGCGTGCTGTGTGGCATGTGGCACCGTCTTGTTGAAACCACATGTCATGCAAGTCAAGCTCTTGCATTTTGGGCAAAAAAAAGTTGGATATCCTCACCATTCACAATTAAGTTACGATTCGCATCATCTTTGAAGAAGTACGGTCCAATGATGCCACCAGCCCATAAACGGCACCAAACTGTGACTTTGGTAGCTCTTGCAATGCTTCTGGCTGATATGCACTCCAAAATCGACAATTCTGCTTATTTACGTACCCATTGAGCCAAAAATGAGCTTCGTCGCTGAACACCTTCTTAATAGAGCACGCATTTTGATAATAAAATTCAATAATTTGCAAGCGTTGTTCGTTTGTAAGACGATTCGTGGTTAAATTATAGACCAAACTGAAGATGTTTGACAGTGAAACAAAACACGAAATGTGCGTCAGCTGTTTAAACCAGTGTTGCCAAAAAGATAATAACTAAAAAATCGCAGACATTATACGTCTAATTTGTAATCGAAATCGTAGTACCAGTACTAGTACCAGTACTAGTACGTAGTACTGCTACAAAGTTTTTAAACTATTTTTTAGAAGATCTGGCTGCCTACTGAACAGAAGCTCTTCTAGCTATCAGCTCAGAATAAACGAATAAAATTTTGTCAATGTACCTCACAACCGTCTGCATATCTATTCTCAATTCTTTATTGTTACCGGTCCACGATTGCTTAATAAGCTACCGTTTTCCTTGAGATGTATTCGCATTGAATCCATTTTCTTAAAAAAGTGAAATTATGGCTCTTTAATCATGATCACGAACAAATCATCGATTTACTCTGTATTTTGGTGTAATAAAAGGCGGAAGGGAGATTTTTGACAACCTAATATTAGGTGTACAACTTTGTTTCCGCCATTTTGCAACAGATGGCTGTATCGGTAAGTGGTTGTCGAAATAAATGGATCGTAGATGTCCTTCCATAACCTTAGGTATTTGAAACATAACGCCATCGAAATATTAGTCGATTTGTGTCTGCATCATAAAGTTATTCTCGATTAAACATGTCAGCTTACGACCCAAATTCTCGTCATTTGCGGGAGGTTTTCATTTTCTGCTTTGAAATGAGGAAATCTGTGCCTGGGGATCATCGAATGTTCTCAAATACCTATGGAGAGGCCGTTTTAGTGAAAGAAGGTGCCGGGAGTGGTTGTAACGCTTCAATAACGGTGACTTTGACTCGAAGACCGACATGGCGGTGGAAGAGAGAAGTCTTCGAAGATGCAGAATTGGAGGCATTACTTGATCAAGACTTGTGTCAAACGCAATCGAATCAAATGCAAAACGAATCCTTAATGTATAACCAGTTTATTACAATAAAGCCTCGAATTTCGGAAAACAACAGCGGAGGCAAAGTTGCACATCTAATAGTTAAGGCAAGAAACAGAAAAAAAGGCTCTCCTGTAAAATTTTCATTTTGTCGCTTACGATAATTTGGCAGTAAGGGCGCGATATAGAGCAGCTCTAAAAGTCAATCAAAAATCAATTGTTTTTATCAAAATTTCTATCAAAAATAGCTTCAAAAGTCCACCACTTGGGTTCGAAATATATAGGGACAAGCCAAATCGGGTATAAAGGCGAAACACACGAAAAAATGCTGAATGAAGCTGAATGCCTTTCTCTGGCACCGTCCACGACACAGTCTTAGAATTTTTCAAAGACGACATAGACCTTGACGTACATATTGAGTCTCTTTTCTAATCACCCTGTGTTTTGGCCTGTCTATGAAACATGCTACCATTTTAGCGCCCAGCAGCGCACATCACATCAACTGCTGCTTTGCATAAGTGCCTTGGCATGTCAAAACATTACACATGTGTGCCGTAGTGTTGCATCGGTAATTACAAGACTGCAATACACAAAGCATTACGAACGCACCCCCACCACAGCCGCCCGCAGCGATGAGTTAACCTGCGTGAAATCGCACGCTGATCTAACTCAAGCCCGGTCCTTTGTCAAGCCACAACACGGATTTAATTGTCACTTAACTCCCCGCCCGAGAGATGCCGCACTAACTTACGATCGAATCGTGCTCCAGCCGAAGCCACGAGGGCGTGGAATCTGTTCCACGACAATTTCAAAGATGATGACATCGGCGGCGTAGCGTGCATTCCGAGGGAATGATGGTCATAGAATGATTGACAATCCTTGGCCGCATCGATTGGCGTGCGTCGGAGTGTGTTGCCATGCAATGCGATACATCAGCCCCAAGCTCTGACACCCTTCGCTTTCAATTAACTGCCGCGGGAGTGTTATGCTGCGCTCCAGTCCAGCGTGGCTGACTGGCAGTGGTGGTGACATTTATATGCGCGAAATGACAGCGTCGTCGCCGAGCCAAGCCGAGCCGAACCGAGCAGCGCCGCGCCGCTACCGATCAAGCCCGCAAATGTGCATTAGTCAGCGCGACAGAAAAAACAACGCAGCGCCGCGTTATTGCGGTCGCGTTACCCCACTCCACTCGGCGGGAGTGAAAATTATTATTAATAAACAAACTGAAAGACACTTTGCATTATTTTCGTTTTATTCGATTCACTTTGGATATGCGGAAGTGTGACAGACGCGAGCTTCGCCATTCAAGGTTGACGCTGCTGCCACAAACACACACACGGCGCACGCTGATAATGTCAATTGTGCCAGACATGCACTTGAGAATCTGTTTCAGGTAGTCAATTGGAATTTGATTGTAGTTTGCGATTGCGACTGCGATTGCGATTGCAAGTGCGATTGTGATTGCCACTGCGATTTGCCTGCAGTTAGTTATGCATGTGGCGAGTTAATTGCCGACCAAAACAACAACAATAATGGCAGTGGAAAAAAATAAAGTCCAAGTGGAGGTGATAAGACACTACCTGTCGCCAGGCGAGTGCATTGGTTGATCGCGTACGTCGTTGACAATGCGCCAACCAAGTGGATTTTAGATTTTTCTAGACTGTAGCGATTAATCAGGCTCTGAAACGCAGGCTCGAACGTGATGTGGCATTCTGAAATGTGCTTCGAAAAGCCCCTTGACGTCATTAAGAGGGCGATGAGCTGTTTGAAAGGTGTTTCCGGATGTGTGTAAGCGATCAAGTAGATCGACAGCAATTTTTAACCTCTTCTTCTTTCAAGTGCTTCATTTATTCTGGTTCGAATATAGCAAATGACACCATCAAATATGTAATCGCCGATAAAGTCAAAGAAAAGGCATGGGATATGGAGTCCGACTTGTAATACGCCACAAAGTGAAAGACCGTGACAAACGTATACCGAACCGTCTAAAAACATTAGCCTTGCATACAGGTACTAGATTATTATGCCTCCAAAGAAATCACATCAGCTATCAAACAAACGCTCTAAAAGAGATCTTTTAACAAGTCTAGGCAACTGTTTGAAGCATTGAAACATTAGACGCAGGCAAAGGTATATGACAGCGAATGCACAGGCCGAAATGAATGCGGAAAACTGCTCAAAATTTGCAACGTTTCCGTCAATGTTGCATGGGCCACTCTACCATTCTTGAGTCTATCGATCTCGCCTTCAGGAAGTTAGATTATACTCGCTCCAGAACTCTTTTCAAAAGCAACTTCTCCTTCAGCCTGCCCTCCAGATCTGACTAGAGAGAAGGCATACCTATAAGAAATGAATCTCTAGTGATATACACCGACGGCTCAAAAACTGAATCCGGAATCGGTGGAGGGGTCTTTTCCGAGGACTTAGGAATTCAGTTCTCATTTCGCCTTCCCAATCATTGCAGCGTGTTTCAAGCGGAGATAATGGCTATCAAGGAAGTCTTGTCGGGGCTAGGGTACAACGTAATATCGCACACTTCTATCACGATATGTACTGATAGTCAAGCTGCTATAAAATCCCTGAAGTCTGTCACTTTCAACTCAAAAACAGCTCTTAACTGCCGCAAATCTCTGGCAGAGCAGTTTAACATTCACGTCATGTGGGTGCCGGGAGACTGTGACATCTCGGGGAACTGCCTGGCCGATGATCTTGCCAAGCGCGGAACCAGTGAAACCATCCAATTGGATAAGGTCGGTCTCTGCGCACCTCTTGCTACCGCGCTCCTACACATCAAAACTAAGACCATCGCGGCAACCAATCTTCGGTGGACGAATGGTGCTACTTGCAGAGTCACCAGAGAAATCTGGCTTAAGCTAGATCCTGAACGCTCACTTAGTCTAATAAGACTCAATAGAATTCAAATTGGGAACCTAATCAGTGTCATAACTGGGCACTCTACTTTTGGCAAAAATGCTACCCGACTGGGTCTTCTGCAGAAGCTGCAGAGACGAAGAAGAGGAAGAAACCTCGCTCCACCTTTTAGGGACCTGTAGCGCTCTCGCGAACCGTAGAAAGAGGCATCTTGGTCACTACTTTCTGAATAATCTCGGCGAACTAGCTGAGACCAGCATGAGTCGTATCCTCAGCAATATTGATAGCTCCAACTGGTTTCTGGAGTAGTGGGATGTTTTTGCGTCCGCTCGTCGTGGTATCACAATGGGCCTCATTTGGCCTAAGTGCTGGGTGCCTTGCTCAGCCCACCACACAACCTACCTGCCCTAAATTTCCTTGAATATATAAGCTAAAAGCTGCTTTATTTCATTTTCTTATATTTTAAAAACAAATCACAGCCGTTGGATCCGGCTCAAAGAGAGAAGCTGCATTTTTTTTTTTTTAGAAAGGCTTTATAGTTATGAGATGGAGTGTATAGACATATGGAATGTTTCAAATGATGCAACGACTTGATGCGACACTGATCCAGAAGATCCAATTTCCAATCACTTCTACATCAATCTACACGAATTATTCAATACTTTGCTTTCAAGGATCGGCTGATTGTGGACTTCTGCAACTTCAAAAAATTGCAGATTTTTTGGGCACGATTTTGGTGCCCAATTTTGAATGAAACTCAACTCAAGATCAACCTCAAATCAAATTCTTTAATGAATACTATCTATTGTAGTGGTCGCTGTATGCTACACAGGGCCTTCCTGCATCGTCCTGCTCAAACCAAAAGTCGTCTAAGTTCATATCCTTCAGTCCTACTTGGCAGTTGACTCCAACCAATGACTAATGTTGGATCAAGTTGACCAACGTCGTTTTTGGAAGCCAAAGTTTGGAGCTCTAATCCGAACCTAACCTAGCCAATGAACGACGAGATCTGAAGTCAATCACTTAGTCACTTACATCCATTATCTAAATACAATCCGAAGTCCGGATGCGAAATTCACCATGCTAAACTCTCCAAAAAGTTCTTATTTATTGGTTACCCTGGTCGATTCTTTTCTAGAAGAAGAACGAAAAGACCACTGAACAAGAGAGTGCGAATCGAAAGCACCTCAAAATTGGAAAACGAGATCTAAAAAAAAAACCAAGATTTATGCCACTTATTTCATCTCATCATTTTTCGATTCCCTAAGCTTCGTCTAGAGCTTAATGTCACTCGTGTCCATTTTATGTCGAGATCTTACACATTTATTTCAATGGAGCTGTTCTATGGAACAACTTTGTAGCATAAAAAAGAAGGCGAACTCATAGTGTCGAGTTTTTTGGACGATGAGTTTCACATTAATCCTTAGTGCCTGGGTTCGAATCCGGCTCGGGGAAATAACACCACAACATTTTTTACGACCCCACCTCCAGCGAACGGCTGACAACCCTCCTGGAGTACTTCTGTCATGAAAAGCTTTCGCAATTCGCCGTTCAGAGCCGGCATTAAACAGTAGGTCCCCTCTACATGTGTCAAAATATATCGCGCACAACACAGTGGAGGCGCGAAGAAGCCAGGCTCTGGGCTGTTACGCCGGCTATTTATTTTTTATTTTTGAGTTTAATCTGAAAATCAAATTGCCTTAATATTAGATTGTCAAATATCTCCCTTCCGCCTTTTTGTCTTTTGAATTTTCCAGCTATGTACAAAGCGCTACAGAGCTCGTATCTGGCAATACATCATTTGAAAGGTCTTGACATAACCTACAAAACGACGCTATGCATGATTAGTTTGGATACGAGCTCTGTAGCGCTTTGTACATAGCCGGAAAATTCAAAAGACAAAAAGGCGGAAGGGAGATATTTGACAACCTAATATTTTGGCGGAGATTCAAATTGATTTAAGAGCCTAAAAAAGATCTTCACTAGTTTGAATTGGATTTCTTGGAACGGTAGGCATCTCTAGTCAATGAAAGTTCTAGACACTAGACTATTCTGTAAGCCAACCCACGGATTAATTGCTCTCAATGAACACAAGCGTTTGGAATGAAACATATGATTGAACATAACGACCGAGGAGTACCAAGTTTAGCTTGACAAATTTCCCATATAAGACCGAAATATCAATTTAAATTTTATATATTATATAAAAACAAATGTCGGTTATAAAGACGATGTCTGAATAAAGCCAGGCCGAAGATTCTGCTTCTTGCTTTTAATGAGTTTCATTGTAGGCAGGGATGCCCTTCGACTTTTAACTTTATTCTTTTTGTTACATCTCTGTCACCAAAACTGAAATTAAATTTTGAAAAAAAAAATGGTTCCTCTTTGAAAGTCCCAAAATGTTCAGAGCCATGACCCCCGACCTCTCCATATACAGTGCAGTTCGTTTATTTAAATTTCCATCGCCACAGCCTGTCAAATTTGTCCGAAAAAAAAACTAACGCATCCAGAACAATCTGACCTCACCCTTCGCATCGGCATCAGCATCATGGACCTTAATACGCTATCATAATTCGTTTCTCAAAAGAATACCTCTTCGTTCTCATACCCTGCCCTCTTCAACGCAAACAAAAACCAAAAAAAAAAAAAGAAAAAAAGAACTTTGTTACCAAATGGTCCACGATCGGGGGTTGCAGTCCATTGTCCTCGCACCGCACAAATGAAAAATCCCCCGACAACAACCAGCCATCTCCCAATATGACCCTTAAACGATCCACAATGGATAAAAAGGACGAAAGAAAAAAAAAAAAAAAACATCAACAAAGGACCTCACTCACACACACAAAACCAAGAGAGCAAAAAAATTCGCTAATAAATTCGAAGGGATAAAACCATCATCATCATAGTTTACTCCTTGATAAATGTGTCCTTTTTTTTCCCACTCATTCATAATGCATGTCCTTTCGATGTGTAAGCCTTCGCTCTCGGATACAACGTCCTCGCCAATCACTCGCATTTACCAGCACGGTATTGCCGCACAAAAGACGTCGAAATTAGTCGGGCTCGGCACTCGACGCGACTTCGAGTCAGGGGTTGCGCGAAATGGATTTGAGGAATAATCCGCGAATATCAATATCGACAAATTCGCAGAAAGCAGTGGATGGATGGATGGATCGCTGGCAAAGCCGACCCGAGGAAGTTCATAAAAAAAGGGCGAGCGAAAAGGGTTGTCAAGGCGCTTGCCGCGACCTCGGAGGGATGAATTTCAATATTCTTCTTTCGCTTCTTCTTCGTGTATTCCATCATCGACGTCGACGTTTATTTATTTTTCCTGGATGGAAATTTATTTATTTTTTTTTTCTTCTTCTGAGTCCATCGCACAAGGGATGCAATAGCTGAGGGTAAATTTCACACCAACACACGCACGCATCTTCGGGTCGAGCACGCACACACAGTTTCAGCTCTGGTTATGGGTTGCACGTGTCAATTGGTTTTTGGATTTGTTGCGTTGCCGTCTCACTTTGCGTCGGTCGGTTGGGTCGGTGTCGTTGTCGGAAATAAAACGGAAAATTTCGAAGGAAACGAATTTCCGAGTAGCGAATCGACGAAGGGATGTTTTATCACCCCTTATCTGGTGGATACGCACATGGCAAGGAAGGACGAGAATTATCCAGTCATTCTCGGGCAAACTACTTTGGTCGGAGGAGGGCTCAGTAGCGCGTCGGACTTCCTATTTATGGACAGGACTACAACGGCGACGGCGATGATGATGAAGTGGATTAATGTTTTTCAATACTTCCTTTCTATATGGGCAAACATATTTTCTCTTTTTTTTTTTTATTCATTTCTTCTTCCTTTATTCTAACAGAGGGGTTATTGAAATGAGTCCTGTCCTGTCCTGCTCATATGCAAGGCTGCATTGAAAGGAAAAAAAAACTCCTTATTCCATCGGCAAACACAGCGGGAGGACGCCGGATTACAAAACTTATTACTTCATCCAGAAGCAGCGAGAAACTTTTAAATATGACGTTGTCTAAGTGACATTTAAGCGAGTGACATGGAGAACGCTTTACACACACGCTGGAGGCTGTTGTCATAAATATTATGACAGCTAAGCACGGCGGGATCGGTCACACTCCCGCTGATTTTGGTTGCTTGGAACAAAAACAGAAGGTGTGTGCTTTTTGTTTTTTGAAAAATTTTATGGACCGGTGTGACAATTGATGGCTGAATCAAATTTAATTAGACAAATAAGACTCCTCGCTGTGGGGTGTCACCTTTTCGCAACCTGTTCAGGAGCTGTAAGCCAATTTAAGTAGTTTTTTTTTTTGGATTTTAATTAAAATGGACGTGTCGGTAGGGTAATTACGTTTCGACTTTGAAACATCGAGGGGGAACTGGAAAACATATGTTGGTTAGAATAAGCTCGGCACGACTACCATAACTTTGGCGCCGAAAAATGATAACGGTATTTTGTAGAGTGGTTAAAAAGCTGCATTTTTTACTATATCAGGGGTCTATCTAGCCGTGTCTAGGAGGTAGAGGCAATTTAAGAAAAAATCAATAAAAAAAACTTTTTATTGATTTTCTCTTAAATTGCACCTACCTACGATAACGTACTATAACAGTTTTGAAATTACTTGTTTTTAAAACAAATAAATAATCTGCGTAATAGCCCAGAGCATAGCTTCTTCGCACTTGTTTTTAGCCCCTCTATAGAATTTCATTACACATTTTTGGCGCCAAAGTTATCGTATCCTCTGCAATGGCTCGGGTGAATGAACAATAATAAACCTCAAGCAAGGATCAGAGCCTTATAAAAGGAAGGGAAGACCGCAAAGACCATGTCCTCACGGATTAAAGAATGTTTGGCTTTTAGGGGAAGCCGAAACTGCGTCACAGAGACCAAGTCCTAGCGGATCAAAGAAAATTTAGTTGTCCGCGTTTTTCCCGTCGCCGCTAAAGAGACATGTTTTTGGACAGCCTTAAACCATCAGTAGATCAATTTTCGAAGCCGAAAAACTGTTGCAAATTAACTGTTTAGAAACTATGAAGACGATGAGGAAAGGCTCTAGCATGCCACGTCGCACACTGGGGCCAGTTGTATGGAGAGCATGCTCAAAATGCAAAATTAAAATTTCAAGTCTTACTTAAAAGAATGGCATCGTTGGAAAGAAGACAAAATTTCTATTTTTTAAAAGCCTTGGAGGTCGTAGGTTTGGAGGACAAAGCGCTGAAAGGTAGGATTTTTAAAGTAAGGAATGTGTTTTGCTTCTTGAGCAAAAATGGACCTTTTTGGAGCAAAATATGGAAGAAAAGAGTCAAAAATGGACCTTTTTGGAGCAAAATGTGGAAGAAAAGAGTCAAAAATGGACCTTTTGGGGCTTCTTGAGCATACAAAATTGGAAAATTTAACTACTTGGTGAGGAATTTTGTCTTCTTTCCAACGATTATTATCATCACCGGCGCAACAACCGGTGTCCGGTCCGGGCCTCCTGCAGCAAGCACTTCCACCTATCCCGATCGCTTGCCGCTGCCATCCCGTTGGGCACCCCAAGGCTTCGGGTCCACGCCATCCTTCCAGCGTAAGCGCGCTTCGTCGCGTCTTGTACCATGAATTGTACCGCAAAGGACTTTCCGAGCAGGGTCCTCTTCGCTCATACGAGCTAGGTTCCCAGCCCACCGGAGTCTACCGAGCTTTATTTTCGTTATAACATCTGCTTCGAGGTAAATTTCAAACGACTCATGGTTGTACCGTCTTCGGAATTGTCCTTCCTCACGTATGGGGCCAACAATTCTCCGTAGAATTTTCCTCTCGAACGCGGCTAAGAGGTTAGAGTGCCTTTTCAACGATACCAATCTTTTATGTTGCTCTTAAAAGGTCCATTATTTTTTCATTTTGAGCATGGTCTCCTTACAACTGGCCCTAGTGTGCGTCGGTCAAAATTTGCTTCTACTTTGACCATAAAAATTAAGACTCAGAACAGAGAAATTGAAAAATATTCACTCCCAACGCATGGAGTGTTGAATGAAAAGTAGACAAAATAAAATCGTAAATGAAAGCTAGTTGAAATATTCTTCAATCATAAGACTGCAGCACAATTTTCTTACAGAGTTCTTCTTTTAAGACCACCACTCTTATTGATTTCCTGAAAAATAAATCAATCGATGAGTTTAAGAGGATTTTGTGGAAACGTCGTTGCTGGTTATTCTTCGATTTATCGAGAAAAATGTTGGAATATCATGACATTTTGAATCCTTTTTTCTGTAGAACTATGCTAACTATCGGTACTCTGCTATTTCTGTTATTTGAATCCATTTTTCTCTAGAATTATGCTAACTATCGGTACTCTGATGTTTCGCAATTCACTTCAGTGCAAAGACACCAAGAAGACTGAGCTAAATTTCCAGAAACTTCCCCTCCGACAAAGAAATGATTCATGGAAATTCACTTGCTTTTGCAGCTGATAAATTTCTCTTTGATAATTGTGTTCTTGTTGGGGAACGTAACAAGAACTAAGCCAGCTAAGGGTTCAAATAATTGAGCTAGTTCATTCTTCTGAATTCATTTAATTTAGCAATTTGCAGCAAGAAGTACCTAGAAGTTTCTCTTTCTATGACTTGGGGTTGAGCAGTGTGTTTCTGGAAAGTTATTGAATACAAATGCAAATCATCTAAAGTTGACCATTCACCACATAATTAAGCTACACTAATTGAAACTTTTACAAGTTAAAAAATTGGATAACCTGAGAATTTCTGTGAAAATTTGGGTGAATCGGCTAATGTGGGCGTCAAATCCAATAGCAAATTCATAAATAGGGCTAACTGCGCCTAGTTCAATCTAGGGCGAACATGCTATAACGTACAATGGCAGACAAATAAGCCTGATAATTTCTTATCAATCGCAGAAAACTATAGGCAATCGAGACCAGGTCTGGGCCTACCAATAGCCCGAGTAAGGCTACACCTACCTACGACCTAAGCGCGGTTACGTCTACCTATGACCTAAGATTTAAGAAAATATTAAATTCGTTTTGATTTTTACACAGTTAACCACGAAGTCTCAAGTGGGCGACTTACAGTGCCCCGCAAAAGTATTCGTAATTTGATTATTTCGTCTTAAAAATGTAATAAACTGACTAATTTTGGGCGTAGGAACCAAATTTTTTTTTTCCTTGTCTTTTTCTTCTTAAGAAATACTAAAGACTTACTAATTTAACCGTGCCAGAAAAAAATAATGAGTAGATATCGTCACTTTTGCGAATCGTAAAAGTATTCGTCATTTTTCGAGGCTAACCGATACAACAAGTACGATAGCTTTGGCGACAAAAATTATGATGGGCCTTTATAGAGGGTCCAAAAACAAGCATTTTTGACTATGTGGGGTTGGTCTATCTCGTCTCGTTTAGGAGACAGGGGCAATTTAAAAAAAAAATCAATCAAGATGAAAAAAAAATTATAAAAAAACAACGGTAATACATACAATGAAGTACTTTAGCAGTTTTGAAAGCCAGAAACACACTTTAATCACACATTCAAGTTAAATTATTCGTGTCTGGAGTATCTGAAAAATTCGCATGCAAACTTCAAATTTTGATAAATGAACATGGAAGAAAAAACTTAAGACCATTATTTTGCAATATTTTGAAACGGAGTGCTGGATTGTTTTTTTGTTTTTATCAATGCTCACATAAATTCTGAATCTAAATACAGAAAACCAAATGGGTTTCTGTCTTCTAGTGCAAATTCAAATTAAAACCCATGATTCGAGCCACCTTCCCCCTTATGTACGCAGGCGGCCAACTGACAGCAATAGCAATTCTCAATTTTCTCACAAACTAGAAGTAGAACTTTCGGTACGAGATTACGTCGAAACACATAGTTATAAGTTGTTACGTTTAGCCTGCATAGGCCCAGTAAGTTAGTTAAGCTAGTTTTAAACAATTTTGTCTAGCATGTAAGTTTTCTAAGAAGTCATTAATAAAAATGCGTTTAAAATGAAAAAATGAAATGAACTTTCGGTACTAGGAAGGAAGACTTGAGGTGTAGAACACCCGGAAGACATCTCTTTCAGGAACGAGATAAGCTTATTACCTGTGAAGAATCTTAAGATCAACTTCGTGTAAGCAGCCCATGCACGATTCAATTCAATCGACAACTCAGTCAAATCAAACCCGTGTGTGGCTTTGTCAATTGATCGATTTGACGGTTGGCGAAAAATCAAAAGATTTTGATTTTTCGAAGTTGACTGGCAAATCTTTCAACTCATTTGAATCGTGTGTGGGCAAGTTCATCGACAAGCTCTCAAATTTAAGAAATTGCGGTAGATATTCATTGTAAAATCATTTGTAAACGAGTTTTGTTCAGTGTTAAAGTGAAAAACTATTTTTAAATTGGCAGGTTTTCAATTCAATTGATGTAATGTGTGGCCAACTATCAATTGAGTTGACAACCCAGTTTACAATCGAATTGAATCGTGTATGTGCTGCTTTAAGGAAGCAGATTGGTGGGTCGGTCCCTAATACCTGCTTCCGATCCAGTTTTGATCCTTCCAGCGCAAGCGTATCAGCCGGTACAGCCGCATTTCCGTCTATGTCCCTATGCATGTCTCAGCAAAAATTAATCCTATGCTGCAAGCCAAGAGCCTTGAGCTCTTCGCGAGAGCTAAGGACCAGCCTAGACTTGATTTCCGCTTTCATGGCCGCTTAGCTGTCAATAAGAATGGTAATGTCGCCATGCTCTTTCTCACTTAATTTATTTGGTCTTTTGTTTCTAAATACCTCCAATAATTGTCGTCATTAACAATTTCGTCAAATTTCAAAAACCATTCCCAGTGTTCAAAATGTTCCATAAATTTTTCTTGAATCCTGTGTGGACATCGCCTCTTTGAGAATCGCCCACCTCATTTCACAAGACATCCTAAACCGCCTATCAATCTCAATCCAGGAAACGATCTCAAACACACAACACCAACTTATCAGTGCTGGCTCATTAGCCTCGGCAACACCCGATAATTCATCGAGAACCTCTTGCGTTTCTAGAACCAATTATGACAGACATTTGACTTTCCCTTTCACTTCCACGCCAAAGTGTCACTAATCACATTGTCATCTAAGGATTAACCACCGTTGTGCCTCCTTTTGCCTGGGCCATTAATCAAATCATTCTCTTTCTCTCACTCTTTGACTCAACTGGCAACTCTAAACAGCAAACAGTAAACACCAAACGGGAGACACACAATAAACGCCATAAATGAATACCATCCAAATCTATCATTATAAACTATTCAACCACTTTACTTCCTCTTCCTACAAAAACAACAAAACAAACAAACACACACAGAAAAATATTCGAAAGAAACAACGAAAAAAAAAACCGTAACAAAAGCCAATTCTCTCGCGTTTCGTTTCCCCCCGAAAGACAAAAAAAAAAAAAAAAATAGAGAAGTAAAACCCAACAGTCTGGCAACACTCAATTGGTATTCAACAAACACAAAACGATCATAACATCGACCCTCACTTCGAAAGTGCAATATCTCTCTCTCTCTTTCGGTTGCCTTTTACCAACCGTTCTCCGGGGGCAAGCCGTGCAGGGAACAACACACAACACACCGGAACACATTTTCAAATACACAAACGATATGATTAACTAACGAACAAACAAAAATGCACCACAAAACGACACAACGATGACGGCAGAACGAACATTTTACACCAAAATATACACAACACACAACACCAAAACAACAGAACGAGGAGAAGAACAGGATAAGGATTGAAGGGCTATTAATAACCCGAAGGGTCATACCGCGCGTCGTCGTTGTGTTGTGTGTCGTCGGAATCGGAATCGGAATCGGAGTCGTCGAAGCCATCGTCGACAACGACGACGATGATGATGATGATGATGATGACGATGACGACGGCGACGGAGGCTACACACCATTCTTGTGCATTTCATTTCACCACCGTCACCACCACACCATCAGCAACAGCAGCACCATCACCATCACCACCAATACCAACGCCAGCACCAGCAACAGCAACAGAAGCAGCAGCAGCAGTGGCATGGAGAAGGAGCATTGAGCACAACATCATCATCGCCATCATCAATGGTGGATCATGAAGAAGAAGGAGCCATTCACCACAGTCGGTAGTTGGTGCAGCGGTGAAGCTCAGTGCAGGACGAAAAAGACAATTTTTGATTCGAAAAAAACAAAAAAAAAATACCGTCAGATGGTTCAGGCAGTCAGCACCAGTAACTGTCAGCAGTACCCAAAAAAACGTCAAGCTTTCGCCCCCAACAAAAAAATATTCAACTCGACAAAATCGAACGAATAAAACCTTCATTCATCTGAAATGTTTATGTTTTCATTACTCCGTATTTTTTATTTTTTATGAAATGTATCTATCTAAATAGATACGTCGACGTCGTCGTCGTTGTCGTCTACATGTCAGCAGAGTGGCAGTGGCTCTGTGTGCGTGGATGTTCGCCTGGGTGTGTGTGTTTGGCCTTTATCGACTCGTAGAGTGGAATGAAGACAAAAAAAAAAAAAGTACGAAAAAGGGAGAAAAATATTATGAACGAGAAACGACAGCGACGACGACGACGACGACGAAGTGATGGAAGGAAAGAAGGAAAGAAAAAAATGAAAACGACCTCAAATATGCGATTCAGGTATAAGATACTGTATCTGTAGTTGTATCTTTTGTGTTTTGCATGTATCTGTGGAGACCGAAGTTCTTTTTTTTTTTTCTGATTTTCTCTGTGTACCTTCGCACTTTGTTTTGGCCTCATTTTTGGAGAAAATCAAAATTCTCTTAAAAAACTGAAAACCATTCAAAGAGAGTCCATGTATCTGCGTGTGCGTGCTTGATTCGAAAACCAACACCAACACCAACACCCAACTCCCTCATCCCACACTCTTTTATCGGAAATTCCTCTTTAACAGCAAGAAAGTACCTTTTTTCGTTTTGCCCAAACCACTACACACGCACGCAGAGTGTCTCTCGCTCTCTCTCTCTCTCTCTCTTTTTGTCCGTTTCCATTCCCTCATTCGTTCGCTTCGCTCTCTTCTCGGTGTGTTGTGTGTAATATGCCATATGTGTAATTATTGCCCGATGGGAACCATTGACGGTTGACAAATGATGGTCTCGGATCGAAGGTAGCACACAGTCAGGCAGTAGTTCCTTTTTGGCTGCTGTCAAATGTCGTCATGTTTGTTTCACGGTACGTACGGTTAGTGGTCGTCGGGAAATTGTTTTAGAGAGAACGCGAGACGCGGAAAATCCGGTTTTGTTTCTTCTTCACGCTTTTATTATTATTATTATTTTTTTTGTAATTTTTTTCTTGACTCAATACGTCTGCCTTAAGTGTATCAAAAATAAATGTTTCTTAATTTTTATCACATAACAAACAACAAATGATCGTCACTTGAATTTATATCAAAAAAAAAATAATTCAATTTTGTGAAAATATTTAAGTGAAAAAAGTGAAGAAAATCTACAAGTTTCATCTTTGACAGTGCTACGACATAAATGTAACAGTTGGTTAAAATACAATGATTATGTGATATGTGAAAAATTAATGAAAAATAATTAAATAAGTGAAGAAAAGTAAACCACAACGGTGACAATAGTGTTTGAAAAAAATCAGTCTCAAACTTAGCTCAAGGATTACCCGAAGCCGAAAAAAAATCTAAACCGAAACCCAAAAATTGGATTAAAAAAAGAAAAACCAAGCAAGGATAAAATATAAAATGTTTCAAACTCGGACATTGTGCCTCTGTCAAACACAGAAAAAGGATTAAAACCCTAAAAAAACCTAAAGAAAAAAAAAACACAAAACAAACAAATCAAAAAAAGAAAAAAAAAATTTTTTTAAACTGTGGATTATTATAAATAATGCAAATTTTAGTTGACAAAATTCCCATGTTTTCGAAACAACAATCGAAGCGAAATTTAAAGAAGTAAGTTACAAAAGAAAATGTCTTAAAAAAAAAAAAGAAACAAAACAAAAAAAAGAGTTTTCCCCTTTAAAAAAAAAAAAGAAAAAGTTAACAGTGACATATAAATGAAAAAATAGTGAAGAAAGTATAATCACATCCTAAGGCATTACCGCTAGAGTGTTTCCAGTGTAAAGTTTGTTCAACAACTCCTGGAATACAAATTAAAATAAAAATAGAATACAAAAAAATTAAGAGAAAATTTCATTAAATAATAAAAATAAAAGGCAATAGTATTTGGCACACTTTAGGTAAAATATTTAAAACAAAATTTAAGTCTTAAGTTTTTTACATAAAAACCTAGATGTGTATTTTTCTTTCAAACTTTTCTTTTTCTATCATTTTTCAATTGATGTCAGTGTTAAGCAAAATTGTTTTGTTTTTTTTTTTTTCGTTAAATTTTTCCATAAAAAAATTTTTGTTTTTGTGCTTTTCATGTGTGTTGTGTTACTTTTTTTTTTTTGTCGTCTCAATGATGGATATTCAAATAGAGCCTCTCTCTTTCTACCGCAAGCCCAGAGACACAACAATGTTTACAAAATGTTGACCTTAAAGTATTTTAATTTTTTTTTTTTTTTTGTTCATGAGATTCATCTCTCACTTACAGTCTTTTGAAATTAGCTCAGCAAAAGCAAACATTGCTTAGGCGTTGATGAGACGAATGATGATGATGAAATTTAGGTTGAGTTAATTTCAGAGAAATGGATTTCGCCAATTTTTACAAGTACATAGTATTTTTGACTGATGCCAATGATGCAGTGGATAAATTACGTGGGTATTCCATTGGCGCAATTCATTTTTCTCTTTAGCTTCTATGGAGATTTTCTTCGATGTCATGCTGACTAATCGAAAATCTCGATCCCCTTCGTTTGTTTTTTCTTCCTTCGTGTTTTTCTGCTCCCTTGAAAGCTTCAAAGAGGGATATCCCCCGATGAGATTTGAAATTCATCTTGTCAACACGTCGAAGTGAGATATTCGAAAATTGTTTATGCGTTGTGTTCCCTGAAATCGGACACTTTGACAATTTTTTGCAAGACTTAGCGATAATTCAGCATATCTAAACAATCGCTAGAGATCGAAGTGTTTATTTTAAAATACGGACAGATCAAAACATAAATTAATTTCACTTCCAAGAATGTCAGTCTATCAACTTATCGAATTTATAACAGTCCTGCTTTGTTGATTAGGATAAGTGCGACCCAAATGACGTCTACGATAACGCTGTGTCCGTATCCAATTGTGAAATGTCCATAAAACTTCTTTTACGACTGGCGTATGTGTAGTTTGTTAATTACTTCGCAAAATCTTAATCTGTGTTTTGTCATTTTTGCTTTTTATTTTCGTTCGTTTGACGAGAATGACAGTCAGAGAGTCATCGAATCGGAATGATCAACTCGATACACGTCTTTTTTTCTCATCGAATAAGTCTGGGAGACTCTTTTTAAAAATTTGAAGACGCCATTCTAAATGGTGGGTCATCTAATTCTAGCCAAACCATACGTTCCTTCCATATGTATCAAATTATAGCACAGTGGAAGCGCGAAAAGCGAAAAAGTAAGGCTCTGTTGCTGCCTGACTAATTCTAGCCTGATTCTCAGCGTTCTTAGTCGCAGTTGAATCCCAGTTGGTAGGACTAATTCCTTTGATTGTGACATATGTGGACTCGAGGACATTTATCATTCCTACATTCTCTTCAGGTGCAATATGGATTCAGCCAAACTTTTATATTTTTTCAAAATCCTAAAATTTTACTTCTGTTTGAGACATCTTAAAAATTGTGTTTGTCGCCAAGTAATTCGTTCTCCAGGACATTCATAATTCATTTATTGCGCAATAAAATAAAATAAATAATGTGCCGCCCATACAGAGCCAGAGTATAGCTTCTTTACGCGATCGATTACCTGTTCTATAATTTTGTCACGTAAAACAACTAATTACCTTTCTCTGAATTCATTTGTCCTTAAATTGCATTTTTGGGTTTTTACACACATAACTTTGGTCGAGCTCTGCTTCCTGTTACTGCCTTCTCAGGTAGATAAGTATTTATGATAACTGTCCTCCATTCTTTTTGCGTCATTGTTATTTTTCCTTTTAATTTCATCTGTAAATTTGTTGAACACGTTGTAATAGACAACGTGAAAGATCTTGTCAGGCTTTGTTTCTCAATTTACCTAGAAGTTTGGCTTATTTTTGCCAACAAGCAGCTCTGGTTATTCAAGTAGCGATAAACTCACAATTAACGGCATTTTGCAGTGTTAACCTTTCTTTTGCAAACAAATCAACCAGCAAGCAGGTCCTAAAAAAACAAGTCCTAAACCTAAATGAGGCAGAACAACTTGTTTTAGCTCGCCCACGATCTGTCAACAATCTCAATCTAGTTGTCATATTTCCTATCGAGTGAATAAGGTCATAGGCGTCGAAACTGTACTCATAACTTCACAGATAGCCATCAAAACTGCTCTCATAGCTTCACAAACAAATGTCACAACTGTACTTATACGTTTACGTAAAAACTTCAAAACTGTACTGTAAAAAAATCATACTGAGCTGTCAACTTTAGACAACTGTCGCGTTGAAAATACTGCTTGATCATGATCATTCATGATCATGAGAGATACCGCGCTTTAACCGCCAAATTATCGTAAACGCCATTTTAGCAAAAATGGTTTTATGCTGCAGTTCGATAGTTTATTCGATTGCGCGTCTTTCTGCATCATTGGCCTTTCAATAAAACATTTCAGTTATAAATAACAGGAAAAACAAATTTATCGTAAGCGACATTTACACGTTTAAAAAAAAAAATAAAAAACGGTTGTGCTGGTTGATGGTTGGCAGCACAATGGGCCTAGCTTTGGCCTAAGTGTACCAAAATTTCAAAATGTGTTTAATAAAAGTAAAAAACACGCTTTTTAGCTCAGACAAAAAAAAACTCTCCTGTAAAATGTCCATTTTGTCGCTTACGATAATCTGGGGGTAAGATCGCGATATGTACGAGATTGATCGATGATCTTTAAAACTTGTCAACGAACTGTCCATTTTTGAGAAATCTCACTTATTAGAAGAACCCATGAAGTTCATAAATTTCAGGTGATTCAGTGTGATGGGCAATTCAAAAACACTTAAAAGACCTCCCACTGACAATTGATAGATCCTCCATCTGTCCCAAAGTCCTGCTCAGTAGCCAGCACACGCCTTTTTCAGTGTCCTCAACTCACAGCAGTCCTGTTGACACTCCTCAAGTGGCTAAAGCCACTGTCAGACTGTGTTCAATTGGTTCCCCGTTGGGTTGTGACAATATTTCTCGACATCTGCCCAAAAAAAAAAATCAAGACTACATAATAATTTCTTTTGCATCACATCTCTCTTCTCGACTCGATTGAATTCTTCATTTGCCTCATGAATGAGTAACGAAAAAAGAATCATTCATACGTTTCTGAACGTGCCCCTAAACAACAAACCAGTCATTTTTTCATGGAAAAGAAACCCACCAAGCATCGTCTTATGAAAAACTAAAATTCCTAGAATTATTTGTTACAGAATAGAAATCCACAAATGCAAGTATTTTTCCTCCCTCGATTGCGGTAGAAACATCTTTCATCTTTAACATTTCGGTTTTCCAAAATCTAACAAAAAAAAAAATCGAAAACCAAAAAAAGGATAGTTCACGTCAGCTACCTAAAAATAGATAAAAGAAAAAAAAGGACACCTCGATTGTGTTTAACTACCTACCTCAATGTTTGATTACCTATAATGAGGACGAGGCCTGTGTGGAAACATTTCATTTTCTTCATGATTTCGTTTTTTTTTTTTGTTCTCTCCTTTTGTCGGGGAAATTCTAGCGCAAAACGATGAATCAATGGGAAAACTCTCAAAGAATCGAATTCGAAAATTCGACAAGTTTCTTTGAGAGTGTATGAAAAATGTAGCGAGTAACAGGTACAATGTTGCAAACAGGTGTCCCTCTTGTGCCGAGGGAAATTCCCAAAAAAAAACCACACACGTGTTTGGATGTGATTCTAACCCTTGTCCGAGGAGATAATGGTCACTTTTATTGGTACCTAAGTGTCTATTGTGAATGATCATGCTTGCGACACTCGAGGTACAGTCGTCAGTTGTGAGTTAATTTCGTTTTTGGGTTGAATCTTTCCCATATTTGACTGAATTTGCCTGATCATGTACAGTAGCTCAAAGTAATAAAAGGACAAGCAAAAATATAGAACATAAACCTTTGTTGCATTTCGAGCTATTTTTTGGTTTTTACGCTAATGAATCTTTATGATTTTTTAGTAAGGTAATAATGTATGCTTCGAAACAGCATTTACATTTTCTTTGTGTAATTTCTAAGACTTCCGAGAAAGAAGACAATCAAAAATCTGGAGCATTTAGTTTCAAACTTTGCTTGTCCTTTTATTACTTCGAGCTACTGTAAGTAATAACGTTTCTACTGTCAAATTTTAGGTGAAAAGTATTCATGAAGGTCTACAAATTGTATTTTTCATGCTTTACTTTTTTTTCGTCGTCAAATAAAGTCTAGAAATTGTATTTTTATTTTCGACTTCGAAAAAAAGCCTAAGGTACAATTTCTTTGTAACATTTAAGACTTCCGAAAAAGAAGACACACAAAAATCTGGAGCATTATGTATCAAATTTTTGCTTGTCGCATTATTGCTTTGAGCTACTGTAAGTTTTTGGCAAGAAAATGACGTCAAATTTTACGTGAAAAGTATTCATGACGGTTTACAAATGGATTCTTTATTTTCTTTTCGTTGTCACATAAAGTCTAGGTATTGTATTTTTATGTTTTATTTCATTTTTGTCTTCAAAAAAGGCCCGAGAAATTCCGTAATTGAATGTTTGTCCAAGTCTTTGAATAAGTAAAGCCGACTCTGAAGAGTTAAAACTGACAAAATTGTTGTCTCTGTCAAAATTTACCAAATTTTTGTCTCTTCAGAGTTTCTGACGTTTTCTGCTGAAGAAACTTACATCCCAACATTAAAATTTGACCTCCTAAATCCGTGAAAAAAATTAACCTGATCTCTTCCCTGTTTCTTCCTGTTTAAATCCACCCTAAGACCTCAACAAATCATCAAATTAAGAGCATCTTCAACTCAATCTCACGACCACTTACTGAAATCATTGCCCCGAACAACTTCAAACGACATGACATCCCATCCTCCTGTCAAACAAACTTGCGAACACACCCCCAAATCGCATGCGACAACCACACACCACCCCCGTCAGTCATTCAAAACAATTACGAAAGTCAATTAATATTCGTGTTTTTAAGTTAATTAAATATCTTATCCATAACTGTGTGATACACCCCAGCAATAAATTAATCCTCGATCCCTATCCAACAAAAAAGGACACACAAAATTCACTTAATGTAACGTAACTCGTCTATTCCATCGACATTTGGCTGCTTTTTTCGCTTCTGGTCGTTTCAATAAATGTTAATTACATTACAACAGAGCAACGATCAACAGCAGCAGTCACATATTACATTACGTTGAGCGCGCGTTAACGTTAACCCAAAACGAGCGTCTACTTACAAACACATCAAATGTGTGTTGATGAAAAATTAAATTATTGAAATTACATTTCTCCCATAAACACACACACACTCGTGCAATTGTCACTTTTCGATTTTACCCATCATCATCTGTCATTAGGCCGAAAAAAAAAATTGTCAAACTCACCCTCAAACACACACTGTCTCATATTTTTCTCTTTCTCTCACAAACACACACTCAGTTGTTAGTGGTGCAATTTTTTTTTCTCACCCCCGTGAGTGCGCGTTTATTATTTGACTTAGTGACGCATTTTTCTTTTTTTTTTGGGTTTGATTCTAACCCCTAAAGCAGAAGTAAAACTCAATGATGGTAAATAAATGTCCAACAAAAAATTATTAGTGGTGGTGTGTTAAATTGATTTCGTCACATATTACCAACCCTGTAGTTTTGTTGTTTTTTTTTGTTTCCGTGAAACTAAAAGTAACTAGATTACGCTGACAGTGGGGGGTTATGCATATATTTTTGTTTGAAATTGAATTTTTTGAATAAATTTTGTGTTTTTGCTGCGAATGAAAAAAATTGATAACATTGGTTTGGTAAATATTTCTTTTTATTCTCAATCGGTCGCGTGCTTCTAATCTTTTCGGTGATTCTGTATTTTTTTTCTTTTGGGCTAACCGAAATGATTTAATTATATAAAGAAACATGTTTATTTTTGTGTTCGTTTTTGCGTACGGGTGCTGTTCATTAGCATGTTTTGTTTGGGTTTTAATAAATCAGGTTGTGTGTTTTGTGTGACTGAAGAGAGCTGAGACACACATGACAACCCTGTGCAGGGGAGGTAGCAAAAAAGAATGGACGCCGGTTACAACAGGTAACAAAATATAAACGATGCAAGAAGAATGAAGCAAAATTGCAGTTTTTCAACTGAGTTCGACCTCATCCAGGTTCAATTCCGACCCGGGAAAGTCCAACCAAATTTCACGGTCCCTATTTCTGACGAAAATCTGACAAACAATTGAAAACCTTCAAAGAATACTTTGTTCTGAAAATTTTTACTTATTTAGCCATTCGGTACCGACAGTAAACAGTGACTCTTCAACATGTAGAACAAAATGTTTCTACAAATTTAGAGCCACGCACCACAATCGTTGCGAGTTAGTTTGGATCTGATCAATTTTAATCGAAAATTTGAACACATCGCCTTGATTTTCCAAAAATTTAGAGCCTCACATCACAGTCGTTGCGAGGAAACTTGACTCTGAACAATTTAAATCGAAAATTTGAACACATCGCATCGATTTTCTCAAAATTTAGAGCCCCACACCACAGTCGTTTTGATTAAACTTTACTTTGATAAATTTCAGTCGAAAACTTGAGCGCATCGCCTCGATTTTCCAAAAATTTAGAGCCCCACGCCATCGTCGTTGCGAAGAAACTTGACTCTGATCAATTTAAATCGAAAATTTGAGCACATCGCCCCGATTTTCCAAAAATGTACAGCCCCACACCACAGTCGTTATGATTAAGCTCGACTTTGATTAATTTCAGTCGAAAATTCGAGCACATCGCCCCGATTTTCCAAAAATGTACAGCCCCACACCACAGTCGTTATGATTAAGCTCGACTTTGATTAATTTCAGTCGAAAATTCGAGCACATCGCATCGATTTTCTCAAAATTTAGAGCCCCTTACCACAGTTGTTGTGATAGAGTTTGACTTTAATCAATTTCAGTCCTAAATTTCGTGAAATTGCCTCGATTACAAACTGAGCTTAGGCTTCTAAAGAGTCACGGTTCTTAAAGTTAAATGTGCGATTTGCCTTTTTTTTCGTCAGCTTGATGTTTTCTTAATCGATAACAAGGTCATCAAAGCTTTTGCGTGAGAGATTTAACGAAGCCCAGCACTTGATCACATGCCGTTCGATCATTCTTCTTAACTTCATGTCCAACACGAAGAGTCTTGTTGACTTGAATTCGGAAAACTACTAGGGTTTCATCACGTAATTTTTTAGACAGTCATAGTCTAGGAGACTGACGTAAACGCTTCCGTCAAACATTTGCATCACGTAACCGCCTCATTATCGTATCGTTTATCGTCACAGTTTGAGTGCAGCTAAATGCTACATTCCTTATGTCAAAATATCAGCTCCTTGTCGATGATTGTGGTGTTCATCATCATTGGTGGCTTAACAGCCCACGAAGGGCCAGAGCCTAGCTTTTCGCGCCTCCACTGTGTTGTGCGCGTTATTATTTTGACACATGTGTAGGGGACCTACAGTTTATTGTCGGTTCCGAACGAAGCTTTCCGTGACAGAAGTACTCCAGGAGGACTGTCAGTCGTCCGGTGGCGGTGGGGCCGTGGAAATTGTTTGTGGTTTTTTTTTCCGAGCTGTATTCGAACCCGGGTGCTCTTGCTTAACAGTCCAACGCACCACGAGTTTCCCTTTTCCTGCTTCCCAATTTTCCATACAAAACCATCCTCTAAGTCGAACTAATTTTGAGGCCCGGTTTTTTTTCGCCACATTTTTGCATTCTTCTCGATTTTCCATACAAAAACCATCCTTTAAGTCAAACTCCTTATAACTCGGACTAATTTTGATGTCCTGTGAAAGTTCGACTTAGAAGGATTCGACCGTATTTAATTAAATTTGTTGTTCCAGCAAAATACCTTATTTTGCTGAAACAAATTTGTTGTTCCAGCAAAATACCTTATTTTGCTGAAACAACAAATTTTATTTTGTATTTTTCTTACATTCGACTCTTCATAATTTTGCTAATATTCGACTCCATAATTGAAAATCGCCACCTACCTTTTAATTACAACTACTTGTCACAATCCACCATAATGACACGTCTGTCAAAAACTCAGCTGTTTCATGACGTTCCACCCCACTAACACACACACCACCTTCCACCCATAGACCCTGACAACTCAATTCCCACCAGTGGTCATTCAACTGCCACCTGTCACTTGAACTTTTCAAATCTCATTCAAAGTTCGTGTGTCATTAAGATTTACAAACGTCCCAATAACTCAGTAATAAAAAAAAAAAAAAAATTCAAACAAAAAATAAATCCCCCAACACACTCAAATGCCGACGTCAACGAAATACCTTCGTGACGTGTACAAGCTAAAAAGACAATTGCCTCAGCAAAACACAACAAAAAAAAACTGTTTGTTATCGCCTCGCTGTAGTGTCCCTCGCAAAAATAAAAAAAAAAATCAAAGAACTGATTCCAATACTTACGAGGACAGCACACAGTTAAAACTAGTTATTACTACAAATACGAAGTGTTGTCAATTTTTTGAAATAAATATAATCATTTGATAAATAGATTGAACATTCCACACGCCAAGCGTCGGTGGTTGGTTTTGGGTAACAAGTCAATGGAAACAAAATGAAAATATGAACGGAAAACCCTGCCAGCCACCCCTTTTATCACTTGGTGTTATCATCCTGATTAGATAGCAACACATTCAAATTATTCAATTAACTGTGTTTCTTTCTTCTTCTCCTGAGCCAGAGCCTGAACTTGAGACTAAACGCCAGAGACAGATGAGTGAAAACTTAATCTTTTGACAGGCAAGAGTATCCAAAAAAAAAAAAATGTTTATTCTCGAACAAAATAAATCTTCAACTCTTCTTCGCTTATCAACAATTGATAATCTTCCTTTCAAAAAAAATAAAACCTGTTCACGTCAGAAGTGTGTTGAGAAGCGCACAATTCGATTAAACTAATCGACTTATAAAAACCAAATTACCACTTCAACAAATCAACACTATGGAACTAATTATTATTGTACTCGTATTAGATATCTTCAAAGGTGAAGGAGAGAGAGAGACCGAGTTGAAGAGAGTATTTATTCCACTCAAGTGTGTGGTGCAAATCAAAATCAAAATCGAAGCGTGTAGTGCTTTTTGTTTTGCTTTAAAAGAATGTTTGTGACTGATAAGATACCGATGGTTAGACTAGAAAAATGCACTGATCGTTAGATCAGATTTATTCAAGTTATTCAAAATTTCTTTCGAGTATTTTGAGTATTTTCTCGCTTTTCATTGCCACCCCTGGTGCCCAGATGTCACTTTGCAATAACAATTCCCATGGAACAAATGTCTATTTGCATGAAAATTCTTACACCCCCGCCACAATAAATATCACATAAAATTTCTTCCATTTAACACTCCCGTGACACTCTTCCAAAATAAACACGGAGAATCATATGTTCGAAAGACGTAGTAATAAACTCCATCGTACAACGAACAGAAGAGAGAGGAAACGCTATGAAAACGGGTTGGAAAATTTATGACCCAAGGCATCATCTCCCATAGATTTGCAAATTGCCACAAATGAAAATCTATTTTGATTCCTTCTTTTCCCTTTTCCATCTCACTCAGTCGCGTTAGCAGGCTTCTGTATCTCTTTCTGTCTTTCGTTCGGCCTTTTAAAGAATTATCTAAAAATGGATTTTGACTTCAAACATGTTTTCTCAATACACCCACACGGTTGTGGAAGACGAGAGAAGATATTACCACGTTGCTCAGTTTGCTCTGTTGCTGGTCTGACGACAACAACGACGGTGTGTGGTGGTTGTTGGTGCTTGTTGTATGTGGATTTCCTGGTCCGTAATTCATTTCACCTCTCCGTCCTTCAGCAGGAAGGAATAAATGCTAAATGCTTGCTTACAAGTGATGACAGTCAGGCGCAAACGTCAAAAATTGTAAAAATGTCAAATTTCCACGCGAGCGACGTCACTCGCGTAGGACGAAGTAGAAGTGTATGTGTGTATTCTGACTCTAATTGAATCAAATGTCAAGCAGACGTTTCGTACATTTTTTAGGCTTCTCCAGAAAGTTCATCGCAGTGACGTCAAGCCGAACGCACATACAAAAAAAAAAGGGGTGAACGCACCCCTTTCTGTCACCGAGATGATAGTTCGATTTTTTCTTACCGTTATTTGTCAAAATTCACTTCGTACATTGTACTGAGACTGTACCAAATAATAAATGTTTTTTTCGTGCGTTATTTTGGTGGGAAAGGATGAATATGAACACGCTTGTCCCCTGTTATTCAAATTCTTTCTCTTTCGCAACTGCATTTTGGGCAGTCTTTCTTTCTTTTTTCACTTCATCGGTCCCTTGCTTTTTACATTTACTTCTTTTTTTTTGTTGTCGTTTTGTATGCTCTCTACTCGGGTGTGTGAAGAGATTTCAATGACGGACAACGAGATGAAAACGGATTGGCAAGGATTTCTGTGTTGCCGTCATATTTAGTCGTCTTTTTTTTTTGTTGTTGTGTGTTGTTTGGTTGTCCTTCCGTTTCACAAGTCCCTTTTTTTTAGTTTCTTTTGAGAGGCCGGGTACGTTTATTTTTAATCCAGCAACAAAAAACATTTTATATACATACTTGAGTATACTTTTTTTCTTTTATTACAACGCAATCACAGCAGGATACCTGCGCCTTCGATGTTTTCCCGGTATTTTGCATTTGAAGCACTCTCCTCACATCGGAAGAGGGTTGGTTGTTGCAGTTTTTTTCTGCGTTTGCATTTGTTACTTGTTGTTGTCACACTGCGTGAATGTATGCGTGTGTTGCGTTGCGATCGAGGGTGAAATTCAATGCAATCAAAATTTATGGCGGGAAAAAGGAATAAGAAAAAAAAAAAAGGAAGCTGAGTTATGAATTTTATTTGTCGTATCCTCGCTTTCAATATGCAGTAATTAATTAATCATGACAAAAGTATATTCAATAGGCAACCTCAATGCCACACCTGCTGACCGCGAACAAATCGAATACCGGATGTGTCAAGTTTGAGTCGGGGTCATTTTACCTCATCGTCTCTACAGTGCTTAGGGTGCACACACATTTGTTTCAAACTCACTTTATAAGAGATATTTCTCGATTAATTGACCACACTTATGCTAAGCGATCGACCAATTGAAACCGGCTTATACATAAGCGCGTTAAATTTACACGCATCGCTGGATTGCATTGCACATTGATGTTATGATGGAGAGTGGAGGGGGTTCGAGCGAAAAAAAAAACAACACAGAAACCATCTTCATGTGTGTGAACATGTTTTCTCTCCTTTCTCTTTGCGATAGTTTCTTTTTTTTATATTTTTTGTGCGCCTCATTTTTTGGTTTTCTTAATTGAAATTCATTCTCGCACACTCAATCTACACACCACCAGTAGTCATCGTCTGTCATTTTGTAGACAGTAAATTTGAAAAAAAGAAACTCAAATATTTATTAAATTTACCCATGCAACTCTGGGATGGCGGTCAATGCAGTGCAGTTTCACTGCTTTTATGCTGCGCCAGAGGGTTTATGCGCCTGGCCGTTTACATATTCGGCTAAGGGTTGATTTTTAGTCACCCAAATCGATGGCATTCGAAAAACGTAGCTCGTACCTTGGTTTTTTGTGTTTTGTAAATATGATTTCATTGCGGCAGCATCGTTGTTGTTATCGTCGTCTTTTTTCTCTTCCTCCTCGACATCGTCGTTGTTGTCGGCGTCGGATGAGTGTACATGGTACCACATAACCTTCACGATATATTGTGGGTTTTTGTGAGCATATGTATATCCCATTAGGGGTGTATCGGGGGTAGGTAGTTGTTTTTTGATTGTGTGACTAAATGCGTAAATGTTTTCACGAATATAAACGACATTGACGACATAGCAGCGTCGTGTCGATGAGAAAGATGATGATAATCATCATCCAAAAACTGGTGGGGCGACACTGGCCTAAGTACTCTCTCGAATTTTTAACGCTCGGTTATTATGGATTTTAAATGAATTTAGAGTGACGCATTAATTTGACATCCCTGCTTAGGTATGGGTTGTTGTTTGTCTTCGATCCGGTCTGGACTCACATCCATAACGGGGGTCGAACTTGGTTTACAGTGAAATTGCGAGATTTCTTAAAATTCGTCTTATGTTTCTTTTCTGTCTGTCTGTTTTTGTGTAAAATTTGTGAAATGCGTCAAAAAAATACATTTAGGACGAATTCCAAGTTCAATCCAGCTTCATAAAACGTCTTTTCCCACTTAGACACGATTTGTTTGTTTCCCAAGGTATTATTCACCTTTCTGGTTGTAAGTTGTGATTAACTGTCTTAAGTCTACTTACAGTCTGCAAGTGCCATGGCTTATTCGTGGTATAAGAGCACGAAAGACGATGTTTGGACCCAAGAGGATGAAGATAAGAGGCTTTTAAAACTTGCGAAGTTCAGAGAAACGTTCCTATTGTATAAAAATAAGCTGAAAAAAAGAAATCTAAGAGGGAGGATTGCCCACTCATCTTCAAGGTGGGCATTTATATGTGTCCTGTCTCGAAACCAACCAGAAGATCAAATCACAACAATCGTCGTGTGGTTTAAAACCTACATGGTTAAGATTCGAATTTAAACGCGCTCTGTTTTTCCTTTTTTTTATCTCCTCTTTATCTATGCACGAAAAAAAAAAAATGAACAGATAAAATTTAATAATTATCGGGTTCACTTTGACAACAGTATACAATTTCTTTTCTTTTTTTCGCCTCACATTCAGTCTCTTCTGATAAGGTTGGGAGGAGCCTCCTTCAGACTGCTGCTACTCTAGTCTTCTGCTCCGATAGATTGTCTTTATTCTATTTTGTTCTATAATTTGATAAGAATTGTTGAGTTTAGTTTGGTTTCATAATTATTTTACCTAAAAAAAAAACGAAGAATGAAGCCCCTTATCAGTGGCGCTGGTGCTTGGGTGCTCAACTCCTCTTTTGGACGACATACCTACGTGTTCGGGGGTAATATCTAAGAAGGTATCTATATCTATGAATGGGAAAACAAAAGTGAAGAGGAGAGAGATAATGTCGACTGATAAGATTTTAATTTGTTGTATCATTTTCATTGAGGTTATTAATTTTGATTTAACCTAAGAGTGCGTTTTAATTGAATATTAATTATTGATTAACTTGGACTTGGGCTGGAGTTTGATTAATCGATGATCGCGAATTGGCGATGTTATGGTTTGGACTAAGAAAAAAAAAATTGAGCAATTAGGAGCAATTAAAATTATGTAAAGTGAAATGCAAATTAATTGCTGTAAGGTGTAACTTTTGACATGAGACACTTCCCTTTCCCATTAATGTGACATGTTATTGATCTGGAGGGGGAAAAGGTTAGTGATCATTTCGCGTTGTTGTTTGTGACATTGATGGCGACTGCAGTGCTCGTGTCAATCATTTGTCTTTATCTCTGGTGACAAGGCATGGAGTTGATCGCAAAGTCGGCTTTTTATCGGACACACTTTTGTAGGACGGACGAAGTGTGATCTGTCAACGTTAGAGCGTGAACTGAAGGGCTTTCCAGAAGGTTCAATTGCCAGTTGAACATAAGTCTATGCAAATTTTCTGATACGCATGAGACTTGTGTCAATCAATGTGATAGCAAATCGTGCCATGAACGGATAAGTCTTACAGAATGGAGGAAGTGACCACAATCCCCATACTGGATAGTAAAACTGGTCCACAAGGGCCTAAGTAAAATAGGTATCCCACCCTGCCAATCCGCACATCTAACCTAACCTATCGGGGTGTAGCCAATGGATCATTGAGTGCCCTCCCGACATGTGACAAGAAGACTCGAACCCAATGGAAGCGAAGATCGCGTTTAGCATTGAAGTATTGTCTCTGAAAATTTTACAACAAGCAGTTCGGCAAACCCGATAGAGTTTATTTAGAAAACACGCAAAAACTAACACGGCTCTACAGCGGCTCGTGAAAACTCATGCAATCAACAATCTGACGAAGAGTCGCGGAGACCAGAGACTTGCTGAAGCTAAACCTGAAACTGCTTGAGGGATTTTGCACTCAATCCGACTGAATTTTTAGTCAATATCAGGTTTTTAAGGGAGTATTTTCTCCAATCCTAGATCTTTGGGAGCAGGCAATGTGCCAGTTTTTTGACTGACTCTCACCTCTCAAAGGCTGTATTCCAAGCACAGCTCCTTTTGCATGCTTTGAATTCTAGCGACTTGTTTCTTGCATATCCCTGAGTAAAGAGAAGTCTTGTGAGGACAGAAAATTTTGTCATAGGCGGTGGGTGACGGATTCTTTCTTTATCCACAGAATATATTGGGTTTTATCCATATTTACCTTGAAATTAGTTATTTTAGCCTTCTCCTCAATCATGTTGAAAGCTGGAATCGTGCGACTATATAAATTTTATCTGCGTAACCCCGCAGCTGGACCGACTTGTGGAAGATGGTACCTTCTGTGTTGACACAATATTTGCTGCAGCACGAGATTGAAGAAATCACATGACAGCGCGTCTCCTTGCCGAATGTACCATACTTCCTTGTACATAACCCGGATACATGTTTCAAATGGCTCGGAGGTTCTTAAGCCCAACTGCATGGCGCATTGAATTTTTCTTGCTACAATCGAATCAGTTTCCGCGATGTTAACTTGACCTGCGTTCTATAGCGATCGATGCAACTTGCCATGTTGAGTGCAGTCAACAACTTTACCTTATGTATACAGGCCCTACGTTGTCCATAACTGAATCTTCTTCTCTTACTTGTCCATAACTCAATCCTAGATATGTGCCTGTAGGCAATGTCCCAGCTTTATCCATCGATCTCTTACCTTTTGAAGAATGAACTCCATGCGTAGTTGTTCTTGAACAATCTGGATCTTAAGCTAACTTAATTCTTACCTACTTCTAAGTGAAGTCGAGTTGCGAGGGAAAGAAATTTGATGAATTATCAAATTATACAGCCACAGAACTAGGATTGATATATGGACAAGAGAAGAATTCTCTTGTAGATTATGTCTTAGCTTTGTGCTGGGATCTTTCATTTTCTAGAGGCTGAACTCCATTTAGAGTTAGGGTGAGTTTATAAAAGCAAAACTGCGGTAGTCCTGCAAAACATCGCGTTCATAATGACTCTTCCCGACTGCCGCTGTGTTGCTTTTATGAGCTTACATTTGTTCTTACACACTCTTGATTCTGAAAGTACTCGGTTCTTGCCTACTCCTGAGTGAATTCAAGTTTTGTGAGGACAGAAATTTGAGAATTCTTCTCTTACTTATCCATAATTCAATCCTAGATATGGCGCTGTAGATTATGTATTAATTTTGTGCTTAGATCTCTCATTTTTCAAAGGCAGACTTTTTTTTCCGGACTTTAATCTAATTTGGTTCTTGTCTGCTTCTAAGGGAAGTCGAGTGATGACAATTTAAGAATTCCTCTCTTTTTTGCCGCAAACCCAATCCCAGACCTGTGGCTGTAGTCTGTGTAAATGGTTTGTGTCAGATTGTCAGCTCCCGAAGGCTATACTCGCAGCACACTCTGGACTTTAAGCAGACTAGACTAGGTTCTTGCATACCCCGGGACCCTAAGTAAACAGATTGTCAAGTTTTTTTTCTTCCTTTTTCCGACCAATTTCTTCTGTTAAAGCTTTTCGTTGACAACCTACAAAACAAACTCTCATATCACTTTAATAAACAAAAACCTCATATCGTCGTCACGTAAATTTTAAGTGTCACTGCGATAATTAATGGAACAGCAACGGAGGCGGCGGTTTAATGCTTTTGATGGTTCATTTGTGCCACACCGTGTTTTTTTTTTTTTTTTTGTATATTCATGTGTTCTGTCATGTTTTGACAACAAATTAGGTTTCCTCTTTGACTATATAATTTATTTTATAGTTAATAAAAATCAAAAAGACTAAAACTAATCGACTACTTGGTGAGATTAAATGAAAACACGCAAATCATCATTCCACTTATGTTCGAATACAAACATAGACACACCCACGTGCAGGACATTGACTTGCCAGAAAGATTATGACCACGAAATAACGTTAAAAATGTTCAAATTAACCACAATCGTGTCGCAATAACCAATTAAGTGAATAGTTTCACAGTAGAGAGATAGAAGGAAGATGAGTTGTCGAGGACGCAGGGCCGGTGTGTGTGTGTGTGTGTGTGTGTGTGATAGATAGAGAGCTTTTATGTAAATTAAGTCATTTGCCAAGGATCCACAGTGGTTGGTTGTATGTGTGCTTTCTAGGACAAAGCACAACGTGGGAGTGCCGTGACGACGCCGACGCCATTTCTCATGGATTATGAGTGAATTAAATTTTTTTACCGATTTTATGTGTCGCACTAAATATGAAGGGAAAAATTAACACACAAACACACACACGGTAACAAAGGAAGGAGGTTGTGAAAAGAGCACAACATGCGACAGATGGATGACGATCCTTTTTGAAAACCGAAAGGAAAGAAAGAAATTAAGGCTCGTGCGTGAGCCGTTTTTGTGTGTTACGTCCTAAAAATTGAGAACACAAACTACTACAATTTCATAAAAGTGATTGTGTTCTTTTTATTTTTCCCGCTTTCATGTACACAAGTTCTTTGTTCGGTTGAGGATGTTTTTCAGCTGCGTAAGGATAAAAGGAAAGACGGAATCGTGTCTACGTCTGTGGTGTGATGGGAAATGGTTATGAATTGAGGCACATGTCATGAATTGGGAGCAGGTGAAGAAATTTTTACTCGATGGATGTTTGCTTTGGAAAATTGAGAGAAGAATAACTCTGTTGGAGGCGTTTTTGACAGTTGTTTGTTGGGTTTTCTTTGATCATAGATCATTCTCGGCATGACTCGTGGCTCGTTGCATCTGCCGTTGGATGCTACTGTCACGTTTTCGGACACAGAAAAGCCCCTCCATTCATAAGACCGACCTCATCCGCACTGACCTAAAATAAGTCTCCATGACATGAGGCTTCATCGGCTTTCGATTTTAATTTAATTTTCTCATCCTCCTGCATGGCTGCATTAACTTAGCACCGCCTAAACACCGTCATTCATTAAAACACTCCGTTCCTCTGTTTAGCATACCAACTAACCTGTTTTCCCCGTTTCTTTTTTTTTTTTTCAGAAAAGATGAAGACATGAACGCCCAGGGGGGCTCCTCAAGGGCTCCAGCCTTAGGGGGCCAAATATCACCACCCGGGGCAGCATATACCGCAAGTGAACAGCACCATCTTCATCAGCAGCAGCAACAACAACAGCAGCAGCAACAACAACAACAGCAACATCATCAACAAGCATCACTACAGCAGCAACAGCAGCAGTTTTTCCAACAGCAGCAATTTTATCAACAACAGCATCATTTTCAACAACAACAACAGCATCAACATCAACTACTCCACTCGCAGCAACAACAGCAACAGCCTCCGATCGGTGCCGGCTTCCATCCAGGTGCATATAATCAATCCTACAACCATGGTAACGGAGGCTACCTAAGCGGCAGTTCTGGTGATAGTTTAAGTAGTCTAAAGAATACGTTTGGGCCGAATTCGGAGTTTCCATATAACACAGCGGGGAATTTAAATAACAGCGGCGGCGGCAACAACACTGGCAACTCCAGCACAAACAGCAACAACGACAACAATAGCAACTCGTCTAATCAAAGCAGCAACAGCATCCAGCAACAGCAGCAGCAAGTAGAACAACAATCTGCGATACCAGGAGCGGGTACACCATCCGCGACATCTGTTGGTAGCTACGGTAATATGGTAGCCGCCGCAACTGGCTCACAGCAAGCAATGGACACGATGGGTGGCTATGGACAGGTACGTGGTGGTAGAGCAGTCCTTCCTTCTCCCTTTTTATTTTATGTTTCAAAACTGTTTCAAAAAAACAAAACAAAAAAACATGAAAAGACCTTAAACCTTTTTTTTTTCGTTTTGCTCATTTGCAGATGGGAATGCACAATAGCATGCATTCGGGTGGCAATGGCGCCGGAATGATGGGTGTCGGTGTAAGTGGTGGAGCTGGTGGACAGTCGCACCACCCTCATCAGTATATGAACGGTGGCGGTGGTGGTGGTGGCGGTGGCGGCAGCGCCGGTGGAGGCGTTGTCGGCGGTGGTGGCAATGGTGGAGGAAACGGCGGAGGTGGAGCTGGTGGCGGTGTCGGAATGAATGGTGGGCAAATGCACGCGAACGCCGGAGGGATGGGCGCCATGACAGGAATGGCAGCGAACGGAGCTGGTGCCGCTGGAATGATGGGCGCTGGTACCGGAGCAAATGGAATGCAAATTGGCGGCGGCAACGGTGGTGGTGCGATGCAAATGAATTCAATGGGACATATGAATGGGATGTCGTATAACGCATCCAGGCATCATCATGTGAGTATTTGTTGTTTTTCTCTCGTGAAATCCTTTTCCTACTTTGGGTCCAATTGTTTTTTATTCGTTGATATTCGTTTTACTGTTTGCGCGATGTTTTCCATTGGGGCGATTGTAATTGCATTGGAGTTGGGGGTTTTTTGGGGAAGAAACATGGATTGCAATATCCGTCATTTGAAAAGCGAGCATTTCTTTTTTTTTTTGTTCGTGTTTTTGTTTCACAAACAATTTGATTCGATGGGATGACAGGAAATCTACCATTCCCAATCAATTGTGGGTGTGCATTCACTGGACGTATGTGAGTGGACGCCGGCGGACAAAACAAAAAAAAAGACCGCATCAGATTGACTCTTCTGATCTCAAGGATTTCAACGGAATCGATATTGATTTGAGTGGATCATAATTTTTGCAACCGTCAATAAAAGTCAAACGAAATCTTTACACGCCATAGACCCCGGGCAATCTGTCGAACCTCCAACCCGATAATTAGTTTAATGAGATCAATTGTGTTTGACATTGGTGCGATAAAACTCAGAATCACGCTCGCGTTCTGCGCGTTCGGTGCCTGACGGTGGTGGTAGCGCGCAAAAGTCGACGAATCACTGCGCCCATTATACAATTATCATAGAAACCCCTTCAGAGACGGCATGCAAATCAATTTTATTCTTCGATTTAAATGCTCATTTAATTGTTATTAATTATATCGTCGTCGGCTATAAATAACCTTGAGCGCGGCTGCACCTGATGCTGATGCATTTGTAGCGAAAAATTAATCACTAATCCATGGTTGGGTTTCGTGTGTGCGAGCTGCATTTTTATTGTTTTTTTTTTTGTCTTTGTAGATGTCGCCGATGAATCAAATGCAGAGCATGAGCATGGGCATGGGACCGATGCGAGGCAATGGTGCTGGCGGCATGGGTGCTGGTGGAGTGATGAATGATGGCAGCCAGATGAATCATCAGATGAACGCAATGAATCCCATGGCCAAGATGCAAGGCATGGCGAACGGAGGGTATCCGCCAAGGCGGATGACACCGTACCCGAATCCACAGATGCATGCGGCGCAGAAGCGAGCGGCCATGTATCCAATGAATCACCAACAAACTCAAAACGTTCCTCAGCATCATGCAGCGGCGGCGGCCGCAGCGGCAGCAGCAGCCGCTGGCCAAATGCAATATGGGCCACATCATCAGCACCCGCATCATAATACACACCAGGCGAATGGTGTTCCAGTTCCTATGCAAGCCGGTTACGGTCGGACGGGGGGTCCAATGAATCCGTACGGTCGAGGACCTGGTGGTATGATGGGTCCTGGTGGAGCGGCCGGAGGTATGATGCCTCAGCAGAGAGCTGGTCCTGGCGGTGTTGGCGGCTACGGCGGTGGAGCGCCGATGGGCGGACATGCGCAACAGTTCTACGGCGGTGGTGGCGGTGGTAATGCTGCCAATGGCATGGGACCCATGGGTGGCATGGGTGGTGGAAATGGTGGCCCCGCTGGTCCGGGTGCTGGTGCTGGAACACCGAACGCCTATCACCAAAACGCGCAAGGGTAAGTTTTCGCTCTCAGACCTGGCTTATCAAGTTTTTCCTGACTTGTTTTTTTCTTTTTTTGTAGTTTCCAACAAGATGTCCGGAATATGAACTATCAGCACAGTCCGGTTCCGGGAAATCCAACGCCTCCTCTAACACCCGCCTGCTCAGTTCCCTATGTTAGTCCTAATCCTGACGTCAAGCCACAAATTGATCATAGTAAGTACATTGTTTGGATTCCATCCAAAGCAGGACTAATCTCTGTGTCTTCTCTCCCAGATGAAGAAATGCGATTAACGTTCCCAGTACGAGATGGAATAATTCTTCCACCGTTTCGGCTACTGCACAATCTTTCGGTCAGCAATCATGTCTTTCATCTGAAGCAGAACGTGTACAACACGCTGATAAACAGGTTTGTTACCCCAAAACCCGACGGCCTTAAACAAACCGAGCTCACGATAATTTTTCCCATTCTAGGTCCGATTTGGAACTGCAGCTGAAGTGCTTCCATCAAGATGACCGGCAAATGAACACAAATTGGCCGCATACGGTGACGGTGTCAGCGAACGCGACTCCACTCGTCATCGAACGATCAGAAAAAACAGGCCAAGCACTTAGGCCATTGTATCTTAAAACAGTTTGCCAGCCGGGTAGGAATACCCTCCAGCTGACGGCCAGTTCCTGCTGTTGTGTAAGTTTCACAGAATGATAAACGTGGCTCCTGACAATTTTTTTAACACGAATTTTCTTTCCTTCCTGCAGTCACATTTGTTTGTTCTGCAACTAGTCCATCGACCATCGGTACGGCAAGTTCTCCAGGGACTACTGCGACGTAATTTGTTGCCACGTGAACGCAGCGTTGCCAAAATCAAGGGTAACTTTGCAATGGGCATGTCAGGCTCAACACCACCAGCCTCATCCGGAGACGCGACCAATCCCAATGGAGGAAATGAACATCAACAACAGCCATTTGTGAAGATATCGCTTAAGTGTCCAATCATGAAAAGCCGGATACGGCTTCCAGCTCGAGGTTTGGAGTGCAAGCACATTCAATGCTTCGACTTGGAGGGTTACTTGTTGCTGAACTGTGAACGCGGCAGTTGGCGTTGTCCAGAGTGCAAGTAAGTCACGCTTCTGATCTAACCTCACTTTTGGGTTTTTTAACGTGGTTTTTCCTTAATAGCAAATCAGCGCTTACGGAAACACTCGAGATCGATCAGTACATGTGGGCGATCCTAAACACGCTGAATAATGCCGACGTGGACGAAGTGATCATCGATGCATCGGCGAACTGGAAGATTGTTCCACAAGGCAACGGCGCCGGTATGCATGGCGGAAATCCAACGGCCACATCAACCCTAACATCGAATCAATCGAATAGTTCAACGCCGAACATAAAGCAGGAGCACATCGATGATTTATCGAAGGTCATGTCACCGGGTTCGACGACGCTACCCACATGGGATAACTCACAGGCGATGAGCCCTTATATGAGTCATGACATGAATTCAATAGCCAATGGGAACATGATGGGACAGAGGTATGTCTGCAAAAAGAGCTTCTTTAGAGAATTTTGTACTCAGTTGTAACATTTGCAGGAATTCCTATGACGCCTACAGCGGGAACGGCAACGGCGGTAACAATGGCAACGTGCAAAGTGATTCAACTGGAAATGGTGGCGATTCGTTGGCACATTTAAGCGAATCAGTGAATTCACTGGACCAACTCAATGCCATGGAGAAATCCTTAAGTGATCAGGTAAGTTTGAAAATCTTTTGTCCAAGATGTGGGCTTACTCGATATAACTCGATATTTCTTCCTTCAGATGCCCCATACACCACACACGCCACACACACCTGGCGGTGGATCTGGTGCCGGTCATCCGCTTACACCCGGTGGCCCGCCGTCAGTCAGTTCGGCGCACAATGAACCCTCGAATAGCAGCAACAATAGCAACGGTGGCAGTAATCCAAACTCAAACGGTGGCAGTGGCAGTAATAACAGTCAAAATGGCAGCGGCAGTTGCCACAATTCACCGCAACCGGGTACACCGACTAAAATGTCCGGCAGCAATGATAACTCGCATCATCAGCAGCAGCAGAGCCATCAGCAAATTATTAATTCACTGATAAACTCACAGAACGACATGGTGAACCTGAATGATAGCGACTTGAATGCTGAGCTGAGCAGTTTCGATCCTACGTCGGTCATCGATAACGAAACTGCGAATGAGTTGAATGTAAGTTGAAATCAATTTTAAATCTATCGAGATGCTTGCTAATTCCCTGACGAGATCTTTTATCAGATGATGTTTAGAAACCAGCTAAATGTATCCTTTGTTTGTGTCTTTACAGCTCCTTTCCGACAGTGTTGTCGATCCAATGGAAATTCTATCGTATCTAGATCCCCAACCGGAACTCAATACCCCGCCATCTAGTGGTTCCAGCAACAATCCCAATCAAGATGATATCCTAGCATCTTTATTTGATTAAAGCAAACCGCTAAAAAAAAATATTTCTTCAACTTAAACATAAAAAAACAAAAAAAAATACAAACGGTAATTAACTAAACACCCTCCTCCCCCCGCTGTACATAAAAAGGAAACTTTTTTGTGTATATAGTATTATTAAGTGAAAGTTTTCAAAAAAAAAAAACAAACAAAACATGATATGAAATCTAATAATTCGCTTTCGACAAAACAACATGAAAAGCTTTTCCGTTTGAATTTTGCACTCAAACAGAAAAGCACCCCCAAAAAAAATTGTGATGTAAAAATCAATTTTAATTTTTAAACAAAACAAAACATAAAACACAAAAAAAACTATTTTTTATGTAAACTGTGGCATTATTATGAAATTTGTTTCAACAATAAAAAAAAAATGTAAATTATTTTGTATTACTACTGTTAGATGGTTATTTAATGAGAACAAGTATGAAAACTAAAAAAAAAAAACAGAAAACAAAACGACGAATTCCTCCAAAAACAAAACAAAATTTATTTCTTTTACAAAAGCACAACGTAAAGTATTCACACACAATATATTTGTCCTGTTTTTTTGTTGATAAACAATTAATTTTATATAAGACTGTTCCTAAATTGCATACAAAACTTATTTTGTAAAACAACAAAAACGAAAATTTCTACCATAATCTGATCAAAATTTCATATTTTTTTTGTTACAATTTTACCACAAAAAAAAAAAGAAACGCGATGGTGTTGGATTACAACCGCTGAGTGTGTTTCCGCAGGCGGGCGATTTATCTGGATGGGAGTGTGAATGGTCGCTGTGGACTGGACATGGATGAGTTATTTGTTAGCGAGAGATTGCACGTCTCGATTTACTTGTTGGACCGAATATGGATGAGTTATTTTCTTGATAGAGACTCCACGTCTCACTTTGCTCGTTGGACCGATACACATTTAACTTTCTTTTAAGATTTAACAAATCTAAATTTTCTATTCAAATATAATTCTATATAATGTGACATCATTTGTTTAATGTATACTCAACGTCTACCACTGCGAATTAGAATTCACGAAATGTATTTAAATCCTTTTCCAAACAAAAACAAGTTCAGTTTCCGAGTATTGGTCCTAATTATTATTTTTTTTTTAATTAAGACTATTCAAAACTTTTTCATAAGACCTTTTTTTATTTTGAAAACAAAAGTTTCAAATCGTAATATCGACTAAGTAAGTGGGAGTCACCCTGAGTAACAAAAGTCAGAGTTTTTTTTTCACGCCAATGATGAGCCTTCAGCCACTCAAATGTCTGTTTTGCTCCACAAAATGTCGGTGTCACATTCGTTGACCTCGCACGTTGCAGCTTCATTCAAATGCTGAGTGGCTTATTCTGAGCGGCTAAATGTTTAACCGAAAAAACTAGGCTGTTACGCCGACTATTTTTTTTTTTATTTTAAATGTTTAAACCAAGAAAGTTACAACCCCAGGATAAGCCGTCCGTCTGGAAAGAAACACCAACATCCTTAACAAACATTTTTTTTGTTGAAAACAAACGCGGAGAAGATGAAACGAAAAATCAATTCAAAAGTATTTACATTTTTTCCTTTTTTTTACATTAAAATAGAAAATATTCATATATTTTTGAACAAAAAAACGGAAAAAACATCTAAATATATTAAAATATTTAGTGAAAAAAAAACACAGAATATTGTACAAAGTATTAAAACATTTTTTTTAGAAATTAGTTTATATATTGTTGCATATTTTTAAATATATTTGACAAAAAGAAAAACAAAAAAAAAACAAACTATTAACATGTAAGATGTAAAATTAATTCAAAACAAAATGCAAGAAAAAAAAATTATATATATAAACTCTTTTTGTTTTTAATTTTAAGAAAGAGATATTAAAATATGATAGTGTACATTTTTTTTTTTTTTTTTGAAAAAGCAAAATTTGATTAAGATGAAAAGGAGTTAAAATGTATCCCTTAGAGGGGCGAATCCGAAAAAAAAAATAAGAGAAAAAAAAACACAAAAGAAAATAATATACAACAATTAAACTTAAATATACATTTTAGAATAATTTCTAATACTAAATGAGAGAAAGTAAAAGAGAATAAACAAAATGCAGAAAATATTTTTAATTCCTAAATAAAACAAAAAAAAAAATAATAACATCAACAACTTAATGTTATCCATTTTTATTATTTTATTTTTTTTTTTTTTTATTATTTTGATTTTATATACAACTCTTTTTTGTTTTGTATATTCGTTTACGTCTATTAATATAACAAAACAGAAGAGAAAACAAACTATATATATAAATAACACAACTAATTAAAGCAAATAAATGAAAATATTTATAATTTAAAAGAAAATTATTATGATTTGGTTTTTTTTTTCATTTCTTTTGTATTCTTTGGTTTTTTTCTATTGCGTTTCGATTAGGTTTAGTTAGTCGTTTTTGGTTTGCATGATGTTTGAGGGGTGCCGCATTCAGTTTTTTCGCTTTCTCCAGTTCGTTGAGGCGACTCTTAATGCCGAATTGTCTTAATCTTTGACGAACATCGAGTGCAAGTTTTTTGAAAACATCTAACAGCAAAATTTTTGTTTCTTGCCAGATACAGCATCAGACCAAGAGTCAAAGGGTCTTGAAGTAGATCAATGGCCTTGTTAATTAGCAAGAAACTTCCCTAAGGTCAATAAACCTTCGTTTCTATGTCTGTTTGAACATTAATGGCAAAGTTTTGATTGAATTTTTTGTGTTGAGTACCGAATTCTATTTCGAACATCCACTCCACGACGATGAATCATTTTTTTTGCCATCATCCATAAATTGCAGTCTTGTCTATTGGCAGTAAGGAAAAAGCTTAAATTTTGATAGTTTTTTGACAGAAATAGAAGTGCTTTAACTTGTTCATCGTATTGATTTTGTTTATTGCGCCTTGAGGGGTTCAGCCACAATTCAATTCGAGGTACATCCTGTCTTCGAATTTAACGTCTCGGACTATGTCAAGTGATATGTTATTTCAAAGTGGAGGCTGGACACCATTCAAACAGACCTGTGTCCATCCACCGTCACAGAGTGTATTCCTTACAACATCTTATTCCTCTGGTTAAGACAGAAGGACTTGATTGCAAGTCAAGAATATCGCTAAAACCATTCCACATATTTATTATTTTATTTCCTTTGTTTCCTTTTAAGTTTCTTAAATTACAATTTATTTCTTATTTAAAAAAAGGACCAATTTTTGAAATTTTTACAAATCATCACACAACAATTTTTTATTTAATTTTTTATATTCACAATTTTTTAAAACTTAAACGAAACAATTTTACAATTTTTGATTAAAATAAAAAAAGAAAAACAAAATGCAAAAGCTAACTAACTAGTAACTTAAACATGCATTAAATTAAATGTTGCTTTTAAACCAAAAAAAAAACTGCATAGCAATTCCTAAAAAAAAAAAACAATTCAAACTTAACAAAAAAAAAAAAACAAAATTAGTGAATAAATTAAAGAAAATAACTTTTACTCTAATAGATCCATTTTTTTCTATACTAGCTTCGTAGACAAATGCATAAAAAAAAAAAAAGAAGAGAATACAATCCGGAGTTAAATTGTGTCAGAATGAAGAAAAATGTAAAAAGAAACGCAAACATTTAACATTCTATTATAAATTAAATGGATATAAAACAATTCATTATTTAGTAGTGGTTTCATTCTAAAATAATTTAAAGCAGACAGAAAAAAAAAGAATATATAACAAAAAAAAAAAAAGAGTTTTAGATTAAAAGAAAACAAAATGAATATTTGAATAATATTATTAAGTTCTGAAAGTATAATATTAATTATTGAGTTTTTTTTGATGAGAAAAAAAAAAAACACAAATTAATGTAGATCATCCGACATTCAAAATGTCGGATTATAATTTATTGTGTAAATATTAAAACTAAAAACTGATTAAAACAGATAAAGAAAAACACAAGAAATGAATGCAAAAATAAACAAATATATAATATTTATCCTAAGTGAGGGTGTTTTCTTTTCTTCTTTTTGTTCTTCAGGGCAATTGAGTACTTTTTTGAAAATGGCAGATGAACTAATTAACTTAAACTGTGTGCATCATACAAATGACCTGCCGATAATTTGCGATCTCAACAACCTTGGAACTAGACGTTCTTGCAGGTATTTGAAAGATGCTGTTTGGTAAGGATACCATAGATCAATAAGGAGTGTTGAAGAACCTTAATGATGAAAGCAAGCTCAACACAGATCTTCAAGAAAATACATATTTTCTCATCAAACACTACATTAACATGGTTAGTATAATATTCAGTCCGAGGCGAACTTAAAAAATTAAATTACATCGCGCATCGACCCGACCTGCCGATTCTATGCGAACTCTGCAACCTCGCGACCAGAGATCTCTGTTTAAGACGAGAGAAGGCGTTTAACATTTCATCGGCAGATGTCCCATTTTAAAATAGTTTCGTCTGATGTATTTTCGAGTAGCCGTGCTGGGAACAAGTGATACGCTGAACGTACTTAATGGAAAGTTAGGCTGGGAGATTTTATATATTGTAATTACACCACAGCAGCATTCAATTATGGACAACGTTTTTTTGAAGGTGAATTTTGATACAAACGAATATATATAATTGTATATACTCCATTTAGCAAAGAGTAATCAAATTGTCAATCTGGTAGACGTCTACATCAGAAATAAAGGATGAGGGGTTTTCCAGCTGGAAAGATGAATATCTCGTCATTATTTCTGATGCCAACCAAATTAAACTTAAGATTAGTGAATTGCAAATTTTGAATTTTTAAGGTTTTAAATAAAGTTTTCAACCAACTGACTTACTGCTCTTGTATATAGCATATATGTATTTATAGTTTCTGTGTAGATATGACACAAGAAGCCAAGTTGAAACAATTCAACATGTGACAGGTCACGGCCTAGACTTCCTAGTTCCTTGACCGGTGTGCTTAGTATTTACACACAAAATCAACGTTTGTCCGCTGCCTTTCTTGGACTTATTTATTTGGCCTCGGGTCCTGATTAGACTAGACTTACGACATATTAAAAAAGGTTAAGATTTTGAACTAAAAGACCTGAAGATTACAGAATTTTGTGGAACTGCTTCATCCAGTCCGACGCACTAACTATCAATCTAAATCGCTCACTTTTAGGGAACTGCTGCATCTTAAAAGTACTAGAACATTCGTTGGCATTGCATTTGTTAGTCTTCCCATTAAGCATCTACCTTTGAAGTAGTGTTGGATTTCATGTCTGCAGGCCTGAAAGCCTAGACTATCTTGCATCCATGGCTATTTGGTGTTAATACCGAAAGTCCGGTCTCTCTATTTTTCTGGAACCTGGAATGCAGTCTCAGCCCGAGCATTGCTGCTTATGCGTGCGATTTTCTTATACTCGAAGGACTGCTGCCTACCACCCACAATTACGTAGAACTGATTGAACTCCCGGCTTCCTCACAGAAAATGTTGTTTTGAAGACGAACGATCACCTATCTTGTCCTACTTGTGGTCCAGCTTTCAAATTCAAATTAGAGGACTCGTTTGCGACCTTCGCGTAAAGTGTTTTAACCTAGGTGATTTGACGAGCTGCAGAAGCAACTGTTGCCAAGAGATATTCTGTGTCGGATCACTACAATGACTCATGCAATTTACGTCCGAATTTACTTCATAACTACCTCGAAGTTGTAGGTGGTTAGTCTATGAATAACTTTTCATACCGAAACAATTTTAAGAAACTACATGAAACCTCATTACTATTCCATGTAAACGACGACTCTGCACTTCAGAATTGATTTCTATATGTTTTTTTAGTTCTATAATAAACATTGATGCATAGATGCAGAGACCACATTCCTCACCGGCTACTGCTCCCTCTCCCATTGCTCATCCGTCTTTCGTCTTTCGAAAACACTCGAAAACCAGAAATACTTATCTTAATGGAATGCTCTTGGTATCCAATGAGCATTAACGTCAACCCGAGATGAATTTCGGTGAATGACCGAGTTGATTGAAAAAATGAATAATAAGCTATCATATAATTGCCTTTGTCACCTTTTTTTTATCGGAGGTTGATCTGGAAGTGATTTACTGTAGCAGTGATTGAATTAGTCAGGCATTTTGCGACGACCTAAAACTTGCTGAGTGACCCTGTGTTGGAACAACGCAGTAGCAATGCGAAAACGAGTTTGATTTATTTTAAAACCAAGTAGTTGAATGATGTTTTAGTGACTACATGGAGTTCTTATTAGGGAAGTGGGTTGATTATTGTAAGATCTTGAAAAGCAATTTCCTTCCTACAAGAGGATAGAAACGCCCATCAAATTTCTGTTTTGAATATTGTGAAAATGTACAAGCATTTCCCTTACTTACTTATCCACATCTTTGTACAATTCGTAAGGTTCGTGGTTATGTGTTCTTTTCCATTCGCCTTTCTCGTAGACAGGAACGAATATCCGACGAAGAATTTTTTCTCTCGATTGAGCCAGGGATTAGCTCGGATCCATACGAATCTTCACTATGAAGCCTTTCGTGAAGCTTACGTTTGCCCCGAAGTTACGATACTATCCCACATCTATCAAATTCGTTGATCACATCCATTAAAAGCTGGAAACCTAAAAATTGGTTGGAAGCACAATGTGCTTCAGCTTTGGTCTAAGTGTATCAAATGTTCAAAATGTAAGCAACAAATTTCTTCCTTTTTGAATAATTTGTTTCTGTTTTTACATTTTAACAATTGCTTTTCATAGGGAAAGACTTTCGTGTGACGCCCGTTTTTACCATAAATCAACTGAACAGGAACAGTCATCTGAACATCTCCAATCACTCAAATCAATACTACGATTTAACAACTTTATTAAGAAAAGAAAACATTAACAAAAATACAAGACACAATACAAAATTTGGCTAAGGCCTCCGTCGCCTAATTATTACACTACAAATGCAAAGAATCACTTGAGCTACTGTGCTGGAAAGTAATCGGACGTTTTGAAAATAGGAACCTCCTGAAACTCTCCATCTTTTAAGTTTGTCTCACATTGACTCTCAGTTTGCCTAGCTCTAGAAAACAATGGCATCAACAGCCCCTTCAAACTATATTGCGATGCATCCAGCTCTGTCTCAGCAATCCCAACTGTCTTCTCAACCGTATTCACATTTTCATTAACAACATCAACAAATTTCTCTAGTTTATCAATTCGCTCACAGAGTGATTGGAAATTATCTCTGAATTCCAGAATCTGTGTAATGTTGTTGTCCATGATTGAATTTGTGTCGATTTTTATATTTGTGAGGAGTGTCTCGAATTCATCGAGTCTGGCCAACATCTCTTCAATGCTCAGGCAGAGAGGGTTGATCTGATGAGAAAGGAAATTAAATGGGTTGGAGAGGAAGGAATTCGATTTACATACTTCTTTGTCAATGTTAAATTTCTGGAAATATTTTGCGTAGTCATCTGCAAGTTTTTCAACCATTTTTCTTTTATTTACGTTAGGAAAATGTATTTTAATTAGAAAATTTTGTTTTGATGAGAATGCAACGAGTAGTAAACAAATCTAATGTCAGTCCCAGCTGTGCGTCTTGAAGGTCTTTGCACAGGGGCCCCTATCAGTCGAAAATTTATGTGTTCTTCGTTTGGAAATTTGAGTTTTTTTTTTTATTCATAATCAAAATGTCTCTGTTGCAACTACAACTACAACACCGAAATAGTTCTTGGACAGAATTGAAAGTGAACGTATGACGTATGACGAAATTATTAAAGTACAATACAAAATTTTCTTCCCTCTCTCTCAATCTGTTGAAACAAAACTTAGATATTTTTCTATCCAAACAAAAATGTCTTCCTTGACAACAATAACCCCGAAATAATTCTTCAACAGAATAAAAACTAAATGTATGATCTATCGAATTTTTTGCCCTTTCTCTCCGAAGTAAGCAGAATTCGCTCAAAATTATGTGTTTCCAAACTGTGGCTTTAGTGTGTAGTTCATTTGGGTCTTAGAAATAGAAAGAAAAAAATATTTCTGCTGCTGTGTGCAGAAAAAATATTTCAGCTAATCTATGAAACTACCAAACGATAGTTGTGTGTTTTTAATATGTGGATTTATTGTTGGACCTTTATTGTTTTATTTATTTATTGCTAGCTTCATAGATTAGCAGAGAACATTTTTTCTGTCTACATCTGAGATCCAAATGAAGTACATACGAAAGCCGTTGTTTGAAAATACGTAATTTTGACCGTATTCTGCTCATTTTATCTGCACATTTCCACAGTCATTAATCTAGCCTATAAATTCAGGTTTGCATAAATATTATATCAATTGGGATCAGCTTCCAGCAGCATCCAGTAGACCAGAGAAAGAGAAATTAAATTCCACTTATTCTTCCCTTGTCTCTGCAAAAGGCTTTCATTCCCACGCCAGTTCGAAAAACTCAATAAAACTAAGGGAACACACTCATTTTCTTTCGTAAGGAAATCCTCACTTCGAAATTTTCGAAAATTGAAAACACTTTTCAAACACAAGCTTGACATTTCATTTGACAGAAGGTGATCCTTTTTTCAATTTGCCGAGTTTTTCTTTGCCATTGAGTATTGAAATTAAAAATTCTACGATTTCTGATCCATCGGGTACATAAATAAAAGATTGCAATTTTGTGAAAAAATTTCCTCATTCAATTTATTTACTTTTCAGTATAGAATATCGCAGTGAAAATGAGTTACCGTGGAATAGGCGGTGGTGGTTACCCGTACAAGTCGACTAGTCGAAGTGGTGTTGCTATGAATGCTGTGCCACCACCTCCGTCAACATCGGCGAGTGGTCGGCGTGGGGATCGCCATGGACTGGGTGCTGGTAGCGGACTCTCGAAACATGGTTACTCGACGATGGATTCGATCAGCCAGTTCGCCAATACCCAGCAGTCACTGGGTAAGCGAAAGGCGCATACGGAGGACGAGTACTTCGATGACGATGAGGAAGCAACGCCGGAACTGGCGTATATTCCTGCACCCGGCAGTCCTGGGGCTGCCCCACAGCGACGTCCGGCTGCAGCGGCTGCAGCAGCTGTGGAGAGTGAGGAGGAGGATGATCCATTGGATCAGTTCATGGCTGGCATTGAGCAGCAGGTGCAGAAGGAGAAGGTGCGAGCTCAGCGCTCTGAGGTTGCGGTGGCAGCCGTCGAAAATAAAGGAGTGCGTGGTGACATCGACGACGAGGACGATGAGGAGAGCTACTATCGCTACATGGAGGAGAATCCCATGGCTGGAGTGCGAGATGAAGGCTCTGACATTGAGATCGACTACGACGAGGACGGAAACCCGATAGCTCCACCGAAGAATCGCAACATTGACCCACTGCCACCGATTTACCATTCGGAGATCGAGTACGAGAAGTTCGAGAAGAACTTCTATACGCCGCACGAGGACATCGCGTCTCTGTCCGAAGGACAGGTGACTGACTTGCGACGCACGCTGGGCGTGAAGGTGTCCGGGCCGGAGCAACCGAAGCCTGTGACTAGTTTTGCACACTTCGGGTTCGACGAGCCGCTGATGAAGGCCATCCGCAAGGCAGAGTACACGCAACCGACCCCGATCCAGGCGCAGGCCATACCGGCGGCCCTGGGGGGTCGAGACATTATTGGTATCGCGAAGACTGGCAGCGGTAAGACCGCCGCATTCGTGTGGCCAATGCTGGTCCACATCATGGACCAGAAGGAGCTCAAGGAGGGCGATGGCCCGATTGGACTGATCCTCGCGCCAACGCGAGAACTCTCGTTGCAGATCTACAATGAGGCAAAGAAGTTCGGGAAGGTGTACAACATCAACGTGGTTTGCTGCTACGGTGGTGGCTCGAAGTGGGAGCAGAGCAAAGCTCTGGAGCAGGGTGCAGAGATTGTTGTGGCCACTCCCGGCCGAATGATCGACATGGTGAAGATGAAGGCGACAAATCTGCGGCGAGTCACCTACTTGGTGCTGGACGAAGCCGATCGCATGTTCAACATGGGATTCGAACCTCAGGTAAGCTTCTGCGGGACTTGACCACTTTTCCACGACTCACGTGAGATTTTTACAGGTTCGTTCGATTTGTAACCACGTCAGGCCCGACCGACAGACGCTGCTCTTCTCTGCTACGTTCAAGAAGAGAATAGAGCGCCTGGCCAGGGACGTGCTCACCGACCCGGTGCGCATCATTCAGGGTGACCTCGGCGAGGCGAACCAGGATATCACGCAGCAAGTGTACGTGTTCAGCAATCCACAGCAGAAGTGGAACTGGCTGCTCCTACGCCTGGTCGAGTTTCTCTCCCACGGCAGCGTGCTGGTATTCGTGACCAAGAAGCTCGACGCCGAAACAGTGGCCAACAACTTGATGGTGAAGGAGTTCAACTGCCTCCTGCTGCACGGCGACATGGACCAAGCCGATCGTAACAAGGTGATCACTGCTTTCAAGAAAAAGGACTGCGACATACTCGTGGCCACCGACGTGGCTGCTCGTGGATTGGACATTCCACACATCAGGACCGTTGTCAACTACGACATCGCCCGCGATATCGACACCCACACGCACAGAATAGGAAGAACAGGACGTGCTGGCGAGAAGGGAAACGCCTTCACTCTCGTCACCGACAAGGACAAAGAATTCGCTGGCCATTTGGTGAGGAATCTCGAGGGCGCCGATCAGGATGTGCCAAAGGATCTCATGGATCTGGCCATGAAGAGCTCGTGGTTCAGAAACTCCAGGTTCAAGAACAGCAAAGGCAAGCGTATCAACGTCGGCGGTACTGGTCTCGGATACCGCGAGCGAACCGGCTTTGGCAGTGCTTCCACTGGCCGAGGAGAGAGCTCCGAGGGAAGACCACCAGCTTTGGCTTCAGCACCCCCAATCCAAACGACGAAGTCGTCAGGAGGAGGAGGACCCGCATCCGACAGATACAGCGCAATGCGCGACGCCTTCCGCACACAGTACATGTCTCAATTCCGCGCCTCTTCGGATCGCACATGGGAGCAAACCGTTCCCGAGTCAGGAATATTCACAGCTCCGGCACCACCTGCACCCTCAGGACCACCAAGCCAATCATCCAAATCATCTTCCTCCGCACAGGACTCCGCCAACAAGCGCGCCAAGAAAAGCCGATGGAATTAGTGAGTGTAAACTGCGTGCGGACTCCCGCATTTTCTAGTTTCCCCCCGCAACTCTTCCATAAGCAGGTGCGTAAGTTTGACCCACGAGCGACGCCCAGACGGTGGTGTCCACACATAATTTTCCCACTGACTCTCAGTAATTTTTATCTTAGAGTTTAATCTATTCCCGCAAAGTACTCATAACCTGGCGGCCGGACAACCACAACTGAATGACTTGCGTGTGCGTGTAGTTTTTTAAATATTATTAATTATAATTTTTTTTTTTTTTTACAAAAATGTTCTTCTTCCTCTTCTCTAAGTATATGCTATACAACAGCCTTTTCGTTTGTAATGTATTCGTGAAGTTTTTTTTTTAGCTTTTAAGGACGTAAAAACCTATAATTCAAGAAATTAAAATGTTCTCAGCTGCATTATGTAACGTTTTGATTGAAGGTGACTAAATTAATAATAAAATAATAAATAGAATACTTTTAAGTTGTTTTCTCTCGCGGTAGGAAGGAAACTTTCGTCAGGTTTTAGAAGAAGAAAAGATTTAAAGGAAAAAGAAAATACCCAAAGGAAAACTGGGGCTATTCGAATTCAGCCAATCCTTTAATACGATGTTTTACGGCTAAATTTTCAAATTGAAATGGGCTCCTTTTTTAAACTGTGGCTCCATATACTTCGAGTTTGAGCCTTTAAGCGCCGGGAGACTTTTAGGCCTCAGATCTCGGCGTTTGTGATGATTGCGGCAATTGTAAACTATTTCGTGTGTATTTTGTCTGTAACAGAGACAAGCTTTTGTATTGCTCTACAGGCGTTGTTTTTGATGAACGTATTGATCCCGAAATTTGGGTGAGATCTACTCATTGGATTTAAAAAAAAAAAATTCCACCGAAAAGCAGACAAATCTCTAGAAAGCTTGATATGCTGCGTAATACTTTGTCTTTCAGCATTCGTCCATTTATTACGAAAGTGTGTTCGTCGCATTTTTTTATTTAATTGAATCATTCTTTGGGGAGTCTTATTCCGGATATTGATGACAAACTGGAAGCTCGCAATGATTATCAGGTCAATTGTCCGGCATTTCTAAAGCTGAAATGACTCAAATTCAAAATATAATACTTCAATAATAAACAAGGTGCTACTTTCATTTCATCTTTATGAGTTTTATGAGTCTTTGGCCATTACTTTCTCGATAGTCTTGGCGAATTGGCTGACAACCGCATGAACTCAGCTATATCAATAGCTCTAACGGGTTTCTGGAGTAGTGGGATGTTTGCATCCGCTCCATGTGGTATCACAATGGGCCTCATCTGGCCTAAGTGCTTGGCTGCCCTACGCAGCCCACCACACAACCTAACCTAACCTAACCTTGTGGGTCTTCAGCTTTCACCATTGGAATTATAAAAACCCCAAACTTTAAACTAGCCCCCCTGCATTTAAATAGCTATCAATGAAACCCTGTTTAGCGAATCTTTTTGTAAATTATAAATAGCTCGATGAACTCTCGATAATACGAACGTCCATAATTCGAAAACCTCTGTACATAGAATCATTCTCAAATCATCATTAGTGGCGTAAGAGCCCACGAAGGGCCAGAGCCTAGGTTTGCGCGCCTCCAGTGTGCGCGTTATAATTTTAACACATGTGAAGGAGACCTTTAGTTTATTGCCGGTTAGGTACAGCGAACTGCAAAAGCTTTTCGAAGGACAGAAGTCCTATAGAAGGATTGTCAGTCGTTCGCTTAAGGTGGAACCGTGAAAAATGTTTGTGGTATTTTTTTCCAGAGCTGGACTCGAACACGGGTACTTTCGCAACAATGTACTCTCTTAACAGTCCAGCGCACTAACCGATTAAGCCACGACACCCACAAAACGAAAACCTTGTATATACATTTTTCAAAGTAGACCTAAGAGTGCCCTTACAGGAAATGGAGCATGCAACTACCACGGTGGTAGTGGTACCACCTTCACAAGATCAGCATAGATAACTGCAGACACTGTGGTGAGCATAGATTAGTTATCAACCGACAGTCCAAGCCTTGCCCTAGTCAATCAATAAGACAATTGTAACAGCGATTTACTTCCAGGATCCCACATAGCGATGCTGTCAAATTTAGAAAGGATAGCACACAAATCGTAGATAAAATACACTCTACAACCCGCCAAACAGAAACTGTGAAAATTTGAAGGGGTGTTCATTTTTTTCCTGTTACGATTACAAAGGTTTATTATAAAATAATAAACCAAAAGCGTTTGCAATAGATCCTTATGATCGCAGTACAAGTGGCTCAATGGCATGCCTCAACTTCTCCAATCCAATTGAACTGGCAGCCATTTCATAATAAGATTTTTTCAGGAATTAATATTCACAAATGTATCTGCGGATATTTTAGTATTATTTACTATTTACAAGTTGGGTAGGCTGAAAATTGAAGTGTTAACCATTAAAAGGCGTTTCCTATAAAAACAAAAACCTCGTATCTGCTAAGTTTTCATCAAAATATATGAAATGGAAACTCGCATGTAGCGAAAACCTTTATAACATAAAGGAAAGGAAAACCATAACTCAACTCTATTTTTATTAATCATCTTTTTTTTTACTTTTACTAAACACATTTTGAAAATTTGGTACACTTAAGCCAAACCTAGGCCCATTGTACTGCCAACTACCTTTTGCGTTCTTTGCTTTGCGCAAAGGCGACATCGTAACCAATGAAGGCATTTATATTCAAACGGGAATGCAAACTGGTAATCATTTAGGAATGTAAAATCTAAATGGAGGGATACCATTCGTTTTATTTTAATTCCTGAAAAATTTATGTTTTGTAGATACGTGCTTATCGCAGATATGAAGGACTTATTGCAATATCATGATAAGGCACACTGTCTCTCAAGTTAAGATTTTAGTTGCATTCTTCTCAGGAATACAATAAGCCCCTTCATATATTTTCTGGTTAACCATGAACAGAAGCCCGCTTTTATCGAAGTCAAGACATACCCACACGCAAAGTAAATTGCTCGACACAGTATCATCACAACCTTCAAAAACGATTCTTAGGCCTTCTTTTTAAGAAACTACAAAATAATTGTTCTGTCTTCACCGCGCCAAAGACGATCAGCGACTGCAGCAGCACTGAGCGAAATTACTTATTGTTCAGCCACCTACAGTGACAACTCTCTTCGTTTCAGCTTTTACGAACAATGGTTTTTCAGTTGTAGTGCAACATGCATGTATTAAGACATTGCAGAATCTTTAGAAAACACCAATAAATTAATTTTCAATGTATTTATGTATATTAATCTGCGATTGATATAAAATTAACACCCCTTTCAATACAGACACGTGCTGAGTAAAACAAAAGCCCCGATTATTAGTTTTTGTTTTTTTTTTTAAAGAGAGCGTGACTGACGTAGGGATGTAGGGATGTGGCTCTTTTCTTCTTTTGATGAGAACGCCGTCTCTGCATAATATTGAAATACTTTTACACGGGTGATTCAGTTGTTTATGTACCCAATCGAAAGTCGAATTGCTCTGATTAAAGTTGTGTGTAAGGTACACTAAAGTCACGCACAGCAGCTTTGTTATTGGTCCTTCCAGAGTATTGCTGCCACAAATAACCTATACTTTAGCTCATTTGTGATTGCTGCATGCTTACGAGACTTGACCAATGAAATTTATGAATCGTGATAAATAATTTGTAATTTTCATGTAAAGCGAATATTGCTTGTACTGAGCAAGAAATTTTCCTGATGGATTTCCACGATATACAGAATACAAGGTAGTATGTTCCAATAATTTATTTTTTTCTCTTCTTTCTGCGGGTCACGTCACGCGCTACACAAGAATTCGACATTTGCTTTGGCGCGAACAAATAGTTTGCGTTTTTACAAGAATAATGATTTGATTTGTGTATTTTGCATAAAACTTAGTAAAGTTACTAGCACAATAATAACCGCCTAAAACGACAAAACAATAAAAATGAAAATAATAGTGAATTTAAATCAGAACTTTTCCGTTTTGCGCTAGATGCCAAATTGGCACAAATTTGGTCGGAATGGATAAGTTCAATATGAAAAACGGGATGTAGTACCAACGGAAAATCTCCCACAATCCAGTACTATCGATTGTGGAAAACAGAAGTTAAACAACGAATTTTGGTTCTGCATGTTCTTTTATTCCTATTATTATAAAAGCTTTTTACAGGTTTAAAATTTATTTTAGAATTCGGTTAGAAACTAGAAGAATAAATGAGAATTTGTTCCAAAACAAGCTATTAGCAAAAAGAAAATCGATCCGAACGAGTTCATAGGCCAGATTAGATAGATTTTTCGTTGAATTATAATTCAATTTAACATCGCTCAACTACTATTCATATGTAAATACATATACGTACAAGAAATTATTGTAGCATGTCATTCAATATTATATCAGGTTGTCTTGTAAATACTAAATCGAATTTTCAAGGGATATTAAAATTAGTTCGAGTTAGAGGGATTTTTCGAAAAAATTAGTTAGAGTTAGAGGGATTCATATTTTTTTTTTTTGTTTAAAAGGCTTTATTTTATTCAGAAAAATATACGTGTCAGGAAAAAACACAGGAAATTACTTAAGCTTATAAATTTGGAATTTTTAAAATTGGAGAATGAAGCCTTTTAAGAAAGGGCTCTATTTTAAAAAAGGCAGTGTTGAACCTCATCCGGACTCTTAATGCATTCACTAAATGAAGCTCGAAAACATCTCAGCTGCCTGTTTTTATATTAAAAGCAAATTGTTTGAGGACAACCAACAACACAATGAATAAGCAGCGCAGTTATTCATATAGAAGTGTACGGCTGTGTGCACAAATAGCCTGTAGCTCATTTGTGGTTGTGTGTAGACGACGATTATGTGGCCCTAGACGACAATTGTGTTCGCCCAACATGCTTGTGCTCAGAGAACCGTTGGCGAATAGTTTCGATTTTCTCATGTTTATTGAGTTCAATGTTTGCCGTGTAGGTCGCCATGCAAATCCTCATTTTTGCTGTGAACATTCTCTTTCTTTCTTGCATAGGTAAGCAATAATAAGGGCAACCACAACCACAAAAGGCACATCTTTTTCCTCCGACGTGTTTGCACTAAAAATCGACATGAAGTGAAAGGTGTTCATCGTCCAGTGCCCAATTGAGAGAGTCAGAGCATTCAATACAAGTTGCGTGCTTGATACAAATTGGGAGAGGCAATTTTTTGTTTATTTTTTTGCAAAAAAAAATAGACTTAGACAAATTGAAAATAGACCAAGAGTCGAAAAAATGTATTCGAGTTAGAGGAGGATGGATTTTGTACGGAAAATTTAAGGGAATGCCAAGATATGGCGAAAAAATTCGAGCTAGAGGGATTTTCGGCTTAGAGAGCGTTCAACTTAGAGCACTTCGACTATATTCCATAAAAACTTTTTCCATAAACGAGAAATCGTCAAAGAACTGGGTGTGCTAGTACGTTTTTGACTGACTGTATTAGGTAGAACAAAATTTACTGTTGATGCTCATTTCATATTCAACATGAATGTGTTTTAGGTATCAAATTATTTCCTTTTTTTATCTCAACGCAAAGCTGTTAAAATTGACATTTCGAAAAACGTGTTTTAACCTTCATCAATTCATTTGTCCTTAAAAGTTTACAGGACAAACAAATTTGAGTCATTTCACCACATTCAAGTTCACCACATTAACACTGAATCAAACAAAATGAACGTGAACTGAAAAACGAAAGCTCATTCAAAAGCTCTGTCGATATGATAAGAAGAAACCACGCATAGTTGATTTATGCTCAGAAGCATAAACAATGAGATTGCGATTTTCTCAGAAGCAAAAATAAGTGTGCGTGTACAATGAGCGCGAGTGATTTTTGAGTTGGAAAGTTGCGTATCTCGTATAGCTGATTTTTGATTAATCGAATCGTTCATATTTTTTTAAATTCTCTTTCGTGTACTAGCTCTGAATTGTTTCGTTATATTTTGTCTTTGCAGGGTAGTCGTTGAGTTTTTCTTTTTTTTACTCACCACGACAAAACGTAGTAGACTCAATTTGCTGATGAGGATTGAGTTATACAAAAATATATTAAAGTCCGTCTTGTATCTTGTTTAGGAAAATTACTAGACCCGAAACGACCTGAAATGGACTCAGAACTTCTGTAAAAAAGAAAGATCTATTTGAAAGGGAAACAATTATCAAGAGCGATACATTATCTGAAAAAAAGTGTCATACTTTTTTCAAGGGGTCGTGTTCATCGATGTTCAGTCTGAAAACTCAAATGGCAACGTCGTTTTTCAATTTTATTGCCAGACGAATGGACATTTTGTAAAGAAATCGTGCAGCTGTCGAGCAGTTAGAAAGAATTTCGTTAAGGAGATTGTTGTGTGCGGTCAACAGTCGGAAGGATACTCGTGGTCCCAAGTCGAAAATTCGCGAATTGACATTTCGCAAAAAAACCCTTAACCTACATGTAAAGTGCAGCTAACCGAAAGAAAAGTGTTTTCCGTCACATAATTATTAATTAGTAAAAATGATTAAAAAATTATTTCCAACAATTTTATGTCTTCTACTATGCGCCCAAACAGTGTTTACCAAATGGGGTAAGTGCTCGGTGGATTGGTTAGAAAAAAAAATCAAAAAAAAAATTTGGAATGTTAAAAAAACTCACTTCGCTAATTTTAGTTTCTTCACTTTTAATTGAGTGTAGCTCGAGAGAGAATTCTTTTACCTTTTTGTTGTATAATTTCGGTTAGATAATAAGAGTTTGTGCATCTTTTTTAGAAAATCATATGGTTCCATTATGTAACTTTGTATTTACGCGAACTACTGCACCTGGGAAATGGTGTACTTATTAACTCCGAAAAAGGGTTATCGATTTGGCGTTGATATTCATTATTTTATTATCAGCCCTGCCTCATCACCCCGCAGACACTATCGCTGGTGCTCGTTGAAAATATCAAGACGTTGACGGACGAAAATAAAAGTCAGTCAGTCACTATAAATGAATTGGGCCGGCAAATTAAAATTCAGTCTGGTCACGTACGCCAAATATCCTACAAATATGCGTGTCTACTACTAGAAGGGAGAAATCAATTAATATCTCCAGCAGTTGCATGTAAACAAAATTATTTTATTGGGACTTTGTCAGTTGGCCAACGCCAAGGTTACGGGCTGCCATTAGTGGCCATATTCAGATTATCCGTAGATAGTACGAATCTAATCTGTAATCTTTGTGGTGATGCCTGCACACTGTTCTACGTGTGCACTGCAGAGTTAGAGAATGATAAGCAGTGTAGTTTATTTTTTGCGTCTTAGCTTATCTCTAATGCGTAGCTTAATATCCGAAAACTATCTACGTATGTAAATGGAGAAAGCTCTACCACTGGTTATGGTTGGAGAGCCATGTTTGTGAAGAGGAAAACAGGTAATTCTGACAGTTCCAAACGATTGATACGTTTTTGGCACTTGTTCAAAAGGCTATACTCACAGTATGAGATCAAAATGAACTACAGTGATTTGTTTCTTCCACAGACTCGTTGGCAGTTTCATTGACCCCTTTTGGTCAGACTTTTTATGCGGAGATTTCATCAAACAAGCTTCGGTTTCGTCTTCAAGCGAAAGAGAGACACAATCGTCCCGCTTCAGAGCACAGTGCAAATCTTGGTTTTATTTTAAATTAAACAAAATTACATTCGTTATCATGCATCATCCATCCTATCGTTGTATTCCATTGAAAGTCATAGGCGTGACCCACCGGCATCGTAGTAATTTGGATTGTTTGAGCCGCATGTTTGTCGTAAATTAAAACAAATATTCACAAAGCAGAGCAATCGTTATTACACAATTGCAGAGCGTGATGCAAACAAAGTAATGAACAACTCTGATGCACGAAGAAACAAAACCATGATTTGAATTTGCAACCTGTTTGCATGATCGAAATCGGAAGTTCTAATGTAATGTGCTGTATTTCGAGCACCTGCTTCAAACCACCTGTTTGCGTATTTCCCAGCAGCCCACCGGCATTCTAATTAATATTTATTTTTGTATATCCATGCTCGTGTGAGCTAGAATGTTCCGCAGTTTTGCATTTTTGATGAATTCAATTTCACACTTGTCCCTACGGTCGTGAAAGTTTTGTTACTTCCTTAATGTTTTCTGTTGCTATGCTTCATAAAAAAAAAGTTAAGTACTTCAAGTAGTAAAATTCTGCGGTTTTACGTTCAGATATCGCTAGTAATTCAGAAAAACCTACACTCCAAGCCGGCTGATAACAAATTTTCTCAGAGTACTACACGAAACTGAGTAAAATCTTGACCGAACATGAACGGTCTTTACAGAGCCTTATCTTGAGGTGGACCCATCGAAAAATGTGAATCGGGGGTAAATTTGAGAATTATTTTTCTCAATTTTCTGTGAAGTAAACATTTAAGAAAAGCGAAAAGCTAGGCTCTGGCCCTCAAAAGGCTGTTGCGCCACTCAATGTAAACATTTAAAATTCGAAGAATTCGAAGAATCGCAAACATCATCACAGATGATGATGTTGTTGATGATCGTATCCTAAACAAGGTCCTTAAAAATCAATCAAAATAAACTGATGCTACAGAACAATCGATTCTTCCATTCATTCATCTGGTGTTTCTCTGAAGCAATTCCTATTTTTATTTGGAGGACTCCATTTTAGTGTACGAAAATAATTCCTTGTTGCGACCACATCCTATCATCATCACCATCTTCCTTGCCCACATGTTCCACTAAAGGAGTTGCGGGGGCAGTGCACGCAGAAGAGATCTCCAGGCAACCCGATCCTCCGTCGCCGACTCTAAGTCCTCGGCGGGTATGGCCAAGCGTAACCAGGCGAGCTTTTGGACTTGATCCAACTATCTTATCCTGGGTCTACCGAGCGGTCGCCTACCCGACGGAGTCGCATCCTATTAAACTCTCAAAGCTATTTCCGTCATAAAGTCGTCGGAAATGATTTATCCATGAGAGAACCTACGTGCCTATTAAGGTCTTAGGTTTTAGGATTGAGTGACTGCCACGAGTATTCGCGGCTCATGTAGGCCATTGGTTGGCCCATTGTGCTGTCACATTTCCTGATTGGTATCAAACTCTTTTCCTACAAATTTCCTGCAAGTATAAACAGTTAGCAGGCATGCCTTACTACCTGTTTAGCGAACGAAATTAGTAGTTTATTTTTTCCTGATTGAAAGAACAATTTTCACAACCCCACCTCCAGCGAACTAGTGACAATCCTCCTGGAGTACTTCTGTCATGGAAAGTTTTTGCAATCCGCCGTTCGGAACCGACAATAAACCGTAGGTCCCCTTCACATGCGTCAAATTTTAGCGCGCACAATAAAATGGAGTCGCGAAAAAGCTATGCTCTGGCGTTGTATGGGCTGTTACGGAGATTCTTTATTTTTTTTTTCCTGATAGGGCTAAACCCAATTGTCAAACCCTGTCAATGAAACTACTAATACGCTTTACATCTATGCTAGCCAAGTTACTCAAATCCTCGAAGAAATATGTTCCCAGAGTACGTTTCCTAGTCTTGCTGGACATGTCCCAGAAAGTTAAAGTGACGCCTCCTCGTCTTTCTGATCCCTGCCGCTACTGCAGAAGTTATTTAAGGGGGCGCCCATTCTTCTGGCGTGATTGCCGAAAAGGCAGTGACCAGTTAGGACACCAACTAGTCTGCTAATGCTAACTCTGCTTATCGAGAGCAGCTGTTCTGTCTTACTCCTATCTAGTCTAGGCTACATCTGCCTAAAGACTTTGGAGGAATGTAAATTACTCCACCTGGAGTTTGCTGCCGTTATGGCTTCTGCAAGTAGCTGTGACCGAACTTCTTGGATGAAGGAGAAGTGGAGTCTCCTGATTGTTGTTCAAAACCATTTCCCCTCCTGAAGAGATTAATTTCGTACCTATTAAAATCTACAAAAAGTTGAAAGTTATATAACTATAAATTTTGTATAAACAAGAATAGTAATCTGCGACTCAAATGCATTACAGTGACTCGATATTTCATAGCAATGCTAGCATATTTAGGCCTCAATGTTTGGCTTCCAGTAATCACGGAAGACATTTCTACGACTCTCGTAAAATTGTTTGTCGCAGCAGCCATTTTCTGCTCATCCCAATGAAGCATAAATCAATGTAATTCGATTCCTCTATTTCCTAACAAAGAATCATTTCATTTAAATAAACACTAGACGACGTGCATATTCACCAGTCAGCCTTAAATCGATTTATTAGTGATGAGTGCAAATGCATGAGATTGTGACACAAAAGTCAAGATTAAGCAACCAAATTTAATGATGTCGCCAATATTATCAATTTTTTTCTTTTCTTTTTTTTTTTTTGCATCCCAGTAGGGGAATTTTGTTTACGGTCGCACTTTTATTTTATTTAAATAAATTGCGAAATCAATGTGAAGAGATTACAATATCTCATAGTTTGAAAATAATCACAAATCTGTGATTACGAAAAAAAAAAAAGAATTTAGTTGGAATTTCCAATCGACGTAGTGCATAAAATCCTTTTTAATCTGAAAAACCTGTTGAAAGATTCTCTCTTTCTATTCGGTAAATTCCGGATGATGGTGAAATCGAATCTTGAAATTTGTTAGCACCTCAACACGAAAGTTATTTGGCGGTAGGAGCATGTGAAACAATTTACATCACACAAAACGAAAAAGAATGAGAGAACACTGAAAAGATGAGACTTAATTGAGCTTAATTTAAAAAAAAAAACAGAGGAGAATGGCCTGCCTTTGCGATGTCGAGTCGAATGGAATCTGTCTATTCAACACATTTGTGTAACATTGCTATGATCAAGTAAATTATTTTGCTTGAGCATATTAAATTAAATTCAATTCGCAATCATCGCGATTGTGATTCGCTGAAGAGGAGTAGTCTTTTTTTGTATTTCTTTCATTGCTGACCTCGTATTTTGTGTTGTCTTGATACGATATCTTCTTTCATCGAATCGTCTGTTTAACGTTGCATTCTTCTTTTTTTTTTTTGTATGTCTGGTTAATGTTGCTGTGGGTTTTTTTTTTCCATCGTCTTATTAAGAGGATATTGAACTGATACAATGGTTGCGATAATGCATCGCGACACCCTCAAATCTGATCTGCACGATTAAAAGGTCTTTTCGCAAAGGTGTTAATTGGTTTGGTAAATCAAATTAGGCCTAGTTTGTCTTTACTCCATAGACTGGATTCAAGTGGGTGGTCGCAGAAAGTCCACAGCCATTCGAATGAATGAGTTAAAAGCCGGATGATGCACCTTCGCGTTACGCGAAGCAAACGTCTGACGATGTCGTTTAGTACAGTTGTTTGAACGACAATCGTCTTAAAAGTTAAGCGATGAGAGCACTGGCTCATCTGCAGGGCTTCATCAATGAGGGCCTGAGCCCGGCTTTCTTGCGAAACCATTGTGTTGGGCGCCGTTTTAATGTGAGACACATGTGGAAGAGACTCAATTGTTAGAAGTTTATAAAAACAACACTTTGGCAGTTCTGTAAAGCTTTTCTTTTATAATTGTTGTCCTGCAAATCCTTTTATTCATAATTGCTTTTCAGGTCTTCCGCCATGTTGCTTTTATGAACTGAACTCAACCCTTATTACTGATTCCTAATGGCGAATTCCGACTATTTCATGATAGAAGGTACTCCAGAAGGATTGTCAGTCATCACCCTCACTAAAGAGACAATAAAAATTGTTTTTCATATTTTCCCCGGGCCGGTTTCGAAACTGGGCACGCTCGGTTGCACTAGCCATCAGGCCAATGCGCCCACTAGAAAATTTCTTGCTCAGTACAAGCGATATTCGCTTTGCAAGAAATATACAAATTATTTATCACGATTCATACATTTCATTGGTCAAGTTTCGCAAGCATGCAGCAATACTCTTAAAGGACCAATAACAAAGCTGCTGTGTGTGACTTTAGTGTGCCTTACACACAACTTTAATCGGAGCAATTCGACTTTCGATTGGGTACATAAACAACTGAATCACCCGTGTAAAAGTGTTTCAAACGTGCAGAGACGGCGTTCTCATCAAAAGAAGAAAAGAGCGATTAGCCACAATAGCCAATCTTACATCCCTACGTCAGACACGCTCTCTTTAAAAAAAAAAAAAAAAACTAATAATCGGGGCTTTTGTTTTTCTCACGTGTCTGTATTGAAAGGGGTGTTAATTTTAAATCAATCGCAGATTAATATACATAAATACATTGAAAATTAATTTATTGGTGTTTTCTAAAGATTCTGCAATGTCTTAATACATGCATGTTGCACTACAACTGAATAACCATTGTTCGTAAAAGCTGAAACGAAGAGAGTTGTCACTGTAGGTGGCTGAACAATAAGTAATTTCGGTCAGTGCTGCAGTCGCTGATCGTCTTTGGCGCGGTGAACACTTTTCACAATTGTTTTGTAGTTTCTTAAAAAGAAGGCTTTAGAATCGATTTTGAAGGTAGTGATGGCACCGTATCGAGCAATTTACTTTGTTGGAAGTGTGGGTTTGTCTTGACCTCGGTAAAGGTAGACTTCTGTTAGACTTCTGAGTAGAATGCAACTCAAATCTTAACTTGAGAGACAGTGTGCCTTATCATGGTAGTGTAATAAGCCCTTCATATCGTTCCCATTTCTGCGATAAGCACGTATCTACAAAACATCAATTTTTCAGGAATTAAAATAAAACGAATGGTATCCCTCCATTTAGATTTTACATTCCTAAATGATTACCAGTTTGCATTCCCGTTTGAATATAAATGCCTTCATTGGTTACGATGTCGCCTTTGCGCAAAGCAAACAACGCAAAAGGTAGTTGGCAGTACAATGGGCCTAGCTTTGGCTTAAGTGTACCAAATTTTCAAAATGTGTTTAGTAAAAGTAAAAAAAAAGATGATTAATAAAAATAGAGTTGAGTTATGGTTTTCCTTTCCTTTATGTTATAAAGGTTTTCGCTACATGCGAGTTTCCATTTCATATATTTTGATGAAAACTTAGCAGATACGAGGTTTTTGTTTTTATAGGAAACGCCTTTTAATGGTTAACACTTCAATTTTCAGCCTACCCAACTTATAAATAGTAAATAATACTAAAATATCCGCAGATACACTTATGAATATTAATTCCTGAAAAAATCTTATTATGAAATGGCTGCCAGTTCAATTGGATTGGAGAAGTTGAGGCATGCCATTGAGCCACTTGTACTGCGATCATAAGGATCTATTGCAAACGCTTTTGGTTTATTATTTTATAATAAACCTTTGTAATCGTAACAGGAAAAAAATGAACACCCCTTCAAATTTTCACAGTTTCTGTTTGGCGGGTTGTAGAGTGTATTTTGTCTAGGATTTGTGTTCTATCCTCTCTAAATTTGACAACATCGCTATGTGGGATCCTGGAAGTAAATCGCTGTTACAATTGTCTTATTGATTGACTAGGGCAAGGCTTGGACTGTCGGTTGATAACTAATCTATGGCCACCACAGTGTCTGCAGTTTTCTGTGCTGATCTTGTGAAGGTGGTACCACTACCACCGTGGTAGTTGCATGCTCCAATTCCTGTAAACGCACTCTAAGGTCTGCTTTGAAAAATGTAGATACAAAATTTTCGTTTGGTGGGCGTCGTGGCTTAATCGGTTAGTGCGCCGGACTGTTAAGCGAGAGTACGTTGTTGCGAGAGTACCCGTGTTGGAGTCCAGCTCTGGAAAAAAATACCACAAACATTTTTCACGGTCCCACCTTAAGCGAACGACTGACAATCCTTCTGAAGGACGTCTGTCCTTCGAAAAGCTTTTGCAGTTCGCTGTACCTAACCGGCAATAAACTAAAGGTCCCCTTCACACGTGTTAAAATTATAACGCGCACACCACAGTGCAGGCTCGAAAAGCTAGGCTCTGGCCATTTGCGGGCTGTTACGCCACTAATGACGGTGATGAAAGGTGACGATATGTTTCTAATTTTTGATTTACTTTTTTGGATTGGTCATGAAATACGCAACTGATTTCTTGTCGAAGTTGAATTTCCTTGTTTTCAAAGCTATGACTTTCAGATTTGATTATTATCGCAATTAAAATCAACCCTCGTGTGAGACAATTTCAATCATTTTCGCGCTTATATTTTGCACGCTTAGGAACACTTCTTTTTAAGTTAGAAATAAGATATGTCTCTATGGATACATCGTCGGACACAATGCTAACTAAGAACTCGTTTTAGCAACAGTACTCAGGAACGCAACTCCATAGTTGCACTTCTTCGAAGTCGATCCTCAGTGTTAATTCTAAATGAAGTAACTTTAAACCAAAGTAGTCACGCTACCACGACAAATAATTTATATCACAGGAGTGTCAAATGAAAGACATTTTGTGGGTAGCGTCTGTCGTGTGTCGTAAGCAAATTCGTATATTTCTTATATTTCAACTTTAAACCTAATCATTATCGTCTGCAATAAAAAAAAAAAATCTAAACAAAAACAAAAATATCAAGTTCATATTTTCCATGAATTTCTTGAATCCCCAAGAGATTTTTTCGGTTATCGTTTAATATGACACATGAGAATGTTGACAGTGATAAGCATAAGTACCCGATCAAGAAATAAATAACAATTACTAGTGTCATAGGTAATGCCAAATTTGATAACTATGGGCCAAATGAATTTACAACCCTGGTCTCTCCAGGTGATCTTTAATTTGACATGCTAAATTTACGCGTGAATATTCTCGTTGATATGAATGATTTATTTGGTGTCCATTTCAATATCAAGAAAATTAGTATCGCAATTTCTGTCAAAGTAGACTGAAAATATAAGAGACATATCATAGTCCAGCGCTAATCATTGGACCTGGTTTATTTATAGTATTGATTGGAATTCTTAAAGTTTCAGATCACAGTCAAACAATTATCATTGAGTGTCTATTTTGAACTCCGTTGAGTGACGCATGAGATAATAACTCAAACTTGGCAAAATTAGTGCCCACTCACATGTGTGAATAATATTCGCAAATTTAAAGACGAAGTTGGGGGTTGCTGTTTTATTTTGATAATGCACACGACATAAGCGTGCCGAATTGTTTGTATACCGAGAGAGGGAAGTAATTTACGGATAAATATTCGAGTAATTGATGCTAGAATGAATAAGTTTACTCACGCGGTGCTTACAATTCAGCGGTGATAAGACCTAGTGTTGGTGTTTGTTGAAGTTTTGCTCGTCATTGGACTTGAAAATACACTAACTCACCACTTAATGCTCCATCAATCATTTTATTACGAAATTAAATAACAATATTGATAAAAGCAAGACGTGACAATCAGGAGTGGTGAGATACGTCATAGCTTCTAGCAAAACTCTAGTTAGGTGCAATACACACGCCTCGGATACAAGCAACAAAGCAATTTCTTTGATAAGAAAAAACAGATTGGGGGGTATGTGTGTAAGACTTAGCTTTTATTGCCTTCTCGAGATATTCTTTCGTGTTCCGGTGTTGCTTTTGGTGTAAAAACTGTTAGGGAGAATGTGGCTGCTAAGCAGATCTATTTGCAAAGTTAGGGTGAATGGGAAATTAATTTTTCTCAAACCATTATTGATTGAAGAATGAATGATGTTGTTTAGGGGTACTCAATGCCATTCACAATTGGTCATGCACCTAAACTCCATAGAGTCAACATTTTTCTGCAGAAAGTAAACGCAAACTCGGCTCGCAGTGGTCCTCATATCTGTGGGCACAAGAAATAACCGCCTAAGTCGAGTTAAGACAAAATTGAGATTGTTTCGGTTTTTACGTCATAGAATCCAAAATAATTGTAGAATCTAAATGATCTTAAACAAGTTTTAAAGAAAATTAAATAATTGTTTATTGAATGCAATTTTTGTTACTTCTCGATATTCACACGAGTTTTCAACAAATTCTAAGGGCTTAAACTTCCTTGCTTAAAAACGTGAAGAAATGACGTGACCTGCGATCACAGGTATGTCTATGTATATCTGCAAGAATCCCGTCGCCAATTGCCCTTGAAAAATCGAGTTTCACCTTTTTCATAATGTATTACTCATAAAAAAAAACACTTTAAAAGCTAACAACGATAAGTGTTTACTATATGCGTGACTAAATTGATAACATTCTGGAAAGCGACCATAACCACGTGTATCAACCACCGCCATAGAACCAAAAATTGTAGGATAGATAGAGAACTCAACAAGTGCCCTACTCACGAGTGCTCTGAATCAAAGTTTTTGTATTTTTTGCAAGCAGACCTATTACAAAAGACCAGACCAGCAACGTCAAAATAAACACGAGTGAACCTGATGTTGAGTTTTTTCTTGTATTTATTTTATTTCTGAACTTCTGATGCCGATTTTTTAATTTGTATTTATTTACTTCACCTTTTTGCATTTCCTGATTGAGGATTCTGTTTTACAACCATCGCTAGACTGCACGTGGTATGAGGATAACTCCTGGGTAATAAGGAAAACAAATTGTTGCGTTCTTTCGTTGTGTAAATGAAATGTTTGTCAATTTTATTGCATTTTCGACAACGAACGAATCAAGTTAAATCAGAGTTCGGCTCTAAGTTTGTTGAGGAAAATAATAAACAAAATATTGCAGAACACGCTCATTAACTTCGAAATGCAACCACGTAACTCCCAGGTCGTTGTTCTTATTTTGTTTGCGGATTCGATGGCGTCACAAGGTCTACGATTCATGTTGATTGCTTGTTATTTAACCTGAATTTGTTTTTAAATGGAGGCTTGTGCCCACGTGGCAATTGAGAACTCGCTGAGAAAGTTGCAGGCAAGCTGATGGTGTTTCAATGTTTTTGAGTAAGAACTAAATTTGGTTGTCGCTAAGAATTTCACAGCCGAGGTGATGATATTTTAGCATCTTACATAAAAATATTAGTTAAAGTTTTGAAGTGAAATAAATCGTTTTATCTATCTTTATCTATCTATCTATATTTACGAGAAGAAGGGTGCAGTTTATGGTGGGAGCGACTGCAGAGTCAGTCAACTTCCGTCGACTTCCGTCAACAGTCGACTTCCGATAATTTTACACCCATTACTTGAAATTATTGTCCGATCTCTTGAAAACAATCGATAAATTGAATAAAATCAGTATTAATTAGTCGCCTCAGTAATTTGAGGTTAAGGGTACAATATATTGCTCCTTAACGTTCTATGAGTTTTCCTCGTTTCCTCATGGTTATTTAAACTCTTGTCGTTTTGATGTTTTTGTTAATTTGGAATCTTTCTCTAGTCCTTTGAGTTTCAACAAGAGTCGACTGTGGCAAGTACATTAACTTCAAAGTTCAATCACAACCTGCAGGTTTTGCAAAAAAAAGTCAGCAGCCGAAGTGAATATGTTTCAGTATTTTGTGGAGTAACTAAATTTAGGAAAAATATGATCTGAGAGTAGAATAAGAATCAATCAAAATAATATTAACTAAACTGGTTATACAAGTTAGCCGGCTATTTTTTTTTTTGTTCGATTAAAATCTATCAGTTTCTAAGCTCCTTCATTATAATGAACTTCTATGCGGTTGCAACTTCCACTTTACGCCTTTTGCGTTCTTGATCACGACTATTTGAACTCATTCCACTCTTCACAATCCCTCCAATTTATCAATAATCTTAGCACGAAGGTCGATGAAATCAATTTTTTTTCCTGATCGATTTACAACGGAAGAAGGAAATTAATTTCAAAACCCACAATGACAAATAACAAAAAGACTTCAATAAATAAATAAAGAACGAGATGTTAGTCGCGTGACTTTGTTTCCTGCAGAGTGAAAGTAGCGTGTTTCTTAAAGGCACTCACCTGCACACAAGTTGGCTATTAATAAAAACCGGCTTTTGAGTCATTGAGGTTATGTGAAAAATGTTTTTTTCCTACACTGGGAATCACCTTATCTGTCGCTGTACTTCTCCCAAGACTTCTTCTCTAAAAGAACAGTGTAAATTGAATTTCATGTGACGCTAGCGAGTGTGACGCAACTCTAAAAAAAAATGTGTTTATCACCAGGCAGATACCGATGGGGAAGCCTGTGACGTGCGAAATATTCATGCATCATCATTTGGTTCAATGGAGCAGTAAAGTGGTTTGATTGATTTTTTTTTTTTTTTTATAAATTTTCACTCTAACACGTTATGGGCGTAGTGAGTTTTATTTACTTAAGTGTTCAGTCTAAGAATGCACTTTCTCACGTAGGTGTGATGAACAAATAGATAAAATAAAAAACATAAACTTAATCACTGTGTAATCAGACATGTGCGATAAAAGTGATTAAACAAAAGTCGAGAAAGTCGCAGTCGTAATTGATTCGAATATATAGATGTGTTTGATGTATCGCATTAGCTTAATAATGGGCCTACTGTCCATGATTGTAAAAGTTCTTTTACGTTGTCTTTTCATTGTGCGATTCGGAGTCGAAGGCTATATCTTATGTCAGGAGTTTTAGTCATGATGAGTCAGTAAATAAACAATAGTTTTATTTATCTAGACAGTGTATAGGGCAATAGATTAAACGCGCCGATATCAGAGACTTGGCGTATGTCGCGTAAATTTAGTTTTGCTCTCTCGGCGGTTGTTGCGTAAACTTTGGATTTCGGAATTTGAATTAAACCCTTTAATTGATTCCGAAATTGATAAGGTTGTGAAATAATCGAAATTGATTTCAAATTTAATTGATTTTGTGAGAATTTGTTTGCGGTTAAGAATTTAGTTCCATATTAAATCGTTTTAAAGATTTTTTTTTAATCTACTACATTTTCGAAGAAAACACCATTTTGTAGATTATTTTACTGCGATTATGTAGGAATTTTCCCTCAACTGTTGTCTACGTTTAGTTTCTCAAATTGCAGGATTTAACCCTTTCATGCCCGGTGTTGTTCGTGTAAAAAATTTAATTCATCTATTCACAACTCAACGAACATTGGCGCAATTGCATTACAAGTGTTTTAATTTCATTTTAAAATCAAATGTCTGCCCATCAAATCTACTCTACACGTCTCTTATAAGGAGAATTCACTTGGCATTACCGATTTTGATGAAATTTTGGGATAGTGATAGGTCCTCTATAGAATATTAATTTCCAAAAGTGAGAGATCGGAACACTCCCCCTTTTTCCAGAAAATCGGTCCTAATTCGCGAAGCGGTTTTAATTTGATATGGGAAGCTTTGCGATCTCCCACTTTGGGAAATTAATATCCTATAGGGGAGCTATTATACCAAATTTCATCCAAATCGGTGACCCCAAGGACGTGCACTCTCCTTGATAAAGCAATAAGAATATACAAGTTCTTTTACTTCGTTTTTGGTGAATAAAAGCAAATATTCTCCCTATAGCTGGAATTAGATGCGTTAATGAAAGGTTAAAATGGTCTAAAATTGCAATCCAGGCAACAAGTCTCGAACTTAACCTCTTGCGTTATTAATTTCACGTCACGTCCGATAGTTTTTTTTCAATTTCGATTTTATTTATTGCAAGAAATTAATTATAAAAGTTATTTGTTTCTGCGAAGCCTTATGAAGGCTTTTCTGTAGAAGATCGTGTTTTTTTTTCTGCTGCTAGAGCTCTTGCGATTTATTATAAGTAATATATAATTGATATAAAATAAATAAATAAATAAATAAATACTCCCTTTTTTCCAGACTTCGCCGTAACAACAAGCAAAGAAATTATATTTTACGATCAAAATTGGTCAGAGCTACTCTCAAAGACGTATGAGTTCAAGCAGTTCTCAGCGATTGCCTTCGATGAGATTTACGAGCAGATTTACTTCAACGGGGAGCGTGCCGACAATGGCAGCATATTTTCCCTTACTCTTCCTCTAGACGTTAATAACCATTACATTGAGAGGATTTCATACAGCACCCCCAACGAAATAGTAGCGGCGATAGCGTACGACCCGTTAAGCCGCAATGTCTACTGGACAGATATGAAGAATAAAAAGATTTATTCTCTTCTGGTTGAAGGCGCCGAAAAGAATGAACCCCAAATGATTTTTGATTACGCGAATACGACCGTAATCCCGTATGGAATATCTATAGACGTATGTCGAAGGCAGCTATACTGGACCGATTGGAATAAGAAGAGCGCCAGCATTCACATGGCATCGCTGAATGGCAGCAATGACAGAGTCCTGATTGACACGGATCTACATCTGACCTACAGTGTTGTGGTTGATCAGTTTTCTGATCGGATATTCTTCAGCGTAGATCAGCCAGGACATTTTTTCACCGTGGAGAGTGCAAAGTTGGATGGCACAGATCGACAAGTTCTTGTGAAGGGAATGAGTCATCAGCCGATCAGTTTGACGGTGACGGTGGATTCTGTGTACTGGGTGGACTTTGTTAGCAACGCGGTGTTTAAGGTGCCGAAATCGAATACTAGCATGTCCATGGATCCAGTTATGGTAAAGAAACTGAAGACCAGAGTACACGGCATCGTATCGCGAGTGGGTCTATTGCAGAAACTGAAATTCGACAAGGAGTGCAAAGATGTGATGAACAAGATCGAGGCAAACATGTTCTTTGCCAGTGAACAGCTGGAGAATCGGATGAAGGTGCGGGAGAATAGTGAAATTCATTGTCTCGGCAATGGTCTGTACAGTGATGTAAGCAAGTCGTGCTCCTGCAAGGAAGGCTACAGTGGGTCGCATTGTGAAACTTACGACTGCCATAACTACTGTGTGCATGGAACGTGTGAGCTTAAAGATGGTTTCCCCAAGTGTACCTGCCAGCTAGGATTCGGTGGAGAACGTTGTCAAACTTATGTTTGTCATAACTACTGCCTCAACGGTCAGTGTAGGGTTGTCAATGAGAAGCCCACGTGTTCTTGTAACCCAGGCTTCGCAGGCACCCGATGTGAGAGCAACACCACCGAAACGTGTTCGCCACCATGTATTTTACCAGAAGAGAAGAAACTGAATGTTACACAATGTTCAGAAATGTAAGTATGAACGAATTTTCTTGTTGTAGTCATTGTTTCATAATTTTCACGGCCCCACCTCCAGTGAACGACTGAGAATCGCCCTAGAGAAGCTTTCCTAATTCGCTGTTCGGAAGTGGCCTTAGCTTTCCTTCACATGTGTCAGTAGCTTCCTTTCACATATGTCAAGTTACACTGAAGGCGCGAAAAAACTAGGCTCTGGCCCTGTACGGACTGTTGACAGATTATTTATTATTTATTTAGTCATTATTTTTAAGTCTGAATTAACTTTTAGTGCTTCGTCCTAAAGGAATAATGAATCACTAGTGCAATCACTTCGATTTCTGTCTGTCTTTCGCCTCTTACATATCTGCCTATAACTTCTAAGCCCTTTGTAGTCAAGTGATGAAATTTGGACTGAAGGAGTTTCTACACCGTGTACACACACGTAAACCCGTGTCTAAGGTGCAGTGTAATTCGATAACACGTTTAAAATCAGGAGTTCTAGCAACTAGGCGACCCAAAAAAAAATCGTACATTTTTTAGAGTTCATTGATTCATTTGGATATCTTCAAAATGATAAAAATCATGTTGTTTATCACGAAAAATTAATTAATTCTACTCATTTTCCTTTTTAGCTGCCGAAATCTAACAGTAGACAAGAGCGCTGAATCAGGATTAGATGAAAACAAAATACCACCGGAGACATGCAAGAGTGCGTGGAACATATCCATCATTGTGATCGTGTTCGGTGTTCTTGGCAGTTTAGCAATCGTCTTCCTAATCATTGTAACTCTCCGACGTATTTACAAACCGGCGAGACCAAGAATAAGGAAAACATTTGTTGTAAAACAAAAAGTTTCCCAAACCCCATTAACCTCCCGTCCAATTGCCACTGAGGAGTGTGAGATCACGATAGAAAATTGCTGTAACATGAACATTTGCGATACGGTAAGTAACCACCATCACCAGCTTACATTTGGCATGATAGCTAAGACTAATCATTCATTGATTTTAGCCCTGCTTCGATCCAAAACTCCTACAACAAAACATTTCAAATGGATCCAAAAAAGAAGACAAACATAAAAAGGAAGACAAAGAAATCCTAATATCCAACATGGAGAATGATATTTACTAACGGAAGCAGGAGTCCTAATCGAGAAAATCAACAAAGTTGTATTTTTATTGCATATGACAGTGTATGCAAGATAAAAAAAAAACCGAGGCCTTATCTTTGAAAACAAAAAAAAAAACACTTTTTTATGCGTAGAGCCTGTAGAGTTTGATTTCTTCCGACTAAACATAGGGGATAGTACAATGAACTTTTAATTTTTTTTTGTTTATTTTATTTTTTTATAGGAATATTACCAAACAGTTAGTAAAACTAGTTAACATGGTAAAGGCAAAACACACATAAATGCTAAATGATAAATACATAAAATGTTAAATATAAATATATTTTTTTAAGATTAAGTTGTCTTTAAAAGGGAAACAAACGCAATAATCAAAGCAAACCAAAAAAGTCAAACCTCCTTAAGTGGCTATGTTTTAAAAGACTCAGTTGTGTCGTTTGTGATTTGATTTTCTTTCTTGTGAAAGGTTGTAGCAGGGTAAAGAGTGTTTTTTTTTTTTACACATAAAAACAGTTTTCGGTTGCTCGATAAGGTTTCATTTTGCATTGATCACATGCACTGCGTTTGAATATTAATAATTAAAACAGTTAAAACTGTTTTTTTTTGAGACATTTAAATCCATGCCAAATCAGAATAAAATTAATTAGATGACTATGGCTACACTTTGGTGTCCCAAGTCAAGACAAAAGCGAGAGAAAGAAAGATCGTACAGAATTAAACAGGCTTAAAGTCATAAGACCACCAGTCGAAAGAGGAAAATAGAAAAGACCGCATAGAATTGAATAGATAGTCTTGAAGTCATAAAGCCACGCGAGTGTTCCACCGTCGGTGATCATGAAAAAAAGTTACCTCTTCTGATTGTTACTAGACTCTAAGAAAATTTATTTAAAGAACTTCAATCAAATTGCGTCTGGACAGGAAATTAAATAGAATTGTTTAATCAGAATTGAGATGATCAGATTTTTTGCCACATTGAGATTAAATTAAAATAATTTCATATGTTGATTGCTAGACAGTTTATTTCTTAGATAAATACGTTTGTTTTGAAATTTGAAACACGTGCAACACAATGGTTTCCAGAATTATTGGCTCGGTGCCAACTTTTGTATTGACAGTCAGAATCTGCTTCAAATAGAGATTTATTTTTGGTTTGATGATCTTCAATAGAACTTTACACTGTTTCCGTCGACTAGGGAGACAGTGAGAATGCTTTTAGAGTACATCTGTCTTCACAGCTTTATTAGTGGCTATGCGTGGTAAAAGGCATGAAACTACAGATCCTCCTGTCCTAAAGTGAAACTGTAATCCTTTTTACACACGCTGCAGGTCTCGAGTTTCGAGTTCTCAAATACAATGTCATGAATGAGGGTAAATCGATTAGTAGGTTGTGGTAGTTTGGTTCAAGTACTTTGAAGGCGTAATAACTGTGTTGCCGGTTTTTAAATAGAAGTTGGACTTGTGACTAAAGCTTTACAAAGCATGTGCTCATGTGCTTCAGCCGCGTAATTAAATTGCCGGTTTTTTAATACAAGCTGTGTTCTGCAAATCATTTGTTCTACACTTTGACCGCATAATAAAGTTGTCGATTTTTAAATCGGAGTTTGATTTGTGATTGAAGTTTTACATTTGACCATACAAAAGTAGCTTCACACATGTTGTCCCTTGGCTTTCTTCGACAGATGAAGTAACTTTCCTGCTTCCCAACTCGAACAAAAGCTGGGCATTTGTTCCTAGAGCCTTTTATTTTCATTTCCAAGCGTCATTTTAGATGAGCAGATAAGAAAAAGCAATTCTCTGCAGGCCAGTCCTCACGAATATTCTCTAACCTACGTACATTGGACAGCGTAACAGCACGTTGAGGGCCAGACCCCAGCTTTTCTTTCGTACACCTCCACTGCTTTGTTCTCTAACCTAAATAAAATGAAATAAGCTAATTATTGCATTTTGAAAACAGTATAAATCCATTTATTGCTCTAGTTAAGTCAAACACGAGTAGTAAACTTGCTGCCGATCAGATCTTTTCTGTACGAACTCATTTTTTATTCTCCCCTTTCAAAAAGTAGGCATCGCGTTTTTATATTCTCTGATTTTTAATGCATTTTTTAAGACTTAATAAGTAATTAAAGCGTTTAAACACAACAAAAAAGAAAATCGATGATGCAATCACAGGTTAAAGACCTTGCAACGAGAACCTTATCAATGTAAACAATTTATTTAAGGCTGTACTTCAATAAATATAGACTAATTATAATTAACAAACTGTACTTGAGCATTAAGAATTCTAGCGCCAGAAAAGATGCTTATCAATGGCCCCAAAACAAGAAAACATTCTCTAACAAATGTTTTACTCGCAAGTCTCGCCTTTGTAACAAGAAAGAAAATACAAACCGCACATTCACTTTTCTGTTTTAGTCAGTGTAATAAGTCATGACACAAGATTGCTTGTTAAATAAAAATATAAAAGAAATCTTGCTTTTTAATCCGCAAACTTAAAATAACGTGTAAATATGTAAAATCCCCTTAGGCCCAGTAAAAAGATGATGAAAAAAAAAAAAGAATAAACAAATTTTATTATTTTCGTAATGGCCGACAATTGGCAGCTACGGGTTTTTTTGTGTTCTTTTTTTTGTTGTTTTGATGAAATTAAAGTTCCTTTGATTTGAGTTTTTTTTATTTTCGTTAATAATTATTTCTAAGTTAGGATTATCATTTTTAGATGTAAGGTTAAAAAGAGAACGCGCACTAAAATAAAACACTAAAAGGCTTAATTCATTGTACAATAATTCATAATGTTAAATCACTAGCTAATAAAGCCTGTCTAAATCCTTAAAGAAAGACAAATGTAAGGTTAACATAAAACAACGACGGCTGCCATTTTTAGGTTTTTTTTTTGAGTTTATTTTTTATTTAGTTTGTGATTTTAGAATCTTTTCCTTAAGTGAATTATTATTTTCTTATGTGTATCTAAAAAAAACAACGATTTCATTTAAAATAGATTTATTGTACTTAATTAAATTAATGAAGAAAAACTAAATTCAAACATGGCAGCTCTACTTATGGCAACGTTGTACCTTATATTTTATGTATAAAAAAAAGAAAGCAAATAAAACATTTTTTGATATGGAATTGATGTACACAACCAATGTAAATTTGATCGTTAGGTTTAACTTGCAATAATATAATGATGAACTTAAGAAAAGTTATTGTGATATTATTAAATAGGTTGAACAAATGTATATGTTTGTTATAAAATAATAAACATATATAAATAAGACAAAATTTTGTGGTGTTTTTTTTTTGTGTATTACTACGAATGTTATTAGCATTCGATTGGCGAAGGAGTGAGTTTAAATCTGTGCGGCACAAAGTCGAGAAATCCAACACAGAATCATTAAATGAAACTTTTTTAAGTATGAGTTCGGATTTCCTACGTGGGTTTAATTGTAGATCGGTCAGCAAAGTGTGTAGATTTCGGACAATTCAAAAACCAAAAAAAAAACATTGCATGCACGAAAAGACAAAAAAAAATAAATAAATACAAAAGCCACAATGAACGCCATGAAAAGATCAAGCAGAGATATTTAGCATCAAAGTTAGTGTCTCTTTTATTTGCTTTTCAAGATTTCTTCCATAAAAAATAAATAAAACTTCGGAATCGATTTCATATTACGTATTTCTAGAAAAAAAAATTGCTACTGAGCCATCACGCTTTCAAATTGGATCTGATCCCATCAGATACTTCAACAGCCACGTCGCGTCGGTGTGGAACACTGGAGTTTCTACTTTGCACCTACCTAGAGCTAGCCACAACTAAATTGAAGACTCTAAGAAACGTTTTTGATAAAGTAGTTGAGTGATGCAGATAATCTTAAAGCGACTCATTTCGCAAATTACGCAATTGCATCCAAATCCAGCTGTCTTAATCAGGTGGAATTGGATAATAAAGGGAGTTCTGAGATGGTGGATACACTGTAGACCAACACAAGTTTATAAACTAGCGTTTAGCTTCCACCATAGCCTAACACAACATAGTAGCAATTTATTCCAATTTCTTTTTTCAATCTTTGAATGCAAGAATGAATCTTTTTTCAATATAAGATGCCTTGGATCTCGGCATCTTACGCAATACACTACGTTATCACATTTAAAAAAATGTGTTCAAGTATGAATTTTACTCACTCGCCGAAGGCACCGTTCTACCGCAAACAGATACTCAGGACCTCATATACGTTAAAGAAATCAACAGATCTTCCTCTTCTTATTTCGAATAAAATTAAACAAAGGACAATTCTTTCCTTTTTGTTGACCGTGTCAGCCGTGCTCCGTATCTTGGAGCAGCTCACGCAAGCGAATTCACAGAGACATTCACCAGTTCGCCTTTTCTGGCAATGAATTGGTGTGATTTAAAAAATTAATATCTCGAAAAATTTACTGAAAACCGAATTTTTTTATAAAAATAAAAAATACTTGGGTGGCGTTACAGCCCGTGGAGCTCCAGAGCTCAGCTTTTTATTTTATTTTTATATTAACTAATATTTTACTATTCTTTTTCCGATATCTAGAAAATGCCATTTTTGGGCCTTTAAAATGTGCATGTTGTACTCTTTTGGTTTTTGCCCAATAATTCAAAAGCTATTAGAGCCAGACTGCCAGACAGCCAGACATTTTTTTTTAAATACATTGATGTGAAAATTGTACGAGGGAGTCGGCACGTTTTTTCGACTTTTAAGCTCAAATGATTTAGTTTTACTTAACCTATCTAGCGATACCGTGTGATATAATCCAGTGATTCCAGTGATATACATACATATGTTTTTTTAATTAGTTATGAATTTATTTTAGTAGTAATAGTAGTAGAATAAAAAGACGTACAAAATTTTTTATCATCTCAAAAAATAAGGTGGGGGACATGGTACGTAAATATTTGACAATTTGTTTGCTAATAACTCCTTACCAATAAGAGTAAAGTGCTTACAACTTTTGAATCTAGCTAACAAAGATTAGCTCTTCAACGTTACCCTTATTAAAAATTTAAGAATATTAATTTATATTTTAAAATTGAGTAAACTAACTAACTTTTACTTAATATGCGATTTTTCAGAACTTTCACAATTGAAAATCGAATTTCGTTTCTTAATTCTAAGGGGTTCAGCAGATAGTGCTCCGATCATAAGCCTATCATTGATTATCAACAGGTCTGAATCAAAACAAACAAAATATGATATAAAACCTTTAGATGAAGACCTTTATTTAAAAAATAATGATTTAACATGGTAATGCATGGTTAGAAATGCTTCACAAACAAATGTCTTCAAATTGATTTGTTTAAAAATTAAAGACTAAGCTTTTGAGGTTGTTTGGTGAGGTTTTTTTCAATATTATCTTTTGGTGGATACTGGATAGTCACTTTCTGTTATATAACGTGATAAATTGTTTGCCGTTGAATTTACTTTCGATTTAGGACAACATTCGCAACTAAACTTCTTAGAAAATGAATGACTTCTAGTTTCAAACCTCAATCAAAGGCAATTTACCAGTGCCCTCGCATCATTAAATAACTTCGTCAAGCCGACGCTATTTAAACGTCCTTTTTTATCTAACAAAATTATTTAACCACTTAAGAAAAACATCTTTCTGACTGAAAATACCAAATACACGACATTCACGTTTTCCACCACAAAAGTGTTTATCACAAACCCACGGCAAATGAGAAAAATTAATGAAATCAAATTAAGTTTAAGTTTTCTTCATTTCTGGTGGTCGATCAACTCTTATCATTCCAACTTAATAAAGTTCTTCTGTGCTTCATTTTTATTTTGTCGTGCACGACGTTCTTAGACTAGGTATCAACTGATGAATTGTCAATGTTCCAACATCGATTAACTGGCTCAGTGGTGGCATAGTGACCTTGTTGTGATTATGCAGTAGGATGTTCGGAATGCGTTTTCACGTCTTTAAATAGACAAAAAAACTGTGGACTTACTGCGATATAAGATCTTTCAGTATTCGCCTGAACTGTTTTTTATAGTTTGTAGTGACATGTTGCAGAGAGCATTAATTAAAAATCGTTTACACATATTCTTGACGCTTTTGTGTTACTAAACTTACAACTAAACTCAAAGTTTATCCTGCATTTGTGCATATTGTATGTATTAGGCGGCGTAACAGCCCGTTGAGAGCCAGAGCCTAGCTTTTTCGCACCTCCACTGTGTTGTGCGCGTTATAATTTTGACACATTTGGAGGGGACCTACTGTTTAATGCCGGTTCCGAACGGCGAATTGCGAAAGCTTTTCATGACAGAAGTACTCCAGGAGGGTTGTCAGTCGTTCGCTGGAGGTGGGGCCGTGAAAAATGTTTGTGGTGTTATTTCCCTGAGCCGGATTCGAACCCAGGTACTCTCGCTTAACAGTCCGACGCACTAACGATTAAGCCACGGCGCCCACTCCTTCATTTGTGCGTGTACACATTTTTCAATTTATCTATTTTCCTCCAGAACTATTAAGATCTCCAAGCCATTTAAAGTTTTCGTTCATGATTGGACGAACGATCTAAACTCCTGACGTGGAAGTTAAGGAATTGCCTTATAACCAGCATCTAGACCAACCTCTATCTGACGTAAGAACAATTTCCCTTTAGATCAGCTGGCTCCTTTTGCATCCCACGACTCCACGAGCAAACACATTAAAACTTTATTCAAATCTCACGTGGCACGACCCCGCGTCGCGTCAGACTCTTTCGCGTGCTGGTTATTAATATCTCAACATCCAGCAAACGACTTTATCAAATTGGTGGAAATTCAAATGCGTTATCTAGATCTCATTTGAATCCACATTGAACTACGTAAGTCGAATAAACAATCGTACAACGAATTGAGTGAGACTCACTCGCAAATTTGAGTGAGAGTTTTACAGGTCTTGTGTTCCAATTCCACTGACGAATGAAGCCCACTCATGGAAATACACTGTTCGCACACATGTGGGACCTGTTGATTGTGTCTTGCTGTGTGGGATGATCAACTATTTTCCATTTCTGTGGTAAAATAATACAATTTGGCGATGGTGATCGATATCACGGAGTTGGGGTCTAGGAAAAGATATTTTCATTTTCAGATGCAGATATTAAGTGGTCTAGTCCGTTAGTTGTTAAAAGTAAGGTATTCAAATGAATTTTGAAGAAGATGGCGACAGCTTGAGTTGTAGGAAATTATTTTGGTTTTAAAAAAGTTTATGTGGTCAGTAGCTGCTTATTGCTTCAACGGTGATTGACAACTGAAGAATTAAAAAAAAACAAGTTTCACATACGCCATCGAGAAATGAATCTCCTTTGACACGATTTACAGAAATGGACATCGTTAAACGATTTCAAAGATTTTAAAGACGCGGATAATGTTTTTAGAGCCTTTATACAGTGAGTGAGGCTACAGAGCAGTATAATGAGCTCTGTAGCTTTTGCACATAGCCGGAAAATTCAAAAGACAAAAAGTCGGAAGGGAGATATTTGACAACCTGATATCTGCCTCTGCTTTCAAGATATGCTTCAAGACAATTCATTTGTCCACATTTGCTGTAATGCTGGTGATTAAGCAGACAACCAGTGAAATCTGTAAGCGGACTACGAAATTCTGAACTCAAAATATTACGGATAAAGAAGTATTACTCTTTTATTGCAAAAAGATATCCTTTTCGAGAAAACAGGCTTGTTAATAACTTGCAATATCGAATACCAATTTATTAAGGCGTTAAGCGGGGTTCACACCTGATCGTACAATTTGCTTGACAAACAAATTTGTCTTAGCGTTCACATTTAACTGCATGCTTGACAACTTCAGTTCAAAAAACTCCAGTCAAAATTTGTTTCTATGCTCGACGACATTTTTTCCAGTCCGCTAAGATGCTGAGCCATCGAGATCACAAACAAAAATGGAAAATACTCCAAAGTTGGACGACAAGACGACGAACCACTCAACTACAAATCGTTCAATCGAGGCAAAAATTTGAAAATATTGAACTTTCAAACTACTAGTCTGCCGTTTTGTAGTTTTGAGCGTTCACATTGATGATTTGCAGTCGTCAAGCACGATTGTCAGGCAAATTGTACAAATCAGGTGTGAAACCCCGCCTTAAGCTTACTAAAAAAATTGTACGTACAGCAACTGAAATTGTCGTCATTCTTGGTATTTTATGCAACTCTACCCAAGCTTATGTGCTTATCGAATTTTTTGGTTTATTATTATTTGTACTGATAAATGCAAGAACTATCCACCAAAAACTTTAGGTTCCAACTTAAAAATTATGACGTACATAAAAGAATTGTGCGCACCCTCACTTAAAAACTTAAATAGTACCGAGTATGATATCCTTTCGCCTTTATAACGTTCTGTAGATAATTTTCCATGTGAAGGACCAAGTTTTACTTGACTTTCACCCAAATGTTGGTCCAATCACCTAAGATTACGGTCGTAATCTGGCAGACGAAGGGTCAAAGCCTAGCTTTTCGCGCCTCCACTGTGCGCGTGATAATTTGACACATGTGAAGGGGACCTACAGTTTATTGCCGGTGAATTGCGAAAGCGTTCCGTGACAGAAGTACGCCAGGAGGATTGTCAGTCGTTCGCTAGAGGTGGAGCCGTGAAAGTTCTTCGTGGTGATTTTCCCCCGAGGTGTATTCAAACCCGGGTACTCTCGCTTAACAGTCCGACGCACTAACGATTAAGCCACGGCGCCCAGATGCGCCTTCATAAAAATTCTTCACCAAAGCACATTTTGCCCTCCCAATTCCCACATGTGCTGCACCCACCTTACTCGCGACAAATTCAAGCCAATTTGTGTGTCATTCTCACATTTCTGCCCGCTCCCCACTGCGATAGGCTTTGAAACTGAAAATTCATTAACACCACTCAACCGTCGAACCCATGGAATCACTCGGAATCGGTACAAAAACAACCAACAGCGTCAGTCATCGCTGGTAACTCCTTTTCTTTTTCATCACTCGACAAATTCAACAGAAAACCGTGTGGGCAGAGATACTTTATCGAGTGTTTCTTTTAAGCTGTCGGATACCGACTCATTCCCCCCAACTAACAAAGTTCTATGCGCGAAACCAGCCGCGACGTTTCTTTTAGTTACTCGTGAGCGGTTCGACTGCGCGTATGCGCCATGGATTTGCCATTTCCGATTTGATTTAGTCGTTACAAAAAAAAAAGAAGTTCTTTCCGTTTAATTTTTTTTTTCTCCTTCTGCCGTGGGTGGATGCAACAATTTTTTTTAAATTTAGTGTTTTTCTCTCATTTGCTCGAAAAGACATTTGTTTTTTTCGCATTACCATGTTTGGTTTAAGAAGAGAAGAGAAAAGTATCTCCAAGTGATGTGAAAAATAAAGTTTGAAAAAAATATGGTATTTTGAAGTTGATTGAAAAAAAAAAATGAAAATATGTGTCTAGAGTTTTGTCGTGTGTCGTTTTTGAATTAGCAAAAAAAAAGTGCACATCAATTGATGATTAATACTCTTAGTGTGAGGTGACACCAAGTTGCTGGATGCAATTTGCACAGCGTTTGCGAACAACAAAACATAAATCTACACACAGCCCACCTGTTGGATCTTAGATTTAAAACGTAAGGTACGGCAAGCACTAGTATGCACTAAGCTCATGCATGAGATACACCTAAGGAGGAATGCCTTGAAAATGTTATCTATCTAATTTTTCTCTCCTCTGTGCACTCGTTGGATGCATGTACCTGTATGTATTTTTTTTTTTTTGTTGTTCAGACAAGTAGTTGGGAAAAAAGGGTTACTGAAGCGGAAGCTTCATGCGACAAATGGGGTTGCGCTGCACTGAAGCAGGCGTAAAACGCATTTTACGATTTGTTTTGCTGGACGACGACGTGAGTGCTACGCTATCACGGGAGTCTCTTTCTCTCTCTTCACACTCCGACTGTGTCGACTGATGTAATCATTAAGTAAACAATTAATTATAATACTTACGAGGTTTTTAGTAAATGGATGATAAATTACTGTAAACAATAATAAGCGAAACGAAGCGTTAGATAAATCTTAAATCTATGCTACTGCTCTGATGGGGTTATCTATCTTTTTGTGTCGTTGAAACTTAATCTGGAGTACTGTGACATATAAATATAAATACTTAAAAGTGAGATTTGTGTGTTTTGAAGGGGAGGTAATTGGATCAAAATGAAGTGCTCTCAAGGACGTTGATTGTTTTTTTGAGGATCTTAAGACTAAGCTATCGTTTGTTTGTAGGGGGCTTCAGGTGGATATTTGTATTCCGATTTAGGAAAATTTTACAAGTGCCCACTTCGATACATTGAAAGCATAGCAAATATCCGTTGCAGGTAATCTTGGATGTTTATGTATTTTTAAGGAGTTTATCAACCCTTTTATGTTGATCATAACATTTATTTTATTTTATTTTTATTTTGTTTTTTAGATCAAATATCAGATCAAAGTTGAACAACTCTCAACTTGTATCTGGCACTTTATTCCTTCAAAACTTTTATTAAAATCTCACATGTTTTCATCTAAGGGTTTTCAAACTGCACAGAAGTTACAGATTTCTTCTCAGCATTCAAAGAGACTCTTAAAGGGGTCCAATCCAGTCTAGTCCTAAATATCCTAAGCTAGGCTTTCGCAAGGTTAGACCAATCTTCTTTTACAAATCTGCATTTTTTTCCTTACAACCACACTCAGAGGCAAAAAAAGTGTGTACACTCATGTTTCGAGCATTCAAAGACTGATAAATTGGGTTCCGGTGCTCCGATTTTGAAACTTATTTTAGTTTTAGAAAGGTTAATTTGTTCTCTGCTGTCAAAAGAATTATAACAATAAATCCAACAACAAGAATTTAAGAGGAAGATAACCAAAATAAGTCAATTTTTCTAGAGTTAAGAGAAAGTGTGCACCTTAATAAAAAGATCAACTCAAAACTAGAATTTTGTGTCTAAAATAGGTTTGAAATATCTTAGCGTTGATTCTACTAAGTTTTTAAATCAATTCGCGAGATTTTTATGCTTTTCATGCACTAAAATTGGCGTCGACGATGTTCAGGAATCGATTATTGCTTGGCAAGACTATACGTTTTAAAATGCGATACAATAAAAATTGTCTTTTAAAATTAGACTGAAGAAATAGTCATCCTGACCACCTGGTTTCATGGTCGAGCCATGAAGGGTTTATTTTTTATATTCGATAGGCAGATCCGAGCATTATTTCATTGCTCAAAACCAGCTGAGGCCTCTAAAAGAGATCAAAAAAAACCTTTGCTTCAAAGTGCAATGCCAATTTTTCATAAAACTACTCCACACGGGAAGAAACATTTTCTTTTATTTTTATTTTTTAACTCATTGCACTGCGTCTTCATTCATTGATTCAAAACAATGTCTCTACAATCGATTTTTAATAATATGTAGAAAACATGAAGTATGAGACTTTTCTTCTTTCTTTACTTTTGAAAATCAAATTTAAGCCAACCGCCAAGCAAGTTGTTGTGTAAAATGTCCTGTTTGCTACCCACAATTAATTGTAAAGGCAGCTAGCGTACAGTGTCTTTTACTCGGCTGTTAATCTCAGCTTTAGATCATTTACCGCAGCTTTTGATTACATACTAAGCGCAGCGCATTTGTCCTTCACAGGGTTTTAATAGCCTTTAAAATTTAATAACCCATAATACGACATACAGCTGCGATCAAAATAAATAGCAGTGCATAGCAGTAACAGCGTGAGAAACTATTTTTTTCTTGGAGACATTGGGAATGTTCTTCTATTTACTTTAGAACAATAACTGAAAGGAGTAAAAGATTTTCCAATTACTCCAATCATTAGCATGATATTACTCAAGTTGCAAGAAGGTATCCTTCAGAAAGCAGCACTGCTATTATTTTGACCGCAACTGTATATCTGTTAATATCGCTGACGATAGGCCTGCTTAAATTGGATGAAATTAAATTAATCTCGAGTTGTTTCAATAGATTTGTGATCTCTTCCTTTATTTATGAATTGTGTTTGCAGAAAAGACTAAATAATAAAACATCTAGTACAATATGAGCGGTTAGAGCATACATCGATCAACTCCATACAACAAAAATGTGAGAAAAGCGATGAAACAATTTAGATTCGCCTTAGAAATACACAACGTTTTATTTAAATAGTTGTCGTTTAATGGTTTTAATCTTTATTATTCAGGAAAATTTAGGTAAGCATAAAAATTTATGACTATACCAAGTGCTTTGGCACTTAAATCTAAGATTTTTTAAAAAAGCTGAGTTAATCAAACGGTGCACTGCGCGGTTCATATATTGAATTTTGATTTATTAATTTTTATGCGCGAAAAAGCTAGGCTCTGGCTCTCAACGGGCTGTTACACCGCCCAATACAATACAATTTTCATTCTCAAATTGTATGAGAAAGAAAAACAAACAAATTATTTCAACACACACTCAAACCGTCTTTTACATTCTTTCAAAGCAATTACAAACTAATAACAGTTAGCGTGAAATGGAATAGACCTGTTAATCGGATAGTAAGAAATAACTGTGTTTGAATATTAAATCAACATTTTCAAAGAAAAATTTCCTTATTATGTTTCGCACTAAAAGCCATCAATTTCCCTGATCCTGTGTATACAGTAAATGTTTTACTACAAAAATGTGGCAGATTTAAATTTACGATAGTAATTTGAAATTCCAAAATAAATACAGTCGATCTACTGTTATTGCAGCAAAGTGGTTACGCTGAATAGGAAATATGGTGAATATGAATAGACCACGCAGGTGTGTACTTACACATTCCATAGTATGAACTTACAAATTGCATAGCAGTTTTAGTTAATTTTTATATCAAAATTGTATTGCGTGTGTTCTTTTTTGTTCAACGTAACATAATCAAAATTTAATGAATGTAAAATGAAAATTTTACTTTTAATCCATAAAGTATTTGAAATATTTGTTTTAATCATTAAAAGCAGCCCACTCGTCGTGCCGCTTTGAGAAAATCAAACCGCATCGTTTAGGCAAGATCCACTTTCCCTTGACGTTAAGCTGATCGTTTATTTTAAATTTTCTTTGGAAAACTAGTAAAAAAAACGTTTGAATGTTGAGAAAATAACGTTAGATTTATTCATTGAATGGAATGTGGTAACAATTTCAATCGATTTTCGTTGCTGGAAATTTGTATTTCAAGAAAATCAGTTTATGAAATCAGACAAATCTGTGCACTTAGCACTTGAAATGAATAAAGAAATGTTGTTTGAATAATTTTCGATATTTTATCGAACTTCGAAGGTTTTATTCTTATTGCCGTTGTTATTGGCTTTTTTTTAATAAACAACTATAAAAAACTTTCTTAAAAGTTGTAAAAACGAGAGACTTTTGATGCTCAGTATTTATTATTTGACCTGTGTTTTCATTTTTTTTTGTGTCAGTTTCATGTAGTAATGAGTGCCAATCAAAATCAAGTCTTAAAAGTTCAATTCATTTTCTGAAGTCTGCTTATTGGGTTAGGCTTACACAGGGAAAAGCAAAACTGATTGAATAAAAATAATATTTTTAAAACTTTACGTGTGTGGCAATACAAATAATCAAAGGGAAAAGCCGAAAACATGTTTCCCTTTTTTTCACACAATCAAATGTTATAACAATGAAAAGACTTCGTTTAGTTTAAATCGCAGAAAAACTTAAACGGATTTTAGCTCGTAGGAAAAAAGAAAAATATTTCTTTCGTTGTATTCGTTTTTTTTTTTTTACTAGCTAATCTTTTTTTCATTGACGTCTCATGTAAATGATAAATTTGAAGGTTTCATCACTTGTTTGATTTTGTGAATTTTTTAACAAATAAAGGGTGTCCCAAGACTTATGTAAGGTCTCCATTAAACAGAAAAAAGTTTTTGTTTTCAATTTTTATTTCTTATAAACTATTCAAATATAAACTATACAAAATATAATTACGCATGGAACACCAAATCAGACAAACGATTTTGACGGCTTTGTTTAAACAAACGTGCTTATCTTAAAATAACAGCTGTGAAGTATTTTCTTCTCGGTTATTATTCTATAAAAAAATCTTTGTAATCCTTTCGGAAAAAGAACTAATACCCCCTAAAATATTTTTGATAACAATCCTTTATCGTATAAAATGAGTTAGGGGATACCCTATACATGTATGTGCACCAAGCCTGATATGTTTTTCGTGTCAGTTAAGTGAACAATTAATTATTCTCTTAATTATTTTGAGACATGACTTTGTGAAATGAGTTCAAACTGCAAAATGAAAATTGTTTTATTGTTTTCTGTGAATCATTCGATCTGAACTGGAGACAATCGACGAATTCGTAAACACAAAACTCAAGTTCGCTACCCTCGTAAAATTTAAATTTATCTATCACTTGTGTGTTGCATTTTGCTTGGAATAAATAAAGAGCAATGTAGAATTAATGTTTATTCTTGCATATTAATCAATTCAGATGTGAATGAAACTTTAAGGCTAATCAGAGCCACAGACCTCGCGAAACATGCGTTCAACATTGATCATAATCATAAGCAGGATGTTTTCTTAACCTTCTTGTAAGGTAGTCTCTTTCTGTCCCTCTATTAACACTAGATTTACCAGATCAGTCACATTGACTGGTCTTCTAATTTCAATCTAAAGTTCCAACTGCATTTAACGTTTTCTTTCTGAAATGATATCATGACTAAAAAATCATTTTTATGAATAGTGTTAAAAACGTGATCAACAAGAGCGACTCTAGAAAAAAGTAGTAGAACGAAATATTCGTAGAAAAAAGATGGTTGATTATGTAAAGCATTTTAATTGTATGTAAGGACTTCTACCAATTTTTTGTGTGACGTATTTTAGCTGTGTGTAAAGCACAAAGGAGCCAATATAGATATCCAACTTTTTCTTCTCTTGCCCCTTGATTTTATTTCACACCGTTTTTTATAACATTTTGTTTCTGTGAAACGTGTAAAAATTATGAGTTAGTGTTCGATGATTCCTGAATTACTGTCAAAATGCTTCCTGTATTTCAGCTACATTTATGAATTACGGTCAAATTCATCGATGAGCGAGGGGAAATGGCAGCTGCCCGGTTGGGTGTCTATATTAGGTTGTCTGTGATGTAAAGCTAAGGATTCTCACAAAATTTTCGACCTATCATTGTACAATCTCCGCTTCTACCACTAATGCGACATACTTTAAATCAAAACCAAGCCTTTTTTTCAAATTTTTGTCTGTCTATGATTGATGGAGGAACACAGCGCTGCCTTTTTCCATAAGTTAAATAGAGCTGCGTTATCCAATCTTCACCCTGTGGTTGCATATCTCAGCATAATTTAATCAGCACACGTGTGGAATTCGAAAAAAACAGAACAAATCTCAACCAAGCTCCAACGTCATTCCGAAGAACTCGCAAACAACAAAAAAAAAACCGAAAATTTCGCTATAACTAATTTCCTCTTAGCGAAGCATTCCAACGATGAGACGAAATTGATTGACCGGACTCTAAACGACATAAAATTCCAGGAATCTCCACGAGTCTAACATCTGATCGTTGCTAATCGTGTTTGTGTTTGTGTTTCGGACCATAAAAGAGGATACTCCACAGAGAAGAAGAACACACAAAAAGAAAAAAAACAATCTAACCAGACGAAGATGGAATACATAAATTAAGAAGATACGTGAAGGCTCAGTGGTTCAGTGGTGTGGTTTAGTGGCCATCGCAGACGGGGCTGGCTAAGTCCTGCGGGAAGCTTATGATTTGTGACCTCAAAAGACATGGTCTAGACACGAGGCTATAATTTGCTTCTCTCCTTCACCCCGTTCTTTTCTTCAGTTGAGTGATTAATTTGAAGCAATTGAATTAAGGCGGCTGCGTCGCAAGTCCTGTGGCCGACATCAGCGTTCCAAAAATAGATTCCCAAAATCAAAAATCAAGTCTAGAATGTTCATTGTTCTCTTCAATGGAACAGCCTACGTGCATTGGAAGCTTTATCAATTGATTTGGCTGCTCTTCGGCGAGGCCTTCAGCTTCAGGTTTTTTTTTTTGTGTTTCAAAAGCCTCTAAAAAGCCAGACGCACACACAGAGAGCTGTAGTGAGAGATTGACGTGTGGGAGTATCTAGACACACAGATTTACCGCGCATAAGATCTTCCCCAGCAAACAACAGACAATTAAATGCAAATCGAAGTATGTATCTTATTGTTGTACTTGTCGTTGTTTTTTGTGCTCACAATCGTCAGAACATTTCGCGCGAGTCCGTAGGTGTAAATTGTGGTTTCCGAATGCCCCTACACTCGAATCGATTTGGGCGGCCTTAATGGCCATTCTACCTGATGATCATCAAAAGGCAATAAATCAGTCAATTTAAATTCAATCAATAAGCGTGGTGGTGCGCAGCGAGGAAGCCACAGCCGTAGCCACAACTCAAGCCACTAATGCAAGTAAATTAATTTGAAAATTGTTTAATTGTTCGCAAGTGGTGTCGCATTTGTGTGTCTTTTGGAGAGTTTTGCGGTATCGTTTCCCGCTGCGAGAAAGTAGGCAAGTTTGTTGACCAAATTCGGAAGAGGAACACTTAAAATTTGGCTTCTAGAATGGGACAGTTTTCGCACACGAAGACAAGACAAGCTCAATGGAATTATTTATGTAAACCCACGCGCGGGTTGGGATGATTAAGAGCGTTTTTTTTTTTTTCGATGAGTGAATAGGTGTTTACAACGCGGTGGATTAGTAGCGAGTTAGGTATTTCCGCTTGAACTTTTTATTGTAGCAAGTACCTGTTTTGTGGTTTCTTTGTCTGCGGGCCTTTTCCGGTCGTGATTGGGAAAGGTCTTCGAGGGGGTGGTTTTTAAAGATCGACCTTGGGTCGACGAGACGATGTGGGCGGATGAAGATGAAGCTTCCGACTGAGAAAGATGCTGCTTTCGGTTTAGATCGAGGTGTCAGATAATCTTCGTGCCGCAAGATCCTGGTAGCATAATTTAAAACCATCTGTGCAAACATGTTCCTGCCTTGCGAACATGAAACAATAACCGGGGCCTCTCTAGTCACGAAATAGTTTTTGAAATGAATCGAAAATTGTTAAAACAACATTTTTATTTTTTTTTGAAGGAGAGGCAAAATGGAAAAATGTTTGCTCAACTCGATAAAGTTTGCGATTAACGAAGGTTCAAAAATTGGTAAAAAGTCAAAATTCAAGATTTCTTTTAAATCTCAAAAAATCATAACTTTGGTTCTGATTATCCGAATTTTGTAACTTATGTCTTATTGAATTCAGAAAAACTTGAACTTTTAAGTAACCCACAAATTTTTTAATTTGCAAGGACGAGGAATAGTCCAAAATGTTCTTTTTGACACGTATCCTTGGATATCTCAAAAAATGGTATTTTAATTTACCTAATTTTTTTATTTGTTGGAAAACAATTTTTCACCCATCTCCACTCCAAATTTCAAGTTGACATCTCGATGGGTTCGACCGAAAAATATTTTTTTAAGAAAATCTAAATATTTTGAAATACATTTTGGCACGAATAAAGGTTTATATTAGTTTTCTTTTGAACTAGAAGACATAAGACCATTCTGTTTTTTGTGTTCGACTCAAAATGAACGTGACGGCCAGGTCCTAATTGAGCTCTGCGACTTACAGTTATGAAAAAAAAGTTATCTACACTTTATTGCTTATTAAAAGTTTGAGTTTGTATGCGAATTTTTTACAAACTATGGGCATGAACAATCATAACTTTAATGTACTATTCAAGAACAAATTGCCCTCTTTCTGAATTGGTATAGTACTTTATTGTAGGTATTGCCATTGTTTTTTAATGAATATTTTTTTCATGTTGTTTGATTTGATTTTAAATTGGCCCTACCTCCTAAACGGGGTGAGATAGACCCCCCGCCCGTAGCAAAAATTGTTCGTTTTTGGACGCTCTATGAAAAACCATTAACAATTTTTAACGCCCAAGTTATCTAACTCTCCCCGCACATCAAAATAGATATTTTTCTAAATGTGCAAAAATGGATACATTGGGGTCAAGATGAACTTTTGTAAATGTCCACCGTTCTATAAATGCGATCAAAATCGTTTGTACTTCATTTTTTTGGTCATGAAGTAAGGAAACAAATAACAAATCATTCAAATTGATCAATTGGAAGGCTTTTTATTTATACGACCGCCGAGTATGTATTCATTTTTGCACGCCACTGTCTTAGCAATCATTCATTTAAATAAACTTCTGCTTTATCAGATTAGAAAAAAGAAATATCTTCTTTTAATGTTCATACTTATTTTAATGTTTCCACTTTGATTTTGATGATTTTTTTATTAATACGTCTTCAACCTTTTTTGTGGAAGAAGTCATTCGTTTCATCCAGGCATAACTCCAATTGTGGGTCTTCATTCATTCAATTTTGGAACTAGCCCATTACGTTTCTTTTCTTTTTTATAGCCATTTCTGGTATCATCTTTTACTAACCGAAGCATAAACTTTTGCAATAAAAACGTAGAATCTCCTTCGATTTCAAAATGTTCTCCTGAAAAAAAAAAACGTATGGCCTACCCATAACCCTTGTAATTAATTCGGCCAGAAAAAGGACAAGGAGATCAATCGGTAGATCTTAATCTCTATTCTTATCTTGTAATTTTCAACATAATTTAGAATAGAAGTTTGTACCAGGAGAGCTATTTTGTATAACTTTTGGATTCGGATTTGTAAATAAAATTCGATTCTTAAGTCAATTCCTATTTTGCATAGCTTTCATTTTTGGTTGCAATGATTCCAACTTTTTATCCGAATTTTCTGAAAGTTAAAATGTCAAAATTTGTAGTCAGCTGCAAAAATTATTAGTTCAAAACATGCTGGCTTTTATCAAAATAGTTTGAGTGTAATAAACTAAAGTTGCTATGTAGTTTGGGAATGATGCAGAAAACGGAAAGTGTTCAAAGAATGAGGTTAAAAGATTTCGCCTATGAATGTAAAATAGGTGCTAAGTCAAATTATTTACAGGAGAATAATTGAGACCTGACAAAAGTGTTATCGAATCGGCAAGAGATAACGATTTGAATATTCGTTTTCGAAGTACAGAATATCAAATATCAAAATTCACAATACCACACTCTAGATCACTGTTCCCGTTTAACACATTATTGGATGTAAATGCTAACCCGATAGAAAATGTTAATGATAGGCCATTCCTCTCTTTTATATTCCTAACATCACTGACCTGAGTCCGATCTCTTTCAACGTATTTCAGTATTTATAAGTTCAGTATTTATAAGTGCCTTTAATATTTCAAAGCTTGCTTTTGTCTACTAATCTACATAAGTATTTCTAATCAACAGTAAAAGTGACATATCTTGTGGGTCGCTAACACGAACCTCGCTGATTTTATGGGTCGTTGCATTCAAATCTGAATTTTTGAAAAGATAGCCTTTTCACATTTTGCAAACGTGTTTTATGCCCTAATCTACAGAGCTTATGTTTTAAAGCATTTTAACAGCTGTTCAGTAAAATACCAATTTTTTAAAGTTCGGTTTTTATCTTTCAATTCTTCTTCTGTCTTACAAAAACCCGAAGAAACAACTTTTGGTCCAACAATCGTATGGCTCTCACCCCAATCTAAAATTGATTTACACTAACATTTGGGTGTTCATTTAAAGTTATAAACTATCTTTTTGTTTTGCCACTACTTAATTTTCTTCTCCATGGGTCAAATAGTCTAAAAGACCACTTATTTAAGATAGGATTACTCGGTGACTTCGGCGGAACTTCATTCCTCCAGCCCACCAACCTAACCTAACCTAACCTAATTTTCTTCTGTTGAATCTGTTGACATCAGAACAGAGGTATAAACGGCGAAGATTTTCAAATATTAATTTTCAAATCGAATTGATGACTTCTCTTAAAAACAAAATATAGCGAACATACATATGATGGGCGTATGCAAATGGGACGTCCCCAAAATGGACGGACAAAAAGCGAACGTAACAAGATAGATTTGCGTTTGTTTGAGGATTTGTGTTTATTTTACTTGTGCTATTGTTTTGCACTTTTAACGACGCATAATCGAAGTTATGTCAATCCTGTTAGCTAACACTCTCTCATTACTCTAAATCTCACGAAATGATCGAAAGTGACATTCAACAACCGGCGGACCTCATCCCAATCCAAATCGGACAGTCCATCTGCCAATAGTCCAGCGCTTGGGGTGACCCGCTCCATTTATTGCCCACCAATGACAGCCGATTAAGCGCAAGGTCCACCATCGCCTGTCGTCGAGCAGACAAAATCGCTTCAACATACACCCCGCAGGTTATCCATCTTTTGAACGTTAAATTAAAAAGTAAAGATAATCACTTGACGATCCGTGGGCGATCGAGCTTATTAGGCGAGTAAAACAAAAAAACAAAAAAACAAAATAAAAATAAATGAAAACATTGTCACGGCATTAACACCTTCCTTTTGATTTCTCCGTTTTTATGTCTTCTTTTTCTCGTTCCAATTCGGAAACTCAATACGTCGAGAGTGTGGCTAGAAGCACAACGCCACACCACACCACACAACTACGATCGGAGTGTAATGCCTACTTTGCATTCAAGTATCTGTCTATCTCTATCTGTATCTGTATCTTTACAAATAACCTTCGTCACGCTCGAACGCGTATTCTCGTCCGAGTGGGGGTTGCGTTGCTGTGGAAGAAACCGCATGAAATCTCCACTCTTGCAGACCCACCGCACTCGCTCATGGTGTTGTGTTATCTTTTTCGGAAGCTTATTTTTTTTCACGCTAACCAACCTGCCAAATAATCCGCGACACACCAAGCGGAACTAGTTGCCATAAACTCACCAGAAAAAGGGTCGATTAGACTTTGCCCATTTATCGGATTCCCTCTGTGACTTTGTCAGCCGCGCGACTGTCTCGCATCGATTTTAGCTCTATGATAAATGGAAAAAAATAAATTAATTCAGTCAACTAATGACATATACGAGAGAGGGGTATTTAATTAAAGCAGAAAAAAAAAAAAATATCAACAACAACAACAAACTCGAGGTAGCAGCTCACTAGAATCAGAGATCTGGATCTGGACAAAAATAAAAATAAAACATGGCAATGGCTTTGCCAAATTTGGCAAAGTAACAATGTTAACTTGTGTCGAACTAATTTATTCATATTTAGTTTTATTATTTTTGCTTTAAAGGTGGATTTGCCATTTCTATGCCTAAGCCTTTTTGTTTTCAATTTGTCTTTGTCGAATCGAATCGAATTCGAGTTTTGAGTTGGACGTACAAGTCATCAAAAGTGGGACACGTGTCGTTGACATAAAAAATTGTAGACGTGTTTAAGGTCGATTTAATGATGTTTTACACAAATGGGAAAAAGGTGATATGGTTTCAAGTTCAAACGGCTCTGAAACTTTTTAAAATTCAAAACTGAAGAAGCTTTCGAAAAATCGAAAATTTTTAGCAATCTTCTTCAGGTGTGAAGGCTGTTAAAGTGTGTGGTCTGAAAACAGGAGGCATCAAAAAATTATGCATTCATTACATGGAACGGCAGATGTTTAAATTTTATGCCACTGATAAGTTTGATGTGGTGAAAATGTCAAATTTGTTGTGCTGTAGGTACATTTTTATTTAGTTTGTTGTTTTTAGGATTGCGTTCCAAAAAAATTACGAAACCCTTATAGAATCACTTCGGTGTCCTCTTTTTGTAACTCAAATAACACAAATAAAGTTTAAGTACCCTGAAACTATTCGACTTTGTTTATTTTATGCATTTTTGAAAGATTAAAAAACCTGTTCTTGTGCCGTAAGGTGTGAACTAACTAAGCTTATGTTTGTAACTCTTTAAGTCGTCTGACATTTAAAAGACAGCAGTAACGCCATGAAGCGACACTTTCCAATTAAATTATTTCTACTTCATCGAGTATTAATCATCAAGTGAAGTATCCAAGTCAGACTTTGTCGCCTGTTCTTAAAAATAAATCATAATTTGCAGAAGTTCAGTGGAAAATTCGTTTATTTTCAAGGAAAACAGTATGAGGCTGAACATTTCTATTGACTTTATTTTAAAACTACTATTATGTCATTATGTATGGCCTGGAGATCTCTTCTGCGTGCACTGTCCTCGCAACCCCTTTCGTGGAACATACGGGCAAAGAAGATGATGATGATGATGTATAAAATAGCAAATCATTTAAATGGCTTCTTTAGCTTTGGTAACAGAGCCATCAACTTTTGGTTAAAGCTATGATAACCGACTACACCACAAAATTCATGTTGTTATTTAACTCGAATTGTGCTATAATTATTTTCTTGACAAGGTTCATTTTTGATTTTAGCAGGTAGAGTGGAGAACATATCGCGCCCTTACCGCCAAATTATCCTAAGCGACATTGTAAGTAAGAATGAGGTTATGATGCAGTTTGACAGCTTCTTCGATTGCGCGTTTTCGTGTATCATTGGTTTTTTAATAAAACACTCCAATCAAAAATAACGGCGAAAACAAAATTTGTCGTAAGCGACACTTACACGTTTCTTAGCTCAAACAAAAATTCTCTCCCTTCAAATGTTAATTTTTTCGCTTACGATAATTTGGCGCCGCGATTAGGATTCCACTAATTTTTTTAAGTCGGAATGGAGCTCGCGCGTTAGCTTTCCCTAAATCAGCTTATCCTCGAAGATTTCCATCCCCTGAAACAAATTTTGTAAGAAAACAGTTTGATTTTTAAACTAAAATCAAAAGCAATTCTTATTTACTCAAACAATCGTCTTTCCACATTCGAATTTTGTTGGTAAACAAAAAAAATTTACACACATCTGTCAAACGCCCGAGCGAGTAGAAAGTAGACCCAGTCGGCTGGACTTACGATATTATGATCTGCGAAGTTGCAACGCCCGACCGCGCTATTTCAATTTGTAGAATGCCTTTACGTGTATTCTACTTTAAATGTCAATGTCAGACCGACCGAACGATTGGGTTAAAACTGATTGTAAGACGAAATTTCAATATTTTTTTTTCAAAGTTTACGTCTGGTAGTAAAGCGAGAAATGTTGTACGATAAGATGGTCAACCTTCTTTTGACAGCTAAATGTCATTGGTACTTTTGACAGCTGCTTAAAAGAAATAATTGGAAAAATGTTAATGACTTCCTAATCAACCGTTTTAGAATTTAAAAGAGCCGATAGGGTTGCTGCTGGTGCTCTTGGTTTTTTGTTATTAATAATATATTTTAATATGTTGTTAATAAAATAATAAAAAAATAAAAAAATAAAAAAATAAACAATAATAATTTATTTCCTCAACGCTAATTTGCATGATAATCCAATCCACAAAGAATGCCAAGAAATTTTTGTAAAAAAAAAAAAATAAACATCTGCATGTGTTATTTTTAATTTTTCTTTTCGTGAAATATATGTGTACTTAAATTAGAAATGTATTTTGATTATTATTCTAGATTAAAAGAAACACCACTTTTGTGGATAGTTACGCTAATTCATCGCGTCAAGTTATTTTTTAAAGATCATTGATTTGAGCAGCAATTGGACTGACAAAGTTAAGAAGCTTAAAGTTAAAAGTAAGTGACGGTGATTTAATATATGTATGTACATAAATATTCAACAATAATGTTGTTATTTTCTGGTCAAAAGAATCACATGATAAAGACTGGAGATATGCTTTCGAGTCCAGTTTTAGACGAAATTGGCTTCATGAGCGTAGTGTGTAGAATGGTCTTCTTGAAAAGACTGGATAATAATTTGAGTGAACTGCTGACTAGACTGATTTATTAAATTAAAATTAAGACACCTCCCTAATGCTTGGGCTTTAAGGTTTCAACACTTAGACTCCTAAAAATTAGGGTAAATATATTGAGTTAGCTTAGAAGTCAAGGCTTTAAGCCAATCACACAGTCCGCTTATTTCCTTGTGGTAATAGTTAAACGAATCATTTCATTCATTCATTTAAAAAGAAATTTAAACCTTAAGATCTTACGTTTGAATATCAGGACCTAACAAATTGTATTGAGTTCATTTAATTTCCTTTAAAATTTGTTTAAGATAGTACCATCATCAGATTCTTTGACGTAAATGCCGAAACAGTCTCAATTTTGTTCAGCTTAACTTGTTCCTTGTAGCCATAGACCGAACAGCTTTATAGCTTTGTATAAATATAGGAGTGATATCTCATACATGGAAAAAAAGCACATTTATCTATTTTTCGTTCTTTTTTTCATAACATACAATACACCCTTTCAAACAAATTTAGGTAAAAACAATAGTAAAACATACAACAGAAATTAAAGAAAAAATAAAAATGTCCTTCAAGTGGTTTAAAAGCTGTTCATAATAATAGGACCTAATACGTGACCGTTAAGATTAATTGTTTCGTTATTAAAGAAACTTATAATTTGATGAAAATTGACTAAATATTTAGTATTATATCTGTTATTTTTTAATATCGCCAAACACAAAGAACACAGTATGCTACGTAGAGAGTCAACAAGATGGTGGCAACAAATTCGTGTTATTTTCTGCCAAGTTTTCCTAACTGTACTCCAAAACTGATGTTTGTTTGTTAGTTTGGCAACGGCAACATATTTTTTGATGCCACACATATTAGAAGAGATTCAAGTCAGGGGACTGTGGGCTCACTCCAAAGCCTCAATCTTTCTGGCACAAACGTAATCTTTAGCCATCTTGCTGGTATGCTTGGAATCCCTAACTTGTTAAAAGTCTAGTATTTAGTATTTTGATATAAAGATGTTGATCGAATATATGGGCCTCGTTTCATGATAAGAGAAACATGCCCATGTTCAATGTTTTTTTTTCTCGGTTTGAATTATATTTGCAGTTAAACTAAATGGGTTATGATAATTCTTACAACGCCTTAAGACGTATAAGATGGATAAAGAATGGAAGGAAGAAATGCTTTAAATTATTCTAGCTTGGTAGTTTTTCTGCCTACCTGTTTCTTGTAAGTTCATACGCAAGTACTGGAAATTTGTGGATAAAATTGTTGCGGGCGTATCTGCTCAAATGCTTGTGCACCTATTTGAGCCACAAATACATCACAGAAGAGATTTTAACTGACAGGTAATACCCAACCGAGACCTAGATGCAGTCGACATTGGTCTTAAAGCGAAGTTTTTGAATCTGTTTTTCTTATTTGTCCAGTGGACTTGATGTGTCCTAATTATCGCCCACATATTCCTGCAGCAAGCCAGCCTTTAACCGATCTCTTGCTCGGAAATATTTTCACTGAACCTCTTACCCCTAGTCAAACCATGATAAGCAACTGATTAATCATTAAATTCCAAGACTATTTTCTCTGTCCGAAAACAAAAGTACTCGACTTCTGTTGTTCAAGTCAACTACTATGATTCACTTCACTATTTTCCGACTCTGTCTGATTCACGAAAATACATTTCATTGACAACAAAAGTGCTTCTAAGTTCAAAACTATCGCTTTGTCTTCGACACGATAAGCGCCCAGATCATGATGTGTCCTCTTACACAGAAGTCCAACGTTTTTGCCGTCACACCATTCACCTGCTTGCCAACAATTTTAACTACTTACTCCCTTCTGGACTTTAAACACCTCGATTCATTTCAATTATTCTTTTCAATGATCACCCTCCACACACCACAAGAGGATAAGTATTTTAAATCAATCTACACCGGCAGCCACGAGTGCGAAAGTTCAATAAATTTTCAAGTTGAAACGATTACGAGGCGATTTGTTTGGGGATCATTAATATAAAGAAAAAAAATTCCTGAGTACTTATTGGGCTTATCCGGATTACCATTTAAGTCCTGACGAGGTAAAATCGTTTTTGATTTTTTTTTTTATGTCAAAGGCATCTCACTCAAAACGTTTGCTAAGCACGAGAAAATGGCGTAAGTGTCAGTGGGGTCGGTGAGTTTTGACAGTCGGCAACTTAATTATTTCACCACAAAGTGTTGTGGTTATTTTGCAATTGTATCTGGGTTAAATCAATGCGACAGATGACATGTTGTGGAGACGTATGTTTCTTTTTTTTTAATTTGTTGGAAAGGGTGTTTTACAATTCACGCAAGATCTGAATTTGGCGTCATTTGTGCGGTTAAGTGTTGCCAATCAGTTTGACAGATGACAGCTTAGAGTTAATCAAAATAGTCTTCGAAAATTTCGACATAATATTGCGCCCTAGCCGCCAAATTATCGTAAGCGACATTTTAAGTGAAAATGAGTTAATGATGCAGTTCGATATGATATTCGATTGTGCGTCTTTCTTCATTATTGGATTTTAAGTAAAGCATTCCAGCTAAAAAATTATTTCTTGTAGAGTAACTTCAGGCATTGTGGAATATACGAATAATGTGGAATATTGCCTTATTTTCTAAGCCGTAGAAGGTCTGGGTGCTGTCTTAATTTTCTCAAAATGTAAACAGCATAAAAGAAGTGTTACGCCTTTTCCTTATTGATATTACCAACCGATGTGTCTGAGTCATTCAAAGTTCTTATTAAGGGGTACATGACTTTTTTTGTGCATTTTTGTATGAGTTTTTTTCCGAGGAAAAATATGCAGTTTCTTTAATTGTGCAAGTCTAATTATAATCGAACACGTGTTAAGTTTAATTATTTTGTTTTAAATCATTGAGTTTTGTAATATATTTTGTGTTATGGGTCGTAGTTTGCAATTGTTTCCAATCGGGTATTTAACATTACCCGCTTATTATTTTTTTCGATTCTGTAGTTGGATACTGCTTGGGAAGATGCTTAAAAAATGTGAATTAAGGCGATGGGATAGAGATGGAGTGTCGGTTTTGGTTGTCTGACCAGGAGTCACATACGTTCTCTTGCATTTCAAATGGCAAAAAAAAGAATGCATCCTGAATCGCTTTTCCACTTTAAAAGAATGAGCTCGGAAGGATTGGTTACACACTGTCTGAGTTTGTTGCTAACGTTAGCCAATATATCAGTATTCAAAATGTAATTAAAATTTCCTATTTGATGCATGGTATCTGGTTGAAACATGTAACAATAAAATGTGTATTCCACAATACCCGAAGTTACTCTAAAAACTGAGAAAGCAAAATTTATCGTGAGGGACATTCTATGCCAAATTTCATCAAAATCTTTGAGCCGGAGGTCGTGCGTCCTGTTTAATGTCGTTGTCAGACAAAAAACAAGGAAAGTCAGCAGATTGGGAGGGATGCTACAGCTAGTTCCAAATTATGGAACCCTTTCACAGTCCACGAATCATTTGTCAGTCCCAATGGTGCAGACTTCGTTTTATAAGGAGTGCCAAAAAAGAGCAATAATTGATTTCGTTTTAGATAGAAAACAATTAAGGCCTTAACATGATTTCTAAGCCTGACCTCGCTGTAAAGATATAAATCACGTCATCACGTAATGAACGTGTTTAGAAGTCCGCGTAAACTTGTCAAAATGATCAGTTGATAATTCGTTTTAGTCTATGGATTCGATTCTTCGGAAAAAAAAACTACTCTTTTTCCTCCATCGTGATAACTCACCCATAATCACTAGTTTCGTTGGCACATTTTTAACTCAACAAAAAAAAAGAACTAAGACCTCTCAATCAGTCTTGACATTTTCAAAATTTCCCCGCACAACTCTCAGCTCAAAATCTTTGGCTGCTCTCACTTAACAGCGTCGTGTCGATAGACGCCATTGTACCTCACTCCGAAGACAACGAATAATAAAATTATGAACTCTATGCTGTTCACGACATTTCAATTAATTGGTGTACTCCTGGAGCAGTTTCATACCTCTTCATTAATTTCATCAGAAATCCGCGCCAAATGCACAGATTGGCGCAGGCAACCGATCCATCATTCCGCGACTAGCAACGACACAGTGTGATCTGCGGCGGTAGCGGGTGTGAGGTGAACGATGACGATATGAAAATTAATTCGCTAGATTTGAGATGCTAACATTTTCATTTACGATGAATCCATGAAAAACGAAAATGAGCAGCGCAAAACTACTCAAACAATAGCTTGGGGTTATTTTCGCGTTTTTCAATGGAAAATTGTTTTTAAATCCCTCTCCGTTACGTAAATTATTACGGAATGGAACTGTGGCGTGGAACGTTACATAACAGTTGGCAAAATGAGTTTAATTCACAATTGAAGTTTCCTGAAACGAAATTGACATGAGGAAAGAGATCCATCGGGAGGAGTTGAAGGAAATATTGGTGATTTGGTTTTGATCACTGCTTTAGGTCGTTTGAGGATGTTCGTGCAATGATCATGTTCACGATCGATTCTGGGAGAAGTGCAGGCATGAAACACTATACCGACATTAACTTTACAAACGTCTGGTAACGGTGCAATTTTAACGATCATTTCAGAAGGCTTCATAAAGCAAATGCCTTGCTGCAGATTTGATCGTCCGATGATTCGTGATCGCGTCAAAACAGGAGCGAACGAATTTTGAACAAATTTCGATCCGAGTGAATGATTACTTACTTACTGGTGTGGACTTTTTAGTAAGTAACCTCCAATTCGCGATCACTTTATGTGGCCATCTAGCGCTCAATCGCCTGAAGATCTATCATAAGTCTGCAATGAGTGACTGATCAATTATTAAATGAAATTATTAAATCCAATGGTTGGCTCACTGATGTCGATCACTCGACAGGTTCTACAAAGTTCTGTGATAAGTAAGTGATCATACTAAAGGACGATTGAAAAATAAAGAAAAATCGGAAAGTAATGTGCAGCCTTAAACAAATTTTGACGATCCTGTCTAAATTAATTAGATAAATGAGTTTACTGCCGCTTACTTTCCGGATGTTCATCGCCTTTGAATGGCATAAGAACTAGATAGGAACTAGATACGCTGCTGCCGTTTATTTGATCAATTTATTATCGCCTGATGATCACTGCCTAACTCTACAATCACTGACTACTATAACAGATGTTCGAAATGTTAAGAAAGCCCTGTTAACTAGATAAATACATTTTCTACCGCTTACTTTTAAGTATGTTCGTTGCCTTTTAATCGTATACGAACTAGAAACCCTACTGTCCCTGAATTGAATAATTTCTAATCACCTGTTGATCCTGTCTAGCTCGGTGATCACTGATCATTTGATGATGATTCATTTTCACAGATGGTGAAAATCTTAAGGCTACCCTGTTAACTCGATAGACGACTCTTTTGCCGCTTACTTAAGGCCATTTGTTGCCTTTTAATCTGCGATTAGTGGGTGATCGGATAATCAGTAGAAAGAGAATAAACCTCGATCGTAGATGACGAACCAGAGGTCTAGATTTTAAAACCAATCTGGTTGATTGATGATCTCCAGCCAAATCTACGATCTCTGATCAATGAGTTCGCAAGTTGTTTTTAAAATGGCCACTCCTCCTTCGAAATATGGTCAAAATGTTGTTCTTAATGAAAAACCATCACCGATTCTCTAAACGAATTGTTGGTCTCGAAGATCGTCTTTAAAGATTAGATCCGACTGCGATCAGTTGGACTTTTGTAAAACTTCAACTGAGTGATATTATTAATGGCCGATCATAGTAAATGGAGCACTGCACGCTGAAAAGTGAGAGGAGCAATAGACTCCACCTCGCTTATCAGAGACCAGATCGAAGTTGAAAAACCTCAGCGATCAGTAAAACCTGCGGATCAGATCAACATCTACCCACTGACCTACGAAAGAATGTCTTTTTCAGAAAAAAAAATAAAACCGTCCCCATTTAGGTCGTGATCTATGAAATATTTCTCAAAATTTATGGTCGACATGGTAAGCATGTATCACTCTCCTGTGCGCTGAGAGTCAACTGCGAGCCCCTGTGGCACTTGGCATCGCATAGCATTCCAAAATAGTGTCCACTCTGCGTGCCTGGTCCGCGTTCATGCAACTTGTTCCGTTCAAGGCTATCCATTTGTTGGTTTTCGATGAAATAACTTGACGCACACTCCAACTTTCCTGCCAGCAGTTTTAATAGCAAACAGCCAACAACCAACAACACCGGCATGTAAAAGAGACCATAACAACAACAACAACTTGCACACATTTTCGTACAAAAATTTACATTGTTGTTGTTGGGATTTCTTAATTGGCGCCCAATTACGATATCAGAAGGGGATCACAGTGAAGCGAATTAACAATTCGGCGTTGGCGCCTAATCTCTGTGTATGTCATTTTCTCACAAAAACAGACACACACACACAGAGAAAGAGAGACATTGGACAAGTAAAAAAAAAAAAACCTGATTGTTACCTGCATTTGTTGGTATTTATCTGTTACCTGAGTTGTAAGGCATTGAGATAAATACTTGTCGCGAGAGAATCGTCAATGAAGTTCCCGGCCTTGTGGGCTTCCAAAAACGGTCTTTGATGGCAGTTTTCATATCGTGCTCGTTTTGTTTTTTTCGCTTTTTTTTTTCTCTCAAACAACAACGCTTAATCACAATTTTTTTTTCTGTGTGAGGAGATTATTGACACAATACGCGGCGGATTGGATTGCTGGCGCGTCTTCGATGAAACGCAGGCAAGACGCAAAAAAAATAAAAAAAAATTAGATAATGACAATCTTTGTCTGAGATATTAATAACATTGAAAGTTAAAATTAAATTGAATTTTCGGGCTGAAAGTTATTCTCTGGTAGACGAGAGAGTCAGACATCAAACGTCTAGAATACCTGGACGAATTTTACTCGCTGGCAGAATGCTAAGAGGATTTGATTGTCTTGAAGGATCGGCCATCAGATTCAGGATTAGTGCAGGAGACTAATGGGATCAGTTAAAGTCCGTTGAACTTAGGTTTCGGCAAAAATTTAATTTGACTTGGAAATAATTTTGTTTTGCGAAAGATGCTTGGTCAAGAATTGAAACTGAATACAACTACGATGTCACGGATAGTCATAGTACGTTTATCAATTTATTCACAGTTCTTAAAGTGTTACTTACTTACTTAGCAGGCATTTAACCCTTGGAGGGTCTGTGCCTTAAAGTGTTACTACTTTTCAGTATTCGAATTTAACCTTTTTTTTAATAATTTTATTGGAAATATGTTTTAGGAATTAATGTTAGATCATTTCATAACTTCAGCTGGTGGTATCTTTTTTTTTTGTTCCTTGAAAAGGTGTAATACAAAAATTTTGCTGTATTCTACACAAGCTTTGGTCAAGCTTATCGAAAATGGATACGTGCTCCAAAACAATGTTGCGCTGAGTGGCGGCACTTAAATTAAGCATTACTTAAAAGGTAATAATCACCCCTATTATGAATAAAGTTCCGCCCGAACTTTTTCTCTCATCGGGAAACCCGGCATTGCGATCGATGTTCGAAAGGGTAAGGAAAAAGTTCTCCCTATTGTAAACAACTTTCCGATTTTTGACAAATTTCCCCTAGAACTTTTTCCCTGTCATTTGTCTACGAAAATTAAGTCAAACAAAGAAAAATTTGAAAATTTGTCGCAAATTCTTGAAAATATAAGTACTTTTTTTTTATTGGGGCTTGGTGAAGATATTTAGGGTCCATGTATTTATTTATGTTTCTAGGTCAAATGCTACAAATAAAAGAAAAGGTGAAATTTTAGTTAGCTGGATGGAGAAATATCCAGACATTGCTAACGACTTAAAAAAATGGGTTAGAGTTACTGAATGTTATTTTACTTTTTTTGTTATTTTCCAAGGTATGAATAATAAAGTAAAGTCTTTTTTATAAATTTTTTTTTTATTATTTCTATTATTGAAATAAATCATCGAAAAATTGCAGCTACGTCTCTTCGCACACGCTGCCCTTTTGCTAGATATACTGAGTCAATGATTTTCTTGACGGCTGCAAGGAGTTTATCAAAACATCCAAAAGATATTTGAAAACTTCTTTGTTTACTCTAAAGTACTGCTGAAATCTACTTAAATATGTACATAAGTCATATAGGTTTTGAAAGTATGATGAATACCCTTACATAGTATCTGGCATTTCCAAAGGATTCGATTTGTCTCTTAATTTTCTTCGTATTGTCCGTAACTTAGTATTTATCTTTCTTATTTCTCCAATTTTAAACATTTTATTTGGAACTATTTAACTGATTTAACCATAACAAACTGTTTTCTGATATATGACGGTTGTCAAATTTTTCGGAAATGATTTCAAATATAGTTCGAGGGGAAAAATTCCGATGGAAATTTACAATAACAGGAAATTTTTCCCGAGAAGGAAAAAGATCGGGTGAAAAAAAGTTCTCTCGGAATTCATAAAAGGGGTGAATATAGACTTCAAAAGAAAAGTTTCACCATTATTATGGGCCACGAAATGAACAAAATTACTTTGTCCGACTGAATCGACTACTTTATTTAATTCGTATTGATACGAATAACCGATAGATATTCTGATATTTTTACTTCAGAAAATTGTCACTTTTTAATTTTACTGTAACGTTTTATTAACCCTCGTTTACGAGCGGAACACAAAATCGAAAATGAGTAAAGTTTTGTGCATTCCATTGAAACGCTTTCCTTTACTAAAGTAATGGCATTAAGAAGACACATTTTCCTTGTTTTTCGGGTATTTGACGTTCTCCGCTCCACATCCGGATATACTCAGGTATTATAGATTTCCTGGGCTTGTTTCATCACTCTTATTGCCGGTATAAACGGTTCTTGATCTAGTATTTGCTTAATGGTTCGTTTATCTCTTGCAGAGTGGTTGGATAATTGGCCAGTTCTTCTTTTGTTTACAGTTTCCAGCAAACCTGAAGCGGTCTCTTTTTAGTTGGGTTGTTGACTGGCTTTTTGAGGTTTGTTTGGATACCACTAGGATATTTATCCTTCCTAGTACAAATCAGTAACCACTAGCCTCTCATTCCAACTAAGTTCCGTTTTTTGGCATACTTATTTTTTATTTGTTATTTTGTTACCATATTCATAGACTTTTCTACATTTCGTCACTTGCTAACAACGACTATACAATGGCAATGTATTTACTTGCTTCCTTAATTGGTTACAGTTATTTAAATGGTCCTTATTGTGAAAATTTACTCGCCGTACGCAAACTTTTGTGGATTGATTTCAGCAATATTGGTTGTTGTTTTTGTTATAACTTTTGAATGGATAAGAGTATTGAATATAATTTGGTAAATAATTTTGGTAAATTCTGAAGCTTTGAGCAAAGCTCTTTTCAAATATGCCTTTCAAAATAAATTGTCACACATGACTTTGGAATAAACGCCCTTTTTCGCGAAATTTCTCTATCGTACGCAAACTTTTGTGGAGCACTGTATTTTTTTAATAAATTATTCGTTTTTTTTTACTATATAATCGTCAGGTGCAGTGACCATTGCATTGGTTTTGAATTTATAGCGTATTTTTTTAAATGACTAAAAAAAAATATGAGAAAAACTATGAAAAGTTACTGTATAACATTTAACCGTAATAACTTCCGTCCAATTAAACATTTAGGCAAAACGTTTTGTTCTTTTGAAAAGTTTTACACAAAAAAGCAAATTTTATAATAATCTACATTCTGAAGAAAAGCTTTCGCAATTCGCCGTTCGGAACCGGCATTAAATAGTAGGTCCCTTCCACATGTGAAAATTATAACGCGCACAACACAGTGGAGGCGCGAAAAAGCTAGGCTCTGGCTCTCAACGAGCTGTTACGCCACCCAATACATAATACATTCTGAAGTTGCATATAAGAATGAAAAAAAGAAATTTGAACAGCAATTTATTGAAATTATCAATATTCTTAGGCATTCTTTCACTGCATGCATTCACTTTAATATGTGTAGTAGATCTTTAAGGATAGTCTCTGCACCAAAGTTTATTTGATTAGTTTTTATTCGAAAATTTATTTTTTGAAAGAAAAGGGAAAAATGTATTCAGCAGGAATAAAAACTACGAGAATATAAAAAAAACTTAAGAGATTTAGATAAATCTCTCGGATCCTTGCTCATTAACAAATAATACAAATTTAGATAGTCCGGTATAAGGCAAAAGTAATATACAAGACATTATCTGTCATTTTGCTAGAAATTTATATAATGAAACCCTTTTTTCAACAAAATTTGTCAAGCTATGCTCTAGCCCTGTATGGGCTGTGTCTCAGATTATTTATTTATTTATTTTAGTTGAATTGATAACAATATAATTCTTTTAATATGTGTTCCATAAAGAACTGGTTCAAAAGAACTTTTTGACATGTTCGTGATACACACTTTTTGCATCCAGTAACTTAAGTTAAACTTCAAGAGCAATTATTCTTCCACAAATAATCCAAACCTTTATTTTTGATTGTTTTCTCCTCAAAAAATCCTACAAATGCTGCCAACAAACCGACAAAATTGAAAGATATGACTCAAAACACTGTAAAGGTATTTTGGATACTCGAATTTGAAGGATAACATTCTTTACGAAAAAACATTTGCAATTTGCAGAAATTCCACAGAATTGTTATTGTGCACAAGAACATCTTGAAGTCACGTCGTTTACATAGAATCTCCGTAGAAAGTATTTGTAATATCTAGAGACTTCCAATTAAATGAATCACTTTGATTTGCTATTTTGAAGAAAGCATTGAATCAGCGGTCTTTTATGTCACACCATTACAGGTTGCCCGTGTTCCTCAATGGCGGCAAATCAAAAACTAAGACGTGAAAAACTACGCTTAGAAAAAACCAGCAAATAACCAGACATAGACAAGACCAGACAAAGAAGTTTCTCTATGGCAGTGAACGTATTTCTTAATCAACCGAGGAACCAATCAACTTCTCATGGCTTTAGTTAAGTCAAACGTCGCTAAGATTCAAAGACAAAGACCACCCATTCAAGAACAATCAACTCACTAGACGCACATAGCTTCTGATGAACGTGCATCCCCAAGTCACGTGGAGCTCCTTCGTTTTCATCGTTATGGCTCTTTTACGCATGCCCCCCATAAGACTAGTAAAGGGACTCGCTATCAGTTACATTACTCAGCTCTTATTTACGACCAACTAACGTCACAATCCTACTGACTAACTACCACCCATCCGTTGGCGCATCACCCATAGCCACCTGATTAGACATTCGAGGCATAAATCAATTTTAACGAATAATGAATGACGTGTGACTTAAATCACAATCGACAGCACCTCGAAATCCATCGCTTGTTTGATTTTTATCACCGAAGAAACACCCATTCATTGGATTCCCAGGAATCTTATCTCTCAAATCTGTTTTTGAAAAAAAGAAATACAAAACCCGTACCACCAGAGCAAGAACACATCACCATCCCACGACATGTCAACTATTTGCTCTCTTTGGGTTTCCTCTGCCACTCCCTGACATTTCGGGGATAATCCCTCGCTCGTAGTTAGTCATTCGTTCAAAAATAGCTTCCCATTTCATTCTGCATTCCTAGTGGGAAGTAAATCAACCTTGCGCACCGACACGCCGACGACATCGCGTCCAGTTTCGCATTCGAAAAGTTCAACAACACTTCACAACGATTTGTCTTTCGGTCGTGTTGTCTAATCATTTTTGTTGTTTTTGTCTAGAACCATTTATGTCAAATTGACACCCGCAAGTGACTCAGCCTAACGTCAAAACACAAAAAAAAAAAACCGGAAGCGCCAATTGTGGAAATTGTGAAAATTTCATTAAATCGTTCTTTCTCCGAACAAAGCCTAGCGATGGAAACAAAAGGCGACGGTGACAGCGTTGGAGAAACAACTAGGAAAACGAATTGTCATTTAATTGAAAAGAAGGAAAAATCTAAATTCATGACTTGTCTCGTCTAGCCCGCGATGTGGAGAGTGTCAGCAAACCCTTAGCCGTCGCTGTCGTCGTCGTCGTCATTGTCGTGAATGCGCATGCGTGCAATAATTCAATCAGTTGTTGCTGCCGCGTCCGTCTCGATGCCGATCGATAATTTAGTATTTAGAATGAATTTATTTCGAGTGTTCTGTGCAATTGTCATTGGAATTGTTATCACGATCACGGATATCCGTCATTGGGTTTGTTGTTTCGAGTCTTTGTTTGACGGATACCCGGCTTTGCGGGTGACATTTGGATGGATAACTGTTGTGATTACAGTACCTTGCGGTGGGCAAAATGAAGAAGGAACATAAAATTCTAATTAAAACGAGAAGTCGACGTACGCCAGATGACTTTGCGTCCTTTCTTCGTTGACGTCGTTGTGTCGCAGTTTGATGGGGCTGTCAATTGGCTTACGTCGCTTGGTTTCCATCTTCAGTTCGGGGTTGCTGGATGTCAGTGTTTTGTTGTTTGTATTTGCGAACACATTTCGTGACGCTGACGGATTGAGTGGGGGAAAAGTTATCGTTTTGTTTTGTTGGGTGTATGATTGACTTGGACTCAATTGGTTGGGGAACTTTCTGGGAGATCATATCGACTCTGGAGTTACTTTATTTATTTATTTTCAGTAATCTAAAAATTTTGAGTCAGATAAATAGCAAAACTTATCAAATGCTTTCGTTCACTTAAATATTTTTGATCTAGTTTATTCATTTTTAGTCAGTTCCGCCGAATATACAATGCTCAAACAGACAGACCGAATCAAATGTTTTGCTTAAGGCTTGTTTTACATTAAATCAATATAGCTAAGAGGTTTTCATGATGCATTTTTGGTGACATAGAGATCACCCAAAGATATCGCGGTTACCATCCTTAAAAGAAGAGTTGATCTTTTGTCCATGTGTAATGCAAACCAGGTTCTCTCAACATTAAAAAAATCCCAGTAAACTGTGAAAATGTGTTTAGAGGTTTGTAACCACCAAATGACGTGATATTTCAACCATTCACGACACAACCATCCTTGACCCTCAGCCACAAACGTGGTAATCGCCTAAAAATTTCATCGAAAAAACCCCAAAACCACATCACACTTTAACAAAATGCCCTCCACTTAGTCCAGCTGACATTTGATTAAAAAACTCAGAAAGACAACTGAAAAAAAAAAATTACTAGCCCACACGTCTTCGCAGTCAATGCCATTTCGGATAAGTCACCGCCCGACACCGCACACAACTGTCGACATCTGATTTATGTAGGCATTTTGCCATTATTACACAATTCAGCCGGTTGCACGCCATTTGAACCCACCATCGTCGCCAATTCAATGTTAATGTCAATTTTCAACGAAAAAAAAGAGAAAAAAAGCACAAATCCCAAGTGGAAGCATACACCAGCACAATGACATGACTTGCACCATATGCGGTCAATGTGCGGTGTCAAAAACTGCCATTGATCCAGCGCCTTTGGGCCCGCAAGCTGGTTGGCTGTTAGCTGTGAGCTATGCCTAAAAATAAACATTACACTCGTCTTCGATCGGTTTTTTGTAGGTTAGGATATTTGCATTTTATAATGCTGTGGCCTTTGGCAAAGTGCGCCAGAGGGTGATGGACGGGGAGCGGAGCATCAGGAAATGAGCGTGGGTGCGTGTGTTTGCGGTTGGTGACCAAAGGTGAGAGTCATACTCAATCATAGCAACCGGTTGGTTTGCCTTTTTTTTCCAACTAAAGTGTGGGCTGTAGACGAAGTTGACGGTGCCTGGTGGTGATATGTCGACTGTCGATTATCTATTGTCTACATCAATGCCTCAGCCCTTTCAGTCTAGAGGAAGTGGTAGATCTACCTCCAAGTTCTTGTTGGCACTACTGACACGGATATAAAGCGATCCCATCTTCAAAATTGGAGCTCCATCTTGCAAATGAACCTTAAATCGGACACTGACAAATGGAATGTCCATAAAGGTTTCAACGTAGTAAACTCGGTTCGGCATTGATGCCTGTAACTTTTAGTTTTTGACGTTTTTAAACGAATTTAAGAAGCAAGAGTAGTTTATTCTAATTACAGGGTTCTCATCACTTAACACGACTATCGCCTGACAATATCTTTTGAACGATAGCTGTGCTTCACGTAAGCATAAAAAAACCATATCGACAGAACATAACGTTTTCTCCGCTTCACGTAAGCCGAAAACTGTCATTTTCTATCGTCTCGACGATGGTTTTCTGACGATACCTAATTTGCTATCGTCCTAGAACAAATTATGAAAAATATTGTAAAATGTTTGACTTAAATAAATGATATATTGGATGGAGTACTGAAAAAATAGTTTTCTAATGTTTTCTTTGCATTACACATTTTTTTCACAGAGAAAAAGACTTCTTTATTTCCCATATTTGACCTACAATCATATATCCAATCCACATTTTCCCTTGGAGGCCTTTGGTGTGAGTCCCAGTTGAAGTAAATGTCAGTTGTGAGCAGGAAATGAAATGTTTATAAATAGACACCAATTTAACTAATTCATGCTTATAAGTTATTTTGATATAAACTAGAGTGCCTTATACCACCTTAGTATTCATTTAATTCATTCTTGGACTTGAAAATACAAAAGGATAATGAAAGATGACAAGCAGGTTTTATTTTGACACAAGGAATGGAGTATTTAGTAGCGCTCAAACTGTGACGATAGACGAGACTATGGCGATAGTGGTACGTGAAGCAAACTTTTGAAGATAGCTTTGACGACAGTCGTCTGGACAATGAACGTCTGAAAAGTTACGTGATGAGTGCCCAGGGTAAGCCAAGGATATTTGACACCTCAATGATGAATATTGATGCAAACTTTATCCAACATAACAAATGTAAATTTGATATTGACAAGAATGCACAATAAAATACAGTCGAAGCCCTCTAAGTCGATATCATTCTAACTCGAATTTTTTCAACATATTTTGGCATTCCCTTTAATTTTTCATACAAAATCCATCCTAAGTCGAACGCCAAATAAGTCGAAAAGCCTTCTAACTCGAATATATTTTTTCGACTCTTGGTCTACTTTCAATTCCTCTAAGTCGATTTTTTTTTTTTGCAAATAAATAAACAAAAATTTCCTTTCGCAACTTGTATTGCATGCTCTGACTCTTTCTCAATTTGGCACTGGACCACTGGACCACCTTTCATTTCATGTTGATTTTTTAGTGCAAACACGTCGCAGAAAAAAGCTCATGTGGTTGCCCTTATTATTGTTTACCTATGCAAGAAAGAAAGATAATGCTCACAGCAAGAATGAGGATGTGCATGGCAACCTACACGGCAAACATCGAACTCAAAGAACATGAGAAAATCGAAACTATTCGCCAACGGTTCTCGAAGCACAATCATGTTGGACGAACACAATTGTCGTCTAGGGCCACATAATCGTCGTCTACACACAATCACAAATGAACTACAGGTTATTTGTGCACACAACCGTGCGGCTCTGTGTGAATAACTGCGCTGCTTATTAACAGTCAGCTTAACAGCTTAAAAACAGTCAAGTGTCAGAGATGTTTTCAAGCTTCATTTAGTGAATGCATTGAGAGTCCGGATGAGTTCCAACACTGCCTTTTTAAAATAAAGTCCTTTTTAAAAGTCTTCATTCTCCAATTTTAAAGACTTAATCCAAAATTACAAGCTTTTTTAAGTAATTTCCTTAAATGTATACTCTTTTGAATAAAATAAAAACTTTTAAACAGAAAAAAATATTATTCCCTCTAACTCGAATTTTTCGAAAATTCGAACTAATTTCTATATCCCGTGAAAACTCGACTTAGAGGGCTTCGACTGTATCTTTTTTTTTAGGTAATTGTTGACGAATTCAAATTATTGAGTAATGGTTTGCAATGGTTTTTGCTGACTTGTATAAAACACAGCGAAAATATTATATATGTATATAAAAAAGAAAATTAAGTATTCGTTTTTTGAATTTTACTTGTTTTATTGGAAAAAAGAAAGAAGAGAACATTAATTTTATTCCATTTAGTTTTTAATGTGCCCCTACAGCTCTTCTTGTGTTTTTTCTTAAGTCTTCACGTTTCAATGCAAAACAAACAAAAAGAAGGAAGTCTTGGATCGAACTTAGTCCAAGTTGGTTTTCAAGTTTTGCAAGTTGGGAGGCAGGTTTTCATAAATAAAATTTTGACGGTTCTTGAGGATCTTGATATTTTGCACTTGTAACTTGACCCAAAAGGCCGGCAGTAAAAATGAAAATGCAATGTTTTCCTTCGAACAGAACAAAGCAGTCATAATGCAAAATATAATAAATAAAATACAGTACAACCTCAATAAAAGCAACTAATAGAAATTTGGCCAGTTGCTTTTATTGAGTGTGTTGCAATAAGCTAGTCAACAAATTGTAGGCCAAATATAAGACAAAAACACCTCAGAATAATAAAAAAAAAACATGTGTAAACTCTGGTAAATAAACCAAAACTGGTAATTTAATTCAGATGTGTTTAAAATTAAAAAAAAAATTAATTATTTTTAAAAAAATTGAAAAATTTTTAATTGTGTCTTTTTGGACGCAAAGTTTCTCTTATCGAGTCATATTTTTTTGAGGAGTTGCAATAGCTGAGTCAACAATGGTAAGATTTTAAGCGTTGCTTTTATCGAGAAGTTGCACGTATCGAGTGTTGCTTTTATTGAGGTTGTACTTTATATAAAAAATGCAAAATATTCCGAGGGCTTAAGAAAGAATGTGTTGTCCGCAGCTTAAACGTAGGAATCACTGCTTTCACTAAATGAGAACGTTGAAAAAAGAGAAACTCCCACTTGCCTTTGAATGTGATTTTATTTTCTATTAAAACTAAAGAAAATAGTTAACAAATAAAAAATAAAAGAAAGAAAATTCATAGCTTACAAATGTGACCAATCCAAACTGCAAAAAATGCTGTGTGTGATGAAATTCCTTCTTTCTTTTTGATTCAACCAACAAAAGTAACACTGTTTTTGTTTCAAAGCAGAAAAAAAAAGGTTCTAGAACTATCCTTGCTCAATTAGCTCAGATAAAAGATGGCGAAGGAAAATTCACCACAGCAATAAAATTAACAAACATGAAAAAAGATAATAAGATAAAGAAATGAAATTCATGGCTCGACGACAGAATGATTATTGTATCTTGTCCCCCAACAACTTGAGACGTTTCTCCAATCATCAGACGTAAACCTTATAAAAAACCCTTGCATTATTTTTGAGTGTGAAGTAAGGTAAGGAGGGATTTTAAACAAAACTGGACTAAAGACATCATTTTTGGAGGAAGCGCTTCAACTAAGTCTTGCAAATTTTAATCACAAAAGCATTTCAATTGAGCAACAGCTTAGATCTTGTTTAAAAAGCCGAAGATAAAATCCAATTTTCTAGTTCTAAAATAATTGCTAATTCCATTGTAATTTTGTTCCGGTATCTGTCGGAAACAAAGAACCACAAACTAACCCCCGGTAGGTGTTGCACTTGAATCTGTCTAATTGGCAACTCCCAGCAGGAACCAGCCTGTGAACATTTTTGCACTTGACCAACACCAAAGCACTCACAAAAAACAAAAAAAAACGTAAGCATAAATCCAACCGCCTTCATTATGAAACACTAAGTTCTCACTTACTCATCGCACTGTCGTCAGTTGACCTCATGCGAGTCTAAAATAGGCGAAAACCTCTTTTCAAGCTGCGAGTATTTTCAGCTCTGTTGTGTCTTGGACTGGTGGAGCACCAGAGAGCACCTGAGCACCTCCGCCGGCGCCGCGTGCGTCGTCTTATCCACTCGCGCAGTTCATCCGATTGAAATGCATCCAAGGTGGCGTGCTGTACGACACCAACTCTCTTTCGCCGCCTGCTTACCGCCTTCCCTCGTCGACGTTCAACGCGTTCAGGCGCTTGTTGCGGATAATGAATGAAACTGTATACATACATAATTTTAGATTTTGTCCAAATCGGTCAGACGGCTGGCGTCAAGTTTACTGGGTAAGGCAAGGTAGCCCCGTTGTTTTGTTGCTTGGCCAGTGGCTGCGTTACTGACTGACTGACTGACTTAACCTGGAATCAAATGGAATCGCGCAAAACAAAGCACCAGAGCACAAGTTGTTGTCGTCGCTGTTGATGTGTTGAAAGCTGTGGAAAAAAACACAATTTTATTTTAATGTAACCGTAGCAACAACAACAACAGTCAACAGTCCAGTCAAGACCACGTTCACTGCGTGTCTTGATTCAAGTTTAAGTTGACAATGTCTATATCGGTGGGATTTATGAAAACTTTAAGGTTAGATGAGTAATATATCGCGTTGCTTAATTGGCATCATCGGCTACAGAGAGAGGATCGAGTACGCGTGCATTGCCGGCTAATCGGGACTGATGCCACCGAAAAAAAAAAAAAAATGCTGAGGCCGGAGAATATAGCGCTGGCCATGAACTTATGGAAACTGGAACATGGTGAGGTCTCTAGGGGACTGGTTTGAGGTTACTGCTGGGAAATGTCCTGTGTGGAGCTGGATTGACCTTAAAAAAGAAGACGACAAGGGAACAGCGGTGCTCCAAAAGGAATTATAGAGCGGTGCTAACAGCGGTCCCATATCTATCAAATTCGTTGTCCACATTCATTTAATTGTGGGAACCCAGGATTTTGTTGGCAGCGAAATGGGCCAATGCACCATATATTCAAAATATTAAGAGATTTAATAAAAGAAGAATACGTTAAACCGGTGTTAAATTCAATGGAAGATTCCAAAGACCGCCACCGTTCAATGGAAGATTCCAAAAGCATAGGCTAAATGTTGTGACATTTTGAACTTTTAGAATGGATGTTCCTTAGAGACTTTTGGAAGCAATGTAAAGATGTTAAGAACGCGTTAACTAAACGTTAGACTCTGATGTTGAAAATCAACCGTCCGTGAAGTCCACTCCAAACGATGTTTATTGTTAGAATTTTTCTGAATTTCAATTGTTGGTTGCTGAACATGTAACGAGTCTAAGCATAATAAGATTGTAAGCTTTTTTTTTGAATCCTCTACAAGATACTCGCATCACCAGAACTCACATAGTGCGGTATGAAAGGGGCTGCACTCATTCTGAACTCGTCATTAAACTACATCGATTTTTACATTTAGATTTACAAAAAGAATTAAAATTTGGTTAGCAATCGAAAAATCATTAAGTTATAGTCGTTTGTTCTGAATGGTTTCTGAATATGAATTTTTTATTTTATGGGAGTAATTGCGTAGTATCCGTCCATAGCCTTAATTGATAACGATACAAATAAGGACTCCGGGACTTCTGAAAAAACAAAGAGAATATGTTTGTTTATCACTACTTGCAGTTTTTACAAAGATATTTTTTTTTTCAGCTCAAGAATACATTTTTTTTAACAGAAATAGTGCTTCTATACTAACAGTTAATGCGATCGTCGAATTCGCCTCGGTGAAAAATAGTCAGTCAAACAATTTTTACGGCCTCATCTTCAGCGAACGCCTCACACTGGGGCCAGTTGTATGTTTTAGTTTAGCTTTAGTAGGGCAACAGCTCCATTCATTGGGTTAAGACAAGCAAGGAAAGCATCCTCAAAATGTAAAATTGAAATTTCAAGTCTTATTTGAAAGAATGGTATCGTTGGAAAGAATACAAAATTTCTCGTCAAGTTGCTAAACTTTTAAGGCGTTGGGGGTCGCAGGCGTTTTTCGTTCGTTTTTAATGCATTTTTATTTTAATTAACTTAACTACTTACAGGCTAGATAAACATGCTTAAAACTAGCTTAACTAACTTAGAACTAACTTACTGGCCCTATGCGGGCACTCTAAGCTAAACAGTGATTACTCTGTCTTTCGACCTAAACTTAGTACTTACATAATTATTTACTTACATAATCAATTAAACTAAGAAAAATTTAAAAAAAACTTAGCGGATGAACTGCTCTTTGAGAAAAGATGGGGGTCGCAGGCTGAGAAGGCTAAGCGCTGAAAGGTAGGATTTTTTTAAAAGTAAGGAGTGTGTTTTGCTTGTTGGTCATAAACAACTGGGAAAAATATATTGCGCACTGTTTTAAACAAAATAAAATTATGTGCCGGTATTCTATGAATATTAGAGATACATTTTAAAGTAAGAGCATCAAAATACAACTTTTTTTTAAATTTGAAAATCAAAAACATCACCCAAATTTTGTTTAAACAACTTTTTCTCCATGTAGAGCAAGAGGCTTTTGAAAATGGACATGTTTTCTGGTAATTCAGATCTTCGTTTCTTAGAAACAAAAGTTAGAATTAAAAGCCTCTTGCTCTACTTAAAGAAAAAGCCTTGAAACACAATTTTTGGTTGACTTTCTTGATTTCTAAATTAAAAAAAAAGTTGTTATTGTATTTTGATGCTAATACTTTTAGATTAATCTCTAATATTCATAGAATACCGATATATATTTTTATTTTTGTTTAAAATAGTGCGAAATATATTTTTTCCAGTTTTTTATGGAACACCAACAAGAACACATTCCTTACTTTTTGCAAAGAAATCCTACCTTTCTCAGCCTGCGACCTTCAACGCCTTAAAAGTTTAACAACTTGATGAGGAATTTCGTCTTCTTTCCAACGATACCTATCTTTTATGTTACTCTTGAAATGTCCATTTTTGCATTTTGAGCATGCTCTCCATACAACTGGCCCCAATGTGCGGCTGGCAATCCTAGTAAAGTATTTTCGGTCTTGAAAAGTGTTCGCAATTTGTCGTCGTGAGAAAGTTGGGCTCAAGCCTCAATCGGGCTGTTACGCAAACCAATTATTAATGTTTCTATAAAAAAAAAGGCAATTAAATTGAAATTCATTTATTAGCTTAGTTCAAATTAATTTAGTGCGGCAAAAGTAAATGCAAATAACTGTGGTGGACTTTTCTGAATAGTTATTGTCCATTACTTTTCCCCTTAGCCCAAGGCCTTTGTTGGTCTGACTATTTTCAAAATAATAGCAAGCTTAAAATAGTTAAATTAATAAATACTTTTCTTGGTTTGCTTTTGCTTTTACAACAGTCGTATTCTTCTTGTTATTGATTTCAATTGATTTGCAGTTTGATCATTACATTCTGAGTAAAGTACTTTCAGTCACTTTTTTTTTGCAGCTTTGACAATTTTACGTGGTTTTGGATGATAATTATCCTAGCAGCTAAAAGAGGAATTATTTTTGTTACAATTTTGTTAACTTTTCAAAAGTCTAGGGGCTATAAATTGAGCGAAACTGGTGTGGACCATTACTATAATTATGTTTACCAATCTCGCCCATCGCATACAGTCCATGATTGATCTATTGGACTATCTTCAAATACTTTCATGATTGTCTAAATCATTATATTAGGTTGTCAAATATCTCCCTTCCTCCTTTTTGTCTTTTGAATTTTCCGGTATAAAAGACTTTTTTGCTCTGCTTTCTAATTTCAATTCACATCGTTTATTTTAAATCTAATTTAAATTGATCCAACAAGATACTCAAATCAAACAAAATCAAGAACAACTTTTCATAAAAAGGTGAGTCATTGAAATCTGTGAAGTTCTTCATGAACAGAAAAGACCTTTCGTTCGCGGTAAAATTAGGTGCAGCTTTAAAAAACAATTGGCATTGTTCTTTTGTCTCTGCATGAAATCTGATGCGAAATATAAATCTGAAGTGAAAAGTTTTTAACATGAAAATCTCCACGCAGTGATCTATTACTATTTTCAACCAATCTGTTACTTACTGTTGCAATCCGTCTTCTAATTAATATATTTGATCTTTTCAGAAACCAAATATTTTCAAGATTTCTAACGATTAAATTTCAACCGAACACAAAAAAAAGAAAAGTGTCATAAAGTTGTAAAAAAAATGCATACGCATGTCCAAATTAGTAACGAATGCATACAAATTTATGAAGGTGTGTAAAATTTACACATAGCGAAAGGGATCTTGGCCCCAGTTCAGTTAACTTAAAGGTAATAAAAAAATCAATGAAAAACAGTTTCCATTGTATCCACCACATCTGCTTACAGCTTACAAATTTTACTGCCCCACTTGAACTCCACAGTAGTTTTCTCCTCCCAGTCTGAAGCCTCCGCTTTAATTTATTTACAACCGCAGCAATTCAAGTTTATGATCCAAAACCCTACCTACACCGAAATATAAGTTTCTTTTAAAGTTTCTTAACTCTAACACATCTTACAAAATTCGTTGACTAATTGAGGAAACACCATCACATTGCGTCAGTTCCTAATCCAATTAAACAAGTTCTTTGCTCATCCACAGCCAAATAGATAAATTTAAACAAATTTACGATCTAATAACTCATAACAACTTCACTTTATACAACCACACAACCAGAAGTGCGTACACCATCAATGTGGCACAAAAACAACAGTCAGTTGAAATTAAAAACGACTTTAATCTCCAACGCGCCATAAGGTCAATAACGCTAATACCCCCAAAATGCCAATGGACATTAACGCGCTCAAATCGGTGAAGGTCCAAGCGCAGAGTTCATCAACAACTCGGTTTTTGGTGAACGACTAAAACGTCAATCTGACACAATGGAAGATAAATTCCATGATCACGATTTGAATATCAATGTTCAAAGTTTCAAATATGAATTTTTGTGATTTTTTTTAATGCCCTTTCTCGCTTGTAGTATGCGGTACTTACCGCTATGTGTCACTCAACACTTTTAGCATTGAACAAAGTCGTTACACTTTGTGAACATACTCAAAAGGGGCACACACAGAAATAAAAAAAATTGCAAGTAAATAAGAAAGACGAAGAAAGATCACTAATTATTATGAATTGGCGTGGTTAACACATTTCTGTCATACTTTCTGCTTGCGCTTAGTGCGCTCAGACAATGACGTTTGTTGGATGCACACACAGAGAGAATTGCAACGGCTGGGATGTGTTACGTCTGCTGCGGTCTGGAATCTTAGAGATTCAACTCGATACCCCTCATATTTATGGACACTTAATAAATTAATTTTGAAAACTACTCTCAATCGGGTCGATGGTGGTGGCGTTCCTGTGAACGTTGGGGTCCATCATACTTCAACGCATCAATGCGTACGCAATGCTGTAGTTAAACTGCCAATGGTTGGTGCATTCATATTGGGTCAGTTGTAATTTAAACGCCATAAAGTTCAATTGTAGAAATTTACCACCCAGGAATGGTGACAATGAATGCATTTATGCTTCGAGTTGATTTCAGTTTGAGGGAGAAGATGCGTTGATTGGTTGATGAGAACTTTTTTTTTTTTTAATTTTAAAAGAAGACAAATTTGAAAATTCTATTTTTTGAAAGGAAGGGAGGCCTTTAAAAAAATGTGTAGTCTGTTCAAATGTTTTATCGTGTAAAGAAAAGTTGTTTGTAAAAACAGCAAATTCAATTGCTTTCGTCTTGGCCAAATCACACGAACCAAAGTTATTTTATTCACTGAAAAAAGGTTTTAGAAGATGTATATTTACTTGGTTTGGCTTTGCTAAAAAGATTTAAATGCATTTTAATGCGAATGTGAATTTCAAAATGAACAAATCCTGGGTAAGTTACCCTGCCCACTTATAAATTTATGAACATGTTTTTGAAAATTAACTTCTGAAGGTTGATGATAACAGGCCCCGAAATTCCATACCGGATTCCTATTCCACTTTAAAAGTATCGAATAAGAATATTTGAAAATTTTTACATTCGCTGCTCAAGCATTTTACGGAGCTCTACATCTCTACAACTTCCATTGTTTCAAGCAGATATCCTTCATTTCTCAAATAAACCAAGGACACATTCTACCTTTTTTTGGGGGTTTTATGGGAATCGAAAAGTTTAATCAACCAGAGACGAACCGGCACGGCGGGCAAAAGAAACCTCAAAATTAAAAATGTGTTAAGATTATAAACTTACCCAACATTCAAAGTTTTATCGCCATGCAATAGGTTCACGTATAAAAAGTAAAGCTACACCTACTTCTAAAAACAAAATTACAGCCAGCGTAGATCTTCGAATAGGGAAGAGTGTAAAGGTTTCAATTTGTAGCTTTTCTATTCAGTTGCAATTTTATGTTCAAATTTAGAACTTAAACTCGGATCTTTACTACAAGAATTGAACTATTTTGCAGCTGTTCTGTCGTGTACGACCATCCTCATTCCTTCGTAAACTCTTTGAAACACCGTCAAAAGCGAATTTCACTTACATCGAGATGACTGTGCCGGTGTGCTGATTTGATTATTCAGTCACGACCGCAAAGATTAAGATCTTATTCTACCAATCGATCAATTACCAGGTGCGATTATCGACGCTTTCTCAAGACCCTCTGAGTAGGCGTGTGATGCTCACGATCGCTTATCGCAACTCAATCGTGACGAGATGCGTCACAGCTCACCGCATTAAGCTTACAAACCTGACTATTTCACGGACCAAATATAAACAGAGAACGCCATTTAAGAACCCTCAATGATCTCCCATCACCCCGCTCAAATAAGAATTTTTTAATGACCACTCGAGAAAGGCCCGACGACTTGGTCCACCACTCTGTTTGGCCAATAATTTAGCGTTCAAATACCGCTAATTAACGCTGGAAAACATATTTCACTGGCGAGAGGCGTTTTATTGCGATCAAAACGGTTTAAGCCAAATCAACAGCCACTCACACGCGCTCACTTGTTACACAACAGATTAACGTGCAGAAGAGATGTGGGAGGCAACGGGTCGAATACGCATCGCAAGCGTGACTTTTTCAAAACACCTCGTCGCGTCGGCTCTCTGGCGATGGTGACACACCTTTCCCGATTGGGGAAGCACGACGTCGGCGCACACGCGTTGAACGCTTAGCAACGACCTTGCGCTTATTGCCACGCTGATGGCGGTGATCGTGACGTCTCCAACGTCCCTCCCTTCTTCATTCTGCCACCTCAGATGTCGAACCGGCGATGCTCATGGATGCAGATCATCTGACAAAAGACGAAGAGGAGGAAGCAACAACAGCAAGAGGAAAACAATTCAACTCGTCGATTGAATCGATCGATCGATCTGATCGCTTGATCATTCCGTCAGTGGGTCGACGACGATGGTTGTGATTGTTCGGTCGGTTTTACGGTCATCCCCTGCGTCGCTTCAACGCACGTTACGGTTGAGCGGCTGTGTTGTCGTCGAGAGTGCCTTCGGAGTCTGCTTTGTAAGCGCGAGCACCTGTCGTTTGTGATTTTCTGTTGTGTTTTGAATTTTTTTTTTTAAGTGAAAGCTCACGCATTTTAAGGTCATTTCTAGGCTGTATGATAATTGAACAAAAATACAAAAAAAAGAGAGGAAAACAAAATCAACTGACAAGGTATTTTCGATAAACAATAAAGAACAGGAAGCAGAAACATTTTTTTTTTTTTGCTTTACAGCAGCTGCCCGCAGCGCAAAGGTCGTGCGCGCATTGTTTGCTCGTAGTGTGATCGATGGAAGCGTTTTTTGTTTTTTTTTTTTGTTTTTGTTAATCGATCGAATAAGTGAGGTGAAGTTGCATTTAGTCACGCACGGTTGAACTTAGTTCGCAGATGACGGGTGCCAGATTTTTCTTTTTGAAAAATTTCGATCGTAGGTTGTCGGCTAAAAACCGCACATTTGGGTCAAGAACTTGCGGCGGATGACAGAAGAGACTAGAGGGAAACTGAAGGTCGAGTAGATTTGAACAACGTGGATATACTCTAGAAATGTTTTTTTTTTTTACAAATTGAGGAAGAATCAATCGATCTCTCACCAATATATACTTTTTACAAATGCTCTTTAAGCCCAAAACGCAACAGCGCGTTCGGTCGGTCTGCCTTTGACATTTAAAGTAGAATACACGTAAAAGCATTCTACAAATCGAAATAGCGCGGTCGGGTGTTGCAATTTCGCAGATCGTAATATCGTAAGCTCGACTGACTGGGTCTACTCGCTCGGGCGTTTGACAGATATGTGCATATTTTTGTTTGCTTATAAACGAAATTTGAATGTGAAAAACGATTATTTGAGTAAATAAGAATTGCTTTTGATTTTAGTCTGAAAATCAAATTGTTTTCTTGCAAAATTTTGATCAGGGGATGGAATTTTTCGAGAATAAGCTGAATTAGGGAAAACTACGCGCGAGCTCCATTTCGATTTGAAAAATTGAGACGTGCGTTGACATTCTTTTTCGTAAAGTCGATAAAGCGCGTACCAACGCCTGTCAAAGTTCGGCCGACCGAACGCGCCGTTGCGATTTGGGCTTTATTTGTTACAACTTCCGAAAAGTTGTGCAGTGGACTACTGACAATAACTTGTATTCCTCCGTTTATTTATTTATTTATTTATTTAATTTAATTTAAAGTTGGTCATCTCTTTTCTTATTTAAGTCGCATGAAGTACAAAACTTCTAATGATATGCAAACATTATTCTACGCCTCTTAAATCGTCTCGTAAACGCTACAGCCTTTAAAAGGATCTTAAAGAAACGTTCATAATGCGAACAACTCGTGCTTGATTAAACAAAAAAACTTACCGATTCCACCCACTCTTTTCGCAAAAAAATGTCGTTTCATCAATCGACTCCTTTCGTTACGATCTTCTAATTGCTCAACTACAAAAACTCCTTTCGTTTCGGTCTCTTAAAACCTATCGTGTGACAGATCTGTCTACGATCTTAGTTTACACTGCAAACCTTTGCCAAGTCATCATTTCTTTAGAAGCCCACTCAATTCAGCAAAGTCATGGATTAGTCATCACGTAAATTCCTTATTGAATTCTCGAAATAAATTTCTTTGACAGATCGTCACAATTTGTTTTGACCTCAAGTGCCTACTTGCCAGCGCCATCAAGCGTGATGAAAACGAAGTGCTCTGCGTCTTGTTCTGTCATTTATCCGTGCATTTGAACACCACTCAAAAACAAAGCGAAAATATTTTCAGCTTTTTAGAAATTCCTTGTCAAATTCCTCCTCATCGAGAAATTCCCCGAAGCTGACACATGTTGACGACCATTTTTTTCTCTACAAAAAAAAAAATATCTCACTCAGAAATTTATAAATACAACAAACTGACAGTTAGACTGACAGCTGAACTACTCTCCAAACAGAAAAAAAATCGTCAATTTGCATAACGCACTTGACGTGTCTAAGTGCCTACGGTTGGCAATACATGTTTAGCTCGGATAATGCGCAATTTAATTGCAAATAATAAGCCTACAGCGGCGGTCTATGCCAAAGGCATAGACTGGAATGTCAAAGTTGTTTTAAAGATTTTTTTTTTATTTTTGTTTTGCAACAACTCACATCCTTTTCTCTCACTTTTTTTTTCTCTCCGATCCAAGGACTCGAGTGGAGTGAAACAGAAAAAAAAAGCGCATGCATATTGACAGAATATCCACGGCAACTGCCGCATTCTTGGCAAATATTGACATTAAACACCCGCACAGTGCAGCTGTCAAACGCCACTGGTCGTATGCGTGCATTAAATGCTCCCAAGCGAAAGAAAAGACAGTTTTTCTAATTTTTTTTGTAAACATTTTTTGTCGGACGCGTCGAAAGACTATTTACTTGTGATCATATTTAAATCTGATTTGACGTAATGACACTGACGTTTGTTGGCTTCTTAAGTTAACTGCTTGCGTATTCTTCAGGTGTGTCAATTAATTATCAATTGATGTCTACCTATGACTGCACCTAAGTTTTAGAACTCATGCATTATTCAAGTGTGCTGCTCTGCGCGTTTCAGTTTCATTGATGCCGGTTAACAGGCGCTTAATTTCTTGTGTCTGTTTGTTGAATGAGTTAATTTATTTGATTTTTTTTTTCCTTACTCGAGAGGAAGGGATTTGATTTTATTTATTATTCTGTTGAGATTTTTATTCATTTATCATTTTCTTGTTTGTTAGTGATGTCCAACTCGTGGATTGGAGTTCTTTTGTAATAATTTGTGTACAATTTATGTCAAAGTCGCGTGGAGTTAGGTCCGGTTAGTGGATGGCGCTACGTGTGGTGTTTGATTGAAGGGAAGTTTGATGGGCGTGATGTCGAAAGACTCGTATGTAAAGTTATAAGCGGCAAAACTTTTGACTAAACATGTTTTTTTTTCCTATCATTTCTGCTTAGCAGTCTTTCATTGCGTTTATTTAAAAAAAAATCAGGACTAATTCTCAGTATGCAGCTGCGGCAAAAAAAAAAATAGCATCATTACGAGACCCAAATTTCGTTGTGAAATAAAATTTATGTAGCTAACATTATAGCTATGTACAAAGCGCTACAGAGCTCGTATCCAAACTAATCATGCATAGCGTCGTTTTGTAGGTTATGTCAAGACCTTTCAAATGATGTATTGCCGGGTACGAGCTCTGTAGCGCTTTGTACATAGACGGAAAATTCAAAAGACAAAAAGGCGGAAGGGAGATATTTGACAACCTAATATTTGGGGTTATATTCCGCTTTTGGAGGACTTCTGACGTAGGAACAAGATCCCTTACCGCCAAACAACACCATTTTGCTTTCATCGGTCCATAACACGTTGCGCCATTTAGTTGCTGGCCATAATGGTTCATCCATTAATTTCAAAAAGTTAAAATGAAACTTATCTTCTTGGTGCAATTTTTTACCGGCACTGTACGTGAGATAGTGGGGATCATCAGAAAGGAAAGCAGTTTAAGGATCGCTCATCTAAAAAGTAAAAGAACTAAGGTTTAACCACAGCTGATAGGCTTGCGAGGGAAAGATCCAAACTAGAACTGGACCAGGCGATAGTAGGGATCAATCCACCGATCTGCCTCCTTAAGAAGCGGATTGGGGATAAGACAATTAGATAAGCGAATGGCAGGCACTATCTACGTGCGAAACGACAAGAACTATGTGGCCAGAATATGACTATGCCAAAACGAAAGTGCTGCTGTTGCATGACTAAAAGGTCTCTCGCAAGAGCGGTGGGTGTAATCACGGGCCGCAATACTCTCGGAAGCCATTTATTTAAGATAGGACTACTCGGTGACAATGTTTGCTGGGGCTGTGCTGATGAGGAGGAGCGGGAAGACACGCAACATTACCTCTGTCACTGCCCAGCCTTTGTCACTCGAGGTTTAGAACACAAGGAACACATTCCTCCCAAGACCTTGATGAGATCAACTCACTTCCTTTGAAGAATCTTTTCAGGTATCTGAGAAGGACCAAATGGACCGAGGACACAGTGGAGTACAAAATTTTTAGAAAAACTTCATTCACGTTTGAATTGAACGTCAAGTTTCTGTAGAAGTTTTCTGTAGTCATAAAATCAATGACAGAATTCATGTTGAAAGACAAAGTAATGTTAACTCTCGATTATTTAAAACTCGAGGGACTAGAGAAATATTACAAATTACCAAGAGTTCAAAGTAACAACGGCTCAAATGGCCAATAATAAAGGAAGACAAAATCAATTAAACTAGCGTTTGACCCAAATTTGTGGTTTCTTTACTCAAAAGGTAAAGTGACTTAAGTCTATTTTAAGCATTTTTCAGAAGAATGACCTTAAGTTTTACAAAATCATTTGAAAATCATTTGTTGCTAATCCTTTTTGGGATTGTTAAAAAAAGAACTACTAAATGCAATAGAAATACGCTCTTAATACAGAAAGAAAAATGGAAGTACGCAGAAAAAACACTTTCGGCTTGTGTCGACTTAAGCCATTTTGCCTTTAAGTAAAGATTTATTATTTTAATTGTACAATTATTAATAAATGTTCATTTTGAATTCTGTAAATTGTAAGTATTCTATCATCATGATATTATCATGAGTGTTCCTTAGCTCTAAGGCCGTAAAAACGGAGAGTATTTAAAGTTTTAAAAAAGACTACACCGCGGACTGTGAACTCGCTCTTTTTGTATACAAACGGAGCTGTGCAAAAAAAAAACGCATCAAATTATAGAGAGTCTGGAACTACTGACTTTAAACTATGAAATGTTCATGAGTAAAATATCATTCCTTTTACTTCATATACAGTTGATAATTCAAAATGGCAAGCGAATGGCATCTTTACGTGTTACAGCAGGTTGCGAATTATCGAGATTAAGATTTAATGAGATGGGAAACACAAAAATACGAATTAACCAGGCTTTTACATTTCATATTATTTTCCAATACATATCGTCTAACTTTATTAAAACTATGCGTTATATTCACACACATGTAGTTACATCTTATGTGCCTACAAGTACAAAAAAAGGAAACATATAATTACATAAGGATAAAGACAAAAAATCAAGAAAAAGCCTGTTATGAAAATAATTGCTACTTTCGATTGCGTGATGTTCTTTTCGCCTATCTTTTCAATTGTGTCCTTCAAGCCATTTAAATAATCAAAAACATTTTTTGGGGCAACATGATTTGAAACATAATATCGAAGATGTTGAATGGCAGACTCGGCTTGTTTATTGGTCATAAGTTCTACTTCAACGTCGCTATCTTCCTCATCACTCTCATTCCTTATAGCGACATGAAGGCGAACAAAATTGTCTACAAAAGTTAACGGAAGAAAAGGTTTTGCTTTTCGTTTTGCAAGACTAACTATTAGAGGTTTTAGAAACAAATTACAATTTTCTTTGCAAAAAAAAAAAAATACGAAATAACGAGGGGAGCAAAATGTATGAAAATTTTACGAATTAGCGGCGATTTTTTAAGGGACGAGCAGTTTGTTACAAATTATTGAGGTTTCGATTTATCGGGGTACGAATCATAGCGATTCGACTGTAATTCGTTCTGAGGCTCTAATTAGTATTGATTTTAATCAATTTATCGAGCATCTTTCAATGGACCACTGTAAAATTTTAAAATATCTAGAAACTCAATTTGACGAATGTCAAAATATCGAAAGTCGATCGTGTGTTATTAATTCTTAAACAAAATAAAAGGGATTTACTGGTCGTACATAAATGGTACTTAAGTCTTTGTCGACTGCCGTATTGGACTAACCATGTCCATGTTTTGGTTTGTTATTTTTTTTTTAAACATTTTCGTCATTCGTGTAGTAAAAATAATAATAACTGAGTGGTGTGCCAGCTCGTTTAAATTCTGTGCCTAGAGTTTTTTGTAAAAGTACGAATTTCTTAAACATTTTTCTTCATGGATTGACACGCCTGCTTGCAAAGGTTTTAAGCCATTCGCGTACAAAGACTATTCTCCATCGATTCGAAATGATTTTAGGGTTTCGTTTTTTTACATGAAATGCAGACAGAAAAGTTTTATATTCTAAAACAACAATACAATCACTCATTGTCAACAAAGAATTTTGTTCTATACAAGTTTAATCAATGAAATTGGTCGACTTGCTTTCGAACTAAATTTCACATTTTTCATCGACAACTCTGTAGCGAACGAAGCTGGTCCAAAACCGACCTCGAGCTTCATATCCTTAATGGAAACAGATCCCTAAGTCGAAATCTATCCCCAAATCTAAGTGGATAAGGACTTCAAAGAGAAGCCCTTGCCTTTGCTGATCTCTCAAAGCAAAGATATTCACGATTCTCGACCGATTCATGAAACCATCCTGGCCTGATCACTAAAAAGCGCGACTGTTGATTCCATTCATCAGGTCATCACGTGTTTGCAATGAATTCATACGCATAATTGCATTTAATTGAATCGTTTTATTGTCACTACGTGATTCCGGGAATCTTTTTTTAAATCTTGTTAACTGCCCAAAACCGCCACCAAATCCACCCTCTCCAACACACGAGTGCATTGATCTCTTCGACTGCATCACGCCGCATAATTTCATGAGTGTTTTGAAGTATTTTTTCGGCAATGCGGATGCACACGCATTCAATTAACTTCGTTTGGAATCTTAATTGACTCCGCTGACTCAAGTACTCGTTGCCTGTTCAATTGAAATTGAAAAAAAAAGAAAGACTGGCAAGGGAAAAAGAAGTGAGGTGGAGAGAAGACTCTCCTCATCGATAATCACTCCGAGTCCGGGGTGTCGGGTTATGATTATTAAGTGGGTACCACAAGTGCAAATTGTCCGATTGAGGCATTCTTAATTTTTTTTTTTTTTTCAAAAAGAGGGTCTTCGATACGCACTCAAATGTATATTGAAGCATTCTCCCCTACTTTCGACCCATAAGGTAAGCCTTGTTTCCTCTCTCTTTCACTCTAACACACTGCCTTACTGTCACTCTTAAAATGGAAGATGATTGCCAGCGCAGTTTTATTGGTTCCACTTTGAATTTTTGAATATTCATGGCGCCTCACATCTCCGATAAATGAATTTTTGAATTGCCCGCCTATAAAAGGGCCTTTGACTGGTGCTTTGGATAATTTGATTACGAGGAGATGGTTTTTATTTTTTTGGGGGGAAGAAAGTTTACGATATTTTAATCAAAGACAAAGGAGAGCTGGTTTTTGCCAAGTGTCAAGTGAGAGAGAGGACAAACGTGGCAGATGGCACTGAAGATCAAATCGGCTAAAAAATAATTCATGGGTTGTGCGTCTATTTATGTTAACGACGGCAATCAAATCAGGGAATAATTATTGGTTGGGTGGTTAGCACTTATGGAAGGTCAAACAACACCATTAAAATTCAATTACGACGCATGTGTTGTTTTTTGTGTTTTTTAGGGGTTCACTGGAGAAACTTATCTCTTGATCTTTGTGGTTTTTACACCAGACATCAGAGATTTTTTACTTTGGTCTGGAGTTTTAAGTTGTATTCAATCAAATTCACATTTTGTACTCGATTTGAAATAGTTTAGTCAAATTTTGGAGTTGGTTGTAAGGCAAAAGTTTTACAAACCTATCAGGGTGCCGGACACCTCCCTGTGTATCCAGACAGATCTATAGAGGTCGATAGAGCAAAAATGGGTGTTATGTCGATCGGAAATTAGAGTTTACTTCGAAAATTACTGAGCAACTACTCTAAGACTTGCAGCTTTCAGCGATATTCATTTCTTGCAAAAAAATAAAATAAGGAAAAATTTAAATATAATTCGAAACATTCTGATAGGCGTTAGGTTTAAAATAAGCAGCTCTTAACTTCCGCATATCTCTTGACCAGATGGCAGACCAGTTTAACATTTACCTCATGTGGGTGCCGGGCACACTGTGACATCTCGGGAACTGCCTGGCCGATGATCTTGCCAAACGCGGAACCAGCGAAACCATCCAATTGGATAAGGGCGGTCTCTGCTCCTCTCTTGCTCCTCTATATCAAAATTAAGGCCATCGCGGCAACCAATCTTAGGTGGTCGAATGGCGCTACTTTCCGCGTCACCAGACAAATCTGGCCCAAGCTAGACTCTAAAACTCATTTAGTCTCCTAAGATTGAATAGAATTCAAGTTAGGAGGTTCCTAACTAATTAGGTGTCAGTGTCAAAACTGGGCACTCTACTTTTGGCAAACATGCCACCCGACTGTTCCTCCCGGCAAACGACTTCTGCAGAAGCTGCAGAGACGAAGAAGAGGAAAAAACCTCGCTCCACTTTTTAGGGACTTGCAGCACTCTCGCGAACCCTTGAAAGAGCCATCTTGGTCACTGCTTTCTCAATAATCCCGTCGAACTAGTTGATAGCTGATATCCTCAGCTATATCAATAGCTCCAACTAATTTTTGGAGTAGTGGGATGCTCCATGTGGTATCACAATGGGCCTCGTCTGGCCTAAGTGCTTGGCCGTCTTGAGCAGGCCACCACACAACCTACCAACCTACATAGGCTTAAAAAGACAATTGTAAATTTTTCTGTCGACCCACTTTACCGACGAAAGAACGAACAATCACACTTATTCCCATAGGCGTTTTGCTTAGAATGAGAAGTTAAGCAACAATTTGCGACGTTCACAAATTTTCAAAAGCTAAAGCTTAGTTCGATTGATGAATCAGTTGGTCGATCACCACTGGAAAAGATTCAACTTATTTAACACTGAAAACTATACTACCAATCGATCACCATGTCTCACGATTAATGAACGGATGCTAAACTTATTGTTTCCCATCTAGAATATTGAGGAATATGAAGATTTTTCCAGTAGAAAATTAAACAATAAATCAGCGGTAATTTGATCCCGATGTACGATCTCTGAGACATGACGACCTCGGCATACAAATCTTGTGATCAACAATTAAAAAATAATTCAAAACACTTGAAAAACAAGCAAAACAACGATTTTTTCTTGGTTTTTGTTTTTATACACATTTTCTTGAACATTCAATTAACACAAGCAAGTATAAAGCAAAATTTTAAAACAGAATACTAATCGGATAAACAAGAAATGCCTTGCACTCATTCTATTGGTTTCAAAGCTACGCCACTTGCTGGAAAGCTTTCCAAACTAAGAAGGCGATTAGGTCCTGGGTCCCACAATCTTTCTCTAATTGGCCGCGGACGCTAATATTTTGCTAGCGCTTTTTAAGTCGCCAGGGTGAAACCCCGCCTACCCACTAGCCTAACCTGAATCGGGCATCAAAAGAAACTTTTTTTTTCAAGTGGTTTTAATGCACAGGGGCATGATTTTTGTTCAAAGGAAAACCTCTCAACACTCCCAACCTCCTCCGCATAATAAGGCCACCAAGAGAAATATTTCCCCACGTTTAGTGAAACCTTCGATCAGAAGCATTTTTTCTCGGCTTAAAACAGAATACCATTGAGACTCATTCACAATGTATGCTTAAATTGATGCAACTGATTGTTTTTTTCTTCTTCTTTGTGCGGCGCTACAGTCCAGGGTGGACCTGGGCCTCCTTTAGCAACCTCCTCCATCCATCACGATCCCGTGCCAGCTGCTTCCAGTGACGCAAACCGAGTTGGTTCAGGTCCTTCTCTACCTGTGTACGCCACCTTAGACGCGGGCGTCCTCTGGTTCGAACCTCCCATAGGTATGGAGTCGAAGATTCTTCGCTGTCCATTCGCTCTACATGGCCTAACCACCGTAGGCGTTGGATCCGTAGACGCCTGATCAGGCGCATGCTGCCGTACAGTTCGTGATTGAACCTTCTCCTCCAGTAACCGTCAATGCAAACAGGACCAAAGATCGTATGCAGAACTTTTCTTTCAAAAAGGCCAAGATCTTCTTCATCCGCTTTTGACAAAGTTCATGTTCCCGCGCCATAAAGCAGTACTAGGATAACAAGGGTGTTATATAAAGCCATCCTGGTTTTTCGAAAGAAAGCTCTATTGCTCAGTTGCCTCTTGAGCCCAAAGAAACAGCGATTGGCAAGATTTATTCTGCGTTTGATCTCGGTACTGGTGTCATTCGTACTTGTTACCGTGGAGCCGAGGTAGACGAAGTCCTTGACCACCACAAAGTTTTTGCTGCCTATTGTGACGCTCTACAACTGATTGTAAGTGACTGAAATTTATCAAGAAGATTGAGTTAGCAATTACAAGAAATTCCATCCCTTAAATTCTCTTTTTTTAAGCCGTCAAACCCTGTGTTTACTTTCATTGTATAACCCAAATAATTCAGACCGTCTGTATCGTTGCACAGGCCACAATGGGTTCCAAACGAAAAATGAATTTTATGTCTTTCTACGAATTCCAAAAAATATCGACCCTAATCTTGTGTTGAACCGTTTCCTGAACTTTATAGACTAGATTAGATTAGTTATTTATCTATAAATATTATAAAACAAAGTCGAAAAAAATGTTTGGGGAGTTTAATCTCAGGAACTACTGAACGGATTTGCATGCGGTTTTCACCAGTAGTATTGTTGGGTATCTATTATGGGTACGGACTATATTTTATAGACATTTAGGCACAAAAAGTTAACGGTATATTGAGATAAGTAAAAAAAGTCGAGAACTGGCAAACTTCTAAGGCGGGCGCTGTCTAAACGGTTAAAGATACAAAAAAATAATGTACTGGAAAATTGATCGCCTCAAAAAGTTCTAAAAAAAAGTCAGCGGTGGCATATATCTATCTTTTAAGGTAGACTCACAATAACCATTTTTATGGTTCTGTAAAAATTCGAAAAGCCAATCCGCCCTGCAATTTCCACCCCGCTTTGTCAAAAAATCTGAAAAAATTACAAAAAATCGGCTTCCATGAGTAAATTAAAAAAAAAAACTAATTTCAGCATTCTAGCCCCAATACTTTTGGATCTTTTGGCCAAAAACGATAAAACGTGAATATGCAAATTACAAAAATCTAAAAACGCAGTTTTATAGATCTCGGAGCAAGCACTAAGAAATAATAGCTATAAAAATATCGATTAGTTGGTGAAATCCGAGAAATCGCTGATTAAAAGATTTTTTTAATCTATAAAATTCTGGCTGAAATCGGTGCGAGTCTCAGTGGTGTTTTCCATGTTCATTTCAACCCCTATTTGCTCAACTCAAATTTGCACACAGCTGGTATGACGATGATCGCGCGGAAACGGTGTTGTACCCGGCATATGAGATGTGAAAAAGATGAAAGAACGTGGTATTTTTTGTTGGAATATGATAGCCAATGGGAAAATAACATGTCTGATTCGTGTTCTGTTCTACAGGAATATAGCAAGGACACTTATTTACTTTGATAATTTCGTTGTGTAAAATTACTGATCCTTTGTTGCTGTGGCAAAACCACCGCAAAATATGATTGAAGATTTGTTTCAACGCAGACAACAAATGTCATTATGGATTATGGAAGCATTGATCGAAGTACATACAATCGAATCATTCGAAGTCGAATTTTTACGGGATATCAAAATTAGTTCGAGTTAGAGGCAGTTATGGAAATTCAAGTTAGAAGGTTTCATGTTTTTTTTTTTTTTTTAAAATCCTTTATTTTGGATTGTAATAAAAGCTAAAATCCGGTTATTTGTGGGTGCACGATGCGACTAGAGATGGCTCTCGACAACGACAGTGTTCGCTCGCGATGTTCGCGTGTAGGAAAATACGCAAGCAAATCCTCATTTTTGCTGTGAACTTCGTCTGCTCTCTCTTTCTTGCATAAGTAAACAACAATAAGGGCAACCACTTGCGCTTTTTCTCCGACGTGTTTGCACTACAAGAATCGACACGAAATGAATGTTCGCGAAATGTGTTCATCGTCTAGGACCACTATGGGTGAGTCAGATAATGCTGCAAGTTGCGAGGAAACATTTTTTTGTCTATTTTTCAGCCAGAGAAATAAAATTCAACTTATTGTTAGAGGTATTAAAAGTAGACTAAGGCTGGAAAGAATGTATTCGGGTTAGAGGGATTTGAGACTTTAAGGCAGTTTGACTTAGAGGATGGTTTTTATATGGGAGATTGAGGGGAATGCCAAAATATGGACGTTCGACTTAGAGGAATTCGACTGTATGTTCTGTGGAATTTTATTTCAAGTAAATAGAGAATTATCTCTCTTTGGCAAATTAAAAAAAAAATTTAATTCCTGGCCTTATTATTGTATGCAGAATACATGCGAGAAAAAACAGTGATCATTACGAGTGTCTTTTGAAAAGGGGAACACGTCATTTATGATTTAACTATGTTATTAGTCTACAATAACAAGAGGAACATTTTCTTTTTGAATGCTACTAGAGGCAGCGGGAAGACTGCTTTTTCTGTGGCATCGTCTATGCTTTAATTGAGAGCAGACAAATTTTAAGTAAGAAATGGGAAGGTAAATTTCAGAAATATCTTTGTTTTCGTGACAAACATTTTAGAAATGATTGAGAAGATATATCCGGATATTGCAAACTTATCTACTAATTCATGAGGGAAGGGCTATTTTGTGGCAGACAAATAAGCAAGTCAATTAAATTATTAATTCAATTCTTGCCAAATGTGATTCATCATCAAAAGTCTATTATTTAGTTGACCGCGCTTTAGATGTAGAAGAAGCGGTGCAGTACCCCAAATTATTTCTAAATTCATTAACACTTTCTGGTATTCCATTACTGGAATACTAAAAAACTTTAGATATATAGTGCTGCCTGCGCGAAGCCAGGACGGGTTGCTAGTTTTTTAAAATAAAATATACCAATCTGAGTTTTATTCTTTTTTTTTAATTTGCAATAAAGGGCAAACCTAACCCTCAAAGTACATCACCAAAGTCTGAATTATTACCCGCTATTAACAAAAACCATACACATCATGTACATGTAACAGTACAGGAGTTCCTTAGCCCTTAAATCTTACCATATGCTCGCTAAAGACATGCGTGCTATAGCACCCTGTAAGCAAACATTATTGACTATGCACAATATGTGACGAGCCTTAAAAGAAATCTAAATTTATAGTCACAAAAGAGCCCATTGTTTAATTGAAAGCACGTTCCTTATCTCAAACAGCACACTTTATTACAACAAACCTTTTTTTTCTCTCTTTTTCCAGATCATCCACCCATCAATCCTCGAATTAAATCGAACCTAATCGAAGCAATTTTCGAGTAACACACACGCATCCAGACACGAGACAGAGAGACAAATTAATAAAACTCTCCACAATGACGCTGCCCAGGATGGATTCACGAATCGGTCTAGACTACATCGTCGAGAATCGTGAATATGTTTCTAAATTAGGCGCAGCCCTAGACACCAACAATACAACAGTGAAGAAGCAAGTTTTCGAACTGCTGTCAGCCCTATGTGCTTACAATTCCGAAGGCTATTCTCGAGCGATTGAGACATTAGAATTTTACAAGGTACGTCCTCGACCACTTGACCAGCAGCCAGTAAATCGATCACGATAAATTTTCTAATTACCATTCTTTTTCTTTCTCTGTATTCTTTAGAATCTCAAAAACGAACGATATCGTTTTAAAATTGTGATCAACGAATTAGAAAATGCGACAAATATTGAATATCAAGTAGCCCTGTTGGCTTTCATCAATTGCGTGATCATTTCAGCGGCTAACTTACAGGATCGAATCAGAATACGAAATGAGTTCATTGGTAAGTGTCAAGTTGGTAATTTGAAGGAAAATAAATCCGACACTTTGTCGGAGTAAATTGTTTATAATGGCATGGGTCTGTTTATCACGTGGAGTCTCTGATGAAATAAAAAAATTTTTTTTTGTACCTATAGAATTTATGCAGATGATGAAAAATGAGGAATTCTTTTGTGAAGTGAAGGAGGCTGAAATGGCTTTATTGGCGCCATCTTTAAGTCGTTCTGTCAATCAAAACTTACGTCAGGTGAATCCGTATTTGGAAGGCTGACGTAAGACTGGTTTTTATGGGCACATTTGCCTATTGTCACTGTCGACGTTAAAATATTTTGTGCTTACTTTTCTGTGATTCATAGACTTTTACTGACTGTCAGATTGATTGGAATGCAGACAGAAAAGGCAAAAAGCGATCAATCTGATTGTCCATGAAGTTCTAGGGCTTTTGACTTGATTTGGATAGATGGTTTCTTATGAGGTTGAAATGTCCCATTTGAGTTTAGCTTCTTTGTCTGACCTGCTTCGCGAGTGTCTTTTTAACAAAAAACTTTATATGACTCGTCTTTTAACTGTGATACTTTTTACGAGAGCAATAAGCAATCATTTTGGAAATTAAATCATTTGACAAGTCGTAAAATTTTTTTAACCATGAATTCACTTATAGGCTTTTATTTTGAAACCACAATTCATTTTGATTGTGTGAATTCATTTTACATTTCTTTCTTTCTTTCAATGAATTCAACAATTTATCATTTCAATGCAGTTTTTGAATTGAATTTAACACTTTTAGCACCTTTCCTCATTCCAGCTGCAGGAAAAAATATTTCTTGCTAGAATCTAGCTTATTAGATCTCAACTAAGCTAAAAATAGAACAAGGAGGACAATTCGTTTATAAGTGTAAGGATAAAAAGAACTAAATTTAAGAAAAAATACTAACATGGACCATGTGTGTGTGTGAGAGGTGGTGGTTCTAGGAGAACCCAATTAGCATTAAGTGCCGTTTTGCTAACACAGCTCTGGAAAATTGAAAAGAACATGGACCATATTTATGGATGTATAAAAAAGACCGACCTATTTTTTTGTCCAATCGCTAAAAGTTGTTAGCCTCAATTCTTACTTTGTACTATTAAGTTTTGCCATTTGTTTTTTTGAGTTAGGCTACAACTACACCCATTGACAACTAATTAGAAACGATTTTTTCAATTTCAAATTTCAGTATTTCTTTCATGTATTTCATTAATTTTTCCTGGTAATTATTTTTTCATAGAATGGGTGTAGTTGTAACCACAGACAACCTAATATAGACACCCAACTGTACAGCGGCTATTTCCCCTTGTCCATCGATGAATTTGACAGTAATTCACGAATGTAGCTGAAATACAGGAAGCATTTTGACAGTAATTCAGGAATCATCGAACACTAACTCATCATTTTCACGCATATTTGTTTGATTTGTTATTCAAAGCTCTCACAGGTATTCACAGATACAAAATGTTATAAAAAACGCTGTCAAATAAAATCAAAGGGCAAGAGAAGTAGAAGTTGGGTATCTGTATTGGCTCATTTGTGGTTGTAACCTAACTCAAAAAAACAAATGGCAACTCTTTACTATGTGGGTAAAGGAAAAAAAGACAAAAGACAAAGTTTTTCGTTGCACACTGTTTTTTTTTTTTTTTGTTTTTTTAATTTTTGCGTCAAGGTCTCAAGTTTCACTGGGACAACTAATTAGAAACGCTGAATAAATAATAAGAAAATGTAAGAAAATCTTCACAAATAAAGGTGAAACTTATCATAGGGTCTTATTATGACTAATACTTTGTTGGAAACATCCTATGCTTCAACACAGCTCTCCAACGTTTTTGCATGGACTCAATAAGACCTCGACATCTTTCCACTTGAATCACGCAATATGCTTCCTTCACATTTTTAAACAAAATCTCCAAGTTCAAAATGTTTTGTGTAGTGGCACTATCTTTAACAATCGAATTCAAGTCCCGACTGTATGATGGCTGTCAAGTATACGTATGAAGCTTTTTTTTTTTTTAAAAATTGTTGATGGGTCTTGCGGTTGGAACAATCAATTGTCGGCTTGTTTTCCTTGGCCCACAGGATCATTACATTTTTGAAAATGTCGACGTGCAGTTCTTTGTTCAGCCTTCCTTCATATTGATGAATTGGACCAACGTAAAATAGCCATGTCTTACTACTGGAGAAGTGTACCTGGAATCAAGTTCCTTCCCTTTTGGTCGAACGTACCTTCTACAGTCCGCATTAATCCGATTGATCTTTGTTAATGACACCGAAGTACAAATTTCCATTGGTTGTAATCCACGGATCCACGGATCTCTTAGCACGCTCGATAAAGCGTTCCGTTGCAAGTACACCCATAATGAAATCTTCTAATTAGTTGACAACGATGGTAAAAACCTACCACAAAAATTTTAGCTTTTGAAAATAAATTATTTATACCTATTTTTTCGACCAGCTGTGACCAGCTGGTAACATTGCTGCCGTCATCACCTTCGTCCTCATCGTCAGACTTATCCCATTATATTTGCAAGACTATCTTTATTTGGGCATCTCTAAGGTCCCTAGACCAATAACAGTACACTTTGTCTAAAAACATTATTGCGATAAGTACCCGGTGTTATGCACAAACAACATAATCATCTGTGGATAAAAATCATGCTCAAACATGGAATTTCAAATATTTTTTATTTTATTTTATAAGAAAACAAGCCTCTGCAGCTATTTCAGAATACAAAGGAATATATTCAGAAAGTTTGTGTGATTTGAATACAACTTCTAAGACTTGTTAAAATTTAGCTTTTTATTTAGATTGGACTACATCAAAACCAAAGCAATGGTCCCAAATATTGTCTTCTTATTGCACTAATAAATGTCTGATGCAAAATTAAATTGATTGGAATAGATTTCATTAAGAAAAACTTAAGACACTTTTACTATAATTGCGCAAATACTTTTGGAGTTGTGAATAGATGCGTTTCATGTTGTATAGTTACAACACCGATTATGAAATAATATAGTCATATAATAAAGTCATAGCTTTACGTTTTGAAGTCAGTAGTCAGCGTTGAAGTCAAATGATTGCAGTCAGATGAAAAAGAATTTTTGAATTAAATCAAAAGTTATTGGAGTAGTACTAAAAAAGAACTCATAAAATTAAATTGAAATGAAATTCCCATCTATCTACTTAAATGTAAGAGTTACACTAAATCTAAGCATGTACAGTACCGTTCAAAAATGGATACATAATCGACGATCTTATGATTTTTTTGGATTAAATTTAAATGTGGTATAACCGATTTATTGCATCTATGGAACGGTAAAAATTCGCAAAAGTTCATATTGACCCCAATGTATGCATTTTTAAACGTTTAAAAATTATGTCACGATGATGTGCAGGGAGAGTAATATAATTTTGGTGGCAAATATTGATTTTATTTATTTTTATAGAGCGTCCAAAAACGAGCATTTTTTTGCAATTCAATACTAGAAGACATAATGCCATTCGGTTTTTTGTGTTCGACTCCAAATTAATACCCCTCTTGAGGATAAGATCCTAATTTCGCACTGTTTTTATAGATGCCTTATACCTTATTTTGAAGATAGTAGATGATGAAGATGAAGTAAGGAAAAATTACATAAAAATCATTCAAAGGGAGGTTTTTTATTTACAAAAAAGATCGCCGTTTATATATCAATTTATGCACGGTACAGTATACTTATCGAGTTTATGTTATCACTGTACCCTGTACGAAATACATATCTCTAGAAAGAGATCCATTTAAATTTTTCCTTATTAGCGCTGTCTTTTATTTTTAACCTTAGAGTTAAACGTTCTAGTTCCACAGAAGTTATATGATCTTCTAAACAACTTCAAAACCATCGATTAATCCCTCATCTACCAACACATCGCCCATTTTTTTGCATTCATACAATTCAACTGCATTCCTTTCTAAGTAATTAACGTATTGACGTATTAACGTATATGACAAAACGTTTAAAATATACCGTCCTTTCTTACTTCTCTTCTCTTTCCTAGAAGCGAATTCTCTCTACATCTCTCAAACTTCCTAATTAATTTAAAAATTTTGTAGATAACTTAAGTAAATCTGAATTCTTAAGTACAATAAAAGATTCTTGTTTAATTGTACCATTAGATTGTTATAAATTGAATTGAATTAAATTGAATTTTCCCATGAAGCGTGCACTCAGGAGTTCAAGTAAACAATTGCACCTGTGGAGCTCTGAAGACGCGTCATGCTTTTATCGTAAAAGAATTTTATGCATATGCATACTCGTAAATCGATGGAGATTTATTTTCCTTCTTGCGATTATTATCTGTTGAGTCTTTTAATGGAACCAAGATGTTGACGTGGACTCGCTGTTCACATGAAAAAAACTCATCGACAAAAGGTTAGACCGGTTATGAAAGACATCGCATCAAACCCAAACTTCCGCTGGATTAGTTTTGTAAAGGTTATTGGGCTCTTCATAAACCCCAACATCGTCACACCCAGTGACGCCCTTTTCTGTTCCTATGTCCAATTCTCAGCAGCCTTTGTTCCCACCGCCACCTACCAGAACCTACGGCAACCACTCATCTAAGACCGTTCTAGAGTTTCGCAAGAGCTTGCAACAGCAACAACAACATCCAACTCCCTCGATCCATGGTGAGAAATTAATCAATCTCCTCTGCTCTCTGCCGTGCCCATCAAACCTTGAATTCAATATCTTCAATACCAAATGTTGCCCCAGAAAATTACAGCAGGCATGTTTAAATGCACTTCGAAGCCAGGCTTACATAATGCGAATCACCGTCACGTCAGAGAGCGTGATCGTAAGTTCCTAATTGAAGCCAGCAACAACAGTGGGTCTGCCTTCTGCGCGAACCCTGGCCAGGCACACACGATCTTACCGATGTTGTTTCTTATTTTTTTGTTGGTGCTGCGCACATGAACATTACAATTCTTGTCACATGGCCCAAAGGTTTCCACTTTCCGCTGAGCTGAGAAGTCAAAGTTTCCAAGCGGCACTGTGCTGTGCTCAGTCAAATCCATTACGCCACACTGGGCCTTTTGCCTTGGGTCGTCGGGCTGGCTGGGTCGTCAGTCGTCAGTTGTCAGTTGTTGGTCGCCAATCGGCCGGATGGTGAAGGTTTACTCACCTAAATTTTCTGCAGAGATCACATGAGACCGGTGTGACACATTGCAATCGGTAAGACACACGCGATGACGGCTTTTGGCTGATACTGAGCATTTCATTACGCTCGATCACTTGACGTTAATGGTAATCGCAGTGTTTATGATTTAATTCAATAGGAAAAAATGCTGCTAATTGCTAATGAAGAACTTATCTATTCCGCGGGACTGACGATTTATGTCTTCCCGATGCAAATTACAATTAAATATACGTACGAAGCCCGGAAAACGCTGCTCGCAAATGTCAAACGTTGATACATGGCCGCTGCTGTGCTCGTTTGAGTTGACATTAATGACAGTGGCTGCAAATGTACGACCCTTTTATGTTTGTTTCTGATGGTGATTCGATAAATGCAGTCATGTCAGCGTGTTTGGACAGAGTTAATTTGTCATTGGGTGACGGTGTATTTGGTACGTCCGGACCACTCACGTGGCGGGGATTGGCTTGTTTGTTTGAGATTGCAATTGGATTGCCTTGATGAATTTTGCTGACAAGATAGTCAGTTGCCTTCGCTCTTGTTTTATTTGCATCTTCAACGTAATCGGAAGAATCCAAAAAGATCGTGTTCACATTCTTAATGCGGTGCCAAATCAACAGAAAATTTCCCACAAACCAACAAATGGAAGTAAGTGCTCTATTCAACAGCGGTGTCCATGTGATTTTTAGCAGCTTGTACTTCTTTGTACTTCTTTACTGACAATTAATAAATATGTTTTCGATATAGTAATATGAAACCTCATTATTAATAATAATTCCTTGCTATACTCTTGTCTTTTGCTTACAACTTTCGAATCTAAACTAAAACTAAGCCTATCATTCTCATCAGTAAAGAGCTAAAAAGGAGAGGACACTCAGCGTTTGCCCAACAGGCTCGAGAAGAATGGATAACAAAGGTGTGAAGAAGATGTCAATTAAAGCCATGGTACAGATAGTATATAATTATTTATTAAGCAATTGATGAAAAAAAAGTCTGTTTTCTTCGTCTTACGCTACGGCCCAGAGCGTCTTCATCTTGACTAAGAATGTAGCCCTTGTAATTTAGCTTATCATCATCATCATTTTCTGTGTCCGCATGTTCCACTAAGGGGGGCGCAGATTTATTTATTTGTCTGCTTCAAAATGCAGCTTTGAAAAGAAGAACCTTTCTAAGGTTAACCTGTGTAGGTTAGAGCTGAGCTTTCTTGTAATCGTTATGAAAGCGTGATATGTTTTCGATATATATATATTTATTTATTTATAAAGGCATTTACAATTTAAATTATAAATTAGCTAAAAAGCCAGAGCAAAAGAGCCTTAGGCTTCGTTTTCTATATATAGAAAGAATTAATTGCTCGTAAAAGGTTTTGTATGGCGAAAAAGTTGTTCGTTACAAAAATGCTTCGGTGGGTTGTCATTTTAAGTGGCTCTTGCTAATCGGAGTAGCTCTGACAGCCATACTCACATAGACAACGACATTATGGCAGCAAGCCTTAAATCAGTTTAAATAAAAAGATAAGAAGATCTGATTATTTGAAAAAATTTATAGATTGTCTTAAAGGTTTTGAGAATGTTCTTTGTAGAGGGAAAAATGGACCGCAAATAACAAAACACAAAATACCTTATGATCAAAAAAGAACCGAAATTTTCATTTTAAAATTCCCACGCTTGTCCAATCGGTAAAATTTTATTCTCTCAACGTTCGCAACACTTTTATACATATTCTGTCAAATTTTGACGGATATCGTATGATTAGTTTTTGTTTGACGTCTATACAAATAAATTGAAAAATTTTCGTGTGGCGATTTTTATAATGGATGAAAATTTAGAACAACGTGCGTGCATCAAATTTTGTGTTGCAAATGGATTTAAGTGTTCCGAAACGTTGAAAATGTTAGAAAAGGCCTTTGGTGAATCGTGTCTAGGAAAAACACAGGCATATGAGTGGTATAAACGGTTCAAAGGTGGTCGTACAAGCTTGGATCATGATGAGATCCCTGGCCGCCCAACAACATCTGTTACTGAAGGAAACATTGAATCGGCGAAGCAAATCGTGTTGCAAAATCGTTCTGCACCGATAAGAGAGATTGCTGTGTTGTTGGGCATCTCTTATGGATCAACCGAACACATTTTAACTGATGTTTTGGGTTTAAAACGCGTCGCTGCTCGGCTGGTGCCAAAAAACCTGAATTTCATTCAAAAACAGCGTCGTTTTTGGCCAAAAACTCAACCAATATCATCAACCAAGCACCGTACTCTCCAGATATGGCCCCGTGTGACCTTTTCCTCTTCCCCAGACTCAAATTGCCATTGCGGGGAACGCGTTTTCAGACCATAGAGGCCATAAAAGAGAATTCGCTGCGTGAACTAAAGGCCATACCTTCGGCGGCCTATAAAACTTGTATGGAAAATTGGATCAAGCGTTGGCATGCATGTATTGCCGCAGGAGGAGAATACTTTGAAGGTGATAATAAAGAAAATTATTAAAAATTGAAATTTTGCGTTTTTTAATAAAATTCCGGTTCTTTTTTGATCATAATATGAAATCGAATAAGTACTGAACGCTTTATTTTTCTTCTTCGTACTGATCACCACTGCAACTGGAGGTCAGTGCACTTATACAAAAATTCGTTCAAAAAACTTTGGAGATTTCATCTCAGTCACCTAGCAGTCCGCAAGTGTTGCACAAGAGGTTGTACACCTAATATTTATTTTCCCACATCTTCTTAATCAAACTTTTCCAACGAACTTAATAATTCGTTGAGCTTCTTCCCCCGCGAGACCTCAGTCAGAAAAAAAAGATAAACTAATTTAGCTCTAACACAAACGAGATCATGTTTGATAGATTGCTTGCCTGCCTGATTGGCGCCTAGATTGTCAGCCGAATAAATTATCTTACGCCATGGACAGCAGATGCGTTTATGACTTCAAATGCACTGTTGATCTTAACACCACCTTTTAGGTTCGGTGCACATTTTGCAACAATTTCGCTCTAATTTTGCAAAAGATGAAGTTGCCCCCTTCGGAGACATAATAAGTTTATGTATATTTATGTAATGACTTTATGTTCCCTTGAAAGTATCATACTTTTATCCACATCACATCTTGCATCAACTGCAAATTTATAACGCGCACCTATGCATAAAATTTTTCACAGTCCCGCCTTGCATCGATTTCCCGAGGCATTAATCTGTCACCAGTGCATCATGTCTGACAACATCATCGACTTCTATCGAAACCAATCAAGAAGACTATTAAGCCTTAGGCCGACCCAATAAACCATTTCAGAATAATCTCCTCAATCAATCTCAAATGAATTCCTCGTATTTAATATTTTATAAGTCAAAACACAGATGCGTATCTCATAAAATTCAATATATTCATTTTTTTATTAATGCAAACAGTTTTCTCGTCTATTTCGCAGGTCTTAAGGTGTTGCCACTCTTAAATAACCTACGGTAAGTTATAAATTTTCTCAACTAGCACTTGTTGTCCCGATCGCGCACACCTTCTTTACTGCATACAAACTAATTTCATTTAATTTGCATATTGTGAAGGCAAGAAAAGAAAAAAAGAAGAAAAAATAAATAAATAAAATTAAGAAAAATATCTCTCTTTAAGTACACGCCGCCGCTAAAATGTCGGCTGATTGTTAACTTTATGTCAGGAGGCGGAGTTCAAAAGACTTAACAAGTATACCTCTAAGCTGCTGTACACTTTGATAGGTCGCCTTTGCCGATAAGTCAGATGTAAGCTTTCTTTTCTTTCCTTATTCCTCCCGTTTTTTCTGAGTGTGTTGCGCATTAATCATATTTAATAATTTAATTACATCCAATTAAATGTTTGTGTTGATTTTAATATCGATGGCACACTCGATTCAATTCAGCTAATGACAAGGCATGTCTTGGTTGTTTTTTTTTTTTTTTTTTGAACGAGGAGAGAGAAATACAGACGTGTAATGGCGCAATGGCTGATGAATTTGATAAAACAAAATAAAAGCAGAAACAACAATGTTTGCATTCAAGTGAGAGAGATACAAGATGTGTGATACATATCAATTTTGCAAAGCAAAGAAAAAAACATACAATCTCAATCTGATGGGAATATTTTAATGGATTACGCTCGAATTCAAGAATTCCAGTTTATTATTTTATGCACTGCCAAATGAAACAAGTGTCAATGAAACTAGGAGAAGGTTTTCCAATGACTTTGGTGGCTGAGTATGAAGGACTTCATTATCGTCCTCTTCCGTTGCAAAATGGGGATTAAGAAAACTATTCTATTAACTGCATCAAATGCTGAGGGTCAATACCAACCATTTGGCTTTTGGATGTCGCTTTAAAGGCGAAATAAGAATTTTATTTTTGATGACATCATAAGAGATTAATCGGTATATTTAATACCCAATCAGTTGTTTCTACAATCGAACGGTTAAATCTCATTTCATCAGCCATTTTATTGTTTCGTAAATAAAATCAATTTTATAGCCGATATAAGTGAGTGTTAAAGCTCTGCCTGTGATTTAATGTCAACATCCGTATGCATAAAACAAATTAAGACTGCTATTACTGGCGCTTAGGAAACAAAGTCATCTAAAGTCAAGTAAATAAAAATTCGCCGTAGTCCTTCCACTCCGATTCACTCTTCTCAAACAAAAGTGAAACCACTTCTTAAACTGTTTTTTATGTTAAGACTTATTCTTGCATCGATTTTGCTCATCATATTTGTAAACCCAACCGAGGTTGTGTATCCTTTCGCATTTGAAAATAAAGCGCAAGACATAATTAATTAATGACAGGTTGAATGCATTCAAAAAAATAATCAATTTATAATAAAAGCATAAAAGAAAACTCACTTTCTGACTGAAAACTGTTATTTTTGCACTAAGGACCCTCTCGATATTCGTGTGTTCAGAGCACAAAAAACCGAAGACTTTATTCGTCTCGTGAAATTTTATTACCATTGTATTACTTTTGTATGGAGTCATAGCCTAGCTTTTTCGCGTTTTTAATGCCGGTTTCGAGCTGCGAATTGCGATTGTAATGCAATCTCTGAATTCATGGAAAGTATTTCGTGATTTGTGAATCGTTCAATTGGCTTCATTTGATGACTTCAGAACTGTAAAAGAATGCAATCTTTTGATTTAACGAATTAATTGACTTCACGATTTGTGATTCATTCAATTGACTTCATGAGATAAGTGTGACTTCAATTTTAATATCACCATTCTATTTTGAAGTCTTGATTGGACCAATTTTTCGGGCCACTCAATGGACTGAAATCAATTGAATGCAAGTCTTTAGAATCACGATTTGTGATTCATTCAATTGACTTCATGAGATAAGTGTGACTTCAATTTTAATATCACCATTCTATTTTGAAGTCTTGATTGGACCAATTTTTCGGGCCACTCAATGGACTGAAATCAATTGAATGCAAGTCTTTAGAATTATGTGCATTCTTTGAAGTCACTTTGAAGTCCCACCATTCACTTGAAGTCCCACCATTCACTTGAAGTCAACAGCATTCACTTGAAGTCTTTGGGACTTCAACCAATTTCGTTGAAGTCTTTGGGAATGCAACTTTAAAAAGTGAAGTTTTTGAGGAATCCAACATTTTGCATTGAAGTCTTTGGGAATTCAGTCGACTTGTAGGGTCTCCACTGAGCAATTTTTCAGACAACTAATGACTATGAGTGCGAATAAATGATTTTTTTGATCAAAGTGACTGCCACATAATTCTGAAGACTTACATTCAATTGATTTCAATCCATTGAGTGGCCCGAAAGATTGGTCCAATCAAGACTTCAAAATATGATGGTGATTTTAAAATTGAAGCCACACTTATCTCATAAAGTCAATTGAATGAATCACAAATTGTGAAGTCTTTTCCGTAAATTCAGCGAATGCATTCACAAAAGATTGCATTCTCATACAACTGTGGATGACTTATACATTAGTCCTAAAGACTTCAAAGAAAATTTCTTAAGTCCCAGTCAGTCAGTCAGATCAATCATCAGTCAGTAAAGACTTGCATTCAATATGCAATCAAAAGACTGGTCGTAAAGACTGCTCCAGTCAAGCCTTAATAAAGAGTAAGAGATTTCAATGCTTACGTTTAACTCGCACAATTCATTTATGAATTAAAAAATCAGAGGAGTGAATATTCTGAACTTAGGAATATTGCAATAGCAGGTTTTAAGTGTTAAATAGAGGTTTTACTTGTAGCTTTCCTTTGCACTGTTATCCATGTCTCATCTGTATCTTATTTTCATCATAAATTATTTTAAATCATAGTTGTAAAGGACAAATATCCTAAATCTCGTACTACATGTATACTAGTGTTGTTCATGCCACCTAATAAATAAATAAATAAATAGAAGAGTGAAATCAATTGATTTTTAAAGTCAAACGATTTAAATCTCTTACGTCTCTGGTTAGAAGTTATTTTTTCTTGTCCACCTAAATAGAAATCAGCTTGCAATAAATCTAATAAACACCATATGTAGCTCAAATATTTTCTCAATCCATCTCCAACTTCAATCAATTCATAATCCCAAACTCCAGTGACTGAAGATTAAGATAACTTATCGACCTCAGTAATTTTGTTGCATAACAAACGTCAATGAAATTTTAAATATAGCCTGGCTCTTTGATAAAAAAAAACTTTAATCGTGTGCTAATTATACAGAATACACATGTCTTTTTTTCTTTTCTTCCTCTTAAACTGGTTTCTTATTCAATATCTCAATTAATTAGCTCTCAGGGTGGTCATTCCATTCGAAATTGTGTCTCTCTCTCTTTCTGAATTTAAATATTCATCTCGACTAATTGAATGTAAATCAGGTAAACCCTTTTTACCAGTTCCAGAATCTTGTTAACTTACAATCAATTAGAATCAATGACAAATGTCATGGCTGGTTGAAAACCAAAGACTGGATTTCATTCAGTAATCTGTCTGATGATTTGACATAAGTTCAATAGTTTAATTTGATGTTTGTTGACTTCTCTTGGTGATATTTGTCAAAATATCGTGACACATTTGACGGTTGACAGCTTGAAGGTTAATGTCTTCTTAAATTGATCATAAATGCGAATAACAATTGAGTTTTTTTGAGAGATGGCTGAATTAATGGGTTTGGACATTCATTTTAAGCCAATGTAATCCCCTTATTAAATTTTGGGAAAAAAAAAAATTTGAACTGTAGCCATCACATGGCATCACCCACGTGCAGAGCCCACCAAAAAGAAAGCTCCTTCTCCATATTTCCGACCGGTCCTAGAGCTTGAAAGCCCATTGGGGGGATCCTTGGCAAGTGGAAAATATGTGCGCACGCACCACGTGCATGCCGCATACCTTATGTATGCCAGTGTATGTCCGAAGGGACTGTGATACCGTGTAAGGAGGTCCTCCAGCACTGTTGTGTTGTTTTATGTGTATTCCTTCCGAAAAGTTTGTGCAACAGAACAACATAGGCAGAGTGAAAACAAACAACGACAAACACCCCACTCAACCCGCACTTTACATAACACATTTGACCGTGAAAAAAAAAAAAGTTTAAAAAATTTTAAGTGTGCAACGGCAAGACTGCGGCATTGACAAATACAATTCGTAATAAATCTCGTGGGGGACATTCGCAAACACTCGTCGTGGTGTGAGAGAATCTATTCGAATCATCTCCAGCATCCGTGGAGACCTGTGACCGTGGAGGAGCTAAAGCAACGACCATTCGGTTGTGTGTCCTTTTGTTGTTCCTTGAGAAATAGCAGATTACGAAACTTTGGATTACTAGAAAACCTGAAGTGAGTGAATCAATGTGTTTGTGGTTTTCTTTTTCGGTTTTTATTTCTCCCTTCAAATTTGCAGTGCAAATTAATCGACGGGGGTGTTATGTATCGATTTTGGGAAACTAATTTACTGCATTGGAGTTGTTATTAACTTCAATTGGGAGATAAGCATCAGGTCATAAATTCAACATTTGCATGTGGACGAACGTTTCCGTGTGTGTTGAGATTTTAGGTCAAACTTAATCGGTGCGACTTAGAGTGCGGTTTGTTTTATATTTTTTTAGTTTTGTGAATTTATAATTAGCAATTAGTTTAAAGCTGACTGAATTATGCTAAGTTGCTTGCACACATAGTATTTCTTTTTTCATCGTTTTACTCAGTCGACTTTCCAATGCTCCTTGAGGCACTGTCATTTTGGGCTAAGATACCCCATCGTGCATGGCGCTATGTGGGTCAGGGAGTTTGGAAAGCAAAGTCAAAAATGACGCGACATGTGTCCAGTGTAATGTTAACAACCTGCTACCAGTTCATATGTTATCCAGCGCTTCGATCCCCTTGCGAAACAGCATCAAAAAAGTATTTTTTCATAACCATCAACTCACTCTTTATAATTCGAATTTCACCGAGCCACGGAAAACATTGAATTATCCAGAATTCACGGTATATTTATTTTTGCAGCTTGGACAATTGCAAAACTGATTTATATAGTGGGCCAAACGATAAAGTCGGTGAGAAGAAAAAATACAGTTCACAAAAAATACAGTACACCTACTGTGCTTTGCTTTGTTGGATACACAAGTACTGAACTCTTTTCTTTTTGTGTAACTAGCGTGTGTAGCTTTCCACATTTCACATCCCAGAAACGCTGCCAAAATAACTTTCAAAAAAACCTAAAGTAAACCATATTAAATGAAAATTGATTCTAGAATCTTCAAGATGAACATTTCATACATTGAGATATCAGTGAACTGTTTTTTGACGCTTAGATAAGGATGGCAAGAAGGTAAAGAGTTGAAAATGTAAAATCTTGGCAACTTCCGCTTTTCAAAATCGTATTTTATCTAAACTCTAAGTTAAGAACCAGGACTAATGGGACTTTGAATTTGTTTACCAAAGGGAAGCTTCTTATCACACGTTAACCTTTTTGGGAACAAGTACAGAATAAAACGTAGTCTTTTAAGAGTGCAAAGTGTGTACTTTCTATGAAAAAAAAATTAAATTTACAGTTAAGAAAAAGTGCTCAATTTACGCGATAGTTTTTATATTAAGGGAAACTCTGTACCCTTTCTCATAATGGATAATAATCTTTCGTGTTAAGACTTGTTTACCTCTTGATCGATCTGCTAACTACGAAAATCTGATTTATCTCCTAGTGCAAGAAATCCATTCAGATCTCGGAATCAGTTGACAACCCTTTAAGAAGTATTTCTAAATCTATACTTTTTTCAAGTCGGCTGTGTCGGCTGGCTATGTTCTGTCCAAATAATAAGATTTTATGACTAGCAATGACTGAGTTCTTCAACTCCAAACCAGTGCGACAATGCCACGAAGGACGCCCACGTCTAAGGTGCAGAAGGACCTTAACTAAATCGGTGCGCGCCATTGGAAGCAGTTGCCACGAGATCGTTCTGGGTCGAGAGGTTTAACAACTGAGGCCTAGGTCTACTCCGGACTACCGGACTGTAGCGGCGCAGAAAGGAAGAATAAATGAGTTGAGTTAACATTTTTTTGTCTCCAAATGAACCTGTATAAGATCGTTCGTATAAGATCTTCTGTCTGATGGTCACTAGTGAAAATCAACAGTTTTTAAAACATTACTAGATAAACTGGATAAATGTATTTAATTTTTGGGCTTCCTGAATAAAATAGATAAGTTGCAATAACTCTGAGTGCACTCGGCTAACCTTTGATGTTGAATTTTCTGAATCCTTCCATAAGCGAACAAGCTATGCTCTGGCCCTGTGTGAGCTGTTACGCAGATTATTTATTTAGTTTTTTTTTTTATTTCATAAGCTAGTTTTTGTAAAATCTAGGAGTCAAGACTGTCTGCAATAAATTTCTTTTTAATCTTAAGATTTACTTGAATGTTACCGCCAACTAAGTTACTTCCTCCTTAGGTGTGTGCCTAAGCTAACGCTGCCTTCCAACTTTGCCGGTCCCGGGCATGCTGCTTCCAGTCCAGAAGACAAAGCTTTGTTGTGACCATGTTCGGTCACCTCGAATCAGAAGGCACGGATTCGAAGATACATTGAGCTGGAGCGTTTGTGTCTATGCGCTCGATGTGCCCGAGTCATTGTAGTCGACGGATTTTTGACTTCCGGACTTTATCCACATCTTTGTATTGCTCTTAAAGTTCCCGGCTATGTCTTCTCCTCTATTCGCCTTTCTCGCAGACAGAACTGAATATCCTCCGTAGAATTTTTCGTTCGACGGAGCCAAGGATCAGCTCTGTAGTCCTGCTTATCGTCCAACTTTTCATGATCTACAAGAGCCTTCTGCATGGAGTAGACCATGAAAATTTGGACGATAGGAGGACTACAGAGTCAGTTCTCAGTTCTTCGAGTCCAGCGTTTTTACCCTAGATGTTTGGAGTAGCAGCGGTTGTCAATGGCGAATCTACGATCAATCTCCACTACTATGACATTCGTGAGTTTTCGTTCGCCGCGAGGTACCTCAACTCCTTAACTGCCTCGAAGTTATAGCAGTCGACAGTCGACAGTTGTCCTAGGGAATAGGTGACAGCATATATTTTGTCCTATTCCCCCATGAAATCAATCAAAAGTCAAAGCTGAACGCCATACGGGTGTCTCTTTATATCCCATAATGAAATAAGCTACCCTGAAACCCCAAAGGTCATCAGTTATGTTTTGTAGAAAAGCCTGTATTTTCAGCGACCCTCAATGCCTTTACTCCTCCGCTCATCAACTGTTCTGAGAAGATGTCAATCAAATTCATCCCAGATGTTCCAACTCCCATCCGAATCCACCTCACTGTCCGCTTGCAGCACATCTTGATCGCGACAAATTCTTGTCGTCCATGTTAGAAGTTGTTATGAATGTGCGGCTTGCTTTATATGGTGTTCACTTTTTAAAAAAAGAACACGTTTTTTTCTTCTTTCCATATTTCCATTTAACGTTTATTCATACGTATATTTGTTTTTATGCGGATTCCACATTGAATTACAGAAAAGTCGCTCAGAGTGTGGGTGATATCATTGTGCAATTGGACGTATTCGACGAACAGCGAGAATGCGACGAAGCTCAGAGTCTACAGGGGCCGAACGGAATAAATTTAAATTCACATCTTGATGTTTTCTACGCCATTCTACGACAGGTATGCAAAACACATCTCCACATCCAAATCTGTGTGTGCTTAATGTGACTCTATACAAATTAACAGGTAGCTGACACACCTCAGGAGATTCCATTTCTCAGCATACTGCAACACCTGCTGCGAATAGATCCCAAAGAAGCGGTTAGCGATATAATTTGGGACACAACCGAGAAACTAGTCCATCGAGCCACGCTCCTCGAAAATCATGAGGACTCCGTGCGGTTGTTACGTGCACCGAGTGTACAAAAATTCACATGTCCCCATTGTCGGGCTGATGCGACAAGCCCGAGTAGGAAGCAATCTGTAGTGCCGCTAACACCGAGCAGTGTTCACACATCACCACCCGCGTCTCTACCGCAATTGCTATCGAATACACCGCTCTCACCAACTGGACGTGGCAGTGCCCCAGCAGCACCGCCACCACCGCCTCCGCCGCCGCCAATTCCACAATTCGGTGGCGGAGTACCGCCACCCCCACCACCTCCATTCATGACTGGTTGCAATCGTATACCCGGTGCCCCACCAGCCCCACCTCCGCCTGCACCGAATCTTCTAACGAGTAACTCCAATGACAGTCGCCACAGACCTAAGACCCCGGAGCCGGGTCTCAACGAAATGTCGGTGCTGTTGCCGCAGCAGGACACACCGGCGCCGAAGGCGAAAATGAAAACGATCAACTGGAACAAGATCCCGCCAAATAAAGTGATCGGGAAACGAAATATCTGGGCGATTGTCGCAGACAATCACCAGGACTCGCGGATGCCCGACCTGGATTGGAACGAAATGGAAGGGTTGTTCTGCTTGCAGTCCACCAGCGCTCAGGGCTCACCAAAGCTGGGTAGAGACTCCGGTACAGACACCCTCGACAGAAAGACGAAGAAGGAGAACACTGAAATTACCCTGCTGGACGGCAAGCGAAGTCTCAACGTTAACATTTTCTTGAAGCAGTTTAGAACGTAAGCCAAGAATCGCGTTTTTTCTCTTCGGTCAAAGTCTCACTTGTGGCCTTCTTCCAGATCGAATGAAGACATCATTCAACTCATCAAAGACGGTGAGCATGATGACATTGGAGCCGAGAAGCTCAGGGGGCTGCTGAAGATTCTCCCCGAGGTAGACGAGCTCGATATGCTGAAGTCGTACAATGGCGACAGGAGTCGTCTGGGCAACGCTGAAAAGTTTCTGCTTCAGCTCCTCGTAGTACCAAAGTAAGTTGAGTCTTTTGTTGTTGTCATCATTTTTTAACGCTTTCATTTTTAGTTACAAGCTTCGGATAGAAAGCATGCTCCTGAAAGAAGAATTCGCCGCCAACGTCAGCTACTTGGATCCTTGCATCAACGCGATGATCTACGCAGGCGATGGTAAGACAATAAAGTTTAGCTCCCTAACGATTGTCTAAATTTCTCTCTTCTAGACCTCATGAATAATAAAATGCTTCAAGAAGTCCTCTACATGGTTGTGGTTGCTGGAAATTTCCTTAACTCTGGAGGCTACGCAGGCAACGCAGCTGGAGTGAAGCTGTCCTCACTGCAAAAACTCACAGACATCCGTGCCAACAAGCCCGGCATGAATCTCATACACTTCGTAGCCATGCAAACAGAAAAACGAAATCCAGAACTGCTAAATTTCCCAGCTCAACTGACGACACTGGAAAATGCATCAAAGTGAGACAAATTGAAGAAGTCTTAACTCATTTTCCTTCCTAATTCCCGCTTTCACTTTCAGAACAACGTCGGAGCAGATAAACAATGAGATCAATGCACTGGATGCGAGAATTAAAAAGATTAAGAGACAAGTAGAGCTTCCAACAACCGATGTGGATATCAAGGAACAAATGACGGAATTCCTGAGGGTAAAGAATATTCCAGGGAATATTTGAGCTTGGTTTAATGTTTGTATGTTCTCTATAGGCCGCAGAGACCGAAGTAGCCATTTTACAACGCGGCATGAAGGAAGTTGAAACAGTTCGAACCAAATTGTCAGAGTTCTTCTGCGAAGACCCAGGTTCATTTAAGCTGGAAGAATGCTTTAAGATCTTCCAAAACTTTGCAGAGAAATTCAAACAGGCTGTCAAGGAAAACGAACGCCGTCAGCAGCAGGAAGAACAGGCGACGTTGCGGCGTAAGCAGAGAGAAGAACAGCTTGCGAGAAGGAGTAGGCAGTGTAAGTTTCCTAATGCTGAGTTTTTCAGAAAATTTAAGGTTACTTGTTGCTTTTTAAGTGTTTATAAATCTGAAGAGATGTTGCTTAAACTCTTGGTTCTTTTTGCATTTCTGAAACTATTCGAATACATATTATTATTTATCTTACAACTTTATTAACAATGGAATAAATTGAATGTCAATATATTAGGTGTGGTAAAAAGTAATCTATTATTTTTGTATGAAATTGAAGCCTTTATAGAGTATACAGAATGATCCCCCATTTAGTTCGATAAATTTCTCCCATTTTGAAAGTTATTTCATTTTACCTCTATCATGGAAACCCTGGTTTTTATGACCAAAAGACTGTAGCACCCGATTTTCGCAAACCCCTATTGAAGCGCATATTTCACCAGCAAAATTTTTAGCCAGGAACAAGTAGTAAGAAGCTTCGGGAGTTCGATTGGGAGGTTCTTAGTTCTTATGCATCCACCATATAGTCCGGACCTACCACCAAGCGATTAGTACCTGTTCCTGACTGTAGTGAACGATTTTGCTGGTAAAAAATTCGCTTCAAGAGGCTTGCTACAGTTTTTTTTTATCGGTAACTACAGTTCTTTGATCATAAGGATAGATGTATAATGAAATTACCTTCAAAATGGCAGAAAGTTATAGAACAAAATGGCGCATATATGACTTAGATCGGATCATTACATAAATACTAAACAAAGCCTTCAATTTCATACAAAAATAATCAAAAAATAGCTCTAGCTGCTAGAATTTTTGGCTAGATAAGACTCAATTAAGAATTTCCAAAATACAAGCACAGTCATTAGATTAAAAACACTATCTAAAAATGTATTTTCAATTATATCCCCAGTGAGTCAATGTGGAACACCAGTGTCGGATGCGGAGAATCCATTATTCCTCGATCCATCATTTGATCCGCGAGCCAGTCCAGCATTATCAAGACGGCGAATGGGTTCGTTTAACACCGGCGGTGAATGTAACTTTTTACGTGAAGATGGAATTTCGCCGGACATCACTCCTAATGGAAGCCTGCGAAGACGAAGAAGTCGTGTGCTGAACGAAGAAGATGACCTCATGGAGTTCTTAAGAAGTTCTGGCCATGATAATGGTACCAGAGAGAGAAAATCGTCTTCCTATGGAAGTTTAGGTAAGGAAAAAATATATTTTTATGAAAAATGCAGTGCTTTACTTACTTTTAATGGCGTTTTTAGGTTTTTAAATTGAAACTTTTTTTTATTTGTAAGTACTGATTTGTGGTTAGGACATAGAGTAGTTGTGTTTAGTTTTGTGGTTAGGTTTGCTATCACTTCTGGAGAAAAAAAATACACTAAGTTAAGCTGATAATTAACACTTTCCACATCTGTGGTTCACATCTTTGTTGTTAGACAGCTGTGACTTACTTTGTGTTAAGCTGATGAAGTGCTGTCCATCTGCTTATCTCAAGAGCAGCACTCTTTTGTTCTCGTGACCCAAGCAAACTTAATTTGATTGTGAATCTCATGGCTCATGAGAAAGTGGGAAACTTAAACTAAATTCTGTTTACCGATGTGTGGTAATCAGACTTGTTTTTAGAATGTTCTTCCTGGTGTATTAGTATGTGGAATACACTTCCTGTAGCCTCATGACCCAAAATGGGAATTCCAACTATGTGAACGTTCTCAAACTATATTTGAAACTATTTTTCAGATCGTTCATGGGCTAGAAGGGCAAGATCAGGTAGTGCAAGTAGAAAACGACCAGAACTATTGAACATCGACTTTGGTGCCGATCGGGAAAGGGCTAACTCTCCATCACCAATGGCAGAGACTAAACCTCCACCCGCTGTAGCAAGCGAAGATAATAAACCAAGGTAGGTTTGTCTCACAATCATACCACGACCCATTCATCAAACATTTGTCTTCCAGAATATCTCGCGAATGGAGACAAAAGATCGAATCATGGCTGCAGTCAAACGAGAACGATGAGAAACAAAATGAGGAATACAAGCGGAAGCGGCGTCTCATAAACAACGGCAGGCGTTCGCTTGAAAATGACTCAGGTAAGCTCAACCTTTAACCCAAATAAAAGTAATTTCTAATACAATGTTGAATTTTAGAAAGCGAACGAAACAAGTTAGATCCGTTGCCGGAGGAGAAGGTAGCCATTAATACCAACGGTGTGGAGACATACAAACGTGTCTATTCCGACTGGAGGCCGTCAAGGACGCTGGAGAAAACTGATGTAGTTGGAACAATACAAGCAATTGAAGGTAAGCAATAAAAAACGATCACAACATTTCAGACAGCGCTCCTGTTCGATTTCCTTCTAACCCAATAACCACTTCTATTGCTAGAACTTAGACCTAGCAAAAGAATGTTCCGGAAAAGCATGTCTCGTCATCCTCAACAGATTTGAGAATTCCTCAGAGCCTTTAAACGGTAATACATTAACCGCTACAAGCAAATGTTGCTTTTTTGTTTCACTGGTTCTACGTGAGTCCTTAATCCCCATCGCTTCTGCTGAACTAAACCCAAAACCATGTGTATATTTGTTTATTCCATGCAAGATGTATTCGAACGTTTCAAATGCCCCATTTCTTATGATCTCCGCTTCTCTTCTTTCAGATGTGAACAACACTCGGGACAAATCTTCGTGGAGAAAGTCCAATCTCAACGTCTCCAATAGCTCCGAAGAGGTTGGTGATGATTCTAGTCGCCAAAACAAGCGTCAGCACTCAGCAGCATCGACGCCATCAACACCACCCGCCCATGGATTGTTTAACGACGAAGAGCGCCGAAAGAGTATGATCAAACAATTGGGTGACCGTCCAGCATCAGATCGACTTCAAATCTACATCCGTCGCCCATCAGAGCCCGTCGAAGAGGGCGAAAGTAAATCCAAAACAGCTACACCAAATGCTAGTGATTCAAAGCAATTGCCAGCGCAGCTTTTCGAGAATGAAACCAACCCGTCCACGTACAAAACGCAGTCGCCCACAACCAGCATCGCGATCGACAGGTTTAGTACCCTTCGCGATAGACACAACGAGAAGTATAGCCGCAAGGAAATCGACGCCGATAATATTGAAACACCGCCAGTTACGAGACGCAGTCCAGCTTCACGCTACGCGCCCACTACAGTCACCTTGAACGCCACACAAACACCTACTGAAGGAATAAGCGAATGCGATGGAGGCGGTGGAGGCGGTGACACTAGTCCGAGTGTGTGCCAGTTAGCTGATAACGAGCCAATCGGCTTGTTTGATAGATTCTCTGCAGCGCGTAGAACCCGACGCTACAAACGACCCACAGACTACAGCAGTGGGAATGAAGAAATATCTCCCCCCATCGCCGACGGTGGCCATTCCAAGGAGCCAATGAAGAGCCAAAGCACTCACAATGTACAGGAAACCAAATATGAAGATGCTCAAACCAAAAAACCGACAATTTCAGAGAAGACAGTTGCGAAGCTCGAGAAAGTTGGTCGCCACATAAGCTCCATCAATCAGGAGGACGTGCGCGAAGCTATTCGCAACCTCAAGTCACCCACAGGAACGCCGGAGCGCATCTGGAGTCCTCCACGAGAGATAATCAACAACGAAAAGCCTTCGACGACCGTACTCAAAGTTTCCACCAACAATCACGAACTGAACGATGAAGGATTTGAAGAAACCCAAAGTCTAGTCTCAGATACCCCGTCGCACGGCAAGGAGAGCACATCCTCGTGCAACGACGTTAACGAAGCTGTCACAAAGCAATCGACCCAGAGTCGTAGCAAGGAACCAGTCACAATTGCCAGCAGCACAAGCAACGCCCGGGATTCTTCTGCCTCAAAAACCAGGATCTCCACGAATACCCAAAAGGCCCAGATCCAAGGTATTCTGGAGAGGAACAAAAAGAGCTTAGACCGAGCTCGTTCTCTGCGCGCCGCTACAACCACCAACAGCCTCACAGTGCCATCGAATATAACCGCGGCGGCCGCAGCTGCAATGCGTCGTGCCAATTCGTTGAGGAAAAGTGAATCTGCCTCAGCAGCTACGTCCAGTAAACGTGATGTCGAGCGCAGCAGCTCGAGAGCTAGTCTCCGGAGTTCTAGGTCCTCCCTAAACAGTGGAATCTCTACAAACACTGTCAGGCGCATGCCTGTCAAGCCACTGCTTACGAACTCTGTAGAATCGTCCCCCAGCAAGCGGCCACTGGCGGCCCAGAACTCTTCGCGCCAGCACAGAGTTCCGGCAAGTCGCAGCAGCTCGAGTGGTTCCAGTGTCGGCGCGGCAGTAAGGAAACCCTCCTCTACACGGGCGAACGCGTCAAACCTTGGCAGCACAAGCTTTAAAGAAAACCAAATGGGCAGCGTAATCACAGCTACCCCTGCGGGAAGATCGTCGGGCCGCAGTGCTGTTCTAGTTAAAGCGTCCATGTCAACTGTCCATAGCAACACACCGACCATGATCAACCGTCAGCGGAGCCCGTCACGACCGGCAAGTGCAACACGATTAAGCGGTTTTATGAGGCCAACCGCGTCTAGCGCAACCAAACGCCTGCAAAGCGATGGCAGAGGAAAGTGAAGTGATGTGGAACAAGAAAAAAGAAACAAATATTTTTTTATACATATTTAAAAAGAAACAAAATTGTTGCACACACAAATTGTTAAATGTCACAAAAAAAAAAAACAAAGTTTTATAAAAATGTTAACTCAGTCTCAAATCAAAGTCCATTGTTAATAAGAACCGTCCACAAATCGAATTTCTCGCACATAAGTTAGGAGGACAACCAGAGTCGTGTGCTGTGTTATTTGTTACTTCATGTGTTGTTAGTTGTGCCTCCTGTAGCTGTTTTTTGTTTTTTTTTTTTTTTATAAATATTTTTCTGTTTTATCTCTTGAACAGCGCACAAGTTATTACAAAATAATACAAATGCATGTAAAATACCAAATGAGATCACAAATAATACATTTTAGAATAATTTATTGTTATGTAAGTAAAAAAAAAAAAAGAAAAACAATAATCAAAGGTGCCGTCGATGGAGTGTAGAGGAGATGAATAAAGAAAAAAGTCAGCTGTGTATTGTTTGATGTATAATTGTTTATTTTTAATGTAAATTAGCTTTAAAAAAAAAGAAGAAGAACTAATACACTTTTGTTTTCTTTTACACATTTTTTGTTGCACAAGTAAATTACAATCGAAATTATTCTCTTAACTAAAAAGTTGAATTAACTGCTTTATTTCTTAAACTAATTTTTAAGTGGAAACCATCAAGACTTAACAAACATGTATTCTTAAAAAAATGTAAACAAAAAAATGAACGAGCCATAATATTTTATAATTAATTACTACTATTGTACTACTACTCATGTTTATAATTAATTTTTTGACGAAGAAGAAAAAAAAACGAGATGAAATTAATCTTTTCACTAACTATGAAGATCTATAAAAAACAAAAAAAAAAAAAATACAATAATTTATTCCATTATTTTTTATACATAAAAAGAACAAAAATGTTATTTAGAAAATCAAAAAAAAAAAGCTTTAAAATATTAATACAAAATATACGAAGTGAAACTCTCTTAGAAACATACCTATTCGGAATTGTTTATGCAGCTGCTTTATTTTGTCGTGGGTTTTTCTTCAGGTTTTGTGGCCTCGTCGGGCTTGTCGGCTTCTGCTTTGGGGTCTTTGAAATAGTTGTGTTCGCCGAACCATTCTTTATGAGATTCAAGATAACTGCAAAGAAAGAAAGGATATAAGAAAATTTGTAAGCAGTAGACTGAAAATAGACTGGACTGGGTGTCGCTTCACAATCATGCTGCAAGTTCTTAGACCCATCTCTGGTCAACCGCTCAGTTGTGATGACGGATTTTCCAGAATAACATTGATTGATTGTGTTATGAAACTTCATTTTCAATTTACAATATGACTCTTAAGCAGCTTATTTTATAGTTAAAGTTCAGTGAACGAAATTGAGTGTAAGATCAAGGAAGATGGAAAATTCTAAGAGCTATAGAGAGCATTAGTAGCCGACACGATCTTTTGCCAGCAGCTTCGTATTTTACACAACAAATTAGTTCAAGATCCTCTCCACCATTTATCCGCGGACGCCCTCCGTTCTTCGGATTCAAAGACTTATGACACCACTCCAAAAAAAAAAAAGAAACAAATACTCACTGAATAAACGAATCCAAATGTTGCAGCAACAACTTCAGCTTCTCCTCGGTAAGTGTTGATGCGTTCAGGAATTCAGGTAGTTTTACTGCAAAATATTGTTTGAAATGAACCGCCAACAGTGACTGTAATTTTTATTGGGCTTACCAATCAGACGAGCCAAATGTGTTGCTCCGAAAATCATCGATGGGGCTGGATCAGCATTCGATGGAAGAATCTGCCAGGAGAGGACTTTTTGTAGAAAGTCCTTTGCCGGAGGTGGAATGGTTAGAGGTACTGGCTGAAGTCCTTTGATGTAGCTTAAACTAGACGTTGCGACACTTGTTTGCAGCGGTGTCGATCCACCAGAACTGGTACTGGCAATGCTACGCACAAAGAAATTGAAATTAATGTTTGAACTGAACCCTTCACTTGGTCTTAGGGGTTACCTTGATATACAATTCTCGATCATGGCGTCGCAGTCCTCACTTCGGTGGGAACGTAATTTTCTCTTCTGTGGATCTTCGGCAGTAGAAGTCGAAGCTGAAGTAGAAGCCGAAGTTGAAGCCGAAGTAGAAGCGGCTTCAGGAGGTGGTGGTGCTGGTGCTGGTCCAGGTGCAGATGATGCTGCAGGAGCCGGCGTCTCAGTGGCCTCTGTGCCTGGCGTTTGATCAGTGTCCGACTTAAGAGAAAGAAAATCTGGAGACAATCCAGGAGAAGGGACATAGGAGAAGTTCTTGAGATTTTCCTCCGACAGCATTGACAGAGCATGTTCCTTCTCCTCTTTGTAAAGCAGATGTTCGGCCAAAGTGAAGTCGAAGTAAATACGTAGACCATCCGCAACTTCTTTGAGGAGGGAAACACTAAAAATGCAAAATTAAATTTTGCAAACATGACACAATCACAAACAAAACTAACGTATTCATAATTTTCTCCAAATCCCGCTCCCTTTTGTCGGGACGCAAATTTGTGTTCCGACGCCGGGTGGTCTCATTTTGTGATGTGGAAAATACCATTTTTACAGCGGACTGCTTAACGAAATTCTCCAAGATCGCCAGGACCGGAATTCGAGCCGGCAGAATGTGTTTTCTGCCATTTCTAACAGTCATCTCGTAGTCATATTCCAGATACTGTTTTAGCCGTTCACTGACCTTCAGCAATACTCGTTCATCGTCATGAAAACTTTCGACGGAACTACTGCAAGACTCTGTTTCACACTCTGGTGGTGAAATGTTATTTAGCAATGAATTTTAACGGTTAACTTTTTTAACATACCGTCCCTCATCAGGAAATCGCCTTCATTTTTTTCAAAAGTGCTGCTAGAACTAAAATTATCCTCCGATGAGCCACGATTGCGAATTTTTGGCGAACTATCCGATTCTTCTTCTTTGCGTGTGCGTTTTTTGCGTTCTCTCCGATATAAATATGCACCTCTACGTAAATCAGAAAGCATACATGTGCAAAACAGCAAAAAAAAAAAAAAAAAACAGCAAAAAAAAGAACAGTGAATAAAACAAGAAACAAACAGCCACAACCCAACAGTGAAAGTGTTGAGCGAATTTATAAATACACATCCCCACATAACCGCACTATCGGACGATGGGGGGGTCAATGTACTCACAATTGTAACTTAGCCTTTTGTGCCAGATCCTTTTGAAGCTGACGATTCTCTTCCGTATCCTTAAGCACAAAATCCGAATTCACCTTACGATCCCAGGTTGAACTCCATCCTTGAAAATGAATTTTATATTGAATCACTTTCCTGCCACGCTTGTCTTTTGTTTCGTATGTTCCGAGCACCTAAAATCGGCAAATATTTACAACACCATCAATTGAAGTACGTCTAATTTTCTTTTTATGCTTTTTCGCAATGTTGTTTTCGCGAAGTAAGGAAAAAATAAAACAAATTAAAAGAAGAAGAATACAACAGAGAAAACAGATGCGCTCAGAATGGCGACCGCATCAACAACAATCCGCAAGCACACACCAAACAAGCAACAAAAACAGAAACTGCAAAAAAAAAAAAAAAGAAAACGCAACACACACACGCTTACCTTGGAGTCATAAAGAACTTTGGCTTTGGTCGGATCTGGCTCGTAACATAAAACTTTCTCGCCTTCAGTGAACTTATGCTTAGGGCCTCTGGTTGACACCATTTCCAGAAAAACCTGTGAAGTTAACGGAAAAAACTCTTTTCAGGCAATTTTCTTTTAGGCTTTTGACATTTGGCGGAAAAGGAAAACACGCGCAAATCAAATCCACCAGCGGTGGTTTGCATTGTTTGACATTTGACGTAATTCAATTGATGCCTAATAAACAATGCCCCCAATGGCAGCTAGAGGAAAAAAAATACAGTTTCTACTAAGAGTTTGTAGCAGAAATAAAGGAAATAAAAGAAATTATTTCTGGTTTGCAGTCAATTTGATGAGAAAGATTCAATTGCAATAGGAAATTAATTCTCCACGAGAAAGGAGATCTCCATTACCATTTTCAATGCCAAAAAATTAAAATTAAGGATATTAAAACGTATGCAAATTTTGAACAAAGGGAGCAAAAAGAGCGTTCTCAAATTTGTCTTGTCCTAAGTATTCATTTCTGGAAAAATGTGGGGTTAACTTGATTAATAAATTCGAATTGCTAAACCATTAGATTAGGTATGATATTTCTATAAAATAGTGCCTTACCATTTATGATTTGAGGGAAATTAAGTTGTCCATATGATACTACACTGGACCATATTAATCTTCACCCGCCAAAATCACTAGCGAACTAAGTTTACTACGAATTTCAATTTAAATTTTTTTACCAGAAAATGCTAATTAGCTTTACAAAGTAAAGTCACTTCGAGCACAAATGAGCCAATTGGAACGTCTGTGACTTCGAGCCAATAGTCCTCGCAGCCAGGTTCTTAGATTTGTTATCAGCTTACTTTTAAGTTCCTGATAGTGCATAAGTAATAAATTAAGTCACTTATTCAAAACTTTATGTCTCATACTTTAAAAGATATTTGGAAAAAAAAGGACTACTTCTGGTTCAAAGTAACCCATCCGACGACGGATGAGGGTTTAGTGGATAATCAGACATGGAAGATTTACGACTAAACTTAAAACTAAATCTTCGACGTTAAATAGTGCATTTCATTTGGTTATGCTATAGCAAATGTAAGAAAAGTCAAGATTCCGAACACGCGATCACTATTTCACTTTTCCTTGGTCTGATATATCAGCTCGGAAAACTGAACTCTAGAATGATGCCTTCTCTTGATTATACATTGTGTAGAGTTTCGTAGAATCGCGTAGAAATCAATCAGAATCTTTGTCATTAATCTTTTGTAGAACAGAGCAACTGGTTAATAGCAGATTTCTTTATTTGCGTGTCTAAATTTTACATTCAAGACACATTTAAATCGAAGCCGCAAGTCTTCAGTCTCTTAAGTTAAAATGGCAAAATGTCACAACATGTTTTCACACGAAACAATTATGACCATCACTGTGATGGAGGACAATCTATCCTCTGCGGCTGAGTAGACCAGCAATTAGAGCCGTGATAAGTCTCATTAAAGCGCAATGAACAATTGGCAGACATACCAGCTGACTAGCTGCTGATGATTTTTCCCGATGTTGCAGGGATAAAGAGGAATCTATTCTCCACCTTCTTTGTTAGTGCGATACCTTATTGCTTCGTAGAAGAACACATCTCGGTTAATACTTCTTTGGAAGTCTATGCGACCTGAGCCGCGTCGCCATCGGACTCCAAAGCTTCGTTCGAAGCTCCAATTGGTTTCAACGGATAACGCGTGGTCTCACCGGCAGTACTGCATCACCATGCACCTAATCTGGCCTAAATACGGCTGTGGATTTTCTGCAGCCGGCCACATTAATTCAGTTGACCTGCAGTCAGAGTCAGAGGCTGTTGTTCATGCGTATAAACATTAGATACATTTTCAACCGTAACCTTTAATGCAATGAAGTCATTGAGTAACTAAAGCGCTCTTATCTTCTACTGGAGCAATTGAAATCCTTTTTCTTTATTTTATATCGACATACTGATTCTTATCTACCCCAACATACGAGGAAAACTATTTCTTCCTCACTATCGTTACTATCAGTTTATTTTTTAAACAGTTGCTACCAGCAACAAAGCATTTTTTTTGTTAACACTTGAGAACGTGGGCAATAAAACAATATTAAAAAGTAGTGAGTTTTTCATTTCTAATGAGGAGACTGTCACCAGAAAATAATACAGATGATTTTCACCACACTTGCACTTGTTACATCTTGGATTCATGCGTTACTTTTATCATTTCATATTCCATTTTGAGTTCAATAGCCAGATATAAGCATCAGACAAGCGAATGGAGTACCAGATCAGAAATAAAGGAATTTTTTTTATTATTTCTGTATCAGATGTCGCATCTCGACAAATGACATCATGTAGCAGCACGTCGTATAACCTCCATTTGGACCATCGCACACATAAATTGAATATTTTGAAGTCGCGGAGTAGCTTTGCGCTTCAATTTTCTGTTGCAGTTATGAGAAGATAAATTTATTTTTGGTCTGAAAGCACTCAACTGTTTTTTATTGCAAACTCGTTTTCTTTGGAATGGCTGGTTCTGCGATAACAACGACCAATTGACATGCGATTTATTCTTTGTATGCCCACAATATACAATATTTTGAAATCAAGACAAAAATAACTTATTTTTTTTTAACTCTTTGGGAGTGTTTCATTCTGCGAGATATTCGGTTGTGATGTCCTTTATAGGGGAGTCGACGAATTGGCCTGCTGACACAAAGAAAACCGAGACTATTCGCCATGCACTTTTTCTATGAATGAGCTTACGTTTGGAATGTTTCCTGGAATCCTGGATGCCTTAGGATACGATGAAAAAAACCCATTTAATGGAAAACTGTTCTATGACGAAGTTTTCGTATCACAATTCTAATAGCCGATCCCATCACGGCATTGCATCAACTTTTATTTTTAAATAGATTTTGACCTACATATCTACTGCAGATTATTCTAGAAGTATTTCTAATAAAAGTAGGGCATGTGTAGAAGTACAGATGTGCCATTTACGCAAGAAATGATAAATTTAAAAATATGCTTAATATAGACTCGAAGATGCAACACAAATGCATATCAATAATTTATATAAACTTCACAAGTTATAGCGGAAGCTAAGTCAGTTGATTCAGTAATTTACTTTTGTGGTAGGTCAGTGATCGACGTAAAAATGACTCACTGGCCATTAACTCCAATTGGCGCACATGGAACTTTGCCTGGGATAATCAAGTTTTGCACCATCAGTAGATAAGACAGAATGCACAATGGCTAATCAAATGAAATGCGAAAGCATCAATGGACAACAGCTGGACGTTTTGGCCGAATTACTAAGAGTTTGGCCTGAACGTTGGAGTCAATGAGTAGTCACATGGAAGGCAATTAGTTATAAATTTCTAGAAATCATTTCAGAAAGTTAACAACAAAGATTTCAATGATTCACTCTCCACTGCCAATGTTCTTTTTCTGTTACTCATTTATCCACAAAAATAAGATTTCACAAGAAATAGATAGATAGCATAATAAATAGAATAGACATTACATATGTTCACGTAGTTACAAGATATTTCTAGAAACACAAAGCGCATGGAAAACCAAAGAAAATAACACTGAAAAACCAAACCACCCCATTTCCCACAGTCAATCGATAAACAATGCGAAATGACATTTCTAGAAACAATTTGGGCGCCATAATACAGTTTGAAGAGCTCTGTGGAGTAGTACTAGTAAAATTGTGTGTTTTAATTTTATTTACCATTTCTTTTCCATTCAAACAAATAAAATTACTATTTTATCAATCCAGTTCATTATTATTTTGAATACACTTTCATAAACACACATCAAAGTTATCCAAAAATTATTTGTTTCCGAAAATATTTCAAAATCTACAAACATTTTATCACACATCCTAAGCGGAAGTCGAAGTAGTACCTTCTAGAAAAGTCAAGAAAGTTCGGGAAATTCTCATCCAACCTATAAAACTGCAAACCGGCCACCCCCCTGTATCAGTTCATATAGAAAAGCGTTGAAGTGCGAAGCGAAGCGAATAAAGTTTTCTCTATTGGAGAATTATTTTTCTGTGCTGCAAATACAATTCAATTGTGTGAAATATTAAAGTTTACAATTTACAGTGATAGCAGATTAATAATTAAAGGTAACTTTCATTCATGAATTCATTTATTATTCATTGTGAAAAAATCCATTTTGCACATTTTTTCTAACTGGAAATTTATGAATGAGATTGCAAAAGTGCATACAGAAAGTCCTTGGAACCTCGATGCTAATGACTCATTTTCTTCCCATTACAGATGCCTGAACAAGAATGTGAGACTTTTGCTTTCCAAGCTGAGATTGCTCAGCTTATGTCCCTGATCATCAACACATTCTACTCGAACAAAGAAATCTTCCTCCGTGAGTTGATTTCCAATTCGTCTGATGCCTTGGACAAAATCCGCTATGAATCATTGACTGATCCATCCAAACTGGACAGCGGCAAAGAGTTGTACATCAAATTGATCCCCAACAAGGCTGCTGGCACCCTGACCATCATCGATACTGGTATCGGCATGACCAAGGCTGATTTGGTCAACAACTTGGGTACCATCGCCAAGTCTGGCACCAAGGCCTTCATGGAGGCCCTCCAGGCTGGTGCTGATATCAGCATGATTGGTCAGTTCGGTGTTGGTTTCTACTCGGCTTACTTGATCGCCGACAAGGTGACAGTCACCTCCAAGAACAACGATGACGAGCAGTACATCTGGGAGTCGTCTGCTGGTGGTTCCTTCACCGTCCGTCAGGACAACTCCGAACCTCTGGGACGCGGAACAAAGATCGTCTTGTACGTCAAGGAAGACCAGACTGAGTACTTGGAGGAGAGCAAAATCAAGGAGATTGTCAGCAAACACTCGCAGTTCATTGGCTACCCCATCAAGCTGCTCGTAGAGAAGGAGCGCGACCAAGAAGTCAGCGATGATGAGGGCGAGAAGGAGAAGAAGGAGATGGACACTGACGAGCCCAAGATTGAAGACGTCGGTGAGGATGAGGACGCCGATAAGGACGGCGACAAGAAGAAAAAGAAGACCATCAAGGTCAAGTACACCGAGGACGAGGAATTGAACAAGACCAAGCCCATCTGGACCAGAAATCCCGATGACATCTCCCAGGAGGAGTACGGCGAGTTCTACAAATCCCTGACCAACGACTGGGAAGACCATCTAGCCGTCAAACACTTCTCTGTTGAAGGCCAGCTCGAGTTCCGTGCTCTGCTGTTCATCCCCCGTCGGGTTCCATTCGATCTCTTCGAGAACCAAAAGAAGCGCAACAACATCAAATTATACGTCCGTCGTGTGTTCATCATGGACAACTGCGAAGATCTCATCCCCGAGTACTTGAACTTCATGAAGGGTGTCGTCGATTCTGAAGATTTGCCACTAAACATCTCCCGTGAAATGCTCCAGCAAAACAAGGTGCTGAAGGTCATCCGCAAGAACTTGGTCAAGAAGTGTATGGAGCTATTCGAGGAATTGACTGAGGACAAGGAGAACTACAAGAAATTCTACGACCAGTTCAGTAAGAACCTGAAACTGGGAGTCCACGAGGACAGCAACAACCGAGCCAAACTCGCCGATTTCCTCCGTTTCCACACATCAGCATCCGGAGACGACTACTGCTCGTTGGCCGACTACGTCAGCCGCATGAAGGAGAACCAGAAGCACATCTACTTCATCACTGGTGAGTCCAAGGACCAAGTTAGCAACTCCGCCTTCGTGGAGCGCGTGAAAAAACGTGGATTCGAGGTCGTCTACATGACCGAACCCATCGACGAGTACGTCATCCAACACCTCAAGGAGTACAAGGGCAAGCAGCTTGTGTCAGTCACCAAGGAAGGCTTGGAGCTGCCCGAGGATGAGGAAGAGAAGAAGAAGCGCGAGGAGGACAAGGCCAAGTTCGAGAACCTCTGCAAGGTCATGAAGTCCATTCTGGACAACAAAGTCGAGAAGGTCGTTGTGTCGAACCGTCTGGTTGAGTCACCCTGCTGCATCGTCACGTCTCAGTTCGGTTGGTCCGCCAACATGGAGCGCATCATGAAGGCACAGGCCCTGCGTGACTCCTCCACCATGGGATACATGGCTGGCAAAAAGCACTTGGAAATCAACCCCGACCACGCTATCATTGAAACCCTCCGTCAGAAGGCCGATGCCGATAAGAACGACAAGGCTGTTAAGGATCTCGTTATTCTGCTCTTCGAGACATCTTTGCTCTCGTCTGGATTCTCACTGGACAGCCCTCAAGTCCATGCCTCCCGCATCTACCGTATGATCAAGCTGGGTCTTGGCATCGATGAAGATGAGCCAATGGCCACTGAGGACATCCAGAGCGCCGGCGACGCACCGCCACTAGTCAACGACACTGAGGACGCTTCTCACATGGAAGAAGTCGATTAAGCTCTCCATCCATGGGATCAGCAGTCGCTTTAGAACTTTAAATTTAAATTTTCTTTAAATTAAGCTATTTTTAATTCCACTTTACAATTCCACTTTTGTTGTTTTACACCGCGTTGTAGCGGTACGCAAATTGTCTCCCCCGGGAGAAGGTATGGAATGGATAAGAGTGCAACGAGGAGTCTGCTAAATACTCTGGATGTAAAATATTTTTTTTTTATTTTCTATGAGAGTTGACTAAATGTTAAAAAAATAGAAAAATATATGGATCTCTTAAAACGGAAAACTTTTTGAATTTTCTTTCATGTGGCATAGAACTACATTTACAGGCGGAAATACGAATAACTGTTGGTTTCCAGAAAGTGATTTGTCTGCTTTTGTTTTAAATAACGATGGAAACAATGGGGTGGTTCTGGATGTATTTGTTTCTGAAAAGGTGGGGTATATTATTATTTCAAACAACCCTGTAGTGCTTGTTGCAAGAAAAATGTGTATCCAGGAGAAACGGAGGTTGACCGAAGAGTAAAATGCAGCGAATAAGGGATGCTATCGATTTGCTTCGTCGTACTGAGAAGGCAATTTAGAATTAAAGCCCACATCAACAAAAGCATGGACTAGCGAAACATAAAAAGGTGGAGACATGAATGTAGGGGTGTCCAAGAAGATAGATTTAGTTCTTAGGAGAAAATAGACTGAGTGACAGAAATAAGAATCTTTAATTTCAAATCTGAATAGTGGGCATAGTAAGGTGACATCAATCTACGCAGAAGAACAAGAATCATTTGTCTCCAAATAGCCCTTGACTTCTGTTGGTGTGGTCAATTGGAAAGCGATCAAGAGGTAAAATGTACGACGAAGTAAAATGAATATAGACAAGAGAATAAAAATTGGTTTGGCTCATATAGGCTTGTAAAGTCGAAAAACATCAGTTCCGACTCAAAAAGTCATTCCACTTCACTTACTAAACTACTGGATTCTAGACTTCAGTTAAAGTGGTCAACTGAAGTGGCGATCTCAAAGGCTGGAGAAGCATTTTGAATGCAGCCCAGAACCACCCAACATTGTAGACACACCTAAATTAGACAGGGGAAATTAAAAACATCAGACTAATGCAAAACAATTGATTTTGGTAACAAAATAAGTTTCAAATGAAACGAAACCAAATCTACTTCTAATTTAAATCGCCGGTTCAGAACAACTTCTTAGCCTATTAACCACGTGAACGCATGCAAAATGAAAACTTCAAATCTGACGTTTGCTTATGAATGCTTTTGGCTGCTTTAAAAAGAAAAATATACCATGCCGGCAAAATAATAAATTTATTTGATCGAAAAGAGTTTATCAATGAGACAAATACTCTGTCTAAGCACAACAATCAGAACAATGTCCAAAAACAAAAGTAAAAAATCTTCCGCCGCCGTTCCACCACCTGCCCAACCAGCCAAAAACGACGATCCAATTCAGCTGGACAAAGGTGGAAACATTTGCATCAAGATTCTAGCCAAACCTGGAGCCAAACAAAATAGTGTTACTAATATTTCAACTGAAGGAGTTGGTGTACAAATTGCCGCTCCACCGTCTGAAGGTGAAGCAAACGCTGAGCTAGTGAAATATCTTTCAAAGGTTTTGAATTTACGAAAAAGTGATGTTAGTCTGGATAAAGGATCTCGTTCGAGAAATAAAATAGTTCAAATAAGTAAAGGAGTGACGACACCAGAGGCTGTATTGGAACTTTTGAAAAAGGAATCAGAGTCATAGTTAAAGTGAACCTTGTTTGGCTGGAGGTGTACGTGTCCTTAGTGTGCATTTAAATAAAATAAATAAGCTTATAACTTAAATAGTGTCTTTTATTCAAAACAAATCCAATGAAAGTGTGTTACCATTGATGAAGATCTCGCTTCCGAAACAGGCCGATAAGAACCTTTACATCTTTTCAGTACAGTAATCACTCGGTTTACGCGGAGATCACATAAACCTTGGCTTATTTGTGGTGGAGATGTGCTTCAGGAAATGGGGACGCAAGTCGAGATTCATCATCATTAGTGGCGTAACAGCCCACGAAGGGCCAGAGCCCAGCTTTTCGCGCCTTCGCTGTGTTGTGCGGGTTATAATTTGACTCGTGTGGGGGGGGACCTACAGTTTATTGCCGTTTCCGAACGGCGAATTGCGAAAGATTTCCGTGACAGAAGTACTCCAGGAGGACTGTCAGTCGTTCGCTGGATGTGGGGCCGTGAAAATTGCTTGTGGTGTTTTTTTCCCCGAGCTGTATGTGAACCCGGTTAGTCTCGCAAATTGAGATTACGTTAGTCCAAAAGTACGAACATTCGTATTTAGTAAGGTCGAAAAAATATGTGCACATGTGCAGTATTCCGAGAATGGGTTAGTTAAAAGATAACCAACCCAATAAAAGATAAGAGATAACCAGACTGCGGCTGGTTATCCCATTAGGATCATCAACGACGAATCGCAATAAACCGCGGATCCTGCCGACGAGCCTGGAAGTATTTCTCCTCCAGGACAAATGAGGTGGTACAAATATATCGATCGAAGGCCAGGGGACTTGCTTGCTGACTGCCGTCGTGGAACAGCGCGAAACGCTGATGGCGTTCTGATGACTTAAGGGCAGAGATCAATAAGGAGATGCTCGGCTGGACAGAGTTCGTAGGCCAGGGGTTTCATATAGAAGGGATTTCTTCCTTCTTCCCAAAAAGATAATCGTAAACCGGCTGGACAGAGTTCGGAGGCTAGGGGATTCATATAGAAGGGATTTCTTCCTTCTTCCCAAAAAGATAACGTAAATCGAAACAACTTACGAGGCTACGTAAATCGAGTGATTATAGTGTCTGACTTTGTCTGCCGATGATGTATTGGGTTTAACTAACATTGCGCTCAGTTCCGGCAGTGACTGTCGTGAAAAAACACTCAAGCGAGTCTAGAAATATCTTTCCGTATTCCAGAACATTACTCACAACTTGTTTTGATAGTCACTTTAGATGATTCAATCTTTTCTAATGAATCTTCCAATATGGTAGTTTAGATGATTCAGTTTTCTTCCAACCATGTGTAAATTGACTTCCCAACACATTTAAAAAGCAGAAATATTTGTAAAAAGCCTACGACTTTATTTCACACCAAAAAATGTTGTACAGTAATTATATAGTATAAACACTTTCTAGAAAATGCCTAAACGCTAGAGGATGTGTATAATTGTTTCAGATTGAGGTTTCTCATGCCACTAGAACGCAGCATCGCCTTCGTGGGAGATTTAATTTTAAGTGGAACTTTTTTTTGTGTGGAATACTATTGTGCTGGAAAGCGTTTGAGTTTAAATAGGTTTTTTCAGAGAGGACTAGCAGTTTAATCCACCTCTTCCATGTGTGAAGTTTCATCTGAATCCTCAACTAGCGATGGTGCGTCACCACCTGCGGTGGCAGTGGTAGACTCTTCTGTGGCCATTGGTTCATCGTCATCGATACCGAGACCGAGCTTGATCATGCGGTAGATGCGGGAGGCATGGACCTGAGGGCTGTCCAGTGAGAAGCCTGATGACAGGAGAGATGTCTCGAACAGAAGGATAACCAAGTCCTTGACTGCCTTGTCGTTCTTGTCGGCATCGGCCTTCTGGCGAAGGGTGTCCACGATGGGATGATCGGGGTTGATTTCCAAATGCTTCTTGCCAGCCATGTATCCCATGGTGGAGGAGTCGCGCAGGGCCTGTGCCTTCATGATGCGCTCCATGTTGGCGGACCAACCGAACTGAGACGTGACGATGCAGCAGGGCGACTCAACCAGACGGTTCGACACAACGACCTTCTCGACTTTGTTGTCCAGGATGGACTTCATGACCTTGCAGAGGTTCTCGAACTTGGCCTTGTCCTCCTCGCGCTTCTTCTTCTCTTCCTCATCCTCGGGCAGCTCCAAGCCTTCCTTGGTGACTGATACAAGCTGTTTGCCCTTGTACTCCTTGAGGTGTTGGATGACGTACTCGTCGATGGGTTCGGTCATGTAGACGACCTCGAATCCACGTTTCTTAACGCGCTCCACGAAAGCGGAGTTGCTGACCTGGTCCTTGGACTCGCCAGTGATGAAGTAGATGTGCTTCTGGTTCTCCTTCATGCGGCTGACGTAGTCGGCCAAAGAGCAGGCCTCTTCACCAGAAGCGGAAGTCTGGTAGCGCAACAAATCGGAAAGCTTAGCCCTGCTGTTGTTGTCCTCGTGGACTCCCAGTTTCAGGTTCTTGCTGAACTGCTCGTAGAATTTCTTGAAGTTATCCTTGTCTTCAGCCAACTCTTCGAACAATTCCATGCACTTCTTGACCAAGTTCTTGCGGATGACCTTCAGCACCTTGTTTTGCTGGAGCATCTCACGGGAGATGTTCAGTGGCAAATCCTCAGAATCGACGACACCCTTCATGAAGTTCAAGTACGATGGGATGAGGTCCTCGCAGTTGTCCATGATGAACACACGACGGACGTACAACTTGATGTTGTTCTTCTTCTTCTGGTTGTCGAACAGATCGAAGGGCACACGACGGGGCACGAACAAGAGAGCACGGAACTCCAATTGGCCTAATCAGGAAAAAACTTATGAGAATTCGATTCGAAAGCATTTCAAATGGGAGTTTCTTACCTTCAACAGAGAAATGCTTGACGGCTAGATGGTCTTCCCAGTCGTTGGTCAGGGATTTGTAGAACTCGCCGTACTCCTCCTGGGAGATGTCATCTGGATTTCTGGTCCAGATGGGCTTGGTCTTGTTCAATTCCTCGTCCTCGGTGTACTTGACCTTGATGGTCTTCTTCTTCTTCTTGTCCTTGTCCTTATCGGCGTCCTCATCCTCACCAACATCTTCGAGCTTGGGCTCGTCTTCCTTCTTCTCTTCCTCCTTTTTCTCAGCATCATCTTCACCAGCCTCATCGTCGCTGACTTCCTGGTCGCGCTCCTTCTCCATGAGAAGCTTGATTGGATAACCAATGAATTGCGAGTGCTTGGTTACGATTTCCTTGATCTTGCTCTCCTCCAAGTATTCAGTCTGGTCCTCCTTCACGTGCAACACAATCTTGGTGCCGCGTCCCATAGGCTCAGAGTTGTCCTGACGGACGGTGAAGGAACCACCAGCAGACGACTCCCAGATGTACTGCTCGTCATCGTTGTTCTTGGACGTGACTGTGACCTTGTCGGCGATCAAATAAGCCGAGTAGAAACCAACACCGAACTGACCAATCATGCTGATATCAGCACCAGCCTGGAGGGCCTCCATGAAGGCCTTGGTGCCAGACTTGGCGATGGTACCCAAGTTGTTGACCAAATCAGCCTTGGTCATGCCGATACCAGTATCGATGATGGTCAGGGTGCCAGCAGCCTTGTTGGGGATCAATTTGATGTACAACTCTTTGCCGCTCTCCAATTTGGAGGGATCTGTCAAAGATTCATAGCGGATTTTGTCCAGAGCATCGGATGAGTTGGAAATCAATTCACGAAGGAAGATTTCTTTGTTCGAGTAGAACGTGTTTATGATCAGTGACATAAGCTGAGCAATCTCAGCCTGAAAGGCGAATGTTTCAGTCTCCTCAGGCATCTGGAGATAATTTTAGGAGAATTTTTTGAAATAAATCGAATAAGAACAATTTAGAGGATTTACCTTGCTTAATTAGGATTTACTGCAACCGAGTTGGATTCGAAAAAAAGTTAAAATTCACAATCAAATTGGAGCCGGCACCCAATGCTAGCCACGCTACTTTTCGCAAATGAGAGGGTGATTGACAAATTGTCGATTCGATCCAGAAGTTTCAAGCGAGTCTCGTTTTACCGAACGTTCTAGAAGAAATGCCGCTGGAACCGGATACGTGTTCAAGAATGCATTAACATATGTGAACTGTTTGCTCGAGAATTATTTGATGAGTTACTTGTCGGTTTACTTTGAAATGATGTAATTGCGAAAATATGAGAAAATTAAATTTTTCAACTAAATTTGACGTGTGATCATCAGATAGCAACTATATCGATAAAATTCTATTTACTAATAACATTCAATTGAATATAAGAGTTAAAGAAGACGAAGCACTGAGATCTATGTTCTCATTCTCGGTATCCTGTGTGTGAAGGCAACTATTAAAATGCTATTGGACTGTATAGTAATTGAAGACATCCCATACCAATTGTAAAAGGTTCAAAGGAAGTAATCGGACCAACATTCATAGCTAAATGAGGCCCAGATTGGAGCACTGCCTACGCAGAGATTCTGTAACAGCATAAAATATATTGCAGCCGTATAAATCGTATAGTTTTGGGTTTCTATTAAGGTTTTTCTTCCAGAAAATTTCTATTTATAAAAAATTCAACGATCTTCTAGTCTAAATTCTTCCGGGGTGCATTGCGAGCTGTTTGAAATTTGTAGAAGTTTGTTTTATGAATACATCGTTGGAACGATGTTTATGTAAGCTAAAAAAAGTTGTATCTTTCATATAGCTTGTACCTACATTAAAGAAACTAGCTATCGACGTCGCAATTTCATAGAATTAGCCTTACCACCAGTGCATTTAACCCAAACCTCGGACACACCCATTCGAAAAATGAAACAACAGGAAACAGTTCTAATTTCTTCGCTGTTCTCCTCTCGCACACATCCACACATGTCAGCTTGCAGAACCATTTCGCTGTTTTCATTTTTTGGTGGAAATATTTGCGGAAAGTCTGTCCCAAAAAAAAGGAATTTTTACAAAATCTAATTCAATTAATATATTTTAATCATATTGATAATATGAACAAGTAGTTATTCTAAAAGTTAAAAGTTACAATACAATGATCACTTCCATCCATTGAATACAAAGTGTGAGAGAAAACTTAGTTCAATAATTCAATTTTTTGCCGGTGTGCCGCAGTTTTGTGGTGTTTCTTGTGAGAAAAAAAATTTAAATGAAAATGGCTGACGGCGTGGTTATCGATTTGTATGCGGAAGATTTGGACAAAGATTTCAATGCTCAACCTCAGGTAAGCAATAATTTCAAAATGTGTTATTTAATTTTTTGTGGACATGAAAATAATTTTGTTTCTCAATTTTATTTAAACAGGATGATTTCACTGCTGAAGGCGTCGATTTGTACGATGATATCAGTGTACCCAACGATAGTGGCGCTGCAGTAGATGGCTCTTCGGTGGCTTCGTCTCAGGCCGATGACAATGCGGGTGCTACATCGAATGGAGTTTACCATCAGAGTGGTAGCCTAACTCCAAATCACATCGGACGAAGATATCAATTATACATAGGGAATTTGACATGGGTGAGTTGGGACGGGGTGTGTTATACAACGAGAGGAAGTCTCACGATTTGTCTTTGTCTATTTCTCTTATTTTAGTGGACCACCGACCAAGATATTTCGAATTCAATGCGCGACATTGGAGTGACGGACTTTCAAGAGGTTAAATTCTTTGAAAACCGTTCCAATGGTCAGTCGAAGGGGTTCTGTGTGATATCTTTGGGCTCGGAAAATAGTATGCGGGTAGTAATGGAACGCTTGTCGAAGAAAGAGTTGCATGGGCAAGTGCCTGTGGTAACGTATCCAACCAAGCAAGCACTGAACCAATTCGAAAGTCAACAGAAGACCAGACCGGTACCGCCGCAGCAAAATGGTCCTCGAGGCCCGATTCCCAACATGGGCGGCATGCCGCAACATCCAGTGCAGGGTGCTCCACCAGGTCACCAGCCACGTATGATGAATCCCAACATGCCACCAGGCCAGTTTCGTCCGCAGCATATGCCGCAAAATATGCAGGGTCCTCCGGGTCCAAATCAAGGCCCTCCACGGATGCAGGTGAGTTTGAGTTGGGCGTTGCTTAGTTCAGTAGTATGAAGTGCTTTTTTTTTTGTTGGTTTTTGTGGATAATCTGTTTTCATACCGCAAAACAAGATTTAGAGAGGAACAACCAGTCGACACTAGTTATGGTTTCCTGCGAAATACGCATGCTTTCATTTTTTATTTTTTATTACTAAACCGGTATTATTCTGCGGGAATTTTGGGCTGAGGCTGAAGAAAGTCAGTTAGACAGGTCGATAGGGATACCAAAGGAGAGGCTATAATGGTTGGCGGTTGAGTTTTGAATCGCTACATTTGCTTTTGAGACGTAGCAAATTAGTTCATGAGTTTGTGTTCGATCGTTTGCAATTTAAAATACTTTCGAATGTCGGTAATGAATATGAGGGATACATTTGCGGTTGGGATAGGAATCGTATTAAATTTTTATGTGTTAAATTATTGTGATCAGACCTCTAAGATTCTGTTAGCTAACAAGTGGCCACGGGCCCATCAAGCATCATTTTTAAGATCGTCCTTTAACTACAGAACCAGTCGCGCGTTGCTGAGTAGACAGCAAGGGGGTTGTGTGGTCTGGTTGCATACTGAAGCGTTAGTTGGGAACAGAATTCGTCAATACGCTATATGTTTTTGTTTAAAGAATAACGAAAGGTTCTTGCTACAATTTTAAAGTACTCTTAAGAAATGGGGAACTTTAAGCTGTAAATTAAAGGAGGCCTCTAAAAATGTACATATGTATATGTGGATATTATAAAAAATAATAATAAAACAACCTCAATAAAAGGTAAAATAATGTTTTCTAAACTTTAATGAAAGTAATATGCATAAAGAAATTTTGTTTATACAATGAGGCATTTGTAATAAAATTAAATAAAATCTTGAGAGAGTTGTACGTTCGTTTTTGCTTTAATTAAAAACCTAATGTAAAGTACACATGTAAAAAAAGAATCGTTTGTATTTTGAAAAATTCTATAAGATTAATTTTATTTGATTCGAATTTATAACATATACATATACTTTTTCTGACATATAAATATGTATGATTCAAATTTCGAGTGCGCGCTAAGTCGATACTTGTGAGTTTTTACGTCTGTAACCTTTGATCAATAGGCGGACTTCGCTTTTGTTTTGCAGTTTTGTCTGCATGAAAATTACATGCGCCTAGAGTCTAGTTTTCTCGCATATGTCCCAGTTTGTTTGACACATGTGAAGGAAAGACTTTATCTAACTATGATTCAACCAAATTCTGACTGTCAACGGATATTAATTATTTCCGATGGCTTAATGCCTTTTTGTTTGCGGTGATCAATTATACAGTAATTGTAGACTTTATGTAGTTTCAAAGTAAAACTAAACTTTGTGCCTTTCGAGTTCTAATTTTTACAACTTGAAATACACGCTAGTGAAAGTTAAATATGAAATACACGCTCGTGAAAGTCAAATATGCGATGTATATTTTTCCAAATATTTTTTCTTAACTACAAATTTTGGAATCACCTCGTCTATTGTACCTATTTCTAGAATATTTGTAGCACCAGCGCTACTGAACACAATGTGGGTAATTTTATAAAAACAAAAACATAATAATTACTCTCAATAAAAATCAAAACGTGGTAGATCAATCACTATTCATTACAATTCATTTTTTGGACGTGTTAAAAATGAATGCCACTAATAAAATGTAAATATATGCCGATTTGTCTTACTTTGTTTGCAATTCGTTATTTTATTGGCGTCTCAAACGCGACAAATTACTTGTGATCCTTCGAGAGTTTGTTCAGAAATTCTGTGGATATTAAACAAAAGTTTATTTGAAAAAAATTATATAAGGCTTGTTAAAAAATATATAGGCAATTGTTTATATTCATATAGCAAAATGTCAAATCAAATTATTTATTTTTTTTTTGTTAAATTGTTCTAAGCTGTTTTTTTTTTTTTGTAAAAATGGAAGGGTTTAAAAAATGTTGTATATGCATTCGACTCGACGTAATAATTTTAAAAATAATATGTGAACACTGAAAATTTTGTGCAATAATGTACATAATTGTCAAAAAGTTGAAAACATCACGAACCATTATTTTTTTTTTATAAATCTATGTATAAATTTTGTGCCTTAGTCTTTAATTAAACTGAGAAGAATTTATTGTTATAGAGTCACACAAAAATACAAATTGATTTACCTTAAAATTTAGTCAAAGTCGTCTTTTCTTGGTTACCGAGATGATTTTTGAATCGTTGAAATTATGTTTCTGTATTCTAATTCTAATTTTAATATACAAATTTAAAGATAAAACTACTTCTCTGTGCAGAATCAACAAATGTTTTTTCAATAACGATTTTTCTGAAGTTCTGAAGTTATTGTGCTGCGAAAGAAGTCTATTATAACTTTATTTTGCCAAGAATTTTAAGTTGTAGTTAATAGAAAAATTAATACAATTGAAATTGTTTATTTAATTAATTTATACATATATTTCACGATACATAGATTTATGCAATCAAAAGAAAAAAAAATATTTATACATAAATACAAATTATAATTTCCCTTGTTTGTTTGTTTTAAATTAGCATGTGTAGCATAGATTTTGTTTATCAAATTTGTTAAATTAAACAAAAAAAAAAGTTTATACATCTTTATGTATATTCATATTTACATTGAAAAAAAAAAAAATAATAAAAAAAACTTATATTTACCATACAAAAAAATTTAATATGTTTGTTTTTAAATATTACGTTCGATATTATTCACTTATCCCCTCTATAGCCACCACCGATGCATCAGGGAGGACCAATGGGACCTCAGCAACAAATGCAAGGCCCACCACGCTATCCGAATCAAGGTCAATGGAATGGTCCACGTCCAAATGGACCACGGCCTGGTCCACTAAATGGTCCACCACATCAACAAAGGCCGCAAATGGTAAACTTCTCTAAGATATATTTAGAAATAAAAGAATTATACTATAAATTCTACTACTAGTTCGGCTAAAAAAAAAGTATTTTTGTAGAGAGATAAAAAAAAAAATATTTAAAAAGAATTAGATTAACTAAAATATGTAGTCAATTGATCTATACTGTATATTTTGCACGATTTTCATAAAAAAAAGCTCTTTAAAACTGAGGTATCACCGCTCTGATATTCTTAGAGAGTGGAAAGAAAACTTTGCAACAACGTAGAGTATTTTATTTAAACTTGACCCTTTTCACTTATTTAAGGTTAAGTTCACATCATAGTAGTTAATATTCTTTCTTTAACAATAAATCGTAAATCTTAACTGCCTGTTTGCGATCTAAAAATTTTCGAATAAAACTAATGAAAATGTACTTTTTAACTTTACATCTATCGCACGTTTCATTCACCTGAATTAATCCCAATGCCATCTATATGCATGCTCCTCTTACATTTAAGAACATTGTTAGTTGCTAACGATAAGACATTCGGTGGTGTTAACTTTTGTTAGGTTTCGCTGTAAATTTGCGAGCTTGGAATTTAGAGATTCTCCTTTTTTTTAGAAATAGTTATAAAATTGTGATTCCTTATTGTGATTAATAATCTACTAATTTTATTTATTAAGTTTATTAAGGTTGTTATGTAATAAAATATTTTATATCTATTACTTTTTTGCTAAAAATAGTTATAGCCAGATTATTTCGTGAGGAAAATTACTATAAGTTAATGAAATTCTAATTAAAGCATTCTTCAACTGGTAAGGATTTCCTATGTATTATGCACCATTTTACGTCGTCATATATTTTTTTAGGGTGCCGTATGACATATTGAACCATTAGTTTTTTTTTTTAATATAAAACATTTTAAATTTGGCGTAGTCACCAAAATTTTTTTAGAAATAGTTGCTTTAGTAGTAGTGAAACTGGTTAAGTTGGTTTGGTTAGTCTCATCACTCCTTTCAGATTACTATTTACGATTTGACTAGAGGTACAGAGATCTGCAAATATTGCCAATATTTTGCAGTTTTTGTATCGCTTTATTTGTTAAACTTAATTTTTTATTAAACTATGCCAGCCTCTAATTGACGACATTAACAACAACTACTACTTAAAAAAAAAGACGAATGTGCCCCCTCTTCTTTGTAAAATATTTGTTTTGATTAAATTCATTTGTTGTATTTGTCAAAGATTCTCGATTCGCCTTTTAAAGTTCGTGAGCGGGTAGGCGTAAATACGTGGTGGAAATGTGTTATAATAAAATCTTCTCCAATATATTTTTTTTTCAGGAATATTGTTTACTGCCTATGGTTACGGTGTCTATAGATTTTCTTTAAAGATCGGGATGTGTTTATGCGTTTAACGCTGAATTGCTTTATTGTGTTGAGTGTGAAACTAAATGTTATTTGTGCTAATTACGACGGACAATCATTTCGTGAATTATGAGTCTTTCCATTTTTTATTGCTAAATTTTGCATAAAAGTTATTTAATCCTGTCAAATGGATGGTTGTTGATAAAACACAACATGACAACAATTCTTAGATTTGATGCTATCTAGAGATTTAGATTTAAGTTGAACCTGGCTTTTTAAAAATTATTTTCTCTCTTTTTTTAGTTCCAGGGACCACCAGGAGGTATGCCACCACGTGGACCACGTCCTGACTGGAGTAGACCACCAATGCACGGTGGATTCCCACCACAAGGGCCACCTGGACCACCACAAGGTCCACCGCATATGCAAGGCCCACCACGTGGACCACCACCGCCACAGATGGGTGGACCAGGAGGCCCACCACACGGTGGACCAGCACCACATGTCAATCCAGCATTCTTTAATCAAGGCGGAGGTCCACCACAACATGCCGGTGGACCACCAATGGGAGGCCCACACGGTCCACCTGGACCACAACCTGGTATGCCAATGGCTCATCAAGGCCCACCGCACTTTGCCCAACAAGGAACACCAAGAGGTCCATGGCCTGGAGCACAAGCCAAACCAGCGGGACCGTTCCCAGAGCAAGCAATTGTACCACAATTAAGTGAAGTTGAGTTTGAAGAGATTATGGGAAGGAATAGAACTGTTAGCAGCTCAGCTATCGCACGGTAAGTTCAAGGTTTTCCTGTGGTTCTCCCACATTCCTGACTGAGGTATTTTGTTTACAGAGCTGTTTCGGATGCTGCAGCTGGAGAGTATTCAAGTGCGATTGAAACACTTGTTACAGCCATTTCGCTTATTAAGCAATCAAAAGTTGCACATGACGAACGTTGTAAGATTTTGATCAGTTCGCTGCAGGATACTTTGCATGGCATTGAGACAAAGAGCTACAACAGGAGAGAACGTTCGCGATCCCGAGAACGCACTCACAGGTCTCGACCAAGGCGAGAGAGATCATCTTCCCGGTACCGGGAACGATCCAGGGAGAGAGAACGAGAAAGAGATCGTGAAGCTGCGTATGTCCATATGATTCTCCTTTCTTCTGCATAGAATATAATTTTTTTTTGTATATTTCCACAATTATAGTAGTTATCGCGAAAGGTCCAGGAGCAGGGAACGCGAACGTGCAGCGGCAGATCACTACAGAGATGACAGGTATGTACAGATTTTGTTGACTGAATTTTCAGTTTAAATCTCCTGTGCTTGAACACACGAAATTAATTTTTAGTTCCAGTAGATCAGCAAGACCAAGAAAGTCGCCAGAAGCCGTAGTCGAGGCAGTCAGCGATCCGCCATCGAAGCGGAGTTACTATGAAGAGAGATACCGTTCGTCAGATCGTGATCGAGACCGTGATCGCGATCGTGAGCGTGATCGTGATCGCGACCGCGATCGTGAACGTGAGCGTGATCGCCGAGAGGAACATCGTTCCCGTCATTAAATGAGTATTGCACTAAAAAAAAAATATCAACACATCAACATCAAACATGGAAATTTTTTTGATTTTACCCTTTTCAATGGAAACCCATATTAAGATTATTTAAAAGTGAACAAAAATCCAATGCTCCAACAGAAGCAGTGGTAAGAAATTTGTACTATAAGGAAGTTATTATATCAATGTAGTTCTAAAAACTATAATGCAACCTGGCTACGTTCTTCAGAAATCTCAAAGTTCTTCAGCAAATCCACACAATCAACTACATATGGAGATAGCAAAAAGAAAACCTACAAACCGAGTTCTACCCAAGCCATATGGGTATGTTACCAAAAAAGCAAAGCAAATGCGGTGCATCTGACTTGGGCAACATCATCAACATAAGAAGAATGTATTGAATTTCTTAAAATAAAATATATATTAAAATGTTTATTCCAACAAAAAAAAAAGTAACAAAAAAATGCATTGTATTGTCTCTTATTTGTGAAAATAATTTCTTTCTTTACTTTTACTTTCTTATTTTGTTTATATTTTTAAAACTTTTATGTTAACTCAGTACAAGCATACACACTGCCTTTGCATTTGTACGAATCGAAACTACCCTGCTTTTTTATGTACTATAAATTTATCTTACAAATCGATTAATAGTTTTTTAAACAGAAGCCTGAACCTAAAATGTATATGTACAATTCATTTGGTGTGCTCTTAAAAACAAAAAACAATCAAATCTCTTATTTAGCTTGCTCAGTTCTGAGACACATAAAAATGTTCTTTGACAGCCTTATATAAAAAAAAAAAAAAAACAAAAAACACTTCGTCTTGTATCTCATATTTTGTATATTTATGTAGACAAAACAAATTTCATTCCTTAGTTATGTTTTTCATTTTCCATACTTTTTTTTTTTTTGTTATAAGGAGCAAAAGAGAACAACAGAAAAAAAAAGAAACACATAACAAAAAAAGAACGATCACTGTTGATCATAAAATGAACAAACATGTAATTAGTAATAATTATTTATTAATTTATTTAATTTTGTCATTTATATTTATTTTATGGATTTCTGTATACATACAATGATCTCTTCGAACAAACGGAAAAAGCCCTGTGAGCAACAAAAAAAAAAGATTCATTTTTTTCATTTTTTGTTTGTTTATGCGAAGAAGAATAATTATAAAATTCTTGACTTGATTCAGATTGGGCGCACATCGTTTGTGTTTCTTTCGTAACTTAGATTTATGTACAAGAAAGAGTTTTAAGATTTCTTCGCGTGATGAAAGTTTAAAAGTGTGCGCTTATCTGCTCAAGTTTCATTCAACCTGCAATTAGATGTAAGCCGTTTTCTTTTGTGACAAAACTGTGATATTTACCATTTATACCAAAATAGTCTAACCACCTACTTATGTGACCAATTGTCTTTGGAAGGATTGGTATATGTTATTTATATCTGTGGCAATAAGACGGAAAAGCTTCTGTCTGGAAACAGTATTTTGGAAAATCCCCGCTTTGGGGGTTTTAAGTTATTCGTATATTTTGGCAATAAGAAGTGTCTGTGAAAAAAACTAAAACATGCAAGGAAAAAGGATTTTTGTGTTCAAGCGCTTATCTTAATTTCAACTTAACTCGTAGTGAGCTGTTCCGAATTATTGCCACAGATATATTTAATGGTAGCTTGTAAAAAAGTGCTGTAGACTAGGTATCCTCGACACTTAGGGTGTATATCTAGGGTTAGTGGAAATTGTGCTTTAGTTTATTTGAGCCGTTCAGAGGACAGATTGATTTATTCAAATAGTTGTCGTTTAATTGTTTTATTATTTAGGAAAGTTATTGTAAACATAAAAAGTTAAGACTACGCCAAATGCTTTGACACTTTAATCTAAGATTTTTCAAAAAGTGGAGTAAATCAATCTGTGCACTAGGCGACTCATTTTTTCTCTGCATATAGGAAAGAATTATAGGACATAAAGCTAAGATTATCATTATGTCAATTTGTATAAACTGACTATCATTCTATTATCTAAACAAAATAGTTTCTATGAAATGCTTTTTGTAAGTTACAATAAGTTATTTTTTAGTTTACAATTATACAACTTTCTTCTTGTATATGGAATAGTCCCTTAGAATTTTACAACTATTTACGTAGAAAATGTATTATATCGTTGAGGCCTAATCAAAAATGATAACCGATTTTCTGGTTTTCCCCGATACTAACGTTGAGTTGGTTCCTTTTTCGTGTATCCAAGCAATTAGAATGTTCTGGTTGCGGATCTCTTTTTTTAAAGAGGTCAGGACACACGTGTATTAATTTAAGCAACAGTTCTGAATCCAGTAACACATTTTTGTTTTTGATTTTGCATGTCCTATTTGTTATATGTGTGAATGTTCGGATTTTGTTGCCTGATGTTTTTATCATGAAAAGGACTCACTTTACCTGTTTAAAAAGTACAATTGTAATCATTTACTCCATATCATTTGGTTAAACTTTGTAATCAAAACTCGGAAAAAAAATTATGTGGCATTAACTGCATAAACAGCTGTCAGAATGAGGAAGTCTTGTTTCTTCCTTTCTGTCAAAGGCTTGAGAATCATGTCGTGTAGTTCTACCCTGTCCTTGGTTATGTTGTTGATCTGTATGCAAAGATTAGTTAACACATTAAGTTAGAATAAGTAAAAACTAAGACCGCGGTGATAGAACTTTTACAATTTTTTTACGTCGTTTTAAGAAGAAAAAAAAGTCTGCAAATTGGTTATGAGCATAAAACATGTGAAAAAAGTGTTTAAAAAAAGAAATTGTCTTGAAACAGAAATCGATGCTCTATATGAAATGTGTAAATGGGTTTCAATTGTGTGTGTGTGTAGAGCACCGAACATATTAAAAGTGTTTGGAATTCTTCCTAAAACCAGCTCTACTTATAATAAGAAAAAGACTTAAAAAATGGTTTTTGTAAAGTTATTATAAACCTATCAACTTAAATAAGAAATCATGAATATTATCATAACAAAAAAAACTTTCCCCTTTTTCCTGCTATTTTTGATTAATTCGGGAAAAGTGGAAAGTCTCTAATGCTGTTACTACTTTAATTTAGATAATTTACTCTTTGTCTAAAATTAACCGTGCTTTAGTAGCTCAACAAGCCATGTATTTTCTTGAAGTAGATTCATATTTCCTACACTTGTGTGAAATTGAAAAAAGAGAAAAAAAAAATAATGATCAAAAGAATGCAATTAATAAGACTGATAAAAAATAGTTCATAAAAACCAAAAAAAAGAATACTTCTACTGTTATATTTCTGGTAAGTAATTTAATCTTGTTGTTTGTTGTAATTTTTTAGAAAATTTAATTGTAACTATAACAGTTTTGTTAATAATATACAATTTAGTTAAACAAAATATTGGAATCAATATAAATACATATATTTTAAATCGTATTTATAATCAAACGTCATAGTAATATTTTAATAAACAAAATTTTGAAATGCACATGCGTTATGGTAAACTTTTGACATGGGATTTGTAAATAAAATGAAGCTGAAAGTAAATTACAATTTCTTTCACAAGGAATGACCCGTATGCAGTGAAGATAAGACAAACATAGCTAAGTTCTACTAAATTCCAAATGGAAAAACTGGTAAATGCTATATGTATTTGCAAGTGGTAAAACAACTTTACAAAACGAAATAAAATTGAAATTGATCAAATTGTTTGAAGTTGGGTTCAATGTCTGTTCAGTGACTGTGATTATCTCATATGTAAGAAGTAACGCGAACAGAAATCTTTGGATAACTGCGACGAGTTTCAGATTTGATCAGGCCTACTTCTCGTGCGCATTAGCGTTACACACAGCCCTCTCGGCAAGCAAGTATTTGAACAGAAAACAGTTTACAATTCGTGAATATGATACGCTCATACACTTGGATGAGGAGGAAATTCAAACACTCGATATTGCTTACTTAAAAAAAACAATTATTGCTTACTGTTTTGTAAGCCTTGAATTTGGTTATTACCCCTCTGTCAGGGCTTTAAACTAATTTGGAACGGAATTAGGAATAAGGAGCCAACGGCGGCATGAAGCTCGTAGTGCTCTCGTTTTGTTTTGTAATGGTAATTAGAATGACTGTTTTTTATCGATGTCTTTCGTTTTTCCTCAAATAGTTCCATTGTTGTCTTAATCCTATTCGAAAATGTGTCCATGATGTTTACTATAGAAAAGAGCATCGCTACAATCACAAGATAGCTAGCGTATAGAAAGAAACGCTGCCACCAAAGAAAAACAAAATCCTGTCTGCCATAATATGTAATTTACGATAAATTTATGCCTTAAATAAAGAACAAAATATTCAAGAAGAAATGTTTAAAATCGTTTAATTTCTGTTTTTTCCACCACACTGTTGTCCAAACAGAAGAATACATCGAAAAACATCGCAAGTGGTAGATACACCATTCAACTCAGAACTGACGTGTGTTTTTGTCTTTTTTGTAAACACGTAATTCCCCACAAATATTTCACCATAGAAATTAACTTATCACACCACGTCCGTACTCAATACTCGAGTTCAAGTCGAAATCATTTCGAGAAGAAAACTTTATAAGTGAGAATATTGCTAAAGAGTCCTGTGGAAAAAATTAACTTATTTAAAAATATTTACGTATATATAGATACTTGAAAAAATTGTTTTATTTTTTTTTCGATTTATTTGAAATTACAATTGGGCCAAAAAACGGAAGAATAAAAACCAACTAAAGTAATTTTAGAATTATTTGTTCATAAACACAGCGAAAATTTTGCAGCAAAAATGTCAACCGCAAACTTGAATGCGACTTTTGAGCGCTTTTCACAAAGTTTAGGACGTAAATTGTGAGTATTTTTCAGAATAAATACATTTTTTGAAACATATGTGCATTGCTAGGAATCTGTTATCTGCAAAAGAAATAATCTTGTTCATGTGAGAGTGACATTTGTAGCAAGGTGCAAATTTAATCAGTCGAAGTGGCCATTTGTTCGGGCACATATTTTCTTTTCTTCTTCATTTCTTGACATAAGGCTTTGGTGCATTCAACTACGTGATTTCTATTTTCTTTTATTTGATTAATTTGAGTGCATCTGACGTGGCCTTTCGGAGGTTTTAGATTATGCTAAATGGTTTGTTTTCGAATTAGTGTTTATAGCAGTTAATTAAAGTGGATATTAGAAATGCCGTCCAATCAGTTGTCTCCATTATCGTTACCATATCGGTTAAGTGCAAAAAAAGTTCAATTTATTTTGTGGTAGCTTTCGTGGGGAACGCCTGACTGTGCATAATGGGCTAGCTATTTGTTGTCAGTTCTTAATTACAAACCATATGTGTTTCCTTACACACGACGGACGGTCGAAATCGTTATATGTGATCATGCATACACAGTAATCCAATAAACACTCTATTCTCGATTCGAGTACAGTCGTAGCCAAAATATTATTTCTTCTTCGGCCTTGCTTCAACCGTTCGCTGATTAGAAAAAGATAGGAAAAGATTAAGAGCTATAGTGTAAATTGAACGCAATGTGTTAATCGTTTTGCCCACTCATGGATTAATCATGATCTGTAGCCATAATGTTCCTTATTCCAGCTGCAAAGATATTAAAATAATGAAGTACTCCTATTAAAATCTTTTCCATCTAGAGATCATAAGCTGTATGTTCCTCTTGCAGTAAAGGTTTTTAGTATTCATCAAACAAGGTTACAAAATGTATTTAGAATTTTATGCCTGATATTTTTTTTTTATTCATGATTTTCAACCCAACGGTGACTAATGGGAAGTTATGAATTTGTTCTCTGATATCAAAACAACCTAAGCGAACATCCTTGTCTAGTTTCCCAATAAGTATCCAAAGTTCCTATGTATTTATTTATTTATTTTTTGAAAATTTCGTGTTACTTGGTATGGGATACTGGCCATCTGGCGATATTCGAACATGATATTGAACAAAATCAATTATTTGAAGGTGTCATTTGCTCTCCCATCACGACAGTTTGAAAATTAACCTCTCACGTAAACTTTTCTCGGAGTTCTTTGCGAAGTACTTAGGGTATTTTTAAACATAACTCAAACCGACGAAGTCCCAAAAAATAAGTACGTAGTCTGACAAGTGTTGGTACGATGGAAATCTACACATCTTGGCGCAAAAAATTAAAATTATTGTTTTGTTTTGCAGAAACTGAATACTGGATGCGGGTATTTCTTTTTTTCTCTATAAATCCTACCCTTTGACCCAAATGAAAGTACCATTTTTTAATTGTGCTTCTTTTTTATCTGTTACTTTATCTAAACAATGATAAGGCCTCTTTTAGGCTATAAAGTTTGTATAAGACAAAAGTACACATGCTGCTCGATTGCCGGTAAAGAGAGCAAAACGGAAGAAATAATCAATTCGACGTAAAAAAAATACTTTGCATTTCTGTTTGGCTTATACAATAGAACAATAACTCGAAATTAAATGACTTTTTAAATGCTAATACAGTGATCGTAAAAAGATCACCTTAGAACTTACACTAGTGTGTCTGACAAATCGTCTGGGTGCAGACTTTGATTTCACTTTTATGACGTAATGTTTTGTCGTGCAGTTTGATGTTTGGATTTTTGCTTTGTAAGGATTTGAGGTGTTTGATGGTTTGGGCTAGTTTCCGAAGTTCTCGTTTAGATTTGCGTTCCCATTTCTTGGAACATATCTCGAGGCCATTCGATGGACTACTGTGTAATTAAATTTATTAATCTACTCGTTTTTTTTTTATTTTCAGTGAACCTGAGGTTCGTTATCACTTGATGAAAGTGTATTTATGCCTTGGCGCAACCACCGCAGCTTGTTCTGTTGGAGGGTTACTCTATTTAACTGGAATTCTTGACACTGGGCTTCTTGGAGCTCTGGCATCGTTCGTCTTAGTTCTTAGCCTTCATTTTGTCAAAGACAATGGAACGAACTTCTATCAACGATTGGCAATGCTTGTCGGCTTTGGATTTTGCTCAGGACAATCCCTGGGACCATTCCTTCAGTATGTGGTTCACTTGAACCCGGCTGTTATCGTCACAGCTCTCAGTGGAACAGTTGTTGTTTTCTTAACCCTATCACTTGCTGCATTATTGGCTGAGCAAGGAAAGTATTTGTTCCTCGGTGGCTTATTGGTTAGCATACTTAATACCATGGCATTGATGAGCATACTCAACCTATTCGTTCAGTCACATTCTGTGCAACAGGTTCGTATGAAGATGAACACAAAAAATTCGATTCTCAATATTAAATCGTTTGATGTCATTTCATTTCAGGTTCATCTGTACATGGGATTATTTGTAATGTCTGCATTCATTCTATACGATACACAAAACATTATCGATAAATGTCGCATGGGCAGCAAGGATTGCATTCAACATTCACTCGATTTGTTTTTCGACGTAATCAGCATGTTTAGGCGGCTCTTAATTATTCTCACCCAAAAGGTAAGTTCCTATCGTCGTTGGTTTCGTTTTTAATTCTTGACCAGCTTATCCACTAATTTATAGAGCAAAGATCTGCTAGAAATTATTACGTCATAGACATACATTTTCTGAACGAAAAAAAAAAAAAAAAAAAAAAACGAAAAACCAATGAAGAAAGAAACCAAATGACTGAAACGAAAATCTTTACATTTTGCCATTTCAGGAGGAGCGTCAAAGACAGAACAAGAGGCGAGACTAAGGTTTTAACAACCGTGGCTGTTAAACAGAAACAAAATTTATTATTCATTTACGTTTTTTTCTTCACTCATTTGCAATACTTTATTGTTTTCACGAAATGTTCTTTTTTGTTTTTGTCGAAAATTCATTCTTATATAAAATATGGTTAACTACTCGATGTTGTGCATAATCGCAGGAGTTAAGAAGAAACAAGGAAGTAAGGAAAAATACTACTATTAAAATAAAAGGGGGAAAAATTCTTGAAACCAAAAAAAAAAAAAAAAAATCGAAAATATAAAATTGTGTTATATGTGGGCCTATTCGAAAATGCAAGACTGCACACAAATGCAACGTTTCTCGGAATTCGTAGAAATTTTAATAAATTTACACAAAAACTAAAATTGTTTTGCTTTTTTTTTTTGATATTTGTCTGTCGTTGATCCTGTTTTGTGCAAGAGCTTTTACCTGCAAAATTTGCGTTTCCGAATAGGCCCTTTTGTTCATTTCAAAGTCGACTTTAGTATTTTGTGCTTTGGAAGCTCCGGATTGTTGAAAAAATCTAAAAAGGGTGTGATGTCCGGCTGTGTGGTCATTCGAAGGGACAATTAGGAACGCGATCCAAATGTTCAACGTAATTACTGAAAGGGTGCTTTAAAATCGTGTAAAGCGGTTTTACATCTACGTGCTTACATAAATGAACGAGCTGTACATTTGCCTTCATCCAGAAAACCTAGGGCTGCACTTAAATAAAGAAAATACAAATTATATGGTGGCAGGAATGTCGGAAGAACAGTCAAGGTAGACGAGCATTCATTTGAGGTTGTGTAATCGTTCATTTGCCTTGGCTCAGTAGTAGTCGAGGGCAATAATATGGAAGAATAACTACGCGGGCTGCTATGTAAAACCAACAGAGCGTACTGCAGTCTTGCGAGGCTATTCAAATCCAGAAACCCTTCCAAAAATTCAAGACACTGGTTTTACCAGTACTCACAAAACCCACAGGATAAGTATTTTGCAGAGCATTATTTTGCATCATTTAGTGCTTCTAGTTGGAGTTTGTGATTTAAGCCATTTAGACAAAACGAAGCAACTGTTGCCAAGTCGGACTGGATCTCCACGGTTATTCGTCGAGAAGAAATGATTTAACTAAAAAATAAAGCTGTCTAAGCTCTATTACTAAATATAAATAATTTGAAAAGGTAATTTTTTCGCAAAATGTCTTTATATCTGAAACAAGTTTCGAATCGAATCACAAGTGGAATCAACTTACGCAGTAGAGCTCCTATGACAAATTTAGATATATATCCAAAATTGTTTTTTTACTATTAGAATAGTTTCAATAAGATCCGCCCAACTAGAGTAAATCTCTTCTAATAAGAAAACATCAAATTAAACAACTGAAAATTTAAAATACCCTCAAAACCACGTCCATAGTCAAAGTGTAACGTTGCCAAGAGAAAAAAAAGTAGCCCAAAAGCAACAATAAGAATTGCTCAGTTTTGGCGAATGGAATGTCTGCAACTTCACACCGAAACTTTTGCTGTCAAATAAAGTCAAACTTCTTTGCGATATTTCGATGTTGGTTATTTTTTTCCACAATCGAATTATATTTTAATAAATTTACTAACAGTCACCAGTGAAAAAAATAAAATCAACTAACTTCCCATAAAATTCCCCACACACATCAAAATTATTTATTCTTGCATAGATGTGAGAGAACGTAGTTCTCCTCAAAGTGAAATAAGTAAAAATGTGGGATTCCTCTATGTTTCTCAGTACACTGACTCCGAAATTTTATGTTGCTCTCACCGGCACATCTAGTTTAATTTCTGGACTTATTCTCATATTTGAGTGGTGGTATTTTCGAAAGTATGGAACATCATTTATTGGTAATGTCCGCAAGTCGCAATTGTTTGGCTTTGACTGAGTTTTTGAGGTTTCGAGCGATGCCAACCTTTTCCTGTTTTTTTTTTCTTGCAGAACAAGTTTCTATCAACCACATTAGTCCGTGGATAAATGGCAGTGATAATCAGTCGGAGGCAAATGGCACTAATGGTAGCCAACAGATACCCGAGTGTAAGGTTTGGCGGAATCCATTGAACCTGTTTCGTGGGGCAGAGTATCAGAGATTCTATTGGACAACAAATAAGGAGCCTCTTACATACTATGACATGAATTTGAGTGCACAGGATCATCAAACATTTTTCACGTGTGAAGGTATGTGTTGGACTCGTGGTGTTTATGTGAAGGGTAGTTTAAAATTGCGGGGATGTAATTGGCGGCAATTGGATCTCAAAATAACAACCGGGATTGCCTTTTACTCGAGCCGGTCGAGTTTCTCTTGCAGCTTTTGCATTAGCCTATCTTATAGTACAGCCGCAAGCGTTTAGTTTAATTACTTTGCCACAAAAATGTTGCTATCTATTTTCTAGCTTGTAAAACAACCATAGCCGGTCCTCTTACCAAGATCATCTCAAATATCTACTCGTATCAACAATGGTGGGACAAGTGTGTAGCAAGTCACTTTGTAACGAGTTTTTGTGCTGATTTGAAAACAATAAGATGTAGAAAAACTCATTCGTAGTTTTGATTTCAAATATTGGCCCAGGGCAAATGTAAAACTTTGCCGATAGCCACTCTCAAAACTGCTTTGCTCGCTCCACAGTTGCTTTCAACTTACTGGCATTCCTACTCATCGTTTATGTTTTTGGTTATATCTGTCTTTGCATGAGCGACGACAGAACGCTGCACGCAACAGACCAGCACGAACATCGCTGCTCAATTTTTAAAGGAAGAGTAATGGGTTACACTTAATTACATCTCCTCTAGCGTCGCAAAGGTTAATATCTACATGGGCAGTCAGGCAGAGCCTAAGTCGTCCAGTAGTAGAAGGATTATGTCCAATACGGTTAGTAATTGCTGTAAGGCACGGCAGCAGCTCCAGGTTATCAGGGCATAGAGGGAAATGAAGTTGCGGATGCGCTAGCAAGGTGTTTGGGGGGGAAGGATGTCAAATCCCCCAACTCACAAAATTGTACTCACGACGGTTCCAATTCAAAATTATTTTAGTGAATTCGACGCCAAATTCCTCATAGAGGCTGGAGTTAGCAGGAACCAGAAAGCATCCTGTCAGATCACTAAAATCTTTTGGTCGGGTTAATGCCTATATACAAGACGTAGACTAAAACTTCTCAGGCCAAATGCAGCTTGCTGGTTGGTATTCTCACAGAGCACTGCTTACTGAGGCATCACGCTTTCAAGCTAGCCTTAGACCCATCAAACACTTACTGGAACTGGTGGTATTCATCGGTTAGCAAAACGCTGGAATACGTGCTCCGTACATCCCCAGCGTTAACTAAAACTAAATTTAAGACGCTGGGTAGTTCAACTTCGTAAAATGAAGCAGATAGCTTCAAAAAATAACTCGTAAATTACATTATCGCATCCAAATCCTTTAGCAAAGATCACTGGGTGTATCAATTTAAAGGAACTATGAGATGGTTCAATACACCGTGAACTTACACAGGTCTATGTGATTGGCGACCAGCCTACACCACAAAACATAACACAACATAAATACACTTGCTTGGGTATGCATTTTTGCTGTGGATTCTTTAAAATGTGTCTAAATGAGATGTTCATGCATTTACATGAGCCCTTTGCCGCACAAGTAGTGGCTTTTGAGTTTAAAACTTTTACTAATTTCGGAACAGCCATTGGAACCTATAAATTTGACAAACCTGAATTTCGATTAGACCTTGTGAGTTAACTGCAGTTAAACGAAAGAGTTTGTGATTTGAAAATCGTGTTTGCAGTGGAGGGTTAAAGAACTTATGTTTAAGATAAAAATCAAGTTTTGAGTGTCTGCTACCAAAAACAAGTTTGGAGAATGAATTTCTTATCGTCTCGTATGTTCAAATAGTGACTGAAATAGGCACGACATTTAAGGTTAATTCATATCTGACGCATGGAATAACGAGAAATGAATGCGATGTGTAAATTTTCGTTTTAAAATTTCGTGAATTAATTATTAAGGGTCCAGATATTCTTGTAAACCAAAACTTGGGGAGAAAGCACTTCTATTTTCTTCAATTTTCTTAATGCAGTCGAATATTTTAATTATTCTCACATCATGGCGACATAAACACCTTTGCATAGTCACTGCACGGCAACAAGTTTAAAAAAAAATGATTCAGAGCTCATTCGTTAGTTTTGTTTATGAATTCGCTAATGCATTTTACATATTATCCAATTGACCCAAATCTTTGAAGAAGTACATTCCCAGAGTATATTTTGAAATTCTAGCGAGCGCTGGTGTATCGTTTTCCCCATCTGCAGCCTTTGCAGCCTCTGTGGAAATCGTTGAAAGGGAGACTCAAGCTTCTGGCGTGATTGTCGAAGAGGCAGTGGCCAGTTAGGGCACCTACCAGTTTGCTAATGCTTGCTCTACTGGCCGAGAATAACTCCTTGGTATTGCTCTTATCCAGTCTAGGCCACATCTGCTTAGAGATGTTGCAGGAATCCAAACTACTTCCTTTGAAGTTAACTGCCGATGAGGCTTCTGCAAGTAGCTAGGAGCCATCATCTCCCATGGAGAGAAATGGAGTCTGTTGGTTATCGTGAAAATCCTAACGACTCACAGACTCACCACAGACTGCATTTGTCAGTCATCTTACCCAGAGATGGGCGGCATTGCTTTACCATCTTGGATCGAATATGTGGTGTTCGCAGAGCCGCGATGGCCGACTGGCTCGCTATTTAAAAGAGAATAGACTGGCCATCCAATGAACGCATGGACAGCGAGCGTGAAGCCTCATGAATTGCTTTTATTCCTGCCTGGAAATCACTACAGTAATCTGGAGGATTTAATCGGAAGTAATCGCGATGCTTAGCCAAGATGTGTAAAAAGGTCAATTATTCAACGTACCATGCAGTATGGAACGCTGTATGAGTATGATAAGAAAGAATCTGGAAGTAGATTACATATAAGTCGCACAAAAATCCGCAGACTGTCGCCGAAAAAGCCACACTCGGCAATTGCTTTCCGGAGTGTGTACAGTCCGTCGATCTCTAGCTGTACTACGATTCTTGCTCAGTCATCTAACTCTTTTTCTTTGGCTTGTTGCTAAGTTTCTGAGTGGAATAATTTGTCCGCTTTTTGCATATTTTTCATATCTAATTGATTTTTTAAGAGATTTACTAATTTTTTTTTATTGAAATTTCCAGGTGACGCTGGAAAAGCCGAGTACGAAATAATGCAAACCGCCTGGCGAGAACGGAATCCTGTAGTTCGAATCAAAGCAGCGCACAATGCATTGGAGATAAATACAGAATGCGCGCCGGCCTACATCCTCTTGGCGGAAGAAGAAGCCACAACAATTCTGGAAGCAGAGAAAATCTTGAAAACAGCTCTGAAAGTTGCCGAAACAAATTACCGAAAGTCACAAGCGACACAGCATCAAGGCGCCGTAGCCGAGGGAATGCATCGGCGAGACACGAACGTCTTGATTTACATAAAGCGTCGACTGGCGATGTGTGCGCGGAAGCTGGGAAAACTAAAGGAGGCGGCCAAGATGTTTCGTGACCTGACAAAGGAAATTCCCTCGATTATGAATGTCCTGAATATCCACGAGAATCTAATCGAGACCCTGTTGGAAATGCAAGCATACGCCGACTGTCAGGCAGTCCTGGCGAAGTACGACGACATTTCGTTGCCAAAGTCGGCGGCAATTTGTTACACAGCAGCGCTGCTCAAAGCCAGAGCTGTGGCCGATAAATTCTCGCCGGACATTGCATCGAAACGTGGACTCAGTCCGGCCGAAATGAGTGCCGTCGAGGCGATTCACAGAGCTGTGGAGTTTAATCCGCACGTTCCAAAATACCTGCTCGAGACAAAGCCACTCATTCTTCCGCCAGAGCACATACTGAAGCGTGGCGACTCAGAGGCCCTGGCCTACGCGTTCTTTCACCTCAAACACTGGAAAAACGTGGAGGGAGCTCTCAATCTCCTGCACTGCACATGGGAGGGAACATTTCGAATGCTACCGTACCCGCTAGAACGTGGTCACCTCTTCTATCCGTATCCCACGTGCACAGAGTGTGCCGACCGTGAGCTGTTGCCGTCGTTTCATGAAGTTTCGGTGTACCCCAAGAAAGAACTGCCATTCTTTATTCTGTTCACGGCTGGCCTTTGCTCATTTACAGCACTGCTGGCGCTGTTGACTCACCAGTATCCTGAGCCGATGGGAATTATCGCACAAACTGTACTTAACTGGATATCGTATCCCTTTCAGCTGATCAAGGAGCGAATTGAGGCGATCTGGCCGTGTAATCTGTTGCAGCAGCTTTCAAGGATCTAAATGCGCCCCCGGCCACAGCTACAGGAGGAAGTGAAGCAGGACGATGGCATACCGACGGCGATAAATAAATAAGCGCTACAAGAAATGCATTTAATGTGATTTTGTTTATATACAATTCGATCTGTAATTGTATGCAGACGAGGTGTTACTCTTTTTTTCTTTCTCTTTTAACCTCTTAACACTTTTGTTTGCTCGAACACGGAACTGTCTCTCATATTTTGTTTTTTTTGAATGAACTAATTCATTTTCTTTTTTTCCTCTTCCTTCTGTGTCAAAAGCACAACAAAATCTCTTTCCTTGCATAAAACTCATACTCAACTCTCGCGCTTAGGTGTAGTTTTGTTGTTAAATATTTGATGGCGACTGGCGAATCCCTTTCCAACCGGATATTATCACTCGCACTGGTTTATTTAAAGCAAACGAAGTTTACATTCACTCATTTCGTAATCTTTTTTTGTTTGTCCATCTTGTGTTCGTTTAAAGTTTAATTTTTGATTTGTTTCGCTTCAGTTTAATTAAGAGTAGCGTGCTAAAGGAATTTTTTTTAGTTTTATGTTTTTTTTTATATATCTTAATTTATTGTATAATATCAATGCGTGTTATTTATTTCCACTTACTAAATATGTAAGTGTAATAAAAATAAATGTCCATTTCATTAAATGATGATTTGTTCTGAATTTGTTTTTTTTTTTTTGAATTAATAAATTTATTGCCGGATGAGGATATTGCATTTCTTGGATTCGTGGGTTTTACCCATGGGTATTACCCTCGTGAAAATATCCACCGGGTAGGTATAAAAAAGAGCGCATCACTAGTCCAGAACAAACGAAGAGTGATGAAAATAAAAAAAAAAACTATAAATTGCATCTTTATTAACGATTCTTCCTCGCAATCCTCCATTGCACTTAAGTTGTAATCGACGGTTGATGAATTTTGAGAATGTCAGACCCTTGCAAACGAATAAAAAAAAGATTGGAAATTGCTGTGGCAGGTATGGAAACGCCTGTGGCGGGTAAACCTTATTACTCTGCTGAAGATATCTCCAATTTAACCCTGGAACCTCTAGTTCAAACTCCGAAACACTTCACAATAAAGCAAGGAGTTCCAAGAATAGGTTCGGCTGATTTCCGAAAATTATTTTTATTTTATTATTATTACATATTCTTCATTTCATGACAAGAATTATTAACATGAGTGTTTTTTTTTAGATCTAGTTGTAATAGAAAGAATTCGTATTTCTAACGAACAGTTTTTTACAATCTGTTACCAAAGTGGCAAATGGCGAAAGTACATAAATACATTCTAGACATTTAGGATAATGCAGCAACGAATTAGAAGACAGGTTGCAAGTTCTGGCTTCATTGTAGTTCTAGCCATTGTTGAGAGGCAAGCTAGGTAAATGCCTTACCATGACTTTCAGTAGCTAAAAAGGCCAATGTTCTTGTTATGTCATAGAAACGCTGAGCTAGATACCAAGGTCCGAACGTTTGTTTACAGAACCAAGGGCTTTGAGCATTCTTTATTGTGAGGGTCAGAAGAACCTTTTAGGAAAATGAGGTACGATCTTCCCTTCTAATAAAGAGATAATATACCCGTTTAAGGCGTTACTTTTTAAACGACGGTTTATTTTGACACTGACACTGTTTCCTGTTCGAAATCCTAAAAAAAAGTTAGTGTCATACGTTCGCAAAGCAAAATGAGTCTCTTTATGCTCAAACAATGTTGAGAAATAAAAACTTATTTCCAAAATGAATGTTATGTAGCCCAAAATAAAAAAAAAACGTTTTTTGAAGGGAAGTTTTGTCTGAAATGAAGCAGACACTGCACCGGCTGCACTCAAGTTTGTGGAAAACATGTGTGAGACTGGGATGCTAGTGGAGAATACACCTCGTCGTCGTACGGTGCGCATGGACGAGAATGTAAGGCTTAATCTGGAAACATCAGCTCGCCATCGATTGCTCAGCTCAAAATTTCACGGGCTAGATGGAGAAGAATTCTGCACAAAGATCCCGAGAGATTATTTGCTTTCAAGGTCCAATTGAATCAGCAATTGAAGGCGCACGACCATCCGCTTTGTTCTCGCTTCGCATTTCGAGCCTTAATATTTTGAATAGTTTAGCACCTTGGTTAGAAAATTGATTAACAATTTTGGGCGAAAAATCGTTATTTCGGACAAGGCGTATTTTACTCTCGGTGGCTACGTTAACAAACAAAATTGCAGTATCGAGGGCTCGGAAAAGTCGCACGTTATTTTCAAGAAGCAAATTCGTAAACAGAGAATAACAGTTTGGTGTGGATTGTGGAGTGGTGGAATCATTGGACCATTTTTTTTTCGAAAATCAGGAAACGGTGGGCGTTACAGAATCATGTAAACCAATTTTTTTTTACTGAAATTGTTGACATGGATTTTGTTGACCACTGGTTCAGGCAGAATGGCGTCCCAGCCAGCGAACAGCCCGTGTTAGAATCGATCTCTTGCGTACCAAATTTGTAAATCATGTTATAGGCCGTCTTGGCAATGTTGGACGATTTGAACTCTTTGGAATTTTTTTGTTATGTTAATAACCCGGAAACGATTCTAGGCCAATATAACCCAAGCAGTCCGTGATTTACAGCACAAAACCGCCAGCACGGTCTTGGAAAATTGGAGTGATAGAATGGCCAACTGCGGAGCTAGCTGAGGCAGGCACTTGAACCACGCCGTGTTCTATGATAAATGAAAATGTTTTTTGTTCATTTTATTGCATTTTTAAAATGAAATTATCTTCGGCCTACCCTCTACAGGCTACGGTTGTTATTTTTTTTGTTCCTGCCTGTTAGTCATATATTTTGTTATTGATGCAAATAAAATCGAGCAAGCTAATACTTTTTCGGTTAACTGATGATAAACAAAGTCACCCAAAAGTTGTGATAGATTTCGTTTTACTAAATAATGACCGGAATTGTGTATTAATCTTCTAATCGTTGTCATATTTTATTTATATATTTCAGTCTGTTATAGAATAATTAAAATAATTGTTAAAGAATTGCTCAATTGCTCAAAAAGCCTAATTTTGGTGTAATTCTCTGTTAAATCAAACAAAAATACAATCAAATATTATGAAAAATCCTCGTTTATAGCTCTGCCTGGAAGTCGTCCTTTAAATAAAAAGCATTTCGTTTATCATTTAACAAATTTCAATTCTACATCCAACACAATTAACAATTCTAATAGTCTTCGATGTGCTCACGTCCTTACATTAGTTGCAATTTCATTAGCTGAATATACTGTCGCCCATGATTCAGCAATTCTTCATTAAAAAAGAGTTGCCAATGTAATCAATGAGTCGATACAATTTTCTTATACGTTCAAGCAATCAAATCTATTGTGATTGAAAAAGTCTGGTAACCAAAAAAGAAATCATTATAGTTAAGTTCTCTTCCATGCATTTACGCATCTCATGTAAATTCACATCAATCAATTCCCTCCCTCATTCGCTGAACACACACACCCACACAAAAAAGTACTAGTTTCTGCTGAATAAAAATCTAACTTGCAGAAGTGTGGCAGCACTGATGGGTGTTCAGGGTTTTTTTTATATATAAATCGTTGCACGTCACGTTGTTTGTCAGAAACACAGAGAGAAGGAATTAATTTTATATATTTTTCTTCTTTCGACACGAGTTCAAGTGAAATCGCCGCTGTATTTCCATTCGCGAAGTTTTATTTTTTGGCCGTGGTTAATTTATTTATCGTATGTCCATCCAGAATTTAAACAAATTTGGTAAGTTGTTGCATCAGTTTCTTAATTCCGTTTTTGCCCTTTTTTTTGTGCGTATACTAGAATTTTTCACCTTTTTCCCTCATTCTCACCCTCACCAAAAATTACTGAATATGCCACCAATAAAATATGGCTGCCGTTTTCCATCCTTTGTACTTTGAATTAAATTGCATTAAATTTTGTTGTCAGTTGTAAATTGTTAAATAAATTCGGAAATTCTTGTGAATGAAAGGAAAGAAAAATGGCTCTCCTTTCAACAAAGAGAAAACATGCGTTTTATCGTGCGTACATATATCTAAAAATATATGTATGCAGGTACATGCATGCAAAGTGGGGGAGTGGTGAGAATACACCGACTACGAAAACGACGACAACCTCGGCAATTTTGCTTCCTGCGCTGTGACGTCATGAAGAGAAAATACAAGTCCCACGACGATCCTTATCGAATACAAGAATTTTCAATGCATAAGTAATTTAAATATCCAGAAAAAAATGTATATCAATGACCCATTAACACAATTAAAATTGATGCCGAGGTGTTTTGTGTGGACGAAACCTGCAAACCAGTTGAATCTTTTTGGTGCAAATCAACAAAAGTGTATTCTAGAACAGAGCCTCCTTTCACCCGAGAAGAGGTGACGCATTTCAGTTTCAAGAGAAATTTAATTTCCGGAAGTCCTTGTGCAAAACGCTACGGCCTTGTGTCACGTGCATTCGCAAACAACGTACATTGTTTCGCTTAAGAGTTGTGTGCAAGGCAGACTAGTGTTTAGCATGTGTGACTTTCTTTCGTCGGGGGTGTGAAATATTCTTTGAAAAGGTCGTTCCCTTTTAATAATTGCAAGGTGAACTAAAGAATGCGTGGATGTTTGTGTTCGGGGCTGAGTCATCAGTCGCTCAGTCGAAAGGCTTCAGTTGATTTTCACACTGAATTTCGCACTGTTCTAATTTTGTGATGTGGTTTTCAATTCTTTTGTCTTCTGTACAATACATTGTTCACCTTCGATTGTGTCGATTTCTTCCCACGTTCGATGCCGTGATAAGGTTTTCGGTCAAAGGACTTATAGACACCCACTCGCTGCTGTGGCAGAATTTTTGCGAAAGTAAATTTGTTTCTCTGCGTCACCTGTGTGACGTGAGACAAAGTATAATCTTTCATTTTGATTCGATTGAAGACTTCTATATTCAGCCCCATTTCTTGTAATACATGCGTCCTTTAGCATTTTGTAAAAAATATACAAAATGTCCTTATAACTCAGAAATGTACACCAAAACCTCGCATTGCATCATTAATAAGAACAACATATTTAAAAAAACATGAAAAGCTAGGCTATGGCCCTCAATGGGCTGTTCCGATGCCCAATGGATAAATGAGTGAGAAAATCATGACGCAAATCGAACTAACGATTTCCATGTATTTTAGTTTCATACATCACATGTATTATACGTTTTTATGGGCGACGCAAACTGACATAAAACCAAAGCAGCTTCTAAACAACTTCAAAACGACTCAAATCGGGACGACACAAGCGAAAATTTCGAAAATATGCGAAATGGCTTCATAGCATGAATGTAGAAGGCGCTTGCGACTCAGATATGTACTTCAAAAAAAGTAGTATGTACTTCAGCTTAAGAAAAATGCTTCCTCAGGGTCAACAGATGTGTCTGTTTCCGAGATAATTTCACTTTTCTGGAGCTGGTAAAAAACACAACTATTTCCTAATCTTTCTTAATCTATTTTTTCGTGTTTCTGTCTGTTTTAAGCGTAGATTTCTAATAAACAAATTATAAGTTGTGAAGAAACGGCATTTTTAAAAGTTTTATGAAGCGATTTAATATACTCCGTGGTTTGGCATAACTCTATCAACTCGGATATTAAGACTCTGCATTGAAAGACTGCGCATAATCGACAGCAAAACCAGTCAGTCCAAACGAAAATGGTTCTCACTTAAACCAACGACGCAATTACGATTTATATATTTTTTCGTTGGAAGAGTTTTCGATTTGGTTCAGTTTCTGGGTCTTCCTAATTCAGGTTGTCTTTTTGCAGAAGCTAATGACTTTGTTTATCTTCTTTCTGTTTATTTATTAAATTAAATAACGCTGTCTATCGTTTGTTTTATAATAGAAATTGAAAAAAAAAGGAAAGAAAATAATCTTTGTTATTATTCTATCTGAATAACTTCTTTCCACCTCTCCCTCGGTACCTACGGCCCGCGCTGTGTCTTAAACAGGATACTTAAGGGTAGCCCCAACCCCTTTAGCATGCGCCAATTTAAAAAAAAAAAATAACGAGCGCTTCTTTAAGCTTTTCAGCTTCATCCTTTGAAATATCAGCCTTTACAAACGTCGGTGCACCTCTGACAAACTTCTTAAGTATACATATTAATATTAAGTAATGCTAACAATGAATTCATTCGGAATTACTTCTAAATATACAAGCAAGCAAAACTGTTTGGTTGTTTTGCAGTTCTATGATTTGAACTGATGATGATATGAACTTTATGCTTTAACCAAAATCTAAAACGCTAAACACGAAGGAAATAATTATTTTGTGAGGGAAATCTTGATTTTGGGGCAATTTTTATAATCTTGCTCTTTTTCTCGGATCCCCTAATAAGCTGAATTATGATACCCAAAACCAGAAATTTGTTGAAGAAATTTCGTTTTGAAGAATGTTTAAATTATATTCTTTTCTCAAAATCCCCTGGATTCTTTCCAATGGACCAATGCGCCCCTAAGTAAAGCAGCTCCAAACACTTTCTTTATTTGATTCTTGTTACTCGAAATATATTAATTTCGTCTCAAAATAACTACTTTCTCCTTGTTCAGGGTGTAATTTAACATTACAGAAAAAAAGTTGAAATTATTCGGGGGCATGCGTAAAAAAACAGGAAACTAAGTCAACAAAACCTTAACCATACAGAAGTGGGAAACATCCGTACAGTTTGTTTCTCACTGTGGGTTAGGTAAGGAAAGGCAGCCAAAGTGCAACTATTAGAGCGATCGGTAACTTAGTTATGTTAATCTGGCTGACAATGCAAACCCCATCTTACATATGTCCCTGTGGACTGTTTGTCTTAACTTTTTTGGGGCATAGCTCCCTGTTTCTCTTCATCATGTAAAAACTTTCCGGCACTTGCGCATTCTAGCCGCCCTGTCTGCCTCAGGAATCTGAAAAGAAAGTTTGATGGAATGACGTTCACGTTGTAAATTGAATTCATTTGTCCTTGTATCATATCCTTTGCTATTACAAAAAACAGATTTAAGTTTTAATAGCGCATGGTAATTCGAATGTGTGTATCACACAAACAACCGATTAGTCCTAGAATCCTATGTTTCTCGAAATAAAACATCATTTCGTCTTTCATTCTTGTGTTCTGCTCTTCGTCAAACAAATTCCACCCAATTCAATTCTTTAATTCACTTCGAACACAATTTAAATCTAAAGCATTCAAGAAGTCGCCAATAACTTTGCTATCTAAGCCGAAGTGGCTATCTTCACAACCTCCCATTTTTTAAGTTTTTAGCGAGTTCTGAAATAAATGAAAAAATAACTTTGCCGATTGTTATTATCAAGAGCAATGTCAAAATCCGTTTTCCACTGATCGTTGGTTATTCTTTAGTTTTTTTTTTTTTTGGCATGTTTTTAGAGAAAAACTTAAGTGCAAACCAAACCTAAATTTAGTTTTCCTAAACGATCTTTACTTAACTTTCTTTTTCCCTTTTTTTTTGTTTTAGACCCCTTTGCTGATGCAATCAAGGGTGCTGACGATGATGTACAAGACGGTCTTGTGCACATAAGAATTCAGCAAAGAAATGGTCGCAAGACATTAACCACAGTGCAAGGATTATCTTCGGAATATGACCTGAAAAAAATTGTGCGAGCATGTAAGAAGGTAAGTCAGTCACTTGAAAGAATCTCCTGCCACAAACTTTTTCTCACGCTTTCTTTTTCCCACTTTCTTAGGAATTCGCATGCAACGGCACTGTTATTGAACATCCAGAATACGGCGAAGTTTTACAGCTTCAGGGTGATCAAAGAGAAAACATCTGCCAGTGGCTTACGAAATCCGGCCTGGCAAAGCCCGATCAGTTGAAGGTGCACGGTTTCTAAGAAACGCAGTCACCCCTACCACCACAAATCGTAATATGCGATTTTCTAGTTATTCAAATAATTGTTTACAAAGAATATGGAAACTATCGCTAATAACTAAACAAATTTAAAGAACAAATCATAAAAAAAAAAAAAATTCTAAGAAAAAGAAACAAAAAAACTGTAAAAGTCGCCAATTCCAAAACAAAAAAAAAAAAAAAATAATGTTTTCATATTAAAAATATAAACTAATAACTTGAGCGCGTATTATTGATGAATAAATCTTTTAATGAAACACTAATAGTAAAATATTTGTAACATTTTGTGAAATTAATAAACACAATAAACACATAAATAGATCAATTAAACAAAACAACAAAAATATAAACCACAAAACCGAATCTTGTCCGTAAAAACAAAAAACAAACAAACAAAAAAAACTTTTCATGTAAAATCTCAAAATTTCAAATTCAAATTTCTGTTCTTCACCTCCTGGAGAGGATTGATTATCCATATTTTTTTCTTTTTTTTTCTAAATGATTCTTTTTGCAATGCTCGTGTGTCCGTCACACAAGCTGCGTGAGTAAATTTATTTTTTTGTTTATTTTTCTTTCCTTTTGTTAATTTGTAAACATTCACAACTCTTTATCTATCAGTATGTTCCACTTAACTTTTAATAATAAATATAATAATACCAATGCTACGATGAATGGAAGAATTGCTTGGAGAATGAATTATTTAGAAATGAAAATGAGTATTTAATAAAAACAAATAAATAAACACACGAAGAAATTAAATAAAACTAATAATTCTTTTTCTAGCAAGGTATACATACATAATTTTATTAGTTTATAGTAATGTATGAAATAATTAATAAAACCATCGTGCAAGATGAATTATACGCTGAGTTTTTATTTCGTCGTTGGAAGAGGTGAGAAACTTGGTTTGAGTTACACCAATTTGGGAGGTCGTTCCTAGTCGTTAAAGACGTTTGTGAAGTTGTAATACTGGGCGTTGTAGGGATATCAGTCATGAAAAAAAGGTCCAAAGATCTTCAAAATCTTTAGAACTATGTTGGTCGGTTTAACCATAGGCGAGCATTGATCAGAACACAATTGTTGCCGCAACATGTATATAGCTATATGGCCGAAGAAATCTCCCACAAAACATTACAGCGAGTTCAATGAGCGGCAGATAAATTATTTAAGACAGCTGTTACATAGGAGATTGTTGTTTCAAGTTGGTCGAAAATGGATTCAGGCATATGAGATTAAAAATTTAACAATGATTTTCTTAAAATTTTGGCAACAGAAAAATTATGGCAAAGAAAACGCATCTGGCAACATTTTACGAAAAGGTATTCCCGCCTGACAGCTACGTCAATATTCCGGTGATAAAATGTCATGAAGATTTCATACCCCACTGGGTTCGTAAGTTCCAAAATAACAAACAGCAAATGGAAACCGAAGAATTGCTAAGCCAAGGAGCCGAAGGGCGCCTTTACGTAGGCGAATTTAAAGGCGAGAAATGTCTGATAAAGGAAAGATTCATAAAAAAGTATCGTCATCCAGACCTGGACACACAAATCACGAAACAGCGAATGAAGGCAGAGAACAACGCCGCTAATCGCTGTGCCGCGGCTGGGGTATTAGTTCCAAAAGTTTTTAACGTAGATTACAACTCGAGAAGAATCTACATGCAATACTTTGATAAGGCTATAACATGCAAAGACTACATCAATAAAATAACATCGACACTGCCAGCAAATGAAGCGACAGCGAAGTTGGACCAGTTGTGCCTGGAAATCGGCGAAATTGTTGGGAAACTGCACGCGAACAATATTATTCATGGTGATTTGACGACGTCGAATATTTTGGTGGATCCAATAAGTGATGATTTCAGTGAGTATCGGTTGGTGTTGGTGGATTTCGGTCTGAGCCACTATGACCAGAGTACGGAAGACAAAGGCGTGGATCTGTACGTTTTGGAAAGAGCTCTACTGAGCACACACAGTGAACAGGCGGAGCTGTTTGAGAAGATTCTTCAAGCGTATAAGAAAGAGTACGCAAATGATGAAAAAGCTGTGCTGTCCAAATTCGAACAAGTGCGGGCGCGTGGTCGGAAGAGGACAATGGTCGGTTAAAGATTGTTTTTTTTCTTGTTCCTGGTTTTTGTTTGTAATAAATCGTCAATTTATTATTTGAATGGAAGCTTTTGTTCATATATCTATTTAATCTAACCCACCAACAGGTGAAGTCCTGGAGTATCTGTCAATGAAATCTTGTCTTTTGCATTATGAGATTTTATGCGGTTAAATCGATAGTGATGACTGGAACGCTGATCCTTCTGTAACACAGCTGTTTATTTTCATTTAAAAGGCAGTTGTGTATATGGGCTGGAAGCAATAACAAATATAAAAGTACTGCCATCGATGTGGCAAGACATTTGTTTGGAAGTTCTGATAGTTGGATAATAGTTTATCGTTTTATTGTTGTCCTTGCACCGAAGGATCCATTTATCTATTCTATTTATTAACGTAGAATATGACACCAGATCAAACGAAGGATCACTCGTGCATATTGCTATTTCTTCAGTCTAAGAAATAAATTAAGGAGGAAAGCCCCCTCTCAGAACCATGTTTTGAACTATATATTGCTCAAAACCATGGACCCTGACAAAAGCGGACGAAAGTGTCCGGATGCTTCTCGAGAATAAATTCTTCGGGTGATCTATGGTCCTATCTGCACGAAGAGGAGAAAATTTAATGACGGGTTTTCAGCGACGCTGATCTGGCCAGAAGGATAAAATTCCAACGTCTGAGATGGCTAGGTCATGTGGTGCGAATGGACACCAACGCTTCGATTCGAAAAATCTTCGAATCCATTGCAGAGGGTCGGCGCGGCGAAGAACAGATGGCGGATTCAAGTGGACGCTAACCTTAACAAGCTTGGTGTTTTACAGCTGGCTAGGGACCGAATTAGCTGAGGTTTTGCTGTGTCAGGCCTTGGTTCATCTCGGACTGTAGCGCCACCAGATAGGATAGGATAGGATCTATTTATCTAACTCGAATTTGCATTCCAAGTGAAAGAAAATAAAACTTGAATTGCGTTAAGCTCAGCTCGTATAAATATGTGAAACACTCTTCAAAGAGATGTGAAGAAAAATCTACTTGTAGTAAAAAAAGGGTCGGTCTCGTCTGAATGAGACTATCGAAAAACTAACTAAATGTTTTGGATTGGGACTGACCTTGTGCCAACATTAAAATAAAGATCTTTGTTTCTCTGTTATCGTGGAAATGCCCAATACAATGGTCCATGATACCATACTGGCAAGAGATATATGGAATTGGAAAGCATATTTGTCTTCGTAAAGATTGAGTGCACTTGCCTATCCACTTCGGTGTGGTTTTGTAACCTTAAGTAGCGTACAATCGTGTGAAGTAATTGTATTAAAGAGTTGAAATACCTACGAAGAAATTGTTTTTCATCGCTTGATCACAGTGACGATTTTGTTTACCACCTTTTGAAAATTTCTGAATTCGGTTGCAATGAGAGCTCACCATAACCGCATTAAATTCCAGCTGTCTGCTGTCAAAAATCAGCTGAGAAAACAAATAACACAAATATGTCATCCACGGATAAGTTTATTGTTGCATGATTCACCATTTGAAAAAATTGTGTTTTAAAGTCTTCACGCAAAATTTGAGTCTCAAAGAATAAATTTTAAAAGCCACCCAGAACAATGTTTAATAATTTATTTGGAAAAAAACCCACAGTTAAGGAGCAACAGCGTGAAAACGATAGAAGTCTCCGAAAAGCTGGACGAGATATCGAGAGAGAGCGTCGTAAGCTGGAGGATGAGGAGAAAAAACTCGAACAAGAGATACGTAAAAATGCCCAGGCAGGTAATAACGATGCTTGCCGAATCCTAGCCAAGCAACTTGTTGAGATTCGGAAACAAAAAAATCGTACTTTTGCTGCAAACAGCAAAATCACATCAATCGGTTTCCAAAACAAGACAATGGGCTCGAATATTGCGATGGCTGATGCCATCAATACAACGTCGAAAACAATGGCTAACATGAACAAAGTTATGCGTCCTGATGCTATCGCACAGAATATGAGAAACTTCCAACAGGCCAGTATGAAGATGGAGATGACTGACGAGATGATAAACGACACACTGGATGACATGCTGACGGAGTCAGGCGATGAAGACGAAAGCAATGCTGTGGTTAATAAGGTGCTGGATGAAATTGGTATCGAGATTTCTGGTAAAATGGCAAACATTCCATCGACTGGGCATGAGATTGAGGCTAACAAAACCTCAGAGAAAGATATCGCTGCTCAGCTCGCTAAGTTGAGATCAACTTGAAGGGCGGAGAGTTCGGTTTGTTTATTGTGTATTATGTTCCATGTTGTTTTTTATGAATAAAATAATCTTTATATTGTATTTTGTGTAAAATAATCTTGTTTTTGTTTAAAAAATGTAAGATGAATAAACATCTACGAGTGAAAGAGTACATTTTGAAAACGGCGGTGTAGAGTTACCACTAAGAGAATCAACATTTGCCGTCCAAAGTCATGATTCGATATCCGTTTTAGTATACTTGCGTATACTTGCGTTGTTAATTAGAACCAGAAGAACACGATACAGAGAACGATTCCAGTGTATTTCAAATGCGTAACTCACATGTTTCGTGATTTTATAAACGACGTAGAGTGAAAGAAAACCAAAACCATTATAATTTTTAAACCCCGCAACTCCGAGACGGTGCAAATCGGAACGACAGAAAACGATGCTTTGTTATATTAAATACAGAATGATGTATTTTGAGGACATACGTGAGGATTGACACTGGATTTTTGATTTATAAAGGAAACAAATAGCATACATGAATCTAACGTTATATTTTATTTATAATCGTCCAACCATGCCGCCAGCGGCAACAATGCATTCGCCAGTTACATAACAAGCATCGTCAGATACTAAAAACGCAACGACACTTGCCATTTCATCGGTCTCCCCCAGTCGACGTAAAGGAATCTGGCATTTCAACTTCTCGTGAGCAGCTTCATCTTCGTAAAGCTTAAAATGGATGCTGAATCAAATTAAGAGCGTCGCTGAAAATAGGCTGGATGTCTTACCGCTTTAGAGAATTTAGTTCGAATAATACCCGGTGAGATTGAGTTCACTCGGATACCCTCCGGGCCCAAATCCTTTGCAGCTGCTTTTGTAAGTCCAAGGATTGCCGTCTTGCTCACTGAATAGGCACCTAACAACTAAAGAGGAATTAAACGGACCCAGAAATTATCCTGGCGGATATTTACGTCTAAGGGATCATATCCAGCGATTGATGAAACAAACACCATGTTGGAGGATTTGCATTTCCGTAAGTGAGGCAGTGCTTCCTTGGCCACTAAGAACGACGACTTAACATTGATCTCGAAAACCTTGTCCCATATTTTTTCGCTACAGTCAAGTATGTTTTTCACCACCGCAGGATTTGTACCAGCATTTGAAACCAATATGTTCACGTTTCCGTATTTCTTGACTGCCTGCTCGAAGAGTGCTTTCCTATCCGGTGCCAGTCCCACATGACACTTTACACCGAATACATCTAAATTTTCATTTTTAAGTTTCTTTACAGCCTTGTCAACGTTTTCTTGCTTGCGACTGCTTATGACAACTTTGGCACCTTCCTGCGCTAAGCGCCTGGCAATCGCAAAGCCAATTCTAGAATAAATATAAATTTATTGTGATTTCAGTGGGATTTCATGCACTCACCCATCCGTGGAAGCTGTCACAACTGCAACTTTCTCCTTAAGTCGCTTTGGAATTTCAAAGCACGAGCAGAAGCCCCGGCAAAGGCTGATGAGTGCTCTTCTTTTGTTTAAGGTGAGCAGTGCGGTTGAGATCATTGCAATGAAGCTGCTGCTTTCAAAAACGACTGGTTTGTGACACGATAGGAAGCATGACTATCTGGCAAAAAACTACAAATGGAGAAACAAATATCCAACTGGTTACATTTAATTGACGCTTGTGATATCCGATTGACATGTTGTTGCTTGTGATTCGATTTTATAGACTTCTGTATTAGAGTAGTTTGTGGAATGGAACGTAAGTTTTCATTTTGGATCTTATTTCACTGTCTGTTTTATATATTATTGTTATTTATTCGTATATAATAAAGTACCAAGTAAATCTGGAAGAACAAGCACCAATGTTTTAATCTTTTTGAGTGCACACACATTTGGTACTGATTTGGCAACGAGCTAAACACAACTTCAACAAAAAACTGGTCAAAGGATTCCCTTGGTGAAAAGCAAACTTAGAAAATTTACACGGAGAACTGTTTTTCCGATCCCCATGAATTTACATAAATGAGCCATCTAGAAGGGAGGAAAAGTAAGCCCCCGGAGGAAAAACTAACAAAGTAAGAATAACTGATGTTTTCGGACTCCATTGCCACTGTCTCCGGTTGAATTCAAGCAAAACAGCTCTTTCTATTATTTTGTTGATTTATTTTAGAACCCATGGTATAAAATGCACTAATCACCGATTTTCTTAAGTAAGTTGCTTTTTTACAACCTTGCAGTCATGCCTCCAGATGCAACAATTGATTCTCCTGTAACGTAGCTGGCGTCATCAGAAACCAAGAATGCAGTGACATTTGCCATCTCCTCAGATTCACCCAAACGCCGCAATGGAATCATGTTCAGCATTTGATCGTGGACAGCCTCATTTTCATGGAGCTTCAAAGTAAAGGTGATAATTACACAAAAATCAAATTGATCTTTTGATTCAAACACTTACGGCTTTGGAGAATTTGGTTCGAATAATTCCTGGTGCCAAGCAGTTGACTCGGATTCCCTCTGGTCCCAGATCTTTGGCTGCCGCTTTGGTTAGGCCAATGAGTGCTGTCTTACTCACAGAGTATGCACCCAACATCTGTCAAACACAACTTTCTCTTTAGATGAACGAGATTACTTGGCGTCGTGGTGGAACTTACATCGAGTGGATCGTAGCCAGCGATTGATGAAACAAACACAATGTTCGAGCCCTTGCACTTTCTCAAGTAGGGCAGCGCTTCTTTGGCCAGCATAAACGATGACTTAACATTAACCTCAAATATTTTGTCCCACACAGACTCGTCACAGTCCAGAACGCCTCCCACAGCTGGATTAGTCGCAGCATTCGAGACCAAAATGTTGAGTTTTCCGTACTTTTTGATGGTCTCGTCGAACAACGCTTTCCTATCGGCTGCCAGACCGACGTGACACTTCAAACCGTGAACTTCTAAATTTAGCTTTTTCAGCTTATCTACAGCTGCATCGACATTATTCTGTTTACGACTGCTTATTACAACATTTGCACCATCTTCGGCTAAGCGTTTAGCAATAGCAAATCCAATTCTGGAAGAGGAGTACGAGTTCGTATTCTGTTATCACACGTATAATGTCAACAATTGGTTTCTTACCCATCGGTTGAGGCTGTTACAATAGCAACTTTACCCTGTAATCGCTTCATTTTGTCCGCAGCTGCACTACTGAACGCTCGACAAGCACTGTGGGTAACTGCGTTTCTGTCTATCGAAAGCCAACACGCTAAAGGTACTTTGAACCCGGTGCTAGATTCCCTGGATAATCGGCATGAGATAGCGGCAAACATTACTACAAAATGAACAAAATTCACTGAGACTTGTTTTACAGCAATGAACTTGATTGTTTCTGTGGACTTTTGTTACGATGCAGGCAATCGAAACAGGTGAAATCTTTCGTATGGTTAATGCGGCACCGTGATAAGAAACAAAAATACATATTTGACAAGTTGTTGGATAATCTGGAAAAGCTTTTAATGGTTGAGCTTTTGAATAAATTCTTTGGTTGTCCAATAAGCTTTTGTGGTGAATTGTTATCGACATGTATTATGCTCGTCATACTAACTGATTCTTTTAGATAAGTTATAATCTTTCGTCAGAGTCCGTAGTCTAGTTGGGGGTTGGATTCAAATTCAGATAGCAATTTGCTGTTGATGCTGAAGATAGATAATACAGGGTGTTTAGGGTATTTTTTTTTAGTGAGACGCTATGCTTTGGTAACTGACTTAGGACGGAACTAAGGAATTCAAGATATCATTTGAAAAACTCTCTCTACAAAAATATATTTTTTTGGGAGTGTGGCTTACATCAGCTATAGATTTCATTGCATAGACTTTTTTTACACGAAATTCTGCATGGTTACAAAAAGTTGAATTCGAGAGATATTAAAGATTTGAGATGGCTTGGAAATTTTTGAATTTAACAATCGTCTTTCTACTCTGCACCCTCTGAATCATTTCTAAGTTGATTAAAGAACTCTTATTGTAAGACACGATAAAAGCTTTAAAACTTGTAGGAAAGAAGGCAAATTTAGGAAACAGTCCTTTCAAAATCAGTTAATAGAGATCAAAACAAATTGTTAGCCTTTCAGAAACATTATATACTTCGAGTATCTGGTTGATGGGCGCCGTTGGCTCGATCGGTTAGTGCGTCGGACTGTTGAGCGAGAGTACCCGGGTTCGAATCCAGCTCGGGGAAAAAAATAACACCACAAACATTTTTCACGGCCCCACCTCCAGCGAACGACTGACAACCTTCCTGGAGTACTTCTGTCATGAAAAGCTTTCGCAATTCGCCGTTCGGAACCGGCATTAAACAGTAGGTCCCCTCCACATGTGACAAAATTATAACGCGCACAACACAGTGGAGGCGCGAAAAAGCTAGGCTCTGGCTCTCAACGGGCTGTTACGCCGCCCCATATATATATATATCTGGTTGATGTTTTACAAGATTCAGGTAATTAAAACAAAGAAGAAGAGAACATGGAAAACGTTGATCCACTAGGTTACCTTAGGTCACGGATTGCAGCTCATAGCCACACAAATAGACTGTTGTTGGTCCATGGTATATTCATATTATGTGATCTCTCTACTGCATTTTAAGCAGAAGGAACTGGATATGGTTTTGTAGATCCTTCAGTTTCCGCATATGAGCCATTGAGGAAACAAACGGTTGAGCTGGAAAAATTAAGAAACTTGAATTGAGAAATAGGATAATGTAATGTCCATTGGCCTCTAATATAAATTACTTGTTATTGAATGGGCAGCAAAATTTTGTTGCTTTATGATGTTAGCGTTTGTTATTCAGAAAAGTGATTACAGTGAACTCTAGATAATTGGAGCCTCTATAATTTGAAAACCTCTGTAAATAGAAGCATTGTCACAGTCCCTTGACAAACCTCCGTAAATTGAAAGAAACCTTTGTAATTTGGTCTTCTCGTTATTTCGAATTTTAGTGTAAAACCGCATGAAAATCTCTTTAATTCGAAAATAATGGCCGGCATTAAATAGTAGGTCCCCTCCACATGTGTCGAAAAAGCTAGGCTCTGGCTCTCAACGGGCTGATACGCCACCCAATGTATATAAAAAAAACCTCCGTAATTCGAATACCTATGTAATTCGAAGTCTTTTCCTGGTCCCATGAAATTCGAATTATTACTTTATAAATATACTATATAAATATAAAAAGTTGTGACTATACCAAGTGCTTTGATATTTAAATTTAGGATTTTTACAAAAAGAGGAGTTGATCGATTTGTGCATTGCTCAACCAAGTTCTTTTTTTATAGGTAGCGAATGCTCCGCGAAAAAGCCTACAAGCATACTGGAAATCAAATTCGGCTTACGAAATAAGGCCAAAATTTCATATATCGGGATGTCCATTTTATACAAATTTTTTTTTCGGTTAGCGGGATTTCTGTAAAGGGAAGTTAGAAGCTGCTATAGTTAAATATTACGGCACTAGTCTCAGAAGAGACGCATTCTATCCCTAGCACATTTGTAATTATATCGCCACAATATTGAGTAATTATGTATTTATTATTTTTAAAGCAGTGTATGTTTCTTTAAAGCAGTGAGTTAAACATTTTTCTTGTCTTAAATGAGGAAGGAAAAAGGGGCAAACATCTTCCGCTAAACACAATTGGTCTGCTCTTTGTTTGTGATTACTGATTATTTCTTCGTCGAAATTGCAGATAAGGACAGTGACTCTGCTAAATCTTTTATTTTTTTGATTAGCCTAAAACTGCTTATGAAATTCGACTACGACAGAGAACTACAACAAAAAGCTATGATTCATTTTAAGGGTCATCAACATAGAGTTTTAAAAAAAAAACTAAAGGTTGGTTCATGAAAATGGTATTACCATTTTTCTACCATTGATAGTATACTGCAAAAGTGTACCAATTTCATGCCTTTTTTGAACTCTTGAGAAACAGTGTGGGCCAACACTTAAGCAACTCGGCTTTGCTTCATACTTTTTTTTAATTTTATTTTGATTAAATTTAAAATGTTTTAAACTAAATACAAAGAAAACACAAAAAAATAATCCTCTATAGGGCGATGTAAAAAAAATTATACTCAAACTAATCCATTTTCAGCTGGTAAAAACTAAAGCAACTAAACTTCGAAATTCAAAATAGCTAAAAAAAATAGTACTTAGTAAGAAAACCCTTATTTTTCATGGTGATGATGTTTAAAAAAAATGACTTAATCGCCCCTGTTCTGTATTTGGAGTGAAAGTGAATTCAAAAAGAATTTCAATTTCACTCGACACGAAGTTCGGTGTTCTGTAATCCATGTGAATTTGAATTTTCGAATTTAATACGAAGTTCCGCTAACGATAAAAGAAAAATTGTTTTGACTAAACGCTAAAGATTTAAAATAATTGAGATTTCCATAGCCTTTTGGAAAAGCATTGCGTTGTTTTTGCAAACTCCGACACATAATTCTTCAGCCTACAATCTTCCAAAAGTTCTAATTAGGATTGTGATCCATTGACTGGCGCAGGACATTACATAACATCAACCTTATGTATCCTAAGCCACTTCTTAGCCACATTTTCGGTATGCTTTTGGGTCATGGTACTAAATCGTCCATTTCAGATGCGATTCTTTCTCAGCATGAGAAAGTATGACACTTGGGGTCGAATAGATCCATAATTCCATCTATTTGATGGTCTCTACCGATACCGTATCCAGAGAAGCATCCCCAAACCATGATACATAATCCATTTAAATGTATGAAGATAAACTAAACAAGCTCAGCTCAAACTCGATTCAACTGAGGCATTGCTATCGAGATTTTGGTGAACTTTGATTGATCCTAAGGTGGCTTGAGCGTGTTCGCATTAGGATAAATATACAGCTGCGGTCAAAATAATAGCAGTGCATAGCAGTAATAGTGTAAGAGAATATTTTTTTCTTGGAAACTTTGGGAATGTTCTTCTACTTTAGAACAATAACTGAAAGGAGTAAACAATTTTTCAATTACTCCAATCATTAGCATGACATTACTGAAGTTGGAAGAAGGTATTCTTCAGGAAGCAGCACTGCTCTTATCAACTCAATTAGTCTGCTTTTACCTATATTTATAATATGGTTCTTTAAACTAGGTTATTGCAAAAAAAAAAAACAGCAAATTTGTTTTAGAACGTGTTATAGTAACCGTTTTTGAACAAAGAAGGATTTTAAATGATCGATTCGTTGATTGGTAAATTTTCTATAACACATTCACCCCAATTTTGGAGTTTGAGTTTATTCTATGTTTTAATGAATAGTAAGTTGTAGAATGGGTTTTAACAGATTTTGTGTGGTTAGTTTTATTAGTTTTTATTATTATTAGTTTTTTTTTAGGCCAGTTAGTTTAGTTTTTTTTATGTCATTTTCGAATATTTTTGAAATATTGTTGCATGAATTGTAGAAGCTGGCATCTTAGTTTTATACTTTTTACTTTTCATACAAGCAATATAGATTTCAAATTTTAATGAACATTTAAACTGAGCAATTAAAATGCAATAGAAAAACTTCGTGTTCTATTTTTATGACTCATAAAATATGTACATCAGTCCATTGAATATTTGGGTTATTTTTTTATGACACATCCTCGTCCACCGAAAACTTAATTACCTTCAGCTACCTCTTTATAGGCATGGCACAGTCCTTTCAAATAAGTAACCTTTGCTTAGGCTCTAGGCAAAAAAGTGATACTTTCACATCTACCTGTTGTCGTTATTCTGTATTTTATAAATTTTGCATCTCTTAAAATTCGCAGTTGATGTCTGCAGCAAATTTCTAATGCTGAAGTCTCAGTCCACAGACAAATTGCTAAACAGAGGTCAATGGAACGATTCTTTCCCCACACTGTACATAGATAAAGAATGCGTTGTTGATCTTCTGGCCATTACAACGATGGGTCTATATTTTTGTGATATCCGTATGACGGACCGGGGCGGCGTTAACGCTGCTCCAAATTATTAATTACACACGATTAAATATTATTTGAAGTTGTACTTGAATGTTGCAAATTATAATTTGCAAGCTCATTTGATGTTTAACACCTCGAAAGGAAGACGTTAACTCATCAGAATTTCGGTATTATAGTTTTTGGTAGTTCAAACTGTAGAGGATGAACTTAGTTTTATTTACATTAATTTAATTGTGACAGTAAGGCCAAAGCTAGGTCTATTGTGTTGCCAATCAGTCCTAAGTATTAGCTAGCAGCACAATGGGCCTAGATTTGGCCTAAGTGTAAGGCTTGAAGTTTTTCTAAAGGTTTTATTTATCCGTATTTACTGAGTATTTACATGCTGCGCTGAGTGCGTTCAACTCCTTCGTAAAAACCACAGCGATGATCTCTTCGTCCATTCAACACCTGCGACTTCACTGTCTTCTTCTAGTATAGATCGATGAATTCTTCACAGAGCTGGAGGAGCTCTTTACCTGAACTGACTATTCCATCTAAACTTGCAAACAAGTCTGAATAATTCTGCACACTCATTTTGTCAAAGTTTAGTCATTTAAGGCAGGTGATCGCAAATCACACTTAAACTGTCTATGACCCCAACTGCTCTCTAGTCCGGTATCCTCTTTAATGACATCTTGGCCCAAAACCCCATTCCCTAAGTATATTTCAGACTAACAACATTTTGAACAACAAAAGAAAATATTCGTATCAAATAAACTTTCTTTTCCAAAAAAAGAACAAAAAAGATGATGAAGTATTTATCCGACTTCCAATCTGGTAATAATTTAGATAATGCTCTCTTGAACGCCATTAAAGTTTGAAATCATCCAAGGCGAGGATCTCAAAAATTATTTTTTCCCATTTCATCTTCCCTTTCCCCGTCCTCCGTCATCCTGAAACCCGAACCGACACACAACTCGGTAAAGATTTCCACCAACGCTCTATTTTTAGATAGGACATCTCGATTTCTTATCCCCCATGGATATATGTATGCCCTGTGAATATACAGCAAGCGAGCGAGCGAGCATAAAAAACCTCACCATAGCACCATTTAAGCGCCGTAAAAATAATGTATCCAACGAATGCATTTTGCGTGTACAGATAAGAAAAGGATACGTCTCCAACACACATACACACACAGCCAGAGCCAGAGTCATTCCCCGGGCGAGAATAGCGAACGTACAAGAGGGGATGGAATCGCGGACATAAAACCGCCATTGTTGGAATCTTCAGTTCCTTCGGTACGCATTTCCGATAAAGGTGCTGCCTCCCTCACTCCACCGGCCCAGCACGTACGCCGTCCGCCCAGCCAATGCTGCCGCCGTTTGCACTCCTTACGATGCGAGGATACGCCGAGAGGTACACACAGGATCTAAACTCATCATCATCATCATCATCTTTGGTGGCTCCTCCCCCAGCAGCACAGATAACAACTTCGAATTCGTGAGTCGAGTCGGAATCGGGCGCAGCACCACGCATGCTCTTCCCCAGCGCCGCGAGAGTGTGGGTAACGCTGTTCCGATGTACCAATGGCAACCGCATTAACAGGGGTTGACATCCTCAAGGATGAGTCGCAGACGGTGGCCCACACGTCGATTATCTGGCGTTTATCTGTGTGCTGTGGCACACAATTCTTGAGGTACAGATCGGCGGAGGTTGTGCCATCTCCAGCGAGCGCGACCACTAATCCATCCCTCGGGCACCACCCTCACCGTCGTCGTCGTCGTTGTCGTCGTCCAACTGTGGCCTCATTAAGAGGGATGATCTCTCTCTCTCCCCTCAGCGTTAACTGTGCGCTCCTCGTGCTCGTGCATCTGTGTGTGTGTGCGAGCAGTTGGTGCTCTGCAGTCGAGCGGTGTGTGTATCTGTGTGTATTGGCGCAGTGGGTTATCCGTTTTGTGGTTTAGACCAAAACTGTCATCGTCCTCGGTATTGACGGATATTTCGGGGAATGCACAACGGACACAATTTGGTAGTCTCATGTATTTCGAAGGAATTTTCTTATTGACCCGAAACAACAGGAAAAATCGGATTTCCCCAAGCGGTTTTTTATTATTATCCTCGCCAGCCAAAGGAGAGTGAGAGAGGCTTGTTGCTCGAACGTCCGTAGTTTCGGTCGGCGGTATTGGCAGTGTGCACTTTTTGGCTAAACCACAACTGCGCTAGGGTGCAATAGATATTCTCATTCTCGGTGACGGAACAAAATAAACCACAACAAGTTGCGGAACCCTGCGAGTGACCGGTAAAAGGTGTGAACGTTGTTTCCGGGTGTGATTTTCAAATATGTTAATTTTTTTTTCTCTTTGACTAAAAATAAGAGTACAACAAAACGTTAAAGACTCAAAAGTCGGTAAAACTTTTTTTCTTATATGTTTTTTATACGCCTGAGGACGATTTTTCGATAAAGAAAAAAGATTTAAAATAAAAGTGTGCTAGTGGGCGAGCTTTGCGAATAAACGTGAAGTCTAAGGACTTGCAAAGTGAACGTGAATTTTCTTAAGGGAATATCCTGCATGAGCCAGCTGTCAGTGATTACTGTTTAAAGAAGGTACGTTGATTGAAAGTTCAATTGAGCGGAAGGGGTGTGTTTTTTTAAGACTCTGTGACAGTTTTTTGAGTGAGATTTTGACTTTGTTGATTTGTGTGCAAGAGGAAATGTTTTCTTAACGTTGCAAGTTGTCAAGTTTAGGAGGATTGCGGTGTGTAAGTCCACACCTCATTTTTCCAAATTTAGGTTTGTTTCGCAGGAAATTCGGATATAAGAACGCCGATTGGTCTCACTCTCTAGACCTTTGAATTGGCAATAACATTAGCGACTAGTCTTTTACTGAGCATTTCTGTTGTTTGTACAGTTTTCATTAAACAATTTAGTTAGGATCAATCGGAGGTGTTTTTGTTGAATTTCAGTTTTATTTATTGAACTAATTTAGTTTTGATTTGTTTCCTGCCGACTTTATGACATTTCAATAAAGTAGTAATCGGAAATCTTGGGTTTTACTGTTTAAATGCAATGGTACTGAGAATGGATTTAAATTTCGGCAAATCGAACTTTTATCGCTTGTCCTTTAGTTTACAGAAAAAAGTGAAGACTAAGGTGTAGTCCTGTCCGATAAGCTAGTGACTTTACAGGCGAACGTGTTTCATTTACTTTTTTTGGCAAAATTGCATTAACTTAAATTTTTCTGATTACTTTAAATGCGGTAGAACTGTCTGTTTATGGCCCAGCACAGTTTATACTTAAAAGTGTCAAATCTATTTAATTTATTTTTGTCAAAGGTGTCAGAAAGGTCCAGAAAATGTAAATTGAGAGCTATCTTGCATCATAGTTACTGACTTATTGAGTAGTCTTTATAATTAGCAATTGTAGAACCTTTAGCGATTGATGAGCGTATTGGAACTCGGACTTGTAGTAAGAACTAGAATGCTGGATTTGGGTTAAGAGTATGAAACTGTGAAGCCTTTATCAGTTTTATTATTTATTCATTTATTTAATAAGATAGCTAAAAGTTTGACAAAACTAAGAACTAGAAAATATGGCCACTGCAGCAAAGATCTTCGGTTAAATTCTCAGTTTTACAGTATCAAAAGACATACATTTTTGAAAAACAGCTCCAAAATTTAAATTAGCCAGATGTTTAGCTCTGAAGCTAACTTAACCTTTTGTGTTAGGAAACATAATAGAAGCTCTGTCATTCTTTTCATTGACAAATGAATCGTTCGAGTTTATTGTTTAAATAACAAGAAAAAATCACATTTTTCACATTTTACATAAGAAATTCGAAAAATGAAAGTTTCTTGTCTATTTGGTAAAGACTGCAACAGGTCTTACTCAAGTCGCACACACGTTTTGGGCCCGTTCATAATTTAAGAAATATTTAACTGTTAGCTAACTTTGTTTGGTACAGCACAATGAAATTACTTTAACACATTTGCTTTTTAGAATTGGAATCGGCTGAAATCATTGTGCCATTAAAGATACATATGAGCTTATCATTTGTTGCTTTCGTATATGAAAATCCTTTTTCAAATTGTGTTATATTGAAATCTTATTTGATTCATTTTCATTCATTTCATTTCATTTTCATTTTCATTTTATTTCATTTCATTTTTATTCGTTGCTTTGCTTGGTTAAGCGAATAAGTGGGACTGTAGCCCCACTAAAATTTAAAACCTAGTAACTCCTTCCAATAATTAAATTTAGGGCGCACCAGGCTCATGCCTTCAACGTATTGTAAATCCTTTAGAAATCCACAAAGCCTCCTTCACATGATGTTCAAAGCTCATTATTCCGATATCAACAATGCTCGTTTAGTGTTTCTTAGTCACCTACGCTTTGGTTCTTAACTTGGTTTATGACTCTAAGCTTTAAATTTTGCCAAAAAACGAACTCAATTCGTTTCTTTGTTTGTTTTTTTACGTATGTACTTATTGTATATTTGATTTAAGATTTACGAATAAGACATTACCTGAACTAATACTTCTCCTTCACAGATGTAGGTTATTATAGTTTCCATGTTCCAAATTTTCTTACTTTATAATTGTACGTTCATTCCGGCGTCCCCACGAATACTTCTGCTCCTTTATAAGTCATTAAGACAAACATAAAGCTTGTTCAACATTAAACTAATTAATCCATGTATTGTACGTCAAATTCTTTTTATTTTCTTCATATTTTAATAATATTTGATATAAACTTCTAATAGTTCCCTGACTTCATTTTTTTTGTCACATGCTTATGATATTTGCTGCGGAATCAGTTGAAAGTACGTTCTGTGCCACTTAATCTGCGACAGGTTTTATTAATTGTTAGTTGAAGTTAGTTAAACATTTTATTTTAAATCTTGTAGATTAAAAATTTACAGCTTATTAATTTTAAATTTAATATGACAAGTAGCCGAATACCAGGTTGGACAGACAGCTAGTTTCATTGATCGAAATTCATCTCAGACATCATCTCTCTAGGTGCTAATCTTCAAATTAACGAGATCATCGATAGTTTTTTTTCAATCCTTATGCTAGTATGCATTATATAGGTTAGGGTCAAAGGCACATGTTAACATCTTAAGAGGAGTAGGAACATCAAAGACATGAGTTGATTTTTTGGATAAAATTCTGCCAAAAGTTAGGTTAGGTTAGAGTGGCTGGCTGGGGCAACAAAGGCTAGGACTAGGCTAGGACTAGGCTCATTGTGATATCACAATGCGGAAATCCATTCCGCACCCTAATGCAACCAGTTGGAGCTTCTTACGAAGTTGCGGATCTGATGGTTACTGATTTTACTCAGATCGCTCAAACTGTCATGGAAGTGCTTGCCCATGTGAGTTCTTCTACGAAGCGCCAAGGCCTCATATGAACATAAGAGATGGAAGATGGTTTCCTCCTCTTCTTCATCCTGGCAACTTCTTCAAAAGTCATTGGTAGGGACTCCAAGTCTGCTGGCAGGTCTGCCGATGGTCCACTGTCCAGTAATGGCGCCTATAATGACCCTAATCGCCTGTCCATGCGAAGGAGGCAGGTAAATGTCAAAATTTAAATTTTAAGCGATTTCAAATTCTGTAAATTCATGGTAGCATGGACAATCTTACTTAACATAATATCAAATATTTGCTGGTCATGTTTAGGGTACTAAGTTGTGCAACCGAGACCAACTTGGCCTGACTTTTGGAAGATTTTTTTTAGATTGTACTTCTGCGATCAAACACCACTGAAAGACGTTATCAAGAATCATGGTCTATTTCCCACCCCAAATAGCTTCTTTGAAGTTCTGCCCCTGTCACTTTATCAAACAAAATCAGCGCCACTGCGACTGGCAATGAACTGAGGCTGTCTTAACGAATGGCCGATCACCCATAGCCTTATCCCCCGTCTCAACCGCACGCGATCACAAACGATAAGAAATTCAAGTCAAGCCGCATATAAAGCATTCGACCGGAAGACGCGTCTCCAAAATTTCAATTTATTTACATTACATGCTCGCTGCAGCTAGATACAACTAACACATTCGGATTCGCGTGTAGTGTTTACATTTTCTCGTTTTACTATGTTCGCATTGTTTACCTCTCCCGCGTTCCTCAGTTGTGTTCTCGATAGAGAAATTGATTCCGATAAACAATAAAAAATATGTAGATTAATTTTTTTTTTTGCAATTTGTCTAGAAGCTAAGACGCTGACGACAATTGGGAATTTAGAGATCGCTCAGGCCATTACATCGGTCTAACGACAGTTACAACGAGACGACACTAGGTCACACTTTACCCTTAGATCATTTTTACACTGAACAGCGTCATCTACTTGTGTATTCACGGCGACCGCTGTGTGTTTAATTGTACTGCGCGGCCCATGTCCGGTACCGGAAGGGGTCAATTTATGAGCTACAGTAGAATGTAAGCAGCGATCGTATGAATGAAAAGTGAACGGATCTGGGGGTTGATGGAATGATGATTTTAGCAGACGAAATTAAGTTTGAATTTAGCACAAAGTGATAACTTAGTTTCATTTAAAAACAGATATTAGTGTCTAATAATCGCTGGCTGATTATTTTGTTGATTGATTTGAATTCGATTTAAGGTTCTTTTGCGGGAAATTTAAGGCACCACTCACTTATAAAATCGCATTTGCATTCAACGTTAATCCAAGTAAATGTAAAATTTGCTGCTTTTTTAAAGTCATAAACAACGCCGTATATCCAACAGTCTGTAAGTATAAAATACATCTTCCCGCTTTTTAATAGAAAATAAAACAGCCTAAAGTTTCCAAAATGTCAGCATTAGTATGGTAACTCATTTGTGTTGGTTCCTTTTGAATTCGAATGTACTTTGCAATAACATAATTTTTGTTAGCCTTTAATTGTTCAATGACGAGCTTTAAGTATTTTCCTTAGATTTAAGTGAAATCATCGTCGCCGCAATTGGGATTTCACATTGATCGAATTTTCGTCTGCATTTTTTGGGTTTATTTTTAAGAATCGGCCCTGATAAAATGGTAACTCCCTTTCCTCATTGCGTGCGACCTATCCGTTCGTGCGCGACCCATCCATTCTGTCTTACACAGGAATCTAAAAAGACTGTTTAGACGTATAGAGTTCATTTCATAAAGATCTTGAAAGACATGTCTGCCAAGCGTTTCAAAATGTAGGTGACAAAGTCTGGGGTTGTGACGGAGATTGTTTTGGTTTTGTCTTCACACCCTCCAGCTTGTCTTCAAACTTTTCAGCTTTTTGCTTATTAAAAATTCATTAATTGGACACCAGCAGCTTCAAGAGCTCTTTTCTTCCACTTTTTCGTTAAAAAGTTGCTTCTCAGACTTGTTTACAAGGCAAATGGCTGGTTTTATAAAATTGTAATTAATTATTTACCAATTCTTAAATAAAATAAAATGTCAAAAATTCGATGCTCATTTTCATTTGTGAAAAAAAACTAGGCAAAGCGAAAACAAGCAACTTAATGGCACAAAAAAATACCTTTGATCATATTTTTATAATACTAACTAAAGACACGAAGATCAAGCTCGATATTTAAAAAAAAACAGTTCATACTGGGCTTAAGAAGGGAAAAGGTTTGTTTAATGTTGAAAGTTTGAGAATTTTTTACCCAAGTTTCAACCCAATCAGCGCATAGTCAAATGAATTTTTGTTATTGAAATTTGGATATAAAAAAAACAATTAGGTTAGAAAAAACACTACGCAAATCGACGTGATACAAATCGAATTAAAAATTCTATAATTTCCATGTTCTGCAATTTTGTTAACAACGCAAACTGCAATATAGTCGATGCAGCTTCCAAACCACGATAATTTTTAAACGATGAAACTTCAAAACTACACAAATGGGAAACACGCAAACCGTGGCGTTGGTGTAATTAGATGCGTATTTGTTATTAGAATTTGTCTTAGCACCAGTTTGTAAACTGAATTTTTTTTGGCACTTGAACTGCACCGCCGCAATTTCGTGGCTTCTAACTACGCTTGAGTTTTGTCTTCTATCGGATCATTACTAAATGAATATGTTTTGTTAAAAAAATACTTGGATAGCTAATGTGGTCTTTCTCAGTTCTATTTTGTTGTGCCTAGTACCTAACTGACGAAAATAAGTTAACTTGAGCTGCGCAGCAGTGGCAAAGCTAAGTTCTCAGTAGACTAACAGATCTACGTTCTCGTCATTTGTTGCTCTAGAGCTCTTCTAAAGCAACTTCTCAGATAGCTGCCTTTATTGTTTAGAAATAAACAGCTAAAATATTTTTAGTATTACATGGGAAAAAATAGTTTAATAGTTGTTGAAATGCGGCTGATTAATTGTAATTGTAATTTTTTCAATATTTAGCTTCAATCAAATACAAATTGATGATTTGGTATCAGAACTAAAATTATTTAACAAATTTTCTGTCTTGTGTTACATCTAAAAGGACTACTACATGCAAAAAGACTATGTACAGTTTTTTTTTTTCAAACTGTAGTTGTTATAAGTCAGTAGCCCTCAAAGGGCTAAACGAAAAAACCTTAAATGGGAACATATTTTCTGGCTCCTAGGTTCAGATAACTTCAATAGCCCTACAATGAACAACAGAAAAGGTGCGGATTTATTTTTGAGGTCATCACTGTTTTTCAAACCTCCTTGTTACCCGACAAAAGATACAACTACAAAACCTTTTTGGGCAACAAAATCCATAGTTCCTCAAGTTTAATAATTTTTTTGAAATGTGCTCTCATCTGAGGTAATCGCCTCCTACGCTATCACATGGAAATGGACAGTGGAAATTTAGTTTTGAATGAAAATTGTTGCTTAGACTCTTCTTCGCACTTTGAAGTGAATTTCTTTTAAGCAGTAGTTTCGGTTGATTATCTCTATGAAATTACAACTAAATTATCGTAAAGAAGAATCCCTCACGACTGACATTTCCACAAAAATAAGAAGAATTTAAATAAAAAAAAAAATAAAATAAAATGTTCAACCGACGGATTACTGTTTAAACTAAATACGTGTGTGTTTACGTGAAATGGTATAGAATAATGAATTTGTTTTCTATTTAATTTATTTATACGATTGTTTACTGCATAATGTTTTATGAGTGCCATGGACTGACAATAGACAGAATGTGTTAAAAGCTATAGTTGTATTTATGTTTCACATAAAATTGAAGGAAGATGTGTGGAAAATGGTTTGTGAATATGTTTTAATGACCAGAAAATTCGCTGAGTGCTACTTGGTGACATTTATTGTGAGACGTTCTTTCGTATCCTTAACTTCTGTCATTCCTTGACATTTTAATCAATGAAAATCAGTGGAAATCAGGGTGTCAAATTTGTGGGAAAATAGTTTCACAAAATTACGGGAAAGGAAACAGTGACACGCGACAGGTACACGTGCGATATTGGGAGTTCTAGACAGTTTTAACAAGGTCAAATTACATGTTTTTGAAGTGTTTTGTTTTACGTACGTACAGAACACTCTCATCAGTACCAAACATATGCCAGCGTTTATAGAAGTTTTTGATTTATTTTGTTATATAATATTTGCTTTAAAAAAAAATTATAATAATCTACTTAACAGCCCATATGGGGCCAAAGCATAGCTTGTTCGCTTTGTTTGCTTTTTTAGTTTTTGCCTAAAATGTGCTTGAAGAGGACAAAACTTTATGTTAGTAATAGTTGTGGACTGTGTTTTGAATGTGGCACAAAAAAATGTATACAAAACATTAGAAAAATGATAAAAGAGTAACAGGTTTCCGAATTGCTAATTTCATCAGATTTGATAAGACTTTTAGCGAATTGTGTCAGAAACCATAAATTTAATCATTATCAGCACATATAATTCTATTCTAGAAATAGATATGAATGCGAGTAAAGAACTTTTGCATTGTCCATGGAATTCTGAAAATAGATCTGTTCAAAAATCAAATATTATTCTTGAAAAACTCAACGTCAAGAATGTAGCAAAATATTTCTCTGTTTTCTTTGATTGATTCTTGTCGGCGTACAGGAAAGACGCCGACATTTTCAAACTTTTTAGTTCTGTTTAAGCGTGTTTATTTCGTTTAATAAAATTTATTTATGAGTTAACACTTTTGAAGCTGCATTCGGTCGGAACAGTCACTTCCTCGGCAAAATGGACTTGGAATCTTAATTGTTGCAAATCGATATTCACATTTTAAACTAACTTTCATTTATGTGGACACGACTAAAAGATAATGTTACCGTGTTGACATTTGAAATGTTTTTGTTCCAATGTGGCAGTAGTATATCTCGTGAAACAAAAGCCAGATTTTTAATTGGTTGTACACATTTCTCAATAAGGACATAGCAAAGTTACTCGACATTATAATTGAGATCTTTTGGAACTTAAAGTGACCCTTCTCAATTCTAATATTCCTTAATTACTGTCCCGATTAATACCCCAATTCAAATCTTTATTCCAGATTTACTTCTTTCTTCTTTTGCGGGCGCAACAGTCCAGGGTGGACCTGGGCCTCAGCCAACATCTAGCGCGGTCTTGGGCTAGGCGCCTCCAGTTTCGTACGCCCAGCTGATTTAGGTCCCTATCCAATTGGTCACGCCACCGGAGGCGAGGTCTTCGTCTACCGCGTTGTCCATTAGGGTTAGACTCGAAGACTTTACGAGCAGGAGCGTTAGTGTCCATACGCTCCACATGACCTAGCCATCTCAGTCGGGACACTTGAATTCGTTTAACTAGATCGATGTCGTTGTACAGCTCGTAGATTTCATCGTTTAGCCTTCTCCTCCAAACGAGACCAAAACTGATCCGACGAACTTTCCTCGATTTCCAAATTTAATACTCGTATTAAATATCAGTATACACTTTGTTTGCATTCGTTTTATTTGCAGCAATCGATCCTATAAAGATGATTTTACATTCGTGTTCTATAATTGTCAGCCCCAATTTCGATTTTGAACTTCTCTAAATTTGTGCCTTTGTCCGTATAAGCAAGCGAATAAAGAAACATTATATTTTTATACATATAAAAACTATCAATCTTCTTTTTTCATAAATCATTGTTTACTAGCTGTCGCTGTGTTATTTCACTTAATTTCACTGATGTAATGTTAATCCAATCAGCCTCTTGACGTGGTATAATTGAGTAAGTTAGCCCAATCGAAGAAGTCTGGCCGTTCAGACGATCAAGCCGTCTTTGTTTTACAATTTCACTAAACCTTCTCAGAGTGGACTCAAAAATCTTAAGGTTGAATTTCGGGATGCAAATAACTAATTAACTAATAGAAATAAGGTTATATATAGTTGGAGTATTTTTGATACATTCGGTACTTCACAGACAACCAAAGTATACCCGACGCTATTGGCAAACTTGAATGTAATTTCATTATTTTTTATTGTGGGCATATGCTTCAAATCTGTATTATCTCTTCTAGTGACCTTAGTCTAATGTGAATAATATATTTTTTGTTTTTTTTTCTGAAACTAAAAAATGAGACTTTTTGCTTTTTTAAGGCTCATTACGAAAATTTTTCGTTACGAGTGTGCAATTTGCACGTTAACGTTTTTCATGCTCTGATATTTACGAACATCGTTCGTTTAGATTACGCAACTAAGAACCAATCACGAGTTTATATAAAATATTAGAAATTATTGTGTAGCGACTGTTTTATGTCAATGATTTTTGGATTTAAACATTCTTAAGCAATTAATTTTGTCTAGTTTAAGAAGAATTTGGTCACCTTCTGATCTGCCATTTTTAAGGAATGATTTAAATGGCTCAAAAAGTACATTTCTTTTGGGCGAGCGTATTCCTATAGTGATCACCAAACTACAAATTACAATCACAAATACATCAACTAAACATTGCAGTTTTTTATTAAATAACCAAAGGTGGATGAAAGTGCAATAAAAAGACTGAAAGAAAGAAAAGAAAAGAAACCAAAAATTTAATTAAAAAATTGATGTACGCAAAAAATTGTGAGTTTATAAACTAGACCTTAGATCTTCAACGTTTCTGAGCTTTATTTCCTGTCAAAAGGCTATCCAGCCATTTCCGCTGACAATTTAGAAATGCTAGTCAACTTATTGAAATAAAGAAAAGACTGTTCTCGTTACTTTCTTTATTCTGTGTTTACCGCTGGGTGGTCAAGACAGAACAGAGACTAAAATCAAATGTTTAAAACTAAGACTGCATTTAATTAAGGATAAACAAATTGGTATCATTGAAAGTAATATGTGGACGTTGGCAATGGTGTAGAGCGTGGTTCTAAAATAGTTCAAACAACTGATTACATTTTAGATTTCTGTTTAAACCTTTCTTGTCCGGTGTTGGATATGTACAACATGAACTTCATGTGCTCACACCTCAAAAAATTATAGGGAAATGTTCTGAGTTCATGCTCAAACCTATTTCAATCCATTTAATTTTATATTAGACATTGTTTAGAGCAATAAAAATATTATATTCGGTTTAATTTACTTTTACGAAGAGCAGTCTCAATAAAAAGCTACATTTTGACATGTCTCATAATTTGTATTAAAATCACAAAAAAAACATTCTGAAATAGATTCTAATGCAATGAAAAGGTCTTATTTTCTTATAAAAATGTGAAAGGCATTTGAAATCGATGTGTCTTTTTGTCTTTTTTTTATCGAGAAATGTTCATGTTGCTTGTGCACTTAACACAAACATGTTTTGAAGCAAACTAGACTGCCATCGGTCCAGGGGACTTACAGATCCCTATATAAAGATGATGTTGGGAATCACGATGGATGATCACGATAGTAATGAAACAGAAATAAGCGAAGGAAATATCGATAAAATAAAACTAATCGGTCAAAAGGTGAAAAGTCTCGAGTAAATCATTACTTCTGATGATCGAAATTACTTAATTATACTTTTTTAAGCTACCACAAATGTGTTACATATCATTCAAGTTATTTGTTTTCAAAATGAACTGAATTAATTCACTGTAGCAGAAAGGAAAGAAACCAACTTAACTCCTTGAATGAACGTTTTAAAAAGACACATTATTTTCAATCTGTCAGAAAAAACTGCAAAAACTAAAAATGCAGAATGTGAAGCTGCCTCTGCTTTGTGGTGCGATTTCATTTTGGAACATTTACTTAAAAAATAAAAAGAAATTGTTTAAGCTTAAATGTATGTGTTTGAATATGATGCCATTTAAATACTACAGATGACCATTGTTGTATAGAAATAACACTGTGTATATCGGTATCCTTTCGTTCTTTGACATTTATTTTCTCAGCTAAGACCTAATAAGCTAGAATCTAGCAAAAATTGGTCTGGAATGAGGTTCGATCGTGAAAGAGGTAATATGACATGACAAGAAATAGACGGCGAGAATGTTTGTATGCTTTGTTTGAATGCTCGTGTTGGCAACAAAAAATTTCCTTTTCGACTACAATTTAAAAGGTACAATCAAGATTTACAATAATCACTTGTATTTCACATAATTCTGAGGTCGTACAGGTCCTCACGAGTCATTGCCTAAGCAAGCTTCTGTGTGAAATAAAAAGCTAGCAGCTTCACATTTATGAGTCTACATAGAGACATTTCTTAGCTCGACACCTAAAGATCGCTGTAAACGTGCTACCACCCTCTCTGACGCACCCATTTTGATACCCTTGACAGGATTATTTAATTAAACATTTCGAAATCAAGTAATCTCCATTAATTAAACGCACAAAATCCAACAATAACATCACACAAATCTCGGTGCTTAGCACACGCGCCTCTGCAAACAACATCGCCCCCTCGTTGTCGGATAACGAACGTCATCTACTTTTATCTAAAGTTATTAATCTTCTTGCAATTGGCGTACGCCGAAAGCCTATCTTGGCAAGGACTTCCTCTTTCTCTTCGCCTTGCCGTACCGTACCGAGTCGTGCCTTCGCCAGGGTGCACGCTTCTCTCGGGCCATGTCAACGTGGCAGTAATAAAGCGGGCGTGTGCTACCAGTCCATTATGTACGAACACAGTTATTTGTTACTTGGGCGGATCATAATCACCCACTTCGCCCCACATACGCATCATCTACATAGAAGAGAAACGCAAAAAGAAAGGTTTTCTAAAAAAGGACCAGGAGGAGAGTTTTCAAATTTTGCATTTCAACGGGCATTTTTCGAATGGGGGTGGTTTTTGCACGGTTCAGTTTTTTCGGAATAAATCGGCACAGAGATATGTAGATGCGATGGTATCGGACCGAAGGATCTAACGTGCCTTTGGCCGGGTGCAGGCTCCAGCATTAGGCGGGCGATGCCAGGGTGGGGGTCATGCCGGCATAAATCAAATCGCACTACTTCCGATGACAAGCCGAATTTGAATGAATATTCATGCGAGGGGATGTTCCTATGCCACAGATACGGCTCTCTCTCTGTTGGATCTCCATTACACTCGCACACAATACACGGACAGATAGATAGTGGGTTATCGAGAACGCTGGGCGGCAGCAATGGCGGCAATGGTGGCACGCCTGTTCAGTAGAAGGAAAACTCATAAATTCATTTAATTACCCTCGCACTCAATTATATTGTTTTAGATTGCAATTAGCTACTAGCTCATAGAACAGAGTACAATTAGCGTTATGGCAGAACACCGCTGAAATAGTGAGCACGGCAGCGGCAGCGGCAGGCTGTACTGCGTCTATGTTTCGGTCCGGTTTGGGGGTGAAATGAGGTGAACCGCATTTCTGGCGTTAACACGGAGGCAGCCGTTGTTTAAAAAAAATCCTTTCCTTGCTTACCGTTGCAGACTCAAGTGGACAAGTGGCAACAATTCGGCGGCATCAGTTACGATGTACGAGAACTCCTGTTCCTACCAGACGGCGCTGGATCTGAAACGAGTATCGCCGAGTATAGCGCAGGTGAAGACCGAAGACTGCCTCGGACTGGGTCAGTGCTCGCCAGACTGGACGTCGTATCGCTTCCATCAGTCCACATTCGAGCAGTTGAAGCAGAGTGTCGAGAAGGCGAAGGCAGCGCTGCAGGACAGGACGAGTTTCTTTGGGGCGTCCAGTGCGTTTAGGTGAGTGCAACAATTGATGAACAGTCGACACATTTTCCATGACTTTTGTGACTTTCAGTGACATCTATTCAACCCAACGATTGACAGACTCGCTGGAGTCCAGCGCTGCGGCCAACGTCAACAGCAGCAGTGCGAGCTGTATAGGCTCGTCCGTTCACAATGGCGTCAGTTCAACAAGTTTAGCGTTAAATGGCAACTGCATCACAACGGTCTCGGCTACGACGGGTCAACGATATCGTCTGGACCCGGTGACACAACCAGCTGGATGTTCGCCATCATCAAACTCGATTACATCCGTGCCGTCATCGTCCACCTTGGCAGCAGTTGCTGTTCTCGAAGCCACATCGGAAACGAAGTCAAGAACAGGTGAGTGTGTGTTGTAATGGTGGTGGTATCGTTTGGCTGAGATACTTTTTGGCACATCTAAAACGTTTTTTTGAGAGGGCAGTAAACCTGTCGAGTGAGTATTGACTTTTGTTCTGAGAGTAACACATTTGTTTTAAAGAAAAATTCATTTTTAAGTTATGACTTGAGCACATGTGATTTTATTTTTCAAATGCTGACTTTTTGTTATTTGACCCAAAACTCGGTGATCTCATTTTTTGATGATGTGAAAAGGATATGACTGTTTTATAACTATATAATGAAAACGCAGTTTTTCTGGAGGTTTTCATGTTTTATTTTCTTTTTTGTTTGAATGGACAAAAGGAAAGGTGTGACAATGAGACTCAAACTATATCGACTTAATCGCTAAATCGGGAGAACAGGATGAACAAGTCTAAACGAGACATCTATATTCATTTGCTACGCCAAATATCTTTCGTCATCACATGCAATAACTTTTCATTCTACACCTAGGCTGAATATGAACCTAGAGTCTAAAACGTGGCAAAAGGCTGTTGCTTTGAGGAAACTGAAGCAGAAAAAGATCGTCTTGAAACTCGGTAATTTCAAAAATGAAGTGTGTCTCATTCAACTCGAACACGCAACGACCTGTCAGTAGTAGACGAAACATTGTTGACTTGGATTACCATTCTCATAAGCCATAGTTTAGCTAAGGCCTCTAACGGAAATACCCACCTGCACCATGTCACGAAAGAGTCGTTAACCGGACTCTGCGTCCCAGCAAAACTGCTGCAGTCAAAGTCGTTCATTACTGTCTTTTCTTGCCTCACATAAAATCAAGGGATTGAGTGTTTTTTTGTATCATTTCATTGAACACTTCCTAATTTATTTCAGAGAGAACACAACTCAAACCCTAGAGCATTCTCGAAAATGTGAATGCTGTATACTGTTTTAGGTCCAACAACTGGGTCAAAGTCCTCCATACTTAAATTTTTTTCTCTCCAACTGGCTAAGTTTAAAAAAAGTCAAGTTTTACACTACAGACCTAACTCTTTGCCGACAAAATTTTGTCTCTCTCTACTCAGGGAACAAGGAATGTGAATGTGTTTATCATTATTTTACATAGTTAAAAAACTTCATTCTGAAACTCTCGATTTGCCTAAGTTACGGAACTTCAAGTTCTATCGTATATAACTCTGTCGTCGCAAGCATTAACCACCTAAGCCGAGTTAACACGCAATTGAGATTGTTTCGGTTTTCACGTCATAAATCTAAAATGACTATGCTATCTTAAACAAATTGCAAAAGAAACTAGATGAATGTTTATTGAACACAATTTTTGATATTTCCTGATTTTCATAGGAGTTTGCAGAAAGATCTGTAGCCTCAAACTTTCTTTTTGACAAACGCAAAAAGAATTACTCAGTCCTTGTGTGTGTATAACCTATCCAAAATTTAAAAATGAAATACACGATAAAGGATGAAGTCTTATTGTTTCTACCACTTATTTTCCTTTCCATTTACAACTGCCGCTTAAGTTGAATTTATAAAATCAAAACTCAGGAAAGTAGTTAGTAAGTTTATTTGTTTAAAGCAAATCTAAAAAGAACAAAAAACAATGTAAAAATGTATATTTGAGCCGCTTAGTCCACAGATTGATTAACTCCACTTTTCGAAAAATTTGAGATTTAACTGGCAAAGCACTTGGTATAGTCATAGCTTTTTATATTTTAATCAACTTTCCTGTAATATAATGATTAATACCATGTAAATAGTTATAGTTTACTATTTACATAAAACGTAGTGTATTCCTAGGGCAACGTAAATTATTTAATCGCTTTTCTCAAATTTTTGTTCTATCGAGTTTATAGAATTGTGCTCTGACCTGACTGATTTTCAAATAACCTTTTAGCTAAAGAACTACTGCAAATAATCTAAGCATTTATCCATTTTCCTTTAAAGAAAATATTTTCTTCGATTTTCTTTTCGTTTAAAAACTTTGGAATCATCTGTTTGTGCACTGTTTTCGCGGATAAGTCAGACAAGTGGTAAAGCTGTACACCAGTATCATGTTTGTTTTTTGTTTTACTAAGGATAGATTTTTGCAAATACCATTTGTTTGGCTAAATAAGTCTCTAGCCCAAATTTGATATTTTAAGAAGATATTTTGAATCAATTTTTTCAAGATGGCTTCTGACTGACAGGCGTTGAAATAATTTATTACTGAATCCGTATTTTATTCTTGCGAAACATGTTTATCCTTTTGGCAAAGTAACTTTACGTCGAGTCTGCTTAAAAGAAGTTGAAAGCGTACCTTACATCGGTGCTCTTAATAAGTTAATCAATATTACATCGTGGAAGTTTTAGTTTGGTTTAGGTATAAAAATTAACCAAAAGACAATTACAAATGACTTAAAATGTAGAAGACAAGCGGCACAGCGGAAAACAGTAGCAATAATACGAACACGACTAAGCATTTTTTTGCTTCTCCTCAGTTCGATGTCTTAAAAATTATTTTTTTCGAGAAAAAAAACGCTTACATTAGGGTCATGGCTTTGCATTTAGTTAAGAACTGCCAACCTTGAAATGATTCATATCTTTTGCAAAAAGAGACCTTTTTTTTTTTTTTTAAAGAAGACAAGATCTGGAGCTATCGTCCTTTATTAAAAATTAGCAAACTGCCAACAACTCCTTACCATCCCAGGCCGCCATGCACGAGGTAAATAAATTCATAAATATTCCACCTAAAAACTCATTTTAGAGCTCTCCTCATTTAATGCGCTTGTTGCATTTCTCCATCCCGTGAAAAAGAAAAACAAGAAGAAGACCTTGGACTGTGCATTATCCGCCACCAACCAAATTTAAAATCACTTCTAAGGACGATGGCGATGACGTCGGCGACGGCCGACATACAGCCGCTTGCCAGCGGCGATCCTTCTCGCTGGACTTTCGTGCAAATGTCTATGTAAATTGTTCAATTTTATGCAAACGAAATGAAAAAAAAAAAAAAAAAATCAATTTAGTACTTTTGTCGTGGCCCGTTGGTAAAAGTATCCTTCGACGTTCCACAGCTCCTCTGCCCGCGACCTTTTCAAAAATGGACGTGATTTTAAAATGGACTTTGGCCACGTACAGCGAGAGGGCGAAAAAAAAAAAGATTCCATTGGTGAACTTTGTATGAGCCCAACGTTGCAGTCGGCCAAAAATTCCCGCCAGCCGGATGCAGAGGATTTGTTTTTCCGCCACGAAACGGTTTAATTTTCTTTTTTTTTTTGGTGAGGGTGATATTTGAAACTAAAACCGAACAGAGTCCGTAAATGTGTGACATGTTTTGCTATTGCAAACCTAAATGACGGGTGTTTTACATTCACGAATGGATTTTTGTTTTTTTCGGACTCAATTCTTTTTCTGTGAGAGTTTGAAGATGATGGAGTTGCATTGAATTTGTTGGGTGCACCTATAAATAGGGCGAAACGAAAAAATTGAAATTGATTTAGATTGAAAAATGGAAGCTTCATTTTGCACAAGCGGAAGTGTTGGTGAAAGCAGTGGATGGGAATCAACTTGAAGGGAGGTCAGTTTTAATAATAGGGATTTGGATGAATGACAGGCAGACGGTAGGTTTTCTGATGAAACCGTGAAGTTTTTTCATCCGTAGAAGCTTAGGGTCTAATCAGATAAAGTTTGTTATTCCATTCCAGAAAACTGCTTGCTTCAATTTAATAGTGTTTAAAAAAAATTGAGTATGCTGTTTTTTTGTTTTTAAAGTGCTTATCTTATTCTCAAAGTTATGAAAACTAAAGTTTGGAAATTGTTGGTTATCAATTCACGAACCTCAGTTGATCACATAAAAGTCATTGAACTGAGCGAAGTTTTGATAATGTGGGCAATTTTTCGACCTGAAATAGACTGAAAAAATATTTCAATGGCCCAGGGGAATCGGTTGAAAAAAACGTTGTTCATGTTCACTTATTATGGAATTGAAGAATGTTCATAAATTTATGATACTGAGATATGTTAAAAAAAGTTGTTCATAATCAAAAGTGAAACTTGTTGCGAAAGTAGTATTGTTAAGAATACAACTCATGATCCAAATACAGTGGCAAAAAAGTAGCAGTGGTTGTAAAAAATCCACAAAAGGCTATTATGGATAAAGTTACAAAATATTTTGACAAAGAAACTTTTTTGGGCCATAGATTAACACTAGCTAGAATGAGGACGCAAAAAAACTACTAGGACGCACATACAACTACAAAAACTACATTTACCTTAAAAAATATTAAAAAAATCAAATCCAAAGATTCAGCTCATAGTGAGCGGGCAAAATAAGAGAAGTGCACGTTTTTTATCATAAAAAAAGCTTCAAAAAACTTTAAATCATAACCGGAAATGTTGAAGCGATACCTTTTTGTAATACAATTTTTTATAAAGTATTTATTTTGTATCATTGCCTAAGATCGGCGTTTCATCAAGTTCCCTGAGGACTGGCACTTCCCCAGATGCCAGACCTTCCAACATGCCAATACTACTCTCTATAATTATTTATTATTGAACGTCTTAGCTTCTTCAACCACTAACTTTACATGTGCCTAAAGGTTTTTCATTGGGTTGAGGTTAGGAAATTGATCAGGCCTACCTTTTGCTTAAAACTAATTTTTTGCCTTTTTTGTATGTTAGGTCGTAGTTTTGTCAAAACAGAAGCTAGAAGCTTCAAAGCTATTTCATAGTCTGCACAACCAGAGTAAATTCTACGATATCTACATATGAATGCTGCTCAATTATCCATTTTGTTTTTTATTTTTTGTTCACAGGCTATTTCACTATTTTTGGATAGGCCAGCAGCCTTAGTAATTTAATTTCTTTGGATATGTGCTTTTTTTTTTTAATTGGGGGCATTTTTTTGGACTGGAAACTTTTCAATTATTTTATGCAAGTATCATTCTTACGTTTAAAGATTGATCGCTAAATTCAGTTTATTCAATTCAATTTTTTTCTCTGTACCTGGAACATTAGCCTTACGCATGGAACGGTTTACAATGGATTTTACCATTCTTGGAGACAAAACTCTTTCGAGTTCAGTTTTAAGTGTTTTTTTTTCTATTTTTTGGTAGTAGAAACCATTTTCGAAAATCAGTCAAGATTTTTTTTATGCTTTTAAATGTATGAATGTTTATCTGTTTTCGAACAATGCACCGTTCTTCTTTAGTGAGCGAAGCCCCACTCTACAGCCAAGCCAAGCTTATAATGAACCAAATTACTGATACACTTTTACTTCCTATTTTGGTTATTTTGGCGTTGCATGTCCTTAGGGAAGGTCCTTACAGGAGGCGCGCGGATACGTCTTGCTTCCCTTGATCGATTACGAACCACTTTTGAGTGAATAGCACATGATACACAATAATGCAACTTCGCATACAGCTTAGGAAGAACGTAGGTTTCCCATATTGAGGCTTCGGAGATATCTCTCACAGCAGCAGCTTCCACAATATTTGTTATAACAAACTTCTTGATTGCTTTGTCCTTTGGAACACAACGTGCACAGTTCGTACAACGAACAGGCTTCACATGACCACGATTATGCTTACAGCGACCTCCATTACTGCGTTTCTTCGTCATTTTGTACAACCTATACTATCGACGACCAAACGGAAAAAGCAAAAAAGCTTACAGAGTATAAAATATTTTAACAAAATATAAAAAAAATGCCTCTGCTATTATTTTGCCCGCCTAGAAACTGCAAATGCTTTTCCGTCATGCTAGGAAAATAACTTATATCTACGAAGCTCATTTTCACACAAGTTTTCTTTATTGATGTGCTTATAATAAAATATAAGCTAGATTATGAATAGAATTGCTCGCCATATTACATTCAGCCCGGTTTAGCCAGGTTACACTTTAATTTGAAATTATAACTTTAACTGATAACTTTTATTGAGTTTTGCTTTTGGCAGACTAGGGTATCAATTTCAATAGTTTTATATATTTGGACAAATTTATCAGGATAAGAATGGCGAAGCTTAGTAGTATTACTACACCAAAGTCCAGCTGTGTGTCGCTAATTAGAAGTACAAAAAACATGTAGCAGGTCGAATAAACCACTACCATGTATTTCAATTCAATAAAGTATTGTAACTTTGTGTATGACGCAAACTGAAATAAAACCAATCCACCTCCGAAACTATGATAATTTTTTAAAGAACGCAATCTTGAAAAGACGCATATCAAAATAAGTCAGATGTACTTACCCACAAAATAGCTAAATAGGAAATAATTCCGATATAGACAGCTGCAGAATATGTGTACTTTTGTTCCAAGAGCTACGAGCATAAATCTGGCACCAATAGAAAACAGACAGACAGACGGACACCGAAGTGATTCTATAAGTGTCTTGTTATTCCTTTGGAACGAAAGTCTAACAAGATAAAGTTGAAACTAGAACTCCGCCACGATCTCACGAAAAAAAAAATATACGCATATAAGCCACTGAGATTTTGATCCCGGGAGGAAATAAAAGATTTCTTAGATTTCAAGCAGATGTTGATCATAACTGCAAACGAGGTTCTCAATAGCTTCCCGAACAGCCCGTTCACAGCTTCGTCGCCATCAGGCATTCTATTAACCAAATGGCTTTAGGTTATGAAACTTTCAAACGACTTCCCAGCACCCATTGATGTGACGAGAACCGCCATTCCACCGTCAAAAATTGTCCTCTTCCGGCTCGTTGTGCTCAAATGCACGCCCTGAAAAGAACCTCGCCATGCCACGGAGGAACGCCCGCCCGTTCCCGAGGGTATATGGCACATACATAGGACGTATCTCAAGGATACAGTCCCATGACAGAGAATGAAAAGAGATAAGTGTACGTGTGTGTACCTTTTTCAGATCTCTTCTCATTTATGAACAAAAATAGCGTTTTGCATTTTCGGTTTGTTAACTCGTCCTCTGTGGTGGAAGAGGATGAAACACAAAATCAGGATAATGATGATGGCGACGGGATTGGGGTCCACCTTCTCCTCCCCACCCACTCAAAGGACTCTCTCATGCGTACATCATTATTTGTTCTTTTCTCTGTCGGGGATGTATGTGTGCTGGATTCCCAAGAGAAAGACTTTTTGCCTAACTCTCACTCTCCCACGCGGGACTCCTCGCCCCCGCCCCTTTGTGGATCCTTTCGGTATATTCACATTTTCAACTTTTGTGCCTTTTGTGTCTAAGAATCGACCGTGCATTTCCGGCGCTCGTCGTCTTTCTTTTCCTTCTTTCTGCTTCTTCTAATTCTGCTGCGGCTTCTCATTCTCTGCGCCACCATCTTGTCGACCCAATGGGAAAACTGTGAAAGGACAAAGTTTTTATCTCTCTTTGAATGTAACTCGCCCGGAACGGATATGAAATCCTCGGCTATTACGTATGCGTAACTGAGTCTTGTTCTCCGTACTTAATTTACTGTGCTCCGTTGCCCTGCCTTGCAACTGTAATAATTGTCCATAATTCACTTATGGAACTGGTATCAGGAAATGCATCGCAAAAAAAAAACACACACACAACCCTCCCTCGCTGCTCTGCCGCGTGCTGCCATAAAAAGGACCATTTTTAGTCCTACTGCCACAATGCAACACAGTGGCGGCTGCCTCCTTTGTCCTGACGCATGTCGAAACATCTCAATACACAACCCGATTGCGCTTCAATGTTTCGAGTGTGTTTACTCAAAACAAAAATTTACGCCAATTAAGGATGCTTCAACGAGGTCACCCCACACACCCATTTCAATCACCAACCCTTACGATCGAAGTTTGCTTTGCTTTGGTGTCGTTTGGTTGCCCGTCCCGGTCCAGCCGCCATCAGCCACCAGCGGTCCTGTCGCAAAACCCCTCTGCGAGAGAGTTTCGGTTACCAGAAATAATTGCCGCGGTGATGACAATGATAATGTTTGCAACAATTAACCGAGATGAGCATGGGAAAGTCGTCGTGAATGTGACCGCGTCCAACCAGGAAGTGTGTCCTGGAAGTCTATTAAATTTATTTTTCACAATGCCCTTACTCGCATGCATGAACATGTAAAAAAAAAATTAAATTAATTTATCTCATTTTTTGGTTTTTGCAGAAAAATCCTCTTCGGGGTGTTCAACAACTCACGGCTCATCGGACAGGAGTTCGAGTAAATGTATATCAGGTGAGTTGTGTTGTTTTTTGGGGCCAAATCCTTTTTACTGGGTCCTTGTGCTTAAAGCGGCCGTGTAGTCGTGTGAAATTCATGGAAACAAACCATCGAGAGCTTTCTTTCACGAGACGCACCACCGAAGACACTCACCCTAGTTGAAATGTCGTTCATAAATCATTCGAATGGCTGTGCTGCTGTCGAATGAGGGAAACGCTTTATGGGAAAAGGATTCGAATCGAAGTCGAGAGAAATGCGAGTGCAATGGGATTTCAAATCGGTGGGAGGGATGTGAATGGATTTTATTTGGTCATAGGAGTGCTGTCGGAATTTTTGAAATCATTTAGATGCAGAGTTGGGACGTGTTTTTGGAATAAGCAGTTGTAGGATGGCTGCTATTTTTCTGTTCAATTCCGCTTTTAGTAGTAAATCCAGGATAAGGCAATTTGTTAACCTTAACCCAAAAATAAATGACGATTTTTTTCCGGAATTAGTCGCAAATTAAAGGAAACGTTAGCAGGTACTAAACCAACGCTGGACAAACGTTTACTAACTTTGATGGTCGGTATGGGTATCATTGGAAAGGGTATGGGGTCCTGATTATGAAAATGTCTGTCCATATGTCATTAGACTTCAATCATGGTAACTAGCGAACCACTTAGAATTAAGGAATAAAATTCAACCAAAAGTTGCACTGCACTTGCGCGAAACAGTTCCGAAAAAAAAAATTAAAAAATAACATACATAGCGAAAAAGTTAGTGCTAATACTAAATTCGAAAAACAAATTTATTTTTGTGTATTTTTGATATGGGAATTTTTGGAAAGAAGCCAGATCATAAAGTTGTAATAACCTAACTCTTATTAGTAAGGAGCTATTAGCTATTGAACTGGCAAAAAATGTCTTGTGTACCGTGATACCCACATTATTTTCTAAAATATTGCACCAAAAATTAGAGAAAAATTGGAGTTATGGACGTCTCCTTGCAATAATCCAAAAATATAGAAAAGTCTTGTATGATTTTTTATTCATACTAAAATTAATTCATTCCTAAATTTTTTGAAAACAATTTTTCAATGAAATGCATTGAGTAGGATATCGTTGGATAGGTCTTGTAAAATAAAATACAATTACCATTTGGAACTTTTTGTTTGAAATTTGAGTTTTCGAGATATTAAGATTGAAAGCCCCCCGCTAGTTTCCACACCCAAAAAAATGGAATAGAATGTAGGTGATGATGTTCTGAGCACTGGCTCAAATAAATTTCAGTTATTGCCAAAAAACCAAAAAAAAGAATTATGTGCAAATTTTTAAGATCCGAAAATGCCATTTTGTAGATCGCAACAAAAGAATACAAAAGAAATTATAAAAAAAAATTGTTTTCACATAATTTCTCGAGATACTAACGATTTCAATCGGATCAAAAACGATGAACTGACGACAATCTTAATATCGCTTATGGGTAGTTCATGACTTGCGGGCATAAATGCATTACTGGCGCGATCATCAAGTGGGAAAGGATTTGGTTTTGCTTAGTTTCATTCGAAATCAAAAGAAGAATTTTACTAATGCTATATTGATTTGCTAATTTCTTTAACTTATATTACGTCTTTAGTATCAATCTGTTTGCTGCCGAACGAAACCCTCGGCGTGAGAGTAAAACTCACACTCGACTGGCTTTTTAAATTCAATGAATTGGAGGATTTTTTTGCCAAATTGATGTTTTATTTAGGTTTCAGACTCCTTTTGTTCATTTCATTCACCATTGGCTTTCCGTGTAGTCGCAGCAGACCTAGTAGGAAGAAGTTTAAATATTTTTAGAAGTGAAAAGGGGAAACTTGCTCAAATTTAAGACCATGAACAAAAGGAAGACTAAAGTATTACAGACATTGAAAAAGAACTTAAAACAATGCTTACAATTTTCGAAATTTGGTTGTGTTTTATTATTGCAGTAGAAGTGAGCATATTGTTGATCTCAAATAATTTTTATTGGCTAGTTCTGCTCCGAAAATAATTCGTTGCTTTTTCTCGCAATGCAAGAATTTATTTGAAATTCCTTTGTTTGGCCAGGAGTCGAAAGAAGCAATATCTTTTAAATGTCTCAAATATGGTAGGACATTTCATTTCAGTGCCTTCAATGTTGAGGACTGTTGCAAAATGTGGTTACTCAGAAGAATAATTTTTTCGAGGTTCTAGTTCTATTCCGACCGCTAATCTCATATTGCTCGACTTAGACGAATCATTCGTGCCCTATATGCCCGTAGCTCAATATCTTGGTCACATACAATGCCGTGCACGTAATTCGAAACACCAAGAATTTTCATTTTGTTTTTAGCATAACTCATATTACTTCTAACTTAAAAAGGTGATTTTTTGTTTTTATTGTAGCTACAGACCTCAGTATTTCTAATTATGATATATGCACGGACTATATTTCTAGTTTTTGCACTTTTGAGGGACCAATGCCTATAGTTGTGGTTTTCTAATAGGTGTAATCAGTAGCTACAATAACATTTCTGAGATGATTTCTAAATCATGATGATACGTGCACGCAACTGTACATACAGTACGCGACAAAAAAGATAGCACAAATTCGAAATTTTTTCCCGAGAGTTGTCGCAGAAAATTATTTTGTTGACCCAAACATTTTTTAGTTCTGAATCAAGTGCTCGAAATTGAAATGTCTCTCGGTTTTAAATCATTGCCATGGATTTCAATTGATTGAATAGAAACTGTTTATTGAGTCACTCTCAACACTTTTGCAGGTCCTCTTGCTGTTCATCCAGAACTTTCTCTAATTATTTCTCGAATTATTCGTCTTCAATAACATTCAGAAACGTAACGTTGAAAAGAAATTAAATTGTACTCTTTGTAATAAAGTCCATTACAATTACAATTATTTTGAGTATGTAATTTTTGATTGTCTTGTTCGCATAATGACGTCCGCAAGAAAGATCAATGGCGTCCTCCAAAAAAGATTAATGGCGTCTAATTCGCTGTCACAGACAAGCAGCATTGCCAACATTACCTATCAAAATCATCATCTTCTTAAAAAAATGTTTTCACTATTAATTGCTTAGCAAAAACAATGCATTAATGTATTTAGGTAATTTCAAAAGAAAAATTAATAAATTATTATTATTATTATTATTTAAGTGCCTTCTTTATTAGTGATAAAGGAGAGACTTCATCTTCGCCTATTTTTGACCCGAAAACGCAATTCCTAAACAGCCAAAAAAACTGCAACTTGTCTTTTATAAAGCAAACCTAGTTTAAACAAGAGAAATAAGCAACAATTAGCGAATCTATGCAATCTTCAACATTCCAGTTCGTCTATCAATTTTAATCTGCCACTTGTTGCCGCAGTGTTGTCCGAAGAACCACATGCAACCATTATTTTGGTTGACTCCCTTCGACTTCACTGACAACTGTGGGAAAATTCCTGATGATCTTTTCAAGTTATCGCTCGGTGACTCCTGCTTTCACCACACTCGTCATCAATCAACGCAACAAATCAATTAACGAACCTCCTCCTCGCACCACCTTGCCCCGAAACAAGTTCCCATCGGATCAGCCCATAAATCTCTGATAGCGCGGAAGTGCGCCGGGCGATGATAAATGCCCCTTCTGCGCTCATCCCTGACATATTGTTCTCGTCTCGACTGCACTTAACATCGGCTAATCTCTAATCACCAACAACAGATATCTCTGCCCGTCCATCTAGCCACTTCAGTGGGAAATTGTGTAAACAATAAATTACTCGATACCTTTTGAGATGAAATGGCGCGCATGATGTACTCACTCAGTCACTCACGCACTCATTCACGCACCCCTGCTGCAACCCCTTGGTGTTGTGAAAACATTCGAGATTTTCATTACGTCGTTAAGTACTCGAAGTTAATCCCATTAAACGTGTGCCTGGGATAATGTCCCTGAGCCGAGTGCATCTTCATCGAGAGGATCGACTGCAAACTTGTAGCCAGTAGTCAGAGCAACAATGACGCTAATCGAGGCATTATTCTGCCTCACCCCAGCGTGGTGGCAAGAGAAAGAACTTTCCCATGAGGCTGACAATTAATAAAATCCGCGAAAAATAATAAATCCACTTCCAGCAGAGCACGCGGAGGGAGGGTGTGTGTGTGGGACGCAGAGATCCATGAATAAAACTAAAATTAACTATCCCAGTGAAACCACCGCCACCAGCCGGCGGAAGGCGGAAGGGTGGCGAACTTGAGGGGTCGGGATTTTATGGTGCTCGACTTCCGGCACCATGTCGATACGGCACACGCTAGCTAGTCATTTCGTTATTACGCTGATCACTGATTCAATCGACGACATGATTTATGACGCAGCGGTGTAGTGGACCAACAGCGGGATTTTATTTTTCGGTGGGCGCTGGGGGGAGGAAGTGAAATGAGTTGTGGAGGAAAAATATTTACACAGAGTTCAAAAGGCACGACTTGAGATGGTCCTTGAGCACCGCTTCGTCTTCATGGTCGATAAAATTCGGGTCAAAGATGAAAAGACGTGGAACTTATGGTCGTGCGGATGAACTGGCCACGGGTGAAAGTGGAGGTACAACAAGTCGACGGGAAAGTTTTTCCAGAAATGGACAATTGGAGGGGTCCGGGTTGGTCATCTGTTGTTTGGTCTACGCATCAAAGCATGAAGGATGTGGAAGCATAAGTGCAGAGCTCGTGGGGATTCTACGGAGGAATAAATCAAATTTTGTAAGCTATTTGAGAAATGTATGGGGGAGTTTTAAATCAAATGTTGTAAAAGTCTGTTCACAGTCTCAGTGATAGTTGTGAAATCCCAATTTAGTCATAATAAAGGCTGGTCGGTTAAGCTCCACGACAGTGGTCGTAAAAAAGTTTCACAGGTCAAGGGAATTTTTTTTATCAAGAAGAGTGGTTTGTGTTAGGGGTTGGAATTAGCTCGCAGCGTTTTTTAACAAAAACTACACTTTTTTTTTCAAATTAAACTCAAGAGAAGGTTTTTTTTTTTAAATTTTTTTATACTGGCAGTTCTTTTCTGTCCAAAAATGTGCAGAGGTTCAAAATCATGTTGTTAAAATAGGAAGACTTAGTTCTTTATGGATTTTAATATCTTGACACCTCTCGTAAAATATTTCTTAGACAATTTTTTAAGTTCCGAAACTGTAAAAAATAAAATTTTCACGGATCCATCGGCCGGATCCAGCGAACGACTGATAATCCTCTTGCAGGACTTCTGTCACGAAAAGGTTTGCAATTCGCTGTTCGGAACCGGCATAAAACTGTAGGTCCCCTTCATATGTGTTCAATTAAAAGGCGCACAATACAGTGGAGGGACGTAAAGCTAGGCTCTGGCCCTTCGCGAGCTGACGATAATGAAAAATAAAGCTAAAAATAGTCAATGCAAATGGAATATAATCAATAAGGTTATAAGGTTATAGAATAGAAAAATAGTGTTTTTTTCAAAAAAAGGAAAACCAAACATATGTATATTGAAACTGTTTGTAAAGTGTTTAGACTTTTAGCATAAGCATCGCGTATAGACATTCTCAACCAAGCTCTCCAGGACATCTTTTCCTTAGATGAGTTTGACTTTCTCATATAAAGGGTGATTTTTTAGCTATTATCTAACGCTAACGCACGTTTCCTGTTTTGTTTCACTGTCAAACATCTTCAGTTTGGTCTATAATTTAACCATGAATCGTCTTACAAACGAACAACGCTTGCAAATTATTGAATTTTTTTTATCAAAATGCGTGCTCTCTTAAGAAAGTTCATCGCAGAAAATTGTGTTCAGCGACGAAGCTCATTTTTGGCTCAATGGGTACGTAAATAAGCAGAATTGTCGATTTTGGAGTGAATATCAGCCAGAAGCATTGCAAGAGCTACCAATGCATCCAGAAAAAGTCACAGTTTGGTGCGGTTTATGGGCTGGTGGCATCATTGGACCGTACTTCTTCAAAAAGCGCTACCGTGAGATGATATCCAACTTTTTTTTGCCCAAAATGCAAGAGCTTGACTTGCATGACATGTGGTTTCAACAAGACGGTGCCACATGCGCACAATGGACTTATTGAGAGGCGAGTTCGGTGAACATTCCATTTCACGTTCGGGACCAGTCGATTGGCCGCCTAGATCGTGCGATTTAACGCCTTTAGACTATTTTTTGTGGAGCTATGTTAAAGCTTATGTCTATACAGACACGCCCGCTTCAATTGACGCATTGGAAGGCAACATTGAAGCATTTATTCATGAAATAGCGGCCGAAATGTTGGAAAGAGTATGCCAAAATTGGACTAAGCGGATGGACCATTTGAGGCGCAGTCAAGGTTAACATTTGCATTAAATAATCTTCAAACATTAAATTATATGGACCGTACTATCGATTCAAATAAAGATTTCATGCATTTTTCTGAATTTTATGTGTTTTTTTTTCTTTAAAAAACTTTCCTATAGCTTTTAAAAAATTACCCTTTATAACAGTAGTAAATCTTGCAAACTTACTTTGAATGCGTTGTTTCGGCAAAGAGCACATCTTTAAAATAAGATACCAGTTTCTACAGCTAGAAAGTGAGACTTGTTGTGTGAGTCTATTGAAGTGAATTATTTGAATTTTTTATTATATAAAGCTCCTATGTATGAATTGTGTCTTAATGACAACCCAATACACTACTCTGAATCTCTTTAATTTTTCTCTTTATTGTATTCATATATTATTACTGCATTCCGAACTGCTAAATAAATCAGTTGCTTGTGAAATTCCAATAGAAACTGCGTGTTTTTCATTTTTTCCCTAACAGAGCCTACCCCCGAGAATCCTACCGCATGAAAGACATTATTATAGAAAAGTACCACAGAGTCATTGAACTAACTCTTTTAGGCTAAAAATATTTGGGTCAGACCATTAATGATCGATGCACTGATATTGAGTTCAGAAAATATGGAATCAGTCATTTATAACATGTCCCTATTAGCTGCCATTTTGTTTTTGCAATCATCCATAGGGGGCTTATATAGTCAGAAACAAATTGGTGAAGCTGTTCGTTAAATATTTGTCGGCTATCGAAAATGTACGTGGAGGCACAGACTTGCGCACAACAACTTTCTATAATTAAGTTACTTTTTTAGTCAACAATCATTTTAAAACAGTGTTATCTTATGTGTTTTTTCTTGTTATCTTGAAATTTCAGAAAATACCTTACGGTTACTTAACACATTGAATGCAGGTTGAGAACATTAGAGCTAACGCAGTAGGCGGTATTTAAAAGCCGAATTTGGGTTCTAGTTAGCCTGAGGAGCTGTTTTGATGGAGGTAATTTGTAGGAACATTTTGGCTTGGGTTTTACCTTCTGGTTGTGATTAGAAACTTGCCCAGAGTTTATTTCTGTGCGAAATGTTATTGCAAAATATCAAAAATTTCTATTTCGCATTTATACAACCACATTAAAGGTCGCGATCTGTGTTTTTTTGTAGTTGGGAACATTCATTAAAGAAAAAGCAAAAAAACCTAATCAAATACCCAATATTTAATTAGCCAATTTCTTTGACAGTAGGTAAGAATACGATGAAACAAGTGAAATCGACACAAAGCAAGTCATTTGTTAGTTTAAAATATGATGTGGAGACGATTATTATCCAAATCATGCATTGATCAGTTCTACCAAATGATTATTTCTTTTATTAATCTTGAAACGTCCGCTGAGCTCAAAAAAAAAGAAAGTATGGGCAACCTCTTAATCCAGGTTTTTAATTGATACTAAACGGTACACGCCTAAAATGATTCTTATCTGTTATGAATTGTCTTTGAGTTACTTACTTACTGCTTAATATTTTCAGTACCTTACAATTAGCAACAGAATGATACAAAATTAAGAAAGGCAACTTTTGTGTTGTATGAAAAAGGGGGACAATGGTTCCAACAAATTGACTTTCTTTCTCGCCAACGTTTTCCACAACGCACAGAAATGTGAACTCACTTATATCCCACCTGAGAGTGAATCGTTGTTTCCAAGCGGATCCTCGTTTTCACGGACCACTCGATTTTTTGGAAAATTTTAAATTTTCACACCCCCAATTCGGTAATCCATACGTGAAACTCCATCAGATACCTGAGAATTGTTTACACACCTCTGTCCGGTTACCCAGAACGAAAAAAAGAAAACCACCGAATATTTATCCAAAAACTCATCACAGTTTCGTAATTAATTCCACGCAAAGTCGGAGAAGGACGCACAGAGAAAAGCAAAAAAAAAAAAAAAAACGCGTCAACCCGCGAAATAATAAAAAAAAAAATTAAGTTCCGCTCCAACACATCGCCATGTAGCGCGACGCTAGTTCTCGCCTCTGGGGCGTAAATTTTAACAGACGGTGCCAAAAAGGTACAACGGCCCAACCCCATCCACTCCGCCACAGCGCCACACGAAGGGTGGAACAGATTACGACTCTCCTGATGACGACGATGATGATGGTGCCGCTGTTACTCCTGATGGTGATGACGGTGATAATGATGTCTCCTTGATGGCAGAATGAATAAGCCAAGCCGAGCAGAGAGGAGAATCCTTAGAGCGGTAAAACTGTCGGCACGTACATACGCAGCGATATAGTCTTTCCGGAAATTAAGTTATGTGGGTGGATTGCGAGCACTCCGCGCACTTCTCCAACTCACACCCCACACCCCACACAGCAGGCGGCAGATTTTCTCATTTTCCAAACAGAAGCAGAATTTAAATTTTAATAAAGCCACCACCACTCTGCCAAAGCAGATGCTAATGCCGATGCCGATGCCCGACTCCGTCTCTGTGGGCCACTTTATTTATGAATTGATTTTCTAACTCCGAGAGAATCATTTCCTAAAAATCAACTCTCGGTCAGAAATCATCGCGGAGGGTTGAAAGTCAAATCAAATGTCAAATTGTTTACACCCTTGGGGTTGCACAGTACACTCACACAGTAGTGCAGAGACATTATTGCTCTTCGCTTTGCAGCAGAGATAGTTTAGGCTGGGGTTGGTTTCGCAGGACAAAGCATATTGTCGGTGTCCTCTCAATGGGAAGATACACGGCTCAGTAGATAGAAACCGAGCAGGCCCCGAACGCCGTGGGCCGTGGGAAGTTAGTTCCGAAAGTGTGCTCGTAATTTTAGACAAAAGTCAATTTAACGAGCGACCAGTTATTTATAGGTTGACACGTGAACTTCGTGTTCCGCGGCGATTCGGTTTCACTTGGGCAGCGGCGCGACGGCAGCGGCAGGGTGATCGGCCGGCGATAACCTGGATTGCTTTGCAGGAACGGCGCGGCGTCACTGTCGTTGAGTGTGTTAATTGTTTGTTTGTTGTCCTGTGGGAGTTAAGTGTTGGGGTGGGTTTGTTGAGGTTTCGGTTTTTTGTTGGCCCTTCTTGGGAACGGACGAACCAAAAAAAAAAAAATTGACACCCGGAACCTTATTGCTCACTTCAGTCGCACGATGGTAATTGGAGATTTGCAAGTAGAATTATGACTTGTGATCGAGGCAATAAAAATGTCGAGCATATGTTTTTCGGTTTTCTATGGGGTGGAGAAACTGAGATTTTTTTTTTATACATATCTCCGTGGGTTGGATTTTTTTTTTAGATCTCACGCCCGTGAACGGTGGTAGAATTTCGAAGGAGGTAGCAATTGAACTACGACCTATATACAAAAGTGACGAGAAAAATTATGAACTACTTAAGAACTTTTCAAGAACCCAGTAAATTTAAAAGCACTCAAACTTAGTAAGCCATGGTTTCCAAGAGTTCTTTTGGTAATTAGGAGTGTCAGAATAAATTTGATCTCAGGGCAAGAGGTCGACCAGAATTTTTTATTCTGTTAATTTTTAGGCTCCCGCTTTCACTTAAGGCAAAATGGTTCAGTTCCTACATTTCTTTCTTAGAGATTTCTTTAAATTTCCTTAAATTTGTAGGGAAATGCTTTATTCTCAATGTATTGCTTTTATTTTGTCAAAAAGGATAAAAATGTATGACTATACTAAGTTACTTGGCACTTGAATTTAAGATTTCTTCAAAACATGAAGTTAATCGATTTGTACACTGAGCGGCTTACTTAAATTTCTATAAATTGTTAGAAAATGTACTCTGTACGTTCAAAAAACCTAATTAGTGCGTCAATTTCCCAAGCATCAATCAGGATGGCGCTGTTGAAACAACAAATTTTGCAGTTACTGAAACGTGTCATTGATGAAAAATAGATTACATGCGATAGTTGGAAGCGTTAAAGATCGTGGACAAGGGATGGTAAGCCGTTAGCAGCAGCTTAAGATTAGGTGGAGTTGTTTTTTTTGTGAAACTAGAAGGGAATCATCTACCAGAGGCTGCTCATAGATGGTCTGCCAATTGATTGTCTTGTCTGTACTGCGGACCACTAGGGAGTTGTACGCCAAGAACGAAAATTACCCAAATTCAATTTAATTCAATTCAATTTATTTCAGAATACAAGTAAGACAATGTAGTTTTTTATAGTACAATTATTTTTGGTATTTAATATTTACAACATATGTTTATTCTTATGCTAGTTATTAGTTCAAGGAAAAAAAGTAAAAAAGGAAAGAAGGGGCAGGAATGAGAAAAGGGGGAGTATGCATAATGATAATTTAACAAAAAAAGTCAAGCATTTTTTTTTTAAACTCCCTAGCTCCATTTGATTGTTTCACACGTATTGGAAGTGAATTCCAAAGCCTGACGACGTGGACATAAAACAAACGAGAACAGTTTAAATATTTTGTTATTGGTGTGATAATAATTGATTGCTGAAACCATCATGACAACCCCCAATTACACACGTTTCTGATGACCCATCAATAATTTGTGGAAGTTTAGGAAGCACTGTCTGATGGCTTCCCATATCAAGTGATCAAAAAGTGCTTTCTTATTGTGCCTCCTAAACAATGTATTGCATTTACTGGACCGGATAGCTTGGATTTCTTCAGATGGATCATGCAAGATAAAAACCAAATCGTAGTCAATGTGCAGCAACATTTTCTTGGATAGTCGCCCTAGGTTGTCTTAAAATGGTTGAGAATTGCTCGTTTGTCGCTTACGGATTAGTTTCTACATTCTTCCAAACATAAAACTGGCTAAAGCTGTGCCTCTTTTCGGGTGGTTATACAAATTGGAAAGATCAAAATAAGCGAATGTAAATTTAAAAAATCATTCTTAGCATTTATGGTAGTTGAATACTTTGGTGATGGAAATTCTTGAATATAAAAAGTGAGCAGTGCCAAATATTTACTTCTCCACCAAAAACTAAGACAAAACTTACGTGAGGCTTAAATGAGCTCAAATTTAATATTTTTAAGTCCAATGGACTACCTCATGCATTGTGTAAGCCAAATGCAGAATAGCAGGACAAACATAGAAAGGGAACAGTACAGCATGAGAATTTTTTTATCGTAGTATGTATATCAGCAGCGGGAGTCGGAAAGCCAAATTTCTTTTAACGTACATTGGGTGCAATGCTCTATTTTAACTACTAAACAACAACGTACTCCAAAATGAAGAGAATTTCTACCTTTTCGGGATTACCAAAAAAATAAACCGTAAAATACATATAAATAAGGTTTATTTACGCATGTCCCCACGTTCTGAATCCGCCCGTAGTCTTAAAATCTTAATGTCATTGAAAATTTGTGGTCCTTGTGCGCAAGTATACGCAAACGCTAGATTTTGAATAAAAACCTTCTGAAGACTGTTTAATTAAAGAATGGGCAAAGAATACCGTGTGTAAAGGCCAAAAAAGTTAGCGAAATTATTAGGCTTAAGTGACTGAAAGTGACATTATATCCCATAAAACTCCAATAGAACTATAAAAGGGGTATGCCAAATATTAATATCAATAGAAATGTTTGTTATTCGTTTTTATTTCCTTAATTTAAAAATTGGGTCAAGAAGCAGCAAGTAACATAATTTCAAAAGAGCCGAAATCGATCTGCACTCATTCGACGGCGGAGGAAGCGTTGCTTACTCTAAAAGTGTGGAGGAGCAGTCGATTTCGAAGACCTTTCGAGGGCTGCAACTAGCTTTAGTCTAATTAGCGTTAAAGACCCAACAGTCTCAAAAGCGTAATAATAAAAGACCATGTCGATTGTTTGATAAATGAGTTTCGGCTTGTTTTATAAAGCAGGGTCCGTCTGGTCAAAAAATCATCACAGGCGACGAAATAGAAATTTAAATTGATTTGATTTTAATTGAGTATTGAATTAAATTAATTTTTGAATAACTGGTTATTGATGGATTGACATTTTTTTTTCAAATTTTGGTGGAATTTTAAGTTGGCTTCGTGCATTATAAAGCAAACATTCGTTCACTAAAAGCGCTTTTTGGTAAGAATCATCATCCTCTTGATAATTAAATGACCCGTTCAAGCTGAGCTTGCCAACTTTTCGGAGCAGATTAAGGATGTTCAAATAATGAAAGCAATCCATTTTCTAATCTGGATAATTGAAGGCTGAACGTGTTAAGCACTTTTGTGACCTTATCTCCAAAAACCAACTGAAGGGACCTGCCTAAAATAAATATTGTTAAATAAAACGAAATAAATAATTTTAGTATGAGCTTAAGACAAAGTTATTGCAATTGTGCTAATATTTTTTGACTTGCCAGATGAAATTATTGTTGCATAACACTGGACACTTTTTAAGACTCCTTTTCATTGAATCTTGGTTCGAAACTTTACACAGTTTTTACGAAAATCTAATTCGAGGTGCAGTTCAATGACAAATTAAATTGGAAGCACAATTTCACAGTCAATTTATCTCCAAAAAAATACCATTTTCCATTTGTTCAAGTTTCCTCTGCCTCTGTTATCATTAAAAGTCACATCACTATGGAAGGTTGTCTTTGATCCACTCGAGCTGTTGTGAGTTAAAGATGCGTAAGCGATTCCAACAAAAAGTTTCTTTTAGAGTAGAGTAGAACTTTCAGTTTGACAATCGCGAGAGCTGGACCATCGAGTCGTTTGCTATCCTTTGCATTCGAAGTGACCAGCCTCCACTCCCATCTTCCGGCTTTCATTAGTGAATCAACCGCAGCGACCACCAAAAAGTTCTAAAATCCCTTAAGTGACATCCTCCCACAGAGAACCACCACACCGGTTTCACCCGAAAAATCCATCGCGTGTATCAACACCGTGATAGCAGATCCACTAAGTGGTTGGACGGGGGATGGTCGTGTTAGTGGTCACAAAAGTACACACATCTCCGCTCGTGTATCATGATACGCACATCAAATCAACTGTCAGCCGAGAACTCACTTTGTCTGTCTATTGGCGGCTGTCAACCGAGCCGGGCACACAATCACTGCGCTCATTGTTTTCTTAAAGACCAAAAAAAGGAACGAAAAAAAGGCGAAAAGCCAACTGGGCCAGGACAAGAAGGGAACTCCGCTGTTTGCCGCCCGTTCTCGGCCTTCGCTCCCGGCGTAATATTAGTTGTTCGTGTTTACCCCGGCCCAGCACTGCACGTGGCCATTAATGACGTATGAATGATGTAACACGCGAATTGCACGTGCCATCGCCATTGCATTTCGTTGTAGTCGGACGGTTGTTGTTCCTTTCGATGCGAGAGAGATGTGTTTTGAATGAATTTCGTTGAGTGGCTGGCCTCCCTTCGGAGTTCTTCGAATTAATGTGTTCCATGTGGCTGTGCTTATGCTTGTGACTGTGCCTTTGCTTTTGGCTAAAAAGACAACAACAATAATCAGCGGAGGAAAAAAAAAATTAGAAAGACTTATAAATCCTGACAAGTCGTGCAACATATTGTTTTTGATTTGGCACCAAGTTAAGGATTTCAGTTTCGGTTTTTTAGGGGTGTGATTGTTGAGATACTTGAGAGTTGCTGAAAATGTGGAAGGGAGTTGAGTTTAGATTCGAGGGTAAGCAAATTTTCGTCTTGCGAGTTTTGATTTAGGTGCAGCTGCTGAAATTTACCGAGAAGTAGAGTCTTTTGGAATTTCATTCGGAATCATGAAGTATGGAAAAATTAATCTCTTAAAGAATTAAGGACCGCGACCCCGTTAGTGGATCACGCGGTCAAGAAGATGATGATGATGATGAAGAAATAAGGAAGATTGAGTTCGCTTCAGAAAAAGAAATCATTTATTTCGAAAAATGCGATCTGCAGTCTTCGGACGATAACCCTCAGTTGCTCTTTGAATTGAATTGAATAGAATATATTGGAATATCTTCTTCTAGCGCAAAAGCTAGGCTCTGGCCTCTATAGGCTGTTACGTAGATTGGCCTTAAAGGTACAACTTTGCTTCCGCTCTTTTCCGAAATTCGAAACTTTATTGTAATAAACTGCTTGTACTTTTATGATTCGTTTTGCGTTTGATGCGATTGCGTTTGATTCGATTGCGTTTGACACCGTTCACCGTTCTTGAAGCGTTGAAACCATTGTCGCCACGTTCTTTCACTAATAGCGGCCTCACCATAGGTATTTGGAAGCATTCGATGAGATTCAGGAGCAGATTTCTTCATATTAAAGCAGAAAATTAAAATCTCCCGCAAATGACAAGAATTTGGCTCGCAAGCTGACATGTTTAATCGATAATAACTTTATGATGCAGACACAAATCGACTAATATTTGGACGTTATGTTTACAAATACCTAAGCTTTTTGTATGACATCTACGATCTCTTTATTTCGAATACCACTTACCGCTACGACCATCTATTTCAAAACGGCGGAAAAATATTTAATACCTGCTCTCATGAAAGCTGACAACGTCGCTAGATGAGATGCTTTCGAAGTCTGACCCTGTTACATTTGATTTGCTGATTGTCTTGAATCTGACTAGGTCCATGCTTTTTAAGTTTTTTTTTTATTATTATTATTAAATATTCTTTAAGTACTAGTACAATAAGAAAGGCAAGAAGTGAAAGTGTTACAGTTGTTCATTCAAATTGGTGAATGATTTCTTAACACAGTTTTTACTATTATTTTTTTCAAGTTTCCCAATTGCACCACATAAAGAAAGACGTTTGTTTCAGATTCATGTTCAATTCCAAATTAATTTGTTTATCAAATATCCATTTTAAAATCCAAATGGTCCAAGCTCGTTCCAATCCAGCAAAATTTGAAGGAAAAAAGAACTGAACTACAGTGTAGAAGTGAATCTAAGAAAATCGCGGCATTAATCAAGCTCTTATTCTCTATTTCTTGCTCCCCATGAATTGAAATGTCGTTGGACAGACGAGGATCACATTATCAAAGTTATCGTTTCAAGTTTCAGTTGTAGTAGTTGACTCTACTCTAGTCTTAAGACCAGATTCTGGAATCTGTTTTAGAACTTAGTACATTAAATTCACTATACTATATATATAAAAAAGATTCTCATCTTAATGTACATTCCAATTAATAAAAAAAGATTCTGGTGTCCACTTTTGCATAAAATTAGTTGCAGCTGACTCGTACCTTATGAAAATGGTTAAATGATTGGAGATGATTAAAGTCTGGAAACGCATAAAAATTGAATATTTCCGTCTTACATTAAAATAGATATAGGCTAGCATTCTCATATTATCCAAGCATTTTTGAAAAATAATTCAATACAACCATGGAAAGAATTTGAAGTTAAATTTCACGACATATCCTTTTATTTACCGTGTGAATGTTTTAGCTCATTTCAAAAGTCACTTTTCAAAAAGTGTATTTAAAATCCTTTCATATGATATTCCGCCTTAACAACTCAACCGCATTCTCATAATTCATCTTTTTATAGATTTTGAATGTTATTTTGTAATGAAATGTGTTGTATCAGAACAGCTTGTAGAGGGCAGAAGTGAACAACTTGACTATTTTATCCTGTAAGTGCCCAACAATTTCGTGGCTAGTATAAAGAAAAAATATTTGAAAATTATATTCGTGATTGATTGATTTGAAATGGCCTTTAATTTAATTCAGGAAGGATTCAACTAGGATGAAAATAAGATTAGAAAACCAGTAAAAATTCACATCAATTATAATCATGTGGTTTAAAATCAGATTTTCAAATTGTCACTTGAATTTGACTTGGACTTCGTCGTCATCCTTTGAATCTTGATCTTTTAAAATTTGGAGCTCGTTTATTGAATATTTTTTCCATCGTGACGACTTTTAGTAGTCCTGAGTGCTTATAATCTTTAAGATTTGTACAATTACGAAATTGAGTGAAGTACATGTACATCTCTCCGAAGTGGGCAGAGTTCGTTTAAATTTAAATTGAAAGGCTCCTTTAGTTCACTATTAAAACCAGCCAACTTTTTTCCATTTTGAACAAGTCCTATCCATTACATTACGTTGTAATGTAGTGGCCTAAGAGCCCGTCGCATAACCGCCCGTGGCGTAGGAGCCCGTTAAGAGCCAGAGCCTAGCTTTTTCGCGCCTCCACCGTATTGTGCGTCTCATACTCCGGGACCTACAGTTTTTTGCGGGTTGCGAAAGGCTAATTGCGAAAGCATTTTATGACAGAAGTATTCCAGAAGTATTCCAATCTTTCATTTCATGTTTGTGGTTCTTTTTCCCCGAGTTGGATTCGAACCCGACTCCTCTCTCTCAACAGTCCGCCGCACTATCCACAAAATTTTATGTTTGATCAAGTTTCAAGCTACCCAGGATTATTTTTTTGCCAATATTTAGAAAGAAACAAAGATGTTATAAAAATATATTTTGTTTGCTTTGTTAACAGAGTTTTTTTTTCCAAACAATGGAAACATTGTGGTTTTTAAGTGCGAGATGATTTCTGCTTCTTAATTTTGTTCCGTAAATTTTATACTAGTTAAGTTTGTCATGAATTTTTTCTAATGTGCGTCGTGGCTTGAAGGTTAGTGTATCGGACTGTTAAGGAAGAGTACGCGGACTCGAATCCAGCCAGCGAAAAAACACCACAAAGAGTTTTCACGGCCTCATATTCAACGAATTCCTCCTGGAGTACTTCTGTCATGAAGAGCTTTCGGAACTGGCAAAAAACTGTAGGTCCACTTTTTATGTGTTAAGTTATAAGGCGCACAACACAGTGGAGGTACCAAAAGCTAGGCTCTATCCCTCCATGGGCTTTTACGCTAAAAATAATGAAAAAAAAAGGCCGGCAGACATACCGGCAATAAACCGTAGGTTCCTTGCATATTTGTCAGAATTATACCGCGCACAATACAGTGGAGTCGCGAAAAACTAGGTTTAGGACCTTAGCGGGCTGTAACATCGCCCAAATATAATAAGATATCAGTCACTCTAACCCCCACTCATTTGTGGATGTTCATTTAAGTTTCATTATTTTAAACTTTCACCGTTTGCCATCAATCAATTAAGTCGTTGAAATTTTTAGGAATCGAAAACGCTTAGACGCAAGGACGCAGGACATCTGTTTTATGGTTCTTTCCCTTCAAGATCTTATGTCAACTTCCACCGTTTACCGTCAATCTATTAAGTCGTTGAAATTTATACTGTACTGTAGATTACCTTAAAATAATAAAACTGTAGGTGAAATCTTTTTTTATTTTACTTTTATTTTGAAATGAGCACATTTTGAAAATTTCTTACACTTAGGCCCATTGTGCTGCCAACCATCTTTTGGGTTGAACATAAAAGTATGTATTTTTAACTGATGTTAAGGTGTAAGCCACGCTCTTTTGCTGGATATTTTATTAACAAAAAATTGTTTGATGTCTTCCAGAAACGTCAATGGCTCAGCTAAACAGAATTTTCCTATCTTACCTCTGTCACCGGACTCCGACCCAATGTCTGTATATTCTCTTTTGACTCTTTGATCGAAAGAACCTCGTCTATTTTCCGGAAGAACTATACCTTATAATTTGAATTCATCCATTAATTTATTTCGTACTTAGCATTTCTTAAGTCACTATAATATGTGCGCCCTACGACATATTTTGACAGAAGTAAAGCTCACCTTAAACTAAATCGAGGCGACGGCAATTTCATGGATACCCACCAACCAGAAAGTCGCCGACAAAGCGACCACCGACCAGTTTCGGCGCAAATGATTAACATAGCCCCGTCCATTGCTCAATGGAACTTGATGTTCCATTCTTATCTCATCACAACCATCAGCCGAGCTATTAGCAACGATAGCCCATTGGGCGACGACCAGTTTGTCATAAAATTCAAATTTCCCCAGACACTGTAACGATGACGATTAAACGCGATGTTATCGAATATAAAATATCTCGTTTTCGATAAAATTCTAATAAACCTGCCAGTGATTTGTTCTGACAAGTCGTTAACGCGCTGACGAGGAACTTCGGAAAATGTAAATCGCACAATCGTCAGAGAAATTTAATTAAGTTTCATACCCGACACCTTGTGTCCTCCCTCCGGCCCCTTCGGGCATTCAGTCCAAATCAAAATTACTTATTTGCGTTTTGTGTTTTGCGCTCCATGTTTCTTTCACACTTAATTAAATGAGATGCAAAAACAATGGCACAGAAATATGAAAAGGTCCCCAAACCCTCGGCGGACTGGTGCGTATATGAGTCCACCAACAAAAACAAAAGCGTAGAAAAGAGAAAAGCGAAAAGGACACACACCAGCTCCATCCCCAGCGACAAGAAGTTGATCTTAAAATTAATTAAGCACTCACATTCCCTCAAATTCGCACACTATAATTCCAGCGCTTGACTACAGCAGCGCTTGACGACGTACGCGGTGGTGGGCGGTTGAAATCACCACTTAAGAATCGCAGCCACCCCGGGCGTTGGGGTGGGCGCTGGGGTGGCGGCTTTCATTTGAATTGCAAATGGGTGTGAGTGTCTCGAACAAATAAGCTCCCCAGAGCCCGCGAGAGTGAGCAGAGTAGTAGGTGTAGCTCAGCATACCTACTACTCAGGCCCTCAGTCTTCTCGCCCGCCACCCAAGCCCGTTCCAGGACCCAGCGCACCGCACCGCTGTGTGTATTCCGAAAGCCCAACGAGAGCTCGCCGATGAAAACGACGAAACGGTAATATCCTTGTGTTTGGTGGAAGGAAAAAGGAAGTGGATAATACATCCGTCCTTGTTGCTTCGTGTCACCCATCATCATTGAGGCCCGGGCTATATCCCAGCCATCATCCACCGTCAACCAACCGCCCTGCGCCCGCGCCCGCGCTTGTACTTCTCCCCCCGCTCTCCAACTCCCTCTCTCTCTCTCGTCATCGTCCCTGTCGCTGTCGTTGTCGTTGTCGTTCTGTTAACTACTGTTTGGGACTTAAAGGCATAAATAGCTCTATACAGAGGCGAGCACCACACCCAATTGTGCTCCACAACGACGCAGCGGCGGGAACAACAACAACAACGAACAAGAAAATAAAAAAAAGACAGAAAAAACGCCATCCCCTGTTCCAATCCATGGCACCCCATGGAAGTGTCAGGGTAGTGGTGAGACAATAAATTTTCGGGAAAATTTCCTCCCCATGTGCATGTGTGTGCGCATTTAACCCCCAAGTAAGCCACACCTTGGCTCGCCTCTGATTGGCAGAGAATCGGAAGGGTGCTTAGAGCGGATTATATCAGTTTTCGGGAAGGAAGAAAGCAGCAGGAATCAAATAACATTCCACCCTCTCTGTTGCGTCCAAGGGATGTGATTCTTGTTACACACCGCTCGGCACACCCACCCCTCTTGTGTGTGTGGTGTGGCCACAGCGAAGTGAAGAAAACTCCTGCGAGAGGATGTCATTTGTGGGATTCCGTGAACAGGATTCAATTGTAAGGCTACCGTGCCACAGATCGGTTGCTTGCGTACGAATTTCGAACGAGAAGGAAACAAAAACAATATTTCAATTCAAACGCGAGTTGTGGGAGATTTTTTTCCTTTTTTGTCGTATTTTGAAAAATTGAGCTTGGAGTGTGATTTGAGTGATTGTTGTGTAGTGGATTTTCCGTCGCAAGGACTCCCCGCTGACCAGCCGAAGGCATCACACTGAGAGAACGAGAAAGAGGGACAGCAACAGAGTTCCCCAGAGAGAGAGAAGGCGACCAACACACATACCTTGGGAGTACTCCGCAGGATATCCCATATAATACAAATAAAAGTTGTGCCCGGAAGTAGAGGTGTCCGGTAACGGTAACCGGTTCCGATCGTCGCTTTTCCCGTTCCTTTTCCTGTTCCGCCACTGACGCCGCTGTCGCCGTTTTTGCTTCGCAGCGCCACTGTTGCGTTATTTGTGTGTTTCGTGACATAAGTGTGACAATATTTTATTAACAAACAACAGACAAACAAACACGTACGCGTGATCAAAGTGAAGTCCTTTACGAGACTCCAAAAAAAGGATTTGTTCTAATTTCAAATTCATCTCATTCTTTTTGAAGATAAATTTAACGATTTTGGAAAATGGAAACATTGATACCAAGTGGGTGATAAATTGACAAACAGGACTCTAAAAAAAAACTAATTTGTGTGTGATTTATTCGAAAAAGTGTGAGAAAGAAACAATTCAAAGCCCAAGAAGGTTCTTTGTGTCACGATGCTCGATATAAAAACATCAGCTGATTATTTGTCTCGCTCGGCAGGAAGTTTTAGTAACTTTTCAATGTTGTTCGCAGGTAAGTTATTAAATTAAAATGGTGAAAACTATTCTAATTTAGTGAGCCTAGTGAGCCTAGTGCTTAGATTCTACCGTCGCGTTGACGATGCAATTTTTATATCCATTTGCGTAGCTGTATGTGATGAAAGTCATTTATGTCTCTTTAGATGTCTCACTAAAGCATTTCGCAGAACCATAGTAAAAATCCTAACTTAAATCTTTTGATGTTTGGGTTTTCTTTGGAATTTTGGTGAGCTGTTCTATTTGAATGTGTTGAAGTGACAACATTCTACCGTCGCAACATGGCGGTGCAACGTCAGCTTTCTACTTATTTTTGGCTCTGTTTGTGATGCAAGTCTCTTTCCTTGGGTCTTGTGAGTACAACTCCTCAATTTAAGATTTCGAAGCTGCTCTCAGACTTATAAGTTTGAAAGATTTAAAGTTGAAAGCAGATCGGTCATCAAGTTGGAGCCCTAAGCCTACGTGAATTGTGAATCCAAGAAGAGCTCCAGAAGGACATAATTGCCATGTCTTCATTGGAAAAAAGTTGTTCGTTGCAAAAAAAAACTTGTGAAAAGCCTATCCGTCGGAATGCGCCAATTTGGGAAGAAAGTGGCCGCCGGGACTAGAAAAAATACTGTCCAAAGCTTTTTTTCAGTTTATTTCGACCAGATTAACAAGTCTGGCGTATGTAGATTAACAAATCAGACATATTTTCTTGCAGTACAGCTTTGTTTGTTTGATGAAAGCAAGTCATCTTCTTTCGCTCTTAAGTTCTAATTCCTGGAGTATAACTTAATAATTTAACTAATTCATAGAGGAACAACTAATAGGCGAAAGAAAAGTGGAAACATTTTTGAAAAACACAATTTGAAAAACATGCCATAATGTTTAATGACTAGAGCTGTAACATTTTTTTCTTCGGCACAGGCAGCGACTTATTGTAAGTTCCGCGGCTCAGTTGTTATACTTTATTATACTTTATTGAAATATAAATAAATTATAAAAACAATAAAAGAGATAAAGGTCTACCTACCAGGGGTTTCAGCTAAAGCGGTTCAGTTTCTTTATGCGAAACCTTCAACTCTGATAGAAAACGATTGTTGACAAAAGTTTAAGCTAAATAGTCCTCGTTAATCAAATTACAGCGATCCAATCCATAACTAGAGTTCTTAAAAATGCTTGTTTCGATTGTTAAAACATTTTACTTTTAAATTTACGCAATCGTGTTCAAGTTTGGTCCAGGAAACTCTTATTTTCAAAAGAGACTCTGAAAACTTGAAGGAACATTTCCATTAAGCAGTGAGAATGGTTCTAAGGACTTCTAAGGGACTTTGTGGAACGATATATTGAGGCTTAGGTTGCTTGATATAGCTATATAGTAGTCAAATCTTAAGACTAGTTTGCTTTCTGGAACGATGTTGTGCTACATTTCCAATGCTTTAAGTTTTCGTAGACTGTTAAATAAACGGTGCCATGAAATAACGCCGAGCGAAATAAGGTCGAATTTCAAAATACGGCGTTGTTTCGCTTTCATAAGGTGAAATAACGCCGAATTTCGGAATTCGGCCCTATTTCGCTCGGCGGTATTTCATTTCTGCACCAAATAAACTCATTCTTGACGATTTCTGACGAGCAGTAAGATTTCTGATTTGAATTTTTTATTCATTTTTCAATTCCTTTCATTTTACATTTTCCTACTAATAACTTCATTTTCCAATCTACCCACAATTTCTAAATTCATATTTTTCTTATGTTTTTTCTTTGAGTTCAAGAAAATAACTAATTCGTCTCTATTCTTTCCAGCGCCTTCAACTAGACCCGAGTTGAAATTTTCCTTTTATTCCTTTTAAATAATTCTGTATATACATTTTGTATGGGTTCATTGTTAAGAACCAAAGAGCTTATTGTCACTGTAAAGTTTCTCCAAGAAAAATAAAATACGATTCAAGAAGCAATAATATTTTATTTATTTGATCTTTGATTCAGCGTGGGCTAGAAGTGATAATTAAATAAGATACAAAAAACGTGCGTGCCATTTGAAAAGCAAACGCAACGCGTGTTGACGCCAATGTTTGCGGTATATCGGGCATAATTTTTGCATTATCGAACGATAATGATCCGATATTTTCGTGAGGTTGGATGGTGATGGCCCAATACACTTAAGGCAGGCTGTAGATGGATCTACGATCTATTTTTTTGTGTTTCAGGTATATTCTTGCTTAGTGATAGTTGTTTAGAAATTGAGTATTTAGCAGAAAATGTCTTTGCCGCACATTTTTTTTGAAGGCAATGTAACCAACTACACCGACTCTTTTTTTTTTTAAAGAAAGATGCAAAAATCAAGACAGACACCAACACACTTGCTAGTATAGAAAATATGCGGTACCACAATCATCCAACGTCTGTATAAAAAGCCGTCAATTAAGAACAAAAAACTCTCCAAGTCCTCGTTACAAAGTCTGAAGTTCCGAACTCGATCTTGAAAGAATTTCTGGTTTCTTAAGGCGGTTTTCTAACATCTAAAACTAAAATCTAAACATCATCATCTAAACAACAACATCATCTAAAACATAGCTTTTTATTAAGTCTCCGTTCGATATAGACAATGTTCTTGATATATTCGTGGTCTCAAGCCAACATTTTGCATTTTTCTATCTATCTGACGATTCCAGTGGCGTTCCAATCCCTCTTAAGGTATTTGTACGTAGCCACATTTGAGTATTCTACGATTATATGACTAGGATCGTTGTGTTAAATGCAAATGCAGTAAAAAAATAAAAGCAAGCACATATGATTTTTGTACGACATGTAGTTTCTTACCTATGACCATTTTTTCCTTCAAATGGGTCGGTGAGCGAATAATTTCTGGAGGCACTGTTTTTTTTTTAAAGGAAATTAAACGAATGCTTATTTGATACAATTTTTGTTGCCTCCCGATTTTCAGATAAGTATCCAGAAAGAACTTAAGCTTCAAACTTTCCTTTAAAAAAGAGCATTTAAGCGGGTATTTCTTCTAGCCACAAATCATCATCATCATCGGCGCAACACCCGGTGTCCGGTTCGGGGCTCCTTTCACCTATCCCGATCGCTTGCCGATGCCATCCAGTTGGGCACTTCAAGGCTTCGGGCGTCCTGGTCTACGCCATCCTTCCAGCGTAAGCGCGGTCTGCGTCGCTGTCTTGTACCATGAATTGTACCGCAAAGGACTTTTCGAGCAGAGTCCTCTCCGCTCATACGAGCTAGATGCCGAGCTTTATTTTAGCTAGCCACAAATATATTTCCAAGACAAGAGAAATCTGCTATTCCATGAAATATTCTTTGAAGCCTTTTGAAGTTTATACTCACCGAAACTTTGTAGTTAAACCAATTTCATAATTATTTTACCCTTATTAGAATGTCTGAAGTTAAAAATCCTTGTAATAACTCCCTTGAATATTAGAAAGTAGTAAAAAATTTACATTTATTAAGTTCCCTTTCGAATTTGTGTAAGATTTATTAACCTAAGACAGACTTTATGAAGATTTTATGATGTAGCAACCAAAATAATCCTAATTTTGTCTTAACTCAATTTAAGTTGTTATTACTTAAGACCACAAAGTTAATTTCGTTGCAGTACATGTGAAAGCAATAACTGTCCTACAAACCGCAGACATCAATTTAGATGGCCCTTGTAACAAAGTTTTGAATGGTTACTGCATTTATTTTGATTTGTTTTTAAATTATGTGATCAATTTTCAATTACATTTGAAGAGAGAATTTCCTGTGTTTTCCATTTTTACGTTATAGGTTTATGATTATCCTTTAGCTGTGCAAAAACGGTCAATTGACTGTGACCTATTTCTTCAGTTTGAAATAAGACACAATTTTGGACGGTTCTTTTGAAGTAAAATTTGAAAGACCTTAGAGCTGACATTTTCGAGTATTAATTCAAATGGAGGTTTACGAAGTATACGACGTCTCCGTATTTAAATGAGTCCAATTTTAATACCACTCTTAAAATTGTTTTATGGCTTTTTGGAGTCGTTTAATCTCTATATCATACTTAGTCTACGTGAAAAAATGTTCACTTCATCATCGCAAAGCATAAAAATCTCTCGAGATACAATTTAAAGTCTCCCCATCGTATTCTCGATGCTAATAACCATTTTGCTGTCTATTAATAATTTCCAATCAACTAAATGCTAATTAACAGGTAGTTGAATATTAATGGCAACGAGTCTTGACATTATTTATGACCTGCGTATAAGAAAAATCCATAAACACAGACTGCTCAGAATTTTTAACGCTTTTCAAATTTGTCGCATAAATTAGAAAAAAAAAAAAAAAATGAAATGATGGAAACAGATAATGAAGGAATTTCTTTTTTATTATTTCAGATTCATCGTATAAATCTTCGTGGGGATCACACAGTTCATCTCAATCACAAGGTAAGTTGAAAATATTTTATTGTTACGAAGTGGATTTCGGGGGATTAGAATCATCCTTACTCTTCTGAAATACTTACTTTGAAAATAATTTTGCGGAAACAATGTTGCCGACTTGATTTTTTACGACAACATGTTTACAAAGCTATGATCAATGATCTTTTATGTGCTTTTAATCAATAAGATTCCGAATTCGCTTTCAAACTTTTGCAATACGAGCATCTCTGTCCAAAATGTTTAGTTTTCACTGGCTCGATTTGAGAATTTTCTTCACCTTCTTCGAATGACCCAATCTGAGGTCAGCCATGATGGATTCAATATGGCCGTGTACGGAACCGGAAAACTCCACTTAACCTACAAATTTCCAAATTTAGCATTTATGCGAGCCGCAACCTAAAACAAACATTGTTCCGCTTATTAATTTCTTAATTATATTCCTCGCCTCCAGATGTATTCTCTCATCGACCAATTCAGACCAATTAAGTTTGAAAAGCAATTTGTCTCAAGGCACTGAAGGTCGAGATCATCAGAGGTCATCAGAGAACTAGCCCACTGTCTTCTCATTTGGAAATAATCAACCAGTTCGATTTCTCTACTTCTAACTTCTTCTTCTTCGATAAATCAAACGATCTTTGCGACGCTTACATAGACTATTTTCATAAAACATGGCACGCTGCCACCGTAAAGCAACCGGAAAGCCAAAGATTACGCAACGAAAGAAAAAAAAAAATTAATCTCGCGTTAATATTTAATCACCTCGAGACATCTCATTAAAAACATCGAGAGGTCCATCGAGTCTCGCGGGCTGCGTGAGAGAACGAGAAAAAGCGTCTCCGGGTGGGTTATTTAAATTTGTTTAAATGAAAATTATTAGTTAATTGGTTATGGCTGTTGGTGTTACGAGAACGAGTTCTGAATGAAAGCGAAACGTGCTCGACGATCAGGTGTCCACAGACAGAACGACGCAGATGTTGATGACAACGAGATGATCAAAACAGGAATCTGGCGACAATGACCTTAGGTTTCCGATCGGAAGTGTATGTGGTGTGACTCGGACAGTTGGGTGGAGGTTTTATTTTGTGTCTTGAAGGCTATTGTTTACAAACATCTTTTAGGTACTTTTTCTAAGTGGAACTCTAAGTGGGTGTAAAAAGTTCGATGAAAGGAGATGAGAGACTAATGAGGAAACAGACTTTAGCGGGTGGTGTCCTTGGGTACTTTGCTTACACCTAGAAAAGTATGTTTTTGGTCTAGAATTTACCCAAATAACTCCTCAAACAATGAATCTTTATACATTTAAAGCTGCAAACAGCTGGGCGTGGAATTTATTTCTAGTTTTACCCACGTCCCTAGAAGCCAACGCTTCAAGTCAACATCTGAATTTTCATTTTTGTCAATATCGAATGTCTTCGGAAGTGCAAAACTTTTTGTAAAAACTTTTGCAGAATTTAGAAAAGAATACAACATTTGTGTTACTTTCAACCATCTTCGAAAGAAATTCTATAAAAAAATGTTTACCATTTTTACGCGTGGTCGTTTTAGACAATTAGGTATTGTTATTCCATTAAATGGCAGTAAGATTCCGACACCTTTTGGGAAAATCTTCATCAACAGCAACCTTCTAAAACGACTGATACTTCCTTAATTTTCAGCGGTTGTTGTGCGGCGCCTATAGGTCGTTAGCCTGTTTTCATGCCTACCTATGAGAAATCTTTAACGAGTTGAGGTTTCAATACAGACGAACCCTCTAAGTCGAACTCCCCCTAAGTCGAATTTCTTTCTGACTCGAATTTTTTCGCCATATTTGGGCATCCCAATTTCCAATTTTCCATACAAAAGTCATCCTCTAAGTCGAACTCCCTGTAACTCGAACTAATTTTGATGACTGTATAAAACTTTGAACTTTGAAAAACTTCGGTAACTAATTTAAGGAAAACTTAAACGCTATACCGCCGTTTAAATCAATAACTCTTTTGCCGTTTTGATTCTTCAAGTTTTTGTTATTTTTCGGCTATAGCCATTTTTCACTTCTAAGATTTCTCAGCAAAAAAATTGCTCCAACTGATTTGTAGTAGACAGCCTTCGGCCCCACCGTACAAACACTTGACAACTGAATTGTAAAATGTATAAAGAGTATTTTGAAGTCAATAAAATTGATCCTAGTCCATTTTGCTGGCCTTTATAATAATAATTGTTGTAGTAACAGCCCGTTGAAAGCCAGAGCCTAGCTTTTTTTTGTAGGCTTCTATGGAATTTAAAATAAAGAGAGTTCTGCAGAGATCGAAACAAATGATAATCTGAAGGCCTGGTCTATATGGTGGATGCATCAAAACTTTCCAGCAAGGTCTCTTATTTTCTGCTCGGTTATCAAAGATGGTTGTTATCTGGCCTTGCCATGATCGAACACAAAACCTTTTCTGTTCAACAATTGTGGCCGTTTGAATAAATTGCTTTCTTTAATGTCGGCATTAGTTAAATGAAGCAATTTTTATTTAATTAGTAGACAGTAGTGAACAGAATCAGTCGTTTTACCAGGTTACAGAAGCTCCATTTCAATCCCACGAGACACACAGCTTTACCTATCTTAATGTAAGTCCCGCCCTTTCTACCGATTTGTGAACCTTCATCTTCCTACATCCATGATCTCTTTTGCACATCTTTGACGTACGTGATCCACTTCGCCCATGATGATTCGCTTCAGAAAGGATTTGATTTCGTTCTGTTGATGCAGTGAATCGTAAATGGAAATTCGGCTCAATAATTTTTTTTTTGTCAATTCACGTTAGACTCAAACATCGACCTTCTTTGTATATTCAGCTTTCTTCAAATGTTTGACAATCGTTTGGAGATGAATGAGTTGCCTAGCCACATCCACGTTGTTTATATGCTGGCCTTGCTAAACTCAACTTTATCGACTTTTCCAGTGATCAGTCGACCAGAGTGAGGTGGATCTTTAATATCAGAATTATAATTACCGAAAAGAAGCAACCCCCTTTGCTATTATTTTACTGTCTACGGCATCGTTTCTGCAAATTTCATAAATTTGTTAAGCAGCTTCGCTTTTCTATAATAGAAAAGTAAAATATGATAATGTTCCTAATTTTTACTCATTTTTAAACGTTAATAAGTTTTCACAAAATAATGCGGTTTTTATAAAGTTTTCTAACAAAATGAAGCTTAAGATGTCACCTTTCACACGAGCTACATATTTTGTATTATAAAACACAACCAGACTTTTTCCAACACTCATCTCGCCGACTAGAGTTTTCCAGGTGGTTTTCAATGTGATTAACCTAGCTTACCTTGGGGCAAATATAAAGTGGTATCCAAATCTATTCAAACCAAACCTATGTTCACTTCACACGAATTTATCTCGCTGAACATAAAAGCAGTTTATCTCTATGTCGGCTTAACTTTCTCACTTTGTATTGTACTGTTCTTTGCCAGTTGGAACGAGACAGAGCGAAGTTCCTCCTCACTGGATTAGTCTCCTAAATGATCCTTCTTCTAAAATACGAGGAGATTGGTGATAAGGGTCGTCCTTTATCATTACGTCGACAGAATGTTTTCGTCTAAACTGCTTATTCAGATAAGTACGATCTTGCGCCTCCTTTTGCCTTTGCGATGCCTTGTCAATCGTATCGAAAACTGAGACACATTAGCACTAGTCAGTTTCAGAAGTTCGACTTAAGCCCCAGTCGGTTTGTAACGAAGGGAATAAAATAAAAAACTAATTGAGTAAGTAAAGAAGGCAATCCTTCAGGAGAAATTTCCTGAAAATGTTTGTCAATTCTTCTACCATTTTTAATTATAGTTTTGATAACTACGCGAACTTTTTATTTTAAAAGCATAAAAATTATTGTTAACTGCGAATGAAATCGAGCAATTCGTAAGCGAAATCAATCAAAAGTGTCTTGCAATCGGTTTAGGTTGAATCGATGAGTCTAAGAAGATCTATAAACTTAATTGGAAAAGCAATGAAACTGCTCTTCACTCTTCAAATTTTACCAAACTGCAAGAAACTATGATAAATTTGTTTTTTTTTTTGTCTTCGATTCGATACACGTCTTCAAGTGAATACACGTAATTTGTAATGTCTGCATTTACATGCATTGGGTGGCCTAATAGCCCGACCCTCTGAGACTCAGAGCCTAGCTTTTTCGCACCTCCGCTGTGTTGTGCGCGTTATAGCTTCGGGGACCTACTGTTTAATGCCGATTCCGAACGGAGAATTTCGAAAGCCTTTCAATAGAGAAGTACTCCTGGAGGATTGTCAGTCGTTTGCTGGAGGTGGGGCCGTGAAAAATGTTTTTCCCGAGCTGGATTCGATCTCGGGTACTCTTACAGTCCGACACACTAACTGATCGAGCTAACAGTGCCCACAATGTCTGCATTTAGGTGAATATAAATTTGAAGATTTGCAAAATTTGTTAGGAAAATGTTTGCCAAATACGATTTTGCTGGTATGAGAAATTTAAATGTCCCAAAATTTTAGTAGCTTAGATTCGATTCAAGTTGCAGAATCCTGATCATTGGGAACTGAGTCTTCTTAAGATCAAACTAAAAGTAACAAAACTTGACTGAATTTATAAGAAGAACTTGGTTCGTAATCGAGGGTCAGTCACCTGATTAAAGAGTCCAAGCACACATTAGTCTATGGAGCCGTTCGCAGACATTTTTTTTTGGTTTGTAAAACTTTTTTTTATTTCACCCTGCCAAGTCCAAACCACAAAAAAAATAATAAAATTGTGTTTACACACCAACCACTCCCTAACACTGATTCCCAGTCAGTCACAAAAAAAAAAAAAAAAAACACTTTTCGGCTTTGCCAGGATGGGGTGCGAGGGCGAGGGCGAGGGCGAGAGCGAGTGTGAGTGCGAGTATTTGAATGTAAAACACGTCCTTTTTTTTCGTATGACATTGTTGACGTGTTCAGTGTTCACTGAGTCGAGTAGCCGATTAGAAAAAGATATGCGAAAACAAGCCAGTCACACACGTACCCGTGTTGAAAGGATGTGTAGAATGGAATCAATGTCATCGAATGTATCCAGTTGGCTGAACCGATTGGGTGGAGGTGTGGGTGATGGCAAAAAATGTGTTTTCCCATTTAAATTGTTGGAGGTAATAGAACGGGTTTGAACAGTACCACTTAAACTTAAATAATAATAAATCCGCGGTTCACCATAAAAAAAAACATCGTTCGCTGTTCAGAGAGATGAAAAGAGCATCATTACTTGAGCACGAGCGGCATCAAAGCACCAACGAAAAGCGCAAATATCCTCCGGCAAAAATCAAAATCAAAATCAGTGAACAAAAAAAAAAAAGAAAATGTTTTTTTAACACAACACAGCTTCATGCCATAACCCCTTCCCGGGCCGAAGGGTGCCAGAGTGTGTGAAGGCACAATAACGCGCTGACAACCCTCAGGGGGTTCGCCACTCTACCACTCTGCCACTTTTCTACTCTGCCACTTTGCGACTTTGCCACTCTCCACCTCAAAAACTGGTGAACGAATAACTTTTCCCCAGTAGTTTTGTGCGCTGTCAAAAAGTTCCTTTCACAAAAGTTTCCCAATAGCAGGGGAGTATGCGAGGTAGAGACGAACCTACCGAACACACCCATTGTCTATTTTCACTATAGCGACGTCGGCAACAGCACCCATCTTTGACTATTTTGAAAACTGCAAACTAGAATGTGAGAAAGTACAAAAACAAAAAAAAAAGAAAGAAAATGAATGCGAACTCCCAAACGAATCTCGTTCAGCTTCGATGCATCTTCACTCTTGTTTGGCCTTTTGTTCTCCTTTCACTCGAGTGGAGCACCACAAAGGAACACAACCACCACCTCTCCCGGGCTCGGATACAGGGATACATCAACCGACTCACCCCAAAAACACCACACCACCGAGGGCATAATGATTTTATCGAACGCCCGGGGTTGTAATTTGTAGCACCAACTTTCGGGTGAAAAATTTTTAAATTGAATGTCCTCTGGCATTGTTTTGGTTCTTTGTAATCACACGCAATCTATTTACAAATAGCCGTAAGGTATTTTGCTTGAAAATGAAGAGAAGCGAAGAAGTGTCTCTCTCTGGTGTGGCGCCTTAGATAATCAAAACTTTAGAACTTTGCTTGCTCGTCCTTTGACTTTTTGTGGGTGCTGATGGTTTGTTTGATATTTTGAAGTTGCGGTGATGTGAAAATTTATTAATTAGATGTTTGTATTCAACCCTGCTCACAAGGATAATTGTTTTTTTTCTGTTTGCAGGATATAGCTCAAATGCCTTGAGCAGTGTCAGTGTTGGTAAGTCGTCGTTGGACCCGCACACGCATCTGAGGCAGCCTGGTAAGTTGATAATGGAAGATCTTATTAAATTTGTTGAAGGTGGGCGTGGTTGTGCTAAGGGCTACGTCTGCTTTGATTGATATTGAATATGGCATGAGTAGGTTTTAAAAAAAGAAATGTGTTTACCCATGTAAAGTGTAAAGGAAGAAATTTAACAAATCAAAAGAATAGCATCTTAACTAAAACAGAAGCAAGAATTAGTAACAAAATCAACAACTTTACAAAGCAGTTGAATGTTGGTCTGGAAGAGATCAACAGGATGGGATCTTGGTTTAAGCTGGTCGATGAAAACAAAATAAATTTACATGTGACGAATGTCTATCTCATTATACTCAGTTACAGACTCAGATTGAGACAAAGTACAATAAACTGCTGAACGCATATCTCAAACGTAGTCACAGTACCACAGAGGAGCGTTGGGAAAATCACCAAAAGGTGTGCGGACAAACTTGGCCCAGAGATGAAGGCTTTTGAAACACCAGAAACTCCATCTGAAAGTATTTTTAAATAAGTGAAAAAACTGAAGGTTCTGGTGTTTCAATTACGTGCACCGTTTCGATTTTTTCACTCAGGCAGAAGTGTCAAAGGTTTCCGATTCCGTGATCGAATTGAAAGCAAACATTTCTGAAATTTCGACCTCTCTGGCACATAGATGGAACTAAGGAAAATAAATGTGACAAGTTAAATTTGAAATATCTCAGAAGGTTTTTTAACAACACAACAAACAAACTTAGGTATTATGCCAAAATCAGCTTGAGTCGTAGATTAATCAGCAATTTATTTCGTTTTGATATATTAAAAAACCTCCTAAGCCTGTGATGGACGTCCCATTTTTTTCTGGTACTGTACATACGTTTTCTCGTGACATGACCAAAATTTAAACATTGTGTTTTAATTAATTTCTAGACTTCTTATTTTTTCTTTCACTCACCGAAGCGTCTTATTCTAAAAATGCGTCTACTTCTATCAGCGGCGTTCTCACACTATGATTTGTCGAACGATTTCCTTGACGACCATACTCACTGAGGGCAAATTGTCCAGTGTGAATGGTCTTTCAGCTTGTCGTTAGATTTCTCATATAGAATATTTCAATTTATAGTTGTCAAGTAAATTGTACGACAAATTGAAAGATCTGAACACAAATCGTTTTCCGAAGTAAATCAAAATATACACCAACGTTGATGGTTAAAAACGGAGCAATGGGGATGATGATGTTTCCTTAAACATCCGCTCTCTCTTCCGTTGCCGCAATGGAACACAATTCTGACGGAGATCGTGGCTTATGAGGAATACAATATCCGCTAAGGATATTCAAGTTTCACTGGTAGGAAGACAGTTTTCAGATTCAAGGAATCATTCATTCTGTGGGCGTTCATGCTTTTTGCATTTTGAGATGAAGAAGTAATAAGGTTTTTCACGGCTGATGCCCGCGCAGGCCAATGTGAGCTAACTACGCTTTATTTTAGATGGAAATCAGATGTCTATGTCCCAAGTCTGGAATTTTATCATCATTAGTGGCGTAACAGCCCATGAAGGGTCAGAGCCTAGCTTTACGCGCCTCCACTGTGTTGTGCGCGTTATAATTTTGACACATGTAAAGTGTGGAATTTGGGATACTTTAAGGAGATTTTCAGCTTTTCGCTCTTTTAAATTTAATTCACTTTTCTTAAAAATATTTAACACATTGAATGCCACGACATTTACGAACACACTTAGTGCCGCTCACCGGCGACTCCCATGGTTCAACGTGTTAATTGTGGGAACCCAAGAATTGGTTAACAGAATAATGCTCTTAGCTTAGACCTATGTGTATCAAATGTTAAAAAAAACTAAGCAATTGCTGGCACTTCTCTAGTTGACGAGAAGTGAAAACGAGTTCTTCCATTTCAGCAAATTTCAAACAATTTTTCGATTGATATTTGTCTTTGCTTTGCTCAGGACCTTTAGCATTTCAATACTTTTTGATGTTTAAATATAAAAAACCACTTCAAAATCACAATTTTGTCACATTCACAAAACATTAAGCAATGTTTTTTGATAAGTTGACATCAGCGGTGTCTGTTTTCAACTGGTCGCGGTAGACTTTCTGAATATTTTTTTGCATTTCAAACGAAAAAACCAAAAAATGTGGCTCTTGGGAAATCACATCTCCTGTTTGCTTGTTTTTCACCTTTTTGGTTTGATAGTTTCTTCAGAGTGATAGCCTTAAATTTTTGATCAGAAGTTCATTTAAGCCAAGCCAGTTTAAACCTATTCAGCTTTCTGTGAATTGCTTCGTTAAGTTTTTGGGTTTACCTTATGATTCGCTTGTGCAATAAAATTTTGTTTTGTAACGATACGAAGTTGATGTGGTCACCATTGTCTTTTGTGGGCACATAACGGGGTCGCAGGACCCATGCATGCAGAAGAAATTCCCAATCCGAACGGATACCGTGTTAAATACCAACAACATAGCTTTCACACCAAGTTCGGTTTTTCTGGTTACAGATCTTCCTTGTTAATGTTGAAGTCTCTGCAAAACACTGCACGACAAAGCTGAGGTTTAAGAGTTAGCTACCAAGCGCCTTTTGCGTTGTGGTAAAACAGATTTGATGGAACTTATCATTGTTGATGATTTGTATTTAAAATGGACGCAAAACTTGAAATAATTTAAATAGAAAATCGATTTTAGATTATTTATTTTTACTAAGTGTACGTGGACTTTTCCAAAAAACACAAAAAACACAGCCTTAATTCAAACGTTTTTCGGTTATTTTAAAAATCTCTTCCGAATTTGTGTCAGAAATTAAGAAAATCTGCTTTCCTGGTAAAAATAGATTTATTTTATTTTATTTACTTATTTATTGTTTATTAATAGGTAATTTAAATTACAAGCTAATATATAGAACCGTGGCTGCTAGGACCTTCAGCTCTAAAAATTGATTTAGTCTTAGTTCTTTCAGGTTGAAGTTATGACCTTTTGCTAGCAGTCAGTTAATGCCAGTGGGGTCATTTTTATGGGATGAGGACCCTTGCCTTTCCTTGCACCGAAGCAACGTTTGGCTAGAACCGCTCTTTTCCAAGATGGTGTCGTTTATTGAATTGATTGCACAAATAAGCTGCACAAAGTCATTTACTACCTTGAAATTGGTTGCATGTTATTTAGGACTGAACCATGGCGTGTCGAGTTTTAATGAAAATATGAACTTTGGCTCCTGTCAACGGCAGGACTCTGTTTTATCGCCGCAAAAACGCCTACAAGTTGCAGCAAAAAGGAATAGGAGTGAAACGTCGTTGCTTTTATTGCATCGAAACTGACCAGAAGTCTTTTGAACGTATTTTAACGCCTGTAATAAAATGACCATATATGCAAGGGAACTATGACGTATAAAAAAGGCTTAATAAAATGAAAGCAATTCCGAAACAAGGGGTACTAATGCGCTACTTTTCTAAGCTTACGAAAAGGGTAAAATAGACTTAATTTTCTTTTCTTTTACTTGAATTATTGAGTTGTTTTGTTGAATTCACAACTGCGACAAACTGTTGTGATACAAAAGTCTTGAGCGAATTTATTTGCATTCAATTTCTAAGAAGCAAACAATGAAACTTTGCCAATGACCCATCCACACGATTCCCTCATCAGCAAATCAAGGACAGCGACAAAAATCAATTCTATCCAAATTTAAATCCTTTTCCTTTCGCTTCCAATCCACCCATGTCCCGGCCCTGGTCAATCGACAACAAACATCGTCAATTGTTTGACTGCTAAGTGCAAACAACTAAATAAACTTTCCTTTTCTTGCATCCTTCCTCGCCTAATGTCCACTGTAAATTTGCGCAAATATTATTTCTATCCTTCTGGTTCATTTAGCCGGTTCGAGAAAAGAAAAGGATATTTGCATTTCCCCACCCCTCCAGGTGGCCATGGTGTGTGTGTAGGTGGTGTGCTACCTCGCCCGCCCATCGACCATCGTTCTGATGGTCTTCTCTCCCTCTCGAAGAACGGGTTGCTGGCGGAAAATGTGTCCACGAGGACGAGAGTGGTGTACCAGGCTCGCAAGGAGTCTGGAATGGAATAAATGCATTTAAAGTACATTTGTTTGTCGAGGGTCCTTCAAGTTGGTATAATACTTGCGTACACTCTCGTTCACTCTCATTCACTCACTTACACGCTCTTCGCATGCCGCCGTTGAGTTTATTATTAAGGATTATTTTTTCCTTCCATTTTTGTATTTCTATATTTTTATTTTTATTTTTATTTTGTTTTGTGTTTTGGTATTTCTCTGTCCGTTTCAGAGACTCACACTCGAGAAGGTTACATTCGGCTGATTTCTCTATTGTTATCGGTCTCACTCGTGGTCTTTCAGTTCGAGGAATCCTTGCGCGGTGAAAACAACGCACAGTTGCTTTCTTTCTTTATTTTTTTGAAAAAAGCAAAAAACAAAAAAGATCCCATTCAAGTTGACAAACAAGGGAGTTTCGAACACATACAGTGGTTTCGGGTCCTTTTTTTTTCACCCGTGGCACGCGTGTACACACTTTGAGCGGCTTGGAAACGTGCACAGGTCCTTGCCGTGGACTGTTGTTGGTATTGTTTTTTTGCATGAATTACGCTTTAAAGCGGTTTCAAGTGGCGAATTTAAAATCGATTTGCGACAGTTTCAGTTTCATTTTGCCGCTCTTGAGTGGGCCGAAAAGTGAGGCTGCTATTTGCGTAGGCTAAGTCGTCCGAGTCGTCGAGGGTGAGCTGTCTAATTGAGTTTCGAAGGTTGAAGTTTTTAATGGGTGGTGCTTCGGATTCGGATTTTGTTGAGAGTAAGAAGGGTTATTCGTTATTCAATTGTGGGCGCTCACATCTGCTTTTAAGTTGAGATTCTCGGTTTGAATACGTTGGGAGTTCAAAGTGATGTTTGTACTTTTGAGCTCGAGCAACAGTTTGGGAAAAGCAACTGTGCTCATGCATCTGGTTTTCTGCTGTCTACTTTGAGAATTGTCAATGGCTGCATTCATTCACGCTTTTCTGAACACAGAAGTATAAAATGCATTCTTATGTCGTTGGAAAATGACTTTGGACTTACTTTAAGGAAAAAGTTTTGCCTATGATATTGAAATCTTGTCGTCATAGAACTATCATCCTGTTTTAAGACGTTTTAATAAACCGAACAGACTTTTTTGCTAACAGCCCATAAAGGGCCCGCACTGTGTTGGGCGTGGCACAATTTTGATATATGTGGAATTTGCGAGACCATTTTTTGGCCAATGATGCCAATGAAAATATTTTGTTTGATTTATTGTAAGAATCAAACGATTTGCTAGTCATTTAAAAATGAGTCCATTGCTGTTAGTTTAGACTACGCCTTCCTAAAGATTTATTGACCATAGTCTTATTCTAGAAGTTCACAGAAAAAAAATTTTTTTGAACTTGATTTTAAACCTTGTATGTATTTAAAGCGTCATTTATTTCGTGGTTTCAAGTTGGTAGCGCCGGCATTTCTGTCAAATTCAGCTATCATTTGATGTGGTGTTATATTAGTTAAATATTTGCCATCTACGATGATGGATTGTTTAAATAAAAAAAATTTAAAAGATTTAAAGCTTACCAAAAAAACTGGTTATTCAAATTCATTGGTCATTCATTTTCCTGTTTCGAAAATAAAGCAAAATAAAATATACACAGCGATATGATTTTGATGAAAATTTTATTTCGTTATAAAGTTTGGACTTTGTCATTAAGTGCAAGCAATAAAACGTCGGCATTAGGAAGATTCGCAGCATGCAATTCGAATATGCCAATGGGCAAACGGTTACAGTGAATTCGGAGCGATATGGTCGAATTTTAGTAGAATCATGATTTGGAGGATATGTTATTCTAAGAAGACGGGGAAATTAAAATCAAAGCAGATAAAAAATGAAAGCTTAGTTTTTAATGTCTTGGATAGTTCTATCTGTCAGTCTTATTAACAGGCTTAAAAAGTTATGCTCATGACAGACACCCATGGCAATCAGTATTGTAAAGCGACGCAAGTTGAATTCTAGAAAAAAAATTAAGTAGAGAACCATAAATAGTCATTTCTTTTAAGTAAAACTATTAAAAAAATATTGAAAATAGTTATAGTAATTAGTAAGAAATAGTAAAACGTTTCGGCACAACATCAGTCACAGAATACAAAAAAAATGTTAAGAACACTTAAGCGATTCATTTAGGTATCTACTAACCCTCACTCAGAGTTCATTCTTTCACATAAAAAAACTCTCTTTTCTTACAGTGATTTTTTTTATTATGACTTCTTTCTGTAAAATTATGCAAATGCGTTTATCTTAGTTATAGAAATTGAAAACGAAACAAATGATTTAATAGATGCCTCGGCAAATCTCCACTGGAATCACATACCAGGCGTCCTTTAGCTTTTTAAACAAAGAATCCAAGTTTTAAATATTTTGTGTAGGTACTGACGACATCTTTAGCATCCGTCCAAAGATGTTCAATCGGATTTAAGTCTGGACTGTATAATGGCTAGTCAAGAACAGAGTTATATTCGAAAAAATGCTCGATGGGCTTTGCGGTATGCTTAGGATCATTGTCTTGTTGAACCGATCAAATAACCGACATATTTTTCCAGGCCCACTAGAATATTACATTTTTCAATATGTCAACGTACTATTCCTTGTTCATCATTTCTTCAATATAATGAATTGGACCAATGGCGTTTCAAAAAAAAAAAAAACAGCCATGCTTTACACACACTTTCAGAGAAGTGTACCTAGTATAAAATTCCTTCCATTTTGGTCGTCGGACGTATGTACCGTCTACAGTTTGGATCGATCCAATTGATCTTCGTCTCATCACACCAAAGTAGCAATTTCCATTGGTTTTGTGGTCCAACTAGCGTGGGATAACCACACTCGATGCAGCGTTTCCCTTTCATCAATAATGCTATCGTTTCTAATTAGTTGTCAACGGCTGTATGTCTACTTATAGTTGGTGACGCTGTACATTACGACTTAAACCTTAAAAAATGTTTTCCAATGCGTTTTAGTAGATTATAATCATTAAAAAACATTTCGATATTTCTCGTAAGTTGGAGTAATGTCCTTGTGCCGAGTCCGTACTTGTGCCCATTATTTGGTGGCAGCATTGGGTTTGGGGAATCAGTAGTATGCTTCTCGGAGTTTAAACCATGATTTCGATCAAAATAACTAAGGCAAATGGAGTTGCCATCACAATCAGCGTTCTTATTTCCTTTGGTTGTTGCATTAACGTTACGATTTGCATTCTTTTTTTTCTAAATTTTGTTTCTATTAAAGAAAATTGCTCACTTCCAGAGGAATAACGAAACCCTTATCCCTTCGCTAACCCTTCGGTGTCCGTCTGTCCGTATGTCCTATTTTTATTTTCTTATTATGTTTACCTGCATCATGATCACCTAATTTTATCACAAACTAGTTTCATCTCTGCGTCGCAAAACATGTGGATGCATCTGCTTTAGATACGCCCACATTTCGTCTCCAAAACCAGTTGTCGTATCATTTCAAAAACGCGCGACAGATCAGCAGGAAGGCATTTGCACCTCATCAAAGTCACTCAGACGCAGACGTTCAAAAGATCTCCCTCGACAAGTATGGAAATTAATTTCTACAAAAAAAAAACCAGCCCATCTGTTTTTAGATTAATTTAAAAATTCAATTAAAAAAAATACAATCTATGAATAAAAAATTGAGTACATTTCCATTTTGTGTATCTCTTTTCAGATCCATATCAAATGTTCGGTCCGACAAGCAGCAGATTGGCAAGTTCTGGTGAGTAATCCTCTTGGCCCCATTTTCGATTCAGGTGCAAAGATTAAGCTCGGCACGTGCCGCCGTCAAAAGTCAGTCGAGCGCCGACGACGCTCGTCTCTCCCGAACACCTTGTTCTCCTCAGATAATTTATGCATCTCTGCGGGTGGGTGGACAGGCGCTAAAAACGAAAAAAATCAAAAACCCAGCCAACCCTATCCAACCCCACTCCAGACGACGTGATTAAAATTCATTGCGCTATCATATCACTTCACCCATTGTAACCGGGACCGCTTACAAATTCACCCTCACCCCCGACCGCCACAGCGCCGGGTTAAGAGTGCGTGAACACTGATTTTATCACTTAATTCATTGTATAACATTATAGATCGTTCCAGACCGAGGGTTGGGGGTTGACACGGTGGCTGCCGACTGGTGGTGACTTATCAGAGTCAGACCCCACGACCCCTGAAAAATAAAAAGGAACGAAAAAAACTACAACGCAACTGGAACACCTTTCAATTTGGGCATACAAATTACCACGAACGCACCCAAGGATACGGCGCGAACCTTTCTGGGACGTGTGTTCCCTCGATTTTTTTCTGCTTTTTGCGTGTCAAAGGGTGTGTCCGTAAGTGGTAATTTCTATTTTGAATTTTTGTTCGTCAAATAAAATCCCAAGTCAGGTTTATTTTGGTTTAGCACTCTCGCATTTTCGGTATTGACACGTGAGCCACGTACACAATTGACGCAGGTTAACACATTCGGCCTGGGCGATATGTCGACGGGGGAAAGGTTTGAAAAGCGATACATCATCAATTTAAAAAGAAACAGGGCAAGCAGTCAAAATATAATCAAGGAGCGTGTTAAAAATTACAGGCTTGTGAGAAAATTCTGGAGAGAGTGTGCTTGGGCGTGGCCGTGCCAGTAAAATGTTGCTCATTTCATGTATTGAGGGCGTTTAAATGGGGAATCAGTGATGTGGAAAGGCTCTAAGGACGTAATGGGATTCTTATTTAGAAAGACTACTTATGCAGAAGTGGTGTTGAGGTAATTAGTTTGAATTGTTTAATTCTGAGGGGTGTGTGAGGCCTCTTTGTATGACTCTGCTATCAAATTTTTCAGTTTCACTAGTTTGGCGACTTAACTTTCTCGTTATCATGTTGGTCTCACAGGCAGACTTTCAAATTCTAAATTTCCTGTGCCAAAAATATTTTAAAAACTTTTAAATTCGGAAAAAAGTGAAGCAAAGAGGTAAAAATCTGCATCACACAGTAACATTTTGTGAATGGATTTCCTGCTGGTAAAGCAAAACATTATGGCTGGCACAGATTCAACATCAGTCCATACCTATTCAACAATTTTTAGTTTCGCAAAAGTTAGATATATGATTTTTCTTTGGCAATTTGAAAATGAAAATTATAAAGTAAAAGCATGACAACAAAAATGATGTCCATGATTTTCAAAGCGTTTGCACTTCATGAAGTTAGCAATGAATATTACATGACAAAGTGTGTTTCTTTTTTTTACTCCACTTCCCAAAAAGGTCTTTAACTATCTAACTTAGTTAATTATTCCAGTCAGTTCTTTGGTTGAAAATGTCTTCAGTAGCTTCCTGGCTTAGATAAACGTTTACTATAGAAGGCAGAACATTGTGCTTATGGCGTTGACTTCCAAGTTTTATAAATGATAACGTTTGTACGTTTTTTCCTAACATCTTTGCTTCTTTGGACGAATTAAAAAGAGGAGTCAAAGAACTTTAGACTGTTGGGAAAGAAAATAAGTTTCTTAAGGGAAAGTTATGTATTTGCGTTCTATTTTCCACGGTAAGACCGTTTACTAAAGGGGCTAAAGACAGTTATAACAAAACTTTATTGAGACGTTGTGCTCTCGCGAAGATTAGAATTTAAAATGTTGAACTTTGAACTCATTCGCAATTTAAGCAAAATCATATTTGACAAACCATTACAGATCAGAAATTAAGAATCAGCTGAAAGAGAGGACTGTAGGGGATCATGTTGTCAATCCGTCTTTGGATAAACTGCATAAAAAATTGCGTGTAATACAATGATTCAAAAAAATAAAAAGGTTAAAATGCTTTGGAAAGATTTTATATACGCCATGTTGGTTTTATACGCATTTGTTTGGTTTTTCTTAAAAAGATTATTCAAAAACCACGTTTCAACGTGTCACAAGTGTTGGAGTTTTTTTGCAAGAAAAATGCTTGTGATAAGTCATGCGACTTTATTTTTTGGAAATGGTTGTTCGGACGGCTTGGCGGTGGGTCTTTAAAAAATTTACTTTATTTTGGTAATTCGAGGGTTGTCTGAAAAATTTCCGACCGAATAGTGATACAAGACGTTTTTTTCTCAACATTTTTTTTTATTTTTCTACATAGTCTCCTTGTAAGTCTACAAAATATTCCCACCAATTCCCTCATCTCTCTAACCCGGGCAAATAGTACTTAACTCTTTTCTCTGCAAAATAAATGCTCATATGTGTCCAATAATTGTTTATAAAAAAAGAGTGTCAACTAAAAACTGAGCGTTCAAAATGGCTGAAACTGTCAAAAGATGCACAGCTAACATTCACTAGCTTTTATTGATGAGTGCCGCTATCCTTACGATGCGGTCGGAAACTTTTCAACAACCGTCGTATTTGGTTAACCTCCTTTAATGCCAAAAGTCGTTTCGTTTTGCACAGAAATGTTGCAGAATTTTTGTAGTTTGTTATTGCATTGATCTTGGGTCTTTAAATTTCATTTATAGCACAAAAATAGCCTTAAGCAATCTCCAGTCTCATTTTGAGAACTAAACAGCAATAAGCGAAAGTTTCTGGAGGTAGTTGAAAGTTCTACGTTTGATAACTCCTGATAAACTCTGGACCAGCAATTCCTTTTTAGCAAGACAGGCGATTTTCTTTAGTTCGATTAATGTTTTGTCTACAATCGTGTTGCAAAAAAAAATATTAAAATGCTTGGCAAAAAAAGGACTGCAAAGTCTTAAGGTTGATCTTCTTAGTCAAAGTTTTCTCACGGTTTCTTAATGTTAAAATGTATATTTTCAGAACGAACATAACATACCGCATGGATAAAAGTAGTACATCTTGAAAACGTTGCTCGAGCCATTTTTCAAGAGCGCCTTTAAGCAGACTGTCCTCGCTGGTCAACCCCTTTATCCTTTTTTCTGCCTTAATACGTATATGAAACCTGTGTCAAGTTAGCATAAGTTTTTCAAATCTAGCAGCAACAGGAGTACATGCAATCCCTGCCTTTCCATCAATGTTATCGATTCCTTCATCTGTCACTAAAAAAGGCTCAGCTAAACAAAACACGTCGCTAAATCGCTTACCCACAACTCAATTCTTAACATCAACGCAAGAGCTTGGCCAACTCTGGTGGCGATTAACATTAAGTTGGCATTTCCGCGACTGCTCCGCATGCAAATTGAAATATTTGTCGCTAGGCGTAGACGGCCACCGCAAATGCATGCACTGCAGTCCCATTGGAAAACTTTCACAAAACGCTGTAACGTTACTTCACCAGAAAAAAAAGTCGCCGTCAATTTCTTTTTTCATTCATTTTTTTTGAAGCCAACCCAGTTGAGAGTTCAAATTTATTTATTTTGTATTTTTAAAGTACCATTCCGTAGACGAGTTATGCCACACCGAGCCAGCCGCTCCAGATATTTCAATTTAAGTTAACACCAACAAAACCTCTAAATGGATTGATCCGGGCTACGTCCGCCTGAGCAATTCCAATTCTGAAAATCAGAAAGCATATGCCATGCGAATTTATGAGACCTTAACACGAAACCATGTAACAGAGAAGCAGGCCGGGCCAAGCTGGCCATGCTTTATAGCATCGTGTCGAGGGTAGTGCTGCCAACAATCCACAAAAAACAAAAAAACAAAAAAACGAAAATCACGAAACATAAAAACAAAGTGCCGCCCCAAGACTGTTTTGTGTACGGTTCGTGTGGCTCCCCTTCCAGCCGACGGGCTGTCTGTCCAGTCATGACCGCTGCATGCAACCAAAAGCCCGAAACCGAAGCCGAAGCCGAAGCCGCTGCCATCCGAAATGACCCTTGTGGTGGCAGGAGTCAGGGGCGGCATTAGCATAAAACACAATCGCCTACATTTTTCCGGACCGAGAATTTCATTATCCCGCCGACGCCATGCCCCGGTGAGGCCCGGTCCGGCCCGTCCCTCGGTGCTCGTTTATTTTATTTGTTCCGCGATTTTGCATTACTTTGTTGCCCCGGACGAGATCCAGGCGTCGGGGGGTGGCCCGTGGCCAAAGATGGTGGCAAAAATGCTGTTTTTGATTAATTATAGTTTCCTTTCGACAAGGAAACCGCTTTGTTCGACGACCTTCTTCGTAGTCCAGCCACCTAATATACATATCTCAGCGCCACGAGGATGCATAAAATATTTAGAGCCGCCTTCTCGACATCCCGCCAGCCGGGAAGGTGGAGGGACTTGTGGAACGCATGCGATGTTGCTTTGTGCAGGTGGTGGCCAGAGTTGGGCGCAAATTAAAGGCCTTGTCATTAGGAGTGAGTCCCTCTGCCATAATAGGAGCCAAAACATCAAAATGAGATTAAGGAATTAATTGTTTCCGGATTTTTTATTAAATTAACATTTCTACGCTTCGCGCGCGCTCACACGGAACTGGTGTTTGGAGAGGTCACACTTTGAGAACACCTCTTATCCTTTTATTTATTCTCTTTTTTTCGCGTGTGTGTGTGTATGCTGTGCACGCTTGGAATGGCATGCCGTTAATTAAAACAGAATTAGAATGGGCCGAGTGGAGCTGAGTCGCGGAAGTTAAGAAATTGGCCTAAATCTTGGCGTGCGTGGAGTGAGAATCTCTTGGGTGTAAGTTTTTTAAATGGTAATTAAAATTTTGCTGCGGAACGGAAGTATTTGGCAGCACTGTGCAAGGCTTGAGGGCGTCTTTTGGAGAAAATTACTCGAAGAGCTCAAAATTGTTGGATTGTTCTTAAGAAATTCTGAACGGAAGGAAAGGAGAGAATTATTCTGGAAAAGTGTGCGGCACAGGAAGTGCCCCTACGTGGGCCTGAGACTAAGAATATCGGGCAGCTTTGAGAAAATTGTAGGCAGTGTTTAGAGTTTCTAGCATCCGTTTTCAGTTTTAATATATTTTTTGAAAAGTTAATTAGAATGCTATGAGGACTGCAATCAACGTCGTTGGGTTAAATCAGAGTTCTGTTGTCAGGATGTGCATCGTATTTACTGCGAGTTGAAGGATTTGATTCAAGTGGAAAGTGTAACTTGATCTGAAATTAAGACGACAAGGTGCAGTAGATTTGTCTCCAACATTACAAATGTCTGCAGCATAACTTTCCCGCAAACAGGACGATTCTGGGATTCTTGTTTTGTCTTTTTACAACAGTTTGTGAAACATATTTCAAGCTACCAATGAGACGGCTGTAATAAGGACGGTTTGTGTTAACAGTTTGTGACAGCCATGTTGTTTTGACGCCGTCGGTCAAGCCGTACACTTTAATCCTGTTACTAAAATTAAATCGATAAATTGAGCGATATGTTCGCAAATGGCATGTGGTTCTACCGATTTAGTATTTTCTTCTCAGTATACATCGAGTAGCATTCTACATAAACACTTAGACGGTAGGTACGACTTCGCTAATAAACGTGACGTTTATTAGCCAAGAACATCAAACGATTTGAAACCTTTTCTTGCATGGTTTTCTAAGATCCCAGGTTCAATAAACCTTTGTCGATTGATTCGCGCAAAGCTAGCATAGCTAACACTGTCGCTATGATTCAGGTGGATCATTTTGGGCGTCAAAATTAGCAGACACATGTTTTGTGGTCTTTGTGTGATTTGTAAATATGTATCTTACATTTGAAACTCGTCACGTATGAAAATGTGTTTGATTAACTTCTGAGAACAAACCAGCTCAAAGTCTCCCCAGTCATGCGTTGTTTTGCATAACCGGAAGCCATGTTGTTCAGCTTACGCGTCATTGAAACCGTCCCAAAATCATTGGACCCCGATAACTTTGGCGTATTGCTTGGCCGGAAGTGTAATCTGTGTAATCTTGCACAAGCCCTACACCGAACTAGACAACATTTGCAACATTTCCACTTTCAAACAAGTTTCCCCAACATTGTACGCCAGAGCACACGTTTCGAGGACATTCTATTGATTACTTGACGTCCATTAGGGGGGGTCAACCGACCTCCGACCTCCAACCTCTGTCCGCAGTTCGACTTCGAATTGAAGACATAAACAAAAGTCATGGTGGCCATTCCTGTCCCGAAACCAGCCAACCAAAGACGACCATAACTAAGAACGAAAAAAAAAAACCGAGAACGAATTAAACTTTAACAACACAGGAAAATGAAGTAATATTGAAGCCTCAACCGTAACCGAAGGACCCTAATCGTCTGCTGGCATGCGATCTGGCCATAAGTCTTTCGATCCAACTTCAGTCGCTCCCCCAAACCCCCACACACAGGTTCACAACAGTAACAGTCGTCGTCCGTTTCAAGGATAAAAAGACCCACCAGGGCATGAAATCACTCGGATTTATTAGCTCTCGCCTGGAAGTCCGCTGCCACCCCCGTCGAAAGGAGGTCGGCCCCAACACTTGTGGGTCCCGCCCGAATCGGGAATCTTTCACAAAATATCTCTCGCAAAAAACCAACGTCCACCGAAAGTGACGCAAACTTTTAAAAAGCATTAGCTCGAGTGAAGTTTAATTGCACGATAAATCCACTCGGGCGCTGGCTGGGGTGGCCCCGTGTGCGATGGCCCGAAAGGTCATACACGCTCGCAAATGTATTGAAATTAGGAAGCATTCACAGCGTATGAAAACGAGAATGAGAATGAAAATGAAAATGAAAATTTCTTATGTCAATCGTGTGGAAAATCGCAAAAAGTTCACCCGGTCGCCCCACCACCGACCGACGGGGGTAGTTTATGTGAATGGATTCAAATATTTTCTTCTTTTTTTTTGCGGAAATAATTCGAGGGGTGGATGCGCTCGTCATGCCTTTCATGGGAACATCATAAATCGCTTAATCATTTGGCAATTAGGCTCTTACGGTGTATTGTTGTGCTGTCTGTGTGTGCGCTTCCCACTTACTCGTCACGACGGCTAAGGGTGTGTTCTCCTCGGTCCTGTGGACTGAGGGCTGAGGGTTCCACACGGGGTTGCGATTGTAAGTTGTTTTTGTGTTCGGCTTTTTAACACCACTCATGTGTGAGATCATCATGAATATTACGTTAATTGCAAATCATGGCTTTTTGAATGGCAACAATAAAAGCTTAAGGGCTGGTTCTATCGCTCTGGCAATCAATGTTACATGCTCTGCGATTTTGTGGGACATGTGCGACTTAATGTGTCATGGGTGAGCGTGCGAACGCTCCGGACTGACAGTGATGAATATAAATTGTTGTTGTTTGACGTAAGCGCCTTCGAAAACTGACTTAATAGGTGCTAATGTGCCCGGAGGGAGTGTTAGTCTCAAACTATGGAATATGTGACGACGTGGGTGGCTGAGATTTTCAGATTAGGATGAAGAAAAACCTGACTTGGCAGAAAGAGACCGCTTCGTCGTAGCTTTAGATTGAGCGTGACAGGAATCCATTCACGCATATTAGGGCTTGCCCTCAGAAGCTCTAAAGCAAATCAAAGTTTTTGCGTAGAAGTGCGCAAGCATAACACAGCAACAATGAATAAAGTCAATTAATAAGAATTACACGGTCTCCAAGTATTTTTCATTTTGGAGATTACATATGAATAAGCAAACCAGTCGACCCAAACTCATTTGTACGTCTAGAATATGTTTGGACACAAAGAAATTATTTGTATGAAGAAATTTGGGATTAAGATGTGCCTGATGAATTAAAACAAAATATCGCTTAGCTAACTACAAAAATATTTTCCGAAGCAATAAGTCTGTGTAAAATATTACACCTGCTGTTGGAGACCATGACATCACAAACTTGCCACTCATCGAACACTGGCCATCAGATTAGACCAAATGGAAAAACCGCCAACCAAAATTTCTTATCTACTGTCAATCGGCCAGAAGGTCACTTTTAGAGAATAAAACTACACTTGTTCTATTATAATGTTTCAATCAAGTGTTTCATTTTGCTCCGCTATTTTAGACGTGCCTTTTTTTGCTTTCTCCTAACTTCGATCGTTTTCCTGTTGAGTTCAACGTCGAACACTTGCCTTAAATCAAGACATAGACAGCCAAAGAGATTTGTTGTCTTCATATGATAAAATTTAACCTATGCTTGCACAGAGATAAGTTTTCCAGAGCCTTACTGCTGAAATACAATTATTTAGCGGTCGAGAAAGGATATTTGGAAGAAAACTATGAAAAGAAAACCTCCATTTGAATGTCGATATAAATCTTTTGTTTTTATTTCTACAAAGAAGTTATAAGATTGACAAAAAGTAAGTTTTTTTGGGAAAATGAAAATTGACGGCATTCACATATGTTATCAAGCTTTTATGAAAAAAACTTTTACATTAAAGAGACTAATTTTCTAGGATATTAAAAGAACGCGCCATAAAAAAAAACAATAAAATAAAAGTTCAAATGTGATCCAAGAGAATGCTTCGGTCGTACGATAAGAAAAAAATATAATTTTGTGGTTTAAAAAAATACAAAAAATTTACCTTGAAATGACTGAACTAGAACGATAAGCTAAACGAAATTCTATGCAATGGATCCTGAGAAAGTTTAAGGAAGCAAGCTACAGATTGTTGGGCAAATATAATTCCAAGTAAATTCAAGCCATTTTTCAAGAACAGATTGACAGAAGAGAAGTCCACAAAATAGTGAGCAGGAATAATAAAAGTTTTAATCAGAAGTCGTACGATTTGTTCCTTCTTTTGCCATAGCTGTGTTTCTTTATGTTTTCATACATTGACTCAAAAATTAATGTGTAATTTTAACAAAAAAGTTTCCATCTTTTCCGCTTTTTTTAAAAAGCAATTACAAAATACGTCGAGTCCCTCTAAATCGAACTTTCACGGGACCTCAAAACTAGTTCGAGTTAGAGTGAGTTCGACTTAGAGGATGGGCTTTGTCTGGAAAACCGGGTAGGGGAATACCAAAATATGGCGAAAAATTCGAGTTAGAGGGGTTCGACTGTATATCCGTTGACAGGTCAAAAAGTTTTGAAAGGTTGAAGGTCAGATCTTGTTTCAGCGAGCAAATACTCTGTGAAGGTTGATTTTTGAGCTGACTAGGTTTTTTTTTGCATTGCTGCAACGAATGCGAATCAGACTCGGTTTCCATTGATTTTATAAGCTACTAAATAATTTGCTAAGCGATTTTTGTCTGGACTTCGCAAGCCGATCTTATAGACAGATGAGCGAAGAGTTCTTGCAATAAAAGTAGACTCAATTGGAGAAGTATGTCTTCAAAACGTAGATTCTTTTTCTTACTTGAAATTTTCTGACTTTCCAACTTAATCCAATCTTGGAAACCCATCCACTTTTCTACTACTCCATCTCATTACTAATTACTTATAATGCCCCATTCCATTTCTTCCTAATGATCATTACAAAAATTTCTTTTTCTTTTCTCAGGATCTGGACAAATTCAACTGTGGCAATTCCTGCTCGAGCTGTTAAGTGATTCCAGCAATGCCGGCTGCATCACATGGGAAGGCACTAATGGTGAATTCAAATTAACCGACCCCGATGAAGTAGCACGCCGATGGGGTGAACGAAAATCAAAGCCCAACATGAACTACGACAAGCTGAGTAGAGCTCTGAGGTAAGAAAATCACCGACCTAATTGCAAGTCAGCCGAAGACCACTCCCGTAATTGATTGCCTCCCAACCTAAAGCAGTCTTCAATCCCACTGTAATGACCTCAATTCGGCACTTGATTAGCAATTGATTACAGTCGACCAAACGGCCGGTGTGTGATGTGAATCTAAAATCGAAAAATTAGCCAAGAAACGAGCGGTTTTCCTTTGACCATTTGTCCGAAGACTGCGAAGGTCTGTCAGAGAATTCTGTTTATCTTAGACGCCCCCTTTGCTTTGACTGCCTTTTTGTTGTTTTGATGCTTTTCCGGTGGTGGTGATTGTGGGTTGGTTTGGGCTCTTTGGTCTTCCACCCCCCGTGATTTGGAATCTGTCGGCAAATATATCGGCATATGTCATACGCTGAACTCGGGCAAACCCCGACTAATGTGATAATAAATATCTATAAACTGAAAATGAAATGAAAATGTCTTTTGAAAGGGACGGACGGGGGCACTAGATAAATAAATAAATGTCCCAACGACGACAACAGCCACCCGCTACGTTGGAAAATGAAACAATTTTAGTGATTTGATTGCATAAAAACGATGTGCGGAGGGATGAAACTGAAATTAATTGGAATATAGACGAAGCAGAGATGAAAAATCATTACAGGACGTCGCGATCGATATTGAATGGGATGCAACAGGAGTAACACCGAGGCGAAAGCGCGGTGGGATAGACGCGACATAGGCAGAGCGCGAAGCTGTTGATTGACATCAAGTTTGGGTAGTTGGTTTCCAGGTCTAGCAAGGATTACACTTTTTGCAACAGACGTAGAAACAAGTGAAAACCATTTGCAAATCTCAACAGTAGTTAGAGAACGAAACTGAGTTTTACTCGCTGGAAAAATTGATTTCTGGTATTCCTATGCAAAATGTTTCATGTAATTAAAAGACATGCATTCTGAACTAGAGAATGAAAGCTAGTGTCTGTGAAAAGCATCGACTACATTTAATTTCTCACAATAAAAAAATGCATTACATCTACATTTTGTCGAAACAAAAGCTGCATTCTTTATTTTATGTATGTTGTGTGGGATTGTGGGGATTAGAGATTGTACAATATACTACGACTGTTGCAAGAGGGCTATAATTATTTGTTAATATTTATAGCACGCTATTTCAAGAGTTAAAAGACTTATAATTTCATGTTTGTAAAATCAAATGTTTAGTATTAGTAAAGTATTCAACTTCAACCGCACTGAATGACAATTGGACGCAGACTGACTTCAGACTAATATAAATGGCGGCAACAACGACAAATAATACTACGACAAATTTCTGGCTAAATAGGGAAAGGCTTCCTACTTTAGAAACCCACTCGAGAATAAGAATAATTTGGGGGGATCAAAGGGCACGATGTTCAATTCTATTTTTGCTTAGAGGAGTGGTAACTTGCCCTCCTTTTAAACTAAAGTCACTTTACCCCATAAATTAAACCTTTAAATCGTACTTTGAAAATATCCATTGTGGTGTTCGTTGTGTGTTACATAACGATGCACCGTCCTGCAGCCAAATGTCAGTCACATTCATATTGCTCAACTCCGTATTAAGTTGTCATTGAGCTGTTGCAGTCCTCAAAGTTAACGTGAATGTCGCCACTTATGTCTTTTTCAAAGAATTATTGGCTTATAACATCGGTGCCCTAAAACTCGCACCAATCTGAATCTGCGCTTGGCGTGGGTTATCATTGTTACATACACGGCAATTTAGCCATTTCGTAACGTAACCATTCTTTCATCGCGGTCGTATTGAATTGAAGCCGTCTGCAACACTTCGAAGGTCAGTCGAAGAATTAGTAGAGTTATCTGACATCGTTGACTTCATTGAGAGCACCTGATTCAGTAGGACTCAAGGTTCAAGCTTCGTAGCAAGGATTCACTTAGTTGAAGTCTTCAAAAGTCTGATTTCTTAAGAAGGGTGGGTCAAATACAAGTTTCTTTTTAAAAATACAGGCATTTCGCAAGCATTCTCACGAACTGGCTGCTTCGGCCAATTTCGCAGTAATGCATTCAGTGAGTCCAATTTCCCAAGACCTTGTTGGCCTGGTTTCGTACTGCACCTCACTAGCTGCTTAGTTTGGTCTTAGGTGCTTGAGTCGTTTCCCGTTCCCCGCAAAAAAAAAAAAAAATCACAAAAAGGTCAAATAATAGACGGCCAATTGACATCGCCAAGACAATAACATGGATTTAAAAAAAAGGCTCTGTTTCTGCTACACAGCACTTACTTTGAAAATAAGTTTTTAATAATTTTTTTAATGGTGTTCGAGTGTAAAACAACTTATTTCCATCCGTGGACTTATGATCCAGATTTTTTGTTAATATTTGGGGCGGGAAGACCGACAGTGTCAAAAAAGATTAGATGATTTAATTAAAAAGACACAACTAAATGGTCAATCCTTTATACGGCAAAATTCAACGACTCCGTGTTGACTCTTTCACATACAACTGCAATATTCGAAGCTGATTTGGCGATCCTTGTGGAAAAAGTGTTGGGTTATTGAAAACCAAAGCGAATCGTGCGAATGAGACCCCCCTTTGATGAACTTTGATGAACTTTGATGAACATTGATTCCAACCCTCCATCGTAGACCACCATTTTTTAAAGTGTCGCCATTCTCAAAAAAAAAAAAAATGGTTTGCCCCATCATTCACAATAGCTGTAGATAATTGATTGTTCTACCTAATTAGTCTGCTTATTGTTCTTGTGAAGATCGAACGTGAGGTAAAAAGCTGTTGAAAGTTTGTGTTAAATTTTTGTTTTCCAAAGTAAAAGGTCTGCAATCGTACACCTAGCTCCCACTCATGTTTCTTTTAACCACACACTCATTTAATAAAAAAGAAATAATAGTCGGCGTAACAGCCCACACAGGGGTTAGCTCCTAGCTTCTTCGCCACCTATTTAAGGGTTAAGAAATGTTGATTACAAAATGACAATTGGACAAGCTGCTAGTTACGTAACTTGGCAGCATGAGTGAATAATAAACAGCAGATTGAATAGGCACCGCCAAAACAACATGGCTGCCACTGGCTGTAAACTTTGATTACTGTACGATAACTCTTTATGTAAAAGATAAGATCTCTAATTTGCGTTTTTCTTCTATTAATAGCACTACAATCCATGATAGATCTGGGTCTCGATTAGTATGGCTAGTCGGTTGATCTGATATTTTGCCAGTCGCTTCCAATTTTCCACACCAAATTGATTCAAGTCTCTCTCCACCTGCGTGCGTGTTTAATTTCCCGGACGCCATCTGCTGTATCCAGCGGTTTGGATTTAAAAACTTTTCAAATCGGAGCAATGTTGTTCACACGCTCTACATGACTTAGCCCCCTTAAACGTGGGAGCCGCAGACGCTTAACAAGTTTCATGGTTTGATTTCGGTGCTGTTGACATTGTTCATGTTACTTTTCGTTCTTACACAAACTAAAAAGCATTTCGTTGGGCGTTGTTTTTTTTTCATCGTCAATAAAACTTTTTGTTACACTTTTCGTCAATTAATCCGCAAAGGAATACATCAAAACATCTACACCAAATTTTTTCCTGAAACAGTTCGATTTTATATGTTAAATTTCCACTGTTCTTGTTCTAGCATTCTTTATATTATGGACGTTGAAAAAATTACGAGAGTTTTTGTAAAAAAAGATAAACTAAAAACTGCGTTTGATTCGATTTGTATTTTTCAACAAAATGTTGAATTTAAATTTTCGGTACAAGTAGTTGACGAAGCTAAAAATCCAAATTGTCGCATTGCCGCGCAGTACATTATTTACTTTCAGATGTTTACTTCTAATTTTTTTACCTTTCTTTTATCAAATAAAAGATTTCCTCCTTTATCCTTTTACGATTAGTAAGAAATTTGCCCACTCCCGCTCTTACAAATAGTGACACTTTAAAAGTAGTAAATAGAAGAAATGAGGCCAAGTACTTAACGATCTTACGATTGTCATTGCCCTACTCTCTCTTTTCAAATGAGATTGGTCATGGTTACCCTTTTGAAAAGAATCTCTCAATGCCACTGTCCTGCTTCTCATAATTAACAACACACTTCACACTCTGGCCCTGATGATGACCTCATTAGAGCAAAGCACAAACCATCCCGAATCATTTCACCAAAGATTTAAAAATAATTTATATCTCCGAATATCGTCACCACCCCACGTCATTCGCCTGGCACAATAGAACAAAAGGCGCCAGCCAACAAACCGGCGATAAAAATAAAAATAAAGGACTAATAATTGCGAGAACAGCACAAAAGCATCCTCATTAGGGAGGAGGTGCAGTAAAAAGCAATTTCTTTTATGTGCGTAACTCGATTACTGTCTATCGTAGCTAATTTCGAACACAAAGGGGATGAAAAGCAAACGCCGGGCACGGCACAGACACAGACAGATGGGTTGGGTGAGGGAGGAGAAAAAAAAAAAAAAGAACGTATATAGAAAAAATCACAGAGTCCAAATAAACCCAGTAAATGGTCCATTGGGACGATGTGCGGCGGCCAGCTTCGTAATGTGATTTCATTGCAACCCCATCCCCCTGTTGAATGCGATGATGCGGTGCCGGCACACGGACGTCATGAAGGGACGAAGCGACGCGACCGAACCGCACAGATAAATACAGCGCATCCGTTCTAATGGAATTTTAGTGATTTTTCTTTATTTGTCGGTGGCACTGATTGCTTTTGTTTTATTCTTTGTCAACTAGATGGCGGGGAGAGAGCGAGTGACAAAATGCAAACGCAATTATTCGTGGCATCCATTGTCGTCGTGGTTTCGATTTTCTTTTTTCCTTTTTCATGCACAAAACAAAGATGATGATGGGGATTTTTTTTTTCGGTTCGTAAAAGGATTTGAGATCAAAAAAGCTTTTCAGATTTAGCATCAATCTTCTTCATCTGGAGTAACGACGCATCGCCAAAGGGGTGTTAAATTAAGCTCATGTTCCTCGGCAAACATCTGGCAAGAAGGCAGCGCACCCTGATGGTGATGGCTGAACACTAAAGGCCCATTAGGAATGCCAATACTTGTTTGGCACTTCAAAGTGACAATCAAGTCAACAGTCTTGTTTGTTATCCTTTAAATGCTAATCCTTGTAAGGAACTGTGGGCGGGAGGGTGTTGAATACACATGCAATGAGTGTGTTATCCTTTACCACATGTTTTTTTTGTTGTCTTTTATTCTGATGGTGGGGTGCTTTCTTGTGCTGAGGGCAATTGAGTGGAAGTGGAAGTGTGAATCCTTTTTAGGTGCAGATGACTTAACAATCCTTTTTTCTTTGATTCCACTTGATTGGGCGATTGCAAGTGACAGAGTTGATGTTGATTGTTGTGCGAGTTCTTCGAATGTGTCTTGTGATTTGGATGAAAGGGTTGCGAAAAAGTGTGATAACTTTTTTTTTTCCGTTGTCGGAAGTGGGGTGTAGTGAATTAGCTTTGGTTTGAGGAAAAAAATATCGTACAGTCCCTGGCCTGAGGGGTGCACTGATTAAGCCTGTTGTTGAGGCTACAGAAAATCTGTTGATCTGATTTGTCACTGGAGGCGGGGAGTGCAGGGGATTTACAATTTCTCTCAAAAGTTCAATGAAAGTCTAATGAATTTTCAACCAAAATGCATTTTCCTTTAAAAATGTTAACAAAAAATGCTTCTCACTTTGGGGTTCTTATTTGTAATAAATTTAGGTTTTACTTTGAACATAAAAAAAATCGGCTGAAAGTATTCAAGCTTGAGTGAACCTATTGGCAGGAAGTAGCCGTCGGTTTCTGACTTTAATTCAGAGCTCTTTTTATTCGCAGCAAGTCATAAACGATGCCATGAGCTTAACCACAGTAGAAATGTACAAAAAACTGACCATCGGGACTCAGTTTCTTTGCTGTAATAATTTAATACGACAATTCATCTGCTTAGAAAAATTTGTCTACACTTTTTCTCTTTTTTTTTCACCGATCCTCTTCTGTTTTCGCTTTTGTGTTGTATTTTTAATGATTTTTTGACAATCGCGTTGTCAGTTTTACGATTTACAAGTAGTTTTCGTATTTCAAAACTCGTAATTGATATGTATTAACCTTTTATTTATAGAACATTTCTTTCACTCTTTTCATTTCGTTGATCTACTCACCCAATCGCATTTTTGTCACTTAAAAATGCTGAATAATCATATAACATCATGTAGGTTGTTAGCCTACCCTAACAGAAGTCTACAAAATCGAGTAGCTGCATTATTAAAAGAGTTACAAAGCGCCTGTCGCAATTAGAGTCCCTTACAAACAAATTTGTTTAGTCATTAACAGTTCTATAACTTTAGATCGACGTTTATGATGCGGCACGTCTTATAGCAGTTCTTGACACACCACCTCGTCCGATTTAATGTCGTTTAAAATTGTTGGACTCCCTTATCAACTAAGAAAAATCAACTTTCGTCCTTTTTCCTTTTCTCAAAATTAAATCTTTACTCGATTTAAAAACATCTTTCATTCCTTTCCAGGTATTACTACGATAAAAATATCATGACAAAGGTCCACGGCAAGCGTTACGCTTATAAATTTGATTTCCAAGGACTGGCCGCCGCAACGCAACCAGCCGCAAGTGATCCCACCTACAAGTATCAAAGTGATTTGTTCATGACACCATATCACCACAGTGCAAAGCTAAGCTCTTTCATGAGCCCACATCACGGTATGACATCGTCGTCAGGTAAATACCCTTACAAGGACGAATTCACTTCCATTTTCTACTCGAACATTTTCTTTAAATAACCTCACATTCACGCAATTTAAATTCCATTCTTTTCTTTCATTCGTCTAGCTTCCATATTCCCGACGGCAGCATCATGGGGCAACTGGGGTAATCCGGCAACGAATCTTTATCAACCCCATTCGATGAGTCATGTCGGGCCGTCGCATGTGGCACCCCATCTGAGCTCGTACCCGCACTATGCATGACCATCATCGTCAGGGGGTGGATTTTAAAATCATCAACAACACCTAAATAACACATACACATACACGAAACTGACATGAAATGACAACCAACCAACCAACCAACCAACCACCAACAAATAACACCACCCACAACCACCCCTCTCCAACTCAGTTTGAGAGAGTATTGAGTGATGCGCTATGTATTCATTGCGTCTACATAAAATCACCCCCTCCCCCACACTCCACCTCCTGCCACCTGCCACCATCATCGCTGGAAGGATTCACACAGTCACCAGAACAACCCCCCACGTGAGCATTTCAGGGTTCTAGTATACGCGCCATACTGCTCCAGTTTAATTATTAAAAAAAAAAAAGAGAGAAAAGAGCAAAAATGGAATGAAGGGAAAAATCATTCTTTTTTGTAAAATGAAAAGAAAAAAACGAGCCCCCCGCATGAATGGACACAAACCTGTAAAGAGAAAAGGAACCTACGAATTGATTTTTGTACATAGATACAACACCTATACATATACATGTAGCCAGAGACGTAGAACGTAGATTACCTGTATTTTATTGTGAATAAAACAAAAAAAGATGAAAACAATTTTATATAAAACCAAAAAGGAAAAACCATAAAAATCTATATATAGTATATTTGAGTGTATGTAACAATTCACACGTAAATATGAAGAATTTCTCAGTGTATTTTAGCAATATTTCTATTTAAGCAATTTAATTATAAAACAAATGAAAATATGAAAAAAAAAACATTTTTAATCATCGACGTCCTCCGCACGACCGGTGTTCTTCATAAATAGAAAAACCAAATAGAAAATATAAATAAATAAAATATATATATTTCTTATAATAATATTCGTCAAGCACATGCAAACAGCCACACCAAAAAAACAAAAAAAAAAAAAAAATCGTAACTGTCCTCCCTCCCAAAAAAAAATTAAAGAAAAAAATCAACACAAATCCTGTGTGGTTGGATGTTTTCTTTCATAAATGTGTACGACTTAAGTGTAAATAATATGAAATTTTTAAAAATTATATAAAATATTTAATGTTTAAGAGAAAATTTACAAAAAAAAAACCAAAAAAAGGAAATCGAAGAGAATAGCTATTGAGAAGAGAAAAAACAGTTTCACTAACACAAGTAAATTACACAGCGTATACATGCATTGAAATGAAAATAGAAAATAGAAAAAAGAAATCCACATCTAGTTATGGTACTTAAATTTAATTATTGTTTCTTATCTTTTTAATTTAATATTTGAAGAAATTGTTTGACAACGGAAGGAATCTGTCTGCTACGCGAATCGTTTTTAAAACCTTTGTTTAATTTCTTAAGAAGTGCTTGGACTAAAATTAAAGTATGTCGCGTGTCTCTGCCGAAATGAATTCGAAGTTCTTACAAGCTTGTCGGGCTCTTCTGTCAGCCTGGATTCTGGTTTTGATTAGCAGCATAAGAACGAAAAAGAATCTTAAAAAAAGTAATATCTAGGTCTAGGTATTGAAAAAATAATTATTTAAGCTCTTTGGTTGAATCGACGATTGCTAAATCAACATAATATGGCATTTTTATTTTTTTACAGGAGAGACAGGAAACCTCATTTTCGGTAGAACAAATGATACTGTTGATGCTGTGTTTTGGGCATCCAATTATATCTTTTTGCTGTCAAAACAAAGCTCTACTCAAACGAAATAAAATGAATTTGGAAAAATGTGTTACTAAATGTGTTTTAACAATCATCGATTCAGTTATACTTCTGCCCTTTAAATTTGGTTTTATGACCTTTAAACTAAAAATCCAGAAGCGAAATAAGTAAATTGAGTCATTTCAATGTAGAGCATAGTTCTTCGGAAGGACTTTTCAGAACAAATTTCGTGTTTTATGAATAAACTTTTTTATTCAGCGGGTTTTTTTTGAATAAACTTTTCTATTCCACTTCTTTTTTAAGTGTACACTGAAAAACCTGTGAGACAAAGACAATTTGCAAAAGGCTTCGAGAATTTGTGTTAATTTAGGTCAAGGCTTAGTTTAATCTACAAATCAGCCCAAACTTCCTCTTCTCTTGCCCCTTGAATTTATTTAACAGCGTTCTTATAACATTTTGTGTCTGTTAATACGTGTGAGATGTAGATGCTTTGAACAACAAATCAAACAAATGTGAGTAAAAATGATGAGCTAGTTGCCAATGCTTCCGGAATTACTGTCAAATGCTTATCGTATCATATTACTTTCAAATTTGTGAGTTACTGTCAAATTCATCGATGAGCTAGGGGGAATAGCACATTCTTCGATGGCTTTCTATATTGGGTGTGAGGTGGTGGTTCTAGGAGAACCCAATTAGCACTAAGTGCCGCTTTGTATAGTCTGTGGTTTAACCTCAACTTTTAGTGAACTATTCTTTTTTTAGTGATCTTCTGTAAAACTTTCTAGAATGTCTAAATAATCTTTCTATTTCAAGCTTCTTTAATTTTTTGTTTAATTCAATTTTTGTTTAATTTAACAATTCTTTTCACAAATTTGCGGCTCCCTAGATCTATTAATAGTATGTAAAGCGATTTCAATCTAAAAACTCTGCTTTTAAAAATTGTATTCTAAATTTTGGACAGAAAGTCAACACAAAGTATTTGATGTTTGCTTTTATTGTGACTTAGACCTTGAGAGGTCTATTTAAAAAAAAAAACTACTATTGTAACAAATTTTTTTAAGCACATTTTTCCAAAGACTTTTAATTCACTGGATTCACTGAAACTGGGTTATTTAAGACAAAGCACACATTTGCAGTAAATCCCCTTTTGCTTTACTCCAAACCTACCTACAAAACTACCATTAATTTTCCTTGTCATTACCAAATTGTAAGCAAGCATATTTCAATCGTTTTCCGCGACCAAGTCCAAGATCTGATAAGAAAATCGAACGCAAATCATTCCTATTAATAACCCAAAAGGTCATTGAGGCTCCAAACCGAAGAATCTATCGTAAAACCTGATATGAAAACGTCACCCATTTAGATTACCAGGTTAATGAAAAATACCATAAACTCTGTCGGAAGCAGTTAAGACGACAGACAGAACGGCAAACCTTTACGCAGTTCATTTCAATAACAATGCAAATTAGAAATCCATACATAAACACCAAAAAACCAGCAATCATGATAATGATCTCCGCGGCATCTCCACAAACAAATAATAAATAAAATATCTAAACATCTTAATGAGCTCCTCCCACAGAGCGTGGCAAATTAAAACAGTTTACGTCGTGTTTGAATCGATCATAAATGTCAGAGATATCTGTCTTCTTTTTTATAACATCTGGACGATGCGTTCGCAAACAGCAACAGATAACTTCTTTACAGATGTGTATATCATCCCACACGCAAAATGTAAATTCATTTTTAATAAGACTCCACTAAACAGATAAATTATGTATGTATTTCTTTTTTCGTTTTTCCTTCTTAATTTTAAATAAAAGAAAAATAAACATAAATTATAAAAAAAAAAATATATGGAAGACTGTGATAGCTGTACAGTTGTACTTTTCTTAAGTGAACCAAAAAAAAAAAATTTAAATAAAATAAAATATGTAATCAATTACACCTACCTAAAGAGTAGTTTAACTTAAATCCCAAACAAACAAAAAATGAAAAAAAAAAATATCTTATTTAAATAAATTATTATAAAATTATATGTAAAATTGGTGTAAATGTAAAGTTTAAGAATTATATATATTCAAAACCAAAAAACAAAAGAAATCAAATAAACAATTTTTGTGTACAGTAGGTACGGGTATTTATTAAAAATAAAAAAAAAAGAATGTTTCAATATAAAACACGATCTTACTTATAAAAATAATTGTTTAAATAATAAACTCCAGTTATCGATGTGTACAACTGTAAAATTTATCAGTTTAATTAAAACAAAAAAACAAAAAAAAAATATGTGTAAAAAAAAAACTAATTAAGTGTGATTAAAAACAAAAAATAAGTGAAAAATGCAATTTAAAAATTGAACCAAAAAAAAAAAGAAGTTTCTTTTGCTCTCGACCTCTCCTCTTAGTTGAACCACACGAATTCGTATTCCTTGAGCTTATTCTCACCGGTGGGCAGTTCACTGGCGGGTATGCGTTCCCATTTGATGTGGGGTTGGTAGCCATTTTCGTTTGCTATGTAATCGATAATCCTGCGAATGCCATCTTCGTCGATTGTGTTGTATTTCCCCTCCTTGGAGCCATCGGCGCGACCCTCTTCTCTGTGGCCATTATAGTCGAGGACATACTTGAATCGGTATAATGGGCCACCGCCGGTTGTTGTTGGGGTGGCTTTACCGTTTGACGGGGTGAATGGCGTTAGTTTGGTTGTGGATGGTAAGTTTGGTGAGGTTGGTGTCCTTGCGCCTGGAAGAGCTGTTTTTTGAACGAAAGTGGAAATTAGTTTCGTTGAGTTTATGTAGGGAAAAAAGAACTATGGAAGAAGAAAAATAGAAATACGTTTTATGCTGTAGAAGTGTTTGAAATTTAGCAGTTTTCATAGATGCCCTAGTTAATGAGGTCCATTAAACAATTGCACCACGAACAGAAGCCAATAGAAAGCAAGTTGTTATTTTATTCTCATTTAACCTTAGCCTATTTTTAACTTTGCTACTTCAAAAGTATTTGTTCATTGCCATGGAGGATGCTAAAAACAAAAACAGTGCACTCTCTACAATACGAATTTCATCGGACCAGGGAAAAGCTTAGAATTACAGAGGTTTTTCGAAAGAAAATATTTCTGGTATTTTCGTCACGTACGTAAAGTAAGGGTGGTTGGGGAAAAACATTTAAACTTTACTTCGAATTATGGAGACAATAAATAAGACAACATTTTCGAATTAGAGACGTTTTCATATTGTTTCGTTGTTGTTGTTTGCATAGGTATTCTTCGATTTGCAGAAGTTTTTTTTAGCAGACTGTGAGAATGCTTCTATTTCCAGAGGTCTTAGAATTATGGAGGCTCGAATCGAGTCGAGAGTTCACTGTGTATGAATTGAACAGCAAGGCGTCTGTGGTCTTTCAAAATGTGAGCTAAGCCTTACTTGAACATGAAGTTTTACAGAGTTTGTAAAAGCAGAGAAAATTTAGATATCTTATAGAAAAAAAGTAATGGCTATCTACTATGCAAATGATTTTTTCAAGTCGGTCAATTCGATTAACTTTGTTAAACGATTTTCTCTTAAAGTGGACATGATTATGGTTCAGAATAATTATCAGATTGCTAATTATTTATATTGATTTTATTTAGTAGTCTGCAAATGTATCGTGGTGGCAAAATGTAAAAAAATCAATCTAAATTTTAAAACAAACGTCCAACTTGAAAAGCACTTGAACTAGTAAACTGGATATACTCAGAAAAGTAAAAAAAAAATCCGAATTGATTTTTTGTCATTCACAGCAGCTGTATCTTGGTTCGTCCTATTTATAAAAAAAAGGGTTTGCAAAGGTTTTTGATAGAAGGTTTAGAGCTAGCAGTTTGGGCGAAAATTGATTATGACTGAATGCGTTGAAATTTCTAGAATCCGGTGTTTTACCAAAACCATTTTTGTTTAACGACGAGACTAATGTTGGTCGCAAGCGGTATGTAATAAGTAAAGTGATTGCCTTAAGAATGTAAATAATTTACAATACATGGAAGTATTAAAGCCATAAATTTTACAACTAAATTGCCTTTTATGGAGAATATCCTCCAATGGGAAAAGCTTTTTAAAATATATAAATAAATTGGAGTTTTGCTAATAAGAATGAACAGATAAGATGAAAATACACAGAAAAAAAGAGACCATTTTTTTTGGAAAAAAAAAAATATTTAGGATAAATTCGAACATTTTACATGGAGTTTTTACGTCGAATCAGACGGAAGAGAATTGAGGTCGACTTTGTTCTTGATCTTTGAAAGTCCAACTTAGTTAGATTCTTAATAATGTGGCTTCTTGTTATTGAGAATTCAACGATTTTTATGAATGTAATACTTGCAGTTAATAGAAGAGCAACTATCACCTACAACGCGTTGTAGTGTTAAAACCGCCCTCAGTATTATACGTGTTTCAATCTTATTCAATCGTAAGTAAAACAATGTACACATATCCTGCAGCTGGAAAACTTAATTAAATTAGTTAAGAATTAAACTAATTTAGAGCACTTATTAGCATTATTAGTTAGCATTATCAACGAACGACCAAAAATTCTGCAAAGCTCAGTCCACATGTATTTTATTTATCAATTGCTGCGTACTTTTTCCAGGAGGAAAAATTCTATTCCTTAAATAAGAATATATAAAAAGAATCCATAAATGGAGTTGAAACTATTTTTTCTTTTTGTTTATTTCAAGATATACAGATCACCGACTGAACACAAAATAACTATTTTGCGTTGACTAATCAAGTTCCTCTCAACTACATGCGTTGGAATCTTATCCAGATCAACTTGTGTTAACAATTTTCTTCCACAAATTCTCTGCACTAAACATATTTGGGTTTTAATGACTCTGCGATGAATTACTTATTTGATTCTTTGACTAAATTCAATCATAACACTCAACTGACGTCATACAACATCTTTAAATAAATTTTAGAACAAAGAATGAGCCTTCAATGAGCCTAGTCATTCAACTTTGTGATAAATTTTAAATTTTCAGCTTGACAGGGGTTCGCTATTTAAATTTTACATGACAACACGTTGGATGTAAATATTTATATGTTAATCTCGGCTCACAATCAAAAGTAAAGAACTTAAGTCAGAAATGTGATGACAACATAAATAGGAAATCATTTGTGTTTCATACGTGCGCCAATACTCGGGATTGTGAAAACTAGCCTGGATTAACATTTTTGAGAGCTCTTGCAGTGTTATTTAAATAGACCAATCCTAACCAAATTCAATGAAAATAAGGCTACAAAAATATATGTAACAAGTAAGACATGCAACAAATGAACCCTTCAATGCACAAATTGATTAATTCCACTTTTAGCCATTGAATAAAAATTTATTTAATTAAATAATAACGCACATTGTTTCATTGCAGTTCTGAAATTTTTGTTTTATGGAGTTAATCGATTTGTGTACTGAACGGCTCAAATATCATGCGACATAAAACCACCTAAGCATTTCCTGCAACTCGAATTTGGGGCGATTTATTCAGGCGCTCCTAAAGGCGATACAAGCTTGTAGTTAGATATTTCTTAGTAAATGATAAATGATCCTCTCAAAGCACCAAAAATACATGTATAAATCGTGTTAGTCACTGTGTTAGTTACCATTCGTGCTCGGTTGCTGCAGTCCTGTTGGTGTTTTAGAATTAATCAACTGTGGTGTTCCTAAAGCATTTTTAGGTGTAGCTATTGGCGTTATTGTGGCAGTGACTGTTTGTTTTCTAAGCGAATTTGTGTTTTGTGTCGGTTGCACGTTATTTGAAGGTCCCAGCGAACTAGGCAGGACCTTGTTAAGCGGTTGGAAGGATTTCTCTTTGGCATTTAGTACTGTGTTTGGTGTGAGTGTATTTTGAATTGGTCGTTGTCCTTGCGGTGGTGTGTTCTTGTTCTGGCCTCCTAAGCTAGGAGGTCCATTCGAGGTGGTTAATGGATTCGGTGGAGAAGTGTTGAAGCTCTGTCCAAAGCGTGGTGCCACCTGATTGGGTTGGCCACTGGCAGCAAATGTCTTGCTCTGGCGGTTCCCTACAACAGGTTGTCCAGCTTTACCTGAATTGGTTAACGGATATTCTTTACCATTCACTGATGATCCTGGCGTGGCCTTCGCTGCTGGTGATCCAATCGCATTCGGTTGTGGTGCTGCCAATCCAACTGACGGCTTCGTTGCTGGCAAGTCATTAATCGTCCTCGACAGAGGTCTGAACACAGCTTCCGGATTCTCAGGCACCTGCTCGGCTATGTCGTCAGCATCGTCGGTGAGCTTCTTTGTGAGAATACAACCGCCACATGACGGTGTATCTAGCGGAGTGGCCTTCCGAAGCGGCGGCAGCACCAGAGGCTTCTTAGGCGGCGGCGTCGTCACAGCCACAGCCTTTTCTGCAAAACATAAAAAAACATGTCAGTGGATAAGTAATTTATTAGCATTATCACCTCTCCCGAGTCTGACGGCTAGTTACTGTTTGATTATGTTAATTTATGTCGACACGGTTGTCGTTAGTTCCTAATGCCTGAGCACATTTATAATAAATGAGTGTGACTTGGGTAACAAGCCTGCACACGTCTGGCCATGGGAATGAGAACTTTTAATGTCTTCTCGTGACATGCTGCCGGATTTGAACTTACTTTCTGGGCTCCTGTAGGGATAGTTCTTCATTGCGAGAATCTTGAACTTTCCATTCTCGTCCGTCGCGTAAACTGTCACATGGTAAATGCCATCCGCCGTGATGAAGCCGAACTCGCCCATAACGATGCCGTTCTCATCTGCAAAACGAAAGGAGGCATTAAAAATACAAAACATTGAATGGCATTAATATCTGTCGGTTTGCAGGCGAAAGTAAACTGGTTTTTGATAATAAAAATTTCATAATTGTTTTTTTCTAAAGTTGGAGCACGTGGTGGTTTGATTCTAACGCGAACAGAAACGAAGCACCGGCGATTGTAGAAGAGGAGAATGTCTCGCAGCGTGGTTTCTTTAGTCTCGGAGACTAGGATTAGCTTGTCTTGCAGATAAAGGAAGATTAATGCTTTCGCAATAAATCCAAACAGTAGTTTATTTTGTACGAACTTGTCTGCGGGTTAGATGTGAGAAGAGTTTTGGGAAAAACCTGCTTCCAACGCATAGATATTTAGACGGGATAGAAGTTAGCAATAATTCTGGATTAATTGAAAGTTTTTTTTGCAATAAATTGTCCAAATTTTCTTTGAACACACAACAAAAGGCACAAGAACTTGACTACCGAGGTTAGAACAGTGTTTCCAAGAGAATGGTTGCTTAGATAATGACTCAGAGCAACTTCTTTGCTACAGAAGCTTTGAGAAACATAAAGTCACAAGGGATAAAGCTCCAACGATGTAAGTATAGGTTGTCTCATAAAGGGTCAGTTCTTTTTGGTTTCGAAAGTAAAGTGAAATAAACACATACAGCGATACATTTTTGATGAAAATTACCACCTTTTTTGCACATTTCGAGCGATATCACAACTATGCTGGCTTTTAACTCTCGAGTTCTCAGATTATTCACATAGACACATTCTTTCGCATACCTCCACAGAAAAAAAAAACAATGGTGTCAAATCCCCTGATATTTGTGGCCAATTGAAGTCGGCAAGATATGGTACTACGCGACGAGGAAAAATCACCTCTTCGATCAGTTGTAGGTTTCCTGGGCCTCATATGTGGCAAATTTGTTTGTTTACATACGAACATTTTCTTCGGGAATGTACCTCATTTCTGAAGTAAATGTTATCAGAGAAATCGCTTATTTTTGTTTGTTGTTCCAACACCCAATAGTCAAAACGTACTTTCAACTTTTTAAGGATTAAGATGCAAATCCAAATGCAAAACACGCCATAGTGAGCTGTACGACACGCTCAATTGCTACGAATGCTGGGAAATCGAAAAATTCGGCAACACAATCATCAGCAACACTTGCAGCTGCAGCAGCAATATTTTCGACAGAGCTTGCATTACGATGATGCACAGGCCTTACGATACGCTGCAACTCTCTTTAAATTTATTCATGATTTTACCGATTGCTTGGGTAGTTGGTCGAAACGACCAAAATCATTGCGTCTTGCGCGAATGGCAAATGTTTTAATAATAAAATAATACTTCAAATAAGTCGTATTGAGTTTAATAGGCATTAAATACTAGTCTTACCAACTTGAAATCATGAAATGAATGTATAAGCTGAGAGTTTTCAATTTCTGTTGCCTGCCGATAGTTATTTTACAATTGTTCTTTCATTGAGCAAATTATAGCTAGATTCTTGAGTCTTTTTTGAAAAAACAATTTATTTAGCAAGAGAATAAACAATAAAATTATTTTTTTTTTCTGATTTGCGGATTAAATGTTGTATTGACAACAAATCTTTAATTAAAACCTTAAAAACAAATCTCTGCCATTGAAATAGTTTTCCAATGAGGACAGGTCGATGTTGATTACCTCTTGTTTATTATTCAGTCACTTATGCCAATTCATCTTGACAAGTTACACGTTTGGAAGGAGATTCCAACTTTGTTTCTAGTGGAGAGATGCATTTTTGGATGAATGGCTATGTTAACAAACAGAATTGACGTATATGGGAAGAAGCTAACCCAAGTCACACGCAATTAGCAAAAATTTAATACTTAGTGTGGACTTTAAGCTGACGTTGTCATTTGTCTATGCTCCTTTAAAAACGATGTTGGTTGGGTCAACACCGTCAATGGTGAATACTACTTAATTAAAACTATTTTTTAAGCTTAAAATGGAACGGCTGGCGAAGCGTTAAGTTGTATATAGCAAGCAATGGACATCCAGAACTAATCATTCGTAGATAGGGCATTACTTCAAGGAGGTGTCATGTGTTTGATACCAAAATCCTGACACTTTAATCAATTAAATACCAGTAATGACGAAACCGCGACACTGATCAGAGTCTCTTGATGTCCTCCTTAGGAAAAAAAATCACTTAATGTCCCACAGAAATAAATATTTTTAGAATATAAAAAACAATTTCTTCTGTGAGACCTCTTCTTACGATATAAAGTTTTTGAAGTTGCATTAATTAACTATTCGAGAGTCAATATAATCATTTTTCAAACAGTGACAGGGAATTTCATGTTTCACAGACAGACAGACACCGAAGTGGTTCCATAAGGATATTCCTTTGGAACGAAACCATAAAAAAAGATTTTCATTTACACCTCACAAACAGCCTTATTTTACTAGAAGTTTCCTTTACTTAAAATTGGACTAGATCAACATTTTAAAAGATCCCTACGAAAAGTATTTCAAATCTCTAACTTCAAGGGAAAGTGACTTTGACAAAGAAATGTTAAAGTTCAAAATGCAGCACAGCAATTTTCACTATTGCAAACGAAATTCACAAAAAATAAAATACAGAAAGTTAGCGATAAATAACGAGAATTAAAATTAACATCCTTGATTAAAAAATGATTCTCAGTTCTTAATGTTTTCGGGATCTTTTTAAAAAAAACATTCATTCAAATCATTTTTTGTTGAAGAGGTATAAAATAAATTGCTTTTTCTCCTTGTATCACTACTGCAGCAAACACTTTTCTCTTTTTATGATTTATCTAAAATAAATAATAAATTTATGATTTATCTCTAATAAGTAATAAATGGTCGCTGTCTTGTACCATGAATTGAACCGCAAAGGACTTTCCGAGCAGGGTCCTCTTCGCTCATACGAGCTAGGTGCCCAGCCTACTGGAGTCTACCGAGCTTTATTTTCGTTATAACATCTGCTTTGAGGTAGATTTCATACAACTCATGGTTGTACCATCTCCGGAATTATCCTGAGGGGGCCAACAATTCTCCGTAAAGCTTTCCTGTCGAACGCGGCTAACAGGTCGGAGTGCCTTTGACTAAGCACCCAAGTCTCGGATCCTTAGGTGAGTACTGGTAATACAAGTGTCTTGTATAGCAGCGGTTTTGAATTAATGGTAAGGTTCTTGGATTTGAAAAGCCTTGCAAGACTGTAGTAGATTCGGTTGGCGTTAAGTAACCGCCCGCGTATTTCTTCCCTGCTACTACCCTGACTACTGACCCTAGGTAACTTGACTATTCTTCTAACATTTCTCACTTTCTTACTATTAATTTTCTGTAACCATCCTATATTATAAAACTTGTATACTTTGAATTTATCACAGAATTAAAGGATGCTGTCTTATTGTGGTAGCATATTTTCAAGAAAACTGAACGAAACTTTACTAACGAAAATTTCATCCAATCTTGCGTTATGGAAATGGAGTTTCGAAATCTTTTGAAAAAGATGTTGATGACTGTGGAGATTTTCGAAATCCGGTGAATGGAATCATCTAAAGAAGATTCCGGGTCCAGGATAATGCAACTTCTTAGCACTATAAAAGAAACTTTATCTTATTGTACATCCAACCAATGTTATAATTAAATTAAATTGAATTGAACTTCCTACTTCTGATCGTATGAGACATTATGTGGTATCAAGTAAGTATACTGATAAAGTTAATAATAAACACATTAACACCACTTGAATTGCTAATGAAATGCGACAGGATCGTAAAAATCAATGCAGGATTTAAACACCATTGTGCATAAATCTTCGCTAAACGTTTTAATTCTTTTTTGCGTAATCTGCAACCCGCGCGGGATACCACTTTAGAAAAGATTATTCATTATTTGCATAAAAATGTTTGTTAAATCATCTTTGCATCGTTATTATTTTATTACTTAATTTAATTTAAGTTTTTTCTAAGAAACATTAGTGGTGCGCTTTTAGTCGAGACTTGTTTGCTAACGTTGTCTATTTATAGAACTTGAAATGATTGCAGCTAGACATCAATCAGATCGATCAACTTCTCCTTGAAAGGAGAAAATCTGGAATTGACAAATCTTGAATTTGCCAATTCCAGATTAGAAGTCAAACATGATGACTATAAAATTAATTACCATTGTTATCACTGTTTTCGATATCCAGTTTTTACTTAGAAGATGTTTCATGGAGATATTAGCACTGTGTAAACCTCTCAGAACCAGACAACATGTCAGCAAAAAGAATGCAGTTGTCAGAAACGATTGTTACTCGAAGAAGATTTATAGACGCGTCTTGGTTGTGATTGAAAGGAAAGGATGCATGCTTTTTATGCACTGCAAATAGATAAATGATCAGATGATTAATGGCATTTCTCGTAGTGAAGATCAGCGCAACATGGCTAAATGTCATCGTGGCGTTGTTGTGTCAATGTCAGCTAAGAATTCTTCGGAGTAGGAAGTAACCCCTGAATTTGTTTACATATTGTGGGTAATCACTGTGACTTGTCAACATTATAAATAGGCTCATGAGAATGAGAAGATGAAATAAGAAAGATTTCTTATTTAATAATCGTGCTGGGTGTGTGATGCGGAAATGTGGTGTGCAAATTGACGAATTGACCGAAGCTAAACTGCTTTTTTTAAACACAACAGTTCGTTGCTGATATCGAGAAAATGAAAGCCGAAAAGACTTCATCCATTATCTTGGTAGATATTTTTGACGATTCTTCAAGGGTCTACTAACACAAGCCCTCAGAACTTCCTTTAAAAATTAAAAGAATAAACAGATGGATCTAGTCCTATTTCATCCGAGAATTAAACTAATGTAAGCATTTTTTTTTTTTTTGAACGACTAAACAATGCGAAGTCCCTCAGGCTCCTGGACCACTGCAGTGTATTCTAAGCGGAAATAACAGCTATTCATGAGGCAGCGCGCTTGCTGTCCATGGGTTCGATAGATGGTCAGTCTATTGTACTCTACATAGACAGTCAGGCGGCCATAAAGGCTCTGGAAACACCATTGATAAGATCAAGAATGGTAAAACAATGTCGCCAATCTCTCAAAGAGATGGCGGACAGGTGTAGTCTCACCCTGTGCTGGGTCCCTGGGCACACGGGTATTCTAGGCAACGAAAGAGCTGACAAATTAGCAAGAATAGGAGGGGAATCGGAGTCAAATAATAATCAAGGGACCCCCGGGCCCTCCATGCAAGAGGTTGGTTCACAACTAATTGCTGAAGCCATAACGGCAGCAAACTCCAGATGAAGCAATCTACACTGCTGCCACATCTCTAGGCTAGTGTGGCCGAAGCTAGATAGGGGCAGGACAGAGCAGCTGCTCTCGGTAAGCAGGGCAAATATAGGCAGACTAGTGGGAGTTCTAACTGGCCACTGCTTATTTGGCAATCATGCCAAAAGAATGGGAATCCCCTCCAATGATTTCTGCAGAAGCTGCAGAGATGAGGAGGAAGAAGAGACAGTACTGCATCTTCTAGGAACATGCCCAGCACTCGCACGCACGAGGAAGCGCACTCTAGGTGCATACTTCTTTAAGGAGTTAAGCGAACTCGCTAGCATGGATGTAAGGCGCATCAGCGGCTTCATAAACAGATCCAACTGGGGGCCCGGGGGTACAAGACTACCAACGTTGGCATCAAACAGGTAGCCTGCTAATATTTTTGGTTTGGTGTATTTGCAGGAAATCTATAGGCAGCTAGTCCGGGGCAATTGGAAACAATCCGGAGGTGTGACAACACAATGGGCCAACAAATGGCCTAAGTGAGCTTGCGTTACAGCGCAGGCAGTCACTTTTACCTAAGACCTAAGACCTAACCATTGTTTTCGTATTTCGTAAATTCATCATAAGGTTAGGATCAGTCAAGTGGTTTCAATAAGTCAACTAAATTAGATGAACATTGATTTGGATGATTGACCTTCCATCCTGGACTTTCTTTTACGAAAGAGGTCAGTAATATCAATCAAGTAGTGTGCGAATCGAATACATACATTATAACTCGAAAGAAACATAAGCCATCAATAAAACAGATGCTTATGACCAGACCTGTAAAGTAATAAAGTACCTTTAGACTGAAATCCAGTATGACTTTGCTGCACTATTAAGCTAGCTCTTCAAGCTTCTGACTTCTGACGTACCATAGACTGATAATTTATATTGCCGTATTAATCATTTAAAGCCGTATTAATCATTTAAAACATAATTCTACACTTTTCTCTGCAGATGCTTGATGATTTCTGTTACTACTTCGTGCGAATGTTTAACTCCACACCTAATCCAAGTTCATGTTACGAAACAAAGCGTCATAAGTTGCACGTTAACACGCATGCAATTTTGCGGATATGCAATTATGTTTACAGCTTAGTCTCACCTGCAAAAGTCAGAGTTGCAGACGTGATTGCCAATGCAGACTCACGGCAGTTTTACCAGCTGACCCACTGAGTCGTTAAAAGATTTTGACATTTGAACCAATCCACGAGCCGACTAACTTTGAGAGTTCTTAAAAATGCCAAGTGAATTATTTCTGCGTTTAAAAAGAAAATTTTGACAAATCAGTGTGTATTTTTGGGAGAAATCTTGTTAGTTAAAAGTCATCTCTTTATTTTCGTTGAATTATAAATATTTGGTTGTGCAGTTTTGATGAAAAAAAAAAGATTTTCTTAGAAGAAAATGGTAAACATGTTTTGATAGTGAGACATTGTCTGTTACTCATTGACCTGTAATAAGTGAGAAACATTGACCAACATTTCAATGACTGCGGTTAAAAATCGAAAAACGATGGATTCTTTGTACTAAACAATAATAAAAAGTTTCTTAAAATAAGCTTAAAGTATTTTTTATTATAGGATTTTGTAATTTTGGTGACAGTCTCGGGCAATCAATGGCTCGCTAACACAAATCTAAGCATATATAGTGAGTGTTATCATTTATTATTATTAAACATTATTGACATATAGATTTCAATTAAACGTTCGCTACCAGGGCCTGGAGTCGAAACAGTGCGCGTTAAAACACAATTAAGACACAAGAGAATGACAATCGTCTACTTAGGATAAGAAAAAGAAAATAATTTTGAACTCTCATACGACAAACTGTACAGACGTGTGTACACTCGCAATTTTCGCTCACTCTTCATGTAGACTTGAATTAGTTCTATTCAAATCCTATATGCAAAAAAAAAAAAAAGTGCCGAATGGCATAAATAAATAGAAATACAAAGCTTAAACTTCACACCGCGTGTTTGTTTGATGCATCAATGGATGACACTGAAATTGCGAGACTACTTTGGTGTGACATAGTAAGCTGCGTGCATATGCAAAGTGTATATTAACCGTGGTGCTTATATTATAGCACACTGAATTTTTAAGTGCCTACCAGAATCAGAAAGTACCAGTAAATGTCTTGTTATACAAGTTTATTCTCAAAAACTAGTAACCAAATCAATTCAAGGTTTATGTCAGTGGCTTAAAAGTTTGCTCCTTCAAAAAATATGTTGCCATATTTGGCTTGAAAAAAGCGCCGTATTATTCCAGATAGTTAACATCACAAACTGTGAAATTGTGTTTGTGTATTTAGTTTTAGTGATTTATGTATTTAGATTTAGGTCAGGCTTAAACTAGACTCTATTGGCCACTTGTCTAGGGTGGAAAGAAGTTTTTTTTTTTTTTTAAAGAGAACACGACATGTATGTCGAAACAAAAAATTTTGTTTGTTTTCGCTTTTCTTATTTGACATCAAATTATTTCTAAAAAATGTATTTTTTAATTTACAATTATCTTTTGGCTAAGGACAGTGTTTGTGGACTAATTCAACTCGTTTTCTTCTAGTTAGAATGTTTGTATTTAAGAGCCAAGTGAATGCCTGGACATTAATCAAAACTAAAGTAAAAAAAAATTATTTCTCGACACAATTTATATTAATATTCTTTTTAAAACTTATAAAGTACGTTTTAATAATTGTTAAAAGCCTTATCATCATCATTAGTGGCGTAAAAGCCCACGACGGGCCAGAGCCTAGCTTTTCGCGTCTCCACTGTGTTGTGCGCGTTATAATTTTGATACATGTGAGGGGAACCTACAGTTAATTGCCCGAATTGCGAAAGCTTTCCCTGACAGAAGTACTCCAGGAGGAGTGTCATGTGAAAATTGTTTGTGGTGTTTTTTCCCCGAGCTGTATTCGAACCCGGGTACTCTCGCTTAATAGTCTGACGCAATAACGATTAAGCTACCGCGCCTACTTACAAGCCTTGTAGCCCCTTGTAAAAGATTTAAAATAATAAATAAATAATAAATAAATGAAAATAAATGAAAAAGAAATAAATGATTTCAGAGAAAAGCCAATACAGTAGTCGCTTGATAAAAAAACGATAATGCAAATTTATCACAAATCGTCAAATCTCTGTAATGTGAACTTTCCAAGAACACTGAGAAGATGATGAACTAATTGCACTTATCCAATTGCGAAGGACACCGAAATTCAGCTTTAAGGAGAGTTACAAGAAATTAATAATCTCCTTGGAATTGGAAATTGGAATAATTGATTCCGAACACAACACGTCAATACAAGAAGTTGAAGACTATGCCATCGGAGAATACACTGATGAACCAGAAAAAATTGAGGACACTTCGGTGTATGAAAACAATGAAGTCACACCAGCTGCTCCCAAAATAGCTAGCGTACTAGCGATCCCGTGGAAAAATACTCTTCTTGAGTTTGAAGATCAAAATTGAATTCAATGAATGAATCAAATGAATTAAAAGCAGAAACCATTTCCAGTTTGCTGAAGCTAAGGGCAGAAGCAACAGAGGGCTCAAGGAAAGCTATTTGCGACTGTTAAATAAGAAAATAAGAAAATATCTTTGCCGATACAAATGCAGGGACGTTTCATTGGTTGTCTCCCATCACTTGTTTCCAATCAATTGATGCCAGTCAGTTGTTTAGAGTCGTCGTTCCAAACCAAGTATAAAAATGATCACGCCGTCTATTTCGTCCCTTTTTTTTCGTTTTAATAACCAATAAAGTGAGCTGAACCCGTGCTGAATTGAATTTTCTTTAATTTCTTTCATTGTATTCGCTGAACAGGGCTCTCATCACGTAACTTTTCGGATGATCATCGCCCAGACGACTATCGTCAACGCTATCGTCAAAAGTTTGCTTCACATAACACTATCGCTATCGTCACAGTTTGAGTGCTACTAAATGCTACTTTCCTTTTGTCAAAATAAAAGCTGCTTGTCATCCTTCATTATCCTTTCGTATTTTCAAGTCTAAGAACGAATTGAAAATATAGGTATATTGCACTCTAGTTCATATCAAAAAAACTTATAAGCTTGAATTAGTTAAATTGGTATCTATTTATAAGCATTTTATTTCCTCCCCCCAACAGACTTGAACAAGGACTCACACCAAAGGTCTCCATGAGAAAATGTGGGTTGGATATATGATAGCCAGTCAAATGTGAGAAATAAAAAAGGCATTTTTTCTGGGAAGACAATGTATAATGCAAAAAAAATATTAGCAAAACTATTTTTTCAGCATTCAATCCAATATTTCATTTATTTTAGCCAAACATTTTTCAATATTTTTCACAATTTGTTCTAGCACGATAGCAAATAAGGTATCGTCAGAAAACCATCGTCGAGACGATAGAGAATAACAGTTTTCGGCTCACGTGAAGCAGAGAAAACGATATCGTTCTGCCGATTTCGTTTTTTGATGCTTACGTTAAGCACAGCTATCGTTCAAACGATATCATCAGACGATAGTCGTGTTAATCGTCGAGAGCCCTGAATTTCATTAATTTTTATTTTACTTAAACTTGAATTAAATCAATCTCTTGTCTTAATTTTGAAACTTCTATTGCTTTGTTAAAATAAACCCACATAAATGTTTTTTCTAGAGTAAAACTAGATTATCTTCTGAATTCATAAATGTTTAAACTTTGTTTAAAAAAAATCATTTCGTGTCGGTTTTAAGGAGTTTAAAAATCGTTTCGGTCAGTTTAGTAAATACTGAAAAAAGGTTCCAGTAATGTGAATCCGAAAAAGTTTTGTTTTAATTAGTTCACATTGTCGAGGGAACGGCTGTAGTTAATTTTTTTTTGGTAAAAAGTAAAGTTCTTACAAAAAGTAGTAATTGGGGTACTTAAATTTAGTTCCAAAATTTAGTTGAACCTTTTTGCAACATGTTGCTTAGCGTTTTTGTGAAGAATAACTTTGCTTTTTTGCTTGGATTCTGCTCGTTTTGACCGTAACAGGCAAAAAAAAAAACGAATTGATTGAGAGTCTCAGTCTTCAATCATTCTATAACAAGCAAATTTTTTCCACTTGTGCATTCTGTCTCAGTTCTTTGGTCCACTAGCATTCTTTCCACACTTGACCCAATCGTTTCGAAAGCTTCTCGGAAACTTTTCTGACGTCCATTTGGCTGGCTTTCAAGGTAGCTAGACACAATTTGCAAAGACGTGCAATATTTGTTTCTTCTGATCATGATAAAATTATTTTCTTAATCAGTTAGCACGTGCCCCGCCTCCTTCTTAGCCACTGGTACCTCAGGTGTGACGGAATGGCAATTCAACAAACACATTCACTTTTGTGACCTTTAAGAACATCTTTGGTAAAAGCAAGGAAGTGAAATGATTGGTCACAAAAATCCATCCTTGATGTCGATTGACACTCAAAAAACATGTCGACGTGAAAGAGTTCTAAACTTTCAATTCTATTTCTAAATTATGATTAATCACCATAACTAATGACAAAAATAGAAAAAAAAAAACAATAAAACAAGTTCTAAGTATAACAACGGATAAATCACCAACCCATCTGTTTGATTTATTTTCATCAATTCCACAGTCCGAGTCGGGTTCAACTCGTATTTACAAACAATTCACCTCAAATGGTTCGAATTAATTTTACTTAAATATTCATGAGAACCCCGCCATACACGCAGAGTGAATCAAAATTAATTTTCGATACAGTTGCCGTCGAATTAATTTTCATAATTCCCCCAAGTTTAATATTTTTTTCCGTGCATTTATCTTATTCGATTTGCACGGTGAATTGTGTTAGCACCACACGCGAATGAAATATGAGATGAGAGGAGAGTAAAAAATAAATCGATGAACAGATAAAATGTCAACAAAAATCAAACACAAATGTCAATTTGATTGCTATTAATCATTCACAAATGGTTTCTCATTCAATTTTTTTAATTGGTGTCTTAGGAGATTGATTAGCAGGCTAATTTTGGTTCAGAGAAAGGACGAACTGCCGTGGAATGCACTTAAGGCATCAAACAGAGGTTATCACTAGACCACCCAGGGAATTATCATCAATAACTTGTTCCCTCGAGCTACTGAAAATCCATTACGAAACAATCAACAGCATGGCATTTTAATAATTGATACATTCGCTAATGAATGATTTCATATTTTCAATTAAACAAACTGATCACCGCCGTGTGCGATGAGAAAATGTGTTGATTACACAGACGGGTTCTCTAAATTTACTTAACCAAATTCAATTATGCGACCCGCAATCTATGCGTCGAGTCTGAATGGAGATGCGACGAAGAGTTATACAAATTTTTTGCGATTGCATCATACTTTTGAAAAGTTATTGCCCGACACAAGTTGGAAGTTCACTTATTCCATCAATGACAAGATGTAAACACAGCGAGACGAAAAAAAAAAAAAAACCATTTTTGCGTGGATGAAAGAATGTGAATATACAACAGAGTTGGATAGCGAACTGCGGTTATTTTTTTCAAAAGCGGGTCTTTTTTGACTTTAGGAATGTGGAGAAGCCTAGTACGCACGATGAACAGGCCCATTCTGCTCCGAGTCGTGAGGGGCTTTCACGCCACTATTTAGATTTTCTCAAAAACCAGAAGAGGTAAAACTATTTGGTTTTTCAGTCTTTGATTCAGAATCAAAATACGTATTGCATAAAAAAAGTCAAACATATCAAAATTTTGACAAAAAAAAATTGGTTTAATCTTTTTTTTCTTTATCAAGATTTGAAGTTTGCAAGCAAATTTTCTAAAAACTAATAACACAATGAAATAAATTTGAATGTAGGATTAAAGAACACATTTTTGGCTTTCAAAACTGGTATGAAGCTTATTGTAAGTGTCGCCGCTGTTTTTTTTAGGAATTTCTTTTTTCATTCTAATTGATTTTTTCCTAAATTTGCTTGTACCTTGTAAACGGGACGCGATAGACACCCATTGCTCATCCATAGTAAAAAAAAAAGCTTGTTTTGACCCCTCAACAAAACAACGTTATCATTTTTTGGCGCCAAAGTTATCGTACTCTCCCCTATGGCATCTTTTCCAAAACTGGGTTAGGGACATGGAAAGAAGTTCTTAACACTCACCTCTTTTCTCATGACGATGCTGGTTTTCTTCGATGCTGTATCCGAATTCATACGCACGAACTTTTTCTTTACTCTTCCCCACCTCAGCTGGGGCAGACTGCACTTCGAGGAGAGCTCCCTAAAACACATCCAAATCATGATTTTTCCTCCTTCAAAAATTACACGGAACTTGAGATTCGATGGGGACTACTTACAATAAACAATATCGCACAAAACCGCCACATTTCGCAGATGTGGAACGTAAGTTCTCAAAAGGAATCCACACACGGAAGACGGTGGATAGAATGAACTACAAACACGGATATTTGCAAGAGGAATTATAAAACAGACTGCAAACACGGATATTTACTCTCAATAAACACTCATTGCACAGAAAAATAAAAATATCAAATCTTCAAATTCTCACTCGTATTCTATTTTTTTTTTTTTTTTTTTTGGAAAATTTCACTTGAAAACAAATTTTTCAGTAACAACCGCGACTGCACATTAGCACCACACCACACCACACCTGCAACACACCTGATGTCCGCATCAATAATAAATAGACAAACATTGCCAGCATATCCGAAAAATATAGAAGTAGACCCCATCGAAGAATCTCCATGATGACAACGTACGAAAAAAAAAAAAAAAAAAACACCAACCAGAAGAATCATCTCTTGGGGCAGGTGACTGAGGAGAACCAGTCGTTAGTTATATTGATGGGGGGTAGCGAATGGCGACGGTCTACAGAACGACAGAGCGACAGAGAGATACGGCACACTGATCAATCCAAAACGATCGTTTTTCCCTTCGGCCATCCGTCGGGCGAGGTGCGACACTCGCAAAAAAGAGAAACATGTGTCGACCGAGGTGCTTCGCAGACTTTTCCGGACCTTGTCCAACATAAACAGCAGCAACGATTATGATAAACATTCTTAACATTGACACAATGCTAAGAGCGGTCGTGCTCAGCTGAAATACACTAGATGATAAAGATGCTCGGCGTCGTCATCATCATCAGTGGCTTTGTTGCTGCTGTATAATTATTTTTAATTTACTATGCCGAACAGTGTGTGGCAATCTTCGCTGGCCGGCCTCCCTCCTCCGACGACCACAACGACTGGTTGACCATATTGATTGAGTGGATTGAGATTCTTAAGGAAGTGTTGCTACACAATCGCGCCGTGGTGCGATGCATCCCAGCTGCAGATGCTGATCTTTACCGGGATGCCATTTGAACTTTTAGTCGGCGCTGCGGTCGGGGCGAGTAGGCGGCCTGGCCAACAAGCGGGCATATTAACACATTACGCTGTGATTGTTGGTAACTTTAATCGGAGATTACCATCTACTTAGCGGATCTCATGTGACAACTTGGGCTTAATCCGTCGGCGGGGGAAGACAAATTGTTTGCATTCACAGCAGGGGGTAGTTGACGAGCGGTGTCACTTCCTTGACGATTGAACGCTGCTTCTGGTCTTCAGGGATTCATGTTCACCTCTGAGTAAAGTTCAAAAGCATTTCGATGTCATTTTCAAGGGACACACGAGCCCCGTCGCATCTAATGTCGACCGATTGAAGGAGAACATGCAGCTTCTCCACGCCGTTTTGGTAAACGATGCTTGTTTTTCTTTTCTTTTTTTTGCACACGCTTGTGTCATGCATCGGTGGCAGTGCGGTGTGGACAAAACAATTTGAGCCTCGGATTTATTTACTTAACACTCGATTCGTGATTTGCCGACACGTTTGTTGCTTCCTAATGCATTTTTATAATTAAATAAATTAAATGTTAAGCATAATTTATCCACCAGCCTGCGGCCGGTCGCTAATCAGCGTCGAGAAATATGGTTTATGATAATGAAATGACGATAAATTGGAATTATTTGCATTTATGGCGCGGCAGGTAATTTATCCAAATGGAGATGGTGCGCCTGAAAGTGGATCTTGGGAGTGGAGGTGGGAGAAGCTGCTAGTGGTGGTGTGTGCATCTAGGCGGGATGGAGATTTGGTTTCATCCATTGGTGGATGTTTGGAGGTCAAGATTCTGACCCCTGGACATGTCAAATGGCTTTTTTTTTTTAGAGGAGACCTCGTGGGTCTGGTAGTTCTTAGAGAACCCAATTAGCAGTGGGCATTTTGGGTGGGCAAAGTGGGCAAAGTGGGCAAAGTAGCATTTTATTATGACAGCTCTGGAAAGTGGGGAGTAAATTAGGATTTAGAATCATCGTGCGGCGTTGAGGAACAAAATCAAATCTTTGATATTTATTTGAGACACCTCGTCGAGGGATTCAGGGAAGGGTTTGCCCTGGCAACCGCTGGGTAGAGGCAGAGGAAGTGAGTCAATAATTCTAGTTCTGCTGAGCTCTTACAACTTTAGCAGTATACGAAATAAGGGATCCCAAACCTAGCTGCATGCTCTCCTATTGGCCAGTGACCCGTATACTAATCGCTGTTATTTTGGAAATGCCTGTGCGAGTCTTATTTAGAAGGTCCTTAGTTCGTGAAATGTTATACCCTGGCCAAGTCTCCCTTAATACTGCACAGTTGGTTAACTGAGACCAACTGAAGTTAGACATTTCCAAGAAGGTTTAACTAGCCCATAGCTGACGAGCCATGGAGGGCAGTTCGTGTTTGGCCAGATCATCAGTTTTCTCGTTACCATAGACATACCTTCGAATGCAGCAGGTGGGCAGTGCAGAGGACCGGGTTGGAAGCGCAGATAGGCAGATAGGCATCACCTGATACCGTTGTCGAAAAGATGCTATCCAGCAGCAGCCACTGGACCAAAATCGCGGCATACGCAGTGGTAGTGCTGAGAACCAAAAAGGAAAGAGGAAGGAGATAATAGCTCCTCAAATGATCGAGTCGAGTAGAGCCTGACTGGCAGGACTAATTAATTAACCTGATGAAGAAAATGAAAAAGCCGGTCTCCTTTGGGGGTAAGAAAACGACACCACTCTGAAGTAATGCGAAAGCGGTCCTAGAGTAGATGGTGTCAAGGAGAAGAGGTCAAGATGTGATTTTAGTGCATGAAAGTCTCACACTACTTGAAGCAGAACGGGCCTGTTCCATCTGCCTATTAGGTTTCTACATCGTCCTTAAGGCACAAAAAAAAAAGAAACCATAGACATTAGTATGTCCTGGTACCTATTATGGTAGTTTTGAACATTTCGGCGATATCGTCAAGCTCGTTACGACATTCCTGGACTAGTTTTGTGTGGACGTTGACAAAAGTTCCTTGATGGCAGATTGACTGCCAACGAAGATCGCTAATCTTAGCATTGGCGTTGTGTTAGAGTGGGATTAGATTAATAGACGACACATCTCCCTAATGGCAAGCATTTTCGCTTGGAAGATGCTGGCGTGATTTAAAAGTCTGTATGATGCGGATGAACCTTTTCGGGGGCGAACCTTACTAAAGTGAAATAACATCGAATGTTGCTTTTTAAAGTAGCCCTTATTTTGCTTTCATAAAGTGAAATAACACCGAATTATGGAACTGGCTATGGAGTTAGAAGTTTTTTAACTCTCAATTTATTTTACATATTTGAAGTGAACATGCAACGCCATCAACCAGACTAAGTAAATATTTTTAATTTCTGCTTAGCCTACGTAAATAACATTTGTGGCGCGTTCAAGTTTTTGAATTTAGCGCACACTTTTCGTACGAATTGCAACATTCTTCCAACATCCCGGCAATGTAGGCTCTTCGGTTGAATTATTTTGACGTGGATTTCTTTTTTCAACTCTTGTTTCGTAACCCAGTTTAAAAAAAAAAAAAACACTTTAGAGTGGAAAACAAAGAGAAAAAAACACTTTTATTATTCAGCTCCTTCTTTCATCGCTGAGTCCAAGTCACAAATGAGCTAAACAAGATATCCATCACCCTCGAATCTTTCCCCTTGATTTCATTTGACAGCGTGTCTTATGCAATTCCTATCTGTGAATACGTGTGAGCTGCCAATTGGTTTCTGCGAAGGTTAGTCATTGCAACCATCAATTTTTTTGCAAGCTTTAGGCTTCTTTTAATGCAAATATCTACGAAAAACGCTTCTATTGCAATTGTAATGAGCATTTCTCCAACTGAATCTGCTCAGAAGCCCAAATAAGCGTGCGTGTAAAATGTTTGCGAGGGGTTTTCAAGCCTGGAAGCTGGGTATTTTGTACAGGTTATTTGTGGTCCAAGCTTTAGACTAAATAAAACCTTAACCTGCTGAGTTGTATGCTCGCACAGTTCGATGCGCAGATAAAAAATATCGACCGCTGAGTTGTAAGCTCATCCAGTTCGATACAACTCTTTAATATTTTTCGAATGAAAGTCAAACTGTTTTATGTCTTCGATAATAATATAAAAATGTTGAATTGGGCTCAAATCCCGGCCATGTCCAAACGTAAGAAAATTGTAATGCAAACGCCGTTTCCCATTAGTGACATATTCATATAATAAAATAATAACTTAAAACAGTTATGCATTCACTGCAAATATCATGTTATGATAGTGATTCTTTTCAATACAAAATCATTTTTTCTCTTCACTTCCTCTTTTCAATGCTTTTAGTGGAGCATTTTTAAGTACAAATAATGAGTTTCATAAATACAAATCGGGGGTTTTATTGAAATCTCTTCAACTGAATAAAATCTCTTTGACAAGAGGCATCTCTTCAAATTTGGAAGAAAAAAATGGTCGGGTGATGGTCTAAATGCATCAATATAATAATTCATCGACCAATTTTAAAATTTCCGTAATGTGTATTCACCTGTGAATTGTGTCGTAAAGAAAATTAAAAAGTTGCATGTTACAAAAAATGAAATACGGTGGAAGACGTTGGCGCCACTAACCACCTGTTCTAGTATTACTGAGCTCTTCCACTCTTATTTATAAATGATTAGCTCTACATTCAATCAAAATGTACACAAGGTCCGCTTAGTGAAATCTGTTCGTATGAATCTTGACATATGTAAGGGGAACTATTTTGACAAGAATCAAATAGAAACAAAAAAAAAAAGAAAACGTGTGTGAAGAAAAATAAATAGAGAAACTACAAAGTTCTATTGTTTTCTACAATAAAGATTGATGAATCCTATGGACTTTAATATTCGAGAGTGTGTGTATACTTGACTTTATGGTTGTTAAAACAACATAAGTGACATTTTTATTTTTTTGAAGGAGAGACAAAAAACAAAGCTTCTCGTAGAACTAAATGTACCGTTTATGCTGTTTTAATTATTACAGTCGAATATCTCTAAGTCGAGCTCCCACTTAGTCGAATTTCCCCCTAACTCAATTTTTTTTCGCCATATTTGGGCCCTTCCCAATTTTCCATGCAAAAACCATCCTTTAAGTCGAACTCCCTCTAACTCGAACTAATTTTGATGTACAATGAATGAATGCATTGTAAGCATAACATCTGCACCCATAAACAAGTTTCAAATTCGTAACAGCGCCATCTACCCACCAGAAGTGGAAACGCTCCAAAATCACTAGGTTCTTGATGGTGGTGGTGAGAGTGGATGAACGAACATTTCTCATCCCTGCTATATGCAATAGAATATTCACTTTTTCGACCGCTCTCAAACTGTTCAAATGGAAATGAACTTAATTTTCAAATTTCTTGATGGAAATATAATATATAAATTAAAAAATGTACAGTGAAACTTCGGACTTTACAACGGACCCCCTTTTATACCGGACGATTTTGATGGTCCCGAGAGTGTAGAGAAGTTTCACTGCATTTAAAATTTTTCTCAGTTATGGGCAACCTGCAATATTCGTAGCAGGCGTTTTCTCAAATCTTTTCAAAACGTAAAATGTGAGAGTGAAGCTAGTTTAAAGGTAATTCGCCAACCAGTCTATATGATTCAAGAGAATGATATGGGAATTAGACGACATGATAAAGACCGGCTAGGACATATCAGCGTTTTTATTTGGATAAGAACATGCATAAAAAAACTAGATATCCCAACAAATTCAAAGTTGTGACCAGGAAATAATTTTAAACAGAGAACCAGTTAATTCTTTATTAAGAACAAAAATAAATTATAATAATGAATTGTGTGTGTTTATGCAAATAACATGCCCGAGTTCTTTATAATCGTTGACGTTCTTTACGATTTTGATGTGTCCCTAAAAAGGCGAATTTTTACACGTACTCATATCGGCTTTAATTTAAATTTACAAACAAGAAAATCGCACGAGCTCATTTAGTGGAACAAAACACAGCTCAAGTGAAAATTCTTGGTTTAATGTCAACGGACGAATTTAAGACCACCACCACGAAATTAATGTTCCAATTAAAAGAAAAACGGAGCAAAATTGCAAGCACTAAGATTAAGATTGCAGCAAGCTTTTCGAAAACGTTGATAACAGCTTTGTGCACTTCTTTTTTGGTTTCCAAAGATGTGCGTGTAAAACTCTTTCATCAACGACATCGATCTGATTTTACCGACGTCGCACACTGGGGCCAGTTGTATGAAGAGCATGCTCTGAATGCAAAATTGAAATTTCAAGTCTCACATAAAAGAATGGTATCAGTGGAAAGAAGATAAAATTTCTTATCAAGTTGTTAAACTTTTAAGGCGTTGGAGGTCGTAGGTAAGCGCTGAAAGGTAGGATTTTTTTAAAAGAAAGGCGTGTGATACCACTCTTTAATGTTGCTCGTGAAATGCCCATTTTTGCATTTTGAGCGTGCTCCCGATACATTTGGCCCCTGTGTGCGTCGATTATGATGTCTTTCCTACAGGTGGAGAGTAGTATATTGTAGATGAAGGCAGCTATCACCACGTTGGGATTTTCGGTGGGTCTCTCTTATCTAATATTCGCTGAGGAGTTAAATTTATCTGCACCTTCTCCATTCCTAGACATTTCAGAAAGAACTTGTTTGAATTTTATTAAATCCAAAAACTGTTCGAGTTTCCATTGAACTACAATCTAATTTTCAATCATCGGAATTTGTTTCAAACTGCAATCGGTCCACTTTGAATGTGAGTGATGAAGCCAAATCTAGACCACGGCAAAAGTTGAAAGTAGATACCAACCAGTTTTAGATTGTCGCCGAAGAGCGTTTGTTAGGTCACAGTGTGACCTCATCTTGATCCACTTTCGCCCTCACACTTTCACTTTCGATTGATGTCCAAATTGCATTAATGCCAATCAAGTCGATTTGACTCATCATTCAAATATGCGCCAGCTCAGGTTTGTCATCTCCCACTTAAAAAAAAAGCACTCAATTCCCACACGAAGCTCTAACAATCCAGACACCAGTTAATGACTCCCATAAATTCTAACCACCTCCATCCGCAAAAGCCGCGCTTAAAGATTCAAACCCCGCAATCACACGCCGCGTTAAGCACGCTCCGTTTATTGCGAAACGAAGTGCGCTTTTGTTTAGGCCAACAGTAACAACAGTTCTTTTTTCTGTGCTTTTGTTTTGTATTCTTTCGTTTTCCTTTACAAAAATCACTTAAACTATTTAACAATGGCGGATTGGTACAAAATTAAAAATAAAAAAGTAATCAACAACACACCATTCGACGGTGGAGCAGTTCTAATCTCTGACTATTTGAACGAGGGGTTCTTAGGCGACGGGCAAATGGGCTCCCTGGGGCTGGAAACCGTTCTCGTCAGCGATGTAGTTGACGGTGTAGGTGACGCCATCGTCACCGACGTACTGGAAGGATCCCCTGACTGAGATGGCCTCATCCTCGGTGCCAACGTTCTTCAGCTGACCCTGTTCTGAGTGGCTCTTGCCATCGCTGGTCTCGACGCTGCAGGGAAAAGGAAGGAAAGCGTCAAAAAAACTGCAGGTTGTATGTCGGAAGATCGTTACACTTACGCAAAGTTGTATCCCTCAACACCGATGTTGTCGTTGTCGTAACGGGTGATAACAGCGTCCTGTGGGGGAGCGGCCACGGCGAGGGCGAAGAGGGCAGCGAATACGATAACGAATTTCATCTTGAGATTGGTTTGGTGTTAGCGTTCAAGTAACTGATTACTGAATGATGTCTAGACTTTGGCATCAATTCAATTTATACAAAAGTTGATGTGATGAGGCCTATCGACCGCCGCAGAGATGCCCAACAGGTCTACGAAAATTCACACGAAAAGCAAAAAGAAAAAAAAAAAAACTACACACATTTATTCAAATTTTTGACTGCTCCATGCGTTTTGTTGTTGGGGCCATGAGGCGCTTTCAGGGTGTGATACCTGCCGGTGGCTCTTCACTCGCACTCGCTCTGACCTATTGGCTTGGTACCCGCGAATGGATGTCATGTATCAAAGCCGGCGCTCGGAATTCGGGGGTAACTAGTTTTTAGTCTTTTCTCCTCTCACTCGTTCGGCTTCGAGCGCATGTTTGCTCTTTCCCCCTGTCCACACACTAATTAACTCTCGAAAACGGCTTATAAACACTTGACCTTCAACTCGGCGCTCAAACTCATCTTCGTTTCGCTAATAGACCAAATGCTTCGATGGCGGTGATGGGGGGCGTGCGTGGCAGTTTGGAAGACAATAAAACGAGCCAACGAAATCTCTGACGTCGAGACGTCTCCGTGGCTATTGTAAAATCTGCAGAGACTTGTTGTTGAAGGCTGTCATGACTTTGTATTTGCGTCCGAGCCAATTGGATAACAGTTTGGGGGCATTTGCCTAATATTTGCGATGATAATTAGAAAGTGAACGATAGTTTTTCGACGACACTTTGGTTTGGACATGCACTGCGTTTTTTTTGGAACCGGGCGCGCTGGAGCGAGGACGATTTGTGGTTGCATTGAGGAGTCGGGTGTGGCTTAACAGGGTTGTGCAAAGTGATTTTAGCACTAATTTTTGGTCGTGAAACGTGGGTGGGATATTAAGCTGATTGCCGTGACATAACCAAACAAATCAAAAGGTTTCTGGAAGACTCTTAAGGGGAGGACTCGTATCCTGAAAGACTCTATTTTTTCCATAGGGTTTTAAGAATTATTTGAAATAGAATAAGAGAGACTTGGAACAGATTCAGAAGTAATTCGATAAGGGTTAAATTCTTCCTAACGATGAAAAAGAAATAGCAATACTCTTTTTTTTTTTTTTAAATGCGATATTAAAGCTTAGAATGTTAAGCCTTTGTTGACCAAACATTTAATGTCATGACACGTCTGTCATACAAAAAACGTAATAACAGTGGTTAAAACTAAGATAAATAAGTGGACATTGAATGCTATTTAAAAGTCTATTAGCGATTCTGTGGTTTGATTAAGTCATTTAGATCATTTTATATAAAAACTAAAAGTTTTAAATAAAATAAATTATGTGCTATTAATCAGTGCGTCAACAAAGCGCTTGAATCGAAAACTTACCTAATCTACTAAAGATTTGTATGAATTTTTCGAATTTCATTCAAAAATGTGCACTTTGATATATTTTCTACATTTTCTAAAACTTAGTTTACTGTTTTCTTAGTGTTAACTATGATAAAAAAAAATCCATCTTCCCAGTTTCTTTAGTTGTAGCCAAGGCGTTCAACAAATGTCTTACTTGTCATCAATTAAAGTAGCCAACGAAAATAATCTTAGAGGAAATAACAATTAATTAATTAATTAGTGATAAAAGGAAGTGGAATTCATATAGAAGTGATTGCAAAGAAATGAGCAAAAGGAATGCATTTGACCAATAGCCGCATGTTATGTCATGCGCAGTAATATTTTAAATAAACTCGACTTAATTGTTCAAAGTAAGACTGATGAAATTTAGAAACAAATACTTGTTAAAAACATTACAACAAGACTGAAAGAGTCGAATGCATCGCGGCAGACTTGAACTTTTTGAATAAACGTGTAGACTGCTTTATGTACCTTCAAATCGTTAACTATAATTTAAGAAATGTCACAACTCAATTGGGCTTTTAACATGATTGGTTATTCCAAAAAGATTAAGAACCCAAGTATAAGGAGGAGTCGTTAAGACTTCGCTTCCATTTCATACTCTTAATAAAATCATTCTCAAGATTAAAATATGATAAGTAGTAACGTGTGTCCACATAAACGAGCCGTAGTACAATTTAATTTTTTTTACAGTACTCTGTTTTTTTTTTGATTAAACCACTCAAGCAATATAGAAAAAAAAAATACTTCGAAATCGGTTGTATTAGGCATGTCTTAACTTCTTCAGTAAACAAGATACTAAAAATTATTGAAAAAAAAAAATTCTTTATTTCCTTTCAGGCTACTTTCTACTGTGTGTATGAACTATTTATGTCAAAAGCTTCGTTTTACTTCGGATATTGCTTTTTTACATGGGTTTGAAAGAGCGTGCAAGTTTAGGCTAAGAGGATCTCTGTTGTACAAGTGGTTGTACTTGTATTGTAAAAAGTTTCGTAACAATTTTTGACGATTTACTGGCAAGCTTCAGAACATCTTTTTTTTAGTCTCTTTAAACCTCAAAAGTTTAGACTGATTTTAAGATGTTTAATTCTCGTTCGTCCCTTGATTAGCAACCAGTTAAAAATACGCACATAAAAAAAAGAAAAGTTCACTTAAAAAGAATTATTAGGGAAGTTTGAGGTGAACACTTTAATTTACTTATTTCTGGGTTGACGTTGAATATTACGTTCACTTTGTGACATTGGACGAACCATTTTTCAAAACTCAATTGCCTTATTTCAAATGCCTACGCAAAATTTCAATGTTACCTATTCATTTGGATGAAAATCTAAAGTGAAACAAGTTTTCCAGGTAGTCCAAAAATAATATCAAGCACAGACCAAATTGAGAATGTCTACACTGCGTCTTATAACCAAAGCCAGCCTGAAAGATTCCTCTTCGCTTGGTAAGGTGGACTCAACGGCTGAAATATGCTTTCTTAAGGATTATAAATAAAACTAAAGTTTTAACAGTAGAGGGGCACAAAAAAGCTAGGCTCTGGCTCTCAACGGGCTGCTACGCCGACTGATGGTATGTAAAGTTTCGAGCTTACATGTCAAATGAAATTTGTAACAAAATGTTAAAATTGACCAAAATCTTAAAACTTGTGTTTCCTGTAGCTTGTAAGAAAACAACAAGTTTTAAGTGGAACAAAGTTAGAAAGAACTGTAGTTAGTTTGACCTTGAGGTGCTTCGATTATACGCAAGTCATCTGAGAAGAAATCGAATTGATGTCTCCTTTCGACAACTCAATCGAATGACCAAATCACTCATCACGCAAAACAAGTCGTCTTCACCTCAACCTGTTGCGTCCACTTCATTTCGCCGATGCCATGCCATGTCTTCATTTGCAAATCTTACGTATATCGACGCCCACAGAAACTGCAAAATTTTATAGCACTTCAAGTCTATTTTTAATTATACTCCTCCGCGTGGTCTTTTTTCCATGACGTTGCTCTTGGTCGCTTTCCAATGAATTATTTACAAAGTTATGTGACAGAGCTCACAGACCAATCTTAATAACTTCCACCTGACAGATGCTGAGATATGTTTACGAATCAAAACCGATCCTACAACTCGCTCCATCGCCAATGACGCCAAGTTAAACCGAATTTATAATTAATGTCACAGTTCGAATTTAGCATCAGCGAACGATGTTTCGTGCCTTTCCCGCTTCGCATCAATTCGGAATATAATTTATTCACTTAACCGTGATGAACAATACGTATTCTATCGAATTGATCGGACGGGGGGCCCCACAACAAAACAGTTGGCCAAAATGCACATGTCCTTGCCGCACTTAGCTGGAACCAGCCACCCGTGATTAAGAGAAATCCGCATGCATCACCACTGCGAAGCTGCAGCCCTTCGTGACAGCAGTTCATTTGTCTTCGGTTGCAAACCAATTTAAATTTCACGTCTTCAAAAATAATAATTTAATGACTGCACCTCGTTGGTAAATCCCGTCCCACAGACGCGAATTAAATTGGCGAAATTCCCGCGAAATACACTCGCATAACGAGCAGATACAGTAAACGATACAAATCATTGCCGTTTATCGTCATATCAATTGCTTGACACTGCGGTTAAACATCATCATTTATCACATCGGCTCAGTCAGATCCAACGTGCAACGTGCATAGACGAGGGATTGGCAGGGCAGTGGCTGCCGCGGAAGGCCGAACATGCACCCACCCAAGGTGTATTTGCATTTTACCAATCCCAGCAAACCCAGAAATTCGCTTAGACTCGTCTCTCTGTGTTCATTTAAAATACCTCGATGTGGGTTGATCTTCGTTAATGACCTTGATTCATTAATGCTGATTAAAAATACGAGAAGAAACCGAAATGGAAACCGATAAAAATTACATAATTTCAAACGAGCAGATGAAACTTGTTCACGTATATGGCGGTGGTTTCGTTTTGGCTTTTTCATCGAAGACTTGTATCGGCGGGGAGGCGAAGTCATAAAAAAAAATGTTGGCTTAGTTAAATCACGTTGGTTGAGAATTCGCGGCGGCTTTTTTTTTTGTCTGCCGGATTAGATGATGTTCCTTGTGGCGGAAAACATGCGGAAATGTTTGATGATTGGCTGGGAATCGATTAACTTTGCATTTGAATTTGGAAGAGGATTCCGACTGCCGGTGACTGGCGAGGCAAATGCAATCAAAGGTCGAATACTTGGCAGTGGAGCGTGATGAAATAGTGATTACTGCTACCATGTACTGCGTGCCTGAGTGGAGATTCTAATCGCTTGCAGCGAGGTGTGAATAATTAGGCGAGAAAACACGTTTTTAATACTGGTAGCCTTCTCACTTAGGTGGTTTTTTGCGCGATGCTCTAAAATGAGACAAGAATCTTTGTTCCAAGTATGAGTAACACTCCATTCTTTGTGGATCAGTCATTACTCGCAACATTCTTCTTCTCGTTGCATTCATTACGCGATCTAGCTCCCTTTTTCGGAATTGGGTCTCTGAACACAACATTCTTTCGGGAACTCATAGCATAATTCATTATTCGAACTTCATCTGCAGTGGCCCGCTTTTTCGGAATTGGGTCTTAAGTTTAACAAGAATCGGAATATTGTTTAGCTCTTTGGCACCGCCTTGTATCAGTCTTTGGCACCGGCTTGTAAGAGAAGGTCAGATCTTGTTCTAAACCAGTTCTGATCATTTGGAACCACGTCGCGTGGGCTATAAAATATCTAAATCGGTTATGAAACTGTATAATTCTTGCAAATCTCTGATCATTGTCAATTGTGTTCATAAATAAAATTAGCTTACAGTCTTTCTAATGTAGTTCGAACAAAAAGGATGACTGAACTGTTTAAGAAGGCTGTGCAAAGGCAAAGCCTATATGGCTGGTGCCTAATGCACTTATTTTTAGCCATTCACTTTGCGGCAACTACTTTCAAGATTAAAATATTAATTGGCCACGCTTTTTGATTACTTGAAGGTTGTTAAAAATTCCAGCAGATTTCATACGATAGGTCAAATATTGTAAAACGTGTTAATTAAATAAAAGCCGGACATATAATAAATCTATTAGGTTACAGAGCTCTGTAGCGCTTTGTACATAGCCGGAAAATTCAAAAGGCAAAAAGGCTGAAGGGAGATATTTGACAACTAATATATAGGTTCTATAGGGGAAAATACTTGATTGAAGTCAATAACTAGATTAAGAACATAAGACAATAAACAATGTACAGTCAAAAATGTTTCATAGTTGAAAAAAGTTTCAGTTCTAGTTTCATGAAATCGTTTGATGCAATCGTTGTTGACCGTACTGATTTAACGTGTGTTGTTTTCAAAGAAGTAAAAACCAATTTGTTTCCCTGTGAAAAGGCGTGGGTTCCGACATAAAATCGAAATTAAGGTCTGCAAAAAGTCAGCTTTCTGACACATTCCCCACCGGCAACGGCGATATTTACCAATCTGGCGTTTAATTGGTATTTAAGCCGTTTAGTTCTCAGTTTCATCATCATTAGTGGCGTAACAGCCCACGAAGGGCCAGAGCCTAGCTTTTCGCGCTATAATTTGACTGACAGTTCTCAGTTTACTTCACTATTAAATCCACTTTTTAATCCTTTCATGCCCACTGCTGTTCCTGTACAACATGAGCTTCATATGGCCAGAACTTGAAAAATATCGATGCAATTAAAGCAAAATGTGTGTTAATTTCATGCTAAAACTAATTTTAAATTAATATTTAATGCTGCATCAGATGCTTGTTAGTGCAATAAGAATATTATATTCGGAATCCTTTACTTAGGCTTTGGTCAAGTATAATTTGAATAAAAAATTAAATTTTAATAAATCTCATAACTTGTTTCAAAATCACAAAAACATTCTGAAATTGATTCCATCGTATTAACAAGATCTCAATCTCTATATATAAAAATGAATGTTTGTTTGTTTGATTGTTTGTCCTTTATAGACTTCGAAATGGTAAAAGATAGAGCATTGATATCTTTGGCAACTTTGTTCAGAATACTGTTAAAAAGATGTTGGTACCAATTTTCCGTGGAAGTGAGGCTTCCATTGAGGTGAAGTGGAAGCTGACTTTCAAAGTTCGCCTGATACTGTCGAGTGATATATGAACCAATAGGTCTTTAAAAATGAGATTGAGATGAAATGAGGTCTTTAAATTAATCTTAGTTAATTCATTTGAAAAAGAAAATCTTGCATCAGGTATTCTTACTGCAAGAAAATCAAATGAATTCGGTCATCTACAACATCTGCGCTTCACCAAGCAGCAAAAACCTAAAAGACTTTTCTAATCCTATTTCACTTTAGAGTAAAAGTACATCAAAACGAAACAAATATTGTAGCCGTCATCTTCGGCACCGCAGTTTCAGCTCGGAGTCACGGAATGCTAGTAAAATGCTAATAAAATAGCAAAACAACCCACGAAGGACCAGAGCCTAGCTTTTCATACCTCCATGTGTTTGTTATGCGCATTATAATTTTGACACATGTGGAGGGGACCTACAGTTTAATGCCGGTTCGGAACCGCGAATTGCGGAAGCTTTTCATAACAGAAGTACTCCAGGAGGATTGTCAGTCGTTCGGTGAAGGTGGGGCCGTGAAAAATGTTTGTGGTGTTTATTTTTCCCCGAGCTGGATTTGAACCCGGGTACTCTCGCTTAAAATGCCAACGCACTAACCGACTAAGCCGCGGCGCCCACTCTGACTGACTATGCTTCCGTTTAAACTGCTTATAAAACGAAACCAATTTCTTGGATATGTCGAAATCAAGCTGGTATAACTTGGCGCCCTGCGTGAGCTCGAAGAAAAAGCTTCTTTTCTATTGCATCATAGAGATTTTTAATATAAAGCCTAAGATTGTATTTTATTATCCTGGTAAACGGCAACAGACTAAACCATAGCGATTTAGGTTAATCGTAAAATTCTAAAAATTGTTCTTGAAAATTAAAATTAATTAACTACTGCACTAGCTACCACTGCCTACAATGTTATATAGGCTTTGGTGTTCCCCACTCATATACTTGTATACCTAATCAGACAACCAAGAAAGCACCTAGTCTAGTCATTGCATGAATGACGCAACAGCAACAACGTTCTTTCATCACCTTCAACTCACAGCCAAGCTATTTTCAAGGGTTAATAACCTTCTTTCGAAAGAACGAAGCCATCAAATAGTTCATCTTCTTACCAACCTCAAGGCGGATGTGTGCAGCCACAAATAATTTTCTGGTCTTAAACTTCCGCACTTAAGTTCTACTCATTCTCTGCCCACACTGTTGACCTTGAACAGGTAGTAATTCTTTCAAGTGCTCCACCACATAGAACAACCAGTCGGCCTTGCTCCTCACATTCCCGCAACCTTACAACACTCGATTGAAGAAGCATTGGAGTCCAAATCTCATTACAGCGACGTCGCTTCCACTTGCCCCAGTTCGGACTCACCTCACACGTCAAAGCCTAAGGTCTCATCTCACAACCAAAACTCTCTGACATCATACTCACGTCCATCCCCGTTCGAAATTCTAAACAAAAAAATATTTGCAAGCCAAAAGTGTTTACCCCTCACCGGCTCACTCAGCCAACCACTTGATTAACCTCATAACGACACTTATCCAGATCGAGACCAACCATTGAACTTGAAGTGGATTAGCACTCCTCGGTATGCGGCCTGATCGCCTAAAGTCACGCACTCGACGGCACGAGTCAACACTGTCGTCGCTCTTGGCGTGGCCAATTCAGACAAGACACTCTCGTTTGGTAATTGATTTTTTGTTCAACAACGTCTTTTATTGCTTCGGTATAAAAAAAAACTTCACTTAAACTAATTAACAAACTGTTGAACTCCCAAAATTGATGAAATGCCATCGGTTCTGGTCGCTGCAACGTGCTGCGTTTGAGGTGGACAGCTTGAGCTTGGTCTTCGGTCAGGTGGGAGACTTAGACGACTGGGGCAACTGGCAGATGGTCACCGACGGGCTGGAATCCGTTCTCATCAGCGACGTAGCTGACGGAGTAGAGTTTGCCATCATCACCGACGTACTGGAAGGATCCCTTGACTTGGATGGCCTCCTGCTCGGTTCCGACGTAGTTCAACTTGCCGCTCTCGCTAACGACCTTGCCGTCGCTGGTCTCAACTCTGTAATCAGGATATGGATCCTTAGTCTTCATCCACATGCGTTTTGCGTATTCACACTTACCCGTAGTTGTATTCACCGACTCCAATGTTGTCGTTGTCGTAGCGGAGGATCTCGGCGGCCTTTGGGTCAACTGGGGAAGCCACGGCCAGGGCGAAGAGGGCAGCGAAAACGATAACGAATTTCATTTTGAGATTTTGGGAGTTGCTTGCAGTTAGCGTTAGTTAGAAAACTGAATGATGACAATGCCTCGACATCCAGTCAATTTATACCGATCACTCTTAATCGAATTTTGGCAGAGTATCGTCAAAGTTTGCTCTGCAGCCACCAACAACAAAACCAAAAAAAAACCCGTAATTCAGTCGTGAATGCGAAACGAAATAAAAAATGCGAAAAAGAAAAAAAAAAATTGCAAAGTGGGAAATATTTAAATATTAAGTGGTTTATTCCAATGGAGATTACCTTTTAGAATAATCGTATGCAGAGGCAGTCTGGTTTTTGGCGAACTTTGTTTTCTCACACTCGCGGCAGAATCAGATCGCGGAAAGTGAAATTTTCGGCGTGTATTTCATAATTCGCGCACTCGTTGCCATGTGGTCGAAGCAGATAAATCGAATCATTTCTTTATTGAACGCGATTTAAAGGTCAGACGAAGTGCGCGCAGTGCATTTTATGATCGTTTGGTTGATTGAGCGAATAACCTATGCTCTGGCCCTGTATGGGCTGTTACGCAGATTATTTATTTCTTATTTTTTTGGTTGATTGAGAGTTGAAGCGTGAATTTTGCGGAAAATATTTTAAATTTAGACCGGCTTTTAAGCAGGAAATTTTTATATCAATGTATGTGGAGAAAAAAATACTTCATGCGGCTTTAGGTTATTGCATTGCATTTATGTGTTATATGTCGAATTACAAATTTCAGAAGTCGTAAGGCACACACAGTGTATGACTTATGAGGGTCAACGTTATACTCAATTCAAGTGCATTTAAGAGAAATCCGACAACGGACGCGATTCATCACAAAGCGTGGATATTTTATCTTTTCCGACAACGGACGCGATTCATCACAAAGCGTAGCCTCTTTGACCTTTTTAAATTGCATTCAGAACTCGGCTTTGTGGGTTTTTAGTGAGATGTAGTTATCGAGAAAAGGTAGGCTCTGGCATTTAACGGGCTTAACGCCAACCAATTATTAAATAAATTAAGAATTAGTTGTCGCCCACCATAGGACACAATAACTTCGATTTAAATACAAGGAGACTTCAAATGCAAAATGGAAATGGCATCACACCTAATAAAGGTATACTAGGGTGGTAGGAACAATGCAAATGAAACAGCTGCAAAAAGTAGAAAAAAGTAATGTAGAGACTTTTACAAAAACAGAGCATATGAGTGATGGGCAATATCAGAAGGGTGAGACAATAGCGCTGCTCTAGAACAACTGCAAAACCCAGAAACCTTGCATAACTATGATGACGACAATATCTACAGAATCCAAACCTAGCATATGATCAATACCAAGGACAGAGACAGCAGATATATGAAGTTCCAACGTTCTGGAATGAATATGACCAAAGGACAAAGGACCAAAGGGCAGTCTCTATCCCGAAAATGCTCAATGGAGTCGCACAAGACCGTTGCAACATTCATAAAAATGAGATGATAAAAAAGTAAAAGGATTGATTGATTGTAAACGATAGCATTTTGCTTTTTTCATATGATTTACAATAAAATCTAGTAAAATTTAATTTTTTATCTTTGAATTAAAGTTCGACCAATTTTTTTCAACAAGACTGCAAAGCTGAAGCCTGCAGAAAAATAGATAATTATAAAAGTTATTGAAATGGCTAAAATATTATCCTCATTATAAATAAGTGCCGAATCGATAACAATCATTTTCAGACGCATATTGGTGATTGGATTTTGCTCGATCAAATTGTTGCGAGCAATTATAGTTGTTCCTTGTGTTTTAGTTTTTCAAATAATCACTAGCTAAATTGGTAACTTTAATGAGAACTAAGAAGCACTAAAAACACAAAATCACATTTTTACGTAAAACTGTTTGAGCTGTTGTTCATGTCTATTTATTCGAAGATATGGATTCAATTCTAGCTTTCAACTGGCAATCAATCAAAAGTAATGGATGGGGTTTTATGAAATAAATGAAACTTCACTAAAATGAATACCTCTCTCAAATTTTTCTAAATTGCTGAATTGATAGATTGGCTATTACTTCCTTCCTTCCATGATGTTGTTTAAAGTTGATTATCTTTTCTATCGATGCAAAGAATTAAATTTTTAAAACCAATTTCATTTTGGTAGACGAAAGCGAAAAATTTAAGTTTTTCGCTTTCTCTCTATAGTCATCATTATCATTGGTGGCGTAACAGCTCGCGAAAGGCCAGAACCTTAGCTTTTCGCACCTCCACTATGTTGTGCGCGCTATAATTGTGACACATGTGAAGGGGACCTACAGTTAAATGCCAATTTCGAACGGGGAATTGTACTCCAGAAGGATTGTCAGTCGCAGGAGGTGGGGCTCTAGAAATTGTATTGTGGTGTTTTTTCCCCGAGCTGGATTCGAATCCGGGTACTTTTGCATTACAGACTCTATAGTACCTTGCGATAAATTTCATGGCTGTACTGATAAATGACAATGGAACAGATAAGGCAATAAGACAGATCAGGTTATGTCGACTTAAGTTAAAATTGAGATAAACACTGAAACGGAAAAACCATTTCCTCTTGTATCAATCATTTCCAACATTGTTCCATGCCAAAAAAAATATGATGCAAATAATTTAAGACCTTCTTTTTAGACAAAAACGCCTGCATCTCCAAATTGTTTTTCCACAATAAAAATAATATGAAGATATATGTATGAAATTGAAAATGAATTCAATTACTTACTAAGATTTTAAAAGTGTACAACTTAAAAGACTTATACAATAATTAGAAAAAAAAGTAACAAAAGTGTGGATTTAATTTTTCTCATAAATTTACAGAGCTTGTTAAAATTTCACAAAATATGTGAAGTTTTTTTAATGTCACGACTGCATTGAATTTTATTTCATAATAATAAATTGGTGAACTTACATCTTTTGAAGGAAGAGACAAGTGTAAATTTCCACAGCTGGTAATGTCAATTAAAAGAAAAGAAAAGAAAGAATTGAAGATTTTTTTAGTACTAAACAAAAAAGGAAAAAATGGGTATCCTTTATGAGTAGATAGTAAAGCTTAAGTCTCCCATATGTTAATAGTTTATAATCAAAAGACACATTTCAAATTATAGAATTGTTTTAGTGTAATTTTTTATGCAAAGATTTCGTATATTCACCCCACTACTAAAACTTTAATCAAGTTTTGCATGATCCTTAAAGTCATCCAAACTAAAATTTTTCATTTCGCTCTTTTTCTGTAATTGGTAATTGTAGTGCTAACATGGTGTGTAATGTACGATTTCTTCTTTGGTAATCAAGATTTTAACTTAAGAGGATGCAGTTTTAGTACCACAAACAGCACTTTCGGTTAACTGAGTTTCTTGTCAAAAACGGAGACAAGGAACGACGGCATATTTGACAGACTACACAGGATTATCTCCTATTTTTGTCCTCCTATATGCCCAAAGTTCATCGTGAGTTACCACATAAGAAATCTTAGTAACCCAATCTAAACCAGCTGTCATGGTTAACCATATCATAAGCTCATCTCGTCATCTTTGAATTCTCACTTAAATTAACACATTGCCAATGTTAATTACTCACTCAATTCACTCAGCTGATTCACAGTTAACAAACATCTTTCGTTTCGTGCACTAATTTGATGAAGGTTTTCATTTATTTATTTATTTTTTTCTTTTTTGAAATCTTTAAGTCGTCGTGGCGCTTGTTCGTAACTTGTTTGGCAACATGCTTTAAAGAGAATTAGTTAATCAGGTCGCTGGGTGAGGGCAAAAAGAACAAGAATTTGAATGAAGAATCTAAATTTAGAAGGCGGATTCCATTTGGTATTCAAATTTTAAGAATAAAGATGTTTTGCATTTCAAGGGAGTTTTATAGAACACGTGCATCGAGGTGGGTTTACTCGTGCACGACTCTAGAGCAAGTTGCAAATCTGGGAAGTAAAAATTCGGAGATAACCTTGAGAGATCCCCATCGCAAAAAATAGGAAGTTAAGAAAAAGCAATGAACCATCGTGGTCATTCTATGGATTTGTTTGTAAATACTTCCACGTAGCTCTAAAACTTGTCATGCTCTAAAAAAAAATCTCAATACGCCATCAAAAGGTGTTTTTTTGGCTCGCAAAAATCTAACACCATCTCTTTGGTGTATTCAGTGCTGTGAACTGTTTGCAGCATTACGTCAGATCACACTTATCGATCATCTCTGTGTTTGGTCTCGAATACAAAGTGAGTCTTGAAGACTTTCTTGGATCTCTGTTTTTCAAATTTACGGTGCATCTTTAGGAGAGGATATCACGATTAGATTGTCTTTGTGTGATCGGAATGATGTCCGGATAAATGAAGAATAACTAGAGCTTAAAACTGAACAGGGAGTCATGAGTTGGGGGATGGAGGTTTTTGTTTTAAAAACAACAAAGACTTTAGATGTAACTTTGTGCTACAGAAAATGGTTGGTTAAAAGAATGACTTGTTTGATAAATTTCTTATCAAATGGAATATGTCGAATTGGCAGCAACAATTTCCATGTGTTTTATTATTGTAATTTTGTGAATGACGCAAACTGAAATAAAATCAACGCAGTCTCAAAAATACAAAAATTTTTAAGCGACACCACTTCGAAACGAGGCAAACCGAAGTTTTTGTGTATCAGGATTGAAAATCGTTTCTGTAAGTGACGAAATTTATTTGGAAAGAGGACAAATGAGCAGCTTCCTCTTGACAATCATATTGTTTGTCAAATACAGCCATTGATGTCAAATTATTATGACAAGTCTTACAATTAAAAAGATCATTTAAATGATTGAGTGCTTATTAACTGTGCTGGGGTCCGTGTAGATTTACAAACGCAGGTTGATGATCCAGTTTTTTAAACCAAATTCCAACCGGGTGGTTAACCAGCAAGACGTAAATCCATACGTAATCCATTTTAGATTAGTAGTACATAGAATTAGATAATCCAATTGTGCAATATTTTGTTATAAGATGTAATTTTTGCTGAAATGAAAAAAATATTGTTATTAGGTTTTAAATTGATGTTTAAGTTTCAAGTGTCGGAAAATGAGAGCTAAGACTGATAAGATGCTTTTAGCTAGATGAACAATTACTTGCTTTACTGCACCATAACAATAAAGAGAACAGACAAACTATCCTCTGCAAGATCCTTTTCATTTTTACATTCCGTCGTACTTTCCTCATTTTGACTTGTAGTCCCATTAAAAGAATGACTTCATAAACACATGCGATTGTCTTATTTTGTCCAAGAAATCAAAACTAGAAACTTTAGATTATGCTCAACTCTGAGAATTCTGGTTCCGCAAAGGTCAAACTTAAAATGCATGTGTTGACATTTTGCCGAAACCAATTAGCTGAATAAAATTAAACAATAAAATCCGATTAAACCAACCGGCTCCCGGGTGTGGGCCGAAACCAGTCGACAACTTGTGTGCATCTATCAGTCCTTCTCAAGTTCAAAGAAAATGTGTGTTCGTTTTTTTTTTTTCAAACTCATTTCATGCTTTTATTACAACATCATTAAAACTACATAACAGTCTGCTGAAGCTAACCTAGATTGTTACAAATAGTTCAGTTCAGCATAGTGCTTTCGAGAGGAGGGAAGAAGGTCCTTAAGCCACTGGGGCAACTGGTAAATGATCACCCACGGGCTGGAAACCGTTCTCATCAGCAACATAGGAGACGGAGTAGGTCTTGCCGTCATCACCGACATATTGGAATTGTCCGTGGACAACGATGGCCTCGTTCTCAGCTCCAATGTTCTTCAGTTGGCCCTCTTCGCTGACGACCTTGCCGTCGCTGGTCTCAACACTGAAAAGAAGAAAATTATTTGGAAAATCCTTCTTTTTCCTGATTTTTGATGTGGTGACCACTTACGCATAGTTGTATTGATCGAGTCCAATGTTGTCGTTGTCATAACGAAGAGTCTCGGCCTGGGATGAGTCCAAGGGAGCAGCCAATGCAACGGCGAAGAAAGCAGCGAAAAGGATAACGAATTTCATCTTGAGATTGGTTTTTTGGGTGCTTGTAGTTAGCTTTGAGGTAACTGATTGCTGAATGATCCTAACTCGGTCGGGCTATCTAATTTATACAAATGCCGTTTAGTCGCAACAACCACCGAGTAAAGGCCGAAAGTGAAATTCAAAAACCCGAAACTGAAGCAAAATTTATGCACAATTATGGAAGATGCTTTTTTTTACTCAAACATAAGGTCAGGACCACAACGCTAAATGCTTGTGAACCGTTAGATCTCTTCTCCAAATGAGTGCCAGGAACGAGTTCGAGCGCCCAAAAATCGATTAAAATGCATACCGTGTCATAATTAAGAATTTCTTCTTTCCTTCTTTTTTTCTGTTGTCGATTTTTGAACAGGACTTGGAAACCAGCTTTGGGTGGAGTATGACATAACTGCATTTTGATAATAGCCGGCGTGTTTCTGGCGAAGACTGGGTCAACCAGGCGGTGGCTCTTCGTGACCGATCCGGTTTCCGACGGAGATGTGCTAAGGACTGTGGCGGAAAAAAATGTGAGCTATATGCGTGAAATCACGATCGCGATGGCAACAAGTGGATGAAAGCGAAACCAGTTGGGAGCAATGCTGGCAATCGAACTTATATAACTCTGCCCGGATTCAAGGACACGGGCAATGCACTTTAGGTGGTCGTGGGACAAAGGGAATCATCCGTGGTGTCAATGACAATTAGACGTAGGGTCGAAGTTGGAACCGTTCAAAGCAAAGCAGCTCTTAAGCAAGAGAGATTGAAAGAAATTGTGCCAAACATATTGCATAAGTTTCTTTCTTTGCTGTAACATTTATAAATGCGACTCCTAAGGTTCATAAAAGTTTTTGCATACAAAAAAAGAATCATTGTCGTCTTTGTTTTGTATTCGAGACATTCTAGAACTCATGTTCCAGGTCTCTTATAACCTCGAATACCAGCATGCGAATCGTGCATGCTGGTAGCACGGGTTGCTAGTATCTTACGAAGAATACACATCCATTGCCGCAACCATAAAAAAAATACACACAACTTTAACTGGTTTCAGTTCAGTTTGGATTTTTTGTCCTTATTTGAATTCAAGCATTTATTGTGAGAACGAATATACCACTAGGTAAACCTTTCCTTTAAAATTCTGACACACATCACATCCCTGACTTTTTGATTTTCCATCAATAAAATTCCTTGAATGGTTATTCACCACCAAGAAATGACCTCTGCTACTACGAAGATACATCAATTCAGCATTCGTACACTGGTTGCATCTCCCGTGCTTACGGAGCTGCCTCTGATTAATTGCCCAACAAAATCCGACGCCTTCCATTCTGAACCTTTAATTCGCTAATTTATTGGTCCAATAAATAAAAGCAGCTCCATTGAAGTTGTGAATGAAATTGTTTCTCTCTGACAAGTGAATCAATTGTATAAATGTCAAGTGACTGAGTTTGTTCCTCGTTTTTGGGTAACCTCGCTTAAAAAAGTGGCTATAAATCTGATCGTCTTGGTCGGGCAATGAGCACATACAAAAAATGTGCTATGTTTGAGATTTGCCTTGCTTAAGCTCTTCTTGAGTTCAGGATAAGGAAATGTTGTCAACCACAAAGACTTACAACTTTTAGAATTGACTTAAAAATTATCATACAGGATTTCGCACAGATTTCACTGAAAATATCGTATGTTTTTGTGTTATAATTTTTTTTACAAAACTTTAGATGGTGGAGCATTGGAAATAGTTTCGAACTTTTTCATTCATCATCAGCCCAATGACTGATGGACCGGCCCTAGCATTTCTTTATGTCGTAGTCTCGTTCAGAAGAAATAGAGCTAGTAGATTTTTTTTAAGTTTAAGGAATTCACAGATTTTTTTTTGTGCATCGGAAAGAATATGTTCTAACCAGATCATCGAATTGGCTTTGTCCTTTTATCTATGTGCATAGGTCCTAATTTAATTTTATGGTGGTGGTTCAGCTACGGCCTATTTTGCTATGACTTTCTTCTGAAAAAAAAATTCCTAACACTAGATTTACCAGCTATTAAAATATACCTGATATCGACAAAAAGAAATGAATACTAAATGAATGTTAAGTATAAGTGTATGTATAATGAAGGTTAAACTTCTATGCTGCGACTTTTGCTAAACGTCAAAATCAAAATCGAAACCAATATGGCATCCACTCTCTAACGAGACTCATATCAAGATGGTTTGGAAGGTAGTAGAGTCCTAAGTAATACCTTTTTCTACCAAACCAGTCAAAATGGCTGGTTCTTCAGAAAATAACTTAGTGAGATTCCCGGTCTTTATTTACTTCCAAAAACTAAGAAAATAAGTTTAATAAGATTCACTGTTATAGGTACATTAAAATGGTTCTTTAGTTATAGCTACAAAAGTCATGACATAGTTACAGAAAGAAAGAAAAAGAGCAACATTACATGAAGTAGAAATTCTAAATTAAAATCGCAATATAAATCATTTTGATTAGTTTGGTAAGTCTAATGTTAACATAACTCAAATCTGTAAAAAATTAACCGCCGACTAGGAAGATAAAGAATTTTCAGCCGTCACTTAACTGAAAGAACTTCATAAATATTCAAATCTTGAATTAAACTGAACAATCTCGACTAAGAGCTACAAAAATTCACATAAATGTCACAGATCCAAAATTTGTTTTTGCAACATTTTTTTTTAGGAATTCCGAAAATAAAACTAAACAAATATCTGCACAAAAACAAAAGCACCATTTTAATTTCAAAACGTATGCTAATGCTAAAATGGTGAGCGCCAAGTTTTCGTAACAGACCGCGTATCTGGCCTGACATCTGCTTCCTTGTGCCTTCTTAGCCATGACAGTTGTTAAAATTTACGTCAGCAAAGTGAATAAAATTAAATTCCGCCGCCAATGTTTGACGTAGGTGCCTGGAAGAAGACCTTTAAACAATTTTAATCTTATCAAAAGATTTATGTTGATGCAGAGCTTTATAAGTTAGTAACGAAGCATGATCGTGTTCGAGGGAGCAGCGGTGAGTAGTCAATTTGTGAGAAGAAGAATTTCGATATCCTCCGTATCTGTACGGAAAAAAAAAAACATAAAAACGCTCACAACTGGATATGATGTAATCCAGTAGACCGCCCGCATGCACGGGTTCACCCAAAACTCCATAAACTGCGATATCTAATGCCCAGTTTAGTTTGATTCCTGCTGCCAGTCAAGTTAGAACGCCTCCGATCACCACCAGTTTTGTGCTGAATTTATTTTATAACAAACGCAGCTCCGTTAGAAGATCTCTTGTCGTCGAATTTAATGTCAAACCGCTGAAGTCATTGGGTGGAAATAAATTAAAATTTATTTTCAAATAATTAATGCAAATTAAAACTCCGTCAACGGAATATGCAGCCATGTTTCTATTCTCTCGGCAGACCTCATTAACACATTGTATCTGGATTCTGTGAAATACGGTTGCCAAAAATTGGCGATGATGTGATTCTAATGAATTTCATTGATCGCATCTTCAGTGTCTTTGTCGCAGTCGCAGTCATTGTTGTTCCAGGTCTTTGTTATGTGGCTCGATTGTTTTACGAGACTGCGAGACATATGGACAAAAAAATTAACAAAAGATGTTTTTTTTTTAATTTATCGGTCATTTGTAATAATCACGGTAGAGTACCTCAATGGTGATGGGAAGGACGGGGACATCACTTTGACCGCAACAGGTGAACAGGTTTTTGGTTGGTATTTATCGTGCAATTGTCATTTGTTGGTTGTTGTTTTTTTTTTTTTTACAATTTTACGACTTCCATTGTTCGAAAATGGCTGGTCATTTGATTCATCGTTGACATTGAAAAATTCAGCAGCGAGTTGAAGAAGCAACGTTGTATTGTTCTTTAAGAATGACTAATGACGAAAAGTAGTTACGGGAGAGATTACTGGTAAAATGTAATTGGCCAATTATTTCACTTGAAAAATTGTCTGCGACTAGAGACACGCGCCAAAATACATCACGTCAATTTTGCAAAAAAAAAAACAGATGACCTTTAGACTCTGGTCTTTATACCGTAAAAGAATAGCTTCAGAAGGCAAGTGTAACTAAAAAAAGCGAAATGATGACGAAACGACAGATCTTTCGAAATCATCTGAATTTCAGGTTTTATCAAAGAATTTGACCAAATGCTCAGTGCTGACGACAATAACAACGACATGATTATCCTAGGTGATATGCACATACTCTTAACTATAAAAAAAAAATCTGAATTTCATGCAGCAATCGTTTAATTAAATTAAACCTTCTTATTTCTACATGTGTCCTATTATCAATTATGGTCTGTTGTGTAGTTCGTAAATATTTGCGCATCAGTCCTCATAAGTAAAGGGTTTTCCAATAAGGACTAGACAACTTTGAATTTTATTTATGAACGCATCGAACTTCACTAGTCATCGAATTCATTGTCAACTTATCATTTCAAGTTATTAAGTCCTTATTGGATAACCCATTATATCTGCTATCTGAAGTGCAACACAGCAATTTGTACGGTTTTATTTTATTTAATAAATAAATAAATAAAATAATAAGTTTTGTCCAGGAAATATGGAAGTTGTGTTTACTGAGGGGTTGTTTAAGACATGAACATTCATCAAAATTGATTGCCTATCTGGCAATTCACTGGTAACAGTTTAAATGAAAACTACCAGTACCTTAGCAAAAAACAACTTCCTTTCCAGTGAAAGTAAAAGCGAAAGAGAAAAGTGAGTTTTTTTTATTGAAATCATTTCCTTTTGATTTTGAATAAAAACGTTCAGCATGGTTAGGTAAAAATAGAAAATTTCTGGGGTTTCTTTTTCCATGTATCTCCCATAAGTATCCTTACACCTTTCTTGTCTTTTGGAAACTAGAATATAAAAGATTTATAATTTTGAAGGCATGCTTTCTACTTTGGAGCTGAAAAATCAGATTTTATGCAATAAAATTTACAATATTCATTTCATTGCATGGTAAAAAATAATTTGGAAGGATCGATAGGCTATCAAAGGAGTCAGTATTAAAAATCTCAAATAGCTAGTTCTTTAGTATTAAAAATTTAACAATCCGGGAATGAATGCCAAGGGTTGCCAAGATCCAACGAAAAAAATCTACGGCGAATGAAAAACGACAGCAGAAGAACAATGAAACTAATAGCAGTCATAAGTATGATGCCACTAGAGGTTCCAGAGACAACAAATTTATAACAAATATAAAATAAGAATGATTAGTTAAAATACTGATTATTTTGTCAATTATATATTTTGAGCCATAACATTCTGAAGTTAATATTTTTATTTTTTATTTTTTAATTTAAACAACTCCTTTGCAAGCTGTCAAATTAAATGTGTGATCCACAAAAGACAAAAACAAAAAATCTAAGTAGAGGATAACCTGATATAAAAGTGGACCTGAGGACCTGAGGATAAAAGTGTCTTGAGTGGCGAAATTTTGCTCACAAAAAAGTACACAGAGACTCCATGGTTTGATTTCATTTGCAGCAAATTTAATATAAGACTATTATAATTTGAATTTAACTTGATTATTATTTATGGTTTTTATTTGTAGCACTTTTCTTCCAAACATTTGATTACTATTTATTTATTAACTATTTATTTATAAAAGTAAGCTAGATAAAAATGATATATAATTGTTGAGTAAACTTAGTAGACGAATAAATTAAATCAAATCAGAAACAATGCATTTGCTCTCTGTACAACTCTGTACAATTAAGCTACATCTACTTGAACTTATAGTTTTGCACAGGAACGTATATATATATTAAAATTATAAAGTGTTTCAAACATAATTTTGGTAGAGCCAATAGTCCTCTTAGCTAGACTCTTACAATTGTTGTCAGCTTACATTTAAGTTCCTGATAAACACAATAAATCAATAAATAATTTGGCTATTTTATTAATGTTTTGCTAACCGTTTTTAGTGCCGCTAAATGGTTAAACTAGAAATTCGGAGTTTCAAGTATTATTCAAAATGTAGGTCAATTAATTTTTTTTGTTGAAATAAAAGGACATTTTTAACTTTTTCATTTAATCGAAGGTAATTAGGTAGGGGTGGCTGTGTGGGGCAACAGAAGCCCACAACCGCAATTAGGCCAAACTAGACCCATTGTTGAAACCATTAAGACGTACGAACCTACGAATTTGGTCGATGCTGATATTGCTCAAATCGCCCAGACTTTCGACGAATTGCTCGCCTAGCTAAGTTCTCCTGCAAAGCGCTAAAGCCTGGCACAAACCTTATGTTGTTATGTTCACCTCTTATAGGTGAACGATGGTTTAAGGAAAAATATAAATAACTTTTCAATATTTCCTGTGATATTTTTCATTTCGGTGGAAATACCAAATCTTCATTCACCATTTTAATAGACTTTCAGAAACTCCCCTAAATTAGACTAGAAACTCATTCCTGTTGAGTGTTCCATTGTCACTTAAAATGGAGAAGCTAGATACAGGAAAACATTTGTTTAAGAAGGAGACAAGATCCTAATTTTTGTATAAAATAAAATTGGCACTTCTGTCAATAGACTAAATTCTATTTAAAGGACAATAACTCTCCTGCAACTGCAAAAAGGTGGCTACGCTGAATATTAAGATTTAATCAATATTTGCAAGAAGTATTGGAACTTGAAACTGCTTGAATGTTGGCATTATTGCAACTGCAAAAAATCTGTTTTCACTAAACTTATATTTACTTAACACAACCTTCAACTGATCTTCAAAAGACGAATAGCCTTGCAAGAAATTAAGATCACTTTTTAAATAAAAAAAACTCGTTCAGGGATTTTCCAACTGAAAACCAGTTTTTTTTTAAGAAATTACAGTCTTTCAAATGTCTCCAAATCAAAAATCAAACAAACACCATTTCCAAATTGCTTTCTTAACTAAACTTAATGAGTATATTTAGGTATCTTATGAACGTTTACACAGCTTGAACACTTTCGATTGTCAGAGTTTCTATCTCAGAATCGCTTAAAGGACTGGGTGGTATCCATTTTCGTCAGCGGTGAACTTCAGCTCGACCAAGGTGCCCTCGGGAGAGGTCCACGATGCCGATCCACTCACCACAATGGCGGCGTTCTCGTCGATTTGCTTCAGCTCTCCGGTCTCCTGGCGGGTAATTCCATTGCTTGTCTCAAAACTGTGAACGAAAATAAATTCTCACAGATGTCCTCTTCCGCACATCCCAAAGGATACTCACTCGAATTGATAGTTATCAACTCCGTTGTTAGCACGATTGTCACGCAGGGAAGTAGCTCCCACATCACTCTCAGCTGGAGCAGCAACGCAAACAGCGACTACGGCGGCGAACACGATCACGAATTTCATCTTGACTTGAGGTTGAGGTGGAGGTATGGACTAGGTACTTGAGTAGTTGGAACAGGTAGGTCCTTACACGAGGAATGCAAACTGCTGTACTGAATGCACTGACCACAGCATCACTGCATATATATACGAGAGCTGTTAACGGATGTGAGACCGCCGAAAAAATGAGCGAATGCGAAAAAAATGCCAAAGATCGCATCGGTCCCGATCGATTGAGCGGGGGGGTTGCTAATTATTTTTTCTCATTTTTTATTATTTTGGCATTCCTCCAGTCATTTAAGTGATTACCAATGTTAACCAGTTCTCTCGGTCTCGGTCTCTGCTCGGTCCTCGGTCCACGGTCCACCCGCGTCTTATCTCATCGTCACATTCCGTGACCGCCCTGTGGAGGCGGACAGTGGTGGTAGCACTACAAGTGCAAGGCTGGGGGGACTTATTATTTTTATTGCGTAATAAACGCTGGCAATAAAAGTGTTTGTTGGCGCAAGTTTTTTAAGGTGAATCTTGATGGTGAATCTCCGAAACGAGAACGACACAAGTGTCGGAGCAGGCGCCTCGTTGTTTGTTTTTGTCCATTTGCAATTGAAATATCGGGCAGGTGATAAAGAATCTTAATTGATAGGCTCTGGCAGCTTCGAGCTTGGCATTTAGTAAACGTTGTGCCATTCCAGGAGTGTGAGTAATTTTATTACGAGTCTCTGTTTGAAGGTGGGTGTAAGTCTTTTTCAAGGCCGATTGGCTGGCTGTGTTTTTGTTATAGGTGGCGTTTGTAAGGCTTTAAAGAACCTTAGAACTTCGCAAGTATCTCCGTTATGAGTCGGGCTGAAAATGTGGAGATTTCGTGATCAAAGCCAAAGACTTGAATTTCAAGCTTGAGGCGGATTTATGGGTCTGTTTGTCAACTGTGACTGTGACTTGAAGTTTTAGATTCAAATCTTGTTTGTGATCTAATTAATTTGAAAAAAAAAAACTGATTCGAGGCAAACAAAGTCTTTTGTTTTTTTTAATGATCAAACAAATATAATGTTCTCGTGTCTTTCAGGGCTGGCTCTTTTAGCGAAGGGACAATGCAAATGCAAATAAATTAGACATATTTGCGCAAGATTTTCAATGATTGACGACTCTTTCAGGTTAAATAAGTGTCAGGTGGAAAATGAGCTATAACAAATTGATCTGCGAAAATTAATATTAGTGCGAACGCATACTGTTCATTTTGTCTAATCTATTATGGTTCGGGGATCTTTTTCGCGATCTGGCGTTCCTCCTTTATTCCGAATAGAAGAAATAATAGATTAATATCGGTATTCAGACATATTAAAGAACATGCTTTCCTACGCAAAGGAGGAAATGCCCCCAAAATAGGTATTCCAACAATATAATGATTTGAAATGTTCTTAGAGGTTAATGAAAGACTGGTTTCTTGAGCCATCGTCAAATATTTTGGAAGAGCCATCTCGTTCCGCATTAACTTCAATCAAACGCATACAGGAATATGTAAAAAAAATTAATAGCACATGCAATAGCATGCAAAAAAAACTTAATAGAAATCTGCTCTTCGCAGAAACCCAAAAAAATGCGAAGTATGCCAAACTGGGTCTGCTAAAAAATGGTGGGAATAATCCAAGCCACAGATTTACTGCAGTTGTGAGGTACTACAAAATGTTAACAACATGTGCTACCCTTAACAAAAAAAAAATACCAAATTCTCATAAGAAACAGTCTGTTTGCATACTTTTTGCCTCAAGTTTTTAGCAGCAGTGTTCTAACTATTTCTGAATTGAACTTTAAAGTCACTGGATTACAAAAACCTTTTGAAGGTTGTCGAATAGGACATAAATCTACGCCCAAGTTGAGTCTCATCACCTTAGGTATAACGGTGTGTTTTTTAGAGCAGAATTTGTGGATTTATAAAATACAGCTGCAGTCAAAATAATAGCAATGCATAGCAGCAATAGTGTGAGAGAATATTTTTTCCTTAGAGACTTTGAGAATGTTCTTCTATTTTAGATCAATAACTGAAAGGTGTAAAAGATTTTTTAATTACTCCAATCATTTGCATGATATTACTTAAGTTGCAAAAAGGTATCCTTCAGAAAGCAGCACTGCTATTATTTTGACCGCAACTGTATGTTTCCAAACTTTTTTCCCCAACTGTAAGTTAAAGAGGTCAGTGAAGAATGGATGTCTCCAACTGAATTGGTAGCAAGTGTTTCTGGCAACGAAGGATTTGACTGCTGACGAAGTTGCTTATCAATTGTTCCTCTGACCACCAAGAGATTTGTTGGTATCTCGACTTGCTATTTCTTATTAACAAGCAGGCAGATGTCAAGATTCTCTCAGCTGGGGAGTTGTTGCCTATGATGAAGTGAAGGCACTTAATTTTTACTGCGAAGGATTTGATTAATTTTGTTGATCAATTTTATTTTTACAATATTATTTACTATTTGTTATTATTCTTTATAATTCAGTTCTTTAACTCACATACATACATACAATATAAGCAATGGTTGTAGCCGTCGGGTAAAAAGAGAGTTTAATATACACACAAAAAAGAAACTATAGCTTCATTATATATACAGTTTTTTTTTGCTGCACAATATTTGTGTGTTTCCTGCATATAATTTTGTATTAGACTCCCTACAGTTTATCGGCTACAAAAGAGTCTTGTTCTTTCAGGAAAAATTTAAATCATACATTAGTAAGACAAATTCTCTAACTCTAAGACAAATTCTTCGAGTAAGGATAAAGGAAACTTCAGATCACTGTCCATTCTTCTGTGGGCTACTGAAAGGCTAAAATATCACCTGAAGACGATCTGTCTTTCTAGAGACTATGGGAGACATCTTACGCAGCACTAGGTCTTAACCACAATACATTTTAGTCACTTCCAATCAATTACAGTTCATTGACAAAATTTTGTTTATCCACTTTTCGATTTCTGTATGCTTTTGCCCTTTTGGAACGATCAACAAGTTGTAAGAAAATTATAAAGTTAAAGTCTATGAAGCTATGTATGTCCTTAGATACGTTTAATATTAGGTTTACCAGACCAGCCAAAATTACGGGTTTGCAATTTCAATTAAAATTTTCTACTGAATGTAACATTTTCTTTTGTAATGATATTATGACCTTTATAGATATATATAAAGAATAAATATGGAATAAATATTGAAACCGCATTAAGTACTTTTCTTAAAGGCCTTTACTTTGATTAGTTTGGGAGCTGGTAGATCTAGCGTTAAATATTTCGGAAATAACGATTTATCTTATCTTAAAGTTAGCTTTGATTTAAGGTTTTTATCACTTAACCGAAAAAATCGCAAGTTTCTGATCGATTTTGCAAAGTTCGATTTAATTTATTTATTTTCATGCTATCGAAATATAAGAAACATTTTTTTTTAAAGAAGAAGATCACTTTAAGTTTAAGGCTGGATGTAAATATTATACAACCTAGCCTCCAGTTCTCGCCCTTTGAGTTAGGATCATCAAAACAACTACATGATCAGCAGACACGTTGCTCTGAAAAGTATGTGACTGTTTTTTCGAAGAGTTAACTTCAGCTTATTATTAAATTATTTTTAGTCCACATTGATTGCTATTGTAGTCGTGTTCATCTAAAAGTGAAAGTTGAAAGTGAGTGAAAGTTAACCCCGCAAGACAGTGGACTTCCACCAGGGAAAGACGAAAAGCTTCTTTCACCCAATGGTTCTCGCCTGGACTACAACCGGTCTGTAAAGCTCAATCGCTGCTGATAGTTAAACGTTCACAATCCAACGACCGAACAGACATCTCTTTCCAAAGTAAAAACCTCCTTTATAACGCTTTCTAATAAAAATACTTTATTTCACTTAAACAACGGGTTGATATCCATTCTCGTCAGCGATGAATTTGAGTGAAATTGGGAGACCTTCAGGAGAAGTCCATGAGGCAGCACCATTCACGACGATTACTCCATCGACAGCCTCACCGACTGGCTTCAGGACTCCATTTTCTGAGCGTGCAATACCGTTGCTGGTCTCATAGCTGCAAATGAGGTTTTGTTAGAGTCCACCTACCAAAAAAGGACATCGTGCAGCAAGGATACTCACTCGAATTTGTATCCATGGATACCGTCATTCTCGCTGACCGAACGGAGGATCACAGCATCCTGATCTGGGCCAAGAGCTGGGCCAGCTGGGAGGGCGGCGCAGACAGCGACCAGGGCAGCGAATACGATAACGAATTTCATTTTGAGGTTTTTCTTGAACTGAATGCATTCTTAAGGGGATCACTCTGTATATATAGTGAAGCGATATCGTTGAAAGGAGGTGAGTAAGCTTGACGCGAAATGCCAAAGATCGGTTTGAATCCCGTTCTTCGGTTCGGGGTTGGCTAGATCGGTTGTTTTGAATTATTTTACGGGCTTGGACCGACTGCTTTGAATGAATTGTTTATTCTAATATGAGGTGAGCATGCGCTTGTCATGTGGAGGAACTATAACACATCACTTTGGCTGACAGAGACCATTGCAGGCAATCAGTGTCAACAGGGCGATACATAAATTTTATTTATCGTGCAGAGAACGAGGTTGAATGCGAGTCTTTGCTGCTGGGCTGGTTTGAGACTCAGGTCATCAGTTATCTGTGCGTTATGGCCTTGGCAAATATATTTTTGCGCTTCCTTATGCTAAGTTATTCAAATTTTGGGATTAAGCCAAAAACTAAAGCAGTTCATCACAGTTTATGTCGCCTTTGCGTCGGTTGCGGTGATTTGCAGACGATACTGATTTATCGGCATTGGTGTGAGGTTAATCGAGTTATCCTAGGATCACCAAATTGCCATTTATCCTGAGTTATTGCTTTAAATTTGTATTCAATTTAGCAAAGCAATGTGGTGGGGAGAAAATCTATATTTAAGCCAAGGATTTGATTTTCGGCTACTAAGTAGTCTTTAACTGAGCGATACCTTCGTAGATGCATTTTAAGCTCTCATTCAATTTCGTCTTGTTTAAATTCGTAGTTAGTATAGCGTAAAAGACATTAGAATTTGAATTGAGTGACTTGTTCATAACACATTCCATTATTTTTCTGTCTCGTTGAGATGAGAATTTTTGCAACAATATGAATTCTCCAAAAATAATTTTCAAATAGACTTTACTTTGCACCCAGCATACGTGAAATGTTTAAATGCCAAAGAAATTGCTGACGATTGAATTTCTATGCAGAGATTTCAAGTTGAAATTGGTGTAACCGTTCTAGTATTGGAAATGTTCTAATCTCTTTTTGAAGCAAAGCAATATTTGATCCCAATAGTAAGCCACCATTACAGGAAATCGACATTAAATTGTAACAACTTCCTATGAATCGGTTATAACAATGCAGTGTTATCCGCTGTGATTTGTTGATTTGGCTAAGAACGATGAGAGATAAAAGAAATAGTTCAACACCAAGAATCTTATGCATTTGATCGAGATCTATAAAAACGAGTTTTCCCAACTCACGATTCGTGACATTTTTTCTTTTATAATTTGCATGCCATTACAGTAGAGTTTTGACTATTAACTGCAAAATTATGAAAATCAGAGTACTAGGACCGATTTTAAAGTAATTAAGACACTTTAAACTTTTTTTTAGATTTTGCAATTTAGTAATAAAATTTAGATGTTCATAAGAAATTAAAGATGCAAAATCCTTGGTACCCAGTATCTACATATATATTTTCGAAAAAACAGTGATATAATAGTTCTCTGATTGGCATTTAACCCAGATGATCAGATGAAAATCATTAAGCAAATAATATATAGAGAAACGTTTTTTTGAGCATAATTAAAATGTTCAAATTGTTTGCTTCGTAAAACTGGCAGTGAACTTTTTTTCCGAAGGCGATTTTTCAGGAAAGTATTGTACGTGAAACGAACAATTTCTACAGTACCAGAGGCAGCTATCGACTAACAATCGTCCTGGAGTACTTCTGTCATGGAATTCTTCCGCAATTAATCCTTCAAAGCCAGCAATAGTCCCTTCCACATGTGTAAAATTATGTCGCCCACAACACAATGGAGTCGCAAAAAGCTAAGATCTGTCCCTCCTAACGCTACTCAATTATTAATTATTTGTGTGTGAAGCAAAACTTCTGACAAAAATATTCTGTGTGTGTGCAGAGCAGAAAAAGTGGGTCAATGATTCTGGCTCTGCCGAGTTCTTACAACTTTGGCAGTATGTAAAATATGGGATCCCAAGCCTAGCTGCATAGTCTCCTATCTGCATAGCCAATGATCCGTACTAATCGCTACGATTTTAACAATATCCTAATACATTAAAATTGTTCACTGTTCGTCTTACGCATGTGCTCTATAATAAAATTTCCATGTTGCAGTTTGTTAGTTTATTTTCGGTTGAAATCGCTGGATGTTTAAAGATCTGTTTAATGAACTTCGAGTTTTCACGTTAAGCTCGGAAGTCAGAGATTGTTCAGGTTTCCGTTTAAATCAACTGCCGCACGAATACCAAACACAAAAACGTCTTTTCGGGACAATAACTTGTTTTAACCGTTCATTATGCTTTGGTCGATGAGATTCACCTTTTGAGATCATTAAAGACGATCCATCTAAATACACTTTTATCTTGGAATATTGGGTTAAGTAAAGTTAAGTTTTATTTTCCCGGAAAAGTTTTTGCAGGTTCCAAACGGGGTGTAAAGTAGATTAGAGTAGATTAAAGTAGTAGATTGCTCAACAAATCGGGAATCATGCATTTGGTTTCAATGAAATCAATCGTGATTGCTTGAGAGGGTTTGTCCATAAAAGTAGTCTAAAAAGATGCAAATTCTTTGACCTTGGACTTTATGAACATTCAATAAAATGTAGTACATACCCCTCTAGTTTTAGATAGCAATCAATACATTATTACAATTGTGCAAGACAAAAGCTTTAACAGCCTAATCTGATATATGGTTGACCTTTTTATTTTTAACTGCAAGAAACGACGGCATGAATACAACTTTGATGAATACACCGCCAAAACGAAAATACCTTGCGATACCTCAATGACTCTCTTCTGTAAAAACTTCCCAAAACAAATCGTGTCTTAAAATTCGCCTTCTTGTCTTCAGTCTATTTATATCGACTTGTATTTAAAGTATAATGTACTGGCTCTTAAATCTGCTTATACCATACTCTTACTACTACTGTACCGCTTAGATCTTCGTCCTAAGGCTATTAACAAAAATCGTGCTTTTGATGATCTCCAAAATTCGTTCTAGTATCCTTTAACCCATTCTCTCCCACTGGATTTTTAAAATTACAGTAAAATGCGACTTAGTTTATGTGCTTACCAAAGTAAGCCATAAAATAAAAACCACCTGCCTTAAGTGCGTTTTACTGTTCTTTTAAAATTACAACGGGAGAGAATAGGTAAGACATTTTTTCAAGATGTTAAATCTTTGTGTGGCCAGTTAAACCACAACTAGCAACCTGAGATCAGATCTAACAACTTGTAAAGCTTCTTAAACTCTTTTTGGGTTTTATTTAGGAAATTTTATATACTGACTAAGCCCATTCAAGTTGTCCACTTGTTGTATTTTTGAGCGAGAATCCTAAAAAAGAATCGTTTTGTTGGATCTGGATCTATCTTTTTTTTCAATATATGCTTTTGTTAATATTAAGAAAGCGATTATTAGTCAAAAAATCTTTCTTAGGAATCTAAAAGAAGTATGTTTTAATTTCTACAAGTTTTACATATGGTTACTGATAGTTTATGCAGTTATACCTTTCAAAGATGAACTAACCACAGTCACACAGAAAAAAGTAATCTTTGGCGAAAAGTCAAAGATATATTTAGAAACCAGCGAAGATAAAATGTTTGGAGCTATAAAAGGATCTCTACAATAACGACATGGCCAACCCACCGAAGATGGTGATTGAAATATTTGGATGATTTTTCTTGATATCTTGAAATATGGGATGCAACGAAGGACCATTTTGACTCCAATAAATTTGGTTTTTCAATAAAGCATTTCAGTTCAAAATAACAGAGAAAACAAAAATTTATTGTACAATAAGTGACATTTAAATTTTTTTAGCTCAGACAAAAAAAACAGCATCTCCTGTAAAATTTTCATTTTGTCGCTTACGACAATTTGCCGGTTAGACTTGCTTAGACCTTTTGTAAAATGTAACAACAAAAAGCAATTTTTTTTAAATTTCAAATTTAAGGTTATCACATTAATAACTTTTATTTATTAAACTGATTTTTTTTGGTTTCGTTTGTGTATTTGTATAGTTGAAAGTCCATATTATTACGAAGAGCAAGCAAAATATTACGCAATATGAATATTGCTAATTTTTACAACCATTAGGATCTTGTATGTTGATTTCAACAAAATTTCGGAAGCGGTGGCAGAATGGTCAACATGGACCTTTAAAAAAAATTAATTTCGTTAACTTGTCACACACAGATGGATTTATTCTATTCCTACATCAATCCAACAAATTCTTCAAGGCTATTATCCGTTTGGGTGCAGTTGGTAATAAATGTATTAGTTAGACGAAGTAACTGACTTGTTTGTTGTTTTGTATTTTAGTTGGTAATTTTTTATCTTAGACCCGGCACAAGTAATCCACACAAAAAATAAACTCGCAGTGTCCAACTAAATCGAAATGAAAAAGAGACGACGACTAGTTAGGAGTCCAAATATTACAAAATGAACTCATCTGTCTTTTATTGACAGCGTCTCTGAATCAGACGACAGATGACCCATTTTGATAACTATAGCACCACTCCCATCATCTTTTATGTCAAAATAATTGGTCGCAGGTGTGAAATAGGTAATCTGCTTTTATGTTTGTCCCAGTTAGAAATTACGTCAGTTATAAAAAAAAATCAAGATTAAGAAATGACTTCACCACTAGCGATTCTCAGCAGGACTCACTTCGAGTTCTAGCATCTTCGCTGCAACAGACACGTGCCGTCTTTAGAATGAAACACAACTCGTTTAACAACACTTCTATTAACAAAACTTTATTTGAAAAAAAATGTACAACTGTTTTGTTTTGACACAAAAGAGCGCTTAAATCACTTAAACAACGGGTTGGTATCCATTCTCATCAGCGATGAATTTGATTGAAACTGGAATACCTTCAGGTGAAGTCCAGGAGGCAGCACCATCGACAACGATGACTCCATCGACAGCCTCACCGACTGGCTTCAGGACTCCATTTTCTGAACGGGCAATACCGTTGCTGGTTTCAAAACTGCGAAAGGAATCAATAAAAATCCCAATCAGGACATCACACAAAGGACACTTACTCGAATTTGTATCCATGGATACCGTCGTTCTCGCTGACCGAGCGAAGGATCACGGCATCATGATCTGGGCCGACAGCTGGGCCAACTGGGACGGCGGCGCAGGCAGCGACCAGGGCAGCGAAAACGATAACGAATTTCATGTTGAGGTTGTTTTTTTTAGTTCTGTAGACTGTGGAACTGAATGCATTTCTGAGCGGACGGATCTGTATATATACCGGAGTGAAATCGGCGAGCGGAGGTGATTTGACATTGGGGGAAATGCCAAAGATCGGCTCCGAATCCCGTTCCTCGTATAGGGGCTTGGTCCGAGTAGATCCGCTGCGCGTTTTTTTGTTTGCCTATTAGGAGTCTGAACCGTCTGTTAATAATTTAAAAGTATAGCTTATTCATATGCGAGGTGACAATGCGCCTATAATTTAGGAGCATATCGCTTTGGATGTGTGACAACGGTGAGGAGAACAGTGCAGGCGATCAGGGGGAGCATGACGAAGAACTACGAGGATTATGCTGTCTGGCTGGTTTTGGGAATAGATCAAAACAATGACCGTGAGATGTGAATTTTTCGCTTCCTCATGCTAAGTTATGCAAATTTTGGTCTGAATCAAATTCTGTGACAGACCGTCATAGATTTGTTTTTAGAATCAACGTAAAAATTTTCGATTGCAAAGAATAGCGACTCAAATTGTTGGTCTACAACTTTGTTTATCTTAGTAGAAGCTTAAATATTGCTAATTCCTGGTAGTAATCGCTTAGTTTCTACTTAAACGTACTAATTCTAATTAATGCTGCTGTTCTTAAAACTGACGAGTCTTTCAAACAGTGCACTTATCACTCTCCGATATATTTCTGGCACAAATAATCGCCTATATTCTAAAAGGTTTCAGACCTACTCCTCCTAAACATGACTACATTAAAGTCTAAGCATTTGTAGCATTGAAAATCGCTTTCATATTCTTCGTACAAAGTTGCTAAGTCCTGCAGACGAATTTAAGAAACGCAACCTTAGGAAAGGTTAAAGTGGCTGGCTGTGGCATCAAAGGCCGGCAACTACACTTAGGCTAGACTAGGCCCGTTGTGATGTCACAATGCGGGAATCTATTCCGAACCCTAATGGAACCAATTTAAACTTCTTACGAAGTTGCGGATCTGATTGATGCTGATTTTACTTAGATCGCTCAGACTTCTACTAAGCGCCAAGGCCTCTCATGAACTTAAATCCTGGCAACTCTTCTTCATCCTGGCAACTTCTACAAAAGTCATAGGCGGGGATTCAAATGCACCCTTACACTTGCATCAAAAATGCACAAAACTCTTTTGAAGTGTAACGCCTTTCTGTTATGCAATTTGATCTCGCTGAAGGCCTACGGTTGAAAATACAACCTCCCTACTGCTTAATATCATTTATCTCTATGCTGCGGCTAATTACTCTTAACACATTCCTGGTACATGATGACATGTGTTTGGACATAAACATTTTCAGAGATTAGAATCTCTTGTTCAAACGAATGGGGAAGTTGCTTAATTTCGATAGAAATCTTGTGCACATGTAAAACCGCATGCGTTAAGTAAAGTGAATGAATGTGAGAACTTGCCAATAAGTCTTTGCAGGCTGAGGACTGAGAGTTGAGGCTTAATACAAAGTTCACATAACATTGGATCACTTGATTTCATATCATCACATGTCATTGTCTTCCTACAGATCAAAAGCTGACCTGTCTTAAAAAACACTGTTTTATAAAGTACTTGACAAAAATATAATTTAATGCAATTTTTTTAACATTTTGGGTGTTCGAAAAAGTTTGGTAATAACAACATTCTCTGTAGACGGTTTTTGAAATATAATGTCTCTGGTAATATTATTTCCATCTGACAATATTGTCACAAGTGACAAATTATATTTTCCTCAAGTACTTTATAAAACAGTATTTTTAAGACAGATTAAATTGTGATCTGTGATATCCTAAACTTTATCTTGAAATAAAAAAGGAAAAAAATAATGGACGTGTAATTGCCGTCATATTTTGCGTTTCTACTTTAGAAAGAGTCTTATGTAAAAATTTGTGAAGTTTACAGAAACACTTTTTTACATGGTGAAAGTAGAAAAACAGTAATGAAGTGGTTTTCTTATTTTCCATTTAATAATTTTGATGTTAAAAATGTGTCTCACTCTGCATAACCCTTAACTCAAAAACTCGTTTAAATCATGGAACAAATTAAGCGAGAAACAGCATAAATAGCGTGAACGTTGCGTAGGCATTCACTACCAAATAGTTACAATTAGTTACAAAAAAAAAAGAATAGACTTAATTTCTAATTTTTCGATACAGGCGTTAAAAAGTGGATTAATAACGACAATAATTTGCGAAAAATAACATAAACGGAGAAATGTGAAGTAAACGATGACGAAATCATTACTAACATCAAAAAAGTAATGCTGTGTGTCTCTTGGAAGAGAATTGTTCATTATTAAATAAACAGAAAGATATTGTAACGATGTTGGCAACAACAGAGGACACACATATTTAATGAAAAGGCAAAAACTGAGAGAACTTAGCTACGAAGTTTTAAATAATCCACCATATAGCCCAGGCTTTGCGACTTTAGATTATCTTTATCTCTGTAGTCTTTTAATAATGTAGTTTTTTTTTCCAAATTACTCCAAAACAGGCAAATTATTGATTTAACCTCTTCAGACCGTGGGTACACATATGTGCACCTTTTCTTTTTTTTAATTGTAACTAATAGTAACAACTTGTGACCACTAGTTGTACTTGAATGACTTTCTAGAAGTGCATATTTTTAAATTCTATCAATAGTTGGTTCTGCTGAAGTGGTTCTAGGAATAAAATTCTTATTTGAAATTGATAGTTGAAAACAATTTCAGGAAAGCCGCGCTCGCGAACTTTGAAATTCGATAAAAAATTAATTTTTCCAGTTGGATTCAATTTTCTTGTGGTTTTCTGTTGCTAAGATATTGGATTGTTGTTTGAGAAAGTAAGTTTCTGGGTGGCTTTCCATTTTAGTCATAAAAATCTGCATTTCTTTATTGGTACACATACGTGCACCTTAGGACTAAAAATTAGTTTTGTGCTAATGACTGTTTTCAAGCTTCAGCATGGATGACAAGAAGATTGAGCATTTACTTAACAACAGTGAATTTGATTTCTCTGGTGACGACGATGATGAGGAATATCTGCCGTCAGATGGTGCCACAACTTTTTAGCAGTCCGAAGAAATTGAGGAAGATGAAGAATAGAGGGCACCTGAGGAAAATACTGAAGAAAAGCTGGGAACCCGAGATTACTTCACGTAGACCTGGTATTGCAGATGACATGCTAACTTCTCAGGGCAGTTCAGGCATGAATGTGTTATACTCATTTTTTGAATATTTGGGGTTAGATTTTTGGCAACTTGTAGCCAAACTGTTGAATCCAGCTATGTTTTGTATACAGATAAATTCTTTACGAGTCTGAAACTAGCTGAACACTTGCTAGGAAAAGAAAAGGATATTTTTCTAATAGGGACAGTAATGACAAATAGGACTGGAACTACAGCAAGTAAATTGAAAACAGATAAGGCGACATGGAAAGGGGACAGTGGGATGAAAAAGTAAGGAGCGATGAGAATGTATGTGTTGTAATGTGGATGAATACAAAGGCTGTAACAATGCTTTCCACTTGTTCAGGAAGTAGTCCTGCAGATACCTGCAAACGTTGGTGTAAAATTCAGAACAGACAAATTTACATAGATCGCCCAGCAGTATCAGGGTGGTATTCATTTATGCGACAGACTGATTGCTTACTACCGAACTTCAATGCGGACAAGAAAATGGACTGTGAGAACCTTTTGCCATTTTCTCGACCTGGTTGTCGTTAATTGCTCGGTGATGTACACGCGCTGTTGCACTGAAGAAGATGTACAACGCAAGGACTAATTGGGCTTACTTCAGTACCGACTAAATTTGGTCAAAGCAATGATGAAGTAGGAGGGAGGGAAGGTTGATCCCAATTTTTCGCTTCGTAACTCTAGATCTTGTCCCAGCTCTAGACCCACGGTATGTTCCAACTCGGATCCTGAAGACAATGGTTAAGGATATACAAATGAACTCTTGCAAAAAACACCGACTAGTGGTGCCACAACCACAATCTGAAATAAGGCTTGACAATGTGGGTCATCTGTCGCGATTTGTAGACAACAAATTCGCCTCTAAATGTCGTCATCCAATGTGCTCCTCACGCTGTCGCAGGATGTGTGTGAAATAAGGCTCGTTTAAAATATAAAAAAATGTTTCATCTTTGCTTAAATTTGTGACCGAACTTTTTCAAACATATTTGTTAATTTTAGATTAAAAATAAAGTCCTAGTAGCTATAACTTCGCGGCAGTCTGATTCAAACATGCGGATTTTTCATCAAATCCATTATTTATTATTAAGTCAATTCCAAATCGCCACGGTAATTTACAAAATCAAACAATAAGTCCAAATGAAAAATTATTCTTATCAAAATGAGGGTTCATTAGTGCAAAATTTGCAAATTTTGCTGCGTTGATTTTTCTGCAGATGTGGTGTTTCTTCCAAGCCGACTATCGAACTGGTCTGGCAGTAAAATTTTAGTTGTATAGTTCTTTAACCAATTTGTTTACAACCGGACATTAAAGCGAGGCAGTTCCGAGTCCGAGAGTATGCAAAGTTGGACAACCCGGGCAGTCAGATTTGAACTTTCTTAAGGGCGGAATAGGCATGACGAGATCCAACTGATTCAGTAGTTTAAAGATATTTACCATAAACAACGTTGATTGTTGGCTGCTCCGGATGATCCGGATTTTCGGATGAATGGGACGACATCAAGTTAAAGAAGTCAACAGAAGTCAAAGCCGACATAATGCAGAGAGAGTAATTAACCCTTTCATGATCGGTGTAATCTTAATAAAAAGTTACAGTAAAAATATAAATAAATGGGGATAAGTCTGATGATGAGGGCGAAGTAGATGGCTGTAGCTATGAAACCGAAATAAGTCAAGTCTTTGAACATGGCTGTGAAAATCAGCTTCAATTGTTAAATATTGATAAAATCAAACCAATCGAATAAATGGTGGAATTTCTCGATAATGTCGTCACTAGTGAGGATTAAAACTACTTTATTACAATGTTTAAATCACTAAAAATATGATACATCTCATTTGAGTTATTTGTTTTCAAAATGAACTAAACCAATTCACTTTAAAAGCACAAAAATAGAATTTTTCAATTGAAATGTATGGTTTCGAATATGATGCAATTTTAAGTATCATAGCTCCCGCGAGACTATTCACCTTGACGTGGTGCGGGGGCTTAGTAAGGTCGATGAGTCTTCTGAGCAACCTTCCTTCGGGGAGGATTGCGCTGAAGATGAGGCCTGAAGCTAAGCAATAGTCAACCCCCCCCTTTTCTCTCCCTCCCTTAACTTCCTCTCTCTCCGATGGGCCGGATCAAGGTGTCATACGACCCGTGCCGAGGATCAGCCTGGCTGGGGGCCCATCTCAAAAATAGCCCAGTCGCGAACGGAGTATCCGGAGCACCTGGCGACACTCCGGATCAGCCAGCCTTACCTGTGTACTGCGGATCTCTGCACAGGCGGACCTTCCCTTCTCCGCTACTCGTGGGACCAAATGAATCCTTTAAAAACAAAAACAAAAACAAAAAAAACCAAATCCGATGCCTCGGCATCAAGCGGTGCATCCTCTACAGGCTCTCCCGCTACTTCAACCTCAGCTCCTGAAGTGCTGACAACTAGTGCTCTGGCGACCAAACCTGGCACTAGCAATGTCAAGAGCCGCGTGGAGCCCCTTACTACTTCAACCCCATCCTCTACCTCGCTGACAACTAGTGCTCTGGCGCCCGAACCTGGTACTAGCAACATCAGCAGCCGTGAAGAGCGGCCTATCTCTTCAACCCCATCCCTCGCTGTGCTGACAGCTAGTGCTTTGGCGCCCGTACCTGGCACTAGCAGCAGCCGCGTGGAGCCCTCTAAGACTAAAACCCCGAGTTCTGCCATGCTTGCAGCTAGTGCTTTGGCGCCCATACCTGGCACTAGCAAAGCATCTTCTAAGGACTCACGCTTGCCATCTCGAGGTGCTGTTAAGGCCACTCGAGGCATTGGCCCCTCCAACTCTGTCTACAAGGCACGTAGAGCGGCAGCGCGGATCCTGGAGCGTTTCAAGGGCATCAACCCTGATCAGCTCTCGGACCAAAGAAAGAAGTCGCTCGCCTGGGCAACTGAAGTTGCCAGTGCAGTTCCTGCGGACCCCAGGTCTAGTGACTTCACGTCCAAGAGGCAAAGGTCTGCGGAGGAGTCCTTAACGGACCCCAAAAGGATGAAGGCCAGCGGCGGTAGTTCCGTTCCAGCTGGAACATCCTATAGTGAGGTGCTCAAGGGTGACATCGTCTTGGCTGTCATCGACCGCAATGACATCGACGGTAGCATCTCCCCGGCGAACTGGAGGAAGGTGGAGTCTGCCGTCACGGAGCTCTACTGGACTCTAGTTCTCGAGCACCCAGGTCCCCCCCCCAAGTGTTGTGACGCTGGCTGGCATCAAGGCCACGTCAAGCTCGTTGCGTTCGCCGATCAGAGGTCCGTCAATATCTACAAGATGGCCCTGAGCAGGATCGGCGAACCCTGGAAAGGCTCTCGTCTCGAAGTTGTAAATAGAGACGAGATCCCCAACAGGCCAAGGACTCGAGCCTGGCTCCCTGCACGGGTGGATAACCCCGAAGTTATCCTAAATATCATCAAATACTGCAACCCTGAGCTTCCTACCCATAACTGGAAGGTGGCGAAGCTAAGGGAACCAGTCGGGGACTCCAGATCGGCGGTAATAGTCATCAACACGGAGTCCCTGGCCCCTCTTGCACGCACCAACGGCATCATTAGCTTCGGCTTTGTGAATGTCACGTTGAACGTCTACAAAAAGGACGAGGAGGACGCAAACAGGGAGAAGTCCGCTTCCTCCACTAATGTCGATAAGGCCGGTAGTGTAGCGGCCCCCACTTTGGTGGAGTCAGACACGGTGAGCACTGGGACGGGCGTCTCCTGTCCCCCGTCTTCTTCGACCGTCCCGCCTCGGTTCCCTCCTGGCTATCCTACTTTGCCATCCCTTTCCCCCACTACGTCGCATGCGACATCCGAACCGGATCTGGACGGCCTCGAGCTATCGGATCTGGAACATCGCAGTGGTCGTGACAGTCCCGTCGTTTCGGATGCATTTATGGATTCCGACACGGATGAGGCAAATGTCACGGTAATCGAAGCTATCTGCAATGCTGCGGATACTTCAGATTAACCTTCACCACTCCAAAGCGGCCTCGGCCGCCCTCCTTCTCCGGATCTCCCGCACCGGAGAAGAGCTGGTCCTTATTCAAGAGCCCTGGGTCGTTAGCGATCTGGTGCGAGGTCTAAGGGCCAAGGGATACATACTCGCGCATGTGAGCAACGCAGGTAAACCCAGATCTTGTATTCTCGCAAAGGCGTCCCTTAAACCATTTTTAATCTCCAATTTCAGCGATCAAGACACTACAACGGTATGCATCGAGGCTCGCTCAAGTAAATTCTGGGTGACCTCGGCCTACCTGGCCCACGACTATCCAGGGCCTCCCCCTTCGGCCATTCTGAGGGGAGTGATCGCGGAAGCGGAGAACCGGAAGCAACCGCTCATTCTGGGTTGTGATGCCAACGCCCACCACACCATCTGGGGCAGCTCAGATATTAATGAAAGAGGTGAGCAATTGTTCGACTATGTAGTTAGCACTAATCTCGTAGTTTGCAATAGGGGCAGTGAGCCCACCTTCATCACTAGCAACAGACAAGAGGTTCTCGATATAACCCTTGTCTCCGAAAGTCTTTCCCCCAAGGTAAGAGACTGGAAAGTCTCGAATGAGCACTCCTTCTCGGACCACCGCTATATCACTTACAGCCTGTTGGAATCTGTGCCCCCACATCCTGCCTATAGAAATCACAGGAATACCAACTGGGCACTTTTCAGGGAAGCCGTGAGTTCTAGACTATGTACCCTGTCAAGCTCCCCTCCAAATAACTATTCTGACCTTGACTTACTTGTTGACAGGTTAACTCAAGTCCTATGTAATGCGCTGTCTGCATCCTGTCCTATAACCAGACCAGGCCGGAAATCTCGCCACCATGGTGGAGTCAGGAAATAGGACTCCTAAGAAAGGATTGTCGTAAGCTTTTTAACAAAGCTAAGTTCTCTCGTCAGGCAGAGGACTGGGACGCCTATAAGAGGAAGCTAGGTGAATACAAAACGTTCCTAAGGAAAGCTCAACGCACATCCTGGAGGCTTTTCTGTGAGAAAATAGAAGGCATCCAGGAGGTGTCCAGGCTCAGGAAAGTCTTGTCCACCACCCCACCGAACCCTAGTCTTCTCATGAAAAACGATGGCTCATGGACCATCTCCTGTAAAGAGTCCCTTGAACTGCTTATGGATTCTCACTTTCCAGGTAGTTCTGTAGATCGAGGCAGAGCTCCCACTTACTTGCCGATAACCGGTTCCGCCGAATGGGTGACAGAGAACGCCATAACGTGGGCTGTCAACTCATTCGAGCCCTATAAAGCACCGGGTCCTGATGGCATCTTCCCTGCTGAGCTTCAGCAGGCCCTGGACCTCATACTTCCATGGCTGTTTACAATCTTCAGGAGCTGTGCGGAACTGAACCACATTCCTAGATCATGGACAGAGGTAAATGTGGTCTTCATACCCAAAGCGGGCAAGTGCTCGCACGTCAGTCCCAAGGATCTCAGACCCATCAGTCTGTCGTCTTTTCTCCTCAAAACATTTGAGAAGTTATTGGACACTCACATTCGGGATATCATCAACCCTTCACTGATATCCTCCTCACAGCACGCTTACAGCAAGGGTAGGTCGGTAGAAACAGCCCTCCACTCGCTAGTAAGCCCCATTGAGAGATCGCTAGAGCGCAAGGAATTCACGCTCGCAGCGTTCATCGACATTGAAGGCGCCTTTAACAACATTAAGCCTAGCGCCATCACAGGCGCGCTCTCTAGGCTGGGTGTGGCCCCATACGTTTGTGCAATAGTTGATAGATTGCTGCTGAGCAGGGTCATCAACTCCAAATTGGGTGGAGCCACCATCCGGCGTTATGTGAGCAGAGGCACCCCTCAAAGTGGGGTACTCTCCCCTTTACTATGGAACATCGCGGTGAATGAGCTGCTTTGTATCCTTGAAAGGGAGGGCTGTACTGTTGTCGCCTACGCAGACGATGTTGCAATAGCCATCTCCGGAAAATACCCCAATACGCTCAGTGAACTGATTCAGAATGCCTTCTCCAAGTTGGAAGCATGGGCCTTAGAATCCGGCCTCGGGGTAAACCCCCAAAAAACTGAGCTCATACTCTTCACTAGGAAGTACAAAATCCCTCGCTTCGACCTTCCCCGACTCTTCGGGACTAGCCTCTCCCTAACGGATAAGGCCAAGTATTTAGGTCTCATCATTGATCACAAGCTAAGCTGGAAACCCAACATCCTTGAACGGGTCAAAAAGGCCACAGCAGCTCTCTACTGCTGTAAGAGAGCAATCGGATGTAAATGGGGTCTAAAGCCTCGTATTGCCCATTGGCTATATACCTCTGTTGTACGACCCATACTGCTGTACGGAGTCGTAGTATGGTGGAATGCCCTGGAAAAGGGTGTTAACCTCAAACTTCTCAGCCGTGTGCAGAGATCTGCCTGCATCTGTATCAGTGGCGCAATCAGAACCACACCCACAGCTGCCCTAGAAATCATCTTTCACCTGCCACCCCTAGATATCTTCGGCAAGCAGGTCGCAGCCTGTGCAGCAGTAAGGATCAGAGCCGATCAATCGTGGCCTTCTAGATGCATGGGTCACTCTACCATTCTTGAGTCTATAGATCTCCTCTTCAGGGAGTTAGACTATACTCGCCCCAGAACTCTTTTCAAAAGAAGTTTCTCCTTCAGCCTGCCCTCCAGATCTGACTGGAGTGAAGGCATACCTATAAGTAATGAATCTCTGGTGATCTACACCGACGGATCAAAAACTGAATCCGGAGTCGGTGGAGGAGTCTTCTCCGAAGACTTGGGAATCCAGTTTTCATTTCGTCTTCCCAATTATTGCAGCGTATTTCAAGCAGAGGTAACGGCGATCAAGGAAGCCTTGTCGTGGCTAAAGTACAACGTGGTATCGCATACCTCTATCACGATATGTACGGATAGTCAAGCCGCGATAAAGTCCCTGAAGTCTGTCACTTTTAATTCAAAAACAGCTCTTAACTGCCGCAAATCTCTTGACGAGATGGCAGAGCAGTTTAACATTCACCTCATGTGGGTGCCGGGACACTGTGACATCTCGGGGAACTGCCTGGCCGATGATCTTGCCAAGCGCGGAACCAGTGAAGCCATCCAACCGGATAAGGTCGGTCTCTGCGCACCTCTTGCTACCGCGCTCCTCCACATCAAATCCAAGACCATTGCGGCAACCAATCTTAGGTGGTCGAATGGTACTACTTGTCGCGTTACCAGGGAAATCTGGCCTAGGCTGGATCCTGAACGCTCGCTTAGTCTCCTAAGACTCAGCAGAATTCAGGTTAGGAACCTGATCAGTGTCATAACTGGGCACTCCACTTTTGGCAAACATGCCACCCGACTAGGCCTCCCGGCCAACGACTTCTGCAGAAGCTGCAGAGACGAAGAAGAGGAAGAAACCTCGCTCCACCTTTTAGGAACCTGCAGCGCCCTCGCGAACCGTAGAAAGAGGCATCTTGGCTACTACTTTCTAAACAACCTCGGTGAACTTGCTGACACCAGCATAAGCCGTATCCTCCGCTATATTAACAGCTCCAATTGGTTTCCAGAGTAGTGGGATGCTTTTGCATCCGCTCCTTGTGGTATCACAATGGGCCTCATCTGGCCTAAGTGCTTGGCTGCCCTGCGTAGCCCACCACACGACCTACCTACCTACCTACCTAAGTATCATAGATGACATTTGTTGTATAGGAACTAAAACTTGTATGTCGTTGTTCTTTCGTCCTTTGAAACTTTTTTTTTTCATTTTTAGCTTAGTTGAGACCGGGTTCCATCAAAAATATTTTTCCTAAGGCTGCGGTCATGAAAGGAAAATTTTACGTCTTTCATCCGTGCCTCTATGAGAAGTTGAAGCGCGCATTTAAACAATTTGTACCCTTCATATAGATTTTTCTTTTTAAATATTTTCAATGAATTAATAATTTGTACTTTGTTACGTTCCAAACAACCGCCCCGTCCTGGTGGAGCTACCTTTTTCTTCGATGATCAAACAATTTTCGCCAGACGTGGCTGATTTTTGGTACAAAACCCACAATTTATTTAGTACCGGTGTTACTTTATTATGCGTTAAAAGATATAGTAACAACAACCTCTCATCGGCACCACTGTCATTTGTCTACTCCTCACATCTTAAAAACCCCAAAAATTCCTCTCTTATGTTTTCATTTAAATTTTTGTTTCTTTCTCCTTTTTTTTGCATAAAACAAAACAAAAATAAAATTATTATTAATAAACTAATTTGTAGTCACACATTTTAGAAGCGGACAGAGTCTAAATGCCAATCCGGTTGTACTGCGCTCCGCGAGATGTTTTGCGGAACTGTCTCTAACTCGTCCATAAATCACTCCGCATCCATTCAATTCAACAAATCATTTTTGTTTTTTGTCCTTTGTTTTGGTTTTATTTCTACAGCAATATTATACAAAAAAAATGGAATTCCACATCGGTCAGTTTTATAAAAACTGGCTAACGTCGAGTTTTTCAGGCTTTTGGTAGATGAGCACCTTCTGGCTGGAAGCCGTTCTCATCAGCGATGTAGTTCAAAGTGTAGGTCTGGCCGTCATTGTCGACCCACGACACGCTGCCGCGAACTGAGATGGCTTCATTCTCAGTTCCGATGTTCTTCAGATCGCCCTGTTCCTGGCGGGATGTGCCGTCGCTGGTCTGGAACCTGTGCGAGAGAAAAAGGGAGAAGGAGAAGTTAGTCAGGTGTCCCGAATAATCCGATTGTGAGTTGAGAGACGTACTGGAATTTGTATCCGTCAACGCCAATGTTGTCGAACTCAGAACTCAGGATTTGGGCGTCTTGTGGTGAGCCGGGTGGAGCGGCCAGGACCACGGCGAAGAGAGCAGCGAATATCACAACGAATTTCATGGTGCAAGAAGCTGTGAGGAGATGCAAGTGCTGACTAAGGGACCGTGGTCGGAACTGTGCGTATCAGTCAGCCGGCGAGGCCACCTTTTATACTCATCTTAAAAAGATAAACGATCTCGATCGCCTCCCAGACGCAGATGCATAGTGCTGTGATGGAACGCACGCAACGCAAAACGCACGCAGGCCCAGCAATCAGAGCAGGTGAGCGACGCCGATCGTGTTATGACACACCACGCCGCCGGTGACAGTGTATGGGTGGCTGCGCGGTCCAGGTTTCTGGTTTGGTTACGGTCGATGGGCGGTTTAACCTCCAAAAAATCAATTTTTGAAGATTCCACCGCCGACCAATGGCGTGCACTCGCACAAGTGCTCCCTCCGGGTACTTTCAGCCCGATTAACATACGCGCATCGACGCTCTGCGTTGTCGGCGACCTTAGTCGGCAAACAAGTCTGGCGGTGGTAAATGTTTTTGGCCATCATTCGTGAGATTACCTGCAGCTGAGCCCATTAAACCAGTTACCCAGTGAACACTCCGAGCGTGGGCTGCGTGCTCATCTCGTAACAAGCGTCGCGCAGACGACACAGAGCGACGGAGATGATCATCGTCCGACTGGTTTTTAGCAACCGGGACATGTAATGGAGCAGAGTAAGAAAGAAAACTTAACAGCTGATAAAATTGATTTTATTAGCCGCAGTCAAAATGTTTCACCGCATTTGAGCAACTCGAAATGAAACTGAAAACATTTTGCGAAACGAGTGTTTGGGGCTTGAGTTTTAATTGAATTAGCTTTCGCTAACAGGAGCAATGATTTTCGCAGAAATCTGGCCGGCGTCTAGTTGCCGAGAGTGACGCAAAGAAAATGTGGAAATTATCACCAAGCCACAGTGCGCGAGCTTTAAAGACATCTCCTGAGATGACAGCAGTAATACAAGCATTAAGCTGCGAACTCAAACCCACCCGACGTCTTAACATTTTTTCCAAAAGTTCCCCCCTTTAAAAAATTTTAATAATTGTCCAACAAATCATTGCTCTTTTCCCTTTCACAGATTCAATGATACCAACTTAATTCTCCCACCAAGTAGTTCTCATTTGTCATAACTTTCTTGGTCCCACATTCAAAAATCATTTACTGATTAACGAGTAATTAATTAATATTAAGTCGTCGTTGACATTTTGCCATTTTAATGGTTCATTGTCTTTTGGGAAATAACTATTTTTTGTTTCACCATTTTAGATAGATCTATCTAATCTATTTGATTGTTGTTCCAGTTAATTTGTTCGATGAAAAGAACAAAACAAAGTCGTTTGACATTTCAAGTTGTTTATGAGAAGCAATCTAGTTTTATGAGCGTTACTTGATGTCAGCTTAAAAGATGTGGTTCCAGATGGTGGATTCAAAGTCGAAGTTGTTGATGGGAAGTAAGAATTTTAATTTTTCAAATCCTGTTCTTGAGTTAGCATCAAGTTGTGTCGTAATTCTTATGAAACTTTTATTCTGCCAGCAAAAGCTCAGATATGTAAACTTTGTGATAGACCTTAAGGTGGGACTGAATGGTAAATCAGAACAAAAAGTTTTATTGATTTAGTAAAATACAACAAACGTTTGATTTTTTTGTTCCAGAGCGAATGAACGACATTTGAATCGAAATTGAATTAAGATTTTGAAAGTTAACACAAATTAAAAAACTTAACGTTTTTTCTCAAAACTATTACATAGTGTACTAACAAAAGAATGCAAAATTGTATAGAGTAACAATTAAGTAGCAAAAGTTTGGCCACATCTTACACATTTTTTGTATTTTTGTTTTTCTTTATATATACTGAATAAAAAAAGACTTTTGATGAAAGGATGATGACTGCTAGAGGCATTGTGACTGAAAGGGTTTTTTTTTGTGTTTTCCCGGGATGTTGAGTACAACTGAATATACTCGCTTACTTGTTATAAAAAAAGTATTCAAATAGAATAAAAGCTCGTAAAGCAAGGGTAAAGTGAGCCAGATTTAAAAAAAAAATGATTTGATATTGTAACTAGTCTGGAAATTATATTTTCGCAACTCATCAGAAATTCAAAACAAAAAAAGCATTTTTCTGATGTGTGTATTGTTGAAAAAAAAGCACAAAGATCGAAAAATGATTTCGTACCGACCAGAAGTCTCAAAATATGGGTCTAAATTAAAAATCATTGCCTAAACGTTTGTATGACCTAAAGACAGAGACAAAAATTTAAAGATTTTTTGAGAACGTCTGCTAAATTTCTCTTCCGTAATAAAAATTTTGAGAAAAACTGGAGTTCTGTGGTTGATATACTTTTAAGAAAACGAAACGTTCCAAAACATGTTATGTATCATCTGTAAGACAACCAAGGACCAGAGCCCAGCTTTCGCTCTTTATGATTTAGTCACCCATAAATTATAAAAGCTAATCATAAAGGTAATGCTAATGTTAAATTTAATACTAATTTGCTTGTTCTTGTGAAAATATATAGGATTAATCCTATAAAATTATTCTAAATAAAGAGACAAAATGTAAAGTTATTCCTTTTTTAATTACCTAATAAGCGGTTGTCTTATAACTTTTTTTCAGGTTTTTTCATACAAGGCGAAAAATTAGATAAAAAAAAGGTAGAACTATGTTCATAACTAGTATTGCAAACGTTTAAAGTTACAAGCATTGCAGCTCTTGTAGAAATCGAAAAGAGAAATTGTTATCTCATGAAACACAAAAGAAGGTTCAAACCACTTATTGCATTCAATTTTCTATGATTACGACAGTATTTTCCAATTTTTAAAATTTAGTATATTCAATTAAACAATTTTTAAAGTTTGAGTATTAAACTAGTTAAAATAAAATTTCGCATTACCCTAAACTTTTTATATTTCTTAAATAACCTTCTAACATCTAACCCAGACACACACGCTTAATTATACAATTTTACAAAAGCTTACTGATTATGAATTGCAAGCTCGAAATTAATTAGCAGACTGGTTTTTTACTCAGTCTCTTTATGAACAAGGCTACATTTCGCAGCCGAGACTAACAAAGCTTCAAACTCAAATCATGCAGTTTATCGTACCAAGTAAAGAAGGTAGTTCGATGTAGTGGGATGGCTGTAGTAATTGCTTCATATTGCATCATTAAAGGAATGACTAAGTTACACAGTCAGCGCAATGATTCTTGATCCACGATAGTGAAATTCAATGAATTTTATGGAATTGATGCACTCTCCTCTACTCTATGCGACTAAATTACTGCACTCGAAAAAGATCAACATTTTATGCTCAGGTCAACATATAAGTCAGTATTATTTCATCAGTGACATAAACTATAAAAAAAAATGTTTGACGAATCAATCAGAAACAAACACAACTTACATAATCTGCCTTACTCAACACTTTCATTTTTCATTACACTACAAATACGTAATAAATTTTATTTTTTAACTAAGAAAATTGATCTATCAAATGAAACATGTCAAACGAATGACGAACATGATACGAATCGCCCAAATTTGTCACGTAAACAAGGCCCTTAGGCATTCGTCGCAGTAGACACAAAGTTCGTTGAGTTATAGTCAGCGATCCCATTAAATCGAGTTTCAAAAACACACTCGTTATAAAAAAAATGACTTCATATATAAATGAGTTTTCCGAACTGACGGCAATGCCATATTTTTACAATAAGTCATTTTTTTAATACAAGCAATTTAAAAACCCAATAAAATGCATTACTTAATTTGATTTTATCTAAATCATTCTTTTTAAGCGCATCTATGGCTTTTTATATTCATTATTCTCATAGTTATTAATCACTCTTATTTGACCTCTTGTTTTGTTTTTCGAATAAAATCTTTAGTTGCAATAGAATTCATTACACTCCTAATCTCTACACAAGAATTATTCTATTCTGCAATCCGATTCCACTGTTGTATAATATTATTTAAAATTTGAAAAAAAAAAATGTATTCAAAGATTTTCTTTAAGTTGTTTATTTGGCAGCTTCTGCAATTATTAAAAATCAGGAAAATTTAAAGAATTCTATCATGCTCTACGCAAAAGCCTTCTTAAGGATCCTCCTCCTTTAGAAATGTCCTCCTATTTATAGACATTGAAGACAGACATTGTTGGTAAGCACAATGATAACATTTTAGTCAACTGTCTTATAAATTTAACAGGTTAAAATTCAAGCAAATCAATTCGCCCAGTAATGTTTTCTTCATAAAAAACCGCCTTAATTAGACTTCTTCAGCTTCTGATTTGGCTTTAGACTTTCCTTTAAAACAATTTAGCAGAGATAAATCATCCAAAAACAATTTTTTTTTTTGAGATACCTATCTCCTTGTTAACTTGGAAAGTGTCTGTCAGTCTTTTGTTTAACATTCAAGTGAGCTGCAATGCTATTTTAAGTTCTATTTGTGAATCCACTAGTTGCAATTACTTACTGTTTGGTTATTTCAGCAATTACTTCAGCAGACTTCAATCCCAAGTGAAACTAGTTTTTCCTACCCATAGGGCGGCGTCCGAATTCCACTTTAAGCCACCATAATTGTTAAGCTACAGTAACTCAAAATAATACACAGGCATGCAAAAATCTAGAGCATAAACCTTTGTTGAGTTTTAATGTATTTTTTGGTTTTTATGTTGAAAATTGTTTATGATTTTCTTTAGTAAGCTAGTATAAACTTTCAAACTGCCTTTAATTTTTTTTGTAACTTTTAAGAGTTCCGAGAAAGACAAACAAAAATCTGGATTATTATGTTCCAGATTTTTGCTTGTCCCATCATTATTTTGAGCTACCGTATATCCATTACAAGTGAAAAATGCAAGAAATGCAGACCTAGCTTAAGCATATTGATGTTCCACAATTAAAAATCAACCCCAACAAGAAATAAAATCCAAATTTTCGTAAATATGACTTTCATTTATTCTCTACATGGTAACGATCTTGTTGACGTCGACTAGAAACAGATAATTGCCGCAATCGGAGGTGTTTGACCTCTTAGGCGACTGGCAAATGAGCACCTTGTGGTTGGAAACCGTTTTCATCAGCAACGTAGTTCAAGGTGTAGGTTTGGCCATCGGCAGCGGTCCAGGAGACTGATCCTTTGACTGAGATAGCTTCGGCTTCAGTTCCAACGTTCTTCAGCTGGCCACTTTCCTGGCGAGACACACCATCGCTGGTATCGTAACTAAAAAACGAAAACAGAAAAATGTGAATCCTGCTACGAATATCCTTGCGTCCTTGAAACCCACCTGAAGTTGTATCCATCAACGCCAATGTTGTCATTGTCGTACTTCAGGATGACGGCATTCTTTGAGTCGTCAATGGGAGCGGCCAAAGCAACAGCGCAAAGGGCAACGAAAGCAATGAGGAACTTCATAATTATTTTTGTGTGTTGTTCTGTGAGATTATCAACCGAAACTACTACCCATCAGTCGGCGACGCAAGACTTTTTATACACGACGCACTTTCGGGCGAAGAGCACCGGCAGTCTTTCTATTGTATCTCTGTATCTTCCTCTTCTCCGAATTGGCTGGCTGGTGATGGTGGTTAAACGACTTTGTGGTAGGTGAATACATTAACTCAAATTGGCTTACTTAAATTCCAGTTGGCGGCACATCAGATTGCAGCTCGAGACAGAAAGTGATCTGATTGGTTGCTCTAATTGGGGTGCTTAAAATGAATGGGGTGTTAGGTTTAGGGTGAGTTTGATGCACTGACCACAAGTTAATTCGCGTAGAGTACATTTGTTTGCTCAATGACGTGCTGAAGGTTAACCACGCTTGTAGACGGGTTATTTTGGCATGCAACTCTCGCCCACGGACTTTCACTGTTTGCGTTTAAGAGGCTGGCAATCGGGCTCAAAGTAAACTTTGACATTTACCAATGGAGTCTGAATGGGCGGACGTAAGCATGCGACGGCGAAATATTTGGGAAGTGGCCTTTGGATGCGGTTACATGTTTCCATTAGTTGTGGCCACATCAGGGTCATGGACGCTTCCGTATTCGGCTTTTAACTCAATGGATTTTTTGATAATCAATTAAAAAGCCAGACGGTTTGGAAATCATGTGTCCATAAGTTGAATGATCTGATCTTCTTTCTGTTTTATTTTAAAACCTACAAAAAGTTATGGCAAAATGGTAAAGGTGAATGGAAAGAGTACATCGGCCATTGATTAAAGTTGCTAGTAGGCCTTGTTAACTTAGATTTCAAAAAGATTTTCTACGGTGTCGGTCAGAATTTTTCGGTCTTTGGCTTTGATGTTCCTAACTCTGTCCGAACTTTTGTTTTAACATCGACTCTTAATGCCATTTCCAGAGAAAGTTCAAAAGCTTGATATCGTAGCTTCTTAATTTCGTGTTGCGATTTATAACACGCAAACATTTTTGTCCAAGATGTCGTTAACTAAAGCCCAAAGTTAGCAATAAATTTCTACAAAAAAAATTCTAAGCTCTTCATTTGTCTGAACCCCTGTAAATGCGTCTTATCTTAAAGTAATTAAACGACTTACGACAAGTTTCCCTATAACTTCGAGTTTGTCTGACTACTAAACCAACGTAAAAAAAATCAACATAAAACGATGACCGACCTGCCACCCCACTAATGGTCACTTTACACATACGCTACTCAGACCTTACCTACATAGCTTTGCGTCAAGTGCCTTCTAACCGTTTGTTTACAAACAAACCGTCAATCATCGACTTGTTGGCTGAGAGAGTGCCATTTTACTTAAGTAAGCACCTGTCGTTAACAGTTAATTACTTGAGAAGATGAAAAGACAAATGAGCGACCATCAAACAAGTTTCAAAGATTAATTACACCACGTGAAACGAGAGTAGAACAGGAACTTGAATAAGATACAGATACAGGTTAGCTCGCTTTATGAAATATACTGCATAGTATTGGGAACGTGTGAGAGTCGTTGATGCTGTACGTGCGGTGAGGCAATTATAGTCGATTTTGTCTCCACAGCTGCGCCCAGAATGATACTTTCTTAATTTTTAAAAGAGAATAAACTTAAGAATTTTAACCCTCTGCTGCACAAGCAGTCATGAATGTCTTTCGATTTTTAAACAATAACTACTAGAAACTCGCAACTGCCGCTAAAAAATTTCACTGTACTTGTAGTTTTTCATTTTCATTTACATAATTCGAAAAAACTGTAGTGAAACTAAACAATTTGCTATTGGAAAATGGTTCATGTAGTAGAAGGTTAATGTGGTAAAGTTTTTTAAGAAACTAATTGATTCGCGAATTGAAACGTAGGCTTCTGTTCCGGAGAAGAAATTCGCTAGACAGTACCCAGTAAAGGTTCAGACTATATAAGAGAAACATAGAAAACTGCAATAGTAAAAATTAAAATAAATCCCACCACTTCGAATCATAAACCGAAAAAAGAATATCCTCAAGGTCTTAAATTGGTATTATTGAGTACCCCACAGGAGAATGAGTCAAAATTTAATGCTACGACTTGAGGCGTAATGACTGATCATCATGTATATTAACCAAGCCATTTCGGATGTAATACATCTTTCAAACTAGGAGCAGCATGTCTTTGACTTCTAATAATTACAAGCAGGTTAACGCTCAGCTAAGAACGTTCATCTGACACTAATACAAAAAGAAGAGCTCAACTCGTAAAAAACTTCTTTAATTCCTAAAATATTAATTTGTGTATCCTAAAACCACTCCCCTATAGTAAAAAATGATTGTTTTTATTCCCTCTACAAAAGCCCATCACCGTTTTTTTAGCGCCAAAGCTATCGCACTTGTTGTATTGGTTGGCCTCAAAAATTACGAATACTTTTGCGGCTCGCAAAAGTGATTACATATACTAATTATTTTTTTTTGGCATGATCAAATTAGGAAAGCTTATTGTTTTTAGTACTTCTTAAGAAGAAAAAGACAAGGAAAAACATAAAAAAAATTAAGTTCCTACGCCCTAAATTAGTCATTTTATTACATTTTTAAGACGAAATAATCAAATTACGAATACTTTTGCGGGGCATTGTAAACGCGATTAAATTTTGAAGTGAACCACAAAGGTGAAAAGTGCTCTTTAACTAAACAAATGGCCTAACCCTGACGTTTGAAATCAAAAGAAGGAATGATGATGAATGTTTAAAAAAAAAGAAGAGATGAGATAGAAAAAGGTGTAGAAATGTTACGAGGAGCAATGAAAACCTACCCTGTTTAGATCCAAAGTAAAGTTGTCGAATCTCATATCCTGATTGAACCTGATGACATGCTCAGGTTTACAAAGCTCTGTCCGCGATCTGTCGATGATTCCTGATGCGTTCATTACACTCTAATATTTTTGCTTAGGAAAAAAAAAGAAGTTTGAAGTGTTGCAGGCCTTGAGTTGAAACACTTTTCTTTAAAAAATTAAAATCGTAGCAGTCAGCAAATTCAAACATTCTTCTAAGAATTAGACAAAAATGTTAAAGGGACTACCGGAATTAAGGTCAATTCGTAAGGCATTAGCTTGTAATCAGTCATCAGAAGAAAGACGTTATTTATAATAAAAGTTAAGAAAATAAAATTTATGTTTTCATTCATTTGAACAAATCGTGTTACAGAAGGTAAATTCACTCCTTAAAATAATTTTATCTGTCTGAAACCTCTAAACGTTCCTGAAGATGCTCATACTAAGCTGCTCTTGGATCATTCTTTATTTCGACCATCTACAGCGACCGCACAAATGCATCTCCTACACTGTCCCTAAGTCAGGCTTTGCTTAGAATCTAACAACAACCACTTTGTTGACTTTGCTTCATACCTCCACACGATGGTGAAGATGCGTATCCTTAGGCCAACGAAGATATGCACCCCTTGGCGACGAACTTCGCGGATGTGTCCATGTCCTTAATTCACTCATCTCTGATCAGAGATCAACTATTGAGGCGAGAAAGCGATGCGATGCGAAAAGCGATACGAGAAGCGTTACGAGAGGCGATATAGTGCGCAAAGTGGAAGGTGTTCTGCTGTTGCGAGAGCTCTAATATTTAAAATGTCTAGAAAATAGAAAACGAAAAAAAGTGCATGAAAGTTATGTGAAAAGAAAAAGACATCTTTCGCCATTTATATTCACAATTAACGTATAGCGAAAAATGTAAAGAAGCTTGTCGAATATGCAAAAATGTCGTGTAAAACATTCGATTATAAAAACTGCGAAACTAAAAATAAATTAACAATTTTTTTTCTCTGCTGTCTTGATGTTTCTTCAAAAATAAATGCAATTTCCTAAACAGCTGAAATCAAATCATCAAATGAAACAACAATAACCATTAATACTTCTCGCACGGACTCGCTTGAAGAGTCTTCAGAAGAGTTTGGAAGCGAGAAGCTTGCGTGGCGCTTTGCGAGAGGTTGTCACTTGTCGCATTGTACATCGCTTCACTGTACTCACTTGCATGAGAGTATATGGAAACAGTTTTTATCGCTTTCTCGCTTCTCGAATAGTTTCTTGCTTTTTCACTTCGCTGTACGCGCGGCCTTAGTCTGCCTCGAGCCAGGTTTTGCTTTTTATTAACAATGGCTACTAAAATGCATCTTTTGAGCCATTATTAGGCCACTCCTCGCTTCAAACTCCACAATGACTCAGCGATCACCCAGATTCGCTCTATGAAAGTCGGGAGACTTGCTTGAGCTTGAATAAAGATCACACTGATGGCGTTTTCCCTTTATCTATACGGATAGATCAGTTAAGGACTTCTCTTAAGCCACTTTAAATGTTTGTTGATTAACACGTTGAATGCCATCACCGGTGACCGGCACTAAATTTGTTCGTAAATGGCTTTGCATTCAATGTGTCAAGTACTGCACTTGGCCTGGCAAAAAAACGAAATTGCTGACAAATTTTAACTGATTTTTAAGAAAGTCTTAAACTCCCTACCCCATCGACAACCCTAAAAATTCGTCTCACCAACCACCCTCCGTTCCATTCTTCATTCCAGATGTGAAGCGAGAGCTTTTACCAATTGTTTTAGTGGTAGTTCTTACCGCTGCAAAGGGGATACTTTCACCGCTTCACACCCTCATCATTGCACAAGTAGACTAAAAACAGAAGTTGTTTGGAATTACTAAATTAAAGTTATTCGGAGCAGTTCGAAATAAGTTTAATGGAATTCCTCAAACTTTGCTCACATTCTCAGTCCAACGATTCTTGTGGTAGACTTATTTCTACTTCAGAAGATTTTTTTTTTAAGTTCAAAAGTTGCTCATTATCTTTTGATTCATGCCCACCGGAACCAGTTTGATAAAATAACGATAAGTAATTTATTTACTTAATTGTTGTCACAGTGAAAGACTTAAAAATAAATGATTCTTTTAGTAGCGGTAATCTTTATCACTGACCAAACAAAATACAGCACCAAACCGGCAATAATTTTTTCTAATTTATGACACCTCCTATTTTTCCCAAAATCGATTCCCTGTTTGATCTACTACAAAAAATATTCTTGCAGTTTTTATGTAGCAAACAGAGCAGTGCATTACAAACAATTAAAAAAGCTAAAACTGAAATTTAGAATTAATTCGTTTACAGTTATTTTGTTCTGTAATTCATATTTTAAATTTATACACTAATCCATAAAGAACGTCATACTAAAAAAGAAGACAACGTCAGAAGTCTCTTTAGCGGCTGTTCATCAACATCTACGTCATCGAAGTAACGTGACACCTTTCTCTCCTTTTCGGCTAACCTTGGAAAAACTTGAGGAAACCTGTTCGCCCCACTTCAAGTTGAGTCCACCGCGACAGCAACACCACCGCCGATATATAAACCAAAGAAACTTTGAAAATGTTTTCCATTTTTTTTATTAAATATTTATAAACAAAACCTATTTACACAACAAATCTACGCTCAAGAATACAGTCGATGGTCGCCTTAGTTGGGCGCCTTTGGAAGATGTTCTCCCTCCGGTTGGTAGCCATTCTCGTCGGCCAGGTACGTCAGCTTGTAGACCTGGCCATTGGCAGCGACCCAGCTGACAGATCCTTCGACCGAAATCGATTCGTGGTCAGTGCCGGCGTTCTTCAGCACAGCGGTTTCCTTGCGCGACGTACCGTCACTGGTCTCGAATCTGTGGGATGCATGTGAAAGAAACAAAGATAAAACCAGATCTCATCTTTTTGTATCTCATATCATAACGTAACACCACTCACGAGAACTTGTATCCATCGACACCGATGTTGTCGTTGTCATATTCATTGATCACAGCACTCTTTGGATCGTCGACTGGCGCAGCTGCCGCGCAGGTTACGTGCGCCAGCAGAGCGGTCAGAGCAACACCCAGAATAACAACGAATCTCATGGCTGTAGTGCGGTTGTGACGATGCGATGCAGTCAGCGGCGGTGCTGAGATGTGCTGTGTGCGCTGCGGAGGAGGCCACGCCAAGAAATAACAAGTAGCCTGGTCCTGATTGCCCAAATATATAGAAGCACGCGCGATTTCCGTGGCCGCTCCGGTCGCTTCGATTGTTCGCAAGGTGTGTGCCTGATCAAATCGCTGATCCAATTTAATAAGTTCTCGAGAATTTCTTCTGTGAAACGATCTTAGAAATCGTTTCGAGTTTTGCGTTTCGAGTTTCGAAGAGATTCCTGTTTTCTTATGATCGTGAACGTGCTCGTTGTCGTGGTCGTTGTCGTTGTCGGGGTGACTCCCCACAACATGCGATTAAACAGAGCAGGCCATTTTCGTGAGCTCGAGTAGAACTGGCTACTTTGACGACATTAAGTGGTCAGTCTGCTAACTGTAAACGAGAGATATGCCATTAGACGGAACATAAATTAATCCAACCAGTTTTGGTTGAAGCAAGTGAACCAGTTATGTCGCGATTTGTGATCGCAAGAGCATTCCGACACTGGGGTGGAGCACTCTTCTTAACACTGGTTCTTCAATGTCTGGTGAAGTGATTTTAACGTCGCTGCGATGAGACGATGTTGTTTTTGAATGACATAGTACAGATCTAAGATAGTTTTAGGTTTATTTTTTGGATGCAGACGACGGGTAACCTTTCACTTTCGCTGATGCGGTGACTAGAATTATTGATAGATCGTCGTTTGAAGATGATCGTGTAGGCGGGCTATTAAAAGCTGGTTTAAGTTGTCACAGAGTTGGAGACAAGAATCTAGATCAGGGTGTTATGCAACCCTTCACAACAGGGTCTTCTACACCAGGCTACAAAGAGGAAAAGTTTATATCGTTTTAGTTTACGTATGTGAGGATGACTTAGTCGCGTATTAAGGACGAGTGATCCGTTTTTACGAACCCCTTCTACGAACTTATTTCTTTTGTATTTACTTTCATCACTCTAAAGCATATGTTTCCAGAATGGTAAACTTTAATTTTGGTACTTTGAGACGGAGTAAGCCACCAAAAACGAATACAAGCAGGCAGGTCCGTAAAAGGAACATTACAATAATATTGTCTTTAAAGTTAATTTAAAATAATAAATGGCATACAAGTTCTGCAAAATTGACTAAAAAGTTAGTGGAATCAACGCCAAGATTTTAAAAAGCTATTTTATACACAAAATGAAAAATGATAACAGCGCTGGGATGAAACGAAGAATAACTCTTGCTAATCGCTGTTTCTTCGGTCTAAGAAAGCAATTGGGAAGTAAAGCCCTCTTTCGAAAAACCAAAGTGTCGATGTATAACACTTTGATCATCCCGGTCGTGTTATATGACGGCGAAACATGGACCCTCTCTAAAGCAGATGGAAGCGCACTGAGGTATTTCGAGATGAAAATTCTTCTAGTGATCTATGGTCCCGTCTGCACGGACGATGAGTGAAGGAGAAGGTTCAACCATGTCTGAACAGCAACGCTGATCTGATCAAACGAATAAAAGTCCAACGACTGAGATGGCTAGGTCATTCGGGGTGAAAGGACACCAATGCTAAAGCCCGAAAAGTCTTCGAATATATCCCAGAAGGTCGGCGCGGTAGAAAACGACCGAGGAAGAAATGGCGCACCCAAGTGGATCCTGACCTCAACAAGCTTGGTGTGCGGCACTGGAAGCAGCTGGCTAAAGACCGAGTTGGCTGGAGAGGTTTGCTGCGTGAGGCCCTGGTCCACTCCGGTCTGTAGCGCCACCAGATAGGTAATGTTACAAGATTTAATAGCAAATCAAATGCATTAGCAAATTGGTTTTGCTAGCAAATGTGGGAAAAAGTCACGAAAACAAAAGAAGGGATTACGAGATCGGATGGCGAGGATGGGAAGCGATAAAGCCCATAGGATTTTCCTCCGACGATAAGACACGAGAAATGAAAAGAAAAACGAGGTTTATTTTTGATAACAATTTATTTGAACTAATCCCGGTGGTCGTTGACGTCAAAGTGGCAGAGACAATAATTTTTTGGTATTTTGAAACTACATCGACAATGCACGACCTTCCATCTGCATCATAGGGTAAATTTACAATGTTTCAATAAAAACAACAACTAGAATTTGAAAGTAATCAATTATCAATAAACAATATGAAACGAAATCAAACAAAATACATTCCCAACTAGGATAGGATACACAAAAGGATGAGTTCAATTTTTTGCTTTTGATAATAAAGTGCAAACCCACTTCTGACGCTTGTTTTTGCATCATTTGCTTTATTTACTAAATTAATCACTTCATATTTATAGTTGTGTTTGATAACATATGCAAATTGAAGGGTGATATCTTATTGTTGAGGATAAACTTTACCCAAATGACTGTACGCTCACTTTTGACGCTTACTGTATGTTCAAATCAGTAGTATATTGCTACTCTAAACACTCCACTAAATTACCAAATCCACAGACTGGGAAAAAGCTAGTTTTCTGAACACGACAATAAGTTTACACTCAATCAATATAATTTTGAATCAATACACAATAGACGACGTTCTTAGTTTTTTATTAAAAAAAAGTGAACATGGTAAAAAGTCTTCTGTTGTGAGTTGATGGTTATTAATGTTTCTGCAGCTGAAATCTTTGATTTGGAGAAATTGAAACAATTGAAACGCTAAGGTTTCAGTAGACGATTTTATGTTCTCAAACGGCGATTGATACATTATTTCGATCGTAATTCCAAATTCCGAACATTCAAAGTCCAAGATATTGAATAAATATACGAAGAAGTAACAAAAGTCAAATAATTGATATGTTAACCGACACTTCCTTAGAAAAAAATCTATTTCCCTTATGATTCTCTCTTGCAATGTTCAAACGAAAAAGAAATACTCATAACCAGTAATGACTGGAATCCTGCTTCCATTAAATTAAACTGAAACTAGTTTGGTCCTATTTACCTCAATGAGTGATGCAAAATTGATAGCACAACATTTGGTCTGCAAACGCCACGGTCTTAGCCCCAAAAATAGCCCTCCATCAATCCATCCAAACATATTTTCCACACTGAGCACACCGCAGATCCATTTCCTAGAAATATCAAACTAATTTCATACCGAAATCAAGTTAATTCAATCACTTCACGATCACGTGATAATGAAATTAAAACTTTTTCTATACAATTTGCATAAACAAAATTCAAACAAACAAAAAAGAGAAACATATTTAACACAAAAAAAAAAGTCGTCAGTGCCATCTTCCCATCATGGTGCACAAAACACATAATTTTATGTGTATCTACGCCAAAAATATCCAAAACAAACTTGTATCTCATAGTTTGTCCGAGAGCCAGTTTGTCCACAGACCGGTCTCAGCTCCGAGCGAAGCAGATGACAAAACTGTGAGATTGAAAGTGAAAACCCAGTTCTAGATCTTAAATCGGTGTTTTTTTTTTTTATTGGAATCTTCTTCTTGTCAGAATCTGAGATGTGGAAGAACAAGTTTGGATCTTTCTTTTATTGACCAACTAAATGTAAATTAGCGGCGCAGAAAAGAATCAGAAATAGACAAAATGTTAGATGGTTCTAGATTGCTTACGTATTCGGCCGAGTGGATGATGAAAGAGAAACTGAAATTGAATTTCCAGTTTTCAAACTCGAATACATGTAACAAAATGCCCACAACCATCTCCAAGGTCGGCGTGTGGTCAATGACACTCGCAGCTTGTTTGGAGCGGGAATCTAATTTAAGGTAACGAGATTGACCTTTTCCCTCTATTCGAAATACAAAACGTTTAAAATGTGTACACGGTATTTTTGGTTGGGAATGTATCTAATCGAGTTGGAGTTTGCGACATGTTTTGCGGCATTAGCGAAGACGTGTAGCACAGGTCCTGATCTGGACCACATTCTGCTGAAGTTGTCGTAATGGCTTCAGCATTTTTGTGATATTTTTGGATAAACCCGTTGAAATGATTTTGAGATTTAAGGAGCTGTGAGTGATGGCTAATTCGTTGTTGAATGAAATTTAGCTACAAGTGAGTCGATTCTTGAAGTCGAGTTGCCAAAAATATTAGAAGTCGTTAGAACAGCAAACAATTGCCAGGCGATTAAAATGACTCTTCAATACACGAAATACTGGAAATAAATTATTTTTCGAGTACATAGAAGAAAAAGAAAAAGAAAAAAAGAAATGAAACAATGGCACCACGATGTGAAATTGAAAAAAATGTTCTACTTTTCTGAGATAGTTTTTAATTCATTCATTCAACTTTTTGCTCAAGAACCCTTTTCAAATACAATAAACTCTCGATAATTCAAATTTCATGGACCCGGAAAAAACGTCGAATTACAGCTGTTTTCGAATTACGGAGGTTTCAGAAAAAAACGTTTGTTCACTTTCTTCACGTTCACATTTCACAGTTGTTGTTGTAAACTTGGCTTCGAATTTTAGAGGTAACCAAACCAACATTTTCGAATCATAGAGGCTTTCATGTTGCTTTACACAAAAATAGATTCAAATTAATGATGGGGCCACTTTGCATAGGTTATCTTTGATTTATAAAGGTCTTTCAGGGGACTGTGAAAATTCTTCTATTTACAGATATTTTCGAATTACAGTGGCTCGAATTACTGAGAGTTTACTGTATTGCCAATTTAGGTAAACTTTGAGGTCAAAATATAACTTTAAATAATTTTCCTAAAATTAAAAGTCCCACTTTTTTAGTGCTCCTTAAATGAGAAATAAATCAAGACGCTCGCTTAAAAGTCATGATTTGTCTTTTTAGCCTCTGAGGGTTTTGGAAGCTTGAAACCTAACAATGTTACAAAGAATAGTGCCAAATATACTTTACGTATACATATGTTCCTGTAAACTATTCGAAGAAGACTTTTGACCTCAAATGATATTTTCCAACAAAATCTCGCTCTGAAATGATTTTTACGGAAAATAAAAGTAATGGCCTAAAATAGCCTTGCAGCTCTTCTAACCTCGATTCATTAAATCAAATTGTGGGTTATTATTAAATCAAGGCTCGGGAGAAAAGGTATAAAAAAAATGCAATAAAGTAATTTTTGAGGTATGGTTCCATTAGTAATCCATTCCATTTAATGTACAACAGGGTAAAATAACTTTTTAAGATAAAAACGACACTTCAAAGAAGTTTATAAAACAGTATAATTGTGTTACAGAGTAGGATCATTTTTATGTAGAGATCAGAATTATAATAAATTCTTTGCAACTAAAGATTTTATTTGTAAAAAAAGCAATCGCTCAAATAAGAATGATTTATAGTTAACTTGATTCTAAGTAAACGGAGAATTCATAAGGACGTTTTCATGATTCAGACGTTCATACTCAAAGTTTAACACTAAATCTACCAGACCAGTCAAATCGACTGGTCTTGCAATTTTAATTTAAGACTCCTACCGCATGAAACGTTTTCTTTCTGTAATGATGACCATAAATGAATATTAATGAACACATTTTGTTAATTGTTAAAAGTAAATAAAGTCTGGAAAGCTCATGAGGTACTTTTCTTAAAGACCAGTCACTTTGACTAGTTTGGTAGCTGGTAAATCTAGAGTTAAGGAAAGAAAATAAATTTTCCATTGTTAAAAATTTGAGAAATATAATGCAAAGCTACTGTGGAAAAATGTCAAGGCAGATTCATAAAGGTTTTCAGTATTTTATTTTGACAGATTTCAAATTCGGAGCACTTACAAGCGGAGGCGTATACTAATGTTGGAAGTATGTCAACTTTATAAAGGCAAAGTTTATTGCTATTGCTAAGAATAGAACTTTTATTTCGGAGTAGACAGAATATTTTAACAAAACGATTTACTTTGTTAAGATATTTGGTTGAAAAAACTTAATGTCTTGTCGAGAGTTAAGTCTAAAGATCTTAACAATGTTGCCCATACAACAGGAGTGTTACAGATCAGAAGATTATGCTGAACGAGATTTGACGATTTTCTTTTTCCAGGTATTCATAATGGTTGAGATTTGGAAGAATTTGCAAACGAGGCGAGTTCTTATGGCAAATTTGTCTATAAACATACAGTGCTGGAAAAAAGTTTAGAAACAGAATCTACCAATTCATAAACTCAGTTCTAAAAAACAAAACCGTTATACATACATTGATGAAATTTAACATAAACATATATTTATGTCCTATTCTTCAACATTTAAAAGGGTTTTAAGTTCCGTTGACTCTAGAGTTAATTCTAAGAATACTTATGACGCTGCCTCCAAAAACTCGCTGAAAAAGCACGGAAACAAAGAGTTTTTTTTTTTAATTCAGTATATCTTTTTTGTTCAATCAATATGATGCAGTTAATATTTTGTAGAACATCCTTTGGGCTTAACAACCGCAGCGCATCTGCTTGGCATTGAGTTTACCAATTTTTGGGATTCGGGACTGTGACTGGACTGGCCATTCTTTCTCGATGTCTTCAAAAAGGACATTTCTATTTAAATTGTTTATGCCAAATTTGTTCTCAAAGGTGTTCGATTACATTTCAGTCTGGGGATTAAAATTTCCATTCCAAAATATTCAACTTTTCTTTTCTAAATCAGTCATTTACCAACCGTGAAGAACGTTTCGAATTCTTGTTGGACTACTCGCTATGACGGCACTTCCTCTTGTGAATTGTGTTCATCAATGCGCCTTAATATAGAAATCAATACATTATTCCACAAAATCAGAATGCTGACAGTTCTTAAAGTTTTCCAAAACGATTGACAAACAGGTGACAACTAGTCTTTTAACAAAACTAGGTGACTCCGTGTCCAAGCCCGGTCCACCCACTCCCTCGTCCTTATTTACCTCTGCGGTTTAACTCCGTCGCCAAGACATTAAATCAAAACCCATAAACGACAATCCCATCAGCAACAATTTTATATCTTTTTATCTTAGTTTTGCATAATTATCGCTGCCATACTTGCATTCGGGGTGTGCACTCACCAGAAACGGACTTGGCAAGTAATCGCGTCAGCTGGATTATGCAAGCAGGTCGGATTAGAACGTTGGGATTCCTGTCTTCATTGCGGATTGTCCAGTTTTATTGTTTTCAGTGACTGGACTATAAAACGATGCTCTGCCGGATGGCATGCACTCAAAAAGTTCTAAGCCTTTACTAAATCAACATGAAATCCGTAATCATTTTTGCTGCTCTCTTCGCCATGGCTGTTGGCGCCAGCTTGGAACCATCTGCACACGCTGAGACGCTTCGTTATGATAACGACAATATTGGACTTGATCATTACGTTTATGCGTGAGTGGATTTGAATAGTGATAGTTTTTGAAAATAAACATTTATTTGGATTTTTCTTTGGAATTTCAGTGTTGAGACAAGTGATGGCAAGAAGCACTCTGAAGAGGGTTCACTGAATAATGTCGGTACTGAAGGCGAAGCACTTTCCGTGAAGGGTCAGTTCTCATTCACCGCTCCCGATGGTGTCACCTATACCGTTACATACGTAGCTGATGAGAATGGCTTCCAGCCACAAGGTGCGCATCTTCCTCAACTGCCAGAGCACAGTGCTTAAGTTGTGAAGGGTCAGTGATTGCTCTAAATGATTGCGGAAAAGCTTTAAATAAAAAAAGGAACAAAAAAAGATCAAAGGAGAGTGATGTTTTTTTTTTGTGCTGTCCTGGTTCGGCAATCTATGGGAATCGGAGGATCTACACAGGAATGGGAGTTTCATTCTGTACACCCTTTTTTGTAGATTGAGTGCTTGATATTAAACCTAAAGCTAACTCAGGGATAGAAGAATTAAGGAAAATGCAATTGCAATTGTGTAATCCGTTTCTATTAAGTGTGCAAGTGGATAGGTCCAGTGTGAACGTGGTAGAATCGCAAAATGTTGTTTCTTACGACCTTCCTCAGTTCTGTGTCATTAATGACTTCTAACAAACGAACACATCCATACAGCATTCATTTACTTTTAGTACAAGCTGTGATTGAAAGTGTGTCTAAAATTATAGAACACTGCAGAAATATTTCGAGGAAAACCAGTCAATCCTGCAACAAGGAGCAGAAATTATGTAGCGGTTTGCAAATTTTTCTCTTAATGCAATACAAAATCCTGCATTTTAAGCAAAGATTTATGTAGTGGTCAACCTTTTCCAATGACAAGTGTTTGAATCATACCCTAGATTGTCTTGAATATTTTGAGCACTGGACTGGCACCAGTCAAATAAAGACTAAAATCATTTAATGCACAGCCAATTGATTAGTTTAGTGACTTACATTGAGCAGCAAAAGTCTTGTTACAACAGCATGTTCTATCTTTAGATACTGAACCTACTTAAGAACTTTTCACACATATAATTTGCATTACAAATAATTTGATTTGTATTTTCGTAAGTCGAACATAAAGAAGGTAAAGTACACCTTGTAACCTTACAAATCAAAATATAACGCACTCTTGAAAATGAACCCAGCAAAAGTGTTGATACTTTTAAAAAATATGTAGAAAATTTTAGGTTATGGTTAAATTTTGCAGAAGTAAAGCAAACATGTTTGTTACGTTTAATGGAGTACAAGTAAAAGAATAATACTTGATACAAATTTTATTTGGGTATGTCTTTCAATAATAAACGTGTTTTGCGTAAGTATTAAGGAAGCCAAGGTATCAAGACTTTTGCTGCTCACTGTATAAGTAAAAATGTCCAAGATAACTGGTGACCGTAGTTTTGAAGTTAAAGTTATTCAGCTAGTGAAAAGACTCATAAAATAGGCATTTTCCGTGAATTAACACTCTTCAAATGGCCACAATTTGCCTAGCTCTGCCATCGAGTTTGCCTGTAGCCAATACAAGCTACAAGCATAAAAAATAAAAGCCTCAGATTTCGGGCTTTTCACTCAATGCATGAGAGTAGTCCGAGAAATGCAAACAATAGCGAAGTGGATCAAGAGTGTAGAACCTTCGGTTAAGGCCGACTTTCTTTCTTCATTGATGAGGCTGGCTGGTCTTTAACACATTTACGCAAAAACTTAATGCCGGTCACCGGTGACCCCCATGGCATTCAACGTGTTAAGGTCTATGTTGGTTTTAGCAAGATTAAGTGGTAGATTCTGATGGAAGCATTTTAAGCAGCCTCTGCCACCAGACCTTGGTCTTTCTCCATTCGTCTCAATACGTCTATTCCTAAGGCCTTGGAAATGAGTTACATTTACTTCAGTTAATTGACGGGCTTGGTTGTTTTGAGAGAATAATTTTTCGTGTAATCTTTGGTCCTATTTTCGTACAGTGGAGAAGAAGATTTAACCGTGAGCGGGCGAACTGTACAGCTACTTGGACCTGGTTAGATGAGCTAAAATACAAAGGTTTGGAAGCCTGGGCCATGTAGAGCGGATGAACACAAATGCTTTGGCCTGGAGAGTCATCAAACTGATAACTATGGAAAACCGCGGCAGAGGAAAACTACCATAGATGGGGCACGTATGTGCAGATGGATATCAACCAGCTTGGTGTGCGGAATTGAAAACAACTTACAAACAGCCGAGCTGGAGAGGCATGTTGGTCGAGATTTAAGTCCACCTCGGCCTGTAACTCGCGTGACAGTTCTCTGACAGATCTTAAAAGCTCCCAACGGCGGCTTTGGAAAATTTCTTAATCACACTTAAGAGTAAGGGAGGTGTGAAGAAACTTGGTTTTGGCCTTACATTTTTGTTTTTTTGTTTTTTGACAGTTAAGATGCTGGAGTGTTGCCAAACACTTGCAAGAATTGAAAATAGGGTAGCTCGCTTAATAGTTCGACGCACTAACCATTTAGTCGAGGCGCCAACTTAAAGAGAGTTATCCGTCGCTTTAGACATCAAAGGCGACTTAAAATTAACACTTTGCCACCTCGACTTGGTAGATAAGAAAACGACATAAACTAATAGACCAAACACAGTTAGGAGCTAATCAAAACGTAAACAGCTCTAACGTCCCAAAACTACTGCCAAATAGAGGTTTCTGTCTGTGGTCGTGACAGCTCCACTGCCTGCAAAGCGCACCTTTGAAGCTCCAACAACCAACTAAAAGTGATAAACTCAATCGTGGGCACTGCCAGCATCGAACACAGCCAGTCCAAAACGGGTTAAGCCCCCTACTACCAAAAATTCATCGCACTCCCAAACACCTCAGCACGCTGAACTTGACACATTAATTTCCATTGTGTTTAATCAACTGAGGAAGCCACGCCAAGCGCCCTAAGCAAGGTGATCTACTTAGCTCCTCCGCACGTGTTGCGAAACGTCAACCCAAGCCCCACACCGCCCACCCGTCTCCGTGAATTCACGTGAAGACGGAAATGATGCCGAGCCAAGCCAAAAATAACCACAGGCCATCTCTAACTATTTTCAACCGAAACTATAACAAAGGTTAACCAACAATAAGCCGTTCATGGGTCACCAGCATCAGACCGGGCGACGTGATTAATTGACCAGCGTAGCGTGTCACCCCAAGCCAACCATCTTTGGCTATCATTTGAATAAATTAGCCCGGCCGAGACAATGGCCACGGTAGCGTCTCCAATGCGTTCGTGTGTGTGCGTCGAAAATGCGTAAGCTTCGCTTCGTTTTTTGTTATTCATTTTACTAATTTACATTGTTAATGCGGTTACTATTCCTGATTTTGAAGGAATTCTAGTGCGAGTCGAATCGATCGAAGACGCCTTTCGCGACTATAAATTGACGCGACGCCGATCGATTGTCATCCACTAAGTCTTCAGTTTTCCAAGGGTAAACAACAAACTAGTAAAAACCAATCAACATGAAATTCGTCATTGTTTTCGCTGCTCTCTTCGCCGTTGCTTTGGCCGCTCCACCACAACAGGATGTCCAGATCCTCCGCTCCGACAGCGTTGTCTTACCCGATGGATACAACTGGGCGTAAGTATTCACCACACAAATCCTTCATCCTTCCCCGAACAAGGATACTAATTAATTCCTTTAAATTTAAAAATCTAGCTACGAAACCAGCGATGGCACATCTGCCAACGAACAAGGAACCCTGAAGAACCAGGGAACCGAGCAGGAGGCTATCTCCGTCACCGGACAGTTCCAATACGTCGGTGATGATGGTGTCACCTATGCCGTCAAGTACATCGCTGATGAGAACGGTTTCCAACCCCAGGGAGCTCATTTGCCAGTTGCCTAAGTCAAACAATCCTACCAACCAATCTACCTACCTGTCTATTATATCCTGTTTCCCTTCCCAAAATGAATAAAAAAAAAAATTCAAACAAAAAAAATATAAAAAAACCGTTTAAAAAAGTTGTTAACTAGGCTAAGCAAAAATACAGAAAGCAAATTTATAGAAAAAAATTAAAACCTGTCTCTTTTGTCCAACGAAAGGAAGAGTACTCTTTTGGGGTCTTCTATCAGGTAGAGAGACCTACATGACCACACTCAAGTCGTGGTCGATTGAAGGTCAACCAAACCGGTCGCGATTAAGTGTCAAGTTTGAAAAATGGGTGTAACACTTGGGACTGACATCTGAAGGCAGCAAATGGCTATAAATATTTAAAAGGAAGCTGATTGGCTTTGAAGACGCTCAAGGGCGAGAAGTTGAAAAGAATAAATCACAAGAAGCGACGGTCAAGCAACATAATGAACGGGTCATTTGAATGTCTAATAAGGCTCCAGATAGCGGCGCAAATAAATTTTCGTGCTTTTTATTTATATATGAGACAACATCTCTTCATAAATACGGAGAAGAGACTTTATAAACAACGTCCTCTGAAATTAAAAGAAAAAACCGCACGCCAAGCCAACAATGGAAAATGGCAGAAGAATTCAATCTTCGTATATCGTTAATCTTTTCTTTTAAAAATTATAAACAAATGCAATTTTCATTTTTATTTTGACTTCCAATCATTCAAACACCAATCATTTAACATCTTGAAGATTCACTTTTTTCTCCTGAATCATTTTACAGGATTCATTCAAACTCAACATCTTGAAAATTCCTGATTTTAAGGGTTTGATTGTAAAGAAATTAACGAAAGCCTTATGGAATTTCTTCGGTGTCCGTCTATCTGTCTGTTTATTGTGTTTTTATTAAATTTTCTTAAATTATTTGCATTTAGAGGTATTGCACACCTTAGCTTAACAAGTCTTACAAAAACATAGTAGTGGCTACGAATCTAGTCCATTAAAAACAGAGCGTTGACTGGCAAACTAAAATGGAAACTTGAGAATAGATTTGGAAACTAATTATTTCTGTGATTTGTGCCCTACGAAGTGAATACTCAATTTTCACATCCTTTGCTTTCCAAACTGTTTCCATTGAGGCTACCACAAAACTCAAGAGAGTCTACTTCAGTCCGAATACCAATCCTGCCAAATGACATGAATAATTAAGCATAAATTAAATGACACAGAAACCTAAAATAATGAATTTCTAACTTAGTTTGGTTGATTTTTATGAAAAGAGTGCTGAACATATTTTAAAATGCTTTCGATTGGTACCGATGCTTAAAAACCTTATAAAAAATACAAATAGTTTATAGAGCTTAAGTTTAATTCTTATCCGAGTTTGCAATTTTCAAATGCTTGCATTTAACTGACTATGAAAACCAAACCTCGCGAAAATAATTTCATTAATTTATAAAAGGATCTTTCATGAAATTTTTTGCTTTTTAGGGTACAAAGAAAAAACATAAAGCTAGTTTATTTCTTAAATAAAAAACAAAACTTTGTAAATAGGTTGTAATTTTTGGTTCTATTCAAGTTAAATATAAAAAGACCTTTAATTTCTTATGATGGCGACTTAAATCGAGCGGAGGTTACTTCGATGTCATTCCTATATCACCTTCTATCACTCTGGTCTTACTTCAGAATGAATTAAACAGTCACAGATGTTGATTGTTGAAAATAAAAGAAAAATCAGCACCAACAGATGCTTAGGCATTTTTTCTTAGGCGTAATAAATGTGGCATTAGACGAGAACAATTTCTCAACCAATCTGAAGACGTGATTTGATCAAACGACAATCTCAATCATGCAAATTAATGCCATATGATTTTTTTCTTTTTCTTTTTTTGTGGTTAGGTTAAGTGGACAACTTATGGCTCAATGCTTTATTCTTTATTTTTAAGTTATCATTAGACTGCTATCGATAATTTTGTTAGACTTACAACTTACTGACACCAACGTCAATGTCTAGGAAACTAGAAATGTGCCAGTTTATTTTCATAAATTATTCAAATTCAAATTTGATATTTTTGGTTGCCTGCTAGCAAATAAAATCGAATGTAATTACAAAATAAACAGACACATGACCACCGAAGTGATTCTATAAAGCTGGAGTCAGAAATTTTTAAAGGAAATAAAAAGTTTTAACAAAACCTTTTTTCTGCATCACCATTGCATAAAGTCTTCGAGAGTTTCAATTTCTTGTTCAATTGCCCAGTTGTCACAGCTGATTAAGCCGCTTAGTGCTCCACTCCACTTTTTAAAAAATCTTAGATTTAAATGTCAAAGCACTTAGTATAATCATATCTTTTTATGTTTGCAATATTTTTCCTGAGTAAAAAAGATGACTACAATTGAACGACAATTAATGTAATGTACGGCGAATGTAAATTATTTCATCGTTTTCTCAAATTTTTGTTTTATAGAGATAATCAATATGTGCTCTGAACGGCTAAACTATAAAGTCATTTAATTTTATTCTATTCACTAGTCTTCCTGAGATTTACAATACATTCGTGTTCGTGGATAATCCTTCCATCGAATACATGACTAACAAAGTCATCACGGCCAGGCAAAGCTTTGAAAATCAGTTCAAGATCAGATTCGACATCATTGAGAGTTCACGCTTTTGGGTCACATATCGGCAGTATCATCGACTTTCACCTTGAGGTCAAAGCCAACGATGACTCTATCTGAAGCCTTCACCAGCAAAAAGGCCATCCAGAGTGCAGCAGATCGTGTGCGATGCAAGAATTTGTCAGACAGGTTCGTGACAGAAATGCGTGGATTCTTAATATTTAATCACGTGCTGCGAGAACGTTAGAGGAACTAAGCGAAAGGTCAGTAGAATATGTGGAAGATTATTCCCCAGGGGCATACATTACGGCTGTTCAACGTGGCGCTAAAGCCGGCTCTTGTTCAGGATGTTATTACCATGGGACTAACTTGTGAATGGAGATTGTAGTCAGAGTCACTTCTTATAGTTGGGTTATTGGTTTGCAGAAGAGACATGAACTCAAGGTTGTAAGAAGTTTTTTTTTTCCGACGGAACATGGTAACAACCATTGAGAGCACATATGGGAAAAACGCAACACGAACAAAATTAGTCTAGAGTATATTTTGCGTTTATTGTTTATTTTCCTAAAACTTCCAAACAATTGGTGGGCTTAATTAGCGTAGCGCAATAACAATTTCTTTCGATAGACTTTTCTCTAGTTTGAACTGACCTAGCTCCACCTGAAATATAATAACTTCATCATGAGTCGATCAGCTTACTATCAGAATGTATAACAAACTTCTTTCTGATGTGATGTGATATAGGATAGAGTGCTTAAGCTGACTTTCAGCACACGAGAATGCAGTTATTGAAAAAAGATTGCCCAATATTTTATTTTGTTCCCAGAGTGCCCAAAAAATCATCAGACAATAGATTTGAAATTTGGGCAGGGAATCTAGAGTCCAACGGATCTACAAAAATCTGAGTTCCAACTTACTGGAATGTAGTCTTAATTTCACTGAAGAAATGTTTTGAGAAAAGAACTAGAAGCTAGTATAGACAGTGCGTAATGATTAATTAGAAAATGTTATTGGTGCTTGAAAACCAATTGGATGAAAAGAATCAAAAATAAATAAATTGTGTTGAGGCAAACTTTGTACGTGCAGTGCTTCACAAAAGTTTGCATACGTTAGAGAAATCTGGCGAAAAAGGGAGTTTATTCCCAAACCATTTGTGACAATTTATCTTATGAAGTATAAAAAATCAATCAATTTATCTTGTATGTTAAAAAAATTAAATAAATATTTATCTATCTAAATAACTCAAACCACCAATTTCTTTTTCATTTCTGTCCCTGTTAATGACCTGTTACGACTTTGTTACAGTTATTCAAAACAAATCTTAAAACAATCGCTGCAATTGAAATTTTGTAATTATTTATCGTTCTTTGCCACTCATTTACATATACTAATCGATCTTTTTCAAACATAAAATTTAACATCCTTAAGTGTTTTTTACTCAATTTAAGAGCATGCTACGAGTGTTAGAAAACTACTGGGATTGTTTTACAACTTCTTTTGAAGAAAGTTTAATGAAATACCAACGAAGAACGTTTGGTAACAAGAACTTAATGGAGTGCCCCCTTGAGTACATCTTTATGACTCCAAAAGAAAACAAAATGTTGTGGATCTTCTTTCTGATGGCTTGTTATAGTTATTGAATTTTGCAAAATGTTACAATGTTATTTGCAAAACATATTATTATTTCTTTTGCTTTTTTGATATGTTTGTCAAATCAGAATCGGCCCAGTAGTTCTTAGTTCAAGTTTTCTTTCCTTCCACAGACTTTTTTCTTATTCGCATTATAATTTCTTGAGTTTGTGTTTTTCCTTCTTACACACACATTTTTTCTGAACCATTCACCCATTGGCTAATATTTCGTTTCGCCGCTTATTTGCCTGGTTTTTAAAACTATTTTTAATAAAATAAATTTTTTTCATTGAACGATCATCTGGTTTTTACCCACTTACTTAAGCACAGTTCAATGCCATTATCACTGAGCATAAACAGAATGATTTTAAGCCTTATCTTGGCCCCTTCAGAGCTATTTGCTCAAAAATGCCTCTTGTACGAAGATGGTTTCAGGCTTAAAACTAGAGTCCTTACAGTGGTGTTAACTTGGACTTAACATAAAACCCTGAAAATTTTATTCAAGCATGAGCTTAAGCTAAGATAGTAGGTTTTTAAGAAAAAATTAAATCAAACTACATTGTTTTAGGTAGGTTTCACTTTATTAAAAACAAAAAATATTTTTTAGCGGTTTTTCGACCCAAATGCCCCTATGTGCGCCGTTTACAATTAAACCTCAATGTATCCTTCGATTAGGCAAGGACATTTGTTTTTTTTAGAAAAAATATAGAATCTAGCTTTTGCTCGAAAACCGCTTTTATTTCATCGAAAATAATTTCAAATACCTTAGAGATGGTCACTCCAAGCACATGGAAATTGTGTTTTAAGTTTGATTAACATGTTTTTGGAAATACAGTCGATTATCCCGATAAATCGAATCCTCAATAATTCGTAACAAACTGCTCATTCCTCGAAAAATCGTCGCTAATTCGTAACATTTTTCATACATTTTGCTTCCCTCGTTATTTCGTATTTTTTTTTTTTCAATGCTATGAACACAAAAAAGCTCTTATAAATTGTAATTCGTTTGCAAAACGTAAAACGAAACCCTTTCTCCCGTTAGCTTTTGTAGACAATTTTGTTGCCTTGTTGTCGCCTTTATGTCGCTGCTAGGAATGAGTGTGATGAGGAAGATAGCGACGATGAAGTAGAACTTATGACCAATAAACAAGCCAAGTTGGCCATTCAACATCTTCAATATTATGTTTCAAATCGTGATGTCCCAAAAAATGCTTTTGATTATTTGATTGGCTTGGAGAACACAATTGAAAAGATAGACAAAAAGAACATCAAGCAATCGAAAGTTATAATTTTTTTCAATAAAGCTTTTTCTTGATTTTTTTTGTATCTTTATGTAATTTTATGTTTCTTTTTTTATGTACTTAAGATGTAATGTATGTGAATATAGCGTTTAGTTTTAATAAAGTTAAACCATATGTATTGGAAAAATATATGAAATGTAAGATCCCCGTTGATTCGTATATTTTTGTTTCCCACCTCATTAAATCGAAATCTCTATGATTCGTAATCGACCTGCGGTAATTCGTATAAAATGCTATTCCTTTGCCATTTCGAATTATCGGGATTCGACTGCAATCGCTTTCAATAAATCATAGAAGAAGGAATTCTACTCTTATAAAGACTTGTAAGGTAAAAAGGTCGACTCCGAACCTATGGGACAACGCAGCAGAGGACGTCCGCGTCTAAGGTGGCGTACACAGGTAGAGAAGGACTTGAACCGACTCGGTGTGCGTCACTGGAAACAGCTGGCACGGGATCGTGCTGGATGGAGGAGGTTGCTAAAGGAGGCCCAGGTCCACCCCGGACTGTAGCGCCGCACAAAGAAGAAGAAGAAGGTAAAAAGGTTATAAGTCCTTTCAGCCGTGCCTTGTCCGACGGACACATCTGTCAACTCTTGAGAGATCAATTTGCAATCTTAGGTGCAGAAAAAATTTATCTTTTGAATTTTAATGTTGAAATTCTTCAACTTTGATCTCAAACCACTGCAGTCCTCTTAAAAAAAAAACATAAAAGATGAGCTGCCCATGAAGTGATGGAAAAAAAAACTTAAATTCATGACAAAAATCAAAGAAAAGAAAAGGAAATTTTTTTTTTCACACTGACTCGAACCATGTTGTCTAAATTTATTTTAACTATTTACAGAACTCTTCATTTTTTCACACGTCCGTCCATCACACTGTATCCAAAAGTTCACTGTCGCCGGTCTTTGTCTACGCCTTGGGTAAATGAGCTCCTTCGGGCTGGAAGCCATTCTCATCGGCCAAGAAGTTGATTGTGTAGGTCACTCCGTCAGCGCCGATCCATGAGATGGTGCCACGAATCGATATCGCCTCGTTATCCGTGCCGGCGTTCTTGAGAGTTGCCTCCTCGGTCCTTTTCACTCCGTCGCTTGTCTCGTAGCTGTAAAAAAAAAGGTTAACGAATACCTCTAAAGTGTATCCCAACTGCTCAAACTTACGAGAATTTGTATCCATCAATGCCGATGTTGTCGTTCTCGTACGACAGAATCTCCGCGTTCTTGGAGTCGTCCAACGGAGCGGCGAAGGCCACGGCACAGAACACAACAAGGACTAGAATCTGCAGAGGAAAAGAATTAAAGAAACTCCAACCACAATCTCGAATTCTTACCAATTTCATGATTAGATGGAAGATGTGGTAGATGTGGTAGATGTGGTTACTCTGTCGGCGATCTAAACCAAGAATAATAATCCCACCGCAGGTGCACTTCGTTTTATACAAAATGCAACTGACCACCGCTACCGCATGAGCATCATCCCCACCAACCACGACATCTAATGTCGAAGTGTGGTCTAGACAAATGCGCGTACGCAAATTGCCGCCACAAGAGTGTCATCTCTTCATCTGCTCGCGCCGCCGCCACCACCGCGACGCCTTGACAGATCCCCGAAGAGCCTCCAGACGCGCGATGACAAATCCAATTGAATTTATTTCTCGTTTCGCAAACCCAGTACAGCACCGTTCAGCGTCCAGCGATTTGTGGAAGAGGTCAGAGGCTTAAGATGTAGAACGCATTATGCGTAATTGGCGGTTAACATCGGCAGAGCGGTTCTACTTGGATTGTGCAACGTCCCGGCGAAGCGCGCGCTCAACCTCACCGAGCCGGTTTCGTCGTCATGTGGTTTTCTTTTTTTTTTTTTTTCGCTCAAAGATGATGCACGTTGAAGATGAAAGTAAATCTTTTAAGCAGTGCCCTTAGCCGGCAGACCATCGTTAAGAGAACGCTCTGACCGTGAATAAGAACTTAAAAGTCGGATTAGGGGGTTCTTGAAGTGCGGTTTTATGGGAGGTCTGAGGAAATAACTCATCCGCTGGGTAATCTGCTTATTCATTCATGGTGCCGGAGTTTATTAGTTCATTAAAATTCCTGAGAAGGTCACGGGGTACTTGAGCGTGTGATATAACAACTCGGCAGGTGAGAAAAGCGAAAGCGGATCGAGGTACGAATTGCTACCGAGTACATGTAACTTGCTTGGCGAAGATGAGTTGTGCAGATTGGCTTCGAGAGAAGCTGCCAACGAGGCATTGTTTGGTGTTAGTTTTGTTGTGGAATTGAGAAATGTTTTCAAAGCAATTAGCTGGCCTATAACGGTTGGGGTACGGAACGACAGGAAGCCTCGAAAAAAAAAAGAGTACGAGTACTAAACCAGTGGAAAGATGAAAATGGGAGTGACTCCTACAAGATCATTAAATCGATGCATGCGCCAACTGCGTGAGTCAAAAGTGGAATTCGCATGAATTCGTAATTTAAAATATTTAATTACTGCTTGCATTGGATGTGGAAACACTTAATTGGTCGTATAAACTTTGAATTTCTCGCCTGACTGCCAAGTAGAAATTGTAAAAGAAATTATGAAAAAAGAATATAAAGGAGCCATGCTTGTCAAACTTTTGCACTGTCAACAAACTGTGTTTTGCTTTCCAAATAAAAGATTGTTAAAAGAAAGCCTAAGTATTTTGTGGTTTAAGAAAAATCAAGTCTAATTATTGAGTAAATACCTCACTTCAGTTTGAGTATTTAACATTGATAGAGTCTAGCCAGATTTATATGTAAATTTTAAGCCAAGACTTACGACCAAGAAAACGACCTTCTCTTTGATTTTCCTCGACAATGATCAGAATATTACCAAGACAGTTGTTAACTCTAATGGAACTGTGACTACCATCGCATGAGTTGCGTAGTCCACATTTAGGCCTAATTTTTCCTAACATTTCCGGAACCGAATAGAGTTATTGCTCAGCCTGAGTATGCGACAAAAAGATAGCACATGTACCTCTTTTCGTATTTTTTACTTAAAGTTCACAAAAACAGCTTCACCTTGCGTATTAATCATTTATGGAAGCTATTGAAAATAGCAATGAAATACTGCTTAGAGCATAAAAACGAAATAAAACAATTCAAAATATAGTGTAAGCACCATAAGTGATGCGACAAAAAGATAGCACTTTTTTTTTTAAAAAAAATGTAAAAGGCTGAATGTAGAAAATTTCAGTATTTCAGATGAAAAAACTAATGATGAGTTGATCCTCCTTGTTTCTTAAGGAGAAATTATTTCACTTAAACGATGAAAATAGTATCTCAACTTGTCCTCCATAATCTTAGAAAATCATGTCATGTGCTATCTTTTTGTCGCGGAATGTATGCGTCCCACAAAATTTGAGCGATGGCAACTGGAGCTTGCCTATAATCAATATTTACCTTGCCTCTTGCTTCATAATCAGACTTTCCATAAAATTGTTCCTTTATTCACTAATTTGCATAAATAATAGTACAATTTAGCGTAACAGCCAGAAGAAAACTTTCCAGCCAAGCCAAGTTTTCTTGGGATAATTCGGACTACAAAGTAACCACAAAGCTACGTCGCTCACCGTACCACTGATGACGACATTTAATTTCTTGAAGAAAAAAAGAATTTATTTAATAAATTCATCTGCAAAGGATTCAGAATTTATGAATAACCAGTTAAATTCATAAGCAAAGCAGTGGTGCTTGAGCTGCCTTCACTATGGTGTCGAAGTGTAGTAAAAGAATTCTGAGCTATGTTAAGCATTTTGAACAAGTTTTTACATCTAGTTCCATTACTAACTTTGATGGCAGCCAAATTCCACAAGTATTTTTTTTTTCAATCTTCGTAGAACATTTTATGAAACACTGAAATTTCCTTATTCTTATTCACTTAGTAAAATATAATGAATGAACACATGAGTGCAACTTCTTTTAGTTACACCATAGCTTGGTGCTATATATTTGTTCAGTTGAGAATTAAAAAATCACTTTCAACAAAAAAATGTTCGAGATCGGGTAAACTAATTCATAACGTCAGCTTCCTTGTCTTCCAAAAATACTTTTTTTCTAGGTTAAATGAAAATATAGAAGTTGCATCATTTTGATTAAAATATTAAACTTAGTATTTCAAGTACATGAAATATAATTTGCATACAAATTTCGATAGCCTCAATGAGTACTAAATAACAGTCATATTGAAGTCTTGCATCTAACATTCTCTCAAAAACAAAAACTTGCACATGGAGAAAAACTGCAAATGTCTTTCCTTTATAGTCCCAACTTTGTCACCTTAATAATTATTTCCTTTTTTTTTAAATGAGTAAATATGCTGCACAGTAATAATGAAAAAATAATTCTTTATTAAGCGTCTTAGTAAACTAAAACTCTAAGTCCCAGTAATTAATTGTCTGCTTAAATCAACGTTTGGTACAACATTCTCTTTCGCGATCATCTGATCTGTCAAACTCGCTCGTCCCACTTTGGTATGCAGCTCCACCATAACATGTCACAACAAATTGGTTAGTGCTTCGAAATAAATGTCATCGGTGACATTTCCATCGATACCCCACGAGAGTTTTCCAATTGCTACACAAAAAAACTAAATACTAAAAATCTTCATAAATTAATTCGGATATGGATTGATGAAGAATTATGCCTACAAATGTGGATTTTGTTTAAACCAATTCAAGAAAAATTGTGCCACTTTCCGTTCGGGCCAAAAACAATTCTTTTGTAAAAAATATTATTGCAAATTTATCTTTCAATAAAGTCGTTTTATAACTAGATTTATAGCTTGTTTTGCCTAGTTTAAGTATATTCTCTCTAAGAAATTGTTTAATTAAAATTGTTATCGGAATCTGAGGTAGTGAAAGAAAAATGACAAAAAGGAAAAGATTTGTATGAACTAGAAAAGGTGTTAGGCAGACAGTCGGCTCTGAAAGAATAACTAAAAATTTTTATATTAAGTAGTAATATGTTTTACAACAAAGATTTACAATCAATTTAAGATGACTTTAAAGTCTTAAAAACTGAATTAAATTTGATTGTTTATTGAAGTTTTTTTGAGCAAATATCTTCAATAGCATTTTTTTCACATTTTTTTTTTCTTCCTTTCTACATATATTTAAGCACTTTTTACATTCGAAATTCTTAATATACTTTAAAACAAATTCTTCAAATGTTTAATTACACGTCAATCAGGCAGACGGCAGAGCCATGCTTTTTGTAAACAAGAAAACAAACAATAAATCTAAATCTAATCTAATCTAAAATCTAAATCAATAGCATTTTCTTTTTAATATTTCATCAGTTAACCAGCATTCGTGTACATTATGAATTTCATCAACTGAAAATTCACAATTATTAGTGATTATAATTATAAATCAGATGTCTTTTAGTACAATCAGAATAATAGTTAACGTGAAAAAATATTTTTCATGCGGCTGGAGTTAGGTGCCGCCATTAAAGAGTTAATTTAGTTTCGGATTTGAGTTTTTCACGAAAATTACTCTTTAATATTGTTCCTCCTGGTAATAAAACTTCCTTCTCTAAATAAATTTTTTTATAGGATATTTTACCTCAATACTCAACTTTATTTTCATAGTTAATTCAATTAAAAGCACATAAGTCTCTACATTTTTGTGCAAAAGAAATAAATAGAAATAAACATTCTTTGCCTTGACACCGACGATATCATGAAGGCATGCGAAGTATATGCATGCGAATACTTATGAAAGTAAAATTCTGCATTTCGAATAAGTTACTTTAAACAGCTTTTGCTGGTACTCCACAATGAGCTATCACTTCTTCTAATTGAATCAAAGCGGTACAAAACCGTTAGTAACAGTGGGTAAATGCCAGATGTGTCTAAATTATGCCACCCACTCGACAGTGGTCGAAGGAAATCTTTGGCCAGGTCTTTCACGAGATATAAAGCCAAATGAATCATATTGAAAATGAAGATTTTGCGGATGCAATAAAGAAACTATGAGATACCTTCCAGAAGACTATCACATACAGTTTGTTAGAAAATTCAGGATTGCTGCAAATTCTAACAGTTATAACAAAAGACAATTGGAGCTTTATCTGCTCCTCACCACTAGGTAAAAAAAAGCATACACCTTTCTAGATCTCAGTACGAGTGGGTCTTAGAACTCGAGCACCCAATCAAAATTGAAGGTGTTATTGGAATAAAATGATAAAAAGCAGGAACAAAACATTGAGAAAATGGGCATCAAAAACAAATCTACTAATGAGATTAATATGTATTTAAACTTCTTGCTATTTCTTAATTTAATTCAATTTTATTTTTGTGCAATAAACTCTACAATTCAAGAATTTAATTCAAAGCTGGCTGTTTCTACAAAGACAGGAGGAAGCCCTTTTTAGGGTTTCATTCCAAAGGAATATACACTTCAGTGTCTTGTCTGACTGTCTGTCTTCTTTTTTGTGCTAAAACTAAGTGGCAATGCTTTTGTCCACCAATTTGTTTTACAAAAAGAACTGGCATTTTTTGTGTTTCGAATTAAATTTTGTAGGAATTTTGTAGGATGAAAGGCTTCACACATTCTTGACTTGATTTGTTTGACACCGTGTGAATGGGCTCCACGATGCAATCAATGTTTCCGATTCTTCTGATTTCTGCTAAAATAAAACGATTGCCACAAATCATTGATGAACTTTTGCAGAAATGCTTTAAATGGAAACTGATAGATCAGTTCAATCCCACTTTGTCTAGTTCAATGAAAATTATGCCAGTGCGTGGTCTTTTTCAGACCGCACGTGTCTACTTACTCATCCTCCCCGTCTAAATACACCTCCCACCCACGAAAAACAACACCACTGACCCATACCGACTACTTATGAATGAAGTAACTGCCAAAGACGACCTCATCAATCTCCCGTAAATCGCCGTGAGGTGTTTGAAAAGGAAAAACAAACTCCGACGACCTCATAACTCCCGATTAAAAATCTTTTATTCATTGATCCGAGTGTATTTTATGACATTTAATCCAATCACCTTCCTTATAGAGATCTCACTCTGAAATGTCGACATGTGGGGATGCTTCTCCATCCCGGTTGGGCGCCGCATCGAAGCCAACCCAATAACCTTTCTGGCCGCCGGCAAAGGTTAGAATGAACTTCAGCTGGACATGTGTGCGTCGGACTTCTGGCACGGACTGGCGAGTGAAATAAATCCAGCGCGGCCAAAGAAAGCGTCTGCACCCCCCACACTCCGCCTGAATGTCACGGACGAGTGTTGCTGCCGCTGTTCATCCGAGCCGAACTCCCGCGTTGACTTGTGCCACGCTGAGTTATGTGTTATTTAATACCAAACAAACAAGAAATCTATTTGACCTATGATGCAACGAAACAACTTTTCTGTTTAACTACCAACCAATGATTTCGTTTTGGTTTTCGTTTGGACGGTCTTTTATTTTGCGTCAACACGGGTCTGCGGCACGGTGGGTGTTAGATGGCGTTGGAGGACGGCACACGCACCGCACACTCGATGTCAGTCAAACGGAGTGAGATTCGCAAATGCCGTCGGACCACTGGCCACAAGCCTGCTCCAGCGTCGAACGGGCGAAATACCACGAATTGGCCGAGAAGCCGGTTGACGCGCTTGCTGCCAAAGCCGTTGGATGAGTTCCGCCGTACGGTGGTCGCGCACAGGCGGTGCGGGAAGGTGCTGGGGGACCATCTTTAGCATTTCGATCTCAAGGCCGTTGCGGAGATGAGTTTGTCGCATGGCACTAGAGGCGGTATGCGAAATTAGCATACCCACGCTAATAGGGTTTACGACTCGCGGTTGCAAATGCGCCTGCAGTGGAACGCGCTGCCGCGATCTGCAATAGATACACAAATTCCTGACGCAACCCGCGCTTGTTGACTCAGACGGGCGAGGCGACGGTGACTACAATAACGACAACGACCACGACGCTTGGTCGCATGGAAGAAGTGTGCCTTTGAGTGGCGTTATATAATGGGTGGAGCACCGCCGGATCTGACTAGTCGCGATTGTTTGGGTGAGTTGGAGTCATGGGGCTGCGGCGGCGGCGTCGTGGAGTTCGGATGCGCGCCCCTGTGGGTGAGTGAAATTCGCAGAGGACGGTGTCAGGTTTAATTGAATTCCTTTCCGCCTCACCTTTTTAATGGAGTTTCGATGCAAATGCCAAACCTTTGACGGGAAATGCCTCCGTGAGGGTGATGGATGCATGGGGTTGCTCTCACGTGGTCTGCCATAATGGCTCAACGGTATTTTTTCTCGCTGCATCAGAATGGTGAATTGATGAGATGTTGATGATGAATAAAATGAGAAACATCTTGAAAAGTCATCTGTTGGCTTAGTTCGACAATCGTGTAATTAGTTTTATGATGTTGATTGGCTACCATGGAACAGAGATGTGACGCCGTTGGACATTTCTTTTATTGTTAGAAGTTCCATTAAACTACAATTGTTGTTGATGTGTTATTTTTTTATATAGGCTTTTTCCACTACTTAAGATCTAAGATTTATGATCTATCAGCGGCAGTAGTTATCCCAACCTAAGCAAGAAAAAGTAGATAGTAGGAATTTTCCACTAACATTTTAGGAAGTGATCGACATAGTTCTGTTTTATTGTTTAGAAAATAAAAGTCAAGAAGTAATTTTGTCTAAGTTCCTTGTAGTTTCTGCATATAAGTCAAGACTAGGTTGGTTCTTAGTTGCAACGAAAGATTAAGGAAAATATTTTGTTTTTACGTTGGTCATCTTTAGTCTTACTTTTCTTTGATGGAAAGAATTTAATATTCAAAGTAAAATTGTATAAAGGAAATAAAATGAAGTAATTGGCGCTCCTTTTTAATATCATTTTTTTCATTTTAAACAGTATGAATAAAAATACTAAGTTTTAGCTATAAATTATATTTTACACCCACCATCGATAAATATACAGTGCTCCACAAAAGTTTGCGAACGATAAAGAAATTTGGCGCAAAAGGGCGGTTATTCCCAAACCATATGTGACAATTTGTTTTGAAATTCATATTTGAAAAGAGCTTTATTCAAAGCTTCAGAATTTACTAAAATTAGTTCAATACTCTTATCCATTCAAAAGTTATAACAAAAACAACAACCAATATTGCCAAAATCAATCCACAAAAGTTTGCGTACGGCGAGTAGATTTTTACAATTAGGACCATTTAAATAACTGTAACTAATTAAGGAAGCAAGTTAATACATTTCCTTTGTATACTCGAAAAGTCCATAAATAGGGTAACAAAAGACCATAAATATGGAAAGATACGGAACTTTGTTGGAATGATAGGCTAATGGCTACTAACTTTCATAGTTTCCACTTTTTAGCAAGCTAATAGTGTGGGCTTTCAAACTGCATCTATTTTTGTTTTTGTTTTTTTTTTTATGTAACTTTTAAGAGTTCCGATTGAGAGGCAGGCAGAAATCTGGAGCATTATGTTCTGAATTTTTACTGGTCCCATTATTTGGGCTACTCTGAATAAGATAAGGCATTTAAAAAAGATATCGAAAAAGGATAAACAAACATTTTTGATTTATTTAATTATTTTAATAAACAAAACAAATGTAACATGTAACACATACTCAGAATAAATTTGAAATCGGTATAAGTTACCGAGATGATATTGTCCATCGCTAGGGTTTATAGTGATCCATGAGTCGATATAACTTTTGACTTTTTCCTAAAAAGTGCGTTGTTAATTAACCAGGCTTCGGAACGAGTAATGTATGATGAAGGTCGACGATGGAGTAGATCGTACATAAAACCATAAAACCTCCGATTGTTGTCATGCGAAAGAACTACTTTAACAGATCTTTTCTCGTATTCATGTTTTTCTCTTTGTAATGGACGGCTCAAACAAATGATGTGCAGTCTAGACTTCAACTTCTACTATGAAATCTAACTTTCATCGAGTAAAATGTAGCTCTAACTATTTGTGTTCGAAATTTTATTTACTGTCCAGAGCGAGGCTAAAGTCGCAATTTTTCTTTATTCCTGCAGAACTACTTAGTTGACAATATAAATTTCCACAACCACTCTTTTCCAATTTAAGCATACAAAACAAGTCAATAGAAGAACACAATAAACCTTCTGAAATAATTGCCGTTACAGTTTCAGACTATTTGCTGAAGATTGCTGCCAAAACCTAATTTGGTCAAGTCGTATGCAGTAAGTTAAAAATACTGTTTACATAGATGACTTCTTTCGCTTCAGATACCTTGCATAGTTTTGGGCAGTTCATTAAAGCCACTCATAGAATCGTCAACGACAGATGAAAAACAAATTTCTCGGTAAACCGGATGGTGACTCGCTTTTATTGTTTGATAGTCTGCATAGTGCATCTCCAATTTTCTTGTCCCTTAAAAGGCTAAACTTCCGATTCCCTTGACGAAACGGAATGCCTATGTGCACAAAAATTTGTGGGGGAGTTCATACTGAATATCACAATATTTAGCTCTTTGTAGAAATCAGATGCACTTGCTTCCAATCTAATAAAAGTAAAATAAATACAGTAAACTCTCGATAATTTGAATTTCAGGGGACCAGTAAAAAAACTTCGAATTACGGAGTTCCAGAAAAAAAAATTTGGCTCACTTTCTCCGCTTACGCATTTCAGCGTAATTTATTGTTTTTTCATTGAAGTGTTTAATGAAAATGCGTTAAAAATTAAATTGCATTGACGACAACTTTTTTTTAATAGTCAAAATATCGGAGCAAATGTATCGCCAGAAATCGCTCGGAATTCACACAAGTACAGAAACAGTCATTCTCCTCTTATTCGAATTAATGAGATCGAGCTGTGGTAGAGACAATATTCAAGTCCTTTCTATAATCTATAAAACAAGCACTATTTGATTTCACTGAAAGACAATATTTTTATTCAAAACTCCGAGGATTAACTTTTCAGTTCATAAGCAGGATAAGAGCTTTTCTTCAAAATCATTCAAAAACCAATAAAAAATTGATTGATTTGTAAATTAAAATGTTTGAACAAGAAAAGGTATTTGCTGTAAAATACTCTTTTCTAGAGTATCTTATCTTCAAAGAAAAACAAAAACCTTCAACAAAAATATTTAAACTCAAATTAATGCATAAGCTTTTCAGTCTTACCTTCACAAAAATTTTGATTTTCAACCGCATCCATTCATTATTATTAAAATAGAAGGGATCCGTGTTGGGAAGCTTATCGTTCATTGATGTTCTTCCTAGCTCTGTTGTAGACAAAAGGAAAAAATACATCATTTATTTTTAGGTTGCCTTAATACACCTTCAGCACAAATTGCAGCTCTTAGATAACGATGACTCAAAAGTTATAAGCGTTTTTGTGAATCGGACAGAGATACAGACGGATACCAAAGTGATTCTATAAGGGTTTAAGGGTTATTACTTTGGAAGCCCTGCACATGAGACCAGTCCGAAAACCCTTGGCCCAAAGAAACGTTTGCCTTCGACTATGGGAATCGTTCACAATAACGTTTGATAATAATAACAACAATATTTGCTTCACACAGTCCAAGCTTGCACAGTTCAACCACATCTGCTTGACTTCACTGTCATGGCCGCGAATTACGAATTTCAAAAAGTACAAGCGAACAAGCTATGCTCTGGCCCTGTATGGACTGTTACGCAGATTATAAAAAGAAAAGAAAATAGTTGTTTCCAAGAGGATGTAAGTGTAGGGAAAATTTTCGCAGCAGCTAAATAAGTTATGCTTACAGCAAGACGGATCTGAAAAATGATACATTTGCCTTTCGTTAGGTTCACTCTTTTTTCACCTTTAATGTTCCTTCTAAGGGTTATGTGACTTGGAAGCTTATCACTCTAGAAAAATTAAACTGTTCTCAATCTTAATTTGTACGAAAAATCGGCTCAAAACATCTGTTTTTCTTTTTATTACTTGTAAACATAACCAAAAACAATACGTCCTTGTGTTGATAGTCTTATTCACACGGTCCCTCCCTCAAGTTCACATAAGCTGTGGGAACACAAGCAATTAGAAACCCGAATCTTAACTCAATCTAGCGACTTACTATTTCCCGTACTGCACGCATAGTAGTCCAGCTCGCATTGATTGGGGAATTCTTTATTTCCGGCAACAAACTCAGCGCACACGGGCTTCCCTCCCTTCGGGCAGTTAGGATCGCACAGTTTCTGGCAGTCCTCCTTGCAAATAACTTTATATTCTGCAAGCAGACAACAAAGATCAACAAAAGTTATAAACATACTTTAAGGCAAATACTCATCACCTTCCAAGTTGGCTCTTTCGCGCTCACATTGCGCGATGGAGAGCAGGCAGGGGTTTCGATAGACGTAGCACTTCTTTCCATCAGTCACCCAAACGGGGTCCTCAACTTGAGAGCATCTCACCGTGGCTCCACAGGGCAGTGGCTTCTCTTCTGCCTGCGCCCACACAAAAGCCAAGCCGGCGACTAATGCGACGAAAATAAATTGGAATTTAGCCATGGTCACTTCGATGAGGTTTGGAGGAACTCTGTTGAGAACCGGTGAGACAGCTGAGCTTTTTATAGACGCCACCACCGAAGTGCTGAATATTTGCAGTGTGAGGTGCTTTTTTGTGTTTCTTAATTTTGTTGTTCTGTCAATTTATTTTGAAAGTAAAACCGAAAAAAAAATCTGAAATAACAATTCTGTTTGCGCAGCTGATAAGGGTCGTTGCGTATCTCGTGAGTGAAACGGATGGTTGGTTGAATGGGAGGCTGTTAATCAAAACATTCGTAGTCGGTAACAAGGGCAACGTTTATGAAGACTTGATCCAATATTTGGCTTTAAGGTGGACTTACAATTACATTTTTCGTGTGTCGAAGCAGTCAGTGGAGGCTCCGCACTGGTAGTTCTTGTTCTTACGATGTTAAAGTCGCTAACTGCTTTTGTGAAAAACACTACGACCCACGCGTTATCGTAGACGCCCGTATCGGCGGGTGGAGAGAGTTCTCCGTCAAGAGGGAAACTTTAAAAGTATTTAGGCATTTATTTTATTTGTCTCTCACTCTCTGCCTTTCACAATCTCGGCCTCATTGTTGTCCATATTTTGACAATTAAATTTACTAACAAAACTTTCGTTTGATATACATTACATCAACAAATTTTACGTACAGCAACTGAAATTGAAATAATTGTTGGTATTTTATGAAACATTACCTGTGCCCCTGTGTTTATCGAACTTTGTTCTTCAATTATTATTTATTCTATCAAACATAAAAACTGTCCATCAAAAGATGTGGGTTCTAACGTACAATTCTTTTTTTATATTATGAGCAGAAGGATGTCCATGAAAAGCAGAAAGTTGAACGAACGCACACTAACTTTAAATATGTTTAATGCTTAGTACCTCTGTGATATCCTTTTCCTTTAGTACGTCCTGTACAGAGATATAAAAATATTAAATCTTTTAATTCAACAAATCAATTAGGTTCATGCCTCTGATTTTATAATTTATGAATTCACTTTGGGCCCAAATCTTCAATATTGAAATCACCATTCGCTTTTGAAATCTTGATTGCACCAATCCTTTTCAAAATTTCAAAATTTCGTCTTAAAATTTACATGAATTTCTATTCATAAGTCTCTCTGAGGTCATTTTGAAGTCCCCACCATTCTTGAGATCTTTCAGACTTCAAAAGACTTGAAGTATTTTGGGACTTTAACTATTTTCATTGAAGTCTTCGAAAATTCAACTTGTTCAATGTCTTGGATTTATTTTTAGTCTTTTTTCAAAGTCTATACCAAAGTACCTTTCTGAAAACTTAAGAGTATGAAATCTAAAAAGATGAAATTTGATTCTTCTGTTGAGCTAAGCTAGCTGCTGATATTGTTGACTAACTCTAGAGAATGAAGGTTGTAAATCTACTGGTTCTCTCGCAAATTGGGTGCAATGTTTCCATCAATGGAGTATTTCTTTGATAGGAACTTTTATCCTCAATAAGATCAAGTGAAACAAAGCAAAATTAATAAAATTAGAAAAATAACACCAAAATAGGAAAGGAAATTTTAACAATTTCAACACCTGCCAAATGGTTTAACTTATCATGATAACATATCATTCGTTGGCTGCATAATTAACAATGCACTTGGAGACGCCATCACATCACCTCAACATCAAAGCCTCGTACCAATAGCAGCTGTGACCACAGATAATAACAGATAGATAGTTTATTATCTGTGCGGTGACATTGAAAACCTTTTCCAATAGCACTAGCGTCATTTCACGTGCTTTTTTTGTGGTTTTATGTTGCCAAATATTGGGCGATACAATTATCAAATAGTTAACCTACCTTCTTAACTTTTGTAAATGAGAAATGTGGGATCGAAATCTGAGTAGACTACAACAAATCCACATAAGACACGTGAAAAATGGCTCCCGTTCAAATTAAAAAGCCTAAAAATATGCAAATAGGAAAGATAGAAGAAAATATTGATTGAAAATATTTTAAACTAGCAACCCGTCCTGGCTTCGCGCAGGCAGCACTATATCTAAAGTTTTTTAGTATTCGAGCAATGGAATGCCAGAAAGTGTTATTGAATTTAGAAATAATTTGGGGTAATGCACCGCTTCTTCTACATCTAAAGCGCGGTCAGTTAAATAAGCATAGACTTTGCTTTCAGTGAAGCATAGACTTTGCTTTAGTGCGTCTTGTTAGACGTTTTGTGGAGCATTGAAGTCTCGTCCTAAGCTACTGAACTACAATCCATCGTCAATTTACCAGTATTACTCTACTTGGAAACATTGCAAGCACTTGAAACATCGGTACTACAAAATTTTAATGGAAGTTTAAAAGCAGAGTTAGCAGAGTTAGTTCCTGCGCCATCTAAAAGTGTGGGTTCAATTCCAGACGATGCCACAGCAAAAGCAGTCTTCCCGCTGTCTCCAGTAGCATTCAAAAAGAAAATATTCCCCTTGTTATTGTAGACTAATAGCATAATTAAATTATTCATCTCGCATGTATTCTGCATGGTTTGATGTTATATGGCTACTTGAAATAAAATTCCACCGAACATACAGTCGAATTCCTCTAAGTCGAAAATCCCTCTAAGTCGAAAATCCTTCTTACCCGAATACATTTTTTCCAGCCTTAGTCTACTTTCAATATCTCTAAGTCGAGTTTTATTTCTTTGGCTGAAAAACAGACAAAAAAAATTCCCCTCGCAACTTGTAGCAAGTACGCACACTCGCATTATCTGACTCTCCCATTGGGGTCCTAGACATTTCGCGAACATTCATTTCGTATTGATTCTTGTAGTGCAAACACGTCGGAGAAAAAGCGCAAGTGGTTGCCCTTATGTTGTTAACCTATGCAAAAAAGAGAGAGCAGACGAAGTTCACAGCAAAAATGAGAATTTGCTTGCGAACAAATCCCTCCACGCGAACATCGCGAGCGAGCATTATCGTTGTCGAGAGCGATATGTACTCGTATCTGAGATGCATTCTTGCTTCATTCAGCGTGTGTATTGGAAGTTTACTTTAAAAGAGAAATATAAAGACGTCTGTCAGTATAATTACAATTGTAAATATTACAGTCCAAAATAAAGGATTTTCAACACAAAAAAAAAGAAATATGAAACACTCTAACTTGAATTTCCATAACTGCCTCTAACCCGTGAAAATTCGACTTAGAATGATTCGATTGTATGTACTTTGATCAATGTTCCCATAATCGGATGACAGTTGTTGTTGTCTGCGGTACAACATATCTTCAATCAAATTTTGCGGTAATTTTGCCATGGCAAGAAAGGTTCAGTAATTCTACACAACGAAATTATTAAAGTAAATAAGTGTCCTTGTTATTTTCCTGTAGAACAGAACACGCATCAGATATGTTATTTTCCCATTGGTTATCATATCCCACAAAAAAATACCACGTTCTTTCATCGCTGCCTGTATTTCTGATGTATACATTTATGTAAACCTATACACATACATATATGCATATATCCATTTTTCACATTTCATATGCCTCTATCCGTACAACACCGTTTCCGCGCGATCATCGTCATGCCAGCTGTGTGCAAATTTGAGTTTAGCAAATAGGGGTTGAAATGAACATAGAAAACACCACTGAGACTCGCATCGATTTCAGCCAGAATTTTATAGATTAAAAAAATCTTTTAATCAACGATTTCTCGGATTTCACCAACTAATCGATATTTTTATAGCTATTATTTCTTTGTGCTTGCTCCGAGATCTATAAAACTGTGTTTTTAGATTTTCGAAATTCGCATATTTACGTTTTATCGTTTTTGGCCAAAAGCTCCAAAAGTATTGGGGCTAGAATGCTGAAATTAGTTTTTTTTAATTTACTCATGGAAGCCGATTTTTTGTAATTTTTTCAGATTTTTTGACAAAGCGGTGTGGAAGTTACAGGGCGGATTGGCTTTTCGAAATTTTTCAGAACCATAAAATTGGTTATTGTGAGTCTACCTTAAGAGATACACATATGGCACCACTGACTTTTTTTTAGAACTTTTTAAGACGATCAATTTCCCAGTACATTATTTTTTCGTATCTTTAACTGTTTAGACAGCGCCCGCCTTAGAAGTTTGCCAGTTCTCGACTTTTTTTACTTATCTCAATATACCGTTAGCTTGTTGTGCCTAAATGTCTATAAAATGTAGTCCATACCCATAATAGATACCCAACAATACTACTGGTGAAAACCGCATGCAAATCCGTTCAGTAGTTCCTGAGATTAAACTCCCCAAACATTTTTTTCGACTTTGTTTTATAATATTTATAGATGCCTGATGTAAACAAATGCGCTGGGCACGATATAGAAGGAATTCTGCTCTATTAAATCAACAAATAACAGTTTGTTTCTTTGAAAAAAAGATTTTCAGTGAAAGTACAGTCGAATTTTTAAAGTATGAGTTAGAAGGAGTTCAACTTAGAGGATGATTTTTGTATGGAAAATTGGGAAGCGGAATGCCGAAAAAATTCGAGTTAGAGGGAAATTCGACTTTGATGGAGTTCGACTTAGAGGGAGTCAACTGTAGTTTTCTTTTTCGGCTGAGGTTTCCATTATGCGCGTTAAGTAAATTATTTTTTTTTTTATAGTTTTTAGTTAAATTGACTTATTCTAAGACGCACTGTGAAGAAATTTTCGCGAAGCAACTTTTTCTTCTACTTTCCGTTTTCTTTACCTTTAATGTTTTCAATTTTCAGAGAACAGTGCATGTAATCTACCTACAAACGCAAATGGACGCGCTCACGTTTGTGCTGAGTGATTTCTGTTCTCAAAATATTATACTGTTAAATATTCTAGAGTAAATATAAAAAAAACTTTAGCCCCAGGGGCCTGCCTGACAGTTGTTGACATGTACTTAGCGGAGCGACGAAGTCGCGTAAGCGTTCAAACCCTGCGGAAAAAATGATTCAAATCCGATTAACGATAATATCAAATTTATGTTTTTTAGGCAATTTTAAGACAGAAAAAAAATGAAAAACAAATGTTTGCTTAGTGCGCATAATGGAAACCCGTCCCTCGACGAATGTTCTGGCTAGTTAATAGACCAGTTGTCCGATGATAGTTTCAAGTCAAATCTGGCTCTATAAATGCCAGCATAATCTACGACTCGATGTTCAGTTTGCAAGTTCGAGACCCCAAGAATTCAATCACGATCACTTCAAAGCGTCGAAACGTGCTGGAACGCCAGGAGATAAAGAATATTTTTTCAAGCAGACATATGTAACGTAATCTAAAATTGAATTCTCTTGAAATACTTTGTTGGAAATAAATTGCAAAATGTTTCTGTAATCAGCTGCTGTTCGTTTCGGTATTTGTTTTCCTCCAAATATTCAGTCTGACAATGAGTAATAGATAAAATTAAACAAATTCCTAAAATGTTGATTTAATAAAAAATGAAAGAAAATTTAATTTCTAAGCCTTCGTCATCGTTAATCTGTCAAACATTACCTAGCCACAAAAAGGTGTGCAATTTAATATTTTGTGTTTTTTTTTTATTTCTTTAATTCTTTTACTTCTTTGCTTCTTTCGATCACCCACTCGTCATGCATTGCGTGACATTAAAATACCAGCCTCTAATTGAAGCCTACCTTCCCTCTAAATTAACTGCCAACAATCAAATCCAATCGTGTAACCGTGTAACTTGACGCAACATTAAATTTATTTTTTCATCAGTGTCTCTCTGTGGATTCACTTAATCAGAGATCAAGTTAAATTGTCTGATTAACCGATGCATCGTAATGACCGACAATTTACTGTAATTTTTTTTACCGTGTAACGTGTACTTACAACTTAATTGATAGGTGAGTTAATGCGCTTCAATAATAATTACGGTCTTGTTAAATCATTTCTCTGATAATGAGTGGATCTGACCCAGATGATGACAGGTTAGTTTCGACCTCAAATTCTGTAAAGTCTGCTAAGGTAACAAGATTGGAGCTGATGGCCGATGAAGCACAGTGATTTCTGTCAAGTCGAAATGATGTTTTTGGGCAACATAAGAAACTACTTAAAATGATGCCCTTATGTGTTTTTTTGTTGATGGTGTTGTTGGAAGAAGTGTTAGTGGTTTTTTGAGGTGCATTGGGTTTTTATTATGAAAGTCGCTTAACGCCCACGACAAATCACAATCAGTGTTTGTGATGATAATAAAGGGTAATTTTTTAAAAGCTATAGGAAAGTTTTTCAAAAAAAAACACATAAAATTCAGAAAAATGCATGAAATCTTTATTCGAATCGATAGTACGGTCCATATAATTTAATGTTTGAAGATTATTTCATGCAAATATTGACCTTGACTGCGCCTCAAATGGTCCATCCGCTTAGTCCAATTTTGGCATACACTTTCCAACATTTCGGCCGGTATCTCACGAATAAATGCTCCAATGCGTATAGACGCTTGTCTGTATAGACATGAGATTTAACATAGCCCCACAAAAAATATTCTAAAGGCGTTAAATCGCACGATCTAGGCGGCCAATTGACCGGTCCCGAACGTGAAAGAAAATGTTCACCAAACTCGCCTCTCAATAAGTCTATTGTTGTGCGTGCTGTGTGGCATGTGGCACCGTCTTGTTGAAACCACATGTCATGCAAGTCAAGCTCTTACATTTTGGGCAAAAAAAAGTTGGATATCATCTCACGGTAGCGCTCACCATTCACAGTTACGTTACGATTCGCATCATCTTTGAAGAAGTACTGTCCAATGATGCCACTAGCTGATAAACCGCACCAAACTGTGACTTTTTCTGGATGCATTGGTAGCTCTTGCAATGCTTCTGGCTGATATTCACTCCAAAATCGACAATTCTGCTTATTTACGTACCCATTGAGCCAAAAATGAGCTTCGTCGCTGAACACAATTTTTCGGTAAAAAAGTGGATCTTCGGCCAACTTTCCAAGACCCCATTCACCAAAATTTGCAAGCGTTGTTCGTTTGTAAGACGATTCATGGTTAAATTATAGACCAAACTGAAGATGTTTGACAGTGAAACAAAACAGGAAACGTGCATCAGCTGTTTAAACCAGTAATGCCAAAAAGATAATAACTAAAAAATCACCCTTTACTTGTAAAAGCCATAAAGGAAGCAAATTCTAGATGGAGTAACTAACATTCCTGCAAGGTCTGTAGGCTGATGTGGCCTGGAATAGGAGGATGTAGGATGTAGGACAGAGCAGCTGCTCTCGATAGGCAGAGCTAGTATTAGTGGACTAGTTGGTGTCCTAACTGGTCACTGCCTCTTCGACAAACACGCCAGAAGGATTGGCGCCTCCTTCAATGACTTCTGTAGAAGCTGCAGGGATGAGAAGAAGAATAAGACGCCACTTCATCTTCTTGGAACATGCCCAGCACTTTCCGGTATAAGGAAACGCACTCTAGGTGCATACTTCTTCGAGGATTTAATCGAATTCACTAACTTGGATGTAAGCTGCATCAGCGGCTTCATTAACAGATCCAACTGGGCATAGCTCAAGGGATATCAGACGACGAACTTTGCCCGTCAAACAGGTAGTATAACATGCCTGTTAATATTTTGTTTGCTATATTTGCAGAACATTTTTAAGGCAAAGAGTCCGAGCATTGGGAACAATCCGGATACGTGACAACACAATGGGCCAACAGATGGTCTACTTGAGGCTGCTTGTAGTGCAGGCAGTCAATAGTATCTAAGAATAGATATCGTAGAACTTCAGAGTACTTTTTCATTTGCATTTGTGAATGAGTGTCGATGTTTAGTGGAAAGAATGATTTGAAAAATAATTTTCGGTTGATTCAGACTTCGAGGATAACCAATTTAGGGATATTAAGGATGACACTCAAATCCTAGATAAAGTAATAATAGCTCAGTGACACTCACTACTTCCTTTGTCATTTCAATTCAATTCAATGTTTCGCAATGGTTATCAAAGAATAATGGGTAAAATACATCCTAACACTCCGCGGAAAGTTTACCCACTTGTAAGTCCATAAACTCTCCCTAAAACTCCTTTCTTCAAAACTAATTCCAAGATGTCTTACTAACACGTTCACAGCAGACATAAGTTTTATGTGTTGTTGTAAGATTTTTAGCTTTAATCAGCAGCAACATTTTTAGCAGTCATTAAAATATGATAAATTCAGAAAATTTACAAATGGAATGCAAAGATTGAATCACTTCTTAAAACTAAAAAGCGTCAATCTGCTAATTATCAGTCCACTGCGAGAATTGAAACCACAAAAGTCTTAAATAGCATCGAACTTCTGTCAATTAATAACACTTAGTCACGCCGCTCAGTGACTAAACTCAATCATGTGGTTAGCAGATTAGATCGAGGAGAACGCTTTCGAAGATGGATCTAAGACAGCTTTGTTTGGGTCAAAATTTAGAACATATTAAAAAAAATTTTAAGAAAATGTTTAGTTGCGTTTAGTTGCATAAAGCAACATGTCCACGAACACTTTCATGGACATCCTCCCATGATGTTCAATCTCAACATTATGTCAATCGGCAGGCAACAAAGTGATATTTAAATTCATTTATATTATTGTACCGAAGTAGGATCCGAATCCATCCGATGGAAGAATAAAATTAAGTATTACTGAAAACCTGACCTCATCAATAAATACCTTTTCTATGGTTTATGGCGTCTGTGGCACAACAATGAAAGGTAATATCTCATTCTTCATATACTCTCACTCAGATCTACAAAATTAAAAACTGATGTTGAGTCAGAGTCACTCCGAAAGCGCCAACGTGACACACTACCCTCCTGAAAAAAAAAACCAAAAACAACCTCTTTCTCCTCGACATCCACTTTCATGTAACGTCGTGTGGGAACAGCACGAAGATCACGAACGTCGAAAAATTACGCAACGCGCGAAGACGCGTTCACCTCTTTTGAACTCGAAAAAATCTCATCTCCACTCAGGCCAGTCCTTTATCGATTCGTACCGATCACTTCGCACGCAATTAACAACGACCAGCCTACGTCATAATTAAGCGGTCAAGCGTGTTGCACACGAAAACACGATTAGAGAGAAAGGCCAGTCATCGACAGTCACTGGCGGTTTCCAACACACGCACGATCCAATTAACCTGAGAACCACGACCTCTGCGCTCTTCCGCTGTCCGATGTCCGACGTCTTCTTCTCACCGGCAGCTTTTTTCACCTTTCACTACCTCGACGAGTCTGTTGTTTTTGGCCAAAGCTAAAAAAAAGCCCCCAAGACCACTAACCTACATTTTTCTCCAAGAGCCACCGTAACGCCATCGTGCCAGAGATTAGGAAACCACACGAAACAAAACAATACCGCACACAGGGTCATCAGCTCAGCGCGTCTCTCTGGAGCTTATCTAGATCTGCCTCTTCTCCGTGAATGTGGCCGAGTGAGGGTCACCCCAGATTAGCGCGTAGTCACTTTTTTCGAGCCAACTCTCACGTGTCTAAGACTGAGTCCATACCTCCGGTGCAGTGCACTCTTGTTAGGGCGTCCGGTGTGGCAACGACGGCAACGGTCTCCCCGGTCGCGCTCGTAATTTTGAATTTCCCCCGCCCTAAACCGGTTGCCGCTGGCCCGGTGTTACACGGAAAACGTCTACCAAAAGCGTTAGCCTGGCTTATAATCTTGTGTGGTAATAGAAATGTCATCATTTGGACCACTGATGCTGTGCTCCGTACATCACAGAAAATGGCTGACCTTAGGACAGTAAGTTTGCTCCCGTTCGAGGCACTTGTCCACTTGTTTCATTCACCGCGGTGACTTTGCAGATTTTGATTGCCTTGTCCCTGGTGGCGTACACCTCCGCGGCAACGATGTACTTTGCCTACCAAGGCAACTACCCGATCGTTTACTTCGAGGACTTCAAGTACGTGCCAACGAGCTCCGGATACATTCTGCGGTAAGTTGACCTGACCTGAGCAACGATCTTGAGAACGTGTGTTTGTATTTCCTTTCATCCCCTAAAAAGGTACATCACTGATAGAGGCGTCGCCCACGAGGAGATCGGCACGGTTCCAGATGGCGCACTGAGAGACAACCCTGACACACTTGGCTCATCCAAGGAGGGACGCCTCAAGTCGTCTAAATCGCCTCTAAAAAATCGCAAGATCTCCCCAAAGTTGTTGGGCAGCTTGTCTGGTTGACAATCGAGTCATGGTCGTTTTGTTCCGGTTAGTGTTTTTGTTGTAATGTGCTATGCTGTAAGTGGATCTGTTTTAAGGTCTTTGTCCAGAAATAAATCGAATCGAAAAATAGAAAATCATTGGACAAGAGAAGTGATAATTTTCAAAAAGAGTTTGTTGTTTTGATTGTGACGCTTGGATTTCAATTAATTTGCGAGTCTTTTTTTATACCAAGATCAATAGAAATTTAATCGGATTGTGTTACGGTTGCGAAATGTGTTGTGAGTTATTGTGCTTTAAAGAGGAGCCATCAGTTAAGTCGGGCGCACGCTAAGTTATGCAAATGTGGACAGCCGCTTTTTAGCCATGAACGTGAGGTCAATAGAGCAGCATTGATGAACGCGAACAAGTTTTTTGGGAGTTATTAGATTAACTCGAAGACAAGTGTGGCTTTCGTGTGGAGTGGTGATTCAGGCGTGCTTTGTTTAGTTGATCGAAGCTCCCGGGAGTATGCAACGAAATCCTACCCCTCGTACCTGCTTGGGCTTAGAAAATTGAACAAAGTGCTTTACAAAAATTCATGTAAAAAAGTAACATCCATATTTTTCAAACGTACGTGATTGGGTGATCTCAAAAAACAATGTTGGTCCTCTCTTTATGAAATAAAAAAAAAATTGTAACCTTTTGATACAAACAATTCTGTTTCGTGGCCCAGTATTATAAAAAAAAAAAACACTTTAGAGTGGAAAACAAAGTAAAATACAACTTTTATTATTTAAACTTCCTCCTCCATCGCTGAGTACAAATTTTTCACTAAAAACAAACCTTTCACAACATATCTTCTTCACAAGAATGGCATCACCTGCCGAGTTGTATGCTCGCACATAAATAAAATAGTCGGCGTAACAGCCCAAACAGGGCCAGAGCCTAACTTCTTCGCGCCTCCACTGTGTTGTGCGCGATATGCTCGCACAGTTCAATAGGCAAATAAAAAAAACCGACTGCTGAGTTGTAAACTTGTGCAGTTTGATACAAATTCTTTTTAAAATTAAAAAAAACATGAAAGGTATTGTTATCGGTGATTCTAATCTGCGTGTCTGAATTGAATTATTTAGAAGGCTTCGGTTTGTATTCGAACTCCACAAAAAGAAGGCGATGAACCGCAGCTCCGCCACTGCGGTCAAATAAGATTATCAAGCCAATTTTTGATACAATTATTGAACTTGGTATAAATATCTATTTTCATTCGGTTTTCACAAAATGTTGTTTCAATGAACTTCTACAGCCAAAATGGCAAAAACTAAATCAAATGCAATTACGGTTTCTTCAATGAAGTGTGTTTAATCATTTAATTTTTGTTTGCTTGTTTTTTTTTGTTTTTGTGAAAAGCTAGGCTTGGATCTTCCACGGGCTGTGAACGCCACTCAAATAAGAAGTTTTGCCCTGGACAATGAAGTCAGAAAAAAAAAATGCTCAATGCAATCGGAACGATATTTTAAATTCAAGTCAATAACTTTTGAAACAGCCCTCATGTCAGTTCTTGAAAGAATTTTTGTGGACGTCTTGCTGGAATCATTGCTTACTCAAGTCCAAGTCCTTAATTTATTAGTAAGCGCTCTACACGGGGTCAATTTTACGTCAAAATATTACTTGAACGCGTCATCATTCAACATTGATCATTTGTGTGATCTTCAATGTTTTTCTCGAGTAACATTGTTACACTAATGAAAATCAAAACTAATTTGGTTTTTCATAATTTTCATTGTCGCGAATGCCATCGCGGGACGCGGATTTGGTTGGCCATAAACGCACCCTTACTGTAAGAACTATGCAGAAAATACCAAAACAAATTCAAAATTTACATCACAAAGGTAACGGCACGATTTTCATCAAAAGTCGTGTTGTAAGAACTGCGGATCCTCCAAAAAACACACCAAACTATCCCACACTTAGCTCTCTGGTTTCGGCAATTGTTTTTCCTTCAAGCACACAACAGCCAGTTTTGAATTAAATAAAAGTCTAAAGCCAAAGACAAACAAACAAATTGACCTACGTTGTGGATTCATCAACACTGTGATCGTGAAATTTTGTTCAAAGATTTGTGATGATCATCAATCAGATCGGCTTTAGTGGACGTTGTGGTCAAGTAGCCGCAAAGAAAGGGATGACGGATTGGAATGTAATCCCATTACATCCGATTAAAGTTGCGTTTTAAGTGTAAGCCAATTTGTGTGGCGTAATGCCATACAATTTACAAATAATAACCAATTGCACGGTAAAAGTGCTCATAACGAAGAAATTTTGTAAAGAGAGTACTTAAGCGACAACAAACCACAAACTCAATGGGTGGCTATTGCGAGTGGTGAAGAAGACTTGCCATTCATAGCACGATTTAAGGTCGCCATAACATTCGTAAACATTTTATAAACTTAAATAAATTCATTATTCTAGAATGAGGTAAGAAACAAATATTGATTTATAAACAGCCTTTTATGAGACCTTTAAAATTCAATTTCTATTGCTCTTGGCCTTGCTACTAAAATTTTTAACTTAGTAAAGGAAATTGGAAGTTTGAAATTCAGTAAGGAACAGTCTTGTTATGTTCACCTTCGATTGGCGATGTTTGTGAAGGAGAGCTGTAAGCTAAACATAGTTTTAGTGATGAGTGTGCTGTAGAGGGCAAAAATGGATGGCAATCGTCTAGGTTATAATCTGAAATATTAGGTTGTCAAATATCTCCCTTCCTCCTTTTTGTCTTTTGAATTTTCCGGCTATGTACAAAGCGCTACAGAGCTCGTATCCAAACTTATCATGCATAGCGTCGTTTTGTAAGTTATGTCAAGACCTTTGAAATGATGTATTGATATCAGATACGAGCTCTGTAGCGCTCTAGCTAGTACATAGCCGGAAAATTCAAAAGACAAAAAGGCGGAAGGGATATATTTGACAACCTAATATTTGGTTACAATACTTGAGTCACTGACTGAATTCAATGACCGCTAATTAATAACTCAATGTGTGTATGGTAAATAACGATAGTGGCTCCTCTATGATAGTCTATGTTCGAAATGGCATATTTAACTATTCATATTTAAGTGGTTTTAGCCAATTTTTTTTCAAAATAAAGTTGTATGTGTGAGGTGGTGGTTCTAGGAGAACCCAATTAGCACTAAGTGCCGTTTTGTAACCTCAGCTCTGAAAAGTTGCATATAAATTACGATTTATCGTGCGACGTTGAGGAATGAAATCAAATCTTTAATATTCATCCGGGATACCTCGCCGAGAGATTCAGGGAAGGGTTTGCCTAGAGTCCGTAACCTTGCTTTGGCAAGCGCCGGACAGAAGCAGAGGAGGTGTGTCAGAGATTCTAGTTCTGCCGTGTTATTGCAACTACGGCAGTTTGTGCGATAAGGGATTCCTAGTCTGGCTGCATGATCCCCTATCGGCCAATGACCCGTACTAATCGCTATATTTTTAGCAACGTCTGTGCGAGTCCTATTAAGAAGGTCGTTGGTTCGTGATAAGTTGTACTCTGGTCAAGTATCCCTAGCCACTGCGCAGTTGGTCAACAGAGACCATCTGAGGTTAGCCATTTCCAAGAAGTGCGTTGAAATTTGTGCCTTGACTAGCCCTAGTGGAACGTGTACCTCCAATAAAGTTGTATACTCTTGCTTGATAGTGTGAATGAAGTCTTGAAGAAGTGAAGAACTCTTAACATAAACCTACAGTACTGAATTTCGAACAGGATTGGAAAATACAGCAGTCCTCTAGCAATTGGTTGACTGAATTCGGTAAGCGACGGCGTTATTAATAAAAAAAAAACGTGAGATAACATAGTTCTTCTGTCTATGTCTAGTCTGCGAGATGATACAAGTAACTCTGAGATTCCGTTGTGAGCTCAACCAGTGCAATCCTTAAGATTGTTTTTCGGCTTCATCGACAAATTGTGAACAATTTTAAATTTTCTTTGCTTATCCACTAGTTAAATTTTTCCTTTAGTAGATTTATAAAAATGTGTTGACAATTTAAAAAAAAATATTTTTGCTCAATACAACCAAAAAATATTAAAGTTGTATTTCTTAACAGATTTTCTGATAAGGCAGACCTTAAGTCTCAAGAGCATGAAAACTAAGTTTTCAGAAGCCATAGGCCAATTCGGAGCTTCATATGAGTAAGGTGTCTAGAAATTGAGTTAAGAGACTTTTTTATGAAAACAGAAGACAGAAAAAATAAATAAAATTATGATTTTGATTTACTACAAGGGGTTTGTAGTAATTTTTGTGAAAAAAGAGATGAAGCGTACGAGGTAGTTAGCAGGTGATCAAAGTCAAATTATTCGCGAATGAAGCACATTGATGCGACGGGTCTTTTAAAATGAGGTCAGTCAAAATGTGTGTTTCATTTTGGGAAATTTTTGTGTCATTTCCTACATCCTTGGTTAGTCTCCTGAAATTTTGTGTTTTAGTAACTCTTTAAAAAAAATCCATGTTAGGAAGTAAAACTCAGGTCAAACAATTAGACTCTGGGATAAAATGAAAACCTTTAACCCTTTCATGCCCGAAATAGTTTTGTACGAAACGGTTAAGCGTTGTTTGAGTGTACACTGAGCCCAAATCAGCTTCAAAGTGATCACTAGCAATACTCATCATAAACTATTTACCAATAACCTTGCACAACATATCAAGCTATTTTTACAAAAACAACCCCCTATAGAGAAAAATTAAAATTACAGGAGGAAGCTCAAATATGTAATGTATAGGCAATATTGGGCATTGAAGGGTTAACCCTCTTAAAGAAAATTGTTTAACATTACCGAGCAAAAGGAAAATCTTTAACAATTTTGAAGAAAATTTTTTAAAATGACAATACAAAAAGTGAGTAAGACTGCATCCAAGTTAACACATAAGAGTGCTACTGCTAGTAGTAAACAATGTGTGCCAAACTTGTTTCTTCACGAGTTTTGGATACAATTTGTTCACTTATTAAATTTCTATTCGCTTTTAAGAACTGCGCACTCATCTTCTCACATGGCTGCGTAGTTTGTCTAAGCTGAGTCCTAGCCATGACTAAACTCCGGAATATTTTCCAACAAAAATAATCTATGGTTCTAAGTGGTCTGTTAAAGTCAAATGTTAGAACACAAAAAAAAAATCAATCGTAGCACTTTTAACTTTTGCGGAAGCCGGGAATCGAGCAAATCCACTCCAATCAAAACCGAAACTGGAACCATAAATCGTTTCGCGAATGCATTTGCTCATCTTGATTTATAAACACCCGTGAGTCAAAATCAAATTCCATTTCATTTAAACCACGAATCTAGACACGCACTACAAACCTCCGACTCTCAACTAGATAACCAGTTCTTCAAGAATGACCTCACCATCGGGTTTCCAATGAAAGCGACGGTTATTTATTCGATTAGCAGGCATAACATAGAAGATGAGCTCACAAATATATGAAATGAAAACAAAAAAATAAAAAACACTAAATCACAATAACACAACCGCCTTCCTCTACTGCGGCTTATCCTTCTCCGTCTTAATCTTATGCGCCGTGACGTACGGCCGGAAGCCCTTCTTGTCGGCCTTGTAGAACACCGTGTACTCGTACCCATCGGCCGAGATGAAGCTGTAGCTGCCCTTGATGTTCACCTCCATCTTCGACGACGTCGACGAGGGGTCCAACACGATGTTTTCATCTCTCACCTGACCGTTCTCGGTCTCGAACCTAGGAAAAGACCAAAAAAATGTCACCAAATCATCCGCAACGACAGAGAAAAGAACTCACGCAAACGCGTACTTGCTCGACTTCCTCGGTGCTTCGGAGTGACTCTGAAATGTCAAAGATACAATCAGACGATCGAACCACAATCGACAGTCCACACACTCACCTCGGATGTGGGTGGCTCTGTTGTAGCCTCGTCGTCGGCCAGAACCACCGCTCCAACGAATCCAACCACCAGCAGCAGCCACACAACTTTCTGTGAATTAGTTCCGGTCAAGATCTACATGCAACTAGAACGCTCGCAACGCTCTCTTACCTTCAGATGGGCCATTTGAATCGGACTTCACTAAATCTGCGGGACTGTATAAGAACGTTTGTACGCCTGGGAGCACTTCACACTCGCGAATGGACTTTGAAACTGTTGTCGACGTGCGGCGGTATTTAGAGACTTGTGTCTTGAGCGACCACGATCCACAGCCAAACAGTCTCGGCCAACAAATGAGGCAGGCGTTGGTGGTTGTTGGCTCTGTAAGTGGGGCGGCAGACACCACATCTGCACTTGAGGACGGTGACGTCAGCTGGATTGAGGTCTGGAACGTGAGTTTGGGTCAAGCGGGGAGATTAATTGGACCGAGGTCTCCCCTCATCTACCTGTTGGAGTGGTTCTGTGGAACGTGCTCGTGGTCAGCAGGTTGTGGCTTAGATGGGCCTACAACAGAAAAACATCTCCGTCTTGGGTGTGTGTAGATTCTATTTTTAGACAAGACAATAGAAACACATTCCGGTGGGAAGCGCCGCTGCCACACCGGATTGTGAAGCAACTGGAAGTGTGCAGAGAGTAACCTTGGGAACGCGGTATCGACGCGAAGATCTTGTTCTGAGTCATAAATTGCGGATCGATTTTATCTTTTCTGTGTTGCTGGTGACTTTTATGGCCTCGATTGGGTGTGATTGAGGGATGCATTTAATGGAACCGTTTTAATTAGACCCGATTGACTTGAGTGAACTTCGATTTTTGGTCGGCACGAGGAGTTTTTTTCTCTTTGCTGTGCTTTAATTTGTGAGTGCAAGTGATTTGTGGTGGTTTTTGACAAAAACATGGTCGTTAAAGGTCAAGCGCACGAGGCAATTAGGGGGTGATCGAAATCAGATTATTTGCGACTTAGGCGCATGCATGGGACGGGTTGTGGTTTTGACAATGAGGTCAATCTAAATTTGTTTGCATAATGGGGAGTCTCTGCCTTGCGATCCTGATCTTAGCTGCCTTCTCTTTTAAAACTTTCTCTTTTAAAACTTTGCCTATAGCTAGCTCCTAAATTGTCGGTACTTTAGCGTATTTTTAAACAAAAACTCGGACGTTTTTCGATTGTGACCTGATAAACAGTGATTATTAAATTAATTGTCGCTATCGGAATACCACAAAAATGTAAAGAATAATTAATTTCCCGGTATTTTTTTCCCACTGAAGTATTTCTCCAGCCAATAGTCCAGTTTATTTTAGTTTTTAGAAGATTACAGCAACTGAAAGCTGACATCATATATCATAGCATTTTGAAACAGAATATACCACAAAGGTGATTTTCCTTTAAACCCTTTTGCCACTTAACAAACTCTTTTTTCAGTGATAGAGTTAATGTAGAATGCAATGATTGTTAGTAAAACCATTAATACTAGTTTATTACTAGTCACATTTTATTTCAAACGACAGAACAATATTTTTTGCTAAAATCTAGCTTATGAGGTCTCAACTAAGGCAAATTAAAAAATATATATTCAAGGACGAAATGATAACGGAATTTAGAATGTTGTTCTTATGTAACACTGGTCGTTTATGTTCGGTAAAGTTGCATTATATTCGAAACCATATATTTTTTATTTATGTGTATTTGTTTTTATTTTCAAAAAAACATACCACCGCCTAGTGGTACCCATTTTTGCACGCCACTGTACATAGAATCGAACTAATTTCAGAATGCTTCTGTGATTTTAAAACAAGTTGTGAGGTCTTTTGAAACCTAACTTTTTATTGATATTGCCCTTCACCAAAAGAAAAGTAATAGATCCCAAATATAATATTTTTATTGCACCAATAAATGTCTGCACCATTGCACCATTAAATGAATTAAAATAGTCTTAAGCCGAAACCGAACACAAATTTTGTTTTAATTGCGCCAATATTTTTTGAGTTTTGGAGTAAATGAAGTTCATATTGTACACAAACAACACTGGGCATGAAAGGGTTAACTTCAATAAAAAGCCTGTATTCATTAACATTATCTTAAAACGTCGGCATTAAAATTTGTAATCCCTTCTCATTTGACATAAAAAAAGTGTCTCTGTATTCTTTTTAATTTCTTCTTTTAAAATGCAAACACTGTCAATGATTGCAAAGAATTCAGAAACCCAAACGAATGCATAAAGTCTCAAAAACTGCAAATAATTGAATGCCCTAAGAAAATTAATAACAATCTTTTTAATAACAAATGAATGGTGATTGCAAAATTTGAAGCAGATGTCTCAAAGCAATGTCCTTGAATGTAATTTAGTAATTGAGTTAAATGCCGGTTTGAGCTGCTTTTTAATTCTTTTTTTAAATACCACAGAATGGCACTATTAGTGAAGATCTAAATTTAAAAAGATGCGTAGATCTTGAATGTCATAAACTTCGAGCATATGATTGGTGCGTAAAACCGGTCCTGACATTCCTGGGAAATCCAATGACAAATATGTTATTTATTTTCTTTTTTTAATGAGATGCTGGAAAGAACACTCACTTTTTATAAACAGAGTAGACGTAACTTTTATTGATCAGGTTTGGTGATTCACGTGGCTTATTACGTTGAACTACTAGACATTCAGTTTTGGGTCTCAGCTGATGGACTATTTCTATTTGAACACCCTTAACATAAATAAGTCGTGGAAAGGTTCTCGGCAAGAGGTTATTCGATTATGAAAACAAGTCTCACTCATATTTTTCTTAGAGGTCATGTTTTTTTCTTTTTAATCCGGCACTAGCGTTGAAGCTGAATCTTTTTAATTCGCTACACTTTGTCCAGGGATCAGTTTTCTTGGGCCGATTGTTGCTGCTGAAAACACTACAGCAGACTGTAGTGACTACATAATACGAACTGACTTCGTGTTTTTACAAAAGAAAGAAACTTTTAGATCTAGACTGCTATAACTTCTGTGCAGATTTGAGTTAAAGGTTGATGACTGAAGTAGTATCTCGACAATCCAAAGAAATTAGAAGCCAGAACTAAAAAGTTAAAACATACATGGTCTAAAATATATCTTATAAGATGGGAATATGATTTTGTAAACAGAGGTTGGAGATATTCTGTAGCTAAAATTAAAACCAAAAATCATCTTCCTAAAGTGAAAAGTAGTCGTTTTTATTTATTTTAACTTTTATTGAACTAAGATTTCATGTTAATACGAAACTTCATGAATACGACACTTAACATATAATCCTAGTTCAAAAAGAATTAAAATAAATAAAAATTACTTTTTTTACTTGTGATTTTTAACTTTAGGAAGATGATTCTTGGTTTTTATTTTAGCTACAGAAAACCCATGGATCCCGCACTAAGTACCAATCAATGTCAATCAAAAACGTAAGAATAAGAAAATAGCTCGTGCTCAGATTTTCATGAGAAATCGGTAAGTTTTTTCCCCAGACCTTGATATTTTATAGAGCAACCGTAGTCACCGACTGCGCGAACTTCACCCAATTTTTGCAAAACCTCTGCAGAATATTCTAGTCTTTCCCAAGAATTCAATTTTCTTGAAAGTAAATTCTTCATTTTAGTTGTTCCGTAAATTTTTAATAAAAACATGATAGAAATTTTATGATTGCTCGTCCATAGCAATCACCAAGAGGCCGTCGAGCATACTGCTATGTGTTTTGCATGACTGTCCAGCTACAAGATCCAAGTAGGTGCAAATTGTCATCAGAACAATGCAGTACTGCATTCTGTAATATTAAGCAGAAGAATTCATCCATTCGCTATTAAATTTTTTAATTGCAACACGCGACAAATTCAAAAATACTAGCTCTGTAATGTTTGAACGTTGGGTATGTATAAATTGGGTGAAATTTCTTCAACCTCGGGGCTTTAATATCAGAAGAGGCTAAATTTATTTTAGTTTCCACACTAAATAGAACCTTAATCGAATTTTATGTTATCGGCTATAATTACGTCGGAATTTCAATAATATATTATATCGGCTAGCCTGACCAATTTTAAGTCTTCCACATTATACTAACTCATGTGTCATAATGTTTATACTATATGTAAAATTGAAATGTAATATAATTTTGTAAAATCTCAATAAAACAATACATACATTAATCGAATCGGTGACGATTGGTGTATTTTCTGTTTATGAAATTGTTCCTTAACTCTTAAGGCCAAAGCTAAGGTATAGGGTTTTCCAATAAGAGGTGTTATTTTAAATAGCACGCTATTTCGGTAGATGCCACTTTTGGAGCTGTAATTTTTTAACATTTCACAAGTAGAAACTACACCATTAATAAAAATGGAACGATACATGCTTCAACAATTCACTGAGATTATTCAAATTCACTACAAACATGGTGAAAATTTGGCAGAGACGGTTCGTAAAAGTAAAACATTTTTGGGTCGAGTGAAGCACCTTGGCGGACCTCAATACAGAAAATGATGGGAAAATTCTAGCGGTTGAAACAAGTTAGTGATGTGAAGAATAAAACCTGTGCACGTTAAGAACAACAGAGAATATCGCTGCTGTAGCCCAAATGTTGAAGAAAACAATGGTTTGTCCATTGCTCGTCGTTCTTTGGAATTGGGCATTCCACAAACGCCATTACACCGTATTTTGCATAAAAACTTGGCTTATAAAGTTCAGTTGACACAAGAACTCAAGCCGGTCGATCATCAACAACGTCGTGTCTTTGCTAATTGGGTCCTTGAAGTACATGAAAATGATCCGGAGTTTCATCGGAAAATGATATTGACTGATGAGGCACATTTTCATGTCGGTGTCTACCTCAATAAGCAAAGTTGTCGCATCTGGGGCTCGGAAAATTCAAGATTTATTGTTGAAAAGCCTCTCCTTCTTCAACGTGAAGCTGTTTGATGCGATTTATTGGCCGGCGAGGTCATTGGACGTTACTTTTTCAAAAATGCGGCTGGAGCAACAGTTACGGTAAATGGATTGCGCTATCGAGAGACGATTAATGTTTTTTTATGGCCGGAATTGGATGGTATTGAATTGGACAACGTTTACTTTCAACAAAACGGCGCTACGTGCCACACAAGCAATGAAACTGAGATCTTGTGATTTAACACCTTGCGACTTCTTCTTCTGGGGCGTGAAGGTTAAGTGAAAGACGTGAAAGATGGAATTGGTGAAGCTATTGAGGGCATACAGCAGCCACTTTGCGATTGGGTGATGAAGAATTTTTTGAAAAGAATACGGTTCCGTAAGCGTAGTCGAGGGGGCCATTTGACTGATATTGTTTTCCGTTATTATTGGCATACCTTCCTCTTACATTGAAATAAACATCCGATCATTTATCTCAAGAAATGTCATTTTTCTTTGAATATCAAAATAACACCTCTTATTGGAAAACCCTGTAGTTTCCATCGAGATTGACTGTTTGTTTTAATGCTTCCATGTCCAAAATATTCAACTCCAAAAATATTTCGAGCCATGGCAAACTTTGCATGCGACTTCTAAGATGATCAACATCTTCAGGGAAATCTTCACACTTGTCCATTTCACTGCCTCACACGCTTACGACGATTTGCCAGACTATGAATTAACAATTTCCCTTAATCTCTTTATTGTTCAGTTCAAATGAACAGATTATAAGCAGAAAAAAAAACAAACACTTTCCCTCACTTGTAGAAGTAGCCACCTCCTCCACCATTGCCTCCTCCATTGCCGCCTCCACCTCCACCACCATTCCCATCGTCCGGATGGCCTCCACCCGCGGCAATCTTCTCCAGAGCCTCTTGTATCTCCGGTGGAATCGGTGGTGGAGTGGGCAAATGATCACCCTGCGGTTGGAATCCGTTCTCGTCAGCGACGTACGTCAGCATAATCATCTGTCCCTCTGGACTTGTGTAGGAGAAGGATCCTTCAGCGCTAAGAGCCTCGGCGCCTTCCACTCCGGCGTTCTTCACAAATCCCGATTCCTCTGCCTGGATTCCGTTCCCAGTCTCATATTCATACTGAAATGCAAAAGGATCGTTATGAGCACGATCCAGTGGCGACTCCTGCTCACCTTGTAGGATCCATCGACACTGATCGTTGACTCCATCTTGATGATGGGAATTGGTGGGCCAGATGGCGCATCGCCTCCGCCACCTCCTCCACCATTGCCATCAAAGCCCGGAGGACTGCCTCCTTCGGGCGGCGGGTACGAGTATCCACCACCGCCGCCACCACCGCCACCGCCACCGTTGCTCTTACCACCGCCTCCATTCCCGCCGCTACCTCTACCATTGCCGTTTCCACCTCGAGGGTATCCTGCCGCCGACACAGCCGCCAGATAGCACACAAAGATTCCAATCTGCAAAAAGAGGACTCGTCAGTATGTATCCTTGCCTCACCCACCTCCACTCCACTGACACTTTGCATCGCGTCCAATCTTCGGGAACACTCAGAATGCACGTCGAACTGAAACCGATCTAAGTGGAGTTTTGCTTTTATGGCATTTCGCACGCGGATGGAAATGAGATCTGCAACAATGGACGTACCGGAGTGCGTGATGGGATAATTGATTTTGCTCCAAAGATGTAGCAAGGTGGCCGCAGTTGGTGGGGCAGCAGGCCCGAGCGAGATGAGCCGTTCGGTATTGTGTAAGATTAATTGGCAGCTACGTGATGGCTTCCATGGATGGCTGGACGATGGACGGTGGTGGTTATGAAATGGAGCCAGGGAGGAATGCTGGTGCGAAGAACTCTTGACATAAACCGTGATCTCTTGCAGGTGAAATGCAACAAGAGAAGCGCGTAGAAGGAACAGACTCAAGGGCGATTTGGAAAGATCCGAGCCGAGTGTCATTGATCGAAGCTCTGGAGCTTTCGAGGGGCAAAACAATTCTTGAGAAGGGGCTGAACGAATTAAGACCATTTGATAGGCTTGTAAAAATTTAAGCTCGTTGCGGAACATCTCTCTAATGAGTTTGACTAGAGATACGCAGTAGAAGGAGAAGGTTATAAACAAGTTTTATGTGACTGTTCTACTCTACTGACCATTCGAGGCAAAGCTGTCTATAAACATATTTAAGCAATGCGGAAAGGATCCTTTTTCCTCTCTGATATCACCGATACGTGGCGATTAGTCAATAGATTTGAGTTAGAACAAGACGATCAGATAAGTTTTCTCATAATTATGGCATAACCATTACTAACCATTTTATAGAACTCGAACTTATTTTTTTGCCCAGCAATAAATTTTGCGCCAAAAGTCTTGGAGTAAGAAAGTAATGCCATATAATCTAATCTTTAACATTGAGCGGTGCTGACAACCTGTAGTTTGTATTGTTGCTATTCGTCACATTAAATTCAAGCACATATCCGGTTTATCACTTCAATTCCTCCTACTTCAAACATTTTCAAAATAACTCGTCGTTCTAAAGTAGTTCGCATTCATTTATTATGATCACGTTGGAAAATCTATTATTGCTTGTGGATGTTTTTTGCGAAACGACGTTTGTCTTTTGATCTGAATAGAAAGAATAAACAGTATCTCACAGTGAAAATGACCCACCCTAAAAATACTCACTACTTTCGTAAATAATCCATAAAAACATAAAACCGATGCAAATAAATACAAAAAATTAATTTAAGAAAAAAGCAGCAGGAAAAACGTTTATTAACTTTGATGGGTAATATTAGATTTATTGATTACAAACGTTATAAACATCGAGTTTGTGTACAATAATATAAATTAATTTAGACATGGCTTTGCCGTCTGCCAATTGTCTATATCATTTAATATACATATACAGTGAAACTTTTCTATAGTGGAAACTCTCGGGACCATCAACATCGTCCAGTATAAAGGGGGGTCCGTTGTAAAGGAGTCGAAATGTGTACTAGTCCTTATGCGGGGAACCAGAGAGGTGTCCCTTATAGACCGGTATCCGTAAAGAGAAGTTTCACTTACAATGTGTAGAACAAAAAAAAAACTAAATAATATTAGGTTGTCCTATATCTCCCTTCCGCCTTTTTGTCGTTTGAATTTTCCGGCTATGTACAAAGCGCTACAGAGCTCATATCCAAACTAATCATGCATAGCGTCGTTTTGTAGGTTATGTCAAGACATTTCAAATGATGTATTGCCAGATCTTGGTCTCTGTAGCGCTTTGTACATAGCCGGAAAATTCAAAAGACAAAAAGGCGGAAGGGAGATATTTGACAACCTAATATCTAGACTTAATGATTCTAATTAATTCTTGGTTGTTTCTTAAAAGGTTTCGTTGATAATTCGTTCATGATATGTTAGAGCTATTTTACAAAACCTATACAATTCACTTACATCCATTTCATTTAATAACAATCTAACACGTTCTTCATCTACAAAATCAACACCGAAAGAGTATCTTCTTGTTTCCCTTAATGTTGGGAATTTTCCCAAAAAAGAATCACATCTACTCGTGCAAAAAATTAATTATTTTAATTAAATTACTGTATTCCTAATTCGATTAACAAAAAAATTGAGTAATGCAACGACAACAACAAACCAAAAACAAAAATTAAAAAAAAAACACTCCAAAAGACCCACAAACATCCCACATGTAAAAATAAGAAAAGAAACTTTTCAACTTTTTTTAAATATTTTTTTTTATGAATTTTGTTTAATGATGGATTTTAAATGAAATCCAAAAGTTTTGAGCCATGTCAGATGTTATTTGCTACCATTCATTGCACCCATCGATTGGCCATTTATCAAACCGACTTTAAAGCTAATTTCATGTTTTTCTTGTATTTTGATCTGAAATGTCTCAAAATTTTTTGATTGGATTTGTATCTGACGCTTTTAGTAGCATTCTTATCCATTTTGAAATATTTATAGGTAGGCACATTTGAGTTGAGGTAGGCTAGAATCTTTACGTTAATTCCAAGTACAGTTGGCATCTCAACCCTTCTGACTATTTTAGGAGTGTGTCTTAAGAATGTTTTTTTACTCTTTGTGGTCCATTATACTATCACTAAAGTACACTTTCATGGCGATACAACCCCACGCTAGTACACAAGCTGCTCCATAACTCATACAGCTCAAGGTGTTTTTTTGGTAATTACTAATTTTTCTTTACCTAGATCTATCAAAATGCCTTGTCAGAATTTAAAAAATCGTGTTCTTGTTTCTTTTTGGCCAGCAATGACAAAACTATTTAGCCGAAGCCACTTTAAGAATATAGTCACTTACTTTTAAGTCAAATTTTAACCGGAAAACAAAATTAGTTCGAGTTAGACGGAGTTTTGGATGACTTCAATTCCATATTCGGTTCTATTAAAAAGGCAGTGAATGACCTAATCCAGTGCCACATCTCTCGTTTTAATTTAATTTTTTTTTAATTTAGGTTGTAAATTTAATGACACAAGAACTAAAATAACTTCAATTTCGTCTTCACTTGGCTTCAGATTAATCCCACAGAATTTTTTTTTAACAAATTTTGTGATTTTCTCTTTATAAAGGGTGATTTTTTAGCTATTATCTTTTTGGCAACACTGGTTTAAACAGCTGACGCACGTTTCGTGTTTTGTTTCACTGTCAAACATCTTCAGTTTGGTCTATAATTTAACCATGAATCGTCTTACAAACGAACAACGCATGCAAATTTTTGAATTTTATTATCAAAATGCGTGCTCTTTTAAGAAAGTGTTCAGCGACGAAGCTCATTTTTGGCTCAATGGGTACGTAAATAAGCAGAATTGTCGATTTTGGAGTGAATATCAGCCAGAAGCGTTGCAAGAACTACCAATGCATCCAGAAAAAGTCACAGTTTGGTGCGGTTTATGGGCTGATGGCATCATTGGACCGTGAGATGATATCCAACTATTTTTTTGCCCAAAATGCAAGAGCTTGACTTGCATGACATGTGGTTTCAACAAGACAATGCCACATGCCACACAGCACGCACAACAATAGACTTATTGAGAGGCGAGTTTGGTGAACATTTTATTTCACGTTCGGGACCGCTCAATTGGCCGCCTAGATCGTGCGATTTAACGCCTTTAGACTATTTTTTGTGAGCTATGTTAAAGCTCATGTCTATACAGACAAGCCCGCTTCAATTGACGCATTGGAAGACAACATTAAAGCATTTATTCGTGAGATACCGGCCGAAATGTTGGAAAGAGTATGCCAAAATTGGACTAAGCGGATGGACCATTTGAGGCGCAGACTAGGTCAACATTTGCATGAAACAATCTTCAAACATTAAATTATATGGACCGTACTATCGATTCAAATAAAGATTTTATACATTTATGTGTGAAACACATTTTATGTGTGTTTTTTTTTTTTAAAAATCACCCTTTATTTCGTAAAACACTGCGTAGGTACAGAATATTTGCATAAATTTATAGTGTTGTTCTTGTGGACCGCGTGGACACAGTTTGCAGTCCTATTTTTTTATATTATGTGGACAGCAAATGATCAAATATTATTGTCTCGAGAATGAAATTTACAAAATTGTTATCCAACAAGCCATTACACTGTTAGAAGGTAACAAACTTCTCAAAACTAAATTTCGACGCAATAGAATTTCTCATTCCATTACCAACGCCAAATCAATTTACGGAGCTGTTAAAAAACAAAAACTCATCCAACAGAACCTGAAACTCTTTCTCCAAACCACCACCACCCACAAACCCATCCACGAAAAACAAGTGATTAAAAATCATTCCCGGACCAAACAGAAAAATCCAATAAACTACTTCACCACCAATCCCGGATCACGTACAAGCGAACGCAATAAAATCCTCGAACAAGGATTTTCCACCGTGCCCGAAGCAGGAACAACACCTGCGCGAATGGTTGCTAAACGCAGCAACCACCCCTCCGACTGAATACAACAACCCTCTTCATCTTCTTCATTGCCATTAACTTTTCGCCTGCAGGACTCTTTTTCTTTTTTTGGTTTTTTGGTGTGTGTACCAAAATCTGGTCACGGATGTCAAATCGCCGGCACAAGGGTTCAGGTTCAGTTTCAGGGTTGGATTCGCTGGATTACGACCTATCCTTTGCCCGTGGATGCCACATGACGCATTCCCATCGCCTGGCTCTTGTGTTGTGCTATTTCGCCGACTTGACGTGCAGGGGTAGTTCTTCTAGTTGTTGATGCTTGTACCGGGGCTAAGAGCTTTGAGAAAGTCGCCACATGGTGATGGTGGTGAATTCGCTCAGCACCGGTTGTGGACCTTCATCTATGTGTTTAGCGCGAGGTCCTCTCAAGTGGACCGTGTTCCTTTCGTCAGTCGGAAGGCGGCCGGAAAGTTAATGTGCATTTAAAAAAAAAAAAAACAAAAACATTCTTTTTTCTTGACATCCATCCAGCTGAGTTGAACGGCGAGGGAGAGAGGAGGGCAAGGGTTTCGCTGATGCACTGGGCAAATACGTCGGCGGTCCATCGGAGCGGGATGATAAATTAGCGTGGCGAAAGATTAGGATCATATTCTTCGACAGCGAATGGGAATTATGACAAGTGCTTGGATTTGTTTTTGCATTAAGGACCGCAAGGGGTGGACGGGGCCTTGGTTTTTGGTGGGCGATGATGAGAGTGCAAGTTGTTGGTGATGGGCGTTGCTTTGTTGACGGATATTAAATTGAATTTGCGACGTAATGGAGATTTCTTATCACGCTGGCTTAATGTTTGTTGATTGAGTCCTATTGTTGGCCGCTGTAGGTGGCCAGCTGACGGAGATCGTTAAGCGATAAGGAGTTACAATGACTCAGCGGAGTTACTTTAAGTAGCCTTATTTGTGGTGCAAAGGGTAGGACACTTTATATGTGAGTGACTTACATTATTTCCGAATCGTAGTCTATCAGGTCGCAGAATACAGAAAAAAATATAGACAAACTAGTCTACAACAGATTTTTAAATATTGAAAACAAATACTTAACCTGTGCCAAATCTCGACTTCTGGGATGAAGTTCATTTTTGAATGGTAAAGCCAAACTCAAACCATATGTTGAAGAAATTCGCTTTAACTGCATTGTATCCACAAAACGCAACTGTGTATTGATCGTTGACCATTGTCATTGAAAATGATTACCGCATTACACTCGATGGGCTACGTTAACACGCCATGTTGGAAAAATATTTTTGTCCAGTATTAAGATGCAATGATATCAACGATGAGTAGTTACATTAAAAGGGTTCACTTGTTACAGAGTTCATTTAGCAATTAATTTGTTGTGTAATGTTGAAAAATGGGCAAATCACTCATGTAAACCGCAGCCATTCGATTTCATTTATGATGTGAAACTACATGAAATTGTTAGTCAATGCCAAAAAGCCAGCAATCAAGCAAACCAAAAACATAAGAGAAAGGAAATACAATATTGAATCCCAAATTACCAACGTACAGGGCTACAATTTATTTTAAATGTCCCCAAATAACCGAACACTTTAAATATGCTCCAGTTCAATATTCAAAACAAATTTCTCTTGAATATAAAATAATTCACAATTTATGGCTGTAAGAAGTGTACAGCCGGTATCAAACTTTCCCATCCAAAGCAGTGTTCAACCAGATCATACAACGCCAAAGTAATTAATTCAATTCAAATTCAAAAATTAGGAAAAAAGTCTTTCAATTATGAATATTACCAAAAAACAAGTAACCAACATAGAAAATGTTAATACCGCAAGCTCAATTATCTAGCTTATTGTGTGGTAACAGCTCGGTAGATGTTATAATTGGGGTTTGACTTTGAGCCTTTTATTGGATTAGAGAGAATTAAGGAAACTTACAAAAATTGAAAAAAGCTTTTGGGAATTGGAAAATGCCACTGTGGAAAGTTCGATACAAGTTGTTGATTGATATTTTATGAAAATAAAAACCTACATACGTTATAATTATTAGAAAGCTGAAAACGACAATTTATTTTATTATTTAAAAGGTTGTTGGTTGTATTCATTGCCTTTTTTTTCTTTTTCCATTGAAATAAGTTGATAAGTTAATCAAAAGTTTTCAAATGCTCTTCTATTAGGTTGTCAAATATCTCCCTTCCGCCTTTTTGTCTTTTGAATTTTGCGGCTATGTACAAAGCGCTACAGAGCTCGTATCTGGCAATACATCATTTGAAAGGTCTTGACATAACCTACAAAACGACGCTATGCATGATTAGTTTGGATACGAGCTCTGTAGCGCTTTGTACATAGAAGGAAAATTCAAAAGACAACCTAATATTTCCTTGGTGGGCAAACGAAAGAAAAGTCTTTGAAAATGCAAAAACAAACGTACATACACTACGCCATTTTTCCTGGATAAGCAAAACAAGGTCTGGAGTATAGTCTTTTCGTGGCCACAATATTTTTCCCACTTAATTAGGTATAACATAATTCAATTAGACGGATTGATTGAAGAGTCTCGTTTTTGTGGCAGACATACATAATTTTCTCCCTTGGCATCATTCCTAAATTAACTTAAACCAAATATGACGTATAAACCAAAAAATATTAGGTTGTCAAATATCTCCCTCCCTCCCAAATATCTCCAGAGGTCTGTAGCGCTTTGTACATAGCCGGAAAATTCAAAAGACAAAAAGGAAGAGAGATATTTGACAACTTAATATTTACATGGAAAACAAATAACGAACAACAATCAGCCGTCGTGATGGCGTAACATTTCGACTAAAAAAGAAATCAACTGAAAAAAATCGTTTCACCCTCACTTCAAATAAAATGTTTCAAAACAAATTCATTTAACACTTTTTTGTTTTATTTTCTTAACATATAGTCTACTATCACAGTTTTAGATAACCTCCAACTTCCACCTCAACTAGTCTCCACTTTCATGTGTCCATTCGAATGTCGACTCTCCATGTGTCGCTGCAGATCTCTCCTCCGTGCCAGCGTCTTGTTGCACAGGTGGCACTTGTAAGCGGCCGTTCCGGGCTGCAGGTGCAGGCGAACATGCTTGTTTAGGTTGCTCGGATCGCCGAACGGGCGCAGGCAGAACTTGCACTTGAGCGGCTTGAATCCCGTGTGCGTACGAATGTGAATCTTCAGCCCATACTTCCGAGAGTACACCTTGCCGCAGTAAATGCAGAGGTGGCCCTGCTTCGAGGTGCCCATGTTGCTGACGATGGCTTCGATTTGAGCAGCGGCGTCCATTGGGTTGAGAGGCGTCGGCGGGTGGTTGCGTGGCGGTGTAAGAGAAGCTGACGCGTGCGGTGGGCTCGGCTGCGGAGGCATCAGCATTCTCGGAGCACTTCGAAAATCCATGGCTCCCGAGGTGGTCGCTGACAGGGGTGGGTGGCTGATGGGCTTGAAGGCCGAGAGCCGGGACGTGGTGCTGGTTGGGAACGTCGTTGTAGGCGGGCATGCCGGAGCTGTGGAGAAATGTGTAAACATCGCCGCCTTCACCGCGTAGTGCAAGCGAATCCACAAAATGTCAAGCGAGTGACGACCGCATGCGAGGGCGAGGTGAATCTTGAGGGGATTCGGTGTCTCAAAAGCCAGTAAGCAGTTATGGCACGTGTAGCGCTTATTTCCTGTGTGAAAAGAAATAAAAACGGTAAGAAAAGTGGAAAAAAAAGTGAACGCAGCCGGTAGGATTCGAACCTACGCTCCCAGAGGGAATCTGATTTCGAGTCAGACGCCTTAACCACTCGGCCACGACTGCTACGGAAGCTTCGGTACGCAAAGTTTAAACATCAAACTTTTTCTTACCTTCAATGTTATTGGGCGTCAGAAAAGGGATGGACATGAGAATTGCCATTTCCTCGGAGAACCAGGCCACCAGCTCGTCCCCCTTTTGAATGTCCTTGATAGCTCGCAGGCGAACTGAGCCTCCACCGGAGCCACTCGCTCGGTCCACTTCGAAGAGGACGTTGTAGCTGTGGACGTCCTCCGAGAGCTTGACGCGCCTCAGCCACGAGCTGTCGTGCTCCATCACACTCGACAGGTATCCGTCCACGACTTTACAGAAATCCGTGCCGCTCGGGATGACTCCGTTGAAGGACATGAGCGTGAGGGAGGAGATTGGCGCCGTGGTGGTGTCCTTCTGAAGAGGCTCCGCAGCCAGCACACCCGAATCTCGCCTCCTGGACGGTGCTGCTGCCGGCCTGCTGTTATCCTGGCCGCCGGCGCTGGGCAGTAGGTGCTCAATGCGGAAAATCATGCTCGGCGGCTTGCGCTCCACTCCAATCAACGTGTTGTTTGACGGCAGCACTGGTAACATCACACTAAATCCTGAACTGTTCCAAATGAAATCCAACTCGGTAATGCAGTCTGATTGGAACAAGGACTCGCTTTTATAGAAGGACAGCCACCCTCCCGATGTCGATTGGACACACCACAGTGCAACCCTGCAACCAATCGCGACATCCTGCGACAAGTGCGTAAAGTCTCACGACCTAACCCAGCATCCCAGCAACGCAGAAAAACTCCCCGTGAGCGGATATGGAAATGCGAAAATCCGCAGCCGGTGTCACTCAGTTAATTCCGCAGCAAGTGTACGCGGCCTTTCGGCTTTCCAACCCCCCGAAATGGAATCGGGTTTTAATTGCAATTAAACGATCGACGGAGACGTGTACCAACCCTTGTGGCAGGGACGAAACCGCTCCGGATGAGGGTGAGGATTATGATTGTTCGGGTGTTTACACAGAATATAAGTTCCTTGCTTCGATCAACAGGAGTGTTGGCCGTCGCACAGTGGTGCGGCGAAAAACATGTGTTTCGGATCTCAGCGTGTTTAGTTGGGTGGTTTTTCAGATCAGCTTAGGGGTTGGCAAGTGGCTGATGCTCGAGTTTAAATAATTTAAAAACATTCGAATCAGGTACGCGCAGGTTGGCCACCATTTCGGGAGTGTGCGTGTGTGGTGGTCAATTTGATACGCGACTGAACTCAATTGAGGAAATCAATTTTAATTGCCGTTCCAGGTGGTTTTGTTGGTTTGCAGGGAGAGACAGGAAGGGATGACAATTTCTTAAGAAATTGATGCTACTCACATTCTATGCCAAGCTTGTGGTAGCGGCACTTTACCGGTTATATGAGCTGCGATTTGAAGCCATTGTTCCGCGAAAACCGCAATAAATTTCTTTCTTTCCAGGATTTCGGTCTGTATTACCTCAATTCTATGAGTAGAATGAGTTTTTCTCAAATTTGTGGATAGTTTCATCGTTAGTCGATCACGAGTTAACAATTTGCAAAAAAAAATGTTAAATGTGACAATTCAATCATAAAAACATGTAATTTATTTTCAAAAATTCAATTTCAATCAAATCATTTTTTGTTTAAAATACGATAAATATGAGGTCAATTAGGTGTTAATTTATGTTGACAAAATTTCACTAAAGCCGATATGGCAGATTGGCCGACAATTTGCGATCTGTAAACATCTCTTAAGACACTTGGCGTAGACTTACAAATAAAAATAAATGGTCAATCAATGGCTAATCAGGCTTTAATTTGAATGTTAATCTGTGGGTATATTTTAATAGGCAGGTCCATAACCGGAAAATTACAAAAAATTTTCTTTGAAGTCGATTTTAGTGCATGAATGACATAAAACTCCAGCGGAATCGACAAAACAATTAAGCTAAATATTTAACTAAATTTAATTTACAATGTTTGTAGTTAATAGCAGCATTTTTCCAGTCCAACATTTTCATTATTGAGTGTATTGAAGTGTTAGCAATGAAGTCCGCCAAAACTTTTGTTCGTGTAATATGTGATGCAATTCATTTCTTTTTTCGTGTCGATTTAACGAATCATGTTCTTTGAGTACTAGAAACAAGCATGTCCTTCCACGGTTAATAAGTCAAACAAATTAAGACGTCAAAACATCTTCACTAAAATTCTTAACATTTTGAATGAGACTAAACAGACTAAAATCCCGTCACATTTGCTGATGTTGGTAGAGTAGAAGCTTCCTTTATGCATTTAACCATCATCTCTCCCTCGGATCAATTTAGGCCATCACCGTAGTTTTGCTTTTTTAACGTGACAAAACTAAAAATCAATATAATTTTTTTTTCTTACCAGAAGTGCTGATTACATACAAAAACGATAGTCACTTAATTTCAAAACTTAATATCTCATACTTTAAAAGATTGAATTGAAACTGCTTCTGAATCGAATTATCCGAGGAACGGATAAAGACTAAGGGAGTCCACTGACACAAAGTTTTTGTTTGTACTGATTTTTTTTATATTTAAATTTTGAACTTATTTAGTAGTTTGTCATTCTTTTGCCAGAATTTATAAAGCAACGCAATGTTCGGATCTTCCAAACAGAGATGTAAAAGATTGCAATCTTTTGACTTTAAAAATCAATTGAATTCATACCTCTGATTTTCCAATTCATAAATTAAATCTGCGAACTAGAGTAGAACATTGAAGTCTCTTATTCTTTTTGAAATCTTGACTGGAGCAATCTTTACGACTAATCAATTGATTGCAAATCAATTGAATGCAAATCTTTAGACTTACATGTTTGGGACTTCAAATATTTTCGTTGCAGTCTTTGGGATTGCAAGATTTTTCGATGAAGTCTTTGGGATTGCAAAGATTGCAACGAAAATGTTTGAAGTCCTAAAGACTTCTTTGATTCAATTGATTTGCAATCAATAGATTGGCCGTAAAGATTACTCCAATCAAGACTTTAAAAAGAATGAGAGATTTCAATGCCGAAGTCTCAGTCATCAAATGAAGTCAATTGAATGAATCACAAATCATAAAAATCTTTCCATGAATTCAAAGATTGCATTACAAAAGATTGCAGTCTTTTACAACTCTGCTTCCAAATTAGCTCGTGGTTGTTTTCTGGTTCTTGTCCATTAACTCGAAAACTATTAAAGCCAGAATGCTCCAACCAATTTCAAGTTAAAGATAACATCAACACCTACGTATCATATTTTTTTTCATTTTCAATCCTATTGGAGTAGATATTTATTTTTTTGTTTTCGACTTTAAATATTTCAGGAACGGGAACAAAAAGTTTAATATGTATGAAAACCTTTTTTTATTTTTCAACAACTTTCCAACGATACTTCATTCCAAAGACTCCAATAGAAGAAACTTTAAATATCTGAATATGAATAAAATTTAAAATGAATTAAAAAACATTTTGAGACATCACGCCCCAAACTTCCACAGTTAACCCCAATTATTTTCATATTTTTTAGTCCAGCATTTTCGAAAATAAGATGAAGATTACCGATTTGTTGGCAGCATTTTGGCTATAGCTTCTTACGTATGCTGTGCACATTTTGATAGCTAACTAATGTCCTCTTTCCAACGATAGCCGTATCAAAAATTAGAAAAACTTTTTACTAGTAAGTAGTTTTTTTCTAAATATTTTTTCAGAACTTGCATTGCGCAATTAAAGCACATTAAAAGCTAGTTAAAACTTCACGGAAGAGCCTTAAAAAGAAGGTCCTTTCCTGGCAGCAATGTCAAACTAATTCGAAAAAATAAAAGACACCTTAGTTCTTCTCGACCTTACAGCCTGATTGCAGCTTGACCGGTAAGGCTAATTAATTAACCCAATAAAGAAAATGAAAAAACCGGTCCCCTTACCTTTTGGGGTAAGAAAACGACTCTACTCTGAAGTAATGCGAAAGCGGTCCCAGAGCGGATGGTGTCAAGGCGAAAAGGTCAAGATGTGGTTTTAGTGGGTGAAAGTCTGACACTACTTGGAACTGAGTAGTCCACCTGCCTATTAGGTTTGCACATCGTCCTCAAGGCAAAAAAAAATGTTTAATGTCTGCGTAAGTTTTTGAATGCATTTTTGAAGATAAGTATTTAAGGTTGATATACAAATTCAATGCGTTGTTAATAAACAAGATGTGTTAAGGCAAAAATTCATATAGCTTCAGAAAAGTTGGAAGCATAATAACTAATAATTAATAAATAATCCCGCTAAGATTGTCAATAAAAAAGATAAACTGAGCAAAAAAATGTGGTTTCCTTGAGAAACAGAAAGAAGTTTAAGACAATCTTAATCTTTACTCAGGTAAACAGTAAACCGTGATTTGATCATCCAACTGTAAGAACATTCAATTATAGTGTTTACGAAAAGCCTCGCTTAGCTACATTCCGAGTTTCATCGTTTCCAAAGCGTGGTTTGGAAGCTGCGTCGGTTTTATTTCTGTATACGTCGTTCGCCTTACGATATTTTTTTCGATTGAAATGGAGTGCCATTATCTTAAATCCTTGCAAGATTTATGCTTGACAGAGCTGTGACGACTGCAGTCATTTGACTACATAGTCATATAAGTCTCAGTCAATTGACCACATCCTTTGAATATAAGTCATAGTTTAGTCTTACGCTTTTAACTTAAAAATTACAGTCACCAGTCCTCTTGAATGGTCTGACTAATAAGTCACGAATCCAGTCAATTGAGTTAAAAGACTTCAGTCTTTATTGACTGCTCCCAGTCTTTTTAGTCACATAAAATAGTCACTTAGTCTTTTGACTTAAAGTCAAATGACTGTTTTTTAGTCTGTTGACCAGTAGTCCTCACAAAGCAAACAATTTTATGTTCTATGTGTCAACACAAATCTTTAAATTACACAACGATAGTCGATTGTAATACTCTCAAATTTAAATATCCTTAAAGAGGGCAACAAGTAATTTAACGAAACAAGACAAGTTTCGAAAGCTTATTGTCGAAATGATAGCTCTATTGTCTTTTCATCTTTTGATTTTGATCTTTTGTTAAAAGTCAGGCTTTTAAGAAGCTGGTACATTTCGCAAACCGCAGCTTGAATGTGCCGTCGAGGCACCGTAAAGGTCAATCATCTTCATCACTTGAGGTATTAAACAACTACCCCAAATTGAAAGAAACATTTCTAAGGTACAACATACCAGTGCCATCACCAGCAGCTGTGGAGCGCCTTCTTTCAATAGCTGCCCAGCTAAATACTCTCAGGCGTGTGACATAAGTCAAACGACTTATAAAGCAAAGATATCAGTCTGCTAATATAATAATTTTGGATTTTGTATAATTTCTATGGGGCAATCTATTCTATCCTAAATAGAAAACTTTTTCTCATTATTTCTATTGAACATAAAAAAAGGACAGGCAGACAGACGAACAGCGAAGTGATTCTATAAGAGTTTCGTTATTCCTTTGGAACGAGACCCTAAAAATCGGAATTCCATAGTCAGTCTAAAAAACAAAACGCAAAAGGCTCACCCTGCAAATTAAAAAGGTTCATCCTACGTATCAAATATGGCAGCACTCATTTCGAACTTAAGGCAGAATCTACATCACCCACGCGACCCTATACAACAATCATAAATCTTGTTTTTCGAAACAGTAAACGATTGACTCAGACGAACAAATATCAGAAAATCCCCAATGAACACAAATTGCAAATAAAATTACAAATTGAGTTAGTAAAGTGGTAAAGCGACTTCTTCTATAAAAGACTTTTCGACTTTGTTAAATATATATATGAAATAAATAAAACGTTTTGTAATAAAATACATTTCTTTTTTATTGTCTTACTTAATCTTTTTTGTGACACTTTTCAACTTTCTGAATTTGTCTTTCTTTCTGCTGTCATCCCTTCACGCTAATTTACTACACAACAACCCCGATGTAAGCCCACACAAAACATCAACCACCCTGGCAATACCCTCCACTAACCAGTTAACCTAGGAAGTGAAAAAATGAAAACACCCAGTACGAGTGTAAATTTCTCTAAAACTTCCAAGAAACTAACTTAAAATCTTCAATTTACACTTTCTAGTTGTTTTTGTAAAATCCTTAACGTGCTATTGCCTTTAAATACTATTAATTTTAATCGCTTGCATTACATTCAACCTTAAAATATCCAAAAATACGTGTGCGGAAACGTGTTTGTCCCAGAAAAGCACAAGAAAAAAAAATATCCCTGAAAACTCAAACCGAAAACAAAAAAAAAATAAAACACTCGCCGCGAAGACAGCAGCCGTCTCGTTCTTTCGCCCACGTTACCTGCCACGGTCGTGCGTACATCGTCCCTTCTCTCTGCAGCAATAAAGTTGTCAAAAAGTTCTTACGGTACCACGAAGTGTGTTGGTGGTTTTTATTCTTCTTTTTTATAATATTATTTTCTACACCATTTACGACTGAATTCTGTCGATCAGAAAACAGGAAAAAACTTAAAATTAATTCGAAATCAAATGCATTTTTCTTATCAACAATTCGATTCGTACAAATCGACCGAATAGGTAATAATTTCCCTCTTTTCGTTCATCGTGTGTGGTTGATTTGCTTTGCTGTGCCATTCGTTACTCGTGGGTAATTTTCTTTTTCGCATTTTCTGTGCGTCAAGTCACTCGTTGCACATTTACTAATTGTTTTTCTATATAAAGTGAATGAAAATGAAGTTGCTTTTCCACATTTGTAAATGTCATAATTATGACATTTTTTTTTCAATTTCATTTTTGCAAAAAAAAAAAAAAAAAATAACTCCGAACGTTGACAGGCAGCAGCCATAGGCCAGAGGAATTCCTTTAGTGCCAGACTGAGTCAACCATAGTGGCGGTTCTTTTTTTTTTTTTTTGTTGAATTTGTCAAATGAATTTCCCCCGACTACGACGTTTTTTTAGAACGAATTCTTCTCTTCCACATCAAAATAGTAAAACTAAAAAAAACTACAAGAATCGCTCTGATTAAACGTAAGAACAGGTAGTGAATTTGGCCGTGTGACTTGATGCCATTTGTGGGGAGTATGAATGGTGCAAAAGAAGAGCAATAAGAAGAACAAAAAAAAAAGGAAAACGCTGGGAGTAAACCTTTTTCTTTTGGCCAATCTTTTTGTGAACGACGTGTTTTTGTATTATTATTCACAGCCGATGAAATGACAAAAATTAACTAAAGCACTTGTGTTGTTTTTACTTCTAGTGTTGTGGTAGATAACTTTAGTGGAAAAGACAAACGACTTAGTGAAGAAAAGTGAAACATACGAACGAAAAATGTTTTGGGATAAGGGCTACACACCGTCACAGAATATTGAGGCGTTGTTGAACAAGGAGGTGAGATAGTTGAATCGACCTAATTAAGTTTTTTTTTTATATTTTTGCAATTGAAAATAACTTGTGCATTGGGTGTGAATTTTCATTAATATTTACATTTTCTTTTCTTTCATTTTTTTAGAATGCCACTGTTGAAGAATTTCTGGAGGAAGATGATATTCTGCAAGAATGCAAATCTCAAAAGAATATTATTAACTAGTGAGTAGTTTCTTTCATTTTCCGTTTGCTGGGTTTGTTCTTTGTTCGGTTTGTGGGTTTTGCACAACGCAAATGTCTTGTGATGGCACTTTGCTGATAATGGTAGTTGAAAAACAGTTTAAGTGTGTGTTTATTACTCAATCAAGTACTTGATCTCTTTAAGACTTTGTATTTAGGAAAAAACACCACAAACACTTCAGGTCAATGCCCGAGCATCCCTTGTAAAGAGCTTTAGCTCATGGTTGTCTTGCTTGGTCTTGCTTGGATGCCATCAATTTCAACACCACCCAGCCATAACAAGACTCTCAGCAGCAGAGTTTCTTGCAAGCAAAAAAATTTCGACTTTAACAATGAGCTGGATCATATTTCTATAGATACAAAAGTCATCTTAATGGCTTGTCATGTTTTAAGTAATTCACCTGTAATGATATCAGAAACCACTTTTCTATGACATAATTTGTTTCATTAGAAAGGTAACCTTTGTATTTGGGTTCAATGGAATCGCATGACACGGTGTAACCCCTCTGGGAGTGTCGCAAATTTCGGGAACTAATTTATTATTTTCTGTGAGAGAACTTCCTTTTCATTTTCAAGTATTATAATTCATTCCGCCATCAGTAAATCACCAAAGCCTATATTTCTGAAAGTGGTTATAATTTAGCCCAGCAATACAATTTATTAGTTCGAATAATAATTGCACGAGAGTGAACTGCAGATTTGAAGAATGTGAAAAGAAATAAATTTGACAGAACGAACTATTTGTAACCTAATTAGCCTAGCCTTTCGGCCAAGTCTTATTCACCAAAAAGACTACTTCAACTTTAAGGTCAAGCGAATTCGCGTCGCACGATGCGATGACATTCGCGCGATTTCAAGCTATAAAATTCGCTTTTCGCACATTCGCTCCGCCATAAACACCTTCATATGTAAATATGTAATTGATTGCTATTAGCGAACCGCTTTGAACTGCGCGACGCGAAAACGCTTGACCGTAAACGCAGCCTAAAGCATTCAGTGGAGTCCTGGGTACGCTGGAAATCCTTAAGTCGGCGATCCAATATCTGCAAAGCATTTCGATCATTATTGCTTTACAGGACTACCGTGTTTTTTATGAAATCGCACTCTTTAAGTGCTACTGTTGCAAGGCTTGTCTAAATGTGTCAAAGTTTCATATTTCTAAGCCAAAATAGGGTTCTATGTGACAATTAAACGGAAAAATGATTTGTATACTCTTGGCAACCAAAACTTTTAGACACCAGTAGTATTCTAAGTCTTTTCATGTGGTGATCAGCAAAATAAGCGTCACCCATTCATCTTCATGCTTCTGCCCTTTTTCATTTGAGGACATTACTCGGTTTCTATCTCAAGTTGACTATGTTATGACCCTCAATTTTATGTCGTACAAGCTTCATTTAGGACAGAATAATAAATTATCACATCTTGTAGGCAGTTTCAGGAAAAGATGACTTAAACAATTTACTATCAAGTTGAAGCAAAAGATGTCCTGTATCTCATCTACCTTTTTTCTGGTGATGAGACTTTTGGCCACCTGATGATGGTGTAGTTTTGTATATCTCCATAAAATGAACACTTCATTTTATCCATGAATGGATAAAGTGGTTCGTTTTCCACTTTGTGGTTTCTTTTTTTTTTTTTACTCTGATCTCTTCTTCGATCTGCGCCGTCTCACCAAGCTACAGATTTTTATAAACGAACACTTCTCAATAAAATTTGCGATTTCTTTTCTTTTCGACGTTTCACCGAACCCTTAATCTTCCAACATCTGCTCTATTTCGTTGTAAAACTTATAAAATTTATGTTTGTTAATTGTAACATAATGCATTACGCTTCTTGTCTTATACAGGGCGGACCAAATATAAGTTTCTTTTTAAAACTGCAGAAAAACGAACAAATGTTTATGTATCATGGTAAGAGCAAACATTCGCATTTACTTATATTATCCCACAGTATTAAAATCAAAAAGTTTTAACTTTTTTTTTATCAGTATACGGTATCGGACAAAACTATAGAACCCACCCTAACCAAACTGACGTTTTAGCTTGTAGCGGGTGACCGAGAGAAGAAATTATGAAGTTGATTTTTTATTTCCTCGTTTTATTGGCTACTAAGCAAAATAAAAATATAAATATTACACGTTTTCCTTACGGAAATCATCATAAATATTCCCTAAACACAAAAAGTCGAAAAATCACCGCAGCGGAACTAAAGCAGCCTCTATCTTTTTATGTAAAAAGTGTACAAAAACTTCAAATAATGTTGTAGTAAAACCTTACTAATATTTAGTTCAAAGTTTCTTTTTGCCTTCAACATGGGCATAAATATTTTTAGCCTTAGGTTCCACTCTACTGTCAACTGCAAACAAAATAATTATATTACAATTCGGGTTAACGTAGTTGTCGACATGAAAATGCGCCTAGTCAGGAAAGATAATTTGTTGCCCAAAATCGTCGTCTAAGTCAAACTGGCTTAAGGCCCAAACTACGAAAGATAATTTTTTTTGTACAAATCGTTGTCTTATTCAGACTCCTCTAAGGCCTAAACTATGAAGTGTCTTCAATTTCTGAGTAAATCAGACCTGTCGAGCGAATAATCCGTGATCTTTGTGTAGAATTTTCCTCATGCTAGTGCGTGAAATGTTGGGCCCTTGGGCTCTATGGAAAATTGATGTTCATGGATTGAGTCTCACACTCTCGGATTCAGCAGCTGCCTCATTCTCGTCTGCGTTGAGATGACGAAGATAATTAGTGTTGTCCGTTAGCATATTAGTCCCATGAACTTTTTGTACAAACTTACAGCAGACTCGGTGAGTGATTCACCATGTCCATAACTTCTTTTCAAAACACGCATTGTTTAGGCTACACAGCATTCACCTTGGAAATAAGTTTTCAATATTTCACAACCTTGTTCAAGCGACTAGTTTCCTTCGGCAGATGTAAGATGCTGATTCTGTCAAGGTTTCGAGCGGGAAACAGCTCTCAATGTCAAGAAAACCTATAATTTGAAAAGAAACTACTAAATGGCCCCCCTTTAGAAAGCACTTCTTAATAAAACTTGTGACTTCTTGTCTTTCCGACGTTTCACCAAACTCTCGATTTTCGAACTTTGTTTTTTCGTCGCACTAACAAAAATTGTTGTTAATTTTTGGCGGTGTCCGCATCCGCTAAATAATGGGAACCCAATTGTAGTTGCCCTAAGTACACCAAGTTGTCAAAAAGAAAATGTAATTCAGTGAAATAGACTCCTAGACTTCTCCCAATATTACAAGGCACACAATTAACAAAAAACCTAGAGATGTCATTGATGTCAATCGTCGTCTACAAGGCCATGCTGATTTTCTTCCGCCTTGATGATGCTCACTTGACAGACACATTCTCTAGACTGGACACACAAAACTTAGGGCATCTATATTTAGTTTTGTAGTGTGTGTATATAGCTGATTCATTAATGAACTAATAAATCGTTCAAATTCCTCAATGATATCACTCTCTGCCTAAATGCGTTTTGTTGTTATCTTCAGATAAAGCTTTTTTTTTTTTTTGAAACATTAAATTCAATAAATTTCGCCATTGTTGTTAATGACAGAGAAGCAAACGACTGATGACTTTGGATTGGACACATTTAATTTAAATATTGAGTTCGATCGATGGTTTAGTACAAATGGATTGTGTGTTTTTTGGGGATAAATTGCCTAAATCATAATATTTGTACAAACGAGGTGTTGACTTTATAAGACTTTCTGCCAATCCGAAAAATCCCACTCTATGCTAAAAAAAAACCTCTTAATTATTGTCACCCAGACAGGCTTTAAATAAATTGGAATATAGAAAAAATAACGAAAATGGATGGTGTAGTATCTATATTCAAAAAAAAATTCTAAATTCGTAGCTAGACTTGAAAATTTGTAACTAAAAAAATGCGTTGAGTTGTAAAGAAAGACTTCTTGACAAAGAAAAATCCTGATTTTCTTAAACAGAACGCTAGCTTTCTGTTCCAGTTGTCCTGCAATCAATTTTTTTTCCTCAGATCTTATCCACGGTGACATTCACCGAGAACGTCAGAGAATTCGCAATTTCATGAATCAATGAAAAACGAATACAGTCCACAATTATGATACGACTGCACACGGATTTGAGAGCTTGTTCACTGACACGCGATGAACTCTTCAACTTCAGTACCTTCACTTGATGACAGGGTTTAACTTTCGTTATCTAATCCAACAAATCAATGAGTTAAATGAACATATTGTTGCTACTTTTGATAGATTTGAAAAAAAAAATAGATAAATGTAAGCAGACAATGCCTCTACACGTTCCTGACTCATTCTCAATTTAAATTGCATTATGAACTTGCTGAGTAACTTCGTTACAAGTCATGCTTGAGATGAGTGTGTATTGTTCAATTAAATGCATTCATTGAGAATATGCGACATTATAACTCTGCTGTGCTTGTTTCGTAAGAAAACAATTGAAATTTTGTTTTAAACCTGGAGGTGAATTTATGATGTGAATACACTTGGGGAGGTGTAAAAAAATTGGTTATATAAAAGAAGGGCCATTTAATGGTTTCTTTTTAGGTCATTATTTGACATTGAGAACAGCTCTCAATGTAAATTTTGACGAACAAAAACATACTTCCGCAGAGCTAAATGAATCGCTTGAAAAACGTTGGGAAATATTGAAAACTTATATTTCGCAAAGTGAGAGCTGTGTGGCCCAAGCAGCGCGTATTTAAAAAGAAATTGTGTTATCAGCCGTCTGGCCATCGGAACTGCGATTTGACTCCTTTAGACTTTTTTTTTTTCTTGGGAGGAACCGTGAAGGACCAATGCTCTGAAAACCATTCAAGCAATTAAAATGAATGTCACCCGTAAGTTAGGTTAGGTTATGTGGTGCCGGTTCAGTCGTCAAACACAGACCTACAGTTATTTTAGTGAAGACAGAAATACTTAGATGGGATAGCATAATTTAAAAGCTGACTTGCTTTGAGGATAGCCGCTTCACTCAACGAGTTGAGGAGTGGCTGCTCAACGTCTTGAATCTAGTTTTGACTAATGCTGGGCTGGCGCGAAGTACGTGCTCCAGTGTTTTGCTAGCCGATGAGTTCCTACAGCTCCTGCAGGTATCCAAAGGTATTAAAACCAACCTTAAAGCGTGATGGCCCAGTAAGCAATGCTCTGTGATAATACCAACCACCAAGCTCCATTAAGCACTGGGAAGCTTCAAAACTAGTTCCGTTTTACGTTGGCAGATCAGCTAGATCTATAACTTCGTAGGAAGCTCTAAATGGTTCTATTAGGGTGCGGAGAGTAGATTTCCACGTTGTAGTATCACAATAGGCCTATATCTGGCCTCAATGCGGCTGTGGGTTTCAGCTGCCCCAGCCAGCCACTCTTACCTAACCTAACCTACGTTGGCAGTAATCCAGCCAAAAGATTTTGGTGATGCGACAGGTGCTCCCTGTTTTCACCTAACGGCAGTCTCTGTGAAGAGTTGAGATAATGTTTGGTTGAGACCGCCATGTGTAGAATCTCGGAGGGATTTGCCACCCCCTCATTTCCTAGCGCATCTGCAACTTCATTACCCTCTATGTCCTGATAACACGGAACCCAACGTAAGGTAACCGAGTACCTGATTAAGATCTGCTGCAATGCCTTGTAGCATTTGGTAACCATTTTCGACTTAATTATCATACTGCTGAGAGACTTAGGCGTTGCCTGACTGTCCACGTAGAAATTAACCTTTGTGACTCTAGGGGAGATGTTAGATTAACCTACGACTATCTCGGTCGCTTTTAGCTTGAAAGTTTCTCTTGTGCAGGTGATGTGTCGCGTCAAAGACTCCTGCGCCTATACACTCAGCCTGTTCCGAACCATCTATGAACACATTGATACACTTGGCCTAATTAGGACTCCTTTCGATCCATCGGCTCCTTACTGGAATAATCATTGAAGAGCAACGATCACAGAAGATCGTATCACCCACTCAATCTATGAGCTATAGCACACCATAAACTATAGAAACCATCAAGAAGGTGTTGGACAATTGAGGTGTCAAAACGGCTGCGAAGCAACCCTAGGCGATCACGTTTAATTCCAAAATTAATGGAAATGTTTGCCCTTACTACCAATAAGGCCATGATACCTAAAAAAGTATAATTTTTTTCATTTTATTACATTTTTAAGAAGAAACTTGTATCTTAGCCCACCCTTCCTTAATCCACCAAACAGAAGACGATGCCTTAACTGGGATTTAAAAAAAAATAAGAAACGGCATAGTCGTTCTATAATTACACTTATTTCCTTAGACATATTTTTAACTTTAATTTGTTTTTTTTTTTTTTTTCAGTTTCACACGTCAAGAGGTAATCAAACGACTTGTTGAATTGATAACCAGAGAACCTTCAGAAGATCTACCAGTCGCTCATAGATTCAGACATGCTAATATGGCCTGTGAGATATTGAATATGTAAGAATTTCATCCAATTATAAAAAGAAATATATGTAATTTTTGATAAATTCTTTTTCAGTGGCATACCGTCCTTAAATGTGAAACTTCTGTCAGACGATGACACGTTACGTACACTGTATTCATTTCTTGAAAACGAACCACCGTTGAATCCGTTACTTTCGTCATTTTTTAGTAAAACCTTTAGTAGGCTCTTCATGAGTAATTGTTACCAGGATTGGTTTTTGTATCAGAAAATGTGCCTACAATTTATAGAATACCTTAAAGCGCAGGGCAATTTCCTAGAATTGATTTTTAGGCATTTCTCAACGACTGTCATACCCGATTTGTTAATGGATATAATGCTTTACGTCCGAGGTGGTCCTCTTAAGAAAAATCTATACGAAGTAAGTTTTTAATTGAAAAAGAATTCATATATCGAATTTATTTGACTTTGTGTGTGTTTGTTCTCTTTAAGTGGCTCACCGAAGAGAAACTAGTGGAGAGACTGATAACGATCCTAGGCGATGCCAAAGAATCAGATAAACATGCCAACATTTCCGAATTCTTGTGTAAACTAATTAAAGAAGGCCGCACTATGCGAGTGACGGAGCAGGAAGATGATTCATTTGAGCCAGCATTTGAGAACAGTAATCCAATACTGCAAGTCATCGAAAGTGAGGAGTCCATCAGCAGTCTGTTGAGTGTTATTTTGGATCCCAATGCAAATGAGGATGCAATTATATCAGGAATTTTGGTTGTACTTACTCTAATCGAACCGGAAGAATTTGTGTAAGATAAATAACTGATGATTTGTGATTGTGGTGTGATATGTGAATTGCGTTTAATTCCAGTGACGACCGTGCAACAGATCGTGCAAGAGTTTTGCAAGAGAAGGAGAAGGAGTGCCGTGAGCAAATTGTAACGACTACACTCCGTGTGATCAGTCCACGCCTCAAGGAATTCATTGCGATTCTTCGAAACCCGCCAGCTGTAAGAAGCATTCATTCATGTTTGCATTAAAACGTTTCACCTATCTTTGCCTTCTTTATTTACAGAAACCTGATATGTTGATAAACGGAGCCAAAGTTCTGCCACCATTCGGCAGTACAAGGCTTGAGATATGCCGCCTTTTTACAGTATTACTGCAAACTGGAAATGCAGACATCACAAATGCGTAAGTCATGGTGTGACGACCCTCCACACACAAAGCTTACATTCATTTCTGTTCGTTTTTTTTTTTTTGCAGAATTTGTGAAACTGACTATTTCAATACAATACTCGCATTGTTTAAGGACTATTGTTGGAACAACTTCTTGCATGGTGAAGTGGAGAAATGTATGCATATAGTATTCTCAACGAGCAGAAAGAATAATAATAGTACTAACAATAACAACAACAATATAAGCACACAAACCACAAAAGATGGTTCCTTTCAAAATGATGATGATCAAGTAGTGGTGACTGATGAGACTAAGAGTAGTAGTGTAGAGGAGGCCGATAACAACGATGGTGGTGACGACGACTCAAAAACTAAAGCAAATAAAAGTCCGTCCGCATTGCAGACTTTTGTAAGTATTCTACTTGAATATATAACTGAATGGGAAAACTTATTCTTTTTTTTTTATTTGTAGGCGATAGTTAACAGTAAGATAATATCAAAGCTCATCGATTGCTGGATGCATAACAATGAAATGCAGTGAGTATTATTTATATTTAAGTTGTCTTGCACGTAAGAATGTGACTTGTCTTTTCGTTTCATCGATCGTTGGATTTCTTGATTTGTAACCAATAGAATATGTTCTCTTCCTTGTGTTGATTGCCTTTTTCTAATTATTCATCATTGTTTGTCCACTTCATGAAACCAAACCAGTCAAGCTTCTCACGAAAATAATTGACACAGTGGAGGAATAGAGATTTTTTTGTTTTGTTAGAGTGACAATTACACACGTTACAATTGATGGACATGTAAATTAACAATTTTTTTTTGTGTCTACTCTGAAAGGTTGACGAATCTGTCGTTTCTGTGTAGAATTTTAAGATAAATATCTGCTTTATGGAGGCTTAAGCCAAATCGCAACGGCGCGTTCGGTCGGTCGGACTTTGACAGGCGCCTCACTCAATTTTTCGAATCAGAATAGAACACACGCGTTAGCTTTCCCTAAATCAACTTATCCTCGAAATTTTTCATAACCTAATACACATTTTGTAAGAAAACAATTTGATTTTGAAACTAAAATCAAAAGCAATTCTTATTTACTTCAAAAATCGCCTTTCCGCATTCAAATTTCATTTGTAAATAAAAAGAAAAATTATACACACATCTGTCAAACGCCCGAGCGAGTCGGTCGGGCTTACGATATTACGATCTGCAAAGTTGCAACGCTCGACGGCGCTATTTAGATTTGTACAATGCTTTTACGTGTATTCCACTTCAAATGTCAAAGTCTGACCGTCTGAAACGCCGTTGCGAATTGGGTTTTACTTTGGTTTAAACGCAATGTTGCAATAGCCTTACACTACAGTCCATGATGTACCTCGGCCTCAAATAACATGCCTCTCAAGTTGCATTTGGTTGTTTGCCAGCTGCTACCAATTCCGCACGCCAAGTTGGTTGAGTCTGCAATAGCCATCTTCGGTAAATACTCTAATACGCTCAGTGAAATGATTCAAAATGCCGTCTCCAAGTTGGAAGCCTACGCTATTGAGTTTAACCTCGGGGTCAACACCCAGAAGAGTGAACCTCTTCTCTTCACTACGAAGTATAAAACTATTGGCTTCGACCTTCCCCGATTGTTCGGGGTTAGTCTTTCCTTAACAGATAAAGCTAAGTTCTTAGTTCTCATTATTGAACACAAAATCAGCTCGAAGCCATACGTCCTAGAGTCGGTCCCTGCTGTAAGAGAGCATTTGAATGTAAAATAGGTTTTAAGCCGCGTATTGCCTTCTTTGTAATGATCATCTCCGCTACGGAGGTTGGAAATCGTCGATATTAGTATAACCTTGTTAGTGACTCTCGTAATTTGGGTTGAGATAAAATGCAGCCAGTACCTTTAGATATCCATAGCGAACTTGCTGGTACCGGCTTCATAAGTCTACAATATAATGACATCTATGGTTTAGAAATCTTGCAGTTCGGTTAAAAATTTGGAAAGCACCAGGGGCTGTTTTTATTACAGCTCTGTGTCATTTAAAAACGACATCACTTGTACTATGAGTAACTATACAAAACTGGCGACAACCAGCGACAGGGGGCGCTCAGTATGAACAAAAACCCCCAACGTTTTGGGTGGATTAAAACCCAGCTGTGCCACACATAATGCACTAAAAATAACATTAAAGGACATTGGTTCTAATTTGTTTATGTCCATTCCCTTTGCATTGTAAGACCTTTAACACACTGAATGCTACGCCATTTCCGAACACTCTTAGTTTTGTCTTTCGACAAAAGTTAAATAAATTTGGAAAATTAAAAAAAAATCTTTAACAAGTGTTTGTTGTCTGATTTCGGCAAGTCTCTGCTGTCTCGTTTTGACAAGAGCCAGACACAAAAAATGTACTTTTCAGGCAATCAACCATTGAAGGGTTTGTGCCTGGACCAAAGTGACCTTCTAGTGTTGACGGTGTGGGCACGCTCCAGTTCGGGAGAAAAAGCTGTGTTGTATCCTCGACCATTTAATCTCTGTGTCGGAGGTTAGGTCTCCCTTTTCTCCTCGAACCAGTCGACTCAGATTCGAGAACGCTTTTAGCTGAAGCATTTGCGTCTATGCGATTGATGTGGCCAAGCCATTGTAATTGACTTATTTTTGCTCTCCGACCCATATCGATATTTTTGTACAGCTCATAAACTTCGAGGTTATGTCTTCTCATTCGACTTCCTCGCAGATAGGATTAAATATTGAATATTCGCCGCAGAACTTTTCTATCAAGGGCGCCGAGCATTTTCTCTGCTTTCGATTTTCCACTTTGTTAAGCACTTTTTCACACATTTCGAAAATTTAGTTCACATAGGCAAATATTCAATCCTATCTGACCTAAAGCTTGTCCCATTTTGCTTCCAACCTATATTCGGCTCCATATAATAAGACTGGCTGGATAAGGTTCTTAAAGAGCATGACCTGGGTTCTCGAATCAAGAGTTTTTCGTGTAGCTTTTTAGATGGACCCAAGTTAGGGATAGTTTTTGCTGCCTATGAAACTCCAAACTCAAACTTAAACCGTGTTAAACCTTGGAAATGTTCACGGATTCTGAAACATCCGCCGACTCCATAGTCAATCTGACAAGGAAAGTGCACGACCTCCGAATCACCGATTTTAATGAAATTTGGTAAAGTGGTTTGCGTTTTTCCTCGTAAGAATCGTCCCACAACCAAAGCCTGGCTATCAAACTTCATTTGTTCAACTTTTTGATTCCATTTCTGCAATAATAACGAACAAAAATGTGCAAAGCGATGGAAAAAATCGCACTTTTATTTTAATAGTTAATTAAATTCGTAGCGCATTGTGAAACTAAGTCACCACAATCTATCAATCAATTAACCTTTAAAACTAAAACACTTAAATTTAATCGTATTATCTTTTTTTTTTACAGGAAAGCTGAAAAAGGACGTCGCTTAGGATATATGGGTCATTTAATGAACATTTTTAAACATATTACCGCATGTATATCAGAATCAGATCATATCGGTGCCTTAATTGAAAGTAGCTTAAGTGAAACTGAACTAGAACAGTGGCAATCATTAACCAAACCGAACGATGGTGAATTCACCATGGCCTTAGCCACACAAAATCGTATGTTGGCTAATTGCAATGCTCAAGAGTCAGTCGACTTTAGTCCACACTTGCCTAAGGAGTTTCTCAATGATAATTTCAATACAGAGATACTTAATGACTTTACAGCGGCACTGTAAGTTTAATTCGACTCACAAAGCAATATCATAAATTTAAGACCTGTTTTTTTTTTTAGAAATAACATGTACATCAATATGGATGAAGATTCAATGAGTGAAATCTTTGAGGTAAGTTATCGTGTTCATTCACATGTCTCATTTAATCGATCGTTCTCAATCTCATTGAATTTATTTCTTTTTCTCTGTATCCCTAAACGTTTCTAAAAGATTCTCCGTCTCTATAGACGGAGGATGTGCATTTTGATTCTTTTATTGATAATTTTTTGAATGCTTCCGACACAAAGAATCAATCAGGATTGCACTCCATCAGTCATTGGGACACCGCAGGAGGAGGAGGAGGTGGACAGGATCCCTTCAATGACCTGTCGTTGATCGGCCAGGACGAAACGTCCGATGCGGATAGTAATTGGGCGAATTTTTCGCTCTTTAATTTTGCCAATTTCGATGATCACTTCAAGGATGGTTACAGCAATGCTATGGGTGATAGTTTGAGTGAGAAAAAGGAACAAGATGGTATCGGGAATTTATTATTCACTTCCTCTGCATCGCTTCCGGCGAAAAGTGATGATGATATCAAATCAGAGTTTGATAATAACGCCAACGTCGAAAAGGCGACAAAGGCATCGACGGTAGATCCGTTCGCTGAGGATGACAACGATGCTAACTTTGATGTCACCACGAAGGAAGAAGGAAACGCAGAGAGTGGAGGCGATGACGCTTGGGCGAGGATTGTAAATGATGAGACTGCCAAAAACATGACTGCAATATCTAACGGCCCAACAGCTATTCAGGACAAAGAAGACATTGAAATTTTGTAAGTTTTCAATTTGCATTACATGAGTGACATTTTGATATTTCTTTACCCTTAAACCATGTTCTTTCTTTTGTTTCTCTAGTTCCAATGAAATCAAAAATACCTCCATAACCGAAAACAGCTTAAACTCATCAGTAGATACAACAACAAAATCACCATTAATCTCAACATTCAACGAAGACGACGACGACGAACAACAGAAACAGCCACAACTGAATGCTTCACCAGATAACATCACTGAAAAGAATAGCCCACCATCATCCAACACCAACACCACCACCAACGAATCATTGTGCCAGGAGCAGAACAGCTCCAACAACACCATCATCATGAATCAGGATACAAAAACGAATAGCTCACCTGCCGCTACCGCCGCCGAAGAGATCACGCCAGCTTTATAATTTTAATCAAAAAAATAAAATTCAAAAAAAAAAAGAAAAAAAACGACAACATAAACCCCCTCCATTAAAGAAAGCAAAAAAACAACTACCTAAACAATAATAAGAATAATAATAGTACATACATATATATCAGTTATAGATTTTTTTTTATAGCACTTAGATCTGAAAGAAAACGTTAATTATTATACATATTTGTTTTGTTTACGCCATTTATTTTATGTTTGCTTTTGTTTTCTTTTGTTTCATAAAACGAAAAAGAAAAAGTAGATTTGTTGAAATAAAATGAAAAATCACAATCACTTCCTAATCAATATCGAATTAAATCAACCTACAAACAAAACAACCACAATCCCGCCCATTTAAACGATTTCAAAAAAAATAAATAAATAAAGACAAACAAATTATTGCTCAGCAGGCAGGAAGTCCAAGAGATGTAAAAAAACAGAAAATAAAAATCTTTCTCATTTTCTTGTTTTTTAGTGCTAGATAGCTAAATGCAGCTTCTTTTCTTTTAGTTTATTTTTTTTTTTAATTTTTTATTTTATATAGCAATACAAGTATATACACACTAAAACGGCACAAGTTTTTTAAGTATCTTATCTATCTCTGAAATATCTGTGATATTAAATGAAGTTGCAGGGTATTAAAAGAAAAAAAACAAAAAAAAAAAACATTTTTAAATAAAAAAAAAGAAAAAAAACTAAGATAGATGTTAAATTTGCTTAATTGCACACAATACACACACATAAACAATATTTTCAATTAAACAAACTCAAGAAATTATTAAAAACAAAAACGCTGCAGCAGTCAGACCACAGAAAAGCAATATTATAGAAACTGAATAAAAGATATGTATCCCCCAGCAATTATTAAACAAAACAAAATCAAACGAATGAAGAGAATTAAAAGCAACTCAAGAAAAAAATAAATAAATTATATAACAAAAAAAAATAATTTAAGGTTTCTCCTCAGATGAGGAAGAACAACATTAATACAAAAATCAGTTTTACCGTGTACATATAAAAAAAAACAAAAACAAAAAGATATATATATTGTATAGAGTATATTCTTTAGTAGAAATGACGACGAATTTTTTAGATGCAAACTCAATATATCTCTGATATGTAAAATTTCTCTTTTTCTCTTTGAAAAACTAACAAAAAAAAAATACAAAAAACAACAAAAAAAAGTCATTCCACATTCCATTCATTGCCATTTGCAACATCATCATCATCGCAAAATACATTTTCATCTCGTCCACAATGTTATTTAAAAGGGTGAGCGATAGATTCTATGGATTTACAATGTAAAGTGTATTTTTCTTATTCATTCATAGAGCAATTATATCAAACAAAATTCAAGTGTTCTAATCCATGCTGTGATTTGAATTCATCATAAAAAAGGATTTTTCTTTTCAAAGCAAAAACAATGAAAACAACAAATCTACGGGAATTCTTTCTACATAATTGCGATTAATTGATACTGACTGAAGCAAAATCTGTTTATAGACAAGACGATTTACCCAATTTATGGTGGAAATTTACAGATTAGGACCTCACACATATTTTATGCACTCATTTCGCACAAACCAAAGTCTTTCGGGACATTTTTTTTATAACAAAACCCTCTCTTCGGATTTAGTTGTAAGGTTAAAGTTGGGCATTAGATGATTTTGGTTGTTGGCCAAGATAAAACTTCATTCATTTTTGTTTTCAGTTTTTCAGTTTAAGTTCATGCACAAATTGGTTGCTGGTCAAGATAAAACTTCATTCATTTTTTTTAGTTTACATTGATGCATAAGCTGAACCATTATTGAACTTACTTGCCACCATGCATCTCGTAATCACATGTAGTTTATCATTGTCATATTCAGGATGGTTAGAAAAATATGTTCCTACTTAAGTAAATCTGTTTCCTATTTACTTGATGCTCCTGTATTATTAGGATCCGATTTCTTGCCTGTTAAGATGCAAACTGTAATGACCTGAAAGCCGCCACCTTCTAACCCTTGAAGATTCTATAAGCTGAAACAGGAAGAGCTGAAGTATGCAAACACAGTTCTTAGTAGAATAGGCTTCAGTTAGCGTATTCTTGTTGAAGTTTTGACTCCAATCAAAGACCGCAACGAAATTTGAAGGTACCAGCATTTATTTGTATAAACTTTTTGTAACGATTAGCCACAGCATCGAGCATTCTGCAAAGCAAAGCAGAGCTAAACTCACAAAATCAAAAGAAATCGAAATTGAAGTCTTATTTGATATCGTACGTCGGAAGATCTCATAGCAAAAATGTCTGCCAACATTTGCTCCTTTTGGCCTCCATCTCAAGTAAGCTTTCATTTCATATGCAACTCATCCTTAAACTCGATGCCTTAGGACATCCTACGGTCGGCTCTTGGGCTAAGTTGGGTACGTTTGGAATTTAGTTTGTCGTCATTGGTCTTTGACCATGATTTTAAATTCAAATCTTATAACCTTGTAATAATAAACTAATTGAAGGCCTTGGCAGCCAATACTAGCAGGTCATTGAATCTGTAATTCATTCACTTGCGATTTAATAAATTTTAAATACATAAATAAATAATAAAGAACTTCAAAATCAAAAGAAGCGAAGTAAACTTAAAAAACTTTTTATAAACCTTGTGTTGATTCAACAAAACTCACACAATGCCATAAAAACTATCCTGTCAAATTAGAAAACGTCATTGAAATAACTGACAAATTATAAGCCCTTTTATGGCCGCGCCTTATTTCAGTCCCAAGAAAAATTGTTCTTTGCACCAAAAACAAAGTAAAAGAGCCTGAATGTAATTATTGCACAGAAAATAAATAGTGAACGCAATAAGAGCCTGAATGTTCGTATTGCCCAAAAAGACGTCTGATGCAGAATAAAATGGAGTGAAATTGGGTTTTTGGCAAGACACTTACTACAATTGCGCCGATATTTGAGAAAGTTGTCAGCAGACAGAATCCATGTTGTACTTGTGAAACACCAAACACCAGGCGTGAAAGGTTTAATTTACTTATACTTTTAGCACTTTGAAATTCGTTCGTTCATTTTAATGGTTAGAAAACTGTGGCTTTGAGGTTCTCGCTATCCAATTGAAACCTTAATTTGATGGGATCTAAAGCTGTAGATCTGATAAAGCGATGGAAGTTGTGTAGTTGTATTGCAGCTAAAACCAACCCGGTGGAAGTCCAGGCCAAATCCATAAGAACAACGCTGCGGCAGTCCTAAAATTATGAACGTATTGCTTCGCAGCACTGCCGCCGTGGTGCTTTTTGAACTCACCTTAACCCTCAAAAATAGCAGTGGCCCGTTGGCATTATATTTGTACTTAATATTCACACGTCCTCCAATCGATGATGAACCTAAATTCCACAAAATCTATCGCTCACCTCCTTTAATTATAATTGAATGCACACTACCTAAAAAAAAATCTACTAAAACTATGGTCCAATTAGAGAATTGTTTCTTTTTCACTTGCAAAGTAAACTAAAAAAAAAAAAATAGAATGTGTAACATTAAGGTCTGAATATTTAAATTTTAAACAAAAGAAAAGTGTTAAGAGCGTAATACACGCACAAAAAAAAGCAAGCATCTGGCACACCCACTTCTTTCAATGAACAAATAAATAATATTTAACTTAAAATGCATAAAAAAAAAACCAAAAACAAAATAAAAGAAATAAAGCAAAGTAAAAGGAACACCAAAGTCTTCCCTTTTAAGCATTATTTTTAAAAATAGTATTCTGTTAATCCTGTTTTTATTTCACAATAGTATTTCTTTTACTACCACACACGCTCATCTATCACAGCGAATAAAAAAATTGTTTTTCAAATACTTTTTTTTTTACGCGAAAATGTGTGTAGAATGGTACAAAAAAAAATAATACGACACCAACAAATTATAGCAAAAAAAAAATAAGTTAAAAAGAAAAAATCTAAGAAAATAAATAGTGAACGCAAAATACTTGTTTTGTATTAACTGTGTCTTGTAATTGTTAAGTATATACTATAATACTACTACTACTACTATACATAATCAATTAGTAAAAACTTTTTATCTTATATCTTATACATAAAAAAAAAAATATTTTATGATTTCTATGCCACTCACACGTCCAAAAATACAAAAAAAAAAAAAAAAACATGACTAAAGATTGATTACGGCAAAGCGATTCGCTTCCAAAACTCCTCTCCGATCCTTAGATCATTCTTCTTGATTTCTTATTTTCCAATTGAAGTTTCCTTTCTTCTTTAAATCTTAAGAACAAAAGGTAAACGAAAAAAAAAAGCAAAATAAATTAAAAGAAAATGATATATATTATATATTTTAGAATAATCCTATCGATGTCTATTTAAATGAAAACAATTAAACACACACATAATTATACGTATATATATGTATATAGTTATGCAAATATAAATGCATAATTACATACATGTATATAATCCAGATTCAATAATGAATACATAAGACATATTTTGTAGCTTTAAGACGATGAGCCTTTTCTGAAAAGAAGCAAAAAAAAAAATTTAACCATTTGTAAATAAGCAGCTAAATAAATTGATTACCTATATATACATGTGTATGATGAATTAAAAAAAAAAACAAACGCTTGTAGTGATTTACAACAACAATATTATATATATACATCCATATATATAAAAATATATATTTAATGAAATGTGGTACACAAGACCTTACGTAAATTTCTTAAATTATTAAATATAAAAAAAACTGAAGAGAGAAAGTTCAACAGTACTAATTATATAAACAACAGAATCAATGTTTTGGTGTGGGAACAATTTGAAGTCACCTTTAAAAGTTAGGGACTCTGCAAAAAAAAAAAAGAAAAAAAAAAAAAAACAATGCCTTAAACTGAAAAAAGTGATAAAACTTAAAATCGTATTCTGATTTACCTGGCTTTATAGTTCTACGAGGCTTTTAATAATTATTTTAGATAAGTTTTTTTTGTTTTTTTTTTTTTACAAATGGTTGCCAGTTTTACCCCGTTTTATAATAACTTTGTATATCATAATTGTGTATGTGTAAAAGCTTATGAATTACTAAAAAAAGATAATGGAATATTAAATTGAAGTTAGACTCTATATTTAGTTTATTTTCATTTTGGTATGTGGATATGTGCTTCGAGTTAATTAGTTTTTGGGTAATTAGTTTAAATGAAATGTGCATATAATTATTTTTCGTAGCTTTGTTACAACAAATGGGACCAAAAACCACTTGAATTTTTATTCTAGTTCCACCTTTTTTTAATTAGTCGTTTTCTAGTTTGTGCACTTTTTAATTATTTCATGAGCTACTTTTAATAACCTTTCCCAAGTTCTTTTTTTTAATAGAATGAGTTTGTCGTGTCAATTAATACTTTCACCTTTCGTTTTTCACAAAATTTAATATGCAATTTTACCATTTGCCAGTTACAAATTGTTGTTTTTGTCTGTAGAAATGGCAAAAGAATCTTTTGTGTTGAATGGTGTATCACAAAATAATAATAAAACAAAATAATATATGTATCAGCTTGTACAGGACCGGAGCCTAGTTTTTTCGAGCCTTCACTGTGTTGTGCGCGTTATAATTTGACACATGTGAAGGAGACCTACTGTTAAATGCAGATGTTTGACAAAAAAGCCAATCCTTTTCACACAGTCACACTCAACTCGGTCAGAATTGATTTATGTTATCACGTATAAGTAAGAGTATTTTAGTGAGAAGTTTTTGCATCGTTTCTCACATTCTTTGAAGGAACAACGAACTATATCGCTTTTTTTTATGTTGGGCAGAATTACAATTTCTAGACAAGATATTGTTGAAAATTGTACGTGTTTAATAAGTCACCTACTAAGTTGCTGCAGTGATAAGTGTTCCAAATTAGTGTTCTTCCATTTTCTACTTTAAATATTTAACGCAGTTTTTAAGTTCTTCTTTGCTCTTCTAATGATATGACATGAAATCTTATCTACATTAGTGCCTTAAACAGCTTTATTTAGCAACAACCGGTTTCCATTCAATTTCGATTGAGTTTACCTTCTGCTTAAGCCATCCTAGCTAAGTTTAACTAGGCTTTTGAATCATTTTTTCCACGTGGTATATTCAAAGTTATCCTGCCATTTCGATTCATCTGAAAATTTAGTTTGGAAAATTTATGAAAAGCTCTGCGGCTGAAATTCATTTAAAGACTTATTAACTTTTGTGGGTGCTGAAAGAATGTAGACTGTGAACTCAAAGATCTAAAAACTTGGCAGTAAGAACTGTTTGCTTACTTAAATCGCTTAGCTAGCTATAGCCAAAGTTTCAAAAACATTTTTATCGTTCTTTTTCTCTCTTAGTTTCCTTTATTATTGTAGTTAGTCATTTCGTGTAAGTTTCTCTAAATTCTGCTATATCTCAAAATATTAATGGAAAAAAAGGGGCTTTGAGGTTAAGTTATACGTAAGAAAACCTTCATCCAATCTGACTTTGTGTTCCATTATGTTACCTCATAACTCCTTGTTTAGTCTTTCTTAACTTTCAAAGGCGGCTTCGAATGCGAATTTCACCCCAACGTGTCTGCAACTTAGCCTTAAGTCATAAGCATATAAGAAAAAAAAAACAAAAAGTACATCTATATAAGTACGTGAAAACAAAAACAAAAAGTAATCAAATCTCTTCAAATAACGTTAAGTTCGTTTGCTCAAGTAGAATGCGTATTTACATGAAAAGTGAAACTAAGAAATAAATAAACCCCACGATTTCACTTTTCCAACTCATTTCTTTCTCAATTTTATTATTTTCTTTTTATACAAAACTGTAGTTATATTTTTCTTCAAGTTCTTTTTCTATTGTATAAGCCAAAAGTGAATTTTTTTTTTCTTCTTATTAATAAGATTTTAAAAAAAAAAGTATTTGTATATTGTACAACTCGGCTCGTGAGAACTAAATAAAAAAAAAAAAGAAAATAAAAAAAACAATTAAAAAAAATCAGCAAACAAATCTGTGTTCCCGTTCCCATTTTATTAATTATACAATGAAAATGAGAAGAATTCAACTCAAGTGCATGATTGTAATTGTTAAATTTAACGTTTAAGACATATTTAATAAATTAATTAAATGAATGAAGTAATATTAATAAAAAAATAAAAATAAAAAGAGAATTAAAAGAATTGAACTTTTTGGGATGTGCGCAGGACTTAATATGTTTTATGAGAAATTTTGCAAGAATTAAGGAGAATATAACAAAGAATACCTTTTTGTAATGGATTTATTGTAATTATTTTGGATTGTTCTTGAAAATGCTTTAAATAAATTTATTTTGAATACCACATATGGTGTAAGGTGTTTTTTTGTTTGTTTTCATTTTAAACAATATCCATAGTAAAATAATAAATACTTTATGTTTGGTCGATCATGTTATTATGTTTACTTTCGATGATGAAGAAGAAATTGAATAATAAATAAATTGTGTTTAGAACTCAAGGAGAACAATGATTGTTGGCGGTTCACGAGCACCTCCTGGGGGTTATTTTGTATTGCTATAGTATTGGAAGTCTATTCGAAAATCGGAAATTCATAAGTTATTTAGGAAATAGGAAATGTCTACAAACCAATTTCGTAGTACATCAACATTCGTAACGAATGTCAAAATCGGCATCTCTTGTGGATTTTCATTTGATAACTCTTTTGTTGTCGGATTGTGTCTGTTGTGATCATTTACTTCTTTGTTTTGACCAAGAGTGGCACTATTAGAAGATTTTAATTAAATTGAATCATTAATACTTAATCATAATGCATTCTTTATTTAAAATAACTTTTTTACTATTCGTTGTTTGATTATTTTAATATTCAGTAGAGTATAACAAGACAGGAGTTTATGTGTGAGCCAAGTACATGTTCAATTGATCTAAACCTTTATGTATATACATCGACAATTTTAATTCAATTTTATTTATTGGAAGAAATTAATTCTATTGTTAAAAAAGTTATTTGTTTCTGCGAAGCCTTATGAAGCTTTTCTGCAGAAAATTGTGTTTTAAGTTTTGGCTAACATTTGGTAAGGTTGGTCCTTGTGCAAAAAATTCAATTTAATAGTCGGCGGGAATGCGGTACGTCTTGTTACACTTGGAAGATAGTTTTTATTGCTTCCAGTGTGTAAAATGCTTTTCTTGATAACTGATAGTTTTTCACAAAGCTACAAATATTATATTTTGATAAAAGGCAACTTTTATTTAACACTAATTCACCAATTTTAGCTTAAGGCCAATATAATAATGCAACCTCTATGACTCTTTGAACACTTTATTTCGTCCATATCGTTCCCAAACCACATAGCAAAAATATTCTTTATATTTTGATAGTTTCTATAATTTATTACACTGGAATAATTATGATTAAAACCAAAATTTATTGAAACTTATTTATTTGTAAAAGAAATGCTTTGATTTGACAGTTTAACTTTCGGAAATCTTTCATAAAAGATTGGTATCATTGCAATAAAATCCGATAGTGATACAAAATACGAATTGACTTTCATTTCCTCATCCGAATCTGAAAGCGATACAAAATAACCACCCTGATTTGAATGTAATTAAAAATTCGTTCTTGTCAATAGGTCGATCGTTATTTCTGATTTTACCTTAACTTCAACTAACACCTTATAAATACTAGACCAACAAAAATTTACATACATCAATATTTTAACTATTTTCAGCTCGCATGTTTCTCCGGATGACGGTAGCGGACGCAGTGTTTTATAAAATGCTTTGGCAGTGCTATGTTGCCTTATTTAATTTCTAGACTATTTATTGCCAACCGAAGAACCCTTTTCCGCAACTTTTTTTAGCCACTATTTGAATTTATTCATTCTGGACGAGGAAAAATGTTAACAATTGCTTTAAGCTGTTGTGTGAAGTGGAAGCTAGTAAACTATAACCTAAAAAAGTGTATGGAATCGCTTTAATTGAACTGTCCACATAAATATCGACCATGAGGCGCTTATGAGTAAAAGCCAACCCATCGTCGATTATCACCTCCAAGATTCTCCTCCTGTAAACGTTAAATAAATAATCACAACGAATTCTTGCCTCCTGTGTAAAAATTCACATTTACAAAAATATTTATGGTTTATATTTAACAAAAACGATTTTCTTGTAAAAAAAAAACACGTATGTAGACATGCATACTTAATTACAAAATGAAAAAAAATAACAATCCCGAGTATATTTACTAGCAATGAACAAAAAAAAAAAATAAATAAAAAGGCGACAAGTCCACCAATGACTATCACTACATGTCTTGCATTGCCAAAATGATGTTCTCCAGAGCTGTTCGGGCATCTGATGATGGGAAACTTTCAAGAACATTTAGTGCTGCTGTCGCATGTTTTTGTTGCAAATCTCTAGTCTTTTCCAAACCTGGTCCATCTAAGATTATTTTATGGAGCTTATGGTAATCAATGTTTTCAATAGAAACCTTTCCCTTCTCGATTTCATCATACACCGAAGGGTCGTATTCAAGGTGGAATAGCACGGGTGCACTAACCAAACTGAATGTAGTATCTGTGAAAAAAAAAGAAAATGATTAACGATATACAATTTAAAGATTTTGATCTATTCCTCACCCAATGGTAGAGTACTACTTAGGAACGGTTCAGCATCTAAGCAAGCCTGCCAAGCAAGAGCTAAATGTTTTCCAAATTGATAACCTAACATTTGCATTTCTTCACTTCGACCAGCCATTCGCAATGAACCACGACAACTTTTGCCAAGTAAACTACCAGCATTTAGAATGTGACGAGTCTCCCATTCTCTCTCGGGATTACCAATTGAATCAGGTACATTAAGAGGAATCAATGTGTCCGTTTCGGTGAAATCATCTACAAATTTCTTAGCTAAAATCGAATGGCGAGGATAAACTGTTCCTGGCTTGAATGGAAGTGGATTGTTTTGCTCATCACGATCTCCAATGAATTCAGCTTCACTGAAATCACGTACAGCGGATGATATCACTTCACTAATTTCAAGATTACGTAGCGCTGCCAATTCAGCACAGGAATGTCCCAGAAGATAATCACCGGTAAGGAGACCTATTTTATTTCCAAACGTCATGTCCTCGTAGTTAAGTGTGTCCCGGCCAGCTTCGGTGGTACGTTGCAAATTTACCAAACTCTAAAATTGTTAAATGGAAATGTTGGGATATAATTAAAAACTTCAAAATCAATTAAAGGCATAAAGGTCCATTGAGCACACATTATATTTGGGTTGTTTGTGGTGTAGGGTCAAAGGATTTCGAGGAAAAAAGCTTTATCGCTTAGATTATTTGATTACAAATTGCTATGGGGTGCTACCATCACCTTTTCAAATTGGGCTGCAGTCTTACTGAGGTACAAATTGGAGCACAGCCTTATTGAGAGGTCTACACGCTGCAAAAAGCCTACACACTGCGAGAAGCCCTAAGAAACAATTCATTGCTTACTGGTAGTTTCCTACACTTTTCAGGCTGGCCAGTGCCAAGTGCCCTCTCTTCAACAAAATGTTGGGAAGGAATAAACGTTTTTGATTCAAATGGAACATACAGAGAAGAGCACTTAGTTGCATTTGGTGTAGCGGTTGGATTTGTCGCCTTTTGAAAAATGAACAAACAAATAATCTCTAATTTGAGTGCTCGAAATAAGTTGAAGCAATTTAGAGCCATTCAGCAAGGGCTCATTGTAAATTACTGACCTTCACATAAATCAAGTACATTAGATCAATGCATTTATGTGAAACTAAACTTAATTCATATAAAGACTTTTGAACAAATTTGGTAATTTCTTTCGATACGGAAGATATCCGCCATAAATTGCTTAAAATGTTTTGACTGAATTTGAAGCTTATGGCTTCGGTTTATTAAATAAATATTTATTTAATGACACACCTGTCCAAAAAGTAAACAACACCTAAAAATATTTTAAATTCACACATGGAAGAGAAAAAGTTTCAAATTTCGGTTTCGTTTACATAAAATTCGCTTGGAAATACCGTCACCTTGAAGCAAATTAACAAATGTACTCGAACAACACTCATGCTCAGCCCAATGTTGACTATGGTAATTTACCAGCAAATTTGTTTAAAATTTACATCACCTCCAACTCTCTCGTCTTTTTTTAATTTTTTATGCAGCACAGGCTATCAGGTTATAGGTGCAGGAGTAGGAAATAATAAGCATAGTTGTACCTCTGACCTTGAACACTGACGCACACTTCTCGCAGATAAAACACAACTCCTCACTTTTTATTTAGTTCAGTACTAGTGCTTGTGATTTCTACCTCCAAAAAACATAAAAATTCTCTACACGTTCACGAGATCACGTTGATGCCATTAATATTCATGAACTTACGACGGAGCCTATGATTTTTTTATTAATTTAAATCTTTGCCCTCACCAGCTCCACGCGTATGTGTAATTTATTGGCTCAAAGATGACAAGTATCACAAACTGCACAATAAAATTTCTACTCACCTTGTGAACCAAGTGTGAGATTCGAATCATCTCAGTGATTTCCGCTAAGGCTCTTTGTGAATGCAAAACGCCAGCACTTTTGTCCTGCTCCATGTCCGGAATAGTTGGTGCATGTCCTGCTGCCTTTGAAATGAGCAAAACGATCAGTCCCCATGCCTGCATTGTGTTCTTTCCATTGTAGAGAAGTTGCCTAGATTCACAAAAAAGGTTTTATTTTCAGGAGCAACATTAAGCAATAGGAATCATTACTTAGCTGTCTTCAGGAGCGGATGATTACTTCCAACCAACTTCCGGAGATGTAAGGCAACATTTGCAATTTCATCACTGAGCAACCACCGAAGACTCAAGAACGATGTGGGATATCCAACAATTCGCTCAGCTTCACTTACAGCACGATTCCAGTCGTGTTTGGGGACTTGCTTGGTGGCGAGTTTCTCCTTCCGCTTGCCAGAAACATGAATTGATCGGATTTCGGTGAAAGTCACAGGAAGTTGCACCGTCGCGGACAACGAAGCGCGCAGCCTCACTTGTTGCATAAGAAGCTTACTTAACATATTTAATAAAAAAAAAAAAAAATTCCTAGAGGCACTGGTGTTTAAGGATACAACAGAAAAGTAATCACTGGGGAATCACGTCGTTTTCAAATTCAAATAATTGATAAAACACGACCGTCGTCGAAATCGAAAATGTAAAAGTGAAACTCTAACAGCAGTCACACCGTACCGTCGACGACCCACTTTCTTTTGTTTTGTTCGTTTTTTCTTCTTCTCTGCTACTGCTGCTGCTAGCTCTTTTCTTGATGTGCTGCCACTCGCGATTTCGTAAACAACATCGGAATGCAGCATCAACAGCACCAGCTCTACGCGATGATTGCAGACTACTTAAAACTCCAAGCTAACGTAATCGTAGGTGAGCCAGCAGCAAGGTGCGTCTGTCCAATAACCACAAACTAACAAACGCAAGTGTCTAACACACCGACTAGGCTCGAATTCGATTATTCAATGGACTTCGTCTTCTCGGACGGAATGTGTTTTTGTGTTCTCTGCTTTAGCAATGACATTTGTCATGGGGAAATTTTCAAAGGGAAATTTCAAAGAAAACATGGCTGGTTGGTTCGTGAACGGAACTAAGTGATAGTGGGATTTTTTTGAAAAAATAAAAAAACAATTCAAATCCAGTAAGTTAAACTATCAATTTTATTTTTTCTCCCGATTAGAAGTTAAAGTACTGAAGTCTCGTACGCATTGGGAGACATTCCTCCTCATCAATCTTAATACTGTTCGTTTTGATGTTTATCTCTTCCTCCTGCATCATTTGAATATGTTTCAAGTAACGAAGGGTAGTCTTGCTCTCTAGAACCTTATTCTTCAATTTATTTATGTTGTGTTGTATGTGACGACTCTCGGCAATAAGTGCATCATCGACAGCATCACATGTCAATTCCATCCCAGGCCTTTTCGTTCGGTTACTTATTCGAACCAAGCAAAGATGCAACGATTCTTCCCTGTCAGCGATTTCTTTCTCTAATTCTAATAGGTTTTCGTTAACTTCTCTGATGTGAACCATATTATCAGCGTGCTTCCTTTCTATAATTTGCTTCACTTCACGTAATTCGCTTATTCTTAATTCGAACGCCTCATTTGTTGTCTTTGTCTGGGCCTCCATATCCGCAATGACTTGCTTTAGAATGATGTCTATATAAGCCGACAACTCTGTAGTTGTATGCAGCTCTCTGGCGTTGCTCTCATAATTTTGGTAGGTGACATTCTGCCATTCATCTAATGAATAGGTACTAACAATAAGGAAAGAATTCGATTGTCAATTAAATAATCTTTACATGTGATTCGTTGTAAACTTACCACTTTGGAGCGATTAATTCCATATGGGTCTTGACTTTTTTTGCCGATTGCTTCAGATCTAAGTTAGTCTGATCAATCAATAGGGTTCTATCTTTTTGACCCATTTCGATGTCAAGCAAATAAATTGCAGCACGTAGCTTTCGCAGCTGTTCGGTAGCTTTCTTAACCAATTCGTCTAATATAGCTACACATCCTTCAGCCACTTTAAGCTCTATTCGCAGCTGACGATCTACCTCATCGTCCACAAGGTCCACACCTAGGCGATTTTCTCGATTTAAGAGGCATTTCTTAGTTACATCGAAGGACGTTCTTCTCATATAATCCACAGCCATTATAAGCCGGTTACAATAGGCATTCAAGATTTCTTCCTCCGAAACGGACGTTTGTTTTTGCGTGGTTAGTTCATCCAGAGCGAAGCGAATCTCATCTGCTCTGTCCTTTATTAGATGCTCTACCTCATGCTGCCAGCTTATGGTTGCCTCTTTTGTTTCGTCAGCAACGCGCTTAGACTCCCTTAAAACCCAAAAATTTCATTCCATCCTGAAAACTGATTATCTACCAACACAACTTACTGTAGAATCTTCTTCGCTAGCTTCTGGTTATCGTCCATTATATTAATCTTAACTTTATTATTGAAATCCCAGTCAACGTCTGTATATCTGGCCGGCATCTTGGGTACTGGTGGTACATGATGGGTCAGTATACTAACTTTTGCTAATTTCGCTTTAGGTGATTCTTGATACATTTTCGAAACTCGACAGCGAACAGGCTAAACATCTAACTCCAATCGAATATTGAATATATTTAAATAAAAATTTTAAAATTTTTATCATTTCCTTGAAATGGTTGCCTAGAGCTTTAGGTTTTTTTTTTGTAGAAACGAGCACATTATACTTGTTTTTAAAATAGCTTATAAAGAAAGTCCTTTTTTTCGTTTTTAAAAAAATAATCTAGACATTGTTGTACTGTCCATTCTACGAATGATCTGAAGATCTGAATGAATCTTCTTGCCGGCTAAAGATCCGATATCGTTGACTCAGATAGTGCGATTAAACTGCGCCAAGTACTGACGTTTGGCCTATAGGTAACATTATATGGTGGATGCGTAAGAACCTCCCAATCAAACTTTTGGATTTAGCACCAAGTGATTACTGCCTCTTCCTTTCCTTAGCGAATGATTTTGCTGGTGAACAATTTAATTCGAGAGAAGATTGCGAAAATCGGTTGCTACAGTTTTTTAATTTAAAAACCGGCGTTTCTATGAGAGAGGTAGAATGAAATTGACTTCAAAATGGAAGTTATAGAACAAAATGGCGAATATTTGACTTAGATTGGATCATTCTTTGTACAGTACCGTCAAAAAACAGATACGTAATCGGCGATCTTATGGTTTTTTGTAAATAAAACACATCTCTTTTGACTGATTTGAATGATTTTGTGTTAATAATTCTGAGTCGAACATAAAAAACCGAATGGTTTTATTTCTTCTAGTATTGGCCAGTTTAAAAAGTGGTTGCCCGTTCTGGTTTCTTCAATATTAGAAGAAATAAAACCATTCGCCTTTTAGTGTTCGCGCATAAATATTAGGTTATCAAATATCTCCCTTCCGACTTTTTGTCTTTTAAATTTTCCGGCTATGTACAAAGCGCTACAGAGCTCGTATCCAAACTAATCATGCATAGCGTCGTTTTGTACATTATGTCAAGACCTTTCAAATGATGTATTGCCAGATACGAGCTCTGTAGCGCTTTGTACATAGCCGGAAAATTCAAAAGACAAAAAGGCGGAAGGGAGCTATTTGACAACCTAATAATATAACCATTAACGACAAGACCTAACTGAGCACTACACTTCACAATTTTTGGGAAAAAAAAGTCTAAACCTTTTTTTTTCTATTTCGGTACCACTTTCAACATTTAACTTTATGCCTTAGGTTAATCAAAAAAAAAAAATGTGATACTAAAACTTGGGTTGTTGAATTGGGGCTTCCAACCTCATGTATTCGAGTTCTAATTAATGTAAGCTTTTGAATGGTTATTCATTCCTTCTTTAACCCTATTCCTGTGAATATTCAAACAAATTACGTAGCGGAAATCGCGATTTTTTCTTATACTTAGGCAGAAATTTCCACCAACCTTTAGTCATTTTATCTCCATCTCAAGTAAGCTTTCATTTCATATGCACCTCATCCTTTAACTCGATGCCTTGGGACATTATACGATCGACTCTTGTATCGTAACAGACAAACAAATTTAAAAATCCCTCAAATTTTTGTCGTAGATTTGTGTTTGTAGGTTTATAGAATCTATATATAAAAAAAAAGTCAGTCCATCCGCCCGCCGATTTTGATATTACTAAAATCTCTACCGTTTCTAAATGATTAGAGCTATAAAGATGAAACTCAGCTCAAAAACAGTGCTTTTTTCTATGAATGGATGTACAAATTAGACCACAGCAGAAGGCAATTTAAATGCTTTTAAGGTTTCCGGAACGATTTTTAAAACTGTCGAACAGCATTTTATGAGGTCATTTTGGAAGGTCTGTCATCAGGAAGGCCAAGCTTGGTGTAAAGACCAAGTTATCGGTTTTTAGTTCGGTTTTTGTTCCAACTCTCACCTATGGTCATGAAACTTGGGTAATGACCGAAAGAATAAGATCGCGAATACAAGCTGCGGAGATGCGAATTCTGCTTGCTGTTGTGGGAGTTACTCACCGAGATAGGGTGAGAAACACGACGATGCGTGGAGAGAATAATGTTGAGCAGCAACTTCTCTGAACGGAAAAATCCATACATCGACGGTTTGGTCACGTGGCACGAATGCCCCCAGCAGTACGACTACCGCGGCGTGCCTTGTATGCGACTCCGTCGGGTAGGTGACCGCTCGGTAGGCCCAGGATGAGATGGTTGCATCAAGTCCAAAAGCTCGCCTGGTTACGCTTGGACATTCCCGCCGAGGAGTTAGAGTCGGCGGCGGAGAATCGGGTTGCCTGGTTGCCTGCGTGCACTGCCCCCGCAACCCCTTTAGTTCAACATGCGGCCATGCGGTCATGAGGAAAATGATAATAATGAGGATGATGAGCATTTTATAAAATTTGGCTCAACAGTAGAGGTACATACATATGCCTCCTCCAGTTCCTCAAGGTGAACCATAACGATTGGACCAGCCAAAGTGGGGTTATGAGGGTTTGAACTTTTTTATTCTCCACATCAATTCTTGAAAACCATCCAACAGAATTGATTCAAACTTGGCCTAAGAATAGCCTAAGCCTTGTTCTTGAATCCCCTAATTCAGCATAATGATCCGACAATAATGAGCGGAAAAAGGAGGATTCAAACATTTTTTGCAATTTGTTTTCGCTTTTTTTCCATTTCATCTTCTTTTTTCGTAATTATTGACTTTTATCTAAAATCAAAATGGATAATTTGTCTTGCTAATGAGGAATCGAACTCGATCTTCCGCACCACTTCGTAATCGACCGTTCACGCTATTTTTCCTTTTAAAATTGATCATATTCGATTGTTTTATGCAGGCACCACATCAAACTTTAAACATGTTGCTACGATTATATTAGTCGCATCGATGACGTCGTCGTAATGTTTTCCCTCGACCAATGCCAGGTCCTTTTTCCGTTTAGAGTTAAAAAAAAGTGGTACGATCTATGCTGCTAGATGAGATAGATAAAACAAAATTAAACATATGTTTGTTGGTCCTTAGATATAAATGATTGAAAAGTTGAATAATAAACTCAGGTGTAAAATTTGCAGTGTTTCTTTCTGAGAGTTTACTTCTCAAAATAGTTTGATATGTTGTGTAAGCTTGTTGGCGAATACGTTTTGCTGGTGATCACTTTATAGCTGAGAGGTAAGATAAACCCAATGCCATGGATATTTTCAGAAAACAACCTTAGAATACAACAAAAATGATATACACAGGTTTAATTTTGCTCACTACTTAAGCCAACTTTATTTACTTAAAAAAAGAACTTTGAATCTGATACAAAGCTTGGTAACGTGACTGAATTTGAATACCTAACTCACCCAATCTGCGAGCAGCTTTTTATTTTCTTTGCCACACGAGAGCGGCGATGTTAGCCATTAATTTCGAGGGTAGGGAAAGAGATTATTTTTAAATTATAAACTATATTTGATCTCATGCAGTCAGGTATTCACATTTTTTTCTTTGTTCATACTTATGAAATATTAATTTTACATATGATTTTTAGAGCTACAAATCTTTTGGTTTTTAGAAGTTTTTCGGCGTGCACGATATGAGAGATCCTTGTTTCTCTCAATCGCCAGGAATTTGTATAAAATTGTTTCAGACAAACAAAAAGAAAACCGATTAATTTTGTTTTTAAGGCTTTAAAAGTTCATGTAACGAAGACCTTTGCGAATACACATGCAGTCGACCTCATCAATCTTAAGAGTGTTTGCCTTGATGTTGATCTCCTCCTCCTGCATCATCTGGACATGCTGTAAGTAACGGAGTGAAGCCTTACTCTCGGTCATCTTCCTCTTTAATTTTTTTATGCTATTTTGTAAGTTATCCCTTTCGGTAATTAGTGCAACATGCACAGGGTCACATGTCAATTCCAGTCCTTGCCTTTTTGCTCGGTTACTCAAGCGAACCATGCAAAGATGCAGGGATTCTTCCCTGTCAGAAAGCTCTGATTTCAATCTCATTATGTTTCTATTCAGATCATTGATATGAACTACAACATCAGAGTGCTTCTGTTCTAAATTATGCTTGACTTGACGTGTTTCTTTGATTCTCATTTCGAACGCTTCGTTCGTCTTATTCGCCTGGTTCTCCATGTCTTCGATGACTTGCTTCAGCAGCAAGTCTACATAAGCCCGTAACTGTGTTGCTGAATTCAGCTCTTTTGCGTTGCTCTCAAGATTTTGATAGGTCACATGTTCCCATTCGCTCAGCGAGTACGTGCTAAGGGAGAAATGGAATTCTTTAAGCAAATAAATCCCTGGAATCTTTGAACTCACCATTTTGGAGGGAGTAAATCCACTTCTCTCTTGACACTTTGCTGTGTCTGCCTCAAAGTTAAGTTAGCCTCATCAATTAACAAGCTCTTATCTTTTTGGCCCAAATCAATGTCGAGCAAATACATTGCGGCTCGTAGCTTTCGCAGCTGTTCAGTAGTTTCCTTAAGGAGTTTATCTAATAAAGCTTGACATCCTTTCGTCACCTTGAGCTCCTGACGAAGTTGACGATCTACTTCATCATCAACAAGGTCCGCTCCCAGACGACCCTCCCTCAAAATGCAGCAAGTCTGACATATGTCCAAAGACTTCGCGTTTAGAAAATCAATCGCGGCTATAATTCGGTTGCGATAGGTATCCAAGGCCTCTTCCTCCAACAAAGCAGTTTTTTTCTGCATGCTGAGCTCATCGACCAAAAACCGAATCTCACCTGCCCGCCCCTTCATCTGATGATAGACCTCACGCTGCCAGGCCAGGGTTGTATCCTTCGTCTCGTCAGCGACTCGCGTGGACTCTCTAAAAACAGGACAAAGCCTTGCACTAAAACATACAATTTGTTGGAAAACTTACGCTACAACCCGTTCGGCCAGCTTTTGGTTATCATCTATTATGCGAAATTTAATATGGTTGTTGAGGTCCCAATCTTCATCTGTGTACTTGGGCGGTCTCCTGGAGCAGAGGCCCACATTCTGACCCAAGATGTTAATCTTGGCGAGTTTTTTCTTTTGCGATTCTTCATACATTTTTGGGAAGAAGAAAAAAAAAACGGTCGGCGAACGGAACGACCTCTGACTACAATCAAATAACACGAACTGAAAATGATTTGAGCGAAAACTTCAAATTTCTATTGATTGTTTGAAACGGTTGCCTAGAGCTGTAAGTTTTTTATTCCGTTTCTAGGATATGCTGCATTAGAGGACCTCTATTCTTATCCGGTTGCATGTGAATTGGTCACGAGAGGAGTGTTATTTCTGGTATTGTTATTGTCCTGATTTAGTGATTGATTTTTATTATTAAAACTTTGAATGCGAAGATAGTTAAAAGTATTTTTAGTTTAAAAGGAAGTCATGTAGTATTGTTAGAAAGCTAAAATGATGTTGAACACGCAATTCTTAGAAATTGCAATGAATATAATTTCAAAAATTAGCTATTTGTTTGGGACTTTGTCCTTTTAGTAAAGCATTTTTTGTTTATTTTGTACTTCTGCTGATATCTACGATCTTGTTTTCTATCTAATAACAAATTTACTAGCATTTTCTTTTTTTTCTTTCTAAACAACATGAATATGGTGGGTAGGCATTACATGACTTTTACTTGAATCAAAAAAACTCACAGAAACAAAAGTCTTGTCGTCCCTTTTCTGTGCTGAACACGCATCTATTATTAGGAATTAAAAAAAAACAATATATCCCTCAATCATTTATATTAGTAACTTTCACTTCAAATTACTCCAAAAAGCTGTTTCGCTATATTTTTTTGAATTATGAAACTGAATGAATCAATTTGATTGCGATAGAGATAGAAATTTCCAAAGGTTCAATAAGACCTTGAAATCCGGGTGTGGGAGCATTATGATAGAGGGCAGGGGTGGCCAAACTTGCAGGCTATGTGGTCGACTTTTCGCTGAAATTGGCTACGTGGGCTACCCATTGTTTTGACTTATAAGAAATACCAACAATTCTAGTGTAATTAGTGTTTCATTCCAAAGCATAGGGGTGAATTGATTATAAAAGTGTCTGTCATTAAGTTTTAATTTTTTTAATTGGTAAATAACTTAGAATTAAGAAATGAAATTTCTACAGTTGATGTATTTCACTTGCCCAAAGAAAGTTTGGAAAAAAAGTTTTGACAACAATTCCCAATCACCTAAATCGGTTTTCACTACTTTTCAGGAGACGTGTTTGAGTTTTGCATTCGTCTAAGAAATTAGGAAAATACTATACTGCATTGAATTTTTTGCAAATGCAAGGCAAATGTCTGTCTTTATTACTCTTTATATGGTCTGATGTGGTTTGTTAGCTAGTTGAATTGTTATTTAAGCAATAAGAAACTTAAGCTGTTTTGAAAACGACCTAAGTTGAGTTGACTGCTATTCATACGAATAAATACAAATTACACAAACCAAAATTAGGTTAGGGTCTCTACGATGATCAAAGTAACTCCATATTATATCTTCATTTATGTGGTTATCCCAAAATAAAAATTAAGAAATGGAGAGTGGCTAACTCAACTTAGGTTATTTTGCCGATGTCAAAGGAAGGATACTAATTGGCCAAAGTTAAGTTATTCACTTAGAATTTGAGAAATTTAAGTTACATTGTTTTACTAAAACAAAAGTGTAGGAATTTCGTAGAATTTATTATTTCTTTCTTCTTTCTTATTTCTTATTTTTTATATTCTTTACTTTTATAGCCTTTACTTGTAAGGGGGACAGCTGTATAGTAAGGCGATAGAGCTGCATTTGTTACCACAACCCAATAAAATAGTCTAGCTTCTCAGAAGAAGTTTCACTAAAAGGAAGCACGCACATGTGCTCTAGAAGCAAGTTGATCCTCTACCGACGACTCTAACTCATCAGTAGGTATGCCCAAGCACAATCCAACTCATTGGATTTGGTCTAACCACCTCATTCTGGGTCTGCAGAGCGGTCGCATTCCTGACGGAGTTGCATTCAAGACGCGTCTTGGAAGACGTGATGATGTAGAAATCCGATGCCAAGTTATCGAAGTATATATACGAAATAAAAAGGCTCATAAATAACAAGAATTAAATTAGTTTTGGTCTCTGTCATAGTTCAACTTTATTTATTTTCCAAAAAAACTCTGAATCTGATACAACGCTTGATAATGTGACAAAATTTGACTTACAAACTCAACGTACTTTCCATTACCATATTTATCTAAACTTATTTTTCGCCAAATCTGTGAACAGCTTTAGCCAGCACCAGACTGTTTCAATTCCCTTACCCACAAGAGAACGCAACACGGTGTCAACATTCAACAACATTCTTCATCTTCAATTGCCATACTATGGAGAGATTATTATTTTTTCTTCTTGTTTTTAATTATAAAATACATTTTTTTGTTTTTTCTTCACTTAGGCATAAATACTAAAATATTTTTTTTTTCTTCTGTTTCATACTTATAAAAACTTAATTGTACACATGATTTTTGCTTTTTTGTTTTAAACTCCCAATCTTTTGTTTCTAAAAAAAAAAATGAGAAAAAAAAAGTTTTCTACTTGCTTTTGATGGTTATTCAAAAAACACACCTACATATATGCCAACGGAGTCCCACACGCCCGATTCCAGGATATCGCAGGTACCAATTCAAAAAAGAAGATAACATTCAAAAGATGTATGCGTGTGTGTTTGTGTCTTGTGTGGGAGAGTGTATTTAGTGTGCAAGTAACAACAATTATTTTATGGCAACTGGAACTCCAAACGTAACTTTACTTTATAATTTTACATTATTCTTTTTTTTACCCAGAAAAACATTGCTCTCTAATTTCAATTGTACGCATAAATATTACTTTTTTGTTTGTTTTATGTTTTCATATATACTATGTACTCGTATGAGGAAAGTTGGCTATGCATGATTCTTTTCTTTTTATTTACAATTTTTTAGCTTTTAGTTTAAGAGGGATTTTAATTTATACAAGTTTTGTTAAGTTATTTATTATTTACAATATTAATTCAAAGAATTTAGTTGATTATTTTTTCGGAAATCAATTCTTTCGTTAAAATGGTGATTTGTGAACACCTTTTTTCATTGAAAAAAAAAATTAAATAAAAACAGTGGAAGTAGGTATATTTAACTATTTGACTTTGGAAAAGTTAAACAATAGCTAACCAAAGTAAATGGTGAAGAAAAATATATAGTAAATATTTATTTTGTTTTAACGTTTTTTTTTCTTTCTTTTACTTATTTTTTTTTTTTTGAACACTTTTGGCAGTTACGTTGTATTTGAATTTCAATTGTATTTTTTTTTTCTTTGAAGAATAATTAAGAATTAGTAACTCAGACTATATTATGCGATTTTATTTGTTGTATATAAGGTTTATTTATTTTATTTATTCATTTTTTTATATAAATTACTAAGGTTTATTATTGTAAATTAGACGGTATATGTGTTGCGCAATTATTAATCACTTATTATCAATATATTTACATAAAAAATGAATGGGAAGTTAAAAAAAAACAAAGTAATTGAGCAAATGCGCTTGATTTTTTTTAATTTATGGTATTTGCTTTGCTTTTGTTGGGATAAACTTGTTTATTTTTTTATCGAAAAGCAATTCTTTTGAGTGCTTCATGTTATAACAAAAAAATGTTAAATCAATTGTTTAAGCTATATTTTTTCTAAGCGTTTAACTTAAAATTAGTTTATTTTGTCATTCTAGATTTAAAATTATTATTAATGTATATATTTATATGAATTCAGCAGTTTTCTTTTATTATGTACGCTTTTAGATATAGTAACTATAAAGTTTCAATTAGAATATCCTATCCCAATCACGTTTGAAAAAAAAAAAATCTGATCAAATGTAAACTGAATAAAGTGGGTCTTACATTCTATACAGAGAGAAGTTCTGTTCATAACTATGTTTCAGTTACAACACACGATTTACATGAAAAAAATATTGCAGATAAGAATGCAGTATTATTATAAAAAAAATTGTAGCGACTAGAAATGACTAGCGACTCATGGCACTTTATCGCTAAGTAAGCACTTTTAAAACCAAAAAGGCTCGATTCATTAAACTGTCTTCTTCTAAAATGTTATAAATTAAATTGAATCTGCGAAAGCATTTCAGCTAAAAGACTCGTATTACAAAAGTAGATCAGAACAAAATATAAATGATGTTTAGTTCATAACTCGAACTAGCTAGGCTCTGGCCCTGTATGGGCTGTTACGCCGACTTTTTTTCTTTTTTTTAGTTCATAACTGAACCTAACTTTGCAATTATCTCGCAATGAAATGAAAAAATGCTTTAAATTCAGTTAATTCATGACAAAAGTTTGCTCCCACAAACTTCATTTCTAACTGACTGTTGTTGTCCTAGTCAATCTTTGAAGATACGATATGATTAAAACTTTGCAAGTACCTCCGATAAAAAGAAACCGAAGTCGACTTTTTGGCTTATTTGGTTCTGGATTATTTTTTTAGTTCCACTTTTCTACAATCCAAACATCATGATATGTTGATTGGTTGAAATAAAACTCACAAGATAGTGCAACAATAAATTGTAAGTTCTTAAGAACTTTATTTTCGGCGCACGCTGGAGTCAATGAGTATGGAGAGTATGCATAACATAAAGTTGAAGGCATGCAGGTCGCAGGCTTAGTAGGCTTAGTAGTAGGAAAGACAGGCTTTTTGGTAAAAAAAAATAAGGAATGTCTTTTGCTTGTTGGTCATCAAAAACTGAAAAATATATATTTCGGACGAATATTTGAATAATTTAATTTAATTAATTAAAATGGATTTAATTAGCATGAAAGTAAAACATTTTTTTTTTAATTTGGAAAACAAAAAAGTGATCCGACATTTTTTTGAAAAAGTTGTTCTTGAAAGCTTCCTTTTTTCAAGCCTGGAAGCACGATTCCACGACGCAACTTGATATCTCGGTTTTTTGCTGTGTGTTGTGTTCGTTCTTCTACACATTCTATTAAAAAAAATTGTAATTATGTTTTTATTTATGCCTCATGACATAAACAATGAAGCATTCAGTAAATTTGTCATGTGTACGAAGAACTTTTATGTCGGCATCGTCCATTTGAAGAAGCATGTTGTTTACGTATAAGAAATAGGCATGTCTTTCCAGGGTTAAGTAAAGTAAGAGGCTTTTGTGCCTTAAATATTCTTTGTTTAGAAACAAAAATCAGAAGTGAAAATCTCAAGGAAAGGAGCCTTCAAGGAAAAATGCCAAGTCGCTCACATCGATAACGCAACTTGGATACGAGACACTCGGACACACTACGCTTTCGTATCTTCGTCGTATTTGCGCCGTATTTTAGTCGTCTAGAAATTTGTGTAGGACTCGATGTACGAATTAAGCAGCCCATATACGATCAATTCAATCATCAACTCAGTCAAATCACAGTGAAATTAACCCGTGTGTGGCTTTGTCAATTGATCGATTTGACGGTTGGCATAAAATCAAAAGATTTTTATTTTTCGAAGTTGGCTGGCAAAGCTTTCAACTCAATTGAATCGTGTGTGGGCAAGTTCATCGACAAGGTGTCAAATTTAAGAAATTGCGATAGATAATCATTGTGAAATCGTTGGTGAACGAGTTTTGTTCAGTGTTAAAGTGAAAAATTACTTTTAAATTGACAGGTTTGCAGTTCAATTGATGGACAACTAAGTTTACAATCGAATAGAATCGTGTATCGGCTGCTTTTAGAGTTGGTTCAAAATAAAACAAATAAATACATATTTTTGAATAAGAATCGTTGTAAAAATGTATTTTATTGTGTTGATTTGGAGTATTTTTTTTTTTAATTCCTGACAATCTTTTTGTTTTATTTTCATGTTGCTACTTCTGAATTGTCTCTCAATTCAATGTCTCTAATATTCCTAAAAAAACGACAAATATCTTTTTAATCTGTCTCAATTTGAACGAAATATAAAATTCTCACATTTTTAATCAAAAACAAGAGAAACGTATTTTTTACTTTGTACAAGAAAGCCAGTCTAGCTCCAAGACCTTAAGTGTTTAGCATTTTGATAATGAGCTTTGTCTTCCTTGCAACTACGTCTTGTATACATGCTCAATTTTGCATTTTGAGCATGTTCTCCATAGAACTACTACCAATGTGCATCGCCATAGACCTTGGTGTGAAACATCTTAATACATTCACATCGGCTTCAATTCCTTGAGCTATTATGGAAATTCGGAAACAGAAAAAAACCTAAAATATATCACTTAAAACAAACATCCAAACTGGTTGCAATCAAAAAATTAAAGACCAAAAAAATTGATTGGGATAGGACATTAGAAATGATTTTCGATTTCATACAATTTAAAATAATTTTCTTTTTTTAAATGTGTATGTAGTTCATTTTTTAATTAATAATGTACAGATTTCTTGATTTATAGCTCAAAATAATTTTCAAGAAATAAATAACTTTTTTAACAAAATAAACTTTTATAATTTATTCTGTTTATTTTTACATTTCATTAAATTTTTATCATGAAGTTAATTTTCTTTTTTTTTGGTTCCTATTTTCATATTGCTTAACATTTCTTATTACACTTTTGCGGTTTTGTTTAATTTGTCTTGAAAACATATCCAGTTTTCACCTCCCTTCTCGTGTATTCATTGAAAATTACTTAAATTGCGATTTGCTTTGTATTTTAGTTTTATTTTTTTTAACATTTCGTCCTTAATCTATGTAAAACTAAGCGTTGAATTGTTTTGTTCGTACAGAATGCAGTGTGAACTTAAAAGTGTTCTGTTTTCGGTTTTCAAGATGAATAAATATGTTTGAGTAGAGTAAAAAGTTAGTTTAATAAGACCCTGCCATTTTCATATTTAAAAGCCCACTTTGCTTTAATAGGACCTTACAGAAATCCTTTAAAACAACATTTGAAAGCCTTTAATTTATGCACTTAAAACATCAGGCTCCAAGTTCCAGACATCATCTTTTAATGATAATGAGGTTTTTTTTTGCCCATTTGCCCAAAATTCAGTCCTTCAATCTTGAAATGATTCCCTTGCATATATCTCAGATCCGAACAAGCTTGATAAATTCTATGAAAATGATAGCGAATAGTCCCGACAGGTTCTTTATAATTAAGGCAACAAGTCACTGTCAGGTCACTGTGGCAAGAGTTTTTTTCAGGTCGATACAGTTTTTATGAAAGGATGAGCCCAGCTTCATCTAATTTAAACTAGAAAGTCAAACCCACTATCCACCAGTATTTAAACTAGAACTTAGACAACCTGAGATGAAGATTTTATTTTTAAGTGCAGCGACCAACATCCTTGTGATTCATTGAATAAAAAGGACTTTTCTTTCAACCAATTTGCCAAATTTGAAAAGAATTTACTGTTTCGTGCCCTTTGTTACATTGAAAAAAAATATCTGATGTGTATGGAAACGTTCTAAGAAGCATTTTATGGTCTTGTTAGCCTTATGTATCTTTTAAGCTGCTCTGATCTCGCGTCAGATTTGCAATTTTTGTTTACTACAACTAGCAAGTTTAGGCTGACACAAAATGCTTTGCAAGGGGCATTTTTTTTCCAGTAATCAAACAAAAAGTTTAAACGAAATGTTTTGTTAGCCACTTTCAGATGTACATACGATTTTCTAATGTAACAGCTGCCTGTGTTCGCTGTCATCTTGGATTCTAGGCTTCCAACTGGCAAATCAAAATATTTTCTTGGAAATTTTCAACTTCTGATATTAAATTTAACTTAAAATGTTGCATCCATTCTTGTAAGTTATCCCAATATAACACAAATAAATTTCATAGAACTAGAAAAACTTTAAAAGAACACATATCAGTTCAACTACGATCGACAAACAAAAAAAAAATAAAAGAAAAATAAATGCAGACAAACAGCAGTGCAAGTCAATGAGAGGGGGATGGAAGTGTCTTTTGTTGAATTTGCATTTTAATGTTACGAATAAAACAATTCGACGCTTATGATTTTTTTATTGTATATATATAGTACTCTCTTTTTCTCTTGCTTTCATTCATTATTAATTAAACTAGATTATAGTACTTCATTCGTTTTTGTTTTTAAGCCTTTTTATTGATAAGAATAATAAAAAAAATAAAATTAAAAAATAAAACTAAAATTTACTAGAGTTCCCTTTACATTCGCTTCTTGAACACTTTCTGTTACTATTGGTTTATTGAATTTTTATTTCAATTTAAAGAAACTTAATTTGAACTGTTTATTGTAAAAAACAAGGCATTTCATGTTTTGCTTTTCTTTTTTTTTTTTGTAATATTTTTTCGGTTTCGGTTTTTGTATTGTTGTAGCATTTTATTATTTTCTTTTTTCATTTTATTTTTGCTCCTCTGTTTCTGTTTATAATTAAAAAATATAATAATTGCATCGAGGTATTTATTTCTTTTATTTTTTTGTCTTTTTTATTACATAATAATAGTTTAATTATTTTTTATAGCACCTTTTGATTATTTGTAATTTATTTATTTAGAGTTTTTGTTTTCTTTTTTCTTTTTAGTTGTAGTAGCGCGTAGCAACATTTTTCCTTTTTAAACAGCTTTGACAAAAATAAACGTATTCATGTAATAGTATGCGGATTTTTGTTTTTGTTTTATTTTTTTCTATTTTTCTATTTCAAACTATTTTCTCTTAAAATCCCTTATAGAAAAATAACATCACCGGCTTTCAGTTTCCATTCAACAAAAAAAGATAATAAAACTAATTAATAAACAAAAGACTTGTTCAATAGGAGAATAAAGCCACGCGTAAAATGCCTTATTTTTTGCTAAGTTCTTTCATTTTTTTTTTCTCATCCAGAGTTTGTATTAAAAGAATCAAATCAAATTAAATGTTAAAAACGAATAGTTTTAGAATTAAACTTTGATTTAAGAGGGCTGCAACAAAAAACAACAAACGGCCGCATAATCTTAAAAACTAAAATAAATGAGGAAAAAATAAAAACGTCAAACTTGTTTTTATTATTTAAACTTTTTTTTTGTTATTTTCTTTTAATTTCACTTAAAGGTATACTTTAATAAAGATACAAAAAAAAATATATAAATTTAATTGTACAAAAAAAGGACCAAGTTTTTGTTTTCGTTCATACATATATACATATATATGCGCGTGTAATATTTAAATACGTCTGTATAAATTATATTTGCAAGTAGTAATGATAAAATAGTAAGTAACAACAATTTTGCATATATTTTCCTTTTCTTTTTTTTTTTTTTCTAATTCTTACTTTTCTCTTCTTTCTTCATACCTTTTGTTTTAGCTTCAATTCATTTTGGAGAAAAACAAAATTCTCTTTTACTTCGTGTGCTTGGTTTATTTTTTTTTTTTTTTCATTTTAAATTTAATTCTGTTTTGTATTCAGTTGTAATAGCTATTCATGTGTGTTTTTGTTTTTTGTTTATAGAAAGGAGGCGGGAAAAAATAATATTTTCTATATGTATACAGTACAGTGGTGTGTTAATTTAACATTCCTTTTCTATTTTTTTTTTCTTGTTTTCTATTTCTATAATTTTTTTTCTGTTCATTTCTTGATTTGTAAAGTAATAGGAGCTAGTTGTTGAATTTATTTATAAAAGATTGCATTGCAAACTATACGACAGGACCCTGAACGTCCATCATCTCATCCTGTGGTGATGGTCGTGGGGCAAATGTTTGCAAATGAGGTGGTGTTGCACGTGAACACATGCCTCGTTGTGAAGGAAACGCCAGGCGATATGAACCGTCGTGGGTTTGTCGTGGAGTACGGCGCGGTGATCGTGCTGGCATTCTATTGGCTCGTTGCATATCTTCTAGGACTGATGGGGCTACATAAGTAAAACCCTGAAAATAAAATTTGTCGTGTTTCAGTTTTTCAATTTAAATAAATAAATTTAAGTTTAAACAATTTAAATCTTATATGTTAAACTTGTATGAATAAAACTCTTTTGAAAAAAATGTATAACACAAACGAAAATTGAAATTTTGGAGAAACTTTAAAATTACTATTCCTGCCAGGCAGGCGCCTTTATGTAAGGGGGATGGATGACCCGCATCGCGAGTTCCAAGGGTTTAAACTTATTCTGTGACTGGGTTCGCGACTTCGTTGCTCCGCTAAAGGTATGTCCACAAACGCCAAATAGGCACGTTTAAACCTTTTTTTTTTTATTTACATGGGAATTTAAAAAAACTACATACACGAATAATTAAACTGGAATGTACGATTAAAGAAGTGGTTTCTATCTTTCAAAACTGGTACAGTACTTTATGGTAAGTGCATCCGTTGTTGTTTAGTAATTTATTTTTTCGTGCTAATTGATTTTTTTTTTAAACTGCTCTTACCTAAAGTGCAAGATACCCTCCTATAGTAAAAAATGTTTTTTATCGACCCCTCTACAAAAGCCCACGAAAAATGTACTCTCCTCACCTCATTATTCATACGAAATTATATTTAAAAATATTTCGATTTTCTTAAAAAAAAAATATTTTAGTCCAACCCATTGAGATCCCAAATTTAAATTTGGAGTGAAGATGGAAAGAACCAAGGAAATTAAAGTACCATTTTTTGATATATTCGGAAACGTATTAAAAAGGGCATTTTGAACTATCCTTCGTCGTTATAAATAAAAATTGGGTGAGTTATCCAAAAGTTCACGTTTTCTTGAATTCAATAAGACATAATTTACAAAATTCTGATGAGCAGAACCGAAGTTATGACTTTTTGAGATTTAAAAGAAACTTTGAATTTTGACTTTACCAATTTTTGAACCTTCGTTACTCGCAAACTATATTGAGTTGAGATAAAATATTTTGGCTCATGACTTGAAACACCTTAATAAATAACTCCACTAATTTCGAGCCAAATCCGACGGGCTCAGTCTATACGGTGGGCCCGTCGGATTGGCTCGAAAGTGGTTCAGAGCTCACCATATAGGCTGTGCGATTTGTCATGGAATGACCCAGTTGTAATACAACTTGTTGCTTTTATTATCAGAAGTATTGATAACAAACTTTGTTGACGAAGTACAATCATTAAACAGCAATTGCGCTTGAATCTTGCCACTGACATTGGTGGCATTCTGAGTTTCACAGATCACGACAAATGATGTAAAATGAAACCTTAATTTGGAAAGAAAACGTTGCCCATTAACCCTTAAATGCACTTAAAAGAAAAAACTCAAGCCATAGCCTATTGACTTTGAACCTAAAAAAAAAATCAAATGCCAGACATAAGACAAAGAAATAATAAACCGCCTTCGCAATAGAAACAATGTCAATCTTTTTTTTTCTCCTACTAAAATGGTTTCAATAGCAAGAAGTAATAAACTGACAAACGACAATGTCAATTTGAAGGTAAACTGAGATGGCCTTTACGCAACTGATTTTCACACTTAATCCCTTTTACTATGACGACATCACTCATGAGATGCAACCCAAACCAGAAGAATTACTTAAAATTCTTTAACCATAACATAAAACTGCGTGTGGAGGGAGAGAAAATGTTGAAAACCTTGACTTTGGATTTATTCTACGAAGTGATTACCACAGAGAATCACGAGTTGGATATGGTTCTGGTTTTGTGGATATAAGTGACATGACAGAAAATGTAGTTTTAATTTTCTGTATATATGAATTATTTGAGCCGATTAGAATATAGACTGATTAACGCTATAAAGCAAAAAATTGACAATGAAATTATTTTCATTCGCCTCAAAACATACTACAAATACAATTGCAAATCTATCAATAATCTATCAGTAATCTTTGTCATTAAGGAAAGATATTGTAAACATAATACTTGGTTATGACTATACCAAGTACTTTGACACTTAAATCTAAAATTTTTCAGTAAGTGGAGTTAATCAATCTGTGCTCTGAACAGCAAATTTGTTAATTTAGTGTGAAACTGAAATTATTAAAGCTACGAGCCTCCTGCTAGGAATTTCTTTTTTTTCACTTCCACTAGCGCTCGCGGCATCTTGTGGTTTGGTTGGGTCATTCTTCAACGTCTTTATCAGTGGTTACTTTCCGACCTTTAATTTCTTCCAAAAAGCACTACTGTTTGAAATTGATTTCATTATTTTAAATAATTCCTTACCACTTAGTAATAATTAATTGGACGACTTTGCAGCACGTTGAAAGCCAGAGCTTAGCTTTTCTCACCTCAAGTTTGAAATAAAATTAATGTAACCACTTTATCATCTACTAATTCTTCTTTTACATAAATAGGCAGGCTTAACTTGCATAAAATGTTGCACTCCGTAAATGCAAATGTTGTTTACACATTGCGAAGTAAACGATTTTCAACGAGAAAGAAATAATTTTCAATGATTGCAAATGATTTAAAGATCGAGTTAATTTCAATCACCAATTCACATTTGTAATTTCTATAATCAATCAATTCGCAGTTTCTATAATTTCATAACGAGTTAAATAAATTGTGATACTTTTACGCCATATGTGACTCTAACTTCGTTTCAAAACAAAAAAAATTGCAAGCCTTTGAACCAGAACGCACGAACTTGTACAATCTTTGGCTGGGCTTTGCCTTATGCTTGCCCCAAAAAAATGTTAAATCTTTTTCCATGGTGTAATATAACCTCCTGAATATGAAACAAATAATCATATTTTGGGAAAATTAATATTTTTTGAGTTATAAACGATTGAAGCTTGTATTTAGGCGCTGGCTTGAAAGCCAGTTTACTTTTAAATTATTTTACGTGGAATATACCAAGCACTTGGAAAGTCAGAGTAAACAATTTCAAAGAAGCTGAAAAAGGAAAAAAAAACTCTAAATGGTTAAGGAGCACAACAAATATTGACAAGTGTTCAAAAGTTTGAAGATCATTTCCTTGCAAATCGATTGTAAATGCAGCACAAGTTTCCTGGTCTGTCTTGAGCGACAAGAAATGAGATAATACGATTAAGTGGTGACGATCAAATGCAATAAGTTATGCACAACTTAACAGTTGAATGAAATTATTCTGCTTGTTAAATTTGCCGGAAGAACACTGCTGCCAAAGGGATACATAACACTGACTTGGTTCGTAGCCAGCTGCTTACCGAACAACAAAAGAAAACCAATCGTCTGGTTTTGTGGTATCACCAATGAATTTCTAAACAATTTATACACAATCCGCTAAACTATTTTATGCAAAATAAATTAACACACGGAAGATAACCTCATAAACCTTCTTCACCGCTAATGAAGCTCTAACAATCCAGACCGGTTTCTTAGCACTGCAAAAGGGAATCCTTATATCTCTTTTCCATCGGAGAAAACACGTTTTGTCGAAGCAGGATTGCACACATTACCAACTGACCTTCTCAGCGAAACGACCAACTAACCAACCGTCCGGAAATTGTCTGCTCTCATTGGTGTCCTCATTCGTACATTTCTCCTAAGTCAATTCTGCGCTTTCTTTGTCTGCAACTTCGGGGCGCGTCATATTTAAATTTATGCATTCATTTGGTGACCACCGCCTGCAAACCAAAGCATTTGGTCAATGGCCTAAGACAACATCCGATATTTACTCACAAAAACCATCGTGGTTTCGTAAATAACCACAAAATAGCTGCAAACAAAGATTGTGCAACAATCTTACAATCTTGTTTCAAGGTTAACCCCCGCCTGTAATTTCAATGAATAAGCATATTCAGCGGTCTTTCGGTCTTTCGGTGACCCTGGTCTGCTGAAGATCAATTAATCAGCCTCCTCTAAGACACATTTGCATGTTCATCGTACGATATGCTTGCTCCAACATTTATCACACCTCAGTGACAATAAAGTAAAAACACAAGCGGAATGCTGTTAAAGAAAATATGCGACTCTCAATAGAGAGTTTCGTCAAATGAAAGAAGTAACACGAAAGAGATATGTGTACAAAAAAAAAATAAAAATTAAAAAACCGAGGTAAATGAAAAGAAGAAAGAAGAAAGGAGAGATACAAAAACTTTACAAGCTGAATGGATAATCAAACCACGGAGAGCCGTCCAACAATATCATGCTTGGTTGACCCAAGCGATTCAGTCGGAATGGTGGAGCGAGCTGCGGCGGTACAAATTCACGAACGTTTTCATTTTTTTATCGGTTGTGATTCGCTAACCATCCTCCAGATTGGTAACAAGACACACGGTTCGCACATTGTTATTCAGAAAATGCACCTCAGGCGAGCACTTCCTACTTGAATCGTGTCAAGCTAGTAAACGAATCCTCTAATTAAGTTTAGACAGACACTCTCATATTGAGGGCAACCAACATTTTGCTGTTTTAATTTTCCGTCCGCAGTGGGTTATTGTTTTCTATTAAACGCAGTGACGCTTTCCATTCACGCAAAAATTCGAGGAAAAAAAAGAGTTTTTTTACAACTTCCATGGAACAGCGTTTCGGTAGCAACTAACTGAATTTCTCTACAAATATTATAATTTTGAAAGTGCCCACAAGTAGTTTTCTTTGTTTTTTTTTGTGTTTTTTGTGAATAAGTGCATCGGCCTCGGCGCCTCCAATTGCCAAATTAGATAGTGGATACTGGTCATTGGTTAAAATTGGTAAATCATGAAATTGAAACCACAAGAGTGAGTGTGTGCAAGGGGCTACTGTTGCTACTAAAGAAGTCAAGTAGTGTTTGAAATTGAGAAAAGAAGAAAGAAAATTATTGCAAAGAGAATAAGGAAACCAAATTAAATCGCCCACAAACAGACTGTTGCTGTTGAGTAAAGGAGTGCATGCAGTATAATCAACATGGGGACAACAAGTTATTTACCACAAATAAAAACAACGTCAACTGCGGGAATTTGTTGTGTTTGGACAGTGCTGGTGCTGGTCGGCGTTGTCGTGCAACTTTCACATGCCCATCCAGAGATGGTCTCCAGCACTAGCACGATAACGACAACGATGACAACAGCGACTATGGCAAATGGAAGATTTTCATCCCTTGAGAAAGAAGTAGGTACGGTTTGAATCGAAAATTGTTTGTTTTGTTTAGTTTTTTTTTATTTGCCATTATTATTGTGTTTACATTTTGTGCTTTTGGCTGACTATTTGTTTTCAAGCGGTGCATGGCGCGAGTAGCTGGTGAAAAGAAAGTTTTCGAAGATTAAACTAATTGAATTTAATTGAGACGATTTTGTAAGAGCCCGCCAAAGAAACACAAACATTGTTTTTTTTTTTTTTTGCTACAGCTACGTTAATTAATTTATCATTATTTTCTGATTTGTGGCTGTGCTATCATCTCTCGGTTAGGTAAGCTATTGAGTTACTTCATCTACAAAATTTCATTTGCAAGTGTTTCACCGACACCGTTGAAAAAGAAACATGCAATTTATCAACTTACGTGAATCTCAAAGTCAGAAATTCATATTAATAACTATGCGCGGTCTAGTAAGCCACTTGCGGGTGTTGTTTATAATTGTGCACATAAATTGTTGAACGGTTTGTTGATTTTGATCAAGCTCGGTTGGACTTGGGAGAACATAAAGAGCTGTGTTCAGCAATTAAACATGTTAAGAAGTTTCTGTTACGTTCAGATCTACCACCACATTGAATATTATTGATGCTTTTTTTTTAATAGTAACCACTCAGTTTTTCACTTAGATCTTCGGTTTGAGTGACTGCCACGAGTATTTACGGCGTTTTTCACTTAAATCACACCAAAAATGGACGGATATTCGTGTTAAGGACTTACGATAAAAAAGAATCAGACTAGAGATAAAATTCCTTTTAAATCCAATAAAAAAATGTTGGCTTGGCTCAAAGCCAAAGTCTCTTTTTTGGATGATTCAATAAAAACCGTTTACAAATTTTAAGACAAAAAGTACTTAACCCATTCATGTCCGGTGTTGTTCGTTTACAACATGAATTTTATCTGCTAATAACTCAAAAATATTGGCGCGATTGCAGTAAAAGTGTCTGAACCTTCATCAGTCCCTTTGCCGTTACTTTTTGAATCGAAAGCAATCTTTTTTCTCAAATATTTTCTAAAATATGAGACATACAGTGGTGAATTTAAGGGACTAGTTTTTAAATGTAATTAGCAGTTGTGGTTATAGTTTTATGGTGGTTGTGTTTTTTTTTTTAAATCTATCACTAAGTTCGTTGCAGTAAAATAAATCAACGTACAGTCACCTGACTTAGGTTTGAGGTTAAGTTCATGCCGATTTCAGTCCATTTTATTGTGCATCAGACGCCTCTTAATACAATAAGAAGATTCGGAATCTTTTTCTTAGGTTTTGGTGTTCTGCAGAAGAATATTTTTCCTTGGGCTTTAGGGAGAAGTGGTCGTGAACGCGTTAGGTAAAGTTATGTTAGTATGGCTGGCTCGAGCAGCAGAGGAGTCACATGAGCGGGTTAATATACTCCAAAATTTATATTATTTATTTATTTTTTTATAAACTGGCACACAAACATACGCTCTGAGAGCTTACGATAAAAAAGAATTGGACTTACAAATAAAAATCTATTCAAATCAAATAAAAATAAAATTAAAGAAAGTTGACTTAACTCAAAGCCAACGTCTCTTTTTGGGTTGATCTGACAAAAAGCGTCCACAAATTTTAAGGAAAAAAAAAGTACGCCAGAGCGTCGCTTAGCGTCGATAATTGTCGGGGTTAGAAAACACGATCAAATCGAGATAAATTGAATTAATGATACACCTGTATTTGACTTGCAAAATATCTATAAATTGCAGTTTTGTGAAAGACCCGTCAAAATAATTTTGACCGCCTAAATCCCTGTCACGGAAAGCTTTCGCAATTCGCCGTTTGGAACCGGTAATAAACTGTAGGTCCCCTTCACATGTGTCAAATTATAACGCGCACAATACAGTGGATGCACGAAAAGCTAGGCTTTGGCCCTTCGTGGGCTGTTACGCCCTGATGATGATGATGATGATGATCAAATCCTCAAATAGACTTCTGTGCGACGCAAACTGAAATAAAAAATGATGTAGCTTCGAAACCAACATCATTTTTAGACGATGCAACTTCGAAACGATACAAATCGTAACGAAGCAAAACGACGAAGCCTCTTCTGTTCTTTATTATGTTCCCTGTTATACGTTGACTTCCTGGATAGAAAATTTAACTGCGAAAACAAAAACTTGAACAATTGGATGCAAAATGGCGACCTACACGCAAAGAAATACGAAAAACTTATGAAAATTACGGCACGCTATATTCTTTTGATCAATCTAGTCCAAACTTTAAATACACAACAAGCCTGCAGCATAATTAAGTTTGTATTGTATTTTACCACATTCCCCGAAATCCAATTTTATTTGCATTTTGACAGACAGAAAGTAAATTGCCAACAACACTTCATAGCTCATTATTTCCATAACTTTCTTCTAAATTAATTATTTACAATCATTAATCAAACTAAGAGCAAAGAGGTGATTCAAACTAATAGCACAGATGTGTCCGGATAACATTCGTCTGTCAAAAAAATAGCCCAAAGCGATTCATTTCCATCTCAATCGTAGCAATGATTCAGATAAGAACCCCTCAAAAAAAGAAAATCAAAGATTATTTAGTAATTTATTCTAAATGGAAAAGTTTTCCCTGTGATGAGATGATTGCAGCATATAAAAAATAGGCCAACAAATTCAGGTTTCCATGTATCCCAAGGCTTTTGCCAGAACTGGTTGACAGAAAATTAAAAAAAAAAGATGCTACACACAACAAACAAAAAGCCTACGATTGTGAATGCATTAAAATTAACAGATATGTTTATCCAGATAATCGATCCCCATTTCATATGCCACTCCTCAAATCGCAAAGTATTCACTTTCACGACTCCTCCGCAGGTCTCGTTTCGTTTCAAAATCAAATCGGTCCGGTTGGCCAGTGATAGCGACAGTAGTGAGTTCGAGAGTGATGTGCATGCTTAATGTAATTGAGATCATGATCATACTACACCTGGTTAAATCCTACAGTGGCCAACAACGAGGCGAAAGGATTTCATTCCAACCATCGGCTGGTGAAATCAAATTGGAACGCCTTTGTTTGTGGTCAAGCAAGTTAAGCTATTGCAAAATTCATAACAAAAGCTTACTAAAATAATAATGATAATTTCCGCTGGTTACGACGTTAGTCCATGTCGGACATTAACTTATATTTTTTTTGCAATCCACTTTTCCCAAGTTTTTCAGACCAATGGCACTGTCTTTTACACGATTATTATGCTACGCAAGACATGGTGATGGTGTGTATAATGATCTTTCCTTTCTAACAGATAATGCAGAGAAAAAAAAAAACGAAAAGAAAAAGTTTAAGTAACTTGAAATAGTGCAAACAATTTTTTTTTTCCTACTCTAATAAAACCTTTACGCAACATTAATAAATTTCCGTAAGCCATCTGGTCATGCAAATGAGGAATTTTTCAACCAAAACATGTGCAATACGAGTGCGTACCAACAATGCGTAATTGATTTATGTAATATCAGTTGCAAGGGTTCAATCTAAGCTATTATCACCAATCACCGTCACCGTCGTAGTCTACCATACACAGAATAAGAGATTACAGAAACTAAAAGCGTTTTCTAGTTAACCAGATTTGATTGCCTTACATTCACTCACCAATGAATTGTTAAATTAACCGAGAGACTTAAGACTCTGCACGCTGCGAGTATTATTGGGAGAAATTTTTATTTTACACGTACATGCGACAATACAGTTTATTTGTTTGCGTCTCTTTTTTTGTAGTTGAACGTTTAATAAAAGAATGGGCACCAATTGTGTGGCTTGCGCCGGAAGAAAAATTCATGCCTTTAGGTGTGGAGGAGTTTCTTCGTAATGTACACGCGGTGGATAAAAACGATGACGACAACAGGGTGAAAGGAATGCCGCTTGGAGATAACTCAAAACGAGCTTATTTGGTGACTAATGGAGATATTGGTAAGTAGAGTAGAGAATTTTCGCCTTTTCGGCATGAATTTGATGATTTTTTTGGATTTTAGATGAACTTCTAGAGGATGACAACTCATTTTTGTATGGAAAAAATCCCAATCAGCATCATGTACCGATTTATGCTGTCGTTAGATTATGCAGTGCACCCACTGAACCAAAAATCACAACAAGTAAGTCAATTTAATTCAGAAAGATTTAGATCTAGAGTAATGAAAAAGATCTGATTTAGAAAATCAGTTATGAAAGATTTGATCGTCCTTCCAATTTAATGAAAAAAGATCTGATTCCAAGAAAATTCTGAAAGATTTGATCTTCCTAGAGCAATGAAAAAGGTTTGATCTAGAGGAATAAAAAAAAAATTGACGCTGCCAACGTTTAAGTTGTTCTCGTTTAGTCTGATCATCTCTTTCATCTCTCATTTTCAGCAAAACCTCCGCCTCCTCCGCCTCCTCCCCCACAACCAACACAGCCACTCAGACAACGCCGAGTTCCTTACATTCCAGTGTCAATGAACGAATCTGGAGAAACGAGCAACACAATCCGTCGATCATCTAGGCTATATCCAGCTTTCACCCGTACACGCCGCAACACTCGCAACTACTACGATCCCAATCCCAATGCCAGTGGAAGTACTATGAACAAATCCGAAAGCAATCCCATTCCACCGCCATCACAGCATCCATCAACTGACTCAGAAACGTTGCTGTCAACAGAAAAGGAGGTCAGCGAGTTCATTGCGAATCTAGCCGATAATGTTAAGTTCACTGGCGACAGAGGAATGAGCAACAACATCAACGATGACTACATAGAGCCTCAAAAGAAAAAGCAATACATTCCGTCGTTCCATGTTACCTACTGGATGTTCTATCCCTACAGTCAAGGGAAAACTATGTGCACGTTAAGCCTGGGCCCATTGGGGAGTATACCCTTTCCAGCAGTCTATGGATACTGCTTGGGAAATCGGAAAGACATTGGCAGTCACGTTGGGGATTGGGAACACATGAGCTTATACTTTGATGGAACCAGTGCTCATCCAGAGTCCATGTATGTCTCGGCGCATGATGCTGGCGCATACTATTCGTACAACCACTTGACGGGGTCTTTCGAGTTTAAGAAGCAAGAAACCCGAAAAGGAATTCTTCAAAGACCGAACTTCCCAAAGACTGTGACGACTTTCACCAACCACCCGGTTCTCTTTGCTGCAAAGGTATGTGAGACACATGATCCTAAAGTTTTCCTGACTAAGATCTTTTTCCTTTAGGGATCCCATGGTCTCTGGACAGCACCAGGAAAGCATCGATTCGTCAAGGTTGCTCGACTTTATGATGTGAATGGATTTGGTACACCATGGCATACATGGAAGGCAGTCGACGTGTCATATGAGAACTTAAGAACTGGTAAGAAAGCGTCCATAGTCATAAGGAACATGATGGTCTAAAAACTGATTTCCTCTAGCCCGATCGTTCGTTCCCAGTTGGCTGTACTTCAAAGGTAAATGGGGTAATCCAAAAAGTAAATGTCATCCACTCCGGAGAATCGGATTGAACTTTTGCGAATACACCGATGGACCAACAGGAATACCGCTCAAAGAACCACACTTTCAATGTGATGCATCACCTGTATTATAGTAACTAAAAAAGAAAAGACCGATCATGTTTTTTATGATTAACCAACCCTACGTGGAACTAACTTAATTTATTGCTATTTTATAATTATTCGTAGAATAAAACTGAAGCTATTTATTTATAAAAAAATATTATGAGTGCTCAAACTTAAAACCCAAATCGCAACGGCGTGTTCGGTCGGTCGGACTTTGAAATTTTAAGTAGAATACAGTACAACTCGAAATAGCGCGGTCGGGCGTTGCAACTTCACAGATCGTAGTATCGTAACCCCGACCGACTAGGTCTACTTTCCACTCGCTCGGGCGTTTGACAGATGTGCGTGTAATTTTTGTTTATTTACAAACGAAATTTGAATGCGAAAGGGCGATTATTTGAGTAAATAAGAATTGCTTTTGATTTTAGTTTCAAAATCAAATAGTTTTCTTACAGAATAGGGGATGGACAATTTCGAGGATAAGCTGATTTAGGGAAAGCTGACCCGTGAGCTCCATTCCGATTTGAAAAATTAAGTGAGGCGCATGACATTGATTCGGTTTCCGAATCTTCATAACGCAGTTGCATCTAAATCCTTCTGTCTCAAACTGAGGTGACAGTTTGTTACAAAATTTAACAACCCTATGACGATAGTTACACTGTGGACCAACACTAGTCTATGTGATTGGCGTTTCACCGCCAGCCCCTACTACACTACACTACTCTTCATAACCTTCATTTATTTTGCTGTTAAAAAAAAGTACTGTGATGTTTTTTTGCAGTGAATATAATTATTGTTTACAAGCATACTTATGTATGTACCGACCTCTCGTAACCTTTAACTATAATTGATATGATTAAATTGATTTAAATAATCCGATGGATGACTTTCGTAATCTGAATCTCGTGTTTTTTATGTCCTATTAAATGACGAATAGTTCAGAATAAAATAAAAACTTTTCCGACAGGTATGCGATAAGTTGACTCTGACAAAGAAAAAACGTCATACATAACATTTTTTTTTCTTTTAGAGGCCAGAACGGAAGTCAGAAGGCAGATAGGAATGGATTCTATTATACTTAAACTTCATCGTTCAGTTAATTTCCATGTCAAAGCGAACTCTCTTAGAGGTCTAAATCTCAAGGAAATCATGAGGTCTGGCTCAGTTTAGTTTCTCAATTGGATAAAACAAAAAAAACGTTTGGAACTATGCGAATAATGATGGATACACGAGATCAATTTGCGGCCATTTTCAACTTGAAAAGCGCTGTTGAAATACAACAAAATTGACTCAAACCTGATTAACTCTAACTCGGATTATTTTTGGTCCCGTTTGCACAGAGGGAGTTTGGAGGAGAAGGCTAAACGATGAGCTGTACAGCGACATCGATCTAGTTAAACGAATTCGAGTGTCCCGACTGAGATGGCTAGGTCATGTGGAGCGTATGGACACTAACGCCCCGACTCGTAAAGTCTTCGAGTCCAATCCTGATGAACAACGCGCTAGAGGAAGACCTTGCCTCCGGTGGCCTGACCAGTTGGATAGAGACCTAAATCAGCTGGGCGTACGAAACCGGAGGCGCCTAGCCCAAGACCGCGCTAGATGGCGAGGCATATTGGCTAAAGCCCAGGTCCCCCTTCGACTGTAGCGCCCGCAAAAGAAAAAAGAAGAAGGAGGGAGGGAAAGGGAAGAAGTTGCATTGGAAGCAAGTCTTGCAGAAGACAATATTCTACCCCCAGGATGTAACGCTCTAAGACTATTATCAATTAAATAATTTAAGTAAAGCTATATCCCAGAAGCAGCACCACAGGTATTTTGTCCTCCATTCTAAGTAAGTCGCCAGAAGCTTCAGGAACTTGGTTTGTATGTTCTTTAGTGTCCATCTTGTAATTCATGTCCATGGGACAGTTATTACAGTGCAGTTTTGAGTTGACAGTATTATATGCATCTTGAACTGTACACTGGAAGAGTGTCACTCAATATGAAATTTGATCAAACTCCGTTCTGGCAATGATACAAAATAAAGGCTTTACAACAAAATATTAATTTAACAATTTATCATCTCAACATTTCTTTATGATTTTGATTATGATTTTGTTTTTCTTTTTTTTTTAATCCTTCACTTTAAGTTGGCATGTTGAATTTAGTATGTTTCTTCATTTTAGTTTTGTATTAATGTTAAACTGTGGGCAAGAAGCGTTCTTATCCGAAACACGCAGCTGGTTAAAATAATAAGTGTGTCCTCTTTGTTTATATTTACCATATCATAAAAGAAACGGAGCGGAGGCAGTAAAAAAACGGCATAACATCCTTTAGAGTGATGAAACTAAACTTAATTTGTCCTCTTCGGACTCTGAACATCACAATAGGCGACCAAAAAGAAATGAATACCACCCACGCTGCCATGAAATCTATAACGCATCAAGTGCGAAATATCATGCTACGGCCCTATACACTGCCAACCACTAGGATGCTATAGTTTTTTCACCTTTTATACCTTGTAGAGGTTTTGTATCCGGAAGTTTTTACTACCTGTTAATAGGTGCGTATTTCCCCGAATGAAATTCAAATTAGGAAGCAAATTAGAAACTACCGGTAACTTGGACTTTTCGAAGATCATATAATGATCTACTTAAAAAGGTATAAAAAAATGCTTCCTCTACAAGGTATAAAAGGCGAAAAACTTTTCCAAATTGGTGGCCTCATCCTAGTGGTTGGCAGTGTATTTCATATGAATGATGGTAGTACAAAATGTGCATGTAAAGAAATTTTGAAAAATGTCAAGCTTCCATTTGCTGATGAAGAAATGTCGCCTCGATGACACTTTCAGCAGAATAACGATCCCAAACATAGCGAATCTTATGATAGATTTTTTTCTTGACCAAAAAGTTCCCGTCATTCCTTAGCCAAGTCTATCCCCAGATCTTAATCCCATTGAGAACTGGGGAGATGAACTTAGAAAGAAAATTAGACTGTCATTATTTTGCAAATAAGTAAATTCAAAAAGTTTTGGATAATAAAGACAGGTTATTAGAGTAAAGAAAACGATAAACAGAATTTAAGGTAAATTTTAATAAACCCCATAATTATTATTATTTTAGGAAGATGAGTTTATTTCTTTGGCAAGTCCAAAAGGTAACACACGCAGTTTTTGCAAATTTTGTTCCTTTATTTCTCCTACTAAACATTTTTTCGGTTATGATTTAATTTTAACTGAAAAAGCGGTCATTACAATATCCAAACATCTTCGTTACGTTCAGAGCAATGCCAAAATAAGCTGTGAAACCAGCAGATTATATTTTGCTTCATGTCTTCTCGGTCGATTGTGTTTCACAAGTTTTCTTGCGTCGACTCGACTTAAGTCGATATCGACTCTCGGCTACCGTAGTTTGGGTGGGCATATTTTCCCTAAATCGGACTATTCTAAGATAAACAGAGGGAAAACAATGTTTCTTCTTCTCTATTCTTGGCTTACTTATTTTTTGTTTGTTCGTCGTAAGATTTGAGAGTCTCAAACTGCTTTTAGAATAAATATCTTCTCTAATTGTACAACAATGAAGAACTGCTTAAAGAAAATCTGCAAATTTCAAGCTCAAATTCAACATAACAAGCCGAAAAAAAAATTGTATTAATTGCCTATAATATTTACAATATAAGTTCGTTCACAAAATCGTTATGTTTACACAAATAAATGTATTGCATATGCGCTCTCATGTTCTGCATACCAGTAATATAAAGAATACCTACTTCTGTGAATCAGAACTTTATCGAGAAGCAATCTTTTCATTCACGACTAAAGTCTAAAAGTACTTCCGGTACATTTTAAACCAAACAAACTGCTACTTAAACAAACCCCAAAACTTGCCTTACAACTCCTAAGAAAAATCTCTCTAACCCTATTTATCACTTGCTAATTAACCATCATAAGTCCCAGCATGAAAAGAAAAGAAATGTTTTCTTCAGACTTTTTGCGATTTGGCGATAACGACCGAACAATCTGCGCATTCACGTGCGACTTTCAAATGAAGCATGCGTCAGTCGATTAAAATTATCAGCCGTTGTGGGAGATTAGCTCCATTTATGTATTGAGGCTCGTTTTCAATTTTCTAGCTTGAATCATCACGCATTTTATAAGTACCCATAAATTCTTCCTACGCGTTACATTGCCATAGATCTGACAAAGAAAGAGATCTCTTTATACCGTCAACAACTACGAACACACTACGCCGCCACAGACGAAAGCACAAAGAATTTAAAATCAAAACAAAGACGAAATAGCCTGCCATGCTGTTCATCAACCTCTATTGAATTGAATTGAATACGCAAAAAGGTATGTAACGCTTAGGCCACGTTATGAAGTTAACAAAGAGTTCACCACACACATTCTTGCCTTTCCGCACTACCACGAAGTTTATTTTGGGGCAATGACCTTCAAACGCAAATCAATTAAGATTAATAGTTCTTTAAGCCAAAGCCGTGAGAAAGGCGAGTTGTTCACCAGTTCACGAGTGAATAAATTCTATAAAAAGCCTATTACCTACTTAATGCGAGAGTTATATTCGTCCGCTTTACATCTTAAACGATTGTATTTCGTTATAATGTTTTATTAACAAGGAATACCTAGAATAAGGAATAAAGAAGCATTGACTGCTTGAGTGACACCAGTCGTTTATGACGTGTGTAATTCACCAACACTCTTTACATCACAACAACGTAACACTTCACGCTTGATTTTAAATTGAACCTTAACAAAAAAAAAAAAAAGAACTCTACTTCACATGGACTTAACACGCCGGCGCTATATATTCGAGACGGATAGAAATTTATAGACGGAAAAATAAATAAAATAAAACTCTCTAAATTCACTTACTTGAAATATTAAATTGGCACTTTCACTAAGGGTTGTCTCATCTGGAGAATCGACTGGAATTTGTCGGGTGAATTTTGTATCGAACTGTGACACGTCGTCTTCACTTCTCTGTAAGAAAGATTAGATAAAAAATAGTTAGAAAAGTTAGGATAAACTAAATTATTTTTGACTAACCAATACTGGCTTGATTGGTGGTTCTAAACGTCTGGCTAATACATCATCCCAATTAACATGCTTAAAGAATGGATGTGCTCTAACAGCATCAGCGTCTTCAGGTCCGTATCCCAGTCTTTGGTGAACAACACGTTTAAGTAATCTACGTACTAAGTCTCTGGCATCTTGTGTGAGGTATCCAGGTATGAAGAGTTTTGATTTTAATATAGTTTCAATAGTCTTCTTGCGGGTATCAGCTGTGAAGGGAGGCTGTAAAATACAATTGTGTAAGTGAATCGAATTAAACACTGCGACTAAGTCTGATTGATTGCTATATGATAACAATAAATAGCAAGAAATGAAAAAAACTAGGAAATTTGATTCTGAAATAGGGACATAAAGTGACGTGCACAATCAGACCAGGCAAATCGGTTTGGTATTTATAAATATAAATAATAAATACCTTATTACTATTTTTATTATTTAATTTTTTTCTTCCTTATATGAAATTAGCTTTATTTTATAGCTGAATGTTGGAAAACATATTTTATTTAATGCGACTTACATGCAATTATGTTTGGCTTGATCTTTTTCATGCAACTGTAGGTAACTTGTCTTGAGCCAAAACAAAAGAGCTGATCATTAGTTCCTTTTAGCGGAAAATTGCTTTCAAATATTTGGTAATGTCTGTGACAAACCTTAAAACAATTTTACACATTATTCCCTACACTGCAACAAACAACCTTTGTCTGCGAAAAAGGCGAATGCAGAAAACAAAGACATGACCGGAAAATTCACAAACTCTAAAATGATCTGAAAGAAAAACATTCATCGACTGAATCGATTGCAGGAAGTCCTACAATCAAAAACTCCTCTTTCAAGAAGAGGCGGAAATCTAATTTGGATTTGGAAAGCGGCTTCCAGAATCAATCTTTGGCGTGTCACGCAGCTTCACTGAAAGCAATGTGTCCTGCCCGGCTCAGGTTTAGTCTTTTCATGAGCCGAGTAAAGACGTACACCAAAACTTCACAATTCATCATTCCGATTTGCATCGTTTCAGAGTTGGGCCCTTTCAAGATTATCGTGGCTTCAAGGCTGTATCGCTTTTATTTTAGTTTACGTCGTTCACAAAATTACAACCCACGGGAATTATAGAATTAAAATACATGGAAATCGTTAGATCGATTTTAGTCTTGCTTTTCTGTGCCCAATTAACGACGCAAAGCGATGGTCTGGTGTGTTTGTCTCTGCAGTAGAAAAGGAATGCAGTGCATCATCAGAAAAGTTTACAATTTTAATATATGCCTGCAATTGCAAATCCCCGAAGTATCGTAACAATCCATTGTTGAAATGTTGACATTGATGAAATGTTCTTTCACAAGCTAACTCTTTTATGGGTAACTTTGTGCGCCTATTATTATTTTATTTTAGTGCCAAGCCTTTTCTAATATAAAATAGAAAACCTGTTGAATTCCAGGACCTTTATGAGCGAATCAAAAAGTGGTCCAATTAGGAAGTTGGCATTGTAGACGTTTCTTTGAATGTTTTAAGACTTACTTTCCAGGCTGCGGGCCTTTGATGCCCCAGTCAGCCACTCTAACCTAAGTACCTAGTTTCCAGGGTCACTGTTTCTTCGTTTACTCATTTTACTTTAACTTTTTTTTAAAGGTATCACTTTATTGAAATACGACCACGTTTAACAAATCAATTGCATTGACTGAAGAACCTCTACCTTTGAGCAACATAAATTTGAATCTTTCAAAAGCAAACATCTACGAAACCGAATCTTTGATTAAAAGAACTTTGATTAAAATTGTTTTATTTGCCAATTAACGAAAACTGCAAATAAAACAAAAGTAGACGGTCGCAGCGTTTTAAACTTGGCTGTACCAATAATTCGAAGAAAAGAAACGAAATATGCACAATGTGTACATTTCTTGTATTCCCTACGCTTAGTCTGATTAGACAGGTTAATAAGTTTTGCAATTTAAGTTATACGCTATCAAACTAGGTCCGATTAGCAGGTATCCCGATTATAGAGGGAAATTGAAATAAAAAAAAAAGATGCAAGAATGCATGACGTGCGGTCCGAATAGGAGGTGGTCCGATTATAGTGTCCGGTTAGCAGACTTTACTGTACATAGGCAGGTTTAATTGTACATATTCTTAAAACTGTAATCGCAGTCAACTTCTCATTTCATTAGCCAAGTTTCATAGAGAAAATTCAGTGAACAACTCGTGATCCAACCATAAATCTTATTAATTTAATTTTAAATTGTTTGAGTAGCCGCTCGTTTTATCCTTTCCAAGCACTTGACTGTTTTATTTTTTACTTCATATTATATTAAGATTAATAGACTCACCATTCCAGTTAACATATCAAACATTAGAGCACCTAGCGACCACCAGTCGACCGCTTTACCGTGACCGCTTCTTGTCAGAATCTCTGGAGCCCTAAAAAAAACCACAAAACCAAACGTTTAAATAATTTTTGAAGATTAAAAATAATTTAAAAAAAAAAACTCACATATATTCAATAGTACCACAAAATGTATGTGTTACACTTCCACCTTGTATGTGTTCTTTACATAGGCCAAAATCGGTTAGTTTAACATGTCCTTGTGCGTCTAATAAAATATTTTCAGGCTTCAAGTCTCGATATATAATTCCAAGTGAATGTAAATGACCTAAGGCCAATATGATTTCACTCAGGTAAAAGCTGTAAATGAAAAATAATCAATATTCATCTCTTATATGAAATTGCTTTAAATTTACCATGTTGTGTCTTCTAGAAATATTCCTTCGCGTTCTAAGTGAATAAATAGCTCACCACCACTTAAATATTCTAAGATTAAATATAATTTTCCATCTGTTTGGAAGGCATAAACTAATTCTACAATAAAGGGATGCTGAAACGACAAAAAAAAAATAAAGTAAACCAAAAATATCTATCACACAAAGATGTGAACTCACTTTTACGGCTTCTAGAATATTTCTTTCAGCTCTTGTGTGAGCTGTATCCTTTTGATTTGTGACTATTGATGCCTTCTTGAGGACTTTCATGGCAAAATATTTATTCGCATCACGACCAGCTGTCTTACGGACCTACAGAAAGAGAAAAAGAACACAATTATTAGATAGAAGTTCAATCTGAATGCAAATTTTCATCTCCAATCGATGCAGTTAATATTTTTTTTTCCTTTTCCCATAAATATAATCTTAATTAATGCCAAGGAAGTAAATGACATGATCAACTTAATTAGTGGTCACGGTCAATCTCCTGTCCCACTACTATCTCTTAACTTACATCATACAAAATCACACATATGCATGCTTCTGCTCTATCCGGACGAGTAAAATTCCGAGCTCAGAACAAAGATAAGAAACAGACAGAAAACACTGTGATAACCAGACGACAGCTACAATTAATCGGTCATTTTATGCGTTAAGTCAGAGAGAGATTTAATTCTATCGATCAATGAAAAGTAAATACATAAAATGCGGTATATGTCTCCTCTGTAGTTAGAGTTGCAGCACTTACGAAAGTAGGACACGTAATTGTTTCATCGCTGGGGAGCACATCACAATGTCGTGCTCTTAATCAAAAATGTCTACACATGCATGTATACTATGTGTATGTCTTATGCAATAGCGTCATACGTACTTGAAAAACTTTTCCATATCCACCTTTGCCCAGCACCTTCTTTAGCTCGAAATCTTTTGGTCCCAATTTGATTTTTCCAGGATTTACATTTTCTTCTGATAATTGTATCGTTTCTGAACCATCTGATCTGAAATTTTAGAAATAAAAAGAAATTCGATTAGTTTTGATGAGAAATTAGTCCACGTAAACTTATTGAGCTAATCTTTAATCCAATGAGGGAAAGAAGACAGGCAGACAGAAAAGAAAGACAGAAAAATGTGGTTTTTATGGGAGACCACACGGAAACTGAGAACATCGTAGTAGTCTTTGGTTTTTAAGAACTAAGCAGGAAACAATTTTGTTTGGCACATCAGTACTTTGATAATTTTGGTATTATTATGAATGCCGCGCTGATGACGAATTTCGATCTTCGATTATAATAAACTTGGAAAAAAGAAGAATTCACCAAAAATTTCTTGCAGAAGAGTAATGAATACATTCTATAGTACGTACGGCGTATTTGTTGACGTGGCGAAGCACTTGATAAAACTACTGCTACACAAATTACAAAACTAACTCCCGCGAGATTTCTATCGTCTACTTGAAAGTTACCTAACAGACTGGACATTCTATGCCAGGATGGATGAATCAAAGTCTCTGCACAAGGTAAGAGTAGAAGGTTCACGGGGAAGTGTCCATTTTTTTTTTTTCGTCAGCCTCCCCGATTGCAAGCTGCATAAGCCTTCCCACACAAACAAAATTTTCTGAATGCGGATTTCTTTCTGAAACATTTCGCGTGGACAAAAACAAAAAAAAAATATCGAAGGAGAAAAATGTATCTGCGATCATCAATATCAATAATCACACGAATCACAGAGGGGACACAGATTGGGGTTAGGGAGCACCATTTTGTGACCAATTTTATAGTTGCTGACATTACTCTGCCGAGACAAGCAACATCAACGATTGCGACATTTGCAAATGACTTAATACTTATGAACTCGTAAACGAATCTATCCAAAAATCACAACATAGGTTTAACACATCCTGGACAAAACACCAAAATGGTTTGACGACTGGCGAATAACTATAAACGATTACAAAACATTACATGTGATTTCTACCACAAGACAAAATATCAACCTCATACCGCTAATAAGGAAGCGACGTTATCCCTATTAAAGATATATCCAAGTATTTTGGAATACATCTAGACTCAATACTCACGTACGAAAAAAGGAAAACCAAATCACAAAAATTATAGGTTGATGGCATGTGAGGTCGGCCATCAGCAGTAGACCTCCAGTAGTCGGCCTCCGCGTCACAAAATGATGCGTAAAAGTTAATCCGCTTGTAATACACACTTAACATTTTTTTCTCTATAAAGGATAATGATTCTCCTATCTGTAAGTAAAAGGTTGTTGCAAAGCAGTTGCTAGTTTCTTAGTTAAAATTGTCACTTTGATTCAAATTTTCATCGAAAGAGAAATGTCTGGTTTTTGGTGTAAAAAAAATAGTGGAAGCGATTCTCAAAAAAGTTTTAAAATCAATGAAATATTGCCGGTGGGTGAGTTATATTATTGTTTGTTGTTATTTGTTTTATCAATAAGTTCGTTTTACGGAATATTGAACAAAAAAAAAATATTTTAAATAAAAACTAGGGAGGCCTTCGTAAGAAGAAATTTTTTCTTCTGAGGTAGGCCGCCCTGGCCGGTTTTGTTAAGTCAGCCGTCAATATTTTATATTAAACAAATTGCTGTTTGTTTTTGTTTTGTTTTCTGGATGTAAAAACAAGGGCCGACTTCTGAGTACTTGACTGGCCGACTTTTGAGGTAAAGAAAGCAAGAATGACGTTTTCATTTACATTTTTGTAAATAATTTGTTTTCGGTAGTATATACTCTAAAAATGACTTTATTTTTATAATTAAAACATTTTAATTAATTGGAAATGGTGAACAAAACTTATTGTTTATTATAATCACCGAATTTTATGACAAACTAAACATAAAAAAAAAGTTAAGTGGCCGACTACTAGTTCGATTATCCTACTTGCGCCTCAACTATCGATAAGCAAAAAAATTGCTATACCTACAATGTTGGAAAACTAATTAGAAACAAGCAAAATAATGAAGAATGTTATTTCTTATTTGCTTAACACTTTCTTTAATCGCTAACATCTAACTATTGAATATCATTTCGCAAAGCAAAGTGATGTCTATGTATGTTTGGTTAAAACTTTTTGGAAATTTAATTTAAAACACTAAAACTGTGGTCTTATTTTCCGGTAAATGTTTAGCGTAGCGTATTGATTCTGTTGTATTCTCTCAGTTTACCTCTTTAGAAAAAATATTATCCCAAAACCCGAAACATGATTGGCAGCAAAATGGGCCTAGCTTTGGCCTAAGTGTATACCAAATTTTCAAAATGTGTTTAATAAAAAAAAGTAAAAGAAATGGTTAATAGAAGTATAGTTTAGTTAGAGTAACAGATTGAGAAAAACTACTAAAAGCTGCACTCCGTAATTAAGGAAGCTTTTTCATAGCAGAAATGCTCCTGAAAGATTGTATATTATATATTATATTTGCGATTATGACCTTACAACATCAATATTCAGACCTAACTGGATCATGTAGAGCTTCAACATTTATTCCAAGACTGCCCTCCTCTTAACTTGTTTTAAATTCTAACTTCTCCAATTCAACTACGTTTGCATTTTTCGCAAATACATTTTATTCAGAACATGAAGACCTCAACGACGCTACTATTCCTCAAACGTGCATCCAACCACGCCAAATACCAATCTTCGATAAAAGATTGTTGCGCATAACCTCACATCTTTCGTAGCATCGAGGTTGTACGTTTTTGTCAAAAGACTACACAAAAATGATCATGCGTCTAAGCGAATTTAACAGAGCAACTGAATTATGTATTCAAAACACCACAAACATCTCAAACATTTATTAGATTTGAGTTCCTGGCACTTTTGTATTTTTAATAAAAAATCATAGATCATATAAAATTTCCGGACTTGATATGTATGCCATGACAAAATGATTGAAAAATTTTATCACTCACTTCACAAGCATAATCTTTTGAACTTCCCACATGATGGGCTATAGAATTTATTGTATGTCGCTTCACATAACATCCTATTACACTTTGCAAAATTGCCGGCGCCACTCAAAATGTGTCCTCAATGAATAAAATTCATATGTATGTGAATATTCGCAATCAACTTATGCTTAATAAGATCATTTAATGATTCATGTGATTAAATTAGAAGAGAGAACTGAACAGAAGAAAAAAAAAAACAATTTAACAACAGAACAAGAAAATTGGCAAGTGAAAGGAATTCTAGAAATCGCATCTCGTAGCCGCCGCAGCCGTCATTGGCTCGCTAACAAAGAACAAAGGCAAGTGGCGCCATCGACGTTCTGCAGCTTTCGGCAGTAGCGGAAGTATGCGCGACGCCTTTGTCTATTTTGATCTATCTATAAACGAAGAAGAATTCTCTTTTATCAGACCAGAACATGCAGTGAACTCGATGCAAGTGACAGCAGGCGGCGCTGTGATGTGTGTAAACGTGCCATCGGCGTTCTGAGAACTTTTTCACAACCAACTGGATTGTGATTCATCTTGCGACAGAGAACAGGGAAATTCCAATGCACAATTGTACAGTCTCGTTGCAAGAGTACACAAAAACGAACATACACAAATATAAATCGAATTAATCGTTTCCCTATTGCGCGCTCGACTAGTTTGCGGTTCACGAAACGATAGGATGTGGTCTTTGTGATTGCACTCTTCAGACCCACATTATTAGTTTTTTTTTCTTTTGTTTCTAATAGCCTGCCTAAACCGCACGTTAGCACACCGCATAACATGCTGAAAACTAACTGTGAAGATACATTAGCACGTTCGATCGCATAATACTTCTAATGTTTATCAAATATTTACATCTATCGTCTGTGAAGGGGAAAAGATTAAAAGCCTTATCTTTGTGTCTGCAATGAATTTTCGATTAGCACTATTTTGATATTTTAATAACGTCCACAAAGATAGCGCAATGAATTGTTGCGTAACGTTGAAAGTAACACTAATGTGTCAGTCCTACAACATGATCTACTTACCCTTGTGGTATATTAATACTAAGTTCCGGTTCTAGGTCAACCTGAAATGAACAAACATAAAAAAAGTATTCTTGTTAAAATGGATAAATAATATTTGTGGATTTAATTTGAATTTTTATGAGTAGTGTAGGGTCACGTCGGAAATTTGTAGGTTAGTTTCAATTTTGACTCGTCGAAATTACTCCGGTTATATTCCAAAGAAAAATTGAACATTTTTTAAGTAAAACAAGTTGTGTTAGCCTTGTAAATTTTATTCAAGTTCACAAAGTCCCATAAAAAGGTATTTTTGCTTTTTAGTTCGATAAAATTGGTATACAAACTAGTTGGGAAACAAGCAAGCCTTTTGCTTCCTATACATTACATTACTGATATGTGTTAAGTGACAAAATAAACCCTTCTAAGCCCCCTTCACCTTTTTGTGGACTATCAGAGCTTTCTATTCGGGTATGACTTGTAAACTTAAACAATTTTATCAATAGAGAACCCATCTGATTACTGAAGTCTTTCATTTTATACAAGTGTTTGCTTGACTTCCGGGTGTTAGGCAACACGTACGAATAGTACTTCTCATTGCCAATAGACAACCCACGTCAATTAAACGATCATCATAAATCATCGAATATCTCATATCTCATCGTTCCCCCTAGCAGAATCACGCCGGAGAATGTGATTAGGAAAGAAAACACCAAGCATTCATTAAAAAAAACATCTTACTGCAAATTCTATGCCCATGGCATCTAAATAGAGGTTCAAGTGTAAACTTTTTCAATGTAACTTTACAACTTCATAATACTAAATTTTTAAACACCAACAGAAATGTAAACATTGATGTCTGTACACATTTTTTCTTTCGTTTTCTTAAATTGCACATCACTCAAATTTATGCGAGAAATTCCACACTAGCACACGTGGTAATAATAAAATTCACAAATAGAAATGAAAAGAAAAAAAACAAGTAAAAACGCCAGCGCCACCTCAACCCATTCCCACAAAGCATGCACTCTCGGGTGTATACTTTGCCCCACCAACCAACGAACGCATGGTAAACAGAGTGTAATATGCGCAGCGTTTGTGTGGAATTCTAATCGCAAACACGTGTAGTAATCCGAACACGGCCAACAGCATTTTGCCGCCTCCTCCCTTTTCGTTACACTGTTGCAAATTGCATAAAAAGAAAATAATTTATTGATGCATGTGCAACAAGTTATTGCGTCGCATTTCCACTTGCCACTCGCCACACCAGCGCCAGCGCCAGTGCCAGCCTCCCTGAATGCAGCAGAGTTTGTGCTTTCGAGCATTTGCTTTTTAGTGTTTTGTCTTTTCAGTAAAAGCCCCGAGGTAGTTACACTTCTATTCCTAAAACAAACAATAGATTACTCTGCACTTGTTTCTGTTTACACGAAATCACCCTGACCAGCAGCTTTAATGCCACACGTTGCATAATTTGAGGTTACATCGACTCCACACGATGATAATCGAAATTATAATACCGATATCGATAGCAAGTAACGACGAGAAAAAAAAAAAAAAAAAAAAAACCCGTGTGCTATCGCGATTGTGCTTTTGTGTTTTTCAATTGTTTTCCTCAGCTGCATCCCCATGCCTAGTGGTGGATGGTGTGGTGTACAAGACTTTAGATAACTTGTTTACGTTTCGATGGCAAGCGCTTCGTCAGAGTGTTTCCTGGAAGCAAGCGAAAGCAATTCAAAAACAAAAACAAAAAAAAGGAAAACACAACAAAATCCCCGCACTGTAAGTGTACAAGTGGTTTTATTGATGATTTTTACTGGAGCCGCACAACTTACTGCGGAAAAAAGAGCTCTCTAAAACACGGCATGCGCATGAATAATACTCTGCGCTGGGCTAATCCCTGCATTAGCGTTTGTCTACAGTCGATTTTGCACTCTTGTTGTTTAAAGTTACAAGTTTTTAAGTCCGTCCACCTGTGATTTGAATTTCACATTAAATTGATACGTCGTAGTTGTTTGACAGGAGAAAAACACAAATATGTGTGGAGGACTGAAGTGCCATCGCCATTGCCATCGAAAGATTAACGATGGCGATGTTTTCAAATGAATTATTTTGATGGTAGAGGAGATGGACTTTGTACGGAGCGCAGCAGCTAGTGAGTCATGAGTACTTGCGTGCATGGTCGTTGATATTTAATGAGTAAGTGTTGTGCTCTCGAGATTTACAATGATAAATTGTGGCCTTAAGAAAATCATCACTTGCCTTGTAAGAGGCGGAGAAAGATGAGTTTTGCATTTTTCACTTAGATTGCAGTTACTGTAGAGAACCTAATTTTATGGTAAAGAAAAATACATTTGATAAATGTGGATATGGAGGCTGAGGCAAGCCAAGAATTCTCTTCTGGCAGTTTAATTCGTAAAAGCGTCAGTGGCGAGTACGACTATTGGCTATCAATAGAAATCTTACCAACAGAATAAACAAAACTAATACCTTTTCAGAGACTTTTCGGTAGACTCCGGTGGGCTGGGCACCTAGCTCGTATGAGCGAAGAGGACCCTGCTCGGAAAGTCATTTGCAGTACAATTCATGGTACAAGACAGCGACGCAGACCGCGTTTACGTTGGAAGGATGGCGTAGACCAGGACGCCCGAAGCCTTGGGGTGCCCATGTGGATGGCGTCGGCATGTGATTGAGATAGGTGGATGGCGTCGGCATGTGATTGAGATAGGTGGAAGTGCTTGCTGCAGGAGACCCGGACAGGACACCGGTTGTTGTGCCGATGATGATGATAGCTTTTCAGAGATCTTCAAGAATTTATCAACGCCTTTTGAAAATAATTCGCCAGTGAAACTTCTGTCGTTAAAAAATTAACGAGTGTCAACTAAAGTTCTCATTGTTTGGTACGCAGATGGCTCAAACACGAACGAAGGCGTTGACGCTGGAGTATACGGAGTCAATAGCGGAAGCCACATTCTATACAGCATGGACATGTGTATCTACGTTTTCGCAATTGAGCTTTAAAAATAAAAAAAAACCGAGGTATAACAAACAAAAACATTAATATTCTCTGACAGCAAAGCTGCGATTTTTGCGCTAAAAACCTATGAAGTCACCTCATAGCTAGTATAGGGCTGTCTTAAGCAATTGCATCAACTATCCAGCATAAACAGAGTTGATCTGATTTAAAAACCTCGACGCAGCGGTCATATTGGAAACAAAAGGGCAGACCTACTAGCCAAAAAACGCTCCACATGCTGCATAAATAGATGTCTGGGGAACATGGTTACAGGCAATCCAAATGTTTCAACCAACTACTCCCATCGCAAGAACGAAACAACTCTGTTGCTGCGTCCAATTGTCATTCGGTGCGGTTGAAGATCAATACTTTACTTTGAAATAAACATTTGATTTTGCAAACATGAAATTATAAGTATTTCAATTCTTGAAATAGCGTGATATAAATATTAACAAATAATTATAATCCTCTTGCAACAAACTCCTTAATCTAACTAGGAATCAGACACAGGTTTTTTTTAGCAAGACACTACTCAGTTGAAAAACAACTCAAAGCTTGGCGAATGTGTAACGAGAACTAAGAAACAGGAGACCACATATTATGTCACTATAACTGCCTGATCAGTACAAGTTATCGTAACTTAGGCAGATATTATTTTGAAGCAGATAATATCGGTGCTAGGTCAACCAAAAGTATTCTAAGTTTCACCGTGAACTTAGGCTTCTGGGGGGAGCTCTAAGTGAAGGAAATCACAACGATCGCCGCAGTGATTCAGGTGACTTTTACCCACCCATTCCCCTAAATTCTAATTCTAATCTTACTTAACCTCAATATACAAAGGGTAGCAGACCTTTCTATAGCAGAAAACAAAGTTCACATCCACTAACATGATTAATTCAGGCATTTATTTTTATCTCTACTGAAATTCCGAATGTCATCCAAATTTCTTATAATAAATCCAATCAAAAAATCTTATCAGCTGCCTTACAACTGAACCTCAATTAACAAATGTTGTTCATTGGAATATTTAATAAAATTAGATCGACTTGAATAACAGGTTGCTTTTGGTGAATTGAGAAGGTCACACTCGTTCCTCTTGATAACCATCAAAGAATGTATTTTACTTAAACATTTCATGTCCGAACTAATTTGGCATGAAACTGTTGAGGGTTTGAGTGTACACAGAGCCCTAATCAGCTACAAAGTTTATACTTATAATGAAATATTTACCAACAAATTTGCACAACATATCAAGCTATTTTGATAAAAATAAACCGCCTTAGATAGAAATTAAAAATACGGATATAGGCAACATCGGACATTAAAAAGTTAATAATAACTGCAACACTTCTATCTTTAAAATACTCAAGTGGGATTCTTCAAACAACATCAACGGTTAAACAACATTCCAGGCCGATACGGCACAGCTCCTCGCTTAAAAACGAACGAACTCAATTTCAGATCTCATTTAGATAGCTCTGCAGGCTGCGGTGTTAGTCATGGTTACATAAAAAAAAGTGCTCTCCAAATGAATTTCTAAATTCTAAACCCCACAACCCTACTTAACAACAAATTTCACTAGAGCAAGCTTCCCATCAACGCGACTTCAACTCGGCGTCTATAAAACCAACAAAAACGTGACTCTGTCAAAACTACTAATTAAACACGAACGGAATTAAGACATCACTTTTACACACGGTCATGTCATTGAACTCGAAAATAATTTTCTATAGGGAGACGCGACACGACGCGACGTCGGAACTGACATCACGCTAGTGGTGTTAGTGGTGGTGGCGATGATCTTACCTCAAGCGCATTATCAAAACAGCACAACACACAGAGCACACACGAAATGACAGATCGCCCTTGCATCACTCCTGAAGTGTATTCCCTTCGGTGCTCTCGTTTCTTCCAAAGAACACTCGATTATAAGATGGGAACAGTTTTTTTTTTCCTCCTCAAGAGGTGATTAACCGATTAGGTTCGACGAGTGCATAGTAATTTCTGTCTGGATTCTAAACGCAGCTGTTACGATGGTGCACTGCTGGCGTTCTACATTTATTTTCCCCACTTTGACATCCCAGGCACATGTGTGAAGAGGGGTTCGCAAAATCCTCCTTTACTTTAAGAACATGAACCTAAAATTAATGCAGCATTCGGTGATCGGGTAATTTGATATATATTATATACACATTTATATGCGATATATGCTTCTTTTCAGAAGGGAGAGACTGCACGTTCAGTTCACTGACCTTGTTTGCTGGAAGACGATGACGCTCAACAACGGTTGTTCCAGATTCCAGTGACCTCTTAAAGGGGCTGTGCCTGTGTCAACCTTGTAGGCATTTTAGTGGTTGGAAGAGAATTAAATAAACTTTTTTTTTTTCGTTCATGTTCATCTTCTTTTCTATTCTTAGCGAGGGGACAAACTATTTTTAGTTACATATCGCTTTGTAGAGAGAATTCGGGCCGCCATGAATATTTTGTCATTGCTCTCATGTTTCTCAATGGCTGTGTAATTTTTTTTTTTGCATGTAAAATGGGGACTGCCGTCACTGTATTATTAGAGAGAATTTATTTATTGGAAAGTTAAAAATAAACGATGCAGACAACCGATAGACTGAATCTAAAAATACAAGAGGTGGTTCTTCTCTTTCTTTTTTTTTGGACGGCTTAAAAAAAATGTGTACCAAGGAGACACAGTCTGTAAGGATATATTCGTGTGATGACCTTATTTTAAATCGATCGAAGAAAAATTAATAGTTTTGTGTTAAGAGGTAACCTAATTGGCTTTTAGAAATTAACCTCCGAAGATAGGAGAAGTAATCTCATGTGGACTGTAGTTAAAGTTAAACAATTCCGACCTCACCTTATCATTTGATTTTTTCGCGTCTGTCCTTCAGCTCAGAACAAAGTTCAAAAGTCGGACTTATGATTAAAAAATTAAACAACTGGAATTTCTTGACATATTCATAGGAACAAAGATAATTTAATGTCGAATCCGAAATTCAAAGTTCTCGATAGCGAAACCTTGTTCAAATAATCAAATTTCCCAAACTTGATCTTAATTCAAACGAGTGCAGCGGTATTTAAATTTTCCAAGCAAACTTTGTGCCCATTAACTCATTAAATCGAACACTCACATTATTACACAAAACTCAATGCCCATCCATTAAGTAACACAAACGTTTCCTAGACACACAAATGTAAAAAAAAGAAACACACATGTATAATATAATGCCTTAAAATTTTCGACTGCGACCTTGAGCGTTCATACCGTCTGTTTATTGACCTCATCTTTACAATCAAATGATTTTTTTTTTTACCACCCTCGCTCACTCCACCGAAAGACCACAACCGGCCTATCTCAGGCGGAAAATGTGCTGAGTAAAACAAACTGGCCACACTCTTCACACACAAATATTAAAGTTTTCATAACACCAACAGTATCTTGACTTTAGTGGTGCGGCAGAAGAGAACTCTCTTTCGTAGATACGTAGATACACACCAAAACCAAACCACAGGCGCACAAGGGGGTAGTTGAACCACCTAAATGGTTCCTATCCGCGTGTGTGTGCAAGTGGTGTATTTGTTTAAACGTGTCGTTGTGTTAGAGAAACCATGCTCTAACCGTCCAGTAACTTTTTTATGAACTTAGCCTTGACGACTTGTTATCGAATTGATATGGGCGTTCAGTTTTGTTATGTGAATTAGAAAAGAACACTGAGCACAGAACAGAGAACTGCTGCTGATGCCGCCAATGCCACAGACTACCTCGCCCCCCACAGTTCACCCTTTCAAAACTATAAAAAAGCGAGGTAGGTACATAAAATAAAAAAAACTACTCGACTCGAAAATTATAGTCTCAAACAAATGTTAATTTTGCTTCTATTTTTTTTCTTTATATTTTATTTGCGCTTCCGTAATTCTGTAAAGTAAAAATAGAATCTCACAGCTCCTCTAGAAGTGTGTTAGTCGTTCTCATGTGTGAAACCGCGTTCTTTCTCTCTGCCGTATCAAATCATGCCAAATTAAAAGAAAGAAGAACAAAAAATAAATGTTTGTCGTCAAACACATATTATAATAGCACACTTTCACCATCGTTGGCTGGATTTGCACTCCAAGCTCTCGCCAGAAAAAAAAAAAAAAACAAAAAGCAAAATCCCGAAGGTGTAAACTTTCTATTTCCATTGCACCAACAGAAAGAGAGACGCTGAGAACCGGTGATACAAACTGCTGTGCGGCTTCACCACACATATTAATTGTTAGCGCTCGAAACTGTGTGTAATTAAATTCATTTTAGCGACAGACATCCGGCAAAAAAAAAGGAAAAAGAAAAAAACGAGTAACACACAGAAGCGCGGCAAGCAGTGTTAAGTTGAGAATTTAATGCCGGACAGATATTAGCCGATAGCAGCAATTTGGGGCGAGGTTATCTACCTTGCGACCTTGAGAGAGCTTGGGGGAATTATTTCCAGTCGACTAGCTCTGGCGACTGGACATGAGAGTTGGGTGTAGGAGTGAAACACACATAACGTCGTGATTATGATTGAATGACATTAAAATAGAAATGAGCTTAAGTTTTGACATTTCTCGTATGTTTGTGAAGAGATTAGTACTTGTCAAGAATGACAAACAGAATCAACTTTTTTTTTTCTTCTTTTCCATCACAAATTGAAAACTTAGTTTCAATCAAATATGTAAATCATAACGGTTGTAATAGAATTATGGTGGTTGACTTGGACACGGACACAGACTTGGACTCTGACTACCGGCAGTCAACTTTCACGTTCATTTTTTCTTTCGTTCGTTTTTGATTAACGGTGACAGCCACCGACCTGTTTCACTAATGTGCGCAATTTTCAGCATTTCGAATTTACGAAACAGTTTTGCAAATTAAAAAAAAGGTTACGATCCCACCAGCACTGCCGACTACCGCTGGAGGGGAGAGACCGAAGCGAGGTGAGAATCATAGAAGCTGGATGACCGTCACAGTTGTTTTTTTTATTATTCAATTTCTATTAAGAACAGGTCTGTTGTGCTCGACTACGATCTTTTATCTCGATGACTGCATAATGCTTGCTTTAGCTTTAGAACAACAGATACTGTGACGAATAATTGACGTTTTATGACGCGTATTATTGACAACGTGAACGTGGGCGCCGAACAGTAGAAAAAATAAGAGATTTAAGTGGACATCGCTCATAAACTTTAAAATTTTGCCTAACGAGTATTTTTTATGTTTAAAAACCTGGTCCACCAAGATGATGAATAATGTTGGGAATTTTCATTTTCAAAGTCACTGATTTATCGAACAGTTTTCCTAGGTTAATTTTGTGGTAGAAAAAAAAACTGCTCTACAGCTGAGCTGAAAGATGTTTTGATGACTTTGAAGGTTTATGAATCCCTTGCAAGCTTTGCAATTTTTTAATTAGGGTGCGCTATACGACAAAATGTTATTTTTGCAAGAACAAAGTTATGTTATACCCTAAACCTAATAACCCTTGTAGACGGATAGCTCTAGATGGTTTTGTATTTTATATGTCTCTATTCAAATGCCACAAAGCAGGTGTGCTTAGATGTGCCAAGAAAATTACAACTTATCAAACATTTGTTTATAAGATAAAAATTAGGGAGGCTTAGTTGAAGAGCTAACTAGGTACATTTTTTTTTTTGCACCAAAGCAACCCTCTAACGGAAATTTTAATGCAAAAGAGTTGGGAATTTTTATTTTCTGATAAAAAAAAAACAACAAAGAAATTATAATTTGAAAACAGAGCTCAAAAATATTGATTTGATGGGCCTACAGGTACAAAATAGCCAAAGCTGGCTCAGGGCAGCTGTCACCGTACTTGAATTTAGATTTATGCGATTGATAAGAAGTAAAATGTTCAATGCATTGGGCTTTGTAATTGTTTTATTGTAACAGAAATAAATACTACAAAATTAAAGAGAGGATTACTTGCAATAAATCGTAAAAACAATTTTTGGCGGAAAAACAACAAAGGTGACGGTTGAATTTCTTGCAAAAATATTGCGTTTCCGATTTCTTTTTGCCGCCTTCTTTATCAAGCCATACTGGAATATGGTGACAACCATCAAAACGTACATCTACATACGTACGTACAGGATGCTTCGCTCGTTTCCCAATTCCGGAAGTACTCGGTTGAAACGGGGTCGATTCTCGTGATGCCTGCTTACCCATTTCAAAAATTAAAAATATTGCACATCAAACAAATGGTCTCTAAGCCTAGGCAGCCTTAAACAATAGAGGGTAAAAAATTGGTTAAATGTAAAGTTCTTACTTCCAGAAAATCTTAAAAACAAACAAATAATTGGCACCAAAGCAAACACGAATTCGATCAGATTAATAAAGCACATGTTTTGAACATTTTTATTTAATCTTTTATTGTTCTCAAAAAAATTATTTCGTTTCGTAAGTGCTACAGAATTCACTTTGAAAATTTTTGTGGTTTAGCTGTCATCTACCATTTCTTATAACAGTGTATGGTCCAAAAAGTATTTTTTTCGACATGAAATTTCGACCAAATGTCCACCTATTTTACTCATTTTTACCACTGAGCCCCGTGGTTTGACGGTAAGTGTGTCAGGCTATCGAGCGTACCCGGATTCGCTTATGACATTCATTTTCTACTCATATCTTGAACTAACCATGACCAACACCACAGCCCAAACAAAATGAAATGATTTGTTTGTCGACCCTGCACAAGAATGATGGTCCTCACATAATGACGAACTTCAATGTCATGGCCTTTTATTCGCTGAAGGAGAATTAATGAAAGGAAAAGAACCTCCAATAATTCAAAAAGTTGTAAAAACAAGCCAACAAATGTGACTTTATGAATTCTATGTTTTAAAGTTTTTAATGAGTCGAGAAAAGTTGATACAACTATGTGTTATGGTATGGGGTGCCGGCTAGTCGCCAATCACAAAGACCTATAGGTCCATAGGGAGTTGCACCAACTTAGTGTTCCCTTAAATTAGCACACCCAGTTACCCCTGATACAGACAGAATGACTTGGGTGCGATAGCGTAATTAACCAAGTTGACTTGCTTGTACCACTGTAACATGGTCTCAAAGTTTCTACGAAAGATTAAAAAATAAATTCGTTGGAAAACTTTATGTGTTTCCCCTCAAAACGAAAGGTCTGAATGAAAGTCGATCAATTAAACATGTCAGAAGACACAACATATCAAAATCCTTTCTAAGACCGACTATTTCTCGAATATAAATTAACTTTATTTAGTAAAACACACTCTTATTTTTGAATTATTATTATAATTTATTTGAACAGTTCTTTGATTCCTTCTATGAGGAAGTTCGCACAATTCTACGGTTGCCCACGCCAAAAAGACAACTGACTGCCTTTACCTCCAGTTGAACTGGCCACCGATAAAATGAAGATGTTGCTTTGACAACAACATTTCATTGGTATCTATGATCCATAACTTATATTCTGAAAATAAAATACTTCCGAGTCTCATTTAAATTAACATCTAAGTGATATTAACACAAAACAGCAGTTCCCTCATTCGAGTGGAAAGACCTTGTATAGTTCATATTTATAGTTTCATTATCAGGAAATTTTGTAAATTACTGATAACACCCGCCATGATTAGTGATTATTATATACTCCACTTTAAAAAAAAAAAAAAACAAGCCTTCCCATAGTCAGATAAGTAGTAAAGAGAACCTACCGCGATGCACGGTAATAATTGGCTTTGGTAGGATTGAACGATTTAACATTGCAAAGCCTAACTGTGGTAATAAATCAGATTGAATTTAACGTATAAATTCTTTAGTTAAACTCTTATCACACCAGATGGGCTCGTTAAGATTAGATTTGATAGATTGTTCTTACTAAATTTCCTGTGATTCGTATTAAATGGGTTAGATATAAAAGGTCTTCTGGCCCTTCGTGGGCTGTTACGCCACTATTGATGATACTATCTATTCAGAATAAATAATCTACAAAGACAAACTCTGTTCAAAATAGATCATACAACATTTAAACAACTTCTAAAACCTTGCTTCAATGCGGTTTAAACATTTCACAGTCGACATTCACTGGGAAAAGTAAAATAACCACCTAACAAACATCCTGCAAAATAGCTCCAATAATTCTACCCATCAACACCGGATTTCCATTTCAAATCAAGAGCAATATAAAAAGGACTTGTTGCTGGCTCACAGGATATCTTTAATTTCCGCCCGGAAATGCAATATTAACTGTCATTTCCTCTTCGACTATGACTACCCACTACGATCGAAATAACCTCGAATCTGATTATTTGATTGATACTCATCTCACGGAAAGAATTTTATCGATAGACGGATATAATTCATGTTCGTCAGATAGACAATTCATCTGCATATTTTTATCGTTTTATTGAATTTCAGGTGGTCGTATAGATTTTACATTTAAAGTTGTTTAGTCGTTAAATGGATTTAAGTTTGATTGTTAAATTTAATAGAACTTTCGCATACAAATTTTGCTGTAGTCATAAAAATTACACCCACAACAAAGAACATAGAATGAAAATGTTAACATGCGAGGGTATTGCGATGTAAAAAGGTTTGTTCGGAGCGTAAGTTTTGGTGTTTTCATTACTCTGGTTGGACAGATTTCCTTAACTTTTCCTTAATGTAAAGTGCTCCGAAAGCATTCATTTCAAAACAGGAACAATTCATTTGTGTCTCCCATTATACAATATCTAAGCAAAACTTTCGACTGCATATTCAGTGAATTCTTCCGTAACTAAACTCCCTTGCCCAATCACTTCTTGGGTTAAGTTTTTTTTTCTGTTGGCTTGTAAAGTAGATTAAGTTTTTTTTGGCTAATAAATGGGATTGTGACAGCAGTAAAACTAAAACTAAACTAGCAGATTTTAAGTTTTAGCGGGACAATAGCCCTATTCATTACCTTAAGAAAACAAACCAAAACTAAGTATTAATACAGTGATGGTACTGGGAAATTTGTCAGGTCTTGAGAGGTATTCGTAGGGAGAGAGTGCACTCTACTTTTCCAAATTGTAATTGTAAATTTCTTGCCTCGTAAAAATGGCTCAATCGAAACAAGAAACGACAGTAAATACTTTCAATCACTTCAAGACAAGTTTTAAATTAATCTCAATTTCAAGCCATTACACGATGTGGGGAAAACCTATCATTTGATATTTAAATCAAGCAGATGTTCGTTAAATCCCCAACATGTTCAGTGGTGAAATTACAAAGGCACAGAATTTCACAAGAAGCCATCCAGCGACCACACCAGCATCAAAATCTTTTGTTACAAACTATCCCCTATCCGCCAACAAACCGCTCACACTCAAATCCGCATCCATTGAACACAGGCACGTACAAAGAATTTCACATCCTTCCACAGACCTCATAATAAAACCATGAAAAGAGATAAAAACCCGCCCGCAAGACCTCAAATAGAGATTTATTTCATCACTGCCCACTCGTCAATTTCAAGAAAAAAACTTAATGCGCACCTTCTACCAGCCGAACAAAACGCATACCTCATCAAAACAATTACTCGGCACACCAAACAATTTTCGCAAAGAAATCCAAGCAGAAAAAAAAATTCCAAAAATGCCAACATCTGCATACCTTCAATTCGCCATTTTCTAAATGCAAACGTAAACACCACCCCACCTACCTAACAGTTGTTCCTTCTTCCAGGAACCAGTGTAGTGTCATCTTCAAGCATTTCGTCTAGACACAAAATAATAATAAACCCCGTCCGTCAACGCTCCATCTCGCTTCAACACACACAATTGCCACCTCTTGCAAAAAGAGATGAAAGCAACAAGCCCAACAAATATAATTAACGGAAAATCACAATGAAAAACTACTATCAAACAAATCCCGAGATATTTCCCAAAATAACCGACAAAAATGACAGGCGCAGCATAAAAAAGAACCCGTTCTCTATTTACTTATTGTTTACCCGCAAGGTAGGACGGGAAACCACTGCAACGGCATTGCACACATGTGAATTTGTGGCAGTCAAAAAAAAAATAAAAATCTCTCACTAAATCTGCGAGTAATACTTACATCATCAAGTTCGATAATATCATCGTCCGAGTCATGATGATTTTCCTCCTCGTGTAGTTCCAAATCGAAAACGTCACTCACATCACTAACGTCAGCCATTATGAATGAACTACCGAACTACAAATGTGTAATAGACGTAACAAATAAAAAAGCAGGCGAAAATAAAATACCAAAAAGTCTTTTTTGAAATTCTCTTTTTTTTTTTTGGTCTTCCTAGTCAAGAGTTACGTTTTCGGCGCGCGCGACGACAACTACACGACTACGAACGATATCCCCAACAGTGAAACAGAAAAGCCACCCGACCGCCGTGCCCGACAAAGACAAAATCACCCCAAACCACTCACACTCGACCAATTGAGAAAGAGACAACTGGCAACGTGTTATCGAGTCTGACGACTGCACCACACACCACAGAGCGACGATGTTCGATTTGTTGTTCTTGGCTCTTGCTCTGCTCTGTGTGTTTACACACACGAAATTTAAACTTCACTTGCTGCTGCTGCTGCTACTGCCACGCACACTGCCAAAATACGCACACGTACACACAATGCACGACGACGATTTTCGTTTCCGATTCTAACAAAAAACGAACACACAAAAAAAAAATAACTAACTCTCTCAAACTCTTTTTTTCACTTTTTCGCTTTCGTCTACGTTTTACGGAATTTTGTTTTCAATCGCAATTTGTGAGAAAACAACGATTTCCGAGAATTTTTGACAAGTATGTGTCAGAAAATCAATCGTCCAGATATGTCACACGCAATTGATCAGCTCACTCTACACCACTCTACACCACACGCGACAACGACGACGAAGACGACAACTTGGCTCTCGTGGAACGATAACGAGGTGAAATGTATAAATTCGTAGAACAAAAAAAAAAATAACGCACTTGAGGAATTGAATAGATTCTCCTTAGGAATTCTAATGAGGTTAGCAATTTGCTGATTTACTTTTAATGTTTTCACGAATTTTCTCCACACACATGGACACCCCGTGCAAGAGGAAGAACAATATTCATTTTTACAGACGAACCAATGTGGGCAGGAGCACTTTACACTTGTCCTCGACCCATAACTTTAATCTTGAGATGGCAATCACAATCGCTTGTGAATTTGATAATTAATTACTGTGTGTTATTTGATTTTGATAGAAAAATATGCGCGTGTTACGAACACGAATTTTGCTTACTACGGATTTGCTTTCGCGGAGAATGCTCAATTTGAACTGGCGAGAATGAATGAAATGAAAATGGTCGATGGATATTGCTGTTTGTGTTTTACCAAGGACAAGTGTGGTAATTTGTGATGTCTGATTGTCTCGCTCTGATGTCGTAACTTTATTTTGCGTAGTGTTGATTTTTCGTTTGAAAGCGATGGTGATGTGGTGTAAAAAAAAGCGAGACTGACGTTGGTGAAAAATGTGACAGAAAGAATTCATAAAATTTTCTCGTACAGGGTGCTAGAAAAATGATGATATGCATTTGCAGCACATTTGTTGGAAGTTTCATTTTTCAAGTTGGGAAAAGGAATCTTGGAAAGGAACCTAATTGGTTGATTTGTGAGACATTGACGTCTAAAGTTTAACTTAGCAAAGGTATCCAGTTAGCGATATACTTTCTCACATTTACCAAATTAGTTCTTCATATCCATTTAATTGTGAGAACCTAAGTTTTCGAGCTGCAACACAATTAGCCTAGCTTTGACTTAAGATTATGAAATGTGAAAATTCAAAGAAATTTCAATCACGAAGTCGTACAATTTCTTCCGCTCCGTCTCGTTCGCATATCCTACGTTGTCTAGCAGCAAGCAAGTCCCCGTCCTTCCATCTAGAAATTCCTACCTCCTCCTTTGTCCCGGAGTAGGAATTCTTCCAGGCTGTTCGGCAGGATCCGCGTTTTATTGTTGCCGCCGGCAATCTAGTTATCTTTTATTGGGTTGGTTATCTCCTTAACCAAAAACCTATGCTCACAAGTGTTCAAAATGTTGGAAGGTTCGGTCTCTCATTCTTTACAACTCGTACAACTCGGATGAAGAAAAGATATTAAAACACTCACTCTGTTCCTGTTCCGCAGTAGCTAGAATTAGACTTCGTTAAAATCCACAGAACAGACCTAGACTTCTTTGTTTTTAGCATTCGAAGAGCAGATGCAAACTTCCTAGTTTTTCATGGTAACTCTGAATGCAAATACAGGCTTCTCTATTTCGGTTTCAATATCCGAAGAGAAATTGGAATCCCAATTAGACGCAAACGTATTAAAGCAATGTGAATTATAATCGCAAACTAATATGGAAGCTGAACAATAAAAAAAAGATTAAGATTAACAAAGTATTTCTATATAGTGTGGGATACTTGTGGGTCAGTACTAATAGCACCAATTTGCTAACAAAAAACCACAACCCGATCAGAGAAGGAAGCTACGTAGCTGATTTAAGCTATATATCGAAGTGAAAGAGAAATTGACCCCACATTACAAGCAAATTGATTTCACAAAGCTCGACATGATTACCTCGGCGAAAGTGCAATTAATAATCCAAACACAGAAAACAAAAGAAAAGTTTATAGCAGAAGAAGGCCTAGGATAAACTGCTGAACCAAGAGATGAGTATGAATTACCACAGACCCACAAGATGCGCTGGCAGTGAGATAAGACCACATGGATTCAGAGCTTTTTTTCGAACCCCAAAACGATAGATTTGACAATAAGACTCAAAATGAAATCAAGTAAGAGCGATCCTTGCTTTAAAATGTTGAAATGTAAAATCTAAAAGTGATTTGGAAGATCATAAGAATCTTGATTCTCTGTTGTGTGGACCTCTTAAGGAAGGTGTTAAATTTTGTTGGCCTTTACACAAGTTATTTTTGCCCATTCTTCAATTAAACACCATTCAGATGTATTTTATTCGAAATGTTGCGTTTGGAAAAACACCAAATGCTCGGTTTGCAGAAAAATATGACGCAAATGGAATTTACGATTCCCATGTATTTTAATTCCTATGTACTGTAGTTTTGTGATTTTGTAAAACTGAAATAAAACTGACGTATCTATTTAACTTTGAATCGATGACGATGCAAACCCAGACTTTAGTTTATCTGGACCCAAAAAGGGACCAACGATTTTTAATGGCATTAAGATCTGCACACGGATTTAGAACGCGGGAAGAATTATAAAGAAGCTAAAATGGAACAAACACGAAGTATTTTTTTCGGATCCGGTCAGGTAATCCCGAAAATTATCTTTTATGTGGCCGTAAAGCTCATTGCGTGTTTTAATCTTTGTTGATTCTTCATCTCACGACTAATTGCAATCCCTGTACAAAGTCTAATATGTTTGCTTTAAAAAAGTGAAAATTGTGTTTTTATATTCACTGCTACGATTATAAAAACTTGAAAACATGCCAAATTTAGAAAACCAAACATGAACACGGCTGTCCCTCTATGGCACATCCCTCGACTTACGTTATTTCTGTACTTACAGTTGCGGTCAAAATAATAGCAGTGCTGTTTTCTGAAGAATACCTTTTTGCAACTTGAGTATAATCTCTTACTCAATGATTGATTTGGATTTTTATTACATAATAAGAATTATAAGCATTTCAAAATAATTTGTGGGTGATAAACATACAGTCGAAGCCCTCTAAGTCGAACGGGCGAAAATCCCTCTAACTCGAATTTATTCGCCATATTTTGGCATTCTCTTCAATTTTCCATGCAAAATCCATCCTCTAAGTCGAACTCCCTCTAAGTCGTAAAGCCCTCTAACTCGAATACATTTTTTCGACTCTTGGTCTATATTGAATTCTTCTAAGTCGATTTTTTTGCAAAAATATAAGCAAAAAACTTCCACCGCAAACATTCTTCCCGGCCATACCTCCTGCGAACGACTGACAATTCCTCTGAAGTAGTTCTTTTATGAAAAAAATGTGCAATTCGACGTTCGGAACCAGCATTAAACAGTGGCTCCCCTCAATATGTGTCAAATTATAACACGTACAAGACAGTGGAAGTGCAAAAAACTAGGCTCTGGCCCTCAATGGGCTGTTACGCCATCCAATGTAATGTATGTATGCAAAATTTTGAACATTGCCTCGCTTAACGTCCTCTCCCTCGATTTACGTTGTCATATTCGGAGATTTTCTTAGCCGTTTAGAGTTTAAAATTAATAATCCATGAGAATATACTATTCTTGCTTTATGTGAAGTTTTCGACTTTTACTAACAGACAATTTTCTTACTTCTCGGTTAATGTCGTCTAAATTTGTGGCCCCATTTCTTTTAATACATCTTTAATGGGAATCGATGGATTACTCATATTTTAAATTTGTATCCCAATTATCAACCAACAAAAGCAACATCCGTCAACCTTGTTCTGCGTTTCACCATTTGTGAATGTCGGTTCTAAAAGTGAAAATTCACATTGGCCAAAATAAAAGACCTATACACGAACGATTGCCCACAAATCTATGGCGTGAAAAATGTTGTTTCGATAAATAATTGCATACGCTGATTCGGTCATCTTTTGACGCGTGCGATCTATTTATAGCCACAATCAGTCAAAGTTGTTAATTTTTAATTTTCAGGCAGTCATTCATTGGTTAGAACTACACATACACCAACTTTTAAATTAGGTTAATTCCGTTCTAGACCACCACTGGAACTACCTCTAACACTCACCCGCCAAAAGCACAGAAACCTAAAAAGTTAGCACCACAAAGAAAACAAAATTTAAGCATGGAAAAAGAAACAATTTATTTGCATGTTTTTTATTACACCACTTTTATATCTAGAAACGTTACATGTTTTTTACTGTTGTTAATTATGTAGACGTTACATGTTTTTTTACCGTTGTTAAGTCTGTAAAAGTGAATTTGCTTTGCAAGCGTACTTAAAAAGAGAACTTTTGCAACAAAAAAAATTTCTTTGTAAATTCTTTCCAAAGTGCAAAAATAGATATACATATACATATATATGAATTGTTAATATACATATACAATAAGAACGAAGTAAAAGTAAAAATGTAGTTAGTCCTGCATTTATTTTTGTTTTCTTTTTTGTTAAGTGCTCATGTAAATTTATCAAACAAGTGCACACGAATCTGTAATCTGTTAAAGGACTGCAAACTTTAACTTAAAAAATAAATCAACGCTTTTCGCAAGCGGATAAATGAAAACTAGGATAACTTAAAATCTGTTCTACAATCCCAAATGCAATTGTTACCAATTAAACTATTATTCGAGCACCAATGAAAACTAAAATTATTTATAAAAAAAAACGAAACGAAACTAAACTAAGTGTGTATGTTAGTTTAAAAAGCAAAACGGGCAACCACAACAATATTCAATCCAGACTGACATTTTATATATATTTTCTTTCTTTAACAGAGTTTTAGTTTTCTTTTACTGCAGGAGGATTATTCTGCCATTGACATCCTGCTGGAGATGTTATTTTAAATTATTAAAACTCAGAGTGTCCCGCAGAATGGGTCGCTCCTTTGGTAGAATATCAATACTGTTGCGACTGAGTACAGTGTGAAATTTAGCGGGCATCTTTGGAGAGTGCTCCATCATGGATGCCTTATCCTGGAAGAAGAGGGTTAGAGCTACAACACAGTGTTGAGTTTCATGAAAACAACTAAATATATACTTTTTTTATTTTCATTCATAAACAATAATAAGGGAATAAAAAAAAACAAAAAAACAAAAAGTGAAGTAAAAAAAAAAATAAGGTGTGAAGTAGTAAACGCAAATTAAATGACGGTTAAATGTGGATACATGTATCGAACTCAAAATACTCATTCTACGTACGTTACAAAAAAGGTACATAAATATTACACGATGTGTTTGGATGAAGAAACAAACTAAAAATTAAAATTAAGAAAAAAAAAGTTATGAAGTCATGTGAAATGGTGGTCTCTCTCTCTCTTTTTAATTTTTTGATCTCGCAGAGTGCATAGGGTTTTGGCCTAAACTACCTGATTGCTGCCTGTGTCCGAGCCGGGATTTGTGTACGACTGGAATGTAGGGGCATCGCGCCTCGTCGTAACCTTTTCCTGGATCGAATTAAATGTTTTTGAAAGCCATGGCTGCCAGCTATTGCGATTCGTTTGAATCTCCGACAGCGTGGCGTTAAGTTGATGATTTAGGTCTTGGTTCTTGCACTCAGCCTCGACCTGAGCAAGCTTGGCTTGAGCCAATTCGAGCTCTAGCTCGCGTATCCGTTGCAATGCAAGATTGATTGGATCCAATGGACCTAACATTGGTTCTTGATCTGTTTGCTTCTTCAGTGGCATGAGGATTTGTCGGATTGACGAATCTTCTTGAATATTCTCAGAGCACACGCTGCACCTGGTTATGGTTTTCTGAAAAAGACTACATTGAACTTTCTGTCTCCAACATCGCCACTCTCTCTACTCACAGTCATTTCCTCGACGACTTCATTTAACTTCGTGATCTCGTGTTCCTGCCGTTGAATGATTTGCTTGTAGTCCTGGGTGATGCCGATGTGTGTCTTCTCCATTTGGATGGCCTTCTCATTAGCTTCGTCTACCTTCTGCTGCAACTGCAAGATCTCTGACTGGAACTTTTTGCGCTCGTCACCAAATTTCGCCTCGTAAATTTGTGCTTCCCTTTCGATTCGCTCGTCGTTCTTCTTTTGAAGGTAAAATTCTTCTTCGTACTGCTTTAGCTTCTTCACCTTTCGCTCACAGGCCATTTTCATGATCTTCCTCGCTTGACTAGAGCTGCGACATTTTTTGGGCAAGGTTACTCGGAAATATTTAAGAATTCCTTCGAAATCGAGCTGCCGAAGTTCACTTTCACATATGGAGAGCAGAGTTATAGCGACTTGGAAAAGTAATGGTATCCCATCCAGGAGGAATACGTCAAGAACGTGGAACACAAAGCAGAGTGGGAATCTGGCTGTGAAAAGTGTGAGGAACCACTGGGACGCATACATGTGAGTTTCGACGCCACTGCGTTCGAAGTGCTCGTGCAGTTTGGGCAAGTGTTCACGAATCAAACGATCAAGCTGGAACAAACGCAGGTAAAGAGACTCAAATCCTTGTTTGTAGAGCTCACGTAGACCATATTCGTACATCAGTGAGACCAAAACACAAAAGGCATCCTCCTCTGGCATCTGTTTTTCAGATGAAATGGGATTGAATAAGGATTCATATGGAATTCATGGGGATAACTTACGTGGAGCAACAAGCTGGCAGCAATAAAACTCAAACCTTGGCAGTAACCAACTTCACTGTCGTAGACTGCATACGCTTTTGATACTTTAAAGAGGGCATCTTGGCCGGATCCACCGGTCTCTCGGAAACATTTGTGAGCAGGAAACGTTCTGTGGATGTCTCGCTGAATCACTGTTTCACATTTTGTTTCCTATAAAAAGATTTGATTAGTAGAAAAATTTTAATATCAGTGCCCTACAAAAAAGGAAGGTAGGAAGCTTGCTACATGAAGTTGAGTCTGTCAGTTCTGGGGACTAAACGAACGAATATATACCAAAGTTTCAGTTTTTTTTTTAAATTAATGGTTTCCATGTATTTTAATGCAATAATTTTGTTGAATTGTAATTATATAAAAGACGCAAACTGAAGTAAAACCGACACAGCCTCAAAACCACGATAGCTCAAAACGACGCAAAACGGACATTCATAAGCCGAATTTTTGATGTACAGACATTTTTTTTTTTTTGCGTGGAAAATAAAACTTGTTTCTAAGATCAAACGTTTGATTTGAGACACAATCAATGTTGACGCGGAAGATATCTTACAGAGTATATAAAGCAGACTTAAAGACTATGTTGAGTAAAATAATTATATACACAATGCAGCAGTTTTGCCGAAAAACATTGTTTTCTTAAATGAAAACTTTCAAAATTGATTTTTATACATCTGTAGATGTTTCAGTGACTTGATAATCAACATCGTCAGTGTTGCATTTTTTTTAGCAAGAATTTTTCGAAAAATTCGGTTTCCTCGTAAGGTTTTCAATTTTTTAAATATTGGAGTTAGTTATACCATAACAATATCAACTTCAATGTGTGTTTTACCAGTGATGGGTCGATAAACCAGATTGCTGAAGAGTTCAAGTCAACCGTGCCTAACCCTAATCCATCCAGGTGAAATAGAGTGTATATAATGATATGTTTGTTACAGTATAACATTTTTAGCTTTTTATGTAGCGTTTCCTAGTGAAAGAAAATCAATGAGTGGGAATATGATTGCTTTTTAAAAATTTGTGAAAAATCGAAAAAAACAAAACTGAAACGATGACCCACCCAGAGCTACCGAGTCGGCGGATTAGGGTTGGAGAAATAAAATATTCAAAATAACAGAAAGCTGTGAAAATATCATTGTCTGCAATTGTGTTTCATAATTTCTTTATTTTGTATGACTAACAAAGGTAAAGGAAACAAAAATCAAAATTTTAAATTCTTTGAAAATCAATTATTCAACTCTTTGGTTTGTTTAAACTGGAAAAATGAAATTACGTCGACATTACGTGAAATTTAAGTTTTCTAATAAAATAAAAAACAAACATCGTTGTCTTTCTCACACAAAAATAGAAGCCTTAATTATGTTTTCCACGCTGAGACATGTTGTGGACAATCATGACGCAATGTTGTTTCTAGCAACATTAAAAAGTTTGTTTTTGATTATAACTTAGTGAAAAAAATATTTTTAATAAAACTGTTGGTACTAACACAACAATTTTTAGTAATTTTAGTGTTTTATTAATCGTGCATTAATAACATAATATGCTGCATTTTTTAACCTTACATTTTTTAGGTATTCAAGGTGTGGTCTATTTTAGCTATAAACAGATAAGGAATGGAGCGCACGATAGTCCGAAGGTCCGCAAGAGCGTTGAATAATTGTGTCTATATTTTTAACAAATAATCGGTCGGTGCTGTTACCGCAGCGTGAAATGGGACAACTAGGCAAGCGTCAACTAGGCAAACGTTCCGGCGCTAAGCAGGACGTAGTCGCAACCGGATTTGTCATTCGGCCGAGGATATTGCGGCTGTGGCTGTCGATGAAGATCAACCAGACAACGGGCCTCTCAATTTTGCATCGCCCGACGGACCCTACAGCGAAGTCCCCTTATAAACAAACAGTGCATCAGCTAATGCCTCCTGGCCGTCGGTCGTAACTGTGTGAACTGTGAAAGCGCTTTTTGGTCGCATAGTCTCCCGTTTTGACACGGTCAGTAAGATCACCCGATTTAACTATCACAAACTTTTTTCTTTGCGATTACTTGAAATCACAGATTTATGCCAACAAACCATAGCAGCCCTCAAGAAGAATTTTCGACAGAAATGCAAACAATCAGCACCGGAAATCCTGTGTGAAATCTCGGAAAAAGGTAGATAAAGACAGGCACAAACTTTTATTGACATTGGTAGCACTTGGCATCATCCTTCATAAATTAAAAAAAAATTGTAAAGGTAAAAATAAAGATTTTCAGCACTCAAGATCATTTTATTCACTTAGTAAAGAGGTAATCTTAAAACAAAATTCAAATTCGATGATTAATTTTGCGCTAACTTCTATATCATGTGTCTATATTAAGTTTGCTGGGTTTTACCCGAAGTAACCTGCAACCTGCAACATCAAAAGATAATCTTAGACACCTGATGTCTGGTTACGTCCAAGAATTGTGGACGCACGACTTCACACAGAAAAATCGCGTAAACCGCGTCGAAAGACCAACCGGAGGTTTTTGCGGTTAAATAACACAAAACAAGATTGGACGCTTATCACGTGCGTCGACTTTAAATTATATTTGCGTCATTTTATTCAAATTATTTCAAGACCTCATCTGCGTCGCAAATGGGCACTTACTACAATTGCAGCACGTGACGCATAGACAGTGAGTAACACATTTCGAACAAGTACCTCATTCTTCATCTCAAACAAAGCACGCCAACGACAGAGTTTCTTGAAATCACAGTAGGAAGTTGACTAAGCATCCACAATGAATCACGATAGGCAACAACCTGTCTGATGTAGAGACGAAAACAAATGCATTCCTCACGATAGGCAACAACTTGTCTGAGTTAGAGACGAAAACAAATTCATTCTTTCTCTTCTTCTAATCTCAATTTTACATCATCACGTTAAATGGTTTCTATTTTTAGAAAGCAACACAAACAATTATTTTTCAAACACTTACTTTGGTGATCAATGTCCTGTACATATCGGTCATATCGAGTTTGCTTTCAACGTTCGCCAACTTCTGCCATATTTTTCCTCTTAGTGCTTCCGGAACACCAAGTCGTACAAGCGGTGCCAAGTTCTTAGGCCTCTTCTCAGTGTCCCACTCCTTCACAATTGGATCCCACTCATCTAGCGTGTCCTGTGAGCAGTCTTTCGACACCTCCCCAGTGCCACTGAGCAAAGGTTCATCCCCATCCGAGCTGTAATCCGACGGACAATCATCCTCAATAGACACAACACTCGACGACCGAACCATTCTCGAAAGATTATTTATTCCGAACTTAAGTAGAGACGACGACTGTGGTGTCGGCTCGAGTATCTCTTCTGACGGATCGATAGATGCCACTTCCCAAGAGGCCTCATCGGTTTTCTTCAAATGCAAGTAGAAACGAAGCGACATTGGACGCTTCGACGTAAAGTGATCCATGATGCGAATTTCTGTTTGCGACTGAATTGTGACTGGCGTTTCGATAACGAATCGCACTGGCTCTTGTATTCCTCGGATTACAAGGTCCACAGCTACGGTGAGGAACATTTTTTGAGATTCATAATTGAGCTGTTCGAAGGCCTTGTCATTGGCCTTCCATTCGGCGCGGATTTGATACGGATTGAGACACAATGCAATCTGGTTATCGGTCGGGTTCACCTGGTAGCCCATAGAGACCATGTCGAGTAGCTGCATGTCGGCTTGTCGGACGAGTTTACCTGGACTCAGTAGAACACCGAAGCATCGCTCAATGAAAAGTGGTTGCAGAGTATTTGATGCAGTCTGCTTGACGGTTATGCAAACTTCTTTGTCTGTGTTGCAGCGTAGTTTGAAGCATGACTTGTCACCTCGGGGAACTGCAGAGTAAGCCTTGGCGACTTTCTCACGGATCTCCAGAGAGACTATAAATTCGTAGCCGGCTGTGTTGAGTGGATTGCCACTCATATCGGATGTTATGGAGTTGATCATTATGTTGTCCGGAGCCGAGGTAACACTGCACGTCAGGCTAGCTGGGTATCGACGAAAAGCTTTGTGGAAACATGCTGCAGTAAGAAAATGAAAATAAGAAATTTATCTGTTTGGGATTTGATTGATCTTACCGCTGACTTGATTTACAGCTTCAGGTATCTGACATCGGAACACATGGCACTGAAACAACGAATCACCGTGTAACCAAGTGAATGCAAAGCAACCCTGTTCGGGGCTTCCTATTGGTCCGCGGAAATATAAAATAATGCTTTGCACTTCGAATGACGATATAATCGATGTGTTATCAGCGTCATAGAGCCTTCACGGGAATGAAAGAATCATTGAAAAACAATTGACTGTTGTTTAAAACCTTTTAACTCACATTACAAGTCCATCGGAACAATTCGGGATACTAACAGAGACCTTTAGACCGACTGAGTTCGAGCCACTGTTCAATTCGCTCATGATTCTGTAAATATCTCGTTCGGATTTTGGTGCGTTTATATTTGCCGCACCAAGGTATGTAACACCTGAGAAGATTGTGCAGCCATGTTGGTCGATATCTGAAACTAAACGAAATGAAAAAACTTTTGAGCAATACTCGCCGCGAAGGCAGCACTGATAAAGGGCAATCAAAATCAATTAAGAATTCATCACAACTATTTTTTTGTTGTTGTTGATTAGTTTGGCATTTAACAGTTAAGTGTTTTGCTACAACGATTGACTGCAGTTGATGTAAAAATTGATTTATTATTTATTTGTATCACTTTTCTAGGTCGCTATACTAGACACCAATTGCAACAAATGGCTTGAGAAAAAGTCGGAGAGGAAACGCTCATGTGTGCCCTGTCTCTGACATTGTTGTAACTTTGAAATCTTTTTTGGACGCTTGCAACCTTAGAAAGCCATTAAAGAAGCACTGAAAAATTATCAATACAATCGTGTGAAAAGACACGCACAGAGGACATGAGATTGTTGTGGCAACAGGTTCGGTTCTTAGTTAGGACGATGTCTTTCAACTTTACTCTGGAAACTGTATGAATGCAAATCATCACAATGAAAGACACGTAAGCAACCGCTTAAACTTTCTTTGAAAGACTGACAATGATGTTAATGTTATATTATGTGGAGCCGGCTAGTCACCAATCAGATAGACCTATATCTCTAAGCGTAATACACCAACTCAGGGGTCATTTAAATTAAAACACTAAGTTTCTCCTGGTATAGACAGAAGGACTAAGTTGCGATAGTGTAGTTTACAAGTTAACTTGCTTTGAGAAGTTAAGTTGAAGAACTGGCTGCCCAAAGTTTTAAATCTAGTTTTGGCTAATGCTAGGCGGCGCAGAACACGTGCTCAAGCGTTTTGCTAGCCGATAAATCTATACAGTTACTGCAGGTGTCCGATGAAATTAAACTCAATCAGCGGCCCCACCTCCTGGAGTACTTCTGTCACGGAAAGCTTTCGTAGTTCGTTCGTTCCGGCAATAAACAGTAGGTCCACTTCACATGTGTCAAATTATAAAGCGCACAATACAGTGGAGGAGCGAAAAGCTGGGCTCTGGCCCTTCGTGGGCTGTTACCCCTCTAATGATGATGATGACGAACAACCTGAATTTAGCACTGGGAACCTTTAGAATTTGTTCCATTCTAAGTTGGCAGTAACTGGTCTAAAGATTTTGGTTATGCGACATGTTACCGTCACTGAAGGTTTTGAGTCAGAAGCTGTTGTTGAATAACCCTTAATGTGCCAGCGTGATCGTATGATCTCACATTCAGAAGAACTATGTCCTCCCCTCAATCAGTTAAAATTAAAAAGGAGAATCTAGTGCCAAAAGATCAAATGGCAGTAGATTCTGAATCAAATTAAGGGAAGATGCTTCTGTTGTTTTTAACACATTGAATGCCACGCCATTTACGAACACACTTAGTGCCGATCACCGGTGACCCCCATGGCATTCAACGTGTTAAAGCACCCGTGTTTCCAATACATATCAGGCATTGTAGCCTTTTCAAGCGCAAGAAATTATTATTTAGAGCGGTCCACCATACCACTACTTCTCCGTAGAGCAAGATCGGTCTTACTATAGAAGTGTAGATCCAACGGGGGACTTTTGGTTGTAGATCCTACTTTTATCCAAACGTTCTTTTACAAAAATAAAATGCAATTTGTGCCCTTTCAATTCGTTCCTGGATGCTGAGGTTCAAGGTAAGCTTTCTATCGAGTATGACAGCAAGAAATTTGGCATGAAAATGTTGCTAAACTTTGCTGTTAAACGACAACCGTGTTTCCTTTTAAGAGATTACGTGCCGCAAAACATGAAATACAAAGTTTTCTATTCATACTTCAAAAGTAGGTCAAGTGAATGTATTCGTACTAATTTTCTACGAAGCTTGATTTTTTGTGACACAATGTGCACCAATGGTTACACGGTAAAAAAAAAGAATTATAAAACCTTAACTGACAATACGATAACAAAACACACAAAAAGACAAACATAAAATCCATGAGTGTTCTTTTCACACTAAGCCAACTGACACACTTGACACCCCACATTGAATGATAAGAACACAAGTTTTTCCATTAAGAATTTAACACAAAAAATTACGCACCTTCTTCATCGGTATCACTTTTTTCCGGTTTCATATCGTCTTGTTTTTCACCACCTGCTGGACTCGCATCGATACAATCGTAGAACACCGAATGACCAACCTTATTGACATCAGGAGTCGATAGATCCGATTTCGGTGATAATAAATCACTGGGCCGTCCAAGTGTTTGAGTGCCCAATTGTGTGAATCTACCAGTTGATTTAGATGTCCCAGCCAGAGGGAGTGTCAATGACTTTTGTGCCAATTTTGCAGCATTGGACGAAGCTAACAGAGAGTGAATACAAAAAAACAAAACCAAAAACAAAATTATAATTTTAAACTACAAAAAATGTGCTACATTTTGACTAGACCAACACAAGTTTGCGTTCGATAAATGTCAAGACACTTGAGGGATTTGTTTACGTTATACAAGAGGTTTCTATATATGTACCACATGCATCACTCTACATCTATGTATGTACCAAAACAAAAAAGGAAAAGGGGATGGGCAGGATAAAAATAAAGACAAAACAAAGCTCACTCCAAAACGTTGATGACATTGTTGAAATATTTTCCTCAATCCGATTTTAATTCACTACGCGACCGCTGTAAAGTATTCTCCGTTTCAATTGTATGGCGTAATAATTCGTAAGAAACAAATAAATTCATTTGTCGCATATGGTTTATTGTCTCTCTTGCTTGACAGAGCATTTGTCTCACAAGATCAGTCTCAAATCAATATCGCGAGGGACGAGTAAAGCTCTCACTCATTCAATCAAAACCGAAACCAAACATTAGATCAATTATCGACCACTTGCGTTCTTTTCGTTGGAAGCGCCCGAAATCAACTCACGCGACAAAAATAAAAAAAAAAAAGAGAAAAACAGAAGCACGATAAAGCCCAATTGAGCAAAACACGATAAAACGATGTTACAAAGAAACAAAAAGAGAGAGGCTAAAAGAAAACATTTAAATTGTTGTGAGTAAGCGTAGCGGCTGTGTTACTTTCAGTAAAGTATTGCGTTTTTTCAAAAAGAGTAAAATAAAATATATTTAGAATGAAAAACAATTAACAAACGAATTTCTACATGAGAGACAATGAGAAGAAGTAAATGACGTTGGAGAAATATTCATCAAATGCAGTGCGAATGTGTGATTAGTATTCTATATAAAATCGAGATAGTTTGCGAAACAACGCCTACGATTTAAAGCACCTTATCACCTTTTTTTTCTCACCGAAAAAGAAATAACGTTATGGCACAACAATTCTAACACAACTATATTGATCATGCAAATGAAAAATTAAAATTGTTACAACAATTCGACTCCAGGGAAAGCTGTTCAAACTGAAATGGAGGTTAAGTTCAAACTACGATTTGTAAGTGAATGGGAGGCGGTATCAATAGAGCAATTGCTATCATTATTGATCTCTCATTGAGTATGCCTCTTCGACGTGATTAGAGATTTTAGAGTGTTTTGTATTTTGATTTAGTTCATTATTGTGTTCTAAATAGAGACACAGCTTTGGTTGTTTGCGAAAAAGTTACAAATTTGTCTTGGAAGAACAAGTTTGGTGTTGATAATTTTGTCAAGCTCAACAGCTGGATTAAATAATGCAAAACTGTGATAGAAAAATAGCCTACATTAAAGAAAAGAGTTATCAACCTCTTGCCCGACAGCGCTAGACCATTTACAGACACGTTTTCATACTAATGGATTGAAAAACTCGAGGTGTAAATTTTAAAATGTATAGAAAATGTTGATGCATTGTACGGTCATAAAAAATATGTGTAAATTTTCATTTCCTTCAAATACTATCATCAATGTGATGGCTTAGCAATTCCGATACCAGCCGTCGTCGTTGTAGCGAGAAATTCGAGCACTTGTGGAAGTGACACACTTCACAGTGAATCACAAGACTTTTTTAAGACCGAACTTTTCATAAATGATCAAAGCCTTGCCATGCACAGTGCGGCGTATCTGAAATTTATATTTTAAGCGACATAATTGTGAAAAGTTTGAACGGGTTTGGTGAACATCCCGGCTCAAACTGGTTCCATTAGGGTGCGGAATGGATCTCCGCATTGTGGTATCACAATGGGCCTAGTCTGGCCTAAGTGTGGTTGGGCCTCTGTTGCCCTAGCCAACCACTCTAACCTTGGTGAACATCGGGCCAGAATCGATCGTGGGTGATTTAGCTGGAGTGAGTCTTAGTCTTGACAGATATTTTTTGTAAAACTTTAATTATGTGAATAGAAATCAATCAATCTTAGGTGTGACTTTCGCGAAAATTTACGGTCTACTTAGGCCGTAATCAAAACTATTGTGGTCTAACTTATCCGGTGTGTTCCATACCGGACTCGATTGAATGATAGTTTCCTGCATATAACAAAAGTTCCCTGATCTCTGCAGCCGCTACGGAAATCATTGAAGTGGTCAGCCTTCTGGTGTTATTGCAGAAAAGGCAGTGCCCAATTAGAACGCCTACCAGTCTGCTAATAGTCGTTCTACTATCTGCTGCTGCTTTGTTCTGCTTTTAAAATTTAGGTCAAATTTGTATAAAGATGTTGCAGGAATTTAAATTACTCCATCTGGAGTTTTCTGTCGATATGGCGTCTGCAAGTAGCTGTGAACACGGAGGGAAACGAAGTCTCCTCATTATTATTTAAGACCATAATCCCTTTTTATCTAGCTAATTCGTTGGTTCTTTCGTTGCCTAGGATACCCGTGAGTGCAGGGACCCAGTAGAGAGTAAGACTACATCTGTCCGCCATCTCACCCAGAGATTTGTGGCATTGATTTACCATCTTTGAATAAGTTTTGTTTGAGTTAAAACAAATTTAAATGTTGCTTACGATAAGTTTTGTTGTTTCTGTAATTTTTAACTGATATGCTTTATTAAAAAACCAATGATGCAGAAAGGCGCGCAATTGAATAAACTGTCGAACTGCATCATTAACTCATTTTTTTTGGCGGTTAAGACGCGATATTGTTAACCTCGTCTCGTCCCTCGGCCGTTACTTTTTGAATCAAAAGCAGTCTTTTTTCTCAAATATCTTCAAAAATATGAGACATACAGTTTTGAAACTAAGGGACTAGTTTTTTTAGCAGTTGTGGCAAAAAGTTTTTTTTTAATCGAACCTAGATTCTTTGCAATAAAAGAAATCAAACTACAGTTGCTTGCCCCGACGGACAGATGAAGGGTTAATCAACCCTAATTTTCTGCTCTTTCAGAGAACCCATAACCTCAAACTATTCTTTGAACTAATTATTCCATGAAATAGTTAAAAGCTAATTGTTTGAAAGAAAAAAACGCGAAAAAGGATCACTTATGTTCAAATCCAATTAGGATAAGTCATTTACAGTCTAAAGCTGTTTTCACTAACGTATGTATGTACCTTGAAGTCCTTTGTGATTAAATTATGAGGAACAATGTCATAGCTCCATAATTACCCTCGTGAGTTGTGCCCTACTTTTCGCACGACTAAAGTGCTTGACAGAAAGCATGCGACGTGAAAGAAAAGGGCTTTAGTAAATCGATTTTGTTTTACCACAATACCTTAACAGTTTAAATGGACGGCAGTGCTTAAAGTTGATGCAAATGTAAGTACCACAGTGATACCATGATAGAGATTTAAAAGGGATAAGAAGAAGGCAATGACTGTTGAGGCAAACATTGTGGATACAACTTTTTTTTGTTTCATCTTATTTGGATTTTATTTCATTTTTTCAGCAAAAATTTACATTGCACAATTTTCAGAAATTGCTTACTTTTAACCTTACTACTGAAAAAGATATGGATAACACTTTAAAATTGAAAAAAATTGACAATGTTTCCGTCGATGAAAAGTTGAGTTTTATTGATAACGGTGTGCTCTGGTGGTGCATCAGTTCGCAAATGAAATAAACGCTTCTGCGCAAAGCACTTATCTCCGCAAAGTGGATAATTGCTTTGCACAATGTGCATTTTCAGGGTTCAATAAACAATGTTTAAAGTCACTTCCGACCAGTTAACAAGCACTAACATACAAGCTTAACATGTTCTTTATTGATTTTTGTTTTTATTTACGACTGTTTAATTCATAAACAAAGAATAAAAACGATTTTCTTTTCGACCGATTTTCCGAAAACCCATACGATTTTCTTCGCGCCAGTAACCTGTAAAAATTCTGTCGGGACTTGACGTATAATATTAGCTTGTCAAATATCTCCCTTCCGCCTTTTTGTCTTTTGAATTTCCCGGCTATGTACAAAGCGCTACAGAGCTCGTATCTGGCAATCTTTGAAAGGTCTTGACATAACCTACAAAACGACGCTATGCATGATTAGTTTGGATACGAGTTCTGTAGCGCTTTGAACATAGCCGGAAAATTCAAAAGACAAAAAGGCGGAAGGGAGATATTTGACAACCTAATATATTCCCCACCAGAGGGGCGGAAACTAGTTTCCGAATCGTGAATTGGAAAAATCATTTTAGGGTTCCCTTTGAATGGAAAAACAGAACCCTACTAGAATTACTTCGTTGTTTGATATTCATTAGGATTTCACAAGCAAGATGAATGGAGGAACAAACATAATCATGATCGACAATGAGATGAAAGACAGAGATGCATCAACGACAATTGGGCGGTTCTATGCCTCTTAGTGGATGCTACTTCCCATTTCCTAAATTGTAGTATCCAAAATCGTATTCATACTAAATAAAACCTGCAAAAATTATGTTCGGAAAAATTTTCACCAGCAAAAAAAAAAATGGCGAAACTCTAACGGAGTGTCATCTGCAGTTTCTACAGTTTCCGAGTCTTGCCAACTTTTTAAAGATGGCCGAAAGATAAAGATTCAATCAAAACTTGATTTCGATTAGACAGCATAATCCAAAAAAATTAATTAAAGATAATAAAAAAGAAACAATTACATTGTTGTTTATGAAACAACAAAAAAGGTTCTCATGTTTGTCAAAATCAAATTCAGTAAGGCACTACTAGAAAAAAACATGAACACTTGCCTGTACACACGTTCCATTTACATCGGAAAACACGTGTGGGGGAATTTTTATAGTTGCCACTTGCTAATAGTCAGGGTGATTATTACTAATTACAGTTTTGAGTTTTACAATCTGATTAAAATTTTGCTCTTTCGGGGTATGCACATTCTATCGGCGCCACATAGGAAAGTAGGGTAAGAGGATGAAACAGTTTGTAAGTATGTAATGAAATTGCGAAGCGAATAGCGTGGATAATTTTTCTATCTTATCTATTATTAGTTATATAAGGAAAGAATGTGGGCACTTGGAAAATTAACTGAATGAAAGACAGTCAAGTCAGGTTATTATCTCAGCCAATTCCTCCACGTTTGGTAGACTAATTCTCATTTTTTCCATAATCACAAGAAGAACACACAAAAATTGCACCTAAGCAAAGAACTACGACGACTTCTGATTTCTTATTTTCAATTTCCGTTGCCCCATTTGTGTGTTATGGGATGAGCTCTAAAACATTTAGTCCCACGAGCTTAACTATGTCATTTCAACAGAGCATTAGCATTCAGCTTACTTATCTGACCTAGCTCAGTCATCAGTTAGTAAGGTTTCTCTTCTTTAAGCCTTTTTTTTACCTTAAAGCAAATCCAAGTCGCTTAGGATTAACTTATCTTTGGCATTTTGGATCCAAGATAAATGTCATAACTTTTTTTAAATCAGAATGAAACGTTTGGAAATATTTTGTTATGCAAACAATGCGCAGTACTATATTTCGATGAGTCTAAATCAATTATAGATAATTTTTATCTGTGGATAAAAATAGACGCAGTGCAAGTAATGTTTTGATAAAGACATGGTCGAAAAACAAACCATTTTTGTTTTATAACCCTTTCATGACCACGTCCAATTTCAGCCGGAGGGCAAATTTTTTTTTTTCGATTCATCAAAAACAAACTAAAAGACCCTAAACATTCTTTTTGCACTAATTATAACGCGCACAACACAGTGGAGGCACAAAAAGCTAAGCTCTGGCTCTTGTAAAACTAAACGGGCTGTTACGCCACCCAATGTATGTATATTTCCTTGACCAGGAATCTAACAGTCGTCGATTATTAACCAAAATTTAAGGCAACACACATGTAGAAAAGAAAATTAGTTGTACAACACTGTGCAAATGCACAAAATGCATTGCGGGCTGTTAGGTTCGCGAATTTCGAAAAAGCTTTCAAATGAATTTTGTATTAGGTAGTCAAATATCTCCCTTCCGCCTTTTTGTCTTCTGAATTTTCCGGCTATGTACAAAGCGCTACAGAGCTCGTATCCAAACTAATCATGCATAGCGTCGTTTTGTAGGTTATGTCCAGAACTTTCAAATGATGTATTGCCAGATACGAGCTCTGTAGCGTTTTGTACATAGCCGGAATATTCAAAAGACAAAAAGGCGGAAGGGAGTTGAAGATTGAATTGAATCGTGTATGGGCTGCTTAAGTGTGTTCCTAAATGGCGTGGCATTCAATGTGTTAATTTTGGAAGAGATGTTTGTTGGTTCTGAAAGACGAAATATTTTTTTAGACAACAATTTTTGTAGACGATTTCACTCAAGTTATTTATAAACCAAGAAAAAATCGTAATCACCAGCGATGTTAAAATGCTGGTGTCTGTGTTTTTGAAACTAGGTAGTAACTAGTAGTCCTGTCCATGTCTGGTACCATATTACAACAGTGTTTTCTAATTACACAAGACCAGAACTCCAGGTAGATACACAACATAGTTCCCCAACGGTGGTATGTTACGACAGTCTGTGATAATCGTCACAGTTGCACACGACGCCATGTGCAAGGGATGATGCGTAACACGCACGGGGAAAAACCTATGCCAAGCACATTGCGTAGCTCAGGCATGAGTCAATGGCGTTTTTAAAATCATTAAAATGGCAGCATTATCTGAAATCATGCAGATTGTAAGTGAATTCTTCTTCTTTTGACCACGAAAAATAATTAATCAAGCATGCAATAAAAAAAAAAAACAAATAAATGCACACACTGAACTAAATGACATCCAAAGTCCTACAGTACAACATAAACACTTGTGTATCACCTGTTTCTTGCATTAGATCTGAGACATTCACCACATTGTTATTTACACCGTTCACATCGTTCATAGCATCCAAAATGTAGGCCTGAACCTCCATCGAATTACGTCCGTTGTTACAACGAGTGACTGACTTCTTAGTCGGCGAGTCCAAACACAAGCCGTTCAGAAGTTCATAGTCGCACTTCGAAAATATTACATCTAGAGACACAGACACATTGTCAGGCGTTATACAAAAAAAAAAAAAAAAAACAATTAAAAAAAAAAAGAGTGAAATAAAAGTCTAAAAGGCGACACACTAGGTGCGGTTAAGTAAAACAAAACAAAACGAAACGAAAATTAAGAGCCACAGGAGCATGCTGCTGATGATATGTTTTCTGTAGTCATGCATAGTCGTGCATTCGCTTGGGTTGCTTGGGACAAAAAGCTGACTAACATATCTCAATCGCTACCGTGCCGTGTTAGGTTTACCTGTTTCCTCGAGCTCCCGGATCGCCTCGGTCATGTCGTTCTTTAGATCATGGAAGTCCCCGTTGTTGGCTATGTTCAGAGTCGGCGACTTGCTCGGCTTCACGTCCATCGGGGTGTCTGCGACAATTTCGTATTCTCCACTTGTGCTTATTGAGTCAGACGATTTCGTGCTGAGATTATCATCCATGACGCCTCCGGATTCAACTTGATCTACAATTTCAGTTGTGTCAGTCGCTGTTTAGTTGCCTATCGATGCAAGTGGAAGCATCCTTTTCGCATTGAGACTCATCTAGGTGCCACACTGAAACGAGAGAAACAACAAACAGATTATCGCAGTGGCCGGTTATTGCTCCGCGAGTGGGAAATCGATGACGAATAATCAGTGTGTAGACACCCTGTCCGTGGTGACCGCAAATGCAAGTGCAATAGGTACCTACAGCGACAATTATTATCTGTGGTCCGAGTTTTCTCACGGACTTGACCGATGAGACGAGAGAAAATTCAATTCCGGAAATCCCTGCACTGTCTTTCAGAGAGACAATGTGAATGCAATTAACACAAATTCAATAAACCGATTCACTTCGCGAGAAAATGAGAAAAGATTTCCAACTTTTTTCCCGATCAACTTGACTGTCAAAATCGATGACGATGGCCATCGGATATGCAAATGGAAACCTGTCTTTTGGATTTTTGTGACGACGGAGTGTTTTACTTACCATAAATTTGTTCTTCGGTTGTAGTGGACGATTAATCAATTCGTTTCGTGATAATTTTTAACACAATTTTCGATTTGTATTTAGTTTTTTTTCTATTTTCTTTTTCGTGTAGCAATCAAATTGTACTTTTCTCAGCTGCGTGAGGTATCTCTCACACTTCTTTGCCAAGCTTCACGCACACAATGACGGCAATGTGGTTCACGTATAAGAATGTTTACATCTTTTTTATTTGCAAACAATATGTGGGAGTGAAAAGCAACTGTACGATTTGTGTTGGCCGGAGTGGGGTAGCAAGATATTTGTCGCCATTGGAGTTGTCAAATATCGGTAAGGTAGGTTTTTGAGGAGTGTGATTCGATTGTGAGAGATAGGTGGCGTTGTAAATGGATTGCAAATGGACGCACACAGGAAATATGGAAAGCCGAAATTTTAGAACATTTTTTTGATATTTATTTATCAACTGTAATTTGAAATAAAAATACAGTTTTATTAAATCACCTAATTTTTTATTCTTAGATTTTAAATAACTTCTAAAATTTAAGTTTTACAGGTTGTGACAAAAGTAAGCAAACAACATGAGTGCAAGTGCTTCGTACTCATGCAAAAACAAATTCAAAGGAGTCTTCGCCCAAGAAACTTAAATACAGTTTGATTAAACGACTTTAGAACTTTTCAACGCAAAAAAAATACTCCGATCAGACAAAAACTGTAATAACTAAACAGCAAAAACAAAAACAACGTAGAGTAAGTACACCATAATCAAATTAAACAATTTTACACAGGATAAATGAAATTAATAATTAGTGGTAAGGCCACATGCTTTGATAACAGCAGACAAACAATATGGGATCTAGATTACCCAATTTTGCAACATTTGGCTTTATTTCGGACCCCTTGTAGTCAACTTTCGATTTTCTTGTATGATCTGTGATATTTCGTTTTAATTTCTGTTTTAAAAGATGTCCAATGATGTTTAAACTTGTAAGGTTTCAATTTGTTGAAGTATTTTGAAACTTTCAGTTGGCGTCGTGCTTTATAAACCAACCAATCGTTCACTAAAAGCAAAGCATGCTTAGAGTCCTTATCCTATTGGAAAATTAATGACACTTTCAGGCCTAATTTAGGAACCTTTTCCTGCAAGTTAGCCTTGACGATCTTCAAATTACTAATCTTATAAAGGGTTTTCCAATAAGGACTTTTTTTTTAAATAAAACGCAAACCATTTGAGATATTTCAAAAAATTTATTAACGGCTTGAAGTACAATCAAAACATTTATGAATAGAACTCGACTTCGTTCATATGGCCACAGCGGGCACGTTTGCAGCGGCCGATTCGTTGGACTCAATTATTTATGATTCGGCCACACATTTCGGTCGAAACGACAACTATTTCGCGTTCAATTTTGGCTTACAGCTTTTTCAACGTTGTCGACTTGTTGGCATAAGCCAATGACTTAACGTAGCCCCAAACAAAATAGTCTAGAGGCCTTAAATCGCACGAATAAGGCGGCCAATCGACTGGCCCATTTCATGAGATAACACGCTCAACAAACTTAGTCTTGAATAAATTGATTGTAACGTCTGCTGTGTGGTTTGTGGCATCATCTTGTTAAAACCACATATTGTCCAAGTCCATATCTTCCAATTTGGGCCAAAAATAATCGATAATAATGCGTGATAACGCTGGCCATTCACAGAAACGTGATGAGCGTTATCGTGGACGAAAAAGTATGGCCCAATAACGCCGCCGGCTTGCAAACTGCACCAAACAGTTATGTTTTGTGGATGAAGTGGTGATTCAAGAAGCACATGCGGATTTTTACCCGGCCAATAACGCATATGTTGGTTATTGACAAACCCATTGAGCCAAAAATGAGCTCAATGCATCTTCTCCAGAGATCAATCGGAGAACGTACGTCGCTTCAAATGGTCCATCGGATTCAATGCTTGAGACAGCTTGATCTTGTATGGGTGTAAGCCAAGATCATTGCGCAAAATACGCCCTACGCGTTCTTGAGAACGCAGTGGAATTGACTGATTTGGATTTGGAAACGGCAGCGATATTTTCGACACTTCGACCAACCCGTTGTCTCACTGACACGGCAACATCACACAACGAATATGTAGACTCATATTTTTGTACTAAGCTTGTCTACTAGAGCGAGAGCTACGACCGAAAATTGGAATTAACGCTCTTAATTTTGCTGAAAATGTTGAAAATGTGCTGAAAATGGCAGTTCGATGAATAGTGAAAGGGTGCGTTCACAAATTAAGTTCAAAGTTGTCAAGCCCCTAGTGGAAAATCCTTTACTTACATTTTTTTCCACATTTTTTAACACGATCTATTTTTTTCTGTCCGTTACTTTTTCTTTGACCATGTTTAATCTCACTTATTTTGTTCTTCATGAATTCTAAATATTTTATATTACTTAAATGAATTTATAAAGTTTGTGGCTTGTTTATTTGAGATGTTAAGTTACTTCTTATGTACCCTTGAATAAACAAAAAGTTAAAAACAAAAATCGAAGAGAATGGCAGCCATTTCTAATTCTGTGACAACCAACGTATTTATTCCTCAACATTTCTTTCCAATTATTTCGATACTTTTTTCATAATGAACTTCTGATTCACTTCTATGCCGCTTTGAAGAACAATTTTCTATTTCCTGTATGACGTGTCTCAAGTCTTAAGCTGAAAACCGAGCGAAACGACTCCCCGTGAATTGTTCGAAGTCCCATAAAATGGGGAACTCCCAATCACTACCAAATAAAAGAAGCAAAACTTATTATATTCAACTCACGATCACTACCAAATAAAAGAAGACAAACTAATTAAATTGAAATTTTCCAATAGTTTATTATTATCAAAACAATGCATAATCAATTTTTGTGTATTTATTTATTTTTCTTATTCTTTTTTTTTGTTAGATTTTATGTATTTTATACGTTGTTCACTTTCTGTAATTTTCTAATAATTGAAAATGCCAATAAAAATACATATATCATATTTATATATATTTATAAAAACAACTTAACTGTATGCGTAAAAAATTTACAATATTTAAAACAGTTTTTTATTTTTTTTATTTTTTATTTTTCATTTCAACTTAAGCTACATGTATGTATATATCTAATATTAAAATTGCTGTATAAATTATATTTATAATTTAATTAATTATTATAAAATAATGAAAATGAAATAAATGAAAAAAAAAATATTTAATTAAAGAGAAGCTTTCGCTAAAAAAATAATTCTAAAATTGGACTATCTAACGTGTGTACGCGTTTCATTTTTTTTTTTTTTGTTTTTCTTTAATATAAAATAATTAATCTATGAATTCAATTTAAATGAAGTTCTTATATTTTTTAATATAATTTTGTTCTTTATTAATAAGATTTTTTTTTTGTGGAGGTATAAATGTTTTTTTCGTATTTCTTAAAAAAAAAACAAAATTTAGCTAATTTCTTGTATCTAAAAAATGTGTAAATTTTAAGATTAATTGAAAGCCCTCGAATAATGAAAACTTTTTTTTTGTAGAATTGAGTGATTTAGATTTGTTTTTTTTTTATGAAACCTGAAGTAAATTTTTTGTTTCGAGTTTAATGGGGGAATGAATTTAGATCGATTAAAAGGGAGTAGGGGAGATTCACAAGCTTGTGTAAGCAGATTAAAGCCAAATATGCTTTCGTTTTTAATTTTTGTGACAATATATGCATAAATTATAAATTTAAATTGACGTAGGGCAAATAGTTTTCGCAGCTAGGCTCTTTTGTTATCAGCTTACTTCCAAGTTCCTGATAGTAGATATATAAAAAATAAAAGTTCTGTGTACGTCAACACAGAACTAGAGAAATTTGTCAAAATTAAACGGAGTTGTTTTTTCATTAATTTATTTTAGTTCTTTCTATTTAGAAATTTCTGTAAATTACTTTATTATTTTTTTTTAATTCCCTTTTAGAAATTCATTTGAACCAAAAAGAGTTGTCTAAGAAAAGTTTTCGAGCGTGCACTGCCCAAAGATTCATTTTGATCGCAAAAATTCTCGAAGTGAAAAATTAAAACATTTGCTTTAAGCTTTGACTCTAAAATGCAACATAAAAAAACAGGAAAGAAGGCTTTCTTTGCAATAGAGGACATAAAAACGAATTTGTAGAAAATTTAGTGGATAAATTCAGAAAATCAGGATGGAAGAAATCGCTGAAGCTACATGTTTCTCTATTCGATTAAAATTTTTGCAATAAAAGTATAAAGAGTAATAGTAAAGAGCATGGTTATAGGTCTCGTCCCATAGAAAATGGGATTCCAATATCATTGGCGATTACGCATAGAGAAAAATATGAAAAGTGTACAAGAAAACCAAGGAAATCTGTGCACCTGAGCTAAGAAGAAAGTGCTATCCGTGACAAACAAAACACAAACAACAAGTCGAGTCTATGCAAAAAGACTGCTTTTTAGACTTTCATTTTCAAGGAAACAACAAAACCCTTATAGAATCACTTCGGTGTCCATCTGTCTGTCTGTCTGTCTGTTTGTTCACAAAAACTCTTATTTGATCTACAAAAGCATGAAAGATAGATGCTGTCTCTAAGACTCATGGAGCTCTTCAAGGAATGATATTTGATCAATCAGCGATGCGAAGAAACGCCTTTGGATCACAGACTTAGTTCGTTCTGTGCAAATTTGATGTTAAAAAGAGTTGAAAAATTAAAAAAGTACTTAAATAAGACGACACAGTTTTTTTTGTCTTAAAATGAAACTAAAGACTTGATCGCGATAATCACAAGTGACTTCAAAACAAATGATTTCAATCTGATTTACACATAACCTGCTACATCTCCCGTGAAATAAATAAAAAAAAGACTTTTCTCCGATATAAAATTTATCGATACAATCACTGAATTCTACAAACTCTCACCTCATCTCCATTCTATCTCAAACTAAAAACAAACTAGAATTCATTGCCAATTTCCTTTGCCGAATAAATATCCCTATAAACACTATCTTAACCATTTTTTTTTCCATAAATTTATTATCTTACTCTGCGACACAGCCGAACTTTCCTCATATCCACATAAATTTTGAATTTGTCATACATTTTCCTATCTCTCTCCGTTTTCCCTTACGCTTCTATTAAATTTTCGTTCATTGGAAAAAAACAGAATGTTTTCTTTTGGGTTTTCTTTTTTTTTTTTTTGGTTTTCATAATGAAAGTTTGAAATATTCAAAATACTTGTATCTTATCTCTAGAATTTTACGTGAATTGTTTTTCTTTTGTTTTTTTGCTTCTTACACTTATTTATACAATACATATAATTAAAGTTAAATTTTGTTTTACTTTTTTTTTCTTAAATATTTTCTGTTTTCGTTTGTGTGTTTATAATGGAGATTTTTGCTGTATAAAAAAACAACCTTAAGTTAGGCATAAATATTTTACAATCTTGATTTTGGTTTCTTTTCTTTTTTTTTTGTTTTATCTGTTCTGTTTAAATTGTATCGATACAAAAGGCTGTGTGATTTTTTTTCTTTTTTTATTTTTTTTGTATATTTGGTTTTTTGAAACATTGTGTACTTTTGTCATGTTTATCGTTACATATATATAAAATTTGTATTTTCTCTTTTCTTTTTTAAATTTAATTTATATATTTAATTTCTTTTCTTTTTTTTTTTTTTTGCTTTTCCGCAAAAACACTCAATAAGTGTTCGTGTAGAAAAATCGGCAGTTTTATTCTGGTAAATATTGATTTATATGCACAATGTGTTTTTCTTTTTGTGGTGAATTTATTTCTTTTTACATATGCAATAAAAATACTCTATATATACTTTCTTTTTTTGTTTTTGTGAGGATTTTTATTTATTCTTTTTGGATAAATATATATAAATACTTTACATAATATGCAAATATGATTTAATTAATGAGGTCCAAATGTTGTTTTTTTCTTTTCTTGTTTGTCCGAAAAAGGTTAATAATAAAATTTCAACTTTTCTTTTTTTTTTTTTTGCTTCCGTAAATTTGTATGTATTATATACTTAAACATAAATCTTACAATTGTTACAAAACGGAAAAAAAGATAAATTAGAAGATACACATATCCTAAATAGATTCCTTTTCATTGTCCATTGTCGTCCACACAATGGGGGAAAATATTTTCTTCCTCTTCCTCTCTTTCGAATTGCTTATCCGCTTTTCTTAATTTTAAATTAAACTGGTTACACCAGAAATGTGTTTGTCCTTTTTTTTTTGCGAAATACATATACATAGATTTAATTATTTTAATTTCTATTCCAACGATTATATAAATTTTTATTCATCTAATTTTTGTAAGTTACAAATAAAAGTCCATTATAATTTCCTATCAAAATTTGTTTTTTTGTTTTATCGTTTCCTAAAAAATTCGAAACAGTCTTTTCACACAAAAGGGGGGAAAGTTAAAATACGAAAAAAAAAAAGACAAAACTATAGTCGACATTTTTTTTCCTTTTGAAAAAAAAAAAGAAAAAAAAAAGACTAAAACAAAAAGTAACAATCTTTTTTTTTGTTTACAATCACAGAACGTTTCTTTATTTTATATTCACACATCTTTGCAGCCTTCCCTAAGTATTTTATATTCATTCTTTTCTTTTTTTTAATTTAACTTGATATGGCAAAAAACTTATTTTTTTTTTTAGAAAAGAAGAATGTTGGTAAAATTAGAAATTTTTTAAATTATCTGAATACATATATATAAATTCCCAATAGAGAGTTTTTTTTTTTTAATTATTATTTTCTAATTGCATAGGTTTTTGTGTATCATTGTCTAAATTTATATTTTTTTCAATTATTTTCGTTGTACTTTTTGTTTTTTTTTTGTTTTATATATATTTAACATAGAGTAGGTGTTTATCTAAAAAAAATGGGACTGTACAATACTTTCTTCGATTTTTTTTATATTTTGTGAAACCTTTCTGAGGATTTAACGTTTGTTTTTTTCTGCTAAGACGATCCAACTCAATATTTAAATACATGTCTTAAAATAGGAAAATAAAGGAAATAAAGTAAAAGTAAAAGTGTTGCAAAAATAAGCAGATTGAATTGGTCGTAAGTAATTTTAAAAATAATATAAGTTTGAAGTGTTTCTTTGCTTTTCTAAGCCAGTGACAAAGGTTTTTTTGGCGAGACTTAAAATCAAGATACCTGACTTTTCTAAATCAGTGACATAAGTTTGTTTTGGCGATAACATCCAGATACACTTAGAATCAAGTGTTTCATGCCAACATGCAATATTCTTCAAAATATTTACAACAAAGAATGACAGAAGGCATAGTTTTTAAGATTTTTTTTGTGTCAAAATCATAACAGAGTTGAGGCGCGAAAGGCGAGGCGCGTGGCTCTGGTTCTTAACGGGATGTTACACAACCCAATCTACAGCTGCGGTCAAAATAATAGCAGTGCATAGCAGTAATAGTGTAAGAAAATATTTTCTTCTTGGAGACCTTTAGAATGTTCGTCTACTTTAGAACAATAACTGAAAGGAGTAAACGATTTTTCAATTACTCCAATCATTAGCATGATATTACTCAAGTTGCAAAAAGTTATCCTTTAAAAAGCAGCACTGATATTATTTTGACCGCAGCTGTACCTATGTATGTAGAGATTATGGATGGCATCCTTTTCGTCTGCGAATAAGTTCGTGTCTTCTTCCTTTTTCCAGAATTCACCTAGTCCCAAAGTTCCATCTGTGCAAATATTAGGTTGTCAAATATTTCCCTTCCGCATTTTTGTCTTTTAAATTTTCTGGCTATGTACAAAGCGCTACAGAGCTCGGTTCTGGCAATACATCATTTAAAAGGTCTTGACATAACTTACAAAACGACGCTATGCATGATAAATTTGGATACGAGCTCTGTAGCGCTTTGTACATAGCTGGAAAATTCAAAAGACAAAAAGGCGGAAGGGAGATATTTGACAACCTAATAATATAAAATATTTTGCCATTTTTGGATGATTTCTGCTTTGGTAAAAGACGACAAATAATGAGAAGAGGTTGCCCCGCCTGGTTCGGATCCAGCCCGGGGAAAGAACACCACAAACAATTTTTACGGTTCCACCTCCAGCGAATGACTGACAATCCTCGTGGAGTAGCCCCCGTCATGGAAAGCTTTCGCAATTCGCCGTTCGGAACCAGCATTAAACAGTAGCTCCCCTCTACTTGTGTCAAATTATATCGTGCACAACACAGTGGAGGCGCGAAGAAGCTAGGCTCTAGCCCTGTATGGCCTGTTACACAGATTATTTTTTTTGATAAAAATGTGAACAATTAAAAAGACTGAGAAAAAAAACTGAGAGTCGAAATTGAAACTATAACGAAGCTACTAAGTTTTTTTTCTATTTTTTGGCGTCTGTCAGGCTAGCACGTCAGTCGCAGAAGATTAAAGAACCACCCAGACAAACAGAACTAGACTAAAATAGAGGGAATGAATTGATGGAAAAGTAGTCCAAACCTTACACTTTCGGATTATCATTTGATCTGTAAGGTCTCTGTAAGGCTCTCTTTTAAATGGAATCAAGCTGGTTTCAAAAGAAGCGTCTAAAATTCACCTTTTCAATCAAAAGTTCTTCACTGGGACAGATGTTCTCCAACCGAAAGATTGTGAAATGCATTGTTTGTTTCAATGGAACTAGAAATAGAGGGAGTACGAAAAGTCGGCTACATCACTGCTACAGCCACTTTTGTGACTCAAAACGAGGTTAGGTTTAGAAAAATGTACAACTTATTCGCAGACTGAAAATATAGAGGATACTGCAACGAAGAGAATGCCCTTTACAATTTCTCTTACGTTCTTATGTTAGGTACTTAAAAAAGAAATCTATCCACAATTTGGAAGAGCTTGATGCTGTTGTAAAAGTGTCCAGACAAGGATAGGGTTTGCGTTAGAAGTTTGTCAACAAATCGAATCGAACCGAACCAATCATAACTTGCGTGGAAGTGATAGCGTCAACATCGTTGGTGAATTGGAATGAATTGAAGAATACGGGGAGTGTCATAACCCTTTCATGACCGAACTTATTTTCTGCCATAGGAAAAACAGCCTTTTTTTATTTCACCAAAAACTACGTAAGAGATCCTGAATATTCTTATTGCATTAAGATCGTTTGAAGAAGAATAAAAATGACTGCAATTGAATTTTAAAATGAACTTAAGTTCGTTAAAAATCGATTACACATTTTTCTTTGATCTAGAATTTGAGTGATGTCTTCTCAAATTTGACCACATTTCTAGATGGGATGAAGTCCGTCCTTGAAGTAAGTCCCTGTTGCCAGGATGAGGAAGAGGAGGAAACCACCTTTCACCTCCTATGTCCTTAAAGTAAGTCCCTGTTGCCAGGCTGAGGAAGAGGAGGAAACCACCTTTCACCACCTGTTAGAGCTCCGTAGAAGAATGCATCTAGGCGAGTACTTCCATAATAACCTAGGCTATCTGAAAAGGATCAGCATCTGCCAGATTCGTAGCTTAGTAAGAAGCTCTAAAGGGTTTCAATAGGGTGCGGAGTAGATTTCCACATTGTGGTGTCACATTGGCCTAGTATGGCCTAAGTGTGGTTGCGGGCTCTGGTTGCGCAAGACATCCACTGTAACCGAACCTAAAGTCCCTGTTACGTTCGTCTTGTTGATTAATTTGTCTAGGTTTGGACAGTTGAGATGGTAATACAAAGTTACTACGGAAAAGCCTATAAATAGTTCCGAAAAATTGAAGATTTGTCTACGTAAGTGAGTATAACCCTTTCACGACCACGTCTAATTCCAGCCGCAAGGCAAATATTTTTTTCCATTCACCAAAAACAAAGTAAAAGATCCCGAACATTCTTTTCGCACCAGGCGACATCTGATGCAGACTTTAATGGTCTAAAATCGGGTTTCAGAATAAAATTCCTTCAGTTTTACTGTAATTACCCCAGAATTTCGAGTTGATAGTAAATGAAATTCATGTTGTACAGGAACAATACTGGGCGTGAAAGAGATAACAAAGCAATTTCTAAGAATAATTATTGAACTGGCAATTGAACAATTAAGAAATTTATTAACTTAAACTTTTAGCTGCCACCAGGATATCCAGGTAATAAAATTCATTCTTTTTCTTAAATTCGGTCTTCTTCTTTTAGATCCTGCCTTTTTCGTGCAAACTCTGTATTTTGACACATGTGGATGGGACCTACTGCTTGACCCATTAGAGGTCAAACAAAAAGTACTAAATTTTTTTTCAAACCTTTTTTATTTGAAAGTAAGAGTAAACAAACATAAACTACAAGAAAAAAAAATCAAAAAAAGTAATTTTCATGAAATAACAGGGGTGTACTCAATTGAGTACACTGACCGCTTATGTATGAAAACTTTCAAAACTCGCCTTTTTCGACACAAAGTGTTTTTAAGCACATTTTTCAATGTCAACGTCCTCTTGAATAACAAACGACACACCGCAGCTGTTTTTTAATTTTAATGGGATAATGTCCAACTGCATCTTGAGAAAGGCCAGCGACTATTGATGCAGCCTGGCAAGGTTCTCTTTGTACACCAGCTTTATCAAAAGACCGTAGCTGATTAAAAAGTTGTCGAAAAAAATTCCATGATTAGCTGGGGTACAATTCAGTTTCTGCAGTAAATTTTTAACTACGCGAGAACTCAGTGGATCAGTAGTCGGTGTTTGGGATTTTCTGCAATAAAAATCGAATGAGTAACAAAATTCGATTGAGCTAGCTGCTACCCAATTCTTGTACGCAAAACGGACTGGTTTGCCACGAATGAACTGCTTGGCAGTATGGTGGCCATAGTACTACACCATTGATTCGTCGACAGAGATGGGGAGATGAAACACTTCCCATTGAAAAAATGTCGGCATAAGCCTCTCTGCCAATGGTCTTATTTTTAACATTTTATCAAACAATTTATAATTGAATGGGTGTACTCATTTAAGTACAGTGACCTCTAATGGGTTAATGTCGGTTCTTAATGGCGAATCGCGAAAGTTTTTCATAGGAGAATTTCATTAAGGAAGAGGAGAGTAAGTCGCCTGGTAAAGGTGAGGCTGGAAACATTGTTTGTGGTAATTCCCACTGGTCTTGATTCGAATGCTCGGTTTTAAATCCGCACAAATCGTCCAGCTATGACGGCCTAAGAAATAAAATAAGCTAGGACTAAAATTTTAATCAATTTGAATGGTTTACTTTGAAACACTGAACTATATTAATTGCTTCAATTGCATGACTTCAATTGCAGATCTAAATCAGGACAAATCACAAATAACCAACCCAACCCTTCTGACTCCCGAAACACTGCATGCAAAAACTAAGAATTTAAATCAACTCAAAAGCACGCAAAAAAATAAAGTGAATCAAAAATTTGAACTGAAGCTGTGCAAAGAAAAAAAAGTTTCAAACCAAAAAAGAAAACAAAAATAAACTTTTTTTTTTTTAATTTAAAAATATTTATTCCTAGAAAAAAAAAATTATATAATATATTTTTTAAGAATTGGTATAGAAATAATAATAATTAAAAATAAAACTAATAATTATATTATACAATTTTTTGTTCTTTATACAATAACTATACACAGAGAAGAAAAAAAAATTATTTACTAAGAAAAAAAACTTACTTTATAATAAACTATAAAAAAAAAGTATTCAACCTTAACTTAAGCAAAATTAAAAAAATAAAAATAAAATTTTACAAGACAAAAAAAAATAAGCAAAACAAATTAACAAAGAAAAATATACAATAACGTTATACATATATATATAAAAGAAAATGAACTGTACAATTATCATTTTGTTTTTTTTCTTTAAACAATATATATATATATATCTCATTAAAATTAGGCAGTGATCCTTGGTTGGTGGTCTAATTAATAAGTTTTTTTTTGTTTTTTCTGTTTTTGCATTTTTTTTTCTTTCTGTTTCCATTGCATTTTTACATTTTAGTTTTTACGGTAAAAAAAAACTTGTTTGCTATTATTATAGTATATGCATTAACGGTAATATTACACAAGAATTGGATCTTAGCAAAGAAAGCTAACAGAACTTAAAAAATAGTAATATAATTAACAACAAAAAAGAGGGGGGCGAAGTTACACAAATAATAATAATAATTAAAAAATAAAAATATGTCCAGCAGTTCCTTAAAAATTATTACAAAAAAACAAATTATGAATATTTAATAATATTTATATGTATAAATTAGACAATTTACATTTTACTTTTTTCTTCTTTTGAAAAATAAGTTATTCAATGTTTTTTTTTTTTAACTATATTTGATCTAAAGTATTTTTTTTTTTTTTTGATTTTTAGAACCGAAGTTCTGTGAAAAAATTTTGTTCTAAATTCGAAAATTGTTTTTTTTTTTTTTTCTTCTGATTCCTCTTACACACTTACAGTTTGTTTTTGTACAAAGAATGTGTGTGTGTGTGTGTTTTGTAAAGCCTCCACGCATCACATCTACTGCGCCATCTACACGCCATTACAGTCGATCTCGACAATGTCCTTTGGGACGTCGACAAACTGATAGACCAGCCGCTGCCCATCGACTTTGGCTAGGATGCCCCGCTGGTAGTAGTACCGCAGGGCTCGACCCATCGTCTCGTAGTTCATGTCTGGCTTGTTCTTGTGCATGCCCCAGAGGCGTGAGACCGCCTTAGAGTCGACCAGCTTGAAGACGCCCTTCTCCCGGTTGGTCCACTTGATGTATCGCGGACAGTATTCGCGATCCTGCAGGAGCTTCAGCAGGAACTCCCACAGGTAGGTGGTGGAACCCTCTCGGCTGCGCCGCTTCACGCCCATTTCGATCTTCGGCTTACGCGGCTTCTTGAGTTTCCGAGGCGGGAAGCCGAGCTCCAGCATGTAGGAGAGATTATAGTCCACGCTCGATGTCGCCGGCTGGATTACACTCTGGGGATGTAAGCCAAGGTTGGGGCCGACTACGCCAGCTGCTGCTGCACTGTTGCCGGCCGCGGAATGTGGATGGTGGTGATGGTGATGCGGGTGATGCTGGTGGTGCGGTGCGTGTTGCTGCTGCTGGTGATGCTGGATGGAATGATGCGATGGTGGGGCACCATTGTTGGTACGAGGCGGGGACGGTGTGGTGAAGTGTGGGGAGCTCGTGTATCCATTTGTTCCGCCACCTCCGCCGCCGCCGCCGGCATTCCCACCGCCTCCTCCGCCACCGGTGTTACTTCCGCTGCCGGAACCACCGCCCGACTGCATGGGAAGGTAATAGTTCTCGGGCACTGTAAAAAAAAATTAATTTGAATTAGTGGAATGGAAACCAAGAAGCGTTCATTTCTTTTAACGCGCAGTTGACATCAAATTACTGCTCCTTAAATTTACTACCAATCGAATTAGAATTTCATTTTTTTCTTTTCTTTCGCAAAAAAAGAATCACTAAGAATCATCATGCATGGGAGAGCAGCAGCAGCAGCCAGTGACACGGTGTCTGTGTGCGTGTTTCGGTTTGGGAGTGTGCGGCTGCCGCTGAATCGGTAATTACGTGCGCGCGGGTGAGCGGTGCATGTGCACACATATGCGACGCGTTCGTGGCTCGTATTATCAGCGCGCGAGGGATGCTAAATTTTTGAGAAAATATATATTTTTTTTTCACCTTTTTTTTTGTTCGTCTTCGCCTTTTGTTGTTGGACTTTATTTTGTCTAAGCTTGTTGTTGGCCCGTTCTGATTAGTGAGGAAACATAAAACGAGGTGCGCGGCGGGCAAGGAGCGTCGATCGAGTCGGGGGACGACGATGATGAAGATGAGGTTTAAAAATATTTGTATACGTATGTGGGTAGTAGAAGTTCTTTTTTTTTGGTTCTTGGTTTTTGGATTTTTGCATTTTTTTACTTCGTTTCTGCTTTTTTTTTTCTTTCAATTTAAATGTTGTTTTCGTGCGCACATTAGGGGTGGTGCAGGGGACGAATTTTTGGACGGTGTCAATGAATTTTTGATGTCTTGGCCTTGAATTCTAGTTTGAAAAGTTCATCGAAAAAATATACACGCGGAGTGTGATGATGTGTGATTCATTTTTTTTTGTTTCTTCGTGCATGTTTGTATTTTTGCATTGCTTAGAATATTTTTTTTTTCTTTTTGGAGAGAGTGGGATCAGTTGATCTTAACTGTTAGGTAATGGATTTTCTAATCAGTGTTAAATGCGTCTAATGAGATTCGAGATTTTATCGTGTTTTTTTTTTTTTGGTTGAAGGTTAATGAGCTCTAAGGAATTTGATGCACCAAGGTGATTTCAAGATACTGCCGTATATGTGGCAGAAGTTTGTTTTGTGTGGAGATTTTTAAAGAGATAACAATTGCAAATTATCGGCTTCTGTTTCGAACACAAATTTCGTTCAAAAACTTGTTTATTTGCCCGTCTCTGTTTAGATGGAAAATGTAAGTCAAACACTTGTTTAATTGCCCGCCTCTGTTTAATTGGAAATGGAAGTCCACAATTTGGTTGATTGCCGGCCTCTTTTTTTAAAGAAATTTCAAATCGAAAACTTTCTTTTTGCACCATTCCAGAATCTGCTAGATTGATGTGGTTGACAAGCATATTCATTATCAAAGAGTCACCGGAAAAAGGCCACAGAACAGACCATCGCTTCTTTGGTATGATGGTAGGTCCACAAAAAAAAAAGCAAGACCTCTGGTCAAAGATAATGAAACGAAAAAAAAAGCAAAGTGTACGGAAAATTTAGATTTTGAAAGATCACCTTTAAAGGCAAAAGGAGGCGTTGTTTATGTTGTGATAGCAAAAAGAAATCAGAAGACGTTTTCACAACCTTTAGAGGACGTACAAGAAATAAGACGTTTGCACATTTTTGACGAACGTTTTTATAACTTTTAAATATGATTAACGTCTCAAAATGATTTCTTGCTCGCAGTGCATTCATTGAGCATATGCAAGCAGTTTGATTTTTTCACAGCTACTTCGTCTTTTCAGCAAAAGAGGAGATAATATTGTATTGTAATTTTTTTTTTCCAATATATGTAACGTCTGTCTTTTGACATTAATTGAAAGCTTTAAAATAATAAATGAACGTACAGTAACGAATAAGGACCAATTTGCATTTGTGTATTATTTTGTAATTGTTATTATCTATTTATTTCTCAATTATTATAGAACAATTATATTACAATAAATAAAGAAATAACTAAAAGAATTAGAAAAATAGGAATAATTGAAAGGCCAATGCTAAAATGTATTTTTAGAAGTTGTAATTGTTGAACTAAAACGAAGCTGAAAAAATAAAGTACAGTACTTTCCCGATAATAGCACATGAACATGGGTATTAAATTGTGTTGCTTATATGCGAGATTTCAATCAAATTTCTTCTAAGTGGGGACCATTGGTTGGCATAGGACAACTTAAGTAAGTCTCTACTGATTATAATTTGTTGCTATTTAAAGGGTTTTGCTTTTAAAAGGGTTTATCCGGAGAGATCTGTACATATTCTATTCTATTCTAGTTGAAAGTGTCGAGGAAATATGAATGATATTCGATATTTTGTGAGTAAAAAATTTAGTTAAATTTTATATCAGTCGATTTTATAAACACACATTATGCAAAAAAGACGAAGTGACCCATCAAAAGGAAAATAAAAAAAAAAGGAAAGAAAGAAAGCTAAGTAAGCCCTATATTCTATAGATCAAAGGAACCAGAAGCTTAAATAATGATTTTTAAAGAGATTCCATCTGAATATACTCCTTTAAAGTAAGCAACGTTTCAGAACATTGAAAACAGCACATGGTTGATGATCTATCCTTACACTGAGTGGTAGTTTGTTAAATAAACGACAAGCAATTGAAGTATACAATTTTCTAAATGCTCTAGTGTTAACTGGGGATACTTAATAAATATAAGAAACCACTTCGCAAGCGATGACCATCCTGTTTATTATGAAATTTAATTTTGGTTTTTTTTATAAATTGGTGTGTGCTAAAGGGATTGGGGCTACCATTAAGTGTCCCGTTTAAGACACAGCACGGGTCGAAGGTACCGAGGGAGATTTATAAGAAGGTACTAGTGTACATTAAATGTCTGCATGTTATACTTAGATGGAAAATGTGAGTTGAGCAGAGCATTCCATGTTCGTGTGGTACGGCTAAGGAACGAGTTTCTTAGCAGGCTTCCGAGTCTAAAAGCAGGATTAAGGGAATACTGATGAGCATTCCTAGTGTGTCCCTAATTTAAAAGTTAAAAATAAATAGGATTTGAATACTTTATTGGGTTATTGGGTGCTTAGCTATTGCTCAGTTAGCAGTCAATGCTAAAAGGTTTTTTTATTGCTTAATGCTCGGTCAATCTCTAAAGCTCAGTGAACGCCCAATGCTAAGTCTATGCCCAATGGTCAGTCATTGCACTACGACTTGTTTTAAGAAGAGAAGTTTTGTTATATTATTTTATGTTTACAAGACTGCATTAAATTGCGTCGATCATTGATTTTAAAAACAAATTGTACTCGATCTACTGCAGTTGTGGAAAGTTTCTTAAGACAAAAAATAATTGATCGCCAATTTTGTTCTAGGCTCAGGCACATTCGTCTAACATTGAGTAAACAAACAGTGAATACAATGAACATTGGACATGAACCGCTTAAAATGTGAACATTTTTTTTTTTTACATTGACTGTTCTAAGGCGTGACCAAATATTGAAGCTTCAAAATGTGAACAGACAGTTTTTCAACCTTTCTACATACAAATGATTTGATGAATTGATATTACTATCCTTTATTAATTAATTTATTATTATTATTATTAATTAACAGGTAATTCTAAATTACAAGCTAATATATACATACAGCCGTGGCTGCTAGGATCTTCACCTCTTTATTAATTTAAAATTGTAGGCTACGATAAAGCCGTCGTAGCAAGGACGTTCAGCACAGAAACTGCATTAATTTTCAGGACTGAGAAATTCCATAACATGGGCAATGTGTAATAATCGGAGGATCGAAATTTGTTCCGTCTCAGAACCTTGAACATAGGCAGGAGAAAGACAACAATGACGATTGTTGAAAAAAAAGGATATTCTGTTTAAAGAGGGCCAACTCTTTGACTTTGACTCTTAGGTCCGGTGAACACAAGCGATTTTTTCGCGCGGCGTCACCGCTTATCGTGAGTCGAATGGAATCGAATGACGCTTAAGCAGTTCCGCCGCGTCAAAAATCCGCTTGTGTGCACCGGACCTTAACTAAAGCAGTTAAAATATTCAACAAGCCTTTGGAATAGCCTGCAGATGAAAGTGTGGATCAAAGCGATATGAACATTCTTAGACGTGTAAGAGAAAATGCAGTTGTCCAAATTTTAGGAAAATACAGTAGAAAAATTGCAAATCTGCTTTTGTTAAGTTAATATTTTATTCTTAAAACGTTCTAGTGTAAAAAAAAAATAGTCTAATCAATTTTGTTAATGAGGCATACTGTGCAAATATGTAAAAATATGTATAAATTAAAGCAAAAAGGAGATAAACGCGAAGAAAATGTGTTTTATTTGAAGAGAAAATAGGAAGACATGAACAATCGCAAAAACAAAAACGTTCACGTTTTTCATTGTTCACTGCACATTTAGGGATTGTCTTGTAGGCTGGTTTTTCTTCTTGTACAGTCCTACGGATATTTAGATAATGGAATTCAAAAAAATAAAGTCTAAAAAGTGTTTTTCTAACGTTTAGACGCGGTATTGTGGGGATCGCCTTGGCGTTGCTCCTTACTCGTCCTGCCATTGCTCTAACTCTTAAAACTTTTGAAAACATATGTCCCGAAAGCTGTTTTCCGCTCGAAATTTTGACATATAGTTGGTATCCTCCCTCTGCGGAATGAAATGAGTCGCTTGAATAACTTTGGAAAATATTGAAAAGACAGCCATTTGAACGAGTTTGGGCTCCCGTAATTAATGAGAAAGTTAGCTCTTATTAAAAAATGCTAATATATTGAAAAAAATTAATGCTGTTTTTAGTTTTATTGTATTTCCAAGAACAAACTTGTATCTTTTAAGAGAACAAAAATTCAAATAGATTAAGTGGTTCTACTGTGCAAAGTTAACACAGAGAGACACATGGAGTGTTTTCTTTCTTCTCCTAGTTGATATCACCCGGAATTCGAATAGGGGCAATAGCCAAGCTATTAGCTTCCCAATAAGGACTCAATTTTTTAGAGAACTTTTCCTCCTAGAAACGATTCCTTCCGCCCTCGTCCCATCATCACACCACTGACTGTTATCCAATATTCCAAATTTACCCTAAAATTCACAAAATTTCGCCAACAAATTCTAAGGAATCTTAAAGAATTCTCTTACAACAGGAAGTACACTCAAATGCAGTGAGAAGCAAAAAAAAAAAATAAAATAAAACAACAAATATTTGCGCTGAGCGTGCGCTAACTGGAATTGTGCAACCATTGATTGTTCACTCTCGACTTTTACAGGAAACAACGACGTCGTCGTCGTTGTCGTTGATCGCATAGTAACGTGCATGCTTCCACAAATACACACACGAGCTTGGCACAACAAACGATTGAGAACATTGCACACGATGGGGCGCTTCTCGCCATTGGAACACCTCGCAAAGCCGCAGCGCAGCGTCCTCCCATCCCACCACAGCCCACTCTTTTCTCGTACTCTCGGCAGCCGGGAAGGGGGATGCATTCATGCATTTTCTATTTTTAGTTTTACAACGTGCATATTTGCATGTGTTTGTGCACACGAAACGCACACCACCATGCACAAACACCAACTCACGACACATTTGTGTTTGTATGTGTGTAGAGCATCCTAGAGGAGAAAGTAATTTAATTAGAAAGAGAAACCTGCGCAAGCAGCGGAGATAGATAGAGCGAAAAGGGGTCAATGCAACTAGATGCCCTTCAACTGAATAGATACAATAAATTGATCCACATACACACACGTGTGAGTGTGCTTGTTTGTGTGCGTGTTAAGCTCTTACAAGAAACATAGGAAATAGGGTGAGAGAGAGCGAAACGAAGACGACAACGACGACAACGACGACGACGATGGCACCCTTATGTCAACTCAGCCAATGGCAACGAAAGAAAATTGACACCTCGATGACATTTTATGACTCCTCCAGCCTCCGGAGGGTGACAGAAGAGGGCAGGCACATCTGAAAGACCACAGAAACCAGAAATACCTTCGATTTACAATGAAACCCATCACAATGCAGGCGAAAACGAAAACAAATGAGAATTGAAAAAGCAAAAAGGAAAAGCAGAAAAATCCGCTCGACGTTTTCTACGACGGAAGGCGACGGCAGGCTCTTACATAAAAAAAAAAAAACAAAAAGCAGCCAGCCTCTATCGAGCAACGAAGAGCATGCCAAAGGGTAATGGAAAGTATATTTATTTAACTTTGACTGCGCCGTGTATGTGCTGGTACGACTATGTGTAGCAACTTTGCATTCTCTTTGCGCGATTGTTCGCTTCAGAGAAGATCTTGGGAATGGGGGCACATAGTGCGCGAAACACTGCAACAGAGGGGCAACGAAAAAAGACACAGCTTGGGCACCCAAGACGACCCCCACAGCAAACTGCCGCCGTCGCCGTCGCCGCCAACTAAGTTACACACAGAATCGTAAAAGAGGAAATGGATACGAAACTCATTGCGAAAGAGGAATAGGAGAAAAGAAGATCTAATAGGCTGTGCCCCTCCGCACGCCCCCTGTGGACAGCAACAAGCATCCCCACGGCATTACCTCGTTCGAAGGGAGATTTGGAGCAGAGAAGGGCTTGCGACGAAGATGAATGTTGCACTTTTGTACGTCGCTTTGTTTTATGTGTTCTGCCTCTCTCGTTCTCTCTTCCGAAACACGATTAGTTTCATGCTCCTCTTTGTGATGTTGGGGTACACACACGCAACAGAACTGCTGTGCAACCAGCGGATTTGTGGTGTCAGTGGATTTCTAGGGTGATCGTTCGATAGAAGGTCATGGTGGATTTATTTATAAATGCATGCCAAGCAGAAGAACTCACTGTTCTATGCTACAATTTGTGCAAAAAAAAAAAAAAAAACAAAACGAACAAAATCAACAACAATAAGGAGGAGAAGACGACGATGAAGCAGAAGCAGAAGCAGCAACAGCAACGCAAACGGCTTATCAAATATTAATGGTCGTGGTTGTGGTGTGTGCAGTGGCAGCACTGGAATTAGGGTGGGGTGGGTTCGAGGTACGAGAGTTGTATTTACTTGTGCGGTTTGATCACATTTTCGCATCATAATTTGATTATAGCAGTCTATTCTTGATGAAATTTCATTTTTAGAAAACACAGATGAGGGCGTTCATGTGATAAGAAGGAGGAGGAGGATACGCTTGTTTTCATGACAAATGTGTGCATGTCAACTTGGAGCTGATTATTCGATGAAACGATGACAGTTGTCAGTTAATTGACGTGTGAGTTGTAAAAATTGTTCAGGAAGTAAGTGGACGTAGTTTGAATGATTTCTTTTTAAATTATATCTGTGGTCTTAGGTGATAGTCGCTTAAGACGGGTTTAGTCAAAAGTTTAGATCATATCGGTTGCTATGTCATAGAATCTAAAATTTATTTTGGAAAAATTTGAACAAAAATTAAGCGAATGTTTATTCAAACGGATTTTTACGACATCCTCATTTTCATATGAGTTTCCGAAGATATTTAAGACTTGAATCATTCTTCTTGAAGCGTGAAAAAAATTTCAAAAGAATTCTTGCGATTTATTGATTTTCGCATGAGTTTCTAAAACGATTTAAAACTTTATACATTCTGTTTAAAAAACATTACTTTAGAGGCTGTAGTCACAGATATGTTGGTCTAATACTGACAGCTCTGCTTGGTCAAAAACAGTTAAGATAAACTACAAAATGGACTCCGAAATAAGACGTCAGAGTTGAGGAAGTTCTGTTGGGTGGTTTAGTGGAGTCTAGTTGAGGTGGTTAGAATGGCCATGTTCTGAATTGTAAGCCATCAATTATTTTGATACTGACAGCTCTTCTTGACCGAAAAAAAATTGACAGCAACTTATAAATCTATCACGAAATGGGACGATTTGGTCTTGAAAAATATTGGAAACTATTAAAGGAAAAAGAACTATAAAGGGATATTTAGTGGTTTCTTTTTAAATCATAAATTAGTTTGACACCCACAGCTGTTTTCTGCTCGAAATCTTGGCAAAAGTCAGTATCATACCTTCGCGAAACGAAATGAGTCACTTTACGCTTGAACATCGTTGAGAAATATTGAAAACTTATTTCCAAAGTGCTGTGTAGCCGAAATAGTAAATTTTTTCAAATCGTGTCATCAGCCATCTTGGCAGTGTCAATTGACCTCCTCTGAGATGAAATTTAACCTCTTTCTACTTTTTTCTGTGAGGAGCCGTGGAAGACCGATGTTATGGCAAAAATCCGAAGACGATTTAAGCATTTAAGGCCAATATCATCCAAGCAATTCGTGAGTTATATCCCGAAACCATCAACAAGGTCTTGGAAAATTAAAGCGACGGAATGTATTGCTGCGAGCCAACCGAGGCAGCCATTTCAACGACATTGTGTTCCATAAATAATGACAAATAATAAAGCCATAACACATGGAAAACTTTTGTTCATTTTATTGCATTTTTAAAAAAGAAATTTGTATTTGGCCTGCAGTGTAGTTTCGACATATTAGAGAATGAGTAGTAAGCCATCTATTGGTTTCTTTTAAAATTATGTGTTGGCTTAACACAGACAGCTCTTTTTGGTCTAAAAAACTTGACTGAAACCTACAAATTTACTACGGAATGAGACGATTTCGGCTAGAAAAATGTTAGATACTATTACACTTGTGTGCTGATGAAAGGGAGTGGACTTTTGAAGCATTTGGTCAAGTATTTATTTATTTATTTATTTGACGTTAGCTGAAAATTTAAAAATTGACAGCTAGAAAAATGTAGCCAGAGCAACAAAGGCCTTCGGCTACCAGGTCAAGTAAATGCATCAATTGCATCTGGTGTCTACAAGTTTTTGAACAAAATGAGATGATATCTATTCCTCCGACTGAATTTTCTAATTTTTAATTTTTCTTTCTATTGACTACCGATTTCATGTTGGTCTTGAAATAAGTTTTGGAAGTGATCTATTTTTCTAACCGTATTTAAGTAAATAAAATAAATAGTCTACATAACAGCCCCTACAGGGCCAGAACATAGCTTTTCCATGAACCCCACCGAATTGACTTCTCTTAAAATTTTGTTATATGTAAGTGTTAGGCGTGAAATAACTTCTGCGACTCTTGAACTTTTAACTCAATCAAAGTCCAGTCAACAAAATCATTCACATAAAAATGCAATTTTGCAGCACTCACTTATCAACAAACTGAATCGATTTATTTATCAGATTAAAAAATTCGGAAATCATTAAAAAATCGTCCAGAACATGTCTCTTAGCCATTTAAAAGCCGTTTGTTTTTTTTTTATATCATCGTGGGTGATCTTTAAGTGCTCACTCGTGGCGTTTTCTTTCTTTTTGGTTTCTCTCTCTCTCCTCAATGGAATCTCACCATCAAAAAAAAAGTATTGAAAAACAATTCAAAGAAAAAAACACTTTTTTATTAATGATCGCAAGATGAATCGTCTGTTAATCTACATAGTTTCAAAAAACTTCCTCGACCATTTGATAAAACGCAGTGATGATCTCATCATATTTTTGTTTTGACTGTAAAAAAAAAAAGAAACTGATCGTTCTCTTTTGGCAACAATTTAGTTTGATTTTCTTTTCATTTTTATTTTATTTATTCGCTTAAGTGATGTAGAATGATTTTTAACTTCCGGCAAGTTTACCGCAACGAGTTAGTTGTGTTCTTGAGTTGGTGGCGTGAAAAAAGGTGGGGATGATAATGGAGATGAGATTTGCTTAGTCTAGAGTCAATGATCTTTTTTTTTTCATTCAGAAACTTGTCTAAATGGTTCTAGTTTTGTAGTTTATTGATCTAAAGAAAAAATGTTGTGCGGTAGATCATGGAAATTTTGAAATGAGCTGGCATTCCCAAACACAATGAACTGCGAATCCTCGATCAATTCTCGTGGCAGTTACTTACACCCACAGACTACCGAATTGACTCATTGTGCTTACATCTAGCCTAGTGCTGCCAAGTTCAATGCGTTGCATGTAAGTAAAAAGTTATACATTAAACATTAAGGGAAAAACTTCGAACTACAAAGGTTTTTGAATTACGGAGGTTTCAGAAAAAAAAATATTGCTCACTTTCATTACGTTAGCATTTCAGCTAGGGGTTGTTTAAGAAAAAAAGTAAACTTGACTTCGATTTATGGAGGTAAAAAAGCCATCATTTTCGAATTCTAAAGATTGGAATTATCGCGAACTCCATCCGCCTTTTTGTCTTTTGAATTTTCCGGCTATGTACAAAGCGCTACAGAGCTCATATCCAAACTAATCATGCTAGCGTCATTTTGTAGGTTATGTCAAGACCTTTCAAATGATGTATTGCCAGATACGAGCTCTGTAGCGTTTTGTACATAGCCGGAATATTCAAAAGACAAAAAGGCGGAAGGGAGATATTTGACAACCTAATATTTCATGGACTAAGAAAAAAAAAAAATAAAATTAGGAAGAGATAGCCTTGAGCTCATTTCCGATCTTCCAGTTTTGACGTTTCTATTCACGTCATGCATCTCATTAGTGAAAGTCAGTCAATTCCCACTGAATTTAAGATGAAATATGTCTTTTGAATATTAATCGACTTTCAATTCTTATTGCCAAATTAATTTTGACAACTTTACTCTGATAAATGTCGAAAAACGAAAAAAAAAAAAAAGAACTCCATGAAATGTATTTTTAGATTAGATTTGTTTCGGCAAGCGCCATCGCCATCACCACCTCGCAAATACTAGTTTCCTATAAATTTTATTTGGATTTCTAATCAAAAAAACGAAATTTCTGATTATCATACATTTCTCGTGACTAACATTTTGACCTCACGCGAATACGATACGAAAGAAGGATCGAAAATATTCTCGATGTTCCTCGACTCTTGCTCGTCTCTTTCTCTCTGCGATAAGCCACAATCGTAATTGCAAGTCTTTGAAAATTTCTTTGACATTTTCAAGTGTGTACTGCATTGGACCTGCCCTGCGCCGTCAAATAACAAATAAAAGAAAAAGCGTGCAATAATGTGGCGTTTGAATCAATTACTATATCTTATCTGACGGACTTTCGATTTCGAAAAGTCATTTTTAGATAGAAAAATCAACAACAACCCCCCGCCACACACGTCACTTTCAGTCAGTCGACTGAAGTTTCAAAAAAAAAAAAAAAGACGGCAGAACTTATGTGTGCAGAAAATGAAGAGCACAAGCAATTAGGTGATCATCAACTAACCCAACCCCACTGGTCTGTGTCTGCGTGTGTGTTCGCATTGCGACTGCAACACATTTTAATTTCAATGTAAATAGTGACACACGACACACCACACTGTCACGTCCTCGTTCTCCTCCTCCCTGCTCGGCTTGGTCGGGTGTAATGCGCGCGCGTTACAAATTCTTACGTAAGTCACAAGCCCAGTCGTCACAAACATGGTCACACAATTCAATTTGAATTCTTGTCGCCGCGCTATTTCTGAAGACTCAACTCACAGATCGAAATAATGAAGTAATTAAACGAGGTAAGTCTGCTTTAAGTATTCGTGTCATTTCTTGCTCCTTTTTTTTTTTTCTTCATTCTGTAAATTTAAATTAAATTAATTTTTTTTCCGCTCTTCTGTTTTACTTTGTTTTTCTGTTTCCGACAAAGTTGTGTGCTGTTGAGTGTGTTTGTGTTGAATCGAACAATGTTCAATTCAATTCCGATGTGCTACTGCTGCTACTGCAACTGTGGTAATTTATATTTATTTACATTTAGCTTTAAATTCACCTTGACACAATTCAACGTAGTCGAAGTCGTCGTTGTCGTTGTCGTTGTTGTTGCCGTCGTCGTCGACACCGACATCGTCATGAGTGTAGGTGCAACATTTCCTGTAGCTGGTTGTTCTGTTTTTTTTTTTTTTTGTTTCATTGTTTTTGTTTCGCATTGCTCAGTTTGTCAGATTATTAAGTAGTTCGGCGGGTGGGTACAGGTGTACTATGGTCGATTCGTCTAGAGATCGTGTATTGAGTTCAGGAAATACCCATTTTGAGCTTTTGTTGAGGCTTTATAGATATTTGATTGCATCTGTAGAGTTTGTTTCACCTTCTAGCCGGATGTAACAGTTGTGGTAGAATGTATTCCGCATTGTAAGTTTTATAATTCATTCATAGAATATGACACGGATTGTTGTTGTGTTGAAAAAAAAGTGTGTCATTGACAGGTATGAGTGCAATTATGACAGTTCGATAAATGATATAATGTGGTGACAAGCTTAATGGAGTGCGAACGTAACTAGGAAATGCTACGCGTTTGTAAAGATTTTGGTTTTTTGTCAATTGACAGCTGACAATGAAAATTGGATCATATTATAGAGTTTGTGGATCATAGGATCACCTTAGATCTTAGAAAAAGCTTGTTAAAGTCTACAGTGAGTTCTTACGAGCTCCAGAGGAGATTTTGCTTTTCTTTGAGACTCACAATTTTTATAAAAAGGGGGAAACTCTACATAATGCCGAATAATATTCGATGTTGGTGTACAATCCCGTAAAATCGAGTTTCTACAAAGCAATTGCAGTGAAACTTCTCTACATTGGACACTCCTGGGACCATTAAAATTGTCCGGAATAGAGGGGGTCTGTTTTGAAGGGATTGCAATGTATACTTTTCTTCATGCCGAGGACCACAGAAGTTGTTCGTTAAGAGAGGTGCACCTTATAGAGGGGTGACCTTAAAGACAAGCTTCACTATAGTAACTTTTTTTTGTAAAAGAGACTCCTGTCGAGATTTATAAATCGGGTTATGCTACGAATTTTAACGTAAGAGGATTGTCTTATCCATCAATTGTTAAAGCTATAAGCACCTAGCATTTGGTGCTACCTCTGACTTATTAGTCGAAGTATTAAAGTTGGGTACTGAAAACCATATTGTCATAGCGCCGAAGCACATCCAACTTCAGTGCTTCTGCATTGCAAAAAGAAGAGACACAGATTAAAAAACTGTCAGCAAATATTTTAATACAAACAGCTTTCCCAAAACCGAATAGCGACGGCACCGAGAAAGTTGTTAAAGTTGTCCAGTTATGAGAGATGTCTGTATCGAGGTAGGTATCGAGAAATTTGTCCGTTTATTGGAGGTGTCTGACTTAAGTTGGAAGTTCGCTGTATAGTAAAACTAATGGAACTCCAGATAAGCACTTAAGCACTTAAATACAATTGTAAATTTGTGGCACAATAAATCGTTAACATTTCGATAGAAGATAAGTAAAAAGTAAGTAAAGAAGATAAGTAAATCTGAAAAGTTTTTCGTCAGATCACCCTTGAGCAGTTTTGATTTTCTCTTAGAGAACTTTACCCCGCTGTTCGAATTTGTTGAAACTGACAATTTTCGTGCTTACGGTGCTTGGCTTCATACTGAGATTTGACAGGTCCATGGACATTTGACACAAAAACTGTCAGATGTAGTTTCAACTTCTAAAACTTCGCACATGTTCTAAATTATTTTAACTGACAGGTTTTGTGATTATGAACTTGGGTTTATACCACAAATGAGCCAATATAGACACCCAACTTCTTCTTCTCTTGCCCCTTGATTTTATTTGACGGCGTTTTTTATAACATTTTGTGTCTGTGAATACGTGTGAGAGCTCTATATTAGGTTGTCTGTGGTTCATACTAAGATTTGACAGGTGTATGTTCACTTGACACAAAAACTGTCAGATGTAGTTTTAACTTCTAGAATTATGCACTTGTATGAAATTGCTGAAACTGCAGTCGAAGGTAATATATTGCACATGTGTCAATAAAAAAAAACAATTCAAAATGGCTGAAAACGTGACTCCAACTATTGTGAAACTAATTGTCACACGTTTGTTTACTTTTACTTGTGTATTTAGAAGTACAGTAGCAATTCAAATTGAACGTTTTCTGTCTAATGGGGTCAAAAACCACGCCATTTTGAAACATGCGCAGAATGGAATCAAAATATTTGCGCTAAGCATATTACGTTCTATATTTGTATCATGGTTTTATACTGAGACTTGACAGGTGCATGTTCATCTGACACAAAAACTGTCAGATGTAGTTTTAATTTCTAAAACTTCGCACTTGTTCGAAACTCTGACAGTTTTTGTGCTTATGGAACTTCGGTTTATACTGAGATCTGATACACGTTCATTTGACATAAAAAAACGCAACCACAGAAATTTTAAAATTTTGTAAGCCTTACACTATTTAAGAGATGTCATTTTTTTGCGTAAAGTTTGTTTAAATGTAAATAATTAAATACAATAACTCTCATATACAGTTACAACTTCTAAAACTGACAACCAATGGCATTTTCGATCAAATGACATTCAAGTTACTAAAGGCATAAGTTTTGCAAAATCTTTATTACCACGAAATCCACCTCCTGTCCTATCTGTCACTTTTGAGAGAGAACCTGATGCATATGTGCGTGATACAAGTGACTTCCGATTCTTTCCCTCAACAACTGCGTTGCAATTAAGCCATCATAAAAAATTCCGTCTCGCCTAATAATTCAGTCCTCCCGCATTTCATCCCATTTTATTTTGTTTACCACGAAAACTTTTAGGAAGTGAATACAAACCGAAATATTTCCGTGGCTCACAGAGGCTCCCCCCAAAAAAAAGCCAAAGAACTTACACCCTAAAACTACACACGCTTTTGATTCTTCCACCATCAACCATTGTGGAGGGTCTATAAATACCGTTTGTTTTTATAATGATGCGCGAAATGCTAACTCAAAAAAAAAAAAAAAAGTTGATGAAAAAAAAATAACAAAACACACACACACGTCCACGGAATGGGGAGAGAACGTGTGTATGTAGTATTAAGCATTGTGCGCGATATCTCGTTAGAAGAGAGTGTTTACGCTAAAATAGAATATGTGTGACTGCGCGGCGCTCTGAACGGTGTATAAAATAAAATAATGGTGTGTGGTGTGGTGTAAGTCGAGTGAGAATGGTGTGCGGTGTTTTTGCGGGCATGTGGCTGGGGTTGGGAGCCACTGGTGAGTGAGTGTATACGGGGGGATACTAGTCGCCGACGTTACTGCTACCGCTGCCTCTGCCGCCACCGCCGGCCAACGCTGCTGCTGTTGCTGTTGCTCTTGCTGCTGCTTTGCTTGCTTGCTGCACGAAAAGAACGTTTTGACGACGTCGTTTCCGCGCGCGCACACACGGTTCCGTGTAGTTGTGACCTTCAGAATTTGTGCAAAGGCGATGTGTCGATGACCACGAATTTATTTGCTTATTTTGTTTTATTATTATTTTCTTCGTTTCTTTTCTTTTCATTTTTTTTTTTCTTCTGTTGCTGCTTTTCTTTTCTTTCTTTTGCTTGCTTTCGCTTGTTGCTTGAATTCTTTTTCTTTGGGGTTTGTGGTGCTATTTTTTTTATTTTTTTTGTATTTATTTCATTGTTCTTTTCCTCTGGTTGTTTTTCCTTCTCATATATTCTGCACATTTCTGGTGCGCTTAGAAGGATTTTGTAGTTCTTCTTTTAAAGTTTGTTTAACTTGTTGTGTACTATCTGCAGTGGTCTTTCTTTTTTGAGCTACTGCGGTTGTGAGGGGGCTAGGAATGCCTTCCTTGTTTTCTGGACTATTGGATGCAGTTCTGGAAGAAGCCTTGGGGCCTCAGAATTTGTATATGTCAACATTCTAGTCATGGTCGAGACTCTTTCTTAGAGGAATTTGTAAATTCCGTGATTTTGGGTTTTTCTTTCGGCAACAAGTTGCTGATAAACTTGAACTTGTCTGAATTTTTGATAGCTGACACATTTCCAAGACGTAATTTAGACGGAAAGAAAGGTCAAGCAAAGAATAAATTTCAGGGTTGTTGTTGGGGAAATTGTAAGAAAACCAGAAATGTCAGCAGAAAAATTTAAAGCGAATCACAGAAGATTTCTGCGACTTGCAAAAGGTCGAAGCTGGCTCTTTAAGGTCGGGTCACGTTACTGAGTGGAGATCGACAGTTTCCGGGAAGATGTGGCTATGTCTACAGTCGAAGACAGACATTTTTTTTTTTGAAATGTCTTCTCGGCAGCAATCAAGTGGGTAGGATTGAATGGCAATTAATCGTTACACCCACAAATCATTTAAAAGTTTCCCTCTCTATTTCGTCACATACAAGACACATGACACCATCTTCCGTAAACACTTTCAACCGAAAAGTAGAAAAAAATATCATAAAACCGGTTATTTTTGTCTAGCCAGTCAACAAAAAAATAAATCTTAGCAAATGTAGAATCTCATAGGTCATCGTTCTCTTCAAATATTCTTATCTGCCTGCAGCTGCTGAATTTTCTAAATATAATTCTCATTCTATCCTGCACAAAATTTGCAAACAAAAAAAAATATATAAATGAACATTTAATTTCACTCATCGTCGTCTGCGCCAAGCAACAACCTTCACCTTTTTCTTTTTTCCTCTCTGTCTCACAAAACAAATAAAAAAAAAATCGTTACAAGTGTTAATCTCTATGCACATTTGTTGTGCAATTTAGAGAACACAAAATTATTCTAGCACCTTCGCTTCTGGGCCAATTTTCAGGTTATTGATTTTCAATTCTTCGGATCGCACGCTTCACTTTTTAAAATACAACACCACCCTTTTACAAAATACATATAATTTGCAAAGCGATGTGTAAGGTGATTTGCATTCAAGTGAATTGCTTACTTCCTTCATTCATTATGAATGCACTTTGAGGGTTTTGTTACTTTACAGACGCCGATTGATGCTGACGCTAAGGCGGGGATTGAGTAAGCTTTACACAGGAAGTATCAGCGCAATTTCAGGTTTTTTTTTTCTTTTCGTTTCTACTTTCAATCTTAACTCGGGTGTGATCTAGTTTTTGAATGAATAAAATCAATCGAATGCATCAGAGAGTGAAGTTAACTGAATGCCTGAACTAATTGCGCTTTTGAAATGATGGTGAAGTAAAGACGAGTTCTGTTTGGATACTTCATACACTTTCATTCGGGAGGAATAAAAAAAAAAAAAACAAAGCAAAAAGTATTTATGGCCTCACCACCTACGGGAACGTGTTGTGAATTCCATAAATTTTCGTAAAACTCTCACACACATACCAAACCACTAGCCGGCGACGTTCGTCATCAGCGTCATTATCATCCTGTGTGTGTACGAAATGAAATTTCAAGTTCAAGCTCAAGTTGTTGCCTGTACTACTTAAGAACAACACACATCCGAGAAAAGAAATAAAAATAATCTAATATGGAATGATAGACGACAAGATCACTGAACGATTAATATGCAAATAGCTTGTGTTACTTAGAGTCATAGAGGACTGTCCCCCGTCTCTCTGTCGTTTTTGGATTACGTAAAAATAAGTTATTGCCAAATGGATATCATTTTCGTGTGCTACAGCTACTACTTCTCAAAAAAGAATGTGTTTTTCATCGCGAGTCATTTTGCTTTTTTTTGTTTTTTATTTATAGCCTGGCTATTGCGGAAGTAGAATGAATATATTTTTCGCGACGCTAGTGTGGTGAGTCGGGAGTCTTTTTTTTTTTTTTTCAATTGATAATGTTCTTTCCACGCTGCCATCATTGAGAGGGAAATGGTGTGTATGCATTTTTTTTGTGTTTTGACTGATGGCCAATTAAAATAGATTAAAACAAATACAATCGCATATCACCACGGGACAGAGGATGGATGTTCGCAGACGCACGGAAGGAATTTGATTTGTTTTTTTTTTTTTTTTTTCCTTTACTCAGCGGTAAGGTACTCGTTATTTCAAAAATAGCTGGAAACCAGCTGGTTAAGAGAGAGCGAATTTATTTTTGGAATTGTTATTTGCGAGACACGTCGGTGGTGGGTACAGAATAATTTTAATTTTTTCTTGCCATTTTCATGATTTAGTACAGATTATTTTACAGCAAAAAAAAAAATTGTATGCAAATTGACTTGCGTTTTTAAGTTGTCTTGCCTGCCGGAAGTTGGAGTAATTAAAATGAACTTGAAAATGTGCAGCGCGAACAAAAAACAAAATACGTATGTGTATGTGCGACTTTACTTTTGTTTAAGAGGATTTTAATTTTTATTTTTCTCCAAATAAGTCATAAGATAATAAACACATCGCATCTGTCATTTATATTTTTTTTTTTCGAGAACACGATGTAACAAAGAGAACTGGCTTAAGGCGGGCTCTTGGCTGAGACATAACCGGAAAGAATTGAATTGTTGTTTTCTCGGGAATTGTTGACATTTGAAGATTCTTAAAAATGAAAAAAATGAATCAATTTTTTTTTTATTAATACGTGGGCTACAGGTGAGTGCGCATGTGGTTGTGTTCTATGTGTATTTGTCACTTTTGGATCAATCTGATTAGTCACGATGGCTAATAGTCTAGCCTAAGTTTTGTTGCGGGTGTAATTTTCTAATCTCCTACACTCTTTCATGTTCTAGCTCACGGAATTTCCAGTGATTTTGTATCAAGAGTTTGGATATCTTTAACGATCTAATAAATTTTAAAGATTGATCATTTTCGTCGTTGTTTGGCACGATTAGCATACGGAAAAAACCCAAATGCAAAATTTAATTTCCATTTAACGTTAAACGATTAAACGTCAAAAGTTTTGATGTCCAGACCATATTTCCAGCCGTTTTTAAAAAAAAAACACGCGGTCGCTGTTCATAAACTAGAACTCGACTAGGGGAGTTAATGAGATATTCTCTTTTTTTTGGATTACTACATGCATTTGAGAATTAGAATGGATTGGCTAAATCTAAATCTAACTTGGCTCAAATAGTACCGCAGGTTTTCCGGCTATCTAAAGGGCCATCTAGTGGTTTTTCTTTAGATCACAGGCTATTTCGACACTGACAGCTGTCCGCTCGAAATTTTGACAAAAAGTCAGTACCAAGAAGCGAAATGAGTCGCTTTAGGCTAAAACAACGTTAAGAACGTAATCGAAAATTTATTTCCAAGGCGAGAAATGTGCAGCAAGTGTAGGGGGTAGCGGCGAAGCGCCGATCACATAGACCAGTGTTGGTCCATAGAGTAAAAACGTGCAGCAAACAGTCAAAAAAGGTATGTAGTTTAACCCCAAGCTTGTGATCTTCATGAATCACTGGCTACAAAGTAAGACATCCCTCCAGAAAGAGCCTAAAAAATATCCTTAACTGTGTGACACCATAATTGTCAAGTCCTTTTTCGCAAAACTGCCAGAAATGCAAATGATCTCCTACGAGCGATCTTTAACTTGCAAACAGACATTTTTCAAAAAACCAAATTTACATTTAACAAAAAAATAAATAAATAATAAATCCAACAGAGGGCCAGAGCCTAGCTTTTTCTCATTTAGCACCTAATAATTTAATGTCAACCACACGTTTCAAAATTTTGAAATAAAATTAAATGAAAAAATAAAACTTCTTTGTACTTACATCCAACTCCACGATTCCATAGATTCCGTAGAGGCGGTGAATTGTGATAGAAATTTGGATGTAAAAATGTACCAGTCGATACATGTCCTTGGGGCGGACAATGGGGTGGCATACCCAATCGTGCCTTAAGCTCCTCACTGCATGGTTGACCGCCGGAACTGGAGCTATCTACATCGGATACACCGCTATCAGCTGGACTGGGTGGAAAAGATCCTGGAAGGAACAGAAAAACACACACAAAACACAACAATGTGTTGGCATTAATAGAAAAGGATTCAGTTTGAAAAAAAAAAAAGCAGAACAAAAAAATTGAGAAGAAAACACATCACAACATTCCTAATCCTACCTATGACCTCGTTTCCTCTCGAGGATAAGCAACGATCTCGTCCTGAATGAAACCATTCACCGCATGCAATGTGCGCTTCCCGAAAGGATGAAAAGGGGAATCAAAACTCTAACTGCGATTCCGAAGAGAGAATCTCCAAACAATAACCAACAACGGGATAGAAGTGCATTGACGAATTTTCTTTGTACCATACCTGTCTCAATCAAAAAAAGGTTATTGAATCTTTGGGTTCCCCCTCCTAAGACGACAGGAGCTCGACGTTCGCATAACCTCTTTCTTTCTGGGTTTTGTGTAAGGACACAGCAGGAGCAGCAGCGTTTAGTGAAATTTAAAACATTTTCCCATTCGTCGTCTTGGCCTCCCGCAATACCGTTTTGTAATTATCCTCCTTTGCTATCGAGACTTGAATTAAATTTCGCTCCACAAACCCATATAAATAAGGTCCTTGTTCGATAACAAAGAGCCAGCGCGCAGAACATAAAAGTAAAGGTTCAAGGACTTCTCTCTGCCATAATAACAAAGCAGTCCGAAAGGAAGAGGAGAAAGGAAAGATGAAAGATGAAATTCCCAGACATATTGTCTCGTCACAACATTTCAGAAAAAAAAATAAGAGAGTCTTAAACCGTTCCAAACATATTATTATCAATTTAGGGGACCCAAATACCGACCCAAAATACACCGCTCTCAATCGGTTGGATTTCATTCGGCTTTCTGTTTTCTGTTCTGTTTTCGCTCCTTTTTCCTTTTTTGATATTTACAGGTGAACAAATGCCTTCTTGTGAAGTGGGGACCGCTGTAAACACACAAACGACAACCTCAAAGTGTACTCGAATTAAAAACATTTCAAAATTGGGTTTCGGATTTTAGGACGGCGACAAATTTTTGTTTTGCCAAAAAAAAAAGGATATTTCTCTAATTAGGTTACCATGGCGCGACGGATTTTTTTTTTTTTTTGCAAAGTAAAAGTGACATCTGCATGTGTCAGTGATACTGCAAAGTTAATTTCTCATTTCACTGTCACTTCAAAAGATGGCTGAGTAAAAAAAAAGAAAATGTTTGTTGGGAAAAAAAGACATCTGCTACGATGTGGAAACGAAGAAAAGGATGTAGAATATGATTTATTAAAAATCATTTGTGAAAAGGGTTTTATTCGATCGAAAATAAAAGTGAATTTCCTTTTTTCGATAATGATGTTGATTTTTCTCGTATTCGAATCGATCGTGGGAACGGAAAATGTTTGATTTTTGCAAACGTGGGTGGAGAAAAAAATTGATGGCGGCTAGGACTGTAACATTCAGCATTCGCTGATTTGCTTGTAGTCTCAAGATGAATGAATGGAGGATGAGTTTAGAATTCTGCCTGATTGTGATTTAGCTTTATCCGTTCGGACTGTAGTTTTACTGTTCTTACTGCCATGAAACTAACAATAAATTTGTTTTTTTTTTGTCAGAAGTATTAGTGCACACAAAAACTAAAGACACTTAAATTCATATTTTAAAAGATATTTGAGAAAGAAGCCTGTTTCTGAAAAAAAGACCCATCTGACGGGCTCGATGAAACTTAGGTTTTTATTGGTTTTGTGAGCAATGTGGAGATGTTCAATTGGACATCTTTTGGACTTGCATGTCTGTAGACTGATAGCAATTTTTGACCCCTTGTAGTCTTATCAGAAGGAGGTTTTATTTGATTCTCGGTTTACTAATTTTTTAGTTTTCACAACAGAACACACCCATCAACATCATCATCTTCTTGGCCGTTCCACTAGCGCGGTCGTGGCCACAAAACACAATTTTTAAAGGTTAGTGGCTACAACAAGCCTTTAGCAACACAACAAAGACTAAAATTATGTAAGGAGCCGCAAAAAAATTGGCTTAATTTTCGAAAATAAGTTGCAAACTTTGGTAGTTCTGTTTGCAAGTTTTAGATCTGATTGCAGCTTTGCTCTGCTCAGCTCTGATTGCAAATCTCGAATTATAAATTTAACACAAATCAACTTGACGGCTAAGTCATGAATTTTAAACGAAGCGGCCTGGAAAAAGGACATTGAGTTCGCTCTTGAAGTCCCAGCTAAACAAAATTTTCCAATTTGTGGTCAGGTTTTGATAACTCTGTCCGAATCACAGTACTCAATACTATAAATATTTAGTTTAACACATTGAATGCCACGCCATTTACGAACAAATTTAGTGCCGGTCACCGGTGACTTAGTGCCGGTCACCTCATGACATTTAACGTATTTATTAAGGTGAAAAATTGACTATAAGGATCGCTTGATAACCGGTGAATATGTTAAAATTCTAAAAAAAGTTGTAGAAGAAGTGAAAGCGAATTGGTGGTAGGCATAAGCAAAATATATTCTACAGCTGACTACAATGGGAGGTTAAATACACGCGTTAAGGTGGTCAAATTTGTTGCAGCAATGAGACTTATTTCTGACTTGATGGATTCGATATAACAAACAAAATTTTCGCATATGGGGGAATAAAAATCTACACAGATTTAGAACACATACGAGTAAATCTTTTGTGTAAGATCATGTTTGTTAAATTAATTTTACTAAACTAAGTTTAGCTTCAACGGCTGAAAGGTTTTTTTTTAAATACTCACACATAAGACGACGAAAAATTAAAGTGAAATTCTATAAAAACGTTATATTACGGTAAATATTTCTTTCCAGTGCACGTGATGTACTATTTTGCAATATTTATTAAAGAATGTAATGAATTGAACTGAATATTAATGAATTGAATTGAATTTGAAATTGTATTTTAAGGAATTAAACTTTGTTTTTATTAAAGTAAATTAAAACAAAAAAAAAACAACACAGCAAACACTGATAAATAAATAAAATGAAAACTGAATTCTATTCATGTCCCCGTATTGAGGCCTTTCGTTTTCTTTGGGATAAGTACTATATCCCCGTTTCGACCCTTAACGGCCTAAACATGAAGTTGTGGTACCTTACTACTAAATTTGGTCTGCGGTGTTATGGAATTGTAACTACCGGTCTATTTCTTTAACCCTTTCATGAATGACTTTAATTTCAGCCCCAGAAAAAAATATTTCTTTTCACTTCACCAAAATCGAAGTAAAAGATTTCGAATGTTCTTATTGCACTAAGGGACGTCTGATGCAGAAATGAATGAACTCAAATTAGGTTCTAAGATTATTATTATTATTATTATTTATTAAAAAACAAATTTAATTCATATGCTAATATAAAGAAAGGACAAGCACTAGCTGCAAAGGCTTTCAGCTCTGATTCTTAAATTAATTTAAGACACTTTTACTGGAATTGCGAAAATATTTTTGAGTTGTCGGTGGATGAAATTCATGTTGTTCACGAACAACGCTGGGCATGAAAGGGTTAAGACGGTTCAGTTGCCTTAAATTCCCAGATTTTAAGCTAAGGACAAAAAAACAACAATTAGAATGGGGTCTACGCTCGACTACCCTTTATCGACGATACATGTCCGTGGCATTACAAATTGCTCAGATGCCTCCTTCATAGACGTTTATTTTTTTAAAAGAGGAAGATTTAAATGCTGTTTATTCTCATAGCCGAATTATTTTTGCTTTCTTTCTAGTAATGTGTCTTAAAACGGTTTCAAGTTCAACACAGTAGGAACAGAATTTAGACTGCACAACTTGGAGAAAGTGCATTAGGTTCCCCGTCAAGAGCAAGGTTGAGAATTAAGTTAGTTGCATAAGAATAGGGGAAAATAAAAGTTAATGAAAGTTAATAAAAGTTAATGAAAACAAAACAAGCCTTAGTACACAGAACGAATTTTGAAATTTAGAATTACGACAGCAGCGGCCAAAATTATTATCATCATCGTTGGCGGCGTAACAGCCTGTGAAGGGTCAGAGCCTAGTTTTCCGCGCCTCCACTAAACTAGCTAACTAACTCAGACTTCTTCGACAGTCTAAGATTACGCGTCTTAAGAGTCGAATGTAATGATTGATTGCGTCTTTATCCGGGAGCAAGTCACACTTAACCACTTACTGAAGAGTTTTGGTAAACAAGTTGTGTCCAGAGGCAAAAACTCAAGTGTGAAGTAAGTTTTTAAGGACTTCTACAATGTTTGGCGATTTCAGTGTGCAAACCATCGATCACAATGGAAAAATCTCCATCAATGAAAACAAGCTGATCCGAGAACATTTCCATTGTGTACATTTAAGCACATTATGCAACAAACAATTGCATTTCCTTTTGAAAGGACAATTTTGGAAAACCTAAACTCCTGTGAAATTGGATTCATCACCACCGGCCAAGTGTTTAACGAAAAGTATTGACAAAACACCAGGTTCAGGTACCGAACGAGGATAATCCGCAAAGTACTTGGCAATAACAAAAGCCGGTCAGTCAAACAGACAAATAGACGGGCAACCCGAATAAACAGTCAATATGCAATAATATAATCAATTTTCTCCTCGTTCTCCTTCTGGCCTTTACTCAAATTTATTCGAAGCAAAGAATGAAAAATTGTATGCGTGGAAAGCGGACACATGTGCGGGACCCTTTCTCCCACGCACCCTCGCACTCTGTTTTGTTGCACAAGTCTGAGTCATGGACATATCCCAACCCATCTGACACCGGAGCAACTCTTTCCCAGCAACACAATCAACACTCAACACTCCATCGAGCTGTCAACAACAATCAATGGGACTCACACACTCGCCATTGTGTCATCGAAAGTTATTCATCGATTCAGCGGGTTAATTTGGCACAAGATGTTACGGTGTATGCAGATGTTTGTTCGATTATCCAACGCAGACGGATTGCACTATGTTGCGGGCTACGAGAGGGAGTTACGCTTCACAATTATCCTTTGACAGATCGATTACGATGCGAGAGTTTGAGAGTTTGTATCGTCTGACCGGGAATTGCATCTGCGAAAATTCACTGCGAAAATTGATGGAAAACCCACGGAAAAACTCTCAAGTAGATCTTTGCATAGTCATCGCACAATCGTCGCACATGTCTATTGTACAATGTTGGGGAAAAAAGGATTAAATGCTAGAGCAGATGTTAGGCAATATACGAGAGGGACACAGTGTGGAATTGTCAAGGGACCAGTTGCGGGCTATAAGTTATATTGACATTTCGGGTAGCTTGAAAGGATCTCTCTCTCTCATTGCGTTGGCATCATCAAACCTCTTTAATTTAATCCCTAATGCAAAGGAAGAAGAGTGTGTGTGCGCTCTCTCCCCTCTTGATTTGTGTGGACACTGGTCAAGTCTATGAAGAAAGGGATATTCTTTGGCAAAACAAAGGATGAGAGAAAAAAAAAATATAAAAACTGAAAAGAAAAGGAAGCGTCCAGGAGAGATACGAATATATTTCTCACACACAATAGCCGGGTGTGTCCAGTTCGCGTTTTTGCCGCTGTCATGCGGAAGGTAAATATGCCGTCTTCCCTCTTTTTTTTTTATTTTTTGTATCCCCGTGAGGAATCAAAGATTCAACCCTTTCCCCCTTTTCGATTAAATGTGATTTTGCCGTTCTCTATGCCTGCCTTCCTCATCGTCGTCGTGTCTTATAAGGATCATCACGTTCCGTAATCGCTAATTTATGCACGGGGTGATCCTTCTCGTCCTTCCTATAAAAATGATAGTGTTTTGTATTTCCTTGTTGATCAAAATGGGGTAACCGGAGGTTTCGTCAAGGATAATTGATTCATCGCCTGACCAACGGTCAGTTTTATTAAAAGGGATAGAAAAAAAAAATTTAACTTCCAGGAAGGATGCACACGAAATAAAAAACGAACCGCGCATAATAAGAACAGGAAGGTGAGATATAAAGGAATTCTTTGAGTTCGCGATGATCAGGATAAATTTACTTTTTGATTATGTACCCCTTTTTTCTGGGTTAACGGTTCGCGTAACTGAATAGAAAGGTACACACGAAGCGACACCGGTCAAGGTAGAAGCATTCTTTTCAAGTGACCACTTATTCAATGGTTCTAAGGCATAAAATCCTTTTATATAATTTTTGCTTTTTAATACACTCCTCATAAAGGACTTAGAAATTCGTTAGTTGAAAGGAAAATTTTTATATGTGCAAATTCAAGTTACACGGGTGATCGGGTCGGTTTTTGCAACCGCAACTGTGTGAGGAAATCTGAAACGGTCGACAGGAAGTTCGATTGTTATGAGGAAAGATTCTACTCGCGGCTATAGACGTGTGGACTTGAGATGACCGCAGGCAAATTTTGGGATTTGGCTGTGAGAGCAGCGTTACAAGTTCTAGTTACTTGCACGTCTATTAAGGGACTAAGGCAGGAGACAGTCGACGGTAGCCAGAAGGAACATGTTTCTAAGGTTTTGCACGAAAATTAATGGCAACAAATGGAAAGACTTTACGCCTAGTTTTCAAAAAAATAGCAAACATTTCTTCTACGATGTAAAATGGCCTCCTGCACACGGAAAAAAATATTTGTTTTATGAGGGAATTAATATTTTTCCAGTTTTACACGATTTTGAGCGAACCCAATGAGTTAACATGCAGATCGAAACAATGCAAATGGATTAAACGATTTCAATATAGGTTAGGTTGAAGTAGCCGGCTGCAGTAAATACCCACGGCCGTACTTAGGCCAGATTGGGCCCGTCGTGATGCCACATTGCGGACAAGACTCTGCATTACCCTTCGAACCAATTGGAACTTCAACGATTTCCATATACGTAAATTTCATAATTTTAACTTCCATTATTGTAATTTTGTGAATGACGCAATTTTTGGACAACGCAACTTCGAAACAATGCGAATCAGAACGACTCAAACTTTGGTGTACACGTAAAATACAAATTCTTTGACTTGTACCAACTTTCGACTGTTGTGGATCAGTTACTGGTTGCAAATTGCAACTTCCAATTCTAGTAACTTGTAATCTACTAGTTGTTCTAGTTAGCAAAGAGTCTACTTAGTGAGAAATCTTAAGTCAGTTCAGTTCAGTTCAGTTCAGTTCAGTTCAAAGAGAAATTTTAAGTACAACACAATGGTTGGCCACTAAATGGCCTAAGTGAACCTGCGTTACAGCGCAGGCAGTCACTTTTACCTTTATCTAAAGGTAGAGCTTAATCTCTTTTATTGTTTTTATAATTTATTTATATTTCAATAAAGTTTAATAATAATAAGTATTATTTATTTTTTTCAAATCCTACCAGGTGCAAGCGTTTGGTGTAAATCTGTGCTTGTTGTGACAGCAACTTGTAAAAATAACCTGTTTGTAGGCTCTTATTGGTACTGACTTTTTATTACTTCCTAGTTCTAATTTTTCAGTATTGAGTCACACTTTGAAAGCGCATTTAGATACTTTGGCTTAGTGCAATGTCCGTCTTTGTAGCACTTATCTGTCTGTTGTTTAGGTACTTAGTCTTGTTGCAGGAAACTTTTTAAGCAGTGAGTCTGAGCATTGGGAACAATTTGGACAACACAATGGGCCAACAGATGGCCTACGTGAGCCTGCGTATAGCGCAGGCAGTCACTAGTACCTAAGACCTAAGACCTAGTGTTCGTGCAAGTCTCTGTTTGTGTCTACAACTTGTTCTCACTCGTCCATCTATTCATAACATTTCTTATTCTGATTTTGCAATATTAAAACACTTGTTCTAGTTGTTCAATATAAGCACAATTGTGCACAAAAAAAAAAAAGAAAACTTGTTCAATTTATTTTTATTGATGTTTTGCGTAAGTCTCTGCGAGTTGTGCCCACAAATTGCTACTCACTTGTTGTTCTGGTTTTCCAAGAGTAAGGCAACGTAAAGAATCTCGTTAGGTCGGTAATAAAGGCTAAATGTGACTTAAGAATGTGTTGCATTTGTTCGTAAGAAGTTCTCTGAGCTATAGAGCTTTTAAAGATCTCGTCAAGACGAATTCTTAAGGTGTAAGTGTTTGCCAGTTGTTCTTACGATATTCTGGTTTGGCTTTAGTTAAACAAAGTATGGAATCTAGTTAGGTCGGTAATATAGGCTTAATGTGACTGAAGAATTTCCTGCATTTGTTCAAAGGAAGTTGTCTGAACCAAAGAGTTTTTAAAAAGTGTTTTAAGAAGAATCCTAAAAGGTGGAGATCTCTACCAGTTGTGCTTAAAACATGTTGTTCTAATTTTCCAGTAGTCCGGTAACGTGTGGAATCTAATTTGTTTGGTTTGATAAAACTAAATGTGACTAAAGAATGTACTGAATTGGTTCGTAGGAAGTTTTCTAAGCCAAAGAGCTTTCAAGAGGACATATTTTGAGCTTTCTAAAGGACATATTTTGAAATTATTCAGAAAGGGCTTTTAGATTTATTTTAGATTTTAGGCTGTCAAATATCTCCCTTCTGCCTTTTTGTCTTTCGAATTTTCCGGCTATGTACAAAGCGCTACAGAGCTCGTATCTGGCAATAAATCATTTGAAAGGTCTTGACATAACCTACAAAACGACGCTATGCATGATTAGGCGGAAGGGACAACCTAATATCTGGATTTATTTTGGATTTTTTTATTACCTTTTTTTCCCTTAATCTTCTTTAATTTGCTTATAAAAGAGGCATAAAGAACGAAGATAAATATAAACAGCCTTAGAGTAATGACTTAAATAGGTGTAAACTTGAAACAAGTCTCCGGTACAGAGACGAAGTGATCGTTAATGCAAGACAGCTTGGTCTTCCGGACTGGAAGCAGCATACCCAACGCCGTCAACGTTAGCTCAGGCACAGACCCTTCAAGGGTTGAGTGCCTAAAAAGTAAGTAAGTAAGTTCAAACAAGTCTTCCTGACATTTATGTGACATTAAAGCACTTTTTTGGAAGTTCTTGATCTATTCTCGTGAATGCAAACGAAACGGCCAGAAGGGAACCCGTTCAGAAATCTTTCATTTTTAATCAGCAGAGATGAGACAACGAGCCAAGCCTTTTTTTGCGATGAGGACGATGGGAAATGAGGGCGAGAAACAGGCCTGTTCGGTTCAAAGTACAAGGAACTTTCACATACTAAAGCCACATTTTGACATCTTCTCCTTGACACCACCCACTCTGGGACCGCTTTCGCATTACTTCAGAGTGAAGCCAAATCCTTGATAACAAGTCTTTGCCTGAACACGTAACATTGTAGTTTATCTTTTTTTAACCTCTCAGGGACGCAATTCAGTTATAGAGACTTTAAATGTTAGAATTAGTTAAGGTGCTTTTCATTGGTACAATTTATAGGAAAAGAAGGCCATTTTTGCTATGCCGAAAATACTAACGGACGAACTGATACACAACTGGTAAGATTATCACAGTTATGTTTGATTAGAGTGCTTTTTAAACTTGTGTACCGTGTGTCCTAAAAGGGTTCAAGGATGCTTAGATTTTACGATCTTTAAACTACAGTGAAACTTCTTTTTACGGACACCTCTCTATAAGGGACACTACTCTTAACGAACAATTTTTCTGGTCCCCGTCATGAAAAAAAAAATATACATTGCCGCCCCTTTTCAACGAACCCCCTTTATACCGGACAATTTGAGTGGTCCCGAAAGTGTCCACTATTGAGAAGTTTCATAGTATCTCGTATTAAACAACAACTGGGCAAGTAAATCTTATTTAGAATCTATCTAGGACTCCCTTACAAAAAATACTGACCTGTACTGGAGGTGCAATAATTTCTATGGTACGGCGTACTGTGAATCGAAGCTCCACTCAGCAAATTGTGCAACAATGGCCGATGTTGCGCCGCAGACGCTGTTTGTTGTTGTAGTCCAGTCGGTCCATTGTGTTGTGATTGCGATTGATGTTGTTGCTGTTGTTGTTGGTGTTGTGGCGATAAGGCAGTATTATGTTCTGATTTGATGTGCAAGGCTGCCGCCGCTGCGGCTGCCGCCACAACTGATAGCGAGGATTGATGCTGTGACTGAGCCTGTTGTTGTTGTTGCTGTTGTTGTTGCTGCTGTTGTTGCTGTTGCTGCTGTTGTAGATGATGATGTGATGTAGGCGGTGGACTTGGCGACTGTTTGATAATTGGAATTTCTGTGTCTACTGAAAAGAAACCAAAAAAAAAAAGAAAGAAAAAAAAAAGGTTTTAGTACAAAACACAATTTTTTTTTTACCACGAAAAACTTGCGAGCGCGTGTATGCGTCGTTCGTTGTTGTTTGGGGCCAGGATTGAGTGTTTACTTTGTGCAAATTATGCCCTAGAGGCAGGTAAGCAATTAACCATTAACCGAGCCAAAAAGAAAAAAGAGAAAAACGCACAAAAAAAAAGTCTTGCACAACCCAATCTCCGCTGTAAATGCGTAGAGCACCTTACCCCGTTGTACTGTGGGTAGGCTCTGGCTGCGAGTATATCTCCGTTCGGTTCACCGAAAAAAAAAAAGAAGGAATAAGGTGTGCAAAATTGCTATGCCACACAACTATTATTAACTTTGTGCGATGGCGAAACAGCGCGCAAGCGAGCAAGTGAGCGAGCGAAGCCAAAGCCTTAAAAATTGTACTTTCAAATGGTCGACCGACATTCTCCAGATTTGCTGCAAGGAATGTTACCGCACTAAGTGCACATGCCAGCAACCAGCTAGCCTCAGTCAGCCAGCAGGCAGTTGAAGTGCGTGAGGCTTACGCAATGTTTTTTTTTTTTTTTTGTTTTTTGGCGTCTGTGTGCGCACGCCGAAAACGGAAAATCTGTGATGTGGCTGTTTTGTCGATTCTGAGAGTGCATCGAGTCTTAAGGTGGAATTCACTTCCAGCCACGTCATCCGACAGTGCTGCCCCACCCTCAGAAAGAAAAAAAAAAACTACTGCACAGACAAAACCAAGACAAAGGTGGGGAAGAACAACCCCAGGCCCACCGCCCCCGCCCCCACCATTGGCTGGTATCCACTTCAATTAGCATAACCGTCACAGGGAGTATTCGGAACACAATATTTGTCACAATAGCGCAGCGCAGCGCCGACACAGATCGATATGGCTAGACAAGGTATTACGATACCGGTGCATGTGTTTTTTTTAATTTTTTTTTTGTTCGACATCGTAGGGTGCCAGCCGTTGTGGTGTGAAATGAATGTCTTTTGTTTTTAGCGCACCCTCGATGGACTATTTTCAATACGTGTACCTCTGTCGATGCTCTAGCTCTAGCCGGCAAACAATGCTCTTGCATTAATCAAACATTCGCTCCAAATTCCGCGACAGACTGAGGAAACACGGTTAAACTTTGACATTCACTTGTCGAGGTAAATGTCACTTTAAGGTGATGAGAGATGTACTTTTTTTTTGACAGATCCCCGGTCACGTGGCAGTTTTTTTTTTTTTTTGTATTGATTCGCATTGAGATTTGAAAGAAGGCAAGCGTTACGTAGGCAGACGACCGCCTTCCTTTTACTGGGAACAATGAATCTGAAGGATTTTGAGAGCTGACATTTGTTTGATTTTGTGTGACAGCTCGTGCAACTTTTTTTTTCCACGCGTAGACAGGAGAAACCCTAACCAGATTAGGCTTCGTCTGATGATTGTAACATACATTTATGTGACATTAAAAGAGGTTTTAAGGGTCCTTGATCTATTTTGGTAAATGCAACTGACACCGCCAGGAACGAATTCGTTTCGGAATCAGTCATTTGGAATCAGCAGACATGTGACGTAAAAACCAAGGCAAACCTTTTGGCAACCACTGTGCTTGTCGCGTTTCTTATTTTTTTTTTTTTTGAAGGGGATACATTTCCTTTTCAAATGATGTCAAACGACGAATTGAAAACATGCGTGGAATTCTGCTTTTTTAAGCCGCCCTTTTATGAAATTCTTTCCAGTTGGTTTAAAAAAAAAAAAGGACGATGACATTTTCTTGGCGATATTTCACGTCAAAAGTTTGACAAGACAACCGATTTGTTAAAAAAAAAAGCGACGGATTGCGAAAGTTTGCCATGACAGAAACATTCTTGACGGTGTCAGTCAATCGGAGAAGGTGGAGCTGTGCTTGGTTTTATCGATTCGGACTTAAACCTGGAAGAGTCAGCAGAAAAAATGGTAATTTTTAATGTTAAAGAAATGCAATAAACCTTGCTTTTTTGTCGTAAAAATACTGAATCAATTGCCTTCATTTCACCGCTTCTCTAACTTAGATCACATTCTTCGCTGCTAGCATCACCCGCATGACACCTGGTTAATATTTGCATTTAGAGATTCACAAAATGACTAGACACAATGACTAGCTGCAGGATTGCGTCATGAGTGAGAATGCAATAAAGCGGCACTTAGTGCTAATTGGGTTCTCTAAGAACAACCACCTCACACACACACACATGAGAATGCAAAAGGAAAAATGTTGAACAACTTTTTAAATAAAATCCGTTGTGAGGGATAAAACACTTTCTGCCGAAAGTGAAGGATATGATTCTTAAATGGATTCCTAGATGGTCTGAAAGAAATTTGCGTGGCAAAATGGGCCTAAAAAATGAAGGTTCTTCTTTGAAAGTGGTTTCACTGACTGATCCAAGTTGCGGTCACAAAACAAAGTTTGTACTTGCGGGCCAGCAACAAGTTTCTTTTCTAAAAATGCAATAAAATTTACAGACTTAAATTTTTTATAGTTTTTTAAGTAAGAGCATATATTCCCATAAATTATGGAATACAACATCGTTCAAGTGGTTGCCTCGGCTGGCTTTGCAGCGACGCATTCTGTCACTCCGATTTTCCAAGACCTTGTTGATGGTTTCGGGCTATAGCCCACAGATTACTTGGAAGATGTTGGCCTCAAGTGCTTGAACTATTTCCGGATGTTTGTCATAACATCGATCTTTTACTGTTCCCCACAAAATTAAGTACAAAAAAGGTCAAATCGAAGGTCCAAGGCGCCCAATTCATATCGCCAAGATGGCCAGTGACACGATTTCTGAATAAAAAGTTACGTACTCGTGTCGTGCGGTCACGAGTACGTAACTTTGGCGCCAAAAAATGATGACGGTATTTTAGAGATTTTTTCACTATGGGAGGAGCTAGAAGCAATTCTAAAAAATATGAATAAGCACTTACAATTAAGCTTAAGCTTACAATTAAGTTATACACCAGTCTTAAAAGCCAGAAACTTGGTTTTTAATCCTGCATTTAAATCTTTTTGTCTTAATATTTTTTGGAAAATCCGCTTGCAAACGCAAAATTTTGATAAAAAAAAGATTTAAAAAAAGTATAAGCCAATTTTTAAAATAAAGTGACAAATTAACTTTTTGTGGTCGATGCGTATTTTAATCCAATGCCAACGATGAACACGGGTGTCAACTTGGTTATCAATTGAACACGGGAATACAGAATTGGTTATTAATCAAACTGTGTCAGTCGAACAGTCTAGAAATTTTTTCCAATCAATTAAATACTTTGACACAAATCTATTTTCAGATTTAGCACCACTTCGCCAAAGATTTGCAAGAGCAAATTTTTGTTTTACACGAACAAAAACGTTTTTGTAGAGTTCCTGACTTACGAAGATTTCTCAACGTCAAAACGATTAGTTTGCATTAACCCTGCAGTGCGCAGTGTAGCAAATCTGATACAACGCAATTTACACTCGTTTCTTAAACTATGGATCACAATTTTACTCTGTTAAGCTTTGAAGATGATCTGCTTCACAGATTTTAAAGCGAAGATTTATGCCAATTTACGTAGACTAATGTTCATTTTCATTCATTCATTCATTCATTTTCTGTGACCGCATGTTCCACTAAAGATGTTGCGGGGACAGTGCACGCAGAATTAGATTAAAGACTAATTTTTTTTTTTAATTATTTTTCTAGTATTTGCAGCCAAAAGAAAATAGTTCTTTTTACAACAAAACAAAATCCGCAGTGTCAAATAAAATTATGAAAAAAACATGTGGAGATTTAGCGAAACTCGACGATAGATCACACCATTTTATGAAAATTTCGGTGTCACCAATCATGGAGATTTATCGGAGAAATTAAAAAAGACAAATTCATATACAAATTAACAAAACTTCACTTTTATTCAATTAATTTAAATGGTTATAAACTGATAAAAGATTAGAGATTTGATAGGCAATCGAATGTTCTTAAAAAAACGGAGTTAATATTATGGTAGTGCTTACAAAAGTACTACAGGATAATTGTAACAGAATAATAGATTTTAGAAATTATTGCAAGTAAGTTTTAAATATAGGCTAATGCATAGTTTTATATAGAGATTAGATTACAGAAAATATGACGAGTTACCACAAACATTTCGAAAGGGTGTTGCAAACAATAGCTTTTCAAGAACTTAAAAGAGATTCGCTTGAAAAAGACACGAAAAATGTAGTTGAAAACTTTATCAACGAGTCCTTACACACAAAAAAGAAATATATGAAAGGCTGTCAAACACATGCCAAAGAAGCTTTTGCAACAAAAAAAAAAAAACTCCCATAGATTGTCGAAAACATATCGAAGACGCGTTTGCAAAAAAAAAAAAAAATTCCTGAAGGTTGTCATAAACATATCGAACATGAACATGATTGTATGAAATCATTGACAACACAGACAAAAAATGCCAAAAAAAAATGTAGCAACTCTAGGCCCTTTAACTCAAAACAGAGAACAGAGATTCATACAATTTTTCAGTCTCTTATCTGGCATTTAATTTAAATCTTCAATTCCACGAAAATTCACATTTGAACATGTCACCCCAGTTAAGTGCAGTTTTTACCAAAAGTGCATTCTGTGTGTGTTTGTGTTGAGCTGTCGGCTGTCAGTTGCAGAGAACAAAAGTAATTAACTTGAATTGCTGTAAGTTGTGTTCTTTTAATGAAATTCACATTATTGTATTATGAGGTAGGGTAATATCATTTGCTGAATTGCTGAATTTGACATTAACCATGAAAAGCTGGAAAATGTGAAAGAAGATGTCATGTGTGGTTAACTGAGATTTATATTCGAGGGAAAAAAAGCATTTTGAAGTTATGTACAGTTATGTGAAAGATGGCAGACAGACAGACCACGAAGTGATTCTATAAGGATTTCATTATTCCTTTGGAACGTAACGCTAAAAAGAATTAAAATTTGAGTTAAAATCAGATAGACAGACAGACAGACACGGAAGTGATTCTATAAGGGTCTCAGTTTTCCTTCGGAACGTAACCCTAAGAAAAATTCATATTTAAGTTAAAAACAGACAGACAGACACCGAAGTAGTTCCATAAGGGTTTCGTTATTCCTTTGGAACGAAACTCTAAAAACGATTCATTTTTGGGTAAAAATTTAATTCATATCCGCGACCCGATTAGTGGAACATGCGGTCAAGATGATGGTAATAGAACTCATATGCGAGCTAAAAAAAAGATTCATATGAAGTCTAAAAAAAAAGAATTTATTCGATTGTCTCATGACTTGAATGCAATTGCTGAATTCGTCAAAATCCCACCCACTCACCGTCGAGACAGACTAGGTCGAGGATACTTCATTCGTGTAAGTTTGTTTTTAGAAAATACTCGCTTTCGAAATTCTTCCTTGTTTATTTTGAAAAAAAAAAAAAACGACATTCCCTTGACGATATTTTTTCGTCACAAGTTTGGAAAACAAATGATTTGTTTTACGAAAAAAAATTCCCTTCAAGGTTTCTAAATTTCTTTAAATCAAAAACACACCGCCCACTCTCATTAGGAAGGAAAAGCAAAAAAAAAATTTAAACAGATCCGAGAAGAAAAAAAATCCAAATTGTACATCCTCATTCCTCAAACGAGGTAAATAGGCCAAGTCAAGAGAGCAAAAGTGGAATTTCTTTTTAGTTCCTCTGTTGCGTTCCATTTTTTTTTTGTGTGTTGCTTTGCACTTGCCTCAGTCTGCCTACAACATCCCACACACATTCAATTTCTGCAAGCCGCATAGTATAATGTGTCTAGCAGCAAAGTATCCATAAACATTGCCTCTAGAGCCTAAAAGTGTTGCAAGAGAAGTTTGTGTGGATTTTTGTTTTTCTTTTTTTTGTGGAAAAAAAAAAAACAGAAACCATACGAATGCGCGCGCCTGCATTCTTTCAATTAAATCACAACTACATGCACTTGCATCTAATGCCTTCAATGCACGACGCACACACATGCAATTTTACGCTCAATGAAAGTCATTCCTCTCTTTTCGTGTGTGCTTTTTTTTTTATGTACGAATGCACATACACACCACACACAAAACGAACGGAAGTGAAAGTGAAAATTCGCAAAAAAAAAAGAAAATCCCCGTGCAAAAGGAGACGTGAAAAGCAATCTAGGCGCTTCATTTTAATAAAATGACGCCCTGATTCTAATGCCGCCGATGAAAGCAGAAGCAGAAAAACACAAGACCCCCAAGACACACGGTGCATGCACCACTTTCGCCGACACCCTGTACCAGTTGTTGTTGTGTCTTATTCTTCTTTTTTTTTTGCAGTCGTTTGCGAAATATACATGCAACGCTTGAGATGCAGATACATGCCGCCCATTAAAAGTGATTTGTATTTCCGCCACTTGGAGTCGCTGGATTTCCCACCTAACCACCTCTCTACCTACTGACATTTCGGCCAGTTTACAGATGCATTGGCCAGGAGGAAAAAAAAAAAATATCTTTCGAATAAGCTTCTTTCTAACGTCTAACGTGTGAGCACAACGATCGGTCGGGTGTGTGTGTGTGTGTGGTTTGGTCGGAAGAGCGGCAAAGCCTCCCCCCGCTTGTGTGGATGCACTCAACCACATGCAACTAGCATCTCATGGATGTCGTGTGCAGCACACTTAGTGACGACAACGACAACGACAAAAACGACGACGACAACTTTGCAGCGTCGACGACGATACACTAAGCCTTGACCTGATTTCTCTCTCCGTCTCTTTCGTTCGTGAAGTGCATTCGAGCGTGTTCAACTGCAATTTAATAAGCTTATAGCACGGCAGGCTCACAGTATCCGCTCTCTTCCTCTCATTCGCCGCTGATTCTCTGCTGTTCTGCGGTGATGTGCAACAAATAGATGCATCTAATGGTCTTCAGCCGAAACGGTTTGCTTGTTTTTTCTTTTTTCTTCTCCTCTCCTTCATTTTGTCTCTCCGTCGTCATTTGTTGACGGCAACGCTGTGAACTTTGCCGCAACTTTTACTTTCTATCTCCTCACCGGCATACACAGGCGAAGGGGGATACTTGAAAAAAAAAAAATTGTATGGCCGGACAAATTTTGTTGTTTCTCTTGATTTTTGCGTGCAAAATTGACCCTGACTTAAAAAAATGAAATGAAAGAGGGAAAAAATTAACAACAACACCGTCGCACACAAAAAATCGTGCACAGAAAACCAAAAAAAAAAATCCATCCAAACGGCCAGAGCCATGTTTACTACCGCATTACCAAAAATTTCGTGAACTGCCTGTGTAATGGATTGAGTATCTGATGGTTGTTTTTTTTTTTTGTACAATATATAAATTTTTATTTTTATCTGCAGCAACGTCGCTATGGTGTGTTGAATCACGATTTAAATGATGTGAACGATGTGAACCTGCCTACCGACTACGACGACGACGACGAGTATAAATGCAAAAAACCTAGACCTAGTTTCCGTTTTTGCATTGTTGTTTATCGCGCGCTTCTCATTTTTATTTAATCATTTACTTACTCTCTGTGCGGCTGTGGATGTTGTTGATGTGGATGTGGCTGCGGCTTTAGGTGTGGTGGGTGATGTAGTTTTTTTTTTTTTGGATGCAAGGGGTTGTGTAATATACGTGAGTACGTTCATTTTATCTGTAATAAAATGATAATCTACCTCCAACTGTCAGAAGCTGTCAATGAGTAGTCGTCGATTATAACCTCGAAAGTGTTGGTTGGGTGAGAGCTTCGAAGCCGTAGGCTAGGACGACTTCCACATTAGAACCTGAGTGGAGTCTTCAAACTTTTTTTTTTCGATTTTTTTCGGCACTTTTTTTGCGCTTTGTCAATGACTGGAGGCGACGTACTTTTTTTGTTTTTTTTGTTTTTGATCAATAAAATTGGGGAAAGGTCAATTTGAATGGCACATCAAAAAGTCGTAAACAACAATCAGTTGGCGTTGCTGTGTTTTTTTTTATGTCTTTTCTTGTGAAGATGGACGCGTTGAGGTGCGGTAAGTTGCATTTCCTTATTCAAGGCAGGCCGCACTGTTATCAATGCACGCCGATTACGAGAGATTAAAGTGTCTGGGGGAGTCAGTCTGAAAATAAACTTTTTTTTTATGAAGATTTAGGTCAGCGTGGGGCGTTATGTCGAGCACGGATGGAGGACTAAAAATGAAAGCAGAAAATAAAAGTGAAATCAACCGGAAACTTCGTAAGAGAGGAAGAAGCTGGGAGTATTTTTAAACGGATGGAGAAAAAATACGCTTGCCATTGAGTTGTTATGGTGTGTATTTGGCTGCACTAGTTGACCGTTTTTTTTTTGTCTTCGAATTATAGGACTTGAAACGTCTTAGAGGTGCTAAGGTCGAAAATGGCGCCCAATAGCGATATATTTACGTCACCTTGAAGATCGAAAATGGCGCTCAGTAGCGAACTTTTTGTGTTATATTTATGCTATCTCCTCAAAATAAGATGTTTAAAACTTTTTAGAAAAACCATCTTTTGTTTTTAATTATAGGGCTTTTGAAACGTCATAGTGAAGATTGACAATGGCGCCCAACAGTGGACATTTTTGGTATATTTTTACTTTGGCCTTAAGTCAAGATATTACAACTTTTCTGGAAAAACACATCTTGTTTTTAAATGTTATTGTATAGTTACAGGACTTTTAAAACATCATCTCAAACTTCAAGAATGGCGCCCAACAGCAGACTTTTTGTGGTATATTCATGCTATCACCTCCAAATAATACATTATTACTTTCTGAGATCAGCCATAGAGAACTTCATTTCAAATTTTTATGACGGGATAACAACTCAGATCGATCAACAATGAAAAAAAAAACTCAAGTGTTTTCGCAACCACGCCGAACGCCATTTACTTCATCCAAGCTCGCACAAGCTACTCATTATACAAATCACAAAAAAAAAATCAATCAATCTCAGAATTATCGCCTCTAATCCCTCCGCCCACCACAACTCAGGTTTCCTATTCCGCATTTAGTTTTCTCCTAATTTATATAAAACTCAAACTCAAACTCAAATACTCCCCAGTCGTTCTTCCCGTCTTCACTGTTTTTTTTTTTTTGTATTCGAAGAATGTGCTAAATTCAACTCACAAATTGCGCATTAACTTTCATGATTATGTTGTTTTGTTGTTTCAACTAATAAAATGGTTAAGTAAATATTTATAGCAACAGTTTGATGACAATTTTGGTTTTATTGAAGAAGAAATTATCGATGCCAAACATGGAGAATGAATTTTTTTTTCGAGGTTTGTTTATCTTTAAAATCATTAAGAAGAAGTGAGAACAAGTTTAATGGAAGGTGATGGAATGTAACCAGACCGCAGGTTCGAGTGCAAAATGTGCATTGTGAACATGGCCGAGGGTATTTTTAGACCAAGTTGACTTCGAGAATGAATTTTGCTAAAAATAGATCGGTGGGGTAATAATTTACAAAATGTCAATCATGTCATAAGTTTTCCCAGATGATTCGGCTCTTGACAGAACCATTTGAAATGTCAAACGAAAACTTTCAATTTTATCGACCTAATTTTGCACACAAAGCACCCTTTCTTCGCTGTAAAAATTGGCAAACAAAAAATAAAGACGGTTTTTTTTTTGCATTCAGTGAAAATGTTCAAAACATGACGCATCACCATCACATAGCGCAACTGACAGCTGAGCAGTGGTGGTGCTGTGTGATGCATTCAGCATCCGCTGTGAAACGCGCACCTCCATCTATCTCTATCTCCCTCTCCTTCGCTCTATCGTGGCAACGGTGATGATTTCACTTCTCATCCGTTCGCTTTTCACTCATTCATTCACTTTTCCTTGCCGTGATTGGAAAACCAACGACGCAAGGGGCAACAAATTGCAAAAAAAAAACAGAAAATCTCGCTTCTAAAATGAAAAGAAAATGAAAATCGCTTTTCTTGGCCAACTCAATGGAACCGCGCTCACACAGCTACATGGCATGTGGCGCACTGAACACTACCCATCGGATACGCTGCACAACAACGGTCTACGAGCAGTTACAAATGGCAATAAATAAGTGAAAATTTAGGTTAGGAAAGGAAATGAAAAAAAAAAAAAAAACTCGTTCGATGAGATGACGTGCAAATTTTCTTTTTCATCCGTGAGAGGAAAGCGCCAAGTAAATTTTCTTTTCATTTCGTTTTTTTTTTTTTTTTCACTATCGATTTTTCCTTCCCGCGAGAGTCTGTGATCGTAGCAAAACGAATAGAAAAAAAAAACTCGTTCCCCTGCGCTTACCTTTCGTCATATGCTAAGCGCTAATTAATGCGCACATAACGCAACGTGCCTCGCATTAATTAACCCGGATGAAGTGGAAGATTCAGAAAAATACATTGCGCAGAAGGGACGCTCTGTCCTAAGCGCCTTGACACAGCCCGACAACAACGACAACGACGACAACACAAGAGATTTCTGAATAAAATTATTTTTCATTTTCATTTTCAATATGCGCGTCTTCGTGCCCGTAAAGGAACACAAACACGAACAGAAGAGCCCCCCATCTTTAAGGAGTCGGACACACTCGTAGAACCAACGCGCGAACGAACAAGAATGTAGGCTGATTCATCCACAATCAGCAGGTACGACAAGTCATCTTCCGGATTGACATCTTGATATCCGCTTCGAATGTCTAATTAGAATGCAGGGAGTGTTCCCGTGTTGTCGAGTGCTGGAGGATCCTTCTCTTGTGTTCTTTTTTTTTTCTTTCCCCACGGACAAAAAGGATAAGCCAACCTAGCCGTTGGACATTTCATGGTAATTTGTATCTATGAAAAGTCCAACACATCCGGTTGGGAGCAGAAGATGTGCCACGAAAACAGAAAAAAATATCGTAACGTAATGTACGTCTATTTTTGGCAAATACAGGAATATCGTCATTGGTCGTTACGTTGGTGGTTGGGCGGTGTGCTCGCATTGTTCTCAGCTGAGGTGTTAATTTCCGAGACAGGTGGGCACCCGTTTTTTGATTTTGAATTTATGCCAATGTGTGAGAAGGGGAAATAGTTTCGCAATAAGAATTTTGTTTTTCTCTTTTTGGGATTTGAAAGGCGATCTCGAAATGTTTGACGTTTTGATCGATGCATAAATTGTCAGGACGGTGTTTGAGAAGACAGGAAGTGAAGATTTTAGATGAATGTTTCGATGCTTTGGATTATTTTTAATGGTGATAGGTCTCCGATGTTTCTTGAGGGCAAGGAAGTCGTAACAACTTTTTGGAAGATCGGCGATGGAAGTACTCTTTCAGCATTTGAAATTGCAATCATTTTTCACAAATTCAAAAATAAAAATTCCCTTGAAAGTCCCTAAGCATACAGAGTTTTTTTTGGTGAAGATCAGCGATCGTTTACCACAAAGTTGAGTTTGGCAACTATTTTTTTTTATTGTAAAGGGATGGCCATTTAGTGGTTTCTTTTTAAATCACAGGTTATTTTGACCTTGTCACCTGTTTCCTGACCGAAATCTTCAACAGAAAATAAGTATTATTCCTTGGCGGAACGAAATCAGGCGGTTAACGCTTCAACAACATTGGGAAATATCAAAGACTTCTTTTCAAAGTAAATGCTGTGCAGGTTTAACAGTGCGTTTTGAAAAGAAATCGTGTGGTCAGCCTTCTTGGCGATGTCGGAGCTGCGCTTTGACCCTTCAGGACTGTTTTTGATGGGGAACCATGAAAGATCGATGTTCTGTGAACAATATGAAAAGAATTCAAATTTTTAAGACCAATAAAATCAAAGTGATTCGGGAGCTACAGCCCGAAACCATCAACACGTTCTTGAAAAATTAAACAGACTGCCAACAATCTGAAAACAATTCAAGCTCTCAAACCCAATATGATCCAAGCAATCCGAGAGTAACAATATGGAACCATCAAAAAGGTCTTGAAAAATTAGAGTGACAAAATAAGCTACTGCGAAGATAGCTGAGGCAGTCACTTCAATAATGTTGTGGTCCATAATTACTTCTCATGTTTACTCTTAAAGCCATATTATATGGACATAAAATTAATGTTATTCATTTTATTGCATTTTTAAAAAGAAACTTGTGGTTGGCCCACTCTGTAGTTACTCTACGGAGTTTTTTTTTGGAAAATCAGCGATGAAAAGATGGTTCGCCACGAATCTGCATTTAGCATATAAATTTTTCAAAATGTTGCCTTCTATAAAGGACATGAAAGTCGTGACACTTGTTTTAAAAACTCAGCGAGAAAGAGCACTTGGACAATTGTGATGCGGACGAAAGTTTTAAGTTTTTTTTCAAGATCAGCTATAGAAGTAGTTGTAGATCGTTTGTGGAGCTAAAATATATTTTTCTTTTTTTTTTTTCAAATCCATACTAATACTGTTAAGGTGAAGAGTTTGTTTGTTTGAACGCGTTAATCTCAGGAAGTACTGAACAGATTTTTCTGCATCTTTCATATGTAGTATTGTGGGTTTTCTGGGAAGGCTTTAGGCTATATTTATTGGCAGTAGAATGGGATTTGTGAATAAAGTCGAAAAGTGGCAAGCTTGTAAAGGGATCTTAACAGTGGAGAATTTTTTAGAAGATCAGCAATAAAAGTGCTTCAAGAAAGTTTGAAATGCATTTATTTCAATCTTTTTGATCACTTGCATGATCAAACTGTGATCGAACTTGAAAATTGTTCCATATAGTGCTAAAGATTTTAGGACTCTGCGGTATTCTAGTCTTCTCTTGCTGTAAGTTCAACTTGGATGCCATAGTTTTTGACTACTTGGTGTTAATTGCTTCCACTGATCACCGCTTCTAGCAAATCGGTTTGTAATAGATCACTCTAATGTTGCAAGACACGATCCTTTTAAAGCTTGCAAAACCCGTATGGTGTCTTTTTCATCGTCGGGATATTTGAATTTCAGTGTTTCCTTGCCCTCGATTTATTTTTTTAGTTACAAATATCATAAAGTCTGTAAGTAACTAAATGACGAGTATCACAATGGGCCTAGTCTGTCCTAAATGTTGCTGTGAGCTTCTGTTGCTCCGTCCAGCCATTCCTACCTCACTGAATGTTGGCCAAAATCTTTCATTTTTGCTCATAAATAACCAAGTCACTCTTTATACTCAACAATCAAGCACCTCAAAAGGACCGTAATAATCGGCGTTCAAAATCATTCCCGACCCCCGCACGTCAACAATATTGATTTCCCTTTTCATTTCCACTGAAACACCTTGAAACCCCAATCAACACAACAGTAAACCTGACACAGTTTCCAGAGGACGAGACTGAAGTACAAGCCGCCGACAATAAATTAAAACGAAAGAAAAAAGAAGAAGAAAAAAAAAGAGTTACATCATTTAAAGGTCATTTCCTTCACCGAATCGCGCGCTACACAAAACAACGCAACACAAAACAAAAAAGCGATCCCAATGATCTTTTTCCCTCTCTTTAGTTTCATTTCATTTCCATCGAATTACGAAATAAACGTTGCAAGGTCACCGCCATAACTGTGGTTCTTGTAGAAAACGCGTCAATTGCATGCCATCAAAATGACAGATAGGTGTGAGTTCTCCTCTCTCTGATCCGGTTTCCTTTCACGAAATGGCTCAGATCTGCTTCCTGTTAATTATCACACATGTAATCAGCCCATAAAGTGCAATGAGAGAATCTCTCTCTTGGGTAGGTCAAGTTACAAACGTCAGTGTCAGACAAAAAAAAAAGAAAAGAAAAACTACCAAACAGCAAAAATAGCAACAACATTGAAAAATGGTCAAGAGTAAACAAAACAATAAACAACAAGAAAACAAATTTTCCAAAGGTCAGTCCAAACGATGATATCGTAATAACGGAACGTGCTCTGACAGAAGGCAAAAACTCTACACTGCCACCGTTGACTGAACTGACAGAAGACTCCAAAAAAACCATCAACATGAATTTGAAACTTGAGGCTCGTGAATAATTTTTTGTGTGCTGTGTGTGTGTTTTTTTCTGGATGTTGCCAATTTTTCAGTCTGCCTTTCTAAATGCGTTTACGCAACATAACAAAAACAAAAATGTATAAAACTAAAAACAAAGAAGCGGAAGATGTTTTAAAACTCTCCGACTCTTATGTCATAATCTTTCACTCACAATAAAAAATAAAAAAAACGCCAAAACTACAACAATAGGTTAGAGTGCTGTAGCTTTACTATGGAGTGAGTGTTTCCCATTTTAGTAGGTCATCGTGTTCATGTCGGTTTTTTTTTTTGTTTTGAACATGGCGCTGCTCCCCCTCTTGTTGTGTGACGAGGTGAATGAATATTTGTCGCATTATACGCAATCTGTCGGAGACTTCGAACGATGATGGCGCGGCTGCATAAATTTTGAACGCGCGAGTTGAATTCGATTTGAAAATGTTAGTTGGTGTGCCATTAACCAGATGTTGTGTGGAGGAAAAGAGGAAGCTGCTTTGGGTTTAAATCATTTTTTGTATATCTGCTTTTTTTTGGGAATTAAATCATGCCGTGAGTTATGAAATCGCTTGACGATTTGACACACGAAAGCAGTAAACTGCGATGTTATGAGTGAGCGCCAGCGCGAACGTTTGCTTGCAACACGGCTCGTCGGTGTTGGGTTTTTGTGTAACATTGTGGCACATCATCGACACGTCGTTGTCGTGTGTGCAACAAGAGACAGTGGGTTCATGGTCTCGCTGGCGGTTTGGGACGTTGACATCATTTTGGGTGAAGGGAGTTGCAGCGTGCAGAGATGAGATGTTGTGTTGATATTGCTCATCAATTTGGAATTTCAAATTGAGCTTAAGGTGGAAAAATTGGTGACGGAAATTGTGTTGACAGTTGATGAAGGCGCCATTAGACAATAAGAACATTTAACAGTAACGACATTTGATAATAGCGCCATTTAAGTTATTTGACAGTAAAACCGTTTGACAGAAGAACCATACGATCATTCGAGGTCGTGCAAAACTTGTTTGAACTTTAGTTTTGGGTCCAAAATTGAGTATCATAGAGAAAAATGTTTCATAGAAATTGTCCTGTTGACAGTTGATGAAGGCGCCATTACGCAATATGAACGTTTGACAGCAGCGACATTTGGTAATAGCGCCATTTGACGGTGTAGTTATTTGACTGTAAAGTCATTTGACAGAAGAACCATACGATCATTTGAGGTCGTGCTAAAATTTGTTTGAAACCAGCTCATGGTCCAAAATTGACCATAGTGGGAAAAATGTTTCATAGAATTTTTTTTGTTGACAGTTGATAGAGGTGTCATTAAACGATGGCGGCATTTGGACATAGAGCCATTTGGCAGTTGAGGCATTTGACAGTAGAGTCATTTGACAGTAGAGTCATTTGACAGTAGAGCCATAGGACAGTAGAGCTCTTTGACAGTAGAGCCATTTGACAGGACATAGGACAGTAGAGCTATTTGACAGTAGAGCCATTTGACAGTAGACCTATTCGATAGTAGAGCCATTTGACAGTAGAGTCATTTGACAGGAGATTCATTCTACACCGGAGCTATTTGACAGCAGAGCCATTAGGCAGTAGAGCCATTTGACAGCAGAGCCATTCGTCAGTAGAGCCATTCGACAGTAGAGCCATTTAAAGGAAATAGCATTTTGTTTTTTAAACAAGTTTTAAGTTGCTGGTAATGAACCAATAAAAACTCCTGTGATAGCAGGTTTTTACAAAGCTTAACATTTCACATGCATCTGCAGATTCAAAGACTGGTTTCTTTTTACAAATGCAATAAAAAGAGCAAAATTGATGGTTTAATTAGCATCCAGTTACTAACGCTCTGTTAAAGTTTCGAGCGAGAAGCAACTGTCAGTGTCAAAATTGCCTATGATCTAAGAACAAATACCACTAGATGGCCCACCCTTTACACACCCAAGGCTCGCTTCAATTACGTGCATCTCATCATTTGCACCGACAGCTAAAGACAAGAGACTCATGAACTTTTATTCAACTCCTTTCCGTCAAGCTGACCCTGAGAATTCACCACAACCCACAGACGCCTTGGTTGAGATGTCCCAATGGCGTCACGTCACCACTCCGAGTAAATAATCGAATTAAAAAATTTTCAAAATTCCATCCGACAGACTAAGCACGTAAACATCAAAGCCGAGGAAAAAACTCTTTCGCCACGCCGAAATTTCCCACCACCACACAAACAGTGTCTTTTTTTGACACTTTTTGACAGATGACTTTGTTTTCGTCTTTCGCCTGCCACAAGGCGCTCCTCTCACATTCTATTTTTATGGAAATCACTCCCTCATGACTCACGATGCACCCAATATTGTCAAAAAACCCCTAAAAAAACTCAACTCGTTTTACATCAGTCCCGTCTGACGAACGACCTTCACTGTTAGAAATGTGCAATGACATCTCGACAAAAGACACAGATAGTGTTTGTACTTGTCTTATCTTTACTATATCAGTACACAACACCCACTCAAATGCTACTGTGTGCCTCTCTCTTGTGGCCAGACGTAAACAGATTCTAATTACTAACTGAAGTATCGACGACTGTTAAGCAAAAATGACCATGTTGTGTACATAACAATTAAACAATTATCGACCATGACCTACCTAAACAACTTTAAATTGCACTTCGTGTTCGTTCGTTCGTTTGCTTCGCTTCGCTTTGCACGTTTTATGCACGTTTTACTTTGCATTGTGGTTCTCTTCCACGGCAATATCACACACTCAGACGGAGTTGTCAATGTCATTTGCATTTCCTGCTGTCAAAATGCATCTGACACCTGACATGTGTATAATTGTCAAAAGGAAAGGAACCTTTTTGAGGCCCACAAATGAATGTGTACGTGCGTGCAGTAGCACTTTGAAAACCAAAAAATAAACTTCACCAACAGGAAGAGGAATTGCCGAAACAGTCTGTCAGAGAAAACGAGAAGACAGAAACCGAAAAAAAAGCAAAAGAACACAAAGTTCTTTCTTGCGCCCGCCGCTTTTTTTTTTTTTTTGGAGTCCGCTCCATCGTTTATCACTCGCATGTAGGAATTGTTGTATTTTTTTTTTTCTTCTTCTTTTTTATTTTTGGCTCGTTCTTCGTTGTTTTTGTGTGCTTTTTTTGTTCAAATAATTCGTCTCAAGTTCAAGGTCTTTTGGATAGCGTATACTAAACGACGAATGAACACGCATGCCGTCTCAATTTTTTTTTTCGTGTCGGAATTGATGCCGAATTTTTTTATTTTTTGTTTTCGGTTTGTCTTTTTATTGTTTGTTCACCATTTTTTTTTTTCGATTTTTATTCGTTGTTCCTCTCTTCGTGCTAAGTGCCGTTTACTTTGCTTTCTTTTTTGGAGTCGCGTCGTAGCGTCAATGATGATGAAGATCGCAATGCGTCGGTGTGTGTACGAGAATGTGTAAATAATCACTTTTTTCGACTTGTTTGGATTTTTTTTTACACATTTCGTTTTGTGAGTGCTTTCTTTGCACATTTGAGTGGTGCTGGTGGAGAAGGAGGAGGAGATTGAATCTCTAACGAAATTTGTGAACGGAGGGATTTTGCATAATTACACACTCGTCGTAAGTGAAGGGAACGCGTCCCGCGCAATGATCGGAAATCGAAAAAAAACTAAAAAAACGAACGTATTAGCACAACATGCCACACGTGTCGATTGGGGTTTTTTTTGTGTAAAGTCATTCCCATTGGAAGAGTCATAAAAATTGAAAATTAAATATTCGCGCTCGAAGAGGGAAGAGTTGGGAATTCTCCCAAAAAAAAAAAATCTCGTTCGCCTACTTGTGCCGGGCGATCTGTGCTACGCAGGAACTGTCAAAACTTGCTAAATGGTTATTTTTTTTTATTTATGAAATGTCTTTCTTTTTTTTTGCTGTAAATTAATTTTAATTTTCTTTTGAAGAGACGGAGAATATAGTCACGGGGTTGGTTGGTTGGTATGAATATTTAAGATTTCCGGTGAATTCGTTGGGCTGGTAGGGCGGTTTGGGGGAAGGTTTTTTGTAATGCCACACCTCAACCCATCGCCAGAATTTCAGAATTTCACCATGAATAAATTCCGACCAATTTTTGGATGGTGATGGAACTTCACAGACGTTGTGGTTTCGATTGGGAGAACGCTGACCTATCTTTCGGTCGATGGGGGAGTTTTTTTATTTGAATTTCATATTTCACGTGCTTGAATGTATTATGGATACATCAGCATATTTCTGTGTGAACGAAGTAAAAATACCCCCGGCCACACAGACGCTGACCCAATATAATCAGTCAACAGCACCTCTGGGCGTCAAGCTTTCTGCTGTCAGTTGTCAGACGAGAAGTGTGCAGCTGCCAGCCGATAGCTATTAAGCCAGAAGCAATGTGCCATCGGACAGGGCTGGTCTTTTGACAGCAGCCCCAAGGGATTGACCAACGGTCAGAAAATGTTGCAAAAGCATTAGTGGAATGCCTTGAAGCGTCCGGTGCAGCGTGAGGTGGGCTATCAGTTTCAGCCCAGGCAAACAATGGCAGGTTTATGGAACTTTCAAAGCCTATTTTTTCTATGGCGAGGAGCAAATTTTGAAGATTCCGTTGAGAAATTGCCATAAATATGCATCTGGGATGCGTTGTGACAAGCAACAGTTAACTCAAACGATTCTGATCGTTTATGCTACTCAAAAAGTTGTGAATTGCAGACTTGCAGGCTTTTTATAGGCGGAACTGTGATCGAAGCCTTCAACGGGCAGTGCAGGGATGCCAACAAGGCATCGATCAATAAGACGTGTTGTGATCGGAAGGAGTCAGTAAGAAACAACTGGAATGAAAGTGATGGAAAAGGTCGAGCATAGAAAAAAAAAGTCAATTCAATCAGATCGACTGCCAACAGACTAGGAGTCCCTGCTAATGATTTTTGGCGAAGTTTTTGGGATGAAGAGGAGGAGGAATCCATTTCCCACTTTCTTTGTTCGTGCGATGCCTTAGTGCTTCGTAGAAGAACACTTTTAGGCGGAAACTTCTTTGATAGTCTGTCGGTTCTGAGTTGCGTCAACATCGGAGGGCCCCACAGCTTCGTGCAATTGGTTTTAACGGATAACGCGGAATCTCGTCCGCAGTGTGGCATCGCAATGGGCCTAATCTATCCCAAGTGCGGCTGTGGGTTCCCTTCTGCAGCCGGTCACATCAAGCTAACCTAACCTAAGGTCAACTAAGTCGTTCAATAGCCACCGTCTCGAATTTTAATCTTCACTTTTGACACGAAAGGGTTGCACACCGCGACAAAATCACCAAACCCCCCCCGCCTTAACAGACCAAAAACCTAATTTCACCCTTTCACTACATTCCCACGCCACTCCCACCATAAACATTTTATGAGTCTAATCACCACCGCACCACCCCACTCACCGGACCCTGATTAAATCCATCAAAACATCACCCGTCCGTCCCTTTTGTGGACCATAAAATTTCATCACTTTATCTCACAAGGCTACATAAATAATCGCCGTCCCGCAAGCTCTTGATTACCCTCTGACTAGTCGCAACAATAAAATCCCAACCACCAGAAAAACCGTTCGTCTTTGCCGCCTCTATATACAAAAGAAAAACCCAACCCAGACTCCGGCCATTCTCCAAAAAAAGAAAAACTCACAATTGTCCTTGAAACGCCACATAATATCCACCATAGACAGGAAGTCCTTCCCACCGAAAACGACAGCACAACAAAACACACACAAAACAAGAAAAAACTCTTGAAAACTTTTACTTTCCACCGGAAGCTTCTTGAAGCTTCATTTTTGGCCTACATCCTCTAATTTTATCAAAACCTCCATGTACGACACAAAAACCCATTCAATTTCCAAAAACACCCTCACAACCACCACAACCACTCCAAAAAAAAAAAAGATGGCTGTGTGTGGTGAGGTAGAGAGATGTGGTGAGGAGGTGAGTTGGGGAGAATGAAAACAGCCTAACAACATTGTTTTGTCAGCTGATGTTCGTCCTTGCTAGGTCGCTAAAAGGAGGCCTCCTTCACCCACAGACACCACCCGACACCCGACTCAACCGCCTTTCGTCTTTTCGACGTTGTTGTTTTCCTTCCCCAGTTCCGCTTTGGGTATCTCCGGCAGAATACAGACACTAAATACATAACAAAACTCAGAGTTTGAGACACATTTTCAATCAAAAAAAGAAAAAAACTCCCGGACCCCGGCGAAAGACAGAGACAGAGACTTTACATAATATTCCCGACTCTGCATGTACACACAACCGACATCCACCACTCCTCCTCCTTAACTGTTATTCATGAGGCGGAATGGTTTATTTCCTGAAAATTCACCAAGGTCACGTAGTTGGTTCGTCGGCATTACATAGACGTCGAATGGGTGGAAAAGAGTGCCCACCACCCAACAGAAACTTTCTCTTTTTCATGCGATGACGAATCAAAAAAAAAAATTTAAATGTGATGAGTACATACAAATCCATTCTCATCGTCTAGAGGATCAAAACCCTGTCACAGGCCACACTTTGACACTTGGCATCTGTCAAAAATGTAAAAGTGTCAAATTCAAAAAAAAAAAAAAAACTAATTGACGTAACATCTAACCACTAATGTTATAACGATATTATGCAAAAACCAAAAAAAAAAAAATGGAATAACGAACTAACCTACTCTCGTCGTCGACGGGTAACTGGCTGCGCCAAAATGAAATGAAAAGAAAGTGAAATGTGACAGCTGAGGTAACAAATAAGTTGTTTAATAGTTTCGCGCAGATCGCTTTGGGCCAAATTTACCAAAAAAAAAAAAAAAACTTCAAACCAATCCCATCCCGTCCCGTCTAATGCGATTTTTTCTTCATCCATCTCTCTCTCTCTCTCTCTGATGAGGCAGCTTTGTTCGATCGTATTGCCGAATTTCGAAAAATTATTCAATAATTTTCTGAATAGACACAAGTGAGAAGGCAGGAATAGACAGCGGGCGAAAAAAAAAAACGAATAAAATAAAAATGCGGGCTATCATAATAAACTAACGGTTTGGTGAGCTAAATTCGCTGCGTTTACGTAATAGACATCAACGATAGAGCGACAACGACAAACACCAACGACAACGACGGACGGAACCCATTAACGTAAAAATACATATGTACGTGCTTTTGGGTTACCCCGAAAAAAACAAAAAAAAAATGTGATGTTGGAAAAAAAAATCAATAAATTTGTTGAGGTGGGTTAGGAAATCATTATACGCACACACACGCACGTAAAAAGAAGCAGAGAGGCAATCTCTCGCATACACAAACGTCACACATGACAGATAGCAAGTGGAAGTACACTGCTGGCTTGAAAGCAGTAAGCCACGGTAATTCTCCACTTTTTTTTTTGCTGTGGTTCCAAATTTACTTTTTTTTTTCTTCTCTGATTTAATTCCGGAAAAGGAAAGAGGACATACACACACATACACACAGCCGAGGGGGTGTGGGACTTTATATGAATGGCATCCTACACATTAACTGGGTCAGTGGATAATGAATCCAGCCTAGCACCCGGTTAAATATACGAAGGACTCATCGGATGGCATCCTCTTTTGGTTAGGATGGATTTACCACCTTTGGTGTAGCCCTTCGTTTTTAGGTCCACACTGTTTGTGTGTGTATTTATAGAGAGTGAAAATTCGAATTAATTCCGGAATGACATTGTGCGGTAAATCGAAATAAATAAAAAATAATTTATTTCTTTTTATACGTTTATAAAAAAAATCTAGGGCAAGAACGAAGTTCCCTTATTTTTTGCCGTCTGGGCGGTGTTGTTATACACACACACACACATGAGTATTTCCGGAGATTGCGATAATTAGTGAGGTCTTTCAGCATTGATATTTCTTAATTTTCAAGTTCACCACTTGGCACAAAGCCGACGTTAAAAGGGCCAATAAATTGTCAAAAACTGTCCGGAAGGGTGTGTGGAAAAATATTTCTCATTTTCTTTTTGTATTTTGGACAAGGTACTTTAAAAACTGTTGAGAAATTGAATAGGCAATTTGTGTGTTTGTCAACAATTCAAAGAGGGGAGAATGTATATCTTTTGAGCTTACACATCAAATGTCAGGATACTCCTACGCTGTGTTTTTTTAATATTTTATTCGTCTGTTTACTGGGGTGTTGTGTTTTTTTAAGTTATTAGCGGTATTGAGGTTTTCCTCGTTTTCCCCGTCAAATGATTGTGCAATTTTTCATTGGCGCTTGAGTTTTTCTTTCAGATTCAAGGTACGTTTCTTTTTACACTCGAATTTTCCACGATAGACTTTTGACAAATGCCACATTGACATTTGATGCCCTTTGATTAGTGTCCTGTCACCGGGAATGCTTTGACATTTAATATCTACAGGAAGAGATTGTGGGAGCTAAGAAGCTTCCGGGAGGACTTATTTTTTTTTTTCTATTCTATTTTTGGGGTGTGACAACTCTGTGGGGAAGATCATGCCATTAAAGTCGGTTTGGCACAGACTAGACTAGATTTTTATCTCCCATTTGACGTGAAATAAAATGTCATTAACGAGGCATGTCACATATTGTCATCTCGTGTGTGATTGGAATTTGATTACTGGGATGCTAGTTGGTCGAGATGAGTGGCTATTTCAAGGTGAAGAACAATTGCGACTTTAGGTTAGTGTGTCTTTGAGTCTTAACGTTTTTTTTCTTAATTTGGGCTGTCAAATCTGTAGCCTGTAACTGACCGTAGATAGCAATTTAACAGTGACCTCTTGAGTCTTGGATTTAATCAACCCAAAAGTTGGTTGAGAGCATAATGGACCTAGTTTTGACCTAAGTGTACCAAATTTTAAAAACGTGCTTAGTAAGAGTAGAAGTTATCACAATAGGCCTCGTTTGGCCTAAGTGCTTGGCTGTCCACACAAGCGCAGCCAACCACACAAGAGTAGAAGTGCTTAATAAAAGAAGTGTTAAATTTAAATCAGACATGAAGACTTAGGGCTTAACTTTGACTGTGATTTAAAAGCAATTCTGACAAAATACGTTCATTCTTTTGACAGTGAGTGTCTTCAAAGCCCAATTTATTGAAAAAGGTGGCCAAATAAGACATAAAGACTTAAGGCTAATCTTCGACTATGAGTAAATAGCAGTTCTGAAAAAACATGTCCTGTGAGTATAAAGGAGTTCTTGGCAAAACGTATCCATTCTGTTGATAGTGAGTGCCTTCAAAGCTCAATTTCGTAGGTTGCCGAATGAAAAAAGGTGGCCATATAAGACATGGAGACTTAAGGTTTACCTCTGACTGTAATTATCTAGCAATTCTAACAAAACCCGTCCATTCGGTTGACAGTGAGTGCCTTCAAAGCCCAATTTATGGAAAAAGGTGGCCAAATAAGACATCAAAACTTAAGGCTAATCTTCGACTATGAGTAAATAGCCATTCTGAAAAACCATGTCCCGTAAGTAAATAGGAATTCTTTACAAAACGTATCCATTCTGTTGATAGTGAGTGCCTTCAAAGCTCAATTTCGTAGGTTGCTGAATAAATAACGAATGAAAAAAGGTGGCCAAATAAGACATGGAGACTTAAGGTTTATCTCTGACTGTAATTAACTAGCAATTCTAACAAAGCCCGTCCATTCGGTTGACAGTGAGTGCCTTCAAAGCTCACTTTATCAGTTTGCTGAATAACTCACGACTGTAAAAAAGGTGACCCAATTGTCAGTTTGTACGATGAATGAACATTTTCCGAGTTTCTTTTTCAATCAACTGCCTGTAAATTTTTGGCTACCCATCTCTACCGCAATTGAGACCACAAAATTGACTTTTCAACGCCCAAATCAGTTCACATTCCTTTCATGAAAGGACAAAACGAAAACCCTCCAACACACACAGAGTGACAAGTACCAGTAGACTAATGTCAATTTAAATTAATTTGACATTCATTAGCACGTCTTTGGAGGGATTTAAGTCCATTGCTCGATTGTTAGCAGTGACTTTTGCCCTCCTGGCCCAGATTTTTGTTTGTATGTGTGTGTAGTGTTTTTTTTTTCAAATCCATTCCATGACAAGTTTTACCTTTTAGAAAAGTCTCTCACGTCAATTAGTTGTTCACTCGCTTGTGCCTTTTCTCATTTTCTTTACAGTTTTTCCTCTCGGTTTTTTTGAATGCTATGTATGGATGTGTGTGTGTGTATTTTTTTATGTGCGCCAGAGTGCATGTGTTTTCCAGCGTTATTTTTTTTTTTTTTGTATGTTTTTGCAGTCAATTTCATCCCTTTGGAAAATTCTCTGACCTAGTTTTCACCCTCTCATCTGTGCTGTGCTGGCCTAGCTACCCCGTTTACTTTCCTCGTTTGGTTCTTTTTTTTCACTTTTTTTTTTTTTGTGGAGATTTTGGTTTGCAAATGCATGTTAGCTATTTGGCCTTCCGGTATGTTCTACATACCGCAACATGAGTATCTTCATCACATCGGAGTGAGCGCTGATTACCCTACAAATTTGTGTGTGTCCTTTGTTGGTGGGGAGGGCGATGGGATGGAAATCGGGAAGGGTAACCTAAATTATGCCAGTGACTCTTTAAATGACGTGAGAGAATTCAATCGATATGCTGCCGATCGATCTATCTCGACGGGATATCGCCGTGGAAACTGGGTTAACAACAACCCGACCAACCCTTGGGGACATGCAATTAGAGATTGAGGCTAGGATACTCACAATATCGCTTCATAAGGCTCTTCTTGTAGGCAGCTGTGCCCTCGCCGCATTTGAGCTGATGGTGCTCGCCGTCGCCCGCTCCGGCACCTGAGTCGTCCGAGTCATCGGTGCCGCCCGAGTAGGTTCGACCCCTTCGTCGTCCCAGAGCGGTGCTGAGCGACAAGTCCAACGGACGATCGTCCTCGTCGTCCTCCTCCTCCTCCTGGTCATGGACACGGACCGGTCTCAGCTGCAGGCAAGGCGTCTCCTTGCGCTCGCAGTCGTCCGAATCATCGGTGAAGGACGTGTGACGACTGGATCGGTAGTTATTGGCACGCTGGTCATCCTCCTCATCGCCGCTGGTCGTGATGACGCTGCGGCGCTTTTGCTGGAACTGATAGTTCCCCTTGATCGTCATCGACGCGGGTGATCCCGCTGCCGAGAGCCGCGACTCCGGCGACGGCGATGGGGATATCGACGTGGACGTGGCCAACGTCGTCGGTGTGGTGTGTTGTCGCAGGCAATTGTACAGCTTAGCGAGCAGCTTATTCGACTCGGCTGGACTGGCTGTCGAGGTTCGACGCTCGACGATCACCTCGGCCCGCTGATGGATTGTCGGTGTGTCGACGCGATCATATGACGCCTTGGCCTGATCGTCATCATTCAAAGTCTCATCCTTATCGTCGTCGACTGGGAGATCTTCTTCGACAATTGTCATCGGCTGTGGGGAGGTATTTGAGTGTTCCGATGGTGAGGCAGGAATATTGTTGTGCCGCTGCCGCTGAGGCGAACTCATCGGGCTCAGAGACTCTGAACGCCTGTGATGGAGGCCGCTCGTTGGCGACGGTGACGATGAGGATGACAGCGATCCGCTGCTCTTCGACGATGATGATGAGATTGCTGTTGCCGCAGACGCGGTCATTGCTGTCGTAACGCCACCGCTTCCGCCACCACCAAACGAGTGCGGATTCGCGGCTGTCATTTGTATCATGATCATTTTGAAAAAAACAAAATTTTATGTGTTTTCTCTTATTTTTTTTCGCTTTTTCTACTTGTCTGTTCTAGTTCTTCTTCGGTATCCGATTAATGTCTTGAGTTTGTTTTGACTGTTTGTCTATGCTAGCAACATTTTAAAGCGACACAATTTGTACATTTAGTTTGACAATTAGATATATTATATTCTCTTCTTCTTTTTTAAAACACACACATATTTACATATAAAATATAATTTTTTTTTTTGTTTAAATTTGTAAATAGAACCTGAGTTTAGGTTAATAATTTTTTTTTGCTTTATAATTTTTTTTTTTTTTTGAGGTAATAACTTATTTATATTTTTTGTACATTTCTTTTTAAATTAAACATCAACACACAGTTTTCATTCATTTAACCGGAAGTTTCAAATTTACTTCTTCTGTCACTGTCACGAAATACAAAACGAGAAAAAAAAAAAATCAAATTCAATTCACGTCAAAAACGGATTAGAAAATAATAATAAATTAGCTAGAGCAGAGTTTTGTTGATTTTGTTTTGTCGGGGGGGTTAACCTGTCTAAACGTCCGCCGGATATTATTCGCGTTGTGTTCACTTTGCACGGTCGAGAAATTCAACGTCATGTATCTATCACGGTATCAGCGACACTAAAAATCAGTATCTCATGTTCAAAACTTGCTACTGTCAAATTCAACCGAACGAATACGAAAAAAAAAAAAGAATCGAATTTGCTTTTTTGGTTTCAAACTCTCGGCGAAGACGAAAGAAAAAAAAAAAAACGACGACTACCGCGACCGATGACGACTACGACGACGAGGAGACACAAAACAGAGCGACGATGATGGTGAATGACGGACGGTGCGGTGAATGACAGAGCGAACGTACGAATAGCGAACGAGTGAGCTGAAACGATGACAGTCTGTAGGTATCTACAATGCAGTCCGCAGCACGTCGAACGAAGAACCAGCGACGGTGCTGTGTGTGGCTGTGTGTGAGTGAGATCCGATCCGATCGTGCGGATGTGTGCGTGTGCAGGGGTTGAATCACGTTAATAGGCCGGCTTCTCAGTGTTTTCTCTCTCTCGCTCGCCTCTCTCGGCTAGCATCCTTCTTTTTATTTTGTATACAAAACTCCGGCGCACGCCTGTGTGTGCGTGAGGGAGCCTATGTACTCTCTGCCGGAGAGAGAGAGAGGAAAATTCTTCTAAACAACAAGTTGCAGTTGGTTGGTTGAGATAGTGGTGAGTTACTTTTTTCCTGTGTGTGAGAGTTGGGGTGTATCGAAAAAACGCGTATCGCACACGCACTCACATGCATATGCACATGCATTTGGGGTGTGAATTTTCACTTTCCGTTTCGATGGGCGAACGCGTTCGTTACAGGCGGCGCAACATATTTTTTTTGTTTTTTTGTTTTTCTTATTCCCCACACGGATGATGATTATTATTACCACAGCAGTGTTGACAGAGAGTAAACAAATTGCGCGCTCTCAATTTCATTCAAACCAAGAAAAGAAAAAATTGAGAGCAACTTGGAGAAGAACACACAGTTGTTCTCCTTTTTTTTTTTTGTGGAAGGGTGGTGGGTGGTGTGGTGAAAAAGGGTGGAAAAGCTCTTTTTTTGTGAATTGCAGCGGCCAGACAACTTTTTTCTGTTTTTCTTTTTTGTGTTTATTTGTTCTCCTGTTGCTCGGTTAATAATTAATTATCTTTGTTGTATTTCGATTGCGATTTCCGACTTGAGGTAGAATTCGTTTGCACTTGCCATATATTTTGAACACTGAGTTGCTGTTGCACTTTGTACACGGTACACTTGTTTGTAAGACAATTTTTTCTTTTTCTAGTTCATCCAGGAAGCCATTTGAGAAAAAAAAAGCAAACAAAATATTTTCAATTCAAAGGAGAGAAAAAAGGAAAAACACGAGACACTGTGTTTTTGAATGCACGCGTCTTGACCCGTCCCGTACTCGAGTCGGAATGATGAAACAGCAATCCGCAGAAGCTGTGTAGTCTGAGTGTGCAGTCTCTCCCTGTGTGGTGTGTGGGGTCTACCGTCTGCGGCTCCCTATGCTGTTGTTGTTGCTGTGCTTATACACCTATTCTTCTTGGCTGTTGTTTCGTTTCATTTCGTTTTTTTTTTGTTTTGTGCTTGTTTTCATGTTACACACCTCCTTCCAACCCCCTTTTCAAGTTCTTATCCGCTTCGACGCCATACAGTCGCAAATGCAAAAAAAGAAACGACAGTCGTATGTGTTTGTGAGTAGATAGCAAGAGCCAGAGAGCGAGAAACAGAGAGAGAGAGAGAGGCACATAAAAGTGCAACATTTTCGTTACCTGTTTTCATCCACACTCGGTCCCTTATGTACTCGCGCACAACAGGGCGGCCGTACCGAACCCTTAAGGAGGGTTGGAAAATGACCTTCCACACCAGAGTTTTTCCTCTTCCTCCATCTCTGGTACACACAGAGCGCGCAGACTGACTGGGCTGGGTTGTGAGGAAGAAGGAAGAGCGAACAACACAAAGGAGAAGACGAAGAAGATGAAGAAGCAAAAAAAGCAAAAGCTAAACCTTCGTTCCTCCTTATAAACTCTCATTTTCAATGCGGCGCTGTGTTGTTGCTTTGCTTTGCGCTGTTCTGTGTTGTTTTGTGCAAATCATGTAAAAATGTCGCTTGTGTGCGTGGGAATGTGTGTAACATAAGCAAGCGCACCAACACCACCACCGCCATCAAAACGGTGACGAGGTGGCAAGCCTCTGTGTGGTGAGAGGTGCCTACCTACTGATTGAGATACTTTTTTGCTGGCAACATTCGCGGATGTTTTGTGGGCATGCAAGTAGGGCAACATTCCCATTGCTGTTGTCGCTGCCTCGGCTTCAGCTTCAGCTTTGGCTGAGGCTCCTACCTCGGACAGAGCATGGTTGATGAATGGGTTGGAGGTATGCCCGTTGGTGGCTGGTTTTTGGGTAAGTTTTTGCTGCTTGTCCGGAAATTGATGTCGTACATTTGTGGTGTCTGAAGGAGAAGCACTTGATGGCCCTTACTTTACTTTTGTAAGACAAAACTGATAAGGAAGACTTTGAACGACGTGCCTTTCGGAAACGACCTCCGAAGATAAGTTTCCCTCAAAGAAATGAAAACAAATTCTCGCCCATAACAACAACCCCAAAAAACAAAAAAAAAAAAAAAATATTCGAGCCAATCGATGTGACCTTACGGAGCTTTAGATATCTGTACTTGGCCTACGTGCCAGAGGCGACGGATTCGATTTTGTTTTTCCCAAAAAATCTGAAGGCTTCCTGTTTGTTTCGACTGGGAGGAGTGAGTAAGTGAGTGTGACTGTTGCGTTAGTTGTGCGCACCTTGGGAATTGACGAGTACACCTCTGAAGGAGGTCGTGGTCGAGGATAGGCTGGGATTTTGGGTCAAGCATGACTTGGATCAAAGGTTAGAGTTTGCTATGTTGTTTTGAACGGCACCTGTAAGTGATTTCCGACTAATGAAATGGTAAACTTCCAGTAGCGTGCAATAATGGATACATACTCGGTGATTGTATATTTTTTTGGAAATAAAAAACCTCCCATTTGACGATTTTAACGATTTTTGAACTAGAATCACATCAAGCCATTCGGTTTTTTGCGTTCGACTCAGAATGAGCGTGAGCATTAACGGCAAGGTTCAAACTTAGCACTGCTACTTACAGTTTTGAAGAGAAAATTACCTACACTTTTTTTCTCTATTATCTTTTATCAAAATTTTGAGTTTGAATGTGAATTGTTTACAAACTATGGATATGAATAAATTAACTATATATAAATATAAATAAATAATGAGTATGGTTCTGGTTTCTTGGTTTCACGTGAATTTTCTTGAAGTGGTTCCTACAATTTGGCGTCCTCTTCCATCCAAACTTCTTTGGTGCTCTTTGTTTATGAAAAAAATCATCATTTTTAAAACATTGAAATTGCTCACAGTTGTGTTTTCAATAGAGCAATGTACTTCGGAAAATAATTTAACTGCTTCTGCAGCATTTTTTTTTTTTTCAAAAAAAGAAGTGCAACGAAACTTTCTGTCTACAAATGTTTTCCATCTTGTAGAAAGAAGGTTATGAAATTACGATTGAGAGCTGTCAAATGGATGTGTTCGTAAATTGTGCTTTTGATTTTGGCATTTAATGTTTAAGTAATGTTTAAGACAAAATAGACACAGAACATTAGTTCCTGGCCCAAAAACAGATCCGAAACTAATTGTTAAGAAATGTACTAAGTGTCTATAAAATCCAATCCATTCAATAAATTTCTTTGGACTAAAAGTCAAATCGTTTACATCAATACGTTTTAGGTCTTCGGTAGATGTAACCACTGAGAACGCTCTTCTCATCAATTATATCAACAAGTTATAGCAATAAGTAGAAGCTCAAATCAGGGTGCATTTGCTGACGAAAGTTCTTTATTTCGCATGCTGAAATCAACTCGCGTGCAATTTAAAGAGCTTACCAGAAATTTTCCAAGAGCGTGACCTGCCAAAACTTTTTTGATATAACGATTTTCAAATTAGTTTAGAAAAGATTTTAAAATATGCATTCATTCAAGTTAAAGTAGAAAGGACAAACTTAACCATAGAGTTTTAATTCTCCTGACCGATGACTGACTTATTTAGGTCATCTTCGTTTTACGGCTGCAGTGTTTTTACTTTTTTTTACCGGTCTGTATACGTGCTATGGCAAGATCATTCAAAATGGAATAAGCTGAGCCGATAGATAAAGATGGTACAGTCGAAGCCCTCTAACTCGAATTTTCATGGGAAATCAGAATTAGTTCGAGTTAGAGGGGTATTTTGAAAAATTTGAGTTATGTACGTTCGTTTAAAAGCCTTTATTTTATTCAAAAGAGTATACATGTAAGAGAAAAATCCAGGAAATTACTTAAAAAAGCTTGTAATTTTGGATTGAGTCTTTAAAATTGAAGTATGAAGCCTTTTAAAAAAGGGCTCTATTTAAAAAAGGTAGTGTTTGACCTTATCCGCACTCTGATTTAGTGAATAAATGAAGTTTGAAAACGTGTCAGATATTTAACTGTTTTTATATTAAAAAAATTCGACTTAGAGGATTTGAAAATAGACCAAGAGTCGAAAAAATGTATTCGAGCTAGAGGGACTTTCGACTTAGGGGGCGTTCGACTTAGAGGGCTTCGACTGTATTTATTAGGTAGCATAAATTTACAATGATATTTGGTTATCACACATAATTAATACCGAGATATGATCCATTTATCTTTGTTCTGAGATATTATTTATACAAATGAGAATTAAGTAAGCAAAAAAGAAAAACTCTATAAGCATTAGAAGGAAAACTATCCGGAAAAACCGTCCAAGGTGAGTCGAATTTCTCTAACTATACGACGCTTTCTTTTGTGATTAGGGGGTAACTAAAACAAAACTTTGAAGTAAGAGCTCTTTAAGCTGCGACCAACGACTTGGAATAACACCAACAACCTTCATTGAGACTGTACTTTTATAATTTTTATTGCGAAATCGTTATCCTTAAAACCATTCTCAGCAAGAATGAATGACTTGGAGCAATGTTACCATAAATTTCCATAGACGATGGATGTTCAGACGTTTTCTTACAACAAAAATTGAACTTTTTCAAATGCAGCTTGGTTAAAACTAAATTTGATCAACAGAGTACAAGGTGGAACCAGGGCGACATCCTGACGCATCATCAAAACCTTTTAGCAGAACCTTTAGTCGGGGCGCGTTGTATGAAGAGCATGCTGAAAATGAGCATGCTCTCCATACCATGCGCCCCAGTGTGCATCGGCTAGTTAAACGCTGAAGAACGCTCAGTATCTGCTGCCCAAAACTAGATTCAAGACGCTAGCTAGGCACTTCACTAATTCGTCGAGCATTCGAAGCAGCAAGTCTTGAGACTACGCTTCTCGTAAAGTACGCGATTGCATCCAAATCCTGTCTCGACTAGGGGTAACAAGATGTTTTAAAGGTTTAGGAGGCTGGCTTCATTACGTACACCGGTCTGTGCGATTGGCGACTAGACTTTTTATGAAATAGTTGTCGGATTGTTGATTAGACTCAGTGTTCGATAAAATAAAACTATGATCTTCATATTCAGAAGAATGCTTCTCGACACATTTTCTTTGACCAATTTATCCGCGATTTTTCAAGTAAATAAAGTCTCAGTAGGTGCTAGAATGTCATCGGTCTTATGATTCGCAGTGTATGTCTTAAGCCTATTGTTAGACGCTCGCCAGAGCTTAGAGACTGAATATGAAATGTTCTTCGCAGCCCAGTCGAATCCGAGCCTCCTGGTTCGAGGAGAAGAGGGAGACCGAACCTCCGGTACAGAGATCAGGTGATTGCGGATGCAAGACAGCTCGGTCTTCCGGACTGGAAGCAGCATGCTCGAGACCGTCAACGTTGGAAGGCGAGTTTGACTCAAGCACAGGCCCTCCAAGGGTTAAATGCCTGTTAATTACTTTTCTTTTCAGCTCAGTATTTCTCACTCCCTTGATTCCCCTTTATTGCGAAGAGCGAATAGCTAAGTTTTTTTTATATTTTTGAATATCGTGCAGCAGCTAAGGGTCTCTCATTGATTTTAGAAGGCCTTTCTGATACGTTAGAGAAATTTGGAATTAGACAACACTTAAAAACTGACTACAGGTACAATTAAATATGATGAAAGAAGCAAAGCACCCAATGATGTTCAGAATCGCTTTGCGTCATTCCGATTTGCATTGTTCCGAAGCTGATTTTCTAGTCCTAACTATTGACGGAAAGCGAGGCTTTGGTGAAGTCGCACATAAAATTCAAACAACATTTGAAGATGTTTTAAAGATGAGAGAGAGAGAGAGACTGTTGCTGGTGGTTTTGGCAGCTTAATTTTAACATTAACATTAAAGTATTAATGATTAATTTTTCCCTTTATTCTCTGAGAACTACAATCACATCCTCATCAATCGAAAAAAAGTACAAATTTCAGTGTTTCAGTGTTCACGTATAGGAATCCAAAAGTCTGTCCTTGGCCATGACACAAAGCTCGAAATGAGTCACGAAGCGTCTCACAAGGTTTTGATTGTTCCCCAGAGTCGTCGTCGAGTAAAAAACAAAAACAAACTAGTTGTAGGAAGTTTCACTCATCGCACAAGGACACACCTGCGTCTTGGCGCTTATCTCTCACCCGATAGGCCTCAATGCCAAGAGCTGACTTGACCGAGCACACGAACGTGCCAATGGAAATCCAACAGCTGCTCGCGCTCCAATTTCATAGCGTGCAGAATCTCGCATTTCAAGAAATCAATCTCAATCGAAACACAATTAGCCGAGATTCAGTTTCCTAGACTTTTCGCCATTCTTGACACATTCAGCACATCCCACCCCCAAGACGCGCGTCGCACCGCACTTGCGGTGTGTGCGTTTTTTTTTTAACTCAAAAGCCAAGCACCGTTTCATTGCCACCGGGCGGTCGAATTTCATGAATGACCACGACCATGCCACCGCCACCGGCTGGCGTACGAATAATTTTTTGGGGGAAAAGAAAATGCAACACGAGGCTTGGCGGTCAGCTTTCCGACGAAAACGGGAAATGAATTTGCATTCGGCTGAATTACAAAAATAGAAAACACAAAAATCTGTCGATTTCGTACAATTCGCAATGTCAATGACTCAGCGTCAGCTTTTCGTACGGCGAAAAGCACGTACGAGCTCCACGGACCACTTGAATCGCGATCTGCACCAGCTAACACCCCTGTGCCGGCGCTGCAGTGATGCAACTCTCAAACTGTGTCAACCCAATCGGAAGTTCAACAAATTCAATCGATTTGGATCACAGGTTACGTTGTGACTGGCGTTGCGTAACGCAACACGCACGCAATCCAGATCTTGAAGTCGTGGAATTCTTGCCATAGGGCAGCCTACACCCGCGTATTGTGCAATGCAACGCGATCGCATATGCGTTATCAACTCCCGCCGCCGCCGCCGTCGCACCTCACACGTTAAAGAGCGAAAAAAACAAAATGGGATTAGGTAAATACGACGGGGTCTACGTCGGTGGTGGTGTTTTTCTAGGCCACCCGTTTTCACAGCGAGCTCAGGCACAACGCCGGACGCGATCGTCTTGCGTGATAGCAGCCGAGCGAAGATCGTGATAAGATAAAAGGGTTCGCCCGAGATCCAAGAGCGTCGAAGAGGAAATAAAGAAAAGTTCGTTGATGATTATTTGTTGAATACAGCATTTTCGTGTGCGTGTCGTCGCCAGTCGCCGCCGCACTGACACGCAGAATCATATCTTTTGGCGGAGACGCGTATGCGCTCTTTGTGTGTCGTTGTGTCGCGACTCGAAGCCCTGTAGGGCAAACTAATTGTGCAATCGATCGCGCAAGGTGGAGAGATGGAGCGAGTGGAGTGTGGAGCGATTAACGATGTTTACTTTAATTCAATAACAGGTTAATTGTGTCATCGAGGAAATGAATAACAACAGCGGTGTGGAATTTTTTTAATCGAACGTTTTTTTTTTTCGTCTCTTTCTGTCTTTTTGACCGTCTTTTGAGGATTCTTTTTGGAGAGTTAAGTTGCATAATCTTCTTTCGAATTTCGTAATGGCCTTTTGGATAAGGTAGTCGACGCTGGCGGTGGTCAGGAAATTGGATCACACAGAAGAGTAATGAATGGAGTGCCCTCGTAAAAGTGACGCGTTCATTGATTTTGAATTGTGAGCGAATTTCGAGAATTTCTGTTGCTTTTTGGGGAAACTTGTTTTCTTTCGAATTTTACTTCAAGGATGATGAATGCGGTGCGTATGATCGCTGGTGTCGTGGTGAGGTGGCCCATTTAACGAGGTACCTGTGAAAGTTTAAATTGGGTTGAAGATGGACGAAGGTTTTTGCTCTTTGAGTTTTTCAGCACGTGTTAAACTCTGATTTGAACTGTGGCTGTAGATTTTTTTTTTAAGAAGCTGGTCATTTGGAACACCTCCATGGAAAAGTGAACTAGAAATTCTAATTAGGTCTTTTGTCTAGTTCAAAATCGAGATTGAATTAAACAGACAGCCGAGATCTCCTTCAACTTGGTATCATTTCCTGGTTAGCTTAGCATCTTTGTTCTTTTTATTTGTCTCGATAGCCAGATCAAGCCTGAAGGTTGAATGTTAATCCAAACTAAATTTTAAGTTCTAGACTCATACTCAGTACTATTACGAGTTGGAAAAAAGTTGAAGCCACTTTCCACATAGGCAGCTGATCTTTGGCCATTTATTTATTTATTTATTTATCTATTTAAAACTGCTAATAACCTAAAAATTTAGTGCTTATAGCAAATGTGTGCAGATCCGGGTAGTCGAATTGATCCCAACCCGTTGCTTATATACTTAGTTTGCTGTCGCAATCAGGGAATGCTGGCCAACCCAACCGTCGTAAGTCTTACGATACATATATAGCCAGAGTAACAAAGCCCTTCTGTTATGATTTTTGTTTAGTTGTTGACGGTCAAATAGATCACTCAAACTCTGCTGTAAATTTTAATCGACAAAGATAGTTTTTAGGTAAACTTTTCAAATTAATGTGAAACTTAAATATGTGAAAATGTTGAACAAGTTTTGGAAATTTAGATTTCTAGGATGATGGTTTAATAAGGACGACAATGGAAGAAATACGAGATGGTCTTTACGCCACCAAAAGAACAATGGATGTTCTGAAAGACATGTGCAGATTTCTTTACTCTTTGAAACCATGCTCATCAAGTTGCGAAGATCTCTCTTTGATGCTTCATTGCCTGAAACAGAACTACCTTTGCTCTCTGTTTGCTCTAGAAAAATTTCCGACTAGTCTACTCGATCCTGACAATTTTTTTGAAATCTTCAATTTTGAACAATAAAGAAAGGAAGAAAAGCTATCAGAACGTTTAAACATGTAAAAATCGATTACTGACAAGAGCTAATCATGAAGACCATTGCATTCTAGTCCATTGCATTCTACTACTTTTCTAGTTTTATGCAGCCAAGATGTCGTTCGAAGTCAAAAGCAAATTTTATATAAATGATAGGTTTTTCTATCTGGAATTTCCTGGTGCCTTCAAAATTTAGCTTTAAAGTACAATATTATTATAGCTTTAACAATTTCGAAGAAAAGTACATATTTACTAGTTTTTGTACTAAGGAAAGAAAACGATTACATTTCACATTGTGCAAACATTATATGAAAATTCATGTTTTATGATTTTAAATAAACATTTCGTAAAGTTTTAAATGTGAGTCTGTTAGGTCTGCAAGAACATGTTTTTTGGATCAGAAGTTGGCTGAATTACCTCTGAAGGAGATAAGAAGTCATCATGAAAAACGATTTTTGTGGAAAAGTTCAAACACTTCTCTGGCGTGCAACAAATATTTTGTCCTCATCTTGCTCTGTGTGTCTGTCTTGTACCATGAATTGTACCGCAAAAGGACTTTCCCAGTAGGGTCCAGCCCACCGGAGTCTACCGAGCTTTATTTTTATTATAACATCTGCTTTGAGGTAGATTTCATACAACTCATGGTTGTACCGTCTCCAGAATTGTCCATCCTCACGTATGGTGCCAACAATTCTCCGTAAAACTTTCCTCTCGAATGCGGCTAATAGGTCAGAGTGCCTTTGGCTAAGCATACAAGTTTCGGATCCATATGTGAGTACTGGTAATACAAGTGTTTGTACAGCAGCAGATTTGAATTCATGGTAAGGTTCTTGGATTTGAAAAGCCTTGCAAGACTGTAGTAGGTTCTGTTGGCTTTAAGTAACCGTCCGCGTATTTCTCCCTCCCTGTTATTATCTGCGGCACCCTAGGTAGCTGAAGGATTGCACGATTGACAGTTGCACGAGTGACGATTGCTACCTTGAGAGTTCTTCTAACATTTCTCGCAGACAATGCCACAATGTACTTTGTCTTTTCTTCATTTATGTGCAGCCCCAGGTTTTTTGCCGCCTGCTCGATCTGGATGAAGGAGTTTTGTACAGCTGGTTCACTTCGCCCGAAGATGTCAATGTCATCTGCGTAAGCCAGTAATTGAGTAGACTTGGTGACGATTGTCCCTCTTCTTGATGTCTCAGAGTCCCGGATTCCTTTCTCCAACGCCAGGTTGAAGAGGAGGCAGGCCAGCCCATCCCCATCCCCATCCCCGGAATCCATTAAAGATCTTGACGGGTTTGGACTACAATCCGGCTACCTTAATTTGGCTTGAAATATTGGTCTTGGTCAGCCTACATAGTCTTGTTAAGTTGTTTGGGATATCGAATTCTCTCATGTAGTTCTACCCTGGCTATGCTATCGTAGGCGGCTTTAAAGTCTTAAAACAGGTGGTATGTTGGAATGTTAAATTTAAGACATTTTTCCATCGCCTGCCTGAGGGTGAAGATCTGACCAATTGTTGATTTGCCTGGTCTAAAACCACATTGATACTTCCCCTACTCTAGACTATAGATCAGAACGATTGCTTCGCCTTTCTCCACAAGCGCCCAAAAATGTTTGATGGGATTCAAATCGAGGCTTTGGGTCGACCATACCACAGTCTCAAACTGCTGATTAACAAACTATTACTTTACAATTTTTGCTGTATGTTCGAATACCCATTTTATTGACTGTGTAGCTTCATCCGTAAAATCAGGCGGATTTGTATTTTTAAAATTTTGTCAATTATTTGACTAGTCTTGCTGTGAATCAAAATATTAAGAGGTTGATGAGGCTTCATTATATCCAAAAAGAGCCACTAGTTACTGTTGCTTCAAAACTTACCTCAAACTACTCAAACCTACTTAAGACTTACTCTTGTTCATAAAAGAGTGTCATCATTAGCCACGAAAAACGACAACACATCGTGAACTTGAGTCGAAGCCACAATTGCCTACATTACCGACATATTTTGCAAAGTTTTGGAAATCGTCTGTACCCAAGCGAGCGAATCTAAGAGAAAAGCTGGCAAGGGAAGTAATACGTCGAATGGACCACCTGTTGGATCTGAATTGAATATAAAATATGATAGTTTAAAATCGTTTTCTTTTAGCTTAAAAAGTTGTTTTGCCGGCCCAGTATCGATCAATAAATACTGTACTATGAAATGCTGTTTCAAGAGTTTGATTGTTTCTGTTTTCGCTCAACAGTTTGATAGATCTCTGCAGTCTCATTAAATTTCATTACAGTTGAAGTATATCAGTTTGCAGTTGCTACAATTTTTGATGGAAATGTTTTCGAAGGACCTAATAAGCCTTGATAAATAAAAGAACATACTTTCGGGTTTATATTATGCATTCAACTGCTGTGAACTAAATTTAAGACTGACGCTCACGCGACTGCTTGGTGTAATTTTTCGAGCAGGCCATTTTGCTGTTTTATAGAACATATTAAGGATGCGAAAACAAAGTATTTAACAAAAAATATAAAGATTCAACTGTAGCTTATGACAGTGCTTCGTCTCTAGTGTTGGGCTGTAACCTTGTATTAAGAACCTGGTCTTGATTAAAACTAAGACTAATAAAATAGATTCTTTGAAAACCTTAACGTTAGGACTAATTGGGTCTAGTAAGACTGAAGAATAAAGCAAACGATTTTTGAAGGAGCTCTTAGCTCAACTTTTAACAACTTTGGCAGATAAAGTTTTGTACAAATGCACCTTAAACGAAGTCAGTTACAGACTACGAATTATTGAAGGAGACTTTTAAAGGAATTATGTGTTATACTATGAATTTTCAATCTGATATCAGTCTTGGGCAAAATTATGTAAGGATTGAATTTACAAAATTGTAATAGTTAATTCATTATTCTGTTAAATAAAGTTTAAAATACTACTTACAACTAACATAGCAAAAACAGTTAGAAATGGTTGCTTTTGGGGACACCTAATTTAATGAATAATCATCTACTCTAACTAGGCTTTAATTTGATTGGTAATTTGTGGGAATCTTTTGCTAGGTAGGCTCCGTAAATGAAAGTTTACAAGAAAAATGTCACTCATGTTGATTTTACTGAATGAATGACATTAAATTCTTGTCGAATTGATGGGATGATAGTGGAATCAATGCTTAGATGTTTTAAAGATGTCTTCAATACAAAAAACAACAGGCTTAGTCTTACTTTGGAGTTTTTGGTTTTGTTGTTAAAGTGTACGTCCTAACCTCTGCAGTGCCGACTCATACTTTTTTTGATTGAGCAGTCGAAATGTGCACGCCAAGTATCACTTTCATCAAAGTCGAGTTTGATGCCCCCTTTTTTTTCAAAATTATCAATTTAAACATGCGGCACCTCAAGGTCATCGAGTCCCACCCCAAAACAAATCGCGGTGAATAAACCCTAAAACATCTTACTCAGATAGATCGTCTTTGGGCAGACAGATCGTTCATGCGAGAAATCACAAACATTTGTCTTCGTCTCGACCTCAACCTTCCCACATGAGTCCTTCACTTTTTCATCAACCAATTACCGTTGTTCAACTTTTACTTTTAATTATTGAAATTTATTTATTTATAATTTTCTCTCTTTCACTCGTATGCTCGCATATGCCCATGCGAGGAAACTTTCGATTTTTTTCGGTTTTTCCTCTTTAACGTGCAAAGAAACAAAAGGAAAATTGCTTTTATTTTCAAGAAAAACACGCAGATCAGGAAAACAGGTGGAAAAATAGCGAGAAAACAAGAAAACAGCATAATTTCAAATGAAAGTGAATCCATTGCATCCACGTCGCCATCACCGTCGTCGCGCCGTCAACGAAAAGAAAATTGAAAAAGAAAAAAAAAACCGATTCTTCATATTTTCCACAATTTAATGTTACATTAAGATTATAAATTAGACAAATGGGAAAAGCGAAGTGGAACTCTCAACTCAACTTAAGAGAGACAGAGAAAGAGAGGTTGGGTGGAAAAAATGGAAAGAAAATGCAATGACCTCATTTTCACCAGACAAGGCAAAGCTACACGAGTGGTACTGGAAGCGGCAGTGCGACGTGTGGAAGGGGGTGGCGACGAATCGTTGCTAATCCGCGGCTTAGCTTGCATCCGAAGGCAAGAAACATGTTGCAACAACAAAAACCAGTTGTACACTTTGTTTTGCCGGGAAGAAGCTTGACTAAGTTGGCATCCTTTAAGGCAGTGGTCGGTGTTTGGTGGAAAAAGAAGTTTCGACCAAAATGGTTTTGGGAGGCGAGCGGAACTTCCAGTGTTTAGACAGTGAATGTCACCGGTTAGTGGAGCGAGTTTGTGATACCAAGAGACGCCATGTGTTTCGGTTGATGGATGGATCAGACGTGGTAATTGTTTTATGCGCGATCATCTTCTTGCCAACACTGGGTTTGTAGAGAGGCTTATGGAAGGAAACAGGATGTATCGCCCAAATGAATGATGAAAGTTCTTTCTCCGATTTTCACATGGTAAGACTTAAAGTTCATTTTCAAACCTTTAGTTACATAGCAGCCAAGTCGAGAATGGATTGCAGATGGGACAATAAGTTTTAGTGCACATCAAGTAATAGATGCTGCTACAGAAAAACGACTTCGAACGAAAGGAATTTAAGTTCAGCTTAACTTTACACCCACCTGCTGAAAAAAATGTTCTATAGTGTGAAATGGCATTCCAACACACCCAAAAACGAACTTTAATAGCTTATAACTCGAAAAATAGTAATTTCCTCGCAAAATGATTAGATCTTTCGCCTTCAGGAAGCTATTTTACACTATAGAAAGCCAAGTCGTTCTGAGTTCACTACAGCCAGCAGGATAAGTCTTATGATTGAATAACATCTGACAAATGAGTCTTATGGTTGAGTATATTTTACAATAACGATCTTTTGCAGAAACTTATTCTATAAGAGCTCTTACTCGTTTCTTTAAGGAGTCGACTTATGAAGCCAATCGGAGACTGACTGACTGGACTTGATTCTTCGTTACCTGAATAGAAAAATCCTGTGTCGGATACTCCATCTTGTTTGCGAGGTAAATGTATGGGAAGAAGTAACGTAGATCACGGTTCTAAGTCATCGAAGACGAGTTTACAAAATTCAATCATCCGAGTCATAAAATTCAAACCTTCTAAAGCGAGCCTTCGCTTTCAAGTTTAAGTCCCCGAATCCAAGTCTTCGAATTAAAGACATCGAATCCAAGGATTCCAGTTCTTGAATCTAAGTCTCGAGGCTAAGAGGGACTTTTGGATACCTTACACGAGAAGAGAGTTCGAGGTTACAAGTTTGCAGTCATAGCGGGTAGAAGGCAGTAAGCAGGGGTGGAGCAGCAGTTTGGGTCGCTCCATGAAGGATAGAACACAGTGTTTACTCAGTATCAGACCGTCAAACAACCTTATTACGTTCGTCACGGACTTTTGCGATGCTTAAAATAAAGCCCTAAGACCAACCTTTCTTGTCGGACGGACAATTATGCAAAATAGAGGGCTAGCTAGGCTCTGGCCCTACGTGGGCTATTACGACACTAATGATGATGATAATGAAAAATAGGAGTAGTTTGCTTTTTAACAGAATTGAATTAAAGTGAAGAATTCGTGGAGTGTCTTCGAGCTTGTACTGCGATCTAAAAGATCTATAGAACATCTGTCTTTTGCATAAGATTTAAACGCTTTTCTCATGAATTTCACAACATCCTTAGATGGGATGCTCTGGATCTCGGTTCTTGTTACAGTTGATTTGTTGATTGTTTTGCATGTAACTAGGGCTAAGCTTGGACAACCGGTTAATAGGTATTGGCTCTTGGCCTGGCCCCAGTGTCTGCAGAGTTCAGCGCTGATTAAACTTATTTTGTGCAGATGACACACATAGCACTTTCAGGCCAGCTTTACTTCATTTAAGAGTTCCCTTGACCCGATTAGGTTTGTGTCTCAGTCTCAGGAATATTTTTAAGAGTGTTTAATACCCTAATGATCATACTTAGTAAGCCGATGAAAGAAAGAAAACCCAAGGCTCTACTAATAAGTACATTTTATGGGACCATTTTTTGGTTTCTTCTTAGACATTCTGCAAGCAATAATTTTGAGCAGATTCTTACTCAATTAAAAAAAGGAACTGTACTGTTTCTTTAACTCTTTTTTGAAAGTTACATTCTAATATCTCCTTATATTGCGGAAATAAAATAAATCAATGCTTTCCATTCCTTCCTCACGTTTTCCCATCATTAAAATTGTTAGTCTGAAAAATTTCGCTCGTCTAAAGCTTGTCGTTGACTTGGTTACCGACTACCTGCCTTGCTTTAACACTGGAGATTCTAAAAAAGAAGTCTTTATACTTCAAATCTATTTTTAAAACTCATGATACAAATATTGTCCCAAATGCGATTCTCAGAAATAAATGACGTTAGTTTTGAAGGGATGATTGTGTTTTAGATTTTTTAAGAGAACTAAGAGGTATTTTTGTTTTTCGCTCTTATTTAAAAAAAAAACAATAACCAAAACTTTGTTTTGCAAACCATAACCAAAATTTATGTTTCGAAATATAAATTAAATAGTTTTAATTCTGGAGGCACTTGCTATGAAAATAGCATCTGTACTAATCCTTTTTTTCATGTGTGTTTGTCTATTTCATTTCCCAAAATTTAGGGATACATTTTCACATCTTAATCTATGAAACAGGGTCTAAGTCCATTTACCTTAAAACAATGTGTAGAAGACGTGATGCTACTTCTGTGCTTAAAATGAGAACCAAATACGTGATGCTTTGTTATGGTCAACAGTAAAAAGCTCGTAACAAATGTAACGTAACTGTCCTTACACAGTAATGTTTTTCTTTTTACGTTATGCCTTTGATGAAACTATTTCTGATCACGACGCATGAGAAACGTTTTCAACGACCACACAATCGTTGCTCTGTTACAAGACAAGGGTCAAAGATCTGGCGCTAGTCCAGTAGAATTTTTTTCGACAGAATTTAAGTGAAGTTAAAATGAATCCTGTCTCATTTAGGCGTGCCTCATGGATGTACAGCCGGAATGAGGCCTCTGACTAAAAGGTTTGTCTGTTTTTCATGTTTGCTATGTCTTCTATATAGATTAAAAGGCTTCGCTTTATGGAAATAACAAAAGAAAGGCGAAAAAAAGACCTTTGATAAACTTAATGTGACATGAAAGTGAACTTGAAACCAAAACCCTTCTAATGTTGCATAAAGTCTAGATTTTGACTTATTTGTTCATCACGATTTTGTTTTATTTGTTCATCAAGAATTGCTTAAAGTGTAAGACAAAGTTCTGCATAAGTTGTAATTCTAAGTTGAAATGCTAAGAATACTTGTTGAATTCCTCGTCTCCGGTTTAAGAAAAACAACGAAGAGACAAGAAATCACAGTTCATTGATTCCTAGCGCCCATCCGTAGGCCCAAGCCCGAAGGTACAACAAAAATGCACCTGTACGCTGTCAAAGCTCCTCTCTGCCTGTCTGCCTGACCTGACTGAATTACAAGAGCCCTTATCCAATATTCCCCGCAGTTCCGCATTCCTGCATTCTTAATCGCGCGACCGCTACCCCGCTCACACTCCACCATGCGGACAAGTTCCTTTGTCTCTCGCTGAATTCCTCATTAATACAAACGAAAAGGAAAATACCACGGCAGAGTCGCCGATAAAAATGAAAGCGTTTTCACGGACACGAGTACCATCTTTGATTTGAAACCAAATGCACACCGAGCCGATTCTCCACACACACTCAGAGACCATTCCTCTCCTGCGCGATCCTCGGTTTTTCCATTAGAGCCGTCCAAGCATTTTCATGGGCACCGATCGCGTGTACAACATTTTTGCTTCTGCTTTCGCTTCCACTTTCTTCGTAACCTGTTTTCTGCGCATTGCACGGATTGTCTGGGCCCCAATCACCACCACAGTGGCACACCACCCTCCAGCATGTGTATGGGTGCTGCAAAAACTGGCTCGTAAAATGGTCTCCTTTTGGACTCCGAGATGATTACACGACCACGACGACGGTGATGATGATGGCGAAGATAAAGAAGAGAAGCAAGGAAAGGCAAGAAGCAAAGATGCAGTTCAGTTGGTTTCTGGAGTGGCTTGGCTGGCAGAGAGACGCGATAGCATGTCATCGTTCCGTGCGATCGCGGCGCAGCGTTCACAGCTGGGTAACGTCGATCTCCAATGGAACGTGATGGTGGTGGTTGGACGGTGATGGAACGGCAAAAACCAGATGATGACAGGATTGATCTCAATTTGGCCCGTTTTGCAATTTGCACACAAAACCACGCACACACACGTCACGTTCGGTTTCGCTTTTCATTAATTAATTCAACTTTCCATCATGGGAATTATCTCATGGGGGACAGCGCAACGCAGCGTCGCGCATTAGAAAAGGAGGTCTGCACGGTGCCGCAGAAAAGTTGCGGCGCACTTGGGTAACCCAGACTTACTTAATCCCCTCCAGATGGAGCGCTGCTGCTGCTGCCGCGGGGGGTGATGGTGGCAGGAAATTGACGAGGATCGACGATGGAACTGGGAAATTTTCCCCAGCAAAGATTTTTCGTTGTTGTTTTTCATCTTTGAGCGAGAGACGTCGCGGTGAAGCGAAGCAGCGGTGAGATTATTACTTTTCTTCGCGCGCTCGCGCAGAGAAAACACGAAACGGCGTCAAGGAAAGCGAAACTAAAAGGGAAAGTGCATTCGCGGATTTTTCACATTTTTCCAGTGTGATATCGAAACTGAGTGGATTGGAGGATTAATCTATTTTTTTTTTGTTTTTGTTTTTGTCTGCATCTAAGAGATATGAGATACTTACGTACGGTAGCAGCCAGTGCATGGCCAGCGGGGGTTGCTGGGTGCCAATTAAGCAATTATAAACTCACCTGAAAGGAGACAGAGAGAAAGAGAAAATTTTTTAGAAAATTTATTTTCATTTACGTGGATTTTTTTGAAGAAAAAAATTGTTTTTTTTTTTAAATGTGGCGGAGACGAGATTCCTGGTTGAGACATTTGAGATTGATTGCTTTTTGGGGAGTGTCACTGTCAGCAGCTGGTTTTTCAGAGAGAGGGGTTGTTGACTGAAGAAACAGGAACTTTTACATTTCTATCGTGGATGAGAGTTGGGAGTCGCGGTAAGTTCGAAAACGTATTCAAAGATCTGCGATGGAATTTTGAACCGTGATGTGGTGGGCGAAAAAGCGTTAAAGCTTTACAAAGAATGTATGGCTTAGTGACCTAATAAATAGCCTTTTTGTTTTAAAAAAGAAAACCCTTTAGAATAAGTTTGCAAGGATTTTACAAAGTCTGGGTAGTTTACGAGAAATTATTTAACATTTCTTCAATCTTGAGTAAGTTTGTCGCTGTACACTTCAATAGTTTATTTAGCACACAATGTTCTAAAATCAATGGAGAGCATTTCATAAGTTTCTTCAAGTTTAGACGTAAGCTGTTTCTAAAAATGTGACGCTACCTGTTTCTAAAATTGTGAAATTGAACCAATGCTGTCGGCACTGTCTGCGAGGACGACAAAAGGAAAAGAAAATCTAACCTCGAACTCTGGAAACTGCACAGAAAAGTGTGTTTAAAATTTGTTACTTACAATAGTTCGACGTGGGCCATCTAGTGGTTTGCTTTTCGATTAGAGATTATTTTGACACTGACAGTTGTTTTTCCGCTTAAAATCTTGACAGGAAGTCAATGTCATACCTCGGCGAAAAGAAATGAGCTGCTTTGCGCTTGGAGAAACATTGAAAACTTATTTCCAAAGTGAATGCTTTCTAGCGCTAAGAGACTTTTTGAGAAAAAGTCTTGTCATCAGCCATCTTGGCGATGCCATTTCCTTCTTGGAGCTGCGATTTGACTCCTTTACATTTTTTGGTGGGAAACTGTGTGTGGGCTATGCCATAAATCTGGAAACGATTCAAGTGCATAAGGCCAATATTATCCAAATCATTCCGTGAGCTGCAGCCCGAAACTATCAAGAAGGTCTTGGAAATTTGGAGTGGTAGAATGCGCTGCCAGCTGAGGTAGCCGCTTGAACGACTTTGAACGAATAAAGCCAAAGTACATTCAAAAAATCTTATTTCGTTAGTTTCATTGCACAAAAAAAACTTGTATTTGGCCAGTACATCGAATGAGCACAATGGGAGTCAACGAATCCAAGACATTTTATTAAAGAAATGCGAAAGGCCTTAAGTCGCTGTAGTCTTACTGAAAGGCGAACATGAAAGGCCGTTTTAGCCTAGATCTGGACCTGGTATTTAGACTAATTTTTCTTGTCTTGCCGGTCTTAATCGACTTAAGAGTGGAAACTGGCTTGAGACATCATAGACAAAAAAAAATTTGAATTTTTGGGTACTCAGAAGTCTAAGGACTTAAAGAAACCAAGACCCATTGCCATTGAAGAATTTTCTGTTACCCTTCTGTTCCTTAGTCTTGGATCTGATCTTTGGATCTTGTTGTAAGACTTTCAGAGAAACCATAATTGTTAAGATACTGTCTGGTAAATAAACTGTGAACTTTTAAGGACAATACACCTTTCCATAGAATCGTCGACATAAAGTCTATAACTTTTTTGGGTTATTGTTTTAAATGTTGCTTATGAATCTCATCTTTGGAGGTAAAACACATGTTAACCAGAAATTAAATGTCCTTTTAAACAGCAACGATGAGCAAGACTTTTCCTTCGAAAGAAAAATTCTACGGCTGATATTTGGTCCAGTCTGCGAGGAATGTGAATGGAGGAGAAGACATAATCGCGAACTTTATGAGCTGTACTAAGATGTGGATATAGTCCGGAAGGCAAAAATCCGTCGACTACAGTGGCTCGGCCACATCGGACGCATGGACACAAACCCTCCAGCTAAAGGACCTCCTGATTCGAGGAAAAGAGGAGACCAAACCACTGGTACAGAGATGAAGTGATCGCGGATGCAAGACAGCTTGGTCTGGAAGCAGCATGCCCGGGACCGTCAACGTTAGAAGGCGGCTTTAGCTCAGGCATAGACCCTTGAAGGGTTAAATACCTGAAAAGTAAGTAAGTTTAAACACGAACGTGCTGCACGGTGAAGACCCGCGTTATCGACCAAGAGAGGTGATCGTTAAAAGAGGTGGTTTATTAAAAACAAATGAATTTAACAAGTTCAGTAGTATGTGCCCGAGGATTAGCGTCCTAAATGAAGTCTCTGTAGGTCAAATTATCTGTCATGGCCTTAAAATAATTTTCCAAATGTGTCCAAATAGATTTAACGAACATCAATTTGTCCAACAATTTAAACTTTTTGTGAAGAAAAATAGACTTGAAGTCTTATTTAAAAAAATTAAAAATTAAAATAAGTACAGTCGATTCCCTCTAAGTCAAAATCCCTCTAAGACGAATTTCCCTCCAGCTTGAATTTTCCCGGCATATTTTTGCATTCCCCTTCCCAAATTTCCATACAAAAACCATCGTCTAAATCAAACTAATTTTGATGTCCTATGAAAATTTGAATTAGAGGGACTCGACTGCATGCGTGAACTCTAAGCTAATGTGAAAGAATGGATTTGATGGATTGCAATTCAGAACAATTAAGAATCTTGCAAAACGTCAAGTATCACGACGCATTTCCATAACCGCCAAACTCGAGTATTCTGTTACACCAGAAGCAACAGAACATAAGTATTTTATTGGCCTGCACAATCTGCTGGAAAACAGAGCATATAACTATGAGATTAGTTAATTCGGGTATTTCCCAAACAGAAGTGAACATCTCTAAGACATTTCCTCTTCTGCCATCTCCAATTCATCAATTTAATCGAAACGTTGATTATTTTTTTAATGAAATCCAACTTGGTCGTCGGTCCAACCTCGATATTTAAATTCTTCGTTTTACAAGTTTTCGCCATTAAAGCCCAAATCGCAACGGCGCGTTCGGTCGTTGCGATTTGGGCTTAAATAAAATTTCATTTAAGAAAAATTATTAAGTCCTTGTTCTTGTAAAAAACATCGTGGTGGTCCGATACAGATAAGCGACCAACGTCCAAATTTTGAATGATCCTCAAAATTCTCATCGGGGCATACTTCTCCTCAGAAATGAAGTGTGGCATTTTAACGGTTGAAGAGGCTGGGAAAAGCTGATGAAAATTAGAAACAAGCCGGGAAAGGCCTTTGTTTTTCTTGAAGAGGGAGGAAAGTGCTGTGAATACTAGGAAGCTTTTTTTTTACTTTTAGTCATCGTATTAGTGGACTCCACTACTCCCTCCTTTCTGCATTGAGTGGAGACTTGATGCACAAAAGTAAGGAAACTATTAGGTTGTCAAATATCTCCCTTCCGCCTCTTTGTTTTTTGAATTTTCCGGCTATGTACAAAGCGCTACAGAGCTCTGAAGCTCTGTAATAATATGATAGTGTCAATTGAAAGGTATAAGAGGCACCCCACTTACGCAAAAAATGGCAGGGGTATTCGCAAATGAGATGAATCTTTCCCAATCGACTGAATTCTGGTGTTTGCGGTTCTAAATATACCCGAACTCATAAAAGAAGCAGCGACCCCGACTTTACCCACATGGCACAGCTTTCAAAGCCCCCCCTCGACACTCCGATCTTCAGGGAAATCCCTATCTCTCTGTCGAAAAAAAAAAAATAATTTACATCCTCCACTGTAATGTTTACAAATTGTTTAACAACTCACGTGACGCTTCACAAGATAAACTAAGCGCGACTCTTTTGTAAATAATGTCACCGCCATACACCAACCCCCTCACACTCGGTGTACGTTACATCAAACGACTTTGCCTTCTCACCAAACGGAGGGCGGGCAGGAGACGCGGTAAGACGAGAAAAGAGAGCCTAACTGACTAACTAAGATATCGGCGTTGTCGTTGAATGTTGCCGCCACAAGTGTCCCCACTTTGATTACCGCAACACACAAAACACTGCAACGAGATGTGTACGAGGCACGGGGGTATGTTCAATAATGCAAGTGTTGTGAGTACCGACTGCCGAGTGAGGAGTGCGGAGTGCAGAGTGCGGAACGCCGCCGTGCTGATATCATTTTGATTCGACGCGCGAGAGGAAAAATGACAAACAATAAACAAAGTTTTCCTTTTCTAGGTCTAGGCCACATTCGCACACACACACACACACTTGACGGCATTCATTCGACTCGCTTTTTATGTCTCTCTTTATGCAGTTTTTTTCTGTTTTCTTTTCTTTTTTTTTTCGTGTAAATTAATTGCAATTATTTAGCGGATTTAGTGTACAATGCGAGAACTGTACAATCAACAGGGTCGTCGCGTTTCTGTGTGGTGGTTGTAAAGATGCATTCTCGGCCGACAGCGAGAGATGCGGCAGCGAGCGAGCATGTGTAGGCTTCCCCTTTAAATGTCAATTGAACAAGTAATCAATCCGCAGAAAAAAAAGAAAAGAAAATGAATCTTTTTTTAATAAAAAAGTCCGATTCTTGTGAATGCACAGAGGAGATAAATGGGATTTTTGTAAAAAAGACATTTTTCTTCGGAAAGTTTTTTTTTGTGCACACGGGGTGAAGTGATGATGTAAGAGAGTTGAGGGTTAGACGTCTCGGTAGATCCAGACTTGATAGTGCAGACTCTAAGGAAGACCTATTTGTTGCTTGTCTTGAGATGAAGTTCGAAAAAGACTTTTTTTTAAGCTAAATCTCCCACGAGACGACGAAAAAAATCATTTCCCGCTAATTTCATGACCTGATGTCTCAGGAATCAACGTGCGCCTTTCCATTAGAAAAGGTGAAACGTCAACTTGAATAAAAAAAAATAGGGCATTTAGGGTATCGACATCCTCTTAGGCATCACGTTTCCTAAGGCTGCAGCGATTAACTCTGTCTGTTGCCCACGCTGTCACGTTAAAAGTTCACTAGCGACAGGGTCAAGACCAAAGGCGCCATCTCCAAAACCCTTTTGTCAACTGAAGCTACGAGAGAAAGCTTCTCCTAAATGCCCAGTGGCCAATAGCCGATGGCCATAACTCATCATCAAAGTGATAGTCAGCTGCTGCTGCCGTCTAGCCACCAACAATTACTGCAACAGTCAATTCTTCATGACGACATTAAATTTAAGTATCTGTCGTGTGGCTGTCGAAAATTTTCTTTTATCGATCATACCTTTCCCTTTTTTTTTCCTGCGCGACACTCTTGCTTACGGCTGTAGTCGTTTTTTTTTTATTGTCGGTTGTTACTCTCACTTTGAATGGAAATTTTGGCGGATCGATTTGGTTTGAACAGATGTTCTCTTGTGGGTGTCAAGAGTCTGTCGAATTTGGACTTGGACAGAGTCTATCCATGAATCATTTTTAACGCTTTCTTAAAATATGGCTACTGCTGTTAGTTCTTTCATTCTTGGCAGAGAATTTGGGTGCCATGACAAAAGTTTAAAATTTTGTTTTCCCATATCGTTTGTCTTCGTTCGTCCAGCTAGCTGCCTAACCTAAGTCCCGTTTTCAGTCCTAATGATTTTCCCACAGAATTTGTTCGAAATTTTGACTCGCGACGATTTTTTTTGCAAACGAATGTAAATCTCAAAGTATCGAAGACCAAGAACATTCGAATGACATAGAATTCTCGAAAGGAAGCTGTTGCCAGAGAACTTGAGTATTCCGCAAGCCAAACCTCAGTGTGTTGCCGAACTTGAGCCATTTTGACAAGTTGAGAAAATCTGTAGTTGATAAATTGTAAGTAGAAAGTTGAAATGAAAAAATTGAGTGATTGAACATTGGGAGAACAGGCTGAACAGAAAAGTCCTAAGGTCGTATTCAACTTTTATTCAAATGTACGAAAAATTATTGTTAAAAAAAAACAAAACTAGTATTATCCTAGTTGAATAATGTTTAAGCGTTGAGCAGTCTGTAACAGAGGATGTTTATTGAATTTAGACAGGTCTTGGATTATATTATTAAATTTTGACAGGCCTTGAACAATGAAGATTTACCATATATGTATTCGACCCTTCTGAATAAATCTTGGACAAGAAGCGATGATATGACCGAACACTGGCCGACGGCTTTATGTTAAACCAATTAGACTTAAGTATTTATTAACAATGTAATCGAATATAATAAAATGATCGACTGTCGAAAGAGAGAAGAAGGATAATTTCATCCTTGGAATGTCAAATGAGTTGGACGCGTTTTGAACGAAAATAAATGAAGTGGGTGTCAATACCAAAAAAAGTGTTTTATTACAAGTTTTTGTTTTATTGCTTAGATTTTCAGCCCCTTACAATAATTGTTCAATATTTATTTAAAACAAGCTGTACCCTCACGCCTTGCTACGCATAAAATAAATCAAATTAAAATTCCCCCCTCCAAAAAATGGTACCAAAACCGTTTTGAAAGAATTCTGAACAAAGTTGCCAAAGATATCATAGCTCTATCTCTTACCATTTAGAAGAATATAAAGGACAAACAAACATTAATTTTTATATACTTAAAAATAGCTGTAGCCTTGCTACGCATAAAATAAATCGAATTTTAAAATACCACACTTTCTCCAACTTTGGAGCTTCATATCTTCCCAACGGTACTTTTTACCGACAAAACTCGAAAGAAAGCTCAATCTCATTTTCAAAGACCTTTTGGTTGATATATTAGGTTGTCAAATATACCCTTCCGCCTTTTTGTCTTTTGAATTTTCCAGCTATGTACAAAGCGCTACAGAGCTCGTATCTGGCAATACATCATTTGAAAGGTCTTGACATAACCTACAAAACGACGCTATGCATGATTAGTTTGGATACGAGCTCTGTAGCGCTTTGTACATAGCCGGAAAATTCAAAAGACGAAAAGGCGGAAGGGAGATATTTGATAACCTAATATTTCAAACCTTTTTGACGCATGACGTTTTAGCTGATCAGAAAAATTGTCTAATTTGAATTACGATCACATCATTGACATATTATATATGAACTGCTACTCTAATGTCACGTTAATACATTGTCTGCTCAAGATTTGGTTCTTACCTCTTATGCGGCAAGTCAAATAAACGGCGAAACGAGAAACTCACATAGACTGAGAGATTCTCATGCATAAAAAGTGTCGCTATCTCTCCCCTCTTATATTTAGAAAAGAAAACACACATTATATCCAAAGACATCGATAAGATGACAATACTTTCTATGCAAGAAAATCCGTCAGTCGTTTGTGAGTTACTCAAATTCACCGCTATTATTGACTTGTCGCATGAGATGTTAGAACCAGTGTGAAGTTGGCTACTAGCAGTCCATATATAATATGTCAATTTAGTAAGAAAAAATTTCCTTCAAATGAAGCTGAGTCTGTCAATGGGTCCTTATTGTATTTAACATCCTCTTAGTGTAGCAATCAGTTCCTAGTTTCCTAATATATTGTAAGCAATTCTAACAATCGTCAGCTTTACTTTTTAGTGTTTCGTACCAAAGGAATAATGAAACTCTTATAGAATCACTTCGGTATCCGTCTGTCTGTCAGTCAGACATATTTGCTAATAACTTTTGAGTCCTCCTTAATTAATTGATAAAATTTGGAATGAATGTGTATCTCGGCAATCCAAAAATAAATCGTGAATTTTTTCCGGAATTAGTCGAAGATGAAAGAAAAAGTCAGTACTGATACGAACGTTTAAAAAAAAAAATTATTTTTGAATCATTGTTATTGCAATCATAAAATACCCAATTTATCTTAATTTCCTTTCTATACGAGGTCCTAATCCCAGCAGCTCTTTTTGATTGAATTGAAGAAATTAAAGATTGCCACTAAGAAATCTACTGTACCCTAATTCTGTGTAGGATCAAAGCGCTCTCCCCATGAATAGCAATGCATTTAACTGAGTTGAAAAGCTTCTCCCATCTTCTCGCCTGGCTGGACCTTGAATCGTAATCAAACCCGAGAATGCTCGCCCTTTTCTTCTATGACTCAATAAATTGCTTTAATTCCTGCAAGGCCACCCCCATTTCAACCAGGATGATGCGAATAGATTTTCCCTCCACCAACAAACTTCATAACACGAAACTATCCTTGTCACTGCACTCGCCATTGGGCTCGGTCAGTCCCCCATGCATCGGATTGTTATTCGAAAACCCCCACTTGGAACCTTCAACCGTTCTATGAAAGGTTCTCTCACTTAGCGAGAGGCACAGCAACAACAACAAAAAAAAAAAAAACTAACAACAACATCGAATTCAATTTAATTTCAAATCACAATCTGTCTGTGTCTCGTTAAAGATCCTTCAAAACTCGATATGAGATACTCGATACACGCAGTCGATAGATGCATGCATTCCATCTGCGTGTGTGTGTGTGTGCAGTCGATACGATCGGGTTCAAAGCACTTTCGCGGACAACGCATATTTGACCGCATAATGTCATTGCGATTAATTAAAACGCATTCATCCATTAGATCAACGTCGTCGTTCGGCGTCGAGCCGAGAACACCACCACCACCACCACCATCATCGACAGCAGTAGCGAGAGTCGACGACGAGGTGCCAGAGGGTGTGACACTGTACGCGGTCGGCCACTCACGCCGAATCGGTAATCAATTAAGAGTCCATTTTAAAAGTCACAAGCTATTAACTTTCGTTAAACGGTCGATGGTGGACGGGTGGACGAGTGGACGGTGGACGAACGACAAGCACAAGCGACTACCCCGAGACGGAGCGGCGGAGTGAGGTTGGAAAGGCCCACGACCACCCCCGGGGGAAACCCGCCGATAGCTTTTCCACTTTTCTATTTTCATTATGCTCTCCATTGTGTGTGCGAGGCGAGCGGCACACACCGTGTGTTTGCTCCGACGCGCGGCTAATTGTGGAATAGATGATATCCTTGTCCTAAAAATTTCCGTTTTCGCTTCTCGTCTCTCGCACGCGGGTGACAGGCGGCGACGGGGGACGAGTGAGCGCGTTCAACACACAAAAAAAAAAAATAAACTCCCATTCTAAATGATTGAGTACAAAACGCGTAGTTGGCGTTCGCTATGCGTTCTAGAGTGTTCTTTGCTTTGTTTGTTTCTCTTAACTTTTTTTTTTCCTTTTTTTTTCGTTCACACCGAGATTCGCACACACATTGTGTGTGGCCGTGTGTGTGCAATGAAGTGCACATGCATTGAATCTAGAATCTAATCTAGAAAATTACCTCCGAACTCGCTGTTCCCATGAACGCAGTCAGTGAGCTTTCAGCGGTTTTCCTTGGACGAAAAACTTTGAAATAATAAGTTCAATCGCTCGATCGTTTAGAGCGTGTATGCTAGTGTGTGTGTGCGATGGCTGGCGGCGGGGCGGCTCTCAAACAGACAGACAGACAATCACACGCAACGCAACGAGCGACACTGAGAGCGTTTGACGCACTTCGTATGGAATGTGTGAAATCCTGGTTTGGAGGTGGAGCACTGGAATTCTAGAACATTGCCTGGTGGCTTTTTTTTCGGTAGTCGATGTTGGCGGGCGATCTGGTTCTGGTGATGAATGTCCTGGTCTGGATCATTGCGTCTGGGTGGGGCTGGGTTATTTGTCGCCAAAAAGAAGGAAAACTAAATTTTGTCTGAGGACCAGGTGGGGTCTTTGTGGTTTGTAAAGGAAGTCTGTCGAAAAATTAGTGGACGGGCGAGTCCGAATCAAGTTTGGAACAAATTTTTTTGGTTTGTTTACTTCAATCGAGTGATGAAAGAAATGTATAAAGACCTTTTGAAGCACTTGAGATAACGCTGTGTGTGTTCTTAAACTCGTTAATTTTGTTTCACTCTTTTTATCAGCAGCTTATAGCGAAAGAGAAACTAATATTTGAAGAAAAAATCTGCGAATAAAAGTCCCTTTTTCCTGGAACAGCGTTCAATTTGGACGGTCCATGGTCCATGATACCCTAAGGAGAAGTTTCAACAGACCGAAGTTTAATCGCCTAATTTACGTTCACTTCCGGCAGGAAAGTGATTTTTTTGTAATTTTTTTTGGGATAAACATTTGAAACATATTTCAAACGAAAATTAATTGTCACAATCCTTCATCCGTCCCTGTGGCCTTGTTAACCCAGAAGCAGTCCTCTCTTTTTTTTTTTTTTAAATATCTTCTAAAGTACACACACTTAAAATTAAGTGACTTTAAATCTTGTGTGTTTAGCACTTTTGGTGCACAAAGCACTTGCCTTGAAGTAATAATAACTTTATTTTTCCTTAAAAAAAGGTTGGCTCATTCTACTTTTCCATTGATTTGATTTTAAATTGCCCTTAGCTCCTAAACGGGATGAGATAGACTCCCCGTCCATAGCAAAACTTACTAGTTTTCGGAAGCTCTATAAAAAACTATCATCAATTTTTGGCGCTAACGTTATCTTACTCTTTCCCTTCATCAAAATAGGTCTTTTTTCGAAACGTGTAAAAATGGATACATTGGGGTCAAGATGAACTTTTGTGAATTTTCACCGATGCGATCGAAATCGTTTGTACTTAATTTTTATAAAAACAACACAAAATCAACAGGTCAAAAGGGAGATTTTTTATTTACACAAAAAAAACATAAGATCACCGATTACGTATTCATTTTTGCACGGTACTGTACATTTACACTATTATATCGCGCTCTAGTCGTAAGAACCAAAATGAAAATTTTACAGGAGAGGCCTAAAAAGTCGCTTAAGCATTTTTCTCTCAACTAACGATTAGTCACAACAATTTCGAGATATAGAATTGTTCTACTTGCAGCTTAAGCTAACAATTGATACGATTGAATGCCCAAACCTTTATTGTGCCAGCGTGACCGCATGGTTACAAAAAAAAATTAATATAATGCCATATGTCCTCTACACAATCAAATCTTTTCATTAAAAACAAAAACAGACTATGTCAAAAAAATAATTCGTTTTAATCATAAGAAACCAAAAACTATCAAACAACTAACGTAAGCAAATTTTTGATATATGGTGTAATGAAAAGCTTATAAAATCATTCCTTCTAAAAAATTGATGTAAATGTGAATGGTAAGGTCTTTTGTGAAAAATGACTCAAGCATATTCAAAAGATTATATGAAAAGTGCCTCAGGCAAGATTCAAAATTAAAATTTATCAATTTCTTCTTTTGATTAAAGATTTGTCACGATTCTGGAAAACAAGTACAGTAGTTAACGACTATAAGAAAGACTAAAAATCCAAAGAATCTTTTTCTTTTGACCTATTTTTTCTTTTATGAGATAAACGGATATTAGAAAAAAATTTTTTTATAAAAGAACAACGTATATATGAAACAACTTTTTCTAATAAGCAATACCAAAATTTGCGATTCGAATAAAAAAAACGATCAAAACCAATTGCCACTTCGTTTGAGCTATTAATGGCGAAATTTTATATTAAGCTTGAGGAAGTAATGAACAAATCTTTCTAGCTATGTTTTTTGAGGAGGTATTGTACAGTATAAAGTCAAATGGTTTGTTCGGGGGACAATTCCTTATAAGCGCATTATTGTTCATATAATTTTAGATATTAGAGTCAGGAAATACTTTCTTATAATAGTTTTTTTCTTAAATCAGTTTTTTTATATTAGTTTTATTTAGTGGGAAAGGATATGGTGCATTGTTCTTTGTTCCTTTTAATCGATTTTTTCCTATATGAGTTTTTCTTATATCCGTTAAGTACTGTAGTTCACTTTTATCAAATCCTGCGGCAATATCGGTGTCTCTGCTCAGCTTCAGATATCCAGTTATAGATTTATTATTGTTTTAGTCATGCAACATTATATTCGATTTGGGAGTTACAATTGAATTGAATGAAATTGAAAAGAGAAAGCAGTGATTTCTTCAAAGGTTTAAATATTTTAGCTGCGAGATCGACTTAGAACGAATTTTACCAGACGATGGCGATGATGAATATGAATAATATGACGAATAAAAAATTATTAGACGACATTGTAATCAACAAAAGTGCCATTACTCTGCCAAAAAGTCTTAGATTATTTTTGCTCGTAAATGTTTTCATGGTATTTTTTTTTTTATCCAGGAACAGGTTCAAAAATCTTATTTCATGTCTCAGTGTAAGTTACTTCAGGAAAAACACAAACACCTCCGTTCCATTTCTCCCTCGGTACCTTCGGCCCGTGCTTTGTCTTAGACAGGATACTTAAGGGTCCCAACTCCTTTAACACGCACCAAAATATAAAAAAAAAAAAACAAAATTCTACAAAAAAACATTTTCTTTCACTTTTAAGAGCCAGAAATATTTCACATGGAAAAAAATGTTGAGAAGATTTTCCGATTCATAACTTTATATTTATAATTACTTTCCTAAATTAGAGACCAACACAAAAATGTTTTGGCCATTAATAACAAGAAATGTGTGTATTTTAGAGGCCAAAGTACATTATTTCATCTCATTTGCCTAATTGAATTAACCGATTTGTGCATTGAACGGCTCAATTACTGAATTGATCATGTCGATGGAGTTGATTTTCCAATGTTGGCAGCATATAAGACTTGATTCTTCGGACGTTCATTAAATAAAAAAAAATATAATCAAACATCTTACAAGTCTCCGTCTAAAGAGCATGCTCATGACGTCAACGACGTTCGTGTTACACTTTCAAACAAAATAGATCTTAGTCACAGTCAAAAAAAAGTCAAAAATAGCACGCGCCAAACTCAAGTTCCGGGTTCCAAACACGCCAACGACGACCAGAAGCTGATAAGGGCACTCGCTTATCGCAAGACCGGCGGCTAAGTCGAGTAAGTCACCCACTCATTCGCCAAAAACCGCTGAACCTGACCTGAGGTGGTTCGCAAGCCTCGTCCAAGCCGACTTTCAATGAATCACGGATTCTCTGAATGCATTTCAAAGTGAATCAAGCCTCTGAACTCGTGTAGGTTGCTTTACACAGAACCCTCTTGAGTCAGATTTGCCTCCGACCTTCAGCTGAATGTGTCATGATCTAAGTTCGACACGGAACTTGAGGAAGTTCAGCAAAATGAGAGCCTAAACTTGAGCTAAACTTGAATATGGTCCATATTTATATTCTTCCCAGTTTCTTCGGCCTTATGTAGGAAATGAATTTGGAACTCAGAGCTCGGAAGCTTAACCTTGAAACATTGCAATGCCAAGTTCCGGGCCGAAAGCCAACTCCAAGTCGATCGAATTACGGCCGATTGCAAATCGAAGCCTATTCAATGCCAAGCGGATTCCCCTCGACGACAGGCACAACCCCACCAAAGCAAGGATTTCTATTTTTATTGCTCGGTGCTGGAGCGCGCGCGCGCTCACAAAACGAAAAGAAGCACTTCCTTTCATTGAAATTGATTATGACGGACGAGTGTGTACTGCAGCGCCCAGGAGAACAGGAGAGCGGGCAACAGGGCGACCACATCGCGCATAGAGCAAACCAGACTCGCAACCGGTTTTCCACTCTCCCACCGCCACCACCACCTCGAAGGTATGAAGGAAGTAGACGACGAGAATTGAATTGAAAATTCAAACAGGGAAGACAACGACGAAGAAGAAGGCGAAGAAGCTAAGCCATAGAGATGACTCCGAGGCGAAAAGCAGCAAAGCAATCTCTGCAAACTAGTTGCTGCTGGTCCGCAGTCACCCTGCACACCTCCGTCGCGATTAGGGCCGGAACTCCGATCCCCCTGCACGACGATGGTGCAACATAATATTGATTAGGGTCCACTCGGAGAAGCGCTCGTTAAATACCAGCCACATGTGAGTGAGGGCAAAGCAACGCAAAAATGAAATCACATAACCGCCACTAGAAGCACCAGAAGCAGCGATAAACTACACGAATGCAAAGTAAATACGAAGAGCGATGAAACAGAAGAAGAAACAGCAAAACAGCAAAACAGCAAAACAAGCGATAGAGCCAGAGCACACAGAGCGGGAGGAGAAGCAGCCATAGCCGCCGCTGTCGGTCGGTCGTAGAAAAGAAGCAACGATGATCACCATCGCCATCCCTGGTCTCGGCGGAGCGCGGGGAGCCCGAGAGTGCAGCGAACTAATTCAAGGCTGCATACCACACGTCAGAGATACATACATACAAGGCGACGCCGACGTTGGAGACGCATGTGCAGTTCTATTGGTGGCGCATGCTCTTCTCTAGCGCGATCGTGCTATGTGTTTGTCTTTGCTCTCTCTCTCGCTCGCTGGTCGGCTCTCTAAGTCGATCTCCAGCAACGACGGCGACGTCGGACGTCGGACGTCGGACGACGTTTGAGTTGCCTCTCCACACGCGAGCGATGTTGATAGAGACCCCAGAGTGGTGGCATAACAGCGATCGTGTGTTGGGTTTCGCGATCGCGGGCTGGAGGATGACTCTCAGTCAGAGTTGGTCGGTGTGGTGAGTGTCGACATTGCTGCGATCGCTAATCTATTTGGACATGCAGTCGACGTGACGTTTGAGGGGAATACCATCGAGACGTCTTATGTGCCCACCACTAGATGCCAGTAGAAACTCCTTTGAAGTCAGATGTCAGATTCACGATCATTTGTTTTAATAACTTTTTTTCTTTTTTTTCTTTTCTTGTCTTTGTTTTCTGTTTATTCTTCTCTGTCTTCCATTTCATTTGTAATATTCTGAGAGCAAGTGCAAATTACATCAAGCGAACGAATGTATGTATCGATGTATCTGCGACGATCGTGTGTGCAATCTCGAGAGAGTGCTTCTTGATCGATACATCTGGGAAGTATTCCGACTTCGAGAAACCAATTAATCGCTTCAAGATGGAGATGGAATGGTTAAATATATTTTTTTTTAATTTTACACCATCGATTGCGATCGAGGATTGAAGTTTCCTTTATCATCGATTTGACAGGGTTGGGAATTGAAATGTTTAAGCGTGATTAAGATGGTTAAATTGAATAATCAATTAAAGGGGGGATTTGGGATGAGCATCTGGATGGTTGTAGCTCGGAGGGGCTTCCAGCTGTTCGGAGGCAGATGAGACACTGAAGCGCCCGCATATGCTGCACGAACGTGATCTAATTAAAAATGCAAATTTTATATTAAAGACATTTTGTAACCAATCGACTGGATGTAAGAGTCTTCTTCTTTTGCAAGCTGTGGGTTGGTTGAGTGCTCAACGGGTGTGATTATTCTACAAGGTTCTAGGTGAGTTGGTGAAAGCAGCTGAGTTGTTGACTAGGGTCTATTAAGATACAGAAGTTAAGTGTAGAGTAAAATTCTGATGTCGAACAAGGTTCGAGTGTTTTTTTCTTGAGAAAAGTGGCTCTCCTGCTGAGGTCTTTTAATGTAACTTCTTAATATAATAATTAATATAACTTCTTTTGACTCTGAAAGAAGAAAATGGTCTGTTTTCGTGAAAGGCATTGGTTTAGCCTGGAGCGACGTTGGGGAAATGTTGCACAACTGCTTTCAAAGTAGATTTTGTGTTCTTAACCCGCGTGGAACATGCAGCCAAAGAAGATGATGATGTTAATGATAAAATAGTAAAACTACTCACTAATCGTGTTGCGAGTTTGTATTTTATTTTATTAAAAGCTATCGGCGCATACAAGCCAATAAAAAGATGTGTTTTGTAAAAGAGCACAAGGAGCATGTTCGGTTGATAATCAATTAGCTTTTTTTTTGTTAAAAAAGAAAGGATTGCACACACTTTAGTTGGAAAATGTTAGTAAGGCTGCATACAGATTTGCACCGACTTTGTATTCAGCGGTAGAATTGTTCCTTCTCGTTGTTCAGCAATTCCTTGAAATAGTGGGAGCTTTGCAAATTTCGTGTTGATGTGTTGTTTCGTTTGTTTATCGCATTTTTCCTCTTCAGAGATCATAATTTCATTTCAAAATTTCTTAGTTTAGAATCAAACATCTTAAGTTGGTCCTCTAGTTTCAACCGATAATTTTGCAAATATTGCCAAAAAGTGTGCGAAATCACAACCCAATCCGATTATTACTACCGAAGAATAATAAGCCAAAATTTTAAATTTTAGGGTAATGCAAGTCCTGCAGATAGGCGTACGTTGCAGAAAAGCCTTCGAACAATCTAACACTTGCTTCGTGAGAGTGATACAAATAGCCTCAAAGGAAGTCAGCTTTTAAACAGTTTTTTTAGCCGACACCGCATAACTTAACCTATCACTTACTTTAAAAATTGTGTAATGAGCCATTTTTGTGATGTGTTTTAAGTTATTCAAGCCACGTTCAAGTTGAACACCATAGATCACCGATTAGACGCAGTTGGACTTTTCTTTTTCTGTGAAGTATCAAGAAGGACTGACCAAGAACAATTAAAGACCGATTCGAAATGAATTCAAGAGAATACAGCGAATATTCTCTAAGTGGACACTTTTCATCAATGAGCGATTACTTTAAAAGGACAAAACTCGCTGCAGTGGTTGCAGTCATGATATTATTTTCTTCCAAGTTGTTGTTTTTTTTTTTTTATAATTGGCGCGTGCCAAATGCTTGTGACTACCCTTAAGTGTCCGCTTCAAGACACAGCATGTGCTGTAAGTCCCTTTGTTCAGACCGGACACTCGTTTACGTCGATAAAAAATTATGGTCCAGGGATTATCCACAGCAAAATAACTCTTAAATAAAAAACACTAAATGTTAAAGAATATTGAACAACTTTTCCTTGACAGCTTTTACAGCTTATTCTATTTCGGGAAGTCGTGGTTTTTTTATCAACCGAGGTGGATGTGAGTTGGAGACCAAAACACTCATTATTTTTTATAATTGCATTTCATTTCTTTACCTTATTTAAATGCAATCAATTTTTTTTCACTGATGTAAGGCTTTGAAGAAGTTCGGTAAATAAAACAAAAGATCGCAAAAAAGTAAGCGATCCCATCAGGAAGGCAACCACCCGGCAGACCTAGGATGAGATGGCTGGACCAAGTCCAAAATCTCGCCTGGTTACACTTGGGCATACCTGCTGATGAGTTAAAGTCGGCGGCGGAGGATCGAGTTGCCTGGAGATCTCTTCTGCATGCATTGCCCCCTCGACCCCATTAGTGGAACACGCGGTCAAGAAGATGATGGTGATGATGATGTGTGTTTTGTAACCAAAGCTCTGAAAAGTTGAGTATAAATTACGATTTAGACGACGTTGAGGAATGAAATCAAATCTTTAATATTCATCCGGGATACCTCGCCAAGAGATTCAGGAAAGGGTTTGCCTAGAGTCCGTAACCTTGCTCTGGTGAGCGCCGGACAGAAGCAAAGGAGGTGTGTCAGAGATTTTGGCTCTGTGTGCGATAAGGGATACCTAGTCTGGTTGCATGATCCCCAATCGGCCAATGACCCGTACTAATCGCTATAATTTTAGCAATGTCTGTGCGAGTCCTATTAAGAAGGTTGTTGGTTGTGATGATGATGATGACTTCTTCGAGGATTTAAGCGACCTGATATACACATACATCAACAGTTTCATCAATAGGTCCAATTGGGTTTAGCCAAATCAGAAAAATCAGACTGCAAATTTTGCTCGGCAAAAAGTTAGTGTAGAATCTTTTTATAAGTCCTGAACATTGTCAGGCAACGAATCCGAGTTTGAAAGCAATCCGGAAGTATTATAGCGTAATCAATGAGCTACGTGAGTCGCAAATTCTCGCGGCAGTCACTCAGACGTGAGACCTAAAAAAACGCATGAGTTGCCTAAAAAAACGTTCTGAGACATAAAAAATCGTTTATTGACAATTTTTTCTTACACTTAAACGTAAAAATCAGCATCAATCAGATTCATTTTTGTTCAATTTATAAATTTGCATACAAGCTTGGCTTAAAAACAGCGAATCAACAACCTGCAATCTTTCTTATTAACAACTCCTTAAATTGTTTATTTATTTAATTCATCTTCTCTTCCAAGCATAATTTTTTACGCGTGCCTAGGGTTCTTGAAGTAGTCACAAGCCCTTAAGCCTAAATCACACTGTATTATAACACAAAAAAAAGCCCATCGGGTTATTCTGTCGTGAGAATATGCTAATTGCCTAAAATAAATATCATCGAAAAGAGTTATGGCTGCCAAGGGCTGATGTTGGTTTGTAAGTTGCAAATTTGCTATTTATTTTGAGTGAATAGCCTTAAAGAATCAACCAACCGACTAAGTCTCTTGGCTGTTTAAGTTGTACAATGATATTTCTTTGAAAATTAAAAAACTTTATCGAGTTAAGTAGCTCTTCGACCTTAAAAAAATATACTTTTGATGAAAGTCAAGGGTTTTGCACAACAGGTTGTTTTAAATCGTTTTGTCTTAACTTCGAAAGAACTTTAAGCCGACACCCCAAAAAATCATAAACATTTCTCTGTGGGCTCTTCATAAAAAAAAAATACAGTAAACTCTCTGCAATTCCAATCTCATGGGACCAGGAAAAAACTTGGAATTGTTTTAGAGCTCTGAATGCGGTTTCTCGATATCCACTTTAGATTTCTTGACATTGCTTCGATTTTCTTTTAAAGTCAAGCCTGTTGATCACAGTCAATTTTAATTTTCACAAAAACAAACTGAGAACCAATTACTTTCGGCAGCCTCCCAGCTGTTTTCAATCAACCCCCCTTTCCTGGTATTCAGCTGACCTCTGCCCAGCACAGCGATAACCACAAGCCACGTCGCGTGACACCGAGTGACCAAAGCCAACTCGGAATCATTGCGATTTCCCGTTTGACGAAAAAAAAAATCCACTCCACCGCAGACTGTCACTGGGTTAATCAAAAAGTTCGCCATTGAAATAGAAAACCTGCAGCCCCCGTCACAGCCACCGTCGTACGAAAGGAAAACACCAGAGAAGAATCAAAGAGGAGAAAGGAAAAAATAAGTTTCTATCTCTGCGCCAAAAGAAAAGCGCGCGCTGCTTGCCTGCGCGGTCGCGCACATTCAGTAGAACTCGAAAAAAAAAAGAAATCGAGAGGAAAATCTATCGTACGGGTAACATGTAACAACAACTTTCCCTCCCAACCACCGCCCTCTGAACAATGTGTGCGCGCGAAAAGGAAACTTTAGCGTTGCACCGCACCACCATTGCAACGGCTCGTTGCACCGCACAGTGATTGGAAAATTGTTCGTGCCGCACACACTCACTTGACGGAAAGCGAAATTTTCCCGAGACACTGCCATTGCTCCATAAATAATCGCCGCACATAGCGTGATGCAAACGCTGAGCTGGCTGCCGCTCTTCATGAGGCCTGGCACGGATGAAAATGAAAATGCATCCACCGCTGGCTGGTGGATGGCAGTGAAATGGACAGCTGCAGAGTGTGGCGGGTGGAAACGTCTCTCACTTGCAGTGAGATAAGTGAAAAGTTCGCTTGCGGTATTTTTAAGTAGATGTTGTTGAAGAAAAATGGCTTAGCGGGACACACAAACCTTGACTCTGATCCTAAAAACGTGGAAGACGCCGGCAGCTGGTGTGTGGCGGCTAAGTAGCACTGTGCGTCTCGATAGCCCAGTGCGACCGATTTGAATGGCATCAATGGGGCGACGATGATTTTGACGGGCCATGAATCAAGACATAGGTCAGAGGGCTTTAAATGTTTCTTTGATGGCTGAAGAAGTTTGATTTGTAGAAGTGATTGCACTGAACAAGGCTCGTGTGTTCTTCTGAAGGAGCGATGTGGGAAACTTTAAGTCTGAGATCTTCGGAGACTGGATTTTAGAAAGTCAAAAATTTTTGCGAATTTTCGAGAAGAACAACTTCGTTTTTTTAGGCACATGGAGGATCGTTGAAGGTGAAGTGTGATTAAGAGACAGGGGAAAAAATGCCAACAGGCACCAAATGGCAGACGATGGTCTTCCAGAACGGGATATTTTTTGGGCGCTGGCTAGAGTTGCGAGCTTTGAATGCAGAAAAAACGGTGAAAACCGAGAGTGTCACTGAGCCACTTAAAGATCTACTGTATGTTTATTCCGTTGATTATTTTGAATCTGGTTAGGTCCAGGCTTGGGCAGTTGGTTAGTAAGTGATCCATAGTCTTCTTAGCCTGGCTACAATCTCTGCATATTTTGGTCCTGGTGAGACCAATTTTGTGCAGCTGATAATTTCATGCTTTGTGCATCAAGACACCTTACAAGCAACAGAAAAGTTCTGTAGTTCATCGAGATCAATTTTGGTTTCGTAGACTAACGAAATTTTAAATGAACAGCGGGAAAAGCTTTTTAGAAAAAAGAGGGGAAGAAAGTCACATCTACCTAAGACCTTTTTTCCCCTTTTGACCCCGCTCAAAGGTCAGCCGCTTACTTAGCGCATAAATAGACCCATTTTGCTGCCACCTATCTCGTTACTTTTAGACTTGATCTCGATTGCCTGTAGTTTTCTGCAAATGATAAGATTTTATCAGGTTTATTGGGCTGCACATTTAGGTTATAACATGTTTGCCATAAGTCTAGTTGGTCCTATTTAACAATTAAGTAATGCATTTTACGCCCATATTAGCCAATTCACACAAGTTCTTAAAAAAATTATTTTCCTAAGATATTTTTCTTAATGTTACGCGGTACAAGTAGAAGAAAACAATGAAATTAAATGCGGCGTAGTATTCAAGGTAAACTCGGTTAAAATTTTATTAAATTTAACTTTGAATCTTTGATAGTTTTCAAAAAAAAACTTTAAAAATTTGCCTGGCACTCAATACTTCAAAAAACAAAGCCGACAACAAACCATCTATCCGTATCGTATCGTATCCGAAAAGCTGGGCTCTGACTCTCTACCGGCTGTCACGCATTTTTTTAATTTAAAAAAAAAATGTCCATCGAAGACAATAAGGCGGCAGAGTTTTTGGTTCAGCTGCGTTTGGCTTCATCAAATACTCTTTTCAAGATGAATCTTCAATTTGTACAATATTGGTTTTTAAAACACACATTGCAGTCCATTGGGTTTTACTTTTGCTCTCTTTAAATACCGAACGTAAAAAAATACAATAAAAGGGAGAAAGAAAAGTAATTTGGTAGTGGAAAATGCTCTTTTTATGACGACGTCTTAAAAAATGAGATCGGATATTTTCTGCACAACAAATATTAGGAAAAAAAAAACAATGCGTTCAACAAAAATAAAGTCTCATTTTTTGAAAGCACTTTGCGCCCTTTCCCTAAAAAATCTTAAACTTTTTTCTGTTATATAAAATGACCGCCTGAACATGAAAAAATATTTTTTTTATAAGGAAATTACTATTTTTCGTGTTATAAACAATAAGCTCATTTTTTTCGGTTTTGAATGATCAATTGAGATTTTTTTAAAGCAAGTTACAAGCTTCCGGTTTTATTTTTTTCACCTGTGATCTCAACTCTACAGAAAAAAGTTTGAGTTTTTTTTCTTTAGAAAAAAAAGTTCGAGTTTTTTATTTAGAAAGTGGACCGAAATTAAAGTCAAGTCCTTTTTTTGTTCAAAATCAAAAATAAAAACAGAACCAGAGATTATTTAATCGGAAAAACTGACAAATGTGTTGGTTGTATTCAAACTGATTTGCAGATGAGATCCTTTTGTGTACTTTTGAAAATCGTTTTTTGAATCTAATATTTAATGTATGCGACTCCGTCGGGTAGACGACCGCTCGGTAGACCCGGGATGAGATGGTTGGATCGGGTCCAAAAGCTCGCCTGGTTACGCTTAGCCATACCCGCCGAAGAGTTAGAGTCGGCGGCGGAGGATCGGGTTGCCTGGAGATCACTTTTGCGTGCACTGCCCCCGCAACACCTTTAGTGGAACAGACGGGTAAAGAAGATGATGATGATGATGATATTCAATGTAAAAAAACAAAAACTACAATCTTTAAAAATGAGGCAAGAGTTTTTTACACGTCCAATAAAATTGTTACAACTGAACCGTATATTACAAAAGCGCTGACATAAATTTTCCAAAGCTTTGCCTTTGACTCGAGTTCTTACTATTACTGTCGTCCGAATGGTATGACTATCATAACAATAAAGGCTAACGCCCAAAATTCTACATTATTGCTGGTGTTTTTGTACCTTTAACGTGTGTATAGCCTAGACCTAGAAAACACAATTTGCTTCTACGATTCCATGTTAGGTTTTTGTTGTCAGTCCACATGAATAATTGTATGGTATCCAAAGAATTCGGCCACTCTAAAATGGGTCATTTCAGGAAGGGCCGGGTGCAAAAGTTTTCAAAATTATTGCGGACAAGTTATTTCATCAGAATCTAGCAAATTAAAGGTGGTTTCACAAAAAGTCTGTGTAGGAACTATTTTTTTGTTAAAAAGTCAACAAAACTTTTCTGTTCTTTTCATAAAAGAATTATTATTATTATTAAACTTTATTGAAATATAAATAAATTATAATGCATAAAAGAAAAATGACCGAATTATATGTGTGAAAGAAAAGCTTATGTCTGGAAACACAATTTTAAGTACCTACTTGAAAAAAAAATCTAAATATAATATATCTTTTTTTCTCTATATATAAAAATCAATGTATGTTTGTTTGTTTGTTTGTCCTTTATAGACTTCTAAATGGTAAGAGATATAGCATTGATGTCTTTGGCAACTTTGTTCAGAATTCTGTCAAAAAGGTTTTGGTACCAATTTTTTTGGGGGGACGGCTCCCATTGAGGTGAAGTGGGCGCTGACTTTCAAAGTTCGCCTGACCCTCGAGTGATAGTGATATATCAACCAAAAGGTCTTTGAAAATGAGATTAAGCTTTCCTTAGGGGTTTGTCGGTAAAAAGTACCGTTGGAAAGATATGAAGCTCCAAAGTTGGAAAAAAGGTGCTTTTTTAAAATTTGATTTATTTTTTGTGTAGGAGTGCTTATCTCAATTTTAACTTGATTCGACATAAACTTATCTGTTATCTGGCCATTTTTTTTATGCGATGTGGAAACCTAATAGACAGGTGGAACAGGCCCGTTCTGTTCCAAGTAGTGTGAGACTTTCACCCACTAAAACCATATCTTGACCTTTTCTTTTTATCTGGCCATAGTTATAGGCCAGAGTTATAGGCCAGAGATATATATTAATGCTTTCTATTCAAATTTTTGTTCATTAAACAGTTTCTATGAGAGAAGTACAATGAAATTACCTTCAAAATGTCAGAAAATTATTGATCAAAATGGCGCATCTTGAGTTAGATCGGATCATTCTGTATATACTAAATAAAGCCGTCAATTCACACATAAATTATGGGTTACATTTTACTACACCGACGTACGTACAAATCTGTTTCAGTAAAATTAAAAGTCTGCTACCGCTCCGAGTGCATTCGATGCAATTCGATTCTGAAAACACTAAACTTGTTGTTCCGCAATTAGAGACATTTAGCCTTTGAAATTGCCTCAAAAATCGAAATAATGACACACAGCCACAAAGAGCTATCAACTTACAAACATTTCAGCCCTAAAAATGTATTGTAAGTCAAGGGGCACTATTGCCCAATTCCTGCAAAATTTTATTCAACCAAATAAGATTCACAGAGACAAAGGTCTCTCTAGTTTTGTCCCTCCACAAACCCGAAGTCACATCCAAGGCCAACCGCATCAAAGAACTCCATCTCAACTTTCATTGCTTAAGCCTCAGTTGCGAGTTTTCTTGATGTGACCCAACCAACTGCACCCACTTATGTATTCCCCAAGCCCAAGCCATTCATTCTATCTCTGTATGTGTTTTGTCTATTTCCTTCCAGCTGCAATCACTTTCATAGCTATGCTTCCTTTCTAACCAAGTTCCTTTCCCAATTTCCGTAAAAACAATAACCAAGCAACAGCCATCAGTATTTTACGATTCCTTGTTCCGTCCAACAACAAGCAAAACCGTCAGAGAAATCAAATGAGCAAAACTATTTCCACCAGGTACTAGATACTTCGTATCCGTTGTGTGTATCTAGCAAAACAAAACAAAAAAAAAACCTTCTGCGGATGAAGTAAGAAAGCCATCATAAAAGAAAACGATCATCAATTTCAAGATGTTGGCGTAGTGAAAAAACAAAAAACAAAAACTAAAAGGAACACAAGCCTTCCGAAATCAACAAGTTTTGTGCATAAAGGCGTTTAGCGAGCCGAAGAACGAAAGCCAAAACTCAACTACTGCAGAAACCCAGAATCCCAACAGCGAGAGATCGTCGTCTTCGTCACCGTCACCACCGCCGTCGTCGTCGTCGTCGTCGTCGTCGTCTATTACAACATCGATGGTGCAACGCGACACAGTGCATCTATGTACTGCAACACATACCCCAACTGACATCTAAAACGCTCTGAAGAACCAATCTTCAGCGTTGCAGATGCCAGATCTCTCTGCAGCTTCCCCCTCCCACCAGACAGATCGTTTATTCAAATTGCCCAGCAAAGAAGAAGAACCTGGGAGCTGGTGGTACCTCTTCTTCTTCGGTGGCTCGGCTGCTGCTGCCACATCCGCATCATCGTCGTCGTCGTTATTGTCGTGGTTACCTATGAAAGAGGAAATGGCTTATACCCTCCGGCAACAGCAACGGCAGCGGCAGTGGTGAAATCTGCACTCCACTCCAATCCAACCAACTGCCGACTACAAAGGGGAAACAAAAATCTTCTAAATCACTAGAATCCCCCAGAGAGCTGGCTGGTTGCACATTTACAGCCTATCTATCTATCTATCTGTATCTGTATCTGTGTTTAGCCTTTCTGCATGCTGTACGTTGGCTGTGTTTGGCATTTTATTGCAGAATCTTTTCCTGTTTATCTCTTTGCGCCGTGGTACTACTCCGCTGACATTATTTCCAGTTTGGCTGGTGGTGGCTCCCGCTCCCGCTACAGCTCCTGCTTCTCGAGCTCCAGCTCCGGCTTCGACTTTGGCTTGACTCTCGAGTGTGGATAAGAAATAAAAGAAGACATGGTCTGGTTGGTTTTTGCCTCTTCTTCGGTTTCTTCGGGGGCCCTCTTGCTGTGGTTATTTTCGTTCGGTTGCTTTTCCCACTGCTCCAAAGCCCCAAAGACTTCGATTCCTCCTCCGGTTGAACTTCCTCTTAATGGGTTTTGCTTTGCACTTTATCTTTTTTTTTGTTGCTGCTGTTGTTTTCTTCCTCCTTGCACCTCCAGTCCTCCGGATGGATGTGCAGCATGTCGATTGAAAATTGCTCAATTCAAGAAAATTCGCGGCGCATTAGACGGGCGAAGCCAGGGTTTCCAAACACACATTCAAACACTTGGCTCGGCCGACAGAAACTGTCAGAACAAGAGAGATTATCTCCGACAAACAAACGACTGACAGACAATTTGAATTTTTGAGTTTCGATTTCGATTTCGTTTTCGATTTCAAGTGACATGACACACGTCAACTTACTGTTCGCATTATCACCTGTGTTTTGATTTTATCGCAAATTTTTCTTTGACAGCGTGTGAAGGCGGTGAAGGGGCGCGCAATTCGCAATCCACAATTCACAAGTGCGCCACTGTGCCACTGAAGAGTCCGCCTTTCGTTTGTTTTCATTTCATTTTCATTCATTTTTCATTTTTCACGAAAGTGGGTCATAGCGCACGTCACACTTTATTATGACCAGAAAATAATGTGGTGATTGCGATGCGCGAGGCGATGCGCTTCCTCGAAAAAAAAAAAGAATCGCGTTGGCGCGCGCAGTGTTTGTTGCTTCGCAGTTTAATGACATACAAGTGTTTTTCTTTTATTTTTTTTTTCTCGCTTTTTTGTTTTTTCGCGAGAGCTAATTTAGAGCAGACTGCAGGCCGTTGCGATGCATTCATAAGGAAGGGGTCATTATTTATTTTGGGAAATAACATAAAATTGATGCAAATTGAGATGTGACACGCAGGGGTTCTAGAATTCTGAAGTTCCCAAGAATCTGGGGGAGTTACGTCTTCAAAGACGCTTTTCTGTTCTTAGAAATGTGCCAATAGAAACAATTAATTGTTGAAAGTCGTTAGAATGATGTCTGAGTTGAGAACTTTTTCCTTTTCATGACTTTCCCGGAAATTAGCAATTTAGAAATCCATTTTCAGTAAACAAATAAACTTTGTGGGTGTCTACAAACCTCAACCATTCTCAAATTGCATGAAAATTGTCGTGCCGATTTAACCTCGTTGCAATTCGACTGTGGAGCAAAAGGTGAATTGTTCGTCATTCCTTCTACTTCTTTTAAGTATGGAAAACATTTTTGACAGAGTTCAGAACAAAAAGCTGAGCTTTAAAATTTATGATACATGAATAAAATACAGTCATAAAGGGTGGACCATCTAGTGGTTTCTCTTTAAATCATACAGTGTTGGTCAGAGAATTAGCCTACCCCCCAGTATTCACTTAAAACAAGCAAGATAGTTTTCGCATAACTTTTGTTTTTGATTTCGTTTCATGAAACCATAAACAGTTTAAATAAACAAAAAAATAGATTCACAATGAGATAATAACTACATAACCCTTACAGTGCCTTGAAAAAGTACTCGTAATTTTATTATTTCGCCTTAAAAATATAGTAAACAGACTAATTACAGGCGTAAGAACTTAATTTTCTTACCTTGTCTTTTTAAAAAATAGTAAAGAGAGTAAGCATTACTAATTTGATCGTGTCAGAAAAAAATAATGATTAGGTATCGTCACTGTTTGGAACAAAAGCATTCGTAATTTTTTAGGGTAAGTTTGGTGAGAAGATTCAATGACGGTTTATTGTAGATGGGTCAAAAAAGCATTTTTTACCGTAGGAGGTGGTGGTCTATCTTCCCTCCTTTAGGAGCAGTTTTATATAAAAATCAACTAACATGAAAAAAAGTTATTAAAAAACAATGGCGACACATACAATAAAGTTCTGTGCCAGTTTTGAAAACCAGACGCTTGCTCTTTAATCATACATTTAAGTTAAGTTATTCATGTTTATAGTTTATGAAACATTCGAATGCAAACTCAAAATGTTGATAAGGTGAAATAATAAAATTACGATTAATTTAGCGAGGCACTGTCTGCAAACATCAATAGGTTTGGTGGTCATAGAATTAGCAAATTGTGTAGTATTTTTCACATAAACGCTTCCTGCTATATCACACGCCTTATCATGCCTCTCACTAATTCTTGGCATCGATGAATAGGAATGCTGTTCTATCCTTCACTCATTGCTATACAAAGCTTTGTTATTTGGACTAGTTTCTTAATCCAACGTGCTACTTTACATCGTTCTATAGAATTTCTATTGAATGAAGGTCAGGACTCTCTGAGGCAATGACAGAAGATTGATTTGGAGATCACTAATGTAGCGGCTCATTAAGTGAGAAGTGTGCTTAGGATCATTATCACGCATTAATGTCCATGCTAATGGCTAAGTGATGTTCGCAAAGGTCTTCATATGGTCCTCCAATATTAGTTTACATTTACACTGGTCCATTCGTTGCTTTATTTTCACCAAAGGAAAGGAAAGGCAGCCCATACCGTCATTCACTGTCCGTCATGTTGTTTTTTGAAGATAATGTTTGATGTTAACTGATGCAAATATTACAACTGACTTCCTTACATTACAAAGCCATGTTTCACCCTTTTCCAGTCAAAATCTTGACAGAAACTCAGAATTGTATTTCTCATCATCATCATCATTTTCTGTGACCGCATGTTCCATTAAAGGAGTTGCGGGGGCAGTGCATGCAGATGAGATCTCCAGGCAACCCGATTCTCCGCCGCCAACTCTAACTCTTCGGCGGGTATGCCCAAGCATAACCAGGCGAGCTTTGAGGCTTGATCCAACCATCTCATCCTGGATCTACCAAGCGGTCGCCTGCCCGACGGACTCGCATACAATTGTATTTCTGCGGATTCGAATGAGATGCTTTATGCTTAAACAACGTTGGAGAATTTTGGAAATTTATTTCCAAAGTGAGTGCTGTGTAGCCCAAACAGTGTAATTTTTTAAAAAGAAATCGTGTTATCCGTCTTTGCGATGTTAATTGACCGCCTCAGAGCTGTGATAAACCTTTAAATTTCTTTCTTTTGTGGACGACTGATGTTATGCTTATAATCCGGAAATAATTCACTTAAGCCACTTAAAGCCAATGTCATTTAACCAATTCATGAGCTAAAGCCTGGAACTTCAACAACGTCTTGAAAAATGGTAGTGATTGAATGCGCTACTCCGAAGCCAGCCGAGTCAGCCACAAGAAGGAGGTTGTTTTTCATATTGAGGGGAATGCTGGCTCTTGCTGATAAAGCCAACTTAATAAAAATTTAATTTTGTTAATTTTATTGCAGTTAAAAGAACTGTTCCGTACTTGTAAAATGCAATTCTGTCACGGAAAGCTTTCGCAAATCGCTGTTCGGAACCGGCAATAAACTCCAGGTGCCCTCCACATGTGTCAAAAATTATAACGCGTACAACACAGTGGAGGCGCGAAAAGCTAGGCTATGGCCCTTCCTCGGTTGTTACGCCACTAATGACGCTGATGCTGATGTATTTGTAAGAAAAATCCAAGTCAGTTTTCCAAGATAAAAAGTATTTGAAAAGCGTTTCTCTCTAACTGTAAGTTTGAATGAAGTAACAGGACATAGCATTCGATTTAAGTTTTTTCTATGTGCAGTTTCTTTTAAGTTTCTCCCCTCTTCTCTTTAGCATTCAACTTTTTCCTTTTCATCACTTTCTCGGAAATTAAGCGACTACAGAGTCAGACGATCCCAACTAGCTTTTCCAGAAGAATTAACAATAAGAAATTGTTCCTCTAAAACATATCTGTTTTCCGGATTCTGAGGTGACGAATGTCCTGCAACTGCGGTCACCTTCTGTTAAATTCCACAAAAAAATGAGTCTTAGACACATAAAAACATTTACAAACTGATAGCCTTAAGAATTTCGTAGCCTCAAACTTAATTTGTCTGCTGTTTTCCAAGTCGATGTCTAGTTCAATGTTTAAGGAGGCTTACAGACAACAGCCACAAGCCACATACTTCCTGTCTTGACGCTGTAGCCAATTCTCGCCAAGAGGCACAACGCCTTCCAACCAATGGTTTTAAATTAAGGGCTATGCTTTCATAACAAGTTTGGACCTTTAATTAACTAAATCCAAACAAGACACCTGCTTTATGAACATTTAAAATATCTCTTCTCAGTTCCTAACACGGTGAAAGTTTTTCTCGGGGGCCTAATTTCCCAAGAGCTTGCCGTTACGACTTTAAACACTTGTCACCTCGAAGTGCTCCGAGCATTTTATTATCTCTGTCTTTTACGTTGAGTCTTCCTCATGCTTCGGGTGGCAAAAGAATTTCTTTTTTCGCCTTCAATGTGGGTTAGTGGTGGCCACAGTCAAATGCAATCCTCTTTGCAGAGTTTGTTGACTGTCAAAGCCCTATTCTGTTTGTATCCCTTTTGAGTTCGGAAGTCAAATTCTATTCTTCAATAAAATATTATCTTAATAGAAGTTTTTTCCATTTGTCTTTTTATGAGAAATTCGTTTTAGAAAAATTCAAATAATTTACCAGGAACATCGAGTCAGAATCTTGGCCTCTAAAAGTCCAGCAATTCTTCATTATATACTTAATAACAAGGAACCTAGCTATTGAAAATTCAAGGATATGAAAGAAGGTAATATTTGAGGTCAATAAAAGAGCAAATTTATAGTTTAAATTCGTCAGCTTGAAAAAATGTGAAGCTATATTGGAAGACGACACGTAAATTGTAAAAAAAAAAGTGTTTAGTAACAGCTAGCAGAAGATTAATTGATTGATCAGGATTATGCCTAATAGGGCCAAGCAAAGCTATAAAAAAAACTTTCCCTAATAGCCAATGCCTTGCTTATTTCTCTTAGAGCCTTTCTTCCTACGCTTTAATTTGGCGCCTTTACGGATCGTGTTATAATTGAGCTCCCAAAATATTTTTCGTATTTTCCATATCATTGATTCCTCAAAATGTCTTCCATTTCAAACGTTATCCCAAAAAAATTTAAGTTTGGTTTCAGTTCACAAGCTTATTAGACAATTTTTATTTAATTGAGATATTTGCAAAAAGCTTGACTTAGTACGCACATTTCTATTACCAATTTGAAAACCGTGAGGATGCTAAGTGATTTGCGACTGCAGCTCTAAACCTGGCCGTGAAAATTTACGGAAGATTTCCATTCAACACTCGATCAACCCAGTTTCACGGTTTCACCACCTGCGTCTGTAAGAAAAAATGATGTCGAACCCCATCATCACTCAATGCAATTCCCACCCCCACGTTACAAAATCATTTTGGGAACAACATTAACCCAAAAACTAAACGCCATAAACCCCAGCACGACTGTGTCGCTCAAAAGAATCACCTTCACTCTACGCAACATTACGACACGGTTCCCTTTGGAAACACCGTCCAAAAGCCAACTCATTGCCCAACTTTGCACCAACTCTACGCGGTTTCGCAACCGTATCTCACTCTTTTTTGTTGTTATATCTCCAACTCCAACACTGGTGCTGCTGTGAAAACCTTCGACCTTCTGGCCGCGTTGCCGCTCATCGCGAATGCACGCTTCACTTTTGAGCTGTTTTTTGTGTATCCGTCGCCGTCAGAGAAAGAGAGTCAATAACCCGTCAAGGTTTCCTAAAATTTTATTCACATTTCTCCACAACCACCAACGACCGACGGCGACGTCGACGTCGATTCGACCGCTCCATCGCTCCACCGCTCCTCTCTTGGGTACATTCCAGTTCGAAATTCGTTGTTCGTTTTAATTTCTCCAAACTTGAATGTGATTCGAATCGAATCGAGAAATAATAACACTATCGCTGAATTGCTGCTGCGACGTTGTGACACTGCGCGCGCCGCTCTAAGCAACAACAAAACGGGGCCAACGACCCTCCTAAAAACACGTCTGTCACCTCCACCGCTGTCGCTGCCACCGCACCAATAGCGTCGTCGTCGTCGTTGTCGGCGGGCGTCTAATCAACGTGCACATTGTGAAATGGAGACCTGCAGCGCCGAATTTGACGCGACGCCTTAAGGGCCCGTCCATCGCATGTCACACACGTGCCAGCGGTGGCACGAACCCTCTGTCCTGAAGATGACATGTCCATCCGATGCTAATTACTGATTCCGGCGCAGGATGTGTGCTGAGCCGCACGAATTTCTTGTAAAAGGGCTGCCCACCGACTCGTCGTGATGCGAGACAAGTGTCCAGACGCACATATCCTGGGTGGAAGTTGGAGGCCTCGTGTTGGTTGTTGGACATGGAAAAAAGGAAAAAAGGAAAACAGGCGCAACGCCGACGCTTCATCATCGTGCGGTACGTGGACTGTTTGATGGAACCGCGATGATCCATGTCACAAATCAAATGAAATACGGGTATGCGCTCGTGTTGTGTTTTATCAGAGGCATGCCATTAGCATTTCCAAACGCTTGTCAGCACGCCATGTGTGGGGCTTGTAAGTGATCCCGTCCGAAGTGTCGTTTGTGTCGATGGAATTAATTCGAAAGATGAGTCGCAGCGGTCCGTGGATTTGTTCAGCGATGGAAAGCCACCCGATCAGGCTCTTCGTGTGGTTGGGTTTTTTTTTCTTGATTTGAGGTGGACGTGATCCACTTGGGGCTTAGGGGTGAATAAATTTTCGAATTATCGAACTCCAAAAGGAGATAGATTTGGAAGTGGAGACGAGGTTAAGATGAAGCCGTGATAACACGCTTTTTTTTTTTTTCACAAAACGCACTTTTTGGACAGTACATCATCATGTCGTTACAGCCTGCGAAGGGGCGTAATAGCTACTGTGTTGTGCGCGTTATAATTTTGACACATGTGGAGGAGACCTACTGTTTAATGCCGGTTCCGAACGGCGAATTGCGAAAGCATTCATTTTAGAAATAAGTTTTCAATATTTCCCAAGCGTAAAACCACCCATTTCATTCAGCGGAAGTATGATACTGATTTTCTGACAAGATTTCGAGGGAAATAGCTATCAGTGGCAAAATGATCCAGAAAAAAACCACCCCATGGCCCACCTATCAGTTTTGATCCTTAAACTGAACCAATTACCTAACCTATTATTCTCCGAGGAGATAAGGCCGTCTTCAAGTGAAAGCAGGAGTTTAAATAATATATGCATTGAAATTTGTAACAGCTCCTAATTTCCTTTTCCAAAAATATCTAGACACAAAATATTTAATGACTAAAGAACTGACCGACTCTTAAAATGTCTGATACCAGACGGCCACTGAAAGAATTTTAGCTAATCTTCAACATTTCCATGATTCAATGCAACTATCATTTTTAATTAAAATTTTTCTTAATTAAATCCTTCCATTATCATTAAATTTGGCAGACTTCCATGGCAACCCTGTTAAATGTCAAAAAGCTTGCAAACGACAAAGAGCGACAGTACCGTGCGAACTTAGCCTCAACCAGTGAGCTAGTGTCCTTCCCATACCCCAAAAAGTTTTTCCACAACCCGAACCCAGGCATGCTCATATAGCTAAGAGGACTGTCTTCCAGTCAGGATACACCAAGACTGCAAAAATAATGAATTCTTTGAACTCTTCCTAAATTACAGCGACACTTTCCGTCCCCCCCACCCGCAACTCACATAATTGCAATGAACCAAAGCATCCCCCCGTGCCATAAGGAAGTTATCCCCTTAATGCATTCGACCTTTCCTGATTCTCCTTGAATGTCGTTTACTTTTGAATGCATTCGTTGCCCTCTCGCGCTGTGTAAAAAAAAGGGGAAGTTCTCCACAGAGTAGGTAAGCTTTCCGCATACCCTTTCAGTTTCAGAAACATTGCTCTTCCTTCCACATCCTGGAACGAGTGTGAGTGACACGCGCAATATCCTTGTGGGTATATAAATACTTGTTAGGGTCGCCTGCAGGGAGAAATATGCACACACAGTGCACAGGGAAGTGCAACGCTTTGTGTTGTTATGTAATTCATCACGTTTGTGTGTTGGAGCATTCAGGAACATCGGAATGGGTATCCTTGTGGTGGATGAACCAAAAACAGAAAAAAAAATTGGATTTATTTTTACGAAATGTTACAAAACCGAGGTTACACGGTAAAATTTTATTACAAACTGCAACGGAGGAACATGAAGAACATCAGGTGCTCATTTAATTGGAACAAACATTGGCTGTCCTTGTTGTTATGAAACGTGTCCTTAAGGTAGACGAGGAGTCGTGAGCAGTAAAATGAAGCCAGTCAAGGGATGGGATGCACTTTTTGTTTTTTTGTTTTAAAGTCGGGGAACTTTGAGATTCATAACCGTGTTCCATCAGTAGTCAGGATTCACAACCGAAGGTAGTTGAAAAACTTTGAAGAGAAAGTTGGGGTGTTGTAGTTGGCACAAGTAGTGTACATCTTGATTTTATGTATTTTTAGAAAAGTTCAGGCAAAGAAGCTGTATTGTGAATGGCCTTGCTTAAAGTTTTATGTTTAGAATAGTAAAAACTTCAGTAAGAATGTCAGTCGATTTTTATTGTAGATGAAAGAGCGATAACCAGAGACTTCATTCAGACCTTCTCACAACCCAACGCACCTAAACAATGTTTGTAGCTACATCTTGGGTCATATCATATTTCTATATATCAACTTGCAGAGTTTTTTAAAACCAGAATTTCCTGATGAAATTTGGCATCTAGAAATTCTAAATAAAGAATTTATAGAAAATACAGAAAAAGTCCGACGACGCCCCGGATTCTGTTTGTTTGCATCAGGAAGCCCTAACTTAGTATTCTAATAACTACAAATGAAAGATTACATTTCCAATAAATAAATTTGCTTTTGCGAAAAAAACAAAAAGCTTATGGTCTCGAGGATGTTTAATTGGTGTAAACTGAATAAATGACAAAAGAACGTCCGAATTATTAACCGATATAGTGAACTAAAACTTAATTCAAACTATTATTTCTCGAATCGAAAGAATTCAGAAAAGGTTCACAAAGTTCGCTTTACGTCCCTTTTTTATAAGTGTAGATGTCGCTTTATTTGTTTCCAGAAGAAAATTATATCTAACTATGTTTGCTTTTGATTCTTCTTCTTCTTTGTGCGGCGTACAGTCCGGGGTGGCCCTGGGCCTCCTTTAGCAACCTCCTCCATCCAGCACGATCCCGTGCCAGCTGCTTCCAGTGGCGCACACCGAGTTGGTTCAGGTTCTTCTCTACCTGTGTACGCCACCTTAGACGCGGGCGTCCTCTGCTGCGTTGCCCCATAGGTTCGGAATCAAAGATTCTCCTTTTGATTTTTTAAACTATAATATTAATTGTTCACGATTGTTGTCAATGTTTGAGGTTTAAGCACCATCTCGTTGTTTACGTTCAAGAGAATTTGATTTCTAATGTATTCTGTCTAATACACTTCTAGGTCTAATCCGATTAATTTGGCTTGTATAGCTTATACCAATGTTGATTAGGCTATCAATTTCAACATGAATAGAATGTGTATCAAAACTACGATTTTAAATTTACTATAATCTGTAATTTTCTAGTGTCTCAGTATTTGATCGAAAAAAAACTTTAAATATTAAATGCGGACTAAATGGAAAGATAAGACGGATTGTCTGAGTTTGAAAAAGTAGTGAGTTCTCTCGAGTGTCGTTTTAGAATAGCTCTTTGCAGTGCTGTGTGTGTCGCTTAAAAGATTTTTAAGGAGCGTTTGTGAAAATGCATTACATTGGGCGGCGTAACAGGCCGTTGAGAGCCAGAGCCTAGCTTTTTTTTGTGAAAAGGTTTGGCATTAGAAATTCTTGTTGGTTAAAGTCAAAGCATTTGCGTTGCAAAAATGGAAGTTCACTAAGATTCGGTCGAAATTTCAAGTTAATAGAAGAATTAGAAATAAGAAACAGAACTTACAAAACAGGGTAACAAAATCCTAAAAACAAACAAACGATAAAAAAGCACGCAGTTGTATAGCAACTTTTTAAAGTCTCACAAAATGAATATTGCAATTCAGAAATGATATAGGAAAAAACAAACAGTCAAAATCAAAAGAAAGTATACAGCCATGTTTTGATTGGATTTTGGTGCTCCGATTTTAGAAATTATCTAAACATTAATTTATCCTCTAACAGTGGCAAAAAGAATTGTTGCAATACACCGAATAAAAAAAAATACTACAGACCTAACCCAAAGTTGGCCGAACACCTCGTCGCCCTCCATAGCTCGCTAGCTATGAACGTGCACACTCCACTTGGGCTAGTAAAAGCTCGTATTAAAACACACTTCTTGGAAAGGGCTAACCTCAGATGGTCTGAGTTAACCAACTGTGCAGTACTAAGGTGACTTGGCCGGAGTACAACATATCACGAACTAACGACCTTCTAAAAAGGGCTCGCGCAGATATTTCTAAAATCATAGTGATTAGGACGTGTCACTGGCCGATAGGAGACCATGCAGCTAGGCTTAAGATTCTGCATTTTACAAACTGCCGCAGTTGTCAAAATGATTGACCCATTTCCTCCGCTCCTGTCCAGCGTTTGCAAGGCTACGGACTCTAGGCAAACCCTTCCTTGAATCTCTGCGCGAGGTATCTGAAATGAACATCAAAGATTTGATTTCGTTTCTCAACCCCGCACAATGGTTCTAAGTTCCAATCTAATTTACTTTTCAATTTTCCAGAGCTGTGGCAACAAAACGGCACTTAGTGATAATTGGGCTCTCCTGGAAGCAACCTGCAACACACTATATCCAAAACCACTTTATTTTTTTAGAGTGAAAAGTGTGTGAAAGTGTTCATTTTAATAACAAGATCAAAAACTGTTGTCTTTTTGCATTTCACATAGCTTTTTAATATCTTAGCTTTGATTCCATTAACTTTTTAATTAACTACGCTATGTCTTTCATCCCCTAAAATCAATATCGACAACATTTTTATTGTAATTTTTCATATACAGATCATTTATTTGCTAACTGTCTAAAAAGCAACCTTCCTTAACAAATTTCCTTGTGTTCTTCGGATTGTTGGCCTGCTGAAACATTTATGACCCGTTTTATACTGACTTCGTAACGAATGGTAAATTTTTATTTAAAATTTTCAGACAATTAGTACAGGAAAGTTGTGTACCTTGGATCTAACGTACGCTGTCTACGCGTATTTTCACTTTTAAGTTTAAGTTTTTCAGACAAAAATCTCACCACAATTTACGTAATATATTCTAAAAATATTACTCACTCTAGAACAGATATTAGGCAGCGTTGATTTCGTACATAATTTGCTCTGAATATTTTTCGAGGCCAAAAGTAAAATTCTATGTATTTCTCTGACGTGTGTTGTGGAAAAACTTTTTATTCATTAATGATAATTAAAATCAGATTCTTATCAACGGATTTAGCTATATACACTCCTAGCACAGTACCCGATTACTATCATATACAATAGTTAACTTTTTACATTTTTCGACACACTCTGGGTTTTTGCTTCTTTTTATTTGAAGTGGGTTAGTCAATGCTTAAAGTATTAAATTTAAGGTATGCCATGTATTAGGTTGTAAAATATCTCCCTTCCTTTTTTTTGTCTTCCGCCTTTTTGTCTTTTGAATTTTCCGGCTATGTACAAAGCGCTACAGAGCTCATATCTGGCAATACATCATTTGAAAGGTCTTGATATAACCTACAAAACGACGCTATGCATGATTAGTTTGGATACGAGCTCTGTAGCGCTTTGTACATAGCCGGAAAATTCAAAAGACAAAAAGGCGGAGGGGAGATATTTGACAACCTAATATATGGCATAATATGTTTTTGATCAAAAACTCGAAAAATGTAGAAGAAAACAAAGAAGAATTTTTCAAAAGATGTAACTTATGACAATGGTTCAGCAAAAGTCAGTACAGTCGATAACCTGGTTCTCATCAGTGTTAAAATTAATAAGATAGATTGTTTAAACATTTTAAGTGAAAATTTGCAATCAAATATGTTCCAAAGTTGGGACTAAATGAGTCATAGGTCTTTCAGCAGCACAACGACCTAAAAGCCCGGCGAAAGTTTTTAACGAATGGTTGCCTTTTTTGTAAGCCAAGGGAAATTGAACATTCTCTGGATTAATCAGAGTCTGAAAGATCATCTATGGGGGTAGATATTCCGATACCGAGATCGGTAGACTGGTCCGTAAATAACAGATTACAAGAAAAGTGTTGATGAAGTCCATTTTAACCAAAAAATAGCACAACATTTTTGATGAACTAACTAAAAAGTTATTAGAATCAGCGTTGAGATGTTTAAAAGCAACACAAACAGGAAAACAGTGAAGTGATTCTATAAGGGTTTCATTTCTCCTTTCGAACGAAACCCTAAAAAAAATAGAATCAGGTCTAATTTTAAGCTATTGGCTTTGTTTTTCTAGTGTACGTTTTTTTAATTTATTAAAGCGAAGTTATTTTGGGTTAATTTTTGTTATTCAATTTATCGTTATAATTCTTTTTGTTACCACTAGAGAATAAAAAAAAAGGCTTTTAAAAGCTAACAAAGATCGAAGCATTAGAAAAAAGTGTTTACCTTTAAGGGTAAAGTCTAAGACACAGAACGGGCCGAAGGTACTAATTTCAGCTGAAAGAAAGTTTGCGATTTTTAACGCCAAACTCTGTATTGATCTGGTGAAGTAAGGCACAGCTAAGTCCAAGCAGGAAAATAGAATAAGCCTCTAAGACATCCATCGCATTGATTCAATTTTGTTATTTTTATAAAGTTGTTAATGATTGAAGCCTACCTGTAGCTCTGGATTAAAATTTCAAAACAATTTTCGCTTGCATATTCGACTTGAGGGTCGTGCTACAAATTTCAGTTCAAGACATAAATTCATTTGAGCCATTTGTCAGTCAATTAATGCAGACCCTTCAGAGCCGTCATTTCTTTCGTGACCCTTAGCTCTTGATGTCATTTCCAAGGCGAAATCCTCACCCTAAATTCGAAACCGCCCACTAGTTTTATAAAATTTAGAAACTCTCCAGCCGACTTCCCAGAATCATTCGCAGAAATAAACTCCCACATACCTACACCCATTCCCAGCGCCGACCATTAAAGTTGTTGTTTATTTTCTGTCTTTTTTTTTTGTTCTAAATCAAGTTCGCAATAAAAGAGGAAATGAAAAACACTTACGACTCAGTATCTTGTATCTACATGAACGTCTGAATACACGTCCGTCGTCGGCTTTATTAAAGTTAAAAACGTATCCTTCCTCCCTCCGTTCCATCAAAAATTTTTCAATGACGGCGGCGGACGTTAGGTTAAAAACCCCGCCAGCACACAAGCACAACCGCACATAGCCACCATCAACAACAAAAATAAAAAAAAACAAAACCCTCCTCCATTTTGTCTGTACGTGAATCCTGTCGATTCAGAGAAAGGTGTGGGAGAGTCCTCCTGAAAAGCTCTCTCATCCCCGAAGAATGATTCAAAATAAAAACCGTCCGAAGAAGAACGAACGAAAAAGGACGAAAGTACAAAGTTGCCAAAGAGAAGCGAGGACGTGGGTCGAATTGGGGTTACGGAGGGGCCCAGCTATTTACCGCTCAATCCGCTTATGTACAGGACGACGCGGCAGTGTCTGTGTGCGTGTGGATTGAGTCGGGGACAGGGTAGTCACTTAGGAGTCATCAGCTTTCACATCCAGACAGAAAGGGAGTATAGAACTCGGCGTACATGCGATGAGCTCCTAAGGTGCCTCATCCTGCGCTACTCCTTCGTGTGTTCCTTCGGCGTTGGATTCGCCTCAACCTCCACCGTCCACCACCCACTGGGGCTGGAACGAATGAGTAACAGTTTTTATTCGTGGCTCTTTGTTTGTGTTCTCTGCCTTTCCGAATACTGTTTGTTCAGGAACACTAAACCGGCCGTCGATGGAGGTGGCGGGTGAGGTGCGCTCTTGAGGGCAGACGTCTCGCTTATGCGTGTGTGTTTTGTATTTTCCGGAGCGTACAGCACTGAGTTTTTCTTCGCTCTCTGTTTTATTTTCGGGGACGAAATTAATATTAATGAAATTGTGTATGTGTGTTTGTATCTGCGTGTGATGACAGATGGGTGATGGGCTGGGTGGCTGAATAGATGGGTGGCTGTGGTCGCGACATTGTAATGTGTGCGGTAGGAAAAAGTCCTTGAAACAATTCATAAGGTCAAGGGCATTCAGGCAACAAAATTGTCTCCATAAAATGCCCGGCCGAAGTGGTTCACACAAACTGCGGAGTCCAAATCATGACCTATGTGTTGCCGCTCAATTGGCACGGAGGATGCTTTTTAGACAATTTAAGACGTCCTCAGAAAAGTGTTAGCAAAAAAAATGGAAATTGTTTTGGGTTTTATGTGTGATGCCGAGGTGAGAACGGGGACAAGGACAAGGACATTTCACTTCTTGTGGATTTCAAACACGTCACGGGAAATGAGATTTTGTAATGCGGTGCGTTTTTGTTATCATAACAAATGATTCGAGTGCGCGTAATATTGTATAATATTTTCGCGTGGTTCAACGAGGCGCTTTAAGGATGAAAAAATGAGGAATTTCAAGCGATCAACCTTGAGTGGGGCTTAGATGACGGGAGAATGTTTGTCAGTTTCCAGAAATAATCTTTTTAAAGGTCTTGGAACCAACGCACCTTTTGAATAAACACTGACTGTAAATGCCCCTGAACTTAACTTTTACCTACCATCAGTTGAACTCTGCCATAGGTCATAAGAACACTGCGACAAAAAAGGGTCATTCCATGTTTCACAGTGGGCTTCGTGTATTGGCTTTGAGAAATTTTACCATAGTTTCCAATTTCACCATGCCACACGATCCAATCCAGGAAGCAAGACAGTGAAAAAATGTACTTTGGGGCAATGAAACCAGGACTAACCTTTTGCCATTTTCCATTTTGCTCATCTGTCAGTGAAATGAAGACTTCAATCCAAGGTACACAAGACCCACTTTGAAACATGAAGTTTGAAGAAGATGATATGATGTTGTTGTTCTTCGCTAGTCCACTTTATCTTATAGAGGGCACGATAACAAAGGAAATCTTGAAGACGTCATGTCTCAATAATAAGCCTCTAAAATGGCGCTGCAATCAAGATGACTAAAATAACAACTGGGCAAAGATGACAAAGGTCTGGTTTGAGCAGAATAATGCGAATGTTTTAGACTGACCTTCTCAATTTAAAGAACTCTGAAACGAGCTATGAATTGAGATCAACAATCACTACACCTCAAACAAGCAAGATCCGAGGTTTGCGCTGCAGTACCTCTAGACAAATTGTGAAATTTAGTAACATAGTAACTTAGTAATTTAATATCAAAAAGATTTGCATTTAAATATATTACTAAGCAAATATAAGCTTGATAAAAAACGTCATTTAAATAGTCGTCTTAATAGCTAGTATTGCTATGTTTTTGTCTAGTACACTGAAGCTGTTTCTAGCCAAACTCTAGCTTCATTCTAATAAAAGACATTAGACACTCGCATTTTTTGTGAAAGGTTAGTTATTTAAAAGTGAGTGACATTATCGGCATATCGCGCCCTAGCCGCCAAACTATAGTAAACGACATTTAAAGCAAAAATGAGTTTAATATGTAATTAAAAAAATTAATTGACTGCGCGTCTTTCTGCATTCCATCCATATTTTTAACAAAACATTCTATCCATTATATACAATAATATAGAAAATAACATTTATTGTAAGCGAGATTTATATTTTTAGCTGAGACAAAAAACAAAAAGAGCCTCTCCTGTAAAATGTTCACTTTGTCGCTTACAAATGGCGGTGAGGGCGCGATATTACGATTCCATTATAGAAAGGATAAGACAGCATCGCAGACTGTTAAAAAAAAATTTAAATTTTATGGAGACGATGGTCTAAAAAATGCATGATTTGTTTTTGGGTTGCCTAGATACATCTTCAGTTCAAATTTCATCCCTTAACTAGAAAGGAAATTTATGTTATAGTCAAATATCTAAAAGGCGACAGACAGACAGACAGACAGACAGACATCGAAGTGATTCCACAAGGGTTTCGTTATTCCTTTGGAAGGAAACGCTAAAAACAAAACAGCAGGAACGTAGTTTCCTCGTTTTCGATCTAACAAATTTGCTGTAAAAGATGCGTCTCGTTCTAGTCGACTAAGCACTCAAAAACTAAAAAATGTATCAAGACCGGCATAAAACCGACCGACATAACATTGCTAGAGAACCAGGGATTTATCCCTAGATAGTTATCAACATTTTGAAGGACGCTGGCTGAAAGGAACTCGATGTTTCGGTGCCACATGAATTAACAGTGAAAAATTCAATATACCGAATTTCCAATTGCCATTCATTGCTTAAGGGGAACGAAGTCGAACCCTATCTGAAGCGATTAATTAGGGGCAATGAAAAGTGAATCACACACGAGAATAATGTCAGAAAAGATTAAGGGCGAAGGTGGATAAAGCTTCGAAAGCGGTGCCAAAGCCAGGCGCGCTTCTTTCCTGCAGAGAGCTTGAGTGATTGGCCAGTTCTGTTTTTGTTTGCAATTTCCAGCAAACCCGAAGCGGCCTTTTTTTTAGTTGGGTTGTTGACTAGTTCTTTAAGGTTTGTTTTGATACCATCACCTAGGACATTCGACCCTCTTAGTACAAATTAGTAGCCCTTAGCCTCTCATTCCAACTAAATTCCGTTTTTTTTCCATATTTTTGGTCTTTTAATGGACTTTTCTACAATTCGCCACTTGCTAGCAACGGGTATACAAAGGCAATGTATTTATTTGCTTCCTTAATTAGTTACAGTTATTTAAATGGTCCTTATTGTGAAAATTTACTCGCCGTACGCAAACTTTTGTGGATTGATTTTGGCAATATTAGTTGCTGTTTTTGTTATAACGTTTGAATGGATAAGGATAATGAATTAATTTTGGTAAATTTTGAAGCTTTAAGCAAAGCTCTTTTCAAATATACCTTTCAAAATAAATTGTCATATATGGTTTGGGACTAAACGCCCTTTTTCGCCAAATTTCTCTATCGTTCGCAAACTTTTGTGGAGCACTGTATTTGGTATACAAAGCTCGTTGCAGAATATAAGAAAAAATTGTTTTACTTTTGCTTGATTTTTTTTCCGAACACCCAATATAAAAACGAACATCTTTTGTAAAGTGACGTTGACATCACATGCATGGCCTTTTTAAGGTTTGAGTTTTAGGTCTTCAACAATGGGACTGTTTATAAGAGAGTGTCTCTAAATGTCTAAATTTGATTTCCCTTTAAGAGGTTAGAAGTTCAGTGATTGGCAAGATAATTTTCTTATTTTTGAATGAAGTCAAGCGTCGTCGGACGGTGTTTATGACCAACGGATAGTCTCTTGCATATGCAAAACCATAAGTAGGCCAACTACATCTTTTTACATTTTGAAGCACATTTTGAAAATTCGGTACACCTAGGGCAAAGCTAGTCCCATTGTGCTGCCAATCATCTCTTGGTCTTATAATATTTACATCTTTTTACAATCTGTTGAGATCTGCAGAGTTCACTTCATTTTATTTCATTTATTTGTAACAATTTTAGTTTGAAATTAGTTTTCAATTCAAAATAACTCTTTATCAGCCTTCAATCAGTTTTACACATATCCTTAAAATGTAAACATGTCATGACAGAACGAGTTCAAAAACCTTGCCTTCTTCGATTTCCTGTGGAGATTCGCAACCAGACGACACAATGAGCTCCACGAATATAACTAACCCCCACTCAAACTCCACCTTATCAAAGACAATGCCCTCCCGAATAGAACTATTACCTCCTCTGCAAGCGCCACACCCGACATTCGAATGTTCGTCTCGAATGTCCTTCGAGTGAAAGTCAAATGTTTTTCAACTTCTCGCATTTATCACAAAACAAAAATCAAATCACCACTCTCACTTTCGCCGAGGACACAAAAAAAAAAACCAAGCTCACCATCCCAAAATCCTTCCGAATAGCCAAAGTTTTTTTTTAACAGTTCTAAGTTCCATTCGATGCGATGCTTGACGTATATTTTATCCTCCTCGATTATATCCTTTCGAAATTGTTTCACCCATTTTTACCAAACATCCACATAGTTGCGGCAGTAAACAATAAATGAAGCGACACCAGGAGGACGAGCTCACGAGCTCACGAGCTGACAGGGTAGGAGCATAAAACCAAATGAGTTGTTTGCACCCGACTAAGCAAAGGCGACGACCAGCGGAGCACTCTGCATAACTTATTATGCATTCTGTGCGAAAACAACCCCTCCCAGATGGAGTTAATGAGTTTTTCCACCCCTGTGCACACCCCCTACAGACGCATAACACTCTGCCATTCCGCCATTCGACTAAATTCCCAATTCAACCGAAACGATTCTCATGCCCAAGACGCATCGGAGATCGAGTTTCCCAGAAAGCATGATAAAGTCATGTCACTCTCGAGTGAGCGCCAATGTTTCCCTGAACACACACAAAGGACTCTGCAAAGGGCGACCATCCCCCACCCGAGATGGAGGAGATAAATAAGCGCAAGGATTGCACAATGGCATACAAAGCCGCTGGCCGGGGGCGAGGGGTGAGAGTCGTGCAAAACTTTCGCTTTCAGATTCGGAAATAGGAACGCATCCCTTCAGTGTTGTCTGCCTACCCGCTCCGCCCGCCCGACCGCTCGGTAATAGTTCCGTTTTCGTTTTCATTTGTTCCACATGGGGGTTGGTGGGTGGGCGGATTATTGCATTCGACTGGAGGGAGCGCGATAAAACTGCGGATCAGTGCGATTCCACTTTACGTGCTTGGAACGCGTCAAGCACTTCGTGTGTGTGAGCGTCTGGTGAATTTGTCTACGGACGTTATGGCATCAGCTCTCATAGTGGTAAGTTTTACGACGTCTTCGGGTGGGTGGGGGGTTGGTGCATAAGAAAATTTTTATTATTCACGGAGAGTTGCCCTCGAACGTTGGCAGAAGCTCTGGCTCAAGTGGAAAAGATAGTGGTGCAGTTAGGGATTTCCCTTCAGGCGACCGACGTCGGGCGGGAGATGGTGCTTCGATGTCCTTGCCGGAAGGTTAATGGAACGCGAATGGGAGCGATAAAAATCACGCAGTCGGTCTTGTGGGCAGTAGCGTCGTCGCTTTTCAAGGGATAACTTTGATTGCATGCAATGTCAATGATTGAGAACATGAATTGAGGAGGATCTAAGCATTTTTTTATGGTCAACCGATTCGCTAATCAGATTACAAAATCTCGAGACTTGGGAATATAATTTAGAAGAGATGAGTAATTCTTACTTAGTTAGAAAATTGCTTTTCTTTATCTTTATAGCGCTGGAATAGGACACCACTAGTGGGGAGGGGGATACAGTTTCTCCCATGGGGCCACAAGGACCTAAGTGAGGCAGAACAACTTCTGTTAACCCCAGCCTAACCTAACCTAGCTTCATATGCATCGCCAGTCTTATCCTACCTACCCTACAAGGCTACCGATCATCTTCATACTCGAAGCAGACAGATTCTCGATCTGTTTTGAGTCGATCTAGTTCTCAAATTCAAAGCATCATGTTATCTAAACAAACAAACTAAACAGAAAACTACCCACAAGTCCAATGAAAAATCACCATCAAACAAAAAAAAATCGAGTCCACTTTTGTTCATCCAAAAACTTAGGTCAAGAGCCTTCTGACTTAGGACAGACAGCAGGTCCTAAAAACCTGAGCAGGGCGAGTTAAGCTTTCGCACAACCAGTGTGGTCACAACACGGTCGGTTCTTCACTTTTAATCGCAAATGGAAGGTACCTACTGTTAAAAGAACTGTGAATTGTGCAGCTTTTCCATTACAAACAAATTTCAGAAGGATCGTCATTCGTGCGGTGTTTTCTCGGGCCTAATTTGAGCCTGTATACGCTCCCCCGCATATGTACGATCGCTCAATAGTCCGACACGAGGTTAAAAACGCTTACTCACTTGAAATAAGGATAAAGGAAAGAAGATCAAAGCTCAGAGTATCCATTGATCGGAAAATTACACGAAGCAAATGACTAGCAAAGAATGCATTTTATGTTGAACTATAAGCACACAAACAGATCGGAAGTTGCCATCGGATAAGGCTTTAGACTCAAATTCGAAACACCATTCGAGGTTTCCAAACGACAGCTAAAAGAGATAAAAGTCTCCATGCGTTTGCAAGCTATCAAGAACTATTTTCATAGGTAGGCTCGGCTTTACTTTACACGAACCAAACCTTTTCTATAGCGTGAAATGACTTCTAAGGCGCGAAAAGCTAGGCTCTGGCTCTCAGCGGGCTGTTACGCCACACAATGTATGTAAAATGACCTCAACACAAAAAAATACGTGATTTTTTGGTACGAAATTAATATTTTTTGAGTTTTAAAGCAACCCATCCATCACGAATTCTCGAATTCGCTTGTCGAATTTGTTCGATTTGAGCAAAACTCGTTTTTGGTCGGTTTTCAACTGGGAGTTTTAAGGATAAAGTTTATGACTTCTTTAAGGTTGGACATAAAGTCAAGTCATTTCTATAGATATCTTACCAGAAATACAGGCAGCACCCAAAATTCTCCATCTCTAAGCCACAAAGTCAACGCTGATCTGTTCTTCTTTCCACAAGTGGGTGATTGAATCAGACATGGTCAACCTTACTTAGATCGTTAGTCTTGCGATCAAGGACTATGTCGAAAGAAAAGAAATGCAGTAGATGCCCACTGAACAAAGGAATATCAACTACAAAAAAACATCTTCAAAGTCTTTGATTTGTTATCTAGTCCTACCCGGCCCGAAACCAAATTAGACTTTCATTGCAATTCTGGAAACAATTTTGTAAAGAAAATAATTTCCCAAATAGCTATTTGAAACCTGAAATAAATAGTAGGTTCAATCTCTAGATTGTCACGCCAAGATATGGTCTATGGCAAATTAATTAAACTTAATTCTAGTATCCAATTTTTACTGGACTGTTAAGCGTGAGTACCCGGGTTCGGATCCAGCTTGGGAAAAAAAAAAACACCACAAACATTTTTTATGGCCCCACTTCCAGTGAACGACTGGCAATTCTCCCGGAGTACTTCTGTCATGGAAAGCTTTCCCAATTCGCAGTTCGAAACCGGCAATAAGCTGTAGGTCCCCTCCACATGTGTCAAAATTATAACGCGCACAACACAGTGGAGGCGCGAAAGGCTAGGCTCTGGCTCTTCGTGGGCTGTTACGCCCAATTTTACATTTTAAACTATTTTCACTTCTTGGTTTTCTTGTTGTACTAGTAGTTTAAGAATATTGCAATCCAATACTTTAACGTTGCTAACTCTATTCCCTTTCTGGTTCTCTGAGATGACTGCTTTACGAGTCTCTGAAGCGCCATCTTCGGAGAAAACATCGTCACTTAAACTTTTCCTCTTACTCACCATAATGTGGCCGAAAGTAGATTCCTCAATCAAAGTAGCGATGTTTAATAAAACTATCAAATCTCTTCAAAGTGCTTTAATTAAAAAAAAAAGGTTTCTCAAGAATTTGAAGAAGATTCCCGTAATTCATGCAACATTTACAATAAAGTATTGCCAACTAACAAAAAAATGAAAAAAAAACTAGTTGGTAATTGACAGTTTAGGCCTAGTAAAAATGGTGCACTCCACAAAAGATTAATATGTTTTTATTGCTAAGCAAAATTTTAAAAACAATAAAAGTTTAGCTGCTAATTTCTCAAACATTTTCACGGATAGAATTCTCATCTTAGTCCTTTGAAAATACAGCATTTTTGTTTCAGGCAACCAATAGGTGAGGAGATTCAGCGCTTTATGAACAAAATCTAGCTGTTTAATATCAAAAGATCCTGAAAAATATCGACTAAAGAGATACTATACTAGACTATGTGCCAGTAAAGGTAGGGCGGTCATTTGGTTGATGTGCAATCTACAAAAAAAAGTCAAAAGAAAAAGCAGAAATTTCGATTCCTATAGTGCTCGTAATTTAAGTATTCGCAATTTAATTATTTTGACTTAATAATTATATCGAGTTGAGCAAAAATTTCTTGTCTCATTACTTGAACCACATCAATAAGTACCTCCACCAATTTTGAGCGAATTTGAGGAGGGGTCGTTCAGAGCTCCCCATATAGGCTGGGCTATTTGTCATGGAATGACCCTAATGTAATGAACAGACTAATTTTAGGCGTCCGACCTTAATTTTTTCGATTGTTTTTCTTAAAATATTCGAGAAATTTTACAATCGTGATTGATTTAATGTATTTCATCATAATTGTTGGAAACTGGAAACTTCTACACTGTCATACCGACAAAAGACCGACATTTTGGCAATGCAGTTTTATCATACCTACTTCATCTTCTCTTACTGTCGTTTGCGCACGGGTAATTTAACTAAATAAAATATCCGTTTTCTTAAAAAGGAAATCCTGCGAAATTCTGCACTCTAACAATTATTGTATGTGCCTGAATAAGAATGCTAAAGGACTGTGTTTGCTTCTCTTAGATATGACGACAGACGACAGACGAAAAGGAAGTAAAAAAAATTCGTTCTCCGAGATCTTAAAGCAAAAGGCAATCTCACTGTATAACTATAACTTTTTATATTCAGGTCTTTTTTTCAAAGTTTACTACGTCAAGTTTCCATTGAAAAACTTAATAATAATATTTGAAATAAATACTCAGTAACTTATTCGCCATCCAATGCCAGTAGTAACCCAAGACCATTTCGATGGCATACAAGTCACTTCCTCTACGACAGAAAGAAGAAAGAAACTATCCTCCTCCGCAGAGTAATCATTTGTGAGGGGAGACCAGCCGCTTTTTTCCAAACATTCCTCTCAGACCGATTCTCATCGGCCCAGGGGGAGGTGTGAGTGTACATAAGGCGTTTTATAGCCTTTCCTCTGGCGACCTTGAAGCCTACCTCAACCCCCCATCCATTTGAGACAGGTCATTTCTTCCGTTCTCTAGACACACAAAAATATGTACAACGCAGTACTCCTCCGGCTCTCATTTTTTGTTTTTCTCATCACAGTCGCCCCCGCCAACGTCGCCGTCGACACAAGCACACATAACAAAATCCCGCACGCAGACAAACGCACACGCAGTCGGCAGCCACCCTCGAAAGGTTGTCGTCCTTCTCAAAGCCGACACCCAAACCGTCCTTCTCCCTCTCCCCCATCTCTGCGACGCATACCAAAATAAAAATTGTCTGCCAGGACACATACAGCAGTCTCGAGGGAGGGGGAAATTTTGCAGTCTAGCTTTCTGCGTGCGTCGGTATGCGTCACGCTATGTCTTCGTGTCACACATAGGCCCGGCTGAAGATGGCTGGGTGTACACATCTAATGCCACCTTTCCGCTCCCTTCGGGCGCAGACAACGGTTTCGGGTTTTGTATCGAAACACTTTGCAAATAAGGAAAAGCTTTTGGGAGAAAATTTTCAAGGACACGGGTTTATTTACTCGGCAAAGGACATTGCCGGTCTGAAATAAATTACGACGCCTCGACATCATGGGACTTGCCGAGATGAGAATGACAACGACAGCGGTGGAGGGGTGGGCGCGTTAAGGCGTCGTGTCGCGTCGGTCGTTTATAGCCGACGATAATATCGGGAGAAGAAGAGAGAAGAAAGAGATTCCATTCGATATATCGAAACTACCCTTAATGGCCGTGAACTTCGTCTTGACAAGCCGAACAGACGGCAGGATGGAGCAAAGGACGATAACCAATTTGGAAGGTATTTCCAGGACTGGGTTAGATTTCCCCTCCAACTGGGTTCCGACCGTTACGCACATCCTCAAACAATTTGTTAAGTGAACTCGGTCTTTCTCTCCCACCCACACCGGGCTCCTTCCGACCAGACGACAGCCGAGAAAAGAAACTCACCAGAGTTCGTTTAACCTGCTTTCGAGAGGCTGTCTGACGGGTCCTTAGCGTGGAAATGGTTTCAAGGTTGGCCGAGTGAAAGTTCCTTACACCCTGACGCAGCGGCGGCGGCGGCACTGGCGACAGTGTCGGTGTGAGAGTCGAAATCTTTTTCGTCTGCAGTTCGACTTTCTAGTGCGCCGTCATTGACTTGAAGTGTGTCATTTATGACGTTTTAAAGGTCACCTCAAGTGAGTGGACATCTTTTATTTTTTGTGTTTTTGTTTCGCCAGACTTAATTAATTGCCGCTAAATCAAATGGAAATCAATTTGCAGGAAAGCACATTAAACGCAAAATATCGAGGAGGCGTAATGACTGGTATATTGCCTCACTAATTTGTGGCACTTGCGATGGTCCGAGTGAATTGGCTGTCTGCTCTTTGCCGGCGGGTGGAGGTTGTAGTGGGCCTCGTGGGATTAGGCTGCACATGGGATTTTGATTTTTTCTTCGGAGAGGAGAGATTTTTTTCCATTCGATCAAAGTCACCTGGGTGTTAGGAAAATGAGGTTCAGAGGAGAGGGAAAGTCTTTTGAAAGCGAGAGACTTTTTCAAAGATTTTCGGAGCATCCATGAGGGGTGGTGTCGCATATCGTCGTAGTGGATGGAATGTTCTGGATCAAATTGGGTTGGGCGTCTTTTTTTTCCCTGTTTATCATTGGGAATCAATTGAGAAGTTTCGTTGGGAACAGATGGATGGCGTGTAGAGAAAAAATGAAAGAGGACGAAGTGCAGCTAAGTTGAGTCGAGTAAGGTCTTTTCTATGTACTCAAGACATGAAAATTGGGGCTGAGCTAAATGTTTTAATGTTTTTCTTACCGAAAAATGTTGATTGAAAATTCGAAAACAAATACCTAATCTCAAACTGATTGCTTATTTGCAGCATTTTTGAAATTATTTTTTGAATTGCCCTTAATACTTGATCTCCATTTATTTAGGGTTGAAGCCATGCTCTAATTGTGAACTTGTTATTATGAAAAATGTACAAATACTGAATAAAGATAACTTTTAATTAACTGCTCAGACTCTAATCATAGTTTTATATAAATTCGGCTAACATTTTCTAGTTTAAACTCTTAAACGACAATTTTAACAATTAGTTGAGTTGGCGGAACGCATGTTCATAATACAAAATCAACAAAAAATTGGATTTTCCTTCGGTCGAGTATCTTTGTAGTCTGGTCATAACAGCATAAGTCATTTTTTTTCGAAAATTAATTAAGTATGCAGAACTATTGAATAAAAAATCTATTTTCGTTTGGGACTAGTAGCCTAGCTCTAGTTTTTCAATTGCCCCAATCACACTTAACTAAATCGAAGGAGGATTTTTTTTTAACTTCAAATGCATTTATCTCGAAACAAAGATTTTGGACATATGCTATTATGCCTTAGTTCCATAGTTTTGATCGACAGTGGTTAGAATTCACTTTGAAACCTCCACTCAACATAAAGTACGAAAATATCTCCGAAGACTGATTCTTTGACATCTGCTCGCATCATGGTTAAAACTAGACAGCCATCAGACAACAAATCTTTCACCCTCCAATGCACAAGTTTCGGGCTGTTTACTCTGGCAACTACCAGAAATTCGTAACTCCCACAGGAAAATATCCTTTTGACAGTTTATATGCGTAATTGACAATAACAGTTAGTCAAAGTAAACAGTTTGTCATTGGAAAATGTTGTGTGTAGCAGAGGATTAAGTATATAGTACTAGTTACTCAGTATTTTTCAACTCAATGGTCAAAATTAAGACTTTAAAATTGTGTCACCTCTTATGTTTAGTTTCTTTATTTTAAATCGGTTTTCTTTCTCTTATCCAAACTTTTTGTCTTTTTTTTCACGGCAAAAATGTTAAAAAACTATTTTTGTTAAACGAAAATATAAGAATTTTGATTGAAGTTGCCTTATTCGCAATTTGCAAATTTTTCAATTTCTAACAAACTTCCTGTGCGAGTAAAAAAGGTCTTCAAACTTGTAAGTTCTAAGTCTTGAGTGTATTTCGTCACTAAAAACAACCAACGTGCAATGCAATGAAGACTCTGAATTTAAAGTAAAAGTCCTTTAATTCTAAATTCTGTAATTTGGAAAAGTCGTTTATTCGGATTAGATTTAGTATTAAGATAGGTATTAAATTGATCTCAAATACAGTGTCTCATAGCGAAAATGGCTCACCCTAAAATTACTCATTATTTTCGTAAATAATCCAAAAAAAAAAAGCAAAAAAAAAATGGCTGCAAACAAATAAACAAAATTCATTGTTTTATGTAAATTACTGTATTCCTATGTCATTTATCAAACAATTTGAGTATTGCAACTACAAAAACAAATAATAAAAAAAAAAAGCTGTGTAAGCTGAGTCTAGCTTACACTGAAAACAGCGCACATAAAAAAAAAGAGCTGTTTAATATTTTTTGGTATGTTTAACTTTTTTTGGAATCCTTTTTTTATGAATTTTGCTTAATACTGGATTTTAAATAATATGCTCAAAAATCTCTCAGCATTTTAGATTAGATTTATATTTGACGATTCCAGTCAGATTCCAGTCCGTTTTGAGGTATTTGGAGGTAACTACATTTGACTATTCTAGGATATATCACTAAGATAGTTGTGTTAAATGGAAATATAATTGCCGTCATGATCCTCCTGACCTGCACTAAGTTAGGGGTGTGTCTTAAAAATGTTTGTATACTCTTTGTGATCTATTACACTATCAATAAAGTGCACTTTCATGCCCATACAACCCCACATTACTATACTTATTGCTTTAGTAAATATTTTTTTCAGAAAATGGGTTGCAGGGTTCTTAATAAGCGGCGATCATACTCTTGGTTAGGATATTTAATGTTGTCATTTCCGGAATTGACTAACTGAAATATTGAGACAAAACCAAGAAATTTTTGATTCAAAGGTGCACAGCCCGAGTCATAAAAAAAAACACATTTCTTTAACTCTTTTCGCAAAGCACTGTTTCGATTACTTTAACCTTTCCACCAAGGACGTTTCTATGTTGCGGTCATGTTCTTTTCAATGGTGTCTGGAATCTGTCTTTTGTTTATTATCTAAACATAACCACCAAATAACCGTGGTAAGTTACAAGATTATGCATCACGTTCAAAAGATAAAAATTTTATTATAAAAAATGAGTGGCTTTAAGTGCAAAATGGCACTCATTTACAGGCACACACGAATTTCCTTTGGCTCTCCAAACATACCAAATACGAGACATTGATTTGTGGAATGCAATTAACCGTCATCCACGCTGCTGAAGAACGCCAAGCTCATGGAGGACATCGCGTCTGTCATTGAAAATATTCAAGACTACTCCTGTACTAAAAATCGGCTGTGTTCATCCAGGAATTAAAAGTTTAGGCCATAGGTCAAACCTCTTAGGCCAAAGGTTTTCATTATTAAAGTTTTTGTGTAGTCATTTGTGAGGATCATTGCACATTTTACAAATTGTGTAAATAGTAAGTAAATAATTGGATAAATAAATAATAATCAAATAAGTTAGTAGATATGTACAAACATAATTGAAATTGACTAGAATTTGAGGAAGAGGTCCTTCAGCCTGTGCCCAATAAAATAGTACGATTCGTATTTTTAGAGCTATCAGAGGTGTTCAAAAAGTTCGTTGATAAACTGGAAGATGCCACTGACTTGCACTCATAGCTCAAGTCTTACAGCTCAAATTTAATTGTTTCTCATAAATTCATCATGTGAAGCTTTTTTTTTCAGTCCAAACTACACCCAGTGTCTCCAACAAATCAAAACAAGTGATTCGTGACAATCAGTCGAAAATTTTTCAATCTAAACGTCTTATCTACACAACAACGAGTTCCAGCCACTGATTGCCACTTTTCCCAACGTTACACGTTTAGAAAGCCCACGAAATATGTCACCCGACAAAGCTGCAGCGATCAAGCCTTATCCCCCAGCCTAACCTCAGTTAGAATTCCACAGCCAGACACATCGATAGATATCCAATCTCTGAGCGCGCAACAGGCAGCCGAGATTTTAGGCCTAGATACTTAAAGCGCTTTGCCTTTATGCGATTTCTTATTTTTTCTTTTTGTTGTTTTGCTGTGTTTTTGTCTTTTGTTGGGGTTTTTTGTGTGTTGCGTTTGTCTTTGCCTTCCACACACGCCAATTCGTGGCCATAAACGAGCGACCGAGTGTGTTCCCATATGGAAGCGCTTCACTCTCTCTTTCTCTTGGCACGGAGTTCGCGCTGCTACCGCTCAGCCGTGCCGCGATTGGGGTCTTTGAAACATTTTGAACTTTTAAGACGTTAGTTCTTGACCAGAATTTTGACGCCTTGTGGCCGATTCTATCAGCAGCAGCAACAGCAGCATAAAGCGCAGCACAGCCTATCAGCCATCGCACAGTGGCGGCTGGGGAATGGAAAGGCTCCGAGAGCCGGTCGGGCTCCGGCTGCTGCCCGCTGGAGGTGCCGCAGCATGACTTTGCGCTTGAAGTTGATTAATTTGGTCGTTCTTTCGGTGGTAGTTAGTCAGCGATCGATGCGAGGTGAGCAGTCGTTTGTTTTTCGCTTTGCTGTTGTTGGCTTGCATCTTTTGTTTAAACGATTTCGATTGCGATTGTGCCTTGGCAATCTGTCCTCTCGGAGTTCTGGGTGCGTTTCAAGGTTGGCGCACTGTGCTCCCCAGCCACCGCCATCGGAGCGAGTGCCGGCTGGGAATGCTTCGCTGACTGGCTGCGGCTGTGGCTGCAGCAACTGTGTGTGTAAGTGGATATCGGCGAATTGGAAAATTGTTGACAGAGTTTGATTTAAAGCCTTCGATCAAATTTAATTGAATTCGCTTGCTGTCTCGGGAGACGTTGGGAGGACGGTTGACTGTTGACGGTTGACGGCTGGCGGTGCTAGTGGGAGGGACTGACGAATGAAGGCGACTGGTTTGCGGATGATTTGTGCGGGCTAATGGCTGTAACATGAGACCGCTTTAGCTTTGGCAGCGAGACAAAAATTAGTCGATGGAGAAAATACTCGTAAAGCATAAATCCTGGCTCGGGGCTATGTTGGCACTGTATTTGTGTGTGTGATTTTTGGGGGGTTCTGAGTGCCTGAGTGTGAGTTGCGTGTGCTCCAGTTCGGGTGGCGAGTGATTTATTCGCAGAGGTTTTGGAAATACAATAATTTGAGGAATCTGGTTCCGATGACTTGTGATAGACATTTGATTTATTTTAAGCGACCGCTCCGAGGTATTGACACTGAGTTGTTGTGGCGCCGTCATAGAAGGAAATCGGTGAAGGCACGCAATGGAGTCTAGCCGATGTCAGGAAGGCATCGACGATAATTCTGAGGCAGAAGTTGCGTGTTCTGAATGAAACTGCTTGAGAGGAAATTCTGCACTGAGAACTTTGTTGTCGGAAGAAGCCGATACGTCGTTATAACTGAAGTCGTTGCAAGCGCTTTTGACTATATCTACCTAGATTGAATTTTGCTTAGTGAAGAATATTCTGTAAAAGAGTCATGTATTGTCGAACACCCTAAGCGATTTTTATTATTTTCTATACTTAAACTGATGTTTGAGACAGGTTTGGGTCTTTTCAAAATCAGGAGCTTGAAATAAAACAGGAAAACAAGATCACCTCCCTCTGTCACTAAAATAATGGAAACACCAAAAAACGAATCCGCAAAGCCAAACCTTGCTAGTGATCTTTTTTTTATTCACAATCGATTGTTCATAGAAGACTCACGATATACAGCTGCGAAAAAATAAATACCACGTGTACCCAACATTGAAATGTTCCCATGCTTCTAAGCTTGATTGAACTGTTCGATAAATGAAGAGCTAAACATAGTCATGATTTATTGAAAAAAAAGTATATTGCGGACATAGTTAAAGAAATCAAAACCCAATGAACCAATTTTCAGTTTTGGGAAATTTTTATCATAAAACTCAGGTCGGAAGTGTTCTGTAATAAGGAATTCTTTTCGAAGAAGTAAGATTTTTTCATTTTTTTTTTTACAACTTAAGTCAGATGTCCTAAAACACTTTATACTCCAGAAATTGTCCTTATCCTCTGTAATCTACACTTTCTTTCATCTAAAATTAAGAAAAATTAAGCTGCCTTTGGTTGGATCAATTTATAAAACACCTTGTTTTTTTTCTTATGTTTTTATAAGACTTACTTAGACACTAAGACTTACTGACCTCCAATTACAGGGGATTAAAAAAATAATAATTCAAGTCTTGTAGAAATTAAAGTACAATTGCAGGTTAGACGATGAGGAGAAGATTGAATAAATTTGCAACTCTTGTAAGAGATAGTGGTTATTGTAAATGCATCTTAGAATAGTTTGAAAAGCAGAAACTAAATTATGGAATGTATTAATGAAATTTTGATGCATAAGTTCAAACCGCTCAATGAGCTATCATTCTTTTGATCACAACTGTACGTAGATTTCTAATGGTCCTTTTATTTTCCCCTTTGAGTCTTGATCTCTGGTTTACAATAGAAATCATTTTGGGAGGTTTACCGTAAGAGCAAATGAAAATTACACACAAATTACGCAAAAAATTTCTGTAGTTATATTTCACGTTAAAGGCTTAGATGTGCGACTTGGTACTGCCCTGACTCACTTAGATCTTTATAGACTTTAAAAGAAAAAAAAAGTCTAACTCTGAAAGAAGCCCAGAGTACTTTAAAAGCATTTTTTTTTTATATAATTTTGCATGCCCTAGAGCTTTGGTTTGCTTTTCTTTTTTTGGGTAAATAGAGCGACATTTGCCTCAAAACCAGAAACCACTCTTAATTGGTTGCAAGAGAGAGAACATTTTTGGAGCTATAAAAATCTATCTGAGAATTAAATATACAGTCGAAGCCCCCTAAGTCGAACTACCTCTAGGTCGAATTTCCCTTTAACTCGAATTTTTTCTTCATCATTTTGGCATCTTCCTTCCCAATTTTTCATACAAAAACCATCCTCTAAGTCGAACTCCCTTTAACTCGAACTAATTTCAATGTCCCATGAAAATTCGACTTAGAGGGTTTAGACTGTATTTGCAAATTTCTAACTACGATCTCGAATTGAGAAAATCCATTGCTATGTTTTCAGTTTTTCAGACAAACAGTTTGTGAAAGAATTTATGCGGTTGAATCTGTCTCCTGTTGCACCGTTGGAACATTCTGAGACTCGATATGTAAGCTTCAGAGAACGCTTGATCATTTGAAGAAGCAGTGGAAATTCTATGATTCATAGAAAAACATTTTTCGCCTCGCATGAAGTTTATTTTTGGTCGGCTTTGTCGATGAGTATGAGTTTTTTAAACTTCTACTAAACGCACAATGACAAACTGTTTAGTTTGACTGCAGCTGTCAATTGCACAATTAAAATTGAAACAGAAATAAATGCAAAAAAAAAACATAATCAACGATTTAATCTAAATTGTCAAAACGATATCTTCCAGTAGTACATTTTTGTGCTCCAGAAATTGGTTTGAGGATCGTAACGTTTTTGTCATGAAACTCCACTACGATTTTATTGAGCTGCGTCAATTCATTCGATGTTTGGCATATGTGAATAAAATACTTATCATCATCATCATTAGTGGCGTAAAGGTCCTTATAGCACTTATAAATAAAATTTGAAAGTTTTGATATCCTTGAAAAGGTTTCTAAATCTGCACTGAAAATTTAGTTTCTAGGACCTTATTCGTTTTCAGAACCCCTACCGTCTACTCTGTCCACCACCTCAGCAGCCGCATTGAATATATTTCTAAAAAAAATCCATCTCTAATGGAGCTCCGCACCCCAATCCAACTAAGAAAAATAAGTTCTAATCACCATGATACTTAGTTGATAAATCTGTGAAGTATGCTTATGGTAATTTTGCTTTTCTGCCTTTCTTTAATGAGCCCATAAAGCCGGTTAGAATCGTAAAAAAAAACATTCGTGCTGAATGACGTAAATAACATGTTCCGGCATTTAACTAGAAAATCAAACGAGTGCATCTTTTACATCTATTGGTTACAGATGGAGAACATAAAGTTTGTGTTAATCATCATCAATAATTCAGCGTGAGAGTTTGCGGCATGGGGTATGGGGGTTTGGGTTTGGGCTCGTGTTTGTTACACGAAGTGATGTCAATAGCCTCAAGGCGTTCATGAAGTGGTGTCAAGGTCTGGGGTTTGTTGGAGTGGTGGGGCTTTTGTGTTTAGAGTGCGAATGCAAAATATTCTATCGAAATGATGCTTTCGTTGGTTGTGGAAAGGTTGGGTAGAGTGACAATTCTCTCTGGTGAATGTTTTAAAATTCTTAAACAATTCTTCGGAGGATTTAAATAACCACAAAACCTAAGAGTCAAAGCGTTCAATTCTACATCTTTGGGATTTGACGAATGTCATATAAGTTCTAACGAATTCATCGCTCTTGGACTCCAAGATTACAGGACTTTTTTTTTGGAAGTTGTCATAACACAGAATTTGAGAAAATAAGAGGGTTTTCATAGAAAACAGTTGTGATTTTCTTGAAATTCAATAAATTCTGCGAACATTTTAAAATATTTGCGAAGAGCATCTTTTTTTTTTTATAATTGGAGCATGCTAAAGGGGTTGGGGCTACCCTTAAGTATCCTGTATAAGATACAGCACGGGCCGAAGGTACCGAGGGGGAGATGGAATCCTAGACCTCTGCCTCGAAAATGTTGGTTTGTTCTTGGGATTTTACAACCCAAATGCTTCAAGGCAGTAAAAGGGACATTTTCTGATTTTTTATTTTTTATTTTTTTAATCCTAAGAAAATCCGTCCATGAAACTTCTATAACCGAAGGCCTTCCTACAGATCTGTCCACCATAACCTCTTTGACAACCAACCAATTAGACCTTCAAAATCACCATGCTCGTGCCTCGAAAACTTCTCTCTTCAAGGTACCCTAAATCTGGAGCGACATTCATAATTTCTGTTGTGCCTACTGGCCAGGCCAACGAAAACACAGGCCTACAACAGCACCGCGTGCTGCGAAGGCTGTGCATTAGAAGTCTCTGCCAAAACAAGCATTCCGACCCGCTTCTACATGCAAAAAATGCAAATTTCTGCTTTGCTCTATACACTTTATCTAGCCTCAATATCGCGAAAGAGCAGCGCTCGCTCTAAGGCTGCTGTGCAACGAGCCCGCCATCATAGGCCCAACATCGCACGTCCTTGGGCAAGAAGCTTACACAGAGAAGTTGCAGTTGCTGCACTCTAATTACCCGCCCTGCTACTGTTGGCCGGCTGGTCGAGGACAACGCTGCCGAATATTTTAAATTCGTTTCGAGGCGAACGCTCGAAAAAGGGAGTTGTTCATATCCAGAGCGCGCGTTTCTGCCCAACTAGGCCGAGTTATGTGCAGCACACGACGACAATAACGAAACTTAGGCCTACTTCTTCTGTGCCGTGTCACGCAAGTTCCCTGAAGGAGTTCGTGCAAGCGGGCGGACTTTGCTGCCCTGCTGGTGCTAGTGGTGGTGGTGGTCGTTTTGGCGATGTTTGTGACCAGGGTCACAGATGCAAATCTCGGAGCTGCATATCGCGCGCCAAGTAAAAGTCGTAGCAGCAGCCGCGACACTGATATTCGTTCAATGCAATCCATGCAGGCCATGAAGACCGCCGAAGAGGAAGAAGAAGGCGACCAGTTGCAGCGCTTAACACATGACGGTCTCGCATTCTAAGTGCGTTCACGTTTGCGAGTCACTGTGCGTTGCTCCGACGACAGTCGCTGCCGCTTCATGCAATTTAAATGTGGCATTTGTGCGAGAGAGTATAAATTAAGCAGTGCGCCTTGACATCAATTAGTTCATGCACATTTAACAAAAAAACGACACACCGAAAGAGCCTGCAAGTGTGTTCGTGTGGTCGCAGCTATCCTTGTCCCGCTCGCTCTTTTCTAATGCCCCAACGGCGGCATGCGAATTGTGTGCGTTTTATGTCACTTTTGTGTTGCCTTTTTTTTTCACGAATTGTTGCCAACAAGAAACGTTTGACATACGCAAGTGACATTTGGGTGTTCGTGCGACGACAACAACGACGACGACGACGACGACTACAGCGCCGTCTAATGCGCATAAACTGCGGCAATTATGACGGCATTCTGGTTGGCCGCTGTGTGTGCGATTTGTCCTTAATAGGTTCTTGGCTTCATTCCGTTTGGACGTATGAGTTATGCAATGCCATCGGTAACTTGATTTCCTTTCCAGGAGTGCACTTCTTTTTGTGGCTTGTACCTTGGGCCACAGGCGAGCCGGCGATGAAATGCTGTGCGGTGGTTTGCTTTTTGTGACAGGAAATGGGTGTTGGTGGTGGTTTTTTTGACAAAACGTGGCTTAGAGCCTCTCAGTTGCAGAACCTGTTGGTGTGAGTGAGAGGGAGGGAAGGTGCGTAGGCTTAAAACTTGGCAAACTACGATCTGGAATTAAAAAAAAACATTGCTGTGGTTTCATCGTGACAAATAGTTTGTGGACGAATTTATCCCACTGAGATTTTTTATGTTGCATCAATAGAAATGTTTGATTGTTAAACGCAGAAAACCTAGAAAACAAAACATTTGAGAACTTGAGGAAGCAGGTGATACCCTGTAATTTAATGCAAATCATCTTCCGTCTCTTATGAAGTTTGTTTTTGGTTAGTAAAGTGTGATCCATTCAGGTATTTAACTTTCTACTGCACGCATCATTTTCCCATGACAAACTGTTTGACTTGACTGCAGTTATTCCGAATAAACTGACTAAACTGTCAAAACGATATTTTTCAGTAGCAGTTGTGAATTTCTAGTAGTTAACGCTGGAAAATCAAAGCCATAGTAAACGGTTAACATCAAAAAATTCAAAATAAAGCGTCATCGCATGGTATACATTTTATGCTCTTTGTCTTGAAAACAGGCGCGCAATTTAACACAGTTGGATTCCTTCTTGAAAGGCTACCGATGTTTAAGAGTTTGTTTACGACAAATAGCCAAGTTAGACAAACTGTGGAACAATATTACAAACGAAGAGTAATTTTTAAAAACTATGTATTTTATTTTCCCTTTTTACTGATATTTCTGTGGTCACAAGTCAAAATCACCTAAGTCAGAATCAGACCACAAGATTCAGATCTATAAGCAATAAATTTTTTATATCGCTGGTATTAAAATTGCAAAAGTTATAAGAACCTAAGCAAACCTTAAGTCGAAATTCCTACACTTTTGTTTTGGTAAAGCAACATGACTTGGATTCCTTAAACTTTTAGTGCCTAACTCAACTTTGGCCAATTATTATCCTTCCGCTGACATCGGTTTGGTGATTTTGGAATAACCACAAACGTGAGGATAGAATATTCAATTGCTTTAACCATCGTAGAGAAAAAGGGCCTAACTTGACTTTGATTTGTGTAATTTTTATTTATTCGTATGGCAGGCTATTGCCGCTTCGGAACTTCGATGTTCTAATTTGAAATAGGAAGCGATTGGGGAATCTTTTTCTTTTCGTTTTTCTCGAAAGAGGGGGAGTGTTGCGTTCTCTGACTTTGGGAAATTAATGTGCCATAGGGGAGCTATTACTATGCCAAATTTCATCAAAATCGGTAACCCCAAGTTCGTGCACTCTCCTTGTAAGCGTTATTCTTTTTTTTTTATCGAAATAGCTTTATATGTTATCGTAAGCTTGTTTGCCAATATTTCGTTATAAGCATAGCTAGTGATCATTTAATAGCTGATTTGGGCTGACTGTACGCTGAGCCAACCCTTAACTTACTCATGCCCAATTCATGCATGAAAGAGTTAAAATATTATTGTCGTTCTCAAAATACTTTTGTCCGTCCATCGCACGGAATCTCATTGAGATTTTGACAGTCTGATATTGAGTTCTGAATGTCATCGCTTCTGTTGCTCCTGTATTTTTTTAGCAGTTTTATCTAGTCCTAAATGGCACCACAAACCTTCTTCAGACGAGGTAAAAGACAGTAGATTGCATTTGTCATTCCATTCGGTTGAAGTTTGCAGCCTTTTTCCTGCGTACTGTGACGATTATCCTGTTTTGGGTTTCATTAACGAGGCATTTCATCTTCAGCAATATTTGCATACCCAATTTAGTTCATTATTCACTTTACTCAACAGAAAGTACCACCATAAAGCAAAGAGAACATCCCATAACAATCAAACCATCAATTTCCACAGCTGTGCTGTATGGTCCTTATTCTGTACAACGGCAGACACTTTCCACCGAGGCCGTCACTCTAAATGTCTGCAATTGTCTGAACCAAATTAATTTGAGTCATCAGACCGTAGAATATTTTGTCTTTTAACAACTGGCTAATTCAATTGGTCCTTTGGCAGAGAGATCTCTTCACTAAAGAGTTTGACGGAAAAAAAGACCAACAAATTAGTTAAAAAAATAATAGTTTGAATGATGAATGAATGAATGATTTATAATCATTCAGTGAATGAACTATTTATAATCATTCAGTTATCGTACAGTCGATTTCGACAGCTAGAAAATGAAAAAAAAGCTCTGTAAATCGAAGTAAATGTATGCAATTTGGTCCCCTAGTTAATTCGAATTTATTTTTGTGCAAAGCAACATGAAATTTTCTGTAATTCTAAAAAGATGGCTTATTTATCTCTATAATTCGAAGTCAAGTTTATTTTCTTCAACTTCAACAACCGTTACTTGAATTGTGTACGTGGTAAAAGTGAGCAATATTTTTTTCTTTTTCTAAAAACTGCGTACTTCGAGGTTTTTTCCTGGTCCCATGAAATTCAAATTATCGAGAGTTTACTGTACTTAACTCTCGCTGCCTTACTTTTTTAAACAATTTTCCACAACAAACTTGTCTTGAAAAATAAAGAGTTACTGGATAACTTGTCACCATTCCCCTGAATTACTTCCACTAATCTCAGACGAACAAAAATTCTCAAAATCTATTAAAATTTTCTCAAAACACAACCCATTGCCCACTTCACGCGAAACAAATCCACCCAAGGATTACAATCCACTCGCCCACAGCCACTCAATGTCGATGACAAATCTGAAATTCGAAAATTCCCCCGTGTCCGTAATAATCCACGAACCGTACTTCCCCAACGCCACTCGGCTCAGTTCCCCACCTACTAGCCTTGCTATCTGTCGTAAACAGGCATCCAACGTAACGTAACCCCGCGTTAGTTGGTCATTAAAAGTGCGGCGGGTTCGTCAATCGCTCCAATGTCAAACGCGCATAGAAGCGAAATTATCTCCTGCACCGCACACGCTCACATCAGCCTCAACAGCAACAGCAGCATGCGTTTTTATTTTCTAATATCATCGTCTGCTAATTGAGTTCATGGCTGTACTCGCATTTGCATTTCTAATTGAAAGTGCAACGAAAAGTTGGCAACGCTCACGACGACGAACGCCAGCAGATCAGCACCAGCTGCCGACGTGGAAGCGAATCTTGCTGTGTTTCATACGAGTGTGATACGTCTCTCTCGTGAAGGCACGGATTAAATGGTCGTAACATTTTCACAGCTCAGGTGCGAGCACGCATTCCAAAAATGGGTTTCACAGCCCCACCCCAACTTAACCCATAAGTCTACATTTTTCAGTTTATCGATCCACTTAGAACATTCTGGTACAGGCGAGGCGTAGGAAAATGAAAATGAAAATGAAAATGAATCCACCACGACTACCGCCATCCGGTGCTCGGCACACACAACGGGTGCGCGGGTCTGCCGAGACGACCGCGGGCTGTCGTGTGGAAATGCTGAAAATGTGGATGTGAAGGGAAAAATTTCCTACTAAAAGTTTCTTACCCCCGAATTCAAGTTCAAGGTCAGTCGTAGCCTAGCAAGACGCCAAACAAGGATTTCCATTGAACCCACGAACACATCCATTTCCAGTCCACCCCATGTCTGCACCATAAACGCACACGACACGCACACAACGCACACGAGGCAAGAGAGCTGCGTCCCACCACCGAATGATTCCTGGAAAGCCGATTTCTGCTCCTCTCGTCCTCAGAGACTCTCACCGACTCACCGACAGGACGACGCAGCAAAAGAAAAACAAAACCAGAACCGAAGTGCGTGCGACAAGGCAATATCCTTTTAACCTTGAACGGTTACTTCGAAGCCCAAAAATATATTGACCTGCCGCTGGAAGCCTGCGACGTGCGAGCGAGAGAGGGCTAAAGATTTTCGCCAGGAAACATTATCCCCACCCCATCAACGGCGGGCGGCGCCATCGTTGTTGTTTGGTTGTGATGTCTGTTTCCATGGCGTCCTCCTCTCATCACTTGCGTTTGTTTGCGTATTTTCGTATGACACGGTGGGATTCCGAATGGGAGCACCACCACCGTCACCGCCGCCGGGTGGGTGGGCGAGACACGCTGCTTCTTTCTGCCAGACAGTCAACGATTTCCCAACTCGGGCGGTGGTGTGCTGCCAGACGCTTATTTTTTTATTTTGTCGGAAATCGATAGGACTGTGTTGGAGGGGCTGCTGCGTGGCACCGTGCGGCGGAATTGATGATGTTGGCGGAGTTGAAAGCGAGTGTTGCAAGTGTCGCCTCTAATTAATTTGCCACTAAGATGATGGATGGCTGCGTCGTTGTTTGGACTTTCAACAGGTTCGGTGGTGGCGACTGCGTGGGTGGGCGGTCGGAGAGAAAGTTACGTGACCCCCCGAAGAAGGCTCCTTGAGAGTTGGGGACTTCTGCACTCGTCACGCGGATCGAAATAAATCAACGCACGTAAGACAACAGGAGAAAAAATTACACGTCCTTACCTGAAACGAAAAAAAAGAGAATATTTATAGAATTAGAAAAATCAAATAGGATACAGCCGCACATGTAAATAAACAATTCAGGAAACTGTCAACGAAAAGGGAAAAACAAAGGTTTTTTTTTTTTTTTTGTGTCATTTCAACCGTGTGGATATCCTCCTCCTGACGAGGAGCGAGTATCCTCCACCGAACATGCACTAACATGGCACGAAACAAAGGAGGAGAGCGCACTCCGCCACGAGCTTATTGGCCATGCCAGGCACGTGTCCGTGCACAAGTCCAGAAGAAATTTATAACAATAGTCAGTGGCGGCAGTAGCTGCCGCGGATGGCGGGTCGCCAGTTCCACAACAAAGCCACCGATCGTGGTGCTGATGCGGTGATTGGACATAGAAAACGAATTCCTCTACCGGAAAGGGTCATGGTCAAGTGAGTTCGGCCTGCCATCCGCTGAGCCATCAGCAGTCTCTGATCTCTCTGTGTGTCTATGCGCGGCTTCGAATAGTGCCTCGAATAGTGTCGCCTAATGGGCCCGACACATTCACCGGTGGATATGGCTTCTGTATACCAATTAGAGTAATTTCGAGCGGCCAGGGAGCACATCCTTTGTCATCAATCCGATGGGATCACGATTGTGATGATCGCTGGCCGCGTGGCTTCAAAAAGGGATTGAAGTCACTTGGGCCGCTGTGGGGTGGGGGCTAATGTGACCATTCGTATGGGTGAGGTTGACTCTTGGTTTGTCACCCGGGATTGGAGTTTAATCAGGCAGCGATTATTTGAATGGGAGGAAACGATTAATCGATTCAGGGAGCTATTTATTTAGACGTTAGAGTAGTAAATCGTCTGGCTTTTAAGCTGACGATTGGTGGTGCTATAAATTAGAAGTGTTTGAAATGCATTCTAATTGAATTGCTTTGAATTGATTTTTTTTTGAAATGCATTTAAAATAAGTTGTATTTGCTTTCATAGGATGGTCGCTGGGATTGTTGTACTTGGACTTTGAGTCGGACAGGAAAACTGGTGATGGTGGTTTTTCAATAAAAACATGACAATTTTAGAACGATTAAGCCCTCGAGCTGCGTCAAATTTTAGTCTGAAACTCAAGCTTCTCCATATGACTACTTATTTATTTATTTATTTCGTCCAGCAAACTTATCTTACAGATTAAGAAATAAAAAAAGACATTCATTAACTTTTACTATAAATTCAATCATAGAGACTACAGAAATATATTAGGTGGGCAACTTTGCGTCCGCCGTTTTGCAATAAATGGTGTAGTGATGGTAGGGGTAGTCGAAATAAATAGATCGTAGATGTCATTCAATAAGCTTCGATATTTGTAAACATAACGCTTTAGAAATATTAGTCGATTTGTGTCTGCATTATAAAGTTATTCTCGATTAAACATGTCAGCTTACGAGCCAAATTCTCGTCATTTACGGGAGGTTTTAATGTGAAGAAATCTGCAACTGAGTGAATGCTTTCAAATATCTATGATGGGGTCATTATCAGTGAAAGAACGTGCCGAAAGTGGTTTCAACGCTTCAAGAACGATGATTTTGACGTCGAAGACCGGCATGGAGATGGAAGAGAGAAGGTTTTCGAAGATACAGAATTGGAGGCATTACTTGATCAAGACTCGTGTCAAACGCAATCGCAAACGCAAAACGAATCATAAATGTATAACCAGTTTATTACAATAAAGTCCCGAATTTTAGAAAACAAAAAATGACGGAAGCAAATTTGTACATCTAATAGTAAAACGGTTTAGCAATTCTCTGGTCGAAGATTCTAAAAAATCGAAGTCGTAATAAGGTAGGTAAGCTAGCCTTACGAATGCATCGCTATAAAGGATAATTTAATTAGATCGAAGAATATTAGTTCTAAAAAGGACACGATTTCGTGGATTGGTAAGTAAAACATGAGAAATTAAACTATTAAGTGTGTTTGCAAAGTTCCAATTTTGTTTTTAATTCAATTTCCCATGACAGGGTCACGTCTAGTATACGAAATGGAGTCATTGGACCATATGTGGATTTGTTGCTTGCCCAAAACGTATATTTTGCTATTTAAAAGACTGTGAAAATAATAATATTGTCAATGTTTATTATTTAAAATATTTATATTACATACAAATTTCTGACTAAATTTAAGATTTTTTCAAGAAGTGCAATTAAAAGATTTGTGCACTTACAGCACATTTATAGATTCAAATTAATCCCAAAATGATTGCAGGTGAAAAAATTGGAGAAGTTTTATCGCTTCAATTTGTGAGTTTATTTAATTTTATAAGAGTTGAAATTACAATTTAAAGGGCTTATATCTTTGCCCAGAATCGATAGGTTTGGGAACGATTAATCCTAGCTAAGATGATTTTCTGTACCCTTGCAGATATTTTGTCTCTATGTCACGGGAATATTTGATACCGAATAAATTCTCGGATTTATGTATTAACTTTGTGCTGATTCTTCTTAAATTTGCGACCACAGCACAACAGACACAATTTCAGTAGCGATTTTAAGAAGTCTTCAAAAGTTGCCCTCTTGTAAATTTCATTCATTCTTAAAGTGCGTATCTTGCCTTACGTTTCGACGAAAAGGTGTATTTATATCAATCTTTTTATGCCCATTTTTACCTAAAGTTGTTTTTGAGCTTATTTATTTAATTGACATTTTTTCTTTTAAGTTTTTTATTCAAAATAGCTTGATATGTTGTGCAAGTTTGTTGGCGAATGTTTTATTATAAGTTAGGCTGAGTGCACATTCAATCACCCCGTAAACTCTTCATTCCCAATTAACTCGGACATGAAAGGGTTGAGGGGTAACAATGTCACTAATGACAATTTTTTTTATTAATTAGACAGTCAGATAACAACTTTTGGGCCACGCTATGATGTGATTGTGATTGAACAAATTCGGAAAAGTTTTTTTTTTGGTTGTCGTTAGTTTGTAGGTATGCACTGTATTCACCACCTGAAAGACAGATGGATTTAAGTGCCTGAGAATAAATTACGTTAGCTTTTATTTCAGGTCACCTGCCTCTTTCAATAAATTAAAAAATGAGTGCTTAGGGCTCTGTATTTAGCTGGCGCAAACGTTGGATAGATGCATTTTATGTGGTGTCGTGTTTTGATAATCCTAGTACGTTACAGTTCCTTAAAAGGTCTGAAGGTTTCAGATTGAGTATTCGGGACGGATAGTGTTACAAAAAATGTCTCGTAATAAAACCTTTTAGCGTGTGGCATTTTAGTCTAAGTAGATTTCTAACTAGAACAATCCGGCCAAAGATTTTTGTGACTCGACAGAATTGGCTGCGGTTTCATTTCTTGACAGGTTTCCTTACGAAAATAATGTTTTTCTTTTTTTTGGAAAACAACTTCAATTCAAATAACTACAATTTAAACAATTTGCTTTTTTTTCTGTAATCGTTTGTTCTTAAGGATCATGTAAGTAATTTATCAATTCCCATGGAGAAAATTTGGGAAGAAATTCTTTAGCAAACTCACGAAAACAAGGTTAACTAATTGCTTTTTTTTAGATTGGCAGAAAATCGAGGCAACTTTTACAAATTATTATTTGATTCATTGGGTAAGAAATTGTTAGCAGATGGCTCTGAAATGTTGTCTCGGGTAATAATAATTGCATCTGACAATAAAACGAGTTTAAACGAAAAAATCCAATTAAAACGGCTAGAATTGATCAACAAAAAAGATGTTGTGTTTTATCATGATAACGCCAGTACATGATGATGACCTAGCAGACACTAAAAGAACTTGGATGAGAAGTATTGATCATCCAACATATATCCCAGAACTTGCACATTCATATTATCATTTATTTCAATCTCTGTAGAACTCTCTTAATGGTGTAGTGTTCAATCCTGTAGATGTCTTCAAAACAGACTTGGATCAGCTTATCGCTCATAAATCTCAGAAGTCCTACACAGATTAAATAATGGCTTTACCTCAAAAATTGATTGAAACGACACATATTTGGTTCAAAAAAGCTCGTTTCAAACATAAAAAAAAGTGTTTCAATTTTGCTTCAATTTGGCACCAAACCCGTTCGCACATCCAAAATGTTCTTCTCACTTCGTTCTTATTAAAACCTGTTGTTTTCTTTATTCCTATGATGTTATGAAGTGCGGAAGCGATTCCAGAGTAAATGGTGTCAAGGAGAAGAGGTCAAGATGTGGTTTTAGTGGGTGAAAGTCTCACACTACTTGGAGCAGAACGGGCCTGTTCCACCTGCCTATCAGGTTTCCACATCGTTCTCAATGCAAACAAAAGACGATGTTTTGAAACACTAAATTTTTAGATTTTTGATGATTTTGACGAATTTTATAAGTTTCCTTGGACTTGTAAGTTTATAACTTTTGATAATAAATTACAATCCTGCAATCTTTCAAAAGCAAAAATTGTGTTTTTCAGGGTGGATATATAAACAGAACATATACGTATACCAAATCACAAAAGTAGCAATATGTATATTGGCATCTACTACAGCCAACTGCTTAAATCTTGAACTGTACGTAATACATGCAAAGTGGACATAAGAATCAGCAAAATGGTCCTCAGAGAAATTTTACCAACAATTTTTTGTTTCCAAAGTATTCAGCTGACCCAGTCTTCAACAACCAACATGATGTAGCATGTCTTTTGAGTTAATGCGAGGGAAATAATGGTTAGCAATGCAATGGTAGCAAATTCAAATGGTCAGCTGAAACCTATAACCTTTCTCCCTTTCACTTTTTCTGTGAAATAAACGTGCTTGGGCTTAAATAGGTATTTTAGTTAGAGTGGTTACACAGGCCACTCTCTCACTCAAGTTGTAAGCAAAAAGAGATTTAAAACTATTTCCAACGAATAATATTTCCATAAGGAAAGGAAATATAATTGATTCACTTGCAACTCAAATCGGAAATTGATTAGAGTCGCTTCTGAAAGTTGCCTTTGAATTTGAAACGTCCAAGAGCCCTTCCTCTTGACCATGGATGGTTGGTTGAACCTTTTTATTCAGTTACTTTTAAAAGTCGAAGAGCGTAACTCTTTCCTTCGAACTTTTAAATCAGTTTTTAATCAGTGTGAAGAAAATAAGAAATATTGCGAGCAACACGACCAACAGTTTTTCCAACAAATAGAAATGGCTGATTTCCTTTTATCGAGCAAATCCTCTGAATAAGCTGATTGTAAATTTGTTGCTAAGTGCCTCGAAGCATGTCACTAAACTCAAAACATCTGTTGACCGATGTGGCCCACTGAACCTCTGGATTCCCGCCATCAAGGACACCTCATGAACAACTGTCCCAGGCTCATATTCAATTCCACTCGCAGGAATTATCAACATTGTGGGTGGAGCTGCAAAGACTGCACCCATCAATCCACCAGCACATCACGGACAATAATTTCGGCATGTCACCAGAAAATTTTCGAATTTATTACTTCTTTGTCAGCCGTCAGTCGTCAGCGTGTAATCGTTTGCATTACAGCCACAACGTGTTTGTTATTCTCATCTAATTTGTTGTTTTTGTGATTCGAGTTGAGTGTGATTTGACATTCAATTTGCATGCTCACTGCGTACACGTACAGTGCACGCATTTGATTTTGCATTTCACGACTGTTGATTAGCCCGCCCGTCACTTGCTCGCACGGGACGCTATAAATTTCCACACAGACAAACGCTCGCCGAACCCTTGACCGAAAAATCCCAATATTATAACAACTCGCATGAATGATTATTTTTATTTAAAAAAAGCAAAAAAAAATTATTTTTTTATTTTTTTTTTACTGCTCCGCATCAAACAGTTCTGGTGTTCTGCATATTAATGAACCGATTCTACACATCTAATCCGTCGTGAGTGGTTTTGGTTTTGCATTTTCAAAAAAAAACTGAGTTGAAAAAAAAGACTCCTCTCACTGCCACTGTCATCGGTTCTCCTACTTCTAATGATGGCACTTAGGGAAAAGGAAAACACTCCCAAGCCCAATAATGCACCACTTGTTGCACGTCGCATCTGTATGCCTTAAATTTCAAGTGAAGGGATACGAATCGACCTCCTGGTTGTGGTTTGTGTCTTTTTTTTATCTCGTTATCGGTTGTGAATCCCTTGGGATATGGTCTCTTCCTTGTTTTGTGTTTAACCGACACCGCAATGTCGTACGATGATTGCATCTCAAGTGGCAAGAATGCATTGAAAAGATTTGTCGGCGATGTGCGGGCGAACATGAGAACCTTCCTGCTGCGGTACCTGCTGCAGTCGCTTAAAGTGAAATACTTCTGCCAATCGGTCAAGAGGTTGAGTGGCCGAGGTTGAGAAACAGATGTACGAGAGATGTACAAGATGTTTTCCGTAGTTTTTGTCAAAATGAGGAGTATCGGAACTAAATGAGTAAGTCACAATTCTGCCTTTAGTTTTTGAACTAAACAATTTTTAATCAGGGCAAAAAGTCTGCGTAATCTCTCTAATCAGGTGACGAAGAAAATTTTGGGAGTATATAGTAAACGTCTAGTATGTTCAATTCTAACTATTAATAATATTCATCCTTTCGGTGCGGCCGGAAAACAAGAGATCAATCGAGCCAGCCTCGGAAAGACAACTCCCCAACCTTTCGTTAAGATCTGTTGGTTTATACATTTGCTTAAATACAATAGATACTTTGTTTCTGTTTAAATACATTACAACGTCATAAGAAGCTTAGCGTCATAAGAAGAACTTAGCAAAAACTGACGAAATATAGACAGCGGCCAAAAATAAAATAAAGAAAATAAAAGAAAGTTATAATTTTTGTGACAAAATATTATTTTCAGACATGTCCATCCATCAAATTGATTGTCAGGTCACGAATTGTTAGTGTTTAGTAGTTTATTCAATAAAGACAAAAAATGAAGGAGTTTTGATTAAAATTCTGTGAAAATTATTTCAGTCGATCACGGGCAAAATATATAATACTACGCACAAATCAACAGCTGAGACATTTATTTGCAACTTCCTTAGCCTACTTCATTTCAAAACGTAGTGGCACCGATGTCCTAAAGTATTACAACCATTTTGAAAATATTGACCAGTCAAATTATTGAATTGTTAAAAAAATTTATAAATTCCAGTGAAGTCAATATGTATTGTGTATACACTGAGCGAAGAATTTAATTCAGCAGCAGGCAAGTTTGGAAAAATTCTATAGAATGATGATGAATGAATATAATCTACTAAGCCTCATGTAGGCCAGTGTAGCATATAGCTTTAGGTACCACAGTTTTTAAGGAACCACATGTTTTTTAATAAATATTCTAATCAGTATGTTGTCGGCAATTGCGCTTGCTAGGAGACCTTTTTTGCAATGGCTTTTTTAAGGGTCAAAAAGACTGTAGGTTTCAGCAACATTCTACGGAAGTATACTTTCATAAAATTGAGCTTAGAATTCACCACATTTTTGATCTTACTCCAGTTGAATTGAATCTACCTTAAGTAGTTAATTCACGTTGTTAAACAAACAATTTGAAAAACTCGAGGCGTAGTGCGTTCTGTTACCCCAATTTTCCAAGACTTAGTTGATGGTTTCCCTATTGCTCATGGATTGTTTGGCATTAAAGGCTTGAATCGTTTCCGGATTGTTGGCATAATAACAGTTTTTCACGGTTCCCTACAAAAAAAAAATCCAATCGCAGATCCAAAACGGCCAATTGACATCGCCAAAACGTCCTCTTAAGATTCAAGTGAAAAACAGCTGTCAGTATCAAAATAACCTACGATAAGGAACCTGAAGAAGCCACTAGATGGCCCACCCTTGATACGAGACGTTATATTAAGACTTTAATAAATTCTTCTAAACAAATCTTGGAGTTTGCCTGCACAACATCAAAGAAATTGAATATGGAGCTGGGAAAGTTTTCACTGTAGAGATGGAGAATTATGTAATTAGTTTTGTTCTGCACTAAGCGATTTGTATTTAAAAAAAACAATTGCTAATAAAAATCAGCCAAAAAGATTCAGTTGAAGTCCGTAAATGAGGGAGGTACAGTCGAATCCTTCTAAATCGAACACTCTCTAAGTCGAATTTCTCTCTAATTCGAATTTTTTGTCCATATTTTGGCTTCTCCTTCCCATATATAAAAACCATTCTCTAAGTCGAACTCCCTCTAACTCGAACTAATTTTGATGTCCCTGAAAGGTTCTCAGAAGGAAATTAAATAAGTTGTAAAACTGCAAAGTCATTTAGTATCAACTCTTTCCGTCTTTAGAAAAATAGATAAAAACTAATTTAGCACCAAAAGGTAACTTTATGTGGATGATTGTTCCTTGTTGATTTTGGCCAAAGTTAGAGCTCTTCTCCATGCTTCTTAACATAACCATGGAGCAGTTTTTTAAAGCCACCTGCGCCAGCGATTTATCATTTCAAAATATGGGGATGATGGAAGAATAGGAGCACGAAACCGTGCAAAACACTCTAGAAAACGGGAAGGAAGTTGGACGAAACCAAAAAAAAAAACCGAAGTGATTCTACAAGGATTTCGTTATTCCTTTGGAATGAAAACCTAAAAACACTTGTTATTTCGAGACAGTCAAAAAAGCACAAGGCGAGTGGTATTTATAAAAACGCTGGACTATCAGGTCCATCACTGGATCATATGGTTTTCCCGTTCGAAATGCAAAACGTGTTTTTAAATGTTTTTTTTTCTTCATTTTTTAAATTAAATTTGTTTTATTATTCATTAAACCATTTGCAAAATACGTTCTCGTTTACATTGAACTTTTGACTTGACTTCCGAAGAGATGAAGACACACAAGGATTTGTCTTACAGCCAGACGGTGGCTCTTTTCATTTCAGATATGTCTGACCCCGATTAAATCCAATCGATCTGCTCTATTTTCATCCAACACATCTATCAACTTATTCAACTCGTTTCCTGCTGTTCTAGATTTGACGATCAATTAATTCCAAAGTATTTCCCCCGCCTTTTAATGAACTTCTCAGCGGATTATCATCTGCACTGGATTGAATAATTTCTTTCACGAATTCCACACAAGTGTGTCCATAAAAAAAAAAACAACAAATGCAATTGGCGTGCAAAATTAATTAATTTATCTGATCCCTCGATGCCGACTGTCGACTGCTGAGAGGGGGGTGAACCTACTCGAGTGAAAAATCGTAAAGAAAACTTCACACCGCGCTGTGGTTGCACTGCGAAAATGTAGTTCGAGGTCCTACTGCGGTTGTACTCTTTTACCATATCGGTCCAAAAAAATAGAAGAAAAAAAAAAAACTATACGCATTGACGCAAATCGTCTGTCGGTCGATGTCAAACGCGTTAAACTTTCGATTTTCGCTTTGGTCATTTCCTTCTGTGGGGAGTTTGCGGCCTGGTTATCGACATTCGATTTTTTGTGTTATCGACCGATGCAAAAGACGAAATCGATGACAGCACATCCACATAAAAGTAGCCGTCGAAAAGGCTGCCCCATCCAAGTGCTGACGTTATCGATCCTTGCGGTTATCGATCATCAACTGGCGCGCAGGAAAATCCATCAATTCAAAACGAAAACCGCCGATTGTGTGGGGAGTACCTGTTTGACACACGACTGGCAGCCAGTGTCAACATTTGTGTATCTTGTATCTGAGCTGCGGTTTCCTTCTGAGGTTTTGCTTCAATTCGCTTGAGTTGATTCTCTCCATCACAATTGAATCTCCAACCGAGAAGGGGCACCGAGCGGCAATCGTGAAATTGTTTTTTTTTAGTTTTTTTGGTTTTCGGTTTTTGCCAATTGCAATGTCATTGTTTTGTTCGCCGCACGCTGATTTTATCTATCGACACACAGGGCAGACAAATTTAGGTCGATTGTCTTGAGAGATCACTCTCGAGGTGTAACACACCCGTTTTTATGGCGGCGTGTGTATCTGTTTTTTTTTTTTTAATAAAAATTTCACTTTTCGTTTTGCGGGTTTTTGCGTGTGGTACTTTTCCTAATGTGATGTAATAATTTCTTTACGGGTCTCTTGTATTTTTTTATTCATTTTTTTCAGCTCGAAATCTCGGTTAAGGTTGTGAGTGATGTACTCCATCATAATATTTTTTTGAATGGATTTTTTTTTTGGAAAAAAAAAAACAACTGAACTAAACAATATTGCTTCCTCTTGTTGCTGTTGTTGGAGGCAAGTCCTTCGGGATACATTAAAAAGGGGCGTTCCTCTGTATTTTGTATGCCACCAGAGGGATAGGGTCGACCATACAGGAAAAACTCGATTTTCACAAAAAAAAAAAAAAAAAAATTAGAAACCAAAAACCAAACGTAGGGACGCGTTAACGATACACGCAGCTGAAACACCACGAAAAAAGGATACACCTCGTATATTTTTGGAGCAAGGCTAATTGTCATTCCGTGTTTAACCGCATTTTAATGATCCCTCTCCAGTGGTGTGTCATGTCGTCAAGTAAAAGGGGATGGAAAGTGATTTTTGTTATAAAGTATCTTGCGGAAAAGGAAGATATAAAATTAAATTATTTTAATTACGCCTGTGTATGTGTGTGAGTTCGAGGGCTTGGTTAATGCATGCAGTTACAAGGAATTGAGGCAATTTGAGGTGTCGGCAGGATTTTCAATTGAATTTCGTCGGTGTGGTGTGTGGGACACTTTGAAGAGACAACAACGGCATCGCATCATGACGATGAAGGAGAGGATGTTTGAAGGTTATGCATGCCTTGTTTGCATGTGGAATACATAAATTGTTTGTTGTAATGTGGTCTGGTCTGTGGAAGTGTAGCAAGGGAGGATGGCCGGATAAACGATGAGAAGCTGACGCCAGGGAGCTCATAGTAAGCAATCCAAGTTAATAAAATCAACAACTTGATTGCTCGATTTTTGCAATGAGATAAAGAAACAACTTTGCTTTTTATTGGGCTTCTAAGATTCTACTTTCAGATTTCAGATTGTTTACTTTGAGTGAAACTAGTCGGGGAAGGTTTTTTATTTTTTCAATCGACTAAGTGTACGAATTAGAAACAATAAAAAGAATTTATTTTCTAAAAGGAATCTTGTATTTGACCCAGTCTGTACGATATAATTTAAAAATCGACATAAGAACTTAAGGATGACGTTCACATTAGTGTAAATCTGCCAGGATCAGTTGCTACTTTTAATAGAAACTGATCCAGAGAAGTCGATCTGAAGCAAAAGTTCTTTTATAAGGAAATCGCTGTGCCAAAAAGGGCACTGTAGGGCTTTTGATAAAAATGAGAATAACTTGATTCTTTTTTAGCAACTTTTACTTCACTTTACTCTTGTTGCCGCTTGGTTTCTTAAGAAGTTCGGAGACATGGCTCTGCTTATGCAAAACAAACAATATTTACATCACGATGAGGTTATTCAAAAACATTATTATCATGTATATACAGTGGCAAAAAAATAATTAGAAACCATGAATACAATTCTTCTATATTGACTTAACGCACATTACACACAAGATAAAAGCGTTGGCAATTCATCCTTATTGGCAGTTGTTATTGTCCATTGTTTTTCAAATTGTTTTGGTCACTGAAATGCATCCAGTAAAAGTTATTTCGCAAAACAGAGCAATGTCAGTGTATTCTTGTTAAAAACTCTTTGGAAAAATATTTAGAAATATTGGGACTGCGGTTCGAATTTCCTAGAAGTTTTTAACGCAGTGTATTTGTTCTGTTATATTATCTTAGTTTTCCTGACAAAATGGGGAAAAATAAGAGCAGCAGACCGAAATAAATGAAGCGCATAATACAACAGCACTGCCAGGAAAAGGCTTCTGTGAATTTTGTAGGTGGAGACTTTATGTGTTATAAAAATGTGTTCTAAATCTATACGGATTATTTTATTTTACTACATAAAATATTTATTTTACTACATACATATTTATTTTGACTAAATTTTAAAACTAATTCACACAAATGACCTTCTGACATTGGACGCGAGGTTAAGACATCCTAAATGTACTAGGTGTCCAATCAATGGACAGACGTACAACATAGGAAAGAAAAAAAACCTATACAGAAATAGGCAGCATGGAAAATACCCTGAGTGAGAAAAACTGCAGTCAGAAGAGGTAAACATATTTATTAACTGAGTAAGGCGAATCCATTTCAGACCAGTAAGGACGTTCACTTAGCTATGGTGACTGATTTAAGTAAGCAAGTAACATCCAGAACTAATAGGAGCAGATGACTGAGCGTAAAAAGCCGCATGTTTAAAAAAAAAATAAACAAAACGTCTGCTAGAATTTGCAAACGAAAAAAATCATTTGCCATTCGGAAAAAAAATATTTTGCAGTAACGAATTCAAGTTCAACATGTTTGGATTTGATGGTAAGAAGCATGTGAGACGGACTGCAAACAAAGAACTCGAACAGAAAAGTATACCATCAAGCATGGGGTGGAAGTGGAATGGGTCCCCATATTTATAAAAAGATATTTTGCTAATATTATGGAACAGTTGGTTATGTGCCAAATACTTATATTTTTGAGCAAGACAACGGATTCCCAAGACATTTCATGCGTTGTAAAATGATGGTTTGAAGGTGAAAATGTAAATGTTTTTTTTGGGAACTTGTGGGCTGTTGTGGATAGAGTTCTGCATCAAAATTGATAAAGAATTTATGGCAGCTTTTTAAGAACTTCAAACACCTTTGGAAAAGTAGGCAGTTTACTTAAACGCTGCTAGTTTGTTATCGTCATTAAGGCTTATCCTACAAAATATTTTTATTTTTTTTCAGTCAAATAAATATATTTAAATAATAATATTTTGTTTCTTTATTATTTCCTGTTTAATTATTAATCTTCCTCTTCCGCTTCTAATTATACATAAAACTTATTGACTTTTTTTCGTTTATGTGATTATGTTTGTGAAAATCCTTTTTTCTCTTTGCTTGTGTCAGCAAAGGCACATTGAAGTTGCCTTTTGGTAAAAAAAAATATGTAACAAAAAAAAATGCACTTTCATTAGAAACTATTCTCTTCTAAAGAGGTTTCTATCAATGTATATCTGTTTCCTTTATAAATATTTGTCTACTTCCCTTTTTTTTTTCAAAAGTTGGCTCACAAATGTATCACAACTTGCTTCAGTAGAATTCATCTTACCTTAGTAATGAAACGATTCATTCTAAGCCATCGTTGCTTCATTTTCTCTATCAATATTGAAAGAAAAGACAACATGAATTGTAAGGGTTTTTGCAGAAAACGACATAAGTTGTAGTCAGTTGTTAGCTAATCTTTTGAAAATTATGGCAGATAAAACAAATTTAAAGACGCCGTCTTAACTTCAATTACTTAAAGGGAGCCTCGGTATTATTTTTGTCTAAATCTACTTCCTAGTACGAATTTCAGCCAACATTCGGAAAATTTCCTTAAAGTCTGTAGTCTTACTGTTCTGTTTAATAATGTTCAAAACCAAGTTGTAGTAAATAAAAAGACATCAAAACTCTCTGTAACCTGGCTTTAAAATGCAGTAAACTGGAAAAAAAAGAGAGTTTTCCAGCAGCAGACATATTTTGAGACAGTTCTTTAATTAAAAATCTCCTAGTTGATGTTCAGCAAAAAAGAATTCACAAACAAAAACATCCATATTCTTCCACAACATCACTCAAAAGTTCGTGAAGTCAACCAAAACAAAGAGCACTTTAATATGCAAAGAATCGGATTAGACTCCCCCCATTGCCGATTACCATAAACCAACCAAGCCCGACGACGAACCTCCATATTCAAGCACTGCTCACGCAAATCTCGTCCAACTAATACCTTCGCACCTTATGAAACCACAATTTCCTTTCGCCTCCACAAGTCGCACACTTATCTCCGTAATCAGGACTCCGATTGCGGTTTCTTGTTCCCTCGATAAGGGCGCATTCCAACCAGCCCGCCTCCACCCCGGATATTTCCATTTCCGTGTGTGCTTTTCCACACACACACACTCGCCATCCGGTTGTGGCTCCGGCTCTGCAGGACACCCTGCAACTATCCCAGGGAATCATGCAAAACTCAATCTCTGCCAATTTTTGAACCGACTCGCTCCGAGCTTCGACTTTCGGGCGTTTAGTGATAGATACAAGAATATTTAAATTTAAATTCACTTCGCATGGAATGCGGTTCGCAACTCGCCTGCCATACGGCACGCAGTGGCACGCCAACGACATGTGTGCATTTCGGCTGCTCCTGCGCTCCCCGTCCCGCTCCCCGGCCAGCGGGTGCACACCACCACACGTCCCAAGGAGAGAAGTAAATGTGCAGCCAGCAAAATATAATATTCATGTCATGCCAAGGAACAACTTTTGCTTTTCATTTAGCCAAGGCAAGTTCCGTTCTACACAGCTACAGCGGCGACGACGGATGGTGGGTCTTGTGAGCGTTCCGAAAACGCACACAAAACGCCAACGACACACGCATTTTATTTTCGCGCTCGTCGATCGTTCGCTGCAGGTTAAACGGCCAGAACCTGGCATCTGTGTATCTGCGGCAGCGATATTTGGCCTCTCACTAATGGTTCTTGCGATCGCACGTACGTGTAGGCATTGACGACCACACTCGCACCGCAATGACAACGCACGCCGCCGTCGCTGTCGCTGCGGGTTCATGTGCGTATACGCGACAAAAGTGCATTCTATTGGCCACTGCCGCTGCCGTTCCGCCGCCACTGCCGCAACCGCAGTCGCAGTCGCAGCCGCAGCGAGAGGGTGAGGAAGTCACGAAGGTGGCAGCGCGGCGGAGGCTGATCGGCGCAACTCGCGCAAATGGAATAGATCCAATAAAGAGACATGATAACCCTGACCTAAACGCGGATAGCGATTTTGAAATATTTTATTTTTACTTTTTAGCGCTGCTTTGTACGGAATGAGTTTACAAATAAAAACGAATACAAAACGAAAATAAAATAAATGAGAACGATTTAAACGGATCTCGTTGGCATCGTTTTGAGATTATTTATGAAGTCGCTCGCTTGCACACACACTCACACGCACGCAACTATGTGCCGAAAGTGTTACAGTGTTACATTCTCAAAAAAAAAAAAAACGAGGAGGAGAAAAACTCAGGTCGCCAGAATGAAGACTGTCGATGTGGCGTTGTCAAAAGAATGTTTGGAAAATGCCGTCTTATGTCATCGTTCGGTGGGGTGGGCCGATTTGGGTTGCGATCATTTCTATCAACAGGAAGCTATTAATCGTTTTCTAAGTGGGAATAGGCTACACGTTTAAATGCAATTTATCAGTTCTTCTTTGGAAGCAAATTAGTGAGACGTTATTTAGTAAGGAGGAGTACCTGTTGAGGAAGAGTGTCAGGGTCATTTCAAACACAGGATTAAATAAAAATCTCAATGATGAGATATATTCGACAATGAAGAATACACTCGCAAAAGGTTTAGATATTCGCGTAAGTGAGTAAAATGTTCAGGACTTGAACTGGCTCTTGAGCATGACGGAAAGATAAATATTTAATTCAGTAAGAGCGACAGGACTAGGCGGAATATAATTCTAAGACTTATTGAATATAGTGCAAACAAAAATTTTCAATTCTGCAAATTCCTATATTCACTAGCGAGACCAAATTCTCAACAATATTACAGTACCTCAAAGTAATAATGGGACAAGCAAAAATCTTTAACATAAACCTTCGTTGAGAGTTGAATTAGTTTCGTAACGTTTAAGAGTTCGGAGAAAATAAGCTTTACGTTCCAGATTTTTGATTGTCCCGTCATTACTTTGAGCTACTGAATTCTTTTATTTGATAAGTTCTAAGATGAAAAAAGCCTCCCACGGTTAAGGTACTTCAAGCGTTGTTGTCCGTGGACGTATCAAGTATAGACCAGGTACTTATTAATTTTGGATGCAAAAGGATGCAAAAAAAACCAAATTAATTGTTACAATAAAACACGACTTTCCTGTATAACTTGACTTATATTTCCCGTCGAAGAAAATTAAGATAACATTCTTTTAGTACTTTTTCAGTTTGACAAGATGATGAAAATAGGGAGTGTCGATGAACCAGTTGTACTGCGACCTTAAAGATCTAATGTACCCTAATAAAACTTTATAACTTAAATTTACGTATTTTTTGTTATTTCATCGTCTACGACGTCTCAATAGACGTTTGATTAAGTACGATCGTAATTCTACTCAATTTTTTAGCCACATTTCTTTAAAACGTTTCTTCAGGCTTGGAAATAGTTGCAAAGTCTAAATAAACAGAAAATCACGCCCTAATCACTAAATTATCGTAAGCGACATTTTAAGCAAAAATGAGTTAATGATGCACTTCGATAGTTTATTCGATTGTGAGTCTTTCTGCATCATTTTTTTTTTTTTTAATAAAGTATTCCAGTTAAAAATAACAGAGAAAACAAAACTTATCGTATCGTAAGCGACATTTACATTTTTTAAGCTCAGACAAAAAACAAAAAAAAGCGTCTTCTGTGAAATTTTCAGTTTGTTGCTTACGATAATTGGCGGTTAGGGTGCGATATTTTAAAGGGAGTAGCAGTTTATAGTCCTAGTTCTTTACGATACTGACGTTTTAATTTTGGAAAATGTTTGCTAAAGTAGTGAAACTATTTTACAACATAATCTAAGCAATTTTTTGTGGCGAATTATTCGACAGCTATGTTTTTGTAACATTTCTTCCTTGCGTTTTATCAACCTTTTCCTGGAACTCCTTTCATCATCCTTTATTTCACAAAAACCCAATATTTAAACGATTTAAATTAGTAAGACATTTCTCAACCTTCATCGCTCGCTTGAATCTGAAAAATGCTTCTTGTTCATTTAATAGAAAAATTCTAAATTTGGAACTCTAAATGTCTTAAGCAAATCCTGCCCTTTCTCACCGTTAAGTTTTTTTTTTTAAATCACAAAAATGAATTATCATTTCGTTTTAAAATAATCAAAGAGTTGAAAGAATTTTTTTTAACTCAGTCTGGTCTTCTAGTTATGCACATAAGGTGTGAAACACGACGCAGCAATATTTTCGATCTCCTTGTTAAAGGGACGCTGGAAGGCGGACACCTGATATCTTTAAATCAATGTCACTATTGAGATTTTCTTCACCCCAATAAAGATTTCCTTTACTTTTTTGTCCCAAAATTGTAATTATAATTTTAAAAAATTCGTGAACTAAAATTGTGACATTGCAGACACACTGCACTCATTTTTATTAGGTTATATTTTCGTAATGAAATTTCTTTGAATTAAATATTTATAAGATCCGATAATATCTACTGCTAGTACTCTCGCAATTTGTTTTAATTATATTATAAAAACATTTTAGCCACAAAGTATGTTGCTAAACAAATCAAACATTCATATACATAAGTTATTACATGAGTACAAAGATGAAAACAAAACAAATCAGTGCAACCTCTACTCATTTAACTTTGCATGCCACTATATTTCCGTTATTAAATTGATCAGCAATCTTGGATTAATGTGTAACTCATTTTCCGGTCTCACTTAGATCAGATAATTCATAAAGCTAAGTGAGCATTAAGAACTGCGATACGTTGTCAAAAAGCATTCACTGACTCATACAAAACTAGGTCACAGATCAGATCTTCGAAATCAGATCTATTCACTCCTTTTCAAAAAGAAGCGTACTGAAAAATAGTTTTAGAAAAATGAGCAAATACATCAATGCCTCATTTTGTGTCGTTAATTAATTAATTTAGACAATAAAAACACGACGAATCGAATTAACGATTACCGTGTATTTTATATAAAAAGTTAAATAAAATCAACGCAGCTTCGAAATCGTGAAAATGTTTAAATGACGCATCTTCAAAATCATACAAATCAATTTAATGCAAAGCGAGCCCTTAGTGTATTTTGTTCAACACTGTAAGATTGGAAATGATATCGATAATGTTCCTGTGTGCTGCATTATCATCGTTATCGGCGCAACACAAGTGTCCGGTCCGGACCTCCTGGCGCAAGCTGCTCGCCCCTGCTCTATCTGGATGAAGGAGTTATGTACAGCAATACAGAACAGTAGGAGTTAAAGGAATATCTTAAGCCAGGGACAAAAGTGCATCTTCGAAAACTAACACTTCCTGACAATATTTTGTGATCGATTCTTTAAAATCATTGCAGTTGATCACATCCTTAACTTAAAGAGTGTTGGCATCGTAATGGACGTTTTTTTTTTCGAAATGTACTTGGCTTAAATGCAGCCTCGTAGATGACTTAAATGTCTTAGGAAAAGATGAGTGTAGATTTAAGTGTTTACGAAAAAGATGAGTGTGTCATCTCATCCTGTCAACTTCTTTGTCGTTTATCTTGACCTCAATTTCACGTCAAGCTTGATTAATATTTTTCTTGACTGTCAGAATGTTCACAAAACTATATACCGAGCATCTTTAACAATCCTACAAAAGAATTGAACACCGTCAATTTGCAGTTCCGACCAAGCAAAACATAACCAAAAAGATTGTTGCATGGTGTTATTGAACTTGGTGCGTAAACAAAGAATAAATCGTAGATTTTTCCAAGCAAACAAACAGCAGCAGGACATCAACTCTGACTTCAACTACCTGTTGTAGTTCAACTACTGAATAATTTCCCTACCAATTTGTCGCATAATTTAAAAGTTTCCTCATCATTACACTGCACTGTGCTAAAAACAAAACCAAAAGAAAATAATCCTAAGCACAAAGATGCATCATCATTAATTTAAACATTTCTTTCGTCCTCTTTACGTGCTTTTAGCATTATCGACATCTACTTTTTTTTTTTTTTTTTTATTTATTCTACCAACATTCCAACAGACTGAACTGCAGATATCTGCTAAATGTATCCATATCTATAATCCAAGGGCCGAAGGGAGTAAAGATATGTTTCAGTCGTTCAATTGATTATTTGGACGTGTATGTGCTCGATGCATGTGAGGTACGCTTCACTGGACATGAGTGATTTTTCTAAGTCTTTACCTTGGGTTCTTGCAGGGATGGATTGAAAAGAAAATTTAAATTGGCGAATTCTTTGGCGCCCTGCTGTTTTCGTGACATTCATACGAAAGAATTTGTCCTAGAAATGAAGACCATTGGAGAGTGTTGGTATAAAAGTTGTTTATGACTTTAAAATGAGAAAGAGAATTCTGACGAAGGGAAACTGAGTTCTTGTAACAAACTCCCTACTTTTTGCCATATTTTTTCTAAGCCGTAATTCGAAAACCTCTTTTTTTCTGCAGTCCGACGAAGTTGAAGTTAAAGTTTGAGGTCTATTAAGGCAAATATTGCAATTGATTTTCTTACATTGCCAAGCTTAATTACTATGGCTGACTTAAAGATATGTCAAGCTTAAAAATTATATTAAGGGGTATTTTTTCGACAGCAGGAAATCGCCAAAAATGCAAAAGACGTCTAACTTTTATGCTTCTCACAAACAAAATAAATACGCTGAAACGGTAAACACATGTTCGAGACGAGTGTACCAACATAACAAAATAAAAAAAAAATCGATAATCGAATGTACATAGCCCCCAAATTTGAAAATTCACCTTACTTTATGAACAGTCCTCGTACATGCCCAGCTTGGCTCCATTGGCTTTCTTAAAAGTAATGAATAGAACTAAACTTAAGGCTCAGACGCTTAAGAAATGCGAACTATCTGTATCTACAAATCACATATGACAGATCAGTGTTAACCAAACCACAACCGCAGATATTATATATAAGGCACCAAAATAAAAATCCCAAAAAGGAATAAAAACCAATAAAATGAATGAAATGTCAAACACACGACGTCACCAGACTGCGCCCCAAGCAAATTACCCCCATGGCGCCCCTACCACCATGGCACACCACGCCAGTCCCGCCGTGAGACTTCCTCGAGCATTTTAATCTCGCATTGCATAATCATATATCATTCCCATGTATTGATGATGAATGCATTTGTCAGATGGAAGAAATGGCTCTGTCGCTGCTGTCACTGTCTGTTTGGTCGCATGGCAAACGATGCAATTATTATCTCGTTGATTTGCGAATTGAACACACGCTCAATCCGGATTCCGTGGATGTCCGTCCAGCGGCAATTACCCGCACAATTCTGAGTCCATCCTCTTGGCTTCTCGACTCGTGAGATCATTAGAAGCATCTCCATCGTCATTTCCACCACCACTCCGCAACAACTTCATTGTATTTGGGGTCCACCAAAAGAGTGCACAGCCGCCGCCGTGCAAAACTCGGTGGGAAACAGCCTCGAAATTGAGCACAGCCCATTGTGGCTTCGCAGTCGATCGCGGATCGAACATTCGCGCCGATCGACGACGGTGCCGGTGGGATATCGGATGTGGAAGCACGCAGACATTTAAAATGCGCACCATCAGGCCCCACCAGGCGCAGCTTTGAAAATTAAGCAGCGATTAGCGCGAGTATACACCTGTAAAGAGGTCCCACCTCTTTCTCGCTCAGCCGCTGTCCGTCTCGCTCTCCGGTAGATCGACGGAGTGTGTTGTGTCACTTGGATGTGTGTTCACCTTTTAATGAATTTCTGCAATACCGGAACGTGACGGGGCAATTTAGGTCAAATACACCTTAAATTGGTTTTAAGCGACTTCAACGCCCCGCACTCCGCCTTGTGGCTTTCCGCCCAGCCGAGTAGTCGGCGGGTTGTCGTCCGACGGTCGGGCGGTCGCACGGACAGTGGACGGGACGGACGATTATGCGCGAGTCATGGGATATTGTGTATCGACGGATCGATACTTTCGATTGCAGCTCTTTTCATTACTCACCTATCAATCGGTTGTTCGTTGCAGTGAGGGGGGGCTAACGTGCAGACGAATTGGTGTGTTTTTTTTCGTGTGGCGTGCAGGAGAACACAACACACAGCACCTTTTTTTTGATGGGGAGTTAGATTCATTGTCTAAACATGCCGATGGCGTTAATTAAGAGATTATAATTACTGAATTAAAGTCGCTGCTGAGCGTGTGTTGGGCCGCGATAAGAGGGGTGTGTTTAGGCCCGGTCGGGTATTTTGTTTGGGCTTATCGCGGGATCTGCTGCTGCTGTTGGTAACAAGTGTAACTGAGCACGTTATTTTTTTTTGGGCAGAGTCCGACGGGGAGCTGTAAGTGGACTTCAGTGTAACAAGAGGTTAGAAGAGGTGACCTTTTGGTGTGTGTTGTGAATTGAAACCAGAGCAGAAGAAGGCGTGTGTGGTGCCCTCGTAACTTGGGGTTAACCGATCGATTCGATCGCACTGATGACGGTGGTGGGTTTTTCTTGGCAATGGTCCACATTTTATGGGAGACAGATTTTGGGTTCAAGCAGTATATATTTTTTTTTCAGTTTTAATTTATTTTGAAGAGGGCTTAAGCGGTCAGAGGGTTTGTACAATATTGGTCGCCTTTAATGCTTGTGGCTTAGTTTTTGACGCATACAAAAGCGATCAACTGTGGAAGAAATACTCCAAGTCATATTCCAGGACACTCCTGTCAATCGATCGCTAAAGATGGACCGTGAAAAATTATTTTACAGTGTTTTTTTTTTTTGTTTTTTTCTGCCGGTTTGGAACCTCAATAGTCCAAGCCATTTGTTTAGAGCCAGAATAGCGATGAATTTGTGACAAAAAAATGCAATTCCAACCATAAAACAAGATAGCAGAGATGTAAAAGAATGAAGTCTCTTGATTTAAGAAATTAATTGATTTCATGACTGTGGTTTTTAATTCATGAATTCACTTTGGAATCAAGATTGAAATATTAAAATCCCTATTCTTTTTGTTAATTTTTTCTCCATGCCAATCCCCATTCTTTTTTTAGATTGCACTAGTCCTTTGGGACAATCATTGTATTGAACAGACCTATCAAATTCAATTTTAATTCTTAATCCCTTTTAAGTATATTCACATTGTGTTTGTACTTAAGAAATTTCAAGTACAAGAAATTGTAATTAAAGTGAACTTAAGTACAAAAATACTTAATTATCTTACAGGTCTGGTATTGAAATCAATTGAATGCAAGTCTTTAGAATTATGTAGCATTCTTTGAAGACATATTTAGATCCCCATCATTTGCTTTAAGTCTCACCATTCACTGTAAGTCAACCGCATTCACTTAACCTTCATTCGTACCTCGGATGGGTCTTTTTGACCCAAAAGCAGTCTTTTTCTCACAAATATCTTCTCAGATATGAGACATACAGTTTTGAAATTCAGTGCAAATAAAAACATTTTAATTTGCTTATTGGGTTCGTTACAAAAGAAATAGTAATATTACAGTCCCCGGATGTGTTCAACTTTTTTAATTGAAGCCTTAAAGATGTTAATATATAAAAACTTTGAGTATGATGTCCAAAAAGGTGAAATTTGGTTCCACTATTGTGCCAGGCTAGCTCCTTATTTTAGCAAATCGGAAATAGGGTAAATATTTTTTTTAGGGTTTTCTTACTGAAGAATCAATGAAAACCTTTTAGAAAAACTTCGATACCTGCCTGTCTATCCGATTCATAAAACCGCTTATGACTTTTTTTTTAGTTGCCCTTATAGTTTTGAATTTGGTTGCCCCATCCATACGTCGCTTTTTCCAAATCAATCTGATCCTTAATGAAATAACTATACAAAGCTTTATCCTTAAGCAGTTACCACCCATTTTAGACTCTGAACCACCAACATGCGATCATGGAGACAACACACAGCTCTTAAATTTGGAATTTGGAACAAAATATTTTTTATGAGCTTTTGAAATCATCACAAGCTAAACATTTTTGCATAAAAAACCGCAATCTGTTTTGTACAGTCTAAAATGACCCCCCAAAGATGAAGAAGTCACAATCGAAGGCTATTTACTTGCATACAACACTCACAATTTACAGTTGAAAACCTTCCGCTTATAACTTAAAAAATATTAATTTCCTTACAAAATATTCAGGAGCTCGTTTTACACCTTGGAAAAAAAAATTTAGATTTTTTAAGGGGTAGACGAATTTTCAATTTCAATTCAAATTGCGAAGCTGGAAGGCATCGAACTGAACTGCTAGTCCTTAGAATTTATTGAACAATTTTGAAATTAGGGCGAAGAATTAATAAATAGAATGAAAGGGAGCAAAACTAGTTTTGAACAAGTCTTCTTTTCAGACGAATATATAAAAATATAAAAGTGTTCTACAGGAGCAAAAATCTGAAATCTTGTAAACGATTTGTTTCTTACACAAAAACACTTTCGATTTGCTACAGAAAACTAAAATTGTGACAACCTTAGTGAGAAGGAAATCGTCAGTAGTTTTATCAGGCTGCTATAACCAGAAGATATTGGGCACCTACACTTTGACACAAAGTCAAATTTAGCCAACAAAACTTGCCACATATTGAATGTTAAGGGATTCTTTGAACACATTGAATAGCACGCCATTTACAAACAAACCTAGTGCCGGTCACCGGTGACTCCCATTGCATTCAAAGAGAACCAATTTAATAATGTTTACAGGTAACATGTATGCAGACCAGTGTCAAATAAACCACAACCACAAGTCTTTTCTGCCATCTAAATTAAAATATCGAAAGGAATGGGGACCTATAAAATGAATAAAATGACGACAAGCAGTCGCCCACCAACGGGATTGGAATATACAGTACATTATGTAACAAATAAGAGGCATCTACTTTCAACTTATTGAATTAAGTAGCAAACAATTGCCAAGAACGGATCCAATAGATGAGTACGATGAGTTAAGACCAAGGTTTTTCTAATCCTCACTCCAAAATACGATGTTTTTGACAACCCACGGTTTTTGGATGGTTTGAGAACAATGAATCAGGATTTTGAAGCGATTTGTGTGAAAAATTACAACACTGACAAATTTATTAGACAGTAAGTTTACTTATTCAAGTAGGTAGGTAGTAAGTAGGATATCGGTATCGTTGAGTCTTGGGATCAGATCATACATTTTAGTACATTTACTCTAATAGACTAAGATTATTAATCCAAAAAAAAAAGTCAGATAAGCCACCCTTAACCCATATATAACCCATGGTTTCCATAAAGAGTCTGGAAATCTTTATTGCATGATTCTCTTTTCTTTTCTGTAAAATAAATTTATTACCATTGGAAACATGGAAGTGTACAACTTTTTTTCTTTCTTTGTGCAGTCAAATACGATCCTATAATTTATGCTAAATGATCAGCATTTGATTGGACGATTAGGTCCTTTTTTTTAAATATTGATCTGGCACTTTAATCAAGTTAATCGATGCGAATACGTTTTTACGACTTCGCCACGAAGTCCTGTAAAGCATATAACACTTTAAAACAAACCTCAGTGGACAGCAAACATCCCTTGCGGGCAGACCAGAAATAAAAGATAACCGACTGATTTGTGGAGCAGACACCTGCAATAAATGTCTCGAATAATGTATGAAACTCTAAGATGACTGCAAGTAGAATGTGAACACTGATTCTTAAAATGCAACACCTTAAAATCAGTCGGTTTCCTGTGGCGATTGACTTCAAATTTTTGATCATTTTTACTGCGACGCACTCAATAAAAGCGCTTGACCTAATCCCACCTTCGAGCACGCCCCGATCACTTACTACGCATCAGTACGCTTCCCTTAAATCGATTGTGGTTAATTTGTCACAATAATTATGTCATAGCAAGCAGTCCACTCCAACACCACCGGTTGCTGACCCTTGACGCGGATCTTCTTCGTTTTTGTATTTTGACGCAGCGGGTATTGTTTTGATCATGACACCAGTAAATGGCACCGGAATGTTGGCTGACTGCCCGAAATTTGATGAGTAAAACCTCTGGTTTCGAATTACTTTATTTCTATTGAACGCGGGAACTCACTTTTGTTTTTGGAGACAACAACGACGGGAAGTCGATTTGTGTAAACTCAAAGGTTTGCACTTAATTACGTAGTCTTGTAGTCGAGGGCACACAAAGACCAACAACTGGAATGCCCATGACGCTCCATCGTGACGGGCGGGTTCACATGTGCGATCAGGAAGGCGGTTTTGGGTCAACGCCTACATTGGTAATGTGATCAACGAAATTAGGGATGATATCCGAGATCGGGAGTGTGGTCAGTGGTGGGTTATGTTTTCGCGGGACCTTCAATTAGGACGATCCAAATGAAGATTTATGAGGTTGTGAGGAGAGATTAATCATCGGGGACAGATCGGCGTTAGAAGTGAGAATGCAGACAGTTTAGAAGTGTGAGAGAGCGATTAATTTTCTGGATAATTGGAAAGTAATCGATGGCATACAAAGACAACAAGAAATGGGAGTGTTTTTCCGGATGATAGATTTGAAATCTGGTAAGGATACAGTGCACCTGTTTGATGCTGATGTTTTTGTCATCTTCTTCAAGGCTATCCAATTTTCATTCGCTTTCTGAAGGCGCAAACTGATCAAAAGGAATCAGAAGTTCAAAGTCAAAGAGTAGTGAGATAAAGCTCAGTGAGTTTAACAACAGCTTATTCATCTCACGATCCCTTAAGTATCGGCATCCAAACTTTTGTAAGAATTTAGTAAAAATGCAAAAAAAAAAAGACTTTAGCAACTATTGAAGTCTTGGTTAATAAAGATTTGGAAATTTAGCTTACAAAATACTCTTCGTCATCTTTGGTTTAAGCCATCTGCTGAAGTTGGTAAGAATAGGGATGTGGACTATAAGTACATGGTTGACTTCTATGTTTTTTAGACTATCTGTTCTGTTATTTTTTAATCCTTTGCGGAAAACGATTGCAGTGGTATTAATCTTTTTTTTTATTTTCATAGCTCATACGTTTGCAAAAATATTCCTAAGCTATTTTTGACTACAATGTTTAGGAGTCAAAGGCAAATAGGGCATTTCGGCTGTGCGATAGAATTTAAATGCACGCCCCATTGAGTTCACGACTGCGAATGTATTAGCACCACAAAGTTCTTTGGTTAGGTTAGGTTAGAGTGGCTGGCTGGGGCTATTGAAGCCCACAGCCATACTTAGGCCAGATTAATCCCATTGTGATACCACAACGAAGAAAAATACCCCGCATCCTAATAGAACCATTTAGAGCTTCTTACGAAGCTGCAGATCTGGTTGATGCTAATTTTGCTCAGATCAACTAGACTATCAAGGAAGTGCTCAACTAGATGGGTTTTTCTACGAAGCGCTAGAGCCTCGCACGATCATAGGAGGTGAAGGATGGTTTCCTCCTCCTTCTCATCCTGGCAACTTTTGTAAAAGTCATTAGCAGAAAAGAACACAAAGTTCTTAACATTTACATGATTTTTAAAGACTTGTGCATTGTATTAGCTCTTTTAATGTCTGTCCCTTAAAAGTCCTAACCGCAGAAAAAATGTTTTCTACTTAAACAAAAACAAAGTAAAAGATCTTGAATATTTTAATTGCACTTGGAGATGTCTGATGCAGAATTACGTAGACTTAAATCGGGTTATATAGAATGAAAGACGCTTTTAATGCAATTGCGTCAATATTTTCTGAGTTGTCGGTAGTTGAAATTCATATGTTTTATATGAACTACGCTGCACATGAAAGGGTTAACAATCATCGACTGTCGTTTCCCAACTCAATCAAGTATTTTTGATGCAGATCTGTGGAAAATAATAATTCTCGTGATAATTCCAGAAGGAATAACAACCAGAGTTGTAAAAGAATACAATCTTTTGGGAATGCAGTCCCTGAATTCACGGAAAAGACATCACAATTTGTGATTTGACTGACTTCATGTCAGCCAAATGATGATAGTGATTGACTTCATTAGATAAGTGTGACTTCAATTTTAAAATCACCATTCTGTTTTGGAGTCTTGGTTGGACCAATCTTTCGGGTAACTCAATGAATGCAAGTCTTTAGAATTATGTGCATTCTTTGAAGTCACTTTGAAGTCCCTACCATTCAGTTGAAGTCCCATCATTCACTTGAAGTCTTTGGGACTTCAACCAATTTCGTTGAGGTCTTTGGGAATACAACTTTTAACAGTAAAGTCTTTGGGACTGTAATTTTTAACAGTGTAGTCTTTGAGGAATTCAACATTTTGCATTGAAGTCTTTGGAAATTCAGTCGACTTGTAGAGTCATCACCGAGCAATTTTTCAGACAACTAATGAGTATGAGTGCGAAAAAATTATATTTTTGGTTATCTTAGCCAAATGTTCACCTCAGGAAACAGACGTATGGAATGGTAAGAATGGCAATGGTGTTTTGAATTTTTTCAAGCCATCCTCAGCATCTCGAACTTTTTTAGTTTCCACAGTGATTTCTAAGCCCCGATGCATACAAGGGTTTTTTTGACGCGCGGACGCTAAGGTAAGCATACGACTTCTATTCAAATTTCCCCATTCTTTGAGTCACACATCACTCACTTTGGAAGTAGGTCTTCAATATTTCTAAACGTTGTTTAATCGCGTTTTGCACTCATTTCATTCCGCGAAGGAATAAAACTAATTTTCGTCAAGATGTCAGTGTCAAAATAACCGATGATATCAAAAGAAACCACTAGAGGGTCCACTTTTTACAAGAACTCGGCTTTTGCAAGACTTGAATTTGGCGAGTTTTGTATCGAACTTCGGGCTTTTATATGTTCAATCGGCTGAGATAATAAAAGACCGCGGTTTTTTCTTAGCTATTTGGTTTTAAGGGTTGGAAAAAAGGCCGAATCATCTCCAGCGATGTGTGACTGCAGATGATTCTGCCCTGAATTTGGCCGAGAAGCGAAATTCCTATTTTTGGAAGGAATCCCAAATTACAATGAATAACCAAAAAGCTGGTTTCTGTTGCAGTGTCGTCATTGATCCACAGTTTTTCAAAATGCCAGTCACAAAAGCCATTGTCCTCAATGACGACTACAGATCAATAACTCGTTTCAGGATTTAGTTGTCTCTCTTGCATGTGGCGTGGCCGTAACAATCTTGAAATTATCTGTCAGGCTTCTTCTTCTAGAATTTTCAAAAGACTCAGGACCATGCCAACCAATCGCTATTGAGCGATGCTTTGGAGACCAACAGAACCCACACCATCGCTTAAGTGTAAGATTAACTTCAACGTCAACCATTAAAAATTTAATCTTTCGCATTCGGTTAGACTAGCAAATCCGGCGGAGCCTTATAACAGAAGAAAAACATTAACGTCCCGCACACAGATCGCTTTATTTTTATTCCAAGATCGAGCCGTCTTAATTGGAAAACCTATTTCGTTTACTTCGTTTCGTTTACTTGAGATTCAGTTAAAATGTTTTTGGGTAAAATCTTGAAAAACAGAAAGAACAGGCAGACAAATCAATTTACAAAAATTGACCTAAACACGACTGATTTGAGAATATAAGGGAACCGCATCACTTACCTTTAATTTCCGGTGGCCGACCGTTCCTGCTCCCGATGGTTAGGCTGTCCAGGTCGCTTAACGCGCTCGTGTTCGGCGACAGCAGTTTCTCGGCCAGCAGCGGATTCGCGGCGATCGAGTACCGGCTGCTGTTGCTGCCCGGCCCGTTGAACGTCCGCGCATTCTGCTGCTGGGGCGAGAGACTCGAGCACGCGGTGACCGAAGCAGCCAAGGCCAGCAGCGCAGTCTCTGCCGCCGTCACAGCGATGGCGGCGTTCTGCTGCTGCTGCATGAAACTGCTGCCGTTCGGCTGCATGGAGCTGTCGCCGGGCATGAAGTTCGTCGCCCCATTGCCGCTGATGTTCTGCTGGATCGTCAGGCTGTTGTTGTTCTCCTCCTGCTTTGGAAACGGAAAAGAAAAGCTCTCGTAAAACAAAACATCCACAAAAATTGAAGCACAACTCAAACCTTCACTTCGACCGTTGCCAGATCCGAAAGAAGCGTTTCTATTTCGAAATTACTCTCGGACAACTGCCGGAAGAGCTCCTCCGATGAGTCGTTGCACAGCGGGTCCAAGGAATTAAGCTCACAGCCTCCATCTCCGTTTAAATCCGTGTTTTGATTAGAATTTCCGTTTGCGGTTGAAGCGTCCTGTGGATCGTGTGGGTTGTGGAATAGAGAGAGAGAGAAAAGAAAAACATAGAAAGGTTACATAGAAGTGGAACTTATCACATATAGAAACCTGAAGACATGTTGCAATATCCAAGCCGCCAACCATTCGACCATCGTTATCGGGACACCATAGGAGTGTGTCGTCGATAAATGGCATCGCCGATAAGGCAGAGCCACTGCGAATGCCTGTCGCCAGTGCCAGCGTACTGGTTTGTGTCGCGGCTTTAGACAAGTCACTCCCGCCTCCGGTTGTGTTGTTTGTTGTTGGTAACGTGGTGACGATTGTTGTTTTAACAAGTTCTTTAAACTTCTCTCACGTGCTTTCGATATCAGTCTTTCTTTTTGTGTATCAGTTTTTCTTTTTGTTTGTTTTATTCTTATGGAGAAAAGGCACTTGTGCTTGGGTTTATGCACAAAATATATATAGAGGCACTTTTCGAACTCGAAGAAAAGCTTTCGACGTTGTGACGAGTAGAAATTTGAAAAAAAGCTCTTAATTACGAGATTGTTTTTGAACACACTCACTATGTTGTTGTTTTTTTGATGATTTCTCGTTTGTTTTTTGTTTTTTTTTTTTACTTAAAATTCACTTGTAAATATTCTTAATTTAAAAATTTTTATATAAAAAGGACGTATGTGTTTCGAATAGGTACAAAATGGTGACATCTTCTTCACCAGACTACGACTATCTGGCCGATAGAGATAAATAGTCTTCCTTAGAACGAATTTAGCGTATAGTTTTAAATGAAAATCAGACACAATAAATCTCATTGAACACATAGGTAAGGTTGGTTGCTTTTACATATATTGATCCTTGTTACTTTTTGTTTCCGTTTTTTATTTTTATTTTTACTAACTTGTTGAAATAATTTTTAAGTCTGAAACGAGAAAAAATGGTAAAATTTCAATTACTAAAAATCGTTGCATAGTTGCGGGTGTTGGTTATGTAGAGTTGAATGCGTTCATCGCTGTCATGGCTCAACTGACAGCCGACCACAGGTTTCTATTCACAGATCAAAACAATCACGGCGCTCCTCTGCTAAATTACAAAATTTAAGGACACCTCAGCTAGGAATGGAGCCGGAACCCTCCACTTCAAAGGCCGCCATGGAAAGTGCGACAGAAAAATCACCAGCCAATGCATTGCCACCCACGCTGGACATTGCAGCTGTGGAATTCGATCCGCTGGAAGCTCTCTACGCCGACCCAAGCATCCCGCTCACCAAGAGGAAGTCCAAGGTGATTTTCCAGAATATGGCAGCGCTTGAGAATGCTTACACCAAGAAGGGGCTCTACGGCATGTGCTCCGACAAGGAAACCAAGCCCACTCCAAAAAGTGCAGATAAGACCCCGGTCGCCGACTCCCTCGGAAGCACGCGCAGATTTTTGCCACACCAGAGTAAGTCCAGACGTGCCTTCTTCAAGAACTGTTACTTTAATCTCCTTCCCTCTTCAGTGGTGATCCAAACAGACGGCATCAAGAAGAGGAACAAACGAACTCTCCTGCGCCAAATCGAGAATGTGCAAGGACCGCTAGAGGCTCTGCGAAATTGCATGCAGAAGAGGATAAAAATCAAAGTCTACACGAGGTCGCAACACGGCGTGAGAGGCACCACAACTGGTTATGTGATAACCTTCGACAAGCACTGGAATCTCTTGATGAGTGACGTCGAGGAGAAGTGGAAGCGGCGAAAGTATAAATACGACGAGAATAAGTTTTGCGGTGAGTCGAGTGGGGAGAGTGTGACGAGACGTGAAAATAACTTCTTTTTCTCTCCAGGATCTCCAACAAATGCCAGCAAGAGACTGAAAAGGCTGGGAATTGTCTTACCGGAGGTGACAGTAAAAAGTCTCAGCCGGAAGACGGTCGAGATAACGCGGAGTCTGCCGCAGATTCTGATCCGCGGCGAAGAGGTGGTGCTTGTGATAACTGCAGATGGGAAAAATTTCTAAAAAAAAGAGACTGCTGAGGGAAAGTGATGTGTTTTTTTGTAGTGCATGGATGCTTAGATTAAGAGAAATACAATTTGTTACAAAAAATTCTATTTAAAATATTTTTCGTCGATGAAGTTCCATAATGGTGGTCAACCATCTTTTTAGGGTATGCGCGCTCTTGTTGCAGTTATAATTAATCATGAAATACTTAAAATTGAGGAAATATACAACATTGAAAGATGTATTTCCATATTTGCCAATCAACACAAAATAATCGTCCGACCAAGCTCGATGTTCAGTCTCTGAAGTCAAAACAAAAATGAAAAATGCTCTAAAGTTGTACGACAGCTGTTCACACCTTACAATCTATCATCAATCATTCAAAAAAGTTAAAAAAGTTAAAAAAAAACTTCGGTACGACAAATTGAAAGAGCGTTCACACTCTACAGTTTAGCTCCATCAAACATAGTCATCAAGCATATCAGCAAATTGTTAGGTGTGAACCCCGCTAATGCAAAGCAATAGCCTTCTGTTTTCTTGTTAACGATCCTGTGTAAAAGTTGAAAACCAGTCAGACCTCAATTTTAAGTAAAGTGACAACAATTGAAACCACTTCCCGTGATTTAAATTCAATCAATATGAATTTGTAGCTACAAAGTCAAATTTTAGAAAATAAACAAAGCTCAGATTGATACGAGTGAAGATTTCTTGGATTTCTAGACAAAACAGACATGAACGCGTTTAATGGAATTCCTACTCATCATCATCATCATCAGCGCAACAACCGGTGTCCGGTCTGGGCCTCCTGCAGCAAGAACTTCCATCTATCCCGACTGCTTGCCGACGCCATCCAATTGAGCACCCCAAGGTTTCGGGTGTCCTGGTCTACGTCATCCTTCCAGCGTAAGCGCGGTCTGCGTCGCTGTTTTGTACCATGAATTGTACCGCAAAGGGCTTTCCGAGCAAGGTCCTCTTCGCTCATACGAGCTAGGTGCCCAGCCCACCGGAGTCTACCGAGCTTTATTTTCGTTATAACACCTGCTTCGAGGTAGATTTCATACAACTCATGGTTGTACCGTCTCCGGAATTGTCCTTCCTCACATATGGGGCTAACAATTCTCCGTGAAACTTTCCTCTCAAACGCGGCTAAGAGGTCAGAGTGCCTTTGGCTAAGCACCCAAGTCTCGGATCCATATGTGAGCACTGGTAATACAAGTGTCTTGTATAGTAGCAGTTTTGAATTCATGGCAAGGTTCTTGGATTTGAAAAGCCTTGCAGGACTGTAGTAGGTTCTGTTGGCTTTAAGTAACCGCCCGCGTATTTCTTACTAATGAAGTACTTAATTTGATTTCCGTATTTAGGCTTCCAGACTTATAAACATTCGATGCAAGATCTGAATCGACGACATTCGAATTCATATGAAGAGGCACATTTTTTAAAACGATTTAAGAGCCGGTAGCCTTGCTGCTAATGCTCTTGAAATTTTCTTAATAATAATATATTTTAATATTTTGCATATAAATCAATAAATAAATAATAAAATGATTTATGATTTCTTCATCTCGGTGATAAAAACGAGAGTTTCATAAATTCGTGCGGGTCGGGAGTGCGTACCGATGCACCACTTTTTTCAATAACAGACCAAAAAAAAAATATGTAGCGAAACATTTTCCGAGTTTTTAAGAATGGTATTTTTAATGCTTAGGATAAGCCTGACTTTCTTCTTCTTCTTTGTACCGCGCTACAGTCCGGGGTGGACCTGGGCCTCCTTTAGCAACCTCCTCCATCCAGCACGATCCCGTGCCAACTGCTTCCAGTGAAGCACACCGAGTCGGTTCAAGTCCTTCTGTACCTGTGTACGCCACCTTAGACGTGGGCGTCCTCTGCTGCGTTGTCCCATGCCCGTGGATAAGCCTGACAGAAGGACAAAAAAATTCGACGGAGATCTGTGACTCTAAGCTAAATATGATTGATGGGTTGACTGAAGTAGAGCTCCCTATTTCACGTGCAATCGTGTACACGTTCAAAGTCTGGAGGTCTAGATGAAGATCAAGATTTTGGCTACAATTGTCTTTTCCATTCATTACAAGAAACAAAATCGAATAAGAATAAGACAAAGTTCTTCTATCATATGATTCTCCGCAGAAGTTGATCCAATCGGATGTTCAGCCTTAATCCTCATACTCTTACATGAAAGAAAAATGCAGAAAATCGCTTTTCATGACAAGAGGCAGCTTATCAGACTGAAAAAAGATAAATTCCCTGTTACTAAAGAGATCTGAACTTCACCTCTAATCACAGTCACACTAGTCCCGCCAGTACTGCATATCCAGAAATTGTTGAATTTCCATTTTAACAGCAAAGCAAATCGTTTGAGAGACATTGCTCCGCCTAATTGCACCGCTCGTAATACGCCATCATCGTGTTTTGTAAGAAAATGTTGTCTTTATAGTTTTTATCATAAAAACAAGTTAAATATTTATGCAAATGACAAATGCACACAACTTGTAAAAATTATATCTGCACAAAACAAGTAACAAAAGACGAAACGAAAAGAAAAAAAAAATGGTTATAGCGCCTGCACGTTCACAGATGAGGCCAATGATTTAATACTTTCGGAGAAAGTTTTACCCCAACACGATCTGGCGGTGCTGCTGCTGCACAACACAACCAGTTAGAGGTCGTACCGTTTGCATATACCAACTTCAACTGCAACTGCCGCACTCCGGCCAATTGGCCACAAAGCGCAACCGCCACTTCCCACTTCCCGTTGGTCTAGCGCAGGTTCCGCGCGGATCATTGCCTTTTGTGCGCGATCGGGCCAAGATTACAGTGCGATGCATTTTGCGCTCAACTGTGCACAGAAAACCGCCACAAAAAACCTGTTCGGGCTCAATAATATTAGACGACGATGACGACGATCAGCACCACTACAGAGGCTGAGCCGCGTCGGTGTGCCTCTCCTTCGCTAACACTGTATCTAATGTCAAAGCCGTGGAATCTCATCTTTCATGTTTGCCAGCTTCCTACTAGCGCTGGGTGCCAAGGAGAGTTTTTTTTTTTTTTTTTTTTGCAACGCCACTCAGCTACAAATACAAACACACAGCAGCGCGTCTTGAACATTGTTTGCGAGCTATGACAATGCTCGAGGCTTTAATGCGAGCGCGGCGTTATGTAGATTCTTCTAGACCAAGACGACGCACACTCACCCAACCCATCCGGAGTCGGGAGTATTCAGGCAACAAAGAACGCACTGCGAAGAAGTGGAATTCATTAGAATTTATTTGCTGGCGCATCTGGCATCGTGCCAATGGGCGCGAATGGTGCGTATACGTCCGAGTGACTCACTCGAGTCGCTGCGCAGCGCTCTGCTTTGAATGCAAAATCCAATTCAATTTGCCAGACCCCGCATACACACAGATACATTGTATCTATCAGGTAGGAAACCGATGTTCATGGTTTTCATTTTCAATTCCAAGACCATAACCGCGTGCAACCGCCTGGGGCCCGGGGTATCTCGAAGCCAGTTAGTACGACGAGTACATCGGTCAATGGCATGGACGGTGTGTTGATTGCCGCCGAGCCGTTGAAGCCGTTGGAGCCGTTGAAGCCACTGGAGCCGCTGGAACCAATGCCTGGCTGTTCTGGTGCGTGCGCACACCAGCGTGGAAAAAAAGACTTTCAGTCGCCACTGCAATGGAACGTAATAGCCAACTCCGACGACGGCCACAACGACAACGACGACGAGGATGACGATGGTGACGATGGTGCTACCATTCTCGCTTGATCGTCTACGGGCCCCGGTGCTGTAACTAGCCGAGTGTGTTGCGCGAATGCGAAAAGGAAAGGTTTTCACTTTTAATCTGTTTGCTTTTCGCCGTGCGTTCACCGGCTTCTTAAGGAAATGTAATTAGACATTTCTAGGCATTCCGAAAGAGTGCATTTTGCTGTGACTCGTTATTACTCGATTTGTCATCGGGATGTGATTTAAATTTGTTTACATACAGGAACACAACTGTCATATTTGACAATGTTAACGCATGGAGATGAAATTGATTTGTTGATTTTCTTTTACGACGCACATGTAAACAACGTTGATAATGCGGTGTGGAGAAATGCGGTGGCTGAGTAAATCCCGGAAATGAAATATGAATTTTTTTCGGATTGAAGTTAGAAGACTTACTAGTGTTAGATTAAATTAAGGGTGGAGCCTATGGGACTAGTCGATGTCAATGTCTTTGTTAAACCTTTATCCTTCTTTTCAGTGCGACGAACCTAGTAGTCAGTTAAATTTTTTTATCAGAAGTGCTAATTGGAAAAGAAATTAAAGTCACTTTATTTCAAACTTTATTTTCACATTTTAGAAGATTTGAAGAAAAATACTGGAGAAAAGAGGAACATTCGAGAAACGGACGAAGGTTAAGCAGAAGCACTAAAATTCTGACACCCAGTTGATGAATTGGTGTGGTTTTTGCTCAGCTACCTCTTTCGACAATTTTAAAAATTAACTTCTGACTACTTTCAACATTATTTTAGGCGAATTTAAAGACAAACACAAGAGCTGGTGTTATGTGGAACTATGACCATGATCCAGCCAACAAAAATTGGTCATTCTTTTGTTGAATGGCTGTCTACGTAAGACGGGACAAATTTTGAGGTTCCCCAAAGGCCATGCAGCATTAGTGCGTTGGATACTAAATTTAAATTCAACAGAAGGCACTACGTGTCATCAAGAGAGAAGAACCGAATCCAACATTAACAACATTGATATTTAGTCCAAAGAGAGAACAATTAAAGACTATAAGACCAGTGAGCACAAAACTGAAGGTGTATTTCATAAAAGTTATTCTTCTAAATTTCATTCATTTTTCTTGGAAACTTCATTCTCTGCATTTTTATTGCTACAATAGAAATTTATTTCTTTAGCTTATTATATCTGATCTTAAAACCATTTTTCATTTGGTTCAAACAGTATATCGCGCCCTAACCGCCAAATTATCGTAAGCGACATTTTAAGCAAAAATGATTCAATGATGCAGTTCGATAGTTTTTTTCGATTGCGCGTCTTTCTGCATCATTGGTTTCTCTTATTAAAGCATTCCGGTTAAAAATAATGGAAAACAAAATTGATCCTAAGCGACTTTTAACGTTTACTTAGCTCAGACAAAAAACAAAAAAGCCTCTCCTGTAAAATCTTCATTTTGTTGCTTACGATAATTTGACGGTTAGTGCGCGATATGTTGTTGAAAATCGATCCAGTAAATCAATAATTGTTTTAAGATCAACAACTTTCCATTAACAATCAATGGAATGATTCATTTTAGACCCAAAGTTTTATTACATTTTGCGGTATATTTTTCCACCCTTTAACCATGGGATAGAAACATCGTTAGTTCAAGACTAATTTTAGGCAGATATGCAGATATTTTTAATAGATTTTTGTTGTCGGCATGTTCTTTAATTGCTAATTAAAAATTGTTAATTCAATCAACTTCTGTCCAAAAATTTTAAGAAATTTTGCTAAGCTACTTGCTCGGCTGATCGAATTGGTGATGCGTAATGCAATGACCCAAGTGAAACTCATTGCATCAATGAGTCAGATGGAAGTTGTTACAAAAAGTTGCGAGTTAATTTGCGATAAACTGATTGCTTATGGCACAGCGATTTCTTCAATGAAATATGTGCTTCTAGATTGAATAAAATGGTCAATTTTCGAATAGGTAGAATCATGGCTTCTATCTCTAACTTTTTTTTGGTTGTCATATTTCTTTTATTATTACAATTCAGTTCTAGATTTACCTTCATCATAATAGGAAGGAGGCCCTTCTAATTAAACATTAGAATTCCCACAAAAAATCAATATAGAAAATGAAACAGGCCCTTATTGAATACCTCTTTAAATTAAAAAGTGATTTGCTTCCAAATCGTAATTGTGATCGTGTCGCACTGCACCACCACCATATTGCAAGTTTGAAACAAAAGGAAAAGTTGAAATTCATCATTTTAACCGCATGGCTTATGAATTTAGCGACGATTATGTGTAGCACTTTCGATGAAATCTTTTCTTTTCTCATGCATCGTGACTAGAAATAGATTCATCACAGGCCAAATTATGAGGAAACTAAATAAGCCCTCACGTGTCTAATAAAAGCTATCAGTTTCTGTACAAAATGGGATATCACGTGTCTAATTCGAGGTTCTAGTTTTAGCCATAAAAGTAGCATCACTTTGTTTTTAGGCAAAAGGTGAACGTTGGAACTAGCATTTTCCAGCCTCTTTACACATTCCGATCACTACTTTAAATGTGACAACAAGAATAATTACATTTCACAAAGGTTTATTGTTTTTATTCAAGTTCAATAAATGTAATCATATGAGCGATTGGCCACCAAAACATTGCCAAAGCCTTGGTTTGCACCGATTTGAAGTTAAATAGCTTAAGAATTATAGTTTTTTCGAAATCACGTCGGCTTTATTTCTCAATTATGGAATTAAAATACATGGGAATCGTTAATTTGTTTGCGTTCTACACTAAGAAATGAAGCAAAGGGAGGCTTTGGTGTATTTCGAGAATAATTTTTCTTAGCTTTTATTTGCTTCTCATGGCCTTACATCCCGCTCTGTGATTTAATTTCGCCATCATACCGTTTGCATATTCATCTCAAACTATTTTTCTTAAAATCTTAAGAATTACGAGATGATTTAGACGATATGACTGCAATGAACTTGAAAATATTTCGAACTTCAAATAAAAGAAGAACATGAATATTTTATGCGGAACTAGCCTTTGTTTAAATCACCCTAAAATGTGACGCTTCGTAGTAGCACGTACTTCCGGCTGTCTTTAGCACTGACCTAATCCATTTCTGTGGGTCAGGCTAAGACACATATGCAGCAGAGTTTAAGAGTTTGGCATAAGATTTTCCTTTGATCTTTTCAAAGTGCTGGTAGTTCTCAACCCCAGGAACACTCGTTGGCAAGAGAGATCTGTTGAAATAAAACACGAGGTTCCTTTAATATTTACTTATAAATGGTTTATTAAACTAACTCGTATGCGCACAGCTTAGAGCAGACAAAAAAGAAGAGACTTAACCTTCATCCGTCCCTCGGCCGTTACTTTTCGAATTAGAAGCAGTCTTTTTTCTGAAATGTCTTCTAAAATATGAGACATTCGGTTTTGAAATTAAGGGACTAGTTTTTGTGTATAATTAGCAGTTATGGTAAACATTTTCAAGCTCCCAAAAGTATCTGTAATAGACAGTATAGGCAGTTTGACAGTCACAGACAGCAGCACTGTAAGAAAAATCTCAAATGTGACAGCAAAACTGATAAAAGGATTTCCAATGTAGCAGGTAATTGCTGTCCCTCTATTAGTCGAAGTCAAACAAAGTCTACCATCCCCAGGGGTTATTCCCGAGCTTTCCCTTCGGGTGGCACACATGAACACAATCCCTGGGGGCAAACACCACCAGCTGATTTCGTCCAATTACCTTTGTTCAGCATCATATTGTATAAACGATTTACAACCCATAATTAAGAAATTAATATGTGCGACTAAGCGCAAACCTTTCAGCAGCGAAAACAATATGCACAAGCTAAGAAAAGCAACAAACAAAAAGCGAAAGTGCATTCACTGACGTAGTGAATGTGCAGCACACAGCACACGATAGTGAGAGAAGTACGTTTGCAATTATAATTGCACCTCATTCCTATCGGGCTCATAGACGCTGCGCGCGCGCTTGCTAACGCTCGCTTCAGAGAGTAATCGTTGGTTACCTTCTGATATCACACACAACATACGACCGCGTACCATTCCCTGACGGTTGCACATTACTTCCTCACATTTAGCTTCGCTCGCGCATCCAGGTGCAACAACCGCGCACTGGCTCACATCATCTCACCGACAATAGCGGTGTATATCCGACACCCATCGGTCGGTTGTCGGTGGGAATTTTTTATATCTGCACAGATATATTGTGGATAATCGCACACATGAGATGGACGAGGGGCGGAGAGAGATGGAGAGATGAAGATAAATTAAATAATAATAAAAGTATCGTTGTGTAATTAGAAATTTGTGGGTGCACCGAGGGGGCACTGATCGCGGTTTGTTTTGTGGGACGTGTTTCATGAACTCGGAACTTGGTGAGGTTTTTTGCACATCTGTTTGGGTAATAAGCTGTTTAGTTTTGGTTTTTTATTTTTATATAACGGTGTTGTTCACTCGTCGTGTACTGATTCAATTAACACTACCTGTGCACACAGGTACTTGTTGGTGCTAATTGCAATGCTTACGGAATCAGCTGACGATTTCAGCAGATGTGAGCGAATCTTGCAGCTTTTACTTTTTGGGTCTTGTGAAGTGAAGTGAATTGGATCTTCAATCATATGATTCCGTGACCTCAACTTGAAGAGCTTCAAGCGTAAAATTCATCGGAAGAGGAGGTTTCAACCACTTGTAGACAGTTTTATCATCATCATTAGAGGCGTAACAGCCCACGAAGGGTCAGGCTAAGGCTAGGCTATTATACACAGTTTAGTATATAGAAATATGGCCAGATTTTTTTTATGGATCCTGAACTGGCTCGCGGCAGATTGGTGCATATCGCAATTGCATGGCTTTGTGCTGCATAAAGTATCGTTTTTCTTCTTTATTGTAAAGCCTACTCTGACAGACGGTTTTCCTAACTAATGAGCTTCGAATGCATCTACGAATGAGCTTCGATTGTTTCTAAGTTAGGGCTGAAAATATTTTGAAGCCTTACTTACTAATCTATACAGAATGCGATTTTAATAATCTCTATTCCGCATTCACGAATTGTTACGCAACGTGTTCACCTTTAGCAGTAACAGTTTAGCGAAATCGAAATCTTATCGTCTAGTACAGTGGTTCCTAGACTCTAGTACTTTTCTTTAATTTGCCGTATAAAAATAGACCTTCGGATGTTGTTACCGTGGTGTAACTAAAAAAAAGGCTTTCTCCTGAAGACTTCTCCACCAGCATCAGCAGTAGTCGAACGATTATGGTTTTTTGGTTTTATTGCAAACAACAAACAGTTGCAAACAAATGAAATGGTTGCAAAAAGACTAGTAATAGTTTCATTCAACACAATTTAATAGAAAAAAATGAATAATGCTATGGCTTCAATTTTTTAGCTAAGCCAAACGATTGACTAAAAACTAAATTAGTTGTGTTGAAATGAGTTGAAATGAGAAAAGAATCAGATTAAATCTCAATAAATGAAATCTGTGTAATGGGAGGACATAATATTTTCTTTAAAAAACTAGATTGACTTTAAGAAACTAGATGATCTGCAATTTCGTAGTAGTTGCGAAATATTGTTCATTTTAAAATCAGCATTTGCCACTAAGGCACTGCGTACTACGCTTTAAGATATTTAAAGCTTAAAATGATTAAGTCTGGGAAAATCATTTTTTGGACGCAAACTTACAAAGTAGAAGTTAAGGGAAAGGCTTACATCTTGATGGAAGTTTCAGTCAAATTTAGATCAAAAATATACAATAGTCTGTTATGGTATTTCATAAAGGAGTTTTGAGTCTAGTTTTCGTAGATGAAACTTGTTTTCAAGATTTCTGATATTTTGCGATATAATGTGCCGATTGCATTTCTTACAATATATATAAATTGTCACCCCTAACTCAGCCGTCATAATCCTTGACGCTTTTATGCCCGGTACGAATTTAATCTGCGGTCAACTCAAAAATATTGACGCAGTTACAGTAAAAGTGTTATAAGTTCCTGCTAAGACTCCATTTCGGTTCAATTAATTCTGCAGCAGACCTATTCTCCTAGTGCAATAAAAATATTGAAAATCCTTTCGTTTTTGATGAACTGGAAAAAATAAAATTTCCTGGGACTGGAATAAGGTGCCGTCATGAAAAATTTAACGAGGCTCAGTTTTCATTGTACTCCTCTTTTGATTCGAGAATCCAACTAATAGAGAAAACAATTGACTTAACAAATACGTCACTGCGACTGCCGTAAACTTAATTATTAGGAAATTTTCCACCGGTTTAACAACATAAATGAAATCATAGATCCTTTAAGTCTATGAAATCAGCCTGTGAGCGCAGTCAGTCTAACCCGTTTAATCTAATCCCTTTACTAGTCGCCATTATCCACTGCAAGACATAAACCGTCATCAAGCTCCAATCAGCAACTTCACGCGTCTCTCAAAAAACGTGTTTCTCCACATAAATCAAGTCAAGTACAAAATGATCTGTGAAGTTCAATAACAAAATCGTCGCCTGACAAAACTCCACACCCAATGGAAAGTCAGATTATCCGCAAATTCGACCCAGAGGCGTGAAAAGTGGCATCTGTCAGATAACAGATAATTTCTCTTCAGCACAATTTAAATCGCATGCAAACTCTCCGATACACAGATTCCCCCGCGAAAAGCCATAAACCAAATTACGACAGGAAAACAAAAAAAAAAAAAAACCAGATGCAAATGCATCTATTTATGCATCTACCTGGTAGTGTTTTATATCAGCTGGCATGCCAGCTGACAGCAGCGCTATACCACACGATAATTTATATGCACCGTCACCAAAATCTAAAATATCTAAAAACTTAATGATAGTCGGATGCACATCGTATCGCAGCGGTGAACGGTATCTAGTATCCGAAAGACGAGGAAAACTGCTAGGAAAAACAAAAACAAAAAAAAAACATTTTGATTACTCGAGCGTAATAAACTTGTTCGCTCCAATGTTGTGGTAGGTTGATGAATTCACTTTTCGTTTTGTTTCCTCTGCACTCGATCGGCACAGCAGCGGTAGCAGCAGCGCCGCTCAGCGCAGCGGTGCACGTAGTTCAATGTTAACGAACTGGGAAAATGACTTTCACTACTGCCGTGCCTCCCCGCCCTCCCATCCAATCCATTGAGATAGAAATGGAAAAACTGAAACCGAAAACACCTAAATTACCTTTGTTCGTCGATGTCGGTGATGTCGGCGGTGGCGGTGGCGGTGGTTTCAGGCGGGACACGATTGCCGTAATGCAGTAAAATGCAACAGCAGCAGCGGCACCGCGCGCAGATATTATATAAAAGTGTTGTGTGTAGCTCAACTTCATCTCGGCGCGGGCCCGCCAAGCTTGTTTTTCCCCATTCCCTAGCCATATTGGCAGCAGGAGTTATTGAACTGGTTAGTACGGAAAGATCTGCACGCTGCAATTAATACCGCGGTGCATAATTAGTGTAAAGTGTAATCCGAGATGATCGTCGCGTCTCGCGATGCGAGGCGGGCATGCGGGTTCGTCGAACTTGGCTTCGACTGAATTGACAATTTTTGTTGCTTTTTTTGTATTTTTAATTTCATGCCGGCCAAGGTCGGATAGGGGACCGAGAAACTTTCGACCGACTAAGGTGAACCTTTTTTTTGTTTTTTGCTTTTACATTGAAATCCAAATTGACGGCCAAGAGCATGGTGACGATAACGACAACGACAACGGCAACGATGACGACTACGTGGCACTGATAGTCACCTTGAATTCATTAACAAAAAAATATAATTTTTTACGTAATAAAACGTGAACATGAGGTTTGTGTTGGGATAGGCGCATTCGCGAACGTTGGCGGTACACGTGTTTTTGAGGAGACTCACGAACGTGTGAAGCTCTCTGTGTGCAGTGGGGACATTCAGGAATTTTTATTTTTTTATTTTTTGACGAACATTTGTCGTGGAATTTTTTTTGAACGCGATGATGAGTGGAAAAATTTGGGGAAAAAACAATGAGACTTGAACTGACGATTGGCGATTTTGTAAACAGAATGGATGTAAGGTTGGAGCCTTGAGACGTTCCGATTTGCATTTTAATGATTTCGTATCAGAGTTCTATAAATGGAGGGGTTTTAATCGCGAGGTTATGTGGAATATAACATTACCAGGGAATCCAATATGACCAGCCTTCACTTCCTGAACTCCAAGTACAGTCGATAATTTAACACTCGTTAAATTGAATCGAAAGAAAAAGCTAAGGTCTGGCAAGCACCAGGCTGTTACCCCGCCCAATGTAATGGAATGTAAATTGAAACCCTCGATAATTTGAAATCTCTCAGTTCCTCAAAAAATATTCGACAAAGGTGGACAAAATTCGATCTCTTAGCAGATGATCAAAATGATCAACTTGTAAATAATTGTACAATTGTTTTAAATGATGTATAGCAAACTTTAATTGAAATCTTTTTTTTCCTTTTCAAGCTTGGTTAACTTTAATTAAACACTTGTTGTTTTAAACTGTTGGTAATATGAAACCTCTGTGAACCCTTCATTTTCAAACTAACAGCAGTCGACTGTGCTATGGTCATATGGCTACTTTTTTGACTTGTTGGGAGCTAGATTAAAAAAAATATCAGCAGGCAGTCAGTCAAAGAAAAGAAATGATAAAAACAAAAACTCATTAAAATTGACTGTGCCATAACAACAAACAAACGATTTCTTAAGCCAGTCTTACGATTTTCTGTAATAAGACTTCGATAGCTTAAATTCAAAGAAAATGTAGACTCCGTTTAATTTTTTCAGAGTTGTCTTTAACAAAGACAGATAGCAACATTTAAGAGGAAAATAAGTCAAAATCAAAAAAGACAAAATAAGAAAAAGTTCGCACTCTTTTATTTAACGCTTTTCTGAGATTTCATAAGAAACTTAAGAAAAAAAACTAAAATAATGTGGAAAGAAAAAGTCCATTCTCTTCTCTTCCTTTATTTCTTTTTTGAAGAAGCAAGAAGCACAAATTAAGACCAAAGCTGCAGTGATTCAAAGTTATAATAGGACACGCGGGACACAAGATAATCTCCAACAGAATGCACCAGAATTTGCTTGTCTCCTCCTTCGAATTCTTTAAAGTTACTAAAAAAAAATTACGTGCAGCTTGATACCTTATGCTATAAGGTTACTAAGAAAACAAAAAAAGGAATAATGGAAGTAAAAATCTATCTAATCTAATCTAAAATCAACTAAACAACAGAAATCATGAAACTTTATTAACATAAAAACCAACATTTTATTTAAAACTCCACAAAAGTTTGTGTTCCAGAATTCTACATGTCCCATTATTTTGAGCTACTTTATGTAAAAAAGAGCATATAAATGAATTGAAAAAAGAACAAGCAAAATTTATTGAAAAAAGAACCAAGAGCATAAACGAACTTAATACACATACTTTTGTGCTGCACTGTTAGCTTTGCTTTTTACAGTTAGCTTTTTCATTCTACCTCAAACCATCCCCTACTTCTTACATACATAACTTTTAGCGAAATAAAATATGACGTAACTTCTATATTTGTTGCTAAATAACTAAATAATAGAGAGCAAGTTTTCAACTTTTTTGAAAACCTATAAAAAATACAATTCCTTACATTATTTGTAGACACTTATTAATACACAAATCATAAAATAAGAAACATATTACCGCCAACAAAGCCCGCTTATTACACCAATTATTAAAACTTCATTACAGGCAATTATTTGTTTTATGTAATATCGTGCCAGCAGCGCTAGTTATTAAAAAATATTAAATGAATAATTTTTTTCTAATTTCTTAACAGAAGTGATCAAAAGGCAAACGAAATACAAGACTGGACGACTAACAAATCTAGGATAATGGCGTGAGTTTACTGCGGAAAAAGTGTAAGGAAATTGATTTTTTTTTACAGACCAGCAATATCTCCGTCTTGGTCCATATAGAGCATTCATAAAAAAGTTATTGGATTCCAAGTTGCCCAACCCTATTTTAAATTGCTACTAAGACTTCACAGCAACGTTTGCTTATTTACGTAAAAAGTGGAATAGAGTTTTGATTAATGAAAAGCTAAACGATCAATTCAATTTGCATTGGAGTTAAGCGAATCAAAAAATAACCTTTCAAATTAATCACGTTCAAAGAATTCTCTAATTGTAAAATCTGAGAAAAGTTAGCTCCGAGTACAAAAAAATTGCTTTTAATAACTAACCTGGCAAAGTTTGAATAAAGTAATAATGATTCTTGACTACTATTGGGTCTCTCTTCTTCACTTTCAACGATCGACTACTAAGAAGCGCTTGTATGACTAAAATGAATGTAGGCATTGCCAAAGAACTACCTTGCAAGACAGTAAAACAATCGCTCTTTCAAACAGAGGCATAAACAATATTTTATTCCCTGATTAATGGACGCATCGGAGACTTGTTAGACAGCAATGCAAAGATCAGCTGATTACTCGTTGTCGTACATACGCCCAAGAATCCTCTTAAGTTTTTTGGTTGAAAGCTTCTCCTCTTGGGATAGATAGCCTCTCACTCAATCTATGATTTAAATGAGACAAACTCCCATTGTCATACACCTAACTCATAGAGTTGATAGGAGTAAGATCACTTACAGAGACCTACCACCGTCCGCTTATGACCTGAGCAGTTTATTCACTAAGCACATGAATAATACGCCCTGTCGCGACAGTAATTTAAACATCTAAGCTCAAACAGCCGACATAAACATACAAACCTTAAAGATCTCAATCAACAATCCAGACGCTGAAGAAATACCACAAACCCAACGACAGCCGAACCTCATCACATCGCCAGCGTTAAAACAACATCACATTCTTTAGCCAGCATATGTTCGTTAGGTATTTCAATAAGAATACAACCCCGAGCCATTAAGAATTTCATTAATTTCACTTTTCATTACAGACAGTAGTCGTCAGCCATTAAATTGGCATGACAAACCCCAACAACCACACTCATTCGCTCTCGCTTGTATCTCTCAATCCGAACTAATCAATGTCAAATTGTCCCAGCCGTACGTCTCTCGTTTCGATGTCTCGACACGAAACTATTTAGAAATTTAAATCAATTCGCTACATTTAATTGTCATAATTATGCAAACCAATAGTGTACACCACCGCACGGCTTGGTATAGTGTAAAAATAGAAAAAAAAAGAAAAACTCAAATTACAACCAAAGCAAAACGCAGTTCAGAGAAAAAAAAAGAAAAACAGCATTCAGTACAAAATGCCCGGACAATTGTTATTCATTGATTCAAGAACAACTTTCTGCCATAACTCACACTCCCTGCCGGCCAGGTATTCAACAGCAACAATAACAGATTCAAAGTTTTCCGGCATCAATCGAATTTTAATTAAATACAAATAAAAAAAAACAATAATAGGTACACACTACACTTGCTACAGACACTCGGAGTGTTGTACGGACAATCAGACACACAAAGCCAACGCGGAGTGCGATCGCAAAGCATGACAAATTTTAAATTCAAGGATTAATTAAGTTTAACGAGGGGGTAGACGGCGCACTTAGCTGAGACAAACTCCAACTTTTTTTTTTTCAAAATGATATGGAAAATCGGCATTTTTAGAAATAATTTACGTACCTTATCGATTGATATTGTCATTGATTTTGGCAGTGTCGGTTTCATCTTTTTTCTCATCCTTTTTTTACATTCTCTTCTTGGCCACTCAACCCATGTGATTGAATCTTCTCTTTCTGTGAACTGACGATGTTGCAAAGTTGCTTAACATCTATGAGATGGGATGGAACAGGGGGTTGGTTCGCATATTTATTGGGCAGTTTTTGAAAATGTTTCTTTTCTGTTTGTTAACTCCAGTTAGTTGGTTGTTTCTGAAATGAAATAGATGAGAAGCTGTTAATTGAAATAAAGTAAAAGAATAGTTTTTCTTAAACTATTACATTTCTTTTATGGAAATAAATCGGATACGTTTTTGTCGGAAAGTTCTATGACTAATTTTATTAAAACTTAAGTACAGCTGCGGTCAAAATAATAGCAATGCATAGCAGTAATAGTGTGAGAGAATATATTTTTCTTGGAGATTTTGGGAATGTTCTTCTACTTTAGAACAATAATTGAAAGAAGTAAACGACTTTTCAATGACTCCAATCACTAGCATGATATTACCCAAGTTGCAAAAAAGTATCGTTCAGAAGGCAGCACTGCTATTATTTTGACCGCAACTGTATATCCTACACAACTCTACTATTTAATAAAATTGTTTGAAATTTGAAGTTAGAAATAATTGCAGTCGGTTTTATTAAAAGCGAATTTTATTCTGCAGTTTGTAAAGTAGGGTTTCCTTTTTCAACAGAAACTCACAGGAAAATTAAATTTTAGGTATGAACATTTAACAGAATGAGTCTATGGCCAACGGTCTGAATGAGCTGCGGACTTTCGCAGAGGTGAGCTCCGGACCCTGCTGCTCCGATACACAAACGAATTTGTGGCGATTCGGCCATTTAAGGGATATGAAGAGATTCATTACAAAAGCTGATTATCTCTCTAAATCTTATAAAAACATTGAAGAACAAGAAAATTTCACAAATGCCGAATATTGTTTAACACCATCTATTAGGTGTACAACAAATATTAGTCGATTTGAGTCTGCATCATAAAGTTATTCTCGATTAAACATGTCAGCTTACGAGGCAAATTCTCGTCATGTGCGGGAGGCTTTAATTTTCTGCTTTAAGATGAAGAAATCTGCGACTGATGCTCACCGAATGCTCTCAAATACCTATGGTGAGGCCACTACTAGTGAAAGAACGCGCCGAGAGTGGTTTCAACGCTTCAAGAACGGTGATTTTGACGTCGAAGACGTGCATGGCGGTGGAGGAGAAACGTTTTTCGAGGTTGCAGAATTGGAGGAATTACTTGATCAAGACTCGTGTCAATCGCAATCAAATCAAATGCAAAACAAATCACAAATGTATAACTAGTTTACAACAAAGCCTCGCATTTCGGAAAGAACGGCGGAAACAAAGTTGTACACCTAATAGTTTTTCAAAAACTTATAAGTTCGTTTCCAGTCTCCTTAAACAAGCCTGTGCTTATTTTTTCCATAATTGGATCATTTTCGATCGATGTGAAAATTATATTTTTAAATACAAATTAGGCAAAAATAAGATATTTCCCATTACCTTGCTTCTTTATCCGAGAAGTCTATCTCTATTCACCTTTCAATGGCGCCAATTGCTTCAACTTTTTTAATTCTCTCCGACTAAATAAATTCTTCGACAACATCTGATTTATTTATGAGCAAACCTGATGTGTATTTAAATTAAATATCCACACTAATCTAAACTTCCTAGTACACCTAACATGAGTATATAATTCACTTCCGGTTCTGTGAGACTGCGTCTAGAATTTTAAATTTTGTTCCGGAAATTTCCTCACCTGATGTGTCTGTGTCAAAACAAAAGTTTATTAAATAAATTACAACAGTATTTATAATAATTAAATCAGTATTAGTTTGCATGTTAACAAATTAAAATTTAATTAATTATCATAACTTGTTGATGGAATGAGGTGATTGAGAAATTTTATGCAGATGAAATTAACTTCAAATGATTGAGCGACGTGTTTTTGCATTAAGTTCTTGTTGCTGAGAAGATGTAAAGTCTTACTTGTGTAACCTTGATTTTGCGCTTGAATAAGGTAAGTGAATGTAAGTTCTAGGTTTCTCTTGTAAGCGGCTCAGCGAATGGTTAGTCGATTATGTCATAGCGACAGGTGAGGAAGGTCAGTGGCCGTAAGAATCTTGGACTTGAAAACGTAGGCTAAGTGAAGCTACTGTAATCGCAGATTATCGCTTGTTCAAAAGTACTTAAGACCAATTCTTTTGCTTTTATCTGTTCAATTCATTTTGTACTTTAGCATGACTAACGCCAGTCTGACAGAAAACCCTGCGACATAATTCCCTGGCATCATCCCCAACAAACGCACAACTTAATTACTGCCGTCTGCGTTGTCTCATTTCCAGTCCCGCACTTTTATTTTATTTTTTTCGGGAATGAATCACTTCACGAAATGTCATTGTGATTCAGTTCGTTGTGATTAACTTGTGAATATTTAAGTGCTTCAATCATTCGTCCATAAAGTGGTTACAATAATTTCTCTGATTGCGTTTCTTGCCAAATGCATAAAAAAATTGTTTATACACACAGCTTTTCAAAGAGTTCCTTTCATCTTATTATTATTAATTTTTTTCATATTTCTTTATGAGCAATCTCTAAAAATTTTACGTGAGTTTACGAGATGGAATTCCTGATCGTATGAATGTGATTTTCAATGTCAGACAGGAATAGAAAACTTAGTGGATATATTAAAGTTTTCTCCTTTCTTACAGCGTTACTGGGTGCTGATAATTACAGTGATTTGCAGTCACATCAAAAAAAATCTGTCAAAAGACTTGATTAGCGCCATAAATTATGTTAAAGAACCACTTGTGTCAGAAGAACGTGAAACACAACAAAGAAGTCTGGTTCTGGATCGTGATCGTGATATGCGGCACCTGTGAGTAAATTTGAAGTCGATAAATCGATATTCCAAGAGTGGTTTACTTGGTTTTGAAAGAATGAACCTGGTTTTGAATAATTTGACATGATGAAATTATGCAGGTAAAGGATTTAAGAGATGAAGGAATGTAATTCATGTAATTAAAACATAAACAAAAGAATTTTCAGTGAACTAAGGCTAAATACGCGGAACCTGAGCTAGAAGTCTGTTAAGCTCAATGCACAAACGAACTTGTGGCGATTTGGCTATTGAAGTAATATGAGGACTTAGTCATCTCTCTAGGTCTTATGAAAACATTGAAGGAACAAGAAAATTCTACCTTTTCATTAAAAAGACAACACAAAATGTTTATTTTTACATTTAAAAGAACCTAATAGTTGCTCTTTTCGATTTTCAAAGAAAATTCTCATAGTTTGAGGGTTGATTACAAAGACTTCTTGTCTTTTTACTAACTTTTATAAAGTCTTCCACTATTTGCTTTGCTTAGTTATCCACTAAAAGATGTCCTTAATGGAGTTTGATTGTGTTATCTAAACACAGTAGCTTATTACTGGTTGTAAATTTTGCGCCATTAGTTGTCTTCAAAAAGATTTTATGCAGAGGCAAAATTAAGTGCAAAAGTTGGATCTACATTTCTTTAGAGATTAGAAGTGATATAAAAAAGTCCACATCAAGCAATTCCTTGTAGCCATTTCTGTACGGAAAGTTGTAGTCACTCTAAGCATACGACGGAATTATTTTTTTCACACTTCACAAAATTGAAGGACAAAAAATAATTTTGGAACTGAACCTTTTTTCTATGTGGGGTGGGTATTGACTTCTTAACTACACGTGTGAACCTTTTTATTTTTAAGTTAACTCCGTTGCCCTTTTTTTTATGATCAAAATGTATAAAATAAAGACAAATATACACGATATAGATTGACCATGGTCATTTAACGATAAGATAAAGATGTGTTATGTTCTCGAACCACTTAAACCCTTATTTGCGGAAGAAGTAAGAGAAGGACGCTAAACAAGTGCCTTTTGGATGACTTTTAAAAAGCATTGGAGCTGTTAGAACTTTGTACCGTGCACGGATTTGTCAAGTTGATCATATCAATAGGTCTTGTAGCGATTGAGTAGGTGTGGGAAACCCCTAAACTGTCAGACCAGTTAAGTACATTGAATATTCCTGGGCCAGTAAATCATATTATTCATCATTTCGAGCTCCAAAAGTAACCTTATACCGATTTGTAATGGCTCATTAAACGATTTTCGACCATAGTCTTGGCACTAACAAATTTGTGGCAATCAAACAAAATAAGTATTCGTTGAGCCAATAATCCTTGCAGCTAAGCTGTTACACTTTATCAGCTTGCTTTCAAATTCCTAATAATACATATAAACTAAATAAAAGTACCTGTTTTTTAAGTCTTTGCTCAAAAAGTAAAGTGATTTTCTATTTGAAGCATTTTTCCGGAGAATAAGTTAAGATAAGCTTTGAGAAATCATTCAAAATGTTCTGTTGTGTAAATGGCTATGGGTGAGGCAATGGCTATGGGAAAGCATCTTGACTGCAGTCAAAACGCTTTCCCAAGCGCAAATGTGTGAATGTTGCTGAATTGAGACCTTTTTAAGACCTTCTAAAAAATGATTTAAGCCCTTTTAAAAAATTGTTACTAGATAAAATTGAAGCACGCTGACAAGACAGAAAAAAGTGTGATTTCTAAAAATATTTAAGTAGTCAGAAAAATTAATTTCAGCCTTAGTCCACTGAGCTTTTTGGGTAAGAAAGTTTTTAAGTAAGTAAATAAATAAATAAATTAATTAATAAATAAATATTCCAGAGATTTTCTTATGGTCTTGAAGCTTAACAAGCTTGACATTTCACATCTTTTACATTTTCTGTTGAACTGAGCGGAACACACTCAGATAAAAACAACAAAATAGTTAAGTTTTGAATGAAATGGAATCTCTAAATTTATAAACTACGTATAGAAATTTTCGACGTGAATTTAATTCTTTTTGATACGACTAGGCATTTCTCCTATCTATCAATACTTCATTTCACTGCAACCTGCATCGTTAGCCCAAGATTTTTGATGTTCTGGTTATGTTTACTAACTCTCAATTTTCATGTTTTTTTAGCTAGTTTTATGTAAATAAATAAGTAAAGTCGCAGCTTAATCCTGTTATTCTCTTCCAAAGTTTACAAAATAAAAAATGAAATCGACACTTCAGTCAATGCATTTCACCACTCTGGCTTACATAATTAAAGAAAAAAAAACAAATCAGTCCTTAGGGCATCAAAAATAGCTTCCAGCTCGAGGCATTCTACTGGCTTATATCTCCCTGCATTGCACACAAATTTTCTTGTCATAAAATTAATATTTAATGCTTTCACTTAATAGGCACCTGCGACAATAACATTTTCGGTGAGTTAGTCGTCGAGAGAGACCTTCAACAAGTGTCGACTTACATGACTACGTGTCGCACAAAAGCAACAATAAAACGGTGAGAGGGTAAAAAGTTAAAAAAAAAAAATATCACAAGATTCCTGTTGGCATTGTCTGACGTCGCTTACGTCTCTTCTCTCTGTCACCGTGGCAACGACACAGCCACACACAAAAACACAAAACAACTCAGTCACTCTCTAAGCCTGTGTATCTATGTTACATTTTAATAAATCACTCAGAAAAATAGCCGCCAATTCGATTAGAGCACACATAACCGATTCACCTTGTATCGCACCGCCTCATCACCCCACCGTTCCAACTGAGACGCTGACGCTGTCGCCGTGTGTGTATGGGTGCGTCTAACAGCACATTTAATGACAACGACGACGTCTCCACTTAGAAAAACCCCATACACCACACACTCAGAAATTCCCAAGACCATCTCGGTGTTGTATTTGTTCAGGAAATAAAATTTCAAGGATGGAAACTAATCGTACAGCCCGCAACGACATCGACGTCGATAATATGAGCACAAGCAAACGCTCAGTTTTGTTGCTGCTGCTACGAGACTGTTGTTGTAGTGGCTGTTGTCTATCTGTCAGATAGTTTAGGGGCCAACAGCAGTTTTTAGTGTACGATTGAAAACACCCACCCCCTTCTGTCCGGCGAAACGCGCTATCACTCACCCGCTCTGCTGCACAAAAACAAAAAAAAATTGAGTCTGAGGAGGTGCACGACAAGTTTGGTGGACGCAAAGAAAGAGCTTTGTTTGTACAGCTTGCACGGGCAGATTAGTTCGCCGCAAATAGAGTAGTTAATTAGTTCTATTTGTCTTTTGTGGCTGCGCAGGGCTGGGCTGCGAACTGCGTTTGTGTGTAGGAAGCTCGAGAATCAAAGTCGCATTCGAATTGTTTGCACAAGTAAAATGCGCGCCATTTCAAAGCTCAGTGCGCACACCCTTGGGCAGGCAAATCAAGGGTATCGCTCTATCTCCGAGCGCAGTCTCTGTGTGCGTGCGTGAATTCAAGTGCAGCGCATTAGCCAAAAAAAAAATTTATAGGAATTTTATAGCAGACGGGGGTAGCTGGGTGGTGACTCTCACCCAGTGGCAGGAAACGAAGGCGGTTTATTTACGATAACGCAGAGTGAAGTGAAGACTTTCACATATTTATGTGAGCAGCAGTAAGGCACACATTCGAGGCGAAAAGAAAACACGCAGCGCATAAATGCAGTTCGCTAGGTGGAAAGGCGTCTCTCGCTCGCTCTATCCGCGTCAAGGCTTCGTGCACTTTGAAGCTTTGTTTTTGCACGCGAGTGTGTGTGTGAGCGATCGCGGAGATACATATTCATAAGTTGAGTATTTGATAAATACTCGGAAATTTCATTGCTAGTGATTCATAATTTTATGAATAGAAAACGTTTGACTGAACGAATTGGTACGCGCATAAAACCGAAGAATGCTGGTGCATTATTAAATGATGGAGGACATGAGGGATGTCGATGCGGAGAAGGAAATGTAAAACGTACATCAAGGATGCTCAAAATATTTCAAATTCCGGAGCATAAATGCTCTGTTGCTTCTAAATACTTCTCTGATGATTGCAATTAAATTGAATGCCTTGTGTGTAAAGGAAGAATGATTCAGTGTGGAATGTCTAAATGTACAAAAGTATGATAATCTTAATAAACGAAGAATGTTTTCTCGATTCGTTTTACATAATGTTAAAGATTACGATGATTATGCATCTTTTCTCGAAATATAGAAACCAAGACCTTTACGAAAAATCAACCACGATGTGGACTGAGAGGTATTTAACTCCTGTGAACGGATTGAAATCTATTGATTGGATAAATTTTATAGCACTCATGGCCATACCGTTTTGGACTTATATATAAGTAAATAAGCCCCTTCCTACCTTTGCTCATTGGCAAAGACGAATGTAGAGGCAAATATATTTAATAGAATTTATCCATTTGAACATCAAGGTTGCACATTATGGTTCATGAGATGATTCATATGAACGAAGATTTCGAGAAACGCTCCTAAAATTACGTCTGCTTGCTCATTGTGAACTTTAGTGTGAGATTTTCACCCCAGAAAATTGAAGCGAGCACAACCATTGAACAATGCAAAGTTTCAAGAAACATGCCCTTAAATTTCGGTCTTTTATCCAAAATGATTTATAGGAAGCTGTAAATTTGACTCAAATTGAATTACTTTGTGGAATCATTGATTAAAATTAAAATGAGTCAGGAGTACGTAAAAATAGATGTCTTAAGTCCCTGTTTTAAGAAAACATTTCATCTATTTTTCCCAGAGACTCATTTCTTAAGATCTCTTGGTATATTTAAATAGACTCTTTTAGAGAATAACAATTAATCATAATAAAGCATTCGTTAACTTACAGCAAAAACTGAAATGTCTTCTACTTAATAAGATAAAAGTCCATAACATTCAATGAATAGGAATTCTGTTTGTGTCCAATAACAAACGTTGCGTTGAGTTTGCTTAAATGATTTATTATTCGTGATTTAAGGGCTAATCGTCAGCACTTTAAGCAAATCTAAGTCAATTTCAAATTGAAGTACGAACCATTAAGAAAATCAAAATCAAAGTGCGTAAATTATTTCTAGTAACTTAAATTACATTCAAAGGCAAAATTTAAACTGTTTATTTTGCGATTTAACCACAACCACACCAAACAACGGAATTAAAGTATAAATTTTGGTTGCAACGTAGTATTTTTGTTATTGCCACCATTGTTTAGGTCCGCTTTAACGATGCACTTAAATATTTTAATCTTTAAACGTCTTATTAATGTTTGAATGAATTGCAAGCGTTTTTAGCTGCGATTTTTAGGACTCGTTATCATAATTTGAGCGTCAGCTAAAAATTCAATTTTGAAAGATTTTAAAAAAATTTGTGCGTAGAAAAACGTTCACTTTTCAAGGTTACTGCTTCAAAGTATTGACAATTTTTATTGAGTATCAAGTTCTCAAGCATTCAGAGAGATTAAGAGATCTCAGTATTTTGCTTTACCTACTTTTTTTGCAAGAATGAGAAACGCACTGCAAGACAGTCATAAAGAAGCAAGATATAAGCCTCATATGGTTGTTAGAGACCCCAGCGATGCATAAAATGCATTCAGTACCACCAGCGAGAGAACATCAAAATCTTGATTTAAAAAAGAAGATGATTTATTTTTATCACCTGGAGACTCTACCCGCTACGGTACATTTTGGAGCTGTACGCCTAAATTAAAGCGCTTTCAATAAAGAAGGCTTCTAAGGCAATCCTATAAACTTTTCTTAGAAAAGAAACACAAATAGAACTCAACTTTTCCCAACCGTTTCGCGTTTATGACCACTAACTCCCAACCGCCTGAGTCAAATTCTCACAACCGATCATTACATCAGCCCGAAAGACCATACGCAATTTCCCTAAGTTTGATTCTTCTTGTTCTTCTTAAAACTTTGCAAAATGCACACCAAGCATTCTACCGCCCTCAGGGTTTCCCTCAACAGTCTACCAATCAATCAAAAAACACTCCAGGAAACAAGTCAACTTAATTGGAGCAACTCGTCAAAAGCATTCTTCTTCTCTCCTGTCCACAAGCGCGCGCGCTGGATTCCACGAGTAGTTTTCATGTACGATGTCTTGTCAAACACAGGAATTCTAGTGCACATGCAATCCGTTTGCCTATCTAATGAAACAATCTCTTCTCTCTCCATCTAGATGTAATCCTTTGTGGTGTAGTACGCTTTGGCTTTTGCATCTGCTCAAAGAACACCCCAAGCTCAAGTGGTTTAATTAATTCCACAGCATTCCGTGAACAATAGCGGATAGAGGCGAGATATGAGCGCGAGCGCTAAAAAAATAACTCCAAAGACGCTACATACATACATATTTATAACAGAACTGCGTGTTTGTGCCTTACCACCAACGGTGCAGCTGGGGTGGTGTATTAAATGTGACTACAATCGCACTTTAATTAACCTATAAATCTTTCTTCAAGTTGTCGCATACATTAGTGGCCGTGACAATAACTCTTTTTCGCTCCGTCAAGCGCCAAACACCAAACGCGTGCAGAATTTAAACAGAAACCGATGCAGATCTAAGTTAGTGACAAGAAAATGTCTTTTATGACCACACAATACCACTGTACCACTTTGCCACCCCACTGTCCACATCCACTGACCATCGCCTGCGCCCTCAGCAATCTCGTGCTCTGACTGGTCTGCTGTGATTTTGTAATTGAATTTAATTTGTTGAACTTGATTTTAATGTGAAACCGGATCAAATTATTGTCTGCCACTTCGCAGAGAGTAATAATTAGATTATAATAGTTTGTCGTTCCAGACACGGGGGCTGTTGACAGTGGAGATGGAAGATATGGAGTTTATGTCATCAAACAGATGTGGGAAATGTCGACTGGGTGGATGGATTGCAATTAAACGGAAGTCCTGAAGTCTTAGACATAAATTCTACCTTTAAAGTGGATAGAAATAAGTTAAAAAATAAAATAAATAAATAATCTGCCTAATAGCCTATACAGGGCCAGAGCATAGCTTGTTCGAAGAAATAAGTTATCATTTTCAAATTCAACGTTTTCAAATCTTTTCTCTTGCTGGTCACGCGATACATTTTGTTTTCTCTGTTATTTTTGACTGGAATGCATTCATAGAACACTAATGATAAAGAAAGAAACCAATGATGTATCGAACTGCAACATTTACTCATTTTTGCTTAAAATTTCGCTTGGCGGTTGAGGCGCGATATTGAAGAACGAAATAAAATGTGTATTTTACATGTAGTCAAATATTTAAAATGCTGCTAGTCCGTATTCCCAGCTGAAGTGTGTCGATCGTTCTGGGAAAATGTCGTAGATTTGAATTTCTTGCAAAAGATTACTCTTGCCCTACACCTACTGCCATGCCAATATAATTAAAATTCACAAAAGTGCAGTAAATTTACCGTATATGTAGTAAAATAGCAACGCTGCTCTATTTCCTCAGTTTTATTAGCCCCTGTTTTTTATGCCTTCTTTGACTGTGAACACGTACAAGTTGCCGTCAAAGTAAAATTAACCGTCTCCCGCTGGACAGCCAGCACTGAACAAGAAGTTCATTAAAACTGCAGCCTCTTGTGTACGAAGAACTATGCCAACGAAACATTTGTTCGATTTTCCTCTAACTAATTTTCTAGGTCTCACGAAAAATAAACTAAACCCCAATTAAATAAACTTAGCTAGTAAGCAAAGCCCAACCAAATAATTATTTCCTTTAATTCTTATTGGGCCGATCCCGGCGGTACTGCAATACCGGGCCAACCCGCGACAGAGGTGGAGCAAGCCCCTAGCACTCCGTCTATTTCCAAAAATCAGTTTAACATTTGTTGTCCCCCGATGGGGGATCTATCAGATGTTAAGCTGATAAGAACAGATACTACACTTTGATCTTAGCCATAAGGCCGAGAAGCGATAACTAGAACCACCCCAAATCGGTTTACTTATAGAAAATTGCGCACGAATTGGATGTGAATTATAAACTACTCGAAAGAATTTCTCATTTTATCGTTCAAATTGGGGTACTTCAAGCAGAAATCTTTAAAACCAGTCCTGGGTAAAGTATTCGCTGCTACCTGAAAAAAAGGATCTCACAGACATGCATGAATTCAATTTTGCCAGAATCGTATCGCAATTTAATTCTGACGTAAAAAATCTACCCTTACAAAAAATAATTAGAAGCAAAAAAAATTTGAAAGCACAAGTTAAGGAATTTTGTTGAAGAAATTCTTCGACAAAAACTGCCAACAACATCATGGTAAATATATATATTATATAAACTACATTACGGTTACAGCTAAGCTATTAGCTCTTAGTTTAAATTAAACAAAGTTAAACAAATAACAAAATTAGAGGAAAATTCAAAAATAAACATTAACGGACAAGGACTGAACAAAAATTAAATCGAATGATTATTCTATTTTTTTTTTGTAAGGGTAGATTTTTTTATAAACACTTCTTAGGCGACTTAAAAGGATATCATTTCACAAACATTGTATTTACTGTGATAGACAAACAGTTCACACAGTGACAATTTCGAAGTAAAGTGCTTAAAAAACCATTTGATTTTTTTAGATTTTTTCAGAAAACACTAATTCATTCTTTAGCTCTTAATATCACAAAATACAAAAAATTAAAAAAACATTTTCATTGAAAAATAACGAAAAATAAACACACTCACTAAGTAAGTTCTTTTCAATATAGCGGGGTTCACACCTGACTAAAAATTGTACAATTTACTTGACAATCGCGTTTAACGACTGCAAATAGTCAATATGAACGTTCGAAACTACAAATCGGCAGACTTGTAGTCAGAAAGTTCAATATTTTCAACTTTTTGCCTCTACTGAACGATTTGTAATTGAAGATTTATCGTCCAACTTGGGAGTAATTTTAATTTTTGTTTGTGATCTGGATTGCTGAGCATCTCAGAGGGGCGGAAAAAATGTCTTCGAGCAAAGAAAAACAAAATTGGCTTTAGTTTTTTGAACGGAAATTGTCAACCATGTAGTTAAATGTAAACGCTACGGCAAATTTGGCTGTCAAGCAAATTGTACAACTTGTATTGAGATGTGAACCCTAAGATTTTGACAGTCTGAAACTTACAGTCAATCACAAAAGTAAGTAAACCCAAGAAGAACTTTTTTATTCATGAATAAATAAGTTCAAAAAAGACTTTGTGCACTTAGCTTTTAGTGAAGGAATGGTTGCTTTATAATACACCAACAACAGAATCGAAAGTTAAAAAAAACGCTCTGCAAGTGCAAAATCACCCCAAATGTTACAAAATTTATTAAATTCGATGCCATTTCTTTCTTTTTTTCCAGATGACACCACCACAGTTTCCTACAAAACAATTTATTTATTTTCACTGTGCAGAAGAAGTGCTAAATTTCATACGCTACTTATTTAATTTTGTGACGAAAATTTTGGCTTGGTTTTTACTGCACAATTTTTACAGTCGTGGTCCGATCAATGTATTTTTCGTTCTTTTTGTTTTTTTTAGATTATGAGATTTTCGAATAAAGTTGCATTTATGTTTTTTTTTTTCGAACCTGCTTTTGTCACTGACATGATGTACATGTTATTTAGGCGGCAACTATCAAATCCTTTTTTTTTTATTTTGTTTATTATTTTGTTAGAGTTCATGTTATCATTGGTATAAACGATGCATTTATTTTACGACAGTAGCTCTTTTAGACCAACTGGCCACCCCAGTTATGTCAAAAAAACGCTAAGTTACCTTAGAACATCATCACGGTTGTTGAAAACATCCAAAAAAAAACCGAGGGTGTGCGTTATTCTCCGTGCACAAGCATTTAGCCTTTAGACTGAGACCTCAAGTCAACGAATTCACTGGCGGCATTTAGGACTAAAACGCGTCCTGGATCAAACTCTCCCAGGAGTTCGAAATAATAGCCATATTTAACGCTGTTGTTTGCTGGTTGGGCTTCAGAGTGTTTGAAAGTGGGACAATTGATCTTTAGCGGCGCAGTGCATTTTCCGGCAAATAAGTAGCTATTAGTGTAGCAAGCAAAACTTCCGAATATGGGACGACGACACCCTACACAAGGTTGCGAGATACTAAACATATAGAAGTTCTTATTCCGGGCGGGCCGAAAGCATTGGCTTCGGACCACATTTTCCGGAAACGACGCAGATTTATGACAACAAGCCGCAAGCAATTGATGCCCTTAAAATGGTAACACAGACTATTGCTCGAATTTAGTCGAATACTTCTTAGATCTGTGTCAGCATGCGAAGCTGCCGAGAATTTAGAGTAATAGTATGTTGTCATTTCTATGAGAACCTTTAACCCTATAATGCCAGGTGTTGTATATGTGCAACATGAATTTCATTTGCTTACAACTTAAAAAGTATTAACGCATTTGCAGTAAAAGAGTGTTAAATTCATTCTAAATACCAATTTTCCCATTTAAGTCAGGATCAGATGTCTCTTAGTGCAATAAGAATATTTACGATCCTTTACTTCGCTCTCTGCGAAGTGCAAATAAATATTTTTTCATGAAAGTGTTGAACTCAAAAAAGAAATTAGTTAAAACTTTACACACACTTTCTGATTTCGTCATCGTATTCAAAAAATCATTAACGGCTATTTACTTTCGGTCCGAATCAAGCCGTCGAAATGATATAAATATAAAAGTACTTTACTTTTCGAGGTCGCTTGACAATCATTTCAATTTGTTTAGAATACTCATTTCCTTAGCTTCGACTTCAGGCTTCGATGCATATTAACTTGGGCCGGTATGTTAAAGAAGTTGTTTATGAAGTGCTAGTAGTTGCAAAATAAATTTCAATTTGTTACTTATAGTGCAGGAGACAACTCTACTTTGCGCAAATCATTTAAATAAGTAGTTTCACAACTGAAATAGAGGTCGTTCAAACACTTTGGTTTTCTGAAGTCCGCACGTTCCGTTCTGTTCTAGACCAAGACTGTTGCTGTGATTTACTGGTCCTATTGAGCCGACTAACAACCAACCACACGCGACTTAATCGAAAAGCCTATGCCTGATCAGTAGCTACTTGTCGTTACTAATCGCTTTTCCTTTTACGCCACCAGCCCCACCGCCATTGAGTGTCCGCACCATAATTTAATTATCCCATTAATTAAAACGTTTCGTTTTCGATTTTCTTTCCGATCAAATGACAAAATCGTATGTGTCTTTGCAGAAAATGCAAGAGCAATATGTCTAATTATACAGTACTTCACAGACAAGTCTAGTTAGCAGTATCCGCCTGCGGCGGTAGCCTTTTTAAGCTGAGGCCGCTCTACGAGCGTGCACATACGCGCCCCCGTCGACGACGTCGTTGTTGTCGTCGCCCTCTCACTGCCTCTGTGCCTCTGTATGTATTAATTTTCTACGATCGCATAATTTTATTATATTTTGCAATATCATAGGAATTGCATTAAGAGTACCGTACATATAATTTACTGGCTTTCATTTTGTTGTCTTTTAATTGGCATTCACTTATAGAAGGAAAAGTCCAAGTCGAAGTGAGTCGTCTACGGTGCAACCTGTAAGACGGATAGCCAAAGTCAAATGGCACGAGTGTGAAAAGTGCAATGCTCGGTGATCGGCAATCTAGAGAGATTGTCTTTGATCAGTCGCTCCGGGCAATTTGTATGCTAACAAGGTGTCTCATTAAGATTATCTAATGAATGCGCTTTATGGTGGATGGGAGGAGATAGCTTTTTATTGAGTTGATAATTGTTTCAAAGATTTCAATCAGCGAAATAATAATGTTCGTCCTAAGGCAAAAAAGGAATTAAGACATTAAAAAGGATTTTGTGTTGCAACAAATAAAGGGTCAACTAGTGGTTTCTTTTTAAATCATAGGTTATTTTAACACTGACAGCTGTTTTCCGCTTGAAATATTGATGGGAAGTGAGTGTTAGAGGTCCTCTGAATGAAATGAGCCGCTTTGGGCTTTAACAACGTTGCGAAATATTGAAAACTTATTTTCAGAGTGTGTGCTGTGTAGTGCACATTTGTAATTACATCAAAAATTCATTGTTTATGTTTAAAATATAGCTAAGAGCTGCCGAAAGTCGACGAAAAACTGATTACATCTTCACTTAGATAGGGTTGTTCTTTATAAAGTAAACTCTCGATACAGTAAACTCTCTTTATACAGTAAACATATCGGCTTGTTCTTTATACAGCAAAACTTTTGATAATTCGAAATTCATGGGACCAGGAAAAAACTTCGAACTACAAATTGTTCAATACAATTGCTCACTTTCGTCAAGTACGCATTTTTAAGGAAAGAGGAGTAAACTTGACATCGAATTATAAAGATAAACAAACTATCATTTTCGAATTATAGAAGTTTTCATGTTGTTTTGCACAAAAATTAATTCGAATTAACGAAGGAACCAAATTGCATGGGTTTTCTTCGGTTTACAAGGGTTTTTTAAAGGACTAAGAAAGAAAGCTGAATGTAAGAATGCATCTATTTAAAGAGGTCTTCGAATTATGGAGGTTGGAACTAACGAAAGTTTACTGTATAAATCTTAGCGATGTGTAAGACAATTGGATTAAGATTGTCAAAATCTGTAAGCTACGACTTTTAGCTTACACACAATTGTTTGACAAGTTAGAGATCCAGGAGTTAGCGCCCCGAGCCATGCGGAGAGTTGTAAATGTTTAAAGGACCTTCGGGATATTAAAGATATTGTCGATTTCGAGATCTGTAACAACTAAGGTTATGTAGTGCCGGCTTCTTTAACTCTGACAGTCAATCTTTTAATTCTCTTCGGTTAGCAGCACAAATGACGAAAAGTTCAAATCAGGTGTAAATTATGGGACTCAACATTTTTAGACCGTTGTACTTTTCATAGCAACTTCTATCCTGGAACTTTACTTAAAAGCAATGTTTAGAACAGTCTGCAAATCCATTCTTAGACGACAAATACATAAGTACATCATACTCTATTTGAAAAGATGTATGCTATTTCTTAAACAACAAACTAAACAAAAGAACCGGACAAATGATATCCAACCTACTTGTACTTATTCATAAGTTGCATCCAACAAACAAAGAACGCAGCTCATCTCCAATCACACTTTTGATCCCCGGCTAAGCTTCTCCCTCTCATCACTCCTACACATCCCAAGTTCAAACCTTAACCCTCACATCCACCCAGATCGTCATAAAGCAAACTCAGCACCCATGAAACTATAAAATTCACCAATAAAATCCAACTTCCAAGTTCGAACTATTTATCAGAAGAACACATTCGTCAGAACCTCCTCAAAGGTCATCACGCAACGACTACCAAGTTCCTTCTGACAATACGCAGCTTCTAAGGCCACCGGCGATTCAATTCAAAAAGCAACACAACAAACAAAGCACTTACACGTCTCCCAGATGTGTGTTGGAGCTTTCTTTAGACCTGAAATTTATACCCGATCCAAGTTCATCTCAATGCCAGGAACGAACTCTATTCAGACACCCGCATTAAGAGTGTAATAACAAACGAGCGCGCTACAACTGTACGCGGCATATCAATTTCCATTCTGACGTTTTTTTTTTTTTTGTCGGTGGTCTGTCGGTTTGACGGTTAGCGGATGGCGGTCGGCGGTCGGTAGTCGGCGCTCGATGTCTGCGCTCAAGTGTAGAGCAGAAGCCGCCACCCCCCGTGATAAAGATCCAAGTTCACACTTTATTACACCAGTAACATCATGATGGGCAATAAAATTCTGAAAGTCAGAAACAAAACAAACAGCGCGCCACCGCCTCCACCGTCCCGCCAACCCGCCAGTCCGCCGTCACATCACCACCAGCGATCGTGCCTAGAATTTTGACCTTCGTTACAAGTATTTTTGTTGTCGTCTCAGTGAATAATTTACAACCGCCTCTTAAAGCTGTGTAGCCGCCAACATCGACGCGTTTACGCCAGAACCATAATAGTCTCGATAGTGATACTATTAGACTACTACGCGCGCAAACGCTCGCGTTCGCATTCGCATTCGCAATCGCGTTCGCGTTTGGGTTCGCGTTAACGTTTAAGTTTTACGTTTACTTAGCCCGTGCACCATCTCTTTCCGCATACGAAAGCTAGACGGGGTGCCCCCCAATAGGCCGGGGGCGCGGAAAAAAAAGCTCCGCACAATACCGCCAGCAGACCGCTTCATTTCGCTCGCTCGCTTACTGGCAGTGCGTCCGTGTAAGTCTAGATGTCAGATGGTGTGTGCATAGTGTGGCCCCCGGTCTATTACGAGCATGATGACCTTCTCGTATTGTCATGGCTAAAAAAATAAACAAATGCACGCACACGCCGGCATCTAGCTGCCATTGTTGTTATTCTTTTCTTGTTTTTGTCTCACTCACACCGTCGAACCGGGCGTGCGTTTGTGTTTGAGCTTAATCGACTGCAAGGCAACGCTGTGCACTTGCGGGTTTTCACATTAGATTTTAGTTTTTTTTTTGATTGTTTACACGAAAATCTATTTCGTGAAGCTTTTTTATGAGGGCGCCAATGCGATGGACTCCCAAAACGCCCCCTCCGGCTGAAGCACCTGCCGATGTCGCTGTGTCGGTGTCGTGAACGTCAACGTCGCCGTCGTCAACTCACGCTGTTAAGTGCAGTCCGAAACAGGAAGAGCTGCGGGTATTATTTATAATGTTTGCTGTTAAAATGCTTATAATGAATTGATTATTAATCGAAGCGCCTTTAGGTGTCGTGGGCCATCTGCCTGAGTCTGTGTTAGTTGCTCAGGGTTGGACTTGTCTCATCGATCATCGATCGGGGGGCGGTTGTATGGGGATGTATAGATATTGTGACTGAGCTTTTCAACAGCAAGTGCATTCAGTTCTTTCTAAGAGTCGTTAGTCGTTGTTGAATGCCATTCCGGAAATACTAGAGTTGCGTAACTCGTGACATGCGAATCGAACTTGAACGGTCGGTTTTGAGAGGTCGAATGATTTGATTGCGTTTCAATCGGGAGGCAATTTCTTAGAACTGCGCAAAAACTTGTCACGTCACAAACTTGATGGGCGGCCTATTTTAGCACACATTACACCCACAAATTGTGTACGTCTGATTAAGAACTGCGAAACTAAGCAGACCAGTTAAAAATTTGTGGAACATAAACGAATCGTTGAGTGCACAAATCGGTTAGCTCCACTTTTTCAAAAATCTTAAGCTTAGGTGTTAAACCACTTGTCATAGTCATAACTTCATGTAGTTATAATTACTTTCCTAAAGAATAGAGACTAAAACTATTAATCAACAAAAATTATTCGGTCATTGAATAATAAATAATTTATTTCAACAACAATGTAAATTATTTATCGTATTTATCGAAATTTGTTTCATCTAGGTAGTTGATTTGCGCACTGAACGACTCAGATAACATATTTTGATGAAAAACGATCAAACATATTATTATTATTATTATAAATTTATTAAATTGTAAAAAATAACAACGATCAAAAATAAAATTTTAAGTTATTTTTAAGCCCTGTAGTTATAAATATTTCACAGTGCTCTAAAAGTGCAAATAAATTAGTTTCTCTCTTAGTTATGAAAAATTAAAATTGAGTGGTCAATTCTACTAGCTCAAAGAAAGATTACTTCAGCTATTCAGGAAAAACACCAAAATTGAAGTCAAAAAAGTATTCGCACACTTTATGTTGTGACCGAAATATAATGGAAATGAATAAGTTACAACTACACATGATATTTTGTGTGCCGTATATTAGCTTCGATAATGATTTATAACCTCTTCAGTTTCAAATCATCATCATCTTCTTTTTCTTCTTGACCGCATGATCCATGAAAGGTGTCGCGAGAGCAATGCACGGAAATCGATAAGATTACAAAAAATTCCAGGTTCTATCCTCAAACAATGCAGACTTTAAGTTAGTTTGGTTAGAAAGCCCAATTTTTCTTGCTACATATCCCAAAATAATGCACGGATTTTGTACAAGGGCCCATCTGCTGATTGAGGAGATATCCCAAGTAATTAGGGGACAATATGCAATAACCATTCTTTCGTAAACCTTGTGCGATTTCCTCATTTTTCAGGACCCCTCTGTCCTGTTCGATGAAAACGGCCCCTGTATTTCCAAAGTGATGGCGTAGCGTAAAATTTCAAGAATCTCAAAACCCTTCATCCATGAAAGCCAGGTTGCCACCTCTTCGTAAGCCATGCGGCGCCATACCACAACATGCCTACCACCATGTTTTACAGTCGGCTTTTATTTTCAATTAGAAGTTCGGTGCTTGGCGTTCCAAAACTACGTACTGCGAAGTTCATCACATTTTGTAGAAATATGTTATTTACCGATGAAAACATGTGTGTAAATACTTTTTTTTACCGACTGTAGATAAAAAAATGATCCATCTAATGGCTTGCAGCCACCATCCTTGGACCGAATCAATCCAAGCCGACTGGTGTCGCAAAGTGTATGCTGAGCACAAAACCACAGCTCGCAGTTTTCTATTAATAAACTTGTTCAGTCAGAAAAGTACCAAGATCTTGCTGTTTCCTTATAGAAAAAAATACCACTAGCAACGCAAAATAATGTCAATCCGAAAATTTTGTGGAATAGCACTGTCAACCTTAGTCAGCATTGTCTACTGAATTTTTTTTTTCAGCAGACATTAAACCAACAACGACAAAACAGCCCCATAATCTGATCAAACGCGCACATTATAGTTTCACCCAAAAAGATTTTTTCGTCTCAGAGATTTTAGGGCTACATCGAAGATATTAAAAAGAATTTATGGGATTTTCGTTTGCCAAAAACGCTTCAACAAGTATTCATTTAATTATTTATTTCTACACATTATGATGTCTACGATGTGACATCATGCGGTGTGAAGGACACCAATTGCTTTCAATTTTTATGTTTTGGGCTTAAAATATGTGTTTGAGTTTTACCTTGGAATATTTTCACGGAATACTTATGTCTGATGGGGTGCTTCTTTTTTCTATTTTCTATTCTATTCTATGCTTGTTTTGGATCATAATTTGTTTGGATTATTAAGGGAGTTAGAACTCAAGTTTAGATAGACCTTGTCACAAGACTATTAACTACAAGGAGCTGCTAAGTTCTACTTACGTTTTCTTTTTATTCAGCTGACTCAGGAGTGTTAGGACATTTTCTTCATGATGAACTCATTCGAACATAATGCAGATGATTCACACTAAGTAACACCTAAAAAGAAAATGAAAAAAAAATATTAATGTCAAGACTTCTTGTTCTTAATTGCTTAATATATGGTTGCAATTGAAAAGCCTATTAAAATGGCTATAAAGTGGAAAAGAGCAATGGATAAAACATTGTTAGAGTCACCTGTAAGTCATTTTAGAGGGAGTTAACATTAAAATAAAACAAAGGAAAATATTCTCAAAAAAACCTGAACAATCGAGTACTATACTCTTTCTCAAAACAAGTATCAATGTTGAATCCTGCTAATGAACCTGTCACCCTTAGGCTTTTTCCGTTGTCAATGAAGGATCAACAGATTATTAAAGATTCAAAAGGAAATAAAAAGCATGAAGAATTTGATTCATTGCTGCTGCTAAATTTCTGTCATTTTTTAGGCGACATCTTAGCCGAAAGTCTTTGTTGCTCTGGCTTAAATATCAGAGCAATTTGTTCTTAATTTTTAAATGCTTAGCTCATTTTTAATAAAAAAAAAATACAGTCGAAGCCCTCTAAGTTGAATTTTCACGGGATATCAAAATTAGTTCGAGTTAGAGGGATTTTTCGACTTAAAGGGCGCTTCGACTGTAATTATAAGGCGACATCCGAACATCACTGAAACATTGAATGGTCTGCGCTCCAAGTTTATCCACTGGTTTTATGTTAACCAAAATGGAAAAAAATTCGTATTTATCTCTTAAATAATTCACTTTAAAATCATCTCATTTCATTTTGTCTTCTTTGTCACGCAGAAGAGATCTCAGGCAATCCGATCATATTTTGGAAAAAATAATAATAATACAAAATACTGTGAAAATACATACAGTAGTAATTCGGACCTCAATATTTCGAAAACCTATGTAAATAGAAACATACCTATAATACGAAACCAAGTTTATTTCTTTTGCTTTAATTTTGCGTTCGAGAGGTAAGTTTTACGGAGAATTGTTGACCGCATACGTGAGAAAGGACAATTCCGGACACGATAAAGAAAATAAAGCTCGGTAGACTCCGGTGGGCTGGGTACCTAGCTCGTATGAGCGAAGAGGACTCTGCTCGGAAAGTCCTTTGCGGCACAATTCATGGTACAAGACAGCGACGCAGACCGCGCTTACGCTGGAAGGATGACGTAGACCAGGACACCCGAAACCTTTGGGTGCCCAACTGGATGGCGTCGGCAAGCAATTGGGATAGGTGGAAGTGCTTGCTGCAGGAGGCCCAGACCGGACACCGGTTGTTGCGCCGATGATGATGATGAATCACACTTTTAATCACACTTTTTGCAGATTTTATTTATCAAAGCATGCGATTTCGGATCTGAAACCTCTCTAATTCAAACTTTTTAGCTAGTCCGATGAAATGAGAGCTATCAAGAATTCACTTTGTATTGTTAAGTTCTAGAGCGTACAACTTTTGCAGAATCAATCCGAAAGAAAGACTAAAAGAGAAGCATGGATTTTTTGTAATATTAGAAACTACTGCTGTAAGTTTTGCATTCAAACATAAACATACGAGCCTTTCGAACTTATAAATTCTATGATGACAAGGAATACCAATACAATTTTTGCTACTTCCTGATTGTCACATGAGTTTAGAGAAAAATCTTCCTTTAAACGTTTTTTTTTTAAAGGGCATGCAAGAATGATTTAAGCGATTATAATTTGGGACTACACTTTTAGAAACCATTATTAAAATCTTCCTTTAAGAAAACAATTTAAGTCCAATTAAAACAATTACAATACTGTAGATAATGTTTGCCAATCTCGGAGACTTTTGAGGCACTTTTTTAAAGATTTCTTTTCCTTTGTTGATTTTGTTAAACATTGCAATATTTGGTAAAGTTAAAGATGAACTGTTTTGTGTTTTTAAGTATATTAACGCCCTAGATAAACTTGTACTGAATGTAATGTGTGATCGTTGCGTGAGGAAGGCGCTGACATTAAAAAACACAAAATGTAAAAATTTGAGCGGATGTTAATTTCTTTTTGTTTCGATTACAAAGGTATATTTTTAGTATATGACAGAATAATAAATCAATAGTAAAGAAAGGGATGGGATTATACAACTTATACTTCACAGAATAACTTTAATTTTTAGATTTATTTTTTTACAAATAAATCATCCTATTACTATAGGTTTACTTCTTTTAATTTAAACTGTATTAATTTGTTAAGACCCAAAGTGACCTTGTGTTTAGTTCAAACTCGCGACTGATGAAATAAAGAACTTAAAAAAAAAAAGAAAGAGCATAGGTTTTTATTAAGTGTTCAATAATCGGTCTAACAAGAACCTGCAAGATTCTACAATATGATTGTTTTGTAAGTTTCGTTTTAGAGTGGCTAAGTTCCCTTTTATTTCTAAGTTCCAAGTACTCACAAACTTCACTACCATAAGTCTTATGATGGTGAGCTTAACTTGTGATTGATATTTTAATAAAAATAATCTTTATCCTATTAATTTCACACATCAAATGAAGTAACGAATTCATTGCGGGTTTAGATTAAATTTCTTAGAATTAATATTACAAGCCTTCATGGACAAAGAAACAGGCATTCAGAATCGGTTGGATATGATTCTGAGTCAGCATGGGAGTATGAATAATTTTTTCTTCTGCAAAGAATTTATATGATTTATGTTGTTTCCTTTCACGTGACTATTTCCGAACTCAATTCAGTTCCGTCATCGGATAAGGTTTTAGCAAATCAGTCTAAAGCATGACAATCAAATCTTTTCTATTTGCCCGTGTAAAGAACTAAGACTAAGTTCTTAGTTCGCTAAGTTGGTAAAATTTTATTAATCTCTTTTACTTATCAATGGAATCATAATACAAATTTATTCAACAAGATCAAGCAGAATAATCTAATTCAAAGAAAAGAAAGTTGCAAAATTAGTTTTAAACTTACAGTTGTTAAGATCATCAAATCTCTTTCTGTTCATTGAATAAAAAAAAACCTTTTCCATCTGTCCACCTGCGACTGCGTACAAAATGATGTAACTCATGCCAGAAGGAATTTCATTCCGAGTCACACTCAATCGACTCCACCTTGTGACCGCTCGCACATCCACATGTTTCGGAATGACTTGAAAAACGTGTGTACTTATTACTCAAGCCTTTACACGTATCGAAACATCTGTTTATCAATGAAACTCTCCAAGGTAACCCAAAGAACACGTCGCAATTATTTCCGTGTTAATAAAAACAACGAAAAACAAAAAAAAAATTGTGTTGTGATAAACAAACTTAAGACCCAAAGTGAGTGCCTCACTGGAATTTTTCAGGGCAATACTCTCGCGATTGCAATCGACTCGCTGAACTCTCCCACCCGTCAAGACTCCAAAAGCTCACTTCAATAAGCAGCTTCATTTATCGCAAACACACAAACACGAACGCACTCGTCATCGTGGAAGTTCATCTACAAAAACACATTTTCACTATCTGTGTCTCTCCAAAACTGGATGCCCTCGAATATGTTTTCGAAGAATGTCTTCGGGCAAAAGCAGCAGGCGCTACGAAAAAAACAATCATCACGGAAATTTTGGTTGATCTCCTAACCGCACGAAGAACAAAATGACCGCGAAGGTGACATTTGGAGTGTTAATGCCAAATCAATGACAGAAAAATGACAGCGATTTTGCAAAATTCGAACTCGAACTTGAATCACCAAACTGTGTGGGCCTTTTCGCAAAACTAACGTATTCTCTGCCATTTTTTTTTGTGCTGTTACTTCATTCTTAATTAGCCATTTATTAGTCGACGTTGTGATTTTATCCGAAGGCCAAAATAGAGTGGCGATTAGCGGTCGACAAGTGCGCCAATGACCGTGAATCGCATCGTACAACGGTGTACGTGGGTTTTTTTTTTTCAATAAAATTTATTTAAATTTATATTTTTGCCTCCGCTCTAATGAGTGTTAGTACCGTTTTATCGTAGAACGCACCGAACACGACCACACACTGTGTTATTACTTAATTAAGAGTGCAACTACATCGATTTAAGAGGCGGTGATGCTGGTGCACCACCAGCAAACACACTCGTTGAGAGGAAATCGTCTCAATAAAGACGCCAAATAAATGACCAATCAAATTCATTGACATCGCCAAGTCGACAATTGAAACACACACTCTCTGGCATTGGGTTAGTGGAAAACTAGAATTCTCCACTGCAAAAAAAAAATAAATAAATAAACAAGCGTGTGCGTCCTTCAGTCGCAACATCAACACCACCAACAACGATGACGATCAATAAAACGCAGATTCCGAGTTTGACAGATAATGAGCTCAAAATAATGCGCACTAGCTATATAATATTTAAATTCGATGAATCACACACGTTAGCCTTACTGTGGTGTGTTCACACCATTGCGGAAGTCAATGTGCACAAATGACAATGACATCTTGCAAGCCAGCCACCGTTGTCTGTATATATAGATGGTATACATATGTTGTGCATGGAGATTTTTTCTTTTTTTTCACACAAAAGAAAATATCTTTTTTTTGCATGGGAGAAAATCATTATTTTTATTGGAAAATTGAAACATTTTATGATGGTTCACTGACAGCTGCTCAAGGTACCGAAGGAGAAACATAAATAGTAGATGAAAACAAAAAAACCACAAATGACATCACAGTTGTCAAGTTGACAGTTTCCCATAAATGATGGTTACGTTGTGTATTTTTATGCAACTTTCAGTGATGATCTAATCGTGGTGAAAAGCGTGAAAGAAGGATCGACTTGGCTTCCATTGGCTTGTGTTGAACTTTGGCATCAGCTGACAGGATTGGCGGACGTCTTTGAAAATCGCTGCAATCTTTGACCTTTGAATGAATTATGCCGATTTTCATCAGCATGCGTTTTCGAGCTAGAGAAGGTTTGGTTGATCATTAGATCAAAATTTTGCTAAACAAGTACAAGGAGAAAAACGTTCCGGAAAATTGTAGTCACAAAATGCGCAACTGCCAACCGAGGCCGCCACTTGAACGACGTTGTGTTTCTTTATTAATGGAAATGCTTGCTCTTACTAATGAAGCCATGGAAATCACTACCTACATCTGAGTCAACAAGGACTATGTGGCCTGAATATGACTATGCCAAAACGAAAGTGTTGCTCTTGCACGACAAAAGGTCTCTTGCAAGAACGGTGGGCGTAATCACGGGTCAAAATAGCCCAAAAGACCACCTATTCAAAGTAGGACTCCTTGGTGACAACCTATGCAGGGGCTGTTCTGATGAGGAGGAGAGGGAAGACACTCAACACTCCTCTGTCACTGCCCCAGCCTTTGTCACTTGAGGTTTAGAATACTAGGAAGACATTTCTTCCAGGATCTTAACGAGATTAGTTCAATTCAGATTCTAAAGAATCTTTTCAGGTATCTTAGGCCAGATGGACGGACTCATCGCTGGAATTAGGTCACCGCGAATAAGGAAAGGGGTACATCCTCTCCATGGGTAACACAAGGACCTAAGTGTGGCAGAACTAATTCTGTCAGCTCGCCTACCTACCTACCTGCTAATGAAGCTATTATACATAGAAAAAAATTTAATTTTGTTCATTGTAATGCAATTTTATAAAGAAACTTGTATTTGGCCTACTCTATAGCTCTACAGATCTAGCTAAAGAAGCCATACAAATTTAATGAAGGTAGAAGAACAATTAGCAAACAAAAGTGCCAAAATGGTTTCGATCCATTAAGCCAGTCTGGTAACTTCATTTTAGAGGCCCTATAAAACCTGCCGTTTTTTTTACTCAAAATTTGCCATGCTTAAGGTTTGTTCTCATTATATGCGGCATTCAATCTCATTTCAACGAAATAAGAAAAGCAGACAAGGGTTAGGTTAGGTTAGGTTAATGTGGCCGGCTGAAGAGGAGAACCCACAGGCCAGATTAGGCCCATTGTTTTGCCACCCTGCGGACAAGACCTCGCATTGATGTAAATCTTCTGTGACGGTGAAAAAATCAAATCTAAAACACAGTTGTGTATACATGGTTCTAATTCCAAACCGACAACTCCAAATACTTTTCACTATCAGACTTCACGCGAATGAATAAAAGTGAATACCATTTTCTCCAGACTTGCCATGAAATATTTCCTCGCCTTCCACCTCAGTCTAAAGTAGAACAACTCTGTAACAAAGTGCTTGAAGAAAGTGTTTTTTTAGGAGGGTTCTCATACCGATCATTTCATTATTAATTGACGTAAAAAAATGAGACCATTAATCGACAACAGGTTACTAATCATAAAATATGCAATCATTAAAATTAAATCTAATTTTTCTTTCTACGGAAGTCGAGAGTTAAAGACCTATTAGTTTATGTCGTTGGCGATTAGCCGACACATAACCTAACCTAACCTAAGTCAAGACTTGTCAACGTCTTCTGTCTAGAAACTTTGAGTTCTATGTGAAACTTGTTTCTCAATCTCTGTTGGTTTTCAATGTCCTTACAAAAATCTGTGATAATGTTTAGTTGAACTGGTGCTTTCGTTCATACCACATGCGCGCCAGAAACCATTTTTTTAATATGAAACCAAAAACATTTGGCATCAAAAACCTTTGTGCCTTGTACATTTTTAGCTGTTTTAGCTTCAAACAAAATGTTGCCATAAAATGTTGCGGGGTTATTCATTTATTATTATTAATTTATATGTTCGATATACTTAAACTACTATTAACAACGTTGGAGCTAACAATGCGAGTCAAAAACGAAACTAGTTGACGATGAAAAACAATTTGTAGTGAAAGGATATTAATGACATTTGAATTTAGATCATTTTCCATTTTTTACGCATTTCTTTTAAAGGTTTCTAACTTAACTTAATGTATGTAGCTCAAATGCAAGTTCTGAAAGCCGTTTTAAATCCTATTCATAGCAAGATGACGAGGCAGTGGCTCAAACACGACCATACAGGATGGGGTTAGGACAAAAAAGAAAGAGTTTATTGACACCGTTCACTAGTGAATCACTTTGGAACCTAAGGGTGGAATAATTCTTCAGGCCTTTACCAGTTTATAAACCTAAACACACTTGAAATCGTTTTGAACCACTTTAACCACCCTGAAAGACTCAGCACATCATTAGTTTCTCGTAAGAACTGGTGTCGTTTTGAATAACTCTAAACACCCTCAACGCTTCAGCATATCCTTTAGTTATGAATCCTTTGAATGACTTTAAACAACCTCAAAACGTCAGCACATCCTCATCGATTCCCGTCAATCAGCTGCGCTTCACTAACTTTATTCTATCAAAGAACTCAATTGCGCAATCCACGCAAAACATCTACCGCCCGTAACCTTTGCAGACTATGCTGTAATAATAAACACAGATTACCATAAAAATTCACTTGAACGCCCACAAAGGGCAGCAAGTGGTTGTAGAGAGCAATTGAAACTCACAAGATACACGCCACTCACCACCACAAATCGACTACCTGCATAGATTTCGTAATAATATCGATCAACATACACCGGCAACGTTGGCGCTATACTTTTGTTTTTTTTGTATTTTTCGCTCTTATTGAATAATATTTTTTCTAAATAAATCAATGCCAAAGTGCTATTAGAGAAAATGAGATTAAGTCTGGACTGGAAGTATGAGGCAGTGCACTAAGAACCACCACTTAACACCGCCAAACTGTTGGGTGGTATTTCACGAAGTGTGCACACACAATGAGGAAATAAATCAATCAAAACACCTTAACTTACCTTACCCACTCGCGGTGGTAATAGACTTTGCCCTCCAGTTCAATTCATTTGGTTTGTTTTTTTTCCCGAACTTATGAGGTTTGGATTTGTTTTTCATTTAGTGTTTTTGGGTTGAAAGGCGGAACGAAAAATGAAAACAAAAAAAAGGAAAAATTTCTCAGCTATTCAATTTGTGCGTCTTATTTTCCTACGCACTTGTTTTTCTAAGCTTTTTGTTTTTTTTTCTGTGTTCCAATTTAGCAAACTACAACCATAAGTTTGTATCTATGGTTCACAACAAGACTAAAGAGGAAACACCCTAGAGTAAAGTAAAAGGACATAAATCAGAATTTGCTACAAATGAGCCGCTTAGTGTACAGATTGATTAACTATACCTTTTGAATCATGGATTTAAGTGTCAAAGCAATTGGTATATTTATAACTTCTTATGTTTTAGTAACTTCGCTGAATAATAAAGGTTAACACCATAAAACAACATCTATTTGAATGAAATGTAGTCAAAGCCGAAGGTAAATTATTTCATCGCTTTTCTCAAATTTTTGTTCTTTGGACTTATTTGATTTGGTAAAATTGCACATTTATTATGGGCTCTTACGACAATTTTATTGATTACATAGTCCATCTGTTCCTGCGATTCTGGCCCATGACCTTGTGGATGATCTTCCAGATTTGGTTTTCTCAGTGAGTTACAAACCCAGTTAACAGCGTTTCCGTCTGAGGAACATCAAAGTTTTGCTGTTTCTTTTTTGCTACTTTTTTTTTAATCTTTGGTTGACATGACTCTAGAACAATTAAATTTTAATTAGTAAGTGTAGATAGCAAATTACTTATCATTTAATTTTATGCTTAATCAAATAACATAGCATACAAAGTATGAAAGAATATTAGACACAATTAAAATGGTTGCACAAACAGTTTGTTGTCAAGCTCGGCTACTGTTTTCGTTTGTGTTTGCCCGTTGTCTGTATGTCGTTTTCAAACGAGTAGCTTAATTATAAGCAACGAAATCGGAACAGACGATTTTCAGAAACTTCCATTTGTCCACGAAGTCGAACCTAATCTAATCTAATCTAATCCAACAGGTCTGCATTGTTAGCATGCCCATTTCTAACACGTCGTTCCATCATTCATAAATAAAACGATGTTAAAAAACTTATGTGTCAACCCCACGCAACAAAATACTCCACAAAAAAATGTGGCCAATATATTAACCTATTCCTGGCTAAACAACATCCTTTTAAATTGCATACGAGTCATCATTAGTGGCGTAACAGCCCACGAAGGGCCAGAGCCTAGCCTTTCGTCCTTCCATTGTGTTGTGCGCGTTATAATTTTGAAATATGTGGAGAGGGCCTACAGTTTATTGTCGGATCAGAAGGGCGAATTGCGAAAAATTTCCGTGACAAAAGTACTTTAGGAGGATTGTCTTGTTTGTGGTGTTTTTTTTTTCCCGAGCTGGATCTTAACCCGGGTATCTACTCTCGCTCAACAGTCCGACGCACTAACCGACTAAGCCACGCCTCCCACAACATACGAGTCTATATTGACTCTTAATTCAAAGGAGTGTGCCCAAATACTAGGTCTTAGGTCGAAGTGACTGCTCCTGCTTACCTGTAGTGCTGTTACACTTCTGATTTGTTCCAAACTCGGACTCCGCTACCTAGAAGTTTCCTGCAAATAAAAATAGTTAGCAGGCTTGCTTCACTGCCTATTTGAAAAACAAAGCAGCAGTGTTCTTGCCGCAGATTGGAACTACTAATGCGTTTAACACTACACTAGCCGAATCGCCATCCATCTACTAAAATTGACGTCAACAATATTTTTCTTATAATCTGTCGCCTATCAATATATTCCCACAAATTACCAGAAAAATTAAAGCCTGGTAAGAGTAGATGATCATTCATTTGCCTAGATGTTCAAAAAAGCAACCATTCTTTATTTTTTTTTCCGCCCTTCCAGTCCCAATTTTCCACTCCGTGAAGACAAATTTTTCCAAAGAATTTATTTTATTAATTTTACTATTGATCAACATCAAGTTCTTATCACAGGATTAAGCTATACAACCCCACTATACCCGATTTAAGGAAATACAGAGAGATGGTTGACCTTACTGTTAAAATATTTTTTTTTAAAATAATAGTCTATTACAGATGTCAATTGAACTTGAAGGAAACTCTGATAAAAACTTTTATTCACCAGTATCCTAGCAGGAACAATTGATCCTTTGCCATTATAGAATTGGCCTGAAATGGCCTGATCCGAATCCAGATCAGCAATTCAAAGCTACATTAAGTGGAAAGAATCATCATCAGGAAGATGAATTCCAAACCTTCGACCGAAAACACAGACCTTATTTTATTTTTCAAATTGTCTAATGACTTCCTTATGCAACTTTCGTAGCTGCTCTAGCACGCCTGACAAAAACCGACTACTATAAGCATGCAATTACACAATGCAACGAAATTGGGTGGATTTATAAATGTAAAAATACAACAGCAAGACAAAAATGATGACGCATAGAAGTGCACCAAAACGAGAACAACTGCAAAATTTGCACAGTCATTTGACATTATTTAAATTGATGCTAAAACATTTTGATTGCAACGCAGTTTTGTTCAACTTTTCAATGCGAACTTCGTGCGACTCTGTTTTCTTTTACATTTATGAATTGAATGAGTTTTGGGAACTAAAGAATTTAATTTTGATTATTGTTCAAGGATTTCAGTGTCCAAGGTACAAGCTTTTCTTGGTTCAAAATGTACGAGTATGGTGGGTTGGTTCTCTTGCCTCTAGGCGTTTGTGGTTTGTTTTGCATTCACGCAGAGGGTCTAAGACCTCGATACTAACTTTTGAGCTTGAGCTTTTTAACTCAACTAATAAAGTCTCTCGACTAGGTGAACTTGTCTATCATTAATTAGATCTTATAATCGTGAATCTGTTGTAGTGGAATCGATTTATGTTTCATTTTTCTATTTATTCTTAGTTTTTCTCTCTGAACAAATTCCCTTACAAGAAACAATTCTCCTACAAATACGGTCGATCCATTGGAGTCTTTTTGGCGCGCTTGTCACGGGACCTCGGGAACCAGCGGTGCTTTGCGTTTTTATTAACTTGGAGCTTAAACAGTTCAAATACTTCTTGGGGAAAAATGGTCCGTCTCTATTTAGTAGTAAGAAGTATATTCAGTGAAATCTCTAATAACCGAAATAGATCTCGGTATCGCCGCTGTCCTGTTATAGGAGTGCTCATACTTTTAAAAGTTTTCTTTTTTTATTTAATAAAAATGACTCCTTAACCCAAAAGTAAACAGGACTTTTATTATGAAATATCATTCGCCTCAGGATCGCGTTTACTTCTTGGCGGGTTGGTCATTCTTGGCCTTCTTGACACTACGGACCTTCTTCATTCTGTTCCTGCGTTCCTTGCGCTGCTTGCGGGTCTGTTTCTTCTGCTCGAAGAGTCCGTGACGTGCCAATCGGTACTTGGGCTTGAATTTTTTAGCAAAGTCCAGAGTGTTGATTGTATTTAGATTTTGCAAAAATATTGGACGCCGTCAATAGCTCATGATGCAATGGACAACTGTGCAAAATGGAAATTCTTCACTCTGCAGTTTTCGTCTTTCATGATGTGTAGCAGTGAAATGTTGTTTAAAGCAGAATCTACAGCGGTCATATCACTGTAAACCTTCATACGACCATGATAACGTACAAAAAAATGTTCCACTCACCCACCTTCACTTGAACGTTTTCTTTTTTTTTCCATTAATTCATTTCCCTTGACTACCGCAGAACCCAAAATATTTCCCATGAACCACAATCTTTCAATCAACTGAACTTTATCGCAACTGAGTCACACAGGCATGAAATGCATTCCTCCCACACACCAAAAAAAAAACCTCAATAAAAATTATTTATTTTCTCCCTTTTGTTTGTCAAAACATCCCAAGTATTATGCAAAAGAGAATAAATCCAAAACATTGCGATTTTTCGTTAATAAAACTCCACTCGGCAAAAGTTCCCTTCAATCAAAATAACATCGCATCACACAATTTCAGATGAATTACTCGGTAGCTTATCTGCGAAATTCAATTCAAAAAAATTTAAAAGCAACACAAATTCACTCGCCGCCACTGATGGTATGCAGTCGATGACCTACACAATAATATTCGGGCGTGCAAACGATTTGTATCATTAACCCCGAACGTCAACAACAGAACCACAGAATCAGAATCAACCAACAATCGTTGAACTTGAGGGTGGAACGACGAACAGGCGAACAACAAAAAATTCCACAAAACAAAATTGAAACGAACAAAAAAAAAGTAATGAATTGAATTTGTTTCTAAATTTAGATACGAAATCGATGTGAAATTAAAAATACACCTGAGCACATTGTCGCATCGTCGAACGATAAAATTGGCCCACAATTGAACATTCTTTTTGGATTGCCCCCGCACACATCTAACAAACACTACGAAACAACAACGATGCAAAGATACAGTGCAACGCAACTCATAAGCAGCGAAATTTCTCGTGTAAAATGCACCAAAAGTGCATTCATCTCTTCAATGCGTTGCACAGTTTCAAAGCCACTGGAGTGGTGGCAAATGTACGCCAATGACCGAGTTCGGGTGAAAGACCTTCCTTGGGAAACACACATTGCTGCTATCATCATCATCGCCGTCGTCATTATCATCATCGTGTTCGGTTGTTGTCGTATACTAGCCGTCGTCGATGTTGTTGCTGTTGCCGTCGTCGTCATCGTCGTCAGCACAGCACCAGAAGCACCACCACCGGCCGCAACAAAATCAACAGCAGCAGCAGCAACACGACAAGAGCAAAGCGAAAATTGCTGCAAATTCGTTCCCCGTCGTTGTTGCTGTTGTGTGAAAGGAGCCCCAAGTCCGCAGAGCACATGGAAGCAACACGAAACTTGAGTCTCTTGGCTCTTGGCTCTTGGTCGCCTCTCGCTCTCTTCGAGTTTCTGTTTTCTTCGTTTTGTTTTCGTTTCTTTTCTTTTTCTTTTCTTTTCATTTCTTTTTCTTTTTTCTGCAAATTGCTGTTGTTTGCTTTCCTTTTTGTTGAACTTTTATTTTCATTTTTCACTGTTGCAATGGAAGAGGAGCCATGTGTCTATAGATACATAGATACAAATTCTGTTGCAAACAAGGTTGACTCTTGCGCACCTCCGGCACACGAAGAGTTCAATGTTTTCTCTTTTACGGCCGCAAACAGTCGAAGAGAGGCGGCAAAACTGTTTATTCTTTTTTTCTTTTTGTTTACGCAACATGCACGGCGTCTGCAACACTTCCGTGTTCGATGGCGATAAGGAACATTTCTTTCTCCTTGACACCTATTCAAGTTCTGCCCCATGGAGACCGGTTCAACTTGATTTTTCGCAGAAGACGTGTGCTGTGTCAGCTCGGCACAGCGAACGAAAATAAATACTCGCATGTGTGTAGTGCAAAAAGGCGGAGGGTTTCTTTTTTAGTTTTGAAACAATTGCCGAGAATGTGGCGTCTAAAAATACCACAAATTTCATCTATGGATTTGACCCATTTCCCGGTGGCAGATTCTCACCTAACACGGGGGTGGTGGAATCTGCCGCCAATCATAATCTATTAGAAATTTTCGACGCTTGACGTTTGCCCGCGTCGCTCATCGAACGAGAATAGATTTAGCGGTAATTTTAATGTACGGCCGAACCCTCGAATTCGGATTCGGATTGCCAAATGGCAAGTGGAAGCAATTCTTTTTGAAGCGAGAGTTTGTTAAACTTTTACGCTACTCTGTGTACTTGTTGTTTCGACACTTCTGTCAGAGGGCACTGACACCTGGGATGGCCGAAAAAAGAAAAAAACTGAAATTCAAAAATCGACAATCATTTCGTCGTCATAGTCGCACACATTCACTGTATTCGGATGGAAAATTGCCAATCCATCATGGGCGTAGAGAGAGAGAGATTATAAATTTATTACATTTACGAGTGTAAACATGATAAAAATAGATTTACAATGAAAAAAAAAACGGCCTTGTTGTGCTTATTTTACTCACTTTTTTAACGCCATTACGATTGTTTTCCGATGGAGTTTTTTTGTTATTTTGCTTTTGTGACGAAATTACGATTAGTCACTTTTTGTGTGTGTGCGATCAGAAACGCTTTTTCTATACGCTGGTGGAGTTTTTAAACGTTTTTTTTGTGATTGTAATTATCTGTAGGGCGGGTAGAGGTGGTTAAGTTAGATTTAATTGTTTTTCAAATGTACATAGATTTTAAATGCGAATGAGATGAGTAAGAACTTTGCAAAGGGGTTGATGTTGTCAACAACAGATATGCATACAGTGTCCTCCATAAGTAAACATACCCATCCAAAAGTAATAAAAAAGTAGAAAAAATATTAAATAAAGTACCTATTGTTTTTTAATGTTTATTGTAACTTAACAACAAAAGAGAAAACACTTCAACAGAACACAAGGTCGTCTTCGTATTTCTCTAGCAAAATTTATTTGGAAAGGAAAGCGATCGCAGTTTTAATTTCCAAATCTATACAAAGATTTTTCATAGAGACATAAAGTGTTTCAAGTTAAGTAAAAGTGCATCTTTTGTGATTTGTCAACGTTAAAACTTCATTCACAGTATAGATTTATATTCTAGTGAAGTCCAAGAACGATCAACATTTGGAAACTATTAAAAATTATAAATAAATAAATATAATATGCGTTCAATTAGCAAAACAAATATGCAAGTTATTTCACAGTAACAGACCCACTTGCATTTTGAGAGACTGCCGCGAAACACATGACTGCCACATGCACGTATAGTTTAAATATCAATTCTTTAGGTGTAATGTTTCGTTGAGAAAAATGAGCTTTCAACGGAGTTAACCTTTGTGCAATTTTTGAAAGCAATTTTCGGCAAGAACTAGATGGACGTGATTTTAGCAATATGACACGGTACAGAAAGTGGAGAATATATTCATTATGTAATCTTAATGTAGGAAATGGATGATTTATGTCATTTACCTTTATTGGAGTCTTCTTTGTGAGGTTATTATGAGTCTTAGCAAAGTTTCCACCAATACACAAATCGATGAGAAAGCGATCGAGAAGTAAAAATCCGCCTAAGAGTGGCAGAATTGAGATGTCTTAAAAACGTAATAAGAACAAATGAATCGATGATTGTTTAAACAACATAAGTAACATTTATTATTTTACATGATAAACAAAAAACAATATATTTTGTAGAGCATGATATGATAGGATGATATGGGGAGTCTCACTAGGCAACTTATACTGCGACCTAAAACATCTATTGTACCCCCTTCTTAAAACAAAACGCTCTTGATTTGCATTCAAATTTTAATGTGTTTGTATTATTATTATTGTTATTTGTTAGTATATAATATAAAGAACTTACAATACTAACAATATTAGGGAGCACAAGCTACAGGGACTTTCGGCTTGATGAATGCGTTGTAAAATTACAGTCGAATCCCTCTAAGTCGAATTTTCACGGGACATCAAAATTAGTTAGAGTTAGAAGGAGTTCAACTTAGAGGATGGTTTTTATATGGAAAATTGGGAAGAGGAATGCCAAAATATGGCGAAAAAATAAATGAAATTAAATTAAATTTTCGACTTAGAGGGATTCGACTATATGTCGTTTTTGCTCTAAACGCTCTATTCATAAGTACAAAAATGTAATAAAAGTGAATTTTAAAAATGTGTTACTTATGGTGTTTTAAAAATTATCGATTCAAACGAAATAAGAAGTCATTCTGTAGACGAATACCTTTGAAGGTCGCAATACACTCATAAAAAGTAAAATCTAGATACAAACGAAGCCCTCAGAATTAAAGAGAAGAACACTAAAAAGGTTGCTATCAGTTACGAACAAAATCTGAACAGATAACAGCCATTGAAATAAACACAATATTAATCCAAACACGTGGAATTGTTGCGTAATATCTTATCGTTCTAGCCACAAGAACTGACTTTGTAACGAAGTGCAATTGATAACGCAACAGCTCGTGCACTTTTTAAAGTACATTTTAAACCATCCCTTCTAGGAAAATGCTCAATATTAATGAGCCTAAGTGAAATAAGCAAAAAGGAACTGATATAAAAATGCTTGTTTCTAAAAATGTAAGGAAAACATTTTTGTTTTGCTTTAAAAAAGAGAGGACTGAAAGGTTAAATAAGGATTCTTTCAGCTTATTGTTCTTTATTGAAACTAGCTCCATCCGAATCCCCACATTTATTCCCCACATTAACATTCTTTTAGACTTTTTCAAAACTGCTCACAAGTCCGAAAGACTTCGACGAACATTTATCAAGTCCCAGAGATTGCAACGAAAATTCTTGAAGTCAAAACTTCAAAAAGAATGAGAAATTTCTGGTTCGCAGAGTTAAGTTATGCAGTCAATTGATTTCTAAAGTCAAAAGATTTAAATCGTTTACATTTCTCTGATAAATAGGAACATCTGCTTAGAGAGAATGAACTTAATGTGACTTTTAATCAGAATAAGTGCGAAGTACCTATGCGTTCTGCATTTTTGATACATACAGTTGCGGTCAAAATAATAGCAGTGCTGCTTTCTGAAGGTTACCTTCTAGTAATATCATGCTAATGATTGGAGTAATTGAAAAATTGTTTACACCTTGTAGAAGTAGAAGAACATTCCCAAAATCTCCAAGAAAAAAATATTCTCTCACACTATTGCTGCTATGCACTGCTATTATTTTGACCGCAGCTGTATGTTTTATATATTTCAGCGAGCTTGGAATTGTGGTTGGCTGCAGATGAAAATTCACAGCAGCACTTAGTTCAAATAAGGCCCATTTTAATGGCACACTGCGGACGACACTCGCATTATTCCATAAACCAATTGGAGCTTGGAAAGAAGCTATGGAGCCCTCCAATGCTGACGTAGTTACGACTATAAAAGAAGCATTCGCCGAGATGTCGAAGTATTAGGTTGTCAAATATCTCCCTTCCACCTTTTTTCTTTTGAATTTTCGAGCTATGTACAAAGCGCTACAGAGGTCGTATCCAAACGAATCATGCATAGCGTCGTTTTGTAGGTTATGTCAAGACCTTTCAAATGATGTATTGCCAGATACGAGCTCTGTAGCGCTTTGTACATAGCCGGAAAATTCAAAAGACAAAAAGGCGGAAGGGTATATTTGACAACCTAATATATCGCGCACAACACAGTGGAGGCGCGAAAAAATTAGGCTTTGGCCCTGTATGGGCTGCTACGCCGACTATTTATTTTATCTATTGTTTTATTTACCGAGATGTGTTCTTCTATGAAGCACTAAGGCATCGCACGAGCTAAGATGGTGGATTCTTTCACCTTCAATTAAAAAAAAAAATCATTAGCGGCGTCTCCTAGTCTGGTGTCATGCACATTGCCCTGTAATGACTCCTATCATGGATCTAATCGCTGGTCTGCTCAGCCGCACAAGGCAGATTTGAATTGAATTGTCTTAAGAACCATATCCCAATTAAATCAAATTGATACATTTTACACATTCATCAACGTCGATTGAATTTCCTTCGCCCGCTCAATACAAATAAAAAAGAGAGACTGACATTGACAGATGAGGATCATTTGAAAATCTCGTAGGAAAGTCATCTTACAATCATATCCATAAATTGATCGCGGTTAACAAGTCTCCTCCGTCAGCATTTAAAAAAAAAATCTCGCGTGAATGTGTTTATTAGATCGATAATTTTAAACACAAAACTATACACTCACTACGTCTCAACTTGAAACTCGTCCATCAAAAGAGATGACACCAATCGACTTCGTTTCTTTTACAAATATGCAAATTGTTACTAAATATAACCCACTCGCCATATTTGATGGTCTTTAAAATGTCTAAATTTAAATATTTAGCTTAAAAATAAACGTTAAATTAGCTTTACGATCATAATGCTGTTTGTTTTACCTCTCCATCTTCGTCGGCGCATGATTATTCTTCTTTTTGTTACTTTACAAAACATTTACAACTCTCATTTAGAGCTGAGAAAGCAAAGTTTACAATCAGAAAAACATAAAATAACCAATAAAAGTAAATCGACATAAATTATTGAACGTGACTCACCACGGTGTTTTCAATTTTGTTCGAGTCAGAGGTTAAGGCTGAGACTGGGATTGGAGTGGACGTAAAATTCATGGCTAGCAGTGGGTTGTGAAGTGATTTATTCTGTTTACTTTTTTCGCATCTGTCAAATGTGACAATCGGCATGAAATGGACACAATGACCGGGGGAATGTGTGACTCAAAATGGAAGGAATGTTCAGAATGTTGCGTGTTTTTAAAGTACAATACGATAAGTAAATGTGGAAAATCGACACGCAATTGAAAATTTCTTGTTTTCAACCTCCTCCACTCAGAAAATGAAAATGAGTTCCTCTTAGCGACCTAAGCACCTTCTGTCTCTGCACGCACAAAAATAATCCTCTGGTCCAACACTTTTTGACGCTGTCAAAGTTTTTTGCGAATATTTTTAGACGCAAAATTTTGTATAATTACACTGAAAGTAGGCCAGGCAGGAATCCTACTCTCTGTGGCGGGATGTTTTATAGTTTTCATGCGTCGTAATTATTGCGAACGAGCAGCGAACCGGACACAACGCACACGTAAGTGTTTGTCACACTATTTTTGCACTCGTCCTGTCCACGCCACGCCACGCCAACGGGCCACAAAAGAGGAACATACACACTCTGGTGACAGCAGTGTTTAATAATAAAATGCACATAACGCCATTACCGAGACTGTTTACGACTGCCTATGTCTAATGAGAAATTAAAGTTTTTCAAATTTTCAAGAACCCATTACATACATGTATTTATTTTATTTATCTTTTGTGTTGAAGGTTCTTCCTTATCTCCCCGTGGAGAGAACTATAAATTCTTTTTGAATGCGCTATGAAGCAGTAGTGAATAGTTTTGATCTTGAAAACCCCCTCAAGTTCAAAAACGTGTGTGTTTGTTCGTTTTTTTGTTTTTTCCAAAGTTAGGTGGTGTGCTTTTGGCCCACCAGGAAAAGCGGGACAGACAGACATTAATCACAGAAAAAAAAAAAAGATACAACAACAAAATTTATTGTTTTGTATAATGAACTGCGAGCGTGCTCTGGCTGTCGAGGTCATCACGAAAAATTAAGTTTTCGTTCGTAGTTACTTCTCAAGGTGAGTTACCTTGGCCTCATTTAGCATTTTTTTTTTTTTTCGTCTCTCTTCAGTCTTCGTGAATTGAACAGGTAGGCATGATGAACTACAGAGCCCTAGCTACCTTATCGCTGAAAATTATGCGCAACCTGAATCCATGGTCTGGGTGGTTATCAACGTTTCCACCTGTTTCAATGTCTCGGTTAAGTTTTGTTTTATTTTTTCGATTTTGTTGTTTCTCTTTCAGAAGTTGCGTTGTATCCGCGATGCTCAGAACGAGTATCTGTATCGATAAAGAGTTTCTTTTTTTCGTGGAAGTAGTTGATTTTGTGCATGGTGTTGGTATTTGTGGGATTCTTCGGTGATTACACGGTTCGGGTTGACGAACAGATTGGCGCCTAGTTAAGGGCACACAAAATGCTTTTTACAAGAGATAAGATATCACAACTGTGATAGATAAAATGTATGAGACAAGCTTATCGCGTTTCCGATCGCAACCTTGGCTTTTCTCCGCTTCCCAGAGTCGCTGATTGACGGGCGATTGGGAAGGAGGTTCTCTGTCGGTTGCTGTTTCTTCTGTTGGGTGCTTAAAAGCCGAAATTTATCTGATTTCGGTGTGAAGCGAAAACAAGCGACGAGTTCAAGACTGTGGAGAGACCTTAACTTTTATCTTATCTCTTTTCTTTTCGGATAAGCAATCGGAATTTCATACCCGTAAACAATGTAACCGAAAGAGAATTGTTACAATCTACGCAGAACTTCTTCTGACGTCTTTTTTTTTGTCAATTGAGTAAACTTATTTTGATAAGCAGCTGAGAGACCTAGTAGCTCATTCCTTTGTTTTTTTCATTTAATTTAATTTATTCAGTTTTAGAAAATAAATTGATTTTTGTTGCTAAAAATGACCCGTCCCGTGCACAAATCAATTAATTAAATGCGATGAAATTATTTACATTCGCCTTTTAATACAATCGAAAGTGGCTCGTTTATGAGGTGATCCCAATATAGAGTGCCTTGATTAGCACGTTTTACTGTACACTACTTGTTCAAAAAAAAAAAATTGTCATTTGTATTAAAGAAGTGAAAAGCTATAAATGTAAAAACTTATGGCTATATCAAGTGCTTTGACACATGAAATTTAAGATTTTTGTAAGACGCAGTTAATCGATTTGTGAACTGAAAGGACCAAATACTGATGCTATGAAATAATATTTTATTGTTTCGAACTTGCTTAGACTCATTCTTCACATTCAAGATCGTTTTACTGAGAGCACAAAGTACATGAGATGGCCTGGCATTAAGTTTCACATGCAGCACTCGACCTCTAAGCTAGACTTGGTTAGATTTTATCGAGGTGAGAACCGAGGACACTTGTGTGCGAACAAAAATGGGTAGAATAAATGTGGGAGAAACATAGACTGTCCAAGGTTGGTTGGAGTTTAAGGTTTTTATATAGTTTCTTTAAATTTATAAAACTGAAAACTTTCATAAATTTACTTGGATTTTACTTGGTATCTATAGGTAGCTATTTAAGGTTGTTTAAGTCCATAAGCCATTTTTTGCAGCTTTTTGAGCTACTATTAACGTATTCTAATAAACAAAAATTGAAAAATCGGCGTAACAGCCCACACAGGGCCAGAGCCTAACTTCTTCGCGCCTCCACTGTGTTGTGCGCGATTTATTTTGACACACGTGGAGGGGACCTACTGTTTAGTTTCCCATGACAGAAGTACTGCAGGAGGATTGTCAATCGTTCGCTGGAGGTGGAGCCGTGAAAAATGTTTGTGGTAGCTCTTTAAGATTGTTTAAGTCCATAAGCCATTTTTTATAGCTTTTTAAGCTACTATAAACATATTCTAAATTATATTTATTTAGTTTTCATCTTCTTTCTTGAATTCGGCATGTTTTTAAGTACTCATTGAAGTACTGCTGGTAAAAAATCGAATTTCGAAAAGGGATACGAAAAACAAAACATGAAACATGAAAAAGCTTGTATTATTGTATACCATTCTAAAAAAAACTTTACAAACCAGAAAAAAATATGCAAAAAAGTTTAAAACTAAACTAAAATTAATTTAAAACTAGATTTTTTCTAGAGTCGAGCATGTCGGTGTAGGATAAGTGCGCAAAATAAAAAAAAACTGTTGGGAACTTTTTCAGAATTACAGAATTTACAGAATTTGAATTGATACGTCTTTTAAAATTCTTGAATATTTAGAATTTAGCAATTTCTATGGTAATAACAAGTTCATTGGCTCTTAGTTCTGAATAAGAATGTAGTTTTTTGACCCTTAAATCGTAAAATTGAGAATTTATGCGTCTGGAGGTCGTAGAGAAACTCAAATGACAGTAATTAGCACTACGTGGTTATATTGTTAACGAAATTTATGTAAAGCTAAGGTATAAATAAGAACAAACTCTGGTTGAACCTCAGACAGATCACTGTCAGTCTTTTTATTCATGGTGAGACGCTTTTTTTAGATTTTTCAAAAATTACCTTCATTTAGAAAAATATATGCGATGAATTTTCTTTTACAAAAAGCTATAGAAAAACATTCAAAGTTATTCAACATAAAATGTTTCTATTGCTGTTTAATTTTTAAAGTGGTGTCTATTTCTGATGGCTACATCTGTAGCCACGGGGAATAATCACTTAAGTCGAGTGAAGGCAAAATTGATATTATTTTACTTGTAAAGTCGGAGAAGCTGAATGAATGGCTATATTATTTGAAACAAATTGGAAGAAAAATTAAATGAATGTTTATCTAATGCAATTTTTGATATTTCCTGATTTTCACATTACTTTTCAAAAAAGCCTTAAACTTCAAACTTTCTTTTTGAAAGGCTTAGCTTCTATTCTAAAATCTGCTTCCTAAGCCTAAACTAACCTAGACTTAACTAAAGGATGTAACCACCGTAGATGGCAATCACCAATGCGAAATTGCTAATTAGTAGTAATACAATTTTTCCATCATTCCTCCGTGACCTAGGTGGTTTTGATTTGTGACCACAGATATTAAATATTCGAAATATGCTTTCAAAGTAAAAGATACCAGCTTCGGTAAGTTTTGATTGGACATTGAAGATTTTTTTTTTTTCGAAGAGGGCGAATTCTTTTTCCTTCCAAGCGTCTGTATTTTTTCCCAGTCCCCATACCAGAAACTAAAATCCAATAACTACTTCGTCAGTGGTAAAAGGTAAAACAAAAAATGCTTTAAGTTAAAAATTCTACTTAGTAAATTGCTGATGATGTGAACCTTGGAAGAATGCTATTTTCACCTGATCTGGCTCTAAAGAGAGAAAATAATTTATGAATTATGAGAGAAGAATTTATGAACGAATTGAAATGTAAGTTAATATTGCCATTTCATCAACTTTGAATTGTTTTTCAATATTCGTAATTTGACAAAGTTCAACTACGTTAAAAGGTTAACGATCTTGTTCTTAAAAATGATCAATATAAAGCTAATTGAAGTTTTGCATTCTTGCTTAAAATATTTCTATTTATTTTATTGAGTACCCACATGCGGCAAATTATTTCGGCTTATTTCCCACAGAAGCTCTATTTGTGAAAAACGAAAGAAAAATGTAATTAAATGTACGAACTTGTTGTATTTCCAAGCGCTTAAATTTTTGGCTTTTTTTATTCATCTAAAACTATATATCAGTGAATTAAATGATACTTTAGGTACTAGCTTGATTCAATAAAAAACAAATATCTACACTAAAAGGAAGGCTGATTTTTGGACTTAAGTAAGCCGACATACTTTGTCTGAACCAATATAAAAAAATCTCGTCCAAAATAATTGTTAAACTCATGGAAAAAAGTATTGGCACTACTGCAATTCTCGCAAATACATGTTGTTAGTTTTGAAGGAACGATGATTATGTTTTAGATTTTTCTGAGAGATCTGAAAGGTATTTGTGTTTTTCGTTATTCTTTAAAAAATTAACAAACAAAACTTTCTTTTTACAAAGACGTGAAATACAAATTTAATAGCTGGAAGCACTTTCCTATAACAAAATAGCAATTGCGCCAATACTTTTCCTCATTTGTGATAATTGTTTCAAAAGAGACTGATGTTTGTGGAAATTCTTGATCTGACAATAAAAGTCGTCGTGGGTTTTTAGGGTTTCGTTCCAACGGAATAACGAAATTCTTATGGAAACTCCTCGGTGTCCATCTGTCTGTCTCCTTTTTAGGTTTTCGTTCTAAAGGAATAACGAAACCCTTACATTAATAATACACACGATAGAAATGGTGGTGTGTTTTTAAATAATGAGTCAAAAAAGCAGCCTGTTTTTTGTTCCCCTGCAAAGCACAACTTGCAGTCTCTCGTTTCCTGGCAACACCTCCCGATCAGTCAACCACTCATTAAGATCTCGCGTTTGATAGCAGCCCGTTCACTGTGAGAAGCTCTAGCAACATCATTCAAAAGAGATTCCCTTGAATTTCATCTCGCACAAAACTCGAGTCTCTTCCGAGCAATCGAACCCGGAAGAGAATCGTTGTATTCAAGAACTTTCAAAGAGAACCGGCCCTCCCGTCGGATGAAGCCTTCAAAACACAAGCGATTAGAAAAACCTCCCGAAACATGTTGCCAACAACTCACCGGCACCCAAAGAGACCCGACCAGCTCTATTTCCCAGAACTTGAACCGCGCTCTCGCATCGCAGTCATTTCCCTTCGCTTCGACGACGGCGTGTTTGAGGAAATTTCATTGAACTTTCGCTTCAGGGAACGCGTCAGAAGAGAGGAACTCTTTTTTTTTGCAGAGGTTCTCAACAAAAAACGTGGAAGTTTATTGTAAACATGTTAAACTCTAACAGAGTGCTTGCGTTGCAGACAACGTCCGCAGCACAACGTTCGCTGTTCTAGAACTATTAAACGAAAACGAGGGTGCCTGTGCCAGGGCGGTGAAGTGTGCCGCCAGCCGCCAGCCGTCAGCCGGCTGGCTGTGTGGTGTGGTGCGCGAATTAGAAGAATGCATGTTGAGCTAGGTCGGTTGAGGTCGTTGCCACTCAAAATCTTAGAATGTTGCTAAACAACAAAAAATTCTGTGTGTTTTGTGTTGCACGGTGTTTGGATGGACTGCCGGTATGTGTGTGTGTGTGTGTGTGAGTGTGTGTGTTTTCGAGCACATGTGGGGTTCTTAAAAAAAAGACGAAAATCGAAAAGAAACAAAATCAAATTTAATTGTTTCTTTTCGAATTTGATTTATTAACTTTTCCACTCCGACTCGGGTGTGTGAAATCGAGTTTTTTTTTCGAATTTCTCTTCACCAGAGTCATCGTGTATCTGGTGCGGGGCTGCAGTGAATATAAAAGCGAAATAAAGAGGAATGAAGCGATGATTAGATGATCGAAAGCGAAATGCGGAAGGAAGTCCATCGAGTGGAGCGGCAAGTTTTTTTTTTTCTAGTTTTTTTTTGCAGATGCTCATCGACACCGCGCGTTGAAATTTTGCTTGATTATGAAATTGCATTCATGTTTCATGTGTTTTTTTCTTTTTTATTATTCGACAGGGAAATTGATTTTTTTTTTCTTCTTCAACCATTTTTAATTTCGCATAATTATGTGTGGATGTTATTAGATTTTGTTTTTAATAGCATACGGAAATTGTTTTGTTTCGCGGTTGGTATCTACATTTGTAGGAAACACGAATACAATTTTTTTTTTCTTTTTTCGTTTATTTTTGAGTTCCGGGAGACGAATTTGTACAAATTTGCATGCAAGTTAAGTAGTCATTGCACTTTTGTTGTGGTCGATGATAGGCGGGAGTCTTCATTACCAGGCGGGAGTTTTTATAATGAAAATAAAAATTCGATTTGGTCCGCTTACAGGTTGGTCCTCTGTGAAATGGAAATTTTCGAGGTTGATTTCCAAGCAAATTGATTTTTAAATGAAAAGCGAAGCTTCACTAATACGCCGAAGAAGAAAACCAGGAACTGATGGAGGATTTCATTTAAATGAATCTCTTGAGTGTTAAAAGACGAAGAAAGAAACCTCTAGATCACAGTTCAAACGTCCAAATGAAGATGTAGGAATGCAACAAACATCAGTCGAGTAAACACAACTTAAAGTTTTTCGAAAGTCAGGAAAACTCTGGGAGTGAAAAGGATTCAATTCTTAAGCCGATTAAGACACTTGATGTGGAGTTGGACGTATCAGTAAGGCTTATTTAGTGTTGCAGTACGATCTGCATTCAGTGGACGAGATTTGTGAAGAAAGTTTAATTAGTCAAAGAGGATGTTTGTTTGGGGCTTATTTATTTTCAGCAAGACGTAAGTAAATTTCAAGGAAACCCTTCACTCAAACGATTTTTTCGCAATGGACGGCTGCAGCCCAAGCAGGTAACGTAGAATGAAGTGAAATCTTATTCCAATTTATTTGCTACTATAATTTAAGAAAAAACAATTGAAACAGAAAAAAAATTAGTTAAATTGATATTTAAAGCTCGTTCTCATCCGTTCTCAGGTTAATTTAGAATCTTAAGGTTGGGTCTACCTAAGTTAGGGTGGTTTGGCAAAGGCAAACTTTAATCGAACTAAATGTGTGTGAAATGTAGTGTTTTGCAACCAAGGAGCACGAGATGTTATCTATTTGTTAGAAAAATGATTAACTTTAAGAGGAATAGGAAGAAATTACTTCGTCGCAGATTTTGTAGACGAAGAAGGTATTAAATTTGTATTAAATAGAAGGGATGTTCCATCCTTGCCTAAGGGAGTGCTAACTTGCTCTCCTTCCAAGTGAAGTGAAACTAAATAGCTATTGTAAAGCAGCACTAGCTTATCGGGAAAAAAAGAAGGAAAACTTCTAGGAAGAAATTAAAAAAAAATTGCAACTCTTATATTTCCAGATATTTTGTTTTTAGTACCCAATTTACTGCGCCCACATCGAGCAGAGAGCTCCAACCTTCAAAATTATGTCTTGCTTTAGAGTAATTTCCACAATTTCCGTAATTTTCTTTCATAAATTCCAATGCACTACGATTTTTCAAATGCACTGATTCAAATTCACTGGCAACTTTAATTTCATAAACAAATTTTTTCCCTGCCTTTAAATTTCTTTGATTTTCAATTCACTCACAATAAATATTTCTTTCTGCAAGAAATATAATTTTGAGACACATGAATTCCGAGTCCGAGTAGGTTTGCATGCAAAATAAATTTAGAATGCAATAATTTAAATGAAAAAAATAATAATGTGTTGACTAGTCTACAGAGCACCCTGTTTAAAATAATTGAATTTTTCATTTATAAAATTTAATCATGTCCTGCTGGTGTGTGTTCTAAAGTTTTGCATGCGTGTCCATTCATTTCATTCATTCAGTTTAAATTGGTTCGTTGATAATTTAGAAAACGATACCTTTCAATAAATAGGTTTTTGTTATTACCGGAAGTTGTGTATTATGATGTCGGTCGAGTTCATACGAAGCTTGGAAAAACAGACAATTTGTCATAGTGGAATAAGCGCTGGGTATTATGTCACGAATAAAAATGGGTTTACTTTTTTTTATAGGGATGTTTTTTTTTTTGCATTGGGGAATGTCTGTCGGGTTTTGAACATATGGAAACTTCTTCGTTATTATCACTGTAATATTGAACCCAAATTGCGGCTGAGCTTCTTCTGCGGCCAGTCACCAGTGACTTGTGGAAAAATTGCCATGATCGATAAATCACAATGAATTGTAAGTTACACCATAAAACCATGTAAATTTTGAAACAAACGATTGAAATATCATACAAAACGAAACATATCATCTCCAACGAAAATTGTAAAACTAACTTTAAATTTTATGCAACTGGTCAAACGTTATCTACAAATTTCTGACTTCAAACGTTTATAATTTAACAACTTAGCAATTGACAATAGGTGAACTATTTTATATGCTTCATATGTAAGTGCAGCCGAAGCCCTCTAAGTCGAATGCCCTCTAAGTCAAAAATCACTCTAACTCGAATTTTTTCGCCATATTTTGGCGTTCCCTTCAATTTTCCGCACAAAATCCATCCTCTAAGGCGAACGCCCTCTAAGTCAAGAAGCCCTCTAACTCAAATTTTTCGAAACTCGACTAACTCGCTTTTTTACGACTTAAAGGGCTTCGAGTATTGAAATCGAGAAAAATATAATTAATCAATATATATTTTTATAGTTTCAAAGAAAGTTTAGTTTTTCTTAGGCAGTTTGAATTTTTAAGGAAAAAAGGGATTTCGAAACTACCTACCAAAAGTGTGTTTCAAGGCCAGATTTTTGCTTTCGCAGAACATGTAACAAGGGTGGGCCGGCATAGAAATTAAAACAAAACCAACTGTGTGTAAAGTACTAACAAATTAAATTTATTTTAGATGAGGCGCATGGACTATACTCCGTTTCATAGCTATATAGCCACTTCTAAAAATTAGGTTTATATTTAGTAAAAGGTTTAAATAAGAAAAGTTTCAAAGTTATTGTATAACTCCTATGTAACCCAAGTTTTTCATTTTAGTGGACTGAAAAATCAGTAGACCTTTTTCGATGGATGAATAAGGAATCCAAAACTTTCGGTTGCTATTTTATTCGAAGTGCACATTCTTGTATAGCTTTATAGTTATGAGACGAAGGGTATTTTGATCCTTAAGATTTCATATTGGTGTTATTCTACGTCATCAGGCAAGAATCCACAATAATGCACAAATTTTTTGAAGGATATGTTACAAGATGCTCGGAACCGGCATTAATCAGTAGATCCCCTCCATATGTGTCATAAATTATAACGCGCACAACACAGTGGAGTCACGAAAAAGCTAAGCTCTGGCTCTCAACGGGCTGTTACGGCATCCAATGTATGTATGCTACAAGCTGGTGCGTTGTAATTAAAATTTAAAGAGACCTCTTTTAGGGACTGCAGCTTCTGGGGAAAGGACGCAAACTTATTTTTGATAAAAATGTTCCTTTTCTTTTTTATTTGGCCTCAGTAACTGAATGATAGAGAAAAGATTTGGCAGTCGCAATCAGATCAACATCACCGTCACTGTCAAGATCGGCGTGTCCCTATTTGAACCAACCATTTGTCACCAATACAACATCGCCCGCATCAAGGGCATCCAACTTAACAAAACAGTTTGAAAAAATGAAACAATAAAATCTATTACATTTACTTTTGAACCAAGACGGACGAATCGGACATTTTATTTAATTTTTGTTGATCTCCTAACGAGTGTATATTCTGACACATTTAACTTACATAAACTTAAAACGAGTGTCTCAACTGCCAGAGCGATACTTAGAACTATGAAGTGTCTCCTTTTTTCCTTCAGCCCGGACTATAAATGTTTTGAAAGAAGACCGAAAGAAGGAAATCATGATAAATAAGAGAGAAGGAAATCTACAACCAGTTTTCGAAGTATAACATAGATTAAAATTATAATAATTAATTTTTACTTTCTTTAATGTAAAGAAAGAAAGTAGAAAATGGATGGCTGCTAAAGAAAATTGGAATCATGTTTTTGGCACTCAAAGTCGTACCTTAAAAAGTTTTTGCCAGAATTCACATAGTTCAGTGGACTTTCTTAGAGACTTTTCTGTTAATAATAATAATTTAAACCCATTTGCACCTAGGTTTTTGCGTCCCCACTATGTTGTGCCCAGCATAATTTGACACATGTGGAGAGGGCCCACTATTTAATACCCTTTAAGAATGACAAATAGCGAAAGCTTCCCACGTCAGAGGCACTCTAGGAGGATTGTTAGTCGTTTGCTGAAAGGGCGATCGTGAAAATTGTTGTGAAAAATGCTGTGTTTCGCCGGGCTGGATTCTAACCTGGGTACGATCGTATAGCAGTCCGACGCACCATTAAACCACTGTGCCTACAAATATACTCTAACAACGAAAAATTATTAAGATAGACAAATTTTAGACAAGTTTATTCGAACAGTCTCATTTACTCCCACTCTCATCTGCATGATCTTTACGATCACAACCAGACTGCATGCCTAGACGCATTTATAATATTTTTTTTTGTGTTGGCTCGTAGCCAATAGAAATGACAATTCTAAAAACGTTGCGGTCTTTTTATGTTTAAGCACGGAGATCCAATCCCTCAAAAGTCTGTTGAAATTCCCACTCGTTATCAGCGACTGTTGTTTATGTCCGCTCGACTCAGCAGATAATCTATTTCTAGGAGTGCCAACAGGAATGCATTATCTGTCAAAAAAAAAACACGTCACGGCCCTACACTTGAACTTTAATAATCCACAAAATGATGTTCATTCAACATTTACGACGCATTCGCATGTAAAAAAAAAAAAATGTTGAACTTCCTCAAATCTTGTAAGCGCCCGTTATTCATTCACTCGGTAATCGCGTGTTTTATGTCGTGTCTGACATTTTCATCGTCTGATGCCCGATGACATTGAAATGCAATCGATTTTGATTTTATGCACACACCCAGCGAAAAAAAAAAAAACTCATTACAGATACGAGCATAGAACACGGCAATCGATTTCCATTGAATCATGTCATAGAAACACTCACACACAGATGTGTCAAAATGCAGAAAGTGACTTTGATAGATTTTTTTTTTTTTGACAGACTCAGAGAAGACCCCCACGAGCTCAACACACGCGCGTGTTTAGCGAAAAAAAAAAACACGCGATTAGCGCCAATTCATTGAATTTCGAAAATGATGAAATCAGCTCAAGCTCAAGGATATCAAGAATATCATTGAAACAGCAACACACTCAGAAACATTGAGACCCTCTCATCAAGTTTAATGTCAACGGGCGCAACAATCTGCGTGTGTGTGTCAGCGTGAGACGTGATAAAAAGCTCATGTAATGCGAGTGTGTTAGGCACAGTGTGGCCAAATTCGAGGGACGGCTGAAATATAGAAAAGTTTCGCTAAGGGCACGAGATATGTCAAATAACTGTCATGTGTCAAATTCACACACGTACGTGATTATATTTCCCTCTCTCTCTGTCTAGTCTACCCTTGTAAAAGAGAACTGTCATTTTGTTGTTTTACTATTAATAAACTCTCGAGAAGCACTGAACCGGCCTCCAACAAGTACACATTCGTTACTTATCTCGCTCTCCGAGTCTACAATGTCGCTCACAATCAACCGCATACAGCGACAGCAACAGAGTCACAGCAACAGCAGCAACAACATCAGCGTTCGGCAGCACACACAAGTGGCGCGCCGCACCAAACGCCGCACCGAACGCCGCGCCGTGTATACGTAAGCTGAACTTCAATAGCAGGCCAGGGTTGCTCGACATTGAGTTCAAAATGGGCACACGAACACCACATTGGGGGGAGCTTTATTTTATACCCGTTATCGGAAAAACGTGTAAAATTTTGCACCTCCCTCCCACTACGATGCCACACAATCTCAAAAAAACGACAAAAGTTTATCTCGAAAAAAAATATACGTGCACATTGCGTTGGTGATGGTAACACTCTTTTTTTTTTTTGCTGTTCGGTGCGTATACGTATTATTATTGTAGTTTGGAGCTTTTGAGCTTTCGACTCAATGCCGATCGTCAGTAAGGTGCTCGCCAGTTGACGAGGGAGGGAGTGTGGAGAAATGAAAATAAAATGGAAATAAAAACTAAAACATTCGTGCGGGAAATCGAACAATTAGCGTGGGAGTCTGTGCGACGAAAGCTTCGCCATGCATCCCTGCACGATATATTTGGCTGCGTAAATCACATTTTGCAAAAAAATAAAAATGAACTGCTAATTTCTACACCGTAACCCTGTGCGGGGACTTAACCTTCGAACAGATTTATAACATTTTTCGTAGGCACACACAGGTATGCTGCTGTGTGTTGCAAAATATGATTAATGAATCGGATTTAAACTGTTGTTGTACAAAAAGAAAAACAAAAAACGAAGAAACACAACGTTTTCTTTTCAATGATTTTGTGTTTGTGCTTTTCTTCTGTTTTTTTTTTTTTGTTTGTTTGCACAAATAACAGCGCATTCAGCCGTTCTAGAGTGATTATCATGGCCAATGTCTAGGTCGTAAGTGACTTTACACAAAACAATCAATACATTTGACCGTGAGTGAGTTCGCGCGTTCTCGCATACAACTGCGCACATTTACATCTTGCCTGTGTATGCATCGGGCCTCGCAAGAAGGAAAATTCTGATTCAAGATACGTTTTTTCTTTTACCTCCGTCGAGATTATGAAGAAAAACACTCACTTTTGCGACGCTAAAAAACTACTTTTTCATTGTTTTCACTCTGCCCTGCAAGTAGCGCGACTATCCAAGGACACTCTGCGAATGTGGATAAGCTTATTTGGTGAAAACAAAAATAGCAATAAACGAGATAATGGCCAGAGAATCAGAATCAGAATCAGAACCAGAACTTTGTATTCTGTCTCATCGCCAGTAGTAAAGCGCACGTTCACGCTCTCTCCATATTGCAAAACGTAAACACTCTTCAGTATCGGTGTACGATTATGTATACACAAATGTATCTATAGACTGCCAAAAAAAAATTAGGTGACCTACTTTTTGTGCCGCGATGATTATGTCACACGTATTCGTCGGCGGCGCGGCGCGTCGTCATCGTCACCGAAGTTTTGTGTTTCTATTTCTTTTTTTTTTTATTGGCACATGTGTAGATATTGTATTTTTTGACTATCAAATTAGTTAACCAAAGTCAAAGCTAACTCACTCCAGCCATTGTTTGCAAAAAAAAAAAAAACACATTTATACATCCAATAAGATGGCAGATCATTAAGACGCGAAAGGTTTATCTTTTTTTTTTGCTCTGTGCGAAATAGCTTTATCTAATGGATGTGTGTGGTCGTGGCTTGATAGACTGAAACTGTGTCACTACACAAATTTACCATTCAATGGAATAGTTTTACATAAGAAATATTCGATTGAGATGGAGAGAGAAAAAAAAAGGTCAAGGTGCACAGATGCGAATTTTCCGCAATCGTTATTGGGTTAAGTGTTATGTGGTGAGATATTGAGATAGATTTTCGTTTTCGTTTTCGTTTTTTTTTTGTGATTTTTTTGATATGCAAATTCAAAATTGGAATTGCCTTTTATGTGAGAAATGATGTAATGTAACGTCCAATGTCAGCAGTTTAGCGAAATGAGAATCAGTAGACGCGGTCAATCGGTTTCTATGTGTTTATCCATTGACACAGCAACACATGAGCAACATATGGAAAAATAAAAGTTTTTGCCGGCGACTGAGATAAATTTTTGTTCTGTTTTTGTTATTTTTGCACGGCACAGTATTTTCGTATTTATAGTCGAATTTTCACAGACCAGGAAAAGTGAGTCGGGTATTTTTAGAATTTGATGAGAAGTCATAATTTGTAAATGGAAGGTTTTTCATTTTGAATTCATTCCATTTATGGTGAATGGTTGATCCCAATCTGAAATTCGACTTAACAAGAATTAAGTAGAAGTGTCTGACTTAGGTCAGCCACTTAGGTCCACTGTAACAAGAAAAAGTTGAGTAGCAAAAATCTTTTCCATTTTCCTTGACGCGTATAGCTTTTCCTAGCCTCCTCTATCAGTGACTAGATTAGGTTAGTGACTAGATTAGGTTAGTAAGCTCATAGTGAATGGTTTCTTAGATAACCGTCTATTCTTAGAATACTATTTCATGTTTGAAACAATGAATGACTCGATAGTCGTGGCAATTTAAGATTTTCAAGCTGAAACTTGCGTTCATTCATCAAGACGATAACTTGTTTGTATCCGACTCCGATGGATTGGCCGTGCATTCTTTTCGATAATTTAAACAACGTTTTAGACAACAAAGGAGAACAAGCTAAGTTATCACAAAGACTTTATCGTCGCAAGTTCACATTTTCTAACATTTGCATCTCGATTCGGGCAACCAGAAAAGGTCAAGAGGTGAATTAAATAGACAAACTTGTGAACTTTTTTTATTATTTTTTAATATTTCAGAAAAACACTTTTTCGATTTGCTTTCGAACCTTTTCTGATTTCTGTGGCCACGAAGAATAACCGTCTAAGTCGAGGCAAGACAAAATTGAAATTGCTTCGTTTTTCACGCCATAGAATCTGAAATAATGTGAACAAACTTTAAGGAAAATTAAATGAATATTTATTTAATACAATTTTGACTACTTTCTGATATTCACACAAGTTTTTGAAAAGATCTTAAGGTTTAAACCTTCTTTTTGTGGAAAACGTACAAAATGACTTATGCGGTTAATAATTGTGACCACAGAAATTAAAAAAATTTTGCTGTCCAAAAACAAATGGAAAAGGTATTTGTTGCAACAAAAAAAAGTAATGGAAAAGTTTGTAACTTTGCGCCACTCAATTCAGACTGCAAGGTGTATTTTTTTCATTTTAGTCTTAGTTTATTTCGTTTCGAAATTTACATGGAGTTATCGCACAATTTACAATTTTATGGTACAGAGATATCATTAATCTTATAATTGATCTTTCTACTGAACTATTTTATATTTGTACAAAAAAAAAGGAGTTAAAAAAAGTTAAAACAGAGTTTCCCGGTGCATTTTGTATGCCAGAAAGAATGACTTTAAATGCTGATAATGAGAAAGAACGAACAGCCATTTAAACCTCTGTAAATTATGACAGTTTTCTCGCAGGGCCCTGCATTTTTCGTGTTTTTGCTGACGTGAAGGTTATTGGATTGAATTAGAAAATTGGGTGCCATTGAGCCACTTATACTATGACCTAAAATAAATTATGTCTAGGATCTCATCGTAGCCTTCACGAATGTGACAACATCCCTAGATGGGATGCTTTGAGTTAGGTCCCTGTTACATTTGATTTTTTGATTGTTTTCAATCTGACTATGATAGGGCTTAGACCATCGCCATCAGTTAAAAGGTGTTCTATGATCTCTTTGAGCCGGTCACAGTGTCTACAGATTTCAGTGCTAGCGAGACCTATTTTGTGAAATTGATAATAATATGCTCCATGTCCTGTAAGTGGCTCACATAGCACTCTCAGATGAACTCACTCAAATAGCACAGAGAAATAAATTGCAACTTCATTTTCTTGTTGATTTGTTCATTTTTCTTGAATTATTTTTCCCAAATTTATGAATAAACTGACGCAATCAGCAGCAAAAGTCATTCCACCTCGCGTTTTTCCCCTAAACTTTCGAATTCATTGAATTCTTGTTTCTGTCTGTCTCATAGTTAAATTGGAAGATTGGTCTTTCAAACCTTGAAAGTAAACAGTAGGGAAAAATCTCCAATATTTAGCTAAGTGCCTTAAAACGAATGCAAATGTGAACCAACTCAGGATATAGTTACTTGTACGACACAACTTCAACCGTAGTCAAAAAACCGTCCTCGATTTACTCTCATCTTCTTTTGGTTTCTCAAATTCATGTCCGAACACAGATTTTTGAGGCGCTTAAACAGAAAGATTCATTTGCATTCGGTAACTTCTGGATGCTATTTGAAAAAAAGGCTATGATGTTATTTGCCATGCCAAATATGTTTCATATACAGTCGAAGCCCTCTAAGTCGAATTTTCACGGGATATCAAAATTAGTTCGAGTTAGAGGGATTTTTCGACTTAGAGGGCGTTCGACTTAGAGGGCTTCGACTGTACATACGACTTTCAAATCCCAAGTCGCTGTACAATTGACGCATGAGGGCTCACGTCTCAGTGTAATTTTTTAATCCTAACACTCTAAGGAGCAAACTCGTGAAATTCGTCCGATCAGCCTAAATATTTTTAATTAAATGTAGGTAAAAGAAGCTTAAGCTGCAGACACAAATTTTGTGGAAAACGACCGTCAGTCGAGAAGTAGTCAAGTCAAACACTAAAATTTACTACTTTGAGCAAAAAAATTACTGTGGAGCCCAAAAATCAAAGGCGGCCTGGAGACGACGTTACCCGATAGAAGCATATGCTTGTCATAGAATCCAAATTTCCAAAATTCTGCTTATTGAAAATAGAGAAGAGTCCAAGCAATGTTAAGGCTTATTTGTCGGCGTTTAGAGCCACGATCATAGCAACATTACTTAGGTGGTGCTACAGTCCGTGGTGGAGCTGGGCCCAAATCAACAGCTTGTCTAACTGATTGCCAGCTGCTTCCTTCTGCACGCCAAGTTGATTAAATTCCCTTTCCACTTGCGTGCGTTATCTGAAGTGGGGTCTTCTTCTGCCGCGATTCCCATGGTGGTGTAGCCAAATTAAAAAATTCATGTCTTTACTCATTTTGTGTTTGATTTTCCCTCAATATTCAGCTCAAATACACTAAACGTCCTTTAATAATGTCTGTCATAAAATTGTATGCCTTCAATTTCTTTCCTGGTCCAACACTCTTCGACTAATTTAACTCTATGCAAAGTTTCTAGTCAGTCAGTGCACAAATCGATTGACTCCACTTTTAAAAAAAAAATCTTAAATTTATGTGTCAAAGTACTTGGTATGGTCAGATTCATAATACATTTCTTAACTAATAAAATTTGACGATAAAATATGTTTTTGACCATTGAATAATAAACTATTTATTTCAGCAACAATTTACAATTTCTCAAATTCTTGTTTTATGGAGTTAATCAATTTGTGCACTGAACGACTCAATTTTTTCCATCAATTTTTCGCAAATCATTGCCGCAATCGAAGCTTTTTTTAAAGGATGATTATATCAGACGACGCCAACCCAAGATGCTCATAAGAGATTCTCAACTCGGACCTAATCTTATTAGAAAACACTTAACACCTTTTCATCGTTTTAGAGATTTCTAATGCAGTGGCATTCATTTTTTTTTTGTAGTTTTTGCGAGTTCCACGAAAGAAAGGAATATGGTGCAGATTTTTGGTTGTCTCATTGCTACTTTGAGCCACTTCACTTACAGTGATACCAACTCTTTTTCTGTTAACTGTAACAATTTACATGACTGTTAATCACCTGCCTCAGTAGAAAAACACTTCTAATCCATAGATACCAAATGTCCAAATACTGCCACCCACATTTTCCGCCTACAAAAATGTCACTCGCGATCTCTTCTATCGTGAATCGCAATAAATAAACCCCGCATCATATCGCCAGTCATGTTTAAGCAATTGGGAAATTTGCAAAACCCCCAACTTATCCTCTTCCACTATAATTTTGTATTTTTTTTTTTTTTACCTTCACCAAGATGCACTTTCTCCACCTGGAAATCATTTTTTTCGTTTTTTTTGTTTTTCTTTCTGTTTGCGAAATTCGCGCACAATGAACTTAACCTAGCCGCCACCACAAGCACCGCCAGCACACACAGCCAACAAACAACTTCAACAAAATCGTGAACTATTGCGACCGAATAAAAATCAGGATCCTGCTTCATGGAGAGACACAAAAAAAAAAAGACTCTCCTCCATCCGAAGCCGAAGTCAGACGAAAAGATGACTCTATGAGCCGCTCCTGAGCTGCTCCGGGTCCAGGTCCACAATCGCAGTCGTAGCCGCAACAGCATCGCATAGAAATCGAATAGAAACAAATAAAACACCCGCTACGTGCTGCACATCTCTGTGTACATATCCGAGAGGGGCCTAAGTGCACGATCGGTGGGCTGTACGCTCTGCCAAATATCGCCGCGGCAGGAACGGGCAATGGCGGGCGATTCCCCGAAGTGTGCAGCGTACTCCCCACGACGAAATTTCTCCTTTTTTTTGTGTTGTTGTTGTTTGTGTGTTGCATTCGATTCGGGGGCCTCTAATGCGAGCTATTTTGCAGTACGCGGCAGCATTAGACGAAAATGTATGACTTACGTCCGGCCCAGGGACTGGATCTGACTGTAAGACTAGGGGTCGGCAACGGCAACGGTGGCGGCAGCAATGGCGATGGCATTTTATTGCAAAAGGTACACGAACCAAACAAAATTTGACGCGCGAACAAAAGTGAACTCAAGTGAAAGAGAAACTCTTTTCTTGTTCGAAGCTTCGTGACAGCAATTTTCATCAGCCCCAGCACAATGGCGCGCAGCGTCGTCGATGGCGGCGGCTGCGGAATGGAGTGTTAACACTGCCTTTGGGTTTTTTTTTTCAGTCTTTTTGGTTTTCATTTTGTGTGTGCGCACGGTTATCTGTCGTCTTTTTTATGATTTCGGTGTTTCGTGGGCTTTGACTTTTACATTTTTAAGCTGAAAGTAGTAAAATGTATGCAACGCGCAAGTTCAAGGCCATGAATCATCGCCGAAAACGCCCGCGAACGCAAACGCGTACGCGATCACCGACCGAAACGAAAGTACAAAATTAGCAAGCCAGTCTTTCAGGTTTTAGAACTCACGGGGTTGAGAGTCTGCGTCTGCATCTATTGAAGAAAAATAATTTTTTGCGTTAATTAATGCAGTCATTAATTAAGACCGGAAGCTTATCACGATGCATGTTGTTGAGCGTGGCGGACACTTTGCGAATGAGAAAAGCGGAAGCACTTTTAAAGTCAAAACATGCTTGCGGCGACGATTGAATGGCGTTTCTGCGGCGAAGTGTCAAAATGGCTGGAGGAGCTAATAAAGCGACAAAGACTTGCGCAAATCTTGCCGATGGCCGCTCTTGCAGTCTTTTCGAAAGCAGACTGACTTTGGTTTGATTTGCGTCGGACGGGTCTTTTTTATGATTTTATTGGGTGTTAGGTGACAAGTTTACTTCCGAAGACGTGGCTGCTGTGAATAACAATTTTCCCCTGTCATGTCAAATGCTGTGAATAAATCAAACTACTTTATTACAGAGACAGTAGCTAAAGTTAATTGCGATCGGATTGACTGTTACGCTCATACATTGGGTGGAGTATCAGTCCATTGAGGGCCAGATTCCAGCTTTTCACTTAACTCCCAAAAAAATGTCTTTTGTAGAGTCAAATTACATCCAAAAGAATAATTATTTTGTGAGGAAATAAATATTTTCCGAGTTATAAGTGACTAAAGTTTGGCTTTGTACTGTTTTCAACTGTAAATTATGAGCATTATGTCAGTTAACAGTAACAAAAGATGTGCCATAGGCTTTTATTTTCACATTAATTCACTAATTGATTCCTGATTGTCTAAATAAGGCCAAAGATTCCTCTTGGACTCAAGTACTATTTATTCGCTACAAGATCGAATTAAGCCCACGCATATCGCAACAGTAATAAATTTCCTAAGTTTCCATAGTTTTTCACACACGAGTTTCTGAAGAAAATATCCTTAAGCCGCGTTGATCCTCTACGCTTAGCGAAAGATATCACTGCTGTTATTAAAAGTCTACGAAAAGATCCAAGTGCCTGAACATGCGAAATATGGCATTTAGGGGACGTTAGTCGCAGTAGCTTGGGAACAACTTTTTCTTACGACCTCAGATTATCCACTTATGAAGTCCAGATACCACTTTCCGGAATCAATTATTCAAAGCTTCTCTTTTAAGAATGTAAATTGAGGATTAATTTTGAAGATCAGTTGACTAATCATGCAAGGACAACAAAATGAGACAGTCTATACCTTAAGTTAATATATCTAAGAGACTTATACCTCATCAAGGATAGTTCAATGATGATGGGTCAAAGAAGATCCCATCGGTAAAGATCGTTCGTTGAAGATCGTTCATTGAAGATCGTTTGTTGAAAATTGTTTTTTTTAAGATCATGCCTTTGATTTTTCGGATTCGGATCATTCATCGGTTCTCTGATTAGGACTTTTTATTGAAATTCTGATTCTTTGAAATAAGTTTCCTAGGCAAAGCTGGAAAAAGAAAGAACCATGTCCGTTTTGAAACATTTTGTGGAGCAGCGGCTTGGTAGCCGAACTTCTTTTCCAAGGTAAACTTTTTAGCAGAAGTTTGTGCGTCTTGGTCTATTATTCTACGGAATGCTCTGTTTCTTAGAAAACATTTAACCTTTTTAACATTTTAAACTACTTTGTAAGGTTTTAAAATTCTATAATTGAGTGCGTAACAACCCGATGAGGGCCAAAGCATATCTTTTCCCGAAACTACTGTGTTGGGTGCAGAATAATTTTGACAAATGTATTGTTCAATGCCGGTTCTGAACGGCGAATTGAGGAAACATTTCATGACAAAAGTACTCCAGGAGAATTGTCAGTCTTTCGCTGGAGTTGTACAAATTCTTGTGTTTTTTCCCCGGGCTGATTTCGAAGCCAGCTACGCTGACTTAACACTTCGACCTAAGCCCACGCAAAATAAATCAAAATATGTAACAAAAACTTGACTAAAATAAACAGAATCCCCTCCCTTAAGCTGGCCTTAGTCTGAATCACTCTTGAGTGGTAGTGACATTCTGCTCTTCAACTCACCTGCAGCATCACATGCCATCTGTCTAAATGGCCACCCGTGGATGGACCACACGGTAGCTATCGCCTATCATCAAAGCGGCATAACGTGCTCCACCACGAGAAACAAACTCTTCTTCCACGAATTCGCCAGCCCCAATGTTGCAGCCGCTATATCACCCAGCACTGCACATCTGTCACTTGGAGCCTTAGTCACGACAGATGAAATCCTAATCCACTCCGAACGGCTGATCAGTGAAATGCTAGATGCTTTGCCTACTGTCCCAACACAATTTGCAAAAAAAATCAATAAAAAACTGATTTTCACCGCCCACCCTCCGTTTGCATGGCAACAATAAACAAATTCGCATTCGATACTAAAATTCAACCATCAAAATTAACCTTAATTATAATTAACAGCGATCACAGTAGTTTCTGTTGCTGTTATACATTTCTCCATGCCAAGGCTGTCTGACACAGCACAAGTCTGGCGAGTAGTTTTGTTTTTTTGAGTAAAAATCACGCACGTACGCTGCATTGTGCGTGCTGTATTCCGCTTAGAATCGCGAATCGGTGCGGATTAGGCCACACATAGACAGGCATAGAGGCTGACTCAAACACGCTCTAGACTGACTACATGAGCCTTCATGGCTATTTACGAATGCACTTTACGAGAGTGTACTTGTGTACTTGTTGCGATGATGAATCGTTAGTAATGGCGGGGCAATTAATTTTGTTTATTATTTTTTTAGTTTTGTTTTCGTTTGGCATCGACAGACGTGTTGTGAGCTTTTTCCTTTTTGTTTTTGAGTTATGTAAGTTTTATAAATGGAAATAGGCGGTGAGAAGATGCAACAGCAGCAGTCCTAGATGGTGGACTTGGACTTGAAGGCGTCTGTGGCGGTGAATTGAGAAATGTTTTTATTCAACTATGGGGGGCAGGTTAGGAATAAATCACTGATAACCCTCGAAAAATAATCAAATTTAGCGGAAACGATTTCGAACTTCCGGGGTAATGCAAATGCGATTTCGGTGACCTCGAAAGGCTGCTGGCGGAGAGCATCAGAATTGATGCGTTTTTGTTTTTGCGACTCACTAGAGTGTGAAGGTCAACCGAATGGCTGTGGTTAGAGGCTGACTTTGCAAGATTTCTTTTATTCTAAAAGGTCAGTTAATTCGGGGGTTATTCGAAAAGTTGACGAGGTTGCAAGGTTCCTCTTAAAAATACCAATTATAATGATTTTCTATTATCCCCCCTATATTTTGTGGCCTTAAATTTTCAATTTTTTTAGTCAACAAGAAATCTTTTTTTACATACTGAAATATGAAAAAGAGGAAATTCAGGATTGAAGACAAAAATTCAGAAAACTGTGTCTGATGCCGTGTGGTTGAGCAAAACGAAAGCTACTGAAAAATTGCATCACACAATTTTTTTTCAAACCATTGGCAACTTTTAAATTTGATCGGGAGGAGGTGTCGGTAAAACAGTTCACCAAAACGGAGAAACGTTAATTTGTTAATGAAAATGTTTGCTTAAGACATTTGTCCTCTTCTTCTCTTTGACTTTTCAGCCTATCATATAAATATTTTGTATATATTTCATATAAATATTTCCTATTTTACAACCAATCATAAGCAAATTTTAAGATATTCAAAAATAAAAATTTACGTATTTAGAAATTAATAAAAAAATAAGAATGTGAAACTAGTTTTTTATAATTTATGGCTGTGTTTATGATCGTGGATTAATTCAGATCAGATTTGATGTTTTATTAAATTTGTTTCTAAAACTTTGATTAAAACTTCACATTTTCAGTTCAAATCGAAGGGGTGGATTTTTTCTACACTACGATTTTTTGCAGATTTTCTAGAGTTACAAGGTAATTTGATTTTGTATTTTTATGTGGACGAATTCAAGTGATCCTACTCATTCGTTAATGGTAAATAAATTGAATACCAGAATACAGTCTTCAAATTTTATGCTGCCTTAAAGGATAAAAGATCTGATCGTGACTGTTTTAAAATTATTTCAAATGAAAATAATATTCAACGTCGTGATCTCAACTTCTAATAACAAATCCTTTCAATTATTAAATCACATAAGTGTAAAAGATCGGTATAGGCAATGGAGTCGGCTGGTACAATAAAGAAAAATGGAGACAAATATCCCTTTCAAATGCTAAGATTAACTTAAGACTGTGTTTTGAGTTGATAAATTTTATATTATTATTGTCTGTATTGTGGTCCAAATTAACAACTGTTTTTGTACAATCTTTCCTATAGAAATTCGGTACTTAACCTTACTACTAAAATATTATATAATTTACAAGTAAAATATCACAGAAGGAAGAGTATGAAGGAAAATCCACTTAATACCTTCATGTCAAATTATGCAAAAGCAAAAAAAAAAAGAAAACTAAATAAACAGATAAATAACTAAAATCTAGATTCACTATGGGGGATAAGTTGATAAATTTTAACGTCTTAAAATTAGTTGATTTTCATTGGCAGCCAATTGATGGCTTTAAACTCAAGACAAACGAGTCAAACTAAAACAGCGAGAAAGTGCTCACTTACTTAAAGTGAAAGATCATATTGACAATTGATCAAGTCTAGATTAGGATTCCTGCCACCGCCAACTTTGCTAATATGTAAATCCAATCAATTATCCATTGATGAATAAAAAATAAATAAATAAATTGTTTATAAAATTTGGGTAAGTAAACACTGAATCCTTACAGTGGCGTTCTTATTTAATTGGGCGCTGCAGCTCATTCAAAAATGAGCGAATTTCAGGTTAAGGTTTAAGTACGTGGGCTGACAGAAAGATTCTGCCACATTTAGGTGAACTCCTAGTCTTCCTCAGAGGTGAGTTTGTCACCATTTCCCCCTTCGTAGAGCGAATTGTAACGATGAACAGAAGTGATGAATGATGAACGAACGAAGATGACAGAGGGAAATAAATAATGAACAAAGATGGCCAAGTGATTTGATCAGGTCGATCGGTATGGAAGTGCTAAAAATTTAGATTCTGGTCTGATGATATTGTCGACTCGTCCTTCACACAAATTCGTCCCTCTTACCCCATTGTTTTGCCTTAAAATACTTTCCGAAAATTGTCTTACCAATAGTCCTTTCTCAAAGCCGGAAGGTTTATCAGAAATTTATTTCAAGTTATTCGCGTAGAATTTTAAGCCAATAACTAAGCGTCTGTCTTTGAGCTTAAGACAGACATTAAGTTCCTGCCTGTGATACCAAAAGTAATGCGTGCTGCTTAGCCGGCACTTCCGTCGAGTCATGTAAGAAAACATTAAATGCACTTACTTTGTAGTCAGAAAGGTCAGTCTGTCAAACCAGTTTCGATGGTGACAAACAAGATCATCGATCGACCAAGTAATCGTCTTCATAAACCGAAAGTAGCATACGATGAATAAGTTCCTTGCGCAAAAGTTGAAATTTTCCGTCATAATTACCCCAACAACCCTTTTCGCAAGCAAAAGAAATTCCAACAAAAACCTTGCAACACACCACAAAAAAAAAAACATTTTATTATTTTTTGTCCAAACAGAAAAATATGCACAAAAATCATTAAATCCAAATCGAGGCTACTAGAACGATGTCAGTGGCGTTTAACTCCAATCTCCCTAAAAAAATCGGGAACGCCACACAGTTGCACTTTCGTAACATCGTACCCGAACTCCACCTAAGTCAGCAGCAATGCTCGGGCGGCGATGATTATTGTTCACGAATTAATGAACGGCCACAAAATCAACGACGACGGCGACTGCGATGACGACGACAGACGAAATGAAACGATTGCAAAGCTCCCCCGGTCAAATTTCAATGGAATCAAATCGATGACGTTAATTAGGTTAGGTTAGGTTATTAGTGTGCCAAAAATGTTTTTTGCTTTTGTTTCATTTAATTTGATTTTGTTTTATGTCAAAAAAAAAGTAGCACAGCCCAATTTTTTTTTTTTACCAACACACAATTTGATTTGTTGTTTTTTGTTTGCGATTACTTGTTTGTTGTATTTAATTATTATTTGTTTCTATTTAATTTTTTTCTTTCTTTCGTTTGTTTGCTTGCGCAGCAGTTTAGCTCAAGGTTACCTGATATGATAGTTGGCTTAATCTGATTAAAGCTCTTTTTTAGATTTTTTTTTTCTTTTTGCCTTTTTTTTCGCTGGCTTTTTCATTCAGTTTCTTTTTCTTTTGATTTTTATTTTCTTTTCATTTTGGTGGTGAATATTTTTGGATTAGTATTGATTGAAATTAGTTTTGAAGGTTGAATTTGGACTTTTTTCTCTTCTCTCCGAATTTAGCTGAAGGCAGACTTTTTTTTTGCGGAACACAGATAGAGGTGTACCGTGTACGTGTGTAGTTTTTTGAAGAAAATAAAATAAGACAAAAATTTCAGCAACCTTCATGGGTATACTATTTTAAAACGGACATTCACCGGACATCATAATCGCGATGATGTTTTTTACGTGTTTTTTTGTTTCGCCGAGGTATTGCAAATCGCGTTCGAATCACGGCAGTGCAAAGTCAAGGCGGCACACTTTCAGGGATGCATTCAGGTGATGTTCAGAAACGTGAAAAAAAAAAAAAAAACAACAAAATAAATGAAGATGATTGCTGTTTGTCTCGAGGGCGTGTTGGGAGGAGTGTGTGGAATTGTGTAATGCTTTTGGATTTTTTTTTTGTTTGAATGGCAAAATGTTCGGGGTTGTTTGTGTGATTTCTTGTGTCTGTGCGGGACGACTCTGTGTTTGAGTGTGGTAGGTTAGTTTTTTATCATTGAAGGGACTTTGTTTTGGTTTTGGTTCTATAATATTGCTCTACATAATCTTTTTTTTAATTTTAACACATTGAATGCCACATCATTTGCGAAAACACTTAATGCCGGTCACCGGTGACCCCCATGGAATTCAACGTGTTAAAGGAAATTTTCAGTGTCAGACGTTTTCTTACGTGGCGTAGATTCCTCAGTAGGTTTAACAGTGTATTCGAAATTAACAATGTATTCGAATTACTTTGTCAATAAATTCAAAAAGAAAATTTAAATCGATAAATTAATGCTCGTAATAAAAAATTTATAAATAAACTCTTTCGTGTCTAAATTGTAGCTTGGCTTAATGAATGACCATGATTCTTTTTAGAATTCAATTAATTAAAGACGGTTGCCTTCAGATTGGCAAATACTACAGTCCTTGTGCGATTTTCCACTTGAATCATGATATTTTAGAATTCTAAGGCATACAATTTAATGTCTATAGGTTCTGAAGGCAGATAAGTTAATGTGGCCGGCTACAGAAAAGCCCCAAACCGTACTTAGGCCCATTGTGATGCCACACTGCGGAAGAGACCGCACAAATTTTGAAGCTTTATAAAAAAATTGTTTATCAATTTTAAGCTATCAGATCTTATGTGACAAAATCTCACCGAGAAAAAGGCGAAATAAATTAAACTTAAAAAAATAAAAAGAACTAGTAAAGTCCATGGAGAACAGAACTACAATTTAAATCCTAAAATTCAAAAGACAATTGATTTAAGTTTGGTGCCGCACTAAAGGTACGGCTTTTCATTAACATTATTGTCTATAGATCATTAAATAATAATAACGAAATAAATTAAAGTTTCTTTTCCAAAGTAAAATGTATAGTTTTTAGTTTGCCGTGACCTGTTTTTAAACTTTGCAGAGTCAATAGTCGTCACAGCTAGACTTTTACATTCGGTATCCGTTTAGTTTCTGATAGTATATAATATATAAATAAATAAACTTTGCAAATATAGTACCTGGTTTGTACCAAAAGATGGTTTGCAGCACAATGGGCCTAGCTTTGGCCTAAGTCTACCAAAATTTCAAAATGTGTTTCAAATAGTGTCTGATTTGATGTAAATTTTGATTTAAATTCACTATGAGCTACTACTAATCGATGTAGTCCTTTATCTGTACGCAAAAGGTTTTCAGGTTTAGGCTACAGAAGCCCAAAATTACATTTCGTTATATAGACAACAGAAATAGAGAAAAAGATCTAGAAGGTGTCTCATAATTCACGCAATATTTGAATTTGGCACCATTTGCCCGGCAAACTGATGCCAACGAAAGAAAAATAGCTTGAAAACTTAATAAGAATAGCTTGAAAGGTAGGAAAAAAGGTAGAAAAAAGCGGTCGTGTCGATTTTGGTGAAAAGATTTCGTGACAGTAAAGATGTGGAGGTCATTTCCTCGATATACTTATACAACTATATTTATATGTATTTTATTTTTTTGAAAGAAAAACCCAAAGAGTATTTTTGTATGATGAAAATTCTGTTAAAGTGTTTGGACAAACCAAATTAAACTACACCAGAAGACTCCTGAAGGGATAAGACTACGTTCTGAGGTTTTTTTTTTTTTTTTTGTTTGTACATGACCCTGAGCCTTTAAAATAACATGAAACTGTGCTGCAAACGACTTTATTTTGAAAACTCACCCTGGGCACTTAGTCTTCAATCGAACTATGATCATGTTTACCTAAAACCCTTTGCAATAACTAACCACCACGAACGGAAATGTGTAAGCGTTAATCTGTCATGACGTGGCAAGATATCAAGACCACTAAACAATCATTCTTTACAACCCCTATAGAAAACATGAAAATCAAGTCGTGATGTCAATCGCTCAACTGCGTCAGTTGATCGCTTCAACTCATGACAATCAGCTATAAAGAAAATAAAATCATTTCATTTGCAAACTATTTTAAAAGTCATTCAACAAGCGCACTTCATACTGCGTAGTTTGTTTGCGTGAAAACGTCACTCTGTCTTCCGCTTCATCCTATCAGCGCAGTAAAGATCACTAAAACCGAAAAAATCCCCATATCTCTGTTCTCGAAACCAAAATTCCACCATTGAAAATTGTACCTTTATATAAGACCAGATCAGTGCTACCAAATCAACCTTTAAATCTTAAGCCAACAAGTACATACCTCAAGAAAATAAATGTAATATCCACAAAATGGTTATCCAATTGTAAAGAAATGAATGTAATCCTTTTTGAAAAAGAAAACCGTCTTTATGTTTAAATTGCATCCATGCATTCGACTTTTATGTTGATCTCGTTATCCAAAAAAAAATTAAAAATTATTACTAATCCCGACGAACGACCCGAAAATATTTATTTTGTATTTCTTATTACGAATTCACACTCTTGTAGGCGTACTTAAACAATTTCTTTAAATTTTTTTTTTCTCTCTTTTTTTTAAATTTTATTTATTATGCTTCTTTTCATTTTTCATCTGTACACTGCACCTTACACACAAAATTTGCCAAGCGAACACTTAATGCAAAACAAAAAAAAAGAATACGATATAATACACCAATGATTTGCAATGAAAAATCAGTGAAAGTGAAAATTAACTCCTCTACCGTTTTATTTATTTTTTTTTTTTCCGTCTCCTACTCTCTTACTCTTCCCCCCTTTTTTATTGGTAAACTGTAAACTGTTGTAGACGGTTTGTTTCTTTATTTTATTTCTGTTGTAGACACTTCTTTTTTTATAATTTCACTTTTTAACGGTTGCACTGTGTATGTAAGAAAATAAATTCAACCATAAAGCCCAATAGACATTAAATAACAATCAATTTGCACAGATCAAACAAAATAAAGAAAAAAAAAACGAACGAACGAACATCAACAATAGATCGATGAGTAAATACTTCAAGTTTTCATTAATTGCCCACACGACACTGTGGACACACGATCCTGGCGGCGGAAGTGGCGGATCTAGTTCCTTCCTTTTTTGCGATAGTTGAAAAGGAAGGAATCTGCTGCCGAAATCCTGCACGACGATAATGCGCGATTCAATATCCTCCCACTGTCTGTCTATCACTGTGTTTGTTGTTTTGGCGCCAAAAACAATGACGACCGTACGTGTATCTTCTCTCTTCCGCACCCGGAAGCACTTCCTTATAACGTGTATCCCGTTAGAAAATCACTATGCACGCACATCAGCCACCCACCGAGAGCCAACAGCAACAAATCAACAGATCTTGAGCGAGAGAGACCCGAAAGAAATCTCGTCCTTCCGCCGATTTCAAGCACTGCTGCGACGTGCGAACGTACGCGAATTTTTATTTACTTTTTTTTTTGCAAAATTGTATCTCACCGAACGTAGTTTGTTTTTTTTTTTTTTTTTGTGGCTCGTGGCGGTATTTTGTCGTGTTGTGTTGATGAAAAGAAAAACAGAGTGTGTAAAAATCCAATGCGAGAACTCAACAAAATTCAACGAAGAAAAAACGAAGAAAAAAATGTTGCCCGCAAGCTCTCACCGAACCGTTTGTTGCAAAAGTCACTGTCTGACTGAAGCTTAAAATGTAAAAATTTTTAAGTTCGCTGCACAAAGTGTAATTGAACAGTCGGCCAAACAACCACACACACACCCACAGAGAGGCGCGTGAAAATGAGCGAAAAGCGAAAACCACCACCACCACCAGCCTCAGTGGCAGTGAGCTTGAGTGTGTTTGTGTGGATACATTTGCGAAAATCACTGTTGGGGCTGTTCTCTGTCGTGCGGCTCTCTTAAACCGACGACGTTGGGTCGACTGGGGGGAACGGAAAATGGGGGAAAAACAAATCGCGATTCGCGAACGTGCCTGTTCAAGGGAAAAGCTCGCTGCTGTGACGCGTTTTCCACTCGCACACACAGAGCGCCAGATAGAGTGAAAAGAGAAAGGGAGAGCGGTGTTTCTCCTCTCTCTCTGGGGGGATCTTGTGTTTCGGCTACATGTTGCATTGAAATGGAAAGACGGGAAAATCAGAACGGAAAACAGCAACATCGCGAGTGCAGAGATACATTTTAGCGAGAGGTCTTTAACTTCTGCAAAGTTCGCTCGTTCGTTTGTTTATTTGATCGGCTACTAACCTATGGGATGTTTTTTGTAGCTCGCCTTCTCTGCTTCTTCCTCCCCCTTTTTGTATTCACATTGCGGTTGTTGTTTTGCTGTGTGTGTTGTGCTGTCCGCTCTGCTTTGCTGAGGCTGTTCCGTAGAGATGCATCTATAGGATGCACACACTACGTGAGTAATTGCAGTGTGAACGTTGTTGTTGTTTATTTTTTTGTCGGAAGGGATGGCAGCGCGGGGGGGACTAGTAAAATACAAAAAACAACGATTGTTGGTTAATATTGTATAACAAATTATGGTTGGCTGTATGTTGTGTGCAAATAAGATGAATTATTATTTTATTTTATTTTTTTTCAGTTTCTGTTTTCCTCCTCAGCGAACTTGAGCAATGAAAGTGGTTTGGAATTCCCATTCATTGCAACATTGCCTCGCAGTTGACGAGGGAGGATCTATGAGGCTTCAGATGAGTAATTGCGTGATGATCTGACTGCGGTTAGCTGGATGAAAAATTTGCCTCATCCTCTTGGGAAGACAGAACAATTTGCATACGAACAGTGAGAGGACTACACATCTTTTTAAAAGGTTGACGCATGGAAAAGAGAAAATGTTCCTAGTTTTGACAGACTTTAATAGATGTAAGACGGAACAATTGTATACAACAAACGAAAGAATGTGTTTTAGATCGAAGTCATCGTATCCATAAAAATAATTCTTGCCACTTTTTGATTAAATTGCATAACAACAATTACTTGAAATGTGGAATTACTTGATTTAGTTATTCAAAATAATTCTAATGAACTCAAAAATACTAACTCCTAGCAGAATGGGTTTTCCAACGGGTCGATAGTGACAATGGAAACTCTGCAGATATGGCGGTGTCTAACAACTTGGTTCTTTATTTTATTATTTTAAATATATATATTTATATATTATTTTGAAGCCACTGATTATCACAATTGCAGTCTTTATGATTGTACAGCATGTCAATATGATAGGATTTAGTAGTGAAATGAGCATATATTAGTTCAAACATTGTGTCTATTTTGCACAAACGCCATTGCCGCTTAAAGGCGACTCTCCAATGTTCCATACCTAAATGAAACGAGACCGATACTCTAAGCAATCAAAATTCATATTTGAAAGAAAAGACCACCATAGTCTTATGACATGGATTGGATTTTGATAACTTTGCCTCTTTCTTCTTGGTAAGTCGGTAGAGAGTAGATACTGACTTTACAGATATACATTTTATGTCCTCCTAATTCCAAATATATGTATTTTATTTTGCCTTTTTACACCATTATTGCCTTTTTTCGCCTTTCCTTACCGTTTTTGTCTTTTTCTGGCTATTTTGCTTCTTTCTTAAAGTTTGCTCGCTTGCATACTTAACTTGTTAGACGCTTTAACATTTAAAGAGTTTAATCTGTGGGAAGTGACCCCAAACATAACTATGTGTGTGTATTTACTTAACTTGTCTTCCTCGGAAACAAAAAAAAAAGTAAAGGCGCAAATGCAATGAAAGTGCATTTGAAATTTCATTCAAAGCCCTATTTCAGCCTATATAACTCTGCATCAGACGTCTTTTCATCATCATTAGTGGCGTAACTGCCCACGAAGGGCTAGAGCCTAGCTTTTCGCGCCTCCACTGTGTTGTGCGTGTTATTAATTCTACACATGTGAAGGGGACCCACAGTTTATTGCCGGTTCCGAACGACGAATTGCGAAAGCTTTCCGTTACAGAAGTACTCTATGAGGATTGTCAGTCTTTCGCCGGAGGTGGGGCCGTGAAGACTTTTTGTGGTATTTTTTCCCCAAGCTGTATTCGAAAAATGATCTTGCAGTTGGAATTAGGTGTGGTCATGAAGAGGTTTATATTTGATATTTTTGTGTAAACAAAGTCAACGATTTTTTGAATTATTTGGGATAGTTAATTTAACACTCATCAAATCAGAATAGGCATAAGTGTTAGTTGTATAGGAAGTTCTAAAGGAGTTTCAACTGAAAACGATTGAGGAGATAAATTCTGTAGTGAACGGCAACTTGAACTTCCAACTTTCAGAAAATATTGGTTTTAGATAGGTCGAAAGTTGAGGGAACATCGAAACCAATGAACACGAGAGCGAGCATGGTCGTCGTGTGGCCTTTATTCACACCACGCACTCAACCGCGGGCCTCTGTATGAAGAACTGCACTGCTTGGCGTTGTTGGTTGGGCTCAAAATATGCTTTTAATCTGAAAACAATTTGCTTTCTTGCTTCATTTAGTGCGTGTATTGGAAGTCTACTTTAAGAAGAGTAATATGCGGACGTCTACCATTAACGTAAACATTGCAGCGCAAAAAAGGTTTATTAACAAAAAATATTAATCCCTCGAACTCTTCCTCGAATTTTTCCAAAACTCTCCTAGCTCGAACTAATTTTGATGTTCCGTGAAAATTCGACTTAGAGGGACAGTATTTCAATTTAATTTAAAAGGAATATTTTTATTGAAAACCTTCATTTAAGATAGAAGACTTGTCTTTCGCGATTTGTATTAGGCGGCGTAACAGCCCGTTGAGAGCCAGAGCCTAGCTTTTTCGCACCTCCACTGTGCGCGTTATAATTTTGACACATTTGGAGGGGACCTACTGTTTAATGCCGGTTCCGAACGGCGAATTGCGAAAGCTTTTCATGACAGAAGTACTCCAGGAAGGTTGTCAGACGTTCGCTGGAGGTGGGGCCGTGAAAAATGTTTGTGGTGTTATTTCCCCGAGCCGGATTCGAACCCAGGTACTCTCGCTTAACAGTCCGACGCACTAACGATTAAGCCACGGCGCCCACCGATTACATTCGCGATTTACAAGTAATAAATAGCATTTCTATAAAAAAAATACTGCTTCTGGTTGAATAAAGGAACGTACGAAGTGATAAATGGAGGGTAAAGATGTTAAGGTCGATTGAATTTAATCCACAGAGTCACCACTAACGGAGAAGAACACAACCAACCTCATCAGGGTCCTTACAGTGAGACTATAAAAAACAAAGTGGCAGAGGAATCGTTTGTCAGCTGATCAGCATATTCTAACAAGTGGGCTTTGGAACTCGTACTTTTTATTTTCAGTTCACAAACTCATCATATCAAAATACAACATCACTCAGATCCATATCCACATTTTCTGTGCTTTAAACCTTCAAATCGATAAAAAGGTCAGCGCCACAAAACAATAGAAGTAGATCCTGCTCACATTCCGCTTGGCCGACTTTGCAGTCGGCCTGACTACATGTTTTTCTGCCTTAAAGCCGTAAGGTCACACTTAGATCTTGTTTGTTGCCAAAAGGATATCTATATCTATATTGTCCAAAGTCACTCTCTAGCGCTCTTGCGCAAGAAACTAGCCACGCCTAACAGATCTGTATGTTGATCACTCACCCGTCCTAGTTCCGAATTCCTTCCATGCCAAGGCCTTCCTATTCCTCTCTTATTTCCACAAACAGTCTCTCTTTCCTTTCGCCCTGCGACCACCTTGTAAACCCTTCCTAATCAAATCACGACATTATATGCGATCAGCATGATTGGCAAATTTTCAAATTACCACCAGTGTTACTAAACCCCACCTGAGGCCTCAAACAGTCGCTGAACACTTTGACACAACGTGACGAAACACAGTGACCATTCAGAAAATTGTATCCGGCATAGATGGAGCAATTCGTAGATTTCGTTGCAAGATTACTCGCGAAAAAAACCCACAGCAAAATATTCTTGCAGACACATCAACGAACTCACGACGCATGCAGCAGCACTATCGATCGATCAATTAAAGAAACCTTTCATCGATCATGCATATTCCTTGAACCTCCTCAACACCACCAAAGAAACACATAACTCTATTAAATTGGACCTCCAAACTGGTACTCCATCAGTCAATGTTTCCAACCTTGGCCATTGAAACTGGTGTCTGTGAGGCAATAACAATACACGATTAAAAAAAAGATTTTCAGACAAAAAAAAAACCACCAACCAACTTCCAAATCAAGATCACTGAAGGGCAATTATAAACTCCAACACACACACACACACATGCGCAGAAACACCTGCAGCGCTAATTCGCGAACCCATATAGACAACGCCAAAAGAAGACATAATACACCCGTCGCTAGTTTCAATGCTAAAATCGAGTCAAGCGGCAACCAAAATATCTTGACCTACCACTTTGCAAAAAAAAAGCCAAAAAACGACACGCCAAAAAAAAAATCCGTCTATTTATGTGTGTATCTTGTAGATACGGTGGTGGCGTGGTGGCAGCTCCAGCGCTGGCGAAGCTCTTGCCAAACTTTGCCAAAGAGCCGAGCTTGAGCCCCGCACACGTCGCCGTCTGGGGCTCACTTTCACTTTTGTCGTAGTTTTTTTTGTTTTTTTGGCTCGCAAGCTCTCCGTCGAGCGAGCGTCTGAACGCGGCTTCTATTGTTCGCAAGACGGTGTATCATCGCACAAAATTTCGTTTGTTCGTTTGTTGAATGACCATTTGCCTGATATAACCGACCTTGGGGCAAAGCCAAGGAGCCTATAAATGAGGTGAAACAAGTGCCAGTGTTACACTGACTACGCACATTTAAGGGTACCTCTCGACGGGCGATTATTCAATAAATTATGCGTTTTACGCAACGCCAGCGAGGAGATACTCACTCGCTCGACGTTGGATATTTTCCCAGCTCAACAACAATGAGCGTGTGACTGCGGTCGGGCGGGTCACAGGTTCTCAAGAATCGCGAGGAGCACTCAGAAGACCGACCGGGAACCGGCAGCGAGGCGGCACTAAGCTCTCGGAAATGTTTAATCTTATTCCCAAAATCTTATCTCAAACTGGGTCAAGGTCTCTGCGTGAGGCACTACACGAAGCGAATAAAGATAAGAGGCAACTGGCTGAAAAAAAAGCAAAAGCGGAGGGGGAAAAAACAAAAAGAATACGCGTTAGATCAGCGCGATCGCAGGCGAAAAGCTGTAGGTTTTTTTTCGGGGGGAATTTCTGTTGTGTCTGCTGACGAGGGTTCTGCGATCACACGAAAGAGGGGAGCAGTCAATTAGAGATCTTTTTTTTTTGTTTTTTCATTGTGCTGTTCTTAATTCACATTAAAATTCCGATGTAGGAGCCACAAGGTGCTTTCAATTCATGCGCGAGAACGCATGGCGGAGAAAATTGTAGTGCTATGATTGGTAGGTGTGAGGAACATGTGTTTTGGTCAAGTGATTCTCACCTCAAAAATCGGGATTTGTGATTTAAGGATTCTGGAAAATCGAAAGGCTGTCCGTTTCAAAAAAAAACTCATCATTTGTGTGCCCATGTGTTGGCTGTGCTTGGCTGTGTCGCGCAAGGCGATAATATTCACACGATCTCAAGAATCGATGCCAAATCAGTGCGCAAAGCTCAGGCTTTAAAAATGACAGAGGGCTTGTTTAGTACCCACTATACTAATGAGAAGAGAAAAGGCCGTCTCGACGAATGAATTTTTTAACGGTGAAGAAAGGTTAAGTGTCGACGTCAAGATTGCTTATTTGCTCCTCCTCAACGTGGCAAAGCATACTCGAAGCAGCAGACCCAGATTTATTTACAAGTCGCTTTGCGTTTGGTGAACATTTCTAAAATCTGGTGCTGAAACTTAGGATTCAGCATCTCAAGAGTATTTCAGCTACTAGCTTTCAAACACTATACTGTCTATACTACAAACCTTTTTTTGCAATTTTAAATTTTCAATTCACCTTTATTCATTTCAAGATCTCTTTAAAATATTTATTTCCAAAGCCGGGCTTGTCCGTAAAAGACTACTAGGTGTACAACTTTGCTTCCGCCGTTTTTCAATAGATGGATGTTGTTCTTTAAAAAAAAGGCTTAATTCAATTGATGAAAATGAGGGTTGCCACTAAACCACTTCTAATGCGACCTTAAGGATCTACTTTGATCTAGGATTTGAGTGCAGTCTTCATAAACTTGACAACTTTTCCAGATGGAGAACTTTCCTCAAAGTGAATCCCTGTTACGTTAGTTTTGCTGATTATTTTAAATCTAATGCGGTCCAGATTTAGGCAATTGGTTAGTAAGTGTTCCATAGTCTCGTTAGCTGTCTGTCTACAGAAATTTGTAGTAATGAGGGCCATTTTATGAAGGTGGTAATTGCATGCTGTGTCTGGTAAGAGCTTCGCGCAGCACCCTCAGGTTAGCTTTGCTTAGTTCTAGAGTTTCTTTGCCTTGTTTGGGGCTGTGGTTCAGATTCATGCAATGTGTTTACCCTCCCAGTAACTCCAGAACTGATTGAAAAAAAATAACTGCTGTTTAGTTATCAAGTCTTTTATGTACTGGTTTGCATCTGTTTTATTGAATCCATAGAGAAGAGACATTTGGGTGCCCTTCTTGCCTCTTGATTTGGACGCCTTTTCATTACTCACGCGGTTGTCATGTTCTAGCACCCAAATTAATGTTAGCCTGTGCCAGCATATTTAAGTTGCATTCCAGACCCCCTTGGAGTTGGCAGTGTAGCTCGTAAGGCTTTAAGGACAGCCTAGCTATTTGAGAACATAAATAATTTGTGTTACTTAGCTTTTCTTTGATAGCGTGACGCACGGCTTTAATTACATTGAAAAAATCTGTTAGTTTCATTTAATTGGCACAAAGCCTTTTGTACATAAGAAGTACGTGTTCGCATTTGCTGGAATAGAGCGCAGCAATCGATTCCCTATACCTAAATGAATCTTTAAATAATCTAAGGGTAAGTAAAGATCGAATCTGATATAACAAAATTTTATTTCTAAGCCTTGTACTAACTCTCTCTTGTCCGTAGATGAGTTTTCATTTTTAAACGTGTGAAATTAAACTCTTTTTCTATTCCGATGTGCTCGCTAGTCATCTTTATTAACGAATGACAAATTACATTAATTCTTTTGTATGCAACCTCAGCTTACTTAACTCCTAAATGGAATGGGTGTATTCAGAGCATAACAAAACGTAACGTTAAGGAATTTGCAACTGCCACTGGAAAATATCGTTTTAACAGATTAGATTAGATCTCCGAATAAGCGTTTTTATGACATTTTTTTGTTTTTTTTTTTGCATAGTTGAGAATAATTTCAGTCAATTTCAATACAGTCTCTAAGTCGAACTCCCTCTAAGTCGAACTCCCTCTAAGTCGAACTCCCTCTAACTCGAACTAATTTTAATGTCCCGTGAAAATTCGACTTAGAGGGATTCGGCTGTAGTTTGTTATTGAAAAATGGTGAACAGAGTAGAATAGATGATTTTTAACTTTAGGCAGACTTGTAACTTATTCACATACTTTTTGCAGCTTAGTCACATATTCATATCATTTTTGGAGACCTGTATTGGAAAAAGTTTTACTAAATCAGATCAGATAGATCAGAACTCCTTCAATTTGCGCTAATGCTAATGTTCTCAGCATAACAACATTTTACTCGCTGTAAACTTCACGTGACTTAGCTTTAAATCGAATTGACTCAGTTTAACACTCACACATTTTTCCCAAAATATTAAGAATACAAATTTAAAAGCCGGCACTGCTGAAAAAAAATACCTTTCCTACGAGAACGCAAAACGCAAAAAAAAGCAAACTCAAAAAGATTGTAGTATACCGCAGATTCCAAAACACTTCAAACTGTCCGTACCGCGCTTATCGGCGAATCACCCATGAAAGATCTTCCCCCGCATCGGCCAAGTCCTGATCTATCCCAATCCCAAGAGATAAACAAAAACACAGACAAGACGACTTGTACCATAATTAACTGATTTCTCTCAAAGCAAAATCCCATAACAAAATTAATTAAAATTCCTTCTAACGCAAAACACACACAGAGTCATGCCCCAACACTCATGCACTCTCAGTCTCCGCCAAGAGTGATGCATTAGTGCTAGGCAAAGCCCATAAAAAAAACAAAAAAAAAATCCTAAAAAAGAAACATCAAATAACAGCCCTGCTAAGCGTAGTTCGAGTAAACAGAGAAAAGCAATATACGCCAAAACTATTCAAGCAAACTACAATAGGCCCTTTAATGTACAATATCTAGTTGTGCACATGCACAACCACCCCATTAAAGCGTAGGTACATATCCACATAAATAGACCAACCGGCAAAAGTATCTACGCCAGGTTTAGCAAACGCATCTATTAGTATGCCAATAGCCCTGGCGGTGCTGTTGCCTCTGCCGCCACCGCCACTGCCATCACCTCCTCCGCCGCTGCTTTATTCTAAGAGGAGCCCAACGAGGATGACGAAGTCATTGCCGGACAGAATGAACCTCCACCGCCGAGAAGAAGCAGCCAACCCCGGTCGCAGAACAACACACATTTTTCGTTTTCGTCGCTGGGAGAGAGAACCACCAAGAACCGAGAACCGACCGCCGACCGTCGACGGTCGTCGCCGCCAACGAAGGCACAGAAGAAGAAGAAGTGCACACAACATCGACGACAACGACAACGACAGCGACGTCGACAAACGCCAATGACCACATAAACGCCAAGAATATAGGACAACAAACTTTTGTGACACTCTATAGGGCAATGGATTCATCGGGATGATGTGAATGCGATGCCAAAGCATACGAGAGAAAAAGAAACAAAAAAAACAAGGAGGAGGAAAAAAAGAAATAATCACTCATACAGCCAGCCCAGTCAGGCAACAACAAACGCTGGATGCACAAACTAGAGACGTGAAATGCCCATCCGCCGAGCAGCACAATGCACACCATGCAACCGAAGACCCGGCCTCGCCGAGAGTCGGCTCTTGTTGGTCTTCCCTGCGCCCAGGCGTGTGTTTGGCTGTGTGTGGACGGGCCGGGATAGGCCTCTCTGCGGCTGATGCTTCTGCACAGCCTCTCTCTGCCTGCAACTGCAATGAGCCAACTAATGAAAGTCTCTGCCATGCCGCTGCGGTGGACGCCAGAAGGAAGGGAACCGACCGACCGACACCGCATCCCAGCGGCAGAGAAGTCGTTCTCTCTCTTCGCTTCGTCGTGGTCGTGGTGATGGTGGTGATGGTGGTGGTGGGTGTTTCGTAAGGGTCGGGGACGCCTGCATACAAAGATGTTTGGTATTTCTATGCCCGGTGCATGGGGCTGCTTTTCATTGGGAAGATAATAGACAACACGGAGCACCGTCACCTTCATCGTTCAAGAGTGAAGTGCATCGTGGCTGCGGCGCGCCACGTTCATTGGAAAGTTGCTCTGCGGCCGAAGGCCCGCTCACTGGCAACTTGTTTACAAGTTGAAGGAGATGCAATGTGACTTGAGCTTGACATCTGCAACATTCTCTTTGCATATCGCGGCTAAATGAGAATGGCGAGAAAATTTACTTAAATTAAAAAAAAATTGTTTTTCCTGTATCTTAGGTCTTCTAATGGCGGGTGGAAGAAAACATTTTTTTTTTGGCTCAGTCGAAAGTGAATTCAACAATCGATGATTGCAGCATCCGATAAGCATTGGATCGTTGTTCGTTTGGCTGTTATCGAATTATCGTCGAAAGTGCTAAGGCGTCTGATTTCTCTTTTTGAGGCTGGGTCATGCTTGCGGCAGGAGGATTCGTGAGAAACTGATTGTCTCGAACTAATGATCTCTGCAAAGGTTAATGGCTGAATAAATTTGCTTACAACTCTGACATTTGTAAGTCACAATTGGGAGGGTTTTTTGAATTGTGTCTTTGCAGGGAGACCACAACGTGTCATCGCAAATTTTGTTTTTTTCTATTGTCTTACATAGTGTAGTGTCACTTCGAAGCTTATTCATTATTGATGCTGTCTTGGGTAGTACCTAAAGCCTGCTTATGGTTTTTTTGTGTGATGATAAGAGCTACTTACGAATGTTTTATTATTTTACTAGACATTTTATAAAAGTCGTTCAAATTTTAAACATTTTGAAACCTGTGCAAGTTTCAGAGTTGGGACTTCTAAAACAACTATTCTTCAAACTAAAAATATAAATAATCCACAAAACAAATTTATTACTGGCTAATAATTGCTGGCAAATCTTTTTCGGACGACTTAGATAGTTAAATACGTTCCATTGAAAACTGATTCCATGCCAACAATTCCGAAACGAATAGGCCTAAGTGACCAAACAAAACAAAAATATTTGGTTAAGGATTTCTAATGCACGAACCGAAGTCAAGATTTAGCCAGAATTTCGTTGACGGATTTGAAAAGAAATGATAGTCTCTAGTGAAAGCGATTTCAACTGAATTTGCTGAGTTAGGAGAAGTTTTGTCTGGTAAAAATTTAATTTCTCACTTTTTTTTATTAAGGAAATGCAGCTTCCATTAAGTTCTATTTAAATATTTGCTCAACTCGAAGATATGTCCCTACACACAAACTGTAGTAGCTGTGTTCGGATTAACGGTAATAAATCAACACCTTTTATGGTGGGTGTTGGACTTCGCCAAGGGTGCGTCTTGTCACCTCTCCTCTTCATTATTTCTGTGGACTGGATGTTACAACGCATCCGAGGTGAAGAATGTTTGACGTTGGGAGAGCTAAGGATAAGTCACCTGCTTTTTGTAGATTTCCAGAACGCCTATTCAATGCACTCTGCATGTCAGTGGAGTCCCATTGAAACAGGTGGAGAAGTTCAATATCTTGGCGTCTTTTTCAATACTGAACCTTCTTGTAGGATTGGCCAAGCTGGGTCTATTTTGAAACAGCTTGCAAGGTCTGTCAACAGGAAGGCCGAGCTTGGTGCGAGGGCCAAGTTATCGGTGTTTAATTCGGTATTTGTTCCAATTCTTACCCCATGGTCATGAAATTTGGGTATTGACCGAAAGTACAGTGGTGTGCAAAAATGAATAGATACTCAGCGGTCGTATGGTTTTTTGTAAATAAAAAGCCTCCCATTTGACCGATTTGAATGATTTTTGTGTTTTGCTAAACAGAATGATCTTCTAGTTCAAAAGAAAACTAGAATGGACCAACAACTTTTTAAACGAGCCAGTCACACCCTTATGCAAAAAACTCACTTGCTTGCAATAATAGTAACTTTAATTTTCTTTAAAAAAGTGGTTGGTCCAATTCAGTTTTCTTTTGAACTAGAAGACATAGGACCATTCTGTTTTTGTGTTCGACTCAAAATGAGGGTGAGCATTAATGGCAAGGTCCAAATTACCACTGCGACTTACAGTTTTGAAAAAAAAAACTTGTTTACACTTTTTTTTGATTATTCTTTATTAAAATTTTAAGTTTGTGTGCGAATTTTTCACAAACTATGGGCATGAACAATCTAACTTTAATGTATAATTGAAGAACGAGTTTCCGCCTTTCTAAATTGGTATAATACTTTATTATAGGTGTTGCCATTGTTCTTTAATGAATTTTTTTTCCATGTTGGTTAATTTCATTTTAAATTGCCCCTACCTCCTAAACGGGGTGAGATAAACCCCCCAGCCATAGCAAAATTTGCTCGTCTTTGGACGCTCTATGAAAAACCATTATCAATTTTTGGTGCCAAACAAATCTTACTCTTCCTGCACATCAAAATAGATATTTTTCTAAACATGCAAAAATGGATACATTGGGGTTAAGATGAACTTTTGTGAATTTTCGCCGTTCTATTGATGCGATCAAAATCATTTGCACTTCATTTTTTTGGTGATGAAGTAAATCATTCAAATCAGTCAAATGGGAGGTTTTTTATTTACAAAAAACTATACGACCGCCGAGTATGTATCCATTTTTGCACGCCACTGTATAAGATTGTGAATACAAGCTGCGGAGATGAGATTTCTACGTGCTGTTGTGGGAGTTACTTGCCGAGATAGGGTGAGAAACATGACGGTGCGTGGAGAGCTTAATGTTGAGCAGCTACTTCTCCGAACGGAAAGATCCATACTTTGATGGTTTGGTCACGTGGCACGAATGTCCCCAGCAGTACGACTACCGTGGGGTGCCTTGTATACGACTCCTTCGGGTAGGTGACCGCTCGGATTAGATGGTTGGATCAAGTCGAACAGCTCGCTTGGTTACGCTTGGGTATACCCGCCGAGGAGTTAGAGCCGGCGGTGGAGGATCGGGTTGCCTGGAGATATGTTCTGCGTGCACTGTCCCCTTTAGGGGAACATACAGTCACAAAAAATTAACACAGTTTCGCACAGTGTTGCAATTAACCAAGGCAGGAAAAGTCGTGGTGGTCATTTGATGAAATAATATTAGGTTGTCAAATATCTCCCTTCCGCCTTTTTGTCTTTTGAATTTGCCGGCTATGTACAAAGCGCTACAGAGCACGTATCCAAACTAATCATGCATAGCGTCGTTTTGTAGGTTATGTCAAAACCTTTCAAATGATGTATTGCCAAATACGAACTCTGTAGCGCTTTGTACATAGCCGGAAAATTCAAAAGACAAAAAGGCGGAAGGGAGATATTTGACAACTTAATATGTCATTCAAGAAGTAGGTAACAAAAAGTTACCTCGCCTGAGGATAACTAAATGGAGCATACACAGAATTATTAATCCAATCATCTCTGATGTTGAACAAGATTGACACAAATGTTGTCTGTAAGTAGAGTCTTCTTCAAAATTTTCTTCACTTCAATGATCGCAGGACAAGATGCAATCCTGTGCGCAGCATAGAGCAGTACTACACTCTTCTGGTGTTCTGTTTATTTCTAGACAGACCAGTGAAGCTTTTCTTTCACCAAGATTCTCAAAAAGGATGTACGCCAGCATGTGACAGATACCTAGGTGGAAACCAAAACAGTGGCTCCGTTGGAAAAAAAAACACTTTCTCTCAATGGAATCCCCAAGTTGTCACATTGTTGTCGCTCAGTTACAGAAGGAAAAAGAAAAAAACTTCAGAGCTCTTCTGGATCCATCTGACGTGGTTAATGGCATAACACATAACACTTTGAGTTGTTTTTGTTGTTATTTCTCCCATTTTTTTTCCATTTTTCAACTTTTTTTTTTTTTTGTTGTCGAGAATGTGACTTCCCCGACGACATGTCTTTCGTTTGTAGTATTCTATTGTAATCGTTTCCTTTTCTCCTATCTACTACAGCGGCAGCGGTAGCAGCAGCAGCAGTGAAATCATTCATAAAACGTGCATGCGAACAGCATGCAACATAGAACAACACAAAGCGAAGTGCATATGAATTTCGCTGGTAGCAGTACCTACTCAAATGGATTGCTTTTCAGAGCTTATCACAAGATTATGAGCTGTTTGTCACGATTTTATGAATGAAATTCATCCATCTGCTCCCTCGCCATGCTCCGGTGTTTGTTTGTTTGTTTGTTTAATCGATTTACATACTCGCGGGTTGTGTGGGTGTTTGGGAGGAAAGAATTTACAAATTGACACTTAAAGGTGTCATCCTCCGTTCGGGGACATCAACCGTCATACGATGACAGTTTGGGGGCTCAATTGAAATGTCATTAGGATGGTTGACACTCGTGCGAATTTAATGCGAATGTGTCAGAAATTTTACGAACTCCACACGGCGACAACGTCAAGAAGTTTTTAATAAAAATCTGGTCATCGAGCCAACAACCTTGTAACGTCGTCGCCACCACACCGCCGCCGTCGACGACAACGACAACGACGATGACGACAAAACGTGAGTCGACAAGGGAGCGGAAGATAGGTGGAAAAGAACATAAAAAAAAAGTGAGGTAACGTGGTGGATGCAATGACCGATCGGCGGTTAACAGGCAACATCAGGGGCAATTGGAACGTGCGAAAAATAAGCACGGACTGAAAAGACAAAAGAGAAAACGATACACGTCCCGATTACATCATAGCGCGAGGATCGCGGAAAAGGCAAAAATAAAACAAAAACAACAACAACCGACAACCAACAACCGCCAAACCAACAGCCAACAGCAAAACGAATGCAAAGATAAAACTATAAATTTTGATCGACCAGTACACCAGTCGAGAAAAAGAGTGTAGTGGTGGTGGTAGTACCACCGAACTCCCTCCACGAGATGGCATTGCCTGCGGTGCATCTGGATATTACGTCCGCCGTGCTGCGCCGCACCGCGCCGACAAGCCTCAGGAGCGCGCGAGACGAAATCAAGTTGCCTTGCGATTGCCATTTAGAGTTCAACGTCTTGGCGCGATGGAGAGGAGACACAATGACAACACACGTTATTGATGGTGTGCATGTGTGCGCATATGGAATTCCGTATGTTGCCGCTGTCACTGGTGTTGCCTGTGGATGGCTTTTGATTCTGAAAGTCAATCCCAATTACATAACATTGGCAATCCGTCCGTGTGTCAGGTTCAGCCGCATGGGTGTGTTGGCGAAAGTGAGTTCTTGGGCGCGATGAAAGTGCAAACAGAAATATTCCTCGTTTTTATGAAATACCAGCTTGATGGTGATTTGATTTTTTCTTTTTTTCGATTTTATAGTTTCGTGCGGATGGCCTTCAGAGTTTAGGGTATAACCTTCAAAATTATGAATCGACTGAGGTGTTGCTATGAGCTCTGCGTGCCTCAAGAAAACAATCGACGAAACACCAACACAACGATCGTATGAAAGTGTGTAGTAACGAAATATTGTAATTCGTAAGGTTAAGACGTTTTGCAAGAGTAATTTGCGTTCGGTTAGAGTTGGCCGTCGCAAAGATGAAACTGACCAAAGGCCAATTTTTCATTTTCTTACTAAGATTTCCTTTCTTTTCTTACTTAGATTAGCAGCAGGTGTTTTTTGTGGGTGGGCTATTTAAAAGACAAGGTCCTACCGGCTTTGTGTATGAAATTTTTCAATGACACTGGAAGGCGGGTGAGTGGACGAGTGGTGGAGTTAAAACAAGAACATAATCCAATGTTTTGAATTGCCTAAAATATTAGTTGTAAAAGCAAAAGCTCTGTATCGAATTGCATGAGTTTATAACTCAGCAGTCGATGTATTTCATGTTGTCAGGGAGTTTTGCTGTATTTATAATAACTTTACTTTTTTGATCAGAAATTAAGATGGAATAAGGTATTGTGAAATATAAGTGGTTTTTCGATTTTGTTTTCCACTCTAAACTGTCAGTTTTCTTTTTTTATTGTGCTTTAAAAAGTGCACTTCTGGCACGTAGTCAAAGAAAAGAATTTGTTTTTAGTTCCAAATTTTGCTTATTAGACTGTATCATGTTACTGTACCACCCACTACAGAATTTCGCAGATAATTGTTTCATCTACACGACATGTCTGCACGTACATATATAAAAAAAAATACATCGATATGTAATTAAAACTAGCTAATTATTTAACAGGCAATCAAGGGATAAAGGGTTTGTGCCTGAGTCGAGTGTTCGCGGCTTTTGTTTTTTCTATAATGCATTTTACCCCACTTCAATTTTTAAGACAAATTTGAATGTCTCTAAAAGGGATTGCTAATTCCTGTGAGGTAAGCTGAGATAGGTCCCAATCCTATCCTGATAAACCCCTAGGGCAGTGCTTATTAAGCTCAGGTTTAAATCTATTTTAATGTAACACTTTTGCCCTGATTACTTTCAATGTTTTTAAATACTTTTTCCAACACACTTCTTGATGTTTTCTTTTTTGAGGTGCTGATCTATTTTAAATTACAAAGTCTTACCACGTCCAAACTTGGGCTATCTGAAGGAAAAGCTGACTGTTGCCGTAGAATGTTCAGAGGAAAATTTCAATCATTAGCGAATTTTCTTAAAGGAAGTTTTCCCAGCGATGGTGGTAAGCTGACATCTGGCTTAACTCCAACAAAGGACCGACAATTGATCTTGAGCATATACTGTAACCGCTCATAAGGACAATTTTTAGATGCCACTGTTTCAGCGGCAGTTAGCTTTACGTTTGCATGAAGAAAAAGATTAACTTATATCCCTGCGTTTTTTTTTTTGTTTTTGTAAATGAAAATTACGAGTATACTTGAGACGTAGCAATGATGATGATGCAATAAGTCTGTCAGCTATCGCATAAAAAATCAAAAAGATCTGTTCAACATAATGATTGAACTTTGGTTTGGCTAAAATAGAAAAAAAGTGAGTTCCTCGTTATACGCATACAAGCATTTCAGTATAACCTGTATATTTGTCGTGCTTATAATGATAGAAAATCTAAGATTATTGGTTTGCTTAGAAGTTTCCATAAAAATGTCTAGAAGTTTATGTTGCAGCTGGTGCAACAAATTTTATCATGCAATTGCTGCAATTATGGAAGACCAGAGCTGAAGAAATGCAATAGTAGCATTGGATAATTAGAACAGGTTATGAAAAGATGAAGTGAAGATGTAGTATAGATAGCTAAATATAAGCAAATGACTGCCTGGTGGTCATAAACACCATCCGACAAAGTTTGAATTCACTCAAAAACAAGAAAATTGTCTTGCCAATCGCTTGACCTATAAACTCTTAAAATGAAACTCAGTTCAGACGCATAGAGACGTTCTCTTGAAACCACTTTGATCATTGAAGAGCCCAAACTCAAAAGAGACATGCCTTTGGTGTCAAAGTAGCTTTACAAGCCCTGTTCAGATGGCAAAGCTTAGATAAGTTGTTGCCATCTGTCCGTGTGTGGGACATCCGGTACAGTTTTTAATAATTGTCCTGGTTTGTACTCTTTTGAACCTTTTAAGTGACTAGACCTACCTCCTTCTAAGCTTCTCTTAATTTATTGCTTATTCGTATAAAAGAATCCATTTATCATTTCAATTGAGGTATGGATCTATACCAATAACTGAGAGAGGAACTATTCATTCTACTTATATTTTGATTCAAACTACAATAAAATCGTTTATTAAAAAAAGATAAAATACTGGATTTTTTTTTGTCCAAGCTTTGTACTCTTTTTTTAATCCTCATCTGTCTTAAAAAGCCCGCAATTTTGAATCTCAATTACATTCAATTTTCTGACCGCCCTAACTTATCTAACTTGGAGAGAGCTTTGGAATCACTAAAGAAATTAGACCGATTTAGGAAAAGTAAACCCCACTTGTGGGCGCCATGGCTTAAATGGTTAATGTATCGGACTATTAAGCAAGAGTACCCGAGTTCGAATCCAGCCCGGGTACAGAACACCACAAACAGTTTTCACGGCCCCACCACCAGTGAACGACTGGCAATCCTTCTGGAGTAATCTCTGTCATGGAAAATCGGCATTCGGAGCCGGCATTCAACAGTAGGTCCCTATATCGCGCGCCCTTAAGACAAGGGGTCCACAAGGACCTGAGTATAGGAGAGCTAATTCTGTCAGCCCGCATACCTACCTACCTATATCGCGCACAACAGAGTGGAGGCGCGATATGATTTAAATTAGTTTGAACTGCAGTTCTAGAGGCCAGCACTGAGTTAAATAAAAATCGAAAAGTACAATGTGAATATTTTCTTGGGAACATATTATTTCAGAAACATGTGTTAAACATGTTCATTATTACATTGGGTGTTCGAAAAAGTTCGGTAATAAATTTATGCAAACTTTTAAACTTTTTAAACTTTTTTCTTATTTTTCAAACGAGTTTTATTGTGCCGTGTGGATCAATAACTTTCTGACCTTTTGGGGTGAAGCTATTATTCCATCTGCGTGGAGCTTCTTAGATTTCTGAGCGAAAAACTGATCCGAGTGCATTTTGCAGTTCTACAGAGATAGAATCAATCTTCGGATAATCGGTCTAAGTGGATTCATCAAAACTTCACAGCCAGACTCTCTTAGCTTCTGTCGGGTCATCAAAGCTGTGTGTTGTGTGTTGGCGTTCTTCACCTTTCACCTTTTTCTTGATTAATTCTAGTCATTTTGATCAAATTGCATCCTCCAATATCCTAAATTGTTGAAGTCCTTTGTCCATGATCTTTTTCGTGCGATTCACTTTCAATCGCCAATTTAGAAAGGATTCAATTTCGTGAATCGCAAATGGAAATTTGTTTCATTCAATTTTACCCTGTTATTTCATGTGGCTTCTTTGCATATCCAGCTTTCTTCAAATAGTTGACACCTGCTTGGTGACTAGTTTCTAGCTGCCTAGAAATGTCTATTTTGTTTATGTGGGGCGTGAAAATTGTTTGTGGTGTTTTTTCCCCGAGCTGTATTCGAACCCGAGTACTCTCGCTTAACAGTCCGACGCACTAACGACTAAGCCACGGCGCGCACTTTGAGTGCATTTACGCAAATGGGTCGTGTTTTTCAAAAGCAACTCTCCAATATATGGGAGCCAGATTCAAGACGATCGCCTCAGTTAGTTACCAGCAACCACCCATTTGTAAAAGGAACACTTCATCGGGAACAACTCCACTATTCAAAATGAGAGGTAAAGTCTGAGGATGCCCACTTTTCACCGTGTCGAGCTTGCAGATCTTGACTTTTGTGTCGTGGCTTGGCCGTATATCCCTTTAATATCAAACTTACACAGAGGCTATGAGTGCATTGCGCCGTTTGTTATTAACTGAATTTCAGAACCACTTTTACCATGTATAACCTTTTTAACAACGAGATGCATTTCTGAATGAATCTGATGACGCCAACTCATAAGAGGTGTTCACAGTCAACCTAAAGTTTGATGCAAATATTCATTGGTTCGCACTCCTTTGAAAATAACGCTTGTAAGGTCATCGCCGCAAGCTGTGAATAAATTGAACGATATAGACGTGGATGACATGTGGTTTCAACAAGACAGCGGCACGGCGCTATTTGCCACACAACGAATCCAACAATGTACATTCTGCATGAACGAATTGTGGGTAGGGTTATCTCTTGCAGAGGTCATGTAAATTGGCCATCAAGATCATGCGTTTTGACTTTTTTTGTGAAGGTTTCTCAAGTGGCAAGCCTATATCAATTATATAGCTGCAGTCAGCTGAGGACATTCAAGTCAAGATCACCGACAGTGCCAACAGATGAATTTCGTAGGACTTGTAATTTCTGCGACCATTTTTTCCTTCAAATGGGTAGGTGAGCGAATAGTTTCTGGAGGCACTGTAAGGCGTTGGAGTAGCTGTTAGTATGGAGATTCCACATCCATTGGATTAATAAAATAAAAGATGAGTGAAAAATACTGAAGTTGCAAAAATAGAATGAATGGGAATTACATAAACACACCATAGAAAAACTGAATATTGAAACCTTTGCTAGAGTTTATCTAAAAAGTCATAAACTCATTTTTATTGCACTTGACTTAGGTGCAGACTTACAGACTTACATTCCTTGGAAGGCATGTGGAGGAGAAGTGTAGTTTCTTACCCCTAAAGAATGCTTAGGAAATTTGTTTGGCTACACATTTCAGAACAAAACGATTGTGGCTAGTGGCGGCTACATAACGACACGCAATCTGAACCTCGCTGCGACTACAAAGCCAATGGCATGCCAAGGCTCTCGACTCTATTCATCAGGCTCGAATGTGGCTTGTGAGTGCGAAAAAGAACATTTCTCATCTTTTTGACAGGGCCTACCTTCGATTACTCTCTTGATGGTCGGCAAGAAAAGTTCATTGTACAGCCGCCCTACAGATTTCGTTCAGGTCTTCGCCACCACACACCGGCCGGTCGATCGGTCGTCTTCCAGAACAAGAGAGACGAATGCCAGAGCCTACCCCATTGTGCTCACATTTACATCGTAATTGAATTCTAGACCCAGGAAGTTAATCCAGAACTCATTTGAAGGGAAAGAGAAATCCATCAACAAGTAGTAGCATCTGGGTGCTGTGCGTTGTGCTCCTTCTTCCTATTTTCCATAATAAAAGCGGACAGACATAACACACACACACACACACACACATGGAGAGCGAGAGAGAGAGAGAGAGAGGGAAAACACCAGGAGAATTCCTTTGGCGCGCATGCCAAAGATCACTCCGAAGCCAAATGGGCACTTGAAGTGGCCCTGCAATGAAAAATGTGCATCTTTTCTAATTCCTCTATCCGCCGCCGGTGATCCCCCCGTGCGCTTGCTCAGGGGATACCGCTGCCGCTGCCGCTGCTGCTGCCACTACTGCCAGCTTCCATCAAATGGTCATTTTCAGGCTGATTATTTCCCATCTTCCATTAGAAGCAGTGCCGCCGCGCACATTACCTTTCAGGGCCCAGCCAGCCGGCTAGAAGTCCGATGGTGCTCCGGAGCTCTCCTTGTGGCGGGGAAATAAAATCAAAAATTATTACGCGCGGCGGGTGGGGGGCTGCTGAAGGAGGTGGAGCAGCGCGCACGGGGCCTGTCGGAGGACATCTACGTGTCCACGGCGGCAGCCGGGATGTAACTTTATTATGTTCAGCAAAATTACAAACACTAAGCAACACCAACACCATCGGCCCGTGCAGAGGCCCCATATGGGCGCATGGGGAGTTGAACCAAAGCAAATTTTGTACCGTCGTAGTCCGTCCGTCCGTTCGTCCGTCCTTCCGTCCGTTCATCCGTCCGTTTGTCCGTCTGTCCGTTCAACTGTCGATGTGTGAAGCTTTCTTCTTGTTGCTTTCCGCGAGGCTGCCGCTGCCGCTGCTGCTTTCTTTATGACGCGCCGTTCATTCATTTGCAAGCGTGTATGTGTACGTACGAGGCAAGCGTGTGCCTGTGCTGCTGCAACGGCTGAGAGCAACGGCAACAGCAACAGCGACAGCAACAGCAACATGCACAAATGCTTTTCGAGCGAACGCGTTGTGTCACGTGTTCGCTGGTGTGTGTAGGGCATCGCGTTCGTTCACCTCCTAACTGGCCATTGGCCGATGTAATGCATCTCTTGGTCGTTTTTCATTTTCAAGCATTTTCTGTTGTCTTCGGCTGCGCCCGCACTGCACCACCACACAGCACCACGCCGCTTAAGTCGTCGATGTGTTGTTGTTGCTTTACTTGTTACTGATGCAATTGCTCATCGGTATATCTCTTCGAGTTTTTTATTTATTTTTTTTTTTTTTCATTATTGTTGTTGCTTTGCGTTGTTTCGTTTGTTCATTTGCGTTGTTGCTGCTGTGCAGATTTTTACTTCAAATTTCATTTCTCTTTTGTGATTCGCAAAAACGATGCCTTACCGCACAGTGACGGGATGTGTAATGCGTGTGCACACTCACAGATTTTGAATTTCGCATTTTTTTGTGAGAAAAAAAAAATGAATTAAAGAAATTAAACTATGCAGCTTGGGGTGTTGTGGGCTGCCGCAAATGATGATTGTGGGGTGTTGATTTGGATGCGCATGCACCCAGTCGGGGTGAAAATACTCGTACTGACGATCGGAGAATGTGTGTTGATTGCAGTGACGTCGTCAGGGGGCGCTTAGGTGAATTCGTGGAAAAGAAATTTTGAAAGCTTGTTTCGGAATGTTTAACAAAGTTAGGTAGCAAATTAAATGAAGAAGGACATTTTTTATGGCTTTGATGTCAACTCACCTAAAAAGAGAGTTGAACATGAATGCAAGATTTTCCTCCGATAGCTTGAGAATCTTTTTCATCCCTTAGTAATATTTTATAAAATCTCAAAACCACAGCTTTTGCAGTCATTTGGTCTTGTGGTGTAAAGAATGTGCGTGACAATAGGTCCAAATCGATGCATGACGTAGTCTGAGGTAAGTGTCCTGCGCTGAAGACATAAACTTTTTGTATACGTTTTTTGTCCATTAGAGACTTAGAATAACATTATTCTTTACAACTGAAATTTTCTTCTATTATTTTATGATGAATAGCTCGAAGAGAACTTATCTGTGACCACAAGCAACGCATTTTTGAATGACCTTTAAAAATATGGTTTGAAGTTTAAAGTTTGGAAACTAAAAAAAATCAGGATTTTAATATAATAATTTGCACAATAAAACCACACAGAAGAACCGTATTAAAAAACTAAAGTAGCTTTTCATTCGATAAGAGTTGGAAAAACATTCGCAAAAATTTGCCAATAGCTATTTTTCAGTAGTAAGGTAGCATACCATAGCACCATATCTCTGTAAATTGTGCAATGTAGTCTTAAGGAAAATGCAATTTTTTGGCTACAATAAATATAAAGATAAAGATGAAAGAATTGGTAGAACTAGTTTGTTGCCAAGGGCCGAAAAGATTTCCGATTCATGAACGGCCAAGGATTTGTCGATTTATTTATTTTTTCAATGGCCGTAGATATGGCCCAGTGCGGAGCAAAAGAAGACAACGCCGGCAAAAACTTCTTCATTTCTTCTATAGTACAAAATGAGCTGCTGAAAATGAAAAACATAGTTAGTTTTTTTTAAATCTTGATTCTGGAGCTATTTCTTACTATTGTTGTTTTTTTTCGGATCTACAAATTAATTGGAATATGATTTCTTCAGCTAAGTACATGTACTTGCATACAAAATCAGTAATATTTGTTCGAGAAATGCTCGAATGTTCTTTTTTTTTCTCGTGACCTTTTGGATTCTCACTAATGGACCAATGCGACCCCAAGTATTTTGCTGAATGGAAATATAATAGCTCTACTGTATAGTATTGGCTTTATTTTCCTGCAGAGGGTCAAAACAATGGACAACATTTCTGGAAAGAAAGTAATTTCTTGAATATTTTTTTTTCCAATTGCAATTTTTATTTTCATCTTTGATTCTTAAAACTAAACTTTTATAATAAACTTTTTTTTTGTATACGAAATGGACTTTTAGCAAAATTTTACATAAAATATCTTAATTCTGGCACTCCGTTTAAGCCTTAATTCTTTTAAAATTGTTGATCAGGACCACAAATTGAACATGTCATGAAACACGTGAGTGATGTCACAGCTATGTATGCCATAAGCTGTCATTTCATATTTCTCTGTTTCTCTGTGATTTCTTTGTTTCTCGCCGCCGCAAGAGAACAGCCAAGTGCTTTGTCCTGCGACATTGTAAAGAACGAGGTTTCATTTCATTTGTTTATTTATGATAACGCTGTACAATTAAGCTACATCAATATCAATAAGAAATGTCCAAGTTTGGGCACATATGGACACAAAATCTTTTTCTTGTTCTGACCGAAAGCTTGCTATTAATAAATTTCAAAAATTGTTTCAGATGCTCTCATTTAAAAAATTACAAAAGTTGACAAGATGTCAATTCGTCACATCAATGCAGAAGTAGCCTAAGTCCCAATATCAACATTTTTCAGGAAAGCAAATTTAAAACTTGAAAATGTTTTTGTTTAATTTAATTGCTACAACCGAGAACGATCAACTGCACGTAAAAACACGGTCATCACACAGGCACACGCAGAATGCAACTAGCTTTTTTCTCATAAATAAAAACGAAAATTCAAAATTTTGGACTTAGGCAAGCTCTGCATTGATACGACGAATCGTGCCTTATTTTTCTTATACCTTGGTTTCACCTAATCCCCAGGGCAAAGATGGGCTTGTAAGCTCTCGTTGTTTCGTTGGTACGAATGGAGATTATCTCTGCTACGGAAACTAAATCGATTCCAATATTAATTTGTTCTGGCAGATTTTATCGGATGAGTTTCTTCTTGTTCAGTTTCTGGTTTCCACACAACATCAATTTTACGTCAGAGGGTGAGCTGAAGGTCCCAGCAACCACGGCTCTTTATGTTAGCTTATAATTTAAATTAACATGTTAATAAATAATACATAAATAAAAGTCAGAGGGAAATCAACTTCTTAGGTTTTACGTTTTACCGAGATTTAGTGCAACTTTGACAAAATATAAGTATCAAGAGTGGATTGCAGGTATTCTAATTTTTTAAGAGCAACTTTTATTATGTTAGTGGTTTTGGAAAAACCGTCTGAAAATCCATCTTCAATGCAAAACAGAATACTGTTAATGAATGCTAAGCTGAGTAAACCGTTCTAAGGATCCTTCTTCATTTTGATGCCAAAATGCACAAACGAAAATTGCATTTCTGATTGGACGGATTTTCTCCCTCCCAGATCTTGAAAAAATGTCAGATGTCGTCTTCAAATCGACATACAGTCTACTGTCGATAACTTGACACTCATAAAATTGAATGTCTTATTAAACTGAAATCTTTTCCGTCACTTGAAAAACATTCGATAGATTTAATAGTTCGATAGATAAATAAAGAAATAAATTAGTCCCCTTGGTAATTTGAAGTTTAAAAAATGCTTTCTTGCTTATGAACATTCAAAAATTAGAAGTCAACAACTTGAAACGTCTCTTACCTATCGTTTCAAGTCCAAACCTGTCGTTTATTCATTCGAAATCGAAAATGCATAGGGCTATGGTTGATAAACAAAAAATTGTGGACAGCTCTATTAAACCTTCCATGACCGCACCTAATTCCAGCCGCAGGGAAAATATTTTTTCACTTCACCAAAAACGAAGTAAAAAATTCCGAATACCCTTGTCGTCTGAAGCAGAATTCAATGGGCTGCAATTGAGTTTTAGAATCAATTAAAGACATTCTTACTGCAACAGCGCCAACATTTTTGGAGTAGTGCGTAGATAAAATTCATCTTGTATACGAACAACACTGGGCATGAAAGGGTTAACAGAAAATTATGAACTGCTCTTCAAAATGACCATTGGTGAACAGTTATACACCTGTTTTTAAAAATAAATTACAAACTTTCATCAAACTCCTGTCCACTGATCTTTTCCTTTCTTTAATCATGACTTGAACTCTTGATAATTTGAAATGTTTCTCTCATCCCTTGAGTGCCAATCGAGAGTCGACTGTATTTGGTGAATTTGGAAAATTTTACGTTGAGCTCAAGCACAGTTTTTTTTTTTAATTCTAAAACTTCCCTAAAATTCCATTTGAACTTAAGTGGCTGATCTTTTAGTTTAAATACACACTAAATGTTTCAAATTATTGGCAATTCAGATTTTCTTTTGAATCTTATACAGAAATAGAATGTTTTATAAAAATTGTTACATATCATAATCTTCGACCTTATCCAGTGTAAAGTAAATTAGTTACGTAATAGTTTCATTGCCCCTTTCGAAAGGAAGGACAGTCGAATTCTCACAGGACTTCAAAATTAGTTCGAGTTAGAGGAATCTCGGCTTAGAGGATGGTTTTTGAATGGAAAATTGGGAAGAGGAATGCCAAAATATGACGAATAGTTTCGAGTTAGGGGAAAATTCGACTTAGAGGGAGTCGACTGTATTTGGAATGCCTTAATAAAGTAAATGTATATGGATCCTTTATTTGGCTAATCTACTAAAAACTCTTTACCTAACAATAAACTCTTTACCTATTTTTAAAGGCTGCTAAGGCAGCTCATACACAATTCAATTCGATTGTAAACTGAGTTGTCAACTGAGCTGATAGTTGGTCACACACTACATCAACTGAATTGAAAACCTGACAATTTAAAAATAATTTGTCACTTTAACACTGAACAAAACTCGTTTACAAACAATTTCACAATGAATATCTACCGTAGCTTCTTAAACTTGTCAGCTTGTTGATGAACTTGTCCACACATTTTTCAATTCAATTCAATTGAGTTGAAAAACTTGCCAGTCAATTTCGGAAAATCAAAATCTTTTGATTTTTCAACAACCAACCGTCAAATCGATCCGAACCCGAACCCGAACCACACACGAGTTGATTTCACTGTGATTTGACTGAGTTAACGATTAAAATAAATCGTGTATGAGCTGCTTAAGCACATTAAGAGTGTGAGAACGTCTGTTCTAAGATTTAACTAGAGGACATTTTAACGTCTGGAGAGACAACAACCAAGCTTTCCCTTACAGAATTACAGTCATAAGAACGTCGAGAAATGAAGATTGAGCTCATAGATTAATTGTTATTCGTTATAAACACTTTTTAATACTTCAGAAACAAGACGTTATAAACAGACGTAGACAATCCTTTTTGCCACCAATCAATCGGAGGAATTAGTCCCCATCATTGACTGAGTTGTGCATTGAGAAGAGAGAGACTTTTTTTCTGACAAAAATGTCAAGTGTCATTCATATTCCTCCGATATTCTCAATTATTCACATACTTATTGTGAATTATATATTCGTAGTATAGAATTGAAATCCTATAATGAAGACAAACCATTTATATTGTTTTCATAAAGGCAGTCTTCCTAGCGTGCCTTCAATCAACCCCTGCTTCAGTGCTTCCATTCAGAAGCTAAACCAGCTCAATCTTTTGATCAATTTTGCCTTTTACGTCACACATATCTTGATCTACTTAAACAAACTCTTGATTAAAATTAATCAAAACTGAAGAATTGCAGCTCCAAGTGACATCCGTGGCCAGTTCTTCAGCTCCGGACTGTTTCTTGTAGTCCACCTCTCATGTTAGGCTATTTTGCAAAAAAAAAAAATAAGTACTAAGAGAAACTGCCAACAGGATACCATCCATCGAAGTAAATATTTCTCAAAACAAAAAATCAGAAACTAGTTTTTTTTTTACTTCAAGGGTCCCTCGCTGCCTCCTAGGCGCACTCCATCGCCTTGCATTAGACATACACACACACATACCACTTTCTAACATCCATAGCTCCAGTTCCATCGGCTACAGGCACAGCACAGAGCAGCAGAGCAAGCAGAGAGAAAATAAGTAAATAAACACCACAAGCATTAACTACAGCAGGCAATGAATAGTTTTTTCTAAGTCTAATGCCAAGGAACTCGTTGCCGAATGAAACGAAAGTAAATTAGATGCACACATGCACACACGGTTGTGTGTGTACATAGAAAGGTCTTTACTACTTGCTGAGTTGAGCTGGTTACTCGTTTGCCGTAGGAGAATAGTGCACGTAGTTATAGTTTTCCGCACGCACACCGTCATACCAGGTGGAGCACTCTCGCTAAAAAACCAACTGAAGAACCTTTTAGTGGCAAAAATTTAAATTACACACGTACTTGAGGTAGACGTACTCTCAACAACGGCTATAGACGGAGAGATGCGGAGCGTTAGATGATTTGAATGATTTTTGTTAGATGACTTATATTCTACGTTAATATTTGATTGTAGGCGCCAAATAGTTCGGAACTGTTCAGTGCGTTATTTTTGTAACGTAAACTCATGGCTTTTTTGAAATAAACTCTGCAAAATAGAAAATTGCTTTGATTTAAATTCATAATTCGGAGTCAAAAATGGCAATGATCAACAAAACGACAGAAGCGCCAAATTCTCAACATGAAGTAGTGAGTGATGCCAAGCTGCGTTGGCTGACTGGAATACTTAACTCCAAGGCGGTCAATTGACATAGCCAAGACGGCTGATTAAACGATTTATTTATTTTTTTCAAGAAACGCATTGTTCGGGATACACAGCACTCATTTTGGTAATAAGTTTTCAATATTTCCCAACGTTGGTCAAATGTAAAGCGACCAATTTCAGTATGATACTGACTTCCTGTCAAGATTTCCAGCGGAAGACAGCTGTCAGTGTCAAATGTGTGAGAAAAATTAAATATATTAGTTTAATAGCGCACGTGCGAACAAGCTATGCTCTGGCCTGTTATGCAGATTATTTACGCAGATTATTTATTTTTAGATTAATATTGAAAGAATTTACTTCAATATTTATTTATTTAAATAAGCTAAAAAAAATATAAATTAGAAGTTAATATATATAGTAAGAGCACCATGGCTGCACATTAAAAGCGTTTTTCGCAGAAACTAGGCCGCTTATACTCATGAGCTCATCAGTATAAAATGAATATTGTTTTATAATTTTCTTACCCAAATGTATTTTATAACTTTTTCGAATACTTACGTGTTTAATTTAACTATATCACACCATGCTTTCAAAATCAAAATCAAACAACGTAGCAGCAGCGACCCTGTACCACATCGACTTGGCATTACTCTTTTCCATCGAAACTATCCGCCATCTTTAATGACTTCCAATATAGAAAAATCAATTTGCACCTCGACGACTTCAGTGAAAAATTTTCATAGCGCCATTTTAGAAATTGCATCGCTCCGGTGAGGAAGTGAAAGTTGCTGTGAAATAAAAAGTGCTTTAATAAAACAAGAAAACCTGTGTTTTTACAAAAGTGAAGTTAAAAAATTTACAAAATGTAAGTAAAAATATGTCAAATGTCCGTCAGTAGTTTTAGCGTGTTTGTCCCTCGTCCATCGAACTACGATCGAGGTCAACTTGGTGTAATTCATGTTTTTCGCTCAATCAATTGATTGCGGCTATATAATTAATCACTAATCACATTAATTCATAAACAACTTTAAAGCGTCCAAAATACCGCACCCATATCTGGGTCCAACAGTCGTAATCATATATTATTTTCCGTCGTACATATTTTTCTCTCTGCCGACTCCGTCATCGGTCGCAGAGCGGCCATCTTTGATTTCGCATAAAACTTACGAGATGCGAAGGGTTTAGATTTTATTTCTGCGTAGAAAATTTGAATTTATTTATAGTCTGCTTTTATGTGTTGTGTTGAGAAGGAGCGTATTTTTAATTTGGAATCAATTTCTTTTATTCGGTGTGTAGAAGTTCAAAAATGCCACGTTATCGGGAATGGGATTTGGCCTGTAAGGTGTATGTCGGCAATTTGGGATCGTCGGCATCGAAATATGAAATTGAAAATGCCTTCAGCAAATACGGGCCATTGAGGAATGTGTGGGTTGCTAGAAATCCACCAGGTTTTGCATTTGTTGAATTTGAAGACAGACGTGATGCTGAAGACGCAACAAGGGGATTGGATGGAACGTAAGTAGTTTCTCTTTAAACGTATAATTTGTTTTATTTTTCTTGACTGACCGGTCTCTTCTCTCTTTTTTTTTTTTTATCAGACGCTGCTGTGGAACCAGAATTCGCGTTGAAATGTCATCCGGCAGGTCTAGACGAGATGACCGCCGCCGTGGAGGTGGTAGCGGAGGTGGTGGCGGCGGCGGTGGTGGCGGTGGCCGTGGCGGTCGATACAGGTAAGATCTGTTTGCATGGTTTATTTACAAACGGCATTTATATATAGATGTACAAGTGTAAGCAGTAGTTTTGAATTTTTTTAATCTACATGCTCATATGCATTGGGTGAGTGGCCAACTCTGAAGCTTCTTTTTTTAAATGATAAACCAACAAACTATTTTGGCTTAGTTCTTACCATCGGCTTGCATTTTATTTTGAATTTGTGGTCAATTGGTTAAAGCACGAAAAGAAGATGTGTTTATTAATAAACAAAATTGCTACCTTTCGGGAATCACCACTTGACGGCACGAACCTAGCGCGCAAAACACTCAGAAATTGAAGACGCAGTTCATTTCCCAAAAGCAATAACGTCATCTAATTCGTACCTTACATGTATTAGGTTGTCAAATATCTCCCTTCCGCCTTTTTGTCTTTTGAATTTTCCGGCTATGCACAAAGCGCTACAGAGCTCGTATCCAAACTAATCATGCATAGCGTCGTTTTGTAGGTTATGTCAAGACCTTTCAAATGATGTATTCCCAGATACGAGCTCTGTAGCGCTTTGTACATTGCCGGAAAATTCAAAAGACAAAAAGGCGGAAGGGATATATTTGGCAAGCTAATATATTTTAACGTGTAGTTTATTACTAAATAATTCGGCGTAATTGCTGAGCTCTGTTTTTGATGAGCTACAGCAAGTCTTAGACTTTTTTCTGCCAGCTAAGATGATTTGTTCCTACATCCGCCTGTTCGGAATTACTTTAACCGATGATAAGTATAAGCAATTCTATAAAATAGAACTTGCCGGACGTTATGTAAACTTTTCAGTTGTTATTAAGATCAGACTTTCACAAGTGTGATTTAACCTGTTCCTTCTCTAAGAAAAAAAAAACATTTTTAACTTGCAAATGAGTGCAGTTACAACACTCCTAACAACTTAAGTTACTGTTGTTGTGCTAATTTTGGATTTTCGTGTTTATTTGTAAAAAAAAAAAACAAAGATGACTCAGAACGAATTTTGTTGCAAAAGATTTCATGCTCATATTTAAGTCCACAGGTGTTAATATTGTAAATAAAAATTTGCGTGGGTTTAATGTTTGTGTTACTTGTGAATGTATTGTTTGTCCGTATGTGTCTTGTGATGATATAATTTAGAACTTTTTTTTTTTGTTTCCCATCGACGTTTGAAATCGTTATGTACACATACATTGGCTCTCATGGCTTATTATGAATTTAATTTGTCAGGAAATTGACTCCAACTCTGTTACTCTTGATATTTTTTTTTAGTATTTACATGAGCAAATAAATTTTGTGGATTCTGAGGAGGTTAATTATTCAAATCCTGTTCACATAGACGACAGTGATGTCCTCTCCTCATACTCTACAATTTCTTATTACGTTTTATTGTAATTTTGTCAATGAATTTCAAAAGTCGTAGTTGTTTGCAAGGAAAAGCAATCACGGAAGATTAAAAAAAAAGTCTCCCGTAGTGCTACATGCAATTACAAGACTTTCTGCTTCGATTCGATTGATTCTTTCATTTAACACACTCATCCCTCGTTTTGTGTGGTCCAATTTTACGCGGTTTCACCTTTGCGCGATTTTTAAATATCTACCCAAATTCGATTTGCGCGAGATAAGGTTTTTTCTTCGAATCATGGACCACTATGGTTTTTTTGTTAAAAATACATCCACGTACACTAATAAATCGTTTTGCGTGGTTTTAGGTTGCATTAAACTTTTTCTAAACCCCGCGCGCAAAGCGAGGGATGAGTGTATATTAAATGAAAATTTAGTCAATGCTTCCACATTGGCATACAAAATAGAGACCTGCATTGTAAGTTTCATCGTGTACATGTTTAATCAAACTTTGTAAGAACCCATTTCAAAAGTCAAATTAATCATTTTTTGACAATCATATTTTTGATTTGAAGTTTGACGTATATTTTCATTAATGGGAGACGACGTATTTATTTATTTTTCATAGTCTTGTCCCTTGTCTTTGTCAAAATGTCAAGCCTAGTGTTTTCTTAAAACTAAAGAGCTATAAAAGAAGAAAAATACTTCTATTTATAAAATTCTTCATTCTATGTTTAATGTAATTGATGTAGTTTTCTGTGCAATTTCAACGATAGTACTGCAGCTTTTCGCTGTTCGAAGTCGTCCGTGCCATTGTACGTCAGACTGCAGCTGTTCCTGGCAACACAATTGAACACTTGTACTAAAATGTCTGTCTTCATCTACAGACAAAACATTTATAAATCTCTATACAAAAATGTCTTCCTTTAGGCTCTAACCCGCCTTCACTACTAAAGATCTTTTTGTAAGGCTCTTCAAATATAGGCTTCAAGCATGATTAGAAATGAGAACCAATGTGTGATGTACTCCACAAAAAAAAACCTTCGTTTCATGGTGTTTTGTTACTGGTGTTTGCTTTCGGCTTTCTGTACGTTAAATTAACTTTAGGCTAGTTGCTTTGTGTAACCCTCATAAAAAGCTGATTTCAAATGAGGAAATGAATTCAAAGCATTTTTTTTTTTTTGCAACATCAGAGTTGGCCACTATATCATTTTTTATTGATATGTATACATATATAGTCCGCTCGAGTATCGTGTACTTACCACCCTTTCTATGTAATTAAACTTTATTTTTCTTTTCCTATTTATTTTGGTTAACTTGTTTTATATTTTTATTTATTTTTTTTCTTTAAATGGTTGTTTTATTTTTTCTATTCGTGTTTTTTTTAATGGCAAGCAAAAGTTGAAAGCGCAGTACATTTTCGTGTGTGTATATTATAGATATTTAAAGAACCAAAAAAAAAAAAAACGTATTTTTGAATTTTTGTTAACTTTTTTTTTTATTTAAAAAAAGAGTAAACATGACTTTTGTGTTGATAAGTAAATTAAAACGCCGCATCTGGTAATCATTTTCAGGGCAAAGTCTACTAGTTCTACTACTACTACTACTACTACTACTTCCTCCTCCTACTACAACATCTTCACGAATAACTGCTCCTACTCCAACAGCAACTCCAACTACTACTACAATCACAACAATGATACAACTACTGTCATCACCAAAGTCATCAATTCTTCTGCTAGTTTCAGCACCAAGCTGTGTCTACTACTCTTAAGCTGTGGAGCTTCTGCTTCTGCGAGGGTGACATCATCACCCTCGTTGCCACCACCAGACCCCATTGAACAATGGTTCCCCCCGTAGAGCGCTGTTGTGTGTTGAGACAATGTTGAAAGTCTTGAGTTCACAAAAGCAAAGCAAACAAAAAAAAATGAGTTTTATTCGGCCGCCACTTGAACATTTCGTTTTTATATCGTTTGTTCAAAGGGGGCGTGTTGATAAGAGCGCGTTCAGTTAGTTCCACGGCAACAAGCTTCAAACACGATCCATCTTAATCCCACAATCCCGTGATTCCCACAGACTCCCACAACTACCACCACCACCGACAGCAGGCCAGCCATCTGAAAAGAGGGTTAGCACAGGCAGGTCGTTGTGCAGGCAGCCTTGTCCGCCGCACCACTCCCCCTTGATAGTGCGACAACAGCTGCCGCAGCTTAGGTCATCATCGACTGCGCGTGTATTGTGTGTGTGTCATCGGCGTCTTCTGCTGTGGACTGCATATCTACAGAACTCCTCTCATCAGCCACAACAAGCTATACTGCCTCTACCAGCCACACGGGGTCGGTCAGCCATCAGTCACCAACACCACAACCACCACGAATAGCTCTGCAGCGCAAGTCATCCATTACATTATTTCAGTTTTGAATTACAATTTATTTTGTTTTGCAAAGGCAAAGGCAAAGGCAGACCGCCGCGATACGAGTGCTGGGCCCTGGTGTTTTAATTTGACATAGATCTAGTTCATCTGCCATCACATAAGAAAACACATCTATCAGCCAACCACCACCAACCATCACCAACCACCAATTATTCAATCAACCACTACCACCACAACCACCACCACCAACCAACCAACCAACTACTTACTGAACAACAACAACTATTACTTCTACTGACTGTTAATTGACTTAGTTTGGGGGAAGTTCATCGTTGTCGGCGTTGAGCAAGACTCAAGAACACTCAAGAAGCAGCACCGTCTCGCGATCGACTCACCACCGACCGCAATCGCAATCAAGCAAAATACAAATCTCCTCTCATCTCTGCTTCACATCTGCACGCATTCAACCACACCCTGATGCGCGATTAACACCAAAAAAAAAAAAAAAAAAAAAAAAAAACCGCCAACCAACCACCACCAAAACTCCTTCTGACGCGTGACGCTTCTTGAAAAAAAAAAAAAAAAACAACTGAAGAGACATCATCGTCGCTTCTTAAAAAAAAAACAGAAATCATCTCCTTCCGCTAATATATACTATAGCTAGCTATCCATCACCTCTAAGTTATGCTCAAAAACGCTACAACCGTTGTTCAACACACAGTCATCGATCGCTCAGCCGCGTCCTCAACTCAACTCGAAACGAATCTAAGTCAACTCATCGTCGTCAGTTCAGTTTCTGCAAAGCAAAAAAGTTAAAAGAAACCACACACCTGCATCATTTTAGTGGTTTGTTGTTTATTTTTTATACTATATCATTTTGTTTCCTGATATTAGATAAAAAATATTATCTTAAAAAAAAATAATAATAATTATCTAAGGATGAGAAGAAGAAGAAGTAGTTTATTTACATATTATACATTTAATTTTCTCTCTCTATGTGTACTACTTATGTACGTTTCATTTAAGTGCGTTATTACGTTAGCCGTTAAATCCATGATCGAACCAAATTTACTAAAATTAACATTCATTTCTAAATGAATTTACAGGTCTCGTTCCCCACGGCGCTCAAGAAGTCGTTCCAGGAGTTTTTCACGTGACAGACGAAGCCGATCCGATTCACGTGATCGTCGCTAAACAGAAAAAAAAACTAAAAGAACAAACAAAAAAAAAAAAGATACTTTAACACAAAAGATTGAAATAATATTTTGACATGATCTTATTATTCTACTCTTTATATCATTTTATTTAACTTAAGAGATTCATACTGGTATATATTAATCGTGTGTAACAAACTTATATAATACAGTATAAAATAGAAGTGAATGTAAATCCAAGCAGGCTTGAACTTGTTACAAGAAAAACAGGTCTCCTTTTTTCCATATTGTGTTTGGAAATCGCATTGTACAAAACAAAAAGTAAAAAAAAAAAAATAAACAATTTTTTTTTCAAATAAAACAAAAAGTATGAAAAACCAAAATTCTAAATACTTTGAAATTCTATTTTATATAAATTTTAGGTTATCTATTTCCAGTTCAGCAGATGTAGAAATGATGAATCAATAGATTATATTCTTTCTTTTAATATTTTAAATGTAAGAATTAAGGAAAACATAAAAATAAAGGATCTATCTATGAAGAGCAATTTATTTTTCTTATCTTCGGTGGGCTTACCACTGAAATTTATTATATTTATAATTACAATTGGAATCATGGAAAATTCCTGCTGCGGGAAATGGAATGCTCAGCTTTCTTTGCCAGTGCAAGGAATACACTCTTCTTGGACAGAAATTGGAGTTTCAAGTTGCTTAATAACCTTTGAGATTTAACTAAAATTCTAAACAGATCGATACTGGGATTTTTGCTTCAGAGAATCACTTCATTTGTATGCAATAAAATTTAAAGACTTGTATGCAGAGGAGCATGATATCATCAGCGTTAAGATCAAACGAAGAATCGCTCTAGGTAATCGCTGCTTCTTCGGGCTAAGAAAGCAATTAAGGGGTAAAAGCCTTTTTCGTAAAACCAAAGTGTCGTCACATGTGTCAAAATTATAACGTGCACAACACAGTGGAGGCGCGAAAAGCTAGGCTCTGGCCCTTCGTGGGCTGTTACGCCACTGATGATGAAAGTGTAGTCGCATAACACCTTGATCCATCCCGGTCGTGTTATATGGCGCAGAAACTTGGACCCTCACAAAAGCGGATGAAAGTGCACTGAGGTCCTTCGAGACGAAAACTCTTCGGGTGATCTATGGTTCCGTCTGCACGGACGATGAGTGGAGAAAAACGTTTAATCACGAGTTTTACGGGCTGTACGGACGCTGATCTGGTCAGAAGGATAAAAGTCCAATGACTGAGTTGGCTAGGTCATGCGAACCGACGCTCCACCAACGCTCCAGCCCAAAAATCTTCGAATACATCCCGGAGGGTAGAGGAAGACCGAAGAACAGATGGCGCACCCAAGTCGAAGCAGCTGGCTAGCTGAAGAGGTTTTGCTGCGTGGCGCCCTGATGCACCCCGGACTATAGCTCCACTAAATTACTTATTATTATTATTCTTTATTTTCTTTTTTACAATTATTACTAAATTATGCTAAACATGGCATTACAGAATTGTTTTATACAAGAGAATGGTTAGTGACATTGAATATTGATAATATAAATAGATATAAATGCCACTTCAAAACTAGGAATAGGAATAGTTATGCAGAGGAGTGTTCACTATTTTTTAACACATTGAATGCCACGCCACTTTCATACAAACATAGTACCGGTCACCGGTGACTCCCATGGCACTGAACGTGTTAAACAGCTGTAGATAAATACTCTCGGAATAAACTAATTTTCTAACAAATCGTCGCTTTGCTGCGTTAATCTTGCATAAATATTTTCATGAAGGGGTTTTTATACAACAATACTAGGAACCTCTTATTAATTACAGCACTCCCGGATATAAACAACCCCTTTAATAGCAAAGCCTTTTTAAGAGCAGTAAACTATATTTATTTGCGATATATCAACGCCATCCTAAGCTATACTATGGTTCCCGCTTAATAGGAATTTAATTGAAAGCCGTCTGATAAGGAACACAATTTTATGCCCATGTGCATGTGCTATTATCCGAGGAGTACCGTGTATACTGAACCAATTAATGATCAAATATGCAACAAACATATTTTAAAGTTAGTCCGTTTTCCACGTAACTTCGTCCTTGTCAATACTTGTTGATGGCTTGTCCGCTAGCATTAACAATTAATGCACTATAACACAAATTTGTAATTCGTGAAGTTCTTATTACTATGCTGTTTATTATTTGCCTGCTCAGCAATAAAGGTGTACATCTACATCCAAATAAGTCTAAGGAACTGCACAAGTCTGTTGGATTCCTAACAAATGCAGCTCTATCGTCCTTCCATAAAGCTGTCCCTTCCAAATAGAGACGATAGAAATATTGCGATAAAAAAGGAACGGTTATCAAACATAATTAAAATAAAGGCTGATACTCATCTACAAAGCGGTAGCAATGAGAACGACTCCAAGTGCAGTGATGGGCGCTAATTCTTTGCTGCTAAGTAATCCTGCTTCAAAAAGAACCTAAAGTTATAAAAATAATGATCCTCGCAAAGCATCTAGAGATTTTCAAAAAATCTACATCATTTGGAAACGTACACGGGATGTCTGCCAAATTTAACTTTAAATGGATGTTTTGTAGATACGGAGAGCGGTGGATTTATATCTAATCGTAAAGCGTAAATGTGGACTCCATCCTAGGCGTTGCCTATTGCTAAGATTGCAATCCATGAGTGATCTCTTGGAAAGGATATATTTCGGCAACAGTCTTTCATAGCTTAGTGCATACACGATATCCGAATCGATCGAAACATAACTTCTTGGTTTATTTCACAACCCAAAACCATCACAGTGACCAAGAGTCTCACAAATTGTCAACGTCTCTCTTTGTTGGTACTCGTTAGCGAGGTCATGTTCCAGTTCTTCCCACTTACATCTATGAATTTGCGTTGCTACACAGTCGCCAGTCTTGTAGTAGTAGTATGATCTCTTTAAGTTTGGAAGCTTATGCATTGGTTGATTCCCAAACAAAGAATTCCATTATTTGCATCACAAACACAGAAAACCCGGCAGGTTTTAAAAAAAATCACACCGGAGCCAAGAGCCCGTAAAGATTCAAAATCATGACATCAATAACTTTATTTAAGACACCCATAATGAAAACTCTTTAAAACACAATTTTCCCCAAAATAAGATTTAACGTAAAATTAGATGTTTGCACCCGATGGTCCCTCATCGTTCATTAAGACGTCATCACCGGGCGAGTATAGTCCCAAAGCTGACCTCTCAGGTTGTCCTGGTATCACTCTATCATTAGTATCATCATCCTCATCATCATGGCTATCAGATTCGTCACTTTCATCATTTGCTAAAAGAAAGAATACATCTCTAGAATAATCTTTATTAACCAAAAACCAAGCGTACTCACCATCTTCATCGTCTGTTTCTGGACCAGGCATTGTGAGTACTTTTCCCAGTGGATGGATATCAGCTGCTGCATTCGAAATAGAACTTATCTGTTGAACAGAGGCTATTTATTAAGTCAATATTGGATTTTGCAAAAGAAATGAATTACCCAATTGTGTTGATCCCGTTCATATTGAAGAATCTCTGCTTCCTCATTTACTGGAGTGTCTACTTCAAACCAAATGTGATTTGCGATTGGTGGTCTTAGTGATGGAAAAAATGGAATCATTTTTTTTTTTGATAACTGATATCAAATTGTTACAGGTTACAGTTTACTCAACAAATCAAAATTTACGTGTAAAAACTAAAAAATTCGAGACTATCAACAAATTTTCTTTGACAGTTAAACAATTTTTTTAGGTTTGTTGCATTTTTTTCTCAAATGGCTGAATGGATTTTGGGACCGCGTTCATGGAAGCGTCAATGTCGGTAAGGTAAATCGGAAAAACGTTGAATCGAAGATTTATGAGAAAATTGGCGAGAAGTATTCTAAAATTCGTACAAATTGTACTGTTCTTTAATTTTTTGTAAATTGTCTTACTTTGTCACTTAACAATGAAAACAAACACGCAACTCATAGGAATATTTTATCGATTAATCGAATCCAACGTCCCCGAAAATCCGGATATATGTCGATTACCTTCACTATCAAACAAATGCAGAGGTAAACCGCCGCTTTTTATACAGCCAAAAACCTTTTTTGTATCTTAATCTGTTATATTAAAACGAAAGGCCATAGTCAATTTCAAGATTATGTATTCTAACAGCTATTAAGTTAAATTTAAGGCTTCGAGCTGAGTCCATTACAGTGATCAAAATGTTAACTTCAACTTGACCTCATACTAGTTCAAAGGCATCGTACGGCATAGTCCAAACTCTTTAGATTTCCGACTCTTACAAATTTCAGTGGGAAATAAGAAATTTTTAGAGTCGACCGCAGCGATACTGAAATATTATCGCAAGTGAATAGGTCCTTTTCGTGAAGAGATTTCAAACTCTGTGGAAATTAAGAGAAGACATGGGAGCGGTTGCCCCTTCAACTACGAAACTGTGGCTAGAAGCAGACTTTTCTCTACCTGGCCTTAACCATTGCATATACAAAAGGATATGAAATGTACACCTCAAAAAATGTTAATTGAATGTATTAACCTACATTACTCAGGGATTAGTATTTATAAGCTTATCGTAGCTTATCGTATCAAAGTCAGACTTTGAAGCTACTACCTTCCCACCTTTTTATGCAGTCTTGGTTGTCTAAGTTACGAAAACGTTCACTCTGCTCACCACCTGCTTTCTTTTGAAATCCTGGTAAAAAAATCAAACTAGTTTTCAATTCTGTTTATTTCTTTTTTCATTTTTCTTTTTCAAAGAATTTTTACAAAAATAATACAAAAAATTAAAAAATAATTTTACATTACAAGACCATTTTGTTGTTGTTGTTGTTGTTCACTTTTTGTTTTACTTTAAATATACATCTTAATTCGAAATTGTGGTTTTTTGTTGTTTATTTTTCTTATATGTGTTCATAAATTATAAGGAAACGAATATTTAAATAACTTTTATAGTTAATATTTTTTTCATCTTTATTAACATTTAATGTAATTTTTCATTTTTTTTTTTGGTTTTCTTTGATAAATTAATAATTAAGAGCTTATTGAATTTTGTAAGCTCCACAAAATTCCGAATTGCATTCATAATCCATATTCTTGTGTTTTTCTTTTTTGCTTTTTTTGTTATATTTGTATAATATATTTAAATTATTTAGAACAGACTCTTAAATTTGTTACTTTCTTAAAATCTAGACTAATCTTTTTTTTTTTTTGTTTTTTATTTAATGCTGGAGGAGAAAAAGGAAAGGAAATACTCTTAAGACATAAATTTAGGATCACTTAGATTCTTCACAACGTAAAAAAGAAAACAAATAGAAATTTGTGTGTTCAAAGGTTTTGTTGTTTATTAATTTTTTTTTGGCAACAATTGCGGAATAGTTTCATGTTGGAGATTTCTTTTTTTTTTGGCATACAACTTTCAATGATTTCTCGGTCAAACAGAAAAACTGACTAAAAAGGAGAAAGAAAAGATTAAAATAAACTGTAATTAATGTTTTTTTTTTCAGTTTATGTTCTGTTAACACGGACGGTGTTTATTTCATTTCATTTTACTTTTATAAATTATTATTTATTACTATTTACATACAATAACTACTTTTCTTTAAAAATTAAACAACTTAATAAGTTAATATATTTAATATACATTGTTATGTATCCAACTACGGTATAAAAAAAAAACTAAAAACAAAAGTAAAACATTTGCCCTTTCCAGCTCAATGAGCTTCTTTTGTTTATTTTGACTAGGCTTTGAGAATAAAAAGGTAATTTTGTTCTTTTTTGTTTCTTTCCTTAAATAAATGCTGGTATATAAGATTAAATTTTACTTTTTCTTTGCTTCAATTTTCTTTTACGTTTAATAATGACATGACTAGGTAAAGTCTTTTTTTTTGTAATAATTAAAGTTTACTTCTAAAAAATAAAAAAAAGAAGAATTTACTTGCAATGTAATATATATAGTAACAATAACGGTCATATTTGGGTTTCTCACAGTCAAGAGAACAAAATTTGGTATAATGTTTCTTAGAAAAAACTACATATGTTGTATAAAAAATTAGTTAACTATCGATTTTGGTTGTGTTCATTTTTGGTTTTATTTGTAAATTTGTTTTGGTATTTTTTTTTTCTTTTTCTTATTTCCTTTTGTTTGTTTTAAAAAATGACTATAAGAAAAACAGACAGTTTTTTTTGGAATGGACTTAAGGTTGTAACAAACAAAAAAATTATGTTTTTCTATTTTTCTATTGTGGTTTTATTTGTTTTGTTAATTTGTATAGTTAAATTGTGTGTATATTTTTTTTTTTAGTACCTTACCGAATGCCAATTTATTGAGATGTGATGATTGAGGCGATAAGAAATTGTGTCTTTGTACATAAATATTGCTTAGATACCAAATGTTCTATTCTAAATCACGTCAATTTTAATTAAATCTATTCCTATTAGACTTTTTTGTTTTTTTTTTATAGTTTTTTTTTTTGAGTTCTTTGATACGACAAATATTGAATTTGGTTTGAAAGTTCTCTAACAACAGTACAACGCAGAACACACTTATCGGAAAGATAAATATTGTATTTTAACAAGTAAAAGACGATGACATTGACCATATAAAAGAGAGCCTCAATCATTTTAATTTGCTAAGAAGAATTTGTGAAGATTTCGTTTGATGAGATCGTAGCAGGTCCTGAGTAACTAGAAAGAAAAGATATATTTGACAAAACCTTCTTCACCTGTATAAGGCTCATATTTGAAGTTCCTTCTTTCCCTCAGCCTTTCAGGAGGTACGAACAAGAAAGGTCTCTGTTTTTAAGTAGATATAAGGAAACTAAGCTCGAATGGTAACGTTTTTATAGACGATAAAAAACTAAACACTGAAACGATAGCCGCAAATCCATTTTCCTTAGTTTTACAACGAAATATTCAAAGTTGTAAGTTGATATTAAAGTTAATGATGGATGATGACAAGAAATTCTCGAAAAAGAAGAACACTTCGTGGGATTCATATTCATTTTTATGCATTTCATAAATTACTTTATTTTCACCTTTATGCATTTATGCAAAGGATACGTAACGTAAAAAGGTAAACTACAACTCTCAGTCATTCTTTACCATGCAATATTTTTTTACAGTGACATTTTTGACTAATGACAACGTATTAGGATGGTAAGAGGGTAAGAGAGGTTTTTGACGACATCAAGGAAAATGTGTTACTCTGCCCGCCCGTCATAGACATCAATTTCATTTTCTTATCTGCCGTAAACTTTAGACGCATTCGTAAAACTGTCGAAAACTTTAGACGAATTCGTAATTCAGGCGTATAAATAAATGTTTTATAATAAACGTTGCAAGCTTGAAATAGGTATGAAGACTCAGGTGTAGACTTCCGATTCAGTGAATTATTTTGGGGTCTATTATAAGTACCCCCAAAAGCCCGGCCGTTCCGTAAATTAACTACTCTCCAGTTAACGAAAAATTATTGTAAAGATCTGAGAATTTTCAGCAACAGGACCTTCACTATCAAATCGGCTAAAGATGAACGATGGCGAACACAATCTCAGTTAAGAATTTTAAGCAACAAGATTTCCTCTATCAAGTTGGCTTAAAGTGAATGATTTCCAACACAATCTACAGCAAATTATTGAATGCACGTCTATACTTTTGATGAGGCACCCTTTGGTTGTTTCTTAACAAAACCGCCATAGCAATTGCTACTGTTGGTACTAAAATAGGAATTGAACTCAAATCTTCTCACAAAACATGACACTGTCTAAGAGAATGTGAAGACTATTTAGATTAATATAGAATTTCATCACGACACTGAACTTTTAATACATCTGTTTGTCCTGAAATCTGGTCACAAAGACCAACCATTTGATTTGGATCAAGAATGCAATGAGACAAGTTCGCACGATCGTTTTAGGACGCAGAATTAACGCAACTATCGGTTTATTGCATTGTATAGTAGCACTCGGTAGTTTTGAATAATTTTCGAATTTTAGTTTTGTTTTTTTTTTGTTATCTTGATACATATTTGCACTAATTAATTGTAAATTCTTAAAACTATGAAATATTTTTTTTTTTTTGTATTTATTTAGCTTTTCTTTCAGGTAATTTCCTAATGAAATTCACTTACATTTAAAGTCATTTGGATTCTGCTTACAATTTCTATATACGTACACTTCCGTTCAGAATAGTGAATTGTTTTTTTTTTGTTTTTCTTCCTTTTTTTTGTTTAAATATTAAAAAATAGAAAAAAGAAGAAGTATATAATAGGTAGGTACAATTATAACGAAGATTTACTTAATGCTTTCGCTTATAGTTCCTAGTTGCACGGGATTTTTGGTTAAATGAAGGAGATAACTGAAAACAAAAAAAAACATTTTTTTGTTTGTTTTTTTTTTTTTTTTTTTACAATTTGAACTAATAATCTAGATATCACGATAACTCCTGTGAGAATTGTGTCTCCAGGGTGGGCCTTCTAGCTGTGTTTCTGGGTTGGTTTCGCAACGGTGGACCCGGGCTGCCGTAGCCGGCTGCATACAGTTGCGGGCAAGAGTCTTTAATTAATTCCTGGGTTTCGCGCAGCTGTCTCTGCACCTGAGGTGCTAGACGTTGAACACTAATCGCAGGTGGAAATCTATATTCAGGGGGAGCTTGAGGTACCTGCAAAATGTTAGAACATATGAAATGTAAGAATCATGGCTCTTTTGCGTGACAACAAACCGGCATAGGATGAAGTACTTCTCCAAAGTAATTTGGCTGCGTGGGTTGAGGTTGTCCGTAATAGGCCATGTGCATGTGAGGAGGTAAACCGCCAACGGGACTTGGTCCAACAGCCACTTGAGGTGGTCGCGGTGGTCGTCCAGCGCTCATGGCCGCTTGCTGCGGTGACGGTGGTATAGCGTACGCTTGTTGAAGGGCGTTTTGGTTCAATTGCATGATGGCTCGAGGATCGACTACACGTTTAGGACTAAGATTGGTTTTGGCTAAAATTTGTGATTGTGATGGCGGAGCGCCGCCAATCACAATTCCTCCGATTCCAATTATTTGGTTTATTTGCTGATTGGCTGGCATTCCAGGTGGTTGTTGTTGCTGTTGTTGCAGTTGCAGTTGCTGCTGTTGTTGTTGCTGCTGCTGCTGCTGTTGCGCTACTACAACAGTTGACGGTGGTCCTACCATGATGATTCCTTGTTGGGATGTTGCCGTACTATGAGGTAGAAGGTCAGCACTCAATGGCTGTTGTGGTATGGAATTTTGGACTACAGTCCTCACTAGTGGCGGTGGTTGTCTAATTGGCACTTGCCGTACAGGTGTAGTTTGGAGCGAGCGGCTCGCAGATGAACACATCGATGCAGTCAAGCTGGCCGATTCCCAATGCTGGACTAAAGCATTGAGCCGTGCCTCCTCTAGTGCGATTTCAGTTTCACTTGCCGAATCGTAATCAGGACCCTTTTAAAGACAAAATTTACTATTGAGTCTGCCATATCTTGAATGTATGTAAACTACCTCTTCAATTTTTTTATCGAGCATTCGAAAAAAGTTCTGCTGACTTGAGGAAATTTCCCTTGAAAAGGGAAAACATTGTTAAAAACGTACAATATCCTGGAATAAGAGTTACTCCTTAAATCTTAATACTCACTGGCTCTGTAACAGTGACATGTTTTTTGCTCTCAGTAGTGAAACCGATATTTCCCCATTAGGTTGATCAGCAGTATCTCGACCATCGTCGTTCTGATCTAGTAGTTCTTCAGTCCTTTCGTTTCGGTCTCTATTGAGTTCGCTTTCGCCTTCTTCGACGTGTCCTTCTTCCTCGTCAGCATCTGTATCTGTATCAACTATGAAATGAAATAGAAAAGGATATTTAATTATAGGGCATGATGAGAAACACAACTTTCTACAGGTCTTTTGGTGTAATGATCAAATTTAAAAGGATTGATAAAAAATAGGCTTTTGTATTAAACGATTTATTTTTTCCAGACCAAGATATAACGAAGTTTGAGTGAAATTTTGTCTACTTCTTTTATAGTGACTCATATAAATCGTCATTTCGACAGAGTTAGAGATAACTAAGCAAACGAAAAATGAAATATCCCAAACCCCGTTTTCAGTGCTCCCAATTTTCCCCCACTCTATGGGCACAGCGTGCAAAAGTTCTGCTCTGCTGGTTGTGCTGTTGATGCAAGTCACATTTACTTGCTGCAGATAAAGAAAAATAGCCCCAAGTACTCTCACCCTCGCCCAAGGAGACTTTTAAAACTTTTCTTCTTCTGTTTTGTTTTTTTTAAGTATGAAACATCATTATACGAAAGGACCATTAGTTCCCTAATCTACAGCCATGTAACAATGATTTCGCTCACAAATCATTCTCAGTATCTATCTAATCTTTCCACGAACAATCGCACATACACTCCCGCACACTTGGCCAGAGAAATCGTTTTATTGATTTTTCCTTTTGTTTTCACTTTTTTTTTATATTTTTTTTTGCTCTCCCCCCAACGTCTCTTTATTTATTCGTTTTTGTTTTTTTGCCACACTTCCTCGAAGTCAGGCTGTAAACATTACGCATACTTTATTTTAAACAAATCTATCTAGATATCGCCATCTCAAAGTGTGTAGTGTGTAATCGATGGCCAGCACAGATACGAATTTTATTTTGATTTATTTTTTTATCCCCATTCCAGCCTCAAACCATGTGGCGAGCGGCGTTGAACTTTGTTAACACCTTTAACCATAAAAGTGCCTATAAAATTTAATATATAGTTAATTCAAGAAAAAAAAAATTCAAGATACAAATGCAATGATAGGCGACGGATGCGAGAAGAAATAATCGCTTATGTTTATTTAACGCCACCAATTAAATCTTTTACAGCTTCTTAAAGATTTGGTGTTCTTCCTCTAGCCAAAAAGTAAAAAAATGGCCCAATTTTCGTATGGGAATCTAAAAATATTTTTTTAAGTTAAAATTAGGTGTTAATTAGTGGATGACGAGGGGCATTTACTTAAACAAATGTGACGACGGGCATTGGCGATGCGAATTGTAAGTTCTTCCCTCAACAACGACCCCATGGAAATGGTATCCAATTTCCGATCACAACACTAATTGCCTCCTTAAATATAAATAAATATAGTGCCACATAGAATCTATTTATCTTCAATTTTCTATTTTAAGTTGCACGAGTCCAGAGCACAGGCCGCCAGCGTGACAGAGAGGGGACCAATTTTTTTTATTATTAAATTAATTTTTTTAAAATGACACCCAGCGGAGTATTTATCGACCGTTAAAACGAATAAATAAAAACGAAAAAAAAATGAATTTGAAAACTCACAATTTAAATGATTGCCAAAAGAAGTGTGTGCATGGCTTAGAGATCAGCCAGAGTCCTCAATAAATTTTCAAAAATCATCAAAACAATGCGTAAATAAACAATAGAAGTCTGCTTCACGGTGACTATTAGTCAGACGACGGAGGAATACACATACACAAATTTGTCAAATCTGCAATATGGCCACATATCTTGTTAAGTGAGAGGTCTTAAAATATACCTACTTTATTCGGCCGAGTATGAAGGAACGAAAACAAACGTGTACAACAAGCCGATACACAGACCGGGTGGTTGGGTTGTTTGAAAGATTTTGTAAAATTATTTTTTGTTTTCTTTGGACGTGCGAATAAAATTTTATGAGAAGAAAAATTAACAAAGCACCAACGGACCGAATGGTTAGAAGTTTGCTGTTGACGGAAATCCGACTTTGCGAGGGCCTACTACGACGTCACTTGTTTATTTTGCCACGGTATATTTTGATAACAGGATATTTTTTTGATCGTGGGCGTAGTTGCTGAGCAATTAAAGAGACTTTGAACGAATGACTTGTCGATGAAAGTTCACTGGTCAAAATTTAAGGAAAACCAAATCGTGCAAAAGAAATGGTCATCTTCAAATGGAAAGTTTTATGAAATGAAGTTTTGCCAAAGTGAATTTCTGCTTTACATTGCAAGTCGAATGTGTTTTCAAATGTAGTTTGTATAGAAAAATGCTGCCGAACTTTCAAATTTTAAAGCACGTATCAATGAACACAGACTCTTTATAAAAGTCGTCCAATTGCCAACAAAACTAAATCCTTTCAATGTCATTTAGTCGCAAACTTTATACACGTAGCTGCTCCAAGCATTTTTGGTGTGTCCCATGAAATGTACATTTTTACAATGCCATTTTATAGCAAAAGAAGTTCGTTCACTTACCCTACAGCTACAGCTTGTTCGTTAAAAAAAACAAGATAAAAAACTAACGAAATAGTCCACCAAAAAGCCTGATTGCACGAAATTTCTCAATGTAGTGAAAAACGGCTACAGGGCAGTTGCTCTGAACTCCGAATACACATTTCGCTAACTAAATTTAGTTTTCATGAAAAATTCCAAACAAGTTTGAGGAATTTGAGTACACTTTTCAGCGGTGTTGTTGATTTTATTATCCAAACAACGCGAATGCAACATTTTCCAAAGCTAACAAAAAAGAGACTGATGCCTAAAAACCCTGGTCATAGTCAGACATACGAATTTGATTTACATTCGAGAATAAGCGCTACCATTTTTTTTTTTGTTCCTTAAAAGATGCTACAGTCTACGACAGAATTCTTTCCACCGACACGTAAATGAAAAACAAAATGGTCAACGAAGAGACTCATCTGACTGTAAAAACACAATGCAATCAATACGAACATAAAAAATATACATTTCCATTCCCTGCAACTAGAACTATTCGATCCTACATCTCGTTCAATGTGCACCGCTCCGAACAAGTAAAATACACAAAACGAAAAAAAAAAGGATTTAAGTCTATGGTCCGCCATCAGTCGGAGCAACAATGTGGGCGGTAAAAAGTTTTTTTTTCTGTGTTTTGTACAGCAACCCAGGAAACAAATACTTATTGCGCCTTCGGGCATTTGCAGACCTAGATAAACAAAGTCGTTTACTTCGTACAATAAAACAAAGTAACAAAAAAAAAAAAAACGAATAAAAAATGTTTGTTACTTATCGCAACGTTTTGACCGAGCCACGGTTGAGTGTCCTTTGATAACACACACAGAGTGACAGAGTGATATTACAATGCTTTTTTAGTTGGCACTTTTGTTGCATGTCCTCGTTGTTATTTGTGGTCAGTTGATGGAGGAAGAAGTTAAAATGTTTCTTCTGGTTGAAATGCGATTTAATTGGAAAGAAGAATGGCCATTGGGAGGAATGTAACCGTGGATAATTATTACGAAAGTAGCTCGAAAATAATGAACCTTTAAGAATAAGCATGCCTTTCAGTTATGCTTTTGTTGTATTGTGCATGCAGTTGATTTTGTCTGAGAATGAGATATTTGGGATTTAAGCCTAATTTATTCTCCGGGTGTGAACACATTTCGAACGCTGAGTTTGTTTGGATCCAAGAAGTCTTAGGCAAAATAATTTACTTCGAAACAATTTTCAAGCTTAAAATATCAAAAGAATAAGCCTGGGGATAAAATGGGGATAAAATGGGATGATTCTACAAAAACATGGACGTCCTAAAGACATTAAAGTCAAAATGTTAAGTTTTTAACGACTTCACAGCAAAAAGTTGAAGTTCTAAGGACTTTACTGCAAAATGTAGAATTCCCAAAGACTTCAACGAAATTTGGTGTACTGCCAAAGATTTCAAGTGAATGCTCTTGACTTCAATTGAATAATGGGTTCTTTAAGAGATTGGTGGAACTTTAGGTCAATGGTGGGGACTTCAAAGTGACTTCAAAAAATGCTACATAGTTTTAAGGACTTGCATTCAATTGATTTTAGTCCATTGATTGTTCCAAAGGATTGGTGCAATCTAGACTTCAAAACTGAATGGTGATTTCAAGATTGAAGTCAAGCTCATCTAAGCAAGTCAATTGAATGAATCACAAATCATGAGGTCTTTTTCGTGAATTCAGCCAGTGCAACTTCTACGACCCATATCTTTACGAAAATTGTCAAATTCTCACGTACAAAGTAACACAATAGATTCTCATCATCATACAACAGAAAACAATTTACCCAATTCTCTTCTGAATGGTCATTCTACTCGTGACACCGACAGACTCCTGGGAACTAAATTCCATCAACAATCCTATTTCCCATCACCTCATAAATAGAACCACTCTTTTATGTCGGTCACTGACTTTTCAAAATCTCGGTAAATTTGTAAAACTGTCGCCACCTTTCACAACCAACCAGACATTTCAAAGTCCATCACATTTAGAGCTGTCTGCCATCGGAAGTCCCCAACAGAAAACATGAATCTCTACATAATTCTTTGGAAGTTCCTTCGCCCACAAAAAAGAACCCTTTCAAATAGCGGAAGTGCGTGACACTCAATTGACACTTTAAGATTAAAATTTCATCTTCACCCAACACCTTCCCCGGCATTCAAAGAAACTCCTGTCATGTCAAAATGTATGCTCAACAACGTGTAGGTAGTGTAATTATTATTTTCAGAAACATGTTAAGAACATTTACTCTTCTCCACGGTTTGTGTTCGTTGCTTATTTGCCTTTCGTAAGTTGAGAAAAAAGAAATAAAAAGCATAATTTACATGTTCTCTCGTCGTTGTTGAGTAAATATGAAATAGCAGAAAATTTATTTTTCTTGTGTGGTTTTCACAACTTCAACAAAAAGACCAGAAGAAAATTGTGATTAATAACAAAAAAAAAAGAAATAATTCCATAAAACAAATACGAGCTGTAAAAATACGTAAATTGAAAAGCATCACTTTGTCGGAGAGCATTTGAACTTCTTGCAGAGTGCAATACGATGAATTTTTTAAAGTCACTCCAAGAAGGCACACGCAGCTGCATAAACTTAATTGAATTGCAATATTAATGTCTCTGCAGTTTGATGAGGAGAAACTTTGGCGGTTCCTGCGTGTGAAAACATTTTTGTAAGAACTTTTATTATATTGCACAAGTTGGTTACTGGCAGAATGGCACTCGGATGTAGATTTATTTTACTGCTGAAAAGTTTGTACCGCGACGTTTTTGGGAAAATTTTACGAGGTTTCAATGTAGTATCGAAGATATGAATGCTAATTAAACCAGCGTAATTATTTTTTCATTTACATTAACGATGCTTGTCAGCCTTCAGACAGTTTGCCAACATATAAATTTCATGGGATAGCTTAAGTGTCCGGTTCAGTGACTTTCCTAGTTCGTACTGTTTGTTTTAGTTTTTAGTCCTTTGTAGCTTGAAACATTGCTCCTATCTATAAACTTTTTGAAATAAGCCGCAAATTTGGTTAGTGTTATAATTTAGTGTGAATCAGCAGCGAAGTGTTTAGGATATTTAAAATATGATTGATATCAGCAGATGAAGATTGAAAATTAAAATTCGAAATTTGCTTTGTAGAATGTTCAACGATTACACATAATGCGAAGGCGAAATGCGAATGCTTTCTTCAGACAGATTTACTTTTGAAGATTTGCAGCCACTCACAAATATTGGTCGATGAGCAAATACCCATTCTACATAATGAAACGCCGTTCGATTAGTCAATGACTTTGAAATGAAATATGTATACTTTTGTTTTTATACAAAATTGAATTTATTTATCGACTTAATTCTATTTCCAATGCCTAACACTCTTTCCAGCGTAACTACCGCACAAAATATGTACTCTCAAACTCTCCAAAATCGACTGAAGACGCAATTTCACACGTAATTTTTTTTGAATCAAAAAATAAAATATAAAAAAATTAAGTAAGAGCCAATAGTCCTCGCAACTAGGCTCTTTAATTTTTAGGTTTTCGTTCCAAAGGCATAACGAACTCCTTATTTTGTTATCAGCTTACTGATTTTACATAATATGATCCTAGAAATCTTAGATTAAAATTTATTGGGATTACGATTCAAGAGTAAAAAAAACATTTTAAAAACATCGCCCGAAATTATTTTTCGTGCACCGGATTACGAATAACTTTTTTTACCCGTAAATGTTCCTTTATGTTTCGTATGGTTCATTACAGCTTACTCACAAACCTTGACCTGGCGATCATCCAGTAAAATATTATGGACTTGGCTGCTTCTTCCGGTGGAACAGTGGATGAAGTCTGCGGGCTCTCAATATGCTCGTATGACCGCAGAAAAGTCTTGTGCATTTATTGTGTACCATTTCATACAATCGAACAGAGTCGGTATAATATTTTTTTAAAACTTTGTCGTCTCATATCGTTTTTGTTGTTTTATGGAAGAAAAAGTAGTGCTTTATTTAAAACAGAACATTTTTTCCATTTTGGCTAAACGAATCGATGATTGTTAAAACAACAAGTAAAACATTTTTCGAAATCACTTTTATTACGTTTTTGCATTACTTATCGGCAGAGCTTTACGTTGACAGCAAAATCGAGCGCATGGACACAAACGCTCCAGCTAAAAGGGTCTTTGAATTCGAGCCGCCAGGTTCGAGGAGAAGAGGAAGACCGAACCGCTAGTAGTGAGATGAAGTGATCACGGATGCAAGACAGCTTGGTCTTCCGGATTGGAAGCAGCATGCCCGGGACCGTCAACGTTGGAAGGCAGAGTTAGCTCAGGCACGGACCCTCAAAGGGTTGACTGCCTGATAAGTAAGTTGAGGAATCAAATTCAATTTCTTCAAAATCTTTGACTCCCAATCAAAATTAAAATCAATTTAAGAAGTTTTATTGTGTTGCACCAGTTTTTCTTTTACTGCAACGTAAAAACGAAAACTTTTTGCAGGGCTTCAGAATAGATTTTAGCAGAAATTTGTTTATTGAACGCAACCGTGACCATAAGTGCTTTCGTCTTAAGATTAACTTGTTTATCCAGTCATGAATGCTACATCCACTTATCTCAAAACTATATTAGAAAGACAACAAATTAACAATTTTGAAATTATTAATAAGCGTCTTCTCCTCATAGTATTAATGAATGCAAAAACTCCAGTTGAAAATGTTCATAGAGACAAATAAGTCCACCTCGATGTCCGAATACAAAATAGTCTTGTTTCTACTTCGTTTGCCATAAAAATTACAAAAAGGAAAACCAATCTAGTTATCCTCCATTAAAAAAAAAGAGAATTAAGTCCCAAAATCCGGAAAATAAAGAACTAGCTACACTTAAGCTTTGTGAAAGTATCTTTCATTCATACTCGACCCTTGTCTACGACGACCATCCCCCATTCATAGTACTTCACGTTAAGAATGCCACCCTCCACTAAAAGTGCCACTACCCGGACACCCAACAACCATTATTAAAACCACCTTATGTAAAGAATCTCTCAGAGTGTCTAGAAAACCATCGTGCCACCCAAAAATAAACTCAATTCCAAAAATAGACGTATTTCACTTAATTCCTAACACAATCTATCTGTAATGCCTCATGGATAACTTGATTTATCTAAATTTATAACACATAACATCGACGACGACGACGACGACGACGACGACGACGAAACGATGACGCGGACGCGGACGCGGACGCCGTCGTCGTCTAGGAGAGTATTTACCTCCCCACACGTACGGCCCTAACGACGAGCATCTCGGGATGGATCTGTCAAGTAATTTGCTTGCGCTTCCCGTAAATAAACAGGTAACAACTGGGTCGCGAGCTCGACGCGCCTGTATTCAATAAGAGATTGACTGTAATTGGATTGCAGCGGATTGCTCCCTCTCGCCAGCGATGGTCGGTTAAACGCGATAAGCGTCAATTTCACATCGCTACCCGAGGCCCACCGGGGGAAACTTCTACTTTAAACGCTTTTTATGATGAATTAAATTACCAGCAGCAGCAGCATAGAAATACTGTGACTAATGGACGCATAAGACCCCTCTCTCTGTGTAAAATGCATTATATGGTGGCACTGCCTTGTTCGGCTCTTTGAGCGTCTAAAAATATCCTCCAAATGAAATATTTTCTCTGCCGCGCTTCCCGCTCCCCTCTCGAGCTCGCCCTTGCACACTCTCAAATCTAATCATTGACTTTCCACAGAAGAAGACAGAATTTTACTTCCTGCTCCAAGGTGGCGGCTCAGGGTGGCGCACAGACATGACAGGCGAGAACCTTTTTGCTGTCCCGTAGCCGGGTGGGTGTGTTCGTCGTGCTCGCTCCTAATCACCCCAAGGGTAAGACCCCCGGGTACGGCGCGCGATATGTTCGACTTCGAGTGCTACGTAATCAAAAACGTAAAGATTCGGGCATATCGATTTTTGTTTTTTTTTATTTGGCTGCTGTTGTTGTTGGCGGCCTGGGTTGTTTTTTTGCACCACGGACTGTTCCCGGAAGGAAATGGAGTCCTTTCGTGGAAATTGAATGTGTTGTGGGCGTTGTTCAGTCTGCTGACTGCAGACAGATTCAAACGTACAAATCACTGACAGTTGTATTCCGTGTCGTGTCGTCGGCACGGGTATATTCACCTTTTTGTTTTTCCAAATATTAAATGGCTGACAATAAGTCAATATTTATCCAGCACCTCTTAGTTGCGAGAGTTCCTAAAATAGAATTTGTGAACTTGAAATTTGTTTAAAGCCAACTTCCCGGGGTTGGCTTCTGTGGGATTGTGCCTTGTGTGGGTGGTTGTGAGAGTGGAATTATGAGGCAGTTGCCGCGCCGTCACCCTTCCGCTCGTGCGGTGATTACCATGTGTTTGCGTTTTGTAGATGATGAAGAGATACAAGGATACAACGATACAAGGGTTATGTCATTATTGTGAAGTTTATGTCATCCCTGCGAAGTTTACGACCACACTGACGTAATATCGGTCAACGCTGCCATAAAATATGTTTTCGAATGACTAACTAACGAAAGGAGTGAGACTCTTGGAATTTTGTAAACTAGGTGTGACACTGAAATGAAATATGGTGGTTGGAGGTTCACATCGACATCAGGTTCAGGTGAAGGGAGAAATAAAGTTTGCTTTTCATTAGCTACGAAGTCGTGGTGCGCTGTGTTTGTTTGTGACACTTTTTTCTTTTATTTAGAACGACGTTTAGGGCACGTGGTAAAGAAGCATGCGAATAACTGCGGCCACTGGTTGCAAATAGGTCAGCTGTCGTCATTGAATCTCAAATTTAAAGAGTAGAGTGATTAAAGCGTGTCTTTCAAACGAAAAGAGGGAAGGTGGTAAAGACAGAACGCGTTAATTTGAAAGGCTTCCCAATACGGGCTTTTCTACTTAAGGACGCAGTAAGTTCTCAAAAATATCACTCGACTGATTTCTTCTCGATTCTTGATTTCAGATAAAAGCAAAGTAATGGCAGCAGTGAATAGGAATTGAATCCACTCCTTGACCCTGCATATAATATTGAATCTACAGAGTTAAATACGAAGTGTCTCAAAATACATGATTTTTTATATTTTATTTAAACTTCAAGAAAAAAATTAAATAGGTTAAGAACTGTGTTAAAAGTTTGACAATCTAATTGCAGGGAACTCTCCCTTACGTTGACAGCGTCAGCACGATTTTCCACATGGGACAGTGTCTGCTCTGAAGGAACAAACTTACGAGAAAAATAATGTTATGCCAGACAGCAAGTTTTGTCGGTTTTAAAAGAGGTGCCCACTGAGAGGCAATTAACTATAATATTATTTAATTCCAAGGAAATTATACAAATAAAATCAGTTTGATCAGCTTACTTTTAAGTTCTTAATTTTACATAATAAATAAGCTAGAACAAATTGATATGTGAAAGCATACAAATATGTTCAGCCACCATGTTTTCCAAAAAATTAGTTTATTTATTTTTATCCTTCATCTAATATTTTGTAGGATGTCCGCTACATTTAATCTGCTTTAAAATGATCTCTTATTATTGCTTCCATTGTCTGATTGTAGTTTTCCTTGTGATCTTATGTTTGCATCCACAAAGAAATATTTGAATATCAATTTCACTGCTTTCTAATTCGTTGATCTTCGATCTTCTAAAAATGTTCAGTGAAATATACAGCATCTAAAACTCAATCTTCTAAATATGTCAAGGGAAATTTACAGCACTTAAAACTTAGCGACTTATTATTATTTGATTGTAAGAAATGCCTGTTGCAAAAGCCCTGATTTCGTAGCAGATTTAACAAAGTTGTCTTCAATTAATCCGAAATATATGACAATATATACTTTCATTAACAAATCTCTCTCAACATTTGCACTTAAACTTAATTTAATAAGTCAAACGTCAAACGAAAGATTCTTTAGCGTAAGTTCACCATTTTCCAACTTCCATTTTCCATCTTCTTCAATATCCCGTAAGCTTTGAAATTATATTTTTTCTATCACAAAACTTCACAGGCTAAACTTTTCAATAAATCTTTTCACAAAATCACTTAGATTTTCTTAAGTGAATGTGCATTTTCATTCAACTGCTGGTTATTTATTTTTTGCTGAAAATCATTCGACTGAAGTGTATTGATCGGCCTGCGAAAATGAAATAGTTTTATATTTTCCAGTTTGTTCAAATGATACAGTTTTAAAATTATGTTAAGTCGTTTCAGAAGTAAATCTAGTGGAAATGCAATGAAGTAGCAACGCTGATTTCCACAAGCTCGCGCTTTCACGCCTGATTAAGGACGACACAATTTAATGTTGTCATTTTAGTGTTTTCGCAACTTTGTTGGAATGAAGGTCTACAAAAATCACTTCACTTATTTTATTACTTAAAATGTAACTCTTTTGGCCAAAAGAAAAAGGTCCGTTGAACTCTGTGATTTGGAGTAAAATTGGTGCAATTGATTTATTATTGGTATAAAGACATTTTTATGTATTCTTAATTTGAAATAACATCAGGCAGAAATACGTCAAGTCCATCTCCAACTTCGCTAAATCTTATTAAATTGAAGTTGTTCCCAACACTTGCTTTCCACATTCAAAAAATTAAGTTAAAGATATTTATGTTTTAAAAGCAAATTCATTCAATGTGTTTTCCTCTGTTAACTTTTGCCAAAGTTGAAATTCCTCATTATTTTCAATGTGTCAGTCTGGGAAAGAAAATTGTAAAAAAAACTAGGAAAATTAATAAGGTTTTCCTATGCACCATATCTAGATACAACTAAATCTTAAGAAACTCTCCAATCCACATTAAATTTTAACACACAGACGTCTATCTTTCACTTACACTGAGTGATTTGGTTCCCCTTTTCCACTAAAATGCCATACAAATTGCTTAAGCAAGACGCAATCAGAAATAATTTGAAAATATTTGCACACCTCCATCGCCCAGCTCACAAAGTTTGACAGTATTTCTTCATTTAGTTTATTAACGATCTCTGCTGCAACTTCCTCCAGTGCGCGCTGCAGAACCAGAACAATGTTTCAACATTAATTGCAATTAATTTCGGGGTAATAAATCAAAGTTACACACTCGCATGTAGCCGGTGGATTCTATAAATATCCGTCAAAGCCGGGCGACGCCAACCGTCGTCGGATGCCTTCATATTCGAACAGAAAATCAATCACTTCGCACCTAATTACTTTAAACTTTCGATAAACAAATACCAAGATAACAATGAAAAGAATAAAGAAAAAGAAAGAAACTATTCCATTGCTGGCCATGCGGTCTGCTCGGAAGAGGAACGTTTGCAGCTCCATTGTTCGTCAATTGAATTGTCGGCGTAGTATGTTTTGCGTATTTATGACAAGAACAAGACAATTTTCAACAATTTGTTCTAATGTGTAAATTGGTGATCAAAAAAAAAAAAAAAGCGCATGAGAGAAGAATGAAATTCGACTAAAGTGTAGTCAGACACTCACCGTGGCCGCTTTTCTTTCCATTCGCCTTGCTCTTCGATTTCCTCGGGTAGAGATGAATTTTACTTTGTCCACAGCCCATTTTGAGATTATATTAAGTTGTGGTATGTATGTGTTGTTGGTTTTCTTTTTTCTTTTTATTTATTTATTTATTTTATTTTATATTTTTTTCAATTGGAATGTGTCCGAGCGTTTTGAGAGACTATTTTAATGGAGTTTAACCGAAAACGTATTGATTTAAATTAAAGAAAAACACAAACTAAATCGATTTCACTTTAATTTTTGGCTAAGCGTTTGTTTTCTTTTTTACGAATATGAACATTTTAATTTGTGCACCTAACATTTATGTGTACTTTGGCACCGGGTTCAAATTTCAGTCTCTTTGTACTGCAGCACAAGCTGCCTCGCGGTATCCATTAGGGTCCTGTAAAAGAAAAGGTAGAGGTTATAATTTATTTGAATTTTGTAATCTATCAAAGAATTCATTAGTTAAACTGGTTGTTTGAAGTTCGGTTGCTGACGAAATATCAACACTTAATTTTGAGAAGAGGGAGCCGACTAGACTGAAGAAGCTGGTTTGGCTTCGATCTTTTTAAACAAGTTGAGCAGCTGTAAACGGCAAAAATGATCCGACGAGTTCAAGCAAAGAAATCAGATGCATAATTTAATTTAAACCCTACCATTTCAAGGGTTTAATAATAGCAGTGATTAAAAAGTCGACCAAAAGATAAATTACAATGACAAAAAAAGTTCACTAGGCACAAAGTTGTTTGTTTAAAAAAAGAGTAGAGAAACCGGTCAAAGCAATTATTCAATGATATAATTTCCTGTAAATCCTGTAATTTGTTTAATAAAATAGTAAGCCTTCAGAAAAATGTGATTTTAAAAATACACACAGTGATATATTGAAATAACATCTTTTAACTGCCAGTTTTAAGTTGGAACTATTTTTGAAGGCTCTTTTTCTCTTCCTTCCTCAAAAAACTCACAAAAGGCTCAATTCTCAGCGACTAGTTGCACCAGAATCAATAAAACAGCTGTTTTGCTCCTTTTACATAAAATGCTAACACCCTACTCGTACCTCAAGCCAATTTATTTCCTCAAACTCCTCAAATTTCCTCAGGAAAAAGGAATGTGCTCTGATCTGTGTGAACACCAGTTTAACAAATGAATGATAGGCTTACACGACACAATTCACCTTAAATCTGTTTTATCCTTCGAAACTATTCCGTCCAAAATCGTTAGTCCCAACTTCATGAATGAAACGTGCAGTGCATGTGCAACCCTCACAATGTGAGCGCCCTTTTAAATGATTTATCTGTGCCACAGCCTTAACTAACAAATCCAAATTACATTCTTTTGAAGCCACACACATCCTGTGACATCGTACCCATTAGAAGCACATCGCAAACAGGCTCTACATACCACTCTGTCGGACATGCCCCGAAAACATAAATATTAATTAGAAGACCATGTTTCCGAAATTGAGTAACAACAACCCTCCGCCCCGGTCGACAGCCTATTCAAAATATATTTACTCCATGAAAACTAACAGAGAATAGCGCAGCAGCCTTGGCAAGTTCATCTACAACAGGTGTTTGCCAAGCTGCCATCAATGGCCGACCCCACAGCCTGTCAGCCATCAGTCCTCAGCCCCATACTCCGATGAGGTGTCCATGCCTCGCACCTAAACCCATCTAAAGCACAAAATGTTAATCTCCACATCCACTCGTCTCACTTATCCTTTGAAAGCCTGTGTAATTGTTCAACGGCTGATATTTGCATGTCACGGAGCTCAGAGCAAACAGATTCCTTCTCCTTCTTTTTTTGTTTACTTTTCTTTAGCAATTGGGGCTCGTATCTACGCCAGGCAGCCGCTTCACGGCAAGCTCTTATGCACTTTACCCGGGCGATAGGCTTTGCCGGCTCATTGTACTCAACGACCTACGAAGGGGCTGACACGCAAAAGTTATACTTGGCCTATGTAATCGAAATGCGCGGTAGGAAACGCCAGAGAGCGAGAGGCAAGGCACGCTTAGTGCTAGATTAAGTTCATTGCTCCGGGTGGATGAGGTTGTCGTATGTCGTGTGCAGTGGCGGCGATTTTACGCCAGAGTAAGTTTATAGTGATTTAATTAGATTTCTGAAATTCAATATCACATTTGGTTCCATCAACAGGGACGGCGTTCCGGCATGGCAAAGTCCTTCGGAGTTTGCTAGTTCCGGACCAGTCTAACGTGGGTTATTTAATTATCAGGCAGGCCTCCTGTTTACCTGTCCACCTCAAACTGCATTAACTGCACCAGCATCTCGAGGAACAATGCCGCAATCATGAGAACAACATTTGCCAGGCCATCTATTGATAGGGAAATGCATCCACTTGACACGACGATAAAGTGTGCACCGGCTGTCAGACAAGGTGAAACCTTACACGTTCCCTCGACCACAATGCATTCGTTATTTTGTTTTTTCCTTTTGTGCTCTCTTCTTCCTTTTTTTTTTTTTGTATTTGCCTCTTCCTCTCTTTCTGCTCGTTCTCCATCACTCCGGCTCGGAATTGTCTATTTCATTTGCAAGTGCAATCAACCCCAATCCATGCACTATATAAAGGCTAATGCAGCCCTAAGCATTTTCAACCACAGGCACGCTTAAATGAACTGAGAGCCGCTGCACTGTGTGTGCAACCCCATAATAAAGCCAGCTGAACGAGAATGAAAAAAAAGATGTGTCCGTATAAAATGGAACTTGGAATCACGAGTGAATATTATTATTTTTTTTTTATGTTGCCTCTTGTATCTGGAGCAATTCGACTCTAGCCCCCACATACACTCACGCGTATAGGACAACACATCGGCAATTAGGGAAAGGGGCAGCGCAACGTCGTCTGCAGACCTAGAACTACAATGAGCAGGCTTTGAAGAACTCTGAGCTATTTTAAATGGGGAAGACTTTGATGTCTTTGCGCTTGGAGTTACCATGATATAAGTACGCATACGTATAGACTCTTTGTAAGGGATACTTTTTTTGTTAAGGAAGGATTCTTATCAGACGACACTGGTTTTCTCCTCCTACAAATTTATGAATTTCATTAGAGGGTGTACAGGAAAGCACATTAACTTTAACTAAAAAGAACGTCTTTAACAATCGTCTATGTTATGAAAGCTTCAAGTAGGCTTCGTTTGTTTCCAACAATTATAATACAGTAAACTCTAGAACCGCTATAATCGAACCTCTATAAATTGAAAACCTCTATAAATCGAAGCATTCTCACAGTCCCCGGAAAAAGCATCTGTAAACCGAAGAAATTCTTTGTAATTTGGTCCCCTCGTTATTTTGAAATTATTTTTACGCAAAATAACATGAAAACCTCTATAATTCGAAAATCATGGCTTGCTTACCTCCATAACTCGAAGTCAAGTTTATTTTTTTTTTTCTTCAAACAACCGTTAGTTGAAATGCACAAGTGATGAAGGTAAGCAATTTTTTTTTTCTGAAACCCCCATAATTTGAAATTATCGAGAGTTTTCTGTATATGGATGCAAAATTAAGACTTTCAGAACCAAAATCGGTATTCTGCGTTTTCATCCTTTTTTTTGGAATGGAACTCACTTTCTGTTAATACTGTGAATTTAAATCCTTTTGTACAAAAATCGTATGAATTTTATATTCTGTTGTAAGCTTATTTTACGTTTTATTTCATGGTTCAAAAGTGAATTCAAAAAATTGTAAATCCATCAAAATGCAGAACCTGGAAGTTCATTTCGCGTGAAATTGAAAATAGTTTTTGAATTCGTTTCGCTCCAAATGCAAAACATGAATGAATATTTAGACATGAATATAACGTCAGGTTAAATGCAAGAAATACATCCCCGGTAATCGGAAATCGTGTCGGTTGGAGAGAAAAAACCCACCTTTTTGCCAAACGTTGAATGACGTTTACATCAACCGGATTCAATGTTTCCTGGATGTTATACTACAAGTCCATATCCTGCCGTTGTGAATCTTCATGTCGAACATTTTGAGGCTGTTTCGCCGGTGTTGTTATATTCGACATCAGATATTTGAAAAAAGAGTGCGAAGGTGCTCACATCCTATATCTAAACAGAACATGTTGAACACAGTCTATTATTAAGTTGGCCAATGAAATATATGACCACGAGTTTAAGCAAACATTAATTTAAAAAAAAAAAAAAACAAACAACAAAAATATTTGTAATGAGCGGTAATCCCATCCCCAAATCGATTAATATTTAATGAATCTCGCACATTTTCGGAATAACAACACTTCAACTTTAAAACACCTACCCAGAAAATGTCAAAATATAAATAAGTCGGCAAAACACAAGAACCCATATCAAAGTTCATGTGAAAATGTATCCGTTAAAAGACGATATTTTTTTATATTGTCTGAAATAGGCTCTACTTTACCGGACTGAAATACACTCCATCAGTTTTACAAAGAAAATAGAAATAACTTAAAATGATTTACTGCTTCAATGGACCATATGGTCTGACAGTTGTTTTGCCTTCCGTGTCAGTTAGGCTGGCATTCAACTTGAAAGATATTTAGAAATATTTTACGAAAAGTAATTTTGTTGATATTCGTTTTTGATGTTTTTAAAATTGCAGTACCTACATAATTGAAACGTTGAAGAAGATGTTCTCTTTTTCATTCCCTTGTGACGATAGCTCTTTTTAACAAGTGTGCGAAGTTTGTCAAAATTTACTCACTTTAGAGCTTATACCTACCCACTTATAACAACATTTTTAGTTTCAAGAAATGTTCTCCACTAGGCCACTACTTTTAACGGTTACGTTCCAAAGAAATAGCGATTAGATTTATTAACAATTTAAATCAAATCAGCGAAGAAGCTAGGCTCTGTTCGCCGACTATTTTAAATCAAATCAGTTTTCTGCTAAAAACTGAACTGCAACAGTCTCAGTGTCGCTTGCAGGCATTTCATTCCTTTAATGCACCAAAGCAATTTTCACACGGCTACGTATGAAGCAATCAGCAAATGGGAAAGGATTTTCTTTTATTTAGTTTATTCAAAACGAAAAGAAAAGATTTACTGAAGCTATTTTCATTTATTAATTTCTTTGACTTATATTAAGTCGTAAGTATTAATCTTTTTGCGGCAGAACGAAACCCTCAGGATGTGAGTAAAAATCACATTTGACCGGTTTTTTCACATCAAACTGCACACCTTAATCGTTTCTGTAGAGCCTTTTAATCAATTTTTAGGTCAACATTGGAGACATTTGTAATTAATCAAAAAACCTCTCTCGCAATTTTATTGTAAACAACAAATGAAGCAATGAAATCATTTTGAAATGCTTACATTATAATTTATTTTCCCTTTAACTTGTCGTATAAACTAAAATGTTAAACTGGTAACAATATACGTGCAAAATAATATTAATGTTTCAATAAGGCTTCTGTTTATGAGCTCGATGGAAACGCTGTCTTAATACATTATGTTTAAGGTGTGTCTGAAGTTCTTTTTTCTACCTCCCTTTTGATATGGTATCGTCCGACACCATCAAAAGATGGAATTATGGGTCGATTCGAATAGAAGGACAAACTTGAAAGTATTATGCTTTATCATGCGGAGGTTCTGGCAGACGGTTCCAAACCAAGGTTAAAATTGTATTTTGAAAATGTGTAGTTGTTAATCCAAATTGAATTGAAAATATAAAGTACATATTCTATTCTATTCATGCGGAGGAAAAAATGCCTCTGAGCATTTGCAGCAGAAAAATGACCCACAGCATATCGCAAATGTGGTTGCTTGCAATGGTTTTGGTGTTCTAAAAATTCTTGTTATGGAATTACCTGAGCAATATCCGGATCTCAATACAATTGAGAACCTTTGAAAGAATTGTACATCGTATTTGCAAAATCAACGCTGTGCTTTTTCAAAAGGTTAAACAGCTTGGAACAGCGTTCTATGGTCAAGTATACCAAACCTTATTTTTTTTCAAAACATAACAAGCTGCTGTCATCAAAAATAAGACTTTTGCTACTAACAATAAGTACTAATTTTATTTGATTTTTTTTTTTAATTTCTAAGTTTAGTTGGTTGTAGAAAATGGAGGTTGAAGTGGTTAGAGTTTAATTTTTTTATATCACCCCATGGAGGGTGATTATGTTTTCTTTTTAGTTTTAGACACGGAAAATTTATGAAAAGAAAAGTTTTAAGTCCGACACAACAGTTCAAAGAAAATCAAAAAACGGTATGAAGCCAAACCGAGTTGCTTTAGTTTTGGCCAACACTGTATATGATTTGTCCCTTGCTTGTTGTTATCGATGACTTCAAAAAATTGCTCACTTTGAATGACCGCAACTGAAATCCTGGTACAATCTGGAAGTGTCTTTCTTTATAAATTACTGCAAAAAAGCAATCCAATTAGGTAGAGTGATATTCATAAATACTTTCATAAATATATTTCATATCACAATGCGTCTTAAGAATTTCAACAGTTCCCTTTATTATCTAAGGAAAAGCATTTATAAATCATGCGACCTTTATCGCCTACATCCTTCGCTTTTCTTTTGCTAGTCAACATACAAATTGACACGCGATTGGTAAAGTGTAAGGACATCGAAAATGTCATCGAAAATTGACTTCTAGCAGAGACGGGAATCTTTCGCAGTGAACGAAAAACTTTTCATAGACGTTGCGTCAAATTTATTTTTATTTTCTTATCTGCGCCATAAGCATTCACAAAGTTGGTCTTGTTAAATCGTTTATGGATATCCTGCCATTTCTAAAGGAAACGCTATGTATTTCGCTTAATGATAGTCACTCCGATTCACATCATTGTTACAGATGATGTCGCGAAAATATTCAAAAAAGATATTTTGTTAGTGTCACCAAAAGTCGTTTTATAGTTCCATAAGTAAAAGTAATCCTCAGATGACCCGGTCAAAAACGTCTCCATTCATTCAAAGGCCAACAAATTGTTTGGGTGTAGCCGAACCAAGTAAACAACTACCACTAAAACAATTACTCATAATAAATAGGATAAATTAAGTCCCTCAATTTCATTGCCACCCGCCCAAAATACTCCTTAGGTCATCACAAAATAACGTCAATATGTACACAACAACACTGGTGCTAAGTGTTGTGGCGGAAAAGTTCCAAATACAAAAATAATTGAATAACCGTTATGGTAAGTGAACTGCCCCCAATGGACTGCTAAGACGGTCAAGCGAATAAATATCGAATAAGTACTTGATATTGAATCAGATATCGACCACCACGACTAAGTGTTTATTTAGTTTTGTCAATATAAAGTTTGGCTATATTTTGGAGCAACTTAGCTGTGGTTAGATATCAAATATTTCGTTGCTTAGATGGGTGCACCGCACAGCAAATAGATTCTGTCCATTCATTCATTCATCGTTAGTCAGTCGTTGATTTGTTGCTTAGAAGACAGTGACCAAGAAGTTAGACGCTGTATTGAATTCTTTACCGACATTAATCTGCGCCAGGGTTTTCTTATCAGGCCATCGACCCATGCAGGATCATCATCATTTGTTATTGACCGTAAAACTGATGAAGTTTTAAATGTTTGCAAAGAGAAAACTGTTAACAATGGCTGCAACATACAATCCCATCAATACAAAATAACAAACTCTCAGTGGCTCCAAAGAGCCAGCAAAGTGTACCGAAAAGATAAAAGCAAGCGTATTGTCTTCGTTTCGTATTTTTCAATTAGTTCTTAAAAGTAATTGTTTTTCAAAAATATGTTTATCGATATTTTAATAAGATTTACTCAATTGTTTTGTCATGATTTCCTTCTCGAAAGGCAACCATACAGAGCTCTTCCTTAAATTTATGAGTGTGTTTTTCGTCCTGTGCAATATTTAATACAGTCGTCTTTCTTCCACCCATTCCACTGCAAAATGACCAACTGCTCCGGGCGAATAAATAAGAAATCAAAACTGAACAGATTCATTGTGTTGTTTTGATGGCATTTTTTGTTTTGATTGGAAACTGCAGACTAAGATTATCAGATGAATCAAATTGCAGATTATTTTTTGCTTAACATCGTTCAACTTTCAGCTTAGCAGTAGCGCTAAAGTAACGATTGGGAACTTCTCTCATACGCTCGACGATGGTGATAAAATTCATCGCCAACTTTATGTCAAATTAATAAATCTTTACAAGTTCCATAGGTGCTACGATTTCAAAACAAAGTCCTCCTGCAAGTTTGCAAACTTAGTTAATCAGATAAGACTTTCGTTTGAAAGTTTCCCGGAGACTATAAAACTCCTTTATGAAACTTAAAATAAACTATATTAAAGCCTTTATTCATTCGGGTCTTACGTTATATCCCAAAGAAAATACCAAGAAATAATTAATTAAACGAGACAACCCCCAAGGGCGTCAACATCAGTTAAAAATCTAACAATCTCCCACAAACGAAACTCGAACTTCTAACCTCAACTGCTAACACAAAGCAGACTTGTGGGTATACAATTCAGATATCTGTCTCTCCAACCAACTTTTAGCACTTATAAAATAAAGTAAGACCCCTCCAAAGTCCTCTTTCTCTCTCTGTCAATTGTTTTATTACATCAAACCTTCAACTCTGACACCCAAGAGAATAATTCCACCAAATAGCATATCTTTACAATGCATGTGCACACAATTATATAACAAAATTATAACCCGCTCCTGGCCGTTGGATGTCTCTCTGCCATCACAAACAGAGCACGTTCGTAATTATATCTGCTGCGGTAAATGGAGTAAAAACTATCTTTTGCGCTCAAACTTAGCTCGATATATATAGACAGGTACGTGGACGAGGCCGTCGACTATTGTTTTCAAAACGCCCACTACAAAAATTTTCCTATTTTCTAACATATATGCCAACGTCGGTCGTTGTAGTTAGTCGACGTCGACGTAGTTGTCGTAAGCGTGTTAATGAAAAATGGCGTGAAAATAAACGTACACTGAAATAAAACTGGAACATACATGTTGGAAAGAGAGCTACTTAATGAAAATGACTAGTACCTTAGTGCAACTAATTGTACCTAAAAGCCACCACACCATTAAGATAGATATTAGTTAAGGAAAAAAAAAAACAACTAGGCAGGTGGTGGTGGTACATGGCTCTTGATATCCATTCCCACTGAAATTCATCAAGGACTAAGAGTGGGAACATGTGTGGGTAAGGCAAACTATAACATGTTCTCATCATGTTTCTTTATGTTTGCTAGATTTTTTTTTCTGCTATCTCTTAACTTTTAAGGTAAGTAGGAAACAAGTAAAACTACTTTCCGACAAAATCTTTTTTTTGTGTGTGTTTATAAAACACTTTTAATGTCAGTTTAACTATCAAGTAACATTGTAAAAGTTGGTTGAGAGCTTTGGACAGCGCAGACAGAGTTAAACTCCAAACATGCTGGAAAAGTTTTAATCTGCACAATTTCATATTATGCAGTTTTCGAGATACAACATCGACAGTGGTCTCCCGACCAAGTAAAGTAAAATGCCACTGATCTTTTAGTGAGGTGGAACTCTGGGAGAGTTGTAATTTGATTCAATAGAGAATGAAGATTCAGCAGGTTGTGAGTTTTCATTGCATCAGAAAGTCCCGGAAACTACAAAAACAAGAACGGAGTTCAATTTTAACATTGAAAAACTTTGGCTGTGTAGAATTTAACTTTTTTCCATCCAATTGAGCAATAGTCAGGTCCTGGTGAAGGTTTATATAAAACAATCTCATAAATTGTTGAGCAAACATGAAATTGTCAACTAATTTCGAAACTTTGTTTGATCCGGCGTTTCCACTCACTCTAATTACACTTTATCTAAATTTAATCAAAAAAAAAGCCCGTGCGATATAATTTCTATGCATAAATTGTGAGTCGTGTTCTTTCTTTCAACATTACATTTTTTTTCTATTGAATAAATAATAACAAATAAACTAAAGATTTTCCATATCACACAATTTTTTGCTATTTCTGGTTTTTGTTTAAAAAGGACAATTATACTGAGAAAAACTTCAATCTACCTCCTTTTTATGAAAATGAAAGGATAGCATTACTAGCAATTTTGCCTGAATATATGTACTTGTTTGTACCTAGTATGTCGTGCGATGTTTGCAGAAATCAAAATTAATAAATATGGTACACAAACAGTGTTGAACAGATTAATTGGGACAAATTCTTGAATCGAACTTGAATTTATTGACAAAGTAATACAATCAAAAAATTTTATAAAATTATGTCTATACAAAATTTACAAAGAAGGTACATTTATAGTTCAGAAGGAACTAGAAGAACTATTCTACGCAGCGTTAAAACAACTATATACGAACAGAATGAATGGATTAGGGTTATTATACACGTAAATTTAAATTGAAACGAAGAGAAAAAATAGATAAAAATATAAATTTAGATTAAAAAAACACGGAGTAGGGAAAAATAAATATATAAACGTGGCTTAAAGGATTCATACAGACAAAGAGTATTGATTTGGAGCCTCTAAGGGTTTTGGAAGCTTGAAGCTTAACAAATGTGTGACAGATAGTCCAAATATGCAGACGCCTTTAAAAATATTTTCCTACTAACTATCCGATAAAAGACTTTTGACCGAAAGTGATATTTACCAAAATTTCGTTCCATGCCATATACAACTGAAGTGATTTTTTACAGAAAATAATAGAAACGACTTAAAATGGCCTTCTAACTCTCTTGACCTTAATCCAATAAAAATCGGTCCTTATTAAAGTCAGGATCGGAAAAAAAGGATTGGTAAGGTTCTATGGCGAAGAAATTAAAGACAAGTATTGAGAACTCTAGAGGTAATTTACTATAAAATATTTATATGTATTAGTATACAGATAGCACTTTATTTAAGCGGTAAAAATGTATAATAATGTTTAAGCAGACAAATAAACAGAAAAAAATTAAAGACTTCAAAAAAAATATGGAACCTTAACATCGTTAATGTTCAACAGGGTAAGGAGTCTCTTCAAGCCAAAAAAGAAACATTTTAGTTCTTAATCAGAGCTTCCTATGGCTACTCTTTTATAAACATATTTAAAAATATTTTAAGCCATCACTCAAAATCTGACTTCTAATTAATTTGCACACCAATGTATTGTAGTATAAATAAACTAGTTATAAGTTATTATGTGGTTTTCAGGCCACTTTTTTTTTGTAATATTTAGTTTGCTTGATTTATTTCTGTAAAATGAAAAAGATGATGAACAACTGCATTTTTTAAAAGAATTTTTTGTTATTTTCCTCCTCGTACTGAGTTGTCCAGATCTCTGGAATTTTCCCTTCAGTTCTGAGTTGTCCACACTTTTGGATCTTATAAATTTTCGTTTATTTGAAATAAGGCTGACCCAATTTAAGTTCATCTTCACCAATGTGCTTATAAAAATTCCCATACACAATGAATGAGGAATGTCCACCGTAATATTATTTCTGCCCCCTCACATCGATCGAGATTTTTCACATCTCCTGATGTACAGGAGAGCTCCATTGATAAAATGAATTTTTCAGGATTATGAAAACAATTGTATACCAATGTCAAATAGGATTAAGTTTTTAAACGATATAAACATAAAAGTCCTTTTCACCCATCAGATGTTCACATCTTGGCCGCTGTGAAATTCGAAAAAAATAATCGTTCATATGAACAGTTTGACCATTTGCCAATGACGTCCGACATATTTATGAATAATACAATCGATAAAATTCCACATTGAAACTACGCCACCAACCGCATTTCATCAATTTGAAGGGATTTAAATATACAGAGATAAACTTGTGTAATTGATAGATAAAACCTTTATTTATAAGTTAACCATCGTCATCGGCAAAAAGCACCATGTTTTCTTTTTATTTTTTTTGAGAATGACGCCTGCTTACATCTCAGCTGACATGGAAACCCTCGAGAAGATGTGTCAGCATTATTTCTATTTTCCTTCACGTGAACTCTCGCCCATTATCATAAGCGTAAAAGTGAATTTTTACGTTAATCAATCAATTGCTGAGACCAGCTGAGCAGGACTTAATATCTAATAAAATTTCCATTAGTTTTTGTTTTGTCACCTTGAAGTTATAGGTGTCAAGCGTGACACTCTAGGGGAAATTTCGGCAATGTATACATATAATTTTCTTATCTTTCGTCCGAAACCGAATCTATCATCAGAGATAGGAAAAGCTTTACCTGATGGGTATATTCGTTCCTCTATGATTTACTAAAAGGTGTGCACCACGCGCAATGACATGAGAGACAGCAAAACAAAAAAAAAACAAATAATAATTTATTCATGATGAGTAGTTCCGGATGTCTAACCTGGAGGTTTATTATTTTTTCACTTGACAAACAGTACGATGCATGGCAGTGGCAGTGAGTCCGCTTGCCTTAAATCAGGATACATACGGAATTAGAACAAAGCGTGGTGTCTTTTGCCAGAGAGGAGGAGTGACATGAATTTTTTATCAACAACAGATATAAGACAGCTTAACAGGGACACCAGCAAGTGATTGGCATGGCTATTCGCGTTGTCACACATGTCCTTGAAATCAATTTGGTATTTTACTGACGGATTTTGACTGACACCAAGAGGTTTTTGTTTTCTTTTATTTTTGTTTTTCGGTGGGATGGAGACATATGAACGAAAAGCAATTGACGAGATGAAGTCCATCGGAAGCGATCCTTTTACACCAAGCTCTTGAAATGTCTTTTAATGACCAGTTTTTGGACGTAAAAAGGACGAACGTAAAGTTTTAGTTAGAGATATCCTGTTTTTCCTTTTTGATTTTAGTCGGAACTCCGCTGCTCTTAAATTCCGTCTACGTAACCTCCTCTGGCTCCCTCTCTTAATGCTACGTTTTCTGTTAGTTAGTCCTTTGCAAGGAGTTCACCAATATTCCTCGGGCAAAAGCTTTTAACCTTGAACTATAAAAAATAATGTGGTCATCAACACAACCTTTAGGAACAACCTTTTCTTTGAGTCTGCAAAAAATATTAAAGGAAGGTCTTTAGTCTCATTTTAGTCTACAGATTGTCTCGTAGTATATAGTCATATAGTCACCCTTAATGGTCCGGAGCGACTGAAGGGTCTTACAGTTTGAGCACACTTTTCTATTACTTAAAAAGCTTGCACTGGCTTTTCCGTTGAGAACCTTGTAATGTAAATGGACACTTCGTCGGAACATGCAAATTGGCCTAACAAATTTTGGTTTGAGCTTATGCTATGGTATTATGCTATGGACGGGCCAAAATGCTCACCGGGTCAACATCTGGTGAAAAATGTTTGGGGAATACTGGTTATAAAATTCTACCCCAAAAACACGCATCACAGATCTATAAATGGTCAAAAAGGGTCGTGGAGAGTGTTGGGATAAAATTGGCTAACAAGCCTCTAAAATTTCATGGACAATATGTTTAATTGATTTTTTAATTTAAAATTACAAATACTTGCAAATATTTCATTCAGTTTTTCCTTAAAACCTATTATTTTTGTACTGGCTATATAGTTATGAAACATTAGAAATATTTTGATCGATTTTGACAAATTTTACAAATTACCCTAGGAAGTCTAAAACAGTATTATAAGATGGAGTGTAAGTGATTCAGTCTTAAGCCTTCCTGTAACCTACACTCGAATTAAAGGTTCGGCTTACGGACATGTGATATAAACTCTAATTGTGTTTTTTGAATGTTTAAAAAACTTGTAAATGCATGAATAAGATGTTAGTTCACCAGTCAATCGTAGTGCTATTGGGGTTATGACATGATATTTATAGTTATTTCTGGAGGTGTGGGGAGATAAAACAATCAAACTTTGAGAAACAATTTTAAAAAAAATGTGCATACCATTGTAATTTGAATGAAAGTTTCACAGCCGGGTTCTAACCCAGACAACTCCACTAAAATTGTGACTGAAAGGGTAAATATGAACTAAATAAAATGAGCTAAAAATCCCATCCAAATAACTGTTAAATAATAAGTAATCGAACACATGTCTTAAATTTTCAAATTACAAATACTTTTTCAAATCAAAATTTGCATACGCTTCGATGTCGAATATTTTTCTGGCTTTTAAAGTTGTAGAATAGTTTACATGCGCTCTATATCTTTTTTTTTTTAATAGCATAGTTCAATAGCAATCAATAGGCAATTTGCGATCTACTCGCTCTTCATCCAACCACTTTCGCTCCAAGATCTAGGATTCTGAAATTTAAAAGATCATCTTTTTTTTAATGGAAATGTAGATCGGCGCACTGTTAAGTGGTATGTTGCTCTTTTTCCGTAGTCGATTAATATTTTTCCAGCCTAACTCTTAGAATATCCTATTGATTGCCCTTCGGCTGGCCTTTTTTCAGGAACTAGTTGCATTGTTCATCTTTCGACCTTGAGCTAGATGTTCGATTTACCCAAAGACTAACAAACTAAATGGTGTGACCTACTACGCGAACTTGAAAATATGAAATGCAAAATTATAATACTTAGATTTAATCCAAGAAGAGGCATCCCTTACGTGGAAGACATTTTTGTTACAATTTATAAGAGGCAAAGGTACGTGGCACGTTTACACTGCAGGTAGGTAAACCAGTTTTTCTTACACTGGCGTTTTTTTTTATTTTCTGTCATAGATTCTTTACAACTGTTTTCTTAGCCTAGTTTCATTCTTGTCTTGTCTTAAAGTAATAACGTGAAAAATGTGCTTTTCAAAAGTCTCTATACAAAAAGCATAACTGCAACCATAAAGCAACCGAATCGCGCCACGTTAGTTTTTAGGTTAAGTGCCGGCAGCAAAACGCGCGTAAGCTTACAACACACATGAATACATAGCACGTTCATATGCAAATAAACGCGAACAAATCTAGTTTGCAAAAAAAAAAAACTGCCCATTAAAGATTTTTTCTTCTTCATTCGCAAAATAACAAAGTTCCAAGGGATTCAAACAAATAATAATAGTGAAATAATTTAAACTTAGTCCGGATTGAGAGCTCATCAAACACAAACAATAGTTGCACCTGATTACATTTCATTGCACGAAATTAATCCCATTTGTATCCATTGATTCTCTGTCGCAAGCCTTAATCATCGACCAATCAATCACACTGTTACATAAATAATAGATTAACAAATTAACACCTTTTAGGGAGTGCTAATGGCGACAGCATTTTATCATGACATCAATAAAATTACAACTTTTCCCTAGTAATTAAACCACCCCATAGAGCTGAATTTTTACGTATTCCCCCCATCCTGCAGTTTTCAAAATAGATTTAGTGTGAAAATTTATGACTCGAGATATCTGCCAAAATAAAATAATTCTACCCATCAGATTGTAGACAAATGTATCCGGAAACTTCAGAGACCGTCAATCGATATAATTCAGGTCAACCAGAAGCACAGGACACACGCACAGTCTATATACTTTGCTTTAATTACACGAGTGTTTTATGTGCATAACACATAAAAAAAGAAATAAAAATAAATTGAAAAGAAAGGGACTGCCCCACTGGCAAGAGTCTGTTGAAGGACAACGCTATGCAATTAAAGTAACAAATTGAGATTGTAGACTATTTGCTTTTAAACGAAAAACGGGCTCTTCTAATCGATTTTGACTGCAAAGTCGGCAGACATAAATCACATATGTAGATACAGAGAATCTTTTTTTTTTGTTGGAATCCTGCCCACAAGTGTTGAAGCCAGCCGCATTAAATTTCCCACTCTTAGACTCGCATGCAGTCAGATCCTCCGTCGACGACGTCGCCATCGTTGTAGTCGGCGGCAACGATGATAACGCCGACATCGTCCAACAGTTTTTAACAACCTGTTAGTACAGATTCTTTGCATTCCAATGCTGTTTCAAGTACGCGGAGCATCGCACCCCGTCTCTTCGTTGCGACAGCGACAACGACGACAACGGCATGGATGTGGCTATTCCTCCTGTATGACCCACTACCTAAGCATGGTGCTGGTGCTGGTGCCGAGCTGACATCGATCGATTGTCTCTCGTGCATTGTGTGTATTGTTTGCTGACTAATGGTATCTGTATCTACCCTCCAGATACTTTTGCTCGCAATATTGTCAGCTCAGATGTTTCGAGAGGAGCCAAATCGGAAACGTACACCGATGGCGCGATTCTCATTCTACCCAATAATCCTCTTTTGCCAAGGAGCAGACGAAGTTTTAAGACGACGAGAACTCAAAAACAATAAAATACAAGGACTATCAAAAGTATAATATCTAAACCAGAAATACGGGGAATCATCCTCCAGAAGGGTGAATGGTGGCAGAAAAGACAAAAAAAAAAGGATCTTCCTGTTGTTGCTCGTCGTCCTTCGTGAGAGTGAGTTCCCCAACGAAGACGATGGCACTGCGCAAATCAAAAAAAAAAACTATGCGAAAAGGATAAGACACTCGCCAATGCTGTGTAATAAACAGGGAGCAATATACTGCCGAGACTGACCCATACACCCGTCCATGCACACACACTGCCAACAGCAGGGGTGATACACAATTGGGGGTTGCTGCCTTTGCTGCTGCTGCTGCTGCCGTCGCTGGTTTAAGGGGTGCAAAGTGAGCAGAAACAAAAAAGGAAAATAAAAATTGAAAAGAAGAAAACAGGAGAACATTACATTTTCTTATTTCCTCCTCTCCAACTTCTTCATTCAAAATTCTGAAAGATACGTACGTGAGGGTGGCAAATGAAGAAATCTCCGATGTTGCTCGCCAGCAAATAATCCACAAAATATCCATGCACTGTGTATTTAGATTTAAATTTCTCAATTTCTTTTTTCTCTCAAACTCTCAAGGTATTTCCAGACACTATAAATTGCCTCAAAACCCAACTAATCGACCCTCAGACCGACAATCATGTATCTACTAGGCGTGCGACGACCGTATTTACTCCGAAATAAATTGCTGGATGTGCGGGCGAATCGTTGACGCAAATCCCAGTACGATACGATTATTAACATTATTTATGTGCATTTTATTTCACTTTTTTTTTGGTCGATATAGCGCACCCATTACTGGCTTTTATTTATTTATTCCCCGACTCGAACCGTTTATGTGAAGATTTGCAGCTGACGAACGACCACGACGATGACGGTGACGGCGACGACGACGACGACCACAACGACAAGCCACTTTCCAATGTTGCGACGAGATGCAAAAATCTGCCACTAGCTGCGGAGATACAAGAAACTGCGCGTAAATACAAGTTACAAGTACTGAAGTTATGTATGCCTTCCGGCTGCGAATTACTCGACACAAGGCGACTATTATTAATTACTCAAACTTCATCAGACGAGTGCGTGCTGATTTTCTGAGCTAATACGACTCAAATCAAACAACAAAAACAACGGCAAAACGAAAACAATTTAAATAATAATTCAACCCCGAAATGTTGTTGTATGAACCGCGAACCGCCGCACCATTTCGCCCGAATATTTTTTACGAAAATCCACCGATGAACTGATTCCAAGTAAATTCGAAATACATACATACACCGACAACGACAACGATGAAGGGAAATTTTCTGCTGTCTACTTGATGCCGCGTACAAGAGTACGAGACAGCTCAGGGAGCACAGGAAACATTAGGGGCGCACCAAGAATCAGTCGCGCGGAGAAAGTACTGCGGTTTCCCCTTCGGTCGATTAAAAAAAATACAAAAACTAAAAGGAAGAAAAGAACGAACGAATGTTGCGGCCTATTGTAGGCTGCTACGCCGCTGAGTATGTTGGATGAATCGCTGAATTAGAATGATAACAGAGCACAGTACGTGCAACATATGTATAGAATTTTGTGTGAATTGAGTGGTAGATACAAGTTTATTTCCAGGGCAAATGGGATACGATGAAGTGTCCCACAGACATGCGTAGACAGTGCTCGATGGGGATTTTGTGTGTAGCAAGTGCAAATGAACAGAGTGGCGAACTGAGTGCTTGACTAAGTTCCTATAATGGCATAAGTTCGTGACAGAGTGCTATAAATCAATTGTAGGCGCGTGGGGGAGAGAATGAAGAAAAGAAAAAAGAACAACCCTTAAAATTCACACCCCAGTGATTGTGATAAAGCTTTTTATTCAATTAAGTGTTGCCAGAGTTCGTTCGACAGTAATGAGTAAGCGAGTTATAAGAAAGACTACATTTCATTTAGTTCTGTCGTGCTCCTGAAAAAAGTTAAGAGTGTATCTCTCGATGGAAACTACAGACAACTAGCGCATTCCTATCTCAGGTCAATTGTAATAAGTTGTAAAACGCTGCGCATACTATGCAAATACATTTAGTGAGTAGAGTTTGATTTCGATATCAGAGTGGCTCCTTCCAAGGAATAGCCATAAGATAACACACATTCATTATACACAAAAAGTATAAAGCATACAAAAAAAATACTGATAACATCAAAGCCTTACTTTGTGTCGTTTTGCAGTTGCGATGTTTCAAAATTATAGTGGTTTCGAAATTGCGTCGATTTTATTTTAGTTTGTGTTGTTCAGTGAATTACAATGCGTGGGAATTATGAAATTAAAACAAATAGAAATCATCTATACAATTTACATTCGATCTATTTCCTGTTTTTCTGATTTTAATTAACCACACAAAGCGAGGCTTCGTTGTATACAAATATTGGACTGACCGAATTTGTAAGGAAAAGAAATTTATGAAAGTTGCAATAAAAAAATCTTTGCGCTGGAGTTTTTATAGATAAAATAATATGAATAGAGTACAAATATAGAACTGCACTTCTAACCTTAATGTTCCTTGGCCACTTTAATTTGGAGTATAGTGGAGTAACAGCCCTATTCATTAGCTTGAAACAACAAATAAAAAGAAAACTTAACCTAACTTATAAACTAACAGAAAACTTAAGCTAACTTGATAATTAAGGGTAGGACAAACTTAAATCAGAAGATATGAATGAAGTTACACCTACGCAGATGGATTTATTTAAGGCGTAAGAGGTATAATGGGGTGGAAGGCTTTCGGTCGTCTTCAATTGCAACCGAACAAATTGAATCTTTCTCTAATTGCTGTGACTAGTAAAAATTGTAACTCAGTGAGCAGCCTAGCTTTCTTATTGTATATTCTTGTGTTTTCTAAGAGAGTCAAATTTTAGGTAGATTATTTGTTAGGAAGATAAGTTAGATTCTAATAGATAGAGAAATGCAATAACATAATAAACCATATTGTCTCAAAAAAAAAATAGATTTTAGTTGCATTCCACTTAGGAAGGCCGTAGCTAAGAATTATCTCAGATACTTACTTAAAAAAATAATTTAATGCAACTTAAAATAGTAAGAGGTCCCAATGCCAATTATCTTCATTCGTAGAATTAATCAAATCTTTGAAACCCACTTTGCTAGTATTTTGTTTTTCTGGCTTATCCTGTTATTCAACATGCACTTCATTTTGTTAATATACTTACAATGTTTTAAATCGTAAGTAAATAGAAAAAAAATGACAAAATGAACTACCAGGCTTTTCAACATAGGCTCCAGTTCTAGACAAGGTTTGTTGGTTATTATGTGTGTCGATTTAGAATTCACGATAGAACCAGGAGGTCAAATAAGAAAATTAAGTGTGCAAGGACCCTACCTAATAGGCTTTTACATTAGTTTTAATTCTATAAGTTACTTAGTTAAAATTATGTTAAATTAATCTATTTCAAAAAATGATATGAAAGATTGTTGAAAGTATTCAATATAAATCTAACCTTTAATTCTCAGTTTCACACAGTTCATGTGACTAGTAGATTAAGACAGCAACTTAATATTTAAGTCTTGTAATCATAGAGGCGCGAAGCCGCCAGCATTTAATAATGGGAAGATTATGATGTGAAGCCTACCATTAAACATTTCAATGACAAACACTCCAAAAAAAACTACTCTACTTTTGAACACACCTCGTAAAAAAAATATAAAAAAGACAGCTGATAGTAAATGTCAATTAAATAACATCCAACCCCTACACCCTCGATTAACAAATACCATTTTAAATGATTTATCTAGGCGCAAACTAGCGACGTCCAAAGTCCAAAATTTTCAGTGATGGTGCTTTTTTCTTATTCCTTTAGTAAAAATCCAAAATGGCACCGACCGGCTTGTTAGTTGTCTCTAATGTTAAGCGCATCCATCAATCACTAAGTGCAATTCAAAAGTATGTTAAACACCTGTACATTCATTTGAATATTCCGTCGGCAAGGATAAATCCAGTTCCTTCATGGAACAAAGTAATTTCTCAAATTTATACAGAGAGTTTAACCAGGACGCCACAAATTGATTTGAAAATCTTAATAACACCTCTCAAATCGTCGTTTTGTCAGCTGCCGAAGAAGATTGATATGCTCTTCTCGGACGCGCAATATCCAGAGGTTTGCGATTCGATTCGAGCGTGTTATAACATTCCTAGTGAAACGATATTCTTAGCCGATGAACATTCAGCAGATATTGCCGACCAACAGAATCATGATCAGGAGACAAAAGTCTATGATACAGTTGTGCTCGGTGGGACTTTCGATCGTATTCATGTTGGTCATAAAATTTTCTTAACAACCGCAGTATTGAGGGCGTGTAAAAAGCTTGTGGTCGGTGTTACGGACGAGAATATGCTTAAGTGTAAGAGACGAGACGGTGTGCTTGATGTCTAACTAAATTTTTCTTTTTTTTTATTTAGCGAAGAAACTTTCTGAGCTCATTTTGCCAGTACAGCAAAGAATCGATGAGTTGAAGGAATTCCTGCAGGAAATTGATTCTACTCTGCAGTACGATGTGGTACCGATTTCAGATCCGTTCGGACCAACTCAAACTGATCCTGATATGGATATGATTCTTGTGAGTGCAGAAACTATACGTGGAGGTCACAGGGTGAATGAAATTCGAGCAGCCAAAAACCTAAAGCAATTAGATGTATGCTGCATCGATATTGTGGAAAAGCCCGTGGATGATGAGAATAAAGAATTGAAAATTAGCTCCAGCAATTCGCGGTTGGATATACTCGGAACAAGAATTCGACCGACAGAGGTGAGTAAAGAGTTTCAAGGCTAAGGGACGTAGACAAGATATTTTTGGACACTCCTTATCTTGTATGGAATTAGTTAGGTTAGGAACGATGATCATACTTGGATTTTGCACTTGTTGCATTGTACCTTCAATCACAAACTGTTTTTCTCGTTCATTGTGTTTTAATCTGCTTATTTATCGTCGCGAAAAGAATCGGACGTTTGTAAAAGTAGCAGAATGAGATACATTATTTGGCATTATACTCGATAAGCCCTATGCTGACGATCAACACAAAATATTTTTCTTGTTAACTGAAATAATAGCCAAGGAAGAGCATCAGTTTCAAGAGATTAAAATAATTTCATCAAGCTAAGCAACAAGTTGTTGAATCATAAAAATTATGCACGCAGATATTTCATTCGAAAAATTATACCGTTGAACTGTTCAAGAAATTAAAACGCTTGACCCTTTCATGTCCGGTGTTGTTCGTGTGGAACATAAATCTCATCTGTTGACGACTCATAAATATTCTCGTAACTGTAGTGTCTTAAGTTCATTTAAAAGCCGAAATTCAGCCCATTCAAGCCTGCATCCGACATCCCCTTTACTTCATTGTTGGTAAAGTGTAAAAAATGTTTCCCCTACGGTTGGAATAAGGTGCTGTCAATTGTGTTATGTCTGCAACGCTTCTTGTTTCTCCAAATATTTTTTTCCAATAATCCGTCTTTTTTTTTCTAGCAAAGAAATAATCTACCAGAGAAGCCTTACATCATTGGCCTCACCGGTGGAATCGCAAGTGGAAAGAGTAGAATGGCTCAGACACTCCAAAACCTTGGTGCCTTCATTTTGGACTGTGACAAGATCGCCCATGAAATCTACGAGCCGGGTCAAGATTGCTACCAGAAAATAATCGACCATTTCGGTGAGAACATTCTAGCTGCTGATAAACGAATCGATCGCACAAAACTAGGTCCCATTGTGTTCACGGATCCATCTGAATTGGAAACACTTAATGGCATTGTGTGGCCAGAGCTACAGCGAGAAGTTAAACGCCGTATAAAGTTAGCTCACGAAAGTAGCAACGTAAATGTGGTAGTGATAGAAGCTGCTGTTCTCCTGAAAGCCGGCTGGGAAACAGAATGCCATGAGGTCTGGTCGATGATCGTCTCACCAGAGGAGGCCGTACGTCGAATCATGAAGAGGAATAGTCTGACCGAAGAAGAAGCTCGCAAACGTATTGCCAGTCAGCTAGACAATCGCACTGTTGTAGAAAAATCAAATGTGGTCTTCTCATCTGAATGGAGTTTCGAATACACTCAAAAACAAGCAGAAAAAGCATGGAACATGCTTACAGCCGAATTACAATTAGGAAAACAAACCTCAAAGTCATGTCTTTGATAGTTCTTTGTCAATTTAGTTTAAAAAAGAAAATTGGAACAATAAAAATAAATATTCGGGGTTGGCTCGGGAGTCGCAGCAGCTTTACAGTTTTAATGACTCTCTCCTCTTTTGCCAATCACACGCTTAAAATCGCTCATCTTTGTTGTCATCAGCGGTGATCCGATAAAGCTGAGCGCATCAATTTGAGTCACCTCGCTTCCGGACTGATTGTTGCGGACATAGATCTGGATGTTTTGGACGTTCTGGAATTTTACATAGCGCAGATTCACGGGTTGTCCTTCTAGGTCTTTAGCTGATAAACTGAAAGGAAGAAAATTATAAATTATGCTACGGTTAGGAGAGATATGAGTCTCTAGCTTACGTTAGATCTTGCACGGGGGTGCAGGTCTCTGCCATGTCAAAGTCTACAGTTCTAGGTTGATTGATGAAAAGTTTAATTTCTTTTGGCCCGAGATTCAGCGGCGCTTTAAACTTAAGCGAGTGAATCTTCACGACCTGGTTGAATGTTACCGACAGAATCAACTGCTCGTCAACGTCCGACTGTAGGTAGCCGCCCTCCATCTCGAAGCAGTGCAACATTGGATGGTCGTCTGCTTCGTTCAGACACTCACATTGTTGCTTCGATATAAACGTATTTAATTCCATCTGAAATGAGCAATATATATATTTGTGGTTATCGAATGCCGATAACGATCTGATGCTTTTAGTTAAGCGTATTTTCTTTAAAATAAATAAATAAATAAATATACTAAATCAGCAGTTTGTTGGTGGAACTTCCTTCACGTCTCTGTGCAGCGATTTGGCTTAGGTTTTGACTATTTAGAGACTTAATGGCGGCCTAACCATTACTTAAAATTGAATTCTTTTTAAGCAGATAGCAAATAAAATTTTTAAGAGCTGTTTCTTCTTCAAAAATATCTCTTCTTGTTTGGCTAGCCACTTTTGAACAACAATTAGCAAGGGTTGATAAACTATTTTAATACACTTCATCCTAATAGTTACTAATATTGCTCGCTTATGGAATGTTTCTACAATGCCGTGTTAAGGTTGGAAAAATAATACATGTCCAAAGCGATTCATCTTGCTTCCCCTACGTAAAGTTTTTTGAACACTCAGCAATATTCCAGAAAGTTTTTGTTGTTGTCTTCAAATGGCCACTGGAACTTCTAAATAAACATCCGGATGTGTAATGTGAATTCGGGACACATATCTTTTAGTACAAAAATTAATAACTTTAACTAGAACTACTCTGGATTAATTAATATTTATTGTAGAACTTCGCGATTGATCATATAATGTATAAGCTTAACGAATAAAGTAATAAATAAAATAAAAAAAAATAAATAACGCACCAAGCCCTGTCCGTAATCCTCGCTAGAATCATCACCATTGCTGGTGCCAATGTGCAACTGAATTTTTGCTTCCAGTCCGTTCACATCAGCTCCTTGCATTCGATCGATTTTTGCCTAAAAGAAATATACATAATTCTCTTCCAACACCACACTCCTGTTTATTCTATTCCAGAAGAACTTACTCGATTTCTGTAAAAGATAAAAGTAGGCATGGCCGATACACCCTGGCCAGCAGCAGTATCTTGGCACTTGTCGACGTCTACCTTCAGGAACACGGCTTTAGGATACTTGCTGGGTAGCTGGTCGAAAAGTGGAGCTATTGTCTGGCATGGTCCACACCTACGCAAAAAAACACGTATGAATTTCTTTCGAATACTCGTAACAAAGATGAAAAAAAAAAAAAAACTCTTCTTTACCATGTTGCACTAAAGTCGACCACAACTAAACGAATTCCAGCGGCCGCAAGTTCGGCCTGGAAATGACTTTCATCATTGATTGATCGTACAGACATGTTTGCAAACTATTAAAGAATATTCTTTTTCTTTGTTTGTAACAGAATTAATTGCAAATGCTTGAATATAGAAATGCTCCTAGTTTTATTCTCACAAAAAGCTGACACCAAAATGATTTTTGACAGCTACGCGGAATGAACACGATGACTGGCAGCCGTACAGTTAATTTTCCTTACAGTTCAGTGGATGAATTTTGATTCATCTAAGTGATGGTAATGTCGGACTTATGAACAAAACCAAATATATTTTACTGAGATTTAAGCAAATCGTTTTCTACAGATATTAATATTTTTGACTCTTCAGCACAAAACACATTTGCAGAGTTTCCAAATACTCTTCTCTTACGCGTACCACCGTCATAAATGTGACCTTTGACAAAAAACCAAAGATTTAATATTTCAAACAACAAATTTTTGTGTACTAAGTGAAAATGATGTATTTCATTGGCATTTCTCGATATGACAGCTTGGCAACTTTTTTAATTAATCTGATACTCAAGGGGAGTTGAAACGAATAAAGGTCCTTAAAACTGTATTCAATATTAGTGTGTAAGGGGTGTGCCATCTAGTGATACCTTTTTAAATCATCGGTTATTTTAACACTGACAGTTATTTCACTGCAGAAATCGTGTTATCAACCATTTTGGTAGCGTCAATTGGCCGCCTTGGAGCTGCGATTTGACCCCTTTGACATTATGCTTTTGCTTTTGGCCAATAACATTCAAGCAATCCGCTATGAACAAGGTTTTGGGAATTGAACAACGTTGTGTTCCATAATTAATGGGAATATTTTCTATAATAAAGCCAAATACGTGGAAAAAATTTAATTTTGTTCATTTTGTTGTTTTTTTTTAAAGAAACTTATATGTATAGTATAAAGTTATGAATCTTTGAAGAATATACATTTTGCATTTGTTTGCAACTAAGATCTGATTTCCGCCATGAAAGTGTTGAAAGAGGAGCACAATTTTTCTTCTTGAAAACCTCGTAAGTAAGGATTACAAAGATTGTAATCCTAGGTACCTTGCAGTGCATCAACTCACAGCTGCATATTTTGCAGTACACGGACAATTCAAAAGCAAACATACCTAATAGTTTTTTTTCCCGCTTTTGACACTTTCTGTCATTGAGTGAGCGTTAAATAAATGCCTTGCCGCGAACAATTAGAATCGTTTAGTATTTAGTTAAACATTTAATTTAAAAATGGCATCGGGGTTAGAGGCTTATGTTAATCACACAGTTTCAATTATAACAGCCGATGGAAGAAATTTCATTGGCACCCTCAAAGGCTTCGACCAAACAATCAACATTATCTTAGATGACTCTCACGAACGAGTCTTCTCAACATCAGCTGGGATAGAACAAATCGTTCTTGGACTGCACATAATCCGAGGAGACAACATCGCTGTGATTGGACAAATAGATGAAGCGGTTGACTCGCGATTGGACTTCAGCGCTATTAGGGGCGAACCTCTAGGGCCTGTGGTTCACTAGTATTTAAATGATGTACATAATACACAAATAGACTCAAATAAAACGAATTTCGAAAGCAATTGTATGCATTGATCTTTATTCGTAAACTTTAAACGAGATGCTTTTACATTCTAGAGATTTTAAGTCAACAACAACGGCTGTCTGAGTCTTCGCGAACGAAGGAACACAGACGAGGCGCGTCTTCTGTCCTTCGCTCCCAGTGTGAAGGCCAGTTTTGAACTCACCACAGTTGCCGGCAAAATAGACGGATGGACATTCCTTCATGATGAAAGGATCATCATCGACATAGGGGTAACAAGCCAATGTGTCTGGAGACGTGGGCGATATGTGCGCCCACTGCAGCGTGGAACGCAACGCATCCAGTGGGTCCTCAATGTCGGTGTTTCTTAGAAGATCTCGAATATTTTGGCCTGAGGTCCCAACCACCAGCCGATCGGCTACCTCGCAGGCATAGGGATTTGTTACACTGTGGAATGATGAGTTACGTGAAGCTTCTGCAAACATGCACCGGTGGAAGGGCTGCTGCGGCAGCATGAAGTTGGCCGGGTCAAATTCACCGGGCATCAGATCAATGTGGATCGTTTGCGACCATTTGGCGAAGTACTTGTCCAGATTTTTCACCGCCAACACTGTATCATTCGACTCACTGGACTTCATTTGCAGACCAAACTGCTTCTTCTCGGCACTCGAACGCACAGAGTTCCCAGCCACAATGACCCGCACGGCATTCCTGGCACTTGCATCTATGTTTCCACTCAACCAGTGCTGGAACAGGTTCAGTGAGTCACTAAACTCATGGCACCTAGTCTGATCTAATCCTGACACAAGAACAATGGACGTTGGTTCCGACAATTCGGACAGTGATCTTTGTGGGCCACTTTCATAGAAAATTGCTTCATCCACCACAAATTTTCCATCCTCTTCTATTGTTCCAAACACAGCACAGACCACTCCGGTGGCGATGAAGCGTGCATCTATCTTACCAACTAAACGCACTCTCTGAAGCTCGTCTTCCAGGATCAGTTTGTCGTCTGGATCTGTGTAGTGCTGTCTCTGTGGCTGTGGGGCCAGTTGGTTCTCCTCTGATATTTCTTTTAAGATGGACGGCTTGAAGGCTTGGTGTTTGAACACGGTTCCAATAAGGATACATTTTTCAGACACTTCCTCCCGAAGTTCACACAATTTTTTGATGGGATATTTGGTGCCCCATTTCTTGATGGCCTGAGGTGTGAGGAGTTTTGTGCACTCGTTCAACCGGTAGGCATACAAATGTGAGAACTGTTTTTGGTAATTTTGGGCCTTAATAATAAACTTATCCGACAAATTGTTATAGTTCACCTCGAGACGTTTTATTTGCGGGGGCATTGCGATGTAAGACAAAATTTATACAATTAGACGAAAACAGACCACAACGAACCGTCAGCTTATTCGAGTTCCCGCAAAAATTTCTTTGACAGCAAAACATTGTGGTCGTGTGGTGAATTTAAGATGGTTAGAAGAAAGTGCCTCCACTTCTTGACGATAATAAAAAACAGTTTTAACATAAATGCCAACATGTGTTGAATACATTTCAATTTTGAAGTTTGAAAAATTCAAGAGAGCCTTGATTTGCGTCGTTATTTGGGAACACGAAAACACAAAGCTAATCGAAACTATGCAAATTGGATTAATAATTTCCATTTAGTTTAATTCTTTAATTCGCATGTATTGTAATTTTATGAAAGACGCAAACCACAATAAAAACGATTAAGCTTCGAAACGATTCAAATATGAATGACGCAATGCGAGACTTTGGTGTAGTAAACTTACTGCCGCATATCAACCAAAGGTTTCTTTTTCAGTTTCCTTCTGAATTGTAACACGGGTCTTTTGTTGCAAACGAAAGCCGATTCTTTTTCCGTCTTTGTCAGGTCATGTATTACTTTTACTGATTTCCGAAAGATGTTGAAGCCGACTTCGAATTGAGCTGTTAAATTTTGTCGTAGACTTCCAATGTCTGTGCCAATGTTGGCACCAGCATTATGTCCTAGCAGTTCATGCAGGTAATACATTAACTACACCAAGTTTTAGTTGTTTATCACGATTATATATCACTTATTCACCACTATTAATAAATGCGATACTTTCGTATCAGACCATTAATCAATACAGCTCTTTTTTACTCTGGTAACACTGTTTTGTTTAAGTACTTTTGTCAAAAGTGACACTTGAAGTTGTAAAGGAAATACAATTCTGCAGAGAGGCTTTGGTGTTCTCAAAACTTTGAATCGAATTTAGACCCTTTTAGTTCTTTTAGTTTCATCAATAGCTTTTAATTTATAAATCCATCGCAATGTCATTGCGTCCAGATGATCATCGTCGAAAATGGGACAAAGCGGAGTACCAGAGATTGGCGCAGGAGCGTTTGAAAACTGTCAAGGACCCTAGCGAAGAAGGTAAATAAACTTTAAGAGCACTACTCCTTTCCCAAGATTCTAAGGCATTTCACTTCCAGAGCCTATTCAACGTGAGAATCTCAAGCGACGAGACTACAAAGTTGATTTAGACAGTAAACTAGGTAAAAGTGTAGTAATCAATAAAAACACACCCACATCTCAGTCGGGGGGTTACTACTGCAATGTCTGTGATTGTGTGGTCAAGGACTCGATCAATTTTCTGGATCACATCAATGGAAAGAAACATCAGCGTAACTTGGGTATGTCCATGAAAGTCGAACGCAGTACGGTGGATCAAGTCAAAGAACGTTTTCAAGCGAATAAGAAAAAAATGGAAGAAAAGAAAAAAGACTACGAATTAGAGAAGAGATTACGTGAAGCTAAAGAGGAAGAGGAACGCTACAAAGAACACAAAAAGGAAAAAAGAAAAGACAGGAAACGTAAAGCCGACGAAGACTTCTCTGCTGATATGCCTGATGACCTTGCTGCCATAATGGGTTTCTCCGGTTTTGGAGGCTCTAAAAAGAATATTTAAATCTTAGTTTTCGGAAAATGTTTCTTTTTTTGAATTAAAAATATGCGGAATTAAAGTAGTTACAATTATATAGCAATAGATAACAATTTCAGTTGTTATAAAATAGTTTTTATTAAAATAATAAACGATGTTAAATGCCACACGGAGTAAACATTTTTTTGATTCGTTAACGCTGGCATTGGATCTTGGACATTCGGAAGTGATCTGGACACTTTGCATTTGGACTAGAAATAAAGAGTTGTTGACTGAGTGCTAAATAATTGTTGATATACCTTTGGTGGTAGGGCCTGTTGGAATAGCTCGGTGGTGAAGCTTCTGATCGTGGTAGCTGGTTCCAGTCCACACAGCATTGCTGATTTCACGTAGTTGCAGTTGAGAATATCGTTGAAGACGCTGGAATTCAAAAAAAAAAATTGTATCCACTTAGAAAGAAAAGGACCCGCGATCCCATTAGTGGAACACGCGGTCAAGAAGATGGTGATGTTGATGAGACTGACAGGGTGACTGACTAGGCTGCCTTTGGAGTATACTAGATGGATCCAAAACAGAAAGGAACAGGCATGGGAGTGTTTGCTGACCGACAAATATCCAAAATAACGACTCGCCTCTCAGATCATTGTAGAGAATTCATGAAGCAGCACGTTTGCTGTCCATGTGCTTGATAGATGATCAGATTCCTTTACATAAGAAGCCAGGCGGCCATAAGGCTTTGGAAACATTATCTATTCGAGCAAAGATGTTAAAGCAATGTCGTCAATCTTGAACTGAGATGACAAACATCCTGTACTGGGTCACGGGGCACACGGATCGTGAGCAATGAAAAGGCCGACGAATTAGCTAGCTTAGAAGAGAAAACGAATTTAAATAATAACTTGGAGTTCGTTTTCTTCCATGCAAAAAGTAGGCTCAGAGCTACTTGCAGAAGCCATATCAGCAACAAATGCCAAATGGAGTAATTTGAATTACTCCTGTAACATCTATAGGCGGATATGGCCTAGATTGAATAAGAGTAGGGCAAAACAGCTACTCTAGATCAGTAGAGCGAGCATGAGCAGACTGATAGATGCCCTGGTCGAGGCAATAAGCAGCAATCATGATCGGCATGTCCCCTTCAACGATTTCTGCAGAGGCTGCAGAGAGGAAGAGCAGGTGAATCCACTTAACCTTCTTGGAACATGCTCAGCACTCACTAGGATTAGGGAATATACTCTGCAAAGCTACTTCTTTGAGGATTTGAATGAATTGGCTAATGTGGATATAAAACGCCCTACCAGTGTATATAAATTAGTTCAGTGTAAATATGCAATTTTTTTTTACAATTACCAGCCAAATAAAGCTGCTCACTTTTATTATTTGCAGGCAAACGAGTCCAGGTTTGGAACAAATCGAATGAGTGACAGCACAATGGGCCACCTTATGGCCTACGTGAGCCTGCGTTTAATCGCGGCAGTCACTAAGACCTAAGGCCTTATAAGCTAACAACTTTGTGCATTTGTATTCGTAGAGAGTACTTTTAGTGAGTCGATGTCATTATAGATTAGTTCTAGCGCTTGACAGAAATCCAAATCCAAGGTAATAGTTGAACCTACCTCAGTGGCCAAGCTTGTCAACAATCTAAAACCATGACATGTACTAACGTCTTAACAGAAAGCTAGTAGGTCGGTCTTTGGTAAAAAAAAAGGTAGCTGCATTTTATTTTAACAAGATTGAAACTGGTGTGCGGCTCTGGAAGCAGCTGGCGAGAGAGAGAGAGAGAGAGCTCCAACTCCACCCCGGACTGTAGCGCAACTAAATGGGAATAGCTTATTGCATGGCCTATGATCTACGACCTAGCTTTTTGCAGACCTTAAACTACTTCAAAGCACGACCAATTGTAAGTGTTTTATTTTTATATTAAAATTCTCTACTTACTGGCAGCGCACCGTCTGATTCATGTTCTCGTACCAGTCCGGAGATCCTTCGCAGTCTAGAAATTCCTCACGCAGTTCCGGCAGGCAATCGCCGATCTTAGAAAGTTCTGGAATCAATTTTAATAACTGAGCGGCTTCATTTAATTGACTATTCATACTTTTCTTAAGGCGACTATCACCCTGGCACACACTTGAATGATAAAACTTTACTGTGTTCAGCAATTTCATATACAAATTATCTGAGCTCAATGGAATGCATCCCGACAAAGTCTTATTTATTTTGTTGAGTGTATCTTGCACCTCCTTGCATGAATCTGTCAACGAGTCGGCAGTGATAAGCAGCAGCACACGTTCCGGGCTTATTATATACATTTTCGCCAACTGCAGCATAACTTGATTTTCATCACAACCCTCCTTCGGAGCTCTCTGAACAACAATGAATCACTTACTCAAAAGTACTACCACCCCACTCACCGAACCAGGACATCCGGAACCTCCACCACCACCAACGTCACCCTTGTCATCAATAAGACTCGCTACGAATGTCTTAAAATACGATAAATCCACAAAACCATAAACAGTTCTCAAATAAATTAAAATAAAAAATATTGCAATCCTCAGTGAATTCATTTTCAGTCAGACAAAGGGATGACAAGTTAGAGTTTAAATTAAAATCACGCGTTTACTAAGATCATTAATTTTTCTTCATCTATTTTGAATAAATATAATCATTTGTATACACAGTGCCCAAACAATACAATCCTTAATTTAATTTTTATGGTTTCTCCAGTCCCCCTTCCTTGTTTCTGTTCAATTGTATGATGTGTGTGAGACATCCTAGAGTTTAGGTGAAGACAAAACCATTCTCTGTAGGAATGTCCCATGGAATGGTGAAGTAATCATCTGGCAGAGGGGTGCAATGCGTTGACTTGTAGTCACGCAAATGCTTTCGCAGCTGAAATAAAAGGAAAAGCAGTCATTGGGCTTCATGGTTGTTTTTTTATAGAAGTAAAGGGAAACTTACAAGGAAATCTGCCATTTTGTCGCGGGTTTCTGCAGTGTAGTCTTCTCCAATGGCCATGGGGAAAATCTTTCCCTTATCCGAGGCATAGGTTATCAAACGCGCCATACATAGCTCATCATCACCTAATTAAAATCGTTAATAAAATAGAGACAAACATTTGTAAATGAAATCATTTTACCCTTTAGATTGACATCGATAGGTTTTGCCAATAGATTCTTAACCCTGGTCATTTGTTGTGACTGGAAAATGTTCGGGTATCGGAACTTTAACAAACTCAAAGCTAAATAGTTTCCCCTGTTTGTCTCCAGCCGATTATCTCTGTTGAAGTAAATTTAGAATACTAAAAACTTTCACATTCTGAATTGCATTCTTACTCGGCAATTATTTCATCTTCTGTGCGACGGATCAGTAGGACTGGACCTCCGTATTCCATGATCAATTCAGAGTTGTGCAGATTTACGTAGTCTCGAATGGCCAGCTTTACGATACCAGACAAACTGGATGGCATCCGGGGTTGGGCCAAGTGTAGCACATCATCAAAAGTTCCATCTAAAATCTATAATAAGAGTGGGTTCTTTTTTCATCTATCTTTGGAAATTTTCTTTAAAATAAAATCAAGTTTTCTGACTCTTAGCTTGGATCAATTAAGTGAACATATGACAAGTGGATTTTAATTGATCACCAATCAGAGTACAATGAAAGTAAATATCGGTAGCAGTAACACGTCAGTCTGTTACGCAATACACACTCCGTTGTGGAAAATCTTTGCTTGTCAGAATTCCCATGAAATCAATAGTAACAAGATAGCAACAACTACTTTTTTTTTTACAGCCATTTAAACCAATAAATGTACAAACACGTGTTCAACATTTTATAACACGTAAGAATTTTAGTTTTCTTATAGATTGTAGATAGCTCTATATTTACCAAATTATTGTTAGTATTTATATTTTATATTTTAAATAAAATTATAATTTTTTTTTACTTACAAGTCCCTTGACTTCGGGGTACTGCGTGGCAGCCCAAATCGAGCTATATCCACCAATACTCCAGCCGTACAGAATAATATTCTCCACGGCGAATCCCAGTTTATGGATTGCGAACTGAACAACAGCATCAATCGCATTCTTGTCCTGCTCTGGATATGGTTGACCCTAAAAGGAAATTTTGCGAAATCAAACTTAGAGCTAGTAAGACACAAGTCTTGATTTACAGTGCTGCCTTCGAATCCAGGATGGTTCCAGCCCAAGACTGAATACTTCAGCGACAGTGGAGTCGACATTATGCCGATTTCGTAAAAGCCAGCATTACCTTTAAAGGCATACGTTATTTTTATTTGATAGCTTAACCGAATTGCATACCCTCTGAACATATAACTAAAGTCTTTCCATTTGTACTTCTGTTTCGGTTGTCCACGAACATGGTGTCAATGTCATTTCGATCAATAGTCTTGACCTTGTTTCGCACGCCACGTTCTTCCTCGACTAGCTTCGCCCGACCAGCCACCAACATCGGTCCTAGAAACAAAACTCTTATTGAACATCGTCCCATACCGAACACTACACTCGAAAGACTCACTCAGATAGCTTTGCAAGAGCTTAACAGACCCCGGATAAATCATCCGTATGCCAAAGGTATGAATCGCAACATAAGCAGCAATCTCACAGGGCAACGATGAGAACCAGAAAGGCTTTTGACGTACAATCCTCTTTGCTCCCACTGGGCATTTTCCGTCTCCACTAGGAATTCATCAATCATTAATTATCGGTCCAAATTAAGTAAACTTTTCTTACTACTGAATATCGCATACATCGAAATCTACTTCCCAGTGTTTAAAGTCAAAATCGAAAAGCCTCAATGACTTCTTTGCCTCTTCGGTATTCTTTGATGACTTGGCCTGTTCAAGTGCTTTAACAAGTTTGTTGTAAGACCGTGACTGTGATCTTCCAATACCTCGCATACACATCGATAAAACTACAATAATACCAATGCTGGTCGTGAATTTAGCCAGACAAGATATGGAATCAGCGACAAGGTAACCACGACGATAGAGGAATGTTACTATAAGTGGTGATGAATAATATCCAATATTCCACATCATGGATAGCTAATTTTAGATGAAAAATTATGCATGCACATTTACAAGTGGGACAGAGAATTACGAAACTTAATTTTAAATCGAAAGAGAGTAAGAAAAAAAAAAACAAGACTTATGCTTACAGTGGACAGAATTTGATCGCCAAATTTTTCCAAACCTCCAGGTTCGTACATTTTCTGTGAATATGGATGGCAAACAGTAAGTGTGAAGTGTAATTAGTGTAATGCGTATGGGACAAGAGTTGAAGATTTTCTTCTCGTCTTTTAATTTTCGTGTTTGTTTACCTGAAGTGAACCCATTCCGTATTCCATAAAGAGCCTTGGGGCGAAGACATAATTTAGAATTGTCATTTTTTTACTTCTTTTTAATAATTTAAAGTTGTTTTTAAATGATTTTTTTATATTTTTATATTGACTCCCAAACCACCATAGTCGATTTTCCGTTTTCCCTCTGGCCGAGAATGACAGTCGCAATTCGCAATATTATGACAGCACTACCTAATCGATGCAGAAAAATAATTTTCAAATTCGAAAAGGGTGGATTCGAGGGCAGTGTTAAGAATTGCGCTTGGTTTATTTTCTTGTCCCAAAAATATTATCATACATGTAAAACACTGACTCACTCATATTCTCGACTCTCGCACAGGATGCTGTTCTTATTCTTTCTATACATAATTATTTTCGTTACATAGAATCAATCAATTTTGTCATCATATTTTCGTGCAAGTTTACAATAGAATTATGTGGTAAGAAGAAAAAACGTTTATCAAGCCAATTCCATTCTGAAATCGGCCACATTTGATAACTTTTGGTTCTCAATTAATATGAAGCATTGGCATCACTTTGAAGTTACTTTGAGTTGTCAAATAAGAACACGTAACGAAATTTGGCTAGGCAGGCCGATTTTAATAAGAGTTTCGTTGAAAAACTAAAATTTTGAATTAGAAGTTTATTAACAAAAGCTCAACAAAAAAAATTAAACGTGAAATAATTATACTAAAAAAAAAAAACAGAAAATCGACTGCATAATGTCTATACCAAATTTACAAAAGCAAAAAGGTCAAAAACATAATTTAAATGGCACTCACCGAGGAGAAAAACCAAACAATATAACATTGCAAACCTTTCGAGACATTCAAACCAAAAACATGGAACTAGTGAAAAAAATTACAGAGAACTATGAATCTAGTTCTGATGAGGAGGAAATTGATGGAGGAAAAATTCTAGGTAAACTTTGTGGTAGTAGTTTAAAATGCTCTCTAATGGATTGCGTGAATAATTGCAGAAAAATTATTTAAAAGCTACAAGGGTGGATTCGAACAGATTCAAAAGACTGCCGCGTTCCTGGAGAATGTACTGCAATCAGGCTCAGCGATATGCCTAATCTGCATTGGATCGATTAAAAGAGTTGATGCCGTCTGGTCTTGCAAATATTGTTATTGTGTTTTTCATCTAACGTGCGTTAAGCGGTGGGCTAACGACAGTATAGCTCTGATTAAAAACAAAGGTGTCGACGAGCAGGAGTACTACAATAACATGGGCCAATTCGTTCCGAAGAAGACAAAAGCCGTCAAGTGGTGTTGTCCACAATGTCGTCGGGACTATTCTCCCGATGAGAGACCAACGGATTATGCGTGTTTCTGCGGGAAGGAAATAAATCCAGTGTGTCAAGAGTGGCTGGTGCCGCATTCATGTGGCGATACTTGTGGGAAGCCACTACAACCGGAGTGTGGGCACAAATGTGTGCTACTTTGTCACCCAGGTAAAGTCGTTTGGAAAAAGGAGAAGGAAAATCCATTGTAAGATATTTTTTAAAGGTCCATGTCCTCCTTGCGCGCAGAATATAGTTACTAGTTGCAAATGCAAAAATTCTCCACCGAAGGTAGTGCGTTGTTTTCAGAAAAGTTGGACGTGTGATAAAAAGTGTACTGAAATTTTGGCGTGTGGGAAGCACAGGTGTGGACACATTTGCCACCCTCCCAAAGAGTGTCCAGGTTGCAGCAAGACCAGTCTTCAGAAGTGCATTTGTGGGAATGATGAAGCTATAAGAAGTTGTTTCCAGCGCGTTTGGCAGTGCAAAAAGGTATGTGCTGCTGACGGTGCTTCAAACAGCGTGTCTTTCTAAATGAATTTCATCTTCATAGGTTTGCAATAAGAAGTATAGCTGTGGACTTCATAGTTGTAAGAAAGTTTGTCATGACGGACCATGTGGAGAGTGTCCACTTAGTCTCCCGAGAACATGTCCATGTGGCAAAACAGTAAGTTAAGCAATTGTCAACGCGACACTCGACTCACCAGTCTTTTGTTTTAAGAAACGGATTGCACCCTGCACTGAAGCGATTGAGACCTGTAACGACACTTGCCATAAGCTACTTTCATGTGGGAAACATTATTGCAATCAGCGTTGTCATAAAGGCGATTGTAGCTTGGTAAATAGTAAAAATCAATGCAGAAGCAGACGAATAATGTCTAGTTTCCTTTAGTGCTCCATTATTACGAAGAAAACCTGCCGCTGTGGTCTGCACCAAAGAGAAGTGCCCTGCTGGAAAACATTTTACTGTGAAACTAAGTGCAAGAGACTTCGGGACTGCGGAAAGCATACTTGCAACAAAAAGGTATCATTTCACTTCACTAAAAAAGTACAATTAATTTGAAATTAAAAAATCTAGTGCTGTGATGGACAGTGTCCTCCATGCGACAAGGTATGTGGAAAACTGTTGTCATGTAAAAAACACAAATGCACATCTGTGTGCCACGATGGTCCTTGTTATCCGTGTAAACTGAAGTCACAAGCAAAGTGCTACTGTGGAAGTACCTCTGTTACAGTACCGTGCGGCAGGGAGCGTAGGACACGTCCAGCTTGCTCAAAATTTTGCAGGTAAGAATGAATTTCTATCCCCCGCGATCTCAATAACATTCCTTTTTCATCTAGAACATCCTCTAAGTGTCATCACCTAAACAAGCACAAATGCCACAAGGGTGAGTGCCCACCATGTAATCAGATATGTGGCCTTAAAAATGATAGCTCAAATTGTGGACATAACTGTGAGGCTCGTTGTCACGCCGCAGTTCGAGTTCCTATTAAACAATCTGTCGGGAGTAATATATTTGAATATAAATCGGAGAATGTAAGCTAAACTCATTCATCTTTTATCACATTTATTCACGTTTCTTTTCTCTGATCTACAGCACGAAATTAAATGTTTACCACACCCACGTTGCGAAAAGAAAGTGATGGTGCCTTGTCTCGGGGGTCATGAGATAGCTGAATGGCCGTGTTGGAATTCAAAACCAACATCGTGTCAAAGGTTATGTGGCCGTCAGTTATCATGTGGCAATCATACGTGTGAACTAATTTGCCATTTTGTTTCCGATATCAATGATAAACGTGTAAGTATTATATTCACATTCGAATGTACAGCAAACTCCCAAGAAAGTCACGTGAGATAGAGCAATGATTCGAAAATCCAGTGGGGCAAACACTTTTGTGACAAACTTAGCAGCGATTTGCTTTTCAAAACTTGAATTGGTGCTATACACCAAAGCCTCGCTTTGTGTCGTTCTGATTTGCATCTTTTATTCATCGTCGTTCATTCATCAAAAATTATCGCAGTATCAAAACTGCGTCGGTTTTCTTTCAGTTTGCGTCTTTCACAAAACTACAAAACATGGGAATTGCAGAATTGAAATACATGGGACTCGTTTGTTTGATTTGCGTGGTGCTTTCCTAGTCCCATTTGACAATGCAAAGCAAGGCTCTGGTGTATATTGTAAACCTTATGAAGTGACTAGTTTCTTGAATTTATGTGAAGCCAGTTTAGGACACAACGCGCTCCAAATTATCGTAAACGAAATACCAAGCAAAAGTTAATTAATGATGCAGTTCTATAGTTTATTCGATTGTGCGTCTTTCTGCATCATTGAAGAGAGAAAATTTATCGTGAGCGACATTTAGACTTTTTTAAGCTCAAACAAAACAAAAAGTAAAGTTTTCATTTTGTCGCCTACGATAACTTGGTGGTTAGGGCGCAACAATGTATAGACTAATCCGATTTACGTCACCCAAACAGGAACAAGACGGCTGTTCAGCGTGCGGAGAACCATGTCAGCTAGAGCGTACACCAGGTTGTACACATGCGTGCCTAAAGGGTTGCCATCCACCTCCGTGTGAGCCATGTAATATCTTAATAAAAACAAAGTGCCACTGTGGTCTTTCGCAAGTCTTCTACAAGTGTTCAGACTACTATTCGGCTGAAGGTACAGAAGAGGAAATAGCAGCACAACGAGAAAAACTGAAAAGCTGTGGAAATCGTTGTATCAAAACCGTAAGCATGCCCCGCCTAACAATCTCACATTTAATCTCACCCATTGTTTCACTTTAGTACCCATGTGGTCACCGCTGTTCGTCGGTTTGTCATTCAGGCCCATGTCCCAATCCTGAAAACTGTCGGAAGAAATTAAAAATATACTGCGAGTGTAAACGAATTAAATCAGAAATATCCTGTGAAAAGTCACGTTCATGTCCACCAGTTATACCGTGTGACGAAACGTGCGCACTCACCAAAGCAATCATGGAGAAGGCCAAGAACGAAAAATTGGAAAAACTAAAGCAGCAACAAGCGGAACGAGATCGTCTCGAAGTAGAACAATTCGAGAAGAGGTTCGGTAAGCGAAAACACAAAGAACGTAAGGTCGTCGAAACAAAAGTGAAGAAATCCGACTACACGAAAAAGTTGTGGTATGCCGCAACAATTATTTCAGCAACTGCTGCAGCAGTTCTTGCATTTTATTACTACCAGGATGCTGCACATTCTCTCATTGCACCGGTCAATTAAGATATTACTTTTTAAACAATATGCATCAAAAAATAATTGAGCTTTTTTTTATACGCGAACGTAACTGGTAAAAAGAAATGTAAAAATTAATAAAAAAATAAATAGTATGTCTTTTTTCCAAAAAAGTGAGGATGTTTGTTGATGGAGGCTTAATCTGTCTTCGGTTTTTTGTAGATGTAAGCGGCAACAAAAACAGAGGAGCTGAGAAAGACCGATATCAGGAAATTCGAGAGCAACATCACATCGGCTGATTGAACGTAAACTGTGTACACTCGGGCTGAAAAGAAAAATATTTAGTCGGTATGAAATAGAATCCACTTTGGAGAACTCACTCAAATTCGTGAATGCTGAGAGTGCCCAGGTTGTCAAGCTTACGGATTGGGAATCTTTGGTCTTCAGGATGGCAAGAAGTTGAAGAACTTTACTTGTAGCTCCAATGGGGGTGCAGAATGGCTAAAAAGTAAATTGTGATTGAAAAGGAAATTCATTGTGCTGACAAAGTTTCAAAAACAGTGCAAGTGTGCAGGAAATTATTTGGATTGAATTTGCACAGTTTAACAGGGAAAGAAAGTGGCAAAGGACACTAAAACGATTGCGGTACATAAGAACAGGTGTCAGTTACAAAAAACAATTAAAAAAACAAATAACTAAAACTATGCAAGTCGTAGAAAATATTACAAAAAGCAAACTACTTCACAGATTTCCTATTTGTCATGCATACTTGTTGCGGCTGCGAGTAATAGAAATGTCTTTCTCAATTGTGGTTAGTAAATTTTGGTGGAACCAATTCGGTTATAACATTCACTGCAGAAGGAGCTGCAGACGTTGGGGAACAATCAGGCATGTGAAAAGTTAAACCAGTTGTTTCAAGTTCAAGACGAAGTACTCCGATAACAGAAAGCAGGATTAAGGTTCACTACGAGTAATCGTATTCCGAGTTTCAATTTGGGAGAAATAGTGTTTTGAGTTCTAGAGCCAAAATAATGGAGGATACAAAAGATCTGATGACAGAGTAGTCTTTTTCAAAGGATAAACTCGGATGGAATACAGCATAAGTTCTTTTCTAAACAGTACTTGTATGACTATTAAAGCTTTGTAACTAGTTTGCATGGCATTCAACGATAATGATAACGAATCTGTGAACGGATGGGCAATAAAATTAAAAACATATTTTACATCAGTCATGCTATGGCTATTATATTAAAACTAGAACAAAACTATTATGTTTTAATGAAGCGTTTGAAATCAAGATTGCACTATGTGAAATGGAAAATAGAAGGCCTATTCAAAGCGTGAGGAAAATTTGCCATAACGAGATTTAGATTTTTAGATGCGTGAACTTTTGAATATATAAGCGATAAAATTTCTGGAGATTTTTTCGTTTCGAATGGGCCCAAAATAATCACATTTTCACACGAGAATAGTTAACAATGACAGTTGATTGATGATTCAAAAGATAAAAGATAGAAGCTCCTACAATACAAACTTACTAATATATTGTAAAACTATAAGAACAATAAAAAACGCTGTACGTGTAAATTATGTGCATGTATTATGAAAATTAAGCAAAAACACTGTCATTCCAAGAGGACTTACCACCAAAAAGGTCAACACGATTAATGGTATTACTTTGAAATAAACTAACAATGCCACTATTGAGTAAACAATAGCAGCAATTTGGGTTTTTCGTCCTAAAAGATTCTGATACTTGAATACGTAGTAAACTAGAACGTACTCTTGGAGTAATAATATTGGATACTCCATGTAAGAAAGGAAATCGTAGCCGCTTTCGTAATTGTATGACATCATAACAGTGTAGCTATACAATTCTAAGCAAAGTCCAAGTACACTGATACCTGGAAAAATCAAATTATTATCACTTTCACTAGATATGATAAACTACATTGGTTTTGGTGTTTAGTCATAGAACCGTAACAGGTCGTTATACATATATGGGCTGCATTTTTTGAGGGAGAATCACTCCTAATCCTTGTGTACGCTCACCTTGTGATGACTTATTTTGCTTAATAGTGTTGATTTGTGGGACCTTAATGAATAAGCAGGAACTGACTGTTATCAAGCTGAGAAGATCAGCGATAACTAGTGCAGGCCCTTTGCTCAGATAACCAACTACTGCTTCCATTTTACTGTATTTTCCTTCTTTTTGTTAACTATTTCCCCAAAAACTATGATTTCTTCGTTCGAAGTTGTTTCGGTTGATGTTACTATTTTTCACTTATTGGTTACAAATTTAGATAATTGTTACTAAACCATAGTTTGTGCTATTTGAATTTTGGCTGGTGGTTGTTATGGATCAACCAAACTGAATGAACATATTAGAATTTTAAACGATATAAATAGACAGCACCAAAAATTGTTGGGATTTGACGTATGGGTTAACGTTACGGGCAACTGACATTGATGAATTTAATGAATTTTGTTCTAAACAGAGAATGACTTGTAAATGTCGGTAAGATGGTCAAATATAGCTCAATAGAGATATTTTCATTTGAAAAATTTAAGGCTCTTTCAAATAAAAAAAACTATTTCTATGCAGAAAATAAAGCAATCAAATGACACGAGCAATCAAATTGAAAACGCTTTCTCAGTCAAATATTAAACATTGTATAGCCAGATCATGTCTAAGTCGTCAATTAGATAAAGTATTTTTTAGTTCTCCTTTGTGATTTAGACTTATGTATATTATAATGTTATGAAAATGAAATCTCAATAAAGTGACTACTACTACTACTACTTTCAATGTTAATTTCTATCAGAAAATTGGCAATTTTTAGTTTAATCTTTATTTTTATAATGAAAGGTATGCAAGAAAAAAACGTCTTACTCGGCCTAAGCGAAAATTACCCGAGAAAGAGCTTGTAGAGTAAAATATTGCTAACGGCGACATGTTTCATAATATTGCTGTCTGTAATGTCGTGTTGACCTTAGTATTTTTATTTATTTTCTTAAAGGAATTAGCAAAATTCTAAAATTTTGCAGTTTTACCTAGAAATCAGTTGAAATTTGCATTTACACCACTAATAACTCTTCACTCTCAGGTACAGCGATGTTATTTAAATTCTTTGAAAGGTCTTATTATAGCATAAATGTTGTGAGGGTTAAACTGAGGGTGGGTACATATAAAAAAGTTGTAAAACTCGGGAATGTGTTTTTAAATTTTAGAGATGATTTTTTCTCCTCTCACTTTTAAATAAGCGTCATAAATAGACGAAAATGAAATTTCAACCTTTCTTGGATTCAATTCTAAGTTGCTCTGCAGTACTCCGCAATTTATTCAACCGAGTAGTAGCTCAAACAATTGTCACGTTCTTTTTATATAACTATTGAACAAGTCATAGAATTTCGACTGTGAGGAATTAAGTTCTGACAGTGAGTATTTTATCTTTTGTTGTTTTCTCTTAATTTACAATCAAAATATAAATAAATATTGTAAATTTGTTGATATAAAATAAATTCAACCAAATATATTACCACCCTAACAAAATAAATTCAAACCATATCATCAACGCTGGCAACGTTAAACATCTAAAAACCATTGTGTACTAAAGAAGAAACAAGTTTTCGTCCGGATTTTTATTAATGGCTGGCGATATTTTACGTCTCGCTGGACTGCGTTAATTTTTTTTTCAAGAGGTTCTTCTTAACCAATCGCGAGATTTTTGTTGATAATTTCTACACAAGCATTGAGTAATTTGTAATGTTTTAACAGTGATACGTTGAAAATACCGAATACGAAGAAGGTAATGACAAATTGTTGGCCTTAATCTGGTCGTTCGTAAAGAAAAAAGTTCTCGCGTGAGAATTCGTGGTGGTGCTGCTGCTGCTGCACAAGAAAGGGAGGGCATTACCAGAAACAAAAGAATTTTTTTTTTTCAATGCTCTTCACATCCTTGCGAAATACATAATTTATAAAATATTCAAAGCTTTCAACGTCAAAGTGCAATCGAATGAAGTAGTGATAACATCAAAATAAAGTTAACAAAATAAGAGAGAACAAAAAAAAGTGAAGAAACTGCCACCAAAGCTTGCTGCATTCCTCCATATCATGTGTGTGTTTGTGTATAAGTGTGCATAAATTTATCCGACAAAAAATTTCAGCAAATAATTGTAATTAAATTATCCCGTCCCCTTGTAATTGGTTTAACTTGTATTTTGTATAATTTAATTATTATTATATATAGAACAATGCATCATAACTCCTTCGTGTAAAGTGGGCGCAGCAAAAAGTCCTCGTCGTAGAAAAGAAGAAAAACTCGTGCATAACCTTGTGGATGAAAGTAGTTTTCTTATTCTCTAAAGCGGAGGCGCAATGTAATGTATGGTTTGCAAAACACGAAAACGGAAAAAAGAAAAAAAAATTTCTTTAATTTTTCGTTACATAAATTCGGCGGAACAAATCAAGGTTTTGTGTAGTGTGGAGTATAATGAGTACGAGTACTCCGAATTATTCAAGAGCACATCGCACAAAGCATATATGCACGTTTCTAATTAACGGCAGCGACAACTACGACGTCGGCCGACCGACCGACTGTGTTGGCGAATCGAATCATAGCGGCTGGCCGAGAGGTGGTCGTGCACAGGAAAGTGAATACAAGGGCAAACTCATACGTTTGTGTAGTTAAGTGTAATAAAGGAGTTGCAGAATCCGCTTGTGTGACCGGTAATAAATCGTTTTCCACCCATATATCCAGTAATTTCACGTATCGATTGTGTAATGGAATCCATCAATACAAGGTCTCGGGTAGTTAAGAGGCAAAAAGAACTTAATTTATTATGTTCGTTTGTCGCTTTAATATCGGTGACAGATTTCGCTGTCCACAGTCCTTGTATTTTGGTTGTCGTTCAAAGTTTGGTGTGAACTCTTTTTCGGACAGATTTAATCTGCGAACGCTCGAATACACAGTTTTGATAGGCTAACGTTATTTTTGTTGCCGTTGTTTTGTCTATCAGTAACGTGCAATTAACTCTATTTGGATGATGCAAATTAGATCGCATACAAAAAGGGGAGAAACTGTTTGGCTTATTTAAATTCGACGGGTAGATGTGTGAGACATGATACGAGTCCTGCAGCGTAACCGCTTTTCAGACGAATTGGTAATATGATGTCATTGTTGCGAACATAAAACGAGTGAGGCCACTTTAAAAAAAAAAAGGAAATTTGATGGGAAAGGGGAATTAGTAGATTTAAAACGCGTGCGCAGGGTATCAACATATCCTGATCTGCGTCATAAGATTGCTTGATCTCATAAAATCTTTTAAAATGCTATATTGTTTTTTTTTTTTTTTTATCTTCACCTATGCTTTTCCTTTGCATGGTTACTGGCGCAACGTGCACCAAAGAGACATCTGCTTCCGCTGCAACATCCGCTCAAGATTTTTTCCTTCTTTTGTGCGAAGAATGAGACGAAGTCTTGAAGGAATTGAAAGCTCTCTTATTTCTACTTTGGGAACATCGTGATATGGCTAAAACATTCTTTATGAGTAGACTAGTTTTCAGCGAATGAAATGATTCGGTAAATAGAATCCTACGTGGAAAAATTGTTCGCTTCACGGAAGGAATGCGATCGATGTTTACAAGCGTGTTGTTGTAAAACATAAAAATCGTTGAAATATATGTACTTGTAACAGAATTTTTCGGTATTTGATAAACATTTTCGTGTGAAGACATACACAGTCAGATATATTTTCACTTAAAACGTCGAAAATAGTGGCTTGGGGCATATTTTCAAGGTTATGGCATCACATCACATCTGAGTTCATGTTGTTGAATCGGTTAAAGTGCTGACATTGGTAAAGAAAATTGAAAACGTTTTACGATTTTGTTGATTTGTTTAATTTATTTCGCGTATTTTCAAGTTGAGAAAAGTAAACTAACGTCAACAGCAACTTTGGAGCTTTCAATATCTCAGTTATCTCTGCCATCAAAGTAGTAAATTTGGTATCCTATGAAAGGATGCAAAACATTCTTCGCATGACTACTTGCTATAAGTTCATGCAGAAAAAAAAAAAAAACATTAAAGAAATTATTCATCAATTCATCGTTTTCAATTTCCTCCTAGCAGCAATAATTCATTAAAAAAAATCGAACCCCAAGTTCGTGGGCTAAAAATATCCTTTGTGCCCTTGGTGTCCTTTTTACTCTGCATGTCAATAATAATTTTCTCACCATATCCACCGTCAACCGCAAAGCTGTGCTTTAATTTCCTGTTCTGTCTGCACCTGCTAACAAATCAGATTTCGAATATGATCCCCACAAGAAAGGAGATTTGCACCACAACCAAATTTCACATGGAACAGCAGTTAAACCATTAACCTTTCACCGCGATATCATGAGAAAATGCAGAAGAAGCATTCACGTTGCTGCTGTTCATTTCCCGTATCAAAATTTGCCAGTTCATCAAAAAGGTCTTCACGAACGCATTTTCCAAAATTCCCGATCAAATCAATTACCTGCAGCCGAATGACCCCATCGAGAGTGATGTTTTTCTTTCATTTTTTTTTTGCATTTCTTTTCACTTTCCTGTGCAAGTTGGGTTTGTGTTCTCAGGCAGTGATTCCAAAAGAACAGACAGAGACTGAGACTGAGCGTGAGTTCTTAGGAGGGAGGGATGATCTTACGAAAAATCCCAGGTAGAGGGAATGACATCAGGAGCAAAAAACTGAAGATATTGGATGAGACGTTATTTTTTTTCTTTACACTTTCGGTACCCATTCATTATCTATTTAAAAAAAAAAAAAAATAAGTCAGAGAGAGACGAAAATGTGGAGGGAAGAAGAATAATGACAGGAAGATTTATGTGTGAATGTTTTGTGTGCCACAGATTCTTACCGACAATTCAGTGAAGAACGCTGGTGGAGGTAGGTAGAACAGACGATCTTTTACATTTTTCGTTCGGTATAGTTACTTGGCATAGCAACGTTCATTTTTTTTTGTTTCGTTTCTTTTTGCGTGCGCCCCTTGTATGTTATACATTCAGTATCAAGTTACAATACTGTATCATCTTCCTATTGAGCAGAAAGAGGTTGGGAAGAGAGGTTGTCTCGCCATTTTTGTGTGGGACATAAAGTACTAGCAAAAGCAGCAGCACCAGCAGGCGGTTCGGGGAATATCGTGGCTCTGTGCGAAAAAAAGCATCAACGGGTTGATCTGAAATGAAATAACAATTGTTTTTTGTTTGATTGCAGCTTTAAATCATACACCCTCTACGCGTATTATGGAACAAAAATGTATTTCATCTGCTGATATTGATTCAACTGGTTGCCACGCGAACAACAAATCCACAACGGCAACAGCTAGTATACCGGAGAAATCAACAACAACAACCGCATCCTATCTACGAGCGCAGCAAATGTCGTCGCAAGAAGTAGACCTGCAGCTGGTGACACACGCAAACAATGTTAGTGATAAGAAAATCTGTGAGAGCCACGGGATCTTGAATCAAAACTTGAATGAGAAACATAAGGAGGATGTCACAGGTCGAGGCTGTAGCATATCTGTGTCGACGCCTGCTGCTGATAATATGACACTGTTCAAGGATGACGATAGCCGATCGGGGTCAAGTGATGAAATTACCACACCCATTGGGGATCTGCATCTTATGCATCAACACCAGCATCACATGCAGCAAAACGACGACGACAACAATGATGCAACGACCACGTCGACAAACACAATTCAAGTAATTCAAGACCATCACCGCTGTCATGCATTAGAAAACACTGGTGGGGTCGGTGTGGGTATTTACCTAGAGACACCAGTCGTGGATGAGCAAATAGTTGGCCTTAATAGTCATGATTACGAGAAGGCTAAACCAAAAAGACTTAGCGATGAGTTTCTCATGTCGTCAGAGGACTGCTGTGATGACGATCAGAACAGTAGTAATGACAGCAATCCTCTACCAACCCATAGTAATAGTAGCAATAAGAGGGCAGATGGTAATGTTAATAATAGCGATAGTAGTGGAGTGCAGAGGATAAGTGGACGTGGATGTAACGATATGCCGAGATCTGCGATGAGCACAGGGGATGGAGGTATGGGCAGCAGTGGCAGAGGCGCCGCTGGTTTCTCTCAATCTCAGTTCGAAAAAGCGAAACCAGAAATGAACAACGTACCCGTTCCACAACATGGAGGAAGCTTGGTGTTTACGTTCAGAAACATAAACATTATTTACAATGTCCCTGCGAATGCTCCTGCGCCTGCTCCTGTGCCTGCTCCTGTGCCTGCTCCTGCGCATGCTCCTGTGCCCATAATTGATGTACTAGAACACGATGTGCAATCGATGGACGCAATTGAACGTCGGGACTTTGAACACGAACAAAGGCTAACTGGGGGGAGGATCCTGAAATCTAATTCGTTAGTTAAAAATGATAGACTTACATTAGAAATAATCCGGAATTCGAATATGCCGAATCAAGAGGAACGTACAGTCTCTTCGGACAGTAAGGTAAGTACCAATATTTAATTCTTCTGAGTGTGCGTTTATGACGAATATATTTTAATTTCCAGTGCACATATAAAGATCATTCAACAACACCAACCAGCAGCAGGCATTGTAGTAGTAGATTAACCAAATCAACTGCCAAGATAAATTTAAGCACGAGTCTAAGCAATCCAGAGACTTCCACAAATAAGAACGGACGAGAAGAGGAGAAGAGTCAATACCAGCAGCAACAGCAGCAGCACCAGGAAGTTCTGGAAAGCAACAGCAATTCACCTAATCTTCACCATAAAGTACAACACGAAGAAGAGCCAGGATCGAGTAAAACGATCCAGGAGTCATCATCATCAGTAGCAGTAGGAGAATCATCTTCATCGAAGAATGTTTCAAAGCGGCCATCGAAGTTACGTTCTGCAACCAAAGAAAGTGCCGTGAAAAGCATTTTTGAATTATTTTCAAATGCAAACTCAAATGATAGCTTAACATCAGAGCATTCGTACAGTACCTCATCCAGTCATTCCTTGTCAAATTTAACCAAACCGCAGGAGCCAGGGTGCAGTGGAGTCAGTAGCAATAGTAGCCTTAATCCAGAAGAGGATTTATTGAAAAAGGTAGATCCAGCTGAGTCCAACGACATGTATTCGTTGCAGCCGAAATCGGATGTTGTTAACGAGGATGATATGCCAGCGACATCCTCATCAGCACGTTGTCAGTATCCCGTCTTAAAGTATATTCGCAATTCTCTAAGAAAGGACAGTGCAGGTGCGTTGAATGGCGACGAGGCTGCGGCGGCAGCGGCGACAGCGAGCAGCAGTCGTGCAGTGCCGAGGCGAGTTCTCTCGCCTACTTCCTCCATGTTCGCCATGGCCAGCAGTTCCCGTACAAATTACCCACAGCAACTGAATCACGAGGCAAGTGCTCTCCATAACGGCATCGATCAACCGCACATGGACAATGAGATCCACGATAATGAGTTCGATGACGAAACGTGGGCGGACTGTGAGGAAGGCTCAGATGAGGAGGTGTGCACATGCCATAAGGATAGCTTCGGTAATCAAAGTAAACGTGATGCATCAGACATGCTGTTGGAGGAGGGTCTTTCAAAGGACTTTGAGCTGTCTAGCTACATTCAGATGGTGTCCATCTCAGAGGACACTCTATCTCACGAACAGAGTATGTCGCCAGAGTTCAGCGGAATGCAACGAAAGCGGAAGTTCAACGAAACTCGCCTAATGGACTCGGACGGTCCTATGAGCGACTGTGTCAGTAATAGAAAACGAGTCGCTTATGACCACTCTTCTACGCCACGCAGCGCACAGAGCTTACTCCTGGTTGCAAGTCCGACGACAATGGGCCGCCGTACACCTCGTTCCATAATACCCACGAGAGATAATCCGCCACCAGAGCTTCAAGATTGGTTAATGCAATTCCAGCGATGGTCACACGCCGAGCGTATACTAGCCCTCAATAGACTGATTGAACATTGCGAGCCGACCCAGGTTCGTCATATGATGAAAGTGATTGAACCTCAATTCCAGCGCGATTTTATTTCGCTGCTACCACGTGAGTTGGCGCTTCAGGTGTTGGCTTATTTGGATCCGAAGGACTTACTTCGTGCAGCCCAGACATGCCGAAGTTGGAGGTGAGTTTAGACAAAATTTTCTATTTAACATTTTAACGATGCAAATTTTTTTGTAGATTCCTTTGTGATGATAATTTGTTGTGGAAGGAGAAATGTCGAAAAGCACAAATACTGACTGAACCGAAGACCGACCGACCAAAACGAGGTCGGGCAGGTAACATGCCTCCGATTGCATCACAGTGGAAGGCCGCGTATATGCGTCAGCACATAATTGAGTCGAACTGGCGTTCTCGACCCATCCGTGAGCCGAAGGTGTTGAAAGGTCACGACGATCACGTAATTACGTGCTTGCAGTTCTCCGGCAATCGCATTGTGTCTGGATCTGATGATAATACGCTTAAAGTTTGGTCAGCAGTTACTGGGAGGGTGAGTAATCGAGAAAACTCTTAAATCTCGATTTGGTTCTAATCGTTCCGTTTTGTTTTATTTTTTAAAGTGTCTACGCACATTAGTGGGTCATACTGGTGGTGTTTGGTCATCACAAATGTCCGAGAATATCATAATTTCCGGCAGCACCGACAGGACATTAAAGGTCTGGGACATGGAAACGGGAGCATGTGTGCACACATTATTAGGTCATACATCAACGGTTAGATGTATGCATTTGCACGGTAAAAAGTAAGTTCAACTTTTAATTGTATTCCGAAGAATGTGTTCAAATCCTGTCGTATGATTTTAGAGTTGTCAGCGGTTCGCGAGATGCTACTCTACGTGTTTGGGACATCGAACGGGGAAGCTGCTTACACGTCCTAGTGGGCCATTTAGCAGCAGTTCGGTGTGTGCAATATGATGGGAAGTTGATTGTGTCCGGTGCCTACGACTATATGGTTAAGATTTGGCATCCAGAGCGTCAAGAATGTTTGCATACTCTGCAAGGTCATACCAACAGAGTATACTCGTTGCAGGTAATTCATTCCCTCATATTTGTGTGTAAGTTTTTTTTAAGTACATCGTTTCTTTTTTGTAGTTCGATGGAATACATGTTGTATCGGGTTCTTTGGATACATCGATACGGGTGTGGGATGTGGAAACAGGAAATTGCAAGCACACTCTCATGGGACATCAGAGCCTTACGTCTGGCATGGAACTGCGGCAGAACATTTTGGTATCCGGAAATGCTGATTCAACAGTAAAAGTTTGGGATATTACCAACGGCCAATGTTTGCAAACATTGTCAGGTGAGTAATTCTTCGTTTCACGAGTGGTTTGCGAGGGATGATGTAAGCTTGTTGGCTATGCGGAAAGTACCCATTACAAGATAATTTTACGACTTCATTGTTATGGTACTTCTGGTATAGATAGCAACTTTGTTCGGAATTGGAAATTTTGTACCGATGAATCAATTAATGTTACCAATTTTCCGAAAAGTGTTCAAATTGTGACGATCTTAAAATTTTCGTTTATGTAACATAAAATTTGTATTCATTCGTAGGTCCAAATAAACATCAATCGGCTGTAACTTGCTTACAATTCAACTCGCGATTTGTGATTACCAGCTCTGATGATGGTACGGTCAAATTGTGGGATGTCAAAACAGGAGAATTCATCAGAAACCTTGTAGCCTTAGATTCTGGTGGTTCCGGTGGTGTTGTCTGGAGAATTCGGTAAGATCATCTTTACTATTATATAAAACTACAAAGGTTTCGGCTTAAAGATCATCTTTAAATTGCATCACTCTTTACAAATAAAATAAATAATTGGTTTTTGTATTTCTTAAATTTTTCAGAGCAAATGATACAAAACTTATTTGCGCAGTTGGATCCCGAAATGGTACCGAAGAAACAAAACTGATGGTTTTGGACTTCGATGTAGAAGGTGCCTGTGTTAAATGCTCTTAACCTAATTTGTAACTCTAAGCCAATCCTCCCCCTACAGTCTTTTCTAGGATGGAAGAAGAAGAAGAGTTGAATGAACTATTTATTTTAACTAATGCTCACAAAAAACAAAAAAAATTAAACACAAAACCTATAAAAGAACGTAACTAATTGAGACTTAATAATTAATAATTGTATGTCTGTGTATAGGACACACAAACATGTACCCATACGAAAAAAAAATACGGTATAACTGAAAATTGATTCTTTCTAAGGGCCGCCAAGCAGGTGTTACCGTTTGTTATACGAAGTATTGGTTTGTGCGGCCCTTACATTCGTTAGACATTATGCCCTTATTCAGTTTCGTAATTGCAAGGCCGTGCATCTAGTGTTTAGAAAATATTTTTATTACTATAATTTTTTTTTTTGTTTTTTATGATCTAATGTAGAATATTTTTGTAGACATTACACACAAATTTCATCAAAGCTTTATATTATTATTATGATTAGGTTCCATGTTGACTTGTCTTTGATTATTATTTTTTCTCTGTTTCATTTTCCTTTTTTTTCTTTGCTTTTATTTTTCTATTTTGTATGTTTTCTCTTTTTTTTTTTCATTCGGTTTGATTTTTACAAATCCTTACGAACTGTTACTTAATATCGTTTTGAGATGTTTTTAATTTGGTGATCAGAAAGGCATAAACTTTTTCCATTCGCGTTTATAGTTTTTAAATTTCAATTTATTTTTCAATCACCTTAAGTGATATCGATTGTTAATCCGAAACTGGTTCTAAGTTCTGAACACAGCTATTGCTTAACGAAACGTTTGCTGGTTAAAGTTTCCTAGTATTAATTTGAAACATTTTGACGAAATGTAATGTATTTGCATGGCTTTTTCCGCTCGAATCGATGGTTCAAGTGTGCACATTGAAAACAATCAAATTGTTCTTCAATGCCATTCTTTCGTCATACTCGCTTTAAATCACATCGCTGACCAATGTGCGATTTTTGATTCATTCTAAATGAAATTCATAAAGAAAGTCCATTGATTGCAGCTTTTTGCTGCATTTTATTCATTTTGAATAAATAGTGGATTGATTCGACAAGAGATTGATTTTTGAGATTATAATTTGACAGAAAAGTTAGTTTAATGGAAGTTTCATGAAACGATTTCGTTTCAAATCTATTTTTAATTTATCTGGTAGGTATTCGCTTCGGCTGTTACGTTTCAAGCCTTTCATGGAAAACGTATCATGTGTCGTTTACTGCCATCTAATGAATAGCAGAAAAGAAACTGAACTCACATCAGCTGTATATTATTTCGTTTATTCATACAAAATGGGTTTAGACACAAATAGACTCGCTGTTTTTGCAGTTTTAAATTCAAGTTACGCACCCATCCACTGCATTCCAACAATAGCTCCATGTTAACAGCTTTCTTACGAACCCCTTCGACTGTCTTCGTTAGTTTTTTTTTTTTCATTGCCAAACAACCATAACAAAACAAAAACGATATTATTGTTGTCTTAGTTAATTTAAATTGTTTCTCTTTTTTTAATTCTTATTCTAGAAATATATATACATATATATTTAATGTTTATGTAAGCAAAATTTTTTGAACGTACACTCTCACAACGATGTTAGCTAAGCTCTGGAAAGAAAACAAAGAACAAAAAAAAAAAAATATTTCTTTTATTTGTTATGTAATATTTTAATTAGTGGCTTCCTTTCTTCGTTAGAAGTTTCTTATATATATTTTTTTTCTTTTTAAACATCTGTTAATTTATACCTTTGTTATTTGAATTCATTGTTCAAACAATTTGAATAGGGGCCAACGCAGATATCTGTATTTTACTTTCCCTTACAATTTCTTTGTTTACACCGTTGTTGGTGTACAGACAAACTGTATAGTTTTTTTTTTCCTTCAAATAAATAAGAGCAGAATTAAATCAGGTAAAAATAGACAGCTCTATTTATGTTTAACCTTACGGATTATGGAATAACAAATCTCTACTGATAAGTAAGAAAACAAAAATGGTAAAAATTCATAAAAATATATTGTTATTCAAATATATAAAGGAACAAAAAAAAAAAAAAATATATATATAGTATGCCACAGAATTGCCATGGAAAAACTAATGAAAAACAAAAAAATAAAAAAAAGTATAAAATCATGCTCTTAAATAAACAAATAATAATAAAACAAAAATACAAAAAAAATTATACCTTATATATTCTAACGACAAAACAACAAATTTCGCATTCATTTAGTAATGTAACATAATTATATATATACATAATAATAAATCAAATATTTAATTATAGACTGATTTGATAGTAACTATTTTAATTATTATCAGTTTTAGGTTATTTCATAAAGTAACAAAACAAAACATTGTAATAATAATAAAATAACACATTATGTAAACAAAATGATGAATAATGTAAAAGGAAACCATACGTTTCATGTCAAAGCCACCTTATTTTGTAATTCATGTGTTAGTCAATTAAATTTTAAAAAAAGCAACAACAAAAAAATAATACATAATACAACACAAAATGAAAACCACACATGTACACGTATTTTTCAAAAAAGAAAAAAAAAAACTGAATTACTAATGCTTTTTCTTCGTTTCAAACAGATACTAAAAATGTTGAAACAAAACAAAACACACAAAAAAAAATTGTCTATTGGAAGAAATTGTTTATTTGTTGTCGTCGTCTTCGAAGATTTTAAAACATAAAAAAAAACACAAATTTTCGGTGTAAATGGTTTTTTGTTTTTGGTTTGAAAAGCTTGACTAATTTTACAGTTGGCCAAAATAAAAATAAAATAATATAGAAAACAAATAAAAAAATATTTTGAATAAAGAAGAGGAGGAAAGAAAAGAAAAAAAACTAATATTAATTGAGAAGGAGATAATTATTAATTTTCAGCTTTTAAAATACATTTAAATTTATATTAACGACACACAAAAGTTTCAAGTAATTAGTAATAAACAAATTAAAACAAATTCCAAAATAAATTGTTTTTATTCAATTGGTTGTTGTTCTCAGCAGCACGGAAGAGGAGAAACTTGCTTATAGCATGTGCTACTTCGACCTACAACAATAGTGGCTACAGTGAAAACCATAGATCGATAAAGACCATCAAAAGTTTTTCTTCTTGTTTACTCGCAAGCCAGGGTACTTAAAGCCCAGGCTCAGTACTTAATTTTTTGCTTCAACGCTGAAGTATCCAACGTAAACGGATTATCCAACGACTTCATTCATCTTAAACTTAACTCAATAAAGTTAGATGTTTCTATTCGGAGCCCAATAAGAGCAAGAAAAATAAATGGATATCTCACAATGGTGTCAGGGTTCTTCATAAAAGCATATGGACGTAAAACTGCTTTCGTTTAGCTTGGTCTGCGAGGAAAGATGTCCATTAATTTTAAGAATTGAGTTGGAGTCTGTTCGACGGAGCCGGCTGACAGTGGCGAGCAGATGGACGGTATTTACACAGAAATTTTTGTAAATAATTAAATAACTGACACCGTGGTCAGCACTCAATGTAAAGAATTATTTGATACCACGTGCGAACTCGCGCGAACGGCACAAGATTTGAGAAAGACGAAATGTAATGTCTTGTGGGATGTAGAGCGGGACGCTGAAATGGCGTCATTGCGCGTTAATTTGTTTTACTTTTCTTATACTTATTTATATGAGAACTAAGTAACGAGTAAGGCAATCTAATTCGTTTGAGAAAGCTGAACTAAAGGCATGCACCATAGAACTCGTGTACTACAAACGAAGCCGGGACAATAAGCTGGATCGTGGAGAAAGTTGTTTTTTTTATTATTTTACTAAAAAAACCAACATTCAGAAGCTATCAACCATAGAAGATACAAAAGACATTGCTTTGAGAACGAACGTGCAAATTCTGTAGGCTTGGATCCATGTGGAACATTTACAATATTGCGTAAGAGCTACTGATGATATTGCAGATAGCATAAAGCCCGATCGCAAATGGCTACAAAGTTAAGGGATTATATTTTATCCATTGTTAGTCATATACTTAGCCAATGACAAATTAAAATGTTTTTTGAGTGTGTCCGGTCTTGTTGCATTTTTATTTATATATAAAATGCTCAGTTCTAACAAATTGATGGAACCTAAAATCTATTCTTTGGTACAAATAAGTTTTTTGTTTGCTACCCTGTGTATTTTTTTCGTTATGACATCAACAACTCCCCTCTGTCCAATGTAAGAAAACCGACTCTAAGAAAATGGCGGTTTGAAGCGCGTACTGTCAGACTAGACCGACGAGAAATTCGTAATTTTGAAATAACTGATATCAAATGTATTGAAAGTCGATTCATATATTTCTATACAATTTTTCGTCTTATTTTTACGAAATCATATAAAATGATAAAGACAACGTAAGTAAATTTCAGCCTAAGCCATAATAACACACCAAATACACCCTTTTGCTTGATATTTCAGAGCCAGAACACCGATTCGTGTGCTAAGAACGCCACACACCCGACAGGAGTCACAAGAGAAAGCAAAAGATCCAGTTAACGTTTTCTGTCGGGTGCGTCCTTTGCAATCAGACGCAGATCTTTCCTGTGTTCGTGTGAAAAATTCCACAACAATTGTCCTAACTCCACCGGAATTCGCTTTAAATTATAAACAAAGCACTCAAAAAGAAACCCAATACATTTTCAAACATGTATTCGAGCCATCAGCGTCACAGCGCGATGTATTTTCAGGGGTTGCTCAACCGCTTGTCGAGAATCTTATACGCGGCAAAAACAGCCTTTTGTTCACGTACGGAGTAACTGGAAGTGGCAAAACGTACACAATGACAGGCGATACCCGCCAGCGGGGAATCATGCCTCGTTGCCTGGACACACTGTTCCGAACAATTGCAGATTATCAAGCCAAGAAGTACATCTTCAAACCAGACAGGCTGAATGGATTCGAGATCCTCTCCGATGCTGATGCTCTGCTGGAACGGCAAGCGGAGATGAACTTGCGATTCGCTAGAGGGAAGCGAAAGGATTCAGATCCAGAGATTGCTTCACAGGCTTCGACGGAGCCAAGACCACTGCATGGTCTCGATGAAGATAATATGTATGCAGTGTTCGTTACGTACATCGAGGTGTACAACAACAGCGTGTACGACCTCCTCGAGGAAGGAGGTATTCAAAAGTGAGTGAAACACGTGAGTGGGTTGAAGCATGGGCTTTTTAACTCTCTTTTGTTTCAGGACTCTTCAGAGCAAAATCATAAGAGAAGACGCCAACCACAACATGTTCGTCCACGGCGTCACAGAGATCGAAATAAAGTCTGTGGAGGAGGCGATCGAAGCCTTCCAAACGGGCCAGAAGCGCAAACGCATGGGCCACACGGTTCTCAACGCTGAATCCAGTCGAAGCCATTCGGTCTTCAACGTCAGATTGGTGCAGGCACCCACAGACAGCCAGGGGGAGACTGTGATCCAAGATAAGCGCACAATAACCGTGAGTCAACTGTCGCTGGTGGACTTGGCGGGCAGTGAACGATCATCGCGTACAAAGAACACTGGGCAACGGCTGCGAGAGGCAGGAAACATCAACAACTCCCTCATGACTCTAAGAACATGCTTAGAATACCTGAGAGAGAACCAGACTATGTCTGCCCAGAAGAAGATTCCCTACCGGGACTCAAAGATCACGCATCTCTTCAAGAACTACTTCGACGGAGAGGGTCAGGTGTCGATGATTGTCTGCATAAACCCGCGGGCAGAAGATTTCGATGAGAATTCGGTAAGTTCAGTGATTTAAAGTCGCGTATTCAGTTTAACTGCAAAATCTTCCTCCAGCAAGTAATGAAGTTCGCTGAGATGACGCAGGAAGTACAAATAGCTAGAGCCACTCCAATGAAACCGGACTATGGTTTGACTCCTGGTCGCAGAAAGGCTAACAAGATCTTTAAGGTTGCGGTCAACAATTTGAACGACCTGGGCCACAGCGAAGCGAAGAAATTGGACATCGATCTTGGATTGGTCTACACCCTCGGCCCAGGTTTCCCTGACTACAAAATCGATAGTCCAGAGGGAGACGCAGCTATCCAGGAGCTAATGCAGTACTTAATGCAGAGAATCGAGAAGAGGAAAACCCTCTGCGCCGACCTGGAGAATCGATGTAAGTGATAGAGCGATTTTCCATTGGCCGGAATGTGACAATTTCCCTCTAGGTGACAATTTCCGCATGCACTTGGTTGCAATGGAGAAGGAGAATCTCGGTCTTAAGACTGAATTGGCATCGTTGAAGGCCGTCTACAACCAGGAACGTGAACGCATTGTAGCCCTCGAGAACAAGCTACGAGTGCACGAGAGTTCCATCGACGCTCTCAACAACAAGCTCAGCAACCGTGAGCGTCAACTCGACGAGCTGCAGCGCAAACTATCCCTAAACCAAAATCTTCTCACGCAAAAGGAGCACGAAAAGGAGAAGCAAAAGAAGAAGTTCAACTCAAAGATGGCCGTAGAGGCGGATAAAAAGAATCGTGAACTCGAGTTCCTCCTACGGGAGCAACGCCAGAAGCTGAAGGAGCAGATGCGGGTCAAGGATGAGAAGCTGCGATTGGTATCGAATATTATCAAGTCAGATGACATCCCCACAATGCCGCGCTCACAGAGTTCAGAGGATTTGACAGAAATAACCATTCAGCCCCTGCGGTCTCAGCCGACGGTTTCGTCCAGAACTGCAGAGGTCAACTGCACACCACGTCCATTGAGGGTGAGTACCAAAATGACGAAGATTATCCCATATTCGGTTACAAAAACTCTTCGTTTAGGGCGTCCCAGTGGCCAACAACCGTCACAGACGTTCACGTTCCGCCGGCGAGAAGTGGCTCGAGCACCGTGCACCCAACCCAGTGCCCCTAGGAACAATCCTCCAGCCTTACCTGAGAAACCGCAAGTCAATTACAAAGCTTCCTGACGTCAAAGACCTCACCGGGAAGCCAACAAAATACTGCTTGGTCTCCCAAGAAGCAGACACAGACGGCGATGTCGAGACCAAGCTGTACAAAGGCAACGTAATCCCAACGTGCGGCGGTGGAGCGCAAGTTGTCTTCAGCGACGTTGAGTGCTTGAAGCAGAAATCACCAATTCCGTCGCCGAGCAGAAAAAGACCCAGTAACCCAGCCGAGAACAGCATGGCGCCGCACGAGGTGTCGTCGCGTTGCACAGTCGGCATCGAGGGGCACACCAGTAAGCGATCAAAGATATGAAACGTTCTTTCCTAATTGCAAATACCTTTCTATATCTTCGCGCATTCCACTTAGGGGATCATGTGATTATATTACAATAGTTTAAAATGGAATCTGGTTAATGGACTATCACTTTCTTCTCGTTTTACATGTTTAATTTAAATGCGTTTTTTCTACTTAATATATTTTTTAATTGATTCAATGCGATATGTTTATAAACATTGAACACATGACCTGAATTATTAAAAGTTTACTTACAAAGTTAAAAAAATGTTTTTTATTTGTTGGAGTTGAATTTTTTCTACATGTGTGATCATTTGATTTTAAGAAGTTGCACACTTTCCGCTAATATAGTATCAACATTAATGCTCTTGCCCGGGGAGTCTTCGAATTCACCACCATGGGAAATCGTGGCGAAGAGAGGCCTTATTTCAGGTGGCGCTTGCAGTGTATAGAGACCTCAACCAACTTGGCGGTCGAAATTGAAAGCAGATGGCAGATAACCGGGACAGTTGAAGGGGCATGTTGGTTGAAGCCCAGGTCTACCTCGGACTATAGTAAGTAAAATGTTTGATGCAGAAAAATCGGAAGCCCAATAAGGTTTAAGGATAGCTTAGAAATCGGTCAACTAACATAAAAGTATGAGAGGTTGCTTAAAAACGGTCCAATAAGAGTTCTGATAACGTAAGTGACTTCGCTTCATTGAAATAGTTTCCTGTTTTTCAGCACTACGTGATCCTACGCAGTTAGGTCTTAGGTCTGAGTGACTGCCGCGACTAAGCGCAGGGTCATGTAGGCCATTGGTTGGCCTATTCTGCTGTCACACTTCCGGACTGCTTACAATACTCGGATTTGTTGTCTTTTTCTGCAAATATAACAAACAAAATATTAGCAGGCATGCTACTAGCTGTTTGACGAGCAAAGTTTATAGTTTGATTTCCTTGGTTGTGCTAAACCCAGTTGGACCTGTTGATGAAACTGCTGATGCGCCTTACATCCATGTTAGTCAAGTTGTACGTACTTCACAGTTCAAGTTTCACAATATTTAGCAAAAACAAAATTCCTGCTCTACACGAAGCAATAATAATGGACAGTAAATCACGTTTAAGTGTAAGCTTTTACTGACTTGGCGTGCGTTTCATTCTGTCGCAAGCAGATTAGTATCAAAATCATAATAGGTCCTGATTAATCAAGGAAATTAAGAAATCAAAATAGTTTCAGTAAAATTCTTCTTTTCATTTCGAATGAAACTAAACACTACTTTCTCAATAATCCCGGCGAACTAGCTGACACCAGATCTGCACTTATGTCAGTAGCTCCAACTGGTTTCTGGAGTAGTGGGATGTTTTGCATCCGCTCTATGGGGTATCACAATGGGCCTCGTCTGGCCTAAGCGCTTGGCTGTCTTGCGCAGCCCACCACACACCCTACCTACCTACAAAGGACAATCGCTTCCCATTTATTGATCGTGCGAGCCGTGTGAAACTTGCTTTGGGGAAGTTACGGGATGAAATGATCACAAGCGAATCCAATGAGACAATTCGCAGTTCACATTCGCATAGCAAACAAATGATGTAATTTAAATCGTTAATATCTCAAAAAATTAAGATTTTCAGTGTATATCTCTAGAGATTAATTTCATAAAAAGTTGCCTTCATTCCAGTCCCATCTTGAGGGTACGCTAAAGGAGAATATTCTTTTAAAAATAGTTCTAGGCCGAGTGTATCAATAATATAATGCAATACCAAATGGGCTGCTTTAACCCGCCTCTTGAAAATCAAAAAATGAGTTCTTGAATTTGAACATTAGGAATATTTATACAGGCAGAATTCGTCATCAGAATAGGATTGTTTATGACTTGACGATAAATAAACAAACAGAATTCAGCGTCTGATAAATTAAACAAACTGACAGGCGGACACTGAAGTGATTCCACAAAAGTTCCGTTATTCCTTCGAACGAACGAAACGCAAAAAAATTATAAGGATAAATAAATCAAGAAAAGAGTTATGCCCCATACCAAAAAAAATCTTAATTGTGTACAAAGCCCTCGCGTCAAGCGTCCAAACAAATACTTATCCTGGACAAATGTCGTTTTAACAAAACATTGATATCAATAAAAATCCTTATCTGCGACGTCATCATTCTGATCTGACAAATAAATGGTAACCGTGAAGTTATTGGGTTAGTTTTTCTTTTAACTGTGAAGAAAACACGTCTTAATAAATTTGACCCCTTCTAGTTCAGTAACTCATAAAATGCTGAGTTCGAACTGAAATATGAATAAAGAGACGGAAACCAGAAGTCTAAGCCCAAACCCTTTTCTTTGATTTGCTGTAACTTTTCTGCCAAGGGAAATAAAAACGAATTTCAATGGCACAGCGTGAAGAGTTAAGCCAAGTCAAGTCAAGAGTCAAGTCTTGTCAAGTTAGATTTGCAAATAAAAAGATGACCAAACAGGGAAGTTACAACCAATTAACCCACAGTAAGAACAGTGAATATAAACAACGTGATTCAAGTGCGAATAAAAACCCACCGACACAAAAAGGCATATTTGGGTCAAAAAGCCGCTTAAAAATATTTTTTGTTTTTAATGAAGTGAGATCTACCTAAAACAATGTTAAATGCGTTATTAAGCTTATTTAAGTCAAATTAAGTTATTTGACTTTATATTTTCTTAAAAACCTAGTATTTTAATGTTGTGAACCTACTAGTCTTACTTAAACTCATGCTTGAATGTAATTTTAAGGGTTTAATGTTAAATTGATCAACAAAAACAAAACTCACCTAAATTTAATACGTAAAGACTCTAGTTTTAGGCCTAAAACCCTAAGTTTTCTTCGTACAAGAGGCTTTTTTGAGCAAATAGCTCTGAATGCTTAAAATCACTGATAATGCTTAAAATCATTCTGTTTATACTCATTGAAAATGCTATTAGACTGTCCTTAATTAACAAAGCAAAAACCAGATGATCCTTCAAGCAAAACAATTTATTTTATTAGAAACAGTTTTAAGAACTAGACAAATATCAAGGTCGATAAAACTTAGGGGGGCAGATTGGGGCAGGATTTTTTTGTTGGTGTCATTTCTTGACATCTTCCTCTATAAGCTGATACCAAAAGAGTTACCGAATAACACCAAATACTATAGCAAAAGGTCCATCAAAGAAAATCAAGAAAGAAAAAAATGCCTATTTGTGATCATTTTAAATAAATTCAATATCTTTCAAAATACAGTTCCAATAATCATAAAAAAAGTTTTATGATAAACTTAATACCTGCATCTTATAGCTTTATAATAACTTAATATCTGTAGCGCTTTGTACATAGCCGGAAAATTCAAAAGACAAAAAGGCGGAAGGGAGATATTTGACAACCTAATAATTTAGCAAAGTAATTTTTTACACAGATCAAAAGACTCACAATGCAAGCTTACGATCGATGACTTTCAACTGATGCTATGACAAAATGCGTGCATAGAAGAAAAAAATTTGTTGCACATTGTTTGGTGCGTGTTTAACTATAGCTGGGAAAAAATTCTTTTTGTCAACTCAACATTTTGAAAAATTGAATTTTGAGCGGTTTTTGACCAAAATAGCCCTATGGGCGACAGCTGTAAGTCATCCAACTGTTGATCATCGTTGAGTGGTAGAGTTTGTAAACACCTTCAGTGAACGGAGTTAAGTAGCCTTAAGTGTAATGGCAATCAAGTAATAAGCAGTTTGCAACTAAATTTCTCTACTTCCAAGTGGAAAGAACTTTACCGTCACAAATGAATGGCATATCAAATCTAAATTAATTTCAAACCGTTGGGTAATCGAAATTCGGAAACTCTCCAATTCATATGGGTTTTATGCAGAAACAAAAAAAAAAACACTTCAATTAAGCTCAAAATCAAAAGAACATAATCATTTTTTAGACGTATTGCCATAACTATATTGACATCACTATTACTACGATTTCTAATACAAACCACTGAGAACCCTACTGAGCACAAATTGCCTTTTCCAGCCTTTCTCAACTACTCACCCAAGAAAATAAATTCCAAGCAACCACTTGTCGGTGACGGCTTCGACTTTTTGCATACCGCAACGGAAACGAAATTCAGTTAGAAATGCAAGTGAAATCTGTATGAGAAATGCAATTTCAAGATTGAAATGCAAATATGGAATAATCAAAAGGAAGCCTTGAGTCGTTGAAAGACTCGATACGCAGGTAGTGCACCTATTCTAAGCGACCTGCAAGACTGTTACTGTAAAACTTGTCCGTTGCAATTGCTGGAAAAAGAATTCTGGAGAGAAAAGAAAATCTTTGTTATTCTTTAATATGTAATGCGGTCAAGTGAATGTGATCACGTCATGCTCGTAGATTGAAACGTCTCGTGCTGGAATTGATAGGCTGTCGATGGATGAATTAAGTGACTGCTGGGAAAGTAATTACCTCAGTAGATAATCTATTGGTTGGTTTGACTCAATGAAGAACTATATTTGCATGTTTTTAATGTGTGGACCACGAAGGAGCCAATATTGGGTAGTCTGTGGTGTGGACTTTTGGTATGGTGCCAGCGAAAAACTAGGCTCTAGTCCTTAAGAGGAAGTATCGCCATCCAATTGTAATGGTTAAGCTGCCACTGGATTGGCTCACACAGTAAACTCTCAATAATTCGAATTTCATTGGGCCAGTTAAAAACTTGGAATTACAAAGGTTTTCGAATTGCGGAGGTTTCAGAAAAAAGATATTGCTCGATTTCGTCACGTACGCATTTCAACCAACGGTTGTTAACAAAAGAAGAAGAAACTTGACTTCGAAATGTAGAGGTAAACAAGCAAAAATTTTGGAATTATAGAGGCTTCCACGTTGTTGAATTAAGAAGGGGACCAAATTGCATAGGCTTTCTTCGATTTACAGAGCTTTTTTCAAGGGACTGTGAGAATTTTATATATGTTTTCGAATTTTAGAGGTTCAAATTATTGAGAGTTTACGGTATTAGGTATTTCTTCTATAATATTCTTTAGTTTATACGACGGAACGGCTCCCAAGACAAGTTTCATTTGAAAACACTTCTCATATCAATCAAAAAAATTCTTTATTAAACATGTTCTTTACATTTAATGAAAAATAAAAAAAATAAATGAAATAAAATCAATACTTTAAGAGTAACATAAACGATTCTATGATTTTTTTGTTTGCTTGCAAATACATTGTGTTGGGACAACCATCACATGATATGTCATCAAATGTTGAGAGACCACTTTGTTTGCACTTTTGGCCAAGACTACAAATGGACATGCACCAGAGAATGCATTGTTGTCTTATGTTTTTGTTTGTTTTGTTAATGTTAAAATCGCACTAGTCCTGTCTTTTATTTCTGGCCGAATTTAAACACCGAAAACATGTTCCTCATCAATGCTGGACCACTCCAGTAGCCGGGCAACATCATTTGCCAATAGAGCGCTGGCATCAATTCCTTCTTCATGAAAAACATCGTGTATCGTTCCTTATTCTGGGGCATTGGGAAGGTTTCCAATGGCTGCAAGTTGTAATCGAATTCTGCTAGGATCACACGGTTGTATCCAGTTACGAGAGGACACGAAGCGTATCCATCGTAGGTGGATTTGAGCGGTTTGCCGTTTAAGACGGCCATGATGTTCTTAGAAATAACTGGTGATTGGGCGGCTAAATAACGGAAACTCTTTTTTAGTGAATGTGCGTGAGGCAAAGTTGAACAACTTACCTGCAGAAGCAGCAGTCTTAGAGTTTGGTGATCCCGAGCAATCTCCGATAGCAAAGACGTTCTTGTACTTGACGTGCTGCATGGTGGACTTGTCGACATCAACAAATCCAGCTTCGTTCACCAATTCGGAGCATTGAGCTAGCTCATCGGGTGCGCTCATTGGCGGCACAGCGTGGAGTATGGAGTACTGTAAGGATTAGTTCGATTAGAGGGAGGTTATTGATTGACGATTGCCCCAAACAAACCTTCTCTTCAAAGATTTCTTCCGGTTTGTCAAGATTCTGGAAGACGGCTATGTCATCCTTCGCACGAACCTCAATGAGATTTTTCCTTAAATTCACTTTAATGTTTCGTTTTTCCACAAGTGGCCATAATGCATCAGCATAGTGCTTCACACCGAACAGCACCGGCAACGATGTGTTGTAGATGACGTTGACTTTGTTTCGCTTGTTTGACTGAGGACACAAAAGGTTGTTAGTGGAATTTGAACCTCAATCTTTTTCCTCCACCGGCAGACATGGAAGCCACAGTAGTTGCAATAATTAAATTCGCAATCAATGCGAATATGTGGGCTTTCTCAGTTACCAGGAAGGGCAAAGATACAAGACTGATTCAATATTCAAGAGACTTACTCTTCGGAAGTAGTGCTCTGAGATGTACATGATCTTTTGTGGTGCGCCGGGACACTTCACCGGCGATGCTGGGAATGTGAAGATTGCATTGCCTCCTTCTACACGTTGTAGGGCTTCGTACGTTCTGTTCACGTACTTGGGCGAGTAAATGGAACAGACTTTACCATTGGGGATGGCCAAGGCCTCTACCAGACCGGGAATCTGAAAGTAAGATAAGATAATAAGGTTTAAATTAATGTTGCCGAGTGGAAAATACGATTTTCAAGCCAACAGTGAGGGTAGTTGACACGACGTCTTTTTATTATTAAGTTAGTTAATTTTTTGGGGGATGGTTATGCATTTTTCTATGGATTCAATTTCACAATGTACAGAGATTCGGTAAACTCTATCATACTACTGAGACTTTAAACGTACAATTTCTTAGAAGATGTAGTGGAAAATAATGAACTGCAAAAAATCTTGTTCATTATTTTTTGTTAATTGGCAATTTTGCTTGAGGTGAACAAGAAGAAAATGGTTTAAGTCTATAAAAAAAACAAGGATGGGTCTCACGGGGGAGTACCTATTGATATTCGGCCCTGTTTGCGAGGAAGATGGATGTACAAAGATGTTAATGTAGTCCAGACGGCAAAAATCCGCCGACTACAATGGCACGACCAAATCGAGCGCATGGACACAAACACTCCAGCTAAAAGAGACTACGAATCCGAGGCTCCTTGTTTGAGGAAAAGAGGGAGACCGAAATTAAGTCATGTAGAAAACAAAAACCAAGTAATCGTCGACGCAAGACAGTTTGATCTACCGCGACTGGAAGCAGCCTGCCCGGTGTTAAAAGGCAGCTTTAGCTCATACATAGAACTTTCAAGTGTTAATTGATTGATAGGTAAGGAAGTATTGACGTCAGATAATAAACGCGTAGTATCGTCACATGGAGTGTATGCACTCCTTTTTAACATTAATTAATAGGACATGTGGTTTATATTTAGACCAGTTGCCACCAAGAGTCATTAGATATCCTAGAGCAGTTTTAAGCAGTGAGCTAAAATCATCTCTGATTACATTTTTCTATAACGCTCTCGATGAAAAAAAGCTAAGCAGCCGCCATTGTTGTTAAAATTGTAGACTCTAAGCAAATGGCTGTCGCTTTATTTATAACAAAAAAATACGACCTTCCGTGTCTGATAAGAGGTCTACCACGGAGACAAGTCTGTAAAAGGCCAATAAACGATAAGACGGGCAAATGAACAGTTTAGGTCGCAAATAATTTCTACCAGACGACGAAATAAAACATAACGAACGAGTGGGGGAACAAAACTCCATCACGCAATCACGCATGCTGGAATTAGTATGCGAATGGATAACACCTACAGTTTATAGGTCATCAGTGTGATTGGATTGAACTCCAGAGGGATTCATGTGCGTGTTTTGCCGCGAATAAAAAATGACTTAAATGTACTTCGGAGAACGTATTTAAAAAGCAGCTTTACACCAGGCAACACCGGTCGCCGTGTTACCAGGGAGTTCTAACATATTTTCCATGGTATACATTTTCTCCAACTCACCTTCTCATATTTCAACTGCAATCCGGTGGCAATCAACAGGATGTCATACTTAATCTTGGTCCCAGATGAAGTCGTTACAGTATTTGACTTGGGATCAAAGCCCACAGCCTTCTCCTTAATCCACTTAGCTTTCTTTGGTAGAACATCAGACATCTGACGATAGGATTGCTCCAAAGTCTTCATGCCACCACCAATCAAAGTGAACATAGGCTGATAGTAGTGTTTCTAAAAAAAGAAAACAAAATCGATTGTAGCTTGCAAGTTCTTTTCACTTTTCCTTGATATAAATTACTTCAGCTGGTTCCAAAACAATAACTTTGCCCTTTCCCAACTTCCAGGATAGTTTTGCCGCCATGGCACATCCTCCGCAACCACCGCCCACTACAAGGACTTTGCATCTGAAAGTAATTACAATGAATATGGAAAAAGTTAAGTAGATGACGTAATTTAGGAGATAAATATACACACGATTAGGGTCACGAGTGGTTAAGGTTTATGTTCACTAATGCGTTACATTCATGAGACAGTGTGAAAGTTGACTAAATGTGTTTTGTGATTCGGGTGTAGGGCGAGTTGAGTTTGAGTTTATGTAATGATCCGACGTAAAGTGGTTTTTGCTCGGTTCACTGAGAATATGTCAGTTGTTGGTTTACATAAGTAAATGTTAGTATTCAGTCTAATTCTAATTGACGATGGGATAGTGTTAATAATTTATTTTAATTTTAGTATTGCCAGTCAGTTAAGCAGAACATTTCTTGTTCTGTGTCGTGTCGTGGTTGGGTGGTAGTTTATAATATTGAGTATCTGTGGTCTAATGTTATCCTCAGACATTCGTAGGTTTAACGTGGTCTTGCGATATTGGACAATAAGTAAGAAACTCATTCCTTAAAACCTAAGAGTATGCCAAATTTATAAACGATGCTAATTGACATGTGTTAATCACTTTTGACTGACACTGTAGGCGCAAGTTTGTTATGAATTGGTTTTCGAGTTTTGAATTTGAAATAGAAAAATGGTGCATCAAGTTGCATCATGAGTCTGCATTCAAAGTTAGCACTTAGAACAGCTCTAAAGAACACTTTCAGGTTTTTGAGTTGGACCAGATGGACGGATCAGACTATAGAGGGATAGGACTTATGAATTGGGGAAGGGACCGCAGTCTGGGCAACACAGGGGGTCCACAAGGACCTAAGTGAGGCAGTGTATTATCCTGCCTACCCGCTTACCTAACTTAACCTAAAGTTAGCTCTTTAAAGCTCTTTAAAGTAAAGATTTTGGCACACACACCAAATACAAATATCTTTTTAAAAATGCAAAAAAAAGAAAAAATTGAAGATTTATTAGTAAATGCAAACATTTCCATTCGAATTATGGAACACAAAGTTGTTGAAGAGGCTGCCTCGGCTAACTTCGCGGCAGTGCAATCTGCCACTCAAAATTTTCTAGGACCTTGTTGATGGTTTCGAGCTGTAGCTCACGGATTGTTTCAATAACATTTGTTGTCATAGGTTAGGTTGATATGATCACCTGAATAAGAATAACCCACAGCGGCAATTAGGCCAAATTAGGCCCATTGTGATGCCACACTGCGGACAAGACCTCGCATAACATTGGCATAACATCGGTCATTTACGGTTCCCTACAAAAAAAAAAGTACAAATCGCACCTCTGAGGCGGGCAATTAACATCTCCAAGACGGCTGATAACACGATTCTCTCAAAAAAATTCACCGACGATGTTCCACGGAGGCATGATACTGACTTTCGTCAACATTTTGAGCGGAAAACAACTCTGAGTGTCAAAATAACCTATGATTTAAAAACAAACCACTAGATGGCCTACCCTTTATCAAATGTTCAATTTATAGCACCCTCGATGTTCGGAAGTCGAAGATGAACGTCCCAAATAACTAGAATTTAAAGTTTATAGGAGAAGGACCTCAACCAACTCGATGTGCGGCATTGGAAGCAGCTGGCATGAGGCCGTACTGGATGCAGAGGCTTACTAATTGAGTCCATTCCGAAATGCTGCGCCGCTTAAAAAAGAATAAGTAAGTTAAGGGTATTGCCAACGGATGGAAGCATCATGAGAAAAGGAAAGGTAACAACTACCCCTTCCATGGGTTGCACAGACGAACCATTAAGACCTTGCCAGCCATGCATAGTACATTACTGATGGAGTTGGTTGGAGTATATGATGACGTTATCAAGAAATAAAAAAATACCCTTGGATACAAAACGTCATGTGTAAAAACGCTCGCAACCTTGTTTATCCATAAAACTGAAATCCGAGTGCTTTAAAAGCCTTTTTAAATTTTCTAAATTAAATCAGAAAGTCCACGTGGTCTCCTTGAGTATTATTCCAAAATGAGTCTACAAACTTTATTTCGATCCTAAGACTATGGAGAACTTTTTGATGAACAGATTCTTATTACAATAAAACTGTAACACACTTTGCACAAGTTGTATACAAAAGAAGAAGATTATAATATGGAAAGCGGCCTTGCAACTTGTTAATCACCAATTGAAAGAGCAATCAAACAAAGTCCAATTAACAAGTTTTTTGGACCGTGGACAGAGGTAACAAAACACAAATGAGAATGTTCAACAAACATTTGGTACCAACGAAGTCTTTTGGCTGCTAATAAAACGAGTAAATAATTCAAAACACTTGTTGTGTACACATATGCGGCTCTTTTTTATTTGAAAACAACATCGTTAAATCTTTCTGCGGCACCCTGCCTGGCATAGGTTACTCACCCCTTGTAGGCGCATAACGATCATGTGGTGGAGCTTCTTTTGAAGTGGTCAGTGCTATTTACAGATAAATAAGAGCAAGATCCACTGAGAAAAAAAAAATACATTCGCCATATCGATGTGGCAGAATTAACGTCATAAAGTGTGGGGGAAAATAAAGAAAAGAGCAAATTAGATGCCAGATAAAAGCTCTTTGAAAGCTTTAGGTTTTCGTGATGCTATAGGAACACCGAAATAATTATGATTTATGGTGGTTAGATACGCAAAAATTCATGTAGATACACAACACACACAATTATTAGGGAAATACGTTTTGGGCATGTTGGATTAATCGTTTTCCAAAATAAAACTTTACACGCGTACCATGGTTGACATTGAAACTAACAACAATCGTAATTTAAAATGAAACAACACTTGTCTATGTGTGTACATTAGAACTTAATGGAAAAAACCATAGACACTCTTAAAATTCTCAAGCCACGAAATTCTCTTTGACAAAATTAAGTTCTATCTCCAAGAGGGCAAATTTAATTTCTTTTTTTGTTCTGTCTAAAAAATGGAATTGACAAGGCCATCGGTGTTTGTATTTCACAAATAAATTTTACTTTTCGTATTCGAACAAAAAAAAAATTTTGTTTAAATAAAAATAAAGCGAATTCGACCGAACTGCCAACGTCTTTAATTAGCGTTTAGTTCGAGGGATGTTGCAAATTGGTAAAAAATTTATGAGTTGTTGTAACTAACACAAAGTCTAAGAGGTTTCGCACGTTTTATACGAGTCAATTTTCGGTGAATTAATGATCTTTTTTCAAATTTATGCTATAGCAGCTGATAATTTTGACATGTAAACAATTTAATTATCTTGGTTGTATATTTCCTTATCAAGAAATATCGGCATCCGGTTTCATTGGAACGGTAATTAAATACAAACCGAACACTTTATATTTATTTGTATTCTGTTTTCAAAAGCATGAATTTGTTTGCACTGAGCGAGGGGCAGTGGGTGTGAAATCACTTTTAGAAGTTATGTGATTTGGTGTAGAGGTACAGTGACTGCAAAAACACTCATATTCGACGAATTGATTTATTGGCGAAAGACTATGGAAGAAAAAACATCTCTTGAAATCTTGCCAAAGGAATTTTTATGTAAAGTCAAACTGAATTTCACCATCTACTCGAATTCAGTGTTCATAACACGGTGCAAGTAGAAAACTTGATTGAGAAGAGTGATACAAGAGGTAAACAAATTCTTCACAAAAAGACAACCAGCTTTGAATTCTGATAGTATCAAGTTTGTAGAGAGTTTTTTAGCACCATCTCCGGCACACGATTTCAAAACAGGTTTTACAGGCGGTAGACTTATTACGAATAATATGTCGTAGCAAATTCGATCATTTCCGTAAAGACAATTACAACTTGTAATTGAAGAATTACAAACTTTGGTCGTCAAAAATCAGTCGAGTATTGAAACTGAACGTCATCGAATATTGAAACTTTAGAACGATCGACCAAAATATTAGAAGAGACAATTCTGTGCCTTCAAGGAGTCTGCCTTCACCGTCTAGGCCAAGTTCAGACAAAATCGAGATAGTTACGGTTTTTACGTCATAGAATCTTAAATGATTGATTGTTGTAAATTAAATGAATGTTTATTCAATACAATTTTTGCTACTTCACTAGTTTACTTCACACTAATTTTCAGAAAGATCTTAAGATTTAAAGTTTCTTTTTTAAAAACATGAAAAATTATTTAGACGGTTATTCCTTGTTCCCACATGAATAAGAACATAAATTCGTTTTAACGTAGCAATGTTCTTAAATTATTGTTATATGTAAGATAAATCTACCATATTACTAAGACTCTAGTGATCCGAAGTTATTATTCGGAATTGGTTGGATGCAATTCCATGGCTGTTCTAGGGCTAAGCGAGTAAGATGGAATCCGCTCGAAACATTTTGCCTTTGGAAAACCAACTGAAATGATTTGTAAGCTGTTGATCTGCTTTTTGAGTGCATTTTTTTTAGAATAAAACCCTATGACCAAAGTGGGGAGATTTAGCTAGTTAGTTCAATACAGCAATAGCGTCAGTTTTGAACCATAGCTTTTTTGAGAGTAATTTTGTTGCAGATGTTTTTGCCTCAGTTCTTTGAACCAGTGACTTCTGCTGTGGTCTGCAGATGTCTTTTCCTCTATTTGTTGCAGATGTTTTAAATTTGTTTTCTTGTTCAAACACAAAGCCAATTGTTCTTGCTATGTGTGTGCCAAAGGTTCTTGCTATGTGTGTGTAGCAAAGGACATTTTAAAATTTTTAATGGGTAGTTCTCTCTCTACTCTACTTTGAACACTTTTTACTCCCCAGTAAAAAAAAGTCAACAACTAAGTGGAAAATATGCAACCTTGAATACATTTTACGTCTATCAATTTTAAATTTGAAAAAAAAGTTGCATTAAATCATTTGAGCTTTTGAAACTCCATTAACTGCTTTAAAGAAGAAGTCATAAAAGTTACCTAACATCCACTCAGATTAGATTTTGCACAGTACTTTAGAAGCCGCGCCAAAAAAGTTGCGATTACGTGAATCTAAATACATGTGTATGTACATGTGTACATGTGTAACTCCTCACAACCACACCCTTCAATTAAAATTAAAATAATCTCTATCGCATAAGCTACCACCGAGTAACTCAGTCACTGTAGCTAAAATGTTGTCAAAAACTCAGAGTAAACCGCCGATAACCTATGCTGACTAAAATTAATCAGCATTAGTATTCTAATTTATTTAACAAATCATTAGTAGGTATCTCAGGCAGAGCAAAAGTCTCCAAAAAGTATTTCACAATATTCATTCCTGTTGTACGGATTTCATTTACCGTTGGCGTGCTAACTCTAATCACCAGAGTGAAAACGTCAGAACAAGAACCTGTTTTTCTTTAAGAAAAGGCAATCAATCAGCCTAAAAATATTTGTATGCAGCACCAAACCAGCTGCTCGAAGCTGATAAAATGAACACTGCCTTCGTCATTCACGTGCGGCTAGGGCGGTTACCTCATAATTAACAAAACCCAGTAATAATACAAATTTTTCCATTCTGATCCGATTGCTATCAGTTTGTTAAAAGTTTTCAGTTTCTCCCGGGGATATACAAAACAATAATCTCTCACTCTCTGCGCAAAAAAAAAGAATTGATAAAAAAAAGAAGAAAAATTTATAATCGACAGTAGGGGAAAGTGAAACTACTTACTCTTCCTTGTCAGAGAGAACTTTCGACGTTGACAAGTATCTGATTGCGTTCAAGCTGCGCCCAGATACTTGTTGCGCTCTGGCTGCCAATAATTGTAACGAACTCATCCTTCACTTTACCACTTTAAAGTAAGTTGATTTCACAAAAAATAAAGTGAACAGAAGAAAAAAATTAAAAGAAAAGAAGCGCACGCAAAAACACTTGACACAGACGACAAGAAGTGAACAACACCTCACTGGATGACGGAACGTGAAGAACTATTACCGGCCTGGTGATAGAGTGGGGAGCCGACCACAATGACCTTGATTTGAGTTTTCAGGTTCCGCTTGTGTGTATTGTTGGGCCACCACCGGCAGCGGTTGGATTAGGTGGTTTAAGAGAGAGTGTTTTTCATAATTTCTGTGAAGCGACTTTTTTTTTAGGGGGGCATGCGTATACGATTGAGGCGGGGAAATTAAGAGAATTCTAGCGGATGAGCTTTTTGTTTTAATTTTTGAACGGGCGAGATATGTGAGGAGTGTACAGTGAGTCAAAATATCTGGGTGGCACCTTGTGATGCAAGCAGGTTCGTAAATGCAAGCGAGTGTTGTGAAAGTGCTTAGACAAAATTTTTCAAATATCATTTGAGGATAAAATTAGAAGTGGTTAAGAATATTTGCGCCTTTTCTACTAAAATTTCGTTTTTCTGCTACAAGATCAAGAATAACATGCTGCTTTTGTTTGTACAATAGACAACGTTGATGATGCTTAATTTTATTGAACAATTTAGGTTTACATTTGTATGCTGTACTTACGACGGCCCTCTGTACTTGCATGGAGTCTAAAAAGTTATATTATCATCTAAGAATCTCTGGCGTAGTGTAATTTTTGATAGCTGGATCTTTGGAAGGACAATGTTACTCTTGAACTTCAATATTACACGCAGTTTCAAAACTTTAAGTATCTAACTTTGACTTATGCTATTATTGAGTTCAGGTATAACTCTCATCTTCTCATCTTATAGATGTCATTTATATCCCCTAAGTTGGTATTAAGACTCATTTGATTGATTTGATGGCTAATATTAGTTTTGATTTTGATCAAAAGTCTGGAATCGTGTAGATCTTGTGACGTCTAAATTTTTCCTATTCTGAGCCCAGAGTTTAAACGGAGAAATAAGGCATCATTGAGGAATTAGAAACATAGGTAGTCAAATAACACTCAAAATGGGGGAAGCAATCAAGATTTTAGCTTCAGAGAAAGCTACGAAACATCAAAAATTTCAAAAAGATTATAAATTGGTTTTAATGTAACAATATTCCCTAATCATTGGCACTCCCACTTTCACTGAAAAAACTGCCCCAAAAGCAAATTGTTCTAAATAAGAGGTTTGTCTTTGTATAAATTTTGCATTATTTTATCAAGTATCCTGATAATATTCGCAACAAGAACCAACAGCTCAAAAGATTACCACTTTTACAAGCCCTTGACTCAGAAGATTTATGCATTTAAAACAAAAAGTGTGTTAGCTTCCTGTTTAAATTTATTTCAATCCAATAAATTCTTCATTATATCTACAATAAGCTCTCGATAATTTGAATTTCATGGGACCAGGAAAAAAACTTTGAATTACAAAAGTTTTGGAGTTACCGAGATTTAAAAAAAAAATATTGCTCACTTCGTCACGTACGCATTTCAACTAACGGCTGTTGAAGGAAAAAAAGTAAACTTGACTTCAAATTATAGAGGCAAAAAAGTTATAGTTTTGGAATTAGAGAGGGTATTGCACAAAAATAAATTCTAATTAATGAAGGGATCAAATTGCACAAGTTTTGTTTGATTTACAGATGTTTTTTTCAACTTACTGTGAAAATGCTTCTATGGACAGAGGTTTTCGAGAGTATATTTGGAATCCTTTACTTTGGTTATCGTGAAGTACAACTTAAATAAAAAATTAGGTTTTGGCAAATGTCATAACTTGTACAAAAACAAAAAAAAGTAAAATTCTTAGTTAGGTTCCTCAGTGCTAAGATCTTATTTTTTTATAAAATTATGAAATTACTAAAAATTTATATTTTAACATTTTTTTTATGAAATGTTCATGTTGCTTATTGAAATGAATTAAAATTTGTGAACAATACCATTCACTTATCTCAAAATGTAGGTCATCGGTAAAGAATAGGATAAGTCTAATGATAAAGGTAAAGATGATGGCGTTGACAATGAAGCCGAAGTAAGGTAAATCTTGAACTGTGGACTGTGAAAATCAGGTTCAGTCATATGAGCTTTTCAGTGCATAGACTGATTAACTCCACTTTCAGAAAAATTATAGATTTAAATCAAAGAACTTTGTATAGTCATAACTTCTTGTATTTACAGTATTTTTCATTAATAATAAAAAATACCACCACTAAACGACAACTATTTGAATAAAATTTCGAGTATTTCAGAGGCGAATGAAAATTATTTTTCTCAAATTTGTTTTTATTATTTTTCTCAACTTTTTGTTTTATGGAGTTAATCGATGTACAGTATCGGACAAAACATTTGTAACTCGAACAGAAACTAGGAAATTTTATAAAATTCTTTAAAATTTTTATTCGAATACACAATAAATTTTACATATTTTTAAAGGTCAACTTTTAGGGAAAACAAAAAAAAAAGTTCATGAAAATCCAATAAATATTTCTTAAGTTATGATAAATTATGAATTATAAGTTGCAAACGTTTTGTCTGATACCATATGCTTGAACGGCTTAAATATCGATGAAATTGAACTAAACGTATGATGGCAAGACATGAGGAAGTCGTTATTTGTGAGGATCAAAATTAAGTTATTTGTTCTCAGAAAGGACTTAATTTATTCGCTTTAAAAATAAAAAAACCTTTTCCAGTTGAAATGTGTCTGTTCGAATATAATGCATTTTAAGTACGATATGTGAACATTGTTGTACAGGAACAACATTTTATATATCGAGATTTATTTTCTCAGGTCTAATGAGCTAGACTGTAGCAAAACTTTTTTTTCTTGGGTCTTCAATGAGGTGCGATCATGAAAGGTTTAAAGAGTATAGGGAATTATAGGTAACGCGCCAAAAGATATTTTCTACAACTTGCTTATTAGAAGTCTTGGTTTAAAGATTTCTTAACAAAACCAAATAATATTTTGGCTAATTAAACTCTTACTTGAAACTTAACTTCAGTTTAGCAAAGTTTAGGAAGGTGTACCACAACTTTTCCTTCCTATCCAACTTATTTTCCTTATTTTTGGGCAAATCTTCTTTCTGGGTATCTCAAATTAGCAAGTTCTCTTTTCATATGGCCGCCATAACGTGTCGAAAGGATATTTCAAACCCGACTGAAGTATGTAGCGGTTAGTTTACGCTTTTTACTTTGATCTGAATAGTAAGCAATCTGAAAGCTATGTCTAACAACTTTATTTTCACAAGCTTTGTCTAAGTTATAAAGGTTAATCTTTTTATGAATTATGTTAAGTAAAGTACGTCAAAAAACACAGTCTTAAACCGACTGGTTTTGTTTAGAATGCGTGCATAGGGCCACTAAGTTTTAAGTGTCTTCGTCTAGCACATATAGGTATGAATAATTTATATTGCTTTAAGGTTTATTGAGGCCTTTTGATTTCTGCTGGATTGGTTTAATTTGAATTTGAAATAAAAATGAAATAAAAATGAAATGAAAGTGAGCTTTGACTATCTTCATCCAGCGTTTTCTCGACTGCATCGCTTGTTTGCTTTTTTATTCTGAAACTTGCTACTCGGAAGTTCAATCAAATGTTTGGGAAGCAATGGCAGCAGAACTAAATTCTTTTCTAAATTTGTACATTCTCTTCATAGTTCCAAGAATGGTTTTCCATAGCTCTAATCGAAATGATAATTTGATGAAGAGCCACAAGAGAACTTGAAAGGAAAATAACAATTATTTGATTTTTTTATGTTTGTTGTAAAGCCCCTGACTACCGTCTTTCCCCTGAGATTTCCAATTGACAATCATGAGCACCACAGCAAATTAACTCAAACAGCTGCAACTGAGGGTTGATGACTACAAAGCAACCAATCACGAGAGGGTGTCCGGTGTGTTTTGTGTTCCATTTTTCATTTTGCTCCCTACCTGAACCGGTCAAACCTTTTTTGTAAACATAAAACCACCCTTGCACGTAGAGCAGTAATCCCCAGCTTATCAAGAACCCTTCAAACACAAACCAGGGGAAGATTTTGTCACAAGTGGAAAATTCCGCTCTGCATTATAAATTCACTAAGGACATCCTTTTACACGATGCCATTCACTCAAAATTGACGAATGGAATTTTCCGTCGACCGTTCGTATTCTTCCTTTAACCACTGTCAGCGTCTGTTTGGGTGACAGCCATCCTTAAGTTTTTGCCATCGCTCAGACCAATTGAACTGCCGGAAGTTATTAGTTAGAACTTTTATCTAATTAGGTCGTTAACCGTTTGTCACTGCAGATATTCCAATAACCAATTGCAATTTAGTTTGGGTATCATTTAACTGTCATTTGATTAGCTGTCGTGCTGAGTGTGACGACATTCTCTGCTGCCTATCGATGATGGGTAAGTGGGTGTCACAAAGTGTCAAACTTTTATTGGATTTTTGTGATGAGTGAAGAACGATATATCCCAAGACACAGTCACAGTCCAATGTTTTCACCTTTTTTACGCAGACAAGCTGGATGAACTTCAGAAGGACGAATTGGCAGCACTGTCAATTTGATTATTCAGTAGATTTCGTCATTTCACAGATAAACTAAACCGCAAGTGTTAAATCACAGTTTAAGGATGATTATTTATTTCTAAATATTCTGGTTGCACTTTTTCCTTGCTCATGCCGAGATCTCGATCTCATCTCCATTTCACTGCCGAGAACGTTGGGTCTTGACGCCTCTCGTCCAAAGCGTCGCATGTCAGTCCACGAATTGACTTAGTTATCATTCGATTTGCATTTGGAAATTTACTTACTCGGTAGCCTTTTTTTTGTTTGCAATTTACATGTTTTACTATATTCTGGGGCACAGTTTGCGTCTTCTTTTTTGATGTCCAAAGTTGCATAAGAATATTTTATTCCTTTGCCTATTGGAGTTTTGCGGAGCGTGGCTAGAAACCTTCGGAATGAGTCGGCGGTTTTATGGAGAAAACTGTTAGATATACAGGAAGTGTAATGCACCCTAGGTCTTAGAATTTCTTTTTTGCCTTTTTCTTAGAATTTGAATGCATCTTGCCTTGAGTACAGTTCTGCATGGCAAAGATGTTTCGAGAATGGGAGATCGCTGTAGTGGGCGGAAATTAGGTATGACTATTGCAACAAACTCTGGCAGAGGTTGAAGGCCTCAGCATCTAGAGATGAAGTTTAAGTAAAGGTAATCTGCATTTTTCAAGCTTTTTAACAATTGAAGGCCCTTTTACAGCGTTTGGCAGATAAGGCTTTGTAATGAAGTCTATTTATGAGCTCTATGTAAGAGTTTGAACGTTTTTCTTTCATAATTTTATTTTGTGGTGTTTTTTTTCAAGAACGAATTTAATATGAATTCATTCATTTAGCTAGTGAATGTTAATACGGTGTTGACTGTGTCTACTTTTCTAAGCGAAATTTCTATGGGCGTTGATTGTTGTTTTTATGATTTTAAAATTTTGGTAATTAAGGTTGGTAATTTAAAATAGAGCTAAAAGACAACGATTCTTATAAGAGTTCGTCTTTGTGAATGCATACATGCGTTGTTGCTTTCCAACAATGCGTGAAAACATAGTATCAAGAAACACGAAAAAATTAGATGTAAGTAAGTAAGAAAGTCATAAAAAAAAATCATTTATTTACAATTTACAATATGTTTACAATTGATATTTGAATTTATAAGCTTTGGCTTAGCCGCTAGCTCAACTATCAACTTTGGTTCCATATTTGCTTCCGACAATGTCTGAAAACAACTTGTTTTCAGCCACCAATCGATTGGTAAAAACCTTCTTGGTGGAGAAAAATATTATTGTCTTAGAGTGGCCAGTGCAATCTTTTCACCTCAACTCTATAGAAAATTGATAGGATTTTGTAGATCGAAAGACTAGGAAGCAAAAGCCATCAAATTATTCTGAGCTAAATAAACGAATAAGGTCAATGAATAAAAGAGTGATGTTATTGCTAGCAAGGGGTCCACAATAAAGTGCTAAATTAATTTATTTATTAAATCCGAAATTCTTTGAAAGAAATAAACAAATCTGTTAATTTTAATGTCTTAAAGTGTTTTTTGTATTCTTTTTGCTCGCCCTAAGATTCTTGCAGTTAGATTTGATAAAAATCGGCAGCGCTTTTTGTTTGCTTTTGCTTTGTTATTTTTTTTATTTATTATATTGAAGATTTTTGTCATTGTTTCCTTCTACAAATCGGCAGTGCATAAGGAGAAACAAATAATTTTAAAAGTTTGTGCAAAATTCTAAAATATTGCCACGTCAAATAGAAAAGTTCTTATTTAACGTAAAATCATCTTATATCATTTATCATCATTTTCTTTTCTCGCTACTTTTTTGGCGAGTTATAATTTCAGGTTAGGTTAGGTTAGATAGGTTGGCTGACAGAAGTTGTTCTGTCTCATTGTGTTATTAAGGGGTGATTTATGTATTCCTCCTCACTCGTGGTGTCCTATTCCAGCGCTATATGTTCAGTTCATTTGGTTGGTCCTCCTCACATACCTGAAAAGATTCATATAACTGAATTTAGTTCCAGTCAATTTTTCCAGGAATTTTTAATGCAGATTGCTTTCGTTTAAGGCAAGACTCTGTTTAACAAAACAATGTTTGATCACCAAGACTTGGAAAGCTTAATATTCTCAGAATATCATGATTTTCAGACGTATTTATTAATTACATACATTCTTATTTTGAAATAAAAAAAAACGTTGCTCTTTTTTTTTAAAGAAAAATCTTTGAAATTTGCTGATGTCTTTATTGCAATTATCTTTAGTAACAGGTTTGCGGTATTTATTGATTTGAGAAGAGCATCACACTTTTTTTTTCATATAAAACTGAAATGGTTCTTAGAGAAGGGATGATATAGATGCACGCATTTCAAGTCAGTGAATAATTGGAATTTAAATTAATGTTTTTGTTCGGCTCCGTTCTTGATGTATTCAATTATTTTCTTGTATAGGTATTCTTTTCGGTCAAAAACTAATTTTTTTAAAGTTTAAATATTTGTATACAGCATGTAATTTGTTCGACTGACTAATTAGGCAGTCGGTTCAAAAAGAAGAATTTGTTTTTTAAGAAGTACAAACTCTACAAACACACGAACAATATTATCAGAACAATTTCTTATTTCTTTTTCAATAATGGTTTTCTTTAGAAAAATTGGAAATCTTTAGCGGCCAATTAAAGGCATACAATTCATACATGTATTATACATTTGCGTCATTTATTGCGTCAATTGAACCTTGAAAGCGGGCAGATAACAGATCTTGGAAGAGATGCATTATAATTCTCACTTAAAGTGTAAACTCTTCTATTGAAATCGTAGGTCGGTAAGTGACTCACTAGAATTTTAATGCAACCAACAATTTCTCTTGAACTTCTCTATCAGTGTTTTGATCTCTTTTCATGAATGGCGAGAGGAAACATGATTCAAATGGTTTGGAAAGCTTAGTTTGAATTTGTAAGCGGCTGTCATAAAAGGGAAGCTGAAGGGATGGAATTTTGAAAAGGCCGCTGATTTATTCGGCAGATTAATATTGCGATAAGACGAGAACATAATAGACAATGAAAATAGCCCTCATTCATAAGCTGTCAAAATGTCAGATGTTTAGTTTGTCTTGCAGCGTGTTGTTCAACGGCGTGAGTCAACATACAATAATCTTTGATCACTAAAACCTGCAGAACTTCTTAACTAATACGCATCGTTACCTTATTTTAACTCCTAATCTCTGGATATTCTCCAGACCTTGCCATTTCTGTAATTGCATCACTTTTTAAGAGACTATCTTCTAAAAAGAAAAAAAAGCAATTAATGGGCAAGTTGACAATAAAAATTGTTTTATTTTAACGATAAAAGCAGAAAAGGTGCCATTCATGGACTTTTGAGGGATGTTTCTGTGAAACATTAGATTAAAGAAGGAATGTATTATGTATGTAACAAATATGTTGTCACTTACGGAACTGTAAACACTGTTTGCAAACCTGAAACAGACGTAAACGTTTGTTTCATGTGGCAGACAAGTGCATTGTAGCGCGTTGACTGTAAGAGAAAAATAAAAAGTAAGAAAATAATATTATATGCCTGAGTTTAAGATTTCCTTATTCAAAAAATTTCGAGAAATTAAACATGGAAATGCGTTTTCCTTGCAATCTCCAGCAACATTCTGTGATTACCACGAAATGCTCCTGAAGGCAGATTTAATGATTCGAAATATTATAGAAACCTTACCATATGGCTATTGTGCTTCATCTTGAATGTATTTTAATGAAAAAAATAAGTGGCAATTCAACTTTAATTAACTGGCACATAAAAGTTATTTGTCTTTTAATGATCTTCACACCTTCCCAATCCTTTTCCATGTCGGATAAGGCAGAAATGTTCCTGTTAACCAATTGACTACACTAAATGACTTCAAACTGAGAAGCTATCAAACCTTGTTAAGCCGTACAAAAATTAGTTACAATTAATTTTCCATAATCACTCATCATCGCAACGCCCGCGGGGATGAAAAAAAAAGAAGATAGAAAGAAAGCCCTATGCGGTGACACCCGTCATTAATTATTATTCCTCACCAGCCTGGCCCTTTTCATCCTCCCACCTTTCTCGCCAAAGATCTATCTACTCGCGAGATACAGAAATGAAAGCGAAAACATCACGATTAACCCAACCATTACCAAAGAGTACTCCACCATGTCCAGCTTTTGCTTCCAAACACCCCCCAGAGCTGTGGGCCTATGATGTGTGCCAGTATGTGTATTCCAAGCTAGAAATCCCACAACACACAGCCACGAATGTCTTCGAATCAATTTGAATTATTAAGCACAACAAAACAAAAACAACAAAAAAACAAAAACAACTAAACAGAACCAATTATTCGAGCTTAATTCCTGTGATGGTGATTTTAATGCAACCACCCCGTCAGTGGGTGGAACCTAAGGATTGCGATTGCGATTGTTGTTTTTGGTTTCATTCCGATGTCAGTTTTTTTTTTTTTTGCCGGCGTACGGCACACGATAGCACGATGGTATAAAAAGACATGTGCCGAAGCTTTTCGATACAATTCAACAAGATACATTCAACAGGATGTTTTAGAAGAGTTCTTCAACTGAGAAAAGTGGTCGAGAAAATAAATAAATACGAGAAACTGAAATTTGTGGAGTGAAATTCGAAATAAAACATTTTCCAAGTGTTTTATTAATTTTTAAAATTTAACGGTGCAAAGTTAGTGTTTTGTTAAATTTAATCGCCATCAACGGAAAAATTAGTCGCGTTTTTTTTTTAAATAATGAATATGTGCCAGGTATGTTGTGAAGACAGTGTTTTCTTTTTGATTTAAGAAAAAAAAAGAGGATTTTTTATCGAAGAATTATTTAAACATTTTCTGTTCTCATTTTGAATTAATTCGAAATCGAATATTGCTCTTACTGCTTTCACTTTGTGTTAATTGAAACTAAAAATTAATCAATAAAATTAATAAAATAGAATTCAACTCTTTTTGTTAAGAAAAATTAGTTCAGTGTAATTTAATTTTCGGTTAATTCAATCCACCGATTCAAGATGAGTTCGAAAAGTTTTGAAACACACACTGAGTTTGTATTCTGTAAAACAGTAGTTCTATATTATCAATGTTAATTAAAAAAGTCTGCTTTGAAAAGCTAACGGGATTTTTTCTAACGGAGTTAGGTGATTGGAATCACACATGTTATTTAAAATTTTCTAAGCTCTGCTTAGTTAAAAAAAAATATTTTCAAAGATTGTTCGATTATAATCTTCAGAATTTTTTTTTTACTTAATTTTTAGTTAACCTAAAAGCAATAGGTTATTTTATCTGGTGCGGAAATAAAGTGGCTGTGGGCCATTGCTACAGCTTTAAAAAACAATAAGAATAACTACTGTAGTTTCGTAGGTCTTATAAATTCAGTAAATTTAACGAAAAATTTGAAAACAGCGATAAAAGCAGATCCAAACAATTTTTTTTAATGTTTCTTTTTTCATTTTATATTTTTTTATTGTTACCTTTAAAATATTTACTGATTTAGATGATCACTCTTCCTTGCAAAATTGAGTGTATCGATTTTATAAAGTGTTGAATATTGAAAAAGTTACAAAAAATTGTGAAAATGACAGTGGCTTAAGCAATAAAAAAAAGCACAACCAATGCTACTGTGACATGTCACAAAACTCCAACCTTTTGACTAATTCCTAAAACCAAGCTTATTTAATTAAACTGATTTCTTTGGAAAATTTTTGTATTAAATTCAATCAATTGGCAATAACGTCGGCTGCACTCGTGATTGTTGATAGGCATTTCAAAGAGATTTTTTAGTCAAATTCTGTTTTGGTTTCTAACTTCTTTTAATAAACTTAATTGAATTGTTAGCACTAGAAATACTGTGAAATCTTCTTATCAAGAAAGACAGAAACATCAAGAGACTCTGACTTCATGTAATAATTTCCAAATAACCAATGCCGTCCTTGTACGTAGATGATATGTTCATTAATTACTTTATGAACAATTAAACTATATGTGAATATGAATTGAAAATATTGTAACGAAGTCACAAAGACACCCCAAAAAATGAAAACTTTAAATCTTTATTTTTCATCATCAAAACGAAAAATAAAAATAAAATAAGTATACGCCACCGGTGATTTTTTCGAATTTTTTTTTCGAAATTCTGACAAATATGCTCTGACTTCTTTGTCTGTATTTCTTATCTTTTAGTTTATTTATTATTCATTTATTTTGATCTTCAATTTTTAATTTAAACATTATAATGAGCTTGTTTGTAATGCGTACATAAGTTGGCACCAAAAGACACGTGCAAAAGCTTTCGATATGAATGAATTTGATTTGAACCAAAAGAAGGCTTAAGGTGAATCGTTTATATAATATTGTAAAAAACAAATAATTACTTGAATATTCTCTATACAGTGTTGGCCAAAAATTTAGCAATTCGGCTTTGCTTCATAATGTTTTTTGATTTTCTTCGCTGCCTTATGTCCAATCTTAATTTTTTTTCAAGAGAATCTTCATCTTATCTTAAGCTTAGAAGAAAACATAATAATATAATCCTCCAGGGCGATGTAAAAAAAAAACTCAAACTAATTGAAAGTCCATTTTCGGCTGGCCAAAACTGAACTGGAGCAACTGAACTTAGAAATTCAAAAAAAATCAAAAGAGCTAGTATTTACTAGGAAAATCCTTATTTTTCATGATGATGATGTTTTAAAAATTGATTTAAAAAAACGTTTTGAAAAAATTGACTGCAGAATGCCGTTCCAAGCTTCCTTAGCCTTTTGAAAAGCCATAGCGTTGAATTTGCAACTCCGACATGCAATTCTTCTAACCACGTATCTCCAAAATAGGATTGGGATCCGGAGATTTTGGTCAGGCCATTCCATAACATGAATCTTTTATAACCTAAGCCACTCCTTGACCACATTTTCGGTATGCTTTTCGTCATTGTTCTGCTGAATCGTCCATTTCTCTTCCTCATTATAAGCATGCATGACTAGACCGCATCCAGAGAAGCAACCCCAAACCGTGGAACATTAAAAAGGTCCAAAAAGGTCAGTGCATCAATCGATTAGTTTAATGAAACAAAAAGTTGACAAATATATAAATTTCGCCTATTTTTATATTGCCAATAAAATTTTGTCGTTTTAAAGTGTTAATATTTGCACAGCTGTACAGAGCATAATTCGATTAGCTCCAAAAAACAACATTTTCAGAAAAGTGACGAAATAATTTGCGCTTCAAGTCCGAGTGCCCTGAGCGGCTGATTTATTTATTTTGAGTGATTTGACACTTAAATTCAAAATTTTTCAAGAGCAAATCCACTTGTGCACTTAACGGCTCAATTAGGTCTGAAATAAGCTGATAACTTTGTGTGTCGAGCTTTTTTTTTGTGATGACGAGTTTTTGTTTACCATTTTCAATATTTCACTTATTATTCCTTGATTCAAAGATGGCCTGGTCCTCTTCATACTCACAAGACGGTTTAATCCTCATCACGCTCACATAAAAAACAAAACTTCGTTTAAAACTAAATTTGTTCAATTCTTTTGGTGAAATTTCATCAAGCATTATTTGCCTCCATGTTCACCCATCTCCTACAAATCTTAAACAAGCAATCTAAAACCCACGAGAGAGAGTCTCCCTAAGCCTGATTACGATAAATTAAAATTCAGCGTCATAATTGAAAACTATCGTCATTCGTTATTTAACTATCAATTGATGACATAAAACTGTACTTATTAGCAATCACATCGTTTTAATTTCGTATTCAAATTATGTGCTCTCACACCTGTTCAGGGTCAGAAATAAGAGCACGTCCCAGTGAAATGATGATATCATATGACTGGTGAAGATTTATTCAGGCACACATCGCAAATAGGATAACTCGAATAGAACTGTAGCAGCCAGCCATGGTTAAAATTCATGAGGGTGAGGATTTTTTTTTGTTGTACTTTGGAGGCTGGTGTTTTGGGGGGCAAATTAAAATTTTAAATACATCACGGGAATGGAGCCATGATGTATGTTTATCAACGTGCTCAGCACTCGTGAGGGAGTAACTAATAAAAAAAAAAGATATGGTAATTTTATTTGTTGTTATTCCCGGGAAGTTTGCTGTTACCGGTTTTTGGGTGGTGTGATCCAGAGAATCCAAATCAGAGTTGGGAGCGAAACGAATGTATTGAAAGCGAACCCTTTCAGAAGACAATTTTGTACTTCAGTTTGATTCGTGGAAGATATGATGTCGCGGCCTAACCACCAAATTATCGTAAGCGACAAAATGAATGAATGAATTTCACAGAAAATGCTTTGTTTTCATTTGTTGTCCGAGCTAAAAAAATATGAATCTCGTTTACCATAAATTTTGTTTTCTGTGTTATTTTTAACTGCAATGACTTAATCAAAAATAAATGATGTAGAAAGATGCAAATCGAATTGTATTGAAATTCACCCTTAACTAATTTTTTCTTAAAATGTTGCTTACGATAATTTGGAGGTTAGGGTGCGATATGCTCACAGGACTTTTCTGATATTATGTCAATAGGAAATGTAGCTAGTTTTTAGTCCATTTGTTCGTCTTCATTTTCCCAAAGAAAATCTAAGTACTATTAAATAAAATTTAATACAATTCCGCTATTAAAGAATTCCACAAAAGAACCTCACGTGGGATTGTTAAGCCATTCGAAAGCATCCTTCAAAGAGCTCAAAGAATAAACTCCCCTCAAGTGGATTTAAATTCCTAAAGGACGATTTCATCTTTCACCAGATATCAAACAAAAATTTTCCACTCAGGACTGTGGTCGTAATCTCTCAGCAATTAGCTTTCAATTTATGAATTTCTTCAGCCTGCTCAAAGGTATCTTTATGTGATTTCAAGTGAAATCATCACTTCAACATCACTAAGGGGTAAGCGATAGTGACAGAGTTTGGGGTTGGAGTTTGAATTCCAAATCATGACCACAACCAGTGATTCCATCACATGTGATTGCCCCGAAATAGGATTTCCCAGAAATGTCTCTGCCTCATTAAAGCCAGATTTTCATCTCCAAAGGCAACCTGTTGGCGGATGGGCTTTGGAATTTAGTGGCACGAGACAGTGAACGAGTGATGTGGCTTCTTCTTTTCTCAGAAGTGAACATCCTCGCGCAAGGACAACGATGTGAATTCGTAGCACGTTCCTTTTTCTTTTTGTTTGAGGAAATCGGAATTTTCGAGGTTAATTAGAAATGCTCAAGGGATGGCCTAACGTTTGATGCCGGCTGTCAATTTTGGTGTATTATCGAAGCACCCATGCGGAGGAAGTCATCTGGTTGTCAGCAGAGATTTGCAGAAAAAGAATTTTTTTTGTTGAAAAAATTGGAAAATTCGATTAATAAGTAATAAGGAATATTAAATTTACGACACGAGCCAATAAAATGAAAAGAAAATGTCGGACGAGGGTGTCTGAAAAGGTTTAATTAATTTTTTGATTTACTCGACATTGGACATTGGTCGGCGTGTTTTAAATCAAGTTATTGGCGGATGGACAAAGTAATTGGGGACTGTTAATTGATACGAACTTATAAGTGGAAAAATTGAAAAGAAGAGTTAAAAGACATCCTCATCGTTAGTTAAAAAAGAATAGCTATAAAATATAGGAATGAATACGCGAACAAATGAATTATAGGAAACTAGGCGTTTTGTTAGAAAGGATTAGTCGAGACCCCTTCAAAATATTTCTGATGAAACTTTTTGCAAAATACAATTTTTTTTCGTTCAAAGTACTCAACAGGGTTTAGGCTTAGTTGATTTTAGTAGCAGGAATTGTCTTTTGAAGAAAGGTCACTTCATTTTAATTTATTAAATTATTTTATTGGGAGCAGATTCAGAAAACTTGTGCCCTACGTCTTATGGCTGTAGTAAATGTTTTTAATACTAGAAGCTCGCAGATTCGTAACAAAAAGTAGTAGCAAGTCTACTGAGATGCATAAAGACACTGCTAAGACAATGTGGATAGCGTAATAGTAAAGCATATGCTTATTCACTTCCTTGAATTGGAATATTAGAGACAAACAATAAAACAACTTTGCCAATGTACAGTGCCGAGCATAAATGAAGGTAATTCATATTTTTCTCTTTGATAAAACTTACAAGGATGACCTAGTCTGTGTTCATTTTCAATTCTATTTTGTTTGTTACAACAGTTGCCTACTATCTGTATAGATGGAAAATGCAAAAAAGCTAGGCTTTGGCCCTCAACGGGATTTGACCCCACATAAATATTTTTATTGATTACGCAAAAAATAAAAAGAAAAGCTGCCAGTAGATCAACCTAAACTGCGATTATCTCAAAACACTGGTTATGGGGCACAGGCTATTCTGTTAATTCATTCCTGCTCGTTTTGAAAACTAAACCTTTAGCAATGGCAGCAAGCCTCAAAGGAAAGCAAATGCATAATCTCGAAAGAAGCAAATAACCCATTAACCCCAATGCCATTTATCGATAAACTTTGATCTAATCAAAATAAAATTATGATCAACATTCAATTCTACGCAAAATTGAATGACTAACATCAGAAATCCAGAGAATACCAACATGCTTGATTAAATTTAAGTAAAATTTTTAAGAACTTAAATACAAGTTTTTTTTTCTTTTTAATATTTTTTTCGTTTTTTTTTGCTAATATAGTGAACTCTTGATAATTCGAAACTTCATAATTTGAAAACCTCTAAAAATAGAAGCATTCTCACAGTCTCATGAAAAACCTTCTGTTTTGCTTTCCTCTCTAACTGGAAAACTATGTTTTTTTTACCTCTATAATTTGAAGTCGGGTTTATTTGTTTTTCTTCAACAAATGTCATTTTTGAAATGCATACGTGACGAAAGTGGCAAAGTTTTTCTCTGGTCCGATGAAATTCGAATTATCGAGGGCTCACTGTGTAATGGAGTAGATTCTTATGCCCAATTTCACTGTGAGAGTTTAAACTAATTTTTTGGCTTAAACTTAAGTTAAAACATTTTTCGGTTTCACAGTACTCGTTTAAACGAAAGAAAGATTATCTCGACTGCGTTTAGTTAACTTGCGGTTTGTTTTTGAGTGTGAAACCGAACGAGTTTAACAAAAAGTTTTAGCTCATTTTGAGGATTCGCTTAACTGCAGTTTAAACTTTTACTGTAAAACTATGCATTGGTGAAATTATAAATTCAAAATTCTAACTAATAAAAGCGCAAAAAATTAAGTCCTAACTTTTACCAAAAACCTTCATTTATGCTCGGCCTTGTATATTGACCACAATTTTAATTTAGTCTGCGTTTATGGTCAAGGCATAATCGCGTCGCGCGATTCAAAGTGACTCGCCAATAGTTTACATATGAAGGTGTTAATGGTGGAGCGATTCTGCGAACAGGTAATTTAGTGCGCCGAATGGGGCGACGCGAACCCGCTTGGCGATAAACACAGCCTTATGTAGTTGATTTTCTGATTACGTTTCTTAATACTTTTACAAGTGTCTACCAAATTGACAATTGAAATCTTCATTCTTCGGGAAACAAACCTTCTGAATTTCACCCCAAACTCTACATTATTTCTTATGATGGATACAATTTTACCAAAATCCACAGTCCATTAACCTCACACACGTGTACGACACACCAAGCTGGCTTCATTTGAACCCATGTTATTTGCGAAGAAGATAAGAGGAAGACAGAGAAAGAAATAAAGCCTAAGGGTATTTATAGAATAAAAACCTTCGAGCAGTACTTATCTCACAAACATGTCTGAACATGTCTCTGCCATCGCTTGGCATTTCGTTAAAAATGGACTATTGCTCGTGTAGAGCGTCGGTTATAAGCAGCACATGTATCTGTTCACTTAGTAGTCTCCTGTGGAAAGGGTAACAGTGTGGTCGTAAGAGAAAATCAGTGGAAAAGAAGTAGAAATTAATAGAAATTGAAAAATGTTTCTATTCATGACAACGTGTACGAATTTAATTTTAGAACGAAAACTATTGGTAAGTTTTGTGATATTTGTAAATAGAAATAAAATCATCTTTAACTAAAAATGTGGGATCACAATAGGATTCTTTTGCCGCAGCCAGCCGCTCCTACCTAATTTAGCTGAAATAGCTAGCAATTGTATTGCAGTGAATGTGATGAGTTGGTAAAGTTATATTTATGAGTCCTGTTTTTAGTGCTGTAAAAAAATACCATCAAAAGAGTGTTTTCGAAAATTCTTGCTGTAAGTGATAGCATTATCGGCAAAGTTTCGAAAATTTGCGTTGGTCTTAGGCAGCAATACTCTATTGTGAAACCAGACGATAGATCGAGTTTAACCAAACCGAGAATTGTTTTGAGATTTCCTTACAAAAATCATTTTTTTGATAGAGTAAGAATGCAGTCATAGTCAAATTAAAGTGTACACCCATGTTTTGAACATTCAAAGTCTCATAAATTGGGTTCTGATGCTCTGATTTTAAAATTCTTTTTAGTTTTAAAAAGGCTTATTTTTTCTCTAAAAGCGATAATAGAAGTTATAATTATTGATCCAACAGCAAAAATTTAACAGAAAGATAGTCAAAATTACTTAATTTTTCCAGAGTCAAAATAAAGTAAACTTTAATAATAAATCTAAAAACTTAACTAAGCCTAATAACTTTTTATGTTTGAAATAGCTCTTAGAAATCGTTGCGTTGATTCTACTACTTTTTTAGTCAATTTAGCAAGAATTGTACAACTTTCATCCATTTATCATCAACTTTAAAGACATTATCTTCCGTTTACGGACCTCACAAGCAAAACCTTCTCACAAATTACCAATCAGGCCAATCAGGTCTGGTTACAGTAGGTAAGTATAGGTGCTTAGGTGTCCTAAAAAGCAACCATTCTTGACCATTTTTTGTTTATTTTCTTCAGATCGTTTTCTTGTTAGACCCATGACCGCTTTTAGAGAGTAAATTAACCTTTACAAAACGCAGAATTCTGATTGATTGTTTAATGATTGTATGTTTAATCCTCCATTGGACAACTAGAGCGAACCAAATTGTAACTTTTCATTCTCCATCAATTTTCTCTGTGTTCAAAAATCATTTATATTAATTTTTCAAATTAAGGCTTTTCCAAAATGATGATATGGCACTTTTTGAAAGATGAAAACATCCCTCTGGATTGGTTCCACTAAAATAACACACCAGAGACCTAAAACCCCTCAGCGAAAGCCGTTGCGTTTAATTTGAATTTTCAAAATAGATCTTTCTCACCACCGCGCCTAGAAGCTCACTCTGCCACGTGTAGAACTCGCACAGCAGCGCGTTCTGTAGCCCACTGTAGCGCTCAAACACACCATCAACCTTGTATTTACAACGAACTGACCAACCACAATCTCGTTGGACAGCACACACAGTCTCACCACGCACGCACACATACAAACGCTGCCTTTGAGTTTCCACACCAAGCCACTCGCACGCTGACCTGTTGAGTGCTGGTAGGCGCGATCGGAAAACTACACGTACAACAATCGGCTTCAATATCGTGCCGCATCGAAACACGACCCTGGGTCGGGCCTACGTGCATTTTGCCGCATCACTCAATTCGGCTCGACTCGACTATCTACCAATTTACAACCACCACACAGATATGATTTTTCATTTAATTGGTGCAACCCTCAAGGCGAAGTCGACGACCGTAGAAATAAATGCGACTGTCGAGCATTGTCAAGTGAGCCGCATGCGTGCATTGAGATTACATGGCGCGCTCTAATGGGACCATGCGTCATCGACCGGCATTGCCACATGGATGCATGCGAGCGGTCGTCCGGGGCCGGTGTCGGTGGCGTTGTCGGTGCCGGGGCCATGCTCGGGCTGTACACGAATGTACGAGTACTACCGCATGATCACGTAGCTCTTTTTTTCCAAGCGGCCGGTCGCTAGAGTTGTTAATGCAATCGCAGAGGCCACAGAGACGAGCCCCCTAAATTCCTTGAATACAAGTTGTTTTTTTGTGTCGCAATTAGATACACACAAACATGCGCACACGAGTTGCGTTTGTAGGGGATCTCTATCTATTGGATACAGAGAAACGACGAATGTGTGCGGATAGCCAGCCAGAGTATCTGTTACTTGGGCACATCTGTGTATCTGGTTGCCGGGCTATACTTAGAGATATGTGTACTCGTTTCGAAAGACGTCATGCAATTGAAAAAATAAAACGATCCGCTGTGCCGAGCGTTCATTCATGAAATTCATTGACAACAACATGCCGCTGTGTGTCGTTTGCTTGCCGCTGTGTTGCGGATGTGCTCTGGTCTCTAGGTAGCTTTGCACAAGATTTCGCACTCAATTATGGGAATGTACCGGGACTGGCCATCGGACCATTAAGTAATTCAAAGAACATTGCATAATATTTGCAGTGGAGATGATCTCTAGCGTTTTTGTGAATGAAATAGTACGTGCCCGGTTGATTTGACGCATTAGACGGTTTGTATGGACGTATCTCTCATCGCACGGCACGCGATTAATTGACACATGCATTTGTTTTTTTTTCTTTAATTTTTCTTACCAGATGCTGAGAGACAATTAACGTTGACTAAGTCGTTGTGTTGCACTCTGTAGGTGACGTTAATTGTCCAGTGTCGCATGTCAGAGAGAAATTAGTTTCATCAGAAAGTGAGCAATCAATTTGCTAACAATTGCTTGTTAACAAACAATGGAAACCGATTCTGTAATAGATCGAGATTGGAAAGTTTTTTTTTTTTTGCTTTTTTTTACTTGTCGGAGTCTGTTCAAAGGTTGGCCGTGGGTTTAGTTAGAGCTGATTGACTCACTTCCTGGGGCTACGTGACTGTAGAAACTAAAATTTTCCAGATATGGGGTGGACGTACCACGTCAGAAAAAAAACCATGACACTGTCGTGATGTCAGGAATCGGAAAGGTACTAGATGAGGCTGCAAATTAAATGGCCTTTGTTCATTTTCGATTGGTTCTAAAGTGATCTTCTAAAGAGTAACGCGTTTGCGTCTTCGCAGGCAGTGTGATTGTGAAGACTTGTAAAGACTAAAGATTGGGAATTTTCAAAATCAACTAGTTCCTTTTCCTTACACTGTAGAAGAATGAACTCTTCTTCCTTGTGAAAGATATTGATATGAATTAATAAATGATTTAAATAAATTGATGAATTCAATATTCGTCTTCCATTACGTAGAAATTACCAATCACTTAGACAACTAATAGTGCCGATGATAGCATTATTCTATCCTTCGAACTCATACTTAAAACCTTATTATTAGATTGTAATTAACATACATTTGTGCGGATCATTCGACATTCTACAAAATGGAGATTCGGCACTTTGCTTCTATAAAATTTTACATTGTAAAGTAAAAAGTAGTCCTATTATGTAACAGGAGAAAGAAAAATGAAACACTCCATTAGAGAATCACTCGAACTTAATTGAATAAATTGATGTAACAAGGTAATTTACAACAGAAGCCTCGGAACTGAATTCTTCATTATTTCGGATTGAAAAAACAGAAAATCAAACAAAAGTTATGTAAACTGAAAAATTGAAAAAGGCTAGCATTTAAATTAAACAGCATTTAATTAAACGTAGTTTTATTTTTCTAGATGATTAATTTACGAATAACAATATCCTACATGAGAAATTGAGTATGATATTCACAATTCACGACTACTCTCTTCTCGGAGATTTGCTTCCGTCGAACAATTTTAGAAGTCTGAAAAAATTTTCGTAGAGATCTCAAATATTAAGTCCTTTTCAATACAGAATTTAAGCTTAATTAACTTTATTCCCAAATGCACGGTTACCATCAAACAGATTTCGAAAAATAAAACGCTTAAATTCGAGTTTGACTTCAACTGAACCACTGAGGTTGAAAAGATTTATCATATTTTGAGTACATCTCATTTTTGCCCTTCTTTTAGAGAGACCAATCTACCTTCGTACCCAACCAAATAATCTAATCGAGTAGTCTATTGTAAAGGTAGTGGAACAAGTGAGTAGTCTGTTGTAAAGATAGTGGGAACATTTTCAATAATTTGGCTACATGGAAGTATCCTTTACGTTTAGTCAGTGTTCACATTTTGTAATTTGCAAAGTATGCTGAATCTGATTTTAAGACACACACAACGTCTCGGGTCTAAAGTTCTGACTTTAAGAAAAATAAACAAATGTAAATAAGCATAGATTTATTTTATTTGAATAGATTTTATTCGTGTATCTTTGGGTTGAAATTGCAGTCATTTAATGGCGCAGCTATTCGCCGCAAAGCACAAATGCAATTTTAAGCAAGGGAGGGAAGATCAATTTTTCGTGATTTTTTGTACCACAGCTGCGAGTTGTTAAATTCCGGAACTGTGTGAAAAGTGATTATTCGGAATCTCTAGTTGCCTTCTATGTGGCCTGTTAACAGATGAAATGAGGTATTCGAAAAGAGCTTGATTTCAAAATTACAGTTTACTGCTGTTGAATTTTCGATCATACCATAAAAACAGTCCCGATCAATAGTGCCTAAAAAACTGATAAATATTGCAATTCATTATTACTTTGTTAGAGGATTAATCATTCCGATTAATTATGAAATATTGTATTATTCAAACAGTTTCCTCTAACTAATAATTAAGATAATAATCGACAACACTTATGACGTCGTATAATTTCATTCAACAAATCACCTCGCAACTAAATATTCAAAACGATTTCATGGCATTTCCATACGTTGATTCATTCACGTCAACCGTATGGATTATTCGAAAACGTTTCATAATGAAAAAAACTGAACGATCAAAGATTCTTCGAATTAAAATTAAATAGGTTAAAATAAAATTCACTTTAAGTGTCTGTCTAACATCACATGACAGCTTGTTGCTGTGATTCAAGTGGGAGAGCGGAAAGAAAATTTAATTAAGTTAATGATGCAGTAGGAGTTTCTTTTTAACAACAAAAGACGAAAAAAATTTTTTTTTATGAGGCGTGCGTTGTCGTTTAATTTTCCGTCATCCATTTTCCGGATTTTCTTTTTTGTTCATAGAACAAAAGTAAATGTCAGTGTCAGCAATGTGAAAATACATCTTGTTCTCTCGATGTCTTGTTACTAAGTCAAGCGAAATAGATTGTTCGCTTTTAAGTATCTTGTAGGATCACTCGAGTAAAAAGTTGACAGCATCAAGTTTCGCTTACCGTTTTATTTAAGCCATTTAGTGATTGTTTACTGTGAACAACTTAGGCTGGTCACCAAAGGAAGGAAGAGTAAATGGATTTAATGTATTCATTTGGCACACAAAATGGAAATCTGGAATGGGAGGTATTTCCTTACGCTCTTATCGGAAGTAGTTGTGAAGGAATCAGTGACATGAGGGTTAGCAAGAAGCCGATTTTTTTTTTCGTTGTGTTAAGTTTTTCAGGACAGAAATCTGGGTCTTACTCTCTGGGGTTTCAAGAAAATGTTTAATGTTATATTAGTGTCTTTATTTATTTTTGAAATATAGCGAAGTGAATTCAGCAATAATCATTGTAATGCATTAAAATTATTCTTAAGTTATAGCTACAAAAATCATGATATCATTACAGAAAGAACACTTTATTTGTAGTAAGAATCTTAAATTTAAATTGCATGACAAGTCATTTTGATCGGTCTGATAAATCTATTGTTAAAAATTCATGAAGAGCTAAGACAAAAATCTTGAAAAGAAAAATAAATGAATGGATAGGATATAGAGTGCACCAAAAACTTGGTTTGCGTTGTTTTGATCAGCGTCGTGTTTTTCTGGCACTATTTAATGATGCAGAGCGAGTTTTTGGTGTACAATTAGAACAATCAGCTTAGTTCGTGTTGTTATGAAGATTGTGTAACGAGAGCGAGAGAGACACCACCATTAATGGAGAGATGTCAGTTGGTCGTGTGTAGAGTCTACACGGTAGACCTCACAGAAGCGGGGGAAAACTTTGTGTGGCATTGTTAGATTGACACGGAAACGAAAAGGACTCGATCGTTAATAAATATAATTCGTATTCTTAAAATTGTGTTGGCTATTATTTGTTCCTTTGTTAATTTGTTATCCCCAATCGAGGACACATTGAATATAACTTTTGTTGAATTAACTGGTTAACTTTGGAGTGTTAGTTAAAATTGGTACTCTCTGAAACCTTTTTGTTTCCTAAACTCTAACTCTTAAGTACACTTACTGAATAACTATGCGTCGGATAGATGTGAATTCTACTGGTTTCAGTCTTATAGACTGTGATCTTGTTAGGGCGATTTTCAAACACAAGCTTAATGTTTTTTTTTTTAATTTCTCCCGCATGAGACTCTCAATCATGTGTATTACATGCACTCACAAAATTTCTTTTCAAGTAAATCTCGTCGATTTTTCCTAGCTAAGAACCAGACTGGTGAATTCTGAATGACAAGAAGATTTGTGTTTGTTTTTACTTTATACTTTAAAGACTTTGATGATCTTTCCTTTCGCAGTTCACAGGAACTGCACAAAATCTCAAGGTACACAATACTTAAGTTTAATTCTTTTAAAACTTCTTTTGAAAACCATGACAAAATGGTGTTTTTGGCAGTTAGTTAGTTAGTTTTTGACAGTTAGTTAAAGTCATCCATCTATTTGGGGCCATGTTTAATATTAGATTAACATTTTTGTTGGGGCCGTTTACAACTTTTTCTAGATCTTTCATAATTCACTATTTTACAATGACAAACTTTTTAGTTTAATTGCAGTTATTCTTAGCCTTTTGTGACTGAGATGGTAGTCTGACAAACACCGAAAAATAAAAATAAAAATAAAAAGCTTCGTTATGGCATCAATTTTGATTTGAGTTTTCTTATTCTTACTCTTTTTAACTGTTCACATTTTTATGTTTTAATATTTAACATGAGCTAATTGAAAGGTGTAATCTAAAAAAAAAAAAGATACGCTCTGGCTCCTCGTGGGCTGTTACGCCACTGATGACGATGATGATGATGAATATAAAAAAATCTTAGAAATAGGAAAAAGGTATCTGTCGGACACCGCGTCCATGAAATTGTTTCGCAAAAAAAACTAAACAAAACACGTATGCAATCAAGGATCTAATTTAATTTGTCAAAACGATGTTTTCGTAAGTCTAGTTATAGCTTGTACAGTAGTAACCCTAAAGAAAAGAAAATGCATTTTATTATTCTTTGATTATTTCTTGAGCCAATTTTAACCGCGCTGTCAACGAACTTCAGAAAGAAAAACTAAACTTTAACGATTTCTTTCATTTTACATACAGTCATATTTTCAGTCCTGATATTGACAGCCACCTACGCTGTATGACTGAGCTGAGCTGTCAAATTTGAATCACACCGTTTCGCCTTACTTTACGTGCCTCCTAAGCACCATATCTTGAAACAAGGCCACAAGAACCTCTTATTTGAACCCACCCCAACCACACACTGCCTCTAAAATCAAAAATGTGTGGCATCTGTTATCGCCTCGTTCGAACCGAATGCACAAACATGTTGGAAGCTGTTCGATTCCACCATGCGGTCAGTGTCTGCCGCATACTTTTGTAGATATGTTAAGTGCCACCACCGTGAGAGAAACACGGTATCTAAATGCATATGAATATGTATTCCATGGCACACATACCGCTCACTTTTATTTTTACATAGACACATATGTATGTATATATGCATTTGTTCAAAGTGGCTGATGCAATTTGCGTTCGCCTGTTATCAGTGTCTGTCTGACGAGTCTCTCACCTTCGGCACGCAGTGTGAGCGACATTCTCGACTGTGAAAGGGCCTCGAATTCTTTGTCGCTTCCCAGAGTATCGGCCGCCGAAAATAACTAAGCCGAATAAATCTCCGGAAACGACACAACGTCCAATCTAAACTGTCCCATGAATCAACTCGAATTAGCCACCCATACGTGGGCGAACTTAGACTCACTGTCTGTGACAAAATTGGCAACAGAAAATGACTTTTTTCTTTCGTTTGATTCGCCTGGGTGTTTATATTTAAATATATCAAAACATACGACCACAAATGAAGAGAAGACCCTCCACGTTATTCAAAATCGCTTGACAGTTCAATTTTTAGATCACACACACCGTCGATTCGGGTATTTACATAAATTTCGACACACTGGAGTAGCGTGACTTCTCACTTGTTACCATGTTGCGTTGTCTAGCGTTGTCTTTCAGATTTCTCGGAATAACTCATTGACATTTTAGTGGGGACGAAGAAAAAAAAATGTATCTAAATATTTTGAATATAACAACTTGGTTCGTATGAATCCCAAGGGCTGGATATACTCGAACGAGTGTCGATAGATTCTGAGAACCGAGATGAGATTTTTAGAATGCCATTGACACTTTGCTGGCCACACGACAGATGGAAGACACGCAGTCGGAAAAGATCAAGCAGAGCAGAGAAGACGAAGGAAGATAAGAGAAAGCCGGTGACAGTTCCGAGCACGTGGTGGTTGCTGCAACTTCGAAGAAGCACATGATCGATCGATTGAACCTCCCTGAACCGGCAGATACCGGTCGTTCTTGGGACATATGTGACCATAAGTACGCATCAAGGTTATTCCGCACAAAAAACAGGATTTCCACCGCTGTTCGGGGGCATCGATTGGAACGTGGAAAGGGAAAAAATCGTTCCATTTTGCCGGCTTTTTTCTTCTTTCATACTTGGATTCGCACTCCGAGTGGCTGACATAACTTCACAGGAAACTAACGACAATTCTCGACAGAGGCACTTGCATTCCTTCTCGTATGATCGCAATAGAAATGGTGACATGGCGTTACTTGTCTGAAGATGGTCCTCCATGCACGTATCTTTTTTTTTTCAGATGAGTCACACTTCATTTGGCCCTGGTAAGTTGGTGGCGGATTTAAATGTACCGTGGGACTATTCGCTGAAATTGGCTTGATACACGAGGCTTTTTATGCTCGAAGATGGCTCATATAGATAAATTGGATTAGGTCGCTGTTTTTTGTGGTTGGCGTAATGAGGGTCGTAAATTTTATTACCGAGTTACGATTTGCGGTCAAGTTAGGCGGGGTAGACGACCTGAGATCTGTGTCTGTCACGAGCGAGGATAGGCTGATGCATTACACGTGACTTTCTACTTTCATTTTGGGAAAGTGGAGGTGATAGATCTTTTTCTTGTAAGCTGGGACCATGATGCCCACATGTTTTTTTTTTTTTTCGTTTTTTTGCTGACGTTTTCTAACGATCTTTTATATTTATTTTTGTTGACGTAACTCGTTACCAGAAAATGTATGCCTTAGTCCGAAATATGTCGGAGGCTTTCTTCTTTTTTAATTCAAGTTTTCTTAATTCTGCAATCTTACTCATTCGTTTGGGAGTGGTGATCTTTTTACATATGGAAAATACTTGGACAGATTTCCAAATTTCAGAAGCCGAAACCAGAACTTATAATAGATTTTCGCTATTTATCTACATACTGAAACATTGGTTGAACATTTCCATTGATCACTGTCTAACCGGACTTGGCAAACTTTTGGCAATCTACAAACGCAAGAGTCTCAAGATCAGATAAGGCCAAAACCAGATCTGCTGCTCCCATTGGCTTTCTCATATTTTTCTACACACTAAAACATTGGTTGGCCACTTCCACTGATCAGTGTCTAACCGATCTTGGCAAATTGTTGCCAGTCTACAAACGCAAGTCTCATAAGAATATGATGATGATGATGATGGACTCACAAATCTTTTCTAACTAACAAAATCTTCTGTCAAAATTGCGAGTACTGATCAAGAAACTTCACCAGCTGTATTTTGGAACAACATGATCATCAACTGAACGATCAATAAAGCTTCGGCTAGAGAGCCAAACACTTATCGACGTTAGTATTCAAAAGTTCATTTTGAATTAATTGATTTGTAAGATCTTTAAAAATTCTGAACTCCGAATTAATTTAGCTTCTTAATTTTTTTCTTTACCCGTCTTCGTTGATGAAAGATTTCAATCGCTATTTTTTTTTATCAATTTGCGACCTCCTTCATCTCTCGTTTTTTATGAAAGATTTTCTCGTCTCCGATGATGAATTGAAATAAAAATAAATTTACCTCTTTTCCGGTTTTTCAATTGCTGAACTAAACCATTCGCTTAACGAGACTGGTGTGAGATCATATCGATCGTTAACGATCACGTCACTTCATAAAGAAATCCTTTAATCATCTGGACACTCCCCCCTGTGGCACATATGAATCTTAACAGTTGATCTCTTCAAGTTTCTTGAACCGCAGGCACACATTTCTCGAACGTGCGATTCAAGTTTTACGATCGATCGGTTATCACGCACGGTCATTAGCACAGCACCAACCGAATGGAGCACCGGTGCCATTCACTTGACCAGTCTTAGATATCTTTCGTTGCGGCCTTTAGGAAATGGAACCGGTTGATGACGTACGTCATCTTTTTGCAAAAAAAAAAAACTCTCCACCTGAGACGATATCAGATGAAAATAAAGTTCGACAAAAGCGCAGCGCTTCGTTTGTGTTTGCGTTTAATTGACTTTTAATTGCACACAAACTTTGCCAATAAACCACTTAAGGCTGCTTAACATTCAAAAAGCAATTCATAAGTCGGACATAAATCAAACAAACAGCAAAAAAATAACATCTTCTGACCAGATCAGATGTCACACGTCGTTTGTCATTTGCCGGTTGTCGTCAATTGAGGCTGATGGCGGGCGAGTGGACAGCGGCGATTGGACTCACTCTTGAGCAATTTGCACGGTTTGCTAGATGGCACAGCCCGCGCTTAATAGGCTTGAGAATTCGCCTCCGCTCACATCCCGTTTGCATAATAGTAACCCCCTGAACTTTATACAACCAAGAATCACCAGTAGAAGCAGGAGCGGAACGAAACGAAACGATATCAATTTGTGTTCCACCAGAAGTCATCATCAGATGTTCAGAGACTGCACTTTGCCGCGAACAGATGTTCAATTTGAGATATCGCTCGTGTTTCGGTCCCAATTAAATTCGTTTTTTCTTGTCGTTAATTAAACTTTACGTCAACAATTCCTTAAGTGATTCAATCAATAAGATATAAAACAGAACCAGAACCAGAACCAGCACCAGCACCAGCAGATGCAGTGTGCACAGTGCGACCACCGCGCTGCCGGTAGCGGTGAGATAAATTCAATTGTATTTAGATTTTTTTCTCACCACCATTGAGAGCAGAAGATAGATACGTAGCTGCCTTTTAAATTGCCAATATATTTCAATTTGTTGCAGTGACACGGTTGCCATCACAGTTTTACTGCTGCTTGGCAACAGCAGTGGACGGCAGCCAAAGGAAATGTATCCGACTGAAGCCGGGCCACTTATTGATGATTGATTGTGCGGTTGGTAACCGAATACGAGTCAAGTTAGGAGTTGTGGCAGCTGGTTTCTGGGAGAAAAAAAAAAATACTGCTGCGGCGTATTTCTTTCGGGTGGTAACAGTGAGCGTGCGTGAGTGTGGCGTGGTGAACGGAAATTAGCTCAGCAGCTTGTTTTTAACTTGTTGCTACCGCCGCGGTGTCCCACTTCAAATATTGGGATAGAAAAAAGAAAGAAATGCACGTGATTAGATCTCATTGAAGTCTGAGTTTTAGCGCCAAAGTAGGGAGTATCTATGCATTTTGTTATAAAAACGTGTCAAACCGTTTGCATTACATTCATGAGACTTAAGTTAACACAGCAAGTGACTTTTAGATTCTAAAGAAGGCATGACCTAGAAAAAACAAATGATTTTTTAATCGAACGATCTCTGGAAATTTGTCTGGATCTGATCTCAAATCTTTTATAAATCGTCTCTTCTAGAGACATAAAATTAGTTTATTAGTGTAGAATTGTTTTAACAGAATATGATTGTTTTAAATGGATTTTTTTTTCAAACAGAAATTTAAAATTAGTTAGAAGTATGGAGTTGAATTGTCGTTTACCTCCAAAGCACCGTGACTCAAGCTGGGAATTACATGAGTAACAAATAATAAAATTCCCAACTAAATGAAAATGCATATTTTGTATTCGAAAAAGTTTGGTAGCAAATTTCAACAAAAGTGGAACATTTTTTTCTTATGTAATATTTGAAACGAGCTTTATTAAACCATACATGTGCCGTTTTGAAAACCTTTTTTGCCGTTTTTGATGCAAAGCCATTGTTCCATCTGAACAGAACGGGGACTTCTGAAAGAAAGTGTGTTTTTCAGACTTCGACGGATTTTAAAACTACACCATTCAGAGAGTTCTGCAGAGATCGAAGGAAATGATAACTTGAACGTGCAAGTTAGGGGATATTTGGTGGATGCATCAAAACTTTTCAGCCATGTTCTCTTAATCTTTGCCGGGTCATCAAAGATGTATGTAGTCTGGCGTTGTCATGATGGAACACAACACCTTTTCTGTTGTTCTATTCTGTCTGCTTTAGTTGAATTTTCTCCTTCAATTTCGTTAATTGTTGACAGTACTGAACAGTACCAATCGCCTGACCAGGTTGCAGAGGCTCATAATGAACAATTTCCTTCCGATTTCAACAGACACAACATTATTAATCTTGATGTCAATCCTGTCTTTACAAGTGGTTACAAAGCATTATCTTTTTCGCACATTATAGTCGTACGTAGTCTACATTTCATCGCCAGTAATTAATTCGTTCAGAAAAATTCTGATTTTAGCAATGAATCGCAAACTAGAATTTGGTCCATTAAACTGTTTCACTGTTCATGTAACACTCAAACATCGAGCTTCTTTGTGTATCCAGATTTCTTCAAATGCTTGGTGATGAATGCCTAGAATTCCTAGTATCGTGTACGTTGTTTATGCGCTCTTCTTGCTCAATTTTTCTATGATTTTATCGATTTCTTACATTTTTAACATAAAAATTACAAGAAAACGAGCAAATCATTTTGCTGAAATTTTTCTATTTACAGCATCGTCCCTAAAAACTTTCCATTTTTTTTCAGCAGCCTGCGGCTCATTTTTAACTTTTTTTTTGTAACACATTATCAAAATATAATGATAATGTTCAAAATTTTTGCTCATTTTTAAACATAAAAAACACCCGTAATAAGATTCCCAACTAAATGAAAGTTATGTACAGCTTATTTGGATTGGAGACTGATTGTAATTTTACATCCAACTTTACTCAATTTAATTTGTTCTCTGTTTTATAACGAAGACTTCTGATAAATAGGTTACTTTTCATCATTTTGCTCTGTTCCCCTGAGAGAGCTGACATATGTGCATGCATACTTAAAAACATACATTATCGTAAGAGCTGTGCTACTTTGTGTCAATGTTGCTGATAGACAGGAACTGGATGTGGAGTACTATGTAAAAAAATAGTGAAGTATTGATTTGGTTTTATATCCTTTACAAGGCTCAACATTTTCAACAGAACACGTATTTCGAGAGGCCTGCGTCATAGAGCCTTAAATAGATTCAAAAGAAACCCAGCAGAACGTGTCTGCAAGAAATGAAAAAGAGTTTTACTGTTGGCTACACAAAGTGAGTGCTAAGCTGGGTGCGAAAACAATTGTTCCCTCTTCAATTTTGACAGTAGAAAAGGTTTTACTTTGGGCGAAATACGAACAACAAAAAAAGGCAAAAGGTGTCTTCAAAACTGAGTCTCATAGCTTGAATAAGACCAGTAGCTTACTCAGACCAATGCAGATCGATTTCCACTTCAAGTCTTAAAGGCAGTTTCACCGGCTGAGCTAGATTTATTCAAGACATTCTGAAGGGTGAAAAGATTCAGCAGTAATCCGTCAGCATATTTCACGGTTGTTAGGTTTGTCGAGATTGCCAAGATGACGACTGCTCCAGACCCTTTGCACATTGACTTTTGCTATCCCCATGTCGTATAGATTAGAATGCAGGCATAGTATTCTTAAACAAATCATTTTAAACGACTTAAGCGTTTTAATACTTCCCACTGTTTCTGATCCGAACAATTACCTCACAAACTTATCACCCCCTCCAGAGAGATCGAGAAGACATGCTTACTTTTAACCAGATGTGCATTTGTTCAAAAAAAGCGATGACCAAATCAAATTGATTCTGCTTCTCAAAAAATTATATAAAGTAATTTCTTTAAACTTTCAAATTAAAATTAAAAAGTGAATACAGAAAAAAAAAAATCACCCATGCATTCGCAATCGCTAATTTGTTTTAATCAACCAAGAAAAAAAAAAGAGAAGAACAAAACTGGATCTGTTCTCGGGGACGGTGCCATTCGTAAATTTGACTTTTTATTGCCAAAATAAATAAATAAAAAAAAAAGAGCAACGATGGTCTTTGGATGCAGTCCAAATTGGCATACAATCGAAAATTGGTCACACAAGTGGTCATTAAATCAATTCGACAATAACAAAAAAGAATTTTATTTAATAAAAGATTTCTTTTTCAAAAACCAAAAACAGAAAAAAAAACATTTGCAGCGATTGCCTTTTAGAATTCACATTGAATAATCTTTGGCACTGCGCAGTTGCATTATGGGACTTGAATGCATTTGTTAATCAAATTTGGGATGTTTGCGTTTTGCAATTTCTGTATACCGTTAGAGAACGAGTATAAGGCCTGGATAAAGAAATTTAATGAAATCAAAAAAGAAAAAGAAAGTGCCTCTATGGAGGACAAATCAAGGTTTATTAAGTGGTTCTTAGATAACTGCCACACTTATATAATTTGAAACAGCTGCTATTTTTGACAGAGGTGCGCGTGAGAATTGCGGAAGGTAATTTTGGATAGAGAAACAAGTTTTTGGGGTGATACAGGAGTTGCTCAAGCAGCGGGAATGTTCTTGGGGGTAATGGGTAGCTGATGTTTAAAGAAGAGCTCATTAACGATACAATTTTGTGGTTTTATTGAAGCCTTTGTAGCTATTGCATTTTCCAATAAAACTGCATTTAAGGTTTTTCGTGAAGGCTATTTTGAGCTTGTTTTTCCATGAGTACAAAGCTTATTTACTTTTGTGGCTGACTGCATGTTCAGTTTCGTAAAAACCTAAGCGGAAGTTTTTGGTGCTTTTTAAACTTTTATCCTGTAGGCCAACTGTAAGAGCCACCACGTCTAACACAATGGACTTTTTAGACATTGCTTTTTAATTGTTCGATGAATATGCCGGCTACCTCTAAGAGCTGCACAGAAGAGCTCTTCCCTAAGTTTATTAATCATGCCAACAGCGATGACCTAAGTTGGTTAGATCATCTCTGAGTAAAGTTAATGCATGCGGCTCCCGCGCTGTCGTTTTGTAGCAGTCACTTCTCCCAATAACCTGCAATTTGATGGTCGTTTTTGACAGATTAAATTGTAATCACAATTTTGTTTAATAACCTCTTTACATTTGTAGCCTGTTTCAAATTGATCTTCAAATTTACTTCTAATTACGTATATTAGCCGTGAATATTATTCTCGAATTAAAGTCAAAGAGAAAAAAGATCATAAAGACTACATTTTTGCAAATAATAAAGACCTTTTTTAAAACAAATCTAACCACGAATCTAATAAGATCGACAGTTTTCTATAAGATTAGATTTGCTTAAAGCCTGCGTCTAGCTGAAACTTTGACAGCTGCTAATCGGCAATTTTAAATAATATTCTCTGCATTTATGAACATTTTAAATGTTAAGTTATAAATGACAGAAGTAAATGTTTTGATTGAGTCTATGACGTGTGTCATGGATTACAAAAAAAAACATGCTTTTTTGCTGCTTTTATGTTTGTTCGTGTTTAATTTTAGATCAATTCGTCACCAACCTCTCTCGTGTCGTCAGCAGCCTCTCCTGAGACGTCGGCAACCCCTTTCAAGTCATTAGCAACCACTCCAACAAATCAACGAACTTGATTTGGATCTAAGCATTCTCAAATCGGCATAGTTCTCAATGAATTATGGAAATAAGTGGGACAAGCCCGCTGTTCTAAAGCCTCTAATGGGCTCTCGTCACTTTAATGGCGACGTTTTACATAAATTAAGGTGTTTCTGTCCCAACCACTTCACAACATTAACCAGTTCTAAAGTTCAATAGCTTTATCACCTGCGTGAAATTACGCACTTATCGATTGACAAAAAAAAAAAAAAAAACTGAAAGAAATCAAAAATTCCATAAATTTGCCAGACCACCTGCTAGCGAAAAAACTCATTCATTCAAAATCAGACATGAAAAGTTTATTTCGAAAAAGTGATATCATTCCTCTTCTAGACGTGGTAAACCGGATAAGGCAGTCGCCATTCTATGAAATCACTGATCAGTCTAACACAATGACGTACATCAACATCACGCTAACAGTTTAAAATAAAATCAAATCCTTATCTTGCAAGCGCCAGGAAATCCACTAACTCACAATTCTATCGAATTGATTTACTTCCATCGGCTTTTCTCGGAACGCGTGCCCAATGAATGATACACGAGACAAAAACCCAATAATTGGGGCTCTACTATACACTTGAGTGTGATGCAATATTGGAAGGCTAGATAAAGAATATTTGATCGCATTCTTCACAGCTCCGGAAACAAAATAAAAATAAATAAATAAAGAAAAAGAACTCATCGGTCACGAAAAGAGGTTTCTACGAAAAAGAACTCGAGACATTCCTCTACGTGCGAAAATTTGATTTTGTCTTCTGTCATACGATAAAATTAAGTTAAGATCGTAAAAGTGTATAACGACACACTGAGACACTTCAAATTAGTTAATGATGATTTTTGCACTATGAACAATGAAAAAATGACACAACACTCGTGACAAGGTGCCAGGCAATGCCATTCGAGTGGGGGTGGTTGAGAGATGAAGTAATGGCTGTTGACTCAGAGATTTCAGTTCTAAATTTGGTTTGAAATTCTCTACCAGACTTGAGAGACTTGGCAAGAAATCTGTGACATCTGTCAAAATGTCAAACGCCCATCTTGCTAGATGCAGCACGTGAATAGGTTCACAAAGACATCTAGATAAATGTTGTAATTGAATGTCAACAAGTTGCAATGACACGATAAAAAAAGGAACAACCGACTTTATCGCGTAACGGTTGTAAATGTATATTTTATTGCATAATGAGTTAAGTGAACCGAGATAACGTGGGACATGCTAATAATCACAGCCGAAGTGGTTGACTGCGATAAACGGTTGTCGATTGCTGGTTAAAAGAATGTGACAGGTGTTTGATATGAAGGTTGATCTAAATACTGTCTGTGGTGGGCGGTTAAAGATATAGTTCGATTTATCAGATTTGTTGATTGGCAGTGATATTTTTTACAGTTTAACTTATGTTTTATTGCCAATTTTAATTCAACAAATTTAATTTTTATTTTTCATTGAAGTTTCATTGACAATTAAAATAAAGCGAACAAATTTGTTGTTAATGGATGCCGTTGAAAAGTGTCTTGAGAATATATCGCGCTCTAACAGCCAAATGATCGTAACTGTGAAACTCTCGTGTAATTTAACACCTTCAGAGTTTTTGTCACACGCCAACAAGTCCACTTTTGGTCAAAATGAGCTTTATATTTAAGCATCTGCTGCCAGTAAAATGTTTGGACTCATTTAGTACGAAAAGGTTTTACGAACCGCTGTTACAGAACATTTCATGACTTGAATTGTTTCTTTCGAAGTTGGATCTTACACGACTTTGCTTAACTTGTCCCTCGCATAAAATCATCTTTTTCGAAGCTATCTGTGTGCCTTTCGGCGTAAGTTAAAAAGAAGAAGTAACAAAATTCAGTTGAAACTTAAACACGCTTAATCTGAATCTAAACAGATTTCGTCTGGCTCGCAGTGCCAAAATCTGGTATCGTGCAGACCCCTCTCATGTCTTTTTTTTTGTTTTGCTCAGCACCAATCGACTTTCTCGACAATCCTATCTAACCACTTAGATACAGCCCCCCTGAGCAGAGATAACTGCCTACACAATGTTCAACGCGATACAGCGAATCAATTCGAACGTATGCCTTCAAATGAATCCTACTAACGATTGCAAATTAAAAAAGATTAAAAGACTTTAACCGCGCGTATTAATTTAATTGATTGCGCATATAAATCTAATCGTTATCGTACAATTGAACTGAATAAAACCGCCTCGTAACCACCTTCGCATTAAGAAACAGGGAGAAGAAAGCAAAAAAAAAAGTGCTCAGCTCTACTACAAGATCCCAGCCAGTTGTATAGATGCATATACGTGATTTTTTGCTCATTTTCGTTGTTGTTGCATTTATTCTCCTGCACCCGCGTTGGGTTTTGCGAATCTCCGACAAGTTCGCTCTGTCGGACTGCGCTGCTGCCATTCTGTCTATGTGGGCAAATGGGCAACACGAAGTACTCGTATCTGCGACTGCGAGAACAACGCGCTGCCAACGGACCTAAGATATTTAATTGCATAGAAAACTTACCCATGGTAGGTGGATGTGGCGGTGACTAAGTCGTTGCTGCTGCTACGTTCATATTGTCCTCTAAAGTGTTCGCTTGGGTATAAAATAAATTGCCATCTAATTAATTTCAGATTTCCGACAGATCAGTTAAGAATCCACAATTATAGTGATCAGTGCGGACACACATGCCGGGCAGAACACACGCGAAGTGTGGTAAAACAGTGAAGGAGAGAAGTTATCCGACGGGTGAAAAAGGCGTCAAGGACGTTGGTTAGGGCTTGAGAAAGGGGAGGTGTTTCATTGAAAACGTCACGAATCACCACGCGGAACATTGATAGAGCTCTTTTTGGTGGACTTTAATCGGGCCTGTTGATCGTTTGAAGGGCTGTTTCAGTCTAATCAACGATCCGATTGATCTAAGGAATTTTCACCTGACAAGAGTGTTTTATTTTTTCAGCCGTGGGGTCTCAGGCCCCTCTTATCTGTTTTGATTATTTATGAGTGGAGAAACTTTTTGACTTTTGTTTGGGTGATCGAATAGCACTGGAGGAAAATTTTAACTAAGTCCACAATTTTATACAGATGGCGCTTAACATGATCGGAGTCTTAAACTTTTTTGAAAGATAAGCCAGTCTGCTGTACGACCTGAATGTAGTCTTCTTAGAAAAATTAATTTAATGGCCAATTTATGTTTGAAAATCAACAGAACTCGAGAATGTGCAGACGGGATGGATCCTGGACATTTAACCTCATTAGCCACAGCTCTGGCCTCATAGTGCTAAAGAGTTCTCGATTTTTCTGAGCGCCAAAGAAAATGCCGCGGAACTTCTTTAGTATCGGGCATTCGGCGATGAAGTGCTACATATCCTCACGCGCTCTGAGATTACTCAAGTCGAGCAAAATTGGTTGGTTCAGGGCAATTTAGCATGAAATTTAGCTTGAGAAGTTCGGCTCTTATTTTAAAAATCGTTTTTTTTCTTTCGACTGATTAGTTGTTTAAAAAATACGTCCTTTCTGGTCGATTTCAATTGATTATGCTGTAGTAGGCTCTGTATTACTTGGCCTCATTTACAAATTTGTTAAAATAAATCACCAGTTAAAAACAACTCCCAAGTTGATAAACTCCCAATTTATGACAAATTGAAGGATAGTGAACGAAATCGCCCTTAGCCTTAGCTCTTTCAGTCATCACTAAAAGAATCTAAATTTGAGCAAAAGCATGCCAGAGAAGTTCGTTTTATTTCATTTATTGTAATTCAATTCAAATGATCGCTTATAATAGAACTATACGAACGTTGTCCTAGTCGCATGATGAGCTACATTTTTCAAGTCGGAACTTTTATCAGATCCATGAAAGTGCAGTCGACTCTCGATAATCTAACACTCGTGAAATTGGATCTCTCGATAATTTGAAATCTTTTCCCTGTCCCTTGAAAAACATTCGATAAACTTAATAAACTTAATTGTGCAATTCAAGGTGAACGATCATGCTTGACTAAGTTCCACATCAAAGGGACACTTTTGATAAAGTTTTTAGTGGAGTGATTTGGGTTTGTGACTTTTCAAAAACATATATTTTGCTTATCGAATATGCCATCATGGCAAATATGTTCTCTGTCGATTAAGATAACATCAATGAAACTCTGATTTTTTTTCAAACTTATACAGAATCCAGTTGAAGCACTTTAAATCGTCAATGAATCTTTCTCTTTTAGGTTTGATATTACCAGGGTGTTTGTTGTATCACGTCTTTACTCAAAATTCGTAACAATATGGAGTAAGAGATTAGAGATCTTGGCAATGGCCCAGATTTTGCTTATTTGCCTAGTTTTATATTAAATCTTCCCGCGACCCCATCAGTGGAATACGCGGTCAAGATGATGACGATCTTCAGTTCGTCGTATCTCAGCACTTGAGTTATACGACTGTTATCAACAAATCCCGTCGGAGTTCTTGCTTCGTATAAACGCAAAGAACAAAACCGAGGTCTTTATGAATTCGTGTTAAGGTATTTAAAATTCATTACAAGTGACAAACACCAAGCCCCGCTTAAGACGTGATTTCCGCTTCAAAGACAGAAACCTTTCTCAAAATTTCGCACCCCAAAAAAAAAATAAAAAAAACGCACATCACACTACTTCAATTGAAAGCGTGTCATTGGGAGAGACCGTACAAAAATTTACCCGCAAACGGAGGTCATAACAGACGAACAGAAATAAATCACATAGTCCAATGCACTCTCGGACTTACATCATCCTTTTCCTGGCAGAGTGTCTTTCACCGATTTAAGGTCACCAAAAATACCCAATTCTTTTCGGAAACACCCTAGGGCGGTGGACTTTTTTTTTCGTTTGTCTTTTGAAACAAAATCTACGCCATTTCTTTCCCTTTGCATGATAACGAAACTCTTTCGCATTTCCATTGGTATATTGCATCATTCATTTTTTTTTTTAGTTTTTTTTCTATGTTCATAGTTTCTTATCGTTTATGTTCATCTATGTTTGTCGTTAATACGAAATGTAAACGAAGAAGAAGAAACTACCTGCTATCAGTTTACTTGTGGTCGTTACTGTACAATGGGATTGAGATGAGTAATTATAAACCAAAATCAGAGAGAAAATATAAAATTAAAATAGTGATTTATTAAAATGTACATAAATCAGCAATTGGAACAATTAATTTCAACTGCACCCGGTATTTGACTGCCCACATCTGAGCGGGTAGATCAGTCATGAAAAGGAAAGAAGAAAACTGAGTTGAGAATAATTAAACAGATTAAAAGTGATTTTTTTTTCTTATTTGAGGTTTGGATTTGACATTTCTTCGGTTTGACAGACTTGTGACTTAATTAGAATGACTCGGCTGCTTGCGGTTCAATTGCATCAAGGTTCGAAGTAACAAAGCGATAGCCATTTTGACATTTGTTCGTAACAGATTATTGGTTGCGATTTATTATAATTAAAGTTACATTTATGTAAGCAACGAGCTTTGAAGGTCCCCGAGGTTAGAGACTTCGCAGTAGGAACGAGTTGGCTTTCCTGATCTTTGTGGATAATTTTTTTTCTTTCTTCTAAAATGATTGCAGTTGAAAAGGGGAAAAAAGTGCAAACTTCTAGCAAACTTATCGGAAAGGGGAACTGAAAGTGTTGATTTCTCGATCGTCTTTTCCTGTTTAAGTTTTAGCCTTTATTATCTAGCCAGTAGAAATTTGTTGGGAACGGAATCATAAGGACAATTTGTTTGCCACTTTTAAATAATAAACAAAAAATAGAATTAAACAGAATTGAAAAGGTAGAATTATGTAGAGTAGTGGGAGTGGAACTGTTAGGTTTTAATACAGATTCCCGAAAATTCATTTTTTGTCAGTAAATATAGAATTTTGGAAAATTTTGGAATTTCAAATTTTTGTCAGTATTGGCAGACATTTTTAAAATGAAAGAAGCTTAGAAATTAATGAATTTTACTTTCTCAGAATCTGTACTAATTTTCAAAGAATTTACAACAAGACTGAAGAGTTTTCAGGATTTTTTTTAAATTAAATATAAATGTTGTTTATTAGGACAAGAGTTTTTGAAAGCCCGAAAAAAGAGAAAGGGAACTTTTAACACATACGTTCTAAATACTTACACATGGAAGTCGCTAAGGTAAAGTGCAGAAATCAAACTGCGGCCGACGGATGCGAAAATATAGAATTTGAATATGGGTCTGACACTAAATTTGGTTGATTTAAGTGTGAAACGTGTTTAAATTCTTGTATTTTTTCCCGATCACTACACCGAATTTTTGTTTTGCGACGTTCCGATTTGCATAGTCTCGAAGCTGCGTAGTTTAAAAATTAACGTGGCTTCGAAGATGCGTCGGTTTTATTTCAGTTTGCGTTGTTAAATTTTGTGAACAATACATGGAAATTACGGAATTAAAAACATTGGAATCGTCAATTGATTTGCATCATTTCGATATGGACCTAATAAGCAACATAAAGCGAGACTCTGGTGCATTAAACTAATTGCTTTCGAGTTTTCGTTCAATTGCAAAGTTCATTTAAAATTTGCTGAGCAATTTCTAGTTCTTTTTATTACCTAAGCATCAAAACACTGTTTGCTTTATCATTATTTCATGTTAATACTCTTAAATCTCAGCACCAAGTCAGCATTGGACCACAATGACATTCGGTCACAGTTTCTGGTTTCGAACTCTTTTGACAAGCCTTCCGTTTCAAAAGAAAACAGTTTATTAATCGCAGTTTTAGGTCGGAATTACTTTCTTGATAAGTCTTTCGTCCTCCTTTAAGCAATTGAGTAATAGACCGCCGCGACCCTGTTAGTGAAACACGCGCTCAAGAAGATGATGATGAAGATTGCACTAACAACTTATCGCTGAATCGTCTTAAATCGTAAGTAGCTACTTGTGCAGAGATGTTCCCAGCACCCCTTGATCTGCTAAAAAATATTTTGCTGACAACATTGGATCAACAAGAACCCAATCAAAATGTTTGTTTTGAGTTTCCTATCGGTAATAGAAACAAACTTGCCTCTTCCTGAGAAGTTTTCGACTCTATTTCAGTCCTTTTTTTGCCCTTTTTACATCACTCGAAAGGACGCCATAAATTAATCAACCACACAAAAAACCAAATAAGCCTCTGCGATCACTTGATCACCGATCGTGCTCACGCCGACGTCAACGTCACAGTGACACTTCTCCTGCCTGTGAGATTATTTTCGACGATGTCACTCGGCATCGCTGCTACGACCGACGCTCTGCGTATCGTCCTAAAATAATAAATTAAGACACCGCCGAGATAGATAGGGCGGTCTAGTTAAACAAAACCTATTGGGAAACCATCGTACTCATTCATTTAATTCCCATTGACTACACATGCAGGGGCTATTCATATACATATGTTTATCTATATGTACATCACTGCACATATACTTCACAAGAAATGTAACTGAGCCCAGTTCAGTTTTTTTTTTTTTTAATTTTTCTCTCGTGTCACACAGTACGGCACAGTATGTGTTGTATGTTCGAATACATTTGTTCGACTGTTGAGTTTGATTGCCTGGCCGCTGGGTCTGCGTTTGCGTTGACTTTACCTCGCTGCTACCGCTTCCACATCTGACGACGCTCCGACACCGCGCATATAAATTGATCGACCCGTGTGAATTCACAATCAGTTCTGTTACAGTTTTTGGCTGGTAAACATAACTTTTCTTATTTTATTATTGAGATCTTTCTGAGTGATCGTGTGTCTTGTCTCGTGGCGAAAAAATTTCGTGATCAGAAGCGTGATAACTAAAAATAGTAAATCAGCAGCAAAAAAGAGAATAATTTGTTCTTTAAGTGATTCAGTTTAATTAGATAGAAAAATTGCTACGATCGATGATCTTAATCCAAATCAAACACTATAAAAAAGTATTAAAAAGTTAAAAAGAAAAAAAAAAACGTGTCTTAAAGTATTTGAATACCAAAAAATAAAAATTTCTTGCAAAGAAAACTCCTCAGTGACTTTTAAAAAAAACCAAACCCCAAACCGCCTTAGCGAATGTGCAATCTGTCTGTTCGATCCTTCCGCTCAAGTGTTAAAGAATTGAGATTTTTTAAGTTCGTAATAAAGAAAATTTAAGCAAAATTCCACCCGTACGAGAAAAGACTTTGAAAATTTCCACCACGGAAGAACCTAGAGGACCTATGTCAGTTTTAAGTGATTTAGTCCTAAACTTCAATCGAAACGACATTTACGCAAGGACAACAAATTTACATGCGAACAATTCATTTATAACATAACAGTTAATTGAACTTTTGAAAAGACTTTAAAAGAGATTTTTGAAAGTTTTTTTTGAAAAAAGAAAAAGAAAGCAGAAGCGTTTTTGACATATCGTCGGCAAAACAGAGATTTTGAAAAGAAAAAAGCCAAGAAGAAAATTTATCGAAAGATAATAAAACTGCAGAGAGGAAAGAGAAAAAAGAAAATGATACTGGTAAGTGGTCTTTAAAGGGTTCAATCAACGGGGGTTGTTGAACAGGTGATTTGGTTTTTAGTTGCATTGAGGGAGAGAAAAAAAAGTCTGATGCAATGTTTGCTTTCGATTTGTTGAGATACACAGAATCACCGCGTCACTGTGGTGGGAAATCTGGGGCTTGGGAAATCCACTCAACGGTGAAGAATGTGTCTAAATTGAAAGGGAATCTACCCCAGAGTTCCGGCCAGAGTTCGCTTGAAAAAAAGGAAATATAATACTTCCCAAGCAAGCTTTTAAATTAAATAAACACGATTTAAAATTATAACACACGACTTAGGTAAATGAAATTAGGTAGCGGATGCTAATAAAGTTTTTTTTTCCCTGAGTCACTGAAATAATTTTAAAGTCTAAACTCTAATTTTGATGACAAGACTGGAACGTGTGACTTGAGGTGGGTAGGCCGAGAGATAGTGCGGGCTCTAACGGTGGCTGGTGACGACCTGGTTGAGCAAACGAGTTTGGCTTGACTGAAGTGGTCAAGGCGAAAGTGATTTTGTGAGAGTTTTAGTAGCAAGCCGTGAGTCATGAACAGGAAAGGACTTTAGTTCAAGCAATTGCTGAAAGTTTTAATTCGAGAACCGGGGGTGATCTAAAATTTTCCCAATTAGTACAGCTCGAATATTTCTCTGAATTTTGGGTCAAATAAAGCCCTCAAATCTTAAAAAGAGGACATTCGTTTAAAGGGTTTTGGTCAATGTTTGTAGTATTTCCTCAATTTTTTTACTTTGCCTGTTTCTGTATAAATTGGTAACAAGAACCAAAGCAACTGGAGTCTTCGAAAATCTGTTCTAAGTCTTTCAAATACGCAAATTGTTCTTGAGGAAAATAAATACGAAGCTGACTGTGACCTACTTACTTCTCCGACGGCAAATTTCTGAAGTTGCTTTGATCTCAGCTTCTCATTTTTTTTGTCGAGGCTTTCGAATTAAAAACTTTCTGCGCAAAATTCTTAAACTCATTCATTCATTCTTCAGTCTTTCTTAAGCATTTTTTTTTAAAAGAAAGAACTAGATTTCTAGACTTAATTCCTGTCTGACAAATCCAATCAATTTTTATAGTTCTTCATTTTTCTAATACAACAAACTTCAAAAAAGTAGAAAGGTGGTTCAAGTTTTGAATGTGCAGCTGTAGTGAATATTTTTCAGTAATAAAGAGCCTTTGATGCACGTTACAAAAAAACATTCTTAGCTTAAGTTAAAATATTTAACAAGGTCCAGCGAAAAGTCCGAGTTGTGAGCTAAAAAGTCGAAAAAAACGTTATTCATTGAGACTAAAAAAACTCAAATGACTCCAAAAAAGTCTTAAAACGTTAGAATTTCTTTCGCTTTTAAAAAATTTCTAGTTAAATTGGCCTATTCGTTTTCCTAACCGGTTAACAAAATCCGAAAAAGTCTAGTCATGATTCAATACACTGTCCAGCCTGTTCTTTTGTTGCTGTAATATATCACATTGACATCGTCTTCCTCTCTTACTCTCTCTTATATATTTTGTCTTTTTCTTTTAAATTATTAGACAGCACCACCGCCATTTTGTTTAATAGCCTGGCCCCTTGACTTATCACAAAACTACATAACCAGGGTTAATTTAGATCAGTCGTTGATCGGAAGGCCATTGAGTAACATCTATCTTGGAAAAATATTATTTTATAAATCAAATAAGGAAATTTGTGAATTGTAACTTAAGTGACAGTTAAATTTATAAAAATAAATTGAGTTTAAACACTTTTTTTGACATTTAGGTGAGATGATCTTAGTTTTTGAACCGATTTAAGACTTTTTTCTTATAAAATCATTTTAAAATTTAGCTTTAAAGTTTTTACAAACTCTGCAGTGTTCGTCATGCGACTGTTTAAGCTTTCAATCATTTAAGTTTTAATTTATGATGAGGTGATGAGATTTGTATGAATTTCTAATTGATCGTTTTCGAATAATATAATCTTGAGTCGAAATGTTCAGAATGCTCATTTGTCATTTGTGATTCACAATGAAGCTTAAGAAATACACTGTCACCGGTGACACAACGAAGTGCTATCCATTTGCAATGCATTCTCGAGTGACTTGTGTCTATATCTTATCTTACCGTCTGTTGCTAATGTCTTGTCATAAAGTATAAGCCCAGCTGCTTTTATACTTAGGAGTGAGTGTGGGGTAAGTCCATTTGTCAAACGCACTTCTTCTAATTCAAGCTGTCATTCCTTTTCTGAAAAAAAAAAATTCCAATTCATGCTTACTGTCTGAAATTCCGATTTATGACAAGTGTCAAAATTGGTGGAAGTTAATGATCAGATTTTCTTATCAGAACCTTGGTCAAACTTGACTGAACTGGATTTAAAAGAATGACTTGAAGAAATGTGTGGCTTTTCTTTCATTTGATTGACATCAAAGTCAAGAGTGTGAAGAGCGCAACTCTGAAAGGCAAATGTCACGTCGATGCCAATCAAGAATTGATAAAGTCTTTTGGCACATGTCCAGCTTCGGCAATTTCTGATCTTGTCACACACTTTAAAGCACTGGCGCCTGATTAGAATAAAAGAAACCAAGCCTCCACTCAAATCTTATCCACTATCAAAAAACTGAATCAAAAATTCAAATCAAACAGATCTCCTTCGCACCAAACACAAATCTGCTCCACTTTGGGCAATCCACGTCAGCGAACTGCTTAGCAATTTAGATAAGTTTCCTACTAGCCATTTCCTGCTGATTAATGGGACAGCAAAGGAATACCCCACACCTTTTCACGAACCTGAATAGAATACTGAATGCCAATTATATAATGAAACTGACACGAGAGAGCCCCACCGAGATAGCCCCACTGTCAATCTTTCTCCAGCTTTCGAGGTCAGATTTATTATAATTCATTAAAATACACCGTTGATAAGAGGCACATTTTTTTTTTTCGAAATACGTGAATGCTGTCAAATAAGATTTCGTAAAAAAGAAAAAAATCCCTCGAAACAATCAAAGTGATCTCCGACATTTGATTTATGGCACATTTCATTTTTCCATTCTCCAAAGCGATCGCGTCCTATCTCTTCGATAGTTCAAAAAGAATGTCCGTTCGTCCATTTTGACCATTTGTCTAATTGGCCGTTTTGCAAGACCGTCACTGCACATGATAAGAGCTTCCCTTAGTCTGTGACACGCCTTCTTTTCCTTTGTTGGCCCCTGAGTGTCACCGAAGATCATAAAACAAAACAGAAATCAAAGAAACTTGACAATTTACGTCACAACGTCACTCCAAATCGGACTATGGGGTGATAATTATGCTATCATTCGCATCATTAAATTTTTATTAATTAAACACCGCGCGAGAGAACGTTTATGACGCTTGAAACGTTCGTTGGTTCGTTGACCTAATTATTTCTTTTTTTTTCTTCTTTATTTTTAACGGCCATTTTATGGCACCATAAATGTTGTAATAAAATTAAACGTTTTTTTTTTTTTTCAATTTTATTTTTAGAAAATGAATTCACCCGTATTAATAATAGCGCTGCTAATTTTCGGGGCCTTAGATGCCCATTGCCGAGCAATTGATGAACTAGATAACAATTCCATTGAAGAGGAACGGCCAAGGCCGCGCAATCCAGTGCCGGATGGCTTCAGGAAGGTCAGCATGCCACCATCGCAGATAATGCAAAAGCTTGGTGCACCGGTTGAGATTGTGTGTGAAGTTGGTGGCACACCAGCTCCAACCATTCAATGGATTGTTGGGCATATGTCCTTACCTGAGGTAAGTTAAACAAAAGACCCTTCAACCTTTTCCTCAGATCCCTAACAGGTTTTTTTTCTGGTCTTTCTCTAGTTGGACAGCTATGAGAACAATGCCCTGAGTGACTCGAGTTCAACTGAGTTGGTGAATGTGCGATCGGTTTATGTGATCGATCACATACTGACAGAGCCGAAGGTGTTCACTTGCGTTGGGCGTTCGGGCTCCAAGTACGTGTATGGTTCCACCACGGTCTACCCTCCAACTGAGTCCAAAGACTTGATCCGATTCGGAAACAAGGCGCTGTCCAGGCCAAGGAAACCCATCATCACCTTCAACCACGTAACACACATCGACTTCATCGGAACAAATATCGTTCTGCCGTGCAAGGCCTACGGAAGGCCACGTGCCCAGATCCTGTGGATGGACAAGGACGGCTACATCACCGAGCAGAACCACCGATACAAGGTCCTGGAGTCTGGTGAACTCCTAATCTCCAACCTGAAATGGGAGGACATGGGCACTTTCACATGCGTGGCACGAAACCCCGAGGGCAAGGCTCTCGCCGAGACTTTCGTCTACCCACTACTTGTAAGTTTCCCTCACCCACCCCTTCAGACAGCAAGGTCTATAACAGCGCTCTCTTCTCTTTACAGAAGGAATAAACTAGAAACCTGCATCCCAAGAAGCATCCATGAGAGCTACAAAACTAAATTCAGACAACCACTTAGACAAATTCAAAAAAAAAAAACGTATAATCTATAAGCGAGAGGATCAGTAAGCGATCTTCAGAGTAACAAAAAAAAACTTTGTTTGGACCCCTAATTCCGGAACTTATGGCGACTAAAGGAAGACTTTAATTTCCAACTAGTTTTTTTCCAATTACAACTATTTTATACCTACATACATATAAACAATCCCATTTTGTGCGTGTCATTTAATTTAAGACTTACTTTACATATTGCATAATTCTTTTGGCTAGGGAATCTCAAGATCAAGAGTCTAGCGATTCGCTTACTATTTTGTGTTTTTTCATTGGTTTAGTATTTAAGTTTTTTATTTTTTGTTTGTGTTTGTGTATGTGTATATATATTTTTTTTGTTTTCTAAGCAAATCAGTTAACTACATCGGCCAAAAGCTACTTAATAGTTTTAAAGAATTTATTGTTATATACATTTTACGCATTTGTTGTTTTGTTATACTTTTTTTTATTTATTTAATCTCTGCTCGAATACTTTCCAATTCCATGATAATAGCACAAATCCATTTTATTTTTTGAGAATCGCGCTATACACAGAAAAACACAAATAAATGTTTCCTAAGTTATTTTATTTTATTAAGTTAAAGTTTTAAACAAACACAATATTGTTTTTTTTTTCCTACGAATATTTGTAGCCTTTTTATTTTTTTATGAACTGATTAATTTTAGAAAAGAAGAAAAAAATGGTAAAAAGATGAATTTCCAAAAAAAAAAAAAATATTACGTGTTAATAAAATTGAATTATAGTATTTGAAAAAAAAAGCTTGGAGTTTTTCTTCTACTCTGTTGTTTGAAGGTTGGGGGTACTTGCGTCATGTATTTTTTTTCAGCACACGTTTTTGGTTTATCTACAAGAAATACTGCCCTGCGTTTTTTGCGTGTCTCGTCTCGTGATGTAGTTCAAATTCGTTTGAAGTCTGCCTTTCTGTTGGTAATCAAAAAACAAAACAAAAAAAAAACCTAGACCTTTGGATCCGGTGTCTCGCACGTTTTTGGGAACAATCTTTGGAACTGCTTATAATTAGAACAATTTATGTGAGTTTTTTTTACGGATCTCTGAATCCGAAGCAATGACGTTTGGAGGTCGAGAAACGGGATGTGTCATGGAAAAAATATGCGTATCAGCTTTGAAATATTGTGGAAAATTGTAGTGGAAAAATGCTGTTTCTTGTTTTATTAAAGAAAGCTATAACTAAAAAATTTTATTTTGGTTGTTGTTTTATTAAAAAAGAAGCTGATCCCTTTAATTAAATACTATACTTTTTTCGTTGAGCGGAAGTGCATCTATTTTTAAACCTTTTTCGAGTGTTTCAATCATTACTTCAATTCCTATTACAGCTTGATCAACAAAGTTGTTAGGTCTCGCCGTCTGAAGGGAGGTGTTTTTATGAGTAACACATTTTAGCGAGTATAATTACTACACATATTAACGTGGTAAATTTAACGTTTCCTTATAAAGGTATGTAAAAATGTACACGGTACTCTTTAAATAGTACTGTGAGCCTTTTATAAATTTTATTTATTATTGTATTATCTATCAAGTTACAAAACTTTAGTAGATAAGCAGATCCAGCAAAAAAGTAAAACTAGTATCACAAAATTAATATATAAATATGAAATATTAAATATAAAAATAGGACAGCAATTAGCAGTCAAAATCATTGGTTTGCACAAACTTCTATTGAGATTAAAATCAAGAATGTTATCAAACAATTTATAGTTATAACAAGCGCTGTTTATTGGATTAAACCGGTAGAGCTATGTTTGGAAATGAATAAAAAAATCATGTTCCCTAGGTCTTAGACCACGAGAGAAGATCAGGGCAATCTATATGCCCAACTACAACATTTCTCGCGAAAATAGCAGAAAAATAAACCCTACGTTTACCTTCCTTCAAACCTAACAAAGAGCATCGAGCCTGATAAGAAGGCAAACCCGAACTCCCAGAGAGTTTACGTAATGCAAATTTGGAAAATCTTTTTTTGATTTTTTCGATCCGATTGGATTTAGTAAGATACTCGTAGAACGGATTTCAGACAACACAACAATATTCCAGTACAGGTCGAACTAACGAAACATATAATGATTTAAGTGAACAGGGGTCTTGAAAATCTTTTGTATTCCAAGAAAGGAAGTCTAACATAGAGTTAGCCTTCGACACAATAAAATCGATATGCATTGAGAAGTCTAAATGCTTATCAAATAATACACTCAGATCCTTCTGTTCGGTAGATCTATTTAGTAGACATCGGCCAGTAAAATAATTTTCACATCGTATACAATAATGGTACTCAAAGCAAAGGTCAAAGTTGCAGATCTGAAGAGGTCAAGGCGGATCACCTGTATGACTTACAAAAAGATTATTCAACACATAATGTTGGACGACTTTTGTGGCACGTAGACAGGTCTTCCTGGAAGCATAAGTACGCACGTACACGTCCTCACTCCAAACTTTCGTCATCTGGTAATGAAGCCTAGGCAGCTGAAACTTGTCGCGCGTTTGGGTGCTTATTTGAGGTATATTTTTGACAATAGCAAACACGGCATCCACTTTTGAAGTTACTCTGTAATATTTTAACAGAGGAGGGAAATGGTGCACAATACTTAACTTCAGTTGTTTTTACTCTGTAGATTGGTTACTTATTTACTTACTTACGTGTGGGTCCCTGGTCATAGGAACATACCTGGCAATGAGGAAGCTGACAGGCTTGCGAGGGAAGGATCCAAACTAGGGCTGGAACAGGCGATAGTAGGGATCGATCCACCGATCTGCCTCCTTAAGAAGCAGATTGGGGATAAGATAATTAGATTAGCGAACGACAGATGGAAAGCGCTATCTACATGTGAAACAACGAGGACTATGTGGCCAGAATATGACTACGCCAAAACGAAAGTGCTGCTCTTGTATGACAAAAGGTCTCTCGCAAGAGCGGTGGGTGTAATCACGGGTCACAATAGTCTCAAAGACCACTTATTTAAGATAGGATTACTCGGTGACAATATCTGCAGGGGCTGTGCTGATGAGGAGGAGCGGGAAGATACTCAACACTTCCTCTGTCACTGCCCCAGCCTTTGTCACCTGAGGCACAGAACATTAGGAAGTTACTTCTTCCAAGACCTTAATGAGATAAACTCTTTACCTCTAAAGAATCTTTTCAGGTATTTGAGCCGGGCCAAATGGACCGAGGATGCACTGGGATAGGACACCGCGAGTGAGGAGGGGGACACCTTACCACCCCCAACGGGTAACACAAGGGGTCCACAAGGACCTAAGTGAGGCGGTATATCCGCCGGCCCACCAACCTAACCTAACCTACTTACTTAGGTAATTCTTACTGTGCAATCCACCTTTGAAAGGTCGGTGTCTAGTCTAAAGCTGCCTTTCAACCTTGATGGTCCCAGGCCTCCAGTCCCAAATACCTAGCTGCGTCCTGCATCCGTGATCACTTAATCTTTGTATCGGAGGTTCACTCTCTTTCTTCGCTTCCAATCATGAGGCTCGGATTCAAAGACCTTTTTAGCTGCAGCATTTGTGTCAAGCGCTCGATGTGGCCGAGTCGTTGCATTCGTTGGATTTTTGCCTTCCGGGCTTTTTCCACATCTTTGCATAGCTCATTAAGTTCGCTGTTAGACCTTCCATTCTCTCAGACATGACAGAATATTCAGGACATAGATGTTAGTTTATCAATCTGTCACGGCGAAATTAGTTCGTTTGGGACTTTTGATGTTAGCGAATGATTTGACTCTGAGCGCACGAAGATTTGAGCGCGCTTTAGTTGTCCTATTAACATTCAACGACGTTTAGTAGCGACTGATGATGAATCCATTGAACTGATTAACTTGAGTCCATTGGTTCATCAAGCTCGTCAATATCTCTTTACTACAATAAATATATTTCGCAAGCAACTTTTCTTTAGTTTTGACATTGCATGATTAAAAAAAATTGCCAGACCGTGAAACTATTTCAAATTCCTGGAAGTACTTGCTAATGACCTTGCTTTAAATTAGAAAAGAAACTAACTAAACCCTTCTAGAAACATCTAAACTATTTTTTTTGGTTTTTCCATAACTCATGTACTTAGGTTAGTTTTGATTTTTATTGTAGCTACAGGTTACACCTACTAGAATAATCATGGATTTTGCAGCAAGTACTATTACTACTACTACTACTAGGTGTACAACTTGCTTCCGACGTTTTGCAATAGATGGCTGTAGCGGTAACTGGTAGTCGAAATAAATAGATCGTAAATGTTATACAATAAGCTTAGGTATTTGTAAACATAACGCCACCGCAATATTAGTCGATTTGTTTCTGCATCATAGCGTTATTCTCGATTAAACATGTCTGCTTACGAACCAAATTCTTAGTATTTCATTTGCGGGAGGTTTTAATTTTCTGCTTTAATATGAAGAAATCTGCGGCTGAGGCTCATCGAATGCTCTTAAATACCTATGGAGTCGCCGCTATTAGTGAAAGAACGTGCCGAGAGTTGTTTCTACGCTTCAAGAACGGTGATTTTGACGTCGAAGACCGGCATGGCGGTGGAAGATAGAAGGTTTTCCAAGATGCGGAATTGCTGGCATTACTTGATCAAGACTCGTGTCAACCGCAATCAAAACAAACGCAATTTAGATTTTGTCCACATTTTGTACTTCATTCCCTCACTAGCTCCAAAAAGGATTTTTATTTATTTCCCAGCTCATATGCTCTACATGATCAAACCGCTTGAGTAGCTTCATGCCGCCATACAGCCCGTAAAAATTCGACGTTGAACCTTCTTCCCCATACGCCATCAACGCAAACAAAGCCAAAAATCTCATCAAAGTTACTTCTGAAGAGACCAAGACCTTCTTCATCCATTTTTGATAGTCTCCATATCTCCGGGACTCTAGTACTGGGATGATTAGGGTTTTGTAAATAGCAAGGTTAGTCTTTCGGGGTATCGCTCCACTACTCAATTGCCTTTTGAGCCCAACGAAACAGCAGTTGGCAAGAGTAATTATGCGTTTGATTTCGTCGCTGATGGCATTGTCCCTGTTTACGGCGTCAAGATAGACGAAGTCGTTGATTTCCTTAAAGTTCTTGTTGCCTATTGTAACGCTTTGTCCTAGACGTCCGCTTTATGTATCCCTTCATGATGACAGCAAGTACTGAGTTTTACCTTCGTTTATAGCCGATTTCCCATATTATAAATAAATAATCTGCATAATAACCCACACAGGAGCAGAGCCTAGCTTTTTTGTGCCTCCACTTTGTTTTGCGCTTTATAATTTGACACATGTGAAAGGGACCTACTGTTCAACGTCGGTTCCGAATGGCGAATTGCGAAAGCATTCCATGACAGAGGTTACTCCAGGTGGTTTGCAAATCGTTCGCTGGACGTGGGGCCGGTAAAATTGTAATGTTCTTTCATTCATAGGTATTTAATTTAAGAATTTTGTAGCATTTTACCAAAACACCACTAAAGCAGATAGTGGCAATATTTATTCCATATATTATTTAGGCAATGGTGCTGGTGTTGTTTTTAAAACAGCCAACTTCGAAGGATTACTGCAAAATATTCTCACAGCTATTTACAAAATTCTGAGGCTGAGAGTGTAAGGGAGAAATTGCGAGATTAGTACACTTCAAGTCGCAATATATTCCACTTGCACCATGGCCTTGAATCGTATAAATTTACGTCGCATTAAATTCTTTCAATAACTTCGACGACCACACCTACCGGAAAACCATGCAATCACCAATTAGGTATTTGTGTTGGCCCCCTAAACATTCTCTTAAACTTTTTGCGCAGTCCATCATTCAGAAAGGTTGATACAGCGTTTCTACTTTGGGAAGTAGCCATCGGCCTTTGTATTCTCTACTATGCGGAATATAATGCGATACCTTTCGGTGTCTGCAGACGTCTGTATGTTTCAAATAGCGGTACATTCCGGCTTTAAAATGCAATTTATGATTTTCACGTCGTCTCTTGTTTCACTACCGAAGTATTTGTCAGCGTTCCTTTGCTCTTTGTATGAAATTGGAAACCATTTGTTAATTGTGGCTGCAAGTAAGGTCACTCGATAGCTGGAAATAATTCCTTACATGTCTGCAGTGAGTTTTATATTTAACTTTTGACCTGTGTGCAACGTAATTTTTTAACACTTAAGGCGATTGTATGTGTACTCATTTTCATTGTTGTGAGAGATTCCATTTGCCACCACTGATTACGTAATTTTCGTTTCAAATTATGAGTTGACTAAATCTATTTTTTTGTTTTGTAATGGGCCATTGGAGAGGAATTTCATTCTTTCTTCTCGACGGTCAGCAATTTGAGTTTTAGCAGAAGAGTAGAAAAGCCTCGTTATCATCTCACTTAAAAAGATTGTAATCGATGGTGCGGGAGGAAGGCACACCATTCATAGTCGCTGTTCGTTTGTTCTTCTACCGTTCTTTTCTTTTCAAAGTTTTATAGCCTCAAATCAAAGTCTATTTCCAATTGCCGATGCAATTTTATTGCCATCAATGGTGCTAAAAATTCCGAGGTCGATCACCTATCGCCTACAGTAAATCCCCGAGTGATTCAGAACTTTCATTCGCTTGTGGTCTACGACCGAAGGCAGAACACCTGTAGAGTACTTTCTCAGAAATGATGTATAACTTCCCTGCCATTTATCATCAAATCACGATTTGTGATTTTTTTTTGCTGTTCAACTAATGACATGACAACAGAAATGAAAAAAGAAATTAATAAGGAAAAAAAAACCGCACGTGGATTTAATAGCAAAGTTCGTCGGATAGAAAACCTTAGCCGAGTTTCAAACAATCGTGGTAAATTAGCGTGGGGGGTATCAGTATCTCTATCTGTATCTCTCTTTCGGCACGTGGATTCAATTTGCATTTGTCCCAAGCTTCTCCACTGGGCCTAAATCTATTCCTGCAAACCAAAAAAAGAGTATCTGCCGCAGCAGGCAAAACCACAAAGAAAAAACATTTTCAATCTTCAATATATATATACTTTTTATTAATTAATACTACAACAATAATACAATTATAACAAATATATAGTCGCCAGAGAATGATACAATCAAAACAACGAGTTTTGTTTGGCTGTTGTATAATCTGATTTCTCATGCGAATCCAATTTCTTATTTCTTTTTTTATTTTAACATTTTAACACTTCTAATTGTTATTTTAATTGTTTTTTTTTCTCTTTTGTAGCAATTTATAAATTTAAAAATTTGACTAAGAGCGAAACCAATATTTTTTTTGCTGCTTTGTTTGTTTGCTTTGGCTAAGCTTGGATTCGTTTTTAGAATATTTTTTTTTTTGCTTCGTTTTATTTTATTTTTTCTAAGACACACTTCCGATACAGTGCCGGACGGAACTTGTTTGATGCTTTTGAAGAAGTGGTTTAAAGATAAAAGTGAAGGGAAATTGGACAAGAAGGACTGGGAACTTTCCAATGAAGGCAGTGCTATATAAATGACGATACATTTGTAAGAGGAATATAAATACGTATAAAAGGATTATGGACTTTTGGTTGGTAACTTTTAACGACTATGCTGTAGTTTTGTTGGTTGACCGGCAAATGGAGTGTCATTTATTTCATAACGAGGCCTTGATTTTTGGCCGTAAACAAATTTATTAATAGTTTTTTTTTGCTTTCATGCCTTTTTTTGAAGTTTTTAGGTAAAAGTTGAATTTCGAGTCATTAAAATTACTGCGGAGTCTAAAGCAGTTTTGGTGCCAGTTCTTCTTACGTAACTGGTGATGTAAGGATGAATTTTTTTACCCAAAGTAAAGTTATGCATCAGCCTATACAACTAAAAGTTGAAGGTTCAAATCAGCATAAAAGAGTTTAATTAATAATTTAAAATCAATGTGCTTAGAAATTGGCAAAATTTACCGACTAACATCCTCCTGCAATTGATCGTAGACTTTTTCGGTTCAAATGACAAACAAGAAGTTTGGGGACGATAGAGACTTAAAGCCACAGCACTAGCTTTAACTCAAGACATTCCTTAAGCGAAAACTCAAGACATTCCTTAAATCGAGATGTTGTCTAAAGCGAAATGAGTCCGTTAAAACCGGTTTTTAATGGAGAATTGGATAGGTGAAGAATTAAAACTCAACCGTTTGTGGGACAAAAAAAATTTAACCTAACATCCTCGGAACAACTACATTCAAACCTTATTTTTTCTGTCAACAACTTCTTTAGGCCGCTAAAGAGATAGACATTTATCTTCTTTCATATTTAAAACGTCTTTGAAATGATTATGCAGAAATGGCGTTCGTCTGATTTAGAGATTCGGCGAGAGCATGAAAATGTCTTCAGCTGTTTTTGTGCTTGTCTTTTATGCTAAAACCGAATCATTGAGATTTTTAATTTGCTTGATAAAGCTAAGACTGGTTAAGACTTATGAATCTAAGTTGATTAAAAGACAAGAAATGAGGATCGTTAGATTGTTAAAGGAATTGCATTATGCAACAAGAGTTAAATGACTACGAACAGGGCTTACAAATCTCAGTACGTGGCTTGATATGTTTTAGAGTGGATCAAGTGCTAAAAGAAGTAAAAAAAAAACAGTTAAAATCTAAGTTTTCAAGGGATAACCGTAAGCTTTATACTTTGTTCTATTAAAATAATATTTCATTGATACTTTTTAGATGATAAATTTTCTTTCGTTCCAGCACTGTATTCATTAAAATCGTGTTCATTCAACAACAAAACGAAAAACAAACGAATTAAATTCATATGCGAATGTCCTCTACACAAAAGTCTACATATATAAGTAAAACACATGAAACTTTTACATAACATCTAAAATAAATAAAGCACAGAGGCGTCAGTGGTGGCGGCGACACACACGAATGACTCAAATTGAATTGAGGATACAAAAAGTTAAATGGAATTCTTAGAGCGAGTCTATTTTGGTATCTGGAATCGGGGACTGATGGTGATGATGTTCGTTTCTGCACGCCTAGGGAATCCTTTTTGTTGATTGATGACAAATAAGGAGACCGCTGGAGGGAAGCAACAAGTGCGAAGGAAAAACGAGATAGCAAAATCCAAATTGAAATTATTTCGCCCACCATCTGACTAACGAGTGTCCTTTCTCTGGCGGAGTGTGTGATTAGCATGTCCCACTGTTACCAAGTTCCTGGGAGGTCATTCCAAGTGTTCTGCGTTTCTTTTTTTTTTCTTCTCCATCTTCGGTTGTTGTCATAGGGAAATTAATTTCTATTCAGCATAATCTCTGTGCTTGTGTGTCGTCTGGGGATGCGATGCGATGTGGTGATGATGATGGAGATGACGATAGTTGGAGGCATGGTTCTACACATTAAGTACGGAATGTTTCTTGCTAGCAACAGGAGTTGATACGGCTATCACTGCCAGTCGGCCATCACGAAGTGGTGCTAGAATATGAGTGTTGCCAGGTGTTACGACGACGGTTTGTATCGGTATGTGCAGTGGAATGTCAAACACTGGTTTTAATCTGTGAAGGCGATAAGGGGAGAATGATTAGTTTAAAATAAAAAAAAAACGTTTAGCGAAGCTAATGAGAAGCTTATCAGTGATAATTAGAACGAAGGTGGAGGGACCTTGACAATCATTGTGTGCTCGTAACTAGATCGAGCATCCGTGCAACATGTGAACTGTTGTGCATACGTCAGACATTCGTGTTTAACATTGAACTTTGCTTACCCATTTAATCGGCTCATTGTTATATCACCGGCATCATCAGCGACGACAAGGTAATCGGAGGCGGTGGTCAGTCCAGTCACACGTCCCGATACATATTTCGATCCTAAGCTGGTGCCGTTGACGCTGTATACGTGAACTGAGTGTGAGGTATCATCCAGCGCGCTGAATGCGATGTGACCTATGGAGAGGAGGAAGTGTTTTAGCTTTTTGCTGTATGTGAAACTCTACAAGGTTACTGTGAAGATTATGTGCACATTCAATTTATAGATCGAGCAATTACGACATGAGCAAACAAAAAAAAAAACTAAGTAGATAGACCAAGCCTATTTGAGTGGTGTTTTTGAGTGTTGTGGAGGCTTTTTTGTGGGATGTTTAGTACAGTCTCTGCGTACAAAGAGACCAAGACCAGGACTTGAAGAAAAAGACTAAGAATTCCTTTTGCTTGCGTTAGTATTCTTGCATTCGTTCTTTTATCATCTTTCTAGAATTGTCAGTGAATTATCATCATCATTAGTGGCGTAACAGCCCACGAAGAGCCAGAGCCTATTTTTTTTGCTTCCTGTTATCAAAGAATGTTGTGGGTATTGTGGGATTGTGGGATTCTTTGTAAATCACATTCATCATAAAGGATCATGAAAAGAGACGCACCAATCCTGACCAATCAGAGCTTTCACCATGTACAGTTTACTTCTCCGCGTCTAAAAAAATGGTTGTAGTTATCTAAGATCAATTACCTTCGTGCATGACTAAACATACATTGTTTCTAAACAACAGGTGACTCTAAACCACAGACAGTTACTCAAACTGAGACCTTCAAAGTGGGTGTATCACTCAACTCTCCACAAACTGCCAATTAAAAGATCTAACACCCGCCGGTTAACTTATTGCATCAGGTAATTGTTCCCACACCTCCAACTAAACTGCATTTACATTCTCCTAACTACTAAATCATACCTAAATGAAATCGAGAAAAAGTAAAAAAAATCCCCATGGTTTCCCTGCTGCAACTTTCCATCAAACACCATTGAGTCACTTTTGTTCCGCAAAAACTAATTCCCAGCAACTTCAAACAATTAATTAGCATTAACAGCAAGTCACTGAGATAAGTGGCAATGGGATTTCATTGGAATTTGACGATGGTAAATCGTAGCCCAGGCGCCATGACTGTGTGCTTAATATCGTCATTGTGATCTAAATACGTGATAGTTTCTAATCATTGTGAAATAAGAGGAAATTTCACCAACAGTAGTCATCGAGTTAATTTTAGATCATAAGACAACAAAATTCTGTAACTACTAGGCAAAATATTAACTAAGAGGATATGGTTGCCTTGACGTCACATTGGCTTGTTCCAGTTTCATTGTGTTATGGTCGATTGTATCAATAGCGACGAGATGGTTGTAATTTCTTATTTTGATTTTTATTTCTTGTTCTTTGGTTGTTCTGGTGGGCGAGGATAATTGCTGCAGAAGCCATTGTGAAGGTCGAAGTTCTGTGGCAATTAATTGTCGTGGCTTCTGTCGGGAATCGTTTTAGTTTTACTCAACGGGAAAGAGTTTACTTTAACAAATCCTTTGAATCATGAGAAAATCCTGAAAACGGGGATATGTGCTGATATTTTTGATACGTTTTAATGAAATATTTGTCTCTACTAGAGTAAATAAGCCTTATTTGAGATATTCTCCTGCCTTTCTATTTTGTTAGCAATAAACTTGGATGCTACTACATGCGTTGGCTGCATACAGAGACACTACGTCAGCCTGTATCCATAAAAGTAAAGTGTGTTATAACACATAAACTTTATTCCAAAACTCTTAAATTTGTGTTCTGTAAAAAATGGACTTCGAAAAAGCAGTAATGAAAACTGATGATTTTCTATTAACTTCCGATATAATCCTAAAATTGCACTGCCTGCTGAATTTCCTTGAATTATAGCGCCGTACTTTATTTGATCAAATAATTTTTGTTTCCATAAGTTTTGAAACGGAGACTAAGCAATTTTTCGTGTTAACAGGTGATCCAGGGTCTCTAAAAATATAGTTATGACAACGCCTTAAAAACCCTGCAACATCACACTGCTGGATTGTTTTTTCTTGATAACTTTTATTAATACACATTTATTAATATGCATTAATTATCTATGCATTAGTGAACAACTACAATTCAAACTTTCTCATTTTAAACACCTAGAAGAAATGGTTGAAAATTTAAGCTGCAGGATGCAATTTGTGTGACGCTTTTTGATGCTCATATCCGTGTCGATGCGTGTCTTTAATAAAAGATTTAATAGATATAAATTCCCTTAGCCCTTCACAAGCTGTTAAAAAACACTCCTTATTTTAGAATGACTTTTCCATATCCTTACTTTTATATCCACGGTCTGTATGGATGAAGAGTTTGTCTCTCTGTGATTTTGATTCGTTTTGCTGGTGATGCTCTGATGACAGATAAGATTCAGATAATAGTTTGGAACCTACACTTGGGTGCCCCTTAGATTTCAAGTTGGAGGTATTTTGAGCTGTCTTCTTAAAGCCTTTGTAATAACCCACTATTGTCTAGATGTTGCATTTACTTTCACTACAAGTAATTTGAAATATGTTAACTCCCTTCATTAAGCATTGAAACACCGACAAAGGCCTGTCAAGTTGAGTGCTCATACAAGCAGCAGGAAACATCTTGATTTGGTCAGTGAATTTTCCATAGTTTGTGCAAGTTGTGATTACCTCCCCAGATACGCAGCATTGCTGTGTATCTATGAACTAATGTTGCCATACCTTCTCTGGAACGTAACTTTGACTTGAATATTCATAACAAAATACAAATATTCGTGCTGCAATACAAAAGCTTCGAATTCTGACCGTTTCAAAAGATCTTACGTGGTTTTAGAGGAAACTTTAGAAAGAGAATTGTTACTTTTTACGAAAATAATGGTAAAGCAAGTTACTAGTAGCCCGATCTGAACGACATATTTATTTGGCTGCGATGATGGCTGCTGCCCACATAGCCGTGATTTTAGCACGACTTCTCTATATTCAGCATTTAGCTATTTCCATTTTTAACGTTCGAACCGCTTGTTTATTGTTCGGGTTGTCTAGGTATTTAGGCAGCTAACCCTACATAATCGTGAATGGCAGTTGTGAACTTTAATTTGGTACCAATTTCAACTATCCAACATCATTAGTGGTGCAGCGGTGGGCCAGGTGGGACGCTGAAACTAGAGGAAGATGGACAGCGCGGCTTATCAGAGATGTGGCTGCATGGACAGAGCGGAGACATGGTGATGTCAACTTCTACGTCACCCAACTGCTATCTGGACATGGGGCTTTCAACAGGTACCTCCACAAAATGGGCAAGAAAGAGAGCGCTGCCTGCCAGTACGAAGACTCCGAAGAAGACGACCATACCTTTTTCGAATGCAGCAGGTGGGCAGTGCAGAGGACCAGGTTGGAAGCGGAGATAGGCAGCATATCACCTGATACCGTCGTCGAAAAGATGCTATCCAGCAGTACCCACTGGACCAAAATCGCGACATACGCTGAAGTAGTGCTGAGAACTAAAATGAGAGAGGAAGGATATAGCATCCCCCCAAATGAAGATCGATTACAGCCTGACCGGCAAGATTAATTAATGAAAGTCTCACACTACTTGGAATAGAACGGGCCTGTTCCACGTGCCTATCAGGTTTCCACATCGCCCTCAAGGCAAAAAAGTGGTGTAACAGCCCATGAAGGGTCAAAGCCTAGCTTTTCGCGCCTCCGTGCGCGTTATAATTTTGACACATGTGGAGGGGACATACAGTTTATTGCCGGTTCCGAAGCGAAAAATCTTTCTGTGACAGAAGTACTCCAGGACTGTCAGTCCTTCGCTGGAGGTGAGGCCATGTTGTGCTGTTTTTCCCCCGAGCTGGATTCGAATTCGAGTACTCTCACTTAGCAGTCCGACGCACTAACCGACTAAGACACAGTGCCTACTTCAACTTTTGCCTTAGGTTAATTTAAAAAAAAAGTGGTAGTAAGAGTCGGGTTGGCGTGGACATGTGGGATGGGGGTTGGCAACCTTATGGTTTCGAGTTCTATTTAATGTGACCTTTTGAATGGTTATTCATTCATCCTTTAACTCGATACATTCGATTAGGACATCCTATTGTCGGCTCCTGTACTAAGAGGCATCTTTCGATTAGCGTGGCAGAGAAAGATCTCTTTTCAAATGAAACAAAAAGTCAAAGGATGTCTCCAATCGTACCTTTTGATGGATTTTCTTCTCCACCTTGGAGTGCCTTCTGGTCAATTAGATGCTAAAATGTATGATCTGAAGAAACCAACATCTATCAGACCCACCAGCACAAATGGAACATCCCATCCAATGATACTGCCAGTTCAATAATCTAAGCCCGCACCCAATGCCCGACAATGCGGTCCATTCTAGAATGATCTCAACATGCGTATCGCTTCCTTGACTCATATCAGCATTCGCTCAAGTTTCAACGCTCTGTAATCTCTGACAAAGCTCAAGAGCGTTCGCATTATGAAAAAGTGTCGTCCAGTAACCTCGCTTAACCCCTCATCGCCATCATTGTGCGCATAATTACGTCTGCCTCGCATCGACATCTATTCCAGCCCTTACACTTACAGGCTATCGACAGCGGTCAAAAATTAAATTAATTGGCGATATGCAATTGCGATTGCATTGATGTTGGATGTTCTTCTAGCAATGAAATACGCAACATTAACAACCGTCGCATTTCGACTCGAAACCAAGACTCATTCATCTAGGTCCCGCTGTCGTAGCCCCGTCATTTCCGTTCCGTTCAGCTTTTATTTTATTGCTTCCATTTGTTTCGTTTGTTCCATTTTGTCATATTTTTTGTCATTCGATTGCTTAATCGCCATCGCTCTCTCGGCCAATTAAATATTTAATTACAATCTTTATCAAACATTTTATATTCACAAAAAAAAAAAATTAAATGAAATGGAATGATTCTTCATCGTATCAGCGATGGAGTGCCATTAATTGATTCGTCGATTGGATCGGGGCGAATCTACGACGCAAAAATCATTCCAACGCAGAGGGGCACACATTCCGAATTTATGAAGTCCAGTATTGTGTCTGACGGATTTGATTGACAGCAATTTAGATTTGCTTGTTCACTTTTCGGACGCGCTGTTGGAACGGATGCGCAGACACTGCGCACTTGTGGATAGATGCGGGGGATTTCTCACCACTTCCTGAGGATTTCCCGAAGATAGGCGGGCCTTTTTTTTTTTTAACCTCTTTCTCCTGACTAATCGCCTTAGGTAACAAACTTCAAGTATTGCGTTACACTTTTCAAGTGGATTGCCGCGTTGCTCCGTTCTACGACTTGGGACGACTTCCACGTAGCGATGTCGTGGCGTGGTGGTGGCGCGTCGCCGATTTTGACAGCACATCAAACACAAAAAAGTCAAAGTTCCGATTTCATTAAATTTATTTCTATTTAAGTTGTAGAAAAATTCATTTAAGTTTAGAAACAGTTTCTAGAAGGACCGAAGTCAAGAGATCAATTAGTGCTTCCGTCCGAACAGTGTCGGGAAAAAAACAGAATCAGAAAATATTTTTAAAATCACAATCGCATGGAAACTTGTAGATGAAATTGTTGTTTCAGGGGGAAGGCCGGAAGATCAGTGGCCGCCGCGGCGAACGAGCGGAAGAAGTGCGATTCCGAACCAACGAACGGGTGTTGTAGGGGTTGTACTCACGTGACGTCAATCCCCTGGTCGGGTTTACGTCAATAGGCGCTGCAAAAAGAGATTTATCACGCCAAGCTTGTCAAAAAAAAGTGAAAAATTTGTTGATTTTAGCGTCTGTTTTAAGTTGAATTTACGCACTGATGTGATGGACTCAAAACACCAACAAAAAAAGCTAATTTATGACGGGCTATAGGGTGCCGGCAATTTATTTTTCAGCTGTGTTATGTAACACATTTGGAAGACATGTTAGTACCCGTCTGGCATGGCTGCCTTAGATAGACACTCCCGACATTAGCTTATCTGCCGCAAAAAAAGTACAGGACTATTGATAAGACGCGAGGTTTTTTTTTGTAATTTGATTCATTCGAATGAGTTTTTCTTACAAATACGATCTGTCACATGTAAGCTCTGATGTGAAGAGTGATTCTCAGATTGCACAGCAAACAAAATAACATCCACGGCATAACAATGGACTTGACAAAATTATCACATTTTGCGGAGGAAGTGTGCATATTACGTTCTACGTAGGACGTATTGCGTTTCCTCATTTTGAAGTAAAGAAAAAAGATCGATTGAGCTTCGTTTTTGTGATAATACGAGCGTGTTTGACGTACAATCCTCAGCTGGCATGCATTTGATCATTTGTCCTCCATTCTGGCACTGCTCTTTGGAAATGCCTAAGAAAAAACGATAAAGTAGATTTTTACAACTTTGAAAACACTTCTTCGAGATCATTTTGGAGTCAATCAACCAAAATTATGTTGCAATATTTTCGTAAGTTTTACTGAATCTTAGTCAAATGGTCAATTGCAGACCGATGATCATCGACCAAAAACAAAAAAATTATTTGATATTTTTTTATTTGCTGCTGTAGCTGCGTATTTCATATCAGCTGGGTGCTTTCGATTGCTTTTACTTATTTTTGAGTTAAAGTGACGGACATAAAACTTTTTTCTTGTAAAAACATTTAGTAGTTCAGAATGTGGACGATGCATCATCACAAAACATTTTTATTTTACCAACATATATTTTTATTTGTTTAAATTAGAGCGAAATATATTTTTTTCAGTTTTTTTACCGCCCAACAAGCAAAACACATTCCTTACTTTTCTCTAAATCTACGACTCTCCATACAACTGGCCCTAGTGTGCGATGATTTTGGCACTGTTCTGCACTGAACTAATGAACTTTAAACCACCAAATGTTCAATAGATTAGACTACTTTTTACCTTTAACTTCAAGAATGATACAAAAACTAAACACATTTGCATTTATTCAATGGGCTAAAGCTTGTCACAAAAGTGATAGAAGCTAACAATCAAATACAATGATTTTTATCTAGAGTAAAGCCAAAGTTTCATTCACAAAAGTCCAAAATTTGATAGTCAGTAAACTCATAATGACTTATTTCAAAAATATTAAAGATGTTTTATGTTACTTGTTGCTGTATTGTATGTTTTGGCTAAAGTCTCCAAGAAACAGTTAAAAACAGTAAACCAATTAAGAATATGGTGATGAAGGAACTCAAATGAAGTTTTTGTGTGACCGAATTTACAGCGTTGTACAATTTAAATAATAAAGTGACGTTGGACGTGAAAGGGGCTGTTTTTTCGACTTCAGGGATCAATTTTTTGAGCATGACCAAGCAAAACAAATTGCTATTCTATTTTATGAGACCTCTGGTAGAAAATTTGGTAGTTTCACGTTCAATATTGTTGACTTGGAATGTAGCTGGCTAACTGGCGTAAGCCAACGACTAAACTTATAGCTATAAACAACATTAAAGATTTCCCCATGTAGTTAGTTACAACATATATGGAATATGGCAAAATATATAATTGGAAACAGATGTCATTGAATTTTCGTCAAAAATAGTCGTCCAATGTGACACAGTAGTGAATTCACGTGATCGTAATAAGTCAGTCGTTTTCATCGGTGAAAGCTTGCACACCCATCATAAGATCTAAAATCAAATCAATTGAAGCACATGTGAATTTTATTGCTGCTTGATAACGAGAATTTAGGCAAAGCGATTAAGAGAAATATAAGTTCAATAGCTGACGCTAATTTTTAGTATTGAGTGTCAAATTAACTTCATTTCAAACTTGAAGATTAGTCTCAGCCGTTTTTTGTCTTTTAAAGGATCACAAGCATACCTTTACTTAAGTGAATATGATCTTCTAAAATTGCAGTCGAAAATTGTCACCACGTGGATTGAGATATTTCCAATTTCTAGACGTGGATTTATTGACTCGAATTTACTCAAAGCCATTATGGTGGAAATTATTTATACCTTTTCTGCATTCCACTTCTTTCGAATTCCATTTAACCACTAAAAGTGGAATCAGGTGTTCTGCATTTCAAACAAAATTGTATTAAGTTTCAAACACTTAAACACTACACTTAAAGTAAATATTTAGGTGTTTTGTATTTAACCAATAGCCATGCGAGCTAGGGTATCCAATTTAACAAAATGTGAAACAATAAAATCTATTACTTTTACTTTTACTTTTGCTTGAACGGAACGGTTGGACGTTTTATTTCATTTCTTTTGTAATCTTTTAACGAATTTATATTCTGACAACTCCAAATCATAAAAGTGAATTCGTTTTTCGAACATGAAATTTGGTTTTCCGCATTTCGAAAACCGCTGTTTTTATTAGAATTGAATTTTACGTTGTGAATTTACATAATTCACTGGCCTTTGTTTCAAATCCTTTTTTTTTTTTTATTAAAAAAAGAGACTAGAGTTCGAAGAAATGGGGCTTGGTATTTTTAAAATGTGTATCATGCACAAACGATTCCTTCTGAAATTAAATATTTAAAGAAAATGAATTTTTTCCTCTTCCATCCTTGTGTTTTTCTCTTTAAACCATTTAAAACATAATTAGAATATAAATGGTTCAAGGTTTTGCTAATAACATTGCTTATCTACCAGGAGCAATATCAAAATTCTTTTCTACTGATCATAACTTTCTTCAGCCAAAAAAGGGGATGTTGCTCTGTTTGTATATTTGAGGAAAGTTGGGGTAATATCTGACGCCACTGTTTCGGGACGATGCAAGACAGATCTAAAACCCAAAATCGTCCGATGAACTCCGTCCATCCAGTTTTCTTTGCTGTTTACTCCGATGATATTCAATATTACATTTATTTAATATTTAATAAACTGGTTATAAACTTTTTTATTAGCTTCTTGTGTTCCATTTCACACAATAAACCAAAGTTTTAACTTAAGATTTGAAAACAATTTTAAATACGCAGCTGATTTCCGAATTTCAAGCAAGAATTCGAAGTTGATATGAAAATTTCGAATTACTTTTGAATCCACTTTCACTCGAAATGAAGAAAACGCGATTATGACCGAAAGGAAAAGAACGTATGCTCATCACTCGTTTTACCCGGGGGTTAGGGGAATAGAAAGTTTCGTGCAAATCGAAAACGAATTTTAAGCGTACCTGGATGATTTTTAACAGAAAAATCATAGTGAGCTATGATTCTTTAAAGAAAAAACGTTATTTCAAGCAAGACAAAGTTGCGCATATAGAATTTTGGTAGATTTTTGAAAATCGCGCAAAGGTGAATCCGCGTAAAACGAGACTGCGCAAAACGAGGGATGAGTGTATTTCTAAGTTATTGCATAGACACAGCTCGTTTTGGGAGATGAAACCATTCTGGAAGTCGAAGCCTTAACCAATGTTTTATTATCAGAAAATTATTTATTTTTACTATAAAAAATTAACTCAACCGTATACTGCGCAGTGTAGCAGATCTGCTACAACTTAATTCTTACTTCTTTCATAAACTAGATCAGAATTTTACTCTGTTAAGCTTTGTAAATGATTTGCTTCGTATATTTTGAAGGAAATAATCATGCCAATTTACGTAGACTTATGTTTTTTATTATTATTATTCTGGTATTTGCAGTCATAAATTACAAGTGACCACTTTGTAGCTGAATTAGGCGCAGTGTACACCCAAACAACTCTTAACCGTTTTATGCGAAACTAACTCGGGCTAGAACTTTTTTAATTGTTTGTTTGTTCAAATTTTCTCCGAGAAAAACAACGTACGACACGGCGTTTTTCTCTTTTATTTATTTAAACTAAACTAAGGTGAGCCGTAAGTATTAGTGACTGGTCCAGGTCGTAGAACAATCCTTTTATACTCTGCCATAAACACATACTTTTTTCTGGATCGACATCAAATTCAAATTTTTTTGCGAACTTTGACGTCACCGCCACTCTAGTCACACCACGTACATTTTTAGCTCCAGTTTAATGCCTAACATTTCTATTAATATGGTTGCATTAGAAGGCGTGTCTATTTGTGATAATGTTCAGCATGAGAATTTAGCTAAATTTATTTAATTTTAAGAACATTCTCATCGTCTCGTAGGTAAACAAGGTGAAGTCACGCAATATGTCACGAGTTGGCCGCGATGTCATTCGGAAAGACATCGCCTGGCATTAAGCCAGCAATTTTTTTATTTTGATATAATTCTGAAAAACTCAAATTCTTCTATTGTTAATGTGGCTTGTGTTGTTTAATTTCCATCACATCACAGTGGCTTACAAATTTTGCGACACATTCCGAGAATCTCTGGACTCTGAACTTGTCCTTGGCTAGCCACACGTCAATTAGCTCTCTATACCCGTTCTAAAGACGCGTTCATCTGATTTCGCTTTTATTAATAGCATCAATAGCGCAAGTGGAAAAGATTTCCCCTGGAATAGCATGGCATGTTCGCACGTCAGCCCAAGGTACAGCTTAATCGCAATCGCTACTAGCCCGAGTTTATGAACCTTTCTTACGCGTTCACTGTGTCAATCAAAAGAAAAAAAAACAATAATATTTACTTATGCTACGCGGAGCGAAGCACTCTGTGTGATACGCATTTAACTCACTCCCTGAGAGCAGCAGTATCAGATTCAGTGGTCACTTGCCAAACGTTGATTTGCGTCACCGGATCGCGCGCACGAGGGCGCATCGTCACATGTCATCGCTCTGTTGGACTTGTTTTCTGCGACTGGGGGCTTAATCCGTGGATTGACCAATCCGAGCATAGAAATTTTGTTTAATTAGCAAACACACCCATTTTTCTGGTTGTTGTTTTTATTTGTGTTTCCGTTTTTGTTTTTGTTGTTGTCTTCTGTTTTCAGTCACTATCCGGTCAATCAGTCGCATGATGCTGATTTCCGAGGGGTTGTGAACTGTTCGGGGGTTTTTGTGTGAGTTTTCACTTTTCCCGACGGCTTTTCGAGTCTCAATCAACAAATTAGGGGTGTTAATAAAATTAGAACTTTACTGTGGAGTGGAGCATTCCATTGATAAAAGGAAACCACGGGTTGGTGGCGCGGTTGGCAAAGGTCAAGGAGAACGTATAGGGCAATGTACTTGATCATGGTCAGAAAGATTCAGTCAGTGTGAGGATAGAATTTCGCTACAAGAAATTCTATTGAGTTCACAAAGAGAGACTCATGAGTCATATTTGTTGAATGTTTAACGACTACGCTAGCATGAACCGATGGAAGATGTCACGACGTCTGATAGCTTAATTGAATTTATTACACTACAAAAAAGTATTTATCTTAAATCTCTACAAAATCCTCGTAACAAAAGCTTTTTAATGACAGCGTAAGGAGGCTACAACTATTTCTCATCTGTCTACATTGCCATCAAAAACTACATACAGGTTAAATTATTAGATTACTAAGAGCTGCCTGTTTTTATGAGCTGCAAAAAGTTACCCCTATTACGGTAGTCGAGAGAGCCTATTCTCTCTAGCTAGAGAGCTAGAGAAGCCTATTCTCAAAATCGATATTGACTTTCCTAAGTGAGGATTTTTCCACTGAAATCGAAGTCCAGCCCAAAATGTTGATCGAATTGTAGTGGAGAAAGAGAAAATTGATTGTTTATGAAAATCTGAATAAATTTGCATTTGAATAAAATTAAAGACACATTATTCTATTTAAATTTTTATACATCAAGTGAACAATTTAACCCTTTCATGACCACATCTAGTTCCACCCGCATGAAAATTATTTTTTTTTCACTTCACCAAAAACGAAGCAAGAGATCTCGAATGTTCTGTTTGCACCAAGAGACGTCTGAAGCAGAAATCAATGGATCGTAATTGGGTTTTAAAACTTAAGACATTTTTAATGCAATTCCGCCAATATCTTTGAGCAGTCGGCAGATGAAATTCATGTTGTTCACAAACAATACTGGGCCTGAAAGGGTTAATGATGTGTAGTGTGTGATGACCTTAAAAAAACAAAAATGTTCTTACAACCTTCCTCTAGAGACGATGAAAATTGGCTTGACGTGCGAACCTATCTTGGTCTGAAATATCTTGCATTTTGAACTCTGAAGAGAATATAGAAAAGAAAGACCTTGGTTTTAAGTTAAAAAGGTGTGTGTAATTGAAAGTAGGACTACCATGTGCTCTGGTCAACGATTCATTGTGTAGCTAAGCAACACTCATGAAAAAGTAAAAAAATTGTTTCGACTTTGTTTGTTTGTATAGTTTTTTGATATGGGATTTCAAAATTGTGGGGTGGAGCAATCACTGAAAGACAGTACTGTGATTGATGTGTTCACTAACTTTATTCAGCAAATCGTATATTTCTAGCCACTACTGAAGTAATGCGAACGCAGTCCCAGAGTGGATGGTGTCAAGGAGAAGAGGTCAAGATGTGGTTTAAGTAGGTGAAAGTCTCACATTACATCGTCCTCAAGGAAAAAAAAAAAAAAACACATAAATGGATTAAATTTGTAAGTATTACAAACAGGGCGCCGTTGGCTTGATCGGTTAGTGCGTCGGACTGTTGAGCGAGAGTACCCGGGTTCGAATCCAGCTCGAGGAAAAAAAACAAACATTTTTCACGGCCCCACCTCCAGCGAACGACTGACAACCTTCCTGGAGTACTTCTGTCATGAAAAGCTTCCGCAATTCGCCGTTCGGAACCGGCATTAAAAACAGTAGGTCCCCTCCACATGTGACAAAAATTATAACGCGCACAACACAGTGGAGGCGCGAAAAAGCTAGGCTCTGGCTCTCAAAAGGCTGTTACGCCGCCCAATACAATATTACAAACAGTTCACGTCGTTTAGAAAGCAGTCTACAGATCTCTCACAGTCAAACGAATTGTGTAAGTCTTTGACAAAGTTTACCAGATGTGGTAAGCACGGCCTGGTACAGCAAGCATCGTCGTGACTCTAGATTTCCACATTCAACTAACCATATTGACACAGTTTGCGAATTATCGCCAACATGATTCACTCGGTTCTCAGAATACTCAACACCTTCACAGATGTTAGTTCGCAACAGTCCACTTTCTGTCCCGAAAGTCCACCTCCACCGTACTGCACGTTAAAAATAACTTCAAATTCATAAAAATAGAAATCTCAGTTATTCTTTCTCATTAGCGTTTACACATAGAAGTGTCAATCCACTGACTGACTGGCACGTGGACATCGCACTAAATGGAATCACAACCCGCGTGTACCATCAGAGTCTTGTGATATCGTAAACTTCGACTTCCCGTCGGCTGTTTCTAAACATCGATCACAAGTCAAGTCAAGTGTTGAATCATGATTGATCTGCAAATACTTGCGTCACATTTACGTCAATTTGGGAATAATTAAAAAAAACTATCGTGTCGGATTGGCTTGAATCGACTCTTGACGTCTTAGGGTGGGGTGAGGTTTTACGGAGAGTGAGCGAACTTTGGATACGATATGTGAATGAAACTGATTCACATGTGACTTTATCTGATGGAGAATTCGGTGCTATCGCTAGTGTTTAGAGTTCTGGAATTGTTTTAACGGGCTTAGTGGACAATAAAAGTTTTTGTCGTGCGGAGTTTTTCGTAGAATTTCGAATGATTTGTAAATTTGGTTTTATTGAAGCAGATGGTTGTGACATTTGGACTTGAAGTTTTAAGTGAGCAATCACTTAAAGTTTTTAGTGTATTGCTTGCTTAAAGGTATGAGATTAGACTTTTATTTGTATGACCAATAGGTCTCAATTGATTGTACCCAAAAGAGCATGCCGAAATTTATACACCTGAATTGAAGAGTTGACATCTCCGCGTGTCTACATAAATGGTGCAGTGAACTTTTTTTTGTATTGTCGTACAAAAATTGTATATTGCAGGTCATATATAGAAGTCTCTACGTAATAACTAAACTAAACTAAACCTAAATCGGTTTTAAAAATGTGAAGATTCTGAATCTATGGGAAGCTTATGCCTGAAGATCATAAAACTGTCATCAACAAAACTTTTATTTTGCCGCATTTTTCAAACTCGACGCTTCGGAAATAATAAACCGTAATCATTATTTTTAATAATAGAGATGCAATACATAAGCTCGTTCAATTAATTTTACTGGAGGAAATAGCTCAGAAAACAGTTTATCCCAAAAGTAAAACAGAAAAGGTCCACATTATCAAAAATGAGGAGGGGTTTGCAATGTCTCAGACGGGGAGGGTATTCACATAACAACAAGAGTTTCTCACCAAGGGCGTACCCTCAAACAAAAAATATATTTACGGTCCTTAATACAACAAATTTTCAAGCAAAGCAAAGGTAGACCACTTTTACTCACAATTCCATCATTACAATTCCTTGGCAAGATATGAGACGCATCAACATAGGTCAAAATACACCACAGGCAGCCTTTTTTAAGATACTGCTTAGTGTTTACTTATTTATTATATTCTGCGCCTTTTCAACCCCTTTTGTCTCTCGATATTTGAGACATCCGATTTGATCACCTTAAAAATGTACTTACAGACAAGCCAATGACGCCAACTCTTTAGAAGAAGATAGGAAGTAAGATTTAAAGGCAAAACTTATCTCATAGACACTGACTATGTGCACAATTACTTACTAACAAATGGTGCATTAATTACACAATTTCACTCAAAAGAACTGCTGGCTAGACACACTTAATTCCCTCCTTAAAAGATCATCATAACGCCCCCGACCAATTGAACTAAACTTAGTCATAATAAATCGCCAGTCTAAGTGGTTGATCCTCCCCAATCGACGGACTGACATAAACGCATGCCGTCGTTTTTAAAATTCACATGCTTTACCCGTGACTTCACTATCAACCCCTCAAGGTATTCCTCAAGTCGACGTATCGCCACCCTCCAGCCAAAAGTACTTGAACTTAATACCCGATTCGATAATGTTACTCATATAACACGCCATAGGTCTCCTAAAATTCCATGCAATCAAAATCATTAAAGAAACGATTTTTTTTCTTATCGACTGCCCTTAATTTAAGCAATCACACCGCAATCAAGTATCTCACACTTCACCAGCGCGACGTACACGCCTCGCGATGTGATTCACGCACTTGCCTATCATCGAACGTGTTAGGCCTCATTTCGGAGCGGAAACTGCTTTGACACTCATAAAAGTTTCCACCGCCCGTCTCGTTGTGCGGTAATCAACCTTCCCTTGTCATCCAAAAAAAAAAAAAAAAGACAAACTGATATGATTTTGAAACTATTCCTAGAAGTGCTCCCAACTGTGGCGTGAGTATCTTTTTAATCGCAGCGAAGGCAAATAGTTCTCCTATCGCCGATCTACAACTTTTTACGCAGCAATTCTCGAACGTTGACCAAATCACGTGACGTCTTGCCACCTGAAGAATTAGGCGTGTAGTCATGGGAGAACCTCCATGAAGTTGATTTCGGCAATCTATGAAATTATGTCGATCCCTAAAAAAAAACCCAAACGAAAACGAGAAGATAAACTTATGGCGCCGAATTTATTTTTTCGTATGCCCCCTCGACGCATATGAAAGCTTTTATTTATACACCCGACCTGATAACGAGGGTCCAATAAAAAAAAAAACCAAGATTCAGCAGAGCACTTCTCATCACAGTCGAATCCAATCGAATGCCACATTCTGCGTCAATCCGACGCTGCAGATTGTGTGCAGTGTGTTAACTCCAAATGCACGAGTGTGTTTACTTTCTTCGCATTCGGCCGCATGTGCGACAATCGCAGCCGATAAGAAAAGTCGGAGTCCAAGTGAGAATCACGAGATTACTGTCATCGGTATCACGTGCTAAGACCACACACCCAAATGCATCTATCAAAGTGTACACACCAGTGGTGGATGTAAAGAAACCTTTGAAGCAGAGTAGAGCGTCGTGTTGACCCAATACGCCTCAATCACGCAACTTCGATGGGTTTAAATTTCTTTCTGTTTCTTCTGTCTTGTTGGATTTCGTCGGACTTTGGCCGGCTTCAGTTGGAGCAGGAACACAGGAATTCGCGTTAGGGTTTGTATGTTTCCTTAAGATATCAAATTTGTCAGTTTATTTCGATTACTTGAGATATTTTGTGAGTTTCTTTTTCCTGTTTGCGATGTTGCTCACGTTTGGTTTTGCTCACGAGACCCAAGTCTACCCGTTCGCAAAAGAAGAAGAAGAAGTTTGCAATGCATTTCCATGTCAATTGACGTTGCAGAGTTTGGTTGAGACTTCTTTTGAAAAACTAAAAACACTTTTTTGAGTTTTTTTCTCACTGAAAATATCACTCCAAAAATACCTTTGACCCGCACTCAACTATTGCACTGAACAGACGTCTGAGACAGCCTTCGTGGTTTCATTGCCAACTTCAAAGACAATTTCGATAATCGAATGAGTGACGCATGCAATGCACGCGAGTAAACCGAAGAAAAAGAGAACTATCGGGGACACAGAGTCTGCTTAAAACGTTTCAATTTGGCCGAGTGCCACGAGCGATTGGCTTTTAAAAACGCCACGTACAAAAAAAAACTGCAACCATGGTGCATGATCCAGACAGAAAATAAATTGTCGAATTACAATCTGATCAACAGACAGGCATTAGACAGTAAGATAAATAGTAAATTCGAATTAACGGAAGGGACAAATTGCAAAGATTTTTTTTTTTCGATTTACAGAGATTTTTTCATAGGAGTTTGACAATGCTTTTATTTACAGAGGGTTTCGAATTGTGGAGGTTTGAATTATCGAGAGTTCACTGTGCTACGTTTTTGAAGGCGACGATAATACTTAATTCTTTTCATGCCCAGTATTGTTGAACTTCATTTACTCAGAACTCAAAAAATATTAGCGCAATTAAAACAAAATTTGTGTTAGGTTCCTACTTAAAACTGTTTCAATCCAATCCAATCCATGAAGTACTGCTTCAGACATTTATTGGTGCAATATGAATATTATATTCGGGATCCATTACTTGGGTTTTTGTGAAGGGCAATTTCAATAAAAAGTTACATTTCAATAGATCGCAGAACTTGTTTCGAAATTACAAAAGCATTCTGAAATTAATTCGACAAAAGCTACTCTTTCAATTCAAAAGTATAGTTGTGAATATGATGTAATTTTAGTGAACATAGTTCTATGGCATAATCGTCTGGTGGCCAGCACTAGGCACAGGCGATAACATAAGAAAGCTGGGTAGGATACAAAGGACAGCGTGCTTGTGCATAACCGGATCAGTACGATCCACCACCTCGGCTGCCTTGGAAACGATGCTACACCTACTTCCCGTAGACATAAACGGGAAATACGTGGCCACAAGGTCAGCAATCAGGCTAAGGGACAGCAGAAGGTGGCAAGGACACCAGACAGCAGGTCATACTGCTATTCTTCGTAACAAGAAAATCCCATCTCGCACAGACTACCTTCCACCTCAGGAGGATTTCGATAGAAACTATCGAATAAGGATACCGAACAGAGAGGAATGGGTGGAAGATAGCGTGAGAAACCAGGCTGCTCTGGAAGTTTACACGGATGGTTCAAAATCAGAAAAGGGCACGGGCATGGGAGTCTTCTCTGAACGACTAAACATTGCGAAGTCCCTCCGGCTCCCGGACCACTGCAGTGTATTCCAAGCGGAAATAACAGCTATTCATGAGGCAGCGCGCTTGCTGTCCATGGGTTCGATAGTTGGTCAGTCTATTGTACTCTACATAGACAATCAGGCGGCCATAAAGACTCTGGAAACACCATTGATAAGATCAAGAATGGTAAAACAATGTCGCTAATTTCTCAAAGAGATGGCGGACAGGTGTAATCTCACCCTGTGCTGGGTCCCTGGGTACACGGGTATTCTAGGCAACGAAAGAGCTGACGAATTAGCAAGAATAGGAGGGGAAACGGACTCAAATAATAATCAAGGGACCCCCGGGCCCTCCATGCAAGAGGTTGGTTCACAACTAATTGCTGAAGCCATAACGGCAGCAAACTCCAGATGGAGCAATCTACACTGCTGCCACATCTCTAATCTAGTGTGGCCGAAGCTAGATAGGGCCAGGGCAGAGCAGCTGCTCTCGGTAAGCAGGGCAAATATAGGCAGACTAGTGGGAGTTCTAACTGGCCACTGCTTATTTGGCAAGCATGCCAAAAGAATGGGAATCGCCTCCAATGATTTCTGCAGAAGATGCAGAGATGAGGAGGAAGAAGAGACAACAATGCATCTTCTAGGAACATGCCCAGCACTCGCACGCACGAGGAAGCGCACTCTAGGTGCATACTTCTTTAAGGAGTTAAGCGAACTCGCTAGCATGGATATAAGGCGCATCAGCGGCTTCATAAACAGATTCAACTGGGTATAGCCCAGGGGATACAAGACTACCAACGTTGGCATCAAACAGGTAGTATGACATGCCTGCTAATATTTTTTGGTTTGGTATATTTGCAGGAAGTCTCTAGGCAGCGAGTCCGGGGTAAGTGGAAACAATCCGGAGGCGTGACAACACAATGGGCCAACAAATGGCCTAAGTGAACCTGCGTTACAGCGCAGGCAGTCACATTTACCTAAGACCTAAGAATAAAATGTGGGCATGTTAATTAGGTGGTGAACAACGATTTTGTACATGAATGTGGAAAATGTTGTCTCAGAAGAACCGATTGAGTTTTAGCGACATATGCTGACATTCTTCTGTATCCTTCATTTTTTTTTCGTGCGCTATCTGATTAATTTTGCGAACTTTTCAGTTTTACAACTCAATCTTCTTGCATGGTATCGATGCAAAAAATGAAGAAAAACCATTCACAATTGTAATCAGATTGATGCACCGACATTTCTTCTACTACCGTTTACCTCCGGCGCTTTCAGAATCAGATTTTTTTCTTAATCGCCACAACTATGGAAAAGCAGATAGCACTCACTCAAAAGTAAAAAGCAATATAAACACCATTGAATGAGGGGACGTGCATAATTGGATGAAGCTTTGCAAGGAACCGGTTGATGTCGGAAGTTTGTATGGATCACTTTTTTTCGGCGTCTGTTGTTTATTATTCAGTCACTAATGCGAAACTAATAACATACGATATTCAAAAAACGTTGAAATAATAAAATTATGTTCACACCTATTCGCAAATTGGGCGGAACGGATTGACTTCAAACGTTTTACGGAAAGTTTTTGATTTCGGTGTACGATTCCTCTTGGATTTCAGAATAGGATTGAATATCAAAATGAGTGCTCGTTGCTGTATAGGCGGAATGAATACTAGGCGAATTAGGGTTACAAGCTGAAATTAAGGTTTTTGACCTTCGATTAAGAAATTAATAGTCAATGCTAAGAAGTGATTGATTGATTTGAAATTGAGGAGTGTCATTGACTTGTTCTGCGACCTAACAGATCTATTGCAGGTAGCTCTTTCTTTTGTCTAGGATTTAGGTACTGTACAGATGAATTTGACAACTTTCTTAAACGGAGAGTTTTCGAAGTCGGCGGCTGTTAAAGTTGAGTTGTTCTGCGAAACTTTTTATATTGACTTGCCATCAATGTCAAGCGGCTAGCTTTTCGCACGAGATGAATTGAGCATGTTTAGCACAATGTCAGGCTACAAAAGTGAAGAGTGATTCGGCAGAGCCTCGTTAGTTTTGTTAAAATTCTTCTGCATTTATATTTCAAACCTGCAGTTAAGTGATGGTCGCATGTTCCCGCTGATGACTTTGCTAGTGAACATCGTATTTGGTGTATGTACTTTTTGTTTCAGCTGATCGATTTGACTTCGTTCCAATCTATCCTGCGTTGAAGTCAAACTTATTGCATACAAAAGCAAATTACTTGACGTTCAAGAACATACAAAATCTCTATTCCAACACTCTATCAAGTTGGTTAGAGTAAAATAAAAAGCTCAAAACTTTAAAATGAACCCTATTATTTTTTTTTAATTTGAAAATTTGGAACGGCTAGACCGATTTAGCTAAAATTTGCAAGCCTTCTTAGATTGTAAACTCAGCAACGTTTCTCTTCGATACATTGAATTTGACGACTACGAGTAAATGAAAACGTTGATCTTCAAAGTATGTCCTTTTTGATTTTTTTTGATTTTGATTGATTGAAGTCCTAGACTGACGATCGATCTGTCTGTATTTTTTTCCAGACTTCACTGACGCAAATAAAAAATTGAAAGTCATATGAAGTAGAAGAGATTCGGTAATTCATGCCAAGAGTAAGTGAGTGAGCCACTTTTGGAATTGTAGTTGTCTTTTGAATCACTTATTATCCTACGAATTACTACTTTAAACAATGTACTAGTTAGTTTATAAGTAGAGTCACTTCGGGTATTGTGGAATATGCGGGTAATGTGGAATAATGCCTTATTTTCTAAACCACGGACGGTCTACCTGCATTCTTAATTTTCTCAGAATGTAAATAGCATAGAAGAAGTGTTACGATCTTCTTTCTATTGATATTACCAACTGATGCGTCTGAATCAGTCAAAGTTCCTGAATTAGGGGTGCAAGACTTTTTGTTGTGCAGTTTTATGAGTTTTTTTCGGAGGAAAAATGTGCAGTTTCTTTAATTGTGCAAATCCAGTTGTAATCGAACACGTGTCTAGTTTAAAAATGTTGCTTTAGTTTTTAGATATATTTTGTGTTATGGGTCGAAGTTTGCAAATCGGGTAATGTGAGGAGGGTAATTTGGAATACTATTCGTTAACTCCCGCTTATTATTTCTTCGATTTTTTGTTCGAAACTGCTTTAGAGAATGTCTAAAAAAGGTGAAATAAAACATTGGGATGGAGATGAAGTGTCGGTTTTGGTTGTCTGACCAGGATTGACATGCGTTCTCTTGCATTTCAAGTAGCAAAAAAAAAATTGCATGCAGAATCGCTTTTCGCCTTTAAAAGAATGAGATGGGAAGAAATGGTTATACAGGTCTCTTAAGGGACATAAAAACACGCTAAGAAGTCTTGCTCCAACTGAAACGTCATTCGATACAGCCAGAGGATTTACAAGGGAAAAGTGCAGAATCCTTTTTGAAGGTCCTTCATTTAAGCCAATATAGGACAATATTAAAAATATTATAATTGAAATTAAGAAATGCCTATGTTTATTTTTCTCAGTTAAATCTATAATTTTGATTCGGAAATAGTATTCCACATTACCCTCCAATTTTAAAAATCTCGATTTTCGAGGTGGTATCAGTAAAAAATAAACAAAAATCTTAAAAATGACCCTAGCTGTCTGAGATTGTTTTTAACGTTAGCCAATGGATCAATAAGCAAAATGTGTTAAAATTGTCCATTTAATGTATGGAAACTGGTTGTAACATGCAAAAAGAAAATGGGTATTCCACAATACCCGAACTTACTCTACATATATATTTTTAAGTTGTAAATTGTATACATTTTTAAATCGGGACGGACGAAGTCGCTGGCACAGTTAGTAAGTTATAAGAAAGTGGCACATATTTTGCAGAAATTGGAAAATTTGGTTTATCAGCACTTTTAATTTTATGTAAAAACAATATATTTTCTTTTAACACATTTTAGCTTTAGACATTTTTTCGAATTTGTGGTGCAAATTTTTACATGCTTTGTTATTAAGTAATCATTCAGGTTTGTAATCACGCTTTCTGTCACCTAGATATCGCACTTTTAAAACATGATTTCGAGGGTAAAAGGTTAAAGCCAGTGTACTTCGATCTATGGAGATCATTTACCTGAGCCATAACATGTGTGATGGGCGGAAAGACACCGACCCGGTTCGTGGGTTAGTTCTAAATAGAATTGAGACAGAGACTAGAGAAAGAATAAAAAGAGTATCGGTGAACTCTCTCCTTTTTGCCATAATCTAAAGTGGCAAGATCAATTTCTAGTGTTAAAGGTTTAGTCCGATGACGACATTGAAAAACAAATTGAGCCCTCTCGAAAGAGACTCCAATTTTCTTAGATGACGCTGCAAAATAAAACCCCACTAGCAGCTTTGTTTACATTGGTGTTTGACTGTAATCTAATACTCAGACCTTATTTGCTATTGTGAATTGAAATGGCATTAAATAATTGCATACGTGTAGGCTTGGTAAGCATATCCGAGACAAAAACCAGTTGCCTCAAAGTGAATTCATATTTTTAGACCGACAGCCATTTTTTCGGGGAACATGTCACATGTTAAGAATAAAAATAAAATTAAACTTACCCTGATAAGACAAGGTGACAAATGAAATCTGGACACAGGACTCCGTGCAACCGATTGGCTTCAACGTCCTCACAAACTGGCCATCTTGAATCGTGTACACGTTCACAGTTCCATCCTGTTCAAAGAACAATTAATGACAACTAATTTTCGACGGATTCTTCTTAAACTTACCAGAGATCCTGAGACAACCATATCGAGTTCGGTGTAGATGGCCACACTCGAAATTGCATCGTCGTGTCCATAGAGCGTGGTTAGCGGCTTTGGCGAGAAGCTATTCTGCGTGTTTAGTTGAGCAGCACTTGAGTGGGACTGACTGGACGCAGTGGGCGTTTGTCCGTATTGATGTGATTGAATGCTCCAGACAATGCATGTGCAGTCTTTTGATCCGGTCACTAGATATGAACCACAATTGTCCAATGCCACGCACGTAATTATATCTAAAGAAGAATTATTTATGCAACTGAATGGCGGCGGTTGATGTGCACTTACCTAAATGACGGGTCACAGATGCGATGGCCTTTCCTTTGTGCAAATTAAACACCCTCAGAGAGTTGTCCCAAATGCCGCCGGAGTACAAGTGTTTCCCGTCCGTGCTGACGGCGAACATTTGCGAGTTAAGGCTGTACGATGGGTGGTAGGGTCCAAAGATACGTTTGCGATTCCTAAAGGAGAAGCGTCAATAGTGGGAATCAGAAGGCAACAGAGGGTGTCACTTACTTGAGGTTCGTTGTGGTGGCATCGATTTCCAGTAGAAAACCTCGGTCCTTGTCGAAGGATATCCACGAGTTGCAGCCTAAAATACTCGATTTCGATATGCTCACAAGGACATCGGGGCTCAGTTGGAGGAATGACCGCGGTGGACTTCTCGGTGAGCTCAGGAAGACAATTGGATCTTTTGGCGTTGACAGCTCGCAGTAAACTTGTACAACTTTATCCAGGAACTGCGTAAGATCCGGACGCTTTAGCTCGGCTCGCAAAAGTTTCACTCCAGTCTCGTCCTGTGTCAGACGCCTGGGATGCGGCTCACGCAGTAATTGTGAAGGCACTTGACCGAAATTGTTGATCATACCTGGAGAGGACTTGTTTTGTTGTATGAGGAGGAGGCTATGATTTCAGGGACCTACCTTCAACAGCTTCACGTTCGACGGGATTTGCGATTTTATCCAAATCGACAGCACCCTCATAAGAGCAGTAGTAGAACACGTTTAGTGCTTCTGCGGCTTTAGGTCCTTTCTGCTTATAACTGCAAGAAATGGATGATCAGGGGGTTTGGATACGTGTCAGAGCATCGCCCAGCTTACCCAAAAATCAAATCGATCCAGTGATGTAGGTTCTGGCTAACATATTCCGATTCCAATGCTCGCCGATGAATAGCAATGAACTCCTCTGGCGTGGTTGCCCACGGCGGCAGAATCACATCGTCCACTTTTTCCTTTGTCAGCTGGAGGTGACCCAAATCCAATCTGTGCAAAAGATCCACTTAAACCTGATCCGAAACTGTGTCAAGTCAATCAACTTACTTGTTCATGTTCTTGAGAAACTCCGGAAAGTAGAAGAACTCCGGGATGAGTTCCTTCACGTCGTTTGGATTGTCCATCAGCAGCTTCCAGGTTTGAGGAATGGAGTGGAATTGACGATCGGCAACATCGAACCGGCCACTCTGCAGCTCAATGTGCAGCGACGTGAACGGTTCCACACGCAGAAGATAATGCAGCACGCCCGCTGAGTTCGAATAGTGCGTGCCGTAGTGGAATTTCGGTATCATTCCCGAGGGATCCTCGAAGCTGTCGTATTTCGTTCGGACTTCAGCCTCGTTCTTCGGGTTTATCTAAAAGAATGCGAGACGGGTGAGGATTTGGGTCTGAGTTGTGAACAAAGTCGATTGCTTACCACTCCAACTGGCTTCGAGAGATCTCTGAATGACTTGGGATCGGTGAGGTCGAGGATGTCACTTGTGTAGTCGGCCAAGATCCATGGGAATACTGGGTACTGACTAAGGTCATTGTAGGAACGACCTGTGCGGGGTGGAGTTGTGAGTGTTGGATTTGGAATGAACTGTTTCAGTGGACTTACCAGCAATCGTATTCAAGTACATGAGGTATTCGAAATTCGAAATTTCCCGGTTGACCCATTTTTGAGTTAGTCCTGACGAACGTAAGAGCTCCGCGGGAGAACGACCTGAGCCGTAGAGAATATTCGGCGGCTGAAGGCTGAGAATCTTTGTGAAAACTTTATTTCGCGTCTGTAAGAAAAGGAGTGATATTTAGAGTGGACATTGGTTGAGACTTCTGTTCTTCTGATCTTTTCAGAAGTCGAGAAACTTAAGTGTGTAAGTGCAGGATTAAGTGGAGTCAAAGTTTGTGAACGTCTGTTCTTGTCAAGGTCTGATCTTATGGAAGTCTGTAAAAGATCTCCACAAGATCTTCTTTTTTTCTGAAGATTCTAAAGGGATTTTATTGTGGAGATATTTTCCAGGTCTTTTTCTTTTGGAGGTCTGTTCTTGTGGAGATCTTTTCTCTAAAGATTCTAAAGGTCTTTCCTTGTTGCGTTCTAATCTTTTGCAGGTCTGCAGGTGTTATTTTGTGAAGGTCGCTCTAAAGTTTCGAAAGGGCTATTCTTTTGGAGGTCTGTTTTTGTGAAGATCTTTTGCAGGTCTTTTCTTGTGGGAGTCTGTTCTTGTGGAGATTTGTTTTTGGCAATGGTTTTTTACAGGTCTTTTCTCTAAAGATTCTAAAAGTCTTTTCTTGTGAAGATCTCTTGCAGGTCTTTTCTTGTGGAGATCTTTCGCGGGGAATTTTCTTTTGGAGGTCTGTTCTTGTGGAGATCTTTTCTCTAAAGATTCGAATTGTCTTTCCTTGTTGAGTTCTCTTTTGTCAAGATCTTTTGCAGGTCTGCAGGGGTTATTTTGTGAAGGTCGGTTCTAGTGGGGTCTGATCTTGTAGAGGTATTTTCTCTAAAGTTTCGAATGGTCTTTTCTTGTGAAGATCTTTTGCAGGTCTTTACTTATAAAGGTCTGTTCTTGTGAAAGCCGTTTGCAGGTGTTTTCTTGTGGAGGTCTGTTCTTGAAAAGATCTTTTGCGGGTCTTTTCTTTTAGAACCCTGGACTTGTGGAAGTCTTTTTTTTGTTTTGATTTATTCTTGTGAAGGTTTTAAGCTGACACTAAAAAATCAAAAATTTGCCTAGCTACTTACTTTTGTTGTAAAATTCAAAAAATAACTTGTCTGATCGACTAGAAAAATTTCCAAAGCACTACGTCGAAGATTGTATTTACGCAGATGAACTTCACGAATTTTATTTATTGAAAATCTACAAAAGAAACAAAACATTTCATTTCAGTTTGGATTCAGTCTTTTCATTTCTTACCTAAAATCATTCTTGGCACCATCCTCTGTCGGTGGACTGAGATCAACAAACGTAAACACAGCTTGATTGACTTCAATGCGTCCTTTAACTTTTGTCATCAGGGTAATCAATTCACAATCCTGCAAGATCACAGCTTTTTCCAATGGAACATCCTGCTGTGATTGTGCTTCGATTGTTATGCGGAGTTCTTCTTCGAGCAATGAATTGTCATCGTCCAGAAAATCTCTGACTACTGCCGTTTTGATGGTCGAGTCGAATTCGGCCAGCTCTCTGAAAAGGAACACGAAGATTTGAGTACGTACGAGACGAAGGCTTTGCTTGGACCTACTTCGTATCACATGCATTTGCAGCATTGTCTCGGAGATTGGCTGCGTTCTCGTGTCTATTTGGGTAGAGCTGCGGTTCGAGTTTGAGGCGCATTCTTGCGACATTTTCGTGATTGGAAAGCGTCCAATATTCTTCAACTGGTTGGCTGGAAAGAAGGAACGTTTTGGTTGGTTAGGAAGTGGTGTAGTTGTTTAGCTAAAAGAATGTAGTGAAATGGGTTCTACTAGGACGGCAAACATTGCAAACTAGATCCTTAACACTTTTGTATAGTTTAGATTAGTGAGTCGGACTGTTAAGCGAGAGTACCCGAGTTCGAATCCAGCTCGGGAAAAAATAAACACCATACACAGTTTTCACGGACTCGCCTCCAACGAACGATTGACAACTCTCCTGGAGTACTTCTGTCACGGAAAGATTTCGCACTTCGCCGTTCGTAACCGGCAGTAGACAGTAGATCCCCTACAGATTTGTCAAAATTATAACGCGCACAACACAGTGGAGGCGCGAAAAGCTAGGCTCTGGCCCTTCGTGGGCTGTTACGCCACTAATGATGATAGTTTAGGTCCCACCTTATCCCCGGACTCCGGATTGGGTTTCCCAAAGAGAAGTATTGGATTCGAAAATGAAAAGGGTGCCAGACAACAATCGACGCTGCACGTGACTTAGATCACAGCCGAGTTTCAAAGATCACAAACAACTTCCTCATAAGCACAGACCCATTCGACAGCAGAGTGACGAAAACCCATCAAAATTCCACACTCTCAAATGGTTGTCATAAACTCCGCGGATTTGTATGCATGACCCACGTCCAAATGCCCATTCTTCGGAGGCATTTGAGCGGGACTCTAAAAATACAAACCAAACGGCTGAAGTGAAATCATCTCAGAAAACCTAAACAAACCGCTTATATAATTGCAACCTCGCTCTCGAATGGAAGAAGCTGCGTGCAGAGAATTCTGATGAGGCAGCCATTAATAAGAAAATAACATTCTTTTCTTTTTTTTTTTAACGAGAACAAGAATTTCTTTAATTTTGTCTGTTTTCCTTGTGTGTTTCTTCCGATTGCGTTTACAATTTGAATGAATTTAAAAAAAAAATTAAAATGGTGATGAAAGTAATTTACAACAACGACAATGATAGTAAAGGTTTTCGATTTTGTACAATGGATGTCGCTTATTATTCCACGAACTCCGATTGCAGCGATGAATTAGCTATGTGGGGCTATGTAAGGTAATCCGTAAGGCAGGGCTGGGCGGGGCACACAACTCATTTAGACGACGACGGCCTTGGCGGCGACCACTGGGGCTGGGGCGGCAACAATTGGAGCGGCGACAGCTTTGGCAGCGACGACTGGAGCGACAACTGGGACGTCCTTTTGGACGACGGCGTTGAATCCACTGATGTCGTCAGCGTAGTAGCTGACAATACGGCGGGAACCGTCGGGTTCGATCAGGGAGTAGGATCCACGGACAACATCTCCGTCACGGCTCTCCTCCTGGGTCTTTGAGTCACCGGTGAGAGTGTCTTGGACGTCGTAGGCGAATCTGTACTGTGGGAATGAGTCGACCTCCTCGGCGACGACTGGAGCGGCAACAACTGGGGCAGCGAGGGCCTTGGCGGCTACGACTGGAGCTGGAGCGGCAACAAGGGGAGCAGCGACGGCCTTGGCGACGACTGGAGCTGGGGCAGCGGCAACGATTGGCGAGGCGAAGGCACGAGCAGCAACAACTGGGGCAGCGACTGGAGCAGCATAAGCAGCGCGAGCGTACTGAACTGGGGCAGCGACTGGAGCAGCATAAGCAGCACGAGCGTACTGAACTGGAGCAGCAGAGTAGGCCGAGTAGTACTGGGCGGTGTATGGAGCTGAGTATGCCAGAGGCGCTGGAGCGGCGGCAACCAGAGGAGCAGCGGCCGGGACCAAACCAGCCTTAGCTGAGATAGCCAGAGTGGAAAGAACTGCAATCTGCAAGTGAATTCAATTGTTAGTGTTCCTGTGTAATCCATAATAATCCGAAATGCCGAAATGTGCTCCTCGACACTGGTACTCACAATAAGCGGACTCATTGTAGGCTTAGGAAGGATTGTTTCTCACTGTCTGATGCTCTAAAGTGAACTGACATGCCGTTGAAACGGCCGTGCGTCTTTTTATACCCAAAAAAAGATTTCCATACCCCATCCGTGGATTTGAATATAATTTTCGTGCAGATGGGGCTCCGAAGCTTGCCCGTAAATTTTGCGTTTTCAATTTCAAAATCGCACTCGCTTTTCGCAGTCGCGTCACGTAAATCGGGTAATACCATGGCAATATGCACGCGGGGATAATTGTTATTCAATTTTCATACAATTAAAGTTTCGAGCCTTTTGGAAGAGGCGCGGTGGCGGCGGTGATGGCGTGGTGAATGGTTGAAAATAACCAAAAATAAAGAAGACTTTTTTTCTGAGGCCTGGGAAGGCTGACTTTGACTTTTTAGGTACTTTTTGGCAGCGATGTCTGTCCTCTCACCCATCAAAAAAGTGGATCACCGAATTCCGCCTTGGGCGGTGCACCCGATGATCGATTGATGGGAACATCCTCTTACGACTCAAGGTGCTTAGAATCTGCGAATTTATGCTAATGGAATCATAAGGAAGTGTGAAATTAGACTACTTGGCATTCACGGATAAAATAAATTCGAGAGTTTTGCGAGATTCTTCGGGGTTTCCGTGAGAATGGTAAATTAGGAAATTTTCGAAACTTGAATTCTCAATTTTTTTGAAGATTGGGAATGTGTTATCAGATTTGATTATAGAAGTTGTTGCATTAAATCGACTTGGATGTGTGGACAAACACTTGTTTGTCTGTGGATAGAGAGAGGTGTGCTCTGAATTCTAAAGGAGTTTGTAGTAGTTGGCTTCTAGACTTTGGTTAGACTTTTTCCATGGATACGGCTTACGAAATTTGGAGGCCAATTTGGCTAGTTAGTTCATTGGAAGAGATACCCCGAGGTCAGTGTCTATTTTTGGTATAACTTTGAGGATGTGAATGAGAAGTGTAAGTTTAGTATTTTAGGAAAGATTACGATGTGATTTTGAGTATATGGGAGGGTCATCCACGACGATTCTGATAAATGTGGCTCTAAATCTACATTTATTGATCTTGATCATCACTTGAATAAAAAAATTGACATCGCTAAACGTTTTTTATTATCTGACAGAAACTCTGAACCAGAAGAGGATCAAAGTATTGACAGTGAAGCAAAAATTGGTATTGGTCACCGCCACAGTTAGAGTTATTCAAAGGAAGTCAAGGCACGGCGTAGTTTCAAGAATATTTTCGAAATAAATTCTGCTGTGTTAATTTTTAATGAAGAAAAATCTGTGGTCACAAGGCAAAATTGTCGAAATTGACTTAGGTCAAAATCAAGTTATTCGTACCACAAGATTCAGGATATCCAAATCTATATGCAATAAATGCTTTATATCGCTATTATTAAAATTGTAAAAGTTACAAGAATTTAAGCAAAGCATAAGTTGAAATTCTTTCACATTTGTTTTGGTAAATCAACCTGTCCTATTTCTCAAATTTTTAGTGCCAATTATTGTCCTTCCTCTGACATCGATAAAATAAACCAAGTTGAGTTAGCCACTTTCCATTTCTTAATTTTTATTTTGGAATATCGACCTAAGTGAAGATAGAATATGCAATTTGACTATCGTAGAGAAAAATAGCCAAACTTAACTTTGGTTTGTGTAAATTGGATTTATTCGTATGGAATAACAGCCTAACTCAACCTAGATTTTTCCTAGTAAAACAACAAAGTCAATCAAAGCAGCTTAAGTTTCTTATTTCTAAAATTACAATTCAACTAGCTAACCAATCACATCAGACCAGATAATACCCTCACATTTGTAAGAAAATTAAAGCGACCAAGACGTCAAACACGTCTCATAAAAGTAGGGAAAAGTCGATTTAGGCGATTTTGCCTTGTGACCAAAGAAATAATAACCGCAGTTTCAATTCACATGACGAATTATTTTGATTTCATTTAAAATATGCCGATCTCCGGCAAGTTTGAACAGAAATCGGACAAAAGCTGAATGTATTAAGAATCATTTAAGGTCACCCTCCGAGCTAAAGGATCCTGTTTAAAATTTTCAGTGTACACTGTGTTGAATGAGACCTAAAGTTCAATGTGAGCTGAGGAACAGTGTGAATAAATCACGAAATCTATCCCGCCTTAACCGCCAAATTATCGTAAGCGATATATTAAGCAAAAACTTGTTAATGATGCAATTCGATAGTTTATTTGATTGTGCGTCGCTCTGCATTATTGGTTTTTTAATAAAGCATTCTATTTAAAAATAACTTAGCAAACAAAATTAGTCGCAAGTGACATTGACATTTGTTAAGCTCAGACAAAAAACAAAATAAGCCTCTCCTGTGAAATTTTTATTTTGTCTCTTACGATAATTTGGCGGGTAGGGCGAGATATGGTTAATCACTCTTGAATGTTTATTTCCAAAGGAAAAATGTCTACAGAGGTAATGACTTCAAAGAAAGAGAAAAAGCAATAATATCCATTGTTACAACTCAAAGATGTCTAGACTTTTCATGGATGTTTTTCCATTTGGCATCTCAAGTCGAAATAGAAAATGGCGATGAAGTAACGTGACTGACACGTCACGACCAAATGCAGCACTTTTTTTTGCGAACACCTACAGACGATGAATTTGTCAAACATTGTTTGGTGATAACATGACATTAATGATCTAGATAAAGTTTCGCCCGAAGTTAATTGCATTCTTGGTAGGAATGCTTGGAAATTAATCTTTTGAATTTCGAATTCGGTTGGCAAGTGTTACGGAACGTAAGACCTTGATTTACAAATGTGCACTTGTTGCGGCAATGACAATGGGAATTTCGCGATGTTTGTAATTTTAGTACCCCAAAAGGCTGGTTGTAACGTCTGTCACCTTCCAGGGTACAGAAGTCTTCTTTTAGAGGTCGCAGATATTGATTTGTCCAAAAGTCATTTTTGCTTCACGACCAGCATATTCTGTTTGTTTGGCTGAAGACTTGGAATACACATAGTAGTGCGAGTTTTACCTTAAGAGCCGAAGATGAATAGGGAGACATAACTAAAAAGGCTGAGATCAAAAAATTTTTTTGTGCCTGTTAGAAGATAAATTAAAGAAAAAGGAAACCACAAAAATTGCTTGTGGTACAAAGATGTGAATATAGACCAAAATCCATTGACTATTATGACTTCTTGGTCTTATTAACAACACTCCAACTAATTTTTCAATTCTAAAATCCTGTTCAAATATGAAGGTAAACTCAAGCATAAAGACTAAACCACATGGGACAAGCATGAAGAAAAGAACCGAAGCTTCAGCATAAAAAGCAAGTCATACAGGACATCTTGTAAGCTGATATAAAATCAGTTTGCTCAAGGATAGAAGTTGATTTGCCAACAGTGCTCGATAATTTCTTACCCCCAAAACCTGCATCCAATTAGGCTTTGGTACAAAAATGTTATAGAGCACCATATAATAAAAAAAGTAACGTACCCCAAGGTCGCAAATGGGGGCTTTTAGTTTGCCACGCCGATCACGCACTCGTGGCTACACACATAACTGTTCACAAGTGCGATACTTTTACCCTGGGTTTACATCTGCATTCATTTCCAACGGACCACAGTACTTTACGACCACCATACTTGCCTCACGGACTAGGTAACCGGTTTCAAATCATTTGAAATCGATAGTTTTATGCTACTAAATTTGACATCGGAGTTCATGACTCTTAGAAAAAAAATTAAGGATAAACTGTGGAATAGTCAAGCGAAGCTTTCAAACAGGTTTTTAAAAGCTTTCTTGATTCCCATTAATGTGGGGCAGTGTTTTTTTTATATATTTGTTTTTTTTTTTTTTCATTTTATTAATGCGTGAGTTCAACACTAATGTGCTACCACCTGCATAATGCCAACTTTTGGGAAATTTATCAAACTCAAAAGGCTTAACAAGCTACTGTGACAAAATGTATTTTAATTTTTTTGTTTCTTTAAAGTCAAAGCACGCTCCATTAACACTTGGCAAGAATTTCGCTGTGAATTTGTAAATTGAAGCTAACAAATTTTCTTTAAATGCAACTGAATGTCATAATCGTGAGTGGGAGGTTAAATTCATTTGGACTTGATGCGGGCTATGTGACTGGAGAGAATCAGTGGGGGTGTATAGTTTTCTTTGAAGGTAAGTTTTAGCTAAGGCCCTAAAATTGTATCCAGTGCTGCGCCCATTTGAGTCATTTGCTTTGTTGGAAGTTTAAAGTGCATCTTGGCACAAGTTGTTCTCAGAGTTTAGGATGTGACTCATACTGTAAGTAGCTTGTAAAAATTTCATGGCAAATGTCAGATGCCTTGAAATTGTAAAATTTGACATTCACAGTGGTAAAATGAAGCTTGGTACATACTGTTTTTATGACAAGATGTTTCCTAAACGAAATTCAAGTTAGACGATGAATACGTATGAGAACAAGCTTAAATCAAGGCATAAAGTGATGAGGAAAATACAAAACCTCATTTTATAAATAAGGTTTTACAGAAGGTAGAGTATGAAGATAATAGTTGGCTCAGCGGTTTTTGTTTTGCAATAAAATGCAGTTCCAAGCATTAAAAGATAAGAGAAGTATAAAGAGCCCAATGAAGCATAAGTTTTTATTGTCAAAAGCATAGTTCATTCTTAATTTTTTTACTTTTAGAAATGCCTTGAAGACAATTTAAGTTATGGTACATGTTTTTACATTATCATTGAATCATGAATTCGATGATAATTCAGCCATTTAGTGCACAAATCGGTTAACTTCTCTTTTCGAAAAATCTTAAATTAACGTTTTATATTTACAACAACTTTTCTGAATTATAAGGATTGACCCAATAAAACGACAATATTTTTGTCGGCCATTGCAAAATAAGCAAGTAACATAATTCAATTTCATTGTATTTCTCAACATATGTCTTTATGGAGTTAATAGATTTGTGAACTAAACGGCTTAGTTCAAAAATCCATTAAAGGAAGTATATTTAGAGCATTAATACAAGAATGAACAGAAAAACAACCAGGTTTCCAAAAATTTACAAAAAAATTGCATTAACCTTGCAACTTCGTAAAAAAAAAAAAACGACTGTTGCTCTTTCCTTGCCAACAAATATTAAATCAACAAAATTATTTAAAGCTGTCGATGATCACCGTTCTCAGATCAGATTCCTATTGATGAAATGATGAGGTTCCCTCCAAATGTGTTAGATAATAAAACGAAGGCTAGATGATCTCGTTACCACTTGTGTAACTTAAACTTATATAAAAACATATTACTGGTTTCAAAAGATATATTCTTCTCAAATTATTTTGCTTCTCTGTTTGAGCATTCCATATTTGAAGAAACTCATTCTCACCTATTCCATTCATTCCATCCCATTCTATTTGCTGCTGAATTTTCAAGTTAATTGTTTATAAAAATGTGTTCCAAATGCAACTTTCATCCTGATTCTCTTAGGAAGACAAGATCCTGATCCTAAATCAACGAATTAAGAAGTGACTTCTGGAGAAATTGTGGGCAATAAAAGCCTGCGCCAGCTCTGAATAAGATTTCTGCACCCTGGATGATCTATTTTTAAGTAACACTGCCAGCACTCATCTCTACGGAATTTTAGTACATGAAGGACATTCTTAAATTTCGTGACAGTTTTCTTTAACTCCACGTACTGCTTCTTTATTCAGTAACACGATACATAGAGTGTAGTAGTCTTAAAAATGTACTTTGCGAGCACTTCCTGCGGTAGTTCTTTGAAAGACAGACTTTTTATATTTACTACAACGAAAATATGGAGGTTGTCATTAATAAATTAAATATTTTCTTTAAATTCTGCACCGCATAACTTTTTAACCACACCCAAGCCAAATTCCTTTACCAAATGCGTGAGGTTTCCCTCCCAGACGGCAGCCATTACAACCACCAATTGATCAGAAAATTCCTCAACAAATGAGATTACAGATAAACTCAGACGCCAACTTTTCCATAAATATTTATCTCTTCATTTTCTGTAAGACCCCATGTGGAAACCTACACCCTTTTTGTGAAAAGCACCCCCCAGGTGGCCGAAGTGTGCTAACGCACGCAAAGTGAATGGTGTCTGTCCGAAAGCTCGTGCCATATTTGTGCAACAAGAGTCGGGCGTTTACTGTCTAATTTTAATTGCCCACTAGATAACTTGGTCAAATCAAGTTTTTTTTCGCTCATCGACTCGTTGTATCTTTCCCTTACATTCGAGTAAATCACAGTCATTTGCAGAGAGGCGTAGAGACAGACAAAAACCTTGTAGCCGTAACCATTCACAAAACAAATGAAAAACCATTAAATGAACACCATGATTGTTTTTGCCGAATAAGGGCAGTTGGCTTACCTACTTACCGCCTTTCAAGTGTTACATTGTGGTACCGTGGAGAGAAAAAAAAAATCGTACATCACTTGTAATTGGCAAGAAGTATGAAAAATCACTCAGTCTGGTAAAATTTCAACGAAAAATGATGTAAACGCGTGAAACGCATTCGAGGAATAGCTTCCAAGAATGCTGTCAAACGCTTGTTGACTAAAATTTTGATTCACAGCAACGCAGCTAAGTGTCAGCGTGTCATAATTCAGAGTGCTGATATGATCTACGAAAGATTTTCCCAAGCACCATGTCGTCGGCGTGAAATCTCAGCTAAATAATTGCAATTAAACCAATTTTGAGCAATAAAATCGAACCAATCGTTGGATCGGATCGAATTTTAAGACTAAAACCGTCGCTGTCCTGATTTTATGGATTTAATACTACTCAGTAACTTTTTGATATTTTTTGTTACTTAATTACCTAAAACTACAGTTGAAATCTAAAAAAAATTTAAATTTTAATTGCACTTCCTGACGAATCATAAAAAACTATGTTTGCGGTTGTGCCTAGTTCGAAAAATCTCTGCTGCACTGATCTCTGGTCTTGGATACCATTTTGGTGAAAGGGATCATTAAATTAATCTTTTGATTTGATTGTCGTGTAAATGAGAAGTTTTTTGTGTTACAAGTAATTTTTAACAACTCAATTCATTTTATTAATGCATGTAATTATTACTAATGCGATTATAATCGACGATCGTGAAGTAAACGCCAACCGATTCAGTGAAAACAATTCGTTTTATTTTCTGAAAGTGACCGACAGCAGATTTTTTTACTCGTCTTTAAAATGAATGACTACTTGGTGAGCAAAGAAGATAGATAGATATAAGATAATATTCTTCAGTCAGCTTTTTTACTGCGATTTCTTTTATACTCATACTGGAAAAAGGTCTGTGGGTAGTTAACCGCGAATTGTTTGCAAATCATCTCATATGTGAAAGCTAAACTTCGTAATAATTCATTTAAAGAGAGTCATTGACTTTTGACTATTTGGATACCATTTAGTAATTCAAAGTGATTCAGTGGTGAAGAAACGTAAGAATTCGGAAAGTTCATATTTACCGGCTTTGAATTTTAAAAGTTTTTGAAAAATTTCATTTAGAGGGTGGACTATTTACTGGCCTCTTTTAAATAATAGATTATTTTGACATGGACTGTTTCCCGGATTGTTTTTTCTATTGTTTTAGACACAAAGTTAGGGAGAGGGACCTCTTTTGAATTCTAGGAATCGCTTGTCGAAATTTTTCAGGTACTATTATTTTACTAGCTCTTAACTGTCTTTTTTCAAATAATCTCAGATTTTAAGTGGTTCAAATTCAAATCTATGTGACAAGTACTCGACTTTAACAATTACTAAACAAATTTTTTTTGAAAGGCAACATTTGTACGCTTGCCCAACTCAAGAAGCAGAAGCAAACTCCGTACCGCTCTGCCCCTTACTCGGAAAAAAATATTCGGTTTTCAGTGCGACATTGATCTGTTTGAACAGATTTTCTCACAACAAATGATTGCTGACATTTCAACCTTCAACTTTCGACCCAATTCAACGGTCTTAAATAATAAATTGATCGTTATGGATTGAAATCAAGGATTCAAAAGCAAAGTAGGACATTTTTAAAAACGTGTTTTATTTAAAATATTTTTGTTCACAAGATTGGATGTCAAATGGTGTAAAGCTCAGTAGCTGATTTCGTACGGTTTTGGTCTTTTCCGTAATAGAGTTTCGCTGAAATATATCATGACCCTTGGCTTATATTGTCCACTCATATTGTACATTTTTTACCACGGAACCAGCAAGTAATCAACAAATTCACAGGTTCTTTTCAACTCCCAGTAGTTTTTATAATAATATTTCTGAATAATAGACATTAACACCATTAAATGTAGCGTCGGTAGCAAACGATTCAAATCAGTCAATTCCACGGTGTTCTCAAGAATTGGGCATCGATCGGACTACATTTTGGTGTATTTTGCGCAAGGATCTTGGTTTACACCCATACAAGATCATGCTAACTCAAAAATTGAAGCCGATGGACCATTTGAAACGACATCCGTTCTCCGATTAGGCTCTGGAGAAAATGCGCCAAGATGATGAATTTCATCGTAAAATCGACTTTAGTGACGAAGCTCATTTTTGGCTCAATGAGTTAGTTAATAAGCAAAATATGCGTTATTGGGCAGGTGAAAATCTACATGTGCTTCATGCATCACTATTTCATCCACAAAAAATAGCTGTTTGGTCCGGTTTGCATGCTGACGGTGTTATTGGGCCACATTTTTTCTATAATGACATCAATCGCCATAATTACCGATTATTTTTGGCTCGAATTGGAAGATATGGACTTGGACGACATGTGGTTTCAACAACAACAAGCCACATAGCACACGTTACCATCGATTTATTGAAGAGTAAGTGTCATATATCATAGAGAACAGAAAATAGCTGTCAACTAGATTAAGAGTTAGCACGTAAGAGATTCTGTATTAGTTTAAGAGTAGTATGTAAGATCTGTTGTATAACTATGTAATATAGCTTTAAGTAGTTAGTCTAAATAAAGAAGTCGAGCCGAAGACACGCGTTTGCTTTTAGTAGTTTGAGATATAACATTTTGGCGACGAGGTATAAGTGTTAAAATGCGGAAAGAGGACGAGGAAGAAAAAAGCCGTGAGGAATATGTACAGAATAGACAAAATAGTGCGGTCCCCCAAAACGCGACGTTTATCGGCTCCATCGAGCAATTTATGTTCGGTGAAAATTTTGAAGAGTATGTCGAGCGTATGAATGAATTGTTTTACATAAATGATACTCCAGAAAAAAAAAAGACTCCCCTATTCCTCACGTTGGTCGGTCCGGAAAGTTACAAGAGGATTAAAGACATTGTGGCACCGGAAAATCCATCAGCAAAAAAATTTAGTGATTTGATTGAGTGTATCAAAGACGGATTTATCACAAAGAAAAATATAATTGCCGAAAGATATAAATTTAATTGTGCCAAACAAAAACAAGGACAGTCCATATCGGAATTTATTTTAGAAATCAAAATGTTATCAGTTAACTGTAACTTTAAAGAATTTTTGGAACAAGCGCTAAGAGATAAGTTGGTGGTTGGAGTAAGAGATGAACGGCTTCAGAGCAAATTGTTGAGCGCCGATTCTCTTGAGTGGAAGCAAGCGGTAAAATTAGCCAAAGATTTCGAATTGGTACAAAACGAACAGAGAGGCTTGGGAGCTGTTGTTGACGCACATTCTCTTAACCGCTTACATAAGGCGAGAGAGAATACCGTTTGGGAAATCAATTGCGCTAAATGTGCATCACGCCACCAAGTAAATAAATGCCCGGCAAAATTCTGGCAATGTTTTGCTTGCGGTAAACTTGGGCATTCGGTGAGAGCATGCAAGAACAAGGGCTACGGAGGAAGAAGAGGACAGTGGACGCAACAGCAGATGGTGAAAAAACTACCGGACAAGAAAGCGAGCTTTAAACTGGGCAAATTAAATTATTTAGACCTCCCCAGTGAACCCGAATGTGCACACCTCATAGTGGATGGAGAGTTGCTGGAAATGGAGATTGATAGTGGGGCAGTGGTATCAGTAATATCAGAAGAGATGCGTGAACGCAGATTCACTCAGCAGGCAGTGACAAAAAATACAAAGTGCAGTTTAGAAGTGTTAACAGGACAAAAAGTAGAAATTGTGGGTAAAATTTCAGTTGCAGTTGGTGGTGATAATAATAAAAAATTGTTAACCCTACACGTGATTAAAGGTGCTCGAAACTTTCGACCTATAATCGGACGCGATTGGTTGGACATCTTATGCTCGGACTGGAGATTTTTTTTCAAAACCGAGTTAGATCGTAAGTTGGGGCGTACAAAAAATATTAAAGAAAATAAGTTAATGAATTTACATAACCGCAGTGGGTGTCCAGATCAAGTTCTAGATGACCTACGATTGAAATTTCCTCACATTATTGGTAAGTCTTCCGTTCCAATTAATGAGTTTGTAGCTGAAATTACCTTGCATGAAATCGCGCAGCCAAAGTTTCACAAACCCTATACCGTTCCATTTAGTCTCAGAGCAAAGGTTGACACAGAATTAAAGAGACTTGAGGAAGAAAATATTATTGAGAAAGTCAAGAGTAGCGATTGGGCTGCTCCCCTTGTCATCGTAGAGAAGAAAAATGGAGCGATTAGGCTTTGTGGAAATTTTAAAGTGACTATTAATCCATTTTTAAATATGGAAGTATATCCTTTGCCTATTATTGATGACTTGCTTATAAAATTAGGTGGACATAGATACTACTGTTCTATTGATCTGAGTGGCGCATATTTACAAGTGTCGGTAGACCCGAAGTCTAGAAAATATTTAACAATAAATACACCTCACGGCCTGTATCAGTTTTGCCGTTTACCTTTTGGGGTTGCGTCAGCCCCCATGATATTCCAAAGATTGATGGATTCGCTATTTTCTTCCATAGAAGGTGTAGAAGTGTATATAGATGATATTTTGATAGGTGCGAACACACTCAGTGAATGTAAGAATAGGGTACATCAAGTTTTAGAAATACTTAACAAACGAAATATAAAAATTAATGTAGAAAAGTGTGTATTTTTCGTAGAATCTATTGAATGGCTAGGACATGAATTATCAGAGAAAGGAATTAGTCCCTGCAAGAACAAACTTGCAGCTGTAATGAATACGCCTGAACCGAAAAATCTGAAAACTTTGCAAGCGTATTTGGGCCTTCTGAACTATTACTCAAAATTTTTGTCGAATTGTGCAAATAAGCTTTCGCCGTTATATAAATTACTCCGTAAAGATTCAGTGTGGGAATATACGGAGGAATGTAGAATTGCATTTTTAGAAAGCAAAGATCTGATTAAAAATAATAATATTTTACGTCCATATAACCCCAAGTTACCAATTATAGTGGCATGCGACGCCGGTCCGAATGGAGTTGGGGCGATACTAAGCAATATTGATGAGAATGGCATTGAACGGCCTTGTTTTATGGCTAGTTCTAGCCTAAGTAAAGCTGAGATGAACTATGCACAGTTGCACCGAGAAGCTTTAGCTGTTGTATTTGCTATTAAACGCTTCCACAAGTTTTTATATGGCTATAATTTTACTGTTTATACAGACCATAAGCCCTTGGAAGTGTTGTTAGGTGACAAAAAGGCTTTGTCTGTGGTAGCTTCAGTAAGATTACACAGGTGGATATTGTTTCTATCAAATTATCAGTTCAAAATTATATACAGGCCAGCGTCCAAACAAAAGCATGTGGATGCTCTTTCTAGATTACCCATTAATGAACCTACAGGGGTGGAAGAGTTGACATTTTCATTAAATTTTTTCAATTACACTGATTCTTCACCACTGAAGCTAGAGGATATTGCGAAGGAAAGTGATCAAGATAAAGTATTAGTTAAAATCAGGCAGTGCATAAGAATGGGGTGGCCAGAAAATGTTAAGCAAGATGCAGAGCTGAGGCCATTCTATCAGATCAGATATTCCTTAGATGAGGATGATAATTGTTTATTCTATGGCAATAGAACCGTCATTCCAACAAAGGTAAGGGAGCGGTGTTTGAAGCTGCTGCATGAAGAACATATCGGCATTTCGCGCATGAAAAGTTTAGCTAGGTCGTGCATGTGGTGGCCTAGAATAGATAAAGACATAAACCAATATGTTACCGATTGTGAGAGCTGTAGACTGAAACAGAAACTAAGTAAGGATTGCCCAAATTTCACGTGGCCTGAAACACACTTTCCTTTTGAAAGAGTTCATATTGATCTCTTCATGTTTAAAAATTTAGATTTTCTAGTTTTAATAGACGATTATAGTAAATGGATTGAAGTATTCGTTTTGCAAAAAACTGCAGCCACGCAGATCATAGAAAAGCTAAAGTATTTTATGTCAATTTTTGGTTTTCCTAAAACAATAGTATCTGATAATGGACCCCAGTTTGTGAGTTTTGAATTTCAATCATTTTGCAAGGCCAATGGCATAAAATTTTGTACGTCACCAATTTACCATCCTTGTAGTAATGGGATTGCCGAAAGAGCAGTCGGTATTATTAAAGAAAGTTTGAAAAAAGTAAATAGCACTAAACTTAAAATTCAGCAACAACTTTTGAATATTTTGTTTAAATATCGTAACACACCGCAATCTGCGACTGGAATTTCACCAACAGGTATAGTTTTTTCTTATAAGCCAAGAACGCTTTTAAGTTATTTAAGTAACATGAAAGTAATTGAAACAAAATCCGTTAAAATTATTAAAAATAAATATAAGGAACGTAAATTTAAGGATTTAAAAAATGTAAAAATGAATAAGTTTTTTGATTTGAAAGCAGGAGAGAAAATTTTGTATTGCCAAGAAGGCGAAAATTATGTTAAACGGAAAATTGGTTTTGTATTAAAGAGAGAAAGTTGGTTGGTATATCTTGTTAACGTAGGAGGAAAAATAAAAAGGGTACATCGAAATCAATTAAAAAAATTTGTAAAGCAAGTCTATGTACCTACTTATAAAGTAAATAAAGAAAAGGATTATGAACGTATTAAAACAAACAAAGAGATTGATAATTTAGAAACAGTAATGAAATATCAAGAAAGTGAAGGAAGAAGGCTAAGGCCGAGAAAACGGATAAATTATAAGCTATAATGAATTTGATTTTGAGTTCGTTTCTTTTGTGAAAAATATTGAATTAAAAGCCAAAAAGAAAGAAGGTAATGTCATATATCATAGAGAACAGAAAATAGCTGTCAACTAGATTAAGAGTTAGCACGTAAGAGATTCTGTATTAGTTTAAGAGTAGTATGTAAGATCTGTTGTATAACTATGTAATATAGCTTTAAGTAGTTAGTCTAAATAAAGAAGTCGAGCCGAAGACACGCGTTTGCTTTTAGTAGTTTGAGATATAACAGTAAGTTTGGCTCAAGAAATGGGCCAGTTGATGGTCCACCTCGTTCGTGCGATTTAACGCCTCTTACGTTAAGTCATTGGTTTATGCCAACAACGCGTCGACATTGGAAGAGCTTATAGCTAACTCTAAACGAAAAAAAGTGGCCGTTTCGACCGAAATTTGTGGCCGAGTCGTCGAAAATTAGGCCCAACAAATCGATCGACTAGGTCCAACAAACGTGCCCGCGATGGCCATATGATCGAAGTGGAGTTCCATTCATAAATGTTTTGATTGTACCTTAAGCCAATAATAAAGTTTTTGAAATATCTCAAATGTTTTGCATTTTATTTAAAAAAAAGTTGTCAGCTTCTTAGCTCTTTATTTTGTGTGTTTCAATCTGTTAATGCTTGTGAAAGGGACTAACTTTTATTACCGATCTTAATTTATGAATCGCATAAGCATTCTTTTCTTGGAACCCAACCAGTCGCTTGAATCTGGATGTGATCGCGGATGTGTCCGACGCATCAAATCAATAAAAATAAAATCGTTCGGCCCATTCAAAACGATGGCTTTTTTCTTATTTTATTTGGCTTGGCTTTTTTCTTATTTAACAAAAGTAATTGATTGATTTTTCGCATCAGCGAAATGAAAAGGTTTGGTCTTGGAATTAAACAACTTTTGTTTCCTATTCGGTGAAAGTATTTCCCTTATATTGCTTTTAACAATGTCATACACGAATTAATTGGGGATGAAAGGGTTAAGGGTTGGTTGAGTCTAGCTTAGCTATAAAGTGAACATTGGCAAACTTTTTATCCTCCAGAAATTAAAAAAAATTACTTGATGTTCTAGAGATCGCCATAAATATTTAAAAAAATTTAGCAAGCTTGCACAATATATCAAGCTGTTTTGAGAAAACAAAAAAAAGGCATTAAACCAAAACTAAAAATTATGGAAAGAAGCAACATATAATGTTGGCTATAGGCATAAAATGGTTAAAACAACTACCCCGCATTTTCAGATTTACACTTTTCAATTCAAAAATAAAAATTATTCTTTGATGTTTAAATAACAAAATGTTGCATTGATTCGATGACAACGATAAATTCTATCCATTCCATTGGTCCAGTCGGATGTCGGCTAAGATAAGACCCGTACATTTGGTTGTACCTTGTAGACAATAATTGAACAAATACAAAATAAAATGCACACCCAATTAAAACTAAGTTTGCCCACACCAACTCGAAAGACACCCACTCAGTCAAATATCGATAACAGATAACAGCCCAGTGTTACGTGCTATTACGTATTCTAATCGAGATACTAACACTCACTTTTGGCGAGCATAATTTATGGGCGATTGATAGATGTGCCACCGGAGCACGCGCTCCGTGGCGGCGTTTCGTTTTTTTTTTGGTTTTTGCTCACCCGTCACTAAAAGCACCCGCCGAGTCTAATTTGGCAAAAGGATCACGAACTGATTTCAGATTTAGCCAACCACTCCCAAGCCCACTTGGCCAACAGAGACGACGAGTTTTTTTTTTTTTTTGTACCGAATTTCTTTATTCAGCAAATGCAGGGTAATTCACTAAAGGGTATAACTTTCGTTTTGTTTTGCTGGTTGTTTTGCTTTGCAGCGATTACACACATAAATATATAAAAATAAAAATAATAATAATAAAAATTAATTACATTAGGGAGTACTGAGTATAAGTGTAAATGTAAATGTATAAATATAAACAAATCCTGATTAGAGGTCTTCTTTCTAAGTCGCATCATACGCGCGCGTGTACAGAAAGCAAAAAAAAAACAAAAACAAAAAAAAATTAAATTAAGTTACATCCGATGTTCGTTGTTCGTTGTTCATTGTTCGATGATGTTCTGGGCGTGCTTCAGAGTGCAGAGGCAGACCGCCGCCGCTCTCAATGGTATCCATGTCCGTAGGAGAGTCCGCCGCCGTAGGAAATTCCACCGCCATATGAAAGTCCACCGCCGATGGCAATCTTTGAGATGGCTGGAGCAGAGGCTATGAGCGTAGGAGCCGCAGCGGCGTAGGCCACCTTGGAGATGGCTGGTGCCGCAGCAACGAACGTGGGGGCGGCAGCGGCGTAGGACACTCGGGGGGCGGCAACAGTGTACGAGATCCTCGAGATGGCCGGAGCCGCTGCCACACTGAACGCGGGCGCGGCTGCGGCATACGCCACTTTAGAGATAGCCGGGGCCGCGGCTACATACGTTGGGGCAGCTGCGGCGTAGGTCACCCTTGGGGCAGCGACAACAGTGGGAGCAGCGGCGGCGTAGGTGTAGGTAGGCGCGGGCGCAGCTACAGCGATGGGAGCGGGGGCAGCAACTGCAACAGGTGCTGGCGCTGCGACCGCAACTGGTGCTGGGGCGGCCACCGCGATTGGCGCAGGGGCAGCCACTGCAACAGGTGCGGGAGCTGCGACAGCAATTTTTGCAGGCGCTGCTACTGCCACCGGCGCTGGAGCTGCGACAGCGACCTTAACTGGGCCGGCGGCGATGACGCCCGCTGACTTCTGAACGATGGCATTGAATCCGTTGATTTTGTCGGCGGTGTAAGTGACCTTGCGGATGGAGCCGTCTGGCTCGCTGAGTGAGTAGCTTCCATGGACCACGCCGTTCACGAGCGACTCAGAGGCTTGCTTGGAATCGCCTGTGTTTGGATCGGACACGCCGTAGCTGAAGCTGTACTGTGGATTGGGGTCAACTGGTTCCGGGACGATGGCCTTTACGACTGGCGCAGCGGCCACTGCGACCGGCGCTGGGGCGGCAACTGCAATCGGAGCTGGGGCGGCGACTGCGATTGGAGCTGGGGCAGCGACTGCCACCGGAGCAGGGGCGGCGTAGGTGATGGCAGGCGCTGGGGCCGCCACGACAGCGGGACGAGACACCACAACCGACGCAGGACGAGCAATGCTGATGGCTGGTGCGGCGGCGACAGCGATCGAAGGACGTGCAACGAGAGCAGGAGCCGCAGCCGCGTACGTTATCGAAGGAGCAGCAGCGGTGATCACTTTAGGAGCAGCGTACGACACGGAGACAGCTGGTGCCGCTGCAGCGTACGACACAGCAGGCGCGGCCGCGTAGCTGATTCCGCCGAGTCCGATTCCACCGAGTCCGATTCCACCGAGTCCGATCCCGCCGAGGGCGATTCCATGCCCACCGAGAGCGATTCCACCGCCGCCGCCGTATCCTAAATAACCGGGAGCTGCCTGCGTCGCGGCAGCCAGGCAGAGGGACAGAAGTACCTGCAAGTGGTACAAGTTACCGATTAGTGAGTGAGAATCTTATTTGAGAGCACGACGCTGCTAAGGACTACAACTGAGTTTACCTTAACGAACATCATCTTGTGTGTCGATCTGCACTTAGAAGATTACAACTTTGGTTTGAGATACATTTCCTCGGAAAACTTCACTTTTATAAGCGTCCACAAAGAATGCCCGAGCGCAGCCGCTGCTAAACATGGTCGGGATCTGCCGCTGCACCACCGGTTGACGTTTGGATTGATTTCATCACTGAATAATTAACTCAATTCCAAACTGATTCCACTTCATCTCTCGTTCGCTCTTTCGTCGTTCGTCATGCGTCCGACTTCAATCACTCGACTGCCCTCCTTTCAATCATTCGGCTCTGGCTCTAGTTTGGCCAAATGGCCGACGATGTTGGCTTTGGCTGCTGTGCCTGGAGGCAGCCGGCCGGAGTGCTGCTCCGGAGAAGAATTCTCTGGGTGGTGTACCATGATCGGCCCGAGTGATGGCCTCTTTGTTGGGCACGCCGCTTCGAACCGGTCCGACTCGACTTTTAATGAATCAATTTCGTACGTTAATGCTTCCCCCGAAAGAGATCGCATTTATGAACGCATATGAGCATAGCAACTTCTCAGATACTGGCTGGTCGATGGGCGCTGTGGCCGACCGACGGGAGGAACTACTACTTCCATTCAGAGACACCTGAGGTCGTCGACGTTTGGTAATTAATTAAATTGTAGCATTCTGCTGTGGTGAACTAGAAATCAGGCGCTGCGGAGGACAGTCACCGGGGGGAGTTAGTGATGCGCGATTGAAGAGGCAAGCTTTTGGGAGGGGATACTGGCTCCTTTGTGTGGCTGAACTTGACCTTGCAGACAGACTACATCGAGTCGGACAGACTTCATCGGTGAATTAATTTTGAGTGGGTTTTTGAAGTCGAATTGAATGCACAAGCGTTTTAAAAAAAATGTTTTTCAAGGCGTCAGTCTTGAAATGCCACAAATGAGGAAATGAAAATTCATCCCCACAGGATTTCTATTCTATCGCAAATCATTTCGGTTTGGGAGGATGCATATAATCGCCTAATAAAGTTTACTTACTAGAGTAAACAATGCGTAGTAGGCAATTTTTTGAGAATAACGAAATGGTGCTGCAAAGGGGATTTTTATGAAAGACTCAAAACATTGAAGAAGCTGCCAATGCTTGTTTTATCGCCGGTTAGAGGACCACTGAAAAGTCAAAAGTGACAAAACTTTGTCGGATGAAAATATCGTCTTCGTCGGTTTTTTTAGTTTATTTAGATTTTTGTAATTATACTTTACTTCTTCCTGACAAATTAGCGATTCGTACCGATTCTATGTTGGGCCACAACACACAGTGGAGCAAAATTAAATGTGAAAATTTCAAAAATCTGTCAAAAACAGAAAATTGTATTTGCAGAACCCCTGGAGTTCTGCATTGAAAATGCACTCTGCATATTAGAGGAATCCAATTGAAACGGGTGGAGAAGTTTAAGTATTTCGGTGTATTTTTCACGAGTACTACTGAGCTTTCATGTAGGATTGGCCAAGATGAGTCAATTTTGAAACAGCTTGGAAGATTTGTAATCATGAATGCCGAGCTTGGTGTGAAGGCCAATTTAGTGATCTTTTACTTGGTATTCGTTCCAACTCTCACCTATGGTCAAGAAATTTGGGTACCGAAATTTGATCGAAAGAATAAGATCGCTAATACAAGCTGCGGAGCTGTTGTGGGAGTTACTCGCCGAGATAGGGTGAGAAAAACAACGATGCGCGGAGAGCTTCATGTTGATCAGCCGATTCTCCGATTGGAAAGGGCTATACTTCGGTGGTTTGGTCACGTGGCACCAATATTCCCATCATCACGACCTCCGAGGCGTGTCTTGAATGTGATTCCGTTGGGTAAGCGACCGCTCAGTAGAACTAGGATGAGATGGTTGGACCAAGTTCAAAAGCTCGCCTGGTTACACTACGGCATACCTTCTGAGGAGTTAGAGTCGGCGGCGGAGGATCGAGTTGCATAAAGATCATCTCATCTGGGTGCTTTACCCCACGACCCTTTTAGAAAATGGCAAGGTAAGTTTAATTTATTTTATGAATTAGTTAGACATCTTTGTCGAGAAAAGCATTTCTATTAGTATTAAGCATATTACAAGCTTTTTCTTTTTAAAAGTTACGAACTTCTAACGGCGGCTGCAAAGTACCATCAGGGACTTCGGCTTTTTTTGAGAATTCACCATATTTCAAATAATGTCGTTTTAAATTTTGACATTTTATAAAAAAAAAAAAAAAACGATATCTTCAGTTTCCTGTCCCATTGTTGTAAAGGATCTCCCCACTTCCGTAAAAAAGGGGAAGATGTAAAAACAAAAAAAAAAATACAATCAAAGCTCAATAAAAATGTAAGGTATATACATACATCCAGAATTATTTTTTAGAATACCAAGGATATATAGATAGATAGATAAAAGATAGCTATATATATTATACGTTTCTTTCCAGTAGCCATTAGGAAAGGATAAGGAAAGAATAAAATGCATTCCTGTGAAGTTGTTTGCGGTAATCTATTTGCCGCAGTCGTCACCTCTTAGAAAGCTGACAGACGTGTTGGCTGCCAATAAATTCAATTCAACATAAATAAAAATATTCTACATGTTTGACTTTGTTAAAAACTACAGAGTTCTTGATGACAAGTGAAAATCGTATTTGGTCCAAGGGAGCACAAAAAACAAAAAGGTTTCTATCAAGTCACTGACACTGTTTCTAGGGTATTTCACGAAAGAAAACCTTTTCGTAATCCTTAAAATATGACATTATTCGCTTTTGTTCAGAGTCAACAATAATGGACAAAGAAATGATTTCTAGAATTCACAAAAATGAAAGAAAATTATTGTTATGAAGGATTAGATGTCATTCCCTCGCGCACGATATTTTAAAAATTTTCTTGTTTTAAATATGTGAAATGTGCTCTTAGTTTTTTCAGAAAGTTCTGTACAATTCTGTATGCTTGACTTTTAGTTGTCGTTTTTAATTATTGGTATTTAATAGTTCACTTATTTTAAATTTTCCGAGAAACTATCCATATAAAATTAAAAATAGATTAAAATTATTCAATAAGTCTCTTGACAAATGACCGATGGAATTTTTCAATACATTTTCCCCTTTTTAAAAACCAAAAAACACTCGTGTTCTTTTTCCGAAACTTGCCTACACTCTATTTGACTGAAATCTTGTCTAAAGTTCAGTATGTTCTGAACTTATTCAAGCGCTTAACAATTTAATTCATACGAAATCATAATGCTGAATTGTTGTAGAAATACAACGTACTTGGAGTTTAAAAATAAACGAACAGATAGCTAGCAATTCAAATCACAATCACATTGTCAAATTGAGATCAGAATCATTGCATCAAAAGTTTACTTTCACACGGAAGCTACGAATTGCTCAGAGCCTGTCGTGCAAATCCTAATACAGGAATGCATGTTATCTACATATCCTTATAAGTTATTTAATCACACATAGTTATGAGGACACAAAAAATACGTATACTTTCTCAAAGACTGGCCCCGTTGCTATGTCCGTCCAAGGGATACAGCTGTCATGTCGCATGTTGCAATTCGCACGTTCACACATTCGTTCGCATTCGTACGCAGCTACCAAATACTGAAACTCGTCTGAAATGCGGCAAATTACAGCCCAGCAGGGAAGCGAAGGTTTTCCAAAAGCGCTCTTTGCAAATGCTTTGAAAACTTGTTTAAACGTCTCAATAATGAGAAGGACTCCCCACGTCCATTAAAGCCACTCGCTAAGCCAATTAAAGTCTCCACCTTTACGTGATCGTAGGTCGACTCACGTTCCCAGTCAAATCACTCAATCGGAGAACTTCAAAATCCACGCTTCAGCCAAACCTCCTCGCCATTTTCAGCCACAAGCAATAAATATCGATCAGGACTTTTAAAGGACATGTTTCACAAACTTCGCCACCAGCGGACGATTTCGCAACGAAACATGCGATAGTCGAACTTTAAGAAAAAAAAAAAAAGAGATACTTTGTAATTGGTCCTTTTCATGTGCCAGCAGCAAGCCGTTTTGAACATAACCACATTCAAAAGTTGCCAAAGCCCGGAGCCCGAATGTGGATCAATAAATACGAATGCGTGCTAGCGATTCGATTCAAATAGGAAAAAACTGAAGCCACCTGACAGGCCTTGTGTCCGTTCGCCTAAGAGACATGTGTGTGCTCCGATGGCATGCCGCCTTTCGCAGATAATTAATTTGCCCGAATTGTCTTAAATTGATTTCGAGATTCTGATGTAAGATTGTGAACTGTGATAATAATTAAAGGCAATGTCGTAGCTGCACACACTGCACACTGCCTAGTGCACATGACACGCACACGTACGCACCGCATAACCATTTCCGAGCAGAGATAGCGCTTGCAAAATGCGCGCGAAATATTGCAAAATCCACTTGCACGAATGTTACATTTTATTTGTTGGTGACGATAAATTATGGCGTTGCTGGATGGATGTCATTTATCGTCAAAAAGAAAAGACACACACAAATCGAGGCGATTGAGTTCGATTGGATTGGATTCACCAACGTGGTCGCCTCTTGAAGGTGCAGCTTTCAGGTTGAAAATTTTTAAGTTTAGTTTATTCGTTGAGCCTGTCAGATGTGAAGTTGTCATCAGTGGCGTTGCTTTGTGAAGTTTAAAAAGTTAGACGAGAGTGAGTTTAAAGACAGGGAGCCGCTGCAATGTCCGCAGGGTAAGTTCACAGTTTTAAGAAAATTAAAAAGAATTGTTTCTAGCTTGTGCACTAGCTAAGTTATTAGTATCTGTCAATACCCTGTTGGACCCACTTTTCAAACCGACACCTAGCAGTATACCTTGTAAAATCTTTCCGTTTGAAATTTTACTAGTAGATGGAATAAAAAATAATTTTTTAGCGATTAAAACGGACAACAAATAATGTTCCTTCATGGGCCCGTTGATTGTTTTCTCGATTAGGACAAGCTGAGAGCTGTACATTTATCGATAGAAACAATTTGCGGTTGCCATCAGCTTAGCGTTGATCCGCAAGCCTAAAAAATAAAGAGCCCTTAGTAGGATTAAGGGTTTTCGATGGCTTCAAAAAATTTAAAGAAATATTTACGTTACGTTTATTTTTAGGCTTTGGTTCCAAACGAATAACGATTAAATGTTTCGTTATTCGTTTGGAATTTCGGTGTCCGTCTGTCTGTCGCCTTTACAGATTTGCTAATAATTTTTGAATCCTCTGTAGTTAAGGGATTAAATTTGAAATAAAGTAACCCACAAAAAATTTATAATTTATTATAACCGTCTTCTTAACAAGGTCACAAGAGACAAGGAGGTTAGTTCTAGAAAGAACGATGTTACTTAGAAGCGTGCATTTTGAATTCCACTGAATATCAGAGAGGCAAAAACAAAAATTATATAGGGAGACTTTCAATGACACACCTTCCGCTGAGTGTTTTATTTTCATTTTGCTCAAACTTACTAAAACCCGAACTTACAACATTGACCACTTTGGCGCAATGATTTCAACAAGGTTTTTAAATCATTTCCCTTAACACAAAACTGTATTTTGTCATATTCATTCCTGTCTTTAGAGTTCCAGACAGTAAAATCTTCAGAAATTGTAATTCAATTGAATTCATCCAATTGAATTAAGAAAACTTAAAGTCACTGATTTTCAAATTACGTGAACTCAATGACTACTGCATTTAATTTTTAATAATGATAGACCTAAGCTAAATGATTGCAGTCTTTTCAACAAAATAGTCAATTCAATGTATGTGAGTTGAATCCAGCAGTGAATTTACATTAACCTTTCAATAAACTTCTTGAAAAAAATCGAATTTATTTGATTTTGGTTGGCACAAAATGTATTAACTTTTTAAAGAGGTGGTGAAATGTTTTTTTTCTTTTTGAATTCTTTGTGTAGGAATGCATGTGAGTCTGAGGGTAAGGGAAAATGACACTTTTTTACAATTGAGGAAGAAATTGAAAGGGGTTAGTTATTATGATGGCTCAACGTCGTAATGCTTAAAGAGAAGTCCTGCATATAGTAAATTTTTCTGCTATCTTTTTGCATTACAACCAAATAATGCTGTGATGAGAACATGAATTCAAACAGGTTGACTGATTTAAAAAAGAAGTAAATTTCTTTAACTGATTAAAAGTTCATTGAAATTAACTTATTTAAAGTGTTTTCACTCCTGAATTCAAGTCAAATTAAGTGGATTTAATTGACTTCCATAATTATTTTCCATAATTCTTTCTCTGATTGCTAAATATTAAATGCACCAGGACTTTAAAAGAACGATGACTTAAATTTTGTCAAACTCCACTCTTTCTTTTGGTTTAAAACTGACTTCAAATTCTAAGAATGCATTCAGACATATATTTATTATTTGAGATCAATGAACTTGTTCTGTTGTTGTTTACAAACAAAGACAAAAGATGAGCAAAGTACAGACTTCACAACAATCTTTAAATCACCCATGCGAAAAGATTAACTTGCATATACTTGCGCTCGTAAAGCAGAAACTAAGTGGAACCTTAGGGTTTTCAGACGTACTTGGAGTCCTCTATGATGCAGTCAAGATGGTTGTGTCCCCTAGTACTTGGTGCTCAGTATAAATAATATGTTCACCATCGCTGGTATGAAAAAATGATAGCACAACAAAAGTAATCATATACACGTATTTTTTTTTTTTTTTTTTGATGCACATCATTTTTCAGTTACATCAAAGTCTTGGTCAAAAAATGAAAGCATGAAGTGTTGAAACAACTTCAAATAACAGAGTTCAAACAGATTATATCCACAGACGAAACTTAAAACTAGGCCTAAGATATTTGTAGAAGAAACCATTACAAAATATTTCTTTGGCCTGTACGGGCTGAATTATCACAACAAATGAAAATAGTAATTCCTTTGAATGAATGAAACATATGCCCTGCTGCTTTTTCGCCTTTAATAAAAGGCAACTTCTCCACTTTGGTAGCGATATCTTTACCCAGAAGCAATTCAGATCCAAAACTAGTTCGGCTTATTAGTTCTTAAAGATTTCTTTGACAACTAAAGATTTCTTTGACAACCCATCATTGTAAATCAAAATTGTGTCGTGAACTTAGCCTGATCAAAGAAATCAATTTTTTGTATAGCTTTGTATAATATCTATCCAAGGTGAATTGTGTCCTTTAACTGTTCATTATTGTGCTTAATTTAAAAGTTCACATACAAAAGAAAAACGAACAGAAATCAGAATGAATTAAGGTCGTAGTTGTTAAAGCTAATGAAAATGTTTTAAGATCATCGTATTATATTGAGTTTACAAATCAAAAGCAAATAATGATTAGCGACATCCATACATATAACAAGTGTAGTTTAACGTGAAGTCAAGTGGAAAGTTGAGAAAACAAACCACAATTAAACACTTCTTTATAAAAAAAGTCAGTGAGTTTCGCATTCGACTTCGTTGAAAAGACAGAGAATCTCGTTTGGCTGAAGAGCCTCAGCATTTGAATTGATTTATCATTTGGTCAGTTTACACAGAGAGAACATTAAGACACAATGATGATGTCTCCCTTTCTTTCTATTTTGGTCTGAAACTCCCGCATCAAATAAATTTCATATTCAACAAAAACAATCACTCTTTATTAAAGAAATCTTATTCTCATTCGACTGCTGTCCGGACAGGCCTATTCACTATTTTTGGTTTTCCTTACGTCGACTCTTATAAATTACTATCACTTTCACTAGAGATGACCACGCGTCGATTAGAATAGTCGGACAGGTGCTGGAGCCAGGCCAACAGCTGGCTTCACAGCCACCAGAGGTCCTCGTTGTACCACAGCGTTGAAGCCGTTGATTGGATCAGCAGTGTAGATGACGGTGCGGATGGTGCCGTCAGGTTCAGCCACGGAATAGGATCCCTTCACCACATCGCCATCTCTGGTCTCCTGCTGGCTCTTGCTGTCGCCGGTCAACGCGTCTTGGACGTTGTAGGCGAAGGTGTACTGTGGCAGAGGATCGTATTCCGTGTTGATTGGCACTGCCGCAGGGACGGGAGCGACCGGGGCAGCCAGTCGCTGACCGGGCAGGAGTAATCCACAGTTCACCACCGACACGAGAACACAGACAACTGCAATCTGAGAGGATTTAAAGAAAAAAAATATTTTATTGCCTCCAGTTCCGCTGTCTTTTATGCTCTTACCTTGAATAAAGCCATTTCGTTGATGAGTATTTTAGTGCTGTTAACTTGACGAATGGGTAACGCTTTTTGAAATGATGTGGCCTTTCCGCCTGGAAGCCGCTTTTAAACGAAAACCCACAACAATGTCGCGCCCCCACACGCGGCCGCCGCATGGAATATGGGACAGAGCGTCATTTGTTCCCAATAAGTGGAGTATGTCATCACGCAGACTGAGCCGACGCAACACTAAACTGCAGATTTGATAACCACGACGAAAGTGAAATTATTGGCCAGTACTTGGTATTCATGGTGATCGCTCAAGGCTTGACCAGAAGTAGCCGCACGTACGGCGAGCTTTGTGCCTCTGCACACTTGTGGCGCGTCAGTTTGTGGCTGGCTGAAGACAGTGGGACCGGTAATGGCGTCTGTTAAGTGACTAGAGTGCATGCAGATTTGTTTTTCGTTTCATTGTTGCAACAGAACAGAGGTGCAACTGCTGACGACCAGAATATCTTTCGTACAGTTTACTGAGAGGGAAAGTCTAGAGTGCATCGAATCAGAAGGAACACGCGTTCGTGTTAAATTAAAATGAAAGTATGAGGTGCGAGTTTTCGAGGTACTAGTAGCGTTTGAACTTTGTCGAAGTCAAGAAAAAAAAAGATGTAAATCGTAATTTGTGAGAATTGGAAGTAGGTAAACTTGGGTATCAAATACAGTCATACAGTCGCTCAAAGTAACAATGAGACACCCAAAAGTCTAAAGAATGTGGCTTATTTTAATACCAACATTACGATACAGGAGATAAGGTCTGTAATGTTCGAAGTGGGTGTACAACTGCTTCATGTAATCGAAATCACCAAAATCGCAGGTTATAATCTTGATAGATCATTTGCAGAGGTATTTGATCAAACATCCACAAAACTAGCCAATTATAAAACCAGAAATATATAATTTTCGTGAAACGCCTATTAAGAACTTGTAAAATGTATGGCAATTCGCTTGAAAGCAGTTAAATAGTAAAATGAACTATCAACAAAATAGTTAACATTAGATAACACTGTGTAACAACAATTTGTTTATGTTGATCATTTGATGGTTTGTACTTACTTATGATTAGTCAAGCACACTTTGAACATTCATTGGTTCCAACTGTTATGTTTATATTGCGTTGCCGTCATGGAGAAATGTGAAATGCAAGCAGAACAAACCAAAATTTTGAAATCACCAATAAGTGTGGAAAGTCGTTAGCCGAGAGAAAAATGCAGGAAGCCCAAGACTGCATTAATGCTAGTGTTGAATAACATTTAACTTTTTCGTTTTTGTAGCAAAACATTTTAAACTAAAAGCACTTGTACTTGTGTTATAATTCCAAAAGTATGCCTAGAGCATTACCTATGAAACGCTAGGGCATTCAAAGGCATAAAATTAGGCTTTCTATGAAATACAGAATAAGAAAATTATGTTGAACTAGTAGAAAATTTAGTGGAAATGTTGAAGAAACTGCTGAAACTACTACTACGTTCATATTATTATTCTGGAAAAGTTAAGAATATTAGTAAAGAGAACCGTCTATGTCTCATCCAATGGCAAATTGGATGCTTATATCATCGGCGATTACACTTTGGGCCCAATAAGAGGAAAATCTAGAGATAATAAAAGAAAACCAAGCAAATCTCAGCACTTTTCCATGTTTATGGGATGACCGATATATTTTTTATTTAAAGACATGATAAGCTGATCAATTTTGAATTAACATTTTGGATGATGTTATCGATTGTAATTTTTTTTTATTTACAAAAGTACATAAATGCACGAAAAAACGATCCTTGAAATCGAGTTCTGAAGCAAAGGCTTCAGAGGAGCCTTCTCAGAGGAATTTTTGGTATTTTTTAAATCAGCTGACACAATCAAATCAAATAAGTTTTTATGTTGTTATAAGGTTAATTTTCTCAACACAGTGGAGAGCTCTCGCCCTGTATGGGCTGTTACGCAGATTATTGTTTTTTTTTTTAAGCTGATGAATTTCTACGATTTTTATTTTGCTATGAGATAATGACACCTGTATTTTCAAACCGCATTATATTTTGTATTCAGTATTTAAGAATGCGTAGGAAACAGGTCATATTCTTCAGATTTTGCAGTACCTCGTTATTAGTTTGATCGTCTGTGTGTACTTTTATCTTTTTGTAAAAAGTTACATTAACTCTGGAATCCACACCCGGATCTGACAGTCTTACGTGAAGATAAAAACATGATAAAATGTGGTTTGATTTATTTTTGGCTATGAACTGTGGGATTAAAACAATCAAGAATTTATTATCAAACAGCGCGTTGTATTCTCAGTCATTTGCGATTGAAATTGATGGGATTATCATTTTAAGTGTAAATTACTATTACTTCTTAAAAATTAAAGCATAAAGACGATCTTCAAAGGAGAAGCACTTTCTGGATCAAACAGTTTACATTTATTCACAAAAGTTCCTGTTTGAAGATTTCGAGTTAAAATAGAGAATTTTAAAAAAAGTTGCTGTAATTTCATCAAAATGATCTATTAATCCTCAAAGCTAAAAATTACCTGCTCACATTTATTTTTGTGTCACTTATCAACAATTTGAAGCAGAAACTATCGTTGTTGTGCTATTTAGTTTACTCTTAAAATCCAAGTAGGAATGAAGGAGCTTAAAGAGTTTCTACAATGGCTCCCGTCTTCTGTCATAAGGAAACAAAAATGGAAGTATATTTTTAGTATCACATATCGTGTCATTTCATTTGTCGCTTGTGCATTTTGATTTGTTTTGGAAACTTTTTTAACGAAAATAATTTTAATTTCAAAACTAAATGTTGAATTTTAATTATTATTCCAATTATAATAGTCCAACTAATATTGTAAATAGGAACGTGCGATGTGATTTATTGGAAGACCTTTGTCGCCGGAACTAGCTTGAAGTTTTTTTTAATTTTTAAAAATAAATAAATCGTGTAGAGGTTCATCAAAATTAATGAAATTTGGATGATAGATTGCTGGAAGGACAAGGGTGTTTAAACAATTTTTTTAGTCTTCTTAAATCGCCGATTGTATTGCATTAATGTTCTAATGGGTTTCAAAAATAAATACTGAACACTTTTTTTGACGATAAAGTGCATTTTATAAATTGCTATTGTTATAACAAAACGAACTCGAAAAATCCGCTAGAGTCTTATTTATGGGACTACGTGATCACAGAAGTGGATAAGCGATTCTAAAAAAAATTTAAGAGCTATGAAGGAATCGAAAGGTTTGGTTTGATTTTATCAAAAAATAAAATGGCAACAAATTTTATGGGCTACCAATTAAATATTCAAGGAGAAAAAAAATTACTTCATCAAAAATGTTTCGCCTAAGTAGAACAATCAAAAATAAATTTGAACTAATTCATTTAACTTCTTACACTGTAAATATTTTGAAGGTCAAAATACTAATTCGGGTAAAACGATCACCGAAAAGTAGTTGCTAAACATTCGTTTAAAAGACGAAAAAGGGTTTCTAAAAGAAGCAACATTTTCTAAGTAAGGGCATCACGTTGACCTTGCACTGTCTTGACTGTCTCACATGATTGGCCCCACTGTGTCGTCAACGAGAACACGCGCCCGATACTTATGGACATTTGCATCCAATAAAAAACAAATCAAATTTCAAATTCATAACCACCTTAAACACCAGCAGCACCTCCAGCGGAATTCCCGCACAGTTGCACACCCCATCAGCCCGGACTACGTTCCAAATTGGCACGCGTTTTAATGCAACCACACACGATTACATATTCGAATACCGATTAGGAAACGAAGTACCGTCTTAGTTGACTCATCACTTCGTGAGGGTGTACTTTATGCAATTCAAGTAACGCGCGTCGAGCGCGGAATTGAATTTTCATTTAAAAGCACCGTCAAGGTCCGAAAAAGTTATCACTCAACAAAGTCAATCGATCAACGAAAGTGTTCGTGTCTCTCTTGTAAAAAAACGAAAACAAAAATTCACAATGGCATTCCTCAAGGTAAGTTCAAGCAGACATTGCTAGCCCATGGAGGACTGTGGTTAAGGACTCCTTTCAACTTTTTGCAGATCGCACTCGTTTGCTGTGTCTTCGTGTCGGCGGTTAACTGCGGATTACTCCTGCCCGGTCAGCGACTAGCCGCTCCGGTCGCCCCTGTCGCTGCGGCAGTGCCAATCAACACGGAATACGATCCTCTGCCACAGTACACCTTCGCCTACAACGTTCAAGACGCGTTGACCGGCGACAGCAAGAGCCAGCAGGAGACCAGAGATGGCGATGTGGTGAAGGGATCCTATTCCGTGGCTGAACCTGACGGCACCATCCGCACCGTCATCTACACTGCTGATCCAATCAATGGTTTCAACGCAATCGTGCAGAGGGGACCATTAGTGGCTGTGAAGCCCGCCGTGCCTGTAGCCGCTCCTCTGGCTGCGCCGCTGCCAGCTTTTGGACGTGTGTTCTAAGTGAAGGTGGAAGATGAATTGTAGTCGAATTTAATAATTTATTACGAGTTAAATAATAACAAGTTATTTTTGTTTTTTGTTGAAAAATTTAGTGTTTTTAATCAAATTGGAAGTCGTTGTGCGATTTTGAAGAAGTCGGCTGTTTCTTCGTGAATCACTAAGAAAGTATTTAGTTAAATCGTTGGTCGTACATATTTTCAAATCGTTGATACTCAAGTAGGTGTGAATTAGGTCGAAATGTATAAAAAATTAGAGCTCAGAGGATAGTCTTGCATTCTAGCTCAGGGGCTTGTTGATAGATGTCCAATGATTCAAATAAGATTTCAGTCGTGAACTGTTTTGAACAAATAAAAGAAATAAAACTTTTCACAGCCGGCAGATTTAGTATAATGCACGAAAAAAAAAACGCGTTTCACTTTTGGTCGTACATTCTTGGTAAATTGAAAGTACTCTACGTGTGTGCTTATTGATTTCTCCAGTAAATTATATTCAAACTTATTGATTGTCCCGATGTTTGTTTTCAAAGTAGAAGTCACCAATTTTTAAGTCGGGGAGTAACTTCCGTCACTTTTGCTCAGTTCAAATCACGTCTTGCACAAGTCTCATAATATGTTTCCTAGATCTGCACACAGACACTGCAGAATGTGAGAAAAAAACAGACTCAAGAGATCAATCAAATTAGCATAAATATGTTTGCTCTACAACGTACTACCCGCTGATTGATGATTTCACCAACGTCGCTTTACCAGCCTGATCGAACACCAAAATTCCTGTCTGTCCTTGGCGAATTGCTCGCACCCGACTTATGCGCTTTCCTAGACAACGAAGGAAAACCCTCCCTTCAGCATCAAAAAAAACAAAAATCCGCAGAGCAGACACATAATTCTTGCATAACAGACGTCAAATGAATTATTCACATTTGTACGTAAACGTTCGAGTCACAGAGCTAATGCTGTGCCTACGACACACTACACAACAAAACGATCGTATCAATGAACAATTTACAACCGTTCGAGCACACTTTTGGCCAGTGCCTTGGTGCGCCCCTCCCTCCCTGAAAGGTGTCTGCGCCATCTGTTTCGGGGGGATTACGTCATGACGCACATGCAGCGCATTTAGAATCTCAGATTATCTCTCCGAAGTTGAACGGCGACAATTCGCATCGCTTCACCTATTCACTAGAGTATCTTGTAGCTACAAGAGCTGGCACCAATTTAATACACCTTCTGTGTTGTGCAAAGACAAAGGCGACATTAGGCGTGGCACTTCGAGGCTTAAATCTAATTTAAAGTTGCGTGCGTTCTCCGGTTGAGGGGGGTTATTTGGCTTGTGTGCGAATTGCGCCTTGAAATGAGCGCTATTCGGAGGTTGCAAGTGGAAAGGAACGCCGCTTGTCTGCAACGAAAATTTGTGTTTCCTTAGCTGGCAGAGAAATTCAAAATGTGAATGGCTTCTAATGGAGGATGGAATAAATCTGAGCATTAGAAGAAGTGCTGCAGTCAAGGCCACTTTAAGGCGGTTTTGATGTTTATGAACTGGGAAAGTGAAACCAGATTCTTAAACGGCCATAAAGTCCATCGATTTTTGTTTCGATTTCTGCTTAACTTGAAGGAGTTGCCTTTAATGCTTGGCTGGCAGACGATGTTAAAGTCTCAAAAAGTTGTCCTACATCCTCGATGTGTAGATAGGTTTTTGGAGTATTAAGGTGTCAAGAACTTCGTTTTCCTACATTCTCCATGTGCTTTTGGACAAATTCCTTGAATAAATTAACCTCTTACCTTATCAATCGAGCGACAATTGTGTGTGACACTTTCGAAGAAAGATTTTCTTTCCACGCGACGTGACCACAAACAGTTTCATCAAGTCATGACGCAAAAAGAAAAAACATTATCGTGTAAAAACAATCGTGTTTGATATGGGCTCATACTATTAGCCAGAACAAGACATCACTTGTTGATTATTTTGGGCGATGGGAACGAAAGAACGAGGCATTAGTTGTCCAGTACGAGGCTCTCATTTTGGACACAGAAGTTGCATCATATCTTCCACACGTTGTTTTAAGGCAAAGGGTTAAAGATACTACTAAGCATTCCTTACAGCTCTGTAATTTGAGTTAGCGATAAGAAGGTAAGCCCAAAAATGGCCAACGATCCGAACAGATGACGACGTGTTACAAACTTAAAAAACCTTCTTGGAGAACTTAAAAAACTTCGGTATTTTTTTCTTAACTGATTGGAGAGACCTTAAGAGAATGCATTTAGGAATGAGATTGTCATTTACTGGAGCCATCTCGCCTAACACGCTAGAACAAACCGAAATGACTTGAATTTTTGGTCATTTCGAGAGTCATCAAAGCATATCCTAAAAGTGCAGTGAGCTTCGAGAAATGCAGTTCAAAACTTTTCAAAATTCTACACTCCAAGACTCGAAAAAAAAAAAACAATTCATGCCTCAATGTTAATCTTCAATTAATTGTTGGCTACTTCAAAGCCTCTTTTTGATCGTCTGTTCTCTGTTTTAAACATTCGGATTCATTTTCACAAAAAAAGTTGCTTACTTTTCTTTCCAAATTTATAATGATTTTCTCTGGTAAACAACCTTAAGCCAAACCATAACCGACTTTGTATTTGATTATGTAGAGAATTATATGAAGTCTCTAACTAATGATTTCCTGATATTTAGTCTTTCCCCTTTTTCGGCACCCTTCTTTTTTTTTTGAAACAAGGGAAGACATCAGAAAATTTATTCTGTTAAAGTCTTGTTGTTGTGAGAAATAGCCCGTCGAAAAGAAAGAAGAAATCTGGAACTCATAGACCAGAAATTACTCATTAAAACTTCGTCTATAGGGTTGTGACAACTATTACTAATAAGTTATTATAAACTTTCTAGTCCGCTGTTTAAGTAGATCTCGGAACACGCCTCCCACTTCCAGATAAATGTCGCCCAATTGCCGCAAGAGACCTAAAAGAATGTAAGCCGAATCAACAACCGCGAACAAGTGCCTCAAGTGAATGTAAGTCAGCTTCAATCACGCATAATCACCAAGCAAAGTTTTCGAAAAGTCTAGAATCACTGGCAAAAACACGCTAACATCTGGCAGATAACCTCGAAGCATCAACCGTTAATAGATTCACAAGTCCACATACAAAAAAAAAAAAAAGCCGCCACCTTTAACCGCCTGACAGTAGGCTTCCAAAAACACATTTCAATTACACAGCTAATGGTATGCGTCCGACACGGACTCAGTAGCGCTAACATTTAAGTCATTCCCGCTCCTAATGGTCGCCTTGCATCGTCGTCGCATGCCCCAAAAGAAAGGTATTCCACGAACGCCCTAAAGGAATATGTGTGTACATTCAAAAAACCCGCGTACAACACCTCACACAGCTTTGACTGGGTTAGGTTATGCAACATGCCCATTTGACGTGCCTCCGTCACCAACGCGCACCGATATCACCGCCGCCGCTGCCACCATCGCCGCCCAACTTGAATGTCGTTGCCGACGTCGGTCGTCGTCGCCTTTGACAACCCCCTCAACTGAAGTTCGCATGCGCACTCAATTCGAGAACATGCATCGAGTGACTTTTTGCGCTCTTTTTTTTCTTTTACGACTCTTTTGTGCAACGCACTCACATGGACCAGTTTTCAAATCCAACGACGATAGTTAAATAAATTTTCGTACCGAACCCCAAAAACACAAAAAAAAAGTCCACCCGTTCGTTGATAAGCCACCGTCACCGGTTCGAGATGCAGAAAGTCAGCGACAGGGGAACGACAGAAAAAAAGGTAGAACCGCCGCCACTATGAATGAGATTCAAAGAAGAAAACGAGAGGAACACAAGCAGAAAAACACAAAAAAAAAAAGAATTGGAAGCAAAGCTTAAGGCCTACTGTAGGCCTGAAAGTAAAACGAAAATTAATTTTTTGAATAAAATTTTTTAGGCGAACGGGCGTATCAGAGTATATAAGCGAAGGTTAGACAGCCACAGAACCACAGAGCATTTATTTGTCAAACCTTACAGACATGGTACAAAAGGCAAGGCAGCTTTATTTTATTTAAATTCGCCGTTTGAGTTTCGTTCTGTGCGGGAGTCTAAGAAGAATATTTTTTTTATATTTTCATGGCACCACAGTTGATCATCCTGGCCGCACTTGTGGCAGTGAGCTCCGCAGTCGTCATTGGACCTCCAGGCTATCCCTATGGACCAGTTGCCAAAGTAGCTGCACCACTGGGCTATCCGGCCTATCCCGCTTTGGCCAAGGTTGCCGCTCCAGTCATCGCTAAAGTCGCCGCTCCAGAACCATACGACCCGAACCCACAGTACAGCTATAGCTACGATGTCCATGTAAGTTCAAAACGACCGAGGAATGTGAATGCTATTTCATATTTTGTGAGAAAAAGATTAAAGTAAAATATGAGCCAATTTAAGAAACACACGTGCCAATTTGTTAATTTGAAGACTGCGTTTGTTTTCAGGATCCCACCACTGGAGACGTAAAGAGTCAGCAGGAGACCCGAAGTGGAGACGCTGTGCACGGAGCCTATTCCCTTATCGAGCCAGACGGCACGAGGCGTCTGGTCGAGTACACCGCCGATCCAGTCAACGGATTCAACGCCGTCGTTCACCGCGAGCCAGTTGCCGTCAAGGCTGTGGCTCCAGTTGCTAAGGTTCTGGCACCAGCTCCTCTCCTGGCTCATGCACCTCTGGTGACCAAGGTTGCTGCGCCCTATGGACTTCCATTGGCTGCACCGATCGCACCAGTTGCCAAGCTCGGTTTACCAGCCTACCCAGCATACCCAGGATACCCAGGATTGATCCACGGCTAAGCACGGAGCACGAGTTTCAATTCGAACGAAACGAAGTCATAGACTATGGAATATCTTCTGCTTCTATCCGCCTAAACTGTGTCATAATTATGTTGTAAATGTATTTATTCTTTGTAATTCTTTTTTTTTTATTGTTAAGGCTGTTTGACCGCGATAAATAAATAAATAAATGTTATGTGCAATTTAAAATGAAAATTTGTTTTACTTGAAGGAATCTAAAGACTTCTAGAACTTATAAGAGATTGGATTAAAGAAATTACCATAAATAGATGAACAAAAGAGATAGGCTGTAAGAGATCTGTAAGAGATCTGTAAGAGACTTATAAAGGGTTTAAGCCAGGTAACTTATTTCTTAGTTGTTGAGTAAAATATGAAACCTGGATACTAATTCCAGAAAAAAACAACAAATCGCTTGTATCTTCTGAGGAGTTTTTCATAATTTCTTTGTTTTAAATATTTGATTCGAAATTGTTTAATTAAATTAATTATACGTATTGGGTTAAAATATAAATACACTGTCACGTTCCTACGAAGTTGTTTTCTTTATTTTTAGAAAATTGCAATTACTCTGAGTTATTTATTTCTAAGGCAGAGGAAGGCCAAACGCCATAAATTAGGAAAAATGTTGTACAGAAAGGTGCGTTTGATAGAAAAAAAACATAAAAGGACACATTTTTAGGGAAACAACGAGCGAAATTTTAAGGGAGTCATACACATATCCGATCTGGGTAAAAAGTTTTAATAGCGGGTTGATAAGGCAAAAGAAAAAGATTGACGCATAAAAGAAGAGAAAAAGGAATATTTTGGTTTCAAAATATCTTTAGACCACAGACTAATAATTTAACTTAATTATAGTTAGAAATTACAATTTCTTGTTTTTGTTTGTTATTAAAAAGCATGTAACGCAAAATGGTTATTTATTGGAACGTATATTTCAAAAAATTCCTTTAGGCAAGTGTTTCCTTGATGATTTCGAAAGGGGTCCAGCGTAAATCACTGACCACTTTTGCCTTATGTGTGCTTTAAAAAAAATTTAATTTGTGAAAGTATTTAGGAATAAGGAAATTACTTTAAATTAGACACGAAATAATTAAAAAATCTTATCATGATTTTTCCAGGTGAAATAAGTGGAGTTTAATTATGTTGTTATGACTACTGCGAGCACGTTTGTAGTAAGTCATTCTTTTGTGATAGTTTTTCTTTATTTTTCCCAGATATTTCCATCAGAACGTCACAAACTACTCGGTCAATATTGTACCCACACAATTTTATAAGTATCCGGGCTCGAATCCAGCTCGGGGAAAAGCACTACAAACATTTTTCACGGCCCCACCCACCGAACGACTGACAATCCTCCTGGAATACTTCTGTCACGGAAAACTTTCACAATTCGCCATACGGAACCGGCAAGGAACTATAAGTCCCCTTCACATGTATCAAAATTATAACGCGCACAACACAGCCGAGGCGCGAAACGCTAGGGTCTGACCCTTCGTGGCTGTTCCACCACTAATGATGATGATTCTAATTTTTAATTATTTTAAAAGAAATAAATAAAAAAAATAAAATCGACAAGAATATAAAACTTGACTCTTACATTTAAGGACCATTAATTTTTCGTGCTTGTTGATGTTTTATTTACACACTACAATAAGCTGGTCCATGAACATCTTACATAAACATATCCAAAATTTATCTGATTTTATTGAAAAACCATTAAGAATGGAAGACTTAAAAATTTCCAGCCGTCCAATTTTCTTACATATTATTATTTTCAAGATAAATTACCAGCCGCCAACCTAAAAGCTTCAACGCATTTCATGCCAACAGACACACCAAAGTTCAATGAAAAGCAGCACATCACAAACGTTAGTCATCCAAAGCCATGTAGAGCACTTACAGTTTCCTTCACAACCTCCACAACCTCTGCAGCCTTTGCGAAATAATTCGAATAAACCTCGACCGACATTAACATACTTAACGTACGCAGACGTAGGCGTTCTATTTGTAAAAATTAGCAAAGGCGCACTCGTTCTACATCCGACTGCAAAGCCATTCCTCTTCGTTTGTTACTCCTACTGTGCGTCGTATGTCTCGGTAGGTGGGCACTGCAATCTCGTGAATCATTTAGCTGTTCCAAATGTTGATTTCAATTTGAATCGACTTAAGTCACAAACCATAACTCCGTGCATGTTACATGAAAATACAATTAGGAGGATTCCCTCCTCTCGCTTGTGCAGCTTTCGCATTCGAATTAAGTTTTTAACAATAATTTGCTTCTTTTTTTTCCAGTTTTCTATTAACACACGCGACGTAACAACGATGTCACCGAGAGGCATTTTCGCGCGCTGCAAACGTGTTTTCCGCGCCAAACGCAACGCAGCGGTTAATTGTTTTAATGTTAAACTTATCTACACCACAAATCATATAAGGAGACGACAAAAACTAAAAGTGATCGTGAGAGTGCCACGAAATTTGTTTGAATTTATTTATTTTTTTTTTTTTTATGGACGCACTTACCCAGTATACCAGGGACCGCGGGGACCGTAAAGGAATCGCTTAGCAGTCTTCCACTTTTTCTTGATGTAACTACTTTTGGTTTTTTGCTGAAGTGCAGAGGCGGCTAGTCGCGTCATTTCTTCCACCTGGCGAACTTTCCACGGCATTACGATTTTTTGCTGTAAACGAAACAGGTATTTGAAGATGATCAATGTTGTAATAGATTCGAACAAAGTAATGTGTAAATTGTGTGTGAAAGGAGTTACCTGGAAATGACGACGGTTCTCAGCCTGGAAAGTTCCGCGTTTCTTTGATGCAGCTTTGCAGGCTTCATAGCACTCGGCCCAGTAGCGATTGATGGGCTCCCAAAGGGTCAGTTCGATTTCACGCTGATACGTGTCGTAAAGGGGTTTGACCTGGAAGAGACATTTAGGTGATTTACACAAAATACGAAAATAGGAGAATTAGAATAGATTTTGTACAAGTAGCTGCTTAAAGGAGATTCCCAGATGCACTCTTACTCATAGTTCTCATGGAAATTTCTCTTACTGAATTATAATAAGTTTTGTATGGCAAGATGCAAAACAAACCAAGAAGGACAAAACATTAAGTTTAACACAATTGAATACGTTTTATTGCGAAAATTAAAACATGATAAAATTGCACATAAGAAAATCGAATTAGCTATCTTCGTTTATTACCCGGTGTTGTAAAACAGACACTATTTCCCCGATAATGTGAAAGGCCAATAATGTGAAATGTTAATATAAATGAGAACCACATGAGTTTACATTGTCATCTTACAATGTGAATTTCCAAAGATAAATAAGAAGTTTGGTTGTTGCAAATTGTTCCTATTACTTCTTTGTATCACCCTGTTTTCTTTTTCTCGACAAACGTACCATCATTTTAATTATGTAATATTCCAAATATGAATTTATTGTTTTTATTATTTCCGGCTGTCAAAGTACCCCACTACCAAAAAAATTAATTTTTTAATCACACACGTTGGTTCTTGGAGTTTTCTTTATATTGCCAATTATCGTAATAATTATTGAAGATAGAGATTTCTATCTTCGCTTCAACAGTGGTGATTTAATTCCACTTATCTAATTACAAAGGACACTGCCCGAAAATTAGCTTTAAGGAGAGCTAGAGAATTATTTTTAATGGGAGCTAGAGAAATTAATGATCTTGTTGGAACTTTGGATACCGAACAAAACATGTCAAAACAAATTAGAGACTGGATCGTCGTAGAAAGCATTGGTGAACAATTTTGAGCAAATTTAGGACCCTTTAGGGAATGAAGGAATGCTTCGACAATAGCTAGCTTTCAAACAATCTAGTGTACAAATACGCCTCTTGAGTACTAATATCAAAACGAATTGGACGCGGAAACGATCCAATTTGCTGTGATTGCAGTTTGCTGCAGTTTGGAATAGAAGCAATAGACAGATCAAGTCAATCGATTTCAAAGTCCAAAAAAAGATTTATTTTACCAAATTACAATACTTATATCTATGCCAATATAAATGTTTTTTTATTACTTTTTGAAATTAATATTTTTTTATTTTCGGTTTTCTTCTGATTGTGAGTTGATAAATATTGAAAGTGTGTTTTAAAAAACATTTTGTGTTTTTTTATCTCAATTTTAATGTAAAGATTATATCGAAGCCAACATTTACGATTTTTAAGTACAGTGCCTATTCGCACACAGACTCCTTTGAAGGAAAAAATAGTCATATAAAAGGAACTACAAGCCCAACAATAATCATATGCACATGCTTTTATTGTGCGTTGAATACTGAATAAAACGAAGCCGGACCACAATATCACACTTTCCAACAAAGTCACCTACAAAAATGTTAATTAGCCTTGCACTTTAATCTCTAAAAAGTATTCGCTCACTCTCACAATGGTTCAATTCATGGAGCGTATTATTGGTCCACTTTTTTTTTTAAAGGAATGTGTATTGATCAATTTGGATTGGAATCCAACAGTTTCTTTTCTAGTTCTTTTCCTTTTTACTGTACTTATTTTGTATTTGTGGATTTGATTCAGTTTCAGAGTTTTTAAAAGTTCGCAAGGAAAAAATAAAAACGCGTGTTATTGAGCGACAAATTCCTGAGCAAATTCTATTAAAATATCACGTATACGACACAGAGCGACCACATAATTTAATCCAAAAATCATTGGTGATGAATTTACGAAGCGTTTTTTTTTCAAGATCTGTCTGTAAAGCTGGAACTTCTCGAATAAACATTAATCATCGTAGAATAAACAAACATTTCAGCTTTCCGATTTTATATACAACTTGTTTGAGCAAATATGCATGTCTAAAAAATAAGCTGTAATGTTTCGCAGATGAAAAGGAAATCAGCTATTTGAGTTAAAGGATTGAGTAAATTAGGGAGTATTATAAAACTCTACTTACACCTTCTCTTGTCTAGGATTTATACGCTGCAACTATTTGTATTTGTGTAATCTATTTATTCAGTTTAACTAATTTGAATTGAAATAACCTTCAAGGGATGGGTTATAGAACTGATTGCGAATACGACGTACTCAAAGGCCATACTTACATAACTACCTTATACCTACAATCCATTTTCAACGAAAAACTTCACGATGACAAATTAATGCCTTCATTACCCTTTATTACACGGAAGCTTGCGCTCTTCCCAGCCGAGCAGTCACATCCTTCCGCACCGCATAAAACTTATGCAAGCCCTGTCTCAATCCCAACCAATTAAGAGTGCCCGCCAATTTGCTCGTTAATAAACCATAACAACAAATTATTATGATTTAACTTCTTCTACAACTTCTTCAGACCACAAGTGCTACAGTCAAGTGCCACAAGTGTAACCACACACAGAAAAAAAAAAAAAACAATCGAGAGTGGCTCCACTCCACACGATGCTACACCAGACGATGATGACGATCAACGATCCGACAAGTTCAAGTTCAAAAGTGAGGAAATGAATCTCTTCGCCACGCAGCTCTGACTGGAGTCTTGTGCACGTCTCGTGAAAAGTAAAATTTCATGGAAGCCAATCGACTAAGTGAAATGCACAACGAAGCAGAACAACACGAGATGCTTCCCACCACCAAGCCACACGGAATCGGCGAAAGAAAATTACAGGTTCGGTAACTTGTAGCGTGCTGTTGTAGGAAACTTCAGGCACCCATGGGCGAAGATGAAAAGCCAAATCACCGTCGCCGTCGTCGTCGTCACCGTCACCAGGGCCTCCAGTGAAGATGGGACACCTCTAGGCATGGCACGGGTGTCTATCTGAACATCTGTGCCTGCGCTGTCTACCAACACTCGCGGAAAGATTGAAGAAGAAACCAAAAAACAAAAATGGACAACAACAACAATAAAAAAAAATAAGATGCTTTTGTGACGCTGGTTGAACTCGTGCAACCACTATGTTACGGGATTGTTTTTATTTTGGTTCGGTTGTATCTTTTTCTATGCTACTGCCTGCCTATCTTTTCGGCCTTTAGCGTTGTGGATATGAATACGAAAAACAAAATGAAAATATAGTCGCCGATGTATCTTTCTTTTATAAAACAAGATACTTTCATAGCTCACGATTTAGTAAGCGAAAGAAAGTCTCAAGGTGTTGTGCGGTATTAGTTTAGTTTAGTTTTCTTGGCTTTTTCAAAGAAAGTTTATAATAATTTGAAAAAGGTCTGTGACGAGCTCAAGGATAAACTAAACAAATATGTCTACAGTGCGGTTAACCCTGTTTTTGGCTGTAAGTTAATTTTCTTAAGCAACAAATCGAAAATTGTTTTTTTTTTTTGTGCCAAACACCTGTTCAGCCATGGACTGAAAGAGATAAAATGTTTTAAGTGAAAGTTAATTTTGCAAGTGAATGGAAATGCTAATGTCTTCCTTGAAGAGGATAATTTAAATTCAGTTGACTGTGCGGGAGTTTTATGTTTAGAGTTCCTCATATTTGGTTAAAAATAAATTTAGTCATATTGATTTTGTTGTTTCTTTTCAATTATAAAACATATTTTTTTGAGTGAGATCCTTTTATTTGAAAAGAAAACAAAAAATAAAAGAAAGTGGTGAACAGTTCAATAGAAATTATTTTGTGACATTAATCATTTCCAAAAAAGACTTGGCTTTTGTTCTAATAAACGATTCTTTTTGTTTTCCATCATTTCATAAATCTATTGTTACGGACTTGAGGATGAATATGACATCTTTGTTCTTGAAAGTCTTAAGCCTATTTTTATTTTGAGATGCCTGTTTGAGTTATTTAAATGGCTCAGACTTCTCTACGTTTGTGTTTTTTCCGGTATTTGTTCGATAAGAATATTTTGGAAAACGAATCTGAGTTACTGCGTTTCTTTCACATCAATGTAGAGCTAACATTTTTTTTTGTAATCTTTTGTTTTTGTTGACATATTTCTTTCAACGGAAGTGTGCTCTGTATTTTTTTATTTTGTGAAAAGTTCGATTTGTTTTGAGTTCATTTGAGACACGATTTGTGTGGTAAATTTTAAGGCGAAAGTAAGTTATCGGATGCTCACATCAAATACCTATTTAATAAACTCATCACTTAAGTTTGAACTGTTTCATCTGTGTCTGATTATTTTTCTGCAAACAAATAAAGAAAATTTCTGAAAGAAAACCAACGACAAAATTCAAATCCATGTATTTTCATCTTGGTACAACTAATTTTCTTTTAGAGTGGCCTTAATTATTACAATTCTATTGCAACTATACATTGAAGATCATCGTTATCTCAAAGAAGTCTTGAACTAGTAGACTAACTTAAATTATAATTTAGAAAACACTTCGATGGTACGATGACTCTTTTTTGCCGATAGTTTAATCCCTCATCCTTAACCTTTTCATGACCGAATTAATTTGCCATGAAAGTATACTGAGCCCGAATCAGCAACAAAGTGATCACTAGTAATTTTATAATCTGCCAGACCATAGCTTGATCACTAGTAATACTTTTTATAAAAAATATTTACCAGCAACCTCAAGATAATTTGACAAAAATAAACCTCCTTACTGAAAAATTGTGAAGAAGCTCAAACATATAATGTTTGCCTTTAGGCAACATCGACACTAAAGGGTTAAGAATAAAATATCTAAACAGAAGTCTACTGACCCGATCAATGCAACATGACTCGTACAGAAATTATTTTGTCCGTCACATATTTTATTTCCCCAAATGCTGTTGAAAAATGTAATATTTTCTCTTTTGACTCTGAAAAGATTTTTTGTAGACATAGCACTTATTTTATTCATATACATAAGTTGTTTCTTCCGAGGCTATTAAAAATAAAAGTTTCTTCTCTCTACTCTTCACAGATTATTTTTTGAGCTGACACACCACTCTTTATGCCCCTTTGATTATGATTATGATGAAATTGGGAGTGTCACCAAGCCACTTGTAGTGCGACCTTGAGATCTATTGTACCCCCTTGATTTAGGACTTTAAATCTGCCTTCATGGGTATAAAACATTATTTCACAAAATGAAAAACCTGATGTTTCATATCGTTTAAAACTCTGAATCAATTTTATATTCTACAAAATCAAAATCGACACGTTTTCGAATGTGATTTCCCTTTCAACTTCAACAGGTCTGCACAAATGGTTCTTTTATGTTCATCTTAATGGTGCCACTTCCCTAGAAATCGTGGTAGCAAACAACAAAGCTAAGTTCATTTAATATTCACTGCACTTTTTAATGCCACAGTGGGTTTTTATTGTGTCACACTTCTCTATTCCAACACATTAAATTTCAAGCATAAAAATCGATTTCAGCAGGTTGAAGATTCACTTAATGTCCCATTAAAAGAAAGTGGACTGACCACAATACGGACACGAGAGTTAATTGAGATCTTTCTAATAAACTCAACGCTTCTCCTTTCATGAATTCTGTCGACTATGATTTATGTTCCCATGATCCACTTACGCACGTTTCCACTGGACGCATTTAATTAATCATCTACTTTACTTAAATGGTCTTTTCAACGAGTGGCGCCTTCTTTTGAGGAAATTTTTGCGACAAACTAACGTCAGTTTCCCATGCTTCATGCCTCTCACACGATGCGGTGAAGCGAAAACAAAAAAAAAATCAATTTTATTTACGATCTTTCAAGTTTCCGTTTGTTTTTTAATTACCGTGAAAATATCGATTAAACTTTATTACAACATTTATTATACAATTTATGCAATAAGAAATAAATTCTAATTTCACTTGTGTGGCAGGCAAAAGTATTTCGTTTTCTTTCACGCCCAAGATCGAAAGCGTGACAACGAATAAAACGCTTTCCTGAAGAATTCGCCACGCAGGTAGCATTGAGAGATGCATCTCATTTGCCATGTGACGAGTGTTTTAATGCTCAGTGAGGAAAAAGTCGCGTGCCTTATCAGTATCGAAGATGGGGATGTGGTTAAAAAAAAAACCCCAGTTGAAAGCTTTTTTGTTGATTGCAATTAAATCTGCAAATCTGCGACGAACTCTCTGGTTCATGGTGGATAATAAGTTAGTGACTTTCTTGCACAATAAATTTAAACGTTCAAATCACCTTTCAATAGATTACTGTGAAGTTGTAAGGAAGTTTATCATGAAATTGGCTTTTAAAAGTCATTGAACGCAGTCAACTTGGTGACAGTAAAGTGATGAGCAAATACACAAATAAGGATATTAGGAAATTCGGATAAAGATATTTCGGTTGGACCACTATTTCTGGTTTTTTGATAAATTTTGACAGTAAAAGATTTGGTTATATGGAATCACTAAAAAAAAATCCTTCTTGAAGAACTTGTGATAAACTTATTTGGTATAAAAATTAATAAGCGGGCTAAATGTACAGAGCTAGGAGAATACTACATTGAGAAATAAAGTGTTATTCCCCCGAAAAAAAAAAAATAATAATTTATTCAACAGTCATTGACGTGTCAAACTACACCACTGATCGAAGGGAATTAATGCCGAAGTGTTTAAAGAAGTCAATTAATTTACACGCTGGCCACTCTGTGGCCAAATAAGAGTTTATTTTCAAAAATTAAATAAAATGAACAAAATTACACATTTTCCATGTACAGCAAGCTTCCGATAAACCTCTGTAAATAGAAGCATTCTCACAATCCCCTGAAAAAGTGAACAATATTTTTTTTCTGAAATCTCCGTAATTGGAAAACCTCTGTAATTCTAAGTATTTTCGTGGTTTCCTGAGATTTGAATTATCCAACTTTTACTGTATTACGAACTTATAAATAAGAGCAAACATTCCCATTAATTATGAAATACAACGTCGTTCAAGTGGCTGCCTCGGTTTCGCGGTATTCTGTCATTCCAATTTTTCGAGAACTCGTTGATGGTTTCGGGCTGTAGCTCACGGATTGCTTGATATTGATGATATTGACCGTAAATGCTTGAATCATTTATGTATTGTTGACATTAGATCGGTTCGTCACTGTTCCCCACAAAAAAAAAATCCAAAGGAATCAAATCGCAACTCAGAAGGGGCCAATTGACATCGCCAAGACGGTTGATGACACGATTTTTTAGTAACGCAGTGCTGTGTAGCACACAGCACTTATTTTGGGAATAATTCTTCAATGTTTTCCAAAGCCACTAATTCATCTTGTGGAGGAATGATACTGACTCTCTATTCAGCAATATTTCGATCAGGAAACAGTTGTCAGTGGTAACATAACAATTGATTAAAAAGAAACTACTAAATGGCCTCAACTACAACTAAAGACTAGTGAAAAGAGCTTCTTTGGAGATCTTTTGAAAACTAAATAGAGACTTAAAAAAATACTGTGTCTAGAAATAAAATGTTTCTCCTCCAAAAAAAAATGTATTTTATTCAGACTTACTGAATTGTGTTTCTACGAATAATGAATGGCAATGCGCCTAAACAAGTCAATTATTTTGCAAAATATGTGTGCCGACATTCGATAAAAAGTAGGGCTTAGTAATTAACCTCTTTCTTTATCAGTAAAGCTCAAATGTTTTTGACATCAAAACCGAGTCCCCGCAGGCGCCTTAGTCATCCCAACAAAAAGTGAGTTTTCAAAAGACCCGATTTTCGACTTATCGCTCTGCGCTGATGATTACACTTGGGCTGAAGCTGGTTCATTCTGCTGACGACACTCTTTTGTCTAGATCATCCCATTGCTTAAAAATCATAAATACAGGTCACTTGAATGACTCAGTCCTGGCAATATTTTGTCTGACTGGAAAAATTTCACATGACAGACAACATGCCCCACAGACCCCATTGAATTTAATTTTTCATCATCAGTTTCCTACAAATGAAATGATGAAAACAATTTAAAAACTATGCTTCAAGGAGTTTTGTGCATGACTCTAAAGCAGAACCAAACAACACAATGCATTCAAAAATGAGCTGGCCCTTAAACACAGCTTGCAGCTATGACACAGAGAAATTAAATTGTGTCTAAGGGCGCATAGGCAGCAACTCTCACCAGTATATTGAAAGAAATGAAAAAAAAAAATATCTGTTTATACGAGAGTCCATGCTTTCTCTTTAGAAAATATAAAGAAAATATTTTTCTTTCTCTGTTTATTAATTCTAGTGACTAAGAAGCAAAGGTTCATTGAACATTAGCTCGCTTAATTAGATACAGACAATGGTATTCAACACCATTCATTGAACATTAGCTCGCTTAATTAAATACAGACAATGGTATTCAACATCATATTTTTGGATTACGTCTAAGTAAATCTTAAAGAACGATAGCGAGTTTAGACCATTGCACACTGGGGCCGATGTATAGAGAATATGCCCAAAATTGAAAAGTCTATTACAAAAGATGGGTATGAATAAGATAAAATCTCTCGTTAAGTAGTTAAACTTTTAAGGCGTTAAAGGTCGCAGACTTAGTACGCTAAGCCCTGAAAGGTAGGCCTTTTTGTAAAAAGTAAGAAATGTGTTTTGTTTGTTGGTCATTCAAATTTAAGAATTATATATGTATGTCGCACTAATTTAAACTAAATTCTAAACTAAAATTCGTACTAAATAAATACAAATTCTCTTCTCTTCTTCTTTCCAACCATACCCATCTTTATAATAGACTTGTATATTTTAATTTTGAGTTTTGAGCATGCTCTCCATACAACTTGCCAGGTGGCTAACATCGTCTAAGGTGGCACAAGTTGCGTTTACATGAGTGACTAATCAACAGATCAAGTCAAACGTCGCAACTGCAAGTAACTTGTCATAAAAACAAGCTCTGGATTTGTGTTTCCTTCATTTGAACTCCAACTGCCCACTCGATCACCCTGGCCATGCCACTGACTGCTCACAGATCACAGATGTAGTCAAGATCGATCGATGGGTATACCTCCCAAGATCTTTTAGAATAATCTGACTAGGTCAAATCATATTTAGAACAGTCAATATCAAGGCAATTAGCTCGTATTTGCTTAAATTAAAAAAAAAAGGAAAATACTAATTAATCCATTTGGTGTGTCATGCAGAAACGCCCCGCATGCGGCCAGAACATGTGCCCTACTTTGCACTGGCTATGCAAATAAATGCCTCTCAATTCGTCATATTCGCACGTAACAGACCCGTTCAAATGAATAACGCGACGCATAGCCGAGCGAACTAAAAGAGTGGTCTCCTTCAAGTCCGAAATTGCCTGCGGGTAATATAAAGTGGCCAATAGCTGGGCAATTACTCACTGCACTTAATTACCACATGCATGGAGACAGCTAACGATAACGAATAAATGAATTGGCATTGACCACACTGATCTCGCGAAGAGGGCGCAGCCCAAAATGCGTTAAGAGAGACTCGATTCGATTTGATTTAAGAAAACAAAAGTTCTGAAGTAGGTCTCTGTCTGAATCTATAAATAGTTTTTTGGTATTAATTTCCATTCAGCAATTTAATCGTCAAATTATCAAAAGCCACAAGCCGCTCTCAAACAAAACACCATTACATATCATTTCCACTCGATTAATGGTCTCGGATTAATTGCTGAATTAATTCGCCCACCATTCGGCCACTTTCTCACGCTCACCATCAGTGAAAGTGCAGCTTACTGGCGAGTAAATCAACGTCTGAGCACCTCCCCAAATGCAGAAAACATAAAATTGCACTTCAGGAACTGACTGGAATTTGCTGGCGGGCGCATGTTGCATGCAACGCAGTATAACGTTGCCCATGCGCAAGATTGCAATTTACGATGACAGCGAAACCAGTTTGACAGATCGAATTGAAATTGAATCAAATGACGATTACAACAACATCCACGAAGGTGGTGGTACTGAGAAAAGTTCAACGATTTCTTTTAATGACAGCCGTTACGAATGGACCAGTCGCCCGGCTGCTGTCGTTGTGGACCTGGTCTAAGATCACCGCCATTCGTTTGGCATTATCGACTGCCCGGATCAACTAAACGACTTGAGAATGCTGCTCTTGGTTAGTGGTGGTGGCGTACACGCACAAAGTTTTGAACTTGGAACAGTGAACAGCGGTAACACACCTAACTTTAAAATGCAACAAATCACTTGTGGGGGTCGAGAGGAGTGGCAAAAGACAAAAACTTAAAAAAAAAAATATATAAAATGCGTGTTTGACCTAAATTTTTTTTTCATATGGTGCGAAACAACACGCGGGGCTTTACAAGCGACTTGGCTCGGGTTCTACTTCTAAGACCCGGCCGAAGTTGATGCATGCTACGCTGTCAGTGGCTATTATTAGGTAATTAATTTTTTTCGAGTTTTGAAAAATGGTAATTTCCGTTGGCTGCCGATGGAATTTCTCCACGTCGGACCCATTTGGAACTTTTATTTTAAGCCTCAGAGAGAAAGGTCGTTGTGGTTGAAATATGATATTTGAGGTCGTCTTGATTCATGGGAGTCCGATGATATAACGACACAGACAGAAAAATGTGGAGTTCTACAAAAAAACGAGTTGACCGCAGCAGCATGGTAGCTGTCACAAAAAGCATGTTGTCTTGACGTAATATGTGCCCACTTGATGGTTATGTCAAGAAAGGTGTGATGGAAAGCCAGAAAGTCTGGTTGGACATCGTTAACTGTTTGTTGACAGTTTTCAGATTAAATAAGACAAAAAAAACGTGCACTACAAGAAAATTTTAAGTTAACCTTTTCATGACTGCTCCTCATTCTGACCCCAGAAAAAAATATTTTGCACTTCAGCAAAAACGAAGTAAATAATGCCGAGTATTTTATTGCATCAGAAAATGTCTGATGAACCGAAATCGGGTTTTACTATGAACTTAAGACACTTTTACTGCAATTGCGTTAATATTCTTTGAGTAGTCATCAGATGAAATTCATGTTGTACATTTACAAAGGGTTAACGACTCGATTGCATGGAGATAGAGCGTTTAAATTTAACTCAAAAATATTGAAAATCCGGCTCGGTTGTTAACATGCAGCGTAAATTCCATCCTGCGGTCAATCGCAGGCAATTTATGGCACTGTGGAGAAGTTTGAACGTAAGTACACTTTTGACCTTACGCCGCTAGACAGAGCTGGCTGCGGTATAAAGAAAACACAGCAACCAGCAGCAAGAAAACCCCGAAATATCGATTGCACGTCGATCAGTTGGCTATCGTTAGAAAGCGAGTCTAGCTCATTTTATGGTTGGCTTTGCAAATTGTGCAGATGTAAAAATCGAACACGGGTGACCACAGACATCGGCATGTATTAGCCAATAGGGCGTTGCATAGTGGTTCCATGCCTGAACAAAGCGGCTAAAATTACTTTGCAGTTTCAAGATATTGGAAAGCTATTGGTTGGTAGTTAATTTGGAGGTTCTTATTACGAAAATGTCTTTTGTTTTACACACATATATCATTGATCTAATGCTAAAATGTGACTTTAACACATTGAATGCCACACCAATTACGAATAAACTTAGTGCCGGTCACCGGTGACTCCCATGGTATTCAACGTGTTAACAACGATTAGTATAGGTATCTACATTTATTAAAGACCACTAAGTAAATACAGTAGTCTCTCGATAATCTTAGAGGTGTCTACATTACTGGAACATTTTTTTCAGTTCTTATTAACGGTTCTAAATAACTTTGCATTCACCATAGCCACCACACACACCATATAAAGCACAATTTCTATATTAATATAAGGTTTAGGTGATTTACATTTTAGATAAATTCGTATCATCGACGGACTACTGTAATATTTTAAAGCCAAGAGAAATATTCCATTGAAGCTTAATTTGCCAATGAAAATCATTTCAACAAAAAAATCGAATGAACAATTTTGCAGAAGCGATTCTTATGTTTCTAATATACGTTTTGCTGCACAGTTTCGCTGACTTTTTTTTTTAAAGAATTAACATCGGATTAATCGATGTTTTATCGAAGAGCGTCTTCGTCTTGTTATTGATGATCTTTCGAGATAAACAACAATTTCTTTGGTATTAAACCATTCCAATCGAATGCAACTCCACAGATAGTTAAAAATCTTCCGTAGAGTAGAAAAACTGATTTTTTTTTGGATACATTGGGGGGAAAAGTTAAAAGTTTAACTCAGTATACAATACTCAGTATTAATGCATCCACAAAGACCGATTAATGCATCCTGCGGACCTCATTTCAGAAGTTCTTTTTTTCGAAATGAGGATGGTGACTATATGCTTGAGTTCCAATAAAACTGCGCAACCCGTGTTTCATAGTTGGCAAGAAGAAGAACTTTGCGCTATAATGCAACTAGCATTTCATTTTACTTTCTTTTAAGCATGGTAAAGTTAATGTTTAATATGTGTTATGGATTTATTAGTAAGAGTAAACATTCCCATTAATTATTAAAAAAAAAACGTCGTTCAAGTGGCTGGCTTCACAGTAGCACATTCTGTCACTTTTTTAAGACCTTGCTAATGGTTTCGGGTTGTAGCTCACGAATTGCTTTAAATGCTTACATAGCTTCCGTCGTTCGGTCTTTCACGGCTCTTCACAAAAAAAAGTCCCAAGGCCTTGCAGCTCTGAAGCAGCCAATTGACATGTTTAAAACATAATACAGTTTGGAAAAAAACGCACTGATTGACTTTGGTTTTCAATATTTTCCAAGGTTGTTCAAGCGTAAAGCGAGCCATTTCGTTTTGCGCGAGTATAGTACTGACCAAGATTTTGAGCGAAAACCCGCTGCGAATAAAAAAGAAACCACTAGATGGCCAAGGTTTGGCTTAAAAAGAAATCAGTTTTATATATCACACATTAATTTCGTTATGATTTTTTGGTCACCCTAGCTTCGTTTAAGTTTAACTTTAAGTTTCATTTTGTGAGTTTTAATCCCAATTGCCTTCTTTTCTTTCAGACCTTTGTATTCACGACCAACACAACTTTCGGAGAAACCACAAAAAATGAGACCAAGAACGTTGAGCAAGCGCTGCAAACAAATTCCTCAATGCCGCCCCTCTTAGATGCGACAGCATCTAAGCTTGTGCGATATCGAAGCAAACCACCTCCACCAGTGACTTACTACCGATACAAGACACAAGGATATAAGCGCCCCAGACCCCGGGTGAAGATCCCGAAACCAAAGTATGGACCACCACAAATCTATGGAATCCAAGAACCTAGCGGCTACTTTAAGAAGAAGCCTGAGGTCTACACAACGACACAGTCCTACAAACCGGCATATAGCTACGACGAAATACACTACGAGGTGAGTTCCGAGTACCCACTGCTGGAAAGTATACCACTCTCGAATTACGAAAGCCAAGTGATGGACTTGGAGTTCTACGGTGATTCTTACTCGAAGAAGAAGACACCGCAATATGAATATTCCAAGCCGCAGAAGGCACATCCACCTCAGCGTCCACACAAGTCATACGGCATTCCAAAGGAGACCGTCTACAGCTCTTACGACACCTTCTCTGGCAATGACTACAAAACGCAGTACGTTGCCAAGCCAGAAATTCATTACGAGGTCTCGTACCACGAGGAACCTCCAAAGCAGAGTTATGAAGCGCCTTCACATCAAAACGAGGACTACGAGCAGTTTCCTCCCTACGGACCGCCTCCTAAAGAGTCGCACCAACCGGAGCAAGTGTCATACCAAGTACCGAGCAACAGGTACGAGCCACCTCTCCAAACCTATCACCCGAGTGAACAACCTTCGGATGGCACTCCCTACCAGGTGTATGACAAGAAGCTGCCAAACTCTGGCTACAACCACTTTGCGGAACCGCCAACCGACATCCACATAACTTATTCTCCAACCTATGAGATCAATCCACTGCCGTCGCCCAAGCAAAAGCCGCCGAAGACCGGTTATGGTGCTCCACCGACTGACTCCTATGGACCACCGCCCAGTGGTCCGCCGAATGACAGCTACGGACCTCCTAGCGACAGCTATGGACCTCCTAGCGACAGCTACGGACCTCCAACTCACAGCTACGGCCCTCCAACTGACAGCTACGGGCCACCCACATACAAAACTCCCACAGACTCGTACAATCAGCCAACCAGTGGACACTTCGCCGAGCCTCCAGAGACATACCTGCCTCCATCTCATCACCCGGAGGATCTCCCGCTCAACAAAAACCACATGCCTCCAGGATACGACTATCCAAAGAGCAGTTACGAGGTTCCTCTTTACGACGCAGTTCCCTTTAAAACAACCACGCCCGAGCAAGACTACTTTCCTCCCAATCACGTGGCGGCCATTCCTCAGCACGAACACGTTTCCGAGTCTAACAATCACGTTCAGCACATGACGCCACACACCCGCTTGTCGATAGCCTCTTCGCCTTCCACCACAATCACGACAACAACGACGACAGCCCATGAGCCAGTGCAAGAGGCGAACAACAAGGTGCAGCGCTACGTGCCTCGTAAGAGCCACACCAAGCACGCCAACCGCTTCGAGACGACCTCGAAGTTCTCTCCGAAAATCGCCGAGCCAGAATCCTCTGAGGCGCCATCCTCGAAGTACTTGGACAAAATCGTTTCCACCAGCACCTTCAGACCTCGCCGCAAGCGAAAGCGCACACGAGTGCCAGGGACAAAGAAGCATAATCTCGACACGCCAGAGTTGAAGGAAGCCTTCGAAGCTGGTCACGATCAACGCGACGAACCAACAGCTCACGCCTCGAATATCAAAGAAAACGTCGACACTCGGCAGCAGAGCGTCACGAATGAAATCCCAGTGCGAATGTTGAGCGACTTCTCGCCGTCGCAGTCCTGGAACCCCATGAGGATACGCACAAAGCAACCCAATCCGACCCGAGGTCAGCGAATAGCTCAAACGCCGTTGAGCGAACTCAAGAACATCGAGGTGCTGTCCATCGAGAAGTCCCATTCTCACAGCTACTACGCTGGAACCGTTCCGCCCCGGACGAGAGGTTATGTCACCGTCCAAATGAGCACAGTTCCAACGACAACGTTCACCGCGAACGATGCCGTGCAGCCAACGAGGAGTTTGGCCATCGACAAGACTTACTTCAAGACGAAAGACTCCGACGAGGACTACCTGTACGACGGCACGGGCGAGTTGCCGAAAAATCACAAGTTGTTTTAAGATGTTAGGTGTTAGTGAGTAGTCTAAGATTAGTTGGTATTTAGTTATTTATTTTATTCTAACGCGCTGTTGGACGGGGAAAAGATCGAGAATTGGGTTTTGTTCACGACCGAATAAATGTCTTTTTAATACATAAAAGTTGTTTGTTTTTAAGTCGGTTTTGTTTAAAGTTCAAAAAGAAAGCTGGGACTTGACTGACAGACTTATTTGGCACTCATTAATTTCGATGAAATTTTACAGGCAGACTCCTTGCAGACATCGTATCGGCGTGTTCTTTCTAGATTAAGTTTGACATTAAATGAAAAATGCATCCAAGGCGTAAAAAAGAGGTCAAAAAGGAGAACGTCTTGGTCTAACCCGGATTGATGAAATATTTGAACTACACTTTTTAGAGACTTAAAAAAAAAACAAGTTATGCCGTTACTGCGTTCTACTTATACACTGCGTTCTACACTACAGTAGCCCCATTGATTTTCTCTTTTTTTAACATTCAAGCGGAGATACTGCTTCATGAAGAACTCTAATATTTATGGATGAAAGTAAGAAAGTTTTGAATTGACAAAAAACGAACTAGTATTGGAATTTTTTACGACGACTATCTGATAAGCTAGGGACGCAACATGGCGTTTGGATTACACACAGTCACTAAAAAAAACTATTTGCACACCCAATTTTTTGATGATTTAGTGGTAATCGGAAGAGTTTTTATAGACTGTTATATATGAAAAGAGCAGGAAAAACCCTGTCTTAAAATATAAAGATTGTTATAATAATTTATATTCCACACAAATCTTTTCCATCGGATCCAAAAAAAATATACAAAATACAATGAACTTCACAATATATAGTATATATTGGAACGCCAAGCACTGAACTTCAAAGCAAGAGCTAAGGCCTACAGTAAAACGTGTTGATAGGTATGTAATGATATGTTGCCGCATGACTTACAAAGAAGTTGGAAGCTTGGATGGATGGATGAAATTTTGCACGATTTTGAGATTATTGATATTTTATGCTAACACCGTCAATGTCGAAATGCAGTGGTCGTTTTCTTCGAATAGGACAGAGTGAGTCCTTAAAAATGGGAAAGCCGCGCAAGGTATACGATTGTATATTGTCCGTCAACAACTTGGGACGTCTTCCCAATTAGAGACGTGAACCTTATACAAACTTCGTGCATTGTCTAGTGATGTGAAGTTAGAAAAAGAGGATTTTCGAACGAATCTGACCTAAAGGATGCATTTTTAAGGGACGGGTTTAGGAAGGTTCTGGAATTTTTCGTAATCTTATCGATTTGAGGCTTTAGAGATTAAAAATCATCAAAGCAAATAGACTGCACACAATATAGGTATTATTTGTACTTGTAGCTTATTTATTTCCATTATATTTCGCTAAAAACATAATGTGTGCAAACACTTGACAATGAATTTTTTTTTTAGTAGTAGTAGTACTAATTCTCAATCGATTCTAACGATCTTTATATTTTAAGTTCCTGTCCTTTCTTTTCTAAATAACATATACAGCACTACACAAATTTTTCTGATTAAAACATCAAAAAACTGGGTGTGCTGATTTTTTTTTTTATTGACTATAGGAGTTCTTTTTTGACATCTTTATTTCTTTCTGATAATGAGCCGAGGAGTGAAGTTTCTGGAAAAACATTACCTTAATGTTTTTTTCTTTTTTGTTGTTAAACTCTTTTTTTATGCGGTGAAACTATCAAAGTGATATTTTAAGAATGGATACTATTATGCATAATTCACATCGAAAGGCTCCCCATTTGTTTGCGGATAGAAGTTGAGCAAATGAAAAAGACCCCAGTTCTTCTAAGTTCTTCTAAGAAGGAATGTTTAGCCCTTTCATGCACAGTGTTGTTTGTGTAGACCATTCTACATACCGTTATCCTTTCGTCCTTGAATTTGGCTTAGTTGATAAGCAAGATTTTAGCAAAAAATATTGTTTTTTGGTTTGGAATAAAATGTGATCATAAAAGGGTTAATACAATCCACAGACCAAGTGTGTGAAGCGCTTAAGATTGTAGATTGTAGACTTTAAAAACATTATGTTACTTGGAATCAGCGGCGTTTGTGGACCCTAGACTAAGAAACCGAATTTGGCACGTAAATTTTGACGACGTAACACAGATTGATAAATCCTGACACTACACACCAGGAATAAAAGACAAATATTCAGCACCCGACTGCATACGTGATACAAAAAAAGAAAAATGGTTCTATCGTTTTAGGTTAGGAAATTATGTTTTTGGAAGGGTTAGAACTGTTGGAATATCGTCGGGAAAAGTTTCTCGTGCTAAAAGCACACTTATTTGCAACATTTGGATATTTTACAGGGTTAGATATTCTGTAGCAGATTTCAGCGCAAATAAAAAAAAAAAAAAGACAACCAGAAGCCCACCGAATCTTTGGTTATTGTTCTTGAGGTGTCGAAACATTTTTTCATCTTTCTAAAGTTCGTTAAATTGCACCCTTTTTATAAGGAAAAGAGGTAAGTTAAATAAATAATCAAACTAGGCAGGAATTAAAGTTATTTCTCTTGGAAAAAAAAAAGCAAATGAAATAAAACGGCTGAACATTTAGATATAGATAGAAAAACAGAAAGAAGTAGCAGAAGAAATGTGGATAATGAATATAAAAAAATGTTGACGATCATTCTCAATAACTAAATTTATCAAAATATTAGTTCCAAGGTATAGTCGTAAGAAAGGGTTAACAACAAATACGACGTGTTAGAAATAAGGATACAGTTGGAGAATGTCTGAGAGCCGCTTATGAAGCATGTTGGAATTTCTGTAAATTGTATTCACGAAAAAAACAGAGGACTATACATTTTTTATATAAAAGTTTTATTTTATAATCAGAATACCAAAGCCTCGCTTTGCGTGGATAATTAGGACCAGACAAACACGGCGCAGATTGAATTAACGATTTTCAGGGATTTCAATCTTATAATTCCCATGTATTGTAATTTTGTAAACGACGCAAATTGAAATAAGACGCCGCTTCAAAACCATTATCATTTTTAAACGGCGAAGATAGGAACGACGAAAACAGAGTCTTTGGTATAATAACTTTGATTTAAAATTGGAACCGATTGTTATTTATCAATCAGTGTCCCAGCTGGATCTTGTAAGCCTCCCAGCCTAAGATCTTTGCTTAAAGTTTTGGTAGAATGAATAAGCAAGGACGGGCCAAAAAAGAAGAGCACCATCAAGCTAATGTCTTTGGAAAACTTTTAAGCCGTACGCGAACGAAGTCGCGAGATTGCCATTCATAGTCACTAACTCTACATTGTGTACTCACCATTTTCTCAATAAAATTCCGCCACTTCTTGCTGGTGCTGTACATTTGGAAATCGTTGAAAAATACTGGACCCGATGAAGTCGGTGGTAGATCCGGTAGATTGGAATCGAGGTGAAATACGGCACGACATTTCTCCAACATTGCCTTCATGACTGGCATAAGGAATGAGTACTGCTCTGGATTTCCAACTGAAATGGATAAACACAAAAATTGTCACACACCACCTGTGATTTTAACTCCTCTAACTCACCTTCTATAGCATCGTCCAAAGCTTTGTTTATGCTAAACAACAAGTATGCCAATTCAGCTGGATCTTCTGTGTTCCGACTTTGTAGAATCGCATGCAGCTTTGCTGTGGCCATTGCCACCACCCCTGGATTTGGGTGATGGGAACACTTCAACAGCAATCCCAAGCAAAGACGAATCATATCACCCCAGTCATCCGAAGAGGACTGTTGGAATACCATGAGTGCGTCCAACAGAGCCAACACACCATCGAGTAGCTTTGTTGAGCACTTCTTTGATTCATCTTCGTTTGATCCCAGAACTACGAGGTCATAGACCATCCGAAGGATTTGTGATGCATTCTGAAAGAAATGTCATTGGTGAGATCACGGTGGTACCCGACTTGACGTGGAAACTTACTTCTTGATTGATTAGGGTTTGATTGCCGTGTTCCGAAAGGTCGAACAGAGATGCTTGAACTGCCATTTCAAGAATTCGAAGTCGCAGCGAGAGATGGGAGGCTATGAGTTCGTTGTTTAATGCAAGAAGATTTATACAACCGAGAACTTGACCACGTTCCTGCAATGCATGTGAGTTACAAAGGAAAAACAAGCATAAAACATGAAAGTTCTACCTTCCAGCAATGTGGGTGATCATTTCCAACGCCTCTCCAAAAGATCGTAAACAAAACATTCGTGACTAAGTACACCAACTGCTCCTCGGTGTCTACATCGGCATCAGGAGAGAAATCAAATGTTGCCACCTGCAAAATAAAATCAGTTACGTGTTACGATTGTGCGTAATGCTAGATTGCTTACATCAAAGGAGTCCTTATTTTTGGCACTGCTTGTTGGCGATTGTGTAGAGCTGCCCGAGCTGTTCGATGATGTCCTCTGCCTTTGCGGCACAGACTCAGTGGTGTACTCCGAAGACCCGCCCATGGTAAGCGATCCGAATGTGTCTTGAATCTCGGACGTCGTCTGTCGTATCACAGAATAGACACTGGCTATATTCTCCGCCACCGCTCCCGAAACTGAACCGGCTAATTCTATAAAGGAAAGGCATATAAACAGAATGATGAACACCTTTCGTGGGTTTACCTTTAATTTCACTTTCAATGACATTCGCAGCTTCAGTCACGCTGGCTTGAATTTCATTCAGAATCAGTGCTCCGTCCTTGCCCTCACGCTGCAGCTCTTCCAGGTCCACTGTGTGCTCACAGAAACTGATTAGATCAGACTGATTGAGAAAGTCTGCGTTGTCTTCCAACAGGACGTCGTTTAGGTTAATCCCAAAGCTCTTTCGCTTTTCCTCATCCGGCTTAACGTTCGTAATTGGCTTTCGAATCAGCAGCCGGGCGATGGATTCCTGCCAACCTGATTGTTTGGCAATTGACTGAGGGGAGTTCTGCTTAATGAACGTTGTCTGGAGAAGCCTCTTCGAAATCTCCAATTTCACTGGCAATTCACAGCTACTAATGTGATGTACGAGAAAAACAAGACCTGAGTAGTCGGCATCGGACGACAGAATCTCATCAACCAAGTGGAACAAGATGGTTGAGCTTAGCGTCATCGGTATCATGTAGGAGAAGAATCCCGCGTACAGAGAACTTTCAAGTGATGTTTCATGCAGACGGAGTATTTGCTTGTATTTTTGATGAACTCGTGAAGTCGACAGAAGGCAATCAATGAACTAAAGAAGACATCAGGTACTAGAGGTCGTGTGAATAAATAGGCCGAACTTACCCGAATGGCAGCCTCCTGCACTTCGACTCCGTAGACCTTCTCGATGAAGAAGTTGTACAGAAGATTTGCGGTCTGTGGTTCGTGAAGCAGCAAAATCATTTGATCCCTGCAGTTCTTGCTCTTCAGGTGGAAAATCATCATCTCGAGGAACTCAATCAGAATATGTTCATGCTTAACTGAAGCCAGGAATGACACAATCATATGAATCTCCTTCACATTCACATCCTTCTGAATATAGAACCGAACAATGGCCAACAAAGTCGACCGAATTGTCACAGCATCGTCTGCCGTGATGTTGTCCGGTGTTCCATAATACTGCCGAATGATGTCCAAGAAGAACTGAACGCCAAACTTCTTCCGGAAGTACTTCCGGTCATTCTTGATCATTGCACTCAGATACTGCACGTGGCCCAGTGTGATTTGGAAGTACATCTTCGACCAAATGCCAAAGTTAAATGCGATCTCTGTGTAGAGTGACTCCAGGAGATTCGTATTCACTGTGGATTTCTGATTGAGGATGGATTCGATGAAGAGGTGCGTGGCCATCAGGGCATTCACGTCGAATTGCTTGGCGCTGCATTTTTGCAGCATCATTCCGATGATCGACAGGCATTCGCTGTTCAAGAGGTTCTCCTGGTTATTCTCATGATCGTGGGTGAGGTAGCGGAGGAAACACATAAAACTCGCCACTGGATGTTGAATCATTTTCCACTCTGTGTAGGAGTTCGATGAGAGAACTTCCCAGTCGGAGAACTCCTCCATGGTGGGTGTCTTCACTGGCTCCGCTGCGGGTGTTTCCGATTCGCTGCTCTCAGTTGAGAGGGAGAAGTCAGTTTTTTCTTTGGTGATTCGGTGTAGAATGGGCAGGAGTGCCTGAATGCCTCCAATGCTGTTGATTGTGTCCTGAAATGGATATCCCACATTATCATGAATTCTCCACTGTTCCCCAGCTACTTACCTGAATTTTAACGATGCGACAATGCTGTGCGCTGATTGTGCCTGGGAACTTTCCGCTCGGAATCAAGTCCGGACAGTAATCGTTGCTAAATGCCCCGGCTGAGTAGCAGAATACAAACCTCGAAGTGAGGTCCATCAAATCGTTGTCCTGCGAGAAGATGGAGGCAAAGTTAGCTGCTCCATCGAAGATGGTTTTGATGTTCGTTGTGGGCTCAGCCAGCAAGATCGATCCGATTTGTCCCATGAGGCTTATCTGCTCGCCAAAGACAGTGTCCTGCATGCCGATCGGGAAATTCTTCACATTCGGATCGAAAGATGTGGCACTTGTGCGCAGAGGGAGGGTAAAATAGTTCGACACATTTGTCGACAATGTCCTCTCAAGCAGACTGGGTAACATGCCGCGGTAGGACGACGGCGAAGCAGTGGTTTCCTGAGAAGCTGAGCGACTTAGTCTGTCCGTGGATGTTTGCTCGTTAAAGCGTGATGGCAACTGTGCTGATCCAATAGCACAGAAACAAAATGGCTGAAACACAAAATGGCTGCTGTTGAGTGAATATCTGAAGATACATTTAAGCACTCACCTCGTTTACTGCTTGAACCTTCAGAGTTGCACTCAGCTTTTGAATAAAGTCCACGTATACGTTAATTTGACTGTAGGAGAAGGGACGCTTTGGCGGTGTTATGGCCACTGTGACGTAGTGCCACTGTCCGTCGATAAGAGTTTTTGACATCACTGATGAGGTGAGGTATTCTCTGCGTGTCAGTGCAGCAACGACTATGTTTCCACTGCTCTGAATGAAGACCTCAAAGCCGGTGTTGCTACTGGTGCGGAGGCTGAAATGAAATGGATCTCGTGATGATGGAATTATAAAATTAGGCTGATGTTTTCTTACTTTAGAAGCATTCTGCGGTAGTTTTTCCCTCCACTATCTTCGGCAATGTCGTTTAACTTCAGCAAAATGTGAAAGATGAAGCCGTATGAGCCAGACATGGACCAAGTTTTTATGTCAGGAACGATAATTCCATTGCTTTCGTTGCTTAGGTTAAAGTATTGCGAACATAGATTGCCGTTGGTGAGGCTTTGCAAGGAAATTGTAACTAAAGTCTAGGGGGAAAGCAAATTAATTTCAGTTAGTAAAACTTGTTGAAATAAAAGATCAGAGTTATTGGAATTGAATGGAGCCTTATAAGGGAACACACGTGACTAGCTCTAAATTTGTTTGTTCTTACAAGATTGCTGTAATCATTTAAAAGAAACCAAAACCACAAACTCGTTACAAAGATTGCAAAATTGTGCGAAATAAAGGGTGGGCCATCTAGTGGTTTCTACATAATTTATAGATTATTTTGACATTGACAGCTGCTAGTAAGTAAGTAAAGCTTGAATAACGTTGGGAAGTATTGAAAACTTATTTCCAAAGTGAGTGTTTTGTAACCCAGCAGGAAGCAATAAAGCACCAACTACGCTTACTGTAGGCAAGTTTATGCTCACGAGACTGGTATGCTAATGTTAATGGACAATATTCATGGTTCCCGTCGTTGCGTACAGAGGAAAATGATGGTGCTTTGGCCAAGAGTGCAAGACTCAATCTACGAATACAAACTCGCCATCGATCTCAACAGCTTAATATTTCACGCACTAGAAGAAGGATTCTGCACAAAGATTTCGCATTGTCCGCTTAAAAGGTCCAATTGACTTAGCAATTGAAGACACACAAGCATCCGCTTTGTTATCGCAGTTTGGGGATTAGAGTAGCTTGAGCTGGACAACGGTTTTGGACGAAAAATCTTCTCTGATGGGCACCTTTTCATCTCGGCCGCTACTTTGACAAAAAAAAAATTGCTGCATCTGGAAAAAGTCGCACGTTATTGTCGAGAAGCCAATGCATCCACACAAAGTGACATTTTGTTGCGGATTGTGGAGTGGTGGTCTCATTTGACTTTTTTTCTTTGAAAATGAAGCTGCGAGCCACGTTTCTCGCAACGATTAGCGTTATAGAGCCATGTTAATCGATTTTTTTTTTACTGAAATTGGTGACATGAATTTGGATGACTTCTAGTTCATGCCGATTGGCGCGCTATGTCACAGCCCGTCAATCTTTTGCGTATCAAACCCTTAAATCGTGTTATAAGCCGCAGGTGGATCTGTGATTTGAGAAAAGCCCATTTGGGCTTTTATTTATGGAGTACTGTGAAGGACAAATTATGCCAATAATCTGGAAACGATTCGAGCATTTGAGGCCAATATCATTGAAGCAATCCCCAAGTTACAGCCCGAAGTTATTAAAAATCATCAGTAAGGTCTTGGAAAATTGGACTGACAGAATGCGTTCAAAACCAGCCGAGGTAGATACTTGAATAACCATAATTAATGGGAATGCTTGCTCTTACAAATATAGCCATGCTTGGAAAAAAATAAATTTTGTTCATTTAATTGCATTTTTAAAGAGAAACTTGTATTTGGCCCACCCTGTAGTTGCTGCAATTTAATTTAAACAAACTGATCCTAGTCCGCCTAAGTTTATAGACGTAATTGTGCTAGTAATATACCTGAAGCAATTGTTTTGACTGTGGAAACTTTGTTTCATCCTTCAGAAGAGCCATTAGACGTTTTAATTCTATCGGAATGATGCTAAGTTTAGACAGCTCCTCAATGAGTTTGATCAAATTCTGGATACATCCGTCGGAAAGTTTACTAAAATGCTGAAGGCACTCACAAGCCGCTTTAATTGTTCTATTTTCACACGCCACTGATTTGCTGAAATAAAAAAAAAAAACATTAAAAATCTGCTTATGAACGCAACAATTGGTACACTTTGTACACTTGAAAGACTATGTCTTACTCCTTACTTGTCTTACATAATAAAGCTAACGATGTTTTTAACAATAAAAATAAAGATAACAATATTACAAACCTAGCATAATTACTCGAGCACCCCTTTACCAGCAACGCACTGATGAAAGTCTGCTCACGTTCGCCCATGTCCGGGATCCATTCGATGATCTTCTGAATCACTTCCGGCAGTATCAAAGTGTGATGCTCCTCATCCAACGCCAAACCAAAGCAAGCTTCCAGCAACCTCTCCGATGGAGCTCCCAACGACTTCATCCCACGGAAAAGTTTCTCTATTCTATCACCCGATCGGACTAAATTAGCTGCATTACTTGAAATATGTGTCACAACCGCAAGAGTTCGAATTGTATTGTACGAGATCATTGTATTATTTAAATTCCAGTCCTTAATTTCATTTGGAATGCCAATTAGTAAGTCAAGTAAATTCGTTTCAATTATGGCGTAGCAAATTTGCTTTGAGTTCTTTTCGTCCGACAAAAAATTTGCAACATTCGCGATTGTGTCTGATAGGGCTGTCACATCGATAGCTAAATCATCAGCATCGTTACCCTCATCATCAACGGCTATGTCGAAAGTTTCACCTTTAAAATGATTAGTGCTTAAAAGTTGTTGTAAAACATCACAGTAGAGTTGTATTATCGTGGAGAGTTCTATTTGGCGCTGTAGAAATGGAGGAAGGAGAAAGAGTTTTTGATTGAAGCTTTGATTTGTGAATTAGAGCAGGACTTACTTCTTCGGGACTAGATCGTTGCAGAACCATTATCATTAGAGCGCAACATTTCAGAGAAACACTACGCAATCCATTTGCACTCTCCCATTTAGAAAGAAGTTTCATTATAACAGACACGGTTGCCGGACAAATTGCACGCATTCCATTTCGCTATTTCGTGAGGGAGAGACAGATGTGAGTTAAGTTATGTAATTTGCGATTTTAAAGGTTGCCATGCATTGGGACGTATTCAACTAAAAGTATGAATCAAACTGAAAAAGCTTAGGAAAAAGTTTAGTGGGATTATTTAAGGTTGTTTGTGTTTAAGACACATTTGACCAAAGCCCATTCAGTCATTAAGAATGTTACTGGCTTTGTATATTTCGTGCGACAAAGCAGATTATTAAGACTTTCAACTATTTACTTGGCTAAGTGTAAGACCGATACAAGTTGGGTATAGAAATAAGTTTAATAGAAAGGCAGGTTTTTTAGAAAGTATATTTGAAATTACATGACGGAGTATAGGGCTTTTGGGGCAATAAATGATTGACTACTACAAAATGCATGACGCAGGACAAGGCTCTTAAAGCAATGAATGATTGACTACTGGATGCCGCGACACTTAACGCAAGCGGAGCGCCTCTACCTTTTAGTCCGCACAGATGTGACGGAGGATAACCAGCACATAGCTTTGAATCTCTAAAATAAAGTAAGCACAGGCGCTCAACGACGTTGCACTGCAAAATAAGATCACAATAGCAAAAATGTGGTGCGAATGACACCTGCCAAAGCAACGACATCGTAATCAGAAAGTCAAATCGAATTGAAAATATATAAAAAATAGAATAAAACTTAAAATACTACAGCTGAAGCGCAACATAACGAGTGGCCTTAGCAGCACGTCAAAGTGTTGTTTAGTACGAAAGAACTCCATACCCTAGAACTTGGAATTCTAGAGTCTAGGACATGGAATTCTCATGTAATCACGATTATGAAATGTTTATGAGATGTAAGCAAGCTCTATGAAATCTCCGACGGTTTTAAAAAGCCTTAAACTCCATCTATCACAAAATGTCGAATAAATATGTACTTATGTATAGTTTTAGAAGTGAGTTATATGCAGACAATGTTATGAAAATAAGACCAAAAGAAACCCAAAAGAAAGATGAAAATTAAACAACAAACACAACTAATAGACTCACCAAATTATCACAGTTATCTATCCCATCACCAGAAGTAGAAGAATAAGAAGCTGATTTATTTCTGAGAGTTGTTAAAGATTTCTGCAATTTTGTTTGTTTGTATTTTTTTTTTGCTTTAAAATTTACATTTACTGGAGCAAGGAAAGATTTTTTTTTTGTTTATGTATAAAGATTAATAGAGAGAACAAAAATTAAGAATAAAAAAAAACACTGAACCAATTATATACTTAAAAACACAAATTTAGAAAGTATTTTGTTAAACAATTAATAGAACAAAAAAAATAAAAGAAGATAATAAAGTAAGCTTGTTAAAGACGTGTACGTTTGATACCTGTGAGCCGGCTATTACAGCGCCTAAGATGTGTATTAATGACTCTCCTATTTCAGAGAATCTCAATATATCATCGCTTTGAAAGCAATCTAAAAAAAAAGATAAAGCATAAATAATAAATTACTCGTAGTCGATCGAAGGCAATTATTTGCTGTGCTACCATATATGAAGGGTACAATTTCAACATGAACGGAATGTGGTTTGTATGATAATTGCTGATAATCGGCGATGATGCCTTTGAGAAAGCTTCGCCAAGTCAAATATGGATCGTACATCACTTCGAGGAAATGTGAGAAGCTCTTGAATATTTGAACAGAGCCTGGTGTAGCCTTTTTGTTGGCGGAGACCTGGAAGAAAAATTTAATTTATTGGTTAGAGAAATTTAAGCAAATTTCTTTTTTAGGTGTTTCTGGGTTTGAAGGTCTTTGACAGACAGACACGAATGATTGATTAACGATCGTGCGGAGGTCACAAACCTTCTTCTTCTTCCTATAATTCCGGTGCAGAGGTTGGAAATAATTGGTGCTTAAATAAACCATAGAAGTTGTTTTGTGTGAAGCGAGGGAGTGCTTGGTTTAAAAGAAGCGGACAAAGAGACAGAATACATGATAAAAATAGTCCAGTAAAATTTTGCCCACAGCAAAAGAGGCTCAGTTCCACTCTGACTTTTCATTAATTTTCCTTGTTTCTCCTACTTTTCATTCTCTTATTTTTTCTTAAATATTTCAAAATAAAGAAAAAGGTAAAATCAAACAAATGAATTTCAAATTGGAAAAAATGGCGTTAGCTGAATGAATTATTGTTTTCTAAGCCCCCGACCCCGTTAGTGGAACGTGCGATCAAGAAGATGAATGGATGTTTGGTAAGGACTGAAAAGTGAAGTGCACTTTCACTTATATCTTGTAGGAATATTAATCGGTTTCAAACAATAATCAGTGTCAAGCCTAAATCACTGATTTACATTTACTTGTCCTACTCTTTAATTGAAAAAAAAAAAAAAAACCTTCTGAACGCTATTCCAGACTCCCGTGGACTGTTGGAAAAGCATGCTTTTGTATAACTCTGCGTCTTGTATCTTCTTATTGCTTATTCTGATAAGTTCCAAGGTTCGAAGACTATGGGGCACGAATAAGTTGACTAACTTGAGTGTAAATCAAGAAATAATACTTAAGGTAGGTGCCAGAGTCAAGTGTGCACATCGTTTTCTCTTTGATCAAAAAATGAAAAAGGTATTCTGAACACTGGATAGATACATGAATGAATGAGAAGTATTCTATCATTCTTGGGCTAGATAGAGAAAGTAGAATCGCTATAAAAACCCTTTCTGCTTCAGGAACTCCTTCGATTACCATGGAAACGTCTTCTTTTTTAGACATTCTTTCTTTTCAAACGGAACGCGAAAAGCTAGGCTCTGAATCTACTGATTTATATTATTATGATTATACATGTTAGAACAGAAAAAAGGAGCGATAGCAACAGAAGCTTTACAACTCTATAGAGATCATTTATATAATTTGATTAATTAAATTGGATTTTTGGAAAGTATTGTAAAAAGCGCTTATGTTTTTTTGTGTTGATGTTTTGTAGAAATTGGAGAATTGTATGGTTGGAGACGGGAATAAGATTGAGCTGGAAAGAGATTGGGCAGAGAGTTTGTCCTAGGGTGTGATTTATGTCGACGATATGAGGCTGCATTCCGTTCCATACTGATTTATAATTTTTATTTATTCTTTGAAAACGACACAACGCGACTAATGAAAATTTTATTTTAGATTTGCTCAATGGTTTTGCAGTTTTAGCAGATTTTGGTATTCATTCCACTGTCTTGTAACATGAGTAAAACTCTTCATGAAACAAAATGTTATCTAATCTGCAAATACTTAGAATATTCTGAAGTTTGGACACATCAACCAACAATAGTTTTTAACTAAGAAAGAGAATACAAACTTTTTATTTAAAGGGAACAGTGATGTAGATGCTTTTCTTGAGTATGACGGAGCACAACATTTCGGAAATGTTATTGTACTTAGATCTGCTAGATGAATTGACCAAGTCTTCTATGCGGAGTAGCATTTCTAACTCGTGCCTCATACTAGACAGTACCATTGCCATGACGTGTGGTGAGTCAGATATGGAAATTATTTCGAATAAGAACTGAACAATTGTCAATCAAAACTCAAGGCTAATAGGTTTGATCTAAACCCGTCCACAGCATTATTTATGACTGGAAAAATTTCCAAAGAACGATTAAGAAAAGTTTAATAATGTGTAATATATAAAAAGAAATAAACAATGGCGTGTAATTAGACTTCTTTAAGTAGTCAACCAACAAAGTGGGCGACAAATAGTTGTTTTCTTAGTTCTCTAGCTGATGTGATTGGTTATTGCAAATTTTATTAGAACGAGAGACCTTGTCCGACTCTGCGAGGCATCAGGTCAACAAGACGGCTGCTCGTTGGATCACTTTACTGTTTAATTGTAACTTTTTGTTAACAGGATATTTTTTGGTCATCGGGATTGAAGTCAATGATTTCTCCCAATTTATTATCAGCCCATTTATATTTGCGAGTAGTAAGATAAATTCTTATCGTATCTCTGTGCGAACTGACTTTACCACATATATGTAAATGTTGATTAATGACAATAAATGTAATCACTACTACAACTAAACATCTTGACGATCCACCTTAGCGAACACTACTTTCGGTATGGAAATACAGTCGAGGCCCACTAGCTCAAATTTTTCGAAAAAGCCCTCTAACTCGAACTAATTTGAGATCCCATGAAAATTCGACTTAGAGGGCTTCGACTGTATTTTATAACTCAAAAAATCTTAACTTTTGATATCATATATTCTTGTTTAGTCTTTTTGCAGAGTCAGTTTCCTATTCATGAAGAGTATTTTCTGCTTTCCATCGCTTTGAATAAATTTGTTTTCCCAAAAAGGTGTGTGATTAAGAAAAGCGAAATTTTTTTTCTGAGATTGGTTTATAGCAAGAAAGTTTTGGTTAACTCGTTTTAATCGAAACAAATGTATTGGAATCTGAGATATTCGACGACGAGGTGAAGCTCAATAATTTAACACCTAATAAGAATTCGAAAACAAACACAGAACGACCGAGTTCTGTCTAACACTGCTTCTGATTCTAACGCGAGAGTTGAAAAGATTCTTCCCGGGCGCACTGCATATTGGATTACAAACCCCAAATGATCCGCAACGAGCCTGACAAACTATAAAAATCCTCTCGAAAGAGTGGAGTGGTCATGGTCACAAAAAACCGCACTACAATGTTTTCAGACAGACACTAAGAATGGCCTTGGCTATGTCACGCGACACAACAAGTCACTAGATAATTCACTTTTATTTTGAACCAACTTTCTTTCTCATACAATATTCAACACACAAATTAAGTCATTATCACGTTTGAGTCCGCCCTTCTATCTTCACCCGGAGGCGATCCCAACCTTGACATACTCACAGTCTTGAACACATTCCCCAGAATGGCAATCAGATTAGATTTATATTCATATTTAATAATCGCCAAGATGTTGTCAAAGTGCCGGCAAATGATTATTAAGCAGTCAATCAGAATCGCAATCTCCTTCAGCTTCTCCTCACTCAGCTCGCCCTGAAAGGAAATGAATCCGCATTCAACCCTTTTCACAACCGCACTGCCCAGCCCCACTCACCTGCTCGCTCTCGTCCCGAGCGATAATAATAAACTTCCCAATAGCCGGCAACAGTTCATCCGGCAGCCGTCCCAGATGTGGACCGCTGTCAGGCTTCACCTCGTCCCATCGCTGACACTGCTCCAGATCGATAACGATCTGACTCCTCCAGATTGTCACGAAGCGTTCAATAAACTCGCGGAAATAGGATTCGTCATTCTGTGTCGATTAGACAAGAAGGCTGATTAAAATTTTACCCACGAAAAAAAAAAAATAGCAAAATCAAAACGTAAACAAATCACCCAACCACGTAGTTATATAAGAAATCAGTTAGGAAGGGGTTACAAAACTCTTATCGGGAGGGGGTGTGTGTGGATACCAAACATCCCACACTCCGCACAAACGACGACGCAACATTAATGCGCTGCGCTTCTCTGTTTCACTGATTACGTGGGCAGTAGGCCGACGTTCATTTTTTTCTTTTCCTTTTCCTCGAAAACGATGTTTCTCAGTCCACCCGAGACAAGACACATAATTAAGGCGTTGTCCTGAATTTTCACAATCACCAAAATTCCATAAAAAACACACGCACTTGTCTTGCAAATTAATTAGAATTTCATAATGATGCCCACCCCCCCCGAAGACGACGGAAAGAATTCGTTTTCAGGAGCACTGGGTACTTGCCTTTGTTGTGTACTGTACCCAGAGATTGTAAATATCCTTTTTATTGTCCATTTTAGAAGTGGGCCACTTCCATTTAATGGGAAAATTCACGAAATCACAAGACGATGTTAAAAATGTTTACAAAATTTTCACATTACACACATTCTACCTGTCAAGTTGAATGCGACAGAGGAGTGTAAAACGAATGAGAAAAAAATGCACACACCTGTCAAAGTAGACAGTAGATATACAAAGTTAGTTTGTGGTCTGGCAATGTCGTCGACTGTCAGCTGTTGGTTGATGGTTGAAATGGATGTGTTCAGGGTGTGGTGTGAACGGTTTGAGGGGTGTTGAGAAATGTTTGGTGTTTTTTTTAATGAGATTTTTTTGGTGTGAAATTTTAATTTATTGAATTTGGTTTGTTAGTTTAATGGAGTTGCAAGAAAATCGAGTAATGGCTAATGGAATTCCAAGTAAAAAGCGTTCCGCATCGATAATTTGACCTTATAAAATAAATGCAAATAAAGGGTAGCAACATTTTTGGTGGCTTGAGAGGATCTTTAATAACTCATTAGAAATATTTTCAAATTAGTGTTTCATTTCCTCATTAAAATGTCATTGTTTAGCGATTATGAGACAAATAATGTTAGCTCCAGAATAGTTTTTCTTCCTGATAAGATACTTTTAACTGTGCATACCCAGCTACTTGCAGAATTGAAGTGTTTGTTTGTCGAAATGTTGGTGCCTATTCGAAAAAAATGAAATTTTTAATAAAACTCTCAATTTCTCATTTGTCTTTCAAGTCCGAAAACATAGCGAATGGCTAGTTTGTAAGAATGGCTATTCTGAAAGTAATTTCGTTACCTTCCAAAAGCAAATTTGGAATCAATCTAGCCGAGACCCTTATCTTTTTCAATGCTGTTGCTGTATACTAAAGGTCAACAATTCCGTCTACGGAGTTTTGTATGTTAACTCGCATGCTGCCAGCATGATTTTTAGGTCCAGCTGGCATTTGATAATTTCTTTAATACATTACTAATTATTTGTGGATTGCTAACTTAGCATTCTTCTGTGTTTTAAGAGCAGCTCCATGTCAGTCGAGCAATCAAAATAAATATTTGTGTAGATAGCATGCTCAAAAATCAAAAATGGAAATTTAAAGAGTAACGTAAAAGATTGGTATCCTTAGAAAGAAGACAAAAATCCTCCTCAAATTGTTAAATTTTTAAAGCGCTGGAGGACGCAGGCTTAGAAGGCTAAGCGCTCAAAAGAAGGATTTTTTGCAAAAAGTACGGAATGTGTTTTGTTTGTTGGGCATAAAAAACTGGACAAAATATATTTCGCACTAATTTAAACGAAAAAAAAATATGTCGGTATTCTATGAATATTAGAGATTAATTTAAGAGTAAGAACATCAAAATGCAACAACAGCTTTTTTTAAAATTTGGAAATCAAGAGAATTACCCAACAATTTTGTTTAAAAGCCCTTTTTCTTAAGTAGAGCAGGAGGCTTTTACTTCTGACTTATGTTTCTAAGAAAGGAATATCTGAATTACTAGAAAACATTCGCTTTCAAAAGCCTCTTGCTCTACATGAAGAAAAAATTTAGACGATGTTTTTGATTTTCAAATTAAAAAAAAAACTGTTGTTGTATTTTGATGTTTTCACTCTTAAATTAATCTCTAATATTCATAGAATACCGACATACATTTTTATTTTGTTTAGAATAGTGCTAAATATATTTTTTCCCGGTTTTTATGCCCAACAAGAAACACATTCCCTACTTTTAAAAATTATCTTACCTTTCAGCGCTTAGTCCTCCAAACCTACAACCTCCAACGACTTAAAAGCTTAGCAGCTTGATGAGAAATTTTGTCTTCTTTCCAACGATACCATTTTTTCAAGTAAGAACTGAAATTTCAATTTTGCATTTTGAGCATGCTCTCCATGAAACGCGCCTCAGTGTGCGGCGCGTGTGGGACTGGACCTAAGTTGCAAAAGACTTAAATCTTTAGAGATTGTATTTTCTAATCCATCGAAAGAATCTGAAATTCTTTGAGGTAAAAGTTACAATTCCTTAGAACTCAGCGACTAATGCATTCAATTTTTAACAATCTTAGACTTAAGCAAAATGATTGCAGTCTTTTGAAAAAAAAAAAAATAGCGAATCCACTGTATGTTTTTCAAAGTTGAAATCACCAACTCCAATTTATTTAAAGGTAATTCACTGATGAATTTAATTCAAGTATATCATTTCAACTCTCGGATTTTTAAATATTGAATGCACCAATAAAAACTTGTAATTGACCCAGCCATGTAGAGGCAGTACATTTTTGGTGGGAGTAACTGTTTTTATTTAATTTTTTTTTTTAAGAAAGTTAATCACTAGTAAAGTTTGTTTAGTTAACTTAGTTATAACTTTAAAAGTTCATCCAGGTGTTGACTTTATTAATCTATGATGGTATTTGCTAGCACATGTTAAGGCTTTTTTTATTCTTTAGCAGTGTCCTACGGCTTTGCATTTATGTGAACATTTTTTTTTGTCATAAGCACACATTGATTTTCAATCAAATTTAAAGTGGGAGATCTCGACGGCCTCATTTGCTTGCCGAAAATACTCTTTACCGCTTTGTCAGAGTGGACTACAACGTGGGCTTGCTGATAGACGAAGTTGGATCCCCCGAGTTTATTCATAAATTGGTGTTAAGCATTCTCTAACATATTCCAACTACTCTTAATGTGTTTTAATGTTTGTTTTGGGAGAAAAGTCAACCATGCATTTTTCTTCTGTCTGCCACCAAATTTTAAGGCTAGCTCCGCCAAAGTTGCGGCTCATCATGGCTGCAGGTTTACCGCGAAACTGTTAAGCTATCAATATAAAATCTTTTTTCGTCGCTGGAGACGACATTTTGTCATAAGGTTGTTCATAACATGTAGTCCTAGCATCGGTACCTTATTTATTGCTCTTTTTGTGTAAGAAAGACAACCATGATTTTTGTTTGGATTTCGTTAGAAAGCTTCTATTGGAGTGGCTTTCATAATTAACTGAAATAATCCTATTCCGCCATAATTTCGTCATTATCAAGAAAGCGAAGACATTGTTTAGTGTTTACGGGCTTTTGTGAAAAATTGATTTCTTTTTTAGAAGATTTGTCAGCATTGCACAAGCGCCATTTACATTTTTTAGAACCAATTTCAAACCCAAATTGACGAGTATTGTAATAAGACTTTGCCCTGCATTTTTGGAAAAATATCAGCTGCCTCTTTATTAATTTCGCAGTAAAACTTAGAAAAATCAAACGTTTTCATTTAATAGGTCGGTAGATGAGCTGACAGAATTAGTTCTGCCTCAAGAGTTGAAAGGTTGTAACCCTTTCCTTATTCGCGATGGTCTAATTCCAGCGATGAGTCCGTCCATCTGGTCCACCTCAGATAGCTAAAAAAATAGAGGTATTGAATTAATCTCGTTAAGGTCCTGAAGAAATGTCTTCCTAGTGTTCTAACTCTCAAGGTAGAAAAAGAAGAAATGTCTTCCTAGTGTTCTAAGCCTTAAGTGACAAAGGCTGAAGTAGCGACAGAGGTAGGTCCATCTCCTCCTCATCAGCACAGCCCCTGCATAGGTTGTCACCAACGAGCTCTATTTTGAACAGGTGGTCTTTTAGGCTAGACGCCACGCTAGACCTTTTATCATGCAAGAGCAACACTTTCGTTTTGGCATAGTCATATTCAGCCCACATGTTGTCTCACACGTAGATAGTGTTTTCCATCTGTCCTTTGCTCGTCTAATTATCCTATCCTCCATCCGCTTCTTAAGGAGGCAGATCGGTGGATCCATCGCTACTATTGCATGGTCTAGGCCTAGTTTGAATCCTTCCCTCGCAAGCCTATCAGCTTCCTAATTACCGGGCATGCTCCTGTGGCCAGGTACCCAGCAAAGATTAATCCTATGCTGCGAGCCAAGAGCCCTGAGCTCTTCGTGACAGCTCACTACCAGCCTAGACTTTATCCCCGTAGCGAAAATCGCTTTTATGTCCGCCTGACTGTCAATAAAAATGGTGATATCAGCCGGTGGTATCGCCAACATTGATATTATTTTGGCCGATTCCATGACTGCCAAGACCTCCGCCTGAAAGACACTGTTACAATCCGGAAGTCTGATTGATCTTCGCATGTCCAGCGATTCGGAAATATTTATTTTCATATATTTAATATCACTTTTCTAAAACATGTAACAACAAATATAAGTCCGTGGCATTGTATATCAATTAACTGAAAGATAAATATATGAAATAAAATTTTGAAAATTTCCATCAACTTCAGTGTTTTGTCACAACTGCTGCGTTTTCTCTAAAGTTCTATTTCTCGGTGTATAATAGCAAGCTGGATGGAGGAGGTTGCTAAAAGAGGCCCAGGTCCACCCCGGACTGTAGCGCCGCACAAAGAAGAAGATAATAGCAAGCTGCAATCGATTGATTTCATGAAGTAGAGTAGAAGATTTGTCCTGTGGGGTCCGTGCTATCATTCTAAGCTGGACATTTAAATAAAATCGCCAATAGTTTAAATTTAATCAAACTTCGAATAAAAAAGATTTCCTAAGTTCCCTGCAAATAACTTCTTTTTATTTAAACACCGACCGTTCCTCATTGGAAATTTTGAAGATATCGCGCCCAAATCGCCAAATTATCATGAGCGACATTTTAAGCAAAAATGAGTTAATAATTCATTCGATTGCGCGTAATTCTGCATAATTGATTTTTTTCAAAAGCATTCTAGTTAACAATAACAGGGAAAACAAATTTTCAAACAAATTTTTTTTAGCTCAGAAAAAAAAAACAAAAAAAAAAACCTCTCCTGTGATATTTTCACTTTGTTGCGTATGATAATTTGGCGGTTAGGGCTCGATATGCATTGGTTTTCCAAACTTGTGTACCTTTACAATGATGTTGATTTCTTTGTTTCTACAATAATACGCACTCTAAAAACATGAGCATGAAAGTGTTTTGATGAGGCTTTAGAGCAGTAAAAGGATGACCTACTCTTTAATGTGGGTAAAACGTCCTGCAATGTTTGGGTGTAGTTCTCCCAATACGTCCGACAATATTTCTTTAGCATCGTTTACTGCTTACCCTTTGTACGTAATTGAATAGTTCGAATAGTTGAAAATCGAAATAAGGACATTCCACGTGAAGAATGTAAAAGTCGATTTACTCGATGCACGGACCTCGTGTAATTACAATCGCATTCCTTATTGTGGAAAGCAAAATCCTGCCAAAATAAAATTAAACAACTGATAAATCAAATTAATTTATTTTATTTATTTTTGTAGTAAATAAAACAAACAGTTTTATTATAATTTAAAGCTTTCACAACATGTTTTATTATTCATTTATTTATTTTTTGTTTTTTAATTATTCTTTTTTGTCATGTTTTATTTGTTTTTATAGAATTTTTATCTCTGTTTAACATATTTTAAACTTTTCTTTATATATTTTATTTTTCTTGTGAATTATTTTGCAATGAAAAAAGCTCAAAAGATTATTTTATGGGCGTTTAGATAAAAATCTATTTTTCATTTTCAATTTATTCTTATACAAATTTGTTTTTAATTGTTTTTAAGTCAAAATTAAAGTCCCCCCCATTTACATGGCCGTATAATATACTTTGAAATTTTATTCAAATAACATTTTTTCTTATTTACAATTTGTGGGACTGCGAATGTTTTGTTTTTATATATTTTTTTTATTTTAGCAGTGTTAAATTTTATTTCTCAGAAATACCTATACTATAGGTAACTTTATGTGTTTCTTTTTTTTTTTGCTGTTATTGTTATCATTGTGCTTTGTTATGATATTTTTTTTTTGTTTGTTGCCGCTTAAAATGAAGTAAGCGTTTACTTGTTTGTTTTAAAAATATAAATTTTTCGTTTTTAATTTTTTTTTAATTGAAATATGTTTTTATGTTTTTGTATTTGATTATTGTGTTATCCTAAAAATGATTTCAAACGTTCAAGTTTAATTCTAATAGAATTGGTCTAAAGTTGATCGGTTTTTTGTTTTTTATTTATCGCATTTAATTCGCTTTGCTTTGGTTTTTCTGTTTATTGGTTTTGTATTTGTTTTTTTTTTTTTATAGCTATTTCTTTTTTTTAGTCTATCGTAGTAGAGGAGATAAATTTATTTTGGTTTTAGGTATGCATATTGTATAATATGATTGTGAGTTAAAGAGTGTTTCCTTGAAACTATGTATAGATAATTTTTTTTACAAGGACCAATAAATATCCTTTTTTCTTTTTATTTTATTATTTTTTTTTTTGTGAATAACAATTTGTAAATTGTTTAAAGCACTATGTTAATGATTTTAAATTGAATTGAGTTAAATTGGGAGAGAACTGAATGTGATGAAAAGTTGCAGCGGGGGATGATGGTTAAGGATGGATTGTGCATAAGCCACGGAAAATTCTCTGCAAGTCTAATTGAAGGGTGTTCCAAAAGTTTTCCGACTGAAAAAAAAACCCTTATTTTCGTGTTTTACGACTTAGAAATATTTTTTTTTAAATCAAATTGTTTAAATTGGTTAGTTTGTAAGTTACTCGAAGAGCAGTAGAGGATTTAGTGGGGACATCTTGTTGGAGGTGAAAGGAAGAACTAGTTGAGAAAAGCTTATCTATGGGCCAAATCCAGATGGTACACTTAGACATATTATTAGACATATTTATTTATTGTAATTTCATAAAAAATGTTATGTTGGGAAACCAAAGAAAAAAGTCAGACGCTGTCGTAGGTCAAACGTGATGATTAAAAAGTAGATAAATTCAGGTTTTAAAGGGTGTCCCCTTCTGTGTCTTTAAGTGGTCGAAAAATACAAAATCCTGAACACTTTCAATCCAAAAACAACATTCAAGTTTGACTAACCAGCGACCCGGTTAGTGGATCAGACCACAGAAGATGATATGATATGAAGTTAAATTAAAAAAAAAAACGAAAAATTATTATGTAAACAAATTTAGCAATCGTCTTCTTCCCAGATTTCCCAGATTACATCCGCCGGCCCACCAACCTAACCTAACCTCTTCCCAGAGCTAAAATAGGAATTATTGTAGAGATGATTAGTTCGATTTAAAAAAAATTTTAAATAAGAAAAATTTAGATTGAAAACCCTGTTGACAAACTGCACAAAAATACTGAACTTTTGTTAACATCTACATGGCTTTCAAATAAATTCCAGCATGATGAAGAAGGAGGCACAGGCATAAGAAAACCCGCAATTGAAGCTTCACGAAATGACAGTGTCTGACTTTCTGTAATTGTGATTAAGAAGTCTGTTGGTAGTTAGCTCGTTAAATACAAAAACCACAACCAACTGGCCTTAGGCAGATTTTTAATCATTCACTTTTCTTCAAAATTGGGTCACAGCCATTGCTCGGTATTGGACTTTAGCCAATGACATCGACAATTGTTGATCTGCGGTCTGTGGTAGAGCTTGTCACGTAGTTGTAATAAAAACGAGCTTCCCTTTTAAGGAATGATTTAAAAGAAAGACGTTCTATTTTCTTTGAATAACTTATGGCACTTTAAAGAGACATATGCAAATTTAAGATAATCATAATCATTCAAAACATCTACTGATTTTGATTTTAATTGTGGACTATTTACTCAGAGACTTGCTTCTAATAGTTGGCACCTGAATATTTTATTTTAAAATCATGAACATGCAGATAATAAGTTCCGCCCCTCTTCAGCTAGCTTAGGTTCTACAAAAAAGAGAGAGACTTTAAGCTTCCGTGGCAAGTGAACAAACCTTAACACATCATCCCTAAAAAGAAAGAAAGATCCTCAAAAACAAGAAAAAAATATTTTTCTTATTTTTATGCCATTAGTGTAGACTAAGCAACAGATTATATAATATATTTAAAATTTCTTTAATGAAATAAATATTCGTTTTTGCATTTAATTTAATTTTCTTTAAGCTTAGCGGTGGTTTATTTTTATTCTTAAACAAAGCTCACAGATACAAATAGATACACATTCTGTTATATAAATTTTTTATTGCTTCTTTAACATTTTTTTTTGTTGTTGTCACTTACAACCTTACAACACAAATGAAAAAATCTAAGAACACCTCCATATACCATAAAAAAAAGAAAATAAAACGCTTCTCTGAACAAACTTACCCTAAACGAAAATCAATAACGTTGAATTTTATTTCTTTTCTTTTTTTTTTTAAATAATTCATAATAAATTGCCTTGCTCACCAGTCGTCCGCCCCCATTCTCACATAATAAATTAAATAAAAAAAAGTCTCATTCTCCTCCTCAGAAGTGAGACCAAAGGCAAAGGCCCGTCCTCCGTCCACCCGTCGCGTCATTATTGATGCAATTGAGCATCATTTCACTGGGCACTTTTGTCATATTGACTGATTACATATTTGGCACAAAGCCAGACTCTTCTGCAGTCGAGTATAACTTAAATGCCAGACAACCTGAAACGATAATAGTTCATCCTTCTTAGCCACCCACTAGCCTGGCATCATTGTCTCCTCGTCGTATTTTTTTCAGTGAACGAAAAAAAAAAAAAGAATGTTATGTTATCCTTTCCACATAAGGACTGATATGGATATACATACTTCATTCGTTTTCCAATTCCTACCATCAAGGGGGTAAGAGGGCTTCGTGAGTGGCAGAGCCAAATGGGGCACCAGTGGTTAAGTGGGCGGGATGGGCAACTCTTTGAAAATGTTTTTCTTGACATTTGACATGACCACTTATGTCAATAAAATTAAGAAAAAAAATAAAATTGAATATATATTATCGAAGAAATAAGGTGAAGACATAAAAGTTTGAAAGGGCACCACGTATTTTATGTCCCATGATAAATTGTCCGTCCTCGAATTAGCCAACGTTGTGTTACGTTGACGTCTTTGCATGACATTTCGTGATCTGGTTGGCATGGCAAAGTCCAAGAATTGCACGTGCACTAGATGCAGAGAATTTATTTCAGTTTCTTGTTCTCGTTCTCGTTCTTCTTGTTTTTGCTTTTTAAGTGTTCATTAGTGTCAGAGAAATAGTTCAAGAGAGCGCCGCGGGGGCTAGGTCTTCTGTCTTTTCATTTTGACAGAAGGATATGCGCATTGTAGCGTAACGCAAAGTAAATTGCACTCTGGGTTCAATGTCAATACCAAAAAAGGATCTTGGGTTATTCAAAACTTTCATATTTTTGGCGAGAAAGTAGATAATTAAATCCACTGCGGGCTAGTTGGATATTTTCGGACATCTCGAAAGGTCGAAGAAGTTCCCAAGCACAAAGACCAGCAAATCCTTGCAGTTTGGTGTTTGCAACAATCTTCCTTCCCTCCCATACCGAGTCCTGTGTCAGTGGCAGCACAGTCAGACAAAACGCGAACAAAGCCACAAAGAGAATATCAAATGGGGAAATTATATTTTAGTAGACCGCTCACTGGTCCGATAAGGAGAGGGTCTTTAACAACTTAGCCAGCCATTGCAACCGTCAGGCAGTAGTCGCCGAGCGGTGCGGGCACCGCCGTAACGACAAAGGGAAGTTTCACGAGCTGCCCAGAGAATGTCATTTTAATGCACGCGGGTAGCTTTGTGCACTGAGGGTGAAGAAAAACCATGCGACAAGGAATTTCAAGTGGATGGCTTCCGCCCACTCGGCTTGGAGTGCAGTGTTGTTGCAACATCGAGGATTCGTGGAACCAGTCGGGGGAGGAAGCATGTCGCGGATAAAACCAGTTCGTGGAAAAAAGGGAAAATGCACAAAGTCAGTGACACCCACTGACGTAGAAACGGTTTGTGCTTCGATGGAAGTGGCACGAACTGTTCCACAAACTGCAACATTGTCGGCGACAACTTTTCGATAGTATCGATACCACATTGAGGCCAAACTGGAAGTCGAGAGACAGAATTTGCCATTGTTAATGAGTTAAAAGCATAGCCACCCGAGAATGGAGACTGATGTGACTGGAAAAAAAATTAAATCATGCAACTCACACAACGCTTTAACGACACTTTGTCGCGTTCTTTCCGCTTAAATTATTTCTCCTTATCAACTTATTTCTTTTGAATTAATGCGAATAAATCGAAAAGAATTAAATCTATTAAAAGGCAATCACTTTAGTGCTTAAATTAAGTTATGAATTTCTGTCACCTAAACAAAGTTTTCCAAAAGAAAACGTTTAAAACATTCTACAATACAAAACTCCTACTGCCGTGCTCTCAAGCCTAATCGATAATTTTTTTTTAAAAATGACTAGCTTTCTGTTGTAAATAAAAAATAACACCTAATCCATCTAAATCACGAAACTAAAGAAAAAAATACGTCTCTTATTTAGCTTGATAGCTTAGTTCCTTCATTTCATGGTAACATAACAAAAAAAGAGCTCTAGCAACTAAGTTAAGTTCTTTCTTCTTTTTTTTTAGATCTTAATAAGAAACCGAGTGGTCCTGATAACGATTTAATACTAATATTTATTTAATAAATTTTATAGCTAATTAAAAAATATATGTAATTTTATGTAAATATGTATTTTTTGTTTGTTTTCTCTTTTTACAACAAGAACCAATGGAGTTAGAATATTTTATTCGATCACATGATTTTTTTTTTGGTTTATTATAAAATTGTTTTTTGTTTTAATTGTTTAGTAGTGATAATTTGTAATTTTTTTTCAGGAAAGAGAATAAAAAAACAGAAAATAATGGTAAAGTAAGAAAATGAAAATCTAAGTGCAGGCCTTTTTTTAAATGCACACAGTACATAGGTAAACATCTAATAACAGGGTGGCTCGCTAGTCATCGAGGGTTTTATTTTTATTAAAAATGCATATAGAAATATGCAACGGCTTGGCTTCTTCTGGTTAAAATGATGAATTAAGCGTTACTCAAATTTCAGGAATATAGAATAGGTCTAACAACTTGCTAAGAACAAAGTCTAAAAATTTGTTTACTTTTGTGACCACTTATTAAGCGCTCCTTGTTCTTGAACAGATTCATATTGTTTTATAATATAAATTTGCTTTCCAATATGAACCTGCATTAACTATAATTTTAAACTTCAACTTTTGAACAATAATTTTATCATACAATTGTGACTACAGTAAAAATACAAAAGAACAAACTAAAAAAAATTAAATTTCAAGTGTTTTTGGTTTCTGTTTCTGTTTAATTTTGTTTCCTTTTTTGTACAAATATAAATTAATTCAGTTGAATGATCAATCATAAGAATAATTCTATCTCCGTACCATGTCATGTACATTTTGGAAGGAAATGAACAATTGAATTGAGTCCAATTAAGACAATCTTCCAACTTAATAAAGTCGGGCGTCCAAGTCCTTTCTTGTAACAAGTAACACTTGTTTTAAAATAAGGCCTAGTGATCAATTGAGAGAGATTGATCAATTGCATCATTTTCGTTGAAATGTAGATGCTCTAGATGAATCCATTTTGAAATTTCAAATTCAAATATAAATAAAACGTAAGACGCTTTGTAGAACTAGGGGATCAGAAAAAGTAAGACCCATTATTTTGCACACATGTGTTGCAAATTTTCTGTTCAGTACAGATCGGCATTTTAAAAATTCGTCCTCTTTGATATGGTGGGGAGTTTCTTAGTGGAGTTTGTTTTTTCACAGAAAATTAAAGTATGCTGTTTATAAGCATTGCCTTGCTGAACTACATCGATAGACTTCGCTTCTGGCCGTCTGTTTGAAATGAAATGAAGTTTGTTTATAGAAATGCCTTAAATTTGGGGCCATGCTCGATTGGATCGCTTTCTTTTTTTCAAAAGAAACAAACAAAATGGCGTCTCATCTGCCCAACCAAAACCAAATGAGTACCTTAAAGTGTTCAATTTCAGGTTTCAATGTTCTTAAACAAGGACCATGTTATGGCTCATCTGCCCAACTTATTGGCTTTTTGCAATTTTCTCTTAGGTTGAACCAGATAAAAGTGATTTCAGAAGAAAAATTAATTAAAATATGAAACTTAAACCAAATAAAATATAAAATGAAAAACGGAAATCAGTGAAATGTGAAACTAAAGCTAAATAAAACACTTATTCCAAAAAAATTAAACCCCTCTATGACTTACGTGCCAAACTGTGTTTATATATAATAATTTATTCTACATTTAACTTTATCTTTACTTACAATGCTCATGCGGCAATAATAAAATTATTTAAAGCTGTATTTCTTATTTGAATTTATTTCGAATTAATTTTTTTTTAATTACAAGTACATAATTATTATTATTTATCCATGTCATTTTCATATAAGAGTATTTTTTTATGTTTGTATTATTTTGTACCGATTTCAAGTTGCAATTCATTTTAAGTTTTTTGTTTTAGTTTTTTTGTTTTTCGTATCTTAATTATTTTTGTTTTATTGTAGCTAGCTATTTATTGCAAATTTTCTTTGTTATTTTGAATAACTATATAAATATTGTTTATTAAAAAATGGAGATTGATGCGATCGTTTTTTGTTTTAATTTTTTTTTTGCTAATTATGATTTAATTCGGAAAAAAACTATGCAAATGATATTTTTTTTTGTTTTGTATGTGAAGAGTGAAAAAGTTGTTCATTATATATATGTATTCTTTGTTTTTTGTTTTTTAAATATCAATTCTATAGAGAAACATTTTCATTGCCTACACGATATAAAGATGTATTTTTTTTTCTGTTTACTGTCCAACACGAAATTTTAGGTTTTCCAAACCATGCACTTGACGTTTTAAACGGCCGCTGTCGGCCCAGGGGGAGTTGAAATACTGGTCGTCATCGTCTTGGTCAAGTTTCTGAAAAAAAAAAGAAAAAGAAAAAAACTGTCATTGAAAACAAAAGCAACCGGAGGGGGCAATATATGTACAACAATTTTAATTGTTTGGTGTGTTCAAAGGACACACAAACACACGGCATGTCATGTGATTTATTTGGAGGACAATAGATTAGATCTTTTCTTTTTTTTTCAGAAAATATTCCATACAAAGAGAATTGTTCATGCAACAAGTTGAATCGAGAGCAAACAAACAAGAAAAAAGGAGAGAGGGTGGATGTAAAACGTGGGGATATTTATAAACGCACAGGCACAATGAGAAGGATGATGCAGATACACCCCCATCCCGAAGCCCACCCCACACATAAATCCTTCATATGAGCAAGAGTTAAATAGTATTTTGCTCGCCTGAGGGATTATAAAACAAAAAAATATTTTCTTCTTGGCGGGCCAACAATGCCATGCGACAAATAAAACAAAGCTAATAAAAATATTCTCTAAAGCGATATGAGATGAGAGATGATCTCAAAAAGGCGGCCTGAATGCAAATGCAATTGCTAGACGAGGTCTTTAAAATTATTTTTTCCGTAGCTTGTAGATGAAAATGAGAAAAGTTGAGAGTGCTTTTTTTTGAGATTTGTGTTAATTGAGTCATTTAAAAAGTTTCGTCTAGTTTTAATTCAATTTTTTATTGTTGTTGTATGAATATGTGAACAGTTTTCGATTAAGCTGCGGGAGGTTTTATGTAAAGCGAAAAGTAAGGTGGTTTTATGCAATTGGGATTTTCGAATTAGTTTTTGGAACCAGTTATTAGAAGTTTATGATTTGTTTCAGGACAAATGGGGATTATACGAGAGTTTGATGAACCAAAAAAGAGGAATAAGACGAGCATTGATGTGTGCTGTGACCCCAAGCTAGGTGACATTGTTATTTGTACATGCTTTGGAAACATTAGACACGTTTCCTTCCAAGCCGTAGACAAACAGATATTTTTAGGATTTAGAAACGCACGTACTTTTGACACGTGATAAAAGTTTATTTTTTAATATTTTAGAAAACGTGTAGTTCTTAACCTGAAGCAAGACTTTGGGCATACGAAGTCTGTTCAAAAAATAAAGTGAATTTTAATTTTTCTCAAAAAATATTTATTTATTCATCAATATCTATTTTGTCCCTTTCAAAGTAGTCCCCCTCAGATATAATACACTTGTGCCAGCGTTTTTTTCCAATCCTCGAAGCAGCAGAAAAGTCGTAGGGGGCCAAATGTGGTGAATACGGTGGCTGAGGCAATATGACGGTATTGTTTTTGGCCAAAAATTACGAACAAGCAACAGTTTTTTTTTGGTCAAAATTCAGCAATTTTGGAACGAACTTCGCTGACGCACGCCTGATGCCTAAAATTTTCGAAAAAATTGCGTGGCATGAGCCAACCGATATACCGACATCTTCAGCAACTTCTCTAGTAGTGATTCGACGATTCTCCATAACGATTTTCTTCACTTTCTCAACATTTTCATCGGTTTTTGATGTGCTGGGGCGTCCAGGGCGAGCGTCGTCATTCACATCTTTTCGACCTTCTTTGAGAAGCTTGGACCACTTGTAAACATTTTTTCCAGAGTACACTCACCGTATGCCAATTTTAACATTTCAAGTGTTTTTGAGCACTTAATCCCATTTTTCATACAAAATTGAATGCAAATTCTTTGATCCTTTTTTTCGACAGCAGGAAATCGCCAAACACGCAAAACACGTCTAATTTTTATGCCTCTCACAAACAAAATAAATATGCTATAGCTAAAACTGTAAATATGTGTTCGAGACGAGTGCACCAACATAACAAAATAAAAAAAAACAACGATAATCGAATGTACGTAGCCCGCGAAATTTTAAAATTTACCTCATTTTTTGAACAGACCTCGTATGTAAGCAATTTTATGGTAACAGCAGAAGCATTTAAGACCAAAAAAAAAGATGAGTTCAATATAGATGTTCATAAACCGTAATAGTTTGATAAAAATATTTTGAGCAGAATTTCTTACAAACGCCGATGAAAACTTAAACGTGGCTTGTACAATTTTTAAATTCCCAGCTCCAATCAGTTTCTGGTCAACAACTAAAGAAAAACACTCAGCTTGTCAAGTTCTATCTAACTTTCATCGAATTCAATTTTTCCAGATGAGAGCCGATGCTCTAAATGAAAAGTCCCCGCCACACGGTTCCCACATAACCCTTAATTCTGCAGACCAACTCAGCTGGAAGCCACCTCGAGGTCAGCACAGTCCATTTGCCTCACACGATGAAATTGAAACACTAAATTGAAATTCCTACCTGATTTACAGTCCTCCCTAATGCCAATTCACGGTGGTCAATAGAAAAAAAAAAACAAAAACCCGCTGAATTTCTCCGAAACGAAGCTGAACCATTAAATCCTGATAGCTCAAACGGAGCACATGAGGATGAACTTAATCGTGTTACATCTGACAACTGTACGAGTTATGAACCATCCAGTTAAAGTGGTTTTCTTCTCACAGCAGACAAAAAAAAAAAAAAACAAAAAAAAGGAGAAATCTCATTCCGTTAATAAAAAATGTGCATCCTTGTGTCACCGTTGATTTAGAGCGAGAACTTCTCTTGTGTATCCCAAAATAAAACGTACCCGGCACAAATTGAAAAACAAAGGGTACTCTCCTCGAGAACAAAGCAAACACTTACCGTTGCATGTGTTCCATCTCTGTGACTCGTCAGGGAGCAAATAAATTTCCCTTAACGATGTTTTACAAGACGGAGGACCGAGAAAAAAAAAACAAATATGAAAAGGATACATGACTGGTTTGGGACAAACAAGGACCCAAGCCCATCACCCACCACCCAGGCCAAGAGAAGTCGAGCCACACTTTCGACAAGGATCTCCAGCAGAATGGGTATCACTTACTTATGCACTTAAGCCATCGACAGTTCACACAAGAGCTACAAAGGCTCAGCATCAAAGGCGTCAAGATGTTCCTCGTTCACACGAATAATGGTGCCCTTTAGAACGAATCGAAAGACACAGAGAGAGAGAAAGATGAGAGTAATTTCAAGGCCGCATGCCATCCAGATTGATTGATTGGAAAAGAAACCTCTCCAGCGGTTCAAATGGACGGCAAAAAAAAAAGACCTCCCTCCCTCGGCCAGCCAGATGTGGCGATTTAATTTGATTTTAATTCTTGTAATTAATTCGAGTCCCTCATCCCAGGAGCACAAGTACGGTGCAAATTAAATGACTCGGTCAGCTGAAAGTCAAAAGGGCAGTGGCGGCACGTGGTCGTCAGTGAATTCCTGTGATTACCAGGAAGTCCTGCTCAGAATTGTGGCCGCACTCGACGATGAGGACTTTTATTTCACGCTGCGGCAGCACCCTGTGCCCACCCCCGCCTGGGCGGCTATAAATAGGAGAAATCGTATTTACCCCGATCCAATACAGGGCCGGTTACGCCTCTCATGAAGACATTTATTTGGAGAGGTTGGAGCGGGTGGGGGTGGGCAACTTATTAATTACGATAAGGATGGTCTTTCTAATGACAACCATTACCCATACCCGAACGAAGGGGGCCACGCAGGGCGGTGGCAAAAGGATCAAGTGTGTGAACAGCTGAAGGAGATGTGACGAGGCACATTGACAGGCGGAGGACTTTCGGTGTGTGTTCGTTTATGAGGCAATAGCTCTCCTCGGTTGTGTGAGCCGATTACAGCAGACACTGACGTCTGCTCACGAGGAGTTGAAGATAAGTTTGAAGTTGCTTTTACACTGAGAGCTTGCCACTGCGGTGTTTCCTGCGAGTTACACGCCGAGCAATGGGCCACTATTCGCGTTTGAGTTGAGTTGAAATTTTTCTAAAAACAAATTATCGCAAGAGTGAACATTTTCCGCGAGCGAGTGCCTGGCGGCGCTTAAGTGGCCAAATGACGAAATGTCACGAAATTGGGGCGATTTCGAAACGAAGGGTCGATAAGTGTGGCATGCACTTTTGTTAAATCGAAATGGACATTTATTATTTGCTTTTGTCACATGAGCGGAGTGAGGAGTTGGTCTGATGCAATCGGGAGACTTTTCTTTGCTGGTATTGTCCCAAATGGGTGCGGCCTTGGGAAACTGAAAGTTGACACAACTCGAGTCTCTGTGGAATGTCAGGTGCGGCTGATAACGACTGCCTACGGACAACAAGGTGATAAAAGCTTCATACCAAACGAATTGCAAAATGATTGAAGCTCGTTACTTTATTTTGTTAGACTTAGTGAGGTTATTGTGTACTTTCTACGGTTTATTTGAAGTGGTAGTCGTCAACGATGCAAAAATGGAAGGAAGAGTGTTGCAGACATTTTGGTATTATAAACTCCTGATACTATAAACTCCTGGTACTAAACCCCTGGTACTATAATGCAAACGGACAATATATGGAAACCTTAATCACAACCTTTGCGAAAATCAACAATTCTGTCATAATTAGACTACGACGCAGATTTTACTACAGAAAAATAAGTTGCAATGACAGAAATATTAAAGGAAAAAAGCAATGAGAAAATCAGACTATATTGAACTGATGATGCATATTGATGCATATTCAAAGCTCATCCATAAGAGCCTAAATCAGCAAAAGTGTACTTTCGCAACTACGCTTGACCGACAGCAGTACGAAGTGAAGTTATCGAAGTTGTCGAAACAATGAAGTAAGCATCTGTAGGCGATCACTTTCACGGCAAAACCACATCAATTATTATTATTAAACTAAAAAAAAATAGGCAAAATTGGTACACAATTTAGAGAATAAGTTGAAAAAATTAGTATAACAGATGTCGCTGAAGCTATACATTGCCCAGTTCCAATTTTATTATTATAGTGCAAATATGAAGAGTATTAATGAGAAGCAAGAGGTTTGATCCCATAGCGACTACCTTAAAAGAAAAATCTGTGGAGCATTCAAGAAAAGCAAGAGAATCCTTACACAGACCTTACAAGAACCAATATAGGTTCTTATTTTAATACACGATAAGGTAAAACAGTTTGACGTAATATTTTGGATGATGACTTTTTTTTTTTAATTTACCAAAGTGCATAAATGCGCAAAAACACGAGATTTGAGATCGAATAAAAGGTAAAGATTAAGAGGTAAGTTTTTGGTATTTTTTAAAATAATATACCCCAATCAAAAATAAATCAAAAATCCAGATAAACATTTGTTAAAATTTTGTTACGCGGTATAGTAGTTAATGAATAAATAAATATTATCTACTATAGACTTTTCTAAACGAAAATTATCTATTTGTTGCTGCTAAAGTCAATGACGACAGATATCACCGTTTGTTTGTTCCTTCGCATTACACCCAAAAGCTCGGTTTGTGTCGTTCCAATTTGCATTCTTTGGAATTTGCGTCATTTAGAATTGATCGTGGTTTCGAAGCTGCGTCGTTTTTATTTCAGCTTCGTCGTCCACCGAATGAAAATACAGGGAAATTGTTGAACTAAAATATGTACATGGAAATCATTAATACGTTGTTTTAAACTGCATCGTGTTTGCATCATGTTTTTTCCAGTCCAAAGCTAGTTTTTGGTATTCTTGAAAGAGAATCATCTTCAGCTACGAGATCAATTTTAAATGTATGGCACTGAAACCTATGTAGTTTGTGCCTAAAAATGTTAGCTTAGTAATTTTAATTGTAAGGTAACGTATTATAATAATAATAATAAATGGATGGTAATAGTGAACAGTATGGCGATGTCAACTGTCGCAATGCTCACCTAATCTTTATCTGCAAAAACTTACTGTTTGGTGCTGATTTTAGGCTAGAAAATGGCGTTGGTCATTACTGCCAAGTTTGGCAGTTACTTGTTGGTTGTCACTTGACATAAGTGAACTTCATATTGGCACACGTCTTTCAAATAAAAAAGAGTTTTATAAATATGCACCCCCCACTCAGCACATTTAATTCTGTTTCAACAAAGATCCGTCTGGATGAGATGGGTTGGAGACTGGAGAAAAATCAAAGAAGTCTTAGATGAGTTGACAGACTGTCTGATAAATAGTTAAGTAACTTTATAAGAGTTCAAAATTCAGAAATATGTTCCGACTATTATATTGATCACCTTGGTCACCTACTTTATGACTTGTTCTAATTCCCTGATTTAATAGCTATGTTAAGAACACTTCGTTTCTCGCAAATTCCCCACTGCCAAAGTGTTATCACAATTAGAAACTGCATCTGTTTCAGAAGAATGAGCTATAATATAATATGAGAACCAAAAACTTAATGCGAATATTAAGTTTCGTGCATAAAAAGTTTCAGCTTATTAATTTTGAATGAGAGTGGATGAAATTTCATTAAATCAGCAACAACGTTGGCAACATAATGGAATATTTGAGCTTAATCAAATTTCCAATTAAATTCATAGGCGAATATTCAATAATCAATTTATTGCCCTTATTCATCACTTTTCACAAACATAAATCAAATACATTTCTATTTTAATGGACAATATAGCTTTTTATGTAGACTTGCATATCTATCGTAAATCTTTCATGAGAAATTCGTTTAAAAAAATAAATGCAATTCTGTTTAATCCCTTTTTAGCAAAAACAAGTGACGTAGACGAGGCCTGTTGTTAGTGCACTTATGAACATGTTATTTGTCCGGCTCAAAAATGGATTAGATTGAAGTCTCTATCAGTTCGCTTTTCATCCGAACAAAGGGAATTTAAAAAACAATCAATTCAATCCTATTCCAATCCAAGAAAACAATTCGCTAAAATCAAATTGAAAATTACATGATAAAAATCAATTGATGTCTGCAATAAAAGTGGAAATATTCGCAAATGGCGAATCCTCTTTGAAGGCTTTCCATCACGCTAATTCACCTTATCACATATGCATTGAAATTCATGACTGAATCTGAGAACAAAGAGAATAAAGTTATGCAAACACACTCGCCCTCAACTCGCTGCTGTTGCCATTTGTTTGAAAATTCAAAAATATTTTAATAATTGATGTCATTCCCTCGAACGACAGACACACACCCACGTGAAAATAGTGAGCAGTACCGCGATGACTCCCATCGGCACCCCACTCATAATCATGTGCTTACAAGCCAATTAATTTATTTAATTTTGTAAATTAATCATCCCCCATCGGTGAAACAGTAACTGAGCAGCCGTTCCATGTGATCTGGTTATGAATACGAACTACAGGTTTCAGGGAATTTATTTACAAACTTTCGGTGAAGTACTCGAGGCCATTTATTGTAAATTAGTGCACCACGACGCCAGTGATGGATTTTAACCACGAAAAATCAATTCGGAACACACAAAGCACGAATGCGAGTTAAGAGTTTTTCGAATTTTGATGTTTAAAGGGTGGTGTTGTTTTTGCGGTTGCACAGTTGAAGCACAGTGATTGATGCATTCGAACGTTGAGTGATATGGATCTTTGCAAAAAAATGTGCAGCTATCCAATTATTTGGTAATTTTAAAGTGGAATGAAAATATTGGGTTGCAAATCGAACATATGGACTCATCCTCGGTGGGAAAATATCTTTTTCGAATAAAGCATAAATGACTCTGTGGTTTGGAAAAATAAAGTGATTGTCTCAAGTTGTTTTACTTTAGGCACGGTTTCCATTTAGGATACCCTTCTCTTAGTTAAGCCGTCTTTTTTCCGTAGAGGAATAAGGACGACACATAGATCAGGGAACTCCTGGTTGGAACATATTTTAAGCCTATCATTTCTTCTCTTATCGTTTCTGATTTATTGCCAACTACTATATGTACATTGTACAAAAGTAAATTTTGTACTGGCGAGATTGCTCTTGACTAACAAATTTATTTCATAGATTTAATGCTGTTTTTGTGATAGTGCTCTCGAGTATTTGTTTCAGAAAATCAATTCTTGACCAGTAAAGGAAGTAATAATTTGAAATTGAAGTAACATCTTGGCAGTTCATTTCATTCTTTGACACAATACCTGCATGCAGCTAGAAAATGTTTTACGAAAACCTTCGGTTGACGTTCATCCTCCATTTGTATTACTTCATTGCATTTATAATCAAGTCGTAAAGTAAGTGATGGAAAACCTGTTTCGATTTATAGTATACAATTTAGGATGTTTGCTCGACATTCTGAATATGCGATTTATAAATTGTTGATCATTGCATGTGAGCTGGTATGGCCACAAGCTTGTGCTGCAAATAAAAGGAAGATCTAAGCACTCGATGGAGTTATTTTTTTGTGATTTGTGTTTGTTGTGGATACAAGAATTTCAGATTGAATTTGACTAACAGCTTCAGAGTTTGGCCCTTGACCAAAGTCATACTGAGACAATTAGTTGTTGAATAATAAAATGAGAAATTGATAAATGGGACACGCAGAGAATTAATTATTTGTGATAAGCCTACGTGAATGTGAATCCTCTAATCTTTTCTTATTTCAAATTGAGACCAAGATTTGTTTACGAAAGCCCACCAGTAAATACATTTGAATCGATGATTGTTTTTTTTTTAACGTTTTATTACGTTTTTGCATTGCCTATGAGCAGAGCTTTGCGTTGGCAGCAAAAAGATATAATTGAATACCTAAAATTCATTAAAATTTGAATGCGAAATCGGCATCAACACTATATTTTGCTCTACAAAAAAAAAAAAAAACAAATACAAATACTGTTTTTTATCTCTTCTGTAATTCACAAGGTTTATAATTTATAAAAATTTATTTCAGGTTAATTTCGTCATAATTAATGTTTCAAACAAGAAGAAAATCTGTGAAATGCGAGTTACACCACCGCCCAGAGGGTTCCATTCTGATTGCTTCTTTTGGGCTCTGAAGTGAAATACATTATTCAACTCTAAGGCTTAGTGTTAAGAAAGTCTAATCTGTTTTAAATATGCCAAATTCGACGGACACCTTTTCTTAAAAAAAAAAAAAACATTTGGTTGGATACCGATTAGGCACTGTTTCGGAAATAAAAATTAGGTGTTACCTCGTTGAGGCCTCAAGTAAGAAGGAATTTTATTTCTTCATTGTGTACAATGGTAGGGTCGTCCGTCGTTGATGAAGCTACCTCTTACAAAAATTAGTGAAAACAAATTTTCGATAACATTAATCGATTTCGCCTGAACAACAAAGTTCCTTCTAATTCATTGATAGCTATTTGTAGATTACTTTAACGAGGTGAAATAGTTTAAAATTGACATGTAAAATTTAATTTTGGATAGTCCCTTACTTAAGCGAATTAAGTAAGTTGAAACAGGGTCTGTTTCAGTAGAAAATATACAAAGTTTTGTTTTAAATAGCCATAATCTCGTAATCCATGTCAAAAATCAACCGTTGGACAAGCAATATTTTGAATTGTATTTCTTTCATTGAGATCTAAGAAACTATGCTTTCAGATTTTTCTATAATTTCTTTGGCAAATAATTCGAAAACTTTTGATGTCAAAGTGCTCAAAATAAAGATGGGAGGAAATCATGAAATGGACCCATATAATACCTCATTTAAGTTTTCTATTGCAGCTGATTTATCAGTTGCATGTTCAACTCTGGTTATCTCTGCACTTGAACTTGCAGGCCGACATAGTATAAGCCCGATAGGTATTCAAATTATAAAGTCTCTGCGTTATCATTCATACGATCTTCCGAAGTATTTTTAAACGCCTGGGTAAGTGGTCTTTTATTTAGTATAATATTTGAATTTCATTTAAATGTCCGCATTGTATTTAGTTTAATATTTGAATTTCATTTAGATGTCCGCATTGTAAACCTGTTGAAATAATATGATTCACAAAGTGCTTAAAGTGATTTTATTTTTCGGGGGCTCAGTTTGAAGTGCATTAATTTTGACTCACACTATATTATATAACAATCAATTGAATCATTGATTTTTAAAACAACATAAGTGACATTTTTATTTTTTTTTTACAGAAGAGGAAAAAACAAAGTATTTTGTAGAGCAAAATATACTGTTGATGCTTGTTTCGCATTGAAATTAGAATATTTTTTTTTTTTGTTATTAAATTATATCGTTTTTGCTCTCAAAACACAATAAAAGTGACTTCGAAAAATGTGTTGCTTTAACAATTATCGCATCGATTCAATTTTCTTTTTATAAAGAATGTTTTTTTTTAACTTTTTCAGCGCGTTCAATGATCTTTCTCTCAGGTTTGATCCGAAGAGACAAACTTAACCTTCTCCAAATAATACTTTTTTTCAGTAGTTTTTAACATTAGTTGAGCCGTTCAGTGAACAAATCTATTAACTCAACAATGTTGGGAAATGCAATGAAATAATTTGCATTGGCCTTCGAAATAAATTACCGATTATTCAATCGTCAAAACAATTTCTTCGTTTCATGGTGTCAATCTTTATTATGCGGGAAAGTTACTAAGAATATGAAAAGTTATGGCTAAAGATTTTTCAAAAAATGGAATTAATTAATTTGTGCACTAAATGGCTTAGTTTATTAATTTTCCGACGTTGGTTTTCTATGAAACTACTAGTCTAATTTAAACAGATTAGAACAGAGGTATTTTATTGTTAGTAGACTGTTTTAAATATTTTGAATTTAGCATCTGGCAAACAGTACGACCTCGCCAATTGTGAGCGAAAAACTTTTCGAAGCGAAAAAAGTGTTATTTGTGATAAGTTGCTGTGTCCTAAACAGGACAGGACAGAACAGGGTAGCTCCAATCCCCTAAGGTTACCTCAAGTAACTTGCGACTCAACTCTTGCAACTGGGACTGCTACTCTGGCAATGATCCTATATAAAAAAATTGACACATAATAGCAGTATGAGAACTAAGAGCTGCGATGTCCGAAAGCGATTTTGACGAATTTATTCATAGTGAATGAAATTAGTTTAACAACGTTTATTTTATCCGAATTATCAAACTTCTTCAAATATTTAAAAAGCGTTTCATGCAAAACATGGCGGTTGTTTTGGTCCCTTTTCCATATGACTCAGCACCTCTGGATTTCGAACAGATTCAAATCCAGCAACCAAGTTATGTCGGTTGTTTGCGAATTATGGTTTTGAAGCAATGAAAATGTTCTTAAAACGTTTCCGAGTCCTGTACGGGATGGATGGCTTTTTAAATCAGTGATATTGGATTCAATTGTTCAAATCAAAAGTGGCATAGATAAAGGGATTGAGCGGAAATACCACTTACAAATTTATAGTATCAATTTGATTGGTTCTTCTCGAAGTATAAAGACAATAAGCAGCCAGTGCATTTCATTCGTATCATAAAAACAGTAAATAATAATAAAATAATACTATAAAAAAAATTTAACTCACATAAATCCACAGTAGCTACTTGTACGAGCACTTCACAGACTAGTATGCCAATGATGCAAGAATTTCCTTTAAGGCACTGCAACTTCAATAAGCCAACAATGGCTTTGGCACATAACCAACAAAGTTTCTTAGTTGAAGTAATTGCTCTTTTAGATAGGATTCTTTGTATATTCTTTATAATATAACTTATTTATATTTGTTAGGTTTCTGGTTTGAAATTTGTATGAATAGAACCAATCATTCGTGTAAGAACTTGACTTTAGCGGTCAACGACCGGGCGGATAAAAAAAAGTATTTTTGAACAAAATTTTAAGAGTTTAAGATTCCTTATAATGTTTTGTAAGCTTGATATACCCTTAATAGAGACGAATGGGCACAAAATTAAGTGTACGAGATGAAGTCCATGTTAAGTTGAAAGGAATAACACATCAACTAAATCTTCGTACTTTTAAAAATATGTACTGCATTGTAATCTTAAAGAAACATTAAGCCTTTATTAATTTTGGACAAAGAAAAGCACTACCAATTAGAACGCTCGAAAACTCATTCGCAGCACAAGGATTACTCAGAACAAACCATCACGAGGATAACGTAGAGTTTCGGACGATGACATAATAAGGAAAATGAGATAATCGCCCTCAGTCAAACTTACCCTTGAACAGAATTCGAATTCGATATCACCCCAGCATCGAGGCTCTCCCTTGACATATCATCGGCCATTTGGACCTTCAATTGATGGCCGAAAGAATTAATTTCCGAATTCGGTGTCATCTGCGAAGCCGCCGGCGACAGTGACGCACCCCCATTCGGTATCACAACATCCACGCACATATCATCCGAGTCCTCCTGCGCATTAATTGCCATCTCATCCCCCTCCTCGATGTCAATATCCTCCGCATTCTTATCTAGCGGTGCCGCTTCCTCATCCTCATTGTATATCTTAAAGTAGGCGTATGTAAGATAGATGACCGAGATGATGAACGACGGAATCGGGATCGCCATCGAGTACACCAAGTTCAGGGTGTTCTGCCAGTAGTCTAGGTCGCTTATCACAAGGCTAGGATCCACCTTCGAGTAGTAGCATGGGAACTTTGTCTTGAGCTTGAGGTACCGCTTCTGCCATATTGTGCAGTTCAGCATCGGCGGGTAGCCGCAGCCCTTCACGTTCGGGAACAGCCGCGCTCCGACGTAAAAGTATATCGAGTTGTTGCTCATCAGATCCTGATTCAACTCCGAGATCTCATCGAACGGCTGACCGTCGTTATCTCCACCCCCACCGCCACCATCGTCCTCTTCATCGTCGCCCGACAGACTGTGGCTCATGTCCAGCAGGCTATTCTCATCGAAGTTGATGCTACCCAGACCGCCCATGGTGCCGTCCATGAGCATCCCGTCCGGGTACTCAAAGTCGCGTATCGCACGCTCGTACCGGTCCGTCCGCTTGACGGGCGGCACCTCTTTTTCGGCCTCGGCCAAGTTAATGTGATACTCTGTGAAATTGAACTCATCCGTATAATTGTAGAGATTCAATCGATAATTGACACGGATCTGTGTGCACACGTAAATATCCTTGGTGCATCCTTCACGGCACGACGCCCACGAGCAGTTCTTCGCCCCGTGGAATGTGTCCTGGTACATGGTCTCGCACAGGGCCGGCACCTCCTCGAACTGCATGAAGATGGTGGTGAATGCGGGCTCAATGACGAACGGCACAAGGAACAAGAATGCAAACATGCTAAACGTGCCCAGCAGGATGAAGAAGGCTGTCGTGTAGAAGAGTAGCTTTTGCTTAAATGTACGTACTTCAAGCGGCTCGTCACCCATTGCCTTTGTGCGTCGTTTTCAAAGGTGGCTAGAGGGTTTGATAAGTTTTCTTCTTTTCCTCCTCTCCTCCTTTCCTTTCTTACTCTGTCCTTCTCGGAACTTGTCTTTTTACTGCTCGCAATTCGGTTCAAACTATCACAGTGGCTGCACGGGCTCGCAGGATGTGAGGTTCGAGATTCGACGCAAATGTTTGTCCTGGCAGTGGCACTCACTGGCCAACAGTTGTGTGGAATTTCTTACCACAGTCATAACGTCTCATCGCATCCACAACAAACTGCTTTGTTATCCTTGGCAGCCTGGTCGAGGGACGGGAGTGACGTAGTTAATGTAACGAACGAAAGGAAGAAAACCAACCCCTTTTTCAGCTTCGGACGGCGTTCACAAATCAGAGTGGCAGGGGGGAAAACTCGGTGACTCCACTCTACATGGGGATTCCACAAGCGAGCACACGCAGAAAAAAAGGGTCGTCGGGCGGTGACCAACGAGAAGGAGGACGACGACTGCTAAGGGATCGGCCGATGGTAAAACGCAGCACGACACACGACGACGACTCGCACACAGGGAGAGAGATTCAATTATGATTCACGTCATTGCATTCCACATTAATTAAACACACCGCATCGTAAAAATAAATCCTTTATTTTCAATTCTCGACAAAACCGACCCACCACCCTTCTTAATTCACTCACTTCTACGGCCGGTGGACGGGGGAGGGACTGACTACTCCCACAATTTGTGTGCTTAAAAATTTATTAAGGATATTTTCACCGAAAGGACACCAGTGGCACACAAACAAAAACACGCCAACACGCTTATGTAACAAAAAAAAGAAAAAAAAAGAAAGGGAAACACTGAAAGGACTGAGAGACCACGACGACGATGACGACGGGCGACAAGCGACAAACGACAAACGATAGCGACAATAACACACACACCTAAACGCAAAAGCAAAATCTACTTTGATTTTCCGCTGCGATTAAGTAACCATTTAGTGGTTGTGATTCATGTGCGACTCCCGAGGACCTCCGCCGAAGATGAGGATTCATGCGTGATGGACGGACGAAATTGCATTGACACGCGGTGGCAGCGACGGAAAGGATCGACACAGACAACTCACTTTACGTTCACTTTTTTTTCTGCACTACGATCCGAAGTAAACAAAGAATTTTTATTTTTTTTAATTTCTTTTTTTTTTCGAAACGAAGGGTGTGTGTTTTATTTTATGTAACCTTCTTGCAGTGTGTGTATGTGTGTGACGAATCTAATAACAGCAACGCGTGTTGCAATCCTTTGTGCAGCATGATTCGTCCTTTTTTCTTGCATTCATTATAATTCGCTTACTAACTTTATAGTACGACAACGACAGCGAGAACGGCGACGGCTATGCGCTGCATTACGAAACACACTCCACCACTCGCGTACATACACACACAGCACTCACACTCACGGGGGGGCGACTCACGACGTATGGCGAGGAGGTCCTTTCAGTGGGTTTTCTTCTGCACCCACCACTTATACATATCTAGCAAAATGAATCATAAAATTCGCTTTTTTCCCGTTTTTTTTTTTTCGTTTCAAACTCTCCGTTTTAATCGTGTAAACTAATGCGTGCTTGAGTGTGTGTGTGGATGACACCTGTCCGGCAAGCCCGTAATCCTTTTCGACTCGATTCGGATTTGTTGTTCGATAATTTATTAGATTTATGACCTGAATGGGACAGGTCAATTCGTTTTCTTTTCTACTACCCTTTTTCTCGTTTTAGTGCAAAATCGAGCACACTGTCATTATAGCAACGCCAGAGCGGTGCTTAACTCGCCGAGGAAGGACTGTCACTGACGAGAGAGCGTGGAAAAAATCCCTCAAAAGCTCCGTGCCGCGCTGATGGAATACAAAGGATTGGATTGTGTGTGCCGTGGAGGAAAAAAGGCACAAAAGCGAGGAAAAAACAGCAAAAAGAACGAAACGAAATCATAAAGTGAACCTAGAAAGAAATAAGTTAGGGTTGCCCCTCGGAGTGGTGCTGGCTGGAGAGAAAGTTCGGTGGGCTTTCTCTCGGAGAGCGAGGTGAAGCTTTGCCTTCCCCTTTGATGTGACATTCTATGGGATTGTGTCAATAGTGTAGAGCCTTTGTAACGGCGTTTGACTTGGCTGTGAGGTGGGAAATGCCTTGACTGTTGGCTGGAAGGATAGCCTACTTTTTTTTTCTCTCTGGTCCTGTACTGACTGACTGGTAGTAGATTGACAGTCGTGCGCGCGCAAAATGTTTGCCAGGGAACAAGTGAATTATTGTCAGATGCGAGTGTTGTTCGGGATTTAATGACGTCTCCCACGATTGTCTTGCGGGGGAGATGAGCACAGTGGCGTAGGTGGTGGTTTGAAACTATCATTCGAATGGTGAATAATTTAGTGAGGGGCAGTTCAAAAGGGGCTTAATTACTGCGTGTGTAAAGGACAAAGCAATAAGGATATAAAAAGGTTTCCAGTTTCAAATGAAATCCAATTGGCTTTATCGACTACTACGATTTCTTGAAACTTTGCATGCAATGATAGCCCTCACCGTTTGCCCTTTTAGAAATAATTTGTCAACCCTTTAATGCTTCATACTTTATGTTTGAACATGCGTTCAAAGTTAGTGAAATTTATAACAAATTGGCGCTAAGTTCATGTGTTCATTTAATTCTGCATTAGACGCTTATTAGTGAAAAAAGAAGATTACATTCGAGATCCTTTACTTTGGTTTTGATTAAGTGCAACTGCAATAAAAAGCTTCGTTCTGGCAAAGTTTCACAAGCTGCATTAAAATAAAAAAAAATATTCTGAAATAGCTTCCATTGGTCTTCTTTTTCTTATAAAATTATTTAAAAAAACATATTTAACCATAGTTTGTTCATATTGTTTGTATACAACAAACAGGCATATATCATAGCCATTTTTCAGACGATATGTTCCCTCAACGGTCTAGAGTGCCTACTTTTGCCCAGATAAAGATGACTAGAGCGAAGATGATGACGATAACTCTGAAACCAAATCGAGCCAAGTCTTTGAGAACGGCCGCGAAAATCAGGTTTAGTGAGGAAATATGGTTCAAATTAAACTAATCGGTCAAATGTCCTAGATCCCACTATAGTTATTCATTTTTTAAAATGAACGAATTGTAACTTACTGAAAAAAATAACTTTTCAGTTAGAACGTACAGTAGCTCAAAGCTCCCAAAGTAATAATTAGAATCGCAAAAATCTAGAATATAAACTTTTTTTGAGTTTTGAATTATTTGTTGATTTTTTTTTTTTGTTACTTTTAAGAGATCCAAGAAAAAGGAAAGCAAAAATCGGGAGCTGGAGATCCGGATGTGAAGTTTAAATTTTTTCTTGTCCAATTATTACTCTGAGCTACTGTATGTGTTCGATTATGTGCAATTTTAAGTACCATAGATGATCATTTTTGTATAAGAACACAATTCTATGTATTGTTATTCTTTCGTCGTTTCTTCAGTTCTTCAGTTTTCAGTGTTGGCTTTTTTCTTCAGTGTTGGCTTTTTATCAGGGGCAGGAATGAGGTACGGTTATGAAAGTGTTAAAAAGGCAGATAAAGGGAAGTCGAAAATGGAATCGAACCAGCTGTGCGTGAGCTAGTAGCGACCTATTTAAAAAGTTTATGTATATCATGTTTGAAATGATATACATAGATGACTTTTTAGGGTGACACGGATCAGAGAACCAAATTTCAAAATAATTCAGTTGCTTAGGTTAGGCTACATTTGACTGCCAGGCTCGGTCATATTTACTTTAAGTGAATCGTTCGATTACTGCTAAGATTTAAAAAAAAAAACCTGTAAAATTTCGGAAAAAAATCTCGGCAAAAAATTTCGGGGAAAAAATCTCCGAAAATATCTCAAACACTCTAGTGTAATGACCTCCTGGACCCGAAAAAAAAAATCATTTTGTGAGGAGTATAATATCGGTACTGTAAGACAAGATACACTCTTCTGTGCCAATGTATAGAGGCGAGTGGTAATAAATTTCCAGAGGCCTATATTGAATGAAGGCATACAGGAAGATTCAGAAGAATATAAGACAAGAAGATCAAATTCAAATTAGTTCACGTATTTTGAATCCTATTAAACATGTTTGTGCGACCCTTAAACGTAGGATTAGATCATCGGAGCATACAAGTAGGTTAATGGATAAAGTAAAGACTGAGCTGCAAGTTAGTACCGGGGGAAAAAAAGGTAATCTGCATTATGCCCAGCCAAATAAAAGTTGTTTGAACTTCAAAAGAAGGCCGTAGAAACTATTTAAACACGTATTTTTAGTGTTCAATTCAAACTTTCAAAACTGATCGAATGACACTCACTCGATTATTCAATCACGCTTTTTGTTTTTTTTTTATAGCCAGAAACAAGACCATAAGAATGTATAGCATATAAATACGGTCGCATTATTTACATTTTCACAAGCAAAAACGGCAACGCGAAGCACATTCGATTAACTACGTGAGTGACTCAAATGAGAGTGGTCTGTTTCAAACAAACTGTAAGCAAAGTTCACTGATATGTGGTTATTTAAAAAAAAAAAAAAACAGAAAATTCTATTGTTTCTGAGAATATGTCGAATCGGATTTTTGAAAAAAAAAACACGTATACGCCTCGGATTCTCATATAAGTTGTTTGATTTCACATGGACTTTTATCAGGAAATATCTTATCGGCTTACGGAACATTCGAATAAGTTTGAAAATAATAAATTAAATTCATACGCACAAGTCGATTAACTCCATAAAACAAAAATTTGAAAAATGCTATGAAATAATTTACATTCGCTTCTGATATAGACTACATTTTCAAATAGTTGTCATTTAATGATGTAAGAAGATTATTGTACCAAGTGCTTTAGCATATCAGGTTAATGTTTTTCAAAAAGTGGAGCTAATGGATTTAGGCACTGAGAGGTTTATTTAAAAAACTTAAGAAATAAATTCCAAATTTGCTTAAAATTTCATTGAGATTCATAACATTAGTCCATAATAAAAGAGGTGAGTCTTGTTTCTTAACGTGTTGGCAATAATAACGAAATTCACCCGCAGAAATCAGTGCATCACATCAAAAATCCTTTGGTTTGTTATGCTTTCTTGAATACTATGATTATTTTTTTTTTCATTTTTTATGCAAGAAAAATATATTTGTTCTTATATATGATTTCAAAACCCAGCTTTGACTTTTATGGTAGCGTTGATTTTGAGGTCTACGATTTATCATCCGTGATATTGGGTATACAACTTTGCTACCGCCGTTTTTTTCGTAAATTTGAGACTTTATTGTAATAAACTGGTTATACATTTATGATTTGTTTTGCGTTTGATTCGATTGCGTTTGACACAAGTCTTGATCAAGCAATGCCTCCAATTCTGCATCTTCGAAAACCTTCTCTCTTCCACCGCCATGCCGGTCTTCGACGTCAAAATCACCGTTCTTGAATCGTTGAAACCACTCTCAGCATGTCCTTTCACTAATAGCGGCCCCACCATAGGCATTAGAGAGCAATCGATGAGCCTCAGTCGCAGATTTCTTCAGATTAAAGCAGAAAATTAAAACCTCCCGCAAATGACGAGAATTTGGCTCGTAAGCTGACATGGTTAATCGAAAATAACCTTATGATGCAGACACAAATCGACAAATATTTCGATTACGTTGTGTTAACAAATTTCTAGGCTTATTGTATGACATCTACGATCTATTTATTTCGACTACCACTTACAGCCATCTATTGCAAAACGGCGGAAACAAAGTTGTACACCTAATACATTTTCCTCTAAAACGTTAATTTTGATGTGATCATCGGTGACGCAATGGCAGTCAAAGAAGGAAGAATTTCACGTAATTCAATAGAAAAGGTTGGACAGTTCATTCTTAGACTTAAATATTGAACAAAGCGTTTGTACTTATTACATCATTTATAAGTTTATTCTATTCTTCCGAAGAGTTTTCGAGTATATATAAATTGAAGCTCTTTTACTCTTCTTAAAAGTTATGTTTCTTTCAGCTTTCAACTATCTGCCTGACAAGCGAATTTAGCATATGAAATGTAATTTTATATGCCTGGCCAGAATGTGGATTCTGTTTTGTAATGAAAATTAAATGAGAAGATCTCATTCAATTTCATCTGTGATAACTCTGGGAATATTTTTTTTACGGCTTGGAACTTGTACTTAAATTTTTTCTGAAATGTAATAAACTTCTGAATTCGACTCACGTATCTCTCTTATGACAACTCAGTAGTTTTCGGAGAACCGTAATTTTGAAATATAGTAACACTCCATGTAAGTACACTCCATCGTTACACCGCATAATAAATGCCAACTACATTGTACAACATTTACTTTTATGAGCCTTAAATATTTAAAACTAAAATCAATCTATTCCAACACCTAATGACAAGTCGACGGCGAGCTTATTCGCGATCCATTTCAATTTTAATCCCTCTGCCAGATATCATCACGTTGATGAAATAAAATTCACTCATCTCCCGCACGAATGCCAACAACCCATAAAATTTTATGGAGAATTTGCATCAATTGATTGGCCCACTCGTGTTTACCCCAATCCCAACCCCAATCCTGCTCATGACTCATCTTTCAATGTCAGCGAGTACCTTTAAGCGGCAGTTTTTGGAACTTAATGCAATTCCCTGCACGTGCTGTCATCTCCAAACGAAACGAAAACGAAAAATTGCAAAAAAAAAACCCACACACCTTTTTTGTTTCGAAAGCCATTGCCAAAAAACTTACATCGACACAACCACCACATTTCAATTAACCTATAAACCATTCCCTTACCATCGATGTTCCATGTTATCTATCTTCTGTTGTCCGTTCGCTCTCCCAGAGATAAAGCAGAGCGTCACAGAACATGCGCAAGACCCACTCATCGAGCAGTGGTTGCTCCCTCACAAAAGTGTCAAAAAAAAGAACGAGGCAACGAAAAATGGAATAAAAAAACCAAAAAGGAAAACCAAGAATTTTCCAGTTTTCAGTTTTCGTTGACGTTGTTTACAAATGACGTGAGAAAAATACACGCTTCCCCAGAAGTATCCTTTCAGTGCTTCGCCCAGCCAAGTGCGGATAAATTTCGTGTGTTGCTCGAAATAATCGAAAAAAAAACGAAACACGACCCAAGGAAAACTCGATAAAAATTAAACGGAACGGAAAACTCAATAAAATTCCTTTCGGCTGAAAAGTCGCAGCACAACAACACCTCAAGTGCAAGTTCTCGCATATAAACAGTGACTTTGAAGGCGACTATTTTTATAAACTTCAACACATTTTCACTCGTGAAGTGGTGTAAATGAAAACGAGTCCCGGTGGACAAAAGTGTGGACAAGTGTGTTTTGAATAAATTCTAAAATCCTTTTCCCAACTCTATTTGAGGTACGACATTCGGTGAAATTGAAAATAAATTACAAAAAACCGACTCCATTTGCATGAGGGTGAAACTTTCCATAAAAAGAAAAACTCACCAACACACGGACGGTCAGCCAGTCATACGTCGGTGTCACGGTGAATGATATAATTGCAGGTGAGTTGTGGTATTTTAATGAATCCCCTACCGCAGGACCCAACTGGGTCATTATGGCACACAGAGCAGCTCTTTTCCCCTCTCGTCGTTTGTTTTTTTTTTATTCCATTTTGTGTCCCTAATTTCATTTTGCATTAATAAATTAGAACATGTTACTGTCGCCGCCACCGTCAAATACACACACACATACACGGTTTGTAGTACATTTGGCAAGTGAAAGTGGCAAGAGCAGGATATGTCCGCAGGATTGCCAACGATGGCCTCTAGGTCTATAGGTTATGAGTGTGGTGCCCGTGTTTATTTGTGTGTGTTCTACAGAAACGGCAAGGGAAATCAAAATAAGAAAATAAAAAAAAATAAGCAACAAAAACATTATTGCATGCAGATAATGTCGTTGGAATTCCCCCGTACGGTGACTGGCGCACTTCACAGTGAAGGCAGGACTCGCTGAGCTCGCTGCAGGAATACTGTGAGCTGTCGTTATAAAAGCAAGCGATGTGCTTCTTGGTGGTTTGAAGAAAAGGGTCACGATATGAACGTCGTAATCGCGGCAATTAACAATGAACTTTGGCACGAGACATTTCCTTCGGATGCCAGATTTCTGCAACGCCTTGTGGAGTGTGTGTCCCTTAGTCAATCATGTAGTTTCCGTTTGCTTGCATTCATTTAAATCACACAAAAAATCAGCTTAAGGAAGAGATACAAAAGGATTCGTAGTTTAGGAGCAACCTCTTTTATACATTTCGATGTTGGTTAGCTTGCTGTTTTTGTAAACGAGTTAGACATTTTTCGCCAAGCTCATTCTGAGGTTTTTGGGGGAAGGATTCATGTTGACGATCTGTGGCGGACCATGAGGTTTTCTACAGAGGCTGTCAAATTAGTTGTTTACTTTTGAGTTGTCCATACCAAATCATGGTTAGGTATATCAATGACTGTGTTTTAATCTATCTGTTCACTCACTACTATTTTTTCTTCACCATTAATTTTTAATTTGAATTTGACATTGTAAGCTATTTTCACTTCTTGGCTTTCTTATTGTATTAGTAGTTTAAGAATGTTGAATAAAAAAAAAAAGAAAATACGTTTGCAAGAGGAATATAAAATTAAAGCCTCGATTCGCATTTTTAAATTAAAAACTTTATTAACCTTTAAAATTGTCATGTATGGGACAACACACACGACGCACGACACACAATGTTCATCAGGTGCCACAACATTCGGGGTTTAGTACAAATTTTGGAATGAATCAATGGTTAAAACTTCTTGAAGCAGATGTTAGTTGTTCCGTTTACCATCAAAACTGAACTCCTTTTGGTTCAAAGCAAACAGCTTAGACGTAGATAGTAAGTGCTTCCACCAAGATAGAGAGAACGAAACAATTTAACAGCAGAGTTATTTCTCGCATTGATCACAAAGATCGTGATATTAGAGTTAGGGTGTCATTGCGGAAGCGAGTGAGCCTATTGTGACTGCCCCCATTTAGAGCTCCCCCAAAAGCTTGAGTTTGTGATGAATCGTAGGATACTTTTGGGTGAGCTGGCAGCGAGGTCAGCGAGGTCACCAGCGCTATGTTTCTCAGCCAGCTATTTATTATTCAGCATTTAATGGTGCTAGTGGGTATGCCACAGAATGGTCGTGGCAGGGTGATGTGGAATCTTTCCTGGCTAGTAGATCCGCTCTTTCGTTTCCAACGTGACCACTGTGCCCGGGTATCCAGATGAGAAAGATCGTAATATTGAATCTCATTACACATTTTCTTGCAGTGTTTTCTGAAGTCACAAGTCTAAGAAGCGACATTTGCCTGATGTCTTCAAAGTCAACATAATTAACTAATACAGTCGACTCCCCCTAAGTCGAATTTTTACGGGACATCAAAATAAGTTCAAGTTAGAGGAAGTTCGACTTAAAGGGATTTCGACTTAGAGGAAGTCGACTGTACTTCTGATACGGCTGGTTTTATTCCATTTCAAGATCAAACTCATTAGAAATAAATCTACCGGCGTCTTTTTGTCCCTTCTAAAACTTTTCGGCAATACCTATAATTATTTAATTTATATAAATTGCATTGAAGCAGTTGGAATAAACACTTTTGGGTTGGTTGAAAGTCTTCAAAAGATTGTTATCGTCTGCAATGGTTATGGAAGTTGAGTGCCTTCAGCTCAGTAACTTAGGTCGAATCTAAAATATTAAGTTTGTTTTCTAAGTTGAGATACTGGGAAAAACCACCATCAATAAAACTTTATTTTTTGTCTTTTCAAAGAAATGAAAACGTCGAAAAAGTACCTTGATGCGTGTTTTTGGAATAATTAAGAAAACACTACATCTCACTGGATGAAGCAGCATGCCTAAAATTAACTCAATAAGTTTCGCATTTGCATCCGAGTCCTTCTGTCTCAATCAGTAGTAACTGGATGTTACTAAATTTATCAACTCTGTGACGGTGGTTACACTATGGACCAACATTAGTCTATGTGATCGGCGTTACGTCATCACTCCCTACACTACACTATTGTATTTATTTATTTTGAAATTTATATTACATATTTCTTGCAAGTTTAGATACCTGCAAAGCCCTATGGTTTGTATGCAGAACACTACTGAAAAGTATTTTTTAACACATTGGCATCAGCTATTTTAGCTTAAAGTTGCCTATTAATCGGTAGACTATCGAGTAAATTTGTACAACGGTTAAAATATTTGTAACAGTGTTTTACATCACCTTTTTTATATAAATCGCAACACCTAGATGAGTTTTAATTATGCGAAGATAGGAAGTTTTCTTCACTCCGAACACCCCTTGACGGTCGTTGTTGACGACTTTTTTGACTACTTAACAAAAAAGCTTAACTTATCTCGAAAAATTGCAGTTGCTTTTTTTTTTTATCATTAAAAAATAACTCAGCTATATCGAACATTTTTTTAGAACATATTTTAGAACGCCTGGACTTCCTTTGGATGACTTTAACTATGATGGTGTATCAATATCACTCCACACCTATTACATGTTTGCATCACTGTCACAATGTTCATCTTCTTCTGATTCAAAACTACTGCCAACTTTTTTTTCAATTGGAACAATGTCACTATTTTAATTGTCTTGAAATTCGTCATCGATGCTTCCGTAATCACAAAGTACGCCTGGTGTACTTGACGGTTTAAAGAAAAACGAGATTTCTCCTTTTTCGACACCAATTTTGTTTAGAATCCAGAGATCTCTTTTCCCGATAAGAATGTGTCGAGTAACTATTCTGAATATTTTTAGACCAAAATATGAAATTATGTTTTCAACTTTTGTTTTATCGATGATTCTTCACTTCCTAAGACGGGTCAGACTTTTTACACTGCAGAGATTTTATGATTCTAAGTTTATGCGTCAAAAAGTTTTGCAAGATTGGAAGATTATAATATTTAAGTAATTTTTTTTTTTTTGATTTTAATATAGCCAACTTTCTAACACGGTCTTGAAACAAGAATTGAATACTTTTAAAACGAATGATGTAAAATTTCGAAAATAAAAATGCGTACTTTATACGAAAATCGCATACTTTATATGAAAATCGTATAAAAACAAATGTTGGCTTTAACAAATTTGACCACAAACGTTTTATCAAATCATAGAATTGTTCAAGACCTAAACAAATTTTGTTGAATTAAACTCAAAAATGAATAAAAAAGATGTAATAATTAAATTTTATAAATATACTTGACGCAGCAAGAGTTATGGATATGATTTCACTACGTGATGAAAAATATATTTTAAATACGTGACTTGAGACTTGCTTGACTAAGCAAACGAAAGCGCAGACACGAATTTACAGGAAGTCTATAAATGCATTTGATGATATAATAAACAGCAGTCCTGTAGTTTCCTTAATTCGGGATTTGATATTGCAGCTGAATTAAATATCAATTTAATATAATATGAAATATTTTCGCCTTATACTTAAATTTACGATTGGCCATTTTAACTCGATTTTGAAACACTTTAAAGTGAATTACAAGAAAATAAACAGTCTGCAGATGATATGTAACAAATGAAATATGAATCTACCCAATTTTTCTCAAGAATACAAACAAGGATCTACACAAAGCCCACTGTTGAACTCTTCAGTACGATTGGAAAACTAATTTTTAACTCGAATCTAGGACTTAAAAATCGATACGCCGATGATTGCATACTGCAGCAAATCACTGAAAACGAAATTGAAAAGAAAATCACTCAAATAAGGCTTAATTGTTGATTTCAGCCTCCTTCTGCATGCCTGGTGGGTGCTCTGAGACTCGAATCCCCAGAGGACACCCTCCACACCCGCCCCTTTCGTGTTACTCCGCTTCTACATGCTCAAAACCCGACGTACTTAGGTCAACCCTATACCCGCATAAGTCCCACACGAAAATTCCTTGCATGCCTTAACTGGAAAAATTTCTGAATAAATAAATAAATAAATAAAAAAAAGAGCACTCCTAACAATAAAAACAGAACAAAAACAACACTCTTTAGCCCAATCTCCATACAAATAGCTGCTGCAGATCTATATCTGTTTACGTGTTTTCGAGAAAACCACCCGACCACCCTTTCGCTGTTGTTGTTATTGTATCCGAAGGAAACCTTTCTAGTACAGCTGTCCTTATTTCAACTTAACATTAGCAAAGCAAGGCAAAGCACACTTGCAAAAAAAAAAAAAGAAAAAAAAACTAAAACACACACTCACTCACACTCGAGGCCTCTCTCCATCCTCTTGGCGAATATACAACAAACCTCAAGCGAAAGGGAGAGCAAAATTTTTATTGATTCAATGCGCGCGCACTGCTTTGATTTCTGCAGGGATATTATTCCGAGATACTCTACACATTCGGAAAGTTGGGAAATCTTCTACCACACATCGCAACAGAGAGCTAGAGTATCCTTAAAACATATTCCAAGAATTTGTTTTGTATTTAATTTCAATTGCAATAACACAAGGATATTCAATTAAAAAACTAACATCAAAAAAATATCATGTGAAAAAACTCAAAAGGAGATCTAAAACTCCTCTCTTCTCTGTGTTGTGTGGTGTTGTGCAAAATCTTAAAACAGGATTCAATTTGATTTTATTTGGGTTGAGAAATTTAAATCCTTTTTTTTTTGTCGTAGTCAACGATTCGCGAACAAAGATTGTGATTCTCATATCGATTGTGTAAGGATTAAAGTGGAACAAAGAAAAATCCTTCCGTGCTTATAACAAAAAAAAAAAAACATATATCGTCCTTAAATGCATTTCAGTACAGTTTTTGTTAGTTTAGTTAGTTTACAAAAAGTGGCTTCCAATAAATAAAATGAAGCGAATTGCTGTGCAAAAGTGATTGAGGGATACAGCTGATGTGATATACGTATAGAGAGCAGTCCCTTTCGTTGCATAACCTCACGTGAAAAGAACAAGAGAGAGAAGAAAAAAAAAGAGGAACATGTTCGATTCATAATAAGAAAACGTCGATATCTTGAATTAGAGTGGTATTTTCTTCAACAAAGCCGCAGTTGATCGAAGTAATTGAGGAACATATTCAGCCGTGAAAGCACATCCCCACCCACAACGGAAGAGGCAATCGCTAGAGCAAGGACGTCGGGCGCACAGCAATGGGTAAGAAGAAGGTGCCCAGCGAGGATCTGATTGTGCCACCGCAGGACAATCGCATATGTGGCACAATATGCATCTGTCAGATGACGCTGGTGCTCAGCTCTGTCGCATTGGTGTACTTGACGGTTGCCATTTACATGCCGTCGACGAGAGCTTTCAAAAGCGGAATCGACACCACCCCGGTCATGTGCACAACGACACGTGCTGTCAACAAGGACAACTGCGAGTGGGGCTCGTGCGGTGAATGGTGCCTGAGCAAGACCTCCGGCGCCTGTATTCAGATTTACGTCAACCTTAGGAACAACGGCACGAACCTCACCTTTCAGAACTGCACGAACTCGGCGAATAAGACGTGCTACGGCATCGATCAGGAGCGCGCGGACAAGGCGCGCTGCATCAACGACGAGTGCAAGAACCTGACCGGCACGTTCAACTGCACCGCCGGGCAGTGCCTCAACATAACCGACGCCTTCGAGTGCGTGTTCCGTAACAGCGACCAGCCGCTCAAGTGCTCCGGGAGGAGGGGAAAAATCAATTGCATGGACATAAGCGGCCTGTTCTCGTGCAACCGCGGCACCTGCCGCAAGATTCGCACGCCCTACAACTGCGACCGGCGGTGCGTCGACATCCCGACCCGCAACAAGAACGTGGTCATACTCAGCGGCGACAAGGTGTACCTATCGCAGTGTCAGAACGCCATAAACTCCGAGACGGAGGAGGAGGTGTGGAACGAGACGGCGGACAACGTGGTGATGGCGTCGTGCTACTTCATAAAGAACACGTCGGACCGGGTCGAGGCAGTGGACTGCATCAACGGATCGGTCCTCGAAAACAACATGCTCACGGATTTGACGAACTTTACATATCTCAGCTACCTGCACATCGCCGTGTCGACGCCAATTCCGGAGATCGCACCGCCCGACGTCGACCTGACAATCTCGAACGAGTCCCGCCTGATGATCAACCTGGAGGGGTGCGTCAACACCCTGATGGACGAGTGCAAGGACTTCCTGAAGGACTTCGGCCGTGACGGCAGCGACCACAATGCCCGCGCCCGCTTCCCGTGCTTCTACGCCCCCACCAAGAAGGAGATCGTGGTCGCCCGCTTCGACTTGGAGGTCACCTACCGGCAGTTTGTCGTTGCGTCCATTGTTCCCTCGGTGCTGTTCGTGGTTTCATGCCTAATCCTGCTCCTGTGTCAGAAGACCGTCTACGTGGGCGACGACGCCAAGATGCGATTCAAGGGATGCGTCGACACCGACACCATCCTGGCCAAGAACAACATGGGCTCACAGAGCAACTTGGGCGACACTGGCGGAGGAGGAGGCGACGAAGTTATGGCACTATGAGATCCGTCACGTAAGAATGAAACTTTCCACTTTCTTTGCTCGAGGTAGATTAATGCTTCGCGGCTTAATCTGTCTCGGCTTCCATCTAAGCCGTTTCTCTCTCTCTTTCAAACACATGGCTAGGGTCTGTTGTGCTCTCTCTAAACAAAGTATCTCTTGTTTGCTTTCAGTTGGAGCGGAGTCTCATTGAAATTGTGTTGAGTTGTATGCCCTGGATTATCTGTGCTTTGTAACACTCTCTCTATGTCTTTCTCTGTCTCTCCATTCGTTCTCTGCCATCACGAACATGTATCTATTAAATGTTTAACTGTATAAAATGAGTTATTATGTACCATACATCTCCTTAGCGACATTTCATTTTCTTTCACTGTAGTTCGTGACACATCCACTAGTAGATGGTTAGCCTCCATTCGACTGGAGAGTGAGTTATAGTTTCGATTCTTTTATTCTTTTATTCTTATTTTTTTTGTTGTTGTTCACTTTTTGTTGGAAATGGGTTTCGAAATATTGGCACAACTTCGTTAGCGTGACTGCAGCAGTGAGTCCATTAAAAAGAAGTGGGAGATATCGCTGGGTGGTGGAATTACGGTTGATTACGGCAATATTCGTTCATTTGTTTCGGTGTGTCTGCGTTAAATGCGACAGGACTATGACTAATGACGGAGCAGTCACAGACGAGGGTTTATTTATGGCTTAACTTCGATTGAAGGGGTGAGATGGAGATATTGTTGGTTCAAATATAGGTCTGAGACTTAGTTTAATTGATTGTTTTAAGGGTTTCGTTCCAAAGGAATAACGAAACACTATTGGAATCACTTCGGTGTCTGTCTGTCTGTCGTCTTTTGCATATTTATTTTTCACTGACAAGTTCTGCTGGTTAAGTGAATAGGAATTATGTGGGCTGGTCAAGGATCTGTGCAGCTATCGATCGGGGTTAGTCCTTTATCGGCTGTTAGTGCGAATGAAAAACTTTCTACATTTAAAAAAAAAATTACGAGGATAAATTAGTTAGAAGTTGTTTGGCGCATTGCGACTTGGAGGAAGTGAAGGAATTGAATTGAATTTTATTTATTTAACGCTTTCCGTTGTTACAAAAATTTAAGTTTACCTACAAAGCCAAAGTGCTTATCTGAAGTTGCATACAGAAATTCGAGTTGAACGGACTTAAAAATTTTAATTATTTAAAAAGAAATTCATTGTTTAGAGTTCAAGAACAGACATAAATGATGAGGAAATTGAGATCGAATTTTATTTTATAGTAACGTAGTTGATTTTTGGTTGATATAATTTGAGGAATTTTCGCTCTTCAGTTACCCAAGCAGACTGATTAAGTTTACAATGTAATGAAATATATTAATCACCTAGTAAACTTCTTGGCCTTGCAAACGTTGCTAAGCAGGAGCCAATGAATTGAATTTTTAATGAATAATTGATTTAGAGAACTCAACAATTACATCAGAATAAAACAATTTTAAGATCAGATCACCTAAAACCTATTTTATGAGTCTTTCAATATTAGAAACATATGTAGGTGTACACTTTCTTGACTGTAGTACTGGATCAATTCTATCTTTTCCTAAAAACATAGATTTACATAGTTGCAGGTTAACAATCACAATCTGTACCCTGTAGTTCCTGTTAGCGGCTTAGTTAGAGACCTGTTAGTGATCTTTTTTATCTTATGAACGATGACCATTTCAAATAAGATTTTTATAATTCTTAATTTGAGGATATTTTGGAATGCCCAAATTTTTTAATTCTTAACTTGAGGATATTTTTGAATACCCCACAAATAGAATCGTCATTGAAATATTCAAGTTATAATTTCTAATCACCAATCAAAAAGCAATTTAAATTTACTCACATTGGATAGTAGCAAACTATTTTTACTTTAAGTTTTCTTATTTGTTTCCCAATTTCGGACGTCATAGTAGAAAATATGTTGCTACAATTATTTGATAACTTAATGGTTGCGTGCAAGACAAGAAAATTTTCTAATTTCTCTTACGTCACAGAACTGTTACCATATTATTGAGAATTTATATATGTATTCATAAGAAGGTAGTTTTACGGCGTCACGCAATGGAACCTTACGTAGCTTTGTGAATTTTTCGAGGTCACTAACCTCTACTAATTGAACATATGGAGCTAAAGTATTCATGGCCACCGTGTAATAATCTGGTTTTTGTCTTTTTCTATAACGATTTCTAGTGCACTACAGTTTGTTGAAACAAGCCTCCCAACATTATTGTTGTTATTATTCAAAATGGAAAAATCTAAATATACGAATGATTTAAAATAATCTCTGACAACAATTACGAATAAACAGAAACACTAAAATCGCGGGTAGGACATATCATATTTAGTTCTTCTAAGTATCGCTAGCAGCAAAAAATAAACAGCTTCCAGCGGTATACCAAAACTGATTTAAACTCTGAGTCGGTACATACAAATTTATGAGCACATGACTAAATTTAGGAAGGATTTATGATCGTAAATCATAGACACATGTACAAACCACGCACGACAAATCTAATAAAAACTTTTACCTGATTGTTAGATTTATATAACTACCCTTTTACATCCCTACTTAGGACAAAAATAGATCTTAATTAAAATTAAAGTTTTAAATAGGATGACAATTGTATTAACATGCTTAGCACATATCTCATTTTTCGTCAAATTATTTGTTTTCTTTGGTCCGATCATTTGTTCCCATATAATCCGTTTACTCAGACAATAGAAAGTTTGGTTGGTAGGTTATTTTAATATTCTGATAGTTTTAAATCACAAACACGATATATAATTCTTTTTGAGTTTTGAAAGATTGTTAAGTGTGTAGATAGAAATAGAGCTTAGCTAATGTTTCGACAACTTTAAACAACTATACTCATAGCAAATTTCTGATATAACCGAATTTACAGGAAACTATATTCCTCCTAGATGTGTTCCTAGTAATGCACCAGTTCGAATTCACTCTCTAATCTTCTTCTTTTCACTTTACTTTACAGGCATTCCTCTGCTTCAAGAAGACAGCCCTGTTCACCAGCCTGGAGTTTTTGCATTGCAATAAAAAAATTAATTTCCCCTACTTCTCCCTTTTAACAATTTCAATTATGTTTTTGTTTCCCTAATTTCAATTATCCTTTTTGTATATTCAAAAAAAACCCACACCGTTTTTTCGAGTTTCACTTTTGCTGTAATTTGAATACCAAAGTGTAAATAATTGCATATATATATTTCAAAGACAATATTAGTAATAATATTTTTTTAGTAAAAAAAAACAAAAAGAAAAAACGTCATTGCTTAAGTAAACGATTTTTAGAAGACAAAATAAAAAAATCTTTTTTCAAATAAGCCATCAACACTTGCAAAAAAAAAAAACTTTAAGCAAAACCATTCTAAGTGCAAATAGATTTTTCAAATAATTATTATAAATTTAATTCTTCCATTAAGATTTGTTCGACAGCAACAAAAAACCAACCGAAAAATATGTAAAAGTCAACCAGATTATTTATGTTTTAAACAATTTTATTCATTAAATTGTATTTTTGAAGAAAAAAACAAAAACCAAAAACCAAACCAAGAACAAAAACTAAAAGGCCAATCGATTTGGAGGGATGCGTGATAAAATCAAATACAAATAACAAAGAAAAAAAAAAGATTAATTTTTAAATAAATATTTAGAAAAAAAAAGAAATATTTAAAAGAAAAACAAAAAATTTAGAAAATTGTATGATATACGAAAATCATATATACATTTTGCAGTTCATATAAGACAAAGAATTATTATAGACACATTACAAAAGAAATCAGAGGTTAGACATTTAAAGAAACTCAACATATTTATCTCTAATCTTTCGGAAATATTCACAAAAAAAAAAACAAAAGAGAAGAAAAAAAATCTAAGTAAAAGAAAACAAATTACCAAGCATATACAATTCGCATAAAAATTAAGAGAAATTGTTTGTTAATTTTAGACGCAAATTAGAATTTAAGATTAATTTTTGTTTTAAAATATTCATTTTCTTTTGTTTTGTTTTCGGAAACAAAATTCATATCGAGAAATTATATCGCAATATATTGAGAAATCGCATGTTCTAAAAAAGAAGAAACAAATTATTTTCAAAACATTAGCACCTAAGTATTTTTGAAAAGACACAACACAAAAACATATAAAACTAACCAAAAAGGCAACCCGGGGAATGAAAAACATGAGGAACTCGAGTGGATCGATATCAATACACAGTCCGACATTGTCGACAAACAGCTTGGCCGGCAGCAAGGTTAGCCTGAACAGTAGTCGATCGAAGTCATCAGCACATGGCGAAGAGGAGCAGGAGATTGAAACTCTGTTGGAGAAGGCAAAATTTTACACATCGGTATGCTTAGGTGAGTTCTTATAGTAGACTTTAGACACAGGAAAACATTTTAATTAATTTTTGTTTTTTCTTTTTTTTTCAGGAACGACAGCCATTCTATCGGTTTTCGCTTTTCTATTTTTAATTCCATTTGTTGTGGATCCAGCAATATCGACAATTATTGCGGATTATGACCCAGTACCTGTTACGTGTGTAGTCATAGATCATATTTATGCGGAAGGCATCAAGAATTGTACGTGGAGCTCATGCAGGGAGGGATGCACATCATCACTTATCAAGTAAGATTAAAATAAATTTGTTTCTTTTTGAGAGAATCGAATCTTGAAACAAAACTTGACAGTTGCTTGTCTTGAGCTGTCAATTTTATTTTTTTGACATACCTCGGAAGGTCTCAAGGAGTTGAAATTCGTAAATTTTGCATCAAGAACTAAGATTCTAATGCGGAAGAACGACTTAAATTGATTCACTTTTAAGCAGAGTTCTAAGATTTCATAGAGTTATGAGCTGAAGTTGACAAATATCGGCGCCTCATGTATTTTGACTATTTTTTGTTAAAAGAAGATTTGGTGAAAAGGTGTTTTTTCACAAAAAGGTCTGAAGGTTATTTTTGTAAAAAAAACACCTTCAGACGAACTATTAGCTTTTTTTGACTTGAATCTTTTTTACTTCTAGATCTTAATGAAAGTAGTTACAAAGTCAAACATAAAAAAACTTGTTTTCAGGTGCCATCAATTGTACGTGAATTATACGAGAATTCCATTTGACGAATGGCAAAAGAATCCCCGAGATCTGGACACAGTCATCTGGGACGTAAGCTACACAAAGTTCTTAATTAACTCCGAGGGCTGTGGTTATCCTCCGATGACAAATTGTAGCATTTTTGCAAAGCAATATGGGTACCAAAAAAAGGAATTTATTAAACCCCATCGACCACTAACAATTTCTTTTGACTTATTTTTTAGGGCAATTGGAAGACCATTTGCTTGCTACTACAGCAGAGCATACCCAGAGGTTGTTATCGGCCGATACTCATGGGAGGATAATCTAAAACATCTTGTGCTATCGCTTATTATACCAAATGTCCTTTTTGCCATATCAATTGGGGTTCTTAGCTACTGGTATTGTCCGTGTTGTGACAAGGCATGTAATAAATCATCACGGGTCTATGCCGAAAAGTTTCCAACCAAAGAAGAGTGAGTTTTGAATTGATAATGAATTCTTTTTCAAATTTGAAAATCTTATAAATATTCTTATAATAGAGTTAAATATGTGTTCTTAAAATTATTTTACTCTTTTTTTTTAATCCTAAAAAAACAAAATGAAACAAATTCTATAAACTTTACTACATATATACTATATATACATTTCTTTAAATGCAAGCTCGTATTAATCCATGTTATGCCTGAAAACAATGTCGTCACTTGTTAATCGAATGCGCGAGGATCGAAAAATAAATAAATAAAAAAAATAAAACCTAAAAAAAAAAATATCCGTCCATTAAAATGCTAAAATATGAAACGAATAAAATTGCATGATAATTGGGTTTTACTTGTTGTCTTTGATTGTTTAGTTTGGAAATATTTTTCTTTGATTTTTGAAGTGTTTTAGTTTTTTTATGTTTTGTTCATTTATTTTTTGTTTTCAAAGAAAAACTCGCACGTTTTTTTTTTTGCATAAATGCTTCAGCAAAGAGATGATAGGTAGTTCTTTCTTTGTGTGTGGTTATTGCATGTGGTAGTTGTTTTTTGTCCTAGAAGGTACATTTTTGTATTGAACAGACAACTAATTGGCAAACACAATATACACGGTGCATATAATTTAGGTAAACACAAAATTAACACTTGATTAGTCAGTTGTAAAGCAATAGTTGAGGAGATACCTATGTATAAAAAAAAAAGTTGTGTAAAAGGAGAATTTTTGTTACCATTTGAATAAAAATTGTAAAGCAAGCCATCTCATGGTTCTTAAGGCGATCGAGATAAAAACCGCTTCGTCGGTTATAATGACATATTGGTTGTAACGACCGATTTCTTACGTCCCGTCAAATATACTTTGATATCGGTTACAGCGACCTATCGCTTATAATGACCGGTCGATCATCGCCCCTTTAAGGTTGTTATACCGATTTACTTTTAGACCGTAAGCATATTGCTAGTCAAATAGAGATGCCTATTATACTACTGGCAACGGGTTACTCGAACAGCACAAAAAGAAAATGTTCTAATGTCTCATATACAGTTCGGAACAAGTCGTCATAAGAAAAATCCACCTTTAAATGATATTTCATATCGTAAACTGCCAACAAACGTTTGAAAAATCTTCTTACATCCTGATTTGAGGAATTTTCTAGACCTCCCACCGCTTAAGCCATTGAAACATTTAACTGCCTTATCGCCGAGAGCCTAATCTTAGCTTTAGCTCAAGGATTACTTAAACATTTCATTTGACTTATGATTTCACACGAAATCATTACTTTCTAATACTCTTGTCATAAATCCAATACAACAACAGACATAAATCTTTCAGAAATTAATAACCTTTTCAAACACAACAAGAAAGACCTGTGTCCTCTTCTTCACCAAAAATGGCTTTTTCTTCGTACTTCTTGCGACGAGTAGTAGTAGTAACGAAGTTTATTTTGTTTGTAAATTCTATTTAAGTATTCATGCATTCTAATAAATTGTTGCAGTCTTCATTCAGATTAGTCCATTCCTAGTATTAATCTGAAATTCGACAAAATTTAAAAATTCTTTTCATTCAATCTGCTGCTGCACCGGCTGCAAGCAAATACAAATCGTTGTCCATTCTGGTACATGCATATAAAACGACTCAACAAAATTTACATAAAACAATTTGTTAATGTTCATCGATACTTGTGATGCCGATTCTTCAATTAAATTTTACAAAAAAGACGTTAATTATATTTGTTATGCTTTTATGGAATCGAACTTGTGTTCGTAATTGTACTACTGAAGTCATAAGCCTAAGTTAAAATCATGACTGAAAAGAATAAAAAAGGGACTTTTTCTATAAACACTCAATTTTCTACATCTCTGCTCGTAAGCAAAGGACACGTTTTTTTCATCCATTAATATTTTTTTTTTATTTGGAATAAGAATAGAAACAGACTATTGTTTTACAACTGATTATTTAAAGTTCACATTTGTAAAAGTATTCCCCCACAACAAATCCAGTTGTCATTTACATCCAAACTTCAGAAAAATTAGAAAAATTCAAGAAAACACTTGCAAATCTTATTGAAGACCTCAATAACATCACCACACAAAATTCAACAAATAGGCAACTCTCCACCAAAAATTACAACTCATTTCCAAATAATTGCTTTAACTCCTGATAAATTCTTATTTTAAATTATCGTAGAAGTGAGTATTGCATGAGTAGACTTCCGTAGTTGTTTTAACTCAAAAATAAAAAAAAAACTCACTTAAATCCTTTAACCTACATCAACTAGCAATAGAAAAACAAAAAAAAAAACATAAATTTCACAAATCATTTTAGCAAACTTCTGTGTCGCAGCGATGACGAAGATGAGCTGGAATACTAGAAGCTATAAAAAAAAATACTATGTACCGATCGTAGATAGATTTTACATATAACATAAACAAAATCAATGCGTTTGCCAAACTGAAGTACGATTAAATGAGTCACTTTCGTTTCCTTTTTGTTTAAGTTTTCATTAATTATTTCCTTTATAACAAACACTTAAAATACGAGTTTTACCAAGAAAACAAAAAAGCAATTATTTTTCAGTTCATTGCCTTTTTCTTAAGTTTGTTTTTGATAGAAATTATTGAAATCCAATAAGTAAAAATAATAAAATAAAATTAGGCTGATATAATACGTATAAGAATTTATATGAAATATTTTTTACAAAATAAAAAAAAATTAATAAATTTTAGCATAACATTTAGCTGAGGAAAGAATATATAATAAAACAAAAATATTACAATAATAATAATTGGCATCGAGACTTTTTTTAGATAAAACAAAAATGAAGGTAGACTGCTTACGAAATTTTCTAAGATACAGTGTGGCGGAAGAGTATTCGTTAATTTGAGTTTAAAGTAAAATGTGTGAATGTTTCATGTGTTCCTAGAGTCGTTCGTTGTATTCGGACGTAGTTAGATAGAAGTTTTATCAATTAAGTTTAATTGTCCGATAGAAATTACTGATAGTTAAAGTTATGTGTTACGTGTTTGACGGCAACTGATGTTTGTTGCCGCTAATAAGCCAAATTGTGAGGTGTGGTAGGCCTCGAAACCGAACTCGTCCAGAGAGAACAAAGCTTAAAAAATTAATTCTAACGTTCTTAGTCAGCCTTATGTTCCTTTGTTCTGGGCTGACAACACCTTACTCGGGCTTAGTCCAACTACTTCAAGTGGCGTAGGATCAATCTTGTCTTCTGGACACAATTCAGAGAAGACCACAAGAAAAGAATATGGAAAACTATAAGCAATCCTAGTTATCGAAAATACCTAGTTGCAAACAATTTTTAGTTTTTTAAGCGATTGAAAAACGTTATATCAAATATTTATGACATTGCCATTAAAGGTAAGGCAAACTTATTTAAGCCATCGAAGTACTAAGTCTCTTGGTCATAGGTTTCACAGGCAGTTAAAGCCTTCAATTATAAATTGTTTCAACCGCTAATACCACCCTCACAATGAGCATATTAGTTCTACCGCCACACTGTACCTACACGTTATCTGCTTTACGCTTAGTTTTTCTTATTTCGTTAATTTTCTTCTTGTTTTCTGTTTCATATATTCAACTACCTTAATTCATTAATCAATCTCTTAGAGTTTTGTTAAAAATAAAACAAAAAACAAAATATATTTAACTATTTTCTTAAGACCTTAATCGAATTGTTAAATAATTTATTTATTAAAAAAGAGAAAAACCTAAGAAATGCTTAAAAAATATTTATTCGAAAAGAAAAAAATAAATAATGTAAAAACAAAAAAAAAAAAAGATGTGATAATAGAAATAAATTTCGAAGAAGAATCTAGTAATATATATGATCCTATCTAAAAGAGGACAAAACAAAAATAAAAAGAAAAAACCTAACTTTAGATAAAGTTATATTTACATTAAAATTCTTAGTTGAACTTAGTTGAATGATGGCCTGAATATTTATAAAAAAAAATAAACTAAATTATACAAATGTATGAATTTATGCAGGATTTTTGAAGATAAGAATTACACAATACAAAGTTACGATATAAAAAGAGAAAAATTTTGTACTTTAAAAAAAGGTTCAATTGGTGGAATCTTTAATGAACAAAACTTCTAGCTTTTGTGTGCAGGAAATTTATAAATACAAGCAATTAAAAAAAAACTTAATTCTTCTACACCCAAAAGATCCCAACACAAAAACACATTCACACACATACACACGAAAATTTAATCAGACTTTCTTCCTTTTTCTAATTCAATTTACCATCAATGAAGAAGCAATTACAAATCTAAATAGCTTAAATTCTGATATTTTTGCACCGCTTGAAGAAAAAACAAAAACAAAATGAACTTTATAAAATAACAAAATACATGGAAATCAATTTTTGAATATATATAAATAAATCTCTTAGTAACTTTCCACGATATTTTTTTTTCTATAAGAAACAAAGAAAGAGAAAGAAATTCCAATCCAAAAGTTTTTATTTATGTATTAAAAAGCAAGAAACAAAATATTTACTAAACAATCAGCAAATTGTATTTAAATCAAATAAAACTAAAAAAAAACCAAAAGTGTTATATAAATTTGACTTTGAACCAAAAAGAGAAACAAAAAGAAAATCCAATTTAATTAATAAATCGAAAACAAACCATATTGTTAAGTTGTTTTATTTTTTCTTATAATTCTAAGATAGGCTTAAGACCATTGAACAAAAACGAAGGAAAATCAAAATCAAACTCATGAAAACAGTACTCAGATTCTAGGTTAAAGAGGTGGTACAACAGATCTTTAAGGTCGGAGTACAAGTGGTGACATTCCCTATTTTGACCAATCAATAAATCAACTCAAAACTTCTAGAAATCAATAAAATGAATTACTGTCTCTTATTAAAGTCATTGTGATTGCAATCCTGAGCAATATTTTATTGAGTTTAAAGATCATACAATAGTTGTCTTCACTTTCAGACTCGGGTTCATGTTTATTATGAAAAAGAGTGCAATAAATTTTTCCCCACCAATTTTATAACTGTCCATTGATCCTTCAAAAACTTATCGCTTACATTTTTGAGTGAATACACTTTTAAGTCTATAAAGTTTTACATTCCTAAAAAGAATCAATTCTTTCAGATCTGTAAAAATCACCACAAAGATTAATTGCTAGCCAAGTTGGATGGCTTTCCAATGAAGTTGGCGAGGTATTTAAATAAATTCAATTTGATAGATTTAAGAGTGCCAAAAAGAAAGTATTTTTTGGTAACCTGCAGGGCGAAAAGACATGGACAAAATTTAGACAAACAGATTGCTTGATAAAAACATTAGACCTTTACATTTTACTACGGAGCCATAAACACAGTCTCTACACGAACAATTAATAGTAACTTTCGAAAATTCGGGGGCTTTAATGAGGTCTGGTCATGAAAGCGTTAATTAGGACCAGAAAAACACGACGCAAATCTATTTAACGATGTAGTTTAATTCCATAATTCAGATGTATTGCAATTTCCTCAATGCAAAATCGAAATATAAAAGCTGCAGCTTCGAAACCACAATTATAAATGACGCAGCTTTAAGATAACGCAAACCCGAGTGTGCTTTACAATCGACTTTTAACTGAGAAGTTCTCAGTGACTATTATTTCAGAAATCTGTTTGTATAACCTATAACCGAGAGTTAATTAGAATCTTAGTCTATCCATGCGATTTGCTACTTGTGATCTAAGTAACTTTTCTCACTCTACAGAAAACAACTAGCTCCGTAATCCTCCACTAAAATACTCCAATTACAACATCGATTTCGTTTTCATGTAGTATCGACAAGGTGCTAAGGAAACCAAAACAAATATCAGCAACAGTACGCATTTTCTGCCTTCATCAAGAAACATAAACAACTCATTCACACACTCAAACGCTAAGCCAACCACAACATATCCCGCCAATAGCAATTGCCAAGCTTCAACAATCCTGCGAAGTTAATACGCCAGCTGTAAATAGATCGTCCCAACACGTTTCACCTTTAGTGGTAAACATTTACGTATCCCATTACCGAGTCTAACTTTCCAATAACTCATCCACTAACCATTTCGAAGAACTTATTACCAACCAAGTAAACAATGATTTACTAGCCGTCCAACCACTTGTTTATTCAGTCACAATAACACCCATCTGCTCTCATTCTTTTTTTGTTTTCCAACACCCACCCCCAAAGAGAAGCGACAGCAAAAATAAATAACTTTCAAACGAAGGTAAACCAAAAAAATGGAGAGAAACATTGATATTCTTTCAGAGATAACAAATATTTAACCTTTCATTGACCTAATATTTTGAAACAATTGCCAGCTGTCTTACGATTTTACAGGTCGTTCCAGATGCATGCGCATGGGGGTTGTTTAGAAAAGTGTTTGAAAAAATCAGGGATGTTTTTTTTAGAGAAATAAAAGTTTGAGTTGGCAAGAGAAAGTGTATAGTCTGATGCACTATTTTTTAACGGTTTGGCAGAATGGTAATTTTGTCGCTTTTAGAAAAATGACGGAAGATCCCGTAAAAAGTTTTTTTTTCGGTTCTTGTTCGAAATCGATTTATTCAGATTTTTGCAAACTGTGTTCTCTTGCTCGTATCACTAATTTGTGCTAGAAAAATGGTTGTTTGTTTCACAATTAGATCTGCGATTTTTGCGAAAGTACAACTAGGACTGGGATTAATGTGCGAAGAAGCAATTACTAAAAGAAATTGGCAGACATGTCGAAATTTATATCTCAATCCGAAATGTCATATTAATTTTTTTGACACGGTTCACTTTTTATTTTAACGGGTTGAGTAGGAGACATGACATCATTCTAAAATTCTTCCAAATATGACTATACGGCCACGATGGCACAATTCGGATTAAATTCAAGCTGAAAACATTTCTTTACTACCAATTTTGAGAGCGAACATGATGTCCTAGTTGAGCAAAGTGTTTCTTTTTATTTTATTAGCAAAACTTATTTGAAATCATAATGAATTTATTTGTACACATTGTGATTAACATACGTATGTATTACATACAATAACTAAAAGTCGAGCATGGGAGCGAAACTTCGGCATAATCTCTTGGGGTGACTACTAAGGTCTTTTTTTTTCAGAAAATTGTCGTAAAAGAAATCAGAGTGATAACGTTTTCCACATTGATTTTTTGTTTGTTTTCGCAGTGCATAATCTTTCCAACTTGGATGCGCATCGCAGTCCACAAATATCGGTGCTGGGTCAAGGGTCTGTTTTTTTTTTTTCGCAAAACAGACGTCTCAAAAAGTATCAAGATTGAATATTTATCAAACAAATAAAAACCAAAATATTCGAATACTTTGTTTTAAACTATAACAGTAACTGCAAAATGTTTACCTTATTTTCGAAAGTTAAATACCTTATAAATATTCAATGAGTTGACTAGTGTAAAAGTATTACCTCTAAAAATAAATAATACTATTTTTAACTAAATTAATTCAAGTAAATGGTTTAGCAGAGGAACTCATGTGACTAGCCGTCCAGAAGATGTAGACTCCAGTGACAACATAAATTTCAATTGATTCCAACTTCTTTTCATTATTTATTATTTTAAGAGAAGAAAAAACGTAACCTTAATTAAACACTTCCTCTGACTTCTTATATTCGAAAGGTGGAACAGAGTTCACAGTAAATTTTGAGCAAGTTTAAGGTGAATTCTCCATCATTATTTTGTCAAAAGAATTTAAAAATGGATAGTCATTTACCCCATTATAATTTTATTAATGTTTAAAAATTAAAAAATAAAATAAATAGTCAGCGTAACAGCCCATACAGGGCCAGAGCCTAGCTTCTTTGCGCCTCCACTGTGTTGTGCTCGATATATTTTGACACATGTAGATGGGACCTACTGTTTAATGCCGATTAAAAATTAACCAAAGCATATTACGTCAATAATTGGGTCCAAAAAAGCACAATACAGATCGAAACGGTGCTAGCCGAGGTTTTAATGTACAGAAAATTGGTCTTGACCCTTAAATGCCTTTTCCATATCGGCAGGACTTATAAATTATTGGTAGACTCTCACTGACTATCTGTGATTTCTTCCCCGATATTTTTAGTTCCGTAAAATGATTTGAAAAGGCTTCAAATAACTTGTTTTCTGCTTATCGTTTGTGTTGTGAACAGAATTAGCAATTGAAATTCACAAAAAATAATTTCGTACTTTTGAAACTTTTAAATAATTTAATTTATTCGTCTGCCGTATGACAGAATCATATTTGACGTTGACTTGCAACTCACAGTCGTTTACTCAACTCCTACTTTCGTTCAGCCATCTTGGAAAAATCGATAACACTTAACGAAATTCTGCCGGACAGTTTTCTCCAACCAAGGAGCATTTCTACGCCACTGTGCCACCCGTCCATGGACTGGAATTTGGAATGATGAAAACACTCTTCACCCCTAACCCGCAAGCAAAATTGTTTCGAAAAGGTACCGAGCTCTCTCAGTTTAGATTTAGATTCCCCCGGTGCAAGTTGCTCGGCTTTAACGGCCTTCGCGTGTGTTGCCTTATCACTTCTTTTCAGTTCTTGCATTCCAATTCCGTTTTAGTAACATTTTTTCGAGTTCGCATTAGTTCACGTTCGATCAGAGAACTGCAGCGACTAATCATATCAATCAGACCTCGACCCTTTAACGCCACAACCACCGTCGCAGTTGTCGTTGTCGTTGTAGTCGCTACCTTCCCCCATCTCACTCGGTTATCAAAAATTCGTTTTTTGACTTTTTTGTGTAAAACCCATTTCTGGGTGTGTACAAACGGGGCAAAAAAAATTACTAACACCTCGTCACTGGTGGGCATCAACAAGTCAAGGATTAGGTTGCCGTCGCTACCGTCGCCCATGCCTCAGAAATAGTGAACAACGCGAAATTCCCCAAACAATTATCCTAAATAATAAATTCCGCGTGTGATCCTTGCACCCTTTAATTAAGTAATCGACAGCGACAGCGACAGTGTCAGACAGTGGCGTCAACTTGAGCAAGGCCAACAGCCACAACAATGGGCAGGCGAAAGAACAAGCCTCGGCTTATACCCGAGCAGGACAAGCGCATCTGTGGATCAATATGCTTTTGCCAGTTGACAATGGTGCTGTCATGTGTTTCCATTGTTTACCTCAGTGTTGCAGTTTACTCACCTTCCTTTCAGTAAGTGTGTCCTTTCTCCCACCCCTCTCGATGTGATTGACCCAATTTCGCTAGTGTGCGTGTGCTAAATAGAATAAAATAAAAAAAATTCGAATTTCGTGTTGCAGAGCCTTCAAGTCGGGATTTGAGCCCGATCCGGTTATGTGCCAAACCATCGATAGACAAATGCCAAACAATTGTCCTTGGGCGTCCTGCGGAGAATGGTGTCTCACCAAGACCAGCGGCTTCTGTCCCCAAATACACTCGGTGGTGCGACGAAACGGCACCGACATTCAGCTGAATAACTGCACAAGGATAACAACAACATCCTGCCCCATGGTAAGAATTTGTTTATCCCTTATTCTGAGTCATCGAAGATGCCGAGATTTCCTTTGTCGCCCCTCTGCCCTTGGGGTCGATTGCCGTTGTCGTTGTCGTTGTGAATGTGATACTGTCTCAGAAAACAAACCAAGTGACTCGGGGCGGGCGGTAACTTGAAGGTTTCTTTTTTTAGTTTGACTTTTTTTGTTAGTTTTTAGATGATGCCATGACTGCTCCCCAGAGGAATCCCGAAGTGGCGGGGAATGAGTTAGGGAGTTGTATTCATACGCGTTGTGCAGGCACCACTTTTATGGGTTCTTCGTCGGTTGAATGGAGGATAATTGAGTCGTCTTTAGGATAATTATGACGGCGGTTATGTGCGAGAGCTCATTATGTGAGAGACTTATGGACGGGGAATTAGTTTGAAGAAACTAAATTGCAGAGGGGATGCTGCTTCGACGTAATGAAGTGACGACATTTTGAAATTAGATAATTTGTGGTTACGATGTGGTTAAGTGCTTTGTTGATATAGCAACATTCTTATCGATGCTGGCAGGCAGGACGAGGTAAAGTAATGACGCAGGCGATAAAACTTAATTTACCCCAAGGTCGTAGGCAATAGTGTGGGGCTTCAAGGGAAAGTGGTAAAGTTATACGGTCACTTGAAATAAGACCTTTTAGTTGAAAATGACTCAGATTCGAAAAATAAGTTTGTTTCTATTCGCTGCTAGTTAACTTTTGATTCATTCAATTTCCAGTACCAAAACTTGAATCTCTGTCTGACTGTTATAGTTTTTTTCAGCTGTTAATGCTAATGGAATATCTCCTGATAAATCTGCAGCTCGAACAGAAGATAGTAAGTTCCAGTTCTGAATATTTTCGTTCAATTTACTGATGATGGTGTTTCTAAATGACATTCCACAGAGTTTATCCTGCGAGTTATATACATACAAGATTTCAAGATAAACATCACTAAAATTTAATCCTGTCAACCTTGTGCCTCACAAAGATATGAGAGCCTGTGGCATTTTATGTAGCCTTCAAATGAGACTGACCTCAATCGTTTAATCGGCTTAATTTTTTTTTGTCTTTACCTTTTGCGAGCAATATTAACAAATTTACATAATACAATTTTTGAATCTATGAAAAAGGAAAATTTTGACTTGACAAGCTCCCATAAGCGTCAGTATCAGATAAGTTTCATGTTCCCGATAGTAAATAACAAATAAATTAATAAATAAGACTTCAAGTATTTGAATCCAAATAAAACCGTTGGGAAACAGTTTTGAGGGATTCTTTAATTTATGGAAATGAGTTCGTTAGAAATTTATATTGTTTTTATGCAAAGTTCTGTATCTATACTCAAGCATTTCTTCTACCATTATTTCTACGAAGAAGCATATAAGAAATGGAATATAATTTTCCTAGAATTTAACTTGACAAGTACTTGCTACAAAATAAAATTTAAAATTCAAGAAAATTTTCGATGAATGCTTTCAATAACTTTGTTTGGAACGGCTTTGATCTCAGTTTTGTTAGGTACCTAATTTACAGGAATGTAATAATGATAAGGAATTTCAATCTCACTCTTCGCAAATTTATAAATTTAGTTTTCGTACGTATCCGAACATTTATTTGTGGGCGCCATGTCTTATTGGTACTGTGCCGGACTGTTAACCCAGATCTAAGTCCAGCCCGGAGAAAAACACCACCAATAAATTTCATAAGCTTACATCCAACGCGTACAACACCATGGTTGCGTGAAAGATGTTGCTTTTCTAACTCATATTAGTTTCTATTAAGCTATGTAGCATTTTGTCACAGACAACTATGCGATCAAAAGTTTAAAAAGATTATTTTACAATGAAACACTGCTGGATGGATAACACAGCGATGTTACTACAAAATTAGGCGCGGGTAGATGTTTAAAATATAAAACCAACTGCAACTATCTTACGATAGGTCGTGATAGATAGGTAGGTAGGTAGGCGCGCTGACAGAATTAGTTCTGCCACCTTTGTCCTTGTGGACCCCTTGTGTTACCCATGGGGAGGTTGTACCCCTTTCCTTCGGTCGTGACAGTAGTTAGTTGATTGAAAAGGGAACATAATTCAGACATTCCGACATAATTCAGTACATCAAAGGCTGGCTTTGAGTCTTTCCGGTTTGCATCATTTCGAAGTTGTGTCGGTTAATAATTATATTTGTTTTGAAGCTGCGTCGTATTGTAGTTTGCGTCGCTCACTAAATTACATTACATGGGGATTATGAAATTAGAATTAGGATTATGAATAGATATCGTTAATTCGATTTGCGAACAGCGAAGTGAGGCAGCTTTTTACGTCTTGAAACCGTGAAATTTTGCCAATAAGGCCACAATCCAATTAATCCACTACGGATGTGTTATTTTTGAAGTCCAACTATAGAGAATTCGGATCCAGATGACTTCTTCCGCTGTATCATTTAAAGCTATAGATGCTTCGACTTCAGAATCTGCCATTTCAGAAATGCTACTTAGCTGCTCCGAGGTTACGACTTGGTATTATCCATCTTCTTTTTTATAGGGCACAATGAAATATCGATCTTTTTATCAATATATCCACACTTAGAAACAATATTGATAAAATTAGACGTAAAAGCCGCAGCAAAGAAGTTGATCGAATGTGATAATCTACTTTAAAGATAGGCATAATTTATAATTTATATACGAATTTGAATGTTGTAATTATTTGCAGGAACAAGTACTTTTTTTAAGGCAATCTTCAAAATATTGAAGAGGGTTTCACAGTCAAAAAAAAAAAATTCTACGTTGCAAAGGAATCAACGAAACCCTAAAAAAGAAACGCCCTGTCCTATAGTTGTCTTTTAAGTAGGTGATGAAAAATACACTTGTAACGCACTTGTAAATATGGAGCTAGCAAAGAAGTAACAAATATATAGTCACAATTTTACACTTTTACAATTTTGTGGCTTGGAATTTACTACACGAAAAATATTTTATCTATTTATTTTAATTTATTTATTCGTAGGCAAATATTAGTTTTGGCAGGAACTCACGAAAAATATAAATGAGCAAAGTTCTCATAAAAAAAATATAGAAAGTTATCAGCGAAAATCAATGAAATGTAGATGTAGGCCAATCTGAAAATGTACCTTAAATCAGATCTTACTCCTGTTCCAAATGTTAAGATCATTTACATCTGTTATTAAATCAATTTGTCAGCTACGGTTTTTTTTTTTTTTTTTGTTACAAATGTGGTAAAACAATTATTTTTTATCTACTGTTTTAAACGCTGCAAGCTTTAAGTTTTTCGCCCAATTTATCCTGAAGAGATAAACCTAATCCAGTCTGTTAGAAAATTTGACTGGATGATTTTTAAGTATTTAAACCAATTCATACTTAAAGCTTTTTACTGTGAAAACTAAACCGATCGTTAAATTCATCAGTGAATCTCTCAAATTATTCTTGACCACCTCTCTTTGGATCTTGCTCTGCTGAAATCACCAGTTGAAATATTGTATGCCTTCAATTTGTTTTGTGTAGTCTTTCTTTTTTTGTGGGACTAATGATACCATTTGACCTTTTCCTTATCTAATTTGATTCGAAATAGAAACTACTCATTTGCATAATATTTTGTAACTGTACAGACGACATGTTTTCACAAATGCAATTTTAATTTCTCTCAATTCTTTAATGACGTGCGTTCTACATCTGAAATTTTAAAATATCTCAAAGTAATTAAATAAAAATTAAAACAGATAAACAATGTGCTGCGAAGAAAATAAATCTACTGCAATCTATTTACTATATTTTCGAATATAAAACAAAAGGTACTTTACAAAGAGAAATAATAAAACCGCTGAAATGGCTGTGATTTGTTTAAGGGTAACAAAGCACTCTTAAAAAATGTTATTCACATAAATTCTCAATCAATGTATTTAGTATTGATTTCTTTTTAATAAACGAAAATCGAATGCCAGTCGATAGCTTTTCGTGTTATGTTTTGTGCGCCTGAACACGCGAAATGTCGGTCCACGAATGTTTTGCTTTGCATGAAAATCTACGTGCGACAGAATAGAATTACCAAGTAAGAGGCCACAGAGCAAAAAAATGCAAAAAAAATCTAATTGAATTTATATGGATTATTTGTTTTTTTGTTTTTTTTTTTTTGCAGAGTTAGACATGATCTTGTTGTTAGTGAAACATTGCAATGGAAAATAAATTTTTTATTTGGTTCATTAGTCTCTAAGAAGACTAGAACAAATGGATCGTAATGTGGGCACTTAAAAAATTCGTAAAAATATAAATAGTCTAATTGAATGCTGTCTGCAAACTCTGTTTTTACATTAAAACAGTTGAATTGAATCTTGCCACCGATTCTCCCTAACAAGACAAAAAAAGGCGAGTACAACACCACACTTTTGTGTTTGTAGAAACTCTTCACAAAAAAAAAAATGACTAATAGCTTCTCTATCATGCGAATTATAAACTTTACACATAAACAGCAAAACATTTATGGTGCACAAAACTTTTAATTGGATATCATTCATGCGTTAGTTATTCAAAAGTTAATGTAGAAAAGTCTCACAATCAGTTGTTCAGCTTCGAATTCGAAACATATTTCAATGGATGTAATGAAGTGACTTTTCAATTGTAGCATTCGGTTTCTAAAAACAAACATTTCGTGGTGCAGGATAAAGTTCAAAGGTCAAATGTAAACCAGCCGCATATTTTTTTTTTTTGGCCTTTGCAGTTCGGCAGCAGTCCTCTTAGTCGATCGAAAAAAAAAGTCGTTTAATTGGATATATCGGCCTGTAGCTGTAAGAATAATTATGATCCACTTTAAAACTCCCATTTTGTTTTCATTATCCTTCCAGATCGACTTAACAAATTTGAAAAAATTCAATTGCAACAACGGCACAGCTTGCAACAACTTGCGCGGTGTATTCAACTGCTCGAACGGTAAGTTCACGTTTCCTCGTATTAACCGCCCACTATCATTTCATCATTAAACGAAATTAATTGATTCATCCCGGGGAAATGACATAATCCCCCGGCATTTCCTTCCCACACCCACCAGGACACTGCAAGAATATGTCAGAGTTTTTCCTCTGTCATCACAAAGCTGACGGGCCCACCCTTAACTCCGAAAAGGACAACACCAAACTGAATGGCTTCTTCGAATGCCAGGGCATAACGTGCACGAAAATAAAGAAACCTTTTCTCTGCGATCGCTATTGTTCAAAGATAACAACGGCACGAATCAATGTCCTTCTCATGCAAGTACGTCACCGTCACCATCGCCATCCTCTTGGAGCATGGAACACACATTAAACGCAAAAATTCTATTTTAGGACGACAATCTATGGACGGCCGAGTGCGAGCACGGGGTGGCGTTTAATGAGGCGCGAGGGCCTAACAAAGGCATACGAATCTCACCCACCGACTTTTGGAAGGAGGATGACGGAACTCTGTTGACTAATTGTATGACAGTCGCCAGAGAGGGTGATAAACTTGTGTAAGTTTTCCGTCGGGATTGATCATGATGTGGTGACTCTTTTGATGATTTCCTGATTTCAGAGCTACTGACTGCCTAAATGGAACACTTTTGGACCACGACACTCTGCCACATTCGTATATGAATTTTACTCAATTTTGGAGTATATATGACAAAAGCAATAATATTCTGGATCCTGATCAGAAGTTTTTGCCGAAACAGGATAACCTCACGATTTATGCGTCGAAAAAGTTGTTTATAAACTTGGAAGGATGTGTGAACACTTTGCGAGGAGAATGCAAGGATTTCGTTGCACGATACGGCAGTGATGGTGACAATGACACAGCGCAGTCTCGATACCAGTGTTTCTATAACAAGGTAAAAACATGAGTATTTTAACTCAGATAAGAGATCTTTGAATAATTCTTTTTCAGGATGAGACAGTTCCGTTTGTAGTGGCACGGTTCGACTTGGATAAAACCTACAAGATACTACTCATAGCCCTTATACTACCGATTGTGCTGTTTGTGTTGTCGTCTATATCGCTATGTATCATCACTAATACTGTCAAGGTAAGTAAATACGGCCAGGAAGCGAGATTTCCAAATACAAGCGAGTGACTTGAATCATAGTGTTTTTCCTTTTGAGGTTACTGCGCTTCCTTTAAAAAAGCAAAAAAAAAAAGCCGAACGATTTCCTGTAATCCACCCTCGTAAGAAAATTTCAAACTTTTTTCTGCAGTGTAAAATAACTTCATAGAGAAAAATGAAAAAAATTTAGTGAGGCAAATATTATGAGCCCATTCAGCAAAAAAAGTTCGAAAGTGGACTAGTTGCTGTGATTTGAGTTGTTTTATGTATCGAAATATAGAACAGAAATAGAGAAAAACAATGGGGGCTTGCAGAATTTGTTGCCGATCGATCTGCGATGAACCTTCAAAAATCAAAATAGAACGTAATGTCTTTCTTCCGAACCCTATAAAAACTTGTGGTTTTTACAAAATAAGAAAACTATAAGAATTAAATTTAGTATTTCATTTTCATTCCTGAAAGCTTACAATATTCGTTTTATGAGAATGTAATCGGGTACCTTGTACACTAACTAGGGTGTTTAAAATGTTCTGGTTCATACAAATGTTCTTCTTCGGTACTTTTACTTCAAGTTATTGATAGAATTTGTTGGAAATAAAGTTTAAGCGCCTATACCTCCCGATATCATTGATTCATTTGTCATTGAAAACTGAGAAGGTACCCGGCCACTTCTTTACTCTTCACATAATGGTTAAGCTACGTAAGCTAGACAAGATATTCAACAGGTTTTATATTCTAAGCACTATGGCTGGCATTCGCCATAAATCAATGTATGACTAAAACTGCTTCTCATTCTCAGGTGGGTGACGATGCAAAAATGAGATGTGTCTGCTCCGCAGACGATTCCGATGGTGACGGAGCATTTCCTACAGGACAACGAAGTACCGCACGCTATCAAGTTGACGACGATTGCCCTGGACTTGGACTTACAGATCTCACGGTAAGTTGCAACCACCTATGAATATTTATTCAACAGATTACATGTGATTTCAATTTTCTCCATCGGCATAGGAAGACCAACCCGCCGATACACACGAAATGATTGGAAGTACAAAATCACTAATACCCCTAAGTCCTTGTGACGAAATAGCTGATAATTCATTCCAGGATGAGAAAGCGTCCAAGTGTGATGCTCCCGAGAAACCATTAGTGGTCATTTAATGAAATTATCAACAGAATCAATAACCAACACATGTTTCAACCGATGAAATACAACTACAACGCTTCGCGTAGGGAAGTTAGGAGCAATCACAACAGGATACAAATATTTTTCTACTGTGCAACATAATACTCACAAACACACACAACGAGAAGTTACCCATAGCAGCAAACTTACACGAACACGTAACATACACACGGATATTCAAAATTCTATTACACGGCGCAAAAGTATCTAACTGACAGGTAATTACAGGGTTCAGTATGAGGTAATGGGTGAAGGTGAAGCCTACGAGGAAACGGAGATGAAAAATGGATTAAAACCGGGAGACTCATCTCCCGAATGTTTTCAGTAGTCACAAGGGTATTGAATTTTTTTTGCATGATTTTTTAATCATTGCCAGCGATTGAAGTCAAAATTTACATAACGCAATTAAAAGCCCTTGGCTGGTGTCACTGAAAGCATTTTGGTAGGTGATGTAAAGGCTGGGTGAAGGATGTTGGCGGAAATCGTTTCTGTGATGTGTGAAAATGATGGAGAAGTTATGAGGAAAAGTGGAAGGACTCGGTGTTAACTAAATAAACTTTGGGATGCATCACAGGAACTCCGATTAGGCTTTTTTCTTTAGAGCACTGTCAGAGCATGTTCTCCGATTTTCTGTTATGAAATTTGTCGGGTAAACAGGATTATTCCTCAAGGTATTTTTACTTTTTTGTCTGTGATTACCATTGCTGTAGTTTTTTTTTATCAGATTCATAAATGTTCTTTTCAAGACTTCAAGTGTAAGTAAGGACGCAAGAAGCTTTGGAGTAAATTTTTTATTGGAGTCAATTTCTGCCAACTAAAAGAGGGCTTCAATTTACGCCCATACCCACAAAAATTACATTTTTTTCCACCTAAACATCGAAAAAATATTTATTTTTCCAGGAAATTAATATTTTTCGAGTTATAGACGACAACAAAACTAAAACGGACTAACCATCCTAACGTACTTGCATAAAGTAATCAGTCCATTACCCGAGCAGCCATAGTGGCAATTTGTGAGCAATCACTTCCAACCACTTTCAGTCCCGGTCTTTTCTTAGAAACTACCCTCGTTTTGCATCATAGGCCCAAAAGCTTGGAAAACATTTTAGAAAATGTTACCCTTCATATTCACAGGTTGGAATTCTTCTTTACCTACCCTTCTCAATTAATTTTTATCTATCTACGTTATCATAGAAAAAAATGACCATTAAAGGGAGCAATCTTTTTAAGGGGTGGTGACATTTCCGCAATATTTGTGTTCAAAAGACTACTTCCTTAATATTCCCGCCTCTTCCTTTTGGGTCAGAGTTATGTGGTCTGGATGACAACATAGGGCTATCTTTTACACAACTCGTATTGAATTGCGCTGAATGCTGTGGTATCCATGCCCACTGGCTGTATATCACCCCAATAATAAGAGAGATTCTTCAAAATTTTTCAATTTCTTTAGATAGGCGATATCTACTTGGGAGCAAGACAAAAATGAACCCAAAAGTTGTCGGCAAAATCGATTTTTTTCATTTCAAATTTTTTGTCCCATCCCATCTGAATTTGATGGGTCGAAATACGAAGTTGTGAGGCAATAAACATATTTAATGAGATCGACTTCATCACAAAAGGCACTCACCACCGTGAAAGGGTCAAACAAATCGAACCATTCCCTTTTTTCAAACGATCCATCCCTTGTGCTACTTAGAAGCCATCACTCTAGCAACGGCAATAACTTGAAAAAATTTACATCGACCTGGCTCACCCAACCTATTGACTCACATCAATTTTAATCATCTTCATATTACCAGCTTATTGTAAAAAGTTAAAATTAGACAAGAACAACACCAATATGAACGAAACAAATGAAAACAAAAGTAAAAACTCAGAGTTTCAAAATGAAATACAAAATTTGCTTTAACGAAATAAATTAACTTATGGCTAAAAATTGTATGTAAACGTACCTAAGAGTAAGTGTTCTTTAAACAAAATTTTCATAATTAGTTTAGCTAAAAGAAACTACTGCATTAAAATTAAATCAGCTAACACTTGTGGATATTCAAAATAGTTAGATATTTTTCTTTCAAATTATTTAAGTAATTTCTCTTTTTTTTTTGGTAGATTAGGTAAATTACAATATAACAATATAAGACCCACCGGCCTATCTGTGAAATAGAAACAAACACCTCTCTTGGTCCAAAGAACAGGATTCGTGTCCACAAAAAATAAGAAAAAAATCAAATATTCCCTTCTCATTCTCAACCCAACCTATTTCCAAACACATTTAGTTTCTAAGCAATAAATTTAAGTTAATTTTTTGTACACATTTTTTAATTTTAGAAAAATGTGCCTTTTACAATTGAAAATGATAAATAAACAAACAAATTATGTAACAAGTGGTTAAAAAACAAATTTCGGCAAGAAAAAGATGAAAAAGAAAAATATATATATATGTATAAATGTCCCAATGCACACATTTTAACCAGTTATAAACAATGATATATGTGTATTTATCCCATGGAATTTATATAAGAAAAACAAACCAATGTAAGGGCCCACGTTTAAATGAACTTCACACCAAAAAAAGAAAACTTATATACATTTAATTATATTCTATTGATATTTACTACAAACAAAAAAACAAAACTATGTTACTGCATGCATTTAATGTACAATTGAGAAAATAAAAATATTTACTCAATGCATAGATGTTTCTAGTTTCTACAACTAATTTATATATATGTATGTAAATGTAAAAAAAAACCAACAAAACTGAACAAACTATTGTTGAAATGCAAAAAAAAAACTCTCTATGAAAATATTTATATAATTTTATGTCATTAGACACTTAATAAATGAACTAAACTAAACAGACGAATTGTTTGTTTCATTTGGAGGGAAAAACCTTGAGACTTTGAAACTGATCGTACTTTTTTTTATTTCCTGAAATGTGCCTATAACTTAAAACTCAGCTTACCTTCAATTCCTCTTGACGACGATAAGCATCAGCCATCATGCGCTTTCTCACGTCTTCAGTTATTACAGCTTCCCTTCCCGGAGGTCCTTCTCCAAGCTTATTGAGTTTTATAACTACCTGAAGAAATAGATTTCGAGTTTCAATTGGACCTCAAAAGATATTCAAATGAGCCGTTCAATGCACAAATCCATTAACCCCATAAAACAAAAAGTTGAAATAATGTAAATTGGCTTCGGAAATTAATAAATTATTATTGAATGGCCAAAAAAATATTGTCTTTTAATCTGTGGTCACAAGGAATAACCGCCTAAGTCAAGCTTCTTATGTTTTTACAAAAGAAAGTTTGGAGCTTAAAATCTATCTGGAAACTATCGTGAAAATCGGGAAGTAATTGTATTAAACAAGCAATCATTTAATTCCTCTCAATCTTTCCAAGAATCCAAAGAGCCATTTCAGATTCTATGACGTATGGACCTACAGGTCTATGTCATGGGCGATTAGCCGGCACCACATGACGTATAAAGCTAAATAATATCAATTTTGTGTTAACTGAGGCGGTTATTGCTTAAGACCATAGAAAAGGTGTTAATCTTCATGATTTAGGAAAATAACTAAAAATATAAAAAGTTATGGTTTGTAAGTATCAAATTTATGATTTGTCAAAAAGTACATAGTTAGTAAATGGAGTTCATTGATTTATGCACTGAATGACTCAAAGATGTTGGGACTAACTTTTGTTTTGTCGTTGTTACCAAGAAATGCTGACAATTTTTTTCCGGGAAGCATTTGATGTCCAGCAAACCACATTTGAGCTTTAGCAGGTTCTATTACTTCTTTAGATGCCTAGAAAGTAGAGTATATTCTTAGTGTTAAGGTAATTTGACGCATTTTAAAAGTGATTTTATGCAATAACTAACAAAGGAAATCTCAAAAAGCAAACTTTTGCTATTTCTCATGGGTTAAGGTAATAGCGAAAAGATTAGTACTGATACTAAACTTTTTCAAAAAATATTCTATTGGAATTTATCAAACAAGATATCATTGGATAAGTTTTGTAAAATTAAACAGAATCTTCAAATTTTTGCTTCAAAGTCTAATTTTCAAGCATCAAAATTTTCTCAAAATTGAGAAAAGGTTATGTTCCGTTTTTACATTGTTGACCTCAGCGCAATCTTTCTTTGAAATTGGTTGTGTGAATTGTTTGTGATCAGAATGCTAGACCATTCAGAACGTTTAGACCAAAAAAAATATACCTTCAATGTTTCGCTTAGATCAGACATGCAAAATTTCATCTTGATGGATCAGTTGACTTTAATTATTATTGGCATGGTATAAAATGTCCTGAGAGTTTTTTGTATTAAGCGAAACTTTGGAGGTTAAATTTTGATGGTCTGAACCACTTTTAGTCATGACTGTGGGAAACCAATAAGCAAAGCTTCTGGCGAAATGAATTCAGAAAAATGTATTACTCTGTTGTAAGCAGTTTTGAATGAATTTGGCCATGAACCCGATTAAAGTTCGATTTTCCAAAATAATGCCGCATTATGCATTAAGCGCCAGTTGTGAGCGGTTTTTCTTTGAAGAAGCTAAAATTTTAAAGTCTCTGGCCGTTCATCAAAATTAAAGTCAATCTAAAACATGGGAGTAAATCTGTCTCATAGTATTTATTCTGCTTGCAGCAAATTTGATTAGGTGGATGGTCTACGGAAGCTTGTTACAAGGAAATGGATTTTATTCAAGCACAGGGGTTCAAAAGCGTGGTCAATTCTGTGCCAAGTCGGATTTTCTAACTTATAACTAACTTTATAGGTTGGATTCGTTGTTAATTATTATATAGTTGCATTATTTTGTTTACATTTTCTCAGTTTTCACTTTAATTTGAATGCTTTTAATTGAATTTCGCATACGAAATTAGAAGATCTGCACATTCTTGTAGATCTTGCCCGAGTAATCGCAAAATATTACAGATATCGTAAGCTTGGACTAAAATCATTTCTTTCTTTTGGTGGCGTCAAGCTTTAATCCGAAAGCCAAGTCTCTGAGTTTTGTAGAGATTATTATGGTCCTACTAGCGAGGATTTTCACAAATTTCCTATCTCTTACCTGAGTACCAGTCAAGTCCTCGATATTACTAAACTCCATGCGAATGACATCATGCGGTGGAAGCTTCATCGGATAGACAATAGTCACAGCTCCCTTTAGTAAGTTAATTGCCTCGTTGACTATTTTCAAAGTCAGCGGTTTTTTCGAAGTGATCAATTTCTGTAACAATAAACTCACTACATCACAAACCCAACTTCGCTCCATCGCCTCACTCACCTTATCAATCATAGCCTTTGCATCCTCCATTGCCTTCTTCAACACAGCTCGCATATTCTCCTTCGGCTGCTGGCCATTTCGCCGTCCCATATCGTCCTTATTGAACTCAAATCCACCCGATGGAATACACTTTTCAGCCCATGTGTCCTTTAACTTGAGCTCTTCAATCTGTTCATCTGTCAATCCAATCATCTCCGGTGGCAACATGGTGCCGTGTTCAGCTAAGTCCTCGATGTCATAGCACAGTCGTTGAATCTTCAAGCGGCCGTTGTAAATCGCGGTGATCTCTTGCAAGACCGTAGTCACGTCATCATCAACGCTGGCATCGAAGAGGAATAGATTCTCGTCTCCGCGTTTCACTTGTAAGCGAACCATCTTTGACTAGACTTGAAATTGTAAACTGTAACTGAATGACTGAATCTGTTGGTGAAACGTTTTTGTGGTGCGGTGAAAATCGAAAGTTCGAGATATTTTGCTCCTGTTTTGGAGATTTATTGACAAATCATAAACAAACGCCAAGAGGTTGCTAGGATATGAAATCCAGAAACGGGGAGGAGTTAGTTGCTTGTTGCGGGTTCAATAGCCAGGACCTTTTTTATTTCGGTTGAAAGCCGTAAGGGGAAAACACTCTAAAGAGTTGTCAGCTTCATATCTTTCAGTGAAAAAAGAGGAAAACGATGATGGACCGTGATTCCCATGCGGGGCTTGGTGCATTCGACTGAACTCCAATTTGTATGGATCAGATTTAACTCAACTTAACGTTTGCTGGTGGGAACTGATGTCTTTCTAATAACTATGAGTGGTTTTAACGTAGAAAAACAATGAAACAGATATTTTGTTAACATCGAGCAAGTTTTTGTCACTATCTAGCTGAATGAATTAATGATTTAGACTACGGAGAGCTATGGTTTGATTGAGAAAAGGCAAAGAGCTGTGAAAGTTATGCAGTCATCGAAAAGCGTGTGTTTATGTGTCTTTATGTGGGAAGGTAGCTTGATTCGAAGAAAGCCTTAATCCTTTACTGCACAAGCAGCCACATATGGCCTTTGATCTTTAAACGCCTACTACTAGAAATTCGTAACTGCCATTGGCAAAGTATGATTTCGATCACTTAGATTAGACATTTGTTTGTTTTAATTAATTTTTTGTTTTTGTTTTTTCCATTTGCGTGATTGGAAAAAAACCGCAGTCGAACTGAATAGTGCATGCGGCGAGAATGCAGTGCAAAAATATAAAAACAATATAAAAACAATGCTTTATTACTTCCTGGAAAACTGGAACTTTAAGGGCTGATTTATTTGTTTTGGTGGAAATTTAATATTATTTAGTTAAATTCAAGTGCTAAATGCTTGGTTGCGACTGTGAAATTCACGACACGGAAAGTTTTTGGTTGCAGCCATAAATGGCCATTAATGGCATAGAATTCGAATGTATTTTGTATTGAAAAAGTTTGCATGTTATTCCCACCGGCCGAATTCAGAGTAAGGACGAAATGCTTGATTTCGAGGATGAGCAGGATGCTAAAATTGGTTTTAAAGAACATCTGTAGGTTCAGATCCACATAGGTCATTAGTGGGGACTTCTGGTCTGCTAATTACACTCTGGAGTATAATGACACGTATCATGGTTCGAATCGCTGGTCTGTTCAGGCGTAGAAGGCAGATTGTACGTTTGGCGTTCAGTGATGGCCATAATTGTTTCATGTGAAGACACGTTGCAATATTTTGCCAAGTCTCAAGTGGCTATTCCTACCTTGCAATAAGTATGGCAGCCATTTCCTCCTGAGGAAAAAAGCCAGAGGAGATGTTTGGCGTATTCGTTAGCGTCTGTGTGCCTCAGTGCCCTGTCCTCCATATAAGAAGAATGTTGAAATGCTTGGTCATCTCGTCTAGAGATTGATGGCAATTTCGGATGGTCTTAGAAGTAATTGTGGCAGAGTGAAATTGAAATTGAAATTGAAATTGAAAGACGCTAGTGATCAAGGAAGCACTACACTGAGCAGAAAGCGATCCGAAGAACACAGCGAAAGTCGGTAAAGAATGGTTTCTTTTTTTTGGACAACTAGGGAAATGAATGATCATCTACTCTTACTAGGATTTTATCTTATTGATAATTTGTGGGAATACTTTGATGGGCAGGTCGTGATGGGCAGATTAAGAAATTCTTACCTTTGTATCATAACTTTTTCTATTCAAACATTTTGGGGCTATGAGGGCGATTAGTAATTCAAAATTGTATATCATCCAAACAACTTATTACTCCTGGAATTCTCAAAAAGGAACATATTTTTCTCTTCATTCTTGTGCTCTAGTCTTTTATCTTTTTACTACCCAATTATAATTGCAAAATCTTCAACATTTCGCCAATAAAATAACCGACTGTTGATCTCAAGTAGTCGCGGATTCAAAACAGCTTAGTCTTCCGTCAACATTGGAAGGCAGCTTTAGCTCAGGCACAGACCCTTCAAGGATTAAATGCCTGTTAAGTATGTATGTATGATCTACCAAGACCGATCTCAACATCCTCTTGCACTGATCGTTGGTAGTTTTCTTTAGCCAAAAAAACGGAGAGTTAATCCGACTTCCCAAAATAAAACAAAGAGCTTGTTACACTTAATATTAATTTCACCATTTAATTAAAAATATGCAGAAAATATACATAAAAAATTTCTTTATACAAATAAATTACTTAAGATTAACTAAAAAAATGTTAACAAATACGAGTGAGTTTTTTTTGTTTTTTTGTTTTCCTTTTCTATAAATTTGTGTAGACATGTGATGTAAGTCAATGTACAACTGCCTAGACTTTATGAAAAAAATGCATGCAAAAAAAAAAGAAAAATTTATAAGAAAAATATATCGTCTGCAATATATCTCTACTTAAATATTACATATATCATTTTTTTTTTTGTTTGTTCAGTGGTTGAAGTGTAATGTAAACATTACCGGCTAACAGCACACACACACACACGTAAATTGACAAAAGTTGCATGATATCCTTGGGATGTGAAGGACAGGACAGGGCAGGAATGAACCAAAATGAATGTCGTGGAAAGGACTGATTAATGAATTCAAGAAAATTCACTAAAAAAATTTACTTAAAAACAAGGCGCAAACACAACAAACTGGATGGGTGGTCTTTTCAGTTGTTTTTTGTTTTTGTAAAGGTTGAATTTGGAATAGGAGTCAGTGTTTGGTTATTTCTTATGATTTTTGGGAGCAAGTTTTCATTGGTGTTCACTTGTAAAATGCAAATGCCATGCAATAGATCACACTGATTAAAGCTTCTGTGGTACAGGATCTTGTTGTTATCTCATGAGCTTCCGGAAGTTCTCCAATTCGTATATGCTGTTTGAGAGGCTGGAAAAGAGAAATATTACTTTTAAGGTGTTTGTGGAATGTTGCTAGAGGTTTACCGTCCAAATGCATTGAAGAGCGCTACGATTTCAGATCTTGTCAAACGGAAAATTGGATCTGATGAGGTGTAATGGTTGTCCCAGAGACCGCTTTCCGTGGCGATTTCAAACTTCTCGGAGTACAGAACCTTTAACGCTGTTCCTAATCCCTGAGTCTGTGGAATGGAGAAATGTTTGTGCCTTTTTTCATCATCAACTGCCCACTGCTTACCTGTAGCTTTCCCCAAAGACGACACTTGTCGCAACCTACACAATCCATGATTCTGGAAATGTTGCGGAATTTCTCCTTGTATTCATTCTTGAGCTTCTGTCCTTCGTATCCACTGGAGAAGAGCACGTACTCATTAAACGGTGATGGAAAAGACCTGAAAATTGAACTTATGAAATCGCATTCGCATGCGGAAGTCTCCTCTACTCACTCAATCACAGCCAACAAATCGTTAATAGCCATCTTCACTTCGGTGTCTTCCTCGGCGATACCTGTGAAGTACTCCTCACGTCTCAAATACGGTGCGGCCTTAGCCAGCGCCCGCAACTCAACCAAGTAGATAAAGTACAAATTCTTCAACCAATGCGGACCCTCGCCCATGGTTGAGTCTGGGCTGAAGCGTCGCTTGAACTCTTGCAGATTGTGGCCCCAGACCCCCTTGGGATCAATGAAATCGCTGGACTCCGACAGTAGATACTTCGACGCCAGATGAATGTTGATGCTGGTGTGTAGGCCAGAGATCAATCGGTAGAAAGCCTTTTGCTCGAGGCACACATCTCGCAGATCCAAGTGAGGGATATACGCAGAAATTGATTTTGTCCGATTACTTGCACTGAAGCAGTTTTCCAAATAGATGCTCTTCCAGATGCGATGAGCCGAGTCGCCTTTGTAGCCCGTGTAACGTTCGGGATTTATCAGCAAGTCAACGTACTGCGCACCGTTTTGCATGTCATCTAAAATGCAGAAATCTTCCTCGGCTTCATCGTGAACCGCCCACTTTGCGAATTCTTCGTGAACTTGATCGCTAATGCTCGTATCGAGGAAGCCCAGCTCTGTGTTGAAGTCATCTTCGGCGCAGCCGAGCATTTGACCTTCTTTGCTGTACTGTAAGTGGAAATGAGATGTTTGGTTAACGGATTTGCAATTTAAAATTGGATTTGAGGAGGTGAGAGTCATTTATTCGGAACAGGTGGCGTGTTGTGTACCCGGAACCAAACCATTTGGGGCTAAAAAACAATTGTTAGCTCAACTGATAAAACAAAGAAAATCGAAGCCCCACATTTCCTATTCCAGATCGAATTCTATTTACAGACAATTTTATTTACTCTCATTTTATCATGAATTCATTCAAAATTGTGTCGCTGTTTTGTGGCAGCAAATATTGATTTTCCGCAAGTTTTAATTGATAAAATAAACTTGTTACCAGTTAACTTTTGCTTTTCTATTTTCTTTTTTTTTCCCGAAACAAACATTTCAGTCTACATGTGGCGTTTTTGTTTCAAGTTTCATTGATTACGTAGGCATTTTAGAAACGTTCCCCATTATCAGTAGCCAACATGATTTCTGATAGAGAACGTTTTCAATTTAAACGATTGTTCATAGATAATCCACATGAAATCGAATCACTTCGTTTCTCACGTCTACCTGTTGTTGTTATCAACAAGTCTAGCAAAACAAAAAGAGAAAAAGAAGAAAAAAGAAACTGCCACTCAGCCTAGAAGTGTTGCGTAAGCTTTTCGTACTTCCCGCTTTCGTTTGAGTGCATTTGTCGACCATAGAGGGTGAATGGTATCTGATAAATAAAATAATTAAGGCCTACCGCACTTTGATTTCATTTTTCACAGACTCTTGGTTACCAATTAGTTCAATGCAGATTTCAATTAAGATATGAACGTTTTTTTGACTTTCGAGATGGATGTGGTGGATGTGTTGACACCTGTGACAAAGCGTGGTGTTTATATTTGTCTAAACTAATTATCTTATCGACTTACACAGCACAAGACAATGTCTAATAAATCACTTGTTATTGGATTATTGGTCTTGAAACCTAAGATTTATTGCAAGGATATTGCGGGTGTTCACGGTCAAAGCCTATGGTATTGATGACGAGTGAATCACATTACACCAAAACCTTGCTTTGCATCGTTAATTAGGAGCAGAAAATCTGATGCAAATCAAATTAACGATTATTATGTATTTTAAATGCATAATTTTCATGAATTGTAATTGTGTGAACGACGAAAAGTGAAGTAAAACCAATGTAGCTTCCAAACCACTATAATTTTTAACCGACGCAACTTCGAAGTGACGCAAAGCGAAGGTGAACTTTAACTTTTCCCGGGCGTTGTTGCATTTCTTTATTTGTATCACTCATACCACTCATATATACACGAACATTAAAATGTATCAATTATTCCATCGAAGACATTTAGAACTTTCTCAAATTTATTTTACAGTCCTAAACTCTCCATACTCAATTAACAGAGCAAATAACCAACCTTGTTACAAAATACTTAAAAAACGCTCCTACAAGTAGTTAATGACCGTCGTGAGCGACAAAAAGAAAGATAAGACTCGTAACAACATTTTAATTAACAGTGTAACATCCACCGTTTGGCGAACAGAGAAAAACACAAGAATTTATTTGAACTGTAACAACGCATTTTGTAAAAGATTTAGCAAACCATTAAGAGACACGTCGTCGAAACTAAAAAAAATGAATCATAATGCAAATAACGATGTTTGTGGGAACAATTTTGTCAATAGGATGATAAATTAGGTAAACAAACTTGGACTCTCTGCTTGGTCTATGTAAAGGTGGGTGTTTTATGAGATAACTAAATAAAATAGTAAATGTCACGTTATTAATGATCGCTGCTAACAGAAATAACGCAGTTGTGGAGAGAACACGAGTATTGCTTGCTTAGTGGGGATATTTTTAAATTTTTATTAGCTTAGTAATAGATATTTATATAATAAATAAAAAGATAAAAAATTCTTTTCGTACGAGGGTGGTCCGAAAAGTATCCGAATGAACAAATAGACCAAGAGCCCACAGCAAATTTTGGGCGTGGAATGATAACCAAAAATGGCAAATACCAACGTGAAGGTCTTCGACAGACGATATCAAAACCGTAAGTCTTGCAGCGATCTGTCGGGGTTTTATGTTTTCGAGTGAAACACAGAACCACTAACTATTTACTTTCGAACGTACAATCCAATATGCATAATTTTGTTTGAACCACTTTTTGTCGTTGAATTCGCAATTAGTGATGTACAATAGGTCTGTATAAATAATAAATTTAGCTCATCATTGTTGGCTGAGTTTGGGATTTCATCGATTGTCATTTATGCCGAAAGAGTATTCGAAATTTGAAAATGAATGGAATCGTTTCTTAGATGTCAATCAATTTTATCACTCGCTCGCTCTACACAGTTGATGGAATCATTGTTTGCGTTATTCACGATGCGTCATATTAAAACTTTTTAGAAAAATTATCTGTTTGAATTAAATGTAAACATGATGATGATGATTTTTCCCTAAAAACGCGATCCTACAAAAACCTCTGTGAATGACTTAATAATATAAAATATTTGCAGTGTTCGTTGATGTCTACTTTTTCTAGTAAGCGTGGTTTTTCGATTCTTCTTAGTTAGCAACCATTTTTGTCTCGCATTGCTGCGCTAGTCCAATAATACACAAAACAATACCTGCCCAGCAATAACAATATTCTTAACACAGAAAAACCTTCGTTCGTAAAAAGTTGCTTGCCTGTTCCTAAATCTAACACGGTTAATTTTTGTCTAATTTATCGGCCTTTTTCGCCTTCGAAATAAAAACTAAAAATATTTACTTCACTTGTATAATTAGTTCAAATTTGATTTGCAAGTTAGGTTCTTAAGTCTTTACGGACCGATGAATCTATTTTGTTTGTTCATTGACATTAAATTCTATTCAAAGCTTCATCATTCGTGAAAACAAAAAAATAAAAATAAAAAATTTCCAACTATTCTAATTGCTACTTTCGGAAATAATTTGGCTGCAAAAAAAAAAAAAAAACAAGAAAAAAAGTGTTTTGTTGTTTCCCATCTATAATGGGATAAAGTTGGCGAACACAAAATGAATAAATGAAATGCTTCAGAATCATAATGCACCGAAATAAAAAAAAAATCAAGGAAAACTTTAGGTTGCTTTCAACAAGCATCGCATGAATGAATCTCTAGTAAATTCCCGACACAATTTTCGAGTCCTTTTTTTGGTCGGTTTCGCCTGCGTTAATTTTGTTTCACCTCAGAGTCCAATTTTTTTTGTTAAAAAGATGGCTAAAACTTTAGGAATTAGTATTAGCAGTTTAAAAAGAGTTTGTGTGTCTGTAATTTGAAGCAAATATTTCCTCCACCACATTATTGATTCTATTGTAAAGCGTTACATACGTAGAAATCTTTAAGAGTCACTCGCGTGCTGCTATTTTTCATCGACAAATGTCTACGCACCATCTCCATCATCCTCTTTTTTAACCGCATCTTAAAATAACAAGGTTCTATGAGAAAAGTCAGGAAATTGTTTTACCAAAATTTTTGCATAAATCAAACGAACATAGAAAGCTCACATTTTACAGCGCTAAAGAGAAATTTATTGCAACAATAAATCCTGGTAAAGGTCATATCAGTGCAGGGACATTACCAATAGTTGAAGCAAGAATTAGAAATTAAAAAGCTTGAAAGTAATGTAAAAGCAAGGAAGTGTAGTTGATGTTGTTTAGACGCATTGAAAAAACACATCTGTACAAAACATCTGCTACACAGAACTTCCTGGATTTTGTTTAGATAAGAAAACCTTCACCATAACCTTGTTTGGTTGTAGAGAACAACTTAGCTTATTTACTTAAATGTTTGACAGAAATATAAAAGTTCAAGCATTAAACATAATGGATTTAGAACTTTTATGATGCAAAAAATTCGCTAAAATGATGCGAAGAAATCGATTTCAGCCCAGTAAAAAAAAAAAGAAAACAGCCACTTTAGAGTGGAACACAAAACGAAAGATCACTTTTATTGTTCAACTGAGTCTAAATTTCTGACAAAAAAATTAAATCTTTTTTTAAATACAGCAAAAATCCCTCAATACAATACTGCTGAGTTATAAACTCATGCAGTTCGATACAAAATCGTCTGATCTTTATTTTTACTGATGATATTATTAAGTAGCTATCCCTGATGTTCAGACTAAACTTTCTCTATTTAAAGATCGAAAGGCAAAAAAAAAGTTTGGGTAATTGGTCGTTATTGCCAGATTTTTTTTTTAAATACAATTTAATAAACGTTCATTCAATTCTGGGGAGAGAACACCACAATCAATTTTCACGGCTCCACCTCCAGCGAACGATTGACAATCCTTCTGGAAATCGAAAGCTTTCGCAATTCGCCGTTTGGAACCGGCATTCAACAGTAGGTCCCCTCCACTTGTGTCAAAATATATCGCGCACAACACAGTGGAGGTGCGAACAAGCTATGCTCGGGCCCTGTATGGGCTGTTACGCAGATTATTTATATTATTTTCATTCAATTTGACCCAAGCGACAGTTGTTTTTACTATTTTTATTGCAAAGAACCTAATAATCAAGTAACCTTTTTAACGAGAAGTCACTTCATTTCAGAACTTTATGTTTCATATTTTAGAAGGGCTGCATGTAGGCCAAAAATGTCCTTCCGAGGGACAGATGAATGTTAACGCGCATTGGTTTGAGCTAAATAGGACTACGCAATGACCGCTGGTAAATGTTAATCCTTTTATCAACACCGTGGTCAAACGAAATAAAAGGTCCATCCAATATGATGAAACAAAGCGTAACTTTGAAATTAACAAAAGTTTTCACAAATTGCATACGAAATCTGTACTGTACAACACTGATATATCAGCAACGTAAAGTACGCACTTGAGGTGAGTCACAAGAGACGTGGTGTTTCTGTTGCCGACGTGACTTTTATGGTGTACATCCGTCTTATCCAAAAGCAGTCCTAAAACCTTGTAAGAATTCGATTTTTATGTGAAATCAACATATTGAATGTATGAGGTGTGGGTTCAGACCACAACTTTATTGAAGATATAGAGTGTGAGTTCCCTGGCCTACTTTTAACACACCCCAAGTAAATTTATTGTACGCCCTTTCTTATCTACGTTCTCTGCCTTTTTTTGATCTACTTTATATTATTTTTATTTATTTACCATTTTTTTGTTTTTCAATTCAATTCAATTGAATGTTTTGACTGCAGAACAAAATGCTGTCTGTTGTTCTACAAAAATTATCTCTTTATTTTTTTTACTTTTTATCAATAACATATTAAAATAATATATTACTAATAATAAGTTGCAACAATACTAGCAGCAGAAATCATCGCTTTACTTTACTACAAAAGTTAAGATAAACTCTTTGAAGTAAAATTAAATGTTTAGTCCTAGATTAGCAGTCTAATATTCCATCAACAATGTTTGCAAATATTTATTTAGTTTTATTGGTACACTCTACTCTTGTCCTTCTTCCAACAGAACGCCTAACTATTTCTGGAATGCCGAAAGTTCAGACACACCTTTGAGCATTCATTGTGACATTAAATGGAGCTTTATGACTTCCATTTTCGTTGTAGACATTTCCTGTAATGTTGAATATTTCAGCCAGTGGAAACCGAGTGTAAGCAGGTGTTCTATAATTTCCTAAACAAGTCTTTCGTATCCGTGACCTTTAATTTTGCTGCAGACTACGCTCAAAAGCCGTATGATTAGTGGCTAATTTGAGATCGAATTTTTAGTCTTTCTCAGTGAAAAACGCGAAGCCTGTTGAAACTGATTGAGTTCTAATAACCAGCGAAGAAATAGGAGGAACCTGTCTTACTGTCGCTACTCAAAACGCACGATAAATAATCACAAAATATCACAAGCGGCGCAACTTATTGACATACACCCCAAAAACTGTCATTTGTCAAAATGTTCGCCTTTTCTCTGGAACAGACTTATCGAAATGAGCCTACATAGTGTGCGGTTGGTTCCTCTGCTGCGCTTCTGTTCTTCTGCGTCGCACCACTACATTTTTTTCAATCTAAATCGCATGGGCATTCCCCCTGACTGCTTTAACCTTGAATCCAAATTCCCAAGTGTACGAGAGATAAAGAAAGCACTGATCAGCCAACGTAGCTGATTGATGCCCCAAATGAACGTTGATAGGCGCTTCACTTCTCTTTCTTCGTATTTCTGAAGATTTCGGCACGAAAATCCACTTCACATGGACTGCCCTTTCCGTAATTTCTGCAGTCTTCAAATGCAAGCACATGTCGACGTTTTTTCACTTTTCGTTTCGTTTAAAAATAAAACCACCCGGGGACATGAGTTCCATTTCACTTATGATCCGTGTCAAGTGCATTTACTTGCGCAAGTGAAAAACAGACGCCTCAACATATGTTCGACACAGTAGAGGTCGTGGAAAAAATTCAGTTCTGATTAAGAAAGCGACCCGCCCCTCACCGCACACGAGCACAATACACCGCCCGAATTCTTATCGCCACGAATTAAACACCCAAGCAAACCTCAATCTGCTGCTCGAAGATAATTTCGTGACTCAATTCGGAAAACCAGTCAGCAATTAAGAAAACCCATTCCGAACCAATTACCACCAAGCACTGGCACTTACCTTGTACGACGGCGCCTCGTCGCTGTGCTCCTTCAGTCCGACGGGGATACTCTGCTCCTCGCAGTGCTCCACATGACAGAACTTCATGGCACACTTGCTGTCGTCCGGCCAAAACGGACAGTCCTGCTTGAGATTCACCTTGTAGAACCGGAAGTAGTTCTTCACGAGCAGACTCTTGAGCCGTGGATAGATTTTCACATTGTTAAAGTGATCAACAGTGTCCACGCTGCAACTGCAATCATTTATGGAGCCCTTGAGCTGCAAGAAAACAGAAAAAAAAAAAACGTACACATTCAGTCGCCGCCCACGCGATGAGCAAGAACACCCTTCACTTACTTCACAGAAGCAATTCTTTTCGTCGCTGTCGGCATTCGAGAAATAACCCAGCGCCGCGTACACCAGAAACGCAAGCAAATAAACAAACAAACAATCGCGGAGCTGCCTTGACACTGACATTATGCCTGGTCGTGACCAATGTCCAGAAAACGTTTGTTTTTGTTATTTTTCTTTCTTTGACCCGACTACACTACAAAAAAATAGGAACCGCAATCCGATTGACGTGAATTCGATGTAATGCGAAACAAATGCACATTGATTTCGATGTGCTGCACGAGAATTTTCTTAAGAAGAACGAGTAAATGCTTAGAACTACTTGAATTTGGTTGCACTTCCACTTGTATACTTGTGCACGATATGCGGTCCTCGCGCGTCCAACACGACAAAAAAAAATTTCACCTCAAGTCCAGCGAAGTCTCGAGTAGAATTGAACGTTCAAGCAGATTGTGAAATTATGATGACCCGAACGGCTTTGAGGTGACTTCTAATAGCGGTAAGCAGATGAATTTTTAACTTTGACTACCGAAAGGAATGGAAAACCGAAACAAAAAGAAACGCTGGCGAAATAAATATGCCGAGAGGGACACGTACTCTCTTCCGTGGGTTTGATTGTCGTCGTTGATTTTTTTTTCTTTCCTCGTTTCATTTGTTTTGCGGGTGAAAGTTGATGAGGATGACAGCAACAACAATACACGCGTGTGCGGGCTGTCAAAAACATATGATTGCTTTGAATGGTTGATGCATGGGATAACCATTGGATTTTCTGCTATTGTGAACTGAATATGGAGCGAGACTTGGGTGGAAGTGGAGGAAGACCGTGTTGTCGAGAGAGATTTTTTCTCGTTAAAACAATTTAAAGCGACGGTATGCAACAAAAGCTGAATTTGTCATTTAACGCCATTTCTTTAGCAGAGTTCACACCTAACAGTTTGCTTGATGATATACTTGACGATCAAAATTAATGCCTAACGTTCATACTATACAACTGCTTGACAGACTTCATTTGCAATTAAAATTTTGAAGCATCAACATGGGTGCGCGCGCTTTCGTTGCGGTTATAATTAATAATGAAATTCTTGAAATTGAGGAAAAACACAATATGCAACATTGAAAGATGTATTTCCATACTTCTGATTATTCCTACCGCTCAAGCTTAATGTTCATTCTCTGAAGTCAAAACAAAAATGAAAAAATGGTCTCAAGTTGTACTATACTTGTTCACACCTTATAATTTATCATCAATCATTCGAAAAAGTCGAAAAAATTGTCGAAAAAACTTCGGGGCGACAAATATGATGACAAATTGAAAGACCGTTCACACTCTACAATTTGGCCCTATCAAGCATAGCATCAAGCAAATTGTAAGGTCTGAACCCCGTTTTTGAAAAGTCACATACTATTATCCCAACTTCTTTCCTAGTAGCATTGTTTTAAGTGTGGGGTTTTGAACAACATAGGACATATTGAAAGTTGTGGCAATATAAATTCTGCTATTCCGTTCAAGACGACTGATAGTATGGAGCAAAACATATGACCAAAAGTACTGCGGCATTCTTCATGCATGATATGGTGTAGAAGGCAATAAGACTCCGACAATTATAGCCTTAACCATATGTGCTCTGCCTCGGGACAAGAAATTTTTTTCTTTTACAAATCTTACTTTATTGCCATGTGCTCTTAAGTAAAAAAAAATTGTTCTTTGCTAAAGTTTTTCTGTACAAAAGAAAGTTTTTTTACAAGAAAATTACGTCTATGACTTTCAAAATGGCAGGCAGGTTAAAACTATGTTTTTCAATTACAAAATTGTTATTTGTGTAATAAAATGTACAGCTACTTACTTGCTGAAAGTTGAATATTATACTTTGAATTAAAAAAAAAGGGAAATACAGTCGACTCCCTCTAAGTCAAACTCCCTTAACGTCGAATTTCCCTCTAGCTCGAATTTTTTTCGCCATATTTTGGCATTCCCCTTCCCAATTTTCCATACAAAAACCATCCTCTAAGTCGAACTCCTTCTAACTCGAACTAATTTTGAGTTCCCTTGAGAATATGACTTAGAGGGATTCGACTGTATAACCAAACTTTTTCATTCAGATAAAGGTTGCTGTCAATAGAAAGTTGATGTTATCTTAACAAGATATAAAAAGCAAACTTTTTATGCACTTTTATTATAATATTAGATCTTCTATTTTTGCCGGGCAAAGTACTTTGCCCTAATCATGTTGAGACCAACGTGGACTCACGCGGCAAGGCAGGCCTAATTTCGGTCTCACATTCCGAAATTCTTGTGAGACCAACGTGGACCAACGTGGTCTCACAGGGACAGAATCGTGTGGATAGGTCAAACACCGAAAACTAAAAGTTCAATGACAAAATGGTCTCTTTTAAAATTAAGCCAGCAATGACTTGAAAGGGTTTTTTTGTAATTAATTGAAAAAAGGAAGAATCGTCAGAAAAAGGTTGAAAGACTTTGTTTCTTTTGGTATAATGGGTACAACTTTCTTTTGACTCTGACTTTAGGAAGGATAGTCATGATTAGTCATCGACTTCTTCAGCATAAAATATTTCTTCAGCAGCAAAGTATTTTTATTTTAATTCTTTTTTGCAGACCAGCTACGTTTTCCAATTTCTTATTCCTTTAAAATTATAGTTTTAAATAATAAAATGGGTGGATTTCTGAATAGTACCCACTTCTAATTTTAATCTTAATTGTAATATACCAAATTAATCCAGAAAAGAAATATACTGAGATGCTTACATTTTTTTCCACGACTTTTGAAATCTTCGCCTTTTCTAGGTATTTGCGCATAAAATGGCCTAGGATTTCGGTCTTTGTCGCTTTAGACTGTGTCTTAATTTTTTGTTTTAAATCGGACGTGAGTACAATTCGGAACTTTATCCAATGTGTTTCTTGAAGGCTTTCAAAATAGGACCGTTTTCCTTATGTTGCAAAAGAACAAGGAAAAGGCATAAGCTCTAAGCTTGGAGAATATGGATAAAATGAAAGTGCTGTAGGCAATCTATGGATTTTTATGAAATTATTTTATTCAACGGCTGCCGAGCACAAATTAGCTAGTAGACCAAGCGCCCACAGAAAATTGTGGGCGTAAATGATAACCAAAAATGGCATACACTAACGTGAAGGTCTTCGACAGACGATATCAAAACCGCAAGTCTGGCAGCGATCTGTAGCAGCCAATGGTTGTAATGGTCTGCTGAAAACGTCAATTTTTCCGAAATCTGAATTTTTTATATAACCACTTAAAAGTAGCATCAAATGAAAGATTCAACTCCCACGATTATAAAAATGTGGGTGCCAGGCGTTTTGCAGGCGCCCTTACTTCCGCCAGACAGGCTTCAAATATTATATTGCCAAATATCTCCCTTTCGCCTTTTTGTCTTTTGAATTTTCCGGCTATGTACAAAGCGCTACAGAGCTCGTATCTGGCAATACATCATTTGAAAGGTCTTGACATAACCTACAAAACGACGCTATGCATGATTAGTATGGATACGAGTTCTGTAGCGCTTTGTACATAGCCGGAAAATTCAAAAGACAAAAAAGCGGAAGGGAGATATTTGACAACCTAATATGTTAAAAAAACACTTTTTTTTTTAAAAATTGGTATAACCAAAAACCGATTACACCAGTAGAATCCTGATTACAAAAATGTGGGTGCCAGACGCCTTACCTCCGCCAGACGCGCAAATACAGAAAGAATACCTTTACGTTGGTATATGCCATTTTTGGTTATAATTCTACGCCCAAAATTTGCTGTGGGCTCTTAGACTACTATTGAAAGATAGTAGTTGATGGGACTAACGTTGCATTTTAAGATAAGTGCGGGGGAAGTTCAAAAGGTTGACTTCCGTCACATTGGTAGAGACCCTTTCCCTTTGATTCTAAAACTACCCACCTTTCTTGTCTGTCTTAGTTTAAATTCTGTAGTTATATTTTTTGTAAAACAAATTTTTTTTAATGAAATCACCTTTTTTGGAAAAAAAAGAAAACGCATTAGTAAATTAGGATCGTGTGTACAATAGTCCTTCTAATGACCTTAGCTAACAAAAAGAATCATGTCGCCTAAGCGCCAGCTCGTCACAAAAATACATCCCATTAAAATGTAATTAGAAAAGAAAGAGGGGTAAAGTCCGTCTTAAAAAAAACAAACAAACAAACAAAAGATCATTACACTCCAACTCTCGTAAACTCTGAAATAGAATTATGTGCAAAATGGTCTCGGACGTTTGTCCGCTTATCTGCTGCTTCCCAGTTAACCGGACAAAGGGACACGCATAAGACAAATAACACATCTCCACCTTCAATTGTTACAGGTGCTCACCCGATCAACAAGGTAAAGAGATAATTCAAAATTTCATCTCGACAGGTATGTACACAACATACCTGCATGTTTGTATGTATCTTCTCCGGTGGTAGGTACTTTATGTTTTTCCACCTTTCCACTTTTATCCTCCTCGCTTTCTTCTTGCATCACACAGACAAACACACGAGAACACGGTAAAAGAGAGAGAGGTTTTTGTTTGATTTGGTCATCATGGCGCGTTGTTCTTCTGCTTCTTTTGCCTTCTTCATGCCACGACAAGACCTTCCTCCGATATCATCTGCTCAATGGGATCTCAGTACGTCTTGAACTTTCGAGTTGTTCGCAAACTTCGAAGCCGCGGATTAAAATTTAAATACTTAGCCTCCTCGTCGGATTACAGAGGATACACACACACACACTAATTAATTCCAAGTGAGAGAGAACCAACAGAAGGTTCCAACTAGGAGAGTGTTACTATTTTTTTTTTGTGCAGTGAAAAAGTAGAAATTACCGTTAGAGTATCGGGTGCAGTGTGAATTTTTTTCCCTCCACATTACGTTCGCGTGAAAGAATTCAGATATTTCGTGGTGCGACGTGTTAAATCCGTGCGAGTGCGGGTGGAATTTGAAAACTTCATCAGCGAACTTCTCACGCAATTCCCACTGCGGTTGAAACAAAGTGTGTGTTCTCGTTTTTTTTTTTTTTGTAGATCCGCTTGGTGTATGCATATGTGACACACTTTTCCGAAATTGGATTCTGATTTCTGACCGATGGCCTGATGGTCTCGGATCTCATGAAGAAAGTAAAAGACGAGGTACCAATTATCTAATTGAGAGTCTTCAGCTGCGTATGGTGAAATGATTGGCTTTTTCTGGTTACAATGTGAACGCACGACAAGAAAAAAAACAGTTTTGATGAAATGAAAATTTGAAAAGTCGTCGATGGAGAATTTTAAGGCACAATAGCCGACTTTCGCTGATGTACTTGTATCTTTGCATTCTTGGACTGTAGTTACTTTTTTTGTCGATTGAAATTGACTTTGCTTTCGATTGAAACTATTCAATTGGCAGAAGTAGAAGCAGAAGGAAAAAGAGGCGTCAATCGGACGACCCACTGATGCTTCGTAGTTGTGCAACCAGTCGGTCGTCTAGAATAATCGCGATCATGCGATGGTGATCGTGATCATCATGACACGATCAGGATCGATTTTCTTTTCCTCGCAGAAGTAATTGGGTTTTAAACGCTTTCTGAAGACGTCTTTAGGGTTGTGGACCATCGTCGTTAAGGACTTGGGAGGGAAACTAATTTATCGTTAATGGACTTCGGTGTTCATAAATGAGTTTCGAAGTAACTGGGAATGGGAGAAATCCGTGTAATGGACGCAATTCTGGTTCTTTGGAGAAGTGGCATAATTTGTTCCCAATCCAGATTTGTTATAGTTCGTTTTTTATAAGACAGCATTATACTGAATGGCTGGAGGACAGTGTGAGTAGCCACTGACAAGGGCGACTGTTTTGGGACATTTTTTCAAGTCATCGACTAATTCGACATTGAAGTCGTTTGTTTTGCTTATTTAGATCTTTTGCATTCAAAACGTTGTTGAACTTTTTTGTATCCATGCATTAGCTACTATTCAGACGAGTTGGGTTTGAATTTATGCAACTTCAAGATTTAAACATTCAAGGTAGAACTATTCTATACTATATTCGCAGCCTCTAAAAGCAAGATTTTTTTTGGCCGTTTTGGCGGTCATTTTATCATCAAGACAAAAGTATTTCTCGTCGTAAACTAGATCGCATTTACGATCGCATTACGTTGTATTCTTAGCCTGCTTCTCTATAGCCAAAACAACTACAAAGTTGGGTCAGAGAATCATAATACTGCTGCGTTGCTTCGGCGGAACAAGTTGTTATAAAAACTAAAAGCAGTAGTGGTTTGCTTAACTATGCATTGTGCACTGGTCTGCAATATTGTCAAACTTAAAAGGATTTCTGTGTTATTTTCCTGGAGTGCCTTATGATCCCTTCGAACTTTGAATATCCTTTGCAAATCGGTTAAGAAAACTTCTTTTTCTTCTCTTTCTCTTTCCTAGGGTACACATTTTAACCTGTTTAGTCAGTGAAGAGCACCCTATGAACATTTAAAAATAATTATGTTTGAAAATGTTTTGACATTTTGAAAATACATTCAAATTGAAATGCGAAGTTGGTATTGCGTGCTCTTTGGCTCTACAAAATATATACAGTGAAACTTCTCTATAGCAGACACTCTCGGGACCATCAAAATCGTCCGTTGTAAAGTGGTCGAAATGTATGCCAATCTTCATGCCGGGAACAAGATAGGTGTTCCTTATAGAGGGGTATCCGGAAAGAGAAGTCTCATTATATATTGCCACATCTATAAGAAAATAAAAATGTCACTTATGTTGTTTTAACAATCATCGGTTCATATAGAGAATGTTATTATTTTTGCCTCGACTTTTATTTTTGTTTACTTTGAGGATTGCAAACTAAGCACGGATTGACTTTGAAAAGGCGTTTTTCGTCAACTAAATTATTTACCACTTTTCGATACACATTTTGGATACAGTCCAAAACACAGGCTTTTTAACAATAAAAATGTTTAATCCCTCTAACTCAAATTTTTCCAAAATTCTCTCTAATTCGAACTTATTTTTATGTCTCGTGAAAATTACTTAGAGGGATACAACTGTAATTGTTTTTTTGTGGAATTGTTTACGAATGTGTTGTGAAATAAATTACGACGTAGCATCTTTTTGCTGATGTCATAGCTCGACCAAATCGCTAACTTCTTCTCGAGTGTATCAATGCTAAATTAAACCATTGTAATACCAACCCTCTATTAATTCTTTCATTAAAATAAATACGAGCGATGTGATAGGTGATTGGTGTTCAACATCAGACTAATAAGTTCTCATTTTCTTCCCATAAGAATTCGGGTGTCATCTGTCCCCTGTCTATTGAGTGTAATGTTTGCTATTGAGGTTCTCTAACTTTGTGGTGGAGGTGGGAAATTATTTGATGATCAATTTGCAAACAAGACTCATGAGTTTTTTTTAGAAACTTAATCCAATCGATAAATGTGATATAATGTTAAGGTGGAGGCTGAAAGACGATCACATAGACTTGTTTTAGTCCGCTGTGTTAGAGTTTATTTTTTGTAACATTCTGTTTCGCCTGATAGAAGGCTTTGGATGCATAACTTACTAATTGAGTTGGCTTAAGGCTTTACACAACAACTTGATGATGTAGATTCCCACCGTCTTGAGGCTAGTCTTGGTTAGCGCAGGGAAGGTGCAAGGCATATGCTTCAGTGTTCTACTAGCCGACGAAGCTCCGAGGTTCCTGCAAGCGTCTGATAAGGTTAGACCTAGCTTGGAGCGTAATGGTCCAGTAAGCTAGGTACCGTGCTAGGCCTAGCATTTGGCCTACGGTAGCTTAAATTTTTTTTCCGTCCTACGCCATACACTGGGGCCACTTGTATGGACAACATGCACAAGATGCAAAATTAAAATGTTAAGTCTAACATAAAAGAATGGTATCGTTGGAAAGAAGACTAGATTCTTAGTCAAGCACACCATTTATGAACAAACTTAGTGCCTGTCACCGGTGACCCCCATGGCACTCAACGGGTTAAACTTTTAAAACGTTGGAGTTCGTAGGCCTAGAAGGCTAAGCGCTGAAAGGTAGGACTTTCGGCAAAAAGTATAGAAAGCGTTTGATGATTCAATAGGAAATGCGCTAATTCCACCTAACAGCAGTCTCTGTCAAGAGTTTAACATTGAGAACCGGCTAGAGAGCTGCAACAATACTTTATAGCAATTGCAAACCATTTTAGACCTGGTAGTTCTATTGCCCAGCGACACAACAAAGATATTAACCTTCGTGACTCTGAAAGAGAGAAGAGTAGACAGATTTCACATTATTTGGTCTGACTTTTTTTTCAAAATCAGCAATATTTATGACGTACTTAATGTATCGTGAAAGTTTCGGTTCATACAAATTTTATTATTGTTGATCTTAGGTATTGTTTGTGCCCCCGAATAAGTTTTTTTTTTCACGAAGACTTTTTGCCAAATTATGAAATTCTCTAAAACTTTAAAAAACTTATTAAAACTGAATTTTTCATCGACGTTTGCAACTTTGATGTTCATTAAGTGCCTTGGTTTTTTTTCAGATATAGACTCTTTAACATTCCAAAATCAGTGCAGTTCATAGCAAACATTCAACCCTCTTTTATTACTTCTTTTTAGAGTTTCTTTAATTTTTTTGACGAACAAGTGCTGTCATTGTCAAAATAACATAAATCCTTCCTAATTGTGATGTTCTGCAAATTTTTATTGCCTCTGTGATTCACAATCAATAACTTCAAGACTCTTCTAGTCAATCCCGTACATTTTCAATTCAATAACAGCAAACTCCTGTCCCAATCAACGCTCCCGCCCGACCATTTAAGCACATCTCCTCAATAATCGACACAGTTCAACGCCCCACCGCACCGGCGAGACCCACTAACCCAGAGAGCGGACAAATATAGGAACGCCCCTGCAATTTCGTTTTAACCACTTAATCTCACACCGACCTGAGCAGCGCACCATCCGAAAATGTCTTCCTGAGCTAAGCGCGCTGACGACCTCTCGGAATTAGGACACCACAAACACGAAGACGGGAACTTTTTTTTTTTTTTTTTTTTTCATATTTTCATTTCGTAGCAACAAAGCCCCGCCGTTGTTTGTTTGTTTCGTGTGTTTGTGAGTTTGTCTTCCAGCGCGTCACACCGAGATGGAGATAGAGTACTAATTAAACTCCATCGTGGAGTGTTTTGTGTGTCACTAGCCACTGTCAATCGGTGATGTAGTCGTGGTGTTAGAGAGGACGGACAACTAGTTGCGTTTGCCACACACACACACCCGTGCAAGGCTGGGAGGAGGGTGGGCAGAGGTAACCTGAAAAAGAGACACATTCTGCCATTCAAATTCCAAATTGCCCACTAACTTGGGAACGCGTGCGTCTGCTGTAACCTAGATACATTACAACGAATGCCGCGTCGTCGTCACGGTAAGAACGACCGATAAGATTCGTTTTACAATTTTGGTCGGCAAGCCGAGAAGACCGTCAGTCGACTGCAGTGAGTTTTTGGCAAATGGGTTGCACGGCTATTTTTGCGATGGTTATGGTCGGGGCCATTCTGGTTTTGGCCTTCCCCTGCGGTTTTGTTTCGTTTTTTTTGTGTCACGAGCGGAAGACAAACGAGGAGAGATAACCGACCAATTTCTAGTGGTGGATGGATACTCAGCCAGTTTGTCACCGCAGTGGGGTCGTAATGCGCGGAACAAATGTACATCTGGGAATGGTAGCGTGCAACAGTTACACGGTCTCGGTCGCGGTCGGATGTGCTGTGTTATTATGTTCGACGTTATGTCATTACCAATACCATGCTGCTGCATACCGTTATCCGAGGAAAACACTAACAGAAACGGGTGTCTTTAAAAATACCAGTTTTAGAGAGCTTGGGAATCGGATGGGCTAGGTGGCTCCTTGGACTGGTTCTGTGTAGTTGGTTGGAGTTGTAAATTTGTCTCATATGTCAGTTATGCTCTGCCGGCGCGGGACTGGGAGGAGGTCGATTTATGAATTTTAATTGGTTGCATGCGTGATGCTGTAATCTGGTTTTGATGGGGCTATCTGCGGCTGTTTAGCGGTAGAACAGCTAGGATATGCGAAGCAGATAGGTTTTTGGGTTTGTAGCTCTGCTAACGTAATGTTGCGGTGATTTATGGAGCCAATAGCCAATTTGAGTAGGTTTTTTGGAATTTACAGGCAGTTTGTTAGAAAATGTACCAGTTTATCAAAATTATGTTATCATTTGGTTTTTTAATGCTTTCCAATTGTCGTGTCGTGTATGAAAATGTTTTTCACTCAATCTCATCTTGTCACCACTGATCTGTTTGGATGCGAGAAAAGATTTTCATGTACAAACATTTTCTTTTAACATCAAGAGTCTGCTTTCAACAAGGCACACAAAATTTAAAAATTGAGCATTCTTTCCGAGGGTGTAGGGAACACTGAGTGCGACAAAAAAATTTGAGCAAGTGCTTTGCTATTCTATGCTTGGAAATACAGTCAGAGTTAAATAAAAGTGTACACCACATTCGAATATACAAACATTCAGTGTCTTATAAAATGGGTTTTTGATTTTTTTTTAGTTTTTATTCATTCTCTAAAAGAGATAAAATTAGTTATACCAATAAATCCAACAACAAGAATTTATCAGAAAGATGGCCAAAATAACTTCTGTACACTTTAATAACAAAACCAGAAACTCAAAACTACAACTAAGCCTGTTTTCTCTTTGTGTTTGAAATAGCTTTTAAATATCTTAGTCCCAGCTTCTGAGTTTATTCCGCAGGAATTTTATGCCATTCATGCGCTTAAATCAACTTCAAAGACATTTGTCTTTCGTTAAGGAACCTGCGTATCAAAATATTCCAACGAATTACATATCTGTATGATTAAAGCCTAGCTACTGGTAGCGGATCATTTGTTTGTCGACCTGTTCACAAATGTAACCATTCCTCATATATATTTGCCGTGTTGCTCGGATCGTTGCCTTGCTCCAATACCCATCATCGATTTAATACCAACGCCGCAACCTTTTGTGGCAAATGTTCACTTTAAGTGACAATCTGTTTTATTTACTTTACAAGATTCTTCTTTACAGCTAAACACCCCCATACTATAGCCGATCCAAGTGTTGTGGATCCAAGTGCCAAGCGCTCTTTGCATAGCTCTGGCTGAAAGCGTCCGATGATAGTGTGGGTTTTATTAACCTCGCGGAAATCAACGAGAGATAACCCTGCTCTGCGCAGACTATTGATGGTGATTTCAGAATAAAAAAAAAATTAAATCAAAAATTAAAAACATCGTTTTCCATGACATACAGACAAATGAAAACGCAGACACTCCTTAGGGTTTTCTTCCAGAAGAGTAAACGAAATCCTTTCAAAATAACTTCGGTGTCTGTCTGCTTGTCTGCCTATCTTTCTGTACCCTTTTACATATCTGCCTATTACTTCTATAACATTTGTATATGGGAGATGAAATTTGAATTGAAGGTGTATCCAAGCAACCCCAAGATAATTCGTTATTTTTTTTTTTTGAATCAGTGGTAGATTAAAGGAAACTTTAGTAATAATACGAATGCTCGAAAAAATGACAGCGACAAACGTCGTTTTCCAAAATGTACAGATAAAATTTACCTTATTTTATAATGTTGTGCAGCCAAAATTTGACCCAAACAGCCACTTTTTATTGATATATTTCCTTCTAGTGTATCTCGCGTCAGTGGATAGCAAACATTTTGGTTCTTCCACAAAACATCAAAACTTAGCACTGATGTTAAATTCTGCGAAATGCCGAGTACTTGTGCACGAAAGAAAATTGACTAACCTCATTTGCCTGTATATCTAATATTCCCCTGTTTCTCTTGGATGAACCGGGCTTTTTGTGTACCAAACGCTGGTTCGAGGTTTTCATTAACAAAGCCGCCTACGCCAGTCAAGCCCTCTTCAGTTTCTGATTGGTGTCTCGTTTTGCCTGGGAAAACCTCAAGGCACTGGTTATCTCACAATTGTCTAACATCTCGTGTGACCCATTGCCAAAGGCACCGCCAAATTCTCAGACTTGCGTTAGAAAAATTACCCAAAAATCCTCTTCAAAACCTGCCTTCGGACAATTTCAATTTCCCATGGTCAAGTAATTCGCAGAAATCTAGTTCATCGACACTGATTACCGAAAAACCTCTCCAAACAAAAATAAACACCGAGAAGGACGTGTCTCTAAAAAATCCCCATCTCAAGTGCCTTTTAAGATCGGCTGCAAAACGAATCTCTCTCTCTCCCCCCATCCGATCCCATTGGCATGCTAATCAACTGCGTACGCGATTACCCCACATACCTACCCACCCATGTTTGCATTTCTGCCGCTGCGAACCGGTCTTGAGTAACTGTATCTTTGGGATGAATTTAGACCGCAAGGTCAGCGAACTTGAGAGCCCAGAAAAACAAGCCGGACAAAAACAAAAAGTTTAAATTCGAATTCATAATCTATGATTCGACGATTTATGACACCTTAGGGGGCATTGCACGCAGGTGTCGGTCTGGCCGTGTGCGTAGAGCGTTCAATTGAACGAGAAATAGAAGAAGAAATTTATGTTTTTTTTTGTCATTCGTTTGCCCACAAAGTGAAACCAAAATGAAGTACTCCGTCGAAGAGATTGTTATCTGCTTAACTTACTTTCTTCGGACGTCTTCGGCGAGCTCTGTCATGCCACCGACCTTGACACTCTGCGTGCGCGGCAAAGTCTCACTTGAGAGCGCCACAAGTGAATCTCTCATGATCACTTGGAATGCGGTCCGAAATTGGACAGAGATGGACCAGACCGGACCGGACCGTAAGGCGGAGACGGACAGAACGTAAAACCAAAAACCAATTTTCGACCCGGAAAAGTGAAGTCACATGCGTCAACAATTAATCGAAAGTTTTTTTTTGTGTGCTGTATCTTCTGCGAGCGAGATTTGTTCATTTGGGTTTTTTTTTTGGTGTGTCTTTAAGATCGTTTACCTGAATGCATCCATCAGCAGATATTTTTGACTTCGAAATCGGTGTCACACGGAAGAGTAAAGTGTAAGAAGTGAAATGAAGTGTTGAGTGCGAAAATTGAAAGAGAGAGCGTTCCATAGCAGCGCACCGAAACAGCCGCGGCGGCTTGAACAAGAACTCACGATCACGATCACGATCTAAAAGATACACACGGAGCCGAAAATAACTAGCGATTGAGTGAAAGATATAAAAATGAAGAAAAAAATGAATGAATTGTTAACGGTTAGCATAGCCGTTTTGTGTTTGCTCGCCGCACGGCCGATAGCTGTGAAATGCGAGGAAGACTCATTGGCCGGCAGCTTTCTTTCCGGTAAGTATTCGGGTTGATTGGCAGCGGTGGTGGTGGTGATTGCATGGAATTTGACGTTCCCAGAACGAAGACGATGACACATTTTAGGCGTTGAACAACTATTTTTGTTCGGTGAAGAAATGGAGTTGCATGACAATGTAACTTTAGCTTAGCCGAAGTGCAAATGTCGGATTGGCGAAATTTTGTATTTTCTGTTACTTAATGAACACTGAATTAGTAAGATCACATCTGACTAGACGATCAAGGATTAAGTGTGGTAGCTGGCTCTAAAAGCATACTTAGTTTTCTTCAACCGCCGAATTTTTTGTGTCACCATGATACACTAAGTTAAGCTGAGCGTCCACGATCACTTATTTCACTCCCGGCGACGTGATTATTTTTCGGATGCTCAGCTTTTATAGCCGATAGTCCTTATAACCGGTGGTTGTAATAACCGATGGCGTTATAACTGATGGTCGTCATAAACAATCTTCGTTGTAATTGATTATCTTTCTAATCGCTGGATTATCTTTGTAACAAATGGTCGTCATATCTGATGGTCTTTATAACCGATGTTCGTTATAAGCGATGATCGCTGTCACTGATTATCCGTCCATCGGCTATGATTTGTAACCGATGGTCGATAAAACCTTCGGTTAGTATAGCTGATCATCTTTGTGGTCAATGGTCGCTATAAGCATCGGTAGTAAGAGGTTATTGCATCCGTAAATCTGATAAGCAATACAGCTAGTTCAATAAAGGGTTTTCCGAATAGGGACTTGACAATTTAATTTGTGAACGCACCCTTTTACTAATCATCGAACTGTCATTGTCAATTTATTCAGTAAACTCAATATTTTTTATCACGCTAAAGTACACGAACGAGCAACGTCTGCAAACTATAAAAATTTTCCGCAATTTTCTGCGGTGACCGCAACTTTAAGAGCCTTAACTGCAAACTAATTTTTGGCTCAATGGGTTCGTCAATAAGCAAAATATGCGTTATTGGTCGGGTGAAAACCCACATGTGCTTCAAGAATCACCACTTTATCCACAAAAAACAACTGTTTGCTGCGGTTTGCATGTCGGCGGCGTTATTGGGCCATATTTTTTCGTCGACGATAACGATCGTCACGTTACTGTGAATGGCCAGCGTTATCGCGCCATGATTACCAATTATTTATGGTCCGAATTGAAAGATATGGACTTGGAGGATATGTGGTTCCAACAGAATGGTGCCACAAGCCACAGAGCACCCGTTACAATCGATTTATTAAAGAGTAAGTTTGATGAGCGTGTTATCTCAAAAAATGTGCCAATCGGCTGGCCGCCTCGTTCGTGCAACTTAACGCCTCTAGACTATTTTAAGTCATTCGTTTATGCCAACAAGCCGACGACGTTGGAAGAGCTCAGAGCCAACGCAAAATAGCGGCCGTTTCGGCTGAAATGTGTGGCCGAGTCATCGGAAATTGGGTCCAATGACTCGACCGCTGCTAACATACCTGCTGTGGCCATATGAACAAAGTCGAATTTTTCACAAATGTTTTGATTGCACTTCAAGCCGGTAATAAAGTTTTGAAAATATCTCAAATAGTTTGCGTTTTATTTAAAAAAAAATAAGTTGTCAAGTCCTTATTGGAAAACCCTTTAGCGTTAATTTTTAGTTATGACTAACATAAAACAATTCTAACGTAGAAGGTTTTAGCTTAATCCTTTTTAATTTAGCCACGAGACATTTTTTTGATGACTTCTTGATCACTTTAAATTCCTTACAGATATTTTGTTTTAATTAGTTTTTATGACTTTTTTTTTCTCACATGATTTTTATGTGAGACACTCTTTCTGAAACTGTCTGTGTGCAACTTGGACTCTCAGGTTTTTCCTTGCAATTATTACGTCCTTGCCAATTCGCCCATGTTTCCATAAAATATCTTTGTTTACCTTTCCTCACCCACCACTGATGGAAAACCATTTTGCTTTAGGTCTCCTCGACACAATAACCAGCACAGTAGACACCAAAGACTGTCCGGGCGTGTGCGTACACACGTTAGCCACTTTGATTTGTTACGAGGTCCTGAACGATGTGCCATGTCCTTCGCCAAGTATGAAATGCTGCATTGAAAGTGCAGCAGGAAAGAATGTAACATTGGCCAGCCAGAATCCATCAACAACAGCGAAGCCTACGACGACTACAAAAGCGACCACAACAACTACAACGGTTGCAACAACAACCACCACAACCACCCCAAAACCGAAGCCAACTCAAAAGCGAGTCACAACAACAACGACGACCACCAAGAAGCCAGTGGTCTCAAAGAAACCCACGAAGACGGAAGAAAAAGATGAAAACGAGTCTGCAAGTAAGTACCGGTGGAAACAGTCTTCTAAATGGTGACCTAAATATAAATCTCCTCAGAGGAAAGCTGCCATGGCGTTTGCGTTGCAGACAGGATCGCTGAGTACTGCGAAGCTTACCTCACCACCTCGGGACTCTGTAAGACCGGCACCAAGTGCTGCGTCTCCCTGGACGAATTTCCCAATGGAAAGCTTCCCAAGGACATCTACATCCCAGCAAGTATTGCACCCCAATCTCTCCTTTCATTCAGGAAGGCCTTTCACACATTCAACTCTCTTCCAGAGCACCAAGTCGGGAATAACAAGATGAACAAGACCACTGTGGCTAAGCCGAGCCAACAGCCACCGTCCACTTCGTCTACCACCACAACTTCGACAACAACCACATCCACCAGCACCGCCGCAACAAAGGTAAGAACTTAAACGCTTCCAAAAAGAGAGAGCCGTTAATGAAACTCGTCTCCGTGCAGGCCACAACAACCACCACACCGGAGCCGGCCCGCGTCAAGACTAACTCACCGTCGAAGCCCCAGAAGTCCACGCTGAAGAAGGTTCCCCACACGACATCCACAACGACCGAAGCGCCAGAAGAGGAAGAAGCCTCAGACGACGATGACGAAGAGCACGAAGCCAACAACAGCAACGGTCAGGCTCTCAAGGAGTGCGAGGGCGAGTGCGTCAGCGGTCTTTTTGCGCTCTTCTGCGACGACATTGACTCAGAAGCGTTCTGTCCCGGTGAAGGCAGCTGTTGTGTGACCGGAACCAACTCGGAGCCTTCGACGAAGATCACCTCCACAACTCCAAGTCACAAGCACCCCGCCCCAGCGCCAAAGATTCCACCAAAATCTCCACCGAAACCGGCTCCGAAGATCCCACAGAAGACGGCAGGTCCACCCCCTCAGGCACAACAGCCGTCGCTTCAGTCCGCCGTCTCGGACATGCTCTTCTCTCAGATCCTCAACCTGGCAGAGAACACTCTCACGGGCGGAGGCTCGAACAGTGGGAACAGCCCCCAGCAAGGCCCACCGCCACAGCAGTACCAGCAACAGCATCACAACCAGATTCCGAGCTGCCCCGGCTTCTGCATGCTCAACATCATGGCAGCCTTCTGCGAGAGGCCCTCGGTTCTGATTCAACAGACCACGACCTGCAAGAAGGGCTCAGTCTGCTGTGACAATTCCAGGTGAGTGCTAACGTTGTGGTTGATTGATTGATATTCATGGAGACACCACTCGAATCCTAGAAGGACTACAACAGATCTTTAAGGTCGCAGTCCAAGTGGCTCTCTATTTCATCAATCAATTAATCCCCTCACTGTGATTCTCTTAACAACTCTCGTTCCATTTCAGAGCTGGTCCATCAAAGCAAAGACCCGGCGGTCCGCCACCACAAGGTCCACCCCCAACGCAGCCGCCCACAGCTCCACCCTACGTGGTTCCCATCACACCCAGTCCAGATCCACGCGAAGAGTGTCCGGGCTCCTGCATTGTAAGCCTCCTCAGCTTCACGTGCTTCAGTGAGTATTTCCAACCCCAACTAAGACGAATAAAACGTCACTCTGCCCTCTTCCAGAAAACGCTGAGATGACAAACCTCTTCAAGTGCAAGCGCTCCGGTCAAATGTGCTGCGCCCCGAAGAGTAAGATCCTCGAGAAGCAGGAATTCATGTCCCGCAACGACACCTACGTCCACTACCCGCAACCGCCGCCACCGCACGCCTACCCACCGCAAGCCCAGCCCGGTGCCCAGTACCAGAACTACATGCCAGCGCCACCTCCACCTCCGCCACAGATCGGCCAGTACCAGACGCCCATTCCGCAGCACTACCCGCAGTACGGCCCTATCCCTGCGCCCCCGATGCCAGGTAAGTGACAAAACTCTCGCCCTTCAAATACTCACCTCCCACTCGTTTCAGTTCCTCAGCCACCACCGCCACCACCACCGACAACCACGACGACCACAACAACCACCACTACGACGACACCGCGTCCCCCCGTCTACTCGAAGTACGTGTGCGGCGTCAAGGGCACCCGGCGCACCGGCCGCAGCACCCGCCTGGACCGCATCAACTACCGCCGTGAGAAGTACGGCCGTGCCAGGCGTCAACTCCAACAGCAGCTGCGCCATCAAGGATTCGCCACCAGCAATGGCAGTGTCATCACCGCCAGCGGCATCATGAAGACCAGCGAGCGTCTCATCCTCGGCTCCACTCTCGTCCCGATCCAGATCAACAACGACAAGCTTGGCGATTTGGTTTATGGCGAATTCATCGAGAACAACCTCATCCGGCAGCCGCAGGATACCGCGATTGACAGCATTCCGCAGGCGCGGCCTGTGTACAGCAACTTCAGCATGCGTCGGCGCGGTCGCGTTGTGGGAGGCGAGGACGGCGATAATGGCGAGTGGTGCTGGCAGGTTGCTCTGATTAATTCGCTGAATCAATATTTATGCGGAGCCGCGTTAATTGGCACTCAATGGGTACTCACCGCGGCGCACTGCGTGACGAAGTAAGTAGAGGTCCTTGTGGATGCGCATCGTTGTTTAAGAGTTATTTCCTTTTTTTTACGAGCAAAGCCCACCCAATGGGCGTTGTCTGGTGGAGGTTTCTCGGCTGAGATGGGTCGGCTCATTATTTTAAATGGTCGTTTGGTACTTCAGTTAACGACCTCAATCGGCTGCGAATGAACCAATTCATGGATCAGGTTTTTCTAAAGATTCTGACTTGAATTTTTATTGTTGGAGAGATGATAGACGTACAGTTATGGATATACAGTGAGCTCTTCCATAGCCGGACAGCGACGGTACCGAGCTATTTGGTCGGTTTTTAAAGGAGTTCTTATGGAGATTTGTGGCAATTCATCCAAAAGTACGCCCTGTGAGAAAAAAAGATGAAATTGGAATCCTTTTTTAAACACTTCGAGTTCAACGTTGGCTATGATCATTCTTTGCCAGTTCTTCAGAAAGTTGGATCTTTTCTAAGCGGACACTTAATTCCTGTCGCAAAGTTGAAACGTACAAAAACAAGTTTCTAGTGAACGACGAGGAACCGACTGACTCAGATTCAATTTCAACGGCAAACGGATATTTCCAGATCGATTTATCGTTCCATTTGAAGGACCTCCACACCACGCATTTTCCAAAAAATTTTAAGGCGAAACCATTTAATTTTACTTGCCTGTGTAGGTCAATCAGGTAACCTGCTGTGATTATTTCGTATCAGTTTTCAAATAACCAGCAGACACCGCCAAAATGAAATGTGATTAAAAATGTGTGTGCAATAAAAATTGAGTATTTCTTTGTCAGCATTAAGGCAAAGCTTGTGTGAAGATCTTTTTCTACACCACTTTAAAAACTCAAAAACTAAAGCATCTTCATAATTTTAAGTGTCAAAACTTGTCCAAGCTTTTTCAGTAATAGAACAAAACACTAAATGATTTAATAAAGCAGATTGAAAGTTTTCCGTGGGCCTGCGCTTAAAAGAACTATCTTATAAATAAAGAACTAAGGATAGTCATATTCTTGATTTTTAGAAATAAAAGTTAAACATATTGTTCTATTATAACAAAAGTTATGACCAAATGACTAAGCCAAGTTAAGTAATTCGAAGACAACTTAACCAGCAGAACTCATAAATTTGTGGTCACAAGGAGAAACCGCCTAAGTTTTTCACGTTTTTTTTTTTTAAAAAAAAGGAGGCTTGCATCCTCTGAAGATGTGTCTGAGAACTCGGGTGAATATCAGTAAGAATTGTATTGAATAAACCTTCATTTAATTTTCTTTAAAGTTTGTTTTAGATTCTAAATCGCAAAAACAGAAATATTCTCAATTTTGGTTTAAATCGATTTAACCGGGTGAAAAAAAAACGAAGCAAGTAAAATAAAATAAATTTCATTACATTTCATTGATTGAAAACAACCAAAATTTGGTCGGTAACCTATTTTTGATTGATTAAATAAGATTCCGAAATCGTTTTACAGGTATTCCCGAAATCTCTTACTAAAATTTGTCAAATTTGAAGCACCAAATGTATTTTAACCAATATCCACCTCATCCCACAAACTCCTACAGGATTGAAAACTCGGCATTGACCTGGTTATTCATAAAGTGTTTGTTTTTTAGGGGTAGACATTGCTTTATGGATTTAGCTATATATCTTATCTTAGCTTGATTCATACTACCTTCTACGCGATGAAATGGTTCTTTCTTTCTTTCTTTATACCAAGAAAAAAAAAAGCATCTCCGTACAGTGGCTTCCTTTGGTATCTCTTCCAAATGGATTTTCTTTACCGAGACGGTCTTTAATTGTGTTTACGGACAAATTAGTACTAAAAACATGTTCAATTACATTTTTAATTCACAAAAAAAAACTGCCAAATTCTCCAAACAAGGATATTACCTTCACATTGGTTTTCTTGTTTGGAGGGTGTTTTATTATTTTTATTTGGGCACAACTCAAAATGCCTTTCTTTAATAAAGCAGGAATTGGTTATTTTTATTTCCTCTTTTTACGAATAGCTCACTTAAGCTAAAGGCTGTGGAAAACTTTTAACTTAGATGTTCTAGGGCACATGTGCTATTTATTTTGTCGCCTTCTACTTTGAAGAAGTGTTTGTAGGAAAAAGGGAGGAAAATGGGCGATTTTAAAATGAACACTTGTTCTTGGTGTTAACTTTGTCTCGAAAAACTTTGTATAAAAATAAAGTTCGAGTGGTATTTATAAAAAAAAGCTGGGCTACGCCTGATCAGATGTTCCGATTATACTTTGGCAAACAGTATTCATTTGTGTTAATGTTCGAAACGTACGTGGTGTAATTTTTTTCTTTTGCAACTTTAATTTTTTTTATTGCTACACGACGATAAGCGAACGCTAGGATTAAAGGCTCGTCTCAGATGTACCTTGCTTGAGTCTTTTTATTTCTCTCGTTCATGGTTCTTTATTCTTCGTTCTGATTACGGCCAGACTCAAAATATCATTCAAAAACAGTTTTAAATCTCTAAATTGTCTGATTTTAGCATTGTCCGATCCGGTGACGCCATTTACGTCCGTGTTGGTGACTACGATTTGACGAGAAAATACGGAAGTCCCGGAGCCCAGACCCTAAGAGTGGCCACAACCTACATCCACCACAATCACAACAGTCAAACACTCGACAACGACATCGCCCTACTCAAGCTACATGGTCAAGCCGAGCTGAGGGATGGAGTTTGCTTGGTAAGGACTACAAAAAGGATCTACAAGATTTCCTCTCTAATTCGCTCTCATTTCCAAGGTCTGCTTACCTGCCAGAGGAGTCAATCACGCCGCCGGAAAGCGCTGTACTGTCACCGGTTATGGTTACATGGGAGAAGGTATTCCAAATTAATGCTGAAAATTTATTTTAGCCTTCAATAATGTCCCTCTCTTACAGCCGGTCCAATTCCACTGAGAGTACGTGAAGCCGAGATTCCCATCGTCAGCGATACCGAATGCATTCGAAAAGTTAACGCTGTGACGGAGAAGATCTTCATTCTTCCAGCGTCTAGCTTCTGCGCGGGCGGAGAAGAAGGCAACGACGCTTGTCAAGTAAGATCACCGCCATTCGTTCTAAAACAAAATTCACAAACTATTCATTCTACAGGGTGACGGAGGTGGTCCACTGGTCTGTCAGGACGATGGATTCTATGAATTGGCCGGCTTAGTGTCATGGGGCTTTGGCTGCGGGCGACAAGACGTGCCTGGTGTCTACGTTAAGGTGTCATCATTTATCGGTTGGATAAATCAAATAATTAGCGTTAATAATTTATAGTTCTAAGTCGTAAGAATGAAAAAAATTGACAATGAAATTTCTTTATTTGCTTCAATTACTCGACCTGGAAGGAAGGGCGAGAATCTGTTTGTGGATGTTCTTAAACCTACCAGTGTATTTAACGAAGATATCTTTACAAGCAAAGACGATTTTAGCTCTATGGTCGAGTAATTGAACCGCGTGTATATAATAAATAAAACAAAAGTTATGTGAAGTGTTGTGGTCAACTCTTTTTTTTAATTAAAGCTGATCCAAAAAGTCATTCCCCATTCCCCAGTTTTTTGTGGGAGAGTAGAGCTGATTTGATCGGTAAAAACGTGGTTTCCTAAAAATACTTTTCGAGTGAGTTTCCAGAGACAATATCACATAAACGATTCAGGTAGAAATTGAAAGAAATCCAAAGACTCTGATTTTATGAGCAGGAATAGATATGTAGTCTAGCAAAAGCGAGGCAAGGATCATTCTCCTGCAGAAGAGTAACATGGACTTAAGAGAACATGGTTTTGAGTTGTTCATCTCTCTTTATAAAGCAGGGTGTTCTTATTAGATTTTTTTCTCAGAAAAATTGCTACGCCATCTATTGCAATGTGTAACACAATTTTCCGAGTGTGGAAGTTAATAACACAGCCGACTTTAACGAATGCCTTGGAGACACGCTTGCAATTAATCCTTTTTGATTTGGAATTTAATATTTCATCACATTTGGCTCTTGGTGTTTTTACATTTCTTGCTTTTTTCGTCACGTGCATCACGTTTTTTTCCAATTGTCGACGAACATCCGTCTACACGAGTTAAATATCATTCACGTCATCAGTTACTGCGATTTGGAGCGTTTCAGAGCGGATGAAGAATCGACGGTGAGCATTAGATGAGTATTTTTATAAAATTATCTCTAATATGTATATTGCCTTGTGTGGGACGATGCCAAGTCATATGAGGCTCCCCTGGTGCAGTGCATCCACTAAAAGCTTTTGTTTGTGGTGGTTTTTGGATCATCCTCAGAATTATTATGTTGTTTTTTGAGAACGATCTTTTTGATTTACGGATCTAGTTCCCATAGATAACTAATGTCCTCTGGCTCTAATTGAACAATGTGAATGTGGAACTAGACCGCATGTAGTTCATTCGAAATGGCGCAATGTGCACTTAAGGTAGCGTGAACCATACTATTGCAACTTTTGTGCTTGTATGTTAATTGAAATGACCACCTGAGTATGGTATGGGGTCGCAAAGCTTACAAAGGAGTTGGAAGCCTAGCTTTCATGGATGAAATTCTGAAGAGTTTTGAGATCTTTGATATTTTACGCTATAATTCGACCCAAAACGCCATCAACTTGGAAATGTAGGGGCCATTTTCTTCGAACAGACCACAGGAGGTCCTTAAAAATGGGAAAATCGCCAAGGTTTACGAAAGAATGGTTATTGTATATTGTCCGCCAGGGACGTCTCCCTCATTGAAAGACGTAAGGCCTACAAAAAAATTTGTACTTTACTGTGGTTTGTGAAGTAAGGAAAAGGAAAACCGACACGAACGCTGCATTTTTGGAGGAAGGGCTTTAGATAGGTCTTGAAATTTGTCGTAATCTTCTCGATTTGAGACTTTAGAGATTAAAAATTACTATCGAAGCACTTAGAATGCACACATAATATTTTTTGTACTTGTAACTTTTTTGTTTTCATTACATTTCGCTACAACATAAAGTGTGCAAATCCTTCTTGGACATCGATTTTGGTGTTTTTCCTGAATAACTGGAGTAATTCTTAATCGATTTTAACCATTTTTATATCTAAGAAGGTTTTTTTCTGGTCTTTCATACATAACATTCTATACAAACTTTTCGGACTACCGCGAAATCATCAAAAAACTGGATGTGCAAGTACTTTTTTTACTGACTATAAATTTTTTATTTTTTTTTAGACAAAATACAAAATATTTTATAGAACGAAATTTCACAATAAAAATCAATCAGCAAAAGTAGAAAAAATGAATAAATTACTATATATGTATATATGTATATTTTTTTGATAGATCAAGAAAAGGATTTAGTCTGTTGTTATTTTACTTTGGTCCGAGAGAGCACGAGACTTAATTGACTTTCGTGAGGCTTCGTTTCTAACTAAAAAACTTCTCTTTCTAAGTCTTCTTTTAAAAGGTACGTCACTATAGGACACCCTTAAACATGATCTACAGAGTCACACAAGATGAGGATTTATGCACCTAGTAGTCCTCCCTTAAAGAGGGTATGAAGCAATAACTCCACGCTGACAGGCACGCTATATCATCTGTGTTCACGTCGAAAAACTGTTTAAAAGAAAGTGTTGTTGGTTCAGTTAATGAACCACAAAGCTACAGATGCACGAATCTCTTCTCTGTTAAAATAATAAATTTCATATCCGTGACACAGAGTGAAAAAAAAACCGCGACACCCTTGGTAATTGGAATCCTTTTCAATGGAAAAGTCCGTTAACATCAAACTGCGCGCCAAAACTCATCTCTTTCCTAGACATTTTCTCAGATATCTGCATAAAATCAAAACAAAAAAAAACTATCTGCCACCGTATTATTCCTCTCAAATAAATAAGAAACACAAATGCGTTTCATAGACTCAAAACTAAATTCTACCCTCAAAACGACTACATAATTCGTTATGACACATCAAACTTAACCCCTTCTCATGGGTCCCCTAAGATCCTCAGCTTTTTTTTTGTATCGAAATGCACCTCTCACATGTAATTATAGAGAAGATTGTCTACCATAACAGAGACCATGCCCTCAACGCACACACAGGGCGGAGCATTACCGCTCTAGCAGATGAGTGTGTTGATTTCTTCTCATCCACCTCTATGCGGCGGATCCAAGGCCGAGATTCCCAATAAGATGCTCATTCTATATACATAAGATACATCAAATCTCTTTCTCACTTCGTACCCTCTCCAGGACGACAAGAAAAAAAAGGAGGAAGGGTCCATCCTTTCCACAGCAGCGTTCGAGCTGGGTCTAGGTATGTTTATCACTCTCCCAAGTTGGTTTTGTTAGCCGGCGTTTTGATTTTCCATTTTTTTTTTTGTGTGTGCCTTGTCCCTTTTTTTTTGATTCGGTTTTGCTCTCCCGTCTTGGTCTTGTTCACACACACTCCTTCCTCTCATTCTTGTTCTCCTTGCTTCCTTGTGTACTGTCCAAAGTCATGTGGTTTCTTCTGAAAGGGTAAAAATGAACCAAAGATTTCCCTCCAAGACGATGGTCGTCGGCAGTAGAACCGTGGCGAGCGAGCAGAACTTTGTCTGGCCTCGGCAAGAACGGTTGCAACAAAAAAAATTCTCCCATCTCTTTGGTGTGTGGTGTCTTGTTCATACTCCTCTAAGATAAATGAGATTGTTTTTTGAATTTAAAAAAAGAAAAAAAAAATTATTTAAATACAAAATATCTCCAAAGTGTAATTTAGTGAGATTTTTAGTTAATTTTCTGTATAAAAAAAATTTCGTATTTTGTTGTGTTGTTAGCTTGTACCTTTTACTTTTGGTTGTGTTTAGTGCATGTGTTGTGGTTGTTTTAGGTTAGTTTAGTGAAATTTTGTTTGTTGTGGTTGTTGTTTTTTGTTTTTTTTATAAACAAATGGAGCAACCCTCTGGTAGTACACACTCAACAGTCGCGTCGACGATATCAGGGGCTGTACCAACGGTTGTCAGCAGCGCTGTACTAGTGCCAGCCACTCCACTAGAAGACGCAAATGTGTCGTTGCCTAGTGGTGCTCTGTCAGAGGGCCAGCGCTCTTTGTCCGGGGCTCCATCAGCTTCATCGAGTCCAATTCTTAGCCCACCAGGGAAGCTTTTCGGAAGAAACGCAAATGGAACAAGTGAGTACACAATTTTGTTTCTAAGCGCAATCTTTACCCAGTTTCTATTTTATTTGTGCCCACGAACTAAGGGGGCGTTTTTTGCGAACTCTAAATAATAGTTTAACCTTTTTTTTTTAAATGAGTATTTTTTAAAGTGTCTGAAGTTCTTAAAAAAATTAAATGTGTTTGAAAAAAAAGCTGAAAAAAATTACTGAATATCGTGACTCATCTTAAACTTGACTTTTCCTGTAATAATAATTCACCTGCTCTGCACGTGAACTGGAATTATATAACTAGCCTAACCTAGTCTCCGTCACAAGACAAATTAGTATTGAATTGTTTCAAGAACTATTGCTTCTCTAACTGTCTCCAATTATTCCGTCTCAGCTATTCTTAGCGATCGTTGCAGTTCAGTTGCTTTTAAATGTTTTTGTCATTGTCAAGATAGTACTTATGTATCGGGTCAATCGGGCATGTTTATATTGATTGATGTTGTATACAAAGCCAATACATATTTTTATTAATAAGTCTTAAAATTATTAAGTCTTAATCTATTTGTCTGTCTGTCTCCAAAGCTACCAATTGGTGTTCCTAAGATCTTTAGTATCATTGTACTGAGTACTGAGTCATTTCACAAAAAGGAACGATATTCGTCGATATATTTTGTTCGTTTTGAATACTATTCCAAAATTTTAAAATGTGTAACAGCCTAAGGCTCTTTCGCTCTGTCTTTTTAGCTAACTTATAGTTTTAATTGTAAATTATGCTTTTATAAGTAAATATTATAAATAAATAAATAATTAAAATGTGTACTGTGCAGAAACGACATTCATCATTTAGGACTTAAGGTTTTTTTTGCACAAATTCGTCTTCACTCAATAACTTGGCCAATTGTGGCTTCAATTTCACGGGGGCGCGGGTTCACTCGTAATTTTGTCCATATCGGCTATTACCACTGATTTAAATGAATTGTATAAGAAATAGTAAAATTGTATAAAATAAAAATATTCTAGGTTAGCCGAAGGTCTTTGTTGCTCTGACTTTATTTACTAGTTCTTAATTTTTAAATTTTTAGTTAGCATATAAATAAATGAATAAATATGGTCCTGAATAAATTCTTGATTCTGATTCTAATGATTTGTTGAATAAGGTTGAATCGCAATAATTTGTACCCCGATAAATCGAACCTCAATAATTCGTAACTAGTCATCCCTGGAAAAATTGTCGCTAATTCGTAAAATTTTCATACATTTTGTTCCCCTCGTTATTTCGTATTTTTTTTTTTGTTTTGCAATGCAATGAAAATAAAACCTCTTATAAATCTTAATTCGTTTCTAAAACCTCTTGCAATTCGTAATGCAAAACGCAAAATAAAACCTTTTCTCCCTTTAACTTTTGTAGACAATTTTGTTGCCTTGAAGTCGCTATTAGGAACGAGACTGATGAGGAAGATAGCGTCGGTGAAGTAGAACTTATGACCAATAAAAAACTAAAATCGCCCATTGAACATCTTCGATATGATGTTTCAAATCATGATGTGCCAAAAAATGTTTTTAATTATTTGATTGACTTCGAAAACACAACTGAAATTATCGGCGAAAAGAACATTAAGCAATCGAAAATAAAGTTTTTTTTTCAATAACAAGCTTTTTTTTTGAATTTTTGTATCTTGCTTTTTTGTAATTTTATTTATTAGAAATTAAAATGAAAAGTAAAAGCCGCGTTAGTTCGAATTTTTATGTTTCCCACCTCAATAAAAAAAAATGCCTTCCCTTGCCATTTCGAACTATCGAGATTCAACTGTATAAAAAGAAGATAGTTTAATTTATTTAATTTCCACGATTCCGGAGTTTTACTTGTCAACGACGTGTCATCAACAGAATTACGGACTGAAGAGTATGGTTAGACAAACAGCACTAAAGGAGAGATTTTTTGTCTCCAAAGCGGTTAGCCGAAAATCAGAGTTTTCGATGCTAAATTTTAATGAAAAATGTTCTTTCCACCCCTAGATTCCAATCTTTCAAATTTGTTATCATCTACTTGATACATACATCGAAAAAACCTTGTGGTTTTATTAACCACTAATAATACACACATAGGACTTTTTTACTTGAATAACAAATATGTTCAAGTAATTACACTCCAAAAACGTTTCGGAAACTTACCATTATCTCTTATAAATTCACTATCCAATTCCTATGCGAAAAAGCTAGGCTCTGGCTCTCAATGGGCTCTTACGCCGCCCAATGCAATACAATATCCAATTTCTAAATTATGGAGTTAATTTTGAACTGAGGAGAAACAATACTAAGACCATATTTTACACGAAATTCTATTTAAGCAGCAACAAAATTTGTTCGAAGAAAAAGTTTCTGTACAAATACATATTTGGACGTTTTCCAATCGCAATGACAACGTGAATTTATTTATAGTGGAACACCAAACTTGACTGGATGCAAAAAACAAAATATACAAAAGATCATATAATCATATAATATATCAAATATTTGTCTCCACTACCATCTTTGCATTTTCTGAACGGTTTTTTGGTGTGTTTTTAATTCAATTACAAATTCTGTGGGCGCGAATCCTTTGGTTCATTTTGGTTCGCTGTACTTCCCTGTGAATCTAAAATATCTATGGAACAGGATTTTACTTTTATAAATGTTTTGTGTGAATTTTGTATTTGTAAACAGTATTTGTATAAATCATTTTCAACAGCATGTCCTTACCGTGATGCCGCCTGATTATTATGTGATCATTGACCAAATGGAGAAGCTCTACTTAAATTTCTAAAAATATTTGATAGTTTTCTTTTGCGTAAAATACTCGTGGTGTTGGCTGGCATACGTGTTTTTTTTTTCTCATTTTCTCCATAAGCACGCCTACACTTTATTACTTTGTTAAGTGATTGATATCTGCTTGACACGTCTAGAGAGCTCCACTGTTTTCAGCAACACACGATTTGGGGAAAAATCGTCTTTTGTTTAGTGCTTTAAGATTTTTACTTTCGTCTACGGTTTTTTCATTGTAGTTGCTTTTTGAATGCTAGTTTCCATTGGAATGATATTGTGCCGGTAGGAAATTGATAACTTAACCTTCAATTCAAAAAAAAAAAATGCGGCTTTGAATATGTGGGTTGCTATGGAACAATTCTGCTTATATTAGGTTATTAAATATCTCCCTTCCGCCTTTTTGTCTTTTGGATTTTCCGGCTATGTACAAAGCGCTACAGAGCTCATATCCCAACTAATCATGCATAGCGTCGTTTTGTAGGTTATGTCAAGACCTTTCAAATGATGTATTGCCAGATATGAGCTCTGTAGCGCTTTGTTTGTTAATAAAATTGAAAAATTTAAGGAAATATGATAAATATGGCGGCACCGCCGAGGGACCGAGCACCAAAAAAACTCTTGTGTGCACTAAATTATTGCGGCATCTCAGTGGCTCCGCCGCGTCACCGCCGCATCAAAAATCGTTTGTGAGCACCGGGCTTTAAGTTTCCTTTACTTGCATTTAATTGGAAACATTTTAGCTATTTTACAAGTTTGCCTGTTGAGGGTTTAAATCTCTTCATTCTCTTAGGCTCTCAGAATCTTGAACAAAATCAAACAAAACAAAAATTAGGTTTTTTTCTCGTTGTTTTATTCTAATCGAGATTTTTCTGTTTAGTTCATAATTTTGTCGAACAGACTAACTAGATGATTTAGATCCCTTCTCAGCTCACTGTACTACGAATTACCCTCTCTGCTTATATATCCAAATTATATTATCTCCTTGTGCTTAATAAACTCAACCAAAACTAAAATTCTTGTCTTTCCTCCAAAGAAAATACCTCAATAGTTTTAGTGTGTTCAAACACAGTTCATCATTTAATCTGTTATGACCGCACAAAGAACTATGAGTCCATCAGACAATCTTACGCCCAGCCTAGTAATTTATGCAAAGACTTGTAGCTCTCCAACCGAAATCAACAACCCTTCAAAAACAATCTCACAACAAACCCCTCACAATCCATTACCCCAATAAACTTAACCCACAAACAACTCAAAACATATGTTCGTCAAGGATGTGTCATGATTTCATGTCAGGATGCGATTAACCGATAAAATTCTCTTTTCCAAGATTAATATCAATTTGAATATGCCCAAATGAACCTCAACTGTGGATCCGTGTGTAAACACACCCACAACCGAGCCGAGAGTGAATGGCTGAAACGGAAAGTACGCGTAGCCACAGGAGACATGTGCACTCGAGCAAACATATGCCCCGGGAAGACCTTTTCCGTCGTCGTCTTCCCTCGCATCGCATTTGATTCCTCTTGGATCCTCCGCTCGACTGTTAAGTAAGCATTTGTTTTGTTCAACCACCATATTGCTCTTAACCCCTTCAACAGAAAGGGAAACCATCACCGGCATGTGTCCGCTTCTGTTTTGTTCGGTGTTGAATGGAATTCTTGTGGACCGCTGGCGCTTCGAGAGATCGTCGATTTGTCGAACTTTGACGTCACTGGCTCTTTCTCCCTCACAAATTTACGATATTAACTGTCACAAATATCTGTCATAAGATCTGAGCACTTCTTTTTCTGTTTAAACTGTCCACCCCGACGTCGACTTTCGTATCGACCGTATGCTACTTGTATTTGTGTATCTCTCTCCCCCCGCTGCCCACACTTTAATGCATTCATAGGATACGAGAGTCTGACAGACGGACAAAAAAGAAAGGAAGGAGCAAAACAAAACACATCACCGCCACGGAGCTGCATGTAGCTAGCATAGAAAACTCTCACATGGGATAGCGAAAAAAAAGCACCGGGCAAAAAACTGGCGACTGGGTGGCTGAGTTTTTTTTTGCCGTCTTCCCTCCGATAGAATCCTTAGCTTTCCCGCTTACTATTTCAATCGATAAAACTAATAACAAAAAGTGAATTGTGAATATGTTTTTATATCCTCCGACCAGAACTAGGGGTGTAAAAAAATAAACAAATCGGTTTAATATGCAGGAAGGGAGGTGCGTACTCGACGTCGCTGGTCCATATATCTTCACCGATTTGTAATGGACCACTGAGAGGGACTGGGGAATTGGAGTTCATTGAAACAGAGTGCAGCGTAAGAAGGCAACAACCGTACTGGAGATGTAGTGATGCAGTCGCGGTCAGTCGTCGCAGAACTGAAGACCGAGGGTGGCGTCTACGCGATTTCTGGGTATCGTAATAAGTCGACTTAGGTGGTTTGTTTTTCATTTTATTAGGAATTTTACTAGCGCCATACTAACCATTTGCTACTCTTTAATTTAAAACTCCAACCAAAATTCGTAGATATGTAAATAATGTAGGATCATTAGAAAGAGAAGAGCGATGGATTTGGGTCAACCAAGTCGAACCAATTTTTGCGGAGTGCTTTAATTTGGAATTTTCTACATTCATTATTTTGCTAATTGTACTTGTTTATGTTTGCTTAGTAGGCTTACAAATTATTTTGCTGCCAGAGTTGCTACCACATGGAAATGCATTCTTAGAACATGAAGTCAGTTTCAGTTTTTTTATCGATGCAAGCGAAACTAAAAAAAATAATTCAATATTCTTTTGAAGTCATTGATTGGTGAACGTAATAATTATAAATCGTAAACATAAATTTGTGCAGAAAGTCAATTGCGTTATAAATGCGCTCTAAATCGGTTGAAATCAAAGACTTCATCCTTTAATCAGTTTTATTTTTTATTTTTCCCAAACAACTTGTGACTTATTTCTAAGATTGCCAAAAATAAAATGCGTTAGTCATTAAGTTCTAAGCAATGGTGACTTATATTCAGTTAAATCATAGTCACTTTTACAAAAAAGACTTCAAATCATTTTGAATGAATTAAATAAAATAACAGTCTCTAAAGATTTAGTTCTTTCACAGCTTTGACTGCTACTATATTCGGGCTTGTTGGGTCCTTTATAACACATTGCATCGGGTGGCGTAACAACCCGGTGAGAGCCAGTGCCCAGCTTTTTCGCACCTCCACTGTGTTGTGCGCGTTATAAATTTGACACATGTGGCATGAGGAAAATACATTTTGATCATTGTGTAATTCAGGGGTGGCCAAAACTTGTTGGCAATGCAGGCAACTTTTCGCAGAAATTGGCTGCCCATTGTTCTGACGTGGAAAAACATTGAGTGTAATATTATTGAACAGATCTCGTAAAATAAAACCGAGTTTTTATATTGAACTTTTTGTTAACACGTTGCGGTTTTTAAGATATTGAACTTTAAAGTCGAGGAAAAGGCGACCACACCCATAGGTGAAAAATCTGGAATGTAGGTCTTGAAGTAATTAGATTACTAGCCTTAATGGTTCATGCGAAATTGAAAAATTCAAAAACGCCATTTAATAAATCTCGGTGAAAGAATAAAAAAAAATGTTACATAAAAAAAATTATTCTTACACAATTTTTTAAGATTATAAAGATGTGGACTGACCATTGTCTCAGTGGACATGCTTGCGATCATTCTATTCCTCAAGTACCCTACCGCAATTTTTACATGGCACGATCGGCAAATAGGAAACGATCGTCCTTCCTTTAGTGGGATTTGAAATGAAACGAAAAATGTTACTGAAACTATTTTTATTGTGACTAGTAGAGTACTTTACATAATTCTGAGTACTAGTAGCAATACTAGTGGTTCTGGAATGCGGCAGAATGAAACTAAAGCGGGTCTGTAAAATCACACTTGACTGTTTTTTTGTTTTTTTAATATTATTAATTTGTGGCAAATCGGTCGACTGTAAATGCCTTCGGTAGATTGACTACCCCTGGTGTAAATGATAAACACTTAAAAATAATTAACACTGCCACAAAAAAATTAGTGATGTCCTCATTTATCTTACACACTGGCTAAGACCTACTGTCCCATACAAAAACTACCCGAATTTGAGTACAGTACTAAATAAACATTTAAGAAAAAAACGCTTAAAAGAAACAAAGAACATATGAATTACTACTCGCATGAAAAGAAAACGGTCATAAGAAAATCACCTTAAAAAAAAACACTTTAAAAGTGTTAAATCTTGTTCCTAGTTTTCATGTCTTTTTCATTTCGGATAATTTAATAATACCAGCTCTTTTTTGTTTCCCAAGTTTGTTATTATTAATTATATTCATTCATTTGTCCAATTGGACTTTTGATAGCAACTTCGACAATTTATTCATAAACTCATTAAATGAAACGTTCTTCATAACTTTTTTTACTTGCAAAGTAGTTGTGTTGTGATTGCTTACAATTAGCACACATAAAAAAAATGCAATCTTTTGGGAATGTATTCGCTAAATTCGCGGAAAAACTCCGCATATTCTTTTCATTTAATTGACTTTATTAAATAAGTTTGATTTTAATATTAAAATCACTATTCTTGTTTATGCCTTTGATTGCACCAATCCTTTACGGCAATCCAGTAATTGAAAGCCATTGAAAGTCTGTAGAATTATGTAGCACTTTTTGAAGTCACGTTAAAGTCCCCATCATTCACTTAAAGTCCTGACAGTCACATTATCAACCCAGTTCAACAGTCGAGCAAAATATCATCTTTTTAGATCACATACTCATAAGTTTTAAGAAACATAATTTGGTAAGGACTAAAAGAAGTAAGTATCCTGTTTTGTTAGCTGTGATTTAAATGTTGTGTTTTGCGCGTCTGTCTGATGGAAAATTGTATGATTATCATTTCAGAAGACGATAAATAACTCTCAGGGCAAACATTAAACAAGCATCCTTTGCATCATTAATTCTGATCTATAAATCGTGTTTGAAAACTTTTCACCGTGGATCAAACAAATTCTCAATAGGAAAATGCAAGTCAGTTTAGTTTCTCATTTATCAGAAAAAATATTGAAAAGAACGTTCAGTCTCATAAAGCATTGATACTAAAATAGTGTTAAGGAAAAACTTAAAAATATTATTACGCATTAAATTTAGTTGCACTGTTGACCTTAGTTTTGAAATCTAAGCAACCCAACAAAGGAATATCTTTAGATCTAGCGTAGTCTCTGTGTTCATTCGAAAAAAAAAGTTCAGCTTTACCAACTTTAAAAGCCAAATTCACATGATAATGACGTTCTTCGTTTTTGTTTTTTAATCTTCCTTTAAATTTACGCTGCTAAACTTGTAAACGTTACTATTATTAACAAGAAAAACAAAAAGGAAAGTACGGTTATCTTAACGGCGTCATTTATTTTCGCTTAAAATTTGTCTTTGGCTTTTAGTTGAAGACCGGAAAGCCGGCCATGCTTCTAACTCAGATTAAACTCTAGCTACTCGATCTGCTAAAGTTGTTTAGATCCCAAATCCAACTCTACTCACTCGCAGCCCGCCATTTTCATAACGTCTTCAAAAATAACGATCATTTCTTTTTTTCGCTGCAAACTGGTTTATAGTGCCCGTTATTATACGAAGCAAAAGAAAGGAATCAAAATCCTTCAATTGATTTTTTTTTACATATCCTTACATAGCCAAACCGAATTGAAAAAAAAGAAAGAGATCCGCTTTGCCAATAGAATTTGAAAACTCTCTGCCCTCCCCTAAAAAATTGTTAGATACGCTTACCCTCACAGATATGTTAGACCCCACTTTTTGCTCGAAAACGAATCCTTTGTGTAGGCATATCTCAGGTAAGCCTACTTCCTATGTACAGCCGGCCGCCTAAAAAAACCACACAAAAAGGCATGAGGGTAGCACTACATACCAACCCCTAAGAACTGTGGCTTCAATTTCTATTGGCAAATGAAAATCACTGTGCCCCGGTAAGGGGACGTTTTGGCAGCGGTGCCACTCGTCTTTGAGAAATTCCGATTCACATTTATGGGGGTCCTTTTGTTTAAAATTTCTTTACACAAAAAACGTAAGTTTGTGTTCAACAATTCAATATGCGAGAGATCGCCGCAGGAATTCGGTTGCATCCAGCAAAAAATACAAAAATTGATGTGATCCTTTGAAGGATGTTTTTCACTTTTTTTTGGTTCCTTTCCCATTGCGATCGTTTGGATTTTTTCTACCCCCCAAAGCACATCACTGCACTCGACCGTTGAAGAGAGGAACAAAAAACGGGTAATATGTATGGCTGTTTGGATGTTTATACTTACAACCGAAAGACATTAGCGCTTGTCCCATCATCATCCTTCCAGATTGTTTTTTGCGACAGCTACCCCACCATATATTGCACACACACGGGCGGATGGAATTTTGATCGACAGGAATTTCGTCTTAAACTCCTTAATTTATAAGTATTTGTGAAATAGTTTTAGTTTTTGCAACGCACTTTTCGATATCACACAGCAAACCGCGAGGACCGCTGCGCATAACTTTGCTTTTTTTTTTTTGTTTTTTCGTTCTCAGTTCTCTGGCTCATCCTCACCCGTTCCTGTCGCTTCTGTGTTGCTGTGTATACCTTTTTGTTTTATAAAGTTTAATTTTTATGTACCCATATGAAACAGCAACAGCGTCAAGGAATGGGATCTGATCCTGGACACAAAACGAAAAAAAAAAAAAAAAAACAGAAAAAAGTGGAATGAAGCCTCCTTGTGGCTGTTGTCATGATCGCATTGGACTCAATCGGTTGGTCATTCCTCACTGCTATGCATCTCAATGTTGGACCTTAAAGTGCTAAACTCATAAAAAAAGCAATCCTCCTTCACCATCGTCGCTGTGCCATCATCATAGGAAAAAGGCTCTGGTAGCTCCCCGTCTGGAGGGCATCTCGGCCAGCAACAAAAACTCCTTACAAACATTATTTGTGTATTAAAATCACGTATCATTTATTTATTGCAAATGGAGGGTCTTTAAGCAATCAACGGCGCGGCGCATGCTGCCATGTTATGCCACCAAAGCGCACATTACAGAGTCACCACTGACGGATCCGACCAGCAACTGGTTTTAGGCCGGTGCTGCTACGGCTGCTGTTGCTGTCCTCGCCCCGCATCCGTGGTCTAACTAATTATTTTTTTTTTTTTTTTTTGTTTTTCTTCTCTGAATCTGTTTGTTTGGTTTGGTTGTGTCCCATGGATTCGGATTGCCGTAGTGTGTTGATGTCCAGGAGGCAAACGCAAAAAGTAGCATCCTCGCCATAAAGTTTATGGTCGAAGCGCTACCGTGTTGTACAATACCAGAACATGATGGATATCCGTTTTTTGTTGGTCTTCTCCTGGCTCCGTGCGATTGGGGGCTTTATGTCGACGCAAACCGTTTATGGTGGTAATGTGGCGGCCTTTCCGTTTTTTTTTTGTTCTGCTGCCAATGAACGCAATATTCATAAAAATAAAATTAAATCGACAATTAATTTATTGCGTGTGTGGTTGTGGAGGCTTGTCATATTTAGTGGACAGTGGTTTGATGTTGCATTCGTTCGGTGGGTAGGCTTTAATTGTTGTGCTAAAATTTAATGATTCGCTTTGGATGCTGCGAAGAGAAAAGATGACAGAACTGGAACGTGAGGTAGTTCCTCAAGAAGGTACGGTCGATGACGAAAGTTTTCTGACAGTTCAATGAGAATTTGTGAAAACACTTGTTTCGTTTCTTAAATCGCTCTTAGTGAAAAAACCCAGCGTCTTATTGCAGGCTCCCTCATCTCATTTACAGCTGCGGTCATTTGAAAAATATACGATAGGCCGAAGAATCTGAATGTAGTGAAAACTTTTGTCAACAGGAGTGGGCTGTAGATGGAATTATGGACATAACCATAGTAAATAATTTTCCCAAGTAACATTTAATTTCTTCTTATTATACATGAAAAGAATAGGCATAATATTAGTCTTTCACATTGGCTGATCAACCCAGATTTCATTTTGAAGTAGCTCGTTTCGCACAGTTAAGAAAACTTGTATTTCATAGAAAAAAAGTTGAATCTAAATGATAAGCAAATAAAACCATAAAGAATTTATTTCCACAATTGCCTTTTCGTAACCACTTGTAATAAAACCGAATGGTATAAATATTTTTGTTGTGTCCCTCTTATGCAAAACAAGTTAGCAAACAGTTAGTGCTTAGTCATTTATAGCTAAAAAACTGTTTTTAATAAGTAAAAACACACATATAAACAGACGTATCTTAAATGAAAACAAAGTAATTGTCTTATACAAATGCAAGAATCTCTCTATTTCTCTCTCTCTCTATTTCATATTCATAAAAGCAAATGTTATTTTTCTCTGAGTTAGTTTTACACAAGCTTGGCATAACTGTGGAAACAGAGTGCAAACAATTTTTTAGTCCAAAGTTGGCATGATAAGCTTTGGTCGACTTTCGATGACCAAAACTGCTTGAAAGTTTAGCGTACCTACTGTTCTTGTGCCCAAAGAATGACTAAGAATTGTGATGTCTAATTCCTTACAAAGGGCACTTTTCTAAGAATATCAAGGGTTTTCAATTAGGTTAATTGTAAGATCTGGGTTTTGTGCTGAGTCTAAGGATACATTTACATTTTAAGATAACCCAGTGCACATTTTTTTCTTTTAGTTTTTTTTTGTTTAATAATTTTAAAGATTTTAAGGATGCAATATAATTTTTTTTTCTGTATACGCATTTTGGTTTTGAGTTTTTGCTAACCGATTTTCTCGCATGGCGTGACTCAATCTTGCACCTAACTATGTGTTAAAAGGAAAGAGAGCTGTAAGAGGGCGCTTAGATTTTATACAAAATTAACACACGTCTATATTCACGTCTGTAAAACGTTCATTGTTTTTATTGTATTCTATAAATCTGATTATCTATCAGACTAATTCGCCCTATGGCTTGAAAGAAAATTTTACGAAAGGAAATTCTTAAAAACCATCTATGATATAATAAAATTTGGAAGCTGTTCGTGTTGAAAGTTAAGCGTAGGTAAAAATAATTATGGAAAATGTTGTTGAAGGTATGTGTACGTGACAGCAAAGTCAAAGGGGTTCCTTTGCATAAACAACCCTTCAACCCTAACTCATGTTTTTTATGTTTTAATAAAAAATGGAAATTGATTGCGAAAAAAAAGAAGAAACTTCTGATTATGTTGGATATTGATTAAATTTTAAATATCAAACAAAACAAATAATTCTTATTTAAAAGAACAGTGTTTTTTCTAACTTAACTTTAAACAGAATTGGTTCATTAACTATAACTTTGCAACAATTTTGTATTTTATTTATAAGTTTTTAAATTGTTGCACTGATCCATCGGTCATCACAAAGTATCTTTTTCATAGCCATTGTGTTGTTTCTTTTTTTAATAAACCAACGCGTCGCTTTGCAAAGTTAATTAGGACTAGAAAAAGATGACGCAGATCGAATGCACGGTTCCCGTGTATTTTATTTTCATAATTCCGACACAGCTTCAAAATCACGATAATTTTAAACAACATAATTTCGAATGGACGGAAAACGAGGCTTTGGTGTACAGATTTTGATGCAACACTTCTAACTTCAGTTTGCGAACTAAAATTACAGCCACTTACGAGCAATTGAACAGCAACAATACAGTAAAATTGTTTGTATTACCCGCATTGGAACTTAACCTGAATATATCCGCCTTGCATATAACTATTAATACTAGGGCTCAGAATTCATTCAAACTGGAAAGAAAAAGGAATTAATAAATGAGACTCTTACAAAATTTAGATTTCTATTTGCAGTCTGATCGAGTTTATGTGACTGTTCAAATTATAATTTCTTAAGTACTTGAAAAGTTCATCCAGGAGTCAAAGAGACCAGTGTCAGTGTCCTCAGACTCCTTTAAGTCTTTTTTTTTGGTAAAAAAAAAACCATCGCGCTTGAGATATTCACACACATCTACTCCGGATGACATTTAATTTTTTTTTCTTAACTCTTACATTTAACAAAAAAAAAATCGTTCTCTTTAAAATCAACGAAAAAAAAAAACAGTCTCTCATCAATGAGTATGCAAATCCGGTTAAACCTTAAAATAAAAAAAACTAAAATTCCCATAGTCAAAAGCATTTTTTTCTTCTTTCGAGAGTCCCCTTCACTCCTCAGCGAGTCTACCTGGAAAGAAAAACCTGACCATGGACCACGGTCAAAATCCTTATCCCTGCTATTGCCACGTCTCACGAAAGACAAACATCTAACAAGCAAAAAAAATTCTTCACCTAAAAAAATCCTTTAAAATCGAAAGGGTTAAACGATTTTTTTTTTCACTGTCAACTTTTTTTTTTTTTTGGTATAAACGAGTAAAAGGAGCAGAAAAAAAAATCTCCCATTCGCCGACCCGGAGGACGGACCCCTTTTGTTTAAATTTGCTGTTCGCCGCCGCGCTACCTCATCTGCATAAAAATTCAAATGGGCCAAGCGCAACGCAACGAATTTCGCCTCGAGTCGCGGATACTCGTTTTGACGAAACGTGAGACTTACTCATCATATTGTCAGGATACCCAGCCAGGGAGTTTGTAGGTTTGACTACCTAAGAGAGAGAGTTTTTTTTAGTTGCGCATCTTTTTTTTTCGTGGGTTTTTGTTTCAAAACAAATTTTTTTTCTATCACTTTCGATTTTTTTCTTTCGGGTTGGTGTATCTTTGGTGAGTGGTGAATGTGTGTCTCGGAATGAATTTATTTAAATCGTCGTTCTAGCGTGTGAAATTGTGAGGATCGTTTGGTCCTTTGGGAGAGTTTTTTTTTTTTTTTGGTTTAATTTGTATTCTGGGAGAGTTTAAAGTTTTTTTTGGTTAATTTGTTTGAAACGGGAAGGGGTGTGGTGGTTGATAAGACACTGGGTATGTGGGAAAAATGAGGACAGTAGAACTGAGGCTATGAGGTAAGCTGCGGCCTTAAAGTTCACTGCAGCATGAGGAAGCTTATGGCTTTTTAACACAATGGAATGTGACGTTGCACTTTTCTTTTGAAAAAGGTAAAAAAGTGAAGGTATGTAAGAATGTAAGAAACGAAAGAGTGCTTAGGAAATTGTAAAAATGTTTTTCGAAAGTGTGAAAATCTAGATTTGAACAACAGCTTTTTTTAAGTTGAATTAACTAAGCAGCCTTTTTTTATTGACTGTTGCCGAAATAAATCAGAGCCGCTCAAATGGCTATGTAAACCAGTTTTTGGACAACAAAACTTACTCCTCGCTTTTTTTCTTTAAGTCTTCTGTTAAACTTATTTTGGCACTGGAGTCTCAAGCTAAAAAAATAGTTTTCTAGTGTGCGATCTTATTTTAAAAGAGTACCTACAGAACCTACAGTGAACCTTCGAAAATTCGAAAACATCTGTAAATAGAAACATTCTTATAGCCCCATGAAAAAGCCTCTGTAAATCATCGAATTTAAATGAAAATTCGGATCGAAATGATGACCTTTTTACCTCAAAGTCAAGGTTATTTGTTTTTCTTCAACAATTTCGCTAGACAAAAATATTTTATTCAGAAACCTCTGTAATTTAAAGTTTCTACCTGGTCTGATAAAAATCGAATAATAGGGAGTTCACTGAAAAGTCTAGAGAAACTAAAAAAGTTACTAAAAAGTTTAGAGAAATCCCAAAAACCACTTGTATCATTGTGGGAAGATAAAATTATGAGATCGATTGGTTTTTCTGTTTATGATTGTTTTTTTTTGCAATCTGAGAAACTCGTATACTTTAATTTTTTCAAGATCTATAGGCTTTGCAAAATATCTTTTTCTAAATACTTAAACAGAGCAAAACATGATGAACAAAAAAAAAAAACTTATCCCATTTCGACAAACATCACACAATATGTCTGAAACATTTTCCCAACCCGGTTCAACTCTCACTTTTAACTTTCCTCTCACGGGATTTCCTCAAATATTTAAATAACATTAATCAACGTCCCACCCGAAGAACAACAAACGAAACGAATCCAAGTAAATACATCTCCTCAGAAAAAGAAGAAAAAAAAAGTCCCCAATTGCCATCGTCACACAACGGCAAAGAGTTATCCCTGTAATTTTCCCAGGACTCATCTCTAAATATCCTCCCCAGCAACACAAACGAGGAAAAAAAAACTTTTTTTTAAGAAAAAAATTCATTTCATACCCAAAGACCAGAAAAGGAATTGATGAAGAAAAAAATCAAAATTCCCAGAGTCCAGAGGATAGATCATCCTTTCGTTGCACGCACGCACGAAGACCTAGGTGCACACCGCGGAAGGAGATCCTTTCCTAAGAAAAAACCAAAAAAAAACCACCTCACGTAGTCGTCGCGATTTAATATGTAGATCCATCTCATATGCATACGGGCAACAGGATCTTACCCATAGCGCGCACCTATCCGTGAGGAAGGACCATCTATTATGCGAAGGAGCAAAAAAAAATCAACACAACACAACACAAGACACACGCAGCAGAATGATCACTCATAGAGAGAAGATAATGCGGATGAGGTTATTTTGGTTCACCCCATTGTGCCTCGTCTTCCGTCTTCGGTGGTGGTTGGTAGAAGAGGGTCAGCTCCTCGCATTCACCCCTTTTCTTCTGCTGGCGGCGTAATGAGGATATAAAAACCAGCGCCAGCCTTTCAAATGTGTGAGAGTCCTTTTTTTTTTGTTGGTTAGTTTTTTTTTCTTTTGCTGTACGGGTTTTTTCGCTGTTGTTGTTGTTAAGGCCTTCGTGCACTGCTTAAGGTCATTTCCTTAGCGTAGTTCATTTGCATATCCTTCTCGTCGTCCTAACGGGGATCCTTTTGTTTGACTAAGATCATTTTTTATGACCATTAGTGATTCCCGATGGATGTGAGTTGCAGTGTAGAATAAATTTAGAGGATTATATTGTCTCAGTCATGGGAAACAATGAGCACGGTCGTCAGAGCTGTCGGAGGAACTCTGTGTGTGGGTAATGATCCTTAAGCAAAGGAGTTGTGGATGCTTTTTTTTTTTCGTATATTAAATAATTAATATTGGTAGTGAGTGCTCGAAGGATTTACCGAGTCGTTTGCATAGGAAAGTCATCTAAGCAGATGGGCTTGGTATTAAGTGAAAGTGGAAGAAGAAAAAATATTTTTTTTAGGTTCAATTTTTTTTTTCTGTGTGAAAGGTTTGAGGGAAGGAAATGTGGTGAGGTGTTGTTACCAATGGATAATTTTCCACATAGCAATAAAAGTCACACAGTCTAAGTCTAGTAATTCTCATAATTTAAAAAAAAATTTCTTTGAACAATAGAGTTTTGATATTTTCTTATCTAAGAAAAACTGGAAAATCATTTAAAGTTTTTCAACACAATGTGGCGTTGTACTGCTCTTTTTTAAAAGGGAAAAAATTGTAGGTGGATGTAGGAAGGGAAAGAGAGCTACAAATTTGTAAAGTTGTTTTTCAAAAGTGTGAAAATTTAAATCTAAGCAACAGCTCTTTTTTTAATTAAAGCAACTAAGTCGCGTTTCTTTATTGACTGGTCCATATGCGAATCGGAGCCGAAGAAGTGACTATGAAATATAGTTTTTGGGCAACATCGCTTTTTCAGCTTAAAGTTTTCCACTAAACTAATTTTGATACTGAAGCCTTAAACTAAAAAAAATCTTTCTGTAATGTGCGATTGCATTTTTGTAGAGTACATAACTTTCTCTTATTTAAGAAAAGCTTGAAAATCATTATGGTTACAAAAACACTTTTAATTTAAGACGTCAAACAATCAGCCATTGAAATGAATTTGGCTACAGGTTCTCGAAAGCATTGAGCTTTCACGATATCGAAGCAGACTCTCTTTTGATTGCGCTATCTATCTCGATTGCACTTTCGTCAAAATAAAAGTAAGGTAAAAAATAAAGCATTCAACCCTCTCTTCAAACATATTTTTTCCCTTATTGTGTTTGTAAGTGTTGGCGGTGTAACATCCGACCCACCAAATTCATTGCCCACATCCATTTAATTGTGGGAATCCAAAAGTTGGTTGGCAGTACATTGTTCTTTGGCCTAAGTGTACCAAATTTTCAAAATGTGTTTAATGTTTGAAAGTGTAAGGTTTTATTTTTATATTTTCAATTCGTTTTTTTTAAATTATTGACCCATTTAGTGCACAAATCGATTAACTTCATAAAACAAACATGATATAATTTACGGCCTCTGAAATACATTATTTTTTATTCAATGTTTTTTTTTTACCGAAATTTTCGTTTAATCTTTATGTGCTGAGCGGCTCAAATAACCTACGTTGCAGTCAGTAAAAGGCGAGGGCTTACTTTTTCGCACAATTCCTTTTTGAGACAATTTTTTACATTGCTGTCAGAAACTGTGACGATTCCAATATGACTTTTTTTCATCTCCTGCCATCCCAGCAACTCCCCCACGATCACGAAAGTGATGTCTCAAAGTCATGTAAACATGCAACACAATTCCTATTAGTATCAAATTTCATATTCTCCTCTTCTCATCTGACGATCACTTTCACTTCCACATTTCATCCCCAACCCCTGTGTTCTGTGTCATCACCCGAGTGACAACAATTGAACAGCGATCAAAGTAGTTTATACCCACAAAAGGATATTATCCTTTCTGCACAAAAGAACAATATCGCATTATTGGCAAATTTCCAAACCCCTCTTCGAAAGGCAATTATCGAGTGATGATGTGGCACCACGTCAATTGTTATCGCGGCAAATAAAATTCGCATCTCAACACTCAGGTAAACGAACGAAAAAGGAGAACTGAAAACCCACTTCATTGCAATTTAATGATATTGTGAAAACAAATCCAACAAATCGTTAAATCGCATTGTGTTGTATATCCCTTTTTTGCCATAAATCAGTGCGAAGCCACTCAACAGAGATATCCTGTGATGAGTTAGTTATGCAAATACAGAATTATGCATGTAAATCTGGTGTTAAGTGTTGAGAATCTGCATCGTTTGCATTTTGAAAAATTTACATATCGATCTCAGCGGGTTGGTGAGATCTTTTTGAGGGACAAACTTTTGCCAATTACAACCCTCTTAAGATGTACTTCGTAATCTTTTAGCGAGTAATTAAGGAAGAGTGTGAGAACAATTTCGGATCTTCGTCAGGATCAAATATTTTGACAATTTTTTTACTTTCTCTTGTACTTTTAACTGGGGGTAGAAGTAGTAATAGTAACTACTTCTTTTTGTAATTAATTATAATTACAATAATTAATTTGATCGTGCAGCGTTACATCCTGCTGTAGACCAGAGCCCAGCTTCTTCGCGCCTCCACTGTATTTTTTTTTAACTTTTATTTCGCGGCAGAAAATTATTATGATTTGAAAATGTTTTATATTTTTTTTTGAATTTTTTGTTTCATTCTTTTCTCAAACATACATTTCATTTTGATTTTTTTTCTCTTTTTCAGTGGTTGCAACATCACGTCCCAGCAACGAAGCCGAAGTGCAACTATACCGAGTCCTACAACGAGCTAGTCTTCTAGCATACTATGATACTCTGCTAGAAATGGGCGGTGATGATGTACAACAGTTGTATGAGGCTGGTGAAGAGGAATTTCTGGAGATCATGGCGTTAGTTGGCATGGCTTCCAAGCCGTTGCATGTGCGACGGTTGCAAAAGGTTCTGCACGAATGGGCCAATAATCCGGCATTATTCCAATCAGCCCTGCCTTCTGTTGGTAAGTCAAGTTCGCTTCATAAATTTATTTTATTTGAAGGTAGATATGAAAAAGGTTGAACTGAAACAAAAGAGTTGCTCAGCAAACTGGCATTCGATATGATCTACAAGGTGGGCCGAATACAAGATTTTTTTTCTTAAATGCAAAAAAATGAGCAAAAATAAATGTTGTTTTTTTATGAACTATGGCTACTTTAGTAGGGGCAAATATTCCCCTACATTGTGGAGCATAATGTCATTCAAGTGGCTACCTCGGTTGGGTTCGCAGTAGCCCATTCTGTTACTCCGCTTTTGCGAGAACTTGTTGACGGTTTCGGGCTGTAGCTCATGGATGGTTTAGATGCTATTGGCCTTAAATGCTTGAATCGCTTTCGGTTTTTTGGCACAACACCGGCTCTTCATGGTTCCTAACAAAACAAAGGCCAAAGTGGTCAAATCACTGCTCCGAGGCAGCCAATTAACATCGCTAGCACGATTTGGGAATTCGGTGCACAAAAAAAATCAATTGTTTGGCCGCACTTTCTTTAAAAATATATTTTCAATATTTTCCAACATTGTTCAAGGGCAGAGCGACTCATTTCGTTCCGCGGAGGTATGATACTGACTGTAGAGACTTCGAGCGGAAAACAATTGTCAGTGTCAAAAGAACGAATCATTTTAAAAGAAACTACTAGATGGCCCACCGTTTATATAATTTTGCAAGCAATCTCTTCAACTCATTTTTACTTTAAATATATTCACTTGGGCTTAAAGGTCTATAGGTCGGACTGCTAAGCGGTTTGAATCCAGCTCGGCGAAAAACACCACAAATAATTTTCACGGTCCTATCTAGAGCGGACGAGTTATAATTCTAGTAGAGCATTTCTGTCATGGAAAATTTTCACATTTGCATACATTGGGCGGCGTAGCAGCCCGTTGAAGGCCAGAGCTGGGCTTCCTTCGTGCTTCTATTGAGTTGTGTGCGGTCACGTGGGTCAAAATTATACTGCTAGGCTCTGACCCCCAACGAGTTATTACACCACCCAATTATGATTCTGATTTAATCATCTTCAGTGCCAGGAATCAGAGTTTGTGCCAATCCATATTTTTGCATTGATCTAAAGAAACTTCTCTTCGAATTTAAATTCGACGACTAATTAAATTTTCACTTCAATGACGATAAATTTTTTTGCCTCAGGATGCAAAGCCACTCACATTTTTGTTTCAATTTCAGTATCAATTCAATTCACCCCCAATTTCATTTACCACTCCCTCTCAGCACTCACATTTTTTTCTTTTTTCAGGTTTTTCTGAAACACCATTCCCCGCGTACCACGCAGAACCGTCCACATCACGTCCAAAGTTCACAATTTCGCCCAGTTTCAATCCCACCCCACTCATGAGCACCGTACAGACATCCACCCAAGTCATGCCCACCATTGTCCCACCACCTGCAGCAAACCTCTCATTAGGAGGCGGCGGTACACCAACCCACACAGGCCTTACATCCCAAGTCACCTCAAGCTCGCCGCAACTAACGCCGATCTTAACCAATTCCCAAGTCGACCGCATAGCGTTGGGAGCTGAAAAAATTGCTCGCCAACTCCCACAGCGCGAACCCCGAGCACAGACTTCGAAAAAGCGAACTTCACGAGAACTAGAACAGGTGATCGCCATGAGCGAGAGTGATCCCCGGCGAATGGAGGAGATCCGTAAGTATTCTGCGATATACGGTCGCTTCGACTGCAAGCGTCGTCCCGAGAAACCGCTGACGCTGCACGAGGTTTGCGTCAACGAAGCGGCAGCACAGCTGTGCAAACTTGTGCCAGCTTTGCTGACGCGACGTGACGAGCTCTTTCCACTTGCAAGACAAATCGTTAAAGACGCCGGCTTCGGACACTCGGCAAGTATCGCGAGGTACGGCCTGGGCCAGCCCAATCAAAGGCTGGACGACAGTGGTCAGTCGGAAACGTCTGTGAAGCGACAACGTTTGTCGTCCACAGAGACCACAAGCGTTGAGTACAAGGTGAGAATGCTACAGTTTCCAGGTGCCAATAGTCCGCCGTAAGATGCTTGCGAATCCGCTAAATAGTTTTCTGCCTTAAACAGAAAACGGTATTAATGCTTGTTTTGAGTTATTCTATCCAACAGCTTGGTGTAGGAAGCGCGTTTGGCCGGATATCGGTGCTCTTGTGGGGAGCGAGGAGAGCTCAGCGAAATGGCTCTGTTGCTGGCTAGTCTGCCCTCTGTAGAGACTGTAATGCTGTGATTTAGATTTGAATGCTTCGTAGATTTGTTTGTAGTTTTTGTTGCTGTAGTTGTAGTTTGTTGTTATAGCTGCTGCTGGTAATGGCGTTGGCTTAATAAATGTCTTTAAATTATTCAAATTTTAGTTTTCTTTTTTTAATTCTTTGGGATGTTTTGTGCAAATATCGCGGTATCGAACGAAATTGGGAGGGGTAAACATTCGAGAGGCTGTCTGACATGATTATTTGAAAAATTCAATAAAATTTAGCCGTTTACAGGATCATTCATTTTTCGGTCTCGAAAGTAAAGCTGAAAAAACACACAGCGATATATTTTTGATGACAATTTCATTAACATTCATTAATATTTCATTAACTTTGCGATTAAGTATGAAAAAAAGTATCATTCGAATGGCTACCTCGAAAAGATTGGTAGCATGTGATTTTGTTGAGGTAATATTTTTACGACTTTTTCGCACATTCCGGGCGGTATCAGAGCCATTACTTAGATAAAGTGGGTTTTTAATGTGACTAGAATTTGAGAATTATACGCGTAAAGACGGCCTTTTGCGTAGCTCTAAAGAAAAATCCGTAACACGCTGTTCCAAGTCGCCTTGTCGCAAATGAACGAGGGTCGCTCTTTCTTTCAAAACTTTGTGAAGTATACAGAGACGATGGTGTAAGTAGAAAAACAGAAGTAAAGTGGTTTGCTCGTAGGCAGCTTTGATACACAGTAGCTTAAATTTATGCTTGTAGTAGTTTATTTAAACATCTTAGAATTCTTTTCCAACAAACGAGTTCGCTCTAGAATCTAAAGCTAAACCTATAATGCTTTAATTGCTTATGTTTTAAAAACTTTTGACCCGCTGTGCTGATTCGCTACGAAACGCTGGCTTTGCTTTTAATTGCTTCTTGGCTTAAAGAGAGTAAGGACTTTTAATCAAATACTAAACAAAGAAATTAAAGAATTAACAACACATCTCTTTTTTCTCATTTAAAGGACTCACTCGAAGATTCGAGGTACAATTTGTTTACAATGTATCAGAAGTTTGCGAAGCCGCCTTTTGATCTGACGGACATTGCAAAGTTTTCGTAAGTAATGTCAATTTATTTTTTTCTTAAACTGTTCGTTATTTTAAAAGATATTACATTTTCAGATTGACGAAATCTGATTTCGAGGACAACGACAACGATGATTCGAGATATTCGTTCAGTAATTCAAGCACTCCACCACTGCCGGTAAGAAAATTAAAACAAAAAACAGCGTTTTTGGCAGCGCTTTTGTATAACTACGCGAGAGTAGTTAAGCAAAATACTGAGCTAATTTGCCTTTGCAAATGAATAATCTGAGATCATTGCGCAAAATCATTTTCAGGCTAAGGTGTGAAAGTGTTGAGGTCGATAGTGAGTTGATGTTCGTCAATGGAACCACACACTCTCGCCTAGAGTATGAGAGCATGAGTGTTGTCCATTAACACACCAGTCTCACAAAGTTTTTGTAAAAATCCGCGTAAAGCAGGCATGGCGGGTGATTCGTTTCGACCATTTCATTTCATTTTTTTCAAAACGCGTAGTGTTTTTTTACAAATTTTGGAAAAAAGTTTATAATATTTTCCAACATTGTTCAGGTGCAAAGCGACTTATGGAGGTATGATACTGACTTTCTGTCAAGATGTCGAGCGGAAAACAACTGCCTTTTAAAATAACTTTCGATTTAAAAAAAAAGCCACTATATGGCATGCCCTTTATTATCTTAGTTCACTTAGATCACTAGCAGAAATTTTATTGTAGCGCTATAGTCTTCTGCGATTAACCCTTTCATGACCACATTTTATTCGAAACTAAATAACAAACATTTTTTTGCTAAAATTTAGCTAATTGTAAGCCAAATTAAAAAAATATATATTCAATGACGAAAGGATAACGATATATAGAATGTTGTTTCTCTACAACACTAGTCGTCTATGTTCGCTAAAATTGCATCACATTCGAAGCCATACATCAATTGAAAGAGTAGCTCTTAATTTTTAAAATACATATGTACATATAATCGAATTAATTTCAGAATGCTTGTGATTTCGAAACAAGCTATGAGATCTGTTGAAATGTAACTTTTTATTGAGATTGGCCTTCACCAAAACCAACGTAATAGATCCTGAATATAATATTCTTTCTACACCAATAAATGTCTGAAGCAGTATTAAATGGACTAAAATAGTTTTAAGTAGGAATCTAACACAAATTTTGTTTTAATTGCGCTAATATTTTTTGAGTTCTGAGTTAATGAAGTTCATATTGTACACAAACAACACTGGGCATGAAAGGGTTTATGGTAAATTCTGTAGCCCCAGCAAAAACCGTTTAAGTAATATTTTCACGTTTCTCAAAAATAAATTAGAAGCTGAACATCTTTCTAAAAACTTGTGTAAAAATCAAAAAATAGGAAAAATTATATTGAATAAACATTCATTCAATTTCATTTAAGCTACATCAGTCATTTTAGATTCTATGACGTAAAAACCGAACCGAATCTCCATTTTGTCTTGACTGGGCTTTCGTGGTTATTGCTTGGGACCACAGAATTATTGGCAGAAGAATTATTGGCTTGTTATGTTCATTTTAACTTTTACGCTCGGCCACTTATTCTACCTCAGCAGCTTCATTTTCTTAGCCACGCATTTTGAATAACAGCTACAAAATTTTCCATTTAGATTGCATGATCACATAAAATGTATGTAGATCCGTAGCATGAAAGCAGGTCGCATGAACTTTGTTCAGCAATATTCATCAATTTTCTCAAAATGTATTTTGAAATTCTAGATAGCTTGGCAACCTCATCTGGGAACACTCTCAAATTATCTTGTATCCTTATTTAAAGGACGCAGTACGCAGTAATTGGTTCAGTGACATTCCTCAATCTCTGCATTCACTTCGAATGTGTACTGCAAAATGCGAATGTAAAATGCAAAGTTTCTACCAGTTTTTGCGTACATACAAAAGAGCTAATTATATAATTTAGAAAAAAACAAACACACAGTTGATGCCATGAACCTTACCTTAGACTTTACCAGTTAAACTGAATAACTTGATAACTCATTTGGTGATGAATGATGATGAACACAGCTTTCGTGTTTTAAAACAAAATCTAATTTTAATTTCTATGTCCTTCTCTTTTGTAGATGAACGATCGAGGAGAGTTCTGTGATAGTGGACGCGATGACTCTATGAAATCTCCAAACAAGTCAACCGACACCAACATCGCAACATCACCCCTTGGAGTGCAAGTGATTGCCGCATCAGGAGGACACATAATCGCTGTTGCAAATCCAGCCTTGGCCATGAGTCCAGCTTTAAATGATGCCATGAACACTATCAAACGGGAAGCAGATTCTCCAGAAATATAAAACCAACAAGGGATTAAACTAAACATAAAAAAAAATAAATAAATAAATAGCTACTCCTAGTGCAATAGAGGAACCCAACGACTCGTCAAAACGAACTGAACACTGACTGAAAAATAAGAGAATTAAATGAGTGAACTTCACACACCGACGACAATAAACAAACCAAGAAGAGTCCTTACGATGTTTGAAACAAACAAACAAAAAAGTGCCTATAGACTAAAGCTTTTTATACGTACTATTGTAGAATATGATTACGATTAATTTGTTTTCTACGTTTTAACTAACTAATAATAGACTGTGATTCTAAACTAATAAATAACAATAAGCTGGTTACAACAACCACTGTATATCTTTGAAATCTAAATTATTTTTCTAAAGAAGAAGAAGGACTGATGACTGTAAGCCCACTTATTGAATTTATACTGATGGAAGGTACTCGGCATATGGCTGTTGCTGGCTAAAAACGTTAGCCGCATTTAATTCCAGCCACACAAAAAATAGTTTCTTTCACTTCAGAAAAAACAGAGTAAAGGGATCCGAATGTGCTTTTTGTACTCAAAGACGTCTGATGCAGAATTCAATAAACTGAAATTGGATTTTAGAATAAGCTTAAGACATTTTTACTGCAATTGGCACAATATTTTTGAGTTGTCAGTAAATACAATTCATGTCGTACGAGAACAACACTGGGCATTGGTTAATAAGTTCCGTAAAACCAACCGAATCAATTAAACTTTTTTAAGTAAAACTTCTTTACGTGCGTTGGGGGTAAACTGATTTATATGAGATCGTTACGAAAAATGTGATGGTGCATTGCAGAAACAAATAACTTTTAAAATTAATTTCTTGCAATAAATAAAATTGAAATCAATAAAAATGTCGACGTATTTGGCTGTTTTTGTAGAGCAGAAAGGAATTGAAATAACTTTGCGTTGTGGTTCACAGCAGTCGCGGGATATATAGTATATATAGTTGAACACATGTGAGCAATCGCCAAAGGGTTCAGTAGATCGGTCCGATGTCCTTGAATTTTTTGAAAACCTCTGCCTGCTGCCGAGCTGAGTTGATGTCAAACTCATTGCATCCACGAACAAAATAGTTAACGTTTTAGTGTAAGACACAAGAAATCTACATTCCGAATTTCATCGAAATTGGTTCAGCCGTTCAAGAATTAGCAAAAATCCTATGGGTTTTCAAATCGGCTCTATTAATGTTTGGAATTTGAAAATTTGAAATTTCTTAGTCGATCTGATTGAAATTTGGAAGGAAAACTCCTTATATTGGTACATTTCTATTCGATGCGTTGACAACAGCTAAAAAAGTTTTACTTCAGTTGTGTGGTCTAAAGCACATTCTTTTTTTTTTTTTACTGGGGGTTCTATCTCGTCCCGTTTAGGAGGTAGAGACAATTTAAGAAAAAAATTAATTAAAATGAAAAAAAAAATCATGAAAAAACAACGCCAACACTTACAATAAGGTACTATACCAATTTTGAAAGCCAAAAACTTTTTCTTTAATCCTTTATTTCATTTTCTTCTTATTACGTTACTTGTTTTCGCATTCAAACTCATTCACTCGCAATTAAAATAGCTCTTCCACTAACGAAACTTAAGACAGCTAGCAAAAGGACTGTGGCTGGTAAGGTTTGTAATTCTTGGTGCAGGTTCGCCCAAATTAAATGAAGAAGAAGAGCCAATTAACCCAAACTCAAGCTCGAAAAAGACAAATTAACATTTGCAGTGCCTTTCTGAGCCATGCAATCTGGCCATTTCATTAACTTGTCACAGCCGGCTTTAAGACAAAGGATGGTCAGCTCTTACAAGCGTTTACGAAGGATTAAAGTTCAAAAAAAGTGGGGAATGGAAAGATATTGTCCACTGTAAGTCGAGGGAAAGATATTCGTTACCAGAACAGGTTTTGTTGCCAATTCGCGACTGCCAACGAACTTTATGTGAACAAAGTATCAAAATTTCGCAATCATATGACAATCTTTAAGTAAATTCCTATGAAAAACTTTTTCTCAACATTTTGTAGAGTTTTCATTGAAATTGTGCACACGCTAGTTTGCGTTTCCTCGGAACTCTACCAAATCAAACGAAGCAACAATAACATGTTGCAAGACACCATGTTATTATTATTTGGAAATGCTGCGAGATATGTTGACTCTACACTCGTACTCACACTGTGTGAGTGGCTGGAATTTTTGTTTTCGCCTGAGACTATGCAATGAAAACAAAAGTGACATAAAAGTTGTAGAGTTTGAGGCTGTACATGCGCAAAAATAACAGCTGATTCTGACAGCGCATCATTTCCATGCTGCAACAAGCTGATATGAGGTGAGTTACCAAACTGCGCAAATATGGCGTCTACAATTGTTGTTCTAATCGTAATCACATGCAATTTAACAACACTTAATGTTATCTATTCGAATAATATGGCTTTTGCCCCTGTTGTGATAAAAAAAATATATACAAAAAAAACACATTTCAATAGATAAGAGTGAAAAAAAAATTCATATTAACATCAAAAGTAACTTTTGAAAAAATATGTGTGTATTGCTTAGAGAGATTATGGATATAAATAAAACATAAAGCACGTCAATATTACGAGCGTAGTTTTCCTTGTATTTCACATTTTATGTTTGTTTTAAATTGGTTATTTCCTTGAATGAAAAAATCGTTATTACATAAATCAAACGTTTTTTAACGTCCCACTCCCTTTCATTTAATTCTCCTTAATTTTAAGACACCCCTGTATTTATGTTGTTCACCTCAATGTTTATAAAAAAAACATTGCCGAAGCGATTGTTATTTGACACAAGGAATATAAGCATTCAGTGGCATTCAAACTGTAGCGATAGACGAGACGATAGTGTTGGGGTAACATGCTTCAAACTATTGACGATATCGTTTACGGCAATCATTTGGTCGGCAATCGTCTAAAAAGTGAATTGACGTGACCACCGGCGTTTCGTATTGACAAAGGTGTTTACTTTAAGATAAGTTTCTTTACAATTCGAAGATAACAAGATGGTTGTCTTTGTCTATGACGAGTTGAAAGTGTAAGTGCAAAAACCAATACCAATACTAAAGTGAACGAATCAAAGTAATCAATCCATTCAATCATTTTCATACCATGTATGAGTATTTCGTGTGTTTATGTGTGCGTATACAGTTTGGAGAAATGGCTTTCTATGCCTTAAATTGCCTTCGTTTGTTTAGCTGTGGTTGGACTCTGTTGTTTTGTTTATTAAAACTTTTCAAAATAAATTGAAAGCACAATAAAAAGTTTTCTATAAAAATGCTGTCCAGAATTATTGGTTACCATTTTTCAAAACTAGAAGGTAGTGTGCAGTTTTCCTTAAATCCCTTCCGAAGCATTTATTATCCAATTGCATTACACTTCGCGTTTTGGTTATATTTTTTAAAATCACGTCGTCTATGCAAATCATTTAAATAACTTTAAAATAATGGTAAGAATCTGAATTATTTGTTAATTGTTTTCTTAAATGCATTTGTGTAATTGCAATTTTCATACAGTCCGTTGCCGTAGTCGTCGGTTCACTTAACAGTGGCGCATCCTTTTGGTGTGCAACGATAGTTTCTTTGAATTTACTTTGTGTTGTGAAAGTCAAAACTATCGCGTTCGTGATGATTGTTTTTTGTTCTTTTATTCAAATAATTTTTCTAATCGTGGTTTTTGAAAAGAGTGTTCACAGATAAGTTTTTTAGTCTAACTCTAATCCTGTGGTAAATTTTGATAACGCTGTTTACTCGTTGCAGTGAAACATTCTTTAATTTTTGTTTTCATTTTTTTCGTATTGCTTCTTAAGAAACGTGAATATGGTTGCTTTTAAAAAATTAAAAAGTGAAAAGTCACCGTGTGGACGAATTAGGGTTAAATAAATAAAATAATTTTGTGTGCTTTAAAATAATTCAACGTACAGCCGTTACAAAATTATTTTGGCTTATTTCCTTTTCAACGTTTTAACTAGAAAAGCTTAAAAGCTTTTGTTGATCACTTGACCACTGAAGATAGAAACTCAAACAAAAACAAGGACTTTTAATTCTTTCTGCAGTTTCTGTGATTGTTTTTAGTTTTTCTCACCTAGAAAACTAAAAAAAAAAAAAAAACGTTGCCAATCAGGTTAATCGATCTGCGAAACTTCGAGGCCAAACACTGCATTCAACTGCGCATTCAACTTAGTCGCATCATTCTGCGCAGCAATTAAATTTCTTTTCACGTAGCCAACACTTCACAAAAAACCAACGAATGGGGAAAGTGTTTATAGTAGAATGTTTATAATTGCACATATTTCTTGGGTTTCCTTAATATTTTTTGAATTTGAATAAAAGCGGAAAAACTGATGACTCAATTTTTGAGAAACGCATTAAGTGCTTTTGGATTCATGTGGCAGCAGTTTCATTGCAAATATTCTCAACGTTTCTGAATCGTCATTACCAGGGACGTGCCAGCGTTGCCCCATGGCCACACCCAGAAGAACTATAGAACTATGTCATGGGTCTTCCACTCAAACTATTTATATAAAAAAAGAACCATGATAAAAAAAATATCTCTAAAGCAATTCGGGTTAATTGAAATGTGGCTTCGGCCTTACATATCACGTCCTCCTGTATGTATTTTTTTTTTTATCTTTTCTCACCGTTGGCGTTGTTGCATTTTTATGCGTTTTTAATCAAAGCTTGTTCACAAAAAGGATTTTAGAATTATTGCCTTTGTCTTATTATTGGTGACACGTATATTCAAATTTCAGGACTCATTTAAATTTAAAACGTCTAGTCAATGGGGAGAGACGCACTTGATAGGACCGTGAACGGTTCTTGCTCTTATTTTTCATACATTTCGTGTGCAATAGGATGCCCCTCATACGACAAAAATTTTGCTTTTTCGAAATTCGAAATGCATACTATTCAGGAATATTTTTAAAAATTGGTAAAACACACTCAAGTATGTTTCTAACATGATCGCAACTTGTGACGGCCGAACTACGAAGTTTATTAAGAATCGCATTGGCCTGATACTTTGGTCTCATATTATTCACAACAAATTACGAGAGGAAGAGTCAAAGTAAAATCAAACAAATATTAATCTTAATTAAAATCATAAAGTAGCAACAATTTAGACATTTAGACAAGAAATTCAACTCTCGATGATTCAAACTTCATGGGATGGGTATTGGACTTTGGGCTTTTGCATATTAGAAATTCTAATTTAGAATGTCCTGTTTATATAACAAAGGTTTTTTCGTCGGCGTGTGTAGGCATTGAAACCTCCTTTCCTCTGTGGAGGAAATTGCATACTGTTTGTGAATAATCGTCTGCAATTTAAGTCTTTTTCAATGTTTGGACGATTTTGATAGTGGAATCTCTTGGATTTACAATTATAATTAGGTGAGACCATATCGACAAGCGCTTTAAAGACTACTCCTTTATGCTTTAGCTTCCTTTATCCTGAACAAAAGAGCAATTCTTATGAACTTATGAGCACTATTAACTCCGGTGTATTCATTCCTAAAAGTCACGAATATCTTACTTTGGTTTTGAATAACACACTCTTAATTATTTTTGTAGAAAAAGCTCTATTTTCGGTACTATGAAGCTTGATGACATCAAGAAGCAATTGAATATAACTCGATTATACTCTAGAAACTTTTTATCATCTTTGATAAAGAATAAAAAGTTTAGAAACTTGAATAATGGCCTTGAAAACCAACTGTCCCATTTTTTGTTTGGCTATCGAAATAGAAGTATATTTACTATTATTGTTATCCTGCGCAGTAGAGTAAACGTAGCTTAAATAAATTAATGTTGCCAAAATCAGCTTGAGTAGATTAATCTGCAATTTATTTCGTCTTGACGGGTTAAAAGACGGTTGTGATATTGCAAATTGAACTTGGCTGTGATGGGTATCTGATTTTCTTTTTTTTTTTTACTGTATCTTTCCATTATAATAATGTATAACTTGCGGCTTTTCTGCAGAAGACTGGTTACTGACGTAATTGTTTTTGCTTTACATAATTTGAGTCTCTGAACTACTTATTAAGTTTACAGTTCTAGATCATTATTATTTTTGTTTATATATTAAATTTATTTATGTTTAAGCTCTGGTAAAAATCTTTTGTTTTTTTTTTATTAGAACAACTTTGGAATTGATGTATTCACAATTGTTTCTGAATTGTTTCTATTACTTATTGAACTTGCTTTACCTTTGGCCTCGACGGCAGTTTCCAGACCAATTCATACACAAGATGACGTTAAGCAAAATACAACAATCCTATTTCTAGATCTGCTTCTAAGTCTGCTCTAAAACAACAGAAATTCCATTGAAGCAGCACATTTGTATTTTGTTTTCTTCTTCTTTTAGTGGCGTGACAGCCCACGAAGGGCCAGAGCCTAGCTTTTCACGCCTCCACTGTGTTGTGCGCGCTATAATTTTGACCAATGTAAAGGAGACCTACAGTTTATTGTCGATTCCGAACGGCGAATTGCGAAAGCTATCCGTGACAGAAGTACTCCTGGAGGATTGTCAGTCGTTCGCTGGAGGTGGGGCCGTGAAAATTGTTTGTGGTGTTTTATTTTCCCCGAGCTGTATTCGAACCCAGGTATTCTCGCTTAATAGTCCGACGCACTAACGATTAAGCCACGGCGCCCACTGTATTTTGTTATGAAAGTCAAAAGGAGCGAGTTTTGTTTGATGTTTTCCAGAAGAAACACAGTTTTGTCACTGCGTCATCAAATAAAGCAATAATGGTCAAATGTTGTTCTTTTGAAATTCGTACATTTAATTTGTAATTATTTTTGTCCCAATGGACTGCAACTACGTCTGTTGCACTGCTCTGAAAGACAGTTTGTCATTTCTTCGGACCTAGATTTTCTCGTTTGAGTTCTCGCTAAATCAAAGATTCATCACTGCTCAAACCACGCGCTTCTACGACCGTTTTTTTTTTTAATAATTGGCGCGTGCTAAAAAGTTTGGGGCTCCCTTTAAGTGTCAGCTTAGCACGGGCCGAATGTAGTGAGGGAGAGATGGACCGTATGAAGAATTTAAGAAAAGTCTGTTATGATTAATTGGCATTGGTCTATAGATACGATTACTTGAGGTGCTATGAGAATCAGTCTATCTCTTTTTGGACTTCTGCCAGGACAGAGAACATATCGCCAATTTACCACAAGATTGTCATAAATTTTAAAACTAATTCACACAAATGACTTCCTGACATTGGTCGCGAGGTCAAGACATTCCAAACGCATTACAATGTACTAGGTGTCCAATCAATGGACAGACGTACAACATAGGGAAAAAAAAAGATTGTCATAACTCATTAAACTCGATTTTGTAGAAAACGAGTTTAAAGTTTTCAATTGACTACCACCTTGCAGAAAAAAACTAGAATGTTAAAATTTCGAAATGGACAGTGAACTTTCATCTATTTAATAATCTCCATAAAGTTAATTAGGCAAAAACTAGTACAGTAAACTCTTGATAATTCGAATTTCATGAGACAAGGAAAAGTTTTTGAATTACATAGGTTTTTGAATTATTGAATTTTCAGAAAAAAAATATTGGTCATATTTCTCACTATTGCTCACGTTCGTCACGCATTTCAATTTAAAAAAGAAGAAATAAAATTGACTTCGAATTACACGTTTTCACGTTGTTTTGCACAAAAATAAATTCGTATTAACGAAAGGACCAAATTGCATTGATTTTCTTCGATTTACAGAGTTTTTTTTTCAAGCGACTCTGAGAATGCTTCTATTTATTGGAGCTCAAATTATCGAGAGCTTGTTTGTTCTTGAACAAACATTTTATCTACTTTGAATTACGACGATATTGTTGCAAAAGTCTATTCAGCCACTCAGTGCTTTTTGAAAAATCTGAGATTTGAGTGTTAAGGCGAACCATACCATTAAAAGTGCAACTATTTGGATAAAATATTCAAATTTCAGAGGTTGGTGTAAATTATTTCATTGTTTTTCTTAAATTTTTGTTTTATAGGGTTCATTGAAATGTGCTCTGAACGGCTCATATGTCAAAAATGTATGACTACTGTTGAAAAAGAGTTTTGTACTTGAGTGCTTTAAATTAAAGAGTTTTTTGAACTAAAAATATGATTTGTACTCATTGAGTTTAATATACTTTAAGTAGGTAATTAAAATATAAATGGTGATTTTTTAAAAGCTATAGGAAAGTTTTTCAAAAAAAAAAAACACATAAAATTCAGTATCGATAGTACGGTCCATATAATTTAATGTTTGAAGATTATTTCATGCAAATGTTGTTGTTGACTGCGCCTCAAATGGTCCATCCGCTTAGTCCAATTTTGGCATACTCTTTCCAACATTACGACCGGTATCTCACGAATAAATGCTTCAATGTTGTCTTCCAACGCCACAATTGAAGCGGACTTGTCTGTATAGACATGAGCTTTAACATAGCCCCACAAAAAATAGTCTAAGGGCGTTAAATCGCACGATCTAGGCAGCCAATTGACCGGTCCCGAACGTGAAATAAAATGTTCATCGAACTCGCCTCTCAATAAGTCCATTGTTGCGCGTGCTGTGTGGCATGTGGCACCGTCTTGTTGAAACCACATGTCATGCAAGTCAAGCTCTTGCATTTTGGGCAAAAAAAGTTGGATATCATCTCACGGTAGCGCTCACCATTCACAGTTACGTTACGATTCGCATCATCTTTGAAGAAGTACGGTCCAATGATGCCACCAGCCCATAAACCGCACCAAACTGACTTTTTGTGGATGCATTGGTAGCTCTTGCAATACTTCTGGCTGATATTCACTCCAAAATCGACAATTCTGCTTATTTACGTACCCATTGAGCCAAAAATTAACTTCGTCGCTGAACACTTTCTTAACTTTCTGAACTAACAGAGCACGCATTTTGATAATAAAATTCAATAATTTGCAAGCGTTGTTCGTTTGTAAGACGATTCATGGTTAAATTATAGACCAAACTGAAGATGTTTGACAGTGAAACAAAACACGAAACGTGCGTCAGCTGTTTAAACCAGTGTTGCCAAAAAGATAATAGCTAAAAAATCATCCTTTACATATCTTCCCCTTTCTGCGTATCTACAAAACATCAATTTTTCAGGAATTACAAAAAAACAATTTTATAAATGTGCGTTGTGCAAGTCCTAAAAGCGTTTCACAAAGATCTGTGGCCTGCTTTGCTTAGTTCTAGAGTTTTGCTCTAGCTTAGAATTTAGTCAGGAATTTCCTAGGATGTTTAATACCCTCCTGCTTCTTCTAGAACTGATTGCTTTCCTGAATAATCCAGTCTGGTTGGTGCTTGTTTAATCAGCTGAAGTAGAAGTAGGTTATTTAGTTCCCATTTCGTCTAGCGATTGGGATCACCTTAGGGCAGGATTAGAAGTAGAAGTAAAAATATACACCAGTAACATCCATTACGATACAGTGATGATGGGCTTACAGAGATTGGGATGAAACTAGCCAGCAAATCCCTAAACATTTTTTTTACAGTAAGCCTTGCAGATTCGTCAATTTGATAGAAAATCCAGGCAAGTCGACATTACACTAATTATAACTATTTCGTCTACTTGTTAGGACTTGTGCTGTTTAATATCTGTTGTTTAGTAGTGGTTATATAATTTTGAAACATCTTTTTTAATGCTTCGGTTGTTTTTGAAAAATTTGCTGGAGCATTCAGGTCTCTTTCACACACGACGTTTTCGTCCGTACTATATTTTTCCGTGCAGACGTTGACTTCACACACGGCGGATTTTTCTCGTAAAACGTTTACGTTTGGTTATGTTCGAAATCACATGGCTTTTAACATGTATTGAAAATGCACCATTACAAAACCGTTTTTGTGCTGTCGTATACATAAGTATCGGTAGTAAAGAAAGCGTGTTTATTGGGTGACTTAAGTTAATCAGAAAAGAGATAAGGTAAGGACATTTGCTTTTTTCATGGAATAATTATTCATAGACGGAAACAATTACTCTTGAATGCCCATATCTGCGATTGAGTAGCTTCAACAACGGACGGCAGGCTAATGAAAAAAAGTCATTTGTGAAGATACTGATAAGGCTATAGTCGCCGTATATCATCAGTCGTTGAGACAGCTGTTTTGAATCGTCCGTACGAAGAAAACCTGTCCGTCCTCAGTGTAAAAGTTTCAGTTCAGATTTGTAATTTCTACGTCGGTATAGTCTCTGCCCACACGATGACCATCTGACCAGAATCATTATATATGGTTCAGTTCACGAATGTAAAAATAGTCCAACACATAATTTTGTGTATAATGCAATTTGCATTTTTCGGGGCATTCCCTTTATTTTGTGGCTTTTGTTATCTTTAACTTTTGTTATCGATTTCGCAAGATATCATGCACTTTGTACTTAATTAATAATCTAATAAACATTTTTGCTTTCTTTCTATTGTAGAAGACTTGCGTCACGGACATATGTCGTTGCAGTTAAAGCACGTCATTCTGTTTATAGCATTCTTTATGTTATCTTGATTTTAGGTTCTTGATAATGGTAATATAATAATAGATTCGTATTTCATTTCCTTACTTTCTTGTAGCAAGTCACAGTCTTGCAAACTTCCTATGCCCTTCACAGCCCTTTACATAAGCAGCCATATATGGCTTTTAATCTTTAAGCTCCAAGTACTAGAAGTTCGTAATTGGAAAACTGTGATATCGACCATTTAGATTAGGTTTTTGTTTATATGTTTTAATGCATTTTTAGCGTTTAAATGCTTGTTTTTTTTGTTTTTTATTTCAATCTCATGTTTGATTCGAAAGGAAATTCGTGCGTCAATATGGGTGTCATTGGATAGGGGGAGGTGCCTCGATTGTGAAAATATCTGTCCGTCTGTCATAAGGCTTTAATCTTGGTAACTGGCGAACCACTTAGAATTAAGAAATAAAATTCAAATTTATTTCAATTACGTAGAGAAAAATTTGGGAAAGATAGTGCTAATACTAAATTCGAAAATCAAATTTACTTTTTTAGATTTTTGATATGGGTATCGCTGGAAAGAAAAACCTAGCTAGATCAAAAAGTTGTACTATGGTAATCACCTTACTCTTATTGATAAGATTTTATTAGCCAACAAACAGCCAAAAACTGACTTGTGTACCGTGTCCCCTACCTTATTTTCTAAAATATTAATCCAAAAAACATGAAAAAATGGAGTTATGGGGCATCTCAAAAATATTCAAAAATCGTGTACGATTTTTAATTCACACTAAAATAAATTAATTACTAATTTAAGAAAAAAAGTTTCACGGAAATCCGTTGAGTGGGGTATCGTTGGATAGATTTGGTAAAATAAAATAGAGTTTTAGTTTTAAATTTTTTATTTAAAAGTCAAGTTTTCGAGATATTGCGCTTTAAACTCGAAAAAAATGTGTCCCCACCACCTCCATTTTCACACGCGATGGTCTAAAAATCTGAAAAATATCTGGAATTCAGCTCTTGACATAAACTTTAGTGTAAAATTTGTCCGAGCCAAAAACAAAAAAAAAACGACATTTTGAAGATTCGAAAACTCCATTTTCATTAAAAAAAATTATTTTCACATAATTTTTTGAGATATTACCAATTTAAATCTGATTACGCGTCGCTTGCGGGCATTTCATCCCTTACCAAAGGAATTTTCCACGGCTGGCGCGATCAGCAAGCTTCCTTTTTCTTTAGTTTCATTCAAAATGAAAAGAAGAATTTTCCTAAAGCTATTTTGATTTGTTAATTTCCCTGACTTATATTAAGGCCTGAGCACTAATCTGTTTGGGGGAAAACGAAACCCGAAAATCTTTTGACTTCACTTCGTTATTGAAAAATATGAAAATTAAACTAAGCACGCGCGTGGCGAGAATGCAGTGCGAAGATAGATTATTTAGAAAATACTATAAAGACTCATGTTACTTTTTGTTTTTAGTTAGATTTGATATTTTTAGCTAGTTAGTTAAGTAGCTAAATGCAAAAAATAAATGGTTGATTGTGATTGTGGTTTTTGTTTGCAACCACGTATTGCTCCTTATCCATTCACTAAAATATGATTATTCTGACATTTTGACCTTTTTGAAGCTACACAACGAGATCTTTCTATGGTAAAAGTTTTTATGTTATTCTTAGCGACCGAAATTAGAGTGAGGATGCAATCCTCGGAACGTAGAATGAGTAGAATAATGAGATTGGTTATAAAGAACATCTGCAGGTGACTGAAATTGCTGAGAGCGAGCAGCATTCTGGCGATTCAATACATTTGTCTACTTGTCTACAGAATATAACAAAAAAAAAAGAAAAATCGGACTTTTAGATCATAATAAAAAAAAAAAGAAAAGTAAAGAAAAAGAAAAATTGATGATGATGTGTTTTACATGATTGTTGAGAAATACATCAGCAAAGCATTGCAAGACACTTAAATATGTTAGTCAACATGAACTGATTTATTGATGTTTTATAAACTTATAACTGGATAAACAGGCATAAATGGCTAAAAATAACATTAAAGAAAAATTGTTAAAGTTTTTGTTGTATTCTCTTTTTTTGTCATTGGAACTAGTGTGCGTGCAGCAGAAGGTTAACAATAAAAATGCAGATCTGGTTACATAACTCTGTAACGGAGAAAATATTTTAAATTCCTTTCTGCCGGCTTTAACAGCCCTAGCGCAATATGTTTTGGGCAGAAATATTATTAATTTTTAAACATATTTTAAATTCATTCCATCCAAACCTTTGTCCACACATCTCAATAGTCCGATTTTTAACACCTTCTCGTATAATACAGTTTGACCGGGGCAAACCCTCTTTTTTGGGGCTTTTACTTTTGTTTTAAATCTTTTGTTATCGATTTCTTAAGACAGCTATAATTATTTAGAACTCAATATTTGATAAACGTATCGATAAACATGTTATTTTATCTGGCATCAGGCATACGTTGCAGCTAAACCTCGTTATCTAGCTTTTAGATTGTTGGTAATGTTGGTAATACTATTTAATGTCTTTAATTTCTAGTAGCCAAGTTCAGTCACAAAACGTAAAGGTTCAACCCCACGACGTGGATGTCTAGCCACACGACGTGAAGGCTCAGCCACACGACGCGCAAGTTCAGCCACAAGACGTGGAATATTGTTTCAGGTTTTGTGAGACGTCTAACAAGCCACACGACGTGGAGCTTCAGTCACCCCACGCGAAGGGTTCGTATAGACTTCAGGAAGTGTGTGAAGCTCGAGCAAATGTCTGTCGAGTCTGGAGCACATCTTCGGTGCTCATGGCATCGAAAGTTTCAGGCCTTACGAAATGTGTGACACGTTCCGAAAGTTGTTGAAGGCTTCAACGTTAGTGACATGTCGCATAGAACACATGACTCGGAAGCTCCTTGTAAGTTTCACGATTCGTTCGAAGGCCACACGAAGTTATTTAAGGATTCAAGATGCATTTGGGAAGTGTGCGGAGCTCGTGTAAATGTCATGAGAGCTTGTGAATGGGTTCGATGCTCCTTAAGCCGCGGGAAGTTTTGGCTTTAGGATACATTAGGAAATATTTGAGACGTTTCGAAGGTTTTTGGAAGTTTAAATTCTCATAAGACGTCGCATAGAATACACTACGTGAAAACTTCTAGTAGGTATTAGCCTTCATATATCTCAAAAGCCACCGAAAGTTTTTGAAGGCTTCAAGAATTTTACAAGCTTGCGAGACCTATGGAAATATCATTGAGGCTTGTAAATGTCTTCAACGCTCATGACGTGGAAAGTTATAGGTTTGGGATGCATCGGGAATGTGTGAGGCGTCGCTAAAGCTGTTGGACGTTCATGATGTGGAAAGTTGTTGGTTTGAAAAGCGTTGAAAAGCATGTGTGAGACGCCACGAAGGTTTTCTTAGGTTTCAGAATGCAGCTTTCATCTGCAATCTTTCTTAAAGATAAAAATGCAGATTTGGCTGAATCGGAGAAAGTATTGTAAATTGTTAAAGTATTGTAATATGTTATACAATTAGTTTAATAAAAAATTTGATTCCAAATTTTAAATTCATAACGTCCAAACCTGAATCAACTTTGACCACACTTCCAGACGACCATCGAAGTAGAATAATTATTTATTTGTTTTCAAAATAAATTTTCTGCGTAAGAACACTTTAAAATTTGTATGAAGCAATTTGCATTGCGGGGCATCACCTTTATTTTGGGGCTTTTGCTATTGTTATTGATTGCCCAAAATAGCAGCAGTTATCATGCTGCAATAAATATACAAAAAAGTCGAACGTGGAACGGACGTGCGTTGCAATTAAAGTTAGTCATTCTTTTTAAAGCATTTTGTATGCTCTAATGCATTACAGAATAGATAAGCTTCCAAGTTAGATCATCACAGTCCGTGACCGGGTACAAGCAAATCGATTCAAAATTCAATAACAATTGAATTGAAGTGGTGATTTGGACACTTAGTCACTTATGAAGAGTTTTAATCATATCAATTTATTGAGTGAATGGTCACACATGAAGCAACGGTTGTTTCAATAAGTCTGTGTTTAACGATGAGATAAGTTTGATTTTTTTTAAAAATGTGCTCTCTGCTTATCTGTTCCAAACCACATTCGCAACTTCAAACGAGTACAGCTCCTAAACGATAAATATCTATATAGAGCTGCTGGACAGACATTTAAAGCGAACAGTCAACCATAATTTTTATGCCATGGTATGGGCCTGTATGTCAGCAGCAGGAATCAGAAAGTTACAATTACTTGAACGTACAATGTTCTATTTTAGTTTACTAAAGGACATCGTTCTCCAAAGTGCAGAGGAATTGGAATTAAAAAAAATAAAAACATTTCGGGATTACCGAGACAATGACGAAGCCAGAATTCGGCTTTTTTATATAGGTCTTTATATTACAGTCTCCAGCTCTTAATGTAATTGAAAATCGGTGGTCCATTTCAGACGCAAGTATTGGCAAACGCAAGATTTTGAATAAAAAACATCTGAAGACAGTGCAAATGGAAATATGAGCTAGAAAACCTTTGTTGGTGGAGTTGTATCCTAACCGGCTTAAAACTGTTATAAAACAATAGGAAGGATATCAATAAAAATATTTGTTATTGTGGCTCTTATTTCATTTTTTTAGAATTGTGTAAAATAAGCTGAAATAGTGACTTCTTTATTTCTTTTTTGTTAGTTTTTATTGTGTAATTCTATGCTTAACATAATAAAGCTGAAGCTGTTTCTTAAAGTTCAAAAGTCAACAAATCTTTCTGCCTTTTTAGTTTTTTGATGGCATTTTCCGCGAAAAAGCTAGGCTCTGGCTCTCAACGGGCTGTTACGCCCGTGTATGTATGTATGTATATATATTTTCGCTTAGCAAGAATATTGGTTTGAAAATGTAAATGTGGAATGGCAATTGATTACTGGTGCTGAAACACCTTCCATATAGGGGTATTTGTGTCGAAAAACCGTTCAAAAAGAGCACATCAAGACCGGTTATTGCAGCAACTACTTCTGTCCAGTCAAAGTTGATGCCTCAAAACTCCCAGAACCCAAAACTTTAATATTTCTTAAAAAAAACTATTATTTTTCCGTTGTGACCTTAACAATTTAAACTTAAGTTCGTGCTGAATATATTTTACTTAAAACCTTATTATTATATATTGCTAAATGATTACAAAATTGTATGTCAACAAGAGAAAAGCTTTCCGGTCGACTTGAAACCTCTTAGCTCTGTAGGTGACCACGTTTAGCTTTAAAATGATTCTGCGTATACTGATTGATATTTCTGTAGAGGCTAACCAGATAAAGAGGAGGAAGAGACTTCACTGCACTTTCTTGAAACATGCCTCGCACTCGGAAGTTGTTGAATATTAATTCAACAAGGGAAAACACATGGTCTATAAAATCTGGGGGGCTGGGAGATTTTTTTGTTGGTTTTATTTCTTGATATCGTCCTATATAAGCCGATACGAAAAAAAAAACCTCAAGTAAATTCAATGTCTTTCAAAATAATTTAACATCTTCCAATGCGATAATCACAAATATAGCTTTATAATAAAGTAAACACCTGAGCGGTTTTTCGAGGTAAATAACACCATCTGCATCGTTTTGGTATGCAGCGATGTTACGTAGTTCCAATTACCAAGTGCTTAGGTTAGGTTAGGTTGGTGGGCCGGCGGATATACCGCCTCACTTAGGTCCTTGTGGACCCCTTTTGTTACCCATTGGGGGTGGTAACGTGTCCCCCTCCTCACTCGCGGTGTCCTATTCCAGTGCATCCTCGGTCCATTTTCTTAAAAATGTGCTCGGTGCTTAAAAATGTATCGATTTTTTTTCGAAATATAAAACGATTTTTAAGGGAACTCGTGGTAACATCGAATTATGAAGAGGTTTGAATTATTGCTAATAAATTTACTAGATTCGACTGTAATTATTGTTGTTTTTTGTACAATTGTATTAGGTTGTCAAATATCTCCCTTCCTCCTTTTTGTCTTTTGAATTTTCCGGCTATGTACAAAGCGCTACAGAGCTCGTATCTGGCAATACATCATTTGACATAACCTACAAAACGACGCATGATTAGTTTGGATACGAGATCCGTAGTGCTTTGCACATAGCCGGAAAATTCAAAAGACAAAAAAGCGGAAGGGAGATATTTGACAACCTAATATTATTACTTTCTTATGCCCCTTTTAGGCGATCATTTCAGTTCTAGCTTTCAGCTAAGATGATGTTTGAATGCAAACACTGAAGCGTTTAACTGAAACAGAAATGCAAACTGAAACTGATGGAATTCCCATAAGTTGTCAGTTCAGTAATCAGTTAAACTGATGTGTAAATACGTTCCAGTTCGGTTGTCAGTTTAGTCATTATTTTAATTGCAATTGGTGGTGAATCAACATTTTCGAGACCCTTGCTTTTAGGGCTTCGTTCCAAAGGAATAACGAAACCCTTATATCACTTCGGTGTCCGTTTGTCTGTCTGTCTGTCGCCTTTACATATTTGCTAATAACTTCTGAATCCTCTGTAGTTAAGGGATGTAGTTTGAAATGAATATGTATCTCGGCAACCCAAAAATAAATCAGGCATTTTTTTAAGGAATTAGTCGTATATTAAAGAACTGATACTAACGTTTTCAAAACTTTTATTTTTTTTCTCAATATGTCGAAAAGGAGTGATAATATCGTCAATTGCATTGAAATTGATCTTGCGTTTGTGGAAGAAAAGTCACAACTTTTATCACAATTCAATGAAAAGAGAAGCAGTATACAGTATGTTGCCTCGACTGCTCACAAGTAAAATCAAAGCTCAACTGAAAACCGAACTTACGTCGAAATACACTCTTTTTCTAAATAAAAATAAAACACCCTTCTCACATTGAACTAATGTGTTTTTCAGTCTGACAAGACGGCTTACGATGATATTGTGCACGGTCGAATAAAGCTTCCATGCTACATTCAAATAATTATCGAGACGCCACATTTTCAGCGGCTAAAAAATATCCATCAACTTGGTTTAGCATTCAAAATATTCAAATCTGCTAGCCATAATCGTTATGATCACTGCATTGGGTACGATCTTAATTTATACACAAACATATGAAGTTTAAAATTAATTTTTTCCTAAATTTCAGGACGTATCATTTAGCCGAGAAGATGCTTGGAACGTTAGCAGAGAACGGAAAAATGGAAATACCGATGCATTTATGGAAAGCTGTGTCGGTAATTACGTCTTTCATTTTCATAGATAAATTCTACCTGCCATAACTTGCAGTCATAGTTCCAGGAAATTATGAAATATATTTTTATCAAATCGAAACTATCAATATATACTTTTGCTGATTGTTGAAAAACAATTGCACATGTTCTACGTATGTGAATTATTGATCAAAGTCTTTCCACTTTATTATCATTCGATTGTGTGTTGAGTGAAATTGAAAATCCTTTTCGATCGAAATGCGAGACTTGAATAATACTGTCAAATTATCATGTATAAGATATAAGGTTTTTTTTTGTATATGAATAGATGTTTGCTTCTTTTTAGGTTGCTGCTTTACTGCACGATATTAGCCATGGACCCTTCTCACATACATGGGAAAACTTGGTACACCATTCCTATAAGGTTACTTCAAAGAGTTTTGTTCATTTTATTCATATTTTTACTGAATTCTTATTTAGCATGAAGAACGCGCCAAAGACTGTATACATCAAATTTTTCAAATAGACAGGGTCAAGCAGACAGTATTCGCTGATTTCAAAAGTGATATTACAACAGACTACTTTGTAAATTTGGTTAACTCTTTCATTATCGGAGATAGAAATTTTCTAAAAGACAAAAAATATCAATTTCTTTACGATGTAGGCAAGCACGTTCTGTTTCTTGTAATTATTTTGTAAGTCAACTAACCTCTGTTAAAATAGATTGTTAACAATACGCACTGCAAAGTCGATGTGGATAAATGGGATTATTTGTTGAGGGATGCGCACTATATAAAAAAAGAAATGACTATACCAGTTGATTTGGACTTTGAAGATGTGTTTTTGAGTATTTTGTAAACTAGAATTTAACCTACAGCTATTAATCTTTTTTCCATTTTAGAAGCGAGACCAAGTGAAGACTTCACTAAAGTAGAGTACCGCTACTGCGATTTTAGGAAGCTGTATAATATTTTTCATGCAAGATTTAATTTCCATTTGAAGTTCTACAGAGAACCAAGGATTGAACTCTTGGAAAAGATTCTAGAAAGAGTACTTGACTTAGTTAAATTAGACATTGATGGGTAAGCTTTAAATTAAAATCAAAACCTTTCAATATGCGGTTCTTTTCTTTCAGAATCGAATTGCAACAAATTCGCAGTTGTGATGAAAGCACATTTTTAAAATTTCACGATGATACTATTTGGAATTGTTTGGATAATATTGACCGTCCAGGAGCACAAGTGCCTGAAGATGCAGTGAAACTCGCGAATTTTTTACTAAATATAGACACATCAAAGATAAAAAAAATAGATCCTAATTCATATGAACAAAAGGTATATAATACAATAGAAGTTTTCTCTTAAAGTGTTGATTTTCATTTTTTAGTGGAATCATAACATAACTCAGATTCAAATGAAAACCTTGGCATTATCTGCACTCACTTTCAAACCACATGTTTTTTGCAACTTTAACGAAACGCAAAAATTCTAGACTATAACTTTCTTATTGATTGAACTAACCCACGTGCTGTTTTTTTAATATCTAGAAACCTATGTCGTTCGATGCACGTCATCTTCCAGCCTCGTTCTTGTGCATTCAGATAATCACTAATGAGCTGTATAGGTTATTTGTGCAGATAATGAGCAAACAGTGGATAAGCGAAGTGAAATATCATATTTTTTTTTCTTCCGACACATTTGATTACTTTGAAGGCTAAGGGCTGAGTTCATAACTGCAGTACCAGCGCCAGTAGTGTCAGTACAGCATGTATAGCGTTCTTAATTGCAAACATGTGCCAATGATAGAATGCATCGCTTTCTAAGATGTAACATCAATGCAACAGTTGTGCAATTTAAAGCAACAGCCATCACATAGATTTTTGTGATGCAATGAAATTTTTCAATTATTTAGATTAGGGCTGTTAAAATTGATTTTGATAAAATTTGGGTGTGTGAAACTAGGCTTTATTCCAAGAATTGTGATGTATTAATATGCAAATGATGGGACTTCTCTAATTTTGCAGATATAAGGCTTCAAAGTTTCGATACACTGCAGTGATAACACAAAAATGTTTTGACTAAACGCTCTGTTAACACCCCTAAGAGATGGCTCACCTCCAGCTAGCGACTGACAATCCTGGAGTACTTCTGTCACGCAAAGCTTTCGCAATTCGCCGTTCGGTACCGGCAGTAAACAGTGGGTCCCCTCAACATGGGTCAAAATTATATCGCGCCCAATACAATGGAGGTGCGAAAAAGCTAGTTCTTTCCCTACGTGAGCGTTACAGCCAATTATGACGATTTCTTATTTTTTTTAATTCATGTGTGAATATGAATGCTTGCACAATAGTACGTGTTAACATACCCTTAGCAGAACGACGAAGTCGCGTAAGTGTTTAAACCAGTCAGAGAGGGAGTTGACTGCGACACCCACTCACTCATGCTCGCAGACGCCTGTAGTTAGCTTAATCAGCTGAAACTCTTGCATCATTTACGTTCATTTGCCCCGTACCCCTTTTCCAACATTATAAAGAATTGTTGAGCATCATGGCAGCTCCAATCATTGCATCTTTTAGGCGTTAAAGCACAAGGCGTTTAGTCAAAACAATTTTTCTTTTATCGTTGCATATGGTATGGTGCTTGATAGCATTTGCAGCTAGTCGCAGTTTGTATGGAAACTTTGAAGGATTATATCTCTGAAACTAGGAAAGTCTGACTTTTTATATATACATCACATTTCTTAGAGTGAAGCCTAGCTTCACATATCTAAATTTTATCAAAATCGGTACCGAAAAAGTCGGTTTCAAAAAGTTAAAAACATCAAAAAATCCGTTCCAAAACAACAAAATAAAAGGATCGTAATGTATCGCATAAAAAAATCATTGCTTCGCATCACAAAGGCAATGATGCGTACACGGTGAGTATTTTTTGGACGTTCACGAACTCAGCCAGAATTTTGTAAATTTGTTTTTCTCTTAATTGTGCTGGCAATTGTGCTAACGATCTTCAATCTGTCATCAAATGCGTCTTAGTCCGCCGTTAATGGTAATGACAGATAACTAAATAAGTTGCTTAGTTATCTGCGGTAATGACACCAAATGTTTTAAGTCAATCAAATTGCCCAATATAATTATATGATATGATAATTTTTCTCACAGTCATACAGGACCGCGATATCTCATCAACACAATCTGCAAACTCATTAGATTCCAAATTTATCTTTTCCAATATTTCCCAATGTTTTTCAAGCGTAAAGCAATTCATTTCGTCCGCGGAGGTATGACACTGACTGCCTGTCAAGATTTCGAGCGGACAAAAGCTCATAATAACCCCTAGCTTAAAAAGAAACCACTAGATGGCCCACCCCTTCGAAACAAAGACGAAAAAACAAGTCTGTGACAAGAAGTTAATGAAAAAGTTTAACAAAAACTTGATCATAGTTATAATCGAATTTTCAAAGCAAAATGCGTGTACCAGTGTACCATATTCTAACCTCTGTTATTATTTCTTTTACAGCCAAAGTTTAGCTTTGCTACTAAATTTGAGATGAAAGGACCCGGCTCTGAAATGCAAAAAAACAAAATGAGTTTTTACGGCGATGTAGAGTAAGAAATGTAAATGTTGGCATTGAATTTCTTTAAGACCTTCTTTTTTATTGCAGCAATAAGCCAGAATTTCAAATGGATGAAGGCCATTATAAACAAGTTCAATATTTTCAATTAGAGCTCTAGTCAAACCATTACTTTGATCAGTATTCTTTAAATCTTATTACTTAATATCTTATATTTTTGTAATTACCAAATAAAAAAACCCAATATTTATATATTTATATATCCATGATGATTTTATTTACAGTTTTTTTTTATATAATTCAAAAGTACATGGCTCCATTTGTGGAGCGATAGGGTACGAGCCAAAAAGTATTGGAAAGTCGACGGCTTAGGCTCTGTAAAAACGGAGTTGCAGGCGAAAGAACAAAGCGTTTGACTATTATTTCGTAATTTTTTAAACAATAATTCTAAGCTATAAAGTTTATTTTCGCATTCATGGCTTTAATCGTCGGAATTACCGTATCTGCGCTTATGTATACGAAAAAGATGATTTTAACTCCTGTAAAAATAGCCACGTCCACACATGGAAAAGAAGTATTGGCACAGATGCTGTTTTCAAAAGCAATTGCTTCCAATATTAAAGCTGTTCAAATTATATTTCTAATCTTTGCAAACAAAAGTTTTGTTTATTTATTTTTTAAAGAATAGCGAAAACCAAAAATGCCTCTCCGGTCTCTCACAAAAATCTAAAACATAATCATCGACGCTTCAAAACTAAGGATATTTTTTTTCGAAAGTCGCATATGTGCCAATACATTTTACTGCTGTTTCTAAAATTCACACAGACGGATCCAAAATTGAGTAAATCAGCTTTTTACGCTCTCCTTATAGTGTCTTTCTTAACCGTTTCATTCATTTCAGCAACAGGCTAAATAAATTTGTTCACCTCATCAAAACCGAAGTAAAAGGTCGTGAATATTCTTACTACGAAATGTTTGATATAGAATTAAAAGAACCGAGATTGGGTTTTAAATAGAACTTAAGGTACTTTTACTGTAATTGTACCCATATTTTTGAGTTATCAGCAGAAGAAATTCATGTTGTACACGTACAACACTGGGTATGAAAAGGTAAATCAAGAATATCTTGGTTAAAACAATGTGGTATCTGAAGCAGATATCAGAATTTCTTCAGACAGTCAAGCTGCATTCAGATCCCCAGACTCTGTCACATTTACTTCGAAGACTGCCACAAGAACCTGCCAATCTGTGAACGACATCACAGGTGGCAACGTGTGACATTAAACAATTAAAGTTAAACGCACAACCTAATCTTCGAATGAGCAGACCAAAGATTAGTCTGATAGGCGTCATTATGGGGTACTGCACAATCGGCAGACATGTCAACAAATTGGAGATCCCCGCCAGAGTAGGAGGAGGAAATGATCCTTCACCTCATTTGTTCGTGCGAATCTTTAGCGCTTCGCAGAAAAACTACTCTAGCCGAGAACTTACTTGATAGTCTCAGCGGTCTAAGCAACGTCGGCATTGGCTAGATTCACAGATTTGTAAGAAGTTTCCAACACTGTCAATAGGGTGCGGAGTAAATATCCACATTGTGGTATCATTGTGCTAGCTTCTGTTACCCCAGCCAGCCACTACTACCAAACCTAACCTAACCTTTGTGTTATAGAGGATTTTTTTTTTAAACATCTGAAACTTTTGTCCACTAACCTGATGCAATTTTACATTCCTCAGAGAATTATCTTACCCAGAGCAATGATATTTTCAACACACATGAAACAAGAATTATAGCATTCATTACATATATATTTTTTTTAGTTTTAACAAATTAAATACAACTTAAAACATAACACACAAATATAATACTCATCATTTTGTGAAGATATCAAATGCTTTAACAAAAACCTAATTCAAATTAATCAAATAATAATTTAGTGATCACAATTTCGTGTAGTTTCACAACATTTCACGTTTCATTCATTTTGAATCTTATTAAATTTCTTTTCTATAGCAATTTGTTCGACTGTCAGCCGAAAAACTAAAGAAGACTCAAAATGGCCTTGTTGTCGGTCGGGTAAAAACTTAAACTTACATTTTAGTGTATAAATACAAAATCCAAACAAAATTAAACTAAATAAAATTAAAAGTAAAAACGTTAACAAACAAAAAAAAAAACAGCCTTTAAGTAAATCGGTTTATTATGGAGCCGCTATGATTTTCTGTGGCAGATGCGCTGCTATGTATTGCTTGTGAAGCCTCTGGCGACAGAACTGATAGAATTCAATCTCATTCGTGAAATTCTTTCTCACAATGTCCTTTACCCGCTCGCTGACTGGAGGCTTAAAGTTGTTTTTGTTGATTTTTGTAAGATACTCTGCGCTGCCTAAAGAGACGAAATATTTTTTGTATTTTAATGACTTGAAGGAGTGTTTATGAATACTTACTGTCGTATATGTCACGAACGCCTTGGAAGAATTTCGGAATGTATTTCTCGAACACCGATAGCGTTGTGTTCATATCCTCTAGGACACCGACAACGGAATACTGGCTCTCAACTGCGTACTTCGCCCGTTCTAGTGCGCCAACAGTGTTGAATGGTCTAAAGAGATATGAAATTAACATCACTTCAGTGTCATTTGTTCGTTCGTTAACTCACGTGCACTCGTAATCGTGACCACAGAAGAACAAGCTCTGTCGACGATGATCTCCAATCCCTTCAACTGTGACACCTTGTGTGTATGTGCATTCCTGATCACCTGACAGCACACAGGTTTCGAAATCCTTCTTCAACCACGACGGATGAGGCAGTGGCAGGTCGGGAAAGGCAGCTTTCCTCTCGACAAAGTACCACGGCGCTCGGACGTAATAGAACCAGCTGATGACTCTCTCGACAGGATCTCGTACAACGTTTATGTAAATCGGTGTTGGCAAATTAAATTTGGTGAAGTTTGTGTAGCAAACGTGTTTTATGAAAACTGAGGGCTCTGGAAGATCACTGATAACTTCGGCTAGCTCTTGCTGTTGTTCATTTGCCAGGCGAATTGTTTCAACTTTTTGCACAGCATCACGATGGAAATGGAAATTGTTGCGCTCGGATAACCGCCGCATCAGTTCCATGAATGTTTGACTCCCAACTTTCGGAACACGATTGAAGAAGACCAAGTCTAGTTGAGCTTTTCGGGTGTTATTCAGATCTCGGACATTTAGTGACTGCATCTGTATGTTAGGAAGTAAAATGTTAATGAATATGCGGTTTGGGAAATATTTTGGACACCTTTGGTTGTGTTTACCTGGCAGGGACTCGACGCTGGGAAAGTATATTACAAATCTGTACCCACTTCCGAAGCCTTTTCTGACAAACGCAGGGGATATACAAAGCAGACAAATTTTTTTTATACAAATTGCACATTTTTTGGGTTACTTACAAGGAAAAGATTGGATTGTTGTGAGATATTTGAACAGAATTCAGTTAGACTTCAAGCAAATGTTAAGTGGTAACGAGGGAAATGACTTAGTCCTGATCAGAATCGACTGTGGGTAGGAGACAGACAGACCCGGCTCCGTCATCTGTCGAAGTTGCTGGTCACATTTTTTTGGGTGCCAAAGATTTTATTTCGAATTGATTTTATCATTTACAACTCCTTAATATTTGGCTAACGTATTTGAGACTCCCGGTCGCCGTGGCTTAATCGTTTCTGCGACGGACTGTTAAGCGATAGTACACGGGTTCGCATCCAGTCCGGGGAGAGAACACCACAAACAATTTTCACTGCCCCAATTATAGCGAACAACTGCCAATCCTGGAATACTTCAATTCTACGTCCAGAACTGGCAATAAATCGTAGGTCCGTCCCCTTCACATTTATCAAAATATATCGCACACAACACAATGAAAGCACGAAAAGCAAGGCTCTGGCCCTCAACGCCACCAATTCTTATTTATGTGAGACAAAAATTGCCGCCTCATCATCCGGCAACGGCAAGAAAAAAACCAAAATCGTATCAAAAAATTACAATTAAATTCTTGATCTTGGAAATACATAATTGTTAGGATTACTTTCGCCATGATATGAAACCAAATTAAGACTGTATCTGTACAGTTCAATTTATTTTTATTTCCTTCCATCTACATCGAGTTCCTTAAGTTTAAGTGAAATATACTGTTTGTATAGTCTTTGCTTGCAGAAGTGATAAAAGTTAAATTCTTGAGTAAAGTTTTTCCGCAGCATTTGCTTGACATCTTCGTCGATCTTTGGTTTGCGAGTATTTTTGTTTTGATTGGTGATTTGTTGGCGATGCACTAGAACGATAAACTCTCCCTCATAAAAGTTTCTGTTCAATAACTTAAGTCTTACTCTCAAACATAAGTTTAGCGCCTTGAAAATACCGCGGAATGAACTTCTCCAGCACCGTCAGAGTCACATTTGTGTCTTCCCAGCTTCCAATAACGGCATAGTATCTTTCAACATTTTGCTTAGCTATCTGCACAGCCGTCGGGGAATTGAAGGGTCTGAAAATGTGCATGTATCTAATGTTCACAATTCAGATCAAGAGAAAAGTCTTACAAGCAATCCGGTAGATTACCACAAAAGAACAGTGACTGTCGTCGATAGTCTCCGGCATTGTCCACCACGGCGTACTGCTCGTAAACACACTCGGGATCACCGGTTCGAACACACTTATTGAAGTCCTTTTTGAACCAGTTGGGACCCTTTACTTGGGCGTTGGGGTTTTTCCTGAAGTAAATCGCATTCTTATGTGCACCACGAACGTAGAAATACCAACTGATGATCCGCTCGACTGGATCTCGAACGAGATTGATGTAGATCGGATGCGGAAGATCGAATTTTGTAAAGTTCACGTAATTCACGTGTTCGATGTAGACGCTTTCATCGGGTAAATCGGTGACTATCTGTGCTCTGTGACGCTCCGCAGAGTAGTCCAACACCCGGCTGTACTTCATGGCCTGCGGATTGTCCTTGGCCACTTCAAAGTCATTGAACCTGGCAAGGTGCTTTATCAGCTCCATCATGGACTCACTGCCAACTTTGGCCGCTCGGTTAAAGAATAAGTTGGGATTCTCCGCGTGCCTGGTGTTGTTGAGCTTTTCTGCGCTTAACGATAAAAGCTAGAAGGTTTGTTTTAAGGATGTCTTAAGTTCATTATATTCCGGTTTTGCTTAAGCAGGCGAAGCGTTTGAGGATTTAAAGCGAGAGTGGTCCAGTTGAAAATGATGGACAAGATTTTGCGGCGAGATGGTTTTTTTTAAAGGGTCTAAGCATGATGAGCTACGATTATTTTTTGAAAATGAGGAATTTGATGTTCTTTTCGAAACCTTATTACTCAGTTAGAAATGTTTTTCTTGGAGTTGTGAAATGTAGAAAACCAAAACCAATTAAGGAAGACCTTTTTTTCAGCGGTCAGATCTATTTATTATTTGTGGTGAGTAGGAAAAGTATAAAAGAAGCTCTTGCTTACAATCGCGAGGTCTGGAAAAACTTAGTAAACGTTTATTGCCTCTGAGTGCAAAAAGTAAAGTGACTTTTATCTATTTTAAGCTTTTTCAGAAAAATCATTTTGAGTTATGAAAAAAAAAATATTTCAATGTTGCTGAATTAAGTCCCAATAGGGCTTAGGGTTCACAAAAAAATGGCTACTAGATGAAATAGAAACACACTGATAAGGCCCGGTTCACACAAGCGTTTTTTTGTGACGCGGCGGGGCCTCTTAAGCGTCATTCAATACTCGCAAATCTATTAAGTGGCGCACACAAGCGGGCTATGTCGCTGAATTGATTGGTACGCATTGTAAGACGCTCAAGCGGAGACGCTGCGTCAAAAAGTTCTTTGTGTGCACCGGGCCTAAGACAGAAAGAAAGGTAGTTTTTAAAAAAAACATGTAAGTATGCATAAAAATTATTTTCGGCTTAAGTCGACTGAAGCCACTTTGCCTTTTGAGTAAATAAATTAAATCGGTTGCGAGTTCTAAAAATGGTCGTTCGCAGATTTCGCAGAGAGTTAAGTCGTCTGAGAACTATCTGAAGTGGTTTTTAAATTGGATTTTTAAAAGTCTTCTTGGTACACCCCTTGGTTTCGAAGGTTCTTACGAGAAATCAGAGTTGCTCTTTATTGGAATGTGTAACATGAATTCGGCAACATTTAGAAAACTTGTGAGGTCTCTTTAACCATCCGTTTCTCGGATGAGTGATTTTGGCCCACAAAAAGTCTTTTTCGTTAAATATCTCCTAAGTTATGAGACATACAGTTTTGCAATCAAGTGAGTTTAGTTTCTAAGTAAAATTAGCCCTTTTGGTAAAAAAATTATTAGATCATCGCAGTAAAAATATTTAAATTACAGTCCCTCTAGTCACAATGACAAATGAGGGACAGATGAAGGATGGAACCAAATATTGGCATAGATGCCAAGCAAGTGCTTTCAGTATTATAACTATTTAACTTATGTTTCACGCCACTGCAACCAAAATACTTCTCAGGTTTGTCAGAAAAATCTAAAACGTAACTGGCAAACGGTTTCAAAGCAAGGCCAATTTATTTTTAAAATATGCAATTGTTAAATGTTGTTGAAAAAATAAAGTACATTCTAAAGTACATTCTGAAACGTAATCGTCGTCGCCTCGCGCTTGTTCTTTTTTCCATGAGTGTATCTTACGGACGTGTGGTTGGAAAGCAGTGCCTTACATTTAATAACGCAAAAAGTGGTCAAAGTTTAAAAAGAAAGGAAAAAAGAACCTGTAGTTAAAAGTCAGATTTTAATTCAACAATTTTTGCCTGCCTTAGGAGTTGATAGAGATCTGAGTGAATGGGGATGACACGATCGTCAAGCAGTACAAATCGGGCGTTAGTTTGATCGAAGCACATATGAGCTACATATAAATATGTATAGGTGAGTTGTAGATCGAAGATTCTTTAATTCGCCCTGTTTCGGCAGCCGATTGTCTGCTTTAGAACCTACTTTTCATTATAGTTAAACCTCAATTTGATTTCTTTCAAATATGACATCGGTGTAAACAAGCAATTTTTTGACGCGGCGTCACCGCTCGAGCGTCTTACATTACAAATCAATTGAGCGTCATCGCCCGCTTGTGTGCACAACTCAACAGATCAGCGAGTATTGAAGGAAGCTTATGTGATGGCACTGCGTCCGGACCTAATATCCATAAGGGTCAAAGTTACACAAATATGACCCTTATCCTTTACATGAAACCAAATAAACACGCCTGTATCCAGCTTCAATTGTTTAAAAACTTTATAGCAATATATTGCTTGTACAGTCGTTGTTTACAAAACCTATAGAAATCATATTCGTGAGTGAAATTCCTCCTGACCAGCTCCTTGACATCGTCGGCGATCCTCGGCTTTCGTTTGTTCCTGTTCCTATTCGTTATCTCGTTTCTGTGCACTGGAAAAATGTCAAACTTTATTTTTCTTCTTGCAAAAACACACCTTTCCATCTTTCCTACAATCATAAAGAAACCGGGCGCCTTGAAAATATCTCGGGATGTATTTTTCCAGCACAGCCAAAGTGATGTTCGTGTCCTCCCACGATCCAACCACGGCGAATTCCTTCTCAACGTTACGCTTAGCTATCTGAATGGCTGTTGGTGAATTGAAAGGTCTAAAATAAAATTGCGACTCCAATGAAATATAAACAATCAATTCCAGTTTCGCGTTTGATGATTTACAAGCAATCAGCCTGATGGCCACAGAAGAACAGCGACTGTCTCCGGTAATCACCAGCGGTGTCCACCACGGCGAAAGGGATGTACTGACACTCGGGGTCTCCAGTCCTCACGCACGTGTTGTAGTCCTTCTTAAACCAACTCTCTGGCCGCACAGGCTTGTCCGGGAACTTCTGAAACTCGATGGCGTTTTTGTATGCTCCTCGCTCGTAGAAAAACCAGCTTATGACCCTCTCCACAGGGTCTCTGACGAGGTTTATATAGATCGGCCTTGGCATGTCGAACTTGGTGAAATTTATAAAATTCACGTGCTCGATGTACACCGAACCGGGGCCAAGCTCAACGACAGTGTTCGCCACTTTCTTTTGGTCGGCTGGAGCTCGGACCCGTTGGGTAACTTTGCGGACCACATTTCGCCTGACGTTAAGGTCGTTTAACTTGCTCAGGTGCGAGAGCAACTCCATGAGCGATTCACTGCCCACTTTTGCGGCGCGGTTGAAGAATACCGCATCGATTTGGGCACTCCGAGTGTTGTTCAGTTCGGACGCCGTCAGGGTTTCAAGCTAGAAAGAGTGGGTCTGGATAGAGTCGATATGAAAAAGGTAGAAGAGTCGACGAAAGGACGTCTAGTTGCAAGCGAAAGACTGAAAGGGACGTCAAGTAAAGTACATTTACACTGGACTACGGACCAACGAAGGAAAAAAAAAAAAACAAAATTTATTGTTTTTCGGTCCTTATTTATTTATCTTGTTTTCTTTTGTGAGGCTTTTATCGAAGCTCATAATTTCATCAAGTTTAATCGCCAGGTACTGTTTGTGTAGACGCTGCCGGCAAAATTGATAGAACTCAATTTCGCGGGTGAAGTTCTTTCGAACCATGTCCTTGATTTCCTCGCTGATGTGCGGTTTCATGGGATTAGCGTTTTTAATCTCTGTATTCAGACCCACTAGAATTAAAAATTGAATTTAGATCTTAACTCGAAAGGAAGCAGATGAATTCATCCACCTGACCCGCGAATTTCGCGAACAGACAAGTTATTAGTAAATAAAATTGTTTTGATATAAGAAAGGAAAAAATTCTTAACAATACTTAAGTCGAATGAAAAAAGTTTTTCATTCCGAACTTAAATAGTAGAAATATTTTTAATTCAATCAATTAGAGAAATTGAAGTTATATTTAAATATCTTCCGTAAGCAATTTTTTGTATATATTCAGGATGGTCCAAATAAAAGTTTCCAAGACTTTGTTGGTGGTTTCGGGCTGTAGCTCACGGATTGTTTGGATGATATTGGCTTAAGTACTTGAATCATTTCTGGATAGATGGCATAGTATCGGTCATTCACGGTTCCCCATGAAAAAAAAAGCTAAAGGTCACTTCTCAGCTTCGAGACGGCCAATCGGCAATGGCAAGACAATAACTATTCCTCAAGAATAACGCACTGTTTAGGCTATCCTGCACTCACTTCCGAAATAAGTTTCGCAACATTGTCAAGGCGTAAACTCCTTATTTCGTTCCGCGGAGATATGATACTGACTTTCTGTCAAAATGCCGAGCGGAAAACAGCTGCCAAAATAACCTATGATATAAAAAGAAACGACTAGGTGGCCCACTCTATATGTCTAAGTTTAAGAATAAAGAAAAAAGTTGTGAATTTAAGCATTTTTTCTTGTAACTGAAAATTAGATCTAGAAAATCAGACGATTAAAACGTAAAAACCGTCTGTCTATCACAAAAATTTGATTTTATCGCGTTCGCGGTTCATGTGAATGACAATCGATTAACTAATGTCCTCTCTTACTGTAGTACAACTGCGATGCACCCTTAAAGTACTTCGGTATATACTTCTCCAGAACAGCCAATGTGATATTTGTGTCCTCCCAGGTACCCACCACGGCATACTCCCTCTCCACATTTCTCTTAGCCAATTGCAATGGCATCTTGGCGTTAAAAGGCCTTGAAAAAAAAAGCATCAACACAAGAGAGATTCACCTGTCAAGGCCCACTTTTCGTCACTTACATGCACTTCTTCTGATTGTGCCCGCAAAAGAACAACGTTTGTCTGCGATGATCACCGACCTTCTCGAGCAGCGAGCCTTCGATGTACGTGCAGACCTTCTGTCCATCCTTCACACACTGATCAAAGTCTAAATTAACCCACGTAGGATGTGGCATCTCCTTGTTTCTGTTCTTCCTCTGCGGCACAAACACCCACGGTGATCGGATGTAGTAGAACCAGCTGATGACCCTCTCCACCGGATCACGGACCATGTTTATGTATATCGGTCTCGGCTGCTCGTATTTCGTGAAGTTCATGTAGTTCACGTGACTGACGAACGCAATCGGTTCTTGTAGATTGGAGACATTGTCCACCCACTCCTCCTCGGCCTCCTCGTCGAGGGTCACTAGGATTCCACCCTTCTGTGGGTCAATGCTGACCTCGTAGTTGTGGACCTTGGAAAGCTTCTTCATCAGTTCGATCATTTGAACACTACCCGTTTTCGGGACACGATTGAACACAATCACATCCATTTCAGCCCGTTTTGTGTTGTTCAAGTCGTTGGCTTTTAGGTCGAAGATCTGTTTTAGATTTAGATTTGGTTTCTTATTTAGGGATCCAGAGGATAGAGAACGAGCGTTACTTTCAAGCCGAAAGGAAGTTATGAGGAAAATGCGAGTTAGAAAGTGACTATTGCTCTACATCGAGTTTTATTTGAGAGATGGCCCCAGAGCACATGAAAACAAAGCGGAGGTGACGCGAAAGCGATGCACGACACCGTGAACCAGTGGACTTTTATGGAATCGAGCTGGATTGTGGGTTTTGATGAGAGTGTGATTTTCTTATGTCACATCCCTTATACGGAAGGGACAGACACAATCACCGCAGGTGAAATCGATGATGAAACCACATCCGAGAAAGTGGGTTACGAGTGGACTACTTCCTGCTGTGAAAGCTGGACTCGTGATCGTTTATGGAGGGAGCTATTTGTGCGCCTAGAATAAGTTGTCTTCACTGTGTCGCGTTCAGTGGGTCACGTGTGTTTTGGGTGGCTTTCCAAATTATGTTGCCCTGAGTATCAAACACTGAGGAGATTGTGAAGATCAATGAGATGAATCAATTTCGGGATGAATCAAATTGAGAGAAAAAGACTGAACAACGAAAAAAGTCTTAAGAGAGGTTTATTTCAGTTCAAGTTACAAATGTGGGACTTTACGGTTAAATCTTTCATGTTCGTGTACATCATGAATTTCATCTGCTGACGTGCAGTAAAAGAGTCTTAGGTTCATTTTAAAACACATTTCAGTCAGTTTAACTCTGCATCAGATGTCAAAAGACTGTTTGAGATCTTTCGTTTATATTTTGGGAAGTGGGAAAATATATTTTTCATACAACTTTATCGAGTACTTTTCTTAAGGATCAGTCACTGGTAAATCTAGTGCTAAAAATTGTATTTTGGGCTTACTTCACAAGCAGGATGTGCCAAATAAAAGTTTCATTTTAAGAATACAATACAATGAACGAAATTAAATTGTTTCAATGATTATGAATTAATTTGTAAGAGCAAACATTCTCATCCGTCCTTCAAGTGGCTGCCTCGGCTAGCTTCGTAGTAGCGCGTTCTATCACTTCAATTTTCCAAGCCCTTGTTGATGGTTTCGGGCTGTAGCTCACTGATTGCTTGGATGATATTTTCCTTAAGTGCTTGAATCGTTTCCGGATTGCTGGCATCGGTCCTTCACGATTCTCACAAAAAAAAGGGGAGTCAAATCGTAGAACCTAGGTGGCCAATTGCCATCGGCAAAAAAATAATTCCTTTTCAAAAAAGCACTGTTTGGGCTACACAGCATTCAGTTTGAAGTTTTCAATATTTCCCGACATTGTCCAAGCGTATTTCCATCTAGGAGGTATGATACTGACCTCCTGTTATGATTTCGAGTTGTCAGTATCACAATAACCTTTGATTTAAAAAGATACCACTAGATGGCCCATACTTAATTTTAAAAATAGTGTTTTAGGTTAACTTAACAAACAGGGACACTGATAACTTCATAACTGAAATTGGCTTCTGTCTAAGGAATAAATAAAAAGGGATCAGCCAGGGGCTTTTTAAGGATTCTTTAAAGTATTGGACATAAAATAAGAACAACTAGGTTTCGAATGGGAACCATTATCATATAAAAATGTGGGAACTTCCTAATGATGGCAACGCACTGAGTTTTTAAAATAATGTAACAAATGTGTTACGAAGAGTTGAACGCACGACTCATTAGTCAGTCATGATGAATTACAAATGTTAAGATGGAGTGTAATCATTTCTGTGAAGCACTAAAGAAGTTTCAATAAAGAAGTGAGGTTATCAAGTTAAACACGAGCTTTATTTCTTTATCTGTAATACGTCATTTTCTTAGACCACCGACCAGCGCAATCCTAATATTTGCAACAATAGTCTAATGGCGCAAATTTTTCTAACTTTTAATCAACTGAACCCAATCCAAGATAAAATAAGTTATGTCACTCAGCCATAATTTCAGTGTAAACAGCTCTGCGCAAGGCTTAATGTCTACGCTTGTATGATTGGCGAACATAAGTGTCAGATAAATGTTAGGGAAAATAAAAAGGTACATGAACCTGAGTCCATCCTTCCAAAATAGAATTAAAGACTTTCACAAAACGAAGAATAGAGTTCAACAAAAAAAAAACGTCACATAAATCCTTTGTTATGTTGTACTTTAATCTTTACGTTCATTCACGTTAAATTTTTTTTCATTTTTTACTTTAATATTTACTACGCTCAGCCGCAGCAACGTGCGCTCAGTCAATCGGATGCAATACCGATTCAAAAGTCTCTCTTAATGGCTAGGTACTGCTTGTGAAGTCGCTGCTTACAGAACCTGTAGAACTCGTACTCGTTGGTAAAGTTTTTTCGCACAATTGCCTTAATGTTCTCGTCGACATGCCCCTTCCACGTGTTCTTGTTCTGCACATTTTCCCCCAGCCCACCTTCATCTGTTGAATAAATCACAGCTAGACACAAAAATTGTATAAAATTTCACTGAATTACTGTAGTACATGGCGAAGGCTCCCCTAAAGAACCTCGGAACGTAGTGCTCCAGCACGGTTAGCGTGATGTTCACATCCTCCCATGATCCGACCACGGCGTACTCGCTTTCGACATTTCTCTTGGCCAATTGCAGTGCTTTCTCGCTGTTGAAGGGCCTGCAAAAATCCACACGCAGTCATTTTGACTGATCCACTGGCACATGCAGTCTCAGAACTTACTCGCAGACAGGGTCATGCCCACAGAAGTACAACGACTGCCTCCTGTGGTCTAACAGCTCCTCACTAAACTTCGAACCCAAAGGATACGAGCATTCCTTATCGCCAGTCAAGACACACGCGGCGAAGTTCTTCTTATAGAAAGCAGGTTTCCGGAAGCCGTTGAGCGACTTAAACATCTGCACCGCCGTCCACGGAGCCCGACGGTAGTAGAACCAACTGATGACCCTTTCCACGGGGTCTCTCACGAGGTTGACATAAATCGGTTTGGGCAGATTGTATCTCGTGAAATTTATGTAATTCACGTGCCTTGTGTAGGCAGTGGCGTCAGTCATGTCATCAATTTGCGAGGCAAGGTTCAACTGTTCGATTTCGTCGAGATGCAATTTAATTGCCGTCGAAAATGGGGCACGGCTAGCGCTAAAATTATTCACTTCGGTCAGACGACGCAGCAGCTCGATGAGTTGTTCACTGCCGACTTTTGGCACTCGATTGAAGAGAAGGAGTTCACGTTCGGCTTTTCTGGTGTTATTCAGTTTGTTGATGTCCAATGCATCGAGCTGGATGAAGATACAAGTTTGCTTCATATGAGATTCACTTCATGCTTAGCAAAGCGAAGCAATGAGCAAAGAGAAATTAGAACAGAAATAGAGAGACACACCAGAGACTTTGTGGAAAGGAATGAGAACTACTGTGTCAGATTTTTTCTGCAACTGCTGATACACATGAATTTTATCAACACAATTAAACGTACAAATGTGCTTTGTGGTTAAATTAAACATAAATTGTGCAGAAATTATAATGCTTCATCTGTGACGTGGAGAGGGTTCAGGAGATTGTCGTTGGATTGGCGGAGTAAAATTCAATCTAATGTAAGACCTAATAAAAGTTCATAAGGCGGACTGTAGCGCACAAAGAAGAAGATGAAGCTGAAATAGCTATGAAACTATTAGGCATACAATTTTTGCTTGAGATTTTCTATCGGTGAACACGTTAAAATCAATGAAATTTAACGACAGTAGCTTCCGTAAAGCGGCGTCTGTGCAATGTGTAACATTTTTTTAGCAAAATCCATAACATCGTTGGATAAGGATTAAGGCTTTCTTACATTTGAAAATAAGCATCCAAGGAAGAGTGCCGCAATAGTGTGATTTGTATGAATAAACCTGCATTCAAAGTGTTCACAAAGTTCTGATTAAATGATGAGTCAATTATAAATTCCTTTTTAAAAATGTTGTAAAATGAAAAAAGTTTAATTTTTTCCATTTATTATGTCTTTTTTAGTAAGAGCTAACATTCCCATTAATTAGGAAATACATCGTCGTTCAAGTGGCTGCCTCGGCTGGCTTCGCAGGAGTGCATTCTGATATTCCAGTTTCTCAAGACCTTGCTGTTAATTTCGAGTTATAGCTCACGGATTGCTGGGATAATATTAGCCTTAAGTGCATGAATCGTTTCGTGATTGTTGGGATGGAAATCGGTCCTTCGCAAAAAAAAAGTCCAAAGGCGTCGAATAGAAGCTCCAAGGCGACAAATTAACATCGCCAAGACGGCTGATAACACGATTTCTTTTCAAAAAACGTACAGGGTTGCACAGCACCAAGTTTTCCATATTTCCCAACGTTGCTTAAGCGTAAAGCGACTCATTTCATTCCATGGAGGTATCATACTAACTTTCTGTCAAGGTTTCGAGCGAAAAACTGCTGCCAGTGTCAAAGTAACTAATGACTTATGACTGAAAAAGAAACTACTAAAGGGCCCAACCTTTATATAGAAATTAAAGAAACTTGATCAGGGCGTTCGTGCAATCTGCGACCTTTGTTAGAAGAATTCATATTAGGACTGAATGAGGATTTTCTTAGAGTTGAGAATTATTATTTAAAGACAGGTGCCGTTAAGTGCCGCAGTAATTTTAATTGTCTGATTTGAGTTACCCAGCTGCTCTAGTTCTTAGAAAAATTTATTAATACCCAACTCCACTGTAAAAAGACATGACTGATTATAGTCCTGATAGAGCTCTTCACTTACATCAAAAGTAACTATGTTGGCAATCGAAAGAAACCAACATTTTAGAGAATTCTCGAATCAATGAATATTTTAGGTGTGCAAAAGAAGTGATACAAATCTTATCCAAAGTCTTTTTGTAGGTTGAAGCCGAAATACAAGCCAAACTACAATTTTATGTGAAGCCTATATCTGTCTTATTATGGACTGAAGCCAGTTTGAATTAATGTTCAGTATCTTGTTCTAGACGGATGATGTTGCTTAAAAAAGTGAGTGATTATTACACAGCCACTGCTAGCACCGAAACTGAGGGTCCCCTCCACCTTTGCCAAAATTATAACGAGCACGACACAGTGGAGGCATGAAAAAGCTTTGTTCTGGCTCTGTAAGTGCGGTTACGCATATTATTTTATTTTGTTAGCAACGAGAAGTCCTCAAAAGCTACTTCGAGCGCACTGACTCAGTAGACTCACAAAAAAACACACATATTTTCTCTAGTGGTTACTAATTACTTTACTTAATTTTGTACATATTTAAAAAATTTGTTCGCAAGGGCTCTAAGTGATACGCATGGCGCATCAATCATTCTCCGGGAGGAGCATGTAGTCGTCGTCTCCTCCGATCTGTGGACTGATTGCTGCATACTGGCGGTACAGTCTCTGTTTGCAGAACTCATAGAATTCAATTTCTCGTGTAAAGTTCCGTCTCAAAATTTCGCGGACCTCATCGCTCACGCCCTTCTTCACCTTGTTCTTGTTCACCGACGACAGCCGATCATGTCCCACTGCAAAATTTAAGCGAACCCTTAACTCAACGTCTTAAACCCGACTCTTCCGAGACTTACGATAATAGGCGACCTTAGCATTTTTGAAGAACCGCGGTACGAACATCTCTAGGACTGCCAGCGTGATGTTCGCATCTTCCCAAGTACCTACAACGGCGTACTCCTCTTCAACGTTCCGCTTGGCCCGCTGGAGGGCCTCCTCGGAGTTGAAAGGCCTTTACAAGAACACGAAACTTGAGTAAAAACGGAGTCGAAGCGAGGAATTCTTAGCCTACTTACAAACACTGTCGCCTATTCTGGCCACAGAAGAACAAAGTCTGTCGCCGGTGGTCGCCAATCTGATTGCTGACCTCGCCCTGATTGAACTGACAATGAACGTTGTTGGTCTTGATACAGGTGTCCAGATCCATCTCCATGAACTCCTTGTCCGGCTCCGGTTGGGCTTTGTCGCCCAACTTCGCCTTGAGGTCCTTGTAGTACCACGGAGCCCTAATGTAGTAGTGCCAGCTTATGATTCGCTCAATCGGATCCCGCACGAGGTTGATGTAGATCGGCTTGGGCAACTTCAACTCGGTGAAGTTAATGAATGCCACGTGCTGGCTGTACACGTATGGCGGCGCACGGGAGTAAATCACTTCGGTGGCAAGTTTCTCCTGTTGCAGTGGTCCCAGCAGAACAGTTTCGTGTGCCTTTCCCTGATCTCGAGTCGCAATAAAATTGTTAATTTTCCCGAGACGCTTGAGCAGTTCCATCAGAGATTGACTGCCGACTTTGGCAACGCGATTGAACATAACGATCTCGATCTCCGCCTTTTTTGTGTTATTCAAGTGATCGCCTTTGTTTTGGAATCGCTTCGGGTGGAATTTCTGTGGGGTGTAGTGGCGAGAGAAGATTTTGCTTTTAATTTCATTTTATTTGTTATTTTATGAGAGGCCATTGATAGAGGATGCTCCGAAAGCCGCTGTGGATTGGTTAAAGAGATAGAAGATGATTTCTTTGAGTGGATTCCGAGGGCAGTTGATTTGCGTTTTTGTAGCAAATTTCCAGTAAGCATGTCTTTTTTTAAATTAACCGAAGCCGTGGCACGTGATGCAGTGTTTTCACTTTGATTTTGAAACCTCTGAATTAAGTACCAATCACCTTAAAGTAGTTAAAATTATGTTATAGAGTCTTAATCGAACTCGGATAGATGGCAGGAAATAGTCTGTGAAGTGCGAAAGTTAAGGGTTTTTTGACTGTCAGTGAGACTCAGTCGTTGTTGAAAGAGAAAGGTAGTCATCATTTTTCAAATTTTTAATTTCCCATTTTCACGACTGTTGAATTTGTGTCAATGTGTTATTTAAAAGTACAAGACAACAGACAATACAACTCAAACTTGAATAGAAACATTATCAGTGTTTTATTTAATTTTTCATTTATTAGTCGTTACCTTCCAATCAAAATAGTTAGGCTGTGCGGGGTTTAGAGGACACCAACCCCCAGTATTTTCAAAAGCATTTTCAAAAATCGAAAAAGCTTCAGGGTTGACTTTTTTTTATTTAAAAGACAAAATTTTAACCTGAATCTGTTCAACAAAGCGTTTCACAGGTTTCGCCGGTTTAGAACACAGCCTACAGCGCTACAGAGCTCGTATCTGGCAATACATCTTTTGAAAAGTCTTGACATAACCTACAAAACGACGCTATGCATGATTAGTTTGGATACGAGCTCTGTAGCGCTTCGTACATAGCCGGAAAATTCAAAAGACAAAAAGGCGGAAGGGAGATATTTGACAACCGAATATATTATTAATTAGGCTCAGATTTTTTTCGAATTCGTAGAAGACTGACAAAATTGCCTAGTCTTTTTTAGCGAATTAAGCCGTCACTTTTGCACGCTGAATTAGATATTAAGCCAAATAAGACACTATTTAGATGTTAACATCCACAAAAATTTGTGTTGTCGATATGTCTACAAATTCAAAAAGAGTTTTTAAAAGTGATTTTTTGTCACTGCAATAAGAAACACAGACCATTTCCAATGGCAAAGTTTGACTGTAGCTATCGCAATCCACACAAATAAAAAAAAACAACATATTCATAAAAATTCATAATTAAAGATGTAATCTTAACACTCAAAACGATGTATTCAAGTGACTGTTGTAAATTTGTAGTCGTTAAACCTCAAAAATTAAAAGCCATTGTGCCGTAAAGCGTTAAGTTATAACAACGCAAGAAACTTTAGCATTGATGATCGTCTAATGCTTCTCATCTACAAAATAATCGAGTCTGTTTTTGGTTTTCCAAGACCGCTCAAAGATTTTTGTTGCGTTGGAATTTTAGATCGAGAAGAGCAGTTTTTTTTGTCCAAACCACTGCTACTTCGAGAGTAAGACACGCAAGCAACTTGTCAGATTTAGAGGGCATAAAATATAAAAAATATATATCTTAAGAAAATAACAATAGTGATTGTATTTTCACTTTAAAAATAAACAGTCAGTCAAAAAAGTATTTGCACGCCCATTTTTTTGATGATTCCTCGTTTAACAGAAAAGTAAGTTCGGAATATTGTGTAAAGAAAGAGCAGAGACAACAACTTTTCTTAGAATACAAACATGATTAAAATCGCTTAAGAATTATTCCAGTTATTCAGGAAAAACACCAAAATCGATGTCAAAAAAGTATTTGCACACTTTAAGTTATAAGGGAATATAATGGACATAAATACGCTACAAGTACAAACAAAATTTTGTGTGCAGTCTAAATGCTTCGATAACGATTTTTAATTTTCAAAGCCTCAAATCGATAAGATTACGAAAGTCTCCTTTCCCTTACTACACAATTCAAAGTAATGAATGATTTTTTATATGACTTACGTGTTCTAATCAGGGAGACTTCCCAAGTTGTTGGCGGACAATATACAATAGTCCGCGTAAATCTTAGGCGATTTCGCCATTTTTAAGGGCCCGCTTTGTACTGTTCGAAGAAAACGGCCTCTGCATTTCTAAATTGATAGCGTTTTGGGCCTAATTATATCGCAAGAATCAAATTATATCAAATTATATCTCATCAAGAATCTCAAAACCCTTCAAAATTTTATCCATGAAAACCAGGCTGCCAACACTTAGTAAGGCAGGTCCCACTCTGTACCATGCGTTTCACCATGTTTTACTGTAGGTTTTAATTTATACTTTGATGTTCTTTCTATAGTTTCAATTCTATACAAACTTTTTTCGGTTTCGGTTTCATCAAAAAATTAATAAAAAAAAAAGGGAAGGGTGAGTTTAGTCGGTAAAAATCTGACACTACTCTGAGTACACGGCGGCCCATACTGTCTTTTGAAGATTTTCACTAATCCACGAAAAAACAAATAAAAAAACTGGGTGTGCAAATACTCTTTTAGTAAGTCTATTTTACGATTTTTTCAGAATGGTTTTGAGCTTTGAAAAATCATTTACGATATTCTGCTGTGTAATGGGCTAGTAAGAACTTTTCTGCATTTAAGACGCTCTTTTAAATGTAGGTGAGAATTTTGCTGCATTAAGCCCTCTTGGCATTATAAAAAGAGGAACTAGATGGAATAGATCAGCGAAAAAAAAAGATGTAAGTATGCAGACGAATTATTTTCGGTGACTGAAGTCGACTGAAGCCTTTTGAGGCTTTGTCAGCCTTGAGTAAAGTTATATCAAGGCGTGAACTTTGCGAGCACCTGATTTTTCAACGAGCCCCATCGAGGGATATCTTTTATATGATATATAAAAAAAATAGTGCTCGATAGGGCTTTATGATTTTTTTTTAAAAAAGATAGTTTGGGTGGGAAATAAATTAGTCCTAATATATTCATTTGCTATTAGTCCCTAAAAATTCACTTGAGGCCACGCCCTAAGACCTAGTATAAGAAAGATTGAAATAAAGTAAGCAAAATTATTGTTCAGTTCTTATTGAACTCATTGAAAAAAAATTGTGTTTGGTATTTTTTCCTTAATTTCTATGAATTTTTTCATAGCTGTGCAATCAACCGCATTAGCGTATCGCTCGCAAGTCTTTTGGATTTCGATCAAAGTTCAACTTCTTTGAATGTCGTCGCTGAAGATTTCATTTCTTATATTCCGAAATTAGTATTGTCGTCTCCAGACTGACGTCACAGCCGAACAGAAGTTCTTATCCACGTTATTACCTCAGCACACGGCCCATGCCTCCTCGACCTTCTTTCAAATCACTCCGTTTGCGTGACGGCTCGCACTCAGCTTTGTCCTCATTCACTGTCAAATCCATCTTTACTGGTTTCTTCTGGATATCAGCACTGGCATCGCCAACTGATCGTTGTTGTTGTGGTTGTTCTGTCGATTACAATTATGTTGTCAGTGCACGCAAGTTTGATTTTTTTGTCAAGATTGTGTGTTGTTGGTTGTTTTGTTGAGCTTGTGAAGAATGAAATCTTTGCGCAATTTTGTCAACAAACAATGCACGATCGTGTTCAAGAGTGGGCCACGACGAGAAAGAAAACAGAAAAAAAAACTCATCAACTTAAGGTTCTAGGTAGTTTTTAATAAAAATAAATGCGCGGACATAAATAAGGCATCTGTGGATCACTTTAAGTGGGTGGCAATGTACTGCTTGAAGAGTCTCTGCTTGCAGAATTGGTAGAATTCGATTTCGTTCGTCAGATTTTGGCTGAGAAGGTTTCGCACCTCTTGTGTCACTGGCGGCCGCGACAGGTTCTTGTTTATTTTACTCAGCAACGTTTGGCCCTCTGTGAAGGGGGATGGAGTGGGCTAGTCCAACTATTTTCAATAAGATCAACGACTTACTGTGGTAGACCTCGGAGGCGTGCTTGAAAAACCTTGGAATGTACTTTTCCAACACGGCCAGCGTGACGTTAGTCTCTTCCCAGGTGCCCACGACGGCGTAGTCCTTCTCAACGGTCCGCTTGGCCCGCTGCATGGCGTGGTAGGAGTTAAAGGGCCTGCGTGATCAGAACGAAAGGGGTGGTGAGGGAGACCTACTCGGGCAGGGGTGTTCGATACTCACAGGCAGACGGCGTCGTCTTGGCCGCAGAAGAACAACATTTGGCGACGATGGTCGCCGAGGTACCGCTTCGTTTCTTGTTCGAAGAGGCACTCCGGATCGTGTTTACGGAGGCAGGTCCCGAAGTCCTTCTTCAGCCACTCCACTGAAGGCAGGTCCAAGTCGGGGAAGTGCTTCTTCCGGTCGGCCAGGTACCACGGCGCTCGAATGTAGTAGAACCAGCTGACGATCCTCTCGATGGGGTCGCGCACGAGGTTGATGTAGATCGGCTTCGGGTAGTCCAGGTGTGTGAAGTTGATGTAGGCGATGTGCTTTGAGAAGACAGCGGGCTCCTTGAGCTCCATGATCTCGTCGGCCACTTCGAACTCCTTGTTCGGCGACACCAGGATCGTCTCCAGGACCTTGGGCTTGTCGCGTTGCGCTGTGTAGCCGTGCAGCACGGCCATGCGCTTCATCAGCTCCATGAGGCTCTGGCTGCCGACCTTGGGAACGCGGTTGAAGAACATTATGTCCACCTCCGCGTTGCGGGTGTTGTTCAACGCATTCGCATCCAGGGTGTGAATCTGTTTTGTTTGGGGGAAGACGTGTCAGTGGTCAGTTGACAGTTGGGTGGACAGTTGGGACTGGTGGTGTGGCTTGAATTTGAATTTGAATTGGTCGTTGACTCTGAAGCTCGGATGGATATGTTGGACTAGTAACCTCTCCTGGGAAATTCTTAAAGGAGTGTGTACAAACTACTTCTAGGCGCTGTGATATACCATACTTACCGCGGGCTGAGATATTTTGCAAGGAAGCACTAAACATTGAACACACACTATTGAGTTATCACACACATTGACTACGTGAGGAGGACATTGATGCACACAAACACAAAGGTTTACTTGATGGGATACACAAAGAGGACATCAACATTTTAGATGAATGAATTGAGTTTTTGTAGTCGGGCTTACCACGTGTAAATGTACTTTACTGAGCAGACAAGGAAAACAAACAAAAAAAAATCTTCAAATAGTTCTCAATTCGTAGAGCAATTCGTTGAAAGAGTTGAAAGATTGTGAGAAGACCAGAGGGGAGCTTCTGTTTGAGAAAGAGTTACAGGTAGAGAAGTAAAGGCGAGAAAACAGACTCAAGAGTAGGTGTAGCGTAGAGAAGCTTTTATGGATCGATTGTTGCGAATGAACATGGCGCACCATTTTTTCTAAATTTAATGAGATGAATGTTACGTTTTTTTGAAGAAATAGTTACATATGTCAGACAAGGCTTAGGTGGGAGAGAATGTAAGCGGTAGGAGAAATGAAGTATCAATCACCAGCGAAGAATCGGCTACCAGTGCAACATTTCCTCGGATGCTTTAGACCAATGTTTGTTCTTATGTTCTTTTTTTTGTTTAATGATTTTAATGAATTCCCACAATAAAAGGTGTAACCGAATGTATGAGAGGTGCAGTCACAAGTTACATACCTGACCCGTACTCTTGAGGTACTGATAGGTCCCGTGGAGTGTGTTGATATCATTCGGATGTCCTGAAAAGAAACAAATGGAATGAGTTAAGGTTCAGACAATATTGGAAATTGTAAAAAAAAATCGTAAAATTAAATATGGTAAGGCGGGTACGACCTTCGAGTGTTAAAGCAAAACAAGGAATAAACAACCAAAAAAAACTTTTGGAGAAGCTGTTAAGTAGAGTTTTAGAAAAATGTAAAAGAATTGAGAAATCTATTACTATCACAAAGAGGTGCTACGTTCAATTGGGAGTATGAGGTTATTGTTTTTCTAAAGATCTAACGCCGCATTGCATTTAGTGGCGTAACAGCCCGTTTAGGGCTAGAACCTAGCTTTTTTCGCGCCTCTACTATGTTTTGCGCGTTATAATTTGAGACCTACTGTTTTGAATGCCTGTTTCGAACGGCGAAATTGCGGAAAAGCTTTCAGATAGATCAGGCAGAAGTACTCCTGCAGCTGGAGATGAGGTCATGAAAAATGTTTATGATGTTAGTTCCCTGGGCTGGATTCGTGTCCAGGTACTCTCCCTTAACAGTCCGACGCACAGAAACCAGGATGGCTACCGAATTTAATTATTCATTTCAGAGCATTTTTCAAACAAAGCGGTAATATTCTTAGCAGGAATAATTAAAGTTATATAATAATTAAGCTTATAATATATTATTTTTTTTTCCTTAAAGCTATTATTGTTAAATTGTATTTAGAGTCTGAGTTTCACCTTCAACTTTAATTGGACTTGAAGTGTTGATTTAACCCCAGCCTACCTATTTTAGTGCCTTCAGAGCACAGATTAATTAACTCCATAAAACAATAATTTGAAAGAAAAGATGAAATAATTTTCATTCGCCTCAGAAATACACTACGACTTTTTAAATAGTTGTCATTTAATGGTGCTAATCTTTATCATTAAGGGAACAAATTGTAAACATAAGAAGTTATGACCATACCAAATGCTTTGGCACTTATATCTAAATTTGTTCAAAAAGTGGAGTTAATCAATCTGTTAATTAGTAAGTACAACTGAAAATTTAGACTTTAAGTATAGTATATAAAAAATAATGGAAATAAAAAAGAAACTTTTGCTACCAAAGTTGGTAAGGCTTAAACACATGTAAGAACAAGTAACCATATAAAATATAGAGAAAGAAAGAAGAAAAGAGAAAAGAAATTGTATGTATTATTAGCAATTAAGTTTCAAGGAAAACGTTTTATCAATTTTTCCGTAGTAATTGATGTGCCGGTGATATTTCGGTATTGGAGAAGACTGCGTTTACCATTTATACATTTCCTGTATAAATGGTAAACGCCTGAAAAGTGTCAGGGTGAATTTTTTTCAGAATTTTTCAGACATTTGCAAAGGTGTTAATTATGTATTAAGTTTCATCGAGACGTTTTTCTGTGAATAAATTAGGGCAAATTGCTGAAAGAAATGACATTATCTTCTGCTAATTCAATGTTATATTGTGACATGCAGCTACCAGTCTTGAAAATCGTATTCCTCCTAAACCCTTTTTTCGATCCCCTTGACAGTTTTTATTCATTACTTTTATTGCATGTTTGTGTGTAATGTTTAACACAAAATGGGCATAGAACACTGGTTATACAGATCCTAAACTAATTGTTACAAAATGTACTAAGTGTCAATAAAAGATACATTTACCATTGGAAAAACACTTATTAAAAAAAATTTAATTTAAATTTTTAGCACAAAATAACTCACAAAAGTCTCTTTAACTGCAATACTTGGATTTGCATTTAGAATTAATTTTCATTAATTTTTTTTTTGGTTTTTGGGTTCATTTTGATTGAGTTAAGCTTTGATTTTACAAAGCCATTCGATCATTCTTTCAGAGCTATTGCCAATTCAAGCTCACTTACCGACAAACGCAGGCCGAGTAAGCGCCAAATTCACACCGCTTTCCAAGCTGAATTGCCCATCGAAAAAAAAATCCACGCCAAACCTCTTATTTCGAAGTGCAGCACTCTTTCTTTAAAAACTACTTCCCTCCTTGTTTCGAGCCATAAAAAAGAACGAAAATAACCCTTCTACAACAAAGTTTACCACCACCAACTTTAGGTATCACCTCAAAGTGAATCTTCTGTCGGAAATAAGTGGAAACTAAAATCCCGAAAAAAAAGGAAGTTTCCTCTTAAGGTGATACAATCTACCAGTCAATTTCATTTAAACGCATTTCCCTTAAAACGTCATCCTCCAGTCAAAGGGGCCGCCTTTTCTCTCTCTCTCCCTTTCTCCCGGTTACTGTTTAGTACACCAAAATGAAGTAAAATTTGCCATCGAAAATCCGATCTCTAATGAATTTTCATCGCTTCTCGTTGTCGTTTACGACGACGCATCCTTCTAAACTATCATCAAAAGGGCTCAAAATACGTTCGCTCGCGTTCGCTGGCGCCTTTGTAGTCGCAAACGTCATTTGCATAATGCTCCTTTGCGTTCAATAATGTATCTGTTAAACACAGACAATAAACCAGGTCAACAATTCATTATAATGAGGCAAGCACCCACTACACCCACAGAGCCCATCAAACAAAGGAAATTGTGATTTATTCCCGTACTTGACACCCTTAGTACACACTCACACACACACACATAGCTCAAACACAAAACAAGCATCGTTAAATTCTGCACAGAATACACATCCATCCATTAAAATCAACTCAACTCAACTCAAATTTAATGAAAACAGATAAAAAGTAGAAGAAACATTTTGTTTTTGTTTTCATTTTTTTTTTCTGTTTTGTTCATTCGAGTGGGTGGGGAGGGCAGCAGCAGATCTAATCGATCAGGGGGCCCCGCTTCAAGAGAGTATCCATCAATGAGGCTTCTTCCCAACCGCCCTCCTTCCAATTGAATTGAAAGACAAAAACGTGGAGCCAGAGCCAGAGCCGGAGCCGGAGCCGGAGCCGTGCCATTCAGATTCAGATGCGATGCAACTCGGAATCAATTGAAACAAAGGGAAATATGATAGACAGGTGTGTAGGCTGATGAATTAACAACACCGGCAACGGTGGGTGGTGCTGTGTTGTTGGGCTGTGGTATCTGGCGATAACAAATGAAATGGATTTCCGCACGATTGAACGATTTCTTTTTGTATTCCTTGTGTGTGGCTCCGCAGAAGTATGTATCCGTGTAATGAGAACACGCTGTCTTCGCCGCACGGTTGCTGCGAAGAATGCAAAAGTGAGATCCGTGTTGGTGGTGATTAAATTGATTGAAGTGTTGCCATACCTTGGGAGCCTTGTCTTTTCTCAGATTGCATGGTTATTCAATCGGTGCTTGCAAATCAACCTTCAGACTGCAATCTGACCACCGGGTTGTACCATCCGAGCGACATTAAGGTCGGGGTCTGCTCCACTGTCCGCGTCGTTGTTTTTTTTTTTTTTTTTCTGTGCTTTACGAATTAGAGCGCGCTCGATGCAGTTCTATTATTTGGACCGATTATGCCTTTGCGTGAAAACCGGCAATCTGGTGATTGCTGTTATTCTTTTTGTTTTCCGTTTGCGGTGCGACGCGACAAAGCGCCTTTCGAAAATTAGCCGGGTAATGGGGATGCTGATGAAATGAAAGTTTGCTGGCAGGTGTTTGAGTTCGTTGGTGCCTTAGCTTCACCTTCACTCTGACGAATTATGCCGGCGACGACGCACGGTGGCGTGCCCTCACGTGAGGCTCAAGAGACCCTCCGGTGGGGTCGTGATGGAAATGAACTTTTTTTTCTCTTAAATTTATGCTCACATGGGTGCCACTTACGCTCGGGTTCCCATTTATTCAGTTGCGAATGATTAATTCCTTTCGTTTTTTTTTTTTCAAAAGAAATTGTGCTTTTACTTAAATTTTGCGATTCGTATTATTGGTGCTCAATTGAACTTTGACAGAGGTTTGATCGCTCATTTCGAGTCTCCATTGAAGAGCCTTTGGCCTCGAGCGGTCTTTAAATTGTCGGATTATGTGTGGACTTTAAAAAAAACTTCATTTTCATGATTCGAAAAGTATTCAGGACACGAAAATTTGTCGGTGATCAAGTCGAGATAAAACGCAATATTAAATATTATTGCAAAAGTTTTTAGATTTGTTGGGTGGACAGGCAATATGAATCAATTGATCATAAACCAATAATCTGTTAAATAATTTTTTAGGCACACACATACAAAAAAAACCCTTCACTAAACGTTTTGGAAAATTACTCTTTTTAGGGAATTACCCTTTGTTAGATAATTGGTTGTTTACATATATACAAAACACGGCTTGTTGGCTTGTTTTTTTGTTTGTCCTTTATAGACTTTAAAAGAGATGATGTGATGATGTTGATGTCTTTCGCAATTTTGTTCAAAATTCTGTCAAAAGGGTTTGACACGAAGTGGGGCCTGACTTTCAAAGTTCGCCTGAACCTGTCGAGTGATATCAACCAAAAGGTCTTTAAAAATGAGTTAAAATGAGATTTAGGTTTCTTTCGGGTTTTGGCGGTGAAAAGTTCCGGTTGAAAGATATGAAGCTTCAAAGTTGGAACAAGGGTGCCTCTCTAAGAGTGTTCTTTTACGTACATATATGGTGATTTTTTTTTAAATTTTATTTATTTTATGTGTAGCAAGGCGCGCAGGGTATAGGTCGTAATTAAATAAATCTAGCGCTAGCTACCAGGTCCTTTGGCTTTATTTGTAAATACAAATGTAGTTTTATCTTAAAGGAAACTAGGAGATCGTGTTTTTTTGAACAGATAACATGATAAATACTGCAAAATTGTTCCAAATTAGAGAAAATATTTTAGCACAAATCATTTAAAATTTTAATTATCATATCAATTTTTGTTCGTACTATAGTCAATCCGCCAAACGTCAAAACCATGCAGTTTTTGATTTTATACATTTTTTGAAAAAGAAATAATTGAAATGAGAATTAAATCTAAAAAAACGCTTTTGGAAAAAAAATAAAAAAAACTGTCTCCTTCCGCAGAAATGTTCGCAGAGTATCTACAATTTTACAAGTCCAGTGATGTAACAAGACAAGATTTACACAGTTTCCTTTTGAAGGAAAAATCCTTTTTTCACAGCCAACAACCCGCTTACTATTACTCTCCACGCAATCCACTTTTTTAGTTTCCTTTTTCGATCCACAAGGCGTGCTACTTGGACCGTAATCAATAGCTATCGTAGCTATTTCATGTTGCAATTCTGTTCATTTATAAAAAACAAATAACAATGATTAGACGCCTCTTGTAACTGCTGTCAAACAAATGCGTTTCCTATCTCTCCAACGAGCCAGCTATCAGCTCGCCGGGCCGAGCGTCGGCCACACACAATAAAAAGCACTCCTTTCACTTTCCACAATTAAAAGATGCATCATTTCTCAGAATCTCCTAGCAAACAATAAATCAAGATACAAAATAATTTTTCTCATTAAATCCACAAAAAAAATGATGCAACGAAACATTTTCAATTAAATCCATCTCGTAAATAGGATGGATGATCGCGGTACGCATGCAACCCGGAAACGACGCCTTTTTGGATGAAAGTCTTAGACCGAAAGAGATTGTACAACACACAAATACACACTCACTTAAAGTCTCGGTTCCACCCTACAACCGGTGCAGTAACTTTCTTTCGCTGCATAAACCAGATATCTAAAAGTGGCTGCAAGTAGGCGTGGATAGTATCTGGTGTCCAAGTGCATCCAATTTAAAAGAAAAAAAGGTGAATATATGGTGCAGTGGAAGCTGTGGAACAACTGCAACATTCAGTCGTAGCAATGCGTGTGTCCGCTTTCATTTTTCAATTAAGGAGATGAACCAGAAAATTGAATTCACTTGAAACATAGAAAATCACTTGTCATTTTGTTTTCTATTTTTTTTTTGATTCGATTTTTGATAAAGAAATGTGATGTTGCACGAACGTGTAGACATAATGGAAGATAATATGGAGCCGATTCAAGCACACAGTTGGCTAATTAGCAGCGGACATCTTGGAAGATCCTTAATCGGGTTTGGAATTCAGGCTGCGTAGCTGTTTAATGAATTGGTCCATCGTGTCACCGGGGCACGTTTGCATACGATGAGGCGGGTAAATTAATCCGCTGGCGTGTTTTCAATGGTGAGACGGAGAGTTGGAAAACGACCATCTCTAAGTGAATGTTATATTCAGATGGCACATGTGCAACGTCACAGTCGGTCGCTTGCGTCCACTCTAAACGTCTGAGTTTAATGTCGTCTAACGACTATCACCCATTTTGCACGCACAGTTGCCGATAAAAATTTAGACCACAGATTGTTCGATGCAGGTTAATTCGGGTAATTTTAAATTTCATGTTTACCGAGAATCTATTTTTTGATACTCAAATTCTTAAAAATGATCCAAAACTTTTTAAAAAATGACATGGTTCAGACTTCGGTTCATTAGCGAAACGGAGAAACATCTATTTTAGTGAAAAATGCATCAGAAATAAAAAAATGTACTTATTTCCTTGAACGAGTAGAGAATAAAAAATATACATTGGTTGGAAGGATATTTTGTATATTTTGGCTAGATTTTTGACACAATAAAATTCTAAAATAGATTGTCACTCAGGTCAAATGAAGAAGTGCTGGTTACGAAAATTGTTCGTAAACTAAATTACTTAAAAAGCAAGATAAGAATATTGATTTTATATATAATGGTCGCAAAAGACTGCGAAAAATTGTGTGGGCCACGTCAATGACATTTCCATTCAACTGCTCTGGACCTCCAGGATGCAATTCACAAATTCGTCCGCTGTGCTTTCACAACAAACGTTGAGAGAAGGACCAACCTATTTCTATATATGTATTTTTCTATTCTGCTCCAAACCAAATTAAAAGTATCAAACATCAACTCTTGAAAGTTCAGTTAAAAAGTAAATTAACCGATTAAAATTTACATACAACAACAACTAAAAAATATCATTTTCTTTCAATGTAGACAGATTGAAGAGTCCTTCCAACAGAAAAAATAAAAATCAAAAACCTCTGACACATATTCTCCAGCGCGAACATCGTTCCTCTCCTCCTTAATTCAGTATTTTTTCTTTTTTCTGAAATCGTTTTTTAACAACTCGTTCCTACCAAAAAGGGAAAACATGTCATGAAGAGGAAATCAATGAAATGAACTTTTCCACGCAATAAATGCGAAAACGACCGAAGTATAATTGCAATTGAAAAAAAGTGTTTTCATTTTGTTTTTTTTTTCTTTTTTCATATTTTTTTTTCAATGGTGGCGAACATATTTCGATTTTTACATCCTTCGTACCACACAATGGCGGCGTCGTACAAAAATATTTCCTGTTGCAATTTCAATGACTCGCCAATTGAAATTAAACTGTTGCGAAATTGCAAATTAAAACGATGCCAGGGCGTGGAAAGACGTTCGTCCTGGTCAGTGGAATATAAATGCGCGAAATCAGCAGTCGGAATTGAGTACAGTGGCGGATACAAAACGATTTAAAATTGAATGGCAGCTGCACTCGGCTAGTGTTGGTTTAGACGATGAGGAGTCCTGAGTATTTCTGGGAAACAGGAACATTTGGATACTCGGTGCATGGAGTTAGAGGCGAGATTTTTTTTTTAATTCAATGGCTTTTGTAGATGAGGAGTGGAATTTTAAAAAATTTACAAAGCATTTAGTTTTGTTAGGAAGTTTATTCTATTTCATTATTTTCATCAAACAGATTTGAAGACTCTTATAAATTGGCTTTGTATCTAGGTTGTTAGTCTTTTTTTGGCGGTTTCAATTATTTCGACTATATAGTTTTTGGAGTTAAAAAAAAACAACGAGCTTAGGCAAACTCGAACCAACTTTCGTGAAATGCAAAAGTGGAGTGGATCCTTTTTTGGGGAGATAGAAATTCGGTGTAAAGTAAAAGAACTGGGACAACAATATTTCAAACTAGTTTGAGTGTTTCGATTTATAGAGGTTTGAATTGTCAAAAACAAAACAAACAAACAAAAAGTTTGTGAATAAACATAAGTTGTGACCATAAGCCGTCTATCAGATTTGTACAATTAAACTTTTTTTTTAGAAATCTTCATCAATGATACTTTTTCCTTAACGAAGTACATTTCTTACATAATTGTACAGTTTGTCCAAGCCTTTAAGTCCATTTAAAATATTTATCGCTTCTTGCACGTTTATTTTATGCGAACTAGAGTGCAATAACCTTTGAACATAGGGCAGACCCTCCTCCTGGAGTATTTCTATCTTGGTAAGTTTACACAATTTTTGTTCGAAACCGGCAATAAACCGTAGGCTCCCCCCACATGCGTCAAAATGATACCGCACAGTGGTTGCGCGAAAAAACTCGGCTCTGGCCCTCCTGTTGCTCCGCCCAACTATTATTATTTCAAGCTAGTAATTTCTTGAAGCAGGTTTACGACTTAATTAAAGCTACTCACCGCGGCACTGCTTTAATAAAAATTCACTAACATTGTCGATCGTATCGATCTGAAGCCCCATCAAGTTCATATCCGATGTCATGCCGATGAAAACCCAGCAGCGTTTTTCAGCAACAAAAGAAAAACTTAATTTCACTGCACCATGCAGTGTAAAGCACAATAAAACCGGCAATTCAAACTCGCTTCAATTGCCATAATTAGTCATGCAAAGAATAATACCAATAACCTCAGTCTTATCCAAGAGTATCTGAGGAAACTATTATGATCACGGAGAAGGAAAAAAAAAACAACAAAAAAACGGCAACTCGGTGAAGCGTTAAATTCAATCGGACGATTCATTCAAGCGCGGCGCTATTCACAACGCCCCAAAGGCTATGGTTAAGTTCATAGAAATCTATTCACCTCAATCGCTCGAAGTTAGCACACCACCGACACCTCCGGACACACAAATGACACAAATTAATTAACACAAAACACACACACACACAGATATATATAATGAATTCCATTATATTCGCATTTCTTTTAAATTGCCAAGATCATGTCACTGCCGCAAATGATCTTGACAATGCAGCACGTTCTTCGGCAGAAGCGCTGAAGTCGCGACTCGTTTCCATTCATGATACTGAAGCCGACACCGACAACGACGACAACGAAACCGACCGCGTGTGCAGATGCATCCCATAGCTGCAGCCATAGATACATAGATGCACTCTGTTTATCCGCAGCCAATGAGTCGTGTGTAAGTGCGATGATAATGGGTTGCATTGCCAGTTTTTGCGGGTCGAATAGAGTGGTGGAGGCTAAATTGGTTTTACCATCCATCTGTGTTCGTGACCTGGATGGGATCGTTGTTACATCGCTCGGAAGATGCACAGTTTTGCCTTTCCGTGTGGTATTAGATAACATTGAACTTGGACTTGGACGTACTTGTATCTGAGGTTTTCTTACGTCGACGTCGCCATCGCCGTCGCCGTTGAGGCTCGTCTTACCGCGCTAATTCACGGAGTGTGTGCACACACATCTGCATCGACGACTACTAATCACGTTTTAACAAGAGACACTTGACGGATGGCTTGTTGTCAATCATTTTGTGCGGATGTGGAGCAATTAAGAGAGGAGAAAAAAAAGAATGAAATTGCATAAATTATTGTTATTGTACTTACTTGAGTCTCCTCCACTGACATGATGCTCCCCGGTTAGGCCCAGCGCTGAGAACTCAGAGGGCTGCAGCTTCACCTCCATCTCACGGAGGCGTGTATTCAAATTTTTTGTATGCATAAACAGAAAGAACGTACACGAGATTGCAATTAAAGCGATGAGTTCAACAGACCTAGAACAAAAAACACACACACATAAGGATAAGAATAAAAGAAAGAAATATGCATGTAGGTTTTTCTTTTTTCTTCTCTCTCATTCTTTTTTTTTTTGCATATAAAAAGAATTGTTGAAAGAACCTCAGAGATACGCACACTCATCAGAGATGGGAGATGAGATGCCAAGTAGACCAGGGGATGAAAATTTACATCTGATTTGCTTACAACATCATTACATTAGCAATTGTGCTCCTCTTGGGGGTTGCTGCTTCTCTGTTCTGTTATACGATATCTACATCACGTTAAATTGAAATCTTAACTTTAATTCCAGTTTGGAAGTGAGAAGCCTACACATTTGTTTAATTCCAAGCACATTAGCCCGGGTTGGTATTCTCCAGGTGGATAACCACCGAGAATGAATGACCCAGTGGCAAACATTTTCATAAGGGATAAGTGGGCTTCTTGTCCTTCTTCCCTTTGAGGTATTCGGTTGGATTGGGTGGTTTGGGAGTGACAAATGCAAATGAGACTTACAGCAGAGAAGCACAGGGCGGCACACAGGGTAAGGGAAAGTTTGTAGCGTTTTTTGATGTTCCTTAGAAAGTAATTTAACTTGACTAACGGCCACCATACAAAAACAAATAACTGTAATTATTTTAGAGAACTTTTTTTCTGCTCTTCTTATTTTTTTTTTTTTTTTTGGAATCTTACACGTCACAGAGGTTTGTTGAATGGTTGGTGTTTTTGGAGTGGCCTTTTTTTTGAGGGTTGGAAGGCAAAAAAAGGCGTGTAATTAGGTTTGTCGTGAGGTGAATCTGATGAAATCGTATGTCTGGGCTTTAAGCTGTCTGTTGTGGGAGGCAGTTGTAGGAAGGGAGATTTCAAAGTCTTATTTTCGGTTGATGAATTTGTCAAGGGCCTAATGTGTCTGCTGCGAGTGGAAAATATATTCTCATTAGCATGCAAACGAAATTATAAGGTGCAGAAAAACTGAGTGTTTATTGCAGGTCTGTTGGTCGAACATCGACACGCTGCGTTCTAGAATTGGGCTTCATTTGCATTTGTGTATGGAATGACGTTCGTCTTGAATGATACTTGATCGTTTCGTTGACGAGAACTCAAGAGGAAAATTGTGGAAATGACTGAAATGTAATTTTTGAGTTGAGGTTTTTCTTTTCAAACTTGCTTATTATTCAGTTACTGATACCGAATCACCATCACTACTTACATGTCATTGCCAAAGGCCCCCTTTACGTTTGTTTTATGGCAGACGTGGTGCGAAGTTGATTTTCTTAACCCCCTCATGCCCAGTGTTGTTCCTGTACAAGATAGATTTCATCTACTGTCAACTCGAAAATTCTAGCGTAATTACAGTAAAACTGAAGAAATTGTATTCTAAAACCCGATTTTAGACTTTTCAATTCTGCATCAGATGTTTCCTGGTGCAAAAAGAATGTTCGGGATCTTTTACTTCGTTTTTGGTGAATCGAAAAAAAATATTTTCGCTGCGGCTGGAATTAGACGTGGTCATGAGAGGGTTAAATTTGCCGTTCAAATTCAGATCCATAAAAAAAATCTTTGAGTCAGAACTCAGAGCAAAGCAGTTTTTCGTGAAAGTGTGCAGCACCACCCGGGTAGTCGATTTATCATCGTGCACAAGAATTCAGCCTTTCACTTACATCACTTAGTGAATTTCGTGGCGCAACTTGGACCTGCAGATCACACTGCACTCGATCTAGTCCTTCGTAAAGATAATCCTGAATGACGTTTGAATAAAGCGCGTGTTTTGACGGTTTAATTGATTGTTTGACTTTTTCAATAAAACTTTCTGGATGACTTGCTTTTTCTGGTTACGACTATGAGAACAGACTTCATAATGAACAATCTGTGTGTGAGTGAAAGTGGGAAATAAAAATGTTCAAAAATTTGCGAAAAAGTGCACAAGTTAATTTGCGTTAATTTTTGAAAGTTGACTAGACGATGAAAGGAATTGTTTCCTGTTTACTGACCACAATGGACAATACTAATACACTCTCTTACGCCATTATCTTGAGTCTTGTATTTGATTTTTGCAGCTGTCCAAACAAATGCTTGTGTTTTTTTTGTTCGGATTCGAACAGCTCAGTGATTGGTTCGTAATTTATGAAGGAACCTTGGAATTGTACTTTTTTGGAAAAGCTGCCACCACGAAACACTTACAATCAATGATTGGGTGCTCTTTTGGTCGTGTTGGTTTTTTTTTTTACGACAGGAAACTGACAGAGAAAATTTGAAAATAACCCACATCAAAGTCAATATATTTTTCGATTTCAGGGAGAGAAAATTCAACTGTTCGAAAAATTATTTAGATGATATGATGGGTCTTGTCGGAGAACCCGTGTACTCGGAGTGTCTATTAAACAAAATGGCCTTCGAATGGAATGAAGTAACTTCGACGTACAGTCAGAGTCAAAAGGAAGTTTTCATTCAAAGACTCATAAGACACGTTCTGATGCTCAGATTTTACAATAGAATTCTTTTTAGTTCTAAAAACGTTGACTTCTTTTCTAACAGTGACATAGATCATTTGCATTTTATGTTTATCATACAGTGCTCCACAAAAGATTGCGTACGATGAATAAATTTGGGCGAAAAAAGGTTTTTATTCACAAACCAAATGCGACAATTTATTTTGTAAGGTACATTTAAAAGGAGCAAAGCACAAGGCTTCAGAATCTACCACAACTAATTCCATACTCTTGGCCATTTAAAAGTTATAGGAAAGACAACAACCAATGCTGCAAAACTCAATCCACAAAAGTTTGCGTACAGTGGGTAAATTTTCTCAATAAGGATCATTTGAATAGCTGTAACTAATGAAGGAAATTGTCACGTTTGGTTTGGGAATGAACGTCTATTTTTTTCTAGGTTTCTTTATTGTACGCAAAATTTTGTATGTCTGGCAGCCCACGGAGGGTGATGGCTTAGCTTTCGAAGAAGTTCATGACTTTAATGAAATAAGTAACCACAGAGTTTTCTATCCTATCAAAATTTTTGTTTAAATAAGGTGAATTAAAACTCTAAAATAAAGAGAGCATCGAAGGATCAAGTTGCGTTTACAGGACCAGTCCGACTTAATCTCTGTTCGCCGTCGCCACTAATTGTGGAATATCAAATCATAAATATTTTAAACAACAAATTCTCCTCCAAATTAAATCTGTAGATGACCCTTTCATTTCTTTAGTAAGTCGGATAATTTTCTTAAGTCATCGACACATAATTTTAAGTAGTTTTAGAAACCAAAACAATCAATCACAACAAAAGAAAGTCATTCACAAATAAATTTTGGACAAAATGTTAGTGCCGAAAAGTTAGCGAATGAAAACTGCTCTTAAAGAAAAGGGTTATCTTGTTTTTGTGCCCCTTCTGCACCAACAAAAGAACAACCAAACACAAAAAAACAATCATAATTGTGAAAACCGAATAATCAGATTCGAAAGTTGTGCCCTAATCGTTTCATGACTTGACCACAACAAGTCGAGTAGAGGTTTCGAGTATTTACGCAAATGACTATAACTTCGTATTACAAAAAAAATAGAAATAAACCGACAAAAGTTCTTAGCCACCAAGAGCCCTTGAGCATTCTCCAGCAAAAGATGATTAATTAATCGTCTGCAGGCATTCTGGCTTCCTGTCCTCTGCCAACAACCATCTGATAGTGGTGTGTTTCAGATTATGACATCGGTCGGATGTCATGTCGAGAAGATATCAAATCCGGACCAATTTTACAACCACTCCATATTTTGTCTCTCAACCAGCAACCAACAACCAGCAGCCATTCCCCGGCCTCCCTTACCTCAAATTTAAGTTAATCTTTCGGATTAAAGCTCTGCAGCATTATTCCCCCAAAATTGAGCCGCCTAAGGACATCATATGCCTCAAAATATTTACTACACCGACACACACAAGCTATGGCAAAATAATTTTCAATGAACATGCAGATGAACACACACTATTTCCATAAATTTCAGCGCCCCACATCGATGGAGCTTATGCCACCCCATAATCATCGCCATCTGATAGATGGCTGTCCAAACATGTTGCGCTTACATCTGTGGCATGTCTGCCGTCGTTAGCCGACGGTTGCAGAGTCGGTTGCCAGTCGGAAGAAAACCCAAACTCCTCCGACTTGGCCCAGTCGGGCCATTATTTGGTTTATTATTGTGGAACGAGTGTGGTGGCATTAGCATAAAAAGTAATTAACTGCCATTTTAACAACTCCTCAAGTATGTCAATCAAAAGTTGCGTAATAAATCTTATGGATTTTCAACGCAGCCGTCTGCAGAAGATACTTGTACTTGTGAGAAACTGAAAGTGAGCTAGATTAACGAACGCCTCTCAATCGGTTGGAAAATAATTCAACGCGTGGTGTTGGCTCCCGAAGTCGTTGACACCAGCAACCTCTTCGCTCGTCCATTGACCCGACCAATTTGAATTCTTAATCGTGTTGAGAGGTTAATAAATGCGAATTTGAAAACAGAACAAGTCAAAAATTACGAAGAAATGAGAATGAATTATGAAGAAACTATTTTTTTCTTGTGTTGTATTGATTGACCTCTTGTACGGTCATCATCCGTGTTAAGTAATAGGTAGATATAGACACACACACAAACGGACGTCGATCTTTGTGGCAAAAGGTAAAACTAGCTCCAGGTGAGGAGAACACTTCGCCACGGATAACGTCTTCATGGCATCGTTTTACTCGTGTCGCCGGCCCTAGGGCATTCTCCAAAGGTGAAGAACTTTGTAAAACAGAATAAGACCGTCGATGACATAAGAAAAAAAGATTTTTATTAGATATTGCCTTTGGGTATTTGAGTTGCTGGTTCCATGTTGCTGCTGTCACTTTGTTGAAGATGAATGGTCTCCTAATGAGAATGTATTAGGGTTTTTTTTTTTTTCCTCTCCTGTCTACTTCGGTTTTTGTGGTGTTGAGTTTTTCTTTCGTTTTGCTGAATAAACATATTTTTCTATATTTAAACAGAAAAGAAATTGTTCGGAAGATATTATTTATCTACGTTAATTGCTGGAAGCCTCGTTGACTGTTTGTTCGATGCGGTGAAGTTGTGCCGGGTGTGTGCTTTTATGCCGGGTGTTTGTGATCTAATGTTTGACAATGGTTCCAAGTTTGGTTTGGATGTTGTGTCTTTGCTGGGAAATGAGAAGGATTCCCGAAGGATTGCAAGAGTGGTGTGCATACGACACAAGCTTACCTTGTCACAATTGATCGATTTGTTTTCAGCATCCGCCATAAGAACAACAGTTCGGTAATAGATAATTAGTATCAAAAATATTTTAAATTGGAATGTACATGATAACAATATAAAGTGTATGTAGAGCGATCAGTAAGTCAGGGGTCACTGTGGTCTCTTACAAGCATTTGGGTGAATGCTTCTCAACAAAAACACGTTCTGTGTAAAATTATTGCAAAATCCGATGACTTTTAATCGTTTAAGCTTGATTTATAGAATAAAAATGGGTCATGGCGATTTAACATCGGCGGAAACTTCAATAGCGATCAGAAAGTCAGTCTGATGTGAGACAATTAACACAGCACCGTTGAATGTTTCTTAAATTCATTAAGCCATTTAATTTATTGCTTTAAATCTACTTATTTAATCGTGTTCGTGTCGTAATTCGTATTTTAATCGTATTCTTTTCAGTTTTAGCAACGAAAGCTTATCAAAATATGAATGATCCTTCAAAAGAAACACAAACCTAGTTCAAAATAAAAGAAAATACCGGTGGGTTAAAATTGGGACACCGGTGGTTCAATGGCTTCAAGTGAGATCGCAAAATCAGATCAGCACAACAACAAGTATAAACACATCTACTGGCTTAGTATATATAATATATAAAGAACTCTCGTTTGGTCTTTTATAAGACGTTTCGAGTAATTCATTTTTCTAAAACACTTCTAATTATGAGAACTAGTGTTTGGACTCGATAAAAAAAGGTCTAGATTTGTCTAGCTTTAAGTTTCATGCTGAAACGAATCATTATTCGACCAGAAATACTTCAAACTCTACAAACTACATTTCAAATTTAAGTTCGTTCTGTTATCGCACTCCACAAAAATCTTAGTCAGAAGTTCTACTTTTTTACTTTAAGCCTCATAAAATTTACAACCGTTTCTCGCTTTCATTTCTTAGCCACCAACTGCAACTAATTATTGTCACATCGTATCTAAAATATTCCCACAAAGTTCACAATAAATAATCTTAAAGGTGTATCGAAAGGCAGTAAACTGTCATCAAATTGCTTTGATTCCGATGTGCCAACTGACAATCACCATTAAACATCTGCAATTTTGTTTTCTATTTTTGTTTTGTGCATTAAAAGTAATTTCCACACGTTACAGTGATTGCCTTTTATTGGTTTGAGAACTCACAGGTTATGGGTATTGTCAAAGTTATTTACCAAATCAATGGCACGTTTCGTCAACGTACCATAAAATAATACAGGACAGTTTCGTCATAAAAAAAAATGTAGTTGACAGCAATTTATCGGGCCGTCATCATCATTGCCACAAGCACATGTTTTATTTACATCAACTACTGTCACTGTTGATGAAGTGTTGCAAATAAAACGCGTTGTTGACCCTAAAAGTTACACAAATTGTGTTAAATTTTTCCCATTCTTGGACAAGGTGTCCTGATCATTAAATTTGTCGTCGGTGGGAAAGACAGAAAACCGATCAGACGATTGTTGTTCTAGATAAATTGGTGTTAGTCACATCACTTTATCAACCATAACTTTTTGCTCTAATAATAATTATAGTTGGGTGGCGTTACAACCCCTTTGAGAGTCAGAGATTATCTGTTTCGTTCCACATTTCCCAAAATTGTAGGTTCAAATGATAAAAGCTTGGTTCTTATGGTGTTTATTGGAAAGAGAAAAGATAACTTCGCTTGGATGTGGATATTAAAGTGGACTCAGATTGTGAATACAACGATCTCTTTTTTGCGTGTCTTAAACAATTTTATAATTCCTCATAAACGCAGAATTCCAGTTAAAAAGACGTGACAAGCCCAAATCCTCTTTTCTCCTTTCTCTATCCACTCATAAAAAAGCCTTGGAATGTGAGTCCAGAAGCCATCACCCAAACAAATGTTTGCTTCAAAAATTTATGACTAATTTTATCGACCGACACATCGTGCTCACCTCAATTGAATTTCGCTCAAAGTGAAGACAGGTTTCTAATAGTGAACATTTCGTTTCTTTCTTTAAAATGAAACTAAAGTACCCATTTCTCACTGTAAGACGGCATAAAATCTTATTTCATAACCGAGAAGAAGTACCTACGTTCTTTTTGCCTGCAGGCAGGTGATTTCATTCCTGCAGTTTTTAGTGGAAAACATTGCATCAGCAGAGTGGGTAATATAAGTTTTATAATTTTGCATCCGATAAAATGGTCTGAAATGCTGAGTCTTTATTTTTTTGCTTTTTAAGAAGCCCTTAAATCGTAAGTACTTTGAAATTTCTAAATATAAATTCAATGAGTGAGTGAGACTTGGTGGCGGGAAATATAAATTTTAGTTGTTCCATTGTGAATAGTTTTTGGTTTATTTTTACGATGGTAAGTACCGCAACCAAAGAGGTGTTAAATTTTGCATTTCACAGTTCAAAGAATTGACAATTTGAGTGTGAATTGAAAACTTTAAAAGAACTCCCATATTCTTCAAGGGATTTTACATAAGCTAGCCAAAAATTATCGATAGACAACCTTCTTCGGCAATAGACCAAAGGTAAGGATCACTGAAAAGAATATTCTAAATATTTCTGTTGTCTTAAGTAATAGAATCCGTTCTCTGTTGTGTTGTTAACTTATTTTTTGCGCAATTTGTTGTCGCTGTTCAAAATTTCAACTTCTTTTCATTAATTTCATAGTCCAACTAGTAAAATCGTAGATTCATTAACTTTGACAAGTAATTTGCATTATTAGCAAATCATTCTCTTTATTACGTGCATTTAATAAATTCAAAAGAGAAGAAGGCTTTTATTCATACCCCTAAAGACGACCTGAATAGTATTGCTGTTTTTAATGCCTTTCAAAACTAAGGACAAAGCTGCACAGAACAGGTAAAGACGCCATGGATGACTATTAATAAAAATGCCACAAGATTATGTAATTTATGAAAAGTAATACACTTTTTCAATTTGTTAAGTCTGGTAGTTTTTTTCTTTAAAGAAAGTGCGTAGTTGTTGTAAGAGCACTGCTGTGTTCTGAATCATATGCAGAATATTCTTTTTCGAGATTCCGCGACAATTTTATTTAAAAACAAAAACCAAGAAAATTTGTAGCAGGTCTGATACAACTCAATTCAAACTACTTTCGGAAACTATGGATCACAATTTTACTCTTTTGAGCTTTGTAGATGATCTGCTTCATATATTTTTAAGGGAATAATCATACCAAATTACGTAGACTAATGGCTTTTTCTTATTATTTTTATAGTATTTGCAGCCATAAATTTTATAAGAAAATATTTGTTTTAGTACAAAAACAAAAATCGCGTAGTGTTGGGTTAAGTACTTTTTCTTTAATATTTTCTTTTAATCAGTAATTGATTTTTTTGGCCATGTTTGCTAACGAACGATAGAAACAGTTTTTTGAAAAAAATGCTTATGATCAACGCTTAAAGTTTTCGAAAAACTTGAAACAACTCTTCTATATCGACGTCGATGCTCAACTTGTTCACTTCAAAAAAGTTTCTAAAGCACCATCGACGTGCTCATATCAAACTAGTAGAAGTGCTGTGGGTCAAGGCAGACCAGCAGATTCTCTGAAAATAGCCACCCGTTCCCCTAATCACCCACCCACCCACACGCTGACACTATTAGAGGCTTATTTTGACCCATTGCCATTATTCCCCTCCCCAAAAGCAAGGCTTGAGCAGACTTTTTCCCAAATTATGAACCCATACAATAAATTAATGCATCATCCGAGACCTACGATGGGGCTTTAACGTGCCCCTGAGAAACCACATAAAAACCTAATTGCAGATGTATCCCTAAGTATCTCGTATCTCGTAGTTGTGTATAAGTTTTGTACATGTAACCAGGCACGTCTTCACTTTAATTACCCGTCGGTGCTGAGAGGGCGGACATCACATCCACAGCTGAATCCCTTTTTATTACTCTTGTATGAGTGTTTTTAACACCCGACTGCGGTGGCCACCCACTCGGGGGCCACCGGCAAGAAGACGAATTAGAAATTAATCCTAACCACAAGCACACCGAGTGCCCATCTGCAGAGGTGCTAATACCTGCTTCCTCTAAATCTGTATCAAATAAATATGATTTATCTTTTACGACCGGGAACATATTTAAGTGCAAGATTTATGCTTCCGAACACCGTGTGTGCGCACCCAAATGCTTATCACGTCATTACCGTGATATATTCCCATCAAATCATCGTTACACTCGCGGGATCTGCACTTTCACAGACGCAGTCATTTACACAAAAATTAAATAATAATAATTTTGCAATAAAGAGTATTTGGCTAATGCTGAAGTACTTGTATTCGTATTCGTTCTCGTATCTAACACGAATACGAATCTCGACTCTGCCGACTACGTGATTCATCACAATTGGTGAAATTTATTGGGGGAGTAGGTGTTTCCTTCCCGGAAATCCTCTTGTGTGTAGACGCTTACTGTGGAGAAAGGATTTCGTATGAAAAAGAAAAAAAAAAAAAACAAAAAATTGGAAATACACACACATATGGAAGATTAATGATGTATACAGCATCCTCCAGAGAAACAGAGCGAGTGAGAGTTTGGAAAGAATGTCACGGTATCAATTAATTTTTCTCGGTTTTGCTCCGTGTCCTGGATCCACTTTGACCTAGCGCTCAGTCGAACCCATGATTACTACGGAAGTTGTAGTTTTGGGTGAGGAGAAATTGTTAATTGAATTATTTGCAGTAATACCCTGGAGATGATGACGTGGGTTAGCAGAAAATATTAGTTTATTCCTAAGGGTGGCGCAATTAATTAGTGAACGATGGGGAGGTGTGTTCCTAACTGATTTATTCGTGTGAATTCTCGGGATAACTTCGAGATGATTTGCTACTGAATGTCGTTTACCATGTGAGGGAAGGTTGGTCGAAGGGTTAAAGGACTTTTATTTAAAGAGAAATCATCATGATTTGGTAAAAAAAGTGCTTTTTTGTTTGTATTGAACCTTTTCAAAGAAACAATCAGGTTGGAAACAAATTGAACATGGGTCAGACCTTCAAAATGGAGAAGTTATGGTCTAAAGTCGTAAAAATCAGTTTTTGTTTACACTTCATAGGAAACTGAAAAAAAAATTCATAGATTTGGTTAAATATGCTGGAAAAAATTAAAATCGTTGTTAAATTGTGCGTTTGTGGGGCTGTAAAGTGAGAGGTATTTTTTATAACATGAGGATAGCAAACATAAATCAGAATTTTAACTTTGTAGCACTTTCTTTGGAATTTGGACCAGCTGCCTCAACTTGAATGGTTCTGCATATTCTATTTTAACCTGTGAAACTTGCATATTGCATAAAACACTTGTGAGAATTCTTTAATCATTTTTAAAGATTGGTGTACTTTTTGCGAAAAATGAAAAGCTTCCTGTTTGGGGGTTCGTTATTTGACGAGATTATTACCAAAATTTCCATCTAATATTAAGTTGTATGTAGATTTTTCGTATGAAGCTCCAGACGCATTTTATTGACTCAATGAATAGTTTTCCCCAAATTGGACGAAGCCACCCAACTCATCACCTAAATGGGTTGAAGAAGACACATTAAAAAATAAACTAGAACAAAAGAGTGTCAGGGACCTCTTTTGCAAGACTTTTAGACTTTTTCCTCTTAAAACACAGGACCAAATTATTATCATAGAAAAAAAAAATTGATATTGGAATGTGCTATGAATATGTTGGAATGTAGGTATGAATCTCATGATTCCTCTAAGGAACATATATTCAAATAAATTGTTGTCTTAAATAAAACACGCTTTAATCACGCACCGAAAATCGAAAAATAAACCAATCACTTCTTTTATAACCAATGACTAAATAAAAAAGTGTGCAATTTCAGTTGGTTCCAAAACAGGAAACTGGGTCAAATTTAGCTCAAAAGTCTTACGAACTATTACCTATGCTGAATGGTATAATGGAAGAGATAAAGATGACAAGAAGAAAACATCAAATTAAAATCTTGCTATATAGTAACGACGAAGTTAACACTCTTCCTTTCTTGTCGTGAAAGAGGGTCAAGTTCGACCAACAAATTGTCTAAAAAGTCATATTCGTAAACGTTTAATATTATATTTAAAAAAGTACTAAAGGTCCAACAGGTTTATGATTGCCATGGGGATTGTAGAGACACTCTAAGCCGACCGCTGGAGGGTCTTTCCTATAAAATAATTTGTCCAGTTAAAAGTTCGGTAAAAAATAGGTTTTTCAAATTCTATCAATGCTGAAAAATATGTACACAAGTACCTATTGATTATTTTAGAAAACTGGAAAACGCAAAATTTTTAATCACTGCGAAATGTTTTTAATTCAAAAATGTTTATCCACCTAACAAAACTTCTTTTCCCTTTTTTTTCAATAAAAAAGATGAAAGCATTGAACTGTGAAATTTCCAGTCGTTTCTCGAAATTTCAGCTTAATGTCCAGATGTGATCTCATTTCAAAATCGCAGCCCTAATCAGGTCAGACATGGAAAATAAAAAAAAAAGTGTGCAGTTTTCTTGGCAATTTTTGAAAGAACTGTGAGTTCTTAAGGCTAAATTACTTTTTGAGGCACATTTTTTCGACTCTCAACGTATTAGTTCTTAATTTTTAATAACTTTCCTTTGGGTTTTCCGAAGCCTGGCTCTATAAAGAGATGAGAGAGATGAGAGCACATACTCTGTTACTTCATCGCAGTATTCAACAAAAGAGTTTTCTATCTGGCATTTTATATAGAAAACCTAGACACCTAACAATTCTTAGGGGTTAGGCCTTAACTTGAAATTAAGTTCCACAAATGACCACTAGAAATATTAAAAGGCTGACCAGGTCAGCACTCAGTTGCAGAAAGGATGCGTCTTAAAATTCACAATTCAATTGTCGGCGTCACGAAAACTTTCTTCTTTAACAGACTTTCAGATCATCTAAAAAAACTTGCCAAGAATCGACCTGAAAAGCATGAAACACGCCGTCATCGTTGTCCCAACCCCAAAACACAGAGCGATGGTAAACAAGGTGTATCTAAATTATTTCTTTGTTATTTATATTTTAATTAATGGATTATGCATAAGCACGCCAAAAGACCATCATCACCCATCGAAAAAAACGAAAAAAAAAAGAACGTCTCCCCACACGTCGAGCTTATCCAAATCTGCATGCGCATGCGAGCGAAACTAAATTGCCTGTCGTTCTACGTAAACTGCAAACATTTTTCCTTTTTGCTTCTTTTTGTTTTTTTTTGTTTTTTTTTTTGCATTTGCAAGTAATCAACATCGGCACCGAGTGTCTCGAATAGTAAATTACTCTTTTTGTATTAATTTACTTTCACGTTGGCTACGGACTTTTGCTTAGCTTATGCCCACAAATCTGTGATGTCATGCCAGTGGAAGAGATAGATACATTCACCTTTAGCCAACACAGCAGCAGTGAGTCTGACACTTTTATTCAACAACCATGACTCAATATTAGCGCAAGTGCGGGTGTCTTCTTTTTTCACTTTTGTCGAAAGTAATGGACGGGCGCAGATAGGAAAGTAATCATACATTTTGAGATACATACCATGGACATTTGTATCTGCCCTTCTACATTGTCAATGAACATGAATATTCTGGTGGCAATAACCGTAAAATATAAATGCAAGGTTTATTGTTTGACAGTGAAGGTGATAAAATCTGGGCACTGTGATGCCGCGGTCTACTACCTGATTTGCTGAGCTGTGAGTGGCATGCAACACAAAATGTTCATTCGACTGAAATGAGATTTGGCATGAGGAGAAATTGAATGAATGTGACAAGACGCGCGGTGGTTTATGTGGCGCACGCATCGAAATCGAATAATTAGCGAGTGAGCCGCCGAGAGGGGGACATTTGGTTAATTGATTGGCAGAGATAGAAGGTGGGAAAGAGGACAGCAATGGCACTCTGTGGAAATTGAGAGTTTCAGGGGTTCACTTCTTTGCGTAATGAAAAATTGTTGAACATCTTGTGATTTCTTGAAGACTTGATAAGATTTCTGGACGTCGTTGGACGCAAATTCAGTCAGATAAAACCATGAGAGACTAAAATTTTTGGTAAATATCGAAAAGTCAAGTCTTATACCTTTAAAGTTTAGCTTAGTTCACAATCTCGCAGGACTTAGCAACTCGTGCTAAGTTTAATTTTGAAGGACCAGACGATTTTAATTATTATAAGCGTGGTCGCACTCTCTGTAAAACCATTCAATTAATGTCATTCAGACAGACATTAAATAAATTTGAAATTAAAAAGAGAACTAGCATGAAATAAAACGTCCTACAAGCCTCTCCACTAACCGAAACCTTGAAGTTTTTGACGGTCTGAACTGCTTTTAGCCATCATTGTGAAACTGCAATATGCAAAAGTTCTGCCAAATGAAATCAGAAAATTGTATCACTCTGTTGTAAGAAGTTTTGGCAGAATTTTCGGAACATGAACCAGATTAAAGTTCGGTTTTCCAACATATTTTGTTCTTCATGTGTTGCGACGCAGTTGTGAGTGGTTTTTAAGGCAAAGAAGTTCAAGTTTTAAGGTGGCCAGCACGTTTACCGGACTTAAAGCTAATCGAAAGTATGTTAAGAAATTTGTCTCATTTTTACTGTGGCTGATGCAAATTTGCATTAGTAGAGCGTCTACGGAAGGCAGTTTCAAGGATATGGACTCTTATTCGAGAAATTGACTCTAATTCCAACTCAAGAGTAAACAAATTTGGTTAATTCGATGACAAGTTAGATTTTTTAGCTCTCATTTTTAATGAATGGTTTTACTTCAATTTATATACAGCAATTTCCTCTGTTTTCATTGTACTTTGGCTGCCTTTAATTGAATTTCGAAGCATAAATTGAGTTTTTTTATAAGACCTCTACGGCTGACTGCGTCACAATATTAAGCAATTTTTAAAAATAAGTGGTAAAATATTGTCTGTCGGACTACCAAGTCAGTGGAATTGTGAAAATTGAATCACGTCAGTCGCAGCGGGTTAAAATAATCTGGCCATACAGGGCCAGAGCATAGCTTGTTTGTAGCGGGTTAGCTGAATAAAAATATTTTAATTTGTTTCAGTCAGTTGGATCCTTTATAACGTAATGTGTAACCCTTATAATGTTTTACATAAAATAAAGTATGAAATAAATAAGTCTTTGAACAATTCTAGACTTTAAAAATTTTTTTACTGGATTTTTTTAGGAAAAATGGGGTGCATTTAATTGAATTTCGAAGTAATTTGATGCCTAAAACACGTTCTAATTTGAATGCAAAATTAGCATCAACAGTAGGTACATTGTTTTCTGCCTGAAAAAAAAAATGCCACTTATATCGATCGATTTAAATGATTAAATGGCTACATTATATTTTTTTGACCCTCTTTGACCCGTGAAAATTGCCCATTTTCTCTGATAAAAATAAATACGACGCGACGTCTCCACAAAGTTTCTCAAAATTAGTTTTAAAATTTGTCAGAGATAAATTAATGAGATACATACATGAAAGGTTTATGTGAAAAACCTTTACTTCTCTAAAATTTGCTCAAAACAAAGTGTTCAAGGCCCTCAAATTCTCTTTCACTTTTTTCTAGTCTAAAGAGACTTCTTCTTTAAAGACATCAATCATCAGTTCACTTTGAAAAGTTCCACAAACGTTCACCATCATTTTTCTTAAAAATCCACTGACAACAATAAAGAGACGATGAGAAAAAGTCAAAATTATGATCTTAGAGCGTTAATAAATGCTTGTGATGCTCGTTGGATGTGTGCAAACCTTAAATTTTATCGTGTACGCTTCGAGTCATTGTGCTGGCCATTGAAATATATTTTTCTCGAGAACTGATCAAAGGACTGTCTATTATGTATATACGTTTTCTGTTTCGTAGACCTCAAGTGAAGAGCTTGAGAATGGAGCCAAGAGCGTGCTGATGTTTTTGCGTGTCTGACAGCCAAGAGTTTAAAGTCCACATGACCTCCATTTCTAGAATTAAAATCGGAGGAGAGGTTTTTTTCCAATAAAGTGCATGAAAAAATCAGATAATAGCCTTTCCCTTACAAGACAGTCACCAACCCCACTCAATCAATTTGCACAAATCATGCAAAGCTTTTAAATTTCAGATTCTAAGTCTTAACCTCACCCCCGTCGAAAAATGCGTGCCAGCCAGCGAACTATTCTATGCCAGTGAGATATTTTACTGTTCACAAACAAGACAGTCATTATTTTAGCCGGTTGCATCATCATCATCTCCTCAGCGTTTTCACAAAACGAGTACAATCCGCCACCAGTTGATCACATATCGTTACGACTTAATTGATGGTTCTCTTATGTTAGACAATGTGGCTAATGGACTTCTGTGGCTATTTCTAGACGCACAAGTACGCGGTGGACGTTGAAATCACTTTTGACGTTTCGTTGGAATGAGTGACAGTTGCTGCGGGACAATTGTTTACTGGTTGGGTGTCTGGTAACGCACCGGACTGGTAATGCTGCGGATTTTTAGACTAATGACCACGAATTTGCAACGTGTCATTGTGGATGATGAAGGTTGGCTTTGGAATAATGCAGAATCTCGTGAAATTAGTGCTGACAAATCGTTGCACTAGATTCTTTTTGTGGAAGATTTGGATTAAACTAGTTTGCTCTGGTTTCTTCTGTTTGACTTGTAGTTTGCTTGATTTGAGTGATTCAGTTTATTCATTGCAACGCTATTGGAGTCATGGGAAATATAAATTAGGTGTGTTCAGAGTTATTCTTTTAATGGATATGTTTTTGGGTGCAGTTTTGAGTCGTGTTTTGATTGAGAAACTGAGAGCAAAGCAGTTTTAATTTTTTTAAGATTTAGTGGCCGAACTCGTTGAGAGTCAGAGTTTAGCTTTTTTGTGCCTTCACAAAAACACTAAAATTGCACCCGAATTTCATAACGAATTCGCCAATAACTCGAATAAGAGGTATAATTGAGAGCTTGAAAGTGCATAAGAAACTTGGAAAAACCAGTAGCGAGTTCGATTCAAAACCTTGTCCTCACTTTTTTTTTCTGCAAAATAGAATGTTGGCCAACCAACCCTGGGAATAAAACGAAAATGGACAATGAAATCGTTGCGACAGTCAATTGAGAATAAAACGCAGACACTGCCAATAATCGTTCAGTTTTTCAGAGTGTATTTTCCTACAGCTTTGAGCTTCAAAAACAGACCTTTGTTGACCACCTTTTCATCAATTTTTGATTGAACTTAAAATCGGCAGAAATGGGACAATCGAGTTAGATTCCACTAATGAATGCACTTTTTCACTGCTCTGTTACTTATTAAGTTTTCTTTGCTCGCTGTTGTACATGTACAACGTGAATTTCATCTGGAAACTCAGAAAATATTGCCGCAATTTCAGTAAAATTGTCTTAAGCTAACGCTCAAACATATTTTCGGTCCATTTAAATTTGCTTCAAACGTCCCTTAGTGCAATAAGAATTTTCGGGGTCCTTTATTTGCTTTTTGATGAAGTGCAAAAATGGAACTGGAATGAAGTGTAATCATGAAAGGATTAAAAGTGACTTAGAGAATCCTATGCAAATGATTGCCAAAGACAGTGGTCGTGATAAACTTACAAGCAACGTTTCGTGCAACGTATCCGCATCTCGCCTGCGCCGTTGAGACCAATATGCAAAAATATCGACTGTCAAATAGAACTATTAGGAAAACAAGCATGCAACACATTTTGCATGGAAAATTACCGAGACAAAATATTCTGAAAAAAACACCGATAATGAAGTCAATCTCATTTGTTCCACCAACCACGCGAAGCAAACTGCTACATTGTGTTTTATCAGTCATGCCCACGAAGCGGCCAATTTGCAACCTCCAAACTCAACATCTTCAGTACAGATTCGCTCCTTCCCACCGAATATCCTCCCCTCCGTTGCCCCAAGTAACTCTTTTTTTTTCACTTCACAATCAAACAAAGAAAGCAGCAAATGAGATGCTACTTGATTCGAAGTATGTTTGCACTTCAACAATACTGTGCAGCCACCGTGACAGATTGGCTACATTGTTACGAGACAAACGTGAATGTTAACAGCAATATACCAGAAGACAAGAAACAAGTGTAGTTTTTCGTTCACCTACATTCACTCTGGCTGTCGAGAGAGTAACAGCCATAGAGTACACCTTCCGCTTTTAACGCTTAAACTTTTCCCAAAGATTCATCAGGTGTACACGCAGACGAACAAAAAGAAAAAAAAAATAGCAGAAAACTTAAAAAGAATCATTCGCATGAATCGGTTTTTCTATTTTCATCTGCAACTGCATTTTCTTAAACAATTTTTATCATAAAACTTCATTTATACGTATCTCTTTTTCTCGATGTGACAACTTGAAATTGGCCAAATGAAGAAAAGAAAGAAACCAACGAAAAGAAATGTCCAAATGGAGGATGTAACTTTTTTCGAGGAGTTCAAAGGAGTTTTGCTACGCGGGGGAATACATTTTCTGTAAGGATTAGTGTCCGGTGGCCGTATATAACGTTCACATAAGCTTACGAGGATGAAGCCAAATTTGGATTTCTCCGAGGGACTCATATTTCTTGTGTCGGTGTGCTCATTTAAACACGACAACTTTGGACAATTTTACTTTTTCTATTCTGTTTTTCCTTCTTTTTTCTGGCAGGTTTTCAATTGGAGTTGGTTGTTTACTTTTTTTTTTTTCTTTTCTCGGGACGGACGTGAGTTTTTTGAGTTTTATGTTGGTGAGTTGCAGATCCCTTTGCTTCACCAGATGAGTCTAAGGTGCTCGGTGGCCAGTGATCGAAGTCTGCCCATTTATGTTTGGAGTGAATACTGAAATTTTCAGTCCGCTTAACTACAGAATGAGAATAGACAGATTCAAAATTTGCCGCGTAAAATATAGTACGATTTGCATGATTACCAATTGTGCTGCTCAGTGCACAAATCAATTAACTCTAATGTAAACCTAAATGTTAAAGCACTGTCATAGTTTTTATATTTGTAATAACTTTCCTCAATAATAAGGACTAACAACACAAAGCAACAAAAATTTATTAAAATATAGCCAAATAAGGAATAAATATAATTTATTTCAGTAGCAATGCTTATCGCATTTTTCGACATTTTGTTTTACAAAGTTAATCGATTTGTGCACTGAACGGCTCAATTATCGCAGAGAAATTAGAAGCTCCAGCAACAGCGAAGTAAACAATACATCCTTCTGCCAATTTTATAAACAGGCTTTAAACAGTTTTGTGGTTGTAAAAACCTTCGAGATATTAACATCCAAGAATTCTTTGTAATTGTGCGATTTTTATTCCGGCTGCAAGTTCAAGTCAAGTCGGTAAGGTAGTCCAAATGCATTTCTATGCTTCTGAGTTTATCTGGTAATTAATTTAATAACCTGTCTGGAAAGGGTTGTTAATCACACTCGACTATTGCATCAGCAAATCTCAAGATCTAGGTTAAAGTTCATGATTGGTTGGCAAAGGAGGGTGAAGTGTAACTATAGACTGTTTTTGCGGTTTGTAGTTTGTTGACTGGTTAATATCTAGACGTTGTCTATTGAGGAAGCAATGAACGTTGATAACTTTTTGTTGTTTTTTATGATTGCCTACCCTTATATTGACTAGAAAAAATACATTCAATTGGAGAAAGTGAAAAGGCAGAAGTTCCATATTGGTTGAGTAGAATGAAGACAATGATCCATGTCTTCCTCGAAATGGGCTTACAATTAGGTCAGAGAGATTTTTTTGATGTGGTTATAATTCGTCGAGATTTATTCGGTGATGGTTTTTCCAATTTAGGTAACTTGTTCGTATTCAACTGAAAACTTTTGAAGGCGATAGGTCTTTAAGCAAATTATGCAGATATGAAAAACAAGTTTCACTTTTTTATGCTGTATGAAAATTGTGATTAGTCTTCGTATTTTCTTAACTGCAAAATGGTTTTGTTTATGTTGAGTGGGCCTTTTGTTCGGCATTTCATAGATATTAAAAAGGCGACGTTTCATCATAAAACAACTGAAAATAATTGCTGTTTCGAAAATACCTGCACGAAGCTGCCCTATGTGCCTGTAATTGAATTTCTTTCGATGTCAACATCTGAATGCGTTTCATTTTTGTTTTGTGAATTTTCATAAGTACACTATTTAAATAAAATTTTACTTAACCTTTGCCCGTTTTATCCGTCCAAAATATTTGAAAAGGTGTGTTATTTTTGCGACGTTGGGTATATTCTTTATTTTGAATTTATTCACACCAAAGGCTTTCTTTGCTTCGTTACTATTCTTATGTATTATAATTCCATAATTCTCATGTATTAGGTTGTCAAATATCTCCCTTCCGCCTTTTTGTCTTTTGAATTTTCCGGCTATGTACAAAGCGCTACAGAGCTCGTATCCAAACTAATCATGCATAGCGTCGTTTTGTAGGTTATGTCAAGACCTTTCAAATGATGTATTGCCAGATACGAGCTCTGTAGCGCTTTGTGTATTGCTCACTTTCGTCACGTACGCATTTAAACAAGCGATTGAAAACAAAAAAGTAAACTGAGCTTAGAATTATAGAGGTAAGCAAGCCAAAATTTTCGAAATAAAAAGGTTTTCACGTTGTTTTACACGTAAATAAATTCGAATGAACGAGTGGACCGAATTGCATAGGTTTTCTGCGATTTACAGAGAGTTTTTCAACGGACTGTGAGAATGCTTCGATTTATAGAGGTTTTCGAATTGAAGAGGTTCGAATTGTCGAGAGTTTACTGTTTAATGAAATAGGATCCACCCAGCTGCGAAACAACGCCGATTTTTCAACGATGCAATGATTTTTCTCAGAGATACTGGTACAGTCAGTGACTTAAATTAAGTCGTTCTGTTCACTAACTCCTTTAGCTAAATTAAAATTGATTTTAGTCGAAAGTATTTGACGCCAGGCAGCATCACGTTAGTTTAAAAAAAAATAATTAAATATAGCCTCCTTGATATTGTTTATATAGATTAAACCTTTCATGACAGCACCCTATTCTAGCGCTGGCAAAAATATTTGTTTGCACTTTATTATAAACGAAGTAAAGGACCTTGAATATCCTTATTGCCCTTATTATTTGAGGCAGAATTAAATGGACCGAACTTTGGGATTAGTTTGAGCTTTAGACACTTTTACTGCAATTGCACCAATATTTTTTGAGTTGTCCGCAGGTGGAATTCATGTAAAACACCGGGCCTGAAAGAGTCGAAGACAAAATCCTCTTGGAAAAGTTCGCTACGCTATGCAACCGTGATCTACGATCTGATACGCTCCCCCAGGCAACGATCTTCCTATTACAAAGCGTATTTTGTTACATAAGCTCACTTCCGATATCAAAACAAATACCTTCACGCTTCTTTTCTCTGAAGACAGTTTAAACTCCATTCGCAAATTACACGTCGACCATGAAACTATCAACGACGGCAAAGTGAATGTATGCCCTCGTGCAGGTAGAAATTACCCTTCCCCAGCATTTATCCAGGACTTTCATAATTACACACGACGGCGAACTTCTCCTCATACTCATATAAATCATTTCAAAAATAAGTGCCCAATTCCCGGTATTCAAATGCTTTCTAACATTCAAAGCGTAGCAAAGCCTCCCTAGCCTTTGCACGTGATTGCTACCTTGCGGCACAATTAAATTTCCAAAAGCCACCTTTAAGTACTAATTAAGGTCCATATTTCATTGGGCAAGCTCGGCATCTTGGTATCTTGGCATCTCAGCATCTCGCGGATGCCATTCTCCGCATCCAGACCACTAGGAGCACGAAAAGATTCACTTTCACTTGTTCACCAAAAGCGAAACGCCACCACCAAACACTTACTTAAGTTTCGATTTCAGTACGACGCGTCGCGTCCATTCGAACCTGCCGGCCAGTTATGTGAATGCTCTGCTACACATACATTTTAAATGTGACACAAGCTGGCCGCTTGTAATTTTAAACGCAACCAGGTTTCCGCAAAAAGAACGAATGGAAGGGACCGCCGCCGTCGCTGTCGCCAATGCAGACCGAGAGTGGACCACTCGGTGCATGCGGAAGTGTTCAAATTCGTTACAGATAAAATTTAATTTTTTCTTCTTTCTTTTTTTTTTCTCTGCAGATGGCAGCCGTCCAGAGCGAAGAGTCCGTCCAGAGCGAAAGTGAGTGTGATTTTGCTTCACATTCAGTTTCTTGGTCGCAATTCGTTTTTGGGTCTGAATCTGGTTCCGAAAATGGCAGAAGCGAAATAAAAAAAAAAAAAAACCCAGTCAGAAAAAGTCGGGACAGAAAAAAAAAACCGCCAACACCGCCAAAATGATGACTTACTCTGCGTCGAGTGTGTGGTCATCGTCGCCAAAGAGAGAGAGCTCTTCGCCGGATGAGATGCTCCACCCCGGCCGCACGTTCGTTCCCGATAAGAGCTTATGTGTATCTTAAAGATGGGGAGGGATGGGTCCATAAATATTTGATATGGCCCTCTCATGAGTGTGGGCGGGCGGGCGGACGGTCGGGTGTATGTGAAAGTATTTACTTTAAATGAGCCAAGGCACATGAGAGGTATTTATGTTCCATGGGGTTATTTGTAAAACAACTTACATGGTCCGCACTGAAAAGGGAAATTTTAATATTTATTGTTTCTTTAAAGTCAGAATTTCTCTCTGTGTGCGGACGGATGGGTTTTCGGTGCAATTTTGGAACAATTTCGAAAGCATTTCGGTTTAAAGTAATTGGAATTGCGTAATGATCTGGATGGATTGTTGAAATATTTACTTTAGATATAAAGCAATGCTGAGTTGGGACGTGTGATTCTTCTGGGGAAGAGTGGCTTTAAGGGCTCGTCTAGACTATATATTATGTTATATTGGTTTGGTTTTTGAACTGAGAAAGTTTTGGGTAACCTTACAAGTCGACTTGATGAGGACTGATTTATTAAAGGCTGTGAGTAGTCGTAGTCGTTTTTGTACGATTTAGAAGATTACTCTTGGAACTACTCACAATTACTTATGGACTTATGGAGTTTCAAGGAAGTAACCTGATAGGATAAGATTGACGTTAAAACTGAAGTCAAGTGGGCTCAAAGCAAGCCTTTTAAAGAAAACCATCTGAATTAGTATGTATAGTACGAAATGCTGACCACATATACCTGTGTGCGTCCATAGTGAAACCACAGTCACAGAGTTTATTCTTTGTAACATGCTGTTATCCTTGTTGTGATAGAAGGATTTGGATGCAAGTGCGTAATAAAAACGACCTGAAACTCGTGGAAAAATCCTTTTCAGCATTTCTCAGTTATGACTTAGTGTAAGTAAAAAAAACTTCGTGGTGGAATGTCAGTTCCCTTGACTCCACAACCATGTGGTGTGGATTTGATGTCGGAGGCGCATTTGTGCAGTAAAATTTTATCGGTGAAAATGATCGCTATTTTATAGTTAAGGTTGATTGCTATTGTGCTGTGTTCGAAGACTATCAAAGGCTAAAATTGAATGGACTTAACATTAGCGATATTTGAGTTCAACAAGTTGGTGCCTCATGCCACAGAACTGGATAGGCAGTTAACCACTTAAGAGGCAATTCCGGCGATTGTGTAATTTCAAGAAATAACCACGAATGTGAAAATTGCCAACATTCCTGCCGACATTTGTAGGTGGTGCAAAGTGGCCTCCAAGGAGTCATTTGCGGCGAAGTTGATCGTGGTGCTCGTGATCGCATAAACTATACCTTTTTTTTATATTCAGCACAATGTATATGATTTTACTGAGGAACCTTATGAAAGGTAATTACGGTAGTCGAGAGTCAGCCAAAATAGATCGATATCGACATCAAGCGACTACAATTCGAGAATAGTCCCCATTCCGGTAGTCGAGTTCGAATTTTTTTAAAAGATCGACATTCTGTTTGTCAATGTGTACTTTATAAATAGGAATTATTTAAGAAATTTGTCAAAAGAACTTTGCAATTAATCTAGACTCTGAGAAGACCAATCCAATGCCAATATTTTTATTCTTTCATAGGGGTGTGCTAATTAGTAGTACTTAATGCAGTAGTCCCTTGAATTTACGTCGGCTTAGCTTACGTTGTGTAAAACCATGAACCTTGCCTCGTTAAACGTCCTCCTATTTCTCGATTTTCGTTGTCATATCCGGGGAGTTTTTTACATGTTTAATTTTGAGATTGCTTCATATAAACCTTTTAAATTTCAAAATTGACAGTTTAAAATGACTCAATTGGAGATGTCCGTGGTTTCTTTTCTTCTTGACTTTTCGACTTTACTAAAAAGTTTCTATTCAGATAGAATTGAAGTTAAAGTGTTTTTTATTGTATTGTATTAGGCGGCGTAACAGCCCGTTGAGAGCCAGAGCCTAGCTTTTTCGCACCTCCACTGTGTTGTGCGCGTTATAATTTTGACACATGTGGAAGGGACCTACTGTTTAATGCCGGTTCCGAACGGCGAATCGCGAAAGCTTTTCATGACAGAAGTACTCCAGGAGGGTTGTCAGTCGTTCGCTGGAGGTGGGGCCGTGAAAAATGTTTGTGGTGTTATTTCCCCGAGCCGGATTCGAACCTGGGTACTCTTGCTTAACAGTCCGACGCACTAACGATTTAGCCACGGCGCCTACAATAGTTAAAGTGTTTTAGTTGATCAAAATTATAAGCGGTATTTGATAAAAAACAAAGAACCAAAGCTCACTTCCTCTAAAGACGATGGAGATTGGCAAAACAAAAATTCATTACGTAAGTGAAGCCACAATTCGAAATGTATCACTCCTTAACTGCCAAATTATCGTGAGCGAAAAAATGAAAATTTTACAGGAGCGGTTTTTTTTTTTGTTTTTTGTCTCAGTTGAATAACGTGTTAATGCATACAACAATACATTTTCTTTTCTCTGTTAATTATAACTTTTTAAAAATACCAATGATGCAGAAAGGCGCTCAACCGAATAAACTATCAAACTAATTTTTGCCTAAAATGTCGCTTACGATAATTTGGCCGTTAGGGCGCGATATGCTCTTTTGACATATGTGGTTAGGTCTGGAGCAATCTTAAATACAAAAATTCAAAAGAAAGTGACTAAAAATAACTAAACGATAACTGGCTCTAATAAGTCGTTTATATTTAAGTTTTCTTTTCTATATTTTCGTATTGGTCGGAAGAATTTTCTTTCCTTTTTTTACGCACTCATAATATAATTTTTTTTTTAGTTTTAGGAAATAAACTGTCCTTTCAATATTCAATATCCTTAATTGAGTGTGTCGAAAAGAATCTGGAATATCTAGAATGTAACTCTGTCGATTGCTTTGATTTTAAAATTACATTTATTTTCGACCAGACTCCACGATCGACTCGATCTTCGAGTAAAGGATATTGAATATTGAAAAGACGATTGACTCGAGTCGATATCTACTCTCGACTACCGTGGTAGGGCTGAATATAGTCCAGACTAAGGCACTGAAAGACAAACATCGTTCCGACTTTTTCTTGGCTGCTTAAATACAGAAATTTATGTTTGCCCACAGGAGCCGTGTAAGTTTTGCGATGTACCCTCCTTTTCAGACAGATGTGGAAGAAGTTATCATCAGAGGAATAAATCTTAGTGACACGAAAAGTAGTGAAAATTGTAAGACCTCCTTCGGAAATCACAAATTTTTGCATCTTTTTTTTTTGTAGTCTTCTGGGCTGGTAAACAAATTTGACGAGCAAGAATTTGGTGCTTCTAACAACTTTTTTTCTGTTTAATTGTCTTTTGATCTAGAAATGTTTCACAAGTGGACCTGAAAAAAATCTTGCTGCTTTCTTTGGTGAAAATTGTATTTTTGGCGGACCAGAAAATTTAATTTTGACATATTGAAAATAATCCTATTTAAAATTCTGTGTAGGTTTGAAGAAAAGTCTCACGAAAACAAAAAGCAAATAAAAAATTAAAAAAATGTGGGCAAGTCAAGAATACTATTGTACTACCTATCTCCTTAAATCAGATTCGCAAAGTACTCTTCTTCAAAATAGATTTTCGTCAAGTACTGAACATCGAAGCAAGGTGCTTTACTTAAATTCGCTCATCCCCTTAGATGTTGCACCGAATAAAGCGCCACAGAAAAACTAAAAAAAAAAACCTGCATTTCCTTCTCCCCAAGCAGTTGTCTCTCGCAGCGCAATTCAAACGTATTTGTCCTGGCTGCATGTTAAATTGAAATCAGTGATTGCAAATGTTTACCCACAGCAATATCCGTCCCCATTCAAAGGCCCACCTCGGTAAACAGTACCAAGGAAGCGCCGCGCCAATTCTCCTGATCTAATTTCCACCAGAAGCCGTTTACACTACGTTGCCTAATTAAAAGTGAGTAAACAGCGTAACTTACGAGCGGCATTGTACATGAAGCCCGTCAGAGACAAGCAGCAGCGTCGGTGGCGGCGGCAGCGGCGGCATTACACGAAACTAATAATTAAAGAATTCTTGCGTAATTTCGTTTGACGAATAGAACAGGAACAGGGCTCGAGTGTCGTCCTCGTCCCGGCACGCCACGGCATGGCATGGTTACGTATTGAAAGCGCGTACAGTGAAACTTAAATAGAGAAAGATACATTCTCATTTTAATCAGAGAACTTTGAGATAAAAAGTCGTTCGCGTAGAACCAGCTCGACAACCGACAACCGACAACGATGACGTAGCGACGACGTCTTCTCTTACCGCTATGAAAGTGGATTCACTCACACTCGCACACGTACGAGGGGGTCTACAAGGCGCAGCTTGATCTTCGACTGAGAAAGATTCATATTGCATTTAGTGATACCGGTTGGTGTCAACACGGCATCTATGGCGGAGAGGGAAAATCACGTCGCACGAACTGGTAACTAATCCCAAAGGAATATTTACAGAACCCGTTCTCTGTCTATGACCTACTTCTGGGTGAGAGATTCGAGAAAAGTGGTTGGGCGACGACGCCGAAGAGGTGCGCGCTCGCGTCCCTGCACCATCACCGGGGGACGGCATTTTAATGTATTCACGGTAGTAACCAGCTGCGGAAGGTAACTACAATTGCTTTTGGGAGGTGTAGGGCGATTTTATGCGTTCCACACTTCAGGGGCCTCACAAAAAGATACAATTGCAATTTTATTGCTATGGAAACCACACGGAAGAGATTGATCTCATTAGGTGAGTTTATTTGGTGATGATTGCACCGCCATAAGGAGGTGTATCATCCACCGTGATGCGCCACTAAAAGCAATTTTGATGATGATGCTGAGGGTGTGCTTCCTCATTTTGTGGGAGAGAAGTGTTGTGGTGTTTCATATCAAGCACAGGTTTATCCGGGAAAAGAAAAACTTTTAATGAGTTGCAGCGGAGTTCCTCCGAAATTAGTTCGGTAATTAGAGAACAAAATAATAAGTGTAGTTCTCCAATGTGGATGGAGATGGAAATTTGAATTACGTTCTAAATTTTTGGGAATAAAGCCCTCCCGGATAGACAAAAATCTGCCATGTTGTCTTCGGCTTTCACCAAATGTTTAGATTTTTATTATTCTCATAGCTTCTCCTCTCATCCGTCACCCATTTAGACGGTATTCAGAACCCCGCTGGCACGTGAGTTGAAAAAGAACTTTCTGGCCCAAAGCAAAACTTTTGAAAGAAACCCAGAAAAAGAATCTATGCATAATCGTCAGAGTCGAGTCAAACCCGAAAGACATCGCAGCTAATTCACTTAATGAGATACTCCGCCTTTGGTTTGGCCATGTTTGGGATACGTGTTGATTATTTGAGGGGACTCTTCAGGAAATAGATCGCACTGAGAACGGGAAGTCTTATCTTGATATCCCAAATACTCAAGTGTGACCTCCATTTGATGAGGAGAACTCAACTCCAATTCAGTAGTGGAATCGGTGACAAGTTGTTTATTCCGGTTGTGATCGGAGTGTTCTTCTTGTGATCTCACACTTGTGAGTGTTCTTCCAAGTGATGTCTTACTTTTGAGGCAGACTAGAATGTGCAAAAAAATGTTAAGTGTTATCTTGTCGATGTCACAGATCGTTGAGCATTTCTAATGAATTTAAGCCATTTTATCTAAAGAGATCTCGAGTAAAATTGATCGGCAAAAATAAAATCTAAAAGATCAGCCAATCGAAAAATTCAATCCATGAGTTATGAAGGGTAAAATAGTCGTTCAAATTCACATCGTTTCGAAGTTGCGTAGCTTAAAAATAATCGTGGCTTCGAAGCGGCGTCGTATTTATTTCAGTTTGTTTCATGTTTTCAGTACAATACATGGGAATCATGAATTTTAGGAAATCTTTAATTCGGTTTGCGTCGTTTCAATTTGCTTCGCGTTTTTCCGGTTCCAATTAACCACGCTTTGGTATAAATGATTAAAGTGGGGCCATTTGTTAGTTTTTTTTAAATAATTTAAGCACCAACTCTTCTCTTAGTTTTATGTTTCTTTTAAGTTTTTTTTTTCGAGGCTTTAATTTTATTTCGCCTAGGTCTATGTTCAATTTCTATTAATCGTGTTCCGAAAAGTCTCCGAGTTAAATAAAAACTCACGACCTATTAGGAAACTCATGAACTCAGTGACTGCGTGGGTGGAATGCAATGCCTGTTGCATTCACAAGTAGATTGGTATCAATTTGACTCTTGCACAAAACGTGGTCGTGCTAAAACATTGACTAAAACTACATCTTAGGCTTTTGAAATTACTTCATGGTTTGGTTTCCTTTCGAATTTAAATTTTGTGAGTCATAAAAACTACGTCATGGCAAGAGAGAGGTAATTGACGCTAGGTGCTTGTAGTCTTCACAAGAATAAAGGAAAGACAAGCAAAAGTTCAGAACAAAGTTTGATTGCTCAACTTAGTATGCAATAGTAGGTTTAAGTTTCGTTTAACTAAAAATAAAAAGATGATCTACCTTACAGTCCATACAGGGCCAGAGACCAGCTTTTTCATGCCTCCATTTTGTTGTACGCGGACTGGACTGTTTAATGCCGGTTATATATTTATTTGTAGCTTTTCCTTTAATATTTAATATGTCAAAATAAAAATATGTATATCCAATTATAGTTGTAAAGAACTTTTTCGTAAATCTCTAAAATGTATTTGTAAGAAATTGGGTATTGAATAAAAATGAAATGAATTAAAGGATAGAGCTCACGTCTGCTTATATTTTGTGTAACTTTCCCATTCTGACGCATTCCATTGCTCACTTCATTTGAACCATCAGTCGAAACAAAACTTAAAACAAACATGACGTAGTTAACCACACGTCAGAATACATCTGTCAAAATATTCGTCATCTTTTTTGTTTAAGGAAAATTTCTCCTCAAACTAAAGCTGAATCAATATTTTCTAAAAAGAAATAGAGTGGCATCCCGGGAATTTTGAAAGAACAAAAAAAAAAAAAAGAAACATCCAAAACCTCACATAAAACACCAAACAAAGCAAGACAAACATTAACTTTTGTGACAGAATAAGGTTGATCAAATCCACGCGTCTAAATGAAAACTGACGTCTATTTGATTTATTTCCCCGAAGAGTTCAAACATTCAGGCCATTTCACGCTTCAGATACATTCTAATATGCATTAGTTACCTTTGAAGATGAGAAAAAGAAGACGATAAATTGAGAAGGCGGTTGGTGTGTGTCTGACACAGAAAAAATGTTTAGAAAAAAAATGCATATAGTTAGGTATGCGTGCATGAAAATGAAAGTCAAATTCAATGCATAAGTAATGAAAAGGTCAAGGTAAATTCTTAGAATAATGATTAGGTTTGTCTAAATTTGTACGGATGGGATTTCGTCCTACGAGACGGAAAAAGTTTTTGAGTCGAAGGAAAATTTACTAAATCTTGAGATGAAAACTAATGTTTCACTTGAGAGATGTTCTTTGGAAGCATGGACAAACGTGTTTTATAAGGGAACATGCAAATAAATGGTGTAAGTCGCGTGAAGATTGCTGATTACCTGAAGAGGGACCAGCTGTGTCGTTGGCAGTGGGACAAAGTGAAACAGGTTTAATGGAAAACCAAAATATCGAAATCGTACCTGTAATTTAAGTCTTTGCTTGTGTTTCTACCGTATACTAACTCATTGGATTTAGTAACCTTCTTATTCCAATACTCTAGCTCTTGCGGCCAAAAATAAAGGTTCAGTGACTTTTCAGAGGTTTGTCGTCCAACATAAAAGTCTAAAATTAGAAGTTTCTTGAACTCCAACAATGACTTTGTCGTTCAATATTTTGATATAGCATTTCAAAATTCATGCTTATTACTTTAAAGCTTGGCTTAAGTGCCAACATTTTCAAAAGCTTTATATTGATCTGGCAGCTCTAAGCCTCAAACATCTTTTAAGGCTTGTGTTGTCCCAAATGATCACAAAGAAACAAACAACGTCGAATCATGTCCCAATTTTTATCTACTGTGGATTCAGTTCGGCATTTCCCGGGGCAAAAAATCTCCAGAGACCATGTTTATAAAAAAATAAAAAAAAAGTACAAATGCTAAGCCGGTATTTTCAATCAATTTGATTACGTCAAAAAATCGACTATCTGTTTGAGAAGCTGTAATGATCGACATACCCAATGCCTGCCGATTACTAGGTTACGTAAATAAAGGAAGAGGAAGTAACGACCCAACACCTCGAAGCCGGTTTGAAGCGCCTGAAGAAACCGCGGCGTGTTATTCACAGCAAAGTAAACAAGTAAATCTCTCCAAGTTTAAGACACGTTTTCAACTCCCAAATAAGAATTTCAAATGTTTCCAAAATGCGTCGCAGTGCAAACACAGCTTTTCTTTCGGAAAACAACACTCCAGATTATTTAATTTACTTCACGTGTATCAAACACAAGGCCTTGCGGCAGAGAAGTAAGCAAACGCATCAGCGACCTCTCACACGATATTCCTTGAAAGTTTAGATCTATGTTTGGTCAGATTGAGAGAGAAATCATAAATACTATGTTTTCAGGTTATGCACACCAAAAAAAAATGTATCTATGTGATCTGACAGATTAGTGAAAATGGCTTTTGTATCTTTTTTTCGGGGTGCTAATTATCTGAGATAATGCTTTCACTTGTGCGAATGGGTTGCTGCCTGACTTTATTTAGTGTGACTCAGCGCCTTTTCGGGGCTTCTTGAAAAAAAAAAAACGTTTGGATGAGATGAGAAGATGAAAACCTACTTCCAAAAAAATTCTACATCGCTTGACGTGTGAATTTTTTCCTTTTTTTTGGGAAAGAAATAGAGATTTTTTTTGTTTTGTTTGTTTGTTTGTTTGTTGTAGTCATTAACGAAGTGTGGCTGGTCGATGTCAAGGCGTTGCTGGCGCTATTAAATGCAAATGAATTAAGTGAAAGAAATGTGTTAACTACTTTATATAACTGGCAGACTTCCAATTAAATAATTTTCTTTAAATTGAGTTTGAATAATCGGGAATTATGTCGGTTGACGAGGCATTAAGTGGAACAGCAATGCTGCAGTCATTTGAATGTATTTCTTTGAGATTTTGGGAAATCTTTTGGGGAGATCTTGAATTGTGTCAGAAAAGTATGAGAGCAGTAGTTTATTTTAACAATTTACGTGCTTGTATTCACTTGCTTGTAAATGACAACCTTTGTGGTTTCAGCAAACTCGCAAGCATTGAAAAAACTACGAGTTAAGGCTCAGTTACAAAAGTCTAATACAGGGTGGACCAAATACAGAACTTACTTTGAAAATAAGTTTTCAATATTTCCCAAAATTAACTAAGCGCAAAGCGACTTTCTGATCAAACTTCGAGAGAAAACAGCAGTCACTGTCAAAATAATTTATGGTTTAAAAAGAAACCACTAAGTGGTCCAACATTTACTATGATATTAACAATGATTAGGGGAGAAAAAATGGAAAAATTATGATGGTCAGAATTGAAATTGTCGAGAATATATAAAAAAAAAAAACAAATTCGAAAATATTGCTTCTGTCACGGTCATCAAGTCACTTTAACACGATGGCAAAAATAAAGCAGTCGTTGGCGACTCCTAGGCCAATATGTGATTGGACGTGGCGGAAGACTTGACGATTTCTAGACTCACAAAGAAAATTCAAGACCTGCAATCGATGGCATAACTTAATCAAGAAGATAACAACACAACTGACATTTCACCGACATCGTCACCACCTTTGACGTGAGCCCTTCAAAGTGATCACGATCATGGCCATCGATTTCAAGTAGCACTCAGGAAATCCACATCATTGCACTTGTAATCAATGTGTCAGTAAAGTAGTTGTTAGCTTCCAAAGAACATGATAAAGTGAAAACAAAGAATTTTCCCAGCGTTTTTTAGGTGCTCAGTTTCAAGAAGCCGGTCTAGAAATACGATACTTGGTTAAACCTCGTAAGTGCGTGTACACTTTTTAAGCATCTGATCTGTTGGGAAAAATTCTGAGAGGAATTTCAATCCAATTCAGACAGGGTAGTGATTTCTGAAGTACAGGTTGACAGTAGAAAATGAGTGGCATGCGAATCGGTATTTTTTTTTTTAAAAGTCTGACAAAGAAGAAAAGTCAAATCGAATTGGAGCCCAGATTCTCAATAATCGGGCTAAAATTTACAAAAAGCAAGACCGTAATGTCTTCTGAGATGTAATTTTTCTATCAAAATCTAAACTAATTCTTTGCAAGAATTTTGGTATAATTTTAAAGCACTGGGATATCATTTTTTCTATTTTCGATTTGAAAGAACAGAATTATTTTAACTAGAAATATAAGATGAGCTTAAAAGATGTCAAATAATCAAGAAAGGATGACGGGCTAGCAGTCCACTCATCGATCATTTTAACGCGCGGTACAGCTCGTGCTTAATGTACAGTACCTCACAAAATTTAGCATACACCCACAAACATTAACTGCTTCTTTATATTTCGCTAGAAAACAGCATGTTTTGTTAACTTATTTGTTGTTTTCATCTGTGAATGTATAAAGCAATACATATGTAATTGAAACTATATTTTTTTTGTCCGTAAATGACGTTTTTGCTACGAAAAAAAAATATGCAAAGGCGACAGACAGACAGACGGACACCCAAGTGGTTCTATAAGGGTTTCGTTATTCCTTTGGAACGAAACCCTAAAAACAAAACTATGTTCTAGTCGTGGGTATACATTTAACTTTGTGAAGTACTGTATCTAGAAATTTCATATCGCGTCGATTGGTCGCAGCGCGTTGTGCAGAATGATTTTAGTAACAAGTTGAAATATCCGGTTTTTTTTTTTTGTACCAGTGCAGGTAAAATAAAAGGCCTGTTGCCAAGATAATTGACGAGTTTACTGCTTTTGGAGTCTTAACGTAAACCGATGAGGCAGCAAGTACGATCTAGTTTTTGTTTTTCCGCTGGGACTATGGCTTGGTGGTTATTCAATGTTTTTTTTTGGTGCATAGAGCGAAGAAGGCATCGTTTGTAAGAGGTGCATGTGTCAGTCTTAAAATGCTATTTAAATAAAAAAAATTGATTGTAGTCTGATATTTGTTCTGTACATTTGTTCTCGACTCAAGTATAACATTTCAGGAGCTTACAAAACCGAGAAAGTTTAGTAATGCTTGCCTCTGACCGATCCTACTCACCTCTATATAAGTGTCAGTGGCTACATCGTGGCTTAACCTAGTCGACAAAAAAATGTAACCGCCGTTTAATCGACCTTGTTCACCCAGATCCCATAAAATCGACATAATGTGGTCAGAGGTTAGGACCCCCTTGACGGAGTCTTGTTTACCGGAAGTTTGAATGTCAAAGCAAGTTGAACGAATTTCTATTGGGATCAGAGAAATTGGATCAGTTGGTGCCCCCAGTAAAAAAGTTGTTTGAATTTACATCACAGTGTACCAGTTTAAAGGCAGACTGTAAAACAATCTCCACATGACCATTCGTTCAACTTCTGATCCCACCAATGAGTTTTGAGAGCATTCACTGTCCCAGCATGCAAAAGCGAAGTAAATGGTACTTTCAAAAAATCTCCTTCCACCACCGAAAAACAACGTTGCACCTTTCTGTTTTTTTGTTAAATAAGGCAAACAAGTCTTTGTGGCGTTAATTGGCTTAAATCACTTGCACAGACTTTGGTCATCCACGCATTTTCAATAAATTGCCCCCAACACCGATCATCTATCGCATCACCCAACACCACGAAAACTCGTTCCTCTGACCAACGGACCAAGATTGACAGCCGAGCCATAAAAAAGGAGTTACTAGCTTCAGCTTTCGGCATTTACGATCCAATTTTTAATGACACTGCTACGTCAAACATGCACAGTCAACGCGGTCTGGTTACGACACACAAAATGCAACGGATTCCGCCCTGTGTCACATGACTTTGCCTCTGCAGCAACATCGCGCTCCATAAAAGACAAAACGCACACCACAAAGCAAGCACATCACGCTAACCAATTAATACACAAACCTATTAAATAAGAAACTAGATCAAACCCCGGTCGGCCGCTTGCACAATGTGCACGTTCTCAGATCAGAATCTGTCTCTCGTGATCCGCAGGTGACCACGCCGGGTGATCTACGGCGGAGGCACGGCGGTCTAGAACGCTGCGCGCACATCTGTGTGCGATGGATTAACATAGCAATGAGTTGTTTCGTTTTTCTCTGCTTTTTTCAATTATCCGCCACGAGTGCGATCTCTATGGGAACACCAAGCCGGTTTGCAATTAGACCAACTCCTAGCATAAATTCTTCGATTCACCGGTGCATGAGACGCACTCGGTGAATCCAATAAACCATCTCAAGCCTAGGAAATGCTCTACTCCCGGTTCGGGTGGCACATAAAACGCGCTTCCCATTTAAGTTGCAGACTCACCTTTTCGGGTAAGGTATCCTTCGGTACCGAAACACGTTCTCAACATCTCGGATTTTCATTTTCATGCAGTTTTTCTCCGCGTTCGGGCTCATACGACACGACAAAACTGGCCAAGATCTACAAACACGATTCTTTTTCCGCCCCGATACACACAGCACGAACGACACGAGAAAATCCCAATCGCCGATGATCCTCGAAGACCGAAAAACAAAATGCACAACACAAATAAGGAAAAGACCGAAAATGAAATGAAAAATAAAACAAAGACACGTCTTAAGCGATCGACTATCGCGTACCAACTGATCGCTTCGAATGTTTTTTGACCGCCTTTTCGGATTATGCTGGCTGGCTTATTATCCGCCGCTTCACAGAGCCACAGAGAGGCAGAGAAACACCGATCGCTACGCGCCGCAACAAAGCATGTAGAGGAAGTGAACGAACTTCACATTAACCATGGAGCACCTGGTGAATGGACGGGCTAAGAAGAAATGCAAAAGAAGTGCGAGATACTTTTGTTGTGTTGCAGGTTTGATGGTATTTTAAGTGGCGATCGCTGATCAAACCTGGTTTGAATCAAACACGGAATGGTAAAGAAATCACCGAGTGGGAGGTTTGCAGATCAAAGATTGCGGAAAGGAAGAAAGTGTTTAACTAGATCACACACAGGATACTAATGTATTTCCAACTGATCTCGCTATGCATAACAATTTCGAGATTGGAGACACAGTTTTTTGTTGGTTGATGACGACGAGATAATCGACTCGAGTTTACTGCTTTTGGGGTCTTGACGTAAACCGATGAGGCAGCCGGTGCGCTCTAATTTTTGTTTTTCCGCTGGGACTGTGGAATGGTGGTTATTCAATAAATTTTTTTGTTTATTGGTGCATAGAGCGGAGAAGGCATCGTTCGTAATAGTTTTTGAAAAGTTGCGTCTGAATGAGATTAGGTTTCTCAAGAGTTGCTCTTTTTTTTTGTCGGCTCGTCGGTACGCGGAAGTAAATAATTTGGACTTACACACCCGAGTGTTGTCGCTAAGAGGTGGAAAAGTCTTTCATACTTTTCTGTTATTGCCTGTTATTGCATGTCATCAAGTCTTGTCAACTCTATCAGTGCCGCACTCATCCCGTGGAGAGACATGTTGGTCGTGCTGAAATTGAAATTGACAGCGACGGATCGTGTCCAAACAGCGGCACACCCATGGCTGCGGGCGGCTATTCAAAATTGGATTATTTTCTTTGTGGATTCTATTAACGAACATCCATTACGGATAGGAGGGCCAGGCCACACCTGTGGCAGCATTCGCAGTGATAACCAGTTCGATGTCACTTACAACGATGCAGAGTCTTCTACCGTGAAATGCCAGTGAATTGCACTAATACAGTCGACTCTCGATAATTTGAAACTCAATTGACCAGAGACAAATTTAAATTTACCACGAGCTTAAAATAATATAAGTCTTAAAAACCAAAATTAAAAAAGGGAAAATAATATCAATCCAAAGCTAGGAAAAAAATGTATTTGATCAAAGTTCGTGGTTGATTATTTAAAATATTTATACAACTATTCCTTAATCACCGCAACCCTGTTAGTGGAACACGCGGTCAAAATGATGATGATCCATTCAGGCTCATTTTAAAAAGCAGCCCATACTTTTATGTTAAGAGAGCGATTTTCCTCTATCATTGTCCAATGAATTTTCGACAGGTCTTAAAAGATCCTTCAAGTTATAGAGAAGAGGGAAGCCAAGACTTTAAATTATTGAATGTTGACAAAGCATTCTTAAACTCTTCAACTTAAAATTACCGAGGGAACTAGTTTATACAATTTATCGATTGTTTTTGCAGGGACCGGGGAAAGATTTCAAAATATTGAGGGATTGAATTTAAAAAAATTTAGGAAATTATTTAGAGTCGACTTAGAGGCATGGTCTTACAAAATCATTTCACCTGCAGCTAAACTGGCTAGCAGGATGCTTTTTTAATCGCATATTCATCTCATAAGAAAGCTTTCTAATTTGTCATAAGAGCCGTTCAGCGCATACAGTATCGAACAAAAATATTGACACAGCAATGATTTCTGGAAGAAACCACCCGATATCAAGAAAAAATGAGGCGACCGTTGTATTTAACACCATAGACAGTTTTAATTTTTTCCAGGCTTGATATCATTACAACGAATCTTTGGAAAATTAAAGTAATTCATTGCAGCGCAATGATGTTATTAAGTACAAACATTGTAAGATAAGTTTAGTAGAATATTTAGTTAATTTTTAAGTTGATTTTGTTGGAATTTTATGTCAATCATTCACTAAAATCGACCCCAAAAACATTTTTTTGAAATTTTTCAAATTATTCCCACAAATTACCACTCAAATTATCCCTTATTGTGTCAGCCTGACCGTATGGTCACACCCAAACTAATTTTAAAATAATGTCATATGTCCGCCATACAGTCAAGTCTTTTCATTAAAAACAAAAACAGACCATGTCAAAAAAAATAATTATAGTACAATTCGGGTTAAAGTCTTATTGGAGTAGATATTTTATTTGTCTAGCCATTCCTCAACTATTATTATTTCGTACATACATTCCATTAAATTACATGTGAAATATGTACACTACTTTTTATTCAATCCCAAAAAAATGGTGTTAATGGCATTTATATTTATTATGCAGGAATCTTATTGTAAATTAAAAAAGTTATGACTACACAAAGTGCTTTGACACTTAAATTGAAGATTTTTCAAAAAGTGAAGCTAATCGATTTGTGCACTAAGCGGCTCACATCGTGATCTGAGAGCCTCGCTTTTAAGAAGTGGTATCAACAACTGTTGCTTTGGAGCTACTTGTCAGCATATCTTAAGCCTTCTTCAGAAAGGGTGAGAGTTTTCACGGCCAAGTTACTTGGTGGTATCTGTCAAGCAACATGACCGTAATGAAGAATACATTATTCAGTCACTGATGCGAAGGCTTAATGCTAAATAACACGGATAACCAGCACGTTCAAATGATAAAACATTCCTATCAAAATGAGCATTTGTTAGCTAGCAAATGTTATGCTCATTTAACTGCAAACGCGATGAGTCTCAAACGTAAGTGAACAAATTCGAAACGACGCCAGCGAAACACCATGTCGGCGCCGTTTGTGAAAGTGTACAAGCTTTTTAGCGACATGAGCCTAACTTCAACCTGCCTAACCTGAGACCTCAAATAAATGTTGCTTGTTTGCTAACTGGGCGTTCAAGCATTTCAGACAGGATTCCGAATTTAGCCGGAAAAATGAATTGCTTAACGACGAGGCGCGTTTTTGAAGTACTAGCAAACAAAATTGACGTTTACAAGGTGGAAACCATAAAAAAGCTACTGTTTTGGATGGCCGGAGTCGTTGGTAAATTCACCTTTAAAAATAACGTTGACATGGTGATCAGGGTCAATAGCGAGCGCCGATAGCTAAGTTGTTTTGCCTCAAGTGCACTTAAGAAAGACGTAGACAATCACACAAATTCAGAAGCTTTTTTAATGACGAGTGGCATGCATTTTTTTTTAAAATTTAAAATTTTTTTTTAAAATACCTCTCAAATGGTCTGTTTCATTACATTTCAATATTATTATTATATTATTATTCTTATTATTGTTCATCATCATCGAAGCGCCAGAGCCCAGCTTTTCGCGCCTCCACTGTGTTGTGCGCGTTATAATTTTGACACACGTTTTTATTGCCGGTTCCGAATCGCGAATTGCGATAGCTTTTCGTGACAGAAGTACTCGCTGGAAGTGAGCAGTGAAAATTGTTTGTGGTGTTTTTTCCCCGAGATGTATTCGAACCCGGGTACTCTCGCTTAACAGTCCGACGCACTAACGATTAAGCCACGGCCCCCACTTGTTACTATTATGATTAACTCTATTTCAAACAGAAAATTTCATAACAAAATTGTGACTACATTTTGAATTTGCATTGTTTTGTTAGAAATACCGACTGGCCTTTAGCGAAAGTTTAAAATTTCCGATCAGCAACTAAGCTAGCCTTATTAAGTAGGCTCAGTCTAGTGTAAATATTGAATGGGTTATAAATGGTTCGATACGATTTTTACTGAGTCTGAAAACACTCAATACTTGAAACATTTAAAGCTAATTCTTACAGAATTTCATTTGGACCCACTGGTTTCATGTCCCAGTGCACCGTACTGAAGGGAATTGTGCCTATAACACACCTTCTTTTGAGTTCTTTCAAAACATTGTAGTAGGAGTGGATCTTTATACTGTGCAGTCTCTTGATTTAGAATACAAAGTAAATGAATAGAATCAAAGAAGCAGCAAAACTAAATAACACGGATAACCAGCACGTTCAAATGATAAAACGTTCCTATCAAAATGGGCTGGATCAAAACAGCGGTATGAATTCTTAGACCTTTCATGTTAGCCCATCTATTTAGATATTTTTTTTAGAAATATGTAAGCCAAAAATAAAAAAAAAAGTAACAAAATTAGGGTAGAGCGGGGCTAGTTGGGCCACGGGGTAAGTTGGACCTATCTGGCACAAACAGACAGAAATGAAAAGGACATACTAACCAGCCTGTGCAGAATCGGTTTTAGTAGCATTGTATAAGGAACCACGCGAATTTTTCGATGAAAAAGTGAAAAAAAAGTTTTCATTTTTATATTTATTCTAGTAGCGAAAAGGTGTACATTTTATATTAAGATTTAATTTATTTATGAATCATGTTATTATATTTTGATATTCCGTTAAAAAAAAAAATGCTGTTTTGAGTACACTAGATGTCGGGTAAGTTGAGCCAGGTCGACTAACTTGCACCCTTGAATAACCCGCTAAGAATAGCTTGAATTTTTAGTAGGTTTAGTTGTTCCCAATTCTCTAAAAGTGCCGAAATTGGGCTCATAAGAAGTGCTCACCTGAACTTGAAGCCATTTCGATTTGTATTAACTGCAATAGCGACTAGTTCTTACTTGTTGTGTTTTGAATAACATTTTTATTGTATCATCCTTTTGTCTTTATTTCATATTTTTCCACTTTTAAACCCCTGGCCCAACTTGCCGCTAGCGGCGTAGTCACATTTGAGACAATTCTCTGCGGTTACATATTTTCAATTTCAGAATTAAATAAATAACCCAGATATTCATTTTTTCAGTTGATCCTCATTATGATTAGTCTGTTTTTTATGGGACTTCAAGTGAAAAATTGTCCATCTAGCCCAGAATGTTGTTCCTGTACATCGTGTCGTTCCTATTACATCGTAGGTTTGAAGTGAAAGTTTTGTTTTTTTTTTTAAATGAATTATTTTAGTTCATTTTGAAAATAAATAACTTAAACGAGTTGTAACACATTTTCATCCTCAAAAGTAACGATTTGTGACTGATGACTTTCGACCATTTAATCGATTAGTTCGTCTATATTTCTCATCTGAACCTGATTTTGAAGAAAATAAGATCTTGTTAACAGGAAGCCTTTTCAGAATATTTTTGTGATTATAGCACATTTTATGAGACCTGCTGAAAAGTAAATTTTTATTGAAATCGCATCAACGAAAGTAAAGGTTCCCAAACATAATCTTCTTAAAGGCTTAGAAATGCCTAACACAGAATTGAATTCATTGAAATAGGTTGTAGCATAAACTTAGCACTTTAACTATAACTGCGCCAATGTTTTTTGAGTTGTAAGTAGATGAAATTCATGTTGTCGTCGTGAACGTCGATCTTAGCAAACGTAGTAACCTTGAAGTTATCGCTAACATGGCTTATAAGAACACTGAATACGAAAGATGTACAGCTGCATTTAGCTGACATGGGTTCGAAATTGTGAAGAGCAAAAAAGAAAGAAGCAAATTTTACCAACCACACACTTTTTTCCCCCATCTCCTTCGCAGAGAAACAAATTCACGGAGGTGGTGTCTTCATAGAGTCACGCATGAGTAACAACTTCCACTTGTAGATTTCCCTCTGGTGCCATAAATAATATTCTTCAGTGCTGTTGCGCAATTTTATTCGCCAAACAGTGCAAAAAATTAAGATATTTTCTTTTTTCAATTTTCGTCCCATCAAAAAAAGAAGAAAAAAACAGTGACAGGCAACACCTCGTTCTCTCAGAGTCTTATGCAACAACGAAATAGAAAACAATCAAAGCAGTCTCAAATGCCTTTCGCTTGGTCAGGTGTTTTGTTGTTGTTGGTCTTGATTTCTGCGATGTGCATGTCATTTGAAAATTTTTAAATTACTCGTCGATTATACGGTTCGGCGCTAAGTCCCGACGCAGACTCGGAGGGTTCACCAGTTTAAATAGAAACACTCTAGACGTCACAATTTTCCATACTTTGGCGGTACGTTTCTGCTAGGAAAATGCAATGCAAGCATTAAGTTTGGGACGATATTTGCTTCCATATTGGAGAAAAACAAAAACAAAAACAAAATCATTATCACTCAGCCGCTACGTTGCGTGGTTGCTGGTCGTTTTAGCTGACAGGAACGCGAGTAGAGGAAGGTCTTTCGAGACTTACCGATCGGGTTGATGAGATGGAACCTTACTGCGGCACTGAGACGAATGCGGAACGAGTGCACATTTACACGGTAATTGGGGCAATGGATCTACGTCCGGACGGTAAAAGGTTGTTTCCACCTACAAACTTTGAATTTGAATTGCAGACGCAGCAAATTTGCAGTTTGTTCTGCACTTTGTCACCCTCATTGTTGCGGTTATGATGTTGACAAACGGGCGGCTTGGAATATGCAGGCTAACACAATACACCGTAAGCTGATTTGAGGTTTAACAAGTGGTAAAGGGCATTAAGGGTGAGTAGGGGCCATCGCGGCCACACTACGCGGTGTTTGCCGGTGCCTGCTTGAGATGCCAGAGTTGAAGGTGCCAATATAATAGTGTAAATTCGATTCGAGTCAAAAGAAGCAAAACGTTTTTGCTTTCAACAGGTTCGTCTTTAGAGGCTGGCTCTTAAGTGGATACTCCAAGGGTTACCCTCTATTTTGGATTGACTTACATGATTAACAAAGTTTCGCAAAATGCGGCTGAAGTGTTGATTATTTCACAATTTGTCGAGGATAAGTGTGAAATAACACGATTTAGGAGATTTCATTCGAAAGACTTGATCTTGTTAACCGGATGAGTGCTGCTTTCGCTTTCGGTAGTGTATACTCTTACAACTCGCCAGATTTTTCTCAGAAAAAACACCATTTGGTTCACAAATAAAATTTGTTTCTCCATATTCACATCAGCTTTTCCAATTCTTTTAGTCATTCTAAGAAATATTCCAGTTTGCAATTAAGTTACTTTGATTTCTTTTCAAAATTAATTTAATTACTAGGTGAATGGTGAAATGGTTTCTTGCATTCTAGCATCTCACTTATTCAGGAATGGGTTTCTTTCATGTCTTTGAAGAATGCACTGATTCTCACTCCTTTAAGTTTGTGAAACTAAAAAAGTCCTCATAATGAAGGAGCTCAATTTTCCTGATACCTTTCATCCCCAATGATCTACAGCTAACAGGCATGACCACTGTCTGACCTAGACCCACGACACGTACAGCTGACTCAACCGCCGACAAAATGTTGCACCTTTCTTCAATCACTTTTACTAATTTTCACCGCTGTGCTAATGAAAGTCTTAAATGAGTTTCCATTAATCGCTAAAGACCCCGTCGCCCCATGATGTGTGTGTAAGTGTAAGTACGTAAAAAAACCCATCCGAAACCATTCGCTTCGTGTCTTGTTTCCTACACAACGCCATCGTTTAACGTCTCCATCGCCAGTGGAACAATTACAGCATCTGTGCTTATCTAAATACCCGGTCGTAGCTGATAGGGCGGCCGTTTAATTGGATGAAACAAAGAAACCCCACTGAACGTACCCGTACCTTCAAAACATACCTTGCATTTAGGGGATCCCGTGAAGAATCCGATTTCATAACCGATTTGTTTTACTTTTGTGTGTCCATTGATTGAATAGATTACGCCATGAATAGATCAGGCTTGAATGGCCAGCGGTGCCCGCATTGTTGCCCTGACAGAGACTGTGAGCATACAAAGAGACAACTTGTAGACGCAAGAAAGAAAAGCCATTACAATAGTACTCGGTTCGATTTGGCGGTCTGTTTATCTTCTCCGGTGATCATGCGGACTTCGGTTAGGCTGTGGTTACACTTAAGTAATAGATCGCCACACGTTATGAGTTGCAGGAAAGATTGATGCGTCAATTACGGGCCATTCTCCAAGCCGCGGGCCATAAAAAAAAAAAAAAAAACAGACATAAATGTACCTTCTCCTCTCGATGAGCAAATTTATGCATAAGAGTCGCTTTCGGTTCGATTTCGAATGAATTGTTGAAGTTAGTTTTGTGGTGTGTGAAATGGAAATGTAACTTAACCATAAAAACTGGTTTCGGTGAGATTTGGGTTCAATGACACCTTGAGATGGCTTAGAATTGAAAGAGCTTGGATTAGGCCTCAACGATATTGGTTCTTGATGAGTTTCTTTGGTTTTTGTTCAACGGTTTGTAGAGCTTAAATTTGAACAAAAAAAATTACTGTCGGGTGGTTGATGATGTGTGAAGAGGTGTGGTGGTTGTGTGTTGGTTTTCAATTTGCGGTCGAAAACTGAAAGCGTGATGAACTTGCACAAAACTCTAGTAGAAAAGTGTATCAACAGGCTATCAAAAAAAGAAGAAAAGAAACAGCAATATGGGTACATCAGAGCTATTTATTGCTACCGACGATGTTCTGGTAGTGATTTTACAAAATTTGAAAGACAGAAAGAGGGTTTGACGATTGGAAAATCCAAAGTGCATAGCTCCCTCTATCCAAGATCAAAAACAGCGATATTTTAAAAAGATAACGTCCATTGTTGCAAAATTGAAAGGGATTGATTTAAATACAGGGTTTTCCAATAAGAGGTGTCATTTTGATATTCAAAGAAAAATGACATTTTTTTGAGACAAATGATTGGATGTTTATTTTAATGTAAAAAGGAAATTATGCCATTAATAATAATAAATAATATCAGTCAAATGGCCTCGGCTATGCTTACAGAACCGTATCCTTTTCATGAAATTTCATATCACCAAATAGTAAAGTGGCTGTTGTATACCGTCAATAGCTTCACGAATTCCATCTTTAAGGTCTTGAATCGACGCTGAGCTGTCGGCATAGGCCTAATTTTTCACGTAGCCTCAAAAGAATAAATCGCAAGGTGTTAAATCACAAGATCTCGGTGGCCAATTGTGATCACCCCTTCTAGAGATAACCCGGTCCGGAAACTTTTCCCGTAAAAGATCGATGGTTTCGTTGCTTGTGTGGCACGTAGCGCCGTCTTGTTGAAAGTAAACGTTGTTCAGATGAATACCATCAAATTCCGATCATAAAAACTCAATAATCATCTCTCGATAGCGCAATCCATTCACCGTAACTGTTGCTTCAGCCTCATTTTCGAAAATGTATGGTCCAATGATCCCGCAAAACCATAAGCCGCACCAAATAGTTACACGTTGAGGATGGAGAGGCTTTTCAACAATGAATCTTGGGTTTTCCGAGCCCCAGATGCAAAAATGTTGCAATAAACAACATGTAGCCACCGAGGGGAAATGGGCCTCATCAGTCAAGATGACTTTTCGCTTAGATTCCGGATAATTTTCATACATTTCAAGGACCCAATCAGCAAAGACACGACGTTGTTGAGTTCTTGTGTTAACTGAACTCTATAACCCTTAAAAACCAAGTATTTATAAAATTCAAATTAAAACTCTATAATTTGAAAATATAAATTGAGTGTGAAAATTTTTGCTCAAGACATTCGTCCGAAGGTTTCACGAAATTTCAATGTTTTCGTAGTGTAAATCTGTCTTCAAAGAACCGATCGCTGCAAACCTGATCGTGGTTATCATTTAGAAAGTTTCGACTTCTGTCTGTAGTTAATTATTCATATTTACAATCTCTAAGAAAATATCTCGTTAACGGCAGACTGATAAGGAAGGGTTTCTTGAATTTTCTACTTTGATAAGATATCGAAGGAAACTCTCTATAATTTTTGAAACCCCTATTTCTCATCTAAAGGTTCTAACTCTCTTGTTGTTTCGAATTCGCATGATTGTTGTTCAGTAGTTTTTAGGAATCACAATGATGCTAAAGGTCAAAACAACATTTTCTAAATTTAAACCAATTTAGTGAAAAATGATGCATAAAACTTTCAAATTAAAAATTTCCAAAAATACTTTAAACACAGTTTATTTTTTCCATATTAATATAACCCACCCTTATTGAAAAAAAAACTTTTCACAACTCAGACCATTTTAATGGTCGAATGACCCATCGGGACAGTTTCTGCAAAAAAAATTGTTTTATTTTGAAAATACACTTAGTGAAATGGACTGTAGATGCAAAATACCTTGCTATGCGATAACAGCGTTTAAAAGCATATGGTCGAAGTCGAAATAGAACCCGGTGCTACAAGCTTAGGTTTGAAAACGTCTTCTAAGTAACTAACTCTGATTTCTATTGAGGTGATCAAAGGTGGCCAAAAGTTGAAAGAGTTTAAACCAATTAAGGAACTTATTATGTGAGGCAAATTAATTTTTCGCAAAATTGTACGGCAGATAGTTAAATTTTCGACATTTTTGTGTTGGCTAATTGATTTTTACAAATTAGAATATAATTAACAAGTTCTGAAACTAAATGTAATCGAAGGTCACATAGAGAAGCATGACACTACTAAAACTTTGATTGATGCCGTCGAAAAAGTGAAGTCGATAAACAAAGAAACAACAAAGAAAAATTGTAGGTCTCGGAATAAGAAAATATGACTGAGCTCAATGAATGAAAGTGACTTAAAGATCGTCTGAAAATTCGAAGACGAAGACTGTAAGCGAAATTCCTTTTCTTCCTAGCGTAGGTCTAAGTCTAAGACAATTCTGGCGTTTGATGTCGCATTTAAAGCTTCACTATATCGAATTCGAGAGCTAATCTTCTAGCTCAGTTTAGATATAAAACCGGGTCTGGGGTGGTTTTATAGATGCTAGAGGGCCACTCCACGCTGAATGAAGTATTAACTTGAGAAACACACTATTAACTCAATAAACACACGCACGCGCGAACTCGTCAAGCGCCCTTATAGTCAGATCCGTCCGGCGACCTTAACGCTCGACGACTGACTCACTTGACGAGCTGCATTGTGCAGCCCGTTTTCCCTTTCCTGAGTAAGAGGGATTTTCCTACTGCTCAACGGATGGGTTACATCGGGTAACAGAAGTTATGTGGGTTGGAATCTATTTAGACTTTGATCAAACTTGATTCGATTCCCGAGCTATGCTTATTGCTGATTTCCACAATTTAGCTAGTTAGCTTGTTAAGGGAAGAAAAGGGGATTTTAAAATTGTATCATGTAATCCTATTCGACTGTTTCAAGCAGCATTACCTTGTATGAGATTTCAGGACTATGTTTTAACTTTTGCGTAATCATTGACATGAAATTATCATTGACGATGTCATGATAATTTCAAGTTATTTATCGGTGGCACATAAAAGATAGTCACTAAAGAGAAAGTCCGCTGAGAACAACACAAAAAGAGTTCTTAGAAAAATTCATTTGGTTTCTTGAATTTCGAATCCCAAAAAGATAGAAAAGATTGTTGAATCACTGACGTGGGCCCATTCAGATGTGCGTTCTTAAACAAATTTGTGATAAATTCTATTGACTTATTTCTGTTTGTAAACCTGCTAAATTCTGTTCTACGACACTAACTTTTAATTTTCGTTGCCCAAAGTCTGGGATGAACTGGAAACGTATAGCAAGTACAATGCAGGTGTGCTAATAGACAAAACGAAAGCTTGTTTGTGTTTAGTTGTAAAAGTTCATTAAGGAACCATATACCAAAAAGATGCTGGGCTACCATTAATTTACCGCGTCGTAAAACAAATTTTATTTGGCAAAACATAATTAAGTTCCTGGACTAGTTTATTGTCTTTGAAAGAATTACTAAGCAATAGCAAATAATTTAAAAATAACATGAATGAATGCAGTAAATTTGCGAATAAATTTTGTTGCTGAAAAAGTCTTTCAAATTACTTTGAAAAATCCTTCCTGCATTCCAAAAACTACAATCAACATCTTCGTCGAAGGCACCTCAAGATTTTTCTCACTTGAGAAAATTCTGCAGACACCTCGAAAATTATTTTAAGCAGAGTAAGAAATATCGTCCCCAATTCACGGAAGATAAAGGACGTTAATCCCCAGGTAGGTCATGTTCCAATTGAAAAGTTGGTTATATTTTTGCAATTCGCAATTAAAACTCAAATATTTTATGATCAATTGTAAAAGTATGCTGTGCTGGAACCTCTAGCGAAAAAATATTCCCTTATTTATTTCCTAAAATCGTTTAAAAAAACTCGTCTGTCAAAGTTTCTCTGCTTTATTAAAAAAAAACGAACTTGTTTTGGTCGAGTTCAAATATGAAAATAAAGCAAAGCTCAAACAAATAAAGCCAAACAAGAATGTTCTGCAATGAAAAGGGTTTATTTCCACTCCACCCTATTCCTGGGTTAAATTTAATTCCTCTTTCACGTTTTTGTTTTCGAATTCACATTTGTTACCCAACAATTCTGACGGTTGCTAGTAACTTTGCAAAATAGTTCACCCTTAATACACTTTATTCTGTAAACGAAACAAGTGCCACGGTAGGTGCTTTATGAACTTCAACGTTGAAATTAACGCTGACGGAAGAGGTACCTGCAAAAAAAAACAAGAAAAAAAAATCAAAATACAAAGCAGTCAAGCGATAACAAACACGAGACGCCGCACTTTTCACCTTTCCACTACTGACCGTTGTTACACTTTATGTTCATATTTGCTATGCAAAAACAAAAAACAAAAAAAAAAAAAAAAAAATAAACGAAATATGATTTTTATGTAAATATGTGTACATACACAATCAGCCACGAGTGGTTTTGAGTGCGGCGACTGTGTCACCCAAAACAGGCGGCTACATGTGTAAATTCGCAAATTTGTACAAACGATGATGTTTACAATTATAACATTTGGGGTTTTTGTTTTTTGTTTTCTTTTTTCTTTTTATATTTTTTTATATTCCAATGTTGTCTCTTCTCACTTCGATCATTTCGGTTTTGTTTTTTGTGTAAAATATTACTGAAAAAGCAATTTCATTTAAGTCCTGACTTGGCAGTTCAATTAAATTACGCACTTATCCGAGGAAGTGTGGTTGACTTTTGATAAATGAAGCGTGATGTTAGCCAGGCCAAATGACACAGTTTTGGATGCGTTTAAGGTTCGTACTTGGCGAGGAATTTAAGAAGATTTTCAGTCGTTTTTACTTTCAGTCATAGATCTCCCACATTAAAATATCACTTATTAACTCTTATATCCAAAAGGGACTGATCCTTTTTGATTCTTACTTTTTTACACTTTGATCTTATCCATGAGGTCGAGAAACGACCAGCCTAGCTGATTTCTTTTTATTCAAACAAGTAGTTTTTCTGTGAGGACAAAACGTTGTGGACATTTAGTTCTACAGACATTTTGCCCATTCGAGGTTAGACATTAAATCGGCCGACTTGAATTTGGTTGCTTATCGTTGAAAAGGCGACTAAGAACCTAGAATTTCGCGCATACTTTTGCGTTCCGTGGTAAGCCTTTGTTCCACCATGTGACTTGATGCTAACGAGTTGACAAGAGTGACAGGTTGATGAAGATATTTGATAGTTAACGTAGAAAAAGTAGCCTTTCACAGAATGTCAAAAAATACTCTTCTTTATTGTCTTCATAGTTATCAGAAATTCAAGCGCTGGCCATAAAAAAAAACCAAACTCTAACTCAACAAAGGATATCCACCACCTCAGAGAACCCAGATTGTTTTTACTCACCTCAGCATCTAGAGGGATGGAATTAAATGCTGATGTATAATTGCCTTGCCTCCTTTTTAACTTATTTGAATTTATTCATTGGAATTCGCAATTTTTAAGATCTATGAACGTACTCTAAAAACACTTTATGCCACAGACCTTTTAAGGCTAAATGTATTCTTCTTCTCAAAGAAAAACGCACAAAATTACAAAAAAAATATCACAAAAAAATTTTTCTCTCCTTCGCTCTGCTGTTATCGAGTTCTAATTCATAGAGGCGTGTCGCGCTTCCCTCTAGCAATTCAGGTCACCAACAAAACCTCGTCTCAGCAAATGCAACCGCCAGCGAGACCCGAGAGCGAAATAATCGCGTCTGGGGATGGATTCGAATCTAAGTCTCATAAAGGGGACAGGATGCAACTGTTCCACTGCACAATGGAATCACGACGCAGGTGAAAGTTGTGTCAAGAGTGCGTTTTCTGTGTTAAAACCTTTTTTTTTATGGAAATATTGTTTCCATTACTTTGAAAACGACAAGAACTTGCGCTGTCCTATTTATGTGGAATTTAATTGTAACCGATTTAATGAAAGCCTCCCTTACCATCAGCAGGATGGTCGTGCTTTATGGTGTGTGGGAAATTGGAAGCTTTAATTGAAGCGTGATAGATTTCTGTCTTTGCATGCAAAATTTCAGAGATAAGTCATCGTCAAAAATGAGTTTTTTTTATTTCTGTTGAACTGAATACTAAACACAAAACTGCAACAACACTCATTTATTGGAACAAAAATCGAAATTAAACAAATAATATACATTGTAACACTTTCACAAACACATCCACAAGACCAACATTTCGGAACAAATCGGTCGGATTTTCAAACGCCTGTAGGCAGCGATTTACCGCGACACTAAGGAAGATTTTATTAGGCACAAAGTCAACAAAAAATAGAAATAATATACATTAATTGCAATCAGCTTGCTTTTGCTATAAATTGTTTCATGACAAGAACTACAACAATGCCAATAAACACGAGAAAGACGATGACGGTGCGGTAGGTTTCTAAAGCGTCCATAGCTCTCCAACGCCTCGAGGTACGATCGTTTGTATCTTCAATATTTTCTTAATCCAATGTAATTGTCAAATAGAAATTATTTGTTTTTTTTCTTAAGCTTCTTCAATGCAAACTGTGATTGAGAGAGGTTAAAATACACAATAAAATAAAAATACAGGGAACAGATTTGCCTTGGGTGCTTTGATTTTCAGTTCGAAAAAGAGAGGCTAGCAAATATCCTGCTCAACGATCTAGTCCTTCTCATTACAACTGAGCTCAAGGAGTCGTATAGGCATCACGTTTGGGATGAGGAGAATGCCATCGCTGTAATTCCACAAAGCACCTACATGTATGCAAAGAATAGAGCAAAACAATGAACTCCCAGTACTTCCACACTTCATACTCTGCACAGAAAAAGAAAACAACAAAATGCTCATTTACTTTTATATAATTTATTAATTTTTTCTTTACTATTTGATTCAGTGCATCATTTCATAAAATAATAAATATAGTTTTGTTTCTTCTTCTCAATTTTTTTGTTTTTCTTTTTTTTTGGTTTTGGTTTTCACAAATACATTTCATGTATAAATTGAATTTAAGTGAATTTACTCATTTAAATCAATACAAAATACTACGCTTCATTTTTTTTTATTTTCATTTATTATGTACATTCAAGTTGTTAAAGTAATAACTAGACAACTTAACCATAGAATAAAATTATTATTTAAACAAATAATTTGTGTGACTACTTTGAAAAAAGAAATTCAATAAAATATATTGTAAATTTTGTTTTATTTTTCGGTTTTGCCTCGTCATTAGTTTTGAATTTTTATGCGGCAGTTCTTTGTGTTAATTTGTTTTCAATCTAAAGAGAGAATATTTGTGTAATCAACTTTTTTTTTTGTTTGAAATGGAAAATATGAGAAAATTTCAAAAACATACTGTCCACAGATCGTTCGGATTGGCAGTGAAAATGTTGTTTTTGTAGATGTTAGAAACAGAAAAAAATAACAAAATATACGTGTTTTGTTAAATGAAAGAAACAAAAAAAAGGAAAAACGTTTTACCATCGACTGGCAGTGTGTGATTGTTTATCGTCTTAAATTAAATTCATTTCGTTTTCATTTTACTTGGCACCTTTTGGCTTGTTTAACATTGGCCAATATAATAAATATACTTTAAATATATAATTTTAAAAGTTAAATAAAAGGGATAAAGAAAAGAACAAAATATTAGAGCTTCGGTGGGCTACTTCACCAAATTACGAACTTGTGGTTGCAATCACTTCTTGTGGTGTGTATCCTTTCACCACAATTTGTGAGTGATACAAATTTTCTGTACCTTGTTGCTCTGAATTAGACGCACAAATTTTCCGATTTTCAATTTGTAGCTTGGCGAGATTAGCCTCTCTTTGTAATTTTTGTTTGTTTGCAAAGTTTTGTTGTGAAGGTCATCGGACAGACGCAAGAGTGGAATTGAATAGCCAGACAGATAACAACTCTGTTAAATCAAAAAAAAAAAAAAACAGAAACAGAAAAACATGCATGCGCGTTCTTTTTTATTGAATGCCATTTTTTGAATGAGAGCTCTTTAAAGACAAAAAGTTTTCGTTAACTAACTCTAACGTCTAGATTTTCTGTCAAAATGTACGAGTGTCTTATCTATTTTATAAAAAATTTTGTCAACAAATATAGAATTGTGATCAAATTTATTGCAGCAGTGTTTTTTCCAATGCTTAAAACTACTTCTGCATCGTTTTGAATATAAAATCAACAAATACTCGTTCCAGCTACGAGCAGTACGCAAAAATTTAGATTTTTGTTGGGGAGTTACAAAGCCAGTACAATAGATGAATCACTATTACTCTTTTAAGAACAAATTAAGACTTTTTGGGCTCAAACAAAACCCTAAATGAGTCAAAGAAGCTCTAAAATTAAACAAAACTGACCTGAGAGTGTTATCTGAGGCTTGTGTACAATAGATCTTATACGTCAACAGTCGACTCGTGTATTCTGGCCGACACAGTAACGACACCAGAACCAATAATCTTCACATCTTGGCATAGATAGTTGAGATAAGGCTGCCTGTGGATAAAAATGGAACGCGAACCGTGATCATCGATCTAATCTCTGTACCGAATGGATTTAGGACGCCATTAACCAAGAACTTTGTTATCGATCTGATCTTTCGGAGAGGATTAGTGAGGGTCAGTTCTATTGTATTTTTTTAATTTTAAATACGAATCTGCCTTTAAAAAATGTTCTCCGACGCAAGCAACTGATAAAATGGGCCATCCAGTGGTTTTTTTTTAAATCGTAAGTCATTTCGACTATGACAGCTGTTTTCCGCTCAAAATCTTGAGAGAAAATAAGTATCATACCTCCGCAGAACGAAATCAGTTCCTTGAACAAAATTGGAAAGTCTTGAAAACTTAATTCCAAAGTAAGTGCTGTGCAGCCTAAACAGTACGCTTTTTGAGAAAAAAATCGTGGTATCAATCGTCTTGGTGATGTCAATTGGCCGCCTCCGAGCAGCGATTTGATCCCTTTCTAAATTTGTTTGTGGGGAACCATAAAACACCGATGTTATAACCAACCATTTGAGAACCATTCTACACCTTAAGACGAATGTCATCCAGTGTCACGCAACTCGTGAGCTACATCCCGAAACCATCAACAAGACTTTGGAAAATTGGAGAATGGGATACTGTGAAGCCAGCCGAGGCAGCGACTTGAACGAGGTTGTGTTGCATAGTTAATAAAAATTGCTGCTTCTACTAAATGGAAAAGTTTAATTTTGTATTTTTAAAAAGAAACATGTATTTGGCCCAGGCGACAGCAACTGAACTGCATTGAACTCAATTAAAATTTATGGAACAAAGCTGACTATTACATTCATTACTTTGTAGTATATTCCTTCGGTATAGAAAACCTGATAATAAGAGTGAATATGAGTCTACTGTACGCTGTGGCAAGTGGGTGGGTATGAGTACCATATGCTTTTTTTTCCAGTTTTAGGTGGGACAACCCTTCCACATAAAACAAAAACAGTATTCGCAAAGGCTTTTAACATAAACAAAAATATTAGCTCCACAATTGTGTTAAAATCATTTTTCTCCTTAAAATCACACTAATCGTGACACTTGTGTCTTCCCAAACAATCAAACCTTTGCAAACATTTAAATAATAAAAAAATATTCTATTTCACTTCTGTTATTAGTTCAATTCACATTAGACTTAGATTATAAGGAAAAGGGAGAACAAAAAGGAAAATAAAAGACTTAAAAAAATAACCAACATCATCTGTACCTCACTTATATTATAAGTATTCATGTATATAATAATTGTATAAAGTGCGTTTCTAAAACCGATTAAATTTACAATCTTAATGTTAGTGTGTTACTTACGTGAATGAATCTGCATATGATGCTCATAACAGCGTTCATCTATATAACTTAATTTCTTTTTTCTTTCACCCTTACGCCAATAAAATCATCTAAATTGTAGTTATTTAGTTATTTTCCTAAGTTACATATAAAGTTATATGTTTTCTGTGGATTTTAATTTATTTTCTTTTTCTTTTTTTGTTTTCTGCTTCCATACTTAACGAATTTACATAATCCATTACCTAGGTAGGAATTGTATTTTCTTTTTCTTTTGTTTTTATTATATAATTTTTTATTTTTAGTTTTAATTTTCATGTTTTCCTTTTAAAGTACTCTCTTTTTTGTTTTCTGTTTTTTTTTTAATTAGTTCCCTATGATTATTAAATTAATTAGTTCTTATTCTAGGGTTGTTGTTGTTTTTTTTACGGGTTTAAATATTAAATTTTCCAAATTGCGTTTTTGGCTATAATTTGTTTTGTATTAGTTTTGAAATAAGTCTCTGCATTCATTCTGAAACTATTTATACTTTTCCTTGTTAATGATCTTTTTTTTTATTCGTGTATTATTTTTTAATTTAACACAATTTATGGGTGAAGTTAAACAAAATTAATTTTTTATTTACATTGTGCAATTAATTTTGTTTTTTTTTTTTCTTTTTTTGTTTTGGAATGTTGCGAAGACCACAGCTGGAGATAATGCTCATTTTTCAATGGTGGTCTGTGATGTGGAGAATTTGTGAGGTGGGGGTTGGGTGTACTCTGGTTGTGTGATGAGTGAGACTCATCAATCATTGTTGCTGGATTGTTTATTTTAGTCAGAGGACGAGCAGAAGTGTCTGTGAGAAAATTTCGACAGTTGAAATAATCATAAGAAATTCAAACTGCACTATTTTTTAGTTATACTGAGTTTTAAAAATTAATGCCGTCCAGCAAAGAGCTCTCTTTTTAGACGCCAGCGTTTGTTTTGAGAATGGGAGCCGCTTGTCAACAACAACTTTTAGCTGTTACTCAAACAGAATGATTTCTACCCCCATTTTCAAGTACTTTAAATATTTGTTTCAAGAAAAATAAGCGAAATACACGTTACACTTACATGCAGAGAATGATTTGAACGGACTCACAGGAAGTACCAATCTCTTATGTTCGGTTAACTCAAACAAGTGATGAATAATTAACAGGAAGACTAAAACCCATTTAAACGAGCGTGAAAAAAAAAAGAAAACCAAATATTTTGACTGAAGAACTTGCACTTTGATAACAAGATTTTCTTTTTTTTAACTGCCTTAATAACTAGCGTCAATATTTCTGCTTCCATTGCATTAAAAGTGTGAATCAAGATCTTGCTCTGACTAGGAACGTATATATTTCTATTAAGATGGTTTCCTCAGAATATCTTTAAAATTGTAGCATAAGCTTAGGTTTGAAGGTTAATCTCGTTAACGTTAATGACTCATTTAACTTTTTCCTGTGGATATTACGGACATCTCAAACAATCAAAACTCCAACGAAGTGGATTTCTTTGTCTTAAACAACCATTCAGAACATCAGTAATGTCGCACTTTCAAAAAATCTGTTTCCAAAGTTGCGAAAAGGGTCCTACTCTCGTAAATTACTAACGCTGCAACTAACTGCCTTCTGTTTCCAAATGCTTTTCATTTCAAACTATCAACAACTCTTTTCTTAAGGAATTTTATATGACTGTGCGAAGGCAACAGAGCCAAAAACAAATACCCACAAAGAGACTTAAAGGAGCAGAGTGCAATAGAAAAACTAATCTAATCCATTTTCGAATGTAAACAAGATAGCATTAAAACCCCATAAACTTGAATCGTTGTCTCGAAGTGCTCTATGTAAGACCTTTTTTTATGTTACTGTTATTTGTTTTTTCTTCAACCCGGAATATGATAATCCCCCATAAACTTGAAATGGACACTTACCCTTTCTTAACTGATGAAAGAGACGCTTTTCTTTTTTGGATGGGGTATTTTATCTGAAAACACTTAAACAAACATTACCTCCAGCCGAATGGATCCTTTCGCATCCTACCTACCCACCTTCGAATCGAATTGGACAATTTTACATTAATACCCTTCAACTAGAAATCAATAAATTATATGAAGTTAAATTAAAAATTGTGTGTTTTATGTAAGTGGTTCATTTATAACAATTTCATGTGAAATATCATCACAACACTCTCGAGATTTCATAGAACTGTACTATCAATTACATGCGCTTAGTTTTACATTTATACAATTGCATATTATTTGTATTTTAACTTTATTTTCGAAGGTACCTAATTTACAATAGTTTCTTCACCCCCACAATTGTTTGCTGTCTCTCAAAAAAAATTTAACGAAAATCGAAAAAACAAAAAACATTTCCTTTTTCTTTATAACTAAGTCCCCATGGGGCAATTGGAAGGATCAATAGGATTTCACTTGGTTTTACAAAAAATTAACAACATGAAATAAAATAAGAAAACTTGTTTGAATTTAAGGCAGTGATTGTGTGTTATTAAAAAGATTTGTTTGTCAATCCGCTTTGACGTTCTCATTAAAAGTGAACAATTTTGTAAAAAAGGAAAAAAAAAACAATAAAGAGATCCGAGTATGTTAAGAAAAACTCAAGATGAAAAAATGTCCTTTAAAAGTAATAATTGATGTAAACATTAGTTAAACATTTATACAACATATCACACAGTGGTTTCCCGATCGACGTGAATATACTCGACCGGCTGAAGCCCGTGTCAGGAAGCTGGATCAATGAACAGTGAATCCTTTTTGATGTCCTTTTTAAGTGTCCCATTGAGAATTGTTTTTTGAACAACGGATTTTTTACGCTTTCGAACTAAACCAAATATGCAGAATATTAAGCAGGCGGTTATAGCCGCCGCTATACAACCGAGGGCAGCAAATACCCCACCGGGTAATTCTAGAAGCTTACGCGCCGTACCACACTCCTCTTCAGACTCGTCAAAGCCCGAGGGGCAATTCGTGTGGCCTGAAATGAAATAAAAAAAACAGAAATGTAGAGAAGAGAAATGAAACGAATAAATTGAATATTTGAAATGAAATGAATAAAAAACAGAGAAGAGAAAAAACCAGCACACGATTGTTTTGTGCATGTGATGTGACGTGACGTGGGGTTTAATAGAAACAATTTAGCAAATCCTAGCCATTAGGCTTTCGTCGACGTAACATTTGTGTAATGGATGACGGCTTTAGTGAATTTAAAAATTCTTTTTTCCTTCTAATCCATTAGTGATACTTTGGGGAGTTAGTTGAACCGATTAAGCGATTTAAATCGATCGATTTGGTGGACTGACGTTAATATTTTTTTTCTTTTCTTTGTTCTGTGAAACATTTGGGCGTTTGCAGCAGATCGCGGTGATGTGAAGCACATCCCTGGAGAAAAGTTGTGAACATTTTTGCAATCCCATGACGCCGAGTGGGTGTTGTTACCGAAGTCGAGGTAACTTTGCAGAATTTCAAAAGAGGATTACTGTCTGGTGTCATAATTACATCAAATAAAAGAGATGGCTTGATTTATCCCCTTGAGCAAAGTTAAATGTCTTGTAAAGTTTGCTTTTTAGACCCAGAAGTTGTAAGATGCCAGGAAAAAGAGCACACATCGTATAAAACTCAATTATAATTTATCTCACTTGTCCCTGTAATATTATACTAAGGTTTGATTAGAATTTATTGCATCGCTTCAGGAGGCACTTACACACAATTTTACTAACTAGTTAGCTCATCTTTATTGCAGCTCTCAAATATAACTACTTCCTGAAGTTTCTTCAAATTAATAAAAAAAAAGATAGGTTTCAAGATACACTGTATCCGTCTGTCAGTCGCCCTTTGTTGGATCACTGCCAAAAGGAAAATCTAATTACAATTAGTTCAGTGGTCCTTTTCAAGTCAATTTGTAACTCATCCGGCGATGCACACTGCCTCCGCGCCTTCCTCGTTACTTATCCGCAATGAAGTCTTTTTGTGACTTCATTCATTCATTCCTTCAATTCGTTTGTATAGTGACACCGAAGATGCAGCGAAACGGAATGACGAAAAAAAAAGAAGCGCGGCTAACCGAAAACTAAAAAAAAATATCTTTCGCTTAGAGGTGGATTGGCGTCCGTATCGTCTTCGCACGTACCGAAGCCACTCATCGCCATACCGCAATGCCAGCAAGGATTCGGCTCTGCAAAAGTGCAATAAAAATTAGGCACTTCACCCTCTCTCCACCGCCTTCTGAGCCCGGTGCAAGGACAGCTCTCCAAATGATGATGGCTGCTCGCTACTGCAGCCAGCGATAAAAAGAAATGAAAATTCATCTTCATCCGCAAGACAAATTTACTCGTCCTTGTGCCTCGCGCGGCAAAGACGCGGAACGGCACAACACGGCGCCGAGGCGTCATTGTGGCACCGGCAGAAGCCCTTGTAAGTGGCGGAAGTGCACATAATTTCCTTTTTTTTTTCTCGCTTTTTCTGTATTTTTAATTTTTATTTCCCTTCCATGTTGGCGGGGCGGATTTTGCACCCCCTGCTCCCGAGTGGGGTGGGATGCATTTGGATACACACGGTAAATGCTTATAAATTATGTAATGGAGTGTGCTGAGTGAAAAATTACGGTGAGAGGGAAGGGGTAAAAAAAGATAGCAACAATATAATGCACTTACCGTCACACCACAAGTTCCCAGCAATGCATGCATCAATTTCAGGACATTTGTATTCACAATCCGACTCCTTTGGATAGAGGCCAAATTCCCCGAGTGTGTCATTCCCTGTTGATGAGGCGTTGCCCTGCAGGTCCAGCTGCTGCAGGAGTGCTGTTCGTGTACGATGTATCTCCAGCCATGTGAAGGCTATGTCGCCGGGCTCCTTGAGAATCGGCTCGAGGACAAGACTCACGGGTCTGTGGGAAGCGAGAAATTGTAAAAACATGTGTTTTAGGATTAAGCAGAAAAGTTTGTCGTGAATAAATTTAATAAGAACCGCAAAAAAAAAGAAACCAACAGTGTAATGCATGGTATTCGAGTTTTCAGGAGTTTTTGCTACTTGGAGCGAAACTGGCTTCTCTCGGTCGTTGCGACTGAGTTTATCGTCGTAAATGAGTTTGGGGGGTTGTTCTTCCGGGGGGAATGAATATACATGAATTTCGGAAGTTTCCTCAAGGGTCGACCAAAATATTGGCTCGTTGTCAAACAGTTTCTTGCGAATTTCGAAGAGGCTTGTGCGTCATTTATAGACAAGTGAAATTAGCTTTTCGTATCGAGATCCAGAGTCTATTAGGAGTGTTCTTCAGTCGAGGCTCAACCTTGGCGGACGTTATTAGCATATCAATTCAAGTTGGTGGGAACAGAAGGACTGAAACAATAATTTGAAAAAATTGTAAGTCATGACTGGCGGCTGTCCTTGAATTTCTGAAAGGATCCAAAATTTAGGAAGTATGTAAATTAATTTTTTTTTATTGAAATATGAAATTTAAAGGACAGTGTATAAAATATGGAACAACACATTAGCTATTGTTGGAAAATTCATATTTTTTGACACAGTTTTTCGCGTACCCATTTTAGTAACCATAAGCAGATTTTTAGCAACCACAAATGGCGACAAAATCAAATCTTACAAAGATAAATCGGTCGAACGTGGAAGGGAAATTTTGCCCATGAGTTTTAAATCTGAAGCAGTGAAAATTAACCCTTTGCAATAGAAGTATTTTTTCTTTCAATCATATTACCAATCCACGGCATTAGTTGTATTGTATATATTTTAATTGATTATGAATACGAAAGCCGCAGCCATCATTTGTCACCAAAAGTACGACTTGTTTTTGTTCTTACGTTAGGAACTGCACATTATTTACATTTTCTCGGTAGAGAAGCCTTCGAGAAGTTAAATTTCTAAACGGCTCCAACCTCGAGTGCAAAGGGTTTAGATTAGCCCCTGTTTTCAAGTTCCCATTACATAAATTCAAGTTTAAAAGGGCAATGATATTCACGTCATCGGTAGAGGGAAGCTTTGTTTTTCCCAAAAATTAAAAAAAAAAAAATATGAAGCTCAAACCTACGATTGGTCTACCTTATCGCAGAAAATTGATTACCCTCAAGAGCTTCTGTGTGACTTTAGTGGCATCACATACCATACACGATCTTCCAACAATTGCCAATGGCTCCCCGCCAATTGGGTTCTCTACTCCAATGCAGAGAAACGAAGAAGAATGAGCCTTTTTGTGCTTCAATGACAAAAGACATCTACCAATGCCGCTCCCAACAAAGAAAATGTATTTTTCCAACGTCTGATGTAGTTACGGGTACGGAGAACAAGTACGAGTACGTATTTCACCTCCAGCTCCCGGTCATACACCGAAATTCAATGCAAATACCAGCCACCCGATGGTAGCTGGTGCTCGCCGTACACGAAGGCCTCCTCAGTAATGAAGCAAGAAGCATAACAACGAATAAACACGGATATCCGGAGCCGATCCTAGCTCAGTGCAGCCACTCCATTCAGCTCATCCAGTTATTATGTCCATCGTGCCCGCAGCCCCAATAAACCATACACCCATACACCCATACACACCCGTCCAACCGAATTGCCACCGACATGACAAGCAAAATCGAATCTCATTTATTACGACATCACCTGAAGGATTGAAACAAGTTTAAGACCCGTGTATGCACACACTCATCCTGGGAAAACATAACCGAGCGAACAGGATCCAAAGGACACCCGTTGGTATCATGGAATTTTATTGTGATCTAAGCCCCCTCGGGGACATGGCCGAATCACTTACTTATTTGTGAATAGCGGTTGACCATTCGCCCAATCCTCGGAGAATATATGAAGTGATGTGGGCCGAGGACCGCTCTGCGCCGGACATATAACTCGCATAACTTTTAATGGCCGACCGGAGTATATCATTAGACGGTTCTTGGTGTGACATCGCATCGCATCCTCGGACGTTGGGTCGACGGGCAAATACGAGCCCCAAGTCTGCACGAACAGGCTGCGCTCCAGCTGCTGTCCCTCGATGTACCACGACAGGCCTTCACAGCTAGTGTCTTGCGACTTGAGTGGATACTTGATTTCGTCCTCGCCGCCGGATCCTTTAAGTTTCAGCCGTTTGCGGCACTCCGGCACCCGCTTGAACTCGTACGACGCAAAGAAGTACACATCGGCAAAGTCCTCCGATATATTTAGGCGGGTGACTGTGAATGTCAATTCCATAATTCTCGAGTTCGATATAAATGTTAGAGGGGCGTTGTACAGGGCGCTGGTGTTATCGCAGAAGCATCCGAGAGGTATCTTTACGTCCCGGAATGGCACATCGTAGAGCTTCAATTCGGTGATCCGGCCATCCGGGTCAATTTGATTGCATTTCGGTCGACCCGTGTGCAGGTCCGAGTCAGTCGTGCACGCCGTTCCCTCGCCGAAGGACACATTGTGGAGAACCAACTTAACACGCTCCGATACACCGGCCTCGAATCTATACAGGCACGTCAGGTTCTTGGCTCCGCCACGGCCGTAAAGAAAGACGTTCCGTGGCACTTGTACGTTGCCCTTCCGCTTGCGGAATATCCTCGAGCACAGTTGCGGCACAGGATCCTCACCCCGTCGGCCGGGCCACAGTTCGCCGCCCTGTTCGGTGTCGACAAACTCGTAGTTGAGTGCGAAGGTGGCCGGGAAGAGTGCAGTGCCTGTGTGGGTGTGGAATTCAATTTTCTGCAAATAGAATCAGAAAAAAAGGAAGAAAAGTAAAATTAGAGAAAGCGGTAAAAATTGAAGACTCCACACACATGAGGGGAGGAAGGAAAGGGAAATTTATTTACTGTGTTGCTACATGATGGTGGTGGTGGTGTGTGTCTGCAGGTACAACCGTGTGGGTCGTGTGTACATCCTGCTGCGGCGGCGGCAAGGAGCCAAAAACGAGGAACGTAAACATTAATTTCCCTAAGGAGCGAATATTTGTCGGTTGACTGCAGTTTTCAAGAATGGCTGTGCCGTAGTGGCAGTGGGAGGAGTTTAATTAAATTATTTTTTTCTATCGTCGTTACTTTTTTTCTCATTTTTTATTTTTTTGCGCCTTAGCCCACCCTCGAGTCGAGATGGAGCCATCCATCGCCTCTCTTTGTGAGTTGCATTGCCAGAGTCAAGTGTTTAAATTTGACATTAGCACGTCGCAGAGTTTTGTTGGCACAAGCGGCACAAAAATAAAATAACAACTTTGAAATGTCCACAGGCGGATGCAGGGAAGGAAATAAATAAAAGTGGATGCTGGTTGGTGGGGTACTGTGTACAAGCCAGTGGCAATTGAAGCTGGCTTTGTGTGTTTTTACCGGAAAATAAATTGAAAATGGATGCGCAAATATGCGCCCTTAGTCGGGCATCGTGCAACGGAATGCTGTGTTGTGTCATTGACCAGGATTTGTGGAAAATCTGGTCTTAGGGCATATTAATGCATGCGCCAATTATGTTTGTGACTGAATTCCTGCTTAATTCAGGAATTGCTTTGTGCGGTGAAGGGCCTTTTGGATGTCAGTTGCTTTTCTATGCTCCTGCTCCTGCTTCTGATCCTCCTCTACAACTGCTTATCGTCGGTGCTGAGTAGTGCCTGGACCTACTTGTGGCTCGTTTTGACAAGAATTTAATTTGATACCGTTTGTGTTTTGCGTCTACACAGAACGTAGTGTTCTTTGAAATTCACCCGAATCGCCTTAGGGGCTGCTGCACGATATTCTCACGGCATCCGGTCATGAGCAACGACTCTCCGCACGCAACGAAAATTCTAAGGTAAAGTTCATTGACCATGTGCGGTTTTTGAGGTTCTGTCTGTGCACCACAATTTTGAGCTCATATGGCTAATTGCATGGGTCTTGTATTTCTTTTCAGATTTGATGTGTACTGAGACTGAAGTGAATTAGTCGCGGTGTGAGTAAAGATTAAATTATATCTTTTTTGAAATATGAACTCTTGCTAGTTGAAAACCAAGATTGCCGATGAAAGCAACTCAAATTGAGTTTAAATTTATTAACAGAATATAACGAACATCATTTTCGAATGTTTTACATCCAGTGGCATTGCCCCACGAATTGAGTGCTCTCGTAAAAACTCAATAGCCCCTTATTGGAAATGACGTGTCAGTCATTCTCTATTGTTATTCTAGTAAAGTTGAACAGGAGGTGTTGCTTGATCTCTGTCAATTTCAGTTTAGACAACTTACACTGGCAAATTAAAATGAATTAAAGATTCAGTTACAAGTTTTGCACTTCAAAGTGGATCAATCCAACGCAGATTATTGGGGTTGAAACCTGTTCAGCAATTTGAGTAAGCTCAAATATAATTCATGACCATAATCTATTTATTAAGAAAATAATTATATTTAAATTATTACTTTACCACTATATTGTTCACTTAGCTCTCGTTTCAATTTTGCTTTGTCATTTAATGATTTTCTATTTCAACTTACTTTTATACATACATTTATAACATACATATGAGCCGTTCAGAGCACACATCGATTAACTCCATAAAACAAAAATTTGAAAATACAATACGTTTTATTCAAATAGTTATCATTTAATGGTCAAAGAGTTATCTCAATTATCAAGGAAAGATATTGTAAACACAAAAGTAATGATTTTACCAAATGGCACTTGAATCTAAACTTTTTCTAAAAGTGGAGTTAATCGTTGCGTGCACTGAACGGCTCATATATCTCCTGTTATTTGTGTACAAACAATAAAATGAAATGAATCATTTTAAAAAAAAAATTCAAGAACTTGGTAATATAGGATTATTTACTTTTTAATTAGATTTCTTGTTGACAAAAAATTAAAATGTTAAAGTGTGCGGATGTTTTTCTGTGTTGAATCCTTTTAGTTGGTTTTGTTCTTTACTAAAAGATCACCTTAACAATCGCTAAAACTTCACGAAATTGCTCAAAAACCAAATTCTCAAACCAATTTGAGTCGAATCTGAAGTTAAATCCGGTGCACCTACCGTTTTCTCTAGTCAAACTATGGCAATACAGTGCAATGGTTTGTGTCCAAATAAGGAATTTTCACCAAGATCGGTGAATTCACCAATATGGGAATAGAAATATACGTGGAAAAGTTTAAATTTATGTTTTTTTTTTTAAACCAAACAATTTATATTTTTTGTATTTTTGACTTTGAAGTGGTTGATGATCTGACCAGTAGAGATGAGATAGATCACCACAATAAAGACAGATGTTACCTCAAAAAGGCGTTCTTTGTATTTATTTTTAAGTGCAATACATTGTAAGTTTTGTGATTTGTTTGGATGGAGTATCCACTTTAAAAGAAAAGTGGTCAGAGATTTTCAATTTAACAATAACTTTGTGACACCGTAATAAAAGACGATGTTATAAATCAACTCTGAAAGTTAACAAATTCGGTAGAGAGGTAATGTCTTAGCCGTAATATTGGGTGTTCAAATAAAGGCTGCAACAACTTGTTGGCAGAAGGCTGAAATTTAATATCTCTGCATCTGACAATACATATTACAGCTTGTGAAATCTAACACTTAAGCTTCATTTTGTTAAAAAACATTATTAAAATATTGATTTTTTCTAAAAAGTTATTTGCTTTAAAATATGAGTGATACCGTAACATTATTCTAATATTTTGCTCTTTTTTTAGAGAAAAGGCTGCTGACAAAATAAATGAAGTTTATGCTATGAAAAGAAAAACTGCGGCGAAGTGGTTTGCTCTGTTTGTCTATGTTAAAGATGCGCCTCTCTCTGATCGACAAGTCACTGAAAAAGTCGATGAAATCATGGAAAAAAATGCAGCATGACAGCCAACAACGTGTTTGCACAGCAACAATTATCAATCATTAGAAGAAAACTAATTACACAAAGAAGTTCGATGGTTGAGTGCTACATGAATTAACAGTGAACAATTTAACATATCAAATTTACATTTGCAATTCAGTGCTAAAACAGAAAGAGATCGAACCCTTTTTGAAGCGAATAATTACGGGCAATGAAAAGTGGATCGCGTACGATAATATTATGCGAAAAAGATCATAGACGTAGAAATGTGTAGTTTCGCAAACGGTAGCAAGATCAGGATTAACATCAATCGCAATACTGTGTGTCTGGCAGGATTGTAAGTAAATTTCTCATTATGAGCTTCTACAACCTAGTGAAACGATTGATTCTGTTCAATACTACAAAAAATTAGTGAGACTAAAGAAAACAATTCAGTTAAAACAGACGGAATTTATCAACAGAAAAAGACGTTGTATTCTATCATGACAGCGACGGAGCATATACAGTAGTTCACAAAATTATTTTTGTTTTCTAATGTTGCTTCATGTTTGTTCTTTGCTGCTTTAAAATCTTCAAGCAATGCAAAACGCTGATGGTTTGCTGACTGCGATTCGAAAGAATTCAATTGTCTAACTTTGAAACTACAGGGTGTATCTGCTCACCTTACACTGTCCATATAAACTTTTTACCAATAGAAAATGAATTTCGCTAACATCTAACACACAACTTCGCTGATCGAATTGTAACATTAACTTTTTTGGGAAACCCCTTTGCCATTTACATACAGTGCTCTACAAAAGTTTGCGTACGATAGAGAAATCTGGCAAAAAAAGGCGTTGCTTTGCTCTTTTCATGTATACAATTCAAAACAAATTGACATATGGTTTGGGAATAAACGCCCTTTTCGCCAGATTTCTCTATCATACGCAAACTTTTGTAGAGCACTATATTTACTTTCAAATCCAAAATTGAGACAACAACGATATTGAAACATGTAGCTTTGGAACTGTTCAGAAAATTGATGAGGATCATATGTCCGTAAAATGTCGAACGCCAACCCTACAGTCTACGTTGCATGTCAAACGAAGGATGGACAAATGGATACGTTTTACTTCGGTACAAATGGGGCGGCATTAAAGAATCATGGCAACGTGGTCTGAATTTTCTGACTGACCTTCTGTCCTAAAAGCCCTGTCAGTCAATTTATTGAAAAACATTTCTAAGAAGAGCACGTGCATTCTCAAAATTAATTTATTCCTTCAACGACCAAAAACTACAGACGAAGTTTGCTAACTCGTTGAATCGAAATTCTCGCAATTCCTCGAGTCGTAAATGAACTTCATATTTTTTTACGATGCACACAAATTCAACCGCTTTTAGCACCTTCTTCCGTTTTAATTTCACAACAGTTGCATAATATTCTCATTCGACACTAAAACAAATATTAAAAAGCCCACAGTGCGCTTAATAACTCTTTCGCTTGATCACAATTCCAAAGTAATAAAGTTCTTTGTTTTTTTTTTGAACGATTAAGAAATATACATATAAATTCTACTCGCTCTCAAATAATTTATTTCACTTCTCTGGCTCTTGGACAACTGTTACTTAACCAGATAACTTAAGCGAAACAAAATAGGGATAAGGAAAAAATCAACAATTAAATCGCCATAAACAACAACATCAAATTACAATTTTACGAGCATTTATTTTTCAATTAATTCCAAACGAAGAGGAGGCAAAGTCGGCGTTGGTGGCGTCGTCAGAGGCGTCGACAGTCAGCACTTTTGCTGCTGTTGCCACTGGCATTGGCGTTGCTCCTGCTGGAGCAGATTAAGTTTTCTCTGGATGCTCCAAAGTAGACGACGACGACGACAACGATGGGAAGGCATCAGCAGCAGCGGAAAACATTTTTAATTATTTGTTTTTCCTGCATTCAGTTGCCGAAGAGTGAATTAGTGGATTCAGGATATTAGAATGGGTAAATAAAAGTAATTTCAGCTGAAAAAGGCTTTTCCTCCTCTTTTATGTACACCCGGGAGTCACTGGGAGCCTCAATAACGAATTCTACAGAGAGGATAAGGATTCGCTCTTCGTTGGATCTTTTTTTAAAGTTGATTTCATCAGGAAATTCTCCACTTGCCTTGCATATAGTTCGTGGATATCTTTATTATGTTATACCTATGGATTCAGCTGCGCAAATGAACGACGATAACACATGCCACTGCAAGAGTGCAACTGCAGAAGAGTAAATTAATTATTCACTTGATCTAAAAGAGGGCTTTTCATGCTGCTGGGCTTGTGACAGATTTTGAAAAGGTATGCGTTTTTAATTAGAATCATAGGAAACGCCTTGGCTTGTTTTTAAATTCACATTTGTACGGCTGTTTCTTATTTTGATAAATTTGATAACAGTAGGTCAATTTGAAAGGCGTTTCGTTTTAACGCGAGTGACGGAATATAATTTCCAGAAATCCGGCAAAATGATTTCTGACAATTTGTTAAAGCGCCTCTAAGAGGGCTCACCATGAAATCAATATTTTTTAGCGAAATGTCTACCGATGTGGTGACCCTAAGTCACCATATTGGAAAATTGCTTATTGTCTTTTGAAATAATATTGGAAAACATTGCTAAAGTTGGTTTTTCATTCTGCATATATTTTAAGATAACTATTATAACTCCATTTGTACTTTATTTGATTTGTTTTTTTATTATTTGTTCGATTTGTTCACAAGGTACTAACATGACATGCCACTGATTTTTTCCCAGTGTTTGTTGCAGACGTTTTTTGATCTTTGAAACTTGTTTGTTTTGAGGTGCGGCATATCATGAGACTTCATGTAACATCGTTTCCGCTTTCCAGATATGTCAGCCTTGTCAAATGACACTATTTCACCAACGATACGCTTAAGGACCCCTAATAAAAGCCAAAGGTGACTGTGAGACATTGTCTGGGCGGATAAAGCCGGAAAACAATAATGGCGGTGTGTACAGTCGAACTCCCTCTAAGTCGAATTTCCCTCTAACTAGAATTTTTTCACCACATTTTGGTATTCCCCTTCCCAATTTTTCATACAAAAACCATCCTCTAAGTCAAACTCCCTCTAACTGGAGTTAATTTTGATATCCCGTGAAATTTCGACTTAGGCGGATTCGGCTGTATATGTTTTTTTCAGTAATACATTCCGAACTTTTTTTTCATTTCTACGCAGTATTTCCGTAACGAAACAAAGTCAGTTTGATTGGGTTTGCTTTTCAAAATTTTGTGAAAATTACTCTCGACCCTGAAACGTTGACCCAAAGTCACCGGCTGGGCGGATTAAGGTTAACAACAAATTCTTCCAAAAGGATCAGACAACACAACAAAAGTTGAGACACACAAAAAATCCAAAAAGCAGCAAAAACTCTCCATAAAATCAAATTTAAAGCAATTGACGATCATCATTCTTGATTCCATTGCTCGGTCCAAGTCAAAAATTAATCCCATTAGAGAGCCCATAGACCAAAATATACCCACCTACAGCTGCCACGTCAAACAAGCTGAGTGGGCTTTATTAGAACCAGCAACAACGGATCGTTAACTACGTCAATTCAGCTCAGCATCCTTTCCCACAAAATACAGATTTCCATTACCGAAGGATCCCAATTCACCACGACCAATCAAGCATCCCAATTTTTGTTTTTCCTCATCGAACATAAACTCCTATTCGAGATTCTCAGTTCTCGGTTCTTGAGGATATCGTAAAAATTAACTTGCCGTCAAATGAATACTTCAACCCAAAAAAATAAACTCACTCGCCGTTCTGTGCGTAAGTGTAACCCTTCAGCCGATATCATGAGCAATCCAATCAAAGTCTGTGCTTAAGAAAACCATTCCACATATCCCTGATTCCAACCGGAGGATACGAACAAAAAAAAGGGGGAAATGAATATACTACATGCACGATATTAGGTTATTTTTTCTTATAAATTGTTGGCCTTTTTTGGCCGAGACGGGGGAGAAAATGAATTTGGTAAAAATCAAAATATCATATAAAAGCAAATTGGGCGAGAGATCCCTCTATTATGTCAGGTCCATTGCACCGCCCAATCAGAGGTCAACCCGGGAACGGTTGTAAAAACCGCAAAACATCATAAGCCCCCGATCAGCACCATCAGCAACACATGAGCGATGTCCGCCACAAATTGCGCTCACAATAATGCGATACGACCAAATGGTCAATTATTAAATAAAGTGGTAGTTGGTACTGGACCAGAGACCAACGACCAGCAAAGACCAGTTACCGGGGACGATGTTTTAGTCAAAATCCTGCTGCTGCTTAGTCAGTGACCCATAAAATCGAGGCGCGGACCGGACCGTACCCGTGCCAGTGCTCGTGCTGCTGCTGATGGCCGCTTGTCCAGCGCTCAACCCTTCACTCAAAGGCAAAACCGAAACGATATAAATCAAAGGATTTGCGTTATTAAGTGGTTAGATGCCAACGAACGAACGCACATACACGTACACATCAAATAACCACACACGCGTAGCCGCCCCGTCATGCACATAACACAGCAGGGCATAAAGTCGGGCAAAATGGGGGAGAGGGTGGGGGATGAATAAAATGGCTCACCAAGTCCCTTCCGGCGCTGACGTAGCTCTCCAGTGGACTGCACGGCCGAAGTTTATGTCCTCCGACGCTTGTTATGGCAGTGTGATCGCATAATTTTGGTGTTTCATAGTCATAAATTTCCAGCATAAGCCGTCGTTTGTTTTTTCCAACGCCGCCACCGCCGCTGGAGCCCGCCACCGATATCCCAGTGCTGCCAACACCAGCAGCCGCTCCGCCGCCGCCGCCGCCGCTCGCCTTGTCAGCTCCACCGGCTGCGTCTTTGGAGTTCTTATCAAACCGAGTGTTGGCGATGTAGTTGAAACTCTCCTTGACGCCTGTCAGGCCATTGCCTGCGGCTGCCCCGCCGCCCGGAAACTTCTGCTGCTGCTGCTGCAAGTAACCGCCGTACTTGTTCTCCTGGTTGAATATGCTCGACTGCGTGGGCCCGTAGATGTACGTGTCCACCGGATTCCAGGCGTTGTCTATGTTGACGCGGATGCTCTTACCGAACTTCGGATTCTGCGGACTGTAGTAATAGCCGCCGTAATTATTTGTTTGGTTAACAACGTTGTTGTTGGTGTTGCTAATGCTCTGGTATTTGTTGTTCTGCTGCTGCGAAGTCGAGGAGTGCGGCGACAGTGTGGTCGTCGCTGTCATCTTTATTGGTACATACGTCCCATAACTGTCCCACATTCGTAGTCTTGTTATCCAGGGAGGCAGATCGGCCTATATTGTCAGCCAACAAAGCCCGATGAGTACATAAAAAGAAAGGAAAGGGAGAGGCAACGTTTCGTTATTGTTGAAATTATTATTTTCTATCGCATTGTTGGCTTTTACATTAGATACTCTTACTTCACAATTCACACATTATCTACACACACATTCAGCAGGACTCACAGGAGTTGGCTTCCACTCAAGTGACAGGCGAACATAATATACACCAAACAAAACTAACAACTTTCCACAGCGCACAATGCCAAAGTTGCACAGTGCACAAAGAAAGAAACGGAGAAATGCGAATAAAACAAAAACATAAAAACAAAACAGAGAGAAAAAAAAAGAAACTGAAAATGTTACGGAACAGAATAAAAGCATAAAACGTTGCAGCAGAAGCTTTCGCTGCATAATGCAACCAACACACACTCACTCCCATGGGGGTGAATGAGATCCAGAGGTAACTCACCCTTCCTAGCGTGTTATTATCGTGTATTGCTTGCTGGAGTATCTGCAGATTGTAACTTGTAAATGATAACCAAATCAGGTCGCCAGGATATCCATGGAAGTGGTAGGTGCATGTCGTATTCGGCGGAAGTGTATGACGCGGACTAACAATCCGACCCATCCTGCCGCGGCGAGAAAATAGCACATCATCTGTGGACGAAAAGAGAGAATGTGAGAGTGCTAAATGAAAAGCGGAGATTTTTCAGATCATACATAAGTGCAAAAGTTTTGTAATGCCATACTTTTATCCCACACAACCCCCCCACATCCACACAGCCACACATCATCGTCAACGTCGCCGGCGTAGCCGCCGTCACAACTTGCACACTAGCGAATGCGGCAGGATTCAATTGAAGCTTGTACTTTGCAATTAACATGGCATAATAAAGTATCTACAATGTGTTGTGGTTGCTTGTTGCAACAGTTGTTGCATTCTTTAAATTTACCAGTTTAATAAAATAATGCGGTTTAATGCTGAGCTCGTAATTATTGGGGTTAGCGTTTGCGGGTGGAGGCGGAGATGTGTTTTGATGTTGAGTGGAGATTAAGTGTGTCGTTGAGGATTATTTGTTGTACATGTACTCAGGAATGACAAAAAAAAGAATATTAATGCATGCTTAGACAGTGTACCGTGAGAGCGGTAGAATTATTTTATTTTGGTCCAAAGGGCTTTGTTTAAATAGGAGGGCATGCATTACGTCGGTCTTAAGATCGAAAAAAAACCGGTCTAGGGTTGACTGTCTTTGCATGGCATCCCACTACTCCTCATTGAGTTCAGGTCTTTTCGCCAAAAAAAAGGATTTGTTTGTCTTTAAAGTTTTGAGAGTGAAATTTCCAAGCACTTTGAGAAGTTTGCAAGTTTGCACTTCAGATTCCAAACGATTTCATTTAATTTCATGTTGTTTGTTTGAAAACTTAAAGAACTTAATTCAAGTTATTGTAAAATAACTAAAATTCAATAAATGAAATATTATGTAGAACAAAGACATTTCGAACAAGAACTTTGCAATTGTTTGTGTTTTTTACTTACTTTAACAGAAAATAAAAGTTGTCGTCGTATTTAGGGTTAGAGAACTTCGAAAATAAAATAGTCTTAAAAGTTAGTGGACATCTAATTCACTCAAATGATAGAGAGAAATTATTTCATTCTAGATTTCGAATGAATTTAATTTCACTTTACGATTTCGAATTCGAATTCTGTACAGTTTTTATCATAGCCTTAGTGTTGCGAACTTATCAAATGTAATTCTGCTCTTGGTAGCTGCCAGAAGCGCTGAACCAACTCACTCACCGGAAATCGTACGAAACTACTTTCTGTTATACAAATCGAACGAAACTCAAATTTAATCATCGTAGCAGGGGAATCGAAAAAGCGCGTCGACGGCGGAAACCAAGGTTAAAGAATTCTTTTATTTTTCCTTAAATTACTATTTATACAAAGAATTTCTTATTTTGTTTTTAAGTTTCTGTAAAGCGCTTACTAAACGCCCAAACAGCGTTTTTTGAAACACGTCGGCGTCGTTTTATTTGCTCAATCTACGTGCAAAACTAAGAATCAGTGAATGGAAACCTTCCTCCACGTAAGAGAATCTTATACGAGTATATTTAAGGAATGTCTTCGTCCTGTTGAGATCGAAATTGTTCGTCGTGATTGTACACTTTATGCTATTTTCTATGCAAAAATGCCGTGAGAAGGCTCTTTGTTAAAGTTATTACCTGTTACCTGAAAATGTTAAGTATTTTAGTTCGTTCTCAATATCAGCTTAACAATTCCATGAATCAATTTCTTTTATGGTATTAAATAATGTCTAACGTAGAACGATGCTAACGACTTTTGAGGAAGTTTAAAAAGGTGTATTCTTATTAAAAAATATCATAAAACATTTATTTTGAATTGTCTATAAAAAAAAAACACCTTAAAGATTTGTGATTGAGATCTGAATTTAAAAAGGGAAAATTAGATGACCTTATTTATGTTTCTTCTTGTTTCTTTTTAATTTTTGTGGGGGCAAAAACACAATTTTTTGATTTAATGTAATTAAAAAAAGAATTTGAATTAAAAACTGGGAAAAGGGGCTTTAGTAACTGTAAGAATAAATGCCACATCGGAAACACTGATCAACGATACTTTCACACATACAATAGTTTATAGGAAACATCCATATGTGAACATATATATATAATAAAATGGATTCTTTTCTTTTCTTCTTGTACTGAACTCGAAACAGAAAACCACGCGTGTTTCTCTTAAAATCCCAACAGTAACCGAAATTGAATATCAAAACTGATTTCCCATCGATTTGTAGGAATAACGAAGAATTTCGATTTTGAGCAATTTAAGTTGTGAAGAAAGGTAGGAAGCCACTTAGTCAAAAAAAACTAGGTGTGAAAAATATATTTTAAAAACTTAAATTTGTTCAGCACTTTTTTCAGAAATTTTTATTTTTTTTATGCTATAAATGAACATAAATTAATAAATTTGGTAAACTTTATAGAACATAATAGGTTTAAAAAAAAGTTGCTTCGAAAAACTGCAGCTAACAGCTTTTTGCTCTTGGTTAAAAAAAATTGTGTTCTTTAAATATTAATAACTATGGCTGCTAATATTTTTTTCTTTAATGTCGTCCTTCGTTATCCATCCATAATCTTATTGTCCTGTAATATCCTTCACAAATTTTCTAGTTTCCGCGTGGCATTGGGTTTAATAGACTCATTCGACTTTTTTGCATATATGGAATGTCATGATTTTTCAAGATATGGAATGTCAACGGCTTCCAGAAATTGGTCCTTGTTTGAAAGATGCGGACCACCTACATTTTTTTTCCTACAAGTTGTTATTGGAATTGAGATCTGGGGTTTGAATTGGCCATGGAATGGACAGGCACTTTTTTGTAACGAACAGAATCCTTCAGAAGGCTCGGTCTATGTTTTGCGAAGTTATCCTGTTGAAAGTGCAATCGGAGGGGCATGTTTGCCTCGCCAAATGCAAGCATTACATTTTCTAAAATTACCCTATATCATTGTTTTGTTCTGGCGTTATTAATACGGAATATATAGGGCCGGCAGCACGCAGTGCACAGATTACTTAACTCCACTTTTTGAAAAATCTCAAATTTAAGTGTCAAAGCACTTGATAGAGTCATAAATTTTTACATTTACAATTACTTAACTTGGCGATAAAGATTAACACTATTAAACGACGACTGTTTGAAGAAAACGTAGTGTATTTCAATGGCACTATTTCACACTATTTCATTACGTTCTTAAATTTTTTTATGGAGTTAATCGATGTGTGCTCTGAATGGCTTATATCACGAAAACAACCCCATACTATGATGGTTCCCCTCTATCTTTTACGGTTGTCATGGTATAGTGCGGATGGTGTTCTTTTCCTTTTGGTGGCTTAACGATAAGTTCCTAAGAGAGCAAATTAATTTAAGTTTCGTCACTTCAAACGATGCCATTTTTTTTTCTTTAACACCCTTTCTCTCATGACAAACAAAAGAAACACAGCTATATTTTTGGCTGTGTATATCAGGCGCAAATGTAAATTATTTCATTGAATTTTTTAAGTTTTCGGTTTATGTAGTTAATCGATATGTGCACTAAACACAATTGATTCTTTATCGTTTAATCATAGATAAGGGATGTCTTTCAGAGTACAATTCTTGTTAATTGTTCCGTAATGTTTTAAAAAAGAAAACAAAAGTTGTTTTTTACAAATTTGGTGTGTGATTAATACGAAACCAAGAAAGGGCTGACTAGCAAGATATGATCAGGCAATTAGCCCATGCGGTCATGCCGAACGCTGTGTTATCGAATTTAATGTAATTCTTTTAGTCAATGACATTACCATATTGTATTAAAGTTCTAGAGATTCATCAGTTCCATCCGCAGATTACGCGAAAAGAGCTACTGAAGCTCTTTTCATACTGAAGAAGCTCACAGCGCTCCACTGAATTCCCAGATGACGTTGTAAGGTTACTCACAAGCCCATAACGCGTTTTTCCTTTTTTGTTGCACCAAAATTATACTTCACAGAAAGTACTTAGTGGCGAAAACGTTAATTATGTTTTATGTAATTCAAATTCATTTAAAGGGTGAAGTGATTTTTTAAATAATTGAAGTTACTTATTTTTTGAAAATGATCTCTTACAGCGTCTTCTTAGCAACTGTTTCGTCAGAAGTAGAGGAGAAATGGCAATAATGCAAGCAAAATGAATTCTGCACCTTATCTGAAATTCACATGTACTAAAGTACTAAAAATATTGCTGATAATAAAAAAATTATTCTGTAATTGAACGGCCAACTTACAACCCGCTTTTTATTTCCAAGCATAATATTCCAATTTTACAAAAAACCTTGTAAATTTTTCAGCAACTGTTTCGCTTTAGACCCTAAAGTATTTCCAAGCAATTCAACCCCTTCTAATGCGATGAATCCACATACTTCAGTTCCACAATAATCAGTATACATGAAAGCCCCACAGCTTCATCACTACTGAACGCTTTCATTTTGACGCAATTAGCTAGATCGACACTTCACACCCGAGCTTTGCATAATGAACTATGTCAAACACCCTTCTTCTCACCCACTCACAGAGAAGTGTAAAATATAAAATCTAAAAAAAAATTAAAAGCAGATTCTTTGGCAAAGAGATCATTCTGTCCGCAAACTGCGCTGCAAAGCAAATTCTTCTCCCAATGGATCTCAATACTCTCTGTCGTCATTGCATTGCTTTTTATTCATTGTCAGCTCGAGGGATTTTAAGTCAACTGCCAAGAAATAATTTTGCTGAGTGAAATATTTTCAGTTTAATCCACCCCAAAGGATTTCAATTTGTCGATAACCTGTCACGATTTGAAATGTGATAAAATCAGCAGCAAGCTAACGGGACGCGTTCCCAGGATGCAGAATGCAGGATGGCCTCCCTTCCATTTCCACGTAGTCGAAAGTGTCTAGAATTTTTTTTTTTTTATTTTATTTTGAAAAGGTACCTCTTTTCTATAACATGTGCCACCGACACATGAAATGTGCCATCCTGCCATGTCGTTCCTGCGAATAATTCAAGCCACCATACCGCGCTAACGTGATCCGAGCACTGCCGGTTGTCCTTTCGTGTAAATGTCTCCTCTCTCGCGTTTCAGGTCCCATCCATAATGCAATAGAAAATCAATACCACGTTAACATGGCATGTGTGTTCGGGTATTTGTGTGCTCGTGTTCGTTACTAATGACACATTGCGCTCGAGGGTGTGTATCTAATCCCAAAACACCTACGAATCTCGATCGTTCGCATTGAGTTTCAACCGAGAATAATGTCATAATTCAATCGAAGATTCATCATTCCCACCCTGGATGCGGTGTACCGACCGGAAACCCATCACACACTCACAGCCACGCAGTAACATCAAACCATCACTCATACATGCACACGAACGACGTGTGAGCCATTTCCGGGCAGACGAAGCAGCTGAGGCGAAAAATAACGTGGCTCGTTGAAACAAATATGAATTTATTGAAGTTCGGCCACAATGACGACCGGGGCTACAACTAATCAAGATAAGATTTCGCGTCATAGAGCGAATTCAAAGCGAATTAATTCGCTCTGAAAATTTATAGCCGGCCGCATGGAAAATTTTTCGGTGCAGTCTTGTGCTGGCTGATAGGTAAACCCCGGAGGAGTTGTTTTATTGGCCATGTTAAATCGGCATGGTGTGGTATTGTTTTTTCCGTCGACTGCCCTAGTAAAGCTCGAGCACAAAAACAGAGCCGGTATTTTTATTTATCGAATGACTGGAGTTTCTGCCGGTGAAGGAGGAGGACCAGCTCTGGAACTCGATAAATAAACAAAAATGCAACAAAAAAAAAACAGCAAAACTTTTCAGTGAGTATTCTTTTTGTAGGCAAAGGCGCATCTAAACAAGCGGTTGCCTCGAATTAATTCACCAGCCACGGGAAACAATGGCTTCGCACCTACACCCCAGTGACAATCAACGGTGTGGCGGCGGTGGTTCATCGAGGCATCCACACGGATGTGGATGTGGGCCTATCGAATGGCGAGAGATTCCTGCCCGGATGAGCCGCAAAGCTCATAAATAAATCGTATCAATAAACATGTTTGGACTTATATTGAATGTCAGTCGGAAACTGGAACTGGGTTTTAGGTTTCATACATCCCCCAGATACCTATTTGCGACTTTTTCGTTCTGCGCTCTGATGTGTGTTTAAATTGAGTGAACATTTATGTCAACAATTTAATTCGCCTCAACAGTGTGAATCCTTGTTCGCTTTCTAGTAGATGATGACGATTAAAAATTCACTTTGAATTAAAGCGGTGAATAAATTAATTGAAACGTAAATAATTGCGTGTACGCAAACGGGTAAACTGTTATCGGCGACAGTTTGTTTAATTAAATTATGTAAATGTAATTTAGCGTACTGAATAAAATATTCGTTTGTTCTGATGGCATTTATATATATATATATATATATTCACTGTTTGTTTGATAAGCACTGTCATTCGCTATAAATTCATATCTTAAATAAGCTTCCAGGGACCAACAGACAGTGAGAGAGTCAGGGACAGCACGCGTAAGGAATTCATTTGAATGGCAAATAGTTTTTCATTTTCCGAGTCAATTTTGCCACGCAGGTTGTAATATTTAGTCATTTGAATTACTAGTTCAGAAAATGAATCTATTTTTGAATCAGCGTGTACATTTGTATATTGTTTTGTGTAAAGGAAGAGTCATCTGATTGTTCCTTTTTTGTTGCAGGCGGTATATAATTGCCAAAAAAAAAGGTTTACAAACTCGGAAATATATATTTTTGACAACGCCTGAGCAATACTGAGAAACATAGAAAAATTAATTCAAAGTGTATGCTGTGTAACCGAGGGAGTGTGAGTTTGGAAATTACATTTTGGTTAAAAGAATTCATCAATTGTAAAAAAAATTTAAAAGAATTTCTTGAAATTGTTTTAGTGATCAATCACCAACTATTCTTGATGGTTGGTCTATGAGAGTAACTTCCTGAAATCAAGCGATTAAACAGACACACAGAATTTGCATTGGACGACTTTTGATTTTTCACGACGAGGCTACGTGACCCACAAGTCAACAAACTATCGATAGCCGTATGGTAATGTTTTATAACCACCTTTATTGTTACTATCTGAAGTTATTAGAGATTTTTTATGTGCTAAAATAAAAGATAGATGCTATTAGGTGTACAACTTTGTTTCCGCCCTTTTGCAATAGATGGCTGTAGTGATAAGTGGTATTCGAAATAAATAGATCGAAGATGTCATGCATTAAGCTTAGGCATTTGCAAACATAGCGCCATCGAAATATTAGTCGATTTGTGTCTGCATCATAATGTTATTCTCGATTAAACATGTCAGCTTACGAGCCAAATTCTCGTCATTTGCGAGAGGTCTTAATTTCTGCTTTAATCTGAAGAAATCTGCGGCTGAGGTTCATCGAATGCTCTCAAATACCTATAGTGTGGCTGCTATTAGTGAAAGAACGTGCCGAGAGTGGTTTTAACGCTTTAAGAACGGTGATTTTGACGTTTCAAACGCAAAACGAATGATAAATGTATAATGAGTTTATTACAATAAAAAATCAAATTTCGAAAAAAATGGCGGAAGCAAAGTTGCACACCTAATACATCATCAATTTAGGGTTCAATCAGACTGTCAAGAGACACTCAAGTTTTTCCTTAAAAAAGGCCAAGCGCGCTAAGAATTTTTTAACAAGTTTGGCAGGCAGAACTAGTCACATTATGCATTTGGATGGAAAAAATATTCTCTAACACTGTGCACCAAAAAAAAAAAAAATGTTTACGTGCATTTTTGTTTTGATTATGATTAGTGAAAGTCAATTGATTTTTAAAATGTCAAAAGTTCGTCTTAAGTTTTAGCCTTTGTTTTAAATTCTATCTGCGAACATGCTACCAATTGTCACAAAATTCAATCGGATCGTGTTCTGGAGCATTATGCACTTTCGCAAAAAAAAAAAAAATCATAAGTGACGACATCATCCAAATGTTATGACCTTATCATGTGCCCAAATAAAACAAAATATTGGTCAGCCATAAATATTGAAAGCTGCTTCTTGGATTTTTTGTATGTTCTTCTAACATAAGCAATCTATTATCTATTACACAGTATAATTTCTTCCATTTTAAACATGCCATCAATTATAACACAAATTTTTAGCAATTTTTGTTGAAACAGTTTAAAGTATTCTTAACAGAACTAATATAGCCACTGAGCGAATGCCATTTTCACATTTTCCTATGATGTTTTTTACTCTCTATAACATGGTAATTTAATTTCAATTGATATGTTAATTGGTTTTTCTCTTTACAAAAACCGGGAGCTAACAGAAAATGTACAATAAATAAGTATGGTCGAAGGATTAACATTTTTAAATGACAAAAACTTAAACACGTAAGCACATTCGATCAATTGTGTGAGTAAAAATATTTTGGTCGGAACGAACACAACACATATTACTCAATTAATAAATACTTTGCAAAAAGTAATATAGCAATTGTTTAAAATAAAAACTTCACTCTTCCCATCCAGTCTCAACTGTACAACGTAACACTTTTATTCCAAGCGGGTACGATAAGAAATTTCATGAATTTCAAAATGATATGTAGAATAATTTAAAGTTCGTTTTTCACAAAAGAAGTGTGAACATAATAAAACGGAATGTACTTTTCATAGCCACGATGGCAGAACAACATTATTCAAGTTTTCTCAAGCGTTTCTATTCATTTTAGCATGGAGTCCTTCCATTGCGTTCAAAAATAAATTATGAACTAAGAAGAAAATATGAAGCATGGATTTGAATGCGTTGAATTGTGTTATGTATGCAGGTTACTGTACTTCACCCAGAGGGCTGAACTGTCTACATTTAAATGCTGAATAGGTCGAAGTCTGCCCTAAAGCGTTGGAAACTCGAAAACAATAGAGAAGAAGTTTGACAGAAATCTGTGCTAAACAATTGATAAATTGTATTTGAATGGACATCATTTTAATTTAGAAAACTTAGAGGGGTTTCTGATAAACAATTCTCACAAAAATATGAGAGCTCCACAGCCGATGTCTTGAAGATGTTCTAACTTTTTTTTTTAAACTATTGAGAGTTCTTTCCATTTGTAAATATTGTGAGAAGCTTAAATTATTTGCATTAAATTTTTAAATGTTGATATCTGAGTTACTTCCAGAATACGCACATTGACACAAATTCTGTCCCTTGTTTCGGTTTGATCTTCAAAACAAAAAATAGAATATAAATTTGACTGACTGACACTAAAACTACACCCGTGCCTTCTTGAATGACTAAACTCCACCAGTTGCTTTTTTATAATCTGTACTTTTATTGGAACTTAAGATGGTTTTCAAATGACATTTCTATCATCACTGTCCTTCAATACTTTTCTCCTTGGAGTGCTTCCTTTTTCTATTTCCAAAAGTGTATTTTTCAAAGATTATCAGTGTTGTACACATGTCGATGTGAGTTTGAGACTTGCAACCATCAAAATCTTTTTGTGCGATAAAACACAAGCAGACAACAAGGCAAATGAGTATACGACAACGTCCGAACGTGACAGTGCTGTCTCTGGTATATCGAAAATTGTCTGGTTCTTATGGGGGTTTTGTGTCCACTTTTTTTTATTTTGCAGTTTAAAGAAACTCCACTGCGAGTTTGTAGGACAACCAAACACAAGCTAAACTTAAAGTTCTCCTATAATTTGTCATCGTCTACCAGCGATGTCAAAGAATTAAATCTTTTAACTTAACAAATCATTTGATTTCATGCCTTTATTTTTTTTTAGTTCATGAATTCACTTTAGGACAAAGAATTCAATACTGAAATTACCATTCCCTTTCCATGTTTTGATTGCATTAATCGTTTGGGCCAATCAATGGATTCAAATTAATTGAATGTAAGTTTTTAGAATTATGTAGCAGACTTTGAAATCACTTTGAGCTCGCCACCATTCACTTTAAGTCCCACCAATCACTTAGAGTAAATCGCATTTACTTAAAGTCTTTTAGACTTCCAAATTTTTCGTTGAAGCCTTTTGGGATTACAACTTGTTTCATTGATGTCTTTTAGATTTCAACTTTTTAAGAAACGTCTTTAACATTGTGGTCCTCTTTTAAAGACTTAACCAAACTGCATCTCTGAAACTTATGACTTCTGAAGTGTAAAAAGATAAGATTTGAGTCTACTGTTGAGCTAGGCAAGCTGCTGATTTTGGCTAATCGAAAATGGGTGGAATTATTATAATATAAAACATGCCATTTGAATTTCTTTAATTCTTTTTTGTTCAATAGTATTTTTCTTTAAAATTCTTAACCTTATTAATCGTTTTTATCTTTGATTCTAGTTGTTTTAATCTGCAGCGCACCTAAATTGCTGCCTTTTAAGCCTGCACTTAACTTATAATCTTCTTAAGAAAATAGCTAGAATAAAGATGAATAAAATATGAATGTCCGCTAAAAAATTGTAAGTTGTCCTCAACGTTTTGAATCGTTTTGTCGGATCCATTATATTGGGTGGCGTAACAGAGAGCCAGAGTTTAGCTTTTCGCGCTCCCACTGTGTTGTGCGCGGTATAATTTTGAGGGGGCCCACTGCGGAAGCTTTTCATGACAGAAGTACTCCAGAAGGATTGTCAGTCGTTCGCCGTGAAAAATGTTGTGGCGTTTTTTTTAACCCGATCGAGCCAACCGCGCCAACGTCCATACGTCGTTCTTCGAAATCAGCAACTTGTCTAGCTGAGCAGTCGAATCAAAAATGGTGAAGTTTTTGAAGCAATCTTTTACAACTCTGTCGCCTACACACCACCCAAGATTCGGGCCATGAGCCACACTTAGAAATTTTTCAAATCTGAAATTCTCAGCAATTGTGTACCCCCACATTTCTTCCAACAATATTATAGTAAGATCGAATTAACAAAATGAATTCAGAAACCGAGGTATGTTATATATTCGAAACGTGTAAACATTACTCACTGCAATCTACAAAAGTTTGGAAAAAATCGTAGATTTAGTCGAAGAATTATCTTCCCCTTTTATTCTTTGTTTGACAATGCTCCTGTGTAATAAATACGCGCAAATAAATATGACAGTCCCGATCCAAATTACATCATCACAGATTAAAATTAATTTTCCAAAACCTCATTTTGTGTGTGTACCAAAGTCAACCACTAAGCTCATAATTTCAAATTGTTTCCCTAATTGAAGATACATACCTAAACCCAAACCGACTGCCATCCCACACAGAAGACCCAAAAAAACCTCCGACACATTATAAATCAAAGAAGAAGTTGTTAAACAATTATTTACTCAAAACATTGATTCGTACGAAAGTTTCCATCGCACATCAACAAAAGCCATGTCAGAAACATGTTCAAAATGTCAATTTCAAAAGTTAAAGCACATTCTCGTCAAACATGTGAGAGAGAGAAAGGGAGAGTAGGGAGTAGGGAGTAGTAGAGTATCTTCAAAATGCAATTTCAATTAAATTCCATTCCTCAAATATTTAATTATGCATACAGAATAAATGTTTAGTTCGGACAAAACAATTTCGTTCGGTTTGCAAGTGACAATGTGCACAGTACCATCAGTAACATCGTATGCTCTCTCACTAACTCCATGGAAATACCTCGAATTGCGTTGATTCCACACCCGATCCCTCCTTGGAGCAGGACGATATACTCGACTGTAACATGTGTGTCATGATAATATTGCAGGCTGCATTAGGACTAATTCCTCTGTTCTCGCAGCGCCCGAAATCCTATAAATCCTACACAATCGCACACCAGCTGCTAGCACACACCCCCACACACACGCGCAAGGACCGGCCATTTAAAAGCAAAATTCAAATGTAATCCGTCTAATGGGAAATTGTATTAAACATTTAATTTATTTCAATTAGCTATGAAAAGGCGAGCTGTATTTGTTTTGTTTTTTCATTGTTTCCATCATAAATTAGATGTATCGATGTGCAGACGCACTAAATAAACCGGAAGTTGTGCGAAATGAAACGGATGGGCCGAGGGCTGTGAGGGCGTGTAGTGGATTTTCATTTAATAATTTGTGCAACTGATTTGACTATCAAACGAATTGAATTCGGAATTGAGGGAACAATAGACCCGAAGTGGGTGAGGAGCTTGTGGGCGTGTGAGGTGGATTATACCCTCTCACTTTGGGATAAGTGTCAAGTTAAGCACTCAGAGTACTTTTAAACGTTAAGCACATGGCACTCACTCTAATCCGGTGGGCTAAGAGGGAGGAAGAGAATCTCCCTTGATGGCAGAGTTTAAATATGTACACCCAAGTTTCAAATGGAGTTTTTTTTCAGGCTTTGCCTTTAATTGGCTTGTGCACGCTCAGGAGACTATGGGAGTAACCTTGTAGTGTGCTCATGCATGTGCGGGCGGAAGCCAGTGGGGTGGTTGAGTTTGAGAGGGAGTTTCTTTGTTTGACGATTAACTACGGTTAATGGTGTCGTCGAGAGCAATGCTCAAAGAGCAAAGTGTAGGCCACCTTGGTTACTGGCATTCACCCGCTGGTGCAGATTACCGTGAAACTCTTGAGGTCGAGTTTCTTTTTTAGGGTAAATGTTAAAGAACAAGAACGAGGGTAAATGTTAAGGAAAGAAAAGACTAGTTATGGTCAAGTTTCTGGTCGGCTAGGGGTTTATTTTACGTTGATGACTACAAACAACTAGTCGTGTCCAAGAGGTCACACTCTTTTTTAACGTGTGTGGTCACATAATGACTCAACTACTGATGTCGCTCGCTTCAGAATATTTGTCCTTAATTTAAAACAATTTCTGTGTAATATTTTTCAACAGTTGTATTCTGTTTAGACGGCTAAGCATTCTCTCAATCGGATCTAATAAAAATATCTTACAGAAATAGTCACGTTTACTCGGAACGACTGTAATCTGGATAAGTCTGTAAGACACATCTTCATTGCACTGTCTTCTGGAAATTAAATGGAAATGGAATCAATTCTTTCTATATTCTTTCTAGCTTTCAACTTATCATCAAAAAATATTTTTTTTTATTTCAATCAAATTCAGTAAATAATGCTTTTAATATGAATCGACGATGTCGATGGCGTTTCTATTGTTTTACAGGAGAGAAAAAAAAGGTATTTTTCGTAAAACAAAATAAACTGTTGATTTAAATTTGAATGTGTTTTAGGTATGCAATTATAAATTTTTGCTGTCAACACAAAGCTCTGCCCATAAGCAATGCAAAAACGTAATAAAATGGATTTCGAAAAATGTATTACTAATGTTGTTTGAAAAATCATCGATTTATATGTGGTTTGAAGCGAAAAAAACATTTTTGAACATAAACCTCTGCATATTTCATAGTTCCAGGATAAAGAGAAATCAAATCTTTATTATTTTCCGCAAACTGCCATAGTTATGGTTGCTTTATAAAACCGAAACAAGCCTCCAAAAACTGATTCGCTTGTTCACAATACATGCCCACAAAGTCCACTTGTGAAAAAACTTAACACAAGTGATTTTTTTGAAATAAACTAATGATTCTTTCATATGCGTCGAAATCTACACAAACATAGAGAACGTTATTTCAGCAATACTAACATTTTTGTTATGAGGACACACGTTTTTTTTTACAAAAGAAATATGAAAATAAAGTCAAAGAATTCGAAAAGTTATATAGTAAAGGTTTTAGAGAAAAAAAATTTAAAAAATGTGTTTGCGTAGTTTTCTACACAGATTAGTTATGGCATTTGCAGTAAGATGTGTTTGTTAATTAAAAAAAACATTAAAGCCGCAATAAATTATCGAAATAAAACTAGGACAAATTATTTATTTTTTTTTTGTCAATGCATAAACTATTGGGTTTGAGAATTTGGGTAAAAAATTCTCGGTAGATGGTTCTGTAGAAATGTAATATTTCTGACAATACATGTAGCTTTTATATTTCCTGTAATAAATCAAAATCTAACAATATTTAAAATAAAAAAAATATTACAACCAACAATCTAATTTGCTACTCTACAACATGAAATATGAGCCAGGAATTCTGACATTAAAAGACGATGGTTATCAAAGAATCCAGCAGCCCTTGAGAATGAGTAGTCACACATTCAGAGTCGTGAGTTGAGAAAGACAGGGGAAAATTCTAGGACAAGTTTTCACTGATCTCAGTAAATTAAATTCGAAATTCCACTTCACAAAGCTCATTATATCTTCACTGGCCGAAGTCTCGCCGACATAAAACTGCAGGCACGTGATGACATAAATGATGAAAATGATGTTCATAATGTAGTTGAACACAAATTCTCAGTTGACTTCGTTCTACATGCGCATGGGTTTAAATCAAAAATTCTGCTTCGAATCATTAGTTCATCGAGGTGTAAATGAAAGCAGTCAAATAAAGCTCAAAAAATGTCTCATTCTTACAGCTCTCCGAATCAGCAACCTCTTTAAGAACGTAGATCTGCTAAAAAGTATCAGCACCCGATTCACAAACTACACCTCAGATTGGACCACAGATCTAAAACGTAGCCGATCAAATAGAAGTCGAAGGACACTCCCATCAAAAACTTCAACTCCCAATTTAAGGGCATGTAATATGCAATACGCCGGTGCCATTTCCGGGTCTTGATGTCGGTGTAACAGTTCACAATTTCGTCGAAGAGATTCAGGTACATGGTTAGGAATAGAGCGAAGGCAAGGCGCCCTTAATGCGGAACGACAAGCGTAGAAATTTCTGCAGTTGATTCGATAGACCGGACTCCAGGTTCAGGGCCTCACTCATCTTGGTGTAGCTTGTGGCCAACATCAGCTGTGAGTAGATGTTGGTGAAAAGCACCACGGTCACAAAAATGACCCCAAGGACAGCAAAGACATTCAGAAAGATCACGCTCATCCAGTAGAATGGCAGGCGTCCAAGGAAGGAAAAGGCGTAAGCGAGTAACTTGATATTGAGGATGTTTCCAATGGTTCTTGACACCAAGAACGTCGTGTCGGTCTCTTGTCTGAGGACTGCAAAGATTTTAAGCATTTCGTTTGCCATCGGAATGATGACATGTCCGTGGGTCAAGTGATTTATTGTGAGGAGAAAATTCGAAAATTCAACGTTATTTCGATACGTAGCTGCTGAAATAAATGAAGACCTATTGCGCTTGAACGGTTTGTAAAGTCTGCCAAGAACTGTTGCCTGTGGCGATGAGTGGAAATTGCTGGACGGTTGTGTGGATAGAGTGCCAGGATAGAAAGATGCCTATGTAGATGCCATTGCGAAAAATAACGCATGTGACTCGAGAGCGTAGAGCGTTGAATTGAAGACGTCTTATGCTATGATTGAAGACGAAAGAGAAGAGAAGACAATGGCTTGACAGACCTCGTAGAGGAGCGTAATGTAAAGGACATTCTAGTGTGGCAAGTTACGGAGGTAAACTGAACACGTTTTGGAGCGCTTGAGCTGCGTAAATGGATGCCATTTGGGATTAATCGCTGAACTTTGCGTAATTGAATTTGTTATGTGCAGCGGTTAATAATGCTGGATATTGAAAGTGCTAAGCTCAGGGATCCAAAGGTCCTCTTTGATACTAGAAACGTAAAATAGGTTATGAGCCATTTATTTTACTACCCTCTTCAGCAACAAAAAATCTCTTTTCGAATAAAGTTGTAAGTCGTTCGCTAGAGGTGGGTCCGCGAAACAATACGACGCACTAGCCGATCAAAATACGGTGCCTTAAACGGAATTCACTTAAAAATACACCCAGTTAAAAGTTTGTTATTGATGCTGAAATCGACAAAATTTTGTGTCAAAAGAAAGCAATCTTTCTATAGACTTTAGACAACAAGATTTTTCACTAGACGAAGACAAGCCACAGATGTTGCCAATTAATTTCTGAGTGTAGTATTTTTTTCGAATAACAGGATGAAATACGTTTTACAAATGAAAATTATTTGTTTTAAGTGCAGGCATTTCCAGACCCAACCATTCTTTTAACTGCTCATCTAAAATTGTAAAGAACGTTCCATATTTGCTGCAATGCTACCTTCTTTTCTTTATTTGAACTCAAATGTGTTTTTTTTTTTCCGTAAATCGATTAAATTAATTAATTTTTGATTGCGCAGCTTTATTTTCAAAAGCTCCTTTTGGAAAATAACTCAATGACCTCAGACCACCTGGCACATCCAACATGCATGATCAAACACACACGAAAAAAGAAAAACACCGAATTGAATTTATAACGAGACCATCAATGAAAACATCGAATCGTTATCAATATTGCATCCGACCCAGAGTGCAGGGTAATTGATTACATATGAGGAATCAATTACACTTAATTACCCTTTCCCCAGTATAATTGTTTAGTTTGTTCATAATTATATTTATTTTCCGAACCCCAAAGCCGAAGCACACTCACACAAACGTCGTGCTTACGCAGCGCTGCGTTGGCGTCCTGCACGCCGACCATCTGGATGACAGAAAGATGAGAGTCCCTGTGAAGGCTGGCTCATATTTAAATAGTTACACAAATATACAAATACACAACAATCAAAATGCAAAACAAACACAGTCACAACACATCCAAAGAACACTGCCGGTCATTTGCATACAGGAATTTGTATTCTGGCTTATGCAGTCCACAACGTACACAGGATCCACAAATCTGTGACCGAAATGATTTTGATTACGATTGCATGCAATCGCATTTAAATGAAGTCTTCATTAATAATTCACAATATGTATAGAAGTGCACTGTGTTCTCTGCGAAATATTGATCAGGATGTCACAATGGGACCATGTGGGTGGTGGGTGGTGGGTGTGCGATACGATTCGGTGGATTGTATTGTACGTGAGTGAGAAGGATACCCGTGCAATTATTACGTGTCCGTGAGTGAACTGCTACCAGTTCAATTAAGTTTCGGATAAAACTCCACCATCGTCGTCGTCGTCGTCATCAGATTTGCGGTCCTCACTGTAAGGGGGGCTTAATATCGTGATGGCTTTGTGCTGGCCTGACCCATCCTTCGAAAGACGTGTGCGCTGTCGTTTGTATTTTTAGACATTTAAGTGTCAGATAATTGTTATCGTGAAAATCATTATTTTGCATAAATGTATCTCCTCTCTCTGATAGAGACAGGACGAGCCGAAGTTCGGAGACAAAGAGTAATTTAACGCTGCTTTCGAATCGATTGGATTCATTAAATCTCTTTATTAAATTATTCGGTGGTTATTCAGTGATAATGAGAACGGAATATTATGTGAGTGTATGCCGCGTAACGGGTGCATCAGGAATAATGTTATTATAATTATTGAACGTCAATTTAAATTAAGGGGGCTTAAAGGCGAGAGGCACTCATGAGAGGTTTTTTTTTGTTTTTGTTGTTTCTTGCTTTTGTGCGGTGCAATGTTATGAAGTTCAAAAATTCAATTTACGATTCTGCATTCATTAAAAATTGTATTTGTATATTGTTGTTATTAATCGGTACTGGGTCATTTTGAGGTTCTTCGGGCCATTGGGTATAAATGGTTTGTAGGAAGTTGAAGTGCTATTACAATGGTCCTTTCATTAGTATTTCCACTGTTCAATCACACGAAATGTTTTGTTCAAGAACACGTGGGCGATTGAAGTAAATGGGAGATGGAGGATTTATTTTACCTATGCAAATAAAGTTTCAAAAAGATATTGAAATAAAAAGTTTGTATGACCAAAAAGTTGACACTACAACCAAATTTAAAAATCAAATCTTGTCTTTTTAATTCGGAATGTTGGAAAGAGGTTGGCAGCCACATCAAAAACTTGCGCTATAGTCATCACCTTACGTCGATTGGTAAAAACCTATTAGCAAGAAATTGATGTTAGATTGTGTCCCCCACCTTATTTTCTGAGAAAGTGGACTGAAAAATTTAGAGTTATAGGATGTTTCGAAAATACTATTTGGAATATATCCTCAAAGAGAATTCGAATCAGAATATGATCATCATTGTGCTCCGAACTCGGTCCCAATCTTCCTCATTTTGGAAATTTTGTGACGATAGTTTTTTCTACATGATATTAGGACACCAAAAGGAGTTCAGACAGGTCGTACAGAAGTTACTACTATGTTTAAAAGTTTCTGTAGAGTTAACTTTTATTTATTCAATATTTTTCAAATACTGTTTGTAACGCTGAAGTTAAGAATGCAACACAAAAACGGAAACAATTGACAACACAAAAAAAATTGGTAGTTGCATTTAATTCAACAGCCAGCAGCAGATAAGCTGCTTCTTTCTCTTTTGTATTTTGGTCGTCCTTCACGTCCTCGTGCACTCAAAAAGGACCCAGTATCAATGTCCTCAAAAGATCATATTTTGTTGCTCAAGAGTCCGCCAACAACCGAAATCGAAAAATCGAGCTCCAAACTGAAAGCGAAATGTACATGACATAAAGGAGATTAATCGAGAATCCTTCAGGGCGTTATGTTCTCGATGGCAATGCCTCCAAGTGGGTCCAACGATCTCCCTTTGAAAACGCCCCCAGTCATATTTTTTGATGTCCTGCCGGTCCAAACAGCCACCATGCCCTGGATACGCTGTGGACAAAGTACACTTTCCGAGAAAAGATTTTTTTTTTTTGGGAATCTCAGGTGGATTTTTCTTTATGTTGGTTTTCCACACCACGGAAACTGTGAAACGCGCCCTTAGCAAGGATTTCATGCGATATGAACGAATGTGCTCATTCATTAATAACAACCTTGAATGGTGGGATATGTGGTCAAAGGGCGTAGTCAGAGAAACCAGCGATCCAAATGAATCAGAATCGGATTTTGAAAAAAATGTTCTACCGTGGCACTCAAAATAAGTCGCTGGTTAAGACAGAAAACGAAAATCTCTTCAAATCAGTGCCATGAAAAGTGGTTGGTTTTTGAAAAAAAGGAAAACTTGCAACAAAGCCGCGCCCCACTCCAAGATGCAAAAGCGGAGAAAGATGGATGAATGCCATTCCCAACAGGAGACATGCAAATTTAAAATTCCATCTGACTCAATCTCCTACAAGGCCATGAATAATTAAGAGGCCATGATAAAAGGAGAATGATAACCTTCGCTGACCAAAAAGTGGACCATGTCGTGTTTCACTTTCTGCCACGAGTGTCTCTCTCGATCTCATCGGCTGACGAAGATATCTAGGACTTGCCAGTTCCAGTGAACATGACCCGACTGGAAAATAATTCATGAGATACAAAAGGAAAGCTGGCACTACTTTCAGCGGCGGCAAAGAAGTAAATGCAAAACAAGTGGAAATTCAGTTTTAAACAGGGCACAGAAGTAGCGAGTCTTAAGAGAATTGCAAAAAGAAATACTCTGCGGTCTTTAGATTTAAGAAAGCGCCATCAAAAGGAAAACTCTCTTAAGAAGAAACTTCAATTAAAATTGAGGCTTATGCAAAACCATCAACCCTCACAACCACACAAAACCGCAACGTAATTGGACAACCCATTCCCGTCAAGTGGCTTGTCCTACAGCATAATTATGGGTTCTTTCAAATATTAAGCCCGGGATATTTGATGACGTACTTAGTTATTATCGAAGCATTAATCAAAATGCCCGTTATTACCAATGGATTTCTGATGTCAATTGAATTTTCGACGATAAGCGGTGTGCTGCCGGTGAATATCATTAATCATTTGTGGGACCAGCCATTTTATTTGTCATTGGGGATGGTGTGGGTGTGGATTATGAAACGCAGTAGATTGGGCTAAAGGTACACAATTCGTAAATCGCAAGTAAAACAAATTAAAATTATGCCAGTGGTTGACAGAGCACCTTTGAGCGGGATTTGAACTACTGACAAGTTTGCTTAATGAGCACGATTAAGATTCTGAGGATTATGCCATGAGACTGTGATTAACTCAGTGACCCATTAACAAAGAACAATAGATGTGTTTGCATTTGGGGTGGGGAGGACAAGTTAACAGCGTTCGATGTTGGATGTCTTTGAGGTGATCAGTTGAAGGGAGCAATGTTGACTGTCTATGGCGGCTACGTTGATTTAGTCTTTACATAAACTGCGTTGCACAGAAGAAAGAACTAACTAAAAATACTCCACATTCCGAAGCAAAAAAAAAAAAATGGGACAGTTGTTTTCCAAGCGCATTATTCAAGTTTCGATACCTTGATATCTGTATCAAAGGTCACGAATAGCTTCAGCAAATGAAACAAATTGTATACAATAATAATTATAACAACAATAATTATTAAAAGTTAAAGTAAGATATTCAACATGCATCAAAATTATAACGCACACAACTGAGTGGAGGCAGAAAAAGCTAGGATCTGGCCCTTCGTGGGCTGTTACGTCACTAATGATGATGAACTTGTTTTTTTTTTTTTTAAAGAATACATAAAGGTCAACAATACACACGGCAATAATAACTTTTTATCAGAATTGTTGATTTGTGCTCGTACCAGAAGCGAAAGTATTTTAAAGTTTCTACCGATATGGCCTCACCGAAAAACTAAAAGAAAGATTATTTTATAAATATGTACATACAGTTCCGGTTAAAATAATAACAGTGCTACACGAAAAACCGGGCAGCTCAATAAAATGGATAAATGTATATCATCCATAAATTATTTTCAAATGTCTATAGTTCTTATTTTGTTACAAAAATTAAATCCAGACTATGCTCAAGTTGCAAAAAGGTATTCTTCAGTAAATAGCGCTGCTATTATATTGACCGCAACTGCAAATAAGATTCGGTTATCAAAATCATTAAAACGTTAAAGGGGACGAAATTCCTGACATTCACAATTTTCTCCATAGAAACCAGACAAACTGAAAAAAATCCTTCCTTAAACGGGCATATAAACAACACATTCTTATATGCAAAAGACTAAGTCTAATTCCAAACTTACCTCTGAGTGAGGCTGTGGGCATTTGTTGACCTAGCCAGCTAGTCCTACCTAATCCTAATATAATACGAGATAAGTTTATATTTAAGGATTAGTAAAAATGTACAATTCTTAGCCATATAGACTTAAAATGGGGTTCTGAGAATGCTACTACGCTTATTTTCCGGTTATGTACAAAGCGCTACAGAGCTCGTATCTGGCAATACATCATTTGAAAGGTCTTGACATAACCTACAAAACGACGATGTGCATGATTAGTTTGGATACGAGTTCTGTAGCGCTTTGTACATGGCCGGAAAACTCAAAAGGCAAAAAGGCGGAAGGGAGATATTTGACAACCTAATATAAATCTCAATGTGAAACTGTGATGTTTTGGAGTCCGATGGTAGGAAATAATCTACGGTCGGTTTCAAATCCAACAAAACTGGACTATATAGACATTTTGAACGATTATAATTCCTTGTAAAGAAAAAAATTGGATTGCTAGCAGTTGAAACTGTGGAGCACGAAAGGACACGCGATAAACATGGAATATGACACAGCATTGGTTGATCTGGAATGCAAAAATATGTTATCAAATCCTTCTTAAGGACTGCATTTCAATATTATTGAACATTTTTAGGCTGTATAATTAAGAGGATTGAAAAAACAGACAAGATACTACCAATAAGACCTAAAACTGCTGTCTTTAAAGAGTGCTAAAGTTGTCCAGAAAAAAATGTAATCGGATCATTGGAAAAGCAATATTAGTCAACGTAAAAATTAAAAAAAATGTACAAAATATAAAATTTCATACAGAATAGCTTTTATTCTTGTTTGCTAGAATTTAGAGGAACTATCCCAGCTTTTGTTTTTTGACTATAAAATGTGAAGTATAGGTTAATTAGGTTAATTATTTTCTGCTTAGCACAGAAAACTTAGTAAAAACAATTTGTGATATCAAAAAGTCGGAGATTAATTTGCAGTTTATTTCGTTCTAAGTTGCTAAAAACGGTTGACAATTGAAATTGCGATGGACGTCAAAGTGATTTCTCTGGTTCACTGTTTATACCTTTTTAATTAAAGAAGCATTTCATGAATTATTTCTATACTTTGATTGAGATAGAGCAATGACCGCTTTACAGGCTTAAAAATGGAAGAAAGGAGGACGCAAAGCCCAGACAATGCGGTGATTTGTTAGGTTAACGCTTAACTGATATTGTGAGTCCAATCAGCCTATGTTCAAACTTCGTTTTTTGATAAATATATTGAGACTTATTAATAAAAGTGGACATTTTAAATAAAAACATAAATATTTTAAGACAGTTGGGATCAATGGACCACACGACTTTAGAAGCGCTTATTACTTTTACATAAGTTAAATGTTAAAATAATAGTAGCACACTAGCTGCCGTCGAACAATGCAAAACTTTATTTATTGCACAAAACGTTCTATCTATAATCCTACATTACAAATGCTTCAGTTCCAATAGATTGATGCGAATTAACTTCAACACCTTACAAACGTAAATCAATCACTGAAATAACAAACATTTTTGAACACATAAAAAAATTAAAATTTCTAAAAATTTGTCAATTCTACACGGACAGGAAAAGGTAAGCTTTCAATGGCCATTAAAGGGCAATGTCTAGAAGTCTTGCTTTCCACACCTTTGCTATAAATCTTGCGAACGACGATTTAATGGTTCGAGCCCGTTGAGGACTAAAATTGAAGGAGGCTCAAACGATAAACAACAAATTTGAATGTAACTCCTCAGTGTCCAAACTAGTAAGTAAAACACACCAGAAAATTGAACTGAGTTATTGCAGCACTATTCTTACCAAAACTGATTTCCAATTAAGATCTCATTACCAACAAACTCAACTGCATCTGTCTGCCCGTAAAGTATCTTCTAGTCCAATAAACACTCAGTTTATTGACAGCAACGCCTCCGATTTCTCAATCCTCTTTAATAACTCTCCGTTTTAACAACACTGAAGGATAACAACAATAACATTCATCGGCACACACATTCCCATGCAGACGTAACGTCCTCCCCTCCTCCTTCTTCCAGCATCCGCACGAGTTCCACACTTGGTCCACAAACTCAATAAATAATTAAAATAGCCACACTCCGCAATAACAGTGCTTTATTGTACGTTTTCTCATTTAGAATTGTGGGAGTAGTAAAAAAGAGAAACCGAGGGAATTAACCCATTTACTCGTGAAATACACTGGCCATATGTTCGTCCTGAAACGGCCAGTGTTTCAATATATGCGCATACACACCCCTACCAGTTGCGGTGGGAACGGCGGCGATGCGTAGGCTTCTGAATAACTGCTTAATTTACAAACCACTTCAACCCTAGCATAGTGGCTGATAAATATTTTATTATAATGACACACACATACACGCCGAGACGTGTAATTGCAGTTAATCCGCCATTTAGCTTTGCCCCGGGCACATCCCTCTGACCGCAGCGGAGCGAAAAAAAAAATAAACTCATAAATCCACCTGACACCGGTTAAAAATATACAAATTAATGCCAAATTACCGCTGTTCCACCCTCTAATAACCTGACCACAATCTAACACTTTCCCATCTTTGAAACCCGCCCGAAGGGTTGAGGAAGTGCCTGCTCATTCTCGGTTGTTATTCTCACTTCTTGAGCACAATTACGACGGCAGGATGACGAATTCGGGTGGAAGAGGCGGCGAATTGGCAATTTCCATACCCCCTTGAAACTTATTGAACCGATATAAGCCCGTAGACGGCCAGTTAGTGGCATCAAAGCTTCAGAGACGGTCCTAAGCAGGCTCATCCCTCTCGCGGAACAATTAAAAGCAACCGCGCCGTTGAACCGGGATAATTTACCACAATTATATTAAATTCATTTTTGCTTTTTTTTTTTATTTTTCGTCGTTTGCTTTCCTGCCCAGCTCTCTGCCTGGCTCGTTGGCCCACCGAGGAGATTTAATTAAAAACTCATTTCGCAGCCGCTGGAAGCTAACGAAAAACCATTTAAATGAGTTACGATACGAAACGCCATCGCCATCACCGACGGGGCTTCGCTGCTGCGATTACCTTGCTGGCTCTCCACGGCCTCATCGTCCTCGACGTTGTCGTGTCCTTCGCCGCTGGTGCTGCTATCTATCGCAAGCGACAACGACGACGCTGATCTTTGGGGTAGATTTTAATTTAACTACTCGTATCTGGTGCGCCTACCTCGCCGATAATTCGAAGCACCTGGTAAGGGTTTGTTTGCCACAGAGGAGTCGTGCGATTTTAAAATCCAAGCTTCACGGAAAGAAGGCGCCCATTACACGGATTAAGGCATAGAAGACGGAACAAAAAACGCCACGGGCCAAGTCACTTCGTGTTCAAGTTATTTGCACAATTAATTCATATTTGCATTAAGCTTGATTAATATATCAATTAGTATCTTCCTCGTGTTCCTCTTCATTTTGTTTTTGGAAAGAAAAGTTTTGCGTTTAGCGACCCTAAAGAGCCGAGAGGTTGTTCAAATTTACTTAACGAGTAAGCCGTTATCGGCAAGGGTGAGAATAAGCACGGCAAATGGCGTTGCGTTGATTAAACATGTCGTTAGATGAAGTTCGATGAGGTAATTATCGACGCTGTTGCTGTGATACTTGGGTTTTATTCTTTTTTATTGTCGACTAATGGATGCGATATTCATATCGCCAGACGACATTCGAGTGAAATGAAATCTGAGTTTGGCAAATGTAAGTTTATGGTGGCGGTGTAATGTGAGGATGTAATTAACCTTTTCTGCAGGTCGGATGTGGGAGGCGTCTTCAGGTTTTCAACAACAGAAAGATGTCTGCTAGCGGCTAAGTTAACCTCAACTCAGTGAGCTGTGGGTGTCTGCGGCAAATTGAAGCAGAACTTTTAGTTGATGTACTCTCTTCATGGAAACTTTTTGTAAATAAACTTATAAAATGTCTGGCTTATAAGCCTCGTAGTCGAATTGGGATGGGAGAAAACAAAATGGTTTCAATTGAAAATAGAGTTTCGATTGAAAATGGTTTTAGTTGAAAAACTTTATTTTCAATTGAAATTATTTTGGATTATCTTGTAATATGCCAATGCCAAAAAGTCCATCAACGATTGGCTTTTGATTAACATTTTACAAACGAACAAAGTTCAAAAGCTGCTCTGTGGGTCAAATAGAAGTTTCTTATGAAAAATGCAATAAAATGAACCAAATTAAGTTTTTCCAGGTATTACTGTTTGACTAGTAATATTCCCATTAATTATGGAACAGAACGTTGTTGAAGTGGCTGTCTCGGTTGGCTTCGCAGTAGCGCGTTCTGTCACTCCAATTTTTAAGACCTTATTGCCCGAAACTTGTTGAAGGTCACAAATTGTTTGGATGATGTTGGCCTTAAGTGCCAGTGGTTTCGGATTGTTGGCATTGCATTGGCTCTTTACGGTTTCTGAAAAGAAAAATAAAAGTGCCGAATAGTTGCTCCAAGGCGGCCAATTGAAGTTGCCAAGACTGATCGGATAACGTAATTTAGGAACTTGGCGCGCAACAGATCGATTATGGCATGGGTTGTGTGGCATGACACGCTGTACAGCATGAGGCAGAGATCGTCCAAATCCATGTCTTCAATTTCAGCAAAAAAGAGATTTGTTAACATAACTCTAGAACGCTCTATATTGACCAAAATTGTATTCCCAACCTCATTTTCGAAGAAGAATTGTCCAATGTTGCCACCACTTCACATTTCGCACCAATCTGTCAGTCTTTGTAGTTGCATTTGCATCTCGACGATAACTTACAGGTTTTCCCCAGTTCCAGATGCAGCAGTTTTGTTTGTTAATATAACCGCCGTGATGAAAATGTGACACGTCTCCAGGATTTTTAGCTAAAAATCGCTGTTCAATTCAAGCCGCTCTAAGGCCCAAACTACGAAGCGCACGATGCTGCGCCTTAAACTGCTGAGTCGCATCTTCTAAGCGAATAATTCGAGAGCTTTGTGCAGAATTTCTCTTTCAGGCTATCTCAACAACTCACGCAAAATGTTGAGCTGTTGATATTGATGGTGAGTTGATATTCGTGGATTGAGTCTCACACTCTTGGCTATACCAGCCACATTCTTGTACGTGCACATCGTATTTTAACGGGGACCACAAGTGTTGTCCATTATTATGCCAGCCTCACAAACATCGTACAGCAGGCGCGGTGCGTGCTTTATTTTATCCAAAACTGCTTTTTAAAAAACGCCTTATTTGGACTACACAGCACTCACTTTGAAAATTGGTTTTCAATATTTCACAGCGTTGTTCAAGTGTAAATAGACCTCAATTCATTCCGCGGTATAATACTGATTTTCTCAAAAGATTCAAGAGTGGAAGAAGCAGTTATCAGTGTCAAAACAACCTAAGATTTAAAAAGAAACAACTAGATGGCCCAGCGTCTATAATTATTGACTGCAGAACGTCTTGGCCGTTGAAGGTGCCTTTAAGAGTGCTCATTCGTGGGAATCAAAATCTCTCAAAAACCTTAAAGGACCGATAGTTGGAAAATTCTACGCATGAATTTCCTATTTGGTGGCGCTATAGTCCGAGGTGGACCGGGGCTTCACGCAGCCAACTTCACGCAGGGTCAACTTTCACTTGAGAGCACCATCTGTTCCTCGGCCTTTCTTTACCGTGCCTTGGGGTGGATTCGAAGCTTTTTTTCGTACTGGAGAGTTGTTGTCTATTCGCTCCGTTTGACCTAGCCGTTTGAATTTAGCAGAAAAAAATTCTTAAGTTATAAGCCGACTAAATTGTATCCGAAAAAAACAAATGTGGAAACTAAAGCAGGCATTTCTTGTCATGTAAAATGATAACCTACTTAGTGGCGGTCAATGTCCGTTTCTGCATCCTGGTTGAAGAATCTTTTGTCCACGTATCAGTAGATTCTGGTTTCAAAAGCAATAGTGCAATAATCGGCCATTCAATTAATCTCAAGAGTCATTCCGTAGAAAAAAAAAACAGAGCACACTACGCTCCAGCCCGTACACTAAAAAAAAATGCATGTACAATTGCCTTAAATTCGAAAGACGTTTTAATATTTCTAGAAGAAGTCCTGCTTCAAAAAAAAATAAATTACTTGCTCTATCGAGAGAGTAACCTTCATTGTGGAACGTCAGAGCTAACAACCTTGACTTCACTGCTTATCGCACCGTGCCCTGCCGATGCACAAACAACTACATCGATTAAATACACCTCTTTACAACCTCAAAGAAAAAAAAGTGTCAAGTTTGTCAAGTCACTCAGCCGACTGCAAAACTTTGTCATAAGGCATCATCATCGACTGCCGTACGACACGTTTGGAAAAATATCCGAGCAATCGAAGGGCAAAGTAAAAAAAAAACGTATACAAAGGACTCATCCGCAGCACAAAGGATTCATTGCTGGACCCTTTCAGAGCACAAACCAACCTTGAAGTAAACTCACAAACCGTCAACATCCACTGCGTTGCAATCAGCATCAACCTGCTAAAAGCTTCCTTCCTCACAACGAGTTGAAGGCTCATTAAAAAACAAAATACCATCGCAGGCGATAAAAGTATTGCATCGATGCCATTCTTTTATTTATCACACAGCGTACTCACCTGGGTTCGAAGCGTTTATATGAAACTCGCAGATATTCTTCATCCCTTGTGCAAAGTCATATGAATCGGAGTCGGTGAAAAGGATATCCACGTCCAGTTCGAATCCACGATTCGGTATCCCCTGTTGCAGTGGCGCAGAAAATGGGCTCGAATGGAATGCCACCAGCATCTCAGGACCACTAAAAGATAAGAAAATGAGAATGATAAAAAAAAATCAAATTACTCTAGTCAATTTTCAGGACACGCCATGGCTCATGAGTTAATATGGAGATATAAATAAATTTAAGTGACCGCATTATACACAAAGCCAATTTCCGAAGAAAGAAGCTCCGGGCGGCTCACAGCAATCGGTTGTGATGGGATGGATGGGGGGTAAAAATTTGCTCCTTTATATTTCTCACCCTAAATTCGAGGCATATCCCTCCGGGTCATGGAACGACCCGAAACGAACGGGCAAAACAAAAGGACAAACAATTGGAATTGGAGGCAAAGTTTTTCTTTTCCCATTTTTCCATTTCCATTTTTTTTTTCTTTCCTTTTTTTGTTTTCATAGAGCGGCAAAAGAAAAAATTGAATTCCTCTGAGTAATCTTTTTGTTTGCATTTATGTCAGTTTCCCAAAGAATACGAAAGTTATATTAATATGTTTGTGTGCTTGAAAACACAACCGAGTCGCCGGGGTTGGGATGGGCTGTAAACACCAAGGTGCCTCGATGGAGTCGTGGCGCATTTGAGTTCGGCGTCGCGCCTCTAGCCACGATAGTCCCTCTCAGTCCTCTCAGTTTTCTCTGTCGTCTTAGTCCTTTTCCTACTCCTCCAATCCTCGGCCTCAGCTGGTGTGGAAAGAGCTCTGAAGTAAACGAATATACTTATGCGATGAGCAGATTTGTCTCCTCCTCCCGGAACCAAAATAAAGAACACAAAGCACAGCAAATAGCGCGGAAGGAGCTACGGGTATCTAGCAGCTGTGTCTGTATCTGTGGGCTTGTGTGTGTGTGTGTGCAAACAACACAAACTTTGACTTACTTCTGATAAATTCTAAATGGAGAAAATTTTCTTTTATTTTCCTTTCAGTCGTCTTTGCGTTTAATCTCAAGCCATTTGATGCTAATTTCCCTAATTGCTTAACGCAATCCACTTAGCCATGGAATTGTAAATTTCCGTCTTTATCCTTTATCATTTATTGGTATCATTCTCGTTTTCGAATACTGCGGCTGGTTGCGGAATGCATGTCTGGAGACAGTTTGTGTTTTTGCAGATAAAAGTTCGCTCTCAGTCTTTGGGTACCTACTGAGAAGGCAAAAGTTTCTACAGCCGGAAAAGGACTGATCAAAGCCACAATTACTGGGAAGATTGATTATCGTTAATTGAAAAACGAAATTGCAGACGTTGTACTCCTCTCGAAGTGGAGGGAAATAAAAACAATTTGGCTTGGCGTTCACTTAACTTGAATGCAATGAGCTTGAGAAATTATCGCTTTTCTTTTCTTAGTCCAAGAGATTTCTTTTCTTTCATTTTGGTGGATGGTGGAATTTGTTATCTTGTCCGATCAGCAGAAGATTTTCTTTTTTTTTTTCGGGTTGAAAGACAATCAACTCTCTGTGGTTACATTAAATCAGGACACGCGGCGAATTGCAACAAGATTAAAACTTCTTTGTGGTTTGAAATTGATGAGTAAAGAAAAAAAATGTATTTTGAATGTGATAAGCAGTTGGAAAAGTAGCATAGTCTTACTCCAAATAAGAGAAAACAAATATTTAAAAGGCATCTTTGTTTGTTTAGTTCATGTTGTCCTTATACAGGAAAGGCAATTGATTGATCTTGTCTAGAAAATCTGAGCTGACAATTAGCAAACTTGGCTTTCTTTTATTTGATGAAAAAAGATAAAATGAAAATATCTTTACTTTCTGAATGACATTTTAAGTAAAAAGTATGTCTGAAACTGCGATAAACTTCCTTTTCAAGGAATGTAAAAGTTGTTTCACTATACCAAATGGCTTATATCAAGAATTCCAATTATTTTAGATTTTGTTCAGTGATGAGTAGAAAACTTGTTCGTATTGAATTTATTTAAATGATTTCATAGGCAAAAACATCAAATTAGACACTGGAACTCATCTGGCTTGAACTTTAGACAGTTTTTGAATGAAAACCATTCAAAGTGGGATAGGAATAGAAAGAATGAGTTTTTAGATTGAATAGAAAAATGAGTTTTTCATCGTCTTTCTAGAAAGGCGTTTATCTTTCCATATAAAGATTGAACCATCTAATGGTTTCTTTTGTATCATATATTTTTTTTACGCTGACAGCTGTTTCTCGCTCAAAGTCGTGACAAAAAATTAGTATCATACCTCCGCGGAACGAAATGACTAACTTTACGCTCGATAAACGTTGGAAAATATTGAGAAACTATTTCGAAAGTGAGTGCTGTGTAGTCCAAACAGTTTTGAAAAGTCACAGCGCCTGCTTTACGCAAGTTTGTAGAAAAAGTTCGTGAGACTGGCATGCTAGTGGGTAACACTCATGGTCTCCGTCGTCGCATATATGAGGACGTGGCTGCTGTAGCTGAGAGTTTGAGTGAAGAGACATGGCATCATTAACTCGCCATCGATGTCAACAACTCAACATTTCATGTTCTAATCTGAGGGGAATTCTGCACAAAGATCTCGGATTATTCGCTTAGATGTTCCAATTGACTCAGCAGTTAAAGGCGCACCATCATGCGCTTCGTAGTTTCGACCTTAAATTGGACAACGATTTTTAGCGAAAAATCATCTTTTCTGACATGTCACGTTTTCATCACGGCGGCTATGTTAACAAACAAAATTGCTGCATCTGAGGCTAGGAAAACCTGCACGGTTTTTTTTTGGGCGGATTGTGGAATATTTTTCTTTGGAATTGAACGTTTTAGTCAACGGTGGGCGTTACAGAGCCATGTTAACCGGCCTTTTTTTTACTGAAATTGATGACATGGGCTTGGACGACGTCTGGTTTATATAGGATAGCGCGCTATGCCACACAGCCGGAATTACAATCGATCTTTTGCTCACCAAATCGTGTTATCAGATGTCTTGGCGATGTCAGTTGGACGACTCGAAGCTGTGATTTGATCAATTTGGACTTTTGTGAGGAACTGTGAAGAACCGACAATCCAGAAACTATTCAAACACTTAAGGCCAATATCATCTAAGCAGTCTGTAAGCTGCAGCCCGAAATCTTCAACAAGGTCTTGGCATATTAGACTGACAGAATGCCAACCAAGGCAGCCACTTGAACGACATTGCTTTCCGAAATAAGTATAGAAATAGAATTTTTTTTTTTAAAAATGCAATTAAATGAAAAAAATTCTTTTATTTAGCAATAGCAAAATTTATCTCCGACACTGTTTTCTTGTCCCAACTAGTTAAGAAACTGTTAAAAGAAGGTTTTTATCGAAAAATTCAATTATTTAATTTTATAAAAATATTAAAGCAATAAGGCGCAATATCTACAATATGTCTGTATTTTTTAAAATTTCTATTACTTTGTTACTTTAAATGAAAATAAAAAATGTGCAATGCCAAACTTGTATTCGGTCCAAGCTATTCGCACTCCGTCGTTGATTAAAGAGGTTCAAATTTTAACAGATCCAGTTGACTTAAGCGACTGCCTGATTTCAACTTTGCCTGATTTAATTACTCTCTTCTTCTTTGCTTAGGAAAATAATCAAATCGATTTTCGATTTTCGTGTCCAACTCACGTCAATTCAGCTCTGACACTTTATGTTTAAAAAAAGTATGGACTAGACCGGCCCAAAATTTACCCCAAACAGATACAGTCATTGGAAGCAGGTGAATCTTATGTTCTATTCTATTATAAAAATGGTACAACGTCACTAAAAATCATTTTGATTCGGCTTATGCTGAAAACAGAATTGTCTTTTAAACGCTTAACAGTTTGTCATTTCAATCCTATTGCTTGCCATGGTGATTTGGCATCAGTGACTGAATAATAAACATCCGCACACAAAACAACATGTTTTTGCTGTCCTAAAGGAACAATGTGAGTATATTTTCTAGAGCCACCTATTTTTGTGTACACGTAGTGCACGTGAAATTGAATTATTCGTGTAGGAACACGTGTACTTATATTTTCACGTGTATTTATATTTTCACGTGAATTCATATTTACACGTGTATTTATACTTTCACATGTATTTAGTAAAATATATGTAGACACTACAAACTATTACAAGTTAAGATGAAATCTTTGTTATAAATCCTGTGTAAATATTCTTTTCACATTCCCTTGACTCACGACCATATCGGAGTCTGTATTGAACTGCATGAGTTTACAACTCGGCAGGCGATGTTTTTCTTGTGAAGAAGATATGTTGTGAAGGGTTTATTTCTTAGTCAAAAATTGTGACTCGGCGATGGATTAAGGACATAAGCAATTAAAGTGGTTTTTCATTGCGTTTTCCACACTTAAGTGGTTGTTTTTCTTATTATGATTATTAAACTGAGCTCCGAAACAGAGTCAATTTCGAAAGCTAGCATATGCTTCTTTAACACTTTATGCATGGATGCCAATGAGTCTTCACCGCTCACAATATTTATAAGGATGTGCATGGGTTCAAGTACGTTTACGAGTTTTTCGAAAGATATCCAGTCCTGGTCTGAAATTTTATGCTTTGTAGCCAGAAAACGTTAACAGGCTTCACTGTGCTTACGCAATATACTTAAATACACGTGTACCAGTGTCTAAGGTATTGTGTACACGTGTCACGTTTGTACGCGTATTTAAAAACACGTTTAAGATCTGGAGAACAATATTTTCAATTTCTCTTTTGAAAAATAAACTCAAAATAATCTTTTCATATAGATTTATTTGGAATGTGTAAAATAAATAATGTCATAGTAGACAATCTACTTTTAAAGACTGCGAAAAATTTTAAATGAATGAATAGAACTGAATGGAACCTCAACCACAGCGTGAATTTGGCAGATTAAAAGTCAGAAGGTTTTCAAATTTTGTCTAACTGAAAAAGCAACTCAAACTAATGCATCAACTAACATTCATGCACCAAAGTCATCTGTAACCTACATTTTCGCCAAAATATTCGATGGCAATTATGTCAAGGCAAAGTTCTCCTCGAATAATCTTCCCGTCACTAATTAAAGTCCTTTCCTCCGACCTCGCTCAGCACCCTACAATTACCATCTTCCGATCTCCGAGTGCTTCCCTTGCAAATCAATTAAACCAACTACAAGTCTCATCAATTAGTCTGCAAGCACTCGAGCACACATCATCGAAATGTGAATATGAATTTTAATGTCCACACACTCATCCCTGCTGATTGGGATCTTACACACGTGGTAAATGAAAAACAAAAAAAAAACATGTTTTTGTTTTTTTAATTGAATCACCTTTGAGTAGTTTTCGATCTGAACACAAGCGAGTGTTTTTGTTTTCCGTTTTTTTTTTGTTTTCATTTTTTTCTTGTCGGAAGCAATTAAACGCTTTTTAATGCTCATAAATTGAGGTCACAAAATGACAGCGATTATTGTCGAGGGGAGGAGGATTCAATCGAGCACATGGCAATCCTCCCACGTCGACCGCAGTGGAATGTTGTGGGAAGCGCTCCAGAGAAATTGATTTCCTGACTTTAACCGAAACATCTGGAACAACTATGCTGTTGAATTAATTTGACCAGCCACCCCGCCAGGACATCAAATGCGGGCGACCCATCGAGTTCACATAGAGTCCTCATCCTGATGGCGAAATGGCCAACTACACGACGAGGTGTTGGATTTTAATTCACGCAACACTCGCAGTCAATGGCGGCTTGTCGGCTTCGGCATCAAAAAAACACAACACAACAACTTTGAATAGAATTTCTCCACTGATTGGTAATTTACCAGGAGAGCGTGTGCTATTTGCGTTTAATTGCTTGCCCGCTCTTAGCCGCAGCCCTGGAGAGCTTCAGTTCGACAACTAGATGACAATTTGCACTAAGCGGCAGCGAGCACTTTGCGCCACGGAAATTATTTACGAATTAAATGAAGCGCAGTGGAGAGACCTCTCTGTTTCCGTCTAATCCCGGCCTCGCGTTGTACTGCGGGTCCATTAGGCGGTCGACACGGTTAAGGACATGTACACAGCTCTGCAGAGTACATGGGCGGTGTCCTGACACGGCACGGCGCGAAGTGGCGTCAAGCGAGGCAAGCAAAATTCAATAATTTCCACTGAACAAGCATTCGCCAGCTAATTTCGGCATTTATTCGGAGTCCCATTTGAAGGAAGTGAATGTGTATCCTCGAGAAATGTTCTCGGAGGCGCCACATGAAAACTGTTACATTTTATGTGAGTGAGCATTTCATCTGCGGTGGGGCTGGGGCTGGTGCTGCCGCCGCCCACCGAAGAGGAAGACATAACTGATGTGCTCTGCTTGAAAAGTGTTAAAAAAAGAAAAGAGGAAAGACTCGTACTTAGCATAATGTTTATGCCCCCAAATGAACTTCCTTCACAGCACAGACACTCACGTCACGGCACCGTGGGGGTGGCGTTGGTGGCTCGGGAGGCAGCCAGAGCGGGGACGCTCCCAAGGATACTTCGAATTTACATTTTTATGTCATACAAGTACTCATAAATTTCGCTCTGTGGTATGCTTTTACAGATATTTTTTATGGCAACTCGTACATAGTTTTAAATGAACTCGGATTTGCATAGGTAATGCCGAAGCGGATGCGACATGTAGGACGGGATTCGGGGGATCTCTTGGTGTGGTTCACCCGGGCGATATATATCGCATTTTTAGGATAACATCCTGCAAAGAGGTAAAAGGGAAAAAGAGAAATGTCAGGTATTTCACAGAGCATATTGCAAATATCTTCAGATGCCGGGGTGGTGGGCTGAAAACGCTACAAATGGTTTGTTTCCTTCCGTGTAAGACATGTGTTGTTACTGAGCAGGTGTTTTCTTTTCGGAAATTTATAATTTTGGCAAAGTACTTGTGCTTTGTTTTATTGCTTCTTGATGGCCAAAGGAATGATCGTCGGGTTTTGAGAGGTCTAAACGACTTCGGGCGGGTCGTATTTTGCGGGGGAGTGAAGTTTTTCACTCTTCTTAAATGAAATCCGCACTGTTGAAGAGAGTGTACGAGTTGACGAGTTGATTTATTGGTGCTTCATGCAAATCGAGCCCCCGAGAAAGCAATGGGTTTAAAATGAATCGTTTAAAACCGCGATGATGGAAGGGCTGTTGGAGTACTTTGACGCTAAAGGACTTCGTCGTCGGTGTAAACTTTCAATGGCAAGTTTCAAGATATAGGGGATTTTTAATAGAAACATAACAATTTCGCATTTTGAGCCCCTTTTATGATCTATTGATGCCAGGGCCAAGTTTTAGGATTTTTTTCTTTGTCAAATTTGCATACGAGCAGCAGTTAGTTTCTATCATACCCGATTGAGTGGTTATTTCTTATCACGAATAGTCGAATTTTTAACAGCCCTTATGGGTCGCATGAATGATCTCACCAGACAAGCTTCTTATGAATTTGCAAACTCAGTGGTCGTTGTGGCGAAGTTTTTATCAACATAAATGCTTCAGTTCTAGGTGGACTTAATATCTGTAAATTATTCACATTAAAAAAATTTTAACACCTTTCAAATTTCCGCAATTTATCTTTCGCGGGTTGTAGAGTGTAAAAACAACAGCACTTACGCCGCACGCCGGCCAATATTTAAATTATCAAAACTCCATCATTCCTAATTTACACCGTGTAGCAAAAATTTGTTGGTAGTTTTAGCTTTCTTATGATTACTCAAGCACACTTTGGTCATCTATTCGTTCCAACTATTAAGTTTATGGCAAAGCCATTGCGAAATGTGAAATGCACGCAAAACAAACCTATTTTTTGAAATCAGCAATAAATGTGACCAAATTGTAGGACGCCAAGAATAAGACAATAGAAAATAAAAGACTGACTGTTTATTACAAACTGAAACTCTCTTTGTATCTTTGCTTAAAACTATGGATGGTCTAAGACCGCAAGTGGCATGTTCACAGATAACGTTAACAAAAAAACCTACTGTTTTGTGGTACAGGGTATTTCACGCAATTTAAATAACTTAAAAGAACGATATTTCTTGACACAAAATGGACTGTGCCACAAGTTATTACTTATGAGAAAACTGCGAAGTTGCGTTAATACTAATCATTAACATATAAATTTCAATAACTTCGCACAACCCAAAGGACGGCGTTTTAGTAGCCAAAAATTTCGAACTAAACAATGGAAACACGTTTTGTGTTGGTGTTGTAATTTCAAAAGTAAACCTGGAGCATTGCCTCTGAAATGCTGGGACTGCATCAATAGATATAAAAGAAAGCTTTTTAGAAAATACAAATTGAAAAAATACTTAAAATTGGTAGAAAATTTAGCAAAAAAGGTGAGAATATTAGGCTGCTATACATTTACCAGTCTCAATTCGATTTTCTATGGTGAAAATATGGAGAGTAGTGATGAAGCGGATAGTAAAAGTTTTCATTCTAGAGCAAATGGGATGTCAATATCATACGTAGCTATGTTTAGTGTCCTTTTAGAGAAAAATCTGAAGAGTATTCAAAAAAACCAAGAAAATCTGTGCACTTTTCAATATTCATGCGATGATCAATACTTGGAGACGTGATTAGGTAATTGAAGCAACATTTTGGATGATGTCACAGAAGCAAAGGCTAACAGTTAAGAGGACCTTTTGATAGTTTTGAAATCAGCCGATACACCCCGAAAATGTAGGTTAATAAACATTTTTTAAAACTTTGCTACACGATGTTATTAGAGAACTGAGAGGAAAAAATTGTATAAAAAATTTTACTCAGGAGGCTGCTCGTTTGGCAAACTGAAGGGTGAAAATGGGTTTCAATTCTTTTGAGGTTTTCTGAATAATTTTTAAAAAGTGTCGAACAGAATATCGTGAAATTTGGCTCAATAGGTTTCCTACAGATCGCAGTGTTGAATATACTAATAAGACCACCTCAGATTTTTTTTTAGTTTTCAGAGGGATTCTTGCAAACTGTCCAACAGAAATTGATTAAATTGGGGCAAACAATAGAGTAAGGCTGGCTGCTGAATTCCCTTCCCATTCAGCATGTCGATCAAGCAGTAATAAGCGAAAAATGGTGTTTTCAAACATTTTTGAAGAAGATTTTTTCCACCATTTTTAAATTCCTCATTATTTTGTCGAAATATTCAAAATGTAACTCGAAATGAAATTTATAAGTGGAAAGCTTTACTGATTACAAATCAAACAAAACTAAATTCCTTCCCAATTTTTTTTCCAGAGTAGTAATTTGTTTTTAAATCACCAAGCTACGCTGAAAAATAAGGCATAAGAAAATAAAGTTCATTCTTAGCGACAAGAAGAACTCAATTAAAATAAGGACCAGAAATGTAGTAAGACAGACTTATTAAGTTTTTCTGTCGAAGCAGATCTTGTGATGCGAATAAACAGATAAAAGACGGACAAATTTGAAATTGCCACACATTTGCGTTGTTTTTGTTTTCTTCGATTAAAAGTCAAACTAACCAGAATCTACCGTCCATGCCTTTTATTCAAAATTTCATTTGAAATGGATACTAAGTTGATACCTTGTTGACAAAATAGCGCAAGTTTCTAAAATGTTGTCTTAAACAATGATGAAAGATCTCTTGCACTTTTGTACAATCCATTCCCTCACTGAAGTTGCATTTGAGTTCATATGCCAACAAACTCAAAGCACTACCAAACAAAAATGTCAGCACATCTTCATCTCAAACATCAATTCTTTTCTTTGCGATGACTTTTTCACACCACCCCTTCGTGGCCTAATTATTCGATGGCAAGATTATACGACAATGTCTGCTTTAGACAAGTCCCTAAAACAGAGTCCCCCTACCAACCAAACGGAATGACACACAAAAAAAAAGAAATAAACTCTCCACTCCCACTTCCCGCCCATTATTGGGTTAAACTTTACCCGAGAAGGAAATTTTGAATTCCCCCCAATTTAAATTGCAAATTTGTTAAATAAGGATTTCTCGAATTTATAATTATTTGAAGGGAACTTTATTTATAATGATGGCGTGCAAAACTTTTTCTCATTCGTTGCTCGCCGCACATTTACCCATGCCTTCTTCGAATGAAGAAGTACTCTTTCTTTCCCCTTCTCTTTCTCTCTGTGTCACTGTCTTCATGTTTTCTTCATCTTCAATGAGTTTTGTTAATTATACCGAAGGTGCACTGTTGTTGGCTTTAACTTTAAGCGCAAGCACACTGCTCTTAGAATAGTTCTCTAATGGCATTCAAAGTTCCTTACGATAGTCATCAATAAAGTTTTTTCTTATTTTTGCTTTTGAAGAATTAGTCCTTCGATAGGACGCAAGTTTTCAGTTTGAGAGGAGGAGAGAAAAATGAATGAACACCGTCAGAAGAAATTAAATCTCTCTAAGTTTTTTGAATGACAAATGAACTGTCAGTGAATGAAGTTAAGAGTTCGTTTTGAAGTTAGATGTGCGTTTGGAAAAAGTCATATAATAAACGGTAAAAACGGTTAGATAAACAACGAAGATTAACGACCGTTAGGTGTGCTTGAAGCTATGATTGGAAAGGGGGGAAGTAAGTGAGATCTAGGGAGTTAAGCACTTGACAGGGGTTGGGTATTGCGTAGGGGATGCGTTAGTCGATTGTTCTGAGGAAGTTTCTCGTGTCCCAAATAAAAAGAGGAACTAGATAAATGTTAGGGATAATGGTATTATTCGTTTTCAATCAACTGAGACAGAAAATTATGTAGCCATAGGAAAATGGGAGATGAGACTGTGACTGCTTTTTGAGGGTTTTAATTTGATATTAAAGAATGAACGTCTTAAGAAGTATTAGCAATAAAACCAAACAGATCACAAGAGTCTCTTAAAGAGACTGATAAATTTAAAAAAAAACGTCATTCCACAAAGTTTCTACACCTTATTTTAAAATAAACCTCTAAATATATGAAATTAATACCTTTTAGTTTCGGTCTTATTTAATACAATGAGGCATTTCTAGTCGATGAATAGTGCTTGCCAATTGACTGCTTTACTAAATTTTTATGAAACTAAAAAGTGTTTCTTAATATTGTTTAATGCTCATTAATATGTGGGCCTATGTGCTATTCTTTTAAATCATTAGTTATTATGAACCTAGCAACTGTTTTTCGGTAGAAATCTCGACAAAAAGTCAGTCTCACAACTCTGAGGAACAAAATGAGTCGTGCTACGACTTAAATAACGACAGGAAAAATTTAAAACTTTTTTCCAAAGCGAGCGCTGTGTAGCCAAACAAGTGAATTCTTGGAAACGAAATCATCAGCTATCTTGGAGATGTCCATCCGTCTTCTCAGATCGATTTAACACCGTGGGGCTTTTTTGTGGGGAATCGTAGAGGACGTTGTTATTCCAGCAACCTGGAAACGATTCAAGCACTTAATGCTAGTATCATCGAAGCAATTCCTAAATTATAGGCTGAAACCTTGAACAAGGCCTTGGAAAATAGAAGTGAAAAACATTTTCTTTTTTCATTTCATTACATTATTAACACGTTGAATGCATGGGGGTCACCAGTGGCCAGCACTTAGTTTGTTCGTATATGGCGTGGGACTCAATGTGTTAAAAAGAAACTTTTATTTGCGTTTAATTTTTGCGTTTTTCTAGATCTGAAGAAACTTCTGAAATTTCTTTTTTAATCCAAATGCCATGTGTAAAGATTTTTTCAAGAAATTTGTTGAGAAATCTGTAGGAAGTCATTCTTACGTTTTGTGAAGCTTTCTCTGAGTATCATTTCAAGTAAGACTTTTTTGACATACACTCAATCTTTATTACCTATTTCTATTAACACCTGTTTTTAATATCCGATCATAATAACTATAAAATTCAAATCCAAAATCCACATCCCTTCAACTCTGAGGAATGATAAATCTAAGATCCAAAATAGATTCAAACAATCATGGAAAATGGGTGCAGAGAATAAGAGACGTAAGAATGAATTCAAATTGTGAAACTATAAACACTTTGAAGCGGCGAGATTTTAAAAAGAAATTCAACAATATAAGAAAGGTTCTTCCTCTCTCTCCTGATAACAAGTCGACTGACCAAACATCTGTTTTTGAGAAGTGACACCTCGGACGAGTCTATGAATACTAAATGAACAACAGTACTCTCATTGCAATAAGGACGAGTTAAAAGCCGACCTACATTTGCGTACGTGATCTGTCACTTAAATTTAGTCACGCACTTTGTCTGGGTACAGAAATCAGAATTCTGTGAAACCTTTTTTTCAAAAATCTGATGTCGGTTGAGAGCCCTGATTTGTGCACTCTACCTTCACAAAACACAGATCCTCTGATAACCGAACCCATTCGGTGCAGCACCCGCCATCAATGCCCGAAACTATTCAACTAGCACACGGCCATCCTAATACCCAGAGACAAATGAAAACACGGAAAGTTTAGTGCTGTTTCAGTTCCGGTAACCAAAACCATTACAGAACCAAACTGAACGACCAGAAAAGCACAAAATCACCGCACAATCATGACAATATTCATTTTCAGGAATTATAATTACACTGAGAGCTTTGTTTGTCTTTGGCCCTGGATGGTACAGCAGCAGGCAAGACCTCGGAGCTCGTGCCTTCAAATTTGAATTATCGATTTGATTTGTGGCCTGCTGCACACATTCAAAGTTTTTGAATGGAGCCACTTGTTCTCTTTCTCTCTATCGAATTGTGCTGACAACGCAAAATGTCCTTAGGAATTTATTTGAAATTGTTCCAGTTACGAGTTACCGAATGGACTAACGAATTTGCTGAAAATGTTCTCGAACATTTACTGATTACTGTGCGGAGTAATTTTTGGGGTTGTGTTTATCGACACGATGGGGTTGGGGGTGTGTATGTGTGTTTGTGTTTGTTATTTTTGGCTTACGATTGTTGCCGGTGGTCTATTGAACTTGGTTAAGTAAATGCTGTTTCGAACTAATAAATGACGAAACGGATTTTCGATTGAAGATTTGTTAATCATCTATGGAAAAGGCATTGTCTGCTTAGCATATAAGAACTCAGGATTAATTAGAGAAGATATGGGTACATATTTTTTAAATACTCTAGTTTCTATTAGAAACACAAAGATTATTCAACAGTCTTAGCCTTTGGCTTTTGGAGAAATTACTTAAAAAAACTTGTCCAACTAAGTTATTAGTCCTTTGATTTTATTTAGGCTTTCCGAGCATTTCTTTACAAAATTCACTTCTAAAATCAAAGTATGCTTACTAACTAAACAACGTCAGTGGTATTTTGACTTTTACGACAGTGAAAATTTCAATCATTATTTTTTTAAATTAATTTGGAATCATTTTCGACAAACCGCTTACGTAAAATGACAGAGAGTTTCATTCAGGGGCTTCAGGAGGCTTCAGTTATTCACTTTTTCTGTTATTTTAGGGGTTGGGGATCCTTACATGAAATTGGCCACAAAGTGCTCTCTAAGATGTGAATAACCTGATTTGGATAGTTTTAAATTGCAACATCTACGTTCATAATTCCTTTTTTTTTTAAACATCGCTCATCTAACTGTTGTATTCATTTTTGTCACAAGGATAAATGTTAATAAACTGCAATAGCAACTAGGCATACAATATTGATAATTTGTATAAATAAATAATTAAAAAATGACTTTGCTTAACTATCTGTCAGGCTGTCTCATATAAGCTGCCCCACTGTGCGACGCAAACACAACTAAAAACGATGCAGCTTCGAAACCACGATCATTTTTTAAAAGACGCAACTTCAAAATCTTGTTGCGTGATGACCGAAAAATCTCTCATAAAGTTGCAAACATTACCGCAAAATACTTTCAAAAGTAATTTCATAAATATTCCAAACTCCACTCAAATGTTGACATTGACAGATGCGAAAATGTTTAAAAATGCATCTGAGTCAAAATAATAAGTTGTTCCCTGTCCCTCTTGGCAACCTTTTTCAGTTTACCAACTAAAATTCTCTACATGAACAGAATTTAAATAGAAATGGGAAAGATTGCATTTCACTGCCAAACTTTGGTTTATAAACGGCAGTTGCACTAAAATAACGCGATGTGATAACACAAAAACGTCAAAAACTCAGTACCTCAAGAAGAAGGCATCGTCTACATCTCAACGTCTCGTAGGCAGAGGAAATGAAACATCACCACTTCTTGCATAATTGAAAAATTTGTGAAATTTAAATAAAAATTCCATTTTCCAAAGTCGTTGCTGTTAAAAGTTTGAGACCGAAAATAAGTCTTCCACTAGAGCAACTAAAAACTTTAATGACGATGATGAAAACTATGAACAAGTTGCCAGAATTAATTTGAACTAGTCTTTCAGCAAAATGTGCTCTACACACCCTCTTTAAAGGTCTCATTTATAAGCACACCAAAACTTTGAACCTGTCCACCTCAGAACCCCAATTAAACCAATCAACTAACAAATTCATAGTCTCTGGCCCTCCGTAGCACAAGCAACCTAACCCTAATCTTAAAAGAGGGAAAGACTTCCAAAACTAGTGTCACAATTTAATCTGATTCAGTTTATCCCAAGCGTTTCGTTCAATTTCACTTTGGATTGACGTGCGTTGCTCATTCCTTGAAATTCCTCACCAATTTCGGAATCCTTACGAAGTGTCACAAAGGACACACTGCAACCCACGCCACGTAACGAACTTAGACCGAGAATTATTCTTAATCAGCACATCAAAGTACTTGCACTTATACACTTATCACATTCAACGAGCAACACCAACACCAAGGTAACAAAGGCGTTTTCGTCCCCTCAAAATTCGCAAACTTGTTGTGATAAAGGATGACGTAAAGTCATAACTGGGTTAAAAGTGTCTTATATTCATGAGATAACCAATTTGAGAATAGAAAATGGATAAACCCTATACACGGACCTTTTCCGAAAGTTATCTCGTTTTAGTCTTGCGCGTGGGAAGGGGAAAACCGAAAAACATTTTATTTTCCAAGGATGTGACTATGAATGATATCGCCTCGAGCCACCAGGCTGTTAAGTAGCCCGTGTAAATGGAAGGAAAATTTACTTGCAATGGAACCTAACAAGGTCTACAAAAAAAAAAAAACTCGAAGGAGAAAAAATTACAACGAGAGACGCCGACGTTTTTTTTTTTCTTTTTTTCTTTCGTACTTTACACTCCCGCCCTGTTAATGATGTCCGTGTATTCTTTTCAATTTTTCTTGCCGCGTGTTCATAATTTACCACCGGGCACCGCTTCCACTTTGTGCACCAAAAGATGTTATTCTATCATAAAATTTTCATAACGAAAACGATTAAAAGTGCCTTTTCTAGTTTACACAATGATTCCCGCAGAAACCACTCGGTGAATTGCCATTTCTGATGGCGGCTGGCTGGTTACTAGCGCCATTAGAGCCAGGGGAGGTAGCCATCGGCCATCGGCCACCGGATACGGTCGTTCTACGAGGAGCGCAATTATTTATTACTATCGGTGTTTGTTATCTTTCCAGGTGGAGGAAAAATCAATTTACTTATAATTTGTTTGCGTGGCAAGAAGTGTGTGTGTGTGGAGGAGGAGGACAGGCAGAACGAAAAGAAATGGATACGGACAACAACAACAAAAAAAGAAAAAAACACGATGTCCCATGTGTAAATGAGATTTTTCCCGTGCTTTCTGCCGATAGAGAGCGTTTTTTATTAGCTCAACAGATGCGCCCCCTGACCGGAATAAATTACAACGAATAGGGGAGATATTTATGAGTTATTGATCGGAAAACTTTGTTTGCTTTACGGATTAATGTAATGATCAAAGTTATGAATCTTTTGACTTTTTTTTGTGTTCTTTTTCGCCTGTTAGCTGGATACCAGGAAGTGGGATTAATTTAATTAAAGCAGCGGGCATCGTTCGTCTTTCGGGGAGTTTTTGTTTTCATTTCCGCTTAATGGCAGCGAGTTATGGACCAAAATAATCTTTGTAACATTTTTATAGATCCACAAACATGTTCGGTCAAAAGCATCAGTTCCGCAAAACCACCCACCGAACACAAAATGCCAAACAAGCATTTTTTTCTTTTTTTACAAAACAACGAACAAAAAAGCCCAACCCCGGAAAAAAAAACATTCGTATTTTTATCCAAAATTACTTGGAGGCAATTTATTATTTTCATTTTCGATTTCAAAAGCGCAACCCTGTAGCCTTTGGCACTGTTTTAAGGGCCTAGTGCAGCGCATTGATAAAAATCAATTCTGTGTGGGTTCAAATGGAATGGCTGTTTTTTTTTTAAGCACGATTGGGTGGAGATAAACCGCAGCGGTTTTTTTTTCGGAGAGGGAAAAATATTTGTGTCGCTTTTGAGTAAAAACCAAAAAGGATCCAGTAAATAAAACCATCATCAGGTGGATTAATTTTGTGTATAGAGCGCTTATAATTTTGCGCGTCGTGCATTGAAAATTCAGAGATGTTGGGAGAAATGGTTAGATAGGAAAATACTTTGTGAAGAGATTTAATGCTGCGCGGGGGACACAGACCTTTTATCAACGATGTGGCAAAGCAATTTTTGTGTGAATGGTAGAACTGCTGGGAATATTAGTGATGCAGAATATATTCTAGTTGTTAACACTTTGACTAAAACCTCACTGTGGTGTGTTATGAGAAACTGCTTTGCTTTATGCGGTAGAACTACTTTTGGAAAATTACTTAATAATAATAACAGCCCGCGGAGGGACAGAACCCAGCTTATCCGCAGCTCTACTGTGTTGTGCGCGTGGAGAAATATAGTGGGCGAAAATTACTTTACTGGCGTTTTATAAAATTAAAACAAGCTTGTTTTTGTAATCACCTTTAGAAAGACATCTGCACAGATTGTCTGAATAAGCAAGTTAGTTCAAGTTTCTTATTAAAAGGACCATATTTGCTTTTGAAATATATAAAAACGGAAAATGTGGAAAACATTTTCCCCCCAAAAAAAAGGAAGTCATCGCAGAGGTGAGTTAAGTGTTGTTGGTTGACTGTGACTGCTTTGCTTAACATGAGACATGACATGAGTCTTTCTCGTCTGAGCAAAGGTAAATTACGGCGGTGGGCGCCGCGGCTTAATCGTTAGTGCGTCAAACTGTTAAGCGAGAATACGCGGGCTCCAATCCAGCTCTGAAAAAAAAGCACCATAAACGTTTCTCACGGCCCCACCTTCAGCGATCTAATCAGTTTCTCAAAAGACAGTTGCAGAGAAAAGAATTGCGGCACGCAGTGATCGGTATTCAAGATGTAGCAGAAATTTATTCCTATTGCGTTTTTAAATTATTTCGAAATGTACAGGCATACCTCGAGTTACGACGCACACTGGGGCCAGTTGTATGGAGAGCAAGGCTCAAACGTCGTGACGTCGAAGAAATATAGGAAACTCGACTGGCACATGATGATGTCATTTATTCTTAAATCTACAAGAGTAAATGCGTTTGTAATCCGTGCAAAATTGAAATTTGAAATTCGAAAAAACTACTATTAGGTTGTCAAATATCTGCCTTCCGCCTTTTTATCTTTTGAATTTTCCGGCTTCGTACATAGCCGGAAAATTCAAAAGACAAAAAGGCGGAAGGGATATAACCTAATATTTTTTCAGTTTGGGTGTATGTTTGTTTTCTGTTTCAAGATTCGACTTCGACTGACGACGCGTTTTCCGCAAGCAATTTACGGCTTAAGTCTGTATTTTCATTACAAATAAGTCACTTTCACTTCCATTTTTAAAGTTTTGTTCAGTAAAAACGAAGCCCTTATAGAATCAAGTCTAAAAAATTGGCAGTAAAATGTCTGAAAAGCGGCGTTCACACTTGACTACAAATCGTACAATTTGCTTGATAATCGTGCTTGACAACTGCAAATCGTCAATGTGAATGCTCGAAACTACAAATCGGCAGACTTGTACTCAGAAAGTTCAATATTTTAACTTATTGTCTCGGTTGGACGATGTGTAGTTGAGTGTGAACACTTGTCGTCCAACTTAGAAGTATTTTTCAGTTTCGTTGTGGGTAAGCATCTCACGGGAGCAGAAAAAAACAAAGAGAACAAATTTTGGCTGGAATTTTTTGAATTGAAAAAACTTCTTCCTGTTCCGAAAAATCTTAGCGTCACAGATAAACGTCCATGAGATGATATTGCATCTCCCACTTTATCTTGTCGTTTTATGTAAGGGGATATTTTCCTTAATATTTTGTCTTACAATGCTGCATCCATTGTTAAATAATAATTCGTATTTTCGCTTAGTTCTCATAATAAATTTACTAACGTTAACATTTTGTTTTACGTTCACGGTTTAATTCATACTTCTTTCTTCTTTCTTGTTTTCTCTCACTTTCCTCTATTTCTAAAATCTCATCGATGGCGGCAACCGCAAGAAAAGCATCGACTACCGACTTTTGACGTTTCTCTCATAACTGAAGTTGTCAAGCATGTTGTTAAATGTGAACGCTAAGCAAATTGTCCAATTTGTAGTCAAGTGTGAACGTAGCCCTTAAAGTGACCTTATTTGCAAAGAGAATATAGAATTTGATTTTTTTTTCTAGCTTGCGTAAACACTTTCTTGAGGAAAAATTTATAAAATCAACACATAGTTTGACTCATTAAATGCAATTGATTTCATTACTTTTTGTTGTGAACGTTATATGGCTGATTATAATGCTACACATCAATATCGTTTCTATAATCATTTTATTATTTAAATAATGATCTGTGGGGTTCATTTTGAATTTACATTATACAAGAAACATTCTACAAGTTTGTCAAAATAAAGAAATTACAGATGACTACAGATATTATGCGAAGAATGATTATAGAAACAGATGTTGAGAAGCAGAGAATGCAAGGAATACAATCAATTGTGAATGCATGCATTGATCGATCACTATTCATTTGACATAAGAAAAAATTATCAGTTTCTTCCTCAATCATGTCACAGCATTCAGTTTTTAGTATTGGCAGTATTGAGATAAAGAAAAGTCCCGCCACTTAAATGAATAAATATAAACACCTTGGTTCATAAATACATACCTATCTTCATCATATTATTCAAATTAAACAAATAAAATTGTCCTTAAAACGAATAAGGTTCGGTTTATTAGAACTATTTTTCGTATAATGATGGTCACTTTTATTTCGCAATTTTGTAACGTATTTGGCTTAAAAAGATTCCAAGGCTTTTTTGAACTCGAGTTCGGCGCATAGAAAACCACCCTCGAAATTACGATGTTTTCCCAGATGCTTTAATCTCACCTCCATGATGTTAATGCAACTAAATTGCCACTTCGCTGCACTCTGAATGTGTCACAAGATAAAATAAACAAATTTGATAGTTGCCGATGGGGCTAACACAACACAGCTGTTTCCCACATAAAATGTTATCGTAGGTGTGCCACGGCCAATCACCTTATATCATAAAAACATCGAGTGAACATGATATTGTCAATAAAGTTACAAAAAAAAGTACAACCTCCCCCGTGTCTTTGTGGCCAAATTGCAAATTGAATTAGGAATAAGGAATTTATGCAGGAAAACATTAATTACATTTTGCACGCTCTCTATTTTCGATAGATAACGACTGCAGGGAATCACGTGGACGGCTGAAATTAATATGTACACACATCCCTACATTATTAAATATACTCACCTTGCTCTCCTTGCTTACAAATGGCAACTTAGTATTCTTTCAGCAAACATAATTGATTTCCCTTTGAAATTTTCATTGCCCGTAAATCGCTACAACCTCGTTACTTGTTTTATGTTGCAACCAGGGCTTGGCTGGGCTGGTCTTCTAGAAATTTCCCACCAGAATCACCACCTGGAACAACATTTACCGAACACAACAGGAGGAGGAACACTGTCCGCATACCGCCAGCACACCTAATCCGAAATTCAGGTGAAGTAAGCTTTTACCGCATTCAAACATCGGTGAATGGATGCAACTTTGCAACCAGGAATAGAACACGGAACCGTAGGGAATATAAAGTGATACCTATACTCTGTTTCTCCTCCTGCTCCTGCTCCTTCTCTTGGCTGTACATAGTAACTTTGAATTTCGAGGTTAAGGGTCGTTTAGTATACCCACATAAGAAGCACCTTCCACGAGGAGGACGAGGTAGATGACTGTGTACACGTGTCTACGTGTGTGACGAGTGTGACGTATGTACACATAGATCGGTGCATTTAAGTGCACCGCATTATATTCATGGATAAAACCTAAGACTCCATTTCAGGGCGAGGAGGTGGCTCGTAACACGTGAGCCCAACGAGAGAGCTCGAGAGCAGGAAGAGGAAATGGAATGGGTCCGTCGGTCGGGTGGGGGTTTATTGAAACATTATAGAGTTTTTGAGTATTGAGTACATGAGAGCATGAGGACTACGTACCGGGATACGACTTTAGGTAACCAATCACCGCCGCAGTATTTTGCCAGGACTGGATCATTAGTCGAACTTCCATCGTAGAATATCAAGTGGTCTCGTTCTCCGGTGCAATCCGACCAGGCACGTATGGACCGAGATGTTTTGTTGAAACTCGCTATTGACCTGAAATGCGTTCAAAATTAAATTACACGTTAATAAGAGGGCTTACACGATTTGTATATATAGTATTATGTTGCAGGTGTGTTGGCTTGAACGTTTTAAATTAATTAAACATCGTTTGGCTGTAGTTGTAAAGGCTTGTAATAAAGATGCGGTGAATTTGTTTCACCTGAATGACATGTTTGTTAAAGACCAGCCATGTGGAAGGAACTTAAATGAGGAACTTGTACAGTTTTGCCAGAGTGCTATGTGAGTTGATTGTTGTTTTGATTACAATAAACGAATTTTACATTTCTCTTTAATTGGAAAGTAGAACTTTTGACACAGCAATAAATGGGTAAGACACAGGATAATGGGTAATCGAAATTCATCACTAACTATATTCAACATTTTTTTAAATTTTGTCTAGAACTGTGAGAACTGTTTACCTTACTCAAACTTTCTTTTCTTTTTCTTTTTCAATAATAAACCAAGACTGGTTTATTATCTTGGCTGCTACACACGTATCAACTGGCCCTTGAACTCAAAGATTCGGTAGCAGAAGCTTAAATCTTTCGGTTAAATACTTAGCTCCATTCCAGCTCCAGCTGTAAATGCTCTGAATTTCAGATTCTATTAACTTCAGACTTTTGGGTAACAGAAGAATAAATTTGATATTTTGCAACTTAAAGCGAATATTGTAAGATTTGATTTGAGGCTTGTGATAGATTTCTAAGCAAGGAATAAAATTTAAAACAAGGGATCAAAGACAATGGAAAAATGTATTCTCCAATTTATTCACGACCTTTGGATGACGTTAATAAGCTGGAAATTCCGTTTTGAAAAGAAAATTCCTAGTAAATGACAAATGCACACGAAATTTCATACAAACACAGTTTGGTGTTTTAATGTCAAAGTATACACTGCTGAAACGATTCACTATTCTTTGCAGGAATGATTTGGATTTGATGGTTGCTTACACTTTTACTTCTCGCTTAAGTTGCTTTTTAAAAGGAAAAAGGGCCTATTTGCAACGAACATAAAGAAGAGCTAATAGTAGAAGCTTCTTCCTAATTATTCTAAAAGCTTATCATTTAACAATTGTATACTATTTCTAAATAATTATAATTAGTACAGGAGATCTATCCAAAATAAAATGACTGTAATCAGGAACCTAGAGAGTACCACCACTTCAGTTTGATGAAATTTTACAGAAGTTCTTAAAACCTACATCTAACTTGTTGTTTCTCGGATTTTGTTTTTATTTTTTGATTGCTGACCTTAGGAATTAACAAAAATAATGATAATGATACTTTTTAAAAAAAATGAAAAAAAATGTTTTAAGCCATAAACATTTTGCTAAGTTTTAGTTAATTCTTAAGGTCAGTAATCAAAAAAAAAAAACAATGAGGTATCTTTGTACCTTCATTATTATATACTCGACGCTGTAAGCACATACGATAGTTTAGCAGTTAAGGTGCGATAAAATATATTTACATTTGTATATTTATTTTTACTTTTGACATTAATAATAAATTGTATTGTTCAAACCAAAATTATTTTGTGTTAAAATAAACACCTTGTACAGCTGTTAATCGGAAGAAATCAACTCTAAAACGTGTTCTTTTTGGACTGCTTTTGCGAACAGATAAATTGAAAATCCTGAAATTAAGATTGTTGAGAAATTTTCTTAATCATTAGAAATAACCTCACACAAATACTGATTGGCAGGGTGACTGAAGTGTTTTATTTTAAATATACAAAAACAAAAAAGACACACTGAGCTCAAATAGATCCTCGTTTGTCATTTCTGATACAAACAAGAAGAGCACTGAAATATATCCGAAGTATATTGCCAATAATAACAAGTTTGTGACATTTCTCCATTGTATTCGTATCTTCTCTTTCAATCTAAGCAACTACGCCCCATTTATGCCAACTTTCATTGCGATCTAGGGCACGGACTTGGCATTGTCCATTTTTGCTCGTCGCTTCAGATCCCAATCGCTTAACAGGTTCTTGTTTTCCTTCATTCAGCCGTTTTTTAATTTTCCCCCTAACAAGACAACACAGCCTTTGTTGTTTCCAAGGAATGCCCAATATCAGTAGGTGGCCTCTTTTCAAAACAAAAACCAGAAACTTATTGAGATAGAAAACTAACCTTTTAACTAAAGCTTTATGTTGATTCTCTTGACTAACAGATATCATTGCATGTTTGCATGTAGGAACTTCTTTTTGGCGAATCGTCCAGTAACAAGTGACATTTCTTGGATACATTCCAGGATAATTGGGACTCTGCAGGCGGCACTTTTTTCGATAGCACTCGTCGAATTGACGCGTACAATATGTACCCGGTGTGACACGTCCCAGCTCCAGGAGTTTATCCGGTAGACCGTATCTATAATTTACAAAGATGAAATATTATTTTGTAAATAGTCAAACACAAAACAGAAGAAAGGACAAAAAAAAAAGAAATAACTCCTCACAATGAGCAAATTTCAATTCAGTGGATTTTGTCCTTTCTTCTTGTTTTTCCGTTAATGCAGCGGAATACATTTTTCAATAACAGGAAATGAGGACAAAACAAAAGCGAACCAGGGAAAAAGAAAAAAGTAAGGAAGAAAACAACAACGAAAAAAAAAATTTACAAACCGAAGTAGAAAATATTTAATAAGGACTGCGCTGTGCTCTACCCATCCATGTCCCACTTACCGAACTACAGCGTCGGACTGACTTATAAATTTGTATCTTATATTAAATTCAAAAGGCTTCTCGTCCTGTATGTTTCTAGGCGGATGGAATACCTGTTGTGGAAAAAAAAGTAAAGAAAACAAAAATAAATTTATTTACCACTCGCAGAACACCTTTTGCATTGTGCATTATTTTAAATTGAAGGCAGGGTGTTAGATACATACAGACACACAGATTGACACAAACACAGGCATACCAACGGTGCAGAACACCGCGCTAGGTGGGAGGAGGGTGTGTCTTTCGGATGAAAAAGATGTCAACGTTTTAGAGGACTCTCAATGAAAGACGTACATCTAAAATGCAGTGTGTATTGGGGCAGAGCGTATACCACCTTTGATGGCATTTGGAAAATGGTGGAGATGTCCCAGTTTTGTGAGGCTAAGGAGCTGAGGCATGAATGAGTAAGAAGCGACAATGTGTCAAACGTGTTTAGAAAACACAGGAGATACACACTTAGATCCTTGTCTTGTTATTTACCACCACACACATGCTGGGTACAATTGTTACCGAGTGAAAATCAACATAACAATGGAGAGAAATAACAACAACAACAAAAACACCAACAACAAAAACAATGCAAGCAATTAACGAAATGTGTTTAGGAAGAGGTCGTGGGTCTTTAAAAATCATCCACTATCCCAACTCCCAACGGTGCGATTGTGTTGCATTGCAGAAGTTGCATTTGCTCTAAATTCTCAAAACACCGCCGGGTGTGTTCCCACCTGGGTGATAAAAAGAACACGAAAATGTTGAAATATGTGCTGTTTGAGAAGGTCGCCGAGATCTCGAAGATCCTAAAGACTTCTGTGGCATACATTTTATTGAAGGGACGTCATGAATAGATTTTAGAAATCTTGAAATACTTTTCATAGCAATCTTTCTCCAGCTATTGAATAACGAGCAAAATGACCACCTTTAGGAATTGTACCTTTTCATCATTCATTTCTCATTTCATTCATTAAATACAAATATTTTTGCAGGAATTACATAAGCATTAGCTCATCATAGTTTAATAACAGGAAACTTTTCTCAAACAACTCAAAATCAGATTCCAAACATTTCGAATACTTTCATCAGATGTAAAAGACCTTTGTTACCGCCTGCAAATCTGTTTTCTGTCCAATGATAATCTAAGGCCAAAAAATCTTCTTTAAATTATAATGAATTCACCGAAATAGAGAAATAAGCCTAAGCCTTTTTATCTATCCAACTTTTTTCCTCTGAAAAATGCATTTGTAACAGCACTTATCTAACCGATCTACATGTTTCAAAATATATAGGGTTTTCCAATAAGAGGTGTTATTTTGAATGGCCCACTATTTCGGTAGATGCCACTTCTAAAATTGTAATTTTTTGACACTTAACAAGGAGAAACTACGCCATTAATAAAAACGTAACGATATACGCTTCAACAACGCATAGAAATTATTAAAATGCACTATAAACATGGTGAAAATTTGGCAGAGACGGTTTGTTAAACTAAAACATTTTTGGGTCGTCGTGAGGCGCCTTGTCGGACAGCAATACAGAAATTGGTGGGAAAATTCGAGCTGTTGGGACAAGTTAGTGATGTGAAGAACAAAACCCGTACACGTCGCTCAAGAAAAACTGAGAATGTTGCTGCTGTATCCCAAAGTGTTATAGAAAGCCCAGGCTTGTCCATTCCTCGTCGTTCTTTGGAATTGTTCATTCCACAAACATCATTACACCGTATTTTGCATATAGACTTGATTTTTAAGGATTATAAAGTTCAATTAACACAAGAACTCAACAACGTCATGTCTTTGCTGATTGGGTCCTTGAAATGTATGAAAATTATCCGGAATTTCATCGAAAAGTCATCTTGACTGATGAGGCCCATTTCCAGCTCAGTGGATCATTTGATATTCAAAGAAACAACAATTTGAGACAACCGAATGTTTATTTTGATATAAAGAAGAAGGACCCAATGCATTTCAAGGACCCAATAAGCAAAATTGTCGCATCTGAGGGTCGGAAAACCCAAGATTTATTGTTGAAAAGCCTCTCCATCCTTAACGTGTGCGGTTTATGGTTTCGCGGGATCATTGGACCTTAATTTTTCGAAAATAAGGCAACAGTTACGGTGAATGAATTGCGCTATCGACAGATGATTAATAATTTCAATGGCCGGAGTTGGATGGTATTGATCTGAACAACGTTTAGTTTAAACATGACGGCGATACGTGCCACACAAGCAACGAAACTATCGATCTTTTACGGGAAAAGTTTCCGGACCAGGTTGTTCTCGAAGGGGTGATCACAATTGGCCACCGAGGTCTTGTGATTTAACATCTTTCGACTTCTTTCTTTGGGGCTACGTAAAAGATTAGGCCTATGTCGACAGCTCAGCGTCGATTTAATACCTCAAATATAGAATTCGTGAAGCTATTGAGGGCATACAGCAGCCACCTTACGATTTACTGATGGAAATTTCATGAAAAGTATACGGTTCTGTAAGCGTAGCCGAGGTTGCCATTTGACTGATATTGTTTTTTATTATTAATGGCATAATTTCCTCCTTACAATGAAATAAACATCCGATAGTTTTTCTCAAAAAATTTCATTTTTCTTTGAATATCGAAATAACACCTCTTATTGGATAATAGACTCTCATTAAAGCAATACGTTAGCCATGCTCAGGCAGTAAATTCCTTTATATGAAAGTGAAAATAGAACTAGAAGTAGATTCAAGTAAAATAGCCAACATCATGCAGTTCAGATAGAACCTTCAAAGGGCATATTATAGTAAACAACAGATAAACCAAACCTCTTGTGATTTCCTAACAGAAAAAACTTAACAATATTCACTATTATATCAAGTTAAAAAGTCTGTGTTATTTTTGTGTCCTTTCTGCTTATCTCTAGTTGAATAACGACCGCGGCATAGTGGCGCCTCCGCCTGCTGTACGACAAAGTTCTCTTAAGACCTAATCCCCGCACTAACCAAAAATGGAAAACAGAAACAGACGCTCATTTGCATCGAAATCCGCCTGCAGAAATATTCGTTGAAAAGTCCAAGTCCACAGCAAGCAAATCCCATCTAATTACTTCGGCGAACCAACAATAATTACCAGCAATCACGACGAAAGGCTGTGGTAAGAGTGGAAGAAGGCCACGAACAAGAAAGACAGTGATTGACAACCATAATCCCCATCTAGTCGTCGGTATCTTTTACAATTTCCAACCGCAGAGTTCCATTCATTTCAGACAAGCACCGCACCTGCAGAGCAACGATTACCATCGCATCAAGAGATGATCATCAGGGAATTCCAAATGAACACTCAGAATTGAGTGCATGTGAGTGTGCAGGATGTTATTGCAAATGCAAGTAGATTGGAACAGCTGTAAGGCTTCCAAAAAAGGTTGTTCGACATTCCATAGGAAGCACAAAAAAAGGACATCCACTCAAACCCAGGATAGTCCTTACTCAAGAAAGCCGCCGCACAGAACAACAACCTCGTTAGGGTTAGGGTCAGGCCTGGTCGGGCTTTGGTCTGGCTCTGGCAAACGCAAGAACATGTTGAACAAACATGTTTCCCTTTTTCATTCCATCCCCAGCGAGGTGTCCGGCAATGAATTAGAAAATTATAGTGCGGTCCAGAGCACTCGCACAAAAGTCACACACATTACGTTATAGACACGCATAACGAGCGGCAGCACTAGGACTACCCCACAGAATCATTTATGCTTAGATGCATTCTGCATCTCCGGTTTCCGATTTCATGTGAACCACCATCCACATCACCATCCCACCCTTTTAAACTTTATTGCGAACCGAACGAAATCGGCACTCATGTTCGCAGCCAGATAAAGACCCGGTCCGCACAGAGGACTGTTTTGAGTGCTGGTGTCAGTGTGATGATGCAACACACGCCCCTGCCAGCCCACTGGCTCCACAAACAATACACCTCATAATCTTTCCTTGAAAATCTCGCAAACGTGCCGAAAAAACTGCCGGCCTACCCCACACACACGTCGGTCCTCGCTCGGATTTGTTTTCACCAACAAAAACGAGCTAGGGTGTGTACGGAGGGATTGCAATCACCGTCAGGACATGGCTACGATATGACGTCGAATGGAGCACGTAAACTGGTGGCCACGCAAATCCAAGTGTATTTATTTCGATCTTCCATTAGGTGAAATGTGCACGTCAGGAGCATTCTTGTTCGTATTATGACACTCAAAGCGAAGGTGTCCTTTTTTGAATTTAGCGTGATGTAGAACACGGCACACAGGTGGACGATGGACTTACATGCGTGTACATGAAACGTTTTGTATTTTTTTTTTTTAAATTCGTGAGCGCCTCCGTTCCTCACAACAGAATATTTAACAATTGAACGATAGCACTGCACTGGACTGGTGTTTACCTTTGAGGAGTGTTGATGGGGCGTCACTGGCGAGGACGTTAGTTAGAGAGTGCGAACGGGCTTGTATAGAATTAAATCTAGTGTCATCAATCAGCACATCAGATGCCACAGTCAGAATGCGGGAGTTTTTTCTTTGCTCTGCCAAAGATTCCAGTGGCCTGCTTGACAGCGTTGATTGTTTATTGACTTTTCGGTGCGATTAGGCGGGGTTGCCGGCTTTGGTGCAGTTTGTAAAATCAAAAGTAAGTCTTCGTTTCGGTATTCAGGTGAAGGACGGTGAATGAGTGGACTTTACTCGGGAGTTGTTTATGCAATGTGTCATTCAATTGATCCGATTTTGGAGAACGTTTGTAGGGCTTGACCAGATTCGTTTAGACAGGCTTAGGAGATGTCGATGGTGACGTCGGTGCTCAAACTCAATCATTATGGATAAATTTATTTAAAAAATATCAGATGCCTTTCACACTTTATGCTTTCCTCACATTTCTTACAACGTAAGGCAAAATTTGCAAACACATAAACAAAGAAAAATAGCCGCAGCTCTTATGTACAGCTCCGGTCCTTTATCACATAATACCTTGGATGGCCCTAACAGAAGATGACACCGGCAGAATGTGTAATGAGAAAGAAAAAAGACAGCGACACATATTGTGTCCATGACTCTGCCTGGTCCGTTCACGTCATCATCAATTAGGCAGACTTTGTCTTGAAGCAAAGAGACCCTTTCTGCATTAATGACGTATCTACTGCTGTCCCCATTTTTGCGTGAAAGGCTCATCCTTTCCATTTCTCGAAAACTAAAAAAAATAAAATGATGTCTGATTCTGAAACTTTGAATTGTTTCATTTATATTTCACTTTTGTGACTGGTTAATTGTTTGCATTCTCATTTGAATATACATACTTACAAATTCGAATTGGATTTGCTTCATACCAGTTGCCATCTCATAAATTCTGTTGCACGCTTAACGAATAGTAGGTTGTTGCTTGTATGTTAAACACCTCTTTATAATTTATACTGCAACTTTCATGCTAGTTAAACTGTTAAATTATAAATAATACAAAGATTTTCCTGATACATGTTTATTAATTCATGAATTAATCTTATTATGAATTGAATTGAATTGCAGTCCTTGAGCCACTTGTAGTGCTGTTCTCATAAATTTGACAATGTCCCTAGAAGGGATGTCCTCAAAATTAATCCCCTCTACAATTGTTATGTTGACCGTTCAAAAACCGACTAGTAAAAGGCTTAGGCAGTCAGTTAATACAATAAATAATGTAAGTGTTCTATACTCTCTAGAGTGTCTGATGGTTTCTGTCCTCACGAGATCTATTTTGTGAAGGTAGTAGTTTCCTGCTATTACTAAACGGATATAAAAAAAACTAAAAATCCAAAGAATGCTTTGCTTTTCTGAGATAAATGTATAAAAGAAAAACAATTCTTATAAAAGAACAACGTATATAAGAAAAAAACTTTTTCTAATAAGCGATATGAAAATTTGCGAACAGAGTGAAAAAACTATTAAAACCAACTGCCATTTCGTTTGAGCTATTAATGGAAAAATGTTATATTAAGTTTAAGAGTACGCACAGTATAAAAGAAGTCTTTCCAGCTATGTTTTTTGAGGAGGTAATGTACAAAATAAAATAAAATGTTTTTTTGGGGGACAGTTTCTTATAAGCGTATTATTGATCTTATGATTTTAGATATTAGTGTCAGGAAATACTTTCTTATATCAGTTTTTTCCTTAAAAACGTTTTTCTTATATCAGTTTTATTTAGTGGTAATTGATATGGGGAAGGACATGGTGCATTGTACTTTGTTTCTTGTAAGCGTTGTTTTCTTCTTTTTTTTTCGTTCTTTTCTCACATAACACTGATTTGCTAAACTCGCTTTGAGGTAGTTTGGCTCAGTTTCATGAACTTCCTTTGATTTGATACATATTGGCTCCTTTTTGTCGCAGTTTTTCCACTGCAGATTTTCCTTTTATAGCCTGTTATACGCGTATACGTATAAGCGATACTTTAAGAGTACAGCGATAAAGCCAAAGTATCGTGCACGTAATAAGAAACACCTAATATGATCTTTTTTCTACCATAACTCATGCACTTTTCACGTTAGAAAGGTCACTTTTGATTTTTATTGTAGCTACAGATTACACCTATTAAAAAGACTATGAATTAAGCATAAAATACCACAACTTCAGCCGCTTGTCAATCAGAGGCACAAAAATGAACAAAATAGCCCATACATGTAATTACACTGAAGTTTCTTTTATTAGAAAGCGAACAGAATCGTATGCATACCTATCCACAGTATTTTTTTATTGACCCAAAAAAATGATAAACAGCATAACAATAAGAACACAAATCACAAGCCAATCAGAGGTCGCAGGGATTTAAGCGACTCTCTCGACTAATTCACCCTAAAACTAAAAAACTGCAGTTGTTGGAAGCCGGACAAATTCTATTTGAAAGTTGTTTTACTGTACGATTAAAGTTTGAGCTGAACTCTGTATTTCATCGAAAATTTATTTTGTAAACACCGCCGACAGTGTTGTTACAAATTAATGTTAACGAGCCTCTTTTTGTTCTAATTATAAAGGGTGATTTTTTAAAAGCTATAGGAAAGTTTTTCAAAAAAAAAAAACACAAAATTTAGAAAAATGCATGAAATTTTATTTGAATCGATAGTACGGTCCATATAATTTAATGTTTGAAGATCATTTCATGCAAACGCTTAGTCCAATTTTGGCATACTCTTTCCAACAATTCGGCCGGTATCTCACGAATAAATGCTTCAATGTTGTCTTCCAATGCGTCAATTGAAGCGGGCTTGTCTGTAAAGACATGAGCTTTAACATAGCCCCACAAAAAATAGTCTAAAGGCGTTAAATCGCACGATCTAGGCGCCCATTGACCGGTCCCGAACGTGAAATAAAATGTTGACCGAACTCGCCTCTCAATAAGTCCATTTTTGCGCGTGCTGTGTGGGATGTGGCACCGTCTTGTTGAAACCACATGTCATGCAAGTCAAGCTCTTGCATTTTGGGCAAAAAAAGTTGGATATCATCTGACGATAGCGCTCACCATTCACAGTTACGTTACGATTCGCATCGTCTTTGAAGAAGTACGGTCCAATGATGCCACCAGCCCATAAACCGCACCAAACTGTGACTTTTTCTGGATGCATTGGTAGCTCTTGCAATGCTTCTGGCTGATATTCACTCCAAAATCGACAATTCTGCTTATTTACGTACCCAAGCCAAAGCCAAAAATGAGCTTTGTCGCTGAACACTTTCTAAAAAATCACCCTTTATGACATGGATATGGAAGATATGTAGTTCGAGAAAAACGTAAATGTTGATTACCCATCAATATCTACACTATCCTACTTTTAGCAAAAGTCTTCATACCCTGTGTCTTTTAATACTTTGGTTAAAAATGTATATTAACCCTTTCATGCCCTCTGTTGTTCCTGTACAACATGAATTTCGTCTACTGTGAATTTGAAAAATCTGGCGTAATTACAGTAAAACTGAAGAAATTTTATTCTAAAACCCAATTTTAGACCATTCAAGTCTGCATCAGATGTCTCCTGGTGCAAAAAGAATGTTCGGTATCTTTTACTTCGTTTTTAGTGAATCGAAAAAAAAATATTTTCTCTGCGGCTGGAATTAGACGTGGTCATGAAAGGGTTAATAAAAGGCTTTCCCAAGTAAATTTTTTTCTGAAAAAATATTCCTTTATTTGTACTCTACTAGATCCAACAAATTAACCATAACCTAAAGTTTTTTCCACATTTTTTTAAGGTACAAACACTTTTTCTGCGTTCATTTTAAAGACCGGGTTATATTTTTACTTTTGTTTTTTGTAAAGTAAAGTATTTTCTATGAAAATATAATCAATCAAATATTTTGTAATACAAATTAAATAATTGCAAAAAAAAGCTAGGCTTTGGTCCTCAAGGGCTGTTACGCCGCTCAATCTATTTATGTAAAGATGGAACATGCTAAGGTATGAAGCTGTTCTCTGTGTATCGCCAACCTACCCATTAAAAAACTCAATATTTCTTTTCTGATTTAAATGAGCCTTTTAAGAGATATTTTTTCCATTCTTCACGAGTTGTTTTACTCCGTTTTAGCATCGGTATAAGAAAGCCTTCTATCATCATCAGAGCTGGCTATAAATCGGAAATCACCTTAATGTAAAAACAGTTGGTCCACTTCACTTGTGTCAAATTATATCGCGCACAACACAGTGGAGGCGCGAAAAAGCTATGCTCTGGGCTGTCACCCAGATTAATTTTTTGTTCACCTTAATGTAATCACCTTAACTTTGACCTGAGCCACTTTGAGTCCTGAAGGGTAACAATCGTCTTCTAAGAAATGATTAATAAAGACTACTTGGCAGACGATCAGAGGCTCTGTACACTTGAAACAGACACGCAATCGATGCAAAAAACAAAGACAAGTGTTCAAAGGCATTTTAATTAAACCCGATCAAAAAAACTTAGGTGCAACGACTCCGCTCTTCAGTTGATCGATTTTATGTCTCCCACGTTCTACCGGCAAATTAGCCACCATCAAGGGTAGAGCAAACGAGACATTGTCTAGACAACAACTTAAGTCAATTAAACCGATTGTATTTGCTGAAACATATTCCACGAAAATAAGCGATAAGCAGCACTTGAATTTCCACTTTTCAAAATCGCTGACGGCCACCCCCAAACCGACCAAACACAGTCACATGCTAAAATTTACACTTTTTCGCTTTTGTTCGCACATAAAAAAGTCGGCGTTGCAAATACTGGAAATTGTGATTTTTAAATTGAGTGTTTTGCATTTAGATGAAAAATTCCGCTTGGCCAGGCACACAGTAATGGCGACACAAAAAAAGAATTTGTTTATTTTTTTTTATTTTCAAATATTTGTTTTTACTCAGCACTCAATTGCGGTGCGTGGGTGGAAAGTTATTTGTGAATTTTCTTTAATTTTTACATTACCCACCAGCAAAAAACTAAAATTATTTACCCATTTTTGTGGCTTTAAGGCCATGGGCAAAGAGCATGTCACACAAAAAAAAAACCTGACAAGCTTTTTTGTATAAACAGAAAACGTTTTTTTTTTTGTCAAACAAATATATTTTTTTTCGGCCACGTTTTAGAGCGAAAATCCAATCAAAGGCAGTGAAACTTTTTTCTAGAGAGGTGTTCTAATATTTTTCCAATTTCCCTTCAGCGTCACCAGTGACTGTTTGTGTAGCGACCCTCGTTTGGAGGGCTAGTAATGGGAAACACGACAAAAAAATAAAAATAAAATAAAATAAAGCCAAGCATAACCTGAGGAGAAATTACACGGTGCTCTCGCCACAGTACATGAGAGACACACCCAGCTCTGTTCTGGTCCATGGATACAGGGTCCTGTACAACACACACGCGCCAGACTTCACAAATGGGTGTTAATTCCCACCGAAACGTTTGTTCCATAACAACAATGAACAACGGCATGGATTTCAGTCGTTCCACTGTCGTTCAAATTAAGAAAAAGGATATTTGAATTGTACGCGCCCAGACGGACAGGCTGCTCTCTTCCACCACTACAACGCTACAATTCGGATGAAATCCCCGGAAGCCATCATATTCATGACGCTCCTTGGCACTTGGGTGCTGCTTCATTACGCAGTCATGAATGGAGCAATAGTTTTGGGTTATTATTTGTCGAACAAGTGTGGGCAATGTTTAATTTTGAATGAGTGGGTGGAATGGCATGGGATGGCGTCGAGTCGACCCCTGTCGAGGAGTCGAGTTCCTGTCGTTGTTGGCCGTAATGGCTCTCGGACAGAATACTTGTGATGGGCGAATGCTCTCTCATTATTTTTCAGATGAATTTATGACTGTGTACAAAAATGAGCGCCGGCCGCTGCTCGTAGGTCGACCGACCCAACACACGCAAACTGTGTGCGCATTGTGTTTTCGATATTTATGGGGACTTTTTAATAATGAATTTCTGCCTCCTCCACCGGTTGCCATTAAAAATACAGGGCTCACGATAACGTTCGGAAGCAGAGTGAAAGGCAACGACATTACTCTCGGGTTAATATTTAACAAAAGTGTGTATATTTTTTACCATGTACCGTCCCCTGCCCCCATCCAACTGTCCCTGTTCAACGTACACGTCTAGGTCTGGGTCTGGGTTCGGTATCCGTGTATCTGACAGGGCTTATAAATATCTCACCTTTACGGATGCTGTCACAGTTGATGTTTCGCTGAAGTACAATTGTGGTCCAGTGGCCTTGCCGCACCAGGACCCTCCAGTAAAAGGCCGCCCCAGCTCACTAAGCTGAAAAGAAAGGAAGTGGACACAATTAATAAATAAGTGAAAATGTGGGTTAAACGGTTTCGTAATTGCCGTATTCATTGTTCTTTGGCTTTACTGAGAATCAATGAAATTATTGTTGTGTAACAAAACAAAAGAACAAAACAATAAACAATGTCAGTCAACTCACTCACGGAATGTTTCATGAAAATTTCGAACACATTCCTGGAATATGGCGAAGAGTTCTGTGTCGTGGAATGGGAATTGTTATTCATTCATTTTTCTTTAATTGCTCAATTAGGGAAAATGTTGTCAGACTTTGTGAACGATTTTAATTAATCTAATTTGAGAGAGCTTCGAAATTGCGAACGTTGCTTGCGTGGGTTCAGTAATCTTCGCTAAACTCAGTTAATTTGCTTTAAAACGTATTTAATTGCTTGATGTTTGACGTATGAAGTAACGAAGGACACAGATGTTGATTTCAAACTTCGTCAAATGACAGTGGACAATTTTACTTAAACCAAAAGATCTTTCCGCCCGAAGAAACACCGCCATGTTTCTCATCTTATCCCAGCGAGTTACTCCCATAACAGTACGCATCTCGGCAGTTTGTATTTGCGATCTTATTCTTTCGGTCAATACACAAATTTCATGAGGTGAGAGGTGGAACAAATACCGACTTAAAGACCGATAACTTCACCTTCACACCTAGCTCGGCCTTCCCGATTACAGATCTTGCAAGCTGTTTCAAAGTTGATCCAGCTTGGCCACTCCTACGGGAAAGCTTAGTATTACTCCATCACTCGTGAAAAAGACCCCGAGATAGTTGAAATTCTCCACCTGTTTTGATGGGACTCCACTTACATGCAGAGTGCATTGAACAGGCGTTCTGGATATAACGCCGTCCCAAAAAAAAGTTCAAAGGGCTCAAATCGCAGCTTCGATGCAGACATTTGACATCGCAGACGGTTTATAAAATAGGGTTTTTTTTAGATGCGTAGAACTTCAAGCTGGTAGCACTATTTTAACTGGCGGCCATTTTATCAGCTGTCGAGTGATTTATTGATTTGGTTTGACATTTGATAAACTGACGCCTGAATTGTGAATTGTGCAAATTTATTTGAAAATCATGGTTTCATTTCATTTTCATTTCATTTATTTTCGTTTATTGTGATCTACATAAAGAAAAATATCTTTTTTTGTACTTAGCACAATAATTTAAGTAAAAGTATAGGTTTGTGAGGGAAAGGAATAGACGGTTCATTGCTGAACCGATTCTGTTCGAAATACATATCGCGCATATCGTCAAAATAATCGTCCATCAGAGCAGTTAAATCGATTAACTATAGAACGTTATCGCATCATGTTTACTCTAAATGATAATACGCATCCACAGAGACGTCGTAAAGTCCGTGCAGAAGAGGTCATTGCTGCTGCAGAGCGTAGAGGAAGATCTTTACAGTCAATAGTGACCGCTAAAGGACCACGATTACTGACTTTTTCGTTCATCAATTGAACAACCATGATGTACATGAGCTGTGGTTTCACAAGACACACAGCTCGTGCCACAATTGATTTATTGAAAGGAAACAATTAGTTTGGTTGTAAGCTACGGACCAGTGAATTGGCCTCCAAGATCGTGCGATTTAACGCCGCTTTCTGTGGGGATATGTGAAGTCGCTCGTCACCGTCGATAAGCCTGAAATCACTTGGAGGACTACATTTGCCGCGATATTTCCAAAAACCAAAAAAAGAAAACAGTGGGACCAACAAAAAAAAAATAGGACACCCGTCACAGCCAGGTTCAATTTCCGATATCTCAGCCGTTTTTCATATCATATCAAGACGAAATAAATTGCAGAGAAATCTACGATTCAAGCCGATCTTAGCACTATATATTTGTTTGTGCTACATTCATTCTGAACGATTTTTCTACGTCAAAAATCATACTTAAATTATAATACCAGAAGATTATCTATCAAATAAAGTAAATTCCATTAAAAAAAAGTCATCTTTGTTTTATTCCATTTCCAAATTCTATTTTTTTCACATTAAGTGGAGTAACACAGCCCGTTAACAGCCAGAGCCTAGCTTTTTCCCACCTCCACTGTGTTGCACTCGTTATAGTTTTAACACATGTGGAGGGGACCTACTGTTTAATGCCAGTTTCGAACGGCGAATTGCGAAAGCTTTCCATGACAGAAGTACTCCAGGAGGATTGTCAGACGTTCGCTGGTGGGGCCGTGAAAATTGTTTGTGGTGTTTTTTCCCCGAATACTCTCGCGCAGTAGTCCGACGCACCAATGGAGCCCACAAGTTCGATGCCTCTAAAAAAAAAATACCCTATACAATTTCTTTTCAAAAAACATACTGTTTGGGTTAAGTAGCCCTCACTTTGGAAATAAGTTTCCCACCGCCGTTCGAGCGTAAAGTGATTCATAACATTCCGCGGAGTTATGAAGCTAATTTTCTGCCAAAAATTCGAGGGGGAAACAGCTGTTAGTATTAAAATAACCTATGACTTTCATAGAAACCACTAGTTGGCCCACACAAAAAAACCCCTTTTTTGTCCAAAACGAGCGTGAAGAGAATTTGAAACAAACGCGAAAATATGAATTACTAACAATAAAATAAAAGGTTCGCTGGAATAAAAATGATTAAACCTACAAAACGTGGGTGGGCAGTCTTCAAAAATTAACACTCCAACAGACGGCCCTGTCACCTGCAATTCCCATTATTTTTCTATTGATTTCTAAGTCGACAATTGAGATAACAAAGTTTTTAAAATTTCAAAAATTTAGGATCTTTATTTCACAAGTTGTTTTGTAAGCTCGATCTTACATAATTTTTATTTTTGCCAATAAAATGTATGCCACGTAACCGAAAGCTGCCATTAGATCACTAGTAATAATAGTAATAGTAGTAGTAGTCGTACCTAAAAAAAAAATATTTTCATTTCATTTGGTGGAATGTAGACTCAGAACAACTTACTGTGAAGCAACTTCGTTGAATAATACAAAGCCGGAGATAGCTAAAAAGAGAAGTTTACCCAGCAAGTCCATTTTTGTGAACGGTCTCCAGAGAAGTAAAGTCAATTTCTGTTTCGATCGTCGTAGGTAAACTTAATTGACTAGCTCATTATGCGAAACGAAAGAATTACTGCAAATTTTATATGTGGATAATCGAATTTTTGGTTTTTTTTTAGCGGCTTGTAATTATTTAAAATTAGCTTTTCACAGATTGAAAAGTAATTAACTGGAACTTGATGTGATCGAAGGCCATAAATGCGTCAATGTAAAGATAAAAAAGCAGTCGCCAAAAAAAAAAAAAAAAATGAACAAATGAATTGTGACCTTAAAGACAAAAACTTTTATTGTCTGATGAAACGCGAAGATATAGGCTCAACGGGCTGTAACGCCACACAATGTATGTAATTAAGCTTAAAAATATCACGGATATCATCTGAATAAAGCCCTTAATACTGAGTTCTCTAATAAACTCGATTCTTATCACACAAACGTTTATGACAACATACAATAACCCAAAACAAAACACAACAGGCGACTTCAAATAAAAATACTCCTTCTGTTTTTATTTTGAAGCAACCTAATCAGCTTTGTATTGAAACTTTTGAAGAGCTTCAAGTGCTGAGACTGTTTCAAAATTCTTTTATTCAATTTTGAGGGCCAGGCTAGTAACACGATAGTTTTCATAAGACTTGTACATTAAATTTATATTGCTTCTTTCACTCCAGTGTCCTTTTATCCAAAACCGACTCTTCAACTTCAAAGCCAATGCAAATATTCACAATCCAAAAAATCAAAGCTTAAATGATCCTTTTGTTGAATCCTAAAACAGTCCTCATAGTCGAGCCGTCATTCTTTTTCCGCTTTCCACCGTTTTCCCGGCATTCGTCTAAAATAAGAGCCCACCCTGCACAAGTGCACTTCTACCTTAATCCATTTTTTCTTCCCCCTTTCTCGCAGAGGAAGGAAAAAAAAACGACCCTCTCCCCGTCCGGCATTGATGAATAAAATTACGAACCAATCATGGCACAAGTGTCCACTCGAATTACGTATTCATTTTTCAATAATAAAGTCGAGATAAAATCCTAAATTGGTTATAGCCTTTTATAAGAAGGGAAATGCTACCAATATTGCTGCAGACAGTTTATTGCTGCACAATGGAAGGACGACCTGACGACTGCGAATAGCCTGCCGCAAAATTCCACACACAGTCCTACCGAACGACACACCTTCACGAGAAGGACCTCGGTGAAATACACAACCAAATAGCTGCATAGATGATCGTACTAACTGCGAACACTGGTGGACCGTCTAAAGTCTTTGAGGTATACCTATTCTATAAGTAACCCTTGACACTGGTCAATACCCAAACGGAAAACCGTGTTCCCGTGTCCTGTTTCTCGCCAGCGCCATCTTGGCACACAGACTAACAAACAAACAAACACAAAAATAATATCGCCCCAGCAAATGAAACGAACTCGAGTTCCAATTGATTAAGTTCTGGTTAATGGAATGTTTGCATGGTATTCGTTTGCATGAAGTGCACGGAGGGCTGCCGTGCCATGTGCGGACGAATCCGGTCTGCTCCGACTCCTGCTTTGGCTTCCCAGGACTGAGGATTACGAATCGATTCATATTAAATGGTTTGCTCATGGCCTGGATATTTCTTTCGTACGCTGCACTGCACTGGTCGTCTCTCCTCCTCTCTTTGCGAGCGGATTTTCGGTTCAGATCACCTCTTTTCATTCATACCTGTTCTAACCAATCCAACTCCACCCCCACCATGCTATCGGCAAAGCAGAACCAGGTGAAAATCGGTATTTATGGCTAAGAGTGTGGAGCCATCATCTCTCTGGCTCTGCCGCCCTGTCGGTGTAAGTTTGTGCTCATGCCTGTTATGAGAATGGAAGGCATTGCGAAATTAGGCAATCTATGTGTGTATGTGCTGCAGGACGAATTGACTTAAATAACTTTTATGGTTTTCTGATTCCCATCCCTGGCATTTGTCTACATGCGGCTTCGTCAGAGTCTTTTCAGCTCGACCGGGAACCACCAGACCGACCCAACTCAACCCTCTACGTCTTCGTATGAGTGCCGTTGAAGTTTATCTGAAATTTCATAAGTCAGTCCCGATAACATGCATCCGAAAGAGATTTGATGTAGTGGGGTTTACCTGTAAACAGGGTAAAGTTATGCAATGCTTGCACATTGAAGGCTTTTAAGTGTAAGAGATTCCTGCCGGGGGTTATACGTTTTTCTTTATCCCTTCTGACAGAGCATGCGGTGTGTGCACACATCTGAGGCATTAGCTTGTTTGTAGGCCCTTCTTGAAATTCAGCAAATTTCACAGATTCTTCGAGTTCTGCAGACTCGTTGGCCTCCAGTCGATGGTTGTTGATTTCATTCGTGTTTTGGAGATATGAAATTTTCAAATGAAAACTTTCCCAAGGATTAGGATAGTATTTTCGAATCCTATTTACGCGCTGTTTGTGTTTGGTGTAATTTTTCGGTTTACCAATTGAAATTTCCTTGTGAGTAGTTACCGAAAGGTTGTGTTCCTTGTAGTTAATTCTCTCTCAAGTTAGGCAACCAAGCTCCGTAATTGGCGTTGGTGCCGGTATTGATTGAATTGATTTTATTGGGTAATAGGTAGGTGGGATTGGGGTTAAGAAGCAAACGGATACTAGGAGAAGCCCATCAATTTGGTGGTGGGATTTGGTAATGAGATAACGTTGCGGGCACAAAAGGTCTCAACCTACAAGTGTTAGAAGAGAAATAAAGTGGCACAGGATTCGCGACTTTTCCTTTTCTTCATTTCTCGCAGTTTATATTTAATTTAGCAAACGGGAAGTCGATGGATTATAGGAGGAAACGATATTTTTCTTCATTTTGTTTGCTTTTTCTTAATCAGTCAAACAGATCGGTCACACTGATGTCCCAAACAGTTTCACTAGCTCGTCAGCTATTTAGAGTTGTATCTTCCATACGTGTTATTTTTTCATATAATAATATAGTTATCAAGTTTATTTATTTCAAGATTTTGTGGAATGTAGATTCAAAATAACTAGCGATGAAGAACATTAAGTCAGCACAAGTAGTTCAAAAAGTTTTTCAATAATCATTTTTTTAAATGTTGACTTGATAAATAATTGTTTTTCCCAGCTGCAATCAAATATCCATTAAACAATATACAGCTTTGTTTATTTTTATGCACACACTTTGTCTCAACTTCAGTTTGGGGACATGGATTGTATGTTTGTGAAAAATCCCATTAAACAATAATAAGGTTTTTATATTTTTTTATATTATTTATATTTTTTTCCAATTATCAAGGCATCAGCTGCTGGTGTTTACTTTGTTATAAAGCTATTTTTATGATATTTAGAGCTTTGGATTATTGAATTGTGTGCAAATACAAATTTTTGCTTGTTTTTAGGGTTTCGTTCCAAAGGAATAACGAAACCCTTATGGAATCACTTCGGTGTCTGTCTGCCTGTCTGTCTGTCTGTCGCCTTTTACATATCTGACTATAACTTATAAGTCCTTTGTAGTTAAGGGATGAAATTTGGACTGAAGGTGTATCTAGGCAACCCAAAAATAAATCATGCACCCTTTTTGGAATTAGTCGCAGATTAAAGAAAAAGTTAGTACTAATACTAACGCCCTAAAAAACGTTTACTAAGTTTGGCGGTCGATACGGGTATCATTGGAAAGGGGGCAGTGCCCTGATTATGAAAATGTCTGTCTGTCTATCATTAGGCTTTAATCTTGGTAATTGGCGAACCACTAAGAATTAAGAAATGAAACTTTGCCAAAAGATGTATTTCACTTGCCCAAAGAAAGTTCAGGTAGGTAGGTAGGTAGGTAGGTCGTGTGGTGGGCTACGCAGGGCAGCCAAGCACTTAGGCCAGATGAGGCCCATTGTGATACCACAAGGAGCGGATGCAAAAGCATCCCGCTACTCCGGAAACCAATTGGAGCTGTTAATAAAGCGGAGGATACGGCTTATGCTGGTATCAGCAAGTACACCGAGGTTGTTTAGAAAGTAGTAGCCAAGATGCCTCTTTCTACGGTTCGCGAGGGCGCTGCAGGTTCCTAAAAGGTGGAGCGAGGTTTCTTCCTCTTCTTCGTCTCTGCAGCTTCTGCAGAAGTCGTTGGCCGGGAGGCCTAGTCGGGTGGCATGTTTGCCAAAAGTGGAGTGCCCAGTTATGACACTGATCAGGTTCCTAACCTGAATTCTGTTGAGTCTTAGGAGACTAAGCGAGCGTTCAGGATCCAGCCTAGGCCAGATTTCCCTGGTGACGCGACAAGTAGTACCATTCGACCACCTAAGATTGGTTGCCGCAATGGTCTTGGATTTGATGTAGAGGAGCGCGGTAGCAAGAGGTGCGCAGAGACCGACCTTATCCGGTTGGATGGCTTCACTGGTTCCGCGCTTGGCAAGATCATCGGCCAGGCAGTTCCCCGAGATGTCACAGTGTCCCGGCACCCACATGAGGTGAATGTTAAACTGCTCTGCCATCTCGTCAAGAGATTTGCGGCAGTTAAGAGCTGTTTTTGAATTAAAAGTGACAGACTTCAGGGACTTTATCGCAGCTTGACTATCCGTACAAATCGTGATAGAGGTATGCGATACCACGTTGTACTTTAGCCACGACAAGGCTTCCTTGATCGCCGTTACCTCTGCTTGAAATACGCTGCAATGGTTGGGAAGACGAAATGAAAACTGGATTCCCAAGTCTTCGGAGAAGACTCCTCCACCGACTCCGGATTCAGTTTTTGATCCGTCGGTGTAGATCACCAGAGATTCATTACTTATAGGTATGCCTTCACTCCAGTCAGATCTGGAGGGCAGGCTGAAGGAGAAACTTCTCTTGAAAAGAGTTCTGGGGCGAGTATAGTCTAACTCCCTGAAGGGGAGATCTATAGACTCAAGAATGGTAGAGTGACCCATGCATCTAGAAGGCCACGATTGAGCGGCTCTGATCCTTACAGCTGCACAGGCTGCGACCTGCTTGCCGAAGATATCTAGGGGTGGCAGGTGAAAGATGATTTCTAGGGCAGCTGTGGGTGTGGTTCTGATTGCGCCACTGATGCAAATGCAGGCAGATCTCTGCACACGGCTGAGAAGTTTGAGGTTAACACCCTTTTCCAGGGCATTCCACCATACTACGACTCCGTACAGCAGTATGGGTCGTACAACAGAGGTATATAGCCAATGGGCAATACGAGGCTTTAGACCCCATTTACATCCGATTGCTCTTTTACAGCAGTAGAGAGCTGCTGTGGCCTTTTTGACCCGTTCAAGGATGTTGGGTTTCCAGCTTAGCTTGTGATCAATGATGAGACCTAAGTACTTGGCCTTATCCGTTAGGGAGAGGCTAGTCCCGAAGAGTCGGGGAAGGTCGAAGCGAGGGATTTTGTACTTCCTAGTGAAGAGTATGAGCTCAGTTTTTTGGGGGTTTACCCCGAGGCCTGATTCTAAGGCCCATGCTTCCACCTTGGAGAAGGCATTCTGAATCAGTTCACTGAGCGTATTAGGGTATTTTCCGGAGATGGCTATTGCAACATCGTCTGCGTAGGCGACAACAGTACAGCCCTCCCTTTCAAGGATACAAAGCAGCTCATTCACCGCGATGTTCCATAGTAAAGGGGAGAGAACCCCTCCTTGAGGGGTGCCTCTGCTCACATAACGCCGGATGGTGGCTCCACCCAATTTGGAGTTGATGACCCTGCTCAGCAGCAGTCTATCAACTATTGCACAAACGTATGGGGCCACACCCAGCCTAGAGAGCGCGCCTGTGATGGCACTAGGCTTAATGTTGTTAAAGGCGCCTTCAATGTCGATGAACGCTGCGAGCGTGAATTCCTTGCGCTCTAGCGATCTCTCAATGGGGCTTACTAGCGAGTGGAGGGCCGTTTCTACCGACCTACCCTTGCTGTAAGCGTGCTGTGAGGAGGATATCAGTGAAGGGTTGATGATATCCCGAATGTGAGTGTCCAATAACTTCTCAAATGTTTTGAGGAGAAAAGACGACAGACTGATGGGTCTGAGATCCTTGGGGCTGACGTGCGAGCATTTGCCCGCTTTGGGTATGAAGACCACATTTACCTCTGTCCATGATCTAGGAATGTGGTTCAGTTCCGCACAGCTCCTGAAGATTGTGAACAGCCATGGAAGTATGAGGTCCAGGACCTGCTGAAGCTCAGCAGGGAAGATGCCATCAGGACCCGGTGCTTTATAGGGCTCGAATGAGTTGACAGCCCACGTTATGGCGTTCTCTGTCACCCATTCGGCGGAACCGGTTATCGGCAAGTAAGTGGGAGCTCTGCCTCGATCTACAGAACTACCTGGAAAGTGAGAATCCATAAGCAGTTCAAGGGACTCTTTACAGGAGATGGTCCATGAGCCATCGTTTTTCATGAGAAGACTAGGGTTCGGTGGGGTGGTGGACAAGACTTTCCTGAGCCTGGACACCTCCTGGATGCCTTCTATTTTCTCACAGAAGAGCCTCCAGGATGTGCGTTGAGCTTTCCTTAGGAACGTTTTGTATTCGCCTAGCTTCCTCTTATAGGCGTCCCAGTCCTCTGCCTGACGAGAGAACTTAGCTTTGTTAAAAAGCTTACGACAATCCTTTCTTAGGAGTCCTATTTCCTGACTCCACCATGGTGGGCGAGATTTCCGGCCTGGTCTGGTTATAGGACAGGATGCAGACAGCGCATTACATAGGACTTGAGTTAACTTGTCAACAAGTAAGTCAAGGTCAGAATAGTTATTTGGAGGGGAGCTTGACAGGTTACATAGTCTAGAACTCACGGCTTCCCTGAAAAGTGCCCAGTTGGTATTCCTGTGATTCCTATAGGCAGGATGTGGGGGCACAGATTCCAACAGGCTGTAAGTGATATAGCGGTGGTCCGAGAAGGAGTGCTCATTCGAGACTTTCCAATCTCTTACCTTGAGGGAAAGACTTTCGGAGACAAGGGTAATATCGAGAACCTCTTGTCTGTTGCTAGTGATGAAGGTGGGCTCACTGCCCCTATTGCAAACTACGAGATTAGTGCTAACTACATAGTCGAACAATTGCTCACCTCTTTCATTAATATCTGAGCTGCCCCAGATGGTGTGGTGGGCGTTGGCATCACAACCCAGAATGAGCGGTTGCTTCCGGTTCTCCGCTTCCGCGATCACTCCCCTCAGAATGGCCGAAGGGGGAGGCCCTGGATAGTCGTGGGCCAGGTAGGCCGAGGTCACCCAGAATTTACTTGAGCGAGCCTCGATGCATACCGTTGTAGTGTCTTGATCGCTGAAATTGGAGATTAAAAATGGTTTAAGGGACGCCTTTGCGAGAATACAAGATCTGGGTTTACCTGCGTTGCTCACATGCGCGAGTATGTATCCCTTGGCCCTTAGACCTCGCACCAGATCGCTAACGACCCAGGGCTCTTGAATAAGGACCAGCTCTTCTCCGGTGCGGGAGATCCGGAGAAGGAGGGCGGCCGAGGCCGCTTTGGAGTGGTGAAGGTTAATCTGAAGTATCCGCAGCATTGCAGATAGCTTCGATTACCGTGACATTTGCCTCATCCGTGTCGGAATCCATAAATGCATCCGAAACGACGGGACTGTCACGACCACTGCGATGTTCCAGATCCGATAGCTCGAGGCCGTCCAGATCTGGTTCGGATGTCGCATGCGACGTAGTGGGGGAAAGGGATGGCAAAGTAGGATAGCCAGGAGGGAACCGAGGTGGGACGGTCGAAGAAGACGGGGGACAGGAGACGCCCGTCCCAGTGCTCACCGTGTCTGACTCCACCCGAGTGGGGGCCGCTACACTACCGGCCTTATCGACACTGGTGGAGGAAGCGGACTTCTCCCTGTTTGCGTCCTCCTCGTCCTTTTTGTAAACGTTCAACGTGACATTCACAAAGCCGAAGCTAATGATGCCGTTGGTGCGTGCAAGAGGGGCCAGGGACTCCGTGTTGATGACTATTACCGCCGATCTGGAGTCCCCGACTGGTTCCCTTAGCTTCGCCACCTTCCAGTTATGGGTAGGAAGCTCAGGGTTGCAGTACTTAATGATGTTAAGGATAACTTCGGGGTTATCCACCCGTGCAGGGAGCCAGGCTCGAGTCCTTGGCCTGTTGGGGATCTCGTCTCTATTTACAACTTCGAGACGAGAGCCTTTCCAGAGTTCGCCGATCCTGCTCAGGGCCATCTTGTAGATATTGACGGACCTCTGATCGGCGAACGCAACGAGCTTGACGTGGCCTTGATGCCAGCCAGCGTCACAACACTTGGGGGGGGGACCTGGGTGCTCGAGAACTAGAGTCCAGTAGAGCTCCGTGACGGCAGACTCCACCTTCCTCCAGTTCGCCGGGGAGATGCTACCGTCGATGTCATTACGGTCGATGACAGCCAAGACGATGTCACCCTTGAGCATCTCACTATAGGATGTTCCAGCTGGAACGGAACTACCGCCGCTGGCCTTCATCCTTTTGGGGTCCGTTAAGGACTCCTCCGCAGACCTTTGCCTCTTGGACGTGAAGTCACTAGACCTGGGGTCCGCAGGAACTGCACTGGCAACTTCAGTTGCCCAGGCGAGCGACTTCTTTCTTTGGTCCGAGAGCTGATCAGGGTTGATGCCCTTGAAACGCTCCAGGATCCGCGCTGCCGCTCTACGTGCCTTGTAGACAGAGTTGGAGGGGCCAATGCCTCGAGTGGCCTTAACAGCACCTCGAGATGGCAAGCGTGAGTCCTTAGAAGATGCTTTGCTAGTGCCAGGTATGGGCGCCAAAGCACTAGCTGCAAGCATGGCAGAACTCGGGGTTTTAGTCTGAGAGGGCTCCACGCGGCTGCTGCTAGTGCCAGGTACGGGCGCCAAAGCACTAGCTGTCAGCACAGCGAGGGATGGGGTTGAAGAGATAGGCCGCTCTTCACGGCTGCTGATGTTGCTAGTACCAGGTTCGGGCGCCAGAGCACTAGTTGTCAGCGAGGTAGACGATGGGGTTGAAGTAGTAAGGGGCTCCACGCGGCTCTTGACATTGCTAGTGCCAGGTTTGGTCGCCAGAGCACTAGTTGTCAGCACTTCAGGAGCTGAGGTTGAAGTAGCGGGAGAGCCTGTAGAGGATGCACCGCTTGATGCCGAGGCATCGGATTTGGTTTTTTTTGTTTTTGTTTTTGTTTTTAAAGGATTCATTTGGTCCCACGAGTAGCGGAGAAGGGAAGGTCCGCCTGTGCAGAGATCCGCAGTACACAGGTAAGGCTGGCTAATCCGGAGTGTCGCCAGGTGCTCCGGATACTCCGTTCGCGACTGGGCTATTTTTGAGATGGGCCCCCAGCCAGGCTGATCCTCGGCACGGGTCGTATGACACCTTGATCCGGCCCATCGGAGAGAGAGGAAGTTAAGGGAGGGAGATAAAAGGGGGGGGTTGACTATTGCTTAGCTTCAGGCCTCATCTTCAGCGCAATCCTCCCCGGTTCAGGTAAAAAAATTTAAAAAAATTTCATATTAGCAAAAAGCTTAGTACCAATACTAAATTTGAAAAACAAATTTCTTTTACTAGTTCCTTGATATGGGTATCGTTGGAAAGAGGATGATAGCTAGATCAAAAAGTTGTACTTGCCAACAAATTGCCGAAAACTGACTTGTGTACCGTGTCCCCCACCTTACTTTCTAGAATATTGCACCAAAAAATCTGAAAAAATTGGAGTTAGGGGGCAACTCATCGCAATACCCCAAAATTATCCAAAAATCGTATGTGATTTTTTGCTCATACTAAAATAAATTACTAACTTACTAAAATATATTACTAACTTTTTTTGAAAAAAATTTCACGGTAATATATTAAGTCAGGTACCATCGGATAGGTCTTGCAAAATGAAATAGAGTTTTCATTTTGAACTTTTTATTTGGAAGTTAAGTTTTCGAGATATTAAGCTTCAAAGTCGAAAAAAAAGCGTCCCCCCCCCCCCCCCCCTGGCATTTCCACACCTGTTGGTCTAAAAATCTGAAAAAAAATCTAGAATGTAGATCTTGATGTAATCTTTGTGCTAAAATTGGTTTGAGCACTCTGGCTTTAATAGTTTTCGAGATATTGGCCAAAAACCGAAGAACAACAACATTCGAATTTTGAAGATCCGAAAACGCCGTTTTGTAGATCTCGGTGAAAAAACAATAAAATATTATGTAAAAAAAATATTTTCAAACAATTTTTCGAGATATTAACGATTTAAATCGAATCATTTATCGCAAAAAACGATGAACTGACGGCAGTTTCAGTGTCGCTTGCGGCATTTCATCCCCTAAATGCACCAAAGCAATTTTCACATTGCTGGCGCGGTCAGCAAATGGGAAAGGATTTTCTTTTGTTCAGTTAGTTCGAAATGAAAAAATTTTAGTGATTGAACATTGAATTGAGTTTAATTTGATTTGACTATTTTAGTTTGTTGATTTCTTAGACTTATATTAAGTCTAAACTACTAATCTGTTTGCGAACGAAACCCTCGGCGGGTGAGTAAAACTCACACTTGACCGGTTTTTTTTTTTTTTTTCTTCGATTGACTAAATATTTTATTATTATCTTATTTATTATACATTTATTATAGTAAACAGTGTTATTGGGCAACGCCATTTGTAAACAAGAAAGTATCAAGGCAAAGTAAGAAAAAATCTGGCTCCTAACTGTCCCTCTAGATTTGTTCATGCATTGCACGTGTCTGGTTTTTTAAAAATTCAAAAACATCTTATCATATTATAGAATACATGTTTTGCTTGAAGGATCGTCTGACTTTCATATTCTAACTAGAGGACAAGGCGGTCTTCAAGAAATATGAACATGTCGCAAGGATTACGAAAGAATGGAGTGGGTATATTGTCACCCAACAACTTGAGACGTCTCCTCAGCCACCAGGCGTAAACCGTATAAAAAATCCTTGTATTATTTTGGATTGTGAAGTAAGAAAATGAAAGCTTTTAAACAAAGCAGATCTAAAAACAGGGTTTTCATACAGCTGCGGTCAAAAAATTGCCTAGTAGTAATAGTGTGAGAGAATATTTTTTTAGGGAACTTTGGGAATGTTCTACTACTTTAGAACAGTAACTGAAAGGAGTAAACGATTTTTTTTCCAATCATTAGCATATTACTCAAATTGCAAGAAGGTATCCTTCAGAAAGCAGCACTGCTATTATTTTGACCGCAACTGTAAGTTCTGAAATTTTTCGCAATCTTATCGATTCGAAGCCCAAGAGATTACAAGCCGTTATCGAAGCAAATGGACTGCATACAAAATATCATTTGGAGTTGTAACTTATTTATTTTCTTAATATTTTGTTCACAGCGTGCAATATACTTTTTCGGCTTCCATTTTTTTGTATTTTCTGAAGAAATGGAGTAACAATTTAACCATTTTATGTATTTTAAGACGATGTTGTTCAGGCTTTTTTCTGTTCTTTCTTTCTAAATATAAGCCGTTCAGTTCAGCCGTAAATATGATAAGTTGTGACTATGCCAAGTGCTTTGACACTTAAATCTAAGCTTTTCCAAAAAGCGGAGTCAATCAGTCTTTGCACTGAGCGGCTCATATAAAATTCATTGCCACCTTTCGGATATCCGCGAAACCATCCAAAACTGGGTGTGCAAATACTTTTCTACTTACTGTACTTTCTAGTGAATTTCAAAAAGATACCCAAAATTTATAGTATTATATTTGTTTACAATACAGCTAAGTTGTACGTTGAACTCTAACCATCGCACTCCATGACTCCAACTCTGAACAAGCATTTAGAAGCTAAATTTTGCGAAAATTTTTTCTAGAAAACTTCATCCTAGCACGAGATGTGTTAGGTTTAGGAAATATTAGCCGTCGGATATACACTCCGCGACAAAAAGATAGCGCATGACATGATTTTCTAAGATTATGGAGAAGGATGAGCTGAGATACTGTTTTCATCGTTTAAGTGAAATAATTTCTCCTTAAGAAACAAGGAGGATCAACGCATCTGTAATACAGAAATTTTCTACATTCAGCTTTTCACATCTTTTAAAAAAAAGTGCTACCTTTTTGTAGCATCACGTATGTCTTGTCCTTATGCTCTAACTTGTATTTCATTGCTATTTTTAATAGTTTTTATTAAACGATTAATACGCAAAGTGAAGCTGTTTTGGTTAGCTTTAAGTAAAAAAAAATCGAAGAAAGGTACATGTGCTATCTTTTTGTCGCGTACTGTACATAGTAAATCTAATTTTTTCCAATAATTTTTAAGACCCTTTAAGTTTAAGATACTTGCTGATTAGTAGAAATAAATGATAGAAGCTCTGGTTTCCAGTTTTCGTGGCTCATCATCGGTACAAGTAGTTTAAGATATCAATTTATTAAGAAAATATGTATATACTTTTGATCTATTTTTCGACTTCATTCATTCGTACATCACTACTGGCGCATCGGGCACATACATATGTACCCACTTCATTGTTCGACGAACCCAAATACCTGGGCTGCTGTCCCTAAAGGTGACATCTTCTTGACGACATCCTCTTGATATTTTCAGAGTCTGGATGTTTGGTCGTGAACTTAGAAGTTAGACCAGAATCTTGGGACACTTTCATTTAAGATTGTGATCTCCCACGTGTCTTTGTTATCGACTTCGCTTTAGCTATGACGTCAATGGAAACTTTTATGGACCTAAGTTAATCTTCGAAATTTTGTGACCTTCGACACCAATCTGTTCCACTTAAGAAAATTTCAATAATTACTCAAAAGTGTAAACGTAATTATTTTAAGTACAATTGTGTGATAAATTCATTTGACTCACATAACAGGTTCGTTAGTTGGCTCCACAATCGACTGCCTCACAAACGAAAATTAATGTTAGTTGTTTAGAAGATGTTTCTAAACATGGACTTTGGGCACGAACTGATGTTCTTGGGTTCCGCCGGACTACTGTTTTTGAACGCAGTTTCTTTTCAGTGAGTAATTTTAAATCCACATTCCACCAAATATTTCTCAAAGTAAATAAAAATTTTTTTTCTACAGAATACTATAATGGCATGTAGTACTGGTCTTAGATGACTAAATAAGACTTTTTTTTAAATACTGTTATACATTTAAAGTCGAAATTAAAATAAAAATTTTAAACTTAATATTTGTGTTTTTATTCTTAATAAAGATGAAGGCTGATGGAACTGTTTGGGATATCTGTTCATATGTTAGTGGGCCGATTAAGAGATCAATAAGTAAATAAGAAAAAGTTATGCAAAAGAAGTGCTCTCATCACTTCTATTTCCCCCGTTCCTTTTCATCGGCATTCAATTTTCATCATTAGAATTCTCTTCCGATCGAAATAAGAAGTATCGCAGATCGGTACTGTCGGTAATCTTAATGAAGGCGATTGTTTACAAATCCTTCGCAACACTAAATAGAAAAAACTATGCTAAAAAAAAGAAAACTTCTAGACAAAGCATTTATGTAATGCATTTATACATTCATACAAATAAAATCCTCCAAAGGGAATAAATCACTGCTGTTTTCACCAACAAGAGACAGTCCTCCCTTCTTGAATATATGTACTATTTCCTGTTCGGTAATCCTCAGTTAATTTCTAATTACATCATTCGGAAACGCACCTAAGAAACTCCATAACAACTCGTATGGAAAAAAAAGGAATCACACATCTATTGCAAAGACACAGACGTCTCATCCCGAGAATAAGACGACAGAAAAAAAAAACAATCCTATTTATAAATCCCTTTTTGTTTGCATTCACACACGACCGTGTGCCATACCGTCGGTCACAAAAGAAAAAGTCCCGCACAACGACAACCAAAAAGAGAAAATCGAATAAAAACTATTGCGGATAATCCTGGAGCTTAATTGATGTTATTACTTTCTTTTCAATTGGGATCCATCTAGCATTGCACGCTCGAGCAGGAAAGTCCGTTTTGTTTCGACACACAACTATTCGTTTGCATCCATCCTCCCGCCCATCCAAATCCGTCAGGATCAATGTTATTAACTAAGTATATGTGTGTAAGGATATATTCCCTGAGGAGAAACTCCCAGTAATCCCTCGCGTATAATCGCTTTCAATATACCAACATGCTTGTATGTGTTTACAAGATAAAAGCGTCTCAAAGAAGCTCGGTCGAGGGGGCGGGCCGGGGAGTACACACGAATACTTTTCGAGTTTGGAGGGTACTCTGCTGGCTTTGTTCTCTCGCTATTCACACAGGATACACGCTTGAGCGTTACAATAGTTGAAAGTTTGATGCGTGAATATCCCGCCATCCCCTCCTGTTCATTCGGTGTAATGAAAATCTCATAACAATTTCTTTTGGTGGCACAAATGCATATGCTCCACTGAGGGGCCGAGGGGAGGGTGGGCTGACTTGTATAACATGCTTGTAATACTTTACATGCACTTGTATCTTAAAATAAATGCTTTGGGCTTCATAACGAGATACTTTCGCGCAGATAACACACACAAATAATGTTCACAAACGTAGAAGGATAATGGTTTTACGGCCGTCGTCGTCTTGCCAGCATCGTTCGACCAAGTGTAGGCGGGTGAAAGCAAATATCCTTTTTTTAGACGGCGCGGTGCGGTGGGGTGGTGAGAAACTATCGTGGAAGTAGAAAATAAATTTGTTTTAGTTCGCTTTGACCCGAAATGTTGTTTCTTTTCCGTGTTCCTGAAATCGATAAAATCCTCACTGGGTAGTCGAGTATCCTTGACTGCGGAGCCGAGAAACTTTCCTTCCATCTTACTCATGCACACTCGTCCTCGTCTTCGTCCTCATCGTTGTCAGCGTTGTCGTTGTCGTTGTCGTTGTCGTTGTCGTTGTCGTCGACGCCGGTTCGCCGACTTGGACTTTTCGACTTTGGAGAGGGGGTTGAATGGGATGCCAAACACACAAAACAGCAAAAAGAATCTAACATTTTCAGTCGATGTTTGTGCGTGCGTGTGTTTGCAGATCCAACATCTTTACTTGACACGATTTCCGCAATTTATTTGGGAGGGTCCGAGATTTTCAATGTTTCAAGCGGTCGTGTGTGTGTGGTGATATAAAAATGAATAATTTATACGAATGCTCACATAAATGTCAATGCCGGTCTATGGTTCGGACATGTGGGACAAAGGACATCACTCTGGCAGAACACGAAAACAGCATTTACAGTTTCAGAAGTTATGAAATAATAATTGCGATTTTTTTCTTTTTTTTGTTACCCCACAACGGTTAAATGCATTTGATGTGAGAATTTCGATGGCGAGGGTGAATTTTTTTGGAAATCGGTCAGAGAAGCGAAATGAAAAAGAAGCTTGGTTCGTTGGCGTGATTTTAAAATGGCCATAACCTATTTATGTGTGTCATTGGGGTTTTGTTTTGTTGGTTTTTTATTAGGTAATATTTTGTTTTATGCTCGCAGCAGGGTTTTTGTTGCAATTTGTCTGGTTTTAATGATGTTAGTTTCCATGTTCGGTCATAACTCATGGAAATGTGGGACAATATGGTGTTACATGGTGATAGATCTGTGGTTTGTTCAATCCAACAATGTTCTACCCTTAATTACTATCTATGTGATTCCTGAGAGATTTGTTTCCTTTAGTAAAATAGAGAGGAAGGGCGTTTACTTATTCAAAACTATTACTCGATTGAAGTTGTTTTGATTTTTCTTATCATTAATCTACTACTTTTTCACATGCTGTGATTTCGACATACACCTTTTAATTTTCCCCTTTCAATTGTAAGTCATCGTAGCTCAAGCATCAATTAATTATAAAAGGAGATAAGGGCTTGCTGTCCGTGAGTGCTAAGGGATTTGCCGCTCGCTTAGAAATCATTACGAAAAAGTTCGTTAGTTTGCTTCTCATTTACAGTCGTACTCGCTCTAAGTCGAGTACGACTAGTAGTACCAAGTTTTTTACACAAAAATAGACAAAAAACGCCCTCTCGCAACTTGTATCAAACACGCTCGTATCCTTTGACTCTTTAAGGTGACGAAATTCACAGCAAAAATGAGGATCTGCTCACGAACATGGCGAAATCAATGAACATTTAAGCAAACATGGTCGTCGAGTAGAACCATCTTTAGTCACATCGCGCACACAACCGCGGGCCTCTGTATGAACAACTGCACTGCTTATTCATTGTGCTGTTGGTTGGGCTCCAAAAAATATGCTTTTAATCTGAAATAAGTTGGGTACCTATCTGAATGTGCGTGAATTCGAAATCTTCTTTGAATGAGTGACGTACAGACGCCTACTAGTGACGTAAACATTGCACTGGAAAAAAAGGCTTTTTAACAAAAAAAAAAAAATATCAATCTCTCTAACTCGAGTTTTTCCAAAACTTCCTCTAACTCGAACTAATTTTGATGTTCCGTGAAAATTCGACTTAGATTTAAAAAAAGATTCAACTGTATTTAAAATTTTAAGCAAATCTACAGCAGCCTAAGAAAAATGCAAATAGTAAATAGATTATACTGACGACGTAATTTTTTTTATAATAGAGAGAGGCTATCTTTTTTTCTGCATTTGAGTCGAATTATTTTTATGTTATAAGCACTGCAAACAAAAAATCTATAAAATCGCGTTACAAATTTATTTTTCTAACACTCATTCTAACACACCGTCAGACATAAAGTTATGTAAATCAATTCAATCTCTCTCGAATACAACATAAGCATGAAAACTTCTTGTACTTAACTTTGGATTAATGGCTATAAATTGCGAGACTCATTTTTCACAATTGAAATTTTTATGTAGCCTTGCTTTTAGTTGTTTCTACATACAAGGAATTTCAGAGCTTACAAGGCAATCGAAAAAATTTTGTAGTGGTTTCTTTTGACACTGATAGCTTCACTTCATTTCGGCGGTTGCGTCAACAAACAAAATTACCGCATCTGGATAACTGTGGGGCTTATAATTGTTTTTCTATAATTTTTTGACATTTTCCAGGACATTAAACACCTTTCGGCCATTCACATGTTCATGAATTAACTTTTAAATTTATATTTACTTTAAGAAACTGGACAAATAACACCTTAGAAAATTAACCAATGTTATTATCTTGTAACTTGTTTACAATTCCAAATCTAATACTAGAGCGCAATTTAGTTTCTAATTTATGGAAACCGCCGAGAATCTCAGTAGAATAAGTTTTGACTGTAAATGGCATGGAAAATAAAGAAAAAAATTAAAACTTTCCTTTCTCCCCCTTGCAGGTCTACTTTATATGTCAATACATCAAAATAAGCGGCTCGACTAGAACTATTTTTGAGCCGAGTTTTGTCCTTGTAGCTCCAATGGCTTGCACTTCTAGTGCAAAAAAAATCGGGCGGCGTACGGCGGACGGTCAGACATATTTTTTTTACATATGTACAGTGTACAACCCGCCAAACACAAACTGTGAAAATAGGAGGGGGTGTTAAATTTTATTTTCTGTTACGATTACAAAGGTTTATTATAGAATAATAAACCAAAACGGGAAATTGTATTTTGTAATATAAAAACAAAGATGTAAACTTAATTTGCAACAAATTAAAAAAAACTTTATGATGACTCGAATCAAAGTCTGGTGATGCCGAACATCAATGAAGTACAATTCATATTCCGAAATGTTTGTCTATGAAATGTGTCCATGTCCACAGATTTGTAGTCCTCTGGAACACAACCAGAGAACTGAAACTGGGAAATCGCGAAAACTACATTTGACGTTGCCAACCTAAATCCTCCCGAAACCTCACTCACATGCCACCCAAAGACGAGCATCAAAATGATTTTTTCAGATTAGATTTGTTACTCAATTTCAATTGCGCTCTCAACCCAACCCGTAAAAAAATGATGAAAAAGGTGCATTGCTCCACACCACCACAGCGACACACTCGTGTCACATCTTCTCCGTCATAGACACGGCCGCGATTTGCATCGTCCTAGTGATGCACTCACGCGAAATATGTTTGTAGGTGAAGCATTTGATATGTTTTTCGTATTCGGGATAAACATTTTCCACAAATTGAAGACGAAAATAACACGTAAGCCGCAGAGTAGGGCACAAAAAAAGCAAACGAGGCCCTTCATCCATACATATTTCATCGCAGCGATACGTTTCTCTTTCGAGGCAACGTGGTCTGTCAAAATGTCCACTGAAAATCATACATTATCAAACAACAACAACGGCAAAAAAATACCACGGAGTATAAAATTTATACACATACCTGCATAAATCCTTCGGGACATCCAGGCAGCTCACCCGACGGACTAAAATTGGAATCGAATCCATCAATATCCGAATCGACCAGGCCCTCGTCGAAACGTCCCACTGTAAACCCGTCGAATATAATCTGGAACAAAAAAACAGAAAAAAAAAGGAAAATGAAAAAGAATTTCACAGAATATGTACTCGTGTGTAGATAGGACGCATGCTTAGGCACACACGGAGAGCTAGATATAAATGTAAGGTATTTCAGAATGTTTATCCAAAGAGGATGAAGCTTTGCATAGTCGGTGGTTAAGTGGTTGATTGGTTCCTTTTGGAAGCAGAGCCGGCTAAATGCCAGTTGGGTGCACCTACGTACATCCCTGGAACGGTTTGACAAGCATGTCTGCTGTGGGCACATGGGTGGATGCGATTTAGTTGCTTTCATTTGGTTTCCTTTTTTCTTCTTTAACAGGATAATACGGATCAGGTGAGGGGAGGTATTATTATTCCCCTTTAGCCGCCGATTCAATTTCACGACGATAGCAAATAGAGCTCCCGATGTCCGTGGCAGGCCGGCTGTGCTATAAAGTATCCCCGAGATATCGTAATTGCTGCGCACCGCCAGAGCGATTATTTCATTTTATTCACCAGCCGATATCTGGAGTATCGACCTCCAGTGAAGCGCATCCGGTCGTGACATCGTTTCACAATGAATTAATCCGTGCGTGTGTATCTAAATTGTTGCTGTGCAATATTGAGATATAATTGAAACAGATTTTGATTATTTGGATCCCGACGCCGCCTCACTTATCCGGGTTAATGCGAATGTCATCATTAAAGCGAAGCCCTCTGAAGAACTCTTTAAAGTGCCACCCCATCCGACGTGACTCACATCCACACGATTTAAATATATGCTAATACCTATGCGACAACGACACAATCATTACCGTCTCGAATGCCACCATTACACCCAGACCCAACTACTTAGGGGCTTCCACCTTTAAAAGGTTTCGTCTGCCAAAGGTCCACAACCCTTCGACAAGGTAAACATCATTATGAGGGTAAACATCCTTGATGTTTCGTCATAGAAAAGCTTTCAATAAAATTGTGTGTTGACGTGTTCTGCCTCACCTGAGAAAAACTGTCGTGAGGACCTTTCCTCCTCAAGGTTACCATCGCCCGTCGACACCACCACCTCACGTTTTCTCTTCGAGAGTGTGTTTCGATTTTTTCCTTCTTCTTGTTTTTACATTGAATCTGTTTGCCATGGGAAGGAAAGGGCACGTCATGAGGGGACAGCGTTTTGAAAAGGCGTCATAAGTTGATGAAGAACATCAGGTTGCCGGTGGAACAATTAAAGCAACGTCGCGTCGCGTCGCGTCTTGTCGCTGTAAAGATGTCGCCTGAGAGATATGATTCGCGGTGACGGAAAACGTGATATTTTCCAAGACTCGAAGTGCTGCTCCCTGGCAATAAGCGACAAAAGAAATAATTTTCCTTCAAGTAGACACTTCAGGTGTGTATTTGAACACAGGAGTGTACGTCGACGGGGGACCATTTCTGAGGAAGACTACCGTCCGTCGAACTCTGAGCAGCCTGTAAGCCCAGTTGATTTAAAAAGAACTTTGGTTTTTATTGACTTGTAGCTTGTAGCAAATCAGGAAGGTGGACGTGCGTCCGTCTTAGCTCTTTAGCATTTACTAGTGAACAAGTGTTACGAGAAACTTTTTCAAAACGTTGATGAAGTGTTTGAAGCAAATTTGCTGGATTCAAAAATGAAACACTGAAACACTTTAACTAACTACAACAGGACCAATAGTAAAACAGTCGAGAATGCTTGTGCCCAGGTTAAGGGTAGAGGTCACTTACTGAGAGACATACTTTCACTCGAAAACCTATTGTACATTAACAATTTTTTAATTTGATACAAAGCTTTTAATTTGCTATTTTTTTCTCAGATAATTTTTTTGATTTGATATAAAGTCAACAATTCGTTAGCTCGCTCATGATCAAGTTTACTACTACAGTATGTGCATTTTTTCAAACTCAACTAAAAGAATCAATTTGAAGCCAATTTATCAAAACAAATTGGTCAAATTGTTTATTTACAATGGAATTCTGCTATCGCAGATATCTATAAAACTAAAAATTGAAAATGAAATCAATAAAAGCAAGTGACAATTAGTAAAGGCAGCGCGCGAATATTTTATTTTTATTTTTATTTTTTGCCATAAAAAATCGAGGAACGTAGTAATAAAACAAATTTTAATACAGGAGAAAAACGGACAGCTTTTTTGTGAATTAAAAACTTAATTCGGTGTGTTATTTGCATTAATCTCTAAAAATATAATTAAAAACTGTCTTGATGAAAAAAATTACTTTAGAGAGATACCAGTGTTTGTTTTTTCTTGGTGTGGCGTAAGTCCACCTTCAGAGTAGAAGATAGTATGGACCAAACCAAGAATAAAGAAATTCTGCAATCCAATACTGCAATTTAGACATCGTTAAAGTGAAAATTTCAATAAGATCATGCTCTTAAGCATGATCGGCTAAGTTTGTAGAGCAATGTTAAAAAAAAAAAAAAAAAACAAATTTACGAAGCGTGCATTGCCCCGTGACCTCGTTAGTGGATCACCCGATCAAGAAGATGATGATGATGATCAGGATAGTAAGCTTAGTTCCGAGATCTTAATCCTGTCAGGAATTTGTGGAAGATATTGCTAAAAATAGATCTTATGCTTCGAAGCTTGACAAATTTCAATATGAAATTTGGCGAGTCTTCTTTTCAGCAACTGTTAAAAGATATCGGAATTCAATTTTATCAATTAACATTCGGTGTGATTGCAAATGTTGGCCACCTCGTTCGTGCGATTTAAAGCCTCTAACCTATTTTCTTTAGGGCTGCGTTAAGTCATTAGCTTACGCCAAGTCGACAACGTTGGAAGAGCTCAGAGCCAATAGTGAACGTGAAAAAGGAGGAAATGTGTGGCTGAGTCAACGAAGATTGGAAATCGACCGCTGCAAACGTTCCCGCGGTGACCATATGAACGAAGTCAAGTTCCATTCATAAATGTTTTGATTGCTGATAGTAAAATTTTTGAGATATCTCAAATGATTTGCGTTTAATTTCCAAAAGTTGACAAGTCCTTATTGAAAAACCCTTTAGTTTCGACAGTCTCCAACGACCATGTTGTACTGATGCCGACTTTTCGTCAACTTTAACCTAATCGACCTTCTGTCGGAACTTTTAGGCCAGTATTTCCTCTTCGTCACCAACTGCGTCATTCTTTTTTTAGTCGGAATTGAGCGTTATAAACGTTGAGAATACATTTCTATTCATTTGCCAAACCGTTATTGTGTCAGAGTTTAGTAACATGCTTTTAATTCATTTAATCAAAAAGAATATTGTATCCTCAGGTAGTTGCCAAGTTATTACCAGAGACTATCGATTCATGAATATGCTAGAAGTTCAAAAGAATTCCAATACGAATAGTGTTCAGATAGATTGTGTAAAAAGTTAAAAGCTACATCATTAGCTCTGCAGCGACTAACGCGATGTCATCATTAATTTTTTGCCCTGCACCATCGCTTTTTGTGATGTGAATTTAATTAGAAGATAAAGCAATTTCACCCCCTGACTTCAATCCACTCTCCTCTCCATCTAAATGAATCGCAAACAATAACAACGAGAGCAGTAAAAAAGGCGATGCACAAAAAAAAAAACTTGAGTTTGAATAAGAAAAATCTTTTAACTGTAGGAAATGACTTTTTATTATTTTAAACGCATAAAAGGAGCAGCATTGCTGGACTCTGAGCACGAGGAAGCTTGACTTTTTTTTTTTTTCATATGCCGGCAGCTACCAGCGAAATGCTTTGACAATGGCTATCGCAAAAAAAAAAATATTTAAAAATATAAAACACGAAAAAAAAAAAAGAAATGCACAACAAAAACTTCCGTATACTCTAATTAACGTTATGCTGGATTTTACCCTTAAATGTGGCTTATTATCGCCTGGAGGGTATCGCGAGGCCCTTTGATAAAACTTCTTTTAAATCCACGACATCAAGCTGAAGGAAGGAGTCACAGAGGTAAAGGCAGACGCGGAGACAGAAAAACCAAGAGCAAGAATGGAGTGCACAAAGAATGCGAAGAAATACGAGCTTAATGATTTATAAATCCGTTCAGGGGAAAAAACGAAAACGAAGACGAGGAAGAAGGAAGAAGGAAATTCTTCCATGCAGAGATCTTCTCCGCCCCTTTTGCCGAGACGGCTCCGTTTCGCTCTGCAACCACAGCACCATCGAGAGAAAGCAGCAGCAAGATATTGTTTCGTACATGATTAATGGAGGGCTAAAAGTTGCCATGACTTTGGCAAAGATTTCTCAACGCTCCTTGGCCTGCCAACATACGATTACCCGTTCTGCCATAAATGCATGCACACAACATCTCGAAAGGCGAACTGCTCGAGACTTCTTGAGGACATGCTCTCGGTGCTGTGCTTTTTCTTAATTTTATTTTGTTATTTTTTTTTTTCTTTTTTCTTTTTTCTATCTCGTTCTAGTCGTCCTCGTCGTAGTCGTCCCTGTTGTATATTTTTTTTTTTTTTTTTTTGTAGAAATCAATTTTAAGTCGCTTCTGAAGGCATCCACGGTCTATTTATCTTATTAAAGACAGAGGTTGTATAAAATTAATGAAAAGGGGGAACTCTGGCTTTTCTTTCAAAAATAAATTGTTTTTGTTTTGGCATCACTAGCAGCAGCCCTTCGGGGCCAAATGACAGCGGCATGGTGTGGGCCTAAGAGCCATCCTGCTCCCTGTTTCCTGCTTCATACAGCCTCTCTAATAGACCCGCAAAGAATTTGTGTTTGTTCAGTTGAATGGCAGGGGGACAATAACAACAATTCCGGGCGGGAGATTTTCATAATTGAATTTTTCATAAACGTGTGATCCCCTCGTAAGCCGCTGATAGCCGGGCACTTAAATGTTTTTTTCTTCTTTCAGAGGCGGTCGGAGACGGCCTTGATTCGAATGTCTAATTGCACGCAAGAGTTTTCATTTTTAAAGGCAGTGATGGTGATGACGATGATGATGGAAAATGCCAAAAAATATGTGCGAGGGTGCTCACTTTTGTGTGAGTGCAAATCGAGAGCAATAAGGGATGAAAATTAAACATAATCTGCATCAATTAATGCGGGTTGGGGGTGTACGAGTGAATTAAAATTCATATGGGAAGCAACTGAGGGTTCATTAAGTGAATATGCGCTGTCTCTGTTGTTTTAATCTATGCAAATGTGTAATTGCGGAAGCTAAAGCGGGAGATGTGCTCTAAGCACACTACGCCGAGCTGGGTGGAAATGATTTCATTAGTTGGTGGGTATAGGTTTTTTAATTAAATCGTTGCTGGAATGTACAATATTGTCTTTATGCATCGTTGTTGGTGGTTAATGTGGAGTTGATGTAAGTACTGTTTTGTGTAAACTACCAGCAGTCGCTCAAGTACTTTACTCGTGACAAATCGGCATTGGGTTTATAGTTTTCTATTCGAATGGAGGAGAGGAATTTAAATGGTCTGTTGTGGGTATCAGAGTAAACTCTAAAGCGAGCTTTAATGAGAATGGACAGAAGGATAGACACGCTCGATTGTCTTTAATTTTTATGATGGGTACGTTGTGGGAAGGGTTCAAAGAGTCAACTACTGGAAACGTCTGGTGAAGCATTTGTCTGAGGCATAAATGAAATCTGAACTTCGTTGTAGTTACAAAGTAAAACGTAGTTTTTTTTTAACTACATAAACTCGTGATGCCATAAAGTGTGCACAGATCCTTAATAAAGTAACGCTCCAATTCGATTACTCTGAATTTAATTGAACGATTTTTTTTTTAAATTTACTTCATTTTATAGGTAAAGTTTTAAAATTCTAGGATCAACGAATTTATGTACCTTTAGAACTTGGATATAACATCCTTAATCACGTATCTTACAAAAATATTTTATCTCATTCAAGACAAAACTTTAATCAAAAACCCTAATCTGAATGAAGATTACGATTTCGCATCAATTCGGCATGCTTCATGCTTCACTCAAAAGCTCAATTAAATTTTACTTTGTCATACCATACACCTTTCATTCAATAGAAGTAGTCCAATCCTCAAATCAATTTGCATCTATGGGTACTTCAGTTCCATCAACGAATAAGCAATGTTGCTTATGAATATTGGTTTGAATTTCTTCGACCAGTTAGACCACCTTTTATACGTCCGAAGCAAAGATTTTAAATTTAAGATTTGCGAAGGTCAGGTTGTTGAATGCACGAAGAGGAATCTGGTGCATCGGATATTCCTGCTTATAAAGAGTGGGCCATCTACTGGTTTCTTTTAAAATCACGGTTTTTCATTGACACTGACGGTTTTCATTGACACTCGTTCTTGACAGAAAGTGTTGACATAAAGCCAGCATCATGCCTCCGCTGCTTTCATTTCAATAACTTGTAAGTATTCAAAACTTATTTACAAATTGAGTTCTGTCTTGGTTTTTAAAAATAAATTTTGGCTGAAACAAAGCACAAACCGTGTCTTCTATACGCAAGTTTGCGCAAAAAGTTCTTTGTCAAAAGAATGCCTAAGAATAATTCTTTACAAAGATTTCGGATTATTCACAGAAATTGACCATCCGCTTCGTTATCGCTATAAAATTTAGGCTTTAGACCAGCTCAAATTGGAAAACGATTTTGGGTAAAGAATCATTTTTTCTGACGAGGTGCGTTTTCATATCAGCGCTTACGTCAATAAACAAAATTGCAGCATCTGGAGCTCGGAAAACCTGCACGGTATAATTGATAAGTCAATGCACTCACAGAGTGTGACTGTTTGGCGCGGATTGTGGAGTGATGGCATCATTGAACTATTTTTCTATGAAAATGCGGCTAGGAGCAAGCTTTGGGTTACAGATCCCTGCTGACGGTTTTTTTTTGGACAACCTGCCGTTCATGCAAGATGGCGCGCAATTCCACATTACCCATGTCACAAGCGATCTTTTGCTCACCAAATTTTCGAATCGTTTTATCAGCCATCTTGGCGATATCAATTCGCTGCCTCGGAGCTGCTATTTGACCGCTTTGGACTTTTTTTATGGGGAACCGGAGACGACCGATGTTATATCAACAAACGATTCAAGCAGTTAAGGACAATATCAACCAAGTAATCCGTGAGCTACAGCACAAAACCATCGACAAGGTCTTGAAAATTGAAGTCACAGAATGCGCCACTGCGAAACCGAGGCAGCCGCTTAAAAGACATTGTGTTCCGCAATTAATGGGAATGTTTGCTCTTGCTTAAAAGAAGCCGTGAAACATAGGAAAATTTTAATTTTGTTTTCTTTATAGCATTTTTAAATGCTCTGTCTCTGCGCACCTCTTGCAACGGCGCTCTTCTATATCAAAACTAAGGCCATCGCGGCAACCAATCTTAGGTGGTCGAATGGTGCTACTTGCCGCGTCACCAGAGAAATCTGGCCTAAGCTAGGTCCTAAACGCTCATTTTATCTCCTAAGACTCAATAGAATTCAAATTAGGAACCTAATCAGTGTCATAACTGGGCACTCTGCTTTTGGCAAACATGCTACCCGACTGGGCCTCCCGGCAAACGACTTCTGCAGAAGCTGCTGGAGACGAAGAAGAGGAAGAAACTTCGCCACACCTTTTAGGGAACTGCAGGGCTCTCGCGAACCGTAGAGAGAGGCATCTGGGTTACTACTTTCTCAATTATGTTGGCGAACTAGCTGACACCAGCATGAGCCGTATCCTCAGCTATATTAATATCTCCAACTAGTTTCTGGAGTAGTGGAATGTTTTGCATTCGCTCCATGTGGTATCACAATGGGCCTCGTCTGGTCTAAGTGCTTGGCTCTCTTGCACAGCCTACCACTCAACATAACCTAACATAGCATTTTTTAAACCGGAAACAAATGATTTAAAAACTACTTGGCCTACCTTGTATTCTGTCACATCTTCGAAGCTTTTCATGATCAACACGCGATCGCTGATACCTTACCGAAGCAATCGTCTAAAAACACACTACCAAACAGTTCAGCGTCTTCCATAAATGTGCGGAGTATTTGCACTAATTGTGACTTAATTTGATAATAAAGTTTTATGATTTGAACATGGTGTTAGGTCCTTCAACTTGCCACTATAATTTTAATTCTCCATAACAGAGAAACAGTCGATTTTACAGACATGTATGAACAAAACCGACTCAATCCCAGTTTAAAATTTCCGACATGCGATTTGAATAGACTTCTGAAGTCCCAATTATACTTCGTAATCGCGGAAATCAAAAAAAAATCGTTTCCTTTATGGTAACGAAAATTTGCAATTTTCACAAAAAAAAACTATCTCCATTCCAATAGAGCTGAAAGACTGTCCTGATAGGACATGAATTTATCAAGATTGGATTTCTAATTACAATTTTTTGAGCCCAAGAACTCAGATCAAAATAATTATCTAAGAATGTGCTAAAATAAAGTTTCCGAAAGCCACAAATTTCGTTCTGTATTTTGTTTTTTGTGTAAAGGAATATTCTGTTACTTATCTTAATGGGGATTTTAAATTGAAGAAATGGATGAAATGCTCTTTGAAGTTGTAAAAAAGTGTGTTGAAATAGTCGGCGAGTTGTCTGTAACTACAACATGCATGTTATGTGGACCTCTTCAAAATTGGCCATTCTCTGCATGCATTCTATTCACCGGACAAAGCATGTCTGCACTTCGATGAAAAGGTTTCTCGGAACGACACATGACTTGTTTATCTACATTCCAATGAACGACCTGAACTGATGCCCCAACAAAACTACGTCCGCACTTCTCACAGCACTCAAGTAATTTCACAAAACACTTGATAGAAAGCGAGACAAACACCATCACAAATACCATACCATAAGCCAGCTACTCAATTTACTTGGCTTTTTGACTACCTATTATCCAATTTTCAGACAAAATTGATCCCCTTAGTCGTCCCGGGGCGATTCCATTTAAATTTGCCTGCTCTTAAAGCCACTTCGCTTTATAAATAGAGTAACCAAATCCCTCTCCCATTTATCATTATCTTCCCACCAGCCCAACGCCGAAAAGGTCAAGTAACAGCTTTCGCTCAAGGATACTTTCGATTAGTTGATGCAAGCCAGAGAGAAATAAATTCTCCGTCTTAACGAGACCAAATCGATCCAAAATGGAATATAAATTAGGGCCGGTGCCCACATTTTATAAAATCACCAATAAAGCTATCAATCGAGGGAAAACAGGAATAAATACACCATATTTGATGGTAACAATAAAATTAATGAAAACGTCCTTTTCCCGTTGATCCTTCTCAGCTGGGCCTTAGCGGTTGGCATTTTCCCAACGACCGTCTCTCAATGACGCATAACCCAATTTGAAATTCAAATGCTCATGTCTTTCGGGCAATAGAAATGAACGGTCAGACATTTGATCTCCACACTCAGAAGCCCCCTCCCTTCTTTTGACCGACAGCCGAGACTACCGGTGATGGTGGTGTGTCAAGGGTTTTGACCTATCCTCAAAATGTCGCCTAGCAAACACAATTCCATTAGTTAAAGATGAAAAAAAGAAAAAGGAAGACACAAAAACAAGAAAAAAGGATGTGGGGAAAGAAATGAAAACCATTGCTAGGGGGTGCTCGGTACGCCCGAAAGAATCGCCAGCATTCCGCATTCGATTACTACTCAAAAGGACTACATCCTGCGGTGGACTTGCCCCAAATCTCTAACAAATGTAATTAGGACCACAGCTGGCAACCGCATGCATAAGCTCATTCTCGTCGCAAATGCAAATTTGCCTTTGGAATTCACCTCAGTGAAGCGTGAACGAATGTGCAGGGAGAGCAATGAAAGAATCAGAAGATTCACCATATGCCCACCGCACACACCGACGCCGACGCCGACATCAATGAGCTCACATCATCAAAAACAGGATCCGACCGAGGATGTCTTCACGACCCCACCCACCAGAGGCGTTTTAGCGCACCCACCCCCGCATGGACGTGTTTCACACTACAGCTAGAGTGTTCACTTTAGGCGTTTCTAGCATGCACACTTCTCGAATGAACTGCCAACATGCCTCTGTCTGTCGCCTGTCGTCTGTCGACTCCCGTCGTCCGCACATCCGTACCGAGTCGCACGGCTGGTTGCTGATGGATGAGTGAATGGCGGCGGAGAACAAAATATTTCAAAGAACCAAATTTGGCCATCAGCAGAATTGAAATAAAAACACCACAAACGTTTTCGAAAGAAAACTCCTTCGACCTTAAAGCAAAGACAATCTCCGCCAGACAGCGCAAAGAGCGTTCCCACTCTCACTCTTTCCGATCCTGGCCACCGCCGCCGGCGCGTTGAGCTTCACTCTAATCCTGTCAGAGGGTGGGTGCATGTGTGGACACAACCCACACAGGAAAAGGGGCACTGAGGCACAACTGCTCTGCTCTGCTTTCTGCCGAATCGACGGAATTCTTTCGTTCATCTCTGGAGGAAAGCTGTCGTAAAGTTTTATCGAAACATCATTTGTATCTGGAATTACGTTGATATATCTACTTACACAGGACGACGGGCATGTGTACTCTGATGATTCGATATTCCTCACAGGACTCGCCGCTCAGAGTCGCTCCATGAGCGTCATATATCACATTAGGCCATAAATTACTTTTGGTCAAGCACTTTTACCGAGATCATCCTCAAATAAGTTTTATTGACTATCGGACGTTTTGTGGTCGCTTCTTGGGCCATCTAATGCGACGTAAAACTATAATTTATGTCGTTAATAATTTTGTGTTTCAGCGTGCTCTGTGCTACACAGTTTTGTCGCTGTGATCAATCCGACGGATTTATGAGACCAAATGTGCCTTATGTGTTGATGCCAACGAATGTGGCGAATTATGGCGATTGTTAGTGGCAATAACTATCGCGAATGTAGAGTCCTGTGGATGGAGGAGTCTAGGGAAATGGACTGGCAAGATGTGAATAACAGGTGTGCTAGATGTCAAATTGAAATTTCAATCACAGGCAACGAAAGTAAAAATTTTAACACATGCTATTTTCAATTATTTTTTTTTTTTTTCGTTCAAAGAATTACAATCTTGTGATACAGATATTATAATAAAAACAAATTACATCTGTCATTCTGCACCCAAAAAGCTTTTTTTTTGAATTGCTAGAAGATAATATCACTTACGGGAAGTAAATTAATAAAACTTATTGACTAATCTAATTATCTCAGTGTTATAGAACTTCCTAAGCAGGTCAAAGGAGTTCAGTAATTCTATAGCGTTACATATTTTCACGGGATATTCTTTGTAAAAGTGATATCATTCATTTTAATTGATTCTTCTATACGAGCTACACATTAAATATTTCTGTTCATGATTGTAAGAGTTCTCTTAAATCTATTTGAATACATTTCACAAAATAACTGTCTATGCAGCTGTTTGTTTAGTATGTTTATTGTGAATGGATTAATTTCACTTCACTTAACCAAAGTTCAAAACTAATATTTGCTTAAGGTTGCATATTAATCAAAAGGAACACCTATGCAGTGAATCATGTTTGTTGGCACAGGCAAAGTTTTATTTAGATTATGAAATACTTTCACTTTATTGAGATAAAAATAGAAATCAAAATTGAAAAAAGTACTATACTCCCCTATTTACAAACAGAGGGAGGCTAGGATGGGCAAGGTATAGTTGCTAATTTTTTAAGCTCAGGCATTAGGTGGATCGGATTGTAAAGCGGCAGGTTGATGTCCATTTCTTATTTATAACATAATACCATTAAACTAATTTGTTTACACATACAAAATTAAATGGTAATATTGGTTGTTGATTGTCCAGCAGAAGTATTAAGCGGTTTTGGAGTTTCACTAAAATAACGATGCTGCACTGACCGCAAAAATGTGCATGACTAGTGTTTATTAAAGTGCTTTGGCGTTTTTTTACTTTTATGGCATGGCATTAACTCTAAGGTATTTTTTTTTTAAATTAAAATTGATCGATAGTCACATGTTTGTTTGACTATTTCTGATGTTATTACATTCGACCTGAACATTAAACGAGATCATATCACAATAGTTAACATCACTCTAACTGACTTTTACAATGGAATCGTTCTCAAAAGGAGTACAATTAAATAGCACGATAATATCAAATAAAAAATAGATCTTTAATCAGTATGCTTTTTTAGGGTTTCGTACCAAAGGAAAAGACAAAACTCTTACAGAATTATTTCAGTGTCTGTCTGTCCGATTCACAAGGCTGATAATAACTTTTGAGTCGTTCCTATTTCTCTGTAATAAATCTGCTTCCATAAAATCGATCGCATGGACTAATCGGAAGTCTCGTTTCTATTTTACGGCCTTGAAGTCTTCTTCAGGCCATTTTTTCGATCATTTGATAGCTATTTATTTTTTAAGCCATAAAACAATAATCAGTATTTCTAAAACTCAATTTGATTTTAAAAATTTTAGTTATACCAATATGTTACGTATTTTTTATTTCGTCTACTATTTGATTTATTGGCTTATTATATCATTTTCGGCGAGAGTCTTAGAATGTTTATTTCAAAAGCCAAAACAAGAAATTGCAGGAAATTAGTTATTGCTAATGATTCAGTATGGAGAATATATAAAACGTTTTTTTATAAAATCACAGAAGATAGAATATGTAAAGGCGACAGACAGACAGACGGACATGGAAGGGTTTCGTTATTCCTTTAGAACGATGCCCTAAAAAGCAGTGTCTTTTTGAATCATTTAAGGTTTATGCTATAAAAGATTAGGTTATAAAAAAGAAACTGTATTCCTACTTCTGTGAAAATAAGCATAATATTTTATTTGTAATCGTTTTTTCCCTCTGATTAAACCAATGGCCATTTGTCGATGTGATTAATTTCTTCAGGTTATGAAATAAGAAACAGTTGGAAGGAGATCTAAAGGCAGCGGTAACAGATAGAAGAGCAACTTTTTAAAAGTTACTGTACATATGGCTGTACTGGGAAACACTTTTTCTTACTTCCAAACACTTAACATTTTGACAACATTTTACTATCATTGTTGCATAGTAAAATGTTATTGTTAATTTTCTTTACAAAGAATTTTATCCAGGTGATACTCAAATAGAATAAGACCGTTTACACGGTCGTTTCTGCTTCAAGTTTTAATATTTTTGTTCTGTCTGAAAAGACAAAACAAGAATGTCGAAAAAGCTGGATAGGTTACTGGACATCTCAATCAAATGCAGTAGCACGACGAATACTAATCAGCATTCACACAAATTTTAATTTATTCTATTGAAAATATGTTACTACAATTAAGACAGACTATTTTAGTTCTGTAATAGATTCAAAGTACACAAATTTTATAACAAAAGAAGGTTTCAGAATAGTAAGAAAGTATGGAAGGAAACATACAAATTCACAAACTCCACTTTAAAATAAAAAAAGAAAGAATAACGAAAAATGCAGGAATAATGTGAGAATAAAAATCAATTTATACTTGTTCAACAAAAAATTACTTTAAATCTTTCTTAAATTTGCACCGCTGTTTTGTGTCTCTTAAATAAAATGGGAAGGAGTTCCACAAGCGCATGTTAGAATTACTTCTCAAAAGTCAGAGAAGTAAACTTAGGTAAAATGATACAATTTGATCAGTTTGATGCCGTTTGTCGAAGAGATAGCGTGATACATGATGTCGTAATACTTTCCAAAGAAAACATAGTGCTCTGATCTTTAAATAGCTTTTCAAGCATATGTCAGGGAGGTCAGTCAGCTCAAATTTTCAACATCATGTGAACAGTTGCATGATGAAACCTACAAGGTCCTCGAAATCGTGTGAAATTGGGAGCCAAAAAACTTCCATCAACATTTCTAATATCTGACATAAGAAAATATAACTTTCAAATCAGCTTAAACACTTTCAACACCACTACAGAAAATTGCACCAGAAAGAATCTACAGCACTTCAATCATCCACTAAAAGGAATTCAACGCAAGAATATTCAAGTTGAGCAAAGTAACCTCACCGGAGCAGACAACTTCTACTCCCCCCACTCAGTTCCACCCCAATAACTTACTGTTACTTCAACTATATTTGCGATATCAAATTGATAATTCCCAACGACAACCTCACTCACAAAAATTAAACACGAATATCCTTCAAAATCAATTTCCCCGGCCCCGACTTAAATACGTTTTCATCAACTTAATAACGACTTAAGGGCATATTATTATCCGTTCATCACAAACATATAATAAATTTCGCCTGACATCGATGTCTTCTTCTCCTTTCTCCGTCGAGAGGGAGATCCTTACAGCCGTTGTTGCACGCCATTTTCTATCAAATCAATTACAGCCAAATATAAATTGACGTTTCACAGGATCCAGCCCCTGAAAATAATTTGGATACGCAAACAACTGACTTTTGAAATATGAAACTTTTTTTTTCGTCTTCCCTCACAACGTGCGCACACACGACTCACTCGCTTCTACCTCTGGCTCCTTAAATTATTGGTATTTCTTCATCCGAAAAGGATCCACGAAAAAGGGGGGAAACCATACGCGAAGTGGATAAGGCTGCGTGTGTTTAGCGGAGAATGGCGTCAAGTTCCTCTTGAATTTCCCAGTGCCTACCCTCCGCCCGATAAACGCTCCCGAACGTCACACACTCACGTATGCCGTCGTCATCCACCATGAGCCGCGGCAGCGCTCCTGGTATTAGTATGCTCTTTTCGCATCTCAACTCAATCTCTGCTCCTCCGGCCGCCATTTCTCCACGTCAGCCGCCCTATCTGCTGTTCGTCATCAAAGAACACTCGTTATACCCTAAATCTAGATCCTATCTATCCCGCGTAGGTTGTGTGACGAGCCACTCCCCGGTCCCGGCCGATTCCCGGGCATGGGCACAGCATACACCATGTCAAGAGTGTCTACGTGACATGGTGACGAAAGAGTCACGGAGAATGACACGAAACCTCTTTTTTTCATTTTCTTTTTTCCTTTTTTTTGGTTTTCGGTTTTTTGTTGCTCCGCCGAGCCCCGGCTGTGTGTTCATCACGCTTTTGAATATGCGATTCTATGCGATTTTAGTACTCGTCCGCTGGGAATCATGGTAATGTGCTGCGGCACGGGTTTGCTTTCGGCCGGGGCATTGTGAAACATTTTAATGTGGAACGTACTACGTGTGGACGACGCACGTCCCCACTTAAACACCATTTTTCCAGCAGTTCTGCCACCCCCTCTGTGGCATTTTTAAAGATGAACAGAGCCGGGACAGCATCCAGGACCGGGTCCGGGAGGGAGAATTCATTTATTTCAGGTGATTGCTAGCCTGGAATAAGCGCACTCGCACAAGTGGCAATATCAACGCTTTCCTTTGAGTGCCTACGCCGGGACCGCGACCCTCTCAAGGATGACGGCTCCGCCGTTGTCCCGCAGACTCGCGAAAGGGAGGGAGGTGCAAGTTAACGTAATGTTATTTGCCATGTTCCCAGGCAGCCAACATTAAAATCACTTGAGGGCGGAAACGCGAGAGCTGGTGGAAATTTTCGACACAGCAACGATGCAAGAAATCTGCGTCGGTGGGCGGACAGGGCGCATGCATAATGCCCGCTAAGACGCGATGACACACAATAAGCACTTTGTAAACAAAGCGCAGCAACCCTGCCTGGTGCAGGAGGTCCTTGGGCGCGGTGCGATTGTGCTTCGGACACGGCGAAATACACTTGAATTGGATGGTTCACGACTTTGTGTGTGTGGATGGAGCAAAGGAGCGCCGAAGGGGTGGTGGGAAGACAATGAACGATTCTGTTCTATCTGTCGCAAGAGAATTCAAATTATACCCCTAGCACTGGAAGTGAGGGTATCATCATTGTGGTGCAGCGGCGCGATGTGAAGCGCCCTTAAAACAATGTGCAGCTTATTACCTGAACAATGTCTCCTTGATCATGTCCGGATGCTGTGAATGTCAAGTGGCACAGAAAAGGCAGCTTATTCCATTGTGGTGTCGGAACTTTTATGGAATATGTCCTTCCAACGTCTCCGTAGTATGTTCGATTGCAAACTGAAAAGAAAGAAGAAAAAAAGAGAGGAGAACTTTGTTAAACACATTGGCCTGGCGGAAGTTTAGTTTTTCTTTTTTTTAGAAAGACAAAAAAGGGGGACTGACATGCTAAAAGTTTCCAGATACCAGCGGTAGTGTTTGCAAACTATCTTTCTTTTTTTACCTTACTGAACTCAGTAGCTTCTAATGCACATGCTAAGTGATACTTGGTTTGTGTAGACGAATATCGCTAGTGTCTGGAAATTTTTAGCTTGTAAAGACTCAGTAGATGCAAATCATGTGAACGTGTCTTAACTCAAAATAATAAAAAAAGATCTGTTTTTTGACCGCCTTCAGTGAAAACCAGGAAATAAAATATAAACGATAATAGAGCCTAAGAAGATCTCACCACGAAGTGAATTTTGGATGTGGATCTTGAAAGAGCGTGCCCCTTTCAACACATTTAACCTACACGACATCCCAAATTGTATGTACATCTGATGTAAATAAGACTTGTACGAACGATGGGCCACAAATGGATAGGACCTAGAAGCTGGGGAAGGGACCGAAATCCCCCCTACCGGGCAACACAAGTGGTCCACAGTGACCTAAGTGAGGCAGTGAAACCCCGCCTATCCACTTACCTAACCTAACCTAAGACTTATAAGAATCAGCGTAACATGAGCTGTTCAGTGCGCAATTCGGTTAACTCCACTCCAAGTAGTATCTACAAAGTCTACAAGATAGCCTAAACAGTAAGGCTTTAAAAATGTCTTAAAAATCGTTACTTTTCAATGAATGATACTGACCGTAAATATTCTTTAAGATCAGTAAAAGTACGTTGCTTCATCTCGACTGATCCCCAGACAATAAACAAATCGACAAATTTTGGGGATGTTTTGGAAAAAATTTCCCTGAAAACTCTTCAAGGCCATAATATTCGAAGAATGGAACTAAATTTAACCAGAAGGCAAGTTAAAATTAGACCCTTTTAAGTATTTAAGTAGCTTTTTTATCATCGAAAATGTAAGAAAGCGTCGCAGGCTGCTGAAAAAAACTAGTGAACTTTACGAAGATGATGCTGTAAGTGTGGTCTGCTTGTTTCCGATTTGGTAATTTTGATTTAACGATATACCTCACTCTGATCAACCAATCATTGAAAAAGTTTATGAAATCATTTCAAAAACTTAACAAGACATAAACAGCGTGGACATTGCTAGGGAACTAGGCAACGCTCACCAAACAATAATCAACAATTTGAAGAAAGCTGGGTACACCAAGAAGCTCTATGTTTGGGTGCCACGTGAATTAACAGTCAATAATTTTATAGATCAAATTCGCATTTGCAATTTATTGCTAAAACATAAAGAAATCGAACCCTCTTTGAAGCGAATAATTACGGACGATGAAAAATTGATCTTTTCCGACAAAAATGAGCGGAAAAGACCATGGATGTGAAACTTCTCGCGCGGTGGCAATGCTAGGATTGACATCAAGAAAGATAATGCTGTCTGTCTGGCAGAATTGCAATGATTATGTGCTTCTTCATCAAATGATTGATGCTGTTCACAACTGAGAATAATTGACGAGATTAAATGAAGCAATTCAATTAAAACGGTCAGAATAGATCAACATAAAAGTTGTAGTGTTCCGTCATGACAACGCCAGACGACAAACATCTTTGATGACCCGGCAGAAACTAAGAGAGCTTGGCTGGGAAGTCTCTTTGATGCATCCACGATATACTATAAACATCGCCCGCAAAACAAACATATATCAGTTTGTCATTTAGAAATACTAGAAGTTCTACACAGATAGAATAGTGGCTTTGCCCGAAAATGCGAATGCCACGCGAAACAGTAATTAGTCTAAACGACACATACAGTACATAAAATTGTAAGCGGGTTTTCATTTAAATTTATACTAAGTGAAGACCATTGGATGGCATAGGATGCTATTGGTAAATCTCAACTGAATATGATTTGTTGCTATTAAAAGGGTTGCATATATCCGGGGAATACTGTATTTGGATTAGTAATGCTTGTTTCAAACATTAGAAAAAATATTTTAATTTTGCTTGAATTTGTTGCCAAGCTTTTTCTCACACTCAATATTTTTATGCTAATGCCATTATGACGACGAATATAAGCTTTTTAAATGCATGAACTTGTTATAAATTTGTATACAGCAACTAGGTCTGACAAAAATCGGACTGTCTCCATTGGTGGGCTCGATGTTCATTTTTTTTCTAACAAAAAATATTAAATATTTTTGGTAAACCACCAAATGTTTTCTAATAAGCAATTAATAATAAAAAAAACTGAAAAAAATGTTTAATTCAATGACGTGTTTCATAGCTCTTGAGATACGAAATTGAATTTGCTTAGTATTGCAAGCCTTTTTGACTTTAATAAAGGCAAGTCGATGTTACAACGGAAGCGGCTTATGAGAATTCAACGAAACATATTTTTTTCTTAAAACCTATGTATGGAATATGGCATCGCTTAGCGGACTCGAATTTGAACCAATTTGATGCTAACAAAAAAAATCTAAGTGCAAGGACACTTTCGTGGCCAAAACATAATCTTAAAATTGCCAATACTGAATTAAACGTTGCGCCGTTCTGATGGAATCACATTCACGACCATGTTGCTTATTTCTGATCAAAGGAAATTTATTATTGATTTGTGGCATTCGCTGTTACGAAGCAAAGTTTTTTTCAAAGAAGAAGGCTGCCCACATCTGAACATGGTGTGAAATATTGCCTGCCATTAAACCAAAAATCCTTCTTGTCAACACAATTTTTTCGTCCAAAATCAGAATACTCTTGCAAATATTGGGAAGCATTCGATGTTGTATGAGTGCGGTACACAAATAATCAAAAATTCTGCAAACAACTGAAAAAGCCAGATTACATAAAAAAATTATACTAAGTTTTGTACACAAACAGGCTCCAACTTTGATTTTCACAGTTTGCTATAGCAAAACGGACCGACTTTGAATAAATTGTTTCTTTCGATTTTTATTATTTCTTTATTGTACTGTTTCAACAAAACCAAGCACTCAAGCAGTTAAAAAAAACTCAAAAGTTTTCAATGGCAAAATCTAATGAATGAATTTAAATTACACACACAGTTTCCTTGTTTTTTTAAAAACTTATTCAAGAATTTCTCACCAACTCTCTATTCCCACCTCTCTTCATTGTTACAACAACGCCGTGAATGTGCATCTCACTTCAAAGATGATTGAATCCCGCTCCATTGAAAGACTTTCGCTCGTCGTTTGCAATAAACTCTATTCACTTAAAGCCCACACCTCATTTTATAGTGCGATTCTCATGGACTGTTAAATTTCTTTTTCCACGTTGCTCTAAACGGAAATTAAATGAACATCTTTACCTTTTCTTCTCCTAATCCCATAATATACCGTCCCACTAAAATTACTTCAATTTGCATTCATTATGGCACAGCGTAGAATAAGTACAAAAAAAGAAGAAAAAATTAAGTGTTCTCCGGCACTGACTGTGGCAGCGCGAACAAGCCTCAATCACCCCTTAATGCCTTCATATTCCCTAATTTAACCACGAAGCATGTACGAAATATTTAATGAAATTTGAAAAGCTGCAGAGCGTGTAGCCTGCCGCAAGCTTGAAATCTGCTTAATTTGAATATCGAGCATAAATTACAAGCTCACGAAGGAAAGCTTGCCAAAGCATTTTATTTCTTTATAGACAGTCAATGCCCCTAAATGGAGTCCTTAATTTCAACGATATCCGAACTCATGGTCCACGGCACGCCTAAAGACAATGTTGTGGGGGGCTGCGTCTCGGTCTCTCTCTACTGACGACACAATTCGGAATCATCCCCATAAAACTGAAAAGTAGCAATTTGTATTGGCACGCACTTAAAGCATGTCGACAGTAAATAAACATATTCATGCGTCGCGTCGCACTCATCCTCTTCCCTGTTGAGCATGAAAATTTTAAATTTGTTCAGTCATCCCTTTAATTTGGTAATTTCATCCATCACATGCACATGTACGTACACGACGCGGCGTGTGTAATCATCATAGACGTGCGTACACACAGAGTTTAAAAAAAAAAAAATCTTTTAATTTTTTTTTTTGGGATAAATGAGTTTGGCTTTCGCCTGCAAACACATTATTATGTTATACTCACCGGTACAGTATTTTGGCTCGTCGCTGGCATCCCCACAATCGTCCTTTCCGTCGCAGTACTTATCCAAAGGCACACACACGCTGCTGCCGCGGCAGGGAAACTCCGAGACTCTGCAAGCGTTTCCGATTTTGATTGCCAGCAATACCAAAACCAGGGTTGAGCAAGTAATTTTCGCAAAAGAAATCATCTGGAAGGAGCAAGAAAAGAGAGCATGAGTACGATGGGTGGTGGCTTATTCATAGCGCCCGAAGGGGGGTGGTTTAGTGAATGAAATGTCAAACGACGGTAATGAAAAGAAAATGTTGTATGAATTTTTTTTTTTTTTTTCAACTTTTTTTGTATCTGACTGTCGGTTGAGGAAGAATTTCTACATCGACAATGAGCGAGAGGATAAAATTGCTTTGCAGTCGTGGATCTGGGTGTGTGTATCCGTTCTGCCAATAAAAAAGAATGATAAATAAAATGCACCTGCATTTTTTTTCTGTGTTCAGGTTGCACGACGACGTTTGACACAACATAAAATTGCATCCTCAGCAAAATGAAAAAAAAAAAAGAAAACTGAAGAATCATGTGCGGGCATCTTGTGGATGCTCGACGGCGGGCACAGCGACACTGTGGGGCACACAATCGCAATTTATTTGCTTTTAGATTTTTATGAGTTTATTTGAGGGGGTGGCCGCCTTCAATTGAATTTGAAGATGTATTATTTGGACCCATTTATCATTGATATTGACTTGCAAAGATTGTTGGAGCTAGTTGAATCTTTGTGCACGGGTTATGGGATGGTAAATGGGATTAGAAAATTTCAAAAATACATTTTGCGATAATTTTTTTTATTAAAGAGCCAATCTGGTTGCCACTCTACAAAAGAGTTTCAAAGTTGAAAGAGATGTTTTTGATACTTATTAAAAAACAAACCGCATTATCTGCGATCAAGATGAAAAAAGTTTGCGATTTAATCTGTGGAACTGTCGCGGAAAAGTGTCATGGAACCAACTTTTTTTTTAATAATCATGGGATCAACTTATCGCCCCAAACAAAAGGGAGAAAAATGCAACGAATCATGGCATCTGCTGCACATAAATGAACTGCGACTCAACGAATAAAGCACCTTAGACAGCACTATGGGACAACAGGAGATAAGTGGGGAAACGGGAATGAAGGAGTAGTTATTATATTTAAAGAGGGATCGCAGGAAGCGGAAAATAAGCTATAAAATTGTGAAGATGCTCTAGAGAGCTATGTAAAATAAAGAAGTATTTCTTGCACTGGGAATAAGAGAGATGGCGAAGGTCTTGACGGCAACAGCGGAACGAATACCGACTTTAACATTTTTTTAACGATTCTGCTGCTGAAAGGTGTACGGGTGTATGCAATCATATGCAGGGTTCATTCTAAGGCTAGATAACTCTATATCTGATCTCAACTCGAACTCCCACATTTAGGAGGTTGCGGGTAATCGGTGGGTCACAAAAGATTGTCAACATTGAAAAGAAATTCGATAAGGTTAAAGTCTGCAAAATGTTGAAAAAAATTTAAACAAACAAAAAATATTTTAAATGATATCAATTAAAAGAAATTACGAGTAAGGAAAAATAAGTTAAGGTTTTAAAGGGAAATTCAACATTCACATTATTTCTATTGCTAGACTACTGGCCCTCTGCTGGTCATTATAATTGCTAATAATATTGCTTGTTCAGTTTAGAACAAAACCCAAAAAGCCACGAAAATATATTTGAAAAGCGCATGAGATAGATTTCAATTCTTAAAACTAACTTTTATCAGCACAAAATGTGTTTGGTCTTATGTCTCCCGTCCTTTTGAGACAGATATACAATAAAACGAATTTTTCTTTTAGACAAAACAGCTCGAAAAATTAATTGTAATCAATTGCAAATAGCATTAGATGTGGGAATTTTCAATAATCTAAAAACTACGAGCATACCTCATATAAAACTGATAGAATGTTGGTTTACTCGACTTCAAAATAAGTTTTAAAAGCGGACAATGTGAAACACTTTTATATTTTAATACAAAATTGCGTTTAAACCTTTGCTGATGATCCGATGATGTCCAATCATCATTGACATTACATACATTTTAATTAGAATAAATTTCAAGAACTATCAACATTTCCATAAAACCAAGGTTCAGAGTTTAAGAGTAGGTTCTCTTTTTCGGTCGTATTGGCTGTCCGTCTAAGCAGGTTGTATCTTTTAGTACGAAAAATCTAGTCAGTATCGCTCACTCTTAAATAAAGGCTTAAGAAATATCGAAGTTATTTGAACATAATTCAGTTTAAAATCTCTCAGCATCCTTAGCTAAGGATCTCAGCCTTAGCTTTTTCAAGATCAAACTAACTTCAGAGACTAACTTTTACTTGAACCCTAAAGAAGTTTGCAGAAATAAGTTTTATGTGGAAATTGTCCTCACCCATAATGATAAGTTGGGGCTACACAACACATCAAACCCCCCTACAAAAGGTATTGGGTGTTCAAAAAAGTTAGTCAGCAAATTGTTGGTAGATGGCTCTGAAATGTAATATCTCTGGTAATATTAATTCCATCCGACAATGCTGTAGCTTCATGTTTGATTTGTCTGTGAAAAAGTATTTATGTTTAAAAATGAGCGAAATTTCGGAATATTATCGACATATGTATTTTGTTTTATATTATACAAAAGGTAAGAAAGCGTCGCAGGCTGATAAAAAAAATTGTGAAGCTTATGGAGAAGCGGCAAAGTGGTTTGCTCGTTTTCGATCCAATAATTTTGATGTTAAAGATGCGCCTCGGTCTGGACGGCCAATCCCTGAAAAAGTAATTGAACTCATGGAAAAAATTAGCAAGACCGGCACATAGATAACATGGTCGTTGCAAGGGAACTAGGCATTCATTACCAAATAGTTATCAACCATTTGAAGAAAGCTGAATAGTGAATACACAAAGTCGTTCAACGTTTTAACAGTGAAACAATGAAAAGTTTAATGAACCGAATTTATGTAAGTGATTTACTGCTAAAATGAAACCAATTTGAACGCTTGCTGACGACATTAATTATAGGCGATGAAAAGTGGAAGTGAAAGTGAAAAGTAAAACTTCGTAAACGCTTCCAAAGTAAGGATTGATATCAACAAAGATAATTCTGTCTGTCTGGCGGGCTTGCAAAAGAATTGTTTCTTATGAACTTCTGTAACTTGGTCAAACGATTGATTCCGTCAACAATTACGTGATTAAACGAAGCGACTCCATTAGGACGACCAGAAGTGATCAACACAAAATATGTTGTGTTTCACCATGACAAACCCAGACCACACAAATCTTTAATGACCCGGCAGATACTAAGAGAACTTGGCTGGGAAGTTTTTATACATCCACCTCATAGTACGGACTTTTCATTAATTTCGTTCTCTGCAGACATCTCGTTAGTGTAGTCTTCAATTTCGTGGAATACTGCTGAAAGCACTTGGATTATTCACTCAGAAATCCCGGAAGATGGCGTACTGACGATACCTCGAAAATGGCAAAAGGTTATTGAACTAAAACGAGATTATTTGTTTTAATAAATCTCGTTTCACATTTACGATTTTTTCTCTTTCATTTTGTTTAAATTTGAAACATGACTTTTTTGCTTATGCAAGTTAGACTTCATTTAACTTACGTTGAGATACCACGAACTTACGCCAGTTGAATTTGAAATGGTACCATGCTAAAAGGCTACTTTGAACCAAAATATCATAAACATGTTTTAATGTTATGTGGTTACAACACGAACGTTCCATTTGGATCGCAGTAAGATTCTAAACCTTCTGCGAGTTACGTGGCAGACACCGAAAAAATAAATAAATTAGTAGCCTCGTTATGGTGTCAATTTTGATTTGCGCTATCTTCTTCTCCAGACCAGATTTTTTACACTGGGAAGCTACTTCATCAAGTTGCTGAATGAAGCAACTAGCCTTAAGTCAACTCATTCAGTAAATTTTGCAATTGCATCCAAAGCCTTCTGTCTAAGACGGGGGTAGGGAGATGCTATAATATTTATAGTCTGTGACGGTGGCAACACTGTGTGGTCTGCGATTCGTCGCCACCTATACATAACATAACATATCTTCTTTACACTATTTTTAATTGTTCACATTTTTATGTTTTAATACTGAGACATACACCTTTATTGAACACAAGCAAATTAAAAGCTGAAATACTAAAACATTTTTAAAAATACAAGGTGACAAGTGTCTGGCGAAGACCAAGTCAGTAAAATTGTGCCAATCAAATTCATTTATTTAAGTTAAAACAGAAACACGGAGATGAGATCCATCAGAAAAAAAACCATCAAGCAATCAAGTTGTCGTGACATCTGTGGCAGTCTAAAAGAAAGTCTTCATCAATGCAGACTTACATTTTCTGCGTCATATAAATGATTTACCTAAGTCTTTTATATTCGAGTTTATCACTTCACTTTCATATACGACTATTTGTTGTCATTAAATTATTTTTTTCTCGTTAAAAACCAATTAAAATTCCTCAAATAATATATCGTGTGATTATGGTTGCTCGTGTCCTCTCTTATGGCATTTGAATCTTCAATGTCGTACACTTGTGCTGTAAACAAGAAATCTCTTCATGGAGTGGGTACAAATTTCTTCAATTGTTCAGTGATGTTCCTTCTTCCTCGGTCCAGCAGGCATTAGACAGTGAAATTCTCCCTTAATTTCTGCCGAGCCTTGAATTTGTGTGTATCGCCCCAATGAATCAGAACACATCACTGAAAAACAGCGCGGAGATACGACGCAACCCTGGTCTATGTCGTTCGTGTGAATTAAACACAACGAACAAGTATCGCTTAACACTCATCCCCCGACCCGAGCAGCCGCTCTAATTCTTGCAGATTGCTGTTGTCAACACTCAAGGTAAACCTCGAAGGCCATGAGTCTCTGTGCTACACGCCGCCATTACGGTGTAAGACTAAGCAATTCCATCCTATTTGCAATGGTCGGCTACCTCTCTTTATTAAATTTTTTATTAGACGATTTGATGTCCTCCTATCTCCGACGGCCCCCATCCTACGGCACAGCCAAGAAGATCAAATTTGCATTTGTAAATATCCCATTGAGCACGAGTGACGAGGGTCATTCATGAAATTCCCTCTGTTCATCAATCTGGACCTCGGCTTCGAGTGTCGCGGGTCTGGTGATAGCCGCGCTGTGAATTTGCCTCAAATCCGCGCCAGAATGTTTCATTATTTCGATTATCCGCACACGGGGGAAGCGGTGGCAAAGAAGAGCGATGTCCCCGAGGGCAAAATGCCCGTGCCCGTGGTTGCTGAATTCCACTCGATTCTTTAATTTATCCCGAAATAAGAGCACTAATTTCTCGAACGCCTTGCTTATGCAAATTTTCCAGAAAGCGCGCGCACTGAGAAGAACGACAATGACGGTTTTGTTCCCTCGGAACTATCCGCACGCGACGCAGAGCACAGTGGTGTTATCGTAGCCAGAGATTTTTGTCCTTTAAGCGGTTTGGGACCCCCCCAAACGGTGGGTGGGTTCACTTGTGCCACATTCCGTACAGCAATAACGCGAACTAGGTGCTACGGGAGAGAAGGAATTATTTGAAATAATAGAAAACAAATGGCGAGATGGGCACAGATAAAGTTTATTCGGTATCTTGTCTGGGGGGTGGATTACGGCGAGTTGCTCTCGAAATTAGTGTGGTCCCACAGGGGAGTGCGACAGCGACACGGTATTCATAGCCGTGCGAATGTTGTAAGCTTAGCAGTTGGATTTTCTTCTTTGCTTTTTTTTTTCATAAACAAAACACCAGATAATTTCGTATGCAAATTTATTAGAAACAGAAATTCCAATTCTGCTTGGGACCAGCGACAAAAAAAAAATGGGGTTTTCTCTGGTTACGGTTGTTGGGTTGGGGTCTTAAGGGTTGGTTTGCATAATGCCGATTGTCTACCAGGGTGTCGGTGAGTGAACGGCTTCTGTTTGACTTGGGGCAGTGTGTGTTGCGTTCATTACTTTGGGTAATGAAGAAGGTTATCGCAAATTTAATTACTTACTGGGTTGGTTTCACAATTAGGAACTTTTGATGTCAAAACTTTTAAATTTGTTCCTGGTTTATGGAAATTTGCACTCTGATTTGCAATTTTCAATTTATTACTATTACACGACCGAAAGAGAGAGAGAGATGGCTGTGGAGTAATTAAATTACTTTCTTGGGTCGTCGCAGTCCTCGTAGTGGTTGTGTCGTTCGGTCGTTGTCGGCGCAGCCCGTGCGTTGATGACATTCAATTGCTAGGGGAGGGTTGGGTAGGTAGACAAAGTTTTTGCTGCCGTTATTATTTCATTAGACCGCACATTTAAGGATATGTGGCTTTATAATGAAGAAAATTAAAAAAAAAAAATAGAATATTCTTAGTGACTGGCAGTTGGTGAGGCAAACATAACTTTTCCATAACTCCGCAGAGAAAGATACACAACGTTACCGCATTCGGTCCGCAGATGCGAATATAATTTGCGGTTTTAATGAGTTTTATTAGACTTAGCCGAGGGCTGACAGAAAAGTTAACACCTGTCGGTTCACTTCGCAAGCGCCGAGGAACAATTACGAATGTAGATTTTGATGCTTGGACTAGTGCGTTGGTAATTTGTGGGAAGATTTATTTATCCACATGTGCTAAACTGGGATCGCAATTTTTCGAGTTTTGTTTTTTTCTAATTCATGCAAGAATTTAGTTCAGTGCAATAAAAACAATTTCATCGTTTTATGACTTATGTATTCACCTTTCCAGCAGTACAATCAATTGTGCGGATTGTTGTTTAAAATTAACAGTATCGTGCAGCTCAAAATCCTATTTGTGCAATCTCTATTCGGGCTTAAATAAAAGAAAACAAGTAGTTTTAATGGCTGTAAGTTGACAGCAATGGAGACAGCACGATATTAGCAGGAAAAAATAGTGAGTTATTCCTTTATTTACAACAATGTAAGGAGGAGGAGGAGCTATTTAATACAAATTTACTTTCTAAATTTTTTTTGAGAAGATTTCTAATATTCCTTATTCTTTTCTTGTTACAAATATTTCGAGCTTAGCATGGTATTACAGAATTCCTTTATACAAAATCCTCCTTTATCTGAATTTATTTATTTATTTTCTGTCCTACCTGTAATGACATCGTAAGCAAGTTTATTTTTTACAGTCTAAGATCATAATTGGCCATCGTTCTATCATTAGTTCTTAAACAAAATAAAAATCATTCAACTTGGGGCAATCACCAAGTAAATATAGATTGTTTTAGGAGCAAATAGGTGTGTCTGTTGACTTCAATGATTTTTTGACACAAAAGAACTCATTGTTCACACGTTAAAACGAACAATCGATAGGATATACACAAGCCTCTTTTGTTTTCCAACCTAAAATAGCTTAGCTTTGAAGTTCTTACTCAATTAAATTTCAGAACCCCCTTGAAAGGCGCCAACGAAGCCGATTCCCAGACAATTTCTCTCCCCAATGACATTGCTTGCCAAACAGCACAACAACAGAGTGCCCACCCACTGTGCCATGCCCATCAAGTACCAATGCCAATTTTCAGAGTTACGAGTATTTTATACACGTGGCGCAAATAATTCATCCAATCGATAGCCCCATCCACCCGCCTATCAACACCTGACGGTTGTTTTTACCTTCTGCTCGGGGAAAGGATTAAGAAATCAAACACAACTTCGACATTCCCCGCCCACACCCACAGTGCCTAACGTTCGATTAATGAAGAGATGTTTTCCCCGAAACATTTCAAACGAACGAGACCCCCGAACATGTACCCCAGATTCAAAAAGCCTCCCCCGTTCAAATATTCATTTCGAAAGCAATGGTTCGCCCGTTTCAGGATTTAATCTGATTGAACAATTGAGAACCACGAACACACACATGCAGATGAGTAGATGAAGTACTTTCACTCCCCGCGGCAATTGGAAATAAATTGTTTGGAATTCAAATCCCTTGGTGATTTATTGACAACAATTCATCTCCCATGCATGTAGTTACACCGCTCCGTCGCCCACCCCCATCCGTGGAGCGTAAATCCGTCAAAAAACAAAGATTTACGTAAGCCTGCAATCAACTACTCGTCCTATCAAAGAGCGACATGTAAAATGTGTCGCATCTGAAGAGTGGGTGGTTGCCAATCGGGGAAGTGAACGCTTCACCTTTCATCGCACGCTTAAGCCTCGCATACCGTCGACGTCGAGGACCCACGGCAACAATTTAAGCTCTTTGATTCTTCTATTCCAACATCTTCGACTTGAACGGATGTAAATATCAACACCACCGCCACCGCCGCCGTCGTCACCACATGAAAACAGTCACACCACCACCGCCACCAACACCACTCCGACCGCTGAACACACGCTCGCGTCAAGTTATGCGCCGGCACGTTTAAGATTATTGAAACAAATAAAGCACTTGGTATTTCGAGATCACATTTTCACATTTTTCGCTTCTTAAAAAGTCCTCGAGTTCGTTCCTTTCTTTTCTTTTATTTCGGTAAATAAAACCTCTCTCTCTTCTTCGTCCTTCGATACTCAGCGCCCGGGTAAACAGTCCGCCATTTGCGCCCCTGGATCGGGTGCAGGAAATTCGGCAGCAGGAACGTGTCTTTTCACATCATCTGAATCTTACATTTTGAAATTGAATAGCAATCCAACGCGGGGTATCGCTTCAAGTATCTCGAGAACATGCCGATGGTGTACGCCCCTGACGTTGACGGTAACGGTGACGGTGACGGCGGTACGGAGTGCTGTGCTCTAAGGTAAATCGTTTTGTTGTGAGTGTGTGTTCTACCCACGCCTTTTCGGTTTACAGCCCTGGATGGGAAGATTGTTATTGAGGTCGGGCGAGTAAATTGCTCCCCCTCCCAGGAGGTGGTTGTAAAACTAGGCACAACGATCTGTTAAAAGTCTGCCCTCGCGGGAGACGAGAAGCAACTCCACCCGGCAAGCGTTCATTAGGCACGTGCAAAGTATACGAAATGTAACCGCGCTATCAATACGTAATGAGCGGATAACCTATCACGATTAAATGTCTCAGCGGAATAGTGCTAGTGAAAGTATTGTTCTCCACCGGGGAAGACTCTTCACCACCCACCCGCCTATGATTGAAAAAAAAACACCCCAGAAATTTTCGTGAATGCAGGACTGATCCTCGTCACAACACGTGCAACATTGGCTAAACAAAAGCAGATTTCGGTCGCATTTACACTTACGGCAGAGGCCCATAAACGCAAATTACACGTCGCCCCTTGCCGGCGTTGTCCCTTCGTCCTTTTTATCGGCAATTTTCCAGTATTATGATTCTTTGAACACTTTTCAGCACTTTAGTTCTATGGACCTGTTAATGGGTTTGCAGTATCCGTCTAAGTATATCGTTCCCAGCTTCGTACCCAACTTTTCTGCCACCACTGCTGCTGCTGCGGCGTCGTGCGAGAAATACAAAATCCACTACACACCGCTGTACAAAGGCGAAGGCGCTTTTAACGGTCGTCCTTTTTTTTTTCCTCTCACAGCGGCAATGTGCAAATGGGATTTTTAGGCCCCCTCTATAAATAACATGGGTTTCCGTCCCAACCAATCCCGGTTCGCATTTTTAACTTTTGTAACCGGGATAATCGGGAACTGGGCGAGATAGATTCAGAATGAATCTTCCACGCCCTACGCCGCTACCGCCAAGTGGATGAGATACTTTCCTTTCGAATTTGGGGCAACCCATAAATTTTATTTATATTTGAATTGAAATTAATTTTTATCGTTGAAATCGATGGAAGAATGGAGGATACAATATTATGGTGTGCAAAGTACTCGTTGTGTGGCGGGTCGAAGTGAATCTTTTAATTGTGATTGGGTTATTGATTTTTTTTTTTGGACTTGTCTGTGTAGTGAAATTTGATTGAGAGGAACTGAAGAAGTATTTTACAATTGTTCGTTGACATTACACCAAGACTGACTAAATTTGATTCAGACGATGAAAAAAAACGGGTATGTTGAGTGTTCTTAAATGTAAAAAATTAATTGAAATATTTGCTGGAATAGAGTACACAGCAATCGACTGCAATAATAGGTCTGTTTTCTCAACACTCAAAGATTTTCATCATACTTTATTGGGTACTTTATTTTTTCAAGAGAATTGAAAATCGCGAAGATATATTGCAAAAGTTAATTGGAAAAGGATTTGCGTTTTATTTGAATTAACATTTTTTTTGTACAAATACAAAATATCTATTATATATCTATATCTATTTAGCTATTTAAATTAAGCTGTTCTCCCCTTATTCTACATAAGAGAAAAAATCGAAATTGTTGGTGTTACGATCCAAATTTTTCGTCAAAATTTTTATAAATAAGTTTTATTTACTTTTTTACTCAATTTACAAAGAAGTTTCAACTTACACGTACAGTTGTTTGCTGGATATTACACATTTTGCTAACCAGTGTCAACAACTTAATTGTTGTAAAACTTAAATCACAGGTACAAACGTTTTGCGCCAGCAGAACAAATAAAAATAGAGATAACAACTTTTCAATAAACTTTGAAACAATTGTGGAGTTATAAGACACTAAGAATGGAATTCGATCTATTGGATTTCAACCTATACCCGACATGCATCGGGTGCAGGATTAGAATTTAAGGGCTAGAAATTAATTTCAGTTCTTCGAATGTGATTTCTTTTTTAAGCAAAATCAAAAAGCACAAAAAAGCTATATGTTTAATAAGTTCCAAATTGTTTTTTTATTTATTTCAACAAAGTTTTATTTAACTTAAGCGAATGATAACTACAGTCAGAGGCAAAAGAAAGTGTACACCCTTGTTTCGAGCATTCAAAGACTGATAAAATATGTTCTAGTGCACCGATTCTAGAACCTTTTTCAGTTTTGGAAGGGCTTAATCATTCTCTAAATGTTAAAAGAATTATAACAATAGATCCAACAACAACAAATTAAGAGTCAATAATTAATAAGTCAATTTTTCTAGAGGCAAAAGAAAGTGTACACAATTTCGCTAATCGGCGAGTCCCTGCAGTTCGTGAAAATGTCTGATGAAGTTAGATCGTTTTTTTTATTCCTGTCTATAGCAAACGATTTTGCTGGTAAAAAATACGGTGGGTTTAAGAGAGGTTTGCGAAAATCGATTGCTACAGTTTTTTAATCATAAAGACGTAGGTTTCTATGAGAGAAGTGCAGTAAAATTACCTGCAATTGGCAGAATGCTATCGAACAAATTTAACTCACGAAATTTTTTTTTTAATTTTTTTTTAAATTTAAAAGAAATCTTGAATTTTGACTTTTTACCAATTTTTGAATCTTTGTTACTCGCAAACTGTATCGAGTTGAGCAAAACTTTTTTGTCCATGACTTGAACCATAAGTAGCTTCACCAATTTTGAGCTTAATTGGAGGGGGTCATTCAGGGCCCCATATAGGCTGGGCGATTTGATAATGTCTTCAATGTCATACCCAAAATAATGAATTTCTGTTTACTACACCGAATACATATGAACTCTGAGACGGTGGTCACACTGTATGTGATAAGTGTTTCGCCGTCACCCCTACATTACATTACGTTTCAACCCGTAAATTTGAATGAAAACAGATGTTCCTGTATTCTAGATTTCTTTCCCAAAAAAAAAGTTTCTTTCGTACCCAGGACACACAGCTAGTCAAAGACTAAAGATGATAGGTCATGAAAAAAGAAAGCTGTAAGAATACCAAATCTACGTATGCGAAGAAGTTTAGTAGTTCAAATTCTAAAAAAAAAAAACAATAAAGCATATTAATTATAATAATTATATTTCCCACAAGAACACCTGGCGTAGGCCCCACACAACAATTTGTTTTTTAAGAATTAATGAATTAAAATGCAACAAATTAAATGTAAGCATACAAAAATATTTTAAAAAACACGTTCGTCGTTCGCTTTGAAAGCAACATAATTGATTTAACAAAAAAATTAAATATAATAATAAAAAAATAATAATAACTGATTACGACAAAATAAAATAGCTGAGCGCAGCTATGTATAATAATTCATAATTAATTATCCAATCAATCAATAAATAAATATAGATACAATCAAAAGGCAAAACAATTGAAATTCAAACTACCAAACTTAAACTTTTGCCGATTGTAATTTACTGAGAACTTTTTTTTCCACTCATAGTCAATTGCTTTAATTTTTTTGATTGCCTAACCTCGCCGCGGCTGTTACGCCGACTATTTTTTTTTTAACCTCCCCCGAAACTTCAATTTCGACCCCATTGCATTTTAAACTCCACACCCATTCCACAAAACTTCAAACCGATTCTACTTAGTATCCTTGTCCTCACATATGTCCCTAATTTCTGCTAATGAACCTGCCTATCATGAGGTCGTCTCGGTCTTTAAAGCCTCCCCATCCGTGGCCAGGTTCGCCTAAGGGCATGTGAGAAAGAAAACATTATAACGCACAACACACGAGACACGAAAAGAATTAACCTCAATCTGAGGGTCTTCATCAGCGTTCTCAGGCCTTTTGTTATTTGTAATTTCCTCCCGACGAAAAAAAAAAGATGAAAACGAGAATAACAGCTTTCGCCGAGACTTGTGTTTCTTGCAAAACGAAAGGAAATAATCATTTCGCAACGCAGGGCACGTCCTCCACAGCGAAGACACACCACTACACTAACAACAGAATATCATCCAAAAATGATTCAGCATAAATAAAATACAGGAGCCGTATATTAGTATTGCTTTTTCATTTTCAGTTTGGTCAGGTTTCAGGAACCGATCCAGCAAAACGGAAACCCACTCTAATTCGGAATTCATGGCTCCATTTGCATTTTTGATTACAGGAACGAAAATCAAACACACACAAAACTTTTCGAATGGCCTTAAAAAAAAAAAGAGAAAAAAAAATGGAATTCGGAGAATAAAGGAAAAATCCCCAAAAATAATGTTGAAAGTAAAACAACCCCCTTTTTGGGACACTGCCTGCCCTACCTAGTCCCACTGCCACTGACATTACATTTAAGTTGCGTTGGAAACCTTTTTGGATTAGGAATCCAATTTCACCGCTATCTTTGGAAATCCTTGGAAACTCTAATTCCTCATGTTTGAATAAGAAAATTGGGAGCGAAAATTCGCCACCTCCACTTTGCGCTACTTCGGGTCAGACTCGCAAATCGTTCGCGTCCAGACCCGGATGCAAATTTAGATTTGTTTACGAATGGCGGGGGGCGCTTAGGGGATGAATAAGTGAGAAGTGAGAAGAAAAAGGAAAGCGTCCAACAATAGATTACACAGTACAGCACGTATCGAACCGAAAACAGCCTCCACTTAAATTCCGAAGCAAGTGCCACGGTTCATGGCAACTCTTTAACGTCCTAAGATTTCAACTAGTCAACCGGGAGGCGGGTGGGTGCCGTGCACCGCCTTCTGTTTTGTGTTCGACCTACATGCAGAGTCTGCACACATTGAAGCTATAAAATCTGCCCTCGATTCGCTCGGCAAATATCCTGAAATACAACTATCCTCGCCCGAGATGATTGATAACAGCCTTCAACATAAGAGGACAGTCTAACAAGCAATGACCTACTATGAAGTTGGCAAATTTCCTCTCGGCTCAATTGGATGATTTATGTCTGTCCTTTCACACTTGTACTGCTGCCCATTAGTTGGGCTCTGTGTTTGGGCGTGTGTGAAGGAATTTAGGCGCTGCACGAGGACGGGATCCTTTAGAAAACTGGTACACATCTATTATTTCGGACTTGCCTTTGATGTGTGTGTTAGGTTCTTGTGAAATATGGGAAATTGATTTGTTTGTCGATTAAATTCGATTTTTTTTTCTCTCTTCTTTTTTTCTGTCGACATTTTCACAGATTTTCTTTTATTTGTATGGTGTGAAAGAGTACACACAATGGTCACGGGTCCTTTTGTGCATGGCACTGGCTAATCTGTTTGTAGCTGGGAGACACAATGGAATGTCAATAGAAATTGTTGAAATCGAGTTCATTGTGTGCAGTTATTTGAACAGAAAAAGGGAAGAGGAGGTGTTTCCCACAATCGTTCAACTTCATTTCGACCATATTAGTTGGGTTGTTTACAAGAATTTGCACAGGAGTTCGAATTTTCAGCATTTGGATTACTGAGAGTCTAAAAATTCCAATTCTAAATCGTTGATCAATTGTTTTGCATTTGGATACAAAACATGGTTTTAATCGGAATCATTTAATATATAGTAAATTTTCTCTCGAACTATTACTGCTATGCACTCCTATTATTTTAAGCGCAGCTGTATGTTGGGTTCTCAAGCAGACGTTTTTAGTTCAGAAATCATTTGGAGCTTTTTGGATTGGTACCCAATTTTTTGTTCTTGGACCTTCAAACGAATTTATTACAGTCTTCAAATACAGACTGACACTTAAAATAGCAACCACGGGGATCTGAGACAAATCGAAACTATCGTTCCAAAGTAAACTTACAAATTTCGGTGAGAGAGAAGTGACAAGCGTCATGTGCACTTTGAAAACTTAACAATGAAAATGTAGAAAGCATTGAATGTTTCTGCAGAATAGAAGTACACCGACAAAGAACACTTAGGCGATATAAGAATAAGGACATCGAAAAGAAAAATAATGGATTCGAAAGCTGACAGTGGAATTCAAAGAGAAAAACGTTCACCACTGGGCGATGTTAAATATTTTATGTACATTTAACAGAAAAGCAGTTGGACTTTCCCACCTTCAACACCCAATTCAACAGTTATGCTGTCATAAATTCATAATTTGAACCTACACATCGAATTAAAGTTTCGAGTAAATATATTCAACCGCCACCCGTACAAATGTGCCAATAAAATCGCGCCTGAGCGATTTCATTAACTCGACGGGGCATTATTTTCACGCCACAAAATAATACAGATTGCAGATTAAGGGGGAAACTGCCATATAAAATGTGAGTGAAAATAATTGCAACGAAATAAGTAGAAAAAAAAAAAAACAGAATGACCCTCCAGCCACCCCACAAACAGTTCATCAGTTCTTAGCTGACGAAATTAATCTCCGTGGCTGAATCCACTCGACCTTATGACACCGAAAGTACGAATGTGCTTACCTCTTTTCCAGATGAATCCTTAACGCTCCAGTAATTAAGCCCTTCGCGCCCCAGCGTCTGTTTGAATGCGCGATCGTCCTCTACAGCAGCCAAGTTGCACTGCACAACGCAACAACACCACGCCCCGCCCGTTTACTTTTTTCTGTAACTCTCTACCCCGCCACTAGGTAACCGCATTTTTGTCATTAAAAAGTTACACGGCCACTCCACAACACTGCGATGTGAATGTGTATACAGCATCCACTGTGGCGTATATGCATCCTATGAATCGTATTATTATCCCGACGGCAATCCTATCTCGTGCCCTTCCGCGACGTTGTGTCGGCTTCTTTCCTTCGCTTGGCCCTTTGTTTGGGCTCTGATGGTGCGACGACAACAACAATGACGACGACGACGATGGTGACTCGACTCTAGGCGGGTGACTCTAGTCCGAGGGCAGACCTGCAAGAAAACAGGCACAGAGTTAATAGGGAATCGCTTCCAAGGATACCAAGCTTGTGCACACAGTAACAAGGTAACACCCTCTCCCACCCACAACATCGCCGCAGAGTAGTGTGTGTGTGCCACGTACTCGAGTGAATGTGCGATATAACTTGCCACCCAGAATGTGGACAGTTATCGTAAGACCCACCGTTTAAAAAACAACAAGAAAAGCAAAAAAAGGACGAGTGTCTTTCCGCCTTGTGCCAGGTTAGTTGGCCTGAGTAAATAACTACTTGCCACGGCAATGAATCTGGCAAAGAATCCGGATTCCACTCCTGCCGGGCCAGGCTAAGGCAGAGCACCGATGCCGCGACAGATGCAACTATAATTGTGTACTTAAACCGTCGTATTTGCATGGTGGCGCAACAAATATTTGAAAGTTTTTTCACCTTCCCTACTCAGATGCTAATTTTTATTTCGTTCCATGCATTGTGTCTTCCTGCCTTTAATCCAGACCAAACCGAACCCTCGTTCAGCTTCTTTTCACTTTGATTGCAGTCGGGATAGAAACGAGAAATGGGAGAGAGAAAAAAAGAAGCGAAACGACAAAATTCAAAGCGTTTCCCTTAATTAAGATTTTTCATGGCAAACAGCATGTTACTAGGACACGGAGAATCACGGGCACGGGAGGAGGCCATACTCGTGGCTCTTGCTTTCTTTGTCAGTTTTTTCCCTTCGCTTCATTTTATTTTTCCTGTCTCTCTCCCTCTTCACACAAAACCGCCATTTACCTGAAGTCTTCCGGTAGCCAAGCTAAAACATTTATTAAACTTTTGGGAAACAATAAAAAATGTAAAACCCTTAGGGCGAAGGTATTTCCCATGATGAAATTGTATCGTTATGGTCGCAGGACCCATTCAATATTGTGTCAGGCCCTAAAAAAAAAAGAAAATGGAGGAGTGACGGATAAAACCGCGGAATTAACAGGCAAAAAAAAATTAAGGAAACCCGTCAAGTGCTTGAGTTTTCCATCTTGCACACTTTTTCCTCATTTAATTATCTTATTTAGTCAATATTGACAATTTCAGAAAGTTCGGAATGGCTTCTTTGCTTTTCAGAAGTCGGAGGCTTGACAATGATGCCAGGCTCCTGAAGTGGGCGGGATCTTGAACAGATACAAAAAAAAAGGTTACTGCTCGGGGAGTTATTTTAATTTAGCCGCACATTAAAATAATTTCGTTTAACGTTGTCATTCGCCCAGCGATATTTATTTCGCTGACATTTTGCGGATGACAGCCATTTATTTTTTCAACGTGCTCGGGGCGGTGCGGTCGCGCCTGGGAAAGCTATTTCAGGGTAAATGCCAGCGTGTGCATTGGGTTATTAGATAGTTGTACGGTTGAAAATAGTATACTTATTTTAGGTTGTTGTAGTCGCATCGGAGGGTGAATTTATGTTGCAACTATTAACTGCCCTCGATGATGTATCTGCTAATCGGGTTGACGCAGTGGAACATTATAAAAGCGAGACTATGGGTTGCGAAGCTCAAAGAAAAGGGGTCTTTTAAAACTGTAACTAATATTTATAGCAATTGCTTTGAGGTCACAGATGATGTATATAACTATGTTTATAAGCAAATGGTTTCAACGAGTTTTGGTGTACTTCTTGCTAAATCTGTGATTTGCTGCTAAGTCTCAATAAAATTTACTCAGCTCTTTACAAGTATATTCGCAAATGAGATATTGTAGTTTTATGAGTCGGCGCAAATAATTGTCAAGCCACGGTTTACTGGTGGAGAAAGGTTTTGCTGTGTGTTTAGATTACCGAGAAGTCATATAATGTGATGGCTAGGTTCTTTACTCCATTCTTAACTATTTTATACTGAAGTTTTTTTTTTTCATTTTCTTCTCACTGTTTTTCTCCCCCTCCTTCTGTGTTAATCTTATCTTTTTTCACTTTTTGTAAAAGTATAAAATTCTTCAGTAGAAGGATCAATCATAGATCATAACTCTGTACCAAGTGTGAACACCATATACATTTTGAATCAGAATAAGCAATTAAATTTAGAATACTCTAAGCTATGCATCAACACTCGAAAATGAAAAAAGAACACTGTTTAAATTCATTTGAACATCTTCCCTGATCACATCATTTCATTCCAAACTTATCCAAACTTATGGTATTGCCACTTCCCATTTTCTATCCAAGCGTTGAAACCTTCAGCTTTTTTTGTTTTTCCAGCGAATTCGATCACCCAAACAGAATTGCTTAGAAAGCAGAACCAAAAATTTTCTAACTTTTGCGCAGATATTATTCTGCGTGTCCTTTTTCCTTTTCAAAACTCTTAAAAACCCGATAATCTGCATACTGACCCTCGATTGATTTTCTGCAAATCAAATATTTGTACTCAAATTTAAAAAAAATATTATATTAGGTGTGCAGCTTTTGCAATAGATGGCTCTAACGGTAAGTGGTGGTCGAAATAAATAGATCGAAGATGTCATACAATTTGTAAGCATGACGCCATCGAAATATTAGTCGATTTCTGTCTGCATCATACAGTTATTCTCGATTGAACATGTCAGCTTACGAGCCAAATTCTCGTCATTTGCGGGAGGTTTTAATTTTCTGCTTTAATATGAAGAAATCTGCGGCTGAGGTTCATCGAATGCTCTCAAATACCTATGATGAGGGCGCTATTAGTGCCTGGAGTGGTTTCAACGCTTCAAGAACGGTGATTTTGACGTCGAAGACCGGAATGGCGGTCGAAGAGAGAAGGTTTTCGAAGATGCAGAATTGGAGGCATTACTTAACCAAGACTTATGTCAAACACAATCGAATCAAACGTAAAATGAATCAAACGCAAATCGAATCATAAATATATAACCAGTATATAACAATAAGGCCTCGAATTTCGGAAATAAAACGGCTGAAGCAAAGTTGTACACATAATAAATTAGCAAAACGATTAAATAAAAAAAGCTTGACGACAAAAAACTTTAAAACAGAGTGGGTTAGAAAGCAATTTAAATGTTGTGATCATTTCAAGGAAAAAATAGATAATCGTCAGAATGAATTGTGAAGGACGTTTTTCGTTTAATCAAATAAAAAAACAAACGTACAAGAAACTATATTGTATTTTAAATCGGAAACGCAGGAAAAAACATCTATACCAAGAAAAGGGTGGCGTCCGAGTGAGTCGTTCGTTTTTCTTGAAATTCAAATTTGACAGACCTCGTCTGGGGTGCGTTCGGGCTGTCCCGCCTGATGGACGTATTCAGTTGACAGAATTTTTTTAAGAAATGGTTAAAAAGGGGATATGAAAATACACTTCTGCATATGGGATATGAAAAACATTCTGCAGCCGAATTATTTATGTCACTTTCAGAAAGTCATCATCATTAACATCACCATACACTTAAAAGAAATTTGAAAGTTTTATTAGTTTCACCGTTTTCAACAAGAGGCTTTAAAAGCTTAGTGTTGCTTTTTAAATTGACTCTCATATTACTCAAAAACAAAAAAAAATGCAAAAACAATCATGCAAGCGATCGAATGAGCTTACATGTTGCAGTTTTGAAATGAAAATGTTTCGACCATTTTAATATATTACACATTTTTTGTTTCCGTCATGATTCTGTACACAAGCAAAATCAAAAAACATGTTAGTTGAATAATTGAGTACAAAAGAAAAAAAAACGAAAATGTGAAAAATCTCATTCGCTCAGTTTTATGAACTTAAATTGCATACTGAACATTTGTGGTTAAATCCTTTTGCAGTTGAAATATTTTTCTTATTATTAGAATTATTCCTTGTTATTTTTTAGAGCTAATTTTGTTGCCTGTTAGTCTTTACCCTATTCCATACTTCACCCACTGATAGAATGATCCAAAGTTGAAATACTGTGTTTGAGGTTCTGCCAAATGTGGTTCAAATCCGTGGATTCATATGAACGTTCAAGTGAAACCCAACCTGAAATTAACTCCCACTTAACACCACTAATTCACATCTCTCGACGACTCTCAATGAACTGTGCCCATAAAAACCACCTCATCGACTCAACGACACCCTCAAAACACTCGCCATGGTGTAACAAAATGCGAAAGCCCTCACCTGTATCCTTACATCAACACACTCCATTCCCACATAATTCGTATCATTACTTCCTATGCGTTTGTTTGTTCAAAAAGGACTCAACACCTAATCAAGCGGCACGCACACATGTGCTCCCGAACCTAAACAGTTCAATGGCTGTTATTATTTTTCTGACTTTCCTTTCAATTATCATCAAACGTTTTGAGTATGTGTTTTCTATTTGTGTCAAGTAGGTATGAATAGGCACACAGAGTCTATATTAGGAACCATGGGCCATAAACTGTGTTGGGGGTCATCTCTTTTTCGCCCTCCCGCTCTCGTGTGCGATCGATAAAACAACTGTGTCGAGTGCTGCACACAGAATATCCTTTAAATAAATACAGTCATGACGAGGCATTCATAAATTTTCCAACACAAAAAACAGCTAGCGAAACATTGAAAATTGTTTAATGGATGCGGTGTGCTGGTAACCGAGGACGGTCTGAATTGGTTGAATTAAACTCGGCGTTATGCAAACATTAGATGGGCTTTTTTCCCTCTAGGAGAACAGAGAAAATGAATTGGTGAAATCAATAAATTCGTGCGGTCGGTTTTTTGGTGGGAAAAGTTTGCTGATAAAAGCGTGGGGGCTTAAAAAAGTTAAACCAAAAATAAAAAATAAATCTTGTCCCCTAAAAAGTCGACTTGTAACTTTGTGACCCCCTCGCCAACAAGGATCAAATTAAGAAGTATTTGATTGATGTCCTTTGTGCCTGAAAAATGAGGCCCCTTTTTGGAAAAGTTTTTGGGTTTTTCATGCTGTGAATACAGAAAACTTGTACAATCACAGGTGCACGGGGTCAAAACGATGAGGGGTGGTTTATCATCACGACCTGCCGCAATGGCTCTTCATAATTTCACAATACACACACCCACACACAGATGAAACAAATCAAAATCAAAATTTACAAAGCGTCTCCCACTTTCCTGTGAACTTCAATTAGAATTTATCTGCACGAGGATGCTCTGTGCTTGCTGCGCAATCATTATTTCACTTCCACATACATCGTGTGTAGTTCTTCGTTCGTCTTTCGTCTTTCGTTCGTCGTGTTTCATTTTATTTTCACTTGAAAATGGTTTTTATGCAAATTTTCAAAAACACACTTCATTCAGTGTGTGCTCAACCCTCCGAACAGTATAAAATGGCTTTCCCTGGGTTTTCGCATCGCGCCCGCCATTACGAGAAGAAGGGCGAAAAAGCTGGAAGGGAATACGAAATTAGAAATGTTCACAGCGCCTCAACTTACTTTCACCATGTGAACACACAGTTACAGTTCCGGCGAAGTGTGTGACATGTTTCATTTCTTCGTCGAGTCAAAGTCAGACGCGTCAGAGTCGTCCTTGCGTGGAGCGCGAGAAAATTGCAGGCGTTATCCTTTATTCTATTTCCCAAAAGCACACTAGTTTCATCCTCGTTTTTTTTTTGTGTGTGTTGTTTTTAGTTTTTGCCTTTGTATTTGTGTAATCAAAATGTTTCCTTCGGTTGCGGCTGTCGGGAGTGTCGATTTGGTTTGAGGGAGAAGATTGACTAACCGACACACACACACACTCATGTACGGTTTATCATTCTTCTTCATCACAATTTCCACGAAGAAATATTGTGGAGCAGGTAGCAAAGGAGATGACGTAATTAGACGGCTTTGTGACAGGTAGAATGGAATTGGAAAAGTTTTCTCGAAAACCGCAAATAAAATCGTGTCACTTCATAGTCGTCGCCTGGCATCGTAGTTATCCTTTTCGTTCTTGTTCTCGTTCTCGTTCTCGGTGTCGTTGTTGGTGTCCTTGGCGGAGTGTTATTGTTAAAGTTATTGTCACAGTCAATTGCGACTTAGGTTTTATAATTTTTTTTTTTATCGAAAAATTAAAATCAATAGTCGGTGGTTGGAGGATGTCTGGCAGGTGGAACTAAGGAGGTTTTAGGGGATTAATGATGTTCTTACGAGATTAACCTATTACGGAGTGTCATAATAATTGGACAACAAGCTAATGCCAAACAACAGGTTTGTTAGAAAGGAAAGAACAACTTGCAACTTTATACAAAATGTAAGAGGATTTATCGCATTTCATCAGCCACCGGTTGGTGAAAATTCGAGAATGGGTACTAAACGGCGGACGACCGAACGATGACTAAACGACTAAATAAAGTGTGCATGTACCCTAAAACACCTATAATGGAAGTTTCTCATACCTCTGAGCTTGATAAATGAAAAACTAAAGATTATCAAGCCATTCCCATTTCCCACCTTCCTTGCTCGTGCGATGCCTTAACGTTTCGTAGAAGAGCACATCTCAGCGAGTACTTCTTTGTCGGCAATGTGGCATTACAATGGGCCTAAGTCCAGCTGTGGGTTATTTGCTGCAGCCGGCCACTTCAACCTAACCTAGTGCTAGTTTTGAGTGTTTTGCTCCAAAAAAAATTAAGTAATTTTGGTTATCTTTTTGTTAAATTTTTGTTGTTGAATCTATTGTTATAATACTTTTTCCCACTTTTGGAGAATGAATAAACCTTTTCAAAACAAAGTTCCAAATTCGAAGAACCAGAATCTATTTTATACCATGGTAAGTTCGAAACACGGGTAAACACTTTCCTTTAACTCAGCCTTACCATTGCATTGTATTATATCCCCCAGGACTTCCTTGTTTTTTGTTTGGATCAAGCGATAACTTTTACGCTGCGACATACCCAGAAAAAAAAACATTCCAAACAGAAATGGCAGGTTTCTTATGGTTAAATATTATTGAACTTGGCTTATGTACAAAAACACTTACGGTTATGAAAATTTGCTTGGGAGAGATACCAGAAGAAGCCACTGTTTTTGGATATTTTATTTTGGAGCGCATGCGTTATTTATTCTGTCGCTTTTGTATGTTTTAAATATGAACCAAGCTAAGCTAGGTGCAGGCAAAAAAAGCCTTGAACACATTCTTCAATTCATTTAAAGATTTGACCCGAACTTAAGCATTGCCATCTCCTCAATTAGGGGCAATCATCTACTTTTATTTACTAAACTGACTGACAATTTTGTGGTATGGAATAACAGTCTTAATCTATATCTTCCAGAAGCCAGTTTTCTGCATGCAGAATGTAGAATCTAAAAACAAAAATTGATGGAACAACGAGAATTTTGTAAAAGGTTTTTTGTTGGACAACGGCTTGCGATTTTACCCCGCTCGTGTTAATAAACATATATAAAATAAATATATAGTTGGTGACGATTTAAATGAATTGCGAAAAAAGGATTTTAAGAATTCATGTGCGCTGTACAAATAAAAGAATAGAAGGAAATCTTAATCCGCCTCTAGGCGTATATGCAATTGATACTTTAATGATAAAAAGAAGTCATTACACAAACAATTTATACAGCAATTTGATGTTTCTTTTATTGCCCCCTTTTTCTGACTTAAGGCCTTTTTTTTTTATATACATACATATTTTATGCTTAACATTTTATTATGGTTTTTGCTAATTATTCATTTGAACATCAGACACCATTAATGGAAACGATTGATTTTTGGTTCCATCTTTTCATAATTTTTTTTTTGTTTTTTCTACATGTCAATCTAATATTGCTAACCGCGGCAAGATTATATTTGTATTGTTTTTGTTCCTACACTCGTTAGACTTAGGAGAAGTGCTAGCTTGCTCTTTATTTAGCTTCAACATCAAGTAAAAAGAAAACACTGCTCGATATCTGTATTGATAATAGAAAAACACCTGTATACTTCTTCTTGTCTTTCTGTCCCAGCCAGCCACTCTAACCTAACCTAACCTAATTCTTCTTGTCTATCCTCTAAGTCACCTGTTATCGTCTAAGTAAAATGTTAGTGGCAATAAAATAATGTTGGTTGTCTGAGAAAAGTAAAACATTTTTAATAAAAATCGCAACGAGCAACTCAAACCCACCACAACGACCAATGAATCCATTCCCTAAAGCATAAAAATCTTTTGGTTTCATTTCAAAATATAGTTCCGACCGTTCATTCCTGAAACGAAATGCCGGCAATCAATAATCCAGTGAATTCATCTCGCACATCTCCTTACCCTTTTCCTTATGTTGAAATTTGAAAAATGTTCTTGTAAACCAAATTCCCTCTCAACTTTCACTAAACAACAACTATTGCAATTTAGCTGATGCTCCCCCACACCAACATAAAATCAAAACCAAGGCGCCAAGAAACAAATATTTTTATGTCATGCAACTCATATAACCCAAAGTGAACTTCGAACGTTCACTGTGTGGCTCCGTGATGTCGCAATGCACAATCGGTGGTCCAAGTACTATTTGAAATGCAAAATAGCAACCACATTGCATCGAGAAAATTAAACCCCAAAATTGTATCTCTTTCCCCACTTGCAACCCCCTTCACCTACGTTGCATCACATGCAATTCTCTAAACGGCATGGAGAGGCTATAAGTTCTTGCTAACTGGGCGACAACATCTACTCGACTGAAAACATTAAATTTTGAATTTTTTTTTTTGTTTTTGTATTCGTAACCGATTTGAGCTGTGGATGCAGACGTCGTTCAAATCCTTTACCAAACGAACAGTTCAATTGTGGGTTTATTGGTAAATTGGTTAGTGGCCGATGATGTAACTCGAATGTGTAGTGGAGAGTTGCAAGACTGAGGAAATGACGCATTCATGGGTATGAATGGCTTTTGGGGGAGATGCTTCAGGAAGTTGTTACTTCAATTTTGACTTTTGGCTTCTGATCAGATTCATCTGAATCTTCAATTCGTTCGCTCGGATGTGCAATATGGAAACAATCGTCTAGCAATTGTACTTTTCGGAGATATACAAACCACATTGAAACATTAAATATATCCAATAATATAGAAAGGTTGACAACGATTGATGTTTTAGAGAAGGGGGCTTTTGTAGAATCATTTTGGGCAGTTCTTTATGTGCACTTAATTCCTTAAACTCCAACATGAAATCTAAAATGAAAAATGTTAGATAATTTTGGATTATTTTTCTATTCAACTGACTTAGCCGCTTAGACGGTTCTTCTCCCCAAATAGCATTACTGAAGACCAGTAATTTTATTTACAAAATTGATTTAGTGAGGTTTAAGTAAAGACCCTAACTTATGGGTTGAAGAAGATAATTCTAAAAAAGAAATTGTTGTATTCACACAGACAAAGTTACAGAATATATTGCAAACTATTACTCGTAAATGGAAAAGTTAGCAATATGAGATGGTCTGTAATTTTTTCTAATTCCATGTCACTTTGACCCGGATGCACTTCAAAAAGACTCATTCCTCCATTTTACAAAATGGATCGATTTACGTTCAAGCAACTTTTAAAAGTATCGTGAAGTTACTCAAAAGTCAATGTTCTTTTACTGAACTAGTCTGAAATAAAATGAAATGAAAAATTGCACGTATTGCAGAAAATTCCAGGAGGAAGTTCACGAGACAAGTTTGCTGATTGATTACCTAACATATGTATTCCCTTGTGTTTACAGAAAACCGGGAACCTTATATTCTGAAAACGTTCGTAACCGAACACCAATAGCATTAACCTGAAGATGTAAAAGGTGTAAACAGACGTTTTGCTATAAGGTTGGCTTTTTTATGGCAATAAGAATCTATTCTATGCAAATCTAGAGACGACTTCGGCACCCAGGCAGATTCATGAAATTGGGTCGAGGGAATGGGCTTCTTCCAACCCAATCAAGGCAGGCATTTAAATTAAATAATGAGTCGAAATCAACCAAAAAGATTACTTTTTTTAATGAAAACAGAAATTTCCTAAAACATTAAAGCGAGTTTTTATAGCGGAATTCACACCTGATTACAAATTGTACAATTTGCTTGACAAACGTGCTTAAAGACTGCAAACTACAAATCGGCAGACTTGTAGTGAGAAAATTCAATATTTTTAACTTTTTGCCTAGATTGAACACTTGTCGTCCAACTTCGGGATATTTTTCATTTTTGTATGTTGTCTCGATGGCTAAGCATCTCAGCCGAGCGGAAAAAATGTCGTCGAGCATAGAAAAAAAATTTTGGTTGGAGTTTTTGGAACTGAAATTGTCAAGCATGTAGTTAAATGTGAACGCTAAGGCAGTCAAGTGTGAACTCCACATATAAGATAGTTTAAAAGAAATAATATCCAGAAAAAATATATAAATTTATGCTCCTATTCTGGGCGTGATGAAGTCATAATTTACAAATGTCAGTGAGGTGAAGGAGTGACCAACTATTTTGTATTCTGGAGAGGACCTCACATACAAGCACTCAAAAATACTCATCACGGAGTGGTGAATTAATTCGTTCGTTTTTTTCGTTATAATCATACACATCATTATTTTCATGCACATCAAGTAGAAGATGAATGTTGAGACAAAAATAATTCAAAAGCGTAAATGGCGAAACGTTGCCTATGTAGTAGTATGCTCTCTATGCAGTGTCCTTAGAATAGGGATAATTTTAATGAAAAAACTATAATTTGATGAGAATACACGATTCTTTCCCGCAATCAAATTAATTGAAACATTTTAAAAAAAATAAAAATATACTGTCCAACAAAAAAATATTTCCTTTAAGCTTTCTTTTTTTCGTTTATTTAACTGACAAGATCCAAAATCAAGATGTCGTTTTGTTTTTTATTTGCTAATGACCTGCTCTATCGTAGATCACAATTTTGATATTTTGTCTCTGCTCACAACTTATGAGGTTTTTGGTTAGAACACGAAATCCTTTCAAGCTGTGACTCCCCACACTCTGGTGATGTTGCTGTTACATGAGGCATCACTGAGGTGTGCCAGAATAGAGCTATTAGTTTTTTTCTACAAATCAGAAATTATATGTAGGCATATTTTTTTAAACAAACTTAAAGAAACTACTAGCCATGAGAAGTTATGTTTTTAGCATGTTCTAAATAGTTAGATAAATTATTGTAAGCCGAAATTCTTGAAGTTAGCCTTAGAATTGTATAAATAGAGACTTAAAAATAAAAATAAAAACAAGAAATACTGTTCTACCTAGTTCCCATTTGTCGTGGCCGCTTGCAGTCTAAAAGCAATAAGCAGTAAGCTCTCGATAATTCAAACCTCCATAATTTGAAAAATTCTGTAAATATATATGTAAATGTAAATTGTTCGAGTTCTATAGCTTCGAATTATCCAGCAAAATCAAAAAACCTCTGTAAATCGAAGAAAACCTATGCGTTAATTCGAATTCAACATGAAAACTTCTCCAATGACTTTTTTACTTTCATAATTCGAAGTTAAATTTATTTGTTTTCCTTAGCAAACATTTAGTTGAAATGCGTAACTGGCAACGTATTGTTTTTTTTTCTGAAACCTCCGTCCTGGTCCCTTGCAATTCGAGAGTTTACTGTATCATCTCATGCCCATGAACATACTAGTTATAACCTTTTTAATCAGTTGAATAGAGTCCCAATTTAGAAGACTGCATTAAAATATGCTTCTTCACAACTTCACAGATGAGGAAAATCCTCTGTTCTCAATAACTTACTCTGGTGTATCCTTTCTGCAGTTTCAACCCTCACACCACACCACTCGGTACAAAAAGGTCCTCAAATTCACAGCTGGGAATCTGTATTACACAGCGGGTGGTCTTGCTTCCCTCACGGAGAGGAAATTAGTAAATGGCTTTCGTTATAAATATCCACTAAAGCGGCAGCTAAAATAAACTTTGTCCGGCTTTGACGTTTCTACACGATGAGAACGAATCCTATGTCGTATAAAGGCGTCAACCAAATCAAGAAGACCGTTCCGGAAATTCGTTTAATCATCATTCTTGAAATTGGGTCGAATCAAGATTGAAGAAAACTGAATAGAATTCTGTTCAAATAATTAAATTTTCAAAGAGCAACATTCGCTAGAGTTTGTGGTGCCAGATTTAACACGAGGTTTCTCAAAAGAAGACCAAATTAGGTCCACACAAATTACACCTACAACATGTCTTCTATACCCTTCATTGAGAGAAAAAAAAAACAAAAATATGTTCGTTAATGACTCAAAAAGGCGTTAAAACGCATTAAGCAACACGCCATCACGCACACGGAAGACAGGTCCGAGCGCAACAATCAAATGTCCCCCTTTAACATACCACCACCACCTTTGTGTTCAAAATACCGTCATCAACAATTTCAGTGAGTCTACTGGTCAACCGAAACCCCGATGTCATCGGCATTCGTGAGAATTTGAAGGGCGCCATTGACGTTTCATGTAACACGCGATGGTGCTACCAAGCGTTATGCATTCCGTCTGAATACTTTGTTACAATGTTCTTGTTTTAAAAGCTTTCGACTTCATGGAAATTGAGTTCATGCTGCTTGCAGTAAGAGAAAAATAAATGCTTTCCTATCGAATGATGTAAGCGAATTTTTGACGAGTTCAATTCGAAGTCCGGTTCTTAATTTCCATGCTGCTCTTTTTTTGCGACTCGTAAGTAAATTTCATGAAACAGGTTTTCACTCCGTTGTGAATGCAAGACTAAAAAAAAAAGGGACGAGTCAGTAATCAGCTTGGTTATCTTATGAAATAATTAGTATGCATATCCTCCTCCTCCAGGAGTAAAAATCAAAGCGTACATATTAGGTGCACAAGTTTGCAATATATGGCTGTAGCGGTAAGTGGTTGTCGAAATAAATAGATCGTAGATGTCATACAATAAGCTATGGTATTTGTGAAAATAACGCCATCGAAATATTAGTCGATTTGTGTCTGCATCATAATGTTATTCTCGATTAAACATGTCAGCTTACGAGCCAAATTCTCGTCATTTGCGGGAGGTTTTAATTTTCTGCTTTAATATGAAGAAATCTGCGGCTGTGGTTCATCGAATGCTCACAAATACCTATGATGAGGGCGCTATTAGTGCCTGGAGTGGTTTCAACGCTTCAAGAACGGTGATTTTGACGTCGAAGACCGGAATGCCGGTGGAAGAGAGAAGGTTTTCGAAGATGCAGAATTGACGGCATTACTTGATCAAGACCCGTATCAAACGCAATCGAATCGAACGCAATCGAATCAAACGCAAAACGAATCATAAATGTATAACCTGTTTAAATCCGCGAACTTTGAAAAAAAAAAAAAAAACGGCGGAAGCAAAGTTGTGCACCTAATAAAACATGGTGGTGGGCATGCTATGATATTGGGCAGCATGGCTTACGAAGAAGTTGGAAGGTTGGCTTTCATAGATGAAATTTTGACGGGCTTTGAGATTCGTCTAATTTTACACTGTAATTTGGCTCATAGCGCCATCAATTTGGAAATGTAGCCTTCGTTTTATATGAACATGATGAGGGGGTCATTAAAAATGGGTAGCTCAAGCACGGTTTGCGAAGGAATGGAAACTTGAGACGTCTTTCCAATAAGGAGACGTTAACCTCATACAAAATTCGTGCATTATGTTGGGATATAAAGTAAGAAAAACTTGGTTTTAAAACAAAACTGACCTAAAGACTGAGTTTTTTGAGAAAGGGATTCAGATAGGCCTGGAACTTTTCGTAATCTTATCGATTTTAGGCTTTAGAGATTACAAATCATTATCGAAACAAATAGACTGTACACAAAATATCATTTGTACTTGTATCTTATTTATTTCTTTTATATTTCGCTCACAACAAAAAGTGTGCAAATACTTTTTGACATCGATTTTGGTGTTTTTCTTGAATAACTTGAGCAATTCATAAGCGATTTTAACCATTTTTATGTTCGAAGTTAGGTTTTTTCCTGCTCTTTCTTTCCATATATAACATTCCATACAAACTTTTCCGATAAAGGAGAAATTGTGAAAAAACTGGGTGTGCAAATACTTTTTTGATTGACAGTATGTATGTCGTTCACAAAGTTCTAGTAAAAGGCAATTATGGAATTAAAATACGTGGGAAGTGTTAGTTTGATTTTTGTCCAACCTACACCTCAAAAACGGTCAATTGTTTCTCGATCAATTTTCCAAACGTTGCTACAAATAGAAGATTCGCTTGTCTTGAGCCCGAGCAGAGAAATTTGGATCGTGTCTAATTTCTTTACTTTGACTCTAAAAAGCCTTTATTTTTGTCAAAATATTTAATATTCTCTCTGCTTCAAACTTACATTGCACGTAGCGCAGTCAGCGATTTGCAGTGATCGTAAAGAAAGTATTTCCAGCATTACCCCAAACATCAAAACACCCTGCGTCGATCTCATCTCATCTTTTGTGGTCGCGGTCTTTTGTCGATAAGTTCAACAAAATACACATATTAAGTTATGTTCGGAAATGAAAACTTTTTGAAACTTTTGAAATAGCTAACGTTTTGATCAATATCGCAACGAATATCCTAGATTTCATCAAAATCGTTAAAGACCTTTAAGATCGAACAATGAAACCGAATTAAGAGTGAAAAAATATGAAAGAATCCTAAAAACCAAATAGCCAAACTTCCACTTATGATTTGTGACATCAGGCATTTGAGGGCGCCGCTGTGTAATGTCTTGTAATCTTAATCGATCCTGCGTTGATTCCGACTCGAGATATTAAAACGTTTTATAGCTTTACTACTACTTCCAACTCTGTGATAATAGGTTTGTCATAAAAAAAAGTTTTTAAAGTTTACGATTCGTAATCAGTAGTAAATGAAAATCTTTTCTTCTCTCTTACTTTTCTCGGCATCTACCAGCTAAGCATCCTAAACTCACATTTGAAGGAGTCGTCTTAATTATTCTGCTCTTACTCTTTCGAGAAAAAAGGTGACGTGGAAGACAAGTGTAACAATAAGACTTATTTGTTTAGATTAACTTATCTGTAGTCACAAGGAATAAGAGGCTGTAACTTTTTCACGTTTCAAAAAAGACAATTTTAGTCTAAAATCTTTCGAAAAACCCGTGTGAATATAAGGAAGTAGCAAAAATTGAAGTAAATTAGCATTAATTTAATTTGTTTGACATAGTACAATCATTTCAGATTCTATAAAAAAAAAACATAAAGAAGCCGGGTAAGGTGGATATTCTTTGTGGCCACAGCTATACTAAAGGCTTAACTCGAGAACTTGTTCTTCTATATTGTGCATTGCAATCAGCACAAACGTCCTATTTTCATAGTCTAAATAAAAGTCCTTTCATTTCAAAAGCACCCACTGCACGTATTGATAGTTCTCCTGCCTGTCACTTAAATGCAGTCACCACTCTGGTGCTGCTTTAAGCGTTCTTAACACCGGCACTCAATTGCAACACACGCATTCAAAGATCATTGCAAAATATTTATCTCCTGCGTAACAAAAATGCTTTCCTCTCAAAAAAAATGATTCAACGAAACATCCACAGCGTTTTCATTTCAGGCAAAGGGAATGCCTCCACATTAGGGCAGGGCAGGTCAGGTCATGGCATAAATGAATAAATATTGAAACTCTTGAATCACTCCGCACGATAACGCAACAATTCCCATGCCATTTAGCAACATTTGCATCATTTAACTCGTCTTTTTTCCGGAATTTAATTCACTTGAACACTCCACTGGCGATTTAGCTGATGAGTATTTTCCCTTTGCATATAAAAAGAATGAACAGAACAGAAAAAAAGAGAAAAATATATTCCACGCGGTTGAAAATTTAAATGAGTCCCATCCACTGCATATTTAAGTCTGACGTTACACACACACCACCCCGAAGGAGCGTATTTTACTGCCGAACGACCTACAAACCGAGCACACACACTCACAATTCGAGCGTAATAAAAACCAATTATTTAAGGAAACGAAAACAAAAACAGAACAGAAAAGCTCCGTCCTTCCAGTCTCTTGCAATTTATTTGTGTTTACACCCCTGCGTCTCTTTTTCGTCTAAGCCCGCCAGCCACATCATAGCAACGCGAGATAACCAAGAACAATCGGAAAATAGAGGATGAACAAATCGCGAAAATGATAAACATTAATTCAGACGTGGGGTGGAAGAGGAGCTGACTAGCTGCCATCGACCTAAAAGGAGAGGAAACCTCCAGCACCTTGTGTTTGCGGCTTAAATTTATTTACTTTTAACAACACACAACGGTAGTTTTTTATCCTTACGTCATTCCGATTCCGAGTTTGACGTTTACAACATATGTATTCGCATGTAAGTATCCAAAGATGTTGCGGGTGGATGAGATCCTTGTGAGGGTATCCTTTCCTTTTGGTATCAATCTCAGGACGAATCTTACTTTTTTTTTCTTTTTCACGCGCAGAAATTCGCGAATTTCCACTTGAAGATAAAAGATTTCTCAGAAACACACAAGAAAACGGGGAAGAAAATTAAATCACACAAAACACTGGCACACACATCGATTTTGAAGAAGGACTCTTAATTTATTCCTTAAGCACACACACTCCGCTGTGTAGATACACTTACTATTTACTTCTTTTAATCTGTTTTATATAACGACTTTCGAGTGAACGTCCGCGCGATAATCCCGAACCGAGGTTTCCGACGTTTCGTTTTATTTTCTTTTCTTTTTCTGTTTTACATTCCAACTCTTCTCGCGTTTTTGAGTGACACAAATCTTTGTCAGGTTTTCGGGTTTTCTGTCAAAGTTCTGTCAGATAGCGTGACGACTTTGACATCTATTATTCAGTTTGGAATGGATTGTTGTTGGCTGAGTTAGTTGTTTTGGAAAGTTGTGTGTAAAGCAAAAGTGTAAAGCGAAAATCCTGTCCGAACTACTTCACAGTTCACGGCCTTGTTCGAACTAAAAGAGAATAGTCTTCCAGAATTGAGGTCCTGGGAATGAGCTTGTTGACGAGAAGCTTCTGATATCTTGATTCGATGCTACTGCGCGGAATTCCTCTTGGACGATGAACTCAGCCATATGACAGATACCATGGAAAGTTTGGTTTCATTTAACAGCAAAAAAAGCTCTTCCATTCAGCTGTCCTCCGAAGGAGACTACCGGAGCTTTCTAAATGTCACGTGGAAATTCCGATGGTTAAGCAAATAACCTCTCACATAAATACTCAATACACTAGCACACCTACATACATTCATAACTACATGCTGTTGATGTTGAATCGAAAAGCCCTCTCATAGGAATAAAACGGTTATCTACTCCAGTCGAGTGCTAGGAGGATTGGCATACTTTTTTGGTGCAATCTGAAAATAGGAGAAAAAAGGAAGCAAAAGAAAAAAAAAATGTAAAAATTGTGGATTTTCCAAGTTATGGTTTGGTATAAGGACGACGATAGTCGGCGCAAGTTGAAAAGATTGTCATTGTGTAGGTGGTACTAGAGTTGATTAGACGTCTGTATGATTAACTGGAGCACGATAAGAAACAAGCGAATAGTATGCTTGTTATAGATAAAAGTGTAAGCTGGGATTTTTCCTGTGTCAATGGATTAAACTTTGTAAACGTTAAAAACTAGGTTCTCATAATTTCTGGATTTTGAATGTGCCCGTCTGTCCCCGGGACGGTTTTCATTAATAGAGCGGAACTTAGTTCCATTTCTCTAGTACCATGGCTTCGCACTTGATTTCAATTTCACTGAAAGAAAGTTGGCTTTTGGAATTTACCAGCCAGAATGTCGTGGACTTTGATGAAGTATGGGCGGGGGTTAAAAATGTGCATCTCAAAACTCTCGGAAAGATGTCTGATTTTTTTTTTTTTGCGGGATGATAATCTGGTACAGAGAAATGAGAAGCAAGGGCAAAAACACAAAGGATTATGTAAATGAAACTGTGCCAACTTTTGCCTTTTACTTCAAGCTTCCTCCGTGTAAGGCTAAGGACTCTGCTGTACGGTGTTAACATTTAAAGGTATAATGATGCATTTAAGTATACGCCCTTGCAGTTTTTCATAAGGAATTAACATGTCCGGGAACTCTCCGGCAGTTTCTCGGAAAATCTTGGTTATATGTTGTGACGGTGGATTGTTAATTAGCAGATTGACTCCATTCAATTATTTCGCGGAAAGGAGGAAAAGATGTTGCGAAGTGGAAACCTCATCGATTTTTTAAGCTTCCTTGAATATGATTCCAAGAACCATTCACAATGCCTGCAAAAGACTCGATTGAAGTACATAGGTATTGAAAGGGCTGTACCTTGAAAACTCAGCTTTGAGGGCGATAGTATTTGCCGCAATTAAGAGGCAAGGTTCGAGCTTACAAATATTTGTTATAAAAATACAACTTTATTAATTCGGCATGATTCTCAGTTCTGTGACTTGTCACGATGATTTGATAAACGATTTGTGAGATGCCGATGGATAACAAAGTGGTTGACACAGACTATTACAAATTTCTTTACAATTAAATGTTTCATCATCATCAGTGGCGTGATAATCCACGGAGGGCCAGAGCCCAGCTTTTCGTGCCTGCAGCGTGTTGTGCGTTATAATTTTGACCCATGTGAAGGGGACCTACAGTATATTGCCGATTCCAAACGGCGAATTGCGAAAGGTTTCCGTGACAGAAGTACTCCAGGAGGATTGTCACTCGTTCGCTGGAGGTAGGACCGTGAAAAATGTTTGTGGTGATTTTTTCCCGACTGCATTCGAACCCTGGTACTCTCGCTTAACAGTCCGACGCACTAACGATTAAGCCACCTTTATTGTGCCAGTGCGACCAGAGCATCCAGAAGAATTCAACTCATAATTTTCAAGGCAGATAAAAGACTCCTGATATTTCTTCATTTATCGAAAAGTTGAATTAACAGTGTGCAGCAATTCATACCTTCGTCATAATAAACTGAAATATTTCCAATCAAAATGTAAAAAACGAATTTAATTCTTTTTTTTTGTTTGTTAAGCATCCAAGGTCTCTTAAGTGAGACAGAACACCTTCTGTCAACCCGCCTCCCTAACCTAACTTAACCTTTTGTTAAACAAGTATAAATTGATTTCTCTTATCGCAAACTAAACTAAATATTTTTTCTGAGCAGCTTTACATCATGCCAAATGCTCCATTCTGTAATCCCAAATTTAGATTTCTCTCGCAGTAAGACCATTGCTTAGACAGATTGTGTTTTTTTTTTCAAGGCACGATTTGCAGTTATCACCGCTTTGTAATCTATTAAAGATTCTTTCTATCTTTGCAATGTATACAATACTAAGCCGCACTTCTTATTTTTTATAATTTTGCAGAACTTCATTCTTATCTCAAGAGGTCAGAAATACAACTCTTACTCAGCTCTCCTTTTTGAGATAATTTTCATTTGCATGTTCCCATGAAATGCATTGACTTCATGGCGGTCCCAAGACCTTCTTCCATTTACTTTCGTCTTTAAGATTCAAAGTCCACATAGCACCAACAAATCTTTGCTTCATACTCTCTCTACAATCATGAAGGACTCCTTTATATCAACTGTACGAATGGCTTTTGTTATATTACGTTTCGATAGTCTTTCATCACTTGCTCGTTAGCATTTGAACAACACGCAAAGGCCAAGTAAAATGTCTTTAATCAGAAAAGCACGAAAAAAAAAGAGAAAAAAATATAATTCACATCCATTCCCTCTTCTCAAAAGCAATCATTTCTTTTTCATCAATTTGCTTCTGCAAACTTAAGCTCAAGCGACAACGACTCAGAGTTGTTTCACAGGTCACCTTCAAGGCTATGTTTACTTGACATAACATCCTTTGGCCACAAGGACACTTAATTCTCAGGGTCTCTTTCATAATAAACACAAATAATTCAAAACTCCTTCAGCCTTTAATTTTACGGAATGTTCAGAGAATTTACTGCCTCCCTCAAAGGGTCGTTTATGGAATACTTAAATGGAAATGTTATTTACAAAAAAAAAACAAGGAATCGAAAAAAAAAAAAATGTTCCGCTTGAAAATTTTTAATCACATGGCAAACTGAACTCATTTGAAAACGTGAAGCCTCCAACTGCCTCCAAAATTCAATTAAATCTCTGACCAAACAAAATCACAAAAAAAAACCTTCTTATTTACTGCAGCAATCAAGTTTGTAAAACTTCTGAGCTCTGCATACAGTTTGTACTCTTTTTTTTTTCTCCGATAATTCTGGGAAATTCTTTTTTTCATTTTCTGCACCACATTCATCAATCGGATTTCCCTTCCATTCGAATACTTTACGTAGAATTGCAATTAAGTTCTCAGGTCACACTTCGGGAAAAGTGCATTTTTAAATTAAGTCCATTAAAAATTTTCCTTCTGACTGATTCGCTCTGTGCGGCTTTGTCGTGGGAGTTGGAGTAACGAGACGGGATGGGCTCTGGTGACTAGCGTCGAGGAGAAACTTTAACAGCGAAGCTACACAATTGCGGGAGGGTGCCCTTTGATGGTTTTTTGCAACCGTTTGCTGCCACTTAATGTGTACATTATGGGGTGAGAAAGTCGTCCTTTTCGGTATAAGCCGATCTGCTTGTGAAATACATCGCACATAGCACTTTACGAAAGTATTTAATTGAAAACTCAATTTAAAGTGATTTTTATTCAGTTGTGGTGTAACTTTGTAGATTAAGAAATCGCAATGATAACAGCGGAGAAAGTTTTATTTGTTTCGAATTGAAACGAGGCAAAGTGCTTAAGAGGGTTGGGGAAACCTCAAAGTGAATTGAACCGTTTGGATATGGAAATAGTTTTAATTTCCAATGGAAGTGACGATCCCTGAGAAAACTAGAGGCGATATCAAATGGAATGTCTTCTAAGCGTTTCGTGGCAAAAATCAGATTTTACTGAGACAGCGCAGTGCTTACCTAACGGTATGTCTAAATACTGCTTATTAAAAATCCTACCGAGTACTACTCGGCGAGTAGTGGACAACGACACCCCTTAATTGTATTCTGACGAACAATAAGCAATCTGTCTGGCTTGCAAGTTGAGGCTCAAATAAGCGCCGGGCAAAATTTTCAGTAGCCGGTAGAAAAGTGTTAACCGCGTTTAAAATATTTGCACTCAAAACAAATTACAGATTTACTAAAATAAAATTTAAGAAAAATACACTCTACAACCCGCTAAACACAAACTGTGAAAGTTTGAGGGGGTGTTAATTTTTTTTTTTTCTGTTACGATTACAAAGGTTTATTATAGAATAATAAACCAAAATTACAAAAATTGAAGGTGTCCGCCTTCAGCTTTATTTCTGCGGTCTATACAATGCTGCTGTCATGTCCTATTATCTTGTTGGTTTGTTAAGAATGCGGCCATTTCCCAAAAATATACGATTATTGAATCTAATATTTGTCCTGCTGCGTTGCATGTATTTTACTGGAATTTTTTATACCGGCCAATAATTGCATTCCAACAGGGCACAACAGCAAACGTGAAATGGAGATCAACTTTAGCAGCGAAATAAAAAACGGTTCAATCACAAGCTCAACACTGAAAACCATAAGAATCATGTGAAGATTTGAATCGGCCACAGTGGATCACTGAAAAATTGTTGTGGCACTACTCTTGCCAAATGATGATACACTTTCTATAACAGAAATACATTCGGCCCTAGCAGTACCAAATACCAAATTCCTAATACAGAGGTTACCACACTTAACTCATTGAATAAAAATTGAAATTGAGGCAATAATTAATTAATTTGAAAGCAGTCTCAGCAAACAAAATTCGAAGTAAATTTATTCAAAAAATGCGATTGGACCTTTGAATAAAAATCATAAAAGTATTCATCTCTCCAAGAATATTTGAAGTATTGCCGACGTGTATTACCATACAACTTTGCATTAAAACAATATCACCGTAAGCCTTTCAAGCGCAAAATACCATTCAAGTGACCCCATTTGTTCACAATAACCTCAAAGTTATAAATCCATCTCAAGCGTCCGTGGAAATAACACTTTTCCCTCTTAAAAAGCAATCTTTACCTTAGGGACTCGCAGCTACTTAACACCGCTTAAATAGGTTCATGCAACTATTTCTTTTTTTTTTTATTTTTCGTCGACGTTTTCCTTCTCCTCAACTCCTTCGATAGCAACCACACGCTGAAGGAGCAACGCGTTCACCCCCAATGATTTCCGAGACGGAAGTTAAGCGTTCACCGAAAAAATTGTTCGATACGCTGAGATTCTATCGAATTTTAGATTTCGATTATGTGCAGTAGAGCGGAATAAATGATTGCCTTCGGTTCGGTTCAAGGAATAAATTTTCAATCAAGACGAACCCCAAGAAGATATATCCTCGTGAATTTGTTCCTCCGTCAAATCGGGTTCATGGTAGCGCGTATGAGACGCACGGGTTTTTTTTCGGTTTTTCGGGTAGAGCTAGTGTTTGGTTTTTTTTTTGCTTTCGAAAATCATTTTATCCTGCGTTGTATCACATTACTATACGAAAGGGTATGCGTTCGTCACTAATGGTTAAACGCGCTTCGGGAACGATAAGACAGGGCATAAAATTCGGTGGCAATGCTCAGAAAAGTGTTTCCTAATTGGGTGCCATAAAGATGTTTCAATTTCTGATATATCAGCAGATATGAAAAATTTTGATGAGCCAAGTTGGCGGGTGAAGATTTCTTTTTTTTCTATTTATTTTGCTTTCCGTTTGATTGAAGGGGTTAGTGAAGTAATTGAATATTGCGGGCTTAAGTTTGGGGTGGCTTATTAAGAGTTAAGAGTCAGCAGTTTTAGACGACGAAGGGGTTGTAGCGCACATCTTTCGAAAGATAGTTTGTGTAGCGGCCTTTAGTTGAGAATTTATTGATATTTTCAAATGAGGTCGGGATTGGTCAAGGTCAACAATCATTTTTTTAAAGAACGTAGAGTAAAGAATGTGTGAATTTTGTTTATGGAATGGACATTTGCACATATTTATCTGTACTTGCGGTAACCAAGGAATGCCAAATGTAACAATGAGTTCATTGCTGTTCAATTTGCTCTCTGCAAAGCATGTCCGCTTGACTGTAAGGCGAAAGAAAGAAATTATATAAATTGAACTACAGGAATATATTTAAAATTGTTCGTGTCTTTTTCTTTGTAATACAAAACATTCTTTAGTTGTCTAAAACGGTGTAGATGATGCAACAGGTTTGAAAAACTAACTCAGCTTGGTCCTCGAGGTTAGAAATGGATTACGAATCCATCGAGTTGGGAAAATAAACCTATAGATGCATGATATATATGCATATGCAAAATAGGTCTTTCTGTTGTTGAGACCAATAGATTCTGTCTGGACTTCTAACCACATTGCTTTTTATGCCTCTCTTAATGAAAGTTGCTCCTTTTGAGCAGCTTACATCAGAGCAGTCAAAGCCTTCTTGCCTATCCAATCAGATTATTTTTTTCTTAAAGCTTCGAGTCAACTCAATCTATCTACGAATGCATTTTGAAAAATATTCAGTCACTTCCTGGATCCTCTTTAAGACTTCGAAATTACTGATCCTTGTTGGATCACTTTGTTGTTGAGTTTATTCTTTTTAATTAATTTCAGTTGGCCAGCTCTCGCTATGCAAAGATGACTGCTAAAAAGTCTTCTCAGCTACGGTTGTAGTATACATAGTTTCCCCAAACCTGCATTTTCCTAGAACACCGCAGAGATTTAAACTTGAGAACTCCCACTGAAACAATTGAAATTTTCATCTCACAACTGTTGCTTTCATGTTTTTTGAAGCAGCGTTTGTTTCATTTATTCAATGACACTTGCATACAATTTTCAGTTTTTTCTTCGTTCTTTTTTCTTGGATTCAAGTTAATAAGATTTATTCAAATAACACAACCATTTGCCAAAAGAATTAAACTTTCACAAAAGTCCTCACAATTTAAGTTTACGAAGCATTTCTTAGCGTAACAAAATAAAATGCAAACATCTTACAATTTCATCTGACGCAGACAGAATAAATAAATTATAAGTGAAGGGTACAGAGAAGCGAGCGTTCGCAGAAAAGTTGATTTCGAAGCAATTACCGGAGCCAGCAACCACTTTTCTAATACAGATGCAAAAGTAGAAGCAGGACGCGAAACAGCGGAGCCAGCCATCACACAAAAAATAAAATAAAATTCCCACAGCAAACATCCGTTTTTCGTCGGCGAAAAACGTTATTTAAGCAAACTGTTCTACTGTCTAGACCAACGAAAAAAAAATTATTCTTCTCCTAAATTAACATCAAAAAAAGTTTTTGACGAAATGGCAAGAAGAGAATTTCTTCCAAAAGTATTGTGGTGGCAGTAAATTTTATCTTGTGGGTGCGCATGAGACTGAGGTGATGGCAATTTTGGGTGAGTTGTTACAAAAAAAAAAAAAAAATTCGACGACAAATAGCTTTGTTATTGGGACTTTGAACTTGGCTAATTTACTGGACGAGGGAAGTTTTTCAATTGAAACAGCGAAGTAGTTTGAAAAGTGAGGCCCTGCAATGAGCCTGAAACTCGTACATGTTGCATCTGTCTGAGTTTGAATTTCTGGCTGTTGGAAAAAGAAAAATTGTTTTCCAGCTCAAAGGTGAAGTGCAAAAGTTTGCTTCAGCGTTGTAAGAGAATCCAAGAATTATGCTACCAGTCAAAAGGTTCCTTTTCCTTTTTAAAAGTTTTGATGAGCTCGGACATTGCATTCGCGAACTATTGAAAAACAAAAAATGAAAATGCAAAAGTAGGTGAGAAATACTCAGCTAAAAAGGTGAAAAGGAAAACGAATTTCAAAGAAGTTTTCATGGGCAGTGTATTTGGTGAAAATGTTGTTAATAAAAGCTGGTGTTGACCAGAACTCAAGAAATTTAGAAAACGCAATGCAGACATTTCGACAGATCATTAAAAAAACTACATAGGCCTTTTCTATATGGGGCGGCGTAACAGCCCGTTGAGAGCCAGAGCCTAGCTTTTTCGCGCCTCCACTGTGTTGTGCGCGTTATAATTTTGTCACATGTGGAGGGGACCTACTGTTTAATGCCGGTTCCGAACGGCAAATTGCGGAAGCTTTTCATGACAGAAGTACTCCAGGAAGGTTGTCAGTCGTTCGCTGGAGGTGGGGCCGTGAAAAATGTTTGTGGTGTTATTTTTTTCCCCGAGCTGGATTCGAACCCGGGTACTCTCGCTCAACAGTCCGACGCACTAACCGATCGAGCCAACGGCGCCCACGAGGCCTTTTCTGCTCACTCTTATTTTCCACGATTAGGTTTATGGATAGTATAGAACAAAAGGTAGGTTGTGTGGTGGGCTGCGATAGAACAGAAACAAAAGTATAAACATAATGAATACAAATATGACGAAACTCTTTTAGAGTTTCTTAGACTTTCCCGAAAACTAAACCTGTCATAATTTATTTTGCTGACGAAGTGCTTTTATTTATATATTTTGTAAAAACGGAGTGCTTTTTAAAACTCAAATTTCCTAGAACTCTATATAATTGAAATCTGTGACAATAAGACAGAGCAGCTTCTATCAAAAAAAAGGGATTTCGAGGAAAAATTTATTTTTACTACATCGGTTTAAACAAAAGTGGTTACGAATAATACGATATCTTTATTACGGACAAGTCTTTTAAAATGGAAGTAAGACAGAAAAGTGGATTTCAAAGTGCAAATGAATATCCAATAAAAAAAAACAGAGAAATCGCTTATGTCGACATAAGCCACAGAAATATTGAATAGATTTTTAAATATTCAGATAATTTAAGTAGCCATAACCATCAGAATTAAAACGCAATCACTTGCACAATTAAACATTGACCCATTAACTCTGCTACTGTCGTGCAGTAGTCAAAATCAACTCCCCTTTTTTAGAGAATCTGTCTAAAAGAAACATAAAAACTGCGAGCAGAGTTAATTAAATGTTATTCTATAGTTCAGAGAATTATACAAATATCTACTCTTTGATAAATTTTTAAAATTAAATTGGAGGATCAATTTTAATTATAAAAATAGTATTTTAAATTATTTCACTGGAAACTTAATGAGCTTAATGTTGTGTATCCCACTAACCTGTTAAGTACAGCATTTGAAAAAAAAAAATGTTTTTATAAACCCACCCAGAAATGTTTCACATGTCAATAGATGCAAAATGGAATGCATTAATCATTTGAAAAATTCAAAATCCTATGAAATTCATTTAAACCCATTTAGCGTAATCATTTCGATTTACTTCCAACAGTTTAATTACACTCATAATTTTCATCTGTCACCTATTTATAATGGACTTTGTGTTAGTTCAGTGTCGCAGGAAACTCTCTCCTTCACTTCTAACAACAGGTAATAAGGTCAGACAAGTCTGTATTGACAGGAAATTAAATCCTTGAACCACCTTGTGGTGGTTGCACAGAAATATCCCAAAATATACGTGTACGTGTAGATGAACTCAGTGAATTTGCAGTACACGTTATGCTTTTGAAAATCCCATATCACCACCTCATTTCACCGCCCTTAAATCTTGTCTAAACAACTTTTCTTCATCTTTCTTTTTTGGAAAATGTACAGGATACACAACTTGACGTTGAAGGGAAAAGTGTAAAAAAGAATTATGAGGATGCTATTGAGATGTGGGCTAGTAGTGAGCGATCAGAATTTTTGAATGCAGTTTCACGATACTTGTGTTATATTTACTCAATAAAATTTATGTGAACTTGTGCATCTTTGGATCGATTGGTGTTCTTTCGATTTGAATCGTTGCTTGTCAATGGCAACTGCTTGCCTTTGGTGTTTTGAAGTTGCATTAAAGAGTCGTTTCTTAAAAGAAAATGATTTTTATTACTAACTTGAATAAGGGCAACTAAGCTAAGACTTCTGTTATAGTTCGCTTTGGATGGCAGACCTGATTTAAGAAGAAAGAAGCACTTTCAGTGAGAGTATTTCGTATGAGCTGAAATAAAATTTAAATATTTTGTCTTATTTTCTTAGACTAAATGAAGAACATTAAAAAATGCAAACAGCTTTAGAGAAAAGATCAACGACAATCTTCATGAAGTAAATTTCAACTTGAATTGTTCCCAAGCTTACATCGACATTTTACAGAGTGTGGCTTAAAACATTAACCCAAATGGGCTACAATTATTTTTTTGACATGAATTTTTTTAAATTTTAATGGGTTGAGTGAAAGACATATATCATTATTCCATAGTTCTTCTGGGCGTAACCATATGCAAGTTAAAATAAGTGAATATTCATTACTTTAAGCGAGCGACTATAATATATAAGAATTTCATCATACAACGGAATGCTTAAAATGCAGGATCAGCAAAAATAAGTGAAGCCAAGCCGAGCTAAGGGGAGACTGATTTCATCATACAATGAAGTACTAAAAATGCTAGATCAGCATTAACTATGACATGAGTAGGTCTAAACTGGATGATGGAGGGCAGCTCACGCCAGTCATCAATAAGTATTCGACAGATGAAGTTAGAAATTAATTGTAATAATGAAAAAAATCTTTTTTAAAACTTAATAAAAAACTTGAAAATAATAATTTGCAGATCTCCCAAAGTGAACTTGCGCTGTGCCACGCAAAAGCGTCGTTCTACTGTATATTTGGCTCTAATAAATATAGTCTAGAATAGACTCTAAGTCGAACGCCCTCTAGGTCGAAAAGCTCTCTAACTCGAATACATTTTTTTGACTCTTGGTCTATTTTCAATTCCTCTAAGTCGATTTTCTTTTTTTGCAAAAATATAAACAAAACATTTTCTCTCGCAACATGTGTCAAGCACGCAACTTGTATTGCATGCTCTGACTCCCTTTCAATTTGGCACTGGACACCTTTCATTTCATGTTGATTTTTTAGTACAAACACGTCGGAGAGAAAACTGTATGTGGTCGCCCTTATTATTGGTTAGCTATGCAAGACAGACAGAGAATCTTCACAGCAGGAATGAGGATTTGCATGGCGACCTACACGGCAAACATCGAATTGAAAGAACATCAGAAAATCGAAACTATTCGCCAACGGTTCGGGCGAACACAATTGTCGTCTAGGACCACATACAAACACAACAAACTTAGTTAGTTTATGTGTCAATATTTGACCAAAATGCTGTTTGTAGGTACTTTAGCTACACTCTAGCTTAAAACTATAAGAATGACTTGCCTAACGCCACCGGCGTCTCCTTATCTAAGAACTCCAATCTTAAACAGGTCAAAACGTCCCGTCTACACCCAGCCATCATCGCCATTGCAGTGTCATCCAAATGTCTTGCACATCCTTTAATTAATTTTAAGATCGCGCGACTTTGTGTAACCACCAGAGTCATCAAAGACCCATCGTAAAAAACGCCGACTGTGACACCAGCGACAAGTTCTGAACTAGCCCCTAGCCACATGTGCCATTCTAGATACGCAGCATAAAACTTAAGTGCTGCTGGTTAAAGATGCACTCCATTCCGAAGAACGCACACAGCAGCAATCCGAGCTGTATACACAACAAAGTGTGGCTTTCTGATGCCATCCTTCACCAGCAACCATCAGAGCAGAGAGAATGATAAAATGACATTCAACATATTTAAACTTCGCATACACCACCTCACGGGGAGTTATTTGCCCAACGTCGCTGTTTTGCCATGCCTCGGAAATAACCACACCTTTTACCACTCTCCAGGCTCGCCAAGTTGCGCTATCGCTCGGTCCCTAACACCACACACACACAGAGCAGCGTGGCGGGCACACTCGTGTTCAACATTTTAAATCGCCCGTGCTCCCAGGCATCTGTTTATCGTAGATCAAAGTGGCAGACAACTTATTTTCGCAGAAAACGTTGACGTATTCATTACAAGTTGTATTTTGTTGCGCGACCCTACTTTCTACCGCTTTGACGGGACCGGGACCGGGACCGGGACCGAGAGGGAACGATGCTAAGCGATGAAGACCTTAACTCGAGCCGTCGTCGGGTTGAAATATGTCATGTCTGCATACAGCGTCCAAAACAATGAGGCGGCACACGGTTTATTGTACGTGTGGATTTAGACGCTCGAATGCAGTAGTGGCAACATTAGGCCTCGCCGCCGGGGGCGCGGAGGGCTCCAGTAAATGGATGCTCAAAGGGAAAACATCAATTTTTCTTCAGTGGCATTCAACTTGCCGGTGCTAAGGCTAAAAGGACTTTCGCTGTGGCAATCTCACGCACTGTTGACACACAAAAGGTCTCTTCAGGTGGGCGAGATGGGTGGCACTGTTAAGCACTTGTGGCTGAAGCGAGAGACGTAAGGAAACCTTCTTTGCATGAGCGTTTGTCCCCTTTTGTGTCCTTATGCTATAAACTTCCGTGGACTTTTGAAAATTCAATTCAAAGATCATTTACCTCTACGAGTATCATGTTTACGTTTTTGTGGAAGCGTTTTAAACTCTCTACCGTCTCGGGAGTTGAATTGCGGATTTTTCTTGAAGAGTTCTTTACGATAATTGCATGTGCGGCGCTGTGTTCCTTCCAAGTGGATTCGCAGTTAAATCTTAAAGCTTAGCCAGAGTTGGTGCACTTAGTTTTTGTACTGAATGTTATCATCGGAGGCATTAACAGTGGCAGGATACGAGTGCAGGTTTCTTGAAGTATTTTGCCTGCACATGAGAGTGGAAACTTTCTAGTGGTATCGATTCATGTGGCTGTATTCTTGCGTATGGTAAATCTATGCACAGGTTGAAAATAGTTTTTGGGCGAAAAGTTTTGTTAAGGCTGTTGGTGCATTCTTGTGAATTTACCTGAACGCAATGTCCCTGAGAACTTCTGCACTAGAGCAGCCATTATTTTCTTCTTTTTATTACGTTTCCAGCCACTTATGACTTTTTCCAGTGGAATTAAGAATTTATATCAAATCTCTAATGGAGAACTAAATAGAGGTAAGAGCTTCAGGACAGGGTCCAAATTTTAACGAATCATTTGGCATACATGTTTGAAATTATGTTCGTTATGGGAATCAGACTGATTTGCCATTAAAGGGACTGCTAAATTTCTGCAGCAATCATCTGCAATATCAAATAAACTCCAATTCGTCGTGGAATCATAAGTAAGACAAAAAATGTTACGAAAAAAGGAGGAGGTCCATGCGCGCCTTCGCAAGAATCATATTTCATATTATCACCAGTTCGTCTTTGTGCCTCTTTTTGTGAGTCCATGAAAACTAAGTAACACCCATCAACTTCTTTCTTTTTTATTGAATTGAACTACAACTTTTTTTTCTGTAATCCAATCTAGTTGCTAGATCTACAAAGAATTCGTGATCTATAAAACTAGAATACGATCTCTAAAATGCACGCAAAGCCTTTGCACTGGTTTCAGTGTGTATGTAATTTATTTGCTACAATGAAGGATTGTCAAAGCTTAAACTAAAAGCCTGCTGTTGCTGGCTAAAAACACTCTGCATTCATAACCATAACTCCAAGCGTTAAGCCAATTGCTAAAAAGAACACAATTTTCAATTTAATTTTTTACAAATGAACACGATGATGATTTAAAAACTTCACTGTCACTTTCCTGTTCTTTCAGGAAATCCTACAACTCATTTGATGCCAAATTTCGAGTGCACTTTCAATTCCAACTGCCTTAGCACTCGAAGGGATAATACACGATGGGGCACTCCCCAAATAATTCAAATGACACATAAACCCTCACTCAAAGTTTTCATTTAAATCGCCTCTCTAAACTACACACACGGCAAGAAGACATAGAAAGCAAGCAACTGCACTAAGAGCCTTAAGCTTAATATTAAAATAACAGTATTATTTTAAAATGTACAGGACATCACAAAAACACTGTCCTCTAACAGCTCCCAGCTCCCAGCCTCCCACCCGAAAACAAGTAAAATGTAATACATTTTTCATACAAAGCCAACAGAAGTCGGCTATTTCTAGGTGTGTGACTATTTCTGAGTCCTTACTGCACTGGGCCAGTGAAGCAGCAGCAGCAGCAGTGAGCCCTGGTTCAGAAGCAGAAAACAATTGTCCTTCAAAAACTTGAACTCGAATTATTTTTGCACTCCATCTCTTTGCTGGTGTTCTGTTTTCCCACGCCTTTGTTACCCCACTGCCATTATTTGAGTGAACTCCTGCATATTTAATTTGTAGCTCTTCAGAAACAAAAGTTACATTTCACAGATTAAGCAAACAAATTTGGGGCGAACTACTAGAAAAGAATTCTTGTCCTATTTCGTCCTGCAAGTCTTAAATCCCTTTCACACCTGAATTTATGTGTCGTTCGTCAGTTCAGAGGGACTCGTGTGCGGGCGAGAGGGGTGAGTTCTTGATTTCGAAGTGGATTCGGGATTGCCAGGTGCTCTTGCATGTGTCAGCTTAACATCTGGCACATGAGAAACCATCAAGGGGGCGAAACCAAGAAAAGCAATGCAAATGGACGACATTTAAATTGCTGAGGATTTGGTTTTGGACCTGTGAAGTGAGTTGTCTGTGATGTGTCAGTCATTTCTTGATTAATTCAGCAAAGGCAAACCGAAAAAGAAGGAAACGGGGCCACCCTCGAACCAAACGAATTCGCCCCCATCCATTGTTCGGCGGTTGATGACAAAACCACTTTCTTGCAATATATGGGCGGAAAACCAAAACTCACCGTCGTATCCTCTTTATGCGAACGCCATGTTCCTGAAAGGATGTGGCGGCGGCATTGGCGGTGGGTAATTTGCTCAAAAGTGAAGTTTTCGCTTTTTTAGAATTTCCTCTCGTTTTCTGTTTTCGTTTTCTTTCTTTTCTTTTATTTTCTTTTTTTTTCTGTTTCTTTATTCCGGCGGTTTTGCTCGGGGATGTTACACAGCCAACTGAACTGAACAAGAAGGATGTTCTTTTATTTTGCTCCGAGTTTTCTTTTCCGCGTTGTAATGGGAAACTTCTTCTACGTATTCTTGATTAAATTACTTGAATAAAAGTGTTCAGGCGGCAAATTGAGGATTTTACATTTCTTAGCAAATGCGAGGGTGGGTGCAAGAGCAACAGAATTAAAAATGAACAAGCGAAATGATGGTGCGTGATGGTAATCCGCTCCCACTCCAAAAACCCACTTCCTGGATGTATTGTGTGTGCATTATGTGTGCTCGTAATTGCTAACTTGTGAAACCTTAAAACAATTTGTAACATGCCTTGTTGGTCCCTGGAGATAAAGACGAAATTCTTTGTTAATCGTATGTATCTGTGAGTAAGTTAGTCCTTGTCCTTAATGAAGCGCATCGTTGTGTGACTGGAAGGGTAATGGAAGAAGATAAGTAAAAGGATGACGCTTTGTCAGGAATTTGAAAAACGTTTTTCATAGTGAGAGATTGTTTGAGGCTTACTGGGAATCATGTAGATAGGACTTAAACTAAAAATTACGATCGGGTCGAAGCTCAGGCTTAGATTTTTTTAATACGAAAGAGATCAAGAACAAACAAATTCTATTTAATGTAAACTATTGATAGTTAAGTTTAATTGGGAGCTTAAGTTTAATAATTTTCACTTAAAGACAGAAGCAAAATTTTCTTGTTTTAGAGGTTTTATATATTCGTATTTGTTAGCGTGTTTTACCAAGAATGAAAAAGTATCATCAAAAAACTAATTGAGGGCAACAGAGAAATTAAAAACCTGGGTTGAGAACCACCGGTGATTGACTGAATATATTATTGTTTAGGGACCCTTCTAGTCACCATTCTTTTTTTTTTTTTTTTTTCAATTGTTAAACGAAGTTGTCAATGCGAATCTTCATTTCAAAATGCTTTTAAATGTTCTTGAGTCTCTTTGAGAAAAACAAAGTGAACCATGACTACGTCTGAAATTTAGAAACACTTTTATCGAGACACAATAATTTTGTATTCTTTTACTAATTACAAAATTGTTTCCTCGAATTAAGCTATGATAGCAATGGATAAGCATTCAAACCAATGTAAAAAAAAAGCTTGATTGATTCTCGCAATTAGTTTTTACTGTCAAAAAAAAATTACGGAAAACCCATGAAAATCGATTCTTGGATACGAAAAAGAGTTTTGTATCCAAGAATGTCGAAATCCACTGTGAGATAGTCCACGCATAAGATACAAAAAATGAGCTGGATTTCACCATTGATGTTTTAAAAGTAAGGGGGATACTTACACAAAATAATAAAAAAATTCTTCAGTCCAAAATAATACCACTGTAAAAAAAAGCAACACCTCTCTAAGACAAAACTTTGAATTACTTCCTTTCATGTTCAACATTATCCTTTGCTCTTAGATCTGAATTTATCCAATTCAAATCCGTCGGACACAATTTAAAATTTGCAAAAAGTTATAAGAAAATTCTTTTTTTTTTTTTAAATGAAATGAAAAATAATCAACTAAATATTGGATTTATTTCTGATGGCATTTTTGAAATTGATTCGAAACACCTATTATTTCCATTTGAGTCTACTTTTTTTTTTGTATACCGATACAATCCTACCACACACTGCCGACGTGTTTCTCTTTCAACAAAAACGTGTTAGCATCGAGTATAAAATTCAGCGCAGTAAAAACCCTGGGCCAAGCCCCCGAAAGTGGTCCCCAGTTAGTGCTTAACTTTTTTCCCACGTACTTATCACAATTTCCGACAGAACACTTCATACTCAACCCCGATAACGTTTACATGAATCGGAAGTTTGTGCCAATCAAAGGAACATCTACGGCTTCACCGCTGCCACCCCAAGCCAAAGTAATTTTGATTGAACAACCTCTCTTGTTTTTAATTCCCCTCCGCCCTACACGCCCACCCTAACGAGCAACGCTGCTCAATCGATAAGGAGGCCTCATATAGAATTTGATTTTGGGTCTTGGTGCTATTTTTACCGCATCCCTAAAGGACTATTATCAGTACATGTGTCGCACACAAGCGTACTTACACACACCGAGCGCGTACACGAATGGGAATAAATCCTTTTGCCACACTTGACAAAATCCAACGAACGTGTGATTGATTACGCCGCACATCCCAACCGAAGTGGCACCATTGACAGGTTGAGATAAAACAAATCACCTTGATTGATGATTGGCTGGGTGCATATTCGCCGGATTGCTTCCGAATCAATGAAGAAATAATTAACTAATGTACATAGGTAATTGAAACAAGATTTCAGCCGGGATTAGCAATCGATTACGGTGTCGATGACAATGACTGCGCGACACACGCTCTCACGCTCACACTGAGGTAGTTGCGTATCTACATATGCGGTAAGTGTAACCGTGTGCGATGCTCCAAGCCACTGATAAACGCTATCAGTTGCACGTTTATGGTGGCACAGGGACCGGTACCGGCACCGGCACCCATCCACCCCCACTCACACAAACAGCGAAGGGTATTAATGTCGCTGCGAGAACTTAGATTTCAATTGTAATCTTTTATCTGCTTTAAAAGAAATCAATATATCATGCCATGAAGTGAGCTTCCGCTTTTAACGTCTTGAATCTTGAAATATATCACCGATTCCTTGGAAGATAAATACGAAGATTTGTCATTGTCTCAGGAGTACTACTGCTACTTCAATGGATTATCAATGAGAAACCGTTTAAGCGTCCTTCTCCGGATGCGAAGGAGCACTGAGCATCACGGCGCACAGAGACAATGTTGACAGACGGAGCAGATGACCTTCTCCGTATGATGTAATGCCACCTAGTTTAGTTTGGGACTTCAGATTAATCGTCTACCGAGAATCAACAATGGAGGTTTGTCTTAAAAGTATTGTCCTTCGGTAGGGAGCTGGTCAGCGTGTGTGCTCGTGAGTTATCTGTGATGCAAGGTCAAGATGATTGTGTGGTCGTGTGTGGAATACCACAAGCTGTTGAAATTTCAACAATTAGACGTACGTGCTTTTGGAAACTTTACAAGCTCGCGAGTTTTGGGTAATTCAATTTACAAAAATCTTTCAAAACGTTTTAAGTCCATCGATGACTTCTGCGGGATTGCCGGTCCAAAACAATTTGTAGATCTGTACGAAGAACGTTCAACAAACTCCTATAAGTTTTGTCTAATTTTAGGTTTTCATGCATGCACTTAAAAAATAAAATCCTAGGTTATTACTTCTCCGTAAGTTGCCAATCTCGATTGGCGTTGTGAGTGTTGTCTTGAATTTATATTTCTTAGTTATTTATAATTTTTTTTCTAGGGCGAAAAGTGTTGTGGAATAATCACAAGACGAATTTCCATCAACAACCTCTAAGTTAAAATAAGAAATAATCGTGCTTAAGATTTGAAAATTTACGAAATACCATCATACAATGTTTTATGAAAAGGGTTGATAAATGTGTGAAGTGTCGATGGAGGCTAAAATGAAATTTCGGTGTAGACGAATTCAACACAACGTATTCAACATAACCTATCGTTTTAGACGGTGGCACAAATCCGAAAGGTTTTCAATAGCCCTCCAGCGTAGATTTAACTGACCAATAGCCTGAGTATTCTTTGTATTGCGAGCATCTGACTTCTCTCAAAAAAAAAAAAAAAATAGGAAAAAAAGATAAAATTCTGTCGCCCAATGCATCTTACATCTACAAACATTGTCAAATGTATAATGACAGGACTATATTCAAATGGTTTTTGCACAATAGCGGGGTTCACACCTGACTACAAGCTGTACAATTTGCTTGACAACCAAATTTGACTTAGCGTTCACATTTGACTACATACTTGACAACTTCAATTCAAAAAACACCAGCCAATTTTTTTTTCTTTTTTCAACGACATTTTTTCCGCTCCGCTGAGATGCTCGGCCATTGAAATCACAAAGAAACATGAAAAACACTACGAAGTTGGACGACAAGTGTTCACACACAACTACAAATCATTCAATCGAGGCAAACAGTTGAAAATATTGAACTTTCTAACTACAAATCTGCCGATTTGTAGTTTTGAGCGTTCACATTGACGATTTGCAGTCGTCAAGCATGATTCTCAGGCAGATTGTACAATTTGTAGTCAGGTGTGAGCCCCGCTAATGTCTGTCATGAAATTTGTTGTAGTGTCGACGTTGTTAGATCATATCGTTTAATTCGAATTTTTTTATAATCCAAGAAAAACTTACTCGCTAGAATATTAAGTAATTTTTTTTTTTTGAAAGACATTTTTTGATATTGATCTGAAGCTCTTGCAGTTAATGATGGTAGCCTTACACACGTTTTTCGAACAAAAACAGACAAATCGCGATGGCTCAGAATATGAAAAGAACCCATGCCTGTTATCAAGAACATTGGCCTCCTGATTCAAGAGGATCTTATCTGGCTGCAATCAAAGTAGGGACTGGGGTTCATTTAATTTATCAAGATGAAATCTTTGAAAGTCGGACTTACCACGCACGACTTCGAATCGAATGCATCGGATTCTATGCAGCAAAGTTCCGGACCGATTTACAAATTATTGCTTACGAAGTCTTTTATTCAAATCGCATTATGTTTAATTTAGTCTAAAGTCTCCCATAAAATTGGCGCAACGCATGCAGCTTTTCCACTAAAGAATATTTATCTATTATTTGGACTCATTGTTCAGTCGTTATATCATGGTAATTTGTAACTGAATAATTAAAAAACAGACTCACCAAACATTGCCGCACCGAACTATCAAAATCTTGTACAGTAAACTTTCGATGATTCGTACCTCTATAATTCGAAAATCTTTGTAAATAGAAGCACTCTCACAATCCCTTGAAAGAATGTATGTAAATCGAGGAAAACCTATGCAATTTGTTCGCCTCGTTAATTCCAATTTATTTTTGTTAAAAGCAACATGAAAACCTTTCAAATCGATAAAACTGTGCCACTATAATTCGAAATCAAGTTTACTTTTCTTCTTTTTTCTGGAACCTCCGTAATTCGAAAAAATCTACAATTCGGAGTTTTTTCTGATCCCATGAAATTCGAACTATCGAGAGTTTACTGTAAAATGAAAAGTATGGTTAGGAAATTAAAGTCTGCTTGAATTCTTATAAAATCAGAAATCTTTAATTTTTGGGGTTTGTTAGAAGAACTTAATATCAGACATATTCTTTCTTATTTTTTGTTCAATTCCAAGCTGCAGTCTCATTTCACAACTGACTTTTTAACACGTTGAATGCCATGAGGTCACCGGCGACCGGCACTGAGTTTGTTCGTAAATGGCGTCACATTCAATGTGTTAAACAAAAATAATAATCCTCAACAATTGCACTCAGCATGTACTCAACAGACAAGTTCTCCACAAATCGGTAAATAACAACTTTATCAAATGTCCGATTATCTCAAAAAAAAACCTAAGAAACAACTTCAAACGCACACGCACCAACACATCTACTTCATGATCTGCTAAACTATATACCAGAGCTAATAGTCTTTGACTGCAAAAATACTCTTCAGTGCGATTTAACGTTGACCCTAATTTAATATTTAGCATCAGCCCTTAAATGAAATTCCAGGCTCAGACAGTGGCCCATTTCCGCTCGCTTGCAAAAGCCAAACGTACATTCCAAAAATTTACTTCATCTTTCACTGCAACATCAACCAAAAAAAAAAAAAAAAACAAAAAGACCCGAGATAGAGAGAAAATGTGAAAATGAAAATGAAAATGAAAAGAAATTTAATGAAAATTTCGCAAAATTTTCATACTTATTTCTCTAGCGAATTGAAATTCTTCTGCATCTCGGTTAGAAGGCATCCTTTCCGTAATTTGCCATCTTCCAATTATAATCTCATTTATTTGGTGTTTTTCAACAGACGCAAACTAATTTAAAATTTAAATTGCTCTCCTAATTATTTAGGATAACAATAATCTGTAGCTTACTACATTTGTTGCTTGAGAACACATATATTCTTTTGGATGGGTGGATGTCGTTGCATATGTGTTCCGCCTGTATCTATCTATCCTTCGGGTTCGGAGTATCGCAACTTAGTTATTAATTCTTTTGAATTTTACATGCTTCTAAGCCACTTTAATTAATGGAACTTTTAGTTTTGAGTTTCATGTCATATTCATTCTGCGTCTTTCCTCAATGTCTGGGTGTAGCTTAATTTATTTAAACATACTGCTAAGCACAGAGCTGAATCACAACGTCAGAACGTAATCCCTTGTTCTGCATTTTCATGCATAGGAATTTGCGTTAATGTTGTCGTCTTTTCGGTGCTTGTCAACTGAGTGATGTTTTGGTTGAATTGCGAGGCGTTATGGGTGGCGTCATGAAATCTTTTTCTACTTACCAACACTTGTATTTGGATTGTGTTTTATCAATAAACTCGAATGCGTCGATTGTTGATGTCCCATATTTTTTGCATAAACTTCCAATTCGTACGCATTCATGGACTGCACTGTGTTTGAGATTTCGCAGATTTTTCTTTGTCATGTCAAGGGATTGAATGAGGTACACCACCCAACACGATATATCGAACTAATTGTGGGCTACGTGGCAGTACTTCCCAGGAGATTAGTCACTGAACTCGAGTCAGGTCCCTTCCACTAACATCGAAATTTGCGCATTGGTATAATGAATTTTTGGATCAGAGCCAATGCCGTGCAGCTCATTTATTCCATTGGATAAACGTGTGACATCATTCTCCTGCCGTGAATGGAAGATACCTGAAATTGGAAAAGGGTCTTTGATGCCATATTTGCCTTCCGCCTAATCTTTAGCCTTTAGCTATTATTATTCATAAAATTGTGCGTATTGATTTCCAATGAAGTGGAGAGCATTTTCTTGTCTTCTGAATTTGCATTCCAAGCGGAACTCATTTAAGCAAGCGAAAATCTTTTTGAAGAAATTATTGCACCGGATAGTAGAACAGAAAAAAGTTTATAAATCAAAAGTGGTTGCTTTCGAAATATTCGTATTTTTAAATTACTGTAGCTTAAACGTATAGAACGGTCCCCTAACACTGTCTGACCCTTCGTTGTTTCTTTTGTTTGCTTCCAATCTCTCCAGCATAACATCAATTTGAAGCCAAACTTTGCCAATTCCGATAAAGAACTGAATTTCAAATTTTCATTGCCATTCAATTTCGATATCAATCAACAAGTCATCATCAAAGAGCCAAAAAAAAACGACTTCTTCCAAAGAAACCAAAACCATTCGTCCAACGAGTACCCTTCGCAAGTTGTGTTTTCTAATTCCCCTCGAACTTAAATCAGCACACAGTAAACCTTTTTCAAAGCAAAACGGGCTGCCATTGAATTGAAAATTCATATAATCGAAACTGAAACTGTATGCATTTGCCGAATTGAAAATGAAGCCTTTGACAGAAATCGTTTCTCACGCAAAAGGGAAAAAAACAAAAACAAAAAAAAAAGAAAACCTAAATTATGCCGGCTTTTGAAGCTTTGCCATTCGAAATGGAATCAACAGTGGAGGCGAGAAGCCTCGTCGTCTTTCCCAAAGACGGGAAAATGCAATAAAATGCTAATGAAACTCTTTCATCAAAATAAAAGACAGTGATCAAATGGCAAAGAACTTTCTCTCGCTCTGTGTCGTTCAGTCTCGGTTTTTGTCTCTGTCTGTGGAGTGGCTGCAGAATCACCAACGTCCTGCCATGCCACCGTCACCGTCACGCCAACCATTCGGAAATCTCGGCAAGGAAACACATTTTGACAAAAGGATTAATGAAAATTGGATTCGGATTAAGGCTGGTGCGAGAGGATGCATGGGCGTCTTATGTTATTGCGAAATTATTCACTCAAGGGTGCAAAAGGGAACTGAATGATAGAATAAACAGCGGGAAGGCGGGAAAAAAAAAACTTAAAACAAATGGAAGAGATTTGATTAATTTCTGTGGAAGTCAGAGCGAATGAATAGCTCATTTTGTTAGGCAGCGTTGAATTGACTAACTCATCCGTAGAGCTCTAATTAACTGCGTTAATGTGGATAGATGCATTTTTTTATTTATATGTTTGCATTCGCAGTTTTCGGAATTGCATATCTCATTGAGAGAGTAGAAAGGACATAGTCGCTTACTAAAAAAGAAAATTCATATATGGTCAAATAGATTAAAGAAAAAATATTAAAATTACACACAATGCACACTGCTCATCATTAGCAAAAAAAGGAAAGGGTGTTCCATTTAACAATAAATAATATTAAGTTCAAGCAAACATGCAATTTTTTGACTGCAGCGTTAAATCGTACGTTTGTAAAGGGTAGGTAACTTAAAGGTTTCTTTTTGACTGTTATTTTGACATTACCAGCTTTTTCCCGCTCGAAGTCCTGAAAGAAAGTCAGTATCATACCTCCGTGGAACCTAATAGGTCGCTTACGCTTGAACAACGTTTGGAAATATTGAAAACGTATTTCCAAATAAGGCATTTTTTAAAAAAATGAGTTGCACCAAAATGAGTGATAGTTTGTGCAAAAGATTTCTGAGACTGCAATGCTAGTGGACAACATTCATGGTCTCCGTCGTCATAGCTGCGAACGCGAGACAGGTGCGACTCAATGAGACTCAATTCACGAATATCAACTCGTCATCAATAACATTTCAACAGCTAAACATTTCTTGCACTGGGTGGAGTTCCGAATAGTATCTACTAACCTCTGATTTTTTTGAAAGTTTTTGAGAACTGCGTCAGAAACTGAAATCTAAAGCCGTTTTGACCGCAAATGACTCGAAAGGACTAAAAGGTCATTCAAAGTTCAAAAATCGTGAAAAAAGAAATGAAAATATGTCGTAAACCCCATATCCTATTTTTTTTTTTTAGATATTTCTCATTTGACTCAGCAATTGAAGACGTATGACCATCCGCTTCATGCTCATTTCGCAACTTGGATTTTAGAGCAGCTTAAATTAGTCAACGATTTTGGGTGAAAAATCATCTTTTTCGACGAGGCATATTTTTATACGGACTACGTTAGCAAACAAAATTTCGACATCTGGGGCTGGGAAAACCCGCACGTTATTATCGAGAAACCAATGCATCGACATAGAATGACTGTTTTGCGCGGATTCTGAAGTGGTGGCATCATTAGTCCATTTTTCTTTGAAAGTGGTGCTGGGCCACTGACATTTTTACTGAAATTGATGACATCGATTTGGACGACCTCTGGTTCAAGCAGAAAGACCGATCGATCGTTTGCGTTATCAGCCGTTTCGATGATGTGAATTGGCCGCTTCGGAGCTGCGTAGCTGCGTTTGAATTCTTTGAATTTGTTTTGAGGGAACCGTTAAGGAATGATATTTGGCCAATAATATGAAAATAATTCAAGCACTTAAGACCAATATGAACCAAGCAATCCGTGAGCTATAGCCCGAAACCATCAAAAAGGTTTTGGAAAATTGTAGTGATAGAATGAGCTATTGCGAAGTCAGCCAAGAAAGCCACTTAAACGACGTTGTGGTCCATAACTAATGGCAATGTTTGCTCATACTAATAAAGCCATAATGCAGGCAACTTGTACTTGGCTATCTATATTCGATCATGTGGAAACAGCAGAACATTTTAAAGATCGACTGAATCTCCAAATTCTTTGCCACAAATTTTGGAGCATTGTAAAAGTCGCAATCGCACAGCTCTCAAAATGCCGATTGATACAATTTCCCCTAGTATGTTTAAACCGGCGCGAAATTGTGTTGCAATGCTTTTTCTAGTGACGATCTCTTGCAATATCTCAATCAAGTATTTAAGCAATTCTTCAAGATAAACGCCAGGCACTCGCAGTACTTAACAAAATATCCTCAAGTAATGCGATTCATCAGAAATAGCTTACTCCTTTCTCCATTTTTTTGAACTTCTGTTGGGGTGGTGGTCAGTAGCAAATACCTTTTACTGTCTATCTAAAATTCATTTGTGCTAGCTCTTCTGTACTTGTTTTCCAAATCAAAACTTACTGCGACAAAAATTTAAGTCAATAATAGTCATCCGTTTTATGACACATCGTAACATTTTTACTTACGAATCGTGAGTATTTTTTTGTTCATTCAATACAGTTGTTATTCTCTAGTTGCCGTTAACTTGTTTCATATTGAGAAGAGTTGACTTCAAAAATTTGTTTAACTATCCAAAATAATCCAGGAGACTATGTAAATTGGGCTTTACTAAAGATGTAATTCTAATCCTTAAGCTATCGCCGGAATAAACGTGAGATATATTTTAAATCACATCTCCCCCTTTGAGCAAACACCCATCACCACTCACCGAGATGTACTAATTATTTTTATCAGTTAGTGGAATCCCTTTCTCTCCGCATGAATCTGTTCTCCGACTGTAGCTGTAGTTGAGGCTTTGTTTAAAACTGACGTTGAGCTAGCGCTGGGAATGTATGCTAATTAAGTCACTCCCGGTTCTATACGAACATGCAAAACACACTCTCACAGCACCTGTGGGGGGACTTACACGGCATCAATCTAACAAATGTCTAAAGTCGCCACAGTCATAAAACTTCTCCAACACAAATTGCATTTCCTCTGATTTCATGTTAGCACTGCCTGCATTCATATGCATGTGTTTTTGAATTTTTCACATTTTTCATTTTTTCGTTACAATCTTTTTTTTTCACTTCTTTTTTTTTTTTTTTCATTAAACTAGAAATTGCAATTTGAAAACTTATTTCCATTTCCATCCTCCAACCAGGTCTACACGGGAGGAACCTGTTCTCTCTCGTCTGTATGCCGTCAGTACATGTGTGTGGCGTCGCTGGGAAAAGACTCAAAAACTTGTGGCACTTGCATGCACGTTAAAAGTATGAATCTCGCTGTCCTCCTACCGGTGGGTCTTTTTTTTTCAACATGAGTGTCCTGTAAACGAAAAGTGACAAAAAAAACATTAGAAAAGAATTCAATTTGTATTGTGCTCCGCTAACAAAATGCAAATTTCCACAAAGCATCGGCAATCAGGACAGGGAGTACAGGTGCGAATGCAAATGTAATTTAAATAATATTTCACAAGAATTCTTTGGACAACTAGTTTTAGCGTGGGACGGGGGATAGAGATTCCGCTTAGATCTCGGCCTCAAGAATGGCTAAGCAATCAGGAAAATGCATATTTCTTGAATAGGGAGTGTCCATGCGAAGGATTCACATCTTACTCGTGTGACTGAGAGTCGGTCTGGTTTTTATTTCAATTGAAGTCTTATAATTGAGTTCAACTATAGAAAATGAACTTTCGGTCTTTGAAATACACGATGCAGTTCATTTTTTGGTTGATGGAAGGAATGGCCCATTCTTAAGAGTAGTGACATTGAAATATTTCAATTAAGTGTGTGGTTATGGTTAACTTTTTCTGTGTTTTTAGACAAGGCATAATATGTCATCGGTTCACATCACTTCTATACATATCGCACCCGAACCGCCAAATTATCGTTCGCGACATTTTGAGCAAAAATGAGTTAATGATGCAGTTCGATAGTTTAATCAATCGCGCGTTTTTCTGCATCATTGGTTTTTTTTAATAAAGCATTCTAGTTATAAATAACAACGAAACAATATTTATCGTAAGCGCCATTTACACGTTTTTTAGCTCAGACAAAAAACAAAAAAAAAACTCGTATAAAATGTTCGCACCAAATCATTTTAGCAACACAAAAATGTTCAGTCAGCGTAAAATAGCAGACTTATGGTTGTTGGTAGTTTATGTTGGGTTGTTGCTTGTACTTTTTCAGTATTGAAAAACTCCCTATGGTCTTTCTGTGCACTGAATGCAAAGTTTGGAATAGATCGGAGTATTTGATGAAAATATAACACAATTTTGCAAAGAACGCAACGATGAACACATCTTGTTTTCCACAGAATAATCCTTCGGTGCAAAGTTTTATATTTGAATTCACAATTGTTGTGTGGCTGTTAAAACATTCTTAATACCCTTGTCTTAATTCCCAAATAAAACTCTAAATTCGTGCATCGTATTAAGAGTTTGGCAGAATTAATCAGACTTTTCTGTGAAATCGTTCAGAGAAAGGTAAGATTCACCTTAAAAATCGCAACTCACGATCTTCAACAGTTGATCTTAAATTCAACAAGAAAAAAGTATTAAATTAAATGTAAAACCTCTCGTGTTTTTTGTAAGAACCAAAGAGCTCACCCAACTGGTCCAAGTTATTACTTCACTAAGAGCTGCTTAAGCATAGCAGCCAAGATTATTTTACCATCAGCTTAACGCCCATCTGCTGCTGCTGCTACTGTAGCTGTCCCAAACAACAACACTCTTGCACACCCAATGCATCTTAATAAGGATAAAATCCTTAGCTACACATGAACTGAATTTCAGAGCCATGCACACCGATAAGCTCAGCACCTCAGTTCCTCCAGAGTGCCGCAGTACACAATGGCCAAAGTACCTTCCCATTCGGCCAAACTAAAGCAGCCTTTTATGCCAGCGTTAGCAATTTACTCACACACAACTGTCCGATATCCTATTTCAGATTCTAGAGATTCCTTTGTGTTCGAAAAGTACATACCTTAGCCTCGGCTCCCCAAATTAAATAACGACGAAAGTCCACTACAATCGAAACGAAAGAATGTAGCGTGGCGCGCCACTCCTTTCCTTTCGCAGTCGACTCTCCAAAAAGGAAAAATTGGTAAATATTTGCGATTCGGACGGTTGGCATACACATCACAAGATACTCGAACAATAAAATTGTAAATTTGCCCTCAATTCTTTTAAAAGTTTCGTTTCTCCTCAAATCCCGCTCCTCCTCACGATTGCCCCTAATTCTCTGTTTGTTTTGTTTTCTTCTGTGCACACATGCATATTCCACAAGCATATTTCCTTATGAAGAAAGTTAAAAATCCTCAATTCCTCAATTCATGGGGAGCGAGAGATATACCTTCATCCGCTCGTTCAGGACGAGCTCAAGTCGAACAGCCTTTGGCCAGGATACAGAACAAAAAAAAAAAAGAACGAAAACAGGACGTAAGGAAAGAAGTTGGAATCCATTTGATCTTCGTCCAAAGCAAACATTCGATGCTGCGATAATATAATTTTCTTTTATGATATTTGACAGAATTTTAAGTGAATAGTTAGGTCCTTTCTCCATTCTTTGGGACTGGTTCCGTTTTCGGTGTGGAGGGTGGAGATGCGGAAGGAGCATTTCCATACCCTCACTCACACACACACATGGTCATTCTCTTTCTGTCGCTGTCACCACCGCCAGAGCACACAGTGGAAGTGCACACACAGGCGAAGGAGCATGCTTCCTACGCTTTGAACAAACACCTAAAAAGCTACAATCCTTATTGATATAGAAAATTGAGAACATCCGTGACGCCAATATGCCGGAGGACTTTCCGCCAATACCCAATCCAGAGCGCCGGGCACATTGTTTAGATGTGAGTTCGGGATGGTTCTATTAACGTGGACTTTGAGCATGGCGAGCACAAAAGGTAAGAGTCCTTTTGGACGGATACGAGTGCAGAGCAAAAAAAAAAAAGGAAAAACACTGAATCGGCCACCCTGTCGTATTACAAAGCGGGTGGTGGGATTTTGTTTGCTTGGTGTCTGTTGTCGGTTTTACCCTCTTCACAATGAAGTTTTAGGCCGCGACCAAGTTACCACTGGCAACCACTTAGGGCCTTTTTTCTCTCCCCCAGCTTTCTTTTGTGACGGCGGCGGTGGACTCGTATGCGGGTGGGACAGCAAATGGATTTCAAATTCTGTTTACACACCTTACGGCTGGAATTGATCATATTCCGGGGGGCAGACCTCGTGCGTTCGGTGGCGGGTAATTATTATTTATTCACGTTGGGTTTCTGGGTCGAAAACTACGCATAGGTGCTTTTAAGGAGCTGGCCGTGGGCCAAATTACTCCAAGCTGTACTGTACCTAGGCTTTGCCAAATTCCCTAAAAGCATTTGAACGTAAATCTTAGCCTACACAAGGGGTGTGAAGCGGAACAATGACAAGACGCCAAGCGAGTTCTCCTTGACCCAAGGGATGCTCCTTATGCACTGCCGGACAATCGTGTCGGAAATGAAGTCTGACGAAAGTGAATTTGTTTGGATAAGGCGGTATGGTTTGCATCTTTTTCCTCAAATACCGAAGCAACCGTTTGCCGCCAATCGTTCCACGAAAAATATGCTGGACCTCCAATTAAATATCGTTGAGCTATGCGGGTATGTGTTGTTTTTGCAGAATGAATAATGAAAGAACGTCAAGAAAGGTTAAACAACGGAAGGAAAGAAACGACAGGAAAATGCCAGAGGTAAGAAATGATAAAGATGTACCACGCAGTTGACGAAAAGACAGTTCAGAACAGGAGGTCGAGAAATGTCGCTTAAAATGGTGCGAATTCGAGTGGGTAGAGCGGAAGGCAAGTCATTCACAAATGTCGGGTCGGATAGAAGTAGGCAGGGCAGGATAGCATGTGTCGGAAGTGGAAAGCTCATTGGGAATGAAAAATGGGATGGATGACCATAAAAAGAGTAATAAAAAGCTGGAGACGCAAAAATGTCTGGCAAAGGCGAAGAAATTTAAATTTGATTGCGAGAAAGCATCTGCATAATTGAGGATCACTTAAAAGTGAAACAAAATAAATTGTCGATCAGATGATAGAAACGAAGGTGTTGAATACGAAAGCTGTGACGAAAGCTGTGATGTGATGTGATATGATGTGATTCTTAGGTCTTAGGTCTTAGATATTAGTGACTACCTACGTTAAATGCAGGCTCACGTAGGCCATTTGTTGGCCCATTGTCTTGTCATACATCCGCATTGTTCCCAATGCTCGTACTCGCTGCCTAAAGTTTCCTGCAAATATACCAAACAAAATCTTAGCAGGCATGTTATACTGCCTGTTTGACGTGCAAAGTTCGTGGTCTGATATCCCTTGGGCTATACCCAATTGAATCTGTTGATGAAACCGCTGATGCGCCTTACATCCATGTTAGCGAGTTCACTTAAATCCTCGAAGAAGTATACACCTAGAGTGCGTTTCCTAGTACGTGAGAGTGCTGGGCATGTTCCAAGAAGATGAGGTGTCGTCTCCTCTTCCTTCTCATCCCTGCAGCTTCTGCAGAAGTCATTGAAGGGGGCGCCCATCCTTCAACGCGGAAGAGGCAGCGGCCAGTTAAAACACCAACTAGACCACTTATTCTAGCTCTGCTTATGTGTGATGTAATTCTTAATTCTCTGAAAAAAATCAACGTCAGCAAATATACACATACAATGGCGGGCAAAAACAAATTACAGTGGTGACACAAAACAGTACCAGCAATGCTGCTTCACAGACAGTCTTCAAATTCTGGACGAGCTTTAAGCCACCCACCAAAAAATGTTCAAATGTTAATTGAAAAAGAAAGAAAGTACTAAGGTTGCAATTCCCTTTCTGAATTGTTCGAAAAATCTCAACGACCAGTAACTTTTATAAAAAAAAAAGTAATGTCCATCATTTACTTCCAACCAAGTCCAAATTCCCCCCCTTTCACATAACCATGTTCCTTATAGAAACTAGAAACTCCACGCAGCCGCCTCTTCAACAAGCCCCCTGAAAAAAGAACACTATGGTATTATCTGCAGTCAGCAAGCATCCCAACCAACCACTTAACGATTTTCCCAGAAGTCCAATAACCAGCATTGCAGGCAAATATGTCCGCGGGCTCATTGTCCTCGTTGTTCAAGTTCCCACCCACTCAACCAACGTTGTTCGAGTCATTGACCAAAAAAAAAAACTTGTTAAGACCTATAAACCGAGTTATAGAGTGACCAGACTAATCGCAGACCACAGAATCACAGAAAAAATGTAGTTATATCAAAGCTACACTCCTTGCAACGGTTGCAAGGAACATCACCAACACACACAGTTCCTTGTCTCACGAACACACCGCGACAACTGCTTGTTCACCTCTCTTGCCACCATTAGTTGAGAACGCCAGAGCAAATAAATTGATTTTTATTACGTCCTAGGAGCGAGTATTGTCTTTTTTTTCCTCCTACTTCAATCAGCAGGACACATGAAAAAAAAAAAGACCAACAAATTCGTACACAACTCCGTTCGATTCAATAGAAAAGTTGCACCCAGACTCTAACTGTGGGCTAAGGTAAGTGAACCAAATGCATTCCTGCCACTTCGAATTAATTTCGGTACAAAAGAGATGTCCTGCCATTATAAGTGCACACCCAGGCTACTCTGTTGTTAAGTCCAACATGAGGGACACTATAACAGATGATATCCTTCTCATCCAGCTAGACACGTTTACGTGTATAGCTGCTGCTGCGGAGCTATTCAGTAATGCTCTGTTGTTTCCGCTTTTCATTTTCTATTTTTCTGCTGCTCCTTCGCAGCACCACCATTCCTCTAACTAACTTCAAGAAATTTCAAACTTCAAGTCCTAGGGGAATTTTGCAAAACTTTTGTAATTATTACGAACGTTGGACTTTTTCAGTTGGTCCCGCTCTCGGATATGTTGGTGGACAAGTTCTACTGGTACTTGATCACCTGCAATAGAACTCTCCTCTCAGTGTGGCACAACTGTGTTCTTAAGGAGTAGACAATTCCTTTTCGTTTCGCTTTTATTTGTTCTAAAAATTTCAGAAATAAAACAGAAAAGGATGAGCACACAGAGCAAAAAAAAAAACCGATGAACTTTTGGTCAATTAAGCGTGTCACAGCCGTGAGTTCAAACGTTGGTGGGGGGTGGTCCGAAGTCCGAAGACAAAGCTGTCCACATAACTTTTGAACTCTGCCACATATAATCAGGTGATTCGGCTGATGCAGTGCGATTAGGAGTGTTTATTTGTGCAATTTCAGGGTGCACAGGGCGGGCGGAAGGAATGTTACGAGTACGTAAATCAGGATATCCTTGGAAGTTCGTCTGGGTGGCAATTTGTAGTTGACATGTCTACGGAAGTTGGGTATCGAGAGCGGAAATGAGGTGATTTTCATGTCAATCAACGTCTTGTTAACTTCATTAAATCTATTCTCAGACCGAAGAATTGTTTCCCAGGGCAATAAAGGAATGTTATGGTACAAGAGATGTCGTAATATTGTAGATGGTGAAGTTCAAGGAACTTTCTCAAAGGATCCGTCTGTGATTAGATTTCTTTTTTTTTACAATGCAGTGTTTTGTTTTGGCAATGTGGAATAATTATAAGCATTAAAAATTGGGTTGCTCCTACATTCTGTAGAATGATATTTTCGGTATAAAAAAAAGAAAAAATCAATGAAAAGAAAAATGGAAAATGCTGAACATAAACTTTGAGGCTTAATAAGATGAGAATTATACATTTTGCAGAACTGAAAAAGATGAATTACTATCGCCTGCATGTGACGTACGTAATTTCTTTGCTGTTGGATCCATGAAGCCGCACCATCTTGAGTTTCTACGGCAGAAGGAATAAGACATGATGACTAAATACGACTGTCTTTTTATATCATTGAACTTTGCTAGAAAATGGTTTTGAAAGTTTTGATTCTATAGAGCAGTGCACGTAATTAGAAACAACTAATACAATCTTATTTTTGTCACGACATAATTATTTTTCATTTTAGAAGTGTGATTTTTTTTTTCTTTACAGATTACATCTTTGAGGAAAACCATTTTGCATTAGCTACCACAAGTTTAACCGCTTGCCAATCAAAGGCGATTTACATTGTATGTTTTTAATACACTACTGATAATAAAAGCATTAAACTTAAAGTAAAATTTGTAGCTTACACACTTCAGCAATTTAAAATTTCATCTGCTTTGAGACTTGCGAGATATTTCTGCAAATGGTAAAAGTGGAATGCTAACCTCGCGATTTCAAACGATTGTGATGAGTGAAGCAAGTTTGGCTTTAAAGGTCAATCAAGAAAGGTTTTATAAACTACGTCTTTTTTACAATTGCTACATACTTTCGTTCATTGATTTATATGGTACAATAAGACTGTATTTGCATAAGATTCTAACAACCAACGCCGATATAGACAAACATCCTTTCTGTAAACTAGTTCCATGCTGGAAAATTTTTCTAGTCAAGTTAATGCTTTCCTAATTTGAAATAACCTCATTCCACACACACAGGGGCAGCAAATTTGTATATCCAGTCGGCCAGCGATACAAAAGCTGTGTTGTTTTAAGGAAACAAGTTGGTTCACGTATTCACCGACAAGTTTTTCTTTCCTTAGACAAGTTGTGCTAAATTCAAATAATAGCTGTGTTTGTTTCACCAATGCTACCCCATTCTTGGACGGCCGACTATCGATTACATCAGAAGGATTGGCTTCCACCCTGATCCTTTTCGATAAATTCAGGAAAATCAAAATTACCAGTGTTAAACTAAAAAAAAAACTTTGAAAATAACGTTTAAAGAAATTCGATTAGCTTTACAACGATCTGAATTCTTTTCAATCCTACACTGCGCAGTGTAGCAGATCTGATACAACTCAATTCTTACTTCTTTCATAAACTGTGGATCACAATTTTACTATGTTAAGCTTTGTAGACAATCTACTTCATATATTTTGAAGCGAATAATCGTGCCAAATTAGGTAACCTATTGGGTTTTTTTTGTTATTATTCTGGAATTGCAGCCATAAATTATATAAAAAAATATTTTTTTAGTAAAAAAAAAGGTCGGGCAGTATCCTACACTAAGATGTAACAAAAATTTTTCAAAAGAAAGACTTTTTTTTTTACCTTGCTGTAAGATAAATTTGTGTTTCTAATGATGAACATCTAGAAACTCTTTCTGAGAAAAGGTTGATGGATAGATATTTTTCTTTGCAGTGCAGTTTTTGTTAAGTATGCGCTTAGATACAGAAACATAAAACTGTGTTGTTGCTATATTCTGTTGTTATGTTATCAATATGAAAGAAAACAAATTAATGAAAGTAAAACTTAATTAAAAGAAACATTTTTTCTTTATCTTTCTAGATTCGATGAATGAAATCAGTCTACTTAACTGCAAGTAAATAATAGATAAATAAACTTTTGTGAAATAATATATTGCTTTCTTGAGTTGTGCTCTTTGAAAACTTAAAATGTTCAAAAGAACAACTGTCCACTACTCTCATTGCCAAACTTGAAAGGGATGTAATGTCAAATAAATTTTTATTTTGAGGTGTTTGATTGGGCATTTAAACTGCAAACAAAATAGCACATTTGAACTTAGATGTATGATCAATGGAACGCTATAAAAGTGGGAAAAAATCACTGAATTTTTTTGGAGTATTGTGTCTTTAATTATCTTCCTTAAAAAATAAATAGTCGGCGTACCAGCAGAGCCTAGCATTTTCGCGCCTCCACTGTCTTCGTTAATGCCACTAAATTTTACTTCGGCGAATTAGACAATTAGCAACGTGATTCAAACAGTCAAGTATATCGCTGAAGTGATACATTGTTAGTCTATAATTGTTATTAATGAATGATAAACGCGACCACAGATTTCTGCCCAATTTTAGATGAAACCGATGTGGAAGTAATTGATTTTCAAGCCAATCCGATTTATACACTTTCTTCTTCACCGTTCACGCCAAATATAATTTCTTTGTTCTATTTCTATTTCCAATCCAATCAATCAGTCTTATTGGTGTACTTTTTAAAACTGAAATTCTGCAAATGATTAGACAGTCTCCTTCCACAGCTAGAGTAAAATTACCGTCTAGACAACTAGAAGAGATTCTTTTTCATATCCTCGTGTCCTGCAGAGAAGCGTTTTATTGATGAATCACTTGTGTGTATTTTCACAGACTCATTTCGTTTTATTTTATTTGTGATATCAACATCCATGATCTAAATATTTCTTAAAGGAAAAGTACTCTGGTAAATTTTACGATTTGACTCAAAGAGTTTATCTGTCTGCAGAGAAAGGTGAGTATATCTAAAAGTTCTCTACTGAATTATTTTGCTAAATTTCAATAATCAACCGCCGCCAAGCAAAAGCGTCAAGGAATTGTGGTTGAAGACATAGCAAGTGCTTACAGTCAGTCACAAAAGTAAGTAAGAACCCTGAAGAGCGCTTTGAACTCATGCGAAAACAAAGTTAAAATAGCATTCAAGAAAAAATCTTAAATGCAGTTTTATTTGAAAAAGAATAACTTTTCGAAGCAAAAGAAAAACTATGCAGAAAAAACAAAAACGAAATCGTAATTTTGCACAGTATAAATGAAATTACATAGCCGGAAAATTCAAAAGACAAAAAGGCGGAAGGGAGATATTTGACAACCTAATAATTCGTGGGCAACTTTTGTGATTTCTTATCAACACACAAATGAAATTGCTTCGAATCCTTGGAGTGATTTTGGACCTCTTCTACAGCGTTTTTATAACAACTTCTGATTTTACGCTAAAAGTCGGTCTAAAAATTCGGTCTAAAAGTTCTTAGAAACGTCCAAAAAAATATTAAAATTGGTTTAACTTAATTGATTGAAACATTTTTTAAATTTCATAAACTAAGCCCAACGATCTGGATTTTTTTGAATTTTTTTCTAAAGATCTGCGTATATTTCTTTAACCTTCAAAACTATATAGTAAAGATGAATGAATGTTTTATTGTAGTTTGTAGTCTACAAGGCGAAATAAATAAAATGACAAAAAAAAGATGTGAGGAGAGAAATTGCTTTATTCTACTCCTTGCTCTCTATTTCAAAGCACAAAACTCGTTAACTCATTTTATGTTAGGATCCAATTCATTGTAACTCCACTTCCACGCGTCAGCCGAACATCATTAATTGGCATAAAATCAGCTCATACTGCACAGCCAGTTACAATACATCATTCAATCTCGGTCTCATACGATTGCTCACCTGACATTTGAGAGCCTTAATTGATGCCAAATAAGGAGTAGATCTCCTTCAGGTAATCGACCTTCGCTCTCGAGAAGTCAAACCAATTAAGAAATATCTCCTCATCACTCATCAAGAGGCATCTAAATAATCAGAAGGTATTACAACAATTCAATATGGTTACAAGTGACACAATTCAAATCGTACACACGTTCCTTTCCTAATGCCTCGATGATACTTTTTCCGAAAAAAAACGACCACACACACACACTTGCCACTTCACTCAAAAAAGACATGAACAACGATTTAAAAAATCAACATCAAAATAATGATGTACCCAGAACAGAAACATCATCCATCCAATCGTTGCTTTCCTGTTGCGAAGACAAAAGAATCATAAACCACTTCCCGGTGGAATGATAAACATATCGGCCCTTCAAAAAAGTTCCAATTAGTACTCTAAGCTTTCTGAAGTCCAATATCATCATTATGAGATAAAACACCGTTAAATTATTCCCAATTATGCCTCTGAACCATGCCTCCCGAAAAACACGATTGTTTGTGTACCCGAAACACACACACAAGCTTTTGGATTTTTTTCTTTTCGCCTTTTGACATTTTCTTTATTTTATGTTTTGCCACAAATCTCACCCCCGCTCCTCCTGTCAACAGCGCGTTGACGTTTTGCCTGTTGTTTTATAACAGTAACAGTACCTGCCCGCTCTAAACAGCTGTTCGACGCCATTAAAAGGTTTTATTCATCGTCAATCAACGACCTTGTTCCAAGATTTCAGTGTGTGGCACAACTCTTTATTTGTATCCCACTCCGCATTCCAGGGCCCGGGATTAAGTTCTCGCGCATGCGACGTAGCCCGAAAGGACGTTCAACAGAACGTACACAAAGCTCCGCGCCTAATTCAGCGTGTCCTGCAGTTTGCACTCCATAACGTGGAGTCCAGGCGGCAGCTTTCCTCTTTCACTCTCCCTTCCATTCAGCAACGAGAGCTTTCACGCGGTGATATCATTCGGCGGAAAGCTCCGAAGGGATTCCAAATGCACCCCCGCCGAGCCAGAGATACTTTATGTTGCACTTTAATGATTTGTTTGTGTATGTTGTGCGTTCCGTTAAAGCTGAACTCTAAATTTAACGGTCCTGCAGGGAGTGATACCTTCAGCAAGTGCTTGGACAAATTCGTGCATGTTGATACGGTGCACGTTCAATTATTGGAGGTTAGTCGGCGGCAGTGGAACCCATTGCTCATTTGTGTGGGCTGAGGACGACCGCATGCGAGGACCACCCACACCGCCCACCCATGTCCTCGAGCTCTTGTCGTGGAGGAAAAATTGAGCACATCATTACTCCTCTCTCTCTCTCTCACTCTCCCGTTCGTCCTTACTGTGTGTTGGAGCACTGATTGTTGAGATGGTTTTTGGTTTTATTGATTCCTGAGCATCTGCGTGTGTGTGTGGACCAGGAGCCGGCAGGATGTGTAGCGAAACGTCTCATCTGTGTGCCTCGACGTAATGCAACGGAGGGGTGGTTGGGTTAAGTGAATTTGCGTTCGTTGACATTCGCCATGGTTTAGTTTATAATTATTAGCCGTGTTAGGTGGAAGCACTGTGTGCTGTGCAATTACAATTGACCAACAAACAGGATGCAAAGGTGCATAATTATATGGCGCTGGAAAGGACTTATTTACTGCAACGTGAGATAAGAAAGGCAACGCGAACCGGCAATGGACGGTCGTAAGCATTGTTAATAGGTTTACGAGGGGAAAAGCACGCTGCCGTCCAGTGTCTGCAATAAAGCATCAGTTTATCAAGTGCAGACTCGTGCCATAGAAACTGTGCCAACAAAACAGTCTAGACTATGGGATGAAAGGCGGTTCGTTAAATGAGGCTCAATTACAAGGAAAACGTGGCACAATTTGGTGGTCGGTGGTTGTCGTGTTGCAATGAATGTGGGTGGACGTACAAAGCAGAGGATGGTGGCGATTAAAGCGAAAAATGCCAGAATGAATTGTAGACAGGCTTTTTGCACGAGAGAAAAGCGAATTATGAAGTGGCTAAGGGTAACGTTAGTCCTTGAAAGGCTTGAGATCATCGTTGAATCGAATAGCATCACTGACTATTGAGTTTTTTAGAAGAGATTTTACACCAAACTGCAGATTTTGGCTGAATTTGGGATGCGCTGCCGAACTGACAACACTTTTGTGTAGATATTTCAGAGAAACTATATGATTTTGGGAGTTTTTGACACACCGATTAGTCCAAGTTAAGGTGCTTTAGTTGCAAGTTATAGTTTTCTAAAGCGATTTAAGGCAAAACGATTTTTTGAACCTCCTAATGTTGTGTAATCAGTGTGGGCCAAGTACATTTTTTTTAACCGTCAACATTGTAAAAAAAAATTGAAAAAACTGCATCCAGTCAGGCTGTAATTTAGGAGTGAACAAATGCATGTATGATGAAAACTCAGCCCTATGCAAAGTCTTAAATAAACCACAGGGTGGACCAAATACAAATTTCTTTCTAAAAAAAGCCACAAAGTGAACGGAATTAAATTTTCTTCGGGTATTATGGCTCTATTGGTATTAGGTCAGTATTAGGGTCATAAAAGAGCCCCAATAATTATGGAAAACAATTTCGTTCAACAGGCTGCTTCGGTTGGCTTTATAGAAGCGCATTCTGTCACTCCAATTTTTCAAGGCCTTATTGATGGTTTTGGGCTGTAGCTCACGGTTCCCTTGAACGATATTGGCCTTAAGTGCTTGAATCATTTCCGGATTATTAGCATAAAATTAGTACTTCACTGATCCTCACAAAAAAAGGCCAAAGGGTTCAAATCGTAGCTGGGGCGACAAATTAACACCAAGACGGCTGGTAGCACGATTTCTTTTCGTACAACGTACAGCTCTCCTTTGGAAATAAGTTTTTGATTTCTCTCAAAATAAAGCGACTCATTTCATTCCGCGGAGGTATGATACTGGCATTCTATCAAAATATTGACCGAGAAACACCTGTCAGTGCCAAAATAACTTATGATTTAAAAAGAAACCATCTAGTGGTCCACCTTTTTTCAATGAAATAAAAAAGAAAAAAGTATATTCTTCGCACAAAGAAATATATTTCTTTAAGTACAACATTTCTAAGCAATTTTCTTTCTTTCGTTTTGAAAGTATGCTAATGTTTTGTTTTCAATCACCTTCAACGCCCACAAAATTAGAAACAAATATGTTGTGTACCAGGAATATTGCTGAGCTTCCTTCAGTAGCTTTCAGCACTATTCATTAAGTTAAAACTTAAGACAGCTTACGGAAAAACTTAGAAGTACTTACCATTTCACTGCCAGTTTCAATCTGTAAAATCATAAAAGCATCCACATCACCAACCTATGATGTCAATGTTCGATTCTATCACAACCAATCTTTGCCTCGAAGGCAGACAAGGCGCCGGTCTAACCCACCACCACTCTTTGACCTTGTTACGTCTCCAGTCCCACATGAAGGACTACGACAGAATAAACAGACTCCTAGATACACTAAAATGAGCATCCCTTTCAACTCACTCTCAGTCTGTCTGCAGCTCTCCTTAAGATAATTCTCGTTGTCCTATCCTTTGACTAAAAAAAAGGAACTAAAACGAAACACAAGTTTAAGTAAATCATAAAAATCAGAGCTTAATCAGGCATACACCATAATTTAGATGTATCCAAAAGATTGCGCTACGAGGATACTTTGTACCAACGAAAAAAAAAGCATAAAGCCAAACGAAATCCCATGAGGTTTCGCTTTGAAGAGACAGCTTAATATAAAGAGAGGAAGAGGGATATGGATAGATACGAACTTCCCATCTGCTAAAAAATAAAATAACAGACTACGACGAACACACATGTATCTCGGGAGCACAAAGGGAAAAGCGGAAAAGAAGGCACACAGAGTGGAAGCTATAAATTTTTCACTCCTTATGTGACTCTTTGAGGACAATATATTTACTTGACTAGAAGACGACAACGACAACGACAACGACGACAACGTCGACGACGACATCATCAACATGCCCATCGTTGCGCCGCTGTCTCCTACAAAGGACCACTGTACGATATGTGCACTGGGCATGGGTGAATGTTTGCTGTGCAAAGCGAGGGTGTTGACGACAAGGACTTGCCATTTCACTGATTCACCGATTCAGAAGAAAATTTAAATTTCTTTCCAAAAAACATATTTTTTTAGCACTTCAGATCTCTCTCAGTGCTGATTTGTCGTCCTATCTTCCCGTGTGTGTGTGAGACATGGGGCGCAAAGGACGCTGCCACTCGAACAAAACCCACACGACAGCCAGCCAGCCAGCCAAAGCGAGTGAGGCCGGGTCGAGTTTGGATATAAATTATTGCTCCCACTTAAATAAAGCGAACGTAAGTATTTATTAAACGGACTCATATTTCTCAACTGCTGACGTCGTTGTCGTCCGCGTTGTTGGCGGTGTCATCGTTGTCGTTTGCGTCCAAATGTCGAACGGCAAGGGAATGGCTACCAAGCGTGTCTACTAACAACCAACCACCATCACCACCACCACCAGCACCCCAAACGAAGGGATGAGAATATGTGATATTTTTCTGTAAAATGCTCGTGCAACGGGCCAATGCATTTGTCTTTAAATCGCTTCCTCAAATGTGTCCTGCCGCCTGTCCTGTGACAGATTTCGCATTGCGGTTTACTATAAAGTACACTGGGCTTGATTTCCTTTTTCATCTATGGCAGCGTTTTTGTTGAGGCGAAAAAATGAAACGATGCGTTCCTGGTACACCGAGGCGTATGTGGTGGTGGCTGCCAAAAAACAAAAAAAAAAAAAAAGAAAACCATAAAACCAAAAAATATTTTCCACGACACTTCCTCCACTCCACGCCCTTCGTGGTCGATGTTAGTTGGAAGTATATGAAGTGGGTATTGGCATATAATGGCGTTTCGATATCTCAGGATGTTGCAATGAATTGCGCTGTCAGTGTTATTACAGCGTGGCTGCCGCCAAATGACAGCATCAATTTTCGTGTTAAATGAACGACACTGCACACGTTAGGTGATGGTATTTAAGCGATTCCCTTTGAAGCTGTTAATGGAAGAGGGCATTAGCGGATGAACGGTTTGTGGGCGGATGGATCGGGTGGATCGTAGTTGCCAATAAACAGTCTTTTGGCACGTTGATAGTTTGGCGGGAACTTATTATGCAACTGAGCATGGCATGTGGCTTTAAGGTACAGCCAGTTTCAAGAAAACAAAAACGACACATGAATCTAATTAAAAACTCTGACGCATCATATAATTTCAAGCGTGCAACTAAAATTATTTCGCATTACACGTGTTACTTAAAAAAAAACAAAAAGAAAAACAGGAAATGATAATTTTCTTGTTTGCCAACTAAATTAAGAGTCACATAGAGGCGAGTGCACTCATAATTGGGTTACTTATGTTATCGCTATCGCTCCATTTTATTTTGATTGTGTCTCGTGATGTCTGCTTGACCGAAATGGGACTATTGAACGCGTTCAAAGAAAAAAAAATCCAACCAAGTCTGAGATTTGTATTTGTCACGCGAGACATGAGCCTCAACTTTTGACCTAGTGATTAGGAAATGATTGAAAGTTGACGGCGTTTGAAGGTAATTTTCTTTTTCATTCTCTCTTGGGCTTACTCATACAATTTCGTGAAATCAGTTGGGTCAATACCATTTAAGAATTTGCAAGGATAATGGTTTTTTTGATTACAGAAACCGAAAATAAAATAAACTAAAAACTTAAATATTTATTTTGCATTGAGAATTGGGACTTTCTTGAGGGCTTTGGGTTAGTACCCAAATTACACGTTGATAAATCATAATAATAAACTTATTTAATTAATTACAAAATTAGGCTTCATTCGGATGTCCCGATTTTACCGCTTTTTCAACAACCTATTCTTGTGTGGGACGATCTTGTCGTCCAGAACTGGAATTGCAGCTGGTTTGTCAACATCGATTGTAACTTTCATCCGTTCGGCACATAATTTTTTTTGTTTTTTACCTAAAAGCATTTTTTTTTTAATTCTAAAATATGAAACATCCAGTTTTGGAATTAATTTTTTAATTTTGTGTGTAACTAGCACTTATGGCAAAAAAATTAATTGATTAGTAGGGTTGGCACATTAAAAAAGTGAAACTACAGCATGGATGAAGGTTAAATAGTCTCACAAAAGTAATCCAACAACGTGATATCGTTCGTCTTTGAAAGGCATAACGCTGGTCCATATCGGAAAATAGTATGTCGCACCATTCTGTTTGCACCAAAAGCTCTTAATTCTCGTATTTTTGGAACCAATTTTTTTTTTTTGTAAAGTGGGTCATTGGCCATTAATACCTCAAGTACTTTGAAACTGAAATATTTCCTGATAATGCCACAACCGTCGTCAACCAATTCATATTTTGTTGTTCCCACGGACGGACGTAACTGATGAGCTGCCATTGGTTTTTCACCATCTGGAATACTCCAAATTCTATAGAGGAATTTATTGATCTTTATATCAAAAATTTACTTTGTTAAGTGCTATGCAAACATTTTTTTCGGAGAATAATGCTAAATGCAAAGAGAAAAAAAATCACTGCAAATTTAACACTTAAAACTTTTCCATGAATTCTGCTGGTTGCAATAAATAAATCAAAATGAAGGCTATGTTTGTTTTTGCTCATAGTCTTCATTTTGATTTATTTATGAATTTATCAGAAATGTGCAGTTATTAGTCCTTTGCTTGAAAAATGGTTTCAAGAAATAAATGATCTACTTGGAGTTATAGATAGATAGATAGCACAACATTTCAATATAAGAAGCTAGAGACTGGATCGTCGTAGAAAGCACTGAACCTAAACCGACTGACGACACTTCGGAGAATAAAAGCAACGAAGTCACTTATGCTGCTCCTTAAGTAGCAATACAATGCATAAATACACTTTCCGAGTACGCAGATCGAAATAATTTGGACGCAGAAATAATCTCCAGCTTACTAAAGTTAATTTTAGTGGCAATAGAATTATCAAGGCAAGCTATTCTCCAGTCCGAATTAATTTATTATTTTACAAAGAATTGCTACTACCCCGATTTCAAAGATTTTCTTTTTTTTTTTAGTTTTTCAAATGAATTGTTTGCGTAATATGTACTTATATTTTTTGTTTTTGTCTGAACTTAATAATTGTAGATGGTATGCTCAATAGTTATATAGGTTGTCTCAAACTGTTTATAAGGACTGAAGAAAATGTTCCAATAATGTGAACACCTCTAAAATCAGAAACGTCTTGTTCTAATTAATTCGCATTGTCGAGGGACTACTGTAGGTATATAAAATTTAATAACATTTAATTCCTTAACCTATCGAAGCCGGTCAGTTCCACAGAGATTGAAAACCTTTCAAGGCTAAAAGAAAACGCTTTTAAGGAATCCTTTTTATGTTATTTTAGATCAAAAGTCTAATCTACTACTCTCATTTTTGTGTCACAGAAAAATGGCGTTAGATCGGTCGTTAAGGGGTACCGCTCTTATTTTTCCGAGAAAAAAGAAAGTCCGATTACATTCAAGTTAAAAAGCAAAGTAATGACCTTGTTTGATTTGCAATTAGTAAATCCTTCATCAAAATCAATTTGTGCCAAATATTAACAGTATCGGAAAAAAATAAAGAGGAATGTGAAAACAGTGACAAAATCTTCCTCAAAAATGTTCCAATACCCGCTTCTTCACATATTGCTGTCTGTTGAATTGGGGAATCAGTAATCAACCTAACTCTACTGTTTACTTCAACTTAATCAGTTTCGGTGCGGAAACTAAAAAGTACTTTAGTCCCTATAGTTCCAATGTTCTCTTGGCGAGGTCTGAAGGTCCAATTTTATAATTTGAATTTAGAGAATCTAGCTCTATTATTAGGCCAAATTTCACAACATTCTACTCGACAGTTCTTTCCGAAAACCTCAAGAAAATTTAAATCCCCCTTTTAACCGTTTGTAGTAGTGTAATTCATACGCCGATAAATGAAAATGAGCAGCATATGCAGCGTTATTCTTGAGTCGATTTTTATTCTTGAAGCTCGTAAAATTCGGCGTATTGAAGCTTTTAAGAAGATTAAAATTGGCTGGCATAGGGCGGAAGAACTGACTTTTTTTCTCCATATATACACTATAACCCACCAAACACAAACTGTGAAATTTTGTGAACATTTCTCTTCCGTTTATTTTACTAAGCTTTAAGATAGAATAAAAAGCCAAAAGTTTTATTATAGCAAAAAAAAACCTTGTAAATAGTAATATTCCCTTCAGGTTCTTGTATCACCACAAAAAAAAATCAATATTCAAAACATCCTGTAAGAAGACAATGTTTATTTGTGTTTTTCACTCGAATCATCTGTCATTCATATTTGAATCGAGTCGGATTTCAAAGTTGTCGCATTTTGTTGAGTTTTTCTTGATATTCATCTTTTCAGAAGGGACTCATTTCGTATCTCTTCAGCTATGTAAACAACGAAAATTGGTGCTGATGCAGCTCGAAAAATCCATACGTATCTACTATTTTAAAAAGACAAGATATCTTGAGCATATATTTAAAGTGGCGGCTTTATTTTATTTTTCTTTCCAAGTAAAAATGAACAATAATACAAACAGCAATGATACAGCACTGTAAAAATGTTCTGAAGCACTTTAGACGCATGTTGGGTGATGTTTAGCAGACAGAAATTAAGGAATTGGAACTTATTAAGCTGTAGTACAATCGAAGTGGAGTTATGTTCCAAAGGCTCTGGAAGCAATCAATGTATTGCGGAAGAAATTAAATAATTGGAATGATGATGTGACTAGAGATTAACTCTGATAATGTATGACTATTTTTCAATAGCTTCATTGAAGTTCAATACTACAGGAACAACACAAATACTAAATAGTGAGTGTCCATTAAAGTAAAATTAATCAAAACATTCAGGCCGTAAGGATCTAACCGCCATATTATCGTAAGTAACGTACGTAACAAAATGAAAATTACATAGGAGAGCCTTTATTTGTTTTTCGTTTGAGCTAAATAAATGTAAATGTTATTTCCGAAAAATTTTGATTTCTCTGTTATTATTTTTAACTGGAATGCTTTATTTAAAAAACAAAAATCCAATGATGCAATAAGACGTGCAATCGAGTAAGCTATCGTACTGCATCATTAACTCATTGTTGCATACATTGTCGCTTACAATAATTTAACGGTTAGGGCACGACATGTTCTACACACTGCGAAATTTAAGGTAGTATGTGAAATGAAATAGTGTCTCAAAATAAATCAAAAAAGTTACTCTCTGTTAAACAGAGTTTAATTTACAGTCGCCTTATAAAACGAAACCAAAAGATGGCCCATATTTCACTGCAGAACCTACTTAAATGAGGTCCAGAAAAGAATCCAATGCTGTGAACTCTGAGTACAAAAAAGGGATAAATATGTATATTTCCATTTTCCCAGAGCTGAACATATTTTCGGTACAATGAAGAATGTCATTATAACAATCACGAATAATCGGAAACAATTCCAATAATTCAACGCTGATTACATTAAAATACTCATCGCACATACTCTCTATATCTTTTGTGAAGTGTTAATTTTTTTTTTTTGTTTCTCATGCTTTCGTTAAAAAATTATTGCAGTATTCTTTTATTCGAATAATTAAACTGTCTGCGGCTCAGTTCACAAAAGGCATCCGATGATGAATGCACTGTGTTCTGGTTTCTGGAATCTGATGAAATTTTCGTTTCATGTTTGAGTATAAAATGAAAATTTCATTCTGTATCTGAATGAAAAAAGATAAACGAATAAAGTGATCATGTCGATGTTTGTGGGCAGATAACACAATGTCATTTCAAAAAAATTCCTTAATGGAGGATTGATTTTTTTTTCTCCGATTTAACCTTTTTTGGAACATTGCACTGTTGAATCTTTTTTCTCTATTCAAACTTTTTCGTTTATTTGAGGACTATATGGAGAGATGTTTGTTTAAGTTTTGGTATAGGAAACTAATTTATGGTATGTCCAAAGCAATAATCAAAATTTTAGAAACCTTAAAGTCACTTAAAGACTAACGTATTGAAAATTAATGTTTTCTGCAAATCGAAGATTGGATTGGATTGAATTGAAAGTGAGATGTTCCACTACTGTGACCTCAAAGATGTATTGAACTCTCTTCGTTGATCTATGATTTGAGCGCTGCCTTCATAAATCTGACTAATGGGCAGTTAAGTTTACAGTCTGAAACCCTTAGAAAATGTGTACAAAGTTCTATAATATCTGACGATGCCAAAGTTGAACTTACTTTAAATCTGCACTTAACCGAAATTGATAAAATTGGTTTTTTATGCACTGGAAGATTCTTCAAACATTTTGGTCCACAACTTAAGAAAAAAAGCTCGTCTACTAATCGAGTACTTCTTTCAAACATTTTTAATAAACTTGAACACTTTTACGTAAATTCGCTAAAGTCCTGGATTTGTCAATGTAAAATGTGTAAATTTATTAATATTTTATATCCATGAGAAAAACAATACCAAAATAGGGAACATTAAAATTATCTAAGGACCACTTGGTGGTGGTTCCGTAAAGTTGGGATCCTTCGCACTACACGAATTAAGAGATTCTTCTGTTGGTATGACATCCTTAGCCAATTCCAGCAGTTTGTCTAGCGGACATTTCTTATCACAGCCAGGAATTGTTAAAGGTTTAGCCTCTGCCTTAGGGTTGTTCCGGAGGAATATCTGCGAGAAAACAAAAAAGTGTAGACTTCTCTACCATGTTTTCCTCTGTGTCTTGTCTTACCTCAACGTGATATTCTCCAGTTTTCTTGTGTTTGTGCAGCTCAAAAAGCGCCATAATCGAGTACCTTGGCAATTGTCGCTCCCACACCTTAAGAGCTGATAGAATATTCACAAGCGACGAGTCGTGTCCTGTGTAGATGTAGAGTTTACGATCCTTTGGCTTGATTTCGCCTGCGCGCTTGGCCTTCATTTCGTCAAACATCTTCTTGAGGAACGGACCTGAGAAATGGATTTTGAAAAACTGCGTCTATCTAAGGGATGGGGATTTTGACTTACCGCCTTTGATTTTCTGCATCTCAGGGGTGTAGATGTTGTAGATGTAGCTCTGCTCGGCTAAGAACTGCATCTTATCGGGATAGTATTTGCTCGTCCACTCGGGGAGGGTTAGACCGAATTCTTTCTGAAATTTTATAAAACTTTTTTTTAAGACAAACTTTTATGACCGACTCAAACACATTTTGTTACCTCAGCTAGGAGGGTCGTGTACACTGACTGCACATCTTCCGCTGTGGTGATGTTGAGTCCTGTGATTTCTGTGAGTTCCTTGAAAAGGCTTTCGTATTCGGCAAGTTCGGCCTTTACTTCGGGAAGTTGGAAGACCTCCTTGAGAGCTTCATAGTAACGCGGACACGGAGTACGGACTAGAAGAAGCTAAAAGACTTGTTTGAATGCATATTTCTCTCAAATAGCAGACCTTATTCATACATTATCTTCGTCTAGAGGTTGTGAGAAGATCGGGATCGGTTGCCAGTTGTAGCGAGAGTTCCACTCCATTGGAGTATTCTTCGGTGGCCATAGACTCGCCAGCACTGTTGCCATGGACATGTAGGTCCTGGTAACACCAGTGGTTTGAGCGTGAACATACTATAAGAAAAACAGAGTCTTTAAAATCGCATCCTTAAAAAAAATACACCTTCCTTACGTCTGGCACATAGAGTGATCCCAAGAAGTTTCCATAGCGCTTCCGCAGCCACGAACCAATGTTGAAAAGCTCTCGTTTTCCATTCTAAATAAACTAAACGTAAATCATCTTCATTTTTCGAAAAAACATTTCGGCTTACATTTGTTATATGACCCCAACCGTAGGGGAAGAACTTCTCATCGACATGAGGATCATTTGGGTAGGTGTCTGCAGGTGTTCGTGGGCCATGTCGAAATATCTGAAACGAGAATAAAAATTCAAGATCTCTCCTTAAACTTGCACAAATGCGACGCTTATTGCGTTTCATTCGTGAATTTATGAGATAACAACGTTATCAGTGCACATGACAAGCGCTGATGCGAACAGGTCACGAAAAACACAGTCAAATCTAAAAATATCCGTAACTTAAATTCATTCGCGATTAATGCGGTTGATAAGACGTGTTTATGGCAAGGTCAAGTTTACATCTTGTCATCAAGTTTAATGTGATAATAGGCTGTGAGGAATGTAAATAAACCGGTGCCAGATACTCGAATTAAATTCTTGGCAATTAATCAATTGTATCTAATCATAAAACTTGATTTGGTGAATCTTAAGCAGGGGAATGATTTTGGTTGACTATTTAAATGAGAAATAGGTGATGATAAAGTAAAAAGTTTACTGGCAATGAAAGTGTGACATATTTATCAGTCTCAAGTTCAATCCGGTTAGTGGTGTAAAGGTTGAGGTCAATAGGTAGGGGGGTATAGCTTAGTCAAGGTGATCAAAACTAGCAGTAGAGGTTTTCATTTAAGGCAATGAATATTGGCAATAGTAATTGTCATTCAAGTAATTGAAAAGAATGGATCCTTTTCGAAACCTTCGTTCTTCACTTAAAAGACAGAAAATCTCCATGCTTTCATTGCCGTGAAGAGTACACTTGAACTCACACTTTTAACCTTCTCTGAACGCACTCTTCTCTTTAACGCACGATGTTGGATAGTTCTGAAATAATTGACTTTAATTTTTCTTAAAAAAAAAATTTATAAAAGTAGTATTTCTGGTCTATGTTGCCCTTGATCCAATTAACAATAAGAAGGCTTAGAAAAAACTGCATTTAAAAATCCCCCAACCGAATCGCCCACATTAACACTCTGTGATTAGCATTTTTGCAGCCACAAATATAAGGGCAATTACTGGGCCAATGAAGCCTAACGTATTACGGATGTGTGAAAAAATTGCAGTTAATGATTCAGTTAACGGTATAAATCAATCATAAATGACACGGGAAATTAAAACAGTCTGTCTTTTATACTAATTAGAGTCAATGATGGAGGTACTTAGCACACACAAATTATCTGATGACATTACACAATTGTAAAGGTCCAATTGCATGTGAAATAATGTCCATAATCATTGCATTTGTTAGGTGATAAATTATAATACACGTCCATTAAAAACAACTTAGCAAAAGTGAGCTGTAGTACAAAAGTTGACATCGGAAATGAAGCAGAAGAGATATTACCCTTACGTCGTGAATAATTAGTTTTTTTTATTTCCGAATTATAATCTATCGTATTGAGATTTAATTACAAATTTGACACATAAAACTGAGGTCAAAAATGCAGTAGTTCTTCAAAATTATACAGCGACCCCTGTAGAAATCATTCGTGGTTCTCATTCGATAAATTCTTCTCTTAGAATAGCTCTTGTATCATAAAATATGATGACATTCTATCCTTCTTAAGTGTCGAAGTATTCTGTATAGTCATAACTTTTTATATTTACAACAACTTTTCTGAATAATAAAGACTGAACGATATTTATTTGAATAAATTGTAGTGTATTTCAAAGGCGAATGTAAATTATTTCATCGTTTTTCTCAATTTTTTTTATTTTTTGGAGTTAATCGAATTGTGCTCTGAACGGCTCATGTAATGATGAGTTTAAACAACTCACGACAGTCCTATTTTTTTACCACAAGTGTATAAATTCGTTCTAAACTCTGTTAACACATTAAGCCATGACAAAAATTAATTCAGCAAAATAACACTTTAATTTACAGAATATAAGATTACATTCCAATTTACATTTGCATTCTTACAAAAGAAGAAGAGAATTGCGTAGATATTCGAAAAATTTGCTATCTAGACTGAATCCATTCAGTGCACTTGCAAGATTTCCGGCATGCAGTAAATCTAAGTGCACACAAAATACTCATAGCAATTTTTGTCAGAATCACTCATAGCAATTTTTGAGTGAGAACAAAGCATATAAAGAGATTTTTCCACTTGATACATGAAGGTAATAATGCGTCACAGTCCACACTCCTGCTATTGTTTTATCTTAATTAGTTATCTCATTCACTAAAAAAAATCCCGAAATTAACAACAAATTCGTAAACAACTTATACAATGTCATTTGCTTAGTTCACGATTTCTCAGCGAACTCGCTTAGTAGCAGGTTTTATATTTTAAGCGTTCAATTAACGGCTCAAAAATAGCATCGACTAATTTAGTCTAGCGTATAATCACGTTTATGGATCACACGATTTTTTCTAACGAAAAAACGTTTCCAAAACAATGTGATACCAGTTTTTGCTGGTGAGTTTGTTTACGTCAATTCAAAAAATTATATCAAATTATGCATGTTGGAGCAATTAAGAGTTCAGCGAATCAATAAGACTGAGACGAGGAGTGAGGAAAAAAATACTAAAAACATATAAATGGTTAAGGATTGATATTCAGGCGCCGGATTAAGTTAACCTAACACTGTGTAAAGTAGACGATATGACGAAAGGCAATTCAAACTACCCTATTAAACCATGGAACTGAAATTTTACTCTGTTACGCTTTGTCTACATCTATTTTGAAGGGAATAATTATGTTTGATTTACGTAGACTAACGATTACGATATAACAATATTTTTTTATTAGCAAAAAATAGAAAACCGGGTAGTGTAGGGTTAAAAATTGCCTAAATCTAAGATGTTGGGGCTACTAAAATATTTAGTGAAGTTTTGACAGAAACAAATTGTTTGCCCATAGAATAATAGGCAATTTATTTCAGAAATTTCACGATTTTCTTATCGAATACCTCTACTTTTTATTTTATTTCGTTTAGTGCACTGAACGGCTCCAATAATGAATACAGTACTCCCGCACATTCACATGGGTATAAAATTGTGTTGCTCATAAGCAGGCTTTCAATTAAATTCCTACTAAGATTGGGGATAGGATATGGTTGGCAAATCTCAACTGTATGTAACTTGTTGCCATTAAAAGGGTTTTGCTAACAAAGGGGTTGCTTTTATCCAGTGAGTACTTCATTTTTTAGCTTTCACCTTGTTCGCTAACTAGTAAAATTGAATGCAAAAAAAATCCTATTTACTCCAGACGCGTTTTGAAAAATAAACAATTACATGCCTTATGACAAGTGCACATGTTAGTGAAGATATACTTGAAATAAATAGAATGGATTTCTGAGTTATTCTTTAAGCTAACTTTTATTTTTAATCACAGATTGATTTTAAGGTTCCATAATTATTTGTTCAATAAAAACTGGCAAACACGAAGGAACAATTATTTTCATTATAAGTTCTGCATAATTCAATATTTTGTTCATTACTTTATTTTAAGTATTTTAAATGCAAGGCAAATTATATCTTAGTATAAAGAATGAAGCATCTATTGGTTTCTTCTTCAATCATGGGTTTTCTCACACTGCAAACTCTTTTCCGTTCAAAATCTTGAGAGAAAGTCAGTATCATAATATGTGGAACGAAATAAATCTTGAGGAGCTTTAGAATTAAAAACCTATTTCAAAAGCGAGTGCTGTGTAGCCCAAAATATGTTTTTTTGAAAAGAAATCGTGTCATCAGCTGTCGTAGCGATGTCGTTTCGCCGCCTCGGAACTGCGATTTGAGTCCTTTGACCTTTTATTTTTCTTAGGAACCGTGAAGAACCGATGTTATTACAACGATCAGGAAATAATTCAAGCACTTAAGGCCAATATTATCCAAGCAATCCGTGAGCTACAGCCCAAGGCCAGCAACAAGGTCTTAAAAATTGGAGCAATAGAATGAGCAATTGCGAAGCCAGCTGAGGCAGCCATTTGAACGATGTTGAATTTGATATTTAATGGAAAATTTTGCGTGAATTTGCAAACAAGTCTCTTTCAAAAAAATTACGAACACATAAAACAAGTGTATAAAATGTGGGAAAGTCACGAATACTTTTCTACAAGCAATACCGTCAAATCAAAGTCGCAACCTTGTTTTCTTTTCCTAACAAAGCCATACTAGATGGGAAAAAAATAATTTTACTCATTTCATTGCATTTTTAAAATGAAACTTGAATTTGGTTCAGCCTGTATTTTAATTTGGACATCGTATATCGACTGAACAACACAAAATGTGCAAAAAAAATTCCAAAGCTGTCTCAATCAGTTATAAAATAGTTGGTTTTGTAAAATATATTCATTTCCATTTCAAGGACTTTTGAAAGCTTGCGTGGGAACTCAGCATGTTCACACTGTTCTATCGAGAATCTATTTCACACAACACTTGAATTATTTCCAATGCAATCACAGGAGGGGAAATAAGGTGTAAAAAAAATCGAGTTAATTAACCACAAAAATCAATGAGCTTGTCTATCTAATCACCGAAGCGCGTATCTAATTAGCCTGCGAAATCGATTCACAGATCATTATCTGACGTCTCGAAAATTCACTTCCCACACCCGTCAAAAAAAATTCGAAAACTTGTCTAAGGCAAGCTTGTTACGTTGCAGCCAGACATCGAACAAGCTTTCATGCAGCCAACAACAACACTGACCTTTGCAGTTTGAAATTTAATTCAATCGGCGTTATGTCGCGTTGTTATCATCAGGCCTGTTGTGCATGCTTCTGACGCGTTATAGCGGCAATTTGCCTTAACAGTTTTGATGAGGTGGCTTGATCTAGATGCAACTAGACAAGTTCAAGTCCGATAACCTGTCGTTTTTTCGAAAACGTAGTAAATGAAGTAAGAACAATTTTCTGTTATTTAACCACCTGCACACAACAAACCGACACAAACACGTCAAACACGAAGGAAATGCAAACGCGATGACAGACTTCCGAACACTGTCAGCTGTCAGCTTAAAGCTTTCAATGTCGCAACTGAACTAACAGTAAAACGATACTCCACAATCGTACGTACTCTTATCAAAAAAAAAAAAAAAAAAATTGAAAATGAATATTTTGTATTTCTCCTCTCCAGTGTGCTAGAATTTGAAAGAGAATACACAGATCGGACTACTTTTCTCCGGGATCGGCTTTCAAATTATCCCCAACTACACACGGACGCATTGTAAAGCTCAATTGACCAAAATTATTAAAGAAAGCAGCAATGAAAAGAAAAAGATTCGTTTTTTTGAGTTTGAGTTTAGCTTACCACATGTAGCAGCTCAATTGTTGTATCCGAAGAGGAATTGTTTGCAGCGCTCAGCGGGCGGTTCACCCCACGTAGGGTGTTCGAGTATACAGTGGTGCCGAATAGACAAAGGACAAAAAGACTAATTGCGAGAACGCCACCCGTCATGGCTAGTCGATGCTTTTTTGTGTTGTGCGATCGTGGCATGTCAAATTCAATGTTTATATTTATAATCTTCGATGAGGTTGTGACTTTTTGTTGTTATTGTAGATGTTTGTTTGTTGTTTTTTGTTTTGTGCTTTGCGACTGTGTTCTTTTTTTTTTTACGGCAGACGAAATTAAAAATAATCATCTAACACCGGTTTTTTATGAATAATTTGGGTTTCTAATTAATTTATTAGACGAACAGTCGGTCGGTTGTGTGTAAACCACACCGCTCTTAACTGGCGTGGCGTGGAGAACTTTTGATCGTAAAACAAAAGTGGTAACAAGATAAAAGAGTAAACTTTAGTCAATTAAGAGAATAAATGCGACCTGTTCATTTTTTTTTCTGTTCGTTCGCCTACAACTTTTTTTTTGACACTTGGCTCACTCGATTTATCGTGTACTCTGTGCTTTCCACTTTTCATGTTGGATATCAAAGCGATAGCTGAGATTTGAGATCGTGGGATACTCGGAAGAGCACATTTTTTTTTAATTTATCACAACTCGAGGGAAGAATAAAAAAATAAAACGACTAAGCTGTATATTAGGCGGAGCTAAATGAATTAATTGCAAATCATGTCGTAAAAGCCTCTCGCCGAAAATGCCTACGACCAGACTGACAAGATAAATTATTTTATTCGGCGAAACACTATGCCACAGCACGCCATTAAGCCGGTTATCGGCTTTCTGTTTATCAGTGTGCCGTGAATAGATAGTGGCTGTCTTTATCTAGATGGTTGTTGGGGGATGGGAAGGAATGCGGCTCTCAATTCTACTGGTTCTATTGCAAAACAAACCTGAAGTGCTACAAAATAAAGTTCAAGGCGAATGGTGTAGTTAACCATGACGGAAGTTGTAATGCCAAGGCTGTCACATCGCCGAAGCGAAGGTGGCATTTTTTTTCTTATTTTTCGATTGAAATGTGCCCCACTGACGTGATGCCGATGAATGTTATTCAAGCTAATAGGCCATTGAAATGACAATAGAGTGGCAATGGCCCGGGATGAGAGTCACCGGCCTAGGCTTGTTACAAAAATTAAATTTTATTTAAATCTCTCACAATCTCTAGCCCAATTTAATTACAAAGCCTGCACACACAACAATCTGCGAGTGAGTTCGAAAGATAAGACATTTCAGTCGTTAAAGGCCATCACAGCCTTAAAGGCATTTGTTCCACATGAAGTAATTTGTTTCTGGAGTAAGTAGACATCTCGGAAGAAGCATCACTTAAGGTGAATTAAGTTGAATGGGTACACAGGGTGTCTGTCTGGAAACATATCGGGCACTCTGTTCGTCGTTGTTGTAAAACGAGAATCTAATGATCCGAATTAAGTTTTGAATTTGCAATTAATCCCTTTTACAAATATAAGTGGATGTTAATTTTGATTCAGGGTCTCTTTGAGAGACGGGAAAACGATTAATTGCTGATGAGTTTGAATGTTCTTAACTACTGTTTAATTCAATTTGGTGTAAGTTACATGTTTGCTGTTACTAAATGCCACTTTAACGAAACTACTTTGTATACGTATTTAATTTATTTAATCTCGTCTTGAAAAATTCATTTGCTTTGCGACTACAGGAGAACCAGATCGTATTTTGTGTAGTTTATGGCAAACAACCTTTTTGATTTCTAGAAATACAATAAATAGTGTACTTATTTACGTGGACATACTAGTTTGCTGTTAAAGGAACTATTGGAGAAATTATTCAATTTCATTTTTTTTTTTTCTTTTAAAGCGGCTGTTCAGAACATATTGAGTTTCAGTGATAGTAAGTTTCTTAATTTTATGAGTATTTTTTGTTAATTTTATAAAGAAAAGTTTTTCAATCAAAACTAGTACGAATAGCAGGGTTCACACCTGACTACAAATCGTACGTGGTGCTTAACAACCAAATTTACCCTAGCGTTTACATTTGACTACATGCTTGATAATTTCAGTTCAAAAAAAGCCAGCCAAATTTTTTTTTCTTTGTTCAACGACATTTTTTCCATTCCGCTGAGATGCTCGGCTATCGACATCACAAAGAAAAATTAAAAATACTGCGATGTTGGAGGAAAAGTGTTCGCAAGTCGGCCGATTTGTAGTTTTGAGCATACACATTGGCGATTTGTAGTCGTCAAACACGATTGTCGAGCAAATTGTACAATTTGTAGTCAGGTGTGAACCCCGCTAATAGTAAAATGTATTCCAAAATATGCAGGAAGTCTATACAGTAATCATAACTTTATAAACAATTTTACTGAGTGGCATGTAGTACAAAATTTTTAGAACTAAAAATCATCGGTATACAAGTCCACTTACAATATAAATGGTTAAGTTTCCTTTGTGTCCGCTTGTCTTAAGCCAATAAATGGGGTTCTTGTCTCACTAAAAGTAAAACCAAACTAAAACTAGTTAATTTTCTAGTGGATTTTGAAATGAAAACAAGAAAAATTTAACCATTTTAAATAGGTTTCTATATTCTTGATTCAATTGAAATATGATTTTTAAGAACAACAACAATACGAGAACGAAGAACCAAAATAAAGTTTAAAAAAATGTTCGTTTACTCATAAAAGTAAATATAAAAAAATAAGTTAGAAAACGCCAAATTCCGGAAGCACCAAAACAAATTAGAAACAGAAAGAAAACTTTGAGACAATGGGGAGAAAATGAATAAAACTATTTTTTTTAAACACGAAATTGCCAAAGTTCTTGTTCTTATTAATTTGTATGATTGGAGCTATCTGACATATACATAGGCTTTAAGAATTTTGTTCCTAATAGAGCTAAGCTAGGCCTAAACTAGGCTAACACTAAACAGGGAAAATTTATCTTCTTTTCAGTCGGTTTTCTCAAATACTCTAACTGACTCGTTTATCGTCTTCCGTGAATATGTAAATATGTTGAAAATTAATCTGGATTTCAGAAAACCCTACGACTACCATTTCCACTTAACACTTTCAATCGCTGCATATGAGATCTTCTTCGAACTCTAAGGGATAGATTCTAAAATCGACTGCAAAGAAAACGTGCTGAGTATACACTTACGTCATCTACTTATATGTAGCTCATCGTTTTCCAAGAATTCACTGAGCACATTTGAAAATATCGATGAAACTTCATCCCGTAATGCTGGAGGTGTCCTTTTCGTCGTCACAGCAGCTACCACTTGACGTCAATAGTCGCTTAGGGCCCGTTATCACCGTCTCCTATCCTGCAAGTAGCAACTCAAAATTGTTTATCAACCTCACGTCAATCACAGGATCTAAGCAAACCCTCCACCCGCCCACACCGGCATCGGCTATTCACCCCGAGTGACCCTCCTTCCAGAGGCATTTGATTGACGACCAAACCCCGCCAGCATGTGTCGTATTTTTAATTGCAACTTGACAGTGTTCCAAAAAATAAGCGCGACCATATCCACTGCTAGAAAATTTATTACGGCTCTGCAGTGAAATAGTTCTCGCCGGAGTAATTCCGAAGATTTGTTGTCAATCGATATCGGCAATGAATTTGCCATCGGCTGTCCACACCAGACAGGAGAGTTCTAACTCCCAAGTCCACATCAATCGAACCGACGCGATGTCCCATGGACGTGTCGCTCCAAATGTTTCACATTCACTGGACAGAGTTCAAAGTAATTGTTTTTTGTCACCACAGAGATTTGACATTAAACAAAAACCAACTGTATACTTTGCATATAGAAAATCCGTCCACAAGCTTCCGTCCATCCAGCCAAGAGGGCGGCGACGGATCCTAAAAAAGAACCCCGGCAAAGTAGATACAGGGTAAAGTATTACTTCCTTTTTTCACATGGCTTGCATTTTGCTTGAACGATAAGCGATAAATCCTGTTTGCCACATAAAGTACTTCAGCAAATTCATTACAGCATTAATTTCTGTAGAGTACCTATTTTGTGCAAAATGGAGAGAAGAAAAAGAACACGCCAACACACAAAGCTGAGGATGAGAAGAAGGAGTCGTCGGATCCTTTTTTCTTCTCCTTATTTCTTGTTTGTATCAATAAACGAAGTCCCTTTACATTCCACTTCGGTTGAAGTAGCAAACACAATGGACTTACCTGGAGTTGCAGATACACACTGCTTTTTTTTTTCGTGTATATGTAAAAAAAAAAAAACCAACGTGCTCTCTCGGTTCGCAGCACACAGATCGGACAGTAATAATTGGATTACTCTCAAGGGATGCATTTCAATGGGAACATAACAACTAGCCAGTAAAATATCCATAACATGAGAACAACAGAACGGCTGTGAATCGCTGTCCGTCGCACGTTTCTGCAGGTTGTTTTTGTGCTTCATTCGTATTTGAAAATTTATTGCTAATTTCAGTTTCTGTATTATCAGCTGAGAGCCGAACGCGGGGAAAGTTGTGCAAAATGAAAGAAAACAAAAAAAAAGTTACAGAAATCTTTTATGAAGCTTTTAATGAAATATTACTCAGGATCGCGATATGGAGCGTTTTTTTGTGTGCATTTTTTTTTTTTAGCACAACTTATTTGAGAATTTATGAGGTACCTGCAGTGGGTATTGTTGTCCACGCAAGGGTGGGATAATCCTGTCAGAACAAGAGGTAATGAAAGTCTGCATTCTGTTAAATTGTGATGATGGAAAACATTCTGGCGGGGGCATATTTCGACACATATTTTTACCGTGTTAATTAAAATGGGAGGCATTAAGTTTAATGAGTGAAAGGAATGGCCGATACTTTCGGATGGTTCTTTATGCGGGCTCAGAAAAGCTGTTTCATAATCGAATGCAAAGCTGTTCAGGAAATGAGAGTGACGATGCATCTATTATCCAAGCCGCAAAATACAATAAGAGAGTGGGGGAAAAGAAATTTAAAGCCGCTTTAAAGCCAATGGGAAGATTATTTAGTCCACGATTGCAGGAACATTTTCTGAACGCTGTTTTCGATGTTGATGAGCCACAAATTGCGTCGGTTGTTTTTCCAACGACAGGTGAGGCTAAGTGTTCTAAAGAAGAAGTTTTTATGTGATCTAGTTAACAGCTCTATGGAGGCAGCCATAGTTTTTATATGTTCTACCTCTCTTCGCTGCTTTCGAAAGGGACTTTTAAAAAAAAAAAAAAAACATAATGTTGCACACTTTGATAAAAAAATATAAAAACTTGTGATTTATTTATTGATTACGATATTAAAACTGCAGTTTATTGCAAGCTAGAAATAAAATTAGCTATATCTTAACAATTAGTAATTAGTAATTGTTCTAAAGTCGAATGAAGTTCTATTTTATTTTAAGTGACAGCAATTGACATTTTAAAACAATTGCAAATGGATGATCCCAAAAAACACATTGCCAACGATTTAATCTAATCTTTTAAAACAATATTTTCCAGCCGCCGCGCCGTCCGGATGGTCAGTAGTTAAAGTAAAAATATCAAAAGCCTCATATGGCTGTTTATGAAGGAGAGTGCAAATTTTAAGGCTATTGTTTCTATATACAATCAATGAAATTTTAATTCAGGGTTACCTATTTTTTTTTGAAAAGTCAAAGAAAAAGTTTCGCAAAGTATAACACTATTAAAAAACTTATTGATTTGTTATTTAAACTAAAGAAAACGAAAGCTTTTCGTGACAGAAGCACTCCAGGAGGATTGTCAATCGTTCGCTAGAGGTGGTGCCTGAAAAATATTTGTGGTGTTTTTTTTTCCCGAGCTGGATTCAAATCCGACAACTCTCGCTTAATAGTCCAACACACGAAGCGATCGAGCCAACAGCGCCCACCACCACCTCCACATCTGTCAAAATTATAACGCGCACAACTCAGCGGTGGCGCGAAAAGCTAGGCTCTGGCTCTTCGTGGGCTGTTACGCCACTAATGATGATGATGAAACTAAAGAAAACTAGATTCTTACTTTATAATTCAATTAAAAGTATTTTCGAAACAGAGAAAATTCTCGTATGTATAACGAAAATTATGGATTAATCTCCAGAGTTGGTTATAAGTTCTAAAATCCGACGTGGCATCGAATTAAACACATTTTTATTTTATTTATTTATTTGTTTAGCATTTATTAACAGGTAATTTAAATTACAAGCTAATATATAGAGTCATGGCTGCTAGAACCTTCAGCTCTTAACACGTTTTTAAGGTCGTGAGTTGGAATTAAAGCGAGTTCTCTTGCAAAGACTTTCCATCGAAGCAAATTTAAAAATAATGAGACAGATTTCTCCACATGTTTTGAATTAATTTTTAGTCCGTTGAATGCCATTCTTTGCCTAAAAACCATTCACGACCAACCCGTGACTTATGAATGCTTCACTTATGCAACGCCATCTTTTTGTAAGCCCGATTTTATTATTAACAGGTAATTTTAAATTACAAGCTAACATACACATAGAGCCTTGGCTGCTACTCATGTAGAAATCCGGTTTATGTTCAAAAAATGCTACCAAAACTTCTTACAACAGAGTAATACAATTTTTTGTTTTCATTCGTCCAGAAATGCGCATTCAAACCCACAAGGATGGTTGCGAGAGCACAGGCCACTAAAATTTAAGGTTTTTACAGGTCCAAAGCACCAATCTTTACCAAACCAGCGAGTCACATATGTGGTTACAGAATATTCCAATGTCCGTTCAAACGTTCAATGTTCGTACAACGTTTCAATGTCCTTTTGGACGTCCATAGGTTGCCTTTTTTTGATTACTGTGCTACCCTTGTGGCCTAGCAAACTCACAGCTTATCGTAAGGCCATGCATGAAAAATACACGTTACTTTTTAAATCGACATCTAACACTTTTGATTGATTTAGTTTTAAGTTTAAATAAAAAAATAATCTTCAAAGCAAATGGAAATTGTGTCCATCTTTTAAGAAAAAAGAATTATCGTCAAATCAGCTAAATACAGTTAGAGGCTGAAGAAATTGTACACCCATGTTTTCAATAATCAAAGGCTAATAAAATGGGCCTTGGTGCTCTGATTTTGGAAGTTTTATTTTTTTCTACTCTACCATGCATTATTCCGATTGGTAATTTGTCGGAATATTTTGAGTAAACAAGAAATTACAAGAAAATGTCTTTGATGTTGATTTTAGTGGATAAATGGCATAAAATTCTTAGCGGGAGGGTGCAAAAATTAGTAGATTCATAAAAGATATTGAAACACAAAAAGCTAATAGGCTTAGTATTAGTTTTGAGTTTCTAGTCCTTCCATTAAGATGTACACGATTTTTTGATTCTAAGAAAAACATTTTTGTCTTTTTTTTGTTAGTTTTGCGGTTAAGTCTAATAAATTCTATTATCACTATTAAAAAAAATCAACGTCTTCCGAACTAAAAAAAAAATCCAAAATTGAATTACCAGAACCTGTTTTATGAGTCTTTGGATGTTCGAAACAAACATAGATGGTGACAACTTTTTCGATGATAATGCCATCATTGCTGTTAATCTCAATCTCGTCCCAATTCTCAAGCTGCAAGCATAAGCTTCGAAAACTGTCTTAGATTAAACGTTTTCGCGATCGTCGATATAGCTATGATCGGCAGAACTTGGTCTGTTGAAAAATATCCCTTCTTTTTAGGGTATCGTTCCAAAGGAATAATGAAACCCTTATGGAATCACTTCGGACGGACACTGTCTGTCTGTCAGTAGCCTATTATTTAACATTTGCTTCTCAGACAACGTCCAAGAACCAACTCAAAGTTTTTCTTTTCGAAGGATACCATCGCTGCTTCGTTGCTTCTCGTCTAGGTTTCCACTCATTACAACAAGACTGAGTTTGTTATTTGGCACAAACTGCTTACCTTCTTATTTGTCTTAGTCTGCCACTGCTGGTTCAACGATTTATCCCCGTTAATAAGGGTGTCATTGAACCCATAATTACACTGCAGAGGCCCTCCTTGAACGTCAACAATTTGTAGTATAAGAACGACCACGCACGCCACTTCCTGATGAATCCTTCGAATGCCTCGGAGAGATGTCAGACAGCTGGTGGAAGACATAAACAGGAAATGCAATTGCAGAAAAGGGGAGAACTCCTCTGTGTGGCAAGTGAATCTCATCAAAGAAGGTGTGCTAGGGGTGAAAATTATTTTTACTTTGTTTCGACTTCACAGAGGTTCAATTAAAAAATATACACTGCACATGAATCGCACTTCTGTCCTGCACAGTCTCCTCACCTGTTGCAATCTCCGTCGTCGACTAATTGGGTGATTATTTAATATCCCAGAGACTCATAGATGCCTCTGTTGAGCGAATGAAAAACAATTAGGACCCGATTTATACTTCTTTCTTTCAAAACACAGCTTCATGAAATATTCTCATTAACTCACTGTTTATGCCTTCGTTCTGCTGTTATTGTTTCTGACGCCGGCAAAATGTAAGAAAAGAAGATTAATTAGCTTCGCTTAGGATAAATAATTGCCTTCCTCCAGATGGCACAAATTAATCCACCAGCACACAGGTAACCTCTCCTGGTCCCGCTCCTGGTCCCGGTCTTTGCGTAGGCACCTGCATGGAAGTCTCCATCGTAAAACGTTTTGCACCCCCACCTCAATTTGAAAGAAGAATAACCTCCGTTCATGGACCCGCTCGTGCACACAGCGTCACAAACTGCCATCTGACTTAACGAGAACGGACATTTTCACTGAATTGACATCTCCCGAGCTCTCCCGAGCTTAATGCTGTCGCGTCGTCCTACACTGTTTTGCCAAAGACGACAACGATCCCGCTCCCGCTCGACCTGAGAGTAATGAAAGTTCAGTTTTCCCATTGAAATTGGTTAGTAGAAATTTCTTTAATTAACGTGTAATAAATGCAGTCTCATTTCATATTTACTGCACACTAGCGGATGGATGAAAAACCGAAAGCGGGCGAAAAAAAAGAAGAAACGAGGAAACAAAAAACTCCAGCAATATAAAATTAAAATGCTCACCAATGGAAAAAAAGAAAAAAATAAAGCTCACACACACCCACAGCGAGATGTCGAGACCGAGAGAGAGAGGGCGAAGCAAGGAACAAGGACAACGACAGGATCACAGAATGCAATGAATTTCAGCAATAATTGTCCATTCATGGATTCGATTGAAATTTGAAATTGCTGCTCAGCGTAGCGTACCACGGTCGAAACCTCACTGGCCAATTTAATTAAACTCTTCAAAATAATCACCGCTGCCACGATTACACCCGCCATCATTTATAATTGAAAACATTAATTCGTATCTGGAGCAAAGGAATCGAAACCACCCACACAGCCCGAAAACTAATTATTATGCTTAGCTGTCGAATAAATTATTGTTATTATTTAACTGGTTTTGATTAATCATTCGAACCCAATCAAGCAATTGGAGACCGCGTCCGCTCCCCCGCCGGCCGGTTAAAGTGATGCCACTGCGCGCCGACACCTACCGACGCCCTAAGCGTCCAAATTGCATTCACGGCGTCGTTGTTTACCATCGCGGCGTGTGTCTGCGTGCAAACACGCGGTAGAATGCACCCGGCCCAGTCCAGGCCAGTCGACACGGCCAGGACAATTACTTTTGCACCCACACAGCCACTCGGTTAGGCGGCGGCGTGGTCATTCTGAAAATTCAATTACTGACGAAATTATTTGGACGAAAAACATGAATTCGAAATGGTGTACAGTTCGGCGTGTAAACACCTAATAAAAACACAATAAGTCGGCGCGTCGACAGTGTAATTACTTCACACTTCGTAAACCGAGGTATATTTCCAAAACTCGCATCGCCATGACGACACGGGGCGGATGTGCATGTGTATGGTTGCGGGGCGCACACATGGGAGCATCGCTTAACATGCATGTGGACATATGTACTTTCAAAGTTGTCGGCTGCTGCTGCTGATGCTGGAGTTGGAGTCGGGACTGGGGCTTGCAGTCCTCCTTTGGTTGGTCCGCTTTTTGCAATTTGCGTGACTCTGGTGTGTTGCCTCGAAGCCGAAGTCCGGTACTCGGAGAACGATTATTATAAAATTTACAGCCGACAGAATGAGAATATTTCGAATCAGATAAAAGATTAAAATATCTTAATTGGATGAACTTTATTTTAATGATTATTATTCTGTCTTCTCTCATTGTGAGTGTGTAAATGAGAACTTTAAAGGCAGCCTTTCGGGCTTATTATAAGTCGCATGCAGATGGATGACAGTTTAAAAGGCTTGCCGTCTTTTAATGTTTTAAATATTGGGTCTCGGAATTTTATTGAATATCGGGATGAGTTCGAGATTTATGTGAATGCGTGTCAGAATCGACTTATTGAAAGTTGTTCTGGTTTAAAGGACTATACCAACTTTCTTTTGAGCAACGTCCATTCAAATTAAATATAGATGAGATCCACAACAAATTATATGAAATACAAATCGATGTCCGATGTTTGTGCATCTCCTGTATTGAATATATTTTCCTTTCACAGGAGACTCCTTTCTTCGGACAACGTTCACATGCAAATACAATTCAAGTATCTCTGTGCTTTCACTGGAAAACCTGAAACCACATTTAGAAAATTGAAATAAATCACATTTAGAATTTCTGTGTTAATATTCCGTATGTATATTCCGATAGAAGTTTGACGACAATGCAAAACAATAGAATATGTTTTTCGAAGACCCGTCTGACCGTGTTGATGGTTTCGTCCTCTACCTCACGGCCTGCTTGGATAATATTGGCCTTAAGTGACTGAATCGTTTCCGAATTATTAACACAATATTGCTCCTTCATGGTTTCCCATCAAAAAAAGTCAAATCATAGCTCAGAGGCGGCCATACTACTTTTTTTACAATTGGCGCGTGCTAAAGGCATTGGAGCTACCCTTAAGTATTAATACACAGCACGGGCCGAAGACACCGAGGGAGAGATGGAAAGAAGTTACCAGTGCGCGTTGGTTTAAACATCTGCATGTTATATTCAGATATAGGAAAACAGACAAGAAAGAAAAGAAAGAAAACCAATAAGAAGGCAAGCGGAGTTGAGAAGTGTAAATCCTAACTAGCTTCACAACAGACAGCCGATAAAACAATTTGTTTTCAAAAATCTTACTGTTTGGGCTAGATAACACTCACTTTGGAAATAATTTTTCAATATTTCCCAACATTGGTAAAGCGTAAGACGGCTCATTTAAATTTGCGAAGGTATGACACTGACTTTTTGTCAAGATTTCGAGCGGGAAAACAGCTGTCAGTGTGAAAATGGCTTAAAAAGAAACCACTAGGTGGCCCATCAACCATGTGTTGCTACAGGTACCTTGGCTTTGCAACTTGCCGTTGAAATGTGCTTTATTAATATACTTTAATGGGGAAGAAGTGTTAAATAATACAAATTTTTCTTTTCAAAGAAAATTATAAAACAATGGGTGCCTTTCAAAGCATAGGTTAGGTTAGGTTGATGTGGTCGGCTGTAGGAAAATAACCCACAGCCGCACTTGAGCGAGATTAGGCCCATTGTGATGCTACATTGCATCATAAAAGTGTGGAGCAGGTGAGGCAGCTCTGATCGAGATATGTTCTTCTACGGAGCAGTGCGAACATAGAAGGTGGGAAATGAATTCCTTCTTTCAAAACATAAAAAGAAGGTGTATGCGAAAGCCTTTTGATTATTTTTATTCAGATCCCATTTCGTCTATGACCAAACCATTTTAGGCACATCAACATAGCCCATAATTAGTTTTTAAGGCAGTAAAAAAAGTGTAGTGCATTGCCGCTGTGTGATGCCATTCAAACTTTTATTTACTACACACACCCAGCCACGCCTCATATAACTCCAGCGACAAACTGCATCTTCACACCCAATAACCTCGCAATGGCACTTGCGTTATTTTAATGGCCGCCTCTATAAAACTATCATTAGGGACGTCCACATAAGGTGCACCCAAAGTGATACCAAAATCTATTCGCCAAATGGGCAACAAAGAAACCCATTTGCTGCATCGTCTATTGGATGCGTGACGGAAATGCTAAAGCGCCACTGCCATGCAATATTTCACCCGGAATCGCACGTTTCGCTTTCGTTCATCGTTCCGATTTTTTTATCCTTATTTCCGAAGCCGATTCGACAATTTATTGGTCGACCACTGTGTTCCGACATTTATCGCTTAACAAGCGCTGACGACCGTCGGCGGCGTCGCCTCTGTGGTGATTTTGTGAACCGTGATTCGAAGTGAATCCCCCATAATTTGCTGAAGAGACCCATTTCCTTTTTTTTATGTTGGGGGCTTATGCAAAGCGAGACGCTGAACGCAACTCATTTTCCTCTCGGACAAGTCCTTAAATCAAAAAGTCGCAAGAATTCCTTAACAATATCGATCATCCTTCAGTGACCGAACCGAAACAAAAGACCACCACAAAGAGCCTCGGCACTCCTTGGTGGCCCTTTACGAAAATCCACAGATTTTCCGAGACGAAACTTTTTCACCGCACACCTCCTGCACCACTCATTTACATAAACTGGTGTGCAAAGTGTGCCCGGGGTAGTCTGCGCATTTATTCTTTGTTATTATTACTATCATGAGGTAGATACACATATCTGATAGGCGCTCATTTGAGACGCGGCACGGAGGGAGCATGCAGCACTGCTGCTCTAAACGACCGATGACGAGGGCGACGTCGTCATCGTCGTCAAGCTGAACAGAAAGCAAGCAAGCAAAAAAGGAAAGGAAAAAAGATTTATGTTTTTGAATTTTAAAGTGAACTTACTTGTGTGTCCTTTCAGCTCTCGGCTCGGCTTTTTGCTTAGCCCCTGAAAGGTGTGAGCCAAAATGAGGGGCTATGAATATTTTAGCAAAATAAAATATACATAAATCAAATTGCAATGATATACTTGAATGGGAAATGTTTCGTGGTTGGGGTGGCGGTGGCTGCGTCATGGGTGGATGCCAGGAACAGTCATTTTGTGGTGAGAACATGTTGCGACCTGACTCTGCTGATTGACTGTGTTTTAATGAATTAAAAAGTTGCGGGCGTTGGGTTCTTTTTTTGTGATTTTTTGCTCTGGAAATGTGGCAGAAAAATGCAATTGAGTTATGGATGGTAGAGTGAAATGATGGATTGGGTAATGGATTCATGGGGCGGTGGACTTACGCCCTACGTGTTGATGTACTGCGTGTGATGAACTTAAACACACAAAGGATTATTTTTTTTAGTATGAGTTATTTACCAGTTATTTACCAAACCAGCGGAAAAAGGGAAACGCTCATGACTGATCTGAGAATCACTGTAGCTGGTGAATGGACTATATCCACCTGTCATAGTTTGACTAAGCTCTTAAACAAAGCCACATCAATTTTTTACTATAAAGCGCATTTAGCCTATAGCAAAAAATTCAAAAATAATATTTGGAAAAAGTTGCTGATTAAAACAACTAAAAGGCAATTTGTTTTTCTACTCTTGATATTTCTAAGTATGCAAAGTGTTGTCAAATGCAACAGATTAGAAAACAAACTTAGAGCCAAGTCTCGTCTTGTTTTTCAACACTAAACCTTACCTTTCGAACTTTAAAATTCTGCTTGAGAGACAGAATGAAGCTTGCCTATTCAAAATAAAGTGATTGTACTAAATAAATTTATAATTTGAGTTCAGTTTGCGCATTCTATAAGAATTTTGTAAGTTGTCAGCTAGCAATAAGCTTAGTCCATGAAATAAAGATATTTTTGTAATCTTTTATAGTACAAATAAATCTTACTACTACTTATAGTATTTGTAGTGACTCGGCCTTAGTTAGATATTCTTTTTTTAAGTTTTTTCAGGTACCATTATAAAAAGTGTCTCAAAAAATCCAAGGCTCTTTTGATATATTTTTTGTCCTTAAAAAAGGAACCCTTCTTCAATTTCTGATTCAGTTTTCTTCACAAGTATGGAGGAACTTCCAAGAATCTAAGCGTGACATTAAAACAGAACATCAAATTTGGTGATAATTCGTGCTCTCTGGACTACCCAAAAATTTACAACACTAAAAACCAAAATGACTTCTAACCAGAAGAATGGTTTTTCCTGTTCTTTTATAATAATTTGAGATATTCATCAACTGCTCTGCTGACTGTAGAAGAAAGCTACAAGTTGAATTTAGCAGCATCATACGTTATTTTTTAGTCTTGGAAGGTTCAATAATGTGTCCCACGTACAAAAAAAATTATCTTTCTCTATTAATACTGCCTGGTATAGTAACTACAGACCAACCAGTGTCTACGTCCAATGGATGTTTGTGTTAAAATCTCTCTAAATTCCCCTGCCTAGCTTTTGAAAGACAATGCAAGACAGCAAAAAGTGTTCTTTAAACTGCAACCTTCGACTCAGAACCTCGCAAATTCATTCATGAACGTGCAACTTCGCGGTAGACACCTTGTAGAGATCAGCTGTACTAACAAAACATAAAAAAGATTCAAGTTTGCCTCTGTAAAGGGTGAACCATCTAATTTCTTTTTAAATCATTTTGACACTGACGGCTGTTTCGCGCTCGAAATTTTGGCAAAATGTCAGTATCAAAGTCCGCGTACAAAATGAGTTGCTTTACACTTGAATAACGTTGAGAAATATTGAAAACTTATTGCCAAAGTGAGTGCTATATAGCCCAAACAGTGCGTTTATTTAGAAAACATGCTATTAGTGGTCTTGGCGATGTTATTTGGCCGCTACGGAGCTGCGATTTGGCCCATTACTTTTTTTTCTGAATCACGAAAGACGGACGCTATGCCAACAATCCGGCAACGATTCTAGTACCTTAGGGTCAATATCATCTAAGCAATCTAAGAGTTACAACACGTAACCTTCAATAAGGTCTTGGAAAATTAGAGTGACAGAATGCACTACTTGTGGGGCTAACTTTCACATGAACAACGCATGTTGTATTCCATATTTAATGGGAATTCTTCCTTTTATCAAATAAAAATTAGATTTGTGCATTTGATTGTAATTATGAAAAGAGACTTGTATTTGGCTTCCTTCCTTACAACGTTTTTAATGTTGTAAAGAGCTTTCTAATAGAGAAAGGTCGATAGTGACAATCTAGTACAATCTATTTGTTGACAATTCTTTGGTCTTTACCAGAAATTGGCTTTATATAAACCTCAACTTGAAGAATTTCACTTCGAAATTTGACCTCAAGGCAATTTGTTGCAGTCAACGCTGTTTATTGATGTTTATTGCATTCCAGATTTGGGAGCACGTTTTCGAAAAGGATGTGAATAATCCATTTAAGTTTATGCCAATTGATTTTTGCGGGCCGATATGAAAAATATAGATTCAAGCGAAATGTGGTTCCAATAGGGCGATGCTGAAAACTTGTCGTTCTGAAAATCTGAGACTGAGAACAATATGAAAAATATGTTGGCTCGATCGGTTAGTGCGTCGGACTATTGAGCGAGAGTACCCGCGTTCGAATCCAGCTCGAGGGAGAAAAAAAACACCACGAACATTTTTCAAGGCCCGACCTCCAGCGAACGACTTAAAACCCTTCTGGAGTACTTCTGTCATGAAAGGCTTTCACAAATCGCCGGAATTAAACAGCATACCCCCTCTGCGTATGTCAAAATTATAACACGCGCAACACAGAGGAGGTGCGAAAAAAGTAGGCTCTGGTTCTCAACGGGCTATTACGACACCCAATGTAACGAGAAAAAGATGAATGCAATTGATTTGAATTTATTTAAGGCTTATTGAAAGCATTTCACTAATCTTCAGAGTAGAGACTAGTCGAGTCGAATTTGAACGCCTAAACAAACTATTTTTTTGACTTACGCAAAAAGTTCCAATCTTTTATTGTTTTGTTCTTATACACGCCACCGTGGTAGAATAAGAGCATTCAATTTTGTTGCAGAGGACCTACTAAAAAATTCATATCTTATAACGCCACAAGAGCTTAAGAAAACACCCTAGTTTGCTAGTACAATTGCCTACACTAAATTATAACGAATATTAAACCATTCTACGACAAAAAAGGCACCATCGCGGCAAACTGCCATTTGGCACTAACACTTCTGTCCAAATTTTCAAGGATCAACTCTAGCACCAGAAAAGTCTCACCCAGAACTCCGCGTTTCCACAATTATGTGCAAATATCTCAAAAAAAGTACTACAAAGGCTCCGGCACACGACAAGGCAAAAACGGGGAAAAAAAAACAAACAAACAAATAAAATGATTCTGAATTTATGGCAACCATATACAAAAAGGAAAGAAACCTTCGCCACAATGAGGACAAGTTTAACATGGAAATCCTTTCATCCAAATGACAAAGATTCATGGACTTGATGGGATTTTCTCTTATATCTGAATCTACAGCGCTCGTTAGCAAAGCTAGAAAACTTTAATTGGTTGATTTATGGATCTGCTGAGATTTTCAAAATTCCAGAACGACAAGAACAAAAAAAAAAGAAAAAAGAAGAAATCACACGCTCACTCAGACGTAAGAGGAGAACGAAGCGCATAAATTAAAATACTCTAACAGGGATTTATGTGCACGTTACTTACATCTGCACACATATGCAGATGGAATGGGGGATGCTCGCGGAAAGTGAATTGAGGAACGTGCAGTAATGAGGAGGAGGGACTCCAAATGAATTGCTATGCAATGAATAAATCAGATTTAGTTCAGTTGGGGGTCATTTCAATGTCAAGGTACCCGAGTCTGGACTAGAATGGAATGTGAAAGGACAAATTTGTTCCATTAATACCGTTTACCGTTTACGTCACTTGTTTGAGGACGGTAGGACAGTGTGGGTGGCAAGGATACAATGTCGAAATATTGATTCTAGAAGTAGGTCGGATATGGGAAAATTTTTGGTCGTCCTGAAATGAATATCGAGAACTTCAGGTAGTTCGTAGCGTTTTGCCAGAGCATAGTCTCTTCGTCGTGAAGCAGTTGTCGCTTGGAGTTAGCTTGTGTCATCGTATTTTTAGTTATGAACCTCTACTGGTTCATCAGTTTATAAATTACAAAAAAAATAATGAAATACGATTTTTGATACGTAGATTTCGATATCGTAAAATGCACCCATATATTTTAGAGTAAAACATAACATGTCTTCGCATCAAGTTAAACATGCATGGGGAACTAATAACTGACAAATACACTTTTTCTTCTTATTAATGACAAAGTAAGCAATTTGTTTCTACCATAAGTCGTTGCGAGTTATTTCGAAGACTGTGAATCAACAAAATCTGATATCGACGGTGAGATCATTAAAATAAGATCCCATAAACATGTCAGACGAGTTTTGTTAAAATGTATTCAATAAATCTTCATTAATTTTCGGTTCACCAATAACCCGAAACTTAAGTCAAACACAATTCGGCTAATGGCGGCTATTATTTTTATTAATTTTACATGTATTTTGTAAGCGATATACATACTGAACACTGTGAGCAGTCAGTGCCCGGTAATTCCAGTTTACCCGGCATTTGCACCATCGGCAGACATGCCAGCAGACTTGGAGTCCCTGCCAGTAACTTTTGCAGAAGTTGGCAGGATGAGGAGGAGGAGGAACCATCCTTCATCTCTTATGTTTATGCGAGGCCTTAGCATTTCATAGAAGAACTCATCTGCGCAAGCACTTCCTTGACAGTCTCAGCGATCTGAGTAAAATTAGCATCAATCAACCATAAGAAGCTCTTATTGGTTCAATTAGGGTGCGGAATAGATTTCCGCACTATGGTATCACAATGAGCCTATCCTGGACTAAGTGTGGCTGCGGGCCTTTAATACCCCAGGCAGCCTCTCTAACCTATAATACCATAAATATGCGATTCAACACAACACAACATGCGTTACCATTTTCTTAATATGAATAAAATGATTCTTAAAATATCTATCGCCTACAAATCAATTATATTGACTACCACAAATAAAAAACTGTTCAGGATATACCGACCACTCCGCTTTCGAAAAAAAAGTTCGAACTTCCGAATTTTCTAACAATGGTCCGACAATAGCAACATGCCATGTGACCTTCCAAAAAGTGACTCTCCCTGGAGGTAATGAAGCCATGAACAACTTAAGGGTTTGACTCACACCAACAACAATATTTACCAAATCCCCTGCATGAAATGAAAACTCGTCTCTGTGACACATGAACGACGACGCATCTCAAAACGCCCACCACAAAATGAGTAAATCAAAATGATATATATTCTCGTGAGAACTCGACGTAATTCTACAATTGTGCTCTTAGCTCTGCCAAAAAGCCATGTCGACTCCATTTGCTTTGTAAATTAGAATCATTATTAAAAGCAGAGCAGAGCGTTCATCATTGTCCATTTCCACGCATGCTGAGTCTAATGATTCACCAGAAATTGCTTAATTCCCATCAAAACATCATTCATGTTCAAATATTTGCAAAAGTGGTGTTTCATGTTCCTCGACTGCACTCCCATGCTCGGCACAGAGGTGCTCTCCTCTTCACTTGACTCCCGTTCTATCAGCAGCACAACTTACCGAGCATTAAGCCCGGACAATGTAGACGCTTTCAAAGGCACATGTACTTTGTACTGCCGGCGCAACAAAATACTTAAATACACGATAAACATCCTTCACCAAAGGCTGTTGTAGTGTAAACATAAAAAAACCAAAAAACGAAACAAAAAAAAAGAACAGAGCATACAACAACACTGAAAAGTATGTCCTAATTAAGAAAATAAAATTACGTATTACACTAAATTAGGTTAATTACTATCTCTCACATGCGGAGAGGTGGCACGCCGCCCAACCACCCATCGACCCACCGATGCCGAGCCCCAGATACCCTCCATGTGCACACCTAATGTCATAATACTTGCTCCACATGATGTTAAGCTGAAAATTTAGGATGGCTATTACCCCCACATGACGTTCGGTCGAGGCACCAGGATGACTCTTGTGCGGCAGTAAGATGAAAGGATATAATGGAATATTAGAGTAAAAGCAGTCATTAAACGAGAGCGTCCTCTTTATGCCACACGCGCTTCGCCAGCAGTGAGAGCGGCTGTATTTCGCTTCGTTTGTGGGCGACACTCTTTTTGGATTTATTTATGTGCGTACGTACGCAAACCCCCTGTCTCCAACTGGTTCGTGTGAGTCCTGAGAGCCTTCGGCTCAGCATAACGGATGGGACAAATAATGTATAAGTTATGTTACCCCTTTCGAATAATTCAATTCTTTATGGCAATTACATATTTCAAGACGATCCCAAGTGCTGCTACAAGAACACAAATACTCTTTCAATTTGAAGGCGTTCTCCTTCGTCCTTTTCATTTGGTAATTAATCATTGTGTGACCTGTTGCAGGAAGATGGATCGTACCACGTAAAACGTTCAAGAGTCGGATGGCCTAAGATGAATTGCACGTCTTTTTTACGAAATTGCAAGGGCGTTTACACCAGTTGAATTGCAATTTGGGGAATGTGCTGTCCGATTGGCGAAGAAAATAAAGCGTTGACTTGGACCGCAAATAGTTCACATATAAATGGAGAATTCCAAATTGAATTTAACTTTCACCCGTGCTAAAATAGGCTGTTTTCGTAGTTAAAGTGGCAAATTCTATTTGTTCTCTGGTAAATAGATTTTCTGGCTTTTTCGCGTTAGTTTGTTGGTCTTGTGTCATCATCACAATTATCATCTTCTTGACCGCGTGCTCCACTAACGCGTTCACGGGGGCAATGCACGCAGAAGAGATCTCTTTGTCTCACCTGGTCGATTTAAATATGACCCTGTGTCTCTCCATGAGTTTGTGAAGTTCGTCTTAGCTTCTTTAGATTTCAATACCGACAAGTAAAAAGTGTGATTTATTAATTTTTATTGCAAAAATCATTTCATTTGGTTGTTGCTCTATCTGCATTATTTATTTTATTTCACAAAGTTTACGAACAAAATGAGGCAATAAAATACCATTACCGCCAACCTGAAGAATTTGCATGTTATGCCATTTTATTGACTTTGCAGTGTTTGAAATAAAATTGCACCACACAAGTCATAAATTTTACTTTCATAGATTTGATGACAAACTTAACAAGGAGTATTTAAGTTTAATTTTTCTACTTTTCAAAAAACTAATCTACCCACAATACAGTGGTTAAGCGAAAACTTGGCTCTGGCCATTTCCGGATTGTCAAGCCACCTCAAAGCAAAGTAAAACTCTCGAACACATTTTATAAAATTTGGGCTCAACATGAAATAAATTTTCCGATCTAGACTAAGAACGTAGATTTAGATTTATTTATTAATCACGAAAACTTTCTACTCCCACATTTTATGAAATGGTAAATGGATGGGGATTTTTCGATGACGTTTTTGGAATTACAAAATACCAAAACGTTGAATTCTTTGTGAGCAGTTTTCTTCTATTAGAGGGATGATGACGCATAAGGCGGTGGAATGGGGATGAAGTCGTACCAATACAAATGAAACAATTAATTAAAAAAAAATAATATCCTGAAGCCCTGAAAAAAGTTTTTTACTACCTGCCTGCTGCTGCTTCATCGAAAAATTTTGCAATCTCAAAGACTTCATTAAAAATTTTTGAAGTCCCAAAGACTTAAAGTTGACTGCAATAAGTGATGTGTCAATCTAAAGATTTGCATTCGATTGATTTGCAATCAATAGATTGGTCGTAAAGATTGCTTCAATCAAGACTTCAAAAAGAATGAGAGATTTCAATCCCGAAGTCTGAGTCATCAAATGAAGTCAATTGAATGAATCACAAATCATAAAATTCTTTTCATAAATTCAGGGATTGCATTACAAAAGATTTCAGTCTTTTACAATACTGCCGCTCGGCAGACGCAGGATGAGATGGCTGGTTCAAAATCTGGCTACGCTTGGGCATACACCGTAATGGGTTAGAGTCAGCGGCGAAGGATCAAGTGGCCTGGAAATCTCTTCTGCGTGCATTGCCCTGCGACCCCGTTAGTGGAATACGCGGTTCGTAAGATAATGATGTAATGAAGATGATAACCTGCAGGAAATTTTTTTATGAATTTTCTATAAATTTTTCCAAAGGGCAATCGAAATAAGCAAAAAACCAAAGTTAATCATCAAAAAGGCTTCAGTTCTTTGATTTATTTGAGTTAAGGTTTTCATACAAAATGGCTAAGTATGGGAACTGAAAATTTCCTCGCTGATGATACATTTTCCATGAATTCACCCCACTGTCATCCGAATATTGAATAGTTATTGCTATATGTGAAGCGAGCAGAATAAGAACCACAAACTTTACAAGTGTTGAGGTCATGATAATTATTTGGTATTTAAACGCATGTAGAGTAGCGATAAAAAAAAAGAACGATCTCTTCTTAAATAAGAACTCTGCCATTTGACTTATAATATCTTTAAAATGTTGTCTCGAGACAGCAAATTAATTGAAACGTAACCCAAAATATGAAGTTATAGCAATTAAACACGAGGAAGGGTCAGTAGAGGTGGAGTAATCAAACATAATTTTTTTTAGATTCATTCTTTGGTCAAGGAGTTGGTGAAATTTTACAAGTAAGTGTTCGGATGAATGTTCTAATGTATGAAAAGTACTTAAAAAACTATATGCTTCCACATTTGCAGTCGAATATGCCTGAAATCAGGTAGTGGCAATAACACACCAGCCGGTTGTTCGAGGAGAATTCTTCCTAATGTTTTGGATTGGCCAGCGTAGTCTCTCGACCTCTATAGAAAATATATGGGACTTTTTAGCAACTTTTTGGTGTCCCTGACTGAATGTCTAATAACTGCCCGCCGTTATTGTTAAAAAAAAAGTGTACACAACAAAGTACTAAGTTAACTTATTTATTTTATCCAAAATTACTTTGAAAGAAACTATATTTTATTGTATTTTTGCATTTTTCCCTTGATCTCAAAATTGCATTTGCGAATACTTTTAATAAAACAATTCTTTTGTTACAATCGATAAAAATCGACTATGAATAAGAATGCATTACGCACTACTTACTGAAAGTTTGTGCAAAATTTCTTATTCAAGATAGGATTATATTTTCACGTTTGATTTTTTTTTGCTCGCTATTGCGCTGTATATAAAAGCGTGTTACCTGAAATTTCCATATAAATAATAAAGATTTTTGGATATTTTGGACCTAAATATCCGTTTTTGGTTTTCAAATTAATAAAAAATAAGATTCACAGAAGTCTAGCCTAAAGATTTAAAAAAAAATAGTTTGTTGCACACCAAATTGAAATTACAATAAAAAGTGAGAATACGAATTTATTTTCAGCTCAAGTGCTGGTCTGTAAAAAGATTTTTAAGCCTGAACAAACACCCAACGTTAACTATAAAACATTCGCACCTGCTACTGGATAACATAGTTTTGAAATTTTAGATTAGATCTTTGATAGTGTATTTTATACATTTGTTGTTTATTTATTTATTTATTTTTGTTGTTTTATTTTCGTAATTGAGATAACACAGTCAAACTAAACAGTTTGTCACATATTAGTTTCCAATGATAAACTGATTAATAGAGGACGTAGGAGGTTTCTGTTATGAAAACACCATGTGGTACCAGTTCAATAAAAACTAAATTTACTTAACTCTACCGATGTTTCGCTTACTCAATTCTATGAAATATTATTTTTAATGTGAACCATTTTGGTACTCGAAGCATAATCTGCGAGCACACATATTTCCTGCAGCAAACCGAGTTTTTGAGAACCTTTACCAAACTCAGCACTGCAAATACTAGACACTGCGGGAATTCGAGTGAAGTTCTCACGTTCATCTTCGCGCAGATTCTTAATCTACGCTATCAAGTGGCTTCGCCATCAATCTTTCCCATTTAAATTCATGGCAGACGGGTGGTTTATCTTTTTTTTTCTTTTGGTGTATGTTGGTCCTTTGTTCCATAACTCATTTCGTGCCGTGTTATCTCTGGTTGCAACTTTTACAGATGTCCAATTACATGCACCATAACATTCAAGAACCGCGGCACGGCACGGCACGACGGAATGACGGGGACGACAGCAGAAGGCGGACGCGGCGCAGCGCTCCACTTACGTATATTTATTTTCGTGTTTTCTTTCGAATAGCAGTTCGCCGCGCCCAACAAACAAAACGTGAACCCTATTCTGGGACGCTTTGTTTCGCAAAATTTTGTGTAATTTATTGCCAGGACTTGAAGTCGGTTAAACACAATTGCAACACTATCGTTCCACTTTTTAATGTCGCAACAAGGGAGGGATAATGTGTGCGCGCTGCAGTGCTGCGCGTGCCACGTCCTTTATGTAAACTCCGCCATCGAGTTGTTGCTCCATTGAGGCTCCATCCTCAGCCATCGCCTCCTCAACCACCATCACCACCACCACCAAGTTTCATCAGACGTAACGATGGGTCCCCCTCACTCCGCCACGAAGACTCGCGCAGGATGCGAGAGTTGGCGAGCATTTTAAATTCCATCCTGCGAAAAGGACTTATTTATGAGGTTGGCGTGAACCAGTAAAAATGAAATTTTCGTTGTGGTTTCGGTCTGCCACTGATGCAGAAGAACCCCATAGTTGCGCTGGGGTTGCTAAGCGTTGAGCCCTTCTGGACGCGGGAGCATTTGCATTGTCTCGTTCCCAACCCTATCGTTCCACCGTCCTGCGATCAGGACGGAGGCAGAGGCGCAGACAACAAGGTTCGCGGTGACAACCGGCATCGTCGAAGTTTATGATGATTTTGTAGTGTACTGTGTTTTATGACAGGACATAATTGATTTCGTTGCGAGCGGACTGCAAGGTGGCACACGGGCGGGTTGCATCATCATCATCCACCGCAGGTTGCTGCGGTGCGGGGGCCGGAGAAGGGCCTTTGGGATGTTTGCGATTCGATACATTACGTTTTGTTTGACAATTGCCATTTTGTCTGGTGTGAAAATATCTGTTTTGTTATTATTGCCAAATTGGAAAAGTTTCGCCGATTGTGGAAGGCGGGGAGATGCGAGGGAGCGAGCGTTGCTTCTTTTCCTCGGAGAGGTCAGACCGGAATTGGTATTTCTATTAAGCCCTTTGCTTCCGGCAGCTGCTCCTGAAACTTTTAACTTTTTGTTGTTTGGCTTCTTGAATTTTGGAAAATTTCGAATAGATAAATCACTTGCAGTAAATGGCAATCTTTCAGTAGGTTTTCGGTGGGGGGGGAGGCTGTGAATTTCGTAATTTTCCCATTCTGGTTGTGTATATGTATGTAAACTTTTTGGACTCGGGCAATGGACAACGAGTTTGTGGGAAATGGGGAGAAACCTTCGGAGGAAGAACTTTTCGAAGACACATATGTTCAAATGATGTTTTATTGTCTGATTGCTGGTTGGGCTCTCGATTAAAATCGTTTTTTTTGGTTTTTGAGTGAAATCGGGGATGCTTTTATTGTTTTATTGGGCACTTGGGTGTCAGAAGATAATGTCGGTGCTTAGCGATGCTGAATCGGGTTCCTTTTAGTTTAACGATATGTTCGAGGATTCGAAAAACTTTTTTTTTTTCTCTTCTTGTTGGCGAATTGGAAATTTATGGATGCTGCTTTCGATTGGATTTCAAATGCAGGCCGCGAGAAGTTTGAATGTCTATTGGTGGGTGTGGGAATTCGCCTGGAACAGAAATTGAAAGTAGTAGAATTTGTTCGAGTGTTTTGTGTAAGTTTTGCGTTTGCCGACAGTAAGTTTGGTGGTCCAACTAAAGTTTAAGTTTAGTGTCGTATCGTTGAGTTGTTAAAATGGCTGTTAGTTCATAGTCAAACGTTCCAATAAAGGAGTTTGTTGTCAGTTGTTTACTTTTTTAAGTTTCGTGCATAAAGTGGCAATGAGCAAGAAATTTTAGAGGTCCGTGAGAGCAAATGGAATAGTTTTCTTAGTTGCGTGGGGGTAGCTTTTAGCCTTAAGCAGCCAGTGTTTTGCTGAAGGTGTCAGTTATGTGACCGACTTCAGAAAACACTGAAAATGTCACATCTATAAACACTTCAACGCAGCATCAGAAATCAATCGGGCGCGCCATTTGGGCAATCTTTTAATCCACATTGTGAAAATCGACAATTTAAAGGCTTTTGTTGATAAATCTTATTAAGAAATCGTGATGAAGCTCATTTATAGGATTGGTTAATTTGTGAATAAACAGAAAAGATTTCCATTGCAATACACTCACGTATTCTGTTTCCCTAATGTGTCAAAAATATGGCCATAAACTATACAATAGTAGTGAATGGATCATATTTTTTTGTCGATTAAAATTGGTTTCACAAATCTTAACATGTAAAAATTTATTTTTTCAAGTTCGACTACATCTACGATTCGATGAGCATGTTCAAAATGCTTAACACTTTTTTTACATACAAGTTTGTGTCTTATTCTTTCTATGAAATACAACAACTTAGAATAATTGTCTGTACATCTACAGTCATTCAAGAGTTGATCATTGTAGTTAGTGCCCTCTACCATAAAATTGTCAGATTTTCCATTAGCTCAAAAAATCTCTTGCTGTTTTGAAGACATTAGGACTTCTAGGAAGACTCATTTAAAAATGAAACAATGTTCTTTCTTTTTCGTTGTTAGTGTAAGCTCTGCGCAAATTACTTTCGTGCATTCGTGCTAAAGTGGTTTCAGAATAATTCGTTAGCCTATTTTAGAAGGTTATTGTTGTCTAAAATTTTATTTGGAACCTTCCCTTTTTTTCGTTGATAACATCAGCTAAATGGGGCGATATGGGTTGAGATTCAACAGTTTAATCTCAAAATGAAGCCGAAAATCAAATGTTTGAGATGCAATATTCTGGATTGAATTTCTTTCATAGAACTGCGTTTGCAAATCTTCAACATTCGCATTTTTTCCTGTTAGCGTTATTGGTTGATAGTTCCAAATCTATTTATTCCAAAATGCTAGAACTCATTAGAAATGAAATATTACATCCAGGCTTATATTAGGTTGTCAAATATTAAATAATATGTTCAAATTTCATTTCCTAGATCCTTCTGGTTTGTTACGTAGTAAGAGAGACACTTAGTAACAGAATTGTAGATATTTTTATAATCTAAACATCACCCTTCTTAAAATGAGACGCTTCTTGCATGTCGAAGGCAATAGAAGCTTTTAAAGCGTTAGATGATACGGATTTTTTTCTTCAATCAAAAACTAATTCCAAAAAAATTAGATTCGGGATGGCGAAAAATACATCTTCAGCTACAAAATATTAAAAAGTTATAGGCAGCTTTTAGCGACGACAGTCAGGTAGACACCGAAGTGACACTATAAAGATTTTGTGTTTTCTCTTAAAACGAAACTCTAAAAAGATGCCACATTGATCGCTATCGAAGTACTTGCAAACCGAAATCGAAATCATATAAAACTTAGCACGTGAAACAGATTTCATTTCTAGTGTAACCCTCAGTTTTAACATTAATTGTTACGTCCTTACCTGTTTTCTTTTCAAATATTGCTAATTGTGTCACCTTGTTTTCGAAAAGAGTTTCAAAGGGACAAACAAGATTGCAAACTTGGCAGGAACTTGGTTGGAGTACCTGACAGAGATATGCATCTCTTTCTACATCTACAATAAGCGCTAGCTACCAGGGCCTAATGCTACAGCTCAAATGACTCGATAAATATGTTCCGAATTTATCTTTAGAGAAAAACGAAAAAAAAACATTTCGATATTAGTTCATGCTCGTTTGTAAGTTTTAAGAAAACCGTCGCTTCGTATTTCGACCGTAATACTAAATTTGTGGAATTTTACAAAACATGGCGTCGCTACTCGTTTGTAAGATTATATTAAAAGAAATAAATTCAGACAAAAACACAATAAATATGCCAAATGAAGAAGTACGATAACTCAATCCAATTTATTTATCTAACCGAATATGTTGGCATGAGATTTTCTCAGCTAATGCCTCGCATCAGATAAAATTTTTGCATGTCATCGTCATCAGGCTACAACAAGCTGCACTTGCCTAATTTAAAGTACATAAATCTACGATGCAATCATCCGATCAAAGTGCTTTTTCCTTTCAATTCCACTCGGGCATGATAAGCATCGAAGACCGCGTCTTTCTTTGTGGACAAGAAAAGTCGATATAAATTCAAGCCCAAATCAAAAAGGAATAAGAAAATAAAAACCAACCAACCGCTGGACCGACGGACAACCAAAGCACACACAAACAAATACACACATAGTCGAAGGATTAACATTATACGGACTGTGGTTTACCGGAGGAAGGGGTCGGCACCACTAAAACAAAACCAAATGCACTCACTCGTCCTAAATGGATGAACATGAAACTCGTATAAAAGGCTCCGGAAATCAGAATATTTTAGCTGCTTTATGACGTTGCAATCCAGTAAAAGCATATTTATTTGTGTATGGTAATTCGAAGAAACATGCAGGATAAACATCTTTTATTTGTGACGTTGATTGCTGTTTCTCTTTTGGCAAGATGGAAGGGTTCGCCATACCAGAGGAACAAACGAGAGCTACCTTGTAATGCAATCGAGATTGCCCCACCCGTCGGTGCCACTCAAAAAAAAAAAGAAACGAAGCAAAATAAAACCAAATGATTCGAGTTTCTGAGTTTTCAGCGAATAATCATGCACCTGCAACAATCTAACGTTAGTTAAAATGAAAATCTCACTTTCGTCCCGCGGAGTGGAAAGTTTTGTTTTTCTTTTTTTTTTTTTAAGGGTGCCACACATCCCATACCCACCCACTGGTGGCGTGCTGGATTCTTAGGTAAACTTGCAATTGCTCGACAAATTTCAACGCATATCTTGAACTGAAATATTTAAGCTTCACTCGTCGTCCTTCAATGAGCGTCGTACTCTTCTGTCGCCTGTCGCATCGTCTCCGCGTTCGAGCGGAGGAATTCTCCTCCAACGAAGAACCACTTGGAGACGCGCTAGCGACGGCAGGCGGTAGCTTCCAGCTTCGTTGTATGTATGATGGCACTGCTTCCTGCTTCGGTGTTCGGTGTAATTCTCCGCCAGTGATGGAACTCGACAGTTATGTGCTCTGAATTTTATGGAATGTCGCACTTAGTGAAATTTGTTTGTTTTCCTTCGTAATAACCCGACGGCAGTTGGTAGAAGAGAAGTTTTAGTGTTGGAATTCTTGTAAACATTGTCATTCCACATAACCAAGTTATTTTAGCACCCCCAAAGCAGGGTGGAATTTATTTCGTCAGTTTTGTTGGACGAACGATAACTTACTTAGGGTAAGTGACTTTCTTAATGAGTGTCCTTTAGCCATCAGGAGTCATGATTCAGGTTTTTTCTGTGTCAGTTGGATTGTTTGCAGTCAGCGGGGGGCAAGGATTTCGTTGTCAATTGAGATAATTGCAGGGTGGTTGGGTTTGTAGTGAGAAAAAGTGACGGGGCCCAAAAAAAGAATTCTTTGAGGATTATCGCTGCAGTTTATTTGACATAGAAAAACAAGGTTAGCTATTAGCAAGGATTAAAATAAAGACTCAGTGAATTTATGTCATTTTCTTCCTCTGAGGATGTGGCAGGACAAAATCCACAATGGAATTAGTCTAGCCCTAATTCCAACTAAATACAAAATCCTAAAGATTGCATGAAAAAATTTTGCTGATAAGCCTCAGTGCTTCGGAAAATACATATTTCATTTCATTTTACTTTTATATAAACATCAAATAAATAAATAAAAGCAATCATCGACAGCGATTTCAGCTCGCACGACATATTTTGTATTTTTACTGATTCAATTTGATTGCTAGCACGAAATTTTACGTACTCTACAAAAGTCGAAACGATGTCTTAAAATTTATTTCAATGCTACATCTAATCAATATATTTTGTCAAAAAAAAAGATAAACTATATTTCCAAAGACTGCACAAAGTTCCCTTTCAAAAGTCAATGCTGCCAAACTACATTTTCTTAAAACAAAAAAACTATAATTATTTTCAACTGGTCCACGACGATACTTCTAAAAAGTAACTTTTATAAGATTTTGTCTATTTTATGAAGCACTCATAAGCCCTTTTGACAGAATGCTTTACCTTTAAGCGTACCCTCGGTTATATGCAAGAAGTTTCTTTGTAGCTCTTAGTTAGTAGTTTTAAATCACTTTCTCATTATAAAATCCACTTTTAATTATCACATTAAGTATTCCATCTTTAAAAAGAGATTAATTAATGTGCTTTAAAAGTACTCGGTCAATTTTTTGCTTGCCCCACTATTGTTTTACTTTTTTTTCCAATTCTATTCATCGCACAACATTTTAAAACACAAAATATTCTGAATGCACTTTTAGATGGCTTTTAATTACTGTCCTTTCAAAAGAGACTAGGCCCGTAAATCATGTGCGGAATTAAGTCCTTTATTGACAGCTTAAGCCCTCATTTCTGCCCGTATAATTGAATGATTATGTAATCCAAATTACACAAAACAAAAAAATCAACACAAACACTCGCGAACAATCTATTCACATGCAAATTTTAAATTGAAAGCAGGGTGTCAATGCCACCCCAATTAAACTCTGCCCACATGACCACTTATCAATTCAACTGCAATAAACGAGAAAAAAAAAACGAACCTGTCAAAATTTCTGAAATTGTAAAGAGCCTTTACAGGCTTTGCATCTGACACATTCATTGGCAGCCATAACCTAACACGTTAGCGTTGCCCCGTCATGTTAACACATGCATCCGGGCCTTTTTTGCCTTGCCACTTTGCACCAACCCAAAGTTTGGCTTTGGCTCGCTCCTGTGTGCATCAAAGCGTGGTATAAACACCTCCACCCTTTGAGACACTTGCCACCGTGCAGTGGCTAAACCTGCAGCTGCTTATGTTGTCATCGTGGACACGAGTGCAAAATCCCACACTTGTACCTGCCATCGAGGAAGTGTCGTTGAGTAAAACGACAAAACTGCAAAAAGAGCTTGTCCGAGAGATTTTCATCCTCAGCCATTTAAAAATAATAAACCAAATCCTTTGATTTACAGTTTAGTTTAGTTTTTTCTTTTTTTTTTTTCGTCCTTCGCCTTCGCACCCACCCCAGATTCTTTCATATTTCATTTAACCCTTCGAACACAAGAAAACATGCTAAAGCGCCCGCCCTAAAAGGACCACCACCCTTCTCACAATTGCATAAGGAAAAATGTTATCTTCTCGTGTAAGGTTCACCATAAGATCGGATGAAGCAGACGAGGGGTTGAAAATGGTGAATAAAAACTCTCCTGGACATCGTTGGAAAAGTTTTGAAGAACTCTGTTCTTCCTGTTTGAATTTCCGGTCAAGTTTGCTCAGCATAAGGTTTGTTTTTCCAAAAGAGTTCCTATTCCGGTCTGTCCGATAGGATGTCGGTCTGCTGTCTTGAATGGCGACCACTGCTACCGATGTATGGCTTAACCAACCGTTTTGTCCTTGTTTCAAAGCAAACGAATTGCATAAAAAAAAGAACGACGACGACGGCGATGGCGATGGCGAATAAGGGGCGCGCAAACAACAAAAACAACACAAAAACTATAAAACAACGTTCCAGATAAGAGGTCTCAGTGTGACCAGTTCTAAGGCAAAAATTGGTCAGTTCTCGCGGATGGACGCCGACACGGAGAGTTTCATTTCTACAGCGGAAAATTTAATTTTAAATATTGAAGAGCAGTTAAGGGTTGGATAGAAAGCACTAATTACTGTACCGGGGTGTGTTTTCTCCACGGGCGTGCTCTTGCCAAAGGAGCCGTGTGCTTTTAGTGTGCCCTTTAATTTTTCCTTACTTTGTTTTGTATTCATCCGGTTGTTAATAAGGAACGCCACCGCCACCACCACCGCCATCGTAGTCGTCGTAGTTGAAGTTAGGGTAGGAAATTTCACATACTGCTCTCTCATGTGAGTAAGCACTTTGAGTTATAATGAGAACAAAGTCAAGGTAAGCCCGGAGTTTGAAAGAACCGACTGGGGGAGGTGACTTATTATTTCAAGCAACAATATATTTTAATTAAACTGCATTTTGGATCGTTTTTAATTATGGTCTTTATTAAGGCTAAATACGAGTAGGTTTTTTAGCGGGTGTTTCTGTTTCTGTATTTTTTTTCCGTGCAGAGTTTCCTCACACTCACGAATAAATACACGTATTTTAATAACCACAACCCAGCGGCCTTGATGAACGCTAATGGGAAAAATATTGGCATTGTTTCAAGACTGCACAAAAAATAGGTTGCATTTGAGAGGTAATTTCATGGAATAGCTGCCTCTCTTAACTGTTGGCGAGAGTCCTTGAAATTCATCCTTTGGGATGAATTGGACAGACAGATCGACAACAGCAGACAAATATTTGAAAGCAGCAAAATTGTTTTGATTTTCCACTTCGCATTCCGCATTCTGCACTCCTGGGATGGTATGGAAGGTTGTGTAGAAATCTTAATGCTTTTTTATCTCTGGAACGAAACCCTTAACGTGAGAAATATTGAGTACTTTGCTTTTACTATTTTCATTTAGTTGTTGGTAAAAGGGATTCCTTATTCAAGTGAACTAAAATACACCAAACCCTAACTATGCGTCGTTTCCAAATTATATTGGTTTCGGAGCTGTGTTATTTTTATTTCAATTCAAGTCTTTTACAAAATTACAATACATTGGAATTATGGAATTAAAATACATGGGAATCGTTAATCTAAGGTAGACGGCTAAATGCCAACCATATTAAAGAAAAATTTTGAATTTATTAAGTTTTTAAGTAAAGTTTTCAACGAACTTTCGTTAATTGAACTTGCGTCGTATTTTTTTTTTATTCCAACTAACAACACAAAGCGAAACTCTTGAGCATTTCAAAAAATTTTGACATATTTTAGTCTTTTGTAAAGTTACAAGTAGCACAGTTTTGTATAATATTAACAAAAATTTCTTAAAAAGCTTCCGTTTGAAAGGACTTGTCTCCTTATTCCAAAAAAGGGTTTTTAGAAGTTACCAAACGTAACTTAAACTCCTGCTGAGGTTAATTTCTTGCAGCATGTGTATGTGTGTATAAGGTGATAGTTCTAGAGAACCCAATTATCACTAATTGCCATTTTATTACAACAGCTCTGGAAAGCTAAAAATTAGATTCGATTGGAAATAAGAACCATTCTGCGGCGTTGAGAAACGAAATCAAGTTTTTCACACACATTTGAGATACCTGGCGCAGATATTTAAGGAAGGACTTGCCTAGAGCTCTGCCAAGATCGTACAACTTCGGCAGTAAAATCTGGGATTTCAAGCCTAGCTGCATGGTCTGCTATCCTGTTTCTATCTCTTGTTTAGAGGTTTGCTTTGCAACATAGTTCTTAACTTATTTCTCTTTATTCGCTCATTTCAATTTGTAGTTCAAATTATTAAATTACAAATACTAATTAAACCATTTTCGAATATATCGTATATTAGATGAGTTCCAGAAAACACTGAAAAACATGGTTAGCTGAAAGTGATAGCTACAAAAATGTCGCAACCCATCCCTCAGCTCACAAAATAAAAATTTTATCTTCGCCTTTTCTTTCTTGACAAACAAACGTTCCTCCACTTACTAGGATAGAAAATAAAAGTCGACCGTGCGGATCTAATTTTATCACACCACAGATTTAATTTCATCACACCGCAAAAACTCCTCCGAAAATATTTTAATCAAACTGCGATTACAACTTAAAAAGTGATAAACATTATCCCCGCCTTAACTTTCCGCCAACAATCCCGAAAACCTGCTTTTCCATAGACTATTAAAAAGTCACTCAAAAAGCAAACAGGAACACCATAATTATCCACTTGAGAGCAAACTGTCTATAACGCGATTCTTGTGAGACCAAGAATTTCGCTCGTCGGAGGAGGAACCCCAGTGATTAAGTGGAACTCACAATCCTAATTCCTCATGCATGCATGCTGCATTAAATAACTCATCAGTAACTACGGAAATAACAGGCTTCCCGTCTCGCATTTGAGACCCCGCGTCCGCTTCAACAATTCACAATATCAGATATTGTCGTTGGTGGTGGGAATGGTGGTGATGGTGGTGGTGGTAATTCGTCCCGAGTTAATCCATGTGTGCTGCTAAATGAAACAATCGATGACAGGCAAATCTCACACAAAAAGTTTAAATTACTTTTAGCAAATTATCTGCAACTTTTGATTCTCATCCCCGCACCCAGTCCCACTTTCACGCATTAGCAATTCAGCAAATATGTATGCTGTTGGCTTTTCAGGAACCCGTCAGGCTTCTCGCATGCGGTTCGGCTTCCCTTTGATGCAGCGGGTGTGAGCGCATAAGTTTACTGGAAAACTTTAATTAGAATTACGAAATTTCGATTTGCGTGGTTGCACGCAGATATATGTACATGACTATCTATTAGGTCGGCTGTTCGGCGGATTGGAGCTTCAACGTAATGGGAGCAGGAAATTTGAATAGAAATCAAGACATTTAATTTCCTGTTTTATAATTATGGTAAGTAGGTAAGAACTCGGCGACACTTTCGTCTGCTAATAATTAGAATGCATTCAGCCGTTCGATTCAATTATATTGTTAGCACCACGCATCGTGCCTTAGTTTGTTAGATGTAGAGATAGTCAGAAATTTATTAAGCTGCTAATGGTTGAATGCGTCTGGGCTGCTGCCACTTGGTTGCCGGATCATAAGTCTGACAAATTGATTGTAGGTCGATAACCCTACTCAATGTAATTAGTTATACGATAGTAAGATATTGGTAATTGGAACTAATTACGAAATAAGTCTTTGTGATTTTAATTTAATGTTTTAGCCCTATGCACTCGAGGGCTCCGCAATACAGCCATTTAAAATTTATGTTCAAGCTCGACTATGGAGACAATGCAAATGCATAGGTGATTGCTTCGAGAGGTATCACACTTGAGAACATCAAAAATTGTATTTAATAATCTTGTTTTTTTTTTTTTTGTTTCTTATGTCATCCTTGCATAGAAAACTACGTTTTTTTTTTTAAAAAAAACCACTTGTGGAATTCTTTAACTTTATTAACTCTTATCTGACGAGAATAGTGTATGTCCCCATGAAAAAAAAAAAAAAAGTTTTACATTGTTGGTCCCATACGTGAGGAAGGACTATTCCGGAGACGGTACAACCATGAGTTGTATGAAAACTACCTCAAAGCAGATGTTATATGTTATAAGATCGGTAGACTCCGTTGGGCTGGGCACCAAGCTCGTATGAGCGAAGAGAAGCCCGCGCGGAAAGGCCCTGTGCGGTATAATTCATGGTACAAGACAACGACGCAGACCGCGCTTACGCTGGAAGGATGGCGTAGACCAGGACGCCCGAAGCCTTGGGGTGCCCAATTGGATGGCGTCGGCAAGCGATCGGGATAGATGGAACTGCTTTCTGCGGGAGGTCTGTACCAGGCACCGGTTGTTGCGCCCATTATGATGAATACTATACAATGAAATCTTTCCTTCTTCAAAAAAAAAAAATGCTCGAAGAGTCCAATTTTCTTGATGTTAAATAGAGATAAAGATCGAAATTTTATAATCGCACATCAAAAGCAGGTACCAACTGTCGGGCACGACCGTCGACTACTTATTTGCGTATACTGCCATATGTTTTGCACGATTGCCCTGCTGCAAAGTACAGGTAGCTTCAAATAATCAACAAAATAATGCACCATTGTACTCTCTAAACTTAAATTAATCCATAATTCCATTCGCCCTCTAATTGTTTTTAATTGGAGCTACATCGCGCCGCAACATTTTATGCGAAAAAAAAATTGTACACACTGTTATTATTGAGCGTTGCGCGGATGTACCTTTGCTGAATTTCCTTTGACGTCGTGGAATGTAGAATGGCTTTATTGTCAGAACACGTTGCATTTATTTTAGTTTCATCACTATATAGAATCTTATTGCACTGGATGATGGTGCATTGCCTTATTTGGAGGCGAACCTCAATCTTCTTCTACGATTCTGATATGACTTTTTTCATAAAACACGTCCAAAGAGACCAGCATCGTACAAACTTTACTTTAAAGCTTCTATGGAGCAGGCAAAGACCAAAAACGTTGAAAAAATAGGAAATTTGAACATCAAAAATATTAGGTATACGCTATAGATTTTTAATTTTTTGCTCAACCTTTCCTACCTATTTTTTAGGGTTTCGTCCTAAAAGTAAACCAAAATCCTTGAAGAATCACGTCGGTGTCTGTCTGTGGGCCTTTACATATCTTCAATTTCAAGTTCCTTAGCTAAAGAATGGAAATTGTTTTTTTTTTAAAATGAAACAATATTTCTTAAACATTGGGTTTTAATGCGTCAACATTCAATCCCACAGTGAGAGTTTAACCTGGGGGAAATTCAATGTATTATATTCCAGATCTAAATACATCTTAAAAGACTTTTTCTAATAAATGATCGATTGTTAGATCTCCATGATTGTTTTGTCTGAAATTCAAGCAATCATGCTGTAAAAAAACAGGTTTAGTATAATTTTCAAGTTTAGCATAAGTTTTAAAATGGTTTGTTTATGTTCCTCACAAAACTACAATACCAAACCTTACAGCTCACAAGCCCAGGTAAGCAGCAGCTCAAACCTTCGCTTATAACTCATAACGTGCTTACTTAAAGCTCAAACAAATAATTTTATTATTGTATAACAATGTTTTACCGTAAAACCTTAAAAAAAATCCTTTCCTAAGCTTTGATTAGAGATTCAATTGATTGGTTCTTTATTTTAACAAAACTTAAAACGAGTTTCACCTAATTCCTTTTTACAGGAATCAGTTTTCACGCTCCATTTTGAAACTATAACTAACTCATTCCTGCGGTTAATATCGACTCAGAACGCATGGCTCTTTTACAGAATCTAATGTAGTAGTAGCAGTGGTAGTCATTTTATTTTATTATATTCAAATCATGTACGTAATGCACTCAATGACTAAATTGATTGACTTAAATCTAAAAAACATTTTCGTAAGACAGATATAAAATGGACGTAAACAGAGAATCCTGCGAGGTCAAGAAAACTCTGCAGTTAACTCTTTTCCTTTTAAAGAGTCAACAATGGAAAACTTCTCAAATGCTTTCATTCGACTAGTTTATGTGCCTAAACGAACCATTTGCAACTACCCTTAAAATTTCAACAGACAGTCCTTCTTGCTGCCTGAAACTGCATTCCTGAACTTTAATGTAGAATTACTACCATATTTAAATTAACGTAGGTCATGCGAAGAGATATGTGTCTATCATAGCAAAAGTGTTTGTTATTACGAATATAACATAACAATCCCATCTATTTTATCAGTCCACAAATTAATGAAATGCCCATCAGTTTTAATTAACTTTTCAAATTTATTATTAGATATTAAATTAATCTAAATTTAAATGCGAACAGAATGATTCCGACATGTGCTAAATTTGTTATCAACTGTCAGGTTAGTATTCCCAATATAGGTTAAAATGCTTCACGTGTTTTTCATGATTTTTATTTTTCAAGTTCCACAAAAAAATAGAAAACCAAAACAATGAAACACAAAAAAAGAGTCTAGTAACCATTTTTTGTCTAAATTTTTTGCTGTGTTTGCTCGCTCATGAATTCTATTTTCACAGTCAAAACTCTAATTGAAATTGAAACACGAAAAGGCCGTAATTAGTTGCTCATTAGTAGATCTATCAATTTTTTTATTAATTTCATTTGTGGTTTTAACAAAATTCAACATAAATAACCGACGTAACGATGGATAACCATAAAAGTTGTGTGTAAAAGAGGTGCCAACTTTTCACACAAAGTTGGCATGTGTTATAAATCACACGTTTTGTGGCAAATCTATTTTTACAGCGGCTAACAAGTGACGGGGAATGAAGAGGCGTTGCAGAAGAAAATTTAATCACCATTTAAAGTTTTTATAAACTAGGACACACGTCTCACGAGACTGGCATGAGTTAAGTAACAGCAACATCGATCGCTGTTTTCAAACTATCGTAAAGACCATATGAGAGTTTTTACAGACATCTCACTTGCGACAGCATTCAGACATCTCTGAATTAACCTCCCATTTCGTGGTCGCAAAGATTCGCATTTTAAAGACCCCGATGGGCATGGCGTGGCACATCTAATTAAACGCAGCTCTTTTGCTCTAAGTGCGTCCACCCGCAACACCACCGTTAAGCTAAGACCATCTTATCTAATTCATCAGCCGGCATAGCTCTCTCTTGAAGATCCCTCATGCATAATTTCACATCCGCCATCCTGCCAGCTACAGAACGTAGAACATTTCATAATGCGTCATAATTGCGAATAGTTTTCCAGCCAGCATCAAGTTTTTAATTTGAAATGAAATTTTTTCATCTGACTTTTGCCAAATCAAGTGGCCGAAAGGAGAGCAGCATCGTACAAAGGATGGATTAGCTGAGGGCATCCCGTTTGAGATGGAAAGAAAGTTGTAGCAACAAGCACTTGCGATTATAAATTCCAGAGACAAAAACAACTTGTGTATGTGCGTCCTTCCTTTTGGCGTTGTCAAGGGGTTGTTCCCTGTTTCTCTTCTTTTTTTTTCTCTCTCCGTGCTTCCCTCGGCTACCCCTCGTTTTCCACTCGCATGGTGTTATAATGGGACTGCACAAGATGCTGCGGGTGTGACCCATATTCAACGAGCGCTCTACTCAAATTAGCAAATGTTACGTATGCTTTGAGATCCAAGGGCGCGTGGTAGCGTACCCATGTGTACGGCTGGCTCAAGGCGTAGCAAAAAGGCTTTCGGAGTTCTTACAGTGTTTCTCCTTGGTGCGTGATTATTATTTTTTTTTTTTCATTTTGTGGGCTTTTTGTTGTTGTTGGGTAAATGCATTTTTTTTTTTTTTTGTGGGTATTTAACAAAACGAAGGCTGAACTAATGCAAGTTTTACCCTTCAGATGTTTATTAAAAAATAAAGTTTCATAGCGCAATTAAAACATGCGGCTTATGAGTTTGAGAATTAGTTTGTATTTTAGGGCGAGGGATACTCTGGTTGAGGTCGGGTGAAGGATACATCCGAATCTGAGCTCTGAATGGCAGGCAGTTCACTCACCTAAAGTTGAAGGGTTGTCCTCGTGTGTTGAGGGCTAGTTTTTCGCGTTTACAAAACATGAAACATGCATGTGAATCAGAGACATGCACGGGATGAAAATGCGGAAGCAGACAGAAGCATAAATATATTTAGGAGCAGCGAGAATGTAAATGCGACTAATGCATTTGGCGAAATAAAACTTCAGAGCGCTGACGCATAAAAAATATGCGAGAATGAGAATGCATTGGACAGTTTTGTTAATTTCGTACACAGAAAGCGAAAAGAGTGACGTTTTTGTTGACAATTCTTGTCTTCAAAGTTTCAGACATTCGTGCAAATGACAGAAACAAACAGCTGCAAAATCCCGGCCTCAGTCAATACTTAATAAAGGACTCCATGGAATTAAAACTCATGACGATGATTATTCTTTCCTTTGGTCCTATGGGAACAATCAATCGATAAATTTGGTTCTTAGTTCAACCACACACTTGAAAACTCTTCAAAGCTTCAAAATCTCTCCAATTTCAATACATTGAAAATATATTCCAGGTTCAAAAGAAATGATGTAGCCTGTAGCCTTACAGATGAACATTTTTTTGAATATACCAACTTCAAATTTGATTTCTACTCCACTTGGGTTTAATTCCTAACACAAGCTGCAATTGGTGATCAGGAACTTTCGTTCAGGTTTGGTGCCAGAACTCAAATAATGTGCCTGTTCCCCATGTTTTATGTCATCCAAACTCCCCAGTCCTTATTGGTTTACTTACTTTTATCTGAGCGAATGGAGTTCTAGGGAAAAACTCGTTTTTAAGCTGGCGCCAATATGGAAAGCATCCCTTCAACAATCGTGAACTATCAGAAGATTAGGCGGAGGCTCTGAATTCGTGGAAAGTCCACTGGTCGGTCTTTGCCATCAACATGGGGAGCATGTCTAAGTCTATCCGACCCACACATTCGACGCATCGTATTCCAATAACATCGGAGTCAGAGAAGCGATTCACTGCGTAGACAACAAAGGACTGCAGTGCCACTGAAACTCTATCTCTCAGTTTCAATAACTGTTGAATGGGTGGTTATTGGAAAAGATCTCGTGACAATCTCCAGGACACTGACTCAACAGACACAAGGCCAATTAAACGATACTTCACTGTCCAATATATCCACTGTACCGTACTTAGAAATGAGAGCACATAACATCGACATCGGCTTAACCGCCACTCTCTGACTTCCTCTCAGCGCCAGTGAAGCAAATCCAAAAATCTCACCCCGAAATAAATTGAAATACACTCCAGCTACGAGCCACACCACAAACATCCGAAATGGGTGCTGCCATGAATAAAATATATCTTAATTTACATTCGATTTGTATACTTGACAGCCGGCCGACCTACATTCGGGATGCTCGCCCGCCCGTCCGCCCGTCCGCCCGTCCGACAGTCCGGCCCGTGCGTCTTTGTGTTCCTCTCGGTCGGTCTCTCGGTCTCGCTCAATTTCAATTTATTGTTTGGGTGGCAATGGCAGCCATGGCCAACGTTACGCAAACACTCCCATCCACTCCTAGCCACCTACATAAGCTTTTCACCTTTTATCGGCCATGTGCGTGGTGCTTATTGGTGAAATTTTTGTTTGGCCATGTGGGCTTGGTGTGGCGTCGAAAAAGATCAGAAGGATAACGTGTGCGCAGCACACAGATAAACTGAAAAGGGATTACGGTCGGAGTTTTCAGTTTTCAATTTGCAACCAAATGGTCAACAATTTATTCGGAGCAATTTAAATTTGTGTGACCCCCGGGCATGGTAGCAACACATGTTTGCACTTTCTGGTCTAGGCCCGCTCGCTCTGATCGTCTGTGTGTGCGTATAAATTTTATCGGGTATAAAAGTATTATAAGGAATTTCACAATAAAGTTTCCAGCAGCTTCAAGTTTCTACTACTTCGGGCTGATGTATTGGTGCTTAAGGTTCATTGGCATTTGGGACAAGCAAACTCCTTTGATCTGCAGGTGCATTCTTCTCAACTCGACCTCGACAAGGGTGCAAATTACATTGTCCGCGTTCGTCTCTGGTAAGTTTGAACGTCTATTGTGAACCGAGTATAGGAGTGCTCGCCCTCACTTCATTTGTTTGATTTTATTTATTGTGCCCCTTAAGGACATCAGGATCTTCTTCTTGTAATTACAATTGATTTTCTTTTCTTTGACTGAGGTGCTAATACGTCGGTGCGTCATTATCTGTGTGCGTTGAAGTGAAATATTGCAGTTCATTTGTTGGTAAGATAACGACCTGCATCAAGGCACAACAATGCAGCGGAAGATGCAGAGTTCACATAATGCAGAATAATTAAACAATTTCAAATCTTCATCTGAGAACCTCGACTATTGTTTGTTTGCCTTACTCGCTCCCTTACAACAGACTGTTTGGGCTTAGATGTGGGTGGTATTCACATGTCTTGTGTGTTTTGGGGTGATACTAGTTTGCTAATGAGACAAAATTGACAATGAGTAGATTGTTTCCCATACAAATTAATTTATCTTTTATGGGTACAAATCTGGAGCAGTGCAAAAGTCGAAACAAAAAGATCTTTCGGCCTTCAAAATTTGTAAGACACCACCCATCGACATTAAACAGACAATACGATACTTTCAATCATATAAACTCGTTGCTAAAAAGGACACAGTACCCTTTGTGAAGGAATATGTCTATTTTTATTGAACTACTAGATAAAATTATATTTCCATTGAACACATTTATTTTTGCCCCTTGTTGCACTCTTCCGTTGCACCAAACCCATGCCTAAAGAACAGAACGTCGACTCCCACTTCAGCATTGCGACCTCCAATTCAAGTACCACTTGAAAAATCATCTACCAGGTTGTCGCTCTAACTCGATCCTTGACCTCGTGACTGCATATGCACAAGGATCCACACAAACAATCGCATCAGTGGAGTTCAATGGCAGGATAATTAACCCTTCGGAGCATCAAACTTCGGTACGGTGCTCTTTTCAACGAGACTCAAAACTTTATTGCTTTTATGAATAAGATGCTGAAGAGTTTGTTTATCCTTCGGGATAGATAACTTTCTGAACTTTTTTGTAACCAAAAGTGCCATGGGAAGATAAATCAGCTTTTAGCATAGCCGGTTTTGGAGATGCTCCCATTTAAGAGGGAAAAGAAAAATAACTTAACAAATTTCATTTTGCGAAACCGCGAAATAATCGGGTCATCGGTCGTTTAAGGACGGGAAAACTTCACCTGGTAGCGAAATCAAATATTTCTGAGTATTTAGGAAAGAAGAATTCAAAAGTTTTGATGTGGTTGACATGCATTGGAAATGCCATGTCTAATCGACATTGGAACACTATGTCGATTAGAGTGGTAAACATTAAGTTATCCACAACGGTGCTGAGATTGGTATTCATGGTTCCTGATGCCTAAGGTCCAAAAGGTTCATCACTAGAATGCATAGACGGTGTCGAATCCGACAACTCAGTTAATAATCAAATTTCTTAATTGAATAACTTAATGAAACCAAATCTTTCGTTCTTTCTAGTCCCAACAAAAGATTTCCAATATCTGAGCAGGTTTTTTTTTTAATGACGTTTTATAATTTCCCTTCTCAATGTTATCACCGGAAATTTAATTCAACCAATACCATAAATGTTAATATGACATCTGTAAATATGTTTAAACTCTCAAACGAACTTTGACGAAAAATTCAGAAAATAAAATGGATAAGAAAATCATCCATACTTTTAAAGAAACAGATCTCCCTTGTTTATGTTCACAGATGAATCGGTGATGTTAAAACAATATAGGTAACACATTTTTCAAGATTACTTTATTATGTTCAGTTTTAACAATTTATTATATTCATCCTTTCGGTTCGACTGTCAGAAAACAAGAGCGCGATTGAGCCAAACTCGGAAAGAGAACTCCTTAAGCTTTCGCTAAAATAAATTTGATCTTACATTACAAACTTTTACAAACTACAAACTACTTCATTACAAACAAACAAACATTTACAAACTTTGTTTCTGTTTAAATACATTACACACTTTTATTATAGAAATAGCTTTGCTTTGAGAACAAAAACGACCTAATTTTTCACCCAAACACACTTTTAAATTTGAATGCGAAATCAGCATCAGCAGTGTATTCTGTTCTACAACATTTACACTATTTTTTGTCTCTCCTGTAAAAAAATAAACACATCACTTATGTTGTTGAAAGAATCATTGATTCAGATCTGGTCTTAGCCCCCCTGGGCTACACGGCTATTCTAGGCATCATAAGGGCCGAATTAGGTAGGTTACGAGGGGAAATGAGTTTATTAATCAGGAGATGCCGTTTCCCTCCATGCCAGAAGTTAGCTCGGGTGGAGCTACATATGTTCTCAAACAATTTTAAAAAAAAATCGGAAGTGACTACTATTCGTAACTTTATCTGTTAATAGCTCCTAACTGCTTGCAGAAGCCGTATCAGCAGCAAACTCCAGATGGAATACTTTAATATAGGAATGAGACGAAACAGCTATTATTGATCACTGGCGATAACAGGGTAGTAAGTGCCCTAACTGCCTCTTTGGGAATCACGCCTGAAGGCTGTGGGTGACCCCTTCAATGATTTCTGGAGAGGCTCTAGAGATGATGAGAAAGAGGACATCCCACTTCATCTCATTGTAACTCGGTAGGATTAAGAAATTCGCTCTGGGAAAGTACTTCTTTAGTGATTCAGGTGAATTGGATAATGTAGACGTAAAATGTATTGAGCCAATTCATAAATAGATAGTTTTCCTTCGAAAATCTTGAAATTTATTAATCAATTTTTCAGTTGAATAAATTTGTATAAAATAGTACTATTTATAAATCACTTCTCAACTAATAATTTTACATTGTAAACTATTTTCACTTCTTACTTCTTGGCTTCTTCTGGTTTATAAGGCATGTTTTGACTAGAAGACAATTTAGTTGGGTTTGAATGAGTATGAAGCACTACAATTCGTACGGAGCTGTTAAATACTTCGAAGTCTTTGTCAAAATCTAACTGAATCGTGACATAAATGACTTCCTCTTTTAAAACTTTACGAGTTACTTTTATGAGCTTTACTTAAATAGATTTTACTGTCGTCCCCAACACCATTTCCCTTAATAACTTTTTTAAGCCTTTAAAATTTCATTTGAACTTGAATTGGAATACGTGCATACATCCCGAGTGAATTCAAATATTTGAAATCCATTTTTTCCCTGAATACCAAATAGCATTGTGAAATCATTCAAATGTTAAAATTTTGTGATAGAAACCATTGTGGTTTAAACAATATGAAACGAATACAATAATAAATAATGAATGGTACAAAAACTAGGGGAAAAAGGGTGAGCAAATAGCTTATAAAATCATTTTGAAACTGTGTAAATAAAAACGCATGAATGAAGACAAATAATTTATTTGACTTTTTGTTGCAATTTTAGTTTCGTTACTATTTAATTGGTAGTACAAATCGGTCCTCAGTTCCTTATTCACAAAATAAGGAACAAGCACAAAAGAAGATTTTTAGAATTAATTAAAATATTATTCACAATTTCAATAAGTGAGTTCAGTGAGTTCAATATTAAAATAAGTTCAAGTTTCAAGCTTTCAAGTTGAACTCAACCATGATTAATATAAGTATAGACTTGCCACTTTGCTGGAAAGACCCTTTACATACATACACTTACATTTCATTTAGACTTAAATCTTAAAGTTCAATCTATATGTGATTTTACAATCCCAATTTGAGAATCTAATATTGAGTTTATTAGAAGTAAATGTATAGCCATAATTTTTCCCTTAGGCACGTGCCTCGTTTCCTCATTCTTACTTTTTATTCTTATAAATGAAATAAATTTAGTTTTTTTTTAAACTTACCCTAGTAAAACTCTAAAATCCTCCATCAATCAAGATACTCTAAGAACGATAGTCAAAATTTCCTTATGCGTACAAACAAAAGCATAGGTTAGCAAAAAAAAGGACATTCTTCAAAAATTCCTTTTACATCCAACATAACGCGAAATCAACCCTACATTCAACCATCATTTGAATTCGTTCCACCTCTTCCGCCAACCATCGCATCACACTAGGACAACGCGATAAAGGATCTTTATCGACTATGAATATGGCAATAAAGCCCATAAAATTATGGCAAAAGTATAATAGAACGTTTAAGTGTCACCAATTCAAAGAAAGCGAGTGCCATTGTGGGTTGTGATCCCAGGAAAGGCCATCGCCTGGAAAATTGTACTCAATTGCTGGACATAAATTACCTTATCGAAATCCTTCATTGTGTCCGGCTTTATTGTTGTGAATGTAAATCGTGTCTCTCACCCTTGCGTGTCACAAGTGGTCCAACTCGGATCGCTGGGAGAGAATATTTTAAGCGCTTCCCAACTCCCCAGCGAGCCAGACCGGACCGGGCCGAACTGAACCGAACTGAACTGTGTTGAGTTCCGGATGGTGGATCCACCGCTTTGTTGACTAATTGATTGATTTTCAGCAAAGTGCAATTTGCGAAATCTGTTCAGTTTCCTGTTGACCTGATTGATGTTTATTCATATTCAGCATCCGACGACAGTGACGACGGCAACACACTCACATCAATAGCATGGTCGTGGGGTGGATGGGGCGGTGCAAAGAGCAGGGAGCAGAGGCTGAAATCATCAGCGCCGAGGCGCATAAATGTTTACCTACAGGTATTCAGAGGTAAACGGATTTAACGAGTGGAATCGATTGATTTCTGTTTGCTAAATTATGTACAATCATAAATATGAATGCTGGAGTGTATTTAAATGCAAATATACAAACATCAGCTCGCGGGGGCCGGCTTTTCATCGGGCCAAAGAAGGACGGTGCGACGTGTCGCGACGGTGGCGGTGGCGGTGTCAGTGCCGGTGAAGGAGAAACAAAGGCAAATAGCATTTGATTTTGTTTACAGCGCTCTCGAATTGACTTGTTTAGCTTTGCGATAAATCATCGGGAATTAGATTAACCAACGCAGATGGAGATTAGAATGTGTCAATGATTTTAAAATCACTTAAAATTATATAAATTGCCAGGGGAGTTTCATTGCTGTGTGAGATAGGATTGCATAACTCTGGCCGTGGGACGTATGTGTGTCAATCAGATGCTGGAATTGAAGTAATTTACAGCTTGTGGTTGAAGTAATTAGATGAGCTTAGTGCATTTGAAGCATCTTCCTAGCATCAGTTGATTGAGTCAACACATGGAACTCGTGAGTTACGTGCAAATTAAGGGATAAGAAAAGCTTTAATAACCGCATGAGTATCTTAAATCGTCTTTAAATAGAATTTCCTGCTAAATTGGGGGAGGTACCTAATGCTTAAATACACGCACAGTGAAGGACACAATAGTTCTGGTATCGAACTCTTCCATTCATGAATTACCGCAAAAAAGCCATTGAATTCAGTGCTCTACACATCGTACCTAAGATAATATACACTACAAAAAAATGTAATCGGATTAAGAATGAAAAATCATTGTTGGCCACTTTTCAGACCAGTTTTTGTTTTCGCAGGAAGTTTTTATTATTCTCGACTTTATTGAAGACTTTCTGCGACAAAAAAATAACAAAACTGGCTTGGAAATTAGTCAACAAAGATTTCTCTATCTATTATTTGTTATACACAACAATTCTTACGGGCTTGACTGAAGGCCGAGAATTCATCGAAGCACTTACGCCATTATCTCGAAAATAATTTGTATTGTTTAAAACCAAAAAAAGGTCTCAAAGCCTCCAACACTCCTGCACACTCTCCAAGTTTAAAACGACACACGTGTATAGTCACTTAAGCAAAAAATCCATAAATTGGCAATTACGAACTGCGCTCCAGAATCAGCCCTTGAATATTGGGTCGAATTGGACAGTCATCACTGAAACAAGGGACTATTTCGAGAGTTTAGAAAAAAAAACCTTGAAAAAATAGAAAATAAAAATAGCCGAATAAGTATTTCGAAGTAAAAAAGGATTATGTTATAAATAAATTACCTTCTTTGCAGAAAAAAAAAATTATTCAAAAGGTAGGGTATTAAGCGACCCTTGCATTAAAACTAAACAAAGAAGTTGACGAATGCCAGTGCCTATAATCTTTCACAATGACGGCTTTAACACCTTCTTAGGTAGAAGAAGCCTTCAAAGTTCCATACCTATTTTTAGTAAGTTAGTTCCATTTTGACTAAATCTAAAGAGCTTAAACCTTAACATCAAATTCGTGCACGAATGACTGAGTATTTTTAAAAAAGAAGAAAAAAAATTCATCAACAGCAGTAGACATCTCGACATAAAACAGCCAACTACGGTTGATTCTTAAAGTCTCCTACACCTCCTACCCCAACTCGTGACCTGTTCTTCCAGACTCTTAACGAGTCCAAAATTAATGAACGTATAAGGACATCTTTTAATTATGGCCGGCATATCCTTGTCACAGAGAAACCACAACATATGGGAGCTGTTCCGTCTTCAAAGACAGCAAGCGTTTGGGCATGGCAAACAATGCATTTTTGTTTTAGGGATAGTGAAGCTTGTTTTTGAGTAAGTTAGTTAATTTTTTTTTTGTAAAATTGAAATCTTTGCCTTTTTCTATCATCGACAAGCGCTATCCGAAAATTATTTCGAATAACGAGATTTTTCCATTTGTAACTACACAACGCACTCGAAAAAGACGATTTAGCTCTACAAACTAGATGTCATATTGGGTTGCTGTTATCTTCTTTGTCTCAATATGCTGTTACAAATAAAATTTTATAGCAAAAATTTGGCAGTACCAAAACAACGAAACAAAACTAAAGAGAAACAACAAGAAAAAGAAACAAAACCCCCACGGAAAACATTATTAATTGAATTTTTGAGCCAACTAATTTTTGGAGGAAAAACCACGTTTTTCTTTTTTGTTTGGTCGGTCTTTTTGGAAGAAGAATAAAAATAAGTCTTTTTGTAAAAAGATTGCAGTGTTTTCCTGACTAAAACTATTCTTTTAGCAATCCAATTTCTATGTCGGTGTTTAAATGAAATATATTACACATTAATACAAATTACAAATTGCAAGGCAACTATTTGGAACAGCCTTTCATTATTCATCATTAATGGGGTAACATCCCACGAAGGGCCAGAGCCCATCTTTCCGTGCCTCCACTGTGTTGTGCGCGTTATAATTTTGACACATGTGAAGGGGACCCACAGTTTAGTGCCGGTTCCGAATGGCGAATTACGAAAGCTTTCCGTGACAGAAGTACTCCAGGGAGATTGTCAGTCGTTCGCTGAAGGTGGGGCCGTGAAAAATGTTTATGGTGCTTTTTTTTCCGAGCTGGATTTAAGCCCGCGTACTCCTGCTTAACAGTAGCCGACTAAGCCACGGCACCCACCACGGAAACAACCATTACCTAAATTTTTATTGACTTGCCCAATGATGGACAAAAAAATTATTAAGGTCATTCGATTTTTGTAAAGCACACAAAACAACAGAAGAACTGAAAGAGACTTTAAATGCAAATTTCAGAGAGATAACCAACTTAAAGTTCAAATTCAAGACTTCCAGACATCGTATTTAATTTTCACAAAATTTCCATTAAAGACTATCCAGTGTCTGGCGCATAACTAACCCTTACATAAATTCAATAAGCTCGACACAGACAACAGAGCCTCCTGCAGGCTTCACAGAAGTTACCACCATAACAACCTGCAGAAAAGTAAACATTTTCAAAAGCAGATACTTGCATTATCGATACACATATCTCCCAGTGCACCTTATTCCTCTCCAACAACACGAAAAAGGATATTGAATCATATAAAAAGAAAACAATATGCTAATGCCCAATGTCCAGTGTTCGAATCCATCGGAGAAGTTTCTTCGACCGGTGTGTCTATTCAATACTTACAGATAGGTACATGTGTGACAGGACTGACTCTAAGCCTATTACGTTAAACTTTTGTGTTCTTTTTCAAATGCATAAATAAAAACCAACGTCGACAAACTTCACCCCAATTTTTCATTAAATATGCTAAAAGTAAGTGCAAAGTACCTCCGGCTTAAGTAAAATACGAGAAAACGACACCCTCGACACGGACACACACAAACTTACACAGGAGACATAGAAGAAGGAACTTTGAATTTCTCAGCTCCTGACAATTTATTCAAAAGGGGTCAACTTTTATTCATAAATATTTTAAACTTGTCCATTCCAACTGCAATTTATGTGAAAATTATATTCTGTCAAGATTTAAATGCACATTTCTCACATTCGCCCTGACCACTGATGGGAAACGAAGTCTGCGCTCGCCCGCTCTCCCGCACGTCCGCACGCCGTCGCCCACCGCCTTTGGCCTATTCGGCCAACTTTTCTGGCCTTTTTCCGGCGAAACCAAATCCTTTGGTTGGCTTAGGAGTGGCGTTGTGGGGTCTTGGACGCTCACTAAAATGCGATAATTTAATTTCGTTCCTGCATCCCTGCTCTGTTGAGATCCTGTTTTCCCTTAATACCCCACTCCCACAGCTATGTACCATTTTAATTTTCCCTTCGACAGGCATGACCTTAAAGCTTTTTAATCCTTAACTTTACGATCTAAAAGCTGTAAAATTAGCTTTGATTCCACAGTCAAGTGGCATCTGAAGATTACTCTCCACTTAGTTTTCCTTAATTTTCTTTTTAAAGAAATCCCTCTTGACGTTGCCGCTACCGCTGCGCTGGGGGAATACTATGCCGGCAACAGAGGACAAAGATGGACAGAAAAGTTTCGCTAACTTCAACGGCGGGTGGATAGAAAACAAAAAAAAAAAAACGAATACAACGGACCGGCAGGAAAATCTACGAGGAAAAAACAAACTTCAAGCACAATCTTGAAGAATTAAAGAATCGAAGTTTTAATGCCGCTGCAACTTCTTCAATTTTGTGTTAATTTTTCAAGTTGGTTTTAATAAAAACTTTCTGTAGGTGAGATCGAACAGAGGGACCGAACTGAGTCCATCAGCAAGGTGGGGGGAGTTTTTTTTTTAAGAGGGAAGTTGATCCTTGCGATAAAGACACGGGGAATAGTCTTTTGTTTTTCTGTCTACTGTTGCGTTGAAAGAACATCCGCACAATAACTCATTAACACAGAGCAGTTCCGCGAGGTGATGATTAGAACGGAAGGAGTTATTTCCCTTATCAATGGGGGTGCACCAGCCACCAACAGCCGGCTGTTGCAGTAGCTGAGCACACAATAACAAAGTGGTGCTCGTTGAAAACCACCGCAGAACACAAAATGCATTTTGCTTCAATAAACTTCTATCTTCAACGTATCCGGATCCTTCAACACGGTCGGGTAATTTTTCAGGAAAAAGAAAATCGGTTATGGAAGGATAAAAGTTCAAGCTAACCAACTCGTTATGGTCCTGTTCTGCCGCTGTCTCACTCGTAGTAGTAACCCTTAAATTTGTTTGTTCAGTGAGGGATGAAAACGATAAATTTTCTTGAGGTGTCGTATTACGTTCATTTCGATGTGCGGTCGATGTTTTTGGGGTCTCCCTAGTCAGACCCACAAAAAAGAAGAAAAAATCCGCACGAGTATTTGCTCTGTATCTGAGTCTCCATGAAATGTACCAAACTGAAGTGTCATCGAACATTAGATGTATCTATCACTTGTCCTACTCAATGACTCTATTGATGTGTGTTTGCCTTTTGGGTTTCGCTCTAATTAATAACCTGCCAGAGCGAGGGTGTTAATGAAAATGAATCAACAGAATGTTATCGATTATTTTTGGCACACACATCCCTGTGTCGTTTATCATAGGACTTTCGTATTTTGTGCCGATAGCTCAATAATTAAAAATAATGTATAGGATGACTTTGAGTCTCTGTGGCCAATTATTTTAAGGGGTGTTACTACCCACCAACCTTGCTAAGTCATTGGCTCTGTGGTACGTTTGCGTTTCTCATGAGGGAATTCGAATTTCGTTTTCATTCAATCGAAGGCTCTGGAGCATTGATCTCACTTAAATTCGGTTAGAGATTTGTCAGAGCGACAGGTCACAGGGGATCAGAACTGGGATGTGAAGAACTGGTTAGGCTTACACTTCTCTTGGGACTTATGTGCTCACAGTAATTGCTAAAATTCACAATTTGGAATTAATGTGCTGAGAACTCTGACTGCCATCCTTTTGAAGTGGTGGAGTAAGAAACAACTGCTCCTTTGGAAGTCCCTAAGTGAAATAGGGCGTCGGTACATTTGGGAGAAAGTTTCAGCTGCTTTTGGTGGATGAAATTCGCCCAGAAATGCTTAAGGCGGGAGGTAGAGAGGGAGTTTTATGGCTCTCTCGTATCATTAAGGTGGTCCGGGAAAGCGGCGAGACGCCTGGCGATTGACAGACTGAGGTGCTTGTCCCTCTTTTAAAAAAGGCGGATGCTTCAATTATAATGGCATATCTCTTTCAAGTCTTCCCGATAAAATCTACGCTAACATGTTGGGGGCGCGTTCTAGTGCTATTGTCGAATTCAGGATGGAGGTCGAGCAGTGCAGCTTTCGTCTTGGCAGAAGTACTACCGACCAGCATTTCACTGTAAGAATGGTACTTGGGATGGCTTGGGAGTATGCCAAACCAATCTACAATTGTTTTGTGTACTTAGAAAAGGCGTATGATAGAGTCCATCTCGGAAACTCTGGGATATTTATATGAAATAAAGATTATTATTATTATTATTATTATTATTAAGTATTTCGGAGCCTTGTTCAAGGATAATGAGATGAGCAATACTGAACTTTCCTGTGGGATTGGCCAAGCTGGAAAAATTTTGAAACAGCTTGGAAGATATGGTCGAGCTTGGTGTGAAGACCAAATTATTGGTGTTTAGCTCGGTATGTGTTCTAACATTCACCTATGGTCATGAACATTGGATACTGATAGAAAGAATAATATAGTAATAATAAGAATGATGAGTTAGAGTCGTCGGCGGAGGATCGGGTTGCCTGGAGATCTCTCCTGTGTGCATTGCCTCCGCGACCCCATTAGTGGAACACGCAGTCAAGAAGATACTGATGATGATGACAAAACCATGCCACAAATTGACTCCGATTGAAGCTGAAATTTGTCCGGACAAACATCTCCTGCTCTTCTAAACAAGTTAGATGTGCGAACGTTTCGAAACCTCTGAATCTAGTTGACCCAATAGGTGTAGTCCTGTCCTTAAATGAACCTATTATTGTTAAAACAACTTAAATGGCATTTTTATTTTTTTTCAGGAGAGACCAAAAACAGAATTTGAAGTAGAACAAAATATACTTTTAACGCTTCAAATTTGAATGTATTTTAGGTGTCCAATTATTTTTTTTTTTTGCCGTCAACCCTAAGCTCGTCTACAAACAGAACAACAACGTATTAAAAGCGATTTTTTAATGAAGATTTTTCTGTAGCTTTTCCTTCAAATTTTTGGCAAAAATCAATAGTGATATATTTTCTTGTAATTTGTAATGTTTTTTCAGTAGTAAGGTAGCTCATACCACATCTCTGTAAATTGTGCAATGTAGTTCTAAGGAACATTTTAGCTACAATAAAGAAACTAAATATAAAAAGTGATCTCGATAAAGGTGTTACTTCTGTTGTTTTAACAATAAGCGATTCAAATGCAAAGCAAAAATTTAAAATCGAAGTACCGTCCATATCTAACAAAAATCGATCTAATCAACCGCGCCTAATTAAAGGTAACAAATATGTTAATAAAATTTCAAAAACTCAAATCACGATATCCCTGTTCACCAAAAAACAAAGTTTTGTGTTACAATTTTAGGATTGTGGAAAAATAATCAATTTCAGAATAATTACACCAAAAGCAGAATCAAAATTACAAAATGATGTAAATTGGAAAACTGTGGCCATCATCAGTAGAGAGAGCTTCTAGTGCTTCGGCCACGAATGCCGAAATCCTTCAATCCTTCAAACTGTGCCGCAAACTTGATGTCCTACCACAAGCACACATACAAATTGTGGCCAGCGCTATGATGGCCACATTTTAATGAAGTTGCCCACTGGAAACCCGTTCGGTGTTCTTTTATCTGCGCACGTGTCTGTGTGTATGCGCACATTTATTCGTTTTAAATTAGACTCCACTAAATGTTCGCGCTTTACAAATGCGAAACGTAATTGTCCGCGAAAATATGCCCTGGCCCGTACATACATGAGCAATTTAATCAGGAATTTCATTATGCAATATGTTGCGGCGACCTATTTAATGCAATGGCGACGGAATGGATGGAAGCCATTCGAACCTATGAATCTACCCATCGAACGAGCTATAGAACGAATTTTAATTTAGTTGGTATTTGTGTGGGGTCGCATTAAAAAAGATCGTTTAAATTCATTAAATCACTGTAAAGGAGGAAATTGCGTATGGGAAAATTACCTATGGCCGAAGCCTAGTGCGTTTAAATCGATAAAGTTCCTGCGGTTCAGTGGATAATGTTTGGAAATAGGATTTCCTCTTCAACTGCACGGGTATTTTTGTGAGTGAACTCGTAAAATTGTGTTCATCCGGTAGTTTTAGATGAAATAATATATGTTGCATACCCAACAGGGGGGGGGGCTGGAGTGCGAGGAAATGATTCAATTGACCGAGAAAGGCAAATATCGTTACATTAGGCAATTCGGTTTAAATGAATAATCATATGCCTAGCAATGACATTTCCATGAGTGTATTTTGGCTTGATATTGTATTTGTTGTGATAGTCAACTGCCGGGAGACTGACCTGCAGCAGGTCACCCTCAATTGCCTTCATTTGGCCTGAGGTAAATGCTGCCACCAGTAGAATCAGGCTTATGTACGAGTGTTTAAATGATCAAAACAGTACTGTGTTTTTGGTTGAAAAACTTGGAGTTGTTGACTTTTATTTTTTTAGGCCAGTTGAGTTTTAGACCATGGTACCCACTGGGTAGCATAATCAGTGAATATTGACGATTCAATACTTTTGCTTCTAATGCAAGAGATGCACTCAAAATATGTGTACATATGTTAGTTAATTAGCTATGCTAAAGATTTTTCAATATATTTCTTCATACTTCACTGGTACAGTTGTTGTTAAGTTTACGCTGGGTCTCCAAAGTTTGTTGTCTGTTCCAAGTGTATTTTGTCTAAATCACCATCAATTCTTGTGACTTTTTTATGTCATAAAGAATGTTAATATAAAATTATATCTGGATCCAAGTAAAAATCACACGACGCAATAGATGGTGCAACTGGAGCTGGGGATATGATACTTGCTCACCTTTGGACCAACACGAAATATTAGACCAGTTCCAAAATTATTATTTACCAGAATAACATTTGATAACACGATTTATTACAGTGGCACACAATTTAAGAGCTCTTCTGCCCTAATTTTGGGATTCATCTGTCCACCCTTTCCCTTTCTCGACGACGCGCCGTCGCGACGCCTTGTTTGTTGAAGTTGAGTGTTGACTTGAATTCAGTCTTCCGTAAAAATCCTTTTTAGTAAAAAAAATCCTTTTTTTTTAAAGTTGTCTTGTTTTCTTGCTATTCAATTGGTAGGCACCATTTCGATGCTTGTTAACTTATTTGCATGTCATACTCGAAAACTCTCGTCGGTTGCATGATTCGTTTCATGAATGCAAGCAAGAAAAATGTACTAGTTTTCTTTCACATTTGAAAAGAATTCAGCTTTGTTGCAACACGTTATGCACAAACACATTGACATTTTTTTTAAAACAATTTATTACATTTTCAACGCATTCAAATAAAATCTTTATTTTTTTTTTATTTATTTATTTATTTATTTTTGGTTTTATTGATATATTTGCTTATTTATCATTTTTGCTCAGATATTAGCTAAATCTTTAATGCTTTTCTCTACCTTTTTTTTTTCTTTGTTTATATATTGACGTTTTTCTTTCATTTTCCTCAATAAACCTATTCTTATTTTCTTATAAATTATCAAAAATTGTTCTTCAGTAGAAATCATAAATATCTCTGTACTTTTTTATGTAAATTGTGAGACAACTACTGTAACCTTTATAACGAAATAAATAAAAATCTAAAAAAATAAAATCTTTAGTTTGCAATGAAGGATGGGACATATATTAGTTTCTTTTTAAACTAACTTATACTAACTTATACTTATATTTAAACTAAGTTATACCCTGTCACAGTGTGTGTTTAAACTAATCTTTTGGTTTAAACTTCCGTTTAGAAATTTTTCGGTTTCATAGTACCCGTTTAAACAAAAAGTGGAGATTATCTCGACGTTTAAGTTAAACGACAGAGTTCTCCCGTTTTAACTTCGGTTTTAGTAGTCGTGTTAGTTGCGGTGATTCGAACCACTTTTCAGATTAAATTCTTTGTTTTTCTAGGACTTTTTTCAAATCTCAAACCAAATTCAAGTACTAGAACCCAAATTCTCTTAATGTCGTGAGATTTTATAAAGCAATGGCTTCAATTTTAAATTATATCCCCACTTTCTTTTATAGCAAAAATTACTGTGTCAACCAGACAGATGTAATTCATATTTGGGAAGATAAAAAAAAAATTAAATATTGAAAACGTATCTCCAAAGTGAGTGCTGTGTAACACTGTATTTTTTTAAACGAACTCGGATTATCAGCCATCTTGACGGTGCTAATTGGCTGTTAATCCTTTTTTTGTGGATAACAGTGAAGGAACGATATAATCCCAATAATCCGGAAACAATTCAGCCTCTTAAGGCCAATATCAATCAAGCAGTCCGTGAGCTACAGCCCGAAACCACCGTCTTGGAAAATTGGAGTAACAGAATGCGCTACTGCGAAGCCAGCCGACGCAGTCACTTGAACGAAGTTGTGTTCCATAATTAATGGTAATGTCTGCTCTTACTAATAAAGCCATAATGCATGGACCAAATTTAATTTTGTTCATTTTAAATAAAATAATCTGCGCAACAGCCCATACAGAGCCAGAGCATAGCTTGTTCGCGCCTCCACTGTGTTGTGCACGATATAATTTGACATAGTGAAGGGGACCTACTGTTGTAATGCCGGTTCCGAACGTCGAATTGCAAAAGCTATTCATGAAAGAAGTACTCCAGTAGGTTTATCGGGGTTTTATGTCATATATCTGTGCAAACATAAAAAAAAAAAATTTTCAAAACCAGTTCGAGTCTGATGAAGAGTGCATTTTACTATTTAGCGAGAAGATCAAGATTGGAATTAATTTCATGACTCCATTGTTTGCCAGTCACTGATAATCTTTCCAGAGTACTCCCGTCTTAAAAAGGCAGTCGTTGGAAGCATATCTCGTGTCGTCGTTGGATAACATATTTATAACACGTTAAAAGTAGTGTTTTGATTAGCCTCGAATGGTCTTGTAAACATGAATCATTCGAAAAACAGAGACCTGGTTCTGTGACTGATTACACACTTCTGTTGCGTCGATGCATAGTTCTTTCCTGACTTTTCTTTCTCTCCAAAAGATTTAATTTATTAAAAGGTATCTCCATAAGGGCTTCGTTATTCCTTTGGAACGAAACCTTAATTATGAATATGATTTGAACGAAAAAATAAACACGAAACAAGCCTTCGCACCTTCTTCGCCTGCATCCCCGGTGTAAGCAGTCATCAATCACAGTTACATATTTTCATTTTACCCACTCCCACTTTTCCACTCCAACAACACGCCAAGTTTCTAATCGCCTACCAGTTGACCAGCTTTGAGTCCTTCCCTCGTGCGGGCGTCTTTCTTTTGAACTCCTCTCACATCCGATCGAGGGTCGGCCGATGAGCTGCTGGTTGCGATTGCTGAATGCAGTTCAGCCCTCATCTCGGATGCACTCCCTTAAACCTCATTCTCCGTCTCCTCACCACCTTTTGATATCTCAAAAAAAAAAAGAAAAAAACATCCTTCTGTCGATTCATCAACATCCTATTATCAACCCCAAGTCGAATATCGATTACTCAGTGATTGACGATTGAGAACTTGCGTAAATGAGGGATGGAAAAAAAAATGAAATACTCCATCCAAAGTAAAAAAAAAAAAGGAAAATTAAACGAGTGAAGCTCTCTCTGCTCATGATATTCGAACACTACTTTGTTGACATTGTGATTGATGGCTAACAGATAAGCAATTACAAAATAATTAACCCGACGTTCCTATCACCCCCATTATCAGGCTACATAATTTTTTTCTCCCTCATGTCTCTCTGGTCGTTTTCTCATTTGGACGGGTCTTTTCTTTTTTTTTTGGTTTGCTGGGCAGAAAGTGGGAATATGTCGGAAGGACGGCTAATTGTTACATTTGCATCTGTTCTTGTTCGTGGGCGTTGGGAGTTAATTGGAACGGAGGTACGAGCACGAGTATTTATTTATCTTTTTTTGGTGTAAAAAATATCCGAATAACATTCAAAAGACTGCAGGCTGAAACATTTGGCTTCATAAATGCTTTTGGCGAAGTCATCACTGCAGTAAATTGAACAAAAATAACTTTTAACCTGAAGCCAACTAACATTCACTTGGAAAAATTCTGTATCAGCGCTTTTTTTGTATTTTGAGAGGTTAACTTCCGACTGGAGAGAACATGAGGTGATACCATTTTATCATTCTGCCTGTTACGTTTAAAAAAAATATGTTGGTGTGTTTTTAACTGTTTAAGAAAAACTATCTGAGTAATGATTGTAGTTGTTATTCAATTTCAACCGACTGACAAAAAAAAAGTCGACAAACCAAAATACAAGTTCGGTTATACACATCAGAATAACAATGTCCTGTTCAATGAAATTAAATATTAAATCAGGCTCGCAAATTAGTCAATAAACATTCTTGTAAGCGGTTTCCCATTAAGCGTGAATCGTTGTTGAAATGGCATAAAGAAACTTGTGTGGGAGGTATTAAGGGCATTCACTTGTAATATTTATGCAATTGGACTCCGACATATCCGCAGAGGCTTCTTACGTTTTTTTTTTTGTTGCTGCATGGATTCATGTGAATTTGACTGACATTCTGGGTTTTGAGGGAATTAATCGATTGTAGTTCATTGGCCTATAGCCTCAGAAAATTGCAGACCTCAGTCATTCTATTTTGATCGCAATTCACCTCACCTCAACGAAATATTGTCCTACCACTAAATCGTTAGTCCAAATTTTGTCAATTATTGTGTTGTGTATTTCGTAACCTCATAATGGCGGAACGACACGTTGCTTGCATCCATTTGACCAAATTAAATTGGTTATCATTGGTCAATTGCGCTCACATTGAGCGGTGGTATTCAGAATGATGGTTCGACAAAGTCATTCTTTAAAAGGTCGAGACCACAAATGATGTCAACCTAAAAACCTCTCTAACCAGCAGCTCTTAGTTGATACATTGCCACCTGGTGAGCCTCGTATGGGTTGTGTTGGTAAATTTCGTTTATTAATCTAAATCTAGTTCAAAACTACGTTGATTTGGAAAAAGGATATAGAATGCCTGTGGAAATATTTTTATGGTTACAATCCTATTTATAAATTATGTGGAAAATGATATTCACATACATTTCATTTATTTCATGTATAAACGCATGGAATGAACATTCCGAAAATGAAAATAACCCTCGCTTTCTAAGCTTTGGCTAAAGGAAGTTGAATCTGAAAGAAGACAGATTCCTTAAGGAATTGCTTAGTAAACTCCGGCTTGGGAAATTCGTACATCTTTAGATTGAAGTTGGTTAATTAATAATCAAGATTTAAGTTACAATTCATTCAATGCTATTTCTTTTAAATTTATTTATTTGAAATACGAACAAAAACGCAGTTAAGTGTTTCGTCCTTATGAAAGTGTTTGGGTACAAGTTGGAAAACATTTATAAAAGCCTTCGAGCCAAATACAGCTCCTTCTGACTACCACCGATAGTTCATGGCTTAACTAAGAAGTTTAAACGGTTTTTACTATGAATTCGAGAACAATTGATTTTTTAGTTGAGCTGTTGTTCCATCCTAAAATGGATTTCTAACCCCTAAAACTGACTCCACCAAAGCCTCGCATGCTTAAACAAACAACAATAGGTTTAACATATTGTGGTCACCAAACTAGCACATTGTGAAATTAATAAAAACTTCACATGTATCAAAATTGTAACGCGCACAACACAGTGGAGAAGCGAAAATCTGGGCTCTGGCCGTTCGCGTGCTGTTACGCCACTTATGATGATGATCATAAAATTAGTTTGTTTTAAAAGTATAAAAACAAGAATTCATTCTCATATTATGTTGGACACGTTTTTCATTTTATCACACGCCTTATCATGCCTTCCACTAACTCTTGGCGTCGACGTGAGGATGCTATTCTATCCTTCCTCTGGTAAATTGACTAGTTTCTCAGTCCAACCTGCTGCTCTTCATTGCTGTACAGATTTTCTATTGAATTAACATCAGGACTCTCTCAGGCAATGACTGAAGTTCTGATTTGGCGATCACTATAGCACGGCTTCACCAAATGGAAAATGTGCTTAGGATCATTATCATGTATGAAGGATTTAACATTGCCCTCCAATATTTCTTTACACTTAAACTAGTTTATTCGTTACTCTATTTTCACGACAGGCCCAACACCATGCCACGGAAAGGCAGCCCACGCCATGGCACACCCTCCACCATGTCTTACCATTTACCGCGCTTCATAGTTTTTACTTCGTAGTGAGCTAATTCTCTGACCAACACTATACGTTGTGTTTTTTACTCCTAGCTGACGACGTAAAGCTAGTATTTGGTGCATCCGTTTTTGTTGCTGGTTCTGTGCACCAAATGGTCCCAACAGGTCTGTATCTGCAGCTCTCCTCTACACTCCGAATGTTAAACGGTTTGAGAGCCTCAATATGAGGCTGAATGGGTTCCAGCATTCGGTTTTACCTTAGACAACCGTTCTTATGGTTCTTCACTTAACTACAAGAAACGTATAACTCTTTCAATTGAATACCGAAAAGACTCAATTTGTGTTCCTCAAATATTTATTCAAATTCTTAATAGGGTAACGCCTCGAACAAATGAGTACAAGTAAAGAACATGGTTGAAATGCAAATTAACGATTTTTGATGTGGAAATTGTTTGGGGCAGCCATTTCGCGGTAGAGCTATAATATTAGGTTGTCAAATATCTTCCTTCCGCCTTTTTGTCTTTTGAATTTTCCGGCTATGCACAAAGCGCTACAGAGGTCGTATCCAAACTAATCATGCATAGCGTCGTTTTGTAGGATATGTCAAGACCTTCCAAATGATATATTGCCAGATACGAGCTCTGTAGCGCTTTGTACATAGCCGGAAAATTCAAAAGACAAGAAGGCGGAAAGGAGATATTTGACAACCTAATACATACCAACAAACCAGAAAGAAATAAAACATTCTCATATATAACGCATTTTTTCGTTTTTCTGCTGTGCCAGTAATGATTCCCCTAAATGTACAGCATCCATGACATGACAGCCAGATCAACGCTAGTCGAGAAATAATGTAATGTGTTAATTTATTTATTAATTTCATCAAAGGATGTTTATCTTTTGACTACAATATTTTTAAAGAAAACTTAAAATTATTCTTTTAAATAAAACTCTATTGATTTGATGGTCGACTTCGTGATAAATTGAATTGTTTAGCAAGTGCATCCATGCAAATCTTAAATACCTACCCTTTAAGACGATTATGAAAAGAACCGAAACGGTGGTAAGGTAACTTGAACAAACGAAAGGATGTTCGGGCGAAAAAGAAAATCAATTTGCTTCTGGATCGATTTCGAATTTATTGAATGGATAGTCCCGCTGACAATAATTATTGTGATATTTTAGGTAGCCACAAAAAAACTTAATTGTATGGAATTTTGTTTGATTTAAAGTGAAGATTGATGTACGGGTACGTCTGTTATTGCATCCACACTTTTAGAGGGCGGACGACGGAAGAACTGCTCACTCTGCTTTGAAACCTCAATTGAAATTTTATAATGACGATATTTCACAATATCGTCCCTCAAAATAATAAATATCCCTCAAATCGTCTGTTGAAGCGGTTTTGTTCTCTAGAGACTTCTCGTTAAATCTAGTAGGTGAAGTCAATCCGTCGCTGTAAAAGTCATACTCATGGCTGTACATTAAAACAGTTAGAGTCACAGCCTAGTATGAGAGTTGGTGGACGAAAAAAAAAACACAATATACTTTAAATTGAAGCAAGAATTGGGAAGATAATTAGTTTTGGTGCCGAATATTTGCAAACTTATCGACCAATCAACTCAATTGGAATCAGGAAAGGGCTATTTTGTCACATACAAATGAGCAAGACAATAAGATAAATGATTTAATTCTTGTCAAATGTGAGGCACCAGCAATACCCCAAAGAATTTCTTAATTCATTAGCACTTCCTGGCACTTCCACACAAACTAATGCTAATCTTCTTACTTTGAAGTTTCAGATAATTAGTACTGCTGTACGAAGTCAGGACAGGCTGCTAGTTAAATAATAAATCTGATATCGCCTTCGCGGGTGCTTTGTGGACTTTCAAACGTAACTAATTCTGTGGAAAAGCAACTAATTCGACGACTTACAGACATTGATTTCAATATATCAAGAAATTTTTGTAAAGGTATTAATATTAATTTCTTAACCTGTGCTTTTAGATTTTAAATATTATTACTATTTTCTGTAGTCCTTAAAAGACGAAATAAATAAACAAACGACCGCTTGAATGATGTGTGTAGCATGCGCAAGACTGACAGTTGCAGAACAGACTTCAATATCACTGTTAGTGAAAATTTACAAGAGTTTTTGTAAAATAGAAATTTACTTTTGTACCGAAAACTGTTCTGTATTGAACACTTGTTTCTTTAGCTGTTCAATACAGAATGTTTTAAAGTAAACTTAGTTTTTAGTACAATAGTTTGTAAGCAATATGTCCGCCAAAGTGCGGAGTTCATTTTTAGGTTATAACTTCACTTGACATTGTTAGCTTAGTTCTTTATTTTACAATTTTGCTCATTCTTTTGACATTATTGTTTTGGATGATTTGACGAAACAGTAAGGGTAAGAAGAAGAACATTTTCGTACACCGAAGAGGCTAAAAACTAAAACAATCATGTGCTCTTAACTTATTAAAATTGCGAAAGATGGTCAACAAACGTTTCTAGAAGATTTAATTTTTAATCATGCTGTGTCCTTAACCTTGCCCGTGTAGGCGAATGATAATGCCAGTGATGGAGTTATAAACGTATGTTCTGCATCATAACAGTCGGAGTCGGCGGGTAGAATCATTCATTCGCTTACATATCTAGCACGAGTAAAGGACTCGTGCCTTACTGCAAAAACACGCTTTCAGGAGAGCAGTTGGTAGACAAAATAACATTTATGGCCTTTACAGACGAAAGACAGACTTCCCCATTGCGCTCTCTCACGTGAGTCCACCAAAGCTTAATAAAAAATTCACAATGAACAATTCCGTGACAAACACACCCCATTGAATTATTTAAAATCACATTCTCGCCACTTTCATACCTCATGCTCATTCGCCTGGAACAAGTAAACAAATTATTAGATATTTTCAAATATTTCACTTGGTCATTATTGACGAATTAATTACAATTCCCTCCTCAAGACGCGCTCAAGCGCATCCAACACGTTAGCAGTGCGCTTAATCTCACACAAAGTCATTTCCATGCCGCAAAAGAACGCCAAACGAACGTTGCGCTTTAATTGATTAACGAGTTCTATCAAAAAACCAACACCGCTTCATTGTTTTCGACTGACTCGAGTGACGGCAACCGAAAAGCAAGGCCAATTTTACCCAACAAACTCTTTGCCAACAGCGGTCTTCCACGAAACGAAAAACCGCCCGCTCTATGCTTGACTAGACAGCGGAGGCACCAAGAACAACCGCCAAATTTCGACATCGGTCCGATTGGTTTTGGTATAAAAATGCAAGCACTCCATCGGACTAATATCAGTTCCTCCACAAATCCCACATTAGAAAGTTAAGATGAGTTCACTGAAGGGTCTTGTTGTCCTCGCACTGGTGGGATTTGTTGCAGCGGGATATCTTCACGGAGGAAGCAGCTACTCGGTGGTGACGAAGCACGAGGCTCCGCACTATGGTGGATACTCGGGACATGGATATCAGGGACTGAGCCTGGGAGGATCCTCTGAGAAGTACTACGAGCCAAAGCACGAACCTGTGAGCTACCCTAAGTACACATTCGACTACGGAGTGAAGGACTCCCACACCGGTGACCACAAAAGCCAGTGGGAGAGTCGCGATGGTGACCATGTTAAGGGTGAGGCTTGAGATTGGGTTGCACTTGGGCTTTTTTATTGACTTTCGAGTCTTAGGTGGATATACTTTGAAAGAGGCTGATGGGACTACAAGGATCGTGGAGTACACGGCCGATGGCCACTCAGGGTTCAATGCGATCGTGAAAAATATTGGGCATCCAGTCCACCCCCAGGTTTACAAGAAGGTCGAGAGCTACGACAGTGGACTGCACAGTGGCGGTTACGGAGGCAGTTTGGGTGGATATTCGGGAGAACATGGACTCGCCAGCAGCTACGTGAATGTCAAGCATCTCTAAGAAAACCTTTGATGTGATCCAAACCAACCAAATACTATGAAAACATACATATGTAAATATTCCTTTCTACGCAATAAATCGGTGAAAGATTGATGCAAGTTCACTGTGCATAATGTGTTTTTGTAATTTAGTGTAATTTAGAGATTTGCACATTTCGTTTTTCTGAGGGCACTCCAGTAACATCTTTTTTTCTTTCTGCACCTTCAGTCAGTCTTGTCCAACAGCCAGATCTTATAGTAAGATTCTGTGGCCACTACTAGCATGTTTTAATAAGCTTACAGGCCTGAGATGAAGCCATAAAAAAGCTGTTTTAAATCATGTGAGCAAAAAAACAATGACTCAATTAGATCAATTGATTTTCCATGGCGTAAGGAACCAACGTTTATGTATAGCTCATCTGAGGTAGTTACCCGGAATGGCTAAAAAAAACTCGGCCAGAATGACAAAACAGCGAAATCCCATGCTTATCATTTTTATTGCAACAAAAAGGCAATCCAATCAAACCCACGGCATAATCGCTTTTTGAACATGATAAGGAAGTTTATTAAACACATTTAGATCTATTTTTATTTCCCAAGGCATATTTTGCTTATTTCCCGAAAATGAGCTTCATCGTTGAGAAAAAAGACTACAAAAAAGGATGCAAGGTTTGGAAGTGATTGTACGACTTCAAATGGTTACAAAGACAGCAAGTAGTTGCCATTGATTGAAAGTGACTGTTAAGAATTAATCAATTGATTACTATGACACGTTGATGGCAATCATCTTTTTTCAATGGCGATTCGAAAAGTCACAATCTCAATATGAACTCGATGAATGCGGTGTATTAATTTAACCCATTCACCCCCATTGTTCTTTTCAAATGTAAAGTACAGTAAAATAAATCATACAAATGGCTATATAAATTCAAATTAAAATAGTATGTATAGTCCCATTATACTAAATAAAGTACAGCTTCATAACCAACAACGTACATTTTTTTCAAAAACCTTTTTTTTTAAATTGTATTTTAACCTCAATAAAGAGATAAATATTATCTAAAAATATTTTTTGCAATTTTAAATATCTATACTTGCGAGTTAATGGGTTAAGCAAACACAAAGTAGATCAGCACATGAGTGCTCATATTTTACTGTCGCTCCTCGCAAGTTTGGTTGTTAGGTAAGCTGGCTTACAAATTTTAATAGTCAAAAACCGACAGCTTCGAAGATGATGCAACCAATCAAAACGGCAATCAATCAAACATAATTTTTCAGTCCATCAGTCATTGGCTGGTTATGTCTTCCGTTTGAGACGATTGCTTACTTTTGTTGAACGTAAAAACTTAAAAAAATTAATTTTCTAAACGCTTATTCACCGAACTCTTCTTATTTGTTCATCTGCAACGCGCATTGTTTTTTTATTCTCCTATAAGATCGATGTGTCTTATTGAAAGCGGGCAATAATTTCTTTATTTTTAAAAAGGATCTCAAAAAAAAGGTCGCTTAAGACCCATTCAGACTAACCCATTCCTTTTGTGTTTTGTTGGGGACTCGCTTGAGAAAAAGTAAACCTTTATAGAATCACTTCGGTATCCGTCTGCCTGCATGTCTTTATGTGACTTGTTTTTAACTTTTCATTCCAAACGAATAACGAAAAATCACTTCAGTGTCCGCCTTTTCTCTTGTCTACCGCCTTTTTTTAATTCGTCGTTTTAATTCACTGATCCTGGTCTTGTGTAAAGCGATGCAAGTAGAAAACAACCATCTGAAACAACAGCTTTTGATTACGGAAATCGAAAATCTTAAAGATTTTGTTTCGGCTTAAAAAAACGCAGAAATTGAAAAAAAAAAAGTGTGCATTTTTATGTTTACTTGCAACAATTAGTTCCGCTTACCAGATGTACCCAAAGCTGTTTCTTACCAGTCAACAAACTCGAAAACCGCGACTTCAAAAACTCGAAAAAGAACTTCCTTCCTGCTATCACAGAGAAAAATTGCTTCAAAAACTCGAAAATGCTCTTCTTCCTGCTACCACAGAGAAAATACTAAAATTAATATTTAGTTCGAGTCACTTTGTGGTTTGGAATCCACTTTTGTCCGAGTCCTGCTTTTCAGCACGCACTTCAATACTTGCTGCCCTAGTAGTCTTTTTCTGAACAGCCTTAAAACTCTGCTTGATTAAAAGTCAGAAATCCTGATAGACGGGCTCTAAGAAGCATTTTAAAGCCCACTAAACAACTATCTTTGATCAATTCAGCAAAAACAACAACCCTCAAATCACTCGATACTATTTTTTGTGACAAACTTTAAACTCGTTTTCATGGAAAATTCCGCATGAAAGAAAACCAAAAAAAAACAAAAATAAAATTCACTACAAATCCAATCAAATAGGAAAGCAGCTTACTCTGCGTTTGCCATTTTAGCATCCCGGCAACTACTTTCAATTTTAGAAACATGCTCACTTTCAATGTCAAAGTTATTTAATGTTTCTCGCTTGGATTCAATAAACCCAATCCGACAACCAACGCCGAGGCAGTATGCGGCTTTAATTGTTAATAAACAGAAAAACCATACACGCCATGCCAAGCTCAACAAATTATACATCGCGCCGTTTTCTGTTTTCCCCCGATCGCTGTGACTTTTCTTTTGGCTTTTCATTTCACGCTCCGGTATCAACGCGTCGCCTTGTTCCCAGGGAAAAAAAGATCATCAAGCGGCAAAGCGGTTTGATTTCCACCTCCGACCAAAAGCCAAACCGTGTGCCTGATTAACCGGATAGACATTTCCGAATAAATAGAAAATAGAAACCGGCACTAGACGGCGGCTGTATGTTGGCGCGTGTGCGAGGCTACAAAACAACGCACAGGAAACTCGTCTTGCGCATCGGATGCTGATGATGGGAACATGCATGAGGCAGCCACTCACTATAAATAGAGGCGCAGCGGTCTTCGGCAACTCTAATTACAAAGTTGTCCTTGAAATGTGAACATAGACCAGTGCCAGTGAAAAGGAAAACCAAAATTTTTAATACTACCAAGATAAGTGAAATTGTCCGTGATTTTGTGCGGCTGAAGTGTGACTTCAAGGATTGACGAGACGCATCGCCAAGGATCTTTATCGAAAGCTACTAGAATGGTGTTGTTTGTAAGTTGGCAGCTACCCGGTGCAAGTGAAAGCGAGCAGGCAACAACTTTCTCTTGACTCTTGACTCGTGGTATCCTTTATGACAGCAATGTGAACGAGCGTGACGGATTTGATTGGATACGGTTAGAGTTTAGCGAAAGTGATGTGAGGTCTCATAATCTGTGTAAAAAAAAACTTCGACTCACACTAAGTTCGGTTAGAGCTCTATTGCTTTTGGCTCAAAATCTTCCCAAAAAATATGAATTCTATTTATTTTTAAGACGCTGTCGTTCTAGTTTAATTTTTTTCAAAAGGACCGTTGAAAATGCTGCGCTTTTTACGATGAATGAGTTAGAACGACTCACACAAAGTTATCCAACAATATTTGCAGTTTAGTCACAGGCATTGATAGGGCTGAATTCGAAGATGTGTAGATGCGACTTTATTTTGCAGACATAAAAAAAGTAAATGTCAATTTCAAAGAACAAACAAATTTATGAGAAAAGATAAAACGAATGAATGAAAATTCAGAAATTCACAGGCACATACGGCGCAGCGTACCGACACCAAAACCTGTAAAAAAAAAATAGCGTTGCTAATGCTGATTGGTCTTTAACTCTGCGGCTTAAGTTCTTTGTCTTTGTTTCTTATAGAGAATTTTATAAATTTCCAAATTGTCCGAATTTGTATTTGGGACTTCTCTTCACTATTACATTTATTTTACTTTTATATAATATATTGTAGCGGGATTGACCTGTGCGTCAACTAATATCCAATAGACCGTGATGGCTGGCGGCTTGGTTGGGCTAGGACACTCAAGTTTCGTACTGATTAAGGTCTCTTTCCAGCTAGTCACACCATCGAAAGCAAGGTCTTTCTGGAGTTGGACTTGACAACTTTGCGAGCTGGAACGTTAGCATCCATTAGCTCCGTAGGAGCCAGCCATCTAAGGCGAATTCATTTGATTACGTCGATATCGCTGTACGGCTTCACAGAGTTCGTCGTTTAGTTTTCTCCTCCAAGCTTCGTCTGTGCAAACAAGGCGGAAAATAATCCAAGGGATTGTTCTTTCGAAGCAAACCAAGAATATCGTCGCCCGCATTTTTAATCGTCAATGTTTCTAAGCCGTACAGCAAGGCTGAGACTATTAAGATTAGTGTACTACTAGTAGGCAAGCTAAGACTTGCTTGTTACTTCGAGAGAGGACTTTATTTTTTAGCGGTCAAAACCCAAAGAGATAGCGACTGTTCAGAACTACCTTTCATTTTATGGTAAAACTTATATCCCCGCGGTCATGTCATTTGCAGCTTAGAAGTCTAGATAGCCGGTTTTTTTTTTACATTTTAAAAGTTATACCTGTCGTTCGCTTAAGACGTCGGTTGGGATATTTTGTCAAACATTTTCTTTTAAATCAGTACCTTCTTTTTCTAAAGCAATACTTGTTTTCCATTGCGACTGAATGTTTCTTTCTTTTGATCTTAGGGTTTCCTTCCAAAGGAACAACGAAACCCCGTCTGTCTGTCTGATTCATTTCAATTGTCACTGGTTTGGGGTTTTCTTCTTCCTCCTATAGTCCCTCCTTAACCAAATGGAAACGACTTTAATTAACATAGAAAATCATAGCTCTTAGTAAAAAGATCAAAAAAAATAAAGGGAATAGGAAAAAGATCTCTCAGCTAAACTGCTGATTAAAACACAGCAACAAATGTTCAAGAAAAATTCTTCAGACAATCTAATTCTTAATTAAGTTTTCTTCTGCTTTCCGAAGAATTTTCTTGCATTTTTTTTCAAAAACATTTTGACTCACTATAAATCGAGTGAAAGCAATTATTCGTTTTAAGAGCTATCAGCACTCATCATCTTGATTATATGGTCGGTGATGGTGGTCCACGAACAGATGAAATTGTGGGATGCCCGACAGCAAATCAAGTTTTTGATCGTCCTTCCGGTTTTTTTATCTCGTGTGCCTGCACACTCTTCGGTCATCCGGCTTATATGCAAAAGCACTTGAATAATTTTTATCAACGCCTTGTGGCTTCCTGTTTCACCACATGATTTGACCTTTTGCTGACTTGTTGGTTGTTCACATTTAGATAACATCGAAGAGATATGTTATTTTGTGTTATAGCAACACTATTTTTTTTTGAGGAATAAATAATTTGTGATATCCTGCAAGTGCAAGTGAAGTAGGTTCTGTAAGAAATTTTAGAATATCTTGTTCATTAATTCGTCCAAAAAAGATATTCTTACTCAACCGGACCGGACTAAATTGCACAGGTCTTCTTCGATATACAAAGATTTTTTAGGGGACTGTGAGAACACTTCTATTTACAGAGGTTTTCGAATCATAAAGATTCGAATTATTGAGTGTTTGCTGTATAACCTTCTACCGATAGTGGAAATGATGAATGTGATCAAAATTTAAAAAGGAAGTCAATTACTTTGAAGCCATCTTTCAGTTATCGTAATAGTAATTTTCATTTTAACATTATATTAGTTTCATTTTGTAGAATTATTACAGATTGTAATTGTAGATGATTTTTAACAGAAAAACCATAGTGAGCCAAGAAGAAGAAATAGTGCGCGAAATAATGAGATTTCTTTGAAGAAATATCATTATTTCGCGCAAAGCATAGTCGCGAAATTTGGTAAATATCTCCCTTCCACTTTTCTGCTCTTTATTCAATGCTTCATAAAAAGTGTTACAGTGATCGGATTTAGTTCAAATATGCGCCGTTTTGTTCGATAATCTGTTTCCATCTAGACAGCAACTTCATAATACCCCCCTCGTAGAAGCCCCCCTCCTTATTTGCGAAGAACTCGGACAGACACTTTTCACAAGCCTCTTTTGAGTACAACTTCACACCACCAAGGGCGTTCGCCATGGACAGAAACAGGTGGTAATCACTTGGCGCTATGTCCGGGCTATGTGGTGGATGTGATAAAACCTCCCATCCGAGCTCATGTAGCTTCTGACGAGTCATCAACGAAGTGTGTGGTCTGGCGTTGTCCTGGTGGAACACTACACCCTTCTTGTTGGCCAGTTCTGGACGCTTCTGGTCGATCGCCTGCTTCAAGCGGTTCAGTTGTTCGCAGTAGATGGTAGAATTAAGCGTCTGGCCATATGAGAGCGACTCATAGTGGATGATTCCCTTCCAATCCCACCAAACACACAGCAAAACCTTCCTGGCCGTCAATCCCGGCTTGGCCACTGTTTAGGACGATTCACCGGCCTTCGACCACGACCGTTTTTGCTTGATATTTTCGTATGTGATCCATTTTTCGTCGCCAGTCACCATCCGCTTCAAAAATGTGAAGCGCAGCATATCGCTCTCCTTTTTTCCTTTCTTAAATAGGTAAAATGTCTAAAATGCGCAAAATTTCGTACACACCTTTTAGCTTTCTAAATACTCAGCAAAAATTTAATTGAGCATACTAAGGTTTTTTTTTTAAACTCCGTAAAATAAAAACTTCTTCGAGTTTACTTTTCACTCGAACGAAGCTCCCACTTAATCTTCTAGGGATTTTTATTTTAACATTTGTTGACCAACGCCCAGTTTCAAACTGGATGCATTTTAACAAAATTTTAAATGCCGTGAGAACCTAGAGCCATAAAAATAAGATGTTAACCAATCCCACAGCAATACCGAAAACATGTGTCATTACACACCTCTGAGTAACACACTTGAACCAGAACACTGTTCTAGCAGTCGAACTCATTTCAACACCTCTGTTGACCTGTGACCACCCCAAAAAGAAAACAAGCTTAAACACTAAAAACCAACTCAGCTCCACGTGTTCAACTGAATTATGTGAAAGGTATTGACCAGGAATAAGTCATTGACTCTTGGCCGAAAAAGATTTACGATCGCCTCCCATTGGCGCATTGCTAACGTATTCAAATGTATTCCAGTTGCAAAACCGACTTAAAAGCCAAATTCGAATCCCACAAATCGCACATTCTATCGTTGTACAATTTAATTAATATAAACATGCTGTACTACAACACGGTCGCCATGGCTGTAGAAATCTCAGCGCGTAAACGCACTCAGCACCGTCGCGTCGTGATGTTGTGCGGCGGAATCTGCACGCACATACACGCTACGCATACACTACGTACCGCAGCCATATGGCCAAAGACCAAGCTGGAAACAAATTACACGTCGGATCTTTGATCATTTACGAGTATCACTTTAGAGACCAACCCCAGCACAGCTTCTGGTTTTACTCTTTCAGCTCTTAAGCAGCAAATTTAAAGACACAATTCCTTCGCGTCGATATGTACGCAGTACAAAAACTATTTTAGTTTTTATTTTTATTTATTAAAAATTATTGATTTATTTCTCTGGTAGTAGATGCAAGCCAACCGATATATTGACAGCGTGTGGTTATGAAATAAATTGTCTTATGATTTTGAACGTCCACTTGAAAACCATTCGTTCACGTTGGGCATGTTTGTGGACTATTTACGGTCTCTTTGAAAAAAAAAAAAAAAAAAACTGAAAAAAAATTGCCACCAACTCGGGCGATAACTCGTTTGATGTTGTTACGAGTATTTAGGGGAGAAATTCACGCTGTCACAAGTCACGAGGACAGGACTGTAGGAAGCGAATTGGGACTGCTTTTTACTGTGGTCTCAATAATTTATTTTTGCTTAGCCGGAGCCAGCAGCGCCTGAATGGATAACATGTGTCAGACATGGTCACTCATCCTGAGTGTGTACGACGACGTACTCATTTCTTGGATTTGGATTGATTAGAGGCGAGTTCAATTTAAATGCGAATACCTAAATCAGTTATTTAGTTGGTGGAGTTAATTGACATCTACAGCATGTCTGTGTGCCTATTAGACGATCGTAGATAAATTATTCACAACCTGTGTTCGAATTGAGCGTGATGGTGGTGGCAGGTTAGTCCTCTCTTTTTAAGTGATGTCATATTTCATGCAGTCTTAAGGCTGCGTAAAAAAGTGTAATTGTTTTTAATGGATGTTAAATGGATGCAGTTGGGTTGATGTCTTGTGGCCTTCCTTCTTAATTATGGGGCTGCTGATTGTGAATGGGCTTTGTTTTTTCGTACGCAAGATCTCCAACATAGAAGACAGCTGTGAAAGACTGAGATCATCGATGTGTGATCGGACCACGAAGCCGGTTTTAATTGATTGGGTCCAGTGCCCGTGGACGTTTAGCCGACTCAGGTTTATGTGCTGTAGAAGGCTCTGTTCTGTCTCCACTGGTGTTGGCATCGTCGACGAAAATACTCTGCTGCAAAAGTAAATCGACAATTCGATTCGTTCCACGTAGCCCATAGAATACTGGCCCACTTTTGAGCTTGTGAGTAAATAAGAGATATCAAGATAACATTAAAACCCTACACTGCGCAGTGTAGCAGATCTTATACAACTCAATTCATACGTCTTTCATGAACTAGGGATCACAATTCTACTTCGTTAAGCTTTGTGGATGATCTACTTGATATATTTTGGAGAGATAATCATGCCAACTTAATTTTCATTATTACTAGGGTATTTGCAGCCATAAACTATATAAGAAAGAATTTTTTTTAGTAGTGTAGGGTTAAGTAGAGATAACTCGAATATAATCTTCAATTCTTAAAATTCTTTTGTCAAATAAAGGTAAAAGAAATTTGCTCTGCAGGCTTCGAACCCTTGACTAAGATCAAACCTAGAAGATTTATGAATTTACAGTAAAATCTTTAAGATTCCATGGTCATTAACCAGCCATAAACAGAAAAATCAGTTAAATACTAATTACGATACATTGCCCTCTGTTGGCTTAAGAACACTGTCAATTTCCCAGAGAGGTTACCCGCAACCAGTCGTACGTCCCACAATCAAGTGCGAAAAACTATAAAGTACTTAGAAAAAGATTTTATTTCAGTAACTAAAAATAAGAACACAAGTAGCTAATTATATATAAACACAGCACGACCGTAAAAAATGAATAAATAAATACCCCAAAGCCAAAATACGCAACTCATAGACACGTTTTCAGTGGAAATGTATTTTCTGCCAGAAGGAATGCGAAAAGTGCGCTTAACCCGATATGGCCGTGTGATTCGACTCGTTTAAGCCATCCACTGAGGGCAGTCATTCATGGTGGAGTAATTAAATGGCGCCTGTGGCTCCACCGAGGTGGAACTAATTTTCAAAATGCCTTCTACAGTTATTGCCTTAATGAAGTGTATCTCCGAAATTGTGCACGACTGCTTAGGCCCGTGAAAGACACGAGCGGTAACCTATTAACATGGTCATAAGCTTTAATCATGCACCCAAATTTAGGAGGCGCCTGTTCACGATTAGTCCGTGATGGACATAGGGGAAATGACAAGAATGGGACATTAAGTTTACCAAAACAGAAAGTAGTTGACCAAGCACGAGCTTTTGAAAAGAGCTTCTTATAATGGTGGGAACTTTTTAAGCCTATATCCGACCCAGAAGCCCATGACTATGTCCTTATATATTCACTCACAGTTTTTGCTATGGGGTTACATATGTAGGTTTACAAAGGGGCAAAAAGATCTATTTTCATTTTTCTATTCTATTTTTATTTCTTTGGATCTATTCTGAACTACAGTCCCTCTAAGTCGAATTTTCACGAGATCTCAAAACTAGTTCGAGGTAGAGCGATTAATATTTTTTTGTTTAAAAGCCCTTATTTTCTTCAAAAAAAGTATACATGTAGGGAAAAAGCACAGGAAATTACTTTAAAAAGCTTGTAATTTTGCATCGAGTCTCTAAAATTGGAGAATGAAGCCTTTGAAAAAAGGACTCTGTTTTAAAAAGGCAGTGTTTGACCTCATCCGGACTCTCAATGTTTTCCCTAAATGAAGCTTGAAAACATTTCAGATACCTAACTGTTTTTATATTAAAAGCAAATCGTTTGAGGCCAACCAACAACACAACGAATAAGCAACGCAGTTATTCATACAGAGCCAGATGGTTGTGTGCACAAATAACCTATAGCTCATTTGTGGTTGTGTGTAGAGGACGATAGACCCTAGACGACAATTGTGTTCGCCCAACATGGTTGTTCTTCGAGAATCATTGGTGAATAGTTTCGATTTTCTCGTGTTCTTTGGGTTCAATGTTTGCCGTGTAAGTCGCCATGCAAATCCTCATTCTTGCTGTGAACATTCTCTTTCTTTCTTGCATAGGTAAACAATAATAAGGGCAACCACACACACTTTTTTCTTCGGCATGTTTGCACTAAAAACTCAACATTAAATGAAAGGTGTTCGTCGTCCAGTGCCAAATTGAGAGAGAGTCAGAGCATGCAATACAAGTTGCGAGAGCAAATTTTTTGTTTATTTCTTTGCAAAAAAAAAAATAAAAAAGTTCGACTTAGAGGAATTGAAAATAGATGAAGAGTCGAAAAAATGTATTCGAGTTAGAGAGCTTTTCGACTTAGACGGCTTCGACTGTATTTTTATTTGTTTTTTTTATAAAAAACAAAATATTTTATTCAAACTTGTCTACATTTGAAGAAGAATCTCTAAAATTTTCAAAGGCAAATATTCAAAGCTCCGACATTGTGACGTTTAACCCTCGGAAAAAAGGTGCAGTAAATAGACCGAAAAACCCATGACAGAATTATCTGAAGTGAAAAAAATCGTGTTTTATTTAAGACCATAACCTAGAATTTGGACGGAGGGAAAACTAAAGGGAAATTGCATTTTTGGCAGATGTTTTTACTAAAAATTAAAATTTGGGTAAAATTTGCTCAATTTTTTTTTAATATTTGTGATTGAAATATAAATCCTTCATCCAAGTCCTCGTGAATTTTATCTCGAAAACCTGTGTAACATTTCATCAAGAAAGGTTGAATAGTTCACGAGAACTTTTGACAACCAACTTTAAAAACACATTTTCGAGAAAAACGCGCTTAAACGCGGCGTGCTGAGCCTACCTGACTTTCAGTACGCACCCAAGGCTGTATCTCCAAAACTTTTATTCGGATCGACTTGAAATCTGAGGATAATATTCTCGGGATGTTGTAAAAATTAATAAGACAATAAAAGAAACTCGATTCTTAAAGCTGTGAAACTCATGTAAAGTTTTAGTACAATAAAATCATTTCAATTCTTCATGTTGCTGTCATCAACATTAACCCACCACAACCTTTATATATTCTGCTAACTTCCTTCTTTTCTTTACAGATTCGGTTGAACTACAGACTGCTGGCATTGCTGATAACCATTCTGCCCAACAAGTTTTCGAGTGCCGAAGAAGAATTGAAGGAATATGCTCCGGAATACGTAAGTCACAATTTCAATTTAATTTTTGCGGAAGGACATACTACAGCTCCCTTCACTCGAACTAAACTGCACGATCTGTGATACCCTATCCCCTCGAAGAAGGCCACAGTCACTCACATTTCATCGAAATTGTAGGGAGTATCCCCAACGAGAATATTTCCCATTCATATGCCCGATCGAGTTATTGAGTAAGGCGTTATCGCCATCAAGTGAAAGGAACTTCTCTCTATGCGTACACGCAAAGGCGATCGACCACCATACCCATGCATTCTAATACCACCATCAAGCCCCGAAAATAAAAAATGTGTGCTCTCGGTTTTAAAAACAACCTGACTAACGTAACGCCAACAACATAGCAACAGCGAACGAGACGACCCATTAGCGATCTCATTGAGTGGATTTGGAACGGGTTTGTTGTGGAAAATCAAATTTTCCGTCACCTTGCGTTAATAACATGCGCTGCGCTGCGGTGCGCACTGCGTCGCACGGCCCCTATGACCGCACCACGGAGCAATGCACACGAAGGTGTGGGCATGGTGTTGGGCTTGCCAAAATATCAACTGCTCCGCGATCGATCTGTGTATGCATCGGGCTATCAAATTTATTTAAGGCAACATGCCGTTGCCGCAGACAAAGACCCAGTAACCGTTCCCATTAGCGGGCTAAGACCTCAAGTCTTGGTTTGCGCTTTTGTGTTTTTCTTTTTTTCGGTTTTTGGGCAGTGCTCTTATTTTGTGGAAAACTCCCAGTTTATTTATGGTCGATAGACACTCGATAGTCGTTTTATCGTTCTTTTTCTCTTATCGCAGGGTACGATCTATCAAAATTCCCGCTGCGAATCGATCCGAACGATATTGATTTACTCGCTCGCGCGAGGTAACAGCCGTACCTCGCCGCAGGATGTTGCATAAACGTCGTGCGTTGTGCGTTGTACGCTTGGACGTGTCTCTTCAACACATACATGTTTGGCGAGGAAGCGAAAGAGACGTTGCTATATCTGCTTCACGTATCGGGAAATGCGTCAGTGCCGGTGCTGCGTGCAGATTGTGACGCCAAGTCAGTGTCTCTCGCTAAATTTGGCGTGGGCACCAAGGTTGTTCGCTAAGCACGGCAGCATGTTATCAGTTTCGGGCAATTAATTCTGTTCCTTAATTTGGCTAAGCGAGCTTTCAATCGCGTGTGCGGCCTTATCAAGTGTGCCGTACCATAAAATGCTAAAAGTCTTATGAGCTCCTTTTGACCTTTACGCACACCATAACATCGCAGGTGAATGGATCATCAAGTTGGAACCGCAAATCGCATGTGGGCGTTGCAGCCGAGACTTGTCACGACTACTTGATGCCATTTGCCATGTGTCCAGCTCCTTTCGCTTTTCTAATTGGGCGTCCGTCTGCCACTGACCACGGCGATTTAAGTGTCCCGCCTGCAATTAAGCCGACGACAAGAATTCGTTGTTCCCCATAAATCTCAACCTACCTACTTACTAAAAATAAGAACTGCAAAGGAAAAATTCGTCACGATTCTGTCGACTTGCCTGTCTGTCGGACGACGGCTTAACGTGCCTTCACCACGCCGCCGATCGCATGCGTTACACCGCATCGAGGCGTTTCGCTCTCGTTCCACGATCGGCCTATGATGTCTGCTGGGTCTGAATAATTGTCACTTGTCAAATGCACGTTTCGGCACTAAGCCCCGCCAATCTGTATGAACGGCGAAAATTGATTTATCCGAAATTGATAAGCCGATTAATTAAAATCGATTCCGAGCGATTGCGATCGGGACCGGGACTTGTGATACTCCTTGAGCTGTTAATTAACCGACTAGCCGATGAAAAGTGGACGCATTGTGAGTCATTTTCTGCAACACGCCGAACAATGATAATCGAAACGTTGATCTCCCAAGGTTGACCGATCGTGGCGATGCCCAACCGATCAATCTGCAGCAGGCCGCCGGTGTCGTGCAGCCGAAGTCTTTGAGATTTATAGATTAAGAAAATCTTTTCAAAAATGCGTTCTTTTTTTTCGGGGTGGGACTGACAGCACTGTGTTCCGAATTATTCGGCCGAACAAATTTGTAGTTTGTGCACTTTTCTCAGACTCGGACACTTTAGCCATGGGGCTGACAATTTTGTTGTGATGGAATAAATCAACATTTGAATAAGTTTGTAACGTGTTCGGACTGCTAAAATGCACGCGGCGAACTTTGCTGGATGCAGTGGCAGTGGGCATAAATCATTTCGAGTTCGTTGTGAATTGGTGCAGTGAAATTTAAGGCGCCAGCAGATTAACCATGCGAATTAATTTGACGTAGACAATTGCTGAATAGCGAGTTGTGGAAACGTACTAGTCTATTCAGCAGTTGAAACTGTCGGAGTACATCCATGATGTGAGGTCAACAAATGGGTAGTTCGGAGCCTGATTGAGTGGAGAATTGTGCCTTTCATCTTACTTGACTTGTCTAGAGTTTTAATTAAGCGTTAGCTAACTTTATTGTTTTATTCAATCTTTAGCTCTGATAGTCTTAATGACTCTGAAACTAAAGTTGTGTATAGCGTGCAATGAACGAAGCTTTGCCTACCTCATGTGTCCTTTTTTTCGATTTTTGGACGCTGTTTTGAAAAACTATGAAAATTTTTCGTAAATAACTTTTTTAAAAGTTTTACATACAAATAATAAATGAAAAACACAAATTTGAAGGTAATGAAGGTCTAGAGTGTGGCGCCGAAACGCCAATCACATAGACCGCCATCGTCACTGAGTGGATAATTTTGTAACATCGTGCCACCACCGATTGAGACAAAAGGTTTGGTTGCAAGTGCGTAATTTACTAATGCGTCTATCAGCGACATGATAAAGTGGCTTCCCCCTTGGGCAAGTGCAAGGCACATGCTCCAGTGTTTCACTAGCCGACAAGTCCATGCAATTTTTGCAGGTATACGATGTCCGACCAAGCTTAAGGACATGATATCCCAGTAACCAGTGATCCAGGAACCAGTGAAACACACACCAATAAATTCCCACTGGGTAGCCATAAAATTGGTTCCGTTCTTCCCCGGTTATACTCCGGCCAAAAGATCTTAATTACCCGACAGAAAGTGACCTGGTTTCATCTATCACCAGCTTCTATGACTAGTTTAGCGTCGAAATCGCTGAAAAAGTGTTTGATTGGAGTCGCGGTGTCCGAAGCGGACTCCGAAGGAAGACATAACTTCCGTCATTATCGCATTGGCTATTCCATTTCCATCAATTCTTTCTTGTCTCAGTACCCAACAAATATTACAAATATTATCTCGAGAACTGCTGCAGTGCTTTATAATAATTGTAAACTGTTCTATATTTTATCGTTCTAAAGGTTTTTCCAATAAGGACTAGACACCTTTTTTTTTTTTAAATAAAACGCAAACCATTTGAGATGTTTCAAAAACTTCATCACTGACTAGAAGTACAATCAAACCATTTATGAATGGAACTTGACTTCGTTCATATGGCCACCGCGGTCACGTTTGCAGCGGGCGATCCATTGGACCCAATTTCTGATGACTCGGCCACACATTTCAACCGAAACCTATAAGCGCTGCCTATTCACAAAGATGCATGTAGATGTAGATGTAGACCTTTGCGCTCTAGGGAGAAATATTAGAGTTGATTCAGCCTGAAATATGGTCAAACTGTTTGGAACTTCACACCGTCACACGTCTACACAGATGGCTTAGGATCTGTGTAGACATTAATGCAGTTGGACATATTAGGACTCCATTCATTCCATTGTCTCCTTGTTGTAATAATCATGGAAAAATCACGATCAAAGAAGGTCGTGGGCTTCAGGTAATCAGTATTGATATTACCAACAACTTAAACTTTACCGTGTCCTAATGGCTTGAGCCTAAAGGTGCTGGCCTCTTTTAGCATCAGAATCGACTTCTGGCAAAAAGATCAATTGGACTTCGAAGGTAAAATTTTAAAAAAATGTTTACTTAGTCGAAAGACTGCGTCACACGATACTGGAATATCGTAAAAGCTTTTTTTTTAGTTTAGCTATAATTCCTCTTCGTGCTTGATGGTCAAATTGCTGCCTTTTTGTCTAAGCCTACTATTAAAAAGCTGATGAAATTACGAAGTTTAATGTTTATCTTTAAGTTTTTACATTTTAAAGGTCACATTCTAAAAAGTAGCTAGTGAGCTACACACAGAACTCTGCACTCACGGACTTATCCCCAAGCCATTATTGTTTATGTCTTATTTCAACCTTAGCCTTGTATACCTTATAACATTTTTTGCTGTGCTGTTTCAAAAATCCTTTTAAAACTTTTTTTTTAATTCCAGGCCCACCCCGGTTATGCCTTCAGCTACGGAGTGAAAGACCTCCACACAGGAGATGTGAAATCTCAATGGGAGTCTCGCGAAGGAGACACCATCAAAGGCCAGTACAGTGTCCTAGAGCCAGATGGCTCCATACGCACAGTCCACTACACCGCTGACGCGAAGAACGGATTCAATGCGATAGTGAAGACAGTCGGAGCCAATTCCCACCCCATCACCGAGTCGCCCCACTCTGAGTTGGGCGAGAACGACGACACGTCCCAGTCAAAGATCAACCACTACAGCAAGGACCAGGAGCACATAGTTCTCAGCTCTGAGTTGAAGCCAGTAAAAAAACCCATCGAAGACCTGACCCACTCACACCCGAAGATCCCAAGTCTCATTGAGCTACGTCCGCATGCCAGGATAAAGCAGATCGCAATGGAGATGGCAGTGCCTGGAATGAAGGATCGCTTTAAAGCCTCCAGAGACGAGTACCACCCGAGGGTGGAGAATGATTATGGCTTCCAACCGAAGCCCGTGCCATACGACACCGACGACAACGACTGGAAGGCCATGAGCATGACAGCCGACGAGCCTCTGCTGCCCAGCCGCTACAAGCCCTATCAATCGAGCTACCTAAATGAGGATCACTACTTTGAGGAGCATCAGCCAGTGAAGACGAAGAAGCACCCCGACCTGCACCCAAAGATGCCACTCTCCAGCAGTCTTCACACAGATTTTATAGCCTCGAAACCGATGGCACTGCGTCAGCAGTTTGGCGACAACCTTAAGCCCGTCGGCAAAAAGAGTGTCTTGACAACGCCAGGGCTTAAGCACTTCTCAACGTACCCAAAGCAGTACAACAGCAAACGATACACCCCGCAGAACGATTACTCGAGTTATTTTCAGCGGAAGCCGAAAGCGCACCGAAAGCCTGAGGCAGAGGGCCCAGTGACCTTCCCGAAGAATGAAGACGAACAAAACGTAGCCTCGGCAAGAATCGTACAGTCGATGATTAAGAAGGACAACAAGAAACACATGGCGCCGATGTACGCGCGGTATAACATCGACGCGTACAAACGAAAGCACTGATTTTTGGGACAATCACTTGATGCCATTTTTTTAAAGGACGCTCTGTGATCCTTTTGTATTTATTTGATATTTTTTTTAATAATAGACGGTTAGTGATAGACGGAAAATGAATCTCACTTTTTTTGTGCAGGAGGCGAAGGAATGTGATGGAAAAAGAGCTTAAGTTAATAAAGTGAACTAAATTTAAAAGTGTTTCCGGAAGTTTTATTTAAATGCATGAATTGGAGTATGGCCGATTCTTCAATTAAGACATTTCCTTTCAATTGAGTTAATTCGAATTCATTGGGGCCGAGGACCTTCAGTCCTAATGTGGGACAACAATTTAACAGTTGTCCCTTTTTAGCGGAATTTACAATTTTTCTGTAGAATATTTGAACCCGACCCCGTTAGTGGAACACGCGGTGAAGAAGATGATGATGATGATGAACTCTTTCAGCTTGGAGCAAATTAGGCCACTTGTCTTTTTTCTCGAAGCCCAACCCAAGGCAATCCTGTATTTACTTGTGTACGAATATTTCGAAAAAGGATGAACTCCAAATAAGAGCCGAACATGCTGAGGTTCAAGCAATTGGGAGGCTCATAAACAAAGTTGTCAGGACATACAAATTCAAATATATTTTGAATTTTTAAATGTTAAATGTAATTTTTTTGAATGCAAGAAATTGAAGAAAATCACAAGACAGCCAGTCAGCTGAATGACCTCAGATATCCAAAACTTTTTCGCACAATTTTGTATAAATGCGCTGACCTTCAATTGTAGCGGTGATCAGTATGAAAAAAAAAACGTTTGTCTGTCTGCCTTACATTTTGTCTTGTACTGTTGGCGATGTATTGTTCCCTCCACACTTAAAGTCCCCTGCGAGGAGTCTTAAAAGTTAAAACCGCGTGGAACTAGTGTGAATTATTTCAAAGCTTCTTTAGCACCTCCATTTTAACATTTCATCCTAACAATTCAGCTTGAAAACTGATACATCAGTTGGTTATAACATTGCTGCTGAATTCGCAAATGTTTGTTTACCTTCTGTATACCTGTTTCATCACCTAACTTGTTCGCGAAATCCTCTGAACACGCTCCAGAAATACCTCAAAAAATTTGATTTAACATCCATCCAAGTCACATCATCACTCAAAATCTCGATTAGGTGCCAGAGGTTTGTCTCCACTTATCACCTTAAACAATATATCACCTGATCTCGCACCAGTCCACCTCCCGCAACGGCAAACAGTCCCTGCCAATCTTTACCGTAGAGGCGTATGACTTTTCCGCTTGGCTGCATTTTCCCACAGCGACCTGCAGATGCAGACATTAAATTGTCCGCCGCCTCGCGTTGATCAGATGAAATGGGCGTTTGTGGGCAGCACCGAACCGACGTGCCGTGCCGTACCTGTGCCAATGGAATCGATTGTGCTTAGCCTTGTTCGCCTGTATCCACTCAATGTGTCGATAAATTACCCATGTAATGGCTAGCTCATTGTGCTGTGTGATTGAGCATTTCATCAAAAGCGTTTAGCCAAAGAGACAGCCGGTGTGTTTGTAATAGGACCGCTGACAAGTCTAATCACTCGTGGTCGATACAAATAGGCCGGTTATTTTGATTTGATTTCACGTGCTTTTTTTCGGATTCGGATTGTTCATTTGAAAAGTGCAAGCGGCATGAATTTACCCTACAACGATGACGTTTGTCAACTCGGTGGTAATAAATATTTACTGAGACCATTCGGACGGCTCTGTGATCTCAATTTTTGTGAAACAATGTAACGATCATGTGGCGCTACTGAAGGCCGCTTTCGGTGAGGTTTATAAAAAGCCGCTGCGCCCAAAGATGGTGCTGTCGACTGATTCTATTCGGCGGTGTGCTAATAAATATTGGCTGCACCCAGAAGTTTGAACAATGGGACAGTTGTCCAAAATGAGAAGGGGTTCATCAAAAGTTACAAACGAGGCGTGATAATTAGGACCATGAACCAAATGGGGTTGGCTGTGAGAAAGGGTATCTTGGGAAATTGTGAACAAAACTCATTTTTGAAGTGTCGAGGAGAAGTCCAAGACCTTTGACTCGCAAACCAACGGTCTGTACAATTAATGTGCTATCAAGAAATTTTTACTCACTTCAATTTAAATTGTCAAATGTGTCACGTTGTCTGCGGTGATTCGTGGGAAAATAGTGCCTGTATCCAATTAATTGTGGACTTAGATTTAACTTGACTTGACTGCAAATATCTGCAAACTTTGAGAGAAACCAAAGTGGATGTTGGACTTTAACTGAATATGACTTAAAGGGACATCTTCAGTCGCTTTTTTTAAAAGAAATCGATTTTCCCAAAACACTGGCCTTGCGTTCAGTATACATTCAACAACTGAGTAGAATTGCTTATTCGAATTTGTTTGCGCTAGTGTGATGTGTTGTCATTTACCCAGCTTTTTGACAAGCATAACCTCGAAAAAATAGGTCGAAAACTCAACAAGCCCGACTTTTTCTTAACTTAAAATTTTTGATTCTGCTACGGGCCATGGCGACTTACTTGTACTTAAATTCAATTCAACTTGATTTTTTGATCTCAGAAGTTCCTGAGTCGATAAATCATGTCAACTAGGAAAAAAACAGACTTCGTTCTGGCAGCCATATCTGAGCCATATTGGATAAGTTTAATTTTATTCTGACTTTTATTTCATGTATAACACTATGTATATAAAATGGGGTCATCCTTAGTCATAATTGGTTGACAAAAAAAAGTTATGAAAATTTATGCAAAATCTATAAACTATCAATTTTATTGGATTATAAAATATCAAAAACAAAATTGCACTTTAATGTCCCTTTTTTCTTTTGTGAAAAAATTTTATAACAATATTTACTATAAGAAAAAAATTCTTGAACAAAAGACTAGAGATGAATTTTTAAATTGTTTTCCATGATGTCTTGTTTGAAGCAACGTTTTAATGACAGCAATCATTCAAATGACCACCACAAATTTGAAATTGTTATAGCAAACTGAACTTACTCGCGAATGGCACATAAAATATTATGTCTGCTAAACAAATTGACTTTAAAAAGACTATAGCCAATTTAGGGGGAAAAGGATAGATATTTCCGACTATGAATTTCATAAGCCACTTCAAAAAAGACAACGCTCCTAACTTTATCAAATTTCAATTGAAAAATGAAATATTTTAAAAGAGATCACTTTAGGGGTCAAGAAGAAACAGATCAGACTAGAAATAAAATGTATTTCTCATTCTTAATAGCCGTGGTATATTTCTAAAATATTCTGATAGTTTGTTCTAAGTACGGTTCGCATACATGCGTCAACTTTTGACCTACGGTGTTCATTGAATTAGGTCGATCGAATTTCAAACAAAATTGGATCATTTCACTTTAGTAAATAGCCGACGATCCAAGATCACTCTCATTTCTTGCGTCTTTTTCTAGCCTTTTTTCAAAATAAATAAACTCCAATCACCTCCAAATCACCTATACGCTCTAATACCTTCTCCTTAGCAGACGCGACATTAAAGCCAACATCTCAAACACCACCGTTGCCTTTCTTAGGCCTTTAGCCGGTCATTAAAACCTCCTAACCGGATCTATTAGCCCGGGCAAAATGAATCACCATGTGCAAATTTGATTCCCACATCTTGATGCAACATTTTGTTGTTTGTTTTACTTGGTCGCTCGCCATATGTGCGGGACAAACGTCGCCGCCCGTACAAAGACTTCGTCACCCAACCCAAGAAAATTGCCGCCACAGCTCCAATAGCCGTGTCGATGATGCACTAAGCGCTGAAATAACCTGAGCAGGTTCTGCAAAAAACCGTGGGAGAATTATGGATTTATTATAATAAATTAACTTTTTTTATGCTCCACTCACATACGCACAGTATTTTTTGTGAGACTAAAAAGACATTTTTCGATCGACATGCAACACGCAAAGTGAGTCAATGTCGGAGTGGAAAATGCGGTACTGTGAAAGATAAAAAAAAGGTGCAATTATTTATTAAGAACGTAATTATGGGGTGTTCTTGACAGTAATAGGTTCGTTGATATGAAACGTGTAATTGATGTGTAATTTTCACCTAAGCCGAAAAGGTTTAGTGTCTAATTAGTCACTGGATATCTGTGGCCAGGTGCCGCCTTCAACTGTGCATAAAATGTGAGTGTGAAACAGCGGCATTGTCAACAAAAGTGAACAGCATAGAGAAGGCTTGAATTGAGAACTAAAATTGGTTTTACTTTTTTTCTGGCTTTCACTCACAAGATTTTTCAGACATTGTCGATTTCCAAAAATATATCGAAGCTCTGAAAATTACTATTAGGCGTCTTAGATTTGCAAAATGAAGGAAATAAATATTCTTTATCTAGAATAGTAAAAAGAGGTCATTGATTTTTTTTTTTCGAAATCAAAATAATAGCACATTACACGGTTGGCGATTAAAGTAGATTTTAAAGAGTTTATTTTGAACACATTTTATTAAGAACTGTCTGCTTATTTTTAAGTTGAAAGCATAAGTGACCTTTCTGCCAAATTTAATGCAATCAGTGAGTTTGACTATCTATGCAGGTTTCAGATTACTAGACTCAAAGTTGAAAACCTTGTAAGGCCTTGTTAGCTTCATTCGATTTCCATAAAGTGTTTGAAATGTATTACAAGAATTTCGCTGTGAAATTTGCATGTTAATAGCTTTGGCGGCTTGGGCCGGGCAATACTCGATCAGTCATAACAAATCATTTAAATAGAACACAGAATAGTTAAAATATCGACCAAAAATATATTTGCAATTTAATAATTGAATTCAATAATATTCATAAAGGGTCATTAAGTTTTCGATTTCGAAAATAACTATAAGTAAAACAAACAGCTATATATTTTATTTAATTATAAAATTTGGGCTCTGTCATTAAGTGTCTCGGAATTAGCAGCGGGATGATTAGCAGCCATTCTTTTAACCCTTCCATGTCCAAACAAATTTGGCATGAAACAGTTAAGCGTTGTTTAAGTGTAGCAAATCAGATACATAGTGATCACTAGCATACTAGCTATTTTGACAAAAAAATATAACCCCTTAAGCTCGGTGCACACAAGCAATTTTTTGATGGCGGTGACGCGACAGGACTGCTTTATGCGCGACTAGGAAACCCGCAATAAAGCCATAATGGATCGGGTTTTGTGTCTTGTTGCCCTTTCTTGTTGGAACCAAGTCCAAGTCTTAATCTTTAATTGTCGGCTAGAAAAAAAATGTTATAACTCAACCATATCGCACCGAATTGACCGTGTGCTTCTTCGAAATGCTTGCTGCGAATCTTGAAATGAATTTGAATGAAACATTTGTAGCAAGTTTTAATAATTGGAACGCATTGTTCGATTGCTAAACGATTCATTATCGTAAATGGCAAACATTCAACTAATGTTATGACACTTCAAATGACATCTGAGTTTGGCAGGTGTCAAATGCCAGCACTACCAACTTGAAACCACGAAATGAATAACCACCACGAGCTCATAAGTAGCGATTGAATCCCTTGCGACAATTTGTCCCGCCAGAACGCTGTTCCTCTTAACCTGCACAATAATAAGAAATCAACGGGGTTAGACCACTTATTTAATGCATTTCCTTTAGCACTAATTTATAACAATATAAATATGTTGTAGATTGAATCAAATAATTAAAAACTAAAATTATGAATTATATTAAAAGTCTTAATTTAAATCGATCGTGAATTAAACTGAATTGATATGCTACATTATCGACAGTAATAGAACTGTCATCAATTTAGCACACACGGGGCCAATAAAAACCCGCAGTGATTAAATAAAAATTACATTTACATTTATAACGTAGATCAGCGAGTCCTTTTTCATTTCCTTTTAAATATTTATTTTAAGTCAATTCATGGTCCTTCGAGTTTTTTTGGATTAAGTAAATAATTCGCGCGTGTGTGATTGACCCTAAAAACTAAAAAACAACATTTTATAAAACTACAGGCTTTTATACCTTTTAATTTTATTCAGAAATATACATTTGGTGAGTTTTTGTTTAGTGCAAATCGGTATTCTCGCGCCGTGTAAAAATCACTAAAACGAAAGTGAAGGTTAAACGTTGGAATTCAAGAAATCGTTGGATTTCCACCAAGATTCGTACATTTAATCGCTGTTTGAGCTACCGCTGGAGTCACCGGTTAAGCCACCGTGGGAGCCTCCGTTGGAGTCACCGTTGGAGTCGCCGTTGGAGTCGTCATAGGATCAGTACGGTAGCAGTACTGTAGGGGCAGCTGAACTCACGGCAACAGTTAAAAATATCTATTTAACAACTGAATTATTAAAGTGTTTAAACGCAAACGTAAGTTGAAATATATTACTCACCTCTTTTTTCTCCCTCACGCGTTTCATTTTTTTTTTCACTCTTCGCTGCAAAATGTCGTCGGCATTAAAAATGCAAACGAGCCTGCTGCAACAAATCTGCAAGGACATTGAAAACTTTGGGAAACGTTCTGTCAAGGACAGAACAAAGCATTATATCTCCAACCGTATCGCGATATTAGAACAAAATTTACGCGTTAGTACGGAGCAACATTATAAAGGGATTACATCGAAAGATCCGGATCCGCAAGAACTAATGAAATTAGAGGACATTTACGAGAAGGTGCGAGAAAGGTATGTGGACTACAAAGCTGCCCTGCTAGATAGTTTGGACAAACCACCCCCAATGCAACACCCAGTGCAAGAAACGGTGAGTGCTACTATTAGTGATAAGAACCGGATAACACTACCAAAAATAAATATACCACCTTTCACGGGGGATTACCAAAGTTGGAAATCATTTTTTGATACTTTTGACGCGCTTATTACTAAAAACACGGCGTTGAGGTTGAAAAGCTTCACTATCTAAAATCGAACGTAGCAGGCGAGACAGAAAAAATAATCCAGCATTTGAAAATCGTACATTGCAATTATCAACCAGCATGGGATATTTTAATCTCGCGCTATGATCACAAACGCTTCATAGTCAACGCACAATTACAAATATTTTTCGGTCAGAGCTCATTGACTACTGAAACTTCAGCTGGTATTAAAGAGCTTCTAGACACGTCAATGGAATGTCGTCATGCGTTGAAGAATCTCGATATCCCAGTGGAACATTGGGATACAATCGTAATCTTCATACTTACAAGAAAGCTACCTATTGTCACCCAACAGTTATGGGAAGAGAAACTAGGAGCTACAAAGGAACTGCCAAAATTCGCAACGTTCAAAGAATTTTTAGGGAGCCGGTTCAAGACGTTGGAAGCTGTTGGTTTTCAACAAGCTGCAGATAGCAGCAAGCTTGGTCGAGTACCAATAGTAAAAGCGAAAGCTTTTCATACTAAGCCAACAACTAAACCTCAACTCACTTGTAAGATTTGCCAAAAGGGCGCACATCCTATACGAACGTGCAACAAATTTAGGAAAATGGATATTAACGCCCGCCGGAATTACATAAAGAGAGTACGAGTGTGCACACTGGTGCATTGCTGAGTGTTGTGGCTGTATGCCACCAGTAGAATACGTTGCTATATTTGTTAGCAACCGCATCACACGCTTCTACAAAATATATAAATAATAATAAACTGATTGACTGCCCATCAACAGTACCCTAGCATGGCATAAAATTCAAATCCATTGCGATCACTTAAACATTTTAACAGCAACAGCGAATCAGAGTTATTAGTTTAGAAACAAAAATCTGATACACGATATTTTTTTAACTTAAATTAATTTAAAAAAAAAAAATATAAATTATATTGTTCGGCTGCCACCCATGCACCGAAAAATTATCTAATTGCTTCATTAAGCTTCATTCAAACGTCACATGTTTACCGCCCAAATCGGTCACAATCGAAAAAGGAAAAATACAAAATTCACAACATTCGCAATCAATTTAAATCGTTCCCTTTAAGGAAAGAGCCACTGAAAAAAAGACATCGAAAGAGTAATTTTAAAAGCCTGGCACCAATTGCCCTCGAGCGACAATCTGTCTCTAGTCCAGCGGTCGGAATACCAAATCGCTTCACCTTTTCAACTGGCCATTCGCGGCCTTTGGGCTTCCGCGATCTGTGTCTCTACCTAAATTGCGATTTTAAAAAAATTGATCCATAATCGCTCTACGCCGGCAATTTGACGATGGTAGCTTCAAATACTTTCACTTTCGAACAGTTAGCTCGCAGCTGTTATTTTACTCCAGAGAACTCGAACACGTTTTCATCTTGCCTTTTTTTTTTTTTGATTACGCATCTCAAATCGGGACTAAATAAAGTGGTTACGATGCGAGCACACAGCAGGCAAACCGTCAACGTCACGGAGGATTACGAGCAGTTAATGTTTCCACGAATTGAAATGTTATGACAGTGAGGATGGCAAATTTGGTGGGACACTTGTTGTGGGCTTTTTTTAATTAACGACCCGCAGATTGCAACTGAGTGTGATGGAGAGGTTTTCGAGCTTAGGATTATTGACACGGCTGATTAGGCGTCAGCGTTCTATGTTATTAATGAGGTGTCCAGCTCATTTGCAGCTGCAGCGCTTGAATTCATGTAAAACCAGCTTCGTCTTGAGGAAACGTGTGCAGGGAGTTTGGTGGTTGGGAATTGAACAGATTTAGGATTTCGTAGATATGACTAGAGCTTCCGCTGATATGTTGCATAATAGACTTGATTGTCGTCTAATTTTTGAATGACTTATCGCTCATTAGAACCCAAATGGACCCGCAAACGTTGCGAAAATTTGGTTTACAGATGGGACATGTTGATGGGACTGATGGCTTAAAAACGAAGAGCGTCTTCCGGTTATCGGTTAAGATAAAAACCGTCAACATTGTAGAAACAAAATTCAGAAATTTGCATCCAGTCAGGTTGTAATTTAGGTGTTAACGAATACATGTATGATGAAAACTCAGCCCTCTGCTAGGTCTTGAATAAACCAGAGGGTTGACCAAATACAAGTTTCTTTTTAAAAACGCTCGAAAATTAAGGAAACTAAATTTTCTTAATGTATTATGGCTCTATTAGTTAGTAAGAGCAAATATTCCCACTAATTATCGAATATAAATTCTGGCTTCGAAATAGCGCATCCCGTTCCATTTTTCCAGGACCTTATTAATGGTTTCGGGGAGTAGCTTAGGAATTGCTTGGCTGATCTTGGCCTTAGGTGCTTGAATCGTTACCGGATTGTTGGCAAACATCCTTTGCGGTTCCCCACAAAAAAAAGGTCTATGGGAGTCAAATCGCAGCTCCAAGGTGCGATGGCTGATCACACGATTTTTTTTTTAAATCCATTGTTTGTGCTACACAGCACTCACCTTGGAAATACTTTTTCAATATTTCCCATCGTAATTCGTAGTTCATTTAATTCCGCGGAAGATTTCGAGAAGGAAACATCTTTCAGTGTCAAAATAAGCTATGATTTGCAAAGGTAACCATTAGATGGCCCACCTTTTATGGAGCTTTGCCGTACTGTAGTAGATTCAATGGCCACGATAGGATCTTGCACGTGGTGTAGTCTTAAACGAGGTAGTTGTTGCTGGCAAATTAAGTAATTGCTTTAAACTTGTATTGTGTATTGGTTGATGGTTAGTGCGTCGGACTGTAATCCAGCCTGGGGAAAAAACACCACAAACAGTTTTCACAACCTCAACATGCCAGCAAACGACTGACAACCCTCCTGGAGTACTTCTGTTATAGAAAGCTTTTGCAATTTGCCGTTCAAAACCTCTAATAAACAGAAGGTCCCTTCCACATATGGCAAAGTTTTACCGCGCACAAGATAGTGGCTGTGCTAGAAGATAGGCTCAATGAGCTGTAACGCAACGAAATTATTATTATTATATTTTGTGTGATGTAAGCTTCCTTAATGATGGCTATAAATTTGCGCTAATGCGTTTATGTATTTCTTCGAGTGGCACTCAATAAAAATATTGATTCCCACTTGTTAGCAAGCGACTACATAAAACCAACTACATAGCAGAGCTTAGAGCGTTATAGTCTGATTTCTTAAAAGTAGAGCACCCGACCGCCTTAGGTATTAGCAATAAATTGGCAACCGTTTTTTAAAAATTCTTGTTCACATCGTGTTCATAGAGGATGCATTGCGGTGGCTCTGTAACACGAGTGGTCATAAAAACATAAGTATCCACCTGTTGGGACAAGGAATTTCTCTCTCGCAGAATTAACCTCAACACGAAACTGCCTACCACCTCGAGCTTTAACGAAACATTTAGCACTGTCAAACCGACTTGACCACTCATTACATTTTTTATTTTATTTCATTTCAAAGTAAACCTAAAATAGAATATTCTACATGACGATCAAATTATTCGCGTGCGTTTTTCTCTATTTTCTTTGATATCTGCGTAGAAACGATCGCAAAGGAAACCACAAATTGTATTAAACGGTCATTTTAGACGGCAATTAGTGCGTAAGTTACGCACTTAATCAATGGCTTAAGGTGTATTACCTCGGCTACCAATAATGCGTTGACTTGCACGACACTTGTATCTAATGGGTTAAAAGCAAGAAAAAAGAAAAACAAAAAAACAAATTTTTAAAGTACAAACATTTTGTAGAAAGGCTTCAATGAGAAATCTACCACCGATCAACGTTCACCTCGTGAGTCGTGACCTGACTTTCATACTGATGGAGCATGACCGATATTGTGATGTTTTCATTTGGGATTGATTTACTTACTCGTACAATGTTGTTCAATTTGATATTCTCTCAGCTTGGTGAGTGGGTGTTGGCCTGTCAACTGGTTCGCACTGACCACTATTTCAATAATTTATTTATTCTCTGTTCTTTTTCTGATGTGGTACGTCGATAGGTTTACATCATTTGAAATATACTTAATTTTCACTATTTCTTGAATTTCTTGAAAGAAAATTCAATCGATAGCTCAAATTTGACAATTCTTTCTAACGATTTTGCTAGCCTTGTTTCATCGGCTACAAGCGCCAGCAATCGAAACAAACCCGCTTACTGCTTTTATGAAGACTTCAAACTTACCTTCCCTTTCTTTTTCTTCATATCCTCATTCAATAACTTGATTTAATTTAACCCTTGCATGCCCGGTGTTGTTCATATACAACATGAAAGTTCAAGACACTTAAGATGACTCAAGTTTTCGCTTAAGCCCAATTCTAGTCCATTTAATTCTGCAACTAGAATATTCGCGATCTTTTACATTTTTATAAAATTACATTACATTTTTGTTAAAGTGTAAAAATATATATTGCCAGCGGCGTGAATGAAGTTTGTTCATAACAGGAATAATAACAGATTAGAGAGCTACAATGAATGCTTAATGCCTTTCAAGAAGCCTTTTTCTCTGCCAAAATTATTTACATAGTCACAGCCTTCGTTTCTGTAAGCAACTACTACAACATTGTTTCATTATAATTGATTCCAAAGCGCAGCAAACTTTTTGATCAAATTAATTGTCGCATTATTTTATTTTATGAAGATAAAAAAAAGCCTACCAAAAGATAAAGTCTTTGAAAAAAAAACATGCACTCAGGCACAAGCCGAAGAAACATCTTATCTGAACATAAAAACGAAAACAAACAAAAAACTTTAAAAATGCGGTAAAGCCTGTAAATCAGCTGGCCCACTTTTCAGGTTTTGTTTTAAGGCTTTAAATCCCTACCCACCTCACTCGTTTTCAAGGATTCTTGAAGATTAAACAGAATGCTCTCCAAATCGACCTCGCCAGCTGTCAACGCTCAACAGGTTTCGAAAATTTCGACCACAATCAACAACACAAATCAAAGGAAATCGCTTAGAGGCATAAAACTCAAAAATCCACGAAACTGCCTTTCATTTATAATTGCGGAAACCTTTCCTGCTACTCTGTTCTGCAGCACAGCACGAGGTCCTAACCGAACACGAAACGCCAGTAGTCCTTCGCATTACATAAATCCTCCCTCCCAAAACAGTCCCAGTTTAACATCTTAGCCTACGCACTAGCGCATATCTTCACCACACCGCACCTCCCACGGATCAATAAAATCGAGCACGCATACTTCGCGTTCAATTAACGTTTAGCGTAATTAATCTCAGTACAAATAATAACCCAGGTGAGTTCATTTAACTCCGTCCCAGGCGGCCGTGCGTCCGATTCCTTTTTCATGGATCTCGCCTCCGCAGCACGAACATTCACACAGCCGGGCGGGATATTCCTATACGCTCCTTCTCTCACCTTTCACTTTCGTTGCAAAATCATACACACGCCCGACCCGAACGGAGTCACTCATAAACTCGAATTTTGTGTGGCGACAACTTATCCACGCCATGGGATAGGTGTCCTCAAAGCGCCCCAAAAAACAAACTAAAAAAAAAAGCCAAAACAAGAAAAGCCAACGGAATTCTCTTGTGCAGCCATTGATTGAGCCCAACTTCTTGTGGTCCGGCTTAATGGCATGCCTGCCCGCGTCTCTCCGGCGTACTTTTGTTGTGTCTCCGTTTGCGCCTGCCGAGAATAACTTATCGCATGCGTATTGAGATCGAGGCGATCACTGACCATCACAATTCGGAATATGTTGACGCAGTCGTAAGGCTTCTGCTCTCAACTCTTTAGGCCGGCTAATCGAATGGTACCCTGGGCAGATCGGTATCTGGGTCTTGGGTTTGTTCATTTCCATTTCGGTTTCTGGCATTTAATTGACTTAAATCTGGCAGAAACCTGGGGCCGTGTTACGAGCGTTTTAATTGCATTCAAGAGATAATTGTCGTGCCTTTCGTTCAAGAATAACTAATTTGTTACGCTAATTGAGTGTTGAGTTATCGTTTGTCGATTAGAGGACGTATTTTTTTTTCTCCTTTTTCTGTAATTTGATTTTTGAAGAATTTATGTCATGCATAATTTTGGTGTCATGGTACGATATATTAAGAGTTTGAGAGGTCCTTTTGAGCCACTTCCATTACATCGTGGATCAAGCGAGTGTTAAACTTCGAGAACTGTTAGCAGAATTAAGATGTTTTTTTTGGGACCGTAAGTAACAGAGTCTGCTTTTTTCTATTCTCTGTTTGTTCGCTGTGCAAAAATAAGCAAGTTAGTCCATAAGGACTCAATGACAAGAAAAGAAGTTGGCCAGTTGGACTACGAAACAAATCAGACCACAACTTCTTAATAACCATCATCACCAGTCTAATAACACACAGAAAGAAACAAATAATCCGCACAAGTCAAGACCAAAAAGTAAGCGACAATATTTATGCAATAATAAGTGAGGAGTTTCAAGACTGTCAACAATTAAAGCCAAACTGATAGATACAAACTATACTTACATCTTTTTTCCAGAAAACAAAGAAGTTATAGAATCTAAATAACCTTTTTCAGATTGTTAAAAAAATGTTAAAGTTTAAACAAAGTGTGTAACTACTTCAACTAGAAAATATATGACAAGATTGAAATGGAATTAAAAATTTATTAACTAACTGTGGGATATGAAATCGTTAAAATGTCTGCTCAATCTACAATTTTTTAATAAATTTTTATTATATTGATAAGCCGGCTGTCGGTTAACATTGCATGATAATTGGGCTTCAGTGACAGAATACAAACACCGGGCCTAAATCCTATTGAAAATAGGACGCGAATATGCTTTAATTCCAGCTCAAGGATCAAAAAGCATGATTGATTCATAAAACCATCTCTGGAGGTTGGACTCATTATTATTTTAGAGGTACACGTACAGGAATTTCCTCTATTTTTATTTTGACCCTACTGCCTTTAACTGAATTTCGCAGTACAAATTGTATTTTATTCGTTTAACTAACTAAAACAATATTTATTTCTAGTAGTCAGTTATGTTCTTTGCTTTCAATCAGTGTTGTACTTCAAAAAATTTTAAAGAAAATTAGTTGCCTTTCATTGAATTTTGCTGAGTGCATAAGTCTAAAAAAAAGAAAATGGAGAAATTATTTTGCAAGATATCCACAATTTATTTTCTCATATATTTCTGAAATATTGCTAAAATATTTTTATTGCTGGAGAATTGAAACCAACTGCACGGGAGAAGTTTAAGTTTTTGAAATTTTAGTTTTAGATTTTTGTAGTAGATCAGTTGCTAAGGAAAAAATATTAAATTAAATAAAAATAATTAAACTTTACATGCACCCACATAATCATTTTAAATTGCAAAAGAAATAATCTCTGATATCGAGAGCAGTTAAGTTAGTGTTTTCTAGGATAAAGTCTAAGAATAAAATTTGTTAAGTGTATTTTTGTACAAATAAAACGAAGATAACCAGTTGCAATAAATCGGTCAAAAAATACACACGCGTTGCGTTTTTGTTGATGACCTTACATAGTTTTAGTTGAAAGTATGTAAACTTAGTGAAAACAATGTTTGTCAATTAAAAATATGAAATGGCTTTTACTGTGCCATGTGTCACAAATCTCAACTTCCTTAAATACTAGAAAACTCTACGAAGATCAAAATCAAGTTTTTTTTTAATTCAGCAATTTTTTTTTAAGAAATATTTCAGTAAGCTGTGTGAGTTGCATCTATGTTCTTGGACCGCTAAAAACAAGTCAAGACTAATTGAGAATAGAAAACTTCCAAATCAAGAACAGTTTTGTAGCTTAAACGCTATCCCTTTCTAATTTCACTCGACCTACCCCTATTAAAAAATAGTTTGGCTGGTAAATCAAATTAAAGAAACTAGTCTTTCGATTGCACACAAGTTGTTCTTTTTTCATTACATTTCAAATATAAAGCCTTTCGAAAGTTCTTTTCTTAATTTATACCATTTTCCAGCCAATCACCACAAACAAAATCCCAATAAATTAACTTTGTAAATTATTTTATTTCCCTCACTTCAAAATACGTTACGCCCGTTCCTTGTTCAATATTTAATTCTGGGTTAGATTAACGACGTACAACCATCTCAGCCATGTTGCAATTAATCAGCTTGCACGAATCGCACTCGATACGCACTACGAGTGCATATTTTTCTGCAAGAAAAAAAAAATCGAACGCAGAACAACAATCCATCTTAAAAAGTCTCCACACCGTCGTCCACTTGCGCTGTCTCAGCGAATGGCATTGAAGGACAATTCCAAAATCCAGAAATGCAACACATATCGCTACTGTAGCAAAGATACTTAATAAATTATCAAGATGTTTTGCCCATTTGACCTCCATGCCAGTGTTTAATTTTATTTTTACAATTCTCGAATTTTTAAGAATTGACACATTACACGCACCGTGACGGGACTTATGTCGTCCGTGTAAGACTTCATGCATATCCCTGGTTAAGAGCGAAGGCCTCCAAGCGCATTGATTCAACTCAGGTGGGAATGGCAACAACGTGATCTGTTCCATTTGTGGAGGTACAACTTTATTTCGCTTTATCTGAATCATCTGAGGTGGCACTCCTGCTGCAAACATGGTTCACTGCTGTCGCCGGACAATGAATCGCACTTCGCACGGGTTTTTCTATTATACTCGTAACGTGGTCAGAGTGCGTTTTAATTGTGTGATAAAGTCGAATTTATTTTTTGTAATTCATCTCTATGTGAATTGTGAACTACTCCAATTCGCAGTGTTGTCCATTTTCGGTGGCAAGGAGACTGTTTGGGAACATGTCAAGGCTAAATTTGTCTTTTAAGATATGCCGCACGCATTTGACATCGACTGTGAGTGAATGAAAAGTCGGTAGACAGGTGCGGTCATGTTTTGTATTGCATTTGAATGAGACTCGCTTGCTTCGTGATCCTTAAGCTACTGTGAGGTTGGTACATTTTAAGCACATGCATTACTCTTGGACAACGCCTACATGATGGTCAGACAAAAGTGAAAGACCGCCAATCCCATTCTACCCAAAGTTCTCTCTGTTCAAAAAGATGCATACAAATTGTATACTCATAGAATGGAAGACAGTAAGGATCGAATTAAAATCAAAGGGTCATCGCAACGACGAATCGTTAGATGCAAATTATCAATCAACAAATTTTTACCAATTTCCGTAAGAAGTTAACTTCTATCGAAATGTCAGCAATGCCTTCAAAATTTATTGTGTGGAATAGATTTTTTTAAAATAGCTAAAGTACCAACACGTTGTGACCTATTTTTCCCTGTCTGTCCCTAGTCTGCTTTTTTTAGTTACTACCCCAAAGCAGTGTTTATCGCTCACGCCAAAATCACCGCTTGCAGTTCTGAAGGCATTTGCAATGCAATATTTCCTTATTAAAGGTGTTAAACGACTCAGTCAGATCAGTCTCTGGATCCACAATTTTTTTCTAATTTAAGATAAAGAACAGACCTTGCAAAAATTTCACCTACATTGAATAGACATATCCAATTAAAACTGGATCCGGATTACCTCAAAGCTCCAAGAGGTCCCACCATAGTTTTTTCCATTTTGCAAAGAAACAAAATTTGAATAGCTGCATCCTTCCAACCATTTTTTTTTTACAAGCTCTTAAAAATATTCCAACATTGAACTTGTCACATAGAAAATTAAACACCCACTAAAATCCAACTGCAACAACTTAAAACTTATAAAATATTAAACGTATCAAATTTCTTGAGCCAATCGCAGTTTTCATCTGCTCGATTGACTAATTCAAATGCAACTCCATTTCTATAAATCATTTCCAGTCTCGGCGCCACAGCCCCAAGACCCCATACACCCACAACGCCCCCAAACACTTAACCCTCGTCCGCCAATATATTATTCTCAACTATCTGATTCTAGTACTAAGTGGCCAAAACAGTTTGATTAAAACCAACCATACATCAAGAACCCCAGCGACTCTCAAAAACGCCAGTCTCGAGAGATCGAAATGTTGACAAGATCAAAAAAAAAATCCACGCTCGTATTTTCCTTCAAAATTTATTGTGTAAGTCTGGCTCGTTTCATTCGCTTCACTTACCAAGACAATTTATCAAACGCAAGTCATTCGCACGAAATGCAGTTCTACTTCGGTTTCCCTCAAAACGCATGCGTTGTCGCAATTAAAAACGAAAAAAAAAAAAAACAAACCAAAAAACAAGATACCGAGAAATGTGGCAGCGTGCGTGGAGTACAACCCAACAAGATCACCAATAATAATAAAATCCAATTTTAATTTTTCAACTCTTCTAACAAATTTTATTTAATTGCTTTGGATATATCATAAATACACGCAATGCGTCTTAAATTCCACGTTGGATAGCCGCGAGCCGCAAGACAAGTGAGCAACCACCTCCAAGCGGTGCATTACATCCTGCGCTGTGCTGCAGTCCCATGCGAAAATATTTTATAGCCACAGCGACTCTGCTCCACTTACATAGCACATGCGCTAATCTTGCGACTGCGCGCGGCACGATGCAGAGCGGTGCGGCCCGCCTCAAGCAGTGCCCAGTATCCAGTGCACGCACCACGATAGCAGCTAATTTCAATATGATAATAATTTTATTTTGGTCGATCCACGAACACACGCGCAAGCGAAAAAAAAAAATCACGCGGATTTTTCAAACACCTTTTTCAACTTTGGACGCGATTTTTTGGGCCCCAAATACACGCGCCCGTCCGACTGCGCGACTTTGATGTGTTGTAAGTTCGGTCGTTTAACGCATAACGCAGCAGAAACCGTCGGATGGAGCCCCAATGGATCACCTCACCTGGGCAAAATCATTTTCGTTGCTGGTTCCATTTGCTCATGTTGATGAAGGTGGGGCTGCTGGGTGCACAGCAGCACCACAGCACCGCAGCATCGCCGCACAGCAACTCAACAGCACAGCCTCAGAGCAGTTTTGATGCATTAAATCCGTGCTGCAATCTGAGAAAATAAAAACCAAACGACAAGTAGTAAAACAAAAAAAAGTCCTCGTGTGCTCGTAGTTGTATCTGCGTCTGTGTAAGCCCCTGGTGCCGAACGATCTCTCAATGTTCTTCGATGCGGCGACACTATACCGCTGCTGCTGGTGCTGGTGCTGGTGGTAGATCATTTCTTTCATTCGGTCGTTTTGCGAGTTGTTGCACCGAAAACGGGGCAACATTTCAGTACGCTGCGTACTCTATATCGGTTTCGATTGACCGTATATAAACGACTATAGGGCTAGGCCGGCCATCAGTATCTCGTGGTGCTCTACTTTTGGTGGAGCTCGAAAAATTTATCTACCTGGTTTAAGTGTAATAGTTGTGCGTGCCGAAAGGACTAGAGCGATACAGCAAAAAAAAAAGTTCATAAAACGACGAAACACCTAAGACGGCAAAACAAGCTGACGGCCGATAAAGGATTATTGCTCGGTGTCGTTCTTGTTACGTAATACTCGTTTTTGAAAGTGTAAGCTCGCGAGGCATACAAAAAGGATTAAGCCGATAAAACGAGGATAAGAGGCGCAATCTCGGTTGTAGTCTATTTGTTGTGTGCGTGTGTGGCATAATAGTGTGAAAATGAAGGTGAGTTAAAAGGACGATGTGATGCAATTTTAAAGTGCAATTGAATGTGTAGAGAAGGACCTTAGAGAAAATTTTCAAGAGGAAACTGTACTTTGTGCTACAAATTAATTGAATAAGTTTAGCGTGTTCAATCAATGTCCTGTAAGTAAGAGTGAACGCGTTTTTCTCGAAAAATAAAAACCCGCAGAATCAAGCAACCTGAGGAAATAAATGCAAGAAATCCTATCACACACTTTATGAGGCTAAATTTAAGAAACCTATTTTTTCAGTTAAAATATTTAATTCATTTCACAGACTGCCCACTTTATGGCTAATATGTGATTTTCATTGGGTCTATAGACTAGCAATATAACACAAAGTAGACACAATTTTAATAGAATAATTATTCATTATAAGACTCAATTCGATTCCAAGAGGATTTTCAAGTTAGAAAGATGAAAAGACATACATTTTGAAACTTTAAAATCCACCCAGTTTTTGCTTATTTTATATGCAAAGTCAATTTCATGATTTTACTCTATTAAATGAATAGTCGAAATTGCCATACATAACGCATATTACCTTAATTTAACTGCTACACTTTTAACCTTAGATCTCTAAAATTTGAAAATTGTTGATGTGTGGTGATAGATGGCCAGAAATTAGTGATGAAAGCAAAGTACTAATTTTATAAAATCTGAACTTATAATCAGTTGTTTGTTCTCCTAGTTTTAATTTTATAAAATAGACTACATAATACATCCTACGATTTGCTACCATTCAGCAGAGAATTGATGGTCTCAGTCAAATACAAAAAACCCTCGTTAAATCGAAGCTCGGTAGTTCGAAAACGTCTGTAAATAGAAGCATCCTATCAGTCCCCTGAAAAAAAAAACTCTGTAAATCGAAGAAAACCTATGCAATTTTGTTCCCTCCTTAATTCGAATTAATTTTTGTGCAAAACGTATGAAAACCTCTATAATTCGAAAATGATAGCTTATTTTCCTCTGTAACTCGAAGTCAAGTTTGCTTCTTCTTTTAAAGACCGTCAGTTGAATGTTAAAATGAAATGACGAAAGTGAGCAATATTATTTTTATGAAACCTGCATAATTCGAGAACCTCTTTAGTTCCAAGTTTCTTCCTGGACCCATAAAATTCAAACTATTGAATGCTGTACTTCTATTTACGAAAATCCTTTTTTTTGCCTGTTCTTTCCATTGCCTGTTTTCAGTGTATCGTTTTAAAAACATGACATCAGATATAAAGACCTAGCCCAGAAAACTAAATATAGTATTACCTTAGTTTTGTTTAAAATTTACTTAAATGAAATTTAACTAACAAAATTGCTGAACTCACATATATAGTGGTAAGACCATCCCTTTATTATTAGTTCAAACATATTTGGAGCAAATTAAGAACAAATATACGAAATCTAGACCTTATTTGCCAGTATAGCATTAATCTTATCTTAATCTTATCTTTAATCTCTTACACCACAATCAGTCTTCAAAAACATCTAGATTCATTATTCAGCTCTGAATGTTTTTACCACTTCAAAAAACGTCCATTTTTAAAATCGTCTTCTTCTCAAAGCAAAATCTGCAGCTTTTTTTGTTTTTTTTTTTTGTCTTGAACCGTATCCGTTAAAGTTTTGTCTTCTTTAACGCGAATTGTGTTTTATAGTTCTTCTGGGTGTGACCATACGATCACGCTGGCACAATTCGTGTTAACTCACAACTTATTGACCAATAGTTAACAAGTACATTACGCACTCGCTTAACGCAACCCTCGATTCGCAACTCCTTGATGTTCGCAATACTTAAATTGTATCACTGCTTGAATGTATGTATAAGCACAACTTTTCAAAAGTGTTACCTCGATTAGTGCAACTTCTTAAGTTTTTCCATTAGTAAATTATGAAATATTATAATGTCTACCAAGAGTAATTGGGATGAGGAAGATCAGCTACCACTGTTTACACAAATACACTGTTACTGCAAATATATTAAAAAAGAGAGTTGATTTTAACCATTACCAAACTGCTTGATGAAATTGTTCCCAATATTAGCAACTCGAATCAGCAACAAGTTTTATGGGAATGGTGAGTCCTCTGCATATTGCGAGGATCCGAAAGCAATTAAGAGCACAAATTAAAGTCAAAATGAAGTTGCTCAGGCCTCTCCTTTGTTCAAAGTTAAAGCAGAACTTGCAGTTCTGTCAATGGGTCGAAAAGAACAACAGTTCAGCAGAGGACATTTGAGCTCTACAAAAAATAATAGAAAAATATTGAATGTAAAAAAAAAAGCACATAATTATTGTATGTATGTTTTGTAAAATTGTTTTAGTCTTTCGTTTTCTTATTAAACCCACAATAACGGTTTGTTTTGATTTCAATGGTTTTTTTTTTAAATGTCGTTATCTCTACAGAAACAGCCATTTTAACCATATTTTTTTATATACAAAAATATGCCCCAAGCTCGGTTATTGCAACTGCCTTTAATTTCTATTAGTTACATATACCGAATCTGTATTGTATATCGCTAACCGTCAAATTATCATATGAGCCAAAATGCAAATTTCAGAGGAGAGTTTTTTTTTCTTTTTGTTTTTTGTCTGAACTAAAAAAATGTAAATGTCGCTTAAGATTGTTTGTTTTCTTTGTTCTTTTTAACTGGAATGCTTTATTAAAAAACCAATGATGCAGAAAAATACGCAATCAAATAAATCTATCGAACTCGAATAACTCATTTTTACTTAAAATGTCGCTTACGATAATTTAGCGGTTAGTGCGCGATATGTTTCTTCGATCTCTCAAGCATAGTCTCATTTACAAGCGAGACTTCCCCGCTGTGTCACAAAGAACCCCATGCATAAGCAGCACATGGAACACAGCTCTTTTAAGTATCAGTGTATTAGCTATAAATGGTGAGTGATCATGCAGTCTACTTTTTTCTGTGACGAATTCCACTAGAATTACTCATTTGGGGTGGCGCCTTGTAGGTGGTAGGATTCAATAGAAAAAAAAAAAGCAGCGAGTAGTTGTCTTCTAATCTAGTTCAAGAACACTCGATTGCTGTCGAAGTGATACTTAAATTTAATTCACTTTCGGGGCATAAAATTGATTGTTGGTTTAGAAAGAGAATTTCCCTTATGAGCCATTGGAGTAAATAGGTGTGGCAAAATGTTGTGATTTGAATGTGTGCTAGTAAATTTTTTTTTTTTTGGAATAATATTTCTCTTAAAAAAGAATTTGTCCACAAAACAAATATACGTTATGGCGCTGATCTGTATTAGCAATAGAACTTGGTACAGCCCTCTCATCCTGGGTCTGCCGAGCGGTCGACTTCCTGACGGGATCGCATTCAAAGCGCGCCTCGGAAGTCTCGATAGGTACAAGGTCATCAAAAATTTTGTTTTGCAATCAGTTGAAAATTTCTTATAATTTCAGTTTTTTTTTCTTAATAAAACTCAACCGACGAAAAGTTTTAGCCGCAGATTTTAGGAGCATCATTGAATTGGGCCTAATTAGTAGCATTTGTTTCAAAAAACAATTTTCAGCTGGATTAACTATATTTTTAAGTTACTTTTTGCAAGTTAAATAAAATAGATGCTAATCAAGACCCAGGTCCACTACAAACTGTAGCGCTAGTAAAAGAAGAACAAGTAGAATATTACCCAGAAATTGGATACATTTCTGGGTAATATTCTTCAAATTCCTTAAAATTTGTTGACAAATCACGTTAATTTCACACGAAAGCTTAACCATAAACTAGAACGATTCTAAGTCTCTAGCTTTTCGATCTAATTCTCAACTTAAGAACGGTGAATCAAATATATTTTTACGTTGATTGATTAAGGTGGAAAATAAGGGTAGAGATATTAGCCAGATTACACATTTTCCGATTTTCTCGAGGTCTACTCCTCCACTCAACATTGAACAAATAATATTCTAAACTTTTCCTTTTTACTTTTCCCCGCAGCAATTCATCACACTTCTATGCGTATTCAGCCTCGCCGTAGCGAACCCTCCACTTATACCGGATTGCATTCATGGGCACGCAGGCTATTCATACCCAGCACCGGAAGTAAAATTCTCTGTGGGTCCGGCGATAAGTGCCCTGAAGGTAACGCCAGCAGTGTCCACATACTCAGAGGGCGGAAGTCTCAAATACGCGTCTGTGGGTGCATCCGGAAGCAGCTATGAGTCCTCAAACGAATACTCGGGTTACTCATCTGGCGGAGCGGTCAAGATCGCAGGACTTATCCCGGGTGTTAAGACAGCCTCCTACAGCCCAGCCGTGACGTACGCTAGGCCTGCGGGCATCACTTACGCCGATCAGTCGCCAGCCTCGAAGTACGCCGCTGTTGTCCCCTCAGGTATAGCCGTGTCGAATTATGTAGCGCCAGCGATTAGAAAAACGATTTACTCCGCTCCAGCAGTCACGAAAATCGCCACCGGTCCAGCGTACATAGCCCCGGCACTGACGAAAATAGCCACCGGTCCGGCGTACCTACCGCCACCAGTCACCAAGATCGCCACCGGCCCGGCGTACGTTGCTCCAGCAGTTGCGAAGATCTCAGCCGGCTACCTGCCTCCAGCTCCGGCAGGCATCGTGTCAACTTCCTATGTCTCCAGTCCAGTGGTGGCCGCGAAAATAGCAGCGCCAGTGGCTAAGGTCGCGACCTACTCGTCTCCGGGATACTCGTACTCCCATTCCACGCCAGCAGTGTCCAAAATCGCCACGTACTCCTCACCAGCCCTCGCCTATGGCCCCGGACTGGCAAAGGTCGCCACCTACTCGTCACCCGGGTACTCGTTTGGAAGCGTATCTAGCGGCATCTCCAAAGTAGCCACGTACTCGTCGCCCGGCTACTCGTACTCCCACACCGGACCGGCTGTCGCTAAGGTCGCCACTTACTCATCGCCAGGATACTCCTTTGGTCTGACGGGTTCTGGAATCAGTAAAGTAGGCTACTCCTCTGCCGCCGACGTCTCCCACCAGTACATTTCAGGTGGAGCGAAGCTGGCTGTCTCCTCGTACGCTCCCGCAGTTTCCTACTCTGCCCCGGTCGTCTCGAAAGTGTCGTCGTACGCCGCCCCAGCCGCATACTCGTACGCCGCACAGCCGATCGTAACCAAATACGCCCACGCAGCTTCGCCGTATTCGTATGCGCCAGCCGTGTCCGCTTCGTACGTCACCGGAGGGGCTAAGTTGGCTTACGCCGCTCCGGCAGCTGCGAAGATCGGCTACAGCTCGGCCGCTCTTGGCTACTCGTCGGCAGGAGCCGTGTCGCATCAGTACGTGTCTGCTCCCGCTAAACTCGCGTACGCCGCTCCAGCCGTGGCTAAGGTTGCTGCCGTGGCGACCCCTGCGTACAGCTACTCGGCCTCACCGGTTGTGTCCACGCAGTACATCCAGCCAGCTGTGACGAAGGTGGCATCATATGCGGCTCCTGCTGTGGCCAAGATCGGGTACAGCTCCGGCGCCCTGGGATACTCGTCCGCCGGGGCAGTCTCTCACCAGTACGTGTCGACTCCAGCTAAAATCGCTTACGCCGCTCCAGCTCCTGCTATCGCCACCCAGTACATCTCGACGCCTGCTAAGGTCGCATACGCAGCGCCTGCGATTGCCAAGGTTGCTACGTACGCCGCACCAGCCATCGCTAAGGTCGGATACAGTTCAGCCGGCCTTGGATACTCCTCGGCGGGAGCCGTCTCTCACCAGTACGTGTCAGCTCCGGCTAAAATTGCGTACGCCGCTCCAGCTGTGGCGAAAATCGCCACCTACTCCGCACCAGCCATCGCTAAGGTCGGATACAGTTCAGCCGGCCTTGGATACTCCTCGGCGGGAGCCGTCTCTCATCAGTACGTGTCAGCTCCGGCTAAGATTGCGTACGCCGCTCCAGCTGTGGCGAAAATCGCCACCTACTCCGCTCCAGCCGTCGCTAAGGTCGGATACAGCTCGGCCGCTCTTGGGTACTCCTCGGGAGCTCTGTCTCATCAGTACATTTCAGCTCCAGCCAAGGTCGCGTACGCAGCTCCAGCTGTGTCCTACGCCGCTCCAGCCAATGCCAAGGTCGCCTCATACGCTGCGCCTGTAGTGTCCGCCGGCTACGTCTCACCCGCTATTGCCAAGGTGGGCTACGCAGCTCCGGCCATCGCCAAAGTGGCAACCTATTCTTCCGCGCCAGCCGTCTCCACGCAGTACATCTCCGCCCCTGCGAAGATTGCCTACGCAGCACCCGCTGTCGCCAAGGTCGCAACGTACTCCGCTCCAGTGATAAGCAGGATAGCTGCCCCCGCAGTGGCCTATGGAGTCCCAGCCATCGCCAAAGTCGCAGCACCCCTCGTATCTACCCACGGATATTCAGGATCTGTGCTGAAAGCAGCCACCTACTCGTCCGCGCCAGCAGTCTCAACGCAGTACATCTCTGCCCCAGCGAAGGTGGCCTACGCAGGACCAGCGCTCGGCAAAATTGTGGCCTCTTCTGGCTACAGTTCTGGATCTTCAATCACCAAACTTGCCGGATACACTTCGCCAGGAATTGCGGCCTACTCCACCGGACCGGCAGTGTCCAAGATTGCCACGTACTCGGCACCGGCTATAGCCACCTATTCAACAGGACCGGCGGTCTCTAAACTCGCAACTTATTCCGCACTTCCAGCCGTCGCCAAGGTCGCTACATACTCCGCTCCAGCAGTTGCCGCTTACTCCACAGGACCTGTAGTCTCTAAAGTTGCCTCGTACAGCTCGGGAATCGGTGGCTTATCATACCAGTCCGGCGCGTCCATCTCGAAGGCCAGTGGCTACAGCGTTTCCACCGGCCACGGCATCGGACTTGGAATCGGAAAGATCGGAGCTGTCGCCGGACCGGCTGTCGCTTACCAGTCCGGGCTGGCACTAGGAAAAGTTGCGGCTCCAATTGGAGTGGCGTATAGCTCTGGCCCGCTGGTGGGTAAACTGGCAGCACCAGCTCTTGGCGTTGGACCAGCTATTGGGTTGCACGCCGGACCGGCAGGACTTGCTGTAGGTGGTATTGGTCTCGCTGGAGGCGCTATCGGCAAGTACGGTGCCATCAGTCTTGGCCACTCATCCGTATCGCCATCAGTCACGTATCACGGTGTCTTGGCGCAAGCTGCCGGACACGGCGGAGTCCGACTGGGTGCAGCCCTCGGTGGTGGCGCTTACGGAAGTGGGCTCTTAAGGTACGCTCCAGCGGCGCCCGCAGTTGCGACCTATGCCTCTGCACCAGCCGCATATGTAAAGGCAGTTCCAACAGCAGTCGTCAAACCAGTCATTTCGAAACACTTGGAATACTACGTGAGTACAGACATTCTTTTATGACATTTAGAATAAGATTTGCGCCAGGAGCGGGCTCATCCGTTCACCCTGTTTCGCATGGCCTTGAACTAAATACGGAACACATTATTCCATTTTGGAAAATGCGATCCAACTTTTGAATCCGCTCTTAGGTAATCCTCGGCGGGAGCTCTGCCTTATCAATGTGAGCTCCGGCAAGGGTCGCGTATGGCACTCCAGCTGTGTCTTACGCTGCTTCTGTCTCAAAGTTATTGCTAGCCTAAACTCTTAAGCTCTAGATCTATTCGTCGTCTTAATATGACGCTATACTACTTGTTTTTAGATTCCTTGTTTTGTTAACTACACGAAGTTCTTATAAATTTCGCCACCACTCTGCGTCCCAATAAAAGACTTGTGAATTTAACGTCTATCCTTGTGGTTATCGTCTACTTGCTTTCCCTGTTTTTCTTGAAAGTATGTCATCTTGAATTAATCTATGAACTGAGAAATTAAAATGCCCCCGTTCAGTGCTGATTTAAAAGTAGATTAGCTCGTCCTGAAGCATATTTCTGATTGCCTTAATGCCCATAAATAGGTCTTAGGTCTTAAGTAGAATGACTGCCATGAAAACTCGCAGCTCACGTAGGCTATAGGTTGGCAAATTGTATTATCGTACTTCCGGTTTATTCCAAGCTCGGAGTCGCTTGTCTAAAAGTTGCCTGTAAATAATAATAATTTGCAGGCTTGTTTTGCTGCCTATTTGAAAAACAAAACAGTAGCATATTTAAACTAGATTACCGTAAACCAATTGGTTCAATCTGCAGTTGCACTTATGCAATCGGCTAATGCACTTAACCTCTACAATAGCCAATTTACCCAAATCCTGAAAGAAGAATCTTATAGTGCCGTTAAATAATAGACAGATGCTTAAATAAAAAAGTTGCAATTGTCTGTTGAATATGCTCAGTCATTATTTATTGAATGCGAAACGAGAATCAAAACAACTCTCAAGCAGACTAGACGACCTACATCGTTAGTCGTTTCCGCACAACTTTTTAAAAGATGTCGGCTATTTTTGTCTCGAAGGTGACTGTCTGTAAACTTTTAGTAAACCACATTGAAAGTGTCTCGGATCCGCTTGAAATTACCTTTCATATTAAAAGTGTGAAAGCTCAGAAATACGCAAAATTTGAATTTCTCAATTTCGAGTTTAAAAAAAATCATCCACATATCCAAGGACGGTTCCTTCTCTAATTATTATCCTTTCATGCCCACACCTTAGGAAGGCAAGGAATAAATTTGTCTTCTTCACTTCACTTAAAACGAAGTAAGAGATCGCGAATATTCTTAATAAGAATTTTTTATTGCACTAAGAGACCTCTGATGCAGAAATAAATAGCCTGACGTTGGGGTTAGAATAAACATAAGACACTTTTACTATAATTGCGCCAATATTTTTGACTTGTTTGCAGATAAAATTCATGTTGTACAACACAACAACACGCATGAAACATCATGGCTCTTTTTACTAGCAAAAGTTTTAATCTAAGTTTCGTATCAAGGTATTATTGGAGTCAGTGTTTATTCCTTAATCAATCATTGTGTACAAAAGAATCGCGCCAAACAAATCGGTTTCATATTTATAAATTTGAATAAAATAAATCGACCTAAAAAAATTTAAATATTTATGAATTACAAAAACTTTTGTTTGTTGCCAAAATTAAAACCTTTTTTTTTGTAATTCAATTTTCATTCAACTATGTTTCGCCCGATTCTTTTGGACGCCATTTATAGTGTGACTTAATCTTAGCCAAGTCTTAATTGTTAATGGTGCCTTGAAATAACGCCTAGTAATATTCAGCCGAATTCACTTTATACAAGCACCGAAGTTTGTAATTCGGCTTTATTTCTCTCGGCACTATTTCGATACCACTGTTAATAAATAGTTTTAAAGCAAGTCAGCGAAGATATAACTCTTATTTAACAATTCATTATCTGTCTGAATGCAATGTACAATGGTGAACTTCTGCTACTTCTTAAATGTACTTCTTATTGCCAAAAGATTAGAAAATGCGACTTTAAACTTTTCTGCTTTGGAGCATAATTTCGTCTTTAGTATATAAGATCACCAGTAATACGTTTAGCCACCTTTACTCGATTTAAGATCAATCAAAACTAAACAAAATGGTTGCGAAAAAAACTAATTTTACAAGCCCAACCAGGAATTGTCCTTGTTCTTAATACTTTGTGATCACCCTCTTTTCTATATCCCACCCACAGGACGAACATCCACGATACGCATTCGAATACGGAGTTAACGACCCATACACCGGTGATATAAAGCATCAAAAAGAAGAGCGTGACGGTGACGTCGTAAGAGGTGAATATTCTTTAGTGGAGCCCGATGGTAACGTCCGTACGGTCAAATACTACGCCGACTGGGAAACTGGATTCCATGCCGAAGTGATAAACAGCCGAGATGCGAAGGTTATTGCAAAACGTACCGCGAAACGATCTTAAATTTTTTTTTGGAGACTCACTTCATTTGCAATGCATTTACTAAAACAAAAAAAAACGAATCATATTTTTCTTTTCAATTACATGTTTAAGGAATTTAATGAAATCGACAAAAAAATCGAAAATATTGAAAAACTCATGCATACCCGATCAAAATGTATATAGAATAATTTTCGCATCTCATATTCACCCCACTTTTTATTACATCCATCGTGTGCGCTCATTTAAAATATTTGTAATAAATGTAAATAATATTTATTTAAACAAAAAAACGAAACAAACGACAAAACGTCAATTTTGTATTAATCAAAAAGAAAATGTAAAAAAAATGAAAAATATGTTATCGATGTAGGGGTAAATCGAATATGTTATTTTTTTGCAAATGAATTTTTGGAAAATAGGAAGAAAAGTATATTATTGTTAATATTAATATTTTTGTTTGTGATAGAAGTGTCATATGTCATATTTTTGTAAATGAGAAATCGCGACACAATAAATTAAAATATAAAAAAAAATTAGTATATATTTTTGTATGATTTTTAAATTCATCATGTTGCTGGTACAACTTACTTATATCTAATATTAGTTATAGAAGATGACTGGATTGGAGCCTTTTAACCATCGATTAGATAAATTTGGAAAACTCTCATCGAATCTAGTAACAGTGGAAATGGATTTTATAAACACAGGTAAATAATAGCTTGGTTTGTACCCTATTGTTCATTCAATTTCAAATTCGCTTATAATGCAATAAACGATATTCCAACATTTTTAAAATTTGGTACACCTAGGCCAAAGCTAGGTCCATTGTACCACCAACCTATTCTTGGATTCCCGCATTAAAATAGTTGTGAGCAACGAATTTGTTAGCTTTGGGATGGTGCACCGCGATAGGTGATAGGGGGATATCAGTCTTTGAATATTAGTCTGTCTTAATTGTCTTTCATCAGCAAGGAGCAAAGGTTCTCGGGGTATCGATCTCATCTTTTCTAAGTTCATGTTTCCAATTGTAATTTTACCCCGTAAACACCAACTAGTATGCATTAGGGTAGAAGTTTGTCACCAGATTGGTACAAATAACTACTTAAAATGGATATCCAAAATATTACAATACTGTATACATATAAAAGCATACTATTTGAAAATGCTTGCAATAAATAATATGTATATAACTCCAGGAAATGTAAAAGGATACAATGATAATAACCATTCCCACTTAATCACGATAGGAAGTGCTTATGCTTCCAATATTTTCGGCAGTAGAGCAAAAATTAAGAACAGGGGCATAAAATAATAAATTATGACATAACAAAATATTAATTTTAATAGCAACTATTAGCCGAAAGACCTGGCAGCTAGAGCTAATTCGTATTAATTATGAATTAATTTCATTATTAATAAAATTGTAATAATAATAATAATAATAAAATCAACTCTATATGATCGTACTTTTCCGCAAAAAACGTTCCGCAAAACATCGAAGAATATATATATTCCAAAAGCAGCTTCATACTAGTTTAAAGAAGGAGAACAGTCTTTCAGTTAAAATGCAATCAACGATTATACTTCATGTTTTTGGACTCTAAAAATTGTATCTAAGCGAATAGAAAACTTCAATTTTTTGAGCAAATTACGTGCGTTACTTATCTTTTTGCCTAATTCATATTCTTACAAATTTTAAGCTGGACAATAATAATTTGAACTCTTTTACGATAAAGATATTCGCATGAAAAAATTGTCAAAAATTGTCGGAAGAAACCTAGCGACAAAAGTAATCCGATTTAAAAATAACGAACAACGTTCCTTTATCACAAACATAATATAGTATACCCCATTAATTCGAGATGAGGGTTAAAAGCAACATATTTCATCGCAACAAACACTGCGCCAATAAATAACATAGTATTCACTTCCATTTTGGGTAGAGGTCGTCACATTGCACTCTCAATACAAGTCACTGCCCACATAGTTCGCCCGAAGCACGACGCTAAACATGAGAGAACTCCCCAGACTGTAAGACCCGAAGTTAGATCAGAAAAAAAAAAAAAAAAAATAAAGTGCTCACTTTCATTAAATTCAATTACGTAATTGTAATCGTCATTGAGTGCAGTTAAAAGATAAATATTATTTTTATTTTGAAGGCAAACCAATTTTTCATAGACGCTCGCAACTGCAAGGAAAATCATTTTGCAGAAAAACAACAACGATAAAAGTTTGGCGGTGCGTGGTGGTAGCCAAGTGTGTGGCTAACACGAAAAGCGACAAGTTTTGTCCATATGGGAACGAATGCAATTATCTTTGCCCCGCAGTTAAAAGATTTTGGATGGTGCGTTTTTTTTTTTTTCGGAGTAAGATAAATTTATGCGTGATATAGGCTCGAATTCTGGTTCATGGCGCAGAGTAAAATGCAAATATATTTGAATGCACATGGACTGACTGACTGACTGTTAATGGGCGTAAGTTATTTATCGAGCGGAATATCGCAGTACTCAGTACTCAATCTGGTTTTGTCACTAGCCTATACTAACTGAGTAGCATTATATAACTTCTGAGAACTGATGTATTTTAGACGCTGGAGGCATGCAACTCATAATGGAATAACTTCCTGCTGTTGGTATGGCACGACCAACAAGCTGTTGAGTTTGGCAGCCAGTTCTGTAGCTGAAATGGACTAGAGAGGTTGGCGCATGGATTAGGCCTGATTAGAATCTGTGTCTTGTGACATTGCATAAGAATTAAGCTACTCGCTGGTAAGTTCATCGGACACTGCTTAACAGAAATGGATGGCGTAAATGGTGACGCAAAAAAGGGCCAAACTTAAAATGTTGCTGGATCCAAGTATTGATTACAAGTTACACCGATATTTTGATTATGAAGGGTTTTCCAATAGGGACTTGACAACTTCGAATTCAATTTGTGAACGCACCCTTTCACTAATCATCGAACTGTGATCGTCAACTTATTCAGTAAGCTGAACATTTTCATCATGGTAAAGTACATGAACGAGAAACGTTTGCACCGAAATTCGAACTCGGTGATCGTAACTTTAAGGGCATTAACTCTAATGATGACGAAGCTCATTTTTAGCTGAATGAGTTCGTCAATAAGCAAAATATGCGTTATCGGTCGGGTGAAAATCCACTTGTGCTTCTTTCACTTTATCCACAAAAAATTACTGTTTTGTGCGGTTTGCATACGGCGGTGCCATATTTTTTCGTCGACGAAAACGATCGTCACATTACTGTGAATGGCCAGCGTCATATAAACTTGGATGACATGTGGTTTCAACAGGATGGTGGCACAAGCCACACAACACACGTTCCAATCGATTTATTGAAGAGTAAGTTTGATGAGCTTGTTATCTCAAGAAATGGACCAGTCGATTGCCTGCCTCGTTCGTTCGATCTAACGCCTCTAGACTACTTTCTTTGGGTCTACGTTAAGTCATTGGTTTATGCCAACAAGCCGACGACGTTGGAAGAGCTCAGAGTTAAAGCGAAACGAGCCATTTCGGCTGAAATGTGTGGCCATGTCATCGGAAATTGGGTTCAATGGATCGACCGCTACAAACGTGCCCATGGTGGCCATATGAACGAAGTTAAGTTCTATTTATAAATGTTTTGATTGTGCTACAAGCCGATAACAACGTTTTTGAAATATCTCAAATGGCTTGCTTTTTATTTGAAAAAAAAAACAAATAGTCAAGTCCTTTATTTGAGTTTAGAAAGGATTTGTTCAATCGCCAGTATATCTGCCGAAAAGCCAGTACAATTCGGAGAGACAGGGACTTAACAGGGAATGACTTAAGTTCTTTCATCCAATCAATGTCAATATATACTCGTCCAGTCACATCTAAATCGGCATTTTTAAGTACGACATTGAAATGAGAATTATTGTTCTGCAAATATTTTTGGTATCCTCATCATGGAACCATCATCCAATGATTATTAAAATCAATTTCTTTCTGGTTATACAAACCTTTTTCTGAGCGTTATTTTAATAATGACTCACGGATTCATTATTATTACATTACATTATTCATACAAGGTGAAGTTCAGACAACAGCCCGGGCAATTGAAAACGTTGATATCATATTTCTTGTAAAATTGTTTATTTTTTTAACAGACCTTTTCTTCATTATGATACCGTTGCCTATGATCTTCTTTACTTCAGCAGTAAGTTGCGTATGTAAAATAAAGCCAACTTAGCCCAAAAATGTGAGTTTACCTCAAAAGACCCTTTTGTCTGTAGCCTGCTTTTATGCTGTTGATGTGGTCGTGGTCCATCGATTTTGGCCTCCCCGACTCGTCGTAAATTATCTACGAGCTCTGTAGCATAATGAGCCTAATTTAGCCAACAATGCGATCATACCTGTTTAATCCACTCATGCTGAGGTGTCCAATACAACATGTGAAATTACCAACTTTACAATTGCATCTGTTTTGTTGATTCGTTCGACCAATGCTTCCTCGTTTTTCAGACCTCATGGTGACCTTTTTTGCACTTCTGCCCACGACATCTACCAAACCATGTGCATTCTCTTTGCCTCCAAGCAGTCGGTTGTTTTTTTTAACCACTTTCCTCCTCGTCGGTCACGCATGGCTATAACCTTGCATTGGCTGTGACTCTCTTCAGAGGCTTACTGCCACTGAAGGTTAATGCAATTGCAAAACAAAAGTCGAAGGCAAACTGGTTGGCCCCTGCGGTCGAGATGATTTCATTTATCCGTGGCATCCGCGTGTCGCAGAGTTACCCTCTCACTTTGGAACACCGAATTTCTACTCCAGTTGTCATAAAAAGGGTGTCCATCCACATAAACAACCGGTTGCCGGTTGTCTGGTGTACTTCCTTTGGCATTGGAAATATCGGATTCTATGTGTCACTGTGCCACACCACACCACACATTCGTGTGGCTTGTAATCCCAGAATTGTTTTACGATGCTGATGATGGTGCTGGGAAGTGTTGTGTTTCCATTTCAGTCGAGGTCATTTTTTAACATAAAGAGAACAGTTGAAATGGCGGGAGAAACTTCCCAAGGACTTTCGATTGGATTTGGGCGTCCGGCGAATGGGTGGACAGGCAATAATTTGGCCATCAACCAAGAAACAAACGGACAACTGAACGAGCAATTAATTTCTCATCGGTGAGTCTGGAAGAAGGAAGACAGGGCAATGTAGGGAGCACGATGATGGGAACACTAATCTAATACGAAAGGGCAGATTATTTCAAATGAAGTGGTTTCTCTTTATTTTGAGTAGCCCCACTTCTTGAAAATATGAAGAGCTGTTGTTTAGGCTACTACAGAAAGAACCACGTCTCCATTTTCTGCATCTGTTGACATCTCCAGTGACGTCTCATTGAAATAATTGAAATAAAATGATTATCAAAGACGCAAGAATAATGAAAATTATCTAGAAGAACCTGGTCACTTAAAACTTTCTGGAAGAATTTATGAAAATTTGATTCTAGGATAACAGAGAACTAAGCGCTTCAAGCGCTCTCCAACTCCACGGACAGAAATCATAAGTAAAATCTAAAGTAAAAGGACTTGTTCTCAATGTGTTCGTTAGATGTAGAAATTGTCTTTGAGTAGTAAGGTTAAAAACTAAAAGCCAAAAGATAATAATAACACGAGGACCAAATACAAGTTTCTTTTTAAAAATGCAATAAAATAAAATTTCTTACATGAATTATGGCTTTATTAGTAAGAGCAAACATTTGCTTTAATTAATGAAACAGAACGTCGTTTAAGTGGATGCCTCGGCAGGCTTAAGAAGCGCCTTCCACTTCATCACTCCAGAAGCGCATTCCGCTCCATCACTCCAATTTTGCAAGACAATATTGATGGTTTTTGGCTATAGCTCACGGATTGCTTGGATGATAGTGGCCTTAATTAATAAGATTTTTTAAACATGAATATTGAATGATAATTGACTTGATGGTCATCAAGTTGCGATTTCCGTCCTTTTTAGTTGAATTTTGTCTCTTTTTATATTGATCTCATCACTAAACTAATAAACTGTATGAATATTAGGTTGTCAAATATCTCCCTTCCGCCTTTTTGTCTTTTGAATTTTCCGCTACAGAGCTCATATCTGGCAATACATCATTTGAAAGGTCTTGACATAACCTACAAAACGACGCTATGCAGGATTAGTTTGGATACGAGCTCTGTAGCGCTTTGTACATAGCCGGAAAATTCAAAAGACAAAAAGGCGGAAGGGAGATATTTGACAACCTAATATTATAATTTAACTTATTTAAATCAAACCAATAGTCTCTGCAGCTAGTTTTGTAAATATTGTATATTAGCATGTAATTTTAATTATTTGTTATTAAATTATAATAATAATATTTCTTTTTATTAATATATTACTTCTTAGCTGTTTATTAAATAAATGAAATCAATAAATAATATCATGTCTCTTTTCTTTTAATCAATTCAACAAGACTATTTTTCCAGACGTGGTCTTGTTGCTTTTTCGTTTTTCCAGGAGGTATCATTTTTTCGGCCTTTAAGGATTTTAGAGGACGATAGGCTGGATGCACGAGGATATACAGTCGAATCCCTCTAAATCGGATTTTCACGGGACATTAAAAGTAGTGCGAGTTAGAGGGAGTTCGACTAAGAGGATGGTTTGTGTATGGATAATTGGGAAGGGGAATTCCAAAATATGGCGAAAAAGTTCGAGCTAGAGGAAAACTCGACTTAGAGGGAGTCAACTGTATTTTCAAAGTCAACTTTTTCCCGACACAAATTTAACAAATCACTGCATCATTTCTACAAAAGCTAAATCGTTGTGTTTGGCAGTTTTGGATTTTGGATTAAGAAAAACCTTTTCAGCTGTTCAATTATTCAATTCTATCAATAAACGTTATATATTTAGTTTAAGATTATTTAGTGAAGCTAAAGCAATAAGGAAAACTCTTGAGTATTCAACATTTTTACTTGTCACGAGGCTTAAAAGTAAATCCAACTTTGTTGTACTATTCACAGTGCCATAACTATTGTGAATAGAAACCAATAATCACATATCATATGTAACTCCCAAGGCAGACGTTAAATATACAGAGGCTCTGATGTTTCCTTTTTCCTGCCAGCTGCTAGAGATGTCTTTTTTTAAGTTGATTCAGTCTCAAGATAATCATGACCAACCGCAGCTTTTGCGATATTATTTCAGTAAATAAAAACCAATCTAAGTATCTTCCACGGGATAGCTTTAAAGGGCCATAGCCTAGTTTTTCCACATGCGTGGCTGTAACAGCCAGCCATCCCTTTTTCTTTAAAACTATTCTAAAATACGAGGCATTTAGTCTTAAAATTAAGCGACTTAACCACGGAAAAGAAAGAAAATAAATTGACTATTCTCTTGAGTCAAAATGAACCGACGAAGGTTATTTTTGAAAACATGTGGGAGCTGCTGCCTATTGCTAGTTCCCAACGAATTGCAAGGTTTTTTTCGTGGTAGTTTCGGTAAAGCATAAAAAATAAAAAAAAATTAAAATTCAAAATATTAAGCAAATATAGTACAAATAAATGAAGAATACACTACGTAAAAGTAAACTCCGCACTTTGGCGGCCATATTGCTTAGTAGTTAATTGTAATAAAAACCAAAATACAGATAAAACATTCTATTAATGAACTGCGAAAAGAGCCGTGGTACTTTTAAATTTCCCTAACAATTAATTTTCTCTACAAAAACTCTTGTAATTTTTCAACTGCTGATGATGTAATTCGCTGGGGTGGATTCAATGCTACGTATGGTACATGACACATTGACCAAGCCACGACGCTTGAAAGCCAATCTAATTGCTTACAGAGGCATTTAAAAGTATATTCTTTCTGGTTTAAGAAGTTAAAGCAAATTCTGTACTAAACGCTTTTAAATTTCCGTAAAGTGCACTAAACAATCTCTGTTGTTTCACGATTAAGTGGGTAGCACCTAAACAAACAGTTGACACGACAACCCGCCTTGCCGGTTTTCTCGAATTCGGATAATGCCGAATTGTAAATTTAGAAATGCTGCAAACAAACCGAATTCGTAAGCAGGACAGCAGTTAAAAATTGCGTGCATAACAGCAAAGCTATGATCAAAATCAAATTCGCCGCAATTTTTGTCATGTTGCTGCAGTTTAGGAAATATTTAAGCAAGCACGCTCTGCCTACTTCCGGTACTTTCTTCAACCCTTTTTTGAAGCTGTTTTTTCTGGTCAAACGTAAATAAACACACGCGAAAAGTTAAAGCCAATTACAACCGTCTTAATCATCATGTGGTATTCTTATCAGCAAAACTCTTTTAATCTCCATTTATCGGAGGCATCTCCTCTAAATTGAAAGTTCTGTAGCAAATCTCGAACTCGACCGATAAACAAACGAATCGTTTACCAAAGAACGCCAAACAGCCCTCCGCCGCATCACAGCAACAAGAAACAGCCCACAAGAACTTCGACTACAATACGAAATTTTAGAAAAAACAGCCAAATAAATATTTTTATCTTATATTTTCGTTTTGTAAAATACAAATCTTCATCATTTTTATTATAAAAACTTAATGAGCAGTCTTGGCGGCCAACCTCTTGTCGCGCTCCTCGGAGATGCTCAACTTAACACCCTTGCCCTTCGGCAGCGAGATGTATGGCTTGTTACCCTTGCCAATGATGAAAACGTTGGACAACCTGGTTGCAAACACATGTCCTTGTGTGTCCTTAACGTGGACGATATCGAAGGAACCTGGATGTCTCTCGCGGTTGACGACTGTGCCGACACGTCCCAAATTTCTTCCTCCAGTGATCATGCACAAGTTTCCTAAAAAAAAAAAGAAAACACTCATAAGAACACAGCACACAAAATGTGAATTCTTTCGTCTAATTCTGCGTGAAATAAATGTAATGAACGTAAAATGTTACTGAGTTTGCCACAGCTGTCAAGGCATCCAGTGACCGTCGAAACAAAAATTGATCTCGGCTTCCTTTTGAACCACAAAATGAGGTTGTTGCATTAAACATGGTCTTCGACAAGCCGGCGCGTGAAAAACAAACGTAGAGACACTCACCTGAATCGAATTTGATGTAGTCAGTAACCTTGCCAGTGGCGATGTCAACCTGAACAGTGTCGTTAGCCTTGATCAGTGGATCGGGGTAGCGGATGGTCCTGCCGTCGTGTGTGACCAGGAATGGAACTCCCTTAGTACCCAACTGAGTCTTGCGGACCTTGCACAGCTTGTACTGAAACAGAGAAAAAGAATTGTCAGGCACGAGTGGTAAGACATAAAACCAACTCCACACTGTGGTGGATTTCTTGTTATTGAACGTAAGTGTTACTGATTCTGCCACAGGGCTCAGGACAGTCAGTGACCGTCGAAACAAAGATTGTTCTCGGCTTGCTTTTGAACCACAAAATGAAGGTATTGCATTAAACATGGTCTTCGATGAAGCCCGGGAACCAGTCGACGCGAAAACTAATCGAACAACTCACCTTAGCTTCCTCGCCGGAGATGCGGTGGATGGTGAAACGTCCCTTGACATCGTAGACCAAACGGAAGTATTCACCGGTCTTCTCAATGGTGATAACATCTGCAAGAGACTTGAGTTGAGTTCATGTCCATGGAGGAACAATCGGCAAACAAAACTTACCCATGAATCCAGCTGGGAATGTTGGGTCCGTGCGTACCTTGCCGTCAACTTTGATGAGACGCTGCATAACGATTTTTGTCACTTCGGCTCCGGTGAGAGCGTACTTTAGACGATTTCTCAAGAAAATCATCAAGGGCAAGGATTCCCTCAGTTTGTGTGGGCCGGTTGATGGACGAGGGGCAAAGACTCCCCCGAGTTTGTCCAACATCCATGCCTTTGGTGCGGCTAAACGTTTCAAATGTTTTTTAGGTCCTCGCGCCTTAAAATTTAGAAAAACGAACAAAATTAGAAAATTTGATCACATTCTGTTTGTTTTAGCTGTAAGAATTCGTTTCATTTTTCCCTCTCGAATTCCGGCGAATAATAACAATGTTTATCGCGAACACTTTTTCTAGCAAACCGGGGGTGATGCAAGAAAAATAATCGCACTAAATCATTCAACGAATGATTTCGAAACGTTTTAACAACTTTTAGATCAAGAATTGTCACTGTTTTTATACGATGGAAACGAATTTTTACAGCGATTTCAGAGAGCACTCACCATCTTGCAAGACAATATAGAAAGGAAAGGAAGATGGCCGGATGTTGTGTTGCCGAAACTAAAGTGACAGATTGCGTCAGTGTAGTTCAGTGGTTGATTTTCGGAACACATTTTTCTGTGGCGAGCGCCATCTTTACTTCATGTTTCTTTTTTCTATCAATTAAGCTAGCTACACAATAATATGTTTTTTTTTCTGCAATTTCATTAATATAAAATGTTAGACATGACACTTTTGTAATTTATAAATAAGGTATTTGATATATATAAATAACATTAAGCTATAGGAGCTCTGATAGCAGAGACTATGAACTCCTACATACATGCATTGGGTTGCATAACAGCCCGTAAAGGCCTAGTCTGGCATAGTTTTTTCACTATCGGCTCTTAAATATGAATCTTAAGTGAACGACGTTTAAGTTAAACTTAATGTATACGAATGCTAGCGCGAGCGCTGAAAAAATAAACTATGTAAAATGAGGGCACGCATTTAATTGAAATGATGTAGACTCTTCGCGATATTTGCTTGACATAATTCATCACAATATTCGCAACCTTAGTAGACCTATTGATATTAATTAAAGTTGTCTTTTAATGGTGCTACGCACTTATGAACACAAGACGCAGGTCCAAATGCACATAACCAGTTGCATAAATCGCGGATGATGCTTTGAAATTGAAATTGCAAATACAATGGCCGTTTAAACGAACGGTGAAAAAAGTTCTATAAATGATTTCAAATGAAGAACTTTTAAATATGATAAGCATTCAAAAAAAGGTCAAAACGAAATTGGATTGAAATTTTAACAAAGAAAACTTAGGTTACAAGATGGATGCCGTATTTTCTCTTAATAAGAACATAATTGCAACAGAGAGGTAGATTACGATTTAATAGCAACAAAGCGAAATTCTTTAGTCGGTCTATAACCAAAGGCCGTCATTTTATACCGAAGATGGGCTCCAAAGAAGGCGAAGACAGTTCCAACTGAAGATAAAGTCAAGACGTCGATTTTTTGGTGTGTGATTGGGATCACTGTGGGTAGCATTAATCTCGAACTGGTTCAGCGATAAAACCTAACCCCATCAGATTATATACCAAAGCCTCGCTTTGTATCGTTTGGATCTACGTCTTGTTTTTTTTTTGGCTAAATAACCGAAGCTTTGGAGTATTCTCCTCACAAATTTAAAAGAATACGATTCGGCTGTAATGGATTCGACAGCAATGAATTTGTGTTCGTGTCTTCTACTGACGGATATCAAACAGTCTAATCAAAGTTGTGAATTTACTGAATATAAGAATTTTTAAAAATGTATAAATGAGAGGTAATAAAGATAGAGATTTATTTGGTTAACTTATTAACTCCAGCTCTTTTTGACTACTGTCATTTAAATCAAAGAATCGGAAAAGTTTGTGTTGATATACCTATGTAAGTTCTAAAGCCGCTTTTTGAAAAAATAAAAACCAATTTTTTGCGTTTTGGTACTTTAAATACATAGTTTTCCGCTCAGTCTGATTTTTTTTTCCATTGACCGCTTGGAGTTTCTTTACTACTTTTCAATGGTTTAGGAGTTCAATCGTCTACTTAGCACTCCGGCATACCGGCATATCTGTTTCTGTAAAGGCTGGTGGTGGATAATTATAATTATATTTTTATTAGATTTATTTTACATCTTAGGATAAACTATCTTATAAAATTAATGCAAAATTACAATGTGATCCCGTCCATTGAGGTTAAAAACATATCGAGCAACATTTCTTCACGAGACTGTCGCAGTGTTGCTTTTGTGAACTCACCAGTTATTTTATGAATTAATAAACATATATCAGTAAAATCGTTGTATTATTTGTAGGTTACTAACTTGAATAGCCAAACAATTAGTGTTTATCATTAAAAAATGTTTCCTATATGAGCAAAAACTTCGTATCTGCTAGGTTAGGTTCGGTTAGAGTGGTTGGCTGGGGCAACAGAGGCCCAACCACACTTAGGCCAGACTAGGCCCATTGTGATACCACAATGCGGAGATCCATTCCGCACCCTAATGGAACCAGTTGGAGCTTCTTACGAAGTTACGGATCTGATTGATGCTGATTTTACTCAAATCGTTCAGACTGTCAAGGAAGTTCTTCTACGAAGCGCCAAGGCATCGTATGAACATAAGAGATGGAAGATGGTTTCCTCCTCCTCTTCATCCTGGCAACTTCTGCAAGTCACTGGCAGGGACTCCAAGTCTGCTGGCATATCTGCCGATGGTGCAGTGTCCCGTAATGACGCCTATAATGACCATAATCGCCGGTCTGTCAGGTAGTGCGTTTAGCATCCAGCGCGGGCCAAATCTGTTTAGTGTGCAAACACGTTGAGCCTTCTTGCCAACTGTGATTGGTGATTTTAAGGCTGTGAAGTTTTCTGTTTATGTTTCGTATCTGCTAAGTGTGCATCAAAATGTTAGGTAGAAACTGTAGCAAAAACCTTTATAACATAACCTCAAACGAGAATGCAAACTGTTTCATCATACACCAAAATAAATGAAAAAATCTGAAAGTTTCAGTGTGATAGTTAAAGCGAAACCCTTCGTTTTTTTTATTCCTGAAAAATTGATGTTTTGTCACAAAAAAGGGATGATACTCAAAATCCACTGCTGAACAATGCGAATGCTTTTTAAGCACCGACAAAAATCACTCCTGCAAGTCAGTTACAAAACACAAAATTAGTTTTATTTCTTTATTTTTATTTCATTCAAATTAAACTCTTTGCTATAATAATTTTTACACAATCTTATTGAAATGTTTATTTCTTATTGTGTACTTAATTTTTAAATTACTTAATTTTTTTTCTTTTCATTTTTGTTTTATGTGTTTTTTTTTGTTTTTTTCTTTTTAATGAGTAGTCCTTAGTGTCTTACATGTCCTCTTCGTTATTCAATAGATAATTTATTATAATTTATAAAATTGTAAAGTGCTACTAATAAGTCGAAACAAAAGAAACAAAAACAAACGCGTGTGGGTCTGGTACTACAGGGGAACTAAATTAAAATATAAATCGATTTTGTTGTTGTTTGTTTTATTGGAAATTCTGGAAGGAGGTTTTACAAGTAAAATGGTAAATAGCAAGGGGGGATATGATATTGAAATTGAACGGAACGCCACTCCTACTACGTAAAGGTAAACGTAGCAAAACAGAACTTATAGATGAATGAAGCGCATCGCAATCGCAGACGCAGTCGCAGTCCACAAACAATCGAAAATATCTTAACGGCAGAATGCATACATATTAAGAGATGGAAAATGGGGATCGAGTAGATAGCCGGATAGACGACCTGGTCTAGTCCTGCTTTTTCATTGATTTTAGCGCTCGCTCGCGGAGCTGCTTTTCAAGATCTTCATTCACAACAGCTGGCTCGTCGTCATCACTGCTGGAACTGTTGTCAGCCTTTTTGCTCTTCTTTTTGTGTTTCTTATGCTTCTTGCTTTTTTTGCTGTGTTTTTTGTGTTTTTTATGTTTCTTCTTTTTTGCCTCGGCCTCGGAATACGACGAACTTTCGTCGTCTGAATCGTGCCGAGACTTCTTGGCCTTCTTTCGCTTCTTCTTCGGCTGATCTGAGTCGGACGAGTCGTCGTTGGCTGTGGTGGCTACCGACTTTTGGGGTTTTCTTGACGTCGATACCGTCCTCTTGCGAGCCACTGTCCGATCGGCGTTCTTGTTAGCAACGCGATCGTTGTCATCGGTGTCGGAATCGGATTTTCGTGATTTCTCTTTCTCCTTCTCCTTGTCCTTGTCCTTTTTCTCAGTCAGTCGTGATCGTTTGTTTCCATCAGGCTGTTCGCGGGGCTCAGAAGAGATTTTTCGTTTTAGAGGTTCTACAGGTTTCTCTGGTTTTCGTTCTACATCGGGTTCCTTGCGGGATTTTGCTGGGTGAATGGGCTTAGACGGCTTTTCATTGGCGCTCTTCTCGTCGCTGGACGAAGAGTGCGCCCGTCGAGATCTTTGTTCTTTGCGTTCTGCCACTTGCTCCTGTTCACTGTCTTCGCTGTCGGAACTGTCGGACGAGCTTGACTCACTGTTCGGCTTCGACTTCTTGCCGGATGATTTGGCAGCCGCAGCTGCAGCTGTGGCCATCTTTTGAACGGCCGCGGCTTGTTTCTCTTTGCCCTTCTCCCTCTCGTGTGGCTTCAGGAATGGGGACGGGGTTCTAGAAAGACTGGTACTGTATTTGTCCCTTGGAACAGGCTTCCGGGGAGCTACTGGTTTTGCTGGCTCAACGTGAACCGCAGCTACCAGCCGTTCTTCTTCTACCTTCGGCTTGGATCGGAACGCTTCTTCTTTTCTATCCTTCACCTGCTCCAGGTGCTTCGAGTATTCGACAGAGCGATCCGTGCTGCGTTCTTTACGGACTGGACTAGCCTTGCGGTCGAAACCGGACTTCATCCTCTTCTCGGGACTCTCCTTACAAGCTGAACGATCCAAGTTGCCGCTTAGCTGCCTGTTGCCTGCTATCGGTACTTCCTGTCGCCCGTATTTCATTGGACTGTCGCGCTTGTCGTTGCTCCTGGCTCGACTAGCTGCATTGCCGTCCTCCTCATCCCAGTTTGGACTTGAGGACTGAGGTTTAGCTGGCGGTGGCGGTTCCCACCGGTCATCACTGCGGACAATCTTAGCAGGAGGCATGGGCTTCGGCATCTGCCGTGGTATTGAACGACGAAAACTGCCACGTCTTCCTGGCGACACTGGTCGACTCTCCCGCGATGGCATGCGATTCAAAGGCGACGGGCGACGTTCGCGTGAAAGCGGTCGACCGTCTCTCGATGAACGTGGTGGAGAGGCGCGTCGTTCACGCGACATGCGTCTCATCGGGGACGGCCTTCGCGGCGAAATACGCAACGGCGATGTTCGTCTTCGTTCTCTAGATGCATTCATAGGTGACAATCTGCGATCCCTCGACGCTCGCAAAATCGGAGAGCGCCTATCACGGGATCTTCTCTGCAAAGGTGAGGGTGACGGGCGCCGTGGTGGCGGCGATGCCTTTCTGTCGCGATAGGGTGACGATCGTCGGTCACGTATCGGCGAGAACTTACGCTCGCGGGACTGCCGTCGTGGCGGAGATCGACGGTCGAACGGGGAGCGGCGATCTCTTGGAGACGGGTTGCGCCGCATGCGGTCTCGGCTCATACTGCGACGACGGTTTCCGCCGCCACGACCACGGCCGCCACCTCCGCCACCGCGGCCACGGTTGTTTGGTGTACGACGTCGATTGAATCTAAAAGAAATAAAGAAAATGTGATGTGAGCAACTGTGGTATGGTTTAAAGGAGTTCATTGTCAAATGGCTTCCCTCTACAAATTCGGCTAACCAACACGTTAAGCAAACTTTAGGCCCACGTTAAAAGGACGAACCAAGACTTAAGTCAACCAGAAACTTCAGGCAAGTTATTTGCCAGACCAACGTTGGTGTTGTGTGATTTTAAAAACCGAGCAATTCCAGTTCTTTCCCAATTTCAATTGAAATTTACTCTTTCCTACCTCTCCCGAGCTGATTGTAAAATAAATTAGTTAAAACTTTACCTCCTTGGTGATCTAGAACGCCTCATTGGCGACCTGGAACGGTTCCTCGATCTTGACCTGATGCGAGAACGCGATCGTCTTCGCGACCGTGAGCGCTGTCGCATCGGTGATCGTGACCTATTTCGGCCACCACCACCTCCGCCGCCGCCACCGCCTCCACGTAGTGGACTACGACCTCGAGGAGATCTGCGTCCCTGATCGAAACGCCTTACATCCTGGCGCCTCGGTGGAGCTTTATCCAATGAACTGCTTGAAGAGGATTCACGATTGTTTCTGTATTGCCGCTTCTTTTGAACACTATTTTGATTCTTGCGTATTTCAAAGTCATCTTTTCCATTGGCTGGTGAGAGAGATAAGCTTGTCTCTGAACGTGATCGCCGGGACTTTTTGCGACCTACCGATGATCCGGATGAGGATGATGAGGAACTAGACGAACGAGACTTTCCCTTCTTTGCTAAGGACCTATGAAAACGAAGATAAGAGACTAGATGAGTAAAAAAAACTTAGGAGACAACCAAGAGTTTGTTAAATGTTACCTTGATCTAGAACGCCGCTTGTTTGCAACAGGCTTGCGGTTTCTCGAATGAGCGGATGAGTGTGAATCGGAGCTTCTAGAGCGGCTGCTTTTATCATTGCGCTTGGGTGCACTGGCTAAGTCCAAGAGTTTTGCCTGTACCTTTGTTAACTTCTTTGAACCGTCGCCATCGTGGCCATTCAATGAGACTGCAGCTGGCTTGGGCGACCCAGATGCATCCTTCCTTTTAGCTGCCGGTGACTTTGATTTAGATTTGCTCTTCCTTTCCGGTGCTCGATAGTCTGTCCGAGATTCCTCTCGTTTCGGTCTTGATGTTGAACGTGAACGCCTCCGGTTCGATGACTGTCCACTGGGTTGCAAAGGCTTGCGATCTCTTGAGCGGCTACGTCTTCTTCTCTCTGGCGAACGATGGCGTGACCTTGAACGTCGCCTCTCACGTGTTGAGTCCCAGCGCCGTGGAGAACGCTCTCTAGATGATTTCTTTGGCGGCGACCTATCTCTTGACTTTGGACGTGGAGAACGTGCCCGATCTCTTGTGGGGGATTTGGAACGTTCCCTGACTAATGCAGCTGCCGTGGATGAGGAGGATGTCTTTAAACTACCACCCCCGCCACCACCACCACCGCCCCCGCCAGTATCTACAGTAGCATCTTTAGAGTTACTACCTAAATTATTTGCCTCAGGCGATTTAGATCTAGATTTAGCTTTCAAGTGTGATCTAACCTGTTCAATAGCACTATGATTATGCGGCATTGATGACAACTCATTAGATCGCTCTCGACGTCGACTGTCACCGTAATCGCGATCCCTATCACCCGAACGATCACGTTTCGAAGATGAATTCGTGTGTTGTTCTTCTTCACGCTTTAGTATTTCTTCCTTTTTCTGGTTGATAAATTCGGCCGGTATGCCGCTCTCACTTTCTTGAGCCGATAAAAGCAACGCCCACAGTTCGTCCATAAATTGCCTTGCATTACGCCCATTCAGAAATCCCGTCATGTTGATTTGCATTTTCTTCGGGCACGGAAATTTCTCCTCTTCCAGTTGATTGTAGACAAACTCAACGACCACATCATCCTCAATGTGTAAGATGTCTGTTATTTTTTTACTTATCCATGGTCGCAGGACATCCAGCTTCACTTTCGACATGTCAACACGCTTACTGAGGCAATCTCCGAATTTCATTTGCTTCATAAGCTTCTTTTCCTTGTCGCTGAAGCGCGTGTCCTGCTGTTGGTTAGTGCCCTAGAAAATATAAATTATTGTTTAAAAAAAAATGTAAAACACAACTGGAAGGCAATGGCCATCAACAAAAGACACTTTACAGACCCCTGAAATTCACTTAAAACTGTCTTCTCACACACGGATTATTTTATTTTGAAAGAAGAGGAAAGTAAAACTAAAAATAAACTACTTATATTTACATACTGAATACTGGTAAATCAACACGACTTAAGTTATTTGAACATGAAATTCAAGCTTCCACGATTATTTAACGGGCAGTTGGTAAAACCTAAAAATGAGAATTCAGAAAGGACACCGAATTTAAAGGACAATTTCTCTAAATTGTACTTCAATCCCTCCTTAGCTATTGTTTATAAAAATACTTTAAAATGTTTGCTTTAGATTGGGTCATGAACATTTCTTTGCATTTAAGCGAGCCTGCGTTGGAAGCGAAATGACACTTCGACGTATTGGAGTTGCAGGGATGTATATATTATGTCAAACCACAAGTAATTTACTGCGTTTAAAGGCATCTTAGGAAGCTTTAATACCCATTAAGGCTCTGGGCTTCAATTTGTTGTTGGATGTAGAGTGCGGCTGATTTGTTAATATTCTGGTCAATGACGTAGAAGCAAACTAAGAGCATTTTTAACCACAGAAAAACTCAGCAGGGGTATGCCTACAGTGAGTGGTGGGTAAAGTAGCCAACAATGGCTTTGATATAGATCTAAACATATATTCCTTCTTCTACGAACTATATAAAATGAACGGAGAGAGGACTAAATGTATGCTGTTGACAAAGAAGCAATCAGTCTCCTGCCGTCTAGGTCAATACGTGACCGTTGACAGCTATAACTTCGAAGTAGTTAAAGGGTTCACATTCCTCGGGGCGAAAGTAAACTCCACGAACGACATGATAGACGATCGTCCTACACTAACACTCAGCAATCGCTGCTACTTCTAGAATCCATCTTCTTACCATAAAAATGAAGGTCATGCTCTATAAGACGCTTATCCTACCAGTCCTTCCGTATGCAGCCAAAAGCTGGTCAGAGTTGATTCTTGTTGTTGTTCTTGATTCTTGTGGTTCAACAGAAAAATTTTGCCGCGAAAGTTTCTGTCCTGTCTGCGAGGATGGCGAAGCCATAACCGCGAGCTTAATAAGCGGTACAAAAATGTGACGGAAGACAAAAATTCCTCGAATAAAATAGTTCAGCATAGTGGCATAACGCTCCAGCTAAAAGGATCTTCGACTGCGAGCCTCCTAGTTCGAAGAGAAGAAGAGATTAAATGATAGGAGAACCACAACAGGTTGGCCTTTTGGACTGGATTTAGAACGACGGATACCGCCAACGTTGGAAGGCAACTTTAGCCCAAGCACACACCCTTCAAGGGTTGATTGACTGATAAGAAAGTTTGTCGAACTATTACACTTTTTAATTAGTAAACCGTAACAATATTACTAAACTTCGTTCAAAATGATATATTCTACAATACACTACAAGCACTTAATTACTTTCCACCACTAGCTGCTGTGCTTATCCACTCATTTTGAGCGTGAAAATCGATAAATTCCCAAAAGGAAGCTACAATAGAGAGCTACGTAATTTTAATTACGAATGATTGCAAACATTTCTATCACACTTACACTGAAATTGCCCAATTTCGATAGTTACCTAAGTAAAACAAAACAAAGCAATCACTTTTGATGGCGTTTATGACTAAAAGACTATAGCAATGCATTCGCAATCTATCATCTTAGACAATGTGTTTATTTGGAGTAGCTTACATACACCTGCAATGAATGTGGCAGCACGTAAACGCCATGATCAACATAAGCGTTAACTATTTATACCCAACCTTCACGTCGACCCACAAAGTAGGAACCTTTAATTATTTTCTGCGGTGCATTCATGTATGCACACACATTTGTGCCACATGCTTACGCTAGTCGTGTGGCGATAAGGGCTAATAATTTGTTACCGGTGCATGATACGTTTTCTTTGTTTTTACTTATCTATTCCCGGGCTTTTCGCATTTTTTTTTTTTTTTCTACTTGTTTCATCTTAACGATTGTTCGCTATAAAACGAAACTATCAAAATTTAACTTGCTGCCAGTTCATTGAAACAATAGAAATCAGGCTCATCAAAACTGTAATTAGAGCATCATTACATTCGAATTAAGAGTGCACTTACAAGCGCAGAATTGTATTTGTAAATGCTAGAAGTATGATAGCAACGAGAGCCATTTTTCTTTTCCACCTTACGTTGCACAGCCACGGACAAAAATTAATACCACGGTGTGTGTTTAGGAATATTGTTTACGTCTTTTTCATTAACAAAAAAGGATCGGTTGCTTGAGAAACATGAAGTGATATACAAATAGGATCGAAGTGATTTTGCACATCCAATCATATCTAACCTCTGCCTTAACAGAACTCAATGTATAGAATAAAAATTTGAACTGTTTAAGAAGTATTGTAGATTTCAGCTTTAGAAATAGCAAACTAAATCATAGTAGACTAAATCATGCACACTATTTGCGAAACATGAAAAACGATATTAAAACACAAATATTTAAACTAAAATAGATGCTGACAAACAAAAACACGCAGTTTATTTGTTTATCACAGCTGCACTTCATCATTATCTGATAGACTGAAAAAACAAAATCATCCACATACCCCTGAGAGCACAGAAAAATAGAAGTTTTCTTATCCACGATAAGGTTTTCGGTAGTGCAAAAAGATAAACTGATTTGACGGCTAACAATTCGAAAACCAGTGAATCGTAAAGAAAATAAGCAAAGATTAAATTTGAAAAGCGCGCTAAAACAATGTCCATGTCAGGCACAAAACAAGTCTCTCGCCAACCACACCGCTATTGTGCAATCATGAAGCCTTCCTCCCCCTTCACTTCCAAAAATATATTCTGAATTCAAACAAAAACATAATTGCCATGTGGGCAAGAAAATTGTTTCCATGTGTACGACACATACACACGCGAAAAAGCTCCCGGCAAACATTCGGACTTTTTTTTTTTTACTCAACGTTTCCGTACCCCGATTATTTATTTCATAAAACAAAAAAATATGTTTTCATCCTGCAATCAATATAGCACTGCGCGCAAAAAAGTTCACCAGCCATACCCTCACTAGTTGTTTAGAAACAAAAAAGCAAAGAGTTGAGAACATTCCAGGCAAAGCAGGTGCGGGTCTCTCCAACACCACCAGACTTGTTGTTTTCAACAATTTTCGAAAAAAATACAAACTATATATATATAAAGGTACGAAGAAAATATACATATGCTCATTTCTATAAAATTTGAGAAAACAAATTCGGTTCATGCGTACAGAAAGTAAACTAAAGAAGTTTTAATCTTGTGTAGGCTCTCACATACAAACTATACATATTACTAGATGTAGCACATTTTTGCCGGTTCTTTTTTTTTCTCTCTACCAACCAATAATCTTACCGTGAACATCATTGCAACCGTGTGTACTCCTCGAAAATTGCAAACGAAGAAAAAACTGAAAATTGATGTTAAACCAAGCAGTACACCAAGCCTGCACTAAAGCTTAATCAGCACAAAACAAATTAAAAAAAAATGTTTAAAACTAATTTTTCATTGTAATGTGCAGAAGAGAATTCTACTTCTGGATGTTTGTCTTGAGAATACAAAAGAAAAAAAAAAAATCTTCACGGCTTTTTTTTTTTTGGTCGAACTCTTATCGGTTTTTCGCAAGCTCTCAATGCTGCTGTATTTTATTTTTGTAACTTGTATTCACTTTATTTTAAGTTAAGCATTTTGATAAATAACGTTTTAACATATACAATGGATATTGTATTTGAATTAACTATGTTTAAAAGTGCCAAATATTGAATAATAAATATTTGCGGCCACTTTTTCAACACTCCGAACTTTTATTTCATGCGGTCTGCGGTAGTGCAAAATGGAGACGCGACGAACGATTGAACGAAGAAAATATGCGAAGTTTCGTCATAAGCACTTTGCATTGTGAGCGCCATCTTGCTTTTCGTGTGTGAACTAGGTACGGTAATGATTAGCCAGTGTTAAGGGATGTGGCTACAATCAGAGTTACATTTTACCTATTTTTGAGTTATTTTATTTTCTGATGAATTTTTACTTAATTATAAGAAAAGAATTTATATTTGATTATTGCTTCACGCTAGAAATATTGTAACTCAACTTCAAGATGTATTTAAGTTGATAGCAGGTTGTATACTGCCTTCTTCATTTTCAATGAATGAAACTGGTGTCCGTTCATAGATATGGAACAAAGGAAAGCAAATTTTTTATTCGTTTAAGCTGAAACCTTTGCAGTCTGTGCCTAAAATGTTAGCTTATCAATTTGTATTGTAAGGCAACGAATTATAATAATAATAACAATACTTATTCTTTTTTATTTCATTTGCTTTAACTATAGCGACCATCTTTTATTCGAATAAAATATCAAAGATGTCCAAAACATATTTGAGATATTCTGTAGATGGAGAATGGAAATGATATTCTTTTGGTAACAAATTTAATGTAGTCCTATACTGTCCAATAAATATTCATTTTGAATGCCTTTTTTGTGTGAGATTAAATCTTCACCGCGGAACAAGTGTACTAGCACTCGATACCTCAGAATGCTTGCAATCAATTTACCGCGAAAATTGTTAATTAAAACACAAACAAATTTAGTTTAAATAAATTAATAGACGTTTCATTTTTATTTTGAACTATAAATTATGAATTAACAAACAAAATTTGTTTTTCTCTTTTTTTTTGTAATTCGTATATATGTATATCTTATTATTAAATAATTTCATTTGTTTACACAACTACTATACAAATGATTGTTTAACTAAACATAGATTTTTTTTTCTCAATTAAATTATTAAACAATAAATAAATTTTCTTATGACAGTACGCTTAACTAGTCTGTTTTAATTTTTTCTCATCATTTTTTTTTTGTTTTTATTTTTGTTTAGTCCCTTAATTATTTTACATTAAAAGAAATAAAAGCTACTCGGCATCGCACCGCGGCCGATACGAATTTCAACCTTATAATTTTTTGTTTCTTTTAATTCGAGTCATTTCAACTTGACTGTCATTTGTCCAAGATGCGCTTAAGCGCTCAAAAGACGGACAGGCAGAAGTTTTGCTGCAAAAAGCTCACTGGAATCGAAATCAGTTCAGGAGTTACGTTGTGTGTTTTTTGTTAGCAACAGAGGCTAATATTGAAAGTAGTTTTTTTTTTCGTTTTTTTTTAGTGCTTAGTGTTTTAGTTTGGAGAAATTTAAATTAGCTTAAAGATTAACGAAACTAAGGTATCATATTTGGTTCTTGTGGTGCTCCCGTCGAGTATTTAGGTTTACAAACGCATCCGCTTTCAACGAGCACATAGTCCTGGCCTGTCAATGTAACCGGGCCTAATGGTATGACTAAGAACAGATACGGGACATAGGTTTGTGTGCATTCTCCGCGGACCACATCACATTCAGAGGATCTAGAAAAAAAAAGATTGAGATTAGAGTTTAAAGTTAGAAAGATGAACAATTTAAACCAGGAATAAAAAGTGCGTCTGTGGGTTTAATATATAATAAATATATTATCGAGAATATATTTACGATCGCCGGAAATTAGATATCCTTAATATGCACATACACATATACACATATACCTACGGATTAGGCTCTGATGATTCAAACAATTCCAGTAAGAAAATTAAAACACCAATCGATTCAATTTGCCGAAGTTGCCATTCTAATCACCACTTAAAACAAACACGAAACTAATATTTAGGGGCCTATCTTTAAGAATTGCTCTATCCGTCTTTTCATCGCCATCGGTGCAATAACCGGTGTCCTGTCCATGCCTCCAGCAGGAAGAGCTTATCCATCTTTTAAACACTCTTAAATCGGCGATGTCGGTTTTTAGCTCGGTTGGTGATTTGTTGTTCAGCTCTAAGCCCTTACACATAACAGAGTTTTCCGCAAACATAGATGATCTAAATTCTAGCCTCAAATTTTGACTATTCCCAGGATTTGACTATTGGCACACCAGGGCCAGCTGTAAGTTGTTCTTTTTTTTGTTTCATACTGTTTAAAATAATAGAACGAGTTTATGGTGTACTAATTTTTAAGAGTTGGATATTTAGAAGATGGGTCTTGAACTTGTTTAAACAATTTTTGTTTTTTCTTTGCAGGTGTTTGCTCGAAAATGCTTCCATCTTCTTCAGATCTACTTTATTTCTACAGATGATTCATTTTTTACTTAGTCTTTCAATTATAATGCTTTATAAGACTACAGGTAAAAATGTAGAGAAAATGAGGACAATAAAATGACCTCAACTCAAGAACTTAAGTGCTTTAATGTTTCAAAAGAATTATACATCGCCTTTTACAACGAAAAATACCAGTTATGAAAGAATTTAAACAATTTCACGAAAAACCCATTTAACACCAACTTTGGTATTCACATCACACAATTAATAGATTCTATATCACTTTCTGACAACTCTCAATCAAGCGTTCCCTAACAACACAATTTCACTTGACTTGCTAATTACCACTAATGAGTTATACTTCTTTTTTTTTCTTGTGCGAAAATATACCTTACCGGACAACGAAAATCAAATAAAACTCCAATAAAAAGGGAAAACTACAAAGTAAAACAAAAAGTGTGAAAGAAATCAAAGAACACGCAAAAAAAAGGCTAGACACATGTGCACCAGGTGAAAGCACCCGCTGACAAAGTTATTCTTCAGTCGCCAACAAAAAGAAACTCATCAAGAAATTCCAAAAGAAATTTTTGCAAAAAAACCAAAACGGTCGGTCATTGTGATAAACGATTGCCGATGGAATACCATGTAGACGCTTGTTACAGCGACGCTCAACAAGCAATCAAGAACCGTCTTAGCTCACTTCAGATACATCAATCGGTTTGTACTCGTTTATGGGAAGCTGTGGTGATGGTCGACAAAAAAAAAAAAAATCAAAAGTGGACCTTAATACGGCCCATTATCAGGTGCAAGTTTCTCCTATTATATACCAATACAAATAAAAAAATATCCGTGAAATGATGAATTCATGAGATGAGCGTGGCCACTGTAGAAGCACCACGAACAAGAACTAGTTTCTCTTTGACCATACGCTTCTTTGCCTAGATAAATCAATCGGATTCAATACGTGACTTTGCAAGCACAAAAGAGGCCGTAATCTTGTCTTAATGCCTCCATTGTCATCGATTGAGATTAGTAAGCCAAATTGCAGCGACACCGCCGCATGCTCCACCTGCTGGCGCTGCTGATAAATGCTCAAGGTGTTTACAGAATGTTAATGAAAGCTGTAGCACCGACAACCCATTTATTTGACATGATTAACTTTCATTGGGAGCGATTGTTGTCGGTGTCAAAGACTTGATCATCTAACAAATGTGAGGGGACACTCTAAAGCTGAGGCAGGTTGGTTGATTTGTTTTAGATACTCACTCGCATACTTCGAAGACCACTTGCTGCAGCAGATCTGGAAACTTTTGGACGATGGTTACAGGCTGGCCTGATGTAAGACTGACGCCGTACATCGGTGCTGTGGTGTTGTACCGGGTCTTGCAGAGGCGTGCCGGTGTTCCGCGGCATTGAGAGGATGCTGGTGACTCGTTCAGCGCTCGACCTGGAATTATAAGTAGAATGCGTATTAAAAAACGAATCTCTTTAGTTTTTCGTTCCAAAGTAATAAACGAAACGCTAATGGAATCACTTCGATGTCGGTCTTTTTATTTCTGAGCTGTTGTTAGTCACCGGAAGTTTGGGCAAATTATGGTCTGAGGTGAAAACTAATAATTTTCAGACCGTTGAATGCCTGCGGATGAAAACTTTCGAACGAATTCTTTCTTTCTCGAAACCTTTCCATGATCGTGGAAGTGACTGTCAGCTCCATAAGGAATGATAGAGCAACGCCCTCATCCGGCGCCAATATTCCCAGAGGCTCAATCGAAATGGCCAATTTATGCACACTTTGGTCTGCAGCTCAATTAATGTCTGGAGATATCTTACTAATTGTCCCTTGGAAAAGCGCCTTTGGTTTTGGCGGTTTTAAGGGAAAGCATCTTACGTACCATGAGACCATAAAGTTCAGAGTAAAGTCGATTAAAAGAAATCCGTTTCGCTGCTGCCAATACTTTTCGTGCGGCTTATATGACCTTGAAGCCAATTTCTCAATTAACAGGCAGCCGCGACGGAGTACAACTGACTTATCTCGAATAGATTGAAACATCGTTTCAGCATAGTTTATGAGAAGCTCCAATTATACCCGGAGGCAGATAGATCGAGTCAGCCGCTTGCCGTTAATGCAATAACTGAGGTAATGATAGAGTTATAATAAGTTAAAACACGTTTAATGGCCGGCTGTGAAGTGACTGATTAAATCATTGTGATTTGGTGCAATCAAAAAGGCTGAAGATGACGAGACAAAAGGTCTTTGCAAAGGTTTAGTAGTAGCAGATTATCGAAACGAAAAAGGCCTTTTATTTGGAGATACAGTTGCGGTCAAAATAATAGCAGTGCTGCTTTCTGAAGGATACCTTTTTGCAACTTGAGTAGTACTTGAGTAATACTTACTACTTTCAGTTATTGTCCTAAAGTAGAAAAACATTCCCAAAGCCTCCAAGAAAAAAATATTCTCTCACTGCTATTATTATATTTTGACCGCAGCTGTATACAAAAATTCATTTTTTTCAATTACTTCGTTAACCGTTTTATCAAAAAAGACGAATAGTAAAATATATTCTGGTAAAGTCTACTTCAATTCGCGTTATGACGTTGAAGATTTTCATCGAAAAAACTACTTAGTCCACAAACATCTTTCGCTGTCCTTTCAGATCTTTATTTTTTACGACTTTGTGCCGAAGGAATCAACAAAATCATGTTGGTGTCTGTCTTTCCGGTTCATGAAACCGTTTATAACTTTTGTGTCTATAGTTAAGGGATAAAAATTCGACTGAAGGTGTATCTATCTGAACACAAAAACAATTTAAGAATTTCTTCTGAACTAGTTGTAAGTTAAAGAAAAAGTTAGTACTGATACTAAGGCTCGAAAAAAATTTTATTAACTTTGATAGTCGATATGGGTGTTATTATTTCATTACGTACTGCTCTTCGTAAAATAAACAGAAATCACTTATCGATGGTCAGTAAAATAGACAATCTCGCTAACAATAAAAAATACACCAAAAGATCTTTACACTTCGCTTTCGTTAGCATATCCGTTTGGTGAAAAATCGTGATTGCATTTTTTTGCACTAAAACGTGCCAAGTGTTTAATGGGAAATTTTCTTTTGGTGACAATTCGCCAAATTCACTTTCTCTTGTTTGCAATTTCTATCCGAAAATTAATGCAGATACATAAATTCACTTTTGCTCGGGACAAGTTCATCAACCAGTTTTGTTTTTTTTTTCTTTTAATTTACAAAAGTAGAGAGTAGCAGTCGAGGCCAGTTGCTTATTTTTTTTTTGTGTTCGCTTTCAGTATCGCTTTGCATAGATGCGCGAGGTGCACTTGTCAAGCACCTGCAGGAAAAATTTTGGTAAAGTTTCTGGTTTCCTGGCACAAGTTTTCACTTTTTAAAAAAAGAAAAAAAAATTGTAGAAATTGTTACATAGCACGGGACTGGTGAGGTGAACTCAATCGGAGACGGTGTTTGTGGAACGAGGAATGGCTAAGCTGGGTGGGAAATTCGTTTTGAAGGCAGTAGAACAATAACAGTAAACGGGCTTTGTTTGGGACGTTCAAGGAATGCAACCATCGCATGGGTCAAATTGAATGCGAATGTTAAAAAGATGAGGAATGCATGCAGATGGGAGAATCTTTGTATGCACATTGTTATAGACATTTAAATCTCAGCACTTGCAGCCGGTGAGAACTTGTTTTAAACGATGACATTATTGGTGTACTTGCAAATATTCTGAGGAAACGTCGTATCGAGTTTACTAGGACCCATGCTTGTAGGACGGCAAACCAATGGAAATTTGTACTCTGGAGAGATAAAATGAAGATCAATTGGATTGGTCCGAACGGTAGAGAGTACGACCGCCGACCAAAAAGTAAAGATCTTGATGCCAGATACGTTGACATATTAAAAAATATAATGCTACCGTGAGCCCGGGCAAACATTCTGGTTATTTGGTCGTTTCAACAATATAATGATCCTAAGTATATCGCAAAGCTAATCACCTTTTTGAACAAAACTCTATACGTGTACTTGACTGGCAATCATCTAGTTCGGACTTGAATCTTATTAAACACCTTTAAATGCTAAAAGTGACTTCAGTACACAAAATATTTCGAACTTTAATGTTTTATTTGATAGGATGTTTTGCCTTTTTTATTTTAAATGTAAAAAGTAAGCTTGGTATGCGATTCCAGCAGACAAATACCGGGGCCTCGTTGAGTCAATTTCAAAGACGTTGCGAAGCTATGTTGAAGGAAAGCGGAGTAAGAGTTAGACTATTACTGCTTTGGCAAATTAGTTCAATCTGTCGGTATTTTAGATTAATTTAGCACTTTAAAAAGGTCCCACGAAAAGGGTAAGAATAACCAATTGGCAGACAGCCTACAGAGACAAGCATACAGCTGCGGTCAAAATAATGACAGTGGATAGCAGTTATAATGTGAGAGAATAATTTTTTTTTCAGACTTTGGGAATGTAGAAGAACATTCTTTAGAACAATAACTGAAAGCAGTAAAAGATTTTTTAATTACTCGAATCTTTAGCATGATATTACTCAAGTTGCAAAATGGAATCCTTCAGAAAGCAGGACTGCTATTATTTTGACCGCAACTGTATGTAAGGTTCAAAACAAGGAAAAATTCAATTGTGAATGACGAGTGCGAAAATTACAATTTCTTGAATAATTATTTAAATAAATAATATTCTATGTAACAGCCCATACAGGGGCAGAGCCTAGCTTTTCGCCACATGTGTCAAATTTTAACACGCAAAACACAGAGGAGGCGCGAAAAACTAGGCTTTGCATAATCATTTGCCAAGTCTAATAGTAAGTTGAGTGTTGTTATAAATGGCCTTCAAAATTGTAACCAGAAATAAAACTTAGCAAATAATTTGTTTGGCATCCAGCAATAAAACAACTTCACAAAGAATTGAAAGTGGAACACTAAGGCAGACTTTGTGACGCAGTGTTCCCTAATCCATAGCATAAATTTAAAAATTATGAAAAATAAAAATATGATTGTAAATCAAAATATGAACTCACCATATCGACTGCTTCCTATTTGTTCATTGTTAGCACTGCTGTAAGCTTTTAAAAGTGCACTAGTTGTTATTGAAGGGTCGAGCGTTGTAGGAATTTTACTCTGTCGACCCCGCCTTGAATTTCCGCTCCAGTTAGAGAATGTTCTCGCAACTGCTGCACTGAAAATCAAATGATTTATAAGTTTGATATAGCTCAAAAAAAAAAAAAAACATGTGTATTGGTCCAAGATTACATTGACGTAGTTTAAAAAAGAGAGTGTTTAGGTAGGTATAAGCTCCTTAAAAAATTACCTTGGATATGGCGCATTGTTTGGACCTAAGCAGTTTGGTGAATCTGTTAGAGCATCTCCAGATAAATATTTGAGTCCCGAAGGTCCGCTACATTTTTCCTGTGTTCCATAACTTGACCAAATCGCGGCATTGGCTATGTGTGCGTGTATTGTGATGAAAAATATTGTTGATACAATCTGAAAAAGAAAAACAAAAACAAATTAAATTCACGTAGGAGTGTTTGGAGATATACTAGTCCAAAAAGATGTTCTTTTGCATAACCTTCTTGAACTTTTTTTTGGAAATATAAAGAGATTAATGTTCTAAATCACAAGATCTAGTTCAACTTTCGAAATTAAGAGAAAAATTCGGACGACGGATGGTGGCACATTTTTGCCAAATGACAAGAAAGGAAGGCGTATTTATGCCGCAAAGTTAATTTTTTCGATATCAACCAATTTTCTAGAATTGGATTTAGCATCCATTTTTGTTTATTAATGTGAAGAAAGCAAGTAGTTTAAATGAGCTGTTCAAAGCACACACAAAATTTGAGAAAAACTAATTAAATAATTTGCAGTTGCCTCAGAAATACATTACGTTTTTTTTTTTCAAATAGTTGTCGTTTAGTTATGGTAATCTTTATTATTAAGGAAAAATATTGTAAACGTAAATGTCATGACTATAGCAAGTGGTGTGAGACCTACAAAGAGAGTGCACGAACTAGGGGTCACCGATTTTGATGAAATTTGGCATAGCTTCCCTATGGGAGATTAATTTCCCAAAGTCAGGAAACGCAACACTCCTCCCTTTCCGAGAAAAACGCCCCCAAAGATTCCCCAATTGCTTCATATACTAAAAAAGTAACGTCAAAATTCGTCGATGAATCGATCCGCTCAAATATGATATTTAGCAGAAAACATAACTAGCTCTCATTGGTATTTATACAATTGTACTTTAACTTTATTAAAACAACCAACCTGGGCTGTAAACAAACATTAGATTTAATTCTATCTTTCTCTGTGGCAAACTGTACAACTCCTCGACCTGTTTCATGGAGACTACATCCAATTGACTCTTCGTGTATCATTCATCCATCATAGTCCAACGGACAAATCAACAAGTGACTCCTTATATCAATTAAAAATCACCACCACGAGCAGCTCACCGCTCAGCTACACCGGCTACGACCTCTCCATTGATGTCCAAATGATTACATGTTCCACGCATATTTACCAAGCGTCATTACAAAATTCAAACCGTTTACTTCAATTAATCAACTGCAATCAATATCAATTTACTCATCAAGTTAACCGTTTTTCCGCCACTTCTAATCATTTCATTTACCAACCACCATCTAACCGCATAGACACAATCAACACGACTTTTCTATTCACCACAACCAGAGGCACAGTAAATAGGAAAATTCCCCACCATTATTGGTCAAGTTCACATAAACAGAGATTTTCGCTTTGAACCAAGACGGAGAGATACATTAGTGGCTGCAATGTAGGCCAAAGGTATAATAACATTTTCCGTTTATGACAACGTTCCAAGTGTAGATTTTCTTGTTGCTGGCCCGTTGGCTTGCAGTTGCTGGTTGTGTACCATTTTTGTGTTTTTGTGTTTTTTTTCTTTCCTGCATTTTATGTTCTCTCTCTCTTTCTCTCTGTATTCATTCAGGTGAGTTGCACATCTGTGGCACAGCGGTGCAGTGGCGCAGATGCACCACCTTACAGCGGCCAAAGTTAACGCTGCACTCTCGCAAGAGGCGTGTAGGCTGGCTTCGTCTTCGTTGTCGTCTTTCAAGTGCACGGATATTCGTGCGGAATTTTTAAGTTGGAATCTGTTTTTGTTGCTTCTTTTTCTTGAAAACATTTTTCTCCACAGAAGAAGAAAAAAAAAGAAACAAGTTAACTTTCTGTTGACTCTTACGATGCAGAGTTGGCAGTGGTTTTGACTCCTGCTTTGGGACAGCAGAGAGACGCCCGGCGGCTGTGCGTTTTGCTTAAGTGTTAAATGTGTTGGGTATGAAGATATTTTATATGGTTGTACGACGGGAAGGTTATGGCTAAGGCGATGCGCGAATCTGTAACCTGTTTATCTTGTTTAGACCCCGAACAAACGGTGTGCGGCTTTGTGCACGCGTAAAAGAAGTATGGTGGTGGTTCGGCGGCAAGTTCATGGTCCATATTGCAGGCGAGACTATGGTTTTTAGACAAAGAAGTGATTCCCTGATGGATTTCGTGTCAATATGGAGGGAAATTAAATTTTATTCATTCATTAGAAATTGAATGATTGAGCTAATTACCAATAAACGCCCCAGAAGACTTTTGGTAGGAAGAATCAATTGTATGATTGTTAAGACAACGTATGTAGGTGACGTCTTTATTTTATTTACTCGAGAGACAAACAATTTTGCTGTACCAAATTTACTGATGCGTAGAAAATAAACCCTTCAATTGACGAATTGTTTATTTCCGGGCACGTCGACTACGTTTTCAACATTTTTTATGATTTTTAGGTACTAAATTAAGTTGATTTTGCTTTCAGTGTAAAACCCTTCACAACAATTCAAAAACATAATAAAAGTGATTTCGAAGAATGTGTTACTTATGTTGTTTAAAAAATCACTGATTTATATATTTCGTACAATTGGCCGAGTAGATATCATAAGAATCGTGGATCTCACAAGAGAATACGAGAAGATGAGGACTTAAAGAAAAATAATTGCAGTCCAACATCGCCGCAAAGTAATTGCATAAGAACTCCTAATTTCTTGTAAATCTCGGCTCAAATACCTTCCCCACAATATCCATTAACTACCAACTTGCAATCTTTTTATTCTTGACGTTGAATTATTCGCGTTTAACTAGTTAGCCTGGGGTTAGCCTTAGACGTTTTTCCTCACCCCCATCCATTGTCCGGTTAATTACAATTCCATTCATCAGAGGTGTTGATGTTAACAAATTGGAAACACACGACCAGCATAGTCACAGAAGTGATGAATGAATGAGATTGATACGTCATTTGGCATCCATTACTCAAGATAATTACATTTGGTGCCCGCAATTTCTGCATTTGAAAAGCATTTCAAATGAGCAAAGTGAATGGGAAATAATGAATGGGAGCAGAATTTCACTTTTAGCAGTTTCAGCTCATAATCAATACACCTGCTTCAATTATTCCAGAGAAAGTTGTAAAATCAATTGTAAAAAAAAAACTATTTTCTTTTAGTAACTAATTGAAATTTTATTTGTTGTAGTTTCTCGTAAAGATGTACGTTGAAAGGTGAGCAATTTGCTCATAACTGTTTTCAGCGTTTCCGCGTGCATTCCTCTAACGCTCATTAGTTAGCATCAGTCCTTTTTTTTTCAACAGTCTGATGCTGCAGGTATGACGTGTTAAACTGAATACAATGGGCTCCGGTGTGCTCGGAGACATTGACCTTTGGCAACAAACAAAAACCCGGCGGATGACTGACGATTTGAACGCGGCTATTTGTTCTGACGGTCTGCGTTGGCTCAAATCAGTTGAATAAACAAGCGCGTAAGTGTAAGCTATTCTATGTACACTTTACCATATTACCCGTGTAAATAGATGAGGTATTTTGTGTCTATATTTGTCATAGGTGCCGAATTGTTCCTCATATCGCGCCCTAATCACCAAATTATCGTAAGCAATATTCTAAGCAAAAATTAGTTAATGATGAAGTTCGATAGTTTATTCGATTGCAAGTGCTTCTGTATCATTGATTTTTTAATAGAGCATTTTAGTTATAAAAAACAAAATTAAGAATCAATGTTTATTAGCACAGACAAAAAATAAAAAAAGCCTCTCCTGTACATTTTTTTTGTAAAATTTTGCGGTTAGAGCGTGATATTATGAGATGTTCTTCCTGTTTGTTAAACAATAGCATACGAACTTTTATATTTAGGCAGGTATTTCTTTATTTTCTTTTTAGAATACAATCTATCAGCAAAGAACCATCGCTGCTGTTTCGTAAATTCATGTTGAATCAAAAGAACCATAAGAAGTTCTGAGTTAAAAGTCAATAGTTTTCAATTGTTTAGTTTAGTTCAAAAATTTTTTTTTTTGCTTTTCCTTAGAAAATTTACTAAGCCATTTACTGCTGCTCTTTTATCCACACAATAGATTTATGTTACGCTATACAAATGAAAGGGTGTGCAGGACACTACATGAATAAGTTACTTAGATATACCTTAAACACTTCATTGAATGTTTTGCAGTTACTAATTGTAATCATAACTTTTATACTTCTGCTCCTTAATAAGCTACCGAAAAAACAACTCAACTGTTCAAAAACCAACCCAATGAAGTAAAATTCAACAAACACGTGACTCACGATTTCATTTCTTGCCATTCCAATTTAGTGGGTCAAAGAAAAACGAAAGAGTTTATGTGCAAACTGGCTGGCGAAAATATACAAAAAGCAGAATGCGAATGAAACGTGAATAAATTTCTCATGACATTTACGAAAATCGTAAAATATTCAAATCAGTTAAGATCACAGAAATACATAAAACTGGTAAAAATCTTTTTTTCCCACTCACTTTTATCTGAATCTTTTGTATATATACCAAGAAATACTGAACTACAAGAAAGGGGCAAATAAAAATAAAATGCTCAAACTATTGAACAAATAATTGCCAATCCGATAAGTGTTAGTTTTATTAACCGCAGAAGATTTATTACTAATTGGAAAATTTGCTTCGTGCTCCACCACAAAAAAAAAATTCTGTACATAAAATTAAATTTATTTTAATAAGCAAAACCGAACCACATGATGTGGTTAAAATAATTGAATTGAAATTTTCTACAGTCACTGCACGATTTTGCCACTGGTCTGGTTGTTTGGCAGTTCAATGAACGGAAAGAGAAATGAGAGAACGCTTCACCTGGGCAATGTTTTAGTTGGAACAGGATTATGGCAAAACCGCTCGAATCGTTATGATGCACAACAAATTTTAGGAGGATTTTGGGCACAATGATGAGTTGGTTTTTATAGAAAGAGGATCTTTATGGTCATGTGATGAACAGCATTCCTTTTTCTAAATTTTGCAATCTAAGGAGCTAATTGTGGTTGTCCGGAAAATATAGGCTCTGACCTTTAACGGTCCGTTAAGCCAACCAATTATCATTATTCTTAAGAAGCTAATCATCGCATGCAACTAACACATGTTTTTATTGAAGAATTAAAGACTTAGACTAATGCATATCAACTTAACCCTACACTTTTTTTTACAAAAAAAAATATTTTCTCATAAAATTTATGGCTGCAATTACCAGAATAATAATAAAAACCATTAATCTACGTAATTTGGCATGGTTATTCCCTTCAAAATATGTGAAGCAGATCATCTACAAAACTTAACAAAGAAAAATTGTGGTTCATAGTTTATGAAAGAAGTAAGAATTGAGTTATATCAGATTTGCTACACTGCGCAGTTAATGCATATCAATTATGTAGTCATAGAAAAGAATTTGTGTTTTTTGGTTCCAAACATGTTTTTTACACTGCACTGTTAGTGTACCAACTATTAATTGGTCACATAATAGTTTGATTCACTCGAAATATCTCCACGTACATAAATTTGAATGAAAACTACTATATCACATGTTGGATAAGAGGGTATAAATTGTACAAAATAACCTTGAAAAAAATAAAAACTGAAATTTGAAATGTTTGCGTCTTTTCTCTCCCCAACTTACAATCATACCATTCCTTTTTTAAACAAAAATATATTAAATGATTCGCTTTCAACGATTTTTGTCATTGCTGAGTCACCAATTGAAGTCTCCGTGCCTTTTATGTAAAAACATGGCTCAAAATGTGTCTTCCTACATAAAACTTATAAAATAAGGTCAAACGGATAAGCCAAAAAAAAAAATTCTTTTCGCTGATCTTGCACACATTATGACTCATAAAAAGCTCCACGGTAATGGTAAAACTTTCGCTCCTTAACAACATTCTTCCCATTTTGGCAAACATTTTTTCTTACCAAATTTATGATACCTCGTTTATTGTGATAAAAGAAAATCGTCAACACAGTTCACAAGCAAAAAAGTTCGAGTTCGGGCAATTATCGTAGACGTTGCCGCTAGAGTTACTTAAAATTCACCCGAAGAAACACCGCTCAGAAATACCACTCTAGATCCCATATTTTTATTCCAAACCCCACGCAATACACCTTCGATTCATGGAAGAAAAAATCCGCCACAATTACTAAGATATCGGGCCACAATTTGGTTTGCTCTCATTTCTCTAAAACAACGCATGGCATGTGCGTGAATAACTTTTCGCGCAATGCTCATTCGAATGTCAAAACGGAACAAAGCCCAAGACGTTATATTCTCCACTATGTGACTCTCATACAAATTCATGCACAAGAATTATGTCTTGCATTCATTGTGCCTCACTCCCCCTTTCTCCTTAGAGCCGGTTCTCTGAAGTACAACACCACCACCAGAGCTCACTAAAAGAAATAAATTCTTCCTTTTCCCCATTCCAAGCATTTTTTTTTTCTTTCGTTCGTCAATATGGTACGTGTGTTTACAGATGATTCAATATGATAATCAGAAAAAGTAGGCTAAGCATATTCATGCGGACAATCCTACATTTGGAGAACCACGGTTCCGATTGGGGTCAGCTGTAATGTATCCAACACCGACTCTGATTCTGACTCTGACTCCGACACCGACTAGGTCTGTTGTTAAGCTTATGCGATTTAAATTGATATTATTTTCTAATTTGGAGAGACCCACACAATAGGAATGGCGTGGTGCGGAGTTTCTTCTCCCATAGGAACACATTATACACGCCTCACCGTTTGTTCGTGGAGTGCGAAGAGATTTCCGTTGGCCCCGAAACTAGCGAAATAGTAATGATTTCTCCCACAAGAAATAGAAACATTTTTTTTTTATATTATTTGTGGCAGATGTTTCCCACACTACACCATCAAGGTGAAGAATCCCAAGCAGCCATTGTCCAGATTTGCGACAAAAGAGCACTTCCTGCCTTGATACTCATGGCCTAAGTATGCCCCCAAACAATTTAACAGATCAAGAGATACGCTTGTAAACATGGCTCACAAGAGGGATGGATACACAAGAGTCGCCATATCGCCATCGTTGGCCATAGAAGACGACCAGCAGGAACCTACCTGATGTTCTCCAATTTCTTCTCTTCGGTCTCCTTCTTCTTCTATCCCTCTCTCTTTATTTTCAAATTGCGCTTAGCTACCTGGGAAAGTAGTTGTACTGAAAGATCATTCAATTGATTGTTCGCAGCGAAAGTATGATATCAAAAAAAAAAATTGGAAGAACTTTAACCGAAAAAAAGAGAAGTGATGAATAAACAAAATACATTTAAATGTTAACAGTAAACGTTTTAGACTGTGTCGGTCGACAACGATGACGATGGCGATGTCGAAGATGACCACAATGATAATAACTTGGACTGGCCTCTAGCGCCAAAGCGGCGGCGTAATGATGAGAAATTATCTGCGGATTTTATGAATAAAAAAATACTTGAAGTTTGATGAAATCGTTGGCGGTGGTGGCCTGAATAAATCGAAACCGAAGTAAAAGTTTTTTTTCTTCTTCTCTCAGTGTGCTTGAGTTTGGATTTTTTATTGAAAAGAATGACACTCTAGTGGAGGTTGGAGGAGTTGTACAAAATGGACTTATTTGTAAAAACATTCTCGAAATTGATAGGTGGTTATGGGTCGAAGTGGACGGATGCAGTAAGATGTTTTTAAGTATCTCCATGTCGAGCATTTTCAAAGAAATGCTCCAGATAAGTGCACAAACTGCCTTGTCATTTTACAGTAGATAATTGAAAATGGATGAGCTGACTTTCTCGTGACGACATTGACCTACATATCGAGTTGGAAGTTGGAGAAGAGGATGATTTTTTGAGTTAAGTTAACCTTTCTGACCCCAAGTCAATCGGACAAGCTGTCAATGGATATTATTCACTGCACGAGTGGCCGGTATTTTCATAAAAATGAACTCAACTACCTCAACAGAACTTAACATTGGGCTTCCTGCTTCTAGGGCTGTCTATTTATGCAGTGACCAAAGATCCATCATGAAAATAGTTTCTTCAAAATACAAACCAATCGTTGTACAAGGAACATATGTACGTCATATCTGGTGAGTTATACGTTTAAGGCAACCACAAGAATGGAGTTCAACCGCGAAGCAATAAAGTTCGATGTTAACCTACAAAAAACTATGACATAAAACCCACGGAGAACACCCTGCGCTATGTACCTGTCATAGAACTTTCAGAGCGTTAAGTTTTATTAACTTTTTTTTCCTTTCCTTACTGACATAGCATACTAGGAGAATTAGTATTATAAATAAATTATAAGTTAGCTGCAAAACTGTTGTGCTAAGAAGACTCGTACAGAACAGTTTATAAGCTTTGAAATCAAAATGCTAAGCTAAGAAGACTTGTGCAAGGAACTTTCTACTTGAGTCTATTAGTTTTGAAAAATTGATATTGTTTTGATAAATTTTTGAATCTACTCATCAGGTCTTAGGTACTTGCTCTTAGTTGAAATTAGTTCGATAATATTTGGCTGTGTTTCGCATTGTTGCCTTTACTATTTCCACAGAGCACTGCAAAATATGAGTGTCCCCAAAACCCTACTTGGATCAAAATTACTATTTACATGAGCATACACCATATTGTAGGCCTATTCTCCTTCACTCGCATTGAATTTATCTAATCAGCCCATGTCAATTTTCTCATTAATCCATCCAGCTGGTCTTCGTATTAGGAGAGTGCTAACTATTTTTTGAAATAATATTGAAAAATATTGATTAAAGTTGCTTTTTTATTCTTATTCGTATTAAAATACTATTATAACATCATTTGTAATTTGATTGATTTGATTTTTTTATTATTTTCCCAATTTTTTCATAAGGTGCAAATTTGACATACAACTGATTTTTCTTAGTCGTCGCAAACGTTTTTTTTTTGCAGCGCCAACATGTTTGTTTTGGAGCATTGCTTATATCAGGAGACTTTATATAACATCTTCCCTCGTGCTAGATGTGTTAGCTTTGTTAAATGACACTATTTCACCAATGATACGCTAAAGTGGCGCTGATAAAAGCGAAAGGTGACTGTGAGACACCACCTGGGTGGATTAGGTTTTAAAATAATGATGGCGGTATTTGTTTCTTACAGTAATGAATCCATAACTTTTGTTTTTATTCCTACGTAGCATTTTCTTAGAAAGAACGTTAATAAGATTAAATTTCAAAATTTAGTGAAAATTACTCGTCAAACAGGAAAGACTAGAGCAGAACAATTCTTTTATTCAAGATCTAAAAGTTTATTCAGTATAAAAGTTTGCAAATGGGAGACAGCGGTGACCCAAAGTCACCCAAAGATTAGGGTTAATCAGAACGGAGTACAATTTATGCAGCCATCAATCGTTCTGGTCAAATATTGCTCAGCGCCTTTCTCGACTGAAAGCCAGAGTAAGCAATGAAATTGCATCTATATATATTAGTGCGCACAAAAATCATTTCACAGTGAATATGAATTAACAAACAACAGCACCATGTATACAAAACAGAATTCAAAAACAATTCAAAAATGAAATGGCCGTTTTTGTAAATGCATCGCACAGGTGTTCCCATTTGCAAAATTTTATACTGAATAAACTTCTGGATCCTGAATAAAAGAATTGCTCCGCTCCACTCTTTGCTGTTTGAAAACCAGATTAAGTTTCAAAAGATACAATCGAAGTCATTATGGTTAATTTAAAGCACTGTAAATCCAATCTGAAGTCAAGACTAACGGCTAAGCCAATTATCCAGCCAGAGTAACCAGCACACTACTGATGATTCAGACTCCTGTCATTGCCCTGCATATTGTTCAGATGGTTACGTAGAAAGTTAAGACACCGCGAGTAACTTTTTGGAAATATCCTGACAAACTTGTTCTTCCGTCCCTTCCGATCGGATTACGGAGCAGAAGCAGAAAAATCTCCTTATCCCCTGGATGCACGATAGGAAAGTGAAATATAAGACTTGAAACCCACTCAACAAAACCGAATGGACACCGAAAAATTCGTTAAAAAAAATTAACAAGAAAGAAACGTGATCATATCACTTTTAATGGGGTCACTTACTTTGGACGAGCTCCACCTATAGCACCGGTATTCCATTTTAGTTTGTGATTTATTTTACAATTTGTCTTAAAGTTTGTGTACTCCGCAGGTGTACGTATCAGTGTATTAGGGTGTGTATGTGTTTGTGTAATTATGCGTTGCTTATTGATGAATGTCTGTCAGTCTTTTTCGCAAGGTTCCGAGTGTGACTTTAATCCGTTAGAAACGCATCTACAACGTCACAGAATGCACAAATTGAAATTGAATTCAAAGGAAAACTATCTAACGTTAAAAAATGTATCAAAAATTGGAACACTGAGTAGCGCACTAACACTTAGAATTTCTTAAAACAAAAAAAAAAAAAAGACCAAAAACAGATTGAGAGAATTTTTCCCGAGAAAAGAAATTTCTTCTTCTTGGTTGCTTCGTTCACAATTCTTTTATTTATTTTTTTTTTACGTGTTCTGTGTGTGCGTTTTTTATTTTGTACTTTTTTTATGACTTTGACTTCTTTTCTCTTCCTTCTCTTTACGCTTTACATTGGATGACGGAATATGTATGTAGTGTAGATGCGAGCTAAAGAATTTCTCTTGCAACACCCGGGAGGATCTTTTTCGAGAAACGAACCGAACAAGTCAACTGCTCACCTTGGACTGGCGATCGAGGTAACATCTACCTTTCCTTAAGCGCTCCGCCTTGGTTGCGGCCTGACACCGACAGCCGACTTTGGTTACACGCAAAGCTGGACGACCATCGGCCATCGTGTACATCATGATCGTGTGTGGAACTTGCGATCATCATTATGATCAACGATCCACGTTCATAATCATGATTGGCCACGGTGTGGTCTGGAATTGAAAGAAAGAACCGTGTGGATGCCTTAAGTAAGTTCTTGAGTTGGTTAAATGGTTACCGCGCGTTGAGTGATGTGTCGTCGTCGTCGTGATGTGTTTTGTAGAGTTTCTTCCTCCTCACATTCTTCCGACTAGGCTTGTGTCAATTTTGCTTTGAGTGACCAAATAATTTGTTCTTTCTTCTTCTGTGGAAAAATAATAGCCGTACACTTTCTAACGCACTGTGGGAAATAGAAAAGGCGCCGAAACTATAAAATGTTTATTTTTTAATGAGTCTCGGTCTGTCGAATGTAATGAGAATCTAGTTTCATTAAATTATTTTTCTTTTGTTTTGTTTTAATGTTTGCCGATGGAAGATTGATGAAAATATTCACGTCATAAGTAGCTGCTAATAGGGTTTGCTATTATCGCTTCGTTTTCGACATTCACCTTGTCACAAACGAGCAAGTGATGATGATCATCGAAACAGATTTTTGTCCTCTCACCTTATCACTGATATTATCTGACACTATCAACTGAATTAACGTTGCATGTCCAATTTTCAAAAGATAACCTCATTAACCTCTCTGTGTGGGTCACACTCCTTCGTTCTGCTTGAAGCCTTTTTTTTCCGTCCGGTAAACAAAGCACTGTTAGCCTAGTTTTGTGATTGGTGACCGAAGCGAGCTCTGTGAAATGCTTAGTTTTGAGGCGTGAGTTTCTTAAAGTAGGAAGATTTTTTTGAACGATATTCTTTTATATTCCAGGAAACTACAGTAGGAAGGCTATGCCAATGGCTTTAGGTTATTTTATAAATTTACTAGCTTGCCTGTGAAACTGGGCCTATTACGCGAAGCTGATTGGAAAATTCCTTGGAATTTAAAAATCAATCTATAATAAGACTAAAATGGATGTTAAATTACTAAATCTTTCGAGAATTTTTTTTTTCAAGGAGAGAAAAGCAGTTAATGTAAATTCTACCGGCTTTGGTAGATACACTAGTCATTTTGTTAAGCAGAATCTGGTTTAGTATTTTTCAAGTAATAAGTGATTAAAGTCTTGCTAAAAAAGTTGGAACATCGTTGCATGTCAGTAAACCTAAACCTAAAAGACTGCATTTAAACGGAAAGTCAGACGAATTTATCTACCACGTACTCAGCTATAAGATAAATGCATACTTACTATCTTATAGAAACTCGAACCAATTCTACAACACAGCACACGCTTCTTAAGCAATTAAAGAAAGTGATATTAAAATGGCCCGCAACCAGTTTAGCGAAAGTAATTCTTCTCAACGAAATAAAACATTTAAATGACAACTACTACTACTTTTTTACAGACATGTTTATGGGCAAAGTTAATGGCTAGAATTTTCCTTACTCCAGGTTAAAATTATCTGAAACTACTCTAAGCCTAACGAATGGCTATAAAATTAATCGACGCCTCCAGTTATTCCAGTACCAAGTGTACAGACGCTTATTATTGAAATGTTGTCCCCAGTCCTATCGATCTATGCACTAGGTTTTTAATGACGTTTTCTAATGACTTCGATGGAGCTTAAGGAAACTCTTAGACACGCGTAGTTTCGTAACTACTTCGAGCTTTCTAAACTGGAAGACTTTGCAGTTATGTAATTAATAGATTATTGTTACCTACGGAGTACAAATTGCTCTTTTTTTTTTTTTGCCTAACACCGACAGACTAATTATTGATTTGCTATTCCTTGTCCAGACAAAAAAGCATTAAGGTGATTTCGAAAATTTCATTTCCGTTCACCTCGTAGGCGAGCAGCGCATTGCTTTACAATTATATTGAACTAATTGATTTTGATTTCATTCAAAGTGCACTTTCAGTGATGCTCTGGCCACCACTACACAACGAGCTAATGCTCAATTGTGACGAAGTTAATAGAAATTTAATTGGATTTTCAATTCGAGCCGCTCTTCTTTTTAAGACGAATCTTTTTATTTTTTTTTTTTTGTAGTAATTATATTTTTGTTAGCTTTATTCGTTCCCTGAAAGAAAGCAAACAGATTCTTTCAAAATATATACACACACGTGTGGCATAAGCTCAACATAAACGAGGAGTACATAAATATAAAAGTATGTAATCTTTTTCTACCGTATATCTGGGTTAGTGTACTAAAGATTTTGATTCTATCCTCAGCTTATTGTCAACCCAAATACCGGCGATACTTATCTTAACAACAGAGGATGACATGCTATTGAGTTTAGCATGAATGATGTCAAGGCATTGGCAGATGTTTGCTGAAAGGGAAAGTGCATCACAATTTACTTCCCGGCGATTGAAGTGTAATGAAGTAATTAAAAACACTTACGAAGTTGACGAACGTTGGCTCTTTTTTTTTTTTTTTGAAGAAGGTGAAAAAGACCTCACGGGCAAACGTATGAAATAAAGACATGCAGCGTCTGCAGTTTCTCTAGACAGCGGAGGTAATAACCTTGAACACTACGATTTGTGAAAGTATGCCTAATCGTATTAAATTGAATCTCAGTGACGTCATGTCGCTTATCAAGTCAACTGGTAATCTCAATACACATATCAATCATCCTGGTAACATTTCCAAAGTGTAGATCGTTTATAATCCATAATTATGCGCATCATTTGGATAGGAATTCATAAACATTTATTGAACAGTGATTGAAGAATAGGATAAACGAGTTAGTTATATAAGATATAAAGGAAGTTCATATAGCATGATATGTGGGCGCCGTGGCTTAATCGTTAGTGCGTCGGACTGTTAAGCGAGAGTACCTGGGTTCGAATCCGGCTCAGGGAAATAACACCACAAACATTTTTCACGACCCCACCTCCAGCGAACGACTGACAACCCTCCTGGAGTACTTCTGTCATGAAAAGCTTTCGCAATTCGCCGTTCGGAACCGGCATTAAACAGTAGGTCCCCTCCACATGTGTCAAAATTATAACGCGCACAACACAGTGGAGGTGCGAAAAAGCTAGGCTCTGGCTCTCAACGGGCTGTTACGCCGCCTAATACAATACATATGGCATGAACTGCCACGCCTCACTGATCATGCTCTATGAAACGCGTGCATCTTGTACTTGAAAGTAAAATAATAAGATCACCGAAGGTTTTTTGAAGGAAAAGATTCTGCGTCTGATATTCAGTGCTGTCTGCCACAAGATAAAATTCGTCGACAGTGTTGCTTTTAAGAACTCACCAATAGCTCGTTAGGCTCGTCTTTAAAGTACCCACCCCCAAAAAATTTCAAACTTGTTTTCTTTTGTGTAAAATAAAAAAAGATAATTTTGTGAAACAATTATTAGTTTTCGAGTTATGAATGCGTTTTAAGCGGTCATTTTAGTCTAAAGAAAAAAGTTTGAGATGGGCATAAGGTAAAGTTCTTCCAAAAGTTGTTGAATTCAATTCTGCTTATTCAAAGGAGGAGCAACTAAGCGTAGGGTACGAATAGCAAGGCTTAGCCAAACGCCCTCTAGGCAGCTTGGTCTTTTAGACAAGGAACACCTTGACGGAGACCTCTAACAATCGAAAGAGATCTAGCCGTGCCTAAGCCTTTGGGGGTCATAAACATAGTCACTTTAAAGCTATGAAACATTTTTCTATCGTTGATAACATTTGTCAAAACGTATCTTCATGTCAGCAGTAAATCTATCGTTTTTAAGTTTTTTTGTAATTCGGTTTTTTATAAGACAGTAACAGAATTTTAGCCGTCAAAGCCTCATTTTGCGTAATTAGATTGAAACGGGACAAATGATTAAAATAGAGGCCTATTTTAAAAGGCTTTATTCTCTAATTTTAAAGACTCGATCCAAAATTACAAGCTTTTTTTAAGTAATTTCTTGTGTTTTTTCCTTAGATGTATACTCTTTTGAATTAAATAAAGGCTTTTAAACAAAAAAAAAATATTAATCCCTCTAACTTGAATTTTTGGAAAAAAAATTCGACTAGAGGGCTTCGACTGTATTTTAACTTTATAGTTCACATGTATTGTAATTTTCTTAACGATGCAAACTGAAATAAAACCGACGCAGCATCGAAGTACTAGAATTATTGTGCGTCGCAAATCGAAACAATGCCAACCAAGGCTGTGGTGTATACAAGTTCCCCATGATTCCATTTTCAACAAATAAAAAAAACTGATTTCCGTTGGAAAAAAAATAGTCTTACTTTTATTTAAATCTTAACTTACAATATTATTTAAAAAATAGTTAAAATACAAATATAAATATTTTGTATAAAGTATATCTAAGTCTGTGTGCACAGAAAACTGAAACTTGCATTGTAATTGCATTACTGCAACATAATTCTTTTTTTTACATTACATGTACGATTATTTCATTGAACTTTGTCACGTAAATGATGTTGTTGAATTTTAAGGATAAATGTTACTTCATCATTTGATTTATATTGTTTTTTTTTTAATTTAGATAGATATTACGGTGTAGTTTTTTTTTCATGATTTATATCAAACCATTGTTTTCACTAATATGAAGAACATCGGCTTGTTTCAAAACGCAAATAACTTATTTACAAAACGCTTAATGCGATGGATTTACCCAAAATTGCTGTAGGTAATGTAAAAATAATATAAATTTCTATATATGCTTTTATATATCTATGTACTATTAGTCAAATTTAATAGAATTAACGCCCATATCGATCTGTCCCCCGCGATAACTGCCCCTCTTCTTCTTGGTCTTCTCATGTTTGAATGATTTTCCTCGGGTATGTTTCAAGTCTCGACTGGCTCTCTCACCCCATGACCCAGCGGCGTTTCTCTAAAACGAAAACAGTCGAAATGTTAAATGATTGTTGGTTGATATCGATGCTTAATGTATGGCGAATGTTCCAAATTGACTCACCTCCGATAGAATGTTTGAAAAAAAAAAATGGAAAACAATTAAAATTCGCAACTTACTGCCTAATCGTCAAATGTAATTTTTTTATTCTGCGGTGACTCGAAACTCTTATTGCCGAATCCACCTCGTCCACGACCACCGCCATCAGATCCACCACGGCCACGACCGCCTCCACGTCCTCGACCTTCGCCGCCAAAGCCTCCACGGCCTCGTCCGCCGCCACCACCACGACCACCGGCACCTCTACCGCCGCCACCGCGACCACCACCACCTCTACCGCCGAACGACTTGCGGAAACCACCGCCTTCGCCATCGTCGTTGTTGGATCCGCCAAATGATTTCCTGTATCCGCCACCTTCACCGTCTTCCTTGTTGTCGTTGCCACCAAAGGATTTACGGAATCCACCGCCACCACCGGCGCCGTCACCGAATTTCTTAAAGCCACCGCCGCCACCGGCACCACCACGTCCACGACCACCTCCGCGACCTCTACCCCGGTCACCACCGCGATTGCCACCTCTAAATCCACCACCACTCTTGTTCTTCCAACCATTTTCACCAGCTTCTTCTCCATCATCCTGCTTCGCGTAAGCACAGTTGCGATTGACAAAGTTGCGAATTCGTATGTTGTTCCATCACAGATGATGTTTTATGTTGTTATATGAAAGAAAAAGGAAAAATGAAACACAAATTAGCATTGAATGTTTGTGTGCGTGTTTGTAAATAAAAAAAAAAAGCCAATAAATATTTTTTTGTTGAAGAAAACTATTTGTTGGGGTTTGAAAATTTTGATTTGTTTCATTGATTTGATCGATAACCCGACGATTAGTGCCCCAAATTTGGAAGATTTGGACTTTGAATTCAAAATGCTAATTTGTGCCTCAGATCTCCTTTTGAAGTGTACGACTTTCTTTTTTTTGGGGCACTCACCTTAGCTTCAAACGAGTTATCAATTACACGAGGATCTATTTCGACCTCCTCCTCTACCACACGACGAAATGGTGTATTCTTTCTTGGAGCACTACCATTTAGCGATCCTTTGCTCTTGTTCAAACTGCCATTTTGAGCATGAATTGGAGTCGATGTATTCTGGGTTTAGATAAATATAATATAAGAGTTTACTTAATTTAAAATATAGCGATAAATTAAAGAATGAAATGTTTTGCTTTCCGCTGACGTTACATGCTAAAGACAAACTAACTTTTAAGAGTTTATATTCTGTCTTTCGTGAACAAGGATACAGATGTGATGGTGATAGCTTACACTTAACCTACAAGCCGATCAATTGCGTACAGTCCGCTCCAACGCGTGGCATCGATACAACTGCGTCTGGCTGAATATACTGCCTTCTATGGAACTCTGCCAACGCGTTAAATTTTCATCTGATGTGATCGAATAGTAAAATAATGTAGTTTGGAGGCGATAGAAACTGTATAGTAGCTAAGTTTACACCGGCAGCTTTAGTTGTTGAACTTAACCCCAGAAAAAGGCTAAATAAAAATTCACGACACATCTAAATGAATCTAGAAAGGTGCTCATATAGAAAACTTGCAGAAAACCCACAGCCAGCCACATTTTCGGCACATTAGGCCAAGTGTGAACACCCTTGATTTTAAGTTGTCCTTATCTTGCAACAGAAAGAATTGCTGTTCATCTGAGTCGAAATAAAAAACAGAATATCTCTGGAATTTCCACCAGCACAGATTGACTGCGTTACAAAATTACCTTCTAAATTCTCAAACCCAAAAAATAGATTTCTTTAGAAAAAAAAAATCGAAACTACTTACCGCATTTCCATTCTGTCCAGCTTTAGTGAAATTGCTGTACTTGTTTGGTTTTTCAGCAGCGCCTGATTCGCTGAACTTGCGTTTCTTTCCGGCCTTTGGAGCCTCCTTCTTTTCTTCCTCATTGTCCTCTTCTTCAGAGCTGTCAGAATCCTTTTTAGCCGGAGCGGCAGCCTTCTTAATTGGTGCAGACTGTGGTTTTTCGTCTTCATCGGACGAACTATCATCGCTTGAATCGTTGGCCTTCTTGGCAGGAGTAGGTTTTGCTATGGCTGCCTTCTTTGCTGGTGGTTGAGCGGCATCGGAGTCGGAGGAATCTTCAGAGCTAGAGTCGGCCTTTTTCTTTGCAACAACAGCTGGCTTGGCTGGAGTTTTCTGTGCTGGTTTTTCATCTTCTGACGACGAGTCATCAGAGCTGGAATCGGCCTTCTTTTTGGGTGCAACGACTGCTTTTTGTACAGCAGGCTTGGCGGCGGGAACTTCGTCGTCATCAGAGCTATCATCGCTGCTGGATGAATCCTTTTTAGCGGCCTTTGCTGGTGGTTTTGCAGCAGCCTTCGGCGTCGGCTTGGCTTCTTCTTCTGAGCTACTGTCGTCGCTGCTTGAAGCTGCCTTCTTTGCCGGCGTTTTCACAGGAGTCGCCTTGACTGGGGCCTTAGCAGCTGGCTTCTCGTCTTCATCTGAACTATCGTCGCTGCTTGAAGCGGCCTTCTTTGCAGGTGTTGCTTTGACAGGCGCCTTGGCAGCTGGCTTCTCGTCCTCGTCTGAGCTATCATCGCTACTGGAAGCTGGTTTCTTTGTCACCGGTGGCTTTGCTGCCACCACAGGCTTCTTAGCAGCCGGTTTTTCGTCCTCACTGCTGTCCTCAGATGAGTCTTCGGTTTCGGGTTTCTTTGCTGCTGTAGGTTTAGCAGGACTCCTTGCAGCAGGCTTTGTTGGAGTTTTCATTGCTGACTTCTCGTCACTGTCACTGTCATCTTCGCTGGAGGAAGGAGGCTTCACCACTTTCGGTGCTACCGCTGGTGCCTTGGTTGCCTTCGGTGCCTCTTCCTCTGAGCTACTATCGTCACTTGAGTCAGCTGGTTTCTTTGCTACTGGTGCCTTAGCAACTGGTTGTTTCTTCGCTGGCTTTTCATCTTCGTCACTACTATCATCGGAGGATGAAGAGTCTTTTTTAGCGCCACCCTTTGCTACCGGAGGTTTTCCGTTTGTGATAGGTTTCTGTGGAGGCACTTCATCGTCGGAGTCACTCTCTTCCGATGAGCTATCATCTTTGCTTGTGATTGCAGGGATTTTCTTTCCCGATGTTTTCTGATAATGCTGTAGAATTTCATCTATTTTCGGGCATCCCTTCGGTAGGTTGAACTACAATTTAAAATAAATATGTTAATAGGTTTTTCAAGCGAGAGCGAACATTAATGGCGCAATGAATTCATCTAACGTAGCACATGGCAGTGTAGGTATTTTATTATTACTTACCGCTTTTGTTTTCTGTTGATACACCTGGGCAAGGGTTTTGTCCTTTTTCACTAGATAGTCCAAGACTAAGGCAGCAATAATTTGATCGTTTGCTGCCATTTTTTAAGATATTTTAACACGTTTTGCACAATTCAATGTTCACGACAGAATAAACACGTGCTAAATGTGGCAGGGCAAAAACTTTAAAGAACTATTGCTCGACAATGCGGTAGGCAAATAACGCCGGTACGAGCAGTTGTCTCACTCTAAAATGTGCCTAATGCACAATGTCGCGTTGAGACAGTAGGTGGCGCTGTCCAATGCTTGGCGAGGGCTACATTGTTGGCGATGGTTTTTGATATATGCAAGAGTATTATGTGTTGTTCGTAATTCACAAAATGTTAGAGATTATATCGCGCTCTAAACATTTCACAGTAAATAGACAGAGAATACATTTAAAAGAGTTTCTATCGTAAGCTAAATTTGATCAGCTAGTTTGATTTATTCGGTAATAGGATGAATAGAATGACATCAACCAATTAATTGCTTTTAATGTTAATAATTTGAGTTTCTAGCGCAGACAACCCAATACAGACACCCATCTGGGCAGCTCCTATTTTCCTCGCCCATCGATGAAATTGATACTATTTCACGAATTACAGGAAGCATTTTGACAGCAATTCAGAAAGTTCACCATATTTACTCATATTTATTTGATTTGTTGTTCAAAGCTCTCACAATAATTGGCAGACACAAAGTGTTATAAAAACGCTGTCTTATAAAAACAAAGGCTAGAGAAGAGGTAGCTGGATATCTGTATTGGCTCATTTGTGGTTTCTCGCAAGCTTAAAATTAACCAATCCCAGCATCTAAGACTATCAGCTCTTATAAATTAAACTTTAATTTTTAATTGGTGACGACTACAGGGTTAAATTTTGAAAGAATTTGATAATACTCTCATAGCAGGAACAAAATATTTTCGCAGAGTAAATTACCTTCTATAAATATACCACCCTATTTGGTGAAGTGTTTCTTTTGGTAAATCAAGTAATTCGTGGGTGTAGATTGAAAAGATTAATCATTCTACCAATAGACGTAAACTCATCCAGAATTCATTTTCTTCTTGTAACGTTTCCTCTTCTCACACACCTGCTTTCATGTTCGAAAATGCAATCAGCTGTTTCGAACACAATTAGACTGTCAGTTCACCATCAGCTGCATTGGAATGTTTTTAAATTTTAATTAAAAAATAGAATTAAAATTATTGTTTCATTTTTAACAGCACAACAATTAACAGCAAATGTAAGTTCTTCTTTTCTTACTGATTACTTATATTGTCTTGCAATTGTTTTTACCCCCACACTGATTGAAATGCCCCTCGAGATCATACGACAACGTTGTTGTTTTTAGTTGGTCCCTTTCCTCTCGTGTCTTCGGATGAATTCTTGACAGATTGTCAAAATGGCTTCTGCCAACTAAAGTGTAGTGGAGATACGTGCTTCGGTGGATTTTTGTGAATTTTGCCGGTACAATCGCGAAAAATCATTGAAACAATCTAGTTCGTACGTTTAGTTAGTTTTAGTTATTAAGTAATTAAAAAGAAAAAAAAAATGCGAACATGAAATCGGGGGTAGCTCATACGAAACAAAAAGTGCTGATTCTTTTCTTCCCTATACGTTAATCAAGTGTAAAATCTTTTGCTTCCTATTCGTTTTTTTGTACTGAAAAGAGAAGGAGAAAAAAAAAAAACTTATTACTCAACAAAAACAAAAAGATTCTAATCGTCATGACGAACGGCAATGGGAGTGGAAACGGAGGAACCTCCTCGGAGGGTTTGCGCGACGATGGGTCACTGTACTTAAAGAAAATCGGTAGTGCTCTATTTTACGGAATGGCATCGTTTATGATCACAGTCGTTAACAAAACAGTTCTGACTTCCTATCATTTCCCGTCGTTTTTGTTCCTGAGTTTAGGCCAATTGACCGCAAGTATCCTGGTCTTGTACGTCGGTAAGCGGTTGCGCATGGTGTCATATCCCGACATCGGGAAGGATTCGTTTGGGAAAATTTTCCCTCTGCCATTGATATTTCTGGGGAATATGATGTTCGGGCTGGGTGGAACACAAGCTCTTAGTCTGCCGATGTTTGCCGCCCTCCGACGGTTTTCGATTCTCATGACCATGCTGCTGGAGCTGAAGATTCTCGGTATCCGGCCCTCGATAGCTGTGCAGGTCAGCGTGTACGCGATGATAGGAGGAGCTCTACTTGCCGCCAGCGATGATCTTTCGTTCAACATGACAGGCTACGGGTATGTGATGATTACAAACGCACTTACTGCTGCGAATGGAGTGTTCGTCAAGAAAAAATTGGATACCATCGACATGGGTAAATACGGCCTCATGTTCTACAACTCACTTTTTATGTTCGTCCCCGCACTAATGGTAACACTTTTTACCGGGGATTTGGAGAAATCTGTAAATTTTCCACAATGGAATAACTTGTTCTTCATTGTGCAATTCATCATGAGCTGTTTCATGGGCTTTGTGCTCTCCTACAGCACGATGTTGTGTACGCAGTATAATTCCGCGCTGACCACCACGATCGTGGGTTGTCTTAAGAACATATGCGTAACATATTTGGGAATGTTTATTGGTGGCGACTACATATTCTCGTGGGTGAACTGCATTGGCATTAATATTAGTGTGTTTGCCAGTTTGCTGTATACTTACGTGACATTCAGGAGGAAGCAAGCACCAGATAAGGAACTGCTGATACCCACAACTAAAGGGGAGTCTGTATAGCATAGAATTTCCACGCGCTTTAACAAAGCATGTATGTAGATCGTATCTGTAAACTAATTTAATTGTTATTATTACGATGACGACGACGATATGTACCAAAGCCATAAATGATTGATTGTTATAGTATAGAATGTAAGTTTTGTATAAGAAAAACAGAAAAACAAATAAATGTAAAAGTAGAACTATTTTTTTTATGAATTTAAAATTTTTCACTCTATCGTTGTAAACGATCGCAATGCTTAGTTGTTCCTGTCGAGTGCTGTATTTATTTAATTTTATTAATTGTATTTTCTATCGCCCATTGATTCGTGTGTGTAATTTTTTTTTTATCTAACGAGTTCGAACAAAGTTTACCAATAAGAATTTGTTTTAGACTTAAAAAAAAGAAACAAACAAACCTTGTCAATGAATGGATAAATAAAGGAATAAGTTATGAACTTTCATGGTTTTACTTGTTCTTAGTTGAACGAAATTGGTATCGATAGAGCGCTAATCAGAACTACGGGTAGACAAGAATGATTAATCAGTGGTGCCATAAAATTAATCATTCAAATAAATTTTAGTTGAGGCCTTCGCTATTGTAAATAATCTTCGTACATTATCACTTGCGAACAGATGTTCTTTCACAGAATGATAAATTAAATGTGGGTTCTCTGTATCTAATTCTCGTTACTTCGTCGTTGGTTAAGATCTTATGCTGCACGTGCATAAGAAAATAGTCATAATGACTTCATGTTGATGGCGTACAGACCTTCGATTCTATTTAAAGAAGGCATAGAGCGTGGGAAGTGTATACAAATCCTATAATAAATACCCATGGGAGACACATGGTTATACTTTAATTTTCCTGGAAGTGCTAATTCCTCTTTTTAGTTTCTTCGTAGGAAATTTCTTTCATTAATCCTAATTTTTTCGTTTTTAACGAATAAAAAAAGAATACATGCCACGCTTGATTAGAACCTAAGGCCCTGGTAGCCTGTTAAATATGTAATTTATTACTTGTTAATATAGTTATATTAACTATAATAATAACATTTAGATTACTTGCATTGTTTTGTTTTGAAAAACTTGCGGACTACGTTGAAACGTACCTGCCCGCTTTGTATGTCATCACGTTACTATCATAACTCGAATAGTGTGAGATAAAAAAATACAATTAGGAATCGATTGTCTAGTTACAGGTGCACCTCTTCTCTAGTTATTGCATTCTTCCATGAATAATTTTGTTTTATTTTTTTTTCAATGAAAAACCGGCCGCATGGCCGGTACTGTTTGCTAAATTATATAGTCTCGTCGTTATCAGAGGAGAGCTTTGCGATTAAAGCCTACAGCTACAATATGGAAGGTGTTTGCTAAAGAAGTCAACAAATTGTGGGTCTAATTGATCTAGTTCATTATCAACCGGGCCCTGGCACGGCCGTTGTACAATCGGGAATTGATTTTTTTTATTAATTTTATTTAAACTGTTGCATATTTTAAAAATGACTTGAATCACTTCTAAAAGACGGCAGTACATGGTACGTGATAATAAAGACTAAATGCATGTGTGGGATTTATAACCAAGGAGACCATGACGTATGAGAGTGAAAGTGAAGCTAGCGAACCCGTAGCAAGAAATGCCGCTGGTGGGTCGTTATTGTTTAAAAAAATCGGCAGTGCTCTGTTTTATGGAATAGCATCGTTCATGATAACTATAGTCAATAAAACTGTGTTGACATCCTATCAGTTTCCGTCGTTTTTATTTCTAAGCATTGGTCAATTGACTGCTAGTATTTTGGTGTTGTTCGCTGGTAAGCAACTGAAGATAATCGCATTTCCTGATCTAGCGAAGGACTCCTTTAGGAAAGTTTTCCCGTTGCCTATTCTTTTTCTTGGAAACATGATATTTGGATTGGGTGGCACACAAACACTTAGTCTACCAATGTTTGCTGCTCTTCGGCGATTTTCAATTCTCATGACAATGGTGTTGGAACTAATAATCCTTGGAATACGACCATCACTAGCCGTGCAGATCAGTGTGTACGGTATGATTGGAGGAGCCGTGCTAGCAGCCACCGATGATCTTTCATTTAACCTCAAAGGTTACGGTTACGTGATGATTACAAATGCTATAACAGCGGCATATGGTGTTGTTTACAAGCAAAAATTGAACACAGACGAAATAGGAAAGTATGGCTTAATGTTCTACAACTCGTTGTTCATGCTTATTCCTGCGGTGATGATAACTTACTTCACTGGAGATGTGGAGAAAGCGTTGGACTTTTCCCACTGGACCAATGTGTTTTTCGTCATCCAATTTTTGATGAGCTGCATCATGGGATTTCTTCTCACATACAGCACTGTCTTGTGTACGCAATATAATTCAGCATTGACCACTGCAATTGTGGGGTGTTTGAAGAATGTTTGCGTTACTTATTTGGGAATGTTTATCGGTGGCGATTATATATTTTCGTGGATGAACTGCATTGGAATTAATGTGAGTGTGTTAGCCAGTTTGCTGTACGCCTACGTAACGTTTAAGCGAAAATCAAATCCGGACCGTCAAGATTCATCTGATAAAGAGCAGCTATTGCCACCTGCCAAAGAAAACTCTGTTTAGCTTTATTTAATTTTTTGTTTTAAGCATCGTATTTAACACACCCAAACGCGATTGTGTGAATATTTTATTCATATTGGTGTTCCTTAAGATATAATTCTATGTACAAATAAACCTAATTTAACCGGAAAAAGATAAGAAATTTGTGTTTTTTTTTTACGAAAAGTTATCTAAAAATAGCGAAGACAAAATGTTTAATCGTTATTAAAATGGGCACGGTATGGATGATTAATTACAATTTGACAGTAAAGTTCGTGTTCATGTGATATGGATAAAATTTTCATAGCGTTTTAGTTATGGCTTTGTGTTCATGTGTAATTAATTACATTAACCAGCTCAAAATTTCGATGAATTATCAGATTACGTTTTACTAGTACGCTTCGAATTTCCATTTCTTTGTGGTGATTTTAGATTGAAATTTATCTAACCTGTCTATGTTTTATCTATCGATTATCAGTTTTAATTTGAAATTTGGCAGGAAATGTCTCATATTGCTATCAATTTACTAAATTTCCTGCAAGCTTTAAATGAGAGTATTTTTACGTGTTTAGATTAAATGAAGAGATATTATTTGATTTTTAAAAGTTTTTTGATGGCGTAAGTCTTTCCTTTCTCAGTCACTGCCGTGGAAACAAAACAACATTAAGGTAACTGTCATATTGGGAAGACGAATAATGGCATTTTTAAAGGAATAACGAAACCCTTATAGAACCAGTTCGATGTCTGTCTGTTGACTTTTTTGTTGACATAAAAAAATAAGCAATAGAAAGAACACCACAAAAAATTTTCATGGCCTCACCTCCAGCGAGTAACCTCTGTCATAGAAAGCTTTCGCAATTCGCCGTTCGGAACCGGCATTAAAGATAAGGTCCCATCCACTTGTGTCACAACACAGTATAGGTGCGAACAAGCTATGCTCTGGTCCTGTATGGGCGGTTACGCAGATTATTTATTTTAAATAGGTCACTCCTTTCTTGCAACGCACTGGCTGTTCTTGTGAATATGAAATCGAAATGATTTAGGAAAAGAGATTTCACATATCTTCGCATTAAGTGATCCCCATTCACTTCTCATTCAATTTTCCAAAGGAAGACGGCAGAAGACACACTTAATGTTGGATCTTGACATACTCGAAGTCTCTCAAAACTACCACTGGTCTTTGTCAATGGTAAACAATCCGTGTCAGTAGTATTCAAATAAGTTAGCTACATCTTCAGGTCCCACTTCATTTAGAATTGTGACAGTTCGGGAATTTCAGTTTTTAATACACAAATGAAAGTTGCCGCCCTGGTTTCGCTCTTAATTCTTTCTGCTTTCTTCGAGACCACGCAGCATGTGCTCACTTGTTGCTTTACATTTTTTGTTAGTCCAAAGAAAAATTATTTTGGTTTTGTATCTAAATTATTTCGCCGGTGTCCAATGAAGCGCTTAAGATCACCTTCCTTCTTTATAAATGCACAAGTCTTCTGTGTATCGATTTTAATGACGACTGTCGACATCGGATTTCTACTTTAGCAATTGTGTTAACACTTGCAACAATTACATTAACAAGTAAATGAAATAATAGAATAGAAAAATATTTGATTCTGTTTGTACATGTGAAACAATTGAATCGAACACTTGATTTTTTTTGCCTCTCAGCCCGTCATAAGCAAACAAGTCACGTCTGTTGTGTTGCGCTTGAACCCACTTGAAAGCTTCTGGGGGATTTTTTGGAGTACCACACGATCGTTGTTCATAGCCTTCGCAGTGTGTACTATTACTTCATTCAAAGTATTAAAGTACACACTTCATTGGAGTCCGCCTTAAGACCAAAGAGTGTTGGTAGTTCGACAACATCCAATGCCATTGCCACGTACAATCACATGTGTGTTTGTCTGTTCACGATTAACCCAAACCGTGTTTAGATTTAGATAAAATTAATTTCATACTAGTTAGGAGTATTAGCTAAGAACGGCTTTAGATGCTTAGATAAGACGGCTGTGTAATGGCGCGAATCAAAAGAAATTGAAAGACACAGAAAATAATGTTAATTTGTTATTTTTAGAAGTTGTGGTAGGTTCTTGGGTAAACTTTAAGCTGAGTCCAAGCATACTTTTCTGTTGAATCAACGGAAAGATGATTAGATTGTTAGTCATTAGTTATTTATTATGAAGGTTATAGTTGTAGCCTTCAAATTAATGAGAAAATCGCGGTACTATCATCAGTAATTTTACTTTACAGAAAATTGAAAGCACAAAAAAAGTTTATTTCCATTTTTATGAGACTTTTATGTGCCTAATATCGTAAACACTCATTGGGTTATTGAATCGTCGTCTTGAACTTCATTAAAACTTGTTTAATCTACACTGAATAACCTTGTCATTGGTTTATGTAGATAACATGCTTTTCTTTCGGCTACCACCGGCGTCTGTTACGATGTTGGGCATCTAATTTGTAATGCAAATTAGTTATGAGTTTATTGACTTAGAAGCGTGCATTCTTATGCAATAAGCAGAGGGTGGCAAGACAACTGTGTCTAATTACTTTTAATTATTTACCAGAAGCGTGTTAATTAGAGGCTGCAAATAAATAAATATACTGACCGACCTACATGATGACTATCATTTTAGGATTCTGCAATTAAACTCGTTGAAAATCTACGAAATGAACATAAGATGGATCTGGGTTTAGTTTCCAATGCAAGTATTACAGTGGGCATGAATAAATTATTTTTTAGCAATGCTTAGGTGAGAGTATTATTTCTTAGAAACGTGCTTATTCTCGACCTTTTTTTCTCCTGCTTTCAAAGTACCACTCTAAAATCAATAAACTCAATTCCTCTCTTCCACTTCCATTATCTCATGCCAGTGTAAGATTTTCCAACGAAAAAAGCTGAAGTATAGTATTTTAGCCTCTGGCAAGGAACTTCCTTTTTTTAACATTTAAATTGTGAACGTGTAGTATTTACTTAGTATTAACATGTAAATTGGCCATTTATGGGCTGTTACGTAGATTTTTTTTTTATTTTATCATTTAAATTGACCATACCGGCTGGGCTTGCAATTATGTGTTATTTTTAGACGGAGCCTCGCAATGTTGCGACAGAAATCTTTAAAGCTGTTAGGAGGAGGATCACGTTCACTACAAGGCTTCCTTCGAGCAGATTACTCAATTGCAATTGATTCATCTTTAGAGAAGAACACATCACTTGAGAAACCCGTCAGTGAGGAACAAAAAGCCCAGCTAGAACTTGAAAATCAAGACAGCTTTACACAAGAGTTCTTCCGAAACCGCATAGAAGTTTCGCCATTTCAAAAACTCCTACTGAGCGTTGGTTCCTCAATAACATCGCTACTGGATCCTCATCGGTAGGTGCAAATACAAAATAAAAAAGCAGATAACTTATCTTTCTACATTTTCTCTCTCAGTCATGACATGATCGCTTGCTTAGGTGAAACCACCGGAACAGATGCCTTACAACAAATACTATCAACAATGCAGGCAACAGAAGAAGGTCGTCGTATATTGACTGATAAGCCTCGTATCAATACGACGACTGTAGACCTGAATCGTTTACGGAGTCTACCTGAGGGAAGTTTCGGTGGGGCGTATGTGAAATTTCTGGATGATAATGTAACATATATAAATTAACTTCGTTGTTCGTAGATAATTAAGTGAATTTCAGAAAGTAACTCCAGATTCCAGAATGGAAGTGCGATTTGTGGATGACGTGCAGTTGGCCTATGTAATGACCAGGTATCGGGAATGTCACGACCTAGTGCATACTATTTTAGGAATGCCAACAAATATGTTAGGTGAGGTCGCTGTCAAATGGGTGGAAGCACTAAACACTGGTTTGCCAATGTGCTATGGAGGAGCAGTTTTTGGAGCTGCTCGGCTAAGGCCAAAGTAAGCTTAAAAGGAACATACTAAAACTCTCAAACGAAACTTTTTGAAAATATTTAGGCAAAGGAAAGAGTACGTGTCCAGATATCTGCCGTGGGCGATTGAAAATGGAAAAACTATCAAACCTCTAATGGCTGTTTATTGGGAGGAGAGGTGGGAGCAGCCAATTGAAACATTACGTAATGAGCTGGGCATTACATTGTTATAAAAATATGGAAGTTGTTATGTGTGAACTTTATAATTAAATAAAGCAAATTTTTTCATTAAGAGGCTATTTATTTGCGGGATACAAGCAACGTTTTTCATCGAGAAAACAGGCTACTTATTTGCGCATACCCATGGACCACAGAAACAAAATCTTTGTGGTCCATTAAGTCACTTAAAAACTGTCATAGCAATTTGTAAACTAACGATTGATTGATTATTTATGGAACGAGATATAACTTTGTAAACATTTATAACAGAGCGTATTCCAATGCGTACATTGAATCGATGGGAACATTACTGAAATTTTGAAAAATTGTGTTATGTTGTTATTGAAAATTGAAAAATATATTTCGTGGCTTAACTGCATACAAAAACGTAAACCATATAAACCACAAGTAAGCTTACTAAGCAAGACTTATAACGAAGAATTTATTTCAGCGTCAGCAGCTTGTTTGTTTTGCTGATGCAGTAATAACATTGTAGGGCATTGAACCGGTCTGTTAACCATACAAATGAGGTATGTGTTCGGGTTTTTATTTATCATTCTCACTTCTCTCATTAGCAAACAATTTAATTTGAATAATTATTGATGAGGTAGCGAGTGAAACGCATATGTAGAGTTCTAGAAATCACCTTAAGTTCAATCTCAATTGGAGCAAATAGTGGACAAATTTCTTTGTAATGCATCTCCTCAATTCAAGTTGGTGTGCGAAACAAACACTTCTTTCAATTGATTAGATTTTTTTTTTATTTTAAACACAAGACATTTTTTTTTAAATTCTTTATACAAAGTACAAGTGAATGCCATATGAACTTAGACCATTGGTAATGTCATATAATTGGCACAATGTAAATTAAACTACTCTGTACTTATGTAAAATAAAAATGAAAATAAAGTAAAATCACAAGCAAATTCATTTTTTGTTTCCTCCTGACTAAAGATATTTACAAATTGCAATTTTATTTCAATATTAAGTGAATTTTATATTTTCAAACCTAACTGACATTTAATTGCGAAAAATATCAAGCTTGATCGTCTGACAAGTGGCAATGCCCATCTTCGAAAAATACTTTGACACATTGCCGTGAATTCGGAATGCTTTGACTGACGTAAGCAATTGCACTTATAATTTTGTTTTGTTGATAAATTTTGTTTTATTAGATTTTATAGGATAAAGGAAGTTGGGTTTTTCGATTGCAGTGTTTAGTTTGTTATCGGGTTTTATGAAGAATAGTAACAATGTCGGATAAATTCAATGGCTTTAGTCAGGAAGATATAAAACAAATCTCATCGAAGACATTTAAAACAAGTGAGTTGATGTACTTCAAAAACAAATTGCTTTATCATATTTTTTTTTTTGCGCGAAGTGAAACCGGCTGCAGTAAGAGGTATCCGAAGGATGCCAGATAAGAAAGAGCTGGCAAGGTCACAGGAAAATCTTAAAACGCGAAAACCTGAAAGTCAGAAAAACAACAAAAAAGTATCACAAACTCCGCCTCTGCAAAATGAGGAATTGATGGAATCTATAAATCTAAACAAAAGCATGTCAAAATCCATTGAAGGTGCTCTATTCTATCAGCCAATAGCGAAACAAGGGGAAACAAATGAAGAGAACTTAAATGATTCTTCCATTCTAAAAGTGCAGAGCACAAACAATTCATCGGATAGCTCACTGATACTGCCAGAACCAGTTGAGAATGTGGAGTCTCCATTCAAAGGTGTGTCGCTGAAGGACTTTGAGGTCCATCGCAAAATAATTGAAGAGCAGAATAAACAGAAGAAGGAAATGCTTTACAAGGCGATTGAAGCTCAGTGAGATTTGAATTGAATTGAAATCAACTTATATATTATTTTATTGCTCTTATCCTTTAGCTCACAAAAAACAGCGGCTGAGGCAAAAAAGATCGAAGAGATTCGAGCTGAGTTGGCCAAACTTGACAGTGAGTTGGCAACCGACGTAGCTCTGTTGAGGAAACAAATTGACAGCGCATGCATTCAGTATGCGACAATAGAGTAAGTAGCATCAATGTCATCCATGCTACGTCTCCTAACGAAATGATCTAAGTTTAGAAAGCAATATAACAAGGTTGAGGCGCAGTTCTTAAAAGCTAAAATTGATCTACATAATGCATCCGAAAAGAAGGAACTTCTTACGGAGCATCTATGCACAGTGATCGCACACAATGAAGATCGGAAGGCTCAAAAACTGTCCGAATTAATGCAGAAAGTTGGTCTTACACCGTCCGGTGATATTAAAGAATCAAACGGATTTCACTATGATGCCTCTGTTCAGACTTAGAATCAGGTACTAAATTCACCGCCGATTAGCAAATATTCAAATGAAAATATGATGTTTGTGACAAATCTTAGCCAATTAAATTATTCGAGTTGAACTCATCGTGAATTGCGAGACAATATATTTGTACTACCCGCCTATTGCGTTTATTGTATTTATAGTAACTCTATTTCTATTATATATTTTTATACCATGACTATGTGAATAAATGATATCATTTGTTGTAACTTGTGTTGTGGAAGAGAGTGTTTTCTTTAAAATTTGAATAAGGGGTGATTTGATTGGAGGTATTAGTTAACACTTTGTATTTATTTTTCCTTAAAATTTGTAGAGCAAGCCGGATAATTTCTAAGCCTTAGATAAATTATTTCACAATCAACAGGGAACAACAACTGCAAGTCGCTCTCGGGTCAATGTTCATGGAACAAGCTGCAATAAAAGGATCATCTTATAATGCTTCTGCAGAATGAAAATGCAGTCTTTGTTTCTGTTCCAGTTCTCAAACAAATGGTCATATGGCTGGTGTAAACTTTTCTATTTTGTTGCTCATGTCCTAATATACTCTAAATTGTAATATTTCCCGGTTTTTTTTTAATTTCGAAAACCTTTTAATTATCGATGAGAGCAACAAGTGTACGCCATTCACCTGTGAGACAGCGGCGTAGAGTATGAGTGCGTCCAGTGCTTACGACATAATTGTCAATTTGGTTTATTTCTGTGTGACATGTGCGTCTATTTTGACATCGGCACTTCGTTTCGGTTGTTTATTTAGCTTCAGAACGAGGAATTGCGAATTGTTGATAAAAGTTGTGTGAAAATAATTACTAGAAGCTATTATTTAGTCTTCGTTGTAGTTTTTGCCTTAAAAGGTTGTGATAACAAGTATACAGAAAAACTAACCATAATGGCAAATCGAGGACGTGGTGGTAAGACATCTTCTCTAACGCAAGAGCAACTCCAAGCCATGGGTTGCATTGGAAAGGACATGCCACAAGTTCAAACAGCTCCACCGCCTACATTTCCACCACTAATGTCGAAGCCAGTTTCAATGGAGGTAAGCGATAATGCTGGCTCTTCATGAATAAAGTCCCATTAATTTCTATAGCTAACAGCATCTCAGAATTACCAAATTCTGTGGAAGGAAGACTTTCTTACCCACATGCGCGACTCCCCCTACTATATAATACCAAAAGTGACCAAAGCGAATATCCAGCGATACTCAGACCAGTATGTGGTAAGTGTTTCACTCTTAAAGTATAGGGAGCTACACTAAATAGATATTTCTCTATCGTCACATAGAATGCTTTAGAGGACTCTAAAACCAAGACAAAAGCTGATATCCCGTGGCATTTAATGCCCACTGAGCTATCGCCAATGTGGAAGAAACGTAAAGCAAGTGGCGGTGGAACTACATCAACTAAAAAGGTTAAGGCAGCCAATATCGACGACAGACTGAAGGTGCTCGAAGAAAAGGAGAAGACCGAGACTGAAGCAGAAGTTAATGAGAAGAAAGCATCTGATTCAGAGGCAGAAGAAGAGGAGGAGGTTTGTTGTTATTTTATATCGAGTGACAGAAAGATTCGTGAGTTGGAAATTGTATTATAGGACATGAAAGCCGATGATGAAATGGACGAAGAAAACGACTACGGCAACAGTTACTTTGACAATGGAGAAGCATACAATGAAGAAGACGATAACTTGGACGATGGACCAGTTTATTAATGTACAAATTACTAATTAAGACAGAATAAAAGTGATCTTAGTAGTTTAGGAATATGACTACAACTAATTTTAATAACATATGTGTTATTTTTTAGTCGGTTTGCTTTAAAGAAATGCTTTACATTTCTGTTACCGAGTCACACATGCAAGTTAATAATTAAAACAGCCACTATTAGCTCGGAGGATAGAAAACTTATATACGTCCATTTATTGAAACATATTTTCTCTACCTTACATCTAACATACATCTTAAATGTAATTTAAATGTATTATGTTGCTCAGACGTTGCACCCGCATTTACCTTCAGTACGCAGACAGGTATTGGTTGTTTCGCTGACACCATGTCTGCTATGATTTCCTCGCATTAATGTGGAATGAATTCTTTTAAATTCTATTCTATTGAATTCAAAGCAAGCGACAAAAAGTGGTTACCTCATCCAAAAAATTTGGTGCATTAAATGCTAAATGTGTAAAGAAAAAATCCAACTCGGTTAACTAATGAGTAAAAATTAATCGACCACATATTTTAAGATTCCTTGCAAATTCTCTGCTCAAAAGTCCACATTCGTAACACCAGCGTACGAATACTTTTGTCATGTATCACCTTTTTCGAAATTTTGTGCAGTTCAAATAATAAAACGTTTAACTATATACGTTCGAAGACTTTCCGTGGAAGGCTATTCATCTTCATATGCCCCTTGCGCAATTCAGTCCATATTCAATACGAATTTTGGACAAAATTGTTTCTATAACAACAACACATGCAATTCGGACCCGGTTTTGGGCATCATTCGGCAAAGTTTGAGTTTTCAAGCGCTTTATGATACAAGTGCTTAGAAAAACAGCTAACATAGCTAACACAAATGAGCCAATATTCGGTTGTTTGTGCTTAAAACACAGAAAATCTAAATCTCATTCGAATCACCCTAATTATTTATTTATTCGGTAATATACATTTGAAGTAATTATTACACGACAACCTCCCGTCTTAGTCAAAATCTTTTGGAGGAGTAAAGTTAAATTGAACGACTCCACTTGACTTGATCTGAAAGTGAGAAGAAAAAATTGCTAAATGTTGTGTTCAAGCATTGTTCAATGTGCCTTACATAACCTATAGTACCAATGCAACACAGAATAGAAGATGCCAAGAATATGTTATATTTGGTAGTTTTGCTGTTATGGTGCTCTTGCCAATCACCCGATGGAATAGGACAATCATTTAAAGTCAAACGTGTGTGACAATCCCCATGGTGGTGGCTAAAAGCTAAAAGAAAACATTTACATTTTCAAAATATTTCGTAGATACATAACTTAGGGTTAACCCGTAGTAACTTTTCCTCTTTCTTACCCCTTCTGAGTATAGTTGCCCTTGCAACGATCTTCTTTAGCAACAAGCTCATGTTTTTGCTTGAATAAGAAAAATTATTTAAGTTAAATTCTTGTTTGAGGTTATTGTTGTTAAATTAAATACACCAAGAATCGGTTTTCGTAGCAACGGAAAATATGCACTATCTGAGGTATTTTTTTTCTCGACTATTTTTTATTTTTATATTTCTGTCGTCTGTGATTGCTTGACTTTTCTTGATTTTATTACTCAGTGAGTTTGAGTTGAAACTTTTATTTTAGAACAAAAAAGCCGACAAAGGGAATTACAAGGCAATAGTTATTTTGAATAAATGAATTTAGTAGTAGTGTAGTCGATTTATTAATATCGAATACTTTTTACAATTATCATTTTCCATTCCCAAGACTATTATTTCTAGACGAGGGACTAATTTTTTTGGACCTTAGTTAAAAATGTTTAGATTGTTGGTGGTCCCAAAGTCGCTTCTTTCAGTCTAACCAAAGTTTCTTTTGTTCAGTGAACTTGGTTTTACGATAATACGTTTGTGTTATTGGTTTAATATGCCCATTCTCTTTCTTCAAGACAATCTTCTCAAGCAGCACACCAAATGAAGTGTTCTACTCGAAAAATTTCTCTTAAACCATAATCAATTTAAAAACAAAAAACACTATGCTCCGAGTGAGGTTTTCTGGGTTCGAAACACCTGTTGGGAAAAATCAAAGCTAACACCTATTGCACAGTATGATTTTGTAGCGATGGTCTCTAATTTAGCGACATCTGCGGAGTAGGCATGCCTCCCAATATAGATCAACTCCATCAATACCACCCAATTTCGTATTCATAGTAGTATTTCATAGTATTCATAGAACTAAATCAAAGCGCAAAGTAAAGGTACAAAGCGCTTTCTCTCTTTACTCTATTGCCATATAACCCACTGTCGTTTATTTTTGCTCAGTCTCTGAATATAAGAAGAACCTTAATTGGTTCTGAATTTTTTTTCTGATTATTCAATTTAGCCAGCGTTTTGAAGTTTGCTCGTGTGCAATGCAGATCAAATTCATGGCTACCTTATGCCATTCTCGAACACATTAGAACTCTTACTACGATTTGCAAAATCTGTAGTTAGCTTTATAACATTTGGATTTTATTGTTTTAGTATCAACCGAAGGTAATTTTCTGTAGATGTTGTCTTAACTTAATTCATAAGCCTGTCAGCTCTTGTCTTCAAACTTGGGATAGTCTATCTGCTATTCAATCAAGGTCAGAATCAAGGGTCGGAATACTTCAAACTTCATATAGGTTTTTTAAGAAGGATCACTTGTTTACATGTTGCAGTTTTTTTATATTAACATCATCATCAGCCGCGTGTTTCACTAACGGGGTCGCGGGGGCAATGCGTATAGAAGACATCTCCAGACACGCAGAAGAGAAATCCAGGCAACTTGATCCTCCGTCGCCTACTCTAACTTATCAGGAAGTATGCCCAAGCGCAACCGGTCGAGCTTTTGGCATTGTTCTGTTTTGAGTTTGCCAAGCGGTCGGTTTATTGAGATGATCGCATGGAAGGCGCGCCTCGGAAATCATGGTGCTTTCTTAGAAAACTATGCTTCCCCCGCCTAAAAACTAAATAAAAACATGCAGGAAATCAGAATCTGTTTTTTGATGACGAATTCTTCACCTACTTTATGATATACCTATTCGTATAAACACAAAATAAAAAAAAAGTTCAAAACACATTTGGATCATCGCAATTATTTATTTATTTGGTAATACATATTTTGCAACATGGAGCAATTAATACACGACAATCTTCCACCCTATTCAAAATCCCTTGGAGGAGTGTAGTTAAACTGAACGACTCCAGTTGACTTTATCTGAAAGTTGATGGGAAAAAATAACTAATCTTCGTAGTCAAGCAATCTACTTTGTGACTTACAAACCCTATAGTACCAAGACAACACAAAATAGAACTTCCCAAGAATAAGTTATATTTAAGAGTCTTTAGATTATAGTAATCGTACCAGGCACCCTCTGGAATAGGGCAATCATTCAAAGTCATACGTACGTGACCATCACCATGGTGATGGCTGAAAGCTAAAAGAAAACATTACAATAAAATATTTCGTAGTTATATAATTTAAGGTTAACCAGTAAGAATTTATCATTTTCTTACCCCTTCTGAGTAAAGGAGCCTTTGAAACGATCTTCTTTATCAACAAGCTCATGTTCTTGAATTTATAAGAATTTATTTAAGTGAAACTCTCGTTTGGAGATAGTTTTGTAAAATAAGTCACTTCTAGTATCAGCTTTTTGTAGCGATGGAAAATATTTACAATCTGATGTGTTTCTTTTTAATTTTTCTCGTCGCCGATTACTTGGTTTTCGTTGTTGAATATTACTGAGTGGCAGAAAGATTATTGAGTTTTATTGAAGAGCATGAAAGCCGATGTGTACAGTGAATTTACTATAGAAAATGGAGATACGATTTTTAATTTATAAATTCACAGTTTAGTAGGCGGGTAGCGCGGTGGACCGCACAAGGTAGTCAAGCTTCTTGGCCGGAAAAAAAAAATCATTTTGATAGCACTTGCAGGGATGCAGTCATTACGCTACTTATGTTACTATTTGGAGCCGTCAATGAAGAATTTGATTTATGCTGGCATCAGCCAGTTCTTCGTGTTTAGAAGAAAGTAACGACCAAGGTTCTTTTTCTATGGCTTGGGAGTTCGCTGAAGATATCTTAAAGGTGTGGTTTGTTTTTTTTTTTTTCTTCTTCTTCGTCTTTACAGATTCTGCGGAAGTCGTTTTCCGGGATGCCAAGCATAATGACATGCCTGCGCCTAATCAACTTTGGAAAATCGCAGCTAACCCATTTGCATTAACCCCAGGAAAAACGTTCTTTTCCACAATCTATTAGGTCTCAAATACGCGATAGGTTAAAAAAATGACAAAGGACGAAAGGTTAACCATACTTATATAGAAAGTTGTTCCCTTAAGAAAATGGTAATCTATGTGTAGAAAGTTTTTGTTATAAAACAAAACAACAATGTTCGTTTGTTTACTGAGTGTCGCTTTGCAATCGGCAACTCAATTTATTTGCTTTCAAATTTGGTGAATTTTCAGGTTGTTGATCTGGTCATATTCGAAACCATACTTTCTAACTGATATCATTTTTAAAGGGAATTAATTTCGTTCATTTTGAGAACAAATAAGTTAGATCCAGGCTATTTGTGATGGTTTAAAAACTACAATCAGGCAAGTTTTATGCTCATAAGTAATAACTTCCTCCTGACTTTCATCATTTGCTTGATTAGTTCGATTACATCGATATTTCTCATTTGACCCTGATTTTTGCAGCCATACTTAAAAACAACTTATTTCGGTTTCATAGTTTTCATCATCATCTTATAGCCAGAATTATCTCATTCCATTTTCAAGACCATATTTATATGGGCATTTGTATAAAGGTTATTTCAACGCCGAAGGCAATACCGCAGGACAGCCAAGGACTTTCTGACCTCCTCCTCCTCTAAACATAAGTTCTCTAGACTGATAATAGAACATTTTATTCAAAAACATGTTTGTGATAAAGGCCGGGTGTTGTACACTAACAACATTAACAATTATATAAAAAAAAAAACAAGTTAAAATATCTCTTATGATTTAAAAAGAAAATAAGATTGGTAATACAATTGAGTCTATTTTAGAATGCTTCTGTCATTTTAATACAAGGTATGAATTTTACCAAAATGTAGCTTTTTGCTAAAATTGCACTTGACCAAAACCAAAGTAAATGATCGCGAATATAATCTTATTGCAATCCAATCAATGTCTGATGCAGAATTCAATGAATTGAAATGTGTTGAAACAGGAACCTAACATTTTTTTGTTGTTTCAATTTCACAAATAAATGAAATGCATATGTACCGGGCATGAAAGGGATAATATGGGTTAAAACTGACTTTAGTTTAATAAGAATGAAGCTACAACTAAATTTAATAGTTTGACGTCTGGTTTTTATTGCTAGTTTACAATTCCTTTGAACCGAACCCGAACCCGACAACGTGACTGAGATTGTCCGCGAATAAATAGTGCACATTGATGGCGAGGGCCTTGGATTAGCTTTGTGTGGAAAATTCGCAAAAGCTCATTCCGGTTGGTGAGGCATACTAAATGAAGCTCTCACAATTGGAACGTTTTTGATTATACTTTCAATATGGTTACCTGCTCACTTCCCTAAAAAATTCTCCATTTGCAAACGCAGTAAAAAAAAATTTTTTAAACAGACTTCCACTCGTAGGTAGTGAACTCAATTTTAAACAAAATAAAAGTCGGAATTCGGCGAAAATAAAACTTCTAACTTCATCCAAGCTCCAGAACTAAAGAAGTTGCCTATACATGAATAGACTTCCATGTGAACAATTTCTCATTCATTGCGTGTTTAGTTAGATTATGGTCGATATACTCAAACGCATCAAACTACACGGGAATATTCAAGAGTATGGAGTCTTTAGCCACTTTATTCTCATTCAACACTTAACAAAATTAAAGAAACTCCTAAGCCTCACAATCGGATCATTGCAATTTATTATTTATGAGGTAATATAACTTTTTGCATATGAAGTAATTAATACACTACAAACTCCCAATCTAATCCAGCGACCTTGGAGGAGAGTAGTTGAAGTGAATAACTCCTGTCGACCGGATCTGAAAGTAAATGGAAAGATTAGCTATCCATCGTTGTTCACGACCACACAATCTGACTTACAAAACCAATTGTTCCAGCCAAAGCCACAATACTACCGAGCAAAACTAAGTTGTACTTGGAGTTCTTGCGGGAGTATTCCTCTTGCCAATCACCCTCTGGAACAGGCAGATCATTCATGGTAGATTGAACGTGATCCCCACCATGGTATGCAGCACGAGATACGGCACCAGCTGCAAGAGGATATTTACATTTTTCGTTTTACAATAAAAAAATTCCAAGTTATGTAATTTAAGGTTAACCATCGGGTGGTTTTTTTCTTTTTTCATACCGTTTCTCAGCAAAAGTGACTTTGCAATGACGTTCTTGGCCAAGAAGCTCATGTTTCTGAAGGTAGAAAAATGTTAATTTCAGTAAAACAATTGTTTTTGGATGGTTTTATAAAATAAATCGCACCTAGGATTGACTTTATCTGGGAATGGAAAATATTCACAATCTGAAATGTATTTTTTTTCGCCTGATCTGTGATTGGGTTGACTAGTAGTTCGAGTGTCGAATACGAGTATCGAACGAAATACTTCGTTTTAGGCAGTGCTCACAAGATTTGCAGAATGGGTAGAAAATCTTCTAATCAATGATAACATTGCTTCTAATTCTAGTTATAAGATATGACTAAGAAGATTTCGTTGAATTGGTCTATAAATTTTTACATACCTTCAATGATTTTTGAATGTTTTACTCTTATAGAAACACACAAACTGATAAAAGTCTGTATGACTTTGCTGCATACAGTAGAACAGTCAAAGTTTAAGGGTCACTGCTTTAAGGAACAAATGTCGCCGCATTGCAAACGTCAGATTTGACATTTGTTTTGCTTGGAAAAAAGATTTAACACAGACAAAAGTTCGTAATCGATGGTCTTGTGTGTTTTTATCTTTATTAAAAACGAAACAATAAACAATTTTCGCACTTGATCGATTACAAATATGTTAACTATAGGAACTTTGGCTAACATAAAGCATATTCTGCAAAAGGAACTCTTCAACAGTACCGGAGAAAGAGTACTATCAGTGGTAACAGTGACGAAAACCTTAAAAAAGAAGAAGGCTTGTTATCTTTGCATCGTCACGACACCTCCTCCCGTTCCTGTGGTGACGGTATGCCTTATAAAGCAAGCCGAAAAAGAGGGCGACTATAAGAAGAAGCGCTCCTGGCAACTGGACGAAATAAAGCTGGTCGACGGTAAGAATGAGCAATTCGAAACGCACGAACTAGATATTCAAGTGGAAAAGCTCTACAAGTGGTACGCGATAAATTTACACGAACGACAGAATTTCCTGGCGGTGCTATACAAACAAATTGGGAAGTATGTTCGTTCCAATCGGGCAGAGTTTCGGAACGTGCCGATGGCATGGCTTACGGAGAAGTCGCCTGAGAAAGTTGTGGTTGGAAGTGGAGAGGAAAAAGTTACTCCCGACTTGGAGGACGACGAGGATGGCGAGAGTCCAGAATTTCAAATGATCTCGGATAAGGAGGCAACAGAATTGATGAAACTGTTCTCTGAGTGTGATTTTGCCATCAAAGATGCGGAAACTTTCATCGAACAACTGAGTAAAGAGCTGCATGATCTGGATGGGGTAAGACTGGAATGACGTGTGAACTTTTTAAACAGCAGAAGTACAAATATTCTCTTTCTGTTTTTGTCTAGGCGAATATCCAAAGTGTGCTGGCATCGGAACAGCAAGTGGTTGTTTTAATGCAGCACATTGAGACAGCAGTTGGTGAGGCGGAGAAGTTTGAAGCGCGATTGGACGCCTATGAGGAGATCCTGGGACATGTCCGGGAGACGATGGAGAAGATCGGTGGAAAGAACGCTATGATTGAGATTGCCAATAACAACAACATTAAGCTGATGAAGGAATTGAATCGAGTAATTGTAAGTGTTCGCCTTTGAAATGCACTCAAACAACTGGGCTACTTGCCGTCGTGTGTTAGAGAGTTTGGAAATGAGACTGGGGTAATTTTCCACATATTCAATGGCAATTTATTATCTTCCATGCGATCAACGCACCTTATGTTATGGCGTAACAGCCCACGAGGAGCCAGAGCCAAACTTTTCGCGCCTCCACAGTGTTGTGCGCGTTATAATTTGACATATGTGGAGGGGACCTACAGTTTATTGCTGGCGAATTACGAAAGCTTTCCGTGACAGAAGTACTCAATCGTTCGCAGGAGGTGGGGCCGTGAAAAATGTTTGTGGTGTTTATTTTTCCTCGAGCTGGATTTGAACCCGGGTACTCTCGCTTAACAGTCCGACTAACCATACTCCCTGCCTAGTTCCTCGCCGTTAATGTGAACCACAGACTCACAGTTGCTTTGTGGAAGGGACGGAACGACGTCCCTCCGTCTCTCGGACCACTAACGTGTTTTACAAACAGAAATAAAAGCAAATTCATAAGTCAGCACGCTTGCTGCCCATGTGTTCGATAGATGGATAGGCTATTGTCGTTTACATAGCTACCCAGGCGTGTATCAAGGCTCTCGAAACATTTTCAGTTCGATCGAGGATTGTAAAACAATGTCGCCAATGTCTGGGTGAGATGGAGGACAAATGTAGTCTTAACCTGTGCTGTGTCGCTGGGCGCTCGCATATTCTAGGCAACGAAAGGGCCGAGGAATTTGCTAGACTAGGAGGAAAACTTAATTTAAATAATAACAAGGAGACTCTCTTTCCTCTCTTTCCTCTCTTTCCCTGGCCTACGTAAGAAGCAAGCAAGAAGTAATGTGGACATAAAATGCGTTAGCAAATTCATAAAACAATAAACGGAGAAAAAATATGACTTAGTTTTTACAATTGGCAGCCGAATAAACCTGCAAACTCTTATTTTTCGCAGGGAACTATTGGGAAATCTAATCCGGGTTTGGAACAAGCCTGATTTCTTAGGTAGCTCCGGATGATACGTTCAAGGTTTGAGCATTAAACTGATTCCAAAGTGCCCACCGAAGGGATTCAATTTAAGCTTATCCTTCTTTGGCAAAATTCTGTTCAAAATTATATTTTTGTTTGTACACAATTATTCAATCCCGTGTTTCTTTCTTCAGACCCAATTAGATCTACCCCACACGCATCAGCAAGCATTGGATGAGCCAGATCTGAAGACAGCAGCTGGCAGGGAGGCTGCTATAGCAGCAGCAAAGAGCCTTCAACAAGCCATGAACAGTGATATAGATCCTTCGTTACTACGTCTCGAGGCAGTTCAAGATCAACGAAAACGCTTTGAAAAATGGAAGGCAAAGTTTTCCATTACAATCAGTCGTTACGTAAACAATTTGTTTATACATTTGGGAAATGAATTTGGAGACACGCCACTTTCATCCAACGAACTTGTGCTTCCAAATCATTCATCGGTTCACAAAGAACTCGTTGCGTACACAGAGCTCATGCACTGGACAAAAGCAATGGATCGCAAGACATACGATGGCCTAACGAAAGTCTACACAACATCGCTAAGTAAAATTTACGAGCGGGATATTCGAAATTTCTTTGCTCTGGTAAGACGATTTCCGGATGAGAAATCAAAGATCATTTTCATTTTTTTCTTTTCCTTTTCAAAGGCGCGACAAACAATCTCTGAAAAGCTACGTACATCACGGGAAGATCTAGAAACGTCAACATCTTCAAAGAAGTCAGCTGTTCTAGTGCCTTATGGAACGTTGGGTATAAACAAGGAATCGTGGTCGAGCGGTGTTGAGCATGCCGATCGCGAGCGGTTCGATGCGATACTGGAGAAGGTGTTGGCAGAGCTAGAGCCAGTCGCATTGCAGGAGCAAATTTTTTGCATAAATTTCTTCCAAATGGATGTGATTAGTCCCACAACAAAAAATACTCAGACCACGTTGGATGCATTGGAAAGTCAACCGGAACCGAAGGAGTTGGACACTAGTTGTGAGATCTCTTCCTGTGTTTCATGTGTTCACTTGTGGCTTAGTGGGTGTTTTCTCTTTCAGCGGGTAATCTCATTCCTCAGAAGAAAATTGACCGGCAGATCAACGAAGAAGTCCGAAAGTTAATGATTGCATTGTTCGGATGTCTCGAACCGGAGCTAATTAGTTTTATTCAAAGTTTTGAGAAGATGGACAGCTTGTGGGTACCTTCCATTGCATTTGAGTTCCTCTAAACAATCCTTTTTTTTGCAGCTATTCCTTATACGTGTTTGTGAGGCTCACCCAGCACGTTATGTCTGCTCAAGACACCCATTCATTCCTCAGTATGACGTTTGCCTCGGCCCTGGTGCATGTGAAGAGAAACTTCGATCGGTTTATGCAGCAGCAACTACAGTCAATTAAAGATGCAAAAATACCCAAGCGATCGAAGTGCGGAATTCTGCCGTATGTGGAGAATTTCGAAGACTTTGCTGAGACGTCGGAGGGCATTTTCCGGAAGTCGGATAGACGTGCTGACATGGAGAAGTGGTACTTGCAGCTGGTGAACACAATATTCGAGTGTATAGCAATGCATTCCAACGAACACCCGAAGACTCCGAGCCAAGTTGTAAAAATGGAAAACTATCACCACATGTATTCATTGTTGGCTCAACTTAAAGTGCCTGGACTGGAGCCGCTTAAGAAGGAGGCGAAAGCGAGGTACAACGACGCCTTGAAGGCATACGTGACCAAGTACTTCGGTCGTCCACTGGAGAAGTTGAATGTGAGTCGCTTGTTAACACACTCTGATTCAGAACTCAAAACAAACTTTTTCCCATTTTACAGCTTTTCTTCGAAGGTGTGCAGCAGAAGGTGGCTCAAGGTGTTAAGGAGACTGAAATAAGTTATCAGATGGCGTTCTCCAAACAGGAGCTGCGCAAAGTGATTGGTCAGTATCCGGCGAAGGAAGTGAAAAAGGGTCTCGAAAATCTGTACAGAAAGGTTGAAAAGCATCTTTGCGAAGAAGAGAACCTGCTTCAAGTTGTGTGGCATGCGATGCAAGAGGAATTTATTGCACAGTACAATTTCCTAGAGGAACGCATTCAAAAGTGTTACGCTGGAGCTATGATCAGCTTGGAATTTAGTATTCATGAAATTTTAACATTCTTCTCGGACATCGCAAGATCACATTGATAAATTCTATCGATTATAATTTTATACTGTTATATCATGAAGCGATTATCGCGTAGTGTTTAGTGCTTTAATGCGTTAATTATATTTGCAACAAAATTATTTACAGTTAAGTGCAATAGCAAATAAATGATAAAGAAAAATGTTGCTAAAGAAAAAGTGTGTGTTGTTTTTTGAAGATTTAAATGAGGTGCAGAATATCCAAGTGTTCTTGCAAAATTTCGTCTATGAACATCGAGTGAAGGGGACTTAAGCGTGTTAGTCTTCTTGCTTGTGGCGCTTTATAATCCGGGGTGGACCTGGGAGTTTCGGCAGCTGAGTCTTCATTGCGCAGATCAAGTTGGTAGAAGTCCTTTCCACTTGGCAGGATGTCCTCTGTCCTTCATGCCAATAATTTTCCTCAGATTCAAAGTCAGTCTGAGTTCTGCATCAATTTTCACACAAACTCATGCCGGTTATGGAAGACGGCGGATTGACTGTGAACGATCCGCAGTCCATCATCTGTTTTCCATAATCGACATGATTATTGGGAAGTGTTTTCCAATAAGAAAATAAATGAAATTAATAGTTTTTGGGCCCACCTGCTAATAAAAGCAGGGAAACGAAAAGGCTTCGAGTTTACAAAAATTTTGTAACATTTCGGATTATTTTGGATCTTTCAGAACATTTTTCACGCCAACCATCGATTTTATGTTAAATGTTCCTAAATGATATTGAAATTGGTTTGATTTTAATTGATGAATGTGTTTTGAATCATAGTGAAATTTTAAGTTATTTTCGTACATTATAAACCAATCATTCGTTCACTGTAAGCGAAAAATACTTACGAGTTGATGATTCGCGTTGGAAACTGAATGACCCTTTCAAGCCTAACTTGCAAGTTTTTTCATGCATGTTAGTCTTGAGGATGGTCAAATTATCAATCCGATCCATTTTCTCACCGATAAACAGCAAATTTCTAATCCCAGATACTGCCATACAACCCTATTCCATAACATAACCTCCTCTATATTTATTGTGTCCTACTTGTCATTAACCTGGAACTTCTCTTTGAATATAAATATTAAAGAAATCATGTAAGCAGTATCGTCTTTTGAATGTCTGGCGAAATATCAAAGAGAAAATCAATGAGGCTATGAACAAGTAAGACACAATAAAACATGAAGGAGGTTATGTAATGATATAAGGCTTTATTAAATAACCTGTCGAAAAATCGTTTTTGTAACCATGGAATTAAGTGTTGGGTATTTCGAAAAACTTTGTTTTTATATGAATTTATTCTACATGAGGTTTGCTTTGAATTGAATTCATTTGTCTTTTTATCATATCCTTATCTATTAAAAAAAAGATTGCAGTTCTTATGAGGCTCGTTAATGCGTTTGTTATCCAAACAACAAATTACTCATAGAATTTTATTTTTCCTAAAATAAAACATTTTTTCTCTTTCATCCTTGTGCTGTGCATTTAAGACTACTTCGAACACATTTTAAATTGTAAGTCGGTAAAGATTTTACTAATAAATTCTATATTTCAAATGTCTTCCTCCAACAAGGTGCAAGACATTAAATTTCCAAGATAAAATTTTCCGATGAGCTTTCGCCATCCGGTTTTCACCGATAATATTTAAAAAATTGTATTAATTTTTAATATAAACTATTTTATTAAATGTTTTATTCAATTAAATTAAAAAACAACAAAATTCTACCTTTAAATTCTAAAATGATCATAAATTTACACCTGAGTTTGATATTTTAAACATGAATTCGAAAAACTCGACATCATTCGGATAGCTGAACACTGAATTTTTATTTATTTATTATGTACTTAAAGGAACAGGAACTTAAAAGTAAGCTGATAATAAATGTAAGAGCCTTCAACACTGAATTTAATTTTTTGTATGATTGAAATTCGATTTGAACCCATTTTCACTCGAAATGCAGAACAGGAGCGAAAAAAAAGTTGAAGCCTTGTGTGCAAAATGAGTGGTTAGGTCTGTTTTATGTTGCTTGAGAGAGTTATTACCAAATTTTTGAAATAGAAAAGGAAGGTGAGTGCCATAAAAGTAAGAAAATGGTAGAATTGGACAAGGAGGTAAGGGGTGGAAGAAAATCGCCTAAAACACTGCGGCCACTCTTGGTAACAAAATGGTAAAAAAACTCATTTCAACTTTTCATTTCACCCGCTTCTGCTATCTAATGATTTGAGCTAGTCAACTTTTCTAGTCAAAAGACAATTAAAAACTATCTGATTAGAATTGGACTCAAGTTGAAGGTTGTCCTTGACTATAAGAAAATTCAATAACTATTCCAATACACTCAAATTGGCGCATCATTTTTGCCGCAACTGTAGTGATCTTCTGGAAATATAAATTGCTTTCGGTTGGAAAAGTACGCCGGCATTGTTGCTCAGTACCGCTCGGTCGGTTCTCTTCAGCAATCGCCAAAGAGAAACCTGTCTCTTCAGAATCACCAAGCACATACACCATCGTAGGGGGCAACCACCTGTGTGTGGATGTGAATTTGTTGATCAGCCATTGCTGTGGTTGCCAATTGAGTAGACTCCCGGCAAGAGTACCCAGAGCACCGCAGTCTGTGTGTGCATATGGCCACTTGCTTTTATTCAACGCTCCGTTCCATTGCAACCAGTTTTGTGACCGTCATTGTTTGTAACGCCTGTCGTCTACCGGTTCTGGTTCAGTGCAATTCTGCTCGTTCAGCCGATAGGGTTGTCTCTCGATCTAGCGTTGCCGTCGTCGTCAGACTCGTCGTGTGTGTAGAGTGCAAAAAATAAGAAGAAAAAAAAAAAAGCAGTGATCGTGGCCTCGTTGCGTAGCAGTGAATACAAAAATTCAAGTGCAATTCAGTGCAAGAGCAAAAGGGAGGCGGGATACCTTCAACAAAATAATGCTTTTTCTTTGGATACAGGAAGAACGGTTGTAATCCAAGTACTTGCCTTATGCATACGTGTGGATTCATGGTGACAAGTTTTCACTGTTACCTTTCCACCCGCGCGGCTTCGTCATACCTATTCACCAGGAAGGTACCACCTTTCGTTTGTCTTCTTTAGTTCCTAAAACAAAAATCCTGCTTGTGTGTTGTGTACCTCGTCTTTCTGTGTGAGACTGCTGTTGTTTTCGTGCTGTGCTAAGTACACGTCGTGTTGCAAAGGTTCAAACGGTTCTGTGCCCGGAGAACTTTAACTTGGTCCAAGATACGAATAAATCGGTTAGGTTTCGTCCTACTTTCATCTATACGTATATTTCTTTCTTTCATCTAAAAAAAACGGCAACGGATACGAAAAAAAAACAAGTTTCCAGGAGTCGTGTGTTTTTAAACGTTACGAAATATACTACAAGCGAGTACGTAATCGCGATGTGATTTATTTCTTGGTGTAACGATGTGTTGTCTATTGTGATGGTTTTGAATAATTAATGTGAGAACTCTCCCTCGTGTCACACGCTTATTTTGCGGTAGGTACTTGCAATGCATGCATAAACTCAAACGATTAACAATACACTAATGAAAACCAATGAGCACGTTGTGCAGTTGTGAACTGCAAGGTGCATAATATTTTTTTTTTTCTCTTGTCAATTTGGGGGTGATTAAAAAAACAAACAAATGGTGTTAAAATGGATGTAAAATGCAGGATATAATCCTGCATGTGCTTCCATCGCTCGGAGCACTGCACTCTGTACCAGTTTGTGACCAGCAGCCGGTCCTGTCTCTTATGGTTCGGCGACAATAATTTAGGCACCAATATTAACCGGCAGCTAGTTGGGACCGGTTAAAAGTGAACTTTCTTGTTTATGTTTTTCTAAGCGGTTTTTAATGGGGGAAAAACGAGACATGTGATTGCCAAATTGGTGTGGAGTGCTTCTTGTAATGGCATGTGAAAATCATTTTCCATTCCGGTCCACATGGATAGGAAGAATATGGTCTTGTCATATCTTTTGGTGGCTACAGTCGCGGTTAAATGAACATGAGCGTTTTTTTTAGCTCGATGTTGGTCAGTTTTGTGTAGAGGACCGTCTAGAAAGCAGATACCATCTTTGCTAAGCTAAAGGCTTGGCAGTTTTTAAGTACTTATTTCGTTTGGTAGGGCTAAATTCTCCAGCTTGGACCATTGACTCGGATTTTTTAGTACAAAATGTTTTCTTGTCTATAAATCTTAAAGAGGATTTAAAAACAATTGTATTCAACACGATCTATGTAATTGATTGTTGCTCTTCACAATTCAACTTCTAAGAAAGTCTGGTCCTTCGATAACAGTGCGAGACAATTGCACAGCAGGCGGCCTTCCCTTATATTCGCTTCTGCAGCGGACTCAACAGGCAAATATTCGGTTATTTTCAAAATGCAGAAAAAAAATGCAAGCAATGTCCTCCATTAAATTTTCGTTAATTAGTTATGCTTGAGGATTTTTTACAAGACACTATACACTGACATGTGGAAAAATTAGATCCGCATTCAGAGAATTCAATACCTTCCGTTAAATAGTTTTTTTTAATATGTGAGACAGAATTCCAGCTTAAAAAGATAAATTTGTAGAGTCAAGTGGTTGCAGTGAAATCTCGAAGAAGTGCATTCACTCATCTTCATTTTGAATCTACCGTAAGAACTACCTAAATATTACTCATAACGAAACTAAGTTCACATTAAGTGTATAATCCATTATTCTAATTGAAATCTTCCAATTGCTTAACCCAGCTTTCTTAGAAAACTATGTATAAGTTTATTAAAGCCATCCACAAACTTGGAGCCAGAAAAAACAAATTCAAATCAAAACCAACGAAAAAATAATTTGAAACCGATAGCAAAGTATTTTCAGAGTTCTAGAAGAGATTTAATTTCATTAACGAAGCACCATCCTAATGGCAAACAATAACATTTGTTGATGTTAACGTAAACAATGATTTAATTGGTGTTGCCCCTTGAGGCTGATAATTGAGGACTTTGACTAATGACTATCCGGTTGCTGTGCTTCAAGGTTATACAGAAGAAAATGATGTGAACAGAAAAAAAAACAACTTGCATAAATTTCTACAAAATCAAAATCATAATTGTTTAACGATAGTCAGAAGTTACAAAAATAGATTTTTGCTTCTAAGTTAACACAGAGGGTGTTTCAGGTTTCAAATGAAGACGAAAACAAAATAAAAAAAGAAGATGAATTGACGACTACGAATGTTTTTCTAGTCACGATTTATTTGAAAATAAACGTGTTGGCTCATAATAACATCATCGCCACTTGTTTAAATTATTATTTTTTTTTATTGTTTTGGTGGTTGTTTAAAATGGGTTTAGAGTTAGACACAACAACTATAGAGGCAAGTGCACTAGTTGTAAGAGTAGTATAAAAAAAATAATATGATAAAGGAGAATTAACTTGTTGTAAAAACAATTTGTTTTTTGGAATCATAGGGCATTATTTATGCCTAATTAAGGCGACAATTAAGTCGCTGTAAAAATGGCCAGGGATTTCTTATTTATACACGGCTGTGATTGTTTTTGCGATCAGAAAATTAATAAAAGTGCCTCTTGTTTTTTTTAGTTTTATGAACCCAGCATGAAGTATCTTAAATAGGTTGTCTTATTATTTAAGGACAAGTTTAGAGGCTTAATCGAACACGAATTGCACGACGTGACTGAAGATTTTCCTAATTTCATTTGTAGCTTTTGAGTTGTTTTGCTTTTAAAGACGGCACAATTTTCAGATCAAGTTAAGCGATTTTATTTTTGAAAAGATTTTTTTATTTTATACATTAAATATATAAACATTTTTATATTTCTTTTATTTTATTATTGAAAAGATTTTATTTTTGCTGGCAATGTATTTTATGTTTCGAAATAAAGTCAAATGTCCGTTGTCTGTTGGGGATGCTTTAAATACTTCCTTTCGTCGTCTCCTAATGCATAGTGATTTATAATATAAATGATTTCACCCCTGAAAACTTGTTCTGTGTTGTTGGTTCATTTCTTAATACTAGAACTACCAACCGATCAATATGACCGGAATATAATTCAATAAATTTACTGCAGAATTTTAAAAAAGAGAATCGTTTACAAAAAATAAATTAATTCTTACATTTATTGTGAACACAGGTGTTTTTTTTTTTTTATAAAATTTGAGGACAAGTAAATCAGTACGTTCAATAGTACAGCTTTGTAGCTCTAAACCGGTTGGTAGTTCTAGTGTTGATGGCTTGGAACTTTAGTGGTCGTTAGTTATCAAGATTATGTCGTCTAGAATCCACTATCAGTTCTGTCTGTCCTTTGCGGTTGGTCCAACTAAGCCCAATTTTACGAAATTGACTTTCGACAAAAATCTGTTCTGTCAACTGCTGTCTGATTGTTTTCAACAGCTGGTTAAGTTGTTACTCTTCTCCCAAATCATCGAGTCACACTAAATTATTCGACAATTTAAGGATTTTCACGTTTTTACAGCAAACTAACTTTGTGACCTTTTTCTTTGCAAAGGCAACTACCGTCCTAGATTCTATTTCGACCCATTACCATATTTTATTACCATGGTCGATGTTTCGAAGTGATCATCTTCTTCTTCTGTTAGAAGTCTTTGCTAATCCGAGTAATTGCTAGAACTAGAAAATTGCCGATTAGGTTCGCGAAAGCTGAACGGTTTTTTGCATGCTTCGCCACAAAAACGCTGATTGGATGCGTTGTTAATAATTAGTTAGAATCTTCCTTTGAACGACTTCATGTCTGTACACTTCCCATTCTTTGCATCAGGTGCCTTTGCACAGATTTACGTTCATGGTAGTCAACACGTGTTCAGCACTAATTCAAAATGTAATATAGTCTTTTCTGGATAAACCATTCCAATAGCCACATGTGCATCTTTCCACTACTCATCACAGTCATAAAACTAGAAACGTTGAAAAACCATCTAACGCCCCTTCGGCCGTTTTTTTCTTTTACGAAACAAAAATGAGCACCTCATTCATTAACAACAAAATGGGAATTTCCTTGCAATGACTTCGGCATGTTATCCCAGGTGAAACCTTTCAGCACCCTTCAGGTAATTAATACCATAAAATAAATTTCCTTCAAACTCATTTTTGGTTTTCGTCAGATTGGTTTTTTGTTTTGTGTGTGGAAGATGCATGCGGTGCAAACAAATTGCAGGTAAAAACAAGTTAACGACAAGGGCGGTATGTGTAATGTCGAGAAGGACGTGAGACTCGGTCGTTTTGTCGAATTTCTGGATACGGTGATAGAGAAGCCATAGAACAAGAGATTTCCTCTTTTCACTCATTCTGTCTTGTATCTGCTGAGTTTTATTTGAAAAGGAAAAAAAAAAAAAACACTCACCTGTGCGATTATTTACATGAAGAGGTGACTCTGTCCATAAAACAATTGGAACCTTCGGAAGGAATGGAAGAAACAAACAATCGGTGATAGTAAACAAAAATAAACCAAGTCAAACAGACAAGTGTAGACATTGTCTACACATCCCTTTCGTGTTAAAGTGAGTGACTGTGATGCATGGGTCTTAGAAGGGACGTTCCCATTGAACGATTTGGTCCATCAACTGAAGTCGTTAAGCTTATCGTGCAGACGTTTATTGTGACGCCGTTGGTCAAAGAAATGAAGAACCTAAGCTATGTGGATTAGCGCAAAGATACACCACACAAAGAAGGAGTCTAGAAACTTCTTTTAAAGATAACTATTGGTTTTGATTGGTATTGATTTCCGCTCAGAAGGAACACTTTAGAACTCTCACTACAGGGATACTTTTTTTTTGTCACGTTTATATTTGTATTCTTATATATCTTTTTTTTTTTTAAATTTGAATACCAAATTAGAACCGCCATTTTAGTTTGCAGAGGGTATATAACAAACCTCGATTTGCGGCTTATGTCGTTTCGAGCCGCGTCGGTTTTATTTCAGTTTGCGTCGTTCACAAATTTTCAATGCATAGGATACGCTAATTGGACTTGCTTCGTTTCACTCTGCATCGTGTTTTTTTGTCCTAATACATTTCGCAAAGTGAAACTTTGGTAAATACTTGTCTTGTTTTCAAAATTACCTTTCGATTGATTGACTGATTTCGTTGCACGTATGAGAACACATTTCCACATTTCAAGAATTATTTTTATGTTGATTTGCTTAAAGTTCACGCGCCTTAACAAAACCTAGACAAACAACCATGTTGGTTCTGCTTTCCTGTAAGATTACGTTTAAAATATGATCTCTGCATAGACTCAAGCCACTGTTGACAAATTCTTAAAAGTAAATTATGTTCCAGGCGCTACGATTTTATCTGCGTTTTCGTGTTGTACATTTATTTTTTTCTCATTCACAAGCGGATTATCCAGAGAACATTTAAGTGATGTGAAATGATCATGACCTTAACAATCGTAGTTTCATTAAAAAAAAAAATTTATTTACTTTGAATGGATTAACAACTTCACGTTACATTTAAGTACCCAAGCACTCATGATCTTCTTCGTACTTAAGTTGGAGAGCTCCATTAGTCTTATTTGAGATTTGTGGATGGGATTGAGTTTTACTGTGGGTACTTTTTTTTATGGTTTTTCTAATCTAGGTTACCGCAGAGTTTTCCATGATTTCAGAAGATTCATGTGGTTAAGATGGGAAACTCTAAGTTGTTTTAAATATAATTTTTTTTGTTTTGTGTTTGTTCTAGTTGCTACGTTTTTTATGATTTCATTATGTAATCCCAACAAGATAGAAAACTGGGTGGCTTGTTACGTTTCAAATTAAATTTTGCTTTACTATTTCGCGAATGTTCGCTGTTGGCTCGATCTGCTAGTGCGTAGGAATATTGAGCAAGAGTGCCCGGGTTCGAATCCAGCTCGGAAAACAAAACAACAGCACAAACATTTTTCACGGCCCCACCTCTGCCATGAAAAGCTTTTGCAATTCGCCGTTTGGAAATGGCATCAAACAGTAGGTCCCCTCCACATGTGTTTCAAATTATAACGCACACAACACAGTAGAGGCGCGAAAAAGCTAGGCTCTGGTCTTCAACAGGCTGTAACGCCACTCAATCAATATAACTATCTATTTCGCCATCTATGACGAGCTGATCAGTAGCAGAATATTTTATTTAATTCATACCAGTTGTTTTGCACGCATCCTTTATATTTAGTTTTAAAACAAATCTATTGCAATCTATTGAAAATGTGGAGCTTACATCCAAATGTTAAATCTACGTGATAGATCTTACACTTAGTTTTTACTTTAAATCCTGACAGACAAATTTTCGTTTCGTTTTACTATTTGCCACATTGATAAAGCCTATTACGTTGTCTTTTAGTTAATGTTTTATTATTTTCACCATTTCAATCAGCTCAGATTTTGATTGTTATGATCTACAGTTTTTTCTTTAAGTCTTTCTAATATTAAGCTTTATGTGAAAATGGAACATCAGTTTTATTATTTTTTCATCTTCATCTGTCAAAATAATCCAAGGGGCTGTAGTCTTACTATTTTTACTTCAACGAACCTAATAATAATCTGGTAAAATTTTTTGACCAGTAGTGCCAATTACACACAAAAACTTAAGTCACTTAATTTTAAAACTGTATGTCTCGTATTTTAGAAGATATTTGAAATAAAGGACTGATTCAAAGTCAAAAAGAAATATCCGAGGAAGGATGATGATTAAAAGTGTTTGCGTATGTCTCAAATGAGAGCTGACTTCTTCTTTTGTTAATTTAATTAAGATATTCTGTGTTTTGGAAAATGTTACTAATTTTATCTTTTACTATTTTACTTGCAGATCCAAATGTCAAATAATCCAATAATCTTACCGCAGTGTTCATTCGAAGTAGCAGTATGAAGTGGAGACTAAATAGAGAAGAATCTCCCGGAAAGGAGGTAAGTTTAGAAGCTATCCCCTTTGACACAGTCATCAATATCTTAACAAATATTGTTATGTATTAAGTTTAAAATCAATGTGTACTTTCTACTCTTACTCACTGCTCTCTTTTGCATTATAAAATGCACTCTAACGCTCAATTTTTTATTAAAAATAATTCATATTTATGACAGGTTCTGTATCATAAACCAAAGTAAATTTTCTGTAAGACGACGATTACAGTTCGCTAAAACCACAACCAATGATATACCCACGCAATGACATTCTGTGATAAAAAAAAAAGCAGTCAAACTTGCAATGCAAATATTGTCTCGAAACTGGTAGTCGATGGTTGTACAGTTGGCCAAATTTATGTTCATATGGCAAAACATTTTATATTTATGTCTACGCCTACTCACTATTGGTAATGGAGTTTTGACAACAATTTTGCAGGTAAATAGTGACGTTTTAAGCTACTTCCTACAAATGGCAACGATAGTTCGAATAATATTAGAATAGTGAGGTTAGGTTACCTTAGGTTAGGTTAGAGTGGGGCCAGACTAGGCCCATTGTGATACCACAACGCGGATATCTACTCTGCACCCGGATGTAACCATTTAGAGCTTCTTACGAAGCTAAAGATCTGGTTGAGGCTGATCCTGCTCAGATCGCCCAGACTATCAAGGAAGTGCTCGCCTAGACGAGTTCTTCTACGAAGCGCTAAAGCCTTGCACGTACAAAAACTCTGTAAACAAAAGCATTCTCACAGTGCCATGATAAAACCTTTGTAAATCGAAACAAACTTATGCAGCTTGCCCGTTTCGTTATTTGGAATTTGTTATTATGAAAAAAAAAAAAATATGAAAACCTCTGTAGTTCGATAATGATGGCTTTTTTGTATTTATAATTTGAAGTCCAGTTTATTTATTTCTGTTCAACAACACTTAGTTGAAATGCGTACGTGACAAAAGTGAGACATGAACACAAATACTTGAGAGATGCCTACTTCCGTAATTCGAAAACCTCTGTAATTTGAAGTTTTTCACTGGTCCGATGAAATTCGAATTGTCGAGAGTTTACTGTGTTTGAATTCATGACTTGAATTACACATTTTCAATTTTTAGGAAAAGTTATGAAATCCACACAAAGGTCTCGTTTTACTGTGTTTCAAGTAAATCAAGTTTTGTATTAAAGGTACAAATTTGAACACAAACTCAAAAAAAAAGCCATAAATTCTCTGCACTAAGTATCTCTTTACAAATAAAAATATTCATATTCCTATATGCGCTCCTATTATTATGAACAGCTTTTAAACCGTTTTGGACATTTTTATTTTTTCTTTAATTTCTGTTTAATTTAAATTTGTTAAATAATGTGTATTCTATGTTGTTATGAAAAAATAGATAAATGTATAAAAACAGTGTACTTTTTTCTTGCGATATCGTCCTTTTATTTGTAACACAACTGTATATTTATAAATTAAGTAATTATTTACAACATTTTATAATCCCTTTGCTAGTTTTCTTTATATTTGAAGTTTGAAAAGCAGACAAGTTTGAAAGTTTTGGCGTACATTTATTTTTTCGCCGTTTTTATTTCTTGGAGTGCATACTTCACCTTTTGAAAAATCTTAGATTTAAGTACCAAAACACTTGGTATATCCATAATTTTTTATATTTACAATAGCTTTCCTAAATAATAAAAATTATTAACACTAAAGGACAACTATTTAAATAAAACGTAGTATAATATATTTCGAAGATGAATGTTAATTATTTCATCGCTTTTCTCTTTATTTTGTGGAAGTTAATAGACGGCTCATATAAAAATGACTCCACTCTTTAAATGTTCATAATCTATGAATGTTGGCACAGAAAGTACACGAATAGACTTATTTGAAACTTTTTTTTAGATTCAGCATTGCGACAGTGAATTACTCCACTCCACAACGTACACTTTAATCAACTGTACAGACACCATCCATCTCATAGATCATTCGATGGCAAAACATTTTTAATTCAAATTACACCAAAACCAGCGCCACAGATCGAGATCACATTTTATGACGAAATAAAGCCAATGACATTACTTAGTCTGCTCGAATCAATGAATATATCGCCGCCACCAGCTTGCCTGCCAGACGCTGACAAGTGCCGACAGCAAGCGTCTCCCGCATCGTCTAGGTACCACCACCAAAGGCATATTCAGCTCCATTAAACGAACCCTAATTAAGTGTCGATTTGTGCATTATCAGTTTCTCTCTGCAATTTTCTCTTTCATTAAACATTCGAAGAGTTAATTTGGAATTACTAGACCTTAAAAATTTTAAGTTTAACCGTATTAAGGTTGAACTGACGACGAACACGGGCTTGTTCGGCAAGTGTGTGCGCCGCATTTGCGAATGGTGTGTGTGGTAAACTAATCGCGTTTGTGTTTCTTATGGAGATGGCCAATTGTTGGAAATGTGTTGCATGTAATTTTTTTGTTTGTTACCAATCTACAAGCTTTCTAGACCCGAATTTATTCTGTTACATATACATGTATGTGCGGATCAAATAAATAAATTAACCTTATTTGGCAATACGATGTCAAGTGCAGTTTCTGCTGACTAAAACCTGTCGCTATTTTCGTGTCGGTTTTGGTTGTTTTTGTTCGTTTTAGTAGTTGCATGGTTGAATGGTTTCGGGACTTATACAAACGACTCTTTGGGGCTGGTCCGGACGGTAGCCACTGGCGCACGGTAGCAACGTTTCATTGATTTTGCATTCAATATTGTCGCACGTATCGGACGGTTGAATTGTTTATTTTGATTTTGTCGTCGCTGTAGTTTTATAGGGTGTTTGTTTACATGACTGTAATGTACATTCACGTAAGAGCTTTATTGTTTTTTTTTTTCGCTTTCTGTCATACATCAACAGATTAGAATCTGATGTGAATGATCATTATGCAATTAGAAAAAAAGGGGGAAAAAATCACAGTAATTAGTGTTCGACTTCCTTGTAGAGTTTTTTTTTTGTTTTATTTGTTGCTTCCGATCGAAATGGAGTTGCTTGGTGATCTTGGAGACTTTTTAGCTTTGCTGGAAAGCGAGTTGGTTGTTTGTTTTTCTGAGAATTTTGCTAATTCTAATGTTTCTCTCTGTGTCTGCTGCGTTTTGGCTTCCGGTTATTACTTATTATCCATCAAATTACGGATTTTGCAGACAAGATCATTGCCCGCGTCTAGACAACAAGCAAAGACACCACGAAGTGCAGCTTACGGAGACATTTTTATTGTATATCATTAATATTTTTTTTAACTACCTTAACTTTTTATGTGTGGAATTAAAAAAAATATATAAAGACGTTTGTGCAGACCTTTCTAAGTTGTGATAAATCGCCAAAGAGATTTTTAATTAGTTGAAGATTTAATTTCCTTCCCTCGTAGTAGTAGTAGGAAAGATTTTTAACCTTTTCCAATGACCGATTGATAAAATTAATGGTCTCTTGTACTCCAAGATGGCTTTGACTTTCTTCTCAGTGACCGATCATAATTGATTTTGGTCATTGGAAATTATGTCTTAAAATTGTACGTGATTACGTTGATCTAAATCGATGTACGTGCGCACAACTAAAAGTCCATTCCAAAATGTACCAAGTCGGAATGTCACACACTATTTCCACTAAGCCAGACTTAAAAACACAAAATGAAATGCTAGTGCGCGAAACATTACCTACTTTTTTGCAAGCATCCGCGGTTTTGTTTAGATTTTCACACGGTTGAAAGAGGTTTATCGATAGATTCAATTGGCGAGACGACGACGACGACGACACTCTGTTCGTGCAACATTGTCGCTGCCTCCGGAGATGTGTCGTGAAACTTTTTTCGCGTTAATTGGGACTCGAACTTGAGATCGATTTTGAACGTGATTTTATTGGTATAATTTAAAAATATAGAAAATTTCACTGCACGAAGTTAACCTTAGAAAACGAAAGAAAGATTTTTTTATGTCAGACCTCCGTGCAAATGGACAGAGGCAATGTTTGAACAGGAGCTTGGGGGAGTTAAAATAAAATGATAAGAAATCGATGAAGAATTAAAACACTAGAATCCCAGGAGCAAAAAAGAATGTACTAGAATCCAAGAAGAAACGTTTCAATTCGATTTCACTCAATAAGTCTCCGATTCATCAATATTTTGGAAATAAGTGCCATTTCCTTGCGCAGGTCTTGTACAAACGATTAACAAATAGTTTGACGAATAAACAGCCACTCAGAGTCCAAAATTAAAAAAAATTAAGGCCCACCAAAAAGCGTTTTTCAATCTTAATATATAACGAGAACTGAACTAAAAGACTGTTTTTTTAGACCCAAATGACATGTAAGATAGTTTGACATAAGAATTAATTTTTATAGATTCGTTGCTCTTTTTTTGTAAGATTTAATTTTTTAGTGCGCAGAACTTTCTTCAAACAGTCAACCTAATATTTGTCATCATATCCATTCTTTCAGTCTATCCCAAGTAAACCAAAAGTTAATATTTTTCTTTCCTTAAGAATCCACTCTTCAAACTTCATTCTAGATAAATTTTAACTGATTAAATTTTTGTTGCCTCCGAGCTAACAATAAAAGTACATTACACTTTATGTTGTCTCTAAGATTGAAAAAGAATTCTTTAGACAAAAGAATTCATTGCGTGCGCTGGTATCTTATCAATTAGTTCCTCTGCGCTGTTGACATTACTTTCAGTCGCCATTATCTTTGACAGACACTTGCATTTTCTGTTTCCTCCGTGAAGTCGGAGGCAGCCCCAAACAAACAACAATTTGCGGTAGTCCCGTGTGTTGACTGCATTAGAAATTCGTCATCAATCTGTTCAATGGAAATTCAATTAAAGTGCATTCAAGAAATTTAAATAGCCCAGTGCGATAACGCAAATGTAATGTGATTTAAAGTTATGAGCAAGTGCAACTCGGTGAACAGTCACAATCACTGTGAATAATTTCTTGTTTACATTTGCTGAGGACAATTTTATTTGCTTCATTAAATACAAATTCATTTGCAGAGTGACGCCATGTATTTGATGAGTTTTGGCCTTTAAAGACTGCGATGTGGATAAAGATTTCAGTCATGACAAGTGTCTGATTCATTTAATGGCGACAGACATTTAATTTAAACTCTGGGTCATCACAGCACAAGTCTTAGGCACTATCTTTGAAATGGAGAGGTGTCACGAAATCGTATTCATTTACTAAAAATTCAAGCGATTATGCCCTTGATTCTCCTATTTAGTGAAAATCTGCTAATAATGTTACCTCTTCGTAGTTTAATTCCTATTGAGTGTGGCCTTGCTTCACCATGAATACGTTTGTCATACGCTTCCGGAAACAGCATGACGACGCCTTCAAGATAAAATTTATTTATTTCCGAAATACGTGCATAGATTTCGTAAAAAGAAAAGCTACAAACAACAATTTCGGCTGCGACAGTGATGAATAAAGGTGAGTGGAAGAGGGAAAACTCAACAAGCACCTCTTTAGAATGCGCTCATAAAAATGCGTCTGAGTAGAGTATTCCTAAACATCACGTAACAATAGTTCCGTGCCGCATTAAATTGTTGGAGAAGCACTTTGGCGTTGGCAGGAGAAGATAACGTCTAAAAATAGTATCGAGAAAAAACTGCGATCAAAATGCAAGCATTGGAGTTTTGTTACTACGCCTTAGAAGTCTGTAACACCTGAATTGTGTTATCTTGAAATGTAGTTGCAAGAGTTTGATTTTGTTGTAGACTTTTCTGATCAATTAAACTAATCTTTCAATTGGGAATGTAATACAATTAGTTAGCAAGCTAATGAATTTGATTCAACCTCTAAAAAACAGCATTCCACTGCAAATTATTTTTCAATCATAAGTCTTTTACGGTGCCTTCATCGTTCTATTTGGATTGTTGACTACGCATTTTTTTTACGAAAAGTGCTCTCTTAATATTTTTGCTTCTGATATTTTAAAATTGAAATGCAAACACAAAAGTGGTTTGTTTCAAGTTTACTTCTTCTTTTTTGAGTAGAGGCCATACCTTCTTCTAATTGTGTTATTACTTTCAGTTTCTTTTGATTCTCGATTGCCTAACATTTACATGCGTTCCAGTCAGATTTTGAGTTATTTTAAACGAACATTTTACGTACCTCCAATCGCATATTCCCCGGAGTTATAAAAAAAATGTATTGAAAGTAATTATAGAGAGTCAGTCTTAGAACTTGTCGCAGCTTTATTAAATTAACCTACAATCGTACGATTGTTAAACATTCTTTTTCAATGGCTTAAAAGAAGTCTGCTTTCGATTTCACATGCAGAAGAAATCCGAAAAAGCATGAACGACACGACTACCATCACCACCTGCACCGCCACTCGCACATTTGTTCATCGTTCATTCAGATTGGGTTGGGGATAAAAAAAAAATCTTTCAATTATCTGCAGTGCGTATCCATAATGGGTGTATAGGCATGGAGGTAACATGTCTATTTTTTTCATGTAAAAACAGGCTAAATACCACGTAAGCTCAAGGCTTTCAACATCAAATGCAAAGATGGACTCCACAGCTGTGACAACATCTGCACACATGTTAAGTGAAAACGTAATTCTTGCAAATAAGAGATTTCCTTTTTCGGTTTGAGTTTCACGAAAAAGAAAACCAACGAAGAATTGAGGATTAAAAGAAAATTAGAATTTTGCTTAATCGAGGCCAAAGTGACATTCCAGTGATTGTGGGTTGTTTTTGGGTAAATGCAAGTCGGTGTTGCATGTGAGTAGGCAATGGGGCTAAACTGGTTTTTATGAAAATGTTGAGAATTGTCAATAGATCTTTCAATTATTTAAAGTTGCGAAGGTTTGATGACCGAAATATTCATTTGACAGTCACCTTGTGAGTGGAAAAATAAACCATGCATCCTGTTGTTAAAGGAAAGATAATTTATTCATTTGTGGGACGTTCTAGTCATATGCTTCGGAATTTTAAAATTCTATTTTTGAGTTATTTGCTTTGATATTCGATTCGATAAACCTTGTGCTGGTGAAAATTGTTGAATTCTTAAGCATTCGGGTGCACCATCGCATCAATTGTTTTAAGTGCACATAAAATCTACTGACCTTGGTCAAAATTTGCAATCTAGAACGGATGATCTATTGCAGAGCTGAACATACTATAAGGTCCTCTTACGTGATTATTACGTTGCCCATTTTTAGGTTACCTAGTCGCACTCTCAGTCCGCATTTAATTACTTAATTGCAAAGGACTTAGAAGTTACGGGCAAATATGTAAGAGTCAGTCAAGCCAGACAGACACCAAAGTGATTTTATAAGCGTTTCATTATTCCTTTGGAAAAAAACAATAAAGACGGACCAGTTTAATTATAATCCAATAAAGAAAGCAATGGCTTAAAATAAACATAATAAATGTTGATTTTAAGTACGGACCAACGTTACCAAAACTGGCTTTGAAAGGTATTTGCATAAGTTTTTATTTAGGGATAAAGAAGTTATAAAACCTCTTTAAAAATTGCCTAAAATAGTTCCTTAAAAAAAACAAAAAATTACCTCACATCAGGTCGTTGATCTTTAAATGAATTAAAAACGTACCCGGCATTATTATGACCCCACAAGCTGAGGAAGTAGCTCTTATCCACACGTCTAAAAATGATAATAATGTCCGTCGAGGAAAAGAATAAATTTCAGGTAAAATATGAATTTCCGATGACTAAACAAACCGTACGCACTCTACGTCATGCAAAGAATATTCATTTTCTCGTCTGCAAGAACGTCTTCATCAGTCTTCCTCTTTTGCTTAAACCGACCGTGACTATATGGTCCAGTAACTATTCAGGTGTCTTTAATTTATAAACACCTGTCCCAGAAGGGTGTATGAGTCTCCAACTTAAATCAGATAACAGTCAAATTTCGTTTCGCTGCAACTACCACCCCAATTTCGTTTTTTTTTGTCCCTAACCTAAAGATGGCACAAAAAGACAAGCGCAGTAAATTCGTGGAAAGAAAATTAACCTCGAATTTCAAATAAATCGTGGCGAATGTTTTTTTTTCTTATTTTATATCCAGAGTAGATCTACCGAGGAGGATGATGAGGGGAACACTTAAACTGATCTTGAACTATGGAACCGAAACCGGCTTCAATTCAAATTAACACGAAGAAATTCATTTCTTTCGTTCGCGAATTCGACGAAGACCAAAAAGACCAACAACAAAACTTTGTACTCAAAGTTCAACGCACATCTGTGTGCTATTGCCCTGCACCACTTAACAATAATAATTTTTATTATGTCACATTATATAATTTTAAAAGTAATTTCCTCGGAAAATAAGGTTTACCTTTGCTTGGACTTGGAAATTCTGTTACACTTCGGTGCCTTTATTCGTCCGGCTTAAGCTTCGAGCGTAAGAAAATTATTCGTGTCGAGTGTCTTAAGTGAGCATCTACCCTATCTCAGATATCTCATGTGTGATTCTTGTTAATTTGTTTGCAGAGTTATTTGACGCACCTGTGCGTATTAAATATGTTAATTGAACTTAACCTTTTTGGGGCTTTTGGTATGAATATCCATCAAGTTAAGATAGCGTCAATGAAACGGCTGTAGGTCATGGCGGCGATTAAATTTGAACACGAACACGAAAATTGTCAGGAGGTGACAAAAAATAAAAAAAAAATCGTAACATGAAAATGCTGTTTGTCTGAGCATGAAATGTAAGTTGGTTTTGATCTCATTAACAGGCAGACATTTGAGTATGGTTGTTGTTTTTCTGCTGACTTTTATGTTCATCAATTGTAAGAAAATGTTTGTTTAAATAATTTGTGGTTAGAACTTACTGTGCAGTTCTCTTCCGTGAGAATTGCGTGGAGGACATCTGTTGCATGTCTAATTTAAATTGTTTCCGTGTACTACAATTCTTTACATATTGAGGGCAGTAATTTCGCTTTTTTTACGCTCCTTTGCTTGTTTGCTAAACTGCGTCTGCCTGCATAGTTTACGATGGCTCGTTTCCCAGATCGGTTCTGGTTGAATAATTCATGCTAAGAGTACTTTACATTAAATATCTTCGGAAGTTATTTTGATCTATGAGTTTTTGTAACCAGTGTGGGATTTTGTAAAGAAGTAAAGCAGTAGAGAAACTAAAGCGTAGCAACCCGAAAAAAAAACATTTTGAGTTTTTAGGAGGATCTTGTTTTTCAACAGAGTCATCTTTATTTTAGGTCGCACATAAACCTAAGTAAAATTGATACATTTTCATAATTTCTCGACACGATACATATTTATTGAATTTAATTTTATTTTATTAAAAAGTTTGGACGTAGTAGTTGAATAATAAGAATATCAGCATGCGACTCTTTTGAAGTCATTTTTAAACACTTTTTCGCAGATTTTTAGCAATATTTGGGTAGATTACTTTAGTAATCTTGGTTTTAGATGCGTCTAGAGTTTGGGGTTCGTTTGCGTAAACACGATCTTTTGTGTAGCCCCACAGAAAAAAATTGAATGGTGTCAAACCGCATGATCTTGGTGGTCAATTGACATCGCCAAAAACGTAAAATTAAGTGACCAGGAAACTTCACAAAAAAGCCATAATTGGTCGTGTTATGTGGCTTGTTGCCCCATCTTTTTGTATTCACATATTGTCCATCATCCAACCGCGGAAAAAAAATCAGTTATGCCGAATTAACTCGGTTTTTAAGAGTTCATTACATCTTCGGCCCAAAAGACATTTCCAATTTGATAACAAGAAACAAACTAAAATCGTCTTAAAATTAGCCCTTTTTTCAGAATTCTTTCTAAACTACAATTTTCTTTTACAGCGTCAGGCAGGCTGCTCTTATAACAAGACCTACCATTCTAAGCAAAACTGGACTCGAAAGTTTCGTTATGATTGGAAAGGAGGTGCCATATATCTCGCCTTTTTCTCGCGAAGGTTTTGTTATTGATCTTTATCTTCAGTATTTCCTGTCAACTCCAAGAAAAAAAAGTGACGTCAGTTGTTACAAAGAAATATTACTTCCACATAACTTTTTCAAACTGAATCAAAACTTTCACTCATATAATCACATAAGTACTTTATAATTTAAGATCTGTACAAACCAATTGGTTAAAATTAATATTTTATACATTTTCTCCAATAAGCCAATTTCTACGGTCTGACCAACACATAAATTTGATTTCGCTTAAGTCAGCCATAGAAAAAGATGTAAAATCAGTTAATGACTAATAATTACGTTCTGATAGATTGCTTCGAAAAGGGGAAATTAGATGCAGCTCATTTGACGATGAAAAGATTTTCGAATTGCACACACATTCGATTCAATTAACTGGGCTCATTACATTCCATTGTTCTCTGTTGGGAGGCACCTGCATTTGGCCCGATGCAATACGAAGCCATTTCATTTAATAACTTTGCTCGCTACACGTTCATCATCAGACGGCGAAAAAAAAGTTTAAGCCACTTGCCACACGTTTTTGCAATAAATTATTCAATAACTAAAAAATAGTGTTTGTCGTTTTTTTTTTTTATTGACTTCGACTACTGAAAGACTCCAGACGACTTTGTAAAGTTGTTGTCCACGAAAGAATAAGTTTTTATGATTCCTCGTTGACGTTAAGTAACTACGGACAATCATGACAAGTTTTCTAACCGAGTCTCTGTTTTGCTTCTGGCTCGTATTATTCAAGTGATTTCGCAATTGGATCTTGGACGAGTGATAAGATTCAGAGGCAGTAAAACGATCATGCGATTTGCATACACAGTAGGCAGGTTTTTGGAGATTCTGCGTTTTATTTTCGAAAACCCAATTCATGATCTCACTGAATAAACAGAAAACAATTTTTAAGTGTATGAGTGTTTGACACTTGCAAGTGGAGATATGTAAATACACTTTGAAGTGAAAGATTCACAGGAGTTGTTGTTAAATTCGGTAGCTATTGTTGCTAAAGTAGGGAGGTTGTTGTTTTTTTTACTAAAAAACAATTACTCTCGTATTCGGCAGTTGAGTAAATATTTTACCTTATTGTGGCACAAATGTACGGCGTAGTTTGAAGATGAAAAAGACTTTAAAAAAGCGTCATCAATTTCGCGCACTCAAAAAGACCCAATTGTAGTGATCGATACATCAATTTTGTCGCGATTGTGTTTGAACATGAGCACGTCTGGAGCAAGCGGTCTGTGTAAAGCGACGTAGAAATAAATTAGAACAAAACGATAGAAAAACATAAAAAGTAAAATACAACGACGACGAAATCAAAGCAAATCGTGACTTTAAGATCATCAAAATCTGCGGGAGTCCGGATTTACAGATATCCCTACTAGGATCACGAGCATAACGTTCCATAAAAATCGCTTTGGGACCACTAAACAAGCGATTAAGTAAAACGATAAATACTTTCTCATGCCTGTCGTCGATTTACTTAAGAACCCGTAAACTTGTTTGATTCCCTCTAGGACGTATTCGTTTCCTAGGTTATTCCACTTACTGGAACCGGGTGCCCACCATTTGTGAACCAAATGACCCGAAGTCCCAGCGCCTTAGAACTATTCAGTAGTTTGAGATTGAGCCTTAGGGAATAGATCATGGCAATCTCATGAATACGAACAGATTTCATTAGCGTCAATCAATTGGCCGGGAGGTTTGTGAGTGCAAAGCAATCAGTGCAAGGCTTTCGCCCACGGCTTCAAATGTCAAGTGTTCTTTTCGTGGTCTAGAGCTTTAATTACTCAGTCCCGTTTTTGGCAATCAGCAATATAAGCGAGCGACAAAGCCTTAAACTATCAACAGGTACACAAGTGCCTTTAAGTACGTATAAACAGTTTTCGATGAGAAGATCAGCATTCGTTCTGGTTGATTTAGAGTAAGTTTGTGCAAAATCATTATTTCATTATGATCCAACGAACAAACAATTGTGCATTGAGTACGGAACAACAATCGTTTCGTCGCGTACTTGAATGACAATCAATTTGCCTCAAGCTGCTTTGGTGTGACAATCGACTGAAGATGAAAGGTGCTTTGGTTTCTTTTTATTGATTGTTTATGAATTATTTTATGGGCCTGCATTTGTCGAGAATGTTTTTGAAAAAGATCACAATCAATGCCCCAATTTGTCAAGTGTTTGTTTTGAGATTTTGTTATGGTTTGGTTTTTGTTGTTTATTTTTTTAGGTAAACTAGGTATGCTTTTATAACTGTATGCCATACGCTCGTTAAACCTATAGGCAGTTTCAAAAAGGTTGCAAATTTTGCTGAAGTTGAGAAAAATTATAAACATTTACAGATCTGAAAGTACATAAATAACGTTTGGCCATTGAACTCCAGGCACTTAAATGGTATGTCAAAGAAACTTGGACGGCCTTCATAACTTATATCTTCTCTTTTGTCTATTTTTATGTAAATTTTTCCCACATTCTTCATCTAGTCGTCTATATTTCAACTTTCGTCTTCTTCCACCTGAATATCCTTAGTCACACGTGCTAGAAGAAAGCCAAATTCAAAGTTTCCCCTTCCACAAATTTCCGCCCATCAGTCCTTTTGTTTTTTTTTTTGTTTTTTCAATCATCGCGACAGAGGAGACATCAAAGCGCAATAAATCCACTTAATACCCCATTTCAATCTCTTTGTCTTTGTCAAATATCTATCAGATGCGAATAAACAAAATCATTAGCAGATTTCTACGTATCTAAAATTCTAATTTAAAGTATTCTCTTTCTTTTTATTCCTTTATTCCGCTACACCAGACAGATTATCATATTAGCGGAAGAAAAGGTCCAATTTGTCTAAAACAAAATGCAAAAAGTGAAAATCTCTTTTGACACAATTCCGTAGAAAGTGAAATGTATGTTTTGTTTTGTAAATACCTCCGCGGTAGAGTAAATTAAAAGTAGATTAAATGGCCATACAAATGAATATATATCTAAAATGATGCACACTCATGAGAATAAAGTATCTTTTTTTTTTGTTGTTGGCTTTTGAGAAGAGATTTAACGCGTTTTGGGTGTTTTTTTGTTTGGCCAACAGACGGAAATGAACTCGTTGTTTGCTATTATAAGAAAACAAAAAAGAAAATTACTTACGGAACTAGGAATGGGGTTTGAAATTTATAGGCATGATATATGTATGTACTTAAAGAATGTAAGGTGGTAAGAATGTTGGTGCTTCCATATTTTGGGAAAAGGTGTGGATATAAAAGCACAAAGGATGGATGGATGGAAGCAGAAGCCGAGAAGCCAAATGAAGCTAAGATCTTCAGTCCGTAGAATTCTATAAAATATTCTGCTCATCCTCGATATGTATTTTAATGGCGAAAATAGTCCCATTGAAAAGATATAAGCAAACAGGGCTCCATGGACCAAAATTTAGATGGAATTCTAGTAAAAATTGGTCCCTCATATGGAGAATTGTATACACACCATAATAAAAACGAAAGCATATCTCACTCATTGCTAAGCATTCAAGATATTTTAGTTTAAAAGGAGAGTACGTACGATTTTTTGATGTAGGTACAACTTCTTGATATTTGTACAAGACTTGAAAGACGCGTATTTTTTGTTAAAAAAAATATTTATTTGAATATGAAAATGAAAATACATGTCATTCAAAGTATTCCCCATCGCAAGCTACAACTTTTTCCCATCTTTCTGGTAATTTGTGGATTCCGTCCCAAAAGAACTGCGCCGGCTTGGCGGCCAAGAATGAATCGAGCCAATTTTTGATACCGTCAACTGAAGTGAAGCGTATTCCAGCCAGGGCATTCTGCATGGACCTGAACAAGGGGTTGTCGGAAGGGGCCAGGTCTGGGCTATACGGCGGGTGGAGTAGCGATTCCCATCCAACATTTTCTACGTATTTTTTAACCCGTTGAGTGAGATGTGGCCGAGCATTGTCATCATGGAAAATTATCGATTCGTGTCGCATATTCTGGCCGTTTTTCTTTGATTGCGCGGCTTCCTTGCTTTTGGATCATTACCAATGCTTTGAAACGTTTGGAAATTGCTTGCTGGGTAACTCCCAATGATTTCGCAAGCTCCTCTTGAGTTTGACATGAATCTTCTTCTAGTAATGCCTCCAATTCTGCATCTTTAAACTTTTTCACTTGGCCAGGACGTTCCTTGTCTTCAACGTCAAAACCACCACTTTTAAAGCGTGCAAACCATTCCTGACACATTCTGACACTTACAGAATAGTCAGGGTAAGCTTCAATGAGTAAACGTTGCGCATCTGTTGCACTTTTCTTCAAATGAAAGTAGTGAATTAAAACTTCCCGCAAATGTTGTTTTGAAGGCACAAAATTCGACATTTTAAACGCAAAACAAAACTTGTGTAAATTAACTTGTGTATACTTTGACAGATGGAATTAACTAGATTTTATGTGAATATATATGAAGTTAGCAACAATGCGAGTCTTTCAAGTCGTACTCCCAATAGTATACACAAATTTTAAGTTGGAACCTAAAACTTTTGGTGGATAGTTCTTGTATTTATCAGTAGAACTAATAATTAAACCAACAAATTTCGATAAACATTCGGCTTTAGGTACAGTTGTATAAAATACCAAAAGTTATTTCAGCTCCAGTTGCTGTACGTACAATTTTTTCAGTAAGTGCATAAAACATTAAACATTTTCTTTAATCATACATTATTTAAGGCGCATTTGTGCAGTAGTAGAGAATATCCCATCTTCGGTTATTGATCTTGACAATGACAAAGATGCAAATTCCTCAGAAATAGATTCGAATTTTTTTCGGAATTTAGATTTATTGTTCTTGGTTCAGTATTTTCTATTCTACTTTTTTACTTTGGACAACTTTCTGTAGACGTTATTAATAAATGAAGTAAATAAATGAAACAATATTCTTACATTTAACAGTTCGTGCAAAGAAAATTGGCTCGATAATATTTCGAGTAACGAATTTCGATTTAACGAGTGCGTCTGGAGATTATCTCGTTCGTTATATTGCACCACCACTGTATTTCGTTTCTTAACTTCAATATGATTTCTGTGCAAGGAGTTTCGAATGTCATTAGGGACGCGTAAGTCAAAAGTGGGAAGCGATGAAGTCTTAGGCTCAAGGTGATAATCTAAACTAGTCTAGTTTAGCTTAGTGGAAATAAACGATAACATAAACTTTTCTACATTCATTAATTTTTATGTTATGGGCACTGCTTTTGTAGTCGCGTAGAGGCCGGGCATCAGAGGAATGTCATAAAAAAACATATTTAAGAGAATATACATTATTTTAGAGTTTATGGTTCTCTCATTACAATGAGATTGGAAATATGGTGTAGCACTTAACTTGAAACTCCCTATTCAAAGTTTATAGACATTACTAAAGCGTGTTTCGATGCTTCGATATATACGTCTGTTATTAAAAAAACATTTTCACGCACGAATTCTCTTTTTCATCATACAGTACATAAAAATAATAATGTCGGTCAAACTAAGAAAGAAAAACAGTCTGCGAGTCATCAGAGAGGTCTACAAGCAGATTATTTACTAGATTTTATAAGAAAATTTTAATTATCTTATGGTTCTGCGGTCACCAGGAATAACCGCCTAAGTCGAGTTTAGACAAAATTGAGATTGTTTTAGTTATTTCATCATAGAATCTGAATAAGTTGTTTTATGTTAGTCAAAATCAAAAAGAAATCAAATAATTGACTAATCAATACATTGGTATTGCCTGATTTTTACCTGAGTTTCTAGAAAGATCTTAAGCTTCAAACCTATTCTTTAAAAGCGTTAAAAAATGCTGAAGCTCAAGCTGAACTGATAAAAAAAAAACAATATTTTTAAAGGGACAGTCACCTCTACTTTATGTAACATTTACCTGGAGATCTACAAAATATTTCAGATTGAAAAGAACGTTCGACGGTCAATATAGCGTTGTTATTATAGCAATAGCAGATGAAAGCTAATAATAACGTGAGCGCCGTCTGCTTTAAGCATTTGCTTTTTCCTTTCAAAAAATCGGAAGGGGATATTTAACCATTTCTGTATGCTGATTAGCAGGGGAAATTGCAGATTTAAAAGACCATTTTCAACGTAGTACCAGATACATGGAAATTTAAGACGTAATCGACATCAGCAGCTATCTCTATCATTTTTAATAAGTAAATGCCAACTTTTGATTTATGATTTCAAATAAAAATAAATCATATTTGAAAGCTTCCTCTGAAAATTAAACCCCGAACATTTAGATATTTATAGTTAAAGTACATTTTAATCTCTCTGCACATTTGGGAAATAATAGAATTATGGGTAAATTTGCCTGGCAGCATCGTAATTTTGTTTTTCCCAAAAGAGCTATCGCTTGGTGAAAGTACCTATCGCTAAAACCATTACTTGTTGAAAGCAAAAATAATCATTTGAGTCTAAAGACTTCCTTTTCGTTTTTATGTATTTTCAATGTGTTCGGTTTAGTTTCAAAACTTGTTTTCAAGTAGCTTGAAATTTCGCCATAAATATTTTGGCTCCAACTGCTCTCTGGAACCAGTAACTCATTCACTTTTCACATTAAGATCTTAAAAATTCGTTGAACCGGATGAGCTCCAGTTACTGGAAAGTTAGAATTAGATAATCGAATTCGATGATTCGATTTTGATTCTTGATTCCCCGGTTCATGACGAGACGAGTATTATCAAGAAGGTCGATCGTGAATCATCCAAACTGGAAGTCAGTTCATAAGAACCATCGGAAAAACTCGTTTAGCTGCTAATCCTAATGTTTTATTCTCCTGTTAGCAATCCTGTTAGCAACCACCTTTAAATACCATTACTTTGCCTAGGGACTCAAACCCGCTTTAAATTCAATTCGCTTTTGTCCGTCACGGATGGGTATTACTCACGTCCTTTCCAGCGATTGTTCGGTCACACCCGTTTTATTTGCCAGTTAGCACCTGTCCAAAGGTCCACCATTACTAATCAACTGTAAACATGAATAATTTCTCTAAATAAACATTCACTCATCTCCGCAGCACTTCCATACTCACGTTCTCTTTTGTTTTTGATTCTTTCAGGTGTGCGAAAACAATTCGATGACGTTCGTTGAAAACGAACGTTCCCACCCGACCAATTCCAACCACAGCTTTGCCCCGAAATCCAAAACATCCAATGAATCCGAACAGAATCAGGTGTACAAGCCGAGGACCAGTAGTGCAGTGTTAGCAGAACAATTAAGACTCCAACAAACGCTAAATAGTCCCAGCCTGGCTGGACAGCATTTGAAATCGAGCAGTCTCCGGAATTCTGGAAAAGGTTTCATCGCATCCCACCGCATTGGTGAAGGTGTTGGCGCAGGTGGTGGCATCTATATTATAAGTGGAAAGAGCAACCACAGCAATCCACCAACGATGGAACGAAGTAATCACATGGTCTCTCAAAATACTGCCAGCTACTCGTCGGCGACGGGAATGTCGTCTGTATCATCGGCAAATGGAATCGGCAGCGATAGCAGTCATACCACGAACGATGTGATATCGGAATGCCAAAGTAACTACGCCGGTAACGAGGTGGCTAATGGAGATTTTCATTTTGTCGCAACGACGGATTCATCGCCATCAAAAAATCTGTCGAGTAGTGGAAGTTTTAATTTGAAGAGCGGCTCCACGGCGAAGCTACTGCCTGCAGGGGACGACGACTCGAATACGCAGGTTAGTGGTTTGTTAATTTTGTTTTTAATTGATTTTTTGTTTTTCGTGTGGTGTTGAGGTGAATGTACCTCGGACGAGAGTAAGTGCAGTTTTAGATGGGAAGATGTATTTAATGGCTGATTGGTGATTCGATTTGTAAACTTTCATATTAGGCTTGCAATGTACCAAGCATTGGTAAGGATGGGGTAAAAGAATGGTAGAAAAGGACTGGCTATTCTGCTTTGAAAGCTAAGCCGAGATTTTACAAGGGTTGCTAACTCTTTTTATCTTTAACCAAAGACCATATAACAAGAAGATAGTGCACGCCACACAAAAATATTTTGCGAAAGTGTTTCTTATTCTATATATCGGCAAAAATTAGTGTTGTTCTTATTTTTTGTATTGTGTTTGGGAAGTTATGTTTGTATATATATGTATATGTATTAGTGAAAGTAGGCTTGTATCGATGTTGTATTTATGTTTTTTAAACTATTGTAATTAGGTAAGATTTGAACCTTTTTACTGCACTTTTTTTTCAACCGTCCAAGAGCAATGTTTTCGCAGGAGAACTAAAATAAGAAATTCGGCGATTTTTATTTTATGTTCAAGGCATGAACTATGACAACAAAATCAATCACGTGAATTTTCCTTGCAATTCGCAATAATTGTAGCCTTTTTGGAAACTATTTCGGAACTATTAGTAAACAGAGAATGAACTAATAAGATGTGTTTAATACCAACGCCAAATAATACAACGTACAATAATTCAGATCTGACGAAGCATTCAAATTTCCAAAAACATCGAAAATCTCATAAATGAAAGTATAACCAAAAGCCAGCAAATTAAAGAATTTCGTGTGCTGTTTTCATTTATTCATCCCTACCCTGATCACTCATCGTACACATGTAGGCTGAAGCGTCCCGCTGCCGCGATGAAAAACTCCCATATGTTTCGGTTGACGATTTCACACGTGAAAAAAAAAAGAAAAACAGCTTTCCTCTCTTGAAAATGATCACTCCTTGTACCCGACTTCCCGCGCCTGTACGAGCTTTTTACTTTTCATCATTTGATTTACATTTACTATCTTGGTATTAGATAGATATTTATTTCATATATTTGATATAATATTTATTACATTTTTTTCAACTGAAAAGTATTTTAGAATGTTGACGAATTCTTCCATCTCTAAATATTATTCGAGAGGAAACAACGAAAAACCCTCATTTAATCCAAAAAAAAAGAGGAACTATTAATTCATAGATATTTAAATCTAGTAATCGGTAAATGAAATATGTACTATCTTGGTATTATATCGTCTTTGCTTTAACTTAACTATTCATGCAGTTATTTGGCGTTTTAATAAAGGGTAATTTTTTAAAATCTATAGGAAATTTTTTCAAAAAAAAAACACATAAAATTCAGGAAAATGCATGAAATCTTTATTTGAATCGATAGTACGGTCCATATAATTTAATGTTTGAAGATTATTTCACGCAAACGTTGACCTCGACTGCGCCTCAAATGGTCCATCCGCTTAGTCCAATATTGGCATACTCTTTCCAACATTTCGGCCGGTATCTCACAAATAAATGCTTCCAATGCGTCAATTAAAACGGGCTTGTCTGTTTAGACATGAGCTTTAACATAGCCCCACAAAAAATAGTCTAAAGGCGTTAAATCGCACGATCTAGGCGGCCAATTGCCTTGTTCCGAACGTGAAATAAAATGTTCACCGAACTCGCCTCTCAATAAGTCCATTGTTGCGCGTGCTGTGTGGCATGTGGCACCGTCTTGTTGAATCCACATGTCATGCAAGTCAAGCTCTTGCATTTTGGGCAAAAAAAAGTTGGATATCATCTCACGGTAGCGCTCACCATTCACAGTTACGTAACGATTCGCATCATCTTTGAAGAAGTACGGTCCAAAGAACCGCACCAAACTCCGACTTTTCTGGATGCATTGGTAGCTCTTGCAATGCTTCTGGCTGATATTCACTCCAAAATCGACAATTCTGCTTATTTACGTACCCATTGAGCCAAAAATGAGCTTCGTCGCTGAACACTTTCTTAACTTTCTGAACTTTTTTAACAGAGCACGCATTTTGATAATAAAATTCAATAATTTGCAAGCGTTGTTCGTTTGTAAGACGAATTATGGTTAAATTATAGACCAAACTGAAGATGTTTGACAGTGAAACAAAACACGAAACGTGCGTCGGCTGTTTAAACCAGTGTTGCCAAAAAGATAATAGCTAAAAAATCACCCGTTAGTAAACGAAACCCCAACTTACGAACTAGCCTTTTATGTATGAAGTTAAATAAGGAAAAGAATCATTGAAAAAACACGATGAGTGGTTAGAATGTACCATTTAAGCAGTGTTTCATATCATTGCTCATATTGATATTTTGATATTGATATTTTTCTTCGATCATTTTTGGAAGCATATAAGCTATGATTCCGAATGCACGAATGCTTCGTTTCCCAAGCTTTCAGAGTGTATTCACTAGTCCAAATTTTTTCCATGGCAAAGTGTATTCTTGAAAGTAGTTGTTACAAGCAAGGACCCATAAAGTAAAAGTAAGAAAAGTTTTTGCTATCATTCTTCTGGGATCCTATAGTAACTAAGATTGGTAAGCTGTTAGGTAGTGGTTACGCATGTCGGTCGTTGGCATTAATTTTGTTGAAACCCTGTTCTCAAGCTTACTTTTAGGCAATTTTGGTCTGATTTTACCCAAATTAAGAGTTAAGGATGAATTGATTTGACTCTGTTTTCATTCTGTTTACAAGAAACATATTCATGGCCCAAACGACCTACAGCTGCGGTCAAAGTAATAACGCCACTCAATGCAATAAAAAATAAAAGTACCAAACATCACGATATTACTTTCGTTGTCCATAAAAAGTTCCTTGATTTTTGAATTGGTCAATCGATGTGGTTTCGCGTACACGATCGTGGTTTTTTTTTTTCGACCACGGCTATATGTCACGAGAACACTAATCAGAAGGTGCTTATCACCTTAGAATAAGACTAAAGCAAAAACCTTTTTTTAGACTAAGAAAAATTAGTTGTCCCATGATTGTTTATAAGCACCCTAATCTGATGGTATATGTAGGAACAGTTAGTCCATCAACAAACTATATTTGAAGAAATAAACAGCAATAAATTTAAATAATAAAATGTCATGTTTTGACCCGTTTTTATATTTCCAATGAACTGCAATATTTATAGCCAAAATCTTTGTAAAATGTATTTTGATTGTGAAACATCAAACTGCACTTTATCCACGCAGTCATACATCCTGTATTTGAGCTGCCAAAAAAGATCACTTTTTCTAAAAAAAGACCTATAAGAAAATCTTAACGAAAAGATCGTTAGAATTTCTTGCTCTGTGCGAGATTTTGCTCTTGCAAGCAGTCTTGCAAAGCAGTGTCGTGCTTATTTCGCAACTCATTAGATCAATGGTGTTGTGTGATTGGAACTTCTGACTCTCAAAAAAACCAAGCTAACTCTTTAAATGCATTGCACCTTCAGCTGAAAAAAAACCCAAGAACTCTCCAAAGGCTGCTATCTTTTTTTTCTATTTTTTTATGACAGAACATTTCTAAACATTTTGTTAATCGATCACTTTGATGATATTTTGTTTTCGTTCATTGAAAGGGTCTGGTGATTTTTTCAAAATGTCGCACTGGGTCACGAAAACAAGCGACAGTTTTAGTCATGCAATTTTTTGTTTTTTTCTATTGGATTTTTGTTGTGTACAGATTATTTGCCATCCACTAGTGTCGTGTATCTTACGCAATTCATACTTTCACTTTACTCAGCCCTACACAATTAATGAACAACGTCGCAATTTGTTAAAATTTATCTTTTTGTTTTATTCTAAGTTCCCACAATTGCTTGTGGTGCAATTAAATTACGACTCTGGTACTTCAGCCCTTTGGCGACCTACTCATTAGCGCTAACATGAACGCTATGACTCATAATCAACTCTGCATAAGCTAATCTTCGAATTGGAAATAATTAAATTGACCCAGCTTGTCAACTCATTAATAAAACTCAACCCATCTGTCCGACTGTCTGCAGTTGCCATAATTACCAGACCTTAATAAAAATGCAAACTACAATTGCAGAGCTACGCGTTCCACATTCGTAATTTCCAGAACAGAACAGACCAACCCACGTCCATCCGAGTGTAATCAGCCACCATCCTGTGGCCTTATCTTAAAAAAAAAATAAAGTACTTCGTTAATTCTCCACATGCGAAGACTCTCGTATCAGATGACAGCGATTTAGTCGACACTTTGAGTAATTTCAGGAAGGTGGCAATTCACGTTTCAGATGAAAGCCGAGGAGCGACTTGAAGCTTCTCCAGCCCGGCTTTCCGGCGATAATCGCACAATGGAGAGCCCGTGCGAAATTGGCGTGGGTGCGTGGCCGGGCCTCAGGCATAGTGTGCACCCATTATTCCATTGTGCGGTTAAATTTCATGCGATTATACGGAACTGCGAGTCACAAGACAAATTTACTTTGGCGACAAATATTGATTGCACTCCAAGGAATTGAATGGTGTGTTCTTCTGGCTGGGTTGACCCGCCTTTGATTATGTCATTCACCCCTGATGACAAGGTCAGAATCGGGAGAGGAGCACCCTGTTCCGGATATCTGTAGATGCACTTAAAATCCATACAACAAAGTACTGAGTAACGTTTTTTACCACAGAAATTGCTGGGCTGCGAACAACAAAGTATCAAGTTGTCTGGTGTGGCGCAGCGCGGTGTCGGAGATGCGACAAACGCTGAGACGGATGCAATCAATGCCGTACGAAACATTATGCTGTAGATGGGTAGATAGATGCATTCCATCGTGCTTTTGGTTTAAAGATGGTGTTTTCCGGAAACAAGTGATGACGCGATGTGACGTGACGCTAACAATTATAAAAACATTAACTCAGCAATTTGGCATGCGTCGACTTTCATTACCACGGATTGGGTAATGACTATTTACGTTTTGTTAGATAATCGCCTTAGAAACATTGGATCTGACCATGGACAATGGTCTGGACTCAAGGAAAGTTTAATTAGAAAGTCGAATTGATCCCGTGAGTGAAACCAATGAAAACGCAAAGAAAATGTTGTCCAGTGAAGCGAAGTGAATGCGTGAGTGTTCACCGAGCTTCAGTGAGGTTGAGAAAAGCTGGGGTGGTTTTGAGGCCTTTGCAAAATAAGCGGAGAATTCGTCTAAACAACCACTTTTATCATGTCGATAAGGTGGGGTCGGTAAATCTGATGAAACGTAAGCTCGCTCAGGATTCCTCTGTGACAAATCATACCAATTTATTTCGCCAGAGATGGCTTTTGGTTGGCCAAGGTAAACAATCAACTTAGTAGGTGTCAAACGTTTCAACTGATAACTTCGTAAGAATGATTAAGAACACCAAGGGAACAGCAATCCGACTGGTTGCACGATGACGCCCAAAAGTTATATACAGATGGGCGAAAATCTAACAACAAGCTTTAATAAATAATAGCCTTCACATCTCTCTCTGCAGTGATTCATCAATCAATATTTCAGGCTAAATTGTATGCAATTAATGAAGCCGCACATCGCTTTATCGATAGAAAGCTAATTAACACAAAAATATCTATTATCTTAGAGAGCCGGGCTGTCCTTAAAGCCTTAAGAAGCTTTACCACTGTCTGGGAATGCAACAAGAACCTAAATACACTGGCAGAAAACAACAGACTTAGTTTATTTTGCGTGGGTGGTGGATGAGAAAACCAAGAGAGCAATGAAAAAGCGAATACTCCAGCTCCATTCATAGGATGCTGTCTTCTCATTGTGGCAGGCTAAGACCCAAAGCCCAAGCCAAAGCCCGGAGCAAGTTAAATTCAAAACATAGTTAACAAAATGAGCGTAACAGAGACCGACTGCAAGGACACCCCATCTAGGAGTATCGTCAAATTTATGAAGGCAGCACTAAAATCCCAGATCAAAGAAGGTGGTACAATAGACCTTTTAGGTCGCAGTGCAAGTAGTTCTGTGACACTCCTTATTTCATCAATCAATCAATCAATACATTTTTCGAAAAATAAACAACAACAAACATCACCGGTTTCAAATCTGTCGCTCGTGAGTTCTAAATACATAAATCAAAAATTAGAATAAAGATTACTTTAAGAATAGAGTAACTTCGGATATTGTGGAATATAAGGGTGTCGTGATTATCAACTTATGGCGTAAAAAGGTCTTCGAAAGAGCATTCGATCATCTGTTTTGATCTACTATCTATACAAGCTTTGAAGTGACGAAGGGTCATAGAGAGGAAGAATTTCCTTTTTGGTGACTAAGTTAAAGTAATTTTTTCGTTGGTTTTCATGGACAGTTTTGTGCAAAAGGAAAAGAATACTCTTTCACATAAATAAACTTTTAGTCATTTCATATTTGAAATACAATTGATAATATTTACACAAGGATTTGGTTGAGAGTATGTTACCCTTGACGTACCACGTTAATTTTATGCACATTTAAATTAAAAAAAATTATGGGTGCCTTACGCTTTTCTGAACATTGATTGCCCAGATTTTAGTTAATTTCTACTTCAATCTCTTAACGACATTTCGACGTAAAAAAAAAAAAATACTTTTTTAAACATTTTCCTCGTAGAGCGAATGGCTTTCAAATTTGATGCACATAACCTAACTTTACGTGGACTTAAATTTGTTTTATATTTCATATTTTCTCCCAATTCCCCCTCTCTGTGTGTATATCTCATTCTGTTGATTTCTTTTCCCACTCTCACGATTTCTTGAGAAGTTTCTGATGATTCTTTCCGAGCAGTGTTTAGAACAGAACTTAAACATTCAATAACTAATGGGGAGTCACCCTACCGCATCCAAACGACTGGGAATGCCCAGCTATCTTTCCGGTTGCGCTTAAGTCCGATGATATATATTCTTCTGAGTAAACTCTTCTTCGTGTTAATTGTTCACTCACTTTTCTGATACTCTTCTTTAAAGCTTCAGGCTGAATCGTTCTCTTGTCTCTTAACAATTCTTCGATTGCGTTCATCACCATTAGGATATCCACTTACTCCGTGACGCATATTGATGACACATGTGACTTGGCAAATCGCAGAATGAATTGCATTCTCAGGTCAACGATCGCTGGAAGTTGTTCTTCGCCGTCACTGGGTTAACGACTCACTGAGTTCGCTCAAGACATCAACCTACTTCCACCCACACTTTCTGCAAACTAAGACAACCCGAAAAAAATGCAAGAATCATAAGCAGCAGTAAGATAAAAATAAAGTTATCCGCTCTACTTTGTTGGCCCCTCAAATTTGTTGACACCTCAAAAAATATACTTGGCGCATCAAAAGTTACGGCCGAGTCACTAAGGTGTGACATCGACCGTGATTATGTTAAAAATAAAACCATAAGTTGTTTTAGAGAGTAAAATGAAATGCATCACATTTCGGCGAATGTGAACGGCCTTGATGTAGTCGTGACATTGAATTACATAGAGAAGACGCTTTTGGCTTTTCTTTTTCTTTTGTCTCTTAGTTCGAGCTAGCTCAGAGGTAGTGAAGAAGTAACATCGGATTTAATTGAAACTCATAAAATGAGTTTTTTCAAATGGAAAAAAAGATCATAAACTTTGTAGAAATTCGATAGGTTGGTTGACTCTTTTAGTTAGTTGCAACACATTGCCGGAGGTGTGTAAATTAATTACACTGCCGTGGAGTAGGCTACAAAAATGGTAAGAAGTCATGAATTGTAGTATACATTTAGTTGTGCGTTAAAGTGATCTTGCAAAAGTGAAATGCAGTAAGGTTTACTTCTAGGCGGTGTAGGAAAGGATCACTGTTCATTGAGCATTTCTTCTGAGACTTGGCTATCGTTGTTGTACATAGCCGGAAAATTCAAAAGACAAAAAGGCGGAAGGGAGATATTTGACAACCTAATAATTTAATATTATGTATTTAGAAGTTGTCGATTACTGGCGCTAGTAGAGGGAATAAGACTCCGTCTTTTGTTGCAAACCTTAAACCGATCACTTTGGCATTAATTGAACGTAGCCCGCATCCAACTTAACAGTAGAATTCTAAAATGTGAAAGAATAAAATCTTTTACTTGAACCAAGAAGCCATCGGACTTTCTATTTAATTTTATTTAATGTTTAATTATATTTATTTATATTCTGCAAAATTCTCGTAGTATTTTGTCTGAACAGGCCATGCAAGATCAAAAAAATCGCGATGCAAAGTTTTCTGCACTAATAATTACATATTTTGTGCCCTTGTTCATATTGTGATCGCTTTTTCATCGCCACTCAAATGCATTTTCTTTTAAGTTTGGCGTTGAGATTTATTCCAAAATGTTTTTGCACAACTTTAATTCTTTAGTTTTTCGCAGGACATTTTCTCAGCCTTCTCAGTCCGGTCGAGGGATCTGCAGGGATTGCAGTTTCACTAATTTTACTGCGACTAAACTAATAATTTTTATATAAATTTTTTCTTATCCGAAATAAAATGCGTTATTAAAACATTATGCATAGAGTCTCATAATTTGAAAACTGTTTGCCTCATATTTTAAATGATATTTGAAAAAGCAATCTTCTGGATAAAAAAAGACCCATCCGTGGGATGGATGAAAGTTAATTGTGCTTTTACATCAAGCGGTCCGAAGCCTCGTTTTCATTTTTAGGCAAATAATAAAACTTCAACAGATAGCTAGAACTCGAATGTTCCTTTTGATCTTAATTTTATTTTTGATGCCATAGGATAGTAAAGATAGAAATTCTGGTAAAATATAGCAGCCAATTCTAATGGATCAATCGCAGAGCTTTCATATAGAAAATTACTATTAATTTCAATAATATCGCGCCCCAACCGCCAAATTATCGGAAGCGACCAAATGAAAATTGTGTAGGAGAGGCATTTTGTTTGTTTCTCATTGATCATTGAATCATTGATTCTTAAATTTTGTTTTCTTTGTTATTTTTAACTGGAATGCTTTATTAAAAAAAACAATTGTGCAAAAATACGTGCAATCAAATAAACTATAGAACTGTATCATTTACTGTTTTGTGCTTGAAATGTCGCTTACGATAATTAGGCGGCAAGGGCGCCATATTTTGAGCTGTGATAACTGTTAGCTAATCATTGGTTCAAAATGAATGCCTTTCCAAATATTAGGTTGTCAAATATCTCCCTTCCGCCTTTTTGTCTTTTGAATTTTCCGGCTATGTACAAAGCGCTACAGAGCTCGAGCTCTGTATCATGCTCTTAAGTTTGAGCATGGTCCACAAAATTGAAATACATGCCCGAGAAAAAAAGTGTACAAAAACAAATAAATTTGTTTTTCCCTTCTGTAAGATACCTTTAGAAAAATTTAAAAACATTGTCCCTTGATTCACTAGATTACATGTTAATCAGCCTGATAGCTTAAGCCAGCAATAAATTGGTCGTGGTAGCGTGAAATGTTTTGCTTCAAAAAAGAGGAAAAGAAGCCGAAAACTTTGAGTCTCTGAGACTTTTTTCCAGCTAACCTATGCATTTATATCATTTATATCGATTGCTTGATCATACAGTGTTGCATGATTTTAGGTGCCCTATTGTGATTTAAATACGATCGTGACAATTCACTGGGTATTTTCAAATTTATCCACGCCTTAACAGTCACATCTCTGTCGGTGAAAATTCTGAAGCACCTACGTAACAAGTACAATGTCCAATAAGTAAAAAACGTCACATTTTCGTCTGTCATGTCTCAATCGCAACAAAAAGTAAACCGACTCTTTCTGTGCTCCTTTCACTTGCGGTAACTGGAGAATCTTCTTCACACCTCGCAGCACAACGAGGAAAATGGATTTCAGTTTCAGTATTTCAAATTTTGTCACTACAACGTCCGGCGAAGTCACCATCCCAAGTGTTTTTCCTGCTTAAATGATCTGAGCCTAAGGTTCAGATTTCCCTCAGCTCGCTCAAACGCTTCCTCACAGTCATGCATTACTGATTCACCGTCCCACTGCAGTCGCCCGACTCGAAGCAGACATCCGTACCACTGTGTCTGTGGATCACACACAATCCACCGCCTCGCCGGCCAAAAAACTCATAAGGCATGACGTAAGTCTGTCTTTCCATTGGTTCATAGACGCAGTGATATATGGCCCATCCGACACCCCTCCGATATGGCAAGCAAATCCGCGATACTTACTCAACTGACGTCAGAAGAGTAAACAAGAGCTGCGAGTGAGTGGATGCATGTTAGCGATCCTCTTAAGCAGCCGAATGGAAAATCTGAAGTAATCACAAAATTGTTATTTTGGTGTCTCCCTTTTGGTCGGCGTTGCCCAGACCAGGCTCACTTGTCAGGCATGCGGTACGCATTGAAGCCTGAACTGCAGCCTGGCTTCAAAAGTGTATCTAATGGTTAATAACATGCAATTAAAGTGGCTTTCTGCAATCTTCTGTTGGTTGTGCAATGAATAAAACTAATTAACAAGTAAGGTAATTAAAATTTGCATAAATTTGAAAGCTGACTGGAAGCAGCCAGGCAAGCCGAAGTGTTGGGAATCAGAGAAAACACAGTCTAGTGGTGAAATGAACTTGATTGCCGGCTCGGGAAAGGGACTCGTTGTGAAGAAGCCTTGAAGAGATTGAAGGGCTCAATTTGATAATTGATGGACCTTAAAATTTAGTTATTAGGCTCGATTTAGTAGCTAATGGGCTTTAAAATTTGGGTAGTAAATGTACTTGAGTCTATTTTGAAAGATGATTGGAAGTGAGTCAATAAGAGCGAACTGCAGTAAACATGTTCCATAGTTTCACTGATCTTAAAAGGAAATAGGAAGTGTGGTTACAGGCATCAAAGACGACTACGAGCCATTTTTTCCTTTGTTTGTTTTTTAGCAAACAGTTTTCATCACACGACTGCTTTGTATTTCTTGATTTAGAAAAATTTTAAGATTTAAAAAAATACAGTGAGACAAAAAATTTGACCTAGTTCTACAAGTAACACACAAAATTCTAATTATGAATGAATAATAAAAGTTGGCTTAGAAAACCGTGCAGAAGTTAAAAAAATGCAGATCGTAAACCAGAATTAAAAATTTTTTTACTACTCGCTAGATCCAAATCAATTTTGATAATTAAAAAAAAATTAGAGGAAATGATCAAAAAAATGTATGTTCCGCCGTCATTTCCTGAAATAATCGAGAGAATTGTCGCGCCCTCACATCTAAATTATCGTAAGCGACATTTTAAGCAAAAATGAGTTAATGATGCAGTCCGATAGGTCATTCGACTCCGTGTCTTTTTGGATCATTGGCTTTTGAATAAAGAATTCCAGTTAGAAATAACAGAAAAAACTAAATTTATCGTAAACGAATTTTACATTTTTTAGCTCAGACAAAAAACAAAAGAAAAAAACCTCTTCTGTGAAATGCGTATTTCGTCGCTCACGATATTTTTGCGGCTAGGACGCGTTGTTATAAATATGTTTTCTATATTTTATAAAGTCTTTTCATTTTATTAAAAATTCATGTTTGCAGATTTTTTTATTCGTTAGAAAAAAGCGAGCTACCTCTTGACTTGCACATACATTTATATTCTCACCTTAATGAGCCTAATAGATGTTCAGAAGAAAAAATGAAAGTAGCACAAGATCTGACACACATAAATACAGCCTCACAATTTGCTTAAGATAAACAGAGGGTTCGATTTTTGAAAAAAAAAAAACAAGTATTCGCCATACAGACTACACTGTGCTACAAAATATTTCGAAACTCAAACGTATTCAAAATTTTCAAAGCTTCAAACCAAATTATTTACAACAGTCCCAAACCATTTAGCGCCACTGTTACCTGTGGGAAACAAGAAGCACACATCATTTGGCATCCATCAACTTTTCTTTCAGCACATACGCCAAGATACTCCACTTATACAACAGAAAAACTCGGAGGTGCGTAAAGTCAGTCTCTGTAGTCGCTTAAAGCCAACAACAGAGACGCCGTCTTGAGTTACGATATGACATGAGGTGGTACATCCATGTTTGACTTTTCAATTTGTGGTGATCGAGTACATTTTTATCTCTTATTTTCTTTTACTCGTTATGCCTATTTTTTTTTTTTTTCGTCTTTCCATTCTTTATTCGTCTCAGTCGCAGTAGGTGTACACTACAACACATCACGAAAGTCATTTGGTGATTATTAATTTAAAAGAAAAATATATATATTAACGACACTTTTTGAATTCTTAATGGGTGTAGTGGCTGTCTGTTGGATAAGGCAAACTCAATAATTGCGACATAATGCCCAAGCGAGGTTCTTCTTTAATGACATTTACTTAGTATATGACCTAATGGAACAGACAAAAAAGTCGCGTTGTCTCTTCTCTTGGGTGTTTAAAGTCTAATGACTTAAAGGCTGAATGCGACACATGGCGTTATGAAATTTTTAGCGACCGTCTGCATTTATGGTCTGCAATTTATTCATAAAGCGTTTCGCTTTACTTAGATTCAGGTATATGATAGATAAATAAGTATTTAGTATTCCCCACAGACAGACGGGGTTTTGTTGCGAATAAAGACAGTAACCGATTCGTGGTCGCTAATCACTGATGGGTGGGTTTGAGTTTACAAATTTTGTTGCATGATTTGTGAGTGCAAGAGAATAAAATTTTAATTATTTTTCAGTTCAATTATGTTCAAAATTCCAGAACCTTATTTATCGGAATCCGAAAAGAAAGACCAAACGTCCTCTTGTTTGTTCTTGTAATCCAACAACTTCAGAAAAAAAGTACTTAACAAAGAAAATAACCACAACGAAATAGAAATCAATCCAACATTTGCTCTTTACAGAGAAGTGGTGTATTTAGTCGGACGACACTTGAAGCAACAGGCTTTCAGCCAGTCTAGAATGGGGACTTGATTGCTTGACGGCTTGTCCCTTACGACTTCAGCCAGTTTGGTGCATAACTTTTTTTATTTATTATATATTTAAAACTAGCTAAAAATTTGATTAATGAGAGCTAGTAAATATAGCCACGTCTACCTCGGACTGTAGCCAGACCAACAAAGACCTTTGGCTAACGACTTTTTTGTTGTCTAAAAATACGAATAATTTTGAAATTTTAAACTAATTTAAATTAAATTGGCTCAGTTTTTCTTAGGCCTATTTTTGTGACCTAGCAAAGTTTGGAGATACATTTCTTTAAAGAGAAAAGAGGTCCTCATGACCTACAGGATATCTACGGCTATGACAAATTTTATCGATAAACGAGAATATAATGCAGTCTCAATTTTAGATGATTAACGCATCTTATTTATTTTTATGATTTCAGTATATTTTGAACAGAATCGATTAATTTTTGATGGATTAACATGACTTAGTTATATTGAAGAAGCAGTCTTTCAGCATTATTTTTTGTATTCTTAGTTTACTGAGCAGTGACTTTCGTCACAGACTCGCAGAGTCTTTGTGTTACATACAGTTTTTTTAAGTATAAAGATGACATTTTTACGGACGCCATTTAAAAATTAAATAGAATAACCTCTTGCCATATTAAAAAGACTTGCAGATGTCTTATAAACGTTGAACAATAAATTCTTTTATCTGAAAACTTACCTTTTTAGTATAAGTATACTAAAAATTTGCTTTTTAACTCATTACATTAGGCGCTAGGGGCCAGAGCTTAGCTTTTCCTTTTTCGTATGCTTTTCGTTGTTTGTTAACTTATCCAACCAAAAAATTGGTATTTAGTGTCTAAAACTCTGGGTATTTACTAGACAATCGGTAACAACTTTGCTTATGGTGGGTTTGACTTTGCCATTTAAATAAGAATACACGTATTTATAAGCATTGTACAAATCGAAATAGCGCGGTCGGGCGTTGCACTTCGCAGATCGTAATATCGTAAGCCCGACCGACTGGGTCTACTTTCTACTCGATCACAGATATGTGTATAATTTATTTTTATTTACAAACGAAATTTAAATGCGGAAAGGCGATTGATTTTAGTTTCAAAATAAAATTGTTTTCTTACAAAATTTGTTTCAGCGGATGGAAAATTGACTGAACTGATTTAAGGAAAGCAAACGCGTGAGCTTTATATCGACGTTGACATTATTTTTCGATAAGTCGATAAAACGCGTACCAACGTCTGTCAAAGTCCGACCGACCAAACGTGCCGTTGCGATTTGGGCTTTAAGCTTAAGTTTCTATGTCAGTTCGATTTTATATTGGGAGGAGTCCAATAAGTCCTTTATCTAAAGAGATCCTCCAAAAAGGCGCACCGCGTCAACCATAAAATTGACGAGAAATTCCCAAAGTTGTATCACATGTACTTGCTGATCGATAGTTTGACTTACCATTGTGATTTAATTTCAGTCAGTAAACACTAAACTGTCGTTTTGACGAATGCAGTCAAAAAAAAACATGGTTGCCTCAGACCTTCAACACCATTGGAAAAGTGTCTATTTCGCCCGTGTAAAACATCTGCTCTGCATTCCCATAAACACGCACCTAACCATTGTTGTCCGCCAGAGCAGAACTCGAGCTGGAGTTTCATGGAAAATTACAGAATGTCGGCGACTCTTTGACTGTGATCGTCTCTTAAACGTCCTTTCTACAGAATTCGATGGAAACCAAATCCACTCCGCCATGAGCTCCAGAGTAATAAATACATCCAAGCAAGGTCTGCTGCAATCAAGAAGCTCTCATTTGTTTAAACAAACAGCACCATTCACATGCAGAAGTGCATCTTTACTTACAGTTCTCCTCAACAAAAGAACCCTCTCCGGTCCAAAAAGCGGAACACAGAACATAAAATTTACAATTTTACCACGTCTTATGTCATAATGGCTCCTGTTTCCCGCTCGTCGATGTGTGCTGAGGAGATGCAAACACCTCATTTGAAATGAATTTAATTACACAGATGCACCTGTGTCTTCGCGACAACCACACCGTAGAAGGAGAAGAACCCACCGAAACGTAACGAAAATCCCCACACACGAGCTCAGAGAAGGAAAACTTTAAGCCGCCACTGTTTCCCACCCATACGTGTTGGTGGTGTGCCCGGCGAACATTTCAAATCTTCAAAGCGTGGATTTGAGATACGAATTTTTTGTAGGCAGGTTCAGTCTTTCGTTTTGCATTAATAAGACCGCTTGGCTGTAAGTGGAAGTGTCTTCGGGTGTACTTCTGTTTGGCTGCCTTTGCTGTTGTCGTTGTCGTTGCCGTGTCGTGTCGTGTCGTTGTCGCAAGTGAGTAGTGGATTGTAGTTTGATTAACGGGCCTTGCATCTAGGACAGGGAGTCTTTGTTTAAGGAATTCGTCCATAAATCGAAGTCACACTCAGTAAATTCAAACTCAGCGCGAATTCAAATCAGTTGCCAAAAAAGAAAGAAAATAAGTGTGAACTTCACCCCACCATCGGCGGCTTAAAGTTGCTGACAAATTTGTTTTTCGCGTTTCGGTTGTCGTTTGTTAAACTTAAATAAGAGTGGGCATGTTTACGTGTTCTCTGTGTGTGTGTGAATTTCCGGTAGAATTTTCGTCGAATCAAAGCCAAAAAATATAAAATGATTTCAAATTGCGAAACGTGAATAAAATTCGTGAGTGAGTTTCGTCGTCCGGGGCCGGTCAGGGTTAGAATTTCCTCCGAGTGAACACTTCCAGTGGGCTGTCTTCCAAGAAAAGACACACAATTGTTTGCGGTGATAGAATCAACACAACGGAGTACAATCGGTTATTAGAGCGGCGCGTCGCCTAGTTTTGCGTTTCCTTTGTTCGGGTGAATTCGGTCAGTTCGACGACACAGAGCGTCGTCACTCATCATCACTCATCGGTCTCAAGTTCTAAAGCCTACCTTTGAATACTGCCATGGCTTTGTGAATTACCGCGGAAAATTGTTTTTGTGAAACGCTTTCAGGTGTCGGACATCACCGGAGAAACTCACCGTACGCACACACACGCCCAATCAATGCAAGAAAATGAAAAGTTCTGCTATCCGTATAAGCGTTGCAAGATCTGCCCAAAGATGGAGATACCGACAGCAAAGTATCTAGCGGATTATCTCTACGTTGTTCATGAGGATGTGCCATTTAGATACTACGGAAAGGTGAGTGCCAGGTGACAAAACCGCTACAAAGCATTGCTGAAGCTAAAAGTGATCCTATTATCGGCGGTGTTCGTTGACTCTCGTCGGCGTTTTTGAGTTTGTCGAACTTTTCTGCATCGGCATCGTGTCGGCTTGTTGTTGTTTGCTTTGTGGTTTTATTTTTTAATTACTTTGCATTCTGTAGCGGCGAATATGCAAAAAAAAAAAATAAAAAATAAAAATATCGTCGGCTCAAGTGATCGATAAAACGTAAAACGAAAAACAAAGATGTGCACGGATATGTGATTAATGAACTTGTCCGATGATGGCAGCGTGTTTCGCTTTCTTCGCACGATCTTTTAAGTCTGTGTTGTGTGTTTATTGACGTCGGTAATTTACATTTTTAGCTTTTACTTTCGATTAAAGGAGAGGAGATCTTCTAGTGGGGTGCTAATGATCGGAACGTGGCTAAGTAGTAGAAGGGAATCATAAAGGTCGCTAATTGTCTCTACACGATACGAGTGCGGAGATAGTATGTATGAGGGGGTGAGTTACATATCTGCCTCGTTACCGCATGACTGTCTTGGAGACGCAAATGCCGGACGGTTGGCTGTTGGCGTTATGAAACTGCAATGTTGACCTATTTGTATTTTTTTTTAAATTAAAATCAAAGCAATTCAGTGGATGTTGTAAGTGGATAAATTCCTATGCACACGCACTGAAACAATTAGTCACTTGCATGTGACACGCAGCCGACGCACCAAAGTCGCTTTGGGTAACTTCAAATGACTTACTAAGCGATTACTTTACAAGTTGCAGTGCTTGTGGAATATACTTTACCTGATGGTGCTGTGTTATGCATTCAGTTTTGTCCCAATGCTAGGCTCAGGGGACGCCAACAGTGTTTGTATATGCAACTATTTGACTATTTGTAAAACATTTTAGAACTTTATACTTTTCTTTCTTCCTTCTTGATGTTGAATTACATAATATATCCATAGTTCTTTTTTCGTTTGCTTGTTTTATTTACAAAATTGTATGACAATTTTGAAAAACAGAAACTTTTAGTGGCGTACGGTGTCTTATTGCATAAAATACGTTCATTTAAAAGGTTTTGTAGTGATAAATGCCTACTAATTGCGAACTAATTGCCTATACTACCAAATTGCAATTTACCACAAAATAACAATTAAAGAACTGAAAGTTGTATTCATTATACACAATAAGTAGATAAATTGTTGCATCTTTTCTGATAGAACTTAGAAAATTGTTACCATTTCCGAAATTTTGTTAATATTTGGTTTCAATGAAGGCGTGGTTCTTTTCTGGCTGAAATAATCACTTGAAATTTTTGGATGAACTAAATCTTCACTTTACCTAAATTGTTTTGCGACTCTTTCTTTCTTATTAATCAATCTACTGACGACGACAATAAGACAAACTCTTTTCTTCAGTTCGTCTTAAGTCGATAAATGTCAAGTTTTTTTACTTTTAAACTAAAACTTAGAAAAGGTATATCATAAAACCGTGTAACTAAGTTTTTAAAAATAAGTTTTTAAAAATGATGAAATGAAATGAAAAAATCTGAATTTTTGTTTTGTTTATGATTGAGGTATGTTAGCAGATTTCTAAAGCATTAAAAGTTTTTCTAAAGTGTCTTTGGTTCAGAATTCTACCGCATATTTATGCACTTTTGTAATCTTAAAAAAAATATTAACGTCGACATCATCCATAATGTTTCTTCAATTTTTAATATCTTACCACGTGCCCAAATACAAAAAAATATTGGTCATCCTATAAACATTGAAACATGCAGAGATTTTCGGGGTTGTCTTGTATGTCTTTCAGATTTTTGTCTTATTGGGCCCTATGCGTAATCCCTCATGATATTTGTTTCCCATTTGTTATTGGACGATACCTTTTACCGTGCTATTTACTAGTTCTCTTCATATTTTCACTGTAAACATTTTAATTAATAACATTAGAACGGGTTTTTCCACTTTCAGAACATAATTTTGTTCTCTATTTCATAGAAAGCCTTCATCCAGCATTTTGGAGTCAAAGCTCCAACCATACTTTTGGAATTACAACACCAATACAGCAAGCGTTTTAATTTTTCAGTTCGAGATTTTTTGCAACCAAAGTGTTGTACTTTGGTTGCAAAAACAAGCACATAACAGTAGCATTGCCTTATTATTGAGGTCCGCACTCTTTTTTTCTCGTTATCAATAATTTAGTCACATTTATTGCCGATGTAAAAGGATAAGTTTATTCTGTTTGCATTTCACATTTCGCAATAGCGTTCCCGTAAACTTAACAGTTAGGATGAATGAATGATCAAAGTGTGCTTGACTAATTACAAGCAAGCAGAAACTACTAAGAAATTGACATAAACAAATTTTTGTTACACGATGTAATTCAAACAAGTTTTCGGTGGGAATCAAAATGTTTCAGAAGGAAAATATGAAGACAACATTAGAATTCTATGATTTCTTAAAATTGCTAGAGAATTCTAGCTATTGAAATAAATGCAAGATCAAAAAAAAGGGAAGACTTATTAACTCAATCCGATTGTGTCAGTGAATGACAACGACAATTTGTATAAGCAGTTGAAATGAATAACACCGTGAAAGTTTCATCAACCATACTTTGTTGTGATTCATTCAAAAAGAACTTTTACCTTTTGTTTTGTTGGATTATATAGAGAAACCATTTACTATCTCCATTAATTTCTCTATTGTGTCGTTAAATGAATTCAATTACCTTGTGATGGACTGATCAGCTTTTTCTTCAGAAAGCACGTAAGGGATTTTGCTCAGCTCACTTTGCTGCAATGCTCGTGGGATCTAAAAACGATTAGATCCCACCAAAAGTTCATAGACTTAAAATGACAAATGTGTTATATTGGGAGGAGTCCAATAAGTCTTTTATTTGAAGAAATGCTCCAAAACAAATGTAACAGGCGAGGTGGTATTTGGTTGGCCATTTAAATTTTGAATGGTTAAACAAGTTACTCTAACTTTGAAAGGAGTTTGACAAAGGTTTGAATATCCAGAAGAGGAAAATTAAATATCGATTTGTAATAACACACTTGCCCTATCCTAATTTAATGTCAGTCTCTGTAATAACTACAATGTACAATTTTAAAGCACGCGGCTTATCGGCTTTGAGGCAATTTGAGGACTCTAAAAGAGGCATAACGCTTGATATCAGATTCACTGAGAAATCTCACCATTATGGACGCGCGACTTTGGCATTTTCTACAGGATTTTAACCATTTTTTGTAATACTCGTCCATAAGACGACAGAAAATTAATTGAAATTCTAAAACGTTTTACGTTTAGGATGAAAAATTTAACTAAACGTTTAAATTTAACTTAAAACGTTGCATTGCAGTAAATATTTCTTGTCAGTGCAAGATCAACAAAAGAGGGATTTACTAAGTTGCAATATTTGTTAAGAAAACTACAACGATGATAAAGGAATGAAATTAATACTGAATTCTTTTCACGTGCCCGTATTGGGGCCTTTCGTTTTCTATGGCATAAGTACTTTGTCCACGTAGCTGTGCCTTAAGGGTTAATTCCATAGCTTCGTCTGAAAGAGTTGAGTATATTTCGTTGAGAATTTGCATGGTTCTCTAAGAAGGTTACTCCAGATTTTTATAATTTGCTTTTGTGCTTAGTAATAACTAGCGAAGTTCGAGAAGTGCTATCCAAAATCTCTTTTAAAAATTTAGTTAGAACGATTATCGTTTTCAAATGCATAAATTAAATAAATCTAGCGAAAACTGATTTTCCCCAAAAAAAAAAAAACTTCAATAACATGTAAAACACGCCCATCTCTCTAATTTTTTTCTCAAATTCATTAATTGTTTGATGAACTCAAGTACTTAATGTTCATTAAAACACGGCTAATTGCAAGGGCAAACTAATTGCAGAAAGTAAAAGCGTGAAAGGCACTGACGTTAAGTGCCGACATGACGTCCGTCTTGACCGAAGCGGTTATGTGAATGGGAACTCTGGTTGTTCATTTAATTTGTATTGTAAATTTTACTCGGACCCATAATCGTATCACCAGCTCGTGCTTCAGCTTAATTGATTTTATTTTTCTCACGTGGGAAGTGCGGGTAGAGAGGTTCTCAATCAAACTACTGCCATATATGTACATGCTTCCATAACATGATACCTACGGTATGCAAATGAACTCAGCTTGGGTTGTTTTAAATGAAATTAATTTTTGCTGGATAAAGTTAATTAGATGTCGGAGTTGTTTAACAATGAAAACAGTTAGGCGAAGTTAACACTCGTCTCCACATATGGGGTTTAGAATGGAGTCTTGATTGGGACGGGAGATGATTTTGCAGTTCAGACGCCAGATTGCATGAGATGAGTTGTGAACTTCGTGGTATTACCATACCCGTTCACATGAAGTGAGTTGCGGTGTTAGTTCATTCTGGTTAAACCACTTGCCGATTCGATATCTGGAGCACTTTAACCTCTCCATTGTCTCAATACAACAGAAGAATTCAATTAGAAATATGTTGATTAGAGTCTATTAATCAATCTTAGCTGATGGTAAAGTAGCTTAAACTGAAAAGGGAAGCAAATATTTAAAATTTGAAGGATAACTTCATAATTCTTCATATCTAAAAGGGAAATTTTCCCGACGTTTTGATATTTATAGAGAGCAGGAAAAATAAAAAGAAAATTCGTTCATATTAAAATTAAAAGTTGTTAGTCCTTATTGGACAACTCGTGCAGTGTGCAGTCTGACAGATGTTCAAAGTTTTTGGTATGAAATAGTGCATCTAATAAAATCCCGAATACCTTAATGCCATGGTAAAATGCCTTCGTAGGTATAATTGCCTTGTTAGATGTTTATATAATTTTAAGTTCAAACTTAACATCGCTAAAGATATTCAAAATTTTCTTAAATCGCCAAGCTGTTTCTTTTTAACTAAACTTTTTGTTAACATAAACAAAGAGTCATAACTTTTCTGACTTTTTGTTAACATAAACTACATAAATTTATAAATCAAGTTTCAAATACAATGTTTACACAATGTTGAATTAGCTCCCACTGGCGCAGCGGTTTGATTGTAAATCGGCAGGACTATTCCTCTACCAAATTTCAATCGAGCCTGGAGAAAAAAGTAAGAATGTCTACGGCCTCATATTTTGCTAGCGTCTAATAGTCCTCCAATCCTGCTATGAAGCAATCTGTCGTTTGATACTGGCAACAAACAACAGTAGGTCCTCTCTGTCAAAAAATAGAAATATGAAAAAGTCAACTGCAAATGAGATTGTCTCGGGGACCTATTTATGATGAGCCGTTTATGAACGCATATAACAAGCATAAAAGCTTTGTGACAAGTTAACTAGAAATTGAATACGAGTACAACATTGAATTGTAACCAAATATAGCGTAGTTCGCTCTATTGAGTCTTGCTAGCTATTACAAACAGTTTTTGCAGACCATTTCTTTCATTTTTGAGGAGAAAGATTGAATTGCTTGAAGGCTTGGCACATAGTTGGAAGTTACTTTTCTTGATTTGTTCTCTACTAGATCTGTTCAGCATCGTCAGCATCTATGGCTTGTAGCATCAGAAGCTTATCTTTTTGAATTCCCTGAAACATTTCAGGTTTTGAATAAGGTCAATGTCAGCCACTTGCTTTCCGGTAAAACTTTCTGACTAAATATTTGCGTTCTCATTCTTGCTATGCTTCATGTTTGACTAGACTTTAGTCGTTCAATAAATCCGAAAAAAATTACTTCTTGACAGAAGTACAATATTTTATGCAAATCAAAATAATTTATAGAATTATTTAATATACTTTTGGATTCAACAGTGAATATGAATGAAATCTTAATGGTTAATTTATTTTGAAATTAATTCAATACTAATGTCAAAGTATCGGTTGACACAAATCGTGACACAATTGAGGTGTTCTGAAGCAGAGCAAGAAATCAAAACAAACAAATTTATTTGGAAACAATTTGCCCCGTGTGAAGTCAAGAAATGGTCAGGAGTGGAAACATTTGATCTCCGGTTGGACAAGTTAATGGAACTGAACAATTCATCAAGGTCTTAGAACTCATTCTTAGTTTGACTTAGTTTAATAACTCATAACTATTTTTTTCAAATCGTTGATTTGATAAGTTGTGGCAACAGTTTTGAGTGTTTCGCTTGCCCAACACGCCAATGAATTTTTCATACCCGCTCCTGAATGAAATAAATTATTCGATTCATTTACCACAAACATCAGTGAAACTACTTTAAGCATCATAGATTTATTTATCAGTTAAATTGTGCAGTGTGTTTTGTGTTTAGAGACGATTACTTAACAAGAAACCACTTACGTTTCGTAAATATTTGCTCCCATACGTGAAACTGGTCTCTCTCTCTGTCTCGGCAAGGAGATACAGCAGCGTTCAATTAGGAAACGTGAATTTTTTCTTTCTTTTTTCTAAAACACACATGTCGCAAATTGGGTGAAGGTAATAGAGTCTTTAGTCAATCCATTTGATTGCCTTGAGCAACTTAGTTGAAGGTGTACACCAAAATTGTTAAATTAATTTGTCTTTTTTTTTGGGCTTTGCAAAAAAGGGCAATGTAATTAAATTTTGTTTAGTTTTGAAACTGGTTTTGATTAATTCATTACATTAATTCATTTTATTTCTTTCTTTTTGCAGACAAAATGCTCGGTATTTCGAGGTCTTGTGCTTTGCATTTGCCTCAATGTCTCGTATGCGAATATTGTTCGGTTTCCGCGGGAGCTAGATAGATACGGCTCAGCGTATCTGATACCATATTTAGTTCTACTTTTTCTAGTCGGTCTCCCAACAATTTTATTGGAGATTTCAATTGGTCAGTTCTTGGGACAGGGAGCGGCACATACATGGCGATCTTCTCCTATTTTTAAAGGTAAGTTTTACATTTTCAAACATTTTTCAATTTCAATTCAAAATTTTAATATTTTGGATTTTTTTTGAGAAATTTGTTGGTTGGTATTGTAGGCCTTTACGTATTTAAGCAAAGTACATTATTGTTATTTTTAAGCTGGTTGATGAACCTCTTATTTTTTTGTTTGATGTTCTTTATTCTCAATAATTCTGTTTACATTAATTATATTACAATTCAACTTTATAAACACAAGTTTGGAAGTAGTTAGTGACAATTACATTTAGTTAATTAAACAGAAGTAGTGCCACTCAGAGTCTTTAACACAGAAGAAGTTAGAAGTTACTCCATGTCAGCTTTTCGGCCAAGCAGTTAAACTTTAATCTAGCTCGATCTACATGATTGTGAATTTCTCTTTACGTTAACTCAAATTTTTCGATATTCATTGTTAAATTTAAAGAAAATTCCTTAATGTTAGTTTATCAATTTAATTGAATTTAAATAATTATAATAATAAAAAGAAAATTAAAGTAAGTTCAAATACGTAATATTATACAAACTATTTACTTCTTTATGTCTCACTCGTTCGACTCGTGTCCAGATAAATTACAATCGATATTCACTTTCATAGAATGATGAGAGCATCGCGCATACTTGTGACATCAAACTAATTGTTCACTTCATAGCAATAAATAATCGAATTAGTATTTAATGAATAATGGAGTGGTTTATTAATTACAGTCAATTAAATCAATTTCAGTTGAATTTCACATGATTTTTGCTCTAAAAAAATAATTTTTTAGTGATCATATGTGTCTAGTTTAGTTTAGTTTATTTCATGTTTTAGTTTTACAGACCATATTAGTTTCCCTCCAAAGCAAAGTGCTTATCTGCAATTTCAATATAATTTAAAAGTAAAAAGAAAGTTACTTTAAATTTTTACATTCTTAGAACAAACATAACTGATAAAGAATTACAAAAAAGTAAGGTAGGAATGAAGGTAAAGGTTAAAATAATACAGATTTAGGTATACAATATTAAATCACAGAATACAATTGAATTAGGTGTTTTTTTTTTATATATTTTTTTCCTTTTTTTAAAGTTTTGGATACATTTTATGTAGTTAAGAAGTGCGTTATATAGTTTTGGCACTACATACTGGAGTTTTCGATCGCCGTAGGTGTTGTAGGTTTCTCCAGCATACCCTGGGCACGTCTTCTTGTGTTGATTTGGTGTGGTAGAGGTATGGTAGAGGTAGAGATAAAGTCATCCAGGAGATTGCTTTCACTAAAAATACAAGCAAAATAATGCTAGGAAAATTTTGGGGGTGGTTCTTATGTTTTCTTGGTCAGGTTTTATATTTTTAAGCTGTTTTAGATACTTTTTAAAATAAATTGCGATATTGTTAAGCTGCAGCTTCGGCAGCAAAATCATTTATAAAGCAAATTACCAGAAGGTAATTGCAAGAGCAGGCATTTTAGGTTATGTTAAATTAGAGTGGTGAATGTTTGGACAAAATACAGACTCTTCGTGGATCAAATAGCTGCTTTAAACTCAGTAAATACAAGGTATTATACTTCCACTGATCACTTTGGCTGGTGGTCATATACACTTCAACTTTCGATATATAGTGAATCTGAGAAATAGAGTTTGAAAGAGTTCCTTAGTTTTCATGCATACTTTGTTTCATTCTAAGCAATGTAATACGCCTTTCCATGTTATAATAATAGACAGCAGAATCTGCTGCAGTTCCATTTCAGACTTAATAGCCTACCATCAATTTTGTTGTAGATGTGTCGTCGTGTTGTTGTATTGTTTTAAGACTGCTTCCGACTTGACTTGACTTGTGCTACTGTCGACGATTGTGTAGTTGCAGATATTAGTAATGATGGTGGCTGCCTTTTTAATAGCTCCTTTTATCCTATTGTGAGTACCATGTTGTGGAGATGCCTTAAAAATAAAACTTTAAATGGCATAAAGTATGTAGAACACTGCAAATGGACTACAATTTTTTTATTTTTTTTTTGCTCCACACCATTGAGCATTTTTTTATCAAGTTGCATTGAAAGGACAAGTTAGTCCAAATTAAAGTTGATGAAATTGTGGAAAGGAAGTGATCTAAATAAATCCAGAACAGTATGATTTCAAGCGCTAAGTCGACTTGTCATTAAGTGAGTGAGAGCTTGTTTAATTTTAAAACGAAATCAAATGCACGCAACCTCATCTTACACTTCAGATGTGTTAAGCATAACTAGAGATTTTTTAAAATACGGATTTTCAATAGCAAAATATTCATTTTTTGAATTACCTTTAATTAACCTTATGTCTTCTGAAATATAGAAACATTCAAATCAAAATTAGATGAGAATAGGTACTTAAGTTAATTAAACTCAACAACAAACCAAATTCAAATTTATAATATTGCAAAACTCACTCATAAACGTCTTTTTCCAGGAGCCTGTATAGTCAGCAGATTTGCATCGTGGTTGGCATCGATATGGATATCTCTCCAGGCAGTCATTTCCCTGGCGTACATTGGCATGTTCATTTTCAAATCACTGCCTTTCAACGAGTGCGTGGGCGACATTAAATTAGCTTTAGTAAGTATCATTCTCCACCTCAACACAACGTCTTTCTAATTCCCTTTCTTTTAGAACGGATACAAAGTGGTTGGTAACAATGGAGTCGAGTGCATCCAGAAGACATTCCTCACGCCCTTCTGGGAAAACCCACTTTACTTCGGACTCTTGGCAATCGGGCTCATCTTCATTTGGATGACCGTCATGTTTTGGTGAGCACACATGACAGAGTGTCAGTCTATTTCACTAACTCTTTCCCATATTTGCAGCACGCACAACGCTAAGGTTTACCGACGCATATCGTTCTTCTTTGGGCTGATTGGCTTCGCTCTGTTGTGCTCGTTAACGAGTTGGGAGGTGCATTCGTCGCTGGAGCGCCAGTACTTCCCCGAGTTGTGGCCATTCAAAGAGTCACTGTTGATGGACAGCAATATTTGGTTCAACGCGCTGGTTCAAGTCATCTACGCCACAAACATCGGGTTTGGGGCACTGCCCGTGGTGACGGGAAAATTCCTCTACAAAGGCGACGCTGTGCGCACGTCTGTCGTCTACCTCTGCTTCAATCTACTCATCAACGCGATTGCTGTAACTCTTTTCATGGTTCAATTCGACAACCTGGCGTCAAGAAGCTTGAGCAACTTGGACGCCCTAAAACCACTGACCGCGATTTATGATCGCGTACTAAACGAACCGAACGACCTGATTGCCAAACTGATTCCCTGCCTAATTTACGCGCTGATTGTAATCTCAGCGATCGTATCGATCACTGTTGCGATTTACACATCAACGCGGCTCGTTCCCCGCCATCCGAACTATGTGATCAGCTTGATCGGCTTCGTGGTCGCCGTCGTCTCCCTGGCAGCGCCCAAGTTCATCATTCCCCGCATCCTGGACTCCAGGATCGTTGGCACGCTCGTCATAACAGCGCTGATCTTCGACCTGATCGCAACCACGTGGATTTACGGAGCGAAGAACATTTACACTGATCTCGAGTTTTCCATTGGGCGACCTATATTCAAGGGCTGGGTGTACCTCTGGTGTTTGGGCCCAGCGTTCCTCACCGGTGTCCTCGTTTGGTGGTGCGCCGACGACGACCAGGGTGACCTCTTGGCCAAATACATGCCCCGCTGGGCTCCCATACTCTTCGTCATCGCAGTCATTTTGATCATAGCTTGCATAGAGATCTTCAAACAGGTGGACTACAATTTCTTTGGGATGATCTGCGAGGCTGCAAAGCCGGCGAAGGAGTGGGGTCCAGCCGATCCATTGGCACGGCACGCCTGGAAACAGTGGCGCTCAGTCTGTCAGGACACAGGCAGGAAAGACTTCACGCTCCGCCGCAGGGGCACTCGCGACTACACACACTCCATCAAGAAGGGTCAGTACTCCACGTCGAAGTACGGAACCAACAACTGGAAGTCGTCGACGCCAGGCAACAGCTCGCCCAACTACAGCGGCTCCGTGTTTGGCGACTCTGCGATCGAGGAGGACATCAGCGTAGATAAGTACCCCGGAATAAACCAGCAGTTCACAGCGTTCCAAGGCAGCGACGGTAAATCGCTGCGCTACTCGAACAGATCCCGACAACCGATATCGCGGAATACCCAGCCGAGCGTCAACACGCCCGCCAATGCCCTAACGGAGCGACACAAGGAGGTTGTATACATCCGACGGATATCGAACGGGGATGGCAACACCCACTCGACGAGAATCGAGATAACACCCTCGAAAGAGTCAATCACGTACGGTACACGGAACCCGATGGGACGGACCTCCAACCAAAGCTACAGCATTCCAAATCGAACGAGCGTCAGCACGGGCAACAGGCACATACTGCAGGCGAACGGGCAAGCGCCCGGTCTGTCCGACATGACCACGGGGAGCGGCGACCACAACGGCTGGCGGAAGTTCGCAGTCAACGCCGAGGAGTACTCCACGGAGTTGTGATTGTGACGATTTATGCAAAAGACTTATATCTCGGTTGGAAGATGTCAGGCGATCGCCTAGCGGCAACGCCAAGTTCATTTCAACGTGTAAATATAATAATTATAATAATTATTTCTTTTTAATTGTAGAGAAAGGATAAAGAAACAATCAAATTAATGACTTATTTATGTTAATCCGTTAAGCAAGTTCACTAGATCTTAAGAAAAGTTTTTTTTCTCTTTTGTAAATATTGTTAGTAAATATCTGAACAATGGAAAATAAAATTATTGATTTAATGTGAAGAGTATTTCGAGATTTATCAATATTGATGTGAAGAACAGTGGCTAATGTTTTATGATTTTTGTTAGTAGGCAGAATAATAAGTTGTTTGCTTTTTGCCAGATACAGTTTGACTTGTGATGAAAACGAGTCCTCTGTCGAGTCAAACAAAAATCTAAGATCTGGAATATATTCCACGGGGAGACGATGCAGCAGTCTAGTTAACTCCACGAATTGTTTAGTCGCTGACAGCATACAATGAAGAACATGGAAGATAACTTTCTTCCTTAAAAACCTAATAAAAATAAAAAAAAGTTGAGTAGTGAATATTTTGCTGAATATTTGACAAAGAAATAGAAAATAGAAGACCCTTCGGATAGATACAAAAAGTCTGCGACCAAAGTTCAAAGTTATATTACTTGCCAGACGAGACTTATGCTTGTCTCTTAATTTTGTATCAAAGTTTATTTCCGACCTGCCTTCAAAAGACCATGCCTAAATTTCAAATTTTGATTTTGCTAAAAACGCACCAATAATTTCTTAAATGGCCTAAGGCATTTAATTTTATTTCTAACAAACGCCCCTCATTCTCCATAGTGTTCAGTTAAAAAAAAATAAATTAAATTAAACTAATTTCAATTTGATTTTTAAAAATATTCGGATTGAAATTAGCAAGTTAAGGCCCTTTGTTACCTAGCAGTAAAATGACATTTATCCTCTGCTTTTACTAATCTATTACAAAATCGAGAACCTAAGGGTAAACTGAATACTTAATCCAGAGTCCTATTGTCCATATGAAGTCGTCAAACAGACTGATGTCAATAGAACATAATGATGACAATTAAAATATTGTGGATTAATTTTCTAAAAGTCTCATCCAATTTTTAAAAAGTTTCATCAGTTTTGCATCCAATTATATTGGCTGTTCTATTACAAGTTTAACCCTACACTGCACAGTGTAGCAGATCTGATGCAACTCAATTCTTACTTCTTTCATAAACTATGGATCAACATTTTACTCTTTTAAGCTTTGTAGATGATTTGTTTGATATATTTTGAACAGAATAATCATGCCAATTTTTTTATTATTATTTTGGTATTTGCAGCAATAAATTATATAAAAAAATTTTTAGTAAAAAAAAAAGTCGCACAGTGTAGGATTAAGCAGAAATTAAATACTTTTCTTATATTTCCAACGGGCTTTATTACACCCATATATATATGCCGTTTTTCTTAATAATTTTTGTCATTTCTTGGGTAAAGCTATTATTACAACTGTACAGAACTCGCAGATTTTTTAACGAAAAACTTAAACAAATGCGCTTCCTATGCCTCTATCGAATTTAATCCTACACCATTAAGAGAATTCTGCAGAGATCAAAACAAAAAATAATCTGAAGGTGTAGGGTCTGGGCTATAAGGTGGGTGCATTAAAACTTCCCAGCTAAGCTCTTTTAGTTTCTGTCGGGTCATAAAAAATGTAGAAAGCGCTGTTATAAGGGAACACAACACCTTTTCTATTGATTAATTCTGTCAATTGTTTCACCAAGTTGTACAAGTTCACAAAGCACAAGGCACAGCATTACCTTTCTTTATTTCAATCGTAGCTTTGCTACCGTTTGCGATGTTTCATCTTTCTTCGTTCGTAACCTTTTTTGCACATTATTATCGTACATGATCCACTTTTCAAGGCCCAGAATTATTCGCTTCAGAAAGAAGGGTTCGAAATCGTCAAGTCTTAGTGAATCACAAATTTAAATTCGATCCATTAAATTGTTCACTATTAATTCATGTGTTAACTAATCATCGAGATTCTTTGTGTTTCCAGCTTTCTTTTAATGATTATTATTTGGTGATGAATATCTAGTTCCGTAGCAATGCCCACACTGTTCATGTGCCGGTCTTACTTAATTTTTTCCATGATTTCTATTATTTTTTCAGTGATTTGTCGACTAGATCGAGACGCATCCTTATCACCAAAATTGTTAGATTGAAAATAAGCCAACCAATTCGCTTTTATTTTTCTATGTATAGCATCGTCTCCGTAAACTTCACTAATTTCTTCAGCAGCCTGCTACTCTCTTTCTCTCCTACCTTTTCGATAATAGAAAAGCAAAATATAAGTTCCAAGTTACGAATTTTTACTCAACTTTAAACGTGTGTAAATAACCTTTCACGGAAAATTGCGATTTAAAAAAATGTTTTCTAACAAAATGAAGCTAAAGGTGTCACCGCTCACATAAGTAGTATTGTCAGATGCAATTAATATTATCAGAGATATTACAGCTTAGAGTCATATACCGATAATTTCTTACCGAACTTTTTGAATATTTTTCTGACCTTTTTGACACAATCAATTGCAATAACACAGAAAGACTAATTTCTGGAAATACAATTTTGTCAACCATTTTCTTGAATATAACGAACTTTCTTCACTATATTTTTTTTCTTAGGATATTCTTATGCTAGTAATTTATAGATCACATTTATAAGTTGACTTATACCTTTTTGAGTAGAGTCGTTGATTGATTATTTGTAAAATCAAATGTAAAATCATCATCCATTGCTGTAGTCGAATGACCTTTTACGATGTTACTTAATTTTTAAATTATTTATCACCCATTGAAGTTATTTGGAAAAAGGTTAAATGATCTTGATCTCTTAGTTTTTAAGACAAATTTGTATGCTTATAGACTCAAATATTTGTTAGTAAATTTAAAAAGCGGGCTGCATATAAGTCGGCTACTGCCTTGAAAACTAAGAATCGCTGACAACGATCTGATTTACGTTTTATAAAAAATAAAATATTTCAATTTAAAATTACACAACGGCTAATGGCAAGAAAGGCAACGACCTAAGAACACGTCCCAACGTCTTGACGCAATAATCCTGTAAAAAAAATTGGAATTCAATCAAGTTTTTGAGAACACGTTTCAAAGTTTATACTAATTGATGCTTTCAACAAATTGAATCTATATCATTAATATATATAATAGTACACAGTATTAACAGTAATAAAATTAATAAAACGCAGCCCAGTTCCAAATACATGGTTCATTACTTTACTGGTCAGAAATATATCCGGTAACTCGGCACCGTGATGATGTCAATATGCAACTTGTTTAACTCGCAATTCGTGTCTGATGATAAAGTGTACCGAAAGACAGATAAAGATGTTTTGACTTCGTACCATCGAAATTCATACATGAAATGTCAATTCAGTATGCAACAGGTTAAGATCGGTTCTAAATTGCGTCACTTTTAAATTATTTCTTTTTAGATTTTATCTGATGACCCCTGCTATGGAAAAAACAAGAAACTTAATAATTGATCAGTGGGGTGGTATTCATAATTTTTAACAAAACGAAAGATCTCATCTCATTTTGTCCCTATAGTTGTGAACCAGTTGAGTTTCTGAACAGACAACAAAAATAGAAAACAATTCTTACTTCATTTAAATTGATTTATTGTTAAAAGTAGTTTATGCAGTAATAAAGCCCCATGTCGAGTAAAAATAAGCAATAAAACAAACATCCGTGAGGATTTGTTCTCTCGTTATATGAAATCAAATTTATCTTTAGTGTAGAATGACTTCCGCAAGAGGAATTTGTAAATTCCATCGAAATTCCATAATTAATTGCAACATCTTTAATCACAACTATATCATTCATAAAGAGCGTAAGATTGTAGTCATCAAAAAAGCTGTCTAGTAAAATGCATGCCTAATTCAGTGGATGTCAAGTATAAGGCGGGTTTCGAACATATACTGGTTATTTGTGACGACGATATCTGCTATTAAGCATCCTAATGGGCCGTAAAGTTGTGTTAATGTGTAATTCTATTAATTTTTTCTATAAACATTTATTTTTTTTTGCAGTAATCAGCTTATTTCCGTCTCCAAATAGTTTTAAAGAATGAAACTGAAAATAATGTTTAACAAATAGAGGAAATTGGTTTTGATACATCAAATAAAATAAAAGCCATGAAGGCAAAAACAGTATGGTAACCAAATAAAATAAAAGAAATAATGTTGAGATAATACAAGATCTTGTCTAGTTTAGTTTGGCTTAAATGTTTGGTTTTAGCAATGACCAATGCTGAGTAGTAAAAGAAAAATATATAAAGCGAACAGCGGAATTCTGTTCAGTATTAAAATGAAATAAAAAATACTTGTTTTAACGAAAAACGAAAATGTCCGCTGAAATGTATCGCCAAATTAGAGCGATGATCTAGGTATCAAGCTGACGTTGACATTCTATCACTTTGATTCAGTTGGTTCTTTTGAGGATCGTAGACCCAAGCGCCTATAGTTCAAAATCTATCCAATTCTCCTACACACTTTCATACACTGGAATGCACCACCAACGTTCCCTACCGAACTGGGGTTTTTCACAGTGTTGCTTACTGCTTACTGAGATGTTCGCCTATGATTTGGCTATCATTGCCATTGTTGAAGCATCGACTTTACATCGACTAGATATCAGTTACATGCATACAGTGCTCCACAAAAGTTTGCGTACGATAAAGAAATTTGGCGCAAAAGGGCGGTTATTCCCAAACCATATGTGACAATTTGTTTTGAAAGGCATATTTGAAAAGAGCTTTATTCAAAGCTTCAGAATTTACCAAAATTAGTTCAATACTGTTATCCATTCAAAAGTTATAACAAAATCAACAACCAATATTGCCAAAATCAATCCACAAAAGTTTGCCACCTATGGTTTGAGAATAACAGACCTTTTGCGCCAAATTTCTTTATCGTACGCAAACTTTTGTGTAGCACTGTACATACATATGGCTGCGTAACAGCCTGTTGAGGACATAACTTTTTTTCGCATCAGTTAGTGATGCCAAAAATGAGGTTTGGCAAACACTGACAAATGACACTCTAGCCAAGATGGGAGCACACACAGACTCCGTTCATAAGACATTTCTCTATTTTTGAATTCAATAATACAGACACAAATCATCACACAAAGAACTAGATTATTAAACAAAATAACCAATTCTAGAATAACCACGAAGGCGTCAAACACTCCAGAAAGTTCATGAACCCCAAACGATTTAAAAGAAGGAAAACCTGGGAGTACAATGTAGAACGCTTACAGGGCACGGTACACTCAATTACCGCCTTCATAAGATGGGTCTCTCTATATGTAGACACTGTGCCCAGGCTAAGGAAACCATGAAACACATACTAACCATCTGCCCAAGTCTGGACTACATCAGATTCAAAATAATAAAAAAAAAATAATAACCCACAAACCTGACAGGGACCGACTTCAACGATCATCTAGTCATCTAGGACTATTATCAAATTTATGAAGGCAGCACTAATATCCTAGATCAAAAAAGGTGGTACAATAGATCCCCTTTTAGGCTTAGTTACACTCCCCATTTCATCAATCAATCAACACTGACAAATAAACATGGCCGCCATACTCTTTCAATATTTACTGTCGTTAGTCATTGAGTCATTGAGCTACTTGTACTGTAACCTAAAAGATCTGTTGTACCCGCTCGTGTGGCTCGTTTAGGGTTGTGTTTCAGACTCATGAATTTCTTAGAGAGTTTAATACCATCATGATTCCTTCAGAGCTGTCTGCCTTATTTGATGGCACAATGACGGAGGTGTGGTCCGTAAAAAATGTATACCACTTAGACCTACTGAAGCCTCACACTAGTTAGAAAAACAAACGGCTTGATTCGATTGAGAACTTATGAATCTGTAGAGGATTCTTTCCTCTACGAACAACGTCTGCACTCATATTTTAGAAATAGGTCCGCTTTCATCTTCCGTCACCCCAATGAGCTTTAGTCTTGTGTTAGTGTATTTAGAGTTTCGTGACATTTCCAGACAACCTTGGAGTTAGGCATACCTACTTAGAGCTTTTATTACAGCCTGACTATTTTGAGAATATAGATATTTTTGTGTTGATTACCTTTATTTCGGTGATGCGGTGTCCGGCCTTATTGATCGCAAATAGTTTTGCCTAAAAAATTGTTGATTCGCAACAGAGAGGAATCTGAAGGCTACATCTTCATCCTTGTGAGGTTATTACAAAATGCAGGCTATACAGTGCAGTGATAAAAGGGCAGATTCACGGTGAGTATGTATCCCACATTAGACAAAAAAAAAATTTTTAATATTTTTATTTCCATGATTTGTACATCTGTCTTACGACACCAAACACCTTTTATAGTAATTTGAAGAAAAAAAAATGGTTAAACTGTGTGACCTTGCCACCATTTGTTATTTGTTGCTGAATTTTGTATGTTAATTACATGTTAACATTCAATGTAATTTTTAATGGAAATCTATCTACTTTTTTCATCTAGAATTTGGAGAATGAGGTCTTGGTCGTCTTCTTTTAACCCTTTCATGACCACGTCCAATTCCAGCCGCAAGAAAAATATTTTTTTTTCGATTCACCAGAAACGAAGATCCCGAACATTCATTTTGCACTAGGATAGATTAAAATGGTCTATCGGGTCTTAGAATACTGTGTTTACTGTGATTACGCCAGAACTTTCGAGTTATCAGTAGATAAAATGCATGTTGTACAGGAACAACACTGGGCATGAAAGGGTTAATCCCCCGTCCTAGAAGCATACAAGAATAGGTGGGGTATGTGGAATAAAATAGAGACCAACGCAAATGCTTTCATTGGACACGTGCAGACCACAAGTTCTTGTCTCATAAAAAGCCAAGAAGTCTAATGAACATGTCCGCTAAATTGTTTTTCAGTTCCGAATAAAACCAGTTGCCGGAACATTTATGCAATAAATAACCAATTTAACGAAACCTGTCACACTCACCTAAAAAGTAATCTACGAATCGTTCTAGAGTAGATTAATATAAGCACTTAAAGCTGTCCACTTGGACTGCCACGTTCCATAATTACTTTGAACTTTATGTTCAGACCATAAATAAAACCAAACTCGTTGTTTCAACTCCAAGTGATCATTTTGTTGTTCCCAATTTATTCAGGATGTAAAATTCGAAAATGACAAACGAGTCGAAATTCAGGTGTATGCACTATGGACAATTAAGACTAATTAACATCTACTTCTGTCGGTTTCGAAGAAGAATTGGGCAATAAATAATCCAAAGCCTGTAGCATATGTGACAAAAAACAAAAACCATAAATATCTTCCGTTTCTTTTTTCTGATGACCCCACACTCACTCTATCACGGTATAAAATATTTTTGTATCTTTCTGTGGTAAGGCATGGATAGGCCAAGCTAGTGAAGAATTTCTGGTTTTCTTTTTCCAACAAAGTTTTTCATTATCACTTCTCAAGGTCGCGGTCTTAGGTATGGCTATCTTTGGGTGTGCGTTTGCTTTGCGTTTTTTTTTTTTTTTTGTATTCAAATTAATTTTGATGGACAGATTCAGAGAGATACAAAAGTGTGTGATGGTGCCTTTCTTCATGTTTTATTGTTGTTTCAAATATGTATACCGACATGGGTAGAAATGAAACATTTATCTCAATCGAGCCTCTATAAGGAAATTAATCAGTCACAAGCTTGGAAACTAGTCGTCCGGTTCACCTCGGCCAAATCTCGCAATTATCTGTTATAACTAAAACTGACGGGGATTTTTTTTCTCTCGAATTTGGATCTGGGTGAGCGGTTTTGCTACTGATGAAGATGCAACGTCGAGAGACTCCATTCTTTGTAGACGTTTCCGCTACTGGTTATGATTTTGAGTGTGCCCTACTTTTGGATCAAATTTTGAAAATTAATTTTTAATTTATCAATTTGTATGGATGGGGTTACAGGTTAACCGCAAGCCCACGCCTATCGTGTTGGCTCGTGTTGAAATGTGTTTGCGGCTTTTCAACGAATCTTTTGCTAAGGTCGAGGCTGAAAGTCTTCTTGGAACCGCTAATTCACGAATAAGTTTTCGTTAATTGATACTTCTGGTGCAACAAAGTCTAGTCAGTTGATGACTGAAATAAACATCATTACCTCGGAGGCCTTTTAACAGACCTCTGCAGCTCTTTAAGCAGCACCCACTGAACAGAGCATACATACCCACATCCTGTGTCGGTCATTTAACCGTCGACTTGTATCCAATAACAGTCAACGAAACGATTTCTTCTTTAAAATAAGACTCGTGTGTCGTGGTTTTTTTTAAGGCAACTTTATGGCTATAAAGACCACCCCCGTTCGACGCTAATCGAATAAAATTAGATGCAAATGTGAAACGCAAATATTGCGTATGCGCAATCGTACAGCAATCGGTGGGAAGCGATTTTGCATGCATTTCAAAATAAATAACAAAAACCATTTACACATCGCACCGATTTCGCTATAAAGCGACTTTGCTCGTTAGCTGCCGTCTAAGGTGATCCACATTCTTGGTAAACGCACCCTGGGAGTTTGGCTCTTTGAATATTGGATCAGATCTTCTTTTTTTGGTTATGTATTATGTATAAGTTGATGGTTTTGAGCAGAACTTGAAATTGAATAAAGTCGGAGGGGTTTTCAGGTCGGTGGTAGACGAGCGGGGACGAAAATTAAAGAACTCCCGATTTCCGGAAAAAAAATTTCTAATTCTGTGGTCGTCCATGACGTCAACCTGGGCGATGTGACGTGCGATGATAAGCGAAAGGTGTGGCACATTAAGTGGCGCTGAGATTGCAATAATTTTTCTGCAAATTAAAATGCTGATGCCAAGGACATGCATAAAAAATTAAGCATTTGAGTTCAAGATCAGGAAGGTCTTAGTAAACTAGTTATGAGCACTAGTAATTAATGTTCAGGACGAAATAATTGTCGACCGATACAGAAATAAATTGAGGAAGCAGAGCTCGCGCCGACTGATCATTCGATCAATGGCTCTAAAAGTTCATAAGGGCTAAATAGATCAAAGTGAAATTTTTGATGATATTCACAATACGATCTCTACATATGTTCGGTGAACAGGATTTTATTACAAAACTTTTTCTGTGGTAAATCGAAAGATCTGGAGATCTTGATATAAATCAGATTCAGTTTTTCGGATTATAACCCAGAGGCAGAGCTCTACAAAGCGTTGTTAATACCAGGACAGTGGCGCCGACTTTTCCACGTTTTAAACGAACATGAATTAAAAATGTAATTGTTGCTTACCTAACTGCAACTATTTCGCGATTTTTTTTTACTCATTCCAATCGTCAAGATCAACGTCCTGATCTTCAAGACAACATTAACCCATTTTCAACTCTCAACAGATGTTCAACCAGGAAACCAATGAATTTTATGAGCATACAAATTCAATAATTTAAATGTGTTCTTTCGAAGACGCGTGTTTATTTTAAAACGTCCATTGGCCATAACGCGTTCGTTTCAAACAAAAAAATAAATCGAAACTATTTCAAAGCAATAAAGAATCAAAATCGAAAGCGACTTTTTCGTGGACAAGGCCTATCAATGCCATTGTACCAATTCCAAGAACCACTTCGATGTTAATAAATTCGAAAGCTCCAAAATCAGGTTTTGCTAAAAAAACAAAACCGAAAAAAAAAATGTTTGTCCACCGTGAAAAGGACCGGTGGTAAACTTGATATTTGTGTACCACAAACATTAGCATATTTTGGTTTAATATATTAATATTTTAAATATATTGAACCAAGAAAACATGTTTGTAGTTGGTCCGATTAAGGCGAATCGTTAGTTTTTCGAGAAAGAGGGAGATCATAAAAATACCAGTAAAACTGGTAGCATGGCACGGCGGTGAAGTTAGTAAATTGATTAACTTTGATATACGTACTTGCAAATATCTCCTAATCAGCAATAAGTTGAATTTCTATGTTTATATTTGTTTATTTGATTTTGTCGTGTGTCCAAAATTATTTAATATGCATTTTAGTAGGTGGTTTCCTGAAATGTCAGGCAAGATGAAATGGAGCCCGTTCTGAGAAGTTTGTGGGTGAGGTCATTGCAATGACACGCTCATATTGATGGGGATTGCTCTAAATTTATACAGGGCCATCGGACTTACCTTTCAGCATTCTAATTATAATTGCAATTGATCCCATGGGCATAATTGTATTATTATTATTAATATAAATCCTTACCTTACAATTACAATTTATAAGCTAACATTGTTAGCACAAACTGCAAGGCTTTCGGCTTGCAAAATTCTGACAAGACAAGAAATTTAAAACAAAAGATATCAAAGCAAAATCAACCCACCTTGCAAAATTTTAATGAAACCGGAACGCTTCGATTACTGAATGCCGTCATCTCAACTGCGAAAGGCCATCGTAATCAGCTTCAAGATTTTACTGAACATAAATAACCAAAGTTTGAAGGATCTAGAATGGAACCACATCCACAGTGGCCCTGGCAGTGCGATAACGTAACTTGTTTCGAAATAACAACAACCTATATCAATTCTTTGTTCAGTCGGAGGAAATTGAACGTTTTTATAAGACTCTTTTTTGTAAATGGAGTAAGCTTCCGATGTATTCCGATTAAGAGGCTTTTGCCAGAATGTGCAACTTGAAAAAAAATACGAGGCTACTTTGTTACAAGGCTGCGAGGCTGTGACATTACGAGGAAATAGCTACGCTTGTGTTTGTAGCGAAAAACTAAACCAAATTCTGAACATGATAAAGGAAGAGAAAGAGAAGAAGAATAACTCAATGTCTTAATTTTTATGTTAAATATTTTCTCTTCTGAGTTTATGAAACCTTTTCATTTTTAAAAGTCCTTTAGAAAATTGTGTAAATTGTTCAATGTGCCTTTTTAAGTTGCCAACAAACAGAATATTCAATTCAAAATATTTTTCCAACTCAAATTCGAAATGAAGACCTATAGATTTTAATACTTGCAAAGCCAAGAAGGCTTGTCAGCAACAATTCAGTTAAAAATCATAGGACATAGTGTTTGCCTCGATGGGATGACGCAGCAAAATCGGTAAGACTCCAGTAGACTCCAATTTGAGAGGTTTTAATATTTTAATGACGGCATGTATATTTTGCAGAAACGCTGAGGTGCAGATGACTTATCTATATCAGCTAACTATTAAAGATCTGGTCTTAGTTTCATGTTGACCTATTAAATCTCCATTTTTATATTGATATTATCGGGTATTAAAAGTAGTAATATTTATAGCATGCTATTGAATTGTCATTCATCAACTTGTCGTCCACTTCGAGGTCGTCCAAAAGACATTTCATTCATTCATTCTAAGATCAGAGCGGCTTATCTGATCGTTAAAATTTAATTCTTAAATTATTGCAGTCTAGAGTTCAATCAATAAAGAGATACATACATCGTTGACGTTGTACTTCTTTTGGATTTTGTAAGACTTTTTATACGACAATTGCTGACAAAAGGTAGATGGCTATTCAACCATTAATGGCAAAGTTAATTTTCCAAGTTTAAAAGAATATTTTTGATCTCGCCGACTTACATTAACTGGAAAGACTTTCATCATTGGTAAACAATTTAAGACAATGAAATGTTGACGACGTATGGATGAAAAAATGCATGCTAGAAAAATGAGATACTGTCAAACACTAAGCAACATATTTGTCGATCAATCCTCCAATGGTTCTAAAAGTACATAAGGGCCAAATAGATTTAAGTGAAACTTTTGATGACATTCACAATACAATGTTCGGTGAACAACTTTGCTTCCGCCGTTTCTTTCCGAAATTCGAGGCTTTATTGTAATAAACTCGTTATACATTTATGATTCGTTTTGCATTTGATTCGATTGCGTTTGACGCGTCTCTTGATCAAGTAATGCCTCCAATTCTGCATCTTGGAAAACCTTCTCTCATCCACCGCCGTCGACGTCAAAATCACCAAAACCACTCTCGGCACGTTCTTTCCCAAAAGTTATTTGGGAGCATTCGATGAGCTTTAGCCGCAAATTTGTTCACATTAAAGCAGAAAATTAAAACCTCCCACAAATGACGAGAATTTGGCTCGTAAGGTGACCTGTTTAATCGAGATGATGCAGACAAACATCGACTAATATTTCGATGGCATTATGTTTGCAAATACCTAAACTTATTATATGAAATCTACGATCTATTTATTTCGACTACCATTTACCGCTACAGCCATCTATTGCAAAACGGTGGAAGCAAAGTTGTACACCTAATATTTGTTTCTTATCCTTTTTGATCCTGCATTGAAAATCTGTAAAAGTTTGTTTATAATGGTTAGCTGCTTACCGTGACAAAACAAACCTTTGTTTGTTTTTTGTCTGAGCCAAAAAAAATGTAATTGCCGCTTACGATAATTTTTGTTTTCGCCGTTATTTTTAACTGCAATGCTTTATTAAAAAACCAATGATGCAGAAAGACGCACAATCGAATAAACTATTAAACTGCATCGTTGACCTATTTTTGCTTAAAACGTCGCCTATAATAATTTGGTGATTAGGGCGCGATATTTTGTTGCTTGTTAGAAAATTGTAATACTGACTGCAGAAAAATTAAGTAGTAGTAGTAGTTACTAGATATTACAAATTTATTTTGAACACAGCTTGCACAGAGATATGATAACAATTTATCTTATGATATTATATAAACAATTGCAGAAAAATTAAGAGTCAAAAGAAAGTGCACCCATATTTTGAGCATTCAAAGCTTAATAAAATGCTTTCTAGTACTCAAATTTTAGACTTTTTTGGGTTTCGAAAAACTTATTTATTCTTTCAAAGTGGTAAAAGAAACTAAAACTTGTTTGATCAAAAATTTAAAAATTTCGACTAAACTTTTTATAAGGTCTTAAGGAAAAAAATTGCCTTCTTTGTCCTCTAGTAGGACAATGATCTGAAGAGTACAGCAAAATTAGGAAATGAATAATTATTTACTCTTACCAGGCTTTAATCTGATTGATGAGGATGGGAATATTTTCATGGGCATAAGATTACAAAAAATGTGTTAATGATCATAACTTTAGAAACTCTGATTTTTAATGCTGTTGCAATAACACTCATTCGTGTTTCTTATTTCGTTTTAGGGTAATCTATTGCAATTTAGCTTAAAATATTGCACATATAGGGCGCCCCAAAACTTACACTAGATTTGAATCGAATAGAAAACAGAGATTTTTTAATTTAAATTTTAAGTTAAGAAGTTAACTTCTAAGATAAGTTTACGAACAGTTAAAACCTAGTTTTTTTACTTTAATAGTTGTAAATATGGCGCATACATAGTCTTATTATTATAAGAATTCTACGTGCGTCTAAGGAACGGTAAGGAATAGAAAGTAAGAAATAGAAAGTTAAGCTGAGCTATCATTTTTGTTAACTCTAAAATGACAACGAGTTCTCATCATGTGGGATGGAATTGTGGGTCACTAGTTTGTTAATACTCGAAAAGAACGAAGTGCTCAATGGCTGATACAACTTCCTTAAACATTCTCGGTCCAAAAAATTACTGATGAAAACTGTATCAGTGTTCAAGTATCTTCAGACTCTGATGACAAGAACTCTAAATTAGCGACATTCAACAGATCCGGCTTTATTAGTCGAATGGAAAACATCACCCATCTCCTTAATGTGTCAAATCTTGTCTGACCGGTGAACTCAGAAGCTGGCGACGTCTCTTCTATTCTCCATTTAAGACCTCAAGAAAATAAAACTTGCAATTTGTCACACCACAGTTATGAAACCTCGACAGACGTCTGAAATCCTGAGACGACAAAAATGAAAAACGATAATCTTCTCCCGTAGACGCCGCTCGTGCGTTAACGATCTTCACGGTGAACCTGGTTACGTCGCGTCCCACAAAAAAAAAAGTACATTTCAACTAAAATCCTGTTTTAGGGTTAAATACACAGGTACCACACCCAGTGCCAAAAAAAAAACGTCTCTGGGGAAAACCACTTGGTGAGAAGACAACGAAGGCAGAAGACACGTAGCACCTTAGGAAGTTGCGTGCTTTTGGAATTAATAGTTCCCTTCAAAGGTCACAGTATGAGCCAAAAGCCCTCCAAAAACACACGCACACACACTGACGCGCCTCATGACGGAAGATTGATTTCAACGCATGCAAAATGTAGCATACTGCCCGCCTCAAGGTCACTCCCATTATGTAAACCTTACGAAATTCGGAAACTCTGCGTGTGATGCAGCGAGAAATTTATTCATTGAGAAAATGAAAACAAAACAGAAATCAGTTTAGCGATGGATACGAAACATTGAACGGAATTTCAAAAGAAACTTCATCAGGTTTTCTGCAAGTTACTTAAGATTCACCACCTCCCTACGAGGTCGCGTGAGTCTGCAAGTGTCGGCCAAAATAAGTGCTGTGTTATTTTTGTCGCGATTTTTTCCCATCAACTACATGCGTCGCAGCTGTAATGGCAGACGGAAGAGTTTCTTGGCGAATAAATTAGAATGAAATACAAAAACGTCAATACTAATAAATTATCGTATGGCGGACAAATATGCAGAATTTTGTTTTCGACGTGAACAAATTACTGGCGAAGAAAAAGTGAGAGCTGAGCTATTCGCAACCGGTTGCTTGATGAAGATGACATCAATGACGTCAGGTGGACGGAGGGTCGAAGGCAGATGGTTCAAAATCCCATCACTGAATGGGCACTTTCGGTGGTGGCTTTTGAAGTCGGCGATAGAAGATTACGAGGAATGATGGAGATGTGTTTTTTGATGAGCAGCGAACACAGTGGTTGCCAGGTTTTTAATGCAGACCACGCGTCTAATGGGGAAGACGTGATTGGGATCAGTGGACGAAGTGGCGATGTCTCCTGGGCTTCTGGTTACATGAGAGCAAGGAAAATATAGGCATAGATTGTTGAATGAAAATACGACGAACAGGTAAACTGAACTAAAAGATGGGGCTTTTATGTATGTTGTTCTTTAATCATTAAGAGCTTAAGCTGACTAGTTAGCTTTTCAGAGCTGCTAATTCTAAGCAATTACTTACACTTTCCTCTCCTAACTAATAATAACAATTATTTTTCATATTTAAATAGCGAAATCGAACTTATAAAGGGTTTTCCAATAGGGACTTGACAACTTTGAGTTTAATTTGTGAACGCACCTTTTCACTAATCATCGAACTCTCATTTCAGTTTGCTCAGTAAATCAAACATTTTCACTATGGTAAAGTACACAAACGAGCAACGTCTGTAAATTGTAAAAAAAAATTCTACCGAAATTCGGAGTCGGTGACCGCAACTTTAAGAGCGTTAACTCCAATTTTAGATCATTGGTTTTATGCCAACTAGCCAACTACGTTGGAAGAGCTCAGAGCCAACATTGAACACGAAATAGGAACCATTCCGGTGATTTATCGAAAATTAGGTCTAACGAATCGACCGCTGCAAACGTGCCCGCGGTGGCCATATGAACGAAGTAGAGCTCCATACATACATCTATTGATTGTACTTCAAGCCGATACTAAAGTTTTTAAAGACCTCAAATGGTTTGCATTTTATTAAAGAAAAAAGTTGTCAAGTCCTTATTTGACAACCCTTTATAAGGTAACTTAAAACAAGGCGACGAAAACTTAAAAACGATTTCATCTTTGCATTGGTTTTTCAAATTCTTAATACATAATCCTTTTACTATGACAGCTTGCTTTCAAATAATTTTGGCTATAATCATCATCAATAATCAGTTTGAATGGATTATGATGACAGCCAGGAGGATGAGAGTTCGCCATTTGACGATAAAAGAGAAAGTGAATGGATTTTCACTGAAGAAATTTTCTATAACAGAAGGGTCTCAATACAAATGTTTCGCATTCATAAAAAAAGCTAGCAAACTCTGTTTGAAATCTAGTGCTTAGAATAGTTAAGCAATTGATGGCAGCAGTTCTTCACAATGTTTCGAATTGTCATACCAAAATAAAACTCTACCATTGCTTCTGCTTATTGATATTTTCATTAAAAAATCCGATAAAATTAAAATCCCATTCAACTTATAGTGAGCCTATCCTTAAGTTCTTGTTAAAGGTTCTAGATAACACTTCAAAAAGTTGAGGCAAATGGTAAAATGAAATCCTTCTCAACAACTCACAACGATTGTTAGACATCAGTTTTGAATTTCACGAATCTGTAAATAAGTTCAGGATTCACTTAAAATGTCAACCTGGTAAACGGTCTTAGGCCAAACCAATTAGACTTATTTGATATTTATTAAAAAACACTTTTTTTATCTGAAATAAAAGTCATAAATAACTAACTAACTATAGTAGAATTTAAATGTGTTCTCGTTTGAGCGATGTTTCCTCATAAACTTTAAACATTCTTTTGAAACTATTGTATATTAAAATTGATAGTTATTCGCAGAAACTAGTCATAAAACATTTGGTTCTTTACATCACGGCCGCCCACGTTTTTTAAGAATTAACATTTTGAACGTCCTTAAAATTTACAAACCGGTGTCTTAAATTCGTCAAAGAAATCGAATACATTTATTTTGTCATAAAATAAATTCTTCTTTTCTTGAGGCCACTAGAACAATGATAGTTCAAAATTTATAAATTATTTAAATAAATGCTAGAGTTCAGACTATTTACACCACTTACGTCAGCTGTTCTGAAGGGCGGATTTGAAATGCCTGTTAAAGGTTGCCAATGAACTGGTTGTCAAACATAGGCTTTTGTTTTATTATGTGGTGTGAATAAATTTATAGCTTACTGGATAGGTTCGTGGGACAAAATATAAAACTAAAAGAAGTAATCACCTTTCTGTGGATATGTGTCTACAAACAACCACGTATTTTTATAGTATACCAAGCTGTTAAGTAGTATAATTAATCCATAGCATGAATTAAGCGCCTCCTACAAACAAAACATTTCATATGCAAACAGAGAATAAATCAATTTAATTTGGCTTAGAAAAAAAGAAAACAGCAACCTGTATTCATTCTTCTCTCATTTGGATACACACATCTAAATTAAAAAAAAAACTGTAGATTTTCAAAAAAAATGTAGTTCCCAAAATAAACCCGCAACATGCGTAACTATGCGCATCCAAAGGTAAACGACTCAAACGTCTTTATATGTTAAAGATCATCATCACTTTCGATAGAAGTTAACTTTACACAGACACACAATTTGTACACATATTCAAGCCGCAGACCAAAAACGAAAACTTAATCTGCGTTACGTAAGATCCTAAGAAAGAAAAAAAAAATCCGGTTAAAATTTGTTTAATTAAAACCACTAGCAATTTTGAATGGCTGCGTAAGATATTTACGACTTTCCTCTATCGATTCTAACTTCATCAACTTATGGTCCTCACACTGAAATCCTGTTGTGGATGAGGAACTCTTCGCTCAAGAGGAGGACTCATCTGTTAAGGTTAACGGGTTGCTGCATTATGTAATTAGGCAAAAACAACAGATTTTTTTTTTAATAAATATTTATTTTAGAAACAGAACTTAGCCTGTTACGTGCTTTAATTGGAAATGTCACGAACTTTTTAATAACTAACTCCGCTGGTTTTGTAAGGTGAGATAAAAGAATTGGTGTACGAACTCGTTTAAAGTGCCCTAATTTGTGATTATTTTTAGAAATCAACTCGGACCTGTTTGCTTCCGATGGATTAAGGTTGATTAGTGTTTTAAGCTCAGAATGGATAATTTTTTTCTGGAATATCAAGAACTTTTCGGTTCTTTTTTGAAATACCAAGAACTTTTTGGTTCTTTTTTGTGATAAAAAAATGCACAGTCAGCAGCCGGGCTTATGAATGTTTTGATTTCATAAAGACTATTTGGACACTAGTCAGCGTAGTAAAGAACGAAGTGAAGTATTGAGCTAAAATACTATATTTTCGATTGAAGCAATTCATCTCAATCATTTTTATCTGCAATACATATTTAAAACTACAACAGAGAATTGGTACGTCCTTTAACAATAAGTCCAATTCATCCAAAGTTTTGGTTAACCACCATCAATGTTCGTTATCCTGCTGGAATACATTCTTTCTAGCTAGAAGCTATATCGCACAGATGGCTGAAAATCAAATTTTGAAATGGCTATTATTTTAAACGTCTACTCTTTTTTGCCCTAATTCGCCCCTTATTGAAGAAGGCATTTTATTTATTGATTCTCGTTATATGATGCAGGATTTATATAATAATACAGTGAACTCTGTCTCTCTGGCCACCCTTATAAGTTGGCTACCTAAAGGAGTTGATGAAATTTTTAGCTTCATCAAAAAATCCCATACAAATTTTACACAAAACGCGTTTATTTGTTGTCCACGTCTACCGACTTATCTTGAGACTTGACCAAAAATTCGTAAATTTTTTCTCATCATCAAAATATCCCGTGAAAGTTAACCAAAAACCATGCGTAAGCAATGGAAAAAAAACATTTCGTTTTTATTAAAACTAAAATATTTTTTTAGTACAAAAGGCAGTTAAAGTTTGCATCGCCTTATTATATATTAGGTTGTCAAATATCTCCCTTCCGCCTTTTTATCTTTTGAATTTTCCGGCTATGTACAAAGTGCAACGGAGCTCGTATCTGGCAATACATCATTTGAAAGGTCTTGACATAACCTACAAAACGACGCTATGCATGATTAGTTTGGATACGAGCTCTGTAGCGCTTTGTACATAGCCGGAAAATTCAAAAGACAAAAAGGCGGACGGGAGATATTTGACAACCTAATATATAGAGACAAAGAGCAAGTAAAAACCATTCTTAGAATATAAGAATTACTTCAGTTATTCAGGAAAAACACCATAATTCAAGTTAAAAAAGTATTTGCACACTTTATGTTGTGAGCGAAATATAATAGAAATAAATAATTTACAAGCACAAATTATATTATGTGTGCAGTCTATTTGCTTCAATAATGATTTTCATTCTCTTCAGCTTCAAATCGATTAAGAAAAATTTCACGACGTATTTGAAGCACTTCCTCAAAAAATGCAAATCAGTTTTGCTTATACTATACAAAATAATGCAAGGATTTTTTTTATAAGGCTTACGTTTCCTGATTGAAGAGACATCCCAAGTTGTTGGCGATATATACTATAGCCATTCTCTCGTAGGCCTTGCGCGATTTCCTCATTTTTAGTGACCCCCTTTGTCCTGTCGCATGGCTTACAAAGGATGATGTTTTTTGTGTTATCGCGTTCAGTTTTTTTTTTTTTTGTATCCAGACTTGAGGGAATCATTCCAACGATTTTTATGATTATAGCAGCACTCTATTCTCCTTGAGATGGATTCTTTTGTCATACTGATTACTGCGTTTACTTTACCAAAACATTTTAGAGCGTTACAACAATTCTTTAAATCTGAAAAGACACTCATCAAGGCTTATGTTATTACATTAATTCTGCTTTAAATTACTTATTTCACAGTCCTTCTAGCTATTTTGGCATCACCAGGTTTGTTAAGTTGACATTACTGCTGCACAAAAATAATTCAGGCCACAATTTTTAGTAATTTTGTTGGTGAGTTTTAGCTAGAGACGATCCCAGGCCACGAATTTTAATAATTTTTGTCAAATTTCGGCAAAATTTAAAATCTCAACATCAGTCACACAGACGTACGTGAAGACACCGTGACGTCGACACACATAAATTGTTTTTTTTTGTCCCGAAACGTGGATTGAATATTCATGCGAAGCAAGTTACTGCCGACTTGAAAACAGATTCATTCAGCAATTTATGGACACTAGCTGTCGACTGTCTGAAGAAGATCAATCCTGCGGCATGGACGTCAATGAATATGAAGGCAGCTGATTGCGGCTGAGAAAAAAATTAATTGACAGGTTTTTGCTACTCCCACAGTTAAGACAAAAAAATAAAATTTTTACTCCCATTAAGTGCGCTAAGACAGCTATCTTCACCTTCACCTCGAGTCGTTACGCCAGATACCGCGAAAAAAAGCCTCAGGTGCTTTGAAGCAGAAAATTCAAGGAGCATTTTATATTTTCACACGTCTGTCCAACTCTTGCCTCCTGCAAGGTGATTCCTTCTCATCAGTTTAACGCTTGAAAAAATTTAACTCTCAAAGACAAACAACCCGTTAACAAATTCGAATTTAATTTCAGCTATAAATCTCCGAAACCTCAAAACTATTTCACATCCACACCAAACGCAACCGCTTAAGGAATGTCCATCATGTGTCGAGCGCCCGAAAACAGAATCAAGTGTCATTCGATAGCCTGCCACTCGGCCGCTTTGATTAATGTTTCACTTTGGTTGTAATTAAGAGCCCCCTCGACACTTTGCCATGGAAAGCAACCTGTTTAACTGAATGTGTTACCAAAAACAAGCGTGTGGTAATAAATTTTCTCAAACGATCACCTGCTGTTAGCGTTTGGATATGTCAACCTTTTCCCAGAAACATCGTCGAAGTTTTCATCGCTCGGAAAGAAACATTCCACGGCTGCAGTCGCGTCTATTCGAGTTGACCTTGGGGGTGATTATTTTTAAAATCACTCTTCCGTGTTTGAGTTTCACGGAGAGCTTTTTTTTGCGGTCTGCTGGTGTTTGTTTTAGACAAAATTTTTCGTTGATCGTGTCATCGTGGTCATCTTTTAATTGCATCCACTGCATCATCTGTGGTTCATTGTCATCGAATGATCTCCTTAATCGGAATGGCTGGCCGGGGTGCACACGCAAAATGCAAAATGCGAAATAAAAATTTACGATCAGCTGCCCGAATAGAAGCATTGAACTTGATCGTAAAGTGTGCCATTCGCTTCCGTTTGAGGGTGATCGATGTTATGTTTCTGAGGTGTGCGAAACTTGACTGCCACTTGAGTATTCATTTCGTGACCGGGGTGCATAATCAAGGCTCTGCATAACTGACAAATGAGCTGGTGTCGTTCAGTTTTGAGAGATAAACCGGAGACTGACGGGGTTTTACCCAAAAACTACTTAAACCATAACGATCATTCATATCTTGAAGAGTGTCCTTGGAGTCCTCTGTCGGTACACCACAAGTTCTTATGTTCAGGCAAGTCTCTAACAGGCCAAAGGTTTTTTACGTTGCTTAACGTAAGACTACAGAAGTTCGTATTGTATGTAAAAGTCACTTTTGGCATTATATCGAAGAACAATGACGGTATGACACTCACGTCTGCGTCGTGACAACAGAAACGACGTCTGAGTACACGGCTGACAGCTGGTGGGTCGGAAGAATGCAGTCAGTAGTTATCGAAATTCTGTTCTCGACATGTCAAGAATATTAAAATGGTTGTAAATGCAAAATTGTGGAGTTTCATGTCTACAGCTTGGGATCTTATGTTTAAGCTTGTAGCTCTTGCCTAACACGGGCTGACACAAACTTCAGTCTGTAGACAGCCATTTTTTCAGTGGTTAAACTTCGAACAAGTAGGCTATGCCAAATATACAGCGTAATGTAAGGAAAAAGTAACAAGCATCCTGTCAACTATCCTGTCAACTTATTATTTGAATACATTTTGATCTCCTCTCATGATACAATTATATTTGTATCACGCATCTTTCGATTTTAATTTTAATTTAGATTTCAAACACAATATTTTTTGCAAAATTTTGTGAAAAGATTTTTGATGGTCTGCGCTGCTCTTAGTCATCATTTTAGGACTCCAATATACAAAACCTTAGGCCGAATGAGATCAATATTTGTATTGCTCTGTTGTAAAAAGTTTTCGCACAAATTTTCGAACAAAAACCAAATTGAAATTATCTTTTCCAGTAAGATAATGGGCACGTCGTGAGCTATTTTTAGGCAAAGTTGTTTAACTTTGAGAGTAGCCAGCACATTCACCGAACTTAAACGTGATCGAAAACATGTACGGAAATCTTTCCCTTTGTTTTTGTTCTAGCTGTTGCAAATTTGCATCGGTAGAGAATTTTTGGAAGGCTGTTGCTCATTTGTTACGTAGGAACTTATTACCTCTGTTTTCATTTAATTTTGACTGCCTTTAGTTGAATATCGCGGTTCATTTGACTTTTTTTTTAGTTTAAATAACTAGAAGTATGTGGGCGCCGTGGCTTAGTCGGTTAGTGTGTCGGACTGTTAAGCGAGAATACCCGGGTTCGAATCCAAGCTTGGGGAAAAAAACACCACAAACAATTTTCACGGCCCCACCTCCAGCGAACGACTGACAATCCTCTTGGAGTACTTCTGCCACGGAAAGCTTTCGCGATTCGCCGTTCAGAACACCAATAAACTGTAGGTCCTCTCAACAAGTGTCAAAATCATAACGCGTAAGATATTCCACATGTGTCAAAATTATAACACGCACAACAAAGTGGAGGCGCGAAAAGCTAGCCTCTGACCCTTCGTACGCCACTAATGATGATGACGATGAACTAGAAGTATATTTATTTGCTTTAGCCAATTCTGTTCTTTAGTTAAAAAAGCCATTGTACTGCATTCAATATGTTTTTAAATAGAATTATAGTTATATTTTAACAAATTATAGTTTAACATGTTTTGTTTTGGATAGTTTAATAAAAAATAGGTTGCCTTCAATTGAATTTAGCTGAATATATCACCTAGGGTTAGGCACATATAGTCAGAGTCAAAAGAATGTGTCAAAGACTTTGGAACTTTTTTTAATTTGGAAAAGATTTGCCGTGAAAAGAAAAACCGTGATCACACCCAATAAGTTATCACCGCTTCAAAAATTCAATACTCTAACTTGATATATGGCGCGATTGAGAAAACTTTGAGGGCGTTTTTCTTGAAAAAAGGGGAATGTTGCGTTCTATGACTTTGGGAAATTCATATCCTATAGAGCCGCTATCATTATGCCAAATTTCATCAAAATCTGTGACCCGGAGGTCCTTTTATAAATATAAAAAGTTATGAATATTCCAAGTACTGCGACACTTAAATTTAAGATTTTTGTGTAAGTGGAGTTAATCAATTTGATCACTAAGCGGTTTTTATGTTAAACAGAAACTACTACTTTTATTTAGAAATTCCTTCTCCAGCCGACTTTTTATTATTCTCTTTTCTTGTAAGCTCATATGAAAACACCAACCCATTTGTAAAACTCCTTTACTACCCAGGTATTTTTGGAGGATTACATTTCGGGAACCCATTGCAATTTGAGCAGATCGTCCAGCAACTTCAACTGAAGAAATTCACAAGTAGTCCCGCTCACAAACTACCTATCCGTTTGTACGATCGTGAGTCCCTGTCGTTGTGTTGTATGTCTCCTCACGTTCCTTTTTTACTTCATCAAATTAAATTCTTTAAATGCATCGTATCCCAATCACAAAATCAATTATCTGCATAAAATTAAAATGTAAGGGTGTCTAGCTGTTGTATGTACATCTATTCTGTGCCTAGCTCTCATCTTTTCTCTGTTACTTTTATATTAACAACTTGCATCCAGAAATGCAGATAAATACATAAAACAAAGAAAAAAAAAACGTAAATTCGAGGAAAGGGAAAATGTCCTACGGAGACTGCCCCAATGCATTATTGCTACAACATAACACATTTTTTTTTTTTTTTTCTGTAGTAAAACCTTCAAATTAGTCTCGCATTGTGTCATTCAATCACATAGAAAAGGCAGACGAGAGTTGGTAACATATTTAAGTCTATTTAAAAACGGTTCTCATTTTTTCTTCTTTTATTTTTAAGTCGTTTTCTCGGCAGACGTGTAAACGAGTCAATTGATGAGCATTCTTAACGCCCGGCGGTTCAATGTACCTCCCTGGGATATGAAGCCAGTTGTCTTTAAAAAAAAATTTTAAGTTTGCCATGGTCAACCGTCAGTTGGGCTGAGGCGAAAAAAAGCTAGACCCGCCAATCTTTATACGACGAGCATAAAATCTTAGAGAGGAAATAGAAAGATTGGAGGGAAGTGGAGATGGACTATTTTGAGAGCAATAACTCGACGGAAAACTATTACAAGAAAAAAGATTCGGTGGGATTGTTGTTAGGAAACAAAACATTTTTACAACTCTTTTCAGTTTTTTTCTTTGGCAAGAGATGCAAGATCGTGGATCGAGCAGTTAAATAAGTAAATGAGGAAATCATTTCGGGGCGACTCGATGAAATCTCTTAAAATGCACTTTAAGGGAAATTCAGACAAAGACACTTTAACGTCGAGTTGAGGTTAGCTACCTTGTAGGGATGGTGACTGTGCGATGTTCACTTTGCTGATGGGAATTCGGGAACGTGAATCTATCGCTAGTTGGGTACTCTTTTCAATTTCATTAATGGCTTGTTGAGCAAACATTGGGAAGTCTGCAGTAAGTGTGGAATACTTTTGCAATGGATCTCTAACGCTATGTTCTGTTGGATTTTATGCCAGTAAAACAGACATTTATATGGTCGTATATCTTCCTCAATTCTGACGATGCCCAGAGATTACTCACGTTTTGTATACCTTGTGTCACAAAGACACTTTTGCAATCCTCAGGCTGGACGGCTTTCCTCGACTTCAGTCTCTTCTTTGACAACGATTCTTTGCGATGGTTATTCCTTTGATTTGGAATCTACCGATCGTGCTTGTCGAGGTCAGCCTTGGTAATCTTCTAATTTATGAGCTTTTGGGTGTAAAAGTAAATGTCTTTTTCTTATTGCCTTAGGCTGTTCAGGTGTACGGTTGATTGATTGATTTTCGGGTTGTGTTGGATGATCCTTTCTTTTAAGTTTATGCGTCGTCGAGTTTAAATGTCCAACTTCAACACACTCAAAACTACTAGCTCAAAAGAAGTTTAACCTATCTATAAAACTGATGGTTCTAACTGGAATAAAAAAAACACATTCCATCAAAATCGAGTTCTTCTCGATTTTAGTTCTTGGAAAAATGCCGGAAATAAGTCGGGTGGATGAAAATATTTTCATATCAAATTAATGATTCCAGAGAAAAAGATCGATACCCACGCTTTCCTATTAGCATTTATTTAAGCACACATAAAAACCACCACCAACACGTGTTCCATCAGAGAGTTCAATGTTCTTGATTCACAACCTTAGTCTTTAAACAACTGGGACCAGATCGAGTCAATCTGGTCAACTACTGCTGAATAAAACCCCCAACGTTATACCTCCACAAAATTATAACAAAGAAAACTAATAAATTGCAACACTGCAAGTTGTACTCATGGATCACGATCTGTTGGATGTCACGGTGAAATTAATGTGGGCTTAAGTCACCCCTATTGGGCGAACTATTATTCTTTTTTTTACACAGAGTCTTTTCTTGATTATTGTGACCACACCTTTATACAATTTCATGTTGGCTCCTGAAAGAAGCCTTCATGCTCGACCTGTCCTTAAACTAATTCCCCGCAGCCACAACTAATCTAATCAATTGGCCTCAAAAAAAAAAAAAAAAACTATTTGGACACAAATGAAAAACCAGTCGCATCTATTTCTTGGAAAACCTCGCTCCGCAAGCCATGCGAACAAGATCCCCGCAACATCTCACAATTATGACCAACTCAATAATTAATCTTTGAAATGAGTGTGAAAAAAAGAAGCACCCGTCGACTGAAAAAAAAAAACGAATTGACAAATTGTTGAAATGTTTATAATAACACTCTTAACAGCACAATGGCCATCATGCACAGTAACTGGCTGCCGTTCTTCATCAGATCGTTTTTTCTTGGTATTCGAAAAGCTCTCCGGCTGGATGCCGACGAAGACATCGTCACGGCCTAAACTACAGGTGCAATCTTCTAGCCGGGCCATCATTAAGCGCTGTTGCAATGTGCAGTTATTCCCACACACTCTCAATGCAGCCCCAGAGGTCGAATCCATAGCCCCAGACAACCTACCGAATAGTAACATCCCAATTTGCAACCGAAACAAGTTGCCATCAAATATTTGTTGAGCGCTTGTTAACATGAAAGACTAAATAAAAACAAAAAAAGCTTTCAGCAGCAAGCCTACCTTAACATTAAACTCTATAACCCGTACGGGGTACGAATACGACGACAACCATCACGTCGTTGATCACCGCCACTGCCCTGGGAATACGTCAAAACATCTTCACAGTCGCATCTCCGATTGTACGAATATTTAAATGGCCAACTTCGCCTCGGCTCGACCACCACCGAGAGCGCCGAGAGCTTTTTTTATCTTTTTTTTCTTCTTGTTGTTGTTTTCCATTCAATAGTCGTGTCATCGTGAATCGACCACAAGGTGGCCAGCTGGTAATTGCCAGATAGATAGACCAGATCTTCATTGAAATCTGGTTCCTCGCGTTAACGTTGAGGGTACGAAGCATTTGGCAAAAGCATACCCGCTGCTACTTCTTCATCTCGATCTCGTCGTCGCGTCGTCGGCCGTTGGAGTCTCCCCGAAACTTGGGCCGTCTCGTCGTCTCCACAACCAACAACCAACACCGGCCGAAGCATCTTCGCCGAGTATATATAGAAAATCTATAAGATTTGTTATTTTAGTTGGTACTCCACACTCTGTCTAGCAGTTAACCAACACGGCTTATCCACCTGTGTGTCTCTTAATCTTTCTTGGTCTCTCGTCGCATATCGGTCAAATTCATTGAGTTATTGAATTGTGACACGATAGGGATATTGAAAGATATCCTTCGTAAATTTTTTTTCTTTCATTTTTCTTGGACCAACCGCGATACAGGATACCTCTGTGGATTATTGTGTGCTGATACTTTAAAGTGCTCATCATGGTAAGTAAATTTGAAAAAATTGAAAATTTCAAAATCACAATTTGGGACAACTGCGTGTCGTCGCACCACGGTCATCTGCTGTCATCGGTGCCGCCACCGCCGCTGCTACTACTGCCGCTTAAGGATTGCCTGCCTATATTGTGTGTGATTTATAGTGAAGTGTCGATATAAAAAAGAACTCATCATGGCAAAATAAGTTCTGTGTGTTGTGCCGCGCAACAGAGCTGCTGTGCTGACCGACCGATCTATCTGCCTGGCAAGTGAAGAGATACCTCTCGTGAATTGCATAACTGGAATAGTCTGTGTGGACAGAGCGGTGGTCGGTCACAGTGACATTTAACTTTAGACATTCAACATGATTTATAGATATAATTGTGTGAATTCAAACGACTACCCATAAGCGTTGCGATCTGTGCAATTTTGCAGTTTACACCATCGGTGCAGATCCAAGTTAATTATCACCCGTGTGTGTTGTGTGCATCTTCATAAGTTTACGTCGAGCGAATTAAAGTTTGTGTCGCAGCAGGACGGCTCTTGAGATATTAATTTATGTATCTTGATATTATGTGACATATCGATACAATGTTTATGGTTTCGTTTCCCCCTCCTCGAATGTGTATTGACTTGTGAACTTTCTAACAATAGGTTTAGTTAGTTCATTTCTCAAAAGTCGTCAACTCACCTGCTAAACCTGATAAAATATCTTTTTCGATATAACGGTTATATATTTTGAGAATTTACTGACAAGGAATAAAACCTGTTGGCCAAAAGTTTTTTTTTTTCTTTCATACAAAGAAAAGAATATTTTTTGGTATATCAATAATAACGCGACAAGTTTTGCAAGAAATCAATTCAAAGGCTCGCAGTTTTAAACTTGTGACGATTGCAAGAGTGACGAACGAAGAAACCAAAAAACAAATATCATTATTGCCTACAAAGGTGGAAGGTACTTTTTTGTGTGAAATACACATCACTCTCCTTCTTGCATAGAGTTTTCTAGAATTTTCTGCTTTTGGTAAATTCAGATTCCTCAAAAATTGCTCCATTGCTCTTCAATAACAAACACTTTCACTTTCGAACAAAAGCCAATCACCCTCAAACTCTCAGAATTTTTAACCTCTTTCCAACAAAAATTCCACACACTTAATTTTCTCAAAGAGTTATAACAAAATTAAGCAACATCATTAAGCTATTCTCCAAAAAAAAAAAAAAAAATCAAATATCACCATGACCACACCGTGAACGCAAAGTTCAGTAACGAGACCTTTTGGATTTACGCAGATCTTTTATTTTTTTCGTAACCAAATTTGTCGGTCTTCGCGTTTAAAAACTGATTAATGCCGTTAAGTGACTTTTAATTATTATTGCAGCAGCTGCATCTGCAATCACCACCTGATTTCATGCTTACTTATCCATTCTTTTAGGCGACTAGAATCGTTAGAGTCAAAATACTTGCTGTGAGCATCACTTTTATTTTCGCTAGTTAACTGACCTTGAATATTCTATAATTTTAGAATGTGTTTTGCTTACATAATACAAAAGCATTTGTTCAGTTGAAGCATGTAGATGGCATTTGAATAGAGACATTTTATTGCATTTTGAAAAATTGAAACGGTTTGACATTCCGACTCGCAGAGATAAAATTTAATTTGGGGCTTTTTTTTTATCTTCGCTGAATGATGTGATCTGAGTTTACTGAGTCCGCTAGAATTTAATTTTTGGGCAAATTTAAAATTGAATTTAATGAATTGAAAACTAAAATTAATTCTACTTCTTTTTCGGCGTACATGCTGCACAGCACTTCATAACATAATATTTATACTCTCTATCGTTCCTTGCATTCTGAATTGACAAACCTAGAAAAAAAAAGGCTCATAATGAAGTATTTAAAATATTTTTCAATCACAGTACTGTGAAATGAACTACCTTACCCTACACTACATGACTTCGCATTTTTTTTTTTACTAAAAATCTGCTATAATGCGCAGAGTACTGCATTCAATATTTAAATTGCAACAATCCTTCATCATTTTGCCCAGCGAATTTTCCTTTAGTGCCATCTATTTGATCTAATCAAAAAAAGGCCAAGACAAAATGAATATACTAGCATAAAAGGCACAAAATACTGCCTCTGACAGAGATAATAAATTATGAAATTATGGACATACATTGTATCACTACGCTTTTTTTGTCACTAGTTTGATTGTGGCCAGTGGCCACTTAAATTGCCAAAAAAGGAAACACAACTCTTAGAACAAAAAAACTGTGATTGTTGCTGCCCCATATACAGTGATAGATAAAAAAGTAAAAACAATGCCAATCAAGTTGGAGGATGTTGTTTATTTAAACGTAGACCTTTGCTTATTTTCCATCAATATTTTCTTCCAATTCTGTTTTGGATAAAAACATTTAAAAGGCAGAACCTTATTTGTTGCATGCTAAATCTCTGTTTTGCATCGTTGAAGTATTTTCTTTGCCAAATCTTTCTGGATGAACTCAAAAACACTGGATATTACAAAAAAAATGTAAAAGTGTGTATAGCCAAGAATTTCAATTACTTCTGTGCACATCTTAACAAACAATTGGCTTACTTTCTACCCAACTTTCAGACAGTCTTTTTCTAGCACAATGCACCACCTTCCTTTGCTCAAACCCTAACTACTGCTTAACACTTACACAATACTTAGGTGTAGCACATTACATAATTTATTTCACTGCTACTGCAAAATATTTTCCTAAAAATAAGCTATTCATTTAACAAGCATAACCTAAAGCACGTAAAACATAAACATAAGTGCTTTTCAAATAAGCGATAATTGATTATGAAAGTACGACATGTGCCCACGTACGGCGTTTGTGTGTCATACAGAAGTCGTTTAAAGACATTTTTAACAAGACAGAAATGCATGAGGTTCTTTTTTTTGCAAAATTCAGCATTTAAAATTCGTGGTTTATTTGACTCACTGGAGGTCCTGATTTTTAGCCTAGACAGACGTCTGCATCCAGATTTCATAAGCCATATCTCATGATGACCTCAAACCACGCCTTTATTAAGTCTGCCTGTCTGTGGGTTGATGTACTTCTTGTTGTCTGATGTTTTATATGTTTTACTAATGGCTACCATAAACACTTTGAGTTTATATCATTTGCAATGTTTTGTTGGTGTAATAATCTACATGTTGCACACGATTCAAGTGGGTTGACTCTGGTGATTGCATGTGGAGTGATTAATATTCAAGGGTCTTCTTGGGAATAAATTTAAACTTGTTTTTTATTTTCGTTTTAACCATCTGTTGGTTGATAGTTTTATCAATTAACCTCTGACAAGTCGATTGTTTGATTAGTTATTCAGTCGCCTACAAGAGTGTGTCTTAATTCAATAGAATTGAAAAAATCGCGAGAATGATGTCGTTAAAAATACTATAGGAAAGTTTCTTTCAAAGGAATATGATTCATTCAAGTCGTCCAATTCTGTCAATTCGTGACACACTTGTTACAGAAAGACGCCAGGAAAAGTCTAATCTGGCGTTGAATACGATAAACGAAATTGATTTTTTTTTTTAGCTAGGGGTCTCATCACGTAACACGACTATCGTCTGAAGATATCCTTTGTACGATAGCTGTGCTTCACGTAAGCATCAAAAAACGATATCGACAGAACGTATCGTTTTCTTTGCTTTACATAAGCCGAGAACTGTCATTTTCTATCGTCTCGACGATGGTTTTCTGACGATACCTAATTTGCTATCGTTGCTAGAACAAATTTTGAAAAATATTGCACAATTTTGACTTAAATAAATGAAATATTGGATGGAATGCTGGAAAAATAGTTTTGCTAATGTTTTTTTGCATTATACATTGTTTTTCACAGAAAAATGTATTTTTTATTTCTCACATTCGACCTACAATCATATAGTCAACCCATATTTTCTCTCCAAACCATGGAGAACTTTGGTCTGAGTCCGTGTTCAAGTAAATGTCAGTTGTGAGGAGGAAATGAAATATTTATAAATAGATGCCAATTTAACAAATTCAAGTTTATAAGTTATTTTGATATGAACTAGAGTGCGAGCACTCATTACCTATATTTTTAATTCGTTCTTGGACTTGAAAATACAAGAGGATACTGAAAGATTACAAGCAGCCTTTATTTTGACATAAGGAATGTAACATTTAGTAGCACTTAAACTGTGACGATAGACAAGATGATAGCGATAGTGTTACGTGAAGCAAACTTTTGACAGTCGTCTGGACGATGATCGCCTGAAAAGTTACGTGCTGAGAGCCCAGATCTATAATGATCGTTTTAATGATATATAATATGCATGCCTACCATTGAAGCCAGAAACTCAGTACCAAAGAAATCGATTTGCAATGCAGAAGAAGTATATTTAGTTTCTTCAATACGAAGACTATAAACATTTTTTTTCCTGAATAGGATTTTTAAGTGGACCTCGCTTAATACTCGCTTATTAGAGTCGTTCAAACTGTTTACGATCTAATGCCATTTTACAAGACCAGAAATCCCACGATCTCCGCTCAAGATTCAACTAATACCTTTCCTTCGGGCACATAAAATCATTTTTCTTCCCACACTATTCCCGCACCAGAGAATAGTAAAATACTTTGAATGATTTTCTCAAATAAAGGTCAAAGGCAATTATAGACACTCCTTTCCCAGTCGGAGTAAATCGTTCTCAATGCTGTTCTAGAAAAAACAATTCTTTACCAAAGAGTCGATGGCTCGAGAAACGTGAACATAGCTCAACGTTTTTACTCTCTGAATGGAGCATCCGACTGACTTAGAAAAAAGTACGTTTTTCTTATTAACCGCCCACATATTTTTACGCTAATAGTAAAAAGTCATTAAAATGCAAGACATAAAGTGGCTCTGCATGCGTTTAGCCATTCCGAGAGTTCCTTAGTAGCCTCACGCCTCACGCGATACATATTAAATTTCGTTTTCTAACAGCCTACTTGTGACTTAGTCTCTGTTTCAATTCAGATGATCTTTCCAAATTAGGATAACGCCTCTTATTTGCATGTGCTCATGTCGAACAACTTGAAGGTTTATCGGTTTTCCAAAATGCCTAAAATATCTGAAATCTAACCCTGAAAAAAATCTATTAATTCCACCCATAAACAAGTTGTTCTCAAGGCCAGTTTTTGTGTAATGTCATCAAGTCGGTAGTTTTATTTTTCTCTAAAATAACTTAAGACTGTGTATTCGATTAACATGATATTAGTGATTTAAATTAAGTTACAGCAAACAGTCTTTTGAAATACATTTACTACATTTATTTTTAGTTAAGATGCTTTTGTTTTGATCACGTGAAAGTATGATCACCTTGAAATTGATCTTCTTAGTTGTTCTTTAAAGATCGTGTGTCTTCCTCTCATTAATTTCGCAAAAATAAGGCCTGCCAGTTGGATTTTTCAATCTCGTCAAACGGGAACTATTTTTTGTTTCAGTATTCCGGTTTGTACGCCTGCAGCTAAATATTCGATCATCAAGGTCTTCTTGCTAAGGCAGATGTCTCCATTTTGAAGGTTTAGATTAATCTGTCAAGTAATCCGGTTTAGGCGGGTTATTGAATAGATGCTAGCTTAAAAGATCTTAATCTCTTCTGCTTTTTGAAGTCATTTCATTTGAAAATAGATGATCATTACTCTTTGGGTGTCAAGAAATTAACCTTGATGTTAGATCACATCAAGTAGTCTGTTTTGTCACAATAGAGATTGAATTGATAAGCTAGTTTGACGCAAAACTGTTCTTATTTTGGAGACGGATGTGGATAGTTAGATAGAAACTAACCAAAAAACTTTGTAAAGAACGTTTACAAAACGATCGTCGACAGAGAAACAGCCTTAAACACAATTAAGCAACCAGGTGCAGCAATTGCAAATTGGCCATTCGATTGTATTTTTTTTCTACAAACCCTGCCTTCTTATTACCACCCTACGACAATCTCTTCTATCAATCCTGATTTTGCAATCCATTTGCATTGTTGTGGTCTTATTGGCAAAACCCTTTTAGTCCGATCAAAAATCGATGCACTCCAAGCCGCGCAGCTGATCGTGACGTGACGATTGCAATAAATTGTGTTCATCAGATTATTACTTCTCTGCTTCGAACTTAATTAAAATCTCGATCTTCAATCTAAAACAAATTTCAAATATTTGTTGCAAAACTGACGAAATCCTGGCAGACAAATACAAAAATTTATTTATTTGTTTAAAATTTATTAAATTGTGATTGGATTACAAATTTAATGCAATACTAGTATTGGCTGCCAGGGTCTTCAACTAAATACAAAAATTAACATCTCCCCGTCCGAGGCGACTCTGATTTCATGTGGCGATGAAATCAATTTCATAACGTCAATTGAAAACCACCACCCACGGACATAAGCCTTTTTACTTTTTAAAAACCTGACAAACTTGCATCTCGTCCCATAATAATATTTCACTCTTTTTTTTGCGATAATAAAATTTTATTAACCTTAATTGAAATCGTATATTTCAATAATTGTCGGTTTCCCTTGCAACACTGACTTTCTTTGTTGTCTGCTGTGAGATGAGGTTTCAGAAACCTTAAATTTGTTAAAATTGTTTATATAAAGTAAACTTGAATTTATACATTTTTCGAAATCATTTTGCATAGTTATTTGAAAAATAGACGAATACAAATCCTGCAACAACTCAACGACGTCACAAACCTGTTCCACAAATTAAAAACGATGGCGGGTTGCAATCACAAATATTTAAACGACCACCACACGACGTTCGTTTTCGAATTTGAAATTATTAAAATATAAATAACATTCTCAACTTTAGTAAACAAATTAATTCTCGAAACAGGAAACACAATGACATTGGCCTTCCGCATGAAAGCGAATTTTAAACCATTTCCTACTGCCACAGAAGCCACGAATGCTTTCTGTTTCAATCGAAAGGGCTCCAGTTAACAACCGGACGAACTGATAATAATGCTAATTATGATAAATTGAAATTACATGGTCAGAGACTTGGCTTTGTCATTAGGCCATGGCCCGAAGATTGAAACAACGGTGGTGGTCGACAGAGTCTTAATCATTTTCGAACGCGCGTTACACCCGGACCCGGTGAGCTATCAGGGTCAACCGGTTGAGTGGTTGAATGGTTATTCGAAATTCCTGACACCTCAACACCCGTCTTCCACTTATAGGGACTCGTCCCCTATTCACCTGCCTGGCTCTATTATAAATCTTCGATATTTATGAACCACCGACCAATTAACCAAGAGCCTCTTCTCTCCTGTGCCAACAATATAAACTGCAAAAATAATAATTTTCACAGCAATCGGCGTGGCTTCGAAATATTCAAAGCAGCTTAAGTATCCCATAAAGAGCTCAAGTAATTTGTTGCGCCTCTTATTTTATTGAAGCGATGCAAATCAGAAATTTCACGGAGTCTGCGACTGCGGTGTTGGTCAACGATGCACCAAAAATACATTTTTTTTTGTCCTTTTTGTTTTGTTTTTTGGTGTTGGCCAGGTTGACCTCGTTTAGCTGGAAAAAGCGAAACTTATTCTCAAAGATTACGGCATCCCATCGCACCTCGACAGTGTGGCGCATTCATAATGCCACGCTGAGGTACCACATTGTAGATGGAGGCCTTAGTGCTGCCTTGTCCTCTGCGGCGGTAGCATCAATCTAAATTGCAAACTGTGAATTCAAGTAAATTGCTGCCGTTTTCATTTCTTGCATTGAAGCAGACTTTGATCGTGACACATCTCTGGAAACCACAAGTTTCTTGTTTTATCTTCGACGGTGTGTGTCCATCAGTTTATGCTTCGTTGTATACATAATCAAATTGAACTTTGATGTAATGTAGGTGCCATCGATTATTGTATAATTTTTTCTCTAACTATGTGCACAAAGTCTGCAAATTGTATACTCGCCGTACTGGCGCAATATTGCGACGCGGTTGTCGATCGTCGGTTAGAAATATGCGAAAACTTTTAATGGCTTTGTAAATATGCACATCGAATGATGATGATGAACAGGATGAGGGGCAGATTTGATTAAAAATGCCAAAGCTCTTCGTCACGAGAATTTGTCAACAGTGAACAGAAATGTATTCCTGGAAAACCAGAGGCAATTGATGGTTGTCAGGCGGTTGCTGTTAAGTGGGAATGCGTGTGTCGTCGAGTTCAGCTGAGTGAAGATTTTCCATTTCAACAAAGTCATTTCATCAGAAATGTCGTCCATGTGATTTTTACAGGCATTATTCCCATCTGGACAAAGAAAAAAAAACCAAAAAGGTTATGCGACAGGGTCGGGCAATGCTCTCTGTTTAAGAAACTATAATCCATCGTTCCAAAACTACGTTTCTCCTCAACCCACTTTGATGGAAAATTCGCATCGTTCCGTCGGATTAAAAATTCGTGTAGGCTGTTAAAGCCATCACCACCAAATAAATCTTAATGACTGCGAATTTCCATTCATCGAGAGATACTTAGTAACCGATGTGTAGAGCCAAGTTGTCTATAACATTCATCTTCATCGATTGTTTTTTTTTTTTTTTTTGATGATGAGCTTTTTTGAAGATATCGCCTCATGAGTCACAACCCTCTCGAGGGGCAATTCTGTGCTGTTGAATTATTTCAAAATGTTTATTAATGTGGTTTCAAGTAACACGATTGACTGGATATGTATGTAATTAATTTGAATTGTGGAAATAATTGTTGTGACTTGTGGAAGAAGTGCGGTTGATCGTTACTGATCATTGCTCCTTTGGCAGTTGTAGAGAGTTGTGAAATCAGCTGAGTTGCAACGAGGTCAAAGTTACGTCAATGTTTAAGATTCACGGTAGTTTTTCAATTGAAGTGCAGGGGTATGAAGTACACAGTGGTGGAATTACATCAATATTTTAGACTTGCAGTAATTTTTGAGGTTATTGTAAGGACAAGGTCATGAGAATTGGTGACATTTTTTCTTGTACGGCGAACATTTTCCTTGGCTGAGGCATCGGCTATTGGTGTTCGTATTTCGATGATCCCGCAGGCACTGTACGACAGGTTCGACAAACAGGACAATTAATGTCGTTTACAATAATTTCATCAAAGTTCAGTACAAATCAGTCAACAATACTGCTCCGCATGTTGGAGTAAATTCACCTAAAGCTCCTAAAATGTCAAAAAAAATAACTGAAAGTTTTCCTGAATCTTTACTAGCAATTTTCTAGACTATCTTTGCATGATATTTTAAAAATTTCAACAATTAAATGCAAAATTTCTTTTTCTTCCTTAAATTTTTAGTATGGTGTATTCCTTAAAAATTCGAAATCATGCTTTTTCTTAAAGGCTCGCATATGCATGTCAGCGCTCGCTAAAGGGTGTCAGCGTTTGCCTCACACTTATGTATAACGCCGCCTTTGTTTGTTAACAAAGTTTTCCCAAGAAATTGGGCCATATCGGTTAAAATTGGCTTTTTTCATATGGCTTACAAGGAATTGCAGAACTATATAGCGATTATATTTATTTTCAGCCGATACCATGAAACGCTTTGCGTTCCAAATATAAACTCTAAACGCAGGACATAAATCAAGTTTAAATAACTACAGGTGTAATAGTTGTCTTGTGCTTTATCGCTGTAGGACTTTTATAAATTTATTTCAGAGACTCGTGTCCTGAGAAACTCTTTATTAAAATTTACACCAAAACTAAAGCGTTTATCAGAAGCCGATAAGTACTAATACTTTCGTTTAAGCACATTTATGCAGATGATTATCTTAAACCAAACTTAGGCATTAACCGCCTAAGTCGAGTTAAGAAAAAATTGAGATTATGTCGATTGTAACTTTATAGAATCTGAAATGGCGGTATTTTAGACAATCTTAAAAGAATACTTAGTACAACTTGTATTCCTTCCTGATGTTCGCACGAGTTTATAGAAAAATATTAAGCTTCAAACATTCTATTTTAAAAAACGCGAAAAAATGACTTAAGCTGTCCTCTAGCGCTTTATGAATAAGCAAATTCGCGTTGCACGTTGCGATAATTTTCGTGCCATTTCAAGCGATGGCATAGCTACCGAGTCCTCTAGCAATTGAGTATTTATGGTGAAGCTATTCGCCACTCTCATCACTTACTACAAAACCATAAGAGATTGTCTGTCTTGATCCGTAGCTCTATTATATCTCTCAAACAATTCAAGCTATTAAAATAAACCTTTATTATTGAATTTGTTGAAGCTGTATCGCACTGCAAAAGTTTACAACTCAGCAAGCAACAGTGCGAGCTACAACTCGGCAGGCGACGGATTCTCTGTAAAAATGTATTGTGAAGTTTTTATTAAGTCTAAAATTTGGACTCAGCGATATAGAGGAAGGAGTTTAAGCAATAAAAGCGTTTTTTTTTTTACTTTGTTTTCCATTCTAAAGTGATAGTTTTGGAATACTGGGCTACGAAACAGAAGCACTGCCAGACGCTTGAGTTTCTTTTCGCAACTGTCTGCGGAAGTAGCCCTTAGATTTTTCCACTTCTTATGTCAGGGCTTTAAATGCAATTTTTTTTGCCATCTTCCCAATGCCTTCTTATCACAATCTTATTGTGGTCACTCGAAATCGGAATATGTAAACATGTAATTAGCCGATTTCAGCGAATTGCTTTGAATAACGCGACGTGAATTCATTTAGGCAGCCTTAGGCGGTAGTTCCTTGTGATCACAGATCTATGCAACCATCTGCAAGCCTTCTAACAGCACCTCCCTTCTTGCATTCTACTGTCTTTAAAACGCAAAGCTCTGTGACGTATAATTCCACTTCTATTAATTAAATCAAAGGAAACTGACAGTAACTCATTGTTTGTTAAAAACATTTCCCAGTACCTGTCTACACATAAAAGTCGGATGAAACTATAATCTGTCAACTGTTCTGACAGCCAAAGACACCTTTAACGAGGAACCAGCACAGTCCTTGCGGTGTGATCATTGATCAAGCCCAGGGTCATCGTCAGCGACTAAGCACCATCGAACAGGAAGAAAAGGCTTCGAATTAATCAATCAAAGTCTGCCACCGCAAACTTGTTTCAAGTTCGCCGCAACGTCAGTTTAAAGAGTGCTTCCATCTTGATGCGATGAAGGTCTAAATTCTAACCACAGTCCGACCTCCAACCCCAATCCGTTAACTTGGCATTTAGTGTCAAGACGAATCACTTCCATGAAAAGAAAGCCAACGGATCTCATGCGCTGATAATCGAATTAACTAACCACTTAGGCTCCAAGCACATGTTTTGGCTGTCATCAAGCCAAGCATAGACCGCCTGTGATTACTTAAGGCCTAATCAAAAACCCCCGGGCGTTATGTAACACACCGAGGACGATGGCGAATTAATTCTGAGTTATGCAAATCTAGAAACAACATCCAAACATTCTTATTTTTGGCCCGAAGACCACCGCATACATTTTTGGCCAAATTAACACGGAACTAAAACTTTTCATTAGTGAATCAAGTTTTCTTCTCCGCCAATCCTATTTTTATGGATGAGATATATTCATTCGGTATAATTTATTAGACGTGTTCTCGGGTTTCTGGCAGTAGAAAGCAAAGAAGCTGATATTTGCTTTAAGAACCTTCGGAAACTTTTACTCTTGCGGAATGAAAACAGAAGAAAAAAAAATCTGAACGCAGAATTGGGCGGAGTATCTAATTAGCCTCGACAGAGTCAACTTTCGATTTCTGCAATAAACACGGCTGAGATTGAAAAAAAAAATTTAAATGTCAAATGTCGGGCGGCAGTGATGGCTGTTTGCGCACGAGAGGCAGAAACTGCTCATCCTGAAGACGACGACGAGTTCAACGTCTCCAAGGTTTTCAAGTTATCTCCATAAAACCACAAGCCGTCGCGTCGCGCCACACACGCTCGCTAACGAACAAATATCTAGTTCGCTTGTGTTTTGTTGGAAATTAGGAAATCGTCAGGTTGGGAGGGTTTATATCCAAATTTGATTCGTTATGCGAGTGTCAGATACAAGTTTGGCAATGTATTTACAAATAAAATCCGCTTCGTGACGCGGAGAGTTTGAGATTACCGATAAGTGATGCAACCCGAAGCTTCCGAACTTGAACTTATCCGACCTTCGCGGTGATATAACCGAAAAGTGTGTGTTTGAGTTGGCGCAGTAGTAATTTATTAACACACCGCGAAGCGTTTGGATTTTATTGAAATTATGATTTGACCGCATGTTTGAACGTCCGCACGTTCGCACGTCTGGGTGTCCAAATACATGTTTGCAGATCGACGGGCAGTTGCATCAGAGATGCGTTTTGCAATGTAAATTTTCTGTGGGATCGTGCTTGACGGATTAGTGGTCGCTAGTAAGTGCGGAGTGGAATGAAGTTCAGTGAACTGGTCCACAACCGGTTTGGTTCACTTTCGATCCGCCACACAAATTAGGGGCGCCCTGTGCTGTGGGGTTATGAATATTCAAGGCGGGCTTAGCGGCGGATCAGCAGAAATCGGACGGTGTTTCCGGTGCGAACAACCTTCACACTAAACTCACTTTTAAATATTCAAAAAATGTTAATCCAGTTTTTGTTTCTTTTTTTGCAGAGGAGCGCTATACTAATTTTAGCGTTCTGCGCGCTTGCTTTCTGCGCGGAACCAGAGGTAATTAGCGGCTTTTTTGAATTTTGTTTTTTGTTTAGAAATCGTTTTAATTTTCTTTTTCGGACAGATTTCGGCGGCTAAGCCCGATTTAGTGAGAAAAGCACGTGCAGCAGATGGATACAACTACCCGACTCCAGTGGTACCATTCACTGAGCCAACAAGGAGAACCACTCCCTATGTGCCTGTTACAACGCCATACAGGCCAACGAGTCCTCCAAGGACAACCCCGAGGGTTATTTTCACAACCCCAAGGCCAACGCCAAGGGTTATAACTACTCCTAGGGTTGTGGTAACAACCCCGAGAATTTATACCTCTCCACGGACGACGCAGTATGTGCCGATTACAACGCCACGCGTCATTGTAACAGTGCCTACTCAGAAGGTGACTGGTTACACTTACCCAACGCCTTCGCAACCGTTCACCTACCCGACAACGCCAAGGCCAAGCACGAGGCCACCACCACCGCGAACAACCCCGTACAGGCCAATAATCACCAACCCACCCACAAGGCCACCCCCACCCCCAACTAGGGCAACGCCTCCACCAACTAGGCCACCAACTCGTCCCCCAACTCCTCCACCAACCCGGCCACCAACCCGGCCACCAACTCGACCCCCGACACCGCCACCAACACGTCCACCAACAAGGGCCACGCCACCACCAACTAGACCACCAGTAAGGACAACTCCATATGTGCCAGTCACCCGCCCAACGACGCCTAGGCCAGTCACTGGTTACACATATCCAGTGCCCAGCACGCCTTTCACACTTCCAACACGAGGCACTCCACCAACCACGAGGAGACCACCTCCACCAATCATCACAACGCCAAGGCCAACCCCACCACCAACAAGACCGCCACCACCAACCTACTTGCCACCCACAACGAGGAGGCCCCCACCACCAATAATCACGACCCCAAGGCCAACCCCTCCCCCAACCAGACCACCACCACCACCAACCTACTTGCCACCCACAACTAGGAGGCCCCCACCACCAATAATCACCACCCCAAGGCCAACTCCTCCCCCAACCAGACCACCAACCAGGCCGCCACCACCAACCTACTTGCCACCCACGACAAGGAGGCCACCACCACCAATAATCACGACCCCAAGGCCAACCCCACCCCCAACCAGACCACCACCACCACCAACTTACTTGCCACCCACAACAAGGAGGCCGCCACCACCAATAATCACCACCCCAAGGCCAACTCCACCCCCAACCAGACCACCAACCAGGCCACCACCACCAACCTACTTGCCACCCACAACTCGTAGGCCACCACCACCAATAATCACGACCCCAAGGCCAACCCCACCCCCAACCAGGCCACCAACCAGACCACCACCACAACCAACCACACAACGCGCGTTGACATCAACCCCAGCGCCAACCTACCTGCCCCCAACAACTCGTAGGCCACCACCACCAATTGTCACGACACCAAGGCCAACCCCACCACCAACCAGACCACCAACCAGGCCACCACCACCAACCTACTTGCCCCCAACGACAAGAAGGCCACCACCGCCAATCGTGACAACACCAAGGCCAACTCCACCCCCAACCAGGCCACCACCACCCCCAACGTACTTGCCGCCCACAACCAGGAGGCCACCACCACCAATAATCACCACCCCAAGGCCAACTCCACCCCCAACCAGGCCACCACCACCCCCAACCTACTTGCCACCCACAACCAGGAGGCCACCACCACCAATAATCACCACCCCAAGGCCAACCCCACCCCCAACCAGGCCACCACCACCCCCAACCTACTTGCCACCCACAACCAGGAGGCCACCACCACCAATAATCACCACCCCAAGGCCAACCCCACCCCCAACCAGGCCACCAACCAGACCACCACCACAGCCAACCACACAACGCGCGTTGACATCAACCCCAGCGCCAACCTACCTGCCCCCAACAACTCGTAGGCCACCACCACCAATTGTCACGACACCAAGGCCAACCCCACCACCAACCAGACCACCAACCAGGCCACCACCACCAACCTACTTGCCCCCAACGACAAGAAGGCCACCACCACCAATCGTGACAACACGAAGACCGACTCCACCCCCAACCAGACCACCACCACCACCAACCTACTTACCACCCACAACCCGGAGGCCACCACCACCCATCGTGACAACACCAAGGCCAACTCCACCCCCGACCAGGCCACCACCACCACCAACATACTTGCCACCCACAACAAGGAGGCCACCACCACCAATAATCACAACCCCAAGGCCAACTCCACCCCCAACCAGGCCACCAACCAGACCACCACCACAGCCAACCACACAACGCGCGTTGACATCAACCCCAGCGCCAACCTACCTGCCCCCAACAACTCGTAGGCCACCACCACCAATTGTCACGACACCAAGGCCAACCCCACCACCAACTAGACCACCAACCAGGCCACCGCCACCCCCAACGTACTTGCCACCTACAACCAGGAGGCCACCACCACCAATAATCACGACCCCAAGGCCTACTCCACCACCAACTAGACCACCACCACCCCCAACCTACTTGCCACCCACAACTAGGAGGCCGCCACCACCAATCGTGACAACACCAAGGCCAACTCCACCCCCAACCAGACCACCAACCAGGCCACCACCACCAACCTACTTGCCCCCAACGACAAGAAGGCCACCACCACCAATCGTGACAACACCAAGGCCAACTCCACCCCCAACCAGGCCACCACCACCACCAACCTACTTGCCCCCAACGACAAGAAGGCCACCACCACCAATCGTGACAACACCAAGGCCAACTCCACCACCAACCAGGCCACCACCACCACCAACCTACTTGCCACCCACAACTAGGAGGCCGCCACCACCAGTGATCACGACCCCAAGGCCAACTCCACCACCAACGAGACCTCCACCACCACCACCACCAACTTACATCCCGCCAACAACCAGAAGACCACCACCACCGGTGATCACAACCCCAAGGCCAACCCTGCGCACATCGACTCCAGCCCCGACCTATCTGCCACCCACTCCGTTCAACGGCTACAAATACCCAGTACCAAATATCCCGTTCGTCTACTAAACTCCCGCAAGGAAGCCGTAGTCGTAGCAGTAGCCGTAGCCGTCTAAACAGCAACAAACACTGAAAGCCTTGTCACCCCTGAGGTTCAAGATCTAGCATAGGTAGATGGAGCAACTTGACTAGGGCTAGATTCTTCTAGTCATCGCAGTGTGTTATCCCTTATTTCCCCCTCTATATTATTTCCCCTTCTAACCTAACTTCCCTTCCCTAAACGAATTGTCGACAGTGAATTTAGCCACGTGTTACACATGTCACTTATGTAATTAATTATTGAGATAGGTTTTGTTATTAATAAATTAAGAATATTTTTTGTGAAACAATTCGCAACTGTGTCTATTGTTCGTCCTGCGGATTGGTTCCACAGCACTGTCCTTCTTGCTTCACCGGGCTTCGCCTCGTCCTCGGTCGCTGCGGGCGCATCCGGAACTCGTGCTCCTTCCTTCCCCTCTTTGCACTCCTGCTTAACATTGCTTTTGCGTTTTACTTATAAGTGTTGTACCTTTATACCTTCTGTCAAATAAACGAAGTATCTATAAATTACTCCCAGAGTTTGATTGCTCTTTTTTGGGTCCGGAACCGCAGAACAGCTTAATCTTGACCTACCGGTGTGAGTGGGAGCAGTGGGTCAAGCGAACGCCGGTGACAATGTCGCCGAAGAACCTCTTGACCCCCATGCAGTGTGGCATGCAATAAAAACGAACATAAACGAGGAAATAAAGTGGCTGTCGTAGGTTTGTAATTTTTAGCATTTTCATTGCAGCTATTTGTGTTTGAATTCACGGCTTCATCTCGCGTTTTGGTGTTTAACGATTACTACAAATGGCTACTGTGCGTCGATGGAGTTGACCGTTTATTAAATGTCACCCACTGGCCATGAAACAGGCTGCATGAGCCAAACGAGTCGTACAATTGGCGAGACATAAAAAGAAAGAAGTTTACATCTATTGAACCGGAATCTGATTTTTATTGGAATCTATTCTTCTGAGCTTTTTATTCAACGGATAACTAAATATTCGTGCAGAAACTTTATAGTTTGAGATTTTGAACGTTACAACTACAAAAGAAACCATCTCACAATTCATAAAATTTCAACAATTCGCGAAACTTCATTTGCGTTAAAAGTTCCAATTTCCAAGTGTCCAATTTTTGCTACATTCTTCAAAAGAAAAATGTATCTATTTTGTGAGCTGAAACATGAATGTTCATCAAATGCATTGTATTTTTCATGCACTTACTATAAATTCAAATTAGCTTTAAATAGTTAAACGTGCTAAAATTAAATTGAATTAGTTGATAAATTGCTTGGCAAATACAAGAGGACTGTAATTACATGCAAACAAATGAGTGTATTCATTTTATTGTAACAACCGCCTGTCGCAGTAATTATCTTTTTAAACTCGAAGAAATAAGAAGGAATTACTTTCTGAACTACTGAATATTTTCGTGTTTGCATCAATCGTATTTTCCATCAGTCGTATTTTCCATCAGTCGTATTTTGCATCAATCGAAGACATAACTTATTTAATATTCAAATAACTTTCAACCGTAGTAAAAAAAAAAAAATGTCCAGGGCGCACCTTCGAAGAACTCTACTACTTTCGGAATAGTTTCCTTATTTTTTCTAACGAAATAGTTAATATAAATTGCTTTATTTAATGCCACAAGTAACTCAACTCCTTAAATTATGTTTTGTGTTTCTGTTATAAGTCATGCAGATCTTTTATCAGCATTTCAATTCAGTTTTGTACAGTTTTTTATGGTGATAAAAACTTTTATCTGAACAGTTTCATTGTGCTGTTCAATACAATGGTAAGTAGTTATTAGTTAATCAATTCGTTTTTGCTACAAAGCTAATCGATCACTATGATAGAAATTTAAAGGGAAAATTAAAATTAAAAACATTCAAATTATTGTTTAGTGTTTTCTTAAAATTTATTCACCCTTATTTAGTCAAAATTAAATTAGTTTATTAATTGAATTACACAAAGTACGTAAATGATTTTACTTGAACCAACAGCAACAACCCTTATTACCGATAATGTTCGCCATTTTGGGAAGAGCAATGACGCCATCTGCGAATAATTTTTTTAGTTTTTGGAAGACAAACTAAATCAAACGTTTTTTTTTAGATTATCTTAATTTCAATCGCACAAATCAAAAAGACAATGGACGACTCAAAACTTCCCAACCAATCTTTCACATGCTTTGTATAAAAAAAAACTCTCGATTCAATTTCCTTCGGGTCATTCTCTATTAAATTCTTTATGTATTCCTCTGCTGCTAGTAGAGTGGCAGATCAATTGCTTGACCAAATAGAGAGAGCGCATGAGTAATGGCCATCAACTATCCACAATCCCTGTAGCTTGAATATATCGTAATAAGGAAAAGCACATATATTTAATTGAGTTATTTTTCAATATTTTTGTGTGTGATTAAAGTGTTTTTTAGTTTTCTTATATTATACCATAATATAGCTTATATTTTTCAGTCTTAAATTAGAATGTTTTTCTTGTATTCACTTTATTCCCAATGATTTCTTCAAATAAATGGACCCGCAAAAACAAACCAAATAAGTCGAAACTAGGCTGTATTCAAATTGGTACGATAGTCAGAATGTAGTTAGATTCAGCTTTCAAAAAACTGTTCTCATAGCTAGTTAAAGTAAATAATAAAAGCGTGATAATCAATCAATAAAAATAATATGTTGAGAATGCACGAAAAGTAATTAGTTCGTAATTTCTAGAGATTCCGCCATATTGGATTCAGAAATGCTGTCACTTAGCTAACAATGCATTGAAAATTAGTTCGTAATTTTTAGAGATTCCGTAATATTGAATTCAAAAATGATGTCACCTAGCTAACAATGCATTGTCAAGCAAGTTAAACGCTTTCGAACAATTTCAGCTTGATGAGTATCCGGGACGTGGTTCAAATTAAGCTCCCAAGATTTGCTTACATAGTTAGCTACAGGTGAAATTGAGAAAAACGTGTTTAGCCCTTTCATGACCACATCCAATTCCAGAATTTTTCACTTCACCAAAAACTAAGTAGAAGATCTCAAATGTTCTTTAAGCACCGAGACACGTCTGAAGCATCAATCAATGGATTGTAATTGGGTTTTAAAATTAACTTAGGTCACTTTTACTGCAATTGCATTAACATCTTTGAGCTGTCGTCAGATAAAGTTCATCTTGTTCACAAACAATAATGGGCAAGAAAGGGTTAATAATAAAATATCAGTGCAAAAGTTTGAACCAATTTTTTCGTTTCTCATTAAATTAAAGATTTTAGATTGCTTGCTGACAGATTCATCGACAGTGATAAAATATTTTTAAAAACTTTTTTTTAATTTTAATTTTTCTACATTTCCACCAACTTTTGAAGTAGTCGAGCTACTTTGCAGTCAACTTTGTGTAAATGGTACAGAAAAGTTTTTTCGTCATTGTCTGGCTTTATTCCAATATCAACCCTGCTGAAATATTTATCTTGCCGAACTATTTCGAGTATTCCATCCGAAATCGAAGCTGAGTTAGGACTACGAACATCGCGAACCAGTTATTTTAGTTTGCGTTGTTTACAAAATTACAATGCATGGAAATTGTGGAGTTAAAATGTGTACATGGGAATCGTTCGTTCGATTTGCTTCGAGTTTTTCTGGTCCGAATCATCGACGGGAAGCGAGGCTCTGTACAAACATCAGCACTATATTTTTTTGCATTTCTTCGTTTTAAAACACATACAACTTTCCAAATCACATCTTGCAATGAGTTCTTAGTTGCAACGCTGCGTTTTCTGGTTCGTGAGCTATTACATTTCCACTTAACACCGACGAATCTGCCAAGAAAAGAAAAAGTATTTTGGCGACCAAATATCAACAAAAAGAATTGATCCATGGTGCAAACAGGCTTTAATTTACAAAAGTATATGATGCGTGCTTAAGACTGTCTGATAAGTCCTCAAGCAGTCTCAGGCACTCAATTACATTCAGAGAACTATTTTGTTAATTGCAGCCAATTCCAATGTTTTCGAGTATCGAATACTCATCTTACATTGACCCATGAAATGCGCATGAATGTGCCATGAAAACATTAAAAACCAAACTACTCTTTCATTAAAACATGACGATATAAATAAATTTATTTATACATCCTTTTTATCTGAATACAACTCACATGAGACAAACGAGCGCTTGATTATAGGAAATAAAATTAAATAACCGCATCATTGGCCTGGAACTGCATCAGATTCTCCACTGGGAATCGAAAGGTTGACAGTTTCTCGCCAACAGTTGAGGTCACAGTTCCATTCGGGTTCACCTCAACGGGTCGCAAGGCAGTCATGTCGACAAAGTTGTCGGGGCTTCTCGGGGCATCCTTTACCACGATTCGATGCTGGTAATCGAACGGCTGCTCAGTCTCGTCGTCGTACCTCTCCCCCGACTCGCAGTCCACGTACGCGGCAGTCTCATTTTTCACCTCTGCAGAGCTGCGACCGTGGACATCGGCGTGGATCACATCGTAGAGGTGATTCTGCGGAACAGGGTTGTCCTTCTTGCTCGGGAACACGTTCAGATGCACCATCAGTTGGTTCGAGTTCTGGAGTTTTTCCGTGGGGCTTTTGACCGCATCCGGCGACGGCGAGGCTAGGCTGTTGGTATCAGACGGCAACTTCTCCCGCTGGAATGGGCCCGAGTAGAGGCTCGGTGACTGGGGAGGGAATCGCCCCTTGTACGGCGGTGGATTGTTGTGCGCGTAGTTGAAGTCGATTGGCAGGCCGTACGGGACTCCTATTTGGGGGTAGAAGGGCTCGAAGTTCGCGGCGTTTGGTCGGACGGTAGTCAAAAACTGCGGTGCCGGCATTGGCGGCAAAAGAGGAACCTTTTTCCCTGTGCGGATGGGGAAGACCTCCAGCTTTAAGCTGAACGGCTCGGTTTTCAGGTTCGGCTGGCTCGCATAGCTTTTCATGGAGTTGTTTAAGCGCATAGCATCCATAAAGTAGTCCGTGGACACCGGCCTGTGGCCACTCTGCTGAAATATCAGCGCTGGAATCATGTTCTTCTTGTTCTTCTTCTTGGACCGGTTCAGGCCGAGCTGCTTCATGGCCAGCGAGTTGATTTCATTCAGCGACTTTGGCTTGAAAGGGAAGAACGGGTCGAAGGCGATGCGCTGATAGCTGAACTGACTCGGGGCCACCTGCGGCTGGACCTGGACGTACTTGCGGAACACGTTAGATATCCCACTGTTCTGAAGGTTCTTAAAGGAACCCGAAATGTGGATACCCACGGGCATGCGATACTGGCTCGCACCGAGGACATGCTCCTGCCGCAGAATGTCCTGAATATTGTTCACCTTCTTCTCCTTCTTGCTGTCCTTCGACTTCTTAAACTGCGACGGCTGGGGACCGTCAAGCGGAAAATTGAACGGTCTCGGCACTTCTGACGCACCCTCCATGTAATGCCTACGATTCTCGCTCATCGTGCGTGTCAAGCGTGGAGGACGGGGTATTTGACTGCTAAACGACGAGCGGTCGTCCGCTGGGAATCTCTCGAAAGTGCTGTCAGGCAAACGTGCCAGGCGCCACACTGGCGGCGGCAACATTAATTTCCCTTTCGTGTTCCGCGAATTGTAGTAATTAGGTTGTACCTCTAAACGCTCCAGTAGCTGAAGCGTTTCGTGTTGCGTTGCTGGTGTGATGTTCAGCTGGGGCATGTTCGTTATTTTGTGGTTTGGTAGTTTTAAAGGTCGCACGTTTGGCTGCATGGGGATGCTTCGCGAGAGAATGCTTAACGCGAAGTGAGTTTTATTTGGCTTTGGAATTTTCGATGCAATCGATGATACGCTTAAGATCATCAGTGAAACCTGAAAAAATGAATTAAAGAAATATGCTTAAATGTTTAAGTCAATTGGTAATTAGAAAATCATTATACTATTTTGGAGACAGAAGTGAAAGTCAATTGAAACTAGATAACTTTTTCTTTCTTTTTTGGCATAATAGCCCGGTGGGGCCCAGAGCTTAGCTTTTAGAGCAACCACTGTGTTGTGCGCGGTATTATTTAAGCACATTGCGAGGAGACCTATTGCTTATTGCCTGTTCTTAACGGTGAATTACGAAAGTCCTCCATGGCAGAAAAAGTTCCAAGAGAATTGTCAATCGTTTGTTGAAGGAATGGGTGTAAAAATTATTAGGTGGTGTTTTTTTAACTGGAGGCGAATCTGAAATACTCGCATAATAGTCCGACGCGTTAGCAATCAATCCACAGCAGCCACTAGTTGACTTGCTCTTTTGAATTAATGAAACTCCACGCCGATTTTAGATTCAGAAAAACTCGATTTTCCTCTTGCTCCTTTCTCTCTGAAATCGAACTTTATTTGTTTTTTTTTCTTAGTATTCAGGAAGTTATTTTACTAAATATAATAAATTCGAGACTTGTCTTGTTGGGTATGAAAATGGACCGAAAACTGGGTCAACTAAACGAAAATGGTTCTTTTCTTGTTGAAATTCCAGAGCAAAACTCGTTGGCAGAATTTAAAATGAACGTGACGGTCGAAAGCCCTCGATAAAAAAAAATATTTATTCATTCGAATAAACTTAACAGCTGTGATATTGTTTTCAACAACGTGATGCCGCATACGTTACATGTTTTTATTTCATTTATTTCATTTCATAACTAACCAACTACTTTTTTAACCATGGATTAAGTTTCAGAATCAAGTGATCAAGGGAAATGAGAACCTTCATCATGAAATTTAACGCTATTGCTTGTCTTTATGTGGACTGACCCTTCTGTTCGTTCAAAGAAAAAGGCAAAAGGCATTGATAAGGACGATTTCTGTGGACGGTTAGTAGAAAGTTGTCCAAAAACCGATTGATGTAATTTTGCTGGTGAAGGACATATGAATAAAATTAACTTTCCTATTAAAATTTAATATGAACGCTTTATCCATTTTCGCATTAGGTTTGCTTAAGAGTACTACCCTCCATTCAAGAACACAAATTACCAGATTTTTATAGTTGTTTTGTGAAAAAAAAACTTGATTTCACATGAAAATCTCAGCGTTTCAAATTATATTCAGGGGCTATTTTACTCATTTTGCGATTTTAACGGACAAACGCCGAAAGTTGTAGTACTTGAAGCAAAATCGATGGTATTTCTAATAGCTGGAAGCTGTAAGTAGGTAGGCGGGCTGACAGAACTAGTTCTGCCACACTTAGGTCCTTCTGGACCCTTGTGTTACCTATGGGGAGGTTGTACCCCTTTCCTTATTCGCAGTGACCTAATTTCAGCGATGTGTTCGAAGCTGTAAGGGGAGGTTGTACCCCTTTCCTTATTCGCAGTGACCTAATTTCAGCGATGTGTTCGAAGCTGTAACTACAATCAAAACCAAAAATCACCTTTTCAAGTTGGAAACTAAAACATCATTTTAGGTATTTTTAATTACACGTGTGGGACTATAAGGTTTGCAAGCCAATTTTAGTTTCTATCTAAAACAGGACAGATTGGATATTAACTCGAATGAACAAGGCAATCCCCAATCTCCAATAAACGTGCAAATTAAATAACACTGAAACTTTAAAAGTAGTTACAGAAAACATAGAGGGTAACTCTAAATCCTTCGTGACGAAGGCAGAGGACTGAGAATTCGGGTAGATTAGGTCGGTGTGGCCGGCTGCAAAAAAAATAATACACGTACTGAGAGTGAGAGAAAGAAAAAAATGAATCAATCAAAACTATCGTCTGTTGCAATCGCAAATAAAAGAGCCTTGAATTCGAGGCTAAAAAAATTGTCAAAGAGTACTAAACAAGAGAGGCTTAGTTTGATCCGATGATAAAATTGATGATTATGTTAATAGAAAAGTCGGCAAGAACTCAAGTCGGCAAGTAGTCTAATTTGTGTCCTTTTAAACTTTATTAAATAACTTTTACAAATTTTTGTAGGCCCTGTAGTCCATTGTAAATGATTGAAAAGATTGTAAAAGAAGAAATAAATAAATGAAAAATGACTCTGAATTAGAAAATGGCAGGCTTTTGTGTCTAAACCCTTTGCATCAAAACCTTTTTAGTATCTCAGTCAGAGGAAGAACTAAATTATTTTTTTTACAGTGAACAATACACGAAGCAAAAAGGCTCGATCGTAATTTGATCTTCAAGTTTGTCCATATTTGTTTTCTCCATATCACAAAGAGCAACACGATTTCAACACTCTTCATTCTACACTGCATTACCATCATCATCAGATATGAATATAAATTTAGTGTAAATAGTTTCCCTAAACCGCAATATTTTTACGAATTTTGTACAAATATCCTTAACCAACTTTCAACTTACTGCCAATGAAGAAATTAACAACATTCCGACAATCCAAGCGGCGAGTATGAAGTAAAATTGTTTAGATCCCAAGAAATTATATTTATACTGATCGAATAATTTATATTTCGCAGGTTCTGAACTTATCATTATCCTTCAAAATAACTGAATGTGACTTGATTTTATTTTCGCCATTTGTTTTTTTTTTTTTTTTTTGTCTTTGAAACTGCACCTGTTTAGACTTACTGTCTTCAAAATCGTAACACAACTGTGCCACAAACTTAGCGATCAACACTCTCAACCGTGTGCAGAAAAGAAAGTGTACTCGTATCTGACGAATATCGTGCAAATGATCGAAAAGCATCTCAAGATCACAAAAGCGTGAAAAACAGAGTAATTGGGCGTACACTTGAAAAACTCAAATGGAAAAAAAAGTTAATTTGTCTAACTCTTATGGAGGGAGGGTGATTGGTGGTTAAAAGGAAATTTATGAATTAATCTTCTGTACTAACTAAATGAGCCGGTGATCTTCAAAGAGATTAAAAAAAAAGAAATGAAAAGATGTGTCAATTGATTTATTTCAGATCTGCGTGTTTTACTGTCGCATCGGAATCCATGAACGCAGTCAATGCAACGACTGTCTTTTTCCCGATACATTGTTGTTCTGAGTGTTGCTAATGACTTGATGAATATGATCGTGTCTACAAGGAATTCGATACATATATTTATTTGTATATTTAATTGGTTTTACATTATAGCGGATTGATTCTCTCGAGATCAGGTTTTTGATAAAAATGGACAAAATTTGTTAAGAACAAATTACTCTACAAGATCTACAGCACCGCGGCCGTCAACAGCTACAACTTTGAGGTAGTTAAGGAGCTCAGTTACCTACAGGAGCCCTTAAAATCGTTTTTACAGAAAAAGTAAAATATAAATACATTCTCAAAAAGTCCTGAATTCAAGACGCATCATTAAGCGTTTAGAAAAGATTAGAAATCTAGGTTTCCTTCAATGCAAAAAGAAACTGACTAGGTAGGTGGGTCGATATGGACGACTGAAGAAAACCCACACCCTCACTTAGGCGAGATAAGAGCCATTGTGAAGCCGCACTGCGGACGAGATCCCGACTTCCCTGTTAAAATAAGAGCTTCGCGCGAAGTTGTGGAGGTGTCCGATGATGACGCAGCTCCTATCGGACAGACTGTCAAAGAATTATTCGCTGAGCTGAGTTGTTTTACGAACCACTAAGGTTCACACCGACAAAGAAGGTAGGAAATAAATTTCTCCTCGTCTTCTTCCCCAGCTCCTGGAAGGAAGTCAACGTTGTCTTAATTTCCAGGGTTAGCAAAAGTTTTCGCGTGAGCGTCTGTGGTCTTAGACCTATTAGTCTCTCATCCTTTCTCCTAAAAATCCTGAAGAAGATGATTGACGTACACATTGGCACGTACATCGAAAGCGGAAAGTTATCTAGATGAATTAGCAGGGACTCCTATGTCGATTTCACAATGAAACCTATCATGGCTATGATCGTTGATCTGTTCAGACGAAAGACTCACATTGTCCATTTGACAGCCAGTGATGGCCATAATTATTTAGTGTGAAGATACGTTGTGGCATTTTGCCACGTGAGAAATGTGGTCTCAGGTAAATGGAATCGAATGGCTAGTCTCGCCGTAGCGATGGGCAAAGCTGGCATTTCTACTCGACAAAGAAAATCAGAGGAGGTCGCATTCCTGGCGAGTTCGTCAGCAATTACCGCGCAATTACTTGTAATGGAACCCGGATAGTGACTGTTGCAGTGGTGAGCCATCTCATCCAAAGGTTGGCAACCATTTAAGACGGTCCTAGAAATAAATGCGACAGAAAGATTTGATTGCAGCTTGACAAATGATGATATCTCTGTTCGATATTACATTGCGTTTAAGCCAAGCTTCGTTTCTCGCCAAAATGTCCTGAAAGGCATTGCAGTGATCAGGAAGACGTTAGAGAGGGGGAGGCGTATATTTCTATATTAAGGACACTAAAGTACCGCACGCTCCTATTACAGATTTAGTTTTGGATCCGTCTGTGAAAAACTTTAGTGGACCCTTCACCAGAGCAGGACCTTTTACTCAGTCTGTTCTTGGGATAATGCTGAAAGAAAACATTTTGTCTAAAATTCTTTTAACAATAACTGGAATTTGTGCAAGAAAAAAATTATAAATTTCTGCAGTCCCAAAAAAAATGTACCGACAAACATTAATCGGAGCATGCGCGAAGGGGCTTCATAAACGAAAGTTGAATCCGAAAGCGATTTTAGGCGTAAGTTAAATTTGGTTTAATTTTTGAATTCCAATTGATTATTGTTACTGAAATCTTTTAATATCTAATTAAGGTGCAAGAAAGCTAGTCAGACAAAATTCAAGGCCATTCCTGCATAGAAGACTGAAATTAAGCACTTTAATTCAAAAAGGACACGTTTGGTTCAAGAACAATTTGATGAGAACTCTCTTCCCGTTTTTTATACACAAGAGTTTCATGTATTGGTTTTCATCGTTAATTGGGACCAGAAAAACACGACGAAAATCAAAATGGCGTCTATCAGATTCACGATTTCATTATTCCGACGTATTCAACGATTTTATGAACGATGCAAACTGAAATAAAATCGATGCAACTTCGAAACCACGATCATTTTTAAACGATGCAACTTCGAAACGGTGCAAAATGAATGACAAAAGCGAGGCCTTGGTGTATTTCGTTTAAGTAGAATAGAATTCATGACAAATATTGCTTAAACAACAATTTCGTGTCATTTTTGTAGCGTTAGCAAGCTTTAGTCTTTCGTTTTAATTGAACCTAAAGGGCACTTAAAGCGCATACGATTTTTCTAGGAAGCTTACGATGTCAAACCTTAAACTCGGAAATGCAATTTCAGCTACAAAAGCATCCAGGGCCGAATATTAACTGTTGTATACGCACTTTTTATCGTATACGCACTTTTGGCAAAACTGTTGCCACTGTAAGAATTACCATTTAAGAACATTAAATATTATTATGTACATGGGCACCCGACGAATTGTAAAATGGAAAAATGGATTTCCGGGGCAATGGCGGTTCAGGGGATTGAGGCGCACGTGAACTGAAGTATTGTAAGAAAGGTGATTAAATTAAAAGCTTAAAGTGCTTTAAAAGCTCTACCATTTCGAATCCTTATATTAAAGATACAATATTAACCCCAAGTGATATATCCTGCACGAAAAGGCACTTTGATTTTTAAGCATTAACTTCTAGGAATACGCAACTGCAATTGGAGAAATATCGTTTTCACTGTTTAGATTAGATCTTTCTTTATGTGTTTTTTATCAAGTTATAGTGTTTTTAAATGCGTTAATGCGAACCATTGAAAAATGTTGTATGCAGTGGAGACTAAGCAATCCTAACAATGAACGGCCACTGAAGATCACTAGCAATAACTAAAGATCACCAACGATCTGCGCCTAACTTTATACAACATCTTCCAACAAAAAAGGCCGTCTTCGAATACGATCAAAATATTTTTATACTCTCCTCTTTCCCCCACCGTTCTTACCTGTTTCTTACGATCTTCTCTTTTCTTTTCGTTCCCAGTTTCTAAACAAATAAAGTTCACTTACCCAAGCAGTGAACAACACCTAGCGTCTCATAACTCAGCGAACGAAACAACTATACAAATGCATCCGCATGCCGGTTGCATATAGAGATACAGATACACCTAGCCATCGTTTGTTCTCCACATCCACACTGAGAGTGTCAACAATGGGCTTAAGTTAGGCATCTCGCACAGCACACGCTTGCGGTGCAAATTTTCGATGAACGTTTCGAAAGAGACAAGACCATCTTCCAGATGTTGTATCTACTCTTAGTTGAAAAACCAGTATTCACCTGGTAAGACATTGAGACTCTCTTGCTGCAGGTATCTCGGTGAGTTGCCTAAGTCGAGTTTAATCTTTCACTGAGTGAGGTCTGTTCGACGGACAGCTGCGCGTCGAATTTTTCTTTAATTCCATTTTTTTTTCTTTTCCATTTAATTGTTACATTATTCCTCATAGCGGCGCGTCTCAGGTATCGGCGGTTGAGATGATATTTACGCTACTGGTATCCGTTCGCGAGTGAAACTCTCATCAGTGGTCAATGCGGCAGGGGCTTAATTAGTTTTCGTGAATCAGTGAAAATTTTCAAAATTAAAATGTGAAGTGTCGACAAGCACCTCAAGAAATTATCATCAAAGTGAAGTATTACACAAAAAATTTGTTGTTTCGACATAATCGGTCACTTTAGCCATTCACCGCACTCAAGGTTGATGATCACTTCGTGTCGCGTTTGATCGGATCGGCCAAAAACGTTGAGGAGAATCAATAAAACCGCACACAAAAAGACTTTTATTGGCGTCGGTATTTCTGTTCGAATCGATTGGCAACACCGGTGTGTGCCAATTCTGGTGTGGGACTTTGCAGGAAAAAGTAAACCACTATGCGATCATCTCGTGATGATTCGCATCTACGGTGGTTGGGCCACTTCTTTTGGATAATTGCATTTCTTCAGTTAACGCTTCTATTTAGAACGGCAAAATGTCAACTGGTGAATCGTCCGCCGTATTTTGTGCAGGGATCCGGGGACATGGGACGGTTCAGTCTATCGGAGAACACACCCGTTGGCAGTCCGGTTTATCAACTCAAAGGTTTGTATTGGAATTCCTTCTTAGTCAACTCGTGATGATTTATGAACTCTCTCTTTCGCATCCCTCCGTTGTTGTTGTTGATGCTTTTCGAAGAAGCAAGCTTCGCGATGAACACATTTGCATGACTGAAGCGTTCTGCGAACGTGTGCAAATGAAGCAGACGCGGTTGGTCTACATTTTTTTGTTGTGATTTTATTTTTTAATGTCAAAGTCACGAACTGGAAGAGGTAGACAAACAAATAAATTATGAAGTGCAAATTATTGTTTGCTGTTCGCTCATGGTTCACATGAGTGATTGAAATTTCAGCACATTTTGGCTGATAAATAGAAGAATGTTATAAAAGCCTCTTAAAAGTCTCGAAAATGTGGCACAGCCACAACATGATCAGTGGTTTGGTCATGAGTCGAACGCCAATGGCAGCATAAATATGCCCGAGCGTGGTTTTTTTTCCTGTGAAAATATTTTACTCCACTTAGCACTGATAGACTAATTTTATCTACAAATAATTTGCACTAAATTTTTGTTGCGTCGCGAGCTTAATTACTCGAAATAATTCACTGAGCCGCCCGAAGTTATTCTCGTGCAGTTTCAGTTTTTGCAAGAGTCGAGTTTGCCATATCTTTACTCCATAAAAATGGATCGGATGCTTGAAACAAACAAACGACTGAACGAAATTGGATACTGCTTTCTTTGGGTGTGTTCGTAATTGGTACATAAAGATTATTAAAACTTTATTGAAATATTAATAAATTATATAACAATAAAAAGAATAAAGCTCTACCTACCAGGGGTAGAAAATTTAATTAACCACAATCATTATTCTATTCTATAACGAATAGAATTCAACGAAATTAGGACTTGATTTTATTCTATTTTCGTCATTTATTTGACGAGACGGATTTGACTTGAAGTCCGTTAGATTGATATTTGCGGTTTCTGCAAAATTTTTTATGTAAAAAAGCTAGAGTCAAGTTTTCTTAGACTGATACCAATTCTTCTACTTCTAATTTTAAAATAGAAGTTGAAAAAGAATCAAATACAGTATTATCTGCTGCCAAACCACTCCAATCAGTCATTTAATCGATACTTATTGCTTTTTAAAACAGCATTAACCATTGAAAAAATGTCAATGAGTACATTAGCCGAAATTGATTTATCTAGAGTTTTGTTACAGTTCATGAACTTTCTTGAGTTCTTTGTTAGGCTAAAGGCAGTAGTATAATATTTGAACAATGCTAGTGTCCGAACACATCTACATTTGATTCAGAATAACAAAGAAAATCGAAAGTCGATCAACAGGATATTTTGAGAGTAAGGAATTGATTCAGCGCTACACGTTCTCACTTTTAAATGTAAAAAATAGTGGTGGTAATTGCAAAAAGTCCATTCAATAGTTTTGGGCAATGCCAAATGTTATTTGTTGCGATTCAAATGTTGCAAAATTTTAGTTTAGATCTGTACCGTTCCAATCCATTTAAAAGTATTTAGAAGCAGTCACATTTTAGTATTACAGGAGTTATATTAACTGCAAATGATAGATAGATTTTGATTTCACCTCAAAAATTTAACATCGTTAACTGCAAATGCAGTTGGCATTATGACCCTGCTGACGTGGACTGGATTAATGGTGTGTCTTAAGAATGTTGCTTTAATACCCATGCGCTTTAATACCCATGCAGCCCCAAAACTAGCATGGATGCAATTGACTTGTTGTGAAATCGTGGCTGACTGTAGATGTAAACTTTGAATGGATGATCTTAAGAGAATTTCGCGGAGGATAAGATGGCGTCTTTAGGAAAAAATTGTTTCATGCAAAATATTGAGATATGGGTGTACAATCATTGATGGAAGTACTTTATTAATAAATGTTTTGAGTTTAAAATCATATTTTTTTTTTCAAAACGTTCAATTCAAATGATTTTTTTGTTAGCATTTAGCCAATTTGATTCTGTTTTAAATACAGCTGTTATTTTCAGTAAGTATTTTTGAAGATATAGTACCAAGTATGGTGTTAAATAAATTACAAAAAAACATATCGTGTTATGCTTAAGTGCGTCTGGCAATGTGAAGGCGACGCGTAAAACGTCTTGGGTACATACTGTCGTACTCAGCTGACCTCTTCTTTCATTTAAGACATACTTTAAGTGGTTATACCAAACACCCATATTTTCGAAAAATGACGGTTTTTAGGCTGCTATTGATAGCCTCAGCGACACCAAACTCCTGCAAGACGCCTCATTTTGAGATCACACGGTAGAGGACAACACATCCACATTAAAATTATTTGGTTATACCATCACATCCAAAATAAGCTGTGGGCTCTCGATCTATAAGCTCAATACATTGTCATAGGAAATTTATATAACTTTCAATTGCTTATTTCTAACTCAAACTATGTATCTCTGCTCATAGCCCTTGGGCAATATTGATATTGATGAAAATGTGGACTGTTACTGAGCCACTTGTACTGCGCCAGTCTGTGCAGTAACAATCTTACCAGATAGTGGAGTCAGAACGAACAGAAGCAGTAATTTTTTAGTTAAAATAACTTCAAAAGATGTTATTCTAATCGGTGAGTGAATTTAAACTACACTGTACTGATCTTATTAAACCGCAAAAAAGAAAAAGGACGCAGGTCCAATTGTGCTTAAGTTTTCTTTGATGTCGGTAGTATGTGATGTACGAATGTTTTCAATTAACTTGCACGAACGGAAAGCGATTCATAATCATTGTCTGGTAACACTAACTTTATTTCTTTGTGTTATACTGATGAGAAAAAGTTCCCCTTCGATTTCCAAGTCCTCCGAATGGCAAATACAATACTCAGTTAAAAAAAATCACTCATCAAATATTGGCTCTCAAACATGACCGCTTCTAACCAACCGTTTCATTCCCATCGTCAAAGCCTATGCATTTAATCTTTTATGGTAAGCAAAACTAAACTCTCTTAATCATATGGCAGATCAGATCCGGCAATTATCCTAAGGGATAACATAAAAGTTTCAGCTTTTTGGCTTTAAGGTGGAAATAACGTTGTTTTCCTATTGGCCTTTTTACCCTTAACAGAAAATCCTCGGTTGCCTCCCAGCTCCCATCTCACAGATCACTAATTAACTTTAAACTTCAAGTTCAGTGTAGAAGTTAATTAAATGTGCCTTAAGGTGAATCACAAAACAAAAACCAAGTTTAAGGTGACCACACATGATTAGTTGGCTTAGGTTCATGTAATAAGACACAACTATCAGTGCGTCTTAGTGATGATAGTGATGTCACTTCAATAAGCGACTCTAGTCACGCTATTTCAAGGTGGTCTTTAGATAATGTCTTTCGATGAGCTCACTGCAGAATGCTAATGTTGCTTGCATATTGTGCCAAGAATGTGTCCAAAGCCTTTCTCTTTAAGACTTGAACCACATCCAAATATTGAGGTTGGAGTAGGTACCACAGCTATTCAATTAGCGACCTGCCTTTTTCGGAAGAGAAAGTGATCTCTGGCTTGTGACTCAGTGACCACTGGATCTATGTTCCCAAACCAGTTCTTTCTTAATGCAGACCAGTGCTCCGCCTTGAAGTGAGTCCTGGTTCTGAAAGTTCACCCTCGACTGCAGCAGTCGTGTCAAATATTCGAATGGAAATGTATCCAACGATCGCTCAAGGTGAACCGCTCTCGATGAATGAAATCACTTAACGATCAGCGCCGTATCACTGAATATATCTGAACAATACCTTTCCCATGCCGATGACGATCTGGTTCATTTGCATTTTTCTTGTTGGCATTGAGCATAAATTTTCGACGGGTCTTTAGAACCAAGACCTGAGAATCCGCGCCTTACCTCATGCTCGATCACATAATCTTCGATCACATTTCTTTGACAACGAATCTGTGCAGTTGAACAGACTTAAATTCTTGTTTTAGTTTTACTGTTAAAATCTGGTTTTGAAGCAACCTTGTGGCTTATCTCTCCTAGTTTATTTGTCTGGCTGTGTGTGTGTGTGGCGCTTTACCTTGTATTTGCATGTTGGTCAACAACACCGACGACAGGCAGGGAGGGAAACGAGTTTGCAGCGCGATTCTTGGTCACCGCACAGCATTTTCGGGCGTAGAGGTTATTCGAATGAAAGGTAAATACATTAATTGTGAGGGAGACTTATTTATAACTCTTTGTGAGCTGAGCGATTGGTTTTGGTCAATGATCTTTAGAGCCGGGCTGCTGGCGTGTCTGGAGGGGAAATGGCGTCTAACAGGTTGTACGCGGATTTGAAATGGGAATCGTTCGGAAAATCTGTTTGCCGCGGAGTCGAGCAGAGCGTGAGATATTCTTGTAAGTGGCACTTGTTTGTGGGACATTGGACGCGAGTTGTTTCTTTGGAACGCGCAACAGGTGGCGAGTAGCAGATAACACATCTATCGATGTTTACACTTTCAAAATAATTTTAATAAACGTGGGATAATCTACTGCATAGCGTGGACCAAATACAAGTTTCTTTTTTAAATTGCAATGCAATGAACAAAATCAAAATTCTATACATATATTATGGTTTTATTAGTAAGAGGAATCATTCCCATTAATTATGGAACACAAGGTTGTTTAAGTGGCTGCCTTGGCTGGCTTCGAAGGAGTCACTCTAATTTTCCAGGAGTTTGTTGATGATTTCGGATTGTAACTCATGGGTTGCTTGGATGATATTGGCCCTGTACGCTTGAATCGTTTCCGGATTGTTGATATAACTTCGATTGTTCACGTTGATCTACAAAACTAAGTCCAAAGATGTAAAATCCTGGATCCCAGGTAGCCAATTGACATCGTCAATACGTCTAATTATACGATTTTGGAATATCGTACGCAAAGATCATTTGAGGCATGGGCTGCGTGGCATGGAGCGTCATCCATAAACTAGAAGTCGCCTAAATTCATGTCATCAATTTCAGTACAAAAAAATCGATTAACTTGATTCTGTAATGTCCACGAGACATTGTTCCCATTCCCATCCCATCATTTTTGAAAAAAAGGGTCCAGTCCACATCAAACTGTCACTTCGTGCATGCATTGACTTCTCTACAATGAACGTGCGAGTTTTCCCAGCCCCGGATGCGGAACTTTAGTTTGTCAACGTAGCCACCGAGATGAAAATGCTTCTCGTCAGAAAAGATGATTGTTCGCCCAACATCGGTGTCCATTTCAAACCGCTCTAACGCACTGGCCTAACATTTCGAAGCGATAACGAGCGGATGATCATGCGCCCTCAATTACTAAGACAATTGAACTTTGTAAGCAAATAATCCGAGATCTTTGTGTACAATTTTTCTCAGGCTAGTGCGTGAAATTTTGAGCTGTTGGCATCGATAAGAGGTTGGAATTCGTGTATTGGATCTCACACTCCCGGCAATTGTGGCCATCTATGCGCTTACAACGACGGGGACCATGAGTATTGTTCATCAGCATGTCACTCTTACGAACGTATTGCGCGAACTTGCATACAGCAGGCGGGGTGGGTGCTTTATTTTGGCCTTTTCAAAAAATTCACTGTTTGGGCTACACAAAATAAGTGACTTTGGAAATAAGATTTTAATATTTTTCAACGATGTTCAAGCATACAGCTACTTACTTCGTTTCGTGGAAGATTTCGAGAAGGAAACAGTTGTCAGTGTCAAAATAGCCTATAAGTTAAAAAGAAACTACTAGATGGTCCACTCTTTACGCACAAATTCTATTTGAATTATATGGGCAGAATTGTCAAAGAGAAAAAAACCGACTGTATCAATTCCTAAATACAGTCGAATCCTAAGTCGAATTTTCGCGGGACATCAAAATTAGTTTAGATGTTTTTTGTATGGAAAATTGGGAAGGGGAATGCCAAAATTTGGCGAGTTAGAGAGAAATTCGACTTAGAGGGAGTCGACTGTATTTTCCGAAACAGTAAGGAAATTACAAAGAATCTGATGTTTTAGACTACAAAAAAGCTAAAGGAAGCTCTCTAAAGGAGATCCGAATTTACAATTCTCTTTAAATGCACTTCACTCCAGATTACTGAAAAAAATCATTTGACAGGATGTAGCTAAAATAACAAGCATTACACCTTTTATCTTTTCCTCAGCAGTCATATTGCGCCCTAACCGCCAAATTATCGTAAGCGACATTTTTAGCAAAAACGATTTAATGACGTACTAGGTCGATAGTTCATTTTTTTGAACGTATTTCTGCATATTTTTTTTAATAAAGCATTCCAGTTTTAAATAGAAGGGAAAACAAAATTCATCGCTAACGATATTTGCACGTTTTTAACTCAGTAAAAGAACAAAAAAGGCTCTTAAGTAAAATGTTCATTTTGTCGCTCTCAATTACAACCCAGCTCAATAATAATTCCATCGCTGGAAGAAACAAATCACCATAATTAAATTGTCCGTTTCTGACAGTCTTTAATTTGATTGATATTTATTTCATTTAATTTCTCCACTTCCTTTTGCTGCATTCACCCATAACTGCGGCACCATTACCGGAGCACACCCTTAAGTCTCTCGCCGCACGGCAGCACGCCCAAAGTGAAGGGAACTCATTAGTATGCCACGACACAATAACTCAAATCGCAGTCATTTTGCGACGGATCATTTTACGTAATTCACCCACAACAACTCTTAGCCAGCAGGCAATCATGAGGCACAATCATGACCTTGTTTCGTTTTAATTCCCCGGGCATGATGAAAACACTTCCATATAAAACTGTTACTCAAATCTCCAACTCCACAAAGCTTCACACGGTAGAGCTGCAATCACTGGAGTAATGCGGCAAAGTGAAAGTCATTGAACCCAGAAGCACAGCAACGCACAACAGCGTCTACTGTTGGCTGGCTGCTGTTGCTGCTACCTTTTCTCAACATTTCCATAACACCGAAGTGGTAGTACCGCATACTTGAACGCTTACTATCCACCGAGACCAAGACGCGACGCTGACGTCCGCGCCAGCAACAGTGTGAGCTTAGCCCAATTGAAAGGCAAACGGCAGCCTGCCTGGAATTCCGTCCGACTCCGACTCCGACTGCGACTGCGGCTGCGCGGAAGCGAGTCCACGACGTTTCTGTTATTTCAATTTACCACCATGCCACGTCCAGTGAGAACCAGGCTTACAGCTGGAACTGGTGCTGTGGTTGTGTTCTGTTGAACTTGTTTTCGTTCTTTAATTCGTTGTTGGCTTACACTTGATCACCGAGAGGTGTCAATGTCTCCTCTGTTTACGTGTACCGAATGGCTCAATTCAACTTGGCTCTGAAGAACGCTCGCCACCTTATATAACGAGTGCCCAAATTTTGTGAGACGACAAAAGACTGTCGTATTAAGACCATCGAACAAGGCACACAAACAATTTGTTACGAAACCACAACAATTCGCACACCACATGCCATTCGGAGCGGAGTGGAATGGATTCCAATTGTAATACATCTTTCGCGGTGCGAGTAGCTTGGAAACCGAAAGTCGAAACTAGTTGCAGAGGAAATCCTATACAGTTAGACGCTCTTCGATAGATGCTTGGAAATCAGTTAATTTTCTCGTGTTACCCAATCCCCGGCCCAGGGGGGAGGGTATTTTCCCTCACCTCTCAACAGATTTGCATTGTAATGACGGCGGTTGATCATAGCGTGCATGCTGCGTCGGCGGTGGTGTCGTGTGGCGGCGCTGTTACTGGAGCAGAATTTAATTGGTAAGGTGTTGAAATTTATGGCCAAATATGGGAGCTATGCGGCTTTGAAATGTGTCTCGCGATCGTGGCGGGCTTTTGTTCGTCATCGTCACTGACGTCAGCTCTGGGATTGTGGTTTTTTTGGGAAACTGAATCTGGCACGGATGCTCGAGAAACGACTTTATGGCCGCCGCAGTGACGGATTTCTCGTGGCACAAGGCTGCCACTTGCTATGAATTTGTTCCGGATACGGGTGAAACGTCTTTGTGGGTATCTTGCCGCCGAGAGTAGTAGGGGAGTAGACCAACCCACAAGTAGTTTCCTTTTGAGAAATAAGATTTCAGGCCAAATCCGAATGAACCAAAAAATGTGAGAGAAAATGACGAACCCAGAGAGATAATCATAGGCAAACGTTAGAAAACAAGCACCACGATGTTGAGGATTTCTGTTTTTGATGACATCAACGTGCTAATTCTTAAAAGTAACATTTTTTCTCGGTATTGATTTAAACGTGGTTGACACCAAAAAAAGTTTCACGGGGCAGAAAAAGAAACCGACTGTGTTGGTTCTTACACAGAGCATAAAACGAACAAGTTTTTCATGTTTAATTCTGCATGTTAAAGTTTTTTTTATAGCGCCTTTGGGCGTTCCGCAATTTTATGCACACAAAAAGCAAATTTATCATCTTTTTATGCCAGGAAACATTTTGTATTTTAACATTTTATTCGAGCCGTAAAATTTAACTTCGTTTACAGTAAATGGTTTTGCAATAAGCTGTGTTAAATTTCAATTGAACACACTCTGTGTTAAAGTTCCACGGAAGTATTTTTTTAATTAATGAATGAGTGGTATATAACAATTTTCAAATGTCTGCAGCTCACTGATAAAAATGGGCGAAATAAGTGGACATTTGGTCAAAAATGCATGTCGCCAAAGGACTAATTGGAAAGCCATTTTTAGGGTTTCGTTCCAAAGGAACAACGAAACCCTTATAGAATCACTTCGGTGTCCGTCTGTCTGTTTGTCTTTACATATTTTATTCTTTGTATATAGAGAAACATGAAGCAAAGTGCTACGATACATGATTTTTTTTTGTTCTAAAAAAACGTCGTAATAAAGCACCATGTACATGTTTATTATACAGTAAACTCTCGATAAATCAAGCCTCTAATCGAACTTCTACCTAAATGGAAGGATTCCCTGGTAATTATAAGAATACCTCTGTAATTCGATTCATGTTTAGTTTGGTGTTAGTTAAGTTTTTGTTCATAAAAAGATTTTACAAAGTTTAAGACTTTATGTAGGGTTTTCCTTGACAACTTGACAGCTTTGAATTTAATTTAGGAACGCATCCTTTCACTTATCATCGAACTATCATTATTAATTTATTTAGTGCACACAACATTCTCATCATGGTAAAGTACACGAACGAGCAACGTCTGCAAATTATAAAAATTTTCTAGCGAAATTCGGAGTCGGCGATCGCTACTTTAAGAGCGTTCACTCCAATTTTCAGTCGTAATTCTCGCCCTAGTAGACAGGCAGTAACAAGTTTAGTGCAACAATTTGAGTCTACATATTCGTTATGTGTTGTTACCGTGTCAGTGAGACAAAGGTTGGTCGAAGTTTTCAAAATATCGCTGCCGTTTAGGCATTCGTAGCAAACGATTCAAATCAGTCAATTCCACGGCGTTCTCAAGAATTGGGCATCGCTCAGACCACATTATGGCGTATTTTGCGAAAGGATCTTGGCTTACACCCATACAAGATGAAGCTGACTCAAGAATTCAAGCCAATGAACCATTTGAAGCGTATGTTCTCCGATTATGCTCTGGGTAAGATGCGCCAAAGTGATGAATTTCATCACAAAATCATCTTCATCTTCAGTGGCGAAGCTCATTTTTGGCCTAATGGATTCGTCAATAAGCAAAATATAAGTTATGAATCACCATTTCATCCACAAGAAATAACTGTTTGGTGCGGTTTTGCGATAACGATCGTCATGTTACTGTGAATGGCCAGCGCTATCGCGCCATGAAATATCGATTATTTTTGGTCCGAATTGGAAGATATGGACTTGGACGATATTTGGTTTCAACAGAATGGTGCCACAAGCCACACAGCTCACGTTACAATCGATTTATTGAAGAGTAAGTTTCATGATCTTGTTATCTGAAGTAGAGATGTGAAAGAATGCAATCTTTTGATTTAACGAATCAATTGACTTCACTTGTGATTCATTAAATTGACTTCGTTAGATAAGTTTGACCTAAATTTTGACATCATCATTCTCTTTTGAAGTCTTGATTGCACCAATCTTTCGGCCCTTCAATGGATTGAAATCAATTGAATGTAAGTCTATAGAATTATGTGGATTTTCTAAAACCACCTTTAAGTCCCTACCCCTATTCACTTGAAGTCCCACCATTCACTTGAAGTCAATAGCATTCACTTGAAGTCTCTACGACTCCAACAGATTTTCTTGCAGTCTTTGGGACGTCAACTTTCTTTGGAAATGCAAAATTTAACAGTGAAGTCTTTGGGAATTCAACATTTTGCATTGAAGACTTTGACACATCAGTCTTTTTGTAGAGTCATCACCGAGCTAACTTTTGGAAAACTTATGAGTATGAGTGCAAAAGGGATAAATTTTGGTTATCAGATACTTACAAGTATCTTAATTTAACATTAAATATTTGCAATATTCTTTGTTTATTGACTCACACGAATTTTTTTAGTTTGCATCATTTTCTTGCGCTGTATTGGGTTTTTTTTTTTTTTTTTTTTTTTTTTTTTATGGTTTGCGCCAATGGATGTGGAATCTTCGTAAGATACTGGCAACCCGTGTTACCAGCATGCACGATTCGCGGGATGTCTCCTCGCGCCTACGTACTAAACCACACCCCTGCACTCGTCAACCACTCTCCCCGCGGGACTGCCGTTAGGTATTACTTCGCGGGGCTGGTCAGCCATTAGGCTCGGTCTGCCGCCTCTTGGGCTCTTCTCAGGGCTTCTGCTCTTCTCAGAGCGGCCTGCACCCTCACGATGAAAGAGCTGATCTCTGTCCACTCGCCGTCTGATCTAGTCATTTGGCTAACTAGATTTTCCGGGCTTAGCATGTTGACCCTCTCTTCTCTAAATCGTACGCAGTGGAATACTGCGTGTTCCGCGTCCTCCTCTTCATCTGGGCATACCGGGCACAGGGGCGAGCTATCGTGGCCAAATCTGTAGAGGTATTTCCGATAGCCGCCGTGACCAGACAAGAGCTGCGTGAGCTGGAAGTTACAGCTCCCTCTTGCTCTCTCTATCCATGCCGCGATTGTAGGGATTAGTCTGTAGGTCCACCTACCTTTGGTGGATGCGTCCCACCTGGCTTGCCACAGGGCCAGTGATGCCTCCCTCTCTTCTCTCTTGACCCTCGTTACGCTAATGCCGGTTATGCGCCGCCTAAAGTACACCCTCTGGCTCTCGTGTGCGAGGATGTCGATAGGAACCATTCCGGCTAGCACACAGGCCGCCTCGTCGGAGATAGTTCGGAAGCCGCTGATTGCTCTGATTGCGCAGAGCCTGTACGGCGCCGATAGCTTCCTCCTAAGATGTTTAGTTGCCAGTGCGCCGGCCCATACCGGGGCAGCGTAAAGGAGGACTGAGCTAACCACTCTAGATAGCAGGACTCTGCGAGCATAGCCAGGACCGCCGATGTTCGGAAGCATTCGGGAAAGTGCTGCTTGCATCAGCGATGCTTTCCTGCTGGCGTACTCGATGTGCTCCCTAAAGCGCAGCCTATTGTCAAGCATGACTCCGAGGTACTTCAGGGAGTCCTTAGATCGGATTGGTTGGTCGCCAATCTGGAAGTTCGCGTACTCCACAGTCTTGCGGCTGGTTATTAAGACCGCCTCAGTCTTGTGGGCAGCTATCTCCAGGCCGGCAGACTCCAACCAGTCTTTCACCCTTCGCACCGCCTCGTTCGTGTTGAATTCCACTTCATGCACGTGCTTGGCCACTGTGACCAGTGCGATGTCGTCCGCGAAGCCGACCACCTTAACACCCGCGGGTAACGACAAGCGTAGGACCCCGTCGTACATGAGGTTCCATAGCAGGGGGCCGAGCACTGACCCCTGCGGAACTCCCGCAGAAACGCTATAGTGCTTGGCACCCTCGTCGGAGTGATACCTGAGCCTCCTATTGCTGAGGTAGTCCGTGACTATCCTCTGCAGGTAACAAGGGGTACCCATTCCAACCAGCGCCCTCCTGATAAACGGCCAGCTCGCTGAGTTGAATGCATTTCGCACGTCAAGTGTGATTACTGCGCAGTACTCCTTCGTTCCCCCTCTCCACCTTGTACCCTGTATCGCTTCAGCTGCTGTGTCTACTACCGCTTTTATGGCATCGACGGTAGACCGCGATTTTCTAAAGCCGTACTGGTGGTCTGAAAGTGCTCCGTTTTGCTCAGCTACTGCGAGCAATCTTCCGTAAATAATACGCTCTAGGATCTTTCCCAGCGTATCCAGTAAGCAGATTGGGCGATATGACGATGGGTCGCCCGGTGGCTTGTTTCCCTTCGGAAGCAGAACGAGTTGTTGCAATTTCCAGTTTGTGGGGAAAACCCCCTCCTCCAGACACTTTTGCATTGCTGCTATGAAAATGTCTGGTCTGATTCTCAGAGCCGTCTTAATCGCTTTGTTGGGGATGCCATCCGGCCCGGGTGCTTTGTCGTCCCTAATTTTTGCGGCCGCTGCGGAAAGCTCCACCGGTGTGATTACCGGGATCCGCTCTTCAATGAGCTCAGTTAACTCTGTCATCGTGTTCGCCATAGTGCCTGGTCTATAGGGAAATAGATGCTCTACTATGGTACTCAGCATTCTCGGGCACGTAAGCTGCGGAGACCTGCCGCTCTTGGTTCGCTTCATTACAACCCTGTATGCCATGCCCCAAGGGTCTGAGTCGGCTTCCTCACAGAGCTGTCTGAAACACCTGGACTTGCTCTCCTTGATAGCCCTTTCAAGTTCACGCCTCGCAGCTTTAAATGCGATAAGCCTTGCCTGGAAGTCGGGCCGTCCTCTGGATCTCTGGGATCTGCGCCGCGCTTGTAAGCACTGCGCTCTAAGTCTCCTGATATCCTCGGACCACCAGTAGCAGGGCTCTCCACCTCTTCTACTAGGCAGTCTCCTGGGCATTGCTGCGTCGCATGCCGTTGTTATTACTTCGGTTAGCTGATGCGACAACGCCTCTGCTGAGCCACTGGGCCCTGTGACGCTGGTGCTTACCACCTCTTCGAACATGTCACTGTCGAAGAGCGCGGCCTTCCACCTTGGGCCTGTTTGGTTAGGGTGCAACCTGTGCCCAGCCTCGCCGATGCTAAAGGTTATAGCTTGGTGGTCGCTGTGGGTGTAGTCCTCACTAACCCGCCATTTAGCTCTCCGTAGTAGCGCGCTGCTCATAAACGTGATGTCTATGATTGACGCTCTACCTGCTTTCCGAAATGTCGCCACCGTGCCCTCGTTTGCCAGATGGATGTTCAGCGACGCGAAGGCTTCGAGGAGAGATCTTCCCCTTGCATCCGTCGTTCGACTGCCCCATTCAGTAGCCCAAGCGTTGAAGTCCCCAGCAATGATCAGTGGGTGCTTTCCCCGCGCGTCGGCTACGATGTCGTCCAGCAGCCTAAGGTAATCCGCCAGCGGGAGGCTGGGTGGCGCGTAGCAGCTGTATATATGTACACCATTAATCCTTGCGGATACGAAGTAGTCGGCCGGGCGGGCGACTGATTGCAGGGCATGTCCTCCGCAGGTCCATATCGCCACTTTCTTCGTGGTGTCATTTATCCAGCTGCTGCCATCCACTGGCTTATAAGGCTCGCTTATTAGTGCGACGTCGATTTTTTGTTCCCTAATCCTCTGCGCTAGGAGATCCTGTGCGCTGTATTGGGTGTATTTTTCATTCTGGTATCGTCTACCGTCAGGAGATTATTTTTTAATAAAATCGGAAAATGGATAAGACAGTTTAAAAAATGATCTGTTGTCGTCGCTTACGTGCTTTAACCTCATTCGAGCGCTTTTTGTTTAATTGTATTATTTTAAAAACTTGATATTATGAGCTCAAGAAAAATATTAAATTTGCCAATAGGAATCAATTACTGAAAACGTGCTCGACGTGACTGAGTGCGACTTCCATGGCTAAATTAATACTGATAAATACTGATTTCCAACAGAAATAATTTCAACATGAAGTGTCTGTTATTCCATGTCTTATTTAAAAACAGAAATATTAAATTCTTGCTGCAAAAAAATGTACATAAGACACAATTTTTGTTGCATCAGTTTCTTTTCTTTTTATAGAAAAAAACGTCGTAATAAAGAACCATGTAGATGTTTATTATACAGTAAACTCTCGATAATTCAAACCTCTAATCGAACCTCTACCTAAATAGAAGGATCCCCTGGAAAAACCTCTGTAATTAGAAGAAAACCTATTCGGTCCCGTCTTTAATTCGGGACGTGCAAAATGTTGTGCAAAATGAAATGAAAACCTCTAATTCGAAAATTATGGTTCGCTTACCTCTATAATTCGAAGTTAAGTTTACTTGTTTTTCTTTAGCAACTGTTAGTCGAAATGCGTACGTGACGAAACTGAGCAATATTTGTTTTTTCTTAAACCTCTGTTCGAAAACCTCTGTATTTTTTCTTGGTCCCATGAAATTATCGAGAGTTTACTGTATTATATCCGGCTGAGATCCAAAGTTTTAAACCTCTTCTCGGTTTTTATTCATATGAAAGACTGTGATAAAGCTGAATCAAGTAAAATGCTGCTTAAGAAAAATGTTAAGTCTGACATGTTTTCACCTCGGCATTCTGATCAAATTTTTATTTCAACTAAATAGCCCAAACATATTGAAAATTGAAATGATCCTAAAAATAAGGCAATTACTGCACTTGCGATGCTCTTTCTTATCATCAACTCCACATTCATTTGCTGCAAAAAAGTTTTGTTAAAAAAAAAGATCAACACCTTTTCTACAACGCTGTACAAGAAGACCCAAAGCTCTTGGTGTCTCATTGACTTAAGATTGCCCCAAAAACCATTCCCGGCACTCCGAGCGGAAGATGTAACCAAAAACCAGTTTTTTCTCGAACGAGTAAGATGTACAAAGATGATGCTTCAGCAGAATCATCTCGTTATAAATTCCCCATGCCCATAAAAGTGCTCCACAACCAAGACTAGGAAGTCGCCTCACCTCCTGCGAATGAGGTCACCTTCAATGACCTGATAACCGACATCTCCCATCCCGTGCTAACAGCGACAGCCGACATTGCATTGTCACCACGGCCAGGTCGCTGGTCATTTCATGATTGTTATGGAAATAACTGCACCATCAACAAAAATCTAAGTCAAGTTCATTGGACATTTTCCGTCGACGAAGCAGCTCGCGGGATGATTATTAAAATGCACACACACACACACACACTTATGTACGTTGGCGAGTTTAAACACACATTTTGTTGGTTTGTTTGTTTTTTTGTTGATGACTAAGAGATACAGCATGTATCTTGGTGTGCCCGGAAGAACACTCGGATTGAATAACACAAACCGGTGGCATTAATCATTTTCCCCCGCCCAGAGGCGGGTGGAGGTAGATCGTCGACCAAATCGAGTTTGAGAAAGAAACGTGTCATGAGATTCATTTTTCCGCCACAGACCGGCCCCCGTTGCTGGTGATTGGAAATGGGTCAAGTGAAACCCGTAATTATTGTGAATTGATAAAACCGGATGCAGATTGGAAATTCTGAGGTGAGAAGCTATTAGCGAAAACGATTACAAATCGCTGTCAATTACGTTTTCAAATTTGTTATGGCGTTATTTACACTTTCTAAAAAGCAATTCTCGTAGATACATTTCGAATGGACCGCAAAAATACGGAAAAAAATAAAAGCGAACGTGGGTTTCTCTTGTATTGGGCAATAATTCTTCTTGGCGAGGAGTTCGAGTTCATGGTTTAACGACTCTATGAAATGAAAACCTCATAATTTACAAAAACAAAAAAAAGCCGAGTATTTAGACCTGGTGTGTGCCCTTTTTAACGTAATTACTATCTCTTCAGTGTTCGGGCGGAGTAAAATGATTTGAATGATGTTATGCTCTGTGGAGCGGCGTAAGCGTTTCACAGCCACAAATGCGCGGTTTTATTGGATTTGTCGATTAGTATCACAGTCACGCATTGTTGAGATGGCACAATTAGAAATGTGATTATACAATTAGAACTTATCGTTAACATTTAGAAATCTTTAAGGAAGAAATTTGAGGCACTTTACACTTGAGGAATGGATAGAGACGCGAGATCTCAATCAACTGTGATGCAGTTGACAGTGACTGTCAAAAGAGACTAAGCAACTACATATTCTGTAATTCACATGTGATATTTTAGAAAATTTCACTAAAATCCAAACATGTAATTCAGAGAAAATCCTACTTCACATGTTGTAGCCAGCATTAAAAGTAAATATTTGTAGACAAGTCAATTATAAATTTTAATAAATAAATGAAATAAAGTCGAGTATGCGGCATAACCACAGACCATCATTCCGACAAAGATTGTGGGACAACAATTCACTGACTGCGAGACTATGTTGGTTAGCCCTAAAAACAAAAGTTAAAAAACACGAACAACAACACCTTAAAGCTATTGATTTCTTTCTTAATCTCAGCTCGTCTAATTATGTGCGCGGACTGTTTTGCTCATTTTTCCGCCTTTTGTTGTGGTACGTGATGCAAATCAATGGTTTATCTTCGAGGTGCAATCTGTAACTACAATAAAAACTAAAACTCACCATTCTTAGGTGGTTAGGACATGAGTTATGATGAAAACAAAAAGAGCATTTTAGGTGTTGGTAATTACATGGTTTTTCCTCCATTCGCATTAGCTGGCAAAATCGAATATTCTATAATACCTCGCGCAAGTTCAATAAATTTTCTTTGTTGTATTAAGTCATTATTTATTTTATTTACCTTTCAAATGTATCATATTTTTTATTGAACTTCGTTCGGATAGTGAAAAAGGATCATTCGAACATCCGATCCGATTAATTTACTTCAAATATCTTTGTATAGATTCAGATTGCATTCGTAATATTTCAAACTAGTTTCTAATCAAATTATTGAAGGCAGTAAAAAATATTAAAATAATCGTGGATCTCATTATAACATAATAAGAATGGCTAAGTAATTGCTAATTCTTATATCAGAAAAGAAATTGGAAAAAAAATCTAAAATTTGATTTGTCTTCGAACAAACAGTCAATAGGATTCAATTTATTTTTGGCAATCCCCCACCTGGACATGGACCTTATAAGGTTTATCATCGTGACAGTGGAGTTATTCCGTATTATGGGGGTCATGTTCCAGGGGCGGAGATTGAATTTGGAAAGACCTGCGGAGATAGTACGTTAAATTCGAAGAGGTGGTTGTGGTAAAGATTTTCGAGTGTCAGTTTTTGTGAAATGAATAAAATTTGACGGATTTTGAAGCCGATTTCCAAGACTAAATTATTCTTCGTACATAAGACTTTAAATCTTTCATTTAGATCTGTGCAGCAACATTTTCAACAGCAACCTCTTCACTTTAAGATTTTCTATTTAAGAACCATAACCTTATGATCTGTAGAACTTTCCAGCTATACTTTGAGTGCAGGAAAGAATGTATAACAACTGATTTGATCAGTACTTGCTTAGGTTTTTTGTAAGCAAATACACTCAGCGAAATTCTTTTAAAAGCAACCTATTTTTCTTCAAATCGATCGGATTTAGGTCGAGTGAACTGGTTGGCCACTTTAAAAGTTGAATTTTTCTTACTAAACTACTTACCATTAAACGCAACACATGAATCTTGTTGGAAAACTGGATTTTAAACCTATTCATGGTCGAAAATTGTGCCAAAACTTCTTAAAATAGGGTAATAAAATTTTTCCAATTTTATTTGACCAGAAGCTTTGCATATTGGAGTCGTATAATGATGCTAAAAGCAGCTCATACCATCAAAAATCTACCTCCGAAACTCTACGTTTCGTGAAGAACCTCTTACAACGTTTTATATCAGGCCAATAATAACTAAAAACGTCTTGTTTATCTAGACTAAACTTAACATGAATTGCTAAGCTCTGGGAGATTTTACTATTATTTACTAACAACTTTTGATATGGATATTTCAGAGAAAAATGGATTGTTTTTAATTCAATTTCGCTGAGTGTGTTGCCTGTTTGTAGCACTTAAAAGAATTATCTTTTTTACGTTAAGCCGAAACCTTTGCAGTTTGTGCTAGAAAAAAAATGTTAGCTTAGTAATTTTAATTGTAAGGTAAATAATTTTAATAATAATAATTATAATCTTTCTTACACATGAAAATATCGAAAAGTGCTTAAATTGTAATGTAACACTCCGTTTAGCATATCTGTTTTGAATGTCCGTTGTCCCGCAAAATTGATGAATTGTGCTGGGGCTTTTCGAAAAAGCTTGCGGAGATTCTCTTACGAACAATTTAATATATCCAAGATGCAACTTCACCCCATCAAAAAATCGATAAAATATGAGCCTAATCTTTTGTTATCTTTCAATATTACCATGAATCCAAAACTAATTTTGTTTCTTTTGAACTTAGTTAACGTATTATTTCAATGTATATTTATTTTCTCTTTTTTTATTCGTTTGTACTTAAATATTAATATGTGAATAGTATAATTATATTCATAAAATTCAAAGACGGTATCACATGGTCCTGATACCCCGATGCCTTTTAAAACAGAACATTTATAGATTTACTAGTTAAATTATTTATTCTACAAAATAAATAATGAGAATTATCTTTTCGACTGAGGTCCTCTATAACAATCTTTGCTTATTTTTCAAGTTACATTACGTAGTTGGACTGTGTTTGCTGCAACTGTCTAGTTATAGAATTCTTGCAGAATTCCATAATTAAATGATCGATAGCTACTTCATTTATTTATACTTATCCCTGACTACATCTTATTTATAATTTCATGGCCAATAGATTATTTTAAAAACTAGCACTACACATAAACGAGTTCTTTCATTATATATAAAAACAATTATAACATAAACTAAACGTCAATGCTGCTTCTTGTTTTCGATTTAAAAGTATTTGTTTTAAAACATAATATAAAATTAGAAAACTATTCTGTAGGCGATAAAATAAATTCTAATTTAAAATTAAAGAAATTACATTTTAAGACACCGTGTATGTTTCGAACATTGGCAAAATGGATTCCATTTACTAATATGCTCGGACCATCTCATCAGGCGAGGGACCCGACGGCCCAGCGTTTTTCATAAATACAGCACACGATGTATTTTTTTTCTTTTTCTGAAATAAAGATAACGACGAGTTACTAGTTTTTTTTGACTTCGCCCACCGTCCTCCCTCTTTCTCCTACAATTCTTTAGGGGTCTTCCAGCTATATCAGGTTTTAGTTTGTTTCCAAAACGAAGTCAGTTTAGATGTTAAGCACTTCAGTGTTTCTAACTTCGTAGGTGGCTATCCAAACAAAACAAACAAAAACGTTTTATTAGTTCATTATTGTTTGACTTAAAACTAATTTAGTTATTCAAAAGACTGGTAATTAGTACCAATCGTACTGTTAATTTCAGTCTTTACTTCTCACTCTCCATAATTGGGTCCGCGTCATTTCAAACCTATTTTATAATCATCGAATGAATTCTCCGCACATGAAACAAAATATCACTCAGATAATTTCCTTCTACGGCGACAAACATTTCATAACAACGTGGCACCTTCTTTCTCTATTTTTGGCTATAACGACCGCGTTAGAGCAAATTAAATTGTTTACCCGGGTTAATGGAAACCCGAGGTGAGATGTTAAACAACTCTAACCATACGTGTGAATTATTTGGAGTGTTTTCGACTCGATCATTAAAACAGAGCACGAGGAATTTGTTACGTAGCAAGATATCTACGGATGATATAAGCCACATGCTTATCTTTGTGGATCTACGAAAGAGGTAGATTTTCATTAATCAGAAAAATCCTCTCAGTCATTGAAATCCTCCAAAAGAAGGCCCACCGCAACTTTCTCCCACAACTCGAGCTGGCAATTAGATTTTCTTAAAACGAAAAAAAAAAAGAAATATTGCATCAAAAAATAATTATGCTTATTCCCCACCCGACCTGAGAACGCCATTACCATTTTCACACGATAAATCCCATTGTCTTCCTCTTCCTCGACTTTCTTTTCCCTTCAATCGCACCAAAGGCCGGGTGTGGTAAAAAATAAAAAAAACAAAAAAATCTACAGAGAAAATCTCTCACAATATGATGGATGTACCTACGAATCTAGTTCTCTTTCTTTTCTCCACAGGCATGGACCCAGAAGGAAGCAAACTCAAGTACAGCATATCGGGACCGGTATTTTCAGTCGATCGCGATACTGGCGTGGTGAGGCTGCGCCAAGAATTGGATCGAGAATCACAGAATTTGATTGAGGTGATTTTAAGCATCACGGACGAGGGCATCTACGGGACAGAGCCGAACACGGTTTCGTTGCGGAGAGAAATTCCCGTCCGTGATTACAACGACAACCATCCGATATTTGTCGGTCGGCCGTACAGTGTGTCGGTGAGTGAGGCCACAGTCGTGGGATCTGTGCTGGAAGTGAAACCGAAGATAATTGTGACCGACGCAGACGAGGGAGTCAATGCGGAGGTGGAGTTGAAATGCTTCCAGGACACGAAGAGTGAGAACGACATCTGCGACACGTTCGGTGTGAATGCGGAGAAAATCTCCGACGGTAACTACACGGCACGTCTGGTGCTGCTGAAGGAACTCGACTTTGAGAGCAGACCATCGTACATCATGACGATAGTGGCGCGTGATCGGGCCGCCGACAACCAGCTGAGTTCGTTTGCCACCGTGTCGATCAATGTCATTGACGTGCAGGACCAGCCGCCGGTCTTCACGAACGCGCCGTACTCGGCGACGGTGCAGGAGAATACGCCGCCGGATCAGTCCATCCTGTCGATCAAAGCGATTGACGGGGACGTCGGCATTCCTCGGCCGATCCTGCTCACGCTGGAGGACGAACACTTCGGTCACTTCAAGTTGAGACCGATCGGCAAGCCGGAGGACGGAAGTGCAGAGCTCCTTACGACTGATGTGCCATTGGACAGAGAGAACCCCGAGATTCTCCAAAACGGCGGAGTCTATGTCTTCACGGTAAAGGCCACGGAGCTGATTAATGGAGAACCATCGCCGGACTTCACAAAAACTCACGTGACGATCGTGGTCACGGACGAGGATGACCACGACCCCGAATTCAACGAAAACCTCTTCAACATCTCGATCCCAGAGAATCTCGGCAGTGGCATGCCCCTTCCCGGTCTATCCGTGTTCGTTAACGACAAGGACATGGGCGACAACAGCCGCTACGAGCTCTCGCTAAAGCCGGTCAAGAACGCTGACAACGTGTTCACCGTGAGTCCAACAGTCAGCCGTGGCCGCACCCCGGTGGTTGTGAAAATTCTCGACTCCAGCAAGCTCGACTACGACGTGGCGGATCCGAGTCTCCGCGTCTTTGAATTCGACCTGATCGCGTCGGTTAAGGGTGTGGAGAAGTCCAGTGCCAGGGTGATCGTGAACCTGCTCGACGCCAACGACAACGCCCCGATGTTTGAGCAGAACGCCTACAGATTCAAAACCGAAGAGAACCGCCCGCCACACACGAAAGTGGGCGACATCAAGGCCGCCGACAAGGACTCGAACGTATTCGGAAAAATCACGTACCTCCTGAAGGGCTTTGGCTCCGACAACTTCTACACCGACCCGGAGTCGGGCGGTCTTTATATCCAGAAAAGCCTCGACTACGAGAAGCAGAGCAGCTACAGCCTGAACATCGTTGCGCGGGATGGCGGCGGACGGGAGTCGAACTCAAACGTCTTCGTGGACGTGATCGACCTCAATGACAACCACCCGACGTTCGAGAGTGCGGAGTACACGAGGACTGTCCGAGAGGGCGCCACAGACTTTGAGCCGCAGTTCTTTATGCGAGCGGTGGATAGCGACGGTCCTGCGCAGGGCGGAGGAAAGATCAAGTACGCGATTGTGTCGGAAAACAGCATCTCTGGGAATGTTTTCAAGATAGACGAACAGAGCGGGGAGATCACGCTGCAGAAAGTGGCCAAGTCCATGGACACCGAGCGAGGGGAGTACGAACTGATCGTATCAGCAACGGATTACGGTAAGGATGTTGTGTGTTTGTGGATTGATCCTTTTTCTAAGTGTCTAATTTTGCAGGCATACCTCCACTGACAAACACCACCCGCGTGCTGGTCCGTGTCGGCATCTCGGGGAACCAGAGGCCGATTTTCAAGGGGCACTACCAGAACACTGAGCACGTCCCGGTCCTTGGCCCACCGAGCTATCGCGTTTCGATCCCAGAGAACGCACAGGCTGGATACAACGTTACCACGGTCTCGGCTCATGACCCTGACGGTCTGGACACACTCCTGCGGTACAGAATCGTCGGCGCCAACGACAACTTCGTCATCGACGAGAGGTAAGGTCATCTAAAGGCTTCCATTCTTTCATTTTATTTATTTTATTCTTCAAGTATACAAAAACTTTCATAGATAACTGTTTATTAACACATATAAGTAAATTTAATAAATAAAAACTCTGATTTTAAATTTTCCTCACAGAAGCGGCCTTATCCAAGTGTCGCCACAAGCCCGCCTCGACCGTGACTCCAACATGGACAGCTTCGAGATTGTGGTGAACGCCGTTGACGCCGGTGTTCCGATTCCAGAAACCGCCACCTCCACGGTGTACGTGAACATCAAGGACATCAACGATGAGCCCCCTAAATTCGAGCACTCGAGTTACATAGGCTACGTGTCCGAGCGAACGGACATCGGCGAGCGGGTGCTCAAAGTCACCGCCACGGACAAGGACCTCAACTCCAAGTTACAGTATCAGATCAAGGGTCATGTGAAGGCAACGACCAAGGCCGGTGTGGCCATCACCAACTCAAGGAACAACTATAACGCCAACGAAGCTTTCCGCGTCAACCCAGAAACCGGAGAAATCCTGGTCAACGGAGTCCTGAGACACGACGTGGCCGCTGTGATCACCTTTACAGTCGAGGTGCGGGACCTCAATGCGGAAGTCGACCCAGACAATCAAGTGGACACAACCGAGGTGACAATTTACGTGCAGTCGTTCAAGGACACGAACCCAGTCTTCAAGAACAAGGGCTGGACCAGCTCGAAGCCTGTGGTGAGCACAAAAGTGAAGGAGGAGATGCCCATCGGCAGCACACTCTTCACATTGGTGGCTGAAGACCCTGTGACACAAAGTCCGATCAAGAGCTTCGAATTGGTGGACAGCGACGGTCTGGACTACTTCGACCTCCACGAGCGATCGGGCGAAATCATCCTAAAGAAGCGTCTCGACTACGAGGCCTTGCAGGACAACGTATTCGAGTTCCAGGTGAAGGCCAACTCGGACGACGGCAAGCGCAGTACGATCACGAAAGTGAACATCACCGTCGAGAACGTGAACGACAATGCACCGGTCTTCGACCAAACCTCCTACCAAGCCACACTGATCGAGAACAAAAAGCACCCGGAGAAGGTGATCACCGTCCACGCCACGGACCAAGACGCCGCCCTCACACCACGAGACATTCACCTCGGCTACCACAAGGTTATTTACTCTCTGCAAGGCGAGAACGCTGCGTTCTTCGAGATAAACAACATCACTGGCGATGTGATCATCGCGGCGAATCAGACCGTCGATCGCGAGCGTAACTCGCACATCCGTCTTACCGTGAAGGCCGAGGACTCGCCCGGGATGCCGTCGGACTCGAAGCAGAGCACTGCCGAGCTGAACATTGACATCCTAGACGTGAACGACAACGCCCCCGAGTTCACACAGAAGAACTACACAGCTGTGATCCAGGAGAACGTACCCGAGGACTCGTTCGTCGTCAAAGTCTTCGCCAATGACCCGGACGAGGGTCCTGGAGGGGAGATTCGATACGAGTTCGTTGACGAGGGTGAGGTCAAGGGTCTGTTCCGCATCAACCCACTCAACGGTGAGATCAAAACGAAGCGCGAACTGACTGGAAAAGGACGATCGGAGCCGTATGAATTGGTCGTGCGAGCACAGGACAACGGGGGTCAAGTTCAAAAGCAGGAGTCTCTGTACTCCGACGTGTCCGTCACGCTGTACATTGGAGACGTAAGCGCCAACGATGGAATTCCCTACTTCGTCTCACCGAAAGTCGGCGAGACGGCAAATGTCCTCGAGGTAAGAACGATCAACGAGTTATAAAGGTTCTAGGAATTAAAGCCCTTTTGTTTCAGAATGCCACCGTGAACTCTCCGGTTTTCCGAGTTAAAGCCAGCGATCCAGACAGCCCTAGTACGCCATCGGGAACGCTTTTTTACAGAATCCAGAATGACACCAACGACGCCAAAGCATTCGAGATCGATGGAAACAGTGGATTGGTCACGACTGCAATTCCTTTGGACCGCGAAACGAAGGACTCTTACAGCGTGATCCTGGAAGTTTTTGACAACGGTCAGCCGCGACAGTCGACCACGCGAATCCTCAAGATCAACGTGCTCGATGTCGATGATCACGAACCGAGATTCGACAGGGAATTTGTAAGTCAGTCTCTGTCGATCAAGACACAACCATGCTAAATTTCTTTTTCCCATAGAACGAACGACCCATCGAGATGTCCGTCTTGGAGGGAGAACCAACAGGAACGATCGTTGGAAACTTCACTGCGGTGGACGAGGACATCGGCGAGAACGGGGAGATAGACTACTACATAACTGAAGGCAACAACGACGGAATCTTTGTCGTGGAAAGGACGAACGACAGCATGGCTCTGATCCGTACGACTGGTCCCATAGACCGCGAGGCAGTCGAGTCATTCACCATCACTGTCAAGTGCTTCAAACTCAACCACAAGCCGTCCTTCGGGGTGCTCAGTGAACCCTACGACCCCTACGATCTGTCTCAAATGCGGATACAAATAAAAATCCTCGACATCGACGATAACCTGCCGCAGTTCGAGCGGAAGGACCCGTCTGTCGGGATTCGGATCAACGTTCCCATCGACACCGTCATTGCAACGTTGCACGCAGTCGACAAGGACGCCGAGGCTCCTCCGATCATCCTAACCATCGAGAACGTAACCTTCGTCCCGCAGTTCTACAAGCGAGCCAAGAACGTGCCCCAAGGCTCCATCAACAGCCTGTTCTCACTCAACAACAAGACCGGCGAGCTCCGGACAGGAGGCTCTTTCACGAACTACGTTGACGGCTACTTTCAGCTCCGGATTCGGGCCAACAACTCGGCCAACGTGAAGCGTCATGCCTTCAACAACGTCAAGGTCTTCGTCATCCGAGACAAGTCGTTGCTGAAGTTCGTCTTCGCTCGACCGCCAAACGAAATCCAGAACATCATCCAACCCTTCCAGGAGCAGCTTCAGAAGAAGCTGAAGCCGATGAACCTGGAGGTCCACATTCTTGACACTCAGGTCCTGACGCGGTCCGACATGAGCTTGGACTTCACGTCGACCAGTTCGTGCTTCCAGATCTTCAGGAATGGTGCGGCCATCCCGCTACTAGAAATGCAGAAACTTATGGACTCTGACAAGCTCAAACAGGAGCTATTCGACACCTACGTGGAGTTTGGTGTCAGCCAAGTGGAGTCCTGCTCTATTCGGAAGATTGTGGCCGCAGCTAGCCTCATGTCATCGCCCGGTACGTGGCTGGTGATCATCGCAGCTCTGATTGGAGTCGCCGCCATCATCGCCACATGCACAGCGTGCTGTTTGGCGAAAAAGTGAGTGTTTTCTTAAGTTCACCTCCGAAAGTTCTAACTTGTCTCCTTTCAGATACAAAAAGCACTCGAAACGAATGCCAACACCAAGACCACCACCTGAACCCTTCGGAGTGGGAGTTCCTGCGGTGTTCTACTCCGAGCCGATTTACGGGCCATTGTAGTAAACTTCTAGACGACCCCAAATCCTGCCACGGCAATTGTACATACTACCCTCGACCTTAGCACTTAGGAACCGCGCTTGAACGTTGTAATTTGTGATAAAAATACTCAATCGCCTTTTGTAAGTTAAATACTTTTTTTGTGTTTGAATTAATTAAGCTCAGAAAATGTGTCCTGTACTTAAGTAGATTTTATGAATATAGTTTTAAATTGATCTGCGATTAACATCAAATCGAACTTAATAAATATTTATTTTAGTAGAACACGCCTTAGAGGTTTTATTTTTTTGTGGTTGTGATGAAACTTTAACAGAATTCTGTGATCGGATTGCAAGAGTGCAATAAATTTGGTGCCATCGGAAATTTAGCTATTCGGCTAGCTCCAAAGAAAAGGTTGAGAAATGTAATGAAATGCTTTACCCGACTATTTAAATTACTTATCGTTCAATGGCCCAAAAAATGTTGTCGTTTAGAGGTGTTAATTTTTATTATTCAAGGGAGTTACAATAAATATGAGAAGGTAGGGCTTTTCGAAATGCTTTAACACTTACATAGATTGAAGATTTTTTTCAAAACGTGCAGTTAATCAATTGGTGCACAGAAGGCCTGAGTTAAAAAAAAACTGCAAGTGTTAATCTTAACAGTTTAACCCTTTCATGACCATATTTTATTCCAAACAAAGGACAATATTTTATGCTAAAATCTAGCTTATGAGGTCTCAGTTAAGCCAAATTAAAAAAATATATTCAAGGACGAAAGGATAACGGTATATAGAATGTTGTTCCTATGCTACTGGTCGTCTATGTTCGCTAAAATTGCATTATATTCTAAGCCATACATTTCAATTGAAAGAGTAACTTTTAATTTTTAAAATACATACATACAATCGTATTGATTTCAGAATGCTTTTGTGATTTTAAAACAAGTTATGAGATCTATTGAAATGAAATTTTTATTGAGATTGCCCTTCACCAAAACCAAAGTAATGGATCCCGAATATAATATTCTTATTGCACCAATAAATGTCTGAAGTAGTATTAAATGGATTAAAATAGTTTTAAGCAGAACCCAACACAAATTTTGTTTTATTTGCGCTAATATTTTTTGAATTCTGAGTAAATGAAATCTTCATGGTGTACACAAACAACACTGGGCATGAAGGGGTTGATGTACGTTACTTCTTGTGAACAGCTTAGATCACAGCCGTGAATCTTAACAGGAAGAAAAGAGCTAAATAACTTTGTTTGTAAAAGTGTTTGTCTTGTTCTTTCTGGATAAAAAACTTTATTTCGTTCACGTTTGAAATATTCTAGACAATTTTGTTCATAGTTTCGATTACAAGAGCTCTTTATCCACAAATTTGTGAGTTATCGAGGTTTCTCATTTTGTCAAGTTTACATCAAATATTTCCAGTGTAAATTTTGATACTTCGATTAGACTGAATTTGCTTGCATCAAAATCCCTTTTCTTTCAATTGTTCGTTCAAAGATTTCAGATAATTTTATTTTGTAAATTAAGGTGAGTCGCATGTTTAAGAGCGGTAACTTCAAAAAAGGATAAGAAACTATACATTTTAAATTGAAAAATCGTTTGTACTCATTGTGTAAAATAATAAAATACGCTTGTTTCGACATACCAAAGAGAAAGACATATTTTTCTTAAAATGTTTTTTATGAAACGGTTATATTGCAGCTCGGGGCTTACACAAATGGCTTTAGACAATTAAATTTGTCTATATTTTGAATTTTTCGAGTGAGGTTTACCCGGGTTGTTGTTCACACAACCAACCTCTCCAGCTAGCTCGGTCTCTAGCCAGCGCTTCCAGTGGCGTACAGCAAGCTTTTTAAAGTCACCTTCCACTTGTGTGCGCCATAAGTTCTCCGGCCTCCTTCCACTGCGTCGACCCTCTGGGGTGAATTCGAAGATATTTCGAGCCGAAGCGTTGTTGTCCATTCGTTCCTCCTGACCTAGCCAACTCAGTCGTTGGACTTTTATCCTCCTGACCAGATCACCGTCGCTGTAAAGCCCAACCTTCACAGCTCGTGATTAAACCTTCTCCTCCACTTACAGTCTGTGCAGGCAGAACCAAAGATCACCTGAAGAATTTTCCTCTCGAGACACCTCAGTGCGCTTTAAGCCGCTTTTGTTAGAGTCCATGTTTCTGCGTCATTTAAAAGGACCGGGATGGCCAAGTTGTTATACAGCGATGCTTTTGATTTTCGAGAGAGGGCTTTACTCCTCAATTGCTTTCCTAGCCCTAAGAAATAGCGATTAGCAAGAATGATTCTTCGTTTGATTCCAGCGTATGTGGTGCTTTTTTCTACGTTAATCTTCCCGTAGTTCACGTTATAGAGATGACATTATACAAATGACTTATCGGAAGTTAACCCTACAGAGATGACAATTTGATGGTAATGTTTCCGATTTAAATTTTAGATAAATTCACATTATAGAGGGACTACTGTACTTTGCTATTGAGATGATACAAATTTGGGGCAGCAACCACTTACCATCCACTTTACCATTCTTCGACTATATCCTTAATCCCTTCATCATTTCATTTTCGGAGTTTTATAACAAAACTCGGTATTTTAAAAATCACATGTTTATGCATTTCTACTCCTGGCAACAGTTTTAGTAAACGTATGAAATATTTCCGGAATTATCTTAGCTGACCGTGTGACTTCTGTTGCTGTAACTTTATGAATACTTCAGAAGCCCGCACGTGCCATATGGCGTGTGGCAAAAACATTAGTGTTTAACAAATATTTGTTAACCTGAAAACTATTGAAAGGCCAAGAATGACATATGTTATGGTAATAACTCCGCTTTTGAAATTTCCACTTGACACGAAACAAGTGACAGGCTATGGTGGGCGTTTGTGAAATTCTTTGCAGGTATTTGCATTCAAATTGTGATTTTGTTTGTAATGCACTTGTGTTGCACATTTGCCACTAACTAGATAAGATTAGCAATGATTTGTTTTCAAATAAAAGACAAACCTAGGGCAATAACGTTGAGTCTTGTCACACAAAAAATGCGCGAGTTCTCTGGTCTTCTCTGCCTGTTGTTGATTCACATTGACACGTGAAAAGCTTCAAATAAGATACAACTTGGTTCAAATTTTGATAAAAATGTGAATATCGGGGAAACTCCATAAATTCTGTGTAAAAAATTAAGAGCCACCGAACAACTAAAAAGACAGCACCAAATGTTTAAACTGCAATTTGTTCGACAAGAGTGAAATCTGATGATCTCAGGATTGGAGCTCTATTTGAAATTCATGTTCTTTTATTCAAAACTGTGCCTTAACACATCTCGACAAGATTTGAAACTTTAATCCCTGACATTAAATAAAACCAACATCAACGGCAACAGCCCGACCCTTCCCCAGAAAAGAAAAAATGTAACAAAATCGAATTCATTTCATTCACCCCTTTTTTCCTTTCGAACCTTTTGAACTTTAAAAAAAAAAAATGAATTCGCTTCGGTTGTTGTTACATTCTGCAATTGTTAAGATGAGCGCATAATTCTATGCTACATTGCCTCGGATCAACCCCTTTTAGGATATCAAAGGCCTGTTTTGTAGTGTAACAAATTTTGTTTGGTTGTTTTTTTGGTTGAGAGAACCCAAGCTAAGCAAACATGATGCGCGGCTTGTTACGCGACACACTGTCATTAGGCTGATCTTTGGAAAATTTTGTAAATACATTTTTTAATCCGACAAAATCACTTTAGTCAATATTTATCGGATTAGTGTCAGGTTTGAATTTGTTTCTTAATAAAGTGAAAGGATGTGTGAAAAAATTGTAATAGGAGAGTTGTCTTAATGAATTAAGTTAGTGGTGCTAAATCCACCACCGTCACATAAAGAGTTTTATGTTTTTCAAACATACTTTGTGCAGCTTTACTTCAAATCAATTTTTATTTCGTTTCAAAAATTTACAATTATGGTACCCAGTTATGTTTGATCTTATTATTACTCTTTCTACGGATTTTTTTATATCTACAAAAAGGAAACACTTTTACTTTGTTGAATACATTTTTGTTTTGAAGAGTATGAACAGAAACTGTTTTTCTGGACAAAAAAAGAGCAGAAAACATGTTGAACTATTAACCATATGACGATTACCTAAACTTCGCCTTTCAGAACCGGGATTGAACAGCAGGTCCTCTTCTCTTGTGTAAAATTCTGTCGCGGACAACACATTGGAGACGAGAAAAAGACATTCTCTAGCCCTGTGTAGGCTGTTACGCAAATTATTTATTTTTTTATTACCTTAAACCAATCATAGATTGGAAGCAATTCAACCACTTCATACAAAATGATGCTTCGGCTCTTCAGCTTCAGCTTAAATGACACTTTCACAGGGTTACTCGAATATATCCATCACCGCGTAAGAAGTAATTTCAAGAGAAAGAATATATTTTAGAAATACACACATTAAAAAAGAGAAAATTAGAGGACTCATAATAGGTACTGGCAAAAATTTAGTTAATCATAAGCTATACCAACACAGATTGAAGAGGCAACTCCCAATCGTCTAAAACAATTCCCTATCAATTATAAGATAACGTCGCCAGCCAATGTGTCCAACTGACATTTCCCGTCACAACAACGATGCTCCTCCGCCGAGGTCGAAGGTCTCAGTCCCCAGGGGATACCACGAAATTTTATCAATTATTATCGAATTCCCTTGCGATCGATTGCATAATTAATTCCGCAGACTTCAAAAACAACAAAATTCAAAGGGACGCCAGGACAGTGTGTCACATCCACTCCAGTATGATTTATCATTCCTCCTCCAGCAGTCATCAATCAAATTTTTATTATCTTGCCAATGTCAAAGCAAACAACACGAGGCGGCGCTGCCCTTTCAAGGCACCCAAAAATTGGAAAGCTATCCTCGACATTTGCCCGTCTCGCTGAGTAGTTGCGATTACTTTTTATAGACCCATCCATCAGCGGGGGATTTATCCAGCAATTAATGTTAATCTCTTGCCACACGCTTGGAGCAAATCCATGGAGCCGTCCACCACCCCCAAAGGGTTTCCAATCTGCCGACTGAATACACTGACGGCCAACTGCAATCCTTTAGCGATCACCTTGCCTTTTTGTTGCCGGTACAGTTCCTGGGCTCGTTAACAGGCCGCCATTCATTCAGGCAGTGTATTGTTGTCGGGAAATCGACGGAATCGGGAAAAAATAAAATCCAATTCGTAGCCCGTAATGAGCGAATGCGGAGGGTTGAAGCACTGCGCGCACTTTCAATCAAGTCCTAGCTCAAGGAATAAAGGGTGCAACGGGAGGGTTGTAACGCACAAGCAACACCCCGAAGGATATTATTATAACTTTTGGCAAAGGTACGCAGGGACAGGAAAATAAATCACTCACAAAACTAGGTGCTGGTAGACGATGCGTGCGTGTGGGGTGTGTAATCTGCGAATTCAACCCGCACAGTGGAATTGGTTTTCTTTTGTGTTCGTGGGGTGGACCTAGAACGACCCGGAAAAATCACTTTTACCAGTTCTTGGGCAGATTTACTTGTTGTTGCTGGTGCTTTGGTTGTTCTGTTGAGGATATATACGAGGCAGCTAAGGCTTGTCCGTATGAAAGTCCTCGCGTATTTCTGTAGCATTTCAAGCCGAGGAGTTTAGTTCCATTCATGTCTGTCTCTTCACCACCCCTTGTCATTTTGTTTCCTGGCATTTGAAACATTGAAGAGTTGAAAATTTATTCATGTTCGACTTCATTGTTATTTAAATTTTCCTTCAACTTCACTTCATCCCTTCTGGCGTCCTCTCCATTTCGAAGGCATTCCATAGAAGAAGATTCATTCGTAAGCATCACTTCATCATGGTCACATTGATTTTCGGTTGTGCTTGATATTTTGCATAAAATAATCATTTTCGCCCCCTTTATGTCGTTGTTGTTGAGTTAGGCAATTACAGACGGACTGCGACACGTTAAGGCCCAAGGCAGTAAAGGAGAGTACTTGGTCTGGTGCATACGGGAAAAGTCAACAGGGAAATGGTTGGCATTGTAAAGATGGCTAATTAATGCAGAGGCTGCTTGAATAGAACGTTAATAATTAATGTGACATTTTACAGTGAATTTATAGTTTGTTTAAGTTGCGAGGTTTCATGCACGTTTAGGGCTGGGTAAATATAACGAACTTTTTTGTTAGAGACGAGCAAAAGGGGTCATGAGGTTAGGGTCAACGTATAAAGTGGTTGAAAGCCAAGAACTTGTATTTCTTTTCTTGTCTGGTGAAGTACTTTTGGCTTTGAAGTCCATTGCATTATATTTTTCTGGTAATGCAGCTTATAGGTGGGGAGGAAGCTAAATGCAAGTCATTTTGCATTTCTTAATTTTTTTAGTGTAAAAATACAACAACTTAACGTAAGTCAATAACTTATAATAAGAAACTGCCATTTATAAACATTGTGCTGTTACAAAATGTTTTCAGAAGATGAATTGTTTGTGTTGGTAGTATTACTAAAATTTTTGAATTCTTTCAAAATGAAATGGTAAATAAAAAAGACCTTAACAATAACAATCATCAACACACTCCTAAGATTTTGCTGTCCACCAGCGGCAGTTAACAAGCCTTCGCGAAAAAATACGATTCATCTATTAAAATATTTTTTGAAACACATTTATAATTATTTTTGAACATTTACAATAATTTTGGTGCTTATAACAATCAAATTCTTGATTTTTTTTTCATTTCTTAGGAGTGCAGGTCTCTACGAACTTTCCAATTCCTCGTTAACGAACGGTATGACGTTTTGATTCAATATTTGACTTTTTCTAAAAAAAAAAAATTAGATGGCGGCAAAAAATTTGTGTAAAGCTTAAAACCAGCTTTTCTGGCATTCATTAAAATAGAAAACTAAAAATAATTCATATATTTTTCATATCTTAATAGCTGAAGTTCTGTAATACTTCTCTTCTAACTTCCACTTCTCTACTTCTCTTCTTCTAAGTAATGAACGTAGAACTTCAAAAAGTACATAGCGTGCAAATCTTTAACTTTTGTTAAAATAAAGGAGGCAAATTTACACACCGTGTGTCAATATGGCTTGATTACAACCTACTACTGTGTCGGATTGTTAAATGGGCTTAATCTAGTTTGAATCTAATCCGGGTAAAAAAAAACTACAAACAATTTCACGCCCCCACATCTACGAAAGCTTTCCAATTTAGTGATTGAAACCATAATTAAAAAATAATTCCTTTCCACATGTATCAGACTTTATCACGTACGACACAAGCTAGGCTCTGGCCCTCCACGGGGTGTTAACGCCACACAAGAAAAAATACAAACAAAACCCAGTGATGGTGACTTTAACAGCACCACGTACTCCTAACTTAACCATAATGATTAGCAAAAGGTTTTACTTCCTTTCTGTCAGCAACATCTGCCATTAAAGCCTCTTCACCTCAAACGCGTGCTAATCTCCTGTCTTACTTCTGTATCCAGCTACTTAAATACCCTCCGACGATTAAAAAATATAGCAAATAAAGAAGTTATCCTGATTGCATTGCATCTGGGATAAAACACGTCACCATGCACACAGTCTGGTGCAGCAATTCAGCAAAAGATTATGACACTCAACTACAATGCAGACACCGAGGGGAACTAAAACATTTTTCCGACAAAAAATTAATGTTTCTGCGGTAAAAAAATGTGATTACCACCCGAAGGGTGAGATAAATCCTCGCAAAAAAATAATGACCCAAATTTCAGACAATTCATATTTCCTTTTTTATATCGCCTTTGTTTTTCTGACTCAACTGAGAGTTTTTCGACAAACATCTGCCAAGAATGAGCTTACATGCGCGTGTTACACTGGTTCCTCAAAATTTAATTACTCCCAGGAACACAAAAGGCACTCCATAGGGAACCGTTGAAGCCTCCAACTCTGTCAAACATTTGTTGTGACAGGTTTTGTGAACTGGCAACAGCAGGTGTCGGTGCGATTTCAATGCTCAAAATAGTTCCATTAACAATTTGACTTAATAACTCAGCGGCGCCTTTAGCAGCAGCAATTAATTGCTTTAGCGAACACACAACGGTTACATGGCATGTTTCCCCCATTGACTTGGCACCGACAGCAACACCACATCGCCCCATCTGAATATCGAGTGATAGTTTAGCGACAAACTCAACGGTGCAGAACGGACATGCAACAACTCCGACCGGTTGTGTCAGTTTTTTGTTTGTAATTGCTGATTGACGAATGGAGGAAAGCATAATTACAACGTCCTGATGGAGCGGAAGGAAGGATTTTCTGTCTTTTTTTTATATTTGCATGAAGACACTAATCTCTTGCCTAATGATGCTCAAAATAAACAATTTTTGCAACACACCGCCACTTACCACCTCTCGACTCTAGACAAACAAATGTCTAACAAAAAACCCACATGAACACGACACAACTGGTGTCGCGCTACGCACAAAACTAATCCATTAAAAGCCAAGATTAATTGACAACATGAAAAAACAAGCCGTGATAACATTACATTACCACGTTGACATTTGTCAGCGTAAAAAGTGCGCTAATCTTTTGAAAATATTAGAACTTCGATGGAACCCTTTTCGACAGGAGCATTGCTCGCATTACGTCAGAGTGCAAATCATTTTCTATGCAACATTAATAAAATCCAATAAAAATTAGTTCCAATGAAAAAAAGGATTGATCCGTGCGGAGTGTAGCTATTCATGCAAAAAGGGGTTACATCCGTTCAAAATTGTCAATTTTCACGCAAATTAAATATTGCCAATGTGCATTGGATCATTTTTTTTTAGCAGTCTACAGTGCATATGCTTGTTTGGTTATCGTAGAAGTGTTGAAAGGAGCAACGGAGTTATTAATCTTTCTTTTGTGAATGCTGAACAAACATCCCAATTTTTGGAATGGAATAATTATATTAACATCTGTTTTGAAGTTTAAAATATGATGACGTTCAGTTTAAGGTTGTCTCTTATCTGAGATTATATTTTTCTGGTATTTCGCTACAAGTTAAGTCTGATAAAAATCGATACTCCTTAAAAGAGCTATATAAACATAACCATAAACTCAAAAACAGTTAAACAATGTACTATTAAGTCTGATATTGTGATGGCTAGTTAAAAACGTTAGTCCACTTTTCTACGAGACGCTCTTTGACTGTTTCCGTATGTCCTTCATGTCGTTGTCATGTTTTATCATCGAAGTAATTTTTTCAATTCCTCACCGCAGCAAAGAAGTGCTCTAAATTTACATTATACTTGACTTGGGTGTTGAGTTTTTACCCTTTTTTAATAAAAAAATAAATAAATAAATGATGTGCGTAACAGCCAATACAGGGCCAGAGCATAGTTTGTTCGGATCTTTTTTAATGCAAGCCTTCATTCCTACTCATAGAAGAGACTTCTCAATCGAATTTATAAGCATTAAAGGTTCTTTTTTTTTTAAATGGTTAAAAACATGACAGAAACCAAAATACATGCTTGACATTATTTAGATTCTACACAGTATACATGGATTTTTAAAAATAAAAATTGTCCTTACTACATGTGCAACTAGTCTATACCTCTCTTTTGTATGTTAAATGACCTTTAGGGACTCGTTCTCGAGGTCTAAGCCAATCAAAACCTTCCAATACTCCAGACTCAAGAAATCATATGAGTAATGAAGAAGAAAACCTATAAATTTTACTGATTCCTAAATTATGGGTGCCATGAGATCTGAAATATCTTTAAAAAAACGAATCTTTCCGACTCTACTTTGAAAACAACACATCGAAACAACTACACTGCTACCGTCGCGTTGTGGGCAGAAGCAGACCTCTCTATCCGGGCAGTACGAGTTAGAGGCCAAGAGTAGAGTAGAATTGAAATCCTAGAAAAAAAAATGCCCCCTTTTGAAAATACTTTATCTTTTTAGTCTAAGCAATTTGAAGATTAGATCTTAGGTAAGGTTAGTTACTCATACCTAGCCTTGCTTAACCAAGCAGCTTGTATCAGCCCATTTTTTAAATTTTACCGTCGGATTTTTGTAAGCTTTTTATTAAAATTCAAGGTACAAAGTTCTGAAAAACCTCTATGGGAAAATTCTGCAATGCAGAATTAATTAAAATCGTTATTTTAATTTTTTTTTGTCGTCTTCTGGAGAATGTGATCTATAGTTAGTTTTGGGAGCACATGTAATTTATGAAATATTTGTTGGTAAGGTCGATGGCTATAAGGGCTTACTAATCGCCATCGAAAGTTTGTTAATTAATGTTAGCGATTTGAAAAGTATGCAATGCACTATCCAGAACAAAAATTACCCCACATAAATTACTCAACCCTTTCATGAATAAATTGATCTTGAAAACAAATAACATAAATGACATTTGTAGTGGTTTAAAAAAATGTGATTAGATAATTTTGAGCCTTACAAATAACGACTCTCCACCACCATTTAATCGTATAGTTCGATTTTATCGATATTTCCCAACTGAAATAAATCTTCACAGCCATACTCACAAACTTGGCTCATTTCGGTTTCATAGTTATCGCCATCAACTTCGCCCTCATCGCCAGGCTCACCCCATTCCATTTATAAGACCATCTTTAAGTGGTCATCTGGAAGTCCCCTACACCGATGACAGTATATCGGTAAAATAAAAAGAAACATTTTAAAATGTAGACTTTTAAATAGTTCTCATAATTATATTTGAGAACGTTTTTATGATTTTAATACAAGTTTTGAGACTTGTCAAAATGGAGCTTTTCATTGAGATGTAGAATTAAATGCATTGAAATAGCTTTTTGCCTTAATTGTGCCAATATTTTTCGAGTTAAAATTAAAATGTACACAAGTCTTAAGAACACAAGAGTAAGTTAACGCATTTCTCTTTTGAACTGCTACATTGGATCGTTGCTATGCCGAAGTCTGTAATATATTTCATAAAATTGATTTTCAAAGCCTCCTCATAGCACCAATTATCTCAAATGTACTCCACACCCTGAATGAGCCACATAAAAACCGACCTGTTCACGGAACAAAGCTCCGTTGGTATCTATCTCGATGCATGTCAAACAAATGTCCGTACTCTCAGATCACCTAAGGCTCTCAAGTAGGCTGGCATTGCACTACTAATCGAAAGATATTATCGTCATATCAATAAGAGCATTCCCCGGAGGATGATGCTAACCAATTTAAGGACATTCGGTTTCTTATCGACACTGTCATATCGGAAAATAGTTTTTTATTACCAATCGCTGCATGTATCAGTTTGTTCAATCATTTCTAATGGATTGTTACTTCGGTACTGACACAGATTCCATCCTCAGATAGTGCCACCCCTCGCTAACATATTCACTGACATATATAAAATCCATGATGCTCAGTTTTCCCCGGGACCCCATACTGTCATTTGTACTTACCAACCCCATTTTGTGAATGCACAGGGTGCGCAGATTCGGATTGGCCTTTGTCAACGGGACTGCTTCGTCCTCGGCAGCGGTGGTGGTCTTTTGTAAACACAAGCGATTGCCGGTAAGTCCTAACACCTCATGACAAAAATCTCCTTTTTTTTTCTTTTCCAATTTCGGGTTCAGTCCATTTTAACTGTCAACTTCCCTAATGTGGATCAGATCAGTCCGCCGGAATAATCTTCCAAATGATTTTCGAAATGGGGTGATGGATCAAGATGATGGGCCGGTGGTAAAAAAAATTATTTCATTTTGATGGAGCAAGTGAATTTATGCGTTCAACTTCGGCTTATGTTGGCTTTGAAGTTGTTTGCAAAAGAACTCGAGTTCTTTTTCTGGGGAAACGCATTTTTATAGTGTGAGATAAATTTCTGAGAAATGTGCGTAGAATCCAAAGAAATTTTATTAATTTCTCGAAGCACTACGGATTACCTCATAATTGCGTCCTTGTGAGTCCCTTAGAACTTGCTAAGAGCAATTTAGATATGTATATCAAAGCCAGATGGGGAGCTAACATTAGAAAATAAGTCTATTTACAAGAACCAAAAAATGCTATGGAAGCAATTCCTCTGACTTTGTCTTGAAGAACAATAAAAGGCTCAGTTATGGGAAAAATTAGTTTCCTTTTTATATTTAAGTCCTTTTCAATTATATTCGATAGAAGTATGATTATTACAAATTCATCTCAATGGCAGTAACTTTACTTTACTTTACTTTATTCCGCATTCCTTCATTCTAGATTGACTAGATCTGGAGCCACGTTAAGGTCGAGGTTGATTAAAAAAATAAAATGATATTGAAACTAGTGGCTCAAATAATTTTTTGTCTGATTGCATATTGATTAATTTACTCCCAGGACCTCCACATATGTGAGGAGCAATTCCATTTGAAGCTTTTCAATGGTTTTTGGACTTAAAAGTAATCAGGGGTTGTGTTAAATACTCTAACAATATCATTAATTCGTGTCTGTCAATATCTAAACTGTTTAATAGCATAGATCCTATTGTCGCTAACTGCCTCTTATCGTTTTTTACAACCGATTTCGAAGTACCTAATCTACTTCTATTCTAATAACTTAATGTACAGTACTTCACAAAATTAGCATTCTTTTATACTTGTAGGAAATAGCATGTTTTGTTAACTTATTGTTCTTTTCACTTTTGACTATATAAAGTGATACAAGAGCCGTTCAGAGCATAATTGGATTAACTCCATAAAACGAAAATTTCAGAAGAATTAATAATAATTTATAATCACCTTTGAAATATTATACAATACGTTTTATTGAAATAGTTGTCGTTCAATGGCGTTAATCTTAATTATTTGGGAAAGTTATTGTAAATATACAAACTTTTGACTATACCAAGTGCTTTGGCTACTAAACCTATCAAAAAGTGGAGTTAATCAATCACTGAACTTCTCATGTATGCAGTTGAAACTACATTTTTGTTTTGTCCATAAATGACTTATTTTGGGACGCAAAAAAACAGCATTATGTTCTAGTTGTCGCTATACGCTGAATTTTGTGAGGCAAAATTTACGGCGATTCACATACAAAATCATTGGAACTTTTTTTTTAATCATTCTTCACAAGGTGGTGCTCTAACTACAAAAAAAAATTTATATCACCACATTTGTATACTGCAGCCTAACCGCGTATTTATTAGGCCCAAACCATTTCATTTGCCACAAAACCTATAAAAGCATGTCTGTACTCCTCGTCTCTAAGTCGAGATTCCTCTTTTCCAAAATTTAGAGCCCTCTTCGAGTTCCTGATTTTCGTCACCCAACATTACATCTCTTCAGTTTTATTTGTGCAATTTTAAAATACAAAATCATTCAGTCGTATAAACAGCACCCAAAATAAATGTTCCGTGTTGATCCTTTCATTTTTCTTTTGTCGAAACAAAAGTTATTTTCGTTTAGCAACTGACTGCAACATTTATCTCATCTTTAACAACATTTTTATAAGGTACTGGTCTATGCTGCGAACCCTAGGTACAAGAGAAGTAGGAAAGGAAGAAAAAAAGTTGAGAGCAACCCTCCTTAACAATGTTTTCAACATCCGATTCGGCATGGGGTGAGTGCAAACAATAGGCGATTTCACGTCACCTGCCGCACACAATGCGAATCAAATACTACGCACAGTTGAATGAATCAGGAGTCGGGATTTCCGAAAATAACACACACATCTAAGAATGAAAAATAAAGGATGCAGTCGTTATTCGGGAACCGTACTGGAAATGAAACAACGATTCTGGTGAATTTATTTCTTTTGCATTGTTTCATTTAACAGTAGGAGATGAATAAAATCAGACAGATGTGACCAGATCCTACATCGAGAAAAGGCGTAATTTGGTTGGAACTTTTTGACATGTCTGCAGGATGGATAGACGAATAGAATTTCATTTTCTTTAATTTTTATTTTCAAAAAAAATATACAATTTGTTCTGTCTTAAAAATATAACCTTTGTCTTCCTATCTCTATATGAACAAGAAAAATGACTAGTTTACTTTACAAAAGTAATTTCATAGTGTTTTTTTTATATAAAAAATATTATTTTGACTTTGATTTCTTATATATTTTTAATCATAATTAAAATTACGTTTAAATCTTTAGTTTGTTCTTCATAAGGTACATTGTTGTTCCATTCATTTATCTTCATTTCTAAGGCGTATTTATACAACAGAAATATTTAAATTCAATTTAAAAAAAAAACAGAAAATTAAATAATGCGTATAGATTGTTAAATTCCTTACTTAGGATAGAACTAAATTTCAAGCGATAGATGGTGTTTTAAAATAAATATTTCTACGATTTTCCGATAGTTGAGAAATTTAAAGGTTCTGAAATTCATTCGATGGAATAATACTTGATCTAAAGAAAATTCTGTGACGTGGTTTCTCTGTCGGATGTTCTTAAATTACTTTATTCGCTCATCCGTTTTTATTTTTTTGTTAAATGAGCCGTTCAGAGGACACATTAACTCCATAAAACAAAAATTTCAGAATAACGATAAAATAATTTTTATTCGCCTCAGAAATACACTACGTTTTATTGAAATTGTTGTCGTTTAATGGTGGTAATCTTTATTATTAAGGAAAGATATTGTAATCATAAGAAGTTATGACTATACCAAGTGTTTTAACACTTAAATATATTTTTTTTTTTTTCAAAAAGTGGAGTTAATCAGTTGCTCAGTGCGACTCATATATGATATGGGTCTAAAAATTATGGTAAATTAGATTTTATAACCATTAAAATGGAATACGAAATCCAAGTGTCTTAAAAATTAAGCAGTACAGAACAGTGATGGACAATTGATTGATGAAAATTATTGTGCTAAGCAAGTTTTACCAATTTCCACAATAAATATTTCTTTAACTTTAATACTGAGCGGTATGAATGAATAATTTAAAGTTAGATTTAGATCCTCTTAAAGAGCAGTTTATTCGCTAAGTTCTTAAACTTTTTGATTTTCTTACTTTAATTTATTATGTAAGTAAATTTTCGAAATTGTCTTATGTGTAGTAAGTGTAGGTTGAAAGACAGGTTAATTAATACTATTTAGCTTAGAGTGCCCGCATAGGGCCAGTAAGTTTGTTAGATAGTTCTAAGTTAGTTAAGCTTATTTTAAGCATGTTTATCTAGCCTGTAAGTAGTTAAATGAATTCAAATAAAAATTCATTAAAAACGAAACGAAACAGATTTAGCATTAGCAGTTTACTTTGTCTTCCTTTTTTAAATATGTTAGAATATGTGGAGAACAATCTACATAATCTTTCAAAGATTCTATTGAAATTAATTTTAAGATTAATATGGCATACAGTCTTTTAACTTAAGCCTCGTGGGAGGCCATGTAACAAAAATACCAAAAACCAAAATACTGAGTACTCGTATAACACAACAAGACCAAAAGTTTTAACTACTTTTAAGCTACGATTTGTTATTTTGACTTAAATGAATAACTGGAATTGAAAGTTAGTGTTTTCTTTGAGCTGTTGGATGTTTAAAAGATTTGCTTTGTTCACTATCAAAACAGCACATCTATGGGACTCTTTACAACTAGTTCTGGGATGCGAGCATCTCTAGGTTTAAAGAGTTCGTATGCATTACAAGCCTTTTAAACTGAAAATTATTCATGTCATTTTCTCTTAAAAATTCAGCAGTTTAATTCTTTGTCGCTGTCGGATTATTTTAAAACTGTGATTGAAGTCAACAGATAAAATATTTTATTTTCTTTTTTTCTAGTTTTTATTGTTTTCTGCCTGCCGTGAAACATGCTGTGTGACTTTAAATAAATGCCATTGCAATAAACTTTAAGTAAATCAAGTAATGATAAACTTTACACAAGGATTTCAAATTCCTGTAGCTCGGATTAACTCAACCAACAAATGTTCGAACTCTTAATTCGAGCTAGAGGAATTAGAATCTATCTCATCTTGTTAAATTCAGAATTCTTTCAAAAACTTCAAAGTAGTCAGACAAGAAAATATATTCAGAGTGTTAGATAACAGTCGAATTACTTTTCTTCAAATTGAATTTTAAAAATGTCAAAAAGATCACTATTTCTTGCATGATCATAGTTTCTTTGGACGTTTTTGACGGATTTAAAGTTCACTTGAATGATCAGCATTCGCCTACCACTTTGAACGAGTGTTGCCACAAGCCCAAAAAAATTATTAAATCTTTTTTTGAGTTTGCAGGTTGTGTCACTACTTGAAAGTTTTTGTATGTTATACGATTTCTTGAGTTGCCAAATAAACTTTTTTTGAAATACCAAATTAATTGTGTAGGTATTCGAAAAAAAAACAGAATTTGTGCAGAACACAGAACTGACTTTGCAAAAAAAAAATTATGTGTGGTTTTTTGAATCAGACAGACAGACACCGAAGTGATGTTAGGATTTTGTTTTTTCTTTGAAACGAAAGCCTAGAAAGAAAGGTACTCTTCAAATTTATCAACTATCGGAAAAACGTAAACTTATCTCACTCGTGACCTAGGAACCTAAACGTCTGACTAGCCTAAACTAAGCAACAGTGAATTGTTGACCATACCCGCTGCTGTTCACAACCTGTTCATTGTAGTCCTTCCATGGAGGCGTCTGCGAATAGAAACTGCTGCCATGATGCAGAGAAGTCCCTGTCGCTTCGTGTTGCTGCTCAATTGCAATGCCGCCGTAAACGCCTTGAGCTTCCGCGTGTCTATATCCCTCGCTGGTGATGTGTGTTTGTGCCGTCGGAGTGTAGTTGACCGCATATGGCTCACACTGAGGTACGTGGTGATAGGCAGGTGGAGCCCCAACTACAGCCGCGTCGAAGGTACTCTTGAATAGATCGAATTTCTCCTGTGAGAAGGTCAAGTTAGCCTCTGGCCGTGGCGGGATACTGGTGCAAACTCCGTATTGTCGCATGCTGCTGTAGAAGTCGAACGGCCCGAACCCGGGAGCATTCACCATCTGATAGGGTCTGTTGTTCACGAATATCGCATCGAAGAGCTCCTTCGTTATCCTCTCGCCGCTGAGAGTGAGGTTCTGTAGCTTCTCCAAGTCCAGGTTTATCGTGCCTCCACTCTCGAGGACTTGCTCGAGGGCAAAGATGTAGTTATGTGCAAATCTGAGAATCTCGATTTTCGTGAGTTTCGTTTCCTCCGGCAGGGACGGAAGTGTAGTCCGCAGGCGTTCCAACGCATCGTTCAGAGTGTGCATCCGATTTCGTTCGCGGTCGTTTGCCTTCATCCGACGGAACTTCTTTATCCGAATAACTTGCGTCGGACTTCTGGAGCGCGTCACACGATTCTTGCCGACAGCGTACTTTCTCTTTGGCTTTCCCTCTTTCGTTGGCGTCGACGTTTGGACTCCCAGCTTTGGAGTAAAGTCGGCGCCGGACTCTGCATTGTCAGGGCCGATGCTGGCCGCGAGATCGCCAGGAAAGTAATCCACCGAATTGTCAAACACTAGCTTACGCGCGGCAAAGGTCGCGTCTGCTGTCTCGAAACTTTTCTCATAGCCACTGTCAAAGGACGAGTCATCGAACTCGAAGGAACGATCATCGAAACCACTGTAACACGATGACATTTTGCTTAGAAACAAAAACTACAACTTTTCGTTTTGAAATTGCAAAAATAAAACTAATTGGAACTCATAGTCGATAACGCACAGCAACGGACTTGTCTACGGATCACGTTTCGTTTGGCAACTAACGCCCGGAAAGGAGCCGTCATTAGTTTTATGCAACGCCGGCGTTTGGGGTTGCTTCTCTGCTTATCAAGAAGAGAGCGAAAGCAACCCTTGTGCGTTGTCACACCAATCGCCGACGGGGTTGGTCTCTAATGCACGGCCAATGGAATACCTCGAAAGGCATACGATCAAAGGGACTTATTGTGTGGTGCAGTCGCGTTATTCATTCATTTTTCTTCATCCTATTCGAGTGCGGCTATTACGTTTTCCCTTTTATTTCGACATTAAATCGCCCCGGGGCTTATCAGAAAATGCTTTAGGGATGAATTTGTGTGGCGATTTTACTCTTCCTCATCACCCCAGTGTTTGTTTATGCGGCAGTCATGTACTCCACGCATATACAGCGGGCTATGTAGATGATACTCGTCAGAGGGTTAAATTCGAATGATTACATGGGTGCAAAGCCAACTTGACATTGCAAAAACCGGTAGGACCTGTTGTTGGCTAAGGACTGGATTTCACTTTAATGGCTGACTGTCCTCCATTCTCACACAGTATCTCTAATATCACTTAATAACCAATTGATTAGGTGTTTTTAATTCGAGACCAAACCACAACACGTGACCGACCTACGCTTGGTGTTGGCACGCAATTCCGGTGACGAACTTCTGGTGTCAGCGGCGGTGAATCAACAACCACAAGAGATCCTGTGAAGTGGCAATCACGTGTCAACACTTAAAAGGATCCTTCGCTGGTTCTACAACCGATTATGGATAAATTACAAGTCACGTGCAGTGCAAAAAGGCGGGCTAAGCGTTTAAGGGCATATCAGTGCTAATCAGTAGGCGAAATTTTTATTCATAACTTTTTTAGCAACACGTGCGAGTGATTTGAGTTGACATAAGAGCGTGAAATTTGAAATCTGGTGTCTTAATCTTTTGCGGTGTCATCAGTTTCACACTCTCTGCGGTTGGGTGAGTTTGGATTAAGCCACGCTCTCGACGTGGTGTTTATTTACATTGTCTGGCTTCAATTCTGGAAAATGTGCTTGCCATGGTGTTTTTTAAACGCAAGTCTTAAGCAAATACAATCTGCTTATCTCGAAATTTCGAAGTAAGTTGTTGAAAATCTTTCCCACGAGAACAAATATTCGTCGAGAAAAAATAATCCCATACCTAAGTCCTCTTCAGCTGAACAAACGCAGCCAAAAATCTTCATTTAATTTTCATCATAGTTGAAGTGATTTTTAGTTCATGTTACTGTAAACTACTTTTTGCCAAGTTCATATTTTTACATAAAATCATCGGCGGTGAACTCTTTCAGTTGGGAACGCATTCTTAGAATTTGAAGTCACTTTCAGACTTTTTTGTCAATGCAAAATACAATACAAAAAATCAAAACTAAAAACAAATGGGATTTAATGAATTTTAAATTACCATTATTTTGAAGTCATTCAGTACTTAGGAATCAAAGAATTGAATTCATTTACAGATGTCGACTATATTCATATGATTTGACTTGAATTCAGTAGTGAATTCACTTTATAAAAGTTGAAGTCAATGATTCAACTTCAATTTGAATCAGCTGCTGTCATTGAATTTATTTTAAATCAGCTGAAGTCAATGATTTCAACTCAGTTGAAGTCAGTGATTTAAAAGGAACCCATTCGAATCCATTTTATATTAGGGGTCTTATTACATTATTTAGGTATAATACAAATTTTCACGCGTTGAAGATTTCGCTCTGTCGTCAGACTAGTTTTTAGGAAAACCCTTTTAATCGAATTTTAAAAACTTTGTTATGATTGATTTGGTCCTGCCCTCGTAGCCTAATATTGTACAGAGCACGATTGATTTCAACTGAAACTTTTATTTAAGTGAACTCGCAAGTATATCTATTGTAATAGGCAAAGTTTAAAATAATAATATACTAAATAATAATAAATTGACTAAAAGAATAAAGGTTGCCATTCCACTTCAAATTAAAACAAAATCAAATTATTTTCGTTGAACTCTTTAACTCCCAAAGATCTGATGTGAATTCCCTACTAACTTCAACTAGCGTACAGTGAACTCACTACTTTTTTCAAAAGACTACAATCATTTCGCTTAGTTCTAAGATTTTTAAAATTGGAATGCGTAAGTCATTTCCTCTAAAGAATGGCGACTTATATTTTTTAATCTCATTCACTTATAACAAAAAGATTTCCAATTATTTTCAATAAATTCAATAGAATCATAATCTCAAAAGATTTAATACTTTTACAACTCTGTCCACTATGCAAGAGTGAAGTTCTGCTGTTTAATGTCCATCAAATTCAGATTTTTCTTAGAGACTAAAAATGACAAATTATACTAAATTTAAAATGGTATTTTTGATACACATTCTATTCACTTTGAAATAGAACGCATAATTAATAATGCAAACGAATACGACTTATCGCAGCCTAATATTTAGCGGACTATAAATTTGTATTTCTCGTAAACAACGAGATGGTGTATAAACTTTAAAAGCAAAAGCGGACATAGTTAGATTTAATTCCCTTTTAGAAACTAGAGGATATGTTCCTATTCAATTGAGAATAGGAATAGGAAACATTCAGTAAACTTGTGAACCTTTTCTGAAGTCTTTCGATCCGAGAAAACTGGCTTAAAGGTTTCCATATAACACAGCCGAACCAACGACAAATATAAGGATATTAGCATGTAGAGATAATTCAATTGAGTTTCGCTTAACAAGCTACGTACAAATCTTAAATCATATTTAAATCATATTACTATAATATTATGTACTATTTAAATGAAAAAAAAAAAGCTTGAGTTAATATGTTGACTATACAATAATCGTGTTAGCAATGCCAAGTTTCTAACGTAAACTTCTGAAATTTCAGCTTCAAGATCAAACTAAATTATCATAAGGCCCAAAGATGTGATATTCGTGTTCCCAAAAGATAGGTGAGAAGACGAAAGTTCCAGAAGAGCCCAAAATATTGAAAACAAAAACAGCTCCGAAGCTTTTCAAGCCGCTTAATCTTTTTTGTAACATTGTGAAGATCAGCAGAAAACTTATGTGATGGCTACTGCTAAATTTCCAGAGCTGATGATGGAGGGGAACCGTCATTTTTGTTGACATGCCCTGAGAGCAGACGTCTCTAAAACGTGAACTTGGACATTAAAAAAGTAGTCTAGGTAGTAAAGTTATTTAAAACAAAAATAATTAACGCAAAACGGCCACTCCAAAAACAAAAGCAGGGCCAAATAACTTTTTAACACATGAATAACCTAAACTGCTAGTCTAAGTCTACCAAAAAATTTTGATTGGAATTATTTAAATTTAATTGGAATTAATTATTACCACGCTCCGACTTGTCTTTTAATTTATAGCACACAGTCAAGCAGAGCAACAAAACGAGCCTTCCACTTTGAAATTTGTGGATAATTGTAAAGAAAAAGTAGCTTAACCAAATATCAACAAAGAGTTGGCGTAATTCTGTATTCTGTCAACACAATTTGCCTCGCTAGAATTTTGGCAACATTAAGAAAAACTATTTAAAAACTTTAATACTTATGAAGCCTATGAAATAATTTAACCCTTAGTTGACTTCTATGCGTTGTCTTGTGTCAATAAGGAAAGTCCTACTCTGAATGCCAAACTTGATTCAAGTACACCATAATATTGAATTTTCTTTTATTATTTTTTTTTAAATTCTATATCAAAAAGGATCAAAGTTAAACCTTGAAACACGATGCTCTTTTTCCGCTATTAAGCATTCGACTGCTGTTTGTCATTTCACCTTTCACACGGCTAAATAGCATCCAATACAAACTCATCACAATTACATTGATTAACCATATCAAAGCAATTTTCACGGCTCTAGCTCAGCCGGATTTTTGCCACCGCCAATGAATTGTTAATAAGGCATCCAAATCGCAAACAAAAATCTAATCACATTAAAATTCATTTGGTTTTCCCTCCTCGCAAAATGCATTCAGTTTGTATCTCTCGTGTAATCTCTGTTTACTTTCGCATCACAAACATCAAGCACGTTTGCCTTGTCGTTGTCCTTTCACTGAAGGGCGTCCCGAAATCCAGAAAAATGTCACCCGGAATGCAACATTCTCGTATTCAAACGTCAAAAGCGTATAATCCTCCAATTTCGAAAGCAAACACTTTTCAGTTACAAAAGACCACAAAAATTAGGAGCGAATCGGTCGGTATCGCCCTCACCATTCTTTCCCCGCGTTGCAGTTCATTACACGAAAGGGAAAGTCCGAAATATCGAATCTACCCTGAGGAATGATTGATGCATTTTTTTTTTTTTTTTTCTATAAAAACTCCAATTTTCCAAAGGAAATATGAGTGTACATGCAGGCAGGCACACACATACACGCATCTCTCTGAGTTCCATTGTTTCTCTGACGGCTCTGAGGAAAATAGAAATCTTTTCGACTGGTTCTGAGCCAGGTGCAGGCATAAAAATGGGGTGTAATTTGTTCAACGTACTCGCTTCAATTAAAATTCATACGCGCTTAACATATTCGTAAGGATATCGGATTTCGGAGAGTGTTTACTTTTGCCATCGGGCAAGAATTTTATACCGTGTCAGGCGAACTAGGCGTTGGCTACTCAAACAAGGAAGCCGAAATTCAAAATTACACATCTGACTGTATTTGTATTCCTCTTTTTTCGGTTGTTGAAATACAATTAGCCGGAGGTTATAAATGTTCCGCACTGATTTTCGGCAGGATGAGACCTCCATTGTGGATGTTTGCCATGCTTGTGGTCGAATTTAACAAACGAAAATGAACAAAAAAAATGTTGTGTTGAAGGGTGGCTTATTGCAATGAAGAAGGACATTTCAATATTGCAGCGAAGGCGAGGTTTCAGCGTTTTGAAATTGTTCCGGTCTAAAATGCATCTCCTTTTAAAGCAAAAATTCTACAAGTCAAATGGTTAGGAGCGTCGAGAAAAAACTGTCCCTGTCTCGGAGATAGCCCCGTCGACTTAACTTCCTTAGAAGATGACTTTCGCGTTCTAAAACCTTAAGACCGAAGAATACCTAATCTTGACTAAAGTCCCACAATTCAACAGCAACATGATAATTTTGCAGAGTATTTTTTTTCTCAAAAGTTTTCCTTATTGTTCTTTAAAGTTTTATGTTGTAGACTGTTTTATGTTTATGTAGACTGTTATAGTAGGTTAGGTTAGGTTAGGTTAGGGTGACTGGCTGGGCCATCAAAGGCCCGCAGCCACACTTATGCCAGACTAAATAAAATTAGACTGTTATAGTAAGCATTGAACACTTCTGCTTTTAGCGTTTTTAGAGTTTAGTTTTAGAGTTTTTATGAACAGAAAGACATTGAGCCTAACTGTAATAGAATAATCAAATAAAAGCAAAAGTAAAGATATTAGAGCTGTTTTTTTTTCACATATCTTTTAGGAGAATTGAAACTTTATACTTTATTTTAATTCGTTGACCCCATTTATGTTTTAAGTCAAAAAATCAAATTAGACTTTAAGACTTCTAACTTATCAATCTGGCCTTGTTGATACATTTAACTTGTAAAAGATCTTTTAGAGAAAAGCAATACTCGAGTACTGGATGACTATTCTTAAAATGTTCTCGTTTATCACGTCATTTTCTTCATTAGCTTTGATATTTTTCCACAAACGAAATTACTAAGGTAATGCATAATAAACATCATACGTATTAATTTTTTGTTTTCAACTATGTTCGCTGATCTTAGTCATCCATCCATGATTGAAATTATTTTTACTACGAAACGATAACTTATGTACAGAGCCTGTGCACGTAATTAGAAACACCTAAAATAATCCTTTTGTTTTCATCATAACTCATGTACTTTCGATCATAGGAAGCTGACTACATTTGCGGACTACACCTTTGTTAAAAAAAAACTATGGATTTTTTATTAAGTAACAAAATCTTTAGTCGTTTGACCACCAGAAGTGCAAGAAGGCGTAAAATAGCCCGCGCATATAATTAGAAACACTATGGGAATTCTATAGAGGCCTTAAAGCGATGTTTGATCGATGCTAGTCTTTTTGAACGCGCACCACGAAAGAAATCTTTTCGGCCAGAGCAAAATCGTACATAAAAGATTGGAGTTCGCTAGAAAATAGAGGCACTGGACCCTCACATAGCCTAAGAAGGTTCTATTTAGTGATGAAACTAAAATAAATATAGCCGCACTAAGATGAAAGCCATTGTGTGGAATTTCGCCCTAGGTGCAAGGCCAAAGCATGACATTGCTAATAATTTTGATTCGCATAAAAAGTCGCGACGGGGTATCGATGCAATTAAAAAAAAATTAAGGGCGGATGGATTAATTTTAATATTGCTAAACATTAGAGAATCCAATGGTGCATTGTCCTGATAACTACTTGCAGCTATTTGGATTTTGCAGCAGCGATCATGCACAACTTATGGCATTACACACAAAAAATTGACTCAGCGTTCTTTTGGTGATTGCTTTGGATGCGTTTATTTTATTGTAAATTTATGGACACACTATAATATGTAATTTAACATCAAGAACATTGGATTATTTGAGAAGTCTTTTGAAGAAATGGAAATTACATGGTAAAGTACTTCGCAAAGATTTTACAAAAACTGGATGAAATTCATGGTTCGAATATTGACGAATATTGTAGATAACTATGCCCGCTTTAGAATATACTGAGGATTTCTGGAAAAAAGTTATCAATTCGAAATCCAAGTATTTCTAATTATATGCACGGGCTATTCAACTCGCGACATTTTGCGATTTTGGTGTCAAACGCCTAAAGCTGGGGTAATTGCTGTAAAATCAATGCTTTTTCTATTAAGTGTAATCTGTAGCTACAATAAAAACCTTTCAAGGTAGAAAGTGCATGAGTTATGATGAAAGCAAAAAGATTATTTTTGGTGTTTACGTGCACGATACTGTACTGAAAAAATATTGAAATTTTAAATTAAATTTTAAATATTTTTACTTCTATAGAAAACTATTGCTAAAAAATAGCCCAGATGTATTCGATATACTTTGTTATTTATACATATTCATTTCAAACTGCACTCATGTTTGTAAGGGACAAACTGAAGGATCTCTTCAAACTCCGCAACATAAACATCCCTTCTCGTTTGCTACCTTCAATGCAATTTATTCCCAAGAGCAAACCACTTGTACATCGGTATGGATAAGATCATTGTAGAGTGTTTTACGCAAGACTTAACGCAAAAATAGATGTACATAATTGTTGTATATGTTTACAAGGATATCAATTACATTGCATTGTTTTTTATGCGTCCAACATACATTCGATTTCTTCAACTATAAACCAAGCCTGTAGCATCTCTCATAAAGAACTATTTAGGTCAAAAACAAAATGCCATTAAATACTTTTAGGACCTTGTCTAACTCTTTATCACATAATTCTCTATGAAAGTTATTAGTCTGATCTATTTTAACATATCGACAATATCGACTGGTATTTTTCGAAGATTTGACATTCATTTAGGCAAACCATGACAGAAAACACTAAGTGGTTACATAATTAAATGCATTTGAAATTATAGCGTGAACGACACGTGTTCTCTATTACCATGACTTTCTATTAATTGTTTGCTTTACCAATAAAAAAAAATAGATGCACATACTCTAACCGTAAGCAGATTTTTACAAGGGTGCTTGAAGTTAGGGTAGGCCACATGGTGGCGAAAAATATCATAGAAGTGTGAAAGCGTGTCGTACACGTGTTAGCTTTAAGCGGATTGTCTAAATATTTGTCGCTATGGTCCTTAGACGTTTTTAGCAAAAAAAAATGGTTGACAAAAAACTTGGTCGCAGATGGGTGGCACAGATGTATTGAAAAAACTTTAGATTCTGCTTCTATGCTTTTAAATTAATGGCCCTATTTGATTCATCCTTTTAACTTACTTTCATTCGAACATTTTTTTTCAAATACTCCAGAGCCTCGCTTTGCGTCTTTAATTGGGACCAGAAAAGCACGGAGCAAATTGAATTAACAATTTCGATGTATTTTAACTCCAAACATTATAATTTTATGAATGTCGCAAACTGAAACAAACGCGATGCGAGAACATGCTCAAAATACAAAAATTGAAATTGCAAGTCTAACATAAAAGAATGGGATCGATGGAAAGAAGACAAAATTCGTCGTCAAGTAGGCTCAACTTTTAAGACGTCGGAGGACGTAGGCTTAAAAGGCTAAGCTCTGAAAGGTAGGATTTTTCGCAAAAGTGATGTGTTTTGCTTGTTGGTCATAAAAAGCTAGAAAACTGGATTTTGCACTTAAAAAAATAAAAATATATAATATGTTGGTATTCGACGAATATTAGAGAATTATTTAAAGGTAGTAGCATTAAAATACAACAACCTTTTTTTTAATTTGAAAATAAAAAAAGTTACCCAAAACATTTTTTAAAGGCCTATTTCTTTAAGTAGAGCAAGAAGCTTTCACTTCTGAAGAAATAATATGGCTCAAAACGAGACTTTGGTGTAAAGTCAACGCTAAAACAAAGTCAAAGAATGTAAGAACATTTTTGACAAATTTTGCGCATTACTTACATAGCTTGAACGTTATTCTTTCTTATATTTTTTTTTGTTCACTTCATTTCGAATGTAAACGCCAGAATAAGAAAAATGTTTCTTGAAGAACGACAGTCGTTTATTATACTGATGTTTAGTCTATTATTATGTAGCCTTTGCCATAATTTGATTTCTTCCAAACATTGAATAAGCTAATGAGCTGAGAGTGAATGAAGCTAGTGAAAAAGCCTTCCCAACGGTAAGACTTTACAAACAAACAAAAATTTGTTTTCATTACAGTTGACTCTGGATAATTCGAGTTTCATGGGACCAGGGAAGAACTTCGGATTGCGGAAATTTCAGAAAAAAATATTTTTTGCATTTTCCTCACGCATGCATTTAAACAAAGAGTCGTTAAAGAAAAACGAATAAATTTGACTTCGAATTATACAGGCAAACACACCATCATTTTCGAAGTAGAGAGATTTTAATATTGATTTGCACACAAATTAATTCGAATTAACCAAGCAGCCAACTTGCTAGGTATTCTTTGATTTACAGAAATTTTTTGTTAGGTGACTGTGAGAACGCTTTAATTTACAGAGGCTTTCGAATTATCGAGAGTCTACTTTACCAATCACCACAATTGACGAACTTTTAACGCATTTATATTTTACTTTTTGCACACGCCTTTCATTTTAGTCAATTAAGGAGCGTTCATAAATTTTTTTTACAATATAAAAAAAATAAGTCTACTCCAGTAGGTTACATCAAGGATTCATTCGTAACGAGATGATGGACTGATGGCTGAAGGAAAGCTCAATACTTCGCTTGCTCTATAAAATGTAGTAGAACCTTTTTATGTAAACTGGTAGAATACGGAGCCACAGCAGATCCGTCCGAATTAGCAAGTCAAATCCAGCCGATTTATTATAAGACGGATTTCATTAGTAAACTACATGGACTCAAACGCTGCAATGCGTCGAGGCACTAGGGCACTCGAAAACAGGACCCAATCTCCACGATAAAGTTCTTCTACCTAGGCATAATAGCAATTTCCAACTTGAATTCTCTCAGATGGTAGATCCAATACAGAGCGGAAATTACCTATACGATTGACTATTGACGGTCGCGAGTTAAATGAAAAAGTCCGCCTGTGTCACATCTTCTAATTGAAGCCTTCACCTAGCTCCACAGCAAGCAGAAAAAAAAACAAACTTAAGTAGAACTGTAGAATTGAATATTCGATATATGTATTTATTTCAATGGATATAATAACTTCTATAATTAAGATTACATGAAATCACATTTTGTGCCATAATGTCATCAGTAAAATATACAAATAATCACACGAAACAATACAAAAAATACGTTCATTTCTTTTAATCAATTAGAGTTCACTTTAATCAACAAACGGTGTCATTAACACCATTTACACTTTTATTACTAAAAAAAATAGTAAAACTTAAATAAAATGTATAAAAGATTGCAATAAAAAATAAATTCGGTATCTAATACAAATCATAAATGTTCTGCTGGTAAAAAAAAAAGCATTTATAATCATCGTAAGCTTAATCGAATTCAACAATTTTTGTATAATTTAATAAATGTTTTGTTTAATTTAAATTGTATAAAGGATTATTGGTGGCGTCGAATAATTGACTTCCCGTTGATTCGATCATTGAACGTAGGGCAAGGCTACGTTGTTTCGACACAGCCTTACGGAGTGTCACTTCAAAAACATTCGATTCATCGATGTTGTCCATAGCTAAGTGCCGTTCTTTATTCAAATCTGTTTGATTACTTAGTAATTCATTCCGTCCAGCGGTGGCTTCAGGAGGGAAGCACTGAAGAAGTTCTTCGAAGGAAAAATCTTCTACCAAGTTGTTGAGGATCTCTAAAATGGAGAGACAATTAAGGAAATTCAAAAGAAAATCTCGGTAAAAGAATAATTACCAGTAATGTGAGTTTTCCAATTCGGCAAGACATTTTCTTTGCTGACAATCTTTCTCAGTAGTGTTTCCCATTGTTTGGGAGCAAATCCATGTGACTAAAGAAAAATTCACATAAAAAAAACACAAAAACTACAAAATAGCCCACAACTTACTTTTCCATATCGCCAAAGAGTTTCAGGCGAAAAGTGAATTAAATAGTTGATAGATAAGGCTTTCGGCAACACGATAATAAGAAAACTATCAATTCCAATTAGATTGGGAGTCTTCTGAACGAATGCAACAAACTCTTCGATGATTTCCGGGTCCACCTTTGGCGAAGCCAGCAACGACTAAAATATCCAAATTAATTAACTGGGTGATTCTAAATTACACCAAATACTCCTTACTTGAATTTTCAGTGTCAGCACCAACGCTTCGTTCTTCCAACCCAAAAAATGAATATCATTTTCGCCCTCCCCAGGCTCACTGAAGCACTCACTGCTGAAGGGTTCCAAGTGATTGAGGTACGTGGGCCTATCGGTGAGGCACACAATTGGCCGTAAGAAGGGATCATCAGGATTTTCCAAGAACGATTTGTATTCAGGAATGAATGGAATGAATTTCCCAAGATCGCCATTACAAAGTCTGTCGTCGTTGTGGGCCATTTGCTGACAGTGGACCTGCTTCAACGATTCCGTATGCCGTACGATGAATTTCAAACATTCACAGCGGATAGACAGAGTTTCATCTGAAGGCTGCGTCGTTTTTACCATCGGCTCACTGCCAGAGTTCTCAGTGATTGCTTTCAACTGGCCCAGATAAATGCGAAAAAGGATCTTTAGACCTTTCAAGTTGACATCTGACGTATTCACATCGACCAGGCTCCCATTAGCCGAGTCGGGAGCATTTCCATCAATTCCAGCCTCTTCATTGCGCAGTGATAGTCTTCGAAATCTCGATTGCGGCTCCCACACACCATTGGCAGAGTTTCGTCGCTCCTCAAAGATTATATGACTCCCTTCTGAATTCATAGAATCCTCATAAAGAGACACCGCTTGGGATGAAAATTCCTCCGAGATTTTCGATTTGGTGTGATTTGTATTCGGACTCACGTCGTATAGGTCGTAGAAATAGACTTGCAGCGCATTTACAAACACCTTCTGAGATGTTTGATATCCCTTGAGTCCAATGTGTGTGGCTATGAAGTTAAGAAACAGCGTAAGAAGGGTTTCCAGGGAAATACTATGCTCGATACAGAGCGCATGAATAAATGCATCACTAATGGCTTCCACGAGATCAACTCTATCAACGGACATCAAGACGTTTTCGGTAAAGTCAGAAAAAGACGATCGTGCGCTATTTTCACGACTGTAATGGTCGTCGAAGAGAACGTTTTTATGCCCAATGAGCGCCGTTGCTAATTCCTTACGACTTGAACGTTCGATGACTGCTCGGGAGAGATCGAAATTTGACGAGCGGCAAGCACACACAGCTAAAAGGAGAAGTTCCTCGGAAGACCTAAGAATAAATCAAATGAAAAGGGGACAGGTTAAATGTCGGTGGATACTTACAAATTATTTTTTGTACTGAGATATGCCAACAGCTCCTGACTAATCATGTCACTCACAACCGGTGATCCGAGCATTACGAGAGGAATATCATTGGGCGAGTATTTTATGAACATGTTAAGAAATTCAAGTGCGAGGTATGTGTCTTGTTTTCCCTCACCAAAAAACGACTTAACTCCTTGATAGAGATAAGATGCCTTGTTACGATCTACGCCAAGGCAGAGAAGGAACACTTTTACAGTGTAAATTAGTCCAACGAAAACTTGTTCGTTTTGTGAAGCTGCCGGATGTTGGTTGATATGGTCTTCAATGAAATTGGAATAAATGTCGGCCAGCTGCATGTTGCACATTTTATAGAAACCAGTGGCTTGAACGTAAACTTCTTTTTTACTAGATCTGAATGAAAATAGAAGAAATAAATTGTGACATTCTGGACTTTAGAAATATGTGACAAATGGAACACGACAAATTCTATGGCCCGTATGATTGCATGCATTGTGTGTTTCTTAATGAATTGAACATTGTTTTTTTATAAAAGTAATTAATTATACTTAGCAAAAACAAAAAAAACAATGTACGAAAGATTTCATAGCACATTACCTGATAGAAAAATCAGCCAAGCTTCTACAATTCTTGGCAAATTTTTCCTGCAAAATCCCACGTTCATCTGGCGAAAAATTGAACTGCAAACTGTTGCTTTGGCGCAGCATTACATGCGCCTCTTCCATCAACTCATAGAACGTATGCGGACTACTGCTCTTGTAACCACTGGCAATATTCTCCAAATCATCAACGACTATTCCAACACTTGGAATATTCAGTTTGTACAAAGTCCACTCGTTGACAACACCAGGACCACTATTTCGTGAAATAACACCTCCCACAGCTTTAACACAACCTCGAGCAATACGTTTCTTGGTTTTGCCTCCAAATTCTTCGTTATCACTGAACAAACTATTACTGATCAACACTAAACTCTCTCGAGTTACACACACGAATTGAACATTTATAAACGAACATAATCCTATAACTGAGATCGAAGCTTTTATATCGGGACTAGACTCCTCTGGGAACATGCTACTGACTGTTGGATACTCAAATCGATTAGCGAACAATTTATGTCCCACTCGTGAGGTATGCGTTTCAACTGACTCTGTTGTGATGGCGTGAATAACAAAGTCGTTAATGTAGACCTTTAAAACAGGAGCTGTGAAGGAATACGTGGCTATAGGCTTCTCATTTTCGTTGTACCATTTGCCTACAAAAAAAAGATGTGATTTATTACAAAAAATATGGAATGGAATTTGCAAGCAAACCTTGTGCACAAAATTGATAGAGGTAACCATCCACGCTGGTTGCTATTAGAAGAGAATAACCCACACAGTATTGGTACATATTCGACTTCAGTGAGCGAATGTTTGACGGGTGGCTTTCCTTGATCATAGCATGACCTAGATTCTCATTGTTGCCATTCTCCGGAATTCGTTGGTAGATCGGTTTCAAGTCCATACATTTGAGTATATCCATTATTCGATGGTTTGGTTCTGTGGATTTCATGCATAGCTGAAGGAGCTTCTTTATGTCGTACTGTACGGTGAAATCGTCTTTGTTACTGGTTGAGATTTGCTGAAATGAGAAATTTATTTTATTTTAAGTATGAATTTATGAAATTTACACTTCGTAGATCTAAGTTTCCTAACACACTCGTCGCTTTTGAGCTAAATACACAATCAAACCCAAATGTACTTCAAGTAAATTCACATAATCTCTTTGCGATTTACCAACAAATCAAAAAAGTTCGTTAGTAATATGAGAGCATCGCAAACTTTGATTTTCCGGCCTCTATTGAGGTTGAACCATTCACAAAGGTGTACAAGAACGCGAGCACAAAAGGTAAAGCAATCCAAGGTACAGTAAAATCTGTTAAATTGGACCACCCTTAGAACCGAAGAAAAGTGGTCTGATTAGCAGGTGTCCTGACTATAAAGGAAATGTTGTATGAAAAATAGCAAGGAATAATGCGTGCGGTCCGATTAGGATATGGTCCGATTATAGAGTGACCCGATTAGCAGGTTTTATTGTAATTTATACCTGTATCTTTATTGCGATAATTAAACTCAAAAAAACAATCGTTTTTTTCATTCATTTTCTTTAGCTGCACGTGTCCGTAACGGAGTCACGAGACCGCGGTAGGCAGAGATCTCTAGACAACTCGCTCGTCCGCCGTCGATTCTAACTCATCAGGAGGTATGCCCAAGCGTAACCAGGCGAGTTTTTGAATTTAGTCCAACCATCTCATCCAGGTTCCGTCAGGAAGGGTCGCCTTCCTGAATCGCAACCAACGCGTCTTGGAAGCGGTGATGATGGAGACATTCATCTCTTAAGATTTATAAGTCACTACAACAAAACATTTCAACTTACAGCAACATTCATAGCTTTCGCCTCGTTGACCAGCTTGATTTTGACGTCGCTCGCTCGCGTTGGTACAATGTTTATGTCCTTTGCGTTTGTCTCTTCTTGTTCCCACTGGGATTTCAAATCCGTTTCAAACTCTCGTCCACAAGCCGAGTTAACAATCCTCGCCACATTGAAATCAACCGGTGTTCCATTGAATCCAATCCGTGAACAAGTCTCCAAGGAATCAGTCTCGAAACTATTATTACTCGATTGTCCACCACTTAATTTACTCAAATGACTCGCATTCGAGTTACTGTCAGCATCTTCATCAGCATCCATAGCCACGATATCGACAATCTTAAAAGCCACTACGAACATTTTGTTCAAGCATGCAATCACATTCTCACACAGCGATATCTTCAGAGGTACGAAATTAAGGCTGACAAAGAACTTAAACGGCAAGAAATCGACATAAGTGAACCGATGAGTCTCGTGTGTGCACGTTGTGTACTCGTACAGGAAGAGCCTGTCTTTGCTGGAGACGATGATATTCCCGGATGACTGACAGCACTCAATCATCTCGGGGGGATTCCGTAGTGGCAACTCGATCAGGTCCAGGCTGTCGACAAGTGGAAGCTTTGGTGTGGTCATCGATGCAATTCTTATTGTAATCGGATAATCAATCAGCTTCTCTTCGGGGAACTTCCAAAAATTCGGGTACACTCTAACAAACATCTTGTCACCCTCGCCGTAGAGGGGGCAATTAATGTTGTCCTTCTCCAACGTGAGAATGTATTTACCTGCAAATTGAACTGTGTAGATGGGAGAATTCGGCTGAAAATGTGTTCCAAACTTACCAGCATCATTGTATTTCAAGTCAACAACCTCTCCAACAGTCGGCAATGAGTATTTGATCGGTGACGGTTCCCTGCTTGGATCACCATCCAAAGCCGATACAGTCTCCCTGTCACTGATGTTATAGATCTCCACAAAGTGTCCAGCACTGCTCACTGCAATTCTATCAGCTCCTATTAACGTCGCAGCCAGGATCTCCCCATACACAGAATAAGTGCTTTGCTTTGGGAAGTTATAAGCTTGGACAACCTTAACCATTTCGTCGGAGTGTTCTATTTACAAATGATTTTTTTTTCCTTTTCAATGGGGAATACGCCCGTAATTTGATCCACTTCTTAACCAGCGAATTATGTCAGAATGTAACTAATTAAGTTGAGTATTATCCATCTGTTTTGAATACCATTAACCCCTTGTTGTGTGTAAAAGCGGTCGCACCCAGATTTTCGTCACACGCAGCTCGCCTTTTTTGATGTTAATGATGAAGTCATCCGCTTAACAAAACTCTAATGAGGTAGTCTCTTAAAAGTGTGACATAAACAACTCAAATGTAGAACTTTAAGATCTCAGTCAAAAAAAAGAAAAGAAATTTACAGATATACTCTAGTTAATATTTCAGGTTAAACCTAGCTACACACAAATCGATGTTGCATCACGAATGGTCTTTGTTTTTTTCTTATTTTCTTTAGTTATTTCGTTGATACAATTATAAATCATTGTATGAATCTTTATAGCAAAGCAATTCCATTAGTTTTTAATTTACAAATTTACTTAACACTGCAAATATGATATACTTTTTTAAGATAATTTATTTTGTTTATTTTGATTTATTTTGGTAGTCTAATTCCTTTGCAACATCAACTATTAAAGTGACAAATTGAAACTTTTTTTCTCATCTGTCAACATGGGACATTTTGGATGTGTTCGCTGAGAAACTAACTGTAAATGTAATAGAATTCTTATCAAACAAATTTCCCATTTTTGTCTGGGTCTGGAGCTCCAATTGGCAAATGGTCCAGTAGAGATTCCAACTTGGTCTCTATCCAGTCGATTGTTCCATGACAGTCTTACGCTTTAGATCAATTAGTTTCTCAGTCAAGACACACTTCTGGAATGCATGAAGCCGATTTTGACGAATCAACAGATTTAGTCCGCTGAAAGATTTCCTTGAAAATCTAAAGCTGGCTGTTCAATTTGGATTCTGAGTCTCCCCAAGACACAATTCTACAGCGAGCGCAATCGGACCAGAGACATAGTTCCTCGATACTTCTTCCACATTTCATTGAGAATCTTAAGCTGTCTTTTTTCCGCCACTGTCTCAATTCCACAAAGACACAATTCTGCAACGAACGAAGTCAGCTTCTTGTTAGATGAATCATGAGACTTAGTCCACCGTACGATTTCATCGCCATTAAGAATCTACAAAAATTGTGTTGTCATGCAAAAGGCATTGTAATCTACAACAACTATCAAAAGTAAAACAAAGGCACGTTTATTTTTATAGCTCAATCAAATAAAACCAGTCTCCCATTCTCACATCACGATTTTGCCAGTTGGCTCCATAACTCCTATAAATAGCGTGCCAATGAGGGCTGCAACTTTTTAGTATAAAACAAAATGCGCCTTACTTATACCTTCTTCGTTGCCTTGTTTGCAATAATATGTGAGTAAATATAAAAAAAGATTGTGCAATGTTTATAGCAGAACTCTTTTAGTATTGTCCCTTGGTAATTATGGCTGGGCTAGTCCGGTTCCACCACCAGAAGAAGGAGAGACCGGCTGTAATTAATTTTTTCCTATTATTTATCCTGTTGGATTGTTTTTTTCTCATGTAATTTCTTTTGTAGATTCCGATCCAAACTTGGACTTTGCATTCTCGTTGGGAGAATACATGGCACAATCGTTATATGGATAGAAGGCAATCTCTTGTAACCTTTAAAAAAATGAAACAAATATAGCAAATTTGTAATATCAGTATTCAATGTTCTGGTCACTGACCTTTTCCATCGTTTCTCTGTGTGTCTGACTCAGTTCTATAATTTATCGTGAGCCTTGCTTTAAGGAATTTTTCTAATCAGTTTTTGGTCGCCCTGTAGAGAAAAAAATCTCTTTTCAAATAAAATTTGATAGAACACTGACCTCTTGTGGTGAATTCATGAATCAAACCTGCGCAGCTGCACAAAATCGTGAATTTTCACAAAAACATGAATCTGTGCGACGAAAGGAATCAGCAGAAAAATATAACTACCACATTTGATATCAGTTTATTTATCTCATGATTCTCTTATCAATCTACAATGGCATAAAAGTGTGTATACCCAAGTCGTACATAGTAAAACAAATACAAATTAAATCCTATCTTTGTATTGTCGTGATTTAACTGTAGATGATTAATCCACCATGCAAACTGCAAGTTGTTATCAAACAGTTGATGTTGAACATCTCGCCGAATAGGTTCTTCTCTAAAAAGATGTCAACGGAATCAGTGAAACGAGTGTTATCAATACAAAGTCACGTTGTTCATGGATATGTTGGAAATAAAAGTGCTACATTCCCTCTACAGGTTATTTTCACATCGGTCTGCCGAAATATTCTGTGAGATTTTATTGAGTAATTGCTTTAGGTACTGGGCTTCGAGGTTGATGCTATAAACTCTGTGCAATTGTCAAACCACACTGGATACAAGTTAATCAAAGGTCAAATACTTGGAGAGAAGGATTTAGGTAAACAAAATTTAATTGTTGTTTTCTTGCAATTTCCATGACCGATTTGTAATTCTTCGTTCCAGCTGAGCTATTCGAAGGCCTTGAAAAAAATGATCTGTTGCAGTATTACACACACTTACTCACTGGGTACATTGGAAATGCATCGTTTCTCAGAACAGTCGGGAGTATCGTGAAAAAGTTGAGAGAAATAAATCCCGATTTGATTTATGGTAAGTTTGCGAATGAAAATAATGTAGGCGCACAAAAAAAAACTCTAATTGACTTTGTAAATATGCGCTACGATGGTGAAATAGTGCGATGAGAGAGATTACTTGCTTGTCTTTATTGGTCTATCTTATCGTATTGCCATTATTATGTTCTGTAAATAATTTCTCATTCTATTGCCCACAGTGTGTGATCCGGTAATGGGCGACAATGGACAGATGTATGTACCCAAAGAGCTGCTGCCAATCTACAGAGACGAGATAATTCCCCTCGCTGATATCATCACACCAAATCAATACGAAGTTGAGCTTCTAGCAGAACAAAAAATAAAAAACGAAGAGGAAGTATGGAAAGCTATGGAATGGTTCCACAACAAGAACATCGACACTGTGGTCCTCTCCAGCACTGAATTGGGACCAGAAGGTGAACTTAAGGCATTTCTAAGCAAAAAGGATGGACCTCGATACACAATAAACATTCCTTTGCAAGGAGGAGATATTGTGTTCACTGGAACTGGTGATCTTTTTGCGTCACTTTTCCTAGCTCACAGTTATCAAAACGAAGAATTGGATGTTGCTTTTGAAAATACTGTAGCAACCCTGCAAGCTGTTATAAAGCGTACAATCGAATCTATGCCCTGTGAGGTACTTTCTGGCGAACGGAAAGTTACATCGCATGAAAGAGAATTAAAATTAATTCAGAGCAAGGCGGAGATTGAGTGTCCAAATGTGATTTTGAAAGCTAAAAGCGTATAGATAGTGCTTTTTTTAACTAACTTGATGTCATCGACAATAAAAACGCATGTAAGCCTTACAATGTTAAATACTTGTTATATCGTGTAAATGTATGTATGTAAAAAAATATTAAATCATTTTAACCGAATATTTGTTACTTGTTTGTTCGTTGAGAGAGAAGAATCTCTTTTGGGAGACCGGAAAAAGTCTAAAGACCGATGAATTACAAGAATTCCAGATTTGTTTAGTCAGATAGAATCGTTACCGTCTTTTTTCTGATTGTTTTACGTTCTCTATGACCTTTGAATCAAATTCCACTGTAGAATTGCTTCCACTTGAATGATAGATAAAAAATCCCAATTTTTCCATGAACGTTATCAAATCCTAGATCTTAGAGGGGGTACAACACATCTTTACGGTCGTCAAATCCTTTATCATAAAAGACATACAACGGATCTTCAAGGTTTGCAATACTGGTGGTTCAGTGATACTCCCCATTTTATTCAATCCAATTCAATAACATTCATTCTTCAATTCCTAAGAAAACCCAAACCGAATCAAGTTTTTGGAAGAAAATTATTTAAATGAAATCTTTAGTTATCAGGCTCGTTTCGGTCAATCTCCTCTCAGACTAGGAGGCTCCATTTAACCAAGTCAATGCAGCCGCCAACAATCATAAAACAAAAATTAGTGTCCGAAAGAATACGAAGCGGTGTAAAGCAATTTATTCTTCGATAAAAGCAATTCAGTATTAATTGGAATCCATTAAATTAGTAGAGCTCTTTTAAAAGAATAATTTTTTTTTTGATATAGTTATGGGTTATAAAAAAGTATTTAAAATATAACTAAAACAATAAATAGAATTATTAAAATATGCGTAATCTGTTCAAGAAAAAACTAATAATATTATTTCTTAATTCTCAATGAAGCAGTCCGATTTATCCTCACAGCTGGTTCCGATGAGCTAGGTGTCGTTCCTTTAGCTTTCTGTCGTCTAAGGAAGTTCGCTGTAGATAATAAAGCTGAAGAAAAAAACCTATTAGCAATCAAATTCACAGATGAGAAACGTATTCTTACCTCTTCCTGTGATGGTCGTAGTTCTGGGACTCTTTCTTATCCGATTCGGGCTAAACTTTTTGTTCTCCTTTTGAATTCCAGCTGTGACAGTTTTCAAAACTCCTTCTCTGGTAATATTCGACTTGAGGAGAACTAAGAAATAGAAAAAAATGTAAAGAAAGTCATTTGGAGCATTTAAATGGTGACTTACCATTTTTAATTTGAAGCCGATTTGTCGCACTGACATTCTGTTCGGACAGGATGTTCGAGATAAAATCTGTTTTTTTCTTATTTTCCGCAGTCGATGTATCAAAGGTTGAATTGCAAATTTCATGATCATCACACTGGCCTGAATTTACAATATTGGGGCGCTTAAATTGCACCGATTCACTTTCAATTGCTCCGACACCGAGTTCAATTGTGTCATCAAACAGTTTCTTATTCCGCTTCTGTTTGGAAATGCCTTCGTCTTCGTCGCCGGAGTGCATTCGTTTACCATTCAACTGCAGTGTAATGCCCTTTGTGCTCTCAGGACCTTCCTCATCAAACGTTAGCCCTAATTCATCGTCACTGGCGCTGTTTTCTTCGTCCTTGAATTTAATGGCGTTGCCATTCATTAGACGACTTAGCTTTTCAAGTTTTGCTTTCAGTTCTGTGTCAATGGCGTTGTCATAGTTCAGGATAAGATAGTTCCTCTGGATGATCTCGCAAGCTAGAGAGAAAATTTTTCGCAAATTTTCCGAATCCACGTGGTAGAATGTGTTGATTTTTGCAACATGACTTGATTTAATGTTCTGCTTTGTGTTTTGGACTTCAAGGTCCTTGCTGCGTAGGTATATCTGTAGGATATTACTGCACTTGGCTTCTTTAATTTCCTTTTGAATTTTCGATAAATCTTTGAGTGAGTCTTGGAGCTTTTTACGCCACCTCGCAAGATCTTCCTTTTGTTTTATTATTTGCTTGCCAAAACGATCGATTGATGCTTCAAAGCGATTGATGTCCTGGAAATAAATGCAGAGGTTATTTGTTAGGCGGGGTGGCAAAAGAAAGTAAAGAATGCAACTGATAGATAACGCCAGTAAGTACATTAACCAAAACACTCACGGCAACGCGGCCAAACGAAACTCTCCAAAAAAAAAAGTAAGGTTATAAACGAATTTTGACAGTCTGCCAAAGCAGATGATTCTGTTGTTGTCGAAGTTGGGGAGCAATTAATCAAAAATACGTGCATAATTTTGTTTAAAAATGTTTGTAAGAAGATTAATTTCCCTTCGCGCCATAGCGCTACGCGAAGTAATCATTCGTCAGGCGGCAACCCACGAACTTCCAGCGATTTCCTGTGTCCCAATCAACCGCAATTCATTCGGCGCCCAACAAATACGCTGTTATGCAAAAGCTAAGGATAAAGGAAAGCAGAAAAGCAAAAAGCCCGCGAAAGTTGAAATAAACGAAAGTCTGCTCCGTGAGACAGTCAATTTGGACAATCTAAACAATCAAATGAAACGTGCCATAGAACAAATGAAGGATGATTTTGTGAAGCACCTTTCACTACGTTCCACGACTGGTTCCATTGACACACTTAAAATCTCGGTCGATGGAAAGGATCATGAATTACAAGAACTGGCTCAAATTTCTAGGAAGAACCCAAAGACCATTGTAGTCAATATGATTGCATTTCCCCAAACGATTCCCGATGTCCTGAAAGCCATTGAGAAAAGCGGCATGAACTTGAACCCACAGCAGGATGGCACCACTTTGTTCATACCCATTCCTAAGGTCACCAAGGAGCACCGTGAGAATCTTTCGAAGAACGCCAAGTCTCTCTTCATCAAATACCGAGACGCCATCAGGGACGTGCAAAACAACACCATCAAGAAGGCAAAGAGACAAACAGACATCGCCAAAGATGATATGTTTGCGATACAAACCCAGGTCACAGCGATTGCTGATAAGTTCATAGCAGAGGCAGATAAGATTCTAGCCGCCAAGCAGAACGAACTTGTTGGATCCAAGGATTAGTGCTCATAAGAATTATCTATGTTTTTTTAAGCGAATAAATATGATTTACTTACGTCTTGCAGAGTGCCTTTATCAAGTGTGAGAATCTTTTTACACTCCTCTGCCTTTTCCTTCAAGCGACTGCGGAATTTGAGAATTTTTTCCTTGCTTTGCATTCCATAGTACTGCTCGTGGGACTTGATCACATCAGAATAGACTGCGTCTATCCTGCGGAACCAGCCTTGCAGCTCGATCTCATCGTACGGCATGGAAGTGGCTGGTGGCGGCTTCACCGACGTCACGACCTTGGCTTCAAGACGTCTGTTGTTTTCTTTGAGCCGTTCTACTTCCTCCATCAACTCGTTGACCTTCTTCACGTAAAATTCCTTAGGCATGTTCGACTTCATAACATTCTGTCGCAGCGTTGTGCGGATCTTCTTTGCTCGACTGGCATACTAAAAAAGCAAATTAGCAGGAGTCCATCGAGATTTTGTTCAATAACTTACCTTCAAAGTGTTATATGTGTCCTCATACGTCAGTGAACTCTGTGAAACATTGGCCACCATCAGCGTTTGACAATTCCCGCCCAATGAGTCCTTCAAAATTCGCGTAAGATTCGAATCACGATAGGGAATGTGTTTCATGCCGTCAGCCAATTTATTGATACAATTCCCCAGTGCCAATAAAGATTTATTTATACTTGCTCCTTCCTTGAAACGTACACCAATACCACGTGTACTTGCTGCCCTCTCACTACCAGCCAAGTCAATCATGGACAATTTCACGGTTCGCTTCTGACCAGTCTTCTTTTCTGTCATTCGAATGTGTACTTGGAAGATGGCGTGACTGCGGCTGCTCTCTGAGTTTGCGTCTGTTGGATGTTGGGTTCTGTTGTTGTTACCTTGTGCGAGTAGATGCAGTAATTCATCTGCACAGAAGATTGGCTTCAAGACCAGACCACTGACCACCACTCCGTTGGAGTCTTCTCGCAGCTTTAGTGGACCAGTTTTTGTGAGCAAATTCATCACTTGCTCATTGTACACTTCCAAGTAACTCACGCCAATATCAAATTTACGCCTATCACTCAATTCATCTATTTTCGTGAAGAGATCTTGCATAGTCAGGTAGGTGAGGCCTGGACAATCTTCGTTGCCAAGCATTGTGAAGGTTTTACCAGCTCCGGTTGCTCCATAAACAAACACCGAACAATTGTAGCTGTAAATTAATGAGATTTTTTTTAAACTGTGTTGGAAATTGTTTTGTTGTAAACTTTTAGAGTTGTGAGCCAAATTGAGCCTTTGAGTTGATTGGCTTACTTTTATTACATTTAATTTTGGAGGCAGCTCATAAATTGGAGGCAGTTCATAAAGTGAATTCTCAATAATTTGACAGAGTCTCGAACAGACAGAGTTTCTCGAATTACGGAGATTTCAGAAAAAAATGTTTAAGTATTTAAACTAAGGGTGGTTGAAGAAAAACATAAACTTGACCTCGAATTATAGAACTAAGCAAGTCATGATTTTTGAATTTGAGAGGTTTTCGTGTTGCGTTGCACAAAAATAAATTCGAATTAACGAAGGGGACTAATGGCATAGTTTTTTTTCGATTTACACAGTTTTTTTCAGACGACTGTGAGAATACTTCTGTTTACAGAGGTTTTCGAAGTATGGATATATGGAATTAAGCAAGTTGGCGTCCAAAGCTTTAAATCCTCTGACCGATAACTTAGGTCACTTTACGTTTTAAACGAAAAAAAACCTATTAAAAAAGTAAAAACCCCGAAAGATTTATCAATAGCTCCACGTCTTGTAGTTCCCAGGAGCTAATTTTAGAAAATAGTTCCGATATGGAAAAGAAACGTTTCATGTTCATTTCGCGGCTGTAACTATTTTGCATAAATCTATTTTATTGAGTTTTTGAATCAACGATATTCTAGCCTATTCCACAATTAGGCAGTCTTCAGATGGTTTTTATTCAAAATTTTCCGATATTTCCAAGTGGGGAAAGGGGCTACTGATTTTCAATAGCATTAAGATCTGGAGGCTGAATTTTGTCAGAATCTGATTTCAGATAATTTTCTTGCCAAAAACGAACATTTGTCGGCAAGCCTTTCCTTTGCACTTCAGAGTGCGGTGTGACTTCATCATCATCATCATTAGCGGCGTAGCAGCCCACGATGGGCCAGAGAGCCTAGCTTTTTCGCGCCTCTACTGTGTTGTGCGCGTTATAATTTGACACATAAGAAGGGGACCTACAGTTTATTGCCGGTTCCGAATGGCGAATTGCGAAAGCTTTTCGTGACAGAAGTACTCCAGGAGGATTGTCAGTCGTTCGCTGGAGGTGAGGCCGTGAAAATTGTTTGTGGTGTTTTTTCCCCGAGCACCAGGTACTCTCGCTTAAAACTCCAACGTACTAACGATTAAGTCACGGCGCCCACGGTGTGACTTAGTATGTTAAAATAGACAAAGTGCACTCCCGCTACTGGCATACTTCTCATGCTTGACTTTGCTTGCGCCAATTTTAATAACGCCCATTAAATTCAAAAATATTCAATTGAAGCTCGTTAGCAAAAATCACTCGCTCCCAGAATCTTGAATCCTTCCTAAGATAAAATACACAGCTGTAACACAAACACTAGAAGCGAATAGTCAGCAAGAGAATTTTCATGAGAAGTTTCATGGTATGGGCCTGTATGTCAGCAGCTTGAGTCGGAAAGCTACAATTTTTTGAACGTACAATGTAATACCTTAACATACTAAAGCACACCGTGCTCCAAAGTGCAAGCGAATTGGGAGTGGTCGAACCGGAAAATACTTCTAGTTTTGTCTTAATTTAGCAATTACAGTCGATTTACTTTAAGTCGAATTTCCCTATAACTCGATTTTTTTCGCCATATTTTGGAATTCCCCTTCCCAATTTTTCATACAAAAACCATCTTCTAAGTCGAACTAATTTTGATGTCCAGTGAAAATTCCACCTAGACGTATACGACTGTATTTACAACTTCCCTACCTTCTGAATATGGCGGCACAGTCTCCAGGTCTATGGTCGATTTTGGACTAAGTATTCGCAAACACAAGATTTGGAATGAAGCGCATCTGAAGACTGCTTGATTGAAAAATTACCAAGAATACCTTGTGTACACGCTAAAAATTTAGTGAAACTAACTTAGCCGGCTAACCGGCTTAAAACTGTTATTGACTATTAGCAGAAGCATACCAAATTCTGATATTCAAAGAAATATCTGATATGTATTTTATGTCCTTTATTTTAGAAATGGGATTAATTAAACAAGCTGTGATGTTGAAATTTAGTTTTGCTATTTTTGTATGTAATTTAAAGTGTAAAATAATCAATAAAGTTGTTTTGTTTAAAGGAAGGTCAAGCTTGGTATCAACACCAACTCAGTATTTGTTCCAACTCTCACCTTTAGTCACGAAATTTGGGTAATGACCGAAAGGATAAGATTGTGAATACAAGCTACCAAGCTGAGATTTCTTCGTGCTGCTGTGGATGTTACTCGTCGAATAGGGTGAGAAACACTATACGTCGCTGCACAATGTTGAGCAGCTGCTTCTTCGAACGAAAAAATCTATACTTCGATGGTATGGTCACGTGCCACTAATATCCCCATCAGTACGACTTCCGAGGCGTGCCTTGAATGCGATGCTGTCAGGAAGGCGAACGCTCGGCAGACCCAGAATGGTTGGACCAAGCCCTATAGCTGCAGCAGCAGCCTGGTTACGCTAGGGCATACCTCCTGAGGAGTTAGGCTGCGCGCACAGTGAAGAGAGAAAGGGAGAAGCGATGCGAGCAGCGAGAAACCAAGAAAACTGTTTCCATATAGTCTTATGCAAGTGCGCAGAGTGGAACGATTTTCAATGCGACAACTGACAACCTCTCGCCAGCCTCTCGCAAAGGCCTCGCTTCCAAACTCTTTTGACCAGTTTTCAAGCGAGTGTGTGCGAGAAGTGTTAATGGTTGTTGTTGTTTCTATTTTCCACGCTTATTAAATATGGGCTCTTGCAGCAACAGAACAGCTTCGACTTGGCGCACTCTGTCGCTTCCCGCATCGCTTCTCGCATCGCATCGCTTTCTCGCCTCACTGTACGCGTGGCCTTAGAGTCGGCGGCCGAGGATCGAGTTGCCCGGAGATCTCATCTACGTGGATGTTAATGGAATATGGGGCCAAGGAAGATGATGAGCTGTTTTAAGTTCAAAACTCAATTAAATGTTTCTGCGTTTTTACTTTGCTAATAATTTTTTCGTTTTTGGGGCTATACTCGGTTCAAATTGTAAATGCGGCAAATTCAAATTGTACTCGGCAGCTTGTATTCGTGGGCCAAATGAACAATAAGCTACTGTAAGTTCTTCTCTCCTTTGGGAACTCACATTATGGACCAACACTGGTATGTGTGATCGGCGTGTCGCCACCTCCACACTTTGGGTAGCATATTATAAAATCCCAGCACCATCTTGACTATGAATTATTATGGACCAACGTATAGCTCACTCCTATTTCTTTTTGAATAAATACTTCATGAAAGTCTAAAAATAAACATTTGAACACATGTAACGCCAAAGCATCCACTGTTTCTTTGTACAGTCCATCAAATAGCTTCCAATTGTAGACAAGATTATCTTTTTGTGCCAAGCAGCTCTTTTGGCTGTTAGTAGAATTCAAATTAATTAGCCATGTCAAATTCAAAAGGCACAAGCTCTTTCACAATAAGTGACTCAGCGATCAGATTAGTCAGTTTTTCAATGTGACACACTAACAGGTTCAAATAAAGCAGTTGGAGGAAGATCTGTTCAAAAATCCACACAGGAACTCATCTCTCTCTTATCCAACACTCGCCAATAAAAATTGTTCCACATTAAACATTCCTCTTACCCATTCATGACCGAATCCACCAAAGGCATGGTGCATTCTTCAAAGACATCCTCATTCGATGCTTCCGTATCGAATACTCTATCAAAGTCCATACTTAATTTCTTATTAACTCGTTTCGTTAAATCACGATAGTTTTGTTTCATTCCTTGGAAAAAGAATTCATCATCTTCTTCATCTGGATCAAATAATATTGTTGTCCTGTCTAAAACTTTTATGATTGATCTTTGATTTTGTTCAAGTTCACGACGATTATACGGCCGTACCCGAACTACGACCTTGATGTTTTTCTGTTCACTACTCATCTTAACATATATTTATTAATGTTTTCTATTGTTTTGTAAATGAATTGCAATATAAATATAAAACTTTAACTCGGATATCCAGAAATGTAGAATAGAACAACAAGTCAAAGCACCGCCCGAAAATTCCGTTTGTATTTTCAAATTCGTATTTGACAGCTTGTTTGTTGTTGGTAGACGCAGTGATGCCACAATTGGAAATTTTCCCTATTTCTTTGGGACTTTTTCTTTAAACGAAGAGGGAACATTTTATAGCAAATGCAAAATATTTTTCATTTTTCAAATTCAAATAATGTGAAACAATGCAATTTATTTTTTATTAATATAGCCAAAAGGATTTGACATATTTTATTGGTGAATTATTTGACTGCAGGTCATCTACAAAACAAATATTTGGAACTTAAACTAGAAACCATTCAAATGGTATCTTCTATAAAAGTTTTGTGACAATATTAATAATCGATGGTGATGAAATAATAAAAAACAGCGAGATTTTGTTTGGTATTTCGCATTATTTTGAATTGATTTGAATAATAGAGTTTTTTTTTGCGATTTAGTTGGTCCAAGCCTGGCAGCATTGGGTGCGACTGTCATTGCAAGCAAAATGAGTGAGATCAGAGCTTATGCTCTATCTTTGTGTAGTCATATTTTTGTTTTATTTGCTTTTTATGAACAGCCAACTCACTAAATTATCATATCTCTAATCAAAAACGTCAATTACATTACTAAAATCTTGTCAAGCCCTAAGATATTTGACATCGGATGAGAATACAACAAAATGCGGAAAATGTTCACATACATTTGTATCAGAAAATGTCATGTTTCAGTTGGCTTAGCGAAAATTGAGATTATAGAATTAAGTTTATAATTGCAGAGCCAATTCTCTGTTGTCCTGTAAAATTTGAATTTTTGCAATTGTGTCTGAAATATCTGCAAAATCTCTTCTCTGTTTCATTTCTATTGTTATTTGTACTAGGATCTGCAGAAAACAGTAGAAATTACTGTCTGAAAACCCGAAACCCAACGAATAAAATATTCTACAAATATATGACAAATCGATGACTATGGTTGAAATTTGAATTAATAGATTTTGGTCAAAAATAAGAGTGCAGTTAAATATTTAGAAGAAAAATTGATCTATCTAAAAAAAAAATGAATCTGCCAAAGTCGTTTCCTATAAAAAACCACACAAATTCAACATAACCACTGAACGTAATCACAGCAAAAGCAACCACCAAGTATGAACACAGCCAAACACTCTTGCAGAAGTTGCAGATATTTCACGCCATTTTTACTTCACACATTTTGACAAGGAAAGTTTGATTGCGTCCTTCTTAAAAAAAAAGAAAAGAAAAGTTAATTTGTTAAATTTTTATAATTAAATATTTATGTTGATTGCAATCAAAGTTAAAAAAAAATACCTTATAACAGTTTCAAGTAAATTTTTTTAGTAGTAAATAAGAAAAAAAGCCTAACGTTAAAAAGGAAATGAGTGGAAAAGTGTTATTCGCTTGCTCTAAATGTTTTTCAAGGCATCCGTTTGAAGAATTATCGGCAGGGCAGCAACTTTGCAAGGTAATTTAATAGGCGGACGAGAAAAAAATTTAAGTCACTTTATATAAACATTGAGTGTATGTTGTTTTTTTTATATTTTTTGCAAATCGGGTTGCAACAACGCAAAAGATGGCGCGGTTATATTTCTTTGTGTGTTAAAGTTTTGTGCAGACGTGGTAGGCTGTCTGATGGAAATGAATGTAAACCAAAAATATCAGTGACGGCTTGCCAAAGAGTTTTATCGAGAAGTTGGGTTTTATTCAGTTTCTAAGAACGAACGAATGTTTTTGGAAGTGCTTTCTATGATTCATGTCTGCTGATACTTGACGCCACAAGAAATATAAACGCTTGACATTGAAATGGAGATGTGTATGCGGTTCCCAAGGGAACAAAACCGGGCGGCATTTCAAACCGTACCACTGACGACGCGCCATTTGAATGCGCGCGCAAAATTATGTGTAACATTTTGATGGAAAGAGCCTCTATCTTGTGTAATAAACGAGACTATTGTATATTTTTAGTTCTGATCTTTCGCTTCTGATCTTACCAAGAAGAACTGACAACGGATGTCATTCAGATGGATGCTTCCTTCGGTAACAATTGCTGAAAGGAAATGGAAAGCCCGTGCTTCTGAACAAGACGTAGATTCTACATCGTTGTTGCATTCTCTTTTCAGATCTTCGGCTCTTTAGGCTGTCCTTTATGTTTTACAAACACGTACATTTCTAACAAAGCGAATATTAAAACTCCAATTAATACGTCACAGTTGTTCTGCTCGCTTCTCTTGCTCCAAGCTTGTGTTGAATGTTTTCGAGCAATCAAATGTCTATCAGTTTTGTCTATGTCTGCATGACCCAATTAAACAAAATCCGATCCAAGCAAAATAAATTTCATTCCAATTTGGAGTACCTTCTATTTTCCTTTTCCAAAAGGCGAAAAAAAAGCTTTTATTTTTGTAAATAATTTTGCTGCATCATTCGCGCAAAAGAAAAAGAAAACAAAAAATAAAATGACGCTGATCGAAACAAACGCCAGAAGCTCATTTTCCTTTAGACGTTTCGAGGTCGTGATGTCAACGAAAACTTTGGGTGGGCAAGTGACGTCAGTGTTTGGTAGCAAATACGAAAATATTTTTTTTTTCGCTTCAGTCTTATCAACTCAATCGTTGGAATTTGATTTATGAAATAATTAAACAGCGAAATAAATTTTAAGAGAACTAAGCGACCGCAAAATGAAATCTGTCGGTTTGCAATTTTGTGTGTTTTTATAATGACGAACACATTGGAAAGAAAACTCTAGAGAAGTTCACAGTATAGGCTAGTTTGTTCGATGGTTTGATTCGTGTTGTATGTAAAGGTGCCCTGTCTTTTTTTTATAGGTATATATTTATTATTAAATTCTGATATATTTATTAATTATTAAATGATTTATCAGCTACTCAATATTTATAGAATACCAGGTTACGCGTTCGCTCTCCTTGTTCCGCATCTACGTTATAAGGGACCCAATTTTCTTGACTCGATTCGACTTTATTTTTCATTCTATGAATTTTGACTTTCTTAAGGGATCCCTTATGACGTGAAAGAGAGCGAAACGCGGGAATGCGTAATCTCCTATTCTATTAATCTTGTCAGTTGCTTATATTTCTAACCTAAAACACTTTGAAAACCCCAGAACGATAAGATTTTCATTTAAACGAAAAGTAGTTTTTAGTTCTAGGACTAGGACTTTACGTTGTTAATTTGTACCAGAAAACACGACGCGAATAGAAATGGCACAAACTTAATTTACGATCCGCACGTATTTTAATTTGATAATTCGCATGTATTGCAATTTTGGGAACGGTGCAAACTGAAATAAAACCGAACCAGGTTCAAAACGAGGATAATTGTTCAACTACGCAGCTCGGAGACGACGCAAATCGAAGCAACGCGAGGCTTTGTTGTATTTAAGTTTTAGATTTAGATTTCTTTCTTTCAGAAAAGTTCCTTTTTAATGTGTTGTTCTGTTCTAAACAAAAAAAAAAAAATCTTGAATAAAGTCGGCGTTGGCCTGTCTGCCAGCTTTCCATTGTATTTCTTATTTTCAAACCGATTCCAGCTCCTTTTTAAATTTAAAAGCAAACTTTTATATTCGGTTCTGTTACCTCTCGCATATTTTATAATTTATCTCTTACACTCGTCAGATCTTTTGTACCAAATCTTTCTTGCCTTGTGCAAAGTATTGCAAATATGTTTTTATGCTAATGCAATTATAAAACCGAATATGTCATCCAATATGTTGTATCAAATATAAAAAGCAATCAAATGAGTTTGAAAGACAAGAAAACGCTTTGAAATTATTGCTTGCGAACAACAAGAAGACGCTTTGAAATAAATTGCTGAAGAATTTGTGTAGAAAATATCAATCTTTTTAAAGTATTCCCTTACATGATGCAAATATAGAAAGTAATATATTAGGTTGTCAAATATCTGCCTTCCGCCTTTTTGTCTTTTGAATTTTCCGGCTATGTACAAAGCGCAACAAAGCTCGTATCCAAACTAATGATGCATAGCGTCATTTTGTAGGTTATGTCAAGACCTTTTAAATGATGTATTCCAGATACGAGCTCTGTAGCGCTTTGTACATAGCCGGAAAATTCAAAAGACAAAAAGGCGGAAGGGAGATATTTAGCGCAAATTAACTATAAACTTAGCGCAAATTTTTTGACTACGTTCTACGAATGTTGTCAAAGTGGTGCCATTCGTGACCCCATGAGACAGAAAACGTTTAATTTAAATTGTCACTGTACTTCAAAAATACAAACAAGTAAACGTAAACAAACGTGTGACAATTAGTCTCACAAAAATTGGGGGTTTTCAGCCATTTTGAATTAGTTTTTTTTTTTCATAGACACATGCGCAATATATTACCTTCTGCATTTGTATCATGATTCCCTTCATTTTTATAGTAATCTTCAGCTCAAAGTTTCTATAAACTTTCCCGTTGAGCAAAGTCTAAGAAAGATGAAAGAACAAAATATATACACAGGTTTTTATTCTATCACTAAGAAAAAAAAGTAATATTTTTGCCAAATGCTTACGACTAATAGATAATTCATTCGTTAGAGCGCACTAAAAGACTGCTGTCTTAGAAAATACAGTAAAAGCTCGTCCAGAATAGTTGGGCGAATGTTTTGCCGAATAAACGATTCCGAATTAATGATTTTTTTTTATGCAGAAACATGTATCATCACTTTACTTAAGGACTACTATTTACATTTAGTGCTAGCTTAAACTTTACTTGTGTTTTCGCAAACAACATCTAAATGTAGATTACCGGAACTCGCCCAATTCATTTTTTTTATGATTTGTTTGGGACTTTCCCAATAGACATTTAAAATTTGTTCGGTTGTAAATACATATTTGAGATCTATTTGCTACCTGTACGTGTTCAGTCATTGCGTTATTTAATTTTAATGAAAAAATGTAAAATGGACTCATTTTCATGTATTCGAAGAAATCGCCAGTATTTGTTTTCCCAATTTAAGAGTTTTCTAAATTAATAAAACAAAATAATGTAGTCCGCAAATGGAATCTTAAATATTAAACGTCTTTGTTGGACTTAGAGAAGGTTGGTTGAATTCTAAGCTTTGTGGTTTTCAGTCAAATTTACTAAAAACAATAAAAGGCAATTATGCTTCTTTGACGTCCATTTTATGCATTTAAAAACCATATTTTGTGATTTTGTGTTAATCTCAAATGTGTTTCAGTCTCTTTCGCGCAGGTCTCTTTATTGTGTATGCTTGTTCTTGACAAAAGAATTGTTTATGTGCAAAAGATATTTTATTTAGAGTAATTAAAAAAAATAGGCTCCAAGCAATTGTCAAAGTCCGTACTTTTTTTTATATGATCATTTACGCATCAATTAGTTTGATGATCATTAAAGTACTTGACCTTACAGCCGTAACTTATAAATTCAAAGCTGATGCTAAATTGGTGTGATTTTTACTTCATAACTGTTTAAGTTTAAAGGTTCTTTTATTCTTCTATGCTTCTCTTGTTATTAATTTTAAATAGATAAAATACTTCTATTGAATTATGAAGTATGTCTCCGAGTGGGCATATCGAATGTCTTTTCTACTGAATAGCTTTTCTGGAAATCATGTAAACGCATTGATCGTACTGATTCCATATGTCTTTGTAATATAATCGTAACGCATGCAAGTTTATGCCGTCTACTCAGACCTTCATATACTCACGAGGAAGGAGTTTAAAAAAAAAATACCTAGCGTATGCTTTGTCGAAATTTTCTATATAACATCTGGTAGGCAAGGAAAGATAACTTAAAAACAAATCGGCAGATAATACAGATGGAGTTGGGCTCTAATTATTTCTTAGTGTAATTTAATACAGGCTTAATTATAAAAAACATTTGGATGTAATTGAAAATACCTCAATTGTAATTGAACAATTTTAGTTACAATTACAAATAATGAGTAATTAGTGTGCAATCGTTACGAAGAAATCGTAAGAAATGTAACGACACTGTTTTTGGTAAAGTTCCTTTCTTTAAATTTTTTAAAGTGTCGTAAAATGTAAATCAGACAGATTTGCTTTACCCTTCTTCATATTATTTTAATTTTTAAATAATTTTTTTAATTTCAGAACTGCCGAGCATCGTATTCAGCAATTGTTAAGTGTACTTATTGCCGTTCAGAGCATCAACAATCAAGGTAAGCTGACGACAAAATGTCCCCTTCAAATTTCATCGGTTAATAAATTCCCTTTACAGTAAATCGAGTGTGTGCAAAAAATGTGAGCACAATCTCAAACAGTACGGCAAACCCAGTGCCTGTGAATGTTGTAACATTGTAGCGGCCTTTGGAGGCTCCAAGTGTCAAAGGTTTGTATTGAATTTTTCCTTAAAATGTTCTCTATTGCAAAAAACAAAAGAAAAAAGAAAACCAAAAAAACAATTTGCTTACCCAAAGTTTATGGCCCCTTAAACTAAAAACATATGCAAAATCATTCACACCCCACGGTTTCCAGAAATGAAAAAAAACATTAAATAAATCCGAATATATAGTGTTTTGTTTAAGTTTGATTAGAAGCACCAAATAAAGTTTTTCTTTAGGGTCATAAACTTCTTTCTGAAATCAAAAATGAACGCATACGTATATATTTTCATTCATTGGGAAAAGAAAAGCTTTTTTCTTTAAATTTTTGCAAATGGATCACTAGAGTAGATAAATATTTATATAAAAAAAAAACACGTTAGTCTATGCAAAGCTTATGAACGCAAACATTTTCTCTTTACCTTTCTCTTCGATCATTAGGTGCACAAGCTATGAAGCAAAATACGGTCAACCAGTTACCTGCGATGAATGTAAACAGCGATCCGCATTCGATAAACACGATGAGAATAAAAAGGTGTGTGCATGGGGCGATACCCCGATCGGGTGCATAATAGAGCCGCACCACATGAAACAAAAGAAAAACATGTAGATTATGTTCAGTTTGTCTAAACCAAATCAGTTGTTTAGTTAATTCATGAAGAATGTAACAATTTGTAGTTACCACCCTAACTGAGCTTAGACGTAGACATAAATCATATATCTGTGTATGTTTGCGTTCATAAGCAAGAAAAGAGCAATTAGTTTTCATAAGAACAAGTTAGCAATTAGAAAGAAAAAGCAATTAATATGTTAGAGCTATTTGTCACCTTAACTCATTTTATCTTCTTTTCAGATTAATGGAAAACTTTTGTGTTGGTTGTGTACCTGTGCATATAAACGTGCGTTAGTTAAAGCACATCAAGATGGTCGATTGGCAAAAAAACGACCTCATGAGAAAACACACAAGGATAATTCGAAAAAATCCCAGTCACGATCAGATATGTCAAAGAATTCCTCTGGCTTGGATGTTCCCGATAAAGTCTCGCGTCAAAATGCATCGTCTGGTGGCAGTGGTGGTGGTGGCGGGAGAGATGTCTCTTCTGCTATTCCCACGATTGCTCCTGCTGTGGTGACAATCGATCCGAATAGTTCAGATCATGTTGTTGCTATGACACAATTGAAAGAAAGAATCGCAAGCCTTGAGAGGAAACTCGCTTTGAAAGATAAAGATTTATTGGAAAAGGACAAACAGGTGAGTGAAGGGTTTTTTTTTTGTTTTTGAAAATAATTTCTGTCTCAAATTGAGAAAATATGACGTGCGGTGTGATGTCTGGGTTTAGAGGTTTTTTCTTCTTATGTAGGTTAGCGTGGCTGGCTGGAGCAACTGAGGTCAGATTGAGCCCATTGCGATACCACTGCACACCCTAATGAAACCATTTAGTGCTTTTTACGAAGCTACAGATCTGGTTGATGCTGTTCCTGCCCAGATCGCCCAGATTATCAATGATGTGCTCGCCTAAATGAGTTCTTCTACGAAGCGCTAAAGCCTCGCACGAACACAGGAGGTGAAGGATAATCTAGGCTTACAAAGAATTGTCTTTTACGTTTTAGTCAGCACTGGAATCGTTCTCGCCTCTACCGCGTAGTATACGACAATAAAAGTGACTTATATTAGGTTGTCAAATATCTCCCTTCCCAAAGCGCTACAGAGCTCGTATCCAAACTAATCATGCATAGCGTCGTTTTGTAGATTGTGTCAGGACTTTTCAAATGATGTATTGCCAGATACGAGCTCTGTAGCGCTTTGTACATAGCTGGAAAATTCAAAAGACAAAAAGGCGGAAGGGAGATATTTGACAACCTAATATATCTAGAAGTTATTGGTTTATAGTTGTCTTAGTTAAACGATGTCCGGAATTGTTTCGTCTCACAATGTCAACCACATTTCGGCGCTCTAAGAACGTGTGAGTTTCGAGTTCACATTCCTGATGGGGGCTCAGGCAATTTGAACCAATAAACACGAGACCAGTAATCAATTCTGCTTCTGTTGATACGAATTGGTACAATTTATTGTATGCTTAACAATTTTTTTCTCATTTTTCATCCGTCCCTCAGACCATTTTTAACCCACGAGACTGTACTCTGATTTCTTTTATTGCAACCAACGTAGTGATCGATTTAACAAAATTACCACAATTGCGAGTTATATACAAAAACTAGTCCCTAAATTTCAAAAATTAATGGCCGACGGACGGATGAAAGTTAAGACGGAAAACTCTGTCTTTCATAGCAAGCTAAAGATTCAGTTTCAAACAGTGTTGGAATCGAATGATTACATTGTGCAATTCATTACAGGTTCAATTACAATTATTTGTCCTCAATTACTAGACAGATAGGTAGACAAATTGATGTATTTTATTTTTCTGTACAAATATTACAATTTAAAAAAAATACATAAATCGAGCATGGCCTTGCCGTCTAGGTGCCGTCTCAATTACTAATTACTTGTAACTGTAACTGAAACTTTGTCTATTACGATCACTTTTTGGCTAGGGATACTTGGCCAGAGTACAACTTATCACGAACTAATGACCTTCTTAATAGTACTCGCACAGACATTGCTAAAATTATAGCGATTAGAACGGGTCATTGGCCGATAGGGGATCATGCAGGCAGACTAGGAATCCCTTATCGCACTCATTGCCGTAGCTGCAATAACACGGCAGAACCAGAATCTCTGGCACACCTCTGCTTCTGTCCGGCGGTTGCCAGAGCAAGGCTACGGACTCTAGGCAAACCCTTCCCTGAATCTCTCGGCGAGGTATCCCGGATGAATATTAAAGATTTGATTTCATTCCTCAACGTCGCACGATGGTTCTAAATCGTAATTTATGTTCAACTTTTCAGAGCTGTGGTTACAAAACGGCACTTAGTGCTAATTGGGTTCTCCTAGAACCACCACCTCACACGCACACACGATCACTTTTAATTGTATTTCAAACCCTCTATTACAAGTTATATGCAATCGAAAATTTTCAATTGCACAGCAAAAGTAATTGAAAAAGTTATACAATTGACCTTCAAAGTAAAAATTTAATTATTACAGTATTTCGACCATTAACTTCGCCTTAATTAAGATGAATTAAAATTTTCAAAGACATGCATTAATTGAAGATTCTTAAATAAAAATTTAAGAAATTGTATTTGAAGGAAATTCAATTACAAGTTAGTAATGAGTAATTAAATTTTTGTTACCATTTTTTCCCAACTCTGCTTTCAAATGAATCTTTATCACTTCGTTTTTTTTTTTTCATGCAATTCCCATTAGGAAAAATCCCCACGTTCGTCTGATGTGAATCATTACATTTGAACTCGTGACCCGTACAACTAAAAATAAAATTCTTATTAATCAAGATTTTACTTAACACATTCTTTTTTTTTCTTTAATGACTTTTAATTCCAGTTAACCGAACTCAAAGGAATAAATTTTGAAAAAGAAAATGAAATGCGAAACAAACTAAAAGAAAACGATAGAATACACGATATGAAAGTGGATCAACTAAACCAGAGGATAGCAAATTTACTAAAAGAAGTTGCTACCCTCAAGAAAGGCAGCAAGAAAAATGGTACGGCCGGCAGTGTTAAGGACAAGGACAAGGATGTTACATCGGCAAAAGACAGTGGAGGCTCTGGTACAGACAGCCCGTCATTGAATTAGTGAAATTAAATACTTGTACCGTACACCGTTTAATTGAAGAAAAGTCTTTTTTTCTTGATCTATCACTGGACCGAGTCCGGAGGAGATTGAAGTCAGTTAAAAGTTAATTTATCGAACAACATTGTGTCAACTCTGTGCTGGAATTTTATTTCTGTAATTTTTTTTTCTTTTAATTTAAATTTGATCATCGGTTATTAAATAAAAAAAACACAAAAAAAAAAGAAGTCATTATCCATGTCTGTTCTTATCTGAGTTTTGTGGCGCAGATATTTGCTCGCATCGGTTAACTGCGTAATCTGTAATTTTTTCTTTTAATTAATTCTTTCTTTTATTTACTCCATTGTAAATAAACTTTATTTTACTAAAAAACAAAAATCAACACAATATCTTGGTTTTGTTTTGCTTTATTTTAAATAACTAACATCTAAGGAGCACTAAATTCATGTTTTGTGGGAGCGGTAAGCAGTTGGGAGGTTTCAGTGCGGCTTGGGCTTGTGCCCGTCTACATAGAAATTTCTAGTTGCCTTCGGCAGCTGCACCTCGATACCGTCCATGGCTTTGGTAAGCACAATTTGACAGCCAAGGCGTGAGTTTTCTTTCAGGAATGGCGCCATATCCAAGAGGTCGTCTTCTTTTTCCTCTGCCTCGGGAAGTTTTTCCAAGAAATCATCCTTAACATAGACATGGCAGGTGGTGCAGGCTAAAGATGCTTCACACGCACCTAATATGTGAGATTTAATTTTTTTTATTTTTTTTTTTGGCACACTTGCACCGAACTAACCTTCCATTTCTATGTTATATCGATGAGCCAAGTAAAGAATATTATCGCCGACCTTTCCTTTTACTGGTGTTCGCTTACCATCTTTATCGATATACGTTATATTTACACTGTGAATAAAACACAAATTAATTTAGAAAATTCAAGTTAATTGAGTTTTCTTCTTTGCATGTGATGCACTTTACATTTCATCATCGGATTTAGGATCTTTCCACTCGTAATCGCCGTGGTAGAGAGCTGAAATGTTGGAAAATAATTGAATGAAACGGGCTTATGGTGGAGTATCTCGGTAACTGAACGTACATTTTGTATTGTGAATCCATTTACGAAGGTCCAAACGTTTTATACACGGCACTTTTTGGGCAAATAATTTATAAGATTGAGCATGGCGAAGAAGTAAACAAAGCATTCTTGATAACGAACCGCTAATAAATGTTATTTGACATTTCCATCAACGAATCAGCTGTGAGTTGAAGTATTTTTTCAGATTTTCGGGATGTGTTGGTAATAATCGAATACCTAAAAGAAATCATATTTATTTTTATACAAAAATATATTAAATCGTAAGTAAATTACAAATTTAATGGCGTACTAGGATTGGCTGCCAGGGCATTCAAATAAAGAATCATATACTTTCAGAGAAAACTTATAGCACGAATTTATTTTGTCGAAACTTTTGCCATTTTGATAACTTGATGAAAGAAATATTGTTAAATACGTAGACTAAATAGTAAACGTAAATAAATGAAATAATCGGCTAATAAATTCAATAATCGTCACAGCAAATCAGAAAAGTTTACTTTCAGAACACATCCATAGCTCTTTTTTGCATTTATCAATTCTCATTTGCAACTGGTGATTGTTAACCAGTTTAAATATAATCAAACGAAAAATTTCTTATTCATTTGTACAGTATAATTTGGCTGAAGCAGCTAATTAATAATAATAGAAAATAGTTTGATTTAAACTGACAAAAATATAAATCTCTAATAAGAATTCCTTCTATTTGTATGGAAACACTTCCTTACCACCATTGCTCATTACAATTCAATTCTAGTACTAATATCTGTCACTTGGCCGAAGTCTGCATGTCTTTTTTTTGACATCCGAAAATGCCGAAGATTTCCACAGTTGCATAAAAGTCGAGAAATATTTATAAAAACCGAAATAATGTCGAACCTAACACGTTTATTTCAAAACAACATTCGTTGTTCAACGTACCAAATATACCAATTACGTCTAACATCCACTCAATCAGCTGACAATTCGTCGTTGGAAAACGAAGAAGGTTATCAAAACTCCTATTCCCATTCAGAACATGTCTTTAACAAACTCCCTTTACAGAATTTCGTGTGCTTAACTTACGAGCTGTAAAAAATGTCCAAGTGAAACGAAAAGCTTTTAAGAAAGATCCAGTTCCACCTCCACGAACACATAAAATGGCAACAGATCAAGACTGGACAGCAGTTTGGCCAGGACCAAGATCGTTTCACCCGGCCACAGTACCGCTTCCGATTCGTCAAGGATTCACTGAAAAAGGTGCACCAGCACCGTCAAAGTTCGGAAATGCTGAATTGATGAAAATTCCCAACTTCCTTCACTTAACACCGCGTGCAATTAAACAACAGTGCGAAGCATTGAAGAAGTTCTGTACGGCGTGGCCAAAAGGTTTGGAAACGGAAGAAAAGATGAAGAAACATTTTCCAGTTGAAGTCAGGACCACAGACTATGTGCATGGACTGCCAACGATTCGAAATATCGAGGCACGAAGAGTGATGCTGAAGCTGAAGATGTCCGAACTGAAATTTGATCAGCATGCGAAGGACAAGTTCTTGCGGCTGATAGGAAATCGCTATGATCCCGAGACGGACATGATTACGATTGTCACCGATAGTTGTCCTCTTAAGAAGCAGAACTACGATTATGCGTTGTATTTGCTGACAGCGTGCTATCACGAGTCTTTCATTACTGAGCCCTGGGAGGCGTCGAAGTCGGAGGCCGACATGGAGGTGTATCACTTTAATCGGAATAAATCGAAAGTCTCCGCTGAGGCTATCCTCAACTGGGGGAAGACTGGTGATGCTAAAGTAACCGCCAGTGAGGATTTTGCTAGGTCTGTGGAGAACCTCATAAATGACGGAGAGAATGAGTACAACATTCAGAAATACAAAGAGGAAGTTAAATCAATGTTAGGAATCACAAAGAGTTAGAGTTTGTTAAATTTTAAAGAAATCAATAAAAAACAATATTTCTGAGCGAAACCGTCTTTGTTTTACGTTGCTGACGGAAGCAAAAAAAAAATTATAATTTTTTATCCTAAACTTGACTTGACAGTACATTTATCTTGAATTGTCTAGGCACATTTCAGTTCACGTTTTCAACTTGCCGGCCTTTTGCAACTTCTGCAACTTCTTCAACTTTTTTCTTCATAAAATTATCTAACTTCGCTTGTTTCCCTCAGCAATTCGCTTGTTCCCCTATTAGAACCTACAGCAGCGTATCTATTTTTAGATGAAGTCAATCTCCAAGTAACAGTGAAACACGGTGGAGGTGACATTATGATGTGGGGGTGTATGTCTGCAAACGGGGTAGAATAGAGTTTATAGACTATAAAAAATGGATACTTGGATATCCGAAAAAGAAATCTTCAGCCGAGCACCCCAAAATTAGGTCAAGTGTCACTTTAAGTCTTTCAACAGGACAATGATTCCAAACATACTGCCCATAACATTGTTAGAATGTAGCTCTTTTTTAATACCCCTTCCCAACTATAAGCACCAACACCGACATTTTACATCAACCCAATTGAACACCTTTGAGCCCAACTTAAGAAAAAATTACGTCATCGGGTTATTAGCAGCAAAACCAGTCTTAGAGGAGCTCTCAATCATGAATGGAACTTATAACTCCGGAATTCACAGTAAAAATTGTGAACAGTATGCCAAAACGCTTGCAAGCCGTCTAAGGTGCAAGTTTCGCGTCAAGGTGACTGTGACTATGTCCTACAATACGCTTTGCTTTTAATTAACCTTCATCAACATGATTCAAAAAGTAACGGCCGAGGGACGGATGAAGGTTGAGGTAAAGTCCGCTTACGCAGACCTCTTACATGTGAGTGGTCTGACACAAAAAGGTCACAGACAGGCAGACGGATATCGAAGCGATTCTGTAAGGATTTCATAATTCCTTTGGAACTTTGGAAATTCTTTAAAAGGCAATAAGGTAATAATTTCTCGACTTGTCCAAGCACAAGAAACAAATCAATTCAATGAACACTCTTGAACTCTTTGTAGTACAACTTTGCTTCCGCCGTTTTGCAATAAAAGGCTGTAGCGGTAAGTGGTAGTCGAAATAAATAGATCGTAGATGTCATACAATATGCTTAGGTATTTGACGCCATCATCGATTTGTGTTATACATCATAAAGTTATTCTCGATTAAAGATGTCAGCTTACGAGCCAAATTTGCGTCATTTGCCGGAGGTTTGAATTTTCTTCTGAAGAAATTTGCGGTTGAGGTTCATCGAATGCTCCCAAATACCTATGGTGAGGCCGCTATTAGTGAAGGAACTTGCCGAGAGTGGTTTCAACGCTTCAAGAACGGTGATATTGACGTCGAAGACCGGCATGGCGGCGAAAGAGAGAAGGTTTTCAAAGATGGTATTACTTGATCAAGTCTCGTGTCAAACGCAATCGAATAGAACGCAAAACGAATCATAAATGTAAAACCAGTTTATTACAATAAAGCCTCGAATTTCGGAAAAAAAGCAGAAGCAAAGTTGTACACCTAATAAATTGAGCACTTCCTGGACTGAACTAAAACGCACAAGCCCTATTCTTATACAATGATGGAAATGCATGGCAAATTTTTAAAGCTTCATTAAAAATTAAATAAGACTACAATCCTGTACACATTAATCATATTAATCTAATCAGGTAAATCGAATTAAACCAACTTACACACATTTCAAAACAAAAGGGTTGATGACATGCGGTGGGGGCTGTCAGCAACTCAAGTTTCTAAAACAATTAAATCGAAGAGCGTCTTCAATGGATTATCATAGAACCGAAATTCAATTGTTATAATTAAGTTATTTTATAATAATAGCGTCTAAATTTTATCGAAGACTTCATTAATATGCATCGCCAGTGCCGGAACCAGCAACGGCGACAATGAAGGCGACGATTATTCGAAAGGGGAATACATCATCATGGTTGCTCACTTTCATCCCTTGTCAGTATGTTGAGTGGTAATTTGTACCTTGATTCAGTGAAGTCAATCCTCTGTCTGCTCACTGAAAGAGAGAGTGAGTAGGGGAGTGCAAGAAGAACTCCTCGCCTTCCGCCGGAATTCCTATCTGACTAATGAAAAATTCTTCAATGCTGTAAATCATGATTACACTTAATTTAGCTGTCATTATATTTTTCGGGGGACTTTTTTTTTCGTCCTGTCTGGGCACAGATATGTAATTCAAGGAAAAGCGGCTCGTCCTTTTGGGCCAAATGAGGATCCGCCTTGACACTTGCTTCAATTGAATGCCAATCGTGGGTGTATGTAAGAAGATCCCTTCATTACTAGAGAAAGTTAGATGAATGCCTGTGGCATAGTTTTTTCCTTGAAATGACCATCTCCACATTTAATTTTGGGGATATGCTTTAGTTGAAGCGTTAAGAGAAAGCGATGGTCGGCCTGTGTACTAGTTAAGAACTCAAGTCATTCTGGAAGTTATTATTAGAAATTGTTGACTTTATAAAAGGCATTGTCGAGTCTTATTGCCTTTTACAATGAATTTGCAAGAAAAACTTATGATAGGCAACAAGAAAATGTCATGCTTCTGTAAGAACTGCGTGGCGATACAAACAAGATATCGGATACGAATAAAAGGACCAATTGGGAACAATAAAAACGAAGTCAACGCGAAAGTTATGCCTGAAATTGTATTTGATGAGCCAACCAACCAACCAACCACTTACATTCAACTGTTGCAACCGTAGTGGCAGCAAATTGGCTAAGATTAAATCTTATCTATCTTATAAGGTTCTATTTAAAGTTTGCTCAATTTTGCATTGTATTAAAGAGGCTTGTACATGTAAAAGAGACTTCTATTTCGTTTAGTCGCGTTTTATGACCTACACTTGCTTCTTTATGATCGATTTCTGAATCGCTTCTGATTTCTTCAGCGATTGCTTTTGAATTTGGTCTTATTTTAAAATGACATTTTTTATACATCAACACTGCATATAGCACTGTTATTCACTCTAACTGTTTCCGTCGAAGACAGACGCCATTATTCCACCGGTCTACTCTGTGTGACCGTACGGCCACGCTAGTACAATTCGTGTTAAACCTTGACCCGACTGAAATATGACTCAAAAAAGTGGTCGAATTTTGAGAGTCACTCTTCACGGGGCTGCATTGTAAAAAAAAAGATTCCTGACTCACTTTAAATCGCATTGTTGCTTTTATACACTTTTTGCAGATAGTAGTCTTCGACTACAGAGACCTTTATCTAAGTTTCCTAATTTATTCTGCAAGTAATTCACAATCAAAGTCCATGAATTTCCTTACCCTTCGATAACTTCTTGTAGACTACATAAACACCATCCAGAACGACATGTGACAAATCTAAAACTACAATCATCTACTCCGTCTCTCTCGTTTTGGGACTTCTCTGACTTTGAGAAATTTAAATAATTTACATTTCTGCACAGCATCGCTGAAGAAAAATGTCCATCCCAACAATAAATGATCCTTTTTCCATACAAAAAATCTACACCCGCCAGGATTCAAAGTCAATTCTCGGGAAAGAGGAAAATATAAATTCCAATAGGGATTCTAGGTACGTAGCATTCTATCATTTTGATCACTCAGCCATGTGTCACCCTTCCGCAGCACAACAACGAAACATTATTCAAGGAGTGAAATGCATTGAATCGTGCAAATGATACACTTCTTGATTATTATCGTTCTTCTTTCGTTCTTTGGTTCTCTGGTCCTTTACAAGACCACCCCGTCTCTCCGGGTCTCTTACACTCTCGTATGCGAATCAAAAAAATGCTAAGCGAATTTTCCATGCGATTTCAGTTCAATGCATAATAATGAAGGGATACCGGACATCGAAGCTAACTTATATGTCCTTCGTGTGAGACTATAAAAAATCCTTTGAAAATATCGGAATTCGTTTTAGTCACTGGACGAATGGGTTTTCAAAGTTAAGTTCATTGTTGGTGCATCTTTGCTCTGGAATTACATGAAGCTTTTCATTTCTTTGAATTTTGCATAACTTTAGAACCGTAGATATGTTTTTTTTTTCAAAGAGAATTGCTTCTTTTCTCATCAAGCAGAGGTGAAACTCTGCCATTTTCATTGGTTGTTTTTATTTTTAGGGTTTCGTTCCAAAGGAATAACGAAACCCTTATAGAAACACTTCGGTGTCCGTCTGTCTGTCTGTCTGTAGCTTTTTTTAGTAGTAGGGTGAAAATATCAAATCTCTGAATAAAAGGTCAAATAAATTCCAATGGACGGCAGTGCTTATTTTCTTTCAAGTCTATTAATATTAAAGATTAATTATCAAATCAAAATTCTCTGTTTTGTCGTACTCAATTTCAATACTCAAAGTGTCACCGCAGAGGAAATGATATTTTATTCAAGAACAGGTCTAAGCGATCATAAAATCCAAGCCTTCAGAAACAAGCCCAAGAATCCTATTTATTGCACGAAAAAACAATATCGCGCTGTTTTATTGTACAGCAAACTGAAAATATTTTATGCATCGTCTTAATAAACTTAGAATTATGTATGTATAACATCTAAGCGATTCGCCATTTTTTACTTTTTCCTAATCAACTTGCTTGTGTTAAATTTTACTGCAAACGACAAGCGAGATTCCACACTATATTAGCGACAAGCGCTATAAGTAAGAAAAGTAAGAAGTTATGGTTGTGAGAATAAAAAGACAATAAGCTCAAATCAAATTCTCTTAAAAACACAGCCGCTAAATAGGAAGACCTAAAGTAATTTTTTTAATTGCGCTAGCAGGCTAATTATTTTTCCGTTTTTACATCGGTGATATATTCCAGTTGAAAATTTTCAAAGAATTTCACACTGTCTGTAAGTGAAAAAATCTTTTTAACCAGCTGAAGAGTAGAGCGCTGGTGCCCTTTCAACGCTTTGTCAAAAGGGTTAAGCACTGTCTTGTGTTAAGTGGCAGTTAAGTGGTGTTTTTCACCAACTGCCTAGAGAATGTGCATCGAAGCAAAACAGTTGTTGATGCTGCTAGGCATTAACTTGTCCATAAGACAACTCTGATGTCATTAAAATGCGCAATGGACTAGCAACTAAGGGTTTTCCAAAAAGGATTTAAATTGTTTTTTAAATAAAACGCAAACTATTTGAGTTGTTTCAAAAACTTTATCATCGGCTTAAAGTACAATCAAAACATTTATGAATGGAACTCGAGTTCGTTCATATGGGAACAGCGGACACGTTTGCACTAGTCGATTGGTTGAACCCAATTTTCGATGACCCAGCCACATATTTCGGTCAACACGGACGCTATTTCCCGTTCAATGCTGGCTTTGAGCTCTTCCAACGTCACGCGTTGGCTTGTTGGCAACGCTCCAAAGAAAATAGTCTAGAGGCATTGAATCGCATGAAAGAGACGGCCAATCAATTGGCTCATTTCTTGAGATAACATGCTCATCAAACTTACTCTTCAATAAATCGATTCTAACGTGTGCTGTGTGGCTAGTAGCACCACATGATGTCGAAGTCCATGTTTTTCAATTCGAGCCAAAATAATCGGTGATTATAGCGCGTTAACGGTGACCATTCACAATAACGTGACGATCATTATCGTCGACAGAAAAGTATGGCCCAATAACGCCGCCGATATGCAAGCCGCACCAAACATATGTGGATTTTCACTCGACCAATAGCGCATATTTTGCTTATTGACGAACGCATTGAGCCAAAAAAGAGCTTCGTCATTGAAGATACATATTTCTGCGATGAAATTCTCATGGCGCATCTTCTCCTGAACCCAATCGCAAAACAGACGTCCCTTTAAATGGTCCATCAATTGTTGCAGCTTGATCTTCTATGGGTTTAAACTGAAATTCTTACGCCAAATTAAATTAAAATTACGCGTTCACAAATTAAATTCAAAGTTGTCAAGTCCGTATTGGAAAACCCTTTACAGAATTTTTCTATTCAAGAATAAGTTAATAGAAAGCAGCAGTCTGGTCTTTAATATTTTCGAACTTTATTCTATGTACAGGGCTTATAAGTATTTTAAAAAATGCAATAAAATGAACAAAATTGTTTTCCACGTATTATGGCCTTATTAGTAAGAGCAAATATTACCAAATATGAAACAAAAGTTCTTTCAAGTGTCTGCTTCGGGTGGCTTCGCAGAAGCGCATTTTGGGACTTAAATTTTCCAAGACCTAGACGTTGATGGTTACAGGCTATAGCTCATTGATTATTTGGATGATATTGGCTTTAAGTGCTTGAATCGTTTCCGGATTATTGGCATAACATCGGTCCTTCACGGTTCTACACAAAAAAAGGTTAAGCGGCTCAAATCATAGCTTCGAGTTGTTGTATTTTACTTGCTCGGTACTGTATGTAAAAATTACAAAATTTATTTTCGATAGCAAGCGACAACTTCTCAACTCAGCTCCTACCTTTTTTCTTGATTTCTGCTCCCATCCTCAGCGGAATCTTTACTTGATTTATGTCCTTCGCAATTATTCGTTTCGAAATGATCTAATTAAAAAAAATACAGCACAGTTCCATGGGGCAGTGGTAATTTCGATTCTGGTGAATTCCTTAATTTGTTTTCGTTCTTTTTCATTGTCCTGCCCACACCACGAGGGGCGGTTGTGCGTCTTCAGTTTTTTTTCTTTTTGTCCTATTTCACGCATTTTTTTTCACAGAAATTCGTGTAATTTTCCTTTTGTACATAATTAAAAGTGTTCTAAAACGGAAATTCGACAACGTTTAACAAAAAATAAAATTAAAACGCGGAAAAATTCACCACCATTGCTCGCGGTCCCCATCCCTCGGGAAACCTTGTGTTAGGGTGAGCTTTCCTTCTTTTTCATTTTTTTCCTTTTTTTCCTTTTTCCTGTTTTTCTTGTCTGAAAACCGTATGCTAATGCAACATCAAGAAAAAGAATTTGCATAGAAAAGACGTAAAAATGGCAGAGATGAATGTCGGGAAGGGGTTGAAAAACGTGGCATTTGATGGTCATGGGTGTGGAAAGGGTTTTTGGAGCATTTGGCGTATTGCAGGTTTTCTTGAAATTGGGAAATTAGTAGAAATTTGTTTCGCGGAAAATGACTCCCATTGGTGCCGTGTTGTTGTGTCATTTATGCTGCACGACATGGCAACCAAATGGCCGTTAACGAACCGAAGAGACAAATTTATGATTCGTTTTAATTGTTCATTATGGACAAGGCGTTGGATGGGAAATTTCGTGTTTGTTGGGGGTCGAAATCGGTTGCAGTTCGTTTGATTGTTTAGTGGGGTGTTTAAAGGGTCAGGAAAATGAAGGAGACCAAGACTTCGAAAGCTTCGTTTGGAAGAGTATCTATGCCACTGTGAAAACGTGAGCTGGTCAATACTTACAAGGGAAGCGGAATTGAAGGCAGCGGTGCCGTGAAATTACGTCGAATGAATGAATTCGGCGTTATTTCACTTTATGACGGCGTTATTTTACGGCACCAAGGCAGCTAGTGAGCTTGTGCTAAACACTTCTTAAAGGCTAATGCGTCATGCGAAAGTTGAAAGACTGAGTGGGTTTTATGTTACTCATTACTTACTCTGTCCGATTCTTTATCTTTATCTTGATTATTATAGTATAAAATAAATGCCGTATAAATACAAATATTGTATAAAACAATAACAGAGTAAGGCGTAATCTTTTAAGTGTACGGAAGGAAATTTGCAGCTACAAGCTTTTTCGGTCAATTTTTGAATATCTCGAGTAGCTTTGGTGAATCTAGAAGGTTAGAAAATAGTTTCTATGAGACTACCTTGTCACACATTGGGGCAAAAACGCTAAAACCTGGCGTAAACTCAACCGTTAGAGCTAGGAACTTGAAATTTGTTATAGTTACTCTTGAGGTCAATATATTGTTATAACATTATCCAACTATGCCTCTCATGAACACGCATATGAAGCTCAACACCCAGTAAACAATCAGCGTTCTTCGATATTCGTTCGAGCATTCCTATCTCCAACCTAGTCTACTAGCATAGCCGGAGCTGGAGAGAGTGAGACTAGGTTAAGCCTAGTGATAAGTTTTAGAGTTAGTTGAGTTCTAAGTTCTATGTTAAAGAGTGAACAATAAACAAATGATATTACTATATGGGCACATATTTAATTTGTGATACACACGCCCACTAAGACGCCCGGTTTAAAAAAAAAGGCTAAGCAACAAACCATTTAGATTTATTTTACTTTTATTTATCAAGCACTTGCGGACTGTATGTATTGTATTTATTTTTTATTGTGATGTATTTAGTACTAAGGACATTAACTTACCAGTTTTAGAACTTCCAAAACATGTAAAAGAAAGGGGCAACTAAGCTATCTAATATTAGAATTAGGGATTTTTTTCATTTTTTTTTGCACTTTATTACTACTTTCAACACGGTATGTAATATAAGACGGAAAACCTAAAAGCTTAACAAATAACGAACAAAACAAAAAACAATCTCAATTTTGCACTCAAAAACTTGTTTCGATATTTTAGCCCCAAAATTCGAAAATGTCCCATTATTATCGCATTTTTTGGCTTGGTCCTTTGTGTTTTAATTTTTTTTGCTTGTAGTGTATTCAATTGCGCATAATAAGACTTTGTTTATCCTCCAAAATTGAAAATGGCATTAATTGTTAACGATTTTCAAAAGAATGATGAAACTGTTACAATATATCGAAGACAGTGCAAAAAGTGACTAATTGAAGCGGGCGATAGATAAGCAGCTTAATATAAGCTAAACTGTGACCATTGGAAGTCGGAACCATGCTTTGCACAACTCAGGTGAAAGCAAAATCGTTGCACTTGATATTTCTAAAGCATTTGACAGAGTTTGGCATCAAGCTCTTTTGTCGAAAATGCATGCTTTCGGTATCGACGAATCTCTTCTTCTATGGATTAGAAATTTCCTTTCGGACCGTTCAACCCGAGTTGTTTTGGACGGATTCCAGTCTGATATCTACCACATTAACGCTGCTGTTTCTCAAGGCTCTGTTCTGCCTCCGACACTCTTTCTCATTTTTATAAATGATCTCTTGTCTGCTACTTCTAATCCAATCCATTCCTTCGCTGATGACAGCACCCTCTGCTTCTAATATTAGTTTTCAAGAGAGCGTCTAATATAATGAACGGAAGTACACAGACGTTTTATAATAATTCAACTGAAAAAAAAATAAGTTTTTAACACCAAAGGGTACTCTTAAAGCAGTAACTACGCCTGTTAAACGATGGAGTGTAAGAAGAGCTCTCTAGGACTTTGACTACATCTCTAATGAAAAAACAAAAACCACCATTGTTGGCCAAAAATGCCTATGGCTGACCTCCTAACTATGTTCTTTACTACCGGACTGAAACCGATTAAATTTTGATTCGTCTGATCATGTCACATGTTTTCCGTCATCGTCTGCCCAATTGCTATGTTCTCTGGCGAACTTCAACCGTGCTTTGGCGTTTAAGACCATTTTTGTTTCCATTTCTTGTTTCGATCGTAGTGGCTCTTAATGAGTTGCGCCGACGATTCAGTTTTAAGATCACAGACAACAATGGACTGATTTCAATTTAAAAACAGAAGCCACCTAGAACTAAGAACACCTAAAGAGAAAGGTAAATTGATCTTTTTAGCTACCTTAATTTCAAGAACATTAAGAGGTATTTATATGCTGTTGTTGAAAAATATTGAGATACAGCAGCTCAACACTGATGAGAAAAAAATCAAATTAAAAAAAAACCCTACGTTACCTGAACTAATTTTTTAAAAACTCATAAAAAGCACAGCTCACACCTCATCTCAGTACGAAAATGCGAGAAGTCCTCATGAATTATTGCAAAGTGCTCATTAAATTGAACTTATTTTATTTAACGGTTATTACATGCCCTTTCCCTTCCGTCGAATTCCACCCTATTCAGCCCGAGCAAGTTTATTGTCCCATTGAGCAGTGTGTACGAGCCATAACAAACGCACTTTCCGTCCTCATATATCAGTTATCCAAAAATGGTGACAATAATTTCGAAATATTTACTTCCATCCCCGATTGCGAATAAATGTAAAATCAAAAGGACTACAACAAAAAAAAAAAAAGAAAAGAAGAAGGAACTAATATCCCATGCCTACTCGCTTATGTTGGCATTGTTCGATATTTTTCTCCTTTTTTTAAATTCGCGCACGTTTCATTCGAATTTGAGAGGTAATAATCGATCCCTGAGGCACTTTAAAAATAAATCGGATTTAAAGTTGCCCTTTTTGCGTGCGTATGTGTGTACCACCCCCCGGCCCTTATCGAAAGGAGATGTACTGGAAAAATAAAAAAAGGCTTTTTGCATTTCTTTTACAGTCGAAACCATATGCCAGGCAAGAGTGAGAGAAGGGGTGGACTCGATTTGGTTGTTAGGATTGCAGGAGATTGGCGAATTTTAAAACGATCCAGGTTCCTTAAGGGACTGTTATCTTATTTGTTTGACTTAGATAACTACGCGACGTACGAGTGCGTTGATAAATGACATTTCGCGAAAGCTGAGCTATTGGACACGTTCCAATTTATCTGTTTTTTACGGAAGATTAGAGAGAAAGTTAATGAAGACGATACAATTGTTTGCAACAAATGTATCCCTCATTGGCATTTTTGGGTGAGGGGTCTTGCAAACACTGCTGATAGAGACGAATGCTCAGTCTGATCAAATCATTTACTCCTAGCGTCTCAATCTTGTTTTAACAGCATTGTTACTTCCAATTAAAGTAAGCTGTGGTCAAGAAAAGTTAAGAAACCGAAAGTCACAAGACAAAACGAATTAATCGATTTGCAAAACCAACAGAAACATTCTCCCAGCCCCGATTCATTCCCGTGTGCCACTTTCAATTAAATTGAAGAAACCACAATATGTTTACATACGTTCCACTGGCTTTTGATTTAATTCACAGCCTCACGACCATGTGTAATTTATTGTCACTAATGAGTAGATCTAATAAATGCCATTCCATTCACCACTCGCACACGTCCGCAGTGTATCCTTTTGCATCTCTATTTGCGCTCCCAGCCGTCAGTGCTCCACAACACAATTAGAAAAACAAACGCCATTCCAGCATCCCCTGCCCCGATTTGTGGTGCGGCGAATGCTTTATGTCCTTCCTATAAAACTAATTTACGACTGCCAGTGCGGCTCGCTCCAACAGCAATAGTTTACACTTGTGACCACATTCCGGCGTCAATCCTTTGTAATATGTGGTCATGTGTAATTTATTGCTTCTAATTACGAAATGATGAATTTTCTGGCTCTGCTTTCGCCATCAGTTGGCGAGACATCTGCTCGTGGGAATGTCCAAATAAGTCTATTTTTTCCGTCGTTATTGCGGGCAAATTTACATACATCTCCGCTTTATGCGGAGTCATAAAGTCCCAGGACCCCTATGTGCGGGTGGGTTGAAGGATACGTGCCTTTGGGAAGACATCAAGCAATTCAAAAATCATTTATAATAATTTTATCATCGGATTATGTGCGTTTTTTTTTATGCGACTTCTGTCTGGGGGCGGTGTGGTGGGTGTTCTACTGCGGTGAATTTGGCCGTAAGGGTAGTGTTCAGTGGCAGCTGACAAATGATGTGGGATATGTTTAGCTGACTTATTTTTGCCCATGAGAGATTTGTCAAGATAAATCAGAGGGAGAAAAAAATGCTTAAGATGATGTATTGATGGAAGTTGTGGAAGATGCGTGTGTTGCGAATTGCCGTTAAATTGGAAATTTAAAAAATTGCATCGCTATCCTGCAAGTGATTTCAACTTGACTTAAACACAGCCCCATATTCGCCTCAAATTGGAGCCTCATGGGACCTCATGTAGGCACATATTCTACCAAAGCGCGCTTCCTTTTGAAAAGAAACATTCGCAACTGGTTGCTGTGACTTAGTTCTCAGTGCCAGGCGTGCCGTGCACGAACCCTTTCAACCCTTCTCAAATTTGAAGCAAGGGTGCGAAGCTGAAAAGTTGTGGGGCAGCAGCTAAAAAAAAAAAATATATATCGGTAGAAAAAAAAATCGCATTTCTGAACATGTGTAAATCCGAGTGGAGTGGTGGGCGAATCGCTTAAGAGGATTTATTGCCGAGGTGCGAGACATAAATTCTCGTTTTGTGTGATTGCCTGCAATAATCTATAGAATAATTGACTGGTTTTCACAGCACGAGGAGAAGGGTTCTTTCTTTTGAAGTGTAATTTATTTTTACATCCGTGCAAGGCGTACTCAGTGGAGGTGTTGTGATTGCAATGGACTTAGATGGTAAATATTTTCTTTTAGTGATTTTGATAAGATAAATGTGTAATGTTGGTCTTCTTAAAAACATAAATCCATGTGTTGGTTCTTTTACATCATTTCTTTAAAGTGTAATTTTAATATTTCAAGCGGATGAACTATGTTGTTTTAAGTACAGCTGTTGTGAATGAACAGTGACATTTTCTAAGTTCAAATCATACATGTTTTATTTAATCCCATTCGTTGTTTTAATTTTGGAGAACAATTATTCAAGACTGGTTGCAGAAAGATACAGGCCTAAACTAAATTGTAATCTAATTACAAGTCAAGAGAGCTTCACTCCTGTTTTATGATAAGTTTCTACTTTTGAAGGTTCAGACCTAGACACTTTTGAAATAAGGGGTTTTAAGCTTAATTTATGTTGGAATACACAGGAAAAGTCCTTCTGCTTAGTCGATCATAGAAAAATACAAAAACAGAAGTACTTAGGACAGGAATAGAATAAACTTCTCAATTGAGTTGTAAATTGTTTCAATGGACATGGTAGATGGTCTACCACAAATTAAGTTTAATTCGGAATATTTGATGACCTCCACAAAAACATGGGCATTATTAAATTTTACTTTTTACGCCCTGTTGTTTCTGAAGTAGAAGGCGCCAACAAAAATACAAAAATCGTATCGGACTGACTACCTTGATTGATTGATTGATTGATGAAATGGAGAGTGTTACTGAGACACTCGCTGACATATCAACAATATCTGTGACAATAAGACAGAGTGGCTTATGTCGAAAAAAGTGGCTTATGTCGAGAAAAATAACCATAAAAGTCAAACAAAATTAAGTAAGAACGGACGATGTAAGGGTTTTGTAAAAAGCTAATAAAAGTAGGCAACCTAAGAACATGTCCTAACATGTATAACATGGAGATGGTTATGTAATGGTATAAGGTTGAATGGGAGCATTGGCGAATTTGGTATTCATTTTTGAAAAAATGGACCGGTTCGGTTTTTTGAATATCTTCAAGACCAACCTGCACAGATTCAGTAACAAATGAACCCTTATTTTTGAACAGGGTGATAACTCCTATTTCTCTTAACTAGTGCAGGTCAGAAGGGTTGGTGATGTCAACTTTATTTGCATTTAACATAACGATCAATCATATATCCTAGAATACTCAGACGAGGCTACATTAAAATACTTCGAAATGGATTAGAACGCTACAGGAATCATCAAATATAAATCTTATCCTAAATTTTGAGACATTTCGGAGCGAAATATAAGAAAAAACGTCCCAATAAAACGACTTAAAAGTCGTTTTAATGAATTAAACAAATGGATGGGTGTACTGAATGATACCAAATAACATCTGGCATGGCTCAAATTTGTTGGATTCCATTCTAAATAGATCAAAAAAGTTGGTCAAATAATATGCTCCAGGAATCTGTTTTTTTTTTTTTTTTTTTTATGGTTTGCGCCATGTTGACCCTCCCTTCTCCTCGTACGCAGTGGAATACTGCGTGTTCTGCGTCCTCCTCTTCATCTGGGCATACCGGGCACAGGGTCGAGCTATCGTACGCAAATCTGTGGAGGTATTTCCAACAGCCGCCGTGACCGGACAAGAGCTGCGTGAGCTAGAAGTTACAGCTCCCCCTTGCTCTCTCTATCCATGCCGCGATTGTAGGGATCAATCTGTAGGTCCGCCTACCTTGGGTCGATGCGTCCCACCTGGCTTACCACAATGCCAGTGATGCCTCCCGCTCTTCTTTCTTGACCCTCGCTATGTTTATGGCGTTTGTACGCCGCCTAAAGTACACCCTCTAGTTCTCGTGTGCAAGGATGTCGACAGGAACCATTCCGGCTAGCACACAGGCCGCCTCATGCTCCAGGAATCTAGAGCCGAACTATTGTCAGGGTGAGCGCATACTTTTTGGAAACTAAAATACAAAGTTAAAGAAGATTTATGTAGGCAGCTTTGTTGTAAATGATATGACATGATATTGTATTCCTGTTCAAGCCATTTTATTCAATATTTAACACAGAATAAAAGCATGTATATATGATTTTTGTAGGGTTTGTAATTTATTTTCTATGACCCTATGAAAAAGGGTCAGTGAACGAATTACTTTTGTGACTACAAAGTTTTTTGAACACCCCCGCGTTTAAGGTTTTTACATTAAGTCTATTATGATCTTGTTGTTCCCTGAGTACAAAGAGCTCTTCATGAGTACATGTTTTTTTGGCAAGCATTTATTTTTACAGAGTGATGGTTAGACCACCTTTTCTGAGTTTTATTCAGCAAAGTTTGAAAAATAATTTGTCGAAGTGCCTCCGACACGACGGTGCCATAGGAACTAAATGTTCTCATCTTAAACGACGATATTCGCTATCCACTGGTGGATGCTACAACGGTCTTCTTCCAAAAGTAAACTTAATTTTATTTTCGACCTATTAGAACTATCTCCCTCAAACTATGGAAAACATACTTCATTTTGTCTGTGTACAAGAAGAATCAAGAAAAGAGTACAGCAATGCAATGGCTGCAAAATATGCTTTAATATCCAAAATATGAGTTTCATTTTCCTGCAATACAATAGGCTGGTACAAACTAACACCTGAGCTAATTTTACTGATATTTTAAAGTTTGGAGCTAAGGTTGTTATCATTTCGACTCACTTTATTTAAACCTCTTCGCCAGCAATCTGCGTTATTCGGTCTCGTCTATGCTCACGTGCTTTTGAGTTAAGTATTTTGCTTAGTTTGTATCAAATCAGGCGGCTTCACTGAAAGGACTAAAGTTGGTCCGGTTGTCCGGAGTTTAGTGAGAGTACTTTCGAAGGAGTTCAGGATCGGATGATGGTAACAGTGAGTTATTTTCTTAGGTAAAATGCTACAATCCATGCCATTTCTAACGTGAGTAATATAATTTTGAAACTACATCAGCTGGCACACTTACTGATCGTGACGCACATCATTTTCGGTGTGTATGCTGTGTAGCTAGTGGCTGAAATGCTAAACCTTGGATTTAATATTCGTTCATACGCTTTTTTATTATTTCTGTACATCTACCTATTCAGTCCACTTCTTAGAATGATTCAAATTGAAAGAGAAAAGCATTGAGGTTACGCACAAAAAACGCCTTTATTGGTTATTGCTTCGACAGAACAGAATTTTTTCTCACTTTATCGCCTCCAATTGGTCAGAGCTGTAAAACACACTTTAGAAATTGAAAAATTAAGAACGTCCATAGTGCTAATTACTTCAGGTTAAGTCATCATTTTAAATCATTTTCGCCGGCGTGTATTTTCATTTCAACCTTCTTAAAAGTTTATCTTCTTGCCATCATCAGAACTTCTGACTCCTGCTTTCGCCGTTCTGTAATGATTTATTTATAAAAAGAGGACTCCAAGTACCCTTAACCCCACTGGGATAAGGTAAACATCTAAGATTACTAATGGCTATGCAAATAAGAACGAAATTACTGAACCCATTTTTGTTGACATTATCTGAACAGGGTGAAAACGAAAAAAAAAATGGTTTCTATGATTAATTGCCACCCCAAGGAACCGAATTCTGATTCTATTTTACAACACCCACGGCAGACATTCATCTTCCGCTGTGACTGCTCAAAATAAGGACACTTGCAGTAGTCCTTCCGCTCTCTGATAAGATAATTTACCTTTCCCGTGAAGGAAATAAGATTTCCAAAAAAGAAATGATGACAATTTTTTAATTTAAAATTTTTTCTCCACCCACGTCAGACCCCACCTCTTTGCAACAGCCACGCGCTGCCGACACTCATAATTGCATTACTCTGTTACACTGACATTCAAATTGGCGTAGCGTACATTTGATTGACCCTCGAAGGGGTGGCGCAAAGTGAAATTCATTCACACACGAAACGCACACACGTCGCTTCCTTCGGGGTAACAATTTGACACAAATTGACAGCTTTCAACTAAAAACGAAGCAAATTGCAACAAAACATGTAGCCACAGCTTAAGGGTGGGCACTGAGCACGAGTTTGGGCCGCGTAATTGAGTTTTCTTCTGTCGGTCTTGTGTACAGCGCTAACGCCTCAACGTAATTCTATGAAATATGACCAACACAAAGCTGGTGGATCGGCTGGTTATTGGAAGGGGCATCGACTTCCGCCTACACATGCTGCAAAGAAAAATGTTATCGATTGCGAATCCTTGAGAGATGCCATTGCCACCTGATGCCAATAATTTTTTCCTGTCTCTTCGTGCCGAAGATTTATGCCTTCGATTTATGTTCGAGACAAATGTTCGCGGTAAGCGGAGCCCACTCCTCATCTCTGAAAGCCCTGCATCCTTGCTCTCCTTGTTCGTCGTCCACAGGCTTTGCGGACTATTCAAATTTTGATTTGATTACTATTGTTTGATTTCTGTGTCATTTAACGCGCCGCAAGTAAACGCAACCCCCAAGCGCAGAGAGGGTTGATTGGTGTGAAGTTTAAAATCACAGAGGGTTGGCCGGTTTTAATGCGATTATGGACGTAACCTGACCCCAGGCAAGGCATGTGAGCTCGAATGCGTCCGTACTACGAAGGCGGACCACAGTTGAGTCGAGAAATGTCAACACGTTGGTAATTTAATTTCGCTCGACGCTGTGGAGTTCGAGGCAAATTAGTGGTTTCATTGTGTAATGAGTGTTCAAAGAAAAATGAAAATAATCAAGAGGAGAGGAGATCTGTTGACACTACGGTGTAATGGAGTTTTGCAAGCTGGCAATTAGGGATGAACGTTGTCTGAGTGTGCATATGGTAGAGTGGAAATTTGTAATTGCATCAGAAAAAGGAGGAGAGCAGGAGTTTAAAGGGTCGAATACAGTGGTGTTTTTTAAGAATTCACGCAGTTCAATCCTGTTGGAAACAGAATTTGTGTACTTTTGGTTTATTTTTTTACCTTAGTAATCGTTTTGAAGAGAACACGACACTACATCTTCTGGGAACATGACCAGCACTCTCACGTACTAGGAAACGCACTCTAGATGCATACTTCTTTAAGGATTTAAGCGAACTGGCTAACTTGGATGTAAGGCGCATCAGCGGTTTCATCAGCCGATCCAATTGGGTATAGCCCAAGGGATATCAGACTACTAATTTTGCGCGTTAAACAGGTAGTATGACATGCCTTCTAATATTTTTGGTTTGGTATATTTGCACGAAACTTTTTAGGCAGCGAGTCCGAGCATTGGGAACAATCCGGATGTGTGATACCACAATTGGCGAACAAATGGCCTACGTTAGCCTGCGGTTAGCGCTGACAGTCACTAATATCTAAGACCTAATCATTTTGAAAATAAATTCTAACACGTTGTCAAACTTTCACAGTTTATCGTTTGAACGTTGATGGGCCACATACAAGTTTCTTTTAAAAATGCAATGAATTGAAATAATTTTCTGACTTTTAATCAAGACTTCGAGCGGAAAACAGCTGTCAGTGTCAAAATAACCTATGATTTAACCTTCTACCGTATGCCGGCCAATTTTAAAACTCTTAACTTAAGCTCTACTGTTCTTAGATTTCTAGGAAAAAGTTGAATTATCAATCCAAATGTAAGATTGAAAGTGTTTCCTTTTTGTTCCGAGTCAAATCGATTGATAACAACTTTTTTTTGACATCTATAGTCAGAGGCAAAAGAAAGTGTACACCTATGTTTCGAGCATTCAAAGACTCATAAAATAGCTTCCGGTGCTCTGATCTTAGAATTTTTTTTTGTTTTGGAAAGGTTTATTCATTCTCTATTCCCTATTCTCCATTCTTCTATAACAATAAATTCAACAACAAGAACACAACAGAAATTAAGGATCGGTTGCTTTTTAGACATCTAGGCAAACGAATATACTTAAAGCCTGGTAAGCTTTAAGTTGACTGTGGGAATATTTTGATGGGCACGTCCGTTAACGGTGGATTACAAGAAAAATATCGTTGACGTCAATTTTAGTGAATGAATGGCATAAAATTCTTGTAGAAATAGTTTAAAAAGTTCGTGGAATCAACGCTAAAATATTTTAAAACTATTTTAGACACAAAAAAATAACAGTCTTATGCTGGAAACAGATGCGTACGTTTTCGCGAGCAACGTTGCATGCAGATTTTCAAAGGTAACGACATTTCGGCATATCAGTTGCTATAAGAACATAAAGCTATTATTTTCGTCTCCAAGACAAATAATAAGCAAATGACAAAGTCAAAAGTCAGAGTCACCTCAAAATTTCAAATATTTGTGTTATTATTATAATTTATTAATTAATAATTTATATTATAATGTTAATGTAGAAATTTGAAGAGACCTTCGGCACAAAATTTTAAATATATTTTACTTGTGTTGTGGCAGTATTGCCGCTGCGCAGTTAAATAAGAAATAGAAATCGATTGCAGCGCACATCTGCATGTAGACTTTGCGTGTGTTCAGCTACATATAAACTCGTACATTCTAATTACGCTGCACGAAAAAGTCTGCACATCTGTTCGTAGCAACTAGTTTTGAGTTTTTGGTCTTTCTACACTTTCTTTTGACTCTAGAAAAATGGACTCATTTTGGTTATCTCGCTCTTAAATCTTTGTTGTTGAATTTATTGTTATAATTGCTTTGAAAACCTTTAGAAAATGAATAAACCTTTCCAAAGGTGAAAAAAGTTCCAAAATCAGAGCACCGGAACCTATTTTATGAGTCTTTAAATGCTCCAAACATGGATATACACATTCTTCTGCTTCTGACTGTACGTTACTTTTAAAAATAAATGAACTTGTTCAAGAAAAAATTGTCTCTATTTTTGGTCGTATACAAAAAAATTGTCCCTTCTATTTCTAAGAATTGTAAAGAATTTTTTTGCATAGTGATTTCGATAAGTTTTCAGCTTCTCGCCAGGGAGTGATGCAGTTGTAAGATTAGTTTGGACCAGTTCCTTTAACTTGCTGCTCATTCCATTGATTTTCTGAAACCTTGCAGTCACAGTTCGTTGAGCACACGCTTTTCTGGCAGACAGGACACAACTATCAGACGCAGCGTTTTTCCTAATCAAGACGGTACTGCCCACAGTCCAACATTTTGTTTCTGATAGTAAACAGGGTGATTGTTTAGAAGATCTGATTGTTGATCGTTGGAGCAAGTAGTTTTACAGATGGATGGAGGAAACATTTTAAAATTTCTTACAAGTCAAAAAGTCAAATGCGAATCCAACTATCACATCCAATTAGCCTAGCCTTGTATACTCTATAGCTCAATCATGTACCAAATCTCCTTAAACTGCAATTACTCATTTTGCTTAAATTCAATGATCTTAAACTATGAAAAAAAGTAAAAGAACACGTCTAATCTTTAAGTTCAAGTCCTCTGTCCTTAATGCGATTAAAGGGTTTAAGTACCGACCAATTCCAACCAATCCGCAAACAGCCAGATATGGATACACATTCAAGTTGATGACATTTATGTTTATCTTGCGATGGGCTTTATTGTCACGAACACTTAACACCATCGGTCGGCTTTTATTACCCCGAGCATACGAATAAGACATTTAAATCCCTCCGGAGAATATTTAAGAAATGCAAATAAGCCAAAGATTAATCTTAGTTACATCAAACACTCACCGAAAGGCTATGCATACTAAACAAAGGGTAAATTTACATTTTCTAGATGGCTCCAGAGGCGGCGGTTGTCTGGAGCGTACACCAGCTCATGACTGACAGACGACAAGTCATCCGCTAAATAAAACTCAAAGATTATAGTTCAACCCTTTCCCAGTGGCGGGTCTGAGGGGAGCAGGCCGCTCTCCTTCATGCATCCCAACGTATGCAACGACAAACTTCAATTAAATTTTTCTCCTCAAAGACTGCCGAGCTACTTTGGTCATATTTCAGGACTCTTGGGTCATTTATCATATGACACATATTCCTCGGCAGCAACACCACACGAGGGGGTTGATTAGAGGGTGCGGGAAAATATGTCGCATGAAAAATTATGGCCACATACACTTAGCTCTTCGATTTATTTTCTGGATTTCAAGGAACGATGATAAATCTTTGGAGGACAACAATGTCAATAAGCGTGTATGTCCGGACGGCCGTGGAAACAAATGACCGAGGCGAAAGGGTCTGCACTGCGATTAGGGCAATATTTCACTCCCGATGAAGTTCTATCACTGTCAACTGTCCGAGATGGAGTTTTGATGGAATGCGTGTAGGATGTGCTGGGCTCTAGCTCTGGAAATAATTTCGTAGCTATTCATCTGCGATTTACGTCGTCTCTCATAATTCGCTGGGAAAAGTCTCCAAGAAAGTGAGATTACAATCGGATTTTCATTTCCGCATATCCGTTGAGTGAAAATTCATTTCCAGCTACGTCGGTCGTTGTCTCGACCCTTACTGCAAAAGAAGGGTGCATAATTTTAAAGGTGAGATTCCTTTGGACTTGAAATTTTCAAAGGGTGGGTGTGGGGTGCGGGATCAATGGAAAAGTTGTGTAATCCAATTTTTATTGAAAATCAATGATGAAAGGAAAGAAAATAGGAGTGAGACAGTGGAATTCTGGTACGGGATTGACACAATCAATGTTAGGGTCAAAAATGGAAGCCGCTGATTGCAATTATCAAGGTTCTTTTCTTTTTTTTGTTCTGGAAATTTGAATGCTTGGCTAATAGTAATTCATTTGAGTCTTTGTGGTCGCCTGAAAATGTATTTTGGGTTTCCAATTGAAGTAAAAGAGCCTATTTTTTATGGTTGCGAGTTTAATGTTTTTTAAAAGATAAATTTATAGTTAATAGTATAATTTTATTGTAAATATTTGACGTATGACATTTTTACAGATGAGTGTTTGCTTACTCTTTCAAGAATTGTCGTAATCTCATCAGCATAAATCACAAATTGAATTTTACAAAAGGTAAACATTCAATCGTCGGGCTAACAATTTATATAAGAGTTGTTCTCCCCTTCTTGTTCTTTTGTCCAACCAAGCTCTATAGTCAATGTTTCGCCGAGGTTAACGGCAGTAAAAAGATGACTCTTTTAGTAACACTTTAGAATTCAATTCAATTTAATTTTAATAATTCTTGTTAATATTACATTCCTTAATATTGCACGCACTATCACCTACACAAAATGGATCCCTCTAGCACGGATATCTGTATACACTGTTGTCAGGCTAAGGAAATCATGGAAGACCTGGTAACCACCTGCCCAATTCTGGACGAAATCAGATTCAAGATAATCAATAAAACGAACGTAACAGAGACCGACTTCGAGGACATCTTATCTAGGAACATTTTCAAAATTATGAATGCAACACTAGAGTCCTAGATCAAAGAAGGGGGTACAATAGATCTTAGGACGCAGTACAAATGGCTTAGTGACACTCCCCATGTCATCATATCATATTTCCTTAATATTACATTCAACTGAAGGTAATCTGTGTGATAGAAATAAACTAAGAATATTTTTAGGTTGTGTTGTACTTTGTTACGGGTTTAGAAAACAAAAAAAAAGAAATACCCCAAAAATTCAACAAAATTAAATGAATGTGAATTGAATTTCATTTATATCTTCTTTTGATTGCTAACAGACAGCAAAACATCAGCAAGGGAATAAAGAAAATTAGTACAGTGCGAACAGAAATTTGATCAGTTAATTTCATTTAATTTGTACTTATTCAACAGATTTACGTTCTGTTTATCTACTTGCACTCGCCTTATATTGCCTCCGCGCTATTCCTGCTTGAGTTCCGAACGTCTATTCTTTGTTTATGCCACTCGACTCTGGAGCTTCCTCCCACGATTAATTAGAGATGGAAGAGAGAAGATAAGATTTAAAGAAGAACTAAAACGTCACTTCATAGCCTAAATTCTAGCTTCATTTTTCTTTTACCATAATCTCTTGAATTTTTGTATTTCCTTTTAGTTGGTTGTTTTTTCTTACTGATTTTTACTGAAATTTTGATTATTAGTTTCCTTTTAACTTTAAAATTCTTAGTAGCTTCACTACCTTAAAAATTATTGTATATTAATGCGTAAGCCATGCATAATAATAAAACAAAATAAATACAAAAAAAGAAATATAAAAATAAATTTGTTGCAATAATCGAGCCAAAAGTTAAACACTTTTCCTAGAATAGCAAAAAAACGAGTGTTAACAGACCAAAACTAATAATTTAATTCATATTCAAAATAAAAACCCAAGTTTGTTTTAACGAAATAATCACTTTTTCTCGAATTTGCAATTACTAAGCCAAGTATCAAATTTGTAGGTGATGCTGAGTATGCTGATGATCAAGTAGTTTCATGCATCGATTTTTGCTTTTATTGAGGTAGCACTGTAGTGAGAGAAATTTCTAATTCGAATTTTTCATCTTTCTTCAACGGTGTTTGAATTGAATTGAATTGATGTTTATTTACCATGATAATTGAACGCAAGATTTTCATACAAAAAACGTCTGAGATTACTGCAAGCGTCGTGTTTCTTAATTTCCATAAAAGCCATTGGCCCAAGCACGATATTCACTAAACTTTTTAAATGCCGATGTCTTTGTCTTTCTTTTTAATACTTGCCAATGTTCTTTGAAAGGAAAGCACGATATTCACTAAACTTTTTAAATGCCGATGTCTTTGTCTTTCTTTTTAATACTTGCCAATGTTCTTTGAAAGGAATTTAACTTTTTTCATGACTATTTTAGATTTGTAAATGAGTTGAATCAATTTTATTGGTAGTCAGATTCGAATGTTTAGCTTTTTTTCCGAAAATATTTGTTCATTAAATTCTTCTGAAAATTAAAGAAGAATAAGACTAGTTGCACAAAGTTGCCCGACAAAAAAGGATTCGATGAAAATGTGCAGCAGCTTGATTTATCCAACAAAAGAAAAGGATCATTCATAAGAGATCAAAAAGTTCTTCAATTAACATTTGCTGTATTTCTCTCATAAAACTAGAAAAAAATCTTTTTATTCTTCAGATTGCAGATTTTCTTTGTAAACTCGGTAGGGCACTTGTCGCTAAAAGCTGGTTTCTGCGAATTTTCGATTAACAATGAACACACAAATACAATACCTCAATGCTCCCACCCCCTTGAGGTTTATTAAATTAAGCCCAAAATCCAAATTCAAATAGAACACCTTCCACCACTCCACTCAAGAGGCTAACTACACGCAGCCAGCTCTCCGCTCACGCCCTCACATAAATTCTTCGTTCCACCACAACCGAAATCCATGCATACAATTAAAATTATCTTAATTACCACTCAGATTTTACAATACAAAAGGGTTGAACGTACAAATTGCATTTGGAACCTCTCCCGGGATCCAGGATTTATATGAGAGAGTACGCTTCGTACACCAACCCCACCCACGAGCCGTTGGATATATTGTACTTGTACACTTTATCTTAAGGTGAATATATACGTATCTACTTAAAGTTTATTTGCATACGCTCCGCAAAGAGGACGACCGATAGAGAAGGAGACAGGGAGAGAGTGCCTTTTTGGCCTCTGGCCATTCGAAAATTAATTTAAATGGCTACTTTGTCTTTCTGTCCCGGCCATAAAGCACTGCAACGGAGATATCCTTGGGTTTGACTTCACAGAAGCCATTTAGATTAGTATCGGAATTATGAAATATATCTGCTGGATATTTATTGTCCATATTCTGCGGCGCGCTGCAAAAGAGCTCAGCGAAGAACGAGTTGCGAGAGTAAAGTTTCTTAGTTCGATAAATTTCGGCCTGAGTTATGTCTCAACTGTTTGTCATTTTAATTGGCTATTAAAGGATGAAGTTTCGGGAGGCTTTTGGGACGACTTAAGATTTAGTTCAATCAAAAATGCAAATCGCTTTGATTGACATCTGTCAGCTGGGGTAATCTTTGCAAAAATTGCCCCCATTTGCAAAAAAATAAAAAACAACCCGCTAATTCTTCCGAATAAGCCGATTACACCAACAATGAACTGAAATCAGTTGAGTCAATAACCGCACCCCAAACTCGTGATTTATTTGACCTCAGAAGAAGCATCGTGAAACAAAAGAGAAACAACTGTTATCCTGGGCACCGTTACACAGAGTTTTAACACATTACAGGATACACAATAGCACCTTGCTTCATCTCGAGACACCCTCATATCCTTCCAGATTCAAAAGTAAGATAACGAGTGTTTTTTTTTTGACGTACAAACAAAATCAGTGCAAGGAAAATTATTATTATTTTATTTTACTTGTAAATCCGTGTTCCACTGTCCTTTCCGTTGCAGTAATTGATGTTGGTCGGCGATAAGGGGAGGAGATGACCATAAAAATTTGGTGACTGCAATAAAATGTGACACTTTGAGGCAATAAAGATCCTCAACAATATAATTTCAGGCGAAACACGGTCCGGACCTTGGCTGGCTGGCTGACGATCACAGTTACTTGATTGTTCTGAGGTATTTTTTTTTTCTTTTTTTTTTCGAGTTGAAGAACTCCTCCAGATCCAGATTCGGTGGCGTTTCCATGATTTGAACAGGTCAAACATTTAATGGCCTTTTCTTGTGTTTTTGTATGAAATTTTTGTGTTTATTTTTTGGGGCAACTATCTTCGGGACACAATCTGATCGTTGGTTTTCTTCGTATGGATGATGGATGGAAATGACTTTATCCGCTTACATTTTTTTTGATAGCTGCAGTGAAAAACCTCAAATCGAGATAGGAACATGATTTAGATGTTTACTTTAATTCAATGTTATCCGAGGAAGAAACAAAATCTATTTTGATTTAGAATAGCTTTGTAGGTTTACATAAAATAAATGCAAACATTGGCATATTTGTAATATCTTTTTAGCGGAATTAGAAGGTATACACTTCGGTTCTTAGAGCTTCGGTACAGCTCTCCAAGCTGGACAATTTGGATATTCTAGCTAAAGGTACGCTTCCGCAGTTAATTGAAGTTAAAAGTTCACAGAAATTAAGGATTTCCCAGTTCACATTGAAGCGAATGGCATGCAAATATTTTGACACGAAACGTTACTAGACAAAGTCAACGTAAGAGAGCTGACAGCTTAATGGGCCCGACTGGGCTCTAAAAAGGTCGCTTGGGGTCTAAAAAGGCTCAAAAAAGTCTTTTCACTTTCTTTGCTACTATTAGAGAGATGTATTTTCTGCTTTGGTAGCTGAAAACAGCTGACAAAAGATTTTGCAGTCTGAAGTAGCTTCCTACTATAGGCCTGGACCCACCACTTTACTGTAGCTCCAATATTAAAATATGCATGTCTTTAAAAAAATGGCGACTTGGCTGGAAGAGATGTTTAAATAAGATAGAACTATGAACGAATATCTACCATATATCATATGGGTTCGTTAACTAGTCAAATTTCAAAACAAGTGCTTGACTTAATTTCACTTGAAACTTCTAGAGATGGCATGACGATAAATAAGACCGCGATGAAATAAGAGGTGGTTTCAGACTTTTTGACATTTTGATGCTTCACTATTGTTCTATTTATTTCTATTTTCTATTTTTTCTTCACGTGAGTTGGTCTTATTTTACTCACTATGGTACCTTGTTGGGTATCACAAGTACCCAATCTTCCTCCATTCACTCACTCAAACCAGAGGCTCCAGGGCCATGGATAAAAAAATGTGTACATCACACCCATTTCTCTTCACACTTCTAGACAAAAAGGTCGGGTTTTTTTTTTTTGGAATAAAGATCGGAATATAAATAATGTAAATGTATCTGTCGTGTCGCCCGTGTTACCTTTTAGTGATGCTGCTCCTGAGATGACAGTAGCACAACACGAACCTGGTTTTTCGTTTATTATTTGAATTAATTGTTTCTACGAAGAAGATAAGATATTCAAGACCCCAAAGTTAAATTTCTGAATGAAATTGACACGTGTTCTTGAGGTTTGTATTTTTTTTTTATTAAGAAGTGAAAGAAATTCTTATGGGGAGAGAAATTTATTGCGTTTCAGAAGTTTAAGAAACTAAGTTGTAGATGAAAGTTGTGGTTTTGGTCAGCAATTAAAGTGCTTCTGAGGATAACGTTTTGATTTTCAAATGCAGAACTTAATCGTCAAATTGTATAGATAAATTTTGGCAAACAAATCGTTAATAGTATAATAATAAAGTAATTTTAATTGAACTAAGTCCGTCCTATGCCCATTAGGAAATGAATGCTTAACTTTCCCCTACGCTTTAGAGTAAACTTACAATTACGAGTTTTTCCGGCTTGATTGATTGGCCGACAAACCTGAACCGTTCGAATTAAACTTAGACTTATCAGAATAAATAAGACTGTCTTTCATTTCTGCCCAAAGCAGTTTAGGAGCACATGTGCATGCTGCAGCTTTACTCTTCTACTTTTGGCAGAAGGATGCTAGACCACCATCAAAAAAGAAAGTGTCATGGCTTGGGAATGCTTCTCTGGATAAGTTATCGACCGTGATCATCAAATACACTTGTCCCTCGCTTGCGCAGGAATGAAAAGTTCCGTGCAAACCGAAACCACACAAAACAATTTATGAGCGTACATAAATTGTTTTGTTTTAGAAAAACCATAGTGGGCCATGATTCTTTAAAGAAAAAACGTAATTTCACGCAAAGCAAAGTCACACAAATCGAATTTGGATAGATGTTTGAAAATCGCTCAAGGGATGAGTGCCCAAAACGAGGGATGAGTGTAGTTGGAATTATAGATCGATTTGAGCACAACGACATCCGTGAAAGTGTCATGCGTCCTTTTGCTGAGGAAAAGATGCTTCTGAAATGGACGATTCAATAAGACAATGACCTGACCAAATGTGGTCAAGGAGGTGTTTAGGGTCTAAAAGATTCATGTTATGGAATAGCCTGTGCTAAATCTCCTGATCTCAATTCTATTGAAAACCTTTCGCAGAAGGTAGACAGAAGAATTTTACGTCGGAGTTTTAAAATCAACGCTATGCTTTTCCAAAAGGTTAAGGAAGCTTGGAACCGCATTTCGCAGTTAATTATTCCAAATCTTTTTTTTTTAATCGTTTTTTAAAACATCATGAAAAATAAGGGATTCCTACTAGGATCTATTTTTCTTAAACATTTTTTTTAAATTTTATTAAATTTCTAAGTTCAGTTGTTTTAGTTTTGGTCCCCGGAAAATAAAGGTTAATTAGTTTGAGTTTATCTTATAAACGTTATACTATGAATATTTCCTAGAACTGGTTATAGTCCACAGAATCGACCAACTAATTGAGGGATAGAACTTTGCTCTTAGCACCAGTCTTAAATGAAGACTGAACATATAGCAAAATGCATAGATGCCTCGTAGATATGCATTTTGCAAAATGTTCAGTCTTCATTGAAGACTGGTGCAAAAGACAAAGTTGAATCGATTTTAGCTTGCCATGTGCTTTGAATTAATTAACAAAATCCATTAACGAAAAAAAAAGAGGAAAACAATTTGTTCCACTCAAAGTTCACCGAGTGAAGTTTCCTCTGATTCATTAACCATTCGATGCTAATTGCAGTTGTTCTAAGTTGTTTGAAAACTATACACTCTCATTTTTGAGTATTTGGTTCTGATTTGAAACGTTAATCCATGGACGTTTTTTAGCTTTTTTAATTTGTTAAAGTATAAATTCCTATCATTCGCCTAGAAGATTAACATATTCGTATTGTTTTATTAGAAAAAAGTTGAAAAAAAAAAAAGTCAGTGAGAAGGTTTTGGAGGTGTTGGTTTGGAGTGAGTTGCCAATTTTCTGCATTATTTCAAATTATTCGATCTCGAATTCGAATCGTTTGAAAGTTTAAAAACAAAAGAAAAGAATTAAAGAGCTGTCTGATTTAAGTGTAAGTTTTTACTGCAGAAAATCCTTAATATCTTGGCCGTTGAAGAGAACTATTGTTTTTAATAATCAATTCAGTAATAACTCGATTTCCGTCGAGAGCTGTGGCAAAAAATGTGCACCCAAATCAAAACGACCTTAATCGAGAAATACAAAAATAGGCTATTAGTAAACTCGAAGCAAAGCATAATAATATACATTGTACAACTATCAAAAAAAAGAATTCGACAAGATAGTTCCTTTTGCAAAAAAGACACAAAAAGTGCTTAAAAGTGTCTTAAAGAAAAGCAGACAACAAATAAATCTCGGTTATAACGAAATATCGGTTATTGAGAACTTATCTCTAAGTCCCGACCAAGGTTCATGCTAATTGTACTAACCAAATATCGGTTTTATACCGAACTATCGCTTATAACGAACAGTTTTAAATTGAAAATTGAAAAATCTATCGTTTATAACGAATATTAAAAATAATGAGTAGGCAGTAACATTCGCATTCTGTTTCTGAAAGGATCTGGTGTAGGAATATTTTATATAAAGAAGGCTTAAGTGTGTTAGCTTTTTTTTTTTCAAAATGTGTTCAAACCCCAGACAACGCAAAATAGACACTCATCTAGGCAGCTGCCATTTCTCCTCGCCCATCGCTGAATTTGACAGTAATTCACGAATGTAGCTGAGATACTGGAAGCATTCTGACAGTAATTCACGAAACATCGAACACTAACTCATCATTTTCCTGCACATTTATTTGATTTGTTGTTCAAAGTGTTCACACGTATTCACAGACACAAAATGTTGTAAAAAACGCTGTTAAATAAAATCAAGGGGCAAGAGAAGAAGAAGTTGGATATCTGTATTGGCTCATTTGTGGATCAAACGTAGAGTTTTTACGATTGAAGAAAAATCTACAGTAATTTCAAGGCTCAAAGCTGGTGATTTCAATAAAAGTTTGGCGGCAGAGTTTTCTGTAGCAACAATCTCTATAAATTTCAAAGACTGAGATAAAATTAAAACGAATTTCGACCATTCCAACTTTAAAAAAAAGGTTCGATGCAGTCATCATCCCGTCATAGATGATGTTTGGCTCAAGCTGTTCAAAGTGAAAAAAAGGCTATAACGAAGCCAAGGATATAACGAACAAATTCCCCAGTCTGTATTACTGACTGTATTGAATTTCGCAAGATTGTACATTAACGAGCCTGGTTGAATTTATATTCACAGTATATGAAACAAACCAATTTAAATTTCAATCTAAATGGCTTAGAAAATTTCCGTAAATGATAACGTACTTCGAAATATTGGAGGATAGTAAACAAAGCAAGGTTCATAATTTCATACAACATAAATCGAGACGAGAAAAACAGAGGAAACGTAAATCGAGGAATTATGGTACTTGAGCCGATAACTGGGATTAAGACGGAGAAAGTTGCAAAAGTTTTAAAATAGAAATTCTTTAGAAAGTTCTTTAGTATTAAAATAGAAATTCTTTAGAATAGATTGCGTTTTATGTAGACTGCGAGTCAATCTTGCAGTTCTAAGAGCAAAAAAACCTTTCAAACTCATGAGATGACATGGCAATTTATTATTTTTCTCCTGCCGAATTTTCTGCACTCATTAGTTGATGTGGCAAAAAGTGTGAAATTTTGAACCTAAAACGATACAAAGCATTAGGCTAATACTTTTCTTAAATATGATTTTGAATTATTAGCTGAGGAATTGTTTACGGATTATGAGTCGTTTGATACTTGAAGTAGAAAGATTTAAGGAATTCCGTAAACAACTTAGGAAGTTAAAACTTTGTTGTATCAGAAAACTGAGATTGAGATAGAAATGAACATAAAAATTGGTGTTCCATTAAAGCAATTTTGGTTCTAACAGAGAGATTATTGCACAAAATAAATCCGCCTTTCTACTTGTGTACAGAATCAATTCATTAATTGATTTCTATGCTCTCTAAATCTATAGAACGGTGGTTAAATAACCATAAGTTGAAATGGTTCCATAGGAAGATAACCAAATTTCAGTGTCAGGATGGAAAAACGTCCTCAACGTTTTCCGTCGCTTTCGTTTCATATCTCAATTTATTTGAAACTCCACCACACAACAATGAATTCGCCGCACTGCGCTTCACAAAACGCATTCAAACAATTGGAAATTAGTTTAACCGAAATTGGTGGTTGTCCTACTAGGATAAGTTTCACCAATTTACAGAAATATTTTAAATTTCTTTCACAAAAATTCTTATCTTCACTAAATTGAAATACAAATCAAATTCATTTTGCACACACACACACAATCGTTTGCTCGAGATACCAGAAAGTATCTGAACTTTACACACCCAAATCTGCCAGCAGGAAGGAATGGCCAGTTTCCGAGAAGTGGATTTTCCTCAGCCCCAAACGAAGTATCTCTCTCCATCTTTTCGATTTTGCGCAATCGATTCGCACTCGATTGAATTCGGAAGCTTTTGCCGAACGAATCTTCGTCTTTCGGTTTCAGGTGCCAGCGGCACATAAATTGCACACAAAACGTCCAGTTGCAGTCATTCACACATCAACGATAAGGCGACGGCTAATTATGTATCTCTTGCGTGCATCTTGTATCCCAAAGGGGCGGTATCGTTTTGGATACACTGAGCAGTACATAGAGAGAACTCGTATAACTTGTTTCTCGCACACACATCCACTCGGCGCCGTGGCCACGCCTTGTGTGGCTCCATTCAGACACAGATACAAAAACCCACATACACTTGCTCCTCTCTCTGTAACCACCACCAGTGCAGGCAGAGAGTACATACGACTTCGGATGGTGCGACGGATGTGGGATTATGCAATGGTCGTCCTAGGAGGGGCGCAGCTCATAGCTCGTAGGGTGCGACTGGAATTTCAATTAAACTCGCCGAACCCCCAGGACAGGGGTGCGAAATCGGCTCACTTGCAACTGACTGCGAGGGAATAAGATATTTTTTGATATTCTGCAGCACGGACATCGTGTTTTGCTCGGTGTGGATCGTTGGGAAAATCGATGAGCGTTGACCTAGTTCAATGCACGCAATTGAAATATCAAATCACTTTCTCGGTTTATGGCCCGTATCCGAGGTGTTTATTCTGGCGGAGTAGCTATGCGTAAGCGATGGTTTTAGTAGTTTAGGAGAGTTGACGGGGCGTCAAGTGGCGCGTTGCTTCGCCGGTGCAGACTAAATCCAATTTATATGGTCGACTATCGACTGTCATAGAAATTAGTTTTTGATTTGAACTTTTTGTCTCACGCTCTTCGAGGTGAAAGCAAATGAGACGTGGCGTGCTCCAAGCACGTGGCCACTGTGGTTGCAATCGATTGCGTCCATTGACATCAATAGGAGTGTGGTTTGGATTGGTTGGGTGATTCTTTTTTTGGTGCTGAATTGCCACGAGAAGGTCAAGGCAATTAGAAAATTAGAAAAAGTGTTCTTTTTAAACAGGTCACCTTAAACTGATTTTGGTTGAGTAAACTCGTAAGCGGTGAGCAATCGAAAAAGAAAGTTTGTAATGAAATCCGACAGGTGATATTTCTTAACTCTGAATTTTCAAAGCCATTTGTGTTGAACCTGACATTTTTTGATCCGAGTCCAGTTTATTCGTTTTTCTTCAACACCCGTTAGTTAAAATGAGTACGTGACGAAAGTGGCAAATAGCTTTTTTTTTTTTGAAAACTCCTTAAGAAGATGAAATTCGAATTATCGAGAGTTCACTAAACACTCATCCCTCGTTTTGCTTGGGAGTTAGGAGAATGAAAAGTTTCGCGCAAACCGAAACTGCGCAAAACGATTTATGACCCTGTCTTTTGAACATAAAAAACTGGTGGGCCATGATTCTTTAAAGAAAAACGTTATTTCGCGCAAAGCAAAGTCGCTCAAATTGAATTTTGGTAGATATTTGAAAGCCGCTCAAAGGTGAAACCGCGTAAAACGAGACCGCTCATAAGAAGGGATGGGTGTATTTGGAATCAGGAGTACATAAAATGTGTTTGCATAAAGCCGATAATACCTATCTTCCGATTAACCAAAAAAAAAAAAAAAAAAAGTTAGCAAAATCCTATTCCTGCTCATGACGTTTTGTTGGCTCGATTGTATTGGTCAACGACTTAGCATGCAACAATCTGCTAACTTTCTGAGACTACACGATTACTTAGTCCAATGGTTTGGCCAGCTGCCATAAGATTATCACCATGATTTGGATGATGTAAGCCTCATCATAGAATTCTGCGAAAAATAACACCGTGTAACAAAATTTAAAAAAATTTTTGTTCATCTGCATTTTTGTTTTGTGTGTGATTGGGGTATATCAGCCGATTTTGAAAAATACCAAAAGTGCCTCATAAGTCTTTCAGAATTCGATTTCTAAGTTCGTGTTTTCCGCATTTATCCACTTTGTAAATTAAAAAAATAGATCAGCGTCAGCCAAAATGTTACTTCAAATTTTATTACGTTATCATAACTCCAAATAAAAAATATTTTAGCCATCCCATATAATAATGCAAATAGAAATGTAATAGCGCCTTAAGCGACTTATGCTAGTGGGGTGGCCCTTTTCGAAGAGAAAAAAAAACGAACAGGAAGATGTTCAGACACTACCGGAAAGAAGGTTTCGTGTTGCTTAACGTTTTTAAAAGTAAGGCTTTTAAAACATGAACACTGAAATGTGCAGAGATTTTCTTGGTTTTCTTGAATGTTTTTTCAGATTTTCGCACGCATGATATTGACAGCCTATTTGCTCTGTGATGACACCTCTTCGAATCCTTTCCTATCCATATTTTCCCTATAAAAATCAAATTGGGACTGAGAACTGCGGTTTCCTCCGTCCTAATTTTCTCAATTTATTCCGTCAATTTTCTACTAATTCAACTTAATTTTCTTGTTCTGTATTTCAAAGAAAACCGTCGTGTATGTCTCTAAATGCTGTCTAAGCATTTCAGAGGAAATGCTCCAAACATACTTTTAAAGTTTCCACACAAATACAGCAAGTATTTTAATTTTTTAGTTCGAATTTTTTTGATACCAAAACGCAGGTTTTTTTGCGATTTGGTATTTAAATGTTACTGAACGTTAGCATTAACGTTGCCTTGGGGTTCATTTGGGTGCATTTTTCTCTTAACCAACAACTAGTCACAGTTATTGCCGATTTTAAAAGATAAGTTTGTTCTGCTTCCATTTCACATTTCCGTTGCCGTAAACTTGACAGTTGGAACGAATGAATGAACAAAGTGTGCTTGGACAATCATAAGATAGCAAAAACTATCAAAAGATTAACATAAACAAATTTTTGTTACACGGTGTAATCTTTTGAATTAGTGAACAAAGTTGAGTGTAATATAATTAAGTGTATGCAATGTTTTGCGTAAAAATTACATTTCATAACTGATGGAAGCTTATTAAAAGATTGAAGAAGTGTAGCCGAAAATGACATTTTTCCATGATTTGAATGACTAAAGGATTTTAAAAGGACTGTGTAACATCCCACCGACAAAATTCGTTGCCCACATGCATTTAATTGTGGGAACGAAAGAGTTTGTTGGTAGCACAATAGGCCTTTGGCCTAAATGTACCAAATTCTCAAAAAAAGAAAAAAATGAAAGGATGTGTTGGCAAAGATGTCAAAAACGCGCCCAAATTCAACTTGAAGTTGAATCCAATTAAACAATTGGAATCACTGAAAAAGTTTTACACACAATAACTTTCATACCTTCCAAAGACCTAAGTGTTGTCTTGCTAATAAAGCTATGTTAAATAGTAAAGATTTTGACTCTTCAATGACATAAATGAAAATTTTAACAGATAATTGCTTCGAAAGCTGCGAAGACAGACTCAAAATTTCGGCAGTTGTCTTCAAAGTATTTTCTTACAGGTTTATGTGACCTGTTATTGACAGCTAGTTACGTGAGTAATTGACAAATTCCAATTGACAAATTCTCCCAGCGGAGAAAAGATTTTAGCAGAGGAGGTTATGAAATATTCAATAGAGACTCTCAGCTCTTTCAGCATATAGCATATAGGCATAGTTGATATTGATATATTGTGCAAGCTTGTTATAGAATATTTTACTATAAGTATTGCTAGTGATCACATTATAGCTGATCTGGGCAAAAAAAAGCTTCAAAGCGTAATTAGCCTTTAGCCTTTTCATACCCAATTAATTCGCGCATGAAAAGGATAAAATGAGAAGACAACGGCAGCGATTAAAAAAAGAACCAAAATCCAGCGAAGGAAAAACTTGGCTTGGACTTTTAGCGAATTTAACTGCACATGTACTGGCCTACAAGTGGAAGGAATTTAACATTGTCGTCTTCAACAGTGAAACAAAATTATAAGAGCACTGATTAGAAATTTGGGCACGAGTACGATAACTTTGGTGCCAAAAAGAAGCAGTTCTTACTACAGGAGTGCGTCTATCTCGCCCCGTTTAGGAGGTAGAGGCACTTTAAGAAAAAATCAATTAACATGAAGAAAGAAATTATTAAAAAACAGCGGCCACACTTACAATGAAGTACTTTACCAGTTTTGAAAGCCAGAAACCTGTTACTTTATCGTACATTTAAATTAAATTATTCATGTCCATGGTTTGAAAAATTCGCATACAAATTCAAAATTGTCACGAAAAAATTGAAAAAAAAATTAGTCTAACTTTCTTCAAAATTGGGAGGTGAAGTCCTAAATGAATTTGTTGCAGTTAATGCTTATATCAAGATTCAATCGAAGACTAAAAACTTGTTTTTGCCCCCATTATAAAGTTTCTGCTCCAAAGTTATCGTACTCTTCCCGAAATTCGGAACAATAATGCTTACTCAGTGTAATAAAAAAAAGTACTGAACCAGGACAAAATGAATTGAAAGAAAAAAAATGCTGTAACAGCCACTGCCTAAAATCTAAGTCTAAGACTCAGGTTTGTGTATAAAAAAATGATCTTTATATACAATCGAGAAATACCCGTTCGTGTTTTGTAAACACGTAAACACTGATCTTCAAATGCAAATAGATGTTTCGCGAAAGCCATTGTTCTCAAAAGACCTCTGCTCAAACGACCTCAGTACCTTTTAATGAGCGAAAAGTAAGCCATTAAGATCACGGCTGCCTACTAGATATACGTCAATTCCTTGCGTAATCTCAACCGACCACATCTCTCGTCTCTGCTCCATCAAAACAATTTATCCAGCACTCAGTACACGTTGTGTACGTTAAACGATTTAGCAACTAAATTACCGAAAATAAATTTCCAACTCGAAAATACTCAACCGCTGAGCGTATAATTTCAAAATAACTGTTCATCATTTACATTTAAAGACTCCCTCTCTCTCTCTCTCACTCACGGCCGGCTGATATAGATCCGAGAAACTATTCTCGGCATATTAATGAGCCCAATCGCGTTAATCTGGCGGCGACTTCAATTGGGCGCGATTTGCGTGAGTTTGTGAGCTGCGTCGCGTCGCTTCCACCGTCAATTGGTTTCGATGATAGTCGAGTGAAAGTTGCAGGCACATTTGTTTCCCCGAAAAAAGCAGAAGACAAAAAGTTACCACTCACGAATGGAAAATAATTAAAGAAACCCTCGCCAGCCTCTTGACACCCCCGGGGATTCTCACAAGAAGCCATTTTACCTACTCATCTCATCTAATGACATTTCGTCGTAGTCCTTTCGTCAATTTGTCCACTCAGCAGCAATTGGTTCGACCCTCGGTGTGACCGGCAGCAATAAAACCTGTCCCCAGAGGCGTTGCCCGCCGAGATAGAGAGAGACAGCGAGGAATGCATCTCCTGGACCCGAATGAATATTAAGGAACCACATCATCATCACAGCAGCAGTAAACATGATTCGTCCTTCGTCCTTCAGCTATTATTTATGGGGGGAATGGTTGTGGTGAGTACACTGACCCGGTGCCGGTGTCGGGGAAGAGCATGCGAAAGTGCGCGATGGTATTTTTATGATCGATCGAATTCCCAATTCGACCTTCTCCACCCTGCCACGGCGCAGGAAGACCTGACCCCAATCGAAAGTCCTTTTTTTTTCTGCTTGTCTTTTATGCGCTGTTTTATGTGATTCGGTTTTTATTATTCAGAGGAACGCTATTATCATTTCTTTGACCTTTTGCTCGAGGGACATTGCTGCCACTCTGCTGAAGCTCTTTTGTTGACTTGTTATTGAACTTCGCCAGGTGAACCACCACCACGGTGACGGTGACGGTGACGACTGACACCGGCCACCGCCCGCATTTTGCAGTGAAGTCATGTATCCGCACGCACCTTGAACAGTTAGCCATCAATTGTTAATGGACACGGCTAATGCCTGTGCTTGTGCCTGTGCCAACGCAACATAAACAACAAAACGAAAAAAATTAATCTTTTCTCAAAACAAATATAATTTCTTAGTCTAGGTAACTGAAATCCAAAATGGCGGAGTCGCGCGGAGTCATAGAAGCGGATACTTATGTATTCCAGTCGGGTCTGGGAATGCTGCTCGAGGAGGAGACGTTTTCAGAAATACTAATAATGCCCATGGAAGGCAAGGTAGTGTGTATGGAAGCAGCTGTGCGAAGGTGGATCTGGGTGGGTTTGTCTAAAGGGTACCTGTCATTGTGTGTGTGTTAAGTTTCCTGGAATTGCCGCTGCGTAAAATTTAAAATTAAAAAAAATAAGGGATAAACAGGAGGGGGACGCATATGTACATAGGTAATCGTAAAAAAAAAGGAAATTAAAATTGATTTCACTTTGTCCATACTAAGTGAGTCTTTGCGGCGGGTACAGGTTGCGTTGAATGTGTCGCCTTCTTGTTGACTTCTTGATCGAAATACACGGATTGAACAGTGTTTGGTATTCGATTTGCATATGTAGGCCTCAGACCCATTTTTTCGATGATTTTCTCCGTGCAGGTTTTGTGAGAAGATTGATGAAGAAGATGTCTGCGATTGTGGGGGAAACGTTATTGGGAAATGGGTGCTAGTGTGGTAGACGGAAAGATTTGTGTAACTAGGAATCACGTGTTTGAATTATTCGGTTTCGATATAAAGAAGCAGCGACCACAGCCTCAAAAATATTTATTCAATTTAATGTTTTCAAACTTAAATTAATAGGATATCGTGACACTGGGTGGGCCATCTAGTGACTTCTTTTTAAATCATAGGTTATTTTGACACTGAGAGCTGTTCGAAATCTTGAGAGAAACTCACTATCGAACCTTTGCGGAACTAAATGATTCCCTTCACGGTTGAGCGATGTTGAGAAATATTGAAAACATATTTCCAAAGTGAGTTCTGTGTAAAAAACCGGACGGACGGATGTTATTCCAATAATCAGGAAACGATTTCAGCGTTTAAGGACGATATCATCCAAGCAATCAGTGAGCTACAGCCCGAAACCATCAACAAGGTTTTGAAAAATTCGAGTGACAGAATCCCCTGATGTGAAACCAGCTGCGGCAGACACTAACGACTGCGAAGTTTTAGTCCGTAACTAATGGCAATGTTGGCTCTTACTAATAAAGCCATAATATATGGAAAATATTTAATTTTGTTCATTTTATTCCATTTTTTAAAAGAAACATGTATTTGGCCCGTCACTTCCATTCCTGTCGAAACTTTGCAATTTGTGAAATTTTTTTTGGTTTAGCTTTTCGTGCTTTGCAGTTTTTCAGTTTTACTGAACAGAGTTCTTGCAATCTTTGAATTCCAGTGCTTTCCATGGATGATTTAATTTTTTTGAATATTTAAGACTCAATAAGTTCAGAATAACATGGCTCTCCTTCTTCTCCTGATTAGTGTAAGTACTAAGGAAGCTAACGAAGATGTGAAAATCCTTCTCATCCTCCTCTCGTACAAACAGTAATCTTGATCCCAACTAATATACCATATTTTGCTAGCAAAAATCGATATTTCCCGGGTGAGATGAGGAAAGGCCTAAAACCCCAGCCCAAAAAAAGAGGAGAACATTTGCCCATCTTTAAGAACGCCAGCAAATAAGTTTAAGACTTTAAGTCCTAGTTTGTTTGTAAGCATCCGCATCGTTACCAGAGAGTTGTGTCTGTGCACACACAACATAGTGATGATGTATTAAAAGAAAAAAAAAAACGAAAAAAAAGGTATCCCACTCTAGTATTCTTGTCACGTTCTCATAGTGCACAGCACCGAAATGTGTTTGCGTCTATGAAAACGCGCGGAACACCGAAGAGAGCGAGAAGATGTGTGGAGGTACTATATGAGAAATTGTATGTGGCTTATATCTTTTTTTTTTCTTCTTTTTCTTTTTGTTTTGCACTTTGAAGCTAAATCTCATTTTATTTAGAACCTTGTAGTGCTTCATAGCATAACAATACCGCACCTGTACCGCCGCCCATCTTCTGCCTCTGATGGTACTCTATTTAAATAGGATTTGAAGGTATTTGACTTTGAAAAAGTCACGAAAAAAAAAAAAAACGAACAAGCGAGTAGAGAGAAAAGATGAAAAATCTGGATTAATAATTTCGAAAGTTTTGAAAGCATGCACTTTGAAAAGAGAAGCTTCGCTAAGCCTAGAAGGACTTTGGTCGACATGAATTATGCATCCGCGGAGGAGGTTGGGTACGTGGTTTGCTCCGGGAGTGGTTCTTTTGAATGAAGACTAAGCATATTTATCAAGGGAAGTTAAACTATGGCGTATACGACAGTAACATTCGCAAGTTTATGGCTAAAGTTGCAACTGCGATTGGAGATAGTTTGGTGTAATGTAAACTGCCTGGGGAAAACAAGTTTTCACAATTATCCAATAATTCAAACACATTAGAAGCTGCGTTACGTTAGAATTGCAATTTTCCATTCTTAATCCAAACCACGTAGGATCTTAGTGCTGTCTGCAGAGAACCAGAATTTGTGGTTGAAAAGACTCTTCTCCATTTGACAGATGCCTGCCTAAAGTAAATGATTTTTTTAAATGCACAATGGACTCATCGGCCGCACTGATTCAGGCGTCCTTTTTCAACCCCATCTCCCGAACCTAACTCCAACATGTGTTGGTCACAGAATTGGCACATTATGAAATCCATTAGTTTTAAAAGTAATAGAACAAGTATTTTTTTTAATATTATATCAAATACCAATTCTGCTTGAGCTAACTATGCTCTGACTTGATATGGGCTATTGCACGGATTATTTACCTCTTCGGCTTTATTGCAACCGCCGGAGAATGCCTTCCACTGGATTTGGCATCGACGAATAGGAATGCTGTTCTATTCCAATAGCAAAGTGTCGCCAACAAAGTGCTATATATTAGTTAATAGTTGCTCTGTTGTCACTATGGGCCCATTACCAACAAAAGGCAGGTCACACCATTGTACATCCTCCAGCGTTTCTCATAGTTTCTACTGTGCGTCCTTCGGTGATTGTGAAACTTCGTTGAATAACTGTCAAAAGATGCGCAACTATCGTTGACACAAAAAGCACCATTTTCCGGTTGCTGCCTGAAGAATGCAATAACCATTCGTGTCGAAGTAACGCATTTTGCAGACATCGAAAGGAACCTATAAATTTTTCTATTTTAATTCGATTACTAGGCCTCTCTATAAGAACAAATACAGAAGAACTGAAGGAAAAAAGTCTGCGAATTTCAGATGTCATCATCATCATCTTTGCACCGATAACTTGGCCTTCACCCCAAGCTCGGCTTTCCTGATGACAGACCTTCCAAGCTGATTCAAAATTGACCCAGCTTGGCCAATCCTACAGGAAAGCTCAATATTGCTCCTCCCATCACTCGTGAAAAAGATCCCGTGATCCTTGAACTTCTCCACCTGTTTCAATGGGACTTCGCTGACCTGCAACCACCAACCAACCGATTCAGATGTGACCGTGATATAAAATGCTTTCGAATTTGATGGTGTGTCGAGTTGAATGCGTCGGTTTTCAGCATGACCATAAATTATTGCAGTATAGTTTTTCTTTTTTGATATCCTTGTCAGTCAGTCAGTCTATAGAACAGGGATGAGCAAGCCGTAGCGGTCGACTGGACCACAAAGGCACTTACAGTTGACTCATATGTACACAATATGCTACAAATTACCAAGTCACCAAGTCTATAAAAAGTGGTTTTCTGATCTTTCAAATTCTGACTTTTGTTATTTTTTGGGTTTTTGGCTAATAATTTCAAAACTACAAAAGCCAAAATGCTCAAGGATAGGTTCAACTTAAATATTACTTCAAGACTTACATTCCAGATTTTTTTTCCAGGTTTTAGACCCATGCGATCGCCTTTTTGGAGACGTTAAAGCTAAACTCAAAAACTTCTAAACAAAAAGCTCAAACTAAACTTCTTTACGTCACTCAATGGATTCTGGTAAAAAAAAAATGAAGAAAATTAGTTATTAAATTGTTTTAGGACGAATAAATAATAGTTGAAGATTTTTCAGCATTTTTCTGATACACGACGCTGGATAACTCCAATTTCTCTGACTTCTTACCCCCTACAAAAATATTTTTTTGGCAGTTTGTTGATTTAGGTATGACTCGTTACCAGGGCCAGTCAGGTGGTCAACTCAGTGCTACTTTTTTCGGGCTAGATCTGACTTTTGAACAAAACCCTAACTACACTAGAATTGTTGGCATTTTTCTCCAAGTCAGAGGGTAGCTCGCGTAACCAATTTCAGCAAAAAGCCGACCACATAGCCTGCAAGTTTGCTTTTTGCCCTCATCTCAGACTTCCATTACATATCTAAAAAACTTTTTTTTACCTTCTTACATTTGACTGCCCAAATACTAAATTAAAAGTTTTTATCTTTAGAAAAAATGATTTCGACATCATAGCACGATTTTTCTTTCTAAACAAATGAGAGCTGTCGACGTGCATCGAACTTGGGCTCCAGTTCTACATCTGACTTGATATCCGTCAGCGCTATTAAAAACATTACATTTTCTAAAGTCTACTTGATATTTACTTCACTCGTTATGCGTAATCTGCATTTATGGCTCATGGCTCACCCATATCGTATTTGCAAGTCCAATCGTAGATTGATTGACGTCATTCGGGATACCATTTCGAACCGGATCTTCGATTAGTTCAGTTTTTTTTTTTTTTCTGATTTTGACGTCTGGAAAAGAAGCAACAAATGGTGAATGATGCATTGGAATATTTTTAGTATAAGCTCATTTTAGCTGTCGATAATTGGCAGATAGGCAAACAGAAAGGATTATGAACTTAAAGATTCTAATGACGCACTATGGGCTCTCAGTAAATGCCGGTGCTTGTAGCCGTGTCAAGAAGCCAAGAACTGTGTAGATTGAGTCAATAAGCAAATTTCGATTTAACATAATTATTTCTTATTTTAAAATCTATTTTTAGTGTTATTAGCAACAAAAAAGATTGAATTGTAATATATATAAATATATGTGATGCTAAAGAACAACAAATATATAATACAAACTTATGAAAATTTGAAACGTGATGCTCTAATGGAAGAAGCTCGAACATCACACAGCCGGCTTCTTTATTCACAACTGGCGCTGAATCTTATGGGATCAGACTACTTTAACGATTTACTAAATTACAAAGTGATATAAAGATATTTAACATTTAAAACAAGATGTGAAGTCCACGGCCTGAACGAATCACCATACAACGAACGCTTTAACTAGTTTGGACCTTATATGATTTAAAGGCAAAAGAAAACTACACTTCATAAGTATATGTGTCCCATTTTCGCTTTCTACAGAAATGCATTCTTTGGAAAGAAAACTATAACGCTGCAAGAAAGAATTACAGTTCTAAATGAATTTGACTGCAAAACACTTATTCTTTTTTGAAAATGATTTATAAATTCAGGATCTTACTTGTAACTAAATCTGCTTAAATTTATTAAATTTCTTTTTCAAGCATCGTTCATACCAATACATAATTTATTTAATTTGCTAACCGAGCTGACGGCAATGTCATAGTTGCAATATTCATATAAAATTGTAAGCATTGTATCAAAAAGAAACGAAACAATAAATGAATGAATTCCTTACTTACTTAAATGAATAAATGAATGATAATATCTACTTACATTGTGTGAATGAAATATGAACAGAAGCTCTGAATCATCCTGATGGAACTAAGACAGAGTTTATAAATTCATGTTGGTTTTTTAAGGCTTTTGAACATGACGGAATAGTTTAAAAGACATGCTAACAAGAAGAGCACATAAAATCACAATGCTATTGTCCGTGAAAATATGTAAAAGAACTTAACGCAGTCAATTTGCTCCTAATAAAATTCCACATTTCTGTCCCACATGTGTTTCTTTGCGTCTTCATTTATTTATTCATAAAGTTTTGGTAAACACTGCAAAACTAGAGCTTCTTCGATGTAAAAAAAAAAATCGTAAATTTGATTATTTTTTGCTGTCCACAACTAACTACCGCACGGACTTTTGATGAAGACAGAATTTGTCTGTTCAGGAACTAAGAGAGAGTTTATAAGTTCATTTAGTATGATAAAACTGAAAAGTTTTATTTTCGTCGCTGCTGTCTGTTGCCCGATACAAAGAAAATTATCAATTTACACAGTGGAGGTCCTTTGGTTTTGATTGAGCAAAACTTGCTATTGTTTTGATTCGACTAATTTGGTACAATATGCATTAACTCAAAGGGAGTCGGCTTTTCAAAATATTTGTAAAAAAAAAACAAACTTCTTTCATTCGTTCACTCAAATTGGTAATCAAAGGCGGTTCATTAGCTTGTTTTAACGGGCTGTTGTTGTGAATCACATTTTTAATGACTGCTGCTGATTCACACGACTTTTTATTTGCTTAACGCATTAAATTATTCATCTTGTGATGAAGTTGGATAAAAACAACTCCGTGTACTTGGGCTTTTGGCGCCTCTGTGGCGCCATTACATTTGGGGCGAGTTGTAATATGTTTACGAGCTTCCGTTTGTTGTTATTTTTTAAGACACTTGTGTTCAAGAATTCCTGCCTGCTTAACCACAGCAGCAGCAGGCATTTATCGGTGTCTAAGATCTTCTTTTGGAGCAACCCACATAACTTCCACCGGTGATGGTATCGCACTCACCAAGGTCCTTACTTTTTTTTCGTGACATTCCAAGAACCACAACAGAAGCTCACCTCTGAATTGAAACCACCTACCTGTCTGCGGTGTAACCGAAGCCTCCTCATCCATCACACGAACCGTTCCTAAATCACCCACCAAAATGATCCAGACCCAGCCACCGTCGCCACCTCAAATCAATCCGACCAGTCGACACCTGCCCTGCTCCCGGGCTAATTAGAATCGGACCAGTCCACGTCGAACCAACCACAGACACTGCGGACGACAACTCTTTTGGGGCAGCCAAAAAAGAGACGCCGCCACTGTAGCTTCCACGTTTAGTGTTAAACAAATAAATAAACAGTGTTACTGCGGCGTGATACAACCGCAGATTAACCAGCGGCGGACACGAAAGTTATGGAAGCTTCATCGCTCCATCAGATGCGCCGACGATGTCTTATCGCGTCACACTGATCGCTTGTGCCATGCCAGTGGCAACAAAACAAAACAACACAACACAAACGAAAAAAAAAAAGTTAAATGCGAAATTCTGACAAATTGTTTATGACTCCAAGCGGAGCGAAGGAGCAAAGGAGCTCGGAACTCGCTCCCCGTTTCATTTTCTAACATGTGTGCGACCTCAGCCCGGAGAGATTCAAAACTCGAGATAAGAAGCATTTTATTAGGGGTTTTCTATTAGCCGCCACCCGGGTGTAATTCCATTATGCTAAGTAGGTCCCTTTAAACCTATTAAATGCGATTCACCTCACACCGGACCGGGCTCGAATTAAGGCTGCTTTGTTCACACACACGCACTCGACCGTCGTATGGGGATGCTGTCTAATGATTTGCATCTTCCTTCAGGACCTGTGTGAGTTTGTTTTTTTTTTTTGTCCCAAAATAGAATCAAATGTGTGCTGGGAGCGGAACAAATCTTTGAATAGCTTTTGCGGGTCGTACGGGATGAAGATTCCTTAGAGCGAGTACACACTCCTTTGGAAATGAGAACCATTAAAAGGACGATAATCGTTATGAACTGTGTGTGTGTGTGGCGTCTGAAAAACTTATATGAGAGTGTTATCTGGAAGGTAATTTACAAGCGGAGCTAGCTTCGTCAATTTACGACCTTTGAAAGTGTTATCCAGGACGAAGAAGGAGCTATTGCACTCTTTTGAGTAATTTTAATGAGTCTGCACGCCCGTGTGAGGATGCGGTGTTCTAAGTTCGCCACAAATGAGGTTACGCGACGGGGCTGATATTAAGAAGTCATATTCCGTTGGGAGTAATAAGAAGAAGGTAATTTGCTAATTAGTTGGGCACTGTTCGTGGGAGGAGGCGACGAAGTTTTGATTCTGCTTTGGATTGGGTGGGGTGATATGTGGAGACGTGTATCATGTGTGGGATAGGATCAATGTACTGGAGTTTGGAAAAAATTGAGAACTAAGCTATTTTTATTTCGTTTAATAAAATTCACATTTTGCTGTCGCACAATTTACAAAGGCTGTAGTGTAGAGATATGATATTGCAATTCTATACCTTAGGAGCAAGAGGTATGATATTGCATGATGACCTTACAACTGTAAAGAGCCAAGTTTACGCTTGGCTATATTTATTGCGAAGCGTCATTCTTACAAAGAAATAGAAATTGCTGCTAGCGAACTAATGAAATCAGTAATATTTATGTCCGTAAAGTTATTTTTCGTTGCAGGTCGAAAGGCGACTTTCGACGCCTTGAATGCGATCCCATCAGGAAGACGACCGATCGGCAGACCCAGGATGAAATGGTTGGACCAAGTCAAAAAGCTCGGCTGGTTACGCTTCGGCATACCTCCTGATGAGTTAGAGTCGGCGAGGGAGGATCAGGTTGTCCGGAGACACTCTCTGTGGATGCATTGACGTCTCTCGGCCCATATGCGATAATTTTTTTGTTGCTGATTTACGTAGCCTCCGCCGAAATGAAAAAAAACGCATCGTTAGAAAAGATAATTTTCACACTAAATCGTTGTCCAATTCGAGCTGCTGTGAGGCCTAAACTCTGAAGCGATAACGATGCGGATGGCCGTGCGCTTTCAATTGCAAATAACCTATGATCTGAATAAAAACTATTATGTGGCCCACCCTCTATACATATACGTCTTTTGAATGGAAGTCAGATACGAAGTTATTGCACTCTTCTTTTCAAAAGTTTGACTCTTCTTCGACAGCATGAAAAATCGTTCAATGCATAATTTCTTGTAGCGGGAAATTCTTTCTTTTAGGAAAGATATCGACAAAAAGGATTTGCTAACCAAACAGCAAGACTTACAAATGCCTCTTCTGTAGAACGTTAAACAATTTGGAATTATAGTAACTATTTCTTACACTCGGCGCCTATTTCTTATTTATATTTTCAGTTCATAAAATGAAGATATTAATGACATGGCTACGATAATTTGTCAAAAATACGTACAACTTAAAAACGCGCCTTCGTTGTTCAATAATCGTGTGTTGCAACTCAGCTCTTTAATGGTGTCATCTAAATTGATCCTATTGACTTAATTATTAACATTAATATTCAGCCGCTAAATGTGGCTTCATATTTTAATGTTACTAAAGGCTGTTTCATAAAGGGTGATTTTTTTGCTATTATCTTTTTAGCAACACTGGTTTAAACAGCTGACGCACGTTTCGTGTTTTGTTTGACTGTCAAACATCTTCAGTTTGGTCTATAATTTAACTATGAATCGTCTTATAAACGAACAACGCTTGCAAATTATTGAATTTTATTATCAAAATGCGTTCTCTGTTAAGAAAGTTCATCGCGAAAAATTGTGTTCAGCGACGAACCTCATTTTTGGCTCAATGGGTACGCAAATAAGCAGAATTGTCGATTTTGGAGTGAATATCAGCCAGAAGCATTGCAAGAGCTACCAATGCATCCAGAAAAAGTCACAGTTTGGTGCGGTTTATGGGCTGGTGGCATCATTGGACCGTACTTCTTCAAAGATGATGCGAATCGTAACGTAACTGTGAATGGTGAGCGCTACCGTTAGATGATATCCAACTTTTTTTTGCCCAAAATGCAAGAGCTTGACTTGCATGACATGTGGTTTCAACAAGACGGTGCCACATGCCACACAGCACGCGCAACAATGGACTTATTGAGAGGCGAGTTCGGTGAACATTTTATTTCACATTCGGGACCGGTCAATTGGGCGCCTAGATCGTGCGTTTTAACACCTTTAGACTATTTTTTGTGGGGCTATGTTAAAGCTCATGTCTATACAGACAAGCCCGCTTCAATTGACGCATTGGAAGACAACATTGAAGCATTTATTCGTGAGATACCGGCCGAAATACAAGAAAAGCAAGCACCCTTGTGAATATCGAGAGAAACATACGGCTTTTATTTAGAAACATACGTTCAGATGTAGATTATTTTTATTGAATTTCTGATTGATTGTCTCATTATTAAAATTTTCGAAGATGTAGCTATAAATATATTGTAAATTTAAATTATAAAACTTTCAATTGACCCATGCATGCGAATTCGTCGTACATTGTGGTAACGATTTCCGGTTTGCAGTCATCGACGCTCATTTATGCCTAGGCAATGCATAATCGCAAATGGGCATAAACAATGCAATCAGCGTTTAGAGTTTCAATTAACCAGAAAATAGTTAACAAAACAAAACTACGCATGTGACCTCAATTACGCCACTTCGCGCTAATGACCACCTCGCCCGCCCGCGCATAATTACAGCCAACTAGCTCAATCAGCTCGTTAAGATCATCAACGCCAAGATCCATGTCCGATACTAGTTAATGGATAGTTTTGCCGTGTGTCTAGGCCTAGTTCAGGCCTAAAACTAGGCTTCCAATTGAAACTTGACCCAAGTCTGTCGTCAGCATGAAACTCGATTACATTGGAGTCTCCCTGATCCTCCTGTTGTTGTTGGCGGACGAAGGAGATGCCAAAGTGAGTTTAAGTCCTATAAAAAAAAAAAAACTTATCACTCATTCGTTCTTTTAGCGCAATTTTATTGTCAAGATCAACGACATCCTGTGCCGGTCACGGTCACCAATTGTGAACATCACCTGCACGGAGACTAAGTCCAATCGAGTGGCCGGCTTAAATATGTTCGTGTGGCTCACGGATGACATCGACGACATGCGTTACAACTTGGACGTGTCGTTCCTCAACAAGAAGGGACAGTGGGAGAGTTTCTTCAAGTTCAGCAATCTGGATGTTTGCGAGTTTTTGTCGGTGAAGTTCACAGTGCCGATTCTTCTGCTGGCTCGAAATTTAATGAGAAAATTTAGCAACTTTCCCGAGGAGTGTCCCATCAAGAAGGACACGTACTACTACATTCAGAGGATGAAATTTGATCCTGAGCTATTTCCGCCGTATTTCCCCGAGGGACAGTTCTTGGCCAAAGGGATGTTGTATAACGATGCGACTGTATTCTTGGACTATCAGTTTGGAATACAAGCCGTGTCCAAAAAGAACCGAAAGGTGAACATTGGCGAGACAAATAAAAAAGGTGTAGACTTGTCTTAGTTTTGGAACTGGAGGATAAATACAATCGTGTTTCTTTTTTGCATTATTTTTAGTTTGAGTGTATGGAAAAAAAATTTTGACTTTCAGCTCAAATGAGAGGTTTCAGAGCTGTGCGGTGTAGTGCTAATTGGAATACTCATCCAAGGAAGAATTTATGAACAGCTGGCTGTGACTCGAACGTTCTTAGCTTGATCGCACTTTTGATAGTCATTTCCGTGATAGCCAGTCAAAAGATTCTTACTCTAAGACCTTCACACTGAAGTTCTTGAAGGCTTTGCTTGGCCTATAACAACGAAAATTTGATTTTCACGTGCAACATTTAATGTATTCTAACACAAAAGCCAGCCATGAAAACTGATTCTTTGCCTTGGGAGCCTCGTATTATGTGGTCTTATTTTGGAAATGAAATCAAATAGGTACGTAAAGAAGTTTGAAGCCCTTCTAGGTATTATTTTACTTCTTGAATTGTTGTTGACTCAAGTCTTAATCATAGACTTAAATTACGGAGCTCTTTCTCTGTAATAACCGGTACTTTTTTATCGTGCATATAATAACCAGAAAATAATGGGAGTACTTCTTAGTTAATCAGTTCCACAAATTTAAATTTTATCGAGAACTTCCTGCTGATCAATTAGTGGTATAGTTGGGCAATTCAATTCTCACTGTTTAGCCAGCGAGGATTTAGTTACACGAGTTACAACCCGCTGATTGATTGGTTTGTCTTCGATGGCTTAACAGTCGAAATTTCATGGCGCAACAGCACCGGTCGAACAGCACTGGATTATAATCAATAATCTCAGAAGATAGTCAACTGATTGCCCTATGAACTGAAAACGAGTGTCATTTTAATATCTGAATCTAAGTATAAAATATTGTTTATTCAAAGCTTTAAAGAAAGGTTTTTTACATCCATTAGTGATTGCGAGTGTGAAAAAGTTGCTACGCTCGGACAATGACGTCAACAAAACCAAGCAGCCATGGTCCGAAGATTATGCTGTGAGCAGAAGGTCGTTGTGCACTGAGCTCCTACAACCTGGTTGTTCCATTATGGGTATTCGGCAAAGAGCACAATTCATTTGTTGAAGTTGTACATTATAAAGAAACTGATTCAATAGGATGCTCAACACTACCACCTTCATTCACTGGATTTTGCATTTTCCGACTCACTTCACTTCTCTAATCACTAAATGTTTTTTTTCGAACTACCGGAACGTAGATTACCACAAAATATAAGAAAGAACCGTGTATATTTTCCACTGTAGTCTAGAAATAATTAAAAAAATGATAATTTGAACTCAATCATTAGCGTCGTTCACACTCTATGATTTGACCCCATCAGGAACGGTCTTAAAGCAAATTGTACGATAAATCAATCAAGGTGTGAACGCCATTATTCATTACGGAGCATGTGATTAATACTTAGACATAGAAATGTTTTAGAAAAAAAAAATAAAAATGCTTGCAAACTTTTCTTTCTAAATCACTTTAAAGCATAAAAGCAACAATGAAAATAACTTGGAAATTTTTTTCTTTTTCTGTCCCGCCGTTTAACTCATGGTCTTTTTAGACAGCACTTCATTCCTGTTAGAAAATCAAAAACTGAGTCGATTTTTAGACGAAATTTTGTTCAAGATGGAACTCGCTGTTCAAGATGGAACTCGCTTTGGCCGACTATGTTCTGGATTCGTAAAAAGAAAAGACGAAGCGTGTGTCAAACTCAATTTCCGAATTCCTTTATTAAAAATTTATAATCGTTTTGCGGGGCTTTGAATGGCAATGGTACGATATAAATAATTGAGCCGTTCATTATTTATACACTGATTAGCTCCACTTTTTGAAAAATCGTATTTAAGTGTGACTGTACTAAGTCAAAACTTTTTATATTTGTAATAACTTTTTTGAATAATAAAGATGACACCATCAAACGGCATTTCGATTCAAATTAATTTATTTCAGAAGCCAATGTATATTATTTCATTGCATTTTTCAACTTTTGTTTTATGAGAGTTAATCGATTTGTGCACTGAACGGATCAATTGATGGTGTGATAGAACTACGTCAGTGTCTAGCCGATATACGAGTATTCCTAAGATAATATCGATGATTTGTTTGTTGTAATTAAAATTTGCTGTTTAGCTAAATGTGGCTACCTACCCTTGCAGTTGCTTAATGCTAATGACATTTGAAACATTTTTTACTCAAATATTGTTTCTATAATTAATTTCTCGTGGACGAACAAAGTAATGACAAATAATTGTATCATTAGCGTTGATTGTTGCTACCATTGACCGAGTTTTAAAAACGAATTACTGTTATAGAACACTTGGAGAATATAGGCCAACTAGGTAGCTCTACGGACTTCGCCCCGTTCAATAGTTTGCAAAACTAGAATAAAACCAAATAATCATTTGACTGAATTCCATTATTTTTTATTGTTAGAATAATTCAATTTAATTTAATTCGCACATGGTGACGGTGCACCGATGTTTTTTTTTTCCTAAACATTCACGTAAAAATTATAAACGAACCCGAATTGGTCGAGCCGTTTTCAGGTTTTAATCATCCAAACATTCATTCTGACTCGTTTTTACGAATATTGTGTATAGACCAATCAAAAGAAAAAGATTTATATGAAGCCAAAGAAAAAGCTAGGCTCTGGTCCTTCGTGGGCTGTTACGCCACTAATGATAATGATGATGATGAAATTAAAATTGAACTTTTTAATAGAATAGACGATGGCGTTCCTTGGGAGCATTCCATTAACCGTCAACTCTGTTCGGCATTGCAGACATTTGGCCACTCTTCAATTTTGACGTTGCTGCAAACACCACCTCCTCTATCGTATTTATTAAATTAGTCTATTTCTTTTACCATAATTCTTGAGGTCTAGAGAACTTATTTAAGCACTAAAAATTTTGCGATGTTAGACTTTATTTTTTCAGCTATAAGAACTCAGAACTTCAGAGAATCTAAAATTTATTGACGTTGTGATAGAAGCAGTTGGACTAGCATTCGGTTAAAAAAAAAATCTAGTACCATCTAAATTTTCCTTGAAAGTTAGCACCTAAAATGTGTCAGTCCATTAGTTTAACTTTAGAAAGCATTAGATAATTTAATTCGGACATGAACATCTTCGCTAAAATAGAGGAACACGGTGGTTGGTTATGATCCGATTAGATTTTAGATTTTTTTTTAGATTGGATTAGATTTTTATTTCAATAATTTTTTTTTAAACAAAATGTATAAAATCAAAAGCAGCATGGCTTTGCCGTCTGCCGGATTGACTACAGTACTGAAAAAACGTTGTATTTAATCCGATTATCTAATCTAAATAGTTTTGAGTTAATATCGAGTTAGCATGACCATCTGTGTGAAAAAATTGCGTTAGCTTAATAGAAAATTCAACGTTGTTACACGCGTAATCTACCACGACCAACGCCTAAAAAGAACTTTAATACAACCGAATTTTGTCGCAAAACTTCGAATTCTGTTTAGTCATGGTAAATTGTACATTCTAAAAAGGTTTGCTTCAGACAGTAAAAATAAAAAAAAACTCTGCACATCTTGAGGAGCTACCCATCCATACTGTGAAATGGGAATTTACCGCACTCGATCACGGTGGAGAAATAAATCCAACACAAAAATTCAAACTGATAAATACACAATTCACAACGGATTTTATTACATTCTTTTGAACCAGATTGAAATTAAATTTCCACCTCTTTTATTTTCCCCATTAGCTGTGAACTTTCGCACCCTTTTTCCGGGCTATTACAACCCCAAAGTGATAGTCGGCGAAGACGTAGTCGTCGTTGAAGACTTCTCCGATTGCCTTGAATCGTCCTTCGGGAAGATACGGCGGAAATTGTTCCGGATCGAACTTCATTCTCTGGATGTAATAGGGTATCCCCTAGAAAAAAAAAAATCAAGAACAATGTAGGCATCTATACATTTGAAAATCTGTAACTCACCTTGAGAAGCGGACATCCCTCTGGAAGATTGCTGAACTTCTTCATCATATTCCGGACGATCAACAACACCGGGACGGTAAACTTCGCCCCCAAAAACTCGCACAGATCGATGTGAGTGAAATTGAAGAAATTCTGCCACTGACCACTGCGACTAAAGTGCTGAAGATTCAAACTGTAGAGCATTTCATGAACCTCCTCGTTGAAGTAGAGGTGGACGGTAAGGCCGGACAAGTGGTTGGCTTTGGTGGCGGCGCAAGTGATGTTCATGATGTTGGAACGTTGCGTACAATTTACATCGTTGATGTGGATGACAAAGTCACGCTGTGAGAAATTTTGTTTCAGTTGAAACTTGGAATTGTGCAACTCACCTTGGCACTCGCTGGACAGAAGCAGAGACAGAGGAGGACAATGGTCCCGACTAACGTAGCCCTCATGTTGAGACTGAAACTGATTTGTAGAGTGTCAGCCGTTTAATGCAGGTAGGTAAGTGTAGATCGTAATGACCTGATCGTTGATCGGTGCAATTGGCGTTTTGGTTCACTGTTCCGTGTCTGCATCGCACGACTGCACGTATCTTGTCTGGCCGGTTCTATTAGCTAAGCGAAAGCTTTGTGAATGTGATGACTTCAGTAAATATATTTACATTGGCTTCGATAAAAACAGCTAAAAGACGGAGTTCAAAGAGTTTGAGTTGTAAAAGACTTCCATGAAAAGATCGCATTCAATTGCTTTTAATTATGAGGTCTTTTATTGACTGCAATTGTTTGTACTGATTGCAATTGAATTATTGTTGTAAAACTGATGAAAAAGATTGAACAGCAATCGTTGGAATGTTAAAGCAGAAGTGATTGCAGAGTTTGAGGACAAGATCTTAAAGGGAAGTATACGAGTGATTGCATTCACAAAGATTTCATTTTCAAAGACTGCATTCTGGAAATACGATTCAACCGAAATGTCGAAGAAGTTTTGAATTGAACACAACAGTCAAAGGTTTGCCGTATTTTGCTAGCGACGTATTTTCGAGATTACAAAGCTAAGAAGAGACTGCTGCGTTTACAAAGGGATTCGAAAGATGAGACGAAACCTGCTCTTCAGATTCTGATCTAAACATGAGAAAAAGTGGAAGCTTACGATAGTCAATGGAGATCTCAATGTCAAATTAGTTAATTTCATTTTAACAATTTTAAACTTAATGGCAAAGTCCGAACTTTACATCAAAATAAAAATTTTGTCTAAAATGTTTCGCTGTGTGTGTTTTATTTAGCCTTACTTTTGAAACCGAAATGAATGGCCAATGAATCACCATTTTTTGTAGTAAGTTTTAATAACTTCAACGCGTTTTTTGATTACTAAACGATCCATTATTATAAATGGCAAATATTCAACTAAAATTATGATTTCTAAATGACAGCTGCATTTGGCAAGTGTTAAATGTCGGCACTATCAACTTGAAACCACAGAATAAAGGACCCCTTATTTTGAACATATTTTGACAAAATATTTTCTCACTCATCCGTAACTAGAAATTCTTCAAAGTATAGTGAAAAGACATGTCCTACTCGAAGACACACTAGTTCTTAGATCTTCCTAAAGTCCGTCACATTGTACAAATTCCGCATTGGTATAAATACCGAGGAGTGACCACTCCTTCAAACATCTTCGTCTCTTTATAGCTCCCACTGGAGTGAGTTGAACTTTTTCCCCTTCACCCATACCGAGTTGGAATATTCCTTGAATTCAGATAAAAACTCCTTCCTTCTGAACTAATAAAACTAACAAGGACTGCACTTCCACTTAAGCCCTCCCTGCCACGCATCAAACAAGCACCCACCCCAGCAAGCACACCCCGCCAATTTACACCCCGGTAGAGAGAAAGCAGCTAAAATAAGACAAAACGTACAACAGACAAAGTGCCATCAGACTTCATAAATTCCGATGTGACCTCAGCTTTATGAAAGATTAATGCAACGGGATATTCCAAAAGTCATAAAGCAAAAACCCACCACAAGAAGAAGACCACAAAGAAAAAAAAAAAAAAAGAAAACTTAAGTTAAGAAACCCTGAAAGCGAATCCAAGTTTATTGCACGACAGAGCGAGGCGAAATAATTCAGGACGCATTAGAAGAATGGCACATAAATTGCGAGCGGAATCACTCCAAGGAGATCTCCCGGCAAGGACCAAAATGCTTTATTACAATTCGCTGCTGAATAATGCACTAGGACGAGACAACTTAACCTACTCGTGTACCTTTTTATCTCCTTCCGTGTCCCCGGGTCCTGCTCTTGCTCCCATCCCGTGTGACTGACAGTGGAGGAAGCCCGCAATTTCTTTATGGGCCAGATCACTCTCGGAAATTAGAAGTGACATCGCCGGGAGCTTGTGCATCGCCAATCAACCGAAGATTCCGCAATGTTTGCCAAAGAGCTTATGCAAATTTTGGTTATTTTTGAGATGCAAAGCACAATCTTAAGATTCCTTTGACACTCAGTCACCCGGCAGGCAGCACTCGTCACTCGCTCCCCGGGGCGAAAATGAGCGAGTCCTCCCCTCGCCATGGCGGCGGATACCAGCCCGCACCCCTTTTTCAGATTTATGGCAATCTGTCAATAATAAATTCACATATTACGCGAATTACCCTTTTTTATTTCTTTCAAAAAATATTGATTCAATTGTGGACCGACTTGAGGGACATTTTTTATTCATAAGAGTTTTTTTTCTTTTTGGTTTTCGTGTTTTTATTTATCTTTGAAAGGAAAAAATGAAGTGGGCGGCGGATTTCCATCAGAACGTGGCTGTGGTTATGTGTTTTCAATGCGATTTGTTGCGGTTGAGGGCGGGGTGTTAATGGCAGAGGGAGTGGGTATAAATCGCATTACGGCGACGTACAGTGGTGGTTAAAATTAAATATTTAAGGCCGTTACGGGGCAGTTTTGGGTGAATTTATATCGGAGGCGAGCTTGTTGGCTGAGCGCGAAGTAGATTTGACCATATGGACCTAGAGGGTCTCGTTTGAAAATCGAATATTCATGAAAAAATCGATTGTTAAGACAGGACGAGAAACAACTGGTAATCTTGCCTACGGGTGATTGTGAAGGTGTTTTAATGCTTCATAACGTGGCTCTTAATAAAAGTCAATAGAAGTGCGCAAAAACTAAAACGGGAATCGGAAAAACTACAGAAAAACCTCTTTGTAGTTACGATGGAGTATCAGTATCCGAAGCCGAAGCCGAAAAGGTTTATTATTGGGAAATTAGAGATGCTTAAAGTGAATCTAAGAATCTTGTACCACTCACATTAGTAATTCACCTCGTGATTTGCTTGTGTCTAGTTAAAGATCAAGCATATTTCGATGCTTTTTAGTTCCAAAATGAAAAGACAAATAATGATGAAGAAACGATGAATAATAAAAAAATTTGATTGAAGTACACGCAATGGTAGCTGCCCTTTCATGATCACATTTTACTTCAAACCAAAGAAAAATATTTTTTGATAAAATCTAGCTTATGAGGTCTGAATTAAGGCAAATTGAAAAAAAAAATACATTCAAGGACGAACGGATAACGATATACAGAATGTTGTTCCCATGCAACACTGGTCGTGAAAATTGGATCATATTCGAAACCATGCAGTAAAATTGAAAGAGTAACTTTTAATTTTGAAAATACATACAATCGAATTAATTTCAGAATGCTTTTGTGATTTTAAAACAAATTATGAGATCTGTAAAAATGTCTGTCTAATGTCTGAATGGATTAAAATTGTTTTAAGCAGCAACCTAACACAAATTTTGTTTTAACTGCGAGAATATTTTTTAAATTCTGAGTAAATGAAGTTCATGTTGTACACAAACAACACTGGGCATGAAAGAATAAAATCAAAAGCAAGATATATTTTTTTTTACAGAAAAGTGAAAAAAAAGATTGGTGATGTGCAGTGAAAAAAAAAAACATTATTTACTTTAGACAAAGTATATATATTCATGCATATATTAGGTGTACAACTTCAGTTCCCCCGTTTTGCAACAGATGGCTGTAACGGTAAGTGGTAGTCGAATAAACAGATCGTAGATGTCATACAATAAGCTGAGGTATTTGTAAGCACAACGCTATCGATATATTTGTCGATTTGTGTCTGCATCATAAAGTTATTCTCGATTAAACATGTCAGCTTACGAGTCAAATTCTCGTCATTTGCCGGAGGTTTTAATTTTCTCCTGAATTTTCTTTTGAAGAAATCTGCGACTGAGGATTATCGAATGCTCTCAAATACCTGTGTTGAGGCCGGTATTAGTTTAAGAACGTGCCGAGAGTGGTTTCAACGGTTAAGAACGGTGATTTTGACGTCGAAGACCGACATGGCGGTGGAAGAGAGAAGGTTTTCGAAGATGCAGAACGCAAAAATGGTGTCAAACGCAAAACGAATCATAAATGTATAACCAGTTTATTACAATAAAGCCTCGAATTTCGGAAAAAAACGGCGGAAGCAAAGTTGTATACCTAATATGAAGAATTATAGCTTAAATTCATTTTTCGCTAAATTAAAAAATTTTCTTTTTTTTTTGAGCTTCAAATTTTTATTTTATCCAAGCCGCCCAAATTGCCCAAAAACAGCGTCGTCGATAAAATCGTGGTCTCAGAAGATTCTGGAAAATTTCTGAAGTCGCGAAATTGCTCAAAACAGCGTCGCCGATACAATCGTGGTCCCAGGAGATGCTGGAAAAGTTCTGAAGCCGCGATAAAATAGTGGTCTCAGAAGATTCTGGAAAACTTCTGAAGCCGCGAAATTGCTCAAAACAGCGTTGCCAATAAAATCGTGGTCTCAGAAGATGCTAGAAAAATTCTGAATCTACGAAAATAAGTAAAGCAGCGTCACAGATGGTAATATGGCCCTTAATTCCTTAATTACTACTGAAAAAAAAAACAGTCTTGTAACGTTGAATAACAGCTGAAATCGAATCGAAATCGTGTCAAAGTAATTGGTATAGTCATAACTTTTCATATTTACAATAACTTGAATACTATGCGAATAAAACGTAGCGTAATTCAGAAGCGAATTTAAATTATTACATCGCTTTTTTCAAGTTTTCGTTTTATGGAGTTATTCGATTTGTAGTCTGGCTCATATAATCATAGTATAGTGTGAGAAATATTTCCCGAGAACCATTTAATTTCCTCCAATCATTCGATCATATTGCAATGATGTTTTCAGCTTTAAACCACTGCAAGTTCTTTAAAAGCTGATTCTTTTTGCAAATAGATTATTACGAAATAATTAGTGCACACAAAATAAGTTGAAATAATTTTATAACGAAAAGTCATAGAATTTGTTATTGTAGCTAACAAATACCAAAATGAATTTAACAACGAAAGAATACTCTTAGAATGAAATGAAATCAAATGTCACTTGAAAATTGAAGCTTGGACTAGTTATTCTTTTAGTTCCAGTGGGGCCAACATTAGATGAACAAAATATTTGTGAATCTATAAGCGATATTTTGACCTAAGCCATTCTGATGCAACACGGTGGTGTTTTTTTTAACACTAAGAACCGATTAATAATAAAACCATCCTCCTAAACAGAACACAATCGAACTTTACGTTCAAAACTGTGGGCTCTGAGAAAAAAGTACGAAATTAATTTTAGTAAACGATTGGATTCTATTAAATGGTTGGAAAGACTGCTCAGTCTGGCTTGGCAGTGCCAATTTAACTTGAAAAAACATTTTCGATTCGAATGTTACTAAAACTCTGATAAATATTGTTGTTGAGAAGCTTGATCGCCTCTGAACTGTGACTATATTCACATGCTAGTAAAGATCATAGATTTCATTGTTAAGTCTCCTCGTCCATTTATCCTCCCCAATCGACAGAACTGAAGACCGCCCGCAGAATTTTTCATCTTCGAACTTTCGAAGAATCGAAACTGCTGTCTGTACAGTTTTTAGGAAGATACAGACCCACTAATAGTAGCACCATCTTTTGCATCCACACATTAGAGTTTGGCGAGCCTGCCCACCTTTTATGTAACGCATCGTTAGACATCAACATCAACAGAGCATCAACAGACTTAATTATTAAGGATGAATGCTGCTTTTTCCCAATTGTTTTTTTAATACCATAACCCGACTATGGCCCTGTAGAAAAATAGAACTTTCTGCTAATAGCAAGCCCCTCACACCGCGATGTCAAGTTTCCCAGCAATTCATCGATTTTCCAATTAAACCCCCACCCTTGGGCTGCCAATGATGATTTTCCCATCAGGCCACTTGGTGGCCCGCAGCTAGAAATTTCCCTAATTCCCAATTCTTTTTCTCTCGATTCACCCAAAAAAAGGAACACACATTTGCTTTCGCTTGGCACTGAAACATGTCATTTTCCAAATGAAGTCACCCGTCGAAAATTCAAGTCAATTGCAGTGCCAGAACAATACGTCACAATTGGCACACGCACTTTCCACCCGTTTCACATCGGCCTCCACTTTCACATCACACGCACAGAAAAAAGAAAGAAAATAGAAAAAAGGATACTCTGCACCCGAAAGGAGGTGGAATAATTGATCGAATTACAAAATTACTCGACTATAAAGTTCAATTACACAACGTGCGTACGAACGAACATGGAATGGAAACACTTTCGTTCTCCCACTCACTCGAGAATGCATTTCTGGTGATGATTAGGATCTTCGAGAAGCTGGACAGTTCTCCATCCACATCTCGTTGCGACCGGAAATTCGTTATCTCCATTCAGTCAATCAGATTCTTATTAACTTGTCACAGGCGAAAGTACGAATGAACGAACGAGGAGAAAGTGAGAAAGGACACAAAGACACAAATCTCCCCACGTGGCATGCCATGAATAATGCATCAACTCTAGCAGCCCCCCGAAGGATACACAGAATCCTTAAACACACACGCAGCAATTTAACATTTGTATCATGCACCACGCACTTGATTTGCCGCCGAAGACGTCTTTCAGGATATTTGGACACAACACACACAATCCTTTGTGTGGACAGGAAGCAGCCACCAAACAATATTTGGTATTTAATTCGCCTGATTTGACGTACGCCCGCACACACACGCGAACGTAGAGCGTAGTGAGCCGGGGGAAACATATATAATTACCAATCCCCTGTTGGGTATTTGACCAATTTACCAGCATTGACCGACCCACCCCTGCCCCGGAGCGGCAGAGGTCTAAATGCCTAAACGGCCGACCAATTGACCCTCTCGCCTGGCGGACAAAGTAAACAAGTGGTCAGCCCTCGTCCGCGCTTAATGAAGGAATTTATATGAAAATCATGGATTAGAAACGGAATTGAAATTCGCAGGGACCCGTCGACGGACATGTGCGGATGTCAGTCGTCAGTCGTTAGTCGTCAGATTTAAATGAATCTGTCGCCTCGGTTGTGGTCGCGTTGGCGGTGGCGGCGAACGCAGAGATTGGAAAAAGGGATGTCCTCGTGCGATCGGTGGATTTGTCGAGATAATAGCAGGACTCATTTCGTTTAATTGAATTAATTGTCTTGTAAGTGGGGAGTGAGAAATGAGATATTCGCTGGAACTTTACCTAATGAGGCGCCATGACTGGTAAACATTTTCATGTGCTGCTGAAAAGTAATTTGTCGAGAAGTTCTTAATGTCAAACTGGCTCTGCCTGGCGATTAATATAAAATGCGGCGCAGCTTTCTAATGTGAAAGGAGAAGATTGTTTCCAAGAAGAGAACTTTATTTTTCAAATGTTTCGAGAGTTTCATTTAAAAACAGTTCGTTTAATGTCTCTCTGGATTTTCTGCTTAAAATCAATAGCTCGTCCTCACTGACCTCCAATTTTTTATTGTTCAGAGAGATTTTTTTTAGAAAACAGTCCAAATGAATTTACAAAATTTCTCAACCCTCTTTTATGATCATTAGAAAAAAGATCCTTTGCTGGGAAGTCGCAAACAAGATTTCTGGGAAGCTCTACACAAAGTTCCTAGTCGGTTGCATAGTTTTCAAACTTCTTAAATCTACAACTTTCAGATAAATTATTACTTACTGAAAGTCTCAGATTTTGTTTCAGCGGGTGCCCAGGTTTGGTTCATTGACGTCCTTTCTTTCGTTGCCACACTTTTTACGAGGCAGGTTCGATTTACGGACTGTCACTGTCCTCTTATCCAATTATCGTTTTTTCGATTGTATCCAATGCAAATATATTCTTAGAATTGTATTGACCGAGTACGGCTGCTGGTCTTTTGTGGGCAGGCAAAAAGCCTAACATGGCTTTAAAACCACTAATTTAAATAATCGAAAATATAAAACATTTGATAGAAAACAAAGACATAAAAGAAATGTTCAGTTTTAGCCAGTTTGGTGCATACTTTCAAAAAAGTTTAGACAGAAGGCTTAGATTTAATATTAGATGGGCAATTAATCATGTCTAAGGGGATGATGAAGCGAGCTGAGAACAAGCTTATACGAAGTTATCATCAAAAATTCAAGAAATACTCCTGCTTGCCTTCATCGACCGCAAATATAATAAATTTACAGCTGTAATAAGCTTTGAATTTGACTTTAAACAAGTGTCTTATTAAATTCAACTTTTGTGTGATGTGTGAACTGATCATTTCATCTTATTTGTGTTTGCAGCGTGGGTAATTAAGTTCTGCTGATGAGCACCTAAGGAGAAAGCTAAACTGTGGTCCCCGAGTCTACTGAATAAATAAAATATATGCAAATTATAAGGAAAAAAACAAAAAAATAATGCATTAATCTTAATGAATAGACAATCAGAGGTGAGCTATTAGAAGCTAATATTCAGAAGTTCGCAGCAGCAAAAGGTAAGAAGATATACTTCTTTTAACTACTATAAAAAAAGCTGTGAATGTCAACGTTTGATAGATCCATTTTCCTTTTTTCCAAGATGTCAGGGAAAAATCGTCTTATGCAGTCGCTCAAAGCTTATTTGACCCACTTCACATTTACACCTTTATTCTTTGCGTATAGCTCCTAAATAAAAAAGATACCCAGAAATTATTACAGAGCAGAAAGATTTATAGAGATTATAGAGTATAACTTAAAAAAAAAACAGAAAACAGGATTACATACAAGTTACATACAAAAATTGACCAAAAATAAATAAACTCGCCAATTAAAAGTTACAGCTTATTTGACCAACTTTAGAAGCATATTTTTAATAAAGGAAAACAAAATAAAGCACACCCCTCCTATTCGTTCAAAACAGCTGTAAGCCGATTAGGATACAATTCCACTAATATTGTTGGCCTTTATAAAAACCCATTGCACAATTTGGCAGATGGTTTTCAGATGGCTTTCATTCAAAATCTTGCGATTTCAAATATTTCCGGCAGAAAGATGCCACCGATTTTCAATAGCATTATGATCTGGGGACTGTGCCAGCGGATTCATAACGTGGAAATAAGAAAATAAAAAAACCAAAAAAAAATAAGCCAAATTCAAACAAAATCCAAAGTATTTTTCTGCTCATTACCTTGGTAATTCTAAAAAGTGTCTCTTATTCCCAATTTCGCTGCACTCTAGAGAACGTAGTTGTTTAGTATTTTAAGATAGGCCGTTGTACACATTGTTAAATTTTTTTTGGTTTCTGACTTCCGCTGCTGACAAACAGGTCGATATCATGACATAAACGCATTGGGACAGATTCGATTCTCGAAAATAAATATCGTTTGTTTTAAGCGATGATGATTATATTTTAGACTTTTCTGAAAGGTATTTATGTTTGGCAAAGAATACAAATTAATAAACAAAAATATTTTTAAGGTCTCGTTCCAAAGGAATAACGAAATCTTTATAGAATCACTTCGGTGTCCGTGTGTCTGTCTGTCTGTCACCTTTACATATTTTTTTTGTTAAGACCTGAAATATAAATTCTATAGCTTTATTATTTATTAGTAGCAACTGTGTTTATTGTTTTTTACATGTGTGTAAATATTCTCATGCTGAACTGTTCGCTTTCAGTGTTTGTCCTGCAACTTTGCTTTGGGCTTGAGCCACACGCAATATCGCTCTTTGGATTCAAAAATATTAAATTTGGATTCATCAAAAAATTAATTGCTCTCATAATCTTGAGTCTTTCTTTATGTCAAATATAGAGCTGTATGACAAACACTAAAGGCGAATATTGAGGCATGCATTAGAATTTTCATGCCAAGTGGGTTAAATAAGTTGTGAGCCAGTGTATATTGTGAAACTCATTATGCATCAATGTCTTATCAAACAGCGTTGTAAGTCCATCAGCATCTAAAGAAGAAAATTAACACGTTGAATGCCTTGGGGGTCACCGGTCCGGCACTAAGTTTGTTTGTTGGTAAGTGGCGTGGCATTCAATCTGTTAAAGGAGAAATCAGCAGGCACCTCATGAGATTTGAACGAAAATGCATATTTTGTTGAAGTCTTTGTCGTTCTGAATATAACTAATGTCTTTGGTTTTTAATACAAAGAGAACCTTTTACATAAAAAAAAAAAAAACAAATTTCACAAATGGATCTATTATTCACCTTCTTATTCCTTGATGAAACAACTCCCAATTTGGTTTATCCAAGCCGATGCGGAAAGGTTATTTTTGAATTTGGACGTATCAAAGCTTTCACGTTTTCGCAAACTGTTTCAGTTTGTCCCTAAAAATTCTTAGATCGCTTTTTCTTTCGTAGGATTGTCTTCGAAAATCCTACTATACCGAGGCAAGAAAGAGTGCAGTATGGTAAAGCACTCTCTTCTCAGCTGGCAACTGCGACCTATGGCACAACAGACATAACTCGTGAATGTAAACAGCCACTCAACCTTATTCAGAAATACATTTACATTGCTTCCAAAAGTGTTTAAAGCCTCTCTTCCACATACGACAAAAAAAACTCCTTACACCCACTGCAGAAAATCGTTCTCTCATCCCATCGAAAGACTCATTTCAAACAACATGATTGCGCATTTCTTCAATCGCATGTGCAAGAAATCACCTTTTTATTTAAATTATTGCCAATTTAAAATTTTGTAACAAACCAAGCGACATCCCCCCGTCAAGGGCGCTTGTCACATGATGTTAACAACGATAAGTATCCGTGAAATTAGTCCCTATATGCGATGCACGGAATGTATGTGTTTTGAAAACGTTTTCAAAAATCTCTCTCTCGCATCCCCCGCGAGTGACAGCTGCTTTCAATGTGAACGAATTTTTTATGGTCGTACCGTGATGGCATTAAAATTTGTAACGCATTCACACAGCTGAAATCGAGTGTTGTTCGGTTTGTATCTCGAATGTTTTCGAATCAATATGAGGATTGTTTAAAGTTTTCTTAATTTGTAATTCTCTCTCCCGGCTCCTGACTTCTTGTGAAAGTTCTTGCTCCACACAAACACACACAACCTTCTCGAGGCGTCATTAATGCGAGTGCCATGGCGTAGGAAATCCCATAAATGCGCTCGTTACCTATAATTATTTGGCCTTTATTACCGTCCTGCTGTGTCTCGGCCTCCGTCCATCGGAGAAGGGAGAACGCCAGTGGAAGGGTATCTTTTCTTAGCGAGGAAGTTTCTCCATTAAACATGAAACGAGCATTAGCTTTATTCTTTTATTGTCCTCCGAGGATGTCTTCATTACCAGTTCATGAGTGGACGTTTTTCTGAGTTTTATACGCTGCGCGATGAAGAAAGAAGAACAACACACGACAGTGCTAGTCCTGCGAAACACACATAAGGAGGTGATTTGATTGCTAATGTGATGGCATTTCATTACCCACATCCTGCACCGGGAAGGCCAAGGGTGGCTGTAGTGCAACGTGTCGTTGGGGGGTGGAGGAAATGAAATTCTTCGAGTTGTTTTGTTGATTCTTCAAAGCGATACACACAAATGGAACCAATATCGGGCGTATTGTCATGTCGATGGATTTTGGATTATCCTGATGGTTGGATTCGATCGTTTAGGGGCACTTACCTCGCACATTATCGTTTCCTATGTTTTCAATTTCAAATGGGAACCGCGGCGAGCAGCATAAAATCATCATCAACCGCTCTGGAAGGTGCGACTTTTAGGAAATGCAGGATTTTCTGTTAATGGAACTATGGTAATGTTATTGTGAATTGTGGTTTTATCTACTCGTTTGTGGGTCGATGGGAGTGGGGTCTTGAATTACTATTTTCTTTACATATTTTTCACGGTGCCTTATTGTAAAAAAGGTGACTCTTAAAAGCCCAGCTAGGTGGTCATTTTGGCTCAGTAGCAAATGTTTCGTGGTGTAAATTGAAGTGGAGTGGTGAAGTTTATTCTTATTCACAGTAGCAACTGATTTGTATAGTTTTAAAAAGTTAAATATCCTTCAGCCGAGTCTTATGTTATGTTGTTTTGAATATCAAACCTTGTATTTACTAAGCAGTACTCGCGGGAGGTTACTTTTTTCTGCCTGAATTGCAAGAAAAGTGCAGCTTGTCTTGTTCCCCAACTGATAGATTACATAGGAAATGATCTCGACATGTGGGAAACAATTACATATATCCGCGTTAAAGCCTTTAAACAGCCAACAAATTTCGGCGACAAAGATTTTGTCGTATTTCTCGATGAAGATTGATTGATCAAGATTTAGACTGTAATTGTTTAACGTATACGAGGCAGATTAACCGTCGAAAAAACTGTCGAAATACGACATACATGACGAAACTCTAGTACTTTATTTCCTTTTGTATAGCTTTGGACTTTTAAAGGTTATTCCTTTTGAATAAAATTTTTGTTGAAAATATCAAACAATTCATTAGAAAGGTAACGCTGTAAAGCATGCAGTAACAAACCATATGTAACTATTGTAAAAAATATAAAGTAAATGCCCTGGCGTATGGAACAGTAGTCTTCAAGGAAACTTTAAATCCGTTTGTTTGCAACATCCCACTTATAGTAGACGTTTGTTCCTTTGTAGACTGATTAGTACTTGATCTGACCCAGCAGAGTACAAAATTGCAAAAAACTGAGTCGAAAAAAAAATGTGGCCAGTAAAGATGTTTTTTATTGGCTACGGAAAATGCTAAGTTGTTTGAGGATAGGAGTGCGTGGAACTATTGGCTGCAGAAATTATGTTTTTTACGAGACTGATACTTTTAAAATGGAGGAAGATAATATAAACCACTGACTCATTATGCAACAGCAAGAACTAAAAATGTATCTTCAAGAGTTGAACCGAATGCTACATTTTGAATACTTAAATCACCGCTCAAATGGCATTTTCTTGGTCGAAATATTCGGCTCTCCCTACAGGAAATTTAAAAATAAAAGAAAAACTCGTTTCAAAGACAGCGCATTATAACAAAAAAAAGTATTTTCTTAAAGAACTCATCAAAATAAACCTTTACACAAATCCTAGGACGTAGTGGGTAAGGTCCTTCAACAGGTCGGAAAAGCCTTACACAAAAGAAAAGCTTTTATCAGAAACTAGCAACCCGTCCTGGCTTCGCGCAGGCAGCACTATATATCTAAAGTTTTTATTATTCCAGTAATGGAATACCAGAAAGTGTTAATGAATTTAGAAATAATTGGGGGTAATGCACCGCTTCTTCTACATCTAAAGCACGGTCAACTAAATAACAGATTTTTGATGATGAATCACATTTGGCAAGGATTGAATCAATAACTTAATTGACTTGCTTATTTGTCTGCCACAAAATAGCCCTTCCCTCAAACCAAATGAATTATTAGATAAGTTTGCAATATCCGAATATACCTTCTCAATCATTTCTAAAATATTCGACACCAAGACAAAAGATATTTCTGAAATTTACCTTCCCAACCCCCCGTAAATTTACCAGTATTACTCTACTTGGAAACATTGCAAGCACTTGAAACATCGGCACAAGTTTAAAAGCAGAGTTAGCAGTTCCTCCGCCATCTAAAAGTGTGGGTTCAGTTCCAGACTATCCCACAGCAAAAGCAGTCTTCCCGCTGCTTCCAGTACCATTCAAAAAGAAAATATTCCCCTTGTTATTGTAGACTAATAACATAATTAAATCACAAACGATTTTTCCCCTTTTCAGAAGACACTTGTTTTGAATCACTTCCATAAATCAGTAATGATCATAGTTTTTCTCGCATGTATTCTGCATGGTTTAATGTTATATGGCTACTTGAAATAAAATTCCACAGAACATACAGTCTAATTTCTCTCTTACCCGAATACATTCCTTCCAGCCTTAGTCTACTTTCAAAACCTCTAAGTCGAGTTTTATTTCTTTGGCTAAAAAACAGACAAACAAAAAGTCCCCTCGCAACTTGTAGCAAGTACGTACACTCGCATTATCTGACTCTCCCATTGGGGTCCTAGACGATGAACACATTTCGAGAACATTAATTTCGTATTGATTCTCGTAGTGGAAACACGTCGGAGAAAAAGCGCAAGAGATTGCCCTTATTGTTGTTTACCTATGCAAAAAAGAGAGAGCAAAGGAAGTTCTTAGTAAAAATGAGGATTAGCTTGCAAACATGGCCCTACACGCGAACATCGCGAGCGAATCTTTGCCGAGAACCACCTCTATTCGCATCGCGCACACACAAATAATCAGCTTTTAATATGAAAACAGGTAGGTATCTGAGATGCATTCTTGCTTCATTTACCGCGTGTATTGGAAGTTTAGGGGAAAAGTCGAGGAAAAAAACACTACAAACATTTTTCACGGCCCCACCTCCGGCGAACGACTGACAATCCTCCTGGAGTGTCACGAAAAGTTTTCGCAATTCGCCGTTCGGAGCCGGCATTAAACACCAGGTCCCCTCCACATGTGTCAAAATTATAACGCGCACAACACAGTGGAGGTGCTAAAAAGCTAGGCTCTGGTTCTCAACGGGCTGTTACGCCGCCCAATGCAAATATTACTCTACCCGTGAAAATTCGACTTAGAATGATTCGACTGTATGTACTTTGATCAATGTTCCCATAATCGGATGACAGTTGTTGTTGTCTGCGGTACAACATATCTTCAATCATATTTTGCGGTGATTTTGCCACGGCAACAAAGGTTCAGTAATTTTACACAACGAAATTATCAAAGTAAATAAGTGTCCTTGTTATATTCCTGTAGAACAGAACACGCATCAGATATGATATTTTCCCATTGGCTTTCATATTCCAACAAAAAAATACCACGTTTTTTCATCGCTGCCTGTATTTCTAATGTATACATTAATGTAAACCTATACACATACATATATACATATATCCATTTTTCACATCTCATATGCCTCTATCCGTACAACACCGTTTCCGCGCGATCATCTTCATGCCAGCTGTGTGCAAATTTGAGTTGAGCAAATAGGGGTTGAAATGAACATGGAAAACACCACTGAGACTCGCATCGATTTCAGCCAGAATTTTATAGATTAAAAAAATCTTTTAATCAGCGATTTCTCGGATTTCGCAAACTAATCGATATTTTTATAGCTATTATTTCTTAGTGCTTGCTCCGAGATCTATAAAACTGAGTTTTTAGATTTTCGAAATTCGCATATTCACGTTTTAATGTTTTTGGCCAAAAGCCCCAAAAGTATTGGGGCTAGAATGCTGAAATTAGTTTTTTTTTAATTTACTCACGGAAGCCGATTTTTTGTAATTTTTTCAGATTTTTTGACAAAGCGGTATGGAAATTACAGGGCGGATTGGCTTTCCGATTTTTTACAGAATCATAAAATTGGTAATTGTGAGTCTACCTTAAAAGATACACATATGCCACCGCTGACTTTTTTTTAGAACTTTTTAAGACGATCAATTTCCCAGTACATTATTTTTTCGTATCTTTAACTGTTTAGACAGCGCCCGCCTTAGAAATTTGCCAGTCCTCGACTTTTTTTACTTATCTCAATATACCGTTAACTTGTTGTGCCTAAATGTCTATAAAATGTAGTTCATACCCATAACAGATACTCAACAATACCACTGGTGAAAACCGCATGGAAATCCGTTCAGTAGTTCCTGAGATCAAACTCCCCAAACATTTTTTTCGACTTTGTTTTATAATATTTATAGATATAGATGAAAATAGAAAACGAAAAAAAGTGCATGAAATTTATGTGAAAAGAAAAAGATATATTTTGCGATTTATATTCACAATTAACGAATGGCGAAAAAAGCATGTCGAATATGCAAAAATGTCGTGTAAAACATTCGATAATTAAAACTGGGAAGCTTAAAACAAATTAAAAACAAAAATTTATATTAATTAAAATTTTCTCTGCTGTCTTGATGTTTCTTCAAAAATAAATGCAATTTCCTAAACAGTTGAAATCAAATCATCGAATGAAAAAACAACAACCATTAATACTTCTTGCACAGAAGTAGTCGCTTGAAAACTGGTCAGAAGAGTTTGGAAGCGAGAAGCTTGCGAAAGGTTTGCTAGAGGTTGTCAGTTGTCGCATTGAAAATTGCTATACTGTTCGGAATTGCATAAGACTATAGGTATGATAACAGTTTTCTCGCTTTCTCGCTTTCTGGCTTCACTGTACGCGCGGCCTTAAAGTTGGCAAATTATAAGTCAGTGTGTGGCATCACAAAAATAAACAAACGAAAAATATCTAAACTGCCTAAGCAAGGAAGATAAGGCAAAATAGGAAGAGCGAAGTTATCATCATCGGTCCTTCGGGTCATTTTTGACCCAAGCGACTGTACTTTGATTTCTTTTACTGCAACGAACCTAGTGATCGATTTAAAGAAAAAGTTTTTTTTTATCACAATTGCTAATTACATACAAAAACTAGTCTCTTTATTTGTAAACTCATATTTTAGAAAATATTTGAGAAAAAAGACAGCTTTTGATTCGAAAAGGATGAGAGATGGGTGAAAGTTAATTGTGAATTATGGCCAATAAATAATGGCATTGCTAGTAAGAACGTAAGAAAACGTAAAAAATAAAATCAATAGTCGGCGTATCAGCGAATACATGGCCAGAGCCTGCGCCTTCACTGCGCGCGATATAATTTGACACATGTGAATGGGATCTACTGTTTAATGCCGGTTCCAAACAGCGAATTGCGAAAGCTCGGAAAAAATTAGAATACCCTAAAGACTAATCGAGTGGTCCAATATTCGCGACAATCTCCTAATCAAAGCTCAGTTCCCTTCTTCCCACACCTCGCCTCGGATAATCTCAAGAAGCCCACTCAAGCGACGAATACTCCTTCCTACTCCATCGGTTCGTCCATGTCAAAAGAAAATTAAAACACCGCCACCGTTAATGCCCCCACCCCTCCCCAAAAGTTCAAGCAAAAACACTTGCCCTTAATGAAATCCTCCACGTTCAAAGATTTACATAACCAAGGTGAGGCTGGTCATGGATGACGCGGAATTCATCGAACCTACACTCCGGGTGCCGGCAGCATGAAGAAATCCTCGTATCCAAAAAAAAAGAAAAAAGAAAATACAACGCGCAGCGCAAAGATTCTTAATGCGAGTTACAATTTAAAATCCAATTAAAACTAAAAACGGAATCAAATTAAGTGGAAGTGGGACTGCAGAGCGAGTGAGCTCGAGACGAGAGTGTAACCGTGTAAGCGATACTTACTCCCGTCGACATGATCCGCATTGACTCCCGCTCCTGTGGCGGTGGCGGTGGCTGTGAGCGGACCACTAAGCCCCCTGATGGCGATGGTGTTTGCCGCAATATTGTTTACAAGGTTACAAGTTTTTGACATTAAAAATGCTAATTAGACTCCCGTTTCGAGAGTTCCCCTTCAGTCGCACGGCCTCGGTGTGTCTGAGCGGCTGGAATCCACGGGCAATGAAGTCGATTTGCATAAGAAATGGAGGATAACATTAACCGCCAATTAGGTGAATTGTAACACTCTGGCGCGGCGCGAAGAGCGAAAGACCGACCGAAAAAAGCGAGGACCACGCTGCAGGCAGGAGAGGCGGCGGCTGACACCTACTTAGTGGGAATGCCTCTGCGCGAATCCGAGGGAATCGTGTTCATCGCTGCTCGGTTTGCCAAAGAGGAATTGGTTGTTCCATTAAGGCCGTATGTCATATAGATACATGGTTGGGGTTATGTTGGATGGCGGAGTTCTTTAGTTTGTTTTGCGGCTCTTCTCCCACGTGTCGTCCACCCACCCACTCGAGTGTTGTGTGTGCATTTAAAAACACAAAAAATTGGGGTTATAAATAATTTTATTTTACCCCCACTCTCTCTTCCGCATTAGCCCATTTCAACCCCTGTTCTGGCAAATGAACAGCGGCGAGGAACAAAAGGACGAGAAATTTCGCATAATTTGAGAGCCTTTGTCTCGTCCTGCTGCGGCACTGGCGACAAATTCGATTTTCCACCAGAAGTTCTTAAAATCGAATTTGCATAATTTTTGTTGTTGCTCATCTGGAGAGGTTAAGTAAGCCAACAACAGCCGGCAGCAAGAAGCAGCAGCAGTCTGGGCTGCGTTGGGCGGAACTGTTGTCGATTATGCAAATTTAATCACTCGACTCAGTGATGCTGCTGCTTGACGGGGCTAAGCGGGAGTAAAATGCGTGGAATGGTAGTTGTCAATCGAACGCAACGCGTCAACGTACTAACCTCACTGATCGAATGCCGATGATGACATTGTCATTGCGTGTCTACGCCTTGTCAATTGCATGTTGCGTGGCAGTTGGTGGAGTGCGTGTACATTTTGAAGCGAATCTTTTTGGGTCGAAGTCATGGAAGACACTCTCAATTACGAGTGAGTGGTGCTCTGATGTGTGGTGTGTCATTAGTGTCAATTCAAAGCTTTTGCTTAAAATTAAAAGAGATGTGAAAAAATATTTTCGAGCCATTTATGTCGCTAGTTTTGAACAACTTTTTTGATTACATTCCAAACAACTCGGCATTGTGCGACATCTCAATATCTTTTATATCCAAACACCAGTAATCATCTCAGTTCATATTTTCTAAGAAATACTGTTTATTTAATAATTTTGTTTTTTTTTTCTTTTAGCTGCAGTCAGAAATATTTAGAGTGGGCCATGTATTGGTTTCTTTTAAAGTTATTTTGATACTGACAGCTGTTTACCGATCGAAATCTCGGCAAGAAGCTAGTATCACACCTCTGTAAAACGAAATGTGTCTCTCTACGTTTAAACAATGTTGCGAAATATTGAAAGGTTAGTTCCAAAGTGAGCGCTGGTTACACAGCACAACAGTAGTTTTTTTTGGTAAAGAAATCGTGTTTTAAGTCGTCTTTGTGAGGTCAATTGGCCGCTTCGAGTACTGCTACTGTAGAAAAATAAATTCTCTATTTAATTTTTTCTAATTTTTCTTTTTTAGTTTCCCTTTAATTTTTCTTTCTCTTTCTTCCATTCCGCTGAACTTTACCTCCGATTTAATTTTTTTTTCATCGCAGCGCAATCGGTGTTGGGTGTCCGCTCCCTGGGCAAGTTGGTCACAAGCTTTTTCGACTTTTTTTAAGGACTGATGCTATGCCTAGAATCCAAAAATGATTCAAGCAGTTAAGACTAGTTTTATCTGAGCAATCCGTGAGCTACAACCTGAAACCATCGACAAGATCCTGCCAACTTGGAGTTACGGAGTGCGCTATTGTGAAGCCAGCCGAGGCAGCCGATTACGACGTTATGTTCTAAATTTAAAGAAAATGTTTACTCTTCCTAATAAAGATATAGAACATCCACAATATTTAATTTTGTTCAATTTATTGCATTTTTAGAAAGAAACTTGTATTAGGCCCATCCTGTGTAAGTCAAAAAAATAGTCTGTTCTGGTTTGAAACGTTAGCATTGGAAGTTTAAAACTATTGCGGGCTTCTCTTCTACCAAATCAATCCATATTTTATCTGCCAGGACGAGTTTTCTTAAATTCGCCTTCATTTACCTCAAAAAAAGCGTAAAATTTGATCCCCATCGAACAAAGTTACAACCATGGCGCTCCTATCCCGCCCGTCACACACAACACCTTCTTCCATCTCACAGTGTAATAACTTGTTTATTTTAATAAACGACGTGATGTCTTCAATTACGTATCTGCGCAATAGCATCCACCTTTCCTGACACTTTTAGATAATGAAATTTTTGTTTTTCTCTCTTCTCCACACACACAAACAAAGAGCCAGAGACAGACATCGCCCATAAAAGCAGCCGTCTGCAGAAGAAGTCCTATCCAACCGGTAATGAAGTTTTCCTCTCGAGAATTCCAGTCACGTTATCTATGAGCTCGGAATCAATACCAAAAACCTAATCAACACATCCTAAAGGAGGACATGCAGAACTTTCTCTGTTTGCGAAACTACCCTGTCTGTCTGAATTCTTTTTCTTTTTTCTTTTTTCTTTGCTCTCTCAACCACCACCCTCTCCCTCATCACCAGGACATTTCCTTTGCAAACTTTCAAGAAACAACTTTACTCATCTGTCGCTCTCGGTTCACCTGGTAACGCGATTGTTGATGTGGCAAAGAAAAACCCAAACCACCCTCCCCGTGAGAACTAGATGCCTATGAGACTCACATTGCCCCCGAAACATGATTGTCTCCCCGGGAGCACTCACCTCTGTGTCATGAACTCACCGAAAATCATGATGCATGGCTACCACATGTGAGCCTGGCCAAGAGATGATAAACAAAACCGAGAGACACAGAGACAGAGATAAACGATAAACAAAAGGCGCACAAAACGAGCCAAATAATAAAAATGTTTGAGACCTGTCGCCAGCTCAATATAATAAATTCGTGATTACATGACAAAGTACAAAAGTCCTTTGAGCTTGGGGCTCTGGCGTGGACACGCCGGTGGAACGGAGCCGTGGTAGGTCACATTATAACAACCGAAGATGACAAATGCTACGGGCAACGTGACTCTGGCTGTCCACATGGTTCGGTTGTCTGTTGTTTGTTGCCATCTATCGATGATATTTGCACATATTAAATCGTGCTCCCAAAAACCCACCGGCCTGACCGACGAACGAGGACCGACGATAGGAGCAAAAAAAAAAAGACACACGAGACTTGGACCAAGATTGTTGGCTGCCAAGAAAAGCAGCAGCACCAGCATTCAAATCCCGAGGCGGCAGCAACATTTGCAGTAGTTTATGACTTTATTAGGCATACGATGGGCAATCGAGAGAGTCACAGATTCTCCTTTGGTGTGTGTGTGTCGTGATGTATTGATCTCTCAATTTACCGGGCTACGGGCGAGGATGAATGGGTCTTCGTGGATAATCCAAAGAGCCATGATCCAGGAGTGGGAAAGACTCACGAGGAAGTTACTGTGCCTCGGAGGGATGTCAGGGAAGTGCTGTGCTTTCTGGTTCCCAAGATTGAAAAACAACAGAGTGGAGTGGAGTGGAGTTTGTGGAGAGAGACTTAAGACTCGTCATTCTGTTGGCTTTGAGGGAGATGATAGAGGCTTTTACTTGCTGTTCCTTGACTTTCGTGAGTCACTTGAATGGATGTTACATCCTTGGGAAGACAGACTTAGAGCGATCGCGTTCCTTTTTGCATTGAATATGAGGAAACTCCACCAGGAGTTAAATTTTAAAAGCAATTTACTACCAATTCACTCGACTACTTCTTATAAGTTAAGTTAAAGAAAATGAGAACTGTCAATTGTACTGTAACCTCTAAGATCTATTGTACATCCTTCTCTCCCATAGACTTTAGTGACATAAGGTGTGACATTCCTTGATAGGTTGTCTTCGAATCCCTGTTATGTTTGTTTTGACATTTCGAGCCTGATTAGGTCCAGGCTTGGCCAGCTGGCTGTTTGATATTCAGAATAAAAATATCTCTTGTGTCAGTGAAATACAATGTTCCGATTGCTACTAAGAAAGGTTTACTGTGTAGCACTGTGGCGACATTCTTCGGCCCACATTCAAAGATGAGCAGTTTTACTAGTCAGCAAGGTAATGGTAGTGATTAAGTTCTTCTTTTTGTAAAAGTTCGATTATAAAACCCATTTTTTATAAAGATTGAGAGCGTGAAGTGCATTCATTCATCGGGCTCATGGGGTAGAGGAAATAAACAGTTAATATAAGGATTTAAGGCTGTTATCTCATATAGTGGAGGCAAAAGATCAATGGGACAACTTCGAAAACTGTCTTTCCACAAGACGACGAGTACTTCCGAGGCCAGCAAAAAATGGTTTGAAGATGTTTGAGGAACACCGTAAAATGTGGATTCAATCCATATTAATCGACATATTTGATAGAAGATTGCTGATTTCGGTAACCTGCTAATATTTATTTAAAATGTAAGCCGCTTTGAAAAGTCAACCACTATTAAAGGCTGGTAGAAAACATGTGGACTGTATTCTAAATGAAATGCAAGCAATTATAAGGGCTTCTGGTGTTTACTTAAGTATTAGTTTATAGCCGGACTCATACTCTATACTTGGAAGCATAGGGCGCAGCGGCTTGAATGGTTAGTGCGTCAGAGTGCTAAGCGAGCGTACACAGGTTCGAATTCAGCCTGGAGAAAAAAACCACAAACAATTTTCACGGCCCCACCTAAAGCGAACGACTGACAATCCTTCTGGAGTACTTCTGTCATGTAAGACCTTCGCAATTCGACATCCAGAATTGTCATTAAATAGTAGGTTCCCTCCACAAAAGTACATATGTCAAATTATAACGCGCACAACACATTGAAGGCGAAAAAAAGCTCTGGGCTCTAGCGCTGTATGGGCTGCTACGCAAATTATTTATTTATTGTTATGCTCGTAAGCAAATACAGCTGCGGTCAAAATAATAGCAGTAATAGTGTGAGAGAACATTTTTTTCTTGGAGACTTTGGGATTTTTTTCTACTTTAGAACAATAACTGAGAGAAGTAAAAGATTTTTCAACTACTCCAGTCATTAAGCAAGATATTACTAAAGTTGCAAAAAGGTATCCTTCAGAAAGCACCACTGCTACTATTTTGACCCCAACTGTAAATATAAAAAGAAATTATTTTATAACGAAGGAGCATTAAAAATCGAAAATAAAAAACTAACACTGAGAACTCTAAGTATTCGTTTTTAAAACAAAAAATGTAATCTTCAACAAAAAAGCGTAATTCCAAGGCACTAGCTTTCTTATACCAACTCAGTGAGGTCTACGGAAAAGAGACTAAAAATAAAAAAAATCTACAGATTTATTACTGCATTGAGCAAAAGCTGAAGAAGTATTTTTAAAAGTTTGATGTACAAGACACTTACGTTTTACTGAATCAAACCGCACCGAGTCTAAATAGTGACTCAGACTAAAGACTGAAACACTAAAGCTTAAATTTGGCTTAGTTCATTCATACATAACGTAGTATTATTAATGCATAAAAATAAGGTAAATAGAATGTCAAACTAAAACAACTGAGTCACATCGTTTAGAGATTTTCAAATTGGCTTGTAAAATAATTTACTCCAAATATTTAGTAGGAGAAGAGCACAGCTGAATGGCATGTGTCATTTAAATACATCTGAAATTAGTTGTTCGATCACAAAAGTTGATGATAACGTGGAGATTATTATATTCAATTAAACAGAAGTAGCGATAAATAAAGACAATTCAATGCAATGCCAACTAAACTAAGCACTACTAAAATATAAAAAACAGTAGATGACGGATATAAGAACATTCTATCTAAGAAAGACACGCTTTCTAAAATACCATGCACTTTCCCATACATTTATGTACTTAAAATATCGCATATTATAAAATTGTCTATAAGAAAGACACTGATATAAAAAACGTATTTCTACACAAAATTCTATGCATTACAAACAAAATCAAACGTATATAAGAACGTATACTCGCGAATTCCTGTTTTATAAGTTCCCATACTTTTCATAAGTTCCCATACTTTTCATAAAAACACGCAAATTAAACGGAGTGTAACATACCCTTCCGAAAAACGAATAATAATTATTCATCGAAATAAGTGATACACATAATGTGTCTATCAAAACTCTTCTTTTTTTAAAACATTTGTGGTATTTATGAGAAATTTTCTTTCCCATATCTGTGATATTGATATTAGAAAATATTTTTCTTATGTACTGCTTATTGTACATAAAAAAATACGGACAAAAGAAAGAAATTCCTTGCCTTTATCGACTTTGTGTTTAGTATTTTGCATTGAAGTCGAGTTGTCTATACAAACTGTGAACATATGGTAAACAATAAAAGATCCGTTTATTTGAACAGCCAATTAGGAAAAAAAAATGGAAAATAAAGAGGAAAATGCTTCGTTTTTGTTATTTTTTATGATTGTTGTATTTAATTTAGAGTACTTTTATTTCTAGTTTCTATAAATAAATTAAAATCACTCACAGTGGACGCTTTACTGCTGTTTGTTTGCCAGTAGTCTTTACCACTTTACAAAAAAAGTGAGTTAGCAAATTGACTGATTAAAGCACTACTGGGTTATAGCTGTTACTTTCTACAGCAATAATTTGTCCAATTTCAAATGCCCACATTGTTCCATATTAGCCAATGCTAAAACAAACACAGTAAAAAGAAAGTCTTCGTCTTAAAAATGTTTTAAAATGTACGGTGGTATATTAACCTCACAAAAAATGTTTCGCTTAAAAATGTCTTAGTAGACTTTTAAATATTTAAGAACTAAAAATAAGCCTAACGCTATGGAAGCTAGGTCTAATCTTTATATTTCATTGGTTTTGTAATTCATTTATTGTTTATTGTTCGAAAATAAGTCTCAACATTTTGATGGACGGATGTAAATCTTTTGTTCATTTCTCAGCCTTTCTCTGTCCAAGTGTTTAACCGAAAAGTACATAGACAAAAATGCTCTTTAAAGTGGGATACAAAGCTGCTACTAACAAACTTAAATGCTATGAAAGTCTATATAGAAAAGAGAACTCCACAACTTTTAAACATTACGAGTTTAATAAGATTTCTGCATTTACATGAAATGGAAATGGCTTTACAAACCGTTTTCAATGATTTTGTTCACTGGCAACCCTGTGAAGTATTGAGACAGTAAAAACCAACGACATGCTTCAGCGACTGTGCATTACCCAATCCCACAATGGCCGCTAATCAAGTATACTTGGTTTCGATTCATTGGAATCCAACATTACTCCCGAATTCGAATATTGAAATGGCATCGCATAAAGTACCAGCCAACTCCAGCTGCCAACATCAACTGTCAGCGTCTCCCTTTTGTGTTGCCAATTTCACCTTCGAACAGCATCACCACAATTAGCCACAGACACCGCAGAATACATCAAGAAACCGACTCGAAGCCATCCATCGATTTATGAGTGAGACGAGAATTTATCTGCGGCCACCATTCCTCACTCCGCCATGAGTGATTGACTGCGAGCGGGCTGATGGATGGATGCGGATCAGCATCCCACTGCAACAATTGGTTGCGTTGCACTCACACCCAAAGCTAAGGTGCCTCTGTGTGTGGGGTTCTCCCCGCTGTCAGCATCCACAGTTCAGCCACCAGGAATCCTTGAGTTGAGTCCGCAGCGGAGCGACTTCGCTCTGCCGGGAGTTCTGCTCACCGATGACAACAACGAGATGCTCCGTGGCGATGATGATGTTACCAACGATGGCGATGCTGCTCCGGATGATGGTGGTGGTGGTGGTGTTGTTGGTGGAGGGAACATTTTTCATCTCGTTCATTCTGTGGTTCCTACTCCTGGCAGTGTACTGCTGCGGCTGCTGCTACCTGGATGAACAACTTTTCCCGAGAGTTGTGTGTTGTGACGGCAACGGCAACGGCAACGGCATCCAAACACACACAAATCACTTCTCGGTGTGCTTCGTGATTTTTGTGCAACCTTTATGGTAGCTTTTGCTACCCCACTCCCATTCGGGGACCGGTCTCCCTGATAGTTTATCGCAGATGTCCATTCGGTGAAGTACGGAACGGAACTCGAAACTCGGAACGCGTGTGCAGATAAAATAATCTCGCACAAAAGAGAGCGAGCGCACGAACGAAAGAGCAGATACACTTGTCCGAGAAAAAGGATATCCGCCGCTGTGAGGTTCCTTGCGGTTGTTCGGTTGTTCGAAAGCGACTCGGATAAATATTCAGTGCGTGAAGATACAAAAGTTTCAATAAAAAAGAAAGAAAATTCATCTCAAAATGGCAAATGATGTCGAAAAATAAAGTGCCGTGAAAAGTGTTGAAAATAAGAAAAAAAAAATTTTTTGAATTAAATTGAGAGAATATCCCTGAAAAAAAAAAAGAGAAAAGGAAACAGCTTTCGCATCCGCACACATGGATCATCATGGGAGTGGATTTGCTGCCTCGCCCTGGGCGGCTGTTTTGGGCCACCATGCGATGGCATCTGGAGCCGAGCATGCTGGTTTTGCCGCCGCTGCAGCGGCGCATGTCCACAGCGCCGCCGCTGCTCACCACTCGCACCACCATCCGCATCACCATCATCCCCATCACACGCACCACGGGATGCCAATGGATTTACACGTCCCTCAAGGATTTCCCTATTATAGGTACCTTTTTTTTCGTCCTTCTTTCTTCTGTTTCTGTCCTTGTATGCAGCTTAAACACGCTTGCCAATCGCATGAGTAAATCATTTCACCTTTCGCGACTAGGAGAATCTGCGTCCTTGTGTGGGTGGCTGTGCCGAGTGTCCTTATGTACGAAGCTTGGGAGGTGCGCGTTGTTCGTTGTTACATGTGGTCGTTATGTACTACACATTCGTGGTGCTTTACGCGGGATAGAAAAGGACAGATCCTTGTGCTGGGAAGGACACGAGTAGAGCGGCTGGATTCAATTAAATTTTTCGGCAAAGCTCAAGTAGAAATGATTTGTCAGAATGGCTGTTTGCTAAAAAGGACACTTTACACTCGCATCATTAATGAATATCTGAAATGGTGTCATTTGAATTTATTTGATTCTTTCATTGTGCTTATCAAAATTTTGGAAGAGAATCAAAGTTTACAGTGTCTTAATGGTAAAAGGTTTTTTGTTAGCAGCAAAAAACATTTTACCATTTTTTGTAATTAATTCTTTAACACCCGTGAGATTTTCGAAGTGTTTGCTTTATGCAGCGATAGTCACAATTTTTTAATTCATTTGTTAAGCATATTTTACATTGTAAATGTAGCAGTTGAAAACAAAAATTCAATGTTTACACTTGGTTAATGTCTTTCAAAGGCGACAAATATTGGACATTTCTGTATTTGCGTCTGCAGAAAATGTTCTTTAATGTGGAAGCCAAAGTTCGAAATTACTTGCACTGTATTAAAATCTATCCACTGTTGAGTTTCTTTAGGCAAAAGAAAAAAAAACTGCGGAAATCTAGCAATGTTAAGTTTTGTTCTAGACATTATCCCTATTCAACTCTTTGTTAGTCGAATGACATTTTAACTGCTGCGCATACAGTTGCAGTCAAAATAATAGCAGTGCTGCTTTCTGTAGGAAGTTTACCTTCTTGCAACTTGAGTAATAGCATGCTAATAATTGCAGTAATTGGAAAAAATCGTTTTTTCCTTTCAGTTACTCCTCTAAGGCAGAAGAACATTCCCAAAGTCTCCAAGAAAAAAAAATATTTGTATGCGAATTTTTCACAAACTATGGGCATGAACAATCTAACTTTAATGTATAATTAAAGAACAAGTTTCCGCCTTTCTAAGTTGTAGGTGTTGGTACTTCTTTGTAGGTGTTGCCATTATTTTTTAATGAATTTTTTTTGTCGAAGTTGTTTGATTTGATTTTAAATTGCCCCTGCCTCCTAAACGGGATGAGATAGACACCCCGGCCATAGCAAAAAATGCTCATTTTTGGACGTTCTATGAAAAACCATTATCATTTTTTGGCGCCAAAGTTATCTTACTCTCCCCCGACATCAAAATAGATATTTTTCTAAACGTGCGAAAATGGATACATTGGGGGTCAAGATGAACTTTTGTGAATTTTCACCGTTCTATGAAACAATCGTTTGTACTTAATTTTTTTGGTGATGAAGTATGAAGAAGGAAGAAAATACAATACAAACAATAAAAGAAGAAGTAAGGAAAATAATAATAAAAATCATTCAAATCGGTCAAACGGCAAGTTTTTTTTTACAAACACCGCCGACCGCCCAGTATGAATCCATTTCTGCACGTCACTGTATGTACATGAGCTCACTATGGAACTAGTGCTCAATTCGAAACAACATTAGTTTTTCTTATGATATGTGATGATAATGAATGGTTAATTAATAAATTCTATCTGGAGGAAGCCTGCAGCCTGACTCTTAGTTAAAATGAGACTTGAACATATTCCACTTGGGGTAGCCAGTAAACAAAAGTCTCATTAATGCGTTTACTAGTAAACAAAACTTATTCTTCTAAGAACAAACCGTTAAAATGTTTTGAATTATTTTGAAGTCAGACTAAAATTCTATCATTGTTATGGTCTCTCTCTAATTAGTTTGCAACAGACTCGATGGTCTGAGATGTCTCGCCAATCGAATGATTTTATTCAATTTTCGTTGCAATTGTGAAGGGGAATGCGCCTTTCAATTCACGAGTCAGTCGAGCAAATAATAGACAAGGTTTTAAGTCGTAAATTGTTGTTTTTCACTAAATGGCTCTCGGGTTGGGTTGGAAATTAATGTACAAACAAGAAGAAACCTTATCTAATGCAGTTCTTTGCGTTTACATTGTGTGACTCAACAAAAAAATTCAGTTCTTTTTCATTCTATGACTTAATTTTGTGCGTACACATTCTAAGCATTCAATCGCTCATAGAAAATTAAAAACTTTTATTAAAAGAGTCTTAAAATGTTCTTTGGTTTTGGGTGAGTCGTCCTTCAAGCAATGTATTTGTAAATTGATAGAAATGACAAGGGATCATTGAGACTGCTGATAGTGATCTTACTCTTATTCATCTCCACCTTTATATTGGGCTTCATTGTCCAAGGAGATTTATATGATAGTTGTGTTTAACCGTTCCAGTTACTTTTTCTTCTTTAATTTTTAAACAATCATGTTTTTCGTGTGCTGCTGGTTAGATTAGACCAAAATATTATCGTTCACTTGGCTGGGGCTTAAAATCAGAGTGCAGTTTTTTGCTTTAAACTTTAAAGTTTATCTCTAAGTACTAAGTCTTGTTTCTATTACTTTAGATACTGCTTTTACTCTGCTACTGTGCTTCTAATGTTCTGCAATATTTGTAGAGCTCCACCAACAGAAGAAATCAAGAAATATAATAAATTCAATTGTGTTAAAATCGCTTACAATGATGCTTTCATAGGGGGCATGAAATGAATAACTGTTGTGACAACCTCTCACAACTTATTTACTTGCTTACTTAACAGGCATTTTACCCTTGGAGGGTTTCTGCCTGAGCCAAAATCGCCTACCAACGTTGACGGTCCCGGGCATGCTGCTTCCCGTCCGGAAGACCAGGACTTAAATTTAGTCCAGTATAAAGCATGCTTATTAAATATGCTTAAGGGCAACAACATTGCTACCGGAGATTGTTGACCTTAATTACTAACAGGCTTTAGGTCTAGACTTGTAGGAATGACGAAAAAGAAAAAAAGCACAATTTTGTGTTCCGTACTTGTCCGGCCCTGTACAGTGCGCTCCGCCAATATTTTTTTAAATAACTTTCAAAGCTGGCCACTGTGTGACTTATGGCAGCTTCTGATGAGAATTACATACAGTCGACGTCAAAAGTGTAAATTTTTCAATTCGTATTGTAAACTACATGATAGGTCTGAGTAAGAGTAAAATCAACGCAAGGATTTAAAAGGCTGTTTTAAATAAAAAAGGGTATCAACTTAAATGCTAGTTCTGAGTTTTTAGGTTAAAGTGTACTTATTTTTACGCTAAATATTAAACTTCTTTGAAACAATTTCAGGCCTTTAATTTGATGATGTCATATATTAGGTTGTCAAATATCTCCCTTCCGCCTTTTTGTCTTTTGAATTTTCCAGCTATGTACAAAGCGCTACAGAGTTCGTATCCAAACTAATCATGCATAGCGTCGTTTTGGAGGTTATGTCAAGACCTTTCAAATGATGTATTGCCAGATACGCTTTGGTAAATGAAAATTTAATAGCGAATATTCTTGACTTGTTGCAGCTTTTGCATTGAGACGATATCATTGAAAATTGACGTAAAAATTCATAAACTTGCTTGTACTGCTTTTGAATTTTGATTATGAATTTTAGACCTGATTCGTGAGCTTCAACATTATACAAATTTACGCATTAGAGGATATCTAGACTTTTATAAAAAAAAAAGAAGTGATATTTATTTATTTATTTATATATTTATGTTTTACTAACAATTAATAATAAAAAACCAAGAGCACTGGAAGCAAGGCTATCGGCTCTAGAAGTAATATGAAATTCTCATGATTCTATTGAAAAGTCGATTAGTATGTCAGAGAACGTTGTAGGACTTCGGATGTGAAGTTTACGTGCAATTACAGAGAAGAGAGGAATTTTTACAACAATCACACTTTGGGAAAAATTAACCAAGAGTTAAACAGTTTATTTAAGTTTTTGTAGCCTGCATCAACTCATTCCAATTGCCACTGTTAAATCCTTTAAGACTTTTCAAAGGTGTGATTGAGTGGATTCATTGCAATTAGTTGGTTGGTTAAGCGTAGCGATAAATAAGGAAACTAGAAGCAAATAAGAGTCAAGACTTGATGCAACGACGTCCAAAAGTGAAAATTGAAAATGAAATCTAACATAAGAGAAGAGGCTTGCAAAGAAGAAAATTCCTCGTTTAAGACGAAAAAACTCGGAAAAATTTAAAATAAAAATCGAACATAATTCACTGGTTCCGCTCATAAAGATGTTTCCAAATCTCATAACCGATGATAAGGTTGAGAAGCTGGATGAGGAACTTAGGTTTTTAATTAATAATAATTCGTTTAACAGGGATTGTAGTTGAAAGAGTTTTGGTGTAATGTATTCGCCCTAAAAAATGGACTTGGTGAGCCTATGTTCAAAGAGTTGAAAAAATTTATAAGTTCCATAATTTCATTACCTCACAGTAGTTCAAATGCTGAGTGCATTTTTTCCCAACTCTTTTCGATTAAGACTAAAACTAGGAATTGTTTAGCCGTTCCGACATGGCATTCACCATTTAAATGTCAACATATTTTTAAAAAAACCAACACACTTCGCAATGGGTACCTTCAAAGGACTTGTTACATAATGTTGATAAACTAGTTTTTCTGTTAAAAAAAAAACTTTTTTTTAATTGTGCGCACTCCCTTCGAGAGCAAAATACTTCTCTCCACACCTCTCAAATACTCCCCAATGAAAATTTAAAACTGCACCACTGGTTAGACCCAACCTTTAGCAAAACTACTGTGTGTTGCGTACGGTTTTTCCTTTTTTTATATATCCGGGTAATTTAGAAAGTTTTTCGAAAAATGGATTTGAATGTGCTTACAAAGACAATAAAGAATCTTTAGATCTCTTTAGCATCTCTTACAACAAAGTTCAAAATTTACATTCTAGAATTTGGCGTCAGCTTTCTTTACACTTTCGCCAAGGGCAAGATCAAGTTAGAGTTTCTTCTTTAATGAGTTTTCAGCTCAACCAAGATCAAGATTTTTGATGTTGTAATTCCAAGCATATCGTAAGTTGAAAAAGATTCAGAAAGTTCCTATTCATTTGTTTATCCTTTCAATTGACATTCAGAGTAAACGCCACCCTAAAGTTTAAGTCCCATTTTGTCTTACAGTCCTTTCAAAATTCAAAATGACTCATCTCGAACTCCAAATAACACCCTTCTCTTGAAAATTGCATCTCCGCCCACCCCATTCAGCCACAAACACTTGCGCGTAATTTTGATTCTCAAAATGATGGACTCCAGTTGCCATCCACTACTAATCAAAACGTCTTCCATTCGATGTCTTATCATTGCCCCACAGACACTCTGCAGCGACCAAAAAGCCCATAGCACACCGGATGGCCTAGCCAAACCTCACCACAAAATCCACCTGACGACTGCCTCTCCCGTGCAGGCCCCGATGTGACGTTCATTCCAACAGCGAGACTCTTCAAAGAGATCCCGGCACTGTCGGTCATACTTCATCTTTGATTGGCCCCCATGCCCGCCAAAGCCTGCCTTCCGATGAACTCTCTTTTGCCAGGGGAAGCCCTTGCCAGGCGCAATCAGTGTCTATCAGAATTTCAATTACATCGATAGCGTTACCCATCGCATAATTACTATAATCACCTGAATTATTACCTGAAAATACAGAAAAAGAAACAAAAAATACAATTCCTCATTTCTTGCATTCGGCGCGGTGCGGTGATGAAACACTTGCCATTTTGTTGCAGGTTGTTGTTGCTGTTGCTGTTGTTGCACACCCCCTCGCCACAGCACCACTGCCTGGTGGAATGATGAAAAGGGTGAAACAAGAAACAAAAACAAAAAAAGGAAAAAATGGCCGCCTCTTTCCGCCGATCACGTTCGAAAATAAATTGTTGAAATTATGCAGGTACTACTACTACTACGACGGGAATGGATCAGTGAAGTGCCGCATGGGAAATATCCCGCCATCATCGTGCGGCCTGACGAAGGTGCCCTTTTGGTCCGACCAGGTCTGCAGAGGGCCAAGGGAGACCATCATCACACACCACCAGCATCCCCAGATTACGGGAATTTTCTTCTTAATGTGCTAGAAGAATTATTCCGCAGTTTTCATTTTGTTTGCAAATTATTGTTGTTGTTTCGTTTTTTTTATATGGTTCTTTGCTTTTCTACTTTTGGTATCCAACACGGAGATGGAGACAGAGAGTGGACGCTAAAGATGAATGCTCCGAGGCTAAGGTATAATTTCGACAAATAAATTTGTACTTAATCCAGCGATGGCAATGTGGAGGCCCGCACTACGGGAAATTAATTGAAATAGGCAGACATTTGAATTTATTACCACGCATCCGGTGGTTAGAGTGCAACTCGGCTTGGCTTCAATTGGCTTTCACATTTCGGTTCACGAGAGCAATCATCTTAATGGCTGTCACTTTGAGGTGTTCTATTCGGTGAGTTGGTTCGCGATGGATCTTTATGAGAGTTTCAGGCTGAAGATGAGCACTGAATTGAAGTTATTAGTCCTCTAAGGAATAACCACAATTTCGATTGAGTATCATCAATTTTTTAAAAGACTTACATAGTTGATATTGTGAACTCTCTTAGGGATCGATACTTAACTACTTCAACCAACAGCTTCCCTCAAGAGGCATCGAACATCTTCAAAATACACGTAGCCTTTTCTTTCTTTATGCATTTCTGTTATGCATAAGTTTGCTTTTAATCAATTTCCAAACCAATCAAACTGAGTATTTTGTTATTGAAACAATAATGAAATGGTTTTCAAGAAAAGAAGGACTTAAAACTAACCAAGAAAGATAAAGGAAGAGTCAGATGATCTTTTGAAACGAAAAAAAGAAGGATACAAAAAGTAAACTTACTTGCACATGTAGTCGCGTTTACAGCTTTGATTAAAATAATAGAACCGCCCACCATTTTTTAAAAGAAACAACGTTAGTTTCTATTTTAGTCGGTCTTTTGACCTTAATTAATTGATAAAAATGTTTACAACATCTTCCATTCGTCGGTATTGTTTATATTGTTTACTTATTTAATTCGAATTAATTTTACACATTGTGCTATACGAGGTCTGTTCAAAAAATATGGTGAATTTTCCTTTTGCTCAAAAAATATTTATTTATTCATCAATTTCTATTTTGTCCCTCTCAAAGTAGTCCACCTTAGATATAATACACTTGTGACAGCGTTTTTTCCAATCCTCGAAGCAGTTCTGGTATGCACTTTTTTGTATGCCCTTGAGCTCTCTCAGGCATTCGGTTTCTGTCTCCTTAATCGTCGCAAAACGCCACCCTTTCATTGGTCCCTTCAATCTTGGGAACAGGAAAGAGTCGCAGGGGCGGTGATTACGGTGTTGTTTTTGGTCAAAGAATTACGAACAAGAAACAATTTTTGTGGTCAAAATTCAGTAATTTTGGAACGAACTTCGCTGCCACACGCTTTATGCCGAAAATTTCCAAAATAATTGCATGGTATGAGCCAACCGATATGCCGACATCTTTAGCAACTTCTCTAATAGTGATTCGACGATTCTCCATAACAATTTTCTTCACTTTCTCAACATTTTCATTGGTTTTTGATGTGCTGGGGCGTCCAGGGCGAGGGTCTCGACATTTTTTGAAAAGCTTGTACCACTTGTAAACATTTTTTTTTAATCAGAGTACACTCACCGAATGCCACTGTCAACATTTCAAGTGTTTTTGAGCACTCAGTTCAAATTTTCACACAAAATTTAATGCAAATACTTTGATCCATTTTTTTCGACAGCAGGAAATCGCCGATCACGCAAAACACGTCTAACTTGTATGCCTCTCACAAGCAAAATATATATACCATATAGCTGAAACTGTAAACATATCTTTGAGAGGAGTGTACCAACATAATAAAATAAAAAGAAATCGATAATCGAATGCACGGAGCCCTCGAAATTTGAAAATTTACCTTATTTTTTGAACAGACCTCGTATGTATGATTTTCTGGCCGGGCTGGGTTTGAACCTGGGTTGGCTCGTTTGACAGTCCGCCGCACTACCCATCAAGCCACGGCATGGCGCCCACATTGGTCCCAAATAGACAATTAAATAATTTACGCCAAGTTTAAAACTACAGACATTCTCGGTTCACCAGCTTAATTTTAACAGATGAAAATTGACCGAAAGGTTTATTCAGCTGCAAAAAGAATTAATTCCTTCAACAAAGAAGATCCAAATTTATAAAACAAAAGCCTAGATTTTTAGGAGTTACTTAAGAATTCAAATCGAAAGACAGAAAACTATGAAGTAAAGAAAAATGTTTCAAGCTACAGAGGTAGCAGACATGCAGACACGTGGATTTGAAGCATTCCATTTTTTCTGACAAATTCTTTCCACAGAATCTGACAGCTGTTTTATTTTCAAGAAAATGCTATCGAAGGTATTTTTTAAGGACCTAATAATGAGGAAAATTTATGCTGTAGCAACTTATCTCCACTTGACACATCCTTCAAACAAAAAAAGCAAGAACTGATAGCATTTGCTCTGACATTTCCTCTCGCCCTCGATGAGTAGAGTAATTCATGAATTTAAAAAAAATCCAGGAAGCATTTGACTGTAATTCAGGAATTATTGAACACCAGCTCATAATTCTTACGCGCATTTTTTTTTGATTTGTTGTTCAAAGCAGCTCACACGTATTCACAGACACAAAATGCTATAAAAAACGCTCTCAAATAAATTTAACGCCAAGAGAAGTTGGATATCTGTATTGGCCCATTTGTGATTGACATTCTCTGAAAAAGAATACAGTTTAGACTTAATTTATTGCAAAACGACTTCGCATGGGATTCTTATACAAACCCAACAAAAATGGTCGGCATTTTTCTTAAAAAACTAACGAAGTAATTAAAGTAGATTTCCAGACAGATTATACTTCATCGTCTTAGCTCGGCAGCAATTTGTGGTAATTCATCACGGATCATGATCCTTCCCCTATGCCCTAGCATTCCCAAGAGAATCCACTTCCTGAAAACAAGTCCAAAATTACATGCCAATAATTTAATCGATACTCTGCACTCGACCGCTAAGTGCTTTCACATCTCTGAGTTGTCTCGTCTCCTCTGTAACTTCGCCGAAAATTGAAGCATGTCCGCAAAAAGCCCATTGGCGTACAATTAGCTGCTAAAGTTATTGTAATGCGAGCCCCCATTCATCATCAGCTCAAGAAATTCGTTCCCACTCCAACCACATCTTGACCTGTACCAAAGTGGCGCACGAAGAGAAACGACTAACATCCCTGATTTATCTTCGACCCCCTCATAAATATGCAACTGTAATTAATTTGTTAATGAAAAATGCCTGAATTCGACGATTAGTGCAAAATACCGCAACTCTCGCCGAATAACAAACTAAAAATCCGCCCGATGACTAATAATTATGTTCACGAAACAGATTGCCTGCAATTTAGTCCGGCATACAAAGTGGCGTTGCATAACACCGCCTGCGCCTGCGCCTGCGACAGCCGCAAGGGCGCGTCCAAAGAACCCACTTGCTACTTGCTCCGACGCGTCTTCGATGATGATGAAGGCGGTGGCGGTCTCTGCGGCACAGACGCAATGCAACCGTCTTTCTCGGCCGCAACGCAATGCACTCTGCATACCAATTATGCGACACAAGCACGAACCGACAACGAGCGACGTCACAGCACGCACACGTCTCATTCACCGTCGTCGTCAGCGTGTGCGCATATCCTTCACCGTCCTACGCCGGCCGCCAACCACCGACCGCCTGACGCAACAAGACAACAAAAACTTCCTCTGAACCACCGAAGGCGGAAGAGCTCTCGAAGGGAAGATGCATGCCCGACGAGCGTAGATAACTCGGACGAGCTCGGCTTATGAGGATAGAATTTCGAATCGAACGGCGATGTCGTAAAAGGCCGACAGGATAGAGTGTGCTTCCAGGATGAGCATGAGTCGGCGCGCCTCTCGTCCGCAACTGTTGATTATGCATTCAGCGCAGGGCCGTGTACTTCTGCGCTTTTAGTATGTGCGACTGAAATTAGCCCACAGCCGCTGCCACTTTTGCTAATGCGCTTGAACCGTGATTGCTCCTTGTTTCAATTAAATTTGCACCGGCAGCCGTTCCGCCGGTATCCGTGCGCAAGGGATGTCCTGCGGAAAAGAGAGCCATCTGCTCAATGGACTATTAAAGCGAGAACTCCGCGAAATGAGTTTGTGACTTCGGGGTGTGTGAACATGGAGATTGCCACTTATGTGGGTGGATGTTTGGCGGCATTGATTAAAGGCTACGTGGAGTGAGCTTTCGATGTTGCTGATAGGGGAAGTGATCCGTTTGTAATCGATTTTACTCGCAGGTTGTTTGTTTTTTGTTTCTTTTTTTAGTTGGAGCTGCTGGTGGGTGTGTGTGCATGCACTTCCCACACTTGGGAGAGATTTTTGAGATACTGCAGAAGAGCTTCGTTGAAATGAATTTTTGGTCTTTTCGGTGATGCAAAAGAGAATGTGAATGTGAATATCTACATAGATGGTCGGTAGTGAAAAAAAAAATTGATAAATGTTGTTTAAAAAAATGTCCGAAAAAAATTCATAAAAAGCTAAATAGAGTTCGTAGTTTTAGTAACTACTCTTTCGGTGATGATCCAAAATTACCACCAGTAGGGCACATCACGAATAGAGTACCTACTTTGGCAAGGGTTTTATGCAGTTGACAAGGTAATTTTCAGATCTTAAGGGAGCCTACATTAGATTCCTAATCTGTGACTGGCTATCAATGGATCGCTAGCCTTTCACACGATATTCCTTTATCTACAAATCCCAATACAAGCTTCTGATTTTTTATGGCCTAAGTCATTTTCATTGACAGAAGCGGCTAAGATGGGTCTTGCGGTGAATGAAGGTAAGACGAAATATATGCTGTCTACAAAGAGAGCCCAACAACACCGACGTCTTGAGCAAAATGTCACAATAGACAGATATAAATTCGAAGTGGTGGTCTACCTAGGATCAGAAGTAAATTCCGCAAATGATACGACCGCGGAGATAAAACGAAGGATAACCCTGGCCAATCGCTGTGTCCTTGGGCTTAGACGGCAGCTGCAAAACAAAGGCATCTCTCAAAGTACCAAGTTTATACATTTATAAGACCTTGATAGTCCCAGTCCTTCTGTATGGCGCAGAAACATGGACAATATCAAATGTGGACGAAGAGATTCTTGGTCGCTTCGAGAGGAAAGTCCTTCTGATTATTTTTGGTCCCGTTTGCACAGAGGGAGTTTGGAGGAGATGGCTGAACGATGAAATCTACGAGGTGTACAGCGACATCGATCTTGTTAAACGAATTTGAGTGTCCCGACTGAGATGGCTGGGTCATGTGGAGAGTATGGACTCCGGCTCGTAAAGTCTTCGAGTCCAACCCGGAAGCGGTAAAGGAAGACCTCGCCTCCGGTGGCGTAACCAGTTGGATAGGGACCTAAATCAGCTGGGCGTACGAACTGGAGGCGCCTAGCCTAAGATCGCGCTAGATGGCGAGACATGTTGGCTGAGGCCCAGGTCCACCTCGGACTGTCGCGCCCGCAAAAGAAGAAGAAGAAGTAATTTTCATTAGAAGCAATGTTTGAGGACCAAAGTTTTCAAGTACAGTAAACTCTCTATAATTTGAAAACCTCTATAAATTGAAGCATTCTCACAGTCCCTTGAAAAACCCTTGAAAACCCCATTTAAATCTAAGAAAATCTATGCAATTTGGTCCTCTCGTTACTTTGAATTTATTTTTGTGCAAAACAATGCAAATACCTAGCTATAATTCGAAAATTATGGCTTGTTTACCTCTATAATTCGAAATCAAGTTTACTTCTTTTTCCTTAACAACCGTTAGTTAAAATACGTACGTGACAAAAGTGAGCAATATTCTTTTTTGAAATTTTCGTAATTCGAAAACCTCTATACTTTGAAGTTTTTTGCTGGTGAAATGGGAATTGACTAGAATATACTTATTGCGGCAGACATGTCAGCAGACTTGGAGTCCCTGCCAATGACTTTTGAGGAAAATGCCAGGATGAAGAGGAGGAGGAAACCATCTTCCATATCTTATGTTCATGCGAGGCCTTGGCGCTTCGTAGAAGAACTCATCTGGGCAAGCACTTCCTTGACAGTCTGAGCGATCTGAGTAAAATCAGCATTAATCAGATCAGCAACTTCGTTAGAAGCTCTAATTGGTTCCATTAGGGCGCGGGGTAGATTTCAGCGTTCTGGTATCACAATGGGCCTAACCCTACCTAAGTGTGGTTGTGGGCCTGTGATGCCCCAGCCAGCCACTTTAACTTAACCTGTTTTTGCGACATCCAAACAAATGTTGTAACTCTCTTATATGACGTGTCAAAGTATTTCAATAGGTCTTGGGCTACGGATTGCTGTTCTTGTTTTGACTGATGGTCTTAGCTGTCGAAAATACTTTTTTTCATGAATAATATTTTGTACCAGTCATGAAAACTATTCGTTGAAAAGGCTGACAGCATATACAGCCATTCAATTCAGTTTTTACTTAAATCCCCGTTTAGCGGCTAAGGCCAACTGAGTGTAGTTGAGTCTTAACCAAGTTGAAAAGGTAAGCAAGCACTTGCTATATTGTCTTCCAACGATGCGGGACAACATTTTTAGCCTCAACCTCTAAAGTCCATATTCATATTCTACACAGACACCATCTCTATTCCGTTTAACAATTTGCTCTTTAATCCTCTCGACCCGATTGGGCCAATTTATCCCAAAAATGCATTAAACTAGACCAGTTTCTAGTTAAAAGGTTAAGATGGTTCATTGAACACATTCATCTCAATGATTCACATGAATGGTCTTATGAATTTTGAAAATTTTCAAACTCCCAACTGGCCGTGTTTCCCTCCAACACCTTTGATGTTCGTTCGATTGCAATCTCGACTATGCCCACGAAGAAATTCTTTTCTCCATTCACAATCGGCAAATTGGTCTGCTCGACTCACGGTTACTGCCATTTCTGGAGCTGCATAGACCGAGATCTGAGAATGACGCGATCCCAGGATAAAAATCACATAAATGGCATCAAGTATCGACGTCAATCGCCAAGGATGCGAAAAATGCTTTCGTATTTAGATTTCAACGAGTTGTTGTGTTGTCGGTTATCCGCATGGCACATAACTCAAATAATCGTTGTCCGTCAACATTTTCGGACCGAATTCTGGGGAGAAAAATAAAGTCAGACAAAAAAAAAAAGGGGAAGAAAAAGGAGAGAGCAGAAAAAAAAAGCCAGAAACCGGCCGGCAAACGAACGTCTAACTACGTGTGCTGTTATTATCGACTGGCTGCGGTTCCAATCGTGCCTGGGCCTCGGATCTGATCGCAGTCTTGGATAACGTTCACTTCGCGCTAAGTGTAGAGCATACGCAGTCAGTCGATCGGTCGATGGCTGATTTAGAGACCTCTAATTATCGCCACGATTTATGGATAGTTGCTTTATGTCAAAATGGTGTGTGCGGTTTATCAGGTGGTGTCAAATTCTAGTTTGACTGCTTTCTGTGGCATGAAGATGACATTTGGTTTTTTTATGAATGTGGTGGTTTGGGTTTTTTTTTGGGTTTCGTGTAAATTATTAGCACGAGTGTAAGGTGTTTGCTTCCTTGTCTGGATAGTTCTTCCAGTAACCTAGTTCGAGAGTTTGCACAGAACTTGTTAAGCAGGACCTTTCTGGGAAAACTATTTGTGTTACTAGGTCCTTGAATGTGGAAATAATTGTAGTCTTTTAATTTCTCTGCTTTTAAGGTAACATAGAAGATGGGTAAAGGAGTTACTGGGCGATTGTAAATCATTCAAAAGTCATGAAATCTGTATTTGAATCGATAGTACGGTCCATATAATTTAAGGTTTGAAGATTATTTCATGCAAATGTTGACCTGGACTCAAATCGTCCATCCGCTTAGTCCAATTTTGGCATATTCTTTCCAACATTTCGGCCGGTATCTCACGAATAAATGCTTCAATGTTGTCTTTCAATGCGTCAATTGAAGCGGGCTTGTCTGTATAGACATGAGCTTTAGCATAGCCCCACAAAAAATAGTCTAAAGGCGTTAAATCGCACGATCTAGGCTGCCAATTGACCGGTCCCGAACGTGAAATAAAATGTTCACCGAACTCGCCTCTCAATAAGTCCATTGTTGCGTGTGCTGTGTGGCATGTGGCTTGTGGCAGCGTCTTGTTGGAACCACATGTCATGCAAGTCAAGCTCTTGCATTTTGGGCAAAAAAAAGTTGGATATCATCTCACGGTAGCGCTCACCATTCACAGTTACGTTACGATTCGCATCATCTTTGAAGAAGTACGGTCCAATGATGCCACCAGCCCATAAACCGCACCAAACTGTGACTTTTTCTGGATGCATTGGTAGCTCTTGCAATGCTTCTGGCTGATATTCACTCCAAAATCGACAATTCTGCTTATTTATGTACCCATTGAGCCAAAAATGAGCTTCGTCGCTGAACACAATTTTTCGGTAAAAAAGCGCGATGAACTTTCTTAACAGAGCACGCATTTTGATAATAAAATTCAATAATTTGCAAGCGTTGTTCGTTTGTAAGACGATTCATGGTTAAATTATAGACCAAACTGAAGATGTTCGACAGTGAAACAAAACACGAAACGTGCGTCAGCTGTTTCAACCAGTGTTGCCAAAAAGATAGTAGCTAAAAAGTCACCCTTTATATGAACAAAGTTTGTATATTTATACTTTTAGGCAGTAATTTTCGTTAGAAAAGGACAAGTGAATTCCACTTATTTGAACGATTATTGAAAGAAGACAACATATTCATATTTCCAAGCCTCCGAGAGTATGAAAAAAACGTCTCGTACAACATCGATTGTTCAATGTCTTCATTCATCATCATAATCTCTTTGGTCACATCTCTTCGCACGACCACTTATTTTATTAACTTTCTGCAAAATGAAAAAAAGAACTATCAGTCATAAACTATTAAGTTAAGAACTTAAGAAACCATAACCAAAAAAGTACTGTTTAAAAATTTGCATCACAGCGTTAACTCAAATACTGAACGGATGAATTTCTTGAGCTGATGATAAATGAGGCTCACATTACAATAACTTTACCAGCTAATTGTACGCCAATGGGGTTTTTGCAAAATTCCGCGCTGCCTTGTAAGCGGTACAGACAAGATAACTCAGAGATATGTAAGCACTTCGTAGTCGAGTGAGAAGTACCAATTACGTTTTTGGCATGAAATTTTGGGCTCGTTTTCAGGGTGTGTATACTTGAAAAAATTTGTCGGTTACAAATTTCAACTTCGCATCTTAATATAGACAGAAAAAAGTTCACAGCCATTTGGCCCCATTGAACTTTAAGGTCTTTTTAAAAAAGGATTGAATTTTTTTACCAGTTGTCTTTAAAAACAAGTCTTTTATTTTTCTTGAATTTACTTGCCAATTGATAAACAATCGAATTACAGTTGAACTCCCTCTAAGTCGAAAATTCCTCTAACTCGAATACATTTCTTCGACTCTTGGTCTGTTTTCAATACCTCTAAAAACCAAAATATACGAAAAATATTCTCTCGCAACTTGTACGCCCCGCTCGTATCCTCTGAACATTCGCGAACATTCATTTCGTGTTGATTCTTGTAGTGCAAACACGTCGAAGAAAAAAGCGCATGTGGTTGCCCTTATGATTGTTTCCTTTACAAGAAAGCAGACGAAATTCACAGCAAAAATGAGGAGTTGCTCGCTTTATATAATTACATTGAAACCAATCGTGTGTAGGACCACATTTAGTCGCTCATTGCGCACACATCTGTAAGAATAACTGCTCTGCTTATTCATTGCGTTGTTGGTTGGGCTCCAAAAAATTTGCTTTTAATCTGGAAATAGTTAGGTATCTGAGATGCTTTCTTGCTTCATTTAGTGCGTGTATTGGAAGTCTACTTTAAAAAGAGCAGCATGCAGGCATCTACCAGTGACGTAAACATTGCAGTGCAAAAAGGCTTTTCAACCAAAAAATTTCAATCCCTCTAACTCGAATTTTTCCAAAACTCCTTCTAACTCGATCTGATTTTGATGTCCCGGGAAAATTCGACTTAGAGGGATTCGACTGTACTTTGTTTATAAAGCATATTTGTTTTAAAACTTCAACGCTAGTTTTTAGAAAACGGGTCAAGTGTATATTTAAAGCAAATAATTCAAAGTAAGGATATCTTAAAGCGGTTGTGGGTTTTGATGGATATCATATTTCTTTATCGCACTGCAGGGCCATATAAAGTAGGTTATAACATAGAATTCACAGAACCAGAGCCTTTCTTGTACAGCAAATTTTTTTAAATCGTTTTTGTTTAATATGTTATTTAATTTTCAATACTTCAACACTTAATTAACCTATATAATGTTCAGAAGCATGTCATGTACGTGCAAGTGTATTAAGAAATTCCCTTTGAATTTTCATATAAAGAGTGGGCCATCAAGTCGTTTCTTTAAAAAAAAAATAATCTGCGTTACAGCCTATACAGGGCCAGAGCCTAGCTTTTCGCGTCTTTACTGTGTTGTGCGCGATACAATATGACACTGTTTAATGCCGCTTTGACACGGCGAATTGCGAAAGCTTTCCATGACTCCAGGAGAAGTACTGTCAGTCGTTGGCTATAGGTGGGGCTGTGAAAATTGTTTGTGGTTTTTTTTTCCCCGAGCTGGACTCCAACCCTTTTATACTCGCTTAACAGTCCAATGCGCTAACCATTTAAGCTACTGCGTCTTCTTAAACATGAAAAAAAAATGTGTTTTGTTCCTTGACTCGCTACGAGGAATTATGATTGACTTATTGTCAAGATATCGAGTGGAAAACACCTGTCAGTGTCAAAATGAAACAGGCCCACTCTTTATAGGTGCGATGAAGTTTAAATGTCTAAATGCTCAAAATTTACGTGCATATAATAAGATCATTGATCCTGTAAAAGCTTTAATTAGAAAAAAAATTATTTTTACATCATCTCTTGTTCTCACTTGTGTGGCACGTGACCACCGTTCTTCACGAACCACATTTGATGGATTTCCATCCACCTGTTGCCTTCAAAATGAATTCATGAACAGACGAAGGATTAGTGCCTCTTTCCAGATCCAATTCGCCAACTTCTTGTTTCCAACACCTCCCAACCACCGTCGAGTTAATTGGATAAAATTTTCCCAACACCGAACACGACAAGGACTTCGATTTGTACCCGTAAGCCCTCACTCACTCCTCTTAATCCATTCGATTAATGATCCGCGCACATTTCTTTTTTTCTCCATCATCCTCCATCACCACCAACCACAATGATGTTGACAAATGCTCCGCAAGTTGCCACTAAATCTGTACAAGCCTCCCAATGGGACACGGATCTTTGAATTTAATCGATTCGTTTGGGGATATTAAGGAGTGCATTTAATGCTCCTTCCTTTTGTTCATCACCGAGTTTTTGTTCCACCCAATCGCAACATTATGTGCTCGAGCTAAACCCATGTCTACGGTGTTTTATAACCTGTTAAGAAAAATTTCATGAGATCGAGCACACAAAAAACGCCACTTCTGTCAACTTAATGGGACTCCGTGCGTCCACGAATGCGTGCGCTACTCCGTCGACCGTAAACACCGAACGCGGCAGCAACAGCAGCAGCAGCAACAGAACCTGACGACAATCGGACGAGCCGAATGAGGCCCACAAAAACTTCATAACAACACGCCACATCGGGGGATCCGCAAAAAACAAAACAAAACGAACAAAAAAAAAACAACAAACACAACCTGCAAAACCCTCGAACACATGGAAAATTATGTAGACACATGTTCCAACTGCCCCGTCCACTCCTCCGCCCGCGGCCGGGAGTTAATCTATGATAGGCCGAGTGATCTACGCACATCTAAGAAATCGCAATCGATCTACGCACCCCATCCAAGGCTCCCCACCACCCCCGGGCCGAAGATCCAATCAGCATCACCATCCTCATCCTCATCAACATCATCAGCGCTCAGTGTCCGTCATACCGTCAGCCGGCTACAGATAGATACAAGATACAAGTGTCTGAGCCTGTAGCTACACATAGATTCGCATACCGGTAGACATGCGACAGCGCGCGGTGCCGACACAGTCCTCCTGCTGCAAGAAGCCTGCTCACTGGTTATTTATGGATTTGTGCAACTTTTTACGCAGTCGCGCTATGCGACTAATTGGGTATGAACGCTGAAATAACCCGGCATTGTTCTACATAATTACCTTGGATGCGGTACACGGACGCAGACGGGGAATACAGACGTAGACGCAGTCACAAACGCGAAGACGGCCACCGCGCCGTGCCGCGGACGTACGCGACGGATAGTTAATAATATTTTTGCCGTTTGCCGTTTGCCGTTTGTTGTCGTCCTTTGTTTTGTTGTACGCGCGTTCTCAACAAATTATTAGGCTGACGTTTTGTCTAGTTTCGACGTCATCGTCAACGGACGGCCGACTGTGAAGTGTAATGGCCGTGCGTGGACTTTTTGCGCGCAATTTGATGCCTAAACGGGGATTTGGTTGACTCAATACGTTGGGGACTTTGAAGCGCGGACGTCGATCGTTTTTTTTTTTTTGCATTGCACCGCGGTATGCCGATGACCGATCGCCATCGTGACAGTATGTTGCGGGCCAATTGCCAATCATAAGTTTGTAGTCACAAATGCAAACACTTGTGATCGGTTTTTGTCGATGTCGACGACGACAACGACAGGAACGACGATGGATGACATTTCCATGTCAATCCCGATGGCGGCAGTGGGGGGGATTGGTGGCAGATCAAGTAGGTACGCTCAATTTCCCCTAGAGGCCACTGAACCAGTGAAATTGATCTGTGGCGACGGAAGTTTGATCACCTGCGTCAAAGCAACTGTCACGGTTGTCGTGCGCATCTATGAGTGGAGGATGGATGATTAACTTTGGATCGTCGCGGATCGCCTTGTTTGGGCATGAGTGACCAATTGGATTGGAATATCCGCAAATAAGCGACTTCACCTTCTTTGCTGATGCTAACGCTGAGGCTGGTGACGATCAATCCTGTGATTGATCTGGATCTGGTTATGTGCTGGGTGTTTAATTTAGTTGAATCGTTCTAGGAAAAAGGATTCTACAGAGATTTCTGTGTTGCATTGGAGACTGCTTTGCTGAAAATGGGTATACTTTCAAGTTGGGTCGAGGATTTGAGGAAGGGACTCGCCAGGACCTCCGACGAAGAGAAAATTAAAATAAACTGATTCTTTTGAGGGATACATTATTAAGAATTGAAGAAAATTCTAAGATTTGCTTAAAATTGTTAACAATTTTGACACACAGTATCGGACAGAACTGAAAAAGAATTCCATCTTCGCAACTTCTGTCTGTCGTCCGCTACAAGCAAAAACGTCAGTTTGCTAATGATGGTGCTTCAGTTTTGTCCTATACTTTATGTTCAAAGAAGTCTACTCTTTGGTTTTCAGTTAAGTTTTGGGTTCGGCAAAATTCTCATTTAATAATCGAAGATTAGGACTATCAGTCAACAAAAAATCTGCTTTGAGCTTAGATTGATTATTTCAGATTTGAATTTAAGGCAACATATTTTCCAGTACAAGAATAAACAAAAAGTTCCGCTTCTTCTGCTTTTTACTTTTGAGTTACAGTCCATCACAAACAACAATTCAACAATTTCTCCGCGAAAAAGAAAAGAAAGAATGATTTAAACAAAAAGTCTCTATTTGTGAAATGGGTGATAAAAGTTATTTTGTTTGGATGGGTAAATCATTTGTGTAAAAAAAGTTGCAGTTGTGTCTTAATAAGTCTACAGCTCTTCTCTTACACAACTAATATTGATAGGTTAAAAGAGAATTAACAATTACTCGTTCAACCCAATTGAATTTAAAATGACAGAAGCACCACAGGCAGCTCGAAAGAAAAGTGCGACCATAGCAATCTGATCTACTTCTGATACCTAATTATCGCTATAAAGTATTTTAGTTTCTTTTGGGGTAGAAACAATACAAAACATTGACTTTCCGACTTCTTTCTAAAATATACAAAATAATTAATTTTTGTGTACAAAGATTGTGGGAGATTTATGAATAAGGAACATGCCATTGTGGACCCCATGGGAAGAGTTCGGTAGAATTGCAAATTCATTGGTGCAATATTGGCCAAATATATGGCGCCTATTCCAATTTATGATTTTCTTTTTCGGTGCTACCTTGCAGTTATTTTTTTAACTACAGATTGATCTATGCGACCGGAGTGTTAACATTAAAGTCAGAATTAACCGTCTCAACATGCATCCTATCAAATATACCGAAGCACCTTTTGACGTTCAATGTTTGGTTATACAGTGAAACTTCTCTTTATGGACACCCCTCTATGAGGGACACATCGCTATAAGGGACACCTCTCTGATTCCCGGCATGAAGACCCCTTTATATCGGACGATTTTGATGGTCCCGACAGAACTTTCACTGTAGTTTGTGAATGGGCTATACTTTGCGACGATTAATTTTTAAGAAGTCTTCCACCATTTAGGTTTTTCATTATAACAGAAGACATATTTTCCATCTCCTACTATCGAAAAGGCTTTTGTATTGTCCTGAAAAATTGAGATGTAAGAGTTGAGAGTGAGATATAAGAAGTTGAAAAATCGATTAACTTCGTTTTCTTCAGACAGGTTATATGGAGCGTAAATGTGAGCCAAGCAAACTTTGTTAAAAGTAATTGACAGTAACTCGGTCATCTAACACGGACTTACTTGCATTTGCATTTTCAAGATTACACTTTTTTTTTGATCGATGAAGGTGTTTCCTTTCCCAACATTTTCATATTTCATTTTGGATAGCTAATTTTGGCATTTAGAACAAACTACTACACTTGAATAAACAACACAGATTATCTCGGAGTTGCGTTTTTAAAGCGAAATTCAAAACGCTTTCAATGCCGATTCCTCACCCGCTATCCTACATATATTGTACCAAGAGCTACTAGAAGACCATTACATGCATTCGTGAGATTAATTTAAACTTCACAGTTAAATATTTTAGAGTTTTAATAAACATAAGCAATACAGCTGTCCTTCAATAATGTGAATTTATGTAAAATATGAATTGACAAAACTGTACAATGCAGTGGCGTGACGTCCATATAACCCGATTCCTACCGAGTTAAAATTTCAATTCTTCAACAATGTATCAATACAAAAAGCAACATAAATCTTAATATTTACATATAAACATAATATTTGAGTTTTTCCTACACCTGTACATGCAAGTGGCCAAGTTCTGCTGCTCTATGTAAACACATACACTACACACAACTTTGCATGCCTCTTCTGCAGCAACATACACTCCATCATCTAAGGCAACAAAATAACCAGAAAAAGTTTCGGGTAAAGAAAATGTTGGAGGTGAATTTTTTTACCGATTTACCATTTCAGATTTTTCAAGCCACGCCACTGGTACAATGTCACCCCGATAATATGAACTTCCGACAAGTCAGGTCTACAATGTCAACATTGTTCTGTGAACTTCCGAAGACAACTGAAGGTTATTCAAATCAATTCATCCAATTACAGAAATTCACTTTTAAGGAGAGTTACAAGAAATTAATGATCTCCTTGGAATTCCAGATGCCGAAAACAACATGCCTATCAATACACGAAGATGTTCAGCGTAAATGAATTGATGAACTTGGAAGGATTGGGGGCACTTCAAGGGATGAAAGCCATGAATTCACTCTAGCTGCTTCAGAATTGTGCAGCTAACAATCCTAGTCTACAAATACGCTTTGATTATCCCGATCAGGCTTTATTAAACGCACACCATTGGTAGACATGCCAGCAGGCTGGGAATCCCTGCAGAAGTTCCAGAAGTTGGAGAAAACTATCCTTCACCTCCTATGTTCGTGTGAGGCTCTAGCGCTTCATAGAAGAACCCATTTAGGGGAGCACTTCCTTAATGGTCTGGGTGATCTGAGCAAAATCAGCATCAACCAGATCTGTAGCTTTTTAAGAAGCTCTTAATGGTTCTATTAGGGTCCGGGTTAGAGTTCCGCATTGAGGTATCACAATGGGCCTAATGTGGCCTAAGTGTGGCTGTGGTTCACAGCTGCCCTAGCCAGCCACTTAGTTCACTATATCGAGGACTCACTGTGCGAAGTTTTGTCAAAATCCGACCAGAAGTCTGTTTAAATTAAAGTTGCATTGAAATTAAAAGCAAAAACCATCAAAACTTTCAAAATTACAATCTTCCTGTACCCACACGCATTTAAAAAAACTTCATTATTAGAGCCGGCATGCAATTTGTAAAGCAATCTTAGTAGCATTTTCTATTATTCTCAATATTTTAGCATACAATTTTGAGCAATTCAACTTCATTGGCTTTCTGATCTTGTGTCCTATTTTTAGGGGAGCACAAAATTTGTAGTCCATGATATTTATACTCATCCCGAACTTACAAAACCAAACCTTTATGTCGCAATCCAACTATTCAAATTGTTTCTAAAATGCTATCGCAAAAAGCAAGACCAGCGCAAATGATAAATTGGATACGGTTATTAATTTGGCTAAAATGGATATAAAAAGCAAATTCAATAATAAGACTAACTGGGCTGGAAACCATGGAAAATCAAGACCATGTCTAGGACTAACCGAATGCGTGTGAGCATAAAATGGGCCTAAACGAGCCGCGGGCCATCACGGCGATCATATTTATCTAAAACTATTATAAATACAAACGTCTGAAAAAAATGCTTCTATCACATTAAATGCCCCGAAAGAGAATAAGATATAACGATAACTTCGATGACTTGGACTATGATTCAACGTCATTTAGTTGTGACGATTGTTTCCAACGATATGCAAACAAATAATGCCAACAAAAGTACAAAATTTTGTTCAGGAAGCGTTAAAAACACTGTACTGCACGATTTAATGCCGTGACGGATTCAAGTTTTCTAATTTTAGACGTGGTGGTTCTAGAGGAACCCAGTTAGGACTAAGTGCCGTTTTGTTACCACAGCTCTGGAAAATTGAAAAGTAAGTTAGATCGGAACTTAGAACCCTTGCGCGGCGTTGAGAAACGAAATCAAATCTTTGATGTTCATTTCAGATACCTCGCACAGAGGTTTAAAGAAGGGTTTGCCTAGAGTCCGTAGCCTTGCCCTGGCAAGCGCTGGACAGGAGCAGAGGAAGTGGGTCAATGATTCTGGCTCTGCCGGCAGTATGTAAAGTGTGGGATCCCAAGCCTAGCTGCATGGTCTCCCATCGGCCAGTGACCCGTACTAATCGCTACGATTTTAGCAATATCTGAGCGAGTCCAGTTTAGAAGGTCGTTAGTTCGTGATATGTTGTAGTCCGGCCAAGTCTCCTTAGATACTGCACAGTTGGCTAACTGAGACCATCTGGAGTTAGCTCTTTCCAAGAAGTGAGTTCGAGCTTTTACTAGCCCAAGTGGATTGTGTACCTCCATAGCTAGCGAGCATATGTAACAAAAAAAAACTTTACTTCTTGGTCCTGTGCAATTACCGTTGAACACTTCGCGCGAAAAGTAAAAAAAAAGTTGTTAACAATACAATGTATCTTTCTATCTGCCAAAATTGGACTAAAAATTTTGTTTTTTTTTTTGAGTCATTGATGAAGTTCAACATGCTTCAGAATGCAAGTTATAGCCCTTCCGCCAGTTCGTCTTCCTTACCCCGTCGAACGTGACATTCATCAGTCAGCTGTTTTCTTGAGCCTCGTGCCTTTTGAAACAACCACCACCGATCACGACCACAACGTCATCGCCACGGTGGCACGTGATCGGAATTGGGTGAGCAAATTTCTGATGCGCATCACCCCGGGGCTTCTTGATGAATATTTAGTTGCAAGCCCTTTGCGCAGCATGCCACCGGGATCAATCTAGCCGCCGAACCAGATAGTTCCTTATTAGCCCTGAATTTTCCAAAAGAAAAAAAACTCTTTTTTTTCTCTCCCCCTCGATATCCGAAGTGTATCTTCGTCCTACAAAGACAACGACTGAACCCCAAAATTCCACGCCGCAAGTAAACCGACATTTCTGCATTATCTTAAAGTTCCATTCTCAAACAATAACACACCGCGGAAAAAAAAAAAAAAAAAGAATGCATCGCAGCCAGAACCTATCGAAGAAGTCAATGGATCGATCACAGACAGACTCGCGGTCATAACAGGAAAACCCGGCCAAAAAAAAGGAAACAGCTTTTGAGAAGATATATCGGCTGAAGTCGCACCAGCGCGGGACACAATTTGCTGCACAGGTAGCGCATGTTGTGTACCGCTCTCAAATTCCACAAGGTCGACAATGGCCTACGTCGGTCAGCGTCAGACTTCCCCCCCTCTGCGCTCGGCCCGCTCGAACTTTTGATTTTGTTTTCACAAATTTCGCTTGATTCGTCGATGAAATAATTGAGATAAAAACAAAAACGAAAGAACCGCCACAACCAGCCTTATAAATATGTATGTAAGTTTATCGAAATTGAAACTCCCAGCTGTTGGTCGGCCTTTTCGATGGACCGGCGGAGGGCGGGGGAGCCGATCAAATCGACCACTCAAAGGTGACCATCATCGACCGCGACGTCTCTCGTCAGGACAACGCAGCCACCATCATCATCAACGGGGAACAGGAAAAAAAAAAGAAACCAGCAACCGACGCGACGACCGAAAACAATCTTCACAACAAGGAGCAGCCCTTGCTAAGCCCTTGCGGTTGACGGTCGGCGGACGGTGGTCAGCGGTCGGATGGTGTTGGCTCGTCAGATTGCAGATCGATATTTTGTTGATCGAAAATTGAGTGGAAAAAAGTGGACAAGACCGAAAGTGACCGACACAAGAGAACGCACAAAATTCTGAAGATCGATCTCTCAGAATGAGAAATTCAGCGTCTTTCACTGCCGCGTCGCGTTGCGTTGCGTCGTGGTCGTCGTTGGCAGTGGCGGTGGCGGGCCTCTAGAGTAATTATCTCTCTCTCTCGTCAGAGGACGCAATTAAACCTCCGCTGACTAGTTTTTCCCCACCCCAAGAGCATAGGATTGATGTCGACGTGAATTGGGCAGATATCGATGAAGTTGAGCACTTTCCAGAGTGGTCTAGATCACAAATGTGCTGATTAACGTGGCAAAAGTGGGCCGTCGCGTCGTGCGAAATTCATTTCGGACGAACTGAGATTTGTGTGATTTTGAGTGCTGTGCTGGAGAAAAACAGTCAACCACTGCGATCTACTGAAACTTTTTTCTGTTTAGTGTTCAATTTTCACATAGAGTTTCATTTGCCTGTAAGCATTCTGAGATATAAAGTATGAGGGCCTTGATAAAATTCAGAGTCCTCATTTTACTCGACTTTTCATTGTTGGTGCTGGTTGTCATTGTAAACATGTCATCAAAATATGCAGTCTTGTAGGTAATAGGTTCATCCTCGTCTTCTAAGCTTTGGGTGTGCTTAAAGAGTGATCTGAGGCTGAAAAATAAATAAGTATATATATAGCATACAGTGCTCCACAAAAGTTTGCATATAATGAAGAAATCTGAGAGAAAAGATCAAAGGCTTCAAAATTTACCAAAATTGATTTAATACTCTTAGCCATTCAAAAGTTGTAACAAAAACAATAACCAATGTTGCAAAACTCAATCCACAAAAGTTGGGAATGTAAAAAAAAAAAACTCCAAAAATATGGTAACGAAAGACCATAGACCGAAAAACGGAACTAATTTTGAATGAGAGACTAACTTGTACTACGAAGGACGAATGTCCTATGGGGAAATATAAAAATAGACCTCAAAAAACAAGTCCACAATCTAGCACTCACTAAACCTCTTGAGGTTCGATGGACAATTGTAAATCATGGGATTGTATGGGTATAAAGGTGCGCTTTATTGATAGTGCAATAAGTCACAAAGAGTATTATTCTTAATATTCTTAAGACATACTCCTAAACTATTGCAGGTTTGCATTTATTATAAGGATCCTAAAAACCTGACATTGTCAACAAAACTGGCTTGAAAGTCGGTTTAAATCTTTCGTGACCACATTTTATTCCAAACCAAAGAACAATATTTTTTTGCTAAAATCTAGCTTCTGAGCAAGATTACTAGATTACAAACAAGGCAAATTAAAAAAAAATATGTATCTAAGGACGAAAGGGTAACGGTATATGGAATGTTGGTCCTATACAACACTAGTCGTCTATGTTCGCTAAAATCTCTTCGAAACCATGCATTTCCACTGAAATAGTTCAAAATACATGCATACAAACGATCGAATTAATTTCGGAATGCTTTTGTGATTTTAAAACAAGTTATGAGATCTGTTGAAATGTAATCTTTTATTAAGACTATCCTTCACCAAAACCAAAGTAATGCATCCCGAATATATATATGTCTGAAGTAGTATTAAATGCATTAAAATAGTTTTAAGCAGGAGCCTAACACAAATTTTGTTTTATTTGCGCTAATATTTTTTGAGTTAGAGTAAATGGAGTTCATGCTGGCATAAAGGGGTTGAGAGGAACCAATGGATAGGTGAATGATAGCGATAACATTCCAAATAGATCATACTGCTCCATGACTTGGAAGAGAATTATTGCGAGAGTGAGCGAATATTTTTTGTAAATTAAGCCGTAGAGTTAATGCACTTTTTTGTTTGTTTATTGAAAATTTTGATTTTTTCTTCTGGCTTATGTCGTATATAACACAGAATAGGAGTTTCTTTTTAATCACCATTTTTTCCTTCAAATGGTCGGTAATCGAATAGTTTCTAGAGGCATTGAATATTAGTTTAGAGCTTAAGAAAACCGAACGCTATGACATACCGAAGATTTGACGACAAAGAATTGAATATTGGTATGTTTTGAAGTAACTCATCTTTTCAACAACATGTGCCTGCTAAAACCGTATAACGATAGTTAAAGTAGACAAATTTTGAGAAATTTTAGTTTAAAATCAAGTCATTACCCAAAGGTTAAGCATAGCCCACAAACTTTTCGAATTGCTCATCAATAAATTGAGTGTAAGCTTTTGAATTTTTCTATCGTGAATATTGTGTATACAGGTTGCCTATAGTCCTGTGCTTTATGCAAAACATGTGTAAGTAAGACTTGATTCAAAACCAGGCATGCAGGTAATGCGCTCCATCTGAATAAAAAAAAATAAAAACCTTTCTTTAGCTGATAAGAATGATTTCTCGAAGAAAAACGAGCTTTGTTTCAGTCTTTTTTCACGGTAAACATTTTGTTCTGCTAATTTTCAGTGGCTTGTATGTGATTTTTTGTTAATTAGTATGGTAGTTCGTCTAATTTTAAGTGACACCTCCGGATAAAAAATTGTAAGAATCGACCAAACTTGATACATCCATAAATAATTAAATCGGCAGCTTTGAAGTTGTAAAGCCTTGTCACAATCATAAACTAATTATCTTATTTGCTCTTTTTTCTCTTAAAAATTATATAACACATAAACTTAAGCAAGAATTGCATAAATGTGCTTTATAAATACTTCGCCAAATGTAGATTTTGGCTTGCGATTCAAAATTATACACAATTTGAGCAAAGAACTTGTTGGTTGATCGAAAAATGAAAATATGAATAATATAAGAGACTGTATACCAACATTTTGTAGTGCTTTCTGCTACTGCTGCCGAGGATTGACTGTCATCCAAAACCGAACTAATTCAATATGTTGTTTCTGCTTGTGTTAGTTGGTTGTTGTGGTTGTAGAGACCAATTCAATTGACTTAAGCTCAAATTGAGAAGGATAAAACTGTATTGATTTATACTTACTAATTTTGCTCTAAGTAAAATGATACTGATGTTTCAGAAAATCCATTCCTATAATGAGAGCCGTCATCACTCCATTTTCCAGCATCCTGTCAACTATGTCCCGGCCGAATCTCACTCAGACTCCATGCATTCACAACAAAATTTGTTTCCGAGTTCCCACATACTTCCCCTACCTGCCAACGGGCAACCATTACGTAAAGCAAATTTTGATTGATTTGACCGATCTAACCAACCTTCTGCATTTACTTTAAATTCATATAAACCCAACATACTCCAGTCCGCAAAGAATCTCAAAAATACCAATTTCACTGATTACCTTATACACAACTCGTTCCCACCCCGTTATTGGCAAAATGGTAGTGTGCACAGTTTAAGTCCGAGACGCTCACCGACGACGTCGCAGGACATTCGGCGCGGAGCCCGATTTCCGATTCCCGAAAAAATCTGAAAACACAATTTTAATAATTGGTTCATTGTCTGGCATCTGGTCATAATGATACGTTGCTGGGTTTGGAACATCCTCTGCTTCGGCCGGACAGAGCTGAGAGTGTCCACTGGTCGTGGCGCGGCTTTGCTAATTATTTTTTTTGAAAATCTTGGAACGAGTGAGATATCGGTTTGGGTCTTTCATTTCACCAAAACAGTTTAGACAAAAAATTAAAAATAAAAGAAATCTAATTCCAGTTTTTTTTTCATTTTCAGGTATCGCGAGGATGCGCTCTGTTGGGACAGGTAAGTGAAGAAAAGAACAACCGACGACAGGGAGAGTGACGAGCAAAAGCTTTTCCGCGATCAAATTAATGAAATTCTTGTCGCATTCCGCGAGTCGCGATCGCGAGTTTGTAATTTCCTTTAGGGGCACTTGTTTGGCTCACCACTGGCCGCATACGTGTGTATCTATAAGATGCAGAGCTACAACATCTTTTTGCCGGTGCTCTGGTGCTGTCGCATAGTTAAGGCAGCGGCTACACGGCTGAACGGCTGTGCCCCGCTGTTTATGGCGAGTTCGACGTGCGGATAGCGTGTGCCACGTCATGCCGCTTCGTGCCGCACCGTGCGTTGTCGTGCGTTATCGATGTTAGATGACGACAACGACGACGGTGCTACCAATTTTGCCACATGAAGTACATCGAAAGGAAGTTTTACTAAATATGCAGTGCAACGAGCGGCATAAATTATTGCAATTCAACAAGATCTAGTCGAAATGTGGAATAAGTTAGTGTGGCACGGGCGACAGAGCTGGGAGGGAGGTCTGGTGGGGGCCTAAAAGATTTAATTGAAATGCAGTGCCTTCGGGGGCAGAGTGTTGGTAATACTTATAATTAAGCAATTATGTCATTTTTCAAATTAGTTGAGAGCGTGCGCGGATCTGTAATGAAACGTCAAATTAGCGGGATCGACAATGGTAATTGGGCAAAAGTGATTCAGCCAACTCTAATGACACATGTCGGCTTTGGGTCGTTGCTATTGATGCTAATCTAATGGTGCGTGACTGCGTGCGTAGTAAATTGATGGCGCACTAAACTTGTTTACATATATTGGCTGCGTTACGTGGCTGTTAATTGCTCGCAGGTGATCCGCACGGTAATTCAATGACAGATCGTGAAGTAGACTGATTTCGGTTGGACATTGTTGCGTATTCGGAGTATTGGCTAATTTTTGTTGAGCATACATTGAGTTTAATTGTCTTTGGGTTATTTGGCTTTCAAATTGGAGAATACAATAATGTACAACTTTTTTGTATACACTCAAGAGCAGAGAATTTTAGTTGAACATGGTCTTGGTACCACCCCTTGACTCTCTAAATCTGATTTATCAAAGTTATCAAAAACAAATGTACGTCCAGAAAACTAAATAAATAAGTTCATTGCTCACTTAAACTTGGAAAAAATTCATTTGTGCTTATTTTGCAACATGTTTTTAATTTTAGAATTTGTTTTTGGTATTTTGATCCAAATTTGATGATTTGCATGTCTGAAGTAAAGGTTATCCTACAAACTTGAGCTATGACTATCAATTTAGCTCACTTCTTTTATCCTACAACCTTGAGCTATGACTATCAATTTTGCTAACTTTCGAAGTCCTTGTTATTTCTTTTTCTGTTGTTTAAGACGTTTTTGGAGGCAGTTGGACTATTTTGGTCAGTTGTGTCAGTTGTGCCTTAACTGATTTGATGACACTCTGACCTAAAAGAGTTTACATAATTCTCTTTGAAAAAAGTCTTAGTTTAATTTTTCTAAAAAACGACTTCACTCCATCGTCAAACCATTGCATCGATTACTTTTTGCTGCATATTAGAAGTCCAGATAAAAGCTACAGCTCATAAGTGACTTGAAAATGGGTCGCCATCCTGGGAACTGCGAACAGATCACAATGGCAAAAGTTGTATGCTTTTAAATCAACTGCATAATTAGCACATTTTTTCGTTCGTCATTCGTTCATTCGTTTATGTGAACTAATTAAGACAAGGCGTTTTTAAAATTTTAGAGCAAGTCAAATTACCGAAATTATTTTTTTCTTACTAAACTGATTAAAACTGTCTTCAAATCCATTAAAAGAACACGAAATGATTTTTTTAAACGCAATTCAACCCTTATTGTCGCAGCGTGACCGTATAGCCACACCCAGGAAAGCTATAGAATAATGGTATATGTCCTTCACTCAACCCGTTAAACTTGAAAAAGAACCATGTCAAAAAAATAATTATAGCAAAGTTTGGGTCAATATTTGGCCCGTTCAAGGCACACATCGATTACCTCCATCAAACAAAAATTTAAGAAAAGCGATGAGAAAATTTACATTTGCCCTAGAAATACACGAGGTTTTTTTTTTTAATAGTTGTCGTAGTAGTTTGTTTTGTGAATATTAAAAATAATAACTATACCAAGTGTATAGACACTTAAATCTAAGATTTTTCAAAATGTGGAGCTAACGGTCTGTGCACTCAGCGGGTTATTTATTACTTCAGAAGAAAAACTTCAAAGAATATAAAAAACATTCTTTTAGGAATAGATATTGGTGTTCTTTTTGTTAAAATATTTTGTAATTCTGTACTGGCAAATACAGTTGAAGCCCTCTAAGTCGAAAAGCCCTCTAAGACGAAAAGCCCTCTAACTCGAATACATTTTATGGACTCTTGTTCTATTTTCAATTCCTCGATTTCGATTTTTTCTTTGCAAAAACATAAGCAAAAAATATCCGCTCGCAAATTGTATCAAGCACGCAACTTGTATTGCATGCTCTGACTCTCTCAATTTGGCACTGGACGACATTTCATTTCATTCTGATTGTTTAGTGCAAACACGTCGGAGAAAAAAAGGGCATCTGATTGCCCTTAATATTGTTTGCCTATGCAAGAAAGAAAGAGAATGTTCGGAGCAAGAATAAGGATTTGCATGGTGACCTACACGGCAAACATCGAACCCAAAGAACATGAGAAAATCGAAACTATTCGCCAAGGGTTCTCGAAGCACAATCATGTTGGGCGAACACAATTGTCGTCTAGGGCCACATAATCGTCGTCTACACACAAATGAGCTATACTGTGACCCGCAAAAGTATAATTTTTGATTGACTAATTTTGGGCTAGGAACTTTTTTTTTTCCTTGTCTTTTTCTCCTTAAGAAGACAATAAGCCTTCCTAATTTGATCGTCCCAGAAAAAAATACCACTTTTGCGAACCGCAAAAGTATTCGTAATTTTTTGAGGTCACCCGATAAAACAAGTACGATAGCTTTGGTGCCAAAAAACTATGATGGCTTTTGTAGTGGGACGAAAAACAAGCATTTTTGACTATGAGCGGTTGGTCTATCTCGTCTTGTTTAGGAGGTAGGAGCAATTCTAACGAAAAATCAATCAACATGAATAAAAAACTATAAAAAAAAAACAACAGCAATGAAGTACTATAGCAGTTTTGAGTATAGCAGTTTTACTTTAGTTACACATCCAAGTTGAATTATACATGTCCAAAGTTTCTGAAAAAATCGTATGCAAACTGAAAATTTAAATTTAATTTTTAATTTTAAAGACTCAATCCAAACTTACAACCTTAAGTAACTTTACCAGTGTTTTCTTTTTTACATTTATACTCTAATTTTGATATCCCGTAAAAATTCGACATAGAGGGCTTCGACTGTAGCTTGATTTAACCTTTCTATTGCTACTGCCGGAAATCCACTCTAAGTCTAATTTATTTGGATAGGCGTACTACGTCGATTGAAAATAATGAAACAATTTACATCAATGACAACTTTTGACCTTGCTTAGACGATATTCTATATGAAACATGGTTTTAACAATTCCATTTTTTTAAATTTTATTCTTCCGATTTATGTCGATAAGGAAGTCTCTCCGAAAAAGATCAGGCGCTTCTTCAAATTATAAACTTTTCAACTTTGACGAGGTAGGTGTAGGACAAGGAGTACCAACTTGAAAAAATGTGATTTAACTTGGGTTCTGTCAAGTCCAATAAGGAACTGAGAGCTGACAACGATTTTCTGTCAAAACTCTTTTTTGAGAGGCTAGTATCGAACAATGTTGGCCCATTGTGCCAAAGTTTTGAATTCTATTCATCGATCAACGACGCTCCAGGGGGTAGGGCCGTCTCTTACCACAATTTGCATGATATTCAACTCCAGAATACATCAAAGTGATGGACTAATCAAATCAAAGAACCGGAAAAATCAACCGATCGCAACCAAAGATTAGAGAGCCCAGTTAACACCTCTCACTAGATCTCCCCCCAATGTCTCGGGTATAGCTTCATAAAAAACCAACCTACCGTTCAATTAACTGGAAAAAAAGCAATGTATCTACGGATCTATGTCTTACCATCGCATCGAATATGCATTTCAATACGTCCATCTTGCCGTGAATCTGATTCGCACTTTCTAAAAAGAAAATTCCTCGGCTAATTAAATTTGTGAGTTTTTTTTTTGTGTTATGCTGTGTTGTTGTTTTTTTATTTTTACTTTATTATTATTTCGATTTTGTATTATTTTCTGTATTTTTCGCGTTTCGCTTACCTCTTTCATCGCATTTCTTTGCAGAAAATCCATGGACGAGATGGGAGCCGCACAGTCATCGGTGAATGCGCGGTAAGTGCTAATGGTGTACCGACGATTTCTTTTGCCGCATGAATTAGTTACCATATTTTAAGTCTTCTGTCAGTCTGTCCATCGTACCGTCGTTTCGTCTGTTCGGCCGGCAGCGAACAACAAGGAACAACAATACCAATATATAGCTAATTGGGTTTGTTAATTATTAGTATCATCATCGTTTTTTTTTTTTGTTACGATTGTTGTTTCTGTGTTGAACAAAACTCGCCATCGACTTTAGCTTCAACGTTGACGTCGAATTCTGTGACATTCAGTGTGTAGTCGGCACAGCGCAACATCGCCGAGTGCACTGAATTAATTAAATCAGAATAGTAATTCAAAGTATCTCAAGTTCAGTGGAAAACCCGGTTATTAATTATATTAATCTCAGTGCTGGCGCATTGGCAATTCAGCCAGGACAGGAGTGGAACGCCGCGCCGGACGACGCACAATTAATTGAGATCAGAGAAGGTGGGGACGTCGGAACTCATTTGCCATCCGGGGCAGCAGTCAGCAGGACAGGAGTGTAGCCTCATCTCTGAGATACTTGCATTGGCTGAACGACAAATTAGATGGCTGCCAATGCCAGCGTGCAGATATTTTTATTTCCCATATTGCGACTGACTTCGTGCCGCTGACAGGAAGGTGCCAGAATATTAATTAATATTTTGCTGCAGTGCTCTCTGCAGTGCGGGTACTCCGTCCTCTCTGTTCTCGTGGTCAAACAATAATTACCCCATCTCCCCCCGTTCCGTCGGGGATATCGGCGCGTATAGGATGGCGGAATGCTTAACTGGACACTGGAATTCGGTTTCCACATTCATTGGTAATTTAATGGCGGGGATTTAAATGGTTTGCTCGAATACTCGAACGGTTTTTGTTTTTTTTTTTTCTCTCTCTTTTTTGTCTGCTGCTGTTGGTACTGCGAAGGGAACGAATGTCCTCCTTCGAGTGGTGGTTGTGACTTTGATTATGGTTTTCATCGGAAATGAGGTTTGTAATTTTCAAGCTACCTCGTACATGATAATGAGGCGAGTGGCGGTTGCGATGATGATGATTTTGGCCAGGATGCGAGAGCTTGAGGAAGACGAGGAGAGAGCGGGAGTCTGCAATGTATGCGGTAGACTAATTTTCCAAAGTCCAATAGGGATCTTAACCTGTTGAGGTCATAATACTTACGTGGGTTTGTGGCGGAATCATTTCAATGATAATTAGTTCTATTACTTTCGCGAGAAGTCTCAAGTTAATACTTTCAATTAAGATTTTAACCCTTTCAACCCGATTGGGACAATGCATCTAATTATACCAGTTTCGAGTCAAAAGGATTCATTTTAATCATTTGCAACTATTTTTTTTCAACCGTTGCACAGTGGCGCCTTTTTGACTTTTTTGGTTGCAAAAATCGTAGCTAAACTAATGATTCGTTTTGCGTTTGATTCGATTGCGTTTGACACGAGTCTTGATCAAGTAATGCCTCCAATTCTGCATCTTCGAAAACCTTCTCTTTACCACCGCCATGTCCGTCTTTGACGTCAAAATCACCGATCTAGAAGCATTGAAACCATTCTCGGCACGTTCTTTCACTATTAGCGGCCTCACCACAGGTATTTGAGAGCATTTGACGAGCCGCAGATTTTTTCATATTAAAGCAGAAAATTAAAACCTCCCGCAAATGACGAGAATTTGGCTCGTAAGCTGACATTTATAACGAGCAGAGATATCTTTTGAAAATGTATACAAACTAGTTTCCAATCATTTAGTGAAAAATCATTGAAAATAAGTAGTATCTACAGTAAACTCACAATAATTCGAATTTCTTGGGACTAGGAAAACACTTTGAATTACAGACGTTTACGAATTACGGAGATTTTAAAAGAAAAATATTGCTCACTTTCGTCGCACACGCATTTCAACTAAAGGGTGATTTTTTAAAAGCTATAGGAAAGTTTTTCAAAAAAAAAACACATAAAATTCAGAAAAATGCATGAAATCTTTATTTGAATCGATAGTACGGTTCATATAATTTAATTTTTGAAGATTATTTCATGCAAATGTTGACCTTGACTGCGCCTCAAATGGTCCATCCGCTTAGTCCAATTTTGGCATACTCTTTCCAACATTTCGGCCGGTATCTCTCGAATAAATGCTTCAATGTTGTCTTCCAATGCGTCAATTGAAGCGGGCTTGTCTGTTAGACATGAGCTTTAAAAAAAAATAGTCTAAAGGCGTTAAATCGCACGGTCTAGGCTGCCAATTGACCGGTCCCGAATGTGAAATAAAATGTTCACCGAACTCGCCTCTCAATAAGTCCATTGTTGCGCGTGTTGTGTGGCATGTGGCACCGTCTTGTTGAAACCACATGTCATGCAAGTTAAGCTCTTGCATTTTGGGCAAAAAAAAGTTGGATATCATCTCACGGTAGCCCTCACCATTCACAGTTACGTTACGATTCGCATCATCTTTGAAGAAGTACGGTACCAGCCCATAAACCGCATCAAACTGTGACTTTTTTTGGATGCATTGGTAACTCTTGCAATGCTTCTGGCTGATATTCACTCCAAAATCTACAATTCTGCTTATTTACGTACCCATTGAGCCAAAAATGAGCTTCGTCGCTGAACACAATTTTTCGGTAAAAAAGTGGATCTTCGGCCAACTTTCCAAGAGCCCATTCACCAAAAATTTTACGTTGCGGTAGGTCGTTCGGCTTCAATTCTTAAATTATAGACCAAACTGAAGATTTTTGACAGTGAAACAAAACACGAAACGTGCGTCAGCTGTTTAAACCAGTGTTGCCAAAAATATATTAGTTAAAAAATCACCCTTTAGGTACCCATAAACTGAGCCTCCACTGCTTAATGTTCGGGACAAGATTGGACTTGGGACTCAGTTCATCATTTATCTTTGTCCGCACTTCGACTTCAGAATAAATTAAACGTGTTTGATCACATTTGAAAAAAAGTGTTGCATTTCAATAAAGTGTCCTGCAAACTTTTGCATTTTCTAAAGGAGTACGTACCGTTTGTATATTTTCGTATGATGGAAATGTACGAGAAGTTACCGAAAGCAATTGTCTATCTGATTCAAGATTTGGCGGTTATGGCTTGTTTTTCATAATAACTTCGGCTGGTCGGCAAAATCTGCAATTCTAGGCATTGGATTATCTTTTTTTGATACGAACTTTCTTTCTACATGTCTACAACTCTTTAACTCCAAAGACATTATGATGGCCAGCAATTGTCAAACATTTGAAACTTTTTACTTCAAACTACAACTGCAACTCAAGAGTTAATAAAAACATCTCATCAACATCTCCACCAAACTCAGTCGACACAAAACGACACTTGTTCTACAGGAAATTTCTTCCCTGAACCGCAGGCACGAGAGGAAACCATAAAAATCATAGAGAAAGCAATAAAAGTGACTGTGGAAGTGATAAACCGAGGGAATAACATAATCATCCCTCCATCCGCTCTTCTCTATTGGTTTTCTCTTCTGGTCGAATTGCATCTCTCCACCTCAAGGAAGCCACACACTCATTTCGAGGGAAGATCTCGGCCATGTTATCACAACCACCGAATCAAACCATAAGTTTCCCAATGATGTACGATATGAGTCTTTCCGCTGCAGCAAGAAAGCAGCAAAGAAACAAAGCGTCAACAAGCAGCAGCCTGCAGGACGCACTGGACGCGTCGGACATGTCGTAAATATCAAGATTTTCGGGCCAAGCTGACAGTCAGCAGGTACGAATGACACCCGCTCGGACTTCGGTGCGGTGTGGTTATACAGAAATCCACAGTGTCCACTCGACCACTTGGCTCACGGAAATGAAATGACAGTGTAACCGAACGGACGATCACCGCGACGGAGACGGAATTATAAGTGGAGGCAGAATTATGAGGCGCAGTCAGTGGCAGCAATAAAACTGATGTCCGTGCATAAGCGATAAATAATTTTCCGTTGGTTGTTTTTTGTTCCAAGGCTGACTGGCATGCGTTGACAGCAGTTTATTACCCGTCTGGTGACAGGAGCTAATGAGTAAGTGTTTGGGGCGAGGAGGCTTCCTGGGGGCGGATTGCAGACGCGTCTTGGGCAGTCTTAGGCGGCACCTGACCACACGGCGACGTGATCACCCACCCGCTTTCTATTTTAATTGTCCAATTCGAAGCACTCGTTCGTTAATATTCAATTCATCGCAACAGATTTTGAAAATTAAATAAATTAGGTACGGTCCGCGTTATGGTTATCTCCGGGAATGCCCAGTGCTGGGTGAGTCTTTTCGAGAGTGTTTTCAAATTCTTCTCAGCCACGGGCGATATGCATGTGAACGACAATAAATTAGGAGTCAAGCAATCAGCATATTTGGGTGGATCGATTGGGAGACGATGACAGTAATCGATTTGGAAAAAAACAAAAAATGAATCTAAATTTCTGGTGAAGTGCTGTGGCGCATGTGATTCGAACGACGCAATAGAGTTCGATTGGAGTAGAAATGTCGGGCTGTGTCCGGAGAAAAAAAAAAAATTCAGAGCAAAAAAGAAAACACAACCTGTGGCCGGAAGTTCTGAAGTTGTTTGGATGGTGTCGTCTTTTAGTTACTAAACTTTGAAAAATCTGCTTATTTCCTCGCGGCTTAAATCTTTTTACCCGGGCTCCCTCCTACCTCTATCATATCTCATAATGACATCGTCAGACCACACACATCTTTATTCATCCGCCGGAATCTGAGAGAGATTGGCTATGAAGCTTTGATACATCCACCACACAGCCTAGGCTTTACTCCTTCAGAAAGTTTCCATCTCTCTAGAACTATTTTAGTTTTAAATTCCACACAGACCTGCGAAAGGAACGGATCAGTTTTTCGCTCAGAAATCCCAGAAGTTCTGCACAGATGGAAAAATAGCTTTACCCCAAACAATTACAAGAAATATTGATCAAAACGACACATATTTGCTTCCATAAAGGTCATTCCAAGTATAAGAAAAATTGATTCATTTTTGCTTATTTTATTACCAAACTTTTTCGAACACTTAGTGTTTTTCTTAGGCCAAATCCTTGGTAGCTGGTGCCGCAATTGGAGGTTAATTATGTAACTTATTACTGATTAATAAAGTTATAATAATATGTTATAACAGTAATAATATTTTCCTAAATAAAGGATTTTCCAATAAAGACTTGACAACTTTTCTTTTTTTAAATAAAACGCAAGCCATTTGAGATATTTAAAAAACTTTATTATCGGCTTGAAGTACAATCAAAACATTTATAAATGGAACTCGACTTCGTGCATATGGCCACCGTGGGCAAGTTTGTTGCGGTCGATTCGTTAGACCCAATTTTCGATGACTCGGCCACACACTTTGACTGAAACGGCCGCTATTTCGCGTTCAATGATGCCTCTGAGCTCTTCCAACATCGTCGACTTGTTGGCACAAACCAATGACTTAACGTAGTCGCAAAGAAAATAGTCTAGAGGCATTAAATGGGACGAACGAGGCGGCAAATCAACTGGCCCTTTCTTGAAATAACACGCTCATCAAACTTACTCTTCAATTTATTCGGTTGTAACGTGTGCTGTGTGGCTTCTGGCACCATCCTGTTGAAACAACATGTAGTCGAAGTCCATATCTTCCAATTCAAGCGAAAAATGATCGGTAATCATGGCGCGATAGCGCTGGTCATTCGCAGTAACATGACGACCTTTATCGTTGACGAAAAAAATATGGCCCAAAAACGCCGCCGGCGTGCAAACCGCACAAAGCAGTTATTCTTTGCGGATGAACTGGTGATTCTTGAAGCACATGTGTATTTTCACCTGACTAATAACTCATAGTTTACTTATTGACGAATCCATTGAGCTAAAAATGAGCTTCGTCTCATAAGATGATTTTGTGATGAAATTCATCATCTTGGCGCATGATCCGAAGCCCAATCGGAGAACGTATGTCGCTTCAAATCGTACCAAAAATTGCAACGAAAATTCTTAAAGCCCCAAAAACTTCAAAGTGACTTCAATGATTGCAATACCAATCTAAAGACTTCCTCATTTCAAACTTCATAAAATTTTATTAAACAGTAGAATCGTGTTACAGAGTAGTATAATTCTTATGTAGAGACTAGAAGTACAATGAATGCTTTGCAACTTGCATTCAATTGATTTACAATCAAAAGATTAAAGATTGCTCCAGTGAAGACTTCAAAAAGAATGAGAAATTTCAGTGCCGAAGTTTTAGTAAAATGAAATGAATTGAATGAATCACAAATCATGAAATTCTTTCCAACAATTCAAAAAAAGAACACCAAATATATTTCACGGCCCCACCTTCAGCGAACGACTGACAATTCTCCTGGTGTAATCTCTGTCATGAAAAGCTTTCGCAATTCGCCGTTCGGAACCGGCATTAAACAGTAGGTCCCCTCCACATGTGTCAAAATTATAACGCGTGGAGGCGCGAAAAGCTAGGTTCTTGCTCTCAGCGGGCTGCTACACCACCCAATCTAATTCAGAAATCGCATTTGCAACAGATTGCTGTCTTTTACAAGCATGTCCACATAGGCCTACATATTTTTAGCGGAGGGTTGGTTACTTTTCCCTTATGTTCATAAGACCATTTATTCATACATTTTCTACTGGCTTGTAGAATTGGACTAGGTAGTCCAAATTGGTTGGTGGTAATGGTTAAATGCCCTGCCTTCTTTCTTCAATGAATTCTCTATAAAATATAGGCCAGCAGACTGCACTTGACAATTCAGAGCCTCGAATTTATTGAGAGAAAGCAATTTCAGCCTCGTAACTACTCTCTGTCGTCCGCTATTAGCACAAATGTCAGTTTGTCATTGAAAGGTGCTTAAATTTCGTCCGATACTGTATGTCCCGCATTTATAAAAAATAGAATTTTGATTCCTAATTGGCTTCGAAAAACATAATTTAATGAGGCTCAATTTTAACATCTTCATAAAATGCTTGCTCATTTCTTGTTCGATTATCAAAAGGAAATCAAACTTTTTTTTGTTGCATTGAATTTTATTTCTGTTGCTTACAAATTCGAGGCGCTTATTTCAAATCTTCAATCTGTTTTTCTTTAGCAGCTCTACTTTTTGAGACAGAATTGTTGTCTTCTCACCAATTTTGAGCGATTTTTTTCAACAGAAAGGTGAAGTTGTCACACAAAATTTGCTGGCTTGTAAGATTTGGATTACTTTTATCAAACCCATCTTTCGACTGTCTCACCTTAGCTCCCACTCTCAGAAACACTTTTATGTGTCTAGGCCAACTTCAGACCTTTGGACCCATCAAACTCACCCACCCAAATGCTTCCCGACGGCGTCATTACCATCGAAACTCCATCGCCTCTAAACTTCCAAACACAACGTCACTCCACGTCACGTCAGAAGCGATTTCTTCTCCCTCCAATTCAATATCCACTCCGAAATAGGTACAACAAAGTCTCGAACAACCGTTAATGTCCTATTTGAAAGAAGAGGAACGTACCGCGTACGCAGTCCCAGCGCGGAATGCAAATAAATCACAAAAACTCCAAATCACCCAGTGTGCCTAAAGCCTATAGCACCGCACCGTACCGCACGAGACGAGACGAAACGAAATGAAATGAAACGAATCCCGAATACAAATCGCCGACATAAATCCATCATGACCACCGACACCACCTACCTGGCTGTGCACAGCTCACAGCTCTCCACGGAGTGGCTGTGGCTGTGGCGTATCTGAGTTGAATAGAAATGTCGATCATCACCTGCTCCACATTTGCGCCTTGGCCTGAGAGGGGGCGGGCTGCTGGCGGCTGACGACTGGCGCTACATCACCATGCGGACATGCATTGCGGCGAACTGGTGACGAGCGACGAACGACGACGGCCCACGGGCGAATATTCGCACGCATCACGTAACGTAACGTTTCATTAGTCTGGCGCGTCGTCGGAAGGTGAATGTGCCCCTCGGTCGGACTGGCAACTTGACCCAGATGTTGAACGCTTGGGGTCTCATTAGAGCACCCACCCCTAGGGCATTCAGCTGTGTGAGAGTGTGTGTGTGTGTGTGTGTTGCATGCAACTAACCCATCACCCTCCCATAAACAGAGACCGGCGGCGTCCAGATGGAACGTGATGGACACGCTGGTTACTCGCAGTGCACGAACGTGATCTCTCAGACCGATTTCATTCATAAATTGACGCGGCAGCGACAGAAGCGGTTGTGGTGACGACGGCGGTCGCAGCAGAGCGGCAGAGCGTTTTGCTGCTGCAAAATTCGTGATTTGCAAGAAGAACAGCGCGTGTACTCACCGCTCGGCCCGTCCGAACATCAGGCGCTCCGTGATGAACGAAAAAACGTGTTTTCTTTATTTTTGTTTTTGTTTCTACTTCCCTTCCCCTTATCACGTGCACGGTAGTGCCCATTTAAACCCTCTAAAATCGGATGGGGCTATTGTCCTCTTTCTACATCATCGACCGACCCAGAGGTACGTGAGCTGCGGGCGGGGGTGCTGATGTGCCGTTGAGAAGCCTCAATTTGTTCGATACCATTGAAAAGTTATTTCTTTGGAATCTATATCCACACTCACACACACACAATCACGTGATATAGGGAAGCTCATTTAAAACGCAAATCTTGTCCTCGTCGGAAAACGTTCCAAGTGTAGTGCTTTATGGAAGTACGTGGCCGCATGTACTCGAGGAATTCGAAATTAATTTTCCACTCTTCGAAGGAGAAGAAGAAGGATGCTCGATGAGTAATTGGAATCCTTTAAGGGCGACGCATTGTTGAACCAACATAAAACTTGGTATGCCTTCGAAACTGATCATGCGCGCAAGTGGTGATGGAGTGCGACACGCGTTGCCATTTCACATTCGGCTGTGGCAGGTCTTGAGCGAAAGTAATGTGACGTTTGATGTATTTTGCTGTCGTGCTGAAATATTTGTTGGAACTGTAGCAAGGACTTTGATAAATTTTAAAGTGCTTAGATGGATGTAGGAGCAGCGTGATTCACTCCATCGGTTCTGTTGCATTCGAATGGATACTTTCCATTGTTGTAGCCAACGTCTGCGAGGAAATTTTGGGGTCCAATTGGACACAATTAATGTACAGCTTTATCAAATTTAATAATCTATGTTCATTTTATGTTAGTTCTTGAAAAAAAAACTACAACTTTCAGAGAAAAGTATTAGAAGAGTTTGAGTTTTAAAAATATAGAAGAAATAAGAAAATAAATTGATCACACCAATATTTTTAGCTAGCTTTTTTTTTAAGTGTCCTGTTTAAGACACAGCACGGGCCAAAGGTACCGAGGGAGAGATGGCTAACAAAGAGCGGAAATCAAAAGCTTTAAGTATCCCTAGTAAATCTTTTAGCCGCTAGCAATGTGATTCTACCAAGCGTTTACTATTCCTACTTTCCAACTGCTTCGAAGTTAATTTGATGAGTGATAATTTTGGTTTAAGGGTTTACTAAGGGTATTAAACCAAAATTCTGGGCTTCTAGGATGACGGTACCAGATTAAGAAATGCCTTGCGCATGTCTGCCAACGTAAAATTATTGCAAACTAGCTTCATTTTAAAAATACTGTATCGTAGTCCTACGATAACGAAGCTAATAAAGACAAGACTTTTTCGCATTTTAAAGTTTCATTTCATTTCATTTTTATTTAATTAATTGTATAAAATTTGTATCTTTTTTAGTACTTAGTAACAGTAATTACAATTACGTTAACTTCAAAATGAAAAACTTAAAACTAAAGTATAATATAGTAAGTTTCTTAAGGGATGGGAATCGAAATTCGGGAAATGAGGTTCATGATTGGTGAGCAGTAGGATGACGTAGGATTGCACTTTTAAAATTTAATGGATTTGAGATCGATCTTATGTGTGGAGGCAAAGAATTCCAAAGTTATTCACATTACTGGAATTTTTTTTAATACTAACTCAACTAGTTGAAACGATTTTTAAATCCATTAAATCCAGTTGCTGTCCCTCTATAACATTCAGCTGCATTTATAACTTGAAGACAAACAAGGGCCTAATATTGCAAGCAAAATGAGTACGAAAAACAAGAGAAACTTGAAAAAAAAAAACGTTCACATTTTAGAAGTCGAAAATTTCTAAAGTTTACGTTATAGAGGTGGCATTGTTAAGTTTTGCTGATTCATTCACATTTAGGATTCATATTTGTCCATATGACGATAGGCTTTTCGCCATCGTTTTGTTGAACTATAAGTCTCTTAGTTAGACATTCAGTTACTGTTTTTACCTTAACTAAGATGAATTCAAAAATTTCTTAGATTTCTTTTTAGTTCGTTCACAGCCAACACAAATTTGATCCCTTCACTAGTCAAACGAATAAATATAAAATTTGCATCAGCAAGTGTTGGGTCATAAGCTGCCACCCTACCCAAGTAAATTATAAATAGGGCGATCTATAAAAAATTTAAAGACAAGCTTTTTTAAAAAATTTAAAGACAAGCTTTTTTAAAAAGCTTAAAATGTTTTAGTTTAAAAAAAAGAATAAAAGGAAAGATTTTAGTCAGCTAGACCATCTGATTCATAGTTTTTTTGGAGTGTTTGTGGAGAAGGTCGCCACATTATGTCTGACCTCAGTAAAAGAAACATCGATATGCTTGAAAAAATTAACCGAAATTGAGAAACATATTAGGTTGTCAAATATCTCCCTTCCGCCTTTTTGTCTTTTGAATTTTCCGGCTATGTACAAAGCGTTACAGAGCTCGTATCTGGAAATACATCATTTGAAAGGTCTTGACATAACCTACAAAATGACGCTATGCATGATTAGTTTGGATACGAGCTTTGTAGCGCTTTTTGGAGCAAAGTCGAAAAATGTAAATAACTAATCTTTTTTCCATTTTATTTTACAAATATATTTTCTTGTCATTTTAAATAGAACAAAAAAAATATTAAATTGAATATACAGTCGAATCCCTCTAAGTCTAATTTTCACGGGACATAAAAATTACTTCCAGTTAGAGGTGGTTCGACTTAGAGAATGGTTTTTATGTGGAAAATTGGGAAGGGGAATGCCAAAATGTTGCGAGTTAGAGGGAAATTCACCTTAAAGGGGGTTCGACTGTATTTGAAAAAGATTATTTTTTCTTTTAGTCCAGTAACTTGAGCCGCCGTGGTTTGTTCTTGCTTAAGTTAACAAGAGTCAACTTTAACTGTAACTGTGTAAGATAGAAGCTTTCAAATTGGATCTATAAGGTCCACGGACACAAATTTCGCTAGACCACGCTGAAATTTCTTGCCTAAGAGGGTAGCATCGATTGTTAGACACGAATTTGTGATTCCAAAACAGCTCGACTGTGCTCTGTCTTACTTGTATTCTACTCCTTTTCGATTTCTTCGCACATAATATTTTGAAATATGTAAAGAAATCTAATTCGACGTCTACCATTTTTCTCTTATTTTTTAAACAAAAGCAGTGCTTATTTAGAAGAAACAAAAAAAAACAAAATCTCGCACATGGCACAGTCTCTGAAAACATCGCAGTTTGCAACTCCAGTTCAGTTTCAAATTCAAAGCCCCTTCTTTTTCCAAATCTCTTAAAACTCAGATAAATGCGCATTTTTCTCGCAAACACCCTCTAATCCCATCGCATACCGATGCTCTCAAACTAATAAAAAATCATTCAGCAACTTTTATCACGCACTCAAAACAAAAAAGAACTACTCTTCACTTTACAATGTAATCCACGATAATCACCGGCTTAGTAATGACACCATATTTATTTTTACCTCAACATAAACAACAACAAACAAAATAAGACGAAAAAAGAAAACTACCAACGGCAACACTGCCCGTAGTAAATAAAACCACCACCACCCCCGCTATAAAGAAAAACAAAAAAAAAACCCTTATTTCTTCCACTTCTTGCATATTTCAGTCACATAGCACCATCACTCACACATAAAACACAAGAAGGAAAAAAGCAAAGCCAAGAAAAAACAACGCCACACACAAAAAACACTACACCATCGACGAACGTGAAGCTATGTGCTCGACACAGCAAAACACAGCAAAAAGCCCAAACAACAACAAACCGTCCTCCCGCGCTATTCACACCAACTCCCGCGAAGCCGCAAAGGAGCGAACGAGACGCCCGATCGCTCCTAATTGTCGCACATGACTTGTTGAGTCGAGGCGTGGTTGAGAGCGCTCTCTCGGAATAACAAAATCTGGGCCTGCCAAGCCAACCACCGCCGCACCACCACTCGCACACACTCTCACGCGCACGCCATTATGTATTCGACGGTGATTCGACAAATCCCCTGGCAGTCACGTCCCGCCCATTTACGAAACCCGAACCCGAGCGGCTTCTGTGCGTGACGCTGCTTAAAATGCCACTGGTGCGCCCAGTACATGACTGGCGCGTCGGTCAGGTTCCAGGCCTCGCACACACAGCCACTGGCCGTCGTTCATTCGTTAGACTCGGTGTGTGTGTGTGGAGAGCGTTGTATACACATCCACCCTTAGACGCTCGACGCTCGTGGCCGCACGGAGCAAACCGCCGAAGTCGACCGGAGCCTTTAGTTTCGTTTGTGACGTGAGTTATTCTGCACGTCCGCAGCAGGAACAGTTCAACAACGACAACGACGATATTATCTCTCTCTCTCCTTCTTTTCGCTGCCGTGCTCGCTCACTCCAGACTCTAGACTGCCAAATAAGAGTGCCCCTTGGCCGGGCTAGAAAGTTGGACGTTTTGTTGCTTTTGGCCGCCTCATTCCGCTGCCGTTACTGCACGGCGAAGGTGGTGCGTTGTGTGTTGTGTGTGTTTTGTGTTTCGTTTCGTTTCGCATTATTGTCGCTACGTGTCGATTGTGTGTGATTGGGTCTGACTGGTGTGTGATGTACTGCCATTGCATGCCGATGGTGTCTTCTTCCTTTTCCGGACGTCAATTGGTGCACACGAGTGAGTGAGCCCTCTCCAGTGACTACGTGCGGTCGCCGTGCTTCGTGTTTTCGTCTGTTTCTTGTGTGCGTGTGCCTGGCCTTTGCCTGTGACTGTGCAGAGACTGGCTTGCTCCTTGCAGTCATTTGTATGTGAAACGCGCTTGCCACCGACGAGGATAGTCTTCACACTCCTACGTGTCCGGGATTTAATTTATTTTTTTTGTTGTGTTACGTCCCGTCACTGAACTCGACCCTCTGATGGAGGGTGTCGTCGGTGCTCGTGTAAAAAACCAACCAAAGGTGAACTGTTGACCATTTACAGAAACGGGAAGAAAGTGTACTTGTGACCATAAAAGTGAACGATGAGTGCCAGTAATTGAGTGTTATTCTTATTTTTGTGCGAAATTATAGCCAACAAACTGTGAACAAAAGAAATTCAAACACTCACATTCACTTCCGGTGTCTAAAAAAAAAATTAATTCAATTCGAAGAAAATAAAAAACAATCCTCGGTCAGCTATGTTACCGTATCAAGCCGTGGCGATGGATTACGCTGGCTATCAGAGGCAGAGTTCGAGCGTTCCGAGTGGGCCTATGGCAATGGGCTCACTGGGAATGGGAGGCTCGCCGTTCACGCACTCCTGGCTGGTGCCGACGCAGGACCTGTGCGCTGTTCCCTACAAACAAATGCCGAACCAGCACCAGAATGCGAATATGCATCCGAATCAGCAGTCACTCGAACCTGGGCATGTTATCAATTTTTTCTTTATTTTATTTTTTATACAACAGAATGGTACCATAAACACAACGCAAATCGAATTAACGTTTCCCATATATTTTAATTGCATAATTTTCTCGTATTCTAATTTTGTGAACGACGCAAACTGAAATAGAACCGACACAGTTCCGAAACCGCGGTATTTTTTTAACGATGTTACTTCTAAACGACTTAAATCCGAACCGCGTAAAGTGAGGCTTTGATGTACTTGCCTCTGACCTTTGAAAGGGAACAGGGTCCTTTTAATTTCTTGTACTTGTGTCCGGCCTTTGAAACTGGGCAGAGACCTTTTCGTGAGTTGTATCGATGGCTTATTGAGAATTTGTTGAAGGTTGTAACTTGTCGTAGAATGTGAAGCATTTGAACGTGTTATTTTGACTCTAGGTTGTTAGAAGAATTCTTCGTCCTTTATACTAACGTCAGAGTTTTATCAAATCAAAAAAATGAAATAAAAAATGAAAAATAAACTCTCTTTTGGAAATTTCGACTGTTGTCATTAAATTTTTAAACGGACGTAAAAAAATCTTTCAAATTGGAATGTCCTTAGACATTTGGGTTGCTTTACAAAAAGGGCATCCAATGAGAATAATTTAGTTCAGTTTCTTTTAACATGTTTGAGTTCAATCTAGGAACGATTCCTAAACCTGTCCTTTTCGATTTATTATTCACTTTTTTATGAGGATAATTCAATTGAATTACTTAAATTGGATAATCATTGTGATTTTCTGTTTCTGTAATAACAAAAAAGTGCTTAGTCAACCAGCCTTGAAGTTTTTGTTCAATTTGCGGTCTAAGCAAAACTACAATTGTGACAGAATTAAATTTGTTGTTGAATTTCAATCATGTATTCGCTTAACTTTAACGCTAGCGGTGGCTTTTTTAATAAAAACACCATAAATCGAAAACATTGCACTGGATCTGTCGAAATTCCCACTTGGTTGCAAAAGAAACACACGATTTTTCACGTTTTATGCATTTGTGCTAAAAATTTACTTGCCTACAGCTATGGACATATAAATGGCATATTTATTAATTTTTTCTTTGTTGTGCTATATTATCGAAAATATTGATATTAAAAAATAAGGGTTTGGGTTTTTTCAGAGGTTTATACTTCATCTTTAATAACAATGCAAACTTAAGTGTTGTTTCATTAATAAAAAAATAAAATTGTTAAAATGTCGAAAAAGGCATTGCAATGAGCTGGACTACAAATGGCACAAACTGGAAACAAGAGAAAAAATCGTGTTTAAACTGCATTTGTTGATTTTTGGTGTATACAAACATATAAATAATTAATATTTTATGGTATAGCCTCCGTTTTTGAAAATAGCTTTACACCTGCGACTCATACTATCCACGAGTTTTTGGCATTTTTCTGTGGGTATACCATACCATGCTTTCTGTGTGGTAGACCAAAGATCGTCCATATTTTTGTATCTTTTTTTTTGTGATTTCAATTTCATTCCACAAGTTTTCTTAAAGTTTAAAATTAGAGCTCTGGACTGGTCAATCCAAAACGTCAATCTTCTTCGTGTGACATCAAGTTTTTATTTCTTTGGGGCAGTTTTTGTGATCATTGTCCTGCAACTTAATTGGCATGAAATCGAAGGTATATGGTTCCATATGGCTTTTCAAATTATCCAAATATTTAAATTTGTCCATTTTTCCATTGATTTTTAGGGTCTCGTCCGAAAGAAATAACGAAACCCTTATGGAATCACTTCGATGTCTGTCTATCTGTCTGCCTGCCTGTCTGTCTATCGCCTTTTCATTCTAGCACAAAGTTCGCATATTTTAGTTGATCTTTATAAAGTCTAATAAGATTTACCTTCACGCATCGAAGCGCCATAATATTTCACTTGCAACTTCACACATAAATTTCCAACTGACTTTGATTCAAAGAATAATATTTTATCTCAACAATACATCGGCGCCTTAAACTCGAATTGGTTACAAAAAGAATTTTGAGAATTTCCTAAAATACTTATCATAATTTTTATCGTTGTCAAAATCACATTGTACAGTTAAAGGACATGACATAAATTTCATGATGTGACAAAACATCTCCACCTTGCTGCCGGACAATATCAACAACTTTTTTTTTTTTTTTTCATCTGAGCATTGCAGATGTACCTGCGGGTCAATTGTCCTCACAGATTTAGTTGATTTGTTTTTTTTCTGGACATTTGGACACTTGCCGTATTACAGATACAGTTATATTAGTTGCCAAAAAAAGGTTGGAAGAAAAGGACATTTACAATTTCATTTCAAAATACAGATTGGCCAGATTGGTAATGCAGGAAAAAAATGTGTTGCAGTGTAGTTTGAGCGTTTCAGTTGTTAGATTTTTAAGTTTTTTTTTTGAAAAAAGGTATTTTGAAAAGTTTACTTTCGAAATATGAGCCGTGCAGTGCACAAATCGATTGATTGTATGAAACAAAAAAAGAAATGCAATGAAAAAATTTGCATTCGCCTCTGAAATACAATAATAATAAATTGTCATTTAATGATGTTATTGTTTATTATTCAAAAAAGTCATGCTAAATATAAAAAGCCAGTGAGCGACTCATACAAGAAACTGACACCTCAATTTTTTCTTCATTCATTTTTTTCCTTTTCTTTTCTCATTTTAAATTTGGGTTCTTCTAATTCAGTAAATAATTTAATTGTCATTATTGTAGGCTTGAAAAACTTTATAATTCAAATTGAAATCACATTTTCTATATCACAATCTCGACACAAATCGGGACACAAAAATCTCTTCTTCTTAGCCAACTGCGAAATAATGCTATTCTTAATTTCACAATGCTAAAGTAAGCAATTATAGTAACGACTTTTAAAAGGAAATTAAGATAAATCTGTGGCTACAAAGAAGAATCACTAAAGTCCCTTTTTTTAGACGTTCAAAAAAAGGAAATATGGAGCTTAAGTTCTTTCTAAAAACTCAAGTGAAAATCAGGAGCTGCCAAAAATTGTATCGAATAAGCGTATTCATTTAATTTCCCTTCAAATTTAGTATAAAAATATTTTTGACTGAAAGATTTGCAATTTTGTCTTTACTTAACCTAAGCGGTTGTCGCTTGAGACAACACAAATTTACTTTGTTGTGTTTCTCAAAACTTGCCTATAAGAGATTAGATTCCCTAGTAAACCCTAAGTACTTGAAACGAAATTTAAAAAAAAAATATTTTAAATATTGTAAACCAATTTTTTTTTCGATTTTTGCAGATCAGTGTCGTTATTTCTTTGATAGTCATTGTGATCTTGTTTCTGTAATAGCAAAGAAGTGCTTAGTCGACCTTGTTTTCAATTTTTTGTTTAATTTGCCGACAACATTTTCATTGATTCTTTATGCAATTTATTTAAACTTTATTGGAAGCTTGCTTAATGGAAGCATATTTACAATTCAATTATAAACTACTCCTCCTTTACGGCCACTCTAAGCTAAACGAACTTAACATAATATAACGTAAAACTAAAAAAAGAGACTAAGACAAAAAAATGAGGTACCAGAAATATGCAGTCCCTAAACTTTAATTATGACAGCATCATGTTTTTTTAAAAACCAACCATGTTGAATAAAGACGTGAGTTTAATGTTCCTTTCAATTTGAATTCTATAGATTATGCGACAAGTGAGACTAAAGTTGTGTGTGCTTTGTATTATGTATATTTAAGTGAACAAATGGCTTGAAATATTGACTTGAAATGTGACCTTCAAGTGTTGAAATCATTTACAAAAGTTTAGTGTTTTCTACTTTGATTCACAGTGAATTGATTGAAAAGTTCAACTGGTAGTCAAAACATGAAAGTCGCAAAAGTGTTGACAATATTTTTGGAAGAAAAACATCAATGATTGATTAATTGAGACGAATTTCTTTCGAATTTATGTCAAATCTAGAATATTCCAATCAAAGCTATCGTATTTTGGTTGAATTCAATTTCAATTGTACTCAAGACAGGATTGAGTTTAGCATATTGACGCAAATCAGTGCGTCAATCTCAATCTACAATATACAGAATTAAAATTTAATGCATTTACGAATCAATATTTCTAGAAATGAGATAAATAATTTATTTCATTTAATGAAAGACAATACAAAAATGCATGAACTTCTACTTTAAAGCATCAAGTAGACACAAATTCCGATGAAATTTACTGTCAAATAAAACTTGAAGTCCGAACTCAGGTGTTAACAGAGAAAAGGAGTTGAAAATTATTGAAATTATTTACCTCTCCAGATTCGTGTATATATTCCAATTAATTTTCCAAGTCGATGTCCAGCTCTATACGAGGACTAAGCAATTTTTGACGAACAGTTTGCTGCAGAAGATTTCTTATAAACCCAAAGCTTGGATCTACGTACGAGTCGAAAACGAGATGCTTAAGAAATGTTTTGTTTTTTTCAAAGGTTACTGCCCCTCATCGCATAAAGTAGCTATTTGGTATTCACACAAAATACAATAATAAATATAAACACAAAATATAAGAAGTGTAAAGAAAATGTAATAAATGTCCGCAGGACATTAAGCAACAACAAATGGGGGCATTAATGACCCAACTACTGTCAAAAAAAAACCTGTATATAATGTTTACATTTTGAATAAAAAATGCAATTGTAAAATAGGTATACGCCTAGACGCGCTAATTAAACCTTTCTTTAATTTCCTTAATCTGTACAACGTACAAAACTTAAAATAATCCTTTTTCTTAAAAACGTGATTAACAGTAGCAATTGATTCCATTAACCCTTTCATGACTGCACTTAATTACAAACGCACGAAAAATATATTTTTTACCTTCACCAAAAACGTAATAAAAGAAAATCGAATATTCTTATTGCACTAGGTGAAATCTAATGCGGAAATAAATGGACTGAAATTGGGTCTTAAATGGAACTTAAGACACTTTTGTTGGAATTTCGTCAATATTTTGAGTTTCCAGAAGATGAAACTCGTGTTGTACTTGAACAACACCGGGCCCGAAAGGGTTAAAACCTCTTACAGGTCTACGAAAGTCAATGTGAGAGACATACAAAAAACGCTAATGAACATTAAATTAAATTTCTTGTTCCACAAACATGAAAAAGGCGAGATGACTCTTCTCTCAATTGACTTAAAAAACAAAAACACAACTTCTGAAAAAAATGCATAGTCGTTAATGAAAAGACTCAACTCGTCTTCGTCCTTGCGACTGATTAGATGATTTCATATGGCACTGTGCCCAGTGCGGTTGGCAATCACTGCTGCTTCTACGACTCAGTTCCCTCTTCGGCTCTGCCTTAATCCCTGGAAATTCTTGCACAAATTCGCAATCCCAGATCTGAGGTAGAACCAAAAATAAACCGAAAGTCACACGGATGTTGTGCAAAAGATTTTCATCATCATCGGGGATTTTGCATCGCACTTGAGTGACTTTCTTTTGTCGCTTCCTTGATATCTATTCATCTAATATCAACATCCGATAAAACTCTTTGCCCAGATCAAGAGATCATTTGATATTTACTACTGTGGACGCTTTGTTTCGCGTCTCCTAATCTCCCCGGGGGATTGGGTTGTGATGTGACAATCCTGCGGGATTAAGCGCGATTATTTTCCTTGGCAGAAAACTTTCCCCAAAAGAAGGAAAAATCACAAAGAGTGCCTGTTCCTTTTTATTCTTCCTGCCACATGCGATTGACAACGACGACAGCGACACGACCACAACGACAGCGACAACGACTCACCCCAAGTCACGCAAAGGCAGAGGCAACCCTGCCAAATTGGCTTGTAAACACGTAATTATGGGGTTGCCTAACACAATTACTTAAGGGTGGTAATTAGGAGCGATTAGCCTCTGTTCTACATCCGATGTCAACACGGAGTTGCCTTGTGATTGAGTGAGACTGGGTGGGAATGTGTGTTTCCCGGGCCATTCGTCACCTGTCAATTGACAAGCCGAGCCTTTGGAATACATTTCAAAGCTGAGATGAAATAAATTTCATTCAATTCATCCGGCAAAAAGTGCGATAAGATAAATTGAACGAAGCAAATGAAGCGTGAAAGGTACCTTTTTTCAATCACACGTCCCCGGTCTGATGGGGAGATGATTAAACGAATTTTTTTCTGATTCTTTTTTTTTGTCTCGTCGTCGCAATATTGAAAATTTTCGCAGACGTCATTTGTCAACGTGCAGTTTGCAGTGGTGCTCCATTTTGCGGGGAAAATCGATTATCGATCGGTTGTGGAATTGTATGCATACGAAGGGCAATTAAATTTTCCTTCCACTCTGCGTTGACGCGTAGATCACGTTTCGTTTTCGGTTTTTTTTAGACTCCGCTAGAGATACGCATCTCGCGTGGTCCAAAAATGAAGCCGTGATTTTTCGGAATCTGGGCACTTTTGGCCCGTGGCAAACGCAAGACCTATTTTAATTACAAAAACAAAACGACCAGAGAGAATTCCCCACATAAAAACAAACCAACGCCGTCAGTCTACGCACACAGATTTCCATATGCCAACGCGAGATACAGATACGATCTGCTTTTGACAGTCTCAAACCGCACCGCGGTCGCGGCAAGAGGCTGGCGGCTGACGGCTTATAGCGTGCAGCAGGCGGATGGACCAGTCGGCAGCGGCGGAACACAGTGGATGGCCATCTTGATAGAGTGTTGAATGTGAACAGTTTATTGCGCTTGATTCAAAGAGCAATGCCGCGCGTCGGATGAATGAAATGACGTTTTGGTCTTGCTTTTGTTTTGGGGATCTCCCGCGTCTCTGCGTCTTTCCAGAGGAGATAAGTCGGTTAATTTGTTACAAGAGTATCTCAGACAGAACGACCGCAACTTTGCCGAGAGGTGGGGGAGCGAGTGCCCAGGTATATTTCGTCATTTCGTCATATCGCATTGTGTATTGTTGGCCTTTTTTTTTTGTCGTTTCGGCGTTTTGACGGAAATAAATTACCAGCAATTACTTATGCGATGATGACATATTTAATGTTATTCTTCCTTTGACAGTTACTGTCATGCTGTTGTTTGCATGGTGGTGATGCAAGGGCACATCTCAGAGCAAGGATTCAAGTTGACGGATGGGTACTATGAAATTTTCCCAGATCATCGGTGAAGGGATAGGATTTTTAAGAGACTTAAATTGCAGCTAAATTGATGTCAATATTTTTTCGGAAGGTTGTTCAATAGCCTTTTTTCTCACCTTGAACGGGCGTTATATCAATAGAAATTTTTGTTTGTTCTACGTCTTATGAATCATTCAGTGGTCATTTTTCAAGTGATCAGTTTAAAGCCTTAACAACAGCTCCAACAGTGGTTCTATCCTGTTCAACATTGGCTCTAAAATTGAAGGTCATTTAATAAAAAAAAAAAGTTTGCTTGACAGCAAGACTAAGAGCTCAAAACAACAAGAGTACGGCAATAAAATAACAAAGAGAAAAAGAGGAAAAAAAAAGAAAAAAGAGATAACATTCTTTTTTTAGAAAAACATAAGAAATTATTGTTATCAGGACAAGCGATTATTTTCTTAATTTTTTGTATAAAAAACTGTCCACATGTGTCAAAATTATAACACGCACAACACAGTAGAGGCGCGAAAAGCTAGGCTCTGGCCGTTCGTGGGCTGTTACGCACCTAATGATGATAAAAACGAAACTCCTTCTTTTGAAGTCGCCAATTTCCTAAAACGAAATTGGACAGATTATACTTTAAATTAAAAAATGTTGTATGGCGGTCGCAAAAATCTGCAAGAAGTGCCATTTTCTGAAAGAAGACATTTCTCAGAATTGGAATATACCTAAATCACATTAAACTCTAAACTCTTGCTCCACTTGAAAATTGAATTAATTTTCTTTAAGTTTAATTTTCGACAGCTGGCTAAATATGCTGAAAGTATTTTAAGCTTTGAATTCATGAATACATGTTTGGATTACTAATAACCAATACTTAACACTACATTTTTTTTTTCATTATTCAGTATTCTTGAACTACAAGTACAATAAGAAAACGAAGAAGTGAAAATAGTTTATACTGTAAAATTAATGGTAGAGATAGAATATTAGTGACATTCGTATTTAAAAAACAAATAGTGTTGAATGCTACATCAAAACGATTTATAAATACTTCTATTTTTTAAAAATTTATTTTAAAGTGATCAATAGATTTAAAATCATTCATTGCACACAAAGACAAGAGAAATACACGAGAAATAATAAGAATAGCAAGATTAAGATTAAGATACATAGTACAGCAAAATTTCAATTTGGTTGTGATCAAACTCAAGAAGCCACTCTTTGATTTTGTTTGGAAAAAGATGAAAGTGTTCTGGCTGCGCGAATCGGATGAGGAAGTAAATTGAAAACTCTACAACTAACAACAGAGTAAAAGACTCTAAAGTGGGTGGTTCGGAATGAAGGTATGCTTACCAGAAGCTCAACATTACTGCGTAGGCTTCGGGCATCAAAGATAGGGCTTTGCAAGTGACCACCTCTCATGAAAAAAATGTTAGACACTTTATAATAATACAGATGTCTAACTGGCAAGATTTTCAGTCGCCGAAAGAGTTCCACACATTACCTGGGTTCGAATCCGGCTGAGGGAAATAGCACCACAGACACTTTTCACGGGCCCACCTCCAGCGAACGACTGACAATCCTCCTGGAGTACTTCTGCCATGGAAAGCTTTCACAATTCGCCGTTCGGAACCGGCATTAAACAGTAGGTCTCCTTCACATGTGTCAAAGTATATCTTGCAGAACACAGTGGAGGCGCGAAGAAGCTAGGCTCTGGCCCTGTATGGGCTGTTACGCCGACTATTTATTTTTATTTTTGAAAGAGTTCCATAGAACAGCTAAATCGCGTGGCACCACAAATTGTTCTTAAAGAGCATTTTTGTAACAGCAACAAAGGCTTGATTTTGGTGCAGTATGCACCGCCCCAACACCCTAATCCATATTGCAGTTTAGAATGAATTAAGGCGAAATATACGCATCATCACCAGACCAGTCAAAAAAGTCCTGAAAAAAGTACTTAGTGATTTCCAGTTTTTATTTACTTCTAAAATATAACGAAATGAGTTTAATAATATTGATTGTAATGCATAAAGATTATCCTTAGCCACAAAAACATTACATTCATTTCAGAGAGAACATTTTACTTGCAATATGAATTCTAAATTAAAATTGCAAGACCAGTCATTTTGACCGGTCTAGTGTGATATGATATGATGAAATGGGGAGTGTCATTAAGCCACTTGTTCAGTGACCTTAAGGAAGAAGATGGGTCTGGTAAATCTAGTGCTAAAAAAAATCTGTCAAAATACGCGCGCCTTACCAAAGGTGAACGAAAAAAAAAACGTTTTTCCATCGCTTATTTGATTGCATTGAACATACAACTTTGGTGCTTAGAAATTGCTTAATGATAAAAAAAACTAAATGGGCACCATTGTTTCTTCCTGTATTAAGAAGCAATTGGGTATATAACTTAATTCGTGCGTTTTATTTATTTATTTATTTTTTTTTTTTTTTCAAAATTCGTTCGTTTGTTTCAGAAAAACATGTACAATAGTATTATTCAAAATATTGCCCATCTAAAGCTATGCCTTTTTCCCATCTTCCTGGCAATTTGTGGGTCTCATCCCAAAAGAACTGCGCTGGCTTGGCAGCCAAGAATGAAGTTTTGCCAAGCTAAGTTTTGATATTCTGCTCTGACGTTAACAGTATTGCAGTGAGGGTGTAGCTTGACGAATTCGACCACTGTGCGGTGGTAGCACTGTAGCAATTTTCATGTGAATGTGAGATGATCACCATCACAATAGAAGTTCACGTGCTCATCATATTCTTGAACTTCTTAGCTTTGACAATCAAGAAGGTTGCTTTAGAGAGTTTGGCCTTTCATTTGGATGACATTTCTTTTGATTCACTCTTACGATTGCTTGGCGGCACTATTAAATGTTATTTTGATTTGTAAATCGTTGTCAGAATGCAGAATTTGCATTGAAAATTTCAAACCTGGAAGCCATTGTCGGGTATAATTATTCGTCAGTAGACAATCTGCTCACTGAAGTTAACTTAAGGCGTGGCAAGAATATATGGAAACAAATTTTAACTTGCAGTGTATCAGTTGCTCTTTAAGACGTTCTACTTCAAAAAATCTATTTACGATGTAGTTCCATTTATTTGCTTTTTAGCTTTACACGTAGAGTTCCTGCTCCTGTTCATCTCATGTGAATGATCTTTTATACTCTCACTATTATTCATACACAATCTTTTCATATTTTTGTTAGCACACCATTAAACATAATTTTGAACTAGAATCATGGTTTTGCTATCGAATTTAGGAACTTCATTTAGCATTTTGTCTTAAAGCTTTTAGCCCTCTGTACTACAACCTAAGTGCGTCTGTTCACTAGAAGCTATTCTAAACTTATACTTTTAATACAGATGCTTATTGCCATAAAACATCACCCTTTCCTTGAAAGTTGTCGCTAGATGTCACTTGGTTGATAACTCCCTTAAAAGGTCCATTCAAAGTGCTATCTCACATATCTCCTCCGTTGCGAGAATTCGAGTGTATACACACGTTCAATGCCATAGCTGGACCATCTATTCGTCCTTCCAAACTGACGAAAGGTATCACATTATCCTTGTTGACCATAATGGGACATTTTCTGTCCACTCAGCGTTCGAAGTAGCATTCCATTTAAAACGAACACACCATCGTCGTCACTTGAAACAACCTCTCTCGGGGATTCGTCATTTTCGTAAATATTTTCATCACTCGTTGGCATTTTCCTCCCCCTCGGATTGGAAGTGAAAGAAATTTGAAATAAACCCTCAGTGACATTGCCAGACGACAAAAGTGTTAACGGATACAAGAACTTGACTCCCTTAAATGTCCTTACGTGTCAGAATGTGTTTTTTTTTTTTCTTTCCTAAATGAAATGAATTTGTTTTCAACTCTTATTGACTTTCTTGTTTTTTTCTTTTCTCTTACAGCATTTTAGAATTACGAAAAGAAAAATCAAGAGATGCAGCCAGATCGAGACGCGGCAAAGAGAATTATGAATTTTATGAATTAGCCAAAATGCTTCCATTACCTGCCGCCATTACTAGCCAGTTGGACAAGGCATCAATAATAAGACTGACAATAAGTTATCTAAAATTAAGAGATTTCTCAAGTCACGGTGATCCGCCATGGACGAGAGATAACTCAACGAATAGTAAGGTTTTGAAAAGTAAGTCCCATTAAAGTGTTTTTTTTTTTAATTAATTTTTTGGTAAGACTATGAGTAAATGAATGGAATATTTTTATAAGAGTTTTAAGAAGTACGAAGTAAGTGATATTTAGTTGAATATTTTCCCTAGTTCGAGTAAACTTTAGACGATTTTCTTTTGTGTTGTTAATCTAATGCTCAAAGAATCTGTTCGGTCGAAAGATGTTTTTAGGGTTTCGTTCTAATGGAAAAATGAAAACGTTTATAAAATTGTTTCGTTGTTTGTCTGTTTGTTTTATTTTTTAAGTAAATATGTTAGAAGTATTTTTTTTAGTAGTTAGAACCATCAACATCAATTTTCAAATGCAATACCAGTTTGTGTAAATAATTTTTAGCGTTCCATAGAAATAAACGGAATCTTTATAGAATCTCTTTGGTGTTTGCTTGTCGACTTTTCTCTTTGAAACCTCGCAGACGTCGGCGTTCTTTGAAGAATTTAGCAGTCTCATTTTTGCAGTTTAAGAATTAGTCATACGAGTATTCGGAAAATCAAAAAAATTATTAAGTATACAAGTCTCCCCATTTTTCCGAAATTCGACTCCTTACTGTAATAAACTGGTTATACATTTATGATTCGTTTTGTGTTTGACACGAGTCTTGATCAAGTAATGCCTCCAATTCTGCATCTTTGAAAACCTTCTCTCTTCCACCGCCATTCGGGTCTTCGACGTCAAAATCATCGTTCGTGAAGCGTTGATGAGCCTCAGCCGCAGATTTATTCAAAAAATTAAAATTAAATGAAGAGAGTTTGGCTCGTAAGCTGACATATTTAATGGAGAATAACTTTATGATGCAGACACAGATCAACTAATATTTCGATGGCGTTATGTTTACAAATACCTAAGCTTACAGTCCAAATATGATAGATATCATATTTGCCAAATAGATCGTAGATATCATAGATCTATTTATTCCGACTACCACTTACCGCTACAGCCATTTATTGCAAAAGGGTGGAAGCAAACTTGTACACCTAATATATTTAAGAGGAAACTCAAAAGTATACCTTATGCGTGATCCTCGACGTCATAGCCAATGTAAGAAAGTTAAAATGTTACCTTTAGAGAGTTGGTGGCTTTAAATGTGCCCCTTCGCCATAAAATCAAAAAAAAAAATCGCATACGAAAATGTTATATGTGCTCTGCACCTGAAAAAAAATCGTGTTCAGAATTTCAATTAATTTGAAGTTTTTCAAAATACCAAAAAGTTTCCTGTCATCTGTCTTATTGAAAAGTATTGCTTGTGTGCGAATCGAGTTCCAGCCCCACTTGAGCATGGTCATTATGTTGCTGGCCCTTTAAAATTTTTTAAGACACTCCTATTCGAAAAGGTATAGCTCAACAACCACAGCACTGTCCACCACCGTCAATCCACCCCCGCCCAATGCATCAATGCAATTGAATTTTCGATCGAGTTCTCCTTAACTGCTCTGGCAAGCGTCCACTTTGAGTGCGACCAAATAAATCAACACTGTGCTACGAGAATCATAAAAATATTGACGACAAAAAAACTCCTTTTATCCCTTAAAAAAAAATTGAACGCCACCATATGTGTGTCCATTTCCGACCTCCCACCAACCAACGCCAACGTGCACTGACGCTGGTAATGTGCGCACTCATATGATTGAGGTCGGTCATAATAATCGTAAAAGTGGGTAATTGAATTAAGGGATGCCCAGCAATGGTTCCTTCTTTTCCACTCTCCATGCCTCAAATGGTTCGGGTCAGCTGAGAAAATATTGTTATTGTTGTGAATTATATTTTCATTTTGCCCGAAGGGTCGACTGTCCATCGGGGACCGCCAGTGTGAAAATATCCGTGGGGCGATTGAATTAACATTAAAACATAACTCACCGTTCGACTTGCAGGGGAGGGTTGCCTGTGGGTTGGGGATTCATTGGATATTAGCGGATTTGAGTGTGGCCGGGTTTGGATATGGAAGAGTGATAAATAAATAAATAAGCCGCAGGCGGTTGTGGCTTTTTCTTTTTGGACTGCAAACAAAAGTTTAATGCTTTTCAATTCGATAAGTAATCACTTGCGTCCATCTGGTGCTGTGACAGATTCTATAGAGTTTCATGTCTACGTCGAACTCTCGAAATGAAAGCGGGCTTACAAAATTATTACCACGAATTTCATATGCCGGTCACGAATGTCGAAATTTCGAAAGCGTCAAATTTATTGGAGCCACTGAAAGTGACTCACGTCAGCCATTTTTGAAATGGCGACCAACTAAATACCAGCGGTCCGTTCGGCCAATACAAGATATATGGCGGCATTCAAAAACAGGCAGACAAAACAACGAAAAAAAAAACTTGGTTTTTCTTTTTTTTATTGTCATTTGCTTTTGCATTTAGGTAGCCACCCATAATTAATTCCGCCGCCATTAAATTCTTTATGACTCCGTGTCGATTCCGTCGTCGTCGATGATGAGATTTCTCCGAATTAATTTTTTTTTGTGTACGACAAAAATATTTGAAGTGAAAAAGAAAAATCCGTTTGGTAGGTGTGTACCTACAGTTGGATTCCTTTTAATTTTTCGACAATCGAAAGAAGCCAAAGCCAGGCGATTGATATGCAAATGGGGGTCTTGTCGCATATGTAGGCATTTCCATTTCCTCCGTTGAAGAGAACACAGCATAATGTAGCTGATAGAAGCCATTTTCGAGCACGTCCGCTGCTTCTCACCTCACCGTCATACGTTCAATGTACTCTGTTCTCGGCGAGGCATAAGGGACAATGTGGGTCGTCTTTTCTAGAGGTACCGACTGCACTTCTAGGGAAGATAAACATTTTTCTGTCTCTTTGAAAGTCAAATAAGAAAAAAAAAAAAGGAATACATGGGCATTCAGTTGGACGGGGGGACCAACTGTCACCGCTTCTCCAAATGCGCGACATTTTCTTCTTTTTTTTTTACATATTTAATATACATTATTCCATTTATTTATTTATCTCCTTTTTTCGGTTTCGGTGTATGTGTGTGTTTGTTGTTTTCCCTCCCTATTTTGCTTTGTGGGTTGGTGAAGCATTCCGTCGGACACTGGTGGAATTTTAAATAGCTGCTTTACTGTATTTGCCTGGCTCTGTGTACACATTCTATCGGCCATTTTGGTTTCTATTTAAACACACAAAACCAACTCACTTATACGAAATTAAATTCAATCTTTTTACATTTTATATACTGAATTCTCCTTTTTAATAAAGTCTCTTAGCAGTTGTTTTGTCGTTTTTTTGTTTTTTTTTTTTTGACAATGACTAACGGTGGAGTTTTCGAGTAATGAAGGTCTTTGGATCGATTTGTGTGCGTGGTGGCAACAATTTGCATAGGATATTGAAAATTAAGTGAAGGCCTGATGTTATGCCTCAAACATAAATTTTCGTTGAATTTATTTTTCTTGGAATTTTTAATGGACAATGGCATCAGCATTAATGTTGGGAATTTTTGTTTTTGACTCATAGCAGGGGGCAACCTTCAAAGTTTTCGATTTATAGTCAAAACGAGAGTAGTTAACCCTCAAACTACTTTGTGTGTTTTTTGTTCTTATATTCAAAAGTGTTTTCCTGCCGTTTTTCAGGCGCAGCAGTGCGACGTAGTCCTGCAGTTGAACTCTTTGAACAGCATCAAGGCACCCACATACTTCAGGTATGAATCTCAAACTCTCCCTCAACTCAGTTTTCCTCAAACTTTTCTTGATCCCACAGTCATTAGATGGCTTTGCATTGGCCGTCGCTGCTGATGGAAGGTTCTTGTACATATCGGAAACAGTGTCCATATACTTGGGCTTGTCGCAGGTGGAGATGACCGGAAGCAGTATATTCGACTACATTCATCAGGGTGATCATGCTGAAATTGCCGAGCAACTTGGATTGAGTTTGACCAGTGCACAGGGCAGCAGTAATGGCGGTGGATTAGCGTCTCCGTCGTCGGGTGCGTCTGACGAGGGCGGTGGCAATCATGGAACAAACAATCCTGATGGTGAGTTTTTTTGACGAGAAAATCTTTTAAAGGGGACTATAAGTCGATGTTTCTTTGACAGTTTCCGCCCAGATGTGCATCAACTCGACGACGTTGTACAAAGGATTCGAACGATCGTTTTGTGTGCGAATGAAATCGACGCTGACAAAACGTGGGTGCCACTTTAAGTCTTCTGGTTACAGGGTGAGTAAAAGTCAACAGAAAAGTGCTTGTTTTTTTTCCTTAGAGAAAGATGTAAGAGTTTGTAGGTCAGTCGTGTTAAGTAGGTGCTAAGAACGATTGCATGCAAATTTGAAAATACTGCCGGACTTTAACTACTATGGATTGCAATCGATTGTTGCGGTATTTGGATTCATTTGAATTTTGTTAAACATGTCCGATTAAATGAAAAGGTTAAGGGTTGGTTGAGTGAGCACTCAACCTAGATCACTAGAAATACTTATTACAAAATTTTCCTCAATAAGCTTGAACAAAGCAAGTTACTTTGAAGAAAAAAAAACACTTAAAGAAAAAATTAGAATTACGGAAAAACCTCAAACATATAATGTTGGCTATAAGCAACAAAGGGTATGAAAGTTTTAAAGCTTTTCTTTACTCTAATTCGAGCATTTTGTTGGAGTATTTGGATAGGCCAACGTGTTGCGCCTTTCTATTTCAAATTCATCGCTCTACATGAGTTCAGCATTAGTTGAAGTATTAGAACACTGATGTACATACATTTTTTTTGTCATGAAGTAAAGAATTTAATAAAAATTATTCAGACATTTTATCCTAACTTTGCATCTTGTATTTTAGCGATAAATTGACTCTCAACCGATATTTAAAAGTCAACTTGACTCTTTTAGCGCCAGTTTATCAGATCAACTTTCAGACTTTGTTTCAAGCACCGACTTGGAGGCATAGCATGTTAAGAGAGGAACTCATATACCAGGTTTTTTGGATACTGCTCCCACTTTCAGGTTTTTTTTTTTATCAAAGAACGTGCTTATCAGTTTGTTGTTAAAACTTTCAGTCTTCAGAACACGAACAAGTCGACTTAATCTCTTTTTTGTACGATAATGCTAAAAACAGTTCATGTACACCTAAGCCTCGTTGTGTGTAGTTAATTGGGGCCAAAAAATCGAATTAACGACACGAGCACAATAGCTTTGGGGCTAAAATGACAATTAAAATTCTTTTTTTTTTTTATTGTGAAAACTGCGTTTGCAAGCGAATTTTTCAAAAACTATTAACACAATTAAAAAGGGTTTAAATGCAGGATTAAAGACCAGTCTGCCTTTTAAACTGTTAGACAATTTCCTTGTAAGTGTGGCCATTGTTTTTTAAAAATTTCTTTTTTCATGTTCTTTAATTTTTTTTAAAATTGCCTCTAGCTCCTAAACGGGACGAGATAGACTCCCCCTCTCATAGTAAAGAGTGTTTTTGACCCCTCTACAAAAGCCCATCATAATTTTTTGGCGCCAAAGTTTTCGTACCACGACAAGCGTGGCTGGTGTATACGACTGAAATCAAACTAAGAAGCCTTGAAAAAAAAGTCTTGAATGCAATTTTATAGAAGGAAAATGATCCATTTTCCCATCGATGTTTGTTTATTCCGTTGAAATCACCACAGTGATTATTTTTATTTTTTTTTTTTGGTTTGAAAGTGAACTTAAAATGTTTACAATCAATTAAGAGAATTCATTCAATGAATTAGGATAATTACAAATGTGTTACTTGCACAATCAAATTGCTTGTCTGCAGGACTAGTTTCACTTACACTAAAGTGGTTTGAAAGTAAGCTTACAGCATTAAAAATAACTTTACTTAGCTTCGAATTGGCATGAATCCTGAAGTTTGATCTAGAAATGCGCATGCTTCGTTCTACTTTGGCTCGATCACTGAATTTAAAAGTAGATCTTGCAATTTCACATCCTCATCGCACAAAAAATCGATTGTTGAAAAAATCCAAACTGGTTAAAGTCCGTGCTTCACCTTTCAACCGCTTGTGTGAACACAATTTTTTTTACTTTCTTTTGGTTTGATTATTTCCACATAAAAGAAATACAAAAAAAAAACAAAATCGCAAAAGCAAAACAACTAATTTAGTGTCGTACACCTATTGTACCCCTATATTATCTACAGGCAGGCGATGTATCTGATAAGGGTTACGCCAACGGTGGTAAATTTGGTAAAACATCGGCTTCCAATTATTCGGTACGTATCAATAAAATCAGTATCCGTATTACCGAACTCATATCTCAAAACAAAAAAAAAGCAGAAAACAGAAAACATACTAATCCCAAAGTCTCCAAGACAAAAAAATCATTTCGATGTGACACGGCACCACCCACCCTTAAAAAAAAAAAAAAATAAGTTGTTGTTATAAAAAATAAGATATTTATCAACCCCCAGCCTTTTCAAACCCCATCATCCGAATCGAAATGATTTTTTGTGTTAAAATTTTACTTTGCACGCGTGTGTGTGTGGTTTCTTTGTGAGTTTTACTTATGTTCTTTATTTTCTTTTTGTTCTCTTTCGTTTGAAAACTAAAAAAAACAAATTGACAAAACTTAGCTAATACAATAATTATGAGTAAATTTTTACAGATCTCTGAACTGATTTATTGATCAGTATCGAATACTTTGCTCGCTATTTTTTACAAAAAAAAAAATAATTAAAGCAGGCTGTAGATACTATCTATGTAGTAGTTTTGCATATACGCCAATGTACTGATGGTCATGAGGGGTGGTTTTTCATTTAATTTCTTGTTTGTTGTTTAATTTCAGGTTGTTCTGCTGTTGTGTAAATTGAGGCCGCAATATACTTTCTCGCACACGAGAAAACCTCAACCGCCTCTGTTGGGAATGGTCGCATTGGCGATAGCTCTACCCCCGCCATCCGTGCACGAGATTCGATTGGAGTGCGATATGTTTGTGACAAGGATCAACTTTGACTTTCGAATAGCGCACTGTGAGCCAAGGTGAGTTTTTGTTTTTTTTTTTTACTGGATTTCAAGGGATTTGATTTTCTTTAAGTTGACAGTTTAAATATTTCCCAAAAAGTCTGTAAACGGATTTCCCAAAAAAGTCTGTAAAAGAATTTATATTTGGTTTTTATACGTAACCAAATCATTTCGAAACCCTTATTTATATTTATTTGTTTATTTTATAAGAATGCATCTAAATTAAAATTTGCATAAGAAACAAACATAACAGCCACATTGCATGGACAACTTTATTGATACAGTGGTACTTAAAGTATGCGTACTGGTTAACTAACTATAAACCAAGTTCATACTTTCCTCTTAATCCTTTTATTTTACCTCACCTGATTTCAGCCTCGAAAAAAATATTTCTTTGCACTTCATTGAATATTAATAAAGGATCCTGAATTAAATAGACTAAAACATATTTTAGCTGTACATAGTAGTGTCGGTTCTGCTTAGTTGTGGAGCTTTGCTATAGTTTAGACTGAGTTTTAGAAATTTTGTAGATTGATTGCTTTGCTTAATGATTCAGTTTTTTAGGAGCTAGTTTTATCTGTATCATTAAATCCATTGAGGGAAAAGGCCCTATAAATGGTATCTGAGCTGCTTTTTTCGCTAGCATGTCCGCCTTCTTGTTCTTGGCATCCAAATAAGCTCAACATTTTTGTTTTCTGAAGGAAATTTAACGATTTTTGCGATATAACCCTACTACATGCACCAATTTCTTATGAATAGCTTTGTTATTTTGGCTGCAGTAATTCCTAATTACGAAAAAAAAATAAAAAAAAAAATACATAAATAAAAACAACATAAAAACACATAAAGCTAACTGCCAAACTGACTACAAACTGTCCAAATTGGTTGACAATGCTTGACGACTGCAAATCGTTAATGTGAACGCTCGAAACTACAAATCGGCAGACTTGTAGTCAGAAAGTTCGACTTGTAGTTGAGTGCGAACACTTGTCGTCCAACTTCGTAATATTTTTAATTTTCCTTTGTGATCTCGATGGCTGAGCATCTTAGCGGAACAGAAAAAAAGTCGTCGAGCATAGAAAAAAAATGTTAACTGGGGTTTTCTGTACTGAAAATGTCAAGCATATAGTTAATGTAGTGAACGCTAAGGCAAATTTGGTTGTCAAGCAAATCGTACAGCTTCTAGTCAGGTGTGAGTCAGGTAGCGGTTGCAAATTTTTAGTAGTTAATGTTAAAATATCAAAAACTATAAATATCTGCTCTTGCAGTAAAAGGTTAAAGTTGAATTTCGGAGACATTAGATCACTTACGTTCTCAAATTATGTAAATTTTTTGAGGATTTCTAGTCCGAACGAGGTTCCTTCTTTTATAGCGTTTAGTTGTTTGCAAAGCGATGGATTGCTTAACAGCCTCAGCTTTTATACCAGTGTTCCATCGTAGGGGCTCTCGAATATTTTCCGTCACTGCAGTTGGAGTCGTTCTTATTGCTGCATTGGTATATTTTGTTAAATTTGTTAATGGTTCTTTTTCTATTGCCAGCTTTTGTTATCCTTTTCCTTTTTTTGACACCTAGACAAATGAACCATCATCTACTCCAATAAGGCTTTATTTTGAGTGTTAATGCGTGAGAATATTTTGATAGGCAGGCCCATAAACGGAAGATTAGAAAAAAAAAGTCTTTGAAGTCGATTTTAGTGCATGAATGGCATAAAACTCCAGCAGAATCAACTAAAAAATTTAGCTAAATATTTAATTAAAATTAATTTACAATGCTTGTATTTAATAACAGCATTTTCCCAGTTTAACATTTACATTATTGGGTGGCTTGAAGCGTTAGCAACAAAGTGTGCAAATACTTTTGTTCATGTAAAATGCGCTGCAGGGGGTTACTTTGATTTTCCAAAAATACGTTTTGTTGTATCACACAAAAGTTTGCAAAAATTAAAAGTCTATATTGCGTTAAATAAAAGTGCAAAAAAAAGAATCCCCTTTTTTCTCGATTCCGGATGGTTTCTTTCAGAAATCATTGCTGTGCTAATTTTGTTCGGCACTGTATATTTGTTGCTGTATTTGACTATTAATTGTTTTTGCTAGATATTTTGTAAGAGTTTCCCAAAAGGATTGTATTGAAAGCTCAACTTCATGAAAAACCAAGGTATCTTTCCAGTAAATTATTTCTTTAACAAAGTTTCTACAATGAAATGTAAACTTGAATTCAATTTGATTGAAATTTCAAAAGATATGTGCACAAGGGATGATAAACTTGTTATGTTATTATTTTGAGCAGAAAATTGAGACTAGTAGCATTCTTTGCAAGAAGATTTACTCCTACTTGAAACTATGGTTCACAATCGTTGAATGATTTCGCATACTTAAGGATAAATATGGTCTAATGCCATATTATTTTGAAGTTAAGGCTAAGATGGATGAATAAATTAGAGCTCCTCCAAATTAAAAAAAAACTCAACAATAAATACAATAAATTAGATTTAACGCAGGCTTGGAGCAATAATGCTAAAAATGTTGGCCATTTGTTAGAAAAAGATTGATATAGGATTTTTTGTCAGCTGAACACTGCTCGTCAATAACTATTATTTGTTTTGATCAGACAACAATTTCAACCAAGCCATGTTTACATTTTGTTGTTAATTAACCTTTTTAACCTAAATTATGAACACAGATAGATTCTCTTTCCTTTGCAAAACAAAGTTATTCAAAAATCTAAATTGCTTAGTAGACCTTGAAACTAAACAAAAAAAAATATCAAATTGTACAATTTAGCTCGTCCTCTGTTTCATTTATTATTCTCGATTTTGCCATCATTCACACAATTCTAGAGAGATTTTTGTTTGGCACAGAAAAATATACTTTCTAGTCATAAGAAATATCGTTTTTAGGTCCAAAACTCTCAATAGTTTGTAGTAAAAAAGTGTCATCATTCAGACAGAAATCCCTTAGCCTCTGAAACTCAAATCTGAAGTCCCTGAGAGAATAGAGCAGTGACACAAATCGATCAAAGTCACTTACGAAACAAGTCCTCTGCTTAATCCCACTGTGTCATAACTGGGAGTGTTTATTATCATCCGATTTGCATTTTTTTTTTCTGTTCCAAATCACATCTTCTCGTTCATCCCTTCCCTGTTGACAAAAAAGACTCCATTGCCTCTGGTGCCCCATTCCATATCTTTTATTAAAATCTCCAGCACTAACTCCAGAAAAATATGCCACATGTCCCTGCAGTCTCGCAGTCTGACTGTCTCTTGACCCAATTTTGCCCCACCTCCTTCACCAGAACATCCCGAGCAGTGTTCATTTGTGGTTTAAAAATTCCCAAAACGTAAATTTGTGGTTGTGTCGTGATCTGAATAAAAAAAAATTCCATCCCTTAAATTCATTGAATATTGAAGATTCCTTCCGTCCCTTAAACAGTCTCTTCACTTATTTACAGGGTGTCAGATCTGCTGGATTACACCCCCGACGAGTTGGTTGGAAAGAATCTTTACAGTCTAGTGCATGGCGAGGATGCCAACAAAATGCGAAAGAGCCATATGGATTGTAAGTTTACAGAAATGTAAGTCTCCGAAGTGGGTCTAGAAACGATTTTCTCGTCTTTGCAGTGATAGAGAAGGGACAGGTCCTAACCGCTTACTATAGAATGATGAACAAGACCGGCGGATACACTTGGTTGCAAACATGTGCCACGGTTGTTTGTAGTACAAAAAATGCCGATGAACAAAACATCATTTGTGTTAACTACGTCATAAGGTAAGTGATTTACTTCACGTCATGACTGTTCCATCTGATTAAGATTCTTTTCTCCTGCAGCTGTCGAGAGAATGAAAATCTTATTCTGGACTGTTGTCAACTGGAGCCCAGTGTGGATGCTGTTAAGCATGAGGAGTCCGGCACGGACAAGGGTGCAGGTTCTCCTGGAGCCGATCCATTCACCGAAGGTCACCCGGGGTCTGCTTCTGAGGCAAAGACCTCCTCACCCAAGACTGACAACGAGAGTCATCATCGAACCAGAGCACGCAGCAGCACATCGAACGTCAACAACGCAGCAATGTCAATGGCCAAAGACGGTGCAGTCACTAGCACAGCCACATCCTTAGAAGAGTCAGCTGCGGCTGCGCTGGTCAGCAACACTGTCAGCACAGTGCCGTCGAAACGAGGCCAGAAGCGAAAAATCAAAGTCGAGGAGGAAATCGCAGCCAACAACGAACCGGCCAAGTCTTCGCCTGACCACCGAGAAACTCCGCGCAGCCGCCATCCATCTGTCATCGAGGAACACGCAGAGACCTCTGTCAAAGACCTAGAGAACGCCATGTCAAAGCATTTGCCGTCGCCGGGTGGCAGTGGCGCAACCACTGACTTCAGTGCAGACGCGCTGCTGAAGCAGCAGCAGCAACAACAACAGCAGCAGCAGCAGGAGAAGAGCAGCACGATTCAGTGGATCGGTACGCCTCACTACCAGCAACCGGCTCCAATGCCCGCCACAGCGCTCCTCCGGCAGCTGTACGCCAACAGAGAGAGCGTCATACGAGCCACAGCTCGCCAGACGCCCACGGGCGTCTTCTACAGTGATAACCAAGGCGGCCCTCTGCCCACACCGCCCGGAAGCGAGTCGTCCTACGACAACCAGTATCTCCTGCACGGACACGCGCCTCAGAAGTCCGCCGATGCGTTCACGAACCTCGTCTCGACCTACGGCGGCTACCACAGTTCCATAGATTACCACAACGCCATGACGCCACCGAGCTCGGTTTCTCCCCGGGACTCGAACAACCTCAACGGAAAGAACTCGGCGCACGCCTCGAACGGCGGCTACGAGTACGCCGATCCGCTCCGCGGCGGTCAGTACTCAACGCCAACGAGCACAGACTCCGGCTCAGCTCCCGCTCTACCACTCAAACCCCAGCCATACTCGGCGGCAGCAGCCGCCATGCATCACCACGCCGCGAACACCATCGACGCAGCCTCAGCCTACGGCAACCTCGAACAACCGCAATATTTCTCCCCCCACTCGGGCTTCCACTTGTACCACAAAGGGGCACCCTCCACCGGGTGGTACACAACCCCATCGTAGACTGTAGATACTAGAAGTGCTTGCAGCTAGGCGACGACCTGAACTTCAGCATAACTCCGGCCACAAATCCTCCCCGTCTACCCTAATGAGGGTGATTATTCACTTAGCTCAGTGCAAAAATGTCACACGAGCTGTCAGAGTTTGACAACTAATTCAATAAACGTCAAACTGAGCCATCAAGGTGTCTGACTTCCGAAAAAAAGAAAACTATTTCTCCAGTGAATTTCTTCCCCCAGTGCGAAGCCAAACGGTGCCCACACCGACATCGTCTAGCATCAACACACACACAATTGTATAAAGGACTCCAAGCAGAAGTTGTACATAGCAAAAGTATCAAATGAAATAAACTTAGTTTTACTACAACTTAAAATTAAATCTAAACAAAACAAAAGCGAGAAAAGAAAAACTCAAAAACTTGTTAAAAACATTCAATGTTGTTAAATTATTTTTAAGTGCATTCCTGCAAAAACAATAAGGTGAACAAGAAAAGAAAAAAAAAACAAAAATCTACTCTCTACTAACACAAATACTCAAACTAATTATTCAAATACTCAAAAAAAAAAATCAGATGTGAAGCAACTAATTTTGTTTATTTTTTATTTCTTAGATTAAAACTAAACATGAACAGATTAAAGATAGAATCAAAAAAAAAATAAGACTTAGATAGTGTGCCAATAAAACAAACAATTTCCAGTTTCTCTCTTTCTCTCATTCTCAATCTCCTGTCTGTTTCCATGTCCCTCTGTATTTATTGTGTTTAATTTATTTAATTTTTTTTAATTTATGTATAAACTGATAAAAACTAAAAAAGAAAACATATCACTGTACATGACAGCTAAAATAGTTTTAGTTTGTTTGTTCTTTTCACGATATTAACCGTCACAATTCAAGAATGAGTAAAAAGGATTTCTTCTATTTTTAATGTAAAGTAAAATACCTATAAGTGCAACTGGGATATTTTTTTTGTGTTAAAGTTTTACTTTTGTTAAATTTAGAATAATTTTTAATTGAATTTTAAAGTTTTTTTTTTAATTATACATCAAAATTTGTTAATCCGTGATGCTTTAATATTTTTTTTTGTTTTAAATTACTTATTAGGTAATAGTTATATTTAATGAGTAAGTTTTTACTATAAAAAAAAGAAGAAAATCGCTATAAAGAAAAACAGTTCGCTATACTTTGGTAGCTAAACTATAACTTTAATAATAAAATTGAAATTAAAATCATTCAATCAATGTTTTTATTGTCTACTTTTCTTACTGGGTTTGGAGTGGTGTGAGCAGCTTGGATTTTCTTGCACGGGGTCGTTCTTAGATCATGCGATCGAATCCTCAAAGTCTTTTCGCAGTTCCTTTTATTTCAGACAACTTTGTCTTAATGCGGCTTGCCTCAGTCTTTTTTGGGCTGTGAACGTTTAGAAAAATGTCAACGTAAGGCAGCGCAAATGGTGGCCAAAAATTGACAGCCAGGGCGATGCGTTTGGTGTGATTGGCAGTAGATTAGTCTCGTGTTTTTCTTTTCAAATTCAGATAGTTATGGGTCGAATAAAAAGAACAAAACTATCAGTTCGAGATGTAAGGCATCTCACACGAACAGTGAGCGATTCAACAAAAAATTTAAGATACTGCAAATTTGAACAAAGCCACAAGGTATCGAAAATTGCAGTTGGTGCGGGCAGGATATTAGGGTCAGAATACTTAAACTCAAAACTCAATGCGCGATATTTTTTTATAAAAAAGGGTTGTTTGCATTGATTTGTATGATATGTGCTACGCTGCGTAGTGTAGGGTTAACCCTGACTCAAGCCTTAATGCGAAACACAAAAAATAGTTCGCTCATAATAACCTGAGTCGTACAATAATTGGAAAAAGGTAAGTAAAAAATTAGTGTGGAATAAACCCACAGACAGACTACCACCTTGTTGTTTGAAAAGAAATTAAATTTTGATGGTCTAGATGAGTGCCAGTGTTGTTGAAAATACTTATGATCTTATATACTTATATACATGAAACAAATGCTTTCTAGATTATTGCTTCTAGATTATTTTTAACAAATTTCCTTTAAATTTGAAGTGTTGGTTGATTCAAGCTTTTTTGAATCAAGAACTGCGATTGATTTGCGAATTATACGAAAAGCGAAAATATGCGAAAAATAAAAGAAAATGCGAGACGATGTTCTCGGTTAGAAGTGATTCGAAAGAATGTTCTTTTGTTTTATTTCAAAGGCAAAAGAAATTGCAACCGCGTGTGGGTAGCGGTGCATGCAAATAAAAAATATACAATATTTCCAATGTTGGTATGGCAAATTGCGTGATTATAAAAATATGCTCGTATGATCTCAAAAAAAATTACATTTGGTAAATAAACGATAAATAGAATTTCGGAGTAATGAACAGTAGTGAGCAAAGTTATTGTTACATGTTACTGGTATTTTTCAATTGGTAATTATGCAATTTTGAACATGAAGCTTAACATTTTTATTTTATTTAAGTTCCCTACTTTTTAAGAACAAATCATAGCCTTCTGACTTAACGACAGAAACTGCATTTTTTAGGGTGGCTATAGTATAGTATTGAGGCGAAGTGTGTAAGGTGCTACTCTACTCCAAGACCTAAACCCGCTGTTTTTATGGCAGTTTATCCTTTCGTTGTGCTGGAATGATTTATAGTGAAGATCATTGAATTACATATTTTTAAAACACACCTCCAGACCAGCGCTGTTTGCAGTGTAAGGTCGTCATTGACCTGAAGGATTGCCAGGGGTCCCGAAAGGCGCAGGACAGTCCCGGAAAATGACTTTTGTTTCGAAAGCGTCCCAAGGGAAAATTTTGTCGCGTAAAATGAATAAATGTCCCGCTTGTGACGCCCAAATGGTCGAAAATGCTATTAAGTTAAAAGTATTTCAACAGCATTAACATGTTTTTAAAATTAAATATATATGTATATTAGGTTGTCAAATATCTCCCTTCCGCCTTTTTGTCTTTTGAATTTTCAGGCTATGTACAAAGCGCTACAGAGCTTGAGATTGAGAGCTCAGATTTTGGTTTTTACTTCATAAAATCTAAAATGATTGTACTTTCTTAAATAAATTCTAAATGAAATTAAATGAGTGCTTATTCAATACAATTTTAGCTACTTCCTGATATTCACCCGAGTTTTCAGAAAAATCTTAAGGTTAATGAGGTTTTGTTTTCGTTTTCTCCTCACGTTTTTTTCCTGTTTTCATTCATTTGAAATTATTCAGTAGTAAGGTCAATCATAGATCATATCTCTGTATCATAAATTGTAAATTGTGCGATAACACCATGTAGATTTAAACAATCGGTAAAATTAAAAAAAAAATACTTAGACAGTTATTTCTTGTGACCACAGAAATAAACTTAAAAGGGGCAAATTGTTTAGGTTTTCTTCAATTTACGAAGTTTTTTTTTCAGGGGTTCAGGTTTCAGGGGTTTCCGAATTATGGAGGTTCGAATTATCGAGAGCTCGATGTGTTATGTTTATGTCATATTTTGAAGAGTCCACAAAGAAATGGACAGAAAATGTCAGTTTATGGAGAATTTTTTACGACGGCAGTTATATACGCGTTTATGAAAAGCGCTGGAAAACTCTATTAATCGTAATAATTTTTTTTCTATTTCTGTCTTGGTAAGAGAGAAGGAGAATGTGTACTACCTTCATACGGACCGCCCCGTACCTAATTTTGCTTAGATCAGAAATTAGAAACAAGTGTTGAATATTTGATACGCGAATTCTTTAAGCGTGAATTCTTATCAAACTCTGAGTTACTAAAGCAATTTTAGATGTCTGCAACACCAGATGTTAGTAACTCTTGCTTGTATGTGTAATTGTAGTTCAAATTGTGTTAAAAATTAAAAAAAAGAATCTCCTATTTCTCGAGTTCTGTGTGGATCAGTCAAATGAGCCAAAGTATAGCCTGTGCAAGCAAATCCAAAATGCCTACCAACATGGATTATATTTTCGTTCCACCTCCATGAAATATTTATCGCTTCCAATAACAACTTGTTAAAAAGCCCTCCACTTGACAGAAGCTACATAAAAACATTATCACCACCCCCCTTAAAAGGAAAAAGTAAAAAATAAAATCAAAAAAACAAGTAACACCATTTATTGAGATCCTTCTCCCCCACGCTAGCCGCATTCTTCTTCATAAAAACGCGAGAAAACAAAAAAAACATCAAAAGGGATTAAAAGTCTCCCAACAGCAATAAACACAAGGAGGCTAACAAAGATTATGCTAACAAATGCTTATGCAAATGAGTAAAAAATTGCTGCAGCCATTTACGTTGACACCACCTTCAAGGAGCGCCCTCAACGACATCTCGTCGAGACTTCTATGATTAATTATCACGCACAAGGACTTACTTTTTTTGAGAAAATTTATTTTAATAGCTCCCTTGGCGGAAATCCGTCCCGCTCCGAGGAATGAATCTAAAATCTCTAAATAAATCTTCTTCCAAGGTGTTAGATATTTTAAGGTACCTTTGTTTATTCCTACACATAAATCGAAGGACACGTAGCACTGAGCTTTCGTAATGTGTTTAATTTTGAATGGAAAAAAAATGAGAAAACATATTTGATATTCCTGACAGGATTGCAAAAGTCTTCCTAGACAGAAGGACACCATCGTGGTGATGATTAATTGAGGTCATCATTGATATGGAAGGCTTTTGGCTTCACATGTGTGCTGCAATAATGGTTCTTGGTGTCCATCGCATTTTCAGGAGAAAATGTAAAATAATGACCGGATTGACCGCAACAAATGTTGCAGATTGGATTTTTATGTTTGTTTTATGGAAATCGCTTCATCGAATGTCACTTTGCTACCGTGCGTTCGGACAGATTAAATAATAAAAAAATAAATTTGATGCATGTGGTGGTTGATGGACGAGGCCATGAGGGGACACAGAAAAAATCCAAAAAACAGTCAGGAGATACAAATGTCTTCCTTTTCGGGTAATCTGGGATTTATTGATGATATGACTGTCATTTGTCAGACTTGATCGGTTGGAAGAGTTTGAGACTGACGTTTTTTGTGGTTGTGTTAGTTTTGAGGAAATTTTCTCTCAAAAATGCTGCAAAATATGCTTTTATATTGCTTTCGTGTGAAACTCCTTCGCATTCATAAAATACCAGCTTCCCCCAATAACTGCAAGCTCGATAATCCTAGCTTCATCAAATTCAGGATCACAGGAAAAGATGATGAAGCAAAAGGATGACAGAGGGGATATCGCTAGTGTCTTAATGAACCAATGCCAGGACTTCCACCCTCTCATTGGTGCTGACGTCTAAATTAAATGTAATCATGATTTACAGCATGAAAGAATTTCTCATCAGGGCACAAGACTTCCCCACATATGTGAATCTCAATCTCCCAACCATCCAGGACTCGAAGGACTGTGTGTATTGTGTATCAGCAGAACAATGTCAAAGGAAATTAACAAAACTCGCACAAGTCCTGAATTTTAATGAACACAAGTCGCCGTCCATCGATGTGTTTGCATTTGCGGTCGTAAGTAATCCTTGGATATTTATACGACATTTTAAATTGAATTAAGGACATCATAGCGTGCTCCTGCCGCTCACCATCTCACTGGCGCACTGAGCTTCAATTCATTGTTAATTGTTTCGATTTGTATTTATTTAGGTGAGCATTGTGATGAGCTCTTAACTTTAAGGTTGTCCTTCGCGGCACTCGTTCGAGTGATGCCAATTTGCTTATGCAAATTTTTTCATCCACCGTGATCCCAGCGTAATTTATTTTAATCAATCCGGGGGCGGAAGTATATACACTTGCAATTAGCGGAGTTGTACCTACTCGTGGATGCGAAATCGAACTTTAAGAAGCCATTTTTTTTTCGTGGGATTCAATAGTTAAAGACGTACAGGACAGAGAGAAGGAAGACTGCTTCCTTTTGAAGATTTATTTAACAAATATACTTGGATTACGCCACGTCACAGCAGTGGGGTGGCATGCGAGGGAAGAAAACAAGTAATATGATTTATAGATGACATCTTGGCGTTTTCCCGTTTCCCTGTTGAATTCTTTTCTTGTGTGGCCGGGATGTCCTTTTGGAATATTAGTTCGGATATAGCATATTTTCACATATGGGAGAGGGTAATAAATTCGGGGGTGTGATTACGTTATTTGACATGACGTGTGGGGTGGGGTAGCATTTCACGTAAGTGAACACTGTCCTGTCCTCTGCACCCAGGAGTTAATTTTGTGGAAGTGGTACAGAATAGCAATTAGTTGGTGCATGATACCAGCGCGGAGGAATTGAATGGTGTTAAAAGGGGCTTAATAAGTCGTTAATGAAAGTGATATTTTTCTTTTTCTAATCGAAGAATGTAAGTTTACTTAAAAGATTATTACAATTTTATACCCATAGCTCGTGCACGATGTTTAAGCGAAGTCTATACCTAAAAAGAAGAACTAGAAATTTTAAATGTATTTCAAGCTAAGTTTATTTATAAAGCTAGATCTATTATGCCAATAAGTGAATGAGTTGTTTCAATGTGTCTAGAGCTAAAAAAAACGATCATAAAGGGTGGGCCATCAGTGATTCCTTTTTAAATTAAAGGTTATTTTGACACTGACAACTGTTTTCCTCTCGAAGTCTTGACAGAATTATAGTAACATACCTCCGTGAAATGAAATGGATCACTTTACGCTTTAACAACCTTGTGAAATATTGAAAACTTGGTCTTGGTAATGTCAATTTGAATTGAGCTGCGATTTGACCTCTTTCGACTTTTTCCGAACTGTAGCTGCAACCGAAGCAGCTACCTGAACGAAATTGTGATTCTTTATTATGGCGATGATCTTACTCATTAAACCATAGTACATGGAAAAGATTTAATTTCATTTATTTTATTACATTTTTAAAAAGAAACTTGTATTTGGTCCACTCTGTATATAAAGGATGCAGTGACGAAGACTAAGTTGCTGCTGCCACGGCTTTTGTTACCTCATTTTTCATTATAATTTTTTTATTTCAAGACACATTAAAACAACTTATTCATTTATTAGCAATATACGAGGTCTGTTCAAAAAATAAGATGACATTTTTTTCAAAAAATATTTCTTTTCTTTATCAATTTTATTGTGTCCCCCTCAAAGTAGTCACTCTCAGATATAATAGACTTGTGACAGCGTTTTTTCCAATCCTCGAAGCAGTTCTGATATGAACTGTTTGGCATGCCCTCGAGTTCTCTCAGCGATTTGGTTCTACTCAATCGTCGCAAAACGCCATCCTTTCATGGGTCTCTTCAATCTTGGGAACAGGAAAAAGTTGCAGGGGGGCAAATCTTGTAAATACGGTGGCTGAGGCATGATTACGGTGTTGTTTTTGGCAACAGCCTTTTTGGTCAAAATTCAGCAATTTTGGAAAGAACTTCGCTGCCACACGCTTTATGATCAAAATTTTCAAAAAAAAATTTATAGCATGAGCCAACCGATATGCCGACATCTTCAGCAACTTCTCTAATAGTGATTCGACGATTCTCCATAACAATTTTCTTCACTTTCATCGGTTGTTGATGTGCTGGGGCGTTCACGACGAGCGTCGTCATTCACATCTTCTCGACCATCTTTGAAAAGCTTGTACCACTTGAAAACATTGACTCAGAGTCAAAAAAAAATGTGTTTTTGAGCACTTAATTCCATTTTTCACACAAAATTGAATGCAAATTCTTTGATCCATTTTTTCCATAGCAAGAAATCGCCGAACCGCCGACGAGTGTACCAACATAACAAATCTAAAAAAAAAAACGTTAATTGAATGTACGTAGCCCACTAAATTTGAAAACTCACCTTATTTTTTGAACAGACCTCGTAAAGCATATGATTCTAATATGATTCATTGAAAATACAGAAGAACTTCAGTGCAATATGAGTAAATCTTTCAAAAATTAAGTAAGTTATAATATTGAATATTATGAAACATGAAAGACTTGAACTTATATGTATTTTACATTAAAAACTAAACAAAAGTAATGACCTGCACATCACCATTAAAACCAAAAAACTAAGCCAGCTGCAACAAATACAACAGAAACGCGCACCAAATTGAAGGACAAGAACTCGCCTTCCTTCACCTCTCCTTTTCGCAAAAATTACTGTATGCATAAATTATCCTTTTTTTTTGCACACCACCACCACTCAATTGAAGCGAAAGAAAAAGTGTTCCTTCACCAAAGCACTAGAGTAATGTTATTCAATCCAATTTAACCTTGGCCCATTCCAACAACAGCCCGACCCAAGATATCCTTTCGATTCAAAGGATCCACGAACCAGTGGTATGTATTAAATTGAAGAGAAATTTCCTTCAATTCCTGTCAATTTGAGAGACAATCCCTTGGGGATGCATGGTCAAGTGAGTATTGGGCAATGCCAAATAAGATTTTCACACATTGAAAGTAATACACTTCTCTCACTCTCACTCGGGACACGGTTCGTTTTTCGCAATAAAAGAATGCTAAAGTCCTGTCGGCGGGGGTTATTTTTGTTGCCGGAAAATGTTTTTCTTTTGCCTTTTTTTTTTCTAATGCCAACGAAATTCAATAAAGGTCCAGTGTGTTGTGCTCGAATTTCTTTCGACAAGTGAATCCTTTATTGATTTGGGAGTTGCATCATTAGTCAAAAACTATTTGAGAAAGTGAACTTTGAGGCTGCGACTAATTTTTGTGTTGAGTAGGGGAGGTGTGATGTAGAGGGTGATTTATGAATAACATGACCCGTGCAGCTGCAGAGTGTGAAAGTACACAACGTCGTTTCATGTTGACGAAGGGTTTTAATGGAAATCTTAGCCTGTGTCGTCGTAACAGCCAATTGTTTGGATTGTTCACCCGTCTCTGTTTCAAAATTCGAAGAATGAGTGGTCTATTTCAACAACTCACAAGATTCATAATTTGTTACAAAATTTCTGATTAAATTTCTTTACGACGTCTTCGAGTATCAAAAACAGAAATAAGTCAAAACGAGATATTGAACTTTCATGACTCTTAAAATTTTGGGACATTATTTAGATAATCATAAAAAAATTCGTTGAATGAGGGGTCATCCAGGTTGAAAATTTGCACATCTCCTTGTGACTGATTTGTAATCAGTCCTCGTTTGTTGTCCTGAACCAGATTTTGAAATACAGTCGAAGCCCTCTAAGTCGAAAAGCCCTCTAACTCGGGGATACTCTGGCATTTCCTTCAATTTTCCATACAAAATCCATCCTCTAAGTCGGATTGCTTGCCTTTTTAAAATAGAGTCCTTTTTTAAAAGGCTTAATTCTCCAATTTTAAAGACACAATCCACAATTACAAGCTTTTTTAAGTAATTTCCTGTTTTTTCCTTACATGTATACTCTTTTGAATAAAATAAAGGCTTTTAAACAAAAGAAAATATTAATCCCTCTAACTCGAATTTTTCGATAAAGCCCTCTAACTCGAACTAATTTTGAGATCCCGTGAAAATTCGACTTAGAGGGCTTTGACTGTATATGCTTAAAATTTATAGTCTAATGATATTTTATAAAATGCATAAAAAGAGCTCACAATTCTTAAAATATATTTAAGTGAAAATATAAATTAGAAGCACCAACCCAAACATCAATCGTCTTTGATTTCATTCCAAAACTTTTAGCGACACCTTTAAAAAGAATACTTCTCTGCCTTAGTCAGATTACTTAACGCTGCTCCGCCTAAGCACTGTTCACCCACTCCGTTGGTTTACCTTAAATTTTAAACAACAACAACGTATTTAATTTTAACACACAGCAAAGCAACTCCTAATCCTTACCTCTCGCCAAAGACAAACAGTGTATAATTCGCTTATCAAGATTTCCATTTAAAAGTCAATTTCCTCCGAGTACACCAAAAGGATTTGTGGGGTTGAATTTCATTCGCATGACTATCTCCCCCGTCTTAAAGACTCCCCGATAAACCTGGGGGTTCACTCCAGCTGAATATATTAAACAATTATAAAAGCCTCCCAATTTAAGTTCCGTCTTCCTGTCGAGCATTTCAGGTAGTTCAATGCGAATGAAAGGATATTGCACCCCATCACTTGAGCGTACAATTCATTGTTCGATTTCCAATAAACTTCCGAATCAAATCGCACGGTAATAAAAAAAAGTACACTACAATACAAAAAAAGAAAAAGAAAAAAAAATCCAAAATAAAAGGACGAATGGAGATTAAAAAGTGTTTATGGATTTCTTTAAGGACTTTTTTGTGTAACCTGTCACTTTTTTCTTCATTCAAGGGTCGGCTAAGCCGATATCAGGGGTTGTTGGTGTCAAATTGAAAGATCATAAATCTTAGAAGTAAGCTCAAGAATATATGAATTAAGGCTCACCCTCTTTTGCTTTTCATTGCAGAGGATTATTTTCGCCTTGATCTCATTATGAACCTGAATTTAATTGTTTGAAGTTGTTCTGTTTTGTTGTACAACCACCACCCATCCGCAGAAAGTTTTAATGAGTTCGAGATACACTTTTTCTTTTTTTTTTTTTTATCGGAAAGCATCGATTTGTAAGGCAGGAGAACAGAGGCTACAAGAGCCCTAACAGAAAGAACAACAAATCTGTTTTTTATGGTAATTGAAGTTTTTATTGTTTCACCTTTCTGACAAGTTGTTTTTTGTTTTGTTTTTTTCTGGCTTTCGCACTTTGGTTTCGGTTTGTTGTTGTTTAGCATCGTTTTTCATTTTCTAATAAAAAGAAATGACTTTTCAGTCGATTAATCTCCCAAGCGTATTATTGCTTTTTTTTTGAGGAGGAATTTGAGTCAGTGTGGTCTTTTTTTATGCATTGAAAGGAATTCATGAATGGGTCAACGATTTTCACTAACTGGCAGTGCCCTGCTGCAGAGAACACAATCAAAGAAGGTGTAGATGTGAGATCTGTGTGTCCTTTGATTGCTTTAGATTATGACAAGAGAAACCGAAGTAACTACCTAAAGGAAGACGGGTTTTCAGATTTAATAAAATTATTTATATTTTGTGTAAAACTAGATCTTGACTGAGGCTTAAAAGCTATGCCTTTTAGTCATAAATCGATGCAGCTACTGTTCGACAGCATTGGGATTTCGAGAGAATCGTTAAAGAGACATTCTCGGCGTTTAAAGAGAATGCAAAATCAATTCCTCTTAAAGTAAATAACAAAAAGGTAATGGTATGAGATAATTGCTTTGTAGCCATCACGATTAAAACTTGGGCAACTTTACGTAAAGCTGTTAGGAAAAAAGTGAGTTTTCATGGCCGAAACTAGAAATCAACACTTCATAAACATGTGCCTGAGATTTAAATTTATAAAATTTACCAAGATGACATCTGTAACCAGTTTAGCTGATAAGTTTGTTTAGAAGTTAAGAAGTTTTCATGATATGCCATTTGTAACTGGCAATAACCAGTAGGTCTCGTCAATAAATACCAAGAACCTGAAACACTGACAGCACAGCAGTTTCCAGCCATACACATATTGTCATTCCAAAAGAAGTAAGTTTGTAAGGGGACCAGACATTTCTTAAAAGAATTTTATTTCAAAAGTTACATTTTGGTACAATACAATTTTAATTAATGCGTTATTAATTTTAATGGTACAGTAAAACATTTGTAATTCAAGAAAAACAGAATAAGTGAGGTTAAAGCTGGCCAAAGAATTAAAAAAACGGACAGAAAAAAAATCGTGTTAAGAAATCTGGAAAAAATGGTTAGTATTATCTTAGAACACCCTTTGCTTATTAAAACAGAAGAGAGTGTTCGGATTATGCTTTCAACCAGAGCCTGGCTTTCAACCAGAGCCCGGCTATCAACCAGAGCCTGGCTTTTAACTAGAGCCTGGCTTTTAACCAGAGCCCATGCTCTTGATTTATTGGAATAATTCTGTTGCGTTTTTCGACCGTAAAACGTAAAGAATGTAAATCATTAATTTTTCCTCAAAAAACCTTTTCTTTGCTGCCTATGTGGTGTGATTATCGTTGTTATCGTCCTGGCAAAAGTTCGTAACGGGCGTACATTCGAAGCATTGAGGCCCAGTTTTATCTTTTAGTATGTCCTTGTAAATAAGTCTATTCATATTGTCATATCCACATGGGATGCCTAATGCAGCAACTACGCCTTACCAAGAGAATGCACCCCCAATTTCGATGTTTCCTCCCCCATACTTGAACCTTTCAATGGTGTATCTGAGGTCAAGCACCTTATTAGGAGGGCGTCTTACGAACCCTTTCCCATCGAAACCCATCGAGTTAAATATTGATTCGTCACTCCATAATTTGTTTGTTTGTTTTGTATTTCAATATGTTTGTTAGATGCACCATTGAAGCAGTCGTTTCTAATTCTAAATCTGTGTTTCAAAATCACATTCGAATGCCTTCGGAAGAAGAAGTATTCAATACATTACTTAAAACAACGAAAGATCAGTTTATGAGCACAGCACAGATTAGGAGAGTTAGTGTTCTAATATCTTCTCCGAAGCAGAATTTTCGTTTCTTGGCATACCTTTTTGAACACCTTTTGGAAAATCGTTATCTTAATGTTAACTTGTACTTGTACTTTGCGACATTCAAGCTTTTCATTGCATTTCAGTTATTTCGTTTAATAAAAGTGATTCAAGATTCAAGTTAATGCTTCAGCTTTTACAGAAACTCACCGCTTTGTAAAAAAAAATGCTTTGAAAGTAAACCTTTTTGCTTTGATGCTATGACCTGTGACTAGAAGTAATCACAAGCGGTTATTTAATGCTTCCGATGTCTCTCTTCAACTGTAAGCAATTTTAATTAACCGCAAAGTCTATGAACCCATGAACCTAATTACGGTTTATCTAAATTTAACCGCTCCAACAAACCTCCACAAAAATAAAACAACCTAATACATTGTGCCTCATAAAACTAGCCAAAGAAATCCCAAGCGACACCTTCCAAACAGTAGTCAAAATAAAATACCAATCTGCATTCATTACGATAAGGATTTGTAGATTCTAATTTCTTCTAATACCAACTTAACATCTTTTCCGTTCCAGAATTCCATGAGGCTGATAATAAAGCCAAGTCATAAAATCAAATAGTCCTGATCGAATTTCAACCGGAACGAATTTCCTCACTCACTTCGGGAACCCCTTTTTACACTGGCAGAACATTTTTTTTTTTTTTTTGAGAACGTCCTTCATTTTCCTCCACCCAATCGAATGTTTCTATTTACATTTACGAGCTTGTGTCCCATAGTGGAGAGTTTGAAATTGTTCTTAAGGATTTAATAAGACAGGATATTCCCGCATAATTTTTCTATAATCGCTGTTCGCTTGGTCCTTATACGGATCAGAATGAACGAGCTTCTAAATGCTTTTGGTCATTTGAATGTGGATCCCATAAAGATAAGATGCGGTCAAGGCAAAAGCAATTTCGGTTTCATCCTCAATTGACTTTCAATTGTTTTTGGGCGTTTCCCGAATGGCCTTTGGTTATGTGGGGTCATGAGGGTGACACGAGTGGAGTGTGGTTAAGCAGTGTCCAAGTAATATTTAGACTTTTTTTTTTCTTGTATTTGGACAAAATATTGCATATTTCCTACACGGGGTTTTCCTTATGGCAATGATAATAATCAGAATTAATGTAAAGGGATTCGCACACAAATTGTGCGTTTTATTGGTTTTTACCCTTTTTTCCCGATAGCCATCGGAACATATTTTGACCATTTGCAACTTGAACTCAGGGTTGGTTGGATTTTCGAAGGTTGTTTTGTCGGACACATGTGTGTGAAATCTCTGGGTGTTTTGTTTCTTATTTATTATTTGAGTAGGTTTTTCGAAAACATTAAACTTTTACTTTTGAACCACAATGACTTCCTTACAGAGCATAATCAAGAAATCAAATGAGTATTTATCGCTTTTGATTGTCGAGTTAAAGTTGAATTTCATGTTTCTGTATAATAAAGCAGAAGAGAAAGGAAAATTTTGTGGAACAGACCTCAATCGTCAACAGTTTTTCTAAAATCTAGTCCATTTAGGTGACTGCAATCGCGAGCAGACATTTAAAGAAAAGGGAAGAAAGAAAAAAAAGGAAATTGACCAAAATATATTCCTTTGAGTATGAAAATCTCAAATATACGCATTTTATAATGAACGAAATTTTATCACATCCGCAAAGATGTCACATTATGATAGAAGGCGAGCTAGACCCGTCTAACTATGCTGCCGGTTTATTACCTTAGAATCTTGGGCGCTTAAGAGAAAGCCTAAAAATGATTTGAAATACAAAAAATACTTTTAAATTCACGCATCCTCCACCTTTTTCACCCACTGTTTAGTCCTTGCAATCACTCTCAACTTCTTTTCTATCCTGTACCCTTAAATTAGAAGCTCATTCTTTTGAGCATTTTACCAACGCCTACTAAGGAAAAAAATAATACCAGCAATGGTTACAAAAATGCAATTTGCATAATTTTATATTCATTTCATAATGTTCCACTCACACTTTTCCTTCTGCAACACTGTGTAATGACTTTATGCGGTGTCTAACAATGCCTGGGGTTGTCACATAGACAGTCAAACAACTAATGGTTCCTAATTTTCATGGCATGATGCGCCTTCTATTCTTCCACCGACATTATCATCATCCCCGCAGCTGGTCTATCGGCTCTGCTGCGTTGTTAGTCTCATCAAATTGCAATATCTGAATATCGAGAATGAAGTTATTCTGTCTGCGGCGACATCTTATTAACTCACCCCTGGCTGGATCCGGATCCTTGTTTTACTTATCATTTATGATTTATTTATACAATATGTTCGAATATATTAATATGTTCCGGTGCGTGGCGTTTTTGGGGCGATGCCATCGATTTGAATAATTTTCCAATATATTACGTCGATAGGACTAATTTTTTCGAAGACGCTATGATTGGAAAGTTATTTTGAGTTTTTCTTTTTTCTTTTCTTTCTGTGAGCAAATTAGGAGGGTGGAAAATGATGAGGTGATGTTTTGGATTTCCGCGGATTTTTTGAAATTTTTATTTTTTTATGTAGTCTTTTGGGGGATGTTAGGCTTTTATAGTAACATTCAGTAATCAAAATGGTTACAGGATTATTGGAATGTGCAAAGTGCATTAATTTCATTTTCTAATATTCATTGAATAATTTAGCTGTCTCATACCGTAAGATGTTATTATTAATCCTTTTTCATGGCAACCAAATCACATCAAGGTATACCTCAAAGGTTCCCCAGTTGAAAAAAATTGCGAAAATGGTTGTTTTTGTTTAAAAGACTTATATGTTTTTGTATTCTGCACATAGGAAAGCCAAGAAAGCCAACATTTTGCAGAGCTTGGGTTCTATGTTCGATAGCTCAAAGTTGAGATTTCAAAAATTTATAATAAAGTATGCAATCGATTTTGACACTAAATATCTATGGATTTATGGTAAAGGTAAAGTTATATATTATAGTACGATGCTTATAAACGACACATGTAAATTGTAGAAAATAAGGAATGACGCATGTAACTGTTGGTTCTAGTACAATAAGGTCGAAAAGCTATCCGACCAATAGGATCGCTTGTTTTACCTATATTGGAATTCAATTTCTGTCCGTTTGGGAATGAACATATTTTTTGTATTAAAGACATTGTATTTGGTATCGTTGAGGCGAATAGTCGCTTACAAAAGAAAGTAAAGAAGTTTTACGTATATCCTTACAATATATTTATTTTAAAGTACATATATATCTCTGCCTTTAAAAGTACAATTAAATATATTTCTCCTATTTCTTACCAGGCTTAGAAACTAAGCTTTTAAAAAAGCGCATTTTTAAGAAAGGTGCTTTTGTTGGTTCATAAAACAAAGAGTGTTTGAGATCGGTGAAACCGTCCTCATGGAACACAGTCATTCTTATCAATCACCGTCATCTTAAATAAGATTAACGACGATCGTTGAGCTTTGACCAGCTGTGGATGGACAAACGCATTTTTTCTGGTTCTCGGTCACTTAGATCTTGACCACAGCCCACTCCACAGCTAAGTACAATTTCAATTTTTTTGTTTGATTTTTATTTGTTGTTTCTATTGCAATAATAAATTTATAATTATGCAAATTACAGTTCGTTTTTCGTCTTTCATTGGCTATTGAAAATTGAGCGATTATTATCCAAAAAAAAAGTTTTAACGGAAGACCTACATTTTCTGAAATATTTTATGAATATTAAAATCTATACCAATATTTTTTTGGTAGATCTATTTTTATTGTTTGAAACTCAGTATTAGACAATAAGTGACTGCTTAACAAATGAATCAAATAGTTTTAGACGTTGAGCAAAGGTTCTTGCCTCATTTTTAACCACTCAGTTTTAATTTATACTGACTTGGTCATAGGTAAATTTCTAATAGTTTTTGGAAAAAATCCATAGTAATGTGGGTTTAGAGTAAGATGCATTGCGTTGGAGGAGCGCTGAAAGTAGACCGCGAAGAAAGCAGGAATAAGAATTAACACTATCAAAACAATTAATTCGGCTAGCTACCAATGGGAACATTTCCAATGTTATGTTTATATTATAGGAGCTGTCGCTTTTATGTTATTGCTCATTAAACACAAATGACAGGTTTCCACTGAGCAAAGAAATGCAGGCGTTAAGGTTCTTAGCTACTTGCAAATTCCATCAAATCTGTATTGACTCCTTATTATTTAGCTTTTTTATGTATATGCGAATAAAAACAAAGTCTTAATAAAAACTTAGTGCTATAAACAATGATAAAACACACATTTTCGATACCAAAAACGAACTACTCTTTTTTAATTGTTCAACCTGCGATTAATCGGAAAATATTTAAGCTAAGTGTGGGACCACTGAAAGAACTCGCTGCACACATGCTATGTTCCATGTGTTACCAAATTCGGCTAACGAGTTTTCATTTTATAGATTTTTTTCCATCGTCCCAACCAAAGGGACCCTGAACAATTTGGTGAATTTGCTGGCTTGTTCAGCAATAGTTCCTTCCGCCACTGCTGTGGACCACAACAAAAAGCTATTACAACCCCTACCTGCTTCACAAAATCAAAAAATGCACCGAATACGATCGCCGACTGCAGAAATAAGCAAAAAAGGGTAGTTCGAACACCTACGTTCTTTCTATAATACGTCGCATTCACTTCAAAGTTAAAGTCAAACTTAATGCATCGAGACAAAATGCAACATAGCAAACTGCACTGCATAACCAATCAGCGTCCCTATATTCAGCCAAATCGGTCAAGCTGTTAGGAAGCCAACTCTGACAACATAAAAACTACAAAAATCTGAACATCGACACATCAAAACTTTCAATTTTGCATTGTTATTAAAATAAAGATTTAGTAACCAAAATGGTGACAAAAAAAGTGCATTCATTTCATATTTTCATCACAACTCAACTTTTTTTCAACATTTTTCAATCAACTGAAATAGGAAATTATAAGTAAACCTTTTTTTTCTTAGAACAATGAAGTGCACCTGTGACTGACCGCATGCAAAATGGCCGTCATTTCCTTTTAACTCGCATGATACATAAAACATCAGCTGAAATAAAACCTGATATTAAACTGAATAAAAGTGTTGCATACTTCGCCATGCTAATGATTGGAGTATTTATTTCACCCTGTCCGTATTATTCTGCAAATATAGTTGCATACTTTAGGGAAAAACCACATTTCAAAATGTACAAATCTTTTCTTCCACCACTTGCACTTGCATTTACAATAAAATCATTTTTTTGTATGAATATTAATGTTGTTAGAGGTGGTAATCCAGCCCACAAAACAACATAAAAATATTTCACGGGCGGCTCCTCCAGTGAATTGACAATTTTCCTGGAGTAATATAGGACTTTTTTCGCAGTTTGCCCTGTGGAAAAGACACTAAATCGTAGGTCGCTTCCGAACGTGTCAAAACTATGTCGCGCACAACACACTGGTTGCGTTAAAACGCTAAGCTCTGACCTTCAACGGTTTGTTACGCCAAAAGAAAAAGAAAAAGCAGCAATTCTTCCGTGGTCCAAAATTACCATCATAAAATTATTAGCTGAAGTGCCATTTATATCTCACAATCAGTCTCAGACAGTCTTAAAAGCAATTTGCTTCAACCAAACCCACTTTAACCCGACTGTCGGTAGTCCACTAGATTAGAGCTCAATATCAGCATAGTGTTTTAATGTCACAACCCCAAGTGATCTGTTTGTGGGAGGCATAGAAGAAGAATCTGATCTATAGTCCACATTAACAAGAATAGTGAGTCATCCTCGGACTTATCGTCTTCATTCGTTCATCCGAAATGTTGTGCCGCCTATCAACATCTAATTTGCTTCAAAAGAAAACAGATGTTTGTATAGAAATGCAAGTTCCAACGACAAGTATCGAGTTGCTTAATGCATTACATCATAACTACACTAAAAAAAATCAAACGTGATAAACAGTTCAATTACATTTAAACAAGGAATCTGTTTAATAGAAGCGACAATAAAACGTATTTCCAATTTGCTACAGTTTGCTCACTAGTGACTCGACAGATCCGCAGCCTAAGCAGAACAGAATAAAAGTCAACTCTCCTCACGAAGTAGACATGTGCTCCAAAACGAAATCTTCAAAGATCAAGGTCAAATTAATAATTAATTTCAAACACATTGTCGTTGACACCAATGAACCCAAACATCGAAACTGATTGAGGAAGATAACCAGAACACTTTCTTCTAACAGCTTCCATTCACCGACTATTTTAAGACCGTCCGTGGATAACTTGTCGCCAGCCAGAATCGGCAGATGGTGGAAAAATTTTAAGACTTGGCAGACATCGTGGGTTGTTTACCATTAGACATCGTGTGGAATATTTTTGTTTTTAATTTAGATTTGCGGAGCTTTTTTTTATTTCCTAAATAAAATTTCCGAAGGAACCGGTCGAAAACAATCAGTAAGGTCTGTGACATAACTGATAACTGATAAAGTCACTGGCCACACCCGCAGACAACACATCAATCTTGAAACGCGACCACACGGCGGCGTCTATATTCTGAGTTAGATTACCCGTCTCACACCTGCGGTTAAGCGAACCGCGGACAGAACCTGTCCAAATGATAAAAGTAATTAAAACAAGTGATTCATACAAAACAAAAGTTTAATTAATGAGATACATAATTATTGTTTTGAACTTCCATTTATAGTCCGCTTAATTTGCGGCTTATTGATCGCAGGAATATCAGTCTTATTTTGATGCGCGGCTTGCGCTCTACCAGAAGGATCTTCTGGACATCCCCAATCCTGTCGCGGAACCCATCTTTGGACGGTTAATGCTGCGTCTTCACCGGGGAACAACTCTTCGAAGATATCTCTGTAATAAAACGCCTCCTTCGTGGTTGGTGGATTGATGGGGAACCGTTTGACAGCTGTTGCGAACTCTTCGTCACTGATGTGGGAGCCCGCATACGTTCGGATTGTGTTTATCCAGTCGTAGCCAACTCCATCGGAGAACTGCTCTTTTTGCCGCCATAGAACTTCATCCGGAAGGTAGTCACCATCGAAAGCACTGCGCAAAATGTATTTTTCAATTCGATGCTCTTGCACGCCTCCAAAAGAGTTGAGTTTTCCAGGAATTTTGTCCTCAGGACGAAGAGACATCACATAGTTTACGAACGCAGTGTCGAGGAAGGGAACTCGAAGCTCGATGCCCTTCGCCATGGCAACCTTGTTGGCCCGCAGACAGTCGGAAAGGTACAGCTTTTCGGTCCTAGTAACCAGTTCGCGGTGGAATTGTTCCGTGTCGGGAGCGTTGAAGAAGTAGAGATATCCGCCAAAGATCTCGTCCGCCCCTTCGCCGGACAGAATCATCTTGATGCCGGTGCTCTTGATGTACCGCGTCAGCAGGATCATCGGAATACTACATCGAACTGTTGTCACGTCATACGTCTCCAAGTGGTAAATGATGTCCCGGATGCAGTCCAGGCCATCCTCGATTTTGAAGACCAACTGAGTGTGGTCGCTGTCGATGTAATCTGCGACCATCTGGCTGTACTTGAAGTCCGGAGCTCCTTCCAGACCCACTGAGAACGTTTTCAGTCTGTAGTTTGGGTTCTTTTCACGCATGATTTTCGTGGCAATCGATGCCACAAGACTCGAGTCGACGCCTCCCGAGAGCAAGGCTCCGAAATGCACGTCACAATGCAAATGCGTTCGAACAGCTGCTTCGAGAGTGGAGCGCAGGAGTGGGAGGTCAGTCGGTTTGCTGGGAATATCCACGCGCCACGCTTCATGGAAAAACCTCTTCTGCTTCAACGCACCAGCCTTGCCCACTCGCATGCAGCCAGGCGGGAAGTTCTCCACCTTACAACACACATCCACCAGACACTTCATCTCACTGGACACCCATATGTTGCCACTGTTATCCTCGCCATAGTACATCGGTATGATTCCGAAGGGATCACGTGCCAGCAAAACAGTTTTTGTCTTCGAATCGTAGAGAGCAATTGCAAACATTCCTGTTATGTGCTTCAAGAGATCCTCGCCATAGTCTTCATACATTTCGATGATGACACTGCAGTCACTCTTCGGGTTGTACGAACCGCGCTTTCTCGCAATCTCCTCAGCCAATTCCAAGTAGTTGTAGATCTCCCCATTTGCCACCAAATAAACAGTCTCGTCATCAGATTTGAACGGCTGATTACCGGTGTGAACGCCAACAATGCAAAGACGCTCGTGTACCATTGCAACGCCATGCTCACTCAAAATTTCCACTCCAGTATAATCCGGACCCCGATGTCGTTGCTTACTGCTTTGCCGTGTTGCAATTTGACGCAAACTCTCCAGCCTTTTATGGTAGTTCTTGGGAAGAATAGAATGTCCATCTTTGGAAAATATAGCAAAAATCCCACACATGTTGATGGTTAATTAAAGTTGACGAGTGTCCGCAATTTTAAACAAAACTAATCAAAACTCACAAGCAGTTGCTTCACGCGTGCTGAACTATCTTAAATTGATTGGTCTCCCACAGGCAGAAGCGGTTTTATACTCACAGCGAGAATGATTACGTTTAATAAATTGTTTCATCATATTTGTGAGAGAAAAACAGAACACGCGTCTACTAAAATGACAGAAATTGTTTCGCTTTTTTAGTATACTTTGACACGTGTGGGTCCTTCTGCCAGCGGACACACCTACAAAACAAAAATCAAACAAAAGTGGAGCAAATCTCGTAGAGATTTCTTTTAGAGGAGTGTTCTGAAAGTTTGATTCTTTCTGATTGCGTCACTGTGTTCTGGGTGCCAATGCGGAGCTTTGCTCTGTTTTGTAAATAAAACGATTCCGAGTGGAATTTTGTCTGTGTAGAGTTCCTAGTTCAGCATCTCGCCAATCGATGGCGGGCAGAGGGAAAAGCTTTAGAGCTGTTGGCTCTTCTTGGTTTGTTCTTTGGTGGATGCGTCACACAGGTATTCCACTTGTTTTTTTTGAAATGGTTTCTTTACAACTGGGGCACTTGGACTCTGCATATGGCTAAGAACTTTAAAATTGTTGTAAATAAAGCTATGTAGCTCTCTTCTTCAGGCAGCCGATGTTATGCGGATTTTTTTAAGTTCCCAGCCCATCGGGTTCAAGATAGTTAAAGGACAAATTTGTGCTCGTTTACCTTGACTGTGCTTTCAACTTTCTCGCAGATGATGTACTCTCTTTCATTCATTTACGTGCAGCCCCAGGTTTCTTGCCGTTTGAATTGAAGAACTGTATTTAGTTGAAGAAAACTGAGCCACTAGTACTGGAACCTTAAAAGATATATTGTAGCCCCCTCTTTGATCAAGGATTTGAGTGCTTTATTCATAGATTTAAAAACATGGACGTGATGGGATCTGTTACCCTTGTTTCTTTAATTGTTCTAAAGCTGTCAGGTTTGGGCAGTTGGTTAGTCAGTTTTCCATAGTCAACAACTCTAATCCATTTAAAGTAAATTCTATTTGGAATGTGAAATCATTATAGTAGAAGTTTAAGCAAATTTTGCTTTTGTTCTGGATTCTTTTAGACTGAGGAGTTTTGAGTGGTCCATACAAGTCGTAGTTTCTGTCTATCCACTTTTCTTTAGCATGGTGGTGTATCATTTAACATCGACCGAATTTGTTGCCCACATACGTTTAACTACGTGAACCTAAGAATTGGTTGCCAGCACAATGGACCTAGCTTTGGCCTAATTGTACTAAACTTTCAAAATATGTGTGTAGAATGATGAGATTTTTTTTTGTAAACACTTTAATTGCCAGATACAGCTTTAAGGTGCCTCCAATTCTGGACGATGCTAGCTACTTGCAGGTATAGAATATCAAGAAATTATGATTTAGAAAAATATATAAAATTCAAAGACGAATTACCAATGGCCAGCCGAATATTTGACTTGTGTCGAAATTGCAACGAAATTTTGATTCCATTTAATGAAATTTTGTCGGTTGGGTTAACCATAACAAGAAAATGTGGCGGAAGCTGTGACGGTTTTAACCCAACTTTTCCTTCAATTAACTTTTTCAGTCAACTAACTTTAAAAAGGAGGTTGAATTGTATTTGATGAGATTGAAATAAATGAAATTATGGCCATACAAATTGTAGTTCTATTAAACGAGTAAAATGCCTGGACCCCAGCGGCTCGCTTCAGTAAATAAACAGCACCACGACGATTACGGGCTTTTCTCGAAAGAGGATTTATTTTTTTTTATTTTTAGCTCCCTAATACTATTTACATACATTTGAAGTAATAATAAAATAAAGACTGTGTAGATGATTTATGTTTTCATTTATGTAAATGGGACAAAATTTAAACAAGCCCCAAAAGTGGAATATATCTCTATTTGAAAGCAACCAGAGTCGTTTGGTGCTAAACAGAATCAGTCCAAATCATCGGTGCTCACGCCTGTGTAGACCGCTTCCTCAGCGGCTGGTTTCTCCTTTTTCGGTTCTTCTGTTGTCGCGGCTTCGTCCTCTGGCTCAGCTTCACCCTCTTTCTTACCGCCTTCTGGAACCCAAAGGCCAGAGTCCACGCAACGTTTGATGTGGTACCGCGCTTCCTCCTCTGGCATCTTGGCGATTGTTTCGTGTAACAGAGCGATATTACGCGATTCGAAGCACACTTTAAGTTCCTGTAAAGACCTCACATGAGAAACAATTCAACAGATTTCAATTAGTGTCCACTTACATCTGGCAGAGATTCGAACACATCGACTGGATCTAATCCGCCAGGTCCCAGGCGTGCCTTTCGGTCCTCCTCCTCTTGCTCCGCAATGGCTTCTTGAATTTTCTCTTGTGCCCGTTTTCGTACACGCTCTTTGAACGCTTCGATTTCGTTCTCAAACTGCTGACGATACTCAACCATACAGTTTTGAATTTTTGAGAAGAACGATCCAACACACCCTCGTGGATCAACATCCAGCTGCTTAGAGAGCTCCAAAATATATTGCATACAAATGCACTGATGAGCTACGTGCGACATCAGATCGTGTTTCTCTTCCATCTCGAGGTTTATAGACCAGATCACCAAATAGTTGGCTGTTTCCTCACACACAAGCTGGTAGTGCTCCTGTAGGAATCGCTTGGAGTCATCGTATTTTCTCAGCATGCCGAATTGTTTGAGAAGCTTCTCGTTTTCTTTGACGAAAGTCTTCATTTTGTTCTCGCGTTCTTCTTCTGAAAGATTTTCTCCATCTGACCTCGGCGTTTTTTTGTTGATGACAGTTTTTTGGAAGCCCGGCTTGCTGATCGTGTCCACGTTCCACGGAGTCTTTTTTTCTTTTTTCCGAAGTTCATCTTCTTGTTTCGAAATTTCTTTTTCTTCCGCTTCGAGTTTCTCTAGTTCTTTCTAAAAGAGAAGATGTTTAGTTGTGAGATGGCATGGTGTGAGACTTGATACTTACTTTGAATTCTTCCGATTCGCCTTTCTCTTTGATTTTCTGTTTCACGTCCAAAAGACGGGCTTTTTGGGAGTTCTTCCGTTTGGAGAGCTCTTCCCTTTCACGTTCCATTTCTTCCATTCTTTCCAAGCGGGCCTGGTGACGCCATCTAAATAAAGATGGGGTGTCGATATTTGGATGAGTTTCGTCTTCATCATCGGAAATCTGTTAAGAAAAAGCCAAGAGTCAATGAGTTAGTTTAGTCGGAGTCATAACCTATAGGTAATAGATGCTTTAACTGAAAGATTTTCTTTTCATAATCTTCAGAGGTTTTTATAACAAAGGTGATGAATGGTTGCCAAATGAAGTTTAAAGCTAATTGGCGCCATAAAGACAAGCAAGGTATTCCCGTCCGTAAATAGCAAGCGTGTGGGCAAGGACGTCTTAAAAATATGCACTGGACAACACGTATACCAGTGCTGTATTGTTGTAGCAGCAAAACCATCTGAATTGAATGCGACCCAACCACAGAGGTGAGTCAGCGGGGCCGGGTTCTCTGCAATGCCGGTCGATATAAAAGGAAGAAATTTATTGAAGTGCCATGTTGCTTCTATTCGTAAACTGTTCTTCAACATTACATCTAGCGAATTGCAAATCTTTTAAAGGAAAATAATTGGACAAAAGAAATTGTTCATTAAACTGAAACCAATCAGAACAAAGGAGTGTTCCTTTTTGGAAGTTCAATAACCACTCTATATCCAATAAGAGAATGTAAAAGTCTACCACGAAATGAAGTGGGTTTGTTAAGCTATTTTTAAAATTACCTCAAACCCACAGAATAAACACAAATGGAATAAAAATCCACGATATCTCTGAGCGCCAACAATAAAATCATCCATTCAATGTACACAAAATATATTTCTTAAAGAAACTAATTAACTACAATTTATTATAAAGCTCGATAAAGATTTCAACTAATTCAGAAAATTAATTTCAAAATTTGTCATAAATAAGACAAAGATAAAAAATAAACGATAAATCTAATATACAAGTATGCAAAGAGAATTTCATTTTGCAAAAATATATCGTCGAAGTGTGTCACTTACTTCAATATCTTTCCATTTGCTATAATCCACCATTTTCAGTAATTTCAATTGATAAATTTACTTAATTCAATATACTTAAAACGAATTTGTTTAAATATATTTAGTGAATTCTTTTATTATTAAATGGCTACCCCAACTTTTTTACAACACAATCGCACTTTTCAATTTCAACCTCGAATTTTCTCGGACTTTTGAGATGACAGTTGTCAGTAGCAAGCAAAGAAAAAAAAATTCCATGATTTTATGAAACGAGATGTTTCACTCATAGATGGCGGTGATGATGGGAAAAGGGACGATTGGAAATTTTGCTTACAGTAGAGCTAGATTTATTTTTTCTGGAAGTTTCTTCCGATCGTTCACAGAAACATATGAATTATTTAAAGTTTATCGTATTTACTGAAGTGTGGCTCTAACACTTGTGTTTGTCTTGATACACTCCGATTTTCATTCGTACTTTTAAGCTTTGCTGGAATTCTTAGAGTTGATTCAGACTTAATCAACTGATTGTGGAGGCAATTAATACACAAATGGGACATATTTCCAGTTTTATAATTGGTTTACCATGCAAACTGGTAACATATAATTACACTCAACTCAAAATTTAAGCCTGACTGACTCTGTTACTCACTAAAAGTTAGAGACAGTAATGCCGATTTTTCATTCGAGATATCATTGCACTTTTCCTTTTTGAACTCAAACAAGGTATTTTGTTGAAACTGACAAGCGAAACAATATGGGACATCAACCCATATAAAATTTAGATTATAAATTTCAATAAAACAATAAATTCAATTGACAATAAACAACTTTGCACAAAATAAACGCAAAGAAAACATCACAACTGGCTGAAGGTCTAAATTTGGATACGTGTCCGTTTCACCGCATTCAGAGAAAAACAATTTCGTCCTCGTTTTATGCTCTTTTTCTGATGTTCAGTCAAAATCTACATAAGATTTAATCAAAAACTGCTCCATAGACTTATGAGAAATCTTAACTCTAAAAGTGTAATATGAAAATTTTGAATTTTTGCTGTCTTGGTGTTTTTCGTAAATAAAATACATTTTCTTTGACCGATGTGGATGATTTTTTCATGTAACATAAGCACTCAGCTGAAGAGGGCTGAAATCAGGTATCTATCTGTTTAGGGTATCAATACAGGGTAGGCCAAATTCTTTTTGTTTCTTTGTAAAAATGAAATAAAATGAACAAAATTAAGCTTTTTCTTAAATTTGTGCATTATGGCATCATTAGTATTAACTAGCAGCAAACATTATAATTAACCATGGAATACAATGTCGGTAAGTGTCTGCCTGGGTTGGCTTCGTAGAAGCGCATTTTTTCACTCCAATTTTCCAAAACCTTGTTCATGGTTTCGGGTTATAGCTGACGAATTAAGTGCTTAAATCGTTTTCGGATTGTTGGCATAAGATCAGTCCTTCACGGTTCCCCACAGAAAAAGTCCAAAGGTAAAATCGCAATTTCGAGACGGCCAATTGCCATCACCAAAACGACTGAAAAGACGTTTTCTTTTCGAAAAACGCACTCTTTGGGCTAAACAGCTCTTTAGACTCTTTGGAAGCTTTATATATTTCCCGACATTCTTCAAGCGTAAAAAGACTCATTTCATTCCACGAAGGTATTATACTGACTTTCTGTCAACATTCTGAACGGGAAACAGCTCCTAGGGTCAAAATAACCTATGATATATTAAGAAACTACTAGTTGGCCCATCCTTCACATAGCACATTGTTCTATTTTCTTTTTTTTATTCTCCTTATATTTGTATCCTTAAACATAAATATAATTTAGGTGTAAGTATCAACACTTTTCGTTCATTTATTTTCAGACTCCTTTCACATTTAACCACAAAAGTTGATGATCCTTTCTTATATCCCTTATATCCAGTCATTAGTTTTTTAATTAAGTTTCTGTAACCGGACAAGTAATCACATACGATATGGGCTTTTCGTTTACTATTTTAGTTTCCATTCACAGATTCTCTATCCTCTTGCAGATTCATTCCATCTGAAATCATGGACAAAAGAATAATATTAATTAAAAAAAATTTACTCCGATTAGGTCATTTAAGAGATTAACATTGTTCTGTGAGCTGCTGTCATCATTCATTAACTTCTTTTGTGACATCGATGTTGCAAATACCATTCGATTGTATTGTTCGATTATCGCATGATTACCTTTTCCAACGCTGTTATTTATCTCTGATTCTTCGGGAATTGTCGAACAATTCGTATTTGGACTCATTAACGCTTGGTCTTGTTGAAATGCGTCCAGATTTATTGAAGTTGAAGTATTATTTCCAGAAACATAGTAAATCACACCTGTCTAAAAGAAAAGAAATGTTTCAGGGCAGTCTTTGGAATGAAAATTGAAATTGAATCATATTGTTGTGGGATAAATTTATAATTTGTCTTGGGATATTTAATGAAAAATGTAAACTTACGTGCAAGAAATCACTTTTGAGCTCTTGATACTGCGATATTACGCATAACAAACAATAAACCTGAAAGAGAGATTTGTTCTTACAGATTCATAAAAAGTACACTTGATTCACTCACGTTAAGACACATGATAAAGAAATCGAGTGTAAGGACCACACTGACCAAAGGGTTGAATACCAGCCTTTGGAGGCCTATCAAGTAGATTAAATGAGAAAACTCGATTAAAATGTCGGCGCACATGAAAAATGTCCATGGCAAGAGTAGATGTCGCATGTCCTAAGAAAAAACATAAGAAAAGATCGCTTTAATGAATCAAGTTGTTGGTAAACAATGTTCAATTACCTTCCAGAGACCAATAAAAACTAATATTGAAGAAATAACTAAGCACAACGAACATATCAGAAAGAGTATATTGAAAATCACAGTGGCTAAAAAGATTTGTTTGAGATGTGGTAATGAGCTTGTAGATTAATTGAGACTTACTTGGAGAAATTTCATCCTGTTCTAAAAGACTCTCTCCCATCGGCCTTTCTGCTTTGCCAGTCAAAAATTCTTCCTCTTCTCGGAGATACTGTAGCAGCATAATACTCGAGCATCCAAAGTAGATCTGAAAGTTTTCAATTTGAAAATAAATATTAGGTTGTCAAATATCTCCCTTCCGCCTTTTTGTCTTTTGAATTTTCCGGCTATGTGCAAAGCGCTACAGAGCTCATATCTGGCGATACTATACATAATTTGAAAGGTCTTGACATAACGGAAGACCTGTGACGACGAATACCGATCGAATCATGAAAAACATCGAGTTAGACCGGCATGTGGCATCTTGTGACATCGCCCGGGAGATGGGAGTTAGTCACAAAACCATTTTAAACCATCTGCAGAAGGCTGGATACAAAAAAAAGCTTGATGTTTGGGTGCCGCATGATTTGACGCAAAAAAACCTTCTCGACTGAATCAACGCCTGCGATATGCTGCTGAAACGGAACGAGCTCGACCCATTTTTGAAGCGGATGGTGACTGGCAATGAAAAGTGGATCACTTACGACAACGTCAAGTGAAAACGGTCGTGGTCGAAACGCGGTGAGCCGGCGGAAACGGTGGCCAATCCAGGATTGACGGCCAGGAAGGCTTTGCTGTGTGTTTGGTGGGATTGGAAGGGAATCATCCACTATGAGCTGCTCCCATATGGCCAGACGCTTATTTCTACCATCTATTGCGAACAACTGGACCGCTTGAAGCAGGCTATCGACCAGAAGCGTCCAGAATTGGCCAACAGGAAGGGTGTAGTGTTCCACCAGGACAACGCCAGACCACACACTTCGGTGGTGACTCGTCAGAAGCTACGGATGCTCGGATGGGAGGTTTTATCGCATCCACCGTATAGCCCGGACATAGCGCCAAGTGATTACTACCTGTTCCTGTCCATTGCGAACGCACACCACCAAGGTGTGAAGTTAAACTCAAAAGAGGCTTGTGAAAAGTGGCTGTCGGAGTTCTTCGCAAATAAGGAGGGGGGTATTATGAAGTTGCCGTCTAGATGGAAACAGATTATCGAACAAAACGGCGCATGTTTGAACTAAATCCGATCACTGTAACAATTTTTATGAAGTATTGAATGAAGAGCAAAAAAGCAGAAGGAAGATATTTGACAACCTTATAATAAGGACTTAAAATTAATGCCGATTTCCTTGAGCCTTTTCTTAGAGTTTTGATCTTTTCTTTTAATGAAAACTTTTGTTTAAAGTTTTCGAGTGATTATTAGTTAATTCTTTCGCCTTTAGATCTCTTCGTTTTTCGTTTATTAGTTTTTTTCATTTATTCGGCTTGATGATAGTCTAACATTTGACAGAAGAATTTAATTCAATAAAAAATAACTTCAGCTGACACAATGATTGTCTTCTCGTTAAACTGAAATTAACAACAATACTTTAGGAGACATTCCTTTTCCACGGGTGCAAAAAAAAAAAAAATTATTTGTGTACCAATCAAAAATTATATTAGAAGATTGCGAAACAGTCAGTTTTTATTTTTTAAGAACATTTCGTAGTAGGAAGTCAGTTAGCATCCTGTCATTTATGTAGGTATGTACTTCTGTATCCTGGATTGCAATAATTTCTTAAATGGTGGTGGTTTTTCATATGTAGGAGAAAACCACTGTACAGCTCTGATGTGGTGGAAATTATCTCATTTCCTTTTCAGTAATGTGCCTATCTTTCATCTCCTGGAGCAGCGTGTAATTGCAATACAAATTCCGTTTTCCTGTCTAGTGAAATTATAGTAGTGTAGAATGTCCTGTCTCCAATTAATGAGGATAGAAAAAAAAACGCAAATAAATAAATAAAAAATACATTTCATAACGCGTTGTAAGAATATTAATAAAACGATGAATTATTTCTAGTGCCATGCAATTTCTAGTATTCTTTATCCTAGGGATCGAAGCAAGTGTTACGTGTATGGATCCGATTATAATTAGTTCTTTATTTTATCTTCGTAAACTTTGTGTTTCGTCTACATTTCGAGAAAAAGAGAAATGCGAGCTTAAGGTCCTAGCAGCCACGGGTCTATATGTTAGCTTGTAATTTAAATTACCTGTTAATAAATAATAAATAAATAAAAAAAGAGAAGTGTTTTTTTCGCTAAAGCTGTGTTTAAATACTAAAAACTAATTCAATTTTAACAAACATTTCATACAGTTTTGCCGGCCAGACTGAAAGGGAATTCAATGGCACTTAATCTTTCAAAGTTCAATAAATAAATTTAATGATTTCAAATTAAAAATTAATTTGATAAGTTCCGCAGCAGAGATTTGAGTGGCGAAGGTATTTGTTGATAATCTGTTGCTTACTATCAGTCAACAGAAAAACAACCATGAAAAAAGAAAAATACTTTTAACGAACGTTTAAAAACATTGATTGATAAACATTTATTGTGTAGTTTTTTCTTATTCTGATTTTTATTAACAGAATTGAACATCTTCTAAAGAAGTTGTCTTGTAGATTATAGAGTACATTATAGAGTTTGATTTGCTTAGCATTAGCTTTATCATGAAGCCTTATTGTTGAGTAATGCCGTGCAAATTTGCATTAATTTCCGTATTTTATTTTGAACTCTTTGAATATTTTTTAAATGGACTTCAGCACAGCCAAACCACACTGGAGTGAGTGTAGGTTGGAAAATAGTTTTGAATAATACAATTTTATTATGATTTATATTTTTTAATAGATCTTGTTTGGGATAGGGAAATTTATTAATATTTCTTTTTTAATATTGCTTTTGATTGTATAAAAAAGTACATTTTTTTAAAGACTTATTTCAAAAATTACACTTGTGGCTTGCGATTGGACAAGAAAGGTTTTAAATTCGAGAACAAAACGAATTCTTGACCGCTATTAAGTCGGAATTGACATTTTTTGAAAGATGTCGCGTTCAATTCAAAACAACAAAATCAAGAAGCCTTCTATGTAAAGACGATTTAAAGACAAGCGCTTGTCTATTTATTTCATTGCATTTGATTCTATTAAAAAATGTTGGTTGTTGCCTTCAGTTCAGATAAAATAACGACGAGAAAAAGATTTTGTTTTCTTTCAAGCACAATGAATTTGTGTTCTAATGAGGGTATTATTGCAATGTATTACAGTGAGCCGTCGTTATTTTATTGAGTCGTCTATTCATAAATGAAAGCTTATTATAATTGATTTTTACACTACGAGTTCGATCCGATTAGAAATAAATAAATTTTCTTTTAAAAGACGTTCAGTTTATTTGGTTTTAGTGGACATTCCACTGATGCACAAAAGAATGGAAACTTATTAACACATTCACAACAACAGTTACCAAACCAAAATGTGACATTAAACGTCTTAATTACTGAATAATATGAATATAACCCAATGAAACACATATTGATTTGGCATTTGGCCAAAAGCAATAATCAATTAATTTCAAATCAAACCGATTATGTATTTATATTGCTAATCCCTTTCCGAGAGTAAATGCAGCCCTTTGATTTTTTAGTGCTTAATTTTTTTTTCAATAACTGCCAACATTAAACGAAATTTAACTTTACATCTCACACAAAAAAATCCTCTGACCGGTTATCTGCCTGCAGTCTGCAGCCTTAAAAACTACCGACTTTTTGGGTAGCAATATGGTACCAGGGATTTGCATGGGGTTTCCTACCGCATTATTCAATGACTGCATAATTTATTCAGATAACAGCAAAAGGGTAGACTTGAAATTAATTTGTTTTTCCTTTGTTTACTACCTTCGATTAGTTAAATTTATGACCTTTTTTTCTTAAATTTTTCTTGTGCCTCGCAAATTTATTATACAGTAGGAAAATCAATAGAAATCGGATTTGTTGATTTAAATGTTTGGAAAAAAAAGGAATAATGGAATAACCCTTTCATGACACATCTAATTCCAGCCGCATGAAAAATGTTTTTTTTTTTTTTAACTTCACTAAAAACGAAGTAAGAAATATCGAATTTTCTTATTGCAGTTAAAGACGTCTGAAGTAGAAATCAATGGATTGTAATTAGGTTTTAGAATGAACTTAAGCCACTTTTATTGCGATTGCGTCAATATCTTGGAGTTGTCGGCAGATGAAATTCATGTTTTACACGAACAACACTGGGCATGAAAGAGCGAAAACGATCAATTGAATAAAATTTCAATATAAAATTCGGCTCGGGCTTTTTTCTAAAGTGTAAAATACAACCCGAAAAATAGAATTATTTCCTGAAGAAATGGAGAGGAAAGAAAAATTAATATTTTTCTAGTCATAAGCAATTGAAGTTCGTTTTTGAGTAGAAAAAAGTATGAGATTTTTGGCAAGTGGCAGTAGAGTAAAGGCTTTGCAAAATTTTGATAAAAAAAAATGACTGTGTTTAGTGCGTTGCTAGCGACTCTTTTCTAGGAACGAAACTGGTCGTTGAAAGGATGAATTTTGTCGTGCAACTAATTTTTGCTTGTTTCCTTGTTAATGAATCATGATTTATTTGTAATATCGTTTTTCCATGGCCCTCTGTAAGTTTGCTCTTACAGTTCAAATTACTTATTATCTATCAAAGATTTTTTTGTATTGTAATTTTATTAGTCTGCCATTTATTATCAGACAGTCACACGTAACACAAAATTTATATTTCTTCTAGGATTTTTTTCCTGAATATTGCTCTAGGCCAAAAACAAAAAGTGATTCTATAAGGGTTTCGTTATGGCTTTAGAACGGGTTACGTTTAAAAAGAGGGAAAACTGTATTCCGAAATAAATTGAATTGAATTGAACCGTTATAAGAGGCTTAACCAGTTTTTTAGTTTTGTTGATTACTTCAACTTAAATATTGTTTTTGAGGTGTTGAATACCTTAAAGAAGGTGTACATTAAAAAAAAAAGTAAAAAGAGATAAGATCAAGATCAATATCTGGATATATCGTACTTGCGACAGTATAAACTACTTAACCTTTTGTCATGATAGTTGAAAGACTGTGGACAAAAAATACTATCTGTAATTGGTCACAGCCTTAACTATACCAATATAAAACCCACACAGTCGTTGTTTCGACGTCGTCATCTTAAAAAAACAACATTAGTTCGCCGTGTGACAAATAACACATCACATCACAAGTAATCTGTCGAACAAACAAAAATTCGAAGTGATTATTCTTGACAATTTAGATTGACAGTTAATTGCCTGGTGATAAATTACACCCCGAGAGAATTTTAATGGCCTTTGTCAGCTTAAAAAGTTTATAAGATGTCACGAATTCTTATTACAGCGATTTCTCTTTCTTATTGCAAAAAAATATTAAGAAATCAAATCTCCAGAGTGGGCTACATCCTTTGTGTTCTTCATCCACGCAGTTTTTTTTAGCGAAAAAAGAGATACATTACCCGTCAAAGTTTGGTTGATATATTTTCTAGTTAACCGTGAGTGTATAAGAAAAAAGAATCGACATAAAAGCACAATCAACTCAAAACATTGGGGTATAAATCTATAAACGAGATGAATTTTCGTCAGTTATAAATGCGAGGCAGTAAAATAGATAGATACAAGTACAATATATCTGTTTATTTGTGTGAGGTACTCGTAAATCCAGAGTTTCGTGCTTGACGAGATTCGTTTTAATTTTTGGGATCAAAATGATTAATTGCGCTCAGCTGTGCTGTCGGAGGTGCCACTGAGGGCCGAGACCATCTTCATCCTCAGAAGGCGTTGTTTTGTTTACGCATTGTTGGGGTTTTAATAACAATTACGAAACAAACAACAACAAAAAACTGATGTCACGTAATTTTTCTTCACCAGGAGGCAGCATGTTCTTTTGTTCGTGTTTAGGGGGTTGGGTTTTGATCCGTTTCAAGGTTAAAAAAAAGCGCGCTAATGAGTCCAGAAGTGATGCGTTAGATATGACTGAGCTTTAATTGCTTTTTGGTAGACGGAAGTAACGTGGGAGAATGTTTTAATTTTGGCCTTTAGTCCATAGGTTGATGATAAATTATACTTTCTACAATTTGTTCGCTCAGGAGGAGCGTTAATTTTTCCTTTAGATCTCTGAATCAGAAATAAGTCAGAAAGAGATGTTCAACATTCCAGGTTGAAAAGCCTTTTGTCCATCGAATATTTGGACTGTTAGCCGGTTGAAGGCCCGAAATATTAAGAATGCATGGATTTTTTTTAAAGAAATGTAGGCATACTTTTGCAAGACTTAAGACCTTATTCACTCTTCTGTCCGAAAATTCATAGCTTTACCCCGCATTCCGCCAAAAATTTAATGCTTTCACCACTCTTTCGCTTAATTATGCTTAGAGTATTTCCAGTTGCATGTCTTCGCCCAATTGGAAGCAAGCATTTGTCCCACGATTATTAATGGAAACGAGAAATATGAAATCCAAAACTGAAATCTGAAACGGCAAATGGAAATTATCATAAAATACTGAGTATCTATGCTTTAAAATAATTTTTTTTTTTTTTTTTTATAAAATAAAATAAAAGTTGAGAAAGTCGAGAGAAAGTTCGCGTGAGTTATATGAAACTTTACAACAATCAACCTCCAGTTCTTTTTAGCTCCTTACACTGCATGCGACAACAGTCTTTTCATTCAACATTCTATTTTTACACCTAAAAGACATCCTTCTTTTCTCCAAATGATTGTATACAAAATGTTTCTGAGGAATTTCTACCTTCAAACGAATTACACAGCAACAGCAAAATGATAATAATCGTCTCTGCGTTACAAAATATCGAATAATTCACTGAACAGGAAGATGGTCAGTAAATAATTCAAATACCTACACGAAAGGGTTAAAATATCTTCTCTGAAATCCATCACTGACTTGGATTACCAAAACAACATCCAATTAACAAGTTCCTATGGAGACGTTTGTGTGTATCGTGAAGATTTTCTGATTCCAAAACATTTATACACAAAAACAAATGCCAGGAACAATTGACTACAATTGATGTTGAATTGATGTGTACCATGTCGTAGAAAATACACAACACATATAATAGCATTTGCATGTTGATAACTCCATTTCTTGTCTCAAGTAATCTGCCAGTAAAAATAAACATCCAATTTCCATTAAATTGAATTTCCTACATGTCCACAAATGACAATGTCCTCAAAGTAACGCCAACTAGCTGATGCTTGTGATTGCAGCAACACACATCTCCTTAATGTGATGCCACCGGCACCCGAACAGATACCAAAACTGAATAAACTCATTTTTGTCCTTTCAAAATGGCTTACCAGCGTGTAAATTGCACTCGCATAGCTTCCTTTACGGACAGTACGCCAAAAACAGCACGAGTGCAAAATAGCCATGTCCACCCTGGCACTGGGTGTGTGCCCTACGTAATTATGAGTCCAGTCTAATAGAATTGTGTGTAATTCAAGAGCACAGGTGCTGCAAGTTAGCTGCCACAAATTAACTTCAAACTTTTAGCAATTGCCAACGGAAGTGTTTTATGAATCGGGCAAATTGTTCACTAATAATGAAAAGGAAAATGTACACAACGGACAGTTTAGTTTTGATGTCATAGTTTAGTGAGAAGCACACACATATCACAGATAAGACACATCCTGGCTAATATCAGATTGAGTTAAGGATATGTTTGAATTTGCATTTGACACAGTTTGGTAAGAAATCTCCGACACAATCTGGCACGAGGTTGCCTCACATGACTGGGAAGGATGGAAGGATATCCGAACGACTTTAGTCGTTGAATTCGCACTCACAACTGAGGAGTCTGTAGACATTTACCGAGTTCCTAACCGCGCGAATTTAGAAGAGGAGGTTTTGGCTATGCGCATGGCACGCTGCAAAGGAGCAACAGTTTGATTGAGGACGAAGTGAAGTCTGAAATATTGTTTTGAGTGCTCAGTGCGACACTGGTATCAAGTATGGCCAGAACACAAATCGGAGACATATCTGTGCAATATTCAACTGAAAGAGACAGAAGTGTGCGTTGTAAGTATGGCTGTTAAAAACCAGTGTATCAATAACCAAAGATTCCTTCGCCGTTTAATCTTTCTTTTCTATTTAAACAGATGGCTGCAAAATAAAGCTCCTCAGATCGAATACTAACCGGAATAATGTTGTGTTTAGTTTTTCATTTATTTAAATATGGTATTAAAGCCTTTAGGCATTTTATTAGAAGAAGCAAAACCCTTTCATTGGATTCTATCATAATATTGAAAAGACAAAATACGTTTGAATACATTTTCCAGAGACTTTCAAGATTCGAAAATCTTTGTTTTGAACGTTTAATTTTATGTATCCTTATAACAGAATAATATCATAAAAATGAGTTTTGTGAATTATAAATGAAAAAGTATATCGAAATCAGTCAATTTGAAGTCAAATGTGATAAAATGTCTCTTAGATTTCTTCTTCTCTTATGCACACTGACCTTCGCAAGCATCGTTAAGAAGATTGCATTGAACAGTCCTATTCAATGCCGCAGTCCAGTGCACGAAACGTGTAGACAATGACCTTCTCGTGACAAATATCTCTGTAAAACGGCGGGATGATTAACTTCGACTGCTCTTCTTCGTTTTTAAACTTTTCTTTCCTGAATTAAGTTGGCATGCAACAGTCAAGGGTTGTTTTAGTCTACACTGAGCGCAAATCAGCCTAGCTATCAACAAAGAGATAGCTAACATTACTTATAATAAAATATTTTCCAACAACCTTGCATAATACATCAAGCTATTTTGACAAAAATAAACCCCCTCAGAGTAAAATTAAAAATACGGGAAGAAGCTCAAACATGTAACATGTTGTCTATGGGCAATATCGGGCATTAAAGGGTTAAGGAAATTTGCTTTACTCTAACTCTAAGTCAACAACACTCAACGTTGTCTGTACGCAGCTTCATCTCCTAGTCTGTTTCATATTAAAACTAATATGAGGTTATTCTTTCATAAGGCTTTCAAATGTAGAAGGTATATACCCCTCTTCTGCATTCCACTTCTTTTGAACTTTAGATGTTCTGCATTTCGAACGAAATTTTGTGTAGTGGATTGTATAGGGTGGGCTAAATACAAGTTTCTTTTTAAAAATGCAATAAAATGAGTAAAATTAATTTGTTGTAACACACACCCTTCGCTTCTTCTACCTTCCTCCTACGGCTCTAATGAACCCATCTTCCGGATGTTTTCTGGATGCAAGCGTAACTCCACTCCCGGTTTCGACTTCAGCGTGAATCCCTTCACCCTAAAACTTCGTCTCTGCAGCCTCAACCACCCTCCCCGTTAGATGTTAAGTTAGGTTAAGTTTTCAGTTAGTTTTTAAGTTAGGTTAATTTTCTCGTCGTTTGTCTTAAGCCAATAAATGGGGCTGTTGCCCCACTAAAACTGAAACATCACATTTTTTAAGACCTTGTGGAGGGTTTCGGGTTATTTTGTAGTTCACGGGTTTCTTGGATGACATTGGTCTTAAGTACTTAAATCGTTTCCGGATTGTTGGCATAACATCAATCCTTCATCCCCCACAAAAAAAAACAAATTACAAATTACAGTCAAATGAAGCTTTGAAGCTGTATCAAAGCGTCCAAGTTTCATAACACAAGACGGATCATAACACGATTTTTTTTTTCAAAGAATGCACTATTTAGTCTACTCAGTATTCATTTTAGAAAAATGTTTTTGATAATTCTCAATGTTGTTCAAGTGTAAAGCGACGCATTTCCTTCCGCTGATGTTTGATGCTGATTTTTCCTTATAATATAATAATCTATGATTTATAAAGAAGAAACCCCTAGATGGCCCCCCACTTAAGTTTGAAAGTAAATAATCAGGATTCTGTGTTTAACTCGAAATTATAAGAGTGAAATCGGCTTTCGAATATGGAATTCTGTGGTCACATGAACTTGATTTGAAGCCACCTTTGGCTTTGAGAAACTGTCGACAGTGCATGGAACTTTTACCCAAAAAAAAGCGTTTGTTTTCGATGTTGTCAGAACCTTTTAAGGACCACAAATTTTGCATGCGCGTGCATTCCAAAACACGCGTTGTTTTTTTTTTTTGTAAATCGAGTTCAATTGCCTTTGTATCACATCTTTTAAAAAGAAATGGGAGTTTTAAAAGGACTTTGCTATTCGAGTTCATGTACCCAAACAACCTGTCACTCCTGGAATCCTATTTGGGGAATTAAGTAACAACACAACTTGCTTAATTAACCTTAATTGATTATCAAGATTATTTGTATGTTGTTTGCCATCCGGCCACGCGAGTGGTCGATGATGAAAGCGCACCAGAAACCCGTAAAAAAGTATCGCAAGCTAACGGAAAAACATCGGCTTGCGGCTGTAACTTAGCGGCAGCTGCTTGTGTTTGAGGGTAACTCCACACCGCCGCATAGATAATTCTCAAAATAAAACATCTTTTCCTCTTTCATCTTTGTGCACTATTCTTTAATCCATTTTGAATTTTGATCCAATTTGAATGTAGAGCGCTTAAGATTTCGTTAATAACTTTTCTGATAAAAAAACGGTGTATTGCTTCGAGTATGTCTAAAGAATTGACGTTGCAAAACGCAAACTCATCCGACGAGCTCTATCCACATCGTATATCGCTTACATCCCTAAAATTTACAACAAACTTTCTTTCCAAAAAAGAAAAAAAGGGGTAAAATTGATTTTATTTTTCTTCTAAAACTACATTACTTAAGATATTTTCATTATTGGCAATGCCTCAAAGTAAAATACTCTAATACCATTTGAATATCGCGAATATGTGAGGTGTCAGAAAGGAACCAAGCACCATCGACAGCTATCACTTAATGTCAACGCTTCGGGCAACCAATATCTCAGCTCCACTGCGAGGGAATGTGGCGAAAACAACCTCATCTAAATTGGCCTGTTTGGCTAGCGGCAACGTCGAATAATATTTTTCTTTGAGAAGTTTAACGTAGTTGTCTGATGCTTCGATGGACTCGCACAACGCTACAATGCATCCACCCCATCTGAAAGGAATCACTCGTAAGCGTAAGGTAAAAGTTAAATCATTCCCCAAACGTACCCTGCACCAGTCAAACGTGCACCCACACCGAATCCATCTGAAATTTCAATTAATCTATCCAAGTCCGGATGCGAGCATTCGTAGAGGTGCCTTAAGCTGTAGTGGGATTGCTGCATGAGCTCAGACAAAGTGTTTGTGCTCGCTGCCTCTTCGGATGACTCGCATGTTGAGCGGAATATCTGCACTCGAAGTGATTCTGAAAGAGCAATTTTGATTTACTCAATCGAACGCGAAGTGGTGTTGCTTTGCTTACCTTGGATGACGTGCAGAGCGCGTTGACGTAATTTGAAGTGACGCATTTTACGCGTGTTCGGTGTGAGGAACTCCTTTTCGAATTCCTCCTGACTTATTTCAAGTTCGTCCATAATATCTCGTCTCGTGTAGATGTCCTTGGACAGTATTTTGGAAACCAGAGCCTCTAGATCCTTCAGATCGCAGTTCAGGCCAAATTGCAGATCAACAAACTTAACAATATCCTTCCAGTTTTTGAATTTCATCTGTTTGGCTATGATGCGACAGCCCAAGCGACATTCCACGACTCGCTCATTGAAGTCCGATGAGGCGGCTTTGTTTATTTCAGCGAGACTGTTCGCCACCACAAAGCACGCATTTTCGGGTAGCTGGATTGATGACGTCTTTAACTCTGGATGAAACTCAATGAATTGCGCGCATCCTGCTTCGGCCAGGTACGCTATAGCCTGATCCATGCCACCACCTTGGGTTCCAATGTAACGCTCACAGCTGGCCGAGACAGATGCCAACCACTTGCGATCCAGTGATACTTTATACACGAATGACGTGGCCAGTGTAGCTGAACTGACTAAAGCACTCGAGCTGGAAAGACCTGAACCACGGGGAATGTTGCCGCTCAGAGCCACTGACATTCCGATGGATCCTGCGTCGGTTGCCATATTTTCGAATATTCCCTTGACGCCGCACAGGAAGTATTTGTACCACTCTGGGCCACCTTTCTCCGGAATGTCGATTCTGAAAGGTAAAATAAACTTGCATGATGAAACAGCAAACGCGCAGTAGTTAAGTAATCAAGAGCGTCTGCTTGGGTTTGGTTTCTTGAAAGCAAAGATAATGAGTAGATGCAATCCCGATCGATTTTTAAATGACAAGCCATCTAGTGGTTCCTTTTCGGATCATAGGTTATTGTGACACTGACAGCTGTTTTTTGTTCGAAATATTGAAAAAAGTCAGTATTATACCGAAACAAATAGGTTTACACTTGAACAACGTTAGGAAATACTTTTGATAACTCGAACCTCTATAATTCGGAAATATTTGTAAATAGAAGCATTCTCTCAAGACAGAAAAAACCTCTGTAAATCGAAGAAAGCATATTTTTGTGCAAAACAATTAGAAGAATTAATGCGTCGGACTGTTAAGCTAGAGTACCTGGGTTCGAATCCGGCTTGGGGAAATAACACCACAAACATTTTTCACGGCCCCACCTTCAGCGAACGACTGACAACCCTCCTGGAGTACTTTTGTCATGGACAGCTATCGTAATTCGCTGTTCGGAACCGGCATTAAACAGTAGGTCCTCTTCACATGTGTCAAAATATATCGCGCACAACACAGTGGAGGCGCGAAGAAGCTAGGCTCTGGCCCTGTATGGGCTGTTACGTCGTCTATTTATTTTTATTTTTTCTTTAAGTCGAAAATGATGGCTTCTTTACCTCTATAATTCGAAGTTTACTTTGCTTCAACAACCGTGCGTGCGAAAAGTGAGCAATATTTTCGAGAGAGTTTACTATATTAAACAATTATTTCTAGAGTGTTGAGTACCCAAATTGTTCGTGTTTTGAGAAGAAGTCTTGTTTTCAGCTGTCTTGGCGATGTCAATTGACTTCATTGGAGCTGCGATTTAACTCATTTGGACTTTGTTTTTGTGGGAAATCCTGAATGACTGATAATATGCCACGAAATACGAAAATGTTTCAAGCAGTTAAGGCCAATATAATCGAAGCAATCCGTGTACTACAGCTTGAAACTATCAACAAGGTCTTGGAAAATTGGAGAGACAAAATGTGCTACTGCCTCGTCGAGGCAGACACTTGAACGACGTTGTGTTTCATAGTTAATGGGAATGATTGCTCTCATTAATAAAGCCATAAGAAGTAGAAAAAATGAAGCTTGTACACTTTTTTGTATTTTCCAAAAGAAACTCGTATTTGGTCCACCTTGTCTGTTTAAATATTTACAGAATCAATAAGTTGATCCTGTCTGTCGCGACCATTCTATTATCATTTTTAATACCCTTTTACAAATGAATAGCACATAAAGAATTTCATTTTTGTCCACTGGTAAACGCACTGTGCGTTGCTCGTTTATCAATGTTGTCATCTGCTCTGCGTCTTAAGTTATCCGTTTTGAAACCACAAATGATCTGACTTTTTCATTTTCTCCCTTAAAAAGTTCATCGGTCGAGGAGGAACTCCCAAAACAGTCTACTGCGACAACAAGTCGAACTTCGTAGAAGCTCAACGGAGGCTTCAGGATATTTGCTTTCTACTCGAGGAAAGGGAAGAAGACGTCCACCAGTACGCGGCAGCAGAAAAGTTCAGCCTCAGTGCTTACCGAGGTCGAAGCGATCATCTTATTCATATTAGGTTGTCAAATATCTCCCTTCCGCCTTTTTGTCTTTTGAATCTTCCGGCTCTGTACAAAGCGCTACAGAGCTCGTATCCAAACTAATCATGCATAGCGTCGTTTTGTAGGTTATGTCAAGACCTTTCAAATGATGTATTGCCAGATACGAGCTCTGTAGCGCTTTGTACATAGCCGGAAAATTCAAAAGTCAAAAAGGCGGAAGGGAGATATTTGACAACCTAATATTAATTGCACCTTTAAGGCCCAATTTCTAATAAGAACATCATTGCGAGCGCTGCTTTAGAAGCAGGTACCGAATCTCCCACAACGCTGCTTAAAAAGATGGCAGCTTTTATGCAGTCTCAAATAGAAGCTCTGATCAATGGTGAGATTGTCAAGAGGTGATCAATGAACTACCTGACAGGTAGTACCTGCATGACTAGCCAAATCTTGACTAAAAATTAAAATATCTCCATTCTATTAAAAACAACAAAGCTAATGCAAGTATTTTTTATAACCGCCATTTTTCATTTTAAGAAAAAGCCTGTAAAATTTTCATTTTCAATTTTCAATGATCATTGCCGTATTGAATGTTCTTCTTCTTCTTTGTGCGGTTCTACAGTCTGGGGTCGACCTGGGCCTTGTTTGGCAACCACCTCCATCCAGCACGATCCCGTGCCAGCTGCTTCCAGTGACGCACACCGAGTTGGTTCAGGTCCTTCTCTACCTGTGTACGCCACCTTAGACGCCGGCGTCCTCTGCTGAATTGAATTCTAGGACTTGCGAAATCCTACAGTTAATTTAATCTTTTTGCTTTATTTAAGCTTAAATATGATCGAAATTTTAGACCTTTGTCAACGTGATCATTGCATAGATTTTCGTAACTTCTTGTTCTACTCTTACAGTACATAAGGTATTTTTTTAGAAATCTTTAAATGGCTTTTGGCTATTTAGATGATGCTATCAATGAGTCTGTTTGATTTATTTTGTTTTTATTCAAAAATTGCATTGTCTGTGCAATCGTAGTTCTTAGTCTGAGGATGATAATTAAACTTAACTAAATGCTATTGGTATGATTGTGAATCATTGTGCAGTTATCTGGTCGTCCGGTATTGCGACACCCAAAGTAAGCGCAAAAAATATTGTCATACTTTTTTTTATGTAATGAATGAATGCTGTGTAGGAATAAATGTCACACATCTAAGATTACAATAGATGACGAAATATTTACACACGTTCCTAGCCACGTATTGCCTCGTTAATCAGTAAAATAGTTAAGCAAATTGCTTCGCTGGTGTTGTTTATATAATTATTTCAGGCCATGCTGATATCTAGTATCTGAAAGTATCGAGTGCTTTTACGTGTTTTCAACCATAATTGTGTTTTATATTCGATCACTTCACCATTTGTTCACACCTTGCACTTGTTAATTAAACTCAATTTACTGCCAATTAATTTTTGCTTCTGTATTGTTACTGGCAGTTTGGCATTTTACATTTAAGGCACCTAACAACGTTTTTTTTTTAGCAGATGCGAGCATGTGTATCCAAGCTTGGGTGGCAGTGTCCATTAGTTGTTAATGGGCAGCGTTGACGGTTTTGAATGTTTAAAACCACAATTCAAAATCTATAATTAGTTTGTTTTCACACAAAACATTTGCATACAAAAAGTTAACGTCATGAATAAGACATTTAAATTCAGCTGAAATTTCACGTTCAAGTCCAACCACCTTAAAGCTTGTTACGATGACCTATTAAATATTTTTTTTTTTTGGACCGCATACCTGAATGACTTAAGGTCACACTTGTAGTTGTCGAATTTTGCGTCAATGTTGCGCAGATACAAGAAGCTGTTTTCCTTTGTATAGCCCACGGCGAGAAGGATGCACTGCTCAATGGCCATCGGTAGGACCGGGTACCCGCAGTAGTCGACATGCTCTCCTATTATGTTTACTCTGAGAAAAGAAAAAAAAAGGATTAGCGTCGAACTGGAGGACTCGTTAAGTGCACCTACCTTCCTGGAACGCGAACGTAGAACATGGGTTCTGCATCGAACTCCTTGACGTAGAACTCACGAAGTTCCTGCAGCCGCGGGTAGCACCCATGAGATGAGCTCAATTCGCTCACTGTGACATAGGTGGCGCAATGCGCGCTCATTTTTGACACTTGTCCGTATGCCAACAACAAAAATGCACAAGTGCAAAAGAAGCGTTCTCACTGATTGAGTTAAAAACCGGCTCACAAAACGCTCTCACGACCGATGAAAACGCAAACGAACAGCCAGCTCAAGAGAATCGAAAAAAATGCAAATTGATTAGAAAACCACAACAAACCACGATTACTAACACACGATGGTCAATCGATTTATTCGCATGGTTGACCTAACGCTCGCAACACGCTAGTCGTCTGCCAGTCTCAGCGAGAAACACGAAACGTTTCGTTAGGATGACACCGTGTCGAACTGATGACGACGTGCCACTTTGGCAGATGAACGGGACTGCTCTGTAATTGTGCGACGCTTGGTTGCTTTGAAATTAGCCACGATTGACACGAAATTGTTGATAAGTGAATTGTGCTACTTTGTCTGGAGAGTCGCGACAATCGGAAGCGGATTACAAGCGTATGAGAAGCGAGAAAACTCAACACTTTGGCACTTGACGCGACGACCACAACGCAGTTAGCGGAGTGGCGGCACTGATAAAACTGAACCCAAAACAAACAACTTCATCTTCTGTGGCACTGTAGCCCCGTCTTATCTTTGAGACGTTGCCCTAGTAGTCGTGTTTACATTTCGCATTGAAAGATAAAACAAAAGTCAGCACGGAAAGCACGAAAAAAATTTAAAGCAAAAAAAAAAGACAACATGAAAACAGAAACAAACATCAACTTTGCACGAGTTCACTTGGAGGTGATTGTGCGCGTTGGCTCTTTATCAATGAACAGACATGTGTGTGTGTGTGCATGAAATTCGAGGTGCATCCGATTTGGTGTGAGTGCGTATCTACACTCATTTGGGTGTGCGGCACACATTGCCCCTAATCAAGGTCAAAAGCGAATACACTTGAGTTTAAAAATTATTAAAATGCTACAGCTTCCATATAAACTCACCATACGACTGTGCTGGGAGAATTAAATCCAAGAGATGGCAGTAGTGAGGAGGGTTGGAAGCTTGGGCTGAGGGGTTTCTGCATGAGGTGTTACTTCTACTGGACGACAGGGCGCGATTAATTTGGATTTGAATTAATTGTAACTGTTTTGTAGTAGTTACGAAGGACAGAATGATGAAAATAGAATGTTGAGACTAATGCTATTGAAAGGAGGGAGATAATTTTTACAGTGCACATACGTAAATGTAAAATTTTGAATAAATACCTTATGTAAAGGCCAAAGAAACTGATTTAGACTGCAATTTTTTGTAATGCATTCTCTGAATTCTTCTTTCTTTTTGTTTCAATTTCAATTTTCTTGCTGTTGATAAGCTTAATTTAAATTTTTTTTTAAATAATAATTTATGAGATAGCAAGCAAGTACTAAATCTCTATTTGTAAAATGTGCAATAATCCTTGCATACCTCAAATATATTATAAAAAATTGTAATTAGATTACTCGTAGAACGTGCTAAACTCAAAAGGACCAGGTGCTAGCCATTTTGATACGAAAAGTCAAAGATGCCTCGTATGCGACTCCGTCGGGTAGGCGACCGCTCGGTAGACCCAGGATGAAATGGTTGGATCAAGTCCAAAGGCTCGCCTGGTTACGCTTGGGCATACCCGCCGAGGAGTTAGAGCCGAAGGCGGATGATCGGATTGCTTGGAGATCTCTTCTGCGTGCACTGCCCCCGCAACCCCTTTAGTGGAACATGCGGGCAAAGAAAAAGAAGAAGAAGAAAGTTTTTTTTTGGTTAAAATTTAACGACAATTGAAGAATTTTTGGAAAAACACGTTGTACGTTGTACGACGACAATCAATGACGAGCGGAGAAATTTGTAGGGAAGTACTTTTATGTTGAAAAGTGAGAATCAGTGGTGTCGATAAGCAGATTATGTTTTAAGAACATTTTTTGGTTAAAAAAGAGTGCTATCGATTTGTTTAAAAACTTATGAGAAAATATATTTGACAAAGATCAGTGATCGACAAGTACAAGAACTTTTAGAAAAACCTTTTGATTGTGAAACATGCGTGCATCAATTTTCGGAAAACCATTGTTAGTTAGAAATAAGGATCACTGAGCAATAAGCAGTTGATCATTAGAAGCAAATTTTTTGGTGGAAAATCACGTTAACGATCAATATTCACACGATGTCAGCGACATGATCAGTGATCGCTTACGGAAACACTTTTTTTGAGTGGAGAAATGTTATCTAAGGTTAGGTTAGGTTAGAGTGGCTGGCTGGGACATCAAAGGCCCACAACCACACTTAGGCCAGAATAGGCACAATGCGGAAATCCATTCCGTACTCTAATGGAACCAATTAGAGCTTCTTACGAAGTTGCGGATCTGATTGATGCTGACTCAGCATCAGATCAGATCGCTCAGACTGCCAAGAAAGTGCTTGCCGTGGTGAGTTCTTCTACGAAGCGCCAAGGCCTCGGATGAATAGAAAATATGGAAGATGGTTTCCTCCTCCTCTTCATCCTGGCAACTTCTGCAAAAGTCATTGGCACTGACTCCGAGTCTGCTGGCATGTCTGCCGATGGTGGTGCGTTAAGCATTCAGCGCGGGCCAAATCTGTTTGGTGTGCAAACATGTTGATCCTTCTTGCCAACTATGATTGGTGGTCTTAAGGCTGTAAAGTTTTATGTTTAATTTGGTTGTAGCTAGTGATATGGCCGGTAATTCCCTTCGAGATAAGACACAGTAAATAATCTTGTATTTACACCTTTATATGGTATATGCTACGTATGAACTTTTAATTTTTCTTAGAACTAGTCTACAAATTTGTAATTATTGAATTAATTGTATTTAGTTTTAAATGAAAAAAAAAATGATTAATAAAGCTTATAATAATAATAAAAATAATATAAAACACATCAGTGATTGATGAACCGAAAAAAAAAAAATCAAATACTAAACAAAGATCGCTACTAATTGATGAGAAACATGACTGCGAGGAGACTAAGGCGGAATATACATAGCTCGGACTACAATAACATTTTTTTTGATTGCGGAGTCGTGGCTTTAAGCTGGGTACGACTTTGATTGTCTATCTGTCTTTCAGCCTAAGAAAATCAAATCCTTATCCAATTGCTATGAACCTTCTTCAACACTCAATCGTTTCCGAAAGCTCAGTTAAAAAAATCACTTGTGTGTGTGAGGTGGTGGTTCTAAGAGAACGCAATTAGCACTAAGTGCCGTTTTGTAACCAGAGCTCTGAGAAATTGAATATAAATTACGATTTAGAACCATCGTGCGACGTCGAGGAATGAAATCAAATCTTTAATATTCATCCGGGATACCTCGCCGAGATATTCAGGGAAGGGTTTGCCTAGAGTCCGTAACCCTGTCCTGGCAAGCACCGGACAGAAGCAGAGGAGGTGTATCAGAGATTCTGGTTCTGCCATGTTATTGCAGCTACGGCAGTGTGTGCGATAAGAGATTCCTTGTCTGGCTGCATGATCCCCTATTGGCCAATGACCCGTACTAATCGCTAAAATTTTAGCAATGTCTGTGCCAGTCCTATTAAGAAGGTCATTGGTTCGTGATAAGTTGTACTCCGGCCAAGTCTCCCTAGCTACTGCGCAGTTGGTCAACTGAGACCATCTGAGGTTAACCATATCCAAAAAGTGAGTTGAAATTTGTGTCTTGATTAGCCCTAGTGGAACGTGTCCAAAGTTGACGAGCTATGAAAGGCAGCTCCTTGTTTGGCCAGCTCATCCGCTTGCTCGTTACCATAGACGTTGGTATGTCCGGGGACCCATACTATGGCAACTTTGAACTTTTCGACGACGTCGGAAACCTCGTTACGGCATACCTGCACCAGTTTTGAGGTAGTCGAAGTTGACAACACTGCTTTGATAGCAGAATGACTGTTACCGAAGATCGCTAAGCTTAGCATTGGCGTTGTGTTAGGATGGGATTTGAGTATACGACACGCCTCCCTAATGGCAAGGATTTCCGCTTGGAAAATGCTGGCGTGATTTGGAAGTCTCCACATTCCATCTTCGAGCCGTCTGTGTAGACGCTCACATCCGGTGTGATGCCTATCTGGATTGTGCATCCCTTCCAGAGCAGATGGAAGGATGCGCACGTCCGCAATATTTTATGAAGTCTAATTTAAGAGGAATGACGTCTGTTCGCAGCGTTAGGAGTTGTCTAGGTATCGAGTCCATAATGGCAAGTGGAGTGACTGTCAGGGCGTCTGAGGGAGTAGTCCTCAGCGCGCCTGTAGTACCTATGCAAGCCATTCTTTGTATTTTATTGAGCTTCACGATGTTATATTTTTTCTTAATGGCTGGCCACCAAACAAGTGATCCATATGTGAGGATTGGACGAACCACGGCTGTGTACATCCATCGTGTAAGGTCTGGTCTCAGACCCAATCTTTTCCCAAAAGTCCTATTGCAGGCATAGAAAGCTATGCATGCTTTCTTAGTCCGCTGTTTAATATTGGTGTTCCAGCTAAGTTTGGGATCTAGATAGATTCCTAAATACCTAGCACTAGCTGAGAGTGATAAACGTTGACCGTTTAGGCGGGGAAGGTTAAAATTGGGTATTTCGTATTTCCTGGTGAACAGCATCATTTCCGTTTTGCCAGGGTTAATGCCTAGTCCGCAGCTTGCAGCTCTAAAAAAATCCCTTAGTCCAATTTTTTCAGCCATGCTTCTTAGCAAACAAGGTCTACGACTGACATACCACTACCCGACAAAGCTCACGAGAGTCTCTTAAGCTAGTATGCTGTAAAAGTGTAGTTTTTTGATATGGAAATTGTAAATTCAGCATTGAAAGTCTTAAAAGAAGCGTCGCAAAAGAAGGACTCAAAATTATAATCTTAAATGGAGCAAAACTCTCCATTTAGAAAAGGAAGAGGGGAAGATTTGGAAAGAGGAGTACTGACGTAATACCTTGGACTTTGAACAACAACAGTGCAGAACACAGTTGCTGAACCGAGCACTAATCACGCCATGACGCGTCGTGGTTTCACTTGTATGGAGCGATGGAAAAAAATCTGTAAATCTGCATCGCGACGCCTTAGAAAACAAATCCTGTGTCCGCGTTGGTGGCAATAATGCCTAAGCATGGACCATTCAGATGCCGTCAAAGGAACCTGCTCTGTGTGTAAATTAAATGTCTGTTAAATTAAAAAATGTCTTCTATCTTCATTTAAAGTTCTCTACAAACAGGATCACAGACAAACTAGGATCTACTACAGTGGAAAAATGAAGACAACGCGGTAATAGAGTGCTTAGCTGAAAATAAAAAAGAATGAAGCATCTCAAAACAGCGGCTATCGGCCAAATCCTAAATGTGACTATGCTAGCTTAAGCGCTACCTGGAACAAAGGCAACAATTTTGAAACAACTGACTTTCGAGTGCACCCAGGATTCCTAAGAATTTCCTTAAATGAAATGAGGAGTATTTCAATCAATCAATTGCGACTTTAAGCCGAAAATCCTCTGTCATCACGCCCACTCCTTAACAACACTCCCGGTCAACATGACAACGTTTGTCTAACAAAGTCTCGGCCTCTCAGAATCGATACAATCACACTCAACAGGTCGCTTTCGAATGACAAGCCTGTCTATGGCATTCGGCGAGCCACAGTTTGCGACGAAGTAATGCAGAACCGTGTAGTGGACATTGGAGCGGGGGCGATGCAGGGGGTGGCTCTGTTGGTGTTGATAATGCTTTTAAAGTTCAAGGAGTGCCACAAAGTGCTGTTGCTGGGCGACAACATGCTGTTCTCGTCCTTTGACTGCATGTGGTGCAGTTTACACCTAAAACAAACCCACAATACTCTCTCTGTCTCTACAGGGGCAGCATGACCACTAGTTTCGCTTCAGGTAATGCCCACGTACATGACAGAAACTTGCAACTTGCAACAGCATTGGGAAACGTGTTGGTGCAATGTAACGGGGTGTTAACATACATCATACGGAACAAGTGGGTGGGAGTGTCAGTGGTGGTGCTGATGTTCTTGTGGTGGTTGGTTTCGGTGTTTGTACTACATTTTCGAATTAGGTTTAGTTGGCTTTTCATCGGCTACGTTTGAAGGACGAAATTCGTGGAAGGTATACTCTCGAGGATGACCGTTTTAAGCATTTGAGGGTGACGTAGAAGTTAGCGTGATTTCACAAAATCTCTCCAAGGTAAAACGAAAATGAGTGTGTCTCAGAAAGCTGCTCATTGTGAAGCCCATGAGCACCCAGCAAGCCCACCAAGACGCATACCTCCACAGACAATCTGATTAAATGTCAGTCAGCCACACACACCAAGAGTCTAATTATAAAACCGACCACCGATGAATAAATCGGAAATATCCATATTCCCAGCAACTGTTTCACTGTACGCAACCGATTTCGACGACGACAACGACGACGCACGTTGCAGCCTGTTTACCATGCAACCATGCTAATTAGCAACCATCGCTAATCGTCCAGGTGCGGCAATTAAAAATCATTTTATCGGGAATTAACGTGACAGCCATATGAATAGTCGCGCCTTACGCGACATCCACAGCTCATCCACAACTCGCATATAAATAACTTTACTCCAATTTCAACACCCGACGATTATTGTTATGAATATACAAGCCCATTGCAGTTGCAGTGCCAATCAATCAAATGGCGAACGATTCCAACTATGCCCGCCACTTCCTGCGACCACAAGAATAAGACACCGCGCCACCGGCGTGCCAGGCTTACGAATTAATCAATGAACCGCCGCGCCGGCGGCCAAAGTCCAGCCGTCCCTCTCGATTGACTAAAACTTAACTCAAAAGAATCACACAAACAGTGCTCAGCACTTGTTTGCCGAGTACACCACGGCCGACCATCAGGAATGGGGAGAGGAGCCACGTTCATGGTTCACGTTCACGTTCACGTCCCGATCCACTCATAACGCCCATCGCCCATCGCCCATCGGACTCCTAGAGCACAAACCCGTCGCCGTAGGAGGTCCGTCGGTCGGTGCAACAACAAACAAAACGACAAAATCGCGACTAGAATTATTATCATATCATTTCTTGCTAAACACCTCGTTAGATGATTGCATTCGTCTTGCGAGTTGCGAGCCTGCAGCGACTCGGTCGGCCCTATTCCTCCGGTCCGCTCCGATCCGCTCCGGTCCATCACCGGCAAACAAGGAAGAAATATTGGAAACGATATCCGAACGCTTAAACGAACGAATTGTGACATTGTGGGTGGTCGCTGCTTTATTAAAACATTTGTCGGCGCATTATGAGCGGCGAACGTCTGTGTGAGTGTGTGGTGCAGTCCAGTGCAGAGAGATGCATGAAAAGGCATCCATGGACCTGCAGCCACACTCCCGCTTCACTCCACGGAGCGGACACGAAATCACAATAAAGTATCGTATTCAGTGCTATCGTCCGGATCTCAGAATAATACGCAGTGTTTGACTACGCCAAACAAATCGCAACGGTCATTAGTTGGCATGGGAGACCGACCCCGGTGCACAATTCAATCTACGTCTATCGCCGGCCGCTCATAATGGGTGGCATTAAGCGGTGTACTCGTGTAACGATTCCGGTGGTAGCTGCACCACACCGCACCGCACCGCACCGCACCGCACCGCACCGCGTTGGACCACAATGGGGCTTGTGTCTCTAGGCATCGCGTACAACACAACCACCAACAACGGAACAAAATCCATTTCGATCAAGAAAAAACAAATTTTCGAACAATGAAGTCGTGCGAGCACGTACGGGATTATGTAAAATCGCATTATCGGGCCTGCGCGATGCCTGACACTGACGTCGCCATCGCCATCGCCGTCGCCCGGCGGGAAGAGCATCTCTGTATCTCTATGGCCGGCGGGTGTCCGGGATCATGTGCGCCCGGGTCCTGAAATCTGACATTGCGCGATGCAATTGAGCATCCGCACTGCGCTGCGCTGTGAGTGTGATCGGCCGGTTGCGGACCATGGGAAGGCCTTCCTCGTTGACGTGGGTGGTATATTGGCGCATTCAATGGATATGATTATTAGCTACTGTGCGCTGAGTTCACGATATTAAATTAGTGTGTGGCTGGCAATTTAACTTCTGGTGCTCGTGGCACTTGTGGAGGGAGAGGTGTTCTAGAGATTTCATTCGCAGTGCGCAGGAGGCCTGTGTCAGAGATGTCGGTGAAGGTTGCTCTGGATTCTTTTCTCTGTTGGGACGTGTCAAATAGCTTGTTGCGTGCTCTAGTTGCATGTACGGTGGTCGCTTTTAAATCATCTGCGAGTGGGAAACTAGTGCTGGAATGTTTAAAAACGGAACCAAAAAGGGGCAACTTTTAAATTGTAGTAGTCAAACAGTTCTCAGTCATCAGGAGAATTAGAAGGAGGATCAAAGACAGACTCCTCTTAAGAGCTTACAGTGTTCTAAGAGTGTTCATGGATGTCATGGGCAATGAAAAAAGAAAAAAACAAAACAATAGTATTTTTTAATTTTTTCAAGAATTAGAAGACAAAACCTTTCGGTTCCTTGTGATCGATTCAGAATTGAAGCATAAGAACTGGCCACAAAAAGTAATTTGGTACTTCACTTCAAACGTCGGAAGAAATTGGTCTAAACTGCTTCATTTCATTTTTTTTTTAAATTAAATTTTCGAGAACTTACTAAAACGTCGAAGAAGCAAACAACTAATTTTTTCAGTCTTTCTCTTTTGTTACTAAAGGGCGATTTTTTAATAGCTATAGGAAAGTTTTAAAAAAAAAAAAACATAAAATTCAGAAAAATGCTTGAAATCTTTGTACGGTCCATATAATTTGATGTTTGAAGATTATTTCATGCAAATGTTGACCTTGACTGCGCCTCAAATGGTCCATCCGCTTAGTCCAATTTTTGCATACTCTTTCCAACATTTCGGCCGGTATCTCACGAATAAATGCTTCAATGTTGTCTTCCAATGCGTCAATTGAAGCGGGCTTGTCTGTATAGACATGAGCTTTAGCCCCACAAAAAATAGTCTAAAGGCGTTAAGTCGCACGATCTAGGCGGCCAATTGACCGGTCCCGAACGTGAAATAAAATGTTCACCAAACTCGCCTCTCAATAAGTCCATTGTTGCGCGTGCTGTGTGGCATGTGGCATGTGGCACCGTCTTGTGGAAACCACATGTCATGCAAGTCAAGCTCTTGCATTTTGGGCAAAAAAAAGTTGGATATCATCTCACGGTAGCGCTCACCATTCACAGTTACGTTACGATTCCCATCATCTTTGAAGAAGTACGGTCCAATGATGCCACCAGCCCATAAACCGCACCAAGCTGTGACTTTTCTGGATGCATTGGTTGCTCTTGCAATGCTTCTGACTGATATTCACTATAAAAAACGACAATTCTGCTTATTTACGTACCCAAAAATAGCCGCTTCAGTGGGTCGATGAAACTGATCATACAATGGAAGAAGCGCGCGATGAACTTTCTTAACAGAGAACGCATTTTGATAATAAAATTCAATAATTTGCAAGCGTTATTCGTTTGTAAGACGATTCATGGTTAAATTATAGACCAAACTGAAGATGTTTGACAGTGAAACAAAACACGAAACGTGAGTCAGCTGTTTAAACCAGTGATAATAGCTAAAAAATCACCCTTTAGAACCGAATTCCAAAGTTATAAATGGCTGTAATAATGACCAACGGATTCATTCTCAAATTGAAGTCAAAAGCAGCAAAATCAGTAACGAACAATTTAGAATGAATTGTTGATAGTAGATAAGTTACTTTCAAGCAATAAGAAAAAAACTTTAAAATATTATTTGAACCAAGTAAATTTGAGTAGATTAAGTACGCCTAAGCTTTTGATCAAAGAACGTTTCAAAATTCAAAACATTTAAATAAAATTGAGTTGGCGAGTATATGCACAGCATAAACAGCAACCTTTTTCTTCGAATCGATTTGTTCCGTTCGTCTACTTCAGTGGCCATTCATTTGACCCCGATCTGGCGGCACACATTTTTACTCACTTTATTTTGCGCTATAACCAAAAATGCGAAAAGGCTTCTTACTTCTTTAAAATTCAGACAAACAACAAATGTATAATTGAAAGCCAGATTTCGCCTGTCTTCTTCATTCGAGCAAAAACCTCAGCTTGATGTCGTTTTAAACTATTAGGTGATGAATTTTATGCAAATCTCAAGGTCTTAATTAACAGTCTCCTCGTGAAAACACTACACCCCTTTTTGAACACTGACTAAACAAAGCAACACCCACAAACAAACCCCTCATCGAGGGACCGCAACAAAAAATTTCTGAAATCCAAGCACAAATATTTGTGTAAGACTCCAAATATTCTCCCCGATTTTCGAGGCGAAAACTTCCTGAAAAACACAACACACCTCCTTAGTCCTTAGGCAGTCGTAGTCGTCATCCATCCCTTCTCATTTTTTGTTTGTTGTGAAAAAACTGAAAAACGTGAAAAGCAAGCAAACAAAAAAAAAACGTTCCTCATCCCCAAACAAAACTTTGTCGTGTGTGTTGTCGTCAGTTCGGCATTGTTCCATCCCGACACCATACACTGAGCTGTGAGAGCCGGCGGAAGTTGGAAGCAACACCAACGACACATTTCGCCAACGCTTTTGTTCGTCGCACAATCTACGAGCTCCAGAATTCCTTTCTTCCATGAAAACAAATAAGGTGCCTAATTGTGTGGTATACATTGTTCCCGAGCTATTTCGCTATTTCGTCCCCCCCTGTCCCACCCATCCCACTTGTTCGTTGAGATTTTAACCATTCGAAATTATCATCCGCAGTGTTCCTCACATGACGGCTTCTAGTTCGCCCGTCGTCCTCCCCACCTTCCTGTGAGATGCGAAAAAATCTATTTAGCGAAATATTTCATTTACGTTCGCTGCTGTTTTTGAATTTTGAAAAAGGAAAAAGGAACTCCAATTGAATTTGCCGGGACAAACATATCTACACTAACATAATTAAGTCCCGAGTCCTGCTGCTCAGCCACTCGGATGAGCTGGGAGGGCTCTGCGAGAACAGGACCTTTGTGAGATTTTAATAATATGCTAAAAATGTGTATTATCTCGTGAGTGAGTGTGTGTGTGTGTGGGGGGGAGATGGAGTTAAAACTTTTGCTCGGCGGTGCAAAGTTACCAAACAAAACACAGCTCCAAATAATTTCGTTTATTTTCGACAAAATCGCGGCTAGTGGTGGGTGGGGGTGGGTGTCTACATGTGTGTGCATTTCGTTTGTTTTGTCATTACATTTGTCCCCCAGCCACTGCGAGTTATTTCGCTTCCATTAGCATGATAGAGCAAGGACATTGTGTTGAGTCTGAATTATGTATGTGGGCGGGTATATCTAGAGAATGTGTTCCTTTGTGTGTTCACTTAAACAAAGAACTTTAAAAAAAAGAAATGCCGGAAATAAAAAAAAATACAAACACACGGAAAAATGCAGAAAGTGCAGAGCGTTTTGAATTAATTATTAGTCATTGTTTTTTTTTTTTTGTCGGGGTCTGTGCTATTTTTTGTCAGAAAAGTTGGTTTTCCCTCGTCTATAGTTGCTGTATGATCAGGTCTTAAAGGCACGTAGTGAGGAAGACATCTTTTCTGATATCATCAAGATAAAATTTAGGGGGTTTTGCGGTGTCAACTTTCAGTTTCACAAACGCCAATCGTTATTCCGACCGATTCTGGTCTTTTCAGAAAACCTGAAAAAATGAAAAAAAAAACACCTCGAGCTAACACTGAGTCATGGGGCAGGCTATGGGTAGTATGGATTATGAAAGTGCACCTTATTGATAGTGTAATGGGTCACAAGGAGTAGAGAAACATTCTTAAGACACACCCCTAAAATAGTGCAGGTCAGAAGAGTTGTGATACCAACTGCATTTGCATTTTACAAAACGATCCAAGTCATATATCCTAGAATACTCAACTGTAAGTAAATAGCTCAAAATGGATTGGAACGTTACTGGAATCTTCAGATAGAAATCGATTCAAAAATTTTGAGACATTTCGAAACAAAATACGTTTAAAACCCATGATTAACCCTTTCATGGTCACGTTCAATTCCAGCCGCAAGGAAAATATTTTTTTCCGGTTCACCAAAAACGAGGTAAAAGATCCCGAACATTCTTTTTGAACTAGAAGACATCTGATGCAGACTTAAATGGTCTAAAATAGGGTTTTAGAATAAAATTACTATAGTTTTACTGTAATTAAGCCAGAATTTTCAAGTTGTCAGTAGATAAAATGCATGTTGTACAGGAACAACACCGGGCATGAAAGGTTTAAGCAAAATGAATACCCAAACAAACATTTTTAAAAAAAGCTTAACAGCTTATTTTCATATTATTATATGTGTGGGCCATTTTCACTGTGAGATAAGTCTTTTGGAGTGTTTTTTTTTTTTATTCTTTGTTTTTGCCTTGCTGTTGTGTTTGCATTACTCAAATTATTTGTTTATCATATTGGGAATACAGTTATTTACTTAAACTGAATCGCATCGGCTTTCTTGTTTTTATGAATTACTTAATAAAATGAAGAACATTTTTAGGGTAGACAATGTTCATTATGAGCCATTATACCTCTGCGATGCTTCAGTCGTCACGTAACCTCATAAGAGCGTGGGGAGTTGCAATTCGTGAGGTTTTCGTGTTCTGACCAAAATCTCACAAGTTGTGGGTATCAAGAGAGCTGACAAAATTGTAATTCCTGATTGAACAGATGGCATATCATTAAATTTGAAAGAAAAATGGAAAACTTAGTTTTACAATTAGTGAAAAAAAGAGAAGACCTAAAAGATAGCTATTTTTTATTGTGAAGTACAATTAGTGAAACAAAGAGAAGACCTAAAAGATAACTATTTTTTATTGTGAAGTATCATCATCATCTTCGCAACAATCGGTGTCCGGTCCGGGCCTTAGGAATATTATAATACCATTTTTTGAAATATTAAAAGATACGTGTCAAAAAGAACATTTTGAACTATCCTTCGCATATAAAAATTGTGTTAATTACCTAAAAGTTAACATTTTCCTGAATTCAATAAGACATCAGTTATAAAATTCTGATAAACAGAACCAAAGTTATGATTTTTTGAAATTTTAAAGAAATCTTGAATTTTGACTTTTTATCAAGGTTTGAGCCTTTGTTACTCGCAAACTATATCGAGTTGAGCAAAAATTGTTTGTCCCATTACTTGAACCACTTCAATAAGTACCTCCACCAATTGAGCCAATTCCAAGAGGGGTCGTTTCCCTGTAGGCTGGGCGATTTGTCATGGAATGACCCATATACTAATAATTAATAATTAAAATAAATTCCGTAGAAGCCTGCAAAACTCACTTGGATCAGCTTTTTGCTCAGATATCCTTGAAGACAATTTTCATCAATCTATTATTTGAAAACCAAGTTTTGAGATAAGAAGCGTTTACGTGAAGATGTTAAGGATGCAAACTCATCCCCATACCTTTTTAGACCACTCTAAGTACAACTCAAGCCATCTTCTCGATTAATTTTATATTCAATTCGTTTGCCATTAATGACGAAAAAAAACTTCTTTACCTTAAGGAAACATTTTTTCCCCAATCGTGCTACGGGCATCAATTTCAATTAACCAAAAAAATTACATAAACGTCTTCATTTCACTGTCACGGTGCGCTGATTCCTTCAACCTCTCACATCAACCCTTTTCTCGGAATTAAAAATCTTTCCATTAATTAGCTTGGAAAATGCCTACTTTTCATTTACCCGATCACTTTCTCGAACCACTCAAAGCTGCCAATCAATTAAAGATTCTGTGACGCCCTGAAGTGTCTTCAGCGACTTCACTTCACTCCGGCACTTTGAGGGAATAAATTAACCGCTCCGCCGCAGAATTGTCTTTGGTTTGTCTCTTTTTTTTCGTTTTTGGTTTTCGATTTGAAATTTGAAGTCTTTGCCTTGGACAGGAACAAGGTCTCATATGGTCGCAATTTCCTTTCGAATCGATGCGGGACCATCAATGGCCGGGAAAGGTATTCCGATTCAAAAGCTTTTAATCTAGATCCTGTGTCCGCTGTCATGTTGTTGGGCACGTTAAGGATATTTGCCAAAATGACTTGCACTTAATTGGTGTGGATGTGGCTGCGGTTACTTATGGTTAGGAATTTCAAGTGGTCGTGTGGGGGGATTAATCCGAGGGATTTGTCCATCATATTGTTTCCACGTTCCCCCTTTCTGGGCGTTGGCAAATTCACTCCTAATTATGCTTTGATTGCACATTTAAGTGGCTTGGCATGTTGACAGACTAATAATGGATGACATTTAAAATCACTATACTCGTGAATTGCCAAAAAGCGACAGGCATATGATTTATGATCGATGGTTGAAAGTTCGGGGTAAATTTAGCGTAACCTTGTTTTGAAGTGCATAATTTTGCACGAGTCCTGCAACTTTCAAGCATCGCTGTACGGTGCGTTCGCCATTTGTCGCAATAACTCCTCACATCCGCTGCATTGTGGGTAAATTAATGTCAATTCCTTTCTCTTGGAAAAGGAATTCCTGTAAAAGTACACACATTTTTTCCAGGACAATGTCGCATAGAAAACAGGAAGTCTTGGCTTGGCATTGAGTTGGTAATTAGCGTCGGTTATGCTTCTATGGGAATGCATTCATTCGAAAAGAAGAAAAAATCTGCATTTCCTTTGGAATGATGTGTGTTAAGCTTAGTTGCTGACGTTAGCGGCTATTGAATATTTCTTCTCATCCTGAGTGCAGAAAGAAAAGCATTGCCTTGGAAGGCAGAAAGACACGAATGGTTGAGCCTTCCTGCGTGTATTGTGTTTGACAGTGCACTTAGAGGCACCCGCTTTTTTTAGAGGTTGCAACTCAAACAACAAAGAAGAAGGAGAAAGGTCATACTACAATTCTTTTTTTTTTTTAAGTTTTAATTTTTTCTTAGTGATTTTTATTTCAAAAGTTTTTTTTTTTTTTAAAAAAAATTGCATGCAGAGTAAACATTTTGATAGCAAAAAAATTTAAAAAAAAAAGCTTAAGCAAATTTTTTTTAAATTTTGAAATGTAGTGGCAAATTGCCTTATTGTGGTCGATGCGTTTGTAAATTCTGAAACGCACACAAAAAACCGAATAGCTTTATGTCTTCTAGGTTTTTGAGAAAATGAAAGAATACTATTCCTGTCTTTATTTTATTTTTTATTTTTATTTCACTAATACTGTCAGGAAGTGATTGTGTGGATAGGGGTATGGGTACTACGCCCTCCATTCCGACTGGCTTAGACGCTCACGCGACTTCGTTGCTTCGCTAAGGACATGTCCATAACTGACAGGCAGGCGACTGTGTGCAAAAAGTGATGGGTTCCAAACAACAATTTTACATTTCAATTTTTTTTCGAAAACTTGAAGACATAAATGGATTTCTAATAAGGACTAGAAAACTTTTTTTTAAATGAAACGCAAACCATATGTTTTATTTTAAAAATTGTATAATTGGCTTGAAATACAATCAAAACATTTATGAATGGAACTCGGTTTCGTTGATATGGCAGCCATAGGCACGTTTGCAGCGGACGACTCGTTGGACCCAATTGCCGACTCGGCCTCACATTTTGTAATTTTTTTTTTATAATTTGCAGACGTTATTTGTTCGTGTACTTTAGCATGAAGAAAATGTTGAGTTTACTGAATAAATTGACAGTGACAGTTCAATGATTAGTGAAAGAGTGCGTTCACTAACTAGATTCAAAGTTGTTAAGTCGCTATTGGAAAGCCCTTTATAATCATTTGGTTTTTTATGTTCAATTTAGAATTGATATAAGCATTGACTGCATAAAACCAATTACGGACTCCACCTCCTAATTTTGAAAACAATTAGTCCAAACCTTTTTAACCACTTTTTTTCATAAAGACTTTGAGTTTGCATGCGAATTTTTCAAAAACCATGGACATGAATAATTTTAACTTAGATTCGATCGATTAATGAACAGGTTTATGGCATTCGCCACTGGTATAGTTCTTCTTTATAAGTTGTTTTTTTATAATTTATTTTTCATGTTGATTGATTTTTTCTTAAATTTCCTCTTCCGCCTAAACGCGGCTAGATGCACAGCCCTGAAGTGAAAAATGTTTGTTTCGATACCTCCACTAAAGCCCATCATACTCTCCCCGTTTTTTTATTCGTACGAAAATATATTTCAAAATATAGTCGAACTCCCTCTAAGTCGAATTTCTCTCTAACTCGAACTAATTTTTTCGCCATATTTTGACATTCCCCTTCCCAATTTTCCATAGAAAAACCATCCTCTAAGTCGAACTCACCCTAACTCGAACTAATTTAAATGACCCGTGAAAATTCAACTTAAAGAGATTCGACTGTATGTGGATTTTCTTAAAAAATATTGTTTTGCCGAACCCAAAAAATTTGGAGTGAAGACAGGTGAAAAAATGTTTTATAACTTATAAAAAAATTAGGAAATTTGAAATACAGATTTTCAAGGATACGTCCCAAAAAAAAAGGCAAAAGCGCCAACTATTCTTCGTCATTGCAAACAAAAATTACTTACGTAAAAAAGAGACATAATTTATAGAATTCTTATAAGTAGAACCAAAGTTACGATTTTTTGAAATTAGGAATTTTGAATTTTGACCTTTTACCAATCTTCGAACCTTTGTTACTCGCATACTATAATGAGTTGTGCAAAACTCTTTTGTCCCATGACTTGAACCACTTCGATAAGTAACTCCACCAATTTTGAGGCAAATCGAAGGGGATCGTTCAGAGCTCCACATATAGGCTGGGCGATTTGTCGTGGAATGACCCAGCAACTTTTCAACTCGTTCTATACAACTTTCATTTCGATGTCAACTTAACCGATAAACTTAAAATACAAACAGCCCTCGACTTAAGACACTATATGTATCATTATTTGAAGTACACCCACACAACCTCAAACACATGGAAGCATTCCTAAAGGTCGATTCCCTGTTAAAAGCCCGACCCACAGCACCTTCCACTGCGCGTCTCTGCTGCTTTAATGAACCAGTAAAATCATGCAAACAAACGCAAAACGACACGACCCTCGCCTCAGGGGGATGCGTCGAACAAATTCATGAACAAACTGAACAAACATTCAGGACATCATCATCACCGAAGCCATCGCAACCATGGCAGCCATCCCCACCACTCCACCAATATGGTCGAGCATGTCATTATTAAAACAAAAACCATTACAACACAAACTTGATACACTACACACATCTGTCATCCGCACACGTTGGCGGATGGGCCGACTCCATCCGCACGCACCGCACCGTACTACACCTATTGTAACGCTTCCGGCTATCCTGCGAACTACACAGGATACACAGGATCCTCTGATTCTGTGTTTTCCGGTCGCAGCTAAATACACAAGCGGCTGCCATTGCCGCTCACCACCGCCACCACCACTAACGCCGCACGATGGGTGGCGATGCTGCAAAAACATCGTGTTACATCTATTTATCATGTTCCAGTGCCATAATTGTTGAATTTATAATTAAAATTTCATTCATGGGGATCCTTGCCGGCCGGCACTCGGGGATAACTGCCACCGCAGCCAACAACTATTCGGGGAACTACATCATTATCCTGTCCGTCGCCTGTTGTGTGCGTAGAGGCGTGAATTGAGCTGCGGTTAGGCCAGCGAGTGACGGCGAGCACTAGCGTGAAAACAAAAAGAACACCGTGTGCGTGTGTCCGAACATGGCCTGGATATTTTGGGATGATTTGCGGCTGCTCCTAGGAGGTCAGCCACCTCCTTCAATCAATCAATCGCCTTCGCGTCAAAAGATAAACAGACGCCCGCCGGCTCCGCTCATAATTTTCAATCAGAAATCTCTCGCGAGCCGCGTGTGCTGCCATTAAAATTGCTGACGGAATCAATAAATAACCAATTAAGGGCGAGAGCATGTGTTGCCGATGGCTCTTCGTTGGCGTGTATCTTTGAGAAAGGATCTTGCTGTCTTTTTGTTTTTCTTTTCTTTTCTTGGAATGGTGTGAAAAAATGTCACCTGAAGCGGTTTACACGCGTGGTGAAGCTGCTGCTGGGCTAATTTTGGAATTTCTTTTGCGAAACACATCTGGCCAGCTGGCTGGGAGACGGGCACGGCAACTACAGCAAAATTCGTGTTAAGTTCCGCTCAGGAATGAGGAAAAAATTCACTAATGGTGATAAGGTGGCTAACAAACGATGGTGGTTTATTAAACTAATTGGCAAGGCGATAAATCTAACAGGACTTTTTATCTTCCACGAGCAGGTGCAAAATGTCGTTTGCTGGTTTTTGTTGCTTGTGTTTGTTAAATGGTAGAGAAGTTAGTTTTAAGATATTTCGGGGTCAGTTTGGTAGTCGCATCGGTTTGACTGACTTGTCTCTTGACTTGTGGCACTTTTAAGGGCCGTAGAAGGTCTGAAGGATTAGTTCTAATTTTTGGTAAGCTTACATAAACTAAGGTTCACATCGTAAGCTGCTTGGTTCATAAAAATTTTCACATTTTTTTTAAATGTTAAATTTATTTTTAGTTTAGTGAGGCTCGTCTCTTTCGATAATATGACACCTTAGAGGATGTGTGTCAGAATCAGGATGGAATTAGTCCTTATTCGTGAAGCATCTGAGTATAACATGACGACATTTAAAACCAACGCGCATCCGTACCTTCTTTGAATCTCTCCCTCGGTACCTTCGGCCCGTTTTTTATCCAAAGAACATATATTTCGATCATTGTCTGTTTTTCAATGTCCTCCAGGCTTGAAGTCAACTGAGTGGACTAGATTTTAAGAATACTGCTAGCTATTAAGCTCAGATACTTAAAATTCACCTCTCTTTTGCTTTATGACTGAAATTCAAGTTGATAATCAAAAGTGTGGTCCAAATACAAGTTTTTTTTTTAAATGAAAAAAATAAGTGTAATATTAAATTATTTGCTTTATTGATAAAGGCAAAATTTTCAGTAATTATGGAACACAACGCGAACAAGCTATGCTCTGCCCCTGTATGGGCTGCTATGCATATTATTTATTTTTATTTATTTTATTTTCATGGAACACAACGTCGCTCAGTTGACTTCTCAGTAGCGCATTTTGGCACTGTGATTTTCCAAGACTTTGTTGATGGTTTCGGGCTGTAGTTCACGGATTGATTGTATGACATTGGCCTTAAGTGATTGAATCCTGTTGGTTGGCATAATATCGGTTGCTTGACGGTTCCCAAGAAAAAAGTCCAAGGGAGTTAAATTGTAGCTCCGCGGCGCCAATTGCCGTCACACTGGCGGACTTTATTCCTTTTGCGCTGGAATTTACATTTTTTGTTGTGTACCTACACAATTATGATATACAAATTGATTTTTAAGATTTCCATGAGGTTCTAGCTGTTAATTCCCATTCAACAAATTTTACTCAGGCAAACTTTATTTCTTTAAGTTCCGGTAGATCCTGAAAATTGACCACTGTGCTAGCGACACGATTTCTTTGCAAAAGAACGAGATGTTTGGACTACACATAATTTAGTTTGGAAATAAAGGGCTCTCCAATAATCACTTGACAACTTTGAATTTAATTTGTGAACGCACCCTTTCACTAATCATCAAATTGTCATTTTCAATTTATTCAGTAAGCTCAACATTTTTATCGAGGTAAAGGAGACGAACAAACAACGTCTGCAAATTATAAAAATTTTCTACCGAAATTCGGAGTCGGTGACCGCAAGTTTAGGAGCGTTAACTCCAATTTTCGGTAGTTCTTCGGTAGTTCTCAAAGCCGACGACGTTATAAGAGCTCAGAGCCAACATTGAACGCGAAATAGCTTCCGTTTCGGCAAAATGTGTTGCCGGATCATCGGAAATGGGGTCCAACGAATCGACAGCTGCAAACGTGCCCGCGGTGACCATATGAACAAAGTCGAGTCCCATTCTTAAATGTTTTGATTGTGCTTTAAGCCGATGATAAAGTTTTTGAGATATCTCAAATCGTTTGCATTTTATTTAAAAAAAAAGTTCTCAAGTCCTTATTGGAAAACGCTTTACATGTATTCCCAATGTTTCCCAACGTTGTTTAAGCGTAAAGCAACTTAATTAAGTTCCACGTAGGTATTATTATGAATTTCTGCCAAGATTTCGAGCAGAAAACAGATGTCAGCTGTGAAAATAACCCATGATTTAACCAGTAGATGGCCCCACGACATTCAGTACTACTACCGAGGCGTGCCTTCTATGCGACTCCGTCGGGTAGGCGACCGCTCGGTAGACCCAGGATGAGATGGTTGGATCAAGTCCAAGAGCTCGCCTGGTTACCCTTGGGCATACCCGCCGAGGAGTTAGAGTCGGCGGCGGAGGATCGGGCTGCCTGGAGATCTCTTTTGCGTGCACTGCCCCCGCAATCCCTTTAGTGGAACATGCCTGCAAAGAAGATGATGATAATGACGATGACCCGATGATTACAAAACTTTAAAACTAAAAAAAAACTAGTTCAGGTTACTCTCATCACAAATAAACCCCCCCAATTCAAACAAGACTGCTCTTTATTTTTTCCACGACCTCTTTCGTCAATGGGCTCAACATATGGCACCCAAATCCAGCTTGTTTAAATTGCAATAAACACTCACCCTCGATTTTATTTGATAAGTTTCTCACACCTCCTTTCTTTTGTGTTCTCTCGCATCGTCCTTATCGATTTCAGTGTTGAAACAATAACGCTACAATTCTGTGTAAATAAATAAACGTTATTCAACAAAACAATAATAGCAATTGTCATCACTTATCTCCTAATTACGATTATCGCATGAATTGTTTATTCTGTAACCATATGCGCTCTGCCCAAGCTCAGGCCCCAGGACTCCTCCCGCGACCCATTCCCATGAAGCCCCCCATAAATCCGTCACACACATAAATTTCGATTTTGAGGTCTTGTTTACACTGCATCAGCTCTTCCTCGAACAAAGCCCGTAGCGTAAGCGTTTAATGTACACATCCGTCAGATATCTGCACTGTATCTACACGAATTTTCGCTCATTGTGTACACACACTTGTTAATTAGCTCCGCACATAGTTTAACGCTTATAGCAGCTTTCATTAAGCGCTTATCTATAAACAAGGATAATGTAATAATTGGTTCGAGTGCGGTTAGAGAGATGGGGAGGGCGCACTCACACTCGCACTCGCACACGCGTACATACACGCCATTATTGCGGTCGACTCTGACTGGTCGAGCTGGGCGGAAAGGGAGGATGACGACTTTAATTTAGTTGCTCCTCTTTATGGGTATTTTTTACGAGAGTTGTGTTATCAGCTCTGTTGATTTATGTTTTATCGATTCGAACACAATTAGATCTGCCTGCAGATGGCGTGGGTGGTTTATTTAATTGACGGGGATCTATCAGCCAGTTGTGGTGTGGTTCTAAATAAATGTAATCATATAATGACACGCATTTTGTTGGCCACATTCCGTCCCCCGTTTTTTTTTTGTGGTGATTCATTCGACACGTGAACTTATTGAACTCTTTTGGTAGTCAGAAACTAGTTTAACTAGGGTTTCTTACAATTAACCGTGTCACGAGCAGCATCACTGAAAACATCCTGTCTGCAACGCCCCAGCGATACACACGCACACGCAGTCGCTTCCTGTTCCTCGGCCCATAAATGAAACGGGGCAAATAATTTAAAAGATTTTTTTTTCTCTTTTTTCGTTTATTCAAAATCTCATCGCTCACTTCTGGTAATGTGTTTCAAATTTTAAAAGGAAACGAGTGCCTCGCGATTCATTACGCGCTAATACCGCCACGTGTCATGTTGATAAATTGGGAAGTTTGATTAAAAACTTGGGCGTTGTGCATCAAAATAAAGGGATAAAGGATATCCTGGGATGGGAGTTTGGCTTTTTTTTTTTGCTTTTTGTTAACAGCTTTGGTGCTACATTTCGCACCACCCCCCCAAACATAAAACACAACCCTCTGTGTGCTGAGTGCGCTCATGTTCCTTAATCAACAAGTTTAGCTTTTGTGTAGCGACCAACTGACGGGTGATTACTCATATTAATGTGTTTGGTCCTTGAATTTGACGAATGGTGTGTTCGTGTTGTTGGGCGAATGGCGAGAGCGGATATGAAAGAATTTTAATGTTATTGCGGAAGTCTAATTAGAATTTCTATTGTCGTTGTGTGGGTTGGGGGTATTTTCTTGAGAAGTTATTAATTTAATTAAGGCAAAAAAAAAGTATGTCACTGAATCACATGTGAACGACATGAATTATGTTCAAAAATGAAAGGATTTTTGTGTATGCCGTCTTGACAAGGGAAGGAAATCCTCTTTTGAACTTTGGGTTACAAAAGGGTTGGAGCTCTTGAAAAGTGAGAGTGTGAGGATAAAAATAGAATCTTGTATCGACACACGTGTGACACGCATGAGGCTGTAGTCGATAGAGAAGTTAAAAGAAGAGCTCTGAAAATTCGATAGCGCTGGAATAAATGCATCATTTATGGATAAGTTCTATTTTCAAAAAAATTAACTTCACTGAAAGTCAGTATAAATTTCAGCAAAGAATTTGTTGGCATTGTCGAGTTAAGTTTGTCTGTCTATCGTACGAGTTATTGTTTCTAGCAATATTTAGCAAGTATTATTTTATTACAATTACAACTTCTTTGATTTTGAGTTTGTTAGAAAAGTGCTGTCCAAAATAAATACTAAATTCTTTCGCGAGTTAGTTTAATTCACTACAAAAGCCGGGGAGCCGCAGAGAAAAATATTTTCAGTTTTCGAGTAAAAATCAAATATTGATTACATGTTTTGACAAGGTATTCTATTATGCAACCTATTTCTGTCCAAAATTATTAAGCTATTGTCTGATTAAAACATGCGTCGTGGGCCGCATGAAAGCAAGCGGATCTCTATATGGACAGCCCTTGGTTAGAATATCAAACTAGTAATGCTCGTCAAGGACTTTTAGCGTACTCGTACTTTGAAGTGGGCAAAACAATTGAACATTTTTGATTAAAAAAAAAAAAAAAAAACATTTTATTTTTGTGTCTTAACTTCTTTTTCGCTCTAAATCAATGTCAAGATTCAGAGCAAAAAGCCGCTTACTAATAACAATCGATAATGGTTGAGATAGCACCCTTTTAGAAGAATAAAAAAGACATGCCTTATATTCGACATGCAAACAAGGCCTATAAAACAAATTATTGTAGGCAACTAATTTATAACACAGGTGAACTCCAAGAATTTTTTAGGAAGCTTTGGCTGCGGCGCTAGGAAGAGAATGCATGAGTCGATTTACATAAGGGTTTTGCTCTGCCGTAAACAGATAAGTACTCAAGACTAAGGACAAGTCAAAAGAAAATCTAACAAGTAAAATTGGTATCATTAAAACTCTTCTTTTCGCTTTGAATGAAATAAAAAAAGCAGTTAAATCACAATTCAGCACACACAATTCAAAATCACAATTTCAATATTTTAAATAGTTGTATTTCGAAAAATATAGCGAAAATAAAGTTTATTACTTGAATATTTCCTTATTTTTTTTGCCGAGATCTGTAGAATGCAATTTTCAGATCTTTCAAATTCGCAAGCCATTATTTTTCGATTTTTGGCCGATAATTTGGAAACTATTTTAGACCCAAATTATTTAGATTACTAAGTCTACTATTTAAGACTTAAATTTTTTTTAGATCTGTAGGAAATAAGGCGAATTTTTTTCCGATTTCAAAGTTCAATATCTCAAAAACCCAACCTCTCTCCAAACAATTTTAAATGAGACAACGGCCTTATTTAACGAGATCGACCCAACTGTACTTCACTCAATATACAGCTATGGCGATATAAATAGCACAAGGCGAAACAAAATGTATACCTTACGTTTATTATTTGCAAGAACATATCAATATAAAGACCTGCAATTTTGGAAAAGGGTACTATGGAGTGATGAGACAAAGGTAAAAAGAACTGGGCCAGACGGAAAAACATTTGTGCGTCGCCCAATAAATAAAACCTTGGATCCCAAGTACACCCGAAAAACGATTAAGCATGGTGGGGCTAATGTCATGGTCTGGGGTGCATTTTCCTGGCAGGGAGTTGGACCTATTGTAAGGATCAATGGCAAAAGGGACAAATTTCAGTATTTAGATATACTGAAAACTGCAATAGAGCCCTACGCTTTCGAGTATTTGCCAGTAAATTGTATCTTCATGCATGACAATGACCCAAAGCACTCAGCTAAAGTGGTGAAAGTTTGGTTTTCGCGGGTAAGTATTGATGTTCTTAACTGGCATGATGTAAAGCTTAAAATTGGACAGCAAAATTACAAAAACAATGATGAATTATGGGAGAGAATAAAAAAAGCTTGGTATTCCATTCCGCCAGAAGCTTGTAAAAAGTATGTCTTGCGGTAATTCAAAATTCAGGATATAGTAATAAGTACTGATAAAATCAAAAGAACCTTGTGTTCATTTTTTATTAATTATTTACAGGAAAATGTATCTGTGCTATTTATGTGTCCAGAAGAAATTTCATATTCCCTAAGTTTTTTCCCTCAAACTTTAGCGGTATATGAACAAATCCTTTTACTGAAGTAAATTTTACTTCCGTGTTACTTAAGTTTTCAAATGAATAAAAACTTTTTACTATAGTACAAGTACAATTTAAAGTATACGGATATTTCTATTAGGTGTAAATTTGTGCTATTTATATGGCCATGTATGTGTGTGAAAAATATAAAAAAAAATATAGTTGTTTGAGCCGTTCGGAGCACAGATTGATTAACTTCACTTTTTGAAAAATTTTATATATGTGTCAACGTACTTGGTAAAACCATAACTTCTTATGTTTACAATATCTTTCCTTAATGATAAAGATTACCACCACTAAACGACAACTATTTGAAAAAAATATAGAGTATTTCCGAGGCGAAAGAAAATTATTTCATCGTTTTTCTCAAATTTTTGTTTTAAGGAGTTAATCTGTACTCTCATTTATTTATTTTAGTACGAAAAAAAACCACTTAAGATCTCAAAAATTATAATGAAAGTATAGTCAAAAGTCACTCTAACTCGAATTTTTTCGCCATATTTGGCATTCTTTTCAATTTTCCATTTAAAATCCATCCTCTAAGTCGAAAAACCCTCTAACTAACGACTACATTTTTTCGACTCTTGGTCTATTTTCAATTCCTCTAAGTCGAACTTTTTGCAAAAAAATAAACAAAAAATTTTCTCTCGCAACTTGTATCAAGCACGACGAACAACTTTCATTTCATCTTGATTTTTTAGTGCAAACATGTCGAAGAAAAAAACGCATGTGGTTGCCCTTATTATTGTTAGCCTACGCAAGAAAGAAAGAAAATGTTCACGGTTCTCGAAGCACAATCATGTTGGAGGAACACAATCGTCGTCTAGGGCCACATAATGGTAGTCTACACATAACCACAAGTGAGCTATAGGTTATTTTTGCACACAACCGTGCGGCTCTGTGTGAATAACTGCGGTGCTTATTCATTGCGTTGTTGGTTGGCCTTAAACAATTAGCTTTCAATATAAAAAGGTATCTTAGGTGTCTGAGATGTTTTCAAGCTTCTATCATTGAATTCATTGAGAGTCCGGATGATGTTCAACAATGCTTTTTTTAAAATAGAGTCTTTTTTAAAAGACTTCATTCTCCAATTTTGAAGACTTAATCCAAAATTACAAATTTTTTTAAGCAACTTCCTGTGTTTTTTCCATACACGTATACTCTTTTGAATAAAATAGGCTTTTACACAAAAAAAAAAATATTATTTAGTATATATTTCGTATTGTTGTTACTGATTTTCCAGGCATACTCGTTTATGAACTACGCGAATAAGTTCAATGCCTATTTTTAGGAATGCGTGGGGTAAGAATCTTAAAATTACTCTTTTCTTTAAGGAGAACTTTGCTTATAAGTCTATTATATTAACTTCGTACTAAAACTTCGTAGTAAAAAGAAGACATCTTCACTTGAGCAGTTCAGTGCACTAATCGTTCAACTACATGAAACAAGTTGAAAAATACGTAGAGAATTAATGCAAGCACTTTGAAAATTAAATTTTAGATTTTTTAAATTGTAGGATTAATAGATTTGTGCACCAAACCATTCATGGCTCTTTTATTTGATGTCTTTAATTTATCAGGAGCTCTTATAATATTTTATATGCAACAAAATTCGCACGTTCATGATTTTTATAAAATATAAAACATGAAATGTTTGTGCACAAGTAAAATCCGATTATTGTGTTTTATTTAAAAATCTCTAGGCCCATCGTTTTTTGTTTTGTAATAGTGTGCCATAAGAAAAACTATGAATTGAAAATTTCCATATCCAAACTCGTTAATGTAATCATTTTTTTCTGAAATTTGCTAAAAACATATAAAGGTTCTGCTCCAAAATTGACCGACGGGTTTAGGCAGTGATGTTTTTTTCACAATAGATTTCAAGTATTTTGGATCACAAACTTTCTCCAATTCATTAAATTTTGTCAGGACTTATTTTGTGTGACTTACATTATTGTGTGATAGACCAACGCCTTTTTCGTTAAAAATTGGAGAGTTTTGCAAACTTGAAAAAATGCTAACGAACCTAATTACATTGACAATAATGACATATTTAAGTTGAGCTGGGGCTTTCAGCTGGAAAAAATAAATAATAACAACAATTGAGCTCAACCAATTTTGAAAGATGTCTGTGCTTTTTTTCGCTTTTTTCTTACTACCAAAAATCTTTAAAGACAGCTTTCTTTAATGACCTCCCCAAATCTCTGCTTCCTTTTTGACAACAAAAAAATAAATCTGCAACCTTTCTAACACCAGTTCATAAATCAGACAGAATCACTATGTCTTAAGGAAGCACATTAAATCATGAGATATGTGTACCTTTAAGAAGGACTACAAATCAAATTCATGTTCCCCTAAATCCGTTACACGTCTTCCTCATAATTTCAAATCACATTCATATTCTGATTTTTAACCTTCATCCAATATCCCTTCCCCCCACCATCCCCACCCCAACACAAATGGCAAACAACAACAGAAAAAAAAAGGACAAACACCAGAGAAAAAACATCCCCATGGCATAACACACAAATAGAGACAGAAAGGATGCCACACATACGAATGAGAGTGCGGGCGGAGAAGCAGAAAACATAAAAAACGATGTGACCGCACAGTCCTAACATTAAAATCGCTATTAAAATCACTTTTCCTATCTGAAGAAGATGCCAATCGACAAAAGCATCCCCTGAGTGCCGCTCATCCGAAATGAGCAACAAAAATGATTTATCCATGTGCCAGTGTGTGTGTGTGTGTGTGTGTAACAAGAGTCCCTTGTTTACCCAGGGAACCAATTTTTTGTAGATAGACACACACACGTACACGCCTCCCCATCCTGACACCACTTTCAATAGCAATAGTAACGATATTCGAACCCAATGGGGATTCGGACATGTGTAAACAGCAGAGATTCAATCTAAAAAGGACGATGATCTGTAGTGGTGGTCGTCGGTGCTCGGAACATACGTCGCGCGATTTCTGATTGCTTCTGTACGCCACTAAGGACATCGACGAATCGAGAGTACATATGTATTGCGTTTCGTTTCGTTTTTTTTGCTTTCCTTTTTTTTCATTTTGTATTTTTTTTTTCTTTTTCGAGTGCTGGCCGTTGCTGTTGCTGCTGGCAAGAGCCCTTCATTCCTGCTGTTATTACTCCCAGGATAAACCTCAGGGGTCGACGCCGGCTGCTTCTCCAGGATATCAATAAACGATACATTTAATGGGCATCGGGCATATCTGCTTTCTATAGGTACGAGTGTGTGCCGGTCACTCGTGGCCCCCCTGCCCAGCCTAAGCCATGAGCCATCTAATGTTTGCAGAGCTTCCGGTTTCTATTTGATTTTCACCACCCACCCGCCGGTGGTCCTGTTGTGTTTATGTAAACACAACTTACCCCCGGAGGAATAGCGTATGCGTGAGCAGCTCTGCGGGTGTGTGTGTGTGTGCGAAAGTGCCTTCATTGACTTTGAAGTGTTTGACTTATGTGTGATTTGCCGAAGGGGGCGTAGTCGCCCGTCCGGTGGGGGTGGACGCACAAACAGGTTGTTCGACTCATGTCGACTTTGTTCCATTCGCATTTTAATGCCATTCGACGCTGAGCTCCTGCCGGGCAAGGATATGCGTGACGGAGATACTTAATCATCGGGCGACTGTAACCTGATCTATTTGCATGTGTGCGGACGGGGCTCTTGAAGCCAATATAATAATTACTTCTCGCCGAGTGGCAGCCATTCGGACTTTGACTGATTGGCCGGGAGAGCGGCGAATAAATCACAATTAGGTCGACCGCTGATGAAGATGTTTCAGGATCGTAAAATACATTTTTATTACACGCAGATTCCTCCGCTCACCGGCGCGGCGGTTATGGCTTGTTTAATATCCCCGTTAGCAGTTTAGTTAAAGCGAAATGTTTTTTGGTCGGGTCCCGTCGTCGTCGCCGTCGTCGTTTTGCTGGAGATTAGGATAAGCGGAATCCTGTTTGTATTTGACTGTCGAAATGGGTCGGCCCGACGATCTAATTAAGGGTTGAAGGGCGCACGTTTATTTTGAGCGAGGTTAAAGGGTTGTTTTTTTTTTAAGTTAATTTCTTTACTGTTTCGGCCATTTTTGGGGAATCGTAAAAGAAACTCATTAATAAACCATTGTGGTGTAGTGCCGCTCGGTTGGACGCTGTCAGGCTCACATGACAGCGTGCTGGCCACGCAACAACACCTCTCCAACATATTTTTCTAACGCTGTTTGTCCATTAGTCGCTCGAGCGACGGCAACGGCAACGGCAATGGCAACAGCGACGGCAAAGTACAAAGAGGGTTATGTCCTTTTCGCTATCGTGTATGCGGTTGGGTGTATAGGTGTGTATGTGTGCATGCGTCAAAATGGACAACAACGCATTTCGAGCGAATGACAGGTTGACAGTCGATGGGCAGGTGGCATTAGGCTGTTGGTCTCTTCCTCGGTTCTTTCGGAGTTAATTTATTCATCGGTAGAGTGGATTTGCTTTTCGAGATGGTTGTGGACGGTGACCAATTTTTGGTTTATGGATATTTTTTTTTTTTTTTTTTTGTTGCACGAAATCCATGAAACATTTAAGAGGTGTTGACCACGTGTAGGATATTAAATAGGAGCTTCAAATGGATGAAAGTAGGGTGCATAAGTTATGAGGTGCGATACTGGATCTAGATTTACGACTGACCAAGTGGCGGGCAGTGTGGACATGAATTTTGAATGCGGTAAATTGAGTAAAGGACATGAAAAATGTTTCATTTCATCCGTTTGACAGGAAGATTGTGTTTTTTTTTTGTTTTGGAAAATGTAAACCTTCCGCGACCACATCCGTGACGTTTCACAACTGCCTTAATTGTTTCATTAAAATGCTGTAACAGAAGATACATTCACAGTAACTTATCCGTGTAGGCAGTCACTTTTTTCCTATCCTTCCAAAAGGATTGGGGCGTCAGATATGATGGCAGTTTGGATGCGGTGTTTCTGGTCGAAAAGTCTACTGCTTCATAAATGTGCGGCTGTACTTAAAAATTTGGTGTTGATTGCTTTGGCCAAAGTTCAAATTCGATCGAACCTAAGACAATACATTTAAGCCTCGAAATCGTAACTCAGTGCCCTGTAATTCGATCATTTCCACTCGAAAGTACAGTGTTACGTATTCAAATGCTATTCACAGGGATCCCTAAAAATCCTTTAAGTTCTAGAGTTTTTTTTATTTTTTTTCTATTTTTATTTTATTTTATTTTATTTTTGTATCGGAAGTCCAATTCGGAGATTGTATCTCTACAATCTGATTTGAAAATCATAAGTCTACCAACTCATTTACGCATATTTCTAAACTTGTATTTCAAAAGCGAATGTCAAAATCGTTATCTCTTTCGAGTTCTCATTCGATAAAGTCTTAGTTGTCGGACTACGTTTGTTGTGATTTGTTATTCCTTTTTGTTTTACTCTAAATGGTACTATTAAAAAGAGTTAAAATAAATTGAAACTTTAATACAACACGTGAATGCATCTCTTGGTTGAAACACTCGAAATAGTCGTTTATTGTTTAATTATGTATTAGGTTGTCAAATATCTCCCTTTCGCCTTTTTGTCTTTTGAATTTTCCGGCTATGTAGAAAGTGCTACAGAGCTCGTTCCAAACTAATCATGCATAGCGTCGTTTTGTAGGTTATGTCAAGGCCTTTCAAATGATGTATTGCCAGATACGAGTTCTGTAGCGCTTTGTACATAGCCGGAAAATTCAAAACATATTTGACAGCCTAATATATTGCTTTTCAAAGTAGTGCAAGCCCGATCAATTTGAAACCGGCAATTTTGTTACTTGGTGCTGATGCCCTTATTGTGCCAAGAGTTTTTTTTTAATATGGACTCTAGTTTTATTATTGAGAATATTGTTCTTGTTTTTTCTTAAATTCTTTACTGTTTTGTACTTTGCTTTAACAACAACTTACTTATTTCGATTAGTTCAAGTATATTAGAGCAATCGGTAACCTTCATTCTCTAAACATTTTCTGCTTTCTGCATCATCCCTAAATCACACAGCAACAATATTTAACATTTAATACTTTCTTTGATTTAAAACATCAAATGTAGATTCAAGACCAACATTTATTTAAATTAATTTAGTTGCAACTAACATCATGTTTGTTTTAACAGTTATCTAAGATGTTGAAAGTTGGTATCATTGCATTTTTGTTGACCTTCTATTCTGATTTCCAGTTTAATGCCATTTTGAAAGATTGTTGTAAATAATCATTTAGCAGTTTTTTTCTCCCATATGTTTTTAAAATTATGTTCCTTATTATGAAGCAAATAAAATAAATTATTAGTATTTTAAATCAATATGTTTGCAAACCTTTTAAGTCCTTTAGAGATCGAAAGATTTCTCTCTGAACCTCATTCTGCATATCATTTTCTATTGCATCCACACGTTTGCTTAAAATCGCGATATTTCGCTTTGATTGTATACAAAACGTTAATAGAACCTACAAATTGAACCCAAGGTTTCGATTAATTAATCAATTTCTGCAGGCGAGAGTCGAGTAAAGTCTACAGCAAATCGATTGACTGAGAGCAATCCTTATACTCGTAGTTGATATTGTTAAAGTCGAATTATTTTTGAAATTTGTAATAGATGCGAAACGTTTCTTGACTCAAGTCGAGTGCAAAATGTTGATCGACTGGCAGTCAACTAAGAGAAAATTAATTGTTTATGAAAGTCTTAATAAGTTTTATTTAAATAAAGTTGAAGATAAACTATTCTAATTCAATATTCCTATTCCAAGGGAATAACTTAAACGATGAATGGTATTTCATGCCCATCGAATCAAATAAGTTACCTATTTGCTTTCTCTAGAAACCACGACGATTGGATGTTGTATGTAAAATTAAAGTTCGAAATGTTCGGCCTTTGACTACACACTTAGAAACATTCAATTTCATACGAAATGTGTTTTCAATTCAAGTTGAATGAATTGCAAATCTCTTTTTGTTCCTAGACTAGAGCAATATTCTATTCATCGATGAAAGTAAATTCTTACTCTTTGGGAATGATAAAAAAAACGGAAAAAGTTTATCGGAGACGGAGGAATGACGTTTATCACGAAAAGAATCTATCGGCCATGGTAAATTTTGCAACAATTAGTGTCGTACGAAATTGAATGTTCCTAAGTGTATGTTAAAGATCGTTAAGACAAAACTAAGTAAAAAGGGAAAACAAATATCATAAAATATAAATGATGGTTGTCTCAAATAAAGTCATTTAAATTGTTGTTCACAGGATCACATTTATCAGACGAATCCTTGTTTTTTCTTTGTTAGTAATATTACAATAAAAAATTATTTCCTAACAACATTTTTTCCCGTTTTTGCAGCAAAAAAATATTCTTTTTAATATCTTTGTTGCGTGCTGTGAACGTCAAAATTAGCCGTTCAGCTAATTGAACATAATCTGCTACATTTCATCTCGACTACTGTAATTGGGATAAAATTTTACATTTCATAAGTAATTTGGGAATTTTTAAACTTATTTAAGAAAATCAACCAACGTTTTTAGTGAAATTTGATGTCACTTGTAAATGAATTTCTGTTGAACTGCAGAACATAGTTGATTATTAAGATTACTCCTTTGACATCGAAAGACATACACTTAGTCAAAAAAGTCTCCATATAGAGGATTAAATCTTATATTTTTGAAAACAGGAAGAATGCGAACAGGTCCTAGTGATCAAAGTCAACCAAGAGGCTGTGCAAATTAAATTTTTACTGGGCCAAGAAAATCAGTCTTAACTAACACACAACCATTTTATTTGTTCAAACTTGGATGAAATAGCAGCTAAACAAGACCTTTGTGTTCCTTGAGCTGGAAAAATTTGGTCTTTTTCGCCGAAAAAATACAAATGCCCAATCGAATTTCATCTATTTAACTATGATGTAAGCAAAAATCAAATATTGACTAACATCGACTGACGTTCTTGTGTAGCAGATAAACTTCATATCAAATCAGAAAAAAAAGTCTTGAAAAGTGTCCGAATTTTTCATGATCCTCCTCATAGAAATAGCACCCACTTTCCTCGAAAATCTCCGAAATCCAAAAAAAGCAACTTGATGGGAGCGTTCACATCTGATCTAATCCCCATCCCAAAAGTCCAAGTCGTTAATTTACTTCGAAAAAAAAAAGAATGAATAACCCCAAATGGACAGTTACACGTTAATTAGGTTACGTGTGCTCTGCAAAGCGAGTAACTTACGAACAAGACCCTGCGCCCATCCACATCTCATGTTACCACCATTCGACATTATTTCCAAAATACAATTAACCACAACAAAAGGTGTTTATTGCCAAAACAAAATGTACCATTCATCGTGCTTGGGAAGTCATGCGATCACACGCCACTCCACCGAAGAGCGTTAAACTCTCACTCCCCGCGTCTGCTTTATGGAGAAATTATCTCCCCAACCGACACCGCCACAGCAACGGCTACAGTTTGATTTTGTGAAACACGAATTAAACGAATTGAATTAAAAATAAAAAAAAAAAAAACTCAAAAGAAGCAGAAAAGAAGAAATTAAAAGGAAAAAATATGGAAGAAGTAGTGGATAAAAAAACAAAAAAATATTCGAGCGAGATAAACAACTCGTTAAATTTAATTGAGTAGCGCAATAAACTAAAACGTTTCAACAAAACGGCAGCGGCCCAGATACGGCGCGTGAAGAAAGGGTTCCTCCGCGGTACACTTGCTCCGAGTGCATGCGCGTTCTCCACACCTAGCGCTCTATTTTTACGGACTCTTAATGCCGGTAATTATTGTTATTATTATTACACACAACTCTATTGTAGCAACGTGCCATAAAAATATGCAAATCGAGCCAATGTCAGTCATCTCCGAGGGAGGGTCGGGCTGAGGACTTTTTATTGCACTTCGTTGTGTAAACTCCATCTGTTTTTTGGCCCAGGTGTGTGTAAGTGTAACGTTTTGGCAACGAGGAACTGAGTTCCTGCATGTAATGAAATGGTGGCTCTGAGAAGGCGCGGATACAAGCCACACATCAATCACGGCATTGGCCCTAAATTACACGGTCTTGCCAGTTGGAACAGGGCCTAATTGCGGCTGCAAGAAGTGTTTCTTACGTTGTACGTTGTGCGCCGTCAACGGAAGCGAATGGAGTTTTGCATGGGCCCGCAAAACTGGTGTTTTACATGTCAAGGAAGTGTAAGGTGCTTTTTTTATGCGGGTTTTGAGGTGCCGGGGTCGTTAACCCTTAACTGTCTGTCTACACTGGTTGTGATTTAAATGTGCATGTACGTGCGATAACTCACGAGACATTTCAGGCGTTGCGTTATATTCATTTTCAATTATATGCAGATAAGAAAAAGTAGAACAAAATAAGGACAAGTAAAAAAACGAAGTTATTTTAGTCCCTTCTGACGAAATCTAATATCACTGTGTAAAAATAAGTTGTTGATGTTAAAATATTTGGTACCTTCTGCTTTCTTATGATTAATCAAGCACACACTTAGGACATTCATTTTTTCCAACCTTTAGATTTACGCAAAGCCTTCACTATGGCTAAAATGCAAAACAACAAATCTTTTTTTTCTTAAATCCGCAATAAGTTTAGCTAGTCGTTAGTTGAGAAAAAAATGCACCAGCCCCAATGCTGCATTGATACCAACGTTGAATAGCATTTTACTGTCAATATCTTCCTACAGCCAAGGCGCTTTGGTAGCCTAACATTTCGCACTGAAAAACGAAAGCATTTCTATTAGTGTGTAATTTTTGAAGTACGTCTGGAGTATCACCTCTAAAATGGCAAGAGATAAAAAAAAGGCTTTCAGAACAAGACAATTAAGTTCAACTAGTAGAAAATTTAGTGCATAAGCTGTGAATATTAAAATGGAGAACACAGCCGAAGTTATACGGTTCTCAGTCTCTTTTAGATTTTTATAGTTAAGATATGAAGAGTTTTAATGAAGTCCATAGTAATGGGATGTCAATATCATAAGTAGGCATTAAAATGATGAGGTAAGGTAACACTTTGGAGTCGTGGTCGAAAATATAAACTTTGAGATCAAATTCTGAATCAATGGCTAACACTTAAGAGGAACGTTTGGTATTATTAAAATCAGCTGAGGTTCCCCAAAACAAAGAAATTTAAATTATTTGTTGTCAGACAGACATTTTTTTCCTTTCCTTTTTCTTATTATCCTTTACCTATAGGATTATCTTAGTGATGGCAATAAATCTTTGCACATGAGCTTACTTTTAAAAACTAAAGTTTTGACAGTTCATTGAAGTTGACAGTCATACGCCGCCAAAAGCGTGTTCACACAATTTAATTTCGGTCTTTATATTGACTATCCAAAAAAATAATATTAAATAAATAATAATAATATCCATTTTTGTCAAATTTAGGTTCTAATTTAATAGAAAACTCTAAAAACTCGTATAGGGAAAGCTTTTAGTATAACAAAAAAATAATGTATGTAATTGAAATAATGGGGCCAGAATTTTATGGTCACTGAATTTGACAGTGTTTACCATCAATACTGCCAAAACAAACTAACCGGTTAGTGCGTCGGACTGATGAGCGAGATACCCGGGTTCGAATCCAGCTCGGGAAAAAAAAACACCACACACATTTTTCACGGCCCCACCTCCAGCGAACGACTGACAACCCTCCTGGAGTACTTCTGTCATGAAAAGCTTTCGCGATTCGCCGTTCGGAACCGGCATTAAACAGTAGGTCCCCTCCACATGTGTCAAAATTATAACGCGCACAACACAGTGGAGGTGCGAAAAAGCTAGGCTCTGGCTCTCAACGGGCTGTTACGCCGCCCAATACATACTGCCAAAACAGTAATGAAACTTCCAGCCCCTTCAGCAATAAAAATGCCATTTTCGCAACTAATCGCAAAGCGATGACGTTGGGCACAGACTCGTTGCTCAGCTGCTTGTCCGCAGCTTAAAGAGCGCATTGATCCTTAAGTTTTTTTTTTCTTCTAGTTGAAATGAAGAAATTTCTCTTTACTAGACTTTCCGGAATTTTGTCAAAAAAAGGGTGAAAGCATTTTTTTCTTTCAAATATAACTCATTCAGAATAAATTCGGCGTTTAAAAAATTTTGCTAAATATTTAATATCCAATACTTTTGAATTTGTATGAAGTCGGTATGAAAAACTTTTTGCTGGCGAAAATATATAATTAAATTCTCTTTCTCTAACATTCAACTTAGAATTTGAATTATTCTAATCCTTTTTGGACCAAATCTAACGCCAATATAAAAAGCAAAAAAAGAATGCGTTGGCGTTGGCAACGCCAAGCAGAAACTTTCCCCACGACAAAAGCATTATGTGTGAGATACATAACCAACTATGTAGCTCATTATTTTTATTTAAGAACGTAACGCAGACACCAGTAAAAACTCAATTACCTCTGCTCAGGTCCTCCGGCGCGCGGGTGAATGCCTTTCACCCGAGCACAGTTGCCCTGTCCCAGGCGCTGACCTCACGGCAGCCACGTTAGAATTTTTGCATCCGATCCCAGACATTGTTTCAATTTTTAGTGGTCGTCTCCAGTTGCGCTAAGCAGCACCCATTAACATTTACGACTTTTTCTCTCGGTTTGGTTTGGTCTGTCCACCCTCGGGAGCGGCATGCACCCACTGTCCAAACCGCGAACCATTTTTTTTTGTTTTCGTGTTTTTTTTTTTTTTTTCACTTTCTGTTTTTCTATTTTTTTTATCTCTCACTCTTTGTCTAACTAAACATCTTGTGTAGATACAATTTCATTGCTACTTTCTCTTATCGCCGCGGCGTTCGGAGAATGTGTTTCGTTTCTGTTCCTTTGCTTCCACTCATTAATTTGATGTACTTTTCCTTTTTTATTTCCGCTTTATCTTGAATTTTTATCATTTCACCTCGGTTCCCGGTCCGGCGCAGCCCCGCCCGGCACGTCCTGTCCGCGCGCGTTCACTTCACGTCCGGAGTGACAGTTGTGGCCGGGGCTTGGTGACGAAAGTGCACAATTCCTCGGAGCCCTTCGACTCACTCCCGCGTGTCCGTGTGTTGGTTTGGAGCGTTTAGGCACGAACGCTTCGTCTTTTTTTTATGAAGCTCAACATGCAAGCGCCTCGTGAGCCGGAAGATTTTTGCGTGAATAAAAAATAAAAATGTCTCCGAGCAGCGGCGGGAGGGAACTCATAAAATGTCCATTAAGTGTGGTTCCTCCGCCCCGGTTTTATGTTCTTTCTCCGAATCGGGCGATAAACAATTGTAGTTGGCTGCCACTTGCCACTTGGAGTGTTTTAATTAGGATTTCTGAGGTTTCGATGATTTACGTCGGTTGGGGGGGCGGCTCACCTGCGAGCGAGAGGTGCGCCCATGGGAAAGTCAACTGCTACACGCACCGCACTGCGTACGTTACACTTGGGATGAGCACTCGTACGCGGTCCCGTCACGATCACAATTTGCATGAATGGAATTCCGCGTCTACGCCTGCAACCTGTCGGTAGGGTGCTGCGTCCTCGACTGTAGCCTTCTTTCGCGAGTGAGTTGGGATAATTGGCGGCGATCCTGCAGATCATCCCGAAACAGATGCTCGTTGCCTCAACATAAACACCGAAACGAACAGAGATCCTTACTAATTGCGCCAGGGGATTAATTTGGGCCTGTTAAGTGGTGTTACTCGCACTCCGTGAGTGGCATCTCCCGGGACTTCCGAGAAAGGTAGTTGAAAATTATCTGTTGATGGTTTTAAGTGCAGGAATGATGAATTTATTATCACATCACCGAGTGTGTATTCGTTTCTGTTCTCCTTTCTTTCCGTCAGGTGCTGTCGGGCCTGGCCCGGTGTATCGCGAGTGCGGTTGGGTGTAGCCGCGATGTTTTCATGAAGATAAGTGCTACCTGTCAACCAGGCTGATCGGTCTAGTTAAGTTGTAAAGAAGTGGAACTGCGGAGGGAGTTGTTGCGGTGCTGTCATTTAAAAGGGCCGAGGGTAATTACAAGTTGGCGTTAGGACGCTTGACGCAAACTGATAATTTTATTAGACAGTTTACATTTTGCTTGAAATACGGTAATTATTGTACGCTGATTAAATCGCATGTCTTTTTTCCTTTGAATGCTTTACAAGGAATGAATGCACTCAAATTTATATCTGAGTGAAGCTCCTAGCTGAACAAGGACTCAGAAATAAAGGAATGCCATATTCTTGCACTCGATTGAACTTGCTGTAATCCTTTCTGTAAATGCAAACTTGATGAACACGCGCTCCTCTATAGAACTCGCGCTTCCTGAATAGAAATAATTTCACATTTCGACTAAAATGGCTCCTTTTTTTTCATACAACAACCTTCAACAATCTTCGCTCACCGCACACTTACAAATGCCCTTTTAAAATAAAAAGAACAAATCAGTGATTGGCTTTTTACACATAAATCGACCCACACATTCTCTTGTGTTGTGTGTGTATTTGTGATTCCCCTTTTTAGTTGAACGGAAAATCCGGAAAAAATGATACTATCCCGACCGGAAAACATTCGGAGCGATGTGCAGATACGATTTTTCAACACTTTATTTCTTGTGTGACACGAGTTTTCAGTGAAAATGTCACATCATTTTTCTCGTGTCCGCCCCCAAACCAGAAACGCTGCCAACGTACAGAGCGACGAGCATGGACACAGTCCAACTCGCAACTGATGGCCGTCCGGGTGACATATTGTCCTTCGTTATACATTCTTTGTTTTTTTTGTGTATCCTGTTCTCCCAACCCCCGCACATGGAATGGTATGCCCCTCTTTTTGGTAGCAAGTTATTTAAAAAGGATTTTATGACATTTATTTTTCAGACAATCGGAATGGAAACATCACGAAGTATCGGTGCCAAAAAAAGACTGAAGTTATGTAAGACTAAAAAAAAAAATTTAGAATGAATGTCCGCACCAGCAACCCCTCGGATTAGTATCTTCACATCTGTACGTGTTTTTCGTTCGTTGTCCTGTTTCGTTTTTTCCTTTTTTTTTTCTCGAAAAAACAACAACTCTCCTCGGTGGAGTGAAATTGTATCCCAAAACCATTTCCAACAATGTCGCAATAAAGCTTGAAGTTCTGTTAATGGAAAATTTACATATAGATTTCGATTTGTTTAATTTTATTCCGGCTAAATGCCACTTGTCAGTCAAATTGGAATCAAGTTGTCAAAGAGGACTGGCGCGAAGCGAAACGATGTGGCGGCGGTTTAGGGGTGGAGACGGAATGAAATGAAGAAAATATTAATAAAGGAAGATTTTAATCTGCATATCCTTGTTGGCGTCACGAAAATTTCTCACTACTTGACATGAAGATGACGCGGAATTCCTTAGGGTTATTATGTTCAAAGTGTTAGCTTACTTTTTGGTGATGGAATTAATTTATCTGTGACACAACTGATGGGTCTTGTTGGTGGTGAAGTATTTTTTTCTTCTCTGCCCGGGTTTGAAGTGGTCTAAGGATTCGAATTGATGGAAGTCATTTTTTTGGTAAGTGATATCGATGTTTGTGAAGATATTTGAAGATAGCACAACTGTATAATGTAAAAAATATAAAAAAAAAAAAAATGTAGTTGAAGCCGGACTTATGACTGTGATCTATTTATAGAATTAAGGGAAATAAAACAAATATTTTAAGTTCACGTACAAAGGAAATTTATAAAAGTCGTCAAAATTGATCAAAATCTAAGACCTAGTGTTTCATAACTACATAGTCAGTACAAAAGGAATAAATTTTAAGATGAATAAACTATAGTAAACTCTCGATAATTTGAAGCATTCACACAGCCGCAAAGTGGTCGAATTTGCTGGACAAAATGTAAAAATCAAAGTTATGCGATCCGGTCAGAATTGATATTATTTATTTCTTAATATAACAAGAACCAATGTTGCATATTTATTCCTTTAATTGTTTTCACTGTTAAAAAGCAAAAAAAGCAATATCTAAAATTACATCTTTCTGTTCAACTTTGAATGGCTGTAAAAAGCGTTATGGTGCGTGTATTTTGACAAAACTTTTTTTCCTAAGAATTATTGGTTATGAATAATTCAAAAATATCTTCATAAATGTACTGCTTTAGACAGTGATTTTTTTTAGCACATTTGGCTAGCTATTGAAAATTGAACTTAAAAAAAGTTAATTAAATTTTTAAGTGGACTAAAAGTTTAGGGATCCAAGTGGGGCAGATTTTAGGCTTATATATTCTGATTTTGGGAAGTAACCCCTTTCTGAAAGTAAAGGATGATTTTTTAAAAGCTATAGGAAAGTTTTTCAAAAAAAACTCATAAAATTCAGAAAAATGCATGAAATCTTTATTTGAATCGATAGTACGGTCCATATAATTTAATGTTTGAAGATTATTTCATGCAAATGTTGATCTTGACTGCGCCTCAAATGGTCCATCCGCACGATCTAGGCGGCCAATCGACCGGTCCCGAACGTGAAATAAAATGTTCACCGAACTCGCCTCTCAATAAGTCCATTGTTGCGCGTGTTGTGTGGCATGTGGCACCGTCTTGTTGAAACCACATGTCATGCAAGTCAAGCTCTTGCATTTTGGGCAAAAAAAAGTTGGATATCATCTCACGGTAGCGCTCACCATTCACAGTTACGTTACGATTCCCATCATCTTTGAAGAAGTACGGTCCAATGATGCCACCAGCCCATAAACCGCACCAAACTGTGACTTTTCTGGATGCATCGGTAGCTCTTGCAATGCTTCTGGCTGATATGCACTCCAAAATCGACAATTCTGCTTATTTACGTACCCAAAAATAGCCGCTTCAGTGGGTCGATGAAACTGACCATAAAATGGAAGAAGCGCGCGATGAACATTCTTAACAGAGTACGCATTTTGATAATACAATTCAATAATTTGCAAGCGTTGTTCATTTGTAAGACGATTCATGGTTAAATTATAGACCAAACTGAAGATGTTTGACAATGAAGCAAAACACAAAACGTGCGTCAACTGTTTAAACCACTGTTGCCAAAAAGATAATAGCAAAAAAAATCACCCTTTATAAACACTTTTGTTTAATTTCTGGAATGATCTGCTCGATTTCGTATCAGGAAATATGCGTCTCCAAAGAGATTATTTTAACTGTTATCAATTGGTAAAATTAAATTAATTAAATGGATTCAATTATTAAAAATAACAGTTTTTATAAGAAGACCTTTCTATACAAAAATAAGGAAAAAATCGTGTGTCTAGTACAAAGGAAAATACAATTACTTATGTTTTTCTGAAAAATCTTTTTATGCCTCCTATATGTATGAGACCATTTAAAATATGATTTTCGTTCCCAAAATAAATGTTGTATGCTTAAAAAAAAAAAAAAATTATTGGAGTACTAAGGACCTTGGTGTCTTGATAACCTTGATTAGCTGGGTACACGGTACTCACATATCTAGTTAGGATTGTAAAACATGGCTATAGGTACCCAATAACGCAAAAAACATTTCTTAAAAGAATGTTCTTTTTCACAACTCAATTTTGTCCAGGCAGATTGGCAAATTTGACCACATTGAGTCCCCTGGAAAACTCTGTAAATCGAAGAAAACGTATGTTTCGTTTATAATAACATAAAAACCAATTTCGTTTATAACAACATGAAAACCTCTATACACAATGTGCATTACACACATCTACATACAATTCCAATTCAATTTCCTATTCCCAATCGATCTTAAGCTTGATGCAAACTCGACTCGTTAGAACTTTGACGAATGAAGTTGCAACGTGAGTTTGCTTCAAGATTCTCGATTTGTCTTTCAGTTTATGGCGCATTTAAATTTACATTTCAACAGGAACTTGTGGCTATACAATATCTTGCCATAACTTCACTCACAATTGTTAATGAGTTTTACTTTTTATTCAGCATCAGCAATCATTTGGATAACCTCATCTCTCCTGGACTGTGAAAGTTTTGTTAAATATATCAGCTAACTAGGTTGGAGTCGTTGCATCATTTTCTGGCTCTACCTAACATTCCAGAGTATTTCGAAAAACATAAATTTGAAGAATCCGCACACATTACATGTCTCACGGTGTTTTTACCTCAACAAAATTGGTTGTCTGTCTACTATGTCTGCTGGACGCCAGACAGGGGCAAATTAAGCCATTCAATCAACCACTCCGATAACTTATAGACCAATTAAGTCGATCGCCGCGACAAAAACACTCAATTATGCAGGTCGGACTAAAAACGCGAACGTAATTACCCCATCGTCCCGTCCAAAGACTTTGTACGCGTCTATATTTGGTGCGATCATAAAATACCCGCTTCACCAGAAGCACTGAATAATTCAATTAGTTCTCACAACATAATTTGACCACACTAACTAAAAGAAGAGCAGAAAAAACTAAAACAATTTCGTTGTGCTGTGGATTTTCAAGAATCGTTATATGATTTATGCAACAGTCACTTGATACGCGTACCTTCCGCGCACGCATTCTGCTCCTGCGAATCTAAACATTTCCGCCCGTGAAGTAATCTTTTATCTAGTGAATGGGCCATCTTTGTGAGACGTCATCGCAGCGTATAACTGGCAGTGTAGCCGCACTTTGTTTTATGCAAATTCGAGTTTCCAGTCGACCGAGAAGTGTTTACGCTTACGTTTGTGGTTTTGATGATGTGGGGCTCTTCTGCCGGTGCACGGCATGTATAGAGACTTGTTCCCTTAACTAGAATTACATGAAGTAGCACTGTAGTTTTCCTATCGTTGGTGAGATCACATCGAAGACGGAGTACAACGGCGGTCGTCTATGGCGATGGGAACGAAAATCTTTTGGTATAATTTTGAAATGAACGAATTGAGTGGCAGTTGGCAGTTGAGGATCCATAACGGTGGCAGAGAGCAGGGGTGTTGGTGCGGTTGGGGAGAGTGCAGTTGTTGTTTGAGTTGTGGCGATGTACAAGAGTATGCAGTTGTTCAACAAGACGAGTGTGCAACTGCGGTCTAAGGCTGTTCGGTAGACTTCAGGGTTCAGTGAACTTTGAGGTTTCAGTTAGCATTGAAAGATGAGTCGAGTTGTGGGTTTTTACAAAATTGATTTTTTGCTGTTATACAAAATTTACACATTAGCATATCTACTAATGTTTTTTTTTTAATCTTTTGCGAGTGCGAGTGCGAAAATTTTTATCCAGTGACCTATTGCATCTTTTTATTGAGAGTATTAATGCCCAACGTTTAATGAAAGCACAAATTTTAAAGCTTATAAAATAAGTATGTTTATTGGTAAAGAAGTCCGTAAGTACTTCGACGTATAGCCTCGTTAGAGAGTTATCGGACTTGATAAATTAGGCTTAGCAGCATTAGGCTGCAGCTTAGCTTGAGGCATTTTTTCCTTTACAACTTAATTTTCTTTAAATTTTCTAAGGGAAAATTGTAAGATTTAAAATCTAAGATTTAATCTAACTATTGATATTATTATAAATTGACAAATGATTACAAATTTTAAGTCAACAAATTGAGAAAAAAGCCCTAGCAGCAAAAGCTTTCCGCTCGATAAGAAATAAAAATTACTTACAAATGATTAAGTGTTTAGCCGCATAACTTTTTGTTGTGGGAGTAACTTTTAATGGAAAACCTAAGATCTCACAATTTTTGCAACAAAAATATAAAGTGGAGACTTAGCTCTATTCTGGCACACCTCCGTGATGCCTCATATGTCACAGCATCCTGTAGGGAATTCACAACTTGAGAGGTTTTCGTGCTCTAACCCAAAACTGTCAAAATTTTCATCTGCGATTGAGCAGGTCATTAGTTGTTCACAACAGAAAAAAAAGCAAGATGGAATATCATCACAATGTTCAATGACAACAGCAACCAACTCTCTTAAACAATTCAAATCTTCACTGTGAGACCATCTCAGACTTGTTCTCGGTTTTAGAATAATTTTTGTCTTTCAATGCTCAACTGACAATTGGTACAGCCACTTATTATCGAAGTTGTCAAACGATTTTTCATATGCGCATACCTTGCAGGGAATGGTAAAACTCTCCTTCTCGTCTAAGGTTGAAGGCCAATCTTTATATTTTTGCATTTCGAGTCTCTTCCCACCACCCCCAAGTCGATGTCACAACACAAACATCGCAATGTTGCACCATACCCTAAGTCACACTATTTGCTTTAGCTGATTTCCCATTATGAATATTTCATTGCCCATTCCCCGCCGAACCAAAAACACCCCGAAATTGTTTGCCGATGTACTTTAGGTCTTCATAAAACGGGTGAGTAAACCTAGTTAAACAACTCAACTTATAGCACACAAATCAGCCGTGGCACTCTCTCTCCAGTGCGTTCGTTCATCCACAATAACGAGATTCGCATCACCTCCACCCGCCACCCCAGTGCACCACAACGACATATCGTTGCTCGCTGCGTAAACACCGACCGTCGTCGACCGTTGTTTACAATATCAATGCGCGTCGTCGACACACGTCACCGTGCGCGATTTTATTGCGCCTCCGTCCCCGGCGACCACATTCTTCTTCAGATTTAGCCTCAACCACCCTCTCTCTCTCTTGAAAATGCCTTCACCCTTGTATTTGTTTTTGTTTCTAATGTTACTAAGTAGCCGGTATCGTTGGCGGCCGAGAGTGAGACTGCTCCTTTGCGGGATTTACTCAGTGAGTCGTCATGAATGGGAAATTGTGTCATCATCCCCCTGGCCCTGGTTGATGACGCCTTTGAAGTTAACTCTCGTGGAGTTGTTTCCCCGGTTCAAGGATCAACCATCAATTCGGTCACGTGCTGCGGCTTAGACCGATATTGAAAGTTCATCCACCAAAAAGTTAACTCCACGGCCTCGATCGCCGACTCAGTCGTCTCTCGTGTGTCGTTCTGAAGAACCACCCCCGTTTGCAGGAGTTTAGAACATTTCCATGTCGCTTCTGAGAATTCGGTGTTTACAGTTCTCACGCGTGTGACTTTTAAATGACAGATTAGAGTAGATTAATATTTGTTTATGGCATTGTTTGCCATTACGTCAGAGAAAACAAAAAAAAAAAATAACCGTGTGTAGCTGAAGATACGCGTACTTTGGATGGTTGGGTGTAAGCAAACTACGGCCACACGACCAGGTCATCACGGCGAAAGGGTGGTACTTGTTATTAATATTTTCATTGGAAGTCGAAGATGCACGTGTCGTGGTTTTGATAAGAATGTCACATTTATAATTGGATTAGGAAAAACAGAAAGGCGAACAGAGCGGGAGACTAATAAAAGTCAACACGATGTTGCCGAGGGGCAAAAACATGAAAAGAAAAATAGAAATTCAAATTGACAGAACTCTTCGGGGAGTGAAGTGGTCGCTGAAGTACTTGGCTCAGGAGTTGAACTCAGGAAAAAGACTGGGAAGCAATATTTCGAACCAGAATTGAAGGCAATCGATATCACTGAATCTCGATGAAGGCATTGCATACGAAATTTCGTTTCAAATTTATTTTGCAAAACATCTATAAGACAACTACAATGGTCAGAGAAAAATCGTCGACTTTTAAGTGAACTTATATTGAATTTCGACCTTCACTAAGGTTGGCAATTATTTAATTTAGTTTCTATTATAAACCAAACGAAATTGTAATACCAAACACGGTTAGTGCGTCAGACTGTTAAGCGAAATACCCAGGTTCGAATCCAGCCCAGGAACAAAACACTACAAGCCATTTTCACGGCCCCACCTCCAGCGAACGACTGACAATCCTCCTGGAGTAACTTCTTTCATGGAAAGCTTTCGCAATTCGGCGTTTGGAACCGGCATTAAACAGAAGGACCATTTGTGTCAAATTATATAGTGCACAACGCAATGAAGGCGCGAACAAACTATGTTCTGCTGTTACGCAGATTATTTATTTAAAAACCGCTATGAAACTATAATTTTATTTTCGTAACAAAACGTCTACGAACTTCGAATGTGCAAGACCAAGTGAGTCCTTTTTTTTTTTTTTTGTTAATGTCAAATCAAAGCGAATCCAATGTGGCAGATGAGTCTCGATAGAATATCGATATAGAGAGGGTCTGGAATGTAGTAGAACCAGTTAAACAGTTTCTGTTACGATTATTTCGCGTAGTTTTCTGCCGACAATTTAACTTATCACACTTAAAACCAGCTAAGGTTTTGTAAAACGAAGAGAACAAATCGCAAATGAGCCAACATCTTCTTCTCTTGCCCTTTGGTTTTATTCGACAGCGTTTTTTTTATAACATTTTCTGTCAGTGAATACGTGTGCGAGCTTTGAACAATAAATCAAAAAAATGCACGTAAAAATGATGAGCTGGTGTTCGGTGCTTCCTGAATTACTGTCAAGATGTATTGTATTTCAGCTAGTCTACATTGGGTCGTCTGTGGAACAAACTCGTTTTTAAAAGCCAACGCCAAACTAGTTCATTTCGGCATCCCCCTGCCATGAAAATGAACTGATTTTTGTACAAAATATGTAAAGATGCCAATTTGGATATCATTAAAACATTAAAATTGTTTCCCACTTACAGTAACTCGCAGATTATTTGACACTCCACCTATTTACAATTTGATACAAGTAGAATGCGCGTTGGGAGAGCCAAGTACAAGTTTCTTTTCAAAGTGCAATAAATTGAACACAATTAATTTTTTCCCATGCATTATGCCTTTTTTAGTAAGAACAAATATTCCCATTAATTGGGGAAAACAATGTGGTTGAGGTGGTTCCCTCGGCTGACATAGCAGTAGCACAAATTTCACATAACTTGTTCAAGGTCTCGGACTGTAGCTCGGGGATTGCTTGGATGATATTCGCCTTAAATGCTTGAATCGCTTCCGGATAGATGGCATAACGTTTTTCTTTCACGGAAAAAAGTCCAAAGAGGTTACTGAAAATCGAGGGTGTACTTTGAACGCAAGTATTCCAAAACGCAGGATTTTGAATAAAAACCATTTGAGCACTGGTTGAAGATTAGGCAAGAATACCTTGAGTATAGATAAAAAAAGCTGTAGAATTTTACCACAGCTTTATTTTTTTAAGCAATCTAAAAATGTTATAGACTAGTAGGACGGTCATAGACAGTAAAAACTTAGCGTAGATCAGCTTTGTCAAGATTTATTCGAAAGTACTAATCGTCTGCGGAGTTTGGAAATATTAAACAGCACCCACATTTGTGATTAATGAAACACTAAACGCGTCCTAATCAATTTATTTAAACGCGGAATCATTTTCCGAATAATCTTATAAGCGATTGTATAAATTTATTTATGTTTTTAATTTTTTTACGAGCCGAAGGTCCTAGAAACCACGGCTCTATATATTAGCTTGTAATTTTAATTACCTGTTAATAAATAATAAATAAAAAAATAAATAAATAATTTTGTTACATATAGAAATCAAACTCATTCATGTCATGTCATTTCTTAATTGCAAATTGCGAAGTTATTTTTAGACACAAATAAATACGCTTGAAGAATTTTTAGTTGCTAAAATGAGGCGGGCATTACAAAATACTTCAGAGTTTTCAGGCATTTATGCCTTATTTGTACCTCGTTTAATATCTCTTTGCCCTAACCATCAAGCCTCAAAATATTTGCTCACATTTGCCAAAAAAAATTAAAACCCATATTCCGGTGGCTATAGCAATTCAAGAGAATGGTTTATTTTCTTCATCGTTAAATTTCAATAAAAAATAGTCAAGTTACAGCCCGGTAAGGAACAATTCCTTCCAAGAAAAACCCAGCCGTGTCGTTCTATAAGCGAAAGCTCTAGATTTAAAGACCCAAACCCAAATTAGACGCGTCTGAAAACCTCCGACCTCTTGCTTCGTTGACTTTCAACAAATCGATTCAAATCGAGTATTTATGCAACCGCCCGCCATCAACTATTCATTGCAACAATTCGCTTTTGAATAATTTTGCCACCATCACCACCACCACCACCACCACCCACCAAAGAGTTTCATTGAACCACAACTCCAAGCCCACCACGACAGACATCTATTCCGTCCAAATCGACTGGCAGAACTACGATACACACCGTTGGCAACACACAATCTACTCTAAGCCCAGCCAGACATGACTTGCTACAATTTCAGTCCTGAGATTGGGTCGAATTAGCAGCGATACCGACGAAGTACCAATAAGCCAGAGCATTACGCGACATCTCCAGCTCCAACAGCTGCACTGCACACACAGTCACAAAAACCGGAACAGCCAGGCAGAAGTTCTCTCTGTGCCTGTGAATCTATCCTAGAGTCGGAGCGAACTTGTCACGTCATTATTAGCTGTCTGGCGAATACACAAAAACCCGTGCCGCACATATTGTCGCTAATAACAAATTGAATCGTTCCTAACCGTTCCCAACCACCGCTCCCAGCCCTCGGTAAGTGGTTGTCACTGATATGGAGCACTCGCTGTCGGTGTACACAGAGGCATGTGCCGCGACTAACGCAGGACCTTATCGGAGGCGATTATAGCTTCATTACCGACAATATTCTCGTGTTCCCTGTATGTGTGTGTTGTCGCGCTAATACAGCACGTGACAGTGGCTGTGAAGGGATGAAAAGGGGTGAAATGTGAAAGCACGGAGGGCCATTCGCAGACGTTCCATTCGTAGGCAGAGCGTGAATGCAACAAATTAACTTGGTCAGACGAACATGACGACTTTTGTTTTAAAAGATTCAAAGTGATTCGGGGTTGCGGGGTGGGCTGACGGGGACCGATCCTGTGCCCGCCGGATGATAAGGACCACCGTCGTGCAGAACGAAATGTGCAGATTCAATTAATGCGAATTAAGTCGTGATTTGATTGACGTTTCAATGCGCGCAGGGGTTGCGTGTGAAAATGTTCCATAAGCCGATTTACTCGTAAATGAATAATATCGCTTATGGAAGCGCGTGGAGTTAGTGTGGGGCGTTGTCTTTGTATGTGAAATGTATTCCGACAAATCGGGCTGTAGAAGATAACTGCGGGAAGGGTAGTGGCTTCCCGCTGATGAGAACGTCGGGATGAATATTAATATTCATTGATAACTTCAAAGACTTTCAAATTCATCAGACTAGGTGACGGGCTTACTGTGTACCAAAAACTGTAAAGTTCTGACAAGTTGGGAAACGTTTTTTTTCCTTTAAAAATCGTCAGGACTTACCTTTTAAAAAATACAATGGCTTAAAAAAGAAATCAGATAGTCGATTTGTCTCATTTAGAACGACGAAAGGTTACGAATAAAAATATATTTTTTTTTAAAACTCTTTGTTGTGCTTATAAGAAAAAGGAATTCTGAACTATTTCATTTTATAACAAACTCAATTATGCTGAAAATATTCATTTTATCTGACAATGCTATAGCTTTTGTGAGAGGTGATAACTTAGCTTCATTGTTGAAAGTCATTTTTCAAATTGAATTTTTCCGTGCAAAGTTATTTCAGTTTAAAAGTGAATGAAAGTTCGGAACCAATGACATATTAGGTAATATGTCAATGGTTCGGAACATTATCTACGAGTATTTCTATTTTATTTTCTATAAGGTCAGAAAGAGTCGCAGGCTGCTGAAATAATTTGCGAAGTTTACGGAAACGATGCTGTAATTAGAAAAACAGCAGTGAAGTGGCTTGCTAATTTTCGATTTGATTATTTTGATGTTAAAGATGTGGCTCGCTTTAGACACTGACAAGAGTCGATGAAATCATGACAAAAAGTAAGCAAGACCAGCACATTAATAGCGTGGAAATTAGACATTCATCACCGAGCAGTTATCAACCATTTGAAAAAAGCTGCACTCGCAGTAAAGGTCGATGTTTGGGAGACACATGAATTAACCGAGACAAATTTAATGGACCGAACTTTCATTTGGGATTCACAACGAAATCTGACCTTTTCTGTGAATAATTACGAACAATGAAAAGTGGATTTTGTGAGACAATAATGTGCGAAAAAGATCACGGAAAAAAAATTGTGGAGATTCGCAAACTATTACAAAACCAGGACTGACATCAAAGTTTTATTTATTTACTAACTGTACCCGGCGCGCCTTGCTACGCTAAAATTAAATCAAATTTTAAAAAATCACTCTTTTCCCAACTTCATATCTTCATATCTTTCCAACGGTACTTTTTACCGACAAAACCCGATTTACCGAAGCTCAATCTCATTTTCAAAGAGCTTTTGGTTGATCTATTACTCGACAGGATTAAGCGAACTTTGAAAGTCAGCGTCCACGTCACTTCAATGGGAGCCACCCCCCAACCCCGCCAAAAAAATTAGTACCAAAATCTTTTTGACAGAATTCTGAACAAAGTTGCCAAAGATATCAATGCTCTATCTCTTGCCATTTAGAAGTCTATAAAGGACAAACAAACAAACCAACAAACATTGATTTTTAAATATAGAGATTTATTTGCCTAAAGCTAGCTAAAAATTTAAAAATTTACAGCTAGAAAAATGTAGCCAGAGCTACAAAGGCCTTTGGCTAGAAGCGAAAGTTATTGTAAGGAAATCAGTCATTTTGAGGCCTGTAACCTGGTCGAACGATTGATTCTGTTCACTTCAGTCAAAAATTGACGAGATTATGGAAGCATTTTTATTTAAACGTCAAAAATTGATCAACAGGAAAGGTATTGTGTTCCATCGTGACAGAGCCATACCATACACATCTTTAATGGCCCGGCAAAAACTAAGAGAGCTTGGCTGTAAAGTTTTGATGCCTCCACTGTATAGCCTAGACCTTGCAACTTTAGATTATCATTTGTTTCGATCCTAAAAAAACTCTCTTAATGGTGTAGTTTCAAAATTCCGTAGAGGCCTACAAAATGCAGTTCGATCAGTTTTTTGCTAAAATATCCTAGAAGGCCTACACATATTTAATAATGGCCCTACGCCAAGAATGACAAAAGGTTATTGATCAAAACGACACGTATTGGGTTTAATACAGCTTATTTTAAAAGAAAAAAAACAGTCAGTGTGAGTTTTACTCACCCGCCGAGGGTTTCGTTCGCAAACAGATTAGTAGTTTGGACTAAACAAAAAAAAATAATAAAATTCTTCTTTTTATTTTGAATTAAATTTAAACATTTTTAATTAAAGAAAATCCTTTCCTTCGTGTGAAAATTACATTGTTGAATTTAAGGGATGAAATGCCGCAAGCGATACTGAGACTGTCATCAGTTAATTGTTTTTAGCAAGAAACTGATCAGATTTAAATCGTGAATAGCTCGAAAAATTGTTTGAAAATAATTTTTTTTTACACAATATTTATTTGTTCTTTCGTCGAGGTCTACAAAATTCAAATGTTGTTTCTTTTTGTTTTTGGCCAATATCTCGAAAACTATTAAGGCCAGAGTGCTTAAATTAATGTAACAGAAAGATTACATCAAGACCTCCATTCAAGATTTCCTGTCAGATTTTTAGACCAACGGGTGTGGAAATAAGTGGCTTAGAAGCTTAATATATCAAAAACTTAACTTCCAAATGAAAATGAAAACTCTATTTAATTTTACAAGACCCATCCGATGGTACCTCACTTAATAATTTTTTTTTTCAAAAAAAAATTTTTAATTTATTTTAGTATGAATAAAAAATCATACACGATTTTTGGAGAATTTTGAGGTATTGCGATGAGTTGCCACTCTAATTTTTTTAAAATTTTTTGGTCAAATATTCTAGAAAATAAGGTGGGGGACACGGTACATAAGTCAGGTTTTGGCAATGTGTTGGCTAATAACTTCTTACCAATAAGAGTAAGGCAATTACTATAGTTGCCTAGATACACCTTCAGTCCTAATTTCATCCAGACTGACTGACTATAGTCAAATATGTAAAAGGCGACAGACAGACAGATGCCGAACTGATTCCAAATGGTTTTCGTTATTCCTTGGAACGAAACCTTAAAAATTGTTTCGTTTTTAATAAATTTCGTAGAGAATTTTTTTAAACACAACTTTTTCACTGAATTAGACCTTATTGTTAATGGAGGTATGTTACATCACCCGTCTAGGATTCCTGTGCATAAATGACCGTACTTCCAAGATGTTTTCAAAAACTTTAGATCAATATGAATATTTAAAATGCAATAAAACAAAATAACATTTTTTTTTTCAAAGACTCCACTCCAAAAAAAATGACATTTCGGAAAGTGGGTATAAAGTAAAGCCGAGGCAAGAACCCATACATTTATTCGAGAAAAAATTTGAAAAGTAGTCAAAAAACAAAACGACAAAAAATGATTGATTGCGTATTTTTTTTGTTCTGTAATAAAAACATTTTTAACCAAAAGGAAAGCATTCTTAAAATTTTTTATAAAGATTGTATCTTTTTTCGCTTACACTTAAGCATTAACTTTAAATGATCATTACAAGTCTTTATCTTGATTCTTTAAATTTAGATTTTATTTGTTTGCTTTTACTCCGTCGCGGACGATAAAGGACTTTAACAAACTTTCGAAAGACAATAACACCGTGTTATCGGCAGGTCACCAATCTTGTCGCAGTACAATTACAAATAATTTGTGTAACAAAAATGTCTTTATCCTTACTACTTGTACTTTTTCATAACCCCCCCGACACACTTGTGTGTTTATAAAAAATCTCTGCGCAAATTAAATCATCTTCCGCCAAAGATTGCTCCTTTTGCTTGCTTTAAGTTCTTACGTTCCGACTTAATGACAATACAATTAATCCCTCTGTCAGCCAGGACCAAATAAGTAAGTGCTCACACAGGATAAAATATGCTTGACAATGGGGGAATTATCCCACTTTCTCGCTCTCCTCCTCCTCCCCCCGTGCGTGTGTGAGTGCCTTTGCTTCTTCATTTTTGTTGGCATCACTGCGAAATGACAACATCTTGTTATGTGCGCCTCCATGCCTACCTACTTAAAGTTAATTGCATTTTCTCATTGCTTGTCACTCATTTTTATAACTGTTAATTCAGGGATAAAGGGCGTTCTATACATAAGCGCGATCTGGCGTCACGTATATATGTGTGTGTGTGTGTTCGTGTCTTGTCACTCATGTCGGCAGCGACGGAGATGAAGGAATCGCAACACCATGAGGTGTACCCGTGTACTTCGCCAAGGGTGGTTTCCTCACAGACACACACTAATCGATTATTGAGATTGTTAAAATGTAAAAGAGTTTTTCCTTGTGAGAGGAGAGTTATCATCCATCCACCCACACAGCCAATCCCAGCCGATTGATTGATAAGAAAAAAAAAACTTGAGATCCCTTTTTGTTTTTCAATAATCCGAACAACACAATTCAAACAGACGCCAGAAAAAGCAAAAAAAAAGTTCAAGTCCTGGAGTTATGCAGTGAAAAAAGGGATTGAAACTTTTTTTCGTATTTCAACCCCACCGACTGATTCTACAGATTTCATTTAATGCTCAGTTAACCAAAAATTCATTAATAAACAAAATTAAAACGGACGAACGAACAAGGTCCCGCTCGGGGATGGGTGGTGAAAAATTTACCAGAGAACAAGGAGCATTCTCCAGCGACAAGGACACCAACGGAAAAAGGTCGAGCAAAGGAGTAAAACGCAGAAAAACACAATTAGACAGGATCAACGTCCAAGATGGAATCCTTTTTGTTTTTTTTTTTTTGTCTCGTGCTCCTTCTCTTATCCGGCTCATTCATTTCCATTTTTGCGCTTTTAAGGATTTTTTCCCCCCAAATGGAGATGGGAGGAGGCAAGTAATTAATTGAATTTGAATTAACCTCTCATTAAGGGCCGACGACGATGATGGCGACGACTGTGGAGGAAATTTCCATGTAACACATTTAATTAAGCCTGGATATGCAAACAGCACTGTGGACAAAGAGAGTTGTGCAGAGTCTTATTATGAATGATCCCGGCGGACTCATCGTCGCCAGGACATGTGGACACTAACATTTGACTCGCAAAAATCCAGAAATTAATTTAAAACATCCCCGGTGCCCAGCGCCTCGTCGCTGATGAAGTTTGTTGCATGTTGATGTCCTCCGCTCTGTGGCTTGTGTTTGCCTTTCATTTGTATAATTACGCTCGGTACCGGGGACGCCGAACGCGAGCGAGCGAGTTCCTCACCGCTATCGATGCAAGCGCAAAAGGTTGAAAATTACTTTTTTCAAGATGACATCTGAAGTTGTTTGTAAACAGATATCGATGTTGATGAAAGAGTTCTGTTTCCATCGTACCGCCTATTCCCTCCCATTGGTGGATTTTTTTTTCGCCAGTCTGTTCTGTTCTGTTTTTTCTTTTGTATTTGCATCAAAGTCAAAAAATTTTAATTTCTTACCGGACTCGGAGCATGTTGAACACCACGCTGGCAATTAATGTGAAAGCAGTAATTGAGTTGTGCACCGCTGTTGGACGCGGGGGCGGTAAATATGAATATGACCGGGACTGCTCATCAATCTAATGGAACACTCGTCGGGTGATGATTAAATCTTTCCCTTTTGCGAATGTGAATGTTATTTGCAGACATTACAGAGAGTACAATACGATGTTGGGTTGTACGAGGAGATGGGAAAACAAGTTTGTTGAAGTTGGCGAAACTTTGTGCAACTCGTTGATGGAATTCTCACTTGAAGGACCCTTCTGTCAGTTATTCTGAGCATGATCTCATAGTCTGCAGAGAATGGTTCATATATGCGATGAGGCAGTGGCCGAATGTAGAACATAAAACATCGTGAAAGTTGCCATCTCAGTCTGGAAATTCTCAGTTTTACACATACCCGGTTACTAGCAAACGAGCTTCTGCTGAGCGTTGTTGATGAAAAATTAATAAACGAATTGATTTGACGTTTTTTATTCAGTAAACTCAACATTTTCATCGTGGTAAAGGACACGAACGAGCGACGTCTACAAATTATAAAAATTTTCTACCGAAATTCGGAGTCGGTGGCCGCAACTTTGGAGCGCCGTGGCTTAATCGTTAGTGCGTTGGACTGTTAAGCGAGAGTACCCGGGTTCGAATACAGCTCGGGGAAAAAAACACCACAAACAATTTTCACGGCCCCACCTCCAGCGAACGACTGACAATCCTCCTGGAATACTTCTGTCACGGAAAGCTTTCGCCGTCGAACAGGCCCTTCACATGTGTCAAATTATAATGCGCACAACACAGTGGAGGCGCGAAAAGCTAGGCTCTGGCCCTTCGTGGGCTTTTACGCCACTAATGATGATGATGGCCGCAACTTTAGGAGCTTTAATTCCAATTTTTGGTCGTAATTCTCGCCCTAGTAGAAAGGCAATAACAAGTTTAGAGCAAAAATTTGAGTCTACATATTCGATGAGTGATGTTTTCCTGTCAGTGAGACAACGGGTTGGTCGAACGTCTAAAATATCCCTGCCGTTCAGGGATAGGCAGCAAATGATCCAAATCAGTAAACCCCACGGCGTTCTCCAGAATTGGGCATCGCTCAGACCACGTTATGGCGTAAGGTATATCGCGTAAGGATCTTAGCTTACACCCATATAAGATCAAGCTGACTCAAGAATTGAATCCGATGGACCATTTGAAGCGACGTACGTTCTCCGATTGGGCTCTGGAGAAGATACGCCAAGATGATGAATTTCATTGCAAAATCATCTTCAGTGACGGAGCTCTTTTTTGGCTCAATGGGTTCGTCAATAAACAGAGTGTGCATTATTGGTCGGGTAAAAATCCACATGTGCTTCATGTATCAGCACTTCATCCACAAAAAAATAACTATTTGGTGCGATTTGCATGCTGGCAGCGTTATTGGGCCACATTTTTCATCGACGATAATGATCGTCACGTTACTGTGAATGACCAGCGGTATTGCGCCATGATTACCGATTATTTTTGGCCTGAATTGGAAGATATCGCGCCCTTACTGCCAAATTATCATACGCTTAAGGATGCAAAATTTTACAGGAGAGTTTTTTTTGTGTTTTTTGTTTTTTGTCTGAGCTAAAATACGCAAATGCAAATGTCGCTTACGATATTTGTTTTCTCTGTTATTTAGTCATGGTAAGCTTTATTAAAAAAAAATATTTTTTTTTCTTTTTTTTCATTTCATTTTTCATTTTTATTATAATGATGAAGAAAGATGAGTTATGAGCGTATGAACCAGTTGATTTGCCGCCTCGTTCGTGCGGATTAATGCCTTTAGACTATTTTCTGTGGGGCTACGTTAAGTCATTGGTTTGTGCCAACAAGCCGCTGATGTTGGAAGAGCTCAGTTCCAACATTGAACGCGAAATAGCGGCTGTTTCGGCCAAAGTGTGTGACCGAGTCATCAAAAATTGGGTCCAACGAATCGACTGCTGCTAACGTGTCCGCGGTGGCTTAATGAAAAAAGTCGAGCTTCATTCATAAATGGTTTGATTATACTTTAAGCCGATGATAAAGTTTTTGAAATATCTCAAAAGGTTTTATTTAAAAAAAAGTTGTCAAGTCCTTAATGGAAAACCCTTTACAAAGATGTGGATATATTCCGGAAGGCAAAAATACCTTTCCACATCGAGCGCATGGATACGAACGTTCCAGCTATTAGGGTCTTCGAATCCGAGCCTGGTTCTTCTCGAAGTAGGCTACGGAACCTCCGGTAGAGAGACCAAGTGATCACAGATGTACGAAAGCTTGATCTTCGGGACCGGACAGCACTTCCAATATTGAAAGGCGGTTTTAGCTCAGGTACAGACCCTCCAAGAGTTGAGTGCCTGATAAGTATGTACGTAAGTTCTTTAATTTATTTAATCTTGCAGCGGTAAAGTACCTAATAGGAACATGAACATTTAATCTCTAATTTATTGTTATATTTTATATCCACAGATTTTGATAACGTTCCTTTTGAGCTCTTAAAAAAAAAAAAATAAATAAAAATAAATATTCGACGTAACAGCCCATAAAGGGCCAGAGCCTAGCTTCTTTGCGCCTCCACTGTGTTGTGCGCGTTTTGACACATGTGAAGGAGACCTACAGTTTATTGGCGGTTCCGAACGGCGAATTGCGAAAGCTTTCCATGACAGAAGTACGACGAGGCGGAATGGAACCCAGGTACTCTCGCTTAACAGTCCGACGCACTAACGATTAAGTCACGGCGCCCACTGAGGCTTTAGCCTTTTCCTACTTAAAACGAGTCAAAAAAGTATTTGTACATTTTGACGATTTCTTGTTTATCGGAAATGTTTGTGTGGAAAGTTATTTATGGAAAGAAAGTGCTAAGAAAAAAAACTTTACTTAGAATACAAAAATGCTTAAAATTGGCTAAGAATTACTCCAGTTATTCAGGAAAAACACCAAAATCGATCCCAAAAAGTATTTGCACACTTTATGTTGTGTGCGAAATATGATGGAAAAAAGAAGTTACAAGCACAAATGATATTTCGTGTGCAATATATTTGTTTCGATAATGATTTGTAACCTTTAAAGCTTCAAAATGATAGGATTAGGAAAAATTTGAGGACCTATCTAAATCCCTTACTACAAAAATGCAATATTTGGGTCGGTTTTGGTTGAAAGTCTCCTTTTCCTTACTGCACAATCCAAAGTAATGTACGATTTTTTATAAGACTTACGTATAACATTCTATAAAAACCTTTGCAATTACTGCGAAATCATCAAAAAACCTAGTGTGCAAATCCTTTTTTGACTGACTGTATATTTCCAATAGAAAGGCCGAGGTGGAACACCTAGTTGCAGTTTATTTCATAAATAATTTTAGATTCATAAATCAGTGATCACAAATCTGAGCTCAGTGCAATCCCAATCGCCAAATCAGCGTTTCTTTTCTTGATATCTCCCTTAAGAGTTTCGTAGACGTAAGCTAAGAATAGTCCTTATTCCGCCTGCAATCCACAAAGCTCACATCAAACAAATTTGGTTTCCATTTGCCTAGTTAAAAGTACACCAAAACCATCGACAGGATCATGATCCAGAACCCCATGAACTTAATTTTTTCTCTCTCCCCACCTTCGAACCGTGTTACAATCCTTTTTCATTACCTCTTACACGTCTCCACTACACAGCAGATTCACTACAATAGCGTGAACCCTTTCCAATCCAAAATGAAATGCCAAACGCACACAACGTGTACAAATTATAGAATGGGGAATTTTCACAATAAAATAATTTGAAATGTATAACAACACCACTACTTAATTAACAATGTATATACAAATCTGCGTCAGCCCTTTTCTCGCCGCCACCGACGTCGTTTGCGTCGATTCTTGCGCCGAGGAGCTCCCCTCCTCCACATGAACACACACACACAGAAAGAAGGCAGTAGCAACTGGCAACTGGCAACCAGAACCCGAATCCTTTTACTTTGCATTTTGACAGCTACACGGAAGGTTTTACGGTCTCTCATTGAATGTCTGGCATTTTAAGATTCTTTGTCGTGCAACTTACAAGCTTTCTCCATCGTATTCGATTTAAATTGAGGGGGTTGTTCTGTTCGACGGTACACACGACGGCGACGTCTTCTGTGGGGCGGTGCGCGGCATTCGGAAGGGATTCGAAAGTGGAACAAGGGCAGGCAGGTGGCAAGTGGCGACAGCAGTCGAAATGTAACAAATACCAACCAGAGAGTGTGAGAGGAGGCGAGGGGCAGGGGAGGCTGACTTGCAGCACTTAAAGGGTTGTGATTTGCTCGTGTTTATTATGCCTACACAACAATGTCAAAAGGTTGTTGTCGTCGACGTCGACGCCGTTGTTCTCGTTGTTGTTGTTGGTGCTGTTGTTTGGCGGAGCGGCAACTCGCGCGCTCTGTGTACGTGTAGTTGTCGCCGGAGTATTTGTTCGACGACATATTACATGAAAATAATTTAAAAGAAACAAATCTTTGGAAGGTAGTAATATCGAACTACGGCCAAGACGAAGACGGAGCGCGCGGCGGAGTGTCAACATGCTACCCAAATGTGCCCGGGTATCGTATCGTACACGAGACAATTTGTCGCAGTTGTTACGTTGAACTTTTTGTCAGCGAAATTCGTTTTCATTTAGACGTTGTCGAGTTTGTCGTCGTGGCAAGGTGGCGCTGAGGCAAAAAAAAAAGGCTTAAATGGCAAGCCAACAACGATGGGGATGGGTGGGCGTTTTATTTTGAACGTCAAATTTAAAATTATGGCCATTATTTCGAAAGAGTCGTTTTAAGTTTTTGTTTTCAATGGAAAATACTTTTACGTTTCTAGAAACAATAACTTTGATGGCAACGGAGGTTTCATCGGTGGGGTTTTGTTGTAAAAAAAATGGCTTTCCAAAAGGGGTGCCTTCGGATTTTTACAGAGTGAGGCTAATAATAAAAGTGAATAAAGAAAAGGTTCAAGATTTCAGGAGTTATTAGGTATTCATTAGAAAGTTATAGAAAGAAATGGGCGTGAACTTTCTTTTTTAATTAGAAGCTGCGCACAGTGGTCCAAATTCGTGGCAAAAATCGGAAAGTGCGTCTCCATGCAATTTATTGAGTAACAAAATTTTGTTTTGCTGTGATCGAATTTACAAAAGCCTACGCTTTTTTTGTTGTTGTTACACTTATCTTTATAAAATGGCTTATTGGTCCCAATCCAACGAAAGATGACTCTTTTGTATCTGGCCTTCCATCCGTTTGTCTACTTTACCGACGCTCTTTAAAAACTTGTCTCAGGCTAACGCTTTCAATAAAGGGCGCGCCAACTGCAAGTTTCTTTTTAAAAATGCAATCAAATGGAAATTTTTTTTCATAACTGTAGCTTTAGTAGTGAGAGCAAACATTCGCATTAACTGTGGAGCACAACGTCGTTCAAGTGGCAGTCACGGCTGGCTTCGCAGTGGGGTATTCTTTCAATTTCCCACAGGGCTGTAGCTCATGGATTGTTTGAATGATATTGTCTAAAATACTTGCATAGATTCCGGCCCGTCGGTCCTTCATGGTTCTTCACAAAAAACAAAACAGTGCAAAGAGTTCAAGTCGCAGCCCCGAGGTGGCCAATTGGCATCTTCAAGGCGGCTATTAACACGAAAGAACACACTGGTCTACACAGCACTCACTTTGGAAAAAAATTTTTATTATTATTGTTCAAGTGTAAACCGACAAGTTTGTTCCATGGAAGTATTATACTGACTTCCTATCAAGGTTTTGAGTGGGAAACACCTGTAGGTGTCAAAATAGCTTATGCTTTCTTTCACACACCAAACCTCTTCAGCTAGCTCGGTCTCTAACCAGCTGCTTCCAGTGCCGCACATCAAGCACACAAACTGTTTAAGGTCAGCTTACACTTGCAGCTCACACCAAGTTTGTTAAGGTCAGCTTCCACTTGAGTGCGCCATCTGTTCTCGGTCTTCTTCTGTCAGTTCTTCGGTCTTCTTCTACCCCACCGACCCTCTGGGGTGGATTTGAAAATTTTTCAGACTGGAGCATTCACGTCCATTCGCTCCGCATGATCTAGCCATCTCAATCGTTGGACTTTTATCCTTCTGACCAGATCAGCGTCAGTGTATAGCCCGTACAACTCATGATCAAATCTTCTTCTCCACTCGCCGTCCATGCAGACGGGATCGTAAATCACTCAAAGAATTTTGCTCTCCGCTTTTGGGAGGATTCATATTTTCGCACCATATAACACAACCGTGATAATCAAGGTGTTATACAGCGACACTTTGATTTTTCGAGAGAGGGCCCTACGCCTCAGTTGCTTTCTTAGCCCGAAGAAGCAGCGCTTAGCAAGAGTGATTCTTCATTTGACCCTGAGGTCAAATGGTGTCATTTTCTACATTCATACGGGAGCCTAAGTAGACAAAGCCCTTTACTACTTCAAAGTTAGGGCTGTCAAAGGTGACAGCTTTGATCAACACGTCGGTGTTCACTGTCGTTTTTTGATGACAGCAGGTACTTTGTTTTGCCCTCATTAACCATTAGCCCCATTTTTCTCTGCCTTAATACTTGCAAAAGCAATATTGACACCACACTGCTTTCTTCCTATTATGTCAATCTTTATATGCAAGTAGTTGAACAAAGTTTTGAAATTTAGTGAATCTAGTGACGTTGACAAAGACATTGGAGTTCTGCACTATTCTTCCAAATATTAAGTGTACAACTTTGCATCCGCCGTTTTTTTCCGAAATTCGATGCTTTATTGTAATAAATTGGTTATAAATTTTGCGGTTGATTCGATTGCGATTGACACGAGTCTTGATCAAGTAATGCCTCCAATTCTGCATCTTTGAAAACCTTCTCTTTTCCACCGCCATGCCGGTCTTCGACGTCAAAACTATCGTTCTTGAAGTGTTGAAGTGGCACGTTCTTCACTAATAGCGGCCTCACCATAGGTATTTGAGAGCATTCGATGAGCCTCAGCCGCAGATTTCTTCATATTAAAGCAGAAAATTAAAACCTCCCGCAAACGACGAGAGTTAAGCTCGTAAGCTGAAATGTTTAAGCGAGAATAACTTTATGATTCAGACATAAATCGACTAATATTTCGATGGCGCTATGTTTGCAAATGTCATACTTATTGTATTACATCTACGATCTATTTATTTCGACTACCACTTACCGCGTCAGGCATCTATTGCAAAACAGCGGAAGCAAAGTTGTACACCTAATATTAAAATTGAAAAAAATCGCATGACAAAAAACAGACCTAACATTTGGTCTTTAGTACTCTAACCAGAGAAGACTTGAAAACTATTTATCCAAACTCCATTTCTTTCTCATCGAGTTATTGATTGGGATTTATTTTCAAAGACGTGTGTAGTTTTCTGTTCATGAACAGATTCGTTTGAAAAAGTTGAGATCTTGTGCTTTTTTATGCGAAAGACAAGTCTAATCCATGGGGTCGTAGCCTGCTAAATGTATACATGTAAATGATTAGATATAAGTCCTTTTTTATGCAGCAATGTTGTGTAGAATTCGTTGCTTTCACGAAATCACATACAGCTGCGGTCAAAATAATAGCAGTGCATAGCAGTACCTAATAGTGTGAGAGAATATTTTTTTCTTGGAGACTTTGGGAATGTTCTTCAACTTTAGAACAATAACTGAAAGGAGTAAACGATGTTTCTATTACTCCAATCATTAGCATGATATTACTCAAGTTGCAAGAAGGGATCCTTCACAAAGCAGCCATGCTACTATTTTGACCGCAACTGTATACCTACTCAATATTCTAAAACTGTCTTCTCCGCAAAAATCATCATGATGGTGTTTTACACCATCAAATAAAAGTTTTTTTCGAGTTTTTGAGTTAGCATTAGTACAAACGTTTGCTTTAATATGCAACTAATTCCAAAAAACGCTGAAAAGCGCGAAGACCTATTTAGCAGTCATTGCATGAGTATCGTTGATTCTGCTGTTTAAATCAAAATCGATTTTCATAAGAATTTAAAGAAAAAAACATGAAGATCTCTGTATTCTGACTAAACCATCAGCCATCAACATTCTAAAAGATGATTAATTGCAGGACATGAGCTCGCAACACCCTAAACATGATGTCGACGGCCCGTTCCCTCGCATAATTTTATGATATTCTGAAAAACCCTTCAAATTATGCTTATGTACACTTTTTCTGATCCCCCCCTTCCCCCATTACACCATGACTCCATTTACTCACCACTCTTCACATGCACATAAAACATTTTCACAATCTCAACTCCATTTGAACATGCGTAATGAATTCTACCTGCCAAGTAATCTAATTAATTGAAACATTCTCCGCAAACATCCGATATTTTATTACCATGCCCCCCCCCCCCCCCCCCCCCCAGGCCCCGCCATTCTACACACACATCCACACGTATCCTCTTAGAATACAAAACCACATCGTTCCGCATGGAGAACCGAAAAAGATAAATTGCCAAAAATATCCAATAAAAATATCATCATAAACCAAAAGCGGAAAAACATAAACTCCAACATACCCTCGACTCGTCGGAGTGTGTGTATAGGTGTGTGCGTGCCATCCCCCTGATAGTAGGCGTGCAACCACCACCCCCCCAAACAGCCAGAAAGAGCGAGAACGAAAAAAAAAAGAAAAAACGCCCGACCAAGCAGCAATAGCAACTTGATGACGGTGTAGGTTTATAAATTCGATGAAGAGACCACTAATCTAAACGCAATCATCCATTAAATCACAATTTCCTTGCAATTCCGAACATTTCCCCATAAAATATATCTGAGCGTCGACGGCGGCGGTACGTATGTGCCGTTTGTGCCACCGCCATCATCCCCCTTGTGAATCAAAAAAAAAAAAAAAAAAGGAAAACTCTCCCAACTTTTGTCGTCGACGGCTGAAGCGGCAGCGGCCACGGCAACGGTGCCAAATCGAAACTTCGTGCTCGACCCGGCCCGGTCCGTCGTTGGCATGGCCGCTTTGTCTATTCACAGAACCGCCATTGATTTTTATTCCCATATCCGCATGTCGCGGATTTATATTCATGCCCCGGGCCGGTCTTCGGTGGCGGCGGCGCCGCCGGGTACATGCTCCGTGTGCAGAATTTTTGGGGAAAAACTCGCTAATACTTTATCCCAACGTTATTGCATGTCCCTACACATAGATCACAAGCGATATCCATGGCAGGCAGGGTCTGCTGCGCGAAATTTAATTTCGCCAGCAATTGTGGTGGTCCTCAATCCCCCGTGGGCTGGAGCGCCAGGAATCCGACACAGAAGCACTTATCTGCGGACTTCTTGTTCGCCGGCATAGGTGCGCACTCGTGTGTGTGTGTGTGTCTGTCGTCGTACCGCCGTCGTGTGAGTATGTAGGACAATAATCCTACTCAGGGAGCAGACATTAAAAATACCAATCGTCATCCCCTGGGCAGGGCGGTTGTCCACCACCCCAAGAACACACGCCAGTCATAAATTATAACGTACGTCCCGTTCTGGCGGATAATACCTGGCCCCGAGAAGATGACTCCGTGCTGCCGGAATCGCCCAGAATCGAGGACAAGGGCAACCTTAAACGTGAACCTGTGTTTCCAAAATGTTTTATTCCTGTGTTCTACTCAAATCCCAATCAATTTTCGTTATATCGCTCGATTTTTCTTTATCGGTGTCGTCGTCGATTTCTCTCTTTTTCCGTGGCAATTCACGTTCGATATTTCGATTCGATTCGTCGTCAAGCGGCGCGGCGGCGCGGCGGCGGCGGCGGTGGCAAGGGCGGGAGATTGGTGTGAATTCCAGCAGCCATCCATCTTTCTACTCGCGAACATCTTTTTGTGTCCTTTTTTCGCTCTGCATCCCATGGAGTTCGCTTGTACATGTTTTCTGCGCATCCTTACTTCCATTTTGTCTCCGCAAATAGCGTTGTGCAGCAGTTGTGGTTGCTCCGGCAGTATCTAGTCCGTTGTGGGGAAGGTATGTGTATCTCTGGAATTGTACTGAAGCGATTGTTTTTGCTTTTTTTTTCCTGTGTTCGTTTTTGTTTTTTTCTGGGTTGTCCTCTTCTCTCTTTTCTTTTTTTTGGGGGTGGAAGTGGTAGTTTGGGATTTCATCACGTCAGCAGTTTGTGCTTCAGCCCACTCCCGGAGAGAACACTGGTACATCATTTAACCAGCATTTCCACTTGGGCTTCCTTGCTACCCGCCCGCTCGCCATCCCCTGCAAAATTGTTCTTGAGCAAATCGAAATCTTCGTATACAGTTGTTTTACCTTTCTCTTGTCGCAGTAGTCGTGGTAGATGGTTGTATTTTTTTTTATTTCTCGCTTTTTTGTTATCTTTTGTCTGGGAGCAGGAGTTCACAACCTTTTGATGTGAACACCGAACAATTTTCGTAAGGGTTCTGAAATTAAAAAAAAAAGAAAATTTAGGAAGGAGTATTTTGCATTTTCACCAGAAAAATGTGATAAATAATAAGTTTCTTAAATGTTTAGACCATTGGGATGTACCAATTTATATGAAAAATTTATGGCAAAATTATTAGTTTTCTCCTAAATAAAATCGAAACCATTGAGATCTCAACTTAAAATTTTGAGAGAAGTCATTAAAAACTAAAATGTTGTTAATAGTCCAAAAATGAACTTTTTCCTGAATTGAAAGAAGCATGCTTTACAACACTGACAAGAAAAACCATATTTTGGAAAGTAAAACAAGTGTTGAATTTTAGTTTTTTACCAATTTTTGAATCTCGGTTTCTTGCAAGTTACAGTGTCAGACAAACCTACTAGTCGGAACACTCGATGATTGGAACACCTGCTAGTCAGAACACTTTTCATCGGTCCCGACGATGGTTCAATTTGACAGGTTTTACTGTATCCTTCAAAATTAAAGCCTTTGTCTTTTTTTTTGCTTACAATAAATCGGTTAATTCTCCTTTATATAGTATAACTACAGATTTCAGAAAAAGTACAGTCTAAGCCAAATTTCAGGAATTATTGTGTTGGAACCTATTTAAAAAAATTTCGGGAACATTTACAATGAATTTTTAGTAAAAAAAAATAATAAGTGATTTCAATTAAGGCATTTCGAAACATAAGACTTGAAAACAAATAGAAATGAAACAAATAGATCCGTAATATCGTGATTGATGCGACAAACTGGTGGTAACACTGCCAAAACGTTCCGGGGGAAAAGGCCTGGAAAAACGACTGTAGACTATGGCAATCGCACTAAACAAGTAACTATGAAACATCCATCAATATCTGCAAATCAAATTGTTCAGTATTTGCAATTGTTGGCGTATACTAAGAAGATTTGTCGAAGGACACTAATCTAAAACATACAAGGAAGTTATTCAAACGGAATAATTTCTTTAAAATCGGACTTCTGGATTAATAAACCCAGTCTAAGACTTAGAGGCAACGTTATCAAACATGTTAAAAATGCCTTCAACAGGCCTTTTGCCTTTAACACGCCGCTTTTTAAAAAAAAAGAGGAAAGGTTTTACATTTAGCATTATTTTTGTGCGCTTCTGTATGTAGAATCCTGCAAAAATGTTTGCCGCACGATTTGAACCAGTCCAATGAATAACTTTATCACTTTTTAACCTAATCGGGGGGTGTCGTTCAAAGCTCAGTAAAAATTAAAAATATATCCTTTTCTCCGATATTTTTTTTTCTATTGCTATGGGATAATCTAACGAAACCCTTCAAAATCACTTCGGTGTCCGTCCGTCTGTCTGTCGCCTTTACATTTTCGCTAATATCTTCTGAATCCTGTGGAGCTAAGGGATAAAATTTGGAATGAATGTGTACCTCAGCAGTCCAAAAATAAGTTTTTGATTAAAATTAAAGTATTACTTCTTTTTTTTGAAAATGTCATCAATCAAACTTTAAGCCTAACAGCTACGAATATTTAATTATTAGTGGCAGGAAAATTCCTTAGTATTTCCAATTTGTACTTTTATTAATAAGGTTCGAGTTATCGAGAGTTTGCTGTATATTTTTTTTTTTTGAAGGCAGTATTTTACCCAACATACATATCTGTTCAATAGACAAAAAAAATCATTTTCTCAGGTCTCCAATATTTGGGAGATTTAAATAAACACATGAATGCACCAACAAAGAAATTATCCAATGATTTTTTGTGGAGGAATTGTGAATGTAATGAATGAGTGAATGTAATGGCTGACAAAAAATAATCAAAAACTAAAATGGTAAACACCATTAAGTCGGAGAAATCTAGTCGTCTCAGTCAAAATTTACCCTTTTCCTACTAAATTTCAAGCCGAAATGTTTATTAGAATAATTTTCTTAATTTTGTTTCCTACTAATTTTTGAAGCTTAAACAATGCCAGTTCGGTAGACAATTTTTTATATTCATTTTCAGTTCTCATTTATTAAATATTTTGATCTGTATCAATAATTTAATTTTTTTTTTGCCTTTTTGAGATAACAAGACGTTGTTGTTTTTAACGAAATAAATTTCAGTTTTTTATTGTTTAAGTGCTTCCTTGCATCAGTCAGAAAAAAGTTCATGAATTAAAAACTGCGGCTATTTTATAGGACAGCAGAAAAACCTTTTGAAAAGTACCTCAGGGGTCACTTGATCATTGTCTTAATTGATCGATTGGTGAAATAGAGAATGTCACTAATCCGCTTGTACTGCGATATAAAAGATTCCCCTCCAGGACCTTAGTGGTGCTTTCAAAAATTTAATGGTGCCCATAGATGATATCTTCTACTTCGGTTCCTGTTACGTTCGTTTTGTCCATTATTTTGAATTTGATTTGGTCCACTTCTGTCTTACGTCGATAGTTTTAGTTCTTTGTTTTCTTTTTTTTTTTTTTTATGACTTCATCAATGGACATCATTACAGAAACAATAAATTATCCAACGACTCTTAAATCGATGATCTAGGTATAGGGACCTCCAGTTTTCTTTCAGCGTTTGTTATTTTAATAAACAAAAAAGATCTCTCGGAGTTCAATTCAAACCCACCATTGCTAAGGTAAGCAAATGGCCAAAAAGATCATCGATTCTAAAACGAAGTAAATCCAAATCCGCCCGAGTCACGCGTATCCACAGTTGGCCTCCCCTGCCTTAATCGAAACACTCACCACCATCTCACCCCAAACCGATTTTATATACTTGCTGTGTTTGCTGTATCATTTTTAGTACACTTCATCGGGATAACGATTTGATAGCGCTGTGCAGAGAGCTCTGCTCGCCTCGACTTGCTTTGCACAACACCGAGCGACGAACAACGAACAATGAACACCGATCCTTGCCACAATCGATACTTTCCCGTTGAACGCGCTTACTGCTGTGTCAGGCTGAGATTGCCAGCGTCAGCCGCACCCCCACCCCATTGTGGGTACCTTTTCACAAAACCGGTTTCTGGTTTGTTCAATCAATATACGTGCTGAATTCTTAAACAGCCAGGATGAGTGGCATTTGTGTGTTATTTTAGCTTTCAACTTGTTCTCGTCGATATAAAACAATAATGTTGTAGGTGTGCACACACACACACACACACAAACACACAGAAAACATGGTCCGGGATGGTTTTAATGAATTCCATCAAAGTGGTAATTCAAGAAAACTGGATGACAAGAAAGACCACAAGGATCTGGTCCAATGCCCTTTGGCCAAAGGGGCTGTGCGCTCTGCGATGAGGCGAGGCGACATCCTTTCTCCACGCCCCATGTGCCACCACCACCACCACCACCCGAAGGACGACTAGTTTTTCATTCGCGCCGCATATTGCAAACGAAATTGCGAAAAACTAACACCGGTCGGGTGGGTGGGGGTGGCTGCAGAGGACGAACGATGTGCCTGCGAATGGAAATGATGCGGTTCGCTAATAGAGGCGCAAAACTTTTTTCGTTAAAACTTTTATATTAAACTTCCGCGGGACCGCAACCGAAATGAATTAGCTTCCTAATCCTCGGGCCCGAGTTAATTTGTAATTAAATGGCAGCAGTAGCAATGGCTTCGGCCCATATGCTGCACTGCAGCGCAGCGCGTCGGCGGCGGTTGACAGCTCTGATTTGACGATGTCCTCACGCTCTCGATTCCTATTACCGCTACAAGGCGCACTTGACAGCGCCGAAGGATCAGCGCTCAAAGTAATTTCGGGTGGGGATGATTCGATGTCAAGCTGACGAGGATGACGAGGGTGAGCCCGCTACACCGTTCAACACTCCGACGACGCGTCCTGCAGATGAATTGTTCATGACTTGTGTGTGTCAGTTTCGGCGAGACAATCTCACCCTGCCCTCACAGTGCCTTTCGGTTTCAATTTAGAGGCAACACTTTTTGGCGATTGTCACTCGCATTGACAGGTCCATTGGCGCTGAGCAGTTGGTCTCAGTTTTCAAGGAGTTTATCGAAATCATTTATTTCGTACAAAGGATTATGGGATTAGCATGTGCTCTGTGTGCATGGGTGTGTGCGTGTGTGTCTGGGTGTCAGCGTTAAATGCTGGGGTGATGCTCAGACAATGTTTTCGGGTCAGGTTGTACAAATTCGGAACATGTTTTGGATATTTTAAAAGCCATTTTCGACGATGATAGTTGAGCGGGGCGACACCGTATGGGATTTAAATTAGTTAAGTGGATCGAGGTAATGGACGACAGCAGGAGCAGGAGTGTCGGTGTTGGCAGTTGCAAATGGGATTTGTTTTTCTTGTGTGAGAGATGTATTGTAATTGGGAACATGCATTAAAATAACGTCGAGCAGCAGATGATGGTGTGTTTCGAGGAGAATCAATTGAAAACGAGGTGGCTTCTTGGTGACGGATATCTTTGTATAGAATTTGCATTACAATAATAACTCTGGAAATGGGCATAGTATCATCGATTCGCAAAAAAAAGAAACATGACTCTTCTCAAGTTTTTTAAATATTTTCTGCAGGAAGTGCATGCGAAAAATTCTACTATTTAGGAGAGCAAAAAAAGTAGAAAAGACTTTGTTTGCTGTACTGTACCTACTGAAGACCCGCGAGCCGCCTCCTCATTGTTCACTTCGGGGTGAATTTCGACCACTTCTAGTTGGAATAAAAGTCTACTAATAGAATAATTTTAAGCGTATGATTGTCTATTTCTATTTGTTTTCTTTAAATCTTTTCGTAGTGTGGCTCGCTTAATAAATGTGGTAGACTTAATGGTGTTGAAAATTTATATGAAAAACTACACACTTCTGTTCACAACCAGCTTTATTTAACAAGAGAACAAAATGGAAAAGAAAAGAAAGTATTTATGTAAAGAGCCTTAAGACAAAATATAAAATGGAATTGCAACAATTATGCAAGAAGTTAGTGTTGCCATACATACAAAGTTAATACAATTTAACAAAGATTTTAAAAAAAAAAAAGAAAAATTTGTTCGCAGAAACTGCAGTTGTTAGCTTTTGCGTTTGGACAAAAAATTGTGTATGTCCTCCTGAAATATGTATTGTTAATCATTGCTTTTATTAACATTTTATCTTAAATTTAGTTTGTCGCTTTTCTTACTCAATTCCTCAATTATTATTCAAAACTTTCTTGATTCGGCGTGGCATTAAGTCCATTACATTTGGGAATTTTGCCAAGGATATGAAACACTACGTTTTTTCGACTGCTTTCCATTATTGGTCCTACTAAATACTAATCGCCAATTTTTTTTTCTAAGCTCATCTCACAAATTCTCACTTTGAATGAGATCTAGGGATCGACTTGGCTATGGAATGACGGACACTTTGTGGTCACGAAACCTAAGCTTTGAACTACCGCTGTATGTTTCGCATCGTTATGCTGCTGAAAGTGCTATTGGACGAGCATGATTTTTTCGGCAAAATGGTAGAATGGCTTTTTCTAAAATGTTTCCATATACATCTTATGTCCTGGTATAACTAATACCAATATCAGTAATTCCCTTCACATGTATCAAATTATATTGCGCACAACACAGTGGACGCTCGAAAAGTTGGGATTCGAATCTCCGCGAACTGTTACGCAATTAATGTTGACGATCATTAACATGAAATGTAGGTCCGACCATATTTCATACAATGACGTTTCTCTCTCCATGTTTTAGGGTTTTCATGGCATAATGTGGGTTGTATTCCTTTCTTTTTGGTCGCCTAAATTTACGTCCAGAGTCTGAAGTGAACAAATTAATTTTAGTTTTGTTGTTTTAAAGAATATTAGCCCATTTTTTTTTTTTTTTTGCACTTCTTAAGGTTCGTTCGAGCTTTAATGATCTATGGTAAACAAACATTTTTTTTTTGTTTTGTGACCAGCTACAGTAGCTCAACAAGCTAAAATCTAGAACATAAGTCTCCAGCTTTTTGGTTGTCTCTTTCTCGGAACTCTAAAAAGTTACAAATAAAAATAAACCAAATGGAGTTTGAAAACTTCTAATATTTGCTTACTAAAGAACAAAAATCACACAAATTCATGAAAATAAAAATCAAAAAATAATTCAAAACTCAACAAAGGTTTATGTTTCAGATTTTTGCTTATCCAATTATTAAATTGAGTATGTATAATGTTAATTTTATGTCTGATCATTCTTCAGAAAGGATATTTATAAGTTACTTTTTTTTTATTTCGCTATAACTTTTCCCAGAAATATTTAATTGGATTCAAATCGTAGGATGAACGAAGCTTTTCGGGCAGATTATATAGCTTTTTAAAAGCCTCCCTGTTGTCTTTATCAATTTCAACATAATTTCGTATTTCGTTGTTAAATGTGCTAACATTTAACTTAAATAGTTAACTATTGTATGTCAAATTGGATTTACTTAATTTGTATATTTTCGTTCAAACTTTAACTTTGCTATAGCTTTCAGATACACTGAACTTGCTTTAATTACCAAACGTCTCACTAGACTTAGTCTTACTTTCCAATAAATTGATTCCCACTCATTTTTTTTTGTAGAGGTAACTAAAATATGACAGCTTTATATTTTTAGAAAGAAAGTTTTCGTATAACTAAACAAAACTGAATATTAAATATAAAGTGCTGGGAAAAAAAAAATACAATTAAAATAGCTACTAAAGGACTTAGACTCCGGCCACTCAGCAGGCTGTTTTAAAAGAAAAACATCATTATTGGTAAACTATTTGGCTAGTTTACTGGTGTACTTCGGATCATTATCTTGGTGGAACGCACACATCAATGGAATATGTTTAAATAAACTTGCGTAATCACCATCCCTTCTAAAAAATGTATAGGACCAACTCCATACCAAGAGAAGCATGCCCGTACATTAATGCTGCCGTTTATTTGGACGTTTCACATTTCGCCTCATATTGGAGTTAAAATAATAAAGTTTGCATTCTTTACTCTAAAGAATATGTCAGCACTTTTTTTTCGAAATCGAACATGATTATAAATCGTCAAGCATGGGGATGTATTTATTTTTTTTGCTCATCTTTGTAGGAGTGTAAATGATGTTTGGGCCATAGGATGTTTTTCATGGTTCAAGGATGAATATGTTCCTTTTCCAAACAATTTAAATGGAATATTTTTGTTTACAAATATGTAGTTTGCTATATGTCGTTCATTGTCCCTCAAAATGCCGGAGAAAAGTTACCGACAAGTGGCAATGTTGGTACACCTTGTTACTGAAATGGACACAAGATAATCTTTTGTTAGTATCCAATTCCCTCAAAGTATTTACGGCACAGTATTAGAAAAAAAATTGTTTCTAGTTAGTTCGGTGGCCATAAGACAAAATTGAGTTAGTAAAATTATGCTCAGCTCATCAAACTCATGTAGTTATTAATCTTTAAAAGGTTCACGTTGTTAAAATCCGTGCCAATTTTTTTTGATTCGAGTCCTACTACAATGTAATTAGTAGAAAATATAATTTTTTTGTAAAACGGTTGTACATAAAGTATGAAAATTGGAAACTCGGATAACAAACTCCTGATTTTCCTTGTTTTTTGATGCGAACTTAACAGAATTGAAGAAGAATTCTGATGTAATCTTTTGCTTTGAGGTTTTCGTTTTATCCTAACCATGGACAGTTAAAGCCTTTGTCAGAAAGTTTGATTTTGCAAACAAACAAACAAAATCGAAAGCTATGCACATCCATTTACACTTTGCGCTGAATACGTTTGATGCCATTTCTACGAGCATTTTCGGACAAAAGGTTTTGTTTCGTCAGAAGTAGAGGAGAAATGGCAATGATGCAAGCTAAATGAATTCCGCACTTTAGCTGTTATCTATGTGTACTAAAGTACTAAAAATCTTGCTACAATAAAATTATTCTGTAATTGAACGGCCAATTTACAACCCGGTTTTTATTTCCAAAACGTAATAATTTATTTTACAAAAAAGCTTGTAAAATTTTCAGGTTTAGTGAAAAAAATGTGAAAAATGTAAAAATGTGAAATGTGAGAATGAAAAAAGACATAAATGAAGACAGACACGTATTAAAACAAATTTTTCATTTTGGCAGTGAAATCAAAAAGTCAATATTCGCTTTTATTACGAAGGGTGAAGCAAGTGTTAACATGGACTTCGCCTCAAAGAACTATTGGTTTCAATTTAGTCGCACATTCTAAACGACTTACAGCTGGACAGATGCATTTACTACAAACCTCGAAATTTAATTAGAAAATCAAGAACACGAAACAATGAAGGAAAACATCGCAGCGATGGAAATTCATTGCGGTGAACACAAACAAAAGTCATGCACCCGACACTTGCAGCAATCAAAAAAAAAAAGAAGAACGTTCATTAAGCGTAAAAGGACTTCACATTGAAACCCCCGCCAAACTTATTAACCGATGAATTTAAGACATTTTCACACCCCATTCCATGCATTGCACATTTCCCTCTTGCTGCTTGATATAAAATAATTCGCTCTTACAACAATACCATGAACACAAGGGCTTCCAACATCTGTCCCCGGGAGCTGACGTAATTAATTTCTTACGATGTCTCATAAACATCCGTCACGTCGGCGAATAACAATAGCGCGCAACTACGGGTACATCAGGATTCTCGCAGGACATCGCACAGAGACAAGAACAGACCTGCAACGACTGTCGAAGTTATTAATTATGATCCAACTTTCGGCGCAAAAACTCAACTCAACCGGAGCGATATTATTAATCGAAGGAATTTATCCAACTCATAAGCTCACTAAATCAGTTGACTCTGGGCCACCGAGGGGATGTCGCATTCCTTGTCAAATAAACAAAAGGACGAGAATCTATTTATCGATTCTCTTCATTCGGAGTAGGTTTTTCGTTGAGACGCTTGAGGATTATAATCACTAGACTGCCACCCCTGGGACGGGTGGTTGGACAGTTTGAGGGTGAACATTAAATACCATTCAACCGGCAAAACGATGACAGATACAGAGCAGAGGGGGAGTCTGGTTAATTGCTTTTATGTTACCAATTTCCGGCACTTGGTCAGTGTGAGGTCAACGCTGCGGAAGGCCTGAAAATGAGCATTTTATCAAATTGGCGTAGAAGTCGTTTTTGGGTTATTCATATTTTCTTTTTGCTTGCGATAGATTTTGTTTTGCGAATCAAGACAGAGTATTTGTCTGGCCACCCTTCAATTGTTCAACATAACTTAAAGCCTAAATAAAGAAAATATATGTGCACTAAGATTTGACGACTAAAGACGTCACTCTAACGCAAGCCAAATTTGATGCCCAATGTTCATGATTTTGCTCACAACATAAATAAGAAACAAGTTTCCAGGGCTAAAATTTAAAAAGACGATGAAACAAATTCTTCAAGATTATCTGAACAGTTTTTTTTAATTTATATTATTTTTCCTGTTTCTATAAATTGTAGAAGAAATTTAGAATTGAGAAGAATTTTGCCTTTTCGAAATTGTTGTTTACTATGAATTCTCAAAACATGTAGAAGTTTCTGATTTATTCGTACTATGCTTTTAAAAAAAAGTGCAGTGCATTGGACAAATTAAAAAAATGTTGGTAATAAATTTTTTGCAACAACGATTTTTTTCTTATCAAATAAAGTCCTGGTAGCGAGAAATACTGTGTAGGTTGTCAAATATCTCCCTTCCGCCTTTTTGTCTTTTGAATTTTCCGGCTATGTACAAAGCGCTACAGAGCTCGTATCCAAACTAATCATGCATAGCAGACCTTTCAAATTATGTGTTGCCAGATACGAGCTCTATAGCGCTTTGCACATAGCCGGAAAATTCATATATTCTTAATTAATAATTCTTATTCAATAATTCTTAATTCTCATCCAAATTTTACATGTAAATAAAACAAATCAAATAAACATCTGTCAAAACGCTCGATTGAGTAGAGAAAAGACCCAATCGGTCGGACTTATGATACGCTCAGCCCTCGCGTTGTGCGGGGTTATTGGAATGAAAAGTTTCGTGCAAACCGAAACCGTGCAAAACGATCTGTGAGCGTATATGAATGAATTTTTAACAGAAAAATCATGGTGAGCCATGCATTCTTTGAAGAAAAAATGTTATTTGGTGCAAAGAAAAGTCCCACAAATCGAATTTGGTTAGATATTTGAAAATCGCGCAAAGGTGAAACCGCATAAAACACGACCGAGCAAAACAAGTCATGAGTGTATTACGGTCTGCGAAGTTGCAACGCCCAACCGCGCCATTGTGCTTTGGGCTTTAGTTATTATTAAGAATTGATACTACGCCGATTCCAATGTTTTTTTTTTGTAGTTTGAAATAAATTGTATTTTTTTTTATCTGAACTTAATAAATGTCGAATTTAAAAATAATTTTGTGTTGTGAAAATGTTAATATACTTCTGAAAAAAAAAAAAAAAAAAAAAAAATAGTATCCCTCTGTGTTAAGAGTTTTTCAAAGATGAATCGAATTAAGATTCAGGTTTCCAAAGAAGATAAAGCTACAGTTCAGGTGTCGCGGGCCAGTCGTCAGTGTTTGTTAGGCAAATACTCTAAAAGATTCTCATCTCTAAAAGTTGCCAACACGTTGACCGGGCATAAATTCGATAGAAAACATATTTGGAAATTTGTTTCTTCTTTTTTTTTTTTTCTCCTGACGGACTTAAATTTACTTCGCTGGAGGCTCCACGGAAGTCGGTTACATACGAATGGACTTCCAGCTCAAAAGTCCAAAAACGTGGTTAACTCTATGCCAAGTCGGATTTTCGAACTTGAAACCAACTTTGGATGTTGGACTTATTATTTATTTATAATACATTATTTGTTATACAGGAATTTCCTCTGTTTTTATTTTAACCTGACTACCTATAATTGAATTTGAGATTTGATTTGAAGGTAGTAATTGAGTTTTTTTAAGTATAACTGGCAAATAAAATATTTATTTATTTAATCATCATCTTCAGTCGCAGGGCTGTATTTAATAAGTTTTTGAATAGTATTAGTCTTACAAATTTTTTTTTTAATTTTCAAAGAAAAACAGATCGTCTTTAATTGATTTTCACTAAGCAAATGGTGTTCAGCGTCAGGAGGGTCTACATACATAGACAGATCCACCCATAAGCCATGTGCATATAGTTCAGCAGGGAGCAGAAACACAGTTGCAGGCCCATTATGCATTTTTTTTAAACCTAAAAGAGTAAACTCTTAAAAGAGTGATCTAGTTAATGTAGTGATCTAAAATGATTATATAATCGCTTGGATCTCTGCATCTTGTAAGTCATAGCCTCGTGGTAATACTTGCAATGTTTGTTAGAAGTCACGTTGAACATTTAAAAATATTACATGTAGAAAATTTTACATATTTCCATCACTTCAATCTGGGCAAGGCGCCATTCTTGTCTCTTATTATTTTAAAGCCTTTGGGCAGTAGAAAGAACCAATCTCTTAACTTTATTTTTTTAGTGTTTTGCTTTTAAAACTAAACATTATTGGATACAAAAATTAAAAGTTAATTGTTCTGCATGGAAAAAAAAGTCGTGAAAGAATAATTTCATTGCCGAAAAAATGATGACAAGTTACTGGCAGACAAATTTTTTAGAAACTAGCATCTGGCACCTGCCATCTGGTCCTTTATAAACTTAAAATTGAATCAATTGCTTAACTCAGCAGTTCAATTATTTTGAATTACAGGAAAAACATTTTCATCCTCTTCAGTGGAGTGCTGGAATATGTTTTAAGTATTTATTTATTGTTTTATTTTATTTATTTAAAATTGGCTAAAAACTTAAAAAAAAAATGAGTTAGTAAACATAGCCAGAGCTATAAAGGCCATCGGCCAATATTTTCAGTATATTTTTTGTAATGTCACTGGTCTTGGGACAGTTGTAAGAGCCTTTCTTGTATTTTAACGTTCGTGCCAAGTTTGTTGCAACATACAAATATATGTTTTTTGTTGAAACTAAAAACATAGAAAGAATTTCAATGCTCTGAGTTCCTTGTACTGCAAAAGACTTGTGATATCGCCTTTGTCCTTGTTTAGACAGTTCTTGGATTCGACATATGCACAAAATTAAGAATTTCTATTTTCTTGTAGTAAACAACTTTGTATAACTTCTGTAACGATCCGTGAATATTCCCAAAAATCAATGAAAACTATTTCCCATAACTTAAAGAAAGAAAGTACGAACCCACCCGAATGTGCAGCGCATGTATTCCTTCAACTTCCCGCCAGCGTTAAACGACCTTTTAAGAAAATGTTCATACAAAAAAAAAGGAAAGAAAGTCTCAACTACATATCCCGGCATCATCTCCATACGTTTCTCACTTAAATTTTGACCTTAAATAGCTAAATTTGTCCACAAAATTCAATTCCCACATCCCGAGAAAAGAATAATCGATTACCCAAGTTTGAGAAGCTGTGGCACAACCACGACAATGCACCGACCGACGGCACAAAAAACACCCCACAAAAAAAAGAAACGAAAAAGAAAAAGAAACCGAAAAATGAAAGAGTACTGAGTACATTTTCGCAAACGAAGAAAACCCACACACAAGCCAAAAACGAGGAAAAGCAACCAAAGAAAACCGAAAACCACACGGAGGGGAAAAGATAACCGATTCGCGTAGAAGCAAACCACGCCTAAGCACAAGCTGCACGCCACTCACACTCACACACCCTCAGCCAACAGTGGAGGGGAACACCAGGCAAGCACAACCGAATCGGTTCACTCCTCCGTGCCTGGCGTTCTCACACAAAATGGAAAACTCCGCCCCAATGCACCGCAAAAGAACTCAAAACGAAGGAAAAACCCAAAAGAAATTAACACGTTTCGTTGTGTGTTTGTGTCCTCCATTCACGGTATTCATTGACGTTGCCGTTGCACTGCCGTGGGGTAAATGGGAGAGTGTACCCGCTGCTCTACCCCTTTTTGCTTATTGTTTCGCTTTGTATGGCTGATGGTAAAGCGAGTGGAAAAGAAAAAAGAAAAAAATGAAAAAAAGTCCAATTGATTGTTTGTTTCTTCTTCGCAGTACCGTTCTTATTGGAGTGCCAGAGTTGTTCATCGTTTTGTCTCACATGGCATTTGATCGTGTTTGTGCAGCCGAATGTTTTATGTGTTTTATGTGTGTGGTGGTCTTTTGTGCAGTGGAAATTAACAATAAATGTAATGGCAGCAATAGTTGTAATTAATAATAACAGTTGCTTCGGTGTAGTGCCCTCCCACCTTTCATCGCCACACGCTACACACCTTACACCTCACACCTTACACCGCCCACCGTCATTAAATGATGCCCGAGACGTGGTTCTTGTTAATTTGATGTCCCGGAGAATCGGCGGGGAGTTTAAGTCTTTGACTTTGATCCTTTCACAAAGAACTGTGGTGTGTGTGTGTTTGAGATGAAATTTTTATCCTTTTGCTGGAATTTGAATTTTTGAAAGGATGTGCAATCGATGAGGGGTGAAAGGGAGTGGAATGTGGTTTAGTAAGAAAAACCCAGCGGCTTTTACTTTCACTGTCGGCAAATGTGGAATCTAGTTTTCTTTTTCGGCTAAACCATTTCCGTCTTTATATGGTTCTCTTTAAGGATGCTATTTGTGAAATTGTTTTACAATCGACCGAGGCTCAACAAATAGCTAAGGCAATTTCAAAACTACTAAAAACTTTTAGCTTTTATTGATTTTATTTAATCTTCAAGACTTCCTTATCGTTGCTTTAAAATGAAGTATGAAAAATACTTATACAAATGTTTCGTATTAATATTATGTGTACTTAATCGTTAGCAAATGTGCTATTCCAAATATTCAAGGCTGAGACATCAGAATATATTCATACATGTCTTTTGGCTATCCTTAAAATTATTTTGTGTACAGCGGTTACTTTAATTTAAAAGGAACTGATTAGATTTGAATAAGTCGTTGTTTTTATTTAGTTTATTTTTTTATTGAAAAGAGACATTAAAATGCTTAGAATATATTTTTGTTGTTATTTATCAATATAATTAATTTTTGTTTTATTTTATGATTGATTGGCACGTGATTATGCAGCAGTGTTGGCGGCACTTTCTGTTTGTTAAATTTTAGTTTAAGTTGTGTTAGATAATTACAGTCGACTCCCTCTAAGACAAATTTTCACAGGATATCAAAATTAGTTGGAGTTTGAAAGAGTTTTGCAAAAACTCGAGTAAGAGGGATTCATTTTACTTTTTTGTCATCTATGGGGTGGTTCGGGAGCCATTCGATGTTGGGAAAAAGTTTTGATTTTTCATATCCGTTGGCTTCGCCGTTGTCCGCGTAGGGCCATGTTCGCTAGCAAATCCTTAATTTTTGATGTGAACATCGTCTTCTCTCACTTTCTTGCATAGGTAAACTATCATAAGGGCAACTACATGCTCATTTTTCTTCGACGTATTAGTGCTACAGAAATCAACACGAAATGGATGCTCGCGACGTCTGTTCGTGGTCTAAGTAGGGTTTCTAAACTGCATATCTTCGCGGGCTAATTAAATTCACCATAAAAGTTGGAGAGCCGCAAAAAAAAATATTTTCAGTTTTCGGGTAAAAACTAAATATTTACTGTACGTTTTGACAAACAATTCTTTTATCCAAACTGCAGATAAATCCCTCTAGGTCGAATTTTCATGGGACATCAAAATTAATTCTACTTAAAGGATGGTTTTTGTATGGAAAATTGGGAAGGGGAATGCCAAAAAATCTCGAGTTAGAGGGAAATTCGACTTAGAGTAACTTTGACTAAGAGGAAGTCGACTGTATTTATGTACAAAACTATTAAACTAAACTATTTTTTAAGTAAAATATTCGTCGCTGACTGCGTGCGTGCAAGAGGACATTTTTTTTTGTTACTATTTTTTTTTTTTTTTTGGAAAAGGAAATAAATCCGACTTAGAGGTAATGAAAATAGACCAAGAGTCGAAAGAATGTACAGACATACCTCGAACTACGAGTCGTAACTTGCGCTGCTTCAAGTTAAATCCTTTCGACTTACGACATAAAAGAAATTTAGGAATCGTCAATTATTCTTCGAGTTACGACAGTAAATGCGATTGTAGACCGTGTAAATTAGAAATTTGACATTCGGAAAAACTATTTTTTTTTTACTTTAAGTCTATGTTTGTTCTTCTGTTTTTTTGCTTCGACTTAAGTTGATAACGACTTATGACGCGTTCTCCCGGTACGAAATAGCGACGTAAGTCGAGGTATTCCTGTATTCAAGTGAAAAGGATTTCCGACGATGTGTTTTTGCACGGAAGATTGAGAGCAATGTCAAAATATAGCGAAAACAAACAATTGAGAGGAAGTTCAAATTAGTGGTAGTAGAATGCAAGACTTTTAGAGTAGGAGATTACGCATTCCCGTGTTTCACTCTCTTCCACGTCATAGGGGACCCCTTAGAGAGTCAAAACTAGAACATAGCATGAAGTAGAGTCGAGTCAAGCAAATTGGGTCCCTTATAGCGTAGATGCGGAACAAAGGAGGAAAAGCGTAACCTGGTATTCTATTGGTATTCTGGTATTCAATTGGGTATACAACTTTGCTTTCCCCGTTTTTTTTTCCGAAATTCGAGGCTTTATTGTAATAAACTGGTTATGCATTTATGATTTGTTTTGCGTTTGATTCAATTGCGTTTGACACGAGTCTTGATCGAGTAATGCCGCCAATTCTGCATCTCCGAAAACCTTCTTTCTTTCACTGCCATTCCGGTCTTCGACATCAAAATCACCGTTCTTGAAGCGTTGAAACCACTCTCTTTCACTACTAGCGGCCTCGCTATAAGTATTTCAGAGCATTCGATGAGCCTCAGCCGCAGAAATATGAAAATTAAAATGAAAGCAGAAAATTAAAACCTCCCGCAAATGACGAGAATTTGGCTCGTAAGCTGACATGTTTAATCGAGAATAACTTTATGATTCAGACACAAATCGACTAATATTTCGATTGCTTTCTGTTTACAAATACCAAAGCTTATTGTATGACATGTACGATCTATTTATTTTGACTACCACTTACCGCTACAGCCATCTACTGCAAAACGGCCAAACTAAAGTTGTGCACCTAATATAAATCTTGGTATTTCAAAATTTACAAAACAGAAAAGCTTAAGGAAAGGCTAAACTTAAATAAAAATAAAAATTGGCTAAAAATGAAAATGAATCAAGTTTCTTTTAGATGGAACGGCTTTAATAGATAAAATTGGTTATCAGCAATGTTTTACTCTGCTTAAGAAAATCCGGAAAGTTTTTTAGATTTATAGTAAAAATACTCGAGATATAAAGTTATTATCAGCCCGAAGATAATACTACACAATATACACTCAAAGAAAAGCAGATGGCAAAAGAAACAAAGAGGATTGTATAGTGGAGAAGTTAATAAACAAAATGTAGAACACAAAGAGCTTCATTCATTTTGATTAAAACTATATAAGTATTTCTTCATATAATAAAGAGAAAAAAATAAATAAGAAAAACATATTATGCATAAAATAAAACAAAAAGTTACAAGAAAAGGAACGTAAACGGCTAAATGAAGTTGATTACTTCGTAAGTCAGTCTTTCAGACTGTTTTTTGTGTTTTCTTTTTTTTTGTTTTTGTTCTTAATGTAATTCAACAAGCAGAAATCAACAAAAGCTTACCAACAATATTTCTTAGCTATAAAAGAACTATCAAGACATGTAAACATTGTGCCGATGTTAGAAAACAATTATCATTGGAAAACGTGCACTTATTAAAACGAAGGATGATTATGTTTTTGTGGAATGAAACATTTTAGTATTTAAATTGTATTCCTACAGTATTCTCTTACTAACACTCTCAAAATAAAACAAATTTTCTTCGATTTTATCTCCCTTTTAGCTCAGGTTATGAACAAGTATTTTTACAATTTATGAATATTTTTACATACTAGTATGACACATTAGTATAATAAAAAAGAATAAATGTATAAAAAGTTTGTTTTCCAAAAAAATCTGTAATTTTTTTCCTTGTACTTTTCCTAACATTTGAACAAATGCTCTTATGCATCTAAGTACGTGTATGCCGTCAACCATTACAAAGACTGGTTAAATATTTTAACTGCCTTAGTTGCGATTTTTGAACATCTTTCAAGCTTTTTTAATTAATGTTAAAATATTCAATTTCTTTGAACATATTTTCTAACAGAAAATAAGATTTTCATCAATCTAAATTATACATGATAACAGTATACCCCCACTTATGGTAAAAAATGCAAACATACTATGCATTGGAAATTGTATACGATCGCACGAAGTGACAAATAATTCAGTGCATTTCTCTTCTTGAAAATATGTCCGTTCACATTGTAGAGCAAAAAATACAGTATTCACATTTTGCCGGAATATGGAAAAATTTGATGAAACAACTATTATTTGATGAGCATTTTACTGTACTTACTGCATTTGTATACTGTCCAACAAAAAATATTTTTATAGTTTTGCTCTTTTTGTGTATTTCATAAGCAGTAAAATAAAGTTTTCCATTTGTTCATGTCATCCTGTTTTTTCTCTTGTGAACGACTTGTGACCTGCTTAATCGGATATCATAGTTTTGAAAATTCTCGTAATGCTCAGAGCTTACGAGGTTTTGGGTGCAATACGAAAACCTCACAAATTGTGACGCTCTTGTCAGTCTTTTGTGATCTATGAGACATAACAGATGTCCATACAGTGTGTACATCCAAGTTTGGAGCATTCAAAGATCCATAAAATAGATTCCGGTGCTCCTTTTTTGGAACTTTTTTCAGTTGGACTGTATGTAGTCAGAATACGCGTATGATAATAATTAGTGGGTCGAACTAATAAGTGAGCATACAGTACTGTGCAAAAATGATACATAATTAGCGATCTTATGGTTTTTTGTAAATAAAATATTTCCCTTTGGAGCGAATTGATTGATTTTTGTATTATTTGTTTCCTTTTCCTAAAAAAATTAGGTACGAACGATGTTGATCACATCAATAGAAAGGCAAAAATTTGCAAAAGTTCATCTTGACTCTAAAGTCTCTTCTTTTGCAGGCTTAGAAAAAATATTCGTTTTAATGTGCGGGAAGAAAACGGTAGCTTTGGCCTGTACTTTAAACATGCATTTAAGTTAAATTATTTATATCCAAGATTTTTGAAAAATTCGCACACAATCTTTTGATAAAAAAAAAAGAAAAAAACGTTTTTTTTTTAATTTCAAGTTGGGGTCTTGTCGTCAATGCTTTTATCAATCCTGAATCGAACACAAGAAACCGAATGGCTTTATTTCTCCTAGTATTTAAAAAAACAAGAAGGGCCAACCAGCTTTTAAGTAGATTGAAAATTACTATGACTGCAAGGCAAGTGCCTTGTACATAAGGGCCGGTGGCCCGTTTGAAATCAGAACAAAATAAATTTGTGGTTAGAAGAAAAGTTGTGCAAAATGGCCTCGCTTTGCGTTGTTAATTGGGATATAAAAACAACGCAGCTTCGATACCACGAACATTTTGAAATGACGCATTTCTGAAACGACGCAAACTGAAACTCTGGAATATTTCTCCGTGAATCGCAAAATGATAAGTCGAAAAGTACACAAATACATTTTGGAACATTTTCTGTAAAGCTCACTCACATGTCTGCCAAAAAAAGACAAGAAAACCAAAAAAATATTCTTTTAAAATTAGCATTTCCAGTAATCCAGCACAAGCTCAAAGGCTGTGCTCTGCTTTTAAGATTCGACCATAAATCAACTAGACCAAATATCTAATCTTAAGACCCCCCAATTCTTCAATCAGCAACTTGAACTCCGATCCCAAACTCACCACTTTAACATCATTTAGCCAGGTTGTCAAATAATTTGCTATAATTACCCTCAGAGACTACCGCAGCACACGAGTCCACATCCACTTCGACGTCCATCCAATGACAAGTCACAGGAGCAGCAGCAAACGCAAAATAATTGCTACACCGCGCATATTACAGCTATCATTTCGCATAAAGCCTGAACGTGCCTGCGCCTACGAACATCACGATTCGCTGGAGGCAATCTGCATTCTAGACTCGAACCCCACCAACAAAGTATCTGCCTGTTTGCCGTTTATTAAGATATTCAAATCGCTCAATAAACAACCCAGACGATCATCCCCTCAAATCGGCAGTGCACCCAAGTGCATCGGTCCGCCGGACAACCGTCTATCCGCGTCCACTAAAAAATCCACGCAGAAAGAGAGAGAGAGAGAGAGAGCCGATAAGAGTGGGAAGAAGCCAAGATTACTGCGAAATAACGAGCATGTTGCAATTGCATGTTGTGTACACCATTTAGAGATTTTAAGGAGAGGTGTGATAAGTATTGAAACCCATGTTGAACCCTGGCCAGGGACAGATGCAGTTCACCACGCAGGTGATTCCGGGGCCCACAATTGCAGTTATCGCTCGGTTCGCAGTTTACCCCAGGCCCACCGAGCCTCTCGTCCTGCTGACACTCACTAAGTCAGCCGAACACGCGAGCCGTGCGCGGTGCGGTGTGTAGAATTCATGTCCGCGGCCCAATCGCTGCCCGGATCGCAGGTAGTGGAAGCAACGGCGCGCACCGCGTCCACGGAACAAGCAGACGGTGGTCATAAGTTTGTTCGATATCGTGTAACATGAGTTTCTACTTAACCATTTCTTCGCAGCAGCCCTGCGGACTGTGACTGTGTATCGCCATCCCATCTGTTGTATCTACCGAGGGGGGTGCTTCCTCAGAACTCGACTCGGTCTCTCGACTCGGCACTGCGCTGCGTAATTTTCTCATCCATTTTCCAGGCCGATAATTTTTCACTTATGTAAATGATTAAATATCGTGTTCGCCGCGGATTGTCTTGTGCGTAGGTTAACCCAACAGCAAACAACGACGCGACGGGGCTACATGCGGCAGTTTCACTTCGCACAACACTAATACCTCCTCCTCGTCGCCGTCGTCGTCGTCGTCGTCGAGACCGGAAGCATGCGACCATCATCAATTGTCACACCTTGCCACCCTCGAAAATTGCGAATGCGCTATGATTTATATCCGTTCGCACTTCGCACAATGGCCGGGTAATTTATCAATGCGGTCGGCAACACGCATCCGAATGTGCGAATGGGGTGAGGCGCTGCTACAGCCAACGAAAGAAAAATTGATGAAACTTGCTGTTGGAGTCCATGTAACAAGTTATTCAAGTGAATAGATCATTTATCCTTGCGCCTCCCAGAGGACGTGACGGAACGCATTACCTCAGACGGAGATGGGCGGGCAGTCTAAGACGCAGAGTGCATTAGGCGGAGGATGCTCCTCTGGCCACAAGACACTCGTCGGTGGTCACCCGAAAACAACCCCTAAGCTCGGTCGGCTGTGGGGCGACCAGAGTCCCAAAGTGAAAGTCCATTATTTCCCATTAACAGGCCACCGGTGCGGCTGACAGCATATGGACAAGATTTTTGACAAATGAGCAGTCGGCCGGTCAAGTATTTAGACCGACGTTACTTTAACCCCAGCACTCATCTCGTTGTCCTTTCGAAGTCGTCCGGAGAGATGGGGATTTCTTGCGGGTGTACGGGGAATTCCTCAAGAGGCCTCCAATCATTCCCGGTGAGTTATGGCCATATGCTGAGTTCCGAATTTCTGGGGCGGCAGCGGCGGTGGCGGTGGCGGTGGTCATTGATATAAATAACTTTGGCATAGAGAGTTAATCGGCGAGGTGGAGACGGGAGGTCATTCCATTATGATTTGTGGCCTTTGGTGGGTGGGGCGGTATAATTGCGGGAATTACATCGTCCCTGACATGTGACCTTAATTGATGGCTGCATTGGGTTAGTGTTTCACTCTCGGGGAGTGTGCGGTCAGCGGCTCTGATGTGACCTGTTGATTGTGTGCATTTGCGTGGGTGGGGGTTGTGGTGAAATTTAGTTTACTCTGCCCTTTAAGGGGTCCGAAGGGCAGTTGCGATATTCTGCTGGCCGCTGGCGGCTTTTAAGCAGCCCTGATATGGAAAAAACAGAATTTTATCTTACAAAACGTAGCCTTAATTTTATTTAGCAATTTGGTCCACAGTAACTCCCAACTGTTTTGTAACTTTATATTGGCAGGACTTGGGCATTTATTGAATTTAACTGAGGAAGTTTGGCTGTCTCATTGAGCTACTTGGAGTGCGACTTAAGAGATCTATTGTACCAGCTTTTTCTAAGATTTAACTGCTGCTCTTATGAATTTGATATCCCTCTAAGTCATTCCGTGCTAAGTTGATTTGATGTTTTTCGAATCTGGCTAGCTCCAGGCTTGCACAATCCATAGAAAGATATTTCATGGTCTCCTCGGCCTGGCCACAGTAGGCATCTGTAAATTTTAGAGCTAGTAAGACCTATTTTGTGAGATGGTAGTTACGTGCTGTAAGAGCACTGAGGCACTTGAAAAACTGACTTACGACAGCTTTGCTTGCTTCTAGAGTTTCTGTGGCTCATTTAGGCTTGAGATTCAGACTGATAAATTTCTTAAAGTGCTTAATGCCTTTATGACTATGCCAGAGCTAGCCACATAGATGCAATAAACTCAAAAGAAAGTTAAGATACTGACTTCATAGTTTTCTGTAAACGATGAAATTGTAGTACATTCTTCCTCTAAAAAAAAGGTTTTAAGTCCAAACTTGCAGCTCTTTGAAAAACAGGAAATCTAAAAAGAAAGATAGAAGACTTAAATGAATTTAAACAAAAAAGTAAATGAATCGATGGAAAGGTGGTTTGAGTCTTTCTTAAACCACATTTGTACTTATTTTATTGTACTTTTATGTTTTAAGATGTATGCTAGTGCATCGAACTGTAAAGCGAGCATACCTGGGTTCAAATCCAGCCTCGAAAAAAAAATTCAAAAACAAATTCCACGGTTGCACTACTAACGAACGACAATCCTCCTGAAGTTCTTTTGTCATGAAACGCTTTCGCCATTTGGAAGCGGCATTAAACTGTAGACTCCTTTCACTTGTGTCAATTTAGGGAGGTGCGAAGAAGCTAAGCTTTTCTTAAAGGCTGTAACGTCACTCAATCATTATAATTTATTTTCCTACATGAAAGTGGAGAATGGGCATCCGAATAAGGTATTTTAAACCCTCATCGGACATCAATCAGATTTTTGAAATAAATACGAAAATGTAATCTGATTCATATTATGTGTAGGAAAAATTTTGAAAATCATTACGAATCATTAGGTAGAGACTATATCAAGTTGAGAGCATTTTTGAGGTAGGGTAATCGGTTTTCAAATATGTTTTTTAACTCTTAAGCCATATGAAATTCAAAAAATTTTCTATAAAACAAATTAAGTTGAACAAAAAATTTACTCATCCCTCGTTTTGCGCGGCCTTGTTTTACGCGGTTTCACCTGTGCGCGATTTTCAAATATCTAACCAAATTCGATTTGCGCGTCTTTGCTTTGCGCGAAATAACGTTTATTTTCAAATAATCATGACCCACTATGGTTTTTCTGTTGAAAAGACATCCATGTACGCTCAAAGATCGTTTTGCGCGGTAGCGGCTTGCGCGAAACTTCCCATGCCCCTAAGCCCCACGCAGAGCGGGCTACGTATAGAACATTGACCGGAAGGATTCCATTTACCAAAATATACTCGCGCTGTCTGATCATACGATTGACCCTAGTGTTTTATTTTTCTGTTTTAATACCACTTGCAGCTTATCGTATTGGCTTCTCTTCGAAGTAAAGTTGGTGCCGAGATAAGAACGAGTGTTTTTCTGAGGTCGCCCACCTTCCTCCCTTTACAAAATTACTTTTTGGAAATCCTTACGAATGTTTACAAGGTTCATCAAGTAGGTAGTACTCAAAAAAGATTTTTTTATGGACTTCTTTTTTCGTTATGACGACTAGCCCTTGCACAATTAAAACAAAATTATGTACTGTAAATTTTAGCTAAAGCCAAAATTTTTGTAGTTTGTTTTTAATTTGGTTTTTTTTTGGATTGCTGGAATTAATTTAAAGAAATGTCTCACTTATGAATAAAAATACAATTTGAGGAAAACATTTAAGTATTCAAATTTCATAACAGCGAATAGATTACAATTTAAACGGTTCAAAACCTTAAAAAAAAACAAAAACCAAAAAAACTTTCGTGTTCATTGTAATACTTTCCTTTTTATTTTACTTTCCCTGTAAGAAAATGTTACACAACAACAGTTTACTGGTTTTAACCCCAAAGTTAACAAACAGTTTCGATTTGTCGAAAATGAGCATCGAGCTATTTATTTGCATAACAATTTTCCTTAAGATATAATTAGGAATTTAGCTGAGCCCGACAGACCCCTTATCTTTGTTTGATCGTTCATTCAAGGTCTTTTAATTGTCTAATGTCACTCATGATAAGCTTTTTCCTTAAATAGTTCGACTTTCATTAGCTATGAGCAAAATTGCAGTAGTGCAGCAATAAATTTGAAATCATCAAGAATAAAGAAAAAATTCACAACAAGCTCAAGCCATCGTCTATTTCAAACTGTTATTGTAAGCCAAGGATGCGTTTAGAAAGAAATTTGAATATGAGTTGTACGAAGATGTGGCTTCACCAACCTTGTCACTCGTTGTTTGGTACTTAGGACAATATTTTGAGAGTTTTTTTTTTCTATTATTATGATCACCACAATTAAGTATTTTTATTTTTATGTTTATCGTCAAAATGAAATTATTAATCATTTAAAAATTCGCTTGTTTCTTTCTCCTTTAATTGCTATTGAATTTTTCATCTGTGCTGTGTAGGAGATTTCGAGCAAAATGTGCTACTTGAACTAAAAGAAAAAACGTATACAAACGTTTTGAACACTGAGCAAAGTAAGTAAGTCACCGCCTAAGATCACAGATCGAACGATTTTCCCGCTTACCTCCTATTATTTAGAAGAATATCATTTGAAACACAATTGATTTAAATGCTTTTTCGTTTAGAAATTTACAAAGTGTTATCGCACAATTTGTAATATAGGGTAGATTCGATTATGACTTATAACTTATCTTTCGACTGAATAATTTTCATATTTGTATAATCTCTTCATTTATTCAAAACTAAAAATTTAAAAACCTACAGCTAGAGCAATTGTATTAACTAATCCAATTAAATTAAAAAAACTATTGGGTCTATAACTTTGTGCTGTTTGCTAAGATTTGAATCAAAGTGGCAATTTTAACTAAGAAACTTGCAACTGCTTTGCAACAACCTTTGTTGTCTCGCTATAAGGGACACCTCTCTGGTTCCCGGCAGGAAGATTAGTATAAATTTCGACCCCTTTACAACGAACCTCGTCCGGTATAGAGAAGTTTAACTGTATTATTATTACTTTATTAAAATATTGTACAACAAAACTTAAACTAAAAAGAAAGAAAGTACATTTTCTATAACACTTAATATTATTTGAAAAAGCACTACGCGCACAAGTGTTTTGTTTTATCGCCCACCTGATATCTACATTTTTTTCCTTTATTTTATTGGGCTTGGGTTGCGTTGGTAAGAAAATAAGAAAAAGCTCATGAAGGATAAAATAATGAATAAAAACTCAGCACAAACATGTTTTTCTGTTTAATTCTTATGCAACGACAATGCTGTTTAAATTTTTTTTTTATTGAAACGATGGGAAATTAAAAAAAAAGCACTTAAAGAAATGTATAAAAATGTAGACTTAATAAAACTGAATCTGGAGGGAACTGAAAACAACAAGAATGCAGAAAAAAAAAGCTAAGCAAGGACTAACTTCGCCTTTAACCTCTAAAAAAAAAAATAAAACTTTAAGGTCCAACCGAACCATACTCAGCATAAAGTTTTCTCTGCACCGTGTCCACATGTCAGACTGAAACAGAAAAAAATGTATAAACTAATCTCTTAAGTAAAACTGAAAGCCCACCCGACTGAAACTAATCCAATCACTCGAACTCCTCCCCGAATCGGCATGTCCCTGTGCACTAGTATTTTTCGAATTTATCGCAACAATCCTCAAAGCCCATAAACACATTTTCAAAAAAAGAAAGGAAGGCTACATAAAGTTTATTGTTTTCAATTTATCTCGGTGTTTACACAATCACATGGGGCTCCATCTCCATCCCGCACGCCTCCGTTCGTCTGACCGACTGACCGCCCTCGCTTATTATGTTCCCCATGTGTACGCTGTGCGGGAGAGAATACAATTTAATAATCCTCAAGACAAAAATAAATCGTAAAACTTTTGCCGGACTTAATCAAAGCAATAAAAATATGCCCACTTCATTTTCCCATCGTAAATTTTCCCAACCCCTTCGAGTGGGTGGAATGCCGGCGTCGATTGACCACATACGAGTCGAACACGAGCCGAATACTAATGTCCAGCGTTCCAGCCGAGTCCGCAAAGGATGCCATCATCGCCGAGGAAAGCCGAGGGGAGAAATTGAAAGTGAAAATGTGTGTATCCACAGAATTAATATTTTGTATCGAGTGTTGGGGCATAAAAAATTCATGTCAGCTATAACAATAACATTTGCCTCAACCACAGACCTTTGGGAAGTGGAAGTAGGAAATACTTTCTAAATTATCGCAGGACTCGCAGCATCGGCCGGGAATATTAAGCCAGGACACGGCAAGAAAATTACTGCACTAATAAGTAATCGGGGAACGCGTGAATGGAATCCTGGTCTGGTGCTTCTCACCTCACAAGCGACTGCAGGCGATTGCAGGTAACCCGATCCTGCACGCCGTTAATGGAGACATAGGTTCCAAGTGCTGCAAACACGAGTTGCATAATAAGCGAACACCCATCTCTGTGCGACAAGCAACATCGCAGTTTGCCGTGTACCCGCTCATTGAACTGGGATTGGATTCAACTGCGGTTCTCGCAGATGCAAATTTTTGACGCGCACCGGTGATGTAAAGATGGAAAAAAGGCAAAAATACGACGCTACGTCGGATCGGATTTCAAACACTTTTCCTTTTTGCTTCTCAACCCCAGTCGTTGTAAGCGCCGCCTCATGTGGCGGTTGTAATTAGGCTTCTGCAAGAGCCTGGGCTTGCATTACAGCCAACTATAACGCGATCTGTCTGGCATGGCGCGGAATCGTTTTATGACAAAGTTATGATCGTCGAAGGACGAGTTGAGCGGTTCGGTGTATCGGCAGACATCTTGTAGCGATAAATAAAATTCCGAACGGGGGGGCGGACGATGTATGTATATTTAGACGCATTTAAGAGATCGCATGCGATTAAAGGCGATTCCCTTAAAAATGCCCGCGGATGAAAGGAATTCCATGTCGAACGAGAAATAAGTGATCATTAGGTGATCCGGGTAGCTCAGTGGCGAGATGTCTTGGGCCTTAGGCTGTGGTTGCATGCAGGTGCACCGCTGTCGTCGCCACCGGCACCGCCACCGTCAACGCCACCGTCGCCGCCACTGCTGTCACCGACATCGACTGCCATTGCCTGCGACACGGGCATCTTTGAGATCAGGCGGTATCTTCTTAGGTACAGGAATAACCATTTTATAATGTGAATATAAAACATGTATTTTTATGTCGATGGTCATCTGATGGAGGCTGTGATTGCCTTTCATTCGATGCCGATCGCGTTTGTGAGTCACATCATTAATGCGAAGTTAGATGCATGTGAGTGGCTGGGATGGGCACAACTACACGCGTGTCTGCTTGTAACGTTTAAAATGGAACATCAGTTCTTGATTATCCTGGCGGTGGTTGTACGTTAATTTTTATGCTCATCGTGAAGGATCGTTTGCAATTATATATATTTGAGGAAAAGAGCAAATCCTGATTCTTGAGGGCTTTAATTTTATTACACATTCGTTGCAATGGGGCGACATATAGTTTATCTGTCATTCGGCGAGTTAGCTATTTAAATCTGTTAAAGGAAAATGTTAAACTGATTGTTATCTCCTTAACAGATTTTAATTAAGTTTGTTATGTATGGAGATTGGATTATGGAAGAACGTAGGTTGCCTTTCTATTTTATTGCAGCGGTTGGCCTCTTTGTTGTTTGTTCTCTAGCGTAACTTGCACCATAATCGTGAATTAAGATAAAAAAATCCTGGCATGAACTGAAATTGTTTGTCTAGGTAACAAGCACACACATTTTTTTTTATCTGTTTGGTTTCGGATCAGTTTTTTTTATAAAAAAGGGTTCTGCGAGTTTAACGAAAAGAGTTTGTGTCCTGGCATCAGAATTGGCAATTCATTAAAAAATAAATGAAAAATACTAATTTTTCGTAGCATTTTCGTAAGTCCGGTCCAGAGCAGTGATGATTCTCATAACAGCATGCATTTTATTGTTTTTCTGTGATTAAAATAGGAAGCTGTAAAGTATCAAATTAAACTTTGAGATGTAAAACACAGCAGTCCTTCGATAGGATGAACTAATTTAAAAAAGGCGTTTTCGAATTTTGAAGGGATTTATATTAATGGAATTTTTTGAAGTATTTACTTAACTGATTTTCAAATCCATTAAAAACAACACAAAACGAAAAACGAAAATAAGAAAATCTTATTATTTTCAGAAACTTTTATATCATAATCGATATTGCTATTATTACTTTTGGTAAAAAAATTTGTTGTTTTGGACTGGTAAATAGCTCAACTTGATCTGTTTATTGTGTCTGCCGTTAACTTCAGCAAACTGGAAATCGGTTTGTGTCCATTTTTTGTTGATCGGCGTTCTCAAGGAGTGACATTGTACACCGGATCGCTTAATAATAATAATAGGCGGCGTAACAGCCCGTTGAGAGCCAGAGCCTAGCTTTTTCGCTTTTTCGCACCTCCACTGTGTTGTGCGCGTTATAATTTTGACACATGTGGAGGGGACCTACTGTTTAATGCCGGTTCCGAACGGCGAATCGCGAAAGCTTTTCATGACAGAAGTACTCCAGGAGGGTTGTCAGTCGTTCGCTGGAGGTGGGGCCGTGAAAAATGTTTGTGGTGTTATTTCCCCGAGCCGGATTCGAACTGGGTACTCTTGCTTAACAGTCCGACGCACTAACGATTAAGCCACGGCGCCCACACCGGATCGCTTACGTACTAGCTATTTTGTGTCCTCAATTTGTTGACTTTCATCAATGTACTTACGATAACCCAGTCTCTGTGTCATGCTATCTTTTGTTGTGCAGGCTAGTCGGCAATCACATAGATCTGTAGGTCTATGCAGATTAATATTAAAACCGCCAGTTACTCCTGGTGGACACAAGCATATGTATACGACAGCGTAATTTACATGTTGATTTGCTTTAAGGCGAGCTGCTTGACTCAACGAATTGAGCCCGTATTTAGTTTAAGCTAACCTAACCTAACCTAACCTAACCTAGTTTAAGATAACTTTGAACAGGTACAAAACACATCCTTCAACAGTTCGCTAGCCGATGAGTCCAGCTGCAGTTCCTTGCGGATTTCGATGGGATTAAAGTGAGCCTTAAAGCGTGATGGCTCAGCAAGCAATGCCCTGTGAAAATATTACCCAGCAAGCAGCACTTATGCACTGGGAATTTTCAAAATATGTTTTGCCTTGTGCAGTAATCTAGTCAAACGATTTTGGTGATGCCACAAGATGTTTCCTGGTTCCACCAAACAGCAGCCTCTGCAGTTTTACGTCGAATTCACTGAAATAATGTTTAATTGGTATGCGGATTTGACAACTTTACTATCGCATTCCCAATTTCATTACCCTCTATGTCCCGATGACCCTTAATCCAACATAAAATAACAGAGTTCTTCCTGAGCTGCTGCTGCAATTGTTAACTTAAGCGTCCTACTGCTAAGCGACTCAAGCGCTCCCTGGCCGTTCACTAAGACTCTAACCTTTGTGACCCTGTGAGGAGTAGCCCACGACGATCTTTGTCACTTTTAGAATGGCTAACAATTCAGCTTGAATGATGCTACAAAAGTGTCCGGGAGTTTGCCGTTTTTATGCGGGTTATGTGTCGCGGCAAAGACTCATGCGCCTGCACCCCCACCTGTCTCAAGCCATCTGTCATTCACACTGATGCATTTTTCCATGTTAGGATTCCCTTTGGTCCAAGTTCCAGCATTGGCATTCTATGTTCGTACATTGCAAAATTTTGCCGATTCACATATTTGATAAATTCACAATATCTACTACTACTGTAAACCAAAATTTGAATTTGAAGATAATACAAAAAAGAACACAAATTCAGTCGACTCCCTCTAAGTCGAAATTCCCTCTAACCCTCCCGCCTTCCCTAATTCCCTCCCGCCATATTTTAGCATTCCTCTTCCCAATTTTCCATACAAAAACCATCCTCTAAGTCTAACTCCCTCTAACTCGAACTAATTTTGATGTTCCGTGAAAATTCGACTGTATTTTTATTGACTGTCACTTCATAAAATTCAAAAGCTAATGCTTTTTTTAAAAAAACGTTTTTTTACGGTTTGGAATTGCTGAAAAAAAAAAGGATTTACTACGCTTAAATTTTCATTTCATTAGGCAACAAAATTCGATCCACAATAATTTTTGTTCGGGTTTCATTTTTTTTATTTACATTAAATTGGGTGGCGTAACAGTCCGTTGAGGGCCAGAACCTACCTTTTTTTATTTAGTTTATTTTTGACTTCAGAAGGCTCGACGTCATGAATCGGAAACGGCCTTCTGACTTTGCGAGCAAGAAAACGTTTTACAGTGGCTCAAAGTAATAATGGGACAACAAAAAATCTGGAATTTATTGCTTATTTTTTTCGGAACTCTTAAAAGTTCCAAAAAATATTAAGTGATGTTTTAAAGTACAGACAATTATCTTACTACAAATTATGATTTTGTTTTTTTCATCGTCTTCAGCATAAAAAATTTAAAAAAATGTCACATACATAAAAACTGAAAATGTAGTTAGATTCAGTTAAATTATTTAAAGTTGAGTTTTTATTGGTAGTTTCCCCTTACTACTCAACCACTTTTAAGCGATTTCACAGGTCAGAAATGGTCGTCCAACGAAGCTTGTCCCATTCATCCTTTAAGACTGCAATCTGGACAATCTTTGTTTCAAATTGTGCTATTTTTATGAAATATCCCTACAAATCCTCAATCAAGATTAAATCCTGTGATTTCTGTGATGTTTCGAGTACATGGGAACATTTGTAGTAGAACCTACTTCGAACATTAAAGGTCTTATGTTTGGTATTATTGTTTTGGTGGGAATAGAAGCTGTTTGTTAGATCAAATATTTTGCCTATTTCCGACTGTTTTGGACTAAAAAAAAAGCTAGATAATATTTGTGTTTCATGTGAATAAGTAAGTGTAAGTGCAAAGCAAGTTTAGATTTAGTATTGTGTTTCCAATCAAAAAATGCATTCCAGTTCTTGAGCGTTTGTTTGCAGACACAACAGGAGTACAACGCGTTGAGTTCGTGTTTCCATTCGAAAACTGTAGTCGGATTTATGTAAACTTTTTTCTTACAGACAAATCAAAGTAGAACGAGAATATGAATTTGGGTTTTACTTGGTGCTTACAATCTGAAACGACAGATATGTATTAGAGAGCGTTTGTTTTTTATTGTAAAAGAACGTGAACTTAAATTGGACGATCGATTTTCACCTCTTATCGAAAACCGGATTCAAAGTTGAGAAAGTGGTTTTGACATCAGCGTTGAAATACAGCAAGGACTATCGTAAGCTTGGATTGGTAGCTGGACATGTCTCGTAGAAGATAGTTGTTACGAACGATGTTGCAAATGTCATTACAAAAGTAAAATAAAAGAAAATCGACAAAAACTTTTTGTGTAAAATCGCAGTTGATTTACTGAAGTAACAAGTTCCCCAATCACACTTTGCGTTCCAGCTTCGCAGTCATGCTCTAACTCCACGCCGCTTGCATTACAGACAATTACAACTAATTATTTCATTCATAGTCCCACGAACCGCTGGATCGCCGTAAATTAAATCTCAGAATTCCACTAATGCACACGAGGCAGCCGCAATTATTCCGATTCCGAAGATAGCATCGATGCAGAAGATAAATTTAGATTAATCACTGCGCCGCAGCAATCTCGATCCGATATATAAATTAGAGCAACTGCATCGTCGACAGTCTTGCCGCGAGTTGACACGCGATTTCCACTAAAATCGTCGGATGATTAAACGGCGCTCGCCGCCAGCGATCTTTGTGTGAATCGATCGCTTGCCGCAGGCGTCGGTGTCTTATGCGTGCGCCACTTAACGAATGTGACACCTCGCCCGAGATCGTGATTATTAATGTCCCACTGCGTTGACATTTGTCAAAATCGGATGTCATCGGACCCCAAATTGTGTGTCGTCGTGATCGCTCGATGCAGTGATTAATGCCGAATGATCTGAGAAATGTTTTGTCAGGTGGATGGCCCCACCCCGGCCCCGCTCTGACACTTCAGACATTTGTCAGCGGCAATGCCAGCGTTTCATCGAGTCAAACAATGTTTGAAGCTCCTTGGCACCGCGTGCAAAGCGCAAATCGCAAAGCGTTACGAAAATAGCCCCTCGTTTGCATTCCGCTGAGAAACTACAAAGTGACTAAGGTCTGTCACGCCAGCTAGGACGACGTGATGCTCACCGGGAGTATTTGGCTTAACACAAATAGCCAACGAGCTTACATCTCATTTACCAGCTCGGGATACATTGAAGCTGGCGCAGAGCAGTTCTGTTCTGTTGTTGGTGTTTTTTTTTTGGCAAAGGAAAAAATTTAGATACACTTGTACAGTTCGAATCAATCGGCCGATCGAATTGAATCAGTGTCAATCACATTCGATAACACGCACACACCCATGACGAGGGCAGGAATTTTGTATCCGTTCGCGTTCACGTTCGCGTTCGATTGATTCGCTAATTTCAATTGACAACGAACTCGCTGCTCACACAACAAAGGGGTCAGTGCATGTTGTTGTTAACGTGGTCGATATTGCGAAATTGCATTCCTTGGCTGTTAGTGCGGCTTACGGATTGAACAGCTCGCAGTTTGATGAATTGGATACTTTCGACTCTCGCAGACAACAACAACAAACGAGATTTAATCAGAGAAGCGAGAATAAACTTGATAAATTTATTCGATTATTTGACACCGACTGTTGTTGGTTTGGGATTTATTTTTAGACATTTTATTACCAAATTAAATTGGCGGAGTAAAAAAAAACCGAAAACGAAAAACAATCGCTTTTTGGTTTGGTGGCAACGAAATTAAGCAGCGAGATGGTTCAAGGAACGATGCATGTTTGTGAGAAGCATATCAAGCACTGGGCTCTGTTCGAAAGTAAAAATAAATAAACGAACAAGCAACTTTTTTTTTTTTTTGGTTGAAGATAAAGACATAAAAAGTCTTTTCTCTGTCATTTCTTGGGGCGCATGAAGTGGAAGTTCGAAGTTTTCACGACATCATTTTGTAGGTTTTACTAGGGCTCGTTCAAAGTACCTTCCTTTCCACTCCACTGAATCGTCAGTAGTTTGAGATTTTCCTAAAAGCCGATCATAAAGTGTGACTTTCTAGCTATTATCTTTTTGGCAACACTGGTTTAAACAGCTGACGCACGTTTCGTGTTTTGTCTCACTGTCAAACATCTTCAGTTTGGTCTACAATTTAACCATGTAACCATTTAACGTCTTACAAAAGAACAACGCTTGCAAATTTTTGAATTTTATTATAAAAATGCGTGCTCTGTTAAGAAAGTGTTCAGCGACGAAGCTCATTTTTGGCTCAATGGGTACGTAAATAAGCAGAATTGTCGATTTTGGAGTGAATATCAGCCAAAAGCATTGCAAGAGCTACCAATGCATCCAGAAAAAGTCACAGTTTGGTGCGGTTTATGGGCTGGTGGCATCATTGGACCGTACTTCTTCAAAGATGATGCGAATCGTAACGTAACTGTGAATGGTGAGCGCTACCGTGAGATGATATCCAACTTTTTTTTGCCCAAAATGCAAGAGCTTGACTTGCATGACATGTGGTTTCAACAAGACGGTGCCAAATGCCACACAGCACGCGCAACAATGGACTTATTGAGAGGCGAGTTCGGTGAACATTTTATTTCACGTTCGGGACCGGTCAATTGGCCGCCTAGATCATACGATTTAACGCCTTTAGACCATTTTTTGTGTGGCTATGTTAAAGCCCGTCTATACAGACAAGTCTGCTTCAATTGACGCATTGGAAGACAACATTGAAGCATTTATTCGTGAGATACCGGCCGAAATGTTGGAAAGAGTATGCCAAAATTGGACTAAGCGGATGGACCACTTGAGGCGCAGTCAAGGTCAACATTTGCATGAAATAATCTTCAAACATTAAATTATATGGACCGTACTATCGATTCAAATAAAGATTTCATGCATTTTTCTGAATTTTATGTGTTTTTTTTGAAAAACTTCCCTATCGTTTTTAAAGAATCACCCTTTACAAGACCTGCGAATATAAGTTGAATTCGTCTTTCTGAAAGCGGTAGGGACTTGTCCGGGCTTTTTTCTTAGGCTTAACGTCTCATTTGTCTAGAATATTCTAAATAAATAAAATAGAAGACCACTAACATTGATTGGAAATTTTAAATTAATTTAATTCAATTGAGAGTGCGGACTACATCGCTTATTTTGGTCACTTTTTTAAATAGCGAATTTATTCTGACAACTAAAAAGAGTGTATGACCTTTAAAAACATTTAATAAAATATTTTGATCTACACGAATTTCAATGAAATGTAGCTTGATCAAATTAACGACTGCGCAAGTCTTCACAACAAAAACGAAAATTAAAGTCTGTGCAGTTCTTTGCGAAGATTTATTGGTAAGTAGTTAGATTATTTAAAAAATACATTGAAATTTTTGATATTTGCATATTTGTAATTTTTCTTTTGTCAAAGTTGAATCTTAATAGGCTTTGCTGTACACTTCGTTGGTTCAATATTTGCCTTGATGCATTAAGCTTAACTTCAAATTTAAAGTACATGCAACGCAGGCGTACGCAATCTAAGCTTTTTGCTTATTTTTCAACTAGCTGCGACTTTGTTTGCTTTAGTTAAGAAACATATATAACCTAAAACTTAAAAGAATATATTTATGACCAAAAGGTGTATTTTAAGGTTTTTTTTTAATAGAACGCTAATTTGCTATGGACAAATCTGTCAAAGACGTCGTATATAGGAGCATAGTCGAAGAGAAAATTTTATCTGATATAGTTGGTATCGCAAGCATATAAATACTTTCATTAAAAAACATTCCAACAACTTGGACAACTTTTAAAACTTATACTAAATCAAAAAATCTGACAGAACAAGGCCACACCTTCAAGTTGAACGACAAGCACTTCACTTCACTATTCAAACAACAAAGAGTTCATATAACCCGAAAACATTCCTAATTACTGTCCACCCAGACAGTCCTTACACAAAATTTTACAAAAAAACTACCCGAACAAAGCCTTCAACAGGCGTAATCCTCTTCTTATTGCCTGTGGTACAATGGAAACTGCCCCTCAATTACAAGGCTCAACCCACCAGAGGACAGCCCTTCCTCCCGGCGCGACCAAATAAATGTCCAAAGTTGTCCCTTGCTAGTTTTTTGTTTATCTTGTAGGACATCTCATAAATGAGAGTATACAAAGGTTTAACTCCACCGTGCCCACAATTATGCATGCACAGCGTTCCTTCGGAGCCGTAGCTTAATCGAAACGCCCTCGACATGCAGGATTACGCACATCGGAAGGTTAAGCAATTCCGTCTGGACTTTTTTGGTTGAACCAAAACCTGGAGCTAAAATTCTTCGCTGTGCCACAGGAAACACAAAAAAATACATAAATACCGGATGTCGTCCAATTGTTCTTCTCTCGCATTAGAATTTTCGCATTCGCATCGTCTGCTGTCGTCGCAAAAAATTCAAAAACCAAAATCAAAAAACTTTGCATTGCGTTCGCATTGTTATCTCCTCCGGTGGAAGTCAAGGCCTAACTTCTGTGAAGACAAAAAACAACACGGGAAAGGTTAACACAACAACTTGGACTCTGTGTGACAGGCAGGACGTTGCAGGAGAAGACGCGAAGGACAAGAAAAAAAAAAAAAAAAACAAAAAACTTTACCAAACGAAGAAGAAGAAATTTCAAAGTGAGATAATGGTCATACAGTTTTCCAGCACCATTCCTCGAAGCCCGTGAACCGGTGTTCTGATTGTTTTTGTCCTGCTTATCGGTATCTGGAAACGCCACCAATTTATTCCGAAACATGCTACTTTGTGGGCATCGATTTGATCGCACGAAGCAGACGTCGTGTGTGTATGTGTGAGTGTGTGGAGGAATGGCCCGGGAGGACTCGTACATAGCCAGGCACATACCGCATATGCGGACTCTGGTTGGGCAGCAATAGCGAAAAACAATCGAAAGGACGTGCGGTGGTGGCCGCACCGACGGCGATGATGAGGATGGCGAATCGAATCGAATCGAATCGAATGTGAATCGGAAGGAGACCTGTCAACGAGTGCAAATATCAGAAGCAGCAACGAGTGAAGAGTTGGCCATGTTCTGTGCGGATAATATGGACAAGACTTAAGGCGCCAACGCCAGGACCCTTAATTCATCTTGCACGCCATGTTGCTACAATGGCTTCCCCGGATGCGGCATTATTCGCGTTGCATTATTTTCGCTGTTCGTACAGTTTCAGTTTTGCCATTGTCCTCTTCGGCGAGGTGGTCGAAATTGATTTTCCGATTGTGCTTGTTGATATCATCGGTGGCGAAGGCTGGAGATGGGCTTAAATAATGAAGATGGACCCAGGAGGAATTTTTGTGGAAATTATCCGGGTACTGCAGGCAAGAGAACACTGAGAAGAATGTAAATGGCCCTGGCTACGGACTCTTCTTTGCAGTTGGAATGTGACTGTGTTTCTGATGTTCAATGTTTGTTTAACGCTTTTGAGGAATAGTCTCACAGACTGTGCTCGAAATTGTGTATCAATTCAAACGATCTGGAAGCAGTAGATCTTTGTTATTACAATCTAACTTGAATCTTTTCTATGGACTGAGTCTGTAATTAGGCCAAGGAAGCATGTTAGAGAAATGCAACAATGGCTTACACACACCTCATAAGTCAGACAAAGACTTAACTTTGTACGTGGCTCAAGAGACTTTGGACTAAAAATTAGATTAATATTTTGTAAAGCTACTTGCAGCAGCACCAATTTTCAAATCAGAGCCATGAAAACAAAAATTAAAGTCAGGGGTTACATTATTTATAAGGAACTTAAAAAAGTATAGGTTTAAACATTAACTTAATTTTACAAAACTCGCCAACATTCCTTCACTTCAAACACTCGTGAAGTTCAAGTTTTTCTCCTGTATTTTTCTGCTTAGTTTGTCGGCTGCCTTTTTACGACGCAGGTAAATTCAATAATTAAAGAAACTTATACATCGAGTGAAAAATCATTCCGCGAAAGGCTGTCAGCTTAGTGGTTTGCATTTTGCAGAATAATGGTTTGCACGTTAAAACCAAGAAGGCCACAGGAGCAATGAAACATTTTAAGAAATGCAGCATTTCTGAATGAAAATACACATCGATCAATAATCAAGCCTATAAAGATACAGTCAGAGGCAAAAGAAAGTGTACATCCATATTTCGTGCATTCAAAGGTTCATAAAATAGTTTCTGGTGCTCCGATTTTGGAACTTTTTTCAGTTTTGGTTGGTTAGTTGATTTATTCTCTAGAAGTTGTGAAACGAATTATAATAATAGACTTACTAACAAAAATGCAACAGCAAAAACCCAAAATAAGTCCACTTGTCTCGAGTCAAAAGAAGGTGAACACCTTAATACAAAGACCAAAAACTTTAAGCTAGCACTAAGACTGTTATCTTCTTGTGTCTAAAGTAGGTTTGAAATATCTTAGCGTTGATTCTAGTAAATTTTTAAATCAATTTGACAATAATTTCACTCAATCCACTTAAATCGATGTCGACGATGCTTTTCTTCTTTTTATTACTACAATTATTATTATTATTTTTATTACCAGAATAAAAATAACATGATAATCTTAAATTTTACGAGCTTAGGATATTAGACTATTATCTCTACGAAGGTGTTCTCATATATAACTATGTTAGTAGTTGTTTAAAATTTATTTATTATGCCTATGACTGCCTATTTAAACATTCCAACTAATTAGCAATCAGATTAAGGCCTGGTACGAGGTCGTCTACCATTCATTTTCTTAGATGTCCAAAAAAATCTGTTATATTTTTTTCTGCTGTATTCTTCAGATTGATATCCTACCAGGGGACCCATGACCCATTCAGCCCCAACTTTGTAATCGTTGATGGCAAAGAATCTATTTTATTAATTTTAGTACTGATTTAGACGAAGTTATTACACCACCCCCACTTTACCTGAGTCTAAACTTGGTCTAAGTCAGTTCTAAAATTAAGAAAATAGATCCTACGTGTATGTCGTAAAAAACAAATACTAATAAATATTTAATTATATAAAACATACAAAATATTATTTCTATTAGCACGATTGGAATAGGGCAGATATCAATTTTATTTTACTAACGAAAACTATGTGTTTGAGTTACAGCACATTGAAAACTACTTTTAGGTGGCTCTAAGGCCGCACGCACAGTGAAGCGAGAAAGCGAGAACACTGTTTCCATATAGTCTTATGCAAGTGTGCACAGTGAAGCGATTTTCAATGCGACAAGTGATAACATCTCGCAAGCGTCTCGCAAGCTTCTCGCTTCAAAACTCTTCTGACCTGACTGTTGTTGCTTCATTTGATGGTTTATTTTAAGCATCCCAGTAGTTATGATCAAATATTTTAAACGAAATTTTTGCATATTCGACATGCTTTTTCGCCATTCGTTAATTGTGAATAGAAATGGCGAAATATGCCTTTTTCTTTCCATATAAATTTTATGCACTTTTTTTTGTTTTCTATTTTCTAAACATTTTAAATATGAGCTTTTGCAATAGCATAAAAATAAATTCGAATTAACGAGGAAACCAAATTGCATGGAGTTTTTTTTTCAGGCAACTGTGAGAATGCTCCAATTTACAGAGGTTTTCGAAATATCGAAAGTTTACTGTATCATTAAAATTCAGTGTACATGTACAGAGAATCTATTGGATTTGGGAAGTTGTTTAAAGTTTAAAGATTCAGAAGACCTAGTATCAACAGCATCATCAAGATTCACATCGACTGCCCATCCACAGCCGTCACCAATTGTATCTTCCCTGCATTATTACGACTGGAAACCTAAGCACTTATCTATGAAGAAAAAATATACACGTCCATTCCGATAATTTTCCCCCATCCGCCGAGCATAAGACACAAGAAAGTGTATCCCCCCTCGACCGCCGGAGAATACCTCACCGATCTCGTGTAGTACAATGATAATTTTGCCATTTTATAGCCAAACAGCTTGTCCAGCAGAGCAGATATGCTCGGGTGCGTTGCGATTCGAAAATAGCTAAACTGCATTCCCCCAAATGACAACCGCATGTACCAGCGTCGTCGCTCGTTAGGCTTCCTCCAGGCCGCCGACGACGACCAGAACCAGCCATTCCAGTCAGTCGTCTGATAGCAATTACATCTATTTCTCATGTTATACGGCCGCCATGATGCTCATTGGCGTGGCAGTAATAGCTCATCATATTAGCCGGCTCAGCCTCCCGGCTGTCCGCGCGACTATTAGACGAGTGCGCAGCTCTTTGACACCGCAAGCTAAACAAGTTTTAATTTATCTTTGCCCACATAACATCCAGCGTTTGTGTTGCCAACAACAAAAACCCAAATAAGGCAACGCATCGACCAGAGTACCGCCGCCGCGCCATAATCCTCGGTCGGCCGCAGCGACGCCTCTCGCCGCAACAAATCAAATCGGCAGATATAGAAACGTTTAGAGCCCGGAACGCTGTTGGCCTGTATCTTTATATGGTTTTTTATATTATATTATTAATTTAGAGCCGTGTTATCGGCCGGTTGTTCATCTGCGCGGATGAGTGCGCGTCTGCCAGGCCGGGTACACGGTGTTTCTGTTGGACTTTTTGCTCTGCCGCCTGTCCGTGTGTGTTTTATAGCTCTGTCATCATTTCTGGGCTTTACAAGATCGCTGCGATGCGATCGCTGATTGGCGACGCTTATCGATCCACCTCGAGCTCCACCTGAGTCCGACGCAAGCGCTCCCATCCGCCGGCAGGCGATTATGGACTGCTTCGCATTGCTGGGTAACCTGGTTGTAAATTTTAGTGTTCGGCCGTGAAGACGCTTGGCGAGCTGGTGCATTCTTAATAGAGATTCTAATGTTGAACCGCTCGTTTTTATTCAGTCACGGCATTCCATTAGATGCAACGCGGGCTCCTGGTGGCCGCCGCAATTACGGTGAAATGCGAGTGATCGGGCCCGGGGTATGAGCGAGGCTCGTCGGGCGAATGCGCGGAATGGCTTGGCATAATTTAATCTGCTAATTGCAGAGCTCTCACGTATCACAGGTGTGGACCACCTTTGTGTCGTCTTGAAGTGTTTGTCGAGCAACGGGTGACGGGACACTTGGTGGTAAACATTGTATGGCCGTTAAGTCGGGCTAAGGCGTGAAGATGGAGCAGCTTTCTTTAAATGTTCGATGTAATGTTGCTTTGAATTGGGTTTTGGTTCGAGATAAACGATTAAAGTGGCTGTCATTTTGGTTAGTGGCCATATTTCTTTTGGACTTTCACTTTGGCGAATGTGGTGTAGACGGTCCTTTTCTGATAGGCATGTGGTGAAACGCCACTAAGCTACTAAAGTGCATTCAATTTCAGCGGTATTTACTGCAAAGAGAACAAGATGTTTTAAAAAAAATTGATTTAACTTTCGAACTACCAACTGGTGACATTGTTTGTGGAACTATCCGGCATATCAAAGAAAATTAAAAAACTGTCCAAGTCCCATGCAAAGCTCCCATAAAATTGGTATAATCTTCCGAAAATCTTTGACTTGTGGATTAATGTCAATTTCTAGCACCGTTTCAAAAAGCTAAGCTATACGAAGCCAACAAGGCTGGGCCTCTGATGAAAAATAGCTAAGCGAAATCGGTTAAAATTGGGTTATATTTTTATTCAATGAAAATTATCTTAGCACCTATTTTCGCTAAGATTGATTATTGCCATAGATGCAAATCGTAGAGGACTCCCTTAAACATAGTTGCTTGCAGACAGACGACAAACGAAGACAAACATTTAGTCCCAAAAAAGGACACTCGTTCTATTCAAAGTTCGGGGTCTACATGCCAAAATTTATACACACGAATATTCTGGGAGTTACAGTAGCTCAAAATATTAATGGGAAAAGTAAAAATCTGGAACATTATGCTTAAATTTTAAGAACTCTAAGAAGTTATTGCAAAAATTTAAATGCACTTTGAAGACTTATACAATTAGCTTACTAAAAAATAAAAATCATAGAAATTCATCAACGTGAGACCGAAAAAATAATTCAAAACTGAATAAAGGTTTGTTTTCCAGATTTTCACTCCTTCCATAAAAATGGGATGTGATGAAGTAATAACTTTGACTTCATACAAATTAATAAAAACTGATTGAGTACTCACAAATTCAGATGTTTACTTAACTTTGCCAATTTAAGCACAAAAATTCACATTTTTACTTTTTTGTAAAGTTTATTACATCTGCGAAATCTCTTAATTAACTTGTTTTCTTGTTTCTGTTATAGAAAACAAAAAAAGTGGATTGTTTGTTTGTTCCAAAGTCAGTTTCAGCTCTGACATAGTTTTTTTCTTTTTCTGTTTTTGATTGAAAGCTGCAGTTTACTTGCTCTAAAGATAATATAACATTTCTGCTCTCAATTGACCTAAGGCCTGTTGCTATTTATGAATTTGCTTATGGATTTTACGTTCACAACTCACCCAAATCGTGAAAGAAGTACTTTCATAGAGTATCGATTGCTGGGCTTCCTTGAAGTTGAAGTGGGGTCTTTCCTCCTCCTCATCTCTGTACTTTCTGCAGCAATCGGGCACCGAAACCTATGGCGTGATTGCTAAAGAAGCAGTGACCAATTAGGATACCTACCAGTCTGCTTATGCCAACTTTACTGATCGAGAGTAGCTCTTTTGCTCCTACTCTTATCAAATCTAGGCCACATCTGACTAAACATGTTGCAGGAATTTATATTACTTCATCTGAGGTTTGCTGTCGATATGACTTCTTCCAGTAGCTGTGAGCCAACTTCTTCAATGGAGGAAAACGGAGTGTTCTGGTTATTGTTAAAATCCAATTCCCCTCCGAATTTAGCTAATTCGTCGGCCTAGGATACCCGTATGGCTAGGACTCAGCACAGGATTGATCTTACGTTGTTTGATCTTTTATGCCTTCTCTCTAAATATTATGTAATTGGATGTATTTTAATTACAGCAGCTCAAAGTTTGGATTAGAAAAAAATATAAACGAAAGCCTTTGTTGAGTTTTAATATTTTTTTTTTGTGTTTATGTTATGTGCGAAAAAGCTGTGCTCGGGCCCTGTATGGGCTGTTACGCAGATTTTATTTATTTTATTAATTTCATTTATTTATTTATTTTATTTATTTCATTTATTTTACTGTAATGTATTTTTATGATCTTCGGTTTTTAGTAATGTAAAAGTATAAGTTTTAAAACTGCATTTAACTTTTTATTGCTTCCGAGAAAAGATACGAAAATTCAATAGATTTATTATGTTCCAAATAATTGGCTGTCACCTTATAATTTTAAGCTCCTGTGTACACATTTTGAAAAAAAACAAACAATTTTTTTAATGAGCCAAATTTCCTTGACCCAATTGTGATTATATTCAATTCTTTTTCTTTCGTTTGAAATTTTCAACATAGTTTTATCTCACAACTTATAATGTTGCAAAAGTCTGATTATATTATGACAGTTGAGTCCCTCTGAGTCAAATTTTAACGGGACATCAAAATTAGTTCGAGTTAGAAGGAGCTCGACTTAGAGGAAGTGGACTGTATTTTATTGTTTATTTTTGATTTATTTTTTTACTGAGTATTTTTTATATTTGCGTAAGCAAAACCATTTTTATTTAAATAGAAACAACCTCAGGGGAATCGAAGGCAAAACCAGCTGAAGGTGAAAAGAAAACCATCAAAACCACGAAATCAACCATTCGGCCTTGTTACTATCCATCTTGGTAGACTGTTTTACTCTGCAAAAAATGAAGTTTAACATAATAAAACTGCAATTGGAACTTCTTTTACTAAGAATTTTGTTTGTTTGCTTTTACTAAGGAAAATGTTTTACAAATTTTTTCGAACAGTGAACAGAACAGTGACCCACTGTCAAATTACTTCAACAATATTTTGATCAATAAAAAATCGTAAATTCATATATTTTTTAAACAAATTTAGTAACGTTTTTCCTACGTTTTTCTTACTTATTTTATTAAAAATGAAATAAAAACGGATTTAACCTAGCTTCTTTCTTCTTTTTATTCATACTAATATTTTTTAAAAGTATTTATCTACAAAACAAAAGAGGTTTGTCTGCAAAAGGGTACTTACAAATATGTCTGTGTCAATAAGTTAAAAGAGCTTAAGCCGACATAAGCGAAAATTGTGTTTTTAATATCACATATTTCCTATTTGGTCTGGGTCCCGTTACTTTACGACTAAAAATAACCGTCAAATTATAAAAAAAATCAAATGGATAAAAAATGCTTTTGCACAACAGCTTATGCCTGTCTTCTGATCAAAACAACAAGAAAATATATTTTTTTTTAATAGTTTAAGTTATGATATAAGCCTTTATTATTTGCGGAAATCAAAGGAAATGATAGCTCATGTCGACATAAATTACTTTAAACGTAAGCAACACTTTAACACTTCAAGTTTATGTAGTAACTTGATTTTTTTATTTTTCTTTAAAAGAGCTTAAGTTAAAATAAGAGCCATAAAATAAAATATTATTTTTTTAAAACAACTTATGTCACATAAGCTGTGGTGTAAATCATAAAGCATTTTTTTTTGAACAAGATTAAGTTTAAAAACTTTTTTTATTAGTTGTGATGTTGTTCTTCAACGTGATTTAAGGATATTACAAGCATGTTTCCTGAAAAAAAAAATCGTTAGTCTAGCACCAACAGTTTCAAAGTAATCACCAAAAAAGTCTTAAAAAACTAGTTCATAAAACTTCATTTGATTATACTGAAAAATGATTAACTTAAGCTCTTTTAACTTATTGGCACAGATGTATTCTTATTATTTTTTTAAAAGAATCCGTATAATATTAATTCAAAGATAAAAAATTTGCAAACGTAAGCTTTGGCTTTTGCAAATTCGCTTTATTGTTGTCATTGTTAATCACAAGTACAAATTTGTAGTCCAAAAAATACCAAACTAGTCGAATAGGAAATATCCCTAGTATGTACGTCGCCTGTCTGAAAGTACGTTTTTGTAGTTAAAGCTTTTCACATGTCCCAAACTCTTGACCTCTTTGTCAAATACCGATAACCTTACCAGCTTAGATTTTGCCCAGCACTGGACTCCCACTGCCTACCAACCAACTTTATCTGAAACAAGTGAAACCTCTGGTGCTGTCTTTCACTTCAGCATTCCGGGCTTCCTTCGAACACGACTCCGTTTCCCAAGCACCATGTCGACTTGACAAAGTCCGCATATCTCCTAAAGCTGTGAAAATAGTTTCTCAAGCCTTCACCAAGTCATGTCAAATCGGTCAAGGATGAGTGTGTGTGTCTCAGTCCGTCTCTGGCCACAGCTGCCACACCATGCCAACTTCAGATGCTCGCAAAACGCTCGGTCACGCATGTCCAGATCGCCGGTATGCTTATCATAGCCAAAACCAGTTGCAGGAAATTATTCCAAACCCATGTCCGAGCTGTGTGCGGTGTTTTGAAATACATTCAGTCTCCGTACAAATAAGGCCGCCATGCAAATGCGCACAGAGCGCAGATCGCACAAACGCGCGCCTAAAATGTTCACCTAATGGAAAAGCCGAATGCGACAAACAAAACCAAAGTGAATGCCAACGCATGGCAATTGGATAATAGTTTTATTTTTAATTAGACAAGTGGTGACTGTAATCGAGAATTAATTGCACATCGATCGAAATTCCAAAATAAATTTTAATTAAGTCGACAGTACGACAGTGCGACAGAAACGCGCGAGACTCTGGCCCCAGGAGTGGAACAAAATATCGAACAGGAACACATGTTAGGCTTTACGGTATTCGAATTCCACGGATTGAGTGACGCTGAGGAGCTGCTGCAGGAATCCGAAACACGATAGAATGCTCTCCAATTTATCGAGACTTGATGAGATGCCGCCACACCGAATGCAAATAGGCCAATAGGCGCTACATGCACCGCGCGAACGGCGAACGGCGAACGACGCGGCGCGCAGCTACACGGTGCCCGATGCCTTTTGCGAGGCATTCCGGTTGTAGTCGTTGTCTGTGTCACCGAGCCGCTGATTGAGTGGGGAATTCGACATCGCGACAGATAAAAAATGAATTGCGCCCCGACGACCCAGCATGTCGTCGATAAGTCGCACACCAGGGGATGCTTTCTCACCCCTGTCCCGACTGGCTGTCCCCGAGACTCCGCGCAAATATTGACCTAATGTTGTTTAACCCATTAAGCGTGTGAGAAGCGGCCGAAGAGAAACCAACCGCGATGTGTGACCAAACTGATTTTTCCGTGTCACCATCAGCCATCATCACCACCGCCATTGGTCTGCGAGCGCGCTCTCAGCATCTGTTTAATGTGTTTTTGTGGTCAAGCAACACACTGATGGATTAAATATTTGGCCACACCGAACTAATGAATCATGAAACCCTTTTTTTTTTTGTTTTTTTGGGAGGCTTATTTTGCTTGGATTTCGGTTTCGGGGTTTCAGTGGTTTCGGTGGACGCGGGTGAGTAAACACACTTAAGAGTAAGTGTATCTGGTGAAATGTATCTGTCGACTGCGTGTGCTTAAAACTACAACAAATCAATTCGGTGTGTACACTGGGCTTAAGATATAGAGAAACTATTGACCGAGAAGCACTTAAGGCTGAGAGCGCGCAAGAACATAAATAAATTAACATTTCATTGCCCACTTCTGCGTGAAGAAATGTGTTTTTATTATCACAAATGTTAAAATGTTTATTTTGGCCAGATGCGCCTGTGTGTGTGTGTGGATGGACCAGTGGGCAGTTATTTGGGGAGCAATCGAAGTTTGGAGGTGTACTTCTATTTGGTACCCCGAGCGTGTTTTGAAGAAGAAAAAGAAATTTTTTTTTGGAATATTTATGAAATACTTTCGTTTAGGCATGATTTGCATGACGGGTTACGTTCGTCTTTCGGGCACACTTGTGGAGCCTTTGAAAGTTATAAACACACAGACACGCAAGGTATGAAGCCGTACACCGCATTATCCAAAAAAGAAAGCTGGTTAACAAAGAAATATCCATATTCTCAGAGAGCCAGGCTTTCCTTAAAGCCCTAAGAAGCTATACCCAAATCTGTCTGGGGATACAATAAAGCTCTAAAATGCTGGCAGAAAAGAATAGACTAAGTTTAATCTGGACCCTGGCCAGGAAAGAAAAATCAGGAGAGCAATTAAAAGGGGCGGCATACTAGCCAAGAAGTGAACACAAACTTCGTTGATGGGACCCTCTCCTCTCTATGGATTCAATAATACAGCGACAAACAAGCACATACAGAAGAGGATTAATGTACAAAGCAATCAGATTTGAAAACACTAGAAGAAATTCTTGAAGCGTAACTTAAAGAAGCTAAAGAAGTTCTAAAATAAAGTCAAGTTGGATAACCACAAGTCCGTCCTCTAAGCGATTTTCTTTAAGACGCAGTTTTAAATTGCTCACAAAGAATATTCCAAGTTTTTGACTACCTGATTTTTTATTAAATTCTAAAAAGAACAAGAAAACTCAAATTTAAAATTGAAACTCCGTGGCAATAGAGCAGTATCTTTAAACTACTGACCACTGACCACTGAATCGCTGAACTTCTTAACCACTGAACCTCTAGGCGAAGCGACGCACATAGGGGTATTTGGGTCGAAAAACAGCTCAAAAACATTTTTTGTTTTTAATGAAGTGAAACCAACCTAAAACAACGTTAAATGCGTTATTAAGCTTATTTAAGTCAAATTTGAGTGGTTTGATTTGATGTTTTCCTTAAAACCTAGTATTTTCACTTTGTGAACCTACTAATCTCAGCTTAAACTCATGCTTGAATAAAATGTTAAGGATTTTATGTCAAATCTACTAACAAAAATAAAGTTCACCTAAGTTTAATACTCTAGTTTTAGGTCTGAAACCCTAAGTTTTCTTTGTACAATAGGCATTTTGACCAAATAGTTCTGAAGATGCGCACATAAGGCTTAAAATCATTCTCATCATTCATTTACGCTCAGTGATAATGCCATTGAACCGTCTTTAAGTAAGAAGGCAAAAACCCGATGATCCTTCAAGCAAAAAAATTTATTTTATTAAATATAGTTTCAAAAACTAGACAAATATCAGGGTCGATAAAATTTAGGGGGCTAGATTGGGGCAGTATTTTTTTGTTGGTCTCACTTCTTGACATCTTCGTCTATAAACTGATACCAAAAGAGTTACCGAATAATACAGAATACTATAACAAAAGGTCCATCAAAGAAAATCAAAAAAGTAAAAAAATGTCTACGATTATTTCAAATAAATTCAATATCTTTTAAAATACAACACCAATAATCATAAAACACTTTATAATAAAAAAAAACATCTTCATCTAATAACTCTATAACAAAAAAAAAAATATGAACAACAGGAAAAAAAACTCAATATTTTGGCAATGTAATTTTTCTCACAGAAAAGGCTCCCAAATGCAAGCTCACGTTCCATGGCTTTCAACTGATGCGTGCATAGAAATAAAGAAAAATTTTAGCATATTGTTTGGTGGGTATTTAGCTATAGCTATATTGTTGTCAACTCTACATTTTGAAAAATTAATTTTTGAGCGGTTTTTCGAGGCAAATACCTCGACGACGCCTGAAAGAATGGTCTTATTACCAGAAGAAAGTTATACGTGTCAAAAAAAAACAAAAATGGTTCTTGAAACGGTTGCAACTAACTAAAGACCATTTCTGTAAAGATCACAAGTTCTTGGGTTTGATGGTTTGGAGCAATGAAGTGAAATTTAATTTTTTCTTTAACGATGATAAGACGTCCCCGGTTGTAAGGAATTTAACCCAAACTACACAAAACAAACTGTCAGGCATGGGGGGTTCAGTTATGGTATAGGCATGTTTTACTTCGTCTGGTGTCCGTCCCCTTACAGAGATAACTAAGGCCGGAAAAAATTATACGAATTTATAAGAAAATTATGAGTCTGAAAGGTCATTTTGTTAATAATTTGCCATGAACATGGACCTTTCAGCACGGCAATGACTTCAAACTCACTCTGCAAGTCGAAGGGGTCAAGGTTAAGGGGTGAAAAAATAAAGGTTTTGAACTGATGTCCAGAGCTTAATTAACCACAGAAAAAATCTATAGGTAATAATAAATAATCGGTTGCATCCCAAAGGAACCTCTAACAAAACCAACCTGTAGAGGATTATATTGTGAAAAATTCACTCATCAATTTGCCGGAGTCTGGTGTCTCCTATCTGGCGTTTCTATGAGCCGCAGTCGTAACATTTGAAATAAAGTTTTCCAACTCAAGATTAACACTACAACGTGTTTCTTTCTTTACATATTTTATACCTCAATAACTTTTTTCAACTCAACTCAACTACTTCTTCACAAGTGGCTTAATTTTATGAGCAGACGCTACTGGCAATATTTGATCCTTGGAATTATTTCAAGTTATTAAATTATGAATTTAGTTATTTTTAAGTTTAAACATAATTGCTATAAATTATCTCAACGATAAGACCCATCTGCAGCAGAACAAAATTATAAAGAAAGCTTAAAGTCGAGGGGATGTCTCAACCAATTGTCGCTGAGTGAAGCATAAAAAACGTGCATGCTTTTATTTCTTTTAAATCAAAGAATTATAAAAATGTGAAAAAAAAACAAAATCGAAAAATTTAAAAAAAAAAATATGCTGCAAGAACAACAATTTCTAAAGTTATTCATTTTTTTGTATTATTTAAATTGAGGCATTTTTTCGTTTTTCCCTCAAGCTGTTTTCTGTTTCAGCTTCTTTTTTTTCCTTTTCGTGCAGATAAAAAAATATTCATCAAAAGGATCACTTGTAGATCATACATATGTCTGCATCCCAAATTGTAAATTGTGCGATAACACTTTGAAACGAAATAAAGAAATTAATTGAAAAAGAAAATTTTAGAGTCTTGGTTTCAAAATTATTGTTTTCCTTTCGGAATTCCTGAAGCTACGGTAGGCTAAGCGTGTCATTTTAGTACTCTGTCTAGATTTTTGTCCAAAAAGCTTTTGCTGTGTCATAGTGACATTCATATACAACCTGTTGACAGGTTTTCTGGCATCAATTTAAAAAACTATATTTCAATTGTATGTCCCGAAAAATGTTAGACTTTTAAAAGCATTCGCTGGAAGATATATCACTCAAAGATAGATGTTCTCTGAAGTCAAACATCCAAACACCGCGACCGCTCCTCTCTTTCACATCACACGCTGCCGTAGGTTGGATGCTACACGCAAAATTTAAATCTGCCGATAAGCTCGACATGTGATTTCATATTCTTAATCAGCTATTCCCCGCTGATTCAATGGAGGATGTTTTACATGTGACACACCGACGGCGAAGACAAAAAAAAAAAAAATACCAAAGAAGAACAATTTGCCACCGCTTCTTAAGTGCGTCCGTACACCATCATCCCGAAGGAGAGAGAGCGCGCACATCTCTTTGACGGTATCATGCCGCCTCACGTCGACATTTCATGTTGGTCGATTAATTAACAGAAACCCATGAAGGAACTAAAAACAACGACGACCCTCCCCGGGGTTTTAGCGTCCGTCGCATCGTCAGCCGACGGTCGCATCGGGCTAACCAGTTTTCCCGGCGCGCGGATACAACGCCGCCAAGTCTCGCAAAGCCTGCAACGCAATGCGGCCATGATGTCGTCCCAGCACCGACCACGGCGTCGAAGCATCCTCGGCTCTCTCTCTTATAAATATTCAATTTTAATGGAACTCCTCGAATAAATTCGAAGTAAATTAATGATTTTCCAAAAGGGACACATGTTCCCGGGCATTCCCAGTCGCGCGTTTCGCTTTGATCTGCGGATCGAAGGAAGCCGCTCCGGCTGATAATCGAATAACACTAATTTCGTGTTGGATATCCTCGACGTGTTCTCTTATCGCGCCTGACGCTAGGCGTATAAATCAATCACTTCCACGGCTGCGGTTGTGTGCATTGTTTGTTGGTGTTTCCTTTTTTTTTGGGTTGAAGATGTACAGCGCACCTTTTGAACAAAATGGCCGACAACTTTTGCTTTTTTCTGTGTTTTTTTGTCATCTTGGTATCTCCGCCATTGCGGTTGCCATAGAGTCTCTCAAATTGTGGGGAAAAGTTAATAAAGTTAAGTCTTCCGTTAAATAACAGAATCATCATTCGAAAAAATAATGAGTTCACGACAGTCCGAAGGACAATAAAGGATCAGCGGAGATACGAGTACTGTGATTTTTTATTCATGCCGTCGTTAAACTAATACACCGACGACGACGACGAGGATGACGGCGTTAGCGTCAGCAGAAGGACAATTGGATTGATGTCGAGGGGGGTGTTGATGGGGGAGCGGGCGAAGTGTCGGCGGAGAGAAGAAAATAATTCATCACGGGCTTAATGTAAATTTGTGACAATACAAAAAAGTAACTGGATTTTTAACACCATCCGCTGTCGTCGCAAAGGGGTGGTGGTGGGTGTGTCGACCAACTGGATGGATGGCTGTGTGGCTGTTCGGTGATAGCCAGGCTGCCTCAACGGACCACTGTTGGGGAGTGTAAGTAAGCGTGTAAGTGCAGTCTGGAAAAAATTTACATACAAATTGTATTCTGCGGTGGATTATGTTTTGATATGAACTGGACATAACGAAATTAATTCCGAAAAAAGGACCACTACATCAATCCTGCAGGATTTTCATCCACTTTTTTTTTTGTTTTTGTTTGGAGGAGGAGTTGCGATGAAGTTTCAAATTGCATAGTCACTCATGGGAGCCAGTCGGTGGGCGGCAAGTTGTGCAGGGATTCGATTAAACCGAAGAATTCGTTAAAGCTTCGTGGTGCGTGTGATGCGCGGAAAATTGATTTGAAATTTCAACATTTTTTAGTTCTAAAGTCTAAGACAGGCGTGCTTCAGAGTATGAAGGTTTTAAAATTCCTTATCGATGCCGACTGTAAGGAGTCAGACTATTGAGCCGCTCAGTGAATAGATCGATTAGCTCCACTTTTTGAAAAAAATTAGATTCAAGTGTCAAGGCATTTGGTATAAGACTTTCTATATTCAGAACTGAATTTTCCGAATAAAAAATATTATCACAATTAATCGACATCAATTTGAATAGAACGTAGTTTCAGAGGCGAATGTAAATTATTTGTTAAATTTATTTTATTTTATTGAGTCAGTCGATCTGTGCTCTGAACAGCTCAATTGTATTTATTTCGTTTCTAAGCCATGGCTATGGCATTAAGTCGTTCAAACTAATTAAGAAGAATTAATATTAGGTTGTCAAATATCTCCCTTCCGCCTTTTTGTCTTTCGAATTTTCCGGCTATGTACAAAGCGCTACAGAGCTAAATTTTTGTAACATCCTGTCACCTCTTATTCATGACAGAAGAATTTGGATTCAAATGCGAAATTTACTAATTGAGTTAATTTAAGGCTTGCTGCTTCGTTCAGCGACGTGATATAGTAGCTTCCCAACGCTTTGTATCTAGTCCTTGCTAGGGCAGGGCAAGTGCAAAGCACATGCTAACCGACGTGTTTCGTTAGCCGATCAGCGCCACAAATTCTGTAGGTATTCGATGAGGCCAGATCAAGTTTAAGGGCATTATATCCAAGTGTTGGGAATTTTTGAAAAAATGTGTTTTTATTTTTAAGCATGAATGTTAAGCGAATGTTATGCACACTTTGTACCTAACATTATACCATTCAATCCTATGATCTATTCGATGCGGTGATATTCCAATAAATCGAACATGTAATATTTGTACGATCATCGAGTCTTTTCTAAATTAATCTCACGACACCGAAATCTGAGTTTTCTTTCTTTCGCCCAACACCCCTCCTACACCCGACCCGTATAAACACCTACCAAAAGGTTGCAGAACATGAATTTTTTCCCAATTCGATAATTGCTACTTTTTAAGTTGATTTTTTAGTTAAAAAAAAAAATAATTAAAAAAAGAATAAGTGACAGCCACAAAACGGTTTCAAACAGCCTTTAAAGTTAATTCTGTCCTACCCCGGTTGTATTCCGGATAAAAGATTTTGGATATCCGACAGGCAGTGGCCTGGTTCCATCTAATATAAGCTCTTTGTAGAGTTTGGCGTCAAAGTCACTAAAAAAAGTGTTTTATTGGAGTCGCGGTGCACGCGAACTCAGAAGGATTAGACACTTCGTCCCTAGCTAGCGCATCGGCTATTTCAATACCCTTAATTCCTTGATGTCCCGGTAACCGAGAAATGGTTTGAGAGCTGCTGTGATGCTTTAAAGCAATTGCAAAACGTTCTAGATTTCATTGTTCTATTAGCCAGCGACTTCAGCGCTGCCTGACTACCCACAAAGATGTTGGCCTTTGTGCCTCTTGTAGAAATATTAGAGTTTTTTGAATGGCTAACACTTTAGCCTGAAATATACTGCCAATGTTTGGAAGGTTTTACCTTTTATACCGATTGCGAGTCGCGTCAAAGATTCCTGCGCCTTCATTCTCAGCTTGTTTCGAGCCATCTGTGTAGACATTAATGCATTAGGACGCCATCCGTTCCACTGGTTCCTTTCTGAAATAATCATGGAAAAATCCCGATCAAAAAAGGTCGTAGGCTTTAGGTAATCGGTATTGATATTACCAATATTTAAAACGTTACCGTACCCAAATAGTTTGAGCCTGAGGGCCAACTTGTAGCCGACAGTTTTAGCAAAAAAATGCATTGGCAAAAGATTCAGAATCACATTAAGTGACGAGGCTGCTATTGTTTTTAGTTCCTATGCACATCTGACGTTGTAGCCTTTCCAAGTGCAAAAGAGTCGATTTATTTTTCAGAGCGGCCCACCATACCACCACTCCATCTTACTATGGAAGTCTAGATCCAGTGGGTCAGTTTAGGTTGTAGACTCGACTTTGATCCGAATATTCTTTTGCATATGTAGAAGGCGATTTGTGTCTTTTGAATGCGTACTTAAACATTGAACTTTCTATCGAATATGACGTCAATTAATTTGGCATGGTTCGACGCTCACAATACTGAAGCATCCGGAAGTTCCGGAACTCTATGCTTCCTGTTCTGTTTCCTCGCATTAACATTAAGGCCTCACTTTTGTGTGACTACATTTCGTTCTTCGAGGACAATTTAGATTGTGATGGCTTTTGGACTAAGATTAAACTTCGCAGAGAATACCAAATATTTTAAAAATATTCATTCAACAATAATCAAGTAAGTATCAAGTAAATGGATACGAAAAACAAAAAATAAAATACCAAGCCTGAGTACTCTTAGACATTTGAATTACCTCCCTTTGGCAAAAATTGTACCCTTCAAGAAAAAGCGAGATCGTGAGGGCACAATATGCATTTTAGTGAAAGGATAATTTTAGACAAAAGGATTGCTCGAAAAACTGGTTCGAAACCGAGACATTACCAATTTAACCTCCTCTTGTAAAAAAAATCCAATTCGTCGGCCAAACTCAACAGTGAAGTACCCAAGTTACCAGCTGTAATTTGAGGTGTTGGCGTGGAGTTGTTCGAGATAAAAACTTGGTCCCAGTCCCTAATAAGACAAACATACATTTGCTCACGCAGCACGCAGCAAGCAAATTAACTCTAAGAAAAGCTTCTTAACTCCGGCAGGAGTGCGTTAACGGAAAAAAGAAAACATTGGCAGTTCGTCTTTACCGTGTTTCTCTGACGCCAAAGCAACACGATAGCTGCAGTGTAAACTCTGTAAAAATGGCGTCATAAGAACGTGTAGTCCTTAACACCCTTAGCACTCACCACCAACCACCCCCGGCATTCTAATTTACATGCCGTCAACTAGTCGGACGACACATTTAAGCTTAGAATCAATAATATCATTTCCACAGCCAGACCACGACCAGTCAAATCCCATTACGCGCATTACGCATTACGCACTCGCATTTCCATGCTCACATGTAAGTCTCACGCCACATTCGGCGACACCTCGGCACATTCAATTAGGATTCAGTTCAGTTCCTAATTCCGCAGATCCATTTTTCCCCAGACGTTCATCTTCAGTGGGCAACGCGAAGCCAATTATGCCGCATGCACGCCTAACACCTCTGCGACGCATATCCATCTGAACGCGTTTCACTTCCTCCTGATCTCGGCATCGGCAACAAACCAGCAGCGCAGCACCGTCTACACGAGTTCTGCACACTGTCCAGTGGAGCGTAATTAACGTCAGATAACATCATGCGAGCTACTCAACATGCACATAGGTGTCAGCTTCTGGAGCTGGAGTTGCGAGCTGGAGCTCTGTGGAAGGTGCAAGGCAAAAGGTGTGTTCAAGACCATTGTGCACCGCTATCGAGTTGTGCCATGGAGCAGACATCAAATGCGGTTCGATTCAGCCAGGCCAAGCCGAGCGTGAACCGAAGGCGTGGCAAGACACCGTGCCGCGTGTCCACCCCAACGACCGGCTAACCCAGCAATTAACGCGATTACGTCGGCCATTAATTTTACATAATTCACGAGAGACGAAAGTGCGCTTTTGGCCGGCTGATTAGGAGACCGGCCTAACGGTGCACCAAGCCATCCATCCTGTTGAACGACTTGTTCCACCGCCGCGCTGGCCGTCAAGACTCAAGTCATATTCCGCATCGTTATTTATGCCAAGCCAATGCGGCGTACAGCCCCCGAACAACAGAAATACACACACGTGAAACAACGAACGTAGGAAAGGGAGGCAAAAATTAATAATGGCCGCCTCTGTCGCCGTCGTCGTAGTCGCTGGCGTCGCCGTTGTCGTCGTCGTCGTCGGTGGACGTCAGGGAACAATGGCGAAATTGATTGACAAGTTGTGGCGCCCTCAGAGCAATTTAATGCGATGTTGTTCCCTCTTGCTTGGCTTTTGTTTCTGCGGTTGTGAGACTCACCATAATGATGCGGTTGCTGGCAGTCTCTTCGATTACCATCGGATAGGTGGATAAATGGAACGCTGGCTGGAGAAGGCGCAAAAACTGGATGCACACATGTGTGTGTGTGTCCCGACCCGTCCTGGCGTCGGCTTGTGGCCCGATTGAAACTCAAACATGGCGCTACGGGTACAATGGTCCATTGTGAGGACACAATCTGCAACAGCCATCGATCGATCGGTGCACGAAACGAAACGTTTAAGTGGAGAGATGAGGCTGGCCGCGGTCGCGGCCGCGTCCTCCGCTGAAGCTGCCACAGTATTCCGGCATCGCCCTTTACCCGGGTTTTTAATGATCGTCAAGAAAGGAGGTACCTCGTGAAAATGCCGGCTCTCAGACAAATACCAAGGCACGCAAACAGGAGCAAATGGCAGATGAAGAGTTATTTGTCGGATCCAAGCAAAGGAAACCCGATGAGGGATGTAGTCGTACATATTAATGCAGGCGGCAGTAAATGGTTGGCTTTAAATGGTCTAACCAATTGCATCGTTATCGGTTGTAAGAGGCCTTTGGAATTCACCAATAGAAAGGAGATTGCTTGTCAGCGGGAGGTCGCCGTCGAATTTGGTCTTTACAAGCTCGGTGAGGATTTTTTGGATGCACAGTGATTTCTGGGAAAGATTCCCTGTAAATTTCTAGAAAACCCTGTCTCTCAGCGCATGTATTTTGACTTCTTATAGTCAACTAAAATGTCCTGATGAATCTTGTTATCTAATTTGTCGCTAATTGTGTTTTTCCTTCTTTACTGTGACTAATTCTGTCTCAAAAGTTCCGGTAAATTTCCAGAACTTGGTGCTGGGACTTTTTTGAGAAAAGAGCGATAGAAACTCTCGACGGAGTTGGCGCTATTTAATAGAATAAATAGACAGCATTTATTATAAAAAAGAAAATAATGTATTGTAAGCAATAGTTTTAAGCAAATAGTTTAAATATATAATACTTTGGCGACAACAACGAGCGAAAATGGGCGCTCGGAGTGAACAAAGCCCCCAACGCCACGGGTGGATTAAAATCCACCTGTGCCACCTAAAGTAATACCAATAACACTAAAGGACATTGGTCCTCTCTTGTATTTTACCTTTCCCTATTCTGTACTACAAATTAATCATTGTTACAAAGATAGAAATTAATAAAAATGGGATATTAAAAAAAAGAAAAAAAATGCCTGCTACTGTAACGACCATGCCGAGTTTGGAAATTCAAGTGCAAATTACCAAACTATAATTCCAAATTATAACGCACCGAGTTGTAATTTCAATTTACTACAATAATACCACACAAAAGTCTTAAGATCCATCATTACATAACATGACTATCGTCTGACGATATGGTTTGAACGATAACTGTGCTCCTTCAAGTAAATGTCAGTTGTGGGGAGGAAATGAAATGCTTAGAAATAGATGTTAATTTAACTAATTCAAGCTTATAAGTTATTTTGATATGAACTAGAGTTCGATATACCTTTTTCGCACTCATTACCTACAATTTTTATTCGTTCTTGGACTTAAAAATACGAAAGGATAATGAAGGATGACAAGTAGCTTTTATTTTGACATAAGGAACGTAGCATTTAATAGCGCAAATTGTGACGATAGACGAGACGATAGTGATAGTGTTACGTGAAGCAAACTTTTGACGATAGCGTTTACGACAGTCGTCTGGACGATGATCGTCTGAAAAGCTACGTGATGAGAGCCCAGAATTTGGTAAAATGAATTGCAAATTATAGTTATACATGTATCAGAGTTGCAAAAATTGTAGTCTTTTTAGTACTGCAGTTAATTGAATAAAAAGACTAATTTTCTAAAGTGCTTTAACTGAAACAGAGCAATCAGATGTCAGTACTAATTTGTTAACTAGCAGTCAATGAAAACAGTCAATTGACCTAAAGTTAATTAAGTGCAGTACTTTTTAACTACTTTCAATACTTCAGTCAATCGAAACTCTTGAATACTGGAGTGAGTTGTACATTAGTCAGCAAGTCTTTTAACTGCAGTCAATTGACTGTAAGTCTTTTAACTTATCTTAAGTCTTTTGAGGCTTTAAAGCTAAGTTTAGTTGAGAAGGATGCTGGTCTTTTGGACGTGTGGTTTAGTAATTGATTCGTACTTCTTTAAAAACGGTTGAAGGACAACATTCATCGCGACTACAGGCAGTTGAAAAAATGTTGGGAAAAATCATCGATAATTAGACCTCCATATTAGACCACGTCTGAATCAGCCGTGTTGATCATATGCCAGAAATCATGCTTAAGCTATAATTCCAGAAGATTGTCTTTCGAATAAAGTAAATTTTATGTCAATTTAAAAAAAAAAACATCTTTGTTTTATGGCATTTCATAGTTCTATACTTCTAAAAAAAACACCCTATCCTTACAGTCAGACTCAAAAGAAAGTATACGACTCTTAAAATAGTGCTACGATTTTGGAAGTTTTTTTTTTTAACTTCGCTTTGTTTCGCTAAAGAAACAGAAAACGAAGTGTTAAAAATGTATTATTGTAACAAACATATGCCGTCATCATTATTTACCACCTAATTCACTTGGGGATCAACATCAGTGGCGTGACAGCCCACGAAGGGCCACAGCCTAACTTTTTCGCGCCTCCACTATGTCGTGCGCGTTATAATTTTTTGACACATGTGAAGAGGACCTTCAGTCTTATTGCCGTGAAAATATTGTGGTCTTTTTTTACTCCGAGCTGGATTCGAACCCGGGTACTCTCGCTTAACAGTCCGACGCATTGACCGACTAAGCCACGGCGTATACAATTCACTGGGGCAGATTAGGGTTAAGTTAAGTAAGAAACGAATTTCTTTGATGTCCCGACTTGATTTATTTCACTTCAACATCGATCCGCACTAATTGAGAAAACTTTTACATAAACTTATTTTCGGAATGGTGGGGCAGAGTGGAAAGTAGGCAGAAACGTGTCAAGGAATGCGGCCTTTTGAATCACGTGGATAAACTTAATTCTGAATTCTTTTACTTTCAAGCAGACAAACACAACTTTTATGGATCTCATAAAAATTATCATCGCGCGAAGATTTTGCAGGTGGCAGTGTTTTTCGAGAACATAAAAGTACACGCTCTGCTTTGAGAAAAAGAACCCCTCCACACGTTCGTAATAAAATAATTTATAATGTTTTCCATCGTTAATGTGTGTGAAATGAAATCAAATCACCAAAGTTGACGGAAGCACACACCCACCACCGGCCTCGACCCGGAAAGGGTTAGAAATTGTTCTTTCATTGCATTGTTAAGTCAGATTCGTGTACCTAAGTGAACTACGCCAAACCCGTCCACCCGAACGGCACTAAATCTTGTACTTTAAGTAACATTCTTGTATTTACCCACTCCCGAATGGCCACGAAACCGCCCTTAAATTAAAATGGCCATTATAAGCAAACGCTTTTTACCGAGAACGCATTTTTCCCTCGTTCTTTCGTCCTTTTTTTTGTCCTTAATTTGACAATAAATTTTTATTTTCTTCTGCTTTTGCTTTCTTAACCCTTAATGGGCTGTATTTTGGCGGTTTGGCTATTTCCGGTATTGCACTGTTGCCGTCGACGGGGTAAGGCGATAAGGGGGCGAGGCCATTCGTTGTGGTCGCCACAACTCGCCCGTTTACTCACGCATTTGGCGATGCAGCCCCAGCTTAAGGCCGCAAATTGAAAAGTCGTTGGACGTTGTACCGAGATTCGTTTGTTCGTTCGTTTGTTGGTTCCATTTCCATTTCCTTGGAAAGGATTCTTTTTCTGTGTTTGGCGTTTCGTGGGGCGACATGTAAATAATTAATGGAAAGGTATGGTTTTAATTTATTGGACATTTGGGAAATTAAAAACATGGTCAGTTGGCTTAATGTCTCCATTTCGGATTTTAGAGAATTTATTTTTATATGCGATCGTGTGCAAGTGACACTCTCAAGAAGGCAACCAAAACAAGTTTAAGTTGTAAAAGTTTTGTTTTGTTTTTTTTGCTCCTTTTGTGGCATTGAAAACGTGTTCTGGTGGAATATATGAATGCTCGGGACTTCTTGGGTGGGTTTCGAAGAAAGTTGTTGGTTGCTGTAGTAATTGGCAGCATTGTTGGCATTCACTCAATCAAAATCAACACACGATGGTCATTAATCGTTGGGGTCCGGTTTCCAGTAATTAATTGAAATCAACACGATGCGGTTAAGTGGCGCCTGTCGACCGGTGGGCTTTCTTCTTATGTGTGGCATAAAATGTTTTTTTGCATACGTGAAATTAAAGGTATATCAACAAGTTCACTAATTCAAGGATGTTTCGATGAAAGCGAAATTATGCAGGTCTCGTTATCATTTCACATCTTCTTTTTTTTAATGCCTATTTCGAAGTTGGTGCTCTAAATTGTGATTTCAGACGCTTCGAGTTTGGGAAAAACATTTACCCTCTGTCACTGGCTTAGTACTATAAATGGGAAAACTTTTTTGGTCGTTGTTTTTCCTAATTTTTGTTATTACACTTAGGCCCGATGCACACAATCGTTTTTCAACGCTCAGTCCCCCTGTGGTGCCGCCATATTTATCACATTTCCTTAAATTTTTCAATTTGATTAATAATTAAACAATTCTACATAGAATTGTTTTGAAATCGGCGTCAAAATGACGCTTGTGTGCACCGAGGCTCGTAGTAAGAACATAAAACGAGAATTCAATTTTATTGTAGTTAATGGTACAGTTTTTTTTTTAGGAGTTAAAACTGTGGAATGGAATAAAAACAAGATGATTTTTTTAAATTGGCATATAATCTACTTTATTCGAAAGATAATCATATGGCACTTTAATTGAAATCTAATTTGTGGCATATGACCGCCACGGCTGGCTCAGGCGTGGTCTAATCTGGGGTTCCAATTTTTTTTTTTATAGAAATATACGATCAGTTACGAAGTAAGTACACACCAAGAAGTGTGCTTTACAGCGCAAGCTGTGTACCTAACTTTCTGACTGACTGTGACAATCGCTGCTGTCTGGTAGATTCGGCAGTAGATTCGTGAAAATTAGAACACATCAACCAGAAGTTAATATTGAAAAAAAATGTTTTATCGTGGATCAAGAGCTGAAAACCATTCAAAACTTATTTCTTGAGTCACGTTTACAATTTGCTTGCTTCTTTTCGAAAAGAGCAGAATAAATTGTCCAATTGCAGGTTCCTTTCCGACCAACAGAACATTTTCTCAGTGCATGTTTTCTGGTGAGAATGTGTTCAATGAAAAAGGATTCAGTTTTCTTTTATTTTTTATTTTTTGATGGTCTTTTTGTAGCATTCTTTAACTACACTCATTTATTTGTATTTTTTTTTATAAAAGCACTTAAAATGCAGGGTTATGGAAATGCCAGACAATCGACTCCCAAAGATAGTGGCACTTCAAACAATTAGAAGAAAAGAGGCATGGTGCGAAGACTGAATTCAGCACGTAGTTATAGAGTAGTGCTGAACGCAGAGCATAGGAACTGGAAAAATTCCTCATACCAGCTGATTGAAAAAGTTGACAGACAGGTCAGAATAAAGTTCGTTAAGGAAGCGGCTAAATCACTGCATTGTAGTACGTACAGCAGATTAAATCACAACTTCAAGGCTAGAAACTATTTTAAAAATACGCAGAGAGTATAGGAAATTGCTACAATGTTCAACCTTCGGAGAGAACTTTTAAGTTTAAATTTCGTTCCCCATAGGGAGGATCTTCCTATGCTTTGCAGCCTGTATAGTGTCAATGAGAGAGAGGATACCTTGCATTTCCGTGGGAGGTATCTTATTTTAAAAGAAATAAGAAGAAGTGTTTTTGAATTGGACTATCTATCGGAGACTGAAATTATATCACTTCTCAACGAAATGGATGCCAAGAAGATATTTCAATACTGCAAAACTGCATAAAGATATAGGGAAAATATATTAAGAGAAGCCTTTTAAACTAATTAAAATAATAGAAGTATTTATTATTAAGTTGCAATATTTCTTTACTTTAAGTGCTATAGTGAATGAATTGAAAAATCTAATCTAATCAATTTGTGTATTTTTTAATTATTTACTTTTACTTAAGAATCGTTTTCGGAAGTATTAGAAATTCGGACAAAAAATTTACGTTTTCGCTCGTAGGACGCTTTCAAAATGCTCACAGGCACTTCTTAGTTCAAAGTTGACCGAAAAGAGCAGATCTTTTCATTCTAAAAACAAACAACCCTAGCTGGGACAAATGGGGAATAAGAGGCAATCACAACACAATACAAAAATGAACGTATTTTTTAAACATTGCGTGCAAGAGATTCTTAAGGATCCCACTTTAACGTCTAATCGATTCAAAAGAATTTTTCTTTGGATGTTGATTCCAGAACGATTAGCCGACAATCATGCGAGTATTTACACTAAAAACTTGGCCATAAGTCCGATATGTAAAGTATCAATGCAATAGCTGAATAACAGTTCTATTTTAAAACATCACACCCCACACATGTAATCTGAAAACTAATTTGATTATAACAATAATGCGAATTTAATAATAACAAATGGAACGCAGTTCTGACGAAGAAAATGATGAGACAGACTTCAATGCTGAATTAACTTTAGTTTTAAGTACAGTTTTTTTTAATTTTTCTTTTAAACAATGAACAATTTATTTATCCATATCTGAATGAAAAAATTCACAAAATAATTTGGCCAGGTTTTAGTGTAGTGTTCAACACAATGGGCCAACAAATGGCCTACGTGAGCCTGCGTTTTAGCGCAAGCAGTCACAAATACCTAAGACCTAAGACCTAGTGTAGTGTCTGACGTTTTTTTGAAAAATTGCAATAAAAAGACAAATAGAAAGTTACAGAAAAGGCTAAAAACGTTTGTAAAGAAATTAATTTGAACTTTGTACTGCATTTCTTTATCTGCCATTAATTAAAGATACTTCGATGAGACTTCGCTATAAATGATCCGCCACAGACTGTCAACATTGTGTTCGAGATTTCGGCGTCAAAGGACATGTCGTATGTATACTTCATGATCTAAGTTAAGTTAAGCATTTTTCAATCGACCTGAGTGCTGTTTTTCGGACGAAAAAGGTACGCAAAATGTTTGATGTGCAAACTTGGCCCTACCTCCGACAACCTCGTGGTGTTGATTCGAGTCAAAGAAGGATCGGTTGAAGTAGAGAGGGGACGAAGTTGGCTTAGTCGTTTAATGGTGGCAGAGTGGAGCATTGTATGGCTAGCCCGTGATACGGAAGCCTGATGATCAAAAAGATGGACAATCAGTGAAGTACTCTGGGAGGTATTCAGTGAAGTACTCAGGGAGAGGTCAACTGCCACTTGACACCGTTTGTGCAGCAAAAAGTATCTTTGAATAGATTCACACATTAAAATGACACAAAGTGCATTCATAATTCATTAGAGCGAAAATGAAAATATCTTCGGTCATGTTTCGTCTTCTGACATTCAAAGGATAAAAATTTCGAATTGAGTACTGCAAACATAGCTGGGCTCAATTTCACAGTCCACAGAATCATTTCTCAACAAAAACACGATTAGAGACATTCGTCCGTCTATAAGACGTTTGTTCTGCATTGTCTCTGTCGTCTTTGAAACAAAAACTCCCTCTGTTCCTGACTCCACAATCGTTCTTGGTATCCAAACATTTATTAGCCATCTCACAGATACAGTATCGTGCTTTGATTATCGTCATCGTGTCGAAGCTCACACACGAGCCCCACAAGCGTTTTTATTATTCCGCACATTTATGAGTTTTTCCAGCCGCAGCCCTTCTGACGAGTTCTTTGTCCTGATGTGGCGACTGCTGCGAGTGTTTGGACTGTTGAAATCCATAAAAACGATAAATTGTCACAACTACAGAGCCAATCGAGCCACACAGGCGGCACGGCACACCCATGTTAACCTAATTAATTGGCCATCTGCCTTCGAAGATTCCCGATACCAACAATCAATTAACGCCCTTCCTAAAACTCAAAAGCAGCCCACCCCTCCCTCCGCCGGTGCATTGGTCGCATCGCATGTTCTGCCACACGATGAGGTGCAACATTAGGTACCAATTTTTATCTAACGCCACATTCGATGACAGACATATGAGCAGGGCACGAGATAGGGACACCAACACCAGAGCCTCCTTCTCCCTGACGTTCGACTAAGTGGCGTAATAAGCGTGCATTATTCCTAAATACTATCGCACATGTATGCGTCGCTCGATGTAGGTGCTGATGGAAATGATGGCCGCCGCCGCCGGCACTAGGTGTAGGAGAGGATGATCCTTATCGGATTTCGTGTTCATATCTCTCCCTCATGAGACGGAGACGGAGTCCAACATCCATCCGTTTCTTAATGACACGAGACCCCGTCGTCGTCGCATGGCTCTGCCTAGTCTGTTGACACCTTGGTGCTCTCGTTTTTCTCCTTTTCTGTTCTTTTTTTTGGCTTTCTTTGGTCTGTTTCGCTATTGTCAGCTCCTTCGGCTGAGGATAATCATTAGAGAAGAACATCGAACATCGGTGTGAGCACGAGGCCGGAACAGTGAAGTCAACTATGGGGAATGACTTTTGGCGACGATTTTGACAAGTATACATACATATATACGAAGGATGATTTCCGCTGATTTTTTGGTAGAAAATCAGAAATTCAACAAAAACAAAAAGAGCAAGACAAGAGACTCTGCCGAATATCCTTCGCGTGACTCTTGTGAAAAATGTTGTCGTTTCTTTTTTTTTTTGGCGATTTGCGATTCGAGTTGACAAAATTTAACGAGATCCTTTTTTTCAAACAAAAAAAAAAGAGGGAGGTGTGAACCTTGGGGTATTAATTAACGCATGTGGGAATGGGAAGAGAGGCGATGAACAACTTCGGGGTGACAAAAAAGGTAAGAAAAAATGCCCTGGTGTTGGTGCTGAAGTTATGAGATATCTATTTTTAATTTAAGCAATTGCAGCTGTACGTAGCTCTAAGAGTGTTCACTTTAAAAGAATAGACCCCATTTCCAATTCGCAGTTTCTCAATCATCAAGCCACGTCTCAAAAGACAAAGCCCCTGTGTAAACTTCTTCAAAAGCAACCGTCTTTAACAATCGATTCAAACTTAATTCTTCACGTTATGACATTTTCTTTAATTTTTTTTTTTGAGTGAAAAGAATTTTAATAGAAAATTTAACTGAATTCCTTGTGAGTTTAATGGAGTACGTGCAAACGACTTGTACGCGCATCACCAGTCAACATTAATTTCCCCTCGATTTTTCCTCCTCCGCCTTTAGTGGCGGTAGACATGTTAAAAAAAAAATGTTCCTTCTGTCGGATTTAGATTTCTGGTGGTAATGTGATAATTATGCTAATTTTCATTTGGACAACGGCTGTCTCGAGTGTTTTTAATATCCTCCGAGTGTGCCATGCGCTCTGTGAATGAGTTGTAGTGTGTATGTAACCTTTTTGGCTTCGGCTGGGAAATTGTATTAATTGAATTCGGCCCCCTTTTTTTGTCAGAGTTTGCAAAAGCGTTATCTGCAACAGATAAACGTGAGTCTAATGCACCTTGATTGATGCATCTAATTTGGGATTATTTTTATGAAGTCTATGTGGGAAGGAGGATTCTCTAAGATTAGCTCAGCCAAGTTTAGCCGGAACCAGTCAAACCTCAAAAAGAATCTGGCCGGCTGGTGATGCATTATACTCATGTTTTTCTAAAACTATGGAGAAGGGTGAGTTGAGATACTGTTAGCATCGTTTAAGTGTAATAATTTCTTCTTTAAAAACAAGGAGGATCAATGCCTTATTAGTTTTTATCATCTGAAATATCGAAAATTTCTACATTCAGCCTTTACATCTTTTTCAAAAGTGCTTTCTTTTTGTCGCAGCAGTTATGGCGCTTACACTACATATTGAATCATCTTATTTTGTTTTTATGCTCTAACTTGTATTTCATTGCTATTTTCAGAAGTTTATTAAATGATTAATACGCAAAGTGAAGCGTAAGTTTAAGTAAAAAAATACGAAAAAAGGTCTCATCTTTTTGTCGCGTATTGTAGGTCTAGCTCCAGTAGCGCCAGCTGGCGTAGAAGTTGAAGTGTAACTTTAAGTGTACGACTCCTGAGTATTCTAAGTGTTGTGGGCATATTCTTTTAGGTATAAGTATCTTATGTAGAAAACAAGCCAGTTTTAAATCCATGCTTTTAAGTTCTTTTTAACTCGTTAATGGAAGGTTTTATCGTTGTTTCCTCCCAAATCTCTTGTTAACTTCTTTTAAAAATGTAAGATAATGCCTCTAAGGAAAGGTGTGTAAATTATAAAATATAGAATCTCTGTATAAATGTAAATTATGTGACAATCACTTTGTTAATTTATGACGAAATAAAGAAAAATGTTAAAATGTTAAATTCTTTTTAAATTCGAAATGATCCTTCTGGATGACTAATCCATCTTTAGCAGATCACTGCAAAACTAGTTTCCGTTCTAGGAAAACAAACAAACATTGTGATTTGATAAAAAATACTCTGAAAGCTCAGATAGAAACTTTTTGTATGTCGTCTGCATAACCTTTTTCAATAAAAAGCAATCGAAAACCCGAAAGCTTAAATTTAGTGACTTCTTATATTTTTTGAAAACTTCTTGAAATTATGTGCAAATAAAATTGCTGAGCAATCGTTTTTTTTCTTTTATTGACCGAATGTCTCTTTAAAGAGGTTCACGAAGATGGTAACTTAACAATTTCACATGTTCCAACATGATATGGGCCAAGGTATCTACAGTCAGAAGAAATCGAAACCAATTAACATCGAAAGAACAGAATCCTTACTCGGGCCACAAAATAAAAATCGTTGAGAACTAACTGAAACATATTTTCCAATGAGGATAGGTGTAACCATTTTGGTTTTTTATAAAGTCGCACTAAAACTTTTTTGTAAAGGGTGGGCCATCTAGTAGTTTCTTTTAAGATCATAGGTTATTTTGACACTGATTGCTTGAAATTTTGACAGAAAGTAACACTTAACACTGAATCATCATCATTAGTGGCGTAACAGCCTACGAAGGGCCAGAGCCCAGTTTTTCGCGCCTCCACTGCGTTGTGCGCGTTATAATTTTGACACATATATGTATGTAGGGGACCCACAGTTTATTGGCGGTTCCGATCGGCGAATTGCGAAAGTTTTAAATAACAGAAGTACTCCAGGAGGATTTTTTGTTTGTGGTGTTCTTTCCCCGGGTTGGATTCGAACCCAGGTACTCTCGCTTAACAGTCCGACGCACTAACCGACTAATCCACGGCGCCAGCCTTAACACTGAATATCCTTAGAAAATATTAAAAATGTATTTCCAAAGTTAGTGCTGTGTTGGCCAAACAGAGCGTTCTTTGAAAAGAAGTTTAGGCTGAATGACATACAGATGGTTCTCATCGTCGGCGTCGTACGGTGCTCACGGAAGAGATCGTGCTTTTTTTACCTAAGAGTCCTAAACTAAGAACATCAAACCAGTATCGATCTCAACAGCTCAACATTTCACGCACTGCAAAATTGGACTGACAGAACCAAGAGACCAGCCAATGCAGCTACACGAACGGAAAATTTGTTCCTACTAATGAGCTATAATGCTTGAAAAGACTTTAATTTTGCACATTTTATTGCATTTTTTGAAAGAAACTTGTATCTGGCCTGCCTGTGACCAAGCTTTAAATGTTTATCGAGACAAAGCTTAAGATAAAAAAAATCGAATAATTCTATCAAAATATAATCGATAATGGCAAAGTTTAATCTCAACTTTTTCGCCATTTTTCTTAGTCTTACTGCAAATTTGCAACATGCATTGTAAGATTTTTTTTAACGATTTTATAAGTACCTTTTTGGTTTGCTTAATGTTCCACAATCAATCATGTACACAAATTTGGTATAAATAAATATTGAGTTCCATTGTGATTTTTATGCATTGTGGTGGAATTTTAATTAATTCTTCAATCGAGAACAATAATGTTTTAGAACCTTCAAACTTTTGATTAGATTGGCAGATTGGCAATGGTATGTAGCAATTCGAACTACAAATCAAGTTGTGAAAGAATATGTAACTTCTTACTGAAAAGTAGCCAATTACTTAAAACCCAAAACTTAAAGCCTATCAAAAACTTAGTCGATTTGACGTGTATTCACAGGCAAGGAAATGTGAAAGAAATGCTTGCAAAAGTCAGTAGAAAAAAGTGAGGAAATGAAGCATTTGCTTGGTAATTTTGTTTACTACTCTCGTCCTCCTGTATTTTCTGTGTAAAGTGCTTTAGCTTTGCAACGGACGATGTTGCTGAAGCGGTCAAAATGCGTTTTCAAACTTCTTTCAATCCCCAACTGCTTCCAAATTGATCTTTCTTAATGACGCGTAATTTTCTCGAATTTGCTTTCCAAATTAATGATCACGTAACCCCTCCAAAGATCAAACTGCGAAACCGAATCGAATTGTGGCAGAAGTTTAAGACCATGTCCGCGCCATTTTTCCCAAATCGATACAAAACGAGCGTGGGCGTAGGCGATCTCCCTCCGGGGCATTGCGCAAACACCAAAGCACCGTCGGCGACTATCAACAAACCTCTTTTTGAGACTCCACCGACACGACGACAATGAAAATATTCCATAACGAGCTCAGATGGAGCTCAGGCTTCAGATTCAAATTTAGTAGTTGATGCTTTTGTGGTCGCGTCAAGAGCGCTGCGGTACGTCGGTGCGGCTGTGTAGTAATTAATTCGTTCAGCCATTCAACACGGGATCTTCAATCGCTGAATTAAGGCTATTTATGCGATTGAAGTTCACTTCACCGGCTGCCGTTCGGACAGAACGATCCCGATGGTGATCAGTTGTTCACAATACAAAATCACCGTCATCATCACGATCATCAGCGTCGTCATCGTCAGCGCGTCATGATCATGAGTCGACCGTTCAGTTCAGCTCGCGTGTAAATGGAAAATGATTTATGGCCGTCACTTGGGTTGTGTAAACATTTTCTTAAACGTCAAGTAAAACGTAAAAAAATACACGAGACATTGAGGGCTGAGTGGTAATTGTGACCGTCGATGATGAAGGTGATGGTTCTTTGGTTGGATGGCTCAAAAGAAGCCAAAATCAATAACTGGAGGAGGAATGCCTCTGTATCTTTTGCTCGGGACTCGATATTATTTTGTCATTACGCGTATTCTCAGGTGTGATCTCTGTTCACTTTGAAGTGCTATTCAGAGCCCGTCACCTCATTGAGTCGTTTTTTCTTTTTTTTTTTCCTGCCCCAGGCTTTGTATTCAAAATTTTCGAGATCGGAGATGTGTTTTTCTTTCATCGTGTTCAATAAACATGATGTTCCCGGGTGTAGAAATTCAATTAGAGTAGGTGATCTTGGGCCGCGGGGGGAGTGCTTCCTTGTGCCCCTTTCGATTCGAATTCAGATTCAGATTCGGATCGATGTCGCCTTTTGAAATCGGAACAATGGCGCAACTAGTTTACAACAAGTGAATTAAATTTCAGTTGTAAGCGATTTTGAGAGTCAGCATCTTTTCATTAGCCATCTTTTCAATCTGTATCTAGGTGCAGAGGAGAAGTGTATCACTGCACTCTTGCACTGCGGTGAAAACATCGGCTGTTGATGTATGGATTTGGATTTTTCTTAAGAAAACACCGCCAATCAGTTGAGTGGTGGGTGCAATGGTCTCGTACGGAGACGAACGTGACTTGGCTGTGCCGTGCAGTGATTTTTTATTTTTTCATCGATTTCTATGCAATAACTGCAGACTTCAAGTGGCGCCAGTGAAGTTGGAGTGAAACGCTGATCGGTGTGGTTCTGTCGGCGGTAGAAGACGCTTTCATTTCTTGCTGAGTCATAATTCAAAAAAAGAAAATCGCTTGCAGCTCGAAATTTGTGGTTAGTAAAATTATTTTTTTACCACTTGGCCATTTCCACTTGATTTAAGTAAATTTGGTAAGCAGTGTTCTTTGAGTTTTAATATATTAGTTGAATTGTTGCTCTTGATTCTTCACCCCCACAAAATTCAAAGTAAAAAAATTTAAAGCAGAGAACTACTAAGATGGCAGAATCCATCAAATGAATAAATATACAGTCGAAGTCCTCTAAGTCGAACGCCCTCTAAGTCGAAAATCCCTCTAACTCGAATTTTTGCGCCATATTTTGGCATTCCCTTCAATTTTCCATACAAAATCCATCCTCTCAGTCTAACGCTCCTTAAGTCGAAAAGCCCTCTAACTCGAATACATTTTTTCGACTCTTGGTCTATTTTCAATTCCTCTAAGTCGAATTTTTTTTGCAAAATAAAAAAAATAAACAAAAAATCTCCTTTCGCAACTTGTTTTAAGCACGTAACTTGCATTGCATGCTTTGACTCTCTCTCAATTTGGCACTGGACGACGACCACCTTTCCTTTCATGTTGAAACTCGGGCTCTTTTTTATTGTGTTGTTGGTTTTTTGCTTTTAATATAAAAACAGTTAGAGATCTGTGATGTTTTCAAGCCTCATTTAGTGAATGCTTTGAGAGTCGGGATGAGGTTCAGCACTACTTTCTTAAAATAGAGCCCTTTTTTAAAAGGCTTCATTATCCAATTTTAAAGACTCAATCTGAAATTACAAGAATTTTTAAGTAATTTTCGTACATGTATGCTTTTTTAAATAAAATAAAGGCTTTAAAAAAAAAATATAATCCCTCTAACTCGAACTTTTGATATCCAGTGAAAATTCGACTCAGAGGGCTTCAACTGTATTTCAGTGCAAATGTGAGTTTCATCCAAAGTACCCTACCCATTTGTCTTGTAAAATAAGTAATCAATAAAACTTGTGAGGTTCGAAAAAGTAGTGATCTTTACTCACTATTATTACGGACGTAATCGAATGCTTTAGAATCGACAGCAATGCTTACATTCTAAAATTCTATTTAAGTAGAAAAGGACAACAGAAAATATTAAAAAAACATTAAGTTCGTAGACCTAAAAGTCGGAATAGTTAAAATACGATCACATTTGCTGGGTGCTGTAAGGTTGCATACAAGTTTGTTTTTAAAATTTCTATGAAAATAAATAAAAAATTAAATGATTTCCATGTAAAGGGTGATTTTTTAAAAGCTATAGGAAAGTTTAAAAAAACACATAAATTTCAGAAAAATGGTCCATATAATTTAATGTTTGAAGATTATTTCATGCAAATGTTGATCTTGACTGCGCCTCAAATGGTCCATCCGCTTAGTCCAATTTTGTCATACTCGCATTCTACGTAAGGGTGTTGGTAGTTTAATTCCCAACAATGTAAATTTGGTGCGAAATTTAGTCACAAAAGCCCGAATAGCCGCTTCAGTGGGTCGATTAAACTGACCATAAAATGAAAGAAGCGCGCGATGAACTTTCTTAACAGAGCACGCATTTTGATAATAAAATTCAATAATTTGCAAGCGTTGTTCGTTTGTAAGACGATTCATGGTTGAATTATAGACCAAACTGAAGATGTTATGGCTATATTAGTAAGAGCAAACAATCCAATTAGTTATGGAACAAAACGTTGTTCAAGTGGCTGTCTTGGCTGGCCTCGCAGTAGCGCATTTTGTCTAAAATGTTCGCTCTAATTTTTCAAGATGCTGATGGTTTCGGGCTGTAGGGATTTAAATCGCAGCTCCGAGGCGGTCGATTGGCATCACCAAAACGACCGATAACTCAATGTTTTTTTTCAAAAACCTCACTGTTTTGGCAAGACAGAACTCACTTTGGAAATAAGTTTTCAATATATCCCAACAATACTTAAACTTAAAGTGACTCATTTAGTTTCGCGGAACTTAAAGTTTCGAGTAGGAAACAGTTGACAGTTTCAAAATAACCTTTGATTTAAAAAGAAAGAAACTAACTCGCTCTTTATTCATAAAGGTAAGTCTCGCACTAAATGAACGCCAGGTCGAAAGACACATTTAAGCTTAAAAAAAGCACATATCGAACAACCCTTACTTTCAAACTTAAAGCGCATCTTATCCGTTCTGGCTTAGTTTCACAAATCTCTGTACATAAAAATCAAAGTTTGTTTGTCCTTTAGGCTTCTAAATGGCAAGAGATAGAGCATTGATGTCCTTAGCAACTTTGTTCAGAATTCTGTCATAAAGATTTTGGTACCAATTTTTTTTTGGGAGGGGTGGCTTCCATTGAGGTGAAATGGGGGCTGACTTTCAAAGTTCGCCTGATCCTGTCGAGTGATATATCAACCAAAACGTCTTTGAAAATTTAAGATTGAGCTTTCTTTCGGGTTTTGTCAGTGAAAAGTACCGTTGGAAGGATATGAAGCTCCAAAGTGGTAAAAACTGCCCCCTGTGACTTTTTTTAAATTTGATTTATTTTATGCGTAGCAAGGCGCGCCGGGTACAGCCAGTCAATAGATAAAAGCATTAAAAATGAAAAAACCACGAAACCTTCCTCGTAATGCTTTGAGAGATAAATATCAAAGAGTTATCAAACAGATGTTGTCCAACTAGTATGTTGAGCAAAGGTATTGTGGCCTATGAGTTTGAAGTTTGGCCAATGGAAATGATTCGTTGCTGGACACACGTGTCAAAATTATAACGCGCACAGCACGGTGAAGGTGAGAAAAGCTGGGCTCTGGCTCTTCGTGAGCTGTTACGCCACTAATGATGATGATAACTGTAGAATCTTTCTGGGTACTTCTGGGCGCCGTGGCTTAAATGATTAGTGCGTCTGACTGTTAAGCGAGAGTGCGGGTTCGAATCCAGACTGAGGAAAAAACGCCACAAACAATTTTCACTGCGTCAGCTCCAGCGAACGACTGATAACCCTCCTGCAGTAACTTGCAATTCGCTGTTCGGAGCCGGCATTAAACAATAGGTCCCCTTCACTTGTGTCAAATTATATAGCGCACAACACAGTGGAGGCCCTGTATTTACTATTTCGCAGATTATTTTTTTCTGGGTGCTCTACTGGCGAATCATAGAAGAAAGAAAATAAAGCTGAAGAATTAACTAAAAACGCGTTAAAAATTAATATAAATGCTCTGCCTTGTTTTATATAACAAAACTTGCTTTTAAGTCATTCGTATTACGACCTTTCAGTAGTCCGAATGGAGTAAAGAATTGGATTGTTAATTGCAAATGCCAATGTCATTGAAAGATTCCTGTGCAAAAAGACTTCAGAAATATTTTAGTCAAAAGCTAAAAAGCAGTCGAATGATTGTAAGTCAAAAGAGAGTAATTTTTGAGTAACCTCTATTCCATTATGACTTAAATCACTTTCCGATTCCTAATTAACTTCATATCCCCAAAAAAACCTCTATAATTACCCAAAAGGAAAAGACTGTAACCCGCCGTTTTCTTTTGCAATCCCTGAACGTCAGTTTGTAAACTCGACTTTCGCACACGTGCACAGCAGTCAGTGGCCCTGTCGAAGGATCCTCACAATCCCGCCCACTTGCCCCATCAGCGCGTGTTTACACCAAGCTTTCTAATATCATCAAAAGTAACTCAAACTCCAGCGTCCACTTTGTTTGTACACAGACTCCGCGAGACACCGCACCGTGAGACTGTAAACAATCCGCAGTCCACACGGGAGACCTTCCCGAAGACCCCCCCCTTAAACATTTCTGTTAATAATTTTAGTTTTGTCGTCGATTTCACCACTTCATCTGCGCGGCATGAGTGTGAAGCACGATGTCGTCGGTTCTGCATGTCGGTGAGTTAATAAATAAACCGAAAATGAATTGGCTGTCACATTGCTCTGGTGGGATCGGTTTCGGTTCCGCCTGCTGCTGGACGGAGACGTCGGAAGGGAAGGGTGCCACAAAGTTCAGACTCATTTCAGCAGTTGGTGGCTGCCGCTATTGTGTCGTCGATGCGGTTGAGTTGTTTTGAAAGACCGAATGGGGAGCGATTATTAATTTTATCCAAATAAGTCGTGATTCGTTCGATTCAATTAATGAGCAGCAAAGAAAATGTGTCTTATAGCTGCGGGCATAAACTTCCTGTGTTGTGTCTCTGTTATGGATTCGGTTTAATGAGTTCTAGTGGGTCCGTCCTCTCTTGTGATTGAGTTGTTTGCATTGAATCGAATGAATTATGTCTCAATAAGTCAACTTGTGAAGAACAGAAGTGGGTGTTATGTGTTTGTCCATTGATTGGGTGTTGGTAGACTCTTGTTGTCTTCAACTGGGATGTGTTGTGGCCACCTGGGGTCTTATTTTGTAAGTGATTACCTAATGTGGACACCGAGTCGACGGTTCTATTAACTGACATGATTATGCTCGACTTAAATAGCGCTTCTTGAATCACTTCGTGCAACACAGAGCATTTTTGCCATATTCTATCATCATTAGAATCGTAACAGCCCACGAAGGGCCAGAGCCTAGCCTTTCGCGCCTCCACTATGTTGTCTGGCAGCAATCCAACTCTACTCCATTCGGACTACTGAAATGTCGTACTACGAGTGACTTAAAGGTTACAAAATGGGAGATTTTGTTGTTTGATTTATAATAATTTTTAACACGTTTTTAGTCAATTCTTCAGCGTTAAAGTCCATACAGGGCCTCCTCTGTGTTCTGCGCAATATAATTTGACAAAAGTAAAGGGGACCTACTTGTGTCAAATCACCTAGCTCGTATGAGCGAAGAGGACCTGCTCGGAAAGTCCTTTGCGGTACTATTCATGGTACAAGACAGCGACGCAGACCGCGCTTAAGCTGGAAGGATGGCGTAGACCAGGACGCCCGAAGCCTTGGGGTGCCCAACTTGATGGCGTCGACAAGCGATCGGGATAGGTGGAAGTGCTTGCTGCAGGAGGCCCGGACCGGACACCGGTTGTTGCGCCGATGATGATGAAAGGGGACCTACTGTTTAATGTCCGTTCCGAATGGCAAACTGCGAAAGCTTTCCGTGACAGAAGGACTCCACGAGGATTGTCAATCGTTCGCTCGAGGTGGGGCCGTGAAAAATGTTTATGGTGTTTTTTTTTTTCTCAAGGTGGATTTGAACCCAGGTACTCTCGCTTAAGAGTCCGAGACTAACCGACTGAGCTGAGCACTAACTGACTAAGCCAAGGCGCCCACATTTTCTATAGTATTTTTTTTATTTTTTAAAAATTGGGTGGCTTTACAGCCCCTTGAGGGCCAGAACCTAGCAGTTTTTACAGTGGGCTTTCAATCCAATCAGCGGGAATGAGTTGGTGAGTGGGAATAGAGATTGCAATTCACGCTACTGGGCCATCATGTTTTTAGGATGGGTTTCGCAGGGACTCATCGGCTAGCGAAATGCTGGAGCATGAGCTATGTGACTGCCCAGCGCTACCCAAGACCAGACTCAGGATTTTACGCAACCACTTTTTCAACTCGTTGGGTGAAGCGGCAAGCCTCAAACCAAGTCAACTTGTGAACTACGCTATCGCATCTAAGTCCTTCTGTCTGTAAGTGGATTTTTTTTATAGGAACTCTGAGTTGGTGTAGTACACTATGGACCTACAGGTCTATGTGATTGGCGATTAGCCGACACCATGTAGCCCAACCTAATTCACCCATCTACATATAGACCCAGTCTCTCAATCTCTGTAGTCCAGCGGACAAGCAAACGGAGCTGTATCAATCGTTCAAATCAAACGAACGGGTCGTTCAAGTATTGGTTTCAAAAATGATTCGTTCTTTTCAATCGTTCATTCGTTCATTAAAAGATCAAAATGGTTCAGTACTAGGATACTAATGAATCGTTCAAATGGTTCAAAGATTTCATGCTTTGTTTCCTTCTCCCATATCGTACGGTCGGACCAGTCGTTCGTTCGTCGGCTCGTTCCATACTTTGTTTCGGTCGTTCAGAACGCACGTTTGAATCGAACGACCGGTACAAAGTCCGGTCTACTGAATCTGTGATTGTATTGGCTTTATGAACGATTGCTTTGCTCACCAATACTTTTCAGTGGTTCGGTCAAAAAGAACGCATCAATCACGATCGGCCCAGGTCTACAAGCAAATCAACTAGCTCGTTTTTCAAACAACAACTCAACAACGATTGTAAGCCATCCATAAGTAATGAACGAAATGAAGCTTTGCTTGCTCAATCATTTTCAAAAAAAAAATGTAATTTTAGTACCCCGCCAGATTTAAGCCCGCCTTAAGAAACTACTTACTCAAATCCTCGTCCGATTAAATTAATTTTCGCCAGTGTAAGAGAAAAATAAAATCCCACATACGAAATAATTGGATAATCCTGTCTGCAACACTAAACCATCCCCAGATGAGTTCAAAACACAACAACAAGTCAGTTCACGCTTATTGCTCACATTTCTCTCAACAAGCATGACGCGTCCAACGTGCAAAACTATATGTTTCGGAATCCATAAAGCGGCTTCGATCCTTCCCCGCGTTGGTCAAGTTGTATTCCCGAATTACCGATCGCCTCATCGACTCAAGCGTAACCCAAAACTTCAATTCACAACCAGTGTCAGCTTAGATCCTGTCGCAGTCTTCCATTTGTCGGCAACGGTGTTTGAGCCTCAAGAAGTGTACCCCCATCTGCATGAGTGGTAATCGAGACCGGAGGGGACCCATCTTGGCATCCTGAAGAGTTGGACTTTTTCCAGATTCGGATGTGTGTATTAATGGTCAACTCGACCATGTAATGCGACGTGATTTCCATGTGTATCAAAGGCACTTTGGTCGTGTCGTGCTTTCGAGCTGTTTGCGTATTCGCCTTTTCGGGGTGTCCTCAAGCAAACATAATCCAAAAACAAGCCAATGACCGAAGATTATGTGTCTTGGCACCTTCTCATTTGTTAATTACTCTGTTCGTGTTTTAATTGGTAGCTAAGGTTTAATGTTCAAAAATTCAATATCCTCGCTGTAAGGTGTTGCGGATTTCACGCCTACGAACACTATGGTGAGATGTTTTGTTTTTTTGGGTTTCCTTTGAATATCCTTTCGTTGTGAAGCAGCAGTGATCTGATGCGGTGTTGTGTTTTCTTTTTTTTTTTTCGAAAATTTGTTGTTTTGGAAGGTTATGTAAGTCTATACGTAATCGAATGGAGAGCATTAAGTACGTGAATTACTCGAGCATGTGGCAATTTGTTTTCTTTCAGGTCAAAGTACTTTAAAGTTCATTGACTTCTCGCAAGTGATGCAAGGAAAATAAAAACTTGTAAAGTTCGGATTACACTCACCTGCTAAGGGTTCCGTAGTGGCAATTATGGAAACATTTTAAGTTCTAAGGCTAACCTTATTTCCATTGGCAATATTTTAATATTTGTTTTTCGGCTTACAACACCAATTGGCATCAATTAAATGTCAAAGCCTTGTCAGTACTATTTTCTATAATTGCAGAGCAAGAATACGAAAAGAAAGACAAGCTTAGAATTTAGTCCATGAGTTATTAATAGTTGTACTGTCGTGTTTTCTATTTTAAAACGATCTAATATCAATTTCAGAGCTAAGCTTTTCGCGCCTCTACTGTGCTGCGCTTCAACCTGGCGTTGGAGAAAGCAATCCGGTACTCTGAGGCCTCAAGAAGAGGGACAATCGTCATCAAATCTTCTCAATAACTGGCTCAATGACATAAACATCTTCGGACGAAGTGAACAAACTGTCCTTCATACAGATCGAGCAGGCGGCAAAAAACCTGGGGCTGCACATAAATGAAGGAAAGACAAAGTACATGGTGGCATCGTCTGCGAGAAATGTTAGAAGAACAGCCAAGGTAGCGGAGCATGAATTTGAAATCGTGCAATCCTTTAGCTACCTAGGGTCAGTAGTAGCCACGGAAAATAACATGGAAGAGGAAATACGGGGGCGGTTACTTAAAGCCAACAGAACCTACTATAGTCTTACAAGGCTTTTCAAATCCAAGAACCTTATCATGAACTCAAAACTGCTGCCATACAAGACACTTGTATTACCAGTACTCACATATGAATCCGAGACTTGAGTGCTTAGCCAAAGGCACTCTGACCTCTTAGTCGCGTTCGAGAGGAAAGTTTTATGGAGAATTGTTGGCCCCATACGTGAGGAAGGACAATTCCGGAGACGGTACAACGGTAAGAAATCTACCTCGAAGAAGAAGATGTTATAACGAAAATAAAGCTCGGTAGACTCCGGTGGGCTGGGCACCTAGCTCGTATGAGCGAAGAGGACCCTGCTCGGAAAGTCCTTTGCAGTACAATTCATGGTACAAGACAGCGACACAGACCGCGCTTACGCTGGAAGGATGGCGTAGACCAGGACGTCCGAAGCCTTGGGGTGCCCAACTGGATGGCGTCGGCAAGCGATCGGGATAGATGGAAGTGCTTGCTGCAGGAGGCCCGGACCGGACACCGGTTGTTGCGCCGATGATGATGATGTCTGTGCTGTGTGCGTTATAAATTTGACATATGTGGAGGGGACCTACTGTTTAATGCCTGAAGTTGGGCTTCAAGCAACAGTTTTTTTTAAGACTTAGCTGCCACACGCTTCGTTTCCAAAATTTCCGAAAAAAATTGCATGGCATGAGCTAACCGATATGCCGACATCTTCAGCAAATTCTCTAACAGCGATTCGACGATTGTCCACAACAATTTTCTTCACTTTCTCAACATTTTCATCGGTTGTTGATGTGCTGGGGCGTCTAGGGCGAGCGTCGTCATTCACATCTTCTCGACCTTCTTTGAAGGCTTGTAAACATTTTCTAGACTCAGAGTACACTCACCGTATGCCACTGTCAACATTTCAAGTCTTTTTGAGCATTTAATTACATTTTCACACAAAATTGAATGCAAATTCTTTGATCCATTTTTTCGACAGCAGGAAGTCGCCGAACACGCAAAACACGTCCAACTTTTATGCCCCTCACAAACATAGTAAATATGCTATATAGCTGAAACTGTAAAAATGTGTTCGAGACGAGTGTACCAACATAATAAAATAAAAAAAAATCTATAATCGAATGTGCATAGGCCGCGAAAATTGAAAATTCACCTTATTTTTGGAACAGACCTCGATTTATTTTTAGGTTGCCGAGATACATATTCATTTCAAGTTTAATCCCTTAACTACAGAGCATTCAGAAGTTATTAGCAAATATGTAGAGGCGACAGACAAACATTGAGGACACCGAAGTGATTCTATAAGGGTTTCGTTATTCCTTTGAAACGAACCCCTAAAAAGATTAATTTTCATTTTTGATTATTGTTTTTTATCCAAATTAATTTTAAATGCTTGTTTCAAGTTCAGTTCAAACATTTTCATTTACTTTTGGCCTGAGGGCATTTAGCAAAAAAGTTCATTGAAAAAAATTTGAATTTATTTAAAATGCATTGTGGAAATTTATTTGCATACAAGCCTCAAGCGTAGGTAGGTGGGCTGACAGAACATTTTCCTGCCTCTGGATCCCTTGTGTTAGCCTTAAGCGTTAACTTGGCCCAAATCAAAAAACACCATTATCATCTACATCATTACAATGACTACTTCTATTTTCGAAAAATGTTCTTAAAAAAAATGAATGTAAAAAAATTTCGTAAAAAAGTGTGACTCAAACCTCTCTATGATCTAAAAATATAATTATTCCCACAAAATTACAGACTTCCCATTTTGATCAAACTGACCACCTCCGTTTTTCCGAGAAAAAAAAAAATAGTTCATCCATTGCTCGTTCTCGTCCTGCATAAAAATTATTTTTCCCAACAAAGTCATTTACCAATTAGAGTAACGTTCCCTTAACTGAGTTTCTATTTTTTGTTTAAATATGATCGACGTACACAAAATAACCGTTAAGAGCAAAAAATAAAAAAAACTTTTTTTTTTCGTTAGTGGAAATGCATTAATTCTTCTCAGGTAAACAATGAGCTAATGCATAGTCCTGCCATAAATTCTTTATTATCCTTAAAGGAAATCCATAAAATATTTTTACGAGCGCCATAAACACCGCAAACTCTAGTTCACCTCCCCATAACCCCGCCTCACTTACAAAACAAACGCGACGAGTCCTTTCCAAATTGAACGCGAGTACAACAAATTTATGACTGGCTGCCCATCCTCGGAAAAAGGATGCTAATAAGCATTTGGTTTGCTGAATATTAATGTACATAAACCATAATAATATTTCTCTCTCTCTCTTTTTCGAATTTCTCCGTTTGTGTTTCTTTTTCTGTTTTCGCGTTTGGTTTGGTCGTCGCGTCGTTAAATCGTCAAAATTTTAATAACTCGGGTTATGTACTACCCGCACTTATAAGACGAGGGCAACTCACTCAAATGACCATCAATTTTATGTGCTCGTAAAACGGAACCAATAATTTACCACCACCCCCGATGGACGGACAAACAAACAACTTCCACATTGTGACAGTGTGTGTTTGGTCGTCCAATAAACAAATTGGTTTTACATAAAATACTGTTGTTCGACTGAGCGGAGCAGACACCGGAGGGCGGATTTGAAGACTCTGTCTGTAGCGGGTAAAAACCCGCTACAACATCAACACCACCCCCTCGAGGCTGGTGCGTTGGGCTTCCTGTAATTAATTTCACCTTCACGCCGCGGCAAGCCACCCTCGACGAATCGGACGCGTGTATCAATTTTCAACGTATCTGCGCGAGTGTGTTTGTACGCCACACCCCCGTGTGCTGTTGTAATGAGCGGAGTTTGTAATAAATTACCGAAGGACTTCATTTGCAGGGTGACGCGTCATGTTCACAAAACAATGTCAATCGAGGAAGCTCTCGAACTCCTTTCGGGCCGGACCCTTAGTCGGCTGCATCCGTGCTGCGCCCCAAACTCACGAGCTCACCGGCCTGACAATATGTCCTCGAAGCTCGAAGGAGGCACGTGCATCCGTTGTGCTGTGCGAAATGTTGTTACGCTAAACAAACAGACGTGTGCTGGATGGATTAGGAACAAAAAGTCACAAATGTTGCGATGTTGCGATGTTCTGTTGTGGCAGGGAAGTCGGGAAGTCGTCGCTGAAGGATATCTGCGTGGCGAATCGCGAGCGTGTATCACTAACCATTAGAAAATGAACAATGATATTGTTCTGTTGTGTTTCTTATTTTGTTGGAGATGTTTTTTTGTTGGAGAAACAAATATCATTGCTGGGTTGACTGTAAATGACACGGCAAATGAGCAGGACGAAATTTATGACGTTGGCCTATGACTTAAGGAATGGCGTCATGGTTATGTACGTAATTGGCATCATTAAGGGGATAATGTTGATTGCTTAGCTGGGGTTTAGACGTTGAATAATTTCGAGCCAGAGAAATTCTTTTCAATTGCACTTTTGAAATGTTTACAAACTTTTAAGACAGTCGATGTTTAAATATCAGTTTTTCAAGTGTTGAAACAAACAATTGTAGTAACGTATGAGGTGTACAACTTTGCTTCCGCCGTTTTTTCAGATTTTCGAGATTCTCGATTGTAATAAACTGGTTTTGCGGTTGATTCGATTGCGATTGACACGAGTCTTGATCAAGTAATGCCTCCAATTCCACAGACAACCTAATATAGACAACCAACTGGGCAGCTGCTATTTCGCCCATCGATGAATTTGACAGTAATTCACGAATGTAGCTGAAATACAGGAAGCATTTTGACAGTAATTCAGGAATCATCGAACACTAGCTCATCATTTTTCGGCACATTTGTTTGATTTGTTGTTCAAAGCTCTCACACGTGTTTACAGACACAAAATGTGTCTGTCACTGTCAAATAAAATCAAGGGGCAACAGAAGAAGAATTTAGGTATCTGTATTGGCTCATTCGTGGTTGAAACCACTCTCTGCACCTTCTTTCACTAATAGCGGCCTCACCATAGGTATTTGAGAGCATTCGATGAGCGTCAGCCGCAGATTTCTTCAGAGAAGCAGAAAATTGAAACCTCCCGCAAATGACGAGAATATGGCTCGTAAGTTGACATGTTCAATCGAGAATAACTTTATGATGCAGACACAAATCGACTAATATTTCGATTTCATCATGTTTACAAACACCTAAGCTTATTGTATGACATCTGCGAACTATTTATTTCGAATACCACTTACCGCTACAGCCATTTTTGCAAAACGGCGGAAGGAAAGTTGCACACCTAATAGTACGATTAGGCTGCGTTTATAGTCAAACGAATTGGCGCGGAGCGACGATTTTCGCGTGATTTTAAGCTATGACATCATTGACATATTAAATTCATTTTTCGCACATTCGCTCCGCCAAAAACACCTTCATTTGCAAATATGTAATTGGTCGCTATCAGCGAATTGCTTTGAGTCGTGAATTATAGTCTTATTGATTTTGTAAGAAAAACACAACTTGTTCCTTTAGTGTATGGAACACTAGCTGACTATACTATATTTTATTTTTCTTTTATAGTTTTTACAAATTTACTCTCACATATGCATGCATGCATATATGCTCTTTAACAAATTCGCACGGAGAGCACTGACACGGCGATGGCGAAGTATAATGTTGGGTCATGCCGTGGAACACGTAACTCGGGCGACGCGAATTCTCTTAACCATAAACGCAGCTTTGACTATTCAATTGTTTTTAAACGATCTGGCGATTTCACAAGTTTCTTCCAGTCGTTTGACGAAATTTGTCTCATTTACCATCTGGTCATTTTTGTTTGAAATCGGGCAGTTTTGTGGTTTTTTGACTAATTATACAAAATTAAATTATACAATTTGTACAAGATATGTTCAAAGTGCTATGTTATGAAGCTTATTACAAAACCTTAAATATGTGAGAAACTAACTAACAAACTTTTTCGTAATGAGCCTTAAGCGATCGGCAAATCTTTAACCACTCACTCGCAGTGGTTGGCGAGCTGGGAATAGCCCCCAAAAATTCGAAATTATTTTTTTTAAATGTCCAAGTACATACTGAAAATTATTCATTTTGCCAACTAAAATCAGATACAGAACACAAAACCCAGATGATCATTATCATCATCGGCGCAACAACCGGTGTCCGGTCCTGGCCTCCTGCAGCAAGCACTTCCACCTATCCCGATCGCTTGCCGACGCCATCTAGTTGGGCACCCTAAGGCTTCGGGCGTCCATCGTAAGCGCAGTCTGCGTCGCAGTCTTGTACCATGAATTATACCGCAAAGGACTTTCCGAGCAGGGTCCTCTTCGCTCATACGAGCTAGGTGCCCAGCCCACCGGAGTCTACCGAGCTTCTCTTTTCGTTATAACATCTGCTTCGAGGTAAATTTCATACAACTCATGGTTATACCGTCTCCGGAATTGTCCTTCCTCACGTATGAGGCCAACAATTCTCCGTAAAACTTTCCTCTCGAACGCGACTAAGAGATCAGAGTTCCTTTGGCTAAGCACTCAAGTCTCGGAACCATATGTGAGTACTGGTAATACAAGTGTCTTGTATAGCAGCAGTTTTGAATTCATGGTAAGATTCTTTTAAAGGTCTTGCAAGACTGTAGTAGGTTCTGTTGGCTTTAAGTAACCGCCCGCGTATTTCTTCTTCCATGTTACGTATTATCCGCGGCTACTACTGACCCTAGGTAGCTGAAGGATTGCACGATTTCAAATTCGTGCTTCGCTACCTTGACTGTTCTTCTAACATTTCTCGCAGACGATGCCACCATGTACTTTGTCTTTCCTTCATTTATGTGCAGCCCCAGGTTTTTTGCCGTCTGCTCAATCTGGATAAAGGAGTTTTGTACAGCTTGTTCACTTCGTCCGAAGATGTCTATGTCATCTGCGTAAGCCAGTAATTGAGTAGACTTGGTGACGATTGTTCCTCTTCTTGATGCCTCAGAGTCCCGGATTATTTTCTCCAACGCCAGGTTGAAGAGGAGGCAGGCCAGCCCATCCCCTTGTCAGAGTCCATTGAAGATCTTGACGGGCTGAGACAGCAATCCGGCTACCTTAACTTGGCTTGAAATATTGGTCATGGTCAGCCTACATAGTCTTGTTAAGTTGTTTGGGATGCCGAATTCTCTCATGGCTTTATAAAGTTCTACCCTGGCTATGCCTGGCGGCTTTAAAGTCTATAAACAGGTGGTATGTTGGAATATTAAATTCAAGACATTTTTCAATCGCCTGCCTGAAGATCTGATCAATTGTTGATTTGCCTGGTCTGAAACCACATTGATACTTCCTTGTAAATAGTTTTTTGGAAAATCTGCTATAAGTTTTTCGGTTTAGCAATTTTCATAGTGAACCACTGCACAACATAAACATTTTTTAAAACCTTCCATTTTAGCGTACGAATATGATTGAGGCTATCAGTATTTCGCCACATGTCTTGAAAACTATTCATTACCAAAATCTCAAGTTTTGAAAAATAAGCCGTGGGCCAGGTCGCTCAGACAAGAATAAATATTCTTCTTAGCCTCTGATAATATTTCGGACACACAAAACAACGGCTAACTGACAAAAATGCTTCAACCTGAATCCTGATTCCTCCGACCAACTCGGCTTCGCCGAAATAACGTTTGCATACGAGTCGCCTCGCGTAAAGTCATCAGTGACCCGCTCACCGATCAGGATATGTTGTTGTCGAATCGTTTGTTCACAGCGATAAACTGGTACAACTCTGGAACGAACACAAGATGTTCAATGAATTTGCACGCAGTCGGATCATAGAGGCTGTTGTACACGCTGGCTGTGTGCTACACAACCACCACCGCCGCCTGCGACTGTTTGCTGCGCCTGCGCCTGCGCCAGCACCGCATCCGACAGACGGGCCGGGCGGATAGCTGTGCCTGCCATTCATTGATATCCACGGCTCCCACTGTGAGCACACAGCTTAACATGAAGAGATCTGTTCGCGAAATCATAACATGGATCTGTACATTGTGCAAATGTTTGCCGGCCGCTGTGTCGATGCCTACGAAGCAACCTATTGACATCCGAGGCAGGCGGAATACCTAGCGCTGAGACGTCCTGATCACAGTTGGATGCCGATTTCTATAATACTTTTCGTTTAATCGCACGCCGAATCAAAATCGATATGCGTTGCCGTCGTCGTCGTCGTAGTCGGGGAAATCGAGCGCAGCTACATCGCCTCGAAATACCAATGTGTGTGCGATAATCTCCGGCTTATCAGAGGCCATAATAAATGCTGTACAATCTTACACTTGCTAGCCTTGAATACTACAACGGTAGGTACACGCTGGCAGAATGCTCAACGTGCTCCGCGGCCGCAACGAGGATCGCGCATCGGACAAGGAGTGTAGTCACCTTCGTAACTCGAGTTCCTGCGAGTGGGTTTTGTTCCTCCGGTCGGTGCATCCAGTTGCCTGGGAGCTTCATAAATGAAGAAGTTTAGGGCATCGGGATCATGTCCGCTGGCAAGAAGGGACTCGCACTCGGATTCGGATTCGGATTCGGATTTGTGCCGTCGACCGAGCGGGCGGCTGGACTGTTGCGCGGAGATGTAACTGATTAACATTCTGCATCTTCTGCGCGCACTGGTTATGTAAATGAGAAGTGTTGGGGTGTTTTTTTGTTTTTTTTTTTTTTTGGGGAATCTCAATTCGCGCTGGGTGTGAAGTCCAACAGATTGCGATGATTTGCATGAGTGCATGAGTGAGTTTTTTTTGTGTTGGAAATGCCTCGGAAGTGGCTCTGGGAGAGTTTCTGGGAACTTGTTTTCTAACGTGATAAGGATGCGTCGTGTTTGAAGGTGAAGGTGTTCTGTCAGTGGGACAGAACGCATCGAGTTTGCATTCTATGCGGGTTTGAGAATCGAGGGAAACTGTGAGATGTGGTTGTTGGATCCTGTGACGAAATATGTTAACTTGACGAAATAAATACTGACTTGACAACTTTTTTATTAAATAAAACCCGAACCATTTGAGATATTTCATGGGCTTGAAGTACAATCAAAACATTTATGAATGGAATTCGACGTCATTCATATGCCCGTGGTGGGGCGATTCGTTGGCCCCATTTTCGATGACTCGGTCACACATTTCGACCGAACGGCCGCAATTTCGAGCTCAATGTTGGCTCTGAGCTCTTCCAACGTCGTCGTTGTTGTGTTTTCTTGTTGGCCCCAAAAGAAAACAGTCTAGAGGCACGTACAAGGCGGCCAATCGACTGGCCATTTCTTGAGATAACACGTTCATCAAACTTACTCTTCAATAAATCGATTGTAACGTGTGTTGTGGCTTGTGGCACCATCCTGTTGGAACCACACGTCATCTAAGTCCACATGTCTTCCAACTGAGACCAAAAATAATCGATAATCATAGCGCGATAACGCTGGCCATTCACAGTAACGTGACGATCGTTATTGTCCACGAAAGTGATGCCCAATTCTTGTCAACGCCGTGGAATTGACTGATTTGTATCGTTTGCTACGGACGCCTAAACGGCAGCGATATTTTCGACACTTCGACCAACGCGTTACTGACACACTGAACTTGCTGTTGCCTGTCAACTCGAGCGACAATTACGACCGAAAATCGGAGTAACGCTCTTGGAGTTAGACTTGCTTTTTCAGGACTGGTTGATGGTTTCGAGCTGTAGCTCACGGATTACTGGGATGATTTTGGCCTTAAGTGTTGACATCATTTCCGGATTGTTGGCATATCATCGGTCCTTCATAGTTTCCATTAAAACAATTTTCAATGGGACCAAATTGAACCTCCGAGATGGCGAATTGACATTGCCAGGACAGCTGACACCACGATTTCTTTTCAAAAAACTGTTCAGGCTACACAGCACTCATTTTAAAGATATTTTTCTCAATATTTCTCAACGTCGTCGTATAAGCATAAAGCCACTCATTTTGCCACCCCGAAGATAAAACAGATATTCTGTCAAAATTTCGAGATTGAAAAATCTGTCAGTATCAAATAACCTATAATTTCAAAAGTCAGTCAGTATCAAATAACCTATAATGTCAGAAGATGACGCAATACTCCAAGGCAACGCCAATTTTAGTATTTTCCAAAAATGATTCAATGATTAATCGATGAAAGAAAATTAGATCAATCACAGGCGATCACTTTGATTATCTAGACGAAAACATATTTAAATGCGACCAATTTAAAGAACGAGCCTTTTACTGAATCTCTATGCCCTTCACAAATGAAACTTAAAGCGAATTTATTGTGCTGCTCAACGTTAGTCTACAAGAACCTTGAACAGATTAAAAATGAACGAAACGAAAAGCAACAACTTTCCAATTTCTCTTGTCACGGTTGAAAGACGATTGACAATTTCATTGTTCACACAGATTCGGTTTTCGATTTTATAAGAAAGGTTAACAAAAATCTTCTCTCACTCCCATTACGATAAGATCTATTTGGGATACCGTCCCAGAAACCAGATTGAACGATATTCTTATCTGATTAAGAAATTACAGAAGATATACAACTTTTCCAAAAGCCATCACATCTGAGTTATTCATGAGAACTAATTGGAATCGATTGGATTTGAATTAGAATTGGTGTCTTTGATCCCAATTTTCAAAGATTTTACGACTGTCGTCAGTCTCTTGATTAATTCTTAATAAGACTCTCCACTGACCACTCGTTTCCTATGAACCACAAAACTCCAACAGTGGAGCCAACCCTCAACCCTTACTCAGCCAAAGTTGGATAATTAAATTAAAATTTCTTTCCATCGAAAATTGAAACGTTAACCGATTGTTTCCCTTTTATATGGCCATGATGACATTTATCCCAAATACCTCCTGAATACGAAATCAGATCACTCTTCTCGCAGTGCAAAGGGGGATGCTCTCGGCATTAGCATTATCACCCTTCGTAACAATTGCAACACCCCATTGCGTGTTGGTAATGAAAATATGCAATTACGCTCACAGTGCGTACGCACTCGAATGGCAAAGCACGGTACGGGATGCGGGGTGAATTATTATCACACCAAGAGCGCCTGGCAAAAGGGGATGTGGTGATGGTGATGGGAATGAGCGATGCCAATATAATGTTTATTTAGATATATTTTATTTTTTCCCGTAATTTAAGGGTGGCTGAGATGAAGTACTACCGCCGACAAAACGAAGGCTGTTTAAGGGCAGATAACCAAATTAAGTCTAATCAGATTCTTGCCTTCGGCAGGGCTGCTCATTTCAATTTTCCAGCTTGTTATCTTATCTCAATTTGGCACAACATATCATTTTCGGTGGTGGCTGCTCCTGGGGTGGTTTATTAGGGGTGGCATCACGGTGAGTGATGATGTTAACTTTGATTCAATTTTTTGTTTTGTTTTCTTTTTTTTTTGTGGTGGTAGAGTGGGAGTGTTGAGGAAAAACAAAACAACGAATCGGCCTGCATTGGAACAACAACTAGGCACCTAGTCAACAGCAAATTATAACCAGATCGTTGTCGCTGTCGAAGCCCCAGCTTACCAGGCACCGGTGCCGGATAATTCGTTTTGAAATTGCTCCGGCATCGCATTAACAATCACCGAGCCAAGAACTCGTTGGTGCAGCCAATCCGTGTAGCAATACGGAGAACCTGGTTAAGCACAAATGTTGAGACATCATCACGTGATTGCAGATTTCTATTGTTTTCGTGACGATGTCACATTCACATTGGGCGAGAGGTTTAGATGGCGCCACTGATATTACCAGACGAAGACTTCGTTATGCGGTCGCCACGAAAAAAAAAAAAAAACAGAGAAACAAGATTCCCCACGGATGGAAGGATGTGCACGTGTGTACATAATTCAATACAAACAGAGAAACGGACAATTATTTCAAATCAACGCGACGATCATCTAAGCGGCCAAAGCGGACTTGTTTTAAATTCGAAAATGTAGGACTTTGTAGGACCTTATCACATCACAAGACTTTCACCACTCACCTCATAGTTAAATGTCAATTTATAAGTCAAGCCATAAAGATCCGCTTCTCCGATATGCGAGGTGATAAAACTCTTTTATTGGGCAGCCTTTCATTGTTTATTTAAATTTCTTTGTGTATTTGATTTAATTTTATTCATTTATATCGACGCCCGGAACAAAGTGTGTAAATTGTGGAATTCGCAGCCATATTATTGACCGAAGATTGGCCTGAGTGGGGCACAACAAGTCTTTGATGGATTTTTAGACTCAGCGGGACATGGAAAGTCATAAATTAAAAATTCTTCTGTTTTAATTGATGAAGAGATTTTTAAGGTTGGATGTATTTGAAGGCGATTAGGTTTTGGGTAAACAGTGTTGTTCGAAATGTTTTTCCGATGCAACCATAAAATTTGAAATGTTTTAAGGTTATGTTGTTTTATCTATTAAGCTGTTTCATTCGTAGGTTTTGTTATCTTTACAATGTGTGTTAAATTGAAATCAAGGGTAATAAGCACACACACACAAGAGATGCTGTTTCACTTCTTTTGACTTTCTCTTAACTTTCTTATGACAATAAACTCGTGACTAGGAGATGTGATAGTGATCAGCCGCAAATATTGCAGAATATTGCAGGCATGCCGTGAAAAATAATCTTGTGTTGCATTAATTTTTAGGCAATCGGGAAAGACAGAAGAGACCTGACACCTTAAAAAAATGATTCCATATGAAATATAAAATAAAGTAAACGTTTTTAGTAACTCATATCACAAAATTGTATATAGTTCCATCGTAAATCAAAATTGTACCACCCAACAATTTTGATTTCACTGAAACTGACTTAAATAAACAATGAAAATAAACTTCCATTGTGCAAGATATTTAAAATTGAGTGCTGTATTTAATTTGTAATTGAAAAAAGTGTATTAGAAATTATAACTTATAAAAAACTATGATAACAGACAAATTATTAACCATACTCCAGTTACAATAATGTTGACTTGGGCGACCTAGTATTTCCCATTAAAAAAGCTAAGAACGTGTCTCGAAACACTAGAATTTTACGGTTCCATTTAAGAGACAGTCAAAAAACATTCAGCCAACATATAGAGCATAGAATTGACCAAATCCATAGGTGAATACTCAATAGCTAAACGGAGTTAGCAGATTGCAATTCATTGCAATTCACTTTGGAACAGTGTGCTAAAATTTTGTAATTAACATTCATTAAACATCAAAAAGATTGAGGTTTTTGTGAACTGGTCCATCTTCTAAAATGGAGCAGACCAATTATTGGACGTTTGATAAAAAAAAAGTATTTGAACAAAAACTGCCCTACGAAAAAAAACGAAAAATACACTGGGTCATTCCAGGATCGTCCAACGTTCTGAACGACTCCTCTCCGATTTGGCTCAAAAGTCATGGAACATAACATTTTTGCCCAACTCAATATAGTTCGCGTGTATCGGGGGTTCAAAAATTGGTAAAAAGTCAAAATTGAAGATTGCAATCATAACTTTGGCTCTGCTTATCAGAATTTTGTGAATTATGTCTTATTGAATCAAAAAAAAACTTGCACTTTAAAGTAACTCACACAAGTTTTATTTGCAAGGACGAAGGATAGTTCAAAATATCCTATCCATTTTTTGAGATAATCAAGGATATCTCAAAAAATGGTATTTAAATTTTCCTAATTTTGGAACTATTGGAAAACAATATTTCACCTACTTTAACTCCAAATTTCAAGTTGGGATCTGAATGGGTTCGACCAAAAAATATTTTTTTAAGAAAATCTAAATATTTTAATATACATTTTCGTATGGAAAAAAGTCGGGGAGAGTACGATAACTTTGGAGTCAAAAATTGATGATGGGCTTTTGTAAGCAAGCATTTTTTTACTAAAGGAAGGGTATCTACTTCGCGCAGTTTAGTAGGAAGGGGCAATTTAAAGATAAAAATTAACTGACAGGATAAAAAAAATAATTAAAAACCAACGACAACAACGAAGTACTATACCAATTTTGAAAGCCAGAAACCTATTCTGTAACCGTACATTTAGAATAATCTACTCATGTCCATGATTTTTGAAAAATTCGCACACAAACTAAAATCGGAGAAGGGTCGTTCAGAGCTCCCCATATAAGCTGGGCGATTTGTCATTGAATAACCCCACTACGAAACATTAAAATCAACACGAGACAATGACTGAGCAAAATTTTATTTTTCAGTACGGAAACCTTTTTTGTTTCTCCAGCTCGTAATTTCAAAGTCAATGTTACTAGACAATATTACTTGAATACGTCATCATTGAAGCAGATAACATTGATCGTTTGTGTGCTCTTCAAAGTTTTTGTCAAGTAAAATTGATACATTGATAAAAAAAACAAAACAAAACTGGCTTTCCGAAATTTTCACTGTCGCTTCTTTGATGATCTGTAGAGCTCATCAGTTTTACTTGACTTCAAACAATTTTATTAAACAGTATAATCGTGTTACAGAGTAGGATAACTTTTTATGTAGAGATAGGAAATGGAATTAATTCATTGCAACTAAAGATTTTATTTGTAAGAAAAAACAAGCGCTCTACTAAGAGTGTTTAATGTTTATGAGAAAAATGAAAAAAAAACTGACGCAATATATGCAAAAAACAGAAAAAATAAAAAGGATTTTACTTGATATTTGCAAAATAATAACCGAAGAAGTAGGATGTCGGATTTTAATTTTTGTATGACAGACATCATGGACAACGTGATGGCGAACGACGAGATGGTTTAGCCCTCAACAGGATTTTATTTTCTTGTTTGTAACTCTTACACTATTTTTTTTATAAGTTTTTATCATAAATTATGTGAGTGAGCTTTATTTTAGTTATAGTTAAAGTTATCCTGCCTTATCATGATTTATTTATTTTTAATCAGTTGTGTTACCAATCCCACCAATTTAGTGACTATAGTTATATTCTATTCTAAGATAATTTCTGTAGTCTTCATTAAAATTAGACTAGTCTTTCCACAACGAGCAAACTCCATGAAATTTGCTTTCAAGCAACTCTGTTTTTTGTCCAAGTCTCAGATTTTGTGGATTTGATCTGCATCCCGTCAACACAACCAGAACGAACACACAAAATTTGCACAAAAATGTAAAAATTTCCTGCCAATGACTTTTGCAGAAGTTGCCAGAATGAGAAGGAGGAGGAAGCTATTCTTCACCTTCTATGTTGGTGCCAGGTTCTATGTAGGCGAGAACCCTTATAGTCTGGGCAATCTGTGCAAAATTAGCATTAACCAGATCTGTACCTCTAATTGGTTCCATTAGAGTGCAGAGTAGATTTCCGCGTTTTGATATCCTAATGAGCCTAAGTGTGGCTGTGGGCCGCAGTTACCCCAGGCAGCAACTCTAACCTAACTTAACCTACTAGACAAAAAGGCGTTAATTATACCTATAACATTGCTCCTGTGTAGGGTCTATCATCAGGTCAACCCTCTAAATGATTTCAGTAACATCTTACCAGCTGTAAATTTGCGCAACGCCTTTAAGATGATGTTTATCTTTTGCAACAGAGCCTGTTTTCGCAAGCCTCTCTGGCATTTTAGACGACACTTCCGCTTCTACAAAACTTTTTGATGTCGAAATAATTCACGGCTTCCAGCAGTTAATTGATGAATTGGTATTTCTACATTCTGATGCTAATATCATTCACGGAAACCTGTCACCAGAATCCATCAAACAAAGACGTATAGACTCATTACATTAAAAATTGAAAACAAATTTGCTCAAAAGTCTAGTAACGAATTTGCCCCTCTCTCGCGAGACGTTGCATTCTTATTGGAACAGGCGTCGCCGCCGATAAATGACCCAGTTAAGAAGTTAGCACCTCCAGGAAGACCTAACCCGTCCATTTGTCAATCCGTCTGCCAATCCAACATGCGACTTGGGATATCCTTGTCATCCCTCAAAGCCCCGCTGAGATGTCATTTCTTATTTCTCAGTCCCAAACGCATGTTTGCGCAAGACGTCCGTTCTTTATCAACAAATCAATTTTTCAGACTTTTTCCGTCCATGCCCCCTAAACTCCTCCACACCCTTTGTGTGTGTGTAAAATTTACATTTTTTCCAAAAAAAAAATTCATGCCGCAAAACAAGCAGCATGGTTCCGCGCTAGATAACGTTGACAATTTTTCAACTTTTGACAAATTCACCATTGTCTGACGAATAATCACAAGGTGCTGCCGGTACACGCGCTCTGGGGAAATAAACAAGACACCTCGAACACACTAATAAGGAGAGCAAGAAGTCCTTGATATCGCTGCCGCACAATCTCCCCCACGACGCGACACAGGAGGGTGTTTCGCCCCGTTCCTTCCAATGTTGACACTTTTGTGAAACATGTCTCCATTGTGCGTGAGATACGAGAGTACGAGGATGTGTGTGAGGACGCAACCCCTTCGCCATTAGCGGAAATGGACTTGATTTGATAGAAGAAGGATGGAAGGCTAAGAAGAAGAAAAATAATAACCAATCGTAGAGGGAACAGAGGACTCTGCTCGTGTCCCCAGCGATCTGGAAAAGTTTTCCCTAACTGCGGCGATTCCATTGTTATAAATGATCGCATCAATAACCATTAAATGACCCTCACTGATGGTCACTCAGGATAAAACTTCCTGCCGGCATTATTCCCGTTGTGTTCGGCGGTGTGGCTCTTCTGCTTCCCCAGCGGACGGTTGGACGTCGTTTTTTTTTGTTTGTCCTTCTCTGGATTAAATAAACACAAAAAGGACACTTTTCAATTTATCCTGAATATTTGTTGTTCTTTTTTTTTTCGGTTTTATTGTGTGTGTTTCTTCCTTTGTCCGTTATCAATCCCTAGTACCTGTGTTATTTCACTTAATGGCACTGGAGTAGTCGTAAAAAAGGTACTCGTAACAGTAACAGTCGGGAAAGGAGATAACACACACACAGGCATACACCAAGTGCGAGTAGAACAGCTTGGGCAAGGATACAAACGGCAATTGCGCAGACATAAACCCCATAAATTGTAAAATTAAACTGCGTTAGGTCCGTGTTGCGACAGCGCGACCAGATAGAAGAACCCTGTTGCGAATGTGTCTGCTGCAAATGTTCTCAGGCGAGCGGGACGCTCATGAATGAAGTGAAGTTCCTTCCTCGACGTTTCGGAAGACCACATCAACGTCGACGACGACGAAGAAATAAAAAAAGTTGAAGACGACGACCTTCGTCCAGAGGTTATTTATCTAAGAGTTCGCCCATCCCCTAGGTAATGAGGATCACTTATCTGCTGCAGCGAGTCCTGGACACAGTGACAGTAGGTGACATGAGGGTCAGTGGAGGGACATACAGACGCACATCTTGTGGCCAGAAGTTTTTCTCATTGCGAAGCAAATGGATTGTGACGCCTCGAGGTGAGTGATTTATGCGATCACCTATGGTGGCAACTTCCTTAGCTACTTAGGTCGGATCTTCTCCCCCCGGGTGTGGTGTAAGTAGACTCGAAATGAATGTTACCGCTTTATTTACACGATTTGCTGAGAACGGAAAGAATGATGTTTGTTTGTTGGTGGAATTAAGACGATGGGAGTTCCCTTTGATTCGTCCAGGAGAATGGAATCGTCCTTAAGATGCATGAGGGGGAACGGCGTGATAAATCAGGCCCTATTGTAACACATCAAATTGCAATACAATTGGTTTTAGATTTAAGGGAAGTAATGGAAAATTCAACGCAGGGTGCTGTTCTTTTAAACGTGATAACAGAAAGACAAAGGAAATTTTAGGTCTTGTACCTTGTCTTAATCGTCTCGACGTGATCGATGAGGACTCGAACTGACTTTTAAGCTGTCTATCACATCGATGAGTGTGTTTTAGTGACTGGACTTCTTTTTTTTTATGGCAAGTTGCTGTCGAAAGTACTATTTGTAAAGTGCGTTTGAGAGGTTACAGCAATTTCTAACGACAAATGTTTTTGCAAATTCAAAGGAGCAATCGGGAACTTCCAGGAGAACTTTAACATTTTATCAATTTCCCAGCAAAGATTAAAGTATCGCGATGGACAGAGAGGGACTATGGGTCCTAAGTGCGGTAAGGTAAGTCAGCTTTCGTTTGTTGTTATGTCATTCGCCAAGTTGAAGTTCGATCTCTGGAACGACAAAAACACTAAAATCGTTGATATTGGGTCTATAACTTAAATCGTGCGGTTTGCTAAGAGATGGCGTAACTTGTATTATTCCATTGGTACATGCGTTAAAAAGCTACTGTCATTGTACGTTATTTCAGTACATGTCAACGGCAAAGCGGAATATCCATGGCGCGAAGGTAATGCTCTACATTTGGTGGGATCAGATGGGTGTGCTGTATTATGAGCAACTAAAACCGGGTGAAACCATCAATGGACAACGCTACCGAACACAATTAATCCGTTTGAAGGGAGCTGTAGCTGAAAAAATGCCCGGAATATGCGACCTCACACGAGGCAATAATTTTCCATCATGACAATGCTCGGCCCCACGTTTCTGTTCTGGTTAAGAACTATTTGAAAAACAGTGGATAGGAAGTTTTACCCCACCCGCCTTATAGCCGAGACCGCGCTCCTTCTGCTCCGGTCAGTGCAAAACGCGCTCACTGAAATACGGCTCACATCAGAGCAGAATATCAAAAATTGGCTTGATTCTTGGCTGCCAAAATCGCACGAATTAAGTGTGATCATATTTTCACTAATTTTTTGTTCGCGGCCAATACATTCACTTTCTTGTAAAAACTTCCGGACGTCACTCGAAGGTGCTTAACAAACTCCTCATGATTTTTTTTCAAAACTAGGTCCCATTCATGTCTAAGTCCACTTTCCAGTGATTATCATCATTTCCACAAGGCTTTTATTCACCTTAAGCCCCGCAGGACCCACTACTGTCGAATTAACAGCCCACTGCTCTTGTTTTATTAATCCAACGTCACAGCAGCTCCACGTCAATAAACACCGAATTAAATGCATGTTTCCCGCATTATTAACCGCCCCACAAAAATTTCATGACAAACGTCAATGTTTTCACATTTCACATTTTTTTTTTAACCAAAAGATAAACAATGTCGCCCGTACATTAACTTGTTGTACTGCTGTTGTCCAACAGTCCGCCGAGTGTTTAATAAGAACACTGAGTAGCCATCATGTAAAACACTAATTTACATTTAACATTTGCTTTGTTATCAACTAATTAACGAGTTTTTATTGCAGTCTCACATGAACGAAAGCCATTTATCCTTCGATGTGTGCTTGTTAGATATTTTCGAAATCAGTATCATTTCAGTTGAACACAACAAAATGAATGAGAAACATGGTCAGCAATTTTTATCACTAACTTCCTTTTAACACGTATCAATTACCGAGTGGCGGTGACACAAGCGCGTACACGTGAGTGGGACTGGCCGTTGGGACCCACCCTCTCGATTTAGGGGTTGAAGGCGACCTCTCAAGCTGAGCTAATCATACATAGTTCTGTGAGGTATATTGCACGAGTGAAGCCATCAATAACAATATGGCACCCGACAGGCGTGTGTAGACGCCATTCGCTGCCAGGTGATGGTCACACGATGGCCAACTAATACGTGCGTTCTGGGTGGTGAATGTTTTTTTATGGCCACGCAAAATGGGGAGCAAGAAACCGGCAAGGGTAGCCAATTAAAGTTTCTCGAAGGTAGGGCTGTTGTGAGACCATTTTATTTTTCCAATGACACAAAGTCGTCGGTTGTCGTTTTGTGGAGCAGGGCAAGAGTTTTAAAAACAACCCCCAACACAATTTTGCAATGGCTGTCAAACATAAAAGCTGTATTCAAGTCTGTGAAGGTACATCGCCATTTGAGCATGAGCAGCGAGCAATATCAGGGCTAAATGAATAACAAAATGAGAAGCAACTTTGTACAAAAGATTTTTTAGGCAGGCGCTTATTAACGATTGATTCTGCATGATAAAAGTAAGTACGTAAAAGTAAAAGTGCTCTGACACCATTTAAGTTAGGGATTTCCAATAAGGACTTGACAACTTTCTTTTTAAATAAAATGCAAGTCATTTGAGATATTTTAAAAAACTTTATTATCGACTTGAAGTACAATTAAAACATTTATGAATGAAACTCGACTTTGTTCATTAGGTAACCGTGGGCACGTTTGCAGCGGTCGATTCGTTGGACCCAATTTTCGGTGACTCGGCCACACATTTCGACCGAAACGTCCGCTATTGAGCTCTTCTAAAGTCGTCGGCTTGTACGCATAAGCCAATGAATTAACGTAGCCCCCCCAAAAATAGTCTAGAGGCATTAAACCGCACGAACGAGCCTGAAATAACACGCATATCAATCTTACTTTTCAATAAATCGGTTGTATCGTGTGCTGTGTAGTTTGTGGCACTATCCTATTGAAACCATATGTCGTCCAAGTCTATATCTTCCAATTCGGGCCAAAAATAATCGGTAATCATAGCGCGATAGATCTGGCCACGTGACGACCGTTTTCATTGACGAACAAATTTGGCCCAATGCCGCTGCCGGCATGCAAACCGCACCAAACAGTTAATTTTTGTGTATAAAGTGGTGATTCATGAAGCTTTAATTAATAAATCCTGCTAGGTGTCTTTTGTATAAGTCCTCGTCGATGATAGTCCGTCTACAATATCACGAAGGACATAATCTTGTGCTGTCTTCAACCGCTCAAAGTTCGAGCCACTTCGCGATGGTCCATGGTAATCTTCTTCTTACTTCTGACTAGTGACAGTTCTTAATTTGACAGTTTCTTTCTCCGCTGACAAAACGGCCTGTCAGATGATTTCTCATGTCGCCGTGACTTATTATCCTAGTCCCAGTCGTAGACGGATCTTCACCGGCATCGTCTATCTAGATAAACTCCTGCATCCATATGCCCTCCATCCAATCGACCACGTTTTAATTGAACTCACAGCATGAAATAATCTCCCATTCTTATCTTCGTCCCAATCACACATCCTTTGACATCCAACAACGTCCACCAAGCGGCGTCATATCGTTCCAACGAAATTAATCACTTCTTATATTGTTGTTGTTGACAAAAAACGAAGACGACGACGAAGGCGTAAATGAAAACCCTTATTGGGTTTCGAAATCTTTAACTTACCCTCCAATATGTTTGAGATATCAGTCGAACATAAGAAACAAACATATCGTCCTTGGGAGCTGCCTGCCTGTCCAGTCGCACTCAATATGTTCACTCTCTCGTTGATCGGATTTCGTCCTTTGTACGGATGTTACCTTTTTATCAAAAAGGAGTTTTCCATTTCCTTGAGCTTCATGCGTGTAGAGGATTTGCGCTGGGCCCTTTTTTTTCTTTTAGAGCGACGATAATAACGGTCAGGATTCTGTACGACAGGAGAGCGGCGAACGCACCTTCCCTCCCGCTCCATTCTGCCGCCGTCGCCAATGTACTCGCCATCATCGTCGTCGTCGTCGTCGTCGTTGTGAGGGCATTATGGCACTTTGTCCTTTTTTTTTTCCATTTCTGCATTCTCAAATGGGGGCAAATCTTAAGCCGGAATCTTTATTGTGCTGAACGCGTTCTGACGTTTTTATTAGTTGTTTGTACGAAGTGATTTTATATGGAGAGCGTATACGTAACAAGGATACATCCGTTCATCCGAAAGCATTAAGTCTCATCGGTTGTTCTTCATAACGAAAAAAAAAAAGAAGAAGGAAAAGATTGTAGCTGCCACAACAGAAAGCGAGACCAAAGGACGAAAAAAAAAAAATGTTACGACCTCTCAAATTGGATTAGAGTTTGACTTTTAGTGAGTGTCCTTTGTCCTTTGGCGAATGTTGTGTGTATCTTGAATGAAATCTCGTTTATTTTATTCACACTTCCAACCGTGAAATCCATAAAGGATATGAAATATATGAGCTTCGGCAATCCTTGGCAATTTCTTTTATGACACATGCATGAGCCTCAAGCAGATGATGATGATCGCCCTTCCCCTTGACAGGGTGTGAGTGCGGAGGCACGGAGACGATATTAGAAACCACAAATCATGAAAATCTCATTAGGACGAAGGTTTTCGGATGGGCTTACGCCACTTTTCAATGTTACACTTATATTTTTTTGTGTTGTGTTTGGTGTGACTGGCTTTGCGACATGTTTGATGAACTGGAACACGAATGTTGGGAATTGATTGCTTTATCGTTTCTTTTTGGTGGGACGTTTGAGATGAGTTTTAGCGGATGAATAACCTGGTTCTTTTATGCGTGTAGTAACTTTATGTACTCATGATTATGGCTAAGATGTGCAAGTAAACAGTGAAAAACCAAAACATGACTTTTCTTTAATTTATTGAAACATGGAGAAACGACCTAGAGTTTACTTGAACGCTTCTCAATCACTCACGAAAAATGGGATCGTAAAGTATGCTTCGTTTCCCAGTCTGAAAAAGAACCTGAGAACGCACTGGACATTAGTTTTCAATGTGTTATAGCCTCGCTTTGGGTCGTTTTGACATGCACGACATGTTTCTAAGTTGCGCCGTTTAAAAGTTACAGTCGTTTCGAAACTGCTCTGTTTTCATTTCCATTAGCATCATTCATAAAATTACAAGACATGCGAACCATGGAATTGAAATGCATGGAAATCGTTTTTCGATTTGCTTCAAGCTTTTCTGCTCCGGTGCTTTGATGTTTTAAACGAACTTTGTCTTTGTAACAAAGCAAAAAGTTACTGACCATAAGAGCCTTTGAATAAAAATTCGGCAGGTTTAGATAAACTGCCGAAGCTAGAAAGGACTCACTGCAAAGAGATTAACTTGTCTACTCAGATTCTGCAGAGTTGATTTTATTAAAAAGTTATGCTTAAATGCTTGTGGCTTTAAGTCTTAGCAATTTGTCTAGGCAAATCGAACTTAAAGCTTTGGATTGAGGGCCAAAGAACTTACAAAGCGACATAAATTTACTTATGTTTTGCAGGACAGTAGTGAGAATCTGATACATTTTTGGTGTTAAAGTATATAGCAAATAGTACGTAGTAGTAGTGAATTGTTATAATTGTCGGTGTCTTAAGACTTTCAAACTTTTCTGTGTGAAGGGGCTACCTAGAATACTGCAAAGCTCCAATTCATTGAATGGCATTGAGGATTGTAATAAATAGAAAAGAACAGGCTACACTTCGTCCGAAAGTGCCAGAAAACTAAAAGGCATTGCCGGCGATTTCGAAGATGTTTGGGACTATTGTCTTGTTCAAAAATGTTAGCAATTGGAAAATGCTCAGATGCGTAAGGGCTTATAACATCAGCCATGTTTTTATAAACATGTTGATTCATTCGCCGCTTAATGCGTTCAATTGGACCTTCCCAGGAAACGGCTGCCCACACTTTGACATTTTTCCCCAATGATCGTAGTAAATACTTCGGCTTGAACTCTTTTTTTTCATTTTCAGGCCGTCTCACGAACCTCTTACCATCAGCTCCAAACATTTTGAGCTTGCATTCGTCACTCCAGAATATTTTATAATGTTTTTTGTTAAATGCTCTTTTGCAAAATCTAGCAATTTTTTTTAACATTGGGTATTCAGCGCACAGTGCCGGTAGCGCATTCACTAGCCTCACTCAAGTAATCTAATGGTTCCGGGTGTAATTCGATCGACTATTTAACTCAGTCGCCACAGCTGAATGAATGTATTGAACTGGTCAGAAATGGATTCGCCTTATTAAATCGACAAATAAAGCAAGCCAATATCTTCTTTGACTGCGGTTTCCTCAACCGGAGTTTTTTTTTTGCCTATTTCCGTGTAGGTCTTAATTGCACCGTAGATCATCTCTTTAGAGCACATTAAATCTTCAGCCTTTAGCCCTTTTCTGGCAGTAAAAAAACTAAAAGAAACAACTTCGTGGCTAGATGTTCGTCTTTCAAATTCACTCTCATTTTTGATATTCAAAAAATAGCAGTATCGCTTTTTTCTTTATCTTATCATTTATAAATATTTTTACCCAAGCAGTTCTTATTTAAAACTTCAAACTTTAAACAATTTCAGATACAGTAGAATCGTGTTACAGAGTAGGATAGTTCCTATGTAGAGATTAGAATTGCAATGAATTCTATGCAACTAAAGATTTTGTTTGTAAGAAAAAGCAAGCGCTAGATATGAGTGTATTATAGTTATGAGAAAAATTAACAAAAAACTCAATGGATGCAAAAAATAGAAGAAAAAATAAAAAAAGTGATTAGATAAAATTTTCTTAAAGATCAATTTACTTAAACCTAAATAATCTTGAATTTCGTTTGAGTTAATTCTTATTTAATATCAAAATAAGTTTCTTAAAAACTATTTTAGTCATAAAAAAAAACACTGCAAAACTTACACTACTGTCGAAAGCATTATCGAATGGCCCTAATTCTAACAACCTGATTCTAATTGACAAAGCCTATGAATCTTCGAATCAATCGATAAACTTGTCGATAAATGTTTGTAATTTTAATGTGGAAATAGGATTGATACAAATCAAATGATTGTGGAGCAAAATGTATGCAAGCTATTTTCCTAAGTCTTAATTTTTCAAATGTTGCAGGGATGGCAATAAATTAAAATCCGGTCGAGTAGAAATTATGCATAAAAATGCCGAAAGAATACTTCTCCTTGTCATTCTCTTCCTCAGAATTAAAATCCCCACCAAAAAAACCCTTCCATTCTAAAAACAAATGTCTTTTGCATGTCCTTACAAGCAAAAATCTGTTAAATGGGAGAAAAATACACCATAACCACTCAAACCATCCTCGTCACGCTGACGTCAGGCCACATAAAAAAAACCACTTACGACCAGAGTAGTACACATAGTCCGGGCCTTGGTGCAAAAGGGGCACAGTAGTTTTTGCCCACATGTAAAACATTCCAATAAATAATGAAAATGTAATGAGAAACATCCATAAAGAAAACCAAATTGAAATCCCTTCTAAGCCCTGAATGACAAATGAAATTGTCCTTTCTCTCCTAATCTATAAATGGCCCGGGTCACCCTTCCACCCCCAGACCCAGCACCACCACCCACATGGGGAACAGGCAGAGAGGCAGGAACATTAAGTCCTAAATGGAGATCCAATTACTTAAAATGTTCGCCCCATTGTTAGGCAAACACGAATTTGCATATTTCTTTCAGGCCGCTCTCTCAGTGGAGGGCTCCGTTTTTAAACCGCATAATTCGACACCACCACCGTCGTCGTCGTCGTTGTCGTCGTCGAGTGAATAGCACACGCTCTATGTTAATGAATTGGAATAGTTTACAGAGTTACAGAGTAACCCTTACCGCAAGCAACCCTCATAGATGCATAAGGCCGGTGGATGCAGGGGGGGCCCAGTCCACCACCGCACCGGAGCGATTGCAATCTTACCCAAGACGAGCCAGGACCGAAACTTTCTCCACATGTGTGTGTAGATTACGGTCGGGCGTAGACAAAGGACCTCGGTCCTTCTAATCGTCATCATCCTCCACTTGTGGATGCACAGGAGTTCACACTCTCGGCGAACATAAGTCGACTTTTGATGAAGTCCTCGACTGGGCGGGGAAGGGTGCGAAAACATCATCGTCTTACACTTATAAGGTGATAACGGAACACGATGTAGCAGAAGAAAGTTTTTTCACATTTTTTTTTTTTAATTTTGGGAAGCTCCCGGAGGATTTGGCCGGTTCGCTCTCGGCCAATTGACCGCCTGGTGTCGGAAGCGATTCTTATTCTTTGGTCCGCCGCAACTTGATACGGTCATCGTCGGGTGGAGTTTGAAGAGGAAACATGACTTTGAGGCCGGCGGGGCTACCACCCGACCGAACGACCGACCGACAGACCACATATCTCCGCCTGTGCATCGAAGGATAGCTGATGCTAGTTACAAGCCCTTCGTTAGCAAGTCGCTCACATGTGAGCGCAGTCAAATCCTGCTCGGAGCGGTATCTGTCCTGGTGCTTCCTTTTGTTGTTCCCTTACCATGCCGACCGGGGTGACGTACGGAGGTGCGGAGTTATCATTTGCTTGGAAAATTGAAGGTACATGCGGAGGTTTTGTTAAACATTTTCCGAACAAGCCAATGTACAAGCCTTCAGTCAGTTTGAATTGGGGGGTTATGTTGGCCGGGTTGTGTCATGATGTTGATGTTGGCTGGGTGAACGTTGTTGGGCTGTGTTGTGGTTTGGGTTTTTGGTGTGGATCTTCTTTTTGTCTTCTTTTTTTTTTGCTTCTTTCTTTCTTTTTGTGTTGTTTTGCTAAAAGAATGCTGGCCGCAGGCATAACATCCTTTCGTCCTTGTTTGGCAGCGGGCTTTTTGCTGGCGGCCAGTCGATGTAAAGAGAAGCTGTGTACGCTTGACCCTTTTGTCAGTTCATCGTAGAGAGGATGTTCGTTTCAGTTCGGTTCGGTTTGGTTTGCTGGTGTCTTGCCTAAGGACTCATTGACATGGCGTAGAACTGAAAACCACGTGGTAATTGAGTTCATGCTTTGGGATTTTAATTATTATTTTATGATGGCAAATAAGTCATTGTGTGTGGGGTTGATGGTTGTGGTTTAACATGAAATGTGTTTTTGTTGTGACCACAGTAAGGGTTTGTAGTTGTGCTTAGGGTGGGTCCTGGCGTCCTGGCGTGGGTGAATGGATTATGATTCGAGATTCTTGACGAGTGACTTAGAGTTGGCCAAAGGAGCATGCTTGTGTGCGTAAAGAAATGTACAACTCGTTAAAATAAGAGGCGACAATGGTGGGTCATTAGGAAATGATTCAAGCACTTAATTCCAAGCAATTTTTTAAAGAAACTTGTCTTTGACCCACCTACAGAGTAAAAGGCCCTTTCTGGTTAACTCCACACTCGTTTTGGTCATCGATAGTCTTAAAAAACATTTTGTTGAAGAATGAGAATGTTTCTGAAGAACTCTAGAGCCGTCATTCTCAGAACAAACAACGTCTAACCATAAAACTGCAAACAGTAGCCACTGCCGCCCACATCTTATTCGACCGAACTGATGAGACAGCAATTTTCTGTGTCATTTTCAATTTTCGCAAAAAAAAGAAGTCCATGAACAATGCCACTGTTTGAGGTAATTAATCTTATCGGACAATCCTTGTGGTCCAAAAAAGTGTGAACACATGTTTTGAAGGACCACCAACGGAACGTAGAAGAAGTCACCTCGGTGTTCTTTTGTTCGAAATTATTTCTCGCCCATAATTTTTAAAGGAGCAATGAATTATGTTTCTTTCGTTCGTTTCTATTCTCCTCAAAATGTGTGTACACAAAAAACATATTCCAATCGTAATTGTTCCACAAAAAGAAAAAATATTTCCCATCAATTGAAAGATGAATGGCGACAAAAAAGACACTTATGACTTCAATTTTTTTCGAAAAAGAAATGCTCTAGAAAAAAACATAATCCTTGAAATGCTATGCCAAAAGGATAATTGATGTTTACACAAGCAAAAGGGACATCGCCTACGCACATGGTGTTTAACATGTTTATTTTTCGAAAGAAGTCCTTTCTTCTCGATCAGGAGAATCGTGCGTGTTTGGCTGAAGAAGGACTTGTGCTTACATTCATCGTGGAGGATTAAATCGTTACACAATCGCAGTCTGTTGAGGTCCTGATTCCACTGTTCCAGGTGGTCGGCACATAACTCATGGTCTAATCTATTTGGGGATCGGTGACATAAGTCAGCGTCTAAGCTGGGATTTCATCGCCTCCAGCGAGAGGAGGTATTTTACGAGCCACTAGACTTGAGCAAAATAAACACTGATTTTTTTCCCATCAAACTTTTTCCCATTCATGCCATTTTTCCTCAACACCTGGTCAAGTCTCCCCGAGAGAGACTTTGTTTCTCTGACAAATATATGTATTTCACGGTGGTCGGGCAAGAGCCAGTCCTTTCGTCTCATAAAAACACAATTTCATTCAATAACAGTCTTGCATACCCCCCACACAAGTGTCTCCCATGCCATGAGAGATGACATATTCGAAAACATTCAAAAATTCTGTACGACCATGTGTCGTATTCGCTCGTCCACCTCGTCCATCCTTCCACCATGATGTCCACACATATGACAGAGTCCGAAGAGCGATTAAAAAAGGCATATCATCACTCTCTCTTGCAAAAACACAAACAAAAAAAAAACAAAAAGGGAAAAGGAAAAGGCAGCAGGAAAAAAAAAGACACGAGATTCAAACAACATTTTGGAACATGACTTGTGTACACAGTCCTTTATATCATGATGTGATGCCGCTACTAATAACTCAAATCAAAACCAATGTTTCCCCACGGCGCGGACAGGCAAAAAAAAGGGAGACAATACCCCGGCTCTACGACGGCACGCGGGCCTTTCGAGTGACCCCACACAAGGCGTCCCGGCTCGACGACGATCGCGCACTGTCGTCTCCCCCGCTTGCCCGCATGCGATGAAATCGGAGAGATGCTGTTGTTATTTATGTCGGCAAATAATGTCATCCAAAGAAGACATCGCAATCGCAACATGAAAATTATGACAAAAGACGACGACGACGATGGCGACGCGCCGGTGCACTCACTCAGGCTCAGTTGGACTTTCCAATGCAAATCCCAAGTGCCGGCCAAGTCGCCAAATGATGATGCTCGCCGATGCTCCAACAAGCGGAGCCTCACCAACCGCCGTCCATAGGTTATCCAAATAAAAGTTTCGTACCGCTGGCCGTGCCTGGCCTGGCACAAAAGATATGATACGGGAATTGATATCGATTTATCGGCACACACATGTACAGACGGACATATTCGAAATTCAAAATTCGCCAAACACAAAAGTCAGTCTCCGACTGACCACGGGGGGTCCGACATTTGTTCACGTTCCGGTTCAATGGGATGGGGCGCGCAATACGTCTAAACGAAACAAAGGCATGTTGTTCATATTTTTACAATCGAAAAATTATCATGTATCCTTACACGAGTCATATTTTTGATCCGCCAACGGGAGGGGAAGGCATGACTCCATGAGCCAGACCGTGCACTGCGGATGGGATGATGTTGCGCGTTGCGTAGGGAAATTTGCATTCGGCTGATTCAAACATCTGCCCGAATTTATGATTCACTTTGGACGCCATCGAGAGAGGAGTTTGGTTTTGTTATTTTCGTGAAAGTCCTTTTTTTTTGCAATTTTGGTTTTTGTCTTACAAGGAGAAACAATATTTTTCCCACCGTGGACGAGATCACGCACGAGACGCCGGGACAGTCTGACCGGCGTGGCTGAAGTGCGTTTTACAATGACCCGGTGCTTTTTGTTCAGCTTTAAAAATTTGGAAGAGGGAAACGTGGTCTCATAAGAAAACATTTTTTAGAAGCATCAGTCTCGATGGCGATAAAGGCCCTCAGGTGAAGCTACAACTTTGTTAAATTATTTTCCTTTTTTCAAATGCCATTAAAGGTAAACCTTTCATGGATTTCATGTTTGTTTCAACTGGCTCATGTTTTTCGGAAATTTTGGGCATGAAGCGTGTGGCGGCGAAGTTCGTTCCAAAATCGCTGAATTTTAACCACAAAAACTGTTGCTTGTTCGTAATTTGTTGGCCAAAAACAACACCGTAATCAGCCACCGTAATCAGCCACCGTATTCACCGTATTTGGCCCCTGCGACTTTTTCCTGTTCCCATGAAAGGACGACGTTTTGCAACGACTGAAAACCGAATCGGTGCGAGAGCTCAAGGGCATACCAAAAAGTGCATATCAGAACTGCTTCAGGCATTGGATAAAACACTGGCACAAGTATATTATATCTGAGAGGGACTACTTTAAGGGAGACCAAATAGAAATTCATGAATAAATAAATACTTTCTGAGAAAAATAGAAATTCACCTTATTTCTTGAACAAACAGTAGGTCCCCTCCACATGTGTCAAAATATATCGCGCACAACACAGTGGAGGCGCGAAGAAGCTAGGCTCTTTTTTTTTATTTCTTGAACAGACCTTGTAAATCATAGTTTATTTTTACACTGACAGTATCATACCTCTGCGGAACGAAATGAGTGACTTCAACAATGTTGGAAGTTATTGAAAACTTATATACAATGTGAATGCTGTGTAACCAAAACAGTGCGTTTTTCGAAAGAAGTTTTGGCCAAAAAGAAGCACTCAACGCACCTGCTTTACGCAAGTTTATGTAAAAAGTTCGTTAGTAATAATACGAATAATAATCTAATCGCCGGTGTGCGTTTAGATTTCACGTACTAGCCTGAAGAGAATTCTGAACAAAGATCTCCGATTTTATTCGCTTACATGGTCCAATTGTCTCAGCAATTAAAGGCGTACAGCCTTCCACTTCCCTTGTCGCTTTGCAGTTTTTGCCTAAGGCCAGTTTGAATTGGACAACGGGTTTAGGCGAAAAATCGTCTTTTCTAACGAGGCTCATTTTTATATCGGCGTCTACGTTAACAAACAAAATTATTGCATCTGGTGCTCGGAAAGTCCGCACGTTATTGTCGGGAAGCTAATGCAAACCACAAAGAGTGACAGATTGGCGCGGATTGTTGAGTGGTGGCATCACTGGAAGATTTTTTTTACGAAAATAAGGTTGGGAACTACGTTTTGGTCAACAGTGGGCGTTACAAAGATATTTTAAGTGACTTTTTTTTACTGAAATATATTAGGTTGTCAAATACCTCCCTTCCGCCTTTTTGTCTTTTGAATTTTCCGGCTATGTACAAAGCGCGCAAAGTGAGCGCCGTGGCTTAATCGTTAGTGCGTCGGACTGTTAAGCGAGAGTACCTGGGTTGGAACCGGCTCGGGGAAATAACACCACAAACATTTTTCACGGCCCCACCTCCAGCGAACGACTGACAACCCTCCTGGAGTACTTCTGTCATGAAAAGCTTTCGCAATTCGCCGTTCGAAACCGGCAATAAACTGTAGGTCCCCTCCACATGTGTTAAAATTATAACACGCACAACACAGTGGAGGTGCGAAAAAGCTAGGCTCTGGCTCTCAACGGACTGTTACGCCGCCTAATAAATACAAAGCGCTACAGAGCTCGTATCTGGCAATACATCATTTGAAAGGTCTTGACATAACCTACAAAACGACGCTATGCATGATTAGTTTGAACGACCTCTGTTTCATGCAGGATGGACAGATTATGCAACAATCGAGCACACCAAGTTCCCAAATGGTGTTCTTGCCGAGCCTCGGAACTGTGACTCGACCCCCTTGGACTTTTTTGTGGAGAATCATGAAGGATCGATGTTATACGAATAATCAGAAACGATTCAAACATTAGAGGCCAATATCGCCCAAGCAATCTATGAGCTACAGTCCGAAACCATCAACAAGGTCTCGGAAAATTGAAATGCGCCAGCCGAGGTAGCCATTTGAACGATGTTATATTCCATACTTAATGGACTAATAAAGTCATCATAAAGGGAAAAAAATTAATTTTTAAAAAGGAACTTGTGGTTAGTCGGCCTTTTACTTGTTTGTATCTATCGATCGTTTTTCCGTTGATCATAGGCAGACCATTGTGAAAGCTCTAATTAAATTTGTTTTTACGCCAGCAATTTCTAAAAAAAAGATTTATTTTTACTAAACTCAATCAATACCGATGTTCACTTTTCAAAATTTGGCCAATCTGTCGAGTTCTATCGTTTGTTTTAATTATAAAAAGTAACTATTTTTATGTGACTTTTTCGTTTGTCCGGAGGTTTATAATTTAATTGTGCTCAACTATACTACAGCGAAGTTAAATTAAAATTGGACGATGTTGTTTCACGTTTCAAGCATACCTCCCGATCTGTTAATTTGATTCGCAGTCAGTGAAAATATCAACACAAAACTCACACTTTACTCGTATGTGCTTTTGAACCATTTAACAACTTGCAAACAAAAGATTGCAGTCCGATTTGTATACTTTGAAATCGTAGTGTTATAAACTGCAAATAAAAGCAGTTCATCTTTAAAATTGTAGCAGCTAACCCAATTCAAGTCAATGTGAGCCCCAGATAAAAGAATTTCCTGTTCCTCCTCAGCCAGCTCATCGTCATCGTTGAAACATCCACTCCACTTTGGTTCTGCACTATCGCCGAGCAATCATTGAACATCACTTAAGATCATCAATTATGGATCTTAACGAGCCTCCTCTATACATACCAGTCGACATGCTCTGCCTCCTCCGACCGATCGGACTATCAACCACCTGTGTAAGAGCCATTCGAATACAATGCGATACACCATAACCCAATTCGATTTCAAGCACGCCAAATACGTATCTTCCCAATCCGAGTTACCTGTTCTTTCCACAATCGAATTGCGTTGCTGTGGCGGCGACAAATCTAGACACTGTCCGACGGAGATCTCCTCTGCTGATAAGAGAAGATGTCCCCAAAATATTTAAAGAGACACCTTTAAAAAGGGTATAAAATAATTTCTTGAGATATTACCCTACCTGCGGGCGGTTCGGCTTTAGAACATTAGAATGAAGTCGGTTATGGTTTTGGGATTTCAGAATGAAAATCGATACACGCAGAGGAGTGATGAAAATGGGCAGGTAACCTATTCGCCAGATAATCATCCATTAGCTACTGTTTCGTTACGTAGGTCAGATGTGTATCACGGGCTGGGACCTCTTGTGGAACGAATCACGAATCTTGTGTGAAATAGAAGTTTCATTAATGCCGATCCGTTGTTTGAGTATCGGCGGATTAGAGTTTTCGAAGCGATGTTTGTCATCTGAAACGACATGGGGATGTACCTTAACCCACCCTGATCTATCTGGCGGGTCTTGTCTGATGGAGAGTTTTATGGATTTTTTTTGTTTTTTTTTACTGGCCGGTGAAATAATAAAGGGATTGTTTTTTTTTTAATGAAACAATGTTGGATGGAATTCTTCTGATATCACGATTAGGATTAATTGCCTTTGTGTATATGTTCATCCGCATGAAAAACCAAAATGGGAATTTTCTCTGTTTCATTCTATTACAATTGCATGGGAATCAAGATCTGTGGTTGCTCTAAGTACCTTGGAGGCGGGTTTTTGTTCATTTTATACTTTACTTGCTTATCCAAATCAGTGGAGCTAAATGCGATTGTGCTCTACGCTTGGTTGCATTGACTGGCCACCTTATGAAATAAAATCTTCTAACACTTGTTCAGGCCATTTGCAAACAGCTTTAGAAAATATTAATTGGAAAACACTATAATTTGGTGTAACCCTTAGAGAAAGCGAAGATATGTACAGTGGCGTGCAGAAATGGATACATACTCGGCGGCCGTATGAACTTTTGTAAATAAAAAATCTCCCATTTGACCGATTTGAATGATTTTTGTGTTTTTTTTTCCTTACTTCGAAAATTGAAGTACGAACGATTTTGATCGCATCTATAGGAAGGCGAAAACTCACAAAAGTTCATCTTGACCCCAATGTAAACATTTTTGCATGTTTAGAAAAATATCTATTTTCATGTGCGTGGAGAGTAAGATAACTTTGGCGATAAAAATTGATAATGGTTTTTCATTGAGCGCCCAAAAACGAGAATTTTTTGCTATAGGCGGGTGTCTATCTCACCCCGTTTAGGAAATAGGGGCAATTTAAAATCAAGTCAAAAAACATGGAAAAAAATTCATTAGAAAACAACGGCAAAAACTACAATAAAGTACTACACTTTAATAGATGCACTAAAGTTAGATTGCTCATGCCCATAGTTTGTAAAAAATTCGCATACAAACCCAAAATTTTAATAAGAAATAATACACAAAAAATTGTAGATGATTTTTTTTTTCCAAAACTGTAAGTCCCAGTGCTAAATTAGGACCTTGCCATTAATGCTCACGTTCAGTTTGAGTCGAACACAAAAAACCGAATGGTTTCAAAAGAAAACTGGAATGGATTTCAATTAATTATCAATTTCTTCACTTTACATTATTTTTTTGGTGATGAAGTAAGGAAAACATTCAAATCGGTCAAATGGGGGGTTTTTTGTTTACAAAAACCAATACGACCGCCGAGTATGTATACAATTTTGCACGCCACTGTATATAACCGCTAAGTTATCGTTAGCGACAAAATAAAAATTTTCGTTCCAAAGGAATAACGAAATCTTTATAGAATCACTTCTAATTTTTATTGCTTTAACTTATTTTGAAAAAAAACATATGTAATGGATTAAAATTGAGAAAATAACTCCACAAAAAATAATGAAGATGTAATTTTTTTTTTCCAATTACTTTTAATGATTAATTTGTATTGTTTTAATTAAAATTAAAAGTAATTGTAATTGAAAAAAAATAGTAATACATTTTATGAAGACTGTAAGAGACTCTTTGTGGATTGAAAGATTTGTGGACTTGTACGGCTTTGTTTGAAATTGATGAAGTTAATCACAGGAACTGCAAATACATTTTTAGAGTGATAAATTTAAGTTATTGACATACAAGTTTGTTTAATTTTATTAGGTATACAACTTAGCTTCCGCTGTTTTTTTTTTCCAAAATTTGAGGCCTTATTGTAATAAACTGGTTATATATTTATGATCCTCCACATGTGACAAAAATTATAACACGCACAACACAGTGCAGGCGCGAAAAAGCTAGGCTCTGGCTCTCAACGGGCTGTTACGCCGCACACTGGGGCGCGTTGTATGGAGAGCATGCTCAAAATGCAAAATTGGAATTTCAAGTCTTATTTGAAAGAATGGTATCGTTGGAAAGAAGACAAAATTTCTCGTCAAGCTGTTAAACTTTTAAGTCGTTGGAGGTTGTAGGTTTGGAGGATTTAGCGCTGAAAGGTAGGATAATTTTTAAAAGTAAGGAATGTGTTTTGCTTGTTTGGCATAAAAACCGGGAAAAAATATATTTCGCTCTATTTTAAACAAAATAAAAATATATGCCAATATTGTATGAATATTAGAAATTAATTTAAGAGTAAGAACATCAAAATACAACAAAAACTTTTTTTATAATTTGAAACTCAAAAACGTCGTCTAAATTTTTCTTAAACAACTTTTTCTTCATGTAGAGCAAGAGGCTTTTGAAAGGGAATGTGATTTCTAGTAATTCAGATATTCCTTTCTTAGAAACATAAGTCAGAAGTAAAAGCCTCGTGCTCTACCTAAAAAAAAGGCCTTTAAACAAAATTTTTGGGTAATTCTCTTCAATTTCCAAATTTAAAAAAAGGTGTTGTTGTATTTTGATGCTAATACTTTTAAATTGATCTCTTATATTCATAGAATACTAACATATATTTTTTTTTTTGCTTAAATTAGTGCGAAATATATTTTTTCCAGTTTTTTATGCCCAACAAGAAAAACACATTCCGTACTTTTTGCAAAAAATCCTACCTTTGAGCTCTTAGCCTTCTAAGCCTGCGACCCCCACCGCTTTAAAAATTTAACAACCTGATGAGGAATATTGTCTTCTTTCTAACGGTACCAATCTTTCACGTTAGTCTTGAAAAGTCCATTTTTTGCATTTTAAGCATGCTCTCCATACAACGCGCCCCACTGTACGCCGCCCAATACAATATATTTATGATTCGTTTTGCGTTTGAGTCGATTGTGTTTGACACGAGTCTTGATCGAGTAATGCCGCCAATTCTGCATCTTCGAAAACCTTTTCTTTTCCGACGCCACGCCGGTCTTCGACGTCAAAATCACCATTCTTGAAGCGATGAAACCACTCTCGGCACGTTCTTTCACTACTAGCGGCCTCGCCATAGGTATTTCAGAGCATTCGATGAGCCTCAGCCGCAGATTTCTTCATATTAAAGCAGAAAATGACGAGAATTTGGCTCGTAAGCTGACATGTTTGATCGAGAATAACTTTATGATGCAGACACAAATCGCCTAATATTTCGATAGCGTTATGTTTACAAATACCTCAGCTTATTGTATGACATCTACGATCTATTTATTTCGACTGCCACTTACTGCTACAGCCATCTTTTGCAAAACGGCGGAAGCAAAGTTGTACACCTAATATAATTTGAATTGTAAATTTATGCTGAAATCGTACGAAACCTCAATTGTTGCAAACAGGAAGGACCAGAACAGATTCTTTGCTTGATTTTTTGTTATGTAAAAGAGTGAAGCTGTCCATTATCATATTAAGACCTTAATTTTTGAATAATCCTCAGCTTTAGAGTTGTCCTTGAAGATTTATTTAAATGTAATTGATCTTTTTGATTGCTGATGCATCGTCAATATCCTTTCGATTCAAAATTTATCGTTAAACATCGTTACGGAAATAATACTTAGGGCCCATGTCAGCACTTGATTTTGCTTAGCGCAGCAGGAAAAAGTCCACACAACCACCAGTTCCACAATGTGGACCAGTTGTTTTGCAACGCTTACCATTCTATTTAAAGCCACACCCTCACAAACGCGAAACCACAAAGTCCAGCTGTTCAAAGGATACCTCCTGGCCGGCGATGGAAAGTCGTACAAAAACAAACCGAATCAACCGCCCGACATGCAACAAACTGCAACGCACAACACGTTACGGCAACGTACCTGATTTTGGGAAACTTTCGCATGTGGCTGCAGAATGATTTGTTAAATAGCCAACACATGTTTTAGATTAAATTGGCATCATCAACGGACGCGTGGGTCTTGCGTTGAGAACAAGAGTCCTGTGCGGGCCTGGGCTCGCCTATAAAAATATTTTCCATCCAGTGTCATTGTTCTGCGGTGTGGCTGGCGGTTTAGGCGCGTTGTAATGAACGCTAAACATCCCGTCAGAGGTGTCCTAAGAACCTCTGTAAACAGATTTGGTAATGAGCTGTAAAAATCTGTTTACCAACAGCAAGGAATAATCACTTTAACCCGATTTCAGGATGCGGATAAGTTGCATGGGAATCCCAAGACCATGCATGTGACAGGACTAACACATGGATTATCCTTTTGCCTTCGGAATCCAATTCGCATGTTTGTAAATTTTGATATGAGTATCTAAGATCGTTTGTGTGGCAGATAATTAATTCATGTGTGTGTAAAGGATGGCCTTCGTCCTTTGATGCTATGTCTGCCTCTCACCTAATGTCTCGTCGTGCAGATTACTTTGACCTGGATGAATGATGTTTTCTGTCTCCGGGAGGGTTGGCACATCATGCCTACGAAACGACTTCGTGACGGTACGACTTCCTGTCGGATAATCCCGAATTTTAATTTCACTGTTTCCTGGGCATGCATTAGACCATGTTTATGTGGTTGATCGCATATTCGAAAGGACAACAAGAAGTTTGTGTCAATATAATTATTATCGTTAGGATAACAGGATGGGGGGATGAAAGGGAGACCACAACGCTGTGGTGCAGATGGATTCCCTAATTCCTTTTTGAATGTTTTGATTATGGTTATGAGATGATGAGGATGGAAAATCTGCTTCCGGATTGAGCAATTAAACAATAATGTTTCGTTCTAGTTGACGGGGCATTTTAAGAGCTAATACTCGGGTAGAGGGCAAATGCAGATGCCAACATGCGATGGTGTAATATTGAACACTTTCATAAAATAATTGTGGACTTGATCAAAAATTTGAACGATGAAAGTTTCGAAAGTTACTTAGATTTTGGTTGATTTTGACGAATTACAGTCGAGTCCCTCTAGGTCGAATTTTCCGGGACATCAAAATTATTTCGAGTTAGGGGGATTTTCTATTTTTTTGTTAAAAAGCCTTTCTTGCACTGCAATGCTTACGTCACTGGTAGACCTCTGTATATTACTCTTTTTAACAACTTGAATGCCACGACATTTACGGACAAACTTAGTGCCGGTCACCGGTGTCTCCCATGGCATTCAACGTGTTAAAAAAGACTTCCAATACACGCACTAAATGCAGCAGTAAAGCGTCTCGGATACCTAACTATTTTAAGATTAAGGCAGATTTTTTTTAACCCAAACAACAATACAGTAAATAAGCAGTGCCGCTGTTTATACAGAAGCTCGCGGTTGTGTGCGCGATGCGACTAAAGGTGACCCTACTCGACGACAACGTTCGCTCTCATATTCATTGGTTTCGATGTTCGCCATGTAGGGCCATGTTCACGAGCAAATTCTCATTTTCGCTGTGAATATCATTTGCTCTTTGTTTCTTGTAAAAGGAAAGAACCATCAGGGCAGCCACTTAGAGGTATTGAAAACCGTCGAAAAAATGGATTCAAGTTAGTGGGATTTTCGACTTAGAGGGAATTCGACTTAGAGGGATTCGACTGTATACAAATTCCTTTGAGCCTATAAGACTAAAACTCTGGTTTTGTTTGATTTCCTTCTGTTCTAGTAACCCATCACAGTCTTGCGATCTTCCTTACCGACAGAAACTATATTGTTGAGAGCACATATAAAACGGCGTGATGCCTTTGAGCCTTCGTGCTGCTCTTTAAATAAAAATCATCATTTATTTACATGAAAGTGACCACTAAAAATAAAATAAATAATCGGCGTAACAGCCCATACAGAGCCAGAGCCTAGCTTCTTCGCACTTTCGCTGTGTTGTGCGCGATGTATTTTGACACATGTGGAGACCTACTGTTTAATGCCGGTTCTGAACGGCGAATTGGGAAAGCTTTCCTCGACAGAAGGAGGATTGTCAGTCATTTGTTGGAGGTGGGGCTCACTTTTGCCAAAAAAATGAATTCAGTTGAACCAAGGTGATCAAGTGAACGTGAATAAAAAAATTACGATATTCAAACAACAGTCCACCTCCTCCAGATTCGCCAACACCCTGCTTACAAACCATCTGACATCCACTTAGCACACAATGAGCCCAGTTTGTCATAATGCCTTCCTTTCAACATGTGTACAGAAATCCCTAAACGACATCCACTAAAAGGAACATGCAAAGCAATTCCATCGTCTCCCAGGACATCTTTGCATCTCGACAGAATCAGGAGACCTCCTGCGGTTCCTCAATCAGATGATTATGAAATCCAGATCGCTCGGTACTCCCACGGGCCAAGCACACGACCGGCAATTATTAGGAATGGATTGCAAACATTCGCAGAGCTGCTGCTCCTCCAGAGACCGAACCCTTTTCACTTTTAAGACCCCACTTTCCGGAAAAATGAAAAGTCAAACGTGCTCCTTTCGGCTTTTCACTTTCAAATGTTTTTTTTTTTTTTTTTTTTTGAAAAAAAAATCTCCAACTTAGCTGCTGCTCCAAGGGCAGATATAAATCCTCTTCGCTGTCAAATTTCGTATTCATCGATATTGCGGAGATTTCTCGCTTCCACCCATAATCGTATTTCTTTCCACCTCTATGAGGCGGCTTTAAACCGACCCTTGGGAGCTTTTACGGTCAAAATGAGAGTGAAAGGAGGAGAATAAGACCAAGCACGAGGACGAAGGAGCAACACAAAAAAAAAGATTGAGCAGTGGGGGATGAAATTTTCGAAATATTAAAAGCCACGTCATTCAGTTCACCCTTCGAGAGGATGTCAAATCGTTATCCCTAGGAAATCCATTTTTTATTCGCCTCCGTGTCAATCCCACATGGCACTGTACAGCGATAGTCCTAATAGCAGCCCCATTTACGCATTCCATTCCATTCTTATTCATTCATTTCGCTGCTGTTCTCAAGTGTATGCCAAAATCTTCGTCTTTTTATGCCTGTCCTCCGGTTATCCTGTCATCTTTGGCGTCCGAGGAGTGGGAGATCCTGTTAAATTCATAGCATGTCGTAAAGCGGTGTGGTGGATCCACAAGATAAATGACCGTTTATGCTGACCCACATATGTCGGAGATGCTTGCTGGGGACGACAATATAATCGCCTTAATGAAGCCATCATTGACACTAAGGACAACAATTCATGTTTAATTGAGCAGCCACACAAGCAACATCAACAAACACCTTGTTAGCATGCGTGTCTGTGTGTGTGATGGTGTCCCCATGTCCGAGAAAACAGTGGGAGAGCCATTTGGTTCCCCGCATCCGACCATAAAATGACCCAGTCAATTGCCCATTAGGTCCTAATTCCAGTAAAGAGCGCATCAAACAATTCAATTTCCGTAGCAAGGACATTCCCAGTCGAGCATTGTCTCATTGCCTGCTGCACCCGAAAAGTAAACACATCGGTCGTCCTCATTTAAAGGTAGTTGTTGTATCTCCCCCCAGATTGGCACTGCATTGTAAAAGGACATCAGCCATACAGTTGTGACGTTATAAAGACATTAGCGCAGGACCTCTCCAGTCTACCTCAGAATCCTTTGTGGAACACACTCGCACACTTGCACACACAGAAAAAAACGATTGAATCCGTATTAAGAGCGAACAATGTGTGTGATAAATGATGCACGTCAAGAGAGGGGAAATGTGGCAAAAAAAGAAAAAGGACAAACTGTTTTGAAAGGATATTGAAAGTCTGCAATAGCAGTGGCCTGCTCTCTATTCAGGATGTTGTTGTTTGTTGCGAGAGCACACTTTGCCACACAAAGCCGACGGGCGGTCTGGCGGATGACAAATGCATTATTGGGTCCTTTCCGTTTGTCCTTGTTGATACACGACCGATTGAAAACACCAACGAATATCGAACGAATGAGAGATGAGAATGTGTGTAGATCTATTTTGAGGATGAGAGAAATGGTAATAAAAATATTTTGCCATTGTCTAGAGGAAGGAAACCCAATTGAGCCCACCACTGTTTGGTCGGACAATGCGGGGTGAGTGCGTTTAAATTAGTTTTGGTTAGAAAGTGAATGTGGGATTGTAAATTAGAGAAATTTTTGAGTCATTTGACGCATATGTTTTCAGATCGTTGGTAAACGGGAAAAAGTTTAAGTACTGACAAAAGAGTGCAGTTTGCGAAAAAAGATTAGACGCATACTCTAAGGCAACATGATGTTGTTAATATTTTGCAGTACGACATTTGGGCTCAAAAACTGCAGCTAATCTGCTTGGCATTGGATCCACCAATTTTCGCGTCTGGTTTTTAACCAGAGCCTGGCATCTAGAAGACGCTCTTATCTTCTAGATTTGTTGGTATAAGTCTGCTGCGTTTTTTGATCCTACATGCTTTAAGTTTTTTTTAACAAAATTTCAATATTTTTTAAATCGGAACGCTCCCCAATGTACAACACTAATTTTCTCGCCAGAAAGCGATTTCTTTACTGTGATGTGTACAAAATTAATTGGAAAACAAAAAAAAAAACTTTTTCCACGAGTTTTTAGAGGCAGTTTCCCAATTCCTCTTAAAACAAATTTTGGGTTATGTCTAATTTGTAAGCTTATGTAGCCAAATATCGCTTACAACTTGCAGTAAAAGAACTTACATACGTATCCAATAGCAAGGACTCAAAACAAATGGATGGAAAGACATTTCAAACAAAAATTGTGGTTCAATAAAATTTACGATATTCTTTTGATAATCTTTCTATGATCTCAGAGCATATTTATAGAAGACATTTAGTTTTGTGTCTTAGGGCAATTATTCTAAAATTTATTCGAAAATCTCGCCACGACATGAACTGAACATTTTTTAAATTCTGTAAACGAATTGACCAACGTTTTAATTTTTTTTTAAATTCAATTTATTTGTGACTTCAGTCGACCCTGCTTAACTGAAACATTGATTTGTCACAATTTTTTTTTTACTTACGCTGTATTTTCGTTTAAGCGAACTTCAGATAGCTGAAAAACAAATTCAGTTACCCAGTCTGAAAATTCAGAAAATCTAATAACATAATTTTTAATATTTTATTAAAAAAAAAGACTCGAAACAAAACAAAACTTCGATAACGCAAAAATTAAGAAAAACGAAACGATTATACTAATTCACAGATCACTTTCAATATGCATAGACACAATGCCGAGTAAAAATATTGGCACAGCACTGATTTTGAATGAAACCACTCGGTATTAAGAAAAGATTAAGACAACCTAATTTTTTAGTTGGTTTCGCTGGACTTTATACCATTCGACTATAAGGATATTTTTTTGTAATTTTCTGTTTACTAACCCGCCTATCAAAATGTTCCCACAAACTAATTTAAAGCCTGATTAGAGTAGAAGATCATTCATTTGTCATTTTCTATTAAAAACAGATTATTGTTCTGGTTAGTAATTCAAATATGTGTATCAGCCTGGAATTCTATACTTTTAAAAATAAAAAATCTTTACTCTCTCGATTTTTATGCTCTACTCTTTAATACACTTAAGACACAATTTGAATTTAAAGCGTTCAAGATCTCGCTGATAACTTGGTTGCCGTTTTAGTCGAGGGCTTTTATTTAATTTTTAAGTTATAATCTAGTTTTTAAAGAAATGAATAACTTTCCCGACAGTTGATTTACTAAGAGCAATCTCAAAATCCTCTTCCACTGATCGTAGCTTGTGTGACTTACTTAAGCCAAAAACAGAGTGATATTCCGAGTTTGTATGTCTGAGAAACTGAAGAGGGCATAGCCTCTGACTCCGATGATGCCAGACAAATTCAAAACGTAAAATCATCCGATGAACACTCTCTATTCAGTTTCAGTAAAATGACATCTATTTTTGATGTAAACTTTTTTATTAAATTTTTTGTTTGTTTTCACTAAAAAAAAAATGGATTTTAGCTTTAAACTTTAAGATGATTTAAAATGCATAGCTGCTTTAATATTTCAAGCAAGAATTCAAAGTTGTTTCGAAAAATTAAAATTTACAAGGATTGTGAAATATTGAATGTCGGTTCGAGTTGAATCGAAACTCATTTCGATCCACTTTCACTTAAAATGCAGAACATAGATCATTGATGTTAAATATCGGTAACTTTTTAATTTTTATTTTAAGTTAAAAATATCGGTAGCTTAGATTGACTTAATTAAATTTACTTTTTTAGTAAATTTCAATGCTATTGTAAACTTGCTTGAGATATTTACGTCAACTGATCAAAGAAAAACTAGAAGCGAATGAGCGAAACCCTTAAGCCCCGAGCTTCATGTAGTTTGACAACTTTTGCTGCCACCTCAACTAACTCAACCTTTAAAATGTTTCATTTAAAAAACCCATTTGGTTTTGAGTATGACAACACCTTGTGGTTGAATATCTAAGCCATTCTTCAAGGAATGAAATACGCAGTTAGGATTAAAAAATGTAATTCAGTTGGACCTAGTGCGTTTTTTAAGAAAAGTTTGGCTCAATTGTAGAAAACGCGGTCCATTAAAGAAAAGAGCACTAGGCCTAGAACTATTAGTTTCTCTAAGGGGCGAAAAGCTAGTCTACATTAAATTTCGAAAAATTGCGTTTATTTGATACTTATGTTTTTTTTGTTAGCAAAGCTATTGTCAAAGACAATTAGTCTTTAGCCCCTTTCTAAGAAGCTTTCATTTTGGTGGATGCGATAATGATTTTCGTACGCATATTGCATTTAAGTTGAAGCCTTGCCAACTGCAGTCTACAACTCCATAGTAAGCAATAAAGACAGCATCTTTATGATGCCCCAAGGATTTGTAGTTCTTAGCAAACTACTGATGATTATTCGAATTCTCTCATTACCTCAGATTAGAAGTCAGTTGTTAATACAGAAACGTGCCTTGTGGCAAGTATCTTCCTGAGCCAACAAACTAATCACCGACTGTCTTCATTTTGTCTTCTTCCTTCTGACTGGCCATCTTTTGATTATCACATAAATTGAGTTCACATGATTTGTCATATCTCTGCTGCTAATGAATTTCGTGAGCGGTAATTACTTTCCCCCTCTACTGCCAGTCCATCCAAACACAAACACCCGTTCCCGGTCAAAATTCATCCCGGATGAGTGTCATCCAGAAGAAAGGAAAATACGAAATTCATTAGGGTCTTATCAAAATAAATGATACGACACTCGGATATCCTTTGGACAAGAAGTAACACATCTTGTAACGTAACACAGGCCTCCCTGCATCATTAAACGTCACACCGTGTTGGCTACCTACACATCGAGATTCCCCCCGGGGAAAGGATGATGATGTTTCTATTCCCGATACGACTTACCCACGACCATCGAAATGAACGGCCAGGCAAATAATGAAGACAATGTCCAAATCCAAATAAATGAATCAAAAAATGGAAAAAGAAAAGCAGACAAGAATAAATAAATACAAACAAATATTGAAGCGTCCGTCCGTCACACACAACCAATTTCATGGTGGTCTTCCACTCCGTGTACACATCATCGAGGACATTGTACACTGGTCGAGTGTGTGGAATTCCCTGGAGAAAGTATCCGTACCCATGTCCTGACACATTCGCTTTTGTAACAAATTTCGGTTCTTTGCTAATGTGGACACAATTTTCCAGACTGTCACAATGGCTCCCTACTGCGCGACGCACCAGGAAGTGCATGTTGGCCACCCGATGTGCAACACAGACATTACTGGCCTGCTAATCATGGCATGTGATGGCGAGGACCCTCGATGTGGGTGCGGGATGACAGAGATCGTTTAATTTACCACCGTCCGAGCGACAATGACCGAGTGAGACCGATAGTGCTTCATGTCATTTATCGAAAATCACGCAAACGACAATCGGACGCAGTTAACCGGGTCGCAAAATCTGTGGTCACCCAAGCACCTCGTGGCTGGGAACATCTGTAAGATCGTCAGCGAATTCGTAGACTGGCACAGGGATAAGGTCCACTTGAGAGCGTTCTAATGGGAAGCTGATAAAATAGGAATAAATGTGACAGCTCGAAGAAAAAAACGTGACTGAAGTGGTTTTGGGGCCGTTTGAAGGCACCGCAACATAAACAAGTTGAAAGATATCGAGAAACCGATGACTGATGTAATTGGAAGTTGGAAACTGATTAAATTCATAATCTACTCGCCCGTCACTCGATGCGGAGTTCTCAGGGATGGGAACATGAGAGTTACGAGTGGAGGAAACAGCGATGCGGAAGAATCGCCTCTGAACCCATCTCTTCTGGTGTACGACGAACTCGATTACTAATAGTTGGTGACATCTAAATGGCTAGTCGCTGGCGCCGGGAGTCTTTTCGCATGCAAACAAGACATGGGGACAAGGCACTTCTTTTAGTTCGATGATTAGTTGAGGGGAGGACATGGTGCACTTATTAGACGACGAGCACTGAGCTCGTTGCAACTGCTGCGGAGTGATAAAGGAACATTTCTACTTAGATGGGAAGCTTCCTTTCATCGATGATGTGTCAGAAAAACGCGACTTGCTGCGATCATTAAAAATGAACTTTGTTCACTGTTTATTGAAGCATTTATAAAGGACTTGACAATTTTTTTTTTTAAATAAAACGCAAACGATTTGAAATATTTCAAAAACTCTATTATCGACTTGAAGTACAATTAAAACATTTATGAATGGAACTCAACTTCGTTCATATGACCACCACGGGCAAGTTTGCAGCGGTCGATTCGTTGGACCCAATTTTCGATGACTCGACCATGCATTTCGACCGAAACGGCCTCTATTTTACGTTCAATGTTGGCTCTGAGTACTTCCAAAGTAGTCGACTTGTTGGCATAAGCCAATGACTTAACGTAGCCCCAAAGGAAATAGTCTAGAGGCGCCAAGCCGCACGAACGAGGCGGCCAATTTCTGACTGGCCCATTTCTGATATAACACGCTAATAAAACTTGCCCTTCAATAAATCGATTGTAATGTGTGCTGTGTGGCTTGTGGCACCATCCTGTTGAAACTGAGTGTAGTCCAAGTCCATATCTTCCGATTCGGGCCAAAAATAATCGGTTATCATGGTGCAATAACGCTGCCATTCACATCAACGTGACGATCGTTATCGTTGACGAAATAATTTGGCCCAATAACGCCGCAGGCATGCAAACCGCACCAAACAGTTAATTTTTATGGATAAAATGGTGATTCATGAAGCACATGCGGATTTTCACTCGACCAATAACGCACATTTTGCTTATTGACGAACCCATTTAGCCAAAAATGAGCTTCGTCACTGAAGACGATTTTGCGATAAAATTCATCATCTTGGCGCCTCTTCTCTAGACCCCAATCGGAGAATGTACCTCGCTTCAAAATACTCTATCGGCTTCAACTCTTGAGTAAGTTTGATCTTCTATGGTTGTAAACCAAGATCCTTACGCAAAATGCGCAATAATGTGGTCTGAACGATGCCCAATTGTTGAGAACACCGTGAAATTGACTGATTTGGATCGTTTGCTACGGACGCCTGAACGACGGCGATATTTCGACACTTCGACCAACCCGTTGTCTCACTGACACGGCAACATCACTCAATGAATATAAAGACTTAAATTTTTGCTCTAAACTTGTTATTGCCTGTCTACTAGGGCGAGAATTACGATCGAAAATTGAAGTTAACGCTCTTAAAGTTGCGGTCACCGACTCCGAATTTTGGTAGAAATTTTTTATAATTTGCAGACGTTGCGCGTTCGTATCCTTTACCAAGATGAAAATGTCGAGTTTACTGAATAAATTGACAACAACAGTTCGCTGATCAGTGAAAGGATGCGTTCACGAAAAAAAATCAAAGTTGTCAAGTCCATATGGGAAAACCTTTTATAAGGAGGGCCATCTTATTGTTTTCTTTTTAAATCATAGATTATTTTGACACTGCCATGTGTTTCCAGCTCGAGATCTTATCAGAAAATCAGTATCATACCTCCACCGAACGAAATAAGTCGATTTACGCCTGAACGACACCGCGAAATATTAAGAATGTCGCGTCCTAACAGCAAGCAAATGATCGTAAGCGATATTTTAAGCAAAAAAGTGTTAATGATGCAGTTCGATGGCTTGTTCGATTCAGCGTCCTTCTGCATTAAAGGTTTTTTCTGTAAAGCATTTCAGTTAAAAATAACAGAGAAAAAAAAATATTGTAAGCGCATTTTTTAGCTCAGACAAAAAAACAAAAAAAAGCCTCTCCTGTGTAATTTTTACTTTGTCGCTTACGATAATTTGGCCGACCCCTAGTTATTCTCAGACCCTTTTGAAACATTTCTTACAAATTTGATTCAAATACTATTACACCAGAGTACTCCCATAATCCGACTGACCGCACAAAGATTACAGTTAATGTAATTGAAATACATCCAACAACTTTCACCCTCTCAACACGCAAAAAAAAAAAAAAACGAATTCTACTGGCTGGTCCTTCAACCCGAAAATTAATTCAAAATAATTTTAGCCAAATCCCTACGCAAGTGTTTTAATTTAATAAACTCCAACAGCTTTCCACCGCCTTCCCATAATCCGTAGTCTCTTTGAAATCCTTCTTAACAGCCAATCTAACCGCGCTGGATCACATTTACAATAATTTACATTTTTTAAGCTCGAAATAAACTGCGCCACCCCTTCTCACACTTTGTGGGTGGAATGCAGGGTGGGTGGATGCTCCGGTAAGGAGGGTGGCGGCTATCTACATGGCCATCCGGCAAAACAACTCAGGCGAATGTAAGCAAACAAACAATTGAAGTAAGGAGCGCGAAAGGACGAAGAAACGGCTACAAAAACGTCGTCGACGAAGAGGAGAATCGTTAAACAAATGAAAGCCACGAAGAAAATCCCTCCCGGCTATAAGACGTTCAAATGAAATATTCATTAACGCGAAATCACTCTTTTCAGCAGAATGGCGCTGGCGCTGGGACTGCCGCTCCCACCGCCTCGCCTCATCCTGCTGTTTTACGAGCATTCAAAGCCACCGCCAACGAGTGCGCTTAGGGGTGTCACGAGGAGATGAGACCACGACAACCTCCCATCCCCGTCGACGTGCTGGGGGGGGTTATATTTTTGGTCGATTAGAATTCCTGCACTCAGATTCCAAGACTTGGCCGCCCCATCACTTGACTTGGTCTTATGTAAGCTCGCCCCCTCACCCACCGACTTCCGGTCGACTAGATTCCCCTATTCGCTGAGCGATTTGCAGGCAAACAAGCCCATCTGACATTTCCATATTCAGATGATCCCCGGGACAGAGCCACCGTCGTCAGGCCGATCGGAGGTCTCGAATTCGACAATTTGACACGTAGACGTGCATGAATTATTCGTCGCGTTTATGAGCGACGCAAAGAAGGCGAACAGAGCTTATATTAGCCGCACAGAAGATTTCATTATCCTGTCAAAGCAAACACCAACCACCGCACCGTCACCCGGAAAAATGCAATGTACTCGAGGAGCCTTTTTATACACGTACCTATTGACACATCTCGACGACATCGACATCGACATAGATAACGCTCCGTGGTGGAAGAGTCTCCGGGGAGATATTATCGCAATAAACTCGGCACAAGAGCACAAGTGGAAAGCATCTCAAATTACTTTCTTTATCACTGTCACTGTAAGTGGCGCACAGTCCTGGCTCTCTGACATCCCTGCAATTATTCAAATACTCTCTCCCGAAATGAAATTGAAACACTTTCATTTCTTTTTTTTTTTTTTTTCGTTCGTTGTTTAATTTCGACGGGCGACGGACGCGCCGGGGAGCGTCTACAATTCTCGTTCCCATTTTCGGCAGGAATTGAATATTTTGACACTTGATCGATGGTGGGCCTTGTTCTGGCACATGAGGTCTGTTCGAGTGTTTACATTGAGCCGTCGTAGTCGTTCTATTCGCTATTAAACTTTTTAATTTATGGCCTCTATTGCCGATTTTTCCAATTTGAGATTTTTTTTCGTTTCTCTCGTTTTGAAAAAGGTTTTTTTTTTACTGTCATGATGATGGAAGTTGCGATTAAAAGGCAGTAAAACTGTTCATCTGAGAGCGGGTAATATAAACATGACGTATCTCAGATTGACTTTTACTTTCTTTGTGGACCAAAGGAATCTCAAGTAGCCAATGAAGTTATCTTCGTTTATAGCTCGAAAATATTGAGAGGTTCTCCAATACGCCGGCTGTTAGCTTCAATAGGGTCCTAAAGATTGGAGCGTTTTAGCTTTGTGTCCGCGATTGTTTGAGGAGATTGGACTGAATAAAGCTTGAAGCAAAATACTTGTAAATCGAGTTTGAGAGTGTATGTAGTTTCTGTGGTTTGATTGTTTATTTTAGATTCATAAATATTGCATATTTACTTCAAATTTATTGTTTTTCTGGTTCTTTTCTTCAATCGGTTCTTTTCTTCAAATCTCTGCAAATAAAATGTCGCAAAAAGCCATCGTGCTTGCTTTTTCCAATGTTCTTAAGAACTAAGGGTTCCTCTAACAGGCCATAAGTCTTCAATCGCGATAGGCAGGTCAAGTAATTTCCTGTCCTGAGGGTGTCTAATTTAACTTTTTACAGCTCGTTTTAAAAGAAACTTAAGACTATGTAGTAGAGCTTTTTCGTGTTGCAAAATTGAATGCTGTCGTCATTTCAATTTTTAACTAAAACAATTAGTTGTGTTTTTATTGAGCTTAAGAAAGATTTCATCTCACGCAAGAGTGAGAGTATTTAAGATTTTGTCTTAGGTCCAAACGCGCCTTGCATTTAATGTCAAAGTTGTCTGTAAGCATTGAAATGATTTAATTACTAGACGAAAGGTTCTTTCATATTTTTAAATTTGGAGTAAAATGGAATAACTCTAAGGTCTACATTTGTAAAAGAAACCAATATAAATTCAATAATATGTCGATGAGAAGTTGTTGATGAACTGTGATGCCCAATACACATAACTGAACCGATTTTTGACTTGGGTTACAGGCTGGTTACGGATTCAGCGGTGGTCTGACTTCACAGACAAAAAAATTCATCACCAATAAAAATCTCTACTTCTAGTTCAAAATCTGGCAGCAGGTTGGTCTGTCGCTTACAAATTGCACAAACTACTGGGTGAGATCAACAGGCAACGCGACAAACTGCTTGGTTACAAACTCTTTTTGATTGACTTGTTGTGAATCGCAAATGAGTTTTCGACCAAGGGTCATGTGCGGCGTTCCATTTGATTACCCAGGATATGACTTAAGGCAAACTAGTTCCCGATTAACATCGCGATTGTTTTTGTTTCCCGTGTGATTTGGACCTTAGTTTTACTTACTTTTATTTTTATCATATAAGAATTTATCAAATCCTTTTTATAGCTTTTAGAGAACTTAACTGTGCATTTCAACATAAGTAACCATTCATTAAGTATTATAAGCTAAGCAGTTTTAAAAAATTAATATGTTCGATTACACGATTAATAACTTCGGGATGGCATAAACTATTTGAGGCATGACTTTGGAATAAAATCTTGAATCTCTTATGTTGTGCCTCTTCATGGAAATGAAATGAAAATAATTAAATAGATATCAAGCGCCAACCAATGGCTGCACATTACAATACATCGATCAAAAATTAAAAAAAGATATATGTAAAGGGTGATTTTTTAGCTATTATCTTTTTCGCAACACTGGTTTAAACGGCTGACGCACGTTTCGTGTTTTGTTTCACTGTCAAACATTTTTAGTTTGGTCTATAATTTAACCATAAATCGTCTTACAAACAAACAACGCTTGCAAATTATTGAGTTTTATTATCAAAATGCGTGCTCTGTTAAGAAAGTTCAGAAAGTTAAGAAAGTGTTCAGCGACGAAGCTCATTTTTGGCTCAATGGGTACGTAAATAAGCAGAATTGTCGATTTTGGAGTGAATATCAGCCAGAAGCATTGCAAGAGCTACCAATGCATCCAGAAAAAGTCACAGTTTGGTGCGGTTTATGGGCTGGTGGCATCATTGGACCGTACTTCTTCAAAGATGATGCGAATCGTAACGTAACTGTGAATGGTGAGCGCTACGGTGAGATGATATCCAACTTTTTTTTTGCCCAAAATGCAAGAGCTTGACTTGCATGACATGTGGTTTCAACAAGACGGTGCCACATGCCACACAGCACCTGCAACAATGGACTTATTGAGAGGCGAGTTCGGTGAACATTTTATTTCACGTTCGGGACCGGTCAATTGGCCGCATAGATCGTGCGATTTAACGCCTTTAGACTATTTTTTGTGGGGCTATATTAAAGCTCATGTCTATACAGACAAGCCCGCTTCGATTGACGCATTGGAAGACAACATTGAAGCATTTATTCGTGAGATATCGGCCGAAATGTTGGAAAGAGTATGCCAAAATTGGACTAAACGGATGGACCATTTGAGGCGCAGTCATTATTTGCATGAAATAATCTTCAAACATTAAATTATATGGACCGTACTATCGATTCAAATAAAGATTTCATGCATTTTTCTGAATTTTATGTGTTTTTTTTTTTTTAAACTTTCCTATAGCTTTTAAAAAATCACCCTTTATAAGTAAATATTTTTCCAGTTAAATTTTTTTGAAGAAATAAGTGGGTATTCGAGTTAAATTTAAAAAATATAAATGGGATTTTAAGATACTGAGCCTTACGTTCATACCTTAAATTCAATGAAGGTAGACCGAGAATCATTGGCGTTAAATTTTTTGACAGGTTTTAAAAGCGTGAAAGAACACTAACGCCCAGTTTCACAGTGAGAGTTTCAATGAAAAGTGTAGTTTATCCTGTATTCGCAAAAAAGTGGCTTTTTTTGTGTAGCGTTTAAAGAATTTCTTGGCTTAGGGGTGCCTTACACTTCTTGCAAAACCGTTTCAAATGATATTAATTTTCCTTTTTGCTCCTCTTAATATTTAGCATTTTTTTGTTTGTTCTTAAGATCCTCCATTTAATTTGCATGTGACATGGTAGCCGCAATTTAAAATTGTTTCCTCGTCTGGTTATTTGTTTGTCACCTTTAGTCAATATACGGGATCATCCGCTGGAGTCGTTTTTTTTTTTTTCTTTGGCATACCTAACCAGTCCTTTCTAGGTGCAGCTTTGAAATCATTTTGGACAAAATGAAAATGACCGTCTTACAAATTTCGCGACTTCCCGCAAAGATTCCCCTTCTTTTTTTGAGAAACAGAACCAAAGTTTGACGTGTACCTATTTTTAAGTTTTCAAAAAATTAAATTTTAATAAAAAAATATTTGTGTCAGCATTGAAAAACCATTTTTTTTTTAAATTTTATGTCTTTACTATGTGTATAAAATACAAATACATTAAAGCTTTATGCATTTCTTTCAATTTGCCACGCTAATATAAAAAATGTATAATGTCTAAAAGTGTATTTATTTTTTTAAGCCTGCGTTTATTTATTTTACTGCGAATCTAAGCAATTTTTCCAAATATCATTTTGTTTGCTTATTGGAATCAACTTTTTAAAAATGTAGCTCCTTTCCTTTATAATTTTACTGCACAAAACAAAAAATTCGACGTCAGCTATTGCGCAGTTAATCTTTTTCTGCATTTCAATTAAATACAATTCTTTAATCACCACTTCTAAAGGCTCGATACTAAATCAATTTGACTGCTCCGCATGTAATAACAATTCTTTGAAACTGCAAACTACCCAACTTTACTCTTATTACACCCTGTCCAGTCCATAACTTCAAAATTAAATTTCTCCATACTCAAAACAAAACAAAAAAGAAATAGTCCTTTCATAGAAGAAACATAAACACGTTCCGCTTATCCATTTGCCAACTGCTGATGCCGATTTATCACTCTGTAATTGCATTATTATAAACTTTTACCCAGTTTAAAACCCTCAAAGGGTTGCATCCCTCCACACTCGGCTTAAGCCCTCGCCCATAAATAAAGGCGTCATTGTAGCATATTACCACTAACTTATTGTCATCATGCGTACTTTCAAAATTTCATATATTAGAAACGATTTTTATTTTCATTTTTTTTCAATTTTTTTATTATTCTCAGAGAACTGAAAGGGGTAGAGCGTGTTTTTTTTAACAACCACCCATCCCACCACCCGGTATGCCGTGTATAAAATTGTAAAACGAAATTTATGGCCGTGCCAGCATGTGTTGAAAATTGCTCAACATCGACATCGATGTCGATGAAATTTTTGGAACTAAACTTCGAACCCCAACGGGTTTTTGGCAATTTCCAAACAATTTTCAGGCGAAAATCGAAATTTATTAAGTGCAAAGTGACACGAAACAATGGCGTCGATATGCTTAACAAACTTTTAAATGTGCCAACTACACGAAAGCGTTAAGAGTTTGCATAACAGCCATCGACGCGCCATCTGTAACCGTGCGAGCGCGTTCGTTGTGCTGTATGGCCATCAGCCTCCTCCGACATTGTAGTGCCATCGAACTGTGTGACAGGAGCAAAACTTTCGAGAAGGCTGGTTGCCTGGCCAGGAGCACCAGGAGCGGTTTCAGTTTCATTTTCGGTTTTGGTCTTATATCACAAAAGGCCAACACGTCGTCGGCGTCGTGAGGATGTGCCTGCTCGGAAGCGGCAAGTCGTTTTCATTCTTCGAGACGCCACCGGAATGGGTTGACGTCTTTCTAAGCAACAATCATCCCGGGCGGTATGCGAATTTATGATCCTGTGCCAGCAATAAAAGCTGAAAAGTCTCACATTCAAGCTGGTGGGGTGGATGGGGGTGGGGGAGGTCTTGACAATAAACATTTTCCTTTTCGCCTTCCGTTAGTGAGTTTTGTGTAAAATTTTCAAAATCTCTGTAAGTGTGATGAACACGTTGGAGTGGGGTGGCGGTTGCATGCCACCGGAAAGCGGAAAGGGTGTTGCCATGTGTCAGGGGGTGATTTAATTTTATTTTTATGTTTTCTTCCTTCGAAAACGAGAGTGAAAGAGAAACGAAGAAATTGCAAACGGCAATAATTTTAAATTATCACAGAAGTTTCAATTACATTCGAGCGAGCGGGTGAGGACGGGGGATGCATGTGTCTGCGTTTTTCCTCTTCCGCTTGGCGAAAGGGAATCATGCTCCATTAGGTCTACATTCGGCTGCGGTGGCAAATTTTTGTGTTTTGATTTAGGGAAGTGGCCGCGCAAGGGTCGAATGATGAATTGGCCTTCTAATGGCATTAGAGTCATTCCTCGGGAAATTATGACCACAACAAACACGCTCATGACTAATTGTGGCGACTGTTGGGGTCGAGGGTTTTAATGTCACATGTGGTTGTTGATTGTTGAGAGTCATGTGACTCTTAGAGAGCGTCTAATTCAACTTCACTGACATGCAACGATTTAGGTTCACAATTGTAAGAAGATATTCATCATCCCGGCTGATTGATACAAGAATCACCGCATGTCCCAGATGATTTAAGCCATTCAATCATCATGTTCAGGGAACCAGAAAAAAAAACCCAGCTCCACCGACATCAATTCATTACCATATAGGATTACGGAGAAAGTTGTATCGACAAAGCGGCTTACCAACTCGGACAGAAGGAGGAAAAAACAAAAAGACAAGACCCCAAGAAAACACCATTCACAAGGTATTTCTCATTTCTACGCCAAGGGTTCGACGGGGAGGACGCATAGCCATTGCTGGAGTGGAATGGAGCATACGCCGCCACATACCCCGATTAGTACTCATGTACCGAAATCAACATGCATACGTTCCCTGCTACCTAATTGGGGACCGTCTTAGCAAAGTGCTGCTGGCTTCTCTGGTCCGCGTTCGCTGAGCCGCTCAACGCTTGACGGGGTGATAAATTCCTGTGGCGGAATATTCCATTTAATCACAATTTGATGTCAAAAAATGTTTCAAGCGATCTTTGATATTCACCGAAGCGCAATAATTTGTAAAAAAAAAAGTCTTGAAAATTTCAAAAGTGTTTGTACCTATGACCGGCCAATGGGAGTAGATGAGATGAGATGAATTCAATCGGATTAGACGCAGGTAAGATGGAGGTGGATGATGTCAACGCGGCAGAGCCTAAGCCACAACAATGCTACTGTTTAGAATTGGAATTAGGATCAACGTGGATCTAGTGTCTTTTGTTTTTTTTGGAGGTGTAGACATTTACTTCATCGTTGACAACAAAGGGAAATCATTTCCCGCGGCTAGCGTTGAGTAGGGATTCGGTTTTGTTTTGATGGAGAGATATGCGATGCAGAAAGGCTGCTCATGCGTTGAACCGAGGGAGATGTTTAATGGAATTCTCGTTGACATTCCTTAAAGTTGTATCCAGAATGGTGGCTTGGATTTGAGATTCGATTAGCTTGAATCTTTTCAAAAATGTTGATGTTGTATTCAGTTTCCATAACTTCAACTTGATAAGTTGCAATAAAAAGTTTAAAGTTCTTAACTACCAAGAACGGCACCTCGGTAGGACCTTATTTGTTACGATATCGCCTCTGCGCAAAGCAAAGACAGGTTGCAATATTTTTCTGAGCAATTCTTCTTTCTAAGGATTTTAGCAGCTCTCATCTTTTTTGCTTTGTCTTTGCTAACATTTTTCAGTCAATATATGTACGTACTTTTGAGTAATAGAAAATATTAGCATAAAACACACCGCGGTTTTGAGGTTAGGGAGAGTTTGAGTGGAGCAAGCTTAAGTTAATGCCACTTCCTACTTTGCTTTCTTAACTTTAAACAAGTACAAGCAAATTGTATTCGGGTAAGTCATTTTAACTCAAACACAAACATACATTCTCCTAGTTATCCATCATAAGATTACAGAACATTTCAGTTTTAAAGAATACAATCAATTAATTACATTTTTACTCAATGTTTAACAACGAAATACTTTTTAATAAAATTCTACCCAATTTGAAAAATGTGTAGAGGGAGATTTTAAAATAAGCAGCAGTGAACTGGTCAACAGAGCACATATTGGTGATTAGTTTGCCGTTCTATAGATGCGATCAAAATCGTTTGTACTTCATTTTTTGGTGATGAAGTAAGGAAAAAAATAACTCAAAAATAACTTAAAACCATACGACCGCCGAGTATATATCCATTTTTGCACGCCACTGTATATGTACATATCTGTCTGACACCCTTGTTCAGCTACTAATTTACTCGAAAAAACACATAGCTCTTTTGCAAGCCTGCAGTAATTTTTTTAGTCTCTTTCAAGTCGGCATTCTTTTGTATTAGCATATATCTGTCAACAATTTCATGAAGGTTATATGGTAAGCACATGCTATTCTTGATAGAAAGTGAAAAGGTTTTTCACTCAAAAACCTTTTATTAAACATTGTCTTAGCTACAATTGATGTTCATTGTTTGCGTAGTAAATCGGGGCACATTGATACGCATGAACTCGGGGCTTTATACGTATCAATGTGCCCCACAAATCGTCATATGTTGGTAAAACCTAATATTTGATTTTTTTTTTTCAAAGGTGCCAACATACAATCAAAAAATTAGAAGGACTAAAATTGATTAATGAAATCGATTAAATAATGGGACTTTTGCAATATATGAAGTGCTGCAAGGCAAAATATTAGTTAGAAAAGCTGCAGTTAAATAAATTTGAAAAATTTGAAGCAATTTTTGAAATGATTATTCAGAGGGATTTTTTGGGTGCCAAAGACCTAAAACGAACGCAGAAATTGCTAGGAGTAGTGGAAACCAACCAACAAGTTGTAATGCTCTTCCCAATGAAACCGCCTTGGTCGCAGTTACGTTCCATTTGCATTTAAATAAAGGTGAAATAATAAAAACCACTGTTTGATTAACTAGGATTTCTCCATAATTACTGGTTATTTGGCTATGTATCAATATGCCCCGCGAATGGGTCAGTTTTATACAAAATTTACTAAATAGGTCCTTAAATTTTTTTAGAATGAATCTAACTCTAAATTCACGTTATATGAGATAACTAGAAAGTCACAGAATAGAAAAACATATATTGCACTCTTATTACTGTCAAGTTGGTGGCGCTTATTGAGTCCAAAGGAAAAACGTATCAATGTGCTCCAACAGTGGGATCTTAAAACATTTTTTGCAAATTTAAGTAGCAGCAGTAGTAGGATCTTGTGGCAAACAGAAAGTTGACGTTGATCAATTAAAAAAATATATTCTAACGATCAATGATATTTTATATTTAATATTTTTTATATTTAAAATTTCTTATATTTGATACGCCCCACGTCGGACAGTGGGGCAAAAATTCAAAAACCTGGCTAAAAAGCAAATTCTAAAGTTAGAAATGAAATTCCAAATAGCTTGCATTTCCAGTGCTACATCATAAATCGGCCGCAATTATTTTTTTAGAGATAATACGTATTGTTTTGTTTGGATAGGCAAGTGTAAATGCCTCTCAATTTGTACAACGTGTACATAACAAAATAATTTCTTTAGCAAGGAATCTGTAAGCTCAGTTATGTGTTATTTGGTTTGTTTTTTTTTTTTTTTTTTTTTTTTTTTTTTCGTAACACCCTTCCTTTCATATTTATCTGTGGTTAAAGACAGAAAATATATTTAAAAAAAACATTTTCCCGATGCAATTGACATTTTAGTTGTATTGTCTGTGAGATGCAGCTAAAATTTGTTTATATCATTTTGTTTAGCTATTTATCTAGTTTCTAGGATATGTAAAAATTTATTGCTCCTATTGCCCTTCTATTGAAAAAGGACTTTATTTATTAATATATTATCCCTGTATGATGCAAGATTTTTGTAAGAATTTTGTAAAACTTGTCGACAATTAAGAAAAGTTAGAACTACACCGAATAAGACAGTCAGATAACATGAGAGAAAATTATAAAATGAATTTAACGCAGCGAAATTGTAAAAGACGAAAAACATCAAAATAAAAGGACGAAGCAAGTTGACCCAAAGACCATATAACACCAAATAATAATAGTATTATATGGTCTTTGGTTGAACTTAATGAAAAATTTCCTAAACCTACATGTTTTGAAAGATCTAAAAGGGGTCAGTAAATGTCCATGGTACTAAACACCATTGCCTACCGGCCACAACTGCTTAATAGATAAAAATAAAATAAGTTTGAATGATTTGTTTCTTAGCCTCTTTTTAAAAAGTTGGTGTTTTAATGGGCGTGCCTCTCCCAAATTAAAAATATGTCTATACATTGATCTGAAGAATAATTACACCAAATTTCAAGTTTCTAGCTTTAACGATTGATTTCATGCAAGCTTTTAGCGTTTCTGCCCGAGTGTGAGTCGTTCAAATGAAAGACAAGTCATTTCATTCCGCGAAGGAGTGATGCAGACTTTCTGTGAAGATTTCGAATAGGCCAGTTGTTGTCAGTATCCAAATCTTGTGTCAAGAAACCACAAACTAGCCTAACCTTTACATATCCGCCATTAAAGCGCCATTTGCAAGTAACCTTGCTCCAATCGCTTGAGTCATAGCATTCAATTCCCGCTTATACTCACGATTGTTCACGATTTTCAGACATTCACAGAAAATATCTCAATTGTAATGTCTTCACCGTAATAAGCCCGCTTTCCAAGTCTCGATATCCATCATAAGCTCAACGAACTGTCAATCTCCCTCCCACACACAGAGCCGCCATTGAGCTGCTCTCCTTCCGTCCATCATCGACGCCCAAGACCAGGCGACACACAAACAGACAACAGCAAAAAACAAAAGTATCTCGACCAACTTAAGTGACCAGCAGTCTCCCCAGCGGAGTGAAAACAAACAAAGCAACAACAAAGACTGTTAAATTTATTGGTTTCCCATGACAGTATCCCCGATGACCAAATTGAATACTAAACAGTTCTTAATTAGGGTTGTATATCTGAATTTCTGTCCGCGGACATAAACTCGGGATCTTCTCACCTCACGGCCAAATCGTGGTCACCGGCCATGACATTGTTTTATGAGACTAACAATTTCTCATTTTATACTTTCGTTGGAATTTCCATTCAGTCCAGTCGACGGACTTTCCGACGGGCTGGGGAGTTCGAGTCAGAGTCGGACATAAAAACGAATGCAAGACCGATGTTTGTTTTTAAAACATACAAACAGCCCGAGAGAGGGACAGAGAGCGCAACTGATTCCAACATCACGAGTTGCGTGTTCCCAACGGAACGGAGTGTCTAAGCCCGGTTTCCGTTCGGTTTGGTTCGTGTTATTCGGCCCGCACCGCGACGAGTTGTAAATTTTCAGCACAACAACTGCCGAGATTACACAGCGGCGATAAGCGGCGTTCAAGTGTGGAATTTTGATTTGGCCAATTTTTATTCCATTGGTTTTTGGCCACCTCGATGCGAAGCAGCAGCCCGGCCAGGCCAGGTCCTTTGCCTGTGCCTCTGTGCCTGTGGCTGTGGCTTATCTGGCTCCCGAACTACAAGCCTTTCGTCAGGTGTTGTTTGTCGAGGATGCACATTCGATTTGAATGGCCAAGTGGCTGGCTGGCATCCGAATGGCCGATGGCGATGGCGAGATTTATCAGCCCTGGAACGGATGTGCGGTTTCAAAAACAAATAACACATCCTCCATCCTCTTTTGGCCATTCATTAATTCTGTCTACTCGGCCGAGATTAGGTCCGGCTGATGGTGGAGACTCGTGTGTGTGCATTATGGTAATGTCACACAGATATTCTTCTCTCTCAATTAGACGTCTCTGAAGAATGTAAATGAAACACCTTTGCATGTGTGTGGTCGAGGAGACACCGGAGATTTTCCCCGATCGCAGTGGGATAACAAACCGCACCGAACGGAAGGAACATCCATTTACGAGATAAGCCTGCCAGATAGGAGGATAGCACACCGGCGCGGCGGCAGCAGGAAATCATGTGCAATTGAACGGAGCGAGTGAAGATGATGCACACAACTTGCACACGTCACCTGGAGCGCTGTGTCGTCGTCGTCGTCATTTTCGAGCACAATCATCCACCACCGCCGCCGTCGACACCGACGAGTGCAACTTAATATGGCAACGACATCGGTGACTGATTGTTGCTTAACATAAGTTGACAAACAAGCGAGGCTAACGCGCTGTTCTAGGCAAAAAGCGGGCAGGCTCGTGTGCTCATAATGTGACACCGCGACACCCTACCGCACCTGAGTCGGAGCCGGAGCCGGAGCCGAATCTGAATCCGAATCCGAATCCGATACAACGCGCTGGCGAAGTTCACACGTAGACAATCCTATCCCGGTGGGTTCGGTTGTCGGCTCTGGGCCATGGGAAAATTCAGTTCTCGGAAAATGTACCGGAATTATGTGGAAAAGTGCAACAGTCATCAGACACTCGACTCAACGCGCACCGGCGGCGGTCGGTTCGGGCACCTCAATTCCATGTGGGCTGGATGTTGTTTCTTTGTTGGCATTTGGCTTGTTGCTGGTTCCTCTTCTCCGGTGCATCCGAGAACACTGATTCGTTTTTTTTTTGTTTCGGATCGACGGTATCGCATTTAAAGTGTTTTGCCGGATTTGCATGTGTATAACACGAGCTGTGACACAGAGCGATAGCTACCCGATGGAAATTCAAATTATGGTTGGGATTTGTGAGTGACGGGGGAATAGCAGATGTATCTAATTACGGAGGAGAATCGTTTTGCAGTTCGCTTGACTTCGAGTTGTTTTGGAAAATATTTTTGAGGCCGCAGCAATTGCCTGTGTCTCATCAAAGGTGTGGTATTTGTAGGTTTTTTTAACGGGTTTCAAATTTCTAAACTCCTCGAGTACAGGTATTTATTCAATGCAAAAAACTATGGGGGATATGATGTCACTGAATAAAATTGGTGAGGAATACATATTGCTCGGAGCATCACGCAAACGATTTTTGTCAAGGGTTTACAGCTTTGTGACCACACAAAAATTAACTATGGTTCCGATAAGAAGCAATCAATTTTCGTTTAGTCAAAGCTGCGATATGTGTGCTCATTTTCTTTTTTCTATTTAGCAGAAGTAGTGTAGTGAATTCAATGACGTGCAATGCACGTAGAATCGTCCTAAGCACTATCGAAGTTTTCTCAGGACAAAATAATCCTCCAAATATGTTCGATCGGTCATAATTTCGCGCTCGATATTGTTTTTGAGTCGTTCTATTTGAATTAACTTGTGGGCGTAAACAGCAGATTCAACATAACCCTATTAAAAGAGTCTCAAAGACACTAGATTCAATAGCAATCTGGTCAGTTGATTGAGCTTGATATTAAAAAAAAAACACACCTCTTCTCCAGTGCCTTGGTTTGTTCTAAAGTTCTGGACAAAATTATGCGATTAATCTAAAGGGTGGGCCATACTATCGGCAGACAGGCCAGCAGACTAGGAGTCCCTGGTAATGATTTTTGACGATGTTGCAGAAATGAAGAGGAGGAGAAATCCATTTTCCACCTTCTTTGCTCGTGCGATGTTTTAGCGTTTCGTAGAAGAGCACATCTCGGCGAGTATTTCTTTTATAGTCTGTTCGATCTGCCTTGCGTCAGCATCTTCGAAGCTCCAATTGGTTCGACTGGTAATGCGGAGTCTTGCCGGCAATGTGGCATAACAATGGGCCTAATCTGGCCTAAGTGCGGCTGTGGGTTATTTGCTTCAGCCGGCTACATCAACCTAACCTAACCTAAAGGGTGGGCCATCTAGTGGTTTATTCTTAAATCATGGACCCCATTTGTGGAACAAGCGGTCAAGAAGATGAAGATGATCTTTATTATGACACTGACAGCTGTTTCCAGTTCAAGATCTTTATAGAAAATCAGTATCACACCTCTGCGAAGTGAAATGAGTCGTTCCTATTCTGATAACCAGCTAATTCTTAATCTTTAAATTCGATATTGTTTATATCTTATTTGCGTTTATGTGCAATCTTAGTTTTAAGGGCTATATTAGGGCTTTTTTCTTGTAGCTTTTCCCTTAAAAATTATTGTATTTACTTCCTCCCTATTCATTATAGCATTAATTATATTGATGTTACAAAGGATTTAATTTTTTATTTCTCTTTAATCACGTTAAAAAAAAGATTATTTTAATTTTTGTTTAATTTGCGCGTCTAGGCGTATTTACAATTGGATTTTTATTGTATGTTTTAATTCAAAATGTAAACAATTTATATAGACTTTGACAGTAGTTGGGTTTTCATTAATGCCCCCATTTGTTGTGGCTTAATGACATTTGTTACATTTTTTATATTTATAATTTTTTATGTTTACATTTATATTTATATTTGGTTTGAATAGCAAACACTCTTAAATACCAAAGATGTAAATGTAAGAATTATCAAACTACAATAAATGAAGTGAAATGAATCGCTTTACGTTTGAACAACTTTGGGAAATACCAATAATGTTTTCTTCAAAACATGAAAAATATTGAAAACTAATTCTCAAACGAGGAAATGGCTTTCAGTACCTCTAGTCAAGCTACATAAGCCCAAATAGTGCCTTTTTAAAAAGAAATCGTGCTATCAGCCGTCTTGGCGATGTAAATTGGCTGCCTTGGAGCTGCGATTTGGACTTCTGTATATGGAGAACCATCGAGACCGATGTTATGCCAATAATCCAGAAACAATTCAAGCACTTAGGGACAATATCATCCAAACAATCCATGAGCTACAGCCCGAACTCATCAACAAGGTCTTGGAAAGCCTAGACGTACGACGTTGTGTTCCATAATTAATGGGAATGTTTGCACTTATGAATAAAGCCATAATACAGTCGCTACTCTCGCTAATTCCAATTTCATGGAACAGGAAAAAACTTCGGATTACGGAGGTTTCAGAAAAACAATTTTGCTCACTTTCATCACGTACGTTGTTAAAAAAAGAAGTAAACTTAACTTCGATTTTTCGATGTAAAGAAGCCATCATTTTCGAATTTTACGTCGTTTTGTACAAAAACGACGAATTAACTGCACAGATTTTTTTCGGCTTACAGAGGTTTTTTCAAGGGACTGTGAGAATGGTTTGATTTATTGAGGTTCGAATTATCGGGAGTTTATTGTACATGAAAAATAATTTAATTTATTTTATTGCATTTTTAAAAAGAAACCTGTATTTGGCCATGCCCAATGTTGCCAATAAAGAAAGTTGTAGTTCGATTTCAGGCTACAGTCAAAGTCAAAGGTATGTGTACACCCGTGCTTCGAACATTCACCGAATTTGGAACTTTTTTTTGTTTTGGAAAGGTTTATCACATGCTTTAGTTGGCTTATAGTGACTTGGGTATAGTGGAGCTTTATCCTAATCAATACTAAAATTGCTTCTACGAACGGAAAGATCGATAGTTTGGTCACATGGCACCAATGTTCCCATGAGTACGACTTCCGAAGCGACCCTAGAATGCGATTAGGTTGAGATGATTGGACCAAATCTAAAAGCACAGCTGGTTACGCTCGTGCATATTTTCTGACGAGTTAAAGTCGGCGGCGGAGGATCGTGTTGCCTGGAGATCTCTTCTTCTTGCATTATCCCCGCAACCCCTTTAGTGGAACATGCGCCACAGAAGATAAGCTGAGATTCTTTAACCATTTTAGAGAACAATTTTCCATCAACGGATGCAAAGTTGGGACTGGATGGTCCATTGGTCCTTTAGTAGGAACTGAAGAATACAGCAGTAATAAATAAGAAACTGCTAATTTTTTGGACATCTAGGCAAATGAATGATCATCTACTCTTACCAAGCTTTTAACTGATTGGTAATTTGCAGAAAAATTTGTATATGTAGATTCGTAAACAGCAGATTACAAAAAAAAATATCGTCGACGTCGATTTTAGTGGAATCCTTGTCGAATTGATTTAAAAAGTTAGTAAAATCAACACTAACATATTTTAAAGCTACTAAAGACACAAAAAAACAGTCTTAGTGATTTTTCGTTTTGAATTTTTGATCTTTTTTATTGAGCTGTACAATTTCTTTCGAATCTAGGAAAATGGACTTGTTTTGGTTGTCGTGCTAAATTTAAATTTAATTGTTGGATCTAATATTATAATTCTTTTTACAACTTTTAGAGAAACATTAAATATTTTCAAAATTAAAAAATGTTCCAAAATCGGAGCACCAGAATCTATTTTATGAGTCTTTGAGTGGGCGGAATATGGTTGTACAGTGTACACTTGCTTTTGACTCTGACTGTATAATTCAATTTAGTCAATTGGTTTATATCACTCCTCCAGTTGTGCGTTTCTAGGTCTCACAGTTGTAGTCAAACACAAGCCAAGTCCTAGTTCACTCAATAAATTTGTTAAAATAGCTACAAAAACAATTCATTTCAGTTGCTCTTACAGACGATATAATAGCCACAAAACTCTTTCAACTGCTTGTGAAAATCTCGTGTTACACGTCCTACGATCGGCTTTAAAATAGAAAATGGTCATTCGGTTTATATCCTATGAAGGTTATGTTCCTTTTATTTAAGCAATTAAAATTTAATACGAAACAATATCATCACTAATCCATGCAGTTAGAAAAAAAAGTGGAAATCCTGTCCTAATGTATTTTTGAGCACATTTCTCAATTTTTCAAAAACAGCACACATTTTTTTTGGTTCTTTAGCCATCGTGTCCCAGTCGGATGTGTATGACAATTTTATTTTTCGAGACCATGTTCAAAAACAATTCAAACTACCTCACCATTGTCTGCATCCCTAGTGTGTCACCTTCTGTACCAATCGCGAATACTGTCATTCTAGGAATTAAAACTCCCTCCCATCCATAAACTTTATAAACAAGAAAATCAGTACACCTCTCTCTCAGTTAAGCGTTCCCTCTCCTAGCACTCCACACAATGCCAGCTCAACCATAAAACGCTTATTCGCAGATAGCTACTTGAGGGTGGCAGTTTCGTCTCTGTTAACAACAACATTACGAGATGACAACGAATATGTATCGCATGTTAACTTCATTAGAACAACTTGTCAACCCTTCTTCTCTGCACATAATTGTAGCGAAGGAATTCCGCACCCATACAGACGGGGTATGTTAGTCGTCAGTTTCACGCTTATGCCGCCCCCCTCACACCCCCCCAGGACAAGTTTAATTATTCAGCACTTATGTGCTGTACCGCTCACAGATTTTAGTGTGTTAAGTTATCGTCACATCGACCTCCGGTGGAGGGGAAATTATCTTTGGCGTGTTTTAATGTGTCGTTGAAAGTTGAATCCTGTTTAGCGAGACGCAAGGATACACCAACGTCTCTGTGTGTGTGTGTATGCTTTAGCCTGAAGCCATTTTCGGTTGTAACACATCGGGGAACGTGACAGGAACCTATATCATCTACGCCTTTGGCATGCCACCGATTCCAGGATACGGAACTCTTTACTAGTCGTTGTATGTATCCTTGATGTTTGGATGTTATTGCACGGCTTGTTCAACATCGGGCGGTATTCGCGTAGCGCTGTAGATTACTTACTTTGATTACACTTTGTTTTGAGTCTATTTCAGGTGATGAAAGTCGAACGGAAGTGGAACTTCAGCATGTCGGATCGGTGGTAAAGTGGTAATTTTGAAAAGTACAATCGAGTAGGGTGTCTGCGAGCTCTCCATGTGACTTATTTGAAATGAGCATTAGGACAGGTATTTCAATTTAGAAAATGGCTTCAACTTGAGTAGGAACAGTTGTTGGCATGAGATGATGGTCTATACAATCCATGCGATTCGTACAATTCGTACACTTCTTTCCAACAGAAGGTACACGAAATGTAACTACAACTATCGTTGTGCGAGGGTAATTGACTGTCCACACGTGTCTTTTTTTTATATGATTCTTTCATGTTTTGAAAAATAGCTACTTAGAAGCTACTACAGAATATGTAGCTTAACTTACTTTCAATCTAGTTTTAAAGTTTTATTTTTTTTTGAAGGAGATAACAAACATTTTACGAGTACCCTTTCATTTATTTAAGGAATCTGGTTTTTAACAACACCCAATCAAACAAGCAAGTTCGCGACATAAGGTGTTGTGTGTAAATTAAAGCAAATAAATTTGAAACTTTTGTTTTTTACTAATTTTTTTTTTTTAGTGCTTAAACCTTATTGATATATTTATAATAAAAATAAAATTAATGCTTTCAATATAAAGAAATAGAGAAATAAAGAAATTATAATTCTGGGAAAATTTACAAAATTAATTTAAAGGTTATGGCAAGTTAAACGAAGTTGAAAAAGTCATCGCAAAAATCGTTTGCAGATTTTCCTCAACCCGAATTTAATTTAATTGCACTTTTCCTTATTTCGAATTCTTAGCCACTGATTTTTGGGTGCACATTTCATATATTTTTTTTATCTCTTCACTCAAAGTTTTCTAACTCGAATATTTTTATAACTCGAATAAATTGAAGTAATTAAAACAACCGTAACCGTAACCTTAATCCAATTGTATCTTATTTTTTCCTTCGGGTACATCCCAGTTTATGGTCTCGACTAAAACACGATTTTTTTTTAACTTCATTTGATCCTGTCATGAGTTCTACTGCCAACGTAGACACAACTTTTTGTCAAGGGGTCATCGGAAATGACGTTATAATGGCGAAGCCTCAAATATTATCGATGGAAAATTTCTTAAATTCTTTTTCAAATGTGTATCTTTAAGACAGTAAAAAGTTTGAATAAAATGTTTTATTTTTTATTTAACAAATGTTAAAAATGTACCTTTTTTCCATCGAGTAGAGCCCTTAAATCTAAACCTCATTTTTCATTTTTCGGTTTCTTATCGGTCGGAGGAAAATTCTATGGGCTTTATCACCGTCCCATCTTCGCCATCCGACCTCGTAATCCCATTGTTTGTTTTCGTGGTTTTTCTGCTGTTAGGTGTACAACTTTGCTTCCGAAGTTTTGCAAAAAATGGCTGTAGCAGTGATTGGTAGTCGAAATAAAAAGATCGGTGATGTCATATAATAAGCTTAGGTATTTGTAAACATAACGCCATCGAAATATTAGTCGATTTGTGTCTGCATCATAAAGTTATTCTCGATTAAACATGTCAGCTTGAGAGCCAAATTCTCGTCATTTGCGGGAGGTTTTAATTTTCTGCTTTAATATGAAGAAATCTGCGGCTGAGGCTCATCGAATGCTCTCAAATATCTATGGTGAGGCCGCCATTAGTGAAGGAACGTGCCGAGAGTGGTTTCAAACACAAATAAACCAATACAGATACCCAAATTCTTCTTCTCTTACCCCTTGATTTTATTTGACAGCGTTTTTTACAACATTTTGTGTCTGTGAATGCGTGTGAGAGCTTCGTACAACAAATCAAACAAATGTGCCGAAAAATGATGCGCTAGTGTTCGATGATTCCTGAATTACTGTCAAAATGCTTCCTGTATTTCAGCTACATTCGTGAATTACTGTCAAATTCATCGATGGGCGAGGGGAAATAGCAGCTGCCCAGTTGGTTGTCTATATTAGGTTGTGGTTTCAACTCTTCAAGAACGCTGATTTTGACGTTGAAGACCGGCGTGGCGGTGGAAGAGAGAAGGTTTTTGAAGATGTTGAATTGGAGGCATTACTTGATCAAGAATCGTGTCAAACGCCATCGTATCAAACGTGAAACGAACCAGTTTACTAAAATAAAGCCTCGAATTTCGAAAAAAACGGCGGAAGCAAAGTAGAATAATAAAAATCTATCCAATCATCATACTCTAAGTTCAGAAAGGTATTCTTCAGAAAACACCACACCTCTATTATTTTGACAGCAACTGTACTTATTTTCCCTTGCTGGTTAGTTAAACTTACTTAGTAAGAAGCCTAGCACTTTGTTCATTCTTGGCATGCCATTGCCAAACGTTTTAGCTCTTCCAGTTCAGCACAAATAGGAAATTTCAAAATTACCAGATTTAAACTCATCATCTTTTGGTATTTGGCTAGCAATTTCACAATGAGCAAGATGGAAAAAATATTTAGCTTCGTAAGTTTGAAAATCTGAAAAAAATATACAGTCGACCCCTCTAACTCGAACTAATTTTGGGTTTCCGTGAAAATTTGACTTAGAGGAATTCGACAGTATATGTAAAAATAAACTTTTTTTATTGATCTGTAAAAAGCAAAAAAAAACACAAATTGAATAAAGTAATTTTTTTGAGAAATTTTGCAATTAAACGCCTTGCGCTTCTTTAACTTCGACCAAACCCTTCAAGGCGTTTTAATTTCCTGCGTTCTTCAAGTGTTAGTCTTCTGCTTCATAAATAAACAGAGAAAGCATTTCATAGCTTCAGTGAAGCCTTCGGTTAACCTTTTCCCAGGAATAGGTTAACCGAAAAACAAATTTTGTATCCCCATGTTCTCAGTCCTCAAGCGTTTTGTTTATGTAAATTTAAACCGAGATTTATAGTCCTCGGCGTGTTAACGGCGGTATGTCGGCATTTGACTTTCATTCAGCCTCCCAGAAGCGGCAAAGGTGTCACTTTCGCATTGTTCTCCACCTGAATCAACACAATGGCCCACCAAAGAAAAGAATTTTTTTTTCGTTCACGACCACAAAAGAATTTCGCGACAACAAACAAAAAATCAATTTAGTTTTTGTTTCTTAGTCCATGTCCCTTGTGTTCCTTCTCTAATCCGCTGCATTGATTTCTGCTACCACTTCATGGGAACACTTCCTCCGCTTACTCGACCAAAAACCAAAAACCAGGCAAACGGACAAACAGACAAACGGACGGACGGGTGGCTCCCCTGACAGGAATTGTCGCGGCGTTGATTAATTGGTCTTGGGTGTTGATTCCTCCACCTTTCGTGGTCCACACACACAGGCACACTCATTCACACGGCGTTCGAGATTATTCTCGTTAAATCTGGAACACGGCCCAAAAGATCTTCATGCTTCGATCGCAGCCTGCGAAGGCAGACATCTATCAAAGTCGTTATGTTTGCATTTTATTGCTCAATGGGATCGGGTTGGCTTATGTTTTTGTTTTTTGCTGCTCCTTGCACCCAAATGAGGCAGGAAGGGACCGGAAAATCGGATCAAACGAGGCCAAACCTACCGGTTGACCAGAGAGAGAAAGAGCCCCTAAGCTGACTGAGCTGGTTGGTGTTTCGCTGATAGCGCGACGAGCGACGGCAATGTTCGAAAGCTAAGTCGGCTACAAAATAAATTCAAATTTAATTGGCAAGATATGATCCAACAGCGCGATTTCCTTCATCCGTCTCCGACGGGTCTCACCCCAGGACCATGGTGCTGTTTCTGCTCCTCCTGTCGATGCTTAATTTACAGCAAAAGACCGAAGACCGAGGACGGGAGACGACTCCCTCTCGTCGCATTCACGAGCATCCGTATCGGATACACATCCACCCACGGGTTGTAACGTAACGAAACGAAACGAAACAACTTGTTAACGCGAACATGCTTGCTTCGGAATTAAAATCGAGGATGTAGCGACCTCTCTTATACCGATCGCGAGTGTGAATGCGCCCCTTCCCCCCACCGACTGGCCGCCTGTAATAATTATATTAACACCGAAGCCTGGAAGTTTTGTGGAATTGGTCACTGGCATGAGACGAGCGACCCACACGTTCCACGCCGTCGTCGGCTGGGACGTGTCGCATACGTAATGGGTCCGGGTATCTTTGATCTTTTTTCGTGCCTCTGATGACGGGACGAAAAGGACTTCGACTTCACCGGCCTTGGAAACTGTTTGGTATCGAACACAACAAAGGAGTTACACTTACATCTGCGGAGGACGAACACATGTTAATCACGGGGTGGTTCGTCGAAGAGTTTAAGAATCAAAAGCCACATTTGTACGCTGCACCGGGGGCGAGTCGAGCGTTCCTTGCGAATATCGAACACGGAAGGGGCGGACTCTGGTGGTTAAAAAAGTGGTTTTGTATTTTTTAAAACTTCCTTAGAACTGCGATTTTTCGTTGCTCTCTATTAGCATACATCTGAGTCAAGTAAATCACCTCAAAGTGCGGCAACGCGAAAAAGGTACAGCACCAGAAAAAAGACTTTGCTCAGACGACAAGGATAGGTGCCTAGGTACGTGCATGTCGTGTTTCCTTTTTTTTCCTCCTTTCTCCAGGGTGAATTGATTATGTCCACGGACTTTGTCATGAATAAAATGGCCCGACGCTGGGGTGCCCTTAGTTGCGACAAGAAGCAATGAGTGGCACATTGGGATTATTCGAGATGTTTTTCGGTTCGATTCTGTCGTTTGGAATTCATAATACTCTCCGTGGATACGTGGGAGGGATGTTGATTCAGGTAGATTGATGGCCGACGTGGAAGGAAGCTATTAAGGTGTTAGTTTTATAGATTCCGGCATTGATCACGCGTTGGTCTTTTAATATCCTGGCTGCCATGTATATCACTGTTAAATGTGTGTTGACGAAAAGTTACTGCGCGATAAATCAAATTTGTTTCCTGTAAGGAAATTGTAGGCTTTGACGAGTCAATTTTCAACGATCATGTGTCAGATAAGATCTTTGGTGAGCAGTTTACGGCGGGGTTGGGATTGAGCTATAATAATTGGAAAAGGGCTGTTGAAGCCAAATGTTAAGGCTGTCAGGATGGCAATGTTGTTGAATATTTGGTATATTTGCGGGAAACCTTAAGGCAGCGAGTCTGAGCATTGGGAACAATCCGGATGCGTGACAACACAAAGGGCTAACAGATGGCCTACGTGAACCTGCCTATAGCTTAGGCAGTCAGAGAGTGGTTGATGAGTGCAGGGGAGTGGTTTAGTACGTAGGCGCGAGGAAACATCCCGCGAATCGTGCATGCTGGTAATACAGGTTGCTAGTATCTTACGAAGATTATACATCCATTGGCGCAAACCATAAAAAAAAAATTAAAATAAGAAAAAAAGCCTGCCTATAGCTCAGGTAGTCACTAGTACCTAAGACCTAAGGCAAAGTCCTTTGGTTGAGAGCCAAAAGTGTAAAAAATTAAAATTTTGGAAACACTCCAATTATTTACTCAGAAAAAGAAATGCTGATGCTTGAAAATATTACCTCATAACATTTAATTGTCCTTATCCTGCCAGTCCTACTGTATGGACGATAAGCAGGAGTGCAGAGCTTATACTTGGCTCCTTCGAAAGAAAATCGAAATTCTACGGCGGATATTCGGTCCAGTCTCTCCAGAAAATGCAGGAGAAGACATAACCGCGAACTTTATGAGCCGTACGTCCGGAAGGCAAACATCCGTCGACTACAGTGGCGCGGCCACATCGAGAGCATGGAAACAAACGCTCCAGCTAAAAGGGTCTTCGAATCCGAGCCTCCTGGTTCGAGGAGAAGACGGAGACCGAACCTCCGGTACTGAAATCAAGTGATCACGGATGCAAGACAGCTTGGTCTTCCGAACTGGATGAAACATGCTCGGGACCGTCAACGTTGGAAGGCGGCTTAAGCTCAGGCACAGACCCTCCAAGGGTTAAATGGCTGATAAGTAAGTAAGTAAGTAACATTTCATTTGATTTTTATTTAGTTTAAGCACTCAATTTCTATTTAAAAACTGAAGAGCTGTGTATCACTGTAGGAATGCTAAACTCGACCATCGATTTAACGCACCTCCATGAGTCACCTATCATCACCCAAATAACAACCGCAGAATTTGCACATAAAACACTCAAACACCACACCAAGAACACGTCCCTATCTGAATTGACAATTAGAGTTCCCAGCCTGTTGACTGAACCGCTTCCAATTCCAAGAATCCACCCAACTGCTCTGCATATGTAAATACAACCTTCAAACTAATAATTTTCAAAAACACTGTGTCACACTTCGAACGACACAATGATTTCATGGTAACATGCATTTTCTCCTTTCAGTAACTTATTTGTCAGCTAACCCAACCGACCCGACTAAGACTGACACTGAGGGACTGACGCGCAGTCCCATCTAATTAATGCGAACTGGAAATGCCTGGAAAAACAAAAGCGCTTACGGACGCCGCCGACTAAATTGCTTTCAATCGCTCAACTGCCACTGATGGCTATCTACGTGTATGTAAATTTTGAAAACAATTAATTTACACTGGCTAAACATTTAGTGGGAACAGCAGAGGCTGTGATTTCGGACAAATGCCCGTCATTTGTATCTGCTGTCCGTCTAAGCAGACAACCGACGGCAGGGAACACCAGCATTTTGCACAACAACGTGTAATGAGTGTTTTTCTTGTTCTGGATTAGTGGGCACTACGTGTCTTCCTGTAGTTTATAATTACAAGCGGATGGACGGGAATCTGCTGTGGAACGTGGGCAGCTCTTCCTGGGAGATGAACATCAATGAGTACCACGGTCGGACCGTTTGGGGATTAAGCAGCTCTCTCTCTTGATTTTGAAAGTTTGTAAAAATGTTGTCGCATTTCTTTTTTGGCAAACCACAGCTTTAGATGTCACACGGAAAGCAAGGGTCCTACAGCCGAGCCTTGTATTTTCTTTGAGCTTCAACTCCGCCCCCATTCTCTAATTGAGCCGTTCACCTCGGAGAAGCACTTAGCATCAAATACGAATTAGATTCAACCTCCACGTATGTGGCCGATAAACGGTTTATAATTGATGATGTTAAATCCCCTTCTCTGGCGAAACACAATCAAAAATAATGTTGTTCCAACAAGACAGCCTCACAAAGCAGAGAAAATCTCCCAACTCTAAGACCCAGACTCTCTGCTCCTAAGCACACAACAAAGACGCAGAGGAGTCGTTAATGGCTTTTCCCACATAAACCGATTAGCGCTGCCCCTTGTTCCGCCCAATATACAATAATCTGATCCAATTCGAAATCGCTTGACAACACAATGTTCCCCGGCTTGTAATCATGCGCGCTACTGGTTATGGTCCGCGCTTCCATCCCGTCGATTCTTCGTGTGGGATCCCCGGCCAGGACCGTACTGCTTCATTAGAACGCAACCGTTCACAGCTTGAGCCCATTTAATCTGCCGTGAGGTTCCATTCACCAACAAACAAACACAAGATGCGCTGGACTCAATGGAATTCTCGAGAATCATCGCCTAACGAATGGCAGGTGATTACACGATCGTTGATCGTGAAATTTATTTGATTACTTTGGTCGTGTGATAATCGGTCTCTCACATTCTTGACGCTGGGGGCAAACAAATAAAAACAGTGGGATGCAATCGGTGAAATGGTCATAACTTGGTATCGGGACTATCGGAATTTCGGAGGGCCGCCTTCCGTTTGGGGTGCTAAGGCTGTCTTTGGTGTCGTAAAACAAATCCATGTCGTTCTTGTTGTTGTGTTAATTTAACCATACGCCCTTGCACTGGAAAAGTGGCACAGGAATAGACAATGGGAAGGGTCTACTTAAGTTTAGGCCGTGGCACCATGGGGGGTTTTTAGAGCAGCTTTTTAGGTGACTTTGTTGGAGCTAATTGAGATGGGAATTCAAATGAGAAAATAACTTTATAATGAGTGGTGAATGGTGAGAAACAGGGGCATCGTACATTTTCTTTATTACAGGTGATTGGTTTCGAGAGCGATGACTTTTATCTATTTTTATTGACCCAAAAAAACGCTACTCTTTTTTCAAAATGCAAAATCTCTCTAGGCCATTCGAGTTCTTCAATTTTTTAGCCGATCTCATTTTGACGGTTTCGATGTGGTATCATTTTGTCATTCTAAAAACACCGAGTCTTAATGGTTAGGGCATCGGACTGTTAAGTGATCGTAACAAGGCTTAAATCTATTCTCAAGGAAAGACACGACAAACGATTTTCATGGTCCCACCTTTAGCAAAAGACTGACAATCATCCTGACGTACGTCTGTCATGAAAAGCTTTCACAAAAACTGGCACCTAGCTGATGTTTGAAAACTATATCAGCACATCACAGTGGAGGCACGAAAAACTAGGCTCTGGCTCGTGTTTGGGCTGTTTACCTAATTTATATTGTTTCTAAGCTACAAAACATTAAAATTATTTACCAAAGAAGTCTTATACATGAAATAATTAATTATGGAGACCATTTAAACACCTATTTTCATACACCGATACGTCGTAATGTTACGAAGTCTTCTTTTGAGTAAAAGGCTATTTCTGTAGAAAGTTTATTACGTAGCAAAGTCCTTATTGAAAGCAGTGATGTAGTTAGTCAGCAGTTGTGTTAGGTTTTTCTTTTGAATTCAGAATAGTTATATCAAATATTTGAGCCATGTTAATTTATTTCGATTGAAAATCTTGGCCAACCAATTCTATCCTCCTCATTTTTTGTCTTCACTATCAATAGAAAAATTAAACGTGTTTAGGTTAGTAGTAAGATCTCCAGTGCCGTGCACGTAATTTGAAACGCCTAATACGATTTTCTTTTTTTGCCACAACTCAAATATTTTTCATTTAAGACAACTGATTTTGTTTTATTATAGCTAGAGATTTCACCTCTTAGAAAAACCATGCATTTTATATGAAATACCCCAACTTTAACAATGTGTCGTCAGTCAAAAGCGTAGATATGAGCAAAATAACCAGCCATATAATTAGAATCGTTGTGATTTTCATACAATATGTTGACAAAATGGTTTCAAAACTTTGCTATTTTCTATAGGACCCATAATTGTCGACAATATTTTTCAAAACTCGCAGCATAATCTTTACCTTGTTTTTGCAAAACCTCTTTCAAATACTCTATCATGAAATCTTCATACCTTCAAATAACTTATCGAAAAATCTAATTTTCTTGATAGTGAATTGCCCATTTTAGTGTGCTCAATGAAATCAAGATCAAATTTTGCTGATTGCTGATCCAAAGTGGTCACCAAACCTTCGTCGTGTCCCTATTATGTGCATAATGTCAGATCGGTTGCATACAGTGCCCCGCAAAAGTATTAGTAATTTGATTATTTCGTCTTAAAAATGTAATAAACTGACTAGTTTTGAGCGTAGGAACTGGATTGTGTTTTATTTCTTTTCCTTTTCTTTTTCTTCTTGAGAAGTACTAAGGACAATTAGCCTTTCTAATTTGATCGTGCTAAAAAAAGCAATGAGTAGATATCGTCACTTTTGATACAACAAGTACAATAACTTTGGCCCAAAAATTTGATGACGCATTTTTGTAGAGGGGTCAAAAACAAGCATTCCTTGCAAGGGTGGTCTATCTGGCCTGGCGGTTTTGAAGAAAATTGATTGAAATTGAAAAAAAAAATTACAAAAAATCAACGGCAACACATACAATAAAGTACTTTACCCCTTTTGAAAAATTCGCATGTAAACTCAAATAATAAAAAAATAAATACGAAGAAAAAACTTTAAAACAATTTTTTGGAAAATTTTGAAATGGAGCGCTGAATTGTTTTTTGTTTTTATATAATGCTACCATCATTTCTGAATTGAACACAAAAAACCGAATGGTTTTATGTCTTATAGTTTATAAGAAAATTGAAAATTACTATTACTATTAGTCGCTCGTATGCGTACATGAAAGGGTGGTTGGCCGACTTCGAGGTTTCAAATTTTCAATTTGCTCACAAACCAGAAGCCATAAAACCATTCGGTACATGAGTTATGATAAAAATAAAAAGATAATGCAATTTGTGACAAAAAGCCTCCGCTGACTTTATCATCTTTCGAAAACCAATAGGACCAAAAACCTCCACGGCTTAGAGGTTAGTCTTTTATATGCTTTACAAAGTTGAATGGAAGCTTCTATAAAATTGAACGTTTATTATTTGATCGATTATAAACAGTAAATTAGTTTGTAATTTAGCATAGACTTATTTTTCTATGTGCAAATTTTTGATGAAGTTTATCGTTTATTCAAATCGGTCTCATCAGGTCACTAGTTTTTAAGGCAACTAATCGATTGGCACAACTTTATGCATTAATGGTTCTTTTGGATCCCTCTATTGTTAGTAATATTTTTTCCAAATTAAAAACCTTTAGTAACTTTTATCATCGTAAAGTTAATTTTTATCGTGTCGATTATTCTTCATATCATAGAATTTCAAATTTGACACCCCCAGTACTACTGACAATTTCAATCGAATAAAAGCGGATTCCTTCATTCTATGTTGGGATTAGTATAATCCAAGCCCAAAGTTTTGTAAAGGCCTTTCGTAGGCAGCCATGACTTTTTATTTTCATTACGTAGTCAATTCGATTTTTTTTTGTTGGCTCCTGTTCCCGCTTGAATTACCCAGCCGATCACGATCACCTTCAACACCACAAAAGCAATACCTAGTCCGGCTCAGCTCAATGAAGCACGATTAATTCATTAAGCCACTAAACCTTGGCGTCAGCTTTCAGCATGTCTCATCCTACTAACAGTCATTAACGTAAGTATCGAAAATGCCCATTCTTAGAAAACAAAAACCTGCTCGGCACTCTGCACAAACGGTTTAGATCGTCCATTTGCATATTGACGCCTTTCTCCACAAATCACGACCGACCATTTTCAATGCTTATGTAAGTCAATTTACGCGCCAATAAATTAAGACATAATGATTTGACCGCAAAATTCCATTGAGGAACAAAAACAACACACTCGCAAGTATCTGATGGATGAAGATCGACCAATTCATGTATCTCTCGGCTACAACTTGACTGTTTAACATTCAGCGGCTACCAGTGTTTTACGTGTTTTATTTTCAACCACGCACCGAACACGCTATCAACATCAAGTCATTAAGTTCTTCCCTGAAGCCCAAAATAAGTCCCCCCGCCCAACCACCACCCTCCGCCCACCCGATGAGCACACACACTCAAAAGCGATTAAAACGACCTGAAATATTGGCTCTAAAAAATAATTTAAATCACATAAAAGACAACATTCGATACTTTACAACTTTCTGTAACTTCGATGAGACGCGCTCCATTGTGCCGCACCGCCGCACATTCCCCCGGACCGTCACAAAAAGGAACCAACACATGTTCTCCCATGTTACGTACCCGATCGTGCACGAATTGAACGGAATCGAGTCGATACAACGTGCTCACCAAAAACAAATTAAAATGCCACACTGATTTGCATCTGAAAACGTCCAAAAAACACCCGAGTCCCAATAACTCAGCGCACCAGGCCCCGAGCCACCGCAGAAGCGATCCGAATCGATTCGTTTTTCGTTTCGATTACAATCAGTCGGGCTAAGTTGCTGTTAATTTAATGCTAATGGTGTGCTAAGTAAGCAGCTAAAGAATTGAAATACAAATTTACCGCCTCTCAGATTACGTATGCGGCAAGAATACCTCCAAACATACACACACACACAAACACACTCACCTAATATCCAAAACCCAACACCGAAAAAGACGACGGAGGAGAATGGAGAAATTAACGCGGCCGGACGGCCAAAACAACAGCCCCCACGATCGGGCTTCAAACAGTCAGACAATCTCTTCACACCTCGATCATAACTTATCAAAATTACCGATGGAATGAGGAAACCCAAATGCCAGAAATCCGGCGCATCCACAGCAGGCGTCCACCGACACCGCAGATGTGATGCGATGTGAGCGCCCCCACGCACACACTCACGATGGGCGGGAGCGTTCTCTTTCGGCGCGATCACCGGCGGAGGAGGATCCATTTGGCCTAATAATTTTCCTCAATTTAAACTGTCAGCTCGGGTGTCAAATCACAGCTACTCATGCTGTGCAGATTGGGTGCTCCGCGGCGGCGGCGGACACGACCACGATCGACGACGCGATCACTTCTACGGGCGACGGGCGACGGCTCTGACGACGGTGATCGTAATGGTGATGATCAATTCAAATCCCCAGGCGGTGATCGTGACGATCATTACATTAAACTCAACTTAATGGCTCTTTGGAGGAGCACAAAGAATTCGATATGCTCTTGCTCTTGCTCTGTCTCTGGTTGTGTGAAAAGAGATTGTTCCTCAGTGGTGGCAAGGGACTCGCATCCAACAGATACATAAGCTGACAATATTGCCTTACGATCATCTCACTCATTCGCTCTTCATCGCTGTGTGTGAATAAACTGCGGAATTTTTGTTTTAATTAAGTTTTGTGGCAGATTCGTCGCCGAAGCTCGTTTCGCATTATTAAATCGTTCGCGTTTGACGTGTTTGATAAATGGAGGCCATTCGGGGCGTCCATATTAGCCATTTTTATTAGCATATTCAGCTGAGTGTTTCTGCTCAGATACTCTTGTCAAAACAATAATTTCCTGTCAGCGCGTCGTCGTCTTTGTGTGGATCGGGGGACTCAAATCAAAAGAAAATGCTGACATAGAATTGCATTTGTCATGTTGATGATGCCTTCGTTTGACTTTGCAATGAAATTAATGACATTGCAGTTGCTTTGAAGTTTTTGAGCGACTGCTTGCTAACGAATTAGAGGAGAGGTAAATATTTTTGTGTCATAATAGGGAGAAATGGTTCATTTCTTTAGCCTAGGATTTTATTAGACAAGGCGCAACAAGCTACTTGTTATAATATGAAAGTTTGTGCTTATGTACAATAGTACTCCACCAAGAAGGCAACCAATTAAAGATGTGCAACTTTGATGTCAATAGCAATTTACTAATATCTTTAAGAGGAAGTCAAATTTGAATGACAAATTCGTCAACTTTTAGTTGGGATTAAAAAATTATCTTTGTAATACACTCATCCCTCGTTTTGCGCGGCTTTGCTTTAGACGGTTTCATATTTGCGCGATTTTGAAATATCCACCCAAATTCGATTTGCACGTATTTGCTTTGCGGAAAATAATGTTTTGCCTTCAAAGAATCATGGCCCACTATGGTTTTTCTGCTCAAAATGCGTTCATACATCGTTGCTCAAACCATTTCATTCCCCTAAACACCACACAAAGCGAGTGATGAGTGTAATTGCTTGCGAGATTTCGCGAAGATTGCGAATTTGCAGAAATTTGCGTAAAATATTTCAGAGAGAAAAAGGCCAACTAAAATACAGTGTTAATTTTCCTAGCCTTTAAGCTTTAAGACGTAAAAATGCTAGCGAAAGTAGGTCTTGATTAAAACAATTTTATCAAAATAGAAGAACTTCGGGTATTGTGATACGGTCAGGCTATATGACATACAAAGGAAGGGAAATGCGTGTACATTTGGCGTCGAAAACATTTGGAGTTCCATTAACAATACTACAAAGATTAGTTCGCAGTGATAAGTCTACTGTAGACTGGTTTACGTTTCAAAGTTGTGAGGACGAAATAATAATGCGCAATGTATCAAAGAGCTTAATAGTGTGGCAAAGGCTATGTCATACAAATAACGAATACCAAAAGTGTAATTTTGCCTGGGTTTGCGAGGTTGAGAAATGAAATGAAATCTTTAATATTCACCCAGGATACCTCGTTGAGAGATTCAGGGAAGAGTTTGCCTAGAGTCCGTAACCTTGCTTTGGCAAGCTCCGGACAGAAGCAGAGATTGTGGTTCTGCCGTGTTATTGTAGCTACGGCAGTGCGTGTGATAAGAGATTCCTAGTCTGGCTGTATGATCCCCTATCGGCCAATGACCCGTACTAATCGCTATAATTTTAGCAATGTCTGTGCGAGTCCTATTAAGAAGGTCGTTGGTTCGTGACAAGTTATACTCTGGCCAAGTCTCCCTAGCCACCGCGTATTTGGTCAACTGAGACCAACTGAGGTTAGCCATTTCCAAGAAGTGAGTTAAATTTCGTGCCTTGACTAGCCCTAGTGGAACGTGTAACTCCAAAGCTGACGAGTTGTGAAGGGCAGCTCTTTGTTTGGCCAGCATATCCGCTTGCTCGTTACCATAGACGTTGGTATGTCCTGGCACCCAACTTTAAACTTTTCGGCGACGTCGGAAAGGTCGTTACGGCATTCCTACACCAGTTTTGAGGTAGTGGAAGTTGACGACACTGCCTTAATAGCAGATTGACTGTCAACGAAGATCGTTAAGCTTAGCATTGGCGTTGTTATAGGGTGGGATTTGAGTATACGACACGCCGCCCTAATGGCAAGGATTTCCGCTTGGACAATGCTGGCGTGATTTGGAAGTCTGTAGGATGCGGAAATGTTCAGAGTATTCAAGTAAATGCCCGCGCCCACTCCACATTCCATCTTTGATAACTGGAACTAATAGTCTTAATTGTGTAACTGGGGAAAAAACATGCAAATGTTCCTTAAACTATTCTGATAAAAAAATGATTTTTCGGCTTATAAGAATTACCGATTCCATCTTTTTTTCTAAGTGGCTAATAGACAGCTTGATTAAAGTCAACATAAAAGATCTTGATCTTCAAGTAATAAATAATTATAAATAAGTAGTGAATTGCGAAGCGTCTTCTTTTGCTTATTAATTTAAACATTACAAGTTTAGACACAGTATTGTCAACCCTTTGTGAAAAATTTAATATTTCTTATTTATACTTAGCACTAATCAGCGCAGGTCAATTTTTTCCATAATCCATCTAGATGCTGACCCAAAGTCGCCGTATTAGAAAAGTTCTATCTACATATTTCTTGAATCAAATGGAAAGCAAATACTAAATCGAAAATCCCTATAACTCGAATTTGTTCGCCATATTCTGGCATTCCCGTCAATTTTCCGTACAAAATCCATGCTCTACATCGAGCGCCCTCTAAGTCGAAAAGTCCTGTATCTCGAATACATTTTTTCGACACTTAGTCTATTTTCAATTCCTCTATTTTCAATACTCTTTTGAATAAAATAAAGGTTTTAAAAAATTAAAAACATTAATCTCTCTAACTCGAATAATTAACTAATTTTGATATCCCGTGAAAATTCGCCTCAGTGGGCTTTGACTGTATTGTTTAAAGTTGGTTTTTCATTCTTCATTTATTATAAAATATTATATCTATTATAACTTTTTTTGTAACTTGTTTGATTTGTTTTTTTTTTTTTTATTTGGTCAATTTATGTATAAGATACAAACTTGACATACAACTGATTTTTCTCAGTATTCGTTGAAGATGAAATTAAGAATTATTATTACTGGCCGCCTGCGTACATAAGGGGTTATGTGACCCGAATTGCGAGTCTTAATTTCAATTTGCAATTTTCTCACAAACTAGAAGACGTAAAGCCATTTTGTTTTTTTTTTTGTTTTTGTTAGAATTGAAATGCTCACTGACCACAAAAAGTCAAGCTTTTCAATATTTGAAAAAAAAAAAATTAACAAAATTTTTGGTTTGCATGCGAATTTTTCAAAAAATATTAACAAAATAAAAAAAGTTTTGCTGTAGAATTAAGGAGTAAGTTTCCGACTTTAAAAGTTGGTACTTTATTGTATGTGTTGCCATTGCTTTATAATAATTTTTTTATCATGTTAATTGATTTCTCCATAAAACTGCCCATACCTCTTAAGCGAGGCGTGGTAGACCCCCATAGTAAAATATGCTTGTTTTTGACCCCTCTACAACAGCCCATCATAGTTTTTTGGCGTCAAAGATATCGTACTTGTTGTATCGGTTGCGCTAAAAAAATTACGAACGAGTGACGATATCTACTCATTATATTTTTTGTGGCATGATCAAATTAGTAAGGCTTATTATTTTTAGTATTCCTTAAGAAGAAAAAGGCAAGGAAAAAAATAAAAAAAACGCCCAAAATTAGTTAGTTTATTACATTTTTAAGACGAAATAATCAAATTACGAATACTTTTGCGGGCCACTGTATGTTCCTGACAGTAACACGTTTCTAACTTTATTTCAATAGAGAAACAAAGTCGAAAAGTTTAAATAGGTTTGCATTTCAAAATATTGTGAAAATTACTCTTGAAACTGAAACAGTAACCCAAAGTCATCGGGTGGGCGGACTAGGTTAAAGTCAATTCTTGATAAGCTTTTCATGCTTTTGTGTTGATAAATGAAATCTTTGAATATAAAGTGTTCGAAAAAGTTCGATAGTACATTTTTTTTTATTTGAAACGAGCTTTATTGAAGTCAATTAGAATTAGAAACACCAACCTTTGCGACTTTTGTTTTGCAGTATATTTTTTTTGTCAAGTGCACATAAAAAAACATAAACCACTCATAAATTTTGTTAATTCATTTAAGTTTTAATTTTTACGGTAAAATAAAACATTTAATATTCATTAAAAACAAAACAAGTGAGATCAATTTGTTTTGTTTATATATTGAGGTTTTTCTTTCGTTTTCCTGAATAAACCTTTTCTAGTTCTATTCTCCTTATTTTAAAAATTATCAAAAAATTGTTCTTCAGTATAAAGATTGAAATTACAAATCATATCTCTGTACTTTTTTTTATGCAAATTGTGAGGCAACTACTGTAACCTTTGACCTAACCTATAACGAAATTAATAAAAATCTAATCTAAAGCTGGCCAAAGAATTAAGAACGGACAGAGATATATTAAAAAAAAATAGTGTAAAAAATCTGGAAGAAATGGTTTGCATTATCTTGGGAACCTTTTGTTAGTTATAACAGAACAAAGTTTTTGAGTCATCCTTCCTACCAGAGCCTGGTATTTTGAAGGAGCTCCTATGCTCTTGATTTGTTTGAATAAGTCTGTTGCGTTTTTCGATTGTACATGCTTTCAGTTTTTTTCCACGTCTTCCCAAAAATGTTCAATAAGGTTTAAGTCGGGGCTTTGCGCTGCCCAATGTACAACATTCATTTTTTCCCAAAAAGCTGTTTCTTTACGGTGTGCTTAGCGTTGTTGTCGTGCTGGAAAATGGAACGGTCATACGTTAGAATCAGTGGGTCTCAATCCCTTTTTTTACTATTCTCTTTTAAATAAATCTTTCTAGGCACTAGAGAAAATACAATGTACTAAGAGGATGCACCATAAAATTCGACGTTTCCTACCCCAACCTTTTCCCTTTCAATGGTGTACTTGTGGTCAAGATCCTTGTGAAGCTCGATGTCTTACGAACTCTTTCCCATCCAAATCAATTAAAATTTTGGTTCGTCACTCCACATTTTTTCAATTCAATGAGTTTGAAAGGAGATTGTTTCTTCAAAAAACTCCATTAAGAAAATAAAAAAATTATGGATACTTCAAAAATTAAAATTAACTACGGAAATTTGTCCAATTTAAATGGTAAAGAAAGATAGTAAGGTCAACAGTAACTTTTTTTTAAATTAAGAAGAAGTATTTAAGCTACTGTTGGATGTTTTTAAATAAAAAAAAACGTTTTGCTATTTTTTATGAGCTATATGTTTTTTACTACTTTTCAAGAATAGTTTACACATCTGTTACACATCTATTCTGATTTACAATCGTCTCTGTGAACCATGTCAAAAGAACTAGGCCCCTAACAGTCACCGAACACTTCCGAATGATCATCGGTGAGAACTGTTCTGCAACATCCTGGTTGACTTGCTAATCAGAATCAAACACAAACCTTTCACCCGCATCCACTGTTCGATTTGTCATCAATCATATTGAAACTGTTCGTCCATAAGCTAATTAGCCCAGACCCAATTTCGAATACCCACGGTAATTGTGGTGGATTTCTTTTGCAGACTTGCCATTTCCCATCGCCTCTCATTAGCACACATTTATCGATTGGGATCACTTCCTTTGCCAAAACGCTCCAAACTCCCATCTGGCAATCAGTCACTGGGGCGGTTAAACAGCTTCCCGGCCCAATAGAAATTACCATACCGAACAGGTCACCACCGATCGGACCGGATACTTGAGGTCGTAAAAACACACTCTACAACTGTTTTATCCGCATGGCGATTAATTTTTTTTTTGTTTTTCTTTTTTCCTAAATACATATTTACCTATGAGTGTGCCATAAAGCGGGGCAATTAAGACAGTGGCCGCAGAAGATCCATAAAACAAAACAAAACCGATATCTCGGTTGTAATAAATTTTCGAACGGCTCGGCTCGAATAACTGTTTTATGTTTGGACTCACTCAGTTGGGCCCTCGGCATCGGCATCGGCATCATCGATGGGGATGTCTTTTGTTTTAGTGTCACTGCTAAATGTCACTTTGACAGATGTCCATTAACTTCTCAAATGGACCACTGAGGAATGTCATCGTGACCTTCGTCTGACGATGACATCTTTATGAGCTTTCGAATTGATAACCTCAAACTCGCGGTTGCTGTTGTTGTTGTGGTACGAGCGGTACGCGCGGTACACGTTGCATACTACTGAAAAGGGAAATATCTTTGCCTAAATAAAATTAATTAATTCCTGAATTTATTACATCTCGTGCGTCGTCGTTAAAAGCTGTGGCGGACACGGCCGATAACTGTGGACTGTAGTTCGTATGCAACCGTGGACAGCGCGTTGTGTGAAGTGACACAGGAACAGAACGACCGACGATAAACATTATTATCGTCATTAGTTCGGTGATTCAACGAAGCTCTGTTGTTCTCCGTCTTCGTCTTCGTCTTTGTCAACAGGATGCTGACTAATTTCAGATACTGATCTACAACGTTTATGTTTCCACAGTTGTGATGAGATGCTTGAGCTGGGATGACGGTAGATAATTGGTTTGAGAATGAAATATCGGAGCTGATCGTCAATACGATATCGATGAGCTGGGTGTATCTGATTTCAGATGAGGAGATATCATGGAGATGTTTTTGAACTTTATCGCCGGTTTTCAATGACAGATCTGTTTGCAGATTGAAACTTTTCCAATGGACAGGTTTACACTTTCTAACGTGGTGATGCTTAGGGACTTGTGTTGTCTTCAGGTCACAGGTTACACATTTTTTGGAAGACTGTTGTCTTGTACAGACTTTGTGTGGATACTTGAAAGCTATGAATTTGTGGGAATTCCTTAAAATGTACTAAAGCCAAAGGCCTTTGTTGGTCTGACTATATTTTTTAGCTCTTAATTTTTAAATTTTTAGCTCGCCTTAAATAAAGAATTAAGTTCTGTTCAAGTTCGCATTTTTTCGTAAATATGACTGAAAGGTTTCCAATGTTACTCACTATTTTTTTTTTGTCGTAAGTCGAAGAATGTCTTGTTAATGTTGTCAGTTAACCATAGACTATAAATAGTTCTAGAAAAACTCACAACGGCGTTCAATTGTGGGAGCGATATGATCATTCAACCGGGTCATTTCTCGAGAATACACGATCACTAAGCTTCCGTTTCATGAGATAATCTGACTGACTGAAGTGGCATTGGATAACTTGTTAAGACCACCACCTCTCCGACATCAAGTCCATTCAATTCATTCCAATGTAGCATTGTAAAATTACTTCGTGGTGATCGTGGCGATTAACGAAAAAATCGGTCAACAAAAAAATGTGGTCTGATCACGCTCGCCGTGGAATTTACAGCATAAAGCTAGCTTATCTGATTGCTAATGAGCTTTTTAAACACCTGTGAGGTTGCTACTGCCGAGGAGTGCATATTTTGCTCAAAGACACTGTAGGACAAAAGCTGAAGATGATTTTCATTGACATTCATTTTTTGAAACTCGTCCTGATGTAAACAGAGTTCGGTTCCTTTAAAAGGCGTCAGTTCTTAGTTTGACTGAATTTATGAAGCTGGATGAGAATTTTCGCTCACTCATTGAAATTAAAGAAAGCCTTCTTAAGTGTTTGGGACGATTCTCAGATCTATTGTGACCTTGAATTGGGTTTTTCCATCAGAAACCTCTCTAGTTTAATCATCAGTAATTAATCCTTCGAAGCTTGCAAATTTTCTTGCTTTCTTGTCGTTCAGGCGTCTAAAAAACGATCTAAATCAGTCAATTCCACGGCGTTCCCAAGAATTGGACATCACTCAGACCACATTAGGGCGTATTTTGCATCAGGATCTTGACTAACATCCATACAAGATCAAGCTGACTCAGGAATTGAAGCCGATGGAGCATTTGAAGCGACGTACGTTCTCCGATTGGGCGCTGAAGAAGATGCGCCAAGATGATGAATTTCATCGCAATATCACCTTCAAGGACGAAGCTCAATTTGGCTCAATGTATTAGACATGCGTTATTGGTCGGATGAAAATAAACATGTGTTTTATGAATCACCATGTCCTCCTCAAAAAATAACTATTTGGTGCAGTTTGCATGCCGGCGGCGGTATTGGGCCATATCTTTTCGTCGACGATAGCGATCGTCATGTCCAGCGAATGGCCAGCATTATCGCTCCATAATTACCGATTATTTTTGGCTCGATTTGGAAGTCATATACTTGGGCGACATGTGGTTTCAACAAGATAATGCCACAAGCCACACAGCACACGTTACAATCGATTTATTGAAGAGTAAGTTTGATGAGCGTGTTATCTCAAGAAATGGGCCAGTCAATTGGCTGACTCGTTCGTGCGATTTAACGCCTCTAGACTATTTTCTTTGGGACTACCTTTAATCATTGGTTTATACCAACAAGCCGACGCCGTTGGAAGAGCTCAGAGTAACAGTCAGTATCAAAATAAACTTTGACGTAAAAAGAAATCACTAGATGGCCCACCCTTTAAATCACTTCTAATAAAAATTTCCAGTGAATATTAATTTTTTTATCGAATGTTTGGCATTTATTTTATTTTATTCGTTAGCCATATTAAAGTTCATGTTTTCATACTAAAAAAGGTTCCATAAATGTTATTTCCCGTCCAATTATTTCATTCGATCTACACGACCCAAACAATCTGACTACACATGCCCTTTTACGACGAAACCAAATTGTGATAACCAAATAAAGCATCTCAAATCGCGTACAAACACAATACATAGCACTCTCGTCATGTCCGAAAAGTTACGATTGCCTTTTCCGTCCCGAACATCTTCATTAGAAACTAAAACAGCCTCGCCTAACGATCCCCCTCAATCTCTCTCGGATGTAATTAAAAAACACCCATAATGCCATAGTCGTCGAAAATTCATTCCAGACAAACAGTGACGCAAAGCACAGCCCCGTGACGCAAGTATGCGTGCTTTATTTGTCCACCACCGCTCCACCGATCGGTAAGTCTATCAAAATTCCTACGCGATCGTGTGTCGGTCCAAAACAAAAACGAAAACACTCAAAAAATTATAAATTCAATTGATTCCATTTCTGAAATCATAAATTCATAATTCCATCATCGTCAACATAACAAATGTCAACCAATAATGCTCGACGGCTCCGGTCTGCGATCCGAAGAAATTCCTGCACCGTGCAGCAAGTCGCAAAATTTTGAGGTAAGCGTATCCCTTCCGCCGACTGGGTCCGCGATCAATTAGCGAGGAAATTGTTAATTCGTCCCGCCAAATGCTGAGCACGTACTCCCTGTGTGTCCTGTCCATAACGAGAACCGACGTCGCAGCAAAAAGGGATCATTTGGCCGGGCCGGGTAAAAAATCGATCGAAAAATTAAGTCATCAGGATCAGAGGCAAGTCAGTCAGTGCACTGGCTTTACAATTGCCAGCAATGGAGACGGACGGCGGCGGACTTGTGTGCGTGTGCGTGTGCATGGACATGCAGGCATTCGCCGTGGCGCCACTTCGCCTGACAGTTGTTGGCCCTAAGGCAATAGCTCATATCCAAATGCCCGCGTGAAGTGATTTTACACACTGTCTGTCTATCCGTCCGTCAAGTATCCGATTTGCCTATGCACTGTGAATATCAAATGTGCTTGGCTGTCATTAGGCGAGGAATTCCAGCACACAGCCCGCAATTGATATGCGCGCTAAGCCACCCTCTTCAACATGAACATGGTGTTTGCGGTCGGTCGGTCGGGTGCACCTCTGACGCACTCGCTGCCAATTCCGCTGATCAAAGTGCAGTCACCCAGTGCTGTTGCAGCTCGCAGAAGATAAATCCAAGCGATTCCGGAAGATCATAAATCACGCTAATAACGTAAGCCACGCGGGGTGGGCGGTGGGCGGTGGCCCGTTCCGTGGTCCAAAGGAAACATTATTTTGACAGCTAGTGTCGGCGTGGCGCGCGAAATTGAGGCATCACCGAGCGAATTACTCGTGACCGAGGTTCGCTGGTGTTCTTACAACGCAGGACACCGAGTGCACCCCCCTCGGCGCAGTGACAGAAATAATCACCTCATTGAGGAAGATATCACTTTGTCATCGGGCCCACAGATGCGCGGCGTGTGTGTTGTCTTAGCAGCCACCAGCCGGAGCTGCTCACACTTTGATCTCGTTGCTACTTAAGTGCAATTAAAATCAAATAAACTTCGGCTCTTTCTATTTATACACTCGCTCGGGGTTGGCAGGCGATTTTGGCGTGACGCTAGAATCACCTTGGCGTGGTGTTTTTAATATTCAAGTCGTCGACAGCTCGATCTGTGGATCATCGGCAGCAACAACAGCGCTCGGGCACCCGCAGAATGCTGAATGATTTATTAGTATCGCTCCGAACTGTTGTCAGTATCTGGGGAGATGATCAAAAACAAGACGCGGCCGACTGAGTGGCGAAGCCTCTCAACACCTTGAGGTGTAATGTTTGTCTTTGGAGATGTGCGTTCTTATGTTGGCAACACAGCCGACGACGACGACGACAACGACAACGACAACGTCAGGCGTCAAGGGCGTTTATGCGGTGTTGCAGTCCGATTGCGCCTGCATTGTAATTAATCGAGCTTTAATCGCTTCAAGTCATTTGTATTCCTAAGCGTTGATACTTTGTCTGTCTGTATCTATTGGCGTGGGGCGGGGTGCTCGAACCTCGCGATTTACGTTGGACCGGAGATTTTTGCCTGCGGGTGGGCTACACGCCTGTAGCGTCTGTCTCATCAAAAATTTATCACGTATTCATCCGATGCACTGGCTTATTAGGAGCCGCATTGAAAAGCGCTGAGAGACGTACGAATAAAAAAAGAACGCGTCTCTGCTTTTTAGCAGACTCGTGATTTTCAGGCATCAAAAAACAATCAGCAGTTTCTTAGAAAAAGCTGACAAAAAATGTTTTGCGGGACTAAGAAGTGAGCTTAACTGAAGAAATCCTAAACAGAAGAAGGGGGGTGCAATAGGTTTTTTAGATCGCAAGTGCAAGTGGCTTAGTAGTATTTTTAAATTTCTTCAATTCGATTCAAGAAAACTGAAAGCACTGGAGCACCGGATTTAGACAGCAAAAGTTACGGTTCTTTGTAGATTCTCGATAAGAAACGTCGGCGGCATCAACGCTAAAAGGCCCTTGTGTTTGATTAATTGGAGAATTTGGTTGACTTTATCCCAAGAACTAAAGGGTTTTCTAATAAGGACTTGATAGCTTTTTTTTTTAATAAAATGCAAACCATTTGAGATATTCCAAAAACACCATCGGCAGTCGGATCAAGTACAATATAAACATTTACGAATGGAACTCGACTACGTTCATATTGCCACCACTTGCACGTTTCCAGCGGTCGATTCGTTGGACCCAATTTCGGCCAAAACGGAAGGTATTTCGTGTTCAATGTTGGCTCCACGCTCTTCCAAAATCGTCCGCTTATTGGCATAAACCAATGATTAAAGGTAGTCTTAAAGAAAATAATCTAAAGGCGCTAATTCGCATGAACGAGGCGGTCAATCAACTGGCCCATTTCTTGAGATAAAACACTCATCTAACTAACTTTTCAATAAAGCAATTGTAACGTCTGTTGCGTGGCACCATCCTGTTGAAACCCCATCTCGTCCAGGTCCATATCTTCCAATTCGGGCCAAAAATAATCAGTAATCATGGTGCAATTACGCTGGCCAATCACAGTAACATGACGATCGTTATCGTCGACGAAAAAATATGGCTCAACAACGCTACCGACATGCAAACCGCACCAAACAGTTTTTTTTTGTGGATGAAGCGGTGATTCATGAAGCACATATGGATTTTCATCCGGCCAATAACGCACATTTCGTTATTGACGAACCCATTGAGCCAAAAAAGAGCTTCGTCACTGAAGATGATTTTGCGATGAAATTCGTTATCTTGGCGCATCTTCTCCAGAGCCCAATCGGAGAACGTTCGTCGCTTCAAATGGTTCATCGGCTTCAACTCTTGAGTACGTTTGATTTTCTATGCTTGTAAACTAAGATCCTAACGCAAAATACGCCATAATGTGGTCCGAGTGATGCCCATTTTTTGGGAACGCCGTGGAATTGACTGATTAGGATCGTTTGCTACGGACGCCTGAACGGCACCGATATTTTCTACACTTCGACCAACCCGTTGCCTCACTGACACGGCAACATCACACAACAAATATGTAGACTCAATTTTTTTGCACTAAACTTGTTGCCTGTCTACTAGGGCAAGAACTACGACCGACAACTGAAGTTAACGTTCTCAAAGTTTCAGTCATCGACTCCGAATGTCGGTAGAAAATGTTTATAATTTGCAGACGTTGCACGATGAAAATGTTGAGCTTACTCAATAAATTGACAATGACAGTTCGATGACTAGTGAAAGGGTGCGTTCACAAATCAAATTCAAAGTTGTCAAGTAACTATTCGAAAAGGAATGTATTCATTTTATTGGTTTCTTAAAAAGAAACTTGTATTTGGTCCACCGTGAGCAATACTTGCGCGTAAGGCCGTGTACCATATACGTACACTTTTTTTCTGGTCTTCGGGCTAGAAGTGGCATCATCCCGTCTACGGTAGAAGGCAACCTGGGCCCAGTCACAGACCCTTCACACGTTGATTGCCGTAGAAGTAAGTATTTGCTTGGAACGAAAAATCTCTTTGAAAATGTGTTTTCCGATCAATGATCAATATCACTTGTTAATTTGTGTACGACTTCGTTTTTGTTCGATTTCAGAGTTAATTTCTAAAAAGTAAATCTTTTGTTGTTTTCTTCGCAATTGCAAGTAATTACTTAATGAATAGAAGTGAAAAATCTCACTATTAAGATTTCGTTTGGTTACGGCATCGGCACCACTCTCCTCAACCAACAACATCAAGAAAAGTGACAAGCTTTAATCAAAACTTTTAGCTTGCTAGTTTTCAAACCTTAACATGTCCCGTGGGCTGTAAGTAGTACACACTGATAAAGTCAAAATCAAAACGCCAAGGCGGTCTTGCGATTCCCCCCTTAAGCTCACTTGACATATAACATGACTCGCTGAAAGTATCACAAAATGTCGAATCAATAATCTCTTGACAACTTGATTCAATCCAACGGCCAATTACTGTCGGTCACGTTCAATTATCGTTGACGTATGTTTGCGTATCCGTCAACGAAAAACCGATTAGTTCACGAAATTTTTCGTATTTCCAACTTTGATTGTCGTCAAAATCTTCGGTCACAAAACTCCTCTACGTCCCCCCAACACACTCACACAGACCAAGATAAGCAGGGCTCGCGTTCAAAATGTAGCACAATGCGCAGAGTTACAAGAACCGAGCGCGTCCTGTCTCAGCGCACCGCGCCATGCCTCTCCTGTGCCGGCACGCCGCGTCGCCAAAAACACGAGTGCAGTACATCAAGACAAGAACGGAACGATGAATCTAGTGACAGATAGAAATTTATGTTCTCCTTTAATCACCGACAATTCTGATTGATTATGCATTCATAATTTTCTTATTATGCGATTTTTATGATCCACGGACTTGTGAGTGAGTGAGTACGCGTATGCTGTGCAAAGTCCAACTTTCCGATGAAAAGGAGTTTTGAAAATTCTGTGGAAAATCTAAGGACGTGATGTGGTAGGGAAATCTTAAATCTTGAAGGTAGTATTGTAGTTCTAGGAAAACTCAAATGCATAAGGGTGCATTCGGAAGTTGGCGGTGGGATGCGTTTTTCAGAGACAAGTTTTCGACGATTATGAAGAAATACGAAAACTTTTGTAGTAGTCAAAATTTTATGATCGATTCTTTGGAAGTGATAAAATTAGATAATAAAATTCATAATCATAATCTACTTACTTTCAAACAGTGTGAGGACATGAATGAAAAATCATTTCAGCGATTGGATTGTCATCAATAAATTTCTTTAAAAAAAAGAACAGAACTTATCAATGAACACTAACTCATCCCCAATTAAATTTAAGATTTATTAAAGTGCTTTTAAATCAGTGTTATAGCGTAAGGCAAGAATCAGCTTGCAGCAGACATATTCAACACAAGTATGTCAGAAAGAGATAATGTGAACCCTGTAGGGTGATGGAGCCAGTAGTCGGCTCTTTAACTTTTTTTAACGTTTGATATGCTCTTAAGGCTGCGCTAATGGCCAAGCGTTTTCCTTAAAACAAAAAAACACAGTATACACGCTTAAGTCGTAATCTTATCACGAGTATTCGTCACAATTTGCAGCATAAACTGTTTTTTGAACAAAAAAAAAACCTATCAAATGAAACACAAAAACTTATCATTAGCAAAACCAAGAAGTGTACACCCATTTTGGCTAAGACATTACCTCTTGTCCAAAGAGAGACCGAGCCTTCTTGTCCGGTCCACAGACATAATGAACATGCATTTACAACCCAACGACATAATACTAAATGATGATAATCGAAACGAAAAATGTCGTCATATTTGTTGTTCGACTCTTCGGAGTGCTTTTTTTTTTTCTGCGATTGTTTCTTTTTTTCCGGTTTTTATTGCTGTCGCTGATTACTCGCTCTGTGAATGGAATGCCGCTGTCATAACTCTTTGTGTGTGACGAAAGCAGAAATGTATGTTATTCCTGTAAAGATTCACCCGATATCTCGCCACGATTAATGTGTACTCTCGCTAGCGGAAACAACATCATCATCGTCAGCGTATGTCGTCCAAGAGGACTTGTCGGCCTGTCGCAGCTTCAGGGGAGGAGTGAGTTGGTATCTCTCTCGTCAGCGATCGAAATATTTCCACCGTGGAGGAGGAGTAGTCCAGTCCCGTCTATTTGATCTTCATAAATCAAATTGTTGAGCAGCAGCTCTGCCTCCCCCTCTCGGTATCATACACGCGCTCGCCCAACCTCGAGTATGAGTATCCAGGCTATCTGATGCTAAGGGTCTGGAGTTTTTTAAATTCTCGAAACGAAACGCTTTGAATTGATGAAAAGCTTGGGACCTATAACAGTACGGCGGAGGCATTTGGCGGAATGTCAGCGATGGGTTGGCGGACAGAAAGCAGAAAAAAAAAGGAACTTTGCGATTCTTTTGATTCTTTCATCGCTCATGTGTGGCAAGTCATGTCCAGCGGAGCTGACTTTATGATGAGTTTAACATGTTTATAACAATTCCAGGTATTCACCGGGGCATTAAATCATTCGGATGGGATTGGAGCTCGTTGGAATCGATTCGAATCAGCGATTTGACGGAATTAATTGGTTTTGTGCGTTGGTTTATTGAATGGCCTGAATGGCGCAAAGAGTAATTTCGCCGCACCCCATTATGCAAAATATTTATTGCCGCAGATACATAATTTTTGTTTTGTTTTACAAAATTACCGTCTTGTCAACGAAAAAAAAAAATGGTTATGATTTGCATGACGGCGCGACATAAAATGGGAATTTTAGATTTCTCCTTTTGTGGAAAGACAAAGTGGTTTGAAGCTTTTAAGTCAAACTCAAGAATTTATTGGATGTTGACTGCGGTTTTAACTGGTAATACGGACAGCTGGGGTTTTATTTCCCTTAAATTGTTTTCTTAAAATAAATCATGCAACTTCTTAGGTTGTTTTTTTAAATAATCTAACGAGTTTTTACTACACTCATCCCTCGCTTTGCGCGGGGATTAGGGGAATGAAAAGTTACGTGCAAACCGAAACCGTACATGGATGTATTTTTAACAGAAAAACCATAGTGAGACAAGATTCTTTCAAGAAAAAACGTTCTTTCGCGTAAAGCAATATCGCGCAAATCGAATTTGAGTAGATATTTGAAAATCGCGCAAAGGTGAAACCGCGTAAAACGAGATATGAGTGTAGAAAGATTACTAGAGAAGTTTGGCTTGGCTCTAACTTCATTAACGGGTCAAAAATCAGACATTTTTTTTTTAATTTAAATTACAGCATTTGTTTTTTCAAAACCCAAGAATTTGATAATGCACAAAAAAATATATCCAATGGAAATCTTGCTCTTTTTTTCTTCGAAAGATTTTATGTCAATTTTAAACCGTGTGTGAGTTTCAGCATTTGCGAGTTTACTCTCACATTCGTTCATTCGTATTGTGTACCAAGATTTTCAAATTGCAGAACACCAAATTCACAAAAAGTCGAATGCAGAACATGGGCCATGGTGCTTAGATATTCCAAAGTTCATTTGAGCATTAACGTATTAGATAGATAGATTATATCACAAGTTTCAGTTTTTTTGTATAGAAAGTTAATTTCTTGTTTCTTTATTGCAAAAACCGAATTTCTTCAAAGATTTATCAATGTAAGAAGTTTCCAATTTGTTACTTTATACAGTGAACTCTCGATAATTCGAATCTCATCGGACTTCGAATTACAGAAGTTAGCGAATTACGAAGGTTTCAGAAAGAAAACATGTTTGCTACTTTCGTTACGTACGCATCTTAACGATTGTTGATGAAAAACCAGCCATTATTTTGGAGCTGAATAGATGTTCTCGAATTAAAGAAAGGGACAAATTGTTTTCTTCGATTTACAGAATTTTTTTTCATGGGCCTGTGGAAATAGTTCAATTTACAGACGTTTTCAACTTATGGAGGTTCTCGTATATCGAGACTTCACTGTATAAGAATAAAACCATTCCCCGTCAATATTCATAGTTTATGTCTGAAAAAAAAAAAAAATTGGATGCTACTCTAAACCTAAAAACAAATGTGCAGACTGTCTCGTGCAGCGCAATTAGCATGTAGAGAGAATATATGTAGCTGAACCCACGTAAAGTCTGCATGCAGATGTGCCCTGCAATCAATTTCTATTTCTAATTTAGCTGCGAACGGCAATACTGCCACAACATAAAAAAAAAATATTTTGGAAATGTCTTCTTCTGACGTTGGCATTTGTTTTTTATTTGAAAACGAAAATAATAGCTATTTGTTGTCATAGCGACTGATGTGCCGAAATGTCGTTAAGTTATGCACGTTTGTGACAGCATGCAACATTGCTTGCAGAAAGTCTTAACAACTGTTTCTAGCATAAGGTTTAAAGAATTATTATAAAGAAAAACCTGATAGTTTTCCATCCCAATCAAAAACGATTACTGATCTTAAAAACATTTTGTTTGCCTTTGAAGGAAATTAAACCAGTTGTCAAGATTTTACGGCATTAGCCAAACCTTTAGATGTAAGTTAATAATAATGAAATGTATCAAAACAAGTTGTGTATGAAATAGATTTGTCAACTAACTAACTAGTCAAGCTTTCACATTGGATCGAAGAACAGTTGGTTTTCTGGAAACGTTTCACATTTATATTGCTCCAAACTTTTAAGAGCAAATATCAAACCAACTGACCTTTCTCTTTCGTCGAGTTATTCGTTGAGCATTAATTTTTTTTATTGTATCTTGTTAGCATTAAAAGAAAAAAAAATCTGCCAGGGGATAAGATTTGCAATTCAATTCCATTTGTCTTCGAAAAAGCCTTCAAAAGTCTTTTTTTTGACGGTTGCATGAGGAACAAATATTGTGCACATACAAAAACAAATCTATCGTTCCTTTCCAAACTTCACCTTTATTCTTGTCAATAAAAAAATCTGAAACATAATCTTCTGCAGAAGAGCCTTTATAAGGCTTCGAGGCTTCGACAAATAATTATGGTAACTGATTTTTTTTTTAACAAACAATTAAATTTAAATTAAATTAAAAAAAACACTGCATTAACTATTCCCAGTCTTTTGTTCCTTATCTTTACCAGAGTTATCTGCAGGTGACAAGTTATATGGTGGACCGCCCAAATTTATTTTTCTGCCAAATGCCGAACATGCTTAACAATGCTTAACATTTTTAAGTAAATGGGAATTGATAAAATAAATGATACTTAACACAAGCTGAGAAAATCACATTTGACAAATTTTTCAGACCCTTTACCGCACGCACCTTGTTCCAATAATAAACCACAAATTTACGTTTTGACTTTACCTTCTGTGACATTGCTATGATCCGCACTTACCAAATATGTACACAGCTCGAACTCTTGAATTGTAGGAATCTAAGGAAAAGTTTTCTGGTTTAGTTCACGAATTACCAACAAGTTAAGCTCGACAACCATAAATGCAACGTCGCCTTCCGCTTTGTCTGTCTTTGTCTTTGTCACAGAATTCTGTTAAGAAACTGTTACAAGCATTCTAAGCACTTAACTATGATATCGACTACTTCTGTTTTCATGCATTAACTGTTGTCAGCAAAAGTATTTGTTGTTTTATTTTTTCGACTTAATAATATAATAAGGAAACTAATTTTATGTGTACAAAATCTTTTTTTATTTTTTCGTTACCTTTTTCTGTTTTAGTGGGTCAATAGACGGTGAGCATTACTAATTTCATTGCGTCAGTAAAAAATTAGTTTAGCTCATTAGTTTTCGTAACTATTCGATATTAAAATACCTAGTAGATCATTATACTTGATATAATAAAGAGACAGAAAGAAAAAGTATTGTTGTTCGCATTAAATTAGGCCTTTAAATAGGAATATTTTTCCTTTTTACAAACTGCTGTAGTTTATTCAATTGAATGAAAAACTTTCAGCCAACCTTTAGATTCTTTTTGTAAAGATTAATATTCACAACATTTTTTAGAGAATGTATACTTACTATTCCACTTTCCTAAGAAACTCTTTAGATTTCTCTACAATGAAAATCCTTCCACCGAAGATCACCATGTTTAAAAAGTAAAACTTTTCAGTACAAACTCACACTCCGGCAGTCAACATTGAAAGTCGAGACAAATTTCATCCTCCACTTTTTCTTTGAATGAAACACACTTTTGTATATATTTTTTTTAATTAATTGTTTCCTTTATTTAGGGAATATTATTTAATTATTGCAACTAAGTGTTCTTTTTTTTTCTCCAATTTTTTTTTTGTTTTTTTTTTCATATTATCTTATTTGTTGTTTTTTTTCCTGTTGTTTTATATAATTATAATAGTTTTAACATATTATCATTTCTATTAATAATTATTCTTAGTGATAACATCTTATTCTTTATATTTATCAATTAAATAATACCTAATATTAATTTGTGTATACATATATATATTTATATATATATATTTATATATGTATTTATAGTACACTGTTACGTTATGACCGCTGTGCAATGCCCAGCCATAATTCACGCACTGGGCAAGCGCAATTTCATTTTTCTTAAGATCACATGCGTCTACATTAAAGTGGTTTTCTCTTTTTTCTTTTTTTTTCCATTAAATGTTTTACAATTTACACTTTCACTCCACGTTACATAACGTACATAGTTTTTTTTTTTCACTGTTCTGTGTATGTGTGTGTATATATACTTTTTTTTATTTATATAAAGTTCTTTTCTTTTTTGCTTTTTCTTTTATTTTTTTTTAAATTAAGACAACCAAGTTACACAGCAAAAATAAAAAATAAATTTTAAAATACAAAAAAAAAATAATTGTTTTAGTACAAAAGAGGAACAAAAAGTTGAACTTACACAACTAAAAAGGATACAAAAGGATGCTGCTGCTGCACTTAAAGAATAAAGTTCGCCACCATAATCCACCACCTCTACTCGCTGCTCCTATGGCCCTTTCAGTGATATGTCGGCTTAAGTTTCTAAATTAAATCGCAGAATAGCTGCGTGATTTTTCTTTTTCGTTTTTTTTACTGTAGTTGGGGACATGGGCGAAAGGAAGAAGCGGCAGTTCTGGTCCAATGGAAACATCGAAGTCTTCCATTTAAATTCTAGTATTTACAACATTCGGGTGCAAATGACGAATTTACAAGTTTGACTACTACTGGTCGTGGGAAGGGTTGGGCCGGGTCTTAGTCACTAATATATACATACAGATGCGGTCTCACAAAAATTTAAATTCAATTTAATTGAAATAAAAAACAGTAAGTTCGAAGTACGAACTTACGAAAAGAAAAATAAAAATATACATTTGTCAACAAAATGAGAAATTCAACTAAACAACTCGCGGGATTGGGGGATGATGATAGACAGACACATTTACAATTTACTCACTTTATTCGGGGGTAGTTATGGTACATTTTGGTTTATTGCTAATCTAGTACTTTTTGAGTTTTCTCTTTTTTTATTTTTACACTTTTTTCGTTTTTTTGAATATTTTTGTTTTTACGTCCTATAAGCTCTGATTGCATAAGTTTAATCCGCAAACTGGGATCGAGGGATGAGAAACAAGGACAATGTTTCAAGAAGGGGTCGATGACTCGGGTTTTTAAAAGTTTTCTTTTTTTTTTGTTTTTTTCTTTCTAAAAGTCCATTACCTAAATATGTATTCTCGAATTGAAATACAAATAAATCACATGTAAATTATTGTCCGAAAGATTTTCCATTTCATTTTCGTGAAAAAATAAAAATCAAAAAAGTTTTTACGTCTTTCACACCGTGATGATGATGATGGCGTCGGTGGTGGCGGCACAGCGATTGCGGCTTACGGCCGAATCGTCAGCTTGGGCTGCTCACGAAACGCGACCAGCGACCGGAAAGCGGAGAGTTGATTCGGTTGAAGGTTCTGCTGTGGCGACGAGGTGGTTACAACTGACGGTGGTGGCGGCGGTAATGTGGGGGGCGATGGCAGTGGCAGAGGTCATGGCTTGCCAGACCCCGTCGTCGTCACGTTGATGGGCGGCGACAGCTTGCCCGAGGACGAGGAGGACGTCGAATGACCCGAGCTCGGTCCCTGGTGTCCCTGGTTCGAGGACACCGGTGGCGGAGCATCACAACCGATCGAGGAAGATGTGCTAGAGGCAGACGGTGATGCGCCCGATGGTTGGGCCACATGGTGATTGTTCGTTGTCAGGCTGAGTGGCGCGAATGGCGGTCCACCACCGGCCGATGAGACTGCTGCCTTCCACAGCAGTGGATTCATACTCAGGCCGTTGTGCGCCAGCGTTGCGTTGAAAGATCTTTGGTGTTCGAGGAATTCCTGCGACGGACCGGTCAGATGTGCGGCCGCCGGACCATAAAAGCCACGGTACAAATCCGGCCGCACGTACGGGGAGTATGGTATGCGGGCGGCTAGCGGTGACAGAATTTTACCCGGCGACGAATGCTGCTGCTGGTGGCCGTACACCGAGTGGGGCGGGATTGATCCACCGCCTCCGCCGCCACCGCTCCCGCCTCCTTCACTGCCGGAGCCGTCTTTGCTGTCCTTGCCATCCTTGCTTGCCATGTCGGCTAGCGACCAAATCCTCGGTTTCGACACTAAGCTTGAGTTGGTGCTGCCGCTTGTGGGATGATGGGGATGATGGTGGTGGTGGCTCAAGTCGGGAGGCGAGCCAGCTGGCGGTCGCAGATGGTGTAGCGCTGCCGGGTGAAACAGGGGATGTCCTCCGCCCGGGCGCTCGTACAGCTCGGGCGAACCGTTCGGACTGCCCGGTCGCGATCCGGACCACTCACTGTTGTTGCCCTCTGGCCGGTCCAACATATCGAGGCGATGCAGCTGGCGATCGTTGTCCTCATTCGAGCCAGAACCAGAGTCTTTGGCGTCTGTTTGGAAGAGAAAAACAGACAATTTGCACAGTTATAGAGGGGGAAATAGTTGTAAGGTTGTAAGGGATGTTCGTAAGGTTTCTCGAAATTTTAATGAAAGAGAAAGAATTGTAGGTTTCCCACCTGCAGATAAGCAGGAAAATCAATAATTTATATTTAAGTAAGGACTTGAATCAATCAACCAATCAATCATGAGACAGAATTGAAGTGAATTGAATTGAATTTGAGCTTTCCCACGGGCAAAAAAGCACTTTGCTTTGCAGGTAATTCATTGTAAATGAATAATTTATTTACAAAAACGTTTTGAATCAAATGTGCTAGTTGCACCAATGATATAAATTTACGCGCACCCTTTGCACATGTTTCAAACATTTCATTTCTTTTCATTTCGTTTTTATTCCTTTCAGCTTATACATATAGTTTTACATTGAAGTAAACCGCTAAGGTTTTTGAATCCTGGTCGAATGATTTTCCTGCTTGCCTACGAAGATATTTAAGAAGTTGTAATAAACGTCACCGATTATATGAAAAACGCATTACGCGCAAACAAGTGTTTTTTATTGCCCTACCAACATAACATAATACAAAATTGAATTGAATTCAAGAAATTTGGAAATCTCATTGAGCCAATAAAACTGCGAAATAAAAGATCTATTGCACCCAGTTTTTCGTCTACGATAAAAACGCTGCACTCATGAATTTGACCATGATCATCCCTAGATGGGATGACTAATTTTTTTGTCCATGTTTTATGCATCTGTGCTTTGGTTGGACACTTTGTACATTTTTGTGACTTTTGTAGAACTACTTTTCCTTTTCAAACATTGTCAGGAAGTAATTTTGTTGGAGAGAACTCACGAAAGGGCATCTCTCTAAAAAAAAATAAACAATTTATTTTCGGGTTCCCTACAAACACCTGTAGTCCTGCACCTGCCCTTAATAACGTATGACTCAAAAGTTATAAGCGGTCTTAGAAATCGGACAGACAGACATTTACATTACATTACATTGGCTGGCGTAACAGCACGTTGATAACCAGAGCCCAGTTTTTTTTTTTTTTTGGAACAGACAGACATCGAGGATATGAGGACTTCGCTGTTTCCTTTAAAACGAAACCCTAAAAAAAATGAACAAGAATTCCCAACTCACCTAACATATCCTTGTCATCATTGCTTTTATGATCATCATCGTCCACATTCGCGTCATCATCGTCGACGCGATTTCTCGGCTCCCACGTCATTTTATTTTCCTTTTTCAGTCTTCGCCGAGCGTTCGCGAACCACGTAGACACTTGAGTCAAAGTCATTTTCGTTATAATGGCCAACATGATCTTCTCCCCCTTTGTGGGGTAGGGATTCTTCTTGTGCTCGTTCAGCCAGGCCTTAAGGGTTGATGTCGTTTCGCGGGTGGCGTTCTTTCGTCTAGCACCATTTAAGTCCATGCCATAACTGGAAGACAAAAAATAAAAAAAGAAATTCAGTTTTTTTCCCCTCTGAGAAAGCGGACATTTTACATTTTCGAGAACAAATCGGATTAAAAATCGCAGCGCATGCAAACGATTCAATTAGAGTTTTTCATTCATAAACGTCGTTCGCGCTGTAATGAGACGTCTTCTTATGGAAGTCTTTTCATGACACACGCTCACGAGTCAGCAAAGTTGAAAAGGAACAATTTCGTGGAATTAAAAGAAGTTTTCATGGAAGATAAAAAAACAGAAAGAAGTTTATTTTTTTGAGAGCAATTTATTAGTCGGAGTAGTCGGAGGTGGCAATCCCCAACCACCCCCTGACTGACCACCAATTGCTGCCGAATGCCGGCAGAGTTTAATTGCCACCCCCATGCGTAACCCCAAACGGTTTGGTCATTTAATGGTGGCCATTTACGCCAATTTGCGGCGTTTTAATATCTTCACCAGCACACGCGCTAGACCGCGCCGGCAACTGGATTTTCCACGTCACCCTGTCTGCGAGTTGGGAGTTGATGTTTGAGTATGTTTATCATTGCTTTTTGCGGCGGCCGTGATAGTAGTGAAGGCCCTTCCGACATTTGGGGACAGTAACAGCAATTTCATGTCATGTAAACGTTGGTCAGTGTCGAACACGTGTTCCGTGTGCCGTTGCACCTCAACCCCCCAAAAGAGGCCGGTGGAGCCGCGGACAAACGCGGTGGCGTGTGCATGCAGCGTGTTTTTGTGTGTCTGTCGAATATATTGAAATTAAATTTGCTACCAATGATGGGGCCCTTCCTGGCGGCGACAGTCGATGCCCACGCAATGACAAAGCCGATCGGTCGGTAATTCAATATTCTCCCTCCCTCTCTGGTCCCCGTCTAGCTTGGCTTGCATGTGGTGCTTGATTTTTCTGCGACGTCGACGCATGCAGCGCTCTGTTGTCAAATTATAAATTCACAACATGAAAGGTTAACTCATTTTCCAGAGGTGGTGTGCCTGTGTGTGGAGGAGACACTTAACCTGTTTGCTGCCACCTGAACGCAGCGAATTTGAGAGACAAATTGATATCCAACACCTGCACTGACAGTTGTTGGTTGTGTCCGCTGTGTGTGGAGAGGTGCAAATATTTGTTTGGCTGCTCATTTTCGACAAACGTGTAGGCTGCGAAGATCTGATACAAAAAAAATCATCAAAACTGAATAAAATAGAAAACAAACGAAACGAAACAACGCGACGCGTCTCGTTAGTCAGCACACACTCCATCACGACTACCGCCGCCGCCGCTGCCGCCGCGCGATCATTATCGGCGGACAAAACGATTGATTGGCTTTTCGCCTGTCGGACAATGCCATAGGGAATCGTGACGGGAAGCTGTTATTACAACTTTGGTCGGAGTGCCCCCTCGGCCGCTAATTTGCATAAATCAATTCATAACTTTTTTGCTGTTGCCGTGTTACTGCCGTCCGAGCCACTGGGTCCGACCGGGCAAGAGCGGGCTAACTAAATACAAAAGGCGTAGAAAATAAACTTTAATCGGTTGTCATTGTTGTCAGCACCTTGGCGCGAGGAGTGGATTTTTAAATTTGGATGTTTTCTCTGTTGTGTTGGGTTGTGTCTCTTGGTGTGTTCTTATGGCCGGCTTTGGTCTGGTGTGTCACGTCGTAAAGCTGCCATTTCGGGCTGACAATAATTCTCGGTAAATTATTTGCTGTTAAATGGTTTTAATTGAATGTCCCAAAGGAACGGAGCCAGAATTGTGTCTCTCTCTCTCTTCGCTGGCTGTTGTACACGAATGTGTTCGTACAGAGTTTGGTTTGGTCTTTTATGGCTTAACAGTCTCCTAGGTGGCCGGGGCTATAAAAATGTTTATTATCGAGCTTTGGGTTATGTTCGTTTCGTTTGTGTTGCATTGTTTGCAAGGAACTAGGACTTTCGATTGTTGAGTGAAATAAAAAAAAATCGAATTCTTTATTTGAACACGAAATATGAGACTCGCGTCGTATAAGCAGCGCAGAATTCACACGAATGTTAAGTGAAATGAATTCCTTCTAAATTTAGTCACGTCGGCATAAATTTTCTTATTCTAAGTTCTTCTTTTTTGTCTGCAAAATATAAAATGAAATTTCAAGTCTTTCAAAATAATTTCGTTGGCTCTTAGTGCCTATTTTGTATTGCTTCTAGTTAACTTCATTTCATTATTTATCATTTACTTAAGCAAATCCTTGCTAAAACTATAGATAGAAAGTCAGTTAGTGGAGTGAAAACAAGAATACAGAGTGGGCCAAGTAAAAGTTTTAAATGGGAGCACAGAATGGGCCAAATAGAAGTTTTAAATGGGAGCACAGCGTGGGCCAATTAGAAGTTTCAAACAAGTATACAGAATGGGCCAAATAGAAAGTCAATTTTTTTTTTCCACGTATTTTGGATTTATCAATAAAAGCAGAACATTCCCATTAATTAAGGAAAACCAAGTCGTTTAAGTGGCTACATTGGTTGGCTTCGCAGTAGCGCATTCTGCCACTCTGATTTTCCAAGACTTTGTTGATGGTTTCGGACTGTAGATCAGGGATTCCTTGAATGTTAGAAACCTTAAGTGCTTAAATTACTTTCGAAATCTTGGTAAAACATCGATTCTTTACTTTTCCCCACATAAAAAGTCCAAAAGGGTCAATTCGCAACCCCGATCGCCGAAACGGCTAACATCAGGATTCAGAAATTTGGTGCGCAAAAGATAGATTGTGCCATGGACTGTATGGCATGGCGCCCTGTCGGACCAGAGTTCGAGTCTCATGAACATTTGCCCTACGGGCGCGGTGGATGCCTCACTTCGGCAAAATCGAAGTTTTTGTCAAGCTTCAGCCTGAAATCTGTTATACACGAAGAACTTTGTGCAAAGATAATTTTTGTGGCAACAAATTTGTTGTGTTTAAGGCACATTTTGAAAATTTGGTACACTTAGGCCAAAGCTGGGCCCATAGTGCTGCCAACCAACTTTTGAGTTCCCATGGATGTAGGCAACTAATTTAGTCGGTGGGATGTTACAACGCCAACTGTTTTGTTGGTAACAATACTGGACTTTTAATGGTCACCATCCAACAGCAGATGCGACTGTAACCTTCTTATGACACTTGGATCTTAAAAAAAAAGTCAACCAAGGCTTTCTGCGATCAATCTACAGCGTTCCTCTCCCAGGCCAAGTTACAATGTAACGATATCAATCTCATAACATGTTCTACACACCGCAACGCCTGTTTTCAATTAACGCAAGTCCTAGCCCAGCCAACACAACCCAGGATAAGTGTCCTTTCCTAGACTGCCACGAATCAAATCGATCGCAGTTAATACATCCAATTAATCTCAACGCGGCGACAGCCTCTCTCACTCCAACTCCAACTAGATGCATCTGTCAGATACCATAAATCACAAGCTCTGTCATGTACACAGCGCGTTGTTTTGCTGTTTTTCCCGGCGCGCCGAAATGAATGATGTTGTTGTGAGAGCGCAAAGCGTACGAGACGCGCGGATCAGCTCTCCCCGATCGCGATCGATTCACAGCGCCCACAAATCATCTTGTTTGGATCTCTAATTATTGATGTTTCTCTGTTGTGTCGTGACATATCCGATTGGGAATTGTAGAGACATTCGAGACAACACGACGAATAGACCTCCTCCAATCGAAATGCCTGAGACAATGGCTGAAGATCGTGTTGTGTCGATCTTGTTTTGCGTGAGCGCGCGAAGAAAATTGAAAATGCGAGAAGTCTCCCCCGACCGCCCGCCCACCGATACATGTCAACTATCTCGAAAGAAGGAAATACGAGACTTATGGTCTAACATAATGGCGCCACCATTTTGGTAACAAACACCAACGCTATTTGTTTAAACAAAAACCCCCACTTAACTTGAACAATGCGCGATGTGAGTGGCTTTTGGATTTGGTTGCCTGGTATGCCAAAATCGGTAACGTGTCTCGTTGTCGACGTCGTCGCTGTTGCCGTCTTTCCCTTATCGGACAGGAGAATCCTGACCCAGCAAAAAAAGAAGTGATTGTATGTGTGCGTCAAGCGCGTACAGTACTCGTAATTTATGCAAGACAGCATCGAGCACCTACAAACAAACAAAAAAAAAAAACTCCTTGAAAGCGTGCGTTGTCGTGACTGTATTTAAATTCGAATGGTAATTAGACGCATGGACCCACAGAACCACCAGAAGGGGTGAGGCAGCTCGTATTACTGTTTCTTTTTTTTTTTTTGTTTCTACTTGTAATTTAAAATTCTCCGAACGCAATTTGCAAAGAACAACCAAATGTAGTAATCGGCTACGTCAGAGTGTGGTTTGGTGGTGATGCGTGACGTGAGGGAAATTGACTGACGTTTCAACGTTTCACTTTGACAAAGGACAATGGGCGTGTCCATTGACATATCTTTAAATTGAAGAATGCGTACGCTGAGGAATTCTCTCTCGTGGTGTGCAAAATTAACTTACCTATTAAATGGGTAGCCGGCGAAAGCAGCGTCATAAGGATGATACATGGAGGGGTATGGCCATGGCGCTCCGCCTCCGACTAGATTTTCCTTAAGATCAAGTCCAGCCTGAAAGAAAAGAAGAATATTGAACTTAGTAATTAATGAAACAAAACGAGACAACTAAAATAATTTTGTTTCCCTTAAAATCGAGTGGTGCAATTATTTTTTTCAAAGAATAGGGTGGGAATTGTCAAATAAAAGGTGGGCCATCCAGTAGCTTATTCTTAAATATTTTGACACTGCCAGCTGTGTTAGCCCATCCGTTAAACAGTAAGAAAATCCCTCTTACTCAGGACAGGGAAAGCGGACTGCACCATGCAGCTCGTCAAGTGAGTCAGTCGTCGAGAGTTAAGATCGCTGGACGGACCTGACTGGAAGGGCGCTTGGCGAGTTCGCTAATGCGCATTTCCAAGTTAATAGCTGAAATCTTGATAAAAAGTCGGTATCACAAATCTGCGGAAAGCAATGAGAACGACGCCCTACGATTGAACAAATTGAAAACTTATTTCCAAAGTGAGTCCTATGTAGCCCAAACAGAGCATTTTCTGAAAAAAACGTTTTGGCCGAAATAAAGCATCCACCGCCCTTGTAGGCTTAATGTTCGTGAGACTGGACCTCTGGTTCTTACAGGATGGAGCGTCATGCCACACAGTAAATGTCATACTGATTTTTTGGCGATCGGATATGCGACTTGACCCCTTTAGACTTTTTTATGGAGAACCGTGAACGACAATATGGAAACGATTCAAAAACTTCAGGCCAATATTCTTCAAGCAATCCGTGTGCTACAGCCCCTCAAGGTCTTGGGACAGGCAGAACAAGATCTTGGAAAATTGGAGTGACAGAATGTGCTATTACGAAGTCAACCGAGGGAGCCACTTGAACGACGTATTCTAAAATAAGTGCCAATACTTGCTCTTACTCAAAAAAACATCGCATTTCTCGATATTTGCAATTTTCTATTTTTTTTATGTTATTCTCAGTTAAGATAGACGAAAATTTAAGAATGTAGCAAAGCAAAATTTATGGTGAAACTTCTATTCCAAAGAAAAGCATTTGTAAGAACAATCTCTGCTTTCCCTTGAGGTCAAAGAAGACTCTTTATTTGCTCTTTAAACACTCAAAAGATACTAACTTCCTACCATCGCCCTATGGTCAGATTCTCCAACCTAGCTGGATAAAATTGTTTTGGGAAGGAGCCTCATGTTTTAAATGTATTAGGTTCTTAGTGACCGCCGGTGGCACAGAATTTTTTTTTTTCAGGAAAACATGAAAAATGACTTGATACCTAAACAGCTGACTTCTTTCCTCATTTTGTCTAGTAAATGTTTTCTTATATTAAGCGTTATTCATTCTTAAGGAAGGAAAAATTAAATTTTTAAGTTATTCCTTCGTACTTTACCAGTTGATGACAACGAACAGATTTATTTTGGCATTGCTGATTTCCTATCGCAAAAATGGGCAAATCATTCTAAAAAATGGAAAAAGTTTTTCGACGATCGCAGAAACGCTCAAGAAGTGTTTAAAATATTTCAACGAGGCCACTTCAAATTTTTCGTTTTATGATTTTGTCATTAAAAACCCCAAATTTTATTTTTATTTTTTTTTTTTTGTTAAGTGTTCTTCACTTCAATTCTTCAATTGCTTTGATTACCTTGATGAGTCTATCCCCTCTTAGGAAAAAAATAAGTGAAACTTCACAGAATCAGAATTTATAAACCAAGCCTGAATCTGATTATTTAAGCTGCTTCTTCGCTCGAAATTTGAATAAAAAATTGTGTTTTTAATTTTCAAAATCGAGCTATATATAAAGAGAATGTATTTTTGGATTACTAATAATTCTTTTCTTATTCCAATTCTTTTTTATGGAAAAAAAATTGCCTAAACACACGCGTTATAACACTTTTCACAGCTCCTCCCCTTCGCCCTTTCGGCTACGTTTATTTGCTTGCATCGAACTTTAGAGCTTAATAAATTTCTAACAGCGGAAAAAAATTGAAAAAGAAAAACTTAAGTTGCATTATAGTTTCTTATTATATTTGTAGCAATAAGGAATAACGACATAAGTCAGTTTTCGCAACTTTTCAGGAAAGCCATTTGGATGTTTGCTTTCGATTGCAATTGCAGAACAAAACCTACAGTTGTGTTCACAATAGCACACCATAACATTTTTACAAAAAAAATCTGAGTGTAATTGTACAAAAACAAATTTTTGTTTTTGAATTTATTAAGTAACACTCTATTAAATACAGAAAATCATTCAAAAAAATGTATTGAAAAAAAAAGAGAACTCGAAAAACATGAAAAAATTGCTACACAGTCAAACAAACGATTATAAATTCTAAAAAAATATATAGAAAACTGCAATTAAGGTTATTAGATTAATAATTCAGTAATTAATATTTGGTAGGGTAACCTTTATTTTAGATAACTGCCCTACAATACGTCGGTAAAGTCTCACCTAGGCCCTTACGTCTTCGAGTAGCAATATTCTCCCACGCAGGCTATGCCAAAAGTCATCTAGATTACTTGACCATTAAATCGACATCTTTACAGAAATTCTCGATCAGATTTAAGTCGGTCTGTTCGATCAAAACCGAGAATTTTTCTCTTCAAACCCAATTTTTGACAAGCCGCGAAAAGTGGTTTTAGTCATAAGAGTGTCATCGGTCTATGGCTTCATATGGCTCTCTAGGATGCATTTATATTGGCGTTAGTCGAGAACACCATCAATTTTTACTATAGCACTAACGTCATGCCATGCCATCGCCAAAGCGTTTTGTGTCTGAACGCCACAAACGCCAGCGACACATCTTTATGCTCCCACCGCTGTTTTTAAAAGTTTTAAAAGTGTACCTAGAATCTTACTCATGGTTTGGTGGCTTTCAAACATATTTTTCCCATCAGATTGAACTTGCTTTCATTGCTCCACAATATATTTTTCCAAAGAACAAGGCTTATCCTTGTGACCAATGGCAAAAACCAGTTTTCTTTAAGAATATGAAAAAAAAATATGACGGTAAAATTGCTTACTGCGCGTCAGATTGTACAAAAAACTTTATTTACACATAAGTCGACTTATGTTTTTCTTCCTCGTTGCAACACGTAAAAAACAAAAAACAAAACCATTTCGGCCAAGTCCATTTCGACCGACACCAAATCGCATAACTTTGATTTTTATTTTTGTTCGCTGGGAAAACTGCAGCAGAAATTCGAATCCAGTGATTTTCTTCCGGTTGAATTCTGCCGTAGAATGACAAAAACATACATAAAACTTTAGTCCCGCCTAATTCCATTGGCTTTCTTTTTTATTACTAAACAGACAGATAAACATAAATCCGAATGATCAAGTTCCCCATTAATCCATTCACCAAACTCTTATCAACTCGTCAAACCATAAAACTAAAATCCAAATTCATTACGAAATAGCTGACTCAAACTCCGAAATCTAGAACAAAAACTCAATTAGAAATCAGGTGATTATCGCTTAACCACCCCTCATATTTCATCATTCAATCCTTGAGCTAATTCCACTGATTTCATAGACTCACACTCTCGGATTGACCCCCATGACCCAAGACTTCGACATGATTTCCTGTGCTGACAAAAGCACTTCAGCTTTAGCATCAACGTCAGCGTCAGATACTGATAATCAAGAAAAACCGCGATCCGACTAAACAAAAAAATCAAAAATCCATGTTTTCATTGTGTTTTACTCCTCGTTATTCGCAGTTAATATGACATGCTAATTATATTTTAAATGATTGCCGAGACACGATAATAAAAAGTGGCCATTTGACACTTCCCTGTTCTGCGGTACACAGAGAGCGAAAGAGACGGAGCACTTTAACTCACACACACGGAGAACGAGAGTGGTTCTAACGCGCAGTTTAGTCGATTGCTATCTCGTCCATTGGCGGGGAGTGGAAGCTTTTCCCTCCATTTGTTGTGATTTTAATAAACTCAGCTATGATGGCGACAGACAGCTCGACAGCTGACGAGAATGACGCTGACGCTGGTTGTGTTCATGGTGGTGGGCTGCGATGGGATGGGATTTTAAAAAGGCTTGCAAAACTCACAGGCTGTGCAACCCTATCCGCACAAATTATGGTCTCAATGGCGAACAATGGCGAACATGACATTTTGCAAATCGCACCTATCTAGAATTACAAAACCCCACCAACAACAATGCGTCGTCCCCGGCACGCATTGTTCAGCCACAGTGTAGCTGCTGGGAATGGTTACTGCTGCTGCTGCCGGTGCTGTAAAGACGTTGAGCATCAATAATTCCAACACAGCATGTCCTCGTCCTCGTCGCAGCACCACCTCGTGTAGCTTCCGGCCAACGAGACACGCCGCCGTACACCGCCGTTGAAGACGGTGAAGGTACAGACACCACACCGGGGCCTGATGGTGGGCAGCGTGCACAGCTACCATGCATCCTCCGTACGTATCTATCGCGGCCGGGGAATTTATCTCGTTCGGCTGAGATGTTGTTTATTGGCTTCTGTTCACATGTTGGCACAATAATTTTCACCAACATGTTCCGGGGAATATAGAAACGCATAAATAAAATGATATACTGGTCGACCTGGTTCGTACCTGCCTTGCCTCGTGTGCACACGGTATCTCTTCCACGCTTATGGCCGATATTGCGTGATTTGAATTTGTGCAGTGCTACGATCACGGTAGCAGCCCAACGTTGGTCCACCACCTGGTTGAAAGTTGCGACTGCAACGGAGAGCGATCGCCGAGCCGCCAAAAACTACATAAATTGCTTATGGATTAACGATAATGGATAATGGGGAATTTATTTGCGGATCATTGTGCGGTTGTACGAGGGCCAGTTGCAGCTTTCCTCTGCTCTGTCCACTAATATTACGCAAATGTCAACGCGGTTATCACTTAGGTTTTGAATTTTTATGTTCAATTGCTCGCAAATTGATTATTCGGGTGATGTGTGTGCGTGCACGAGCGTGTGTGTGGTCTTGCGGACGCGGCGGGCATGATCGTCGTCATCTCTGTGGAGCTGTGCTCAGGGCTTATCAATCTCGCGGTACTAAGTAACCGATGTTAATGGTTGCTTACAGTATGTCAAACACGAAAGATGTTGATAACTTGAGTTTCAGGTTTAATGTCAAGCTTTTTTGGGTGGGGACATTTTTCGATGTGAGACACGTGAATGATTTCGAAAGAAAGATTTTGTGCCATTTTTAGCGATAAATTAATGGGCGAGCTTTGATTTTCTAGGTGAGAAAGTATGCAAATCTGTGGTCACAACCAATAACCGCATAAGACGAGGTAAGACAAAAAAAGGATCGTTTCACCGTCGTAGAATCTGAAACGATTGCAAATCTTACAAAGAAAATTAAATAAATGTTTATTCAACACAATTTTTGCTACTTCCAAATTTTAAACACGAGTTTTCAGAAAGATCTTAAGCTTCAAACTTTTGTTTTGAATGAAAAATAACAAGCGGCTATTGCTTGTGATTACATTTAATGTGAAGAGCAAAACGGTTACGTTAAAATTAAGATGATTGCTGTCTGATAAACTCCCACTTGGAAGTATTACCTTGACATTGAATGCGCTCATTCTATGCGATCAGCAGCATGAGGATCATACTCAAAAAATGTACATTGGGTTTGTTACCTCCACAAACAACTCTATATAGACACCCATCTGGGTAGCTGCTATTTCCCCTCGCCAATCGACGGACAGTAATTCACGAATGTAGCTGAAATACAGGAAGCATTTTGACAGTAATTCAGGAATCATTGAACACATCAATAAGCACATTTGTTTGATTTGTTGCTCCAAGCTCTCGCACGTATTCACAGACACAAAATGTTCTAAAAAAACGCTGTCAAATAAAATCTGGGGGCAAGAGAAGAAGAAGTTGGGCATCTGTATTGGCTCATTTGTTGGTACCGCACATTTTACATTGCAGGGATTCGCCAATATTATCTTGCCACTGAAATAATTGTTAAGACATTAGTAACAAGAGTTAATTACTAAAAATAAGAGCTTAGAAGGAAAATACGACAAAACCTTCCATACAAAAATATCATACTTGGGAATTAACGAGAAATAAATTAAACAATTTTCGGATTCTTGATCATCACCGTAGTCATACAGTTGAGGTTTAGGAGATCAGACTTCGTATAAGCTGTTGGTAGAATCAATGAGCATTTAAAGAAACCTTATCTGCAACTTCTTTAAACACAACGATTTAATTGCCAAACAACTTAATTAGGTCTTTTTTTAAATCAGTCCAAACAACTATCCGAAAATTATTGGAGCTCAGCTCGAGGTTGTGAAAATCGGCGTCAGATTTAATGCTAGTTTATTTAATTTTTTATTTATTTATTTTTTTCATTAACCCTATACTGCACGACTTTTTTTGTACTAAAAAAAATATTTTTTATGGCTGCAAATACCAGAATAATAATAAACAAAAAAAAACCTTAGTCTACTTAAATTGGCATGATTATTCACTTTAAAATATATAAAGCAGATCATCTACAAAGCTTAACAAAGTAAAATTGTGATCCATAGTTTATGAAAGAACTAAAAGTTGAGTTGTATCAGATCTGCTACACTGCGCAGTGTAGGTTAAACTTTATTTTCAAATAAAAACTTGACAAAATGTATGAGTTACAGCACTAAAAGTTGTCTAAAACAAAGAAGAAGAAACCAATGAAAACCGCAACTCGCTTGAAAAAATTTATTTCAGACCTGCGTGCGACAAATTTGTCGTGGTTTTGTCAGCAAATTCCATTGAGTCAAACACAAGACCTTTCAAAAAAATTTTTCAGCAAAACTGCAACAAAATGTGTCTAAAAAAAAAGCCGCTTTACAAACTCCTGATAAGAAATTCACTCTGAGACAAAAATGTACACATTTCTTTCTCTTTTAAAAAAAAAGTCGCCTTACACACTGCAAGCAAAATTCCTTCCCAACAAATCGCAACACCCCGTATCCTTGTCAGCTCTTTACAAAATCTGGTTTCTCCCTCATTTTCTTTACAAAAACACACCACAAAACTAAAAAAAATCTCCTAAAGTGTGTCTTATCAATCTGTGTCCCCAAAAACAAACTTCCCTTTCCACTCGGTGGCTGGGAGAGCCAAAAAAAAAACGTTGTGGCCATGTTTCCTCAGTTTTCCAATTTGCACATTTGTTGTGTTGAGATTTTCAGCCTCGAACATCCGTTGAATAGAGTGCGACGTTCCGGAAGGACTCCCATTTTGCACCCAACGGACACGCACACACACACTGTGCCACGTCAAGAGGACAAAATCTTTGTTGTGCCGAGTGGAAAGTGTAACCAGACATGTGTACGAAATGTTAAAGTCATCATGGTTTCCACGCTCTTCGATAGACTCTCTCATTGATGTACTTAGAAAGCGACATTGTAGAAACTTTTAGTATTTTAACCCTGCGACGGCAGTTTTACACACCACCTCACCCCCACACTCATCCTGAGGGAATTATGGTCTGATGTACACGCAAAACTTTTCGGTCCTCTTTCGGCTGAGAGAGCGTTCGAGCTGTTGTGTGCTTGGTCTGCTGTAAAGAAAAAGGGGCGAGTGTCCGATGTGATACAACTCTCGGAATGACATGTTTTCAGAGTCACTGACACTGACACTGATACTGATACACGTACACACAGTGCACACAGAGGCGTTTTAATTAGGACACATGTTAGTCCGCTGTCGCACATGACTAAGGGATTTACTTTTACAACAGCCACACACACACAGGTTCCTTCTCTGGGGAGATACACAACCAAAACCAGTTTCATGCCAGTCTCGCCTGTGTGAGTGTCGCCAATTTGCCTACAACGTGATTAATATCTCAGATACGATCAGCGATCGACGAACGTGTTAATAAAGCGCGCTGGTCGCCGACTCTAATGCGATTTAATTGTACCGAAGATCTCCGGCACGGCGAATTAAACGCTCTTAAGCCGCCGATCGAAACGTCATTTTAAATTCAAATTTCACCGCGCGTCGGTGTGGAATTTCTCCCAAAAAAAAAAAGAAAATGACTGCGATAGAGAACATCGATCGATCGATCGAACTCTGAGGTAGTAAAAATGAAATTGATGACTCGTCTTGTATCACATTGAATAGGTGATAACATGACGACGCCGACGACTCGATCCCGGCTACCAAACATCCAAACTTTGACAGATAGACACGACCGACCGCTCGACAAGAAGAAGATCTCCTCAACAATGTCAAGTGGGTGTTTACAATTTGCATGTTTTCTGTGTTGTTCTCCGTGGATTAATCGCCACTTAGGTTTTCATGCTGGAATTTGTCATTAAGATTTGTTTTTTATGGGAATCCAATTAACGGGACAGACTGGTTTCGTTCCCCCTCCGTCTGGTTGTCGATCGGTTGCGGTGTGTTGATCTTTGTGTTGTGTGTTGTTTTGATTTCCTACGTTTCTTATTTCGAGCTCAATGGATGTGGGAACGATTCAAGTAAAAGTGTCCCAGAGAGCATAGAGTAGATATATAAAACAGGTATACCATAAAATGCAATCTCGAATTGGCCAGGGCTTCGACTTCGACTTCGACTTTTCATGAAAACACACGCACTGCGTGCGGTCCTCCACAACCGCAAAGACTCCCAATGTAAACAAGCAATTACACAGAGCCATACACAGTGAGCAACAAAGGACTCAGCCAGACGCGTGTCCGTTGAAAAAGGAGACACATTTCTTTCACGAGACAGAATTAAGGATGACTGTCATTTTTCACGTTCCCTCTCCGTAGAGGCTCGTCGCTCGTCGCTCGTCGCTAGCGTTGACCACCCCCGACGAAGAGAGCTGTCTGTGTTGCTGGTGCTGCTGTTGCTGGTCGTGTCCCTTCGTGTTGTTCTTTCTGTGTGCCAGCAACACACAAATAAGGCGCAAATAAAATATGACATCAAAGTCAACATCCCATGTCATTGCTATGGCATTAAGCTAGCAAAATGAACGACACTCCAAGGTTTTGGATTGGGGGCTGGTGGGAGCGCGTGCGATGGCCGGGGGAATTCCCATTGTGGAGCCCCGAAAGGATTAATGGGCGCGCGTGCACAGCATCTTCGGTGGTCGCCCATGCATCAGTGGGAATTTATTTAGTCATCTACGGTTGGAGTTAGACGTAATCTGAACGGGGAAAAAAACAACGAGAACGATTTCGCAATTCATGTTTTTACATCAACAACGCACGAGAAAGAGTTGCCAGTTCGCAACACGGATTGAGAAAGAGTCCTTTCTAGGATATCACAGTCGCAGGTAATAATCCCCGCAAGTACACTTATCAAGTCAAGTATCGCCGCGGTTTGTATCAAAAGTCAGACAATGGCGATAAGACAAAAAGAATCGCGTAAAACTTAAAAGAACAATGAAAATCATGTTTAATATGTGACTTCGTGTAACAAATGAAATGCACTTCAGAACTAACAACATCAGGTACTAATGTTGAACAACAAATTATAAGAATGCACGTTGTGGTGAGTCAAGTTGTTGTTAAGCGAACTTCGAAGAGGCCCTCTGTGCATCGAAGGTTGATGTTTGAATGGGAATTTACTGGCAGCGTGAACAAATTTGGAATCAGTTTTTTTTTTTTTTAAGTGAGATGAATAAACTTCAAAGACAAGTGTTTTGGAATTAAGATTCAATAAAGAGTTTCATGCTTAGCAACCAGTAAAATATTTAAAAAAAAATTTATAAAGAGGCACGAAAATGTTTAAAAAAATGTTGTCAAAGCACAGCCACCCCCATTTCCCCATTATGCAATATTTAGATTAAGACCATAAAACTAAAAGGTGAAAAATGCGATGAAATAATGGACTCTGAAAGAAATTACTGATTACTCAATGGGGGAAAAATTTAGTCGTTTGATGGCCCCCTCTCTAATATTAGGTTGTCAAATATTTCCCTTCCGCCTTTTTGTCTTTTGAAATTTCCGGCGCTACAGAGCTGGGCGGAAGGGAGATATTTGACAACCTAGTATTAAGGAAAGTTATTGCAAATATAAAAAGGTATGACTAAACCAAATGCTTTGACATTTAAGCTTAGGATTTTTCAAAAAATAGTGTTAATCGATTTGTGCACTGATAGAATAGTCAATCATATATCAAATACAGTCAAAATCGGTTATAACGAGCTCTACCGGACTGGAGAATTTGTTCGTTACATCCGGTGCTTCATTGTAACAGATTTTCTATTTTGAACCACTTGAGCAAAACATCATGTATGATTCTTCGAATTGGATTCTTCGAAACTCTTCTTAATTTTATCTCGGTCTTTGAAAATGATAGAGAGTGTTAATACAGAAAACTCTGCTGCCAGACTTTTATTGGAATCACCAGCTTCGAGCCTTGAAATTATTGCAGATTTTTCTTCAATCGTAAAAACTACGTTTTGAACTCATTTTGAAAAAAAAAAAAAACGAACACACCTTTATGTAAAATAAAACTATGCCAGCTCAAAATGTATTGTTTGTTTTGAATGTATTTTTAAAACTGATAATTATGTAGGAACATCAAATTTGAAAATGTGTCAAAATATTCTTTTTATAATTTCATTACTTTAATCTAAATTCATGATTGGTTGAGGATCAAGCAGAACTTCTCTTTTTTGAAACATCTGCATTTTGAAAGCAAGTTCAATGCATAAGAGTAAGACTGTAGCGTGTCTAACGACGTGGACGTGGACGTGGAAACGTGGATCAAACATTTCTTGCCAATTTTTTGGGTCAAGGTTTTGTTTCCTTCAGCAGCTGCCGGATAAATTAGAGATCGTTTTTCGATTTGATTTTAAAACAAATGATTAGCTTCAACTCTTTCACGACAAATAAAAATAAAATTCCCTTGAATGTAAAGCACAACATTCGCAAAAATGATGAAAAACATGGAAAAGTGCAGCGAACTTCGTGTTCACGTGTACCGTTTACAAACTAGTTTCTATTTGAAAACATAAAAAGTGGGTCTACTGCAAAAAAATTATCCGCAAAGACATCGCTGGGTCTGATGCGAGTAAAAAGTCGTCATATATGTAGTTGGACGCAAATTTCCTCGCTGAGTTAGACTTCTTGTGTGCTTACGTTTTCAAGGTTGTCTCAAAAAACGTGTCGCTGAAGCATCGATTTCAAACAACGCAGTTTATTATGTGTTATAACGAGTTAGAGACCATTGAATGGCTGCTGGTAGTGAAGACGCGCACTCATGGCATTTGGATGACCCTGGTCGCCGGCGATCGATACATCTGATGAAAGAATTTGAGGAAAATATAAAACAAAACTTAAAAAAAAGAAAATGTGTGCCTGAATGCTGCCTAAAAACGTGAATCTGTTCGAGTCGATGCGAATTCGCTTGACCATAAACGCAGCCTATTTGTCTTCATGTATTGAACCGAATTCAAGAAATTTGGGAGTGTCATTGAGCCACTTGTACTGCGACCTAAAAAAATTATTGTATTCAGAGGTTAGTACAAATTCAAAATAAAAATGTTTTCAAAACACAGGAACGCGCTTAGAAAAAGACACCCGGACCTGATCGAGAATTTCTTTTGAAGAGGATCGTGAGGATCACTTTCCTTCAACTTTAAACTGAAACCTAGGAAATTATGGATGGAACCGATAGATTATTTCAAAATTAGTTCACAAATGCATTTTTTTTTAAGTCTTCTTGTCAAAATATGTAAGTACAAAGAATTAGACGATGCCCATTGTTACTCTGGCTCTAATGTCCAGGTACTATTTTTTTTCAATTTTAAGCTAGCTTCAAAAAAAAGTACGAAGAACTTAATCAAAATTGAAAAATATGAGCCCTCTCGATTTAAAAATTTGTTTAAAAAAAAAAAACTTACCGGATTCGCATAAAACGTCGGCTGTTCAGCTCCCATTCCAGACAGATACGCAGCCATGCCCTCAGGATACACGCCGAGCGGTACTCCACCGGGACCAGTGGCTGTAACCAGGCCACCGGCTGCTGCCAATCGCGGGTAATTCAATAAATCATATTGACACGAACACACCGTTTGTCCCGTAATCGGATCGGTGAATATTGTCCTGCCACTATCACAGCATCTTGAATTGGGTTGACCATAAGGAGTCGCCGCAGAACAGGGTGACGCACTGCGTGCCCCAGGCGGCACTGTTGACGTTACAGCCATCGTTACTGGCACAGTGGCAGCGGCAGATGCAGCGGATGGTGGTGATGATGGACTCGATGAAACGGCGTTCTGTAAATAAAAATTTAAAGATAATTATTAATTTGTTGAGAATAAGAGGTACAAAGACAGAGCGAAAGAGAGAGAGAGAGAGTGCTCTACAGCCATTAGTTGAAAAAAGAAGAAAAAATAAATAAAATAACTCCCTAATCAGCACAAACAAACAACTTATCTGGCTCCCTCCCAGCATTAACCGAAGCAGGAAAAAAAAAAGAACGTCAACTGGATTTTCAGTTTAATCTAAAACATGAGAGCTCCGATCAAAAAGGCCGCCAACATGTTCAGATTGACAACGCCGATCGATCGATCGATTTGAATTAATGAAAGCAGAAAAAAAAGACACACACGCACACAGGCGCAGAAGGGGTGCGCGGTGACACTCTTTTTCCTTCCTTGCGACCGCTCGATCGACGACGATTTAATCTGCCACGACATGTCGGCCGATGGACGGACTGCACTGGTGGTGGTAAGCCACCCGGACCTGGAACTCCTTAAGTGGCCTCTTCACCGAGCTTAACATGGCCCATGTAACCGACTCTCTCTCTCTCTCTGTCTCCTTCTGAGAGAAGTTGCCGACGACGCGCCGGCCGCTGTCGCTTTGTTACAATCGATTTGTGGATATAGCGAGTAAACACACCAAACACAACAAATCAAATCCACAATCGTGTTCGCCTATCATTTTTGTCATGTACACTTATCCAGCCGTGAAAGAGAGTGCTGCCTTGCTGCCCGGCTGTCTTCGTCGACTGCCGCGTCGCAGGGTGAGTCAATTGATTTGATTTAAGTTGATTTGAGTTTGAGGCTTGGGATTAAATATTTGTCCGGGGCAAACTAATCAAATGGTAGTGGAAAATAAAAGTGATAAATTGTGATAACGCGCCTGACCGAGAGCCGTCATCTTCGACTTCGGCTCTGCCTTCTGGTAATCTTATCGTGATTACTTTTAGCTGATGATGTAGCTGAAGTTTGGTTTGTGTACTCAGCCTAAGCCGCCAGCTCCCTCCCCTGACTCCCATCACCGTCGCTGTCGGCTACTTTGACTCTGATCATGTCGCCTGCGTGTCACAAATCGATTTTAATTGCTCTGATTAAAGAGAAGGACTGGCTATTCGGGAGCGTTACTGGCTGACACTCCGAAAGAACTGTCGTTGCTCGCTCTTGGCAATGTCAACCTGCGAGTCTCGCATGTATCGCAATCTGATTGAAAGTCAATTAAGTAAATTAATTTAATGGCAACGGGCCCCAAACCCCTCATCTCACACAAACTACAGAGACCAGGTCGTCGGACATGTGTTCTCGCTCATTTGGTGGAGCGACGACGGTGCTCGCTTGCTGCTGTTGCACAGCACTTTACACTAAGATCTTGTCCCTGACACAACAAACTACTCGTGATGTTCTACAAATGTTTTTTGAAAGTGTTTTCTTGTTGCTTTTTTGTTATTCCCAGCCAAAAAAAAAACCGAACTCTTGTTCTCGATCTGACGTCACTCAGACCCAGTCAGATTTTTATAACAACCTCTAGTAATCGCTAACGATTAGAATCACAACAGCACACTTATTTTTTTGGCAAGTGTACACGAAAATTTGCCAATTATCGATGAACACGAAAAGATTTCAACAACCGATTGCATGTGGCATGTTGTTTTACTGAGAAGAAAATAAATGGATAGATACGTGGTCGCAAGACGAATTTTATGCACTTGCAAAAAAAAAAAAAAGAAGCCTTAAAAAGGTTCCACCCTGTTTTATTTCACGGCTCCATCAAGTCTATGAGACTCGACTCTGCAGCTGCACAAAGTTTCCTCAAAACTCACACAACAAACAAATAAACAAATAAATATTTTCTTAGCATTGATATGCATATCCGCGTGGACCTTGAATTCTGAAAATAGCAAAATTGTTTAGAAGCTAAAACAATAATTTGTGTTAGGTCTAATTTGAGGCTGGCGTTCAAGCTCAAAGTCTAAATAACAATAAACAGCCTGTGTCTGAACACACGTAAACATTTCCGAATAAATAAAATCAAAATGTATTGTCCAGTGGAAAACAAACAAACAAATGACATGTTACAGTTCTTAGAATTACATTGTTACTCCTATTCGGAATTTGTTTTGTGTTGAGGGGGGTTTTAAGGCATTCTGGGAATACTTGAGAAGGAGGATTTTTTTAATTTTGTTGAAAGGAAATTGGCTTTGACACTTAGCTTTTAACGTCACAGTAAAAGTGATTGAACCTTGACCAACATTTTCTTACGTCAACTGGGTTGTTGGCAAGGCTTGTTCTAGAAGGTTGCAAACAAACATAAGTGCCATTCAAAACGTTCAACAAAGAAAGTCCAAGAATAAGACTTGAAAGAGTTAGACTCTGTATCTCAACAATCTGTAATTATTCTTATAATGAGTCTTGGCCAAATTTGAAATTTTGTTTAAACAAGTAAAAACAAAAAAGTACACACTATTTTTAAAAAATAACACACTATTTTTTTTATATTTTTTCTCAATTTCTTTTTTTTCACCAACAAACACATCTACTCGTGCAACCTAAGCTTTCCAGGGACAAAAATGAAACTGGTAAGTCACGTATTCATCAACACTTTTGGTTTTTAATTTTGTAATAATAATTATAATTAAAATATATTAAATAGTATTAATATTAAAGTATATTAATAATCATTCCAGAAAAAGGAACACCCCCTAAAGCTTCTACAGTTTGTATTTGGCAGGTTTTTTTTTTTAATGGCAACCATTTTTCCGTAAATACACGACACTCTGATAAACTGATTCATCGACCCACCCTAATGACGGGATTGCGAGTACGATAGACAAATCAAACACGATTACATGCATGCTTATGCATGTACATATAAAGACAATCGAAACACTTTTCTATCTTGCTAACAATACCAGCAATCAATCAATCAATCAATCAGTGTATGCGATATTCGATTTGATTTTAAAAATAGTTATGATTTGAAAATCGAATAAATCTAAAGTTTCTTTTTTCTAAATATAAATTTACGCGGTGTATGTTCGACATGGAACTTGTTTTTTAATTGGAACTATCTAGAAAAATTAGGGACACATATTCAAATTTATTTTGACGCATGAACTACTTGATGAGTTAACTAAGTCCTAGTGTTTCACAAAAAGAGAATTGTCTGTCAGTCTGTAAGTCAATAAAAATATGGCACTACAATAAGTATATTGTGTCTCAAGGTGTCTTTTGAAGATTCTCATCAACCCACGAAAAAAAAAATCGTTTATACACAAAATTTTTGGGTGACTTGAGGCCAAAAGCACTTTTTTAAACAGACTCTTATGTTGAAATGATTAGTTTTCATCAAATTGCTTGGGAAAAGTGGAAGCCGCAAATTAATTTTTTAATTTGATTTATTTTCGTTTAGTGGAATTTCGATCAATTTTATTCCTGGTACAATTTTAAAAACAGTAAGGTTAGATCAACGACTTTTCTTTTTCAAAATAAACATATCAAACACTGTAGACCTAAATCTTACTTCTTTTCTTACTTATTTGTGATTGATTGATTTTCTTTTTTAAGTTATTTGTAATTACTTTTACTTATATATGTTAGCGCTAAAAAAACCCAATCTATTTTACACCAAATCACCGTATAACATTTGCTGATTTATCTTATTTTAATTATTTAATTAATAATAGCTTTTACCAGACTTAAAAAAGTCTCTCAATAACAATTAATTTTATCTAAGGTAGTTATATCTTTAACATATGTTTAATGAACAATAATTAACTGAAAAAAATAATTCACTTTGTTTTGCCAATCGATTCATTAACATACTTATCAAGTAAGTTACACTTGATTAAAAAAGTTGTTGCGGTTAAAAAAGTTACAATTAAACTAAAAAAAAACAAACACTGTGTTACACTTGTGTGCGTACGTGATGAAAAGTAGTTTGCATTATTATTTCCCTGAAAGTAAAAACTGTTTAATGCTTAAATTGGCATTATTAGTGCATTAATCAGTCATTTACACATGTGGACAATTGTCATGCATGACTAAACGCTAATTCTTTTACTTTATTTCTTTTCTTTTTCTGTTTTTTTCGAAATGTTTTGTTACTTTATGCAGATGATAGGCAGAATTTACATACACAGCACAAATAAAGTGATCTAAATAAAGGTCGTCGTTAAATTGTCAAACAACACGTTGATTTAATTCTGTTCTAAACAAACAACAATGAGCTTTTGAATTTAACGAAAAAAGTAGTGGCGTATATTTTAGGGGTCTTGGTGAAGGATTAAGCCCAAATTGATTCTAGGGAGTGATTCCTTTTCTGTTGTAAGAAAAAGTTTTAGGAACAAAAAAAGCCGGTAAAATACTTTCAAGATTGCAACTTAGTAGCAATTTTTTGTGCTGAGAAAAAATTGCTATTCTGAGATGTTTTCACTCTTGTGAACCACTTTCATAGGAGTCACCGTACACAGTGTTTTTGTTTTCAATTAACTAGGTGTAGCTAAGTGAAAAAAGTAGAAGAAATAAATCAAATCAACGTTTTTATGGAGAATCTCTTGTTGTTCATAGAAACTTACTTTGAAGGCATGGAAAATAATGAAAATGTGAAAAGGATTGGACAAGCGCAGGATCCTCGCTGAGTAAATAAATAATTTCGGAAAAGAAAAACGTTCTATAATAACGATCACAGCTAGAGCTTCCTTTGCATTAATTGGTTCGCGCCGCCGAGAGCGTACGCTAGGTTTTTTTTCTTAAGGAACTAAAATCACATCTATTGCGACTCTTGTAGTCATTCATGTTACTCTATCATAAAAACTGATTCGGAAAAAATGAAATGGGTACTCCGCAGAAGTGTTTAATAATGAGATTAAACCAACCACTAATTTTTACTTTATCATTAAAGTTGGTGTAAAAAAAAAAAAGGATACTCCATCAAACCAAATGCAGTAAAACCTGCCAATCAGGGCACAATATATTTGGACCACATCCTAACCGAACCACTTTTCTTCGGTCGCGAGGGTGGTCCAAATTGACAGGTTTTACTGTATAACGACAAGTCACTCATTGTATAGCAATTTAAAAAAAAAATTGGTCACTATTTGCATTTATTTATTACAATTATTTCTTATTTTTTCTGAGTATAACAGAAATTGTGTATACTATTCTACACCATTTCTATTAAACTCAGAAAAAATAAGAAATAAATTGCAGCATGAGAAACAACTGCTTTATTGATAGAAAAAATATTAAATTTATTATCACACTTTTATCGGGTCCAATAAAGAGAGATCCTATCCAAATGTTATGGTAACAAATTGTAGTTTTAGCATATTTTTACTTTTTTAGCCCGACGGATATTCGTTCCTGTCTGAAATGAAGCCAAATGGAGGAGGGGACGAATTCGTGAACTCTGTGAGCTGTAGAAAGGGGTGAATATAGTCTGGAAGATAAAATAATCCAAATTTTCCGATGAGGACAGTTTTGTAGTCGCAAACATTTTTCGATTAAAATGACTCAACCACATCGAGTGCGTGGACACTAAGGTTAGCTATAATCTAGCTAAGAGGACATTTTAATACAAAGCCCCTGGTTTCAGAAAAAAGGTAGACTACAGCTCTAGCTATAGAGGATCTTTCAATACAAATTCGCTGGTTTCCGAAGAAGAGAAAGACCGGAACTTCTGGCAGAAAGGCCAAGTAATTCCGGACGCATGACATTTTGATCTTCCTGACTCGAGATACAGGTCATTTGAGGTTGTAGGCCTATTAAGTAAATAGTACATTTCGAGGAATTTGTTGAGAGCCAGAGGCTTGCTTTGTGCTTTTTTTTTGTAGATAAAACACCTATAGGTTAAGTTGTCGTAGCATTTCGGTTCATATTAGGTTCACTTCATGGACAAAGGTTGACTATTTTCTGACTTGGGTTCATCGACAAATAAGTCGTTCAGTGCACAAATGGACAAAATTCAGTTTTTTAAAAAATTTAAGTCTGTGTATTAAAGCACTTGGTATTATCTTAGCTTTTTAGATATATTGATAATAACTATTCTGAATAAAACGTATAACACTACACTTTCACTTCACCAAAATCGAAGTAAAAGATCTCGAATTTTCTGTCTAATGCAGAAGTAAATGGACCGAAATTGGGTTTTGGAATGAACTTAAGACACTTTTACTTCAATTGCGTCAATATTTTTGAGTTATCGACACAAAAAATTTATGTTATTCACAAATAACACTGGGCATGAAAGGGTTAAGTGATTTAAAATTTCAACTTTTTTCAACTTTTTTCTATATGAAGTTTACCGATTTGCACTAATATTAGACTTCCAAAATAATTTCATGCAAATTTTTCACACAAGAAAGAAAAAACACTTTTCTATTATTATGAAGTTTGACTAAATAGACTAAACAATTTAATTCAGCTGTAGATGAGTTAAAGAAAAATACATAAGTTTGTTAGTAACCCTTATTGTGCCAGGGTGACCGTATGGTCTCACCCAGAAGAGCTGATGAATAATGTTATACATATGTCCTCCCGTCAACTCAAAAAAGAACCATGTCAAGAAAATAATTATAGCACAATTCGAGTTAACCCTACACTGCGCAGTGTAGCAGATCTGACACAACATAATTCTTACTTCTTTCATAAACTATGGATCACTTTTTACTTTGTTTATCTTTGTGGATAGTCTACTTCATATATTTTGAAGGAAATAATCATGCCAATTTTCGTAGACTAATGTTTTTTTTTGTTATTATTCTGGTGTTTGCAGAATAAATTATAAAAAATATTTTTTTTATATAATTTTTTATATAATTTTATTTAGTAAAAAAAAAAAGTCGCGCAGTGTAGGGTGAAATCTTTCATATCACACGTTTCACAGTTCAAATGTTTGTAATACAATACAAAACTGTTTTATTTAAATAAATAGAAGCAAACAAAAATACACACCGACGTCTCAAGGCGCTCTTCAGCAATTCACAGAAGACATGCAATCAAATTTTAATCACTTCACAATTAAAACTGAGCACTCGATTAAAACTAAATTATGTACTTCATTTAACTGGAGTACTTTTGACCTCTTTTCTGAAATTTAAATTTGATCTCTTTTTTTGACTTGCGAACTTGAATTATCGTGCAGAGACGAGAAAATTATTGTTTATAAAAAAATAAAAATAGTCTTCGTACTGAGAAGTTTTTTTATTATTTTTGTTAAAAAAAGCAATTGAAAAAAAGAGTTTTTGTAAGTAGTTTATTGTTCTGTACAAACAATTATTTATTTTTCTCAATGGTTACTTTTGTGACTGAGTGTGCACTCGCCTCAAAATTACTCTAATTTTCAATAAAACAAAAAAAAAATCCTACGGCTGTATTTTATAAATGAGATTTTTTTCTGGCAATGAGATATTTGATTGTACACTTTTGTGTAGAAATCATTTTTAAATTTTTAAATGCAAAAAAATTGTAAATGCTAGTAAGCTCGACATCTCTCAAGATTTTCTGAAAATAATGAGTTGACATTTTTTTTTGTGTTTTTGTGAAACATTTTTGCCTCCTCACATAATTGAAATCTTCAGTTAAAAAAATATCTCTTTTTATTTTATTTTATTTTTATTTCGTTCAAAGAATTCCAATCTGCTATCGCACAATTTACAGTGATTGTAATCAGATATGACATTTGTATATCTTTCTACTCAATAATTTAATTATTTTATTAACTAAAAGGAACACAAGAAAGTTAATAATTACTTGAGGAAAAAAACGAAAAGAAATCCCTTGGAATGAAAATGTTTTGCATTGATACCAAACACTTAAAATTGAGCAAAATGTAAGTTAAACAGTTCAACAAGAGTGCGTCAATGTGCATCGCACAATATTCATAATGCAAATAATTGCCTACTGTCTAGTGTCTGGAAGTGCATTTGCTACAATTATTTTCTTTCCACATTCACCTGCATTCGCCTCTCTTTTCTGTCATAATCAGATTATAATTTTTTTTTGTACTTGCGAAGAAAGCATAAAACAAATATGCTACTAATGCTAATGCTTGGCAAATTATGTTTGTTTAAGAATTTGCAATCAAAACAACTCAATTCTGTTCTAGTGTACTCGGCCACCTTAGAGTTCATTTGCTTTAGTTGTAGCTCATTAGTTAAATGGTACAACTGAAGCCAAATGTATATCTGAAATTTAAATTAGGGATATAAAAGTAGTCTGTTGGAAGCCAATGACACATGTGTTTTATTGAGGAAATTAGAAATGGCCCGTCTTTGACTTCCCAACCGTGTTCAAAATGGGAAAAAAATAAAATTCAAATGAAGGGGAAAACTGCTACCCTTAAAATCATTCATTTACCTTTCTTGGAATGGACCTAGAGGTCTATGTGATTGGTGATTAGCCGGGACCACATAACCTAACCTATATACTGGAGATGTGAATATAAAATAAAAAATATCCCGACCTTTTATTACAGGAAGTAAAGAATATCATTTGCCATACAACTGTGAATATTTGTTTGTCAGTAATAAGTGTTATTATCGAAATCGATTGGCATTAATTTGCAAGTAGGTGTGTTCCGAGTACCTACTTAGTACCTGGTAATTACGGATAATCCCACTGTTTTGTCGTTTCTTAGTTTATTTAATGCAAGGTGTTTGAAAATGAATATGCAAAAGTAATTTGTTGTCAAAAAAAAAACTAAAGCTAGCAGACGGAAAATAATTGCTTTTTAAATAAATTGACGCTGTGGTAGGGTAGGAAAGGTGTTTTTTTTTTTAGTTTCATTCAGTTCTACCTGAGATTAAAGTCCGCTGGTTTATTAATTGAAGACTACTTAACAACAAACCGGACGAGGGGCAGAACACTAGGCTATGACCTAAGTGGGTCGCAAATCTTTGCGGCTGCCACACTTATCTACCTAAAACTTCTTGACTTACAGTTCTAGGGATTTTTCAAGAAGAAAAAATTGCAATCAATAAAATATTTCCAGGCCATTTTTTTATTTACAAACGTGGTGACACTATGGGGACTAGGACCATAAAATTTTCGAACATAAAATCCACACTAGGATCATAAAATTTCGACACTGATTCTTCGAAATGAGTTTAGACCAGTCATATCTTTGCAACAACAGTGAGTTACACCCACATCTTCGAAATCGAGGGGCATCACCAGAATGCCTTAGGATAATTGCACTCGAAATTAGTTGTAGTTTTACGAGTTGGGCAATTTTTTTCTATTTGACACTTTTTGTGGCAGCGTGACCATATAGTCGCACCTAAAAGAATTTTAAAATAATGCCATACGTGCTCCACACAATCAAATCTTTCCATTGAAAACAAAACTGACCATGTAAAAAAAAATAATTATAGCACAATTAGGGTTAAACTTAAACGAAGATGAATGGCGTTTTTAAATAATTTTTTTCTTTTTCATAGCAAATCTACAGCGAAGAAAAAACCTAAACGGATCATAGCTCCCCCTGTGGTCTATTTAAATCACCCAAAACTCCATTCTTCCATCAGAAGAATATTCCATTCCACAACCGGAATTGTATTTATCTTTAAAAGAAAACTTTTTTTTCTCTATCATATCTCGTGTTTGAGTTTGATAAACTAACACGTGTTTAAGAATTCCTGTATAGTCACCGGAGGCAATCTTCTGTCATAAGTCATGTCAAAATTTAATGCCAATTGGATGTCAATGAATTTTATCACTGTTCAATAGAATGGCTTAGTTCATATCTAACTCTAGATCGTTTGTCATAGAGGAAAAACTTTGTAAATAAATAATCACTCTATGAACGCAGCTAAATGACAGTTTTTGAATTGAAATTTGCAAATTGACGTTGACGGTGACAATTTAGTCTTAGGAACTCTCCTAAGACTAGACTAAGACGTACACTCGTACGTGATGGATTTTAACCCTACAGTTTTTTACTAAAAAACAATAATTTCTTATATAATTTATGCCTGCAAATACCAGAATAATAATAAAAAAAAACCTAGTTTACTTAAATTGGCATGACTATTCACTTCAAAATATATGAAGTAGACCATCTACAAAGCTTAGCAGAGTAAAATTGTGATCCATATTTTATGAAAGAAGTAAGAATTGAGTTGTATCAGATCTGCTACGTTGCGCAGTGAAGAGTTAATAAATTCTAAATGTGTTGGTTATGAAAAAGAGAACACAAACTACGCCGAAATCAGACCTTCATGTTAACCATTACATTTTATTATTTTTTAGGGTTTCGTTCCAAAGACATAACGAAACCCTTATAGAATCATTTTGAAATCCGTCTGTCCGTCTGTCTTCCTTTTTTTTCTTTGTCACTATTCTTCTTTTCCTGTAACTCTTTGGCTCTTTCTTTTACTTTGATTTCACTTTTTTTTTTAATCTTTAGTTTATTTTGTAACTAAAAACTAATTCAAATAGTCTGTTGGTCTTGTTCATCTTCAATATGAATTGTTAGTAAATTTATTTTGTAAATTGTTAAGTTAAATAAACAAATAATTGATTGATAATAAAGAACACATTTTGATTTGTTTTTGAAAACACTGTTTTCATATAATTTGTAAGACTAGAACAACATTGATGAGGATTATATTTTTGTAAAGATGTCAGCCTGAATGAATTCTTTAGTTCGAAGGCTACAGCGGTTAAGGAAAAGAAAACAAATGTGTAGTCACACTTTCTAGAAGAACACTAGTTCACCAATCCACTAGATATTGAATGGCTTAACACACTTTTACATACCAAAAACAAACTAAATCATTCTTTCTTTTATGTGAAGAAAAATTCAACTCTACTCGTATCATGTGAACCATTCGGTGAACAAATCGGTTAACTAGATAAACCACAGTTTTAGAAATGCGATGAAATTATTTACTTTTGCTTCCGAAATGCTTGAGTTTTTATTTGAAACCAAGAAATGTCTCGTTTAATGTTACATATTAATTTTAATTATTCAGGGCAGTTATTGCAAATATGAAAAGTTATAACTAAACCAAAAGCATTCACACTTAAATTTAGATTTTTCAGAAAGTGAAGTTAATCGCTTTGTGCACTGAGCATGTTAGTTATTTAAGTCGTCCAAGCCATCTAGCTTTTGAAACATAAACACTTTCAATTCCTGTACGTTATTTCTTTTAAATAAAAAAAAGTAATAAAATTGCTGGACAGACTAGATCACCGAGCTCTTGAAAACTATGAGATGAAAATGAATGAGAACTTTCGTAAAATTCATTTAAAATACAGTCGACTCTAATTTCATTCATTCATTCAATCTCTTACGCCATATTTTGGCTTTCGCCTTCTCAATTTTCCATACAAAAACCATCCTCCAACTCATACTAATTATAACGTCCCCTGAAAATTCGACTTAGAGGTACTCGACTGTATTAAAAAGACACGGGATATATTCAAAGCCCTCGGCTGTAATCAAGCATCAAAATTACACTTAAATCAGGACAGTGCCAAACTAAATGGAAAACAAAAAACTAACTCGATCACTAATGCAATCTGCCAAAGCGACAGTTCAAATGTCACTTGAACTAACGACATCTGCACAATCGTAAACAAGTAAAACCATGAACATAATTTATTTTCACCACGAAAAACTTCCTAAAACTGGTTCTACAAAAAAGCTCTTGCCTACAATCCCATCACTCGCAATAAACAGACCCGACGTGTCACCTCGAAGTGATTAGCGACGGCAAAATCCCAATCGACGAATTGACACAAACACCCTCTAACACCCCGAAAGGACGATACATTTTTTTCAATTTTATGGCGCTTGTTTTTCGTTTTTAGTAAAATAATTAATCTTTTTTTGTTGTATTTACCATCCACCAAATGAGAGTGAAAATCCAAAAAGAAGATTATTCAAAGAGGAAAAACTTTTGCTGGGAATTTGCGAAATTGCGTCGGAAAAGTGTGACATGCAAAAATATATATAAAACACTCTTTCTCTGATCAAAATGCTCGATTGTATCCGTTTTAAATTATTTTTTGAATAAGAATGGAATACACACCATTACCATTACTAGACGCACTCACGATGTTCTTTCATTACTTCCGCGTAATATCACTTGTAAAGAATTTTTTTTGTAAGTAAAAAATCAAAAAAACTTTTTTTCAAAACACTTGTCCACAAATGTGAATGAATTTTTTTTGGACGAATGTCCCGACGTCGTCGTCCTTTTATTTTATTTTCACACACGGAGTTAAATTGTTGCTTAATTACGGCGTTTGGTTGATCAACGCGATCCAAGAGATGGCCTAAATTATGATAGGCCGACCAGAAAACAAAACACGAGAGAAACAGGGCAAAAATGAAGAAAGTATCTTTTTTTATTTTTCTTTTTTTTACGTGTGCAAGTCAAAGCGAAAAAAAACAACTAAACTACGAACGAACAACACTCGATAAACGAACTCCCGAGTGGCACGACCATTGAACAATCCGCGTAACAGTCGAAAGTAGACTAACACAATCCTACACGAAATCCAGTCCGACAAACGAAACGTCAAACAAATGAACCCAACGAACAACCGACCAAAGAGTACAACACAAAAATCAACTTGTTTCCCCTCTTTTCAATTACTCACACGAGTGTGTGTGTGCGTGGAAAAATGGAAAGACCATAAAAACACACAACGACAGAATAGGAGGGTAGTTCACACAAACACACACACAGGCAAGTGTTGGCCACAAATCGCTCGGGAATTCGTCGTCTCTCCGAATGGATGGGGGAAAGAGATGAACATGAAAAAATTTGTTGCTTCTTTTGCGTTAATGTGTGTAATTGGACGAAGATGAAGAAGTACACGGCATGGACAACACGAACAAAAAAAAAGAAAAAACCAAAAAAAAAACAGACGAAAGAAATAACACGAAAAGAAGGCGCACATAAAACAGAACACAACCCCACCGATTCGGATTCGGTGGAAATACGGGTGCAAAAGAGATACCGATACGCAGCCAATGGTTGCGATGCGACACGACACGTACTTTAATCTAATAGATACAAATGGGAATGAGCGAGCGGGACCGAGGATGCCACAAGAAAAATTGTTGTCGTCTTGTTTCTTGTTTTGTTTGTAGATATGTAGTATCTGTTTTTTTCTTGGTGCTGTTGTTGTTGCTTCGTGTCGGGTAGCAGGGGTGGGGGCAAAATTACACAACATTATGTATGTCGGATAAAAGAACGAAAAAAAACAAAAAAAAGATGAACGGGGCGAGTGAGAGAGGGATATTTGTACGGACGGATCACTTTATATCCTTGTACATAGGAGATAAAAGGATGGAATGAACATGGTTGTGTTTCTCTTCGTGTTCTACTGTGCACTCGCCTCAGTTTTTTTGTCTTTTGTTTTTTGCTCTTTTCTTTTTCTCCTCGTCGTTATTGTTGTTGGTCGTCGTCGTCGTCGTCGTCGACGTCGTCTTTAGCTTGATTTGTTTCTTTTTTGGTTTTTTTTTTTTTTTTTTGGTGTTGTCGCTGCTTCTTGTGTTTCTGGTTTTTCGCAGTTCCTCGTGTGTGCTTTCTGCTCGTCATCTTTACAAGTTGTACATACCAGTGTAGCATGGACTAGGGTCGTTTCGCTCACTCCCTGGCTTTGCCGGGTTGGCTGCTGCTGATGGCTCGACGCTGGATGCAGCAGGCCCGCCGCTGTCGGAGGCAACAACCCCTCCGGCATCAAGGGTACATGCTTTTAGATGGTGTACTATTTTAAACGTCGTGTTCTTTTGACACAAACTCTCTGCAGTGTGGAGTAATTCTTTTTTTGGTTTTTTTTTTTTTTTTGTGTTCTTCTGTTCTGTTTCTCTCGTTTGCTTCTTGTTCTTGTTGGCTCTTTCGTTTGTGTGCTTTTTTTTGTGTTAATTTTTTCTTGTTTGTCGTTTGCTTTGTGTGTTGTTTTTCCCTTTATCGTAGTCGTAGTCGTAGCCGTTATTTTATTCTTTTTCTTTTTGCAAAGTTTTTTGTTCTTTGGGGCTTGTGTTGTTGTGTCTCAAGGAAGGGATACGTCGAGTGGGGTTGGGCCGGCGGGTTGGCAGCCCGCATGCTTGAGGGTTTGGCCGGGACGCTGCCGCGCGACGTGGGGTTAGTGGATCTAATATAATATCAAGTTATTCGTTATTCTTTACCCCCGTCGGTCGTCCTCTGCTGTGTTGTAGCACAGTTGTTTTCGTGTATTCGTTTTATAGCCACCCCTAATTCGTATCAGTGTTGTTTTCAGGATTGTTAATTTGATGATTTATAGCGGTGGCTAGAAGGTAGTGGCGCTGCTCTGTTGTGTATGTGAATGAGGAGTTTGGCGTTGGAGTTGGGAGTTGGGAGTTCGAGTGGATGTGAATGTGGATGAGAATGGTGATGGTGATGGGGATGGGGTGCTTTGCTTCCTACATAGGTATCTCTCCTCTACGCACGTTGTGGTCGTCATCGTCGTTGAAAGAAGGGAAAGAAAAAAAATTATTTATTTCGTTTCATTTAGCGGAACACTGCTGCGTTTAAGCAGCCAGAAGTGCTTGTCCGTGCGGTGACGGCGGGTTTGGGGATCGTTTGCAGTTTGAAAAATCTTTTTCCACACCTAGGTGGGAAACTATGGGAAAAGGACATCAATTTTGTTTGTTTCTGTGTTACGTTTCAGTTTTTTTTTTTTTTGGTTGTATTTTCTCACAGGGCGTGGCTTATGACCAAAGCAAAAGAGGGATGATGTTGCCTTGCGTTTGTTGCTCGTTTTTTTTTTCTTGGTCTATTTTCTTTTGTAGTAACGTGATTATTATTATTTTCAGTATCTTTTGTTTTGGGGGTAATATATACAACGCGTCTACATATGTACTAAGGAGCGAAAAGAATTTACGGCATGTTCGACTAGCGTCAACAAGAGAAATCCTTATTAATATTAAGTAAAATGTCCTTTGATAAATGTACGCATTTCATTAAGGATGGATATTTCTTTTCTTTTATTTCCGCTTTGGTCTTTTTCCTGAGGTGTCATATTGTTCTTGGCTGAGATGTTTAGTTTATGTTTTGGGAATGTGGACGTGAATCCGATAAATACATTTCAGCTAAAAGGTGGTGGGTAGGTATGCCCTAATCCGCTTATCTGTCTTTATCTGCATGCTGGGAGTTCTGACGGAGATAATTTTTTAATGACTGTTGTGACATGTTTCTGCAATATTGTTGTAACGATTTATTTACGTTTTCAATTGTTTGGATTTCTTTTTCTTATAAAGATTGGGAAGTAAGTTTTTTTTTTATTGTCATTACAGCAATTTTTGTTAAAGGTATTGACTGTTTTGAATTAAAGCAATCAGTACAACCTCGATATAACGAATCTAAAAGAACTTAGAAAAACAAAAAAAAAACAAAAAAAAAACATCGTCTAAGTTGAACTCCCTCTAACTCGAACTAATTTTGATGTCCTGTGAAAATTCGACTATGAGGGATTCGACTGTATTCGTTATATCGACTAATTGGTAGAGACTTGTTCATTAGCTTCAAATTCACATAAGTACTCTGTTACAACGGACAGAAAACATTTTTTTGCCATTGCAATTTTAAAGGTAACAATAATAACTAAACAGCTTTATTTAAATTACTAAGACTACCGGTACAATAACGCGAGAAAGCAATGCGATGAGAGAAGCATTTGCTTGAGATAAAACTCAATCTGAACATGCATTTTTTGAATGTGTGCATAGTTTAGCAATCCCTTCGCAAGCTTCTTGCATGCAAAATCTTCTGACAACTTTCCACACGACTCTGTGCAAGAATAAGTTCTTGCTTCGCATCACATTCTCGCATTATTGTGCGCGTGGCCTGAGCATCAACCACCTACGATTGTCTTACGAATATCTTAGCGTATCCGTATTTGTTGAGAGATGAATTTTTGTGGGATTAATTGTGAATAATCGAAAAATTCGTTATGTAAATGTCGCAAATTTCACATGTGTCAAAATGGTAGCGCGCACAACACAGTGAAGGTGCGAAAAGTGAGGTGGGTTGTTACGCCCCTTATGATGAAATGTCATAGATTCAGAAAATTCGTTCAAGGGGATCATTGACATTCTGCAATGATCGAAAATTTGTTATAACGAGGCTTTTGAACCATCATCATGGAAACATACATTTTGCATTAGTTCTTACGGTAGTTCTAGGGGACTTCGAAAAATTCGTTCCATTGAAAAAATCGTTATATCGAAGTTGCGATGTGTACAGATTTTTTAAAACTTTACAATTCCATATTCAGTTCACTTCTTAGGTTTCTTAACAAATTTTCTTTTTTTTCAGTCTCTATAATACTCGGTGGTCCTGTTGAAAGATTTGGAAAACAATTCTTACCTGAACTGAACTCAAATATGTATTCTCTTAGTGGCAACATGCGTTTCCTCAAGAGAAATTTGTCTTTGTAAAATTTTCTAGATGTCAAATTGACAGATAACTTTGAGAGCATAGTTTTGAAAAAAAAAAAAAAAATGGTTCTGTTACAGAAGACGTTTTTTAAAAGATATTTATGCGGCAGTTTTTGAATTGCTTTTTGAATTAGTAAAAAATCTCCGTCAATTGTCACTAGGAGATCGATATGTTAATTTTCGAAAATTAATTACATATAAGTCGAATTTTCACGGGACATCAAAATTATTTCGAATTAGAGGGAGTTCGACTTAGAGGGAGTCGACTGTATTTTTTTATTGATTGACATATTGACTTACTAATTACTGATACTTAGCTTACCGTCGGGTAATCTTAGCATGTTACATCGATCGAAGATGCAAAGTTTATTTTATTTAGAGGACAGCAATTCACATCCTACGGAAGTTAAATAAAAGTGATGCTAATGAAACGCCTCATTGGGTAGTATTGGCCTGTTGAGGGCCAGAGCCTAACTTTTCGTGCGATCATTGTGTTGTGCGCGGCATTGTTTGACACATGTGGAAGGAATTAATGCCAGTTCCGAACGGTGAGTTTTGAAAACTTTTCTTCACAGAAAGAATTCAAAAAGGACTATCAGACATTCACAATGCAACACCTACGAACTGTAAAATGTTAAACTTGTAAATTTTGACATTTTTCATTCCATTCGCTTCAACTACAAATTTTTTGCGATTAAAATTAGCATCCTATTCTATTTTTTTGCTCACAGCTGTAAAAGACCTTTTAATATTCTAGGGTACTAAACGCATTGGGTCCTGGATCATGAAAAAAATGCAGTGTCTTAAGATTAACAAAGAATGAGTTTGCGAGAAAAAAAACAGTCGACTTTGATCGACCAACGTAACTGGTAAAATAATTAATAGTACCGGCGGTGTAACATCCCACCAGCCAAACTCGTTGCCCACATCCATCTAATTGTGGGAACCCAAAAAATTGCTGTCAGCACATTGGGCTTTGGCCTAAGTGTACCAAAATTTCAAATAATTGATTAGCTCGAATGAAGTTCTTCAAAATATTGTGTCGAAATTTAATTTTTCATTGAATATATTAATTTTATTTTTCCTCCTTTTATTACAGTAGAGTTTCTGTGAATCACCAATAATGCGATTTTCTCTAAAATATGAAACTCCAAAACCTTAAATTATCATCTTTATAATGTGTACTTCCCAAGACAACTGGGAAGATGTAGATTTTGTTCCGCTTATCCAATGGAGGAGGTCACTGCCTGGAACTCAGCTTGAAATGCAGTTTCATGAAATAAACGAAGTACTTGTAAATGATCTCATGGAAAAAGTATTGGCACAGATGCGATTTTTGAAAATAAATTCCTTTAGTTTTAAAATAACGATGATTATGTTTTATACTTTCCTGAGAGTTTCTGAAAAGTATTTTTCTTTTTCGTTTAAGAAAATATTCAACGAATTTGAACATCTGAAATTTTTACAACACCTTGTTTTAACTATTTACATTATCGGGAGACTACTGTATTAGAGTACAGTCAAAATCGGTTATAACGAGCTCGAACAGACTGGATTTTGTACGTTATATCTGGTGCTTCGTTATAAACGCTTTTCTATTTCGAACCACTTGAGTAAGGCATCATCTATGACGGAATGATGATTCCATCGAACCTTTCGTTTAAAGTTAGATTCTTCGATATTCTTCTCAATTTTATCTCGGTCTTTGAAAATGATAGAGACTGTTGATACAGAAATCTTTGCTGCCAAACTTTTATTGGAATCACCATCTTCGAGCCTTGAAATTATTGCCGATTTTTCTACAGAAAACTCTGCTGCCAAACTTTTATTGGAATCACCATCTTCGAGCCTTGAAATTATTGCCGATTTTTCTTCAATCGCTTTGAACTAATTTTGAAAAAACACTAACACACTTCTTTATATAAAATATGACTATACCAGTTCCTCTCAGAAACAGAATGCGAATGTAAATGCCTACTTATTGCTTTCAATTTTTGTTATAAACGATAGATTTTTCAACTTTCAATTTAAAACTGTTCGTTATAGGCGATATCGTTAAAATCGATTTTTAGTTTATACAATCAGCATGAACCTTATAGCCCTATTCTGGCACACCTCAGTAATGCCTCATATGTCACAGCAACCTCACCACAGTGTGCGGAATTCACAACTTGAAAGGTTTTCGTATTCTAAGCTAAAACTGTCACAATTGTGATCTGCGATTGAGCAGCTTTTAGCTGTTCACAACAGAAAAAAAGCAATTTTCACAATTTTCCTGTCATTGATATTTGTGAGTTATGACTACATCAGACCAGAATAGGGGCTTTAGTCCTATCTTCACGCAGGTTTTGAAGTAAAAGTCTAACTTGATAGAAACTTTAAGCTAGAATATTTTTAAATCCTTCTTCTTAAAACATTATAGAACTAGCAGGAATTTATCATTTATCTCTACTCTGAATAAGAATTAATTTAACTGGCAATTTGGAAATTTAATCGTTTCTTGTTATAAATTTGACTGGTTTGCTTAAACGATAATGGAAAATACACGGATGATATTCTCAATACATTTAAAAAATGAATAATTTTATTAGTGTAACGATTAGTGAATTTTTTTTTAAATTAGTTTATTAATTCTTTTAATTCTCAAATAGAAATTTGTTGCAAGAACTCTTGGCGTTGTGTGTACATTCAAATTGACCAAAGTAACTAAACTTCTTGTTGTCTTTTGTTTTCTCCATTATTGTCTTCTTTACTATCTTAATGGTCTTCAGAGAAAAAAAAAAAAGTCGGAAAACTGAAAATCATTTGCTTTCGAAATTCTTCTTTATCTTCGAATTCAGTTCGTCGATTCACCAGAAAAATATTTCCACATTGGCATAAGTTGTAAGATTCATGAGATTCTGAATTTCTCCGAACTGCCTTCGTGTCATTGACACACTCCGCAAACTCATTTGAAAGCAATTGTATCACATATCATTCCAACCGAATGACTCCTTCTAACCGACTGCAGATATCTTTTATTTATTCATTCTATCAAATTCGAATCATCGCAATTCACCTTGATTACCCGAAAAAAAAAGAGTGGCAGGAATGTCTCCCAAACCAAAAAAAAAAGGAGTCAAGTCAAATTACTTATAAAACCCTCAGCCAAGCCCTTCCAAGCCAAGCACCCCCGTTCTTCAACTTTTCGTGCAACCAACGCGTAATTGGTGGTGACAAAAATGTTGAATTAAGAGCACCACACATCGTTTGCGTTTGTGTGACGTGATTTCATTTAACCGTCAACGCCACCGCCGAAAATACGAAGAAAAAAAAATAATAAATAAATATCTGACACACATATATCATTTAATAAACGAAATTGGTCGTGAATCAGAAGGCGTGACAGAGCCATAATTTTTATAGGAACCTTAACGCAGTCAAAACGGTATTCGTCCATAAAATCATTTTCAGAACTCCGACCTACGTACGGATCCTGCTACCATTTTATTCATTTCTCTTTTTTTTTTTTCGTTTTTTTGTTTGTGTTCTTCTCCCCCTCAACCTAAAAGAGTGGGTGTCTGTATTTGTGAACGCACTCGAGCGTGATCGCTTTCAGTTAGTGGCGCATTTAATTCGAGCAAACCTCGAAAATTTTCAGCCTTACACACCCCGAAACCGTCGAGAAACACATTTACCGTGCTACAGGCTTCATGGTGTTGTATCTACATGTGTACTCCGAACTCCTGTACACATTTTGCCGGGTACATATGTATATCGATCAAACACGTTAAGGGAGCAACAACCAGAGAGGGATAACGACGACGAGGACGACGTCGAAAAATACCCTTATGCAATAACAGTAATTGTCGGCCATTACTCGCGCCAGTTTATTAATGGGCGAAGTGAGTAAAAGGTGCGCGCAAGGACACTCTCAGGCAGGCAGCAAGGAGGGGAGAGAGAGGACTGAGGCTGAACCAACAAAAAGTTAGGCGAACTCCTTAGGCCTCGTCTGTGTGTTAATTTGTGGCTCTGTGATTCAATTCGAATGCGATTAGGGAAGCACAGCGATACATAGACAGATACACGACAAAGCGTTGGCATAACCCTCTTGAACCTTTGTTCGTCGTGCTAGCGACAGGGCAGACACATCTGCCCCTCTAGGTGTCTGTTGTGCGTAAAATATATATTTTTTTTTTTTTCATTTATAAACACGCTACTTGGGACTATTAGCGGATGATGTTGGCATAATAAATAAAAGACGCACACGGACGGGGTTTGGGAAGGGAAAGTTCGAGTTCGGATTTCTACTGCACACGCATGTAAGCATGATCGCCATTTGTTTTCTCTTTGCACAAAGACAATTAAGCTGAAAGATGTGTTGCAGTTGAGGACGTCATGGGACATGCGAACAATGAAATAAATTTGTTTGTTGAATTTTAACGCTGTTTGTTGATGGTTGAAGGGTATAAATGGGCCACATTCAGCGAGGTTTTTTATCCATGGTCTGACTACGTAAATAGCAAAATAAGCAAAGGATTACTTGCTGTCAAAAGAATTGATATTTTTTTGTTTGGAATTTTTCAATTGAGCCCTTCTTTGTATCTCGCCAGCAGTGAATAAACTCTATGCGAAAAATATGGAACAATATTCGTAAACTGTATGGAACCGTCTAATTTAATAGACATTCGAAGAATCTGTCTGAAGACCAGGTCAATTGACATCATCAAGACAGCTGGTAACATGATTCATTTTCAAAAAACACACTGTCTGTGCTCCACAGCCTTCATTTTGAAAATAGCCTTTCAATATTTTCCAACGTTGTAAGCATGAAGAAACTCATTTCCTTCCGCGAGGGTGTGCCAGTCATTTTTTGTCAATATTCTGAGCGGAAAATAACTGGCAGAGTCAAAATAACTTATGATGTAAAAAGAAACCAATAGATGGCCCAACTTACATTGATGAAATTGGCCTCTCACTTCTTTCGATTATAATATTTGCCTGATGCATTTTTCTATCAAAATTCCTCTCATAGGACATTGACATTCCAAGCAATTGAAAACTTATTTTTAAAAATAGGGCATAACAATATGGTAGCCGGTTTTGATTGAGAAATTCTAAGGTCTACAAAAACCTTTAAAAAAGTTTTTCAACATATTTAATATTACTCAAATCCAATTAAATTAAATTGTTTTTTTCTGAATGTCTAAAACTCTCCAAAAATACACAGGTTTATTTTTAGATACGACTTTTAACTCTTGGAAAGTTCTATCGCCCAGTTTTGAATAATCTGTAAAAATTAAGAACTGTCAGCAAGTTTAAGCTGCTTCAATACAAAATAAATGGAGTGGATTTTTTTTTAAATGGCACAACGACAGAATGTCAGAGAAAATATTCCGTAGCAACCGAAAGAATAACCTTTGTTGAGAAATATTGAATCGTGTTTATTGCCTTGGAAGGAACAGGCATTATTTATTATTCCATTAAACGTCAATGTAAGTCTTCGGTCAAAAGTCTTATTTGGAGACTCTTGTGAGCAAGAGGTACGCACATCGTTTTGAAGATGATCTATGTAGTTGCTCAGTTTTGACTTTAAGCCATTTGTTGATGGAGATGTTGTTCTAGTTTCTTGAATAATTTATGGTAACATCTGCTTGTGAACGAAACGAGAGCATTAATATCGACTTAAATCTAAATTTCCTTATCTCAGCAATAAAACACCGCCATCTTGGGTAGATACCCTCATTCGACAGCCAATCGCATGTACATTTCTATTAATTTGAAGTCGATCACCCGCCATATCGTTTCTTAACACAAACGAATTGATTCAAGTGAGAACAGTAAATTAATTTGTCGAACTGAATTCCTCGTGGAAAGACATCGCGCCACCACCAATCAATTGGCCGTAATTTACCTAATCATCGACGGCGTGCTCCGCGGCACGCTGCCTCAGATCGCCCTTAGCTTCTGTCTATTGCATCAATGATTGAGAAGCATCCTCGGCATTGGGTCTACAAATTTGAGAGCACTGCTCGATTGTTTAATTATATCATATATGGGGGCATAGGCAAGTAGCTGCCGCATAATGGCGTCGAACGTGTGCCCGGAATTACCCGTCCGCACCAATTAGTGACGATGCTGGCACGGCTGACGCGGGACGAAGCGATGATGGCGGCTGGTCACAGAACTCACAAAAAAATTGTTTTTCTTCATTTTAAAATGTGTTTGCTTTTTTCTTAAATCCGATTTTCAATTTACCAGGACAACAGGATGATGGGCATTGTCACATAATCCGCTCGTGCAGACGGCCGAACAAAACTAATTTCACACATTAGGTGCAAGTGAAAAGCGTTTAATCTGTCAAATGCCTTTGTGCTGAGGAATCTCTTCTCGCAGGAAGCTGCTTTTCAGTCGGATGTCCTTATAACAGTTTTTGCAAATTAACAAATTCAATGTTTGCTTCTGTGCTTCTCCTTTGCTCGTCTAATTGAGTGTATCAATGGCCCTCGTTTTTCAGGTTCTCGTTGTCCTTTTGCTTTTTTTTTGTTTTGTTGTTTTTTTTTCTGCCCGTCTGGGAGAGACATGGACGACAGAGAGTGTGAGCGGGGAAATACACAAAAATAGAATAATAAGTTAAATCCTTAAATCCTATCGCTTGATTCGGTGTGGTGCAGGCTGGTAAATGGCTAAACGGACAAACGTATGCGTATGCGAGCGAGGAGATGTCCTTTTTGTTCAGATATATGACATGTGTTGTTATTATTGAATTATTCGTATAATAGGATTAAAACATTTTCAATAAGGATTCCCCATCGACATTGCACGCTCGTTGGTTCAACACCAGTCTCTCTTTTCATCTGCAGCAGTGTTAGCTGGTCGGCAGGATCTGCTTATGCGTGTATTGCCATTGTTGGGAACGGGTGGGAATTTTGTTTAATAATTGTTAAACTACATGACATCATTTTTGTTGATCCACATGGATATGTAGATTTTCATCAAGTTTTAAGTTTATGAAGGACGGAGTACTTTTTTATGTGGGCTGCACTTTTTTTTGATATGCTGGTCAATTTTGCTTAATTCCAATAAAACATGGAAACTCAACGAACTTGCACTGCACAATTACATTAAGTTAGTTGTTGTTTTTAAATTAAATTCTTTTCATTTTTCTTTTTCATTGCAAACACTTCTGATAAAAATGAACGAGAAATAAAGTTGATAAAAAATCATGTTTTAAATCGAAGTCTAGCAATAATTCTTATACCGTTGGACAATTTAGTTTGCTTAATGTTATAAAACCAGTGATCGAGATAAGTTACTAAGAATTTATTGCAAAAAATACAGACAAATGTCTGTAAGAAAATCAGAAGATGGCTCAAAGTATGATATAGAGGCCGACAACGAGTTTATGGGGTAAAAATTTAGATGAGACTAAGATTTTTTGTGTTCCATTCTTAATGATTTTAGTAACAAGGCCATAAAGTATGCAAAAAAAAATCAATTTTGTTCATTTTATTGTAAATGGTGATTTTTCAGCTATTATCTTTTTGGCAACACTGGTTTAAACAGCTGACGCACGTTTCGTGTTTTGTTTCACTGTCAAACATCTTCAGTTTGGTCTATAATTTAACCATGAATCGTCTTACAAACGAACAACGCTTGCAAATTATTGAATTTTATTATCAAAGTGCGTGCTCTGTTAAGAAAGTTCAGAAAGTTAAAAAAGTGTTCAGCGATGAAGCTCATTTTTGGCTCAATGGGTACGCAAATAAGCAGAATTATCGATTTTGGAGTGAATATCAGCCAGAAGCATTGCAAGAGGTACCAATGCATCCAGAAAAAGTCACAGTTTGGTGCGGTTTATGGGCTGGTGGCATCATTGGACCGTACTTCTTCAAAGATGATGCGAATCGTAACGTAACTGTGAATGGTGAGCGCTACCGTGAGATGATATCCAACTTTTTTTTGCCCAAAATGCAAGAGCTTGACTTGCATGACATGCGGTTTGAACAAGACGGTGCCACATGCCACACAGCACGCGCAACAATGGACTTATTGAGAGGCGAGTTCGGTGAACATTTTATTTTTCGGGACCGGTCAATTGGCCGCATAGATTATGCGATTTAACGCCTTTAGACTATTTTTTGTGGGGTTAGGTTAAAGCTCATGTCTATACAGACAAGCCCGCTTCAATTGACGCATTGGAAGACAACATTGAAGCATTTATTCGTGAGATACCGGCCGAAATGTTGGAAAAAGTATGCCAAAATTGGACTAAGCGGATGGACCATTTGAGGCGCAGTCAAGGTCAACATTTGCATGAAATAATCTTCAAACATTAAATTATATAGACCGTTCTATCGATTCAAATAAAGATTTTATGCATTTTTCTAAATTTTGTGTTTTTTTTTTGAAAAACTTTCCTATAGCTTTTAAAAAATCACCCTTTATTAGTCAAATTTGAGTTTGCACAATTTGTGCCTGAGTGAATGACAATTTCAAGATCGTTTTCCGCCTTTCACTGTGCAAATGCAACAAATTACCACTGAAATTATTTTTCTGGATTCGTTGAGTCACTAATTTGGCCCCTACCCCCGGTGGCACACTCATCTTTCAGTTAAAGCTACAAAAGCATAAATTCGCTTGTTGATTCTATTACTCTCCGCGATAAGTGTAAATGCTTCGCATTAATATTTCAATAAAACGTGATACCAATTATTAGCTACTGTCTCCAGTCTTATGCAGCCACACATCTCACCGTCGCGTCGGCCACGCGGGACCGAGGCGGCACACAAAGAGTGAAAATTAATGAACACCAATGAATAAAATATTTACCGTATAAGGCCAACAAATCGAGCAGCGTTATCTCCGTAACATAAATAGAATAAGGTACCTTGTCTTTCGGCACAAAAACGGACCCCCATTACGATTATTTCGACGCGCTTCGGCCGTAGCGCTTTACTGCTCCGACATCGATTCCGTCACTCGATGAAAAGGTTGGCTCGACTGCCGATGGAGCTGCTGCTGCTTATCAACTCCATGTTGTTGGATGTTGTTCGTCTTGAAAAAATATTTTAAGTGCCTGATATGTGTTGGCCATAAAAATAAATTTTGTGGGAAACAACATCATTTGACTGCCTCGCCAGATACCGACAACGACGCTGCGACGCGACACCACACTATTCAATAGGGGCACATCATTAATTCACAAATCAAAATCTTATCGCCGACGAATTAAAAGCCTCCTCCTCCGTTTGGGAGGGGAGCCGTGTCGATGTCGCTCGGTCGGATGGCGGCATCGTTTTTTCCACATAAAAATCAATGAGAACACGGATTCTGCGATTTCCTGCGATGGCTTTCGGCTACTTGGGGACAGTCTGATGCAGTCGGATGGAGGGGGAAAGGAAGAGGTCGGACGAAGGATGTCTCGTTTGGATGCACATCATCGAATTGTGGTGGTGTCCTTTTTTCGTTCGATGTCCGTTGCAGGACGTTTTTATTTCTATTCACAATATGTACTATGATTCATATGCGCGCATTGTGTTTGCATTCTAAATATTTGCACAGATTTTGTCGTTGGCCAGAAACGACCGCAAAAACTGCTCGTCCTGCGGCGGTGTGATCTCATTGTTGTGCATGTGTGTGTGTGTGTGTTTGCGATGGGATGCAGCAGCAGAGTATTGTTCCGATACCGGAAATGCAGAACCCATAAGGATTGATGTTACTCGATAAATTTTATCCTGTGTGTTCGATGGGTGTCCTTTTGTGCTGTTTTGTATCTCCTATTTTAAGAGATGGTCCATGAGTGTGTGTGTGTGTGTGTGTGTTTGGAACGATTGAAAAAGTCATCCTGTCAAAACAAAATGTGATTATCGATAATTTATGATGTCATGCAGTTTTACGTTCATCTCAGCACATGGCGCGCTACGGACATGCCGATGACAATGATGATTTGAACGATCTGTAATTTTCATTTAAATGGGGAAAGGATATTATTTGCTTAGCATGCGAGTGAGCGAACGAGTGAGGACCGCAAATGGCTTTGGAGGCTTAACATCGTGATGAGTTGGGTGAGGCGTCCTTTCGCTGGTGTTTGTTGACAAACACTATTAATGTTTGCGCCGGTCCTGGGGCTCTTGGGTTACTGTCGAGGCAGATGATTGGAAACGCATGTGTGAAACGTTCAGAGGGTCACAGGATAACACGATTAAAATACAAGCAGTTTGTGGTTAAGGAGGCTCTGCTGATGGGCAAACAGAGCGTTGTCGTGTTTGTGTTTTATGCATTATGGATAGGACGGCGTCTAATCCGACATTAAATTTATCGATTTACCAAGCCCAGCAATTGTGGGCCCGGCGCAGATTTGATGCCGAGTTGTTGGTGTCGTAAAATCCGTTTAATGGATTTTGAAATGAAAACCAAAATATGTCAAAACAACACAAGGAAAAAATTTTGTTCAGTCAGAAGTCCTTGTGTGGGATTTTATGCATGTGATGACTTAAATGTTCAGTTCGTATCTGGCACGAGGATCGAACAAAAACAAAACAAAACCAACAAAAAACGAGGTTTTGTTCTTTCTATTCTTGGATAATGGATTGAAGACAAAAAATTTACAATTCAATATATAATATTTTTCACTCATATCAAATGGTCTTACTCACATTTAACTTTCCATTGGTTAATCATCCAGGACAATTTTCGGTATCGACTTGTACAAAATGCTTCAGATCAAACTTTCACTTTCTATCGGTACAAAAAGATCCAGATCACTTTTTAACTTTTCAATATTAAAAATGGCCTAGATCAATTTTCATTTTCAGAAAAAAAAAAAAGCTTTGGATCAATTTTCACAGGGAGGAGTTTTACTCTTCCATTGGGATGCAAAATTTATCTTTTTTTTATCAGAATTACTGTGCCTTTATTTTAACACTAATAACAGTTCCGTGTGCTAGATTATAAAGACAAAATGGAAACAAAAATAAGTGTAAACGACAAGCCAGGAACATACTTTCGAGATACAGTCGAATTCCACTAAATCGAAATTCCTTTTACATCCATTTTTTTGCCATATTTTGACATTCCCTTTCATAATATTCCATACAAAAACAATCCTGTAAGTCAAACAGCTTCTAACTCGAACTAATTTTGATGTCCCGTGAAAATTCGACGAAAATTCGATTCGATGGAAAATGTGCAACTTCTCTTTCTCTGTCTTGTACATGCAAAATGGATCAAATAGAAGATGTGTTTAAAATGAAAATAAAAATTAAACTTATTCTTGTTCTAAATAGAACTTAAGCCAAAATGTGACTAGATGGCTTTCAAGACAGGCAAAATGTACCCTTTTCCCACACCCTGCCCATTATCCGATCAGTATCCGATTCCCGGCGTACGCACAAAGCAAACGAAAATCGATGGGACATTTCTATGTAAACACGAAACAAAAACACGTTCCCACTCCGTCCGATCGGCTTACGTTTGAACAGCATCACTGTGAAATTTCCAAATCCTTTATGCAAACTCCTTTCGCGCATCATTTGAGCCCAAAGAGACACACATGGACAATTTGAAACCCACTCAGCTCAAAACTATTTGCCTTCGATCGTATTGCATGTCAAACGAAGAAAGGTGCTGTGTGTCACATCACAACCGATCGCCGACAAAATTTCATATTTGCTCTCATCCTCCCTAGCACGCACAGCAAGGACAAACTCAATAATCCGTTAAATGTGCCCAAACACCAAGAGTGAGTGTCTTTCGCAAATAAAAACCGTCTCAAATAGACGCTGATCACTCGGTGATCGTCGCACTCGATCACACACGACGATCACAGATGGCTTTTGCCGGCTTCTTCCCTTTAGAGCGGCACCTGAGTGTCCGACGCGAGTAAACAAATTCGCAGCAACTAAATGACAACTCTAAGTGGGTATAGTCCACACACAGATAGCGTTGCCGATCAGCTTGGCAAACATTTTAACCACCGTGAATTAGCAACAAACGCGATGCGCCCATGCAACGCAGACAATTTTCTAGGCTATGTTCACAGAGTCGTCTGATATCGGCTGCAGATAGACGGAATCGAGAGCGGAGCCGGCGTCACCCACTATGGGTATCTGGGCGCGCGAGAAAACTGCAAACAGACACTTAACCAACCCGCAACATGAAACATGAAATGGGGCCCGACAAAGAGTTATGGTTGTAGCACTTCTTTGAGCTTTATTGCGGAGTTACACGCCAACGTGGGATCTTAACATGTTCTTTTTGTTTTGTTTGTTTTGTTATAAATTACGTACACGACTTTTAACCAAAAAATGTAACATGCGAGGGTGCGACAAACCGATGGAAGCCAACCGAACCGAGCTGTGTAGATGTTTTATCATAATTTATGCAGATTAGGAACGTTTTATTTTAAGAGAACAGATTGGTGGATACGATGGTATCTATCACATTTGCGGGATTAAGTGAAGTTGTTAGTTAGTGTGTTTTGTTATGTGACTTTGATATTTGTTTGTTCCATAACGATGGTAATTTGTCAAGTGAAAATTACGCAAAACCTGGCAGGTGAGTTACTCTAAAGTGCTACCAACGAAGAGGTGATAGGAAATGAATGCGTTTTTTTCGAACACAAGAAGCAAGACGTGGGCAATAGCACTTGGACGGATGGCCCGCCCCTAAAGTTGTGTTTCGAATTACGTTCGTAAAACTGAGAAGATTTTCAAAAAAAAGGAATTTTAGTTTTTTGTAGTCCCGCAAACGGCGGCTCAGAAGAACAATTTGACTCTAAATATCCACATCGTCCAAACGTCTAAACCGACCGAATAAAATTGTTGGGTGTTCAAAAAAAAAAATCTGTAACAAATCGTGGGTAGATGGCTCTTAAGGGTAATAATTTTGGACATTGTATTTGATAAAACTATAGTTTGTGTGAAAGGTAACATTTTAAGTTATATTTCTCTAGAAAAATTTTGTTTCTCCACAAAGTTATTTACGTTTAAAAATGGGTGAAAAGTCGGAACATTATCGTCATATTTTGGTCTTCTGCTATAGAAAAGGAAGCCATAGGCTGATGTAAGAATTTTTTTTTTTCGTAAAACTGAGAAGATTTTCAAAAAAAAGGAATTTTAGTTTTTTGTAGTCCCGCAAACGGCGGCTCAGAAGAACAATTTGACTCTAAATATCCACATCGTCCAAACGTCTAAACCGACCGAATAAAATTGTTGGGTGTTCAAAAAAAAAAATCTGTAACAAATCGTGGGTAGATGGCTCTTAAGGGTAATAATTTTGGACATTGTATTTGATAAAACTATAGTTTGTGTGAAAGGTAACATTTTAAGTTATATTTCTCTAGAAAAATTTTGTTTCTCCACAAAGTTATTTACGTTTAAAAATGGGTGAAAAGTCGGAACATTATCGTCATATTTTGGTCTTCTGCTATAGAAAAGGAAGCCATAGGCTGATGTAAGAATTTTTGAAGTTGTAAGTAGAAAAACGTGTCTTTCAGGCGTAGGTCCTGGTAGTCATGGAATTGGCCAGAATGATATCAATGTTGGCGATACCACCGGCTGATATCACCATTTTTATTGACAGTCAGGCGGCCATAAAAGCGATTTCCGCTACGGAGATCAAGTCTAGACTGGTCCTGAGCTGTCGTGAAGAGGTTAGGGCTCTTAGCTCGCAGCATAGGATTAATCTCTGTTGGGTCCCTGGTCACAGGAAACTACCTGGCAATGAGGAAGCTGATAGGCTTGCAAGGGAAGGATTCAAACTAGGCCTGGAACAGGCGATAGTGGGGATCGATCCACCGATCTGCCTTCTTAAGAAGCGGATTGGGGATAAGATAATTAGATTAGCGAACAATAGATGGAAAGCCATATCTACGTGTGAGACTACAAGGACTACGTGGCCAGAATGTGACTATGCCAAAACGAAAGTGCTGGTCTTGCATGACAAAAGCTCTCTCGCAAGAGCGGTGGGTGTAATCACGGTCGGCAATAGTCTCAAAGACCACTTATTTAGGATAGGACTACTCGGTGACAATATTTGCAGGGGCTGTGCTGATGAGGAGCAGCGGGAAGATACTCAACACTTCCTCTGTCACTGCCCCAGCCTTTGTCACCTGAGGCACAGAACATTAGGAAGTTACTTCTTCCAAGACCTTAATGAGATAAACTCTTTACCTCTAAAGAATCTTTTCAGGTCTCTGAGCAGGACCAAATGGACCGAGGACACAGTGGAACAGGACACCGCGAGTGAGGAGGGAGACACCTTTCCCCCCCTATGGGTAACACAAGGGGTCCACAAAGACCTAAGTGAGGCGGAACATACACGTTCTGCCAGCCCACCAACCTAACCTAACCTAAGTAGAAAAACCGCAGCGAAGTGGCTGGTTCGTTTTTGATCTGAAAATATTAATGTTGAAGATGTGCCTCGCTCTGTTCGACCAATCACGGATAAAGTCGATGAAACCATAGAAAAAAAAAATTAGCTAGATCGGCATGAAAATAGCATGGACGTAGCTGGGGAACTAGACGTTCATAACCAAACAGTTATCAACCATTTGAGAAAGGTGGAAGAAGCTCGATGTTTGGGTCCTTAGCCACATGAGCTAAGAGTGAAAAATTTAATGGAAAAAATTTCCGTCTCCGATTCACTGCTAAAACGAAAGCAAATCGAACTCTTTCTAAAGAAAATAAATGTGGGCGATGACAAGTGGATCATGTACGAGAATAATGCGCGGAAAAGATCGTGGTGGAAGAAAGGTGAAGCTACAGAAACGTTGGCAAAGCCAGAGTTGGCATAGAGAAGGGTAATGCTGTGTTTGTGATGGGATTGGAAAGGAATTATTCATTATGAGCCTCTACAACCTGGTCAAACGATTAATTCTGTTCACTACTGGCAATGATTATTGATATTAAGGAAAGCAATTTAATTGAAATGGCCAGAATTCATCAACAGTAAAGATTTTGTGCATCATCATAACAACGCCAGACCACTTACATCTTTGATGACCAGGCAGAAACTAAGAGACCTTGACCGAGAGGTTTTGTTGCATCCATTATTTAATCAAGACTTACATAACGAATCAAATTCCTGTCAGACCTCTCTTTATGGTATAGTTTATGCGTACTTGGATCAGTTTTTAACTTAAAAATTCCTACACAAATGGAATAATAGTTTTACCTAAAAAATGGTAAAAATTTATTGATCAAAACGGCATATATCTGGTTTAATAAAGCTCGTTACAAACATAAGAAAGGTGTTTCATTTTTGATTAATTTTGTTACCGAGATATTTCAACCACCAAATGTTATGCATTTTCATATTTTCTTGCAATTTTTCAATTATATGGCGAAATTGGTAAAAATGGTTAGATTCTCTTTTAAACTTCTGCTTTATATCTTAACCCTTTCAAGACCGCATTTAATTCCAGCCGCACGAAAAATATTTTTTCTAATTAAAAAAAATCAAAGTAAAAGAACCCAAATGTTGTTTTTGTGCTAAAAGGCACATACGATTTATTGGAGAATTTAATAAACTGAAATTGAATTTAAGACACTTTTACTGCAATTGTACCAACACTTTGGAGTTGTCAGCAAATAATTCACGTTGTAGAGGAACAACACTGGGCATTAAAGGGTTAGGAATAAACTTTTAATTACATTATGTGCATGAACACTTACGCTTAAAAACCAAAGAGCATTTTGCAAAAAAATTAGCAGAGTTTATTTCATTCATTCACTGTTCCTACAGACTTCACTATGAGTTGAGTTGGTGTGATAAAATATAGTCTCCCCAACCACATTTCTACTACTGGAAAAATGAAGCATGGCTCTAAATTTTTGCGGCTCATCAAAGTCGCACACTTTCACTGATCAAATTAGATGCCTTATCGACAGCTCGATTAAAATGCTGTGTCCATCCACTGGAGGAACTCATTTTCCTTATTCCCTCTCCTTCTCACCAAAGACCTTCTCCAAAGCGAAGAAGAGTTCTTGGAAATATCGCCTCTGCGGTGCCACTCATAGCATTATGTAACTTTTTATGAGTTATGTCTCCTCACCAAAATCAGCCCGCCTTCTTCTCCGAAATTAACTGCCGCATTGTCGAAAAATTGTCATGACCATAAACTTTCAAAAGAAGAGAAAAAAAAAGCCAGTGTCATTATAATGTTAATCACATTCGATTGTCATTCACAAAATGAACACATAAACAAACAAAAAGACAAAATGCAAAAGACACAATTAAGCATTTCGACACATTTGACGTGTGTGCAACGCAGGGACTTCACTCCACTCCAGTCCAGTCCTCAGTCGATCCTCACAGCACGTCACTGAATTAGCATCGCACCGCGGTGACGGCCGATTGATTGTGTCCACAAAAGGTGCCGAGTTGTGGTGCCTCCGTGGACACACACACACACACACATGGATGTAATCGCGCGCCCCCAAAAAGGCGATCCCAACAACAACGGCGCGGTGATATTTCGCCGGGCTTAATTGATTCCGCTTTTGTGTGTCCGATGATGTCGCGTTTTATGTTTTTTGCTGGCGGTACACCAAGAATTTGCACATTCACCAGCATTCTCGGCACCATTCAATCAGCCGGACCACAGAAGTCCCGATTCTTAGTCTAGGCAGGTAAAAGCAATTAAAAGCGACTGCCTGGCGGCTTTGTTCTCGACGGGAGATCGCGCGCAGGTGCCGCTGAATTACCTGTCCGCAATTGACGCAAATGTATGCTCGGGACTCAATTAAAATAATAATTAATTAGTGTTAACCGTTGCCGCGAACACCCAAACGCAAATGTTTCAAATTATAAGCACGCAACAGCATACAACGAACACGATCGTCTTTCAATTCAATTCCAACACACAAGACAACACAATACAGCAGAGTCACACAAGAGATCTTGGTCGTGAGTGTGGCTGCCACTGTCGTCGTTGTTGTCGCTGTTGTTTCGTGCAATACCGGAAGTTGCCATTCTTGTCATGTACTCTTGGTGGAGACCTCTCAGAATCTCGCGTGCGGATTCCCTTTCGTCTGAGTCATAAGCAGGCAGCCCAAGGGTTGACTGCGGTGACAATGTGATAATGTGAGCTCGTCCGACTAATCCATTCGCCATATGATCACGTAGAGAGCCGTGTGCTGAGCTCGCAGCGCCCTCCCAAAAACACAACACACAACAGCGGAAAGCCTCACAATGGAGAGTCGAGGAGGCCCAAAGTGAAACGTGATCGCGCATTCGACTGAGGGCCTCCAGCGCAAAACATGTGTTTATTGCTGAAGACGAAACGCATTAGATTGGTGCATTGAATTCCAAGGGGTCTCTATCACGGGGCAAAGTCCATAAACTCGGTTCTTTTATTTTTTCATTCTGCCAATCAATTAATATGCTCTGAAGTAGTTATCGCACTTCAAAAGACACAAAAATGATATTTGTGTGGAGGGGTTTTGTATTCAACGCAGTTGAAACTTGATTTAGAGTCTTGAAGTTAGGATCAGGAGAACTTATCTGCATATGAGCGGTCGTAGAAGTAAGCCATTGCCTGAGTGAATTTGCCATGTCGAACTGGTGGCAAAAGAACATGTAGTCCAATAAATCGGTGTTTAACGTCTCCTTTTGGCGACAAAGTTGCCAGACCTTTAATTTGAGATTTTCTTATGTTTCTTCGTTCCTCCTTCCAGAGGGGTGATCTTTGATCTAAAGCCATTCTATCATGAACCTAAAAATTTCGACTTACAACTTTTTCTTGAAATTTTTTTTAATATATTTTACCATGGTCCAAATTTATCTACGAACAATTTAAAAAACTTGTCTTTCACTCATCGGAAAATTACAAATATGTTAGATTTTTGGAATCATTTGATGGCCGAGCAAATTCACCACATTTTGGACATAGTGACACTTAAAGGACAGATTATCAACGATTATATCGCGCCAAATTATTGAAGGCAACAAAATTAATATTTTACAGGAGACGATTTTTTCTGGTTTTGTGTGAAAACGTGTAAATGTTAGTGTAAAAATTAGCTTAACTTATAACTGGAATGTTTTATTATCAAGCAACTAACATCTTCGGCAAGCAGTTTGCAGCCGGAGCAGCGTTAAGGATTACGGGCCACTCTACCTTTCTAGAGTCCATTGACCCCCCTTCAGGGAGTTCGATCTCATCATTTTCGCCCTAGAATTTTTTTTTAAAAGAAGCTTCTCCTTTCATCTTGTACTCCAGGTCGGGCTGGAGAAAAAAAACTAAATCTGGAGTTGGTGGAGAAGTTGTCTTCTCAAGGAACCCAGGCTCAAGATCGAAGTTCTCGTTCTCACCAGTGCAGCATGTTTCAGCGCAGATGATGGCAACCAAAGAAGCCTTGTCGTGGCTGACGTATGTACAACGTAGTATCTCGAATTTCTATCACGATATGTACAGACAGACAAGCTGGAATAATATCCTTTAAGTCCGTCATCATCATCATTAGTGACGTACTAGCACACGAAGGGCCAAAGCTTCCAGTTCCGGTTCCGAACTGCGAATTGCGAAAGCTTTTCATGACAGGAGGATTGCCAGTCGTTTACTGGAAGTGGGGCCGTGAAAAATGTATGTGTTGTTTTTTTCCCCAAACTGGATTCCGGAACCCGGGTACTCTCGCTTAACAGTCCGACTTTCCCTTTCCCCACTTTCAATTTAAAAAAACAGCTCCTAACTGCCGCATATTTCTTGGCGAGATGATAGAGCAACATTCACCTCATGTGGGTATCGGGAAACTGGGAACTCCTTGGCGTACGATCTTGCCAAGCGCAGGACCAATTAAACCGTCTAACCGAACAGGACCGGTCGCTGCCGACCTCTTGCCACTGCGCTCCGATACAGAAAAAACAATCTTCGATAGATAGATCTTTGATTAAGCTACTTGGGACTCAATATAATCCATTTTAAGAACAGTGCCAGTATGAGTGACCTTATGAATGTCAGAGTCACTTTTTTTTTAATGCGCTTTTATTTTTCTTTTTCTAATCTCTGTTTTTTTTTTGCTTTGGTGTTTCCCATGGCTTAAATTGTTTTGACTTCTTTGCATTCATTTTTTCCCGGTATTTTTACTCCTGTAACATAAATGGACACCACCTTGGAGATCAAGCGAAGAGTGACTCTTGCCAATCGCTGTTTCTTTGGGCTGAGAAGGCAATTGAGTAGTAAAGCCCTCTCTCGGACAACCAAGCTAACATTATATAAGACCCTGATCGTCCCAGTCCTCCTCTATGGCGCAGAAGCTTGGACATTATCAAAAAAGGATGAGGACCTGCTTGGTTGTTTCGAGAGAAAGATCCTTCGCGCGATCTTCGGACCTGTCTGCGTAGATGGCGAGTGGAGAAGGAGATTCAACCACGAACTGTACAGGCAGTGTACAGCGACATGAACCTTGTCAAAGAGCCAAAATCCAGCGGCTTAGATGGCTGGGCCATGTAGAGCGGATGGACACCAATACTCCGGCCCGGAGAGTCTTCGAATTTACCACCTTGGGGAATCGCGGCAGAGGAAGACCTCACCTCAGGTGGCGCACCCAAGTGGAAGGACCTCAACCAACTTGGCGTGCGAAACTGGAAACAGCTGGCAAACAACCGGGCCAGTTGGAGAGGCATGTTGGTTGAGACCCAGGTCCACCCCGGACTGTAGCGCCACCTAAGTAAGTAAGTAAGTAACATAAATGGGAAACAACAAACTCGGCATTTTTGGGAATTCGTGATGAGAGACGAGAATGACGTAAATTTTGCTTGCTTGCTGAGCTTCCATTTCCAAACGAAGGTTTTTAGTATACATTTAAGTCTTATTTTGGAGACTCAAAGGATTTGCAATTCCGAGTGTTGGCGCTCATCTCTACGTTTTTAGAAGTTATTGGTAAGTCGGTTTATCAGAGACACTTAAACGTACCATTGGTAAAATAGTGTTATTTGGCAAGGCTGAAGAAATTTCCTTTCGTAACAGATAATTTTTGAAAATCTTCCAAACATCTTCGGCTTACCCCATCTAACTTGGCAACCCTGTCCAAAACCAAAGCCAATCACTCATAACCACTTAATAACTTAGAGTTCCACTCCCCTTTGGCAGAATTCTGCGAACTAATTTTGGTATTTGCCTTGAGCATGCTTGTTCGTCGACTACGTGTTCACGATCGCGAGTGATTCTCACTTAAGAATCGACATTGTTGTCAAATGCCATCGTGTATTCGCTAGTAACATGTTGCGCGTTTTAATGAATGCCCCCAGTAGTCCGTAGTCAATGTTAGCCACCCTAGTCCACTGTCATCCACCACTGACTCATTGCGTATGCGCGTAGTCAATTAACCGGCAAATAGTGACGGTATTTTCTAATTCAAAACAACGCGACCCCCCGTCGGACTCCAAGTGACTGTCACAATTAAAAAAAACAGAAAAAAAAAAAATATTTTGTTTTGAATTTGTCCAAGGCGCATGGTCAACAACTAGAAACGATGTTTAGTCAATTTACTGAATACAACAAGCGTTCCACAACATAAAAAAAACAGAATACAAACTGACACAATGTTGGTGCATATGATTTGTTTAAATTAATAACAAATCGCAATCGGCTTGACGTACGAATTCCACGGGGTGCATTTGCGGGTCTGCTTGTTTTTGAATGGGGTCGAAAGGCTACAAAATAACCACTGTCTGGGAGTTAAGGCTGTGTCGCCCATGGACGACGCATCTAGTTTGCATAGCTTGCGAACGTGTGTGTGAATGCTAAGCCGACGCGGTGAGAAGAACACTGAGCTCGGCTGAGAGGGTTAATTATTCGATGTTCTGAAACGAAGCAATGGTGTTGTTGTCGAACTAGGCTTTGGGTGTTTATTTTCTGTTTTGATGGACAAGCCGCCCTTTGGTGGTCGTAAGCCGTGGTTCAGGTGATTGAGATCAAGAAAACAGGAATGCATTTGTTGGGGCAAGTTATTTGTGTTAATGAAATATTAAATAGCAGAGGGAAAAATAGTTGGGGTAAAGAATAGCAAAATGTTGGACGGGCGGTCGTTAGGCCGGGCATTTGAATAAACTATCGAACTTATTCTTTTTTTGCTTTTTCGCTTACGCTAATTTGGCGGTAAGGGTGCGATATTCAAGGAGTATTACATTTTGTTGAATATAAATTAAAAAATATTTGAAAGTCTATCGAATCGATACCCCTAATTTTCTAATTTTGAACTCATATCAGTAATTCAAATTCGATTTTCTTGTTGCGTCTGAGAATGTACTTTCCGTAGAACAATTTTACGTTTCTGATTTCTTTATAATCACCTTATTAACAGTTAGAAACAGTTGTTCACACAATTTCTGTATTTTGCTACTAAAAAGTGTCTTTTCTTTTATATATTGCTACAAAAGACTCAGTCTTTTCCTCTGTATTTTGCTTAAAAAAATCATTTTTTCTCTTTTAGTTAGATTAAAGACTTAATTAGTAAGATTAAAGTTAGATGTAAAGGGTTTTCCAATAAGAACTTGACAACTTTTTTTTTTAAAGAAATGCAAACCATTTGATATATTTCAAAAACTATATTATCAGCTTTAAGTACAATACAAACATTTATGAATAGAACTCGACTTCGTTCATATGGCCACTGCGGGCACGTTTGCAGCGGTCGCTTCGTTGGACCCAATTTTCGATGACTCGGCCACATATTTCTATTCCGCGTTCCATGTTGGCTTTAAGCTCTTTCAACGTCGTTGGTTTGTTGGCATAAGCCAATGACTTAATGTAGCTAAGAAAATAGCCTAGAGGCGTTAAGTCCGACGAACAAGGCGGCCGAATCGAATGGCCCATTTCTTGAGATAACACGCTCATCAAACTCACTTTTCAATAAATCGATTGTAACGTGTGCTGTGTGGCTTGTGGCACCATCCTGTTGAAACCACATGTCTTCCAATTCGGGCCAAAAATAATCGGTAGTCATGGAGCGATAACGCTGGCCGTTCACTGTAACGTGACGTTCGTTATCGTCGACGAAAAAATATGGCCCAATAACGCCGCCGGCATGCAAATAGTTATTTTTTGTGGATGAAGTGGTGATACATGAAGCACATGTGGACTTTCACCCGACTAATAACGCACTATTTGCTTATTGATGAACCCATTGAACCAAAAATGGGCTTCGTCACTGAGGATGATTTTGCAATAAAATTCATCATCTTGGCGCATCTTCTCCAGAGCCCCATCGAAGAACGTACATCGCTTCAATTGATCCATCGGCTTCAATTCTTAAGTCAGCTTGATCTTGTATACGTGTAAACCAAGATCCTTACGCAAAATACGCCCTGATGTGGTCTGAGCGATGCCCAATTCTTGAGAACGCACGGCGTTCTGACTGAACTGACTGATTTGGATCGTTTGCTAGAGACGTCTGAACGGCAGCGATATTTTCAACACTTCGACCAACCCATTGTCACTGACACGGCAACATCACACAACAAATGTGGTATGTAGACTAAAATTTGTGCACTAAACTTGTTATTATCTGTCTACTAGGACGAGAGTTACAAACGAAAATTACAGTTAACGTTCTTAAAGTTGTGGTTACCAACTCCGAATTTGGATAAAAAATTTTTATAATTTGCAGACGTTGCTCGTTCGTGTACTTTACCGATGAAAATGTTGAGTTTACTGAATAAATTGAGAATGCCAGTTCGATGATCAGTGAAAGGGTGCGTTCACAAATTAAATTCAAAGTTGTCAAGTCTCTATTGGAAAACCCTTTGCTGGGAGTCGTAAAATGTTTCCACGCCGCGGCGATGTGGCTTAAAATCTAAAAAAAATCTCGAATGAAGGTCTAATCTTCAGTTTAAACTTTGTTTCAGCATTTTGGTTTCAATAGTTTTCGAGTTATTGGCCAAAAACGGCCAAATGATGATGATATTGTACATACATTTTTTTTCTTATTCTTCGAGACATCGACGATTCATGTTGCAAAGTTTTTCTGCTGAACTTAAGTACCGATTGCCTTTTTGAATTCGCTTGTGACAATTTGTGCTCCAAGGCAATTTCAACACTTCTGACCTGATCAGCAAGTAGAAAATGAAAGGATTTGCCATCGTCCAATTTCATTCAAAATGTAGTGACGAAGAATTGTAATGATTATGAAGCTATTTAATCCCTCCGACTGTTAGTTTTGATGGCTCTCTGTTTAAGGTAGCTAATCCAAAGTTTACTAATGCTAAATTGAAAGCCAGCGTAAGACTTCTGTTAAACAGATAACCAGTCAGCAGACCTCATTGAGTCTGTCACGAATTTTGAGAGAGAGTTTGACAATCGGCACCGACAGCTGCTTGCCACAGCGATGTCGATTTCATTCCTCCGAGGAACTAATTAAGCTTCACATTGCACACATCCAAATAGGTACTACTCGAACACGAAAGTGAAATCAAAGTGTCAAGAGCAATGCAACGCACTTGCGTCAACTGCGTCTCAAACTCAGACTCGCGAAGTCGTGTCGGCACGGACTATATGGAAATGATTGAAAAACCAGTTTGTTCTCTCCAGCTCCACCTGTTTGCCTGTCCTTCCATCACAATTTATTGTATCTTGTTCATACCTCATAAATGTCAAGTATGCAAGCTAATTAACGCATAGCAATCCGTCGTCGCTTAAGACCCCATTAAGGACGGAAGAGCCGCCGACTGCCTCCGTATACTGAACTAATTAGCGCTGCACCTTGCAAGTCGTCGCCGCATGCTCCTCGCATTTTTTTTTTTCCTGCCATCCGATTACAACGTTCCAGCATCCGTGAAGTACAATTTACGACGTCATGCCTTGGCCCGGCGATCGCGAGTGTGTGAGAAAATCAATCTCCCATGGGAAAATGCAAATCGGAAGGGAAGTACGCAGTGGCTTTCCTAGAAGTCCACGCGATGTCGCCTCGCTTTGTAGGTCAGAGCCGGTAGGGGCTTAGCTATCTGACGTTTTGCCAGGTATCATAAACCGGAGGCGTTGCTAATCGGTCATAGACGGGACCCCTCCCGTGACGCAGAGTACACACAACTATCGCATGCATAATCGCTAATGTTTTGGATGCAGGAAAAAGAAAAAAATTAAAAATTAATTAATTAACTTAAAGTTGGACTTATCAGTGGAAATGCAATTTTTATTCCGGTTTTGTGTTCGCCATTTGTGCAAAGTGATTAATCAGCGCTCGTTATGGATGACTCTTATCGCGTTTTTCGCTGAGTATGTGATTAAATGTTTACGTTTAGCAAATAAAATCAAAATGTCCGCTCAACGGGGCAGCAACAACAACAACTGATAGTAAAGGAACAAGATCCAAGATCACTATTTTCACGAGAGGCGAAAGATCGCCGGAGACAAATGCACTCGTGTTGTTTACAAGACATTTACAGAAGGCTGGTGAACAGCACTCGTGGGGATGGTAATTAATTTTATTGATTTGTAATTAAAGATGGTAATCGTGTGTCGTACTAGGAGTTGGTAGTAATGCATTGATGGGTTTAAGGAATGCCTAAAAGGAATTTCAAATAAAAGAACAAATGATTATTTAAAATTTTTATATGATTGTGGCTGTTAACTTTAAGAGCAAACGATCGTATTTTTTAGTCTAAGATGTGTTTTTGCACTGATAGGCTCCGAATCAGCAATTGAAACAGAAGACATTCGTCCAAAGGTCCAAAAAACATTTAAGTTGAACGCATTTGCAACTTGTGAACTAGGACTTGGGATGTGTTTTGTCAGAGCTAAATGTTGAGCCAAATGACACAAAATTCTGTTCGACAGTTTTTAAATATCATTCTGGCAACCTTAAAAAACCTTCACTTTCGACTCTTTGGCATGGTTTATACGTCGATACATCGAAATAAGCGGTTCAGTCAGCACCATTTTTGAGCCGATTTTCATCTCTACTTTTCTTTGATACTAGAAGACATAAGAACATTCGGTTTTTTGTATTCGACTCAGAGTGAACGTGAGCATTAACGACAAGGTCCTAATCTAGCACTAAAACTCACAGTTTTGAGAAAATATGATTTACACTTTTTTTGAAATTTTGAGTTTGCATGCGAATTTTACACAAACTATGGACATGAATACCCTAACTTAAATATATAATAAAAGAACAAGTTTCTGGCTGTTAAAATTTGGTATAGTACTTTATTGTAGGTGTTGCCATTGTTTTTTGAATGATTTTTTTTTAATGTTGATTGATTTGATTTAATATCTCGAAAACTTAACTTCCAAATGAAAAGTGAAAACTCTATTTCATTTTGCAAGACCTATCCGATGGTACCTCACTTAATATATTCCCGTGAAATTTTTTTCAAAAAAAGTTACTGATTAATTTATTTTAGTATGAGCAAAAAATCATACACGATTTTTGGATAATTTTGAGGCATTGAGATGAGTTGCCCCATAACTCCAATTTTTTACAGATTTTTTGGTCAAATATTTTAGAAAATAAGGTGGGGGGCACTGTACACAAGTCAGTTTTTGGCAGTTTGTTGACTAATAACTTCTTACCAATAAGAGTGAGATGATTGGCATAGTACAACTTTTTGATTTAAATATCATCCTCTTTCCAACGATATCCATATCAAAAAACTAGTAAAAGAAATTTATAGCAGTACTGTATTTATTGAATGTAAAGATGCACACTCCGCAAAAAAAATATAGCACATGACATGATTTTCTAAGATTATGGAGAAGGATGAGTTGATATACTGTTTTCATCATTTAAGTGTAATAATTTGTCCTTATAAAGGATCAACGCATTATTAGTTTTTATCATCTGAAATACCGAAATTTTCTATATTCAGTTTTAAAAAAATAATATAAATTAAAAAAAAAGAGTGCTGTCTATTTCTCGTATCACTTATGGTGCTTACACTTAATATTGAATCATCTTATTTTGCTTTTAAGTTGTATTTCATTGCTATTTTCAATAATTTTTAATAAATGATTAATACGCAAAGTGAAGCTGTTTCTTATTAGCGCCATGTAAAAAAATACGAAAAAAGATACATGTGCTATCTTTTTTACGCATACTATACATATGTCACTCACTTCTAAGAACCCATCGATTATAGAAAAAAACAAAGAAATAGCTCAACTTGGTAAAAAAAAAGTTCCCACGCAAAAGCATCTGAAATCTTGAAAAGACCGCTGGAAAGCAACTCCCATAAGAAATTCCGAAAATGTGTGATGGTGCCCACCAGCGGAGTACACCATCTCAAGTCCAATGAAACACGAGCAACAAGCCCACGTTTGTGACAAATAAATTCAATTCCCCAGTCCTGCACATCAACGTCCAATTTTCTAATTTCGGTTCTCTCCTTTATCATCGAGCCAGACCTCATCGGATTGAAATTCAAGCCACGATCCCGTGCGCGTTGTTTTAACCGACAATTTCTGACACATTACCGATACAAATCAGGCCGACTCGATCGGCGGAGCCAATGAAACCTTTTGAGATTTTCAGAGCGACGCGACGTGACCTCCTCTCCGTGCGACGCCAGTAATGGGCCCTTAATGCCATGTACTTGCTGGCCAAATGCGTTCCCACAAATTCCTCCCTAGGCGGAACATTCTTGGCCGTATCTTTTGGTCGCTCATTAACATGTTTTCTGTTCCAGCGGACATGGCTTCCATATTTTATCGAAAAAACAAAAAAACACTCCGATAAACGCACAAAAACAAAGTTAACCCGAAAAAATAAAAACACATGCGCGCGCCCACCACTTTAAGAGCCTCTAATTTCAAAATTTCGAATGCACCGCCTAGACACGCTGACCACACGAGATGCCGCTGGCCAGCTGAATGTGCACTGGCGCATCCACCACCACGCCGGCCGGTCCGCGGCGGCAGCACGCACATAATTGAGGCATAAAGCAGGTGGAAAATTACATTTATACGCTCCTATTTGGGAGCCCCACCAGTCTCAGTCTCAGTCCCAGTCCCATTATTGTATTTAGGCCCGTCCGTCTGCCCTCCTTCCTCCGCGGCTGTAAATCTCCGTATCGTTATATCGCTATATTAAGAGGCCGTTTCGTTGTTATGATGTCGGCGAAAGGCGTACCTGGAAGAGAAATGAAATATAGAGATGAGTTAACGAGATATCCCCGAATGCGAGTTTGTGGTGATGGCGATGACGATGACGATGGTGATCTGAAGAGCACGGAGGGTGCCTTCGCCACCGTGATGCCATGCATTAAAATGCTAATTAATGAGATATACACAAGTACACGGGAAACAAAGGCCAGGAGCGCTACTTCTTCGTGTCGGAAAAGTGTCGACTAATACCGAGAATTTTCTTTTTTTTTTCGTTTGTGTTGTTGGTTTTCTTTATTCCAATTAAGCGGCTTTAATAGATCTCAACGCCGTCTTATGGCGGGTGGTAGACGCATTCCGTCGTAACTGTTTGGGGGATCGTTTAATTGGTCATAATTCGAATGAGGTGATGATAACTGTGTATCTTTATGGCAGTAATTGAATAGACAAATAATTAATTTAGAATGGTTTTTGGCTTCTGATGTTTGGCGGAAAGGACTCGATGTTAGGGTTTAATGTCATGAGTTGTTTGATGGGTTTAGTCTTTTTGGACAAAGACGTTTTCACTCACACTTAAGACTATTTTGGCATAGTTTATTTTAAACGTTATCATCTTGATGTCAATGGATTTAATCCAAAAACCGCTTGCGAAAGAGATAATTTAGTTCTTTCTAATGATAGATTTTGTTTGTACTTCTTGCGTGAGTCTTTAATGCCAGTCAAAAAAACAGAAAACTATTTCAACAAACCAAATCAGACTGAAAACGATGTTGCGGGTGAAATATTCGCTACAAGAGAGGTTTGCGAAAAATGGTTGCTACAGTTTTTCGAATCATAAGGACCAAGGTAACTATGGAATGGTACAATGAAAGGTACAATGGTACAAAGGTACAATGAAATTGCCTCCAAAATGGCAGAAAGTGAGCGCATATTTGATTTAGATCTATATACGAAATAATGCCAACTGTTCATATCTTCAAAACAAATAAAAAAAAAGGAAACTACCTTATCATTAATTTTTTCTTAATTCTTACTCTTTTATATAGGGTTTTCCAATAAGAGGTGTTATTTTGAATAGCCCGCTATTTCGGCAGATGTCGCTTCTGAAGCTGTAATTTTTGGACATTTAAAGTAGAAGTTACGCCTTTAATAAAAATGGAATCATATACCTTTCAACAACGCATTGAAATTGTTAAAATTCACTATAAACATGTCGGAAATTTGGCAGAGACTAAACATTCGCAATACTAAAACATTTTTGGGTCGTCTTGAAGCACCTTGACGGACGCAATACAGAAATTGGTGGAAAAATTCGAGCTGTTGGGACAAGTTAGTGATGTGAAGAATAAAACCCGTGCACGTCGCTCTAGAACAGCTGAGAATATTGCTGCTGTAGTCCAAAGTGTTGAAGAAACCCAGATTTGACCATTCCTCGTCGTTCTCTAGAATTGTGCACAATTGTCCACAAACGTCATTACAGCGTATTTTTCATAAAGACTTGGTTCTGAAGGCTTACAAAGTTCAGTTAACATAAGAACTCAAGCCGGTCGATCATCAACAACGTCGTGTCTTTGCTGATTGGGTCCTTGAAACGCATGAAAAGATTCCGGAATTTCATCGAAAAATCATCTTAACTGATCAGGCCCATTTCCACCTCGGTGGCTACGCCAACAAGCAAAATTGTCGCATGTAGAACTCGGAAAATCAAAGATTTATTGTTGCAAAGTCTCTTCATTGTCAACGTGTAACTGTTTGATGCGGTTTCTGGTCCAAAGGGGTGATTGGACCTTACTTTTTCGAAAATGAGGCTGGAGCAACAGTTACGGTGAATGGATTGGCCTATCGAGAGATGATTAATGAATTTTTATGACCGAAATTGGATGGTATTGATCTGGACAACGTTTACTTTCAACAAGACAGCGCTATGTGCCACACAAGCATCGAAACCACCAATCTTTTACGGAAAAGTTTCCGGACCGTGTTATATCTCGAAGGGGTGATCACTAAAAAAATCTTGTGATTTAACACCTTACGACTTCTTGCTTTGGGGGCACGTGAAAGACAATGTCCACGCCAACAGCCCAGCGTCGATTCAAGACCGCAAGGATGGAATTCGTGAAGTTATTGAGCGCATACAGCAGCCACTTTGCGATTTGGTGATGGAAAATTTCATGAAAAGGATACGGCTCTGTAAGCGTAGCCGAGACGACTATTTGACTGATATTGTTTTTCATTATTAATGGCATACCTTCCCATTTACAATGAAATAAGCATCCGATAATTTATTTCAAAAAATGCCTTTTTTCTTTGAATATCAAAACAACACCTCTTATTGGAAAATCCTGTATGTTCTTTCAGCTTATTTGACTCAGAAAGTCAAACTATCACCCCATGATGTCCGTTTTTTGTCAATTCAAGAAATAAGGAAAAGAAGAATGAGACAAAGACGGAAAAAACTAAAATTTCCGAACATGTTTTTCTAGAAATGTGAAAGCCTTAAAAATGCATCTTAACCGCCGGTGTTTTTCAATAAAATTTAGCTATTTTACTAAATTTACAAGACTCCTCAAAGTGTCCCGTGTAATTGCCTTACATTGCAAAATTACTTGCAGCGTATAATTTTTTTCAAATTAAATCATTCTCATTAATATTAATAAAACATGAAAGACCATGATGACCCTCTCAGCTGAGCAGCAAAGCAAAGATGTAAGAAACCGACGCAAAGGCACTCAAAAACACACTTTTTACTTAATTTGGTCACATTCGTCCTTTCTCTAAGCCACGCAGGATTCTTATCAGCAACTCAACCAGACAAGTAATTTGTATGCCAGCGAATGAAATATATTACGGCTACCGAGCGCTGCAGCGCACCGCACCGGCTCAAAGCCATTCATCGATAACACACTCATTTGGAAGCCATCCTCGTTGCCCCCTCTTCACCTTAAAGGTCGGACGGTATAATAATTAACTTCATTAACCCTTAACGCGGCGGCTATCAGCAGCTCGACGAGAATCCACTCTGTGCGGTAGTCCGAGCAACCTTCCACCGGCAGATTGTAGTAGCCCGGTGCGGTCAAGAACCTTCACCGCCACCGACACCGACATCGACACCGAGAACAAGCTGCACTACGCCTACCTACCGACCGATGAAAAATTATTAATTATGTTTTCTATCCGCCTGTCATTACTCAACGGTAACAACTTTAACGTGAGATACCAAGTGGTCATTTTGGGAAGAGAAGGAGGACCCTACACACGCATTAACACCGAGTCGAGTGAGTGGGACTGCCGGCCGTGAATGGCAGCAAATTGAATGGGCATGAATCGGAAAATGATATCCAAACAATGCGAGAAGATACAAATCTAAAATTGAAATGGATGTGATGACGAAAACAAAGAAAGAAAGGCACAGAACCGTCGTCATCACGTCGTTACAATGCCTAATTAAGGGGCCGACACAGGGGCGTACATGGCCAAATGTGTCGACCGAATGTCGTGTTTCTACTTCTGAAGAAGGCTACGTGACGTTTAGATACGCCGAGTGTTGAAGGGATATCTGAATTTATTTGAAAAGTACGAGCATGTAATTTCGATCAAGCTTATTGATGACGCTGGCGAAGTGTGGAAGTCTGTAAAATGTTCTCAGTGATTTTCTTCAAAACCTATGCAGTGTGGGATCTCGGACGGGACTTCTGCTTCGACGTGGTGGGTCTCAGCTTTCTGAAGAGTGGGACTGGGAATGTTTTTAACGGAAACTGAGCTATTACTTGAATATAAACATGTGCAGGGATATCACAACCTCTTTCTTATCATTCCCAATGGCCACATGTTGTTCAAGAAGAGCTCATTTAACTGAGGCTTGGAAAGGAGACTTGTCGACTGAACAAAGACCTGGAGGTACATTGAAAGTGTTAGTAATACGAATCCCATGCTATTCTACTAATACAAGTTAATATTGTGAACATTTTGGAGCTAGATTTGACTAAAGCACTCAAGTTTGATTGTACCTTTCAATTTACAGCCATTTTGATTCAACGCCATCTATTAAATAAACTCTAAACTGTCTTCACAATTCCGAAAAGAGCTCGCGATCGCTTTTTAAAAAATTATACTGTAAAATATTTAGAACCATATTCAAATGACAATGCTGCTACTATTTATTTAGCTACACTCTCGAGATGCCACGAAATGGAATCAATTTCAGCGTCCATCGAGTGGGACACTCGTCATTCCAGCTGAACGTTGGTCAAACCAAAATTACAATGGGGACACAGCTACCAGTGCTACTGAACTGAATTCATCACCGACGACAGCGTCTGCAGCCCCTCGAGTGCCCCATTACACTAATGTAAGCAAAACATCCTTCCACCCTGCGTAAGACGCAGCATCCGCCAGCAGCAGCAGCAGGAGGACGACTGCAGGGCAGGTGATCCCCGAAGTAGCTGATTACATTATTAATTTAATTTCTTGTTCAATCATCAATCATAACACATGCAAACGGGTTATTAACCAGGCCGCCACAACAGCGTCAGCTACAGCGTGGACGTGGACGTGTACGATGATGCTGTAGGCCCTCCTCATCCGCACTCAGCATGGATAACGATGATACGCGAGTGAGTGGCCCATCGAGCCGGAGCCAGAACCTAAAGCGGATTTTTCAAGAACTCCGTCCACTACTTAACACGTCCCAATTTGGACGCCTTCGAGTCTATGGATATTTTTCTTGTGGGAACCCAAGTGCCGGACAAGTGCAGTGAAATGCGTTACTGGTGCCCTGAAGAGGGCTCTACTTACCATTGTCCAACAACATTTGCATAGAGTAATTGAGAATCAATGAGATGCTACCGGGAGACGAGACCTGAGACCTGAGAGAGAGAGAGTGAGCTATAAGTCAGGTACGCGCCAGATGAAGTTGTCATAATCTACATTCTGGAGTCGGTTCATGGTGCTTGAGCCTTGAGGAGGACGTGTGATGATGGGTTACACTTTCATCGAGTTCGAGTGGAGGCCTGCGCCGCTGGCCAGAGGAAGAAGTCGCTGACGGGCGATAGAACGCGATGCGTACATTGATTTTTCTTATGTGAGGGCTATTTGTTTAACACAGCGAAGAAGCTGCTGCCTACGGAAGAGCTGATTGTTGATGACTTTGATTGTTCGTAATTTACATTCGTCGTTTCAAATACTGGAAGGCGATTTTGGTTTTTCCTATAGAATGTTGTTTCTATTTTTACTCAACAAAATGATCTGCATTTTGCAGGACTGTGCATGTGAGTTTAACGAACTATATTTTTTTGATGTTGTTCTGTGAGCTATGAGCAGAAGTGTGGGACATTAGTTTATAGTAGTTACAGTGAAATAAGCCATTGGTAGTTTACCGATAAAACATTATAAAAGCTAGGAGAACTCAATGCTTAATTTATGACACATAAAGAGAAAAATCATGAGTATAGTCCAAATTAGAATTCATTGCGCATCTACTGTGCGAGCTATCAGAGAGCAATTTTTGAACTTACTAATTACGATTGATTTCAGTATGAAATATTTTGAAAAGCAGATTATTGTTGAGATTGTTGATATGTTTGTATTAGGTTGTCAAATATCTCCCCTCCGCCTTTTTGTCTTTTGAATTTTCCGGCTATGTACAAAGCGCTACAGGGCTCGAAGTCGAATTTTCACGGGACATCAAAATTAGTTCGACTTAGAGGATGGTTTTTGTATGGAAAATTGGGAAGAGGAATGCCAAAATAAGGCGAACAAATTCGAGTCAGAGGCAAATTCGACTCGAAAGGTATCCTTCAGAAAGCAGCACTGCTATTATTTTGACCGCAGCTGTACTAAAATGTAGGTCCTAATGTAAACTTTTTGCCAAAATTAAGTATTCTGGCTAAAAACTAAATAACATCTACTTTGAATTTTCGAGATTGAAACGCGATTTTAAGATCCCGCGGATCAAAAATATTATACAAATAGAAATTAATTTTCTCATAACAACTGAACAGTCCCTGCATAGCTTGTGGGCATTTCATCCATTAAGTGCGGAAAAACGATTTTAACACGGCTGCACTGGTCTGATCAACAAATGGAAAAAAATTTTTTGCTTTTTTTCATTTTAGATGTAAAGAAGAATTTTAAGAAAGTTATTTCGCTTTGTTAATTTCAATTTTCCATTAAACTTATGCAAAACGAAGTAAATAAGCTGAAAAAATTTTACCTAAGGAAATTGATATTGGCTTGCCAACCGAAGTCGACCAATGTTTTCGATAGAAGCAAGTTGCGAGCGGGTTAATATTGCCAGGTCAAACAATAGAGTTAGCCTGTTTGTTGATCCACACAAATCGGTATAGTGATTAGAAAACAATAAGGGAAGTTTAAAAGCTTTGATGGAGTTTTTTTCATTTTTTCACTATATTTTTAGCCCCTTTTTTTGCAATTGTTGAAAAAAAAAAAATAGTCAGCGTAACAGCCCATACAGGGCAGAGCCTAGCTTTTCCGCAATTGTTGAAAACATATTAAAATTAAAATGAGTAACTTATAAGTCTGACTAATCCCAAGGCCAGCAAAATCCGCTCATAAAAGAGAAACTGCTTTTTAAAGTTAGAATTTTTATTTGATTCGGATTGCAAAGATTTCACTTTGGACATAACGTTACCAGGAACGGCGTCATCATATTTTTGAAAATATTTTTGGAACTTGTGAAATCGATGCCAACTAGTTGGAAAGAAGAAATCAGTAAAAGGAACTCCCTACAAAATACTTAACATTAGATAACTTAACTGAGTTCAACTTTATTTTGAGTTCTTATATTATGTTCCATTATTACTTTGTAGTCAAAAATGCGACATTTTTATATATTTTTTTTTTAATTTTTATTTTGTTTTATAGGATAATTGTCTTTATTTTCAAGCCGCATCAAAATGTTTAAAGCAACATTTAAAAGAGCATTGAAAACAGAGCATTCTTCAGATTGTTGGGTGTGTCTCATTACTACTTTAAAAGATTGTACGCTGCGGGTTGGGATAGATAAATTTAAATGAACAGTATGTTTGTGTTGTTTAAATGTCTTTTGTGAAAAAGTTGAATAATAAACCCAAGTGTAAAACTCGCAGTGTTTTTGTTTTTTCATATAAAAAAAATATTTCTCTGCAATAAAGAAATTATGTTACAGGGTGCATTGAATATTGTGAGTTTCTTCTGAATTTGTTTTAGAAACGGCAACAAATTATTGACATTGACTTGGATTACAAAATTATACAATTGACTGTACACTTCAACGACATTTTAGGTTCTTTAATTGTATTTGACTTCGAATTGATGATCGAATTGATGCGGCTTGTGTGTTACTTACAATGTTTCAAAAATCTTCATGGAAGTGCTAAGAGAGAGTAGATGTATTGACATTTAGCGAGTGTGTGTGTGAGGTGGTGGTTCTAGGAGAACCCAATAAACACTAAGTGCTGTTTTGTAACCACAGCTCTGAAAAGTTGAATATAAATCAAATCGGCGTTGAGGAATGAAATCAAATCTTCAATGACATTTAGCAGTGTTCTCAGAAACTATGCCAAATTCACAAAAAAAACATTTCACCTGCGTGTTCGCCTTTGAATAGAATGAACTTTCGAATAAAATTTGTTTTCTACAGTAATTCAATAAATAAATTTATCTAAAACCTAATTAAAATCTTGTATCTTCGTTTCTTCTATCTTTCTTTCATATCTTTGTATTACTTAATTTTATATTATATTTGTTTTGCAACTTTAAGCTCACTTTGAATAATTAAAAATTAGAAACGCTATCTTCTGCAGAAAAGCCTAGGCTTCGCAGAAACCTTTCTTTTTTTGTAATGGATTTTGGAAAAAAAACACAAAAAAAAAAGAAATTAACTATTTATTGTTTTGTTACTTTACCTACATTTTTTTGAATATTTAGATTTGTATTTAGAGCGACTTTGATGTCAGCAGGTTTCAACGAAATTGTACTACACGTTTCTTGTTCTAAAATTTCAAATTCAGATTTTCTTGTTGCTGCGCAAAGTGCATAAACCTCATATTCTTTGAAATACTTTCACGATCTTTTTCTGTGATCTTCTCAAACTTCTATGTCCCGTCACAAGATAGTCTATTAAGCCCTCTCAAATTATCTGTCGAGGGTCCTGAAATCTCTCATCGTATTGCCGATTTAAAATTCCATAAAAAAAAACTCTCCACAGTCACATCGAAGCCCAACCACATCCTCTACACCGCCGTAGACTTATCGCCGCCGAGCACAGAGTATGACGAATTTGAGTACATTCCAGAACTCCGACAATCACAATCGACAGGGTGTGCCGCTGTATGGAAATATGCAAATCAACTTTGAACACCTGTGCGTTATACGACGGAAATACGTAAGTGGGTGTTAACATTAAAGGGTGCACTAATAAACAGTTAAGGATCGATTGAGTCGCTCGATGAATTTAAATTTTCTTTCACTTACTATGTCACACCGCAGCCGGACAAAGTAACATCTCCAATGTCAGCGACGAAGCACTTACCATCAGCACGCCCCTCATCAACACCCCGCCCGACCATTCCCTCGTAGACAATGGCAATCGAGTGCAATTTAATTCACGCAATAAACAAAACATTAATCTTAACAAATGTTTATTTGAGGGCAAACACCGCCTCGGCCCAGCCGAGTGAAGCACTAAACGACGACCAGCAACAGGGCACCATAAAACCGCTGGGAGGAAGGCGAAGGCGCAGAAGGAGCGCGCGCCATCGGAGAAGAGCGGACATGCAACAAAATGTTGTGCCTTTTATCGTGCGTCGTTGTATTGCACTTGTTAAATTTTAATTTACGAACCGATTTAGCATTTAATTGCTTCTTGCGAGCGCACTGCTGCAGTCCGTGATGGTGTGACGTCGATGGTGCTCTGCAAACACACACACACACACTGGACTCTGGTTGGGCGCCATATTTCAGTTCGGAGTTTTTTTTTGCGCGCGGTCAGCCGCTTTATCGTGCGTTATATCGGGAAATTATTGCCCGATGGCTACTTAGTGGAGTGTACATGCACACGGAACAGAAACAGAAACAGAAACAGAAACAATGAATATGGGATACGAGAAACGGGCTTGGGTGAGTTTTCGTGCGGACCCAACCTCCGCGTGTGTGGACCACCTGAGTTGTGTGATGTGTCCGGGGAATGTGGAGGCGATAATCTAAAGTCCGAATGATTTTTGGTGATTTTTCGGAGCAGCTATTTCGCTGCAATTGGACTGAAGTCGACGAGCACTGAAGTTGGGAGTTATTCGGTGCACCAGGAAATTTATTGGTGCCTGACTACGGAGTGGAACTGTGTTTGGTGTCGTTTTTCATTTTGCTTCTGTGTATCGGGACGACACTTGAACATTAATAATGTTTATTGCAATGGCGGTCAATCGATTGGATTATAATTTTGATTGATAGCGAATGCCGAGACTTGTTTAGTGGATTTGATTTTATGTTAGTTGTTAGGTTGCTGGAACTGAAATTGGCTACTATTTGGATAAAATAAAAAAGATATATTCTGAATTAAATTTAGTATTTTGCAAATGAGAACCAACTTTCTGCGAAGCATTCGACTAACACGAATATCTCAAGAACTTAACTATTAAACTTCAAACAGTCCACTGACAACGATGGTTAAAGCCAAATTGATGCTAACCAAGAAACACCGTCTTAGAATTCGATTAGGTAAAGAGATCACTTTTTTTTTTTTTCAAGCTTTTGACTGTTGAAAAGAAGTGAATCGTCAAGTCGGAAATTAATAATTCAAGCACCTATGACTGCTTCGAGGATTACTGAGCCTTGGCGTAAGTAAGCCTTAGGGGTGGGTATGAATGACATGAAAGTCACTGAAATAAGTTTCTTCTTATTCTTCTCTTCTTCTAATTTCTTCTCTTTAAATGTCACTCAGTTGAATTCTGGAAATAACTGATGTAGGCAAAAAAAGGGAAGATTTTTTTTCAGTTAAAATCAAGAAAAAATGTCAGCGAGTAAAAATTTGATTGGTAAAATAAATATAATTTCTTAAGATAATTTTTAAGGTCAATTTCGGAAGTCAATTCTTACAAATATTTAAAAAATTAATGAACCCATAATATCGATAATTGCTTACTTAAATAGATCTAAAAGCTTAAATGAAACATTTTCAAATTGGCCAAAAAAAAGTTACAGAAAGGAATAAATACAGTCGAATCCCTCTAAATTGAATTTTCACGTGAAATCAAAATTAGTTCGAGTTAGAGGGAGTTGGACTTAGAGGGAGTTGGACTTAGAGGGAGTCGGCTGTGTAATTATATCGTACTAATAATCGCGCTTTCTAAACTACAAGCCTACAAGGTGGATTAAAGCCTTTTGATGAACATTGTTATGTCCTGAATTCGAATCTCGAAAATACAGGGTTTTCCAATATTGTGACATTCAAAGAAAAATTACATTTTTTAAGATAAATGATCGGATGTTTATTTCAGTATAAAGGGGAAGGTATGCCTTTAATAATGGAAAACAATATCAGTTAAATGGCTGCCTCGGCTATGCTTACAGACCCGTATCCGTTTCATGAAATTTCCCATCACCAGATCGCAAAGTGGCTGCTGTCTGCACTCAATAGCTTCATGAATTCCATTTTTGAGGTCTTGAATCGACGCTGGGCTATTGGCGAAGTCCTTATCTTTGACGTAGCCCCAAAGAAAGAAGTCGCAAGGTGTTAAATCACAAGATCTCGGTGTCCAATTGTGGTTACCCCTTCGAGAGAAAATACGGTCCGGAAACTTTTCCGTAAAAGATTGATGGTTTCGTAGCTTGTGTGGCTCGGTGCGCTGTCTTGTTGAAAGTAAACGTTGTCCAGATCAATACCATCCAATTTCGGTCATAAAAATTCATTAATCATCTCTCGATAGCCCAATCCATTCACGGTAACTGTTGCCATAGCCTCATTTTCGAAAAAGTAAGGTCCAATGACCCCGCTGGACCGCAAACCGCACCAAACAATTGCACGTTGACAATGAAGAGGCTTTACAATTATAAATCACGCGTTTCCGAACCCCTGATGCGACAATTTTGCTTATTGACGTAGCCACCGAGGTGGAAATGGGCCTGATCAGTTAAGATGATTTTTCGATGAAATTCCGGATCATTTTCATGCGTTTCAAGGACTCAATCAGCAAAGACACGACGTTGTTGATGATCGACCGGCTTGAGTTCTTATGTTAACTGAAATTTATAAGCCTTCAGAACCAAGTCTTCATGAAAAATGCGCTGTAATGACGTTTGTGGACAATTGTGCACAATTCTAGAGAACGACGAGGAATGGTCAAACCTGGGTTTCTTCAACACTTTGGACTACAGCAGCAATATTCTCAGTTGTTCTAGAGCGACGTGCACGGGTTTAGTCTTCACATCACTGACTTGTCCCAACAGCTCGAATTTTTCCACCGATTTCTGTATTGCGGTCCGACAAGGTGCTTCAAGACGACCCAAAAATGTTTTAGTTTTACGAACCGTCTCTGCCAAATTTTCACGTCCATACATACATTGGATGGCGTAAGAGCTCGTTGAGTGCCAAAGCCTAGCTTTATCGTGCCTCAACTGTGTTGTGCGCGATATAATTTGACAAAATTATATATATAAACAATTCGAACCCGGGTACTCTCGGTTAACAGTCCGACGCACCAACCAAGTAAGTCACGGCGGTCACCATGTTTAAAGTGAATTTTAAAATGTTGAATGCATCATTAAAGCGTGTATCGTTCCATTTTTATTAATGGCGTAGTTTCTACTTGCCAAATCTCAAAAAATGATAGTTTTAAAAGTGACACTTATCAAAATAGCGGACTATTTAAAATAACACCTCTTATTGGAAAGCCCTATGCATATTATTTAAGTTACATTTCTCTGGCTGTATTCAAACCTTATTCAAAGTGATAGTTTTTTTCTGAATGACGAAAAAAGAAAGCATTTCCTGACAACCTTATATTCGGGTCAAAAATGTTTATTCTTGTCCAAAGAAAAGTCTACAAGCTGATTAAACTCCGCTTTGACTTGTCTCGATCACCCCCCGAGCCCGTTTATCTCCCACCGAGTCTCTCATTTCTTCAGCACTAAATCTTGTCTAATCACTGGACTTCCTCGCGAGTTCATTTGAAGTGTCTCATCATTGTTTGCAGCGTTGTGCCGCATTAAATGTCGCGTCGGTTGCATCACACGTAGACCAAAGTCCTTACCTACCGCGCATCCAGTTCCACTAATCGTCACCCTTTCCTTTTTTTTTTTGAAGTCAGCTCCACAGCGGCAACGACGGCGACACTTCGCGACCGGATGTGCCAAAACGGATTGTTTATTTTTATTTTCAATCTTTTATTTTTTTTTTTGTGTTGCCATTTTTATCCACCGGCCAAGCGAGCATAAAGATGAGAATCATCGACACCGATACCTGTGCCAAGAGTGTTGCCTGCTACTCGACTCCTTGCCAATGCTGTGATATGTTGAAATGATTGTGAATCAAATGTGGGACGGGAAGGGGGTGAAGCGATTTCGGACCGATGAATGAATGAAAGGGGAAAAAAAAACAAAACAATGACAACGAAGAACGAAAAGAACTCTCTTGGATTCCGAGTGTTTCTTGAATGAAAGATAGGAGCCTCGACGACATGAATGAACCATTGTTTTAACCTCGCACCCGAGGTGTTCTTATCGAATCGGGACAATCTTGCCAGCAGCAGCAGCAGCAGCAGCCAACAACCCAGCCGTCGAGAAGATACAGAGAAGGAAAAAGAAAACCTCAAATTTCAAATTGACTGCCACTTGGTGAGGAGACTTGCTTTGGATGGTATAGCACCATGTACGGCATACGGACGACGACGACGACGACGATGGCAGAGGAATCATTCGAAATTGCAATTTCATTTCAATTTCAGAATGTCTTCGATATTCAGAGCACTCTGTCGTACGCTCAAGTATGTCTGTCTGTCTGTTCGACGACTGATAGCCCTCCTTAAGTCAACGGAACGGACTGGGTGGCTGTATTGTAGCACAGCATCACTGACAGGCGAGATTTGCGTTGCTGTTCCACTACTTTGCAGGATGTAATGGATTTTCTATTCGACGTGAAATTGTATTGTGGAGCGTATCACTCAAAAACTGCACGGTGAGTTGAAATTATGTTATGTGTCTTGAATTGAACTGAGGTTGAGTTGGGGGCGGTGGTTGAAAGGATATGAACTGATTGTGGGGAGGAGGTCCTTTGTTAATTGGCGTCTCATTCAACGACAAAGACATTAGGCTTAGTGGGAGGCTTCTTGGTTCGGTTCAAAAGGCATGTTGCATGTTAAAAGACGCATTTTAGCATCTCTAACCAGCTTATTTGATTTAACTCAATGCTTATCAGGTTCTATATCATATGATTTAATGTCGGCAACATTTTTTTTAAATTAATAATAACCCTAACTACTCATCATCATCATCATTGGTGGCGTAAGAGCCTACGAAGGGCTAGAGCCTAGCGAAAAGTTAGGCTCTACTAACTTAATTCTTAAGCTTTATGTCTAAATGCCAACGTGCTTAATCCAACGTAAAATAAATTGTTTTTTGTAAAGTGAATCACAAAATTAAATGAATCACACAAATCCACCAGTATACTTTCTTCTCCCCTAAGCGGAATTTCAATCCCTTTAAAGCAACATAGGCCATTTTAGTAGACTTGAACTATCAAGGTTCCCTTGCAACCGATGTTCCGGTGGCACCTAAGTTCATTAACGCCTACTGACCTCAGCAAACCATATTTTCTGTAAACAACCAATTTCAGCAATACTTACACCCTATTAAGCAAAGCCAAACAAAAAAGAAATTATTCATAAATGCATTTTAGGTTGTAATTGGGAGCCACACCGGAAATACAACTTCATTCATAAATTACCCAACAAAGGCCAACCTACCCCGGCCGGCAGCTAGGTCATCGTTGTTGAAGAAGAAAAGAAAAACAAAATTGCTAAAAAAAATTCGTCAACACCTCACCAGGCAACTAACAAAACAAAGAAGTTGACAAAAAAAATTAAGTATCTGCGATCGGCAGCAATAAATAAATTATCCATGCTCTTCGTACGCACACAATGGTTAGCTTATTACTTGCGTATTCATGTTTTGCCACCACGCGTTGCTGCAATCCAAGGCACATGTATGTATGCTCAACAATGAAACGGAACTTTGTCAAAATAACAATAATTATTGTCAAACACCCGGTTGACACCAATTAAACACGATTAACACCCGTAGGCAACCAACACAGCACACATCCGCCCGTGCGCCACCCCGTCACCCACCCACCGCCACCGACACCACCACCACCGCCGCCGCCGTCATCAGCACCGTCATCGTCATCGGGATCGAGGTGTTTCGCATTCGGTTTAATGAATGAAATCCAAATCCATGAATGGCCCGTCACTTGAGACGATGGCGATTATTATTGCTTTCTGTCACTTGTTGAACTCGAGAGTGTGGACAAAGTGGGTTCTGGTTTTGGGACTTTTTTTTGTTTGTTTTGCTGGCCACAGCAGAGTTGCATGCCGGCCAAAAAAAAAAGAGGGAACTGGGTGCGATAAGCGAATTTCGGGATAAAGGACTGCATAAGAATACAAGCGGCTGACTTGACACACCGCGGTGTGCGTCGTGGTCGCGGTGCTAAAATTTAATTTATGCAATTTCCTGTCAGCGAAAAGTCAACTTGACACAAACATGGCCGGAGAGGGCAAATGGGAAGGAAGGTGCGTTGGACAGGTGCCAGCGGATGTGTTTAGGAGTTGTACGCATTTTTGCAGGAGGTCTTTGGACCACATTTTTAAAGTTGAAATCAATCACCACCCAACAGCAAATACTCAAGTTGCATTGCATTTTCTATTTCAGCGGACATTACAAGGTTCACTTCGTTTTAAAGTATTATTTAAATCGACTTTTTCTGTAAAAAGTTGTTAACATTAAAAAATTAGCAAAACTTCGGAACAACATCGCCATATTTAATATTTCTCAAAAACACGCTTGGATTACTTCATACGAGGTCTAGTCTCCTTTAAAACTAAAAGACATAAAGCCATTCGACAAGATTCTAATTTAGTACAGCGACTCACAATTTAAAAAAACAAATTATCTACAATTTTTCCTACTCTCTCTATATATAAATCTCTATATATAAAAATTGATGTTTATTTGTTTGTCCTTTATAGACTTCTAAATGGTAAAAGTTATGTAAAAGTTGTATGCCTTTAATATTTGGCAGGATATCCTTTTTTTGATATTACTGCGTTTAGTCGGCGGGGTAAGCTTTCAACAAGTTTTTGGCAACGCGCTTGGGGTATGGAATATCAGCCTTCTTGAACCAATGATTGTCCAAATTTTTACACATTTTTTGTTTTAAAAGAGTGTCCAGCGATTCTCAATTGGATTAAGATCGGGACTCTGTGGGGGCCATCTTAAAACATTGGTTCCATTCTCCAGAAGCCGCTTTTGTACTGACTTCGCAGTGTGCTTCCGGTCATTGTCATGGACAAACTTCGAGTTTACAGGCAAATTTTCGAACACAAATGGTTCCATTAGAGTTTCTAATATCTGTTTATATTGATGTTGGTTTGCTTGATTTCTCCGAGGCTTTTGATAGGGTGAGTGATGACATTTCATGCCAGGAACTTGAGATTTATTTTGGGTTGAGCGAATATTCAGTCTACCTGATGATATTTGTATTTGATATTTATGGAACTAAAAGGTCAAGTTCGAGGAAAGTTCTTCGCAATTTTCGGATTCAATTTTTGGGCACAGTTTATTCTGGTTCTTTATAAATGATTCGCCACTTCAATGCAAAAATGTTTCACTCCACCTCTCTGCAGATGAAAAAATGTTGCTATACTTACGGAAATAGTCTTATTAACAGAAGAAAACTTCAATAAGAGTTTTTAAAGTCTTAAATTTTGGGCTCCTAGCACTTCATTGTCATTCTCCCTACAACTTACGGTTGGGGTAAGTTTGTTTTCGTTCGCGCTCGCGTAAGTTTTACCGCGAATAAAAAGAAACCTAGAAAAAGGTTTAGCAGTAGCTGGAAAAAACAAAACGCAGGTATTCGGAACTTTAAAAAATGCTGAATTAAAAATTTTTTAGTACATTTCGGACAGTCGTTGAGGTGCTTTCAAAAAAGTTCGTTGGCATTTTACGCAAGCGTAAGTCGCGCAATGTGTGAATTATTACGTCATAGCAAACACGTGTATCTTTAAATTAAGAAAATTCGCTCCACCCCATTGACCGTCGTTCACAGTTTAAAGAGGGAACAGCATTCTTCACATTCTTCTACCCTTGCACTTCACCAGACTTCTGCGGATTAAAAGACGAAAGAAGTGCTTCCTCGTTGCACTCCGAGTCTAGAAACAGATGTCTTTTCGTCGTGGGCTTATTTCGAACCACTCACCAGGAAAGGTCACCCCTAAGAACCTCTGTTAAGTCCATTCCACATCAGATAATTAACACACTTTGAAACCACAAGCAAACTTTGTTGCTGCATTTCCCTCACTCATACATTTCCTGGCTTCAAGTCGACCACCACTTGAATATCCACCGTGGCCAAAGAGCATGACCTTCCGCCAGTGCACGGTATCCAATTCGGTGTCGCTAAGTATTCCCAACACCTTCTAATCTCGCCCAAGGCACACAGCCAGCGGCAGTCGAACGAACCTTCCCGGCCCGCGTGTGTAAAGCTTCGATTTCACGGGCATATTTAGTCTTGTTGAACCAATAATTTCAATTATTTAAACCGATGTAGTCTAGCCACTTTATTAGACACAAACCTCTCGGGTTACACCGGTTTCTTCCCATTCCGCCCACCGGGGCACATCGCCACCGCCACCGCAGCCTTAAGACAAACAAATCACACATCGCCCGCGCGCGAGCGGGGAAGCATCATGCCGCCAGCATGCAAGGCTGCCCGGAGACAAATTCTGCATTTGTCGCGGGGCTCCGCCGAGGAACGAGCCTCTGGTGGCAGAACGGTGGTGGCTTGTTCCAAATCTGGTTACACTCTAACACGACACAAGTGCACGGCGGACCGTGTGTGTTCAGCGGGCAGCGGGCACTGCAGCGAATGCAAAAATTAAGAAATACGAACTGAGTTGAACCACTTTCGCTGCATGTCGTCGACGCCCGGGGAGGTCCATCTGTCGGCCGGTGTTTACTCGACTCACGTGGTTGCCGGAGGGATTTTCTTCGAATTCGGTGGCCTTGGGTGCGAAAGTCGCCACAACGCCCGAAGCACACGCACCAGGAAGCTCGACAAAGTCCATTCATCCGCGGAGTTCACTGGAGAAGTGAACGCGTGAAGTGGCCTTTCGAGGTGAGTTTTACATGCACACACCTCTCGTTGGCCGGTCTTCCGTTTCGTTTCGTTTCGTTCTTTTTGTGTTTTCGCGTCTCTGCAGCTCAGCAGTGCCACCGCCTCCTCCTACGGATCCTCCGGTCGAGTTGTGCCGCCTGGCAGGCTGGATTTTAGGCATTTAAGTGGCGCGGTGTGGTGTGGCGGTGGTGTGGCGGTGGTGTGGTGTGGTGCCATGTTTGACGGCCTCAAAGTTCACAGTGTACGCACACCGGTGTTGGCCCGGTGCGGCGGTGTCAGATTTCGTTGCAAGTGGCCGGCGTTCGCTTCGGCACTAATTGGCTTAGAGTTGTTCGCGATCGTTGTCGGCGGTCGTTGATGACCGCTTTTAAATTCGACATTTTATTATTATGACGGAGAGGGGGACTCAGGCTCGGAAATGCTTGCGTGTTGCTGGCCACGCTACGATGGTCTGGCTATAGGTTAACTTGAAAGGCCGCTCATTTCGCGTTATAAAATTAATTTTCAATTTAGAAAAAATTCCATTTGGCTTAACACAAGCGAAAAATTGCAGCCGTGAATCGGTTTATGGTGGAACGCTTTGTTTGGGATGATTGGAAGCGGCCGGTCGGCCGCCAGGCCCTGCCGGCATGGTTGGCCGGAAATTTAAGATGCATTTTTGGTGGTGGTGTTGGCAGAGTGCAACATTATTTGTGTCGACTTTGGCTGAGTTTTGCTCTGCTTTGGTTTCATGTTACACTCGGTTGAATGTTTGCATTTCTTTTGGAAGAGTGCGACGGTAAAAATTCGTTGTACTTTAGCACCATAAAGTTGTGTTTTTTTAAGACCTTAGATGGGAGTGTTGTGCATTGAATTATCATCTCTGCTAAGAATTCTTAAGATTGCTTATTACATTTATTAAATTTTATGAATTTTTGAATTCATTTCTTAGACTCAGCTCAAGTGAAGCCGAATTTTTCCAAGCAATCATAGAAACAAATACAGTCGAATGACGTCTAAGTCGAACTCCTTCTAGCTCGAAATTATTCTGATGTCCCGTGAAAATTCGACTTGGAGGGAGTCGACTGTAATTATGGATCACAATGTCATTCAAGTGACTGGGTAGCACAAGCGCATTCTGTCACTCCAATTTTCCAATAATTTGTTATTGGGTTCGGGTTGTAGTTCACGGATTGCTTGGCTGATGTTGCCCTAAAGTGCTTGAATCGTTTTTGGATTGTTGGCATAACATCGGTCCTTGACTGTTCGCACAAAAAAAAGTCCAAAGAGGTAAAATCGCAGCTCTAAGGCGGCTGATTGGCATCGCCAAGATGGCTGATAACACGATTTGAGAATTTGGTGCGCGAATTCGATTGTGGCATGGGATGGAATCCTGCATAAACCAGAGGTGGTTTAAATTCAAATCTTCAATTTCAGTAAAAAAAAGAGTCGGTTTAAATGGCTCTGTAACACCCGCTGAAACACCGAAACCTTTTTGCTAAGCCTCATTTTTGGAAAAAAAAATTGTCCAATGAGGCCACCACTCCACGATCCGCACCAAACTATCACTCTCTGTGGATGCCGAGTCTCGGATGCGAAAATGTAGTTTGTGAACGCCTCGTTAGAAAACTTAGTTTTTCTCCTTAATTTGGCTCTCCAATTCAACCTGTTCGACGGTCCAAACTGAGGCGACGAGGCGGAAGTTCATGTGCCTTGGAAAAAAAAATTGGATCTTGTAAGCGAATAATCTGAGATCTTTGAACAGAATTTTCCCCAGGCTAGTGCGTGAAATGTTGAGCTACTGAGATCGATAGCGTGACGTTCATGGATTGAGTCTCACACTTTAGTCTTTAATTTCTATGAATCAGTTAGAGTATGCTACTGTTGCTGTTCCTCTAAGAGCCACACCTTCATCGTTCTCTTGCATGTCTTATAAGCTTCACATTCATGCTGGACAAAGCGTCTTTTTTCCTCACTATAAGAGTAGACCATAAGCTTCGCTCTTGGCTACGGCAGCATCAGCAAAAACATTCCCGTCCGTGCGCACCGCTTGATTACGGGTGCCATTTGTGTCGCCCACTATCATGCCAGTCTCACGAGCTTTTTGCACAAACTTCTGAACAGTAGGTACGATGGATATTTCATTTCGGCCAAATCATCCTAAAAAAAAAATGCGCACAGCACTTACTTTGTTTTTGATGTTTCCCAGCGTTGTTCAAGCACAAAGTAACTCATTTCATTCCGCTGAGGTTTTCGAGCAGCAAATAGCTGTCAGTGCCAAAATAACCCCTGAAAAGAAACCCCTAGATGGCCCACTATTAACATTCCCTTAGACCGACGGCATGACAAATGATGATATGATGATATGATGATATGAATTCGTGTTGTTTTTAGAATTTCCTATTATTTTGATCGTTCTATTTGCAGTATCCGTTGGCTCGATCGGTTAGTGGGTCGGACTGTTGAGCGAGAGTACCCAAGATGGAATAAAGGTCGGGGAAAAAACACCACAAACATTTCTCACGGCCTCACCTCCAGCGAACGCCTGACAATCCTCTTGGAGTTGGAGGTTTGCCAAGTCGCCGTTCGGAACCGACATTATACAGTAGGAACCCTCCACATATGTCAAAATTATAACGCGCACAACACAGTGGAGGCGCGAAAAAGGAAGGCTCTGGCTCTTAACGGGCTGTTACGCCACCCTGTGTAATGTATTTGCAATATCATTTACTGCCTCAAACACAATCTCGTCTTGTTTTCCGTGCACTTCAAACAGAAAAGATCTACGTGAGACCTATTCTCGAGACTCGTGGTTCACCAATTGCCGCAATTTTTGAGATTAATAAAAGTGCGTCCAGCACCAATTTAACTTTATTTTTGAATAAGTCAAAATGCAATAAGTAAAAATGCAATAAGTAAAAAATGCAATTTCTAAACAAAAATCTTATTAAAATTTTGCATGCATCTTGGCACACCTTTAACAAACCTCTGTAGCCTCTGAAACCTCTTTCCATCTCTCTCTCGGTACCTTTGGCCCGTGCTGTGTCGCACCAATTATAAAAAAAAAAAATATGAACTCAGAAAATTAACCTAGCCCTTCAACCTTTGCCATAAAATTACCATTTTTAAAATATGATGTAGAGAAACAAAATGTGGAATTTCTTTTTTTAAATACTTCTGAATAAAGTTTATGGTTGCATGTAGCTAAAAAAGGAAAATCATTTTTAACTTTGTCACAATCATTTATAACATTTCTAACATGCAAGAACTCATTTGAGTCATCACGGTGCACTACACACTTATCACGGGTAAACATACGTGACATGTAATTAATAAACAAGTCTCTGTGGAGTGGAGTCATTGCAGATCTGTTTATGAGTTTTGAGAAATAAAAAAATTGATTTTTTGATTAAGTTTAGTAGTTAAATGGGTTGTAAAGAGACTATGCTTTGGTTGTTAAATTTTTATTAGTTGCGCAATGCAGTTTAGCAGTAGTTTCAATTGCTTTCTACACTTTACGCTGCCAAAAACGTTTAAATAGGTTTGGTTGCTCTCAATAAGCGTACAGTCGAATCCCTCTAAGTCGAATTTTCACGGGACATCAAAATTAGTTCGAGTTAGAGGGAGTTTTGGAAAAATTCTAGGTAGAGGGATTGATACTTTTTTGTTAAAAAGTCTTTTTTTTTTCACTGCAATGCTTACGTCACTGGTAGATCTCTGCATGTTACTCTTTTTAACCCTACACTGGACGACTTTTTTTCTTACTAAAAAAATATTTTTTATATAATTTATTGCTGCAAATACCAAAATAATAATACAAAAAAACATTAGTCTACGTAAATTGGCATGATTATTCGGTTCAAAATATATCAAACAAATCATATACAAAGCTTAACAGAGTAAAATTTTGGTCCATAGTTTATGAAAGAAGTAAGAATTGAGTTGTATCAGATTTGTTACACTGCACACTGTAGGGTCAAAGTAGACTTCCAATACACGCACTAAATGAAGTAAGAAAGCATCTCGAATACCTAAGATTAAAAGCAGATTTTTGTGGAGCCCAATCAACAGCACAAGTGCAGTTGTTCATACACAGGCCCGCGGCTGTGTGCGCGATGCGACAAAAGATGGCCCTATACGAGGACCCTGTTTGCTCTCATGTTCATAGGGCCGTGTTCGCGAGCAAACTCTCATTTTTGCTGTAAATATCATTTGCTCTCTGTTTCTTGCATAGGAAAACAATCACAAGGCAACCGCATGCGCTTTTTTCTTCGACGTGTTTGCGTGTTCATCGTGTTCATCGTCTAGGGCCACCTTAAAGAGTCCGAAAATACGAGCGTCCGTGCTTGATACAAGTTGCGAGATTAAATTTTTTATTTTTTTTTTGTGCAAAAGAAAAAAAAGTCGACCTAGAGGTATTGAAAACAGACCAAGAGTCGAAAAAATGTATTCGAGTTAGAGGGATTTTCGACTTAGAGGGAGCTCGACTTAGAGGGTGGTTTTTGTATAGAAAATTGAAGGGAATGCCAAATTATGGCGAAAAAATTCGAGTTGGACTGAGTTCGACTCGGAGGGAGTTCGGCTTAGAGGGATTCGACTGTACTTATTCTATTCATAACCATTTTCACGACTTCTAAAGGGTGATCCATCGTGGTTTCTTATTAAATCAGAGGTTATTTTGGCATTGACATCTGTTTCCCACTTAAAACTTTGTCCGAAAGTCAGTATTATACCTCCGCGAACAAAATGTTATTTTACTCTTAAGCAACGTTGAGAAATTTTGAAAGTTTATTTCCAAAGTGAAGCTCCAAATAGTAAATTTTTGAAAAGGAATCGTGTTATCAATCGTCTTGGCGATGTCAATTGGCCGATTCTGAGCTACGACTTGACCTCTTTGGACTTTTTTTGAGGGGAACAGTGAAGGACCGATGAGAAATGATCCAAGCACTTTAAGCCAGTATCCAAATCATTCGAAAATTTGAGTGATTGAACGCGCTACTGCGAAGCCAGTCAAGGCAGCCACTTGAACGACATTCATGACTTCTATTAACTCCAGTGATCTTAACGAATAAATATTCTTGCAAATTTAAGTGCACCTATAAGAGATTTCTTCTAAATTAGTTCTTGTCCAACTCGAAATATAGTTTTACAAAGTGTCCCACTTTAAGTTATTTCAAAATTTTCTGAACCAGTTCAGTTTGAGTCTCCAAGAAAAAATGTTTCGGATTTGTTGCAGCGATATCAAAACAAAAAAATACTCGTTCTTTCGATTTCACCTTAAAAACACAACATCCACCCATATCAATCATACTCGAGTCGTATCTTAAACCAATTACATGTTTAAAATGGATTTGAGACAATCTCCGTGTGTACAAACACGGTAGCAGATTGCAGTTAAAAACACACAACACAAACGATCCATTAACGAACAAAAAAAAGAATTCCATCCTCCCCCCACCGAAACAACACACAGTCGCGACATATGACACCAGTGATCAATTAACCAGATACCCGCCAACTCCTGTGTATCCATAACTTTCGAATGTTTCACTCTGCGATAAGCTGCGATACACCGCCACCCCAAGTCGAGTCACTCCATGTTAGCCCGATCACAAATTGTACTACAACTGTAGCACGCACCTCTAATGGGAAACATGTACTAATACTCAATAACCACGACAACAAATGTGGCCCGTCGCTCGTCCCGCCGCCGCTAATCGTCGTCGAACCATCCCGAGCGTTATCACCGAGACTCGGAAAAAAATGCCACTATTTTCCAATTATCCCAGGTACAACGAGTGTTGCTCCAGCAGCTACAACAATGCCCTGCCTCCTGCCTACTGCCACTCCCCGGGACACCCAGTGCGTTCGAAAATGTGTTGCGAAAACTCTTTGACACGGTCCGATGTTATCAGCCAGCAACAACAGTGAACTAATCCACTTTCGAGGCCGATGTGCGCGGTAGCTCGTTGTACATTTGTCGCACCCAGCTACTGGGTATTGATAGCTTTTGACACTTTGACTTTGTCGGGCCACCGAGGCCCGTGCGTGATTTGCCAGAGAAATTGCTGCGCCTCGAATTGGGCCCGATTCTGGTTTGGCATCCATCATCATCGCTGTCGTTGTAGCAAATGAGATGTGGAGACACATGCCCGAAGGCTTTCAGTCGTCATCGTCGTTCCAAACCACCGAGAAAGTTTCTCTTGTGGCCTAACGCCGTATAGTCGACAGAGTCTCTTACATTTATGGCACCCCGGAACATAGCCAACAACAAAATCTCAACCGCCACCATCATCGCACCATCAGCACTCCATCGACTCTACTCACGGACGGAAGAACAAAAACAACACAAAGTTGAAAGTTTTTAGGAGCCATTAAGGCCTTGTAGTGGTAAAATTAATTACTTGTTGTTTGCGAACATTGTAAACCCACTCCGAGATTTATAAGGCTTGCGTGATGTGCCGCCTTCGTCCTTAATGGATGTTTATGCAGTAGGCACATCGGGCTAAGGTGTTGTTTAACACACACACACACTCTCGTACGATGGCTGGGAGAAGTTGCAAAGTTGGGAAGATGAGAATGAATGCCAAACAGCCCTTGGAGCGATTTTCACAAGTCATACAACTTGGCAACAACATGACCTCGGGTCGAAGGAATGGATGCCACTAAGTCGCATTTTGTTGTTCTCTGGTTTGGGGGGTGTTGTTTTCCCTGTGATTTGATTTAGAGGAGGTCGAGGCTTACTTTGTTGTGTCAACATTTTAAAGAGGCTTATAACTTTTCTTTTTGGAAGTCTGTTGCAACAAAGGCACAGCCACTAATTACAGAACGGATCTGTGGCGAGTCTCACGTCAAAATGAAAACCGTGTGAAAATGTTGGCATTATGCACGCTTCCAATTCGAATGGCGGCAAAGATCACAACTGACCATCAACATGTGAATAAATAAAATTTACTAGAAAATTCACCATATACACCGAATTTTATTGGCCGCCTTAATAAACATGCTTGTTTAGGTTCTTTATGGAATAACTCCAGTAGCTAGCCGGACCGGTTTGACATTCAAAATCAATTCGAAAACGAGAACTATGCGTGTTGTTCTGGTAAAAAAAAAAAAACTTGATACATTTACTTAAAATATTTATCGTAAGTTCTTTACCTTGATTGAGTGTAATAAAATACAATCAGTTGCCGTTTTGCCATTGACTGCACTGTGATTTTTGTGGTTTGAGTTGATCTGCCTATTAGAGGCGGGAGTAAATCTTCTGCGAATCCATTCTCATTGGCATTTTCACTGAGCATGCATACTTTTTAGAGAGTGGATAGGATTTATTGCCATAGCTTGATCTTTCTAAGGCTACTCACTAAGATCTTCAGCAACGTGGTGGCTCTAGATGTTTCTTCTTCGTAGTCATATTGATTGACTTAGGTAATTTTTTGACGTTTACTAACTGACACAGGAGCGCTCAATATGGCCCATTTTCACTTACCTGGGAGAGATGTAGAATGTCATAAAATTAATTTAAGTATGCATTTTAACTTTTCAACAAAAATGGAATGAAAAACTTCTTACAATACAACGCCAAATCATGGTGATAAATAATTTGCGCTGTGGACAAAAAATATCATAGTCCAGGAGCCGACTGTGGGATGTCCTGAGGCATAAAACAAAAGGATGAGTTGCATAAGAAATAAAAGCTTCTTTGAGATATAGACATGAGCGCAGTAGCTTAATCGTTATAGTCTAAGAACCCACAGCAAATTTTGTTTTTGGAATGATAACCAAAAATGGCATATACCAACGAGAAGATCTTCGGCAGACGATATCAAATCCGCAAGCCTGGCAGCTATTTGTCGCGGCCGATGGTTGTAATGGTCTGCTGAAACTGAATTTTTTGTATTAGTGCATTGGACTGTTAAGCGAAAGTACCCGGGTTCGAATCCAGCTCGGTCAAAAAAACGCAACTAACAATTTTTATTGCCTTATCTCCAGCGAACGATTGACAATCCTCCTGGAGTAACCGTTGACATGGAAGGGTTTCGCAATTCGCCCTTCGGAACCGGTATTAAACAGTAGGTCCTCTTCATTTGTGTCAAATTATATCGCGCACAACACAGTGGAGTTGCGAACAAGCTATGCTCTGGTATGGGCTGTTACGCAGATTATTTTATTTGAAGACAAAGGTTGGGCGAAAGTTTTGTCCAGGTATAGAAAAAAAAAGTGACTTCTTGTAATTGCAATTGTTTGGACTAATCATTTTTTTTTCATTGAGGACGATGTGGAAACCTAATAGGCAGGTGAAACAGGCCCGTTCTGGGCCTGGACTAATCATAGAAATAGAATAGAAGAATGCACTAAATAGTACTCGAAGACATTTCGATAGCAGCTCTCTGCCAACCACGTATTCATGCCAACCAAACTTTAATATCGCATTTTTTTGATTGACCATTGTTATAAAATAAAATATGGAAATAGGTACCTGACTAAATCTGATGACTTACGACTTACGAATTTATAGTGTTGCCTCTGATAAATTGGCTATAAGCACACATTTTGAAATTTTGGTACACTTAGGCCAAAGCTAGGCCCATTGTGCTGCCAACCATCTTTTGGTTGGCTATATGTTTAGACAACTCATGATTTTAGCATGCTCTTTTTGTATTCGGCACTTTGCTATTTGAATTTTCAATGTTCGACAATCGTTTATTGCGAAAAATCAAGAAAACGGTCCTAATCACCTTAGTCACTTACACCTTACAGTTCTTAAAATCTGTAGTCAACTGCAGAAGATGGCAGTCGGACATATACACCTAAGCGGTTCTATATAGAGTTTCATTTCTTCTCTTTGAATTGGAACTTAAAAAAATTATACAGAACGACTGGTAGCTTGTAAGCCAATGAGATAGAAAATGAAATAAAAATAACATTTTTCGAAACCGTTGTAATGGCTTTCTATTGATTTTAAATCCATGAGTTCCGCCATAAGAAATGACATTGAATTGGAATCATTTGCCAGTTCCTTCTCATGTGGATTGCATTGAAAGTTTTCAGAAGGACTGAAATAATAAGCGGTTTTTGGCCTAAACTCTGTGTAAGATGCAAGAAAACTAAATTTTCTTTCTTTTTATTTTAAAACTGAACTGAATAATAGGAAAACTTTCGACCATTGCACCACAGAATTAAAAGATTCTATCTTATTGTGGTAGCATATTTTCAAATAAAAAATAAAATAAATAAGTTTGTGTGTTTTGTATTAAGTGTTTTATTTTTCAGAAAATGTTTTTAAAGGAAATGCCAACATTTTCGAATTCCATAGCTCGTCAGTTGCAATTTAAGATTGAAATGAATGGGACTTTAGATAAAGACTGTCGTAAGATGGTGATTGCTTTTCATGCTTTTTTAAACACAGGCTTTTGTGTCCTTGATTTAAAATGTAATGAAAATTAAGCATGCCGACAGCATTCATTTAAACATTATTCTTGAGTCTTGAGTTGTCGTGATTTATAAAACAAAACAAAAAAAACTCCTGTGCTCTTTGTGTGGCGTTAACAGCCAGTGGTGGACCAGAGCCCAGCTTTTCGAGCAACCACTCCCAATATAATTTGACACATGTTGAAGGAGCCTACTGTTTATTGTTGGTTGCGAACGGCGAATAGCGAAATGTCTTATAACAGAAGTACTCCAGGAAGATCGTTCGTTAAATGGTCTAGTCGTGAAAATTACTTGTAGTGTTTTGTACCCGGGCCGGATTCGAATTTGAGTACGCTTACAAGCCGATGCACCAATTAAGATACCACGGTGCTAAAAATTATATATCGTCATCTGTTGTTGATTAATAAAAATAATAAATAATATTTGAAACGAGTAACAGGGTGAAAATGATGAAAATGTTTTTTTTTTTTTTTTTTCCAAAAAATGATTTGTTAGTGTTTCGTCGTTATAACACTGCTCATGTAATTTCCCTTGTCACACATCTTAAGGCTAATATTTTTTCGCTGCAACGTAAGCAGAGAAATGTTTTGAAAAGAAGATATTGAGACAATTTTAATACATGGCTTGGTTTTAAAATATAAGGAAATATGCTATAATGCTATTTTTTGGTCGGCTTTTGTTCGAGAAAAATAAAGAGAATAAAGAAATTGTTTAAAAAGAAAAAATTGACGCGTTTTAACTGCGTTTTACATCCTCATTACAATTTATTAAAAGAATGCGTTACAGATCAGCATTACGAATTTGCTGAATTTACAATAGCAATGTAATTTTTTTGAAACTCAAATTGACTTACAAAAATTTAAATGTCTCTCACTTTTTGTTGGACCATAAAACAAAAACATAGTAAGTTTTGAAAAAAATGTTATTAAAGATTGAATTGTAAATATCTTTTGTTTTATAGAAATAACTAAATTATTTTTTTTTTTTTAATTTTTGTGTTTCAGATTATAACTTCAATCAAAACAATTAATAGTAGCTTGACGTAGTAATGGAACAAGCAAAAATCTGGAGCAATTTTTCCAAAACCGACAATGTTTTTGTTTTATTGTACAAAAATATGAGATGCAGGATATTTAAATTTTTGAAGGCCAGTTAGAGTGTCAAAAAAAATTATATTGCTAGCAAATTCATAATGCTGATCTGGAACATAATGCTACAGGCTTCGCTTGTCTTCATCGAAACTCCTAAGAGTTGCAACTAAATTTTAATGTAGGTTAAATGCTTAGTAAGAAACAAAAATAATGAAAATACAAAACTCAGCAAAGGTTTATGTTTTAGATTTTTGCTTGTCCCATTACTACTGTGAGCTACTTTAAGTTATAATATCTTTTAAGGTCCGGTAGCCAGGTGTTTTACTAAATCTTTAGCCTGTATAGATAGGTCTCAATCACATTGTCTAATACATAACTTGGAAAATGTATTCTAGACAAAAATGTTTTCAACTGTTAATACCGTCGGTTTGTCACAATCTTTTGTTTGAGAGAACCAAATCGTAAACCTTGGAGGGAACAAGGGATCTTTTAGGATCTTGTTTGAAAAGAAGAATTTGTGTGTACATAATTTTTTTTTCTTTCTTTTTTATGTTAAACTCCTTTTTCCATGAACATATTAATATTATGTTGTCAAATATCTCCCTTCCGCCTTTTTGTCTTTTTAATTTTCCGGCTACAGAGCTTTGTAGCGCTTTGTACATAGCCGGAATTTTAAAAAGACAAAAAGGCGGAAGGGAGATATTTGACAACTTAATAAATTATCTATCGCAATATAGGAATCAATTAAGTATGTTATGATAAGATCCTTTCCACAAAGTGTCAGTAGAAAATTCGGACACAGATTTAGTTTGTCCAACGGTCTAAGACATTCCTGTTTTTTCTTGGAGTTTGATTTGGGGAGTTGTGAAATTTCTCATAAGGCCAACGGATGTTATGGGAAGAGTGAAAAGAGGAGACATTATTGAGGATGGTGGTTTGATTAAATTAACATCACTCAGATTAATAAATCGATGAATAAGTAATGAAGTAGGCGAACAAAAAGGTCAGGAGAAAGGTCAGAAAACAAGGCATCTAAAACTGCAAACCACTGCTTTTTTCCTTTTTTAAGACATTGATTTCAAATTATTTTGAATTTTTGTAATGCACAATGTTGCACAAGGTCTTGTCATAACCAGGAGAATTCAGTGCTTAACACTAAACCCACCAAATGACTGCTTTTAAAATTTCGTTTAAAAATTCTCGTATACTTTTTATTATGGATGAAGCTAAATAAGACTTTGTAAATAGAGAACCTGGGAACGGGCTTTGATTGTAGCATCAGAAAATATTGTTTTGTTTACTATCCAATTGGCTACAATCGATTTCTCTTTTAAAATTATATGTTTTTATGAAGCGGCCATTACAGACCCATGTTTTCATGTGTTTTTTTTACTTTTTTAACTATTAACCCTACAGTTCGGAGTGTATCCGATTTGATACAACTGAATTCAAACTACCCTACTAAACTATGGAATCAAAATTGTACCCTGTTTCGCTTTGTAAATAAACTGCTTCATCTATTTTGAAAGGACCCCTGGTAGGTAGAGCTTAATCTCTTTTATTGTTTCTTATAATTTTTTTATATTTCAATAAAGCTTAAGATTAAGAATTATTTTAAAGGAACAAGTATACTGATTTACGTAGACGGAATTTTAAGACATACGTAATTTTTGGTAAAAAAAAAATTATAAATCGCTTAATGTAGTTGTGATAAAACATTCTTTTAATTGTATTGCAGAAGCCCCTGTCTTTGTCTATCACAGTTTAAGTCTGAAATATCCGCTCTTCTCATGTTTATGTCTATCCCTTCTCATGTTGCAAACATTTTTTCGTTCTCGCAATTTAAAGTAAAGACATACGGAGTAGTTTTTTCACTGGCACGGACTCAACTTAAATTTGACTGTTTTATTGAACCCTGAGAAGCTGCATGAATAAATGATACAAGTTTATAAGTATTTTTTTTAAGTCGATTTAAAATGAAACCAATAGAAACAAAATGTCTTTATATTTTTATGATAAGTGTTTAACAAAAGTGTCGATTTTGTAAAATATAAAATAATTGAAATAGTTTATTTTTATTTTCAAATATTGTAGTATGTCATGAAACAGACTTCTACCACAAAATGTCTTTCTATTTGTTATCGCCTCAGGTTCTTGACGGTGGGTGAGACAAAAAACACTTGTTACTATATTGGTTATCTTTATTTCTGAAGAAGGAAAGAAAAAATATATTGCGTATGGTATTTACAAAAAATTGCTGGGCCGTCGGGTGCATCACCTGATCACATAGCCAGAGCATATTTTGGTGAATAGAATCCATTTGGCTTTCATTCGAAACATACAGTGTGTTTTTAATTGTATTCTTTGAAAATTCAGATTTGTTTTATCGCCTCTAAAGCTAACAATAAAAACTACTGGGGGGATATTTTAGGTTTCTTCAAAAAGTGTGTGGTTATTACAATTGTTTTGACTGTCGTGTGAGGCAATAGACCACACTAAAGAACCAAAAGCTATTTTTTCTGGATAAATAATTGAGCACAAATTAGGGAACTTTTTCATTTGGATTATTGAATCTCAGTCATCCCTTTGTTAAATAGAAGAGATACCCCTGCCTAAGTGTAAAATCCTCTCACAAAAAAAAGGAAATAAATAAAAACAAAATTAAATCTCAATCATACCTGATTAGTGGGTGAACCTCTTAAGGAAAAATGTGACATGTCGCACAACACAACCTCAATCATTCAATAAAATTTGGAAAAAAAATTGTGCAAGCGTACTGTTGAGGTGGTTGAACATTCAGCAAGCATTCAGCAGCTGTCACGATTTCACTATGAATTTTAAAGAGTGGGTGGTTGTTGTCATTCACCAACATCCAACCCCCAAAAATTACATTGCACACGCACACACACGTCACAGTTTGGATTCTAATACACGTTTGATTAAACTAAATTCACTGTAAGAGAGAAAAACGCACTTTTTCCACCCCCGAAAAAAGGGAAATTCACTCCCAGACTAGGCGCGCGCTTCAGTAGCAGATTTATCAACTCGCCGCTTGTCCGATAACCGACCAAACGACACCGATTACAAGTGAAACAGCGACGCTGTAATAATTTTCATCGTTTTCTTTATTTTCTTTTCTTTTTTTTTTTTCGCTTTTATTTTATTCTACACGATGAAGACCGGTTAAAGGGGGCGGCAGCCGAAGCCGAGTCAAGCAACCAGTACGACAGACAGACAGTGCACGATATACGACGCTGCAACCACACCTACCGCCGATTGGTTGTCATTAGGGGAGTCGCAGCTAAGTACAACCAAAACTCGAAATGAACAGAAGCAACAGCAACAGCAACTGTGGTGTAACTGCTACACGAAGTGTAGTGTATGTTTGCTCTCTGCTCATAAAAACCGATATAAAACTGATATGACTGTGTTCTTGCGTTGTCGCTTGTATTGTCGTCGTCAAAGATGTTCTGTTCTGTTCCACTTTGTAACGTGCGATGTCAAAGTGTTGGTGTTAAACACCACTACACAGTCGGAGATGCAGAGAGCCGCTTCATGCAAATTGTCGTAATCCGACGAGCCGATCAGTAGCGACGGCAAAGCACCGACCGAGAGTACACGCGGAGGAGAAAAAACCCACGAAACGAAATTCTCGAATTCTAATAAAACAGGAGATACAAATAATCCCCGAACCACTTTACCGGGCGCAGACTGCGTCGGAGCGTCGGCGAGGCAAACGGCAGAAATCGGCGAAATCGGCGAAATCACCTCTCAAACGACCAATGGAACGACGCACACGTTAAAAACACACGAAAAAAAAAAACACAAAAATCGGGTAAACATCTGCTGAACATCGAAACAGCCAAGGAAAACTGGCTCCAGTGGTCAGTGTGCACTTTGCGCTCGCCACCGGGAGGCCCTCTCACCCACACTGGCGCCCTCTATCAGGAGAACAAGTGTTCTGTGGATCTTGTGTGTGTGATTAATGCACACACGCCCGCCCCGTGAAGAGTGTAGGCAGAGAGAGGCAAGAAAAACAATGAAAAGAAACTTTCCACACACACGAGGTGTGTGTGCTCCACTCCCACATTCCGTGGAAGCGAGAGCTTTTCCGTTCCAGGAGTGCAGGAGGCTTCGGCTTTGACAGATCACGGCGAGATGACAGTTTAAGTGTCAAAGTTGATTTTCCCCCCCGAGTTTCATCACGTCACAAAAGCTCCCTGGCTGTGGCCACCCCTCTGCAGGAGCTTTTGTCTCTTTTCAGACTTGTTTTTCACGAAACCGGTTCCAGTTTTTAAATGGTGGTACCTCCGCACACACACAGCCACACCGCAAGTGATGGCCGATTGCATTCTCTGCTTTGGAGGCAGCTTCGTGCAATTGGCGTTTTGCCGCGTGGCCGTTCGCGAGTGGGGGGTGAGTGGATGGGGCCTGGGTGGTGCCAACCCACCAAGCGATGGTCGTGGTGGTGGTGGTACTTCTGCACTCTTGTAGCTACACATGTAGTTCTGCGAATTGATGTAATGCCCTGGCCATGTACAAACACACCGAACTGGGGGCTCCGCCGAAATGACTCCACGCGCGTGTTTTAGTATGATCCAACAGATTCTTGTTGTTAATGGGAACCAACACTGCACTTGGCCTGTGTGTATGGGTGGGGGCTCCACACCGCGCCTCGTCCGTGCATCTACAAATCGAAAATCTTGGAATCTGTTTGCGTCTTGCGAAACAGCCACCGTCTTGGAAGACGGGCGCGGGTATTATACTTATACCTACGCCATTGCATTGTTAGCTAGCGGTGTTTACATTGAAAACCAGTTACCTAACATCCAAGTACTGCATGTAAGCAAGCGGCGTAATGGTTGGTGGTGCTTGGTTGGGTGCAATGTCGGACCGCCCGGCAGTGTCTTGTAAGGGTTGGTGGTTAACAGAGAAAGAGCCAAAAGAAGACAACTCGAACTCGGGGAGTGGTGGCGTGTACTCGTACCTCCAACTCGTGTTTGAGATGGTAAACGCTTTATCAGTCGGCCATCATCGCTGACGCGTTCAATGTTTGCTGCTTCTGATTTGATTTTCCTTAATTGGTCTGCATTTGAAGATCTCAAGATCGGGGAACGGGGCTTGGACGGGTGGACTTTTAGCCTTTTTTTATTCTTCATTCCTCTGCCCATAGATTGGCTTCCTCGGAAATATGGTGATAACATCGCAAGAGGTGATTCTATTAAATTTACTTCACCGTGAAAGGTGAACCTAGCTATTGTGGTTGTAGCTCAGGAGTTGCTGATTTCAACAACTGGGGTTTGTCTACCCGAGGAATGCATTGAATAAGTGCTTGTGTGGATTTCTTTTGGGATTGTTGGTTGCTGTGCAAAAATTGAGCTGTCTGCTGGCGGCCATCTTGTTTTGTTATTTATTCGATGGCAAATTTATGGCTGTAATGTTACATGAGCGGAAATTATGTGATGCGGTTTTATTTTTTCTCTTAAACGATTTAGTGCGTTGAAGAAGCTTAGGTAATTGAATTTGTTGTTATTTCGAGATATTGCAGCTGCAATGTTAGCTCGATGCACCTAAATGGTTTCAGCACACGATGGATAGCAGCGGACGAGGCCCCATTAAGCCAAACACTAAGTATTTCGTTCGACTACTAACAAATGATTAAAACGCTCATATAATGTAGACACAATTTTAAGCGCAATTTTTTTTTATACAGCGTACAAGTAAGGCTGGAGTGTCTCTTATAGTGCATACACGTAAAAAAGGGCTGAGGTTTCTATTATGCGCACTAAGCAAATTTATTTTTTTTATATTTTTTAGTTAAATTGACTTATTCTAAGATGTACTGTAAAGTAATTTTCGCAAGGAAACTTTTTTTTCTATTTTTTTTTTTTTTCCTTTTAAAGTTTTAAATTTTCACAGAAAAGTGCATGTATTCTATCTACAGAAATGGACGAGTTTAAGCTTGTGCTAACTGATTTTTGTTCTTCTGCTAAATATTTAAGACCTGTGGAAAAATAGGGTTAAAATTCCTGTTAGCGAACGGAGCGAGCCACCAATCCTACACTTTAAATACACTAGAACTTTCCTACTTAGATTTTTTGGTATAGACTTATCAACTATCCAACTTCGTTTTAAGCGCGAGGTGAGTTTCACTTAAACTTGTAGCCCTTTTCACTTAAACTTGTAGCACTGTTCTCACACCGATTCCTGGTTCCTTCATAAAAAAAAACTTTAGCACAGTAATCCATCCTGACAGTCCTTTTGTTGCTCTTGATATCATACACACCCAAACAATCGAATTTCAGTGAAGAATCGTTAAAAAGCAATTTTACAATGACAAGTATTCTAATTCGTTTTAAAATAGCGAACATTTAAATCCCTTTGAAAAGTTGCTTCAAGCAGCGGTGCATATTTATGTAGATTTTGGAAAAAATAGATTTAAGATCCTTGCATATAAATCATATAAACATGGTTTGATTTAAAAATTTAAATTAAATAAAAAAAAATTTAACTTAAAAAATAAAGATTTTTTTTCATTTCCTCAGAAAAAATATTATTTTTATGTTTTTTTAGCACAAGTCAGGGAAAACATTAAAAAAAAATATTTTCTTAGTGCCCCTAAAAAAGCTAAGATGCTTCTTAAACTCTGTTCTTTTTCATTACGATTTTTAGGAATGCAATCTTAGGAAGAGCAATTTGGGATGTAAGCCCGGTAAATAGCTCACACAAATTCACTTACTCACTATTTTAGTGCACAGGCACTCTGTTTCTAGTAGCCCGAAAAAGAAACGATAGGATTATATTTTTTTGCTTCTTCGATTCGCTTATGAAATTAGCGAACATAAAAAGAATTCCAAAAATGACTGACGACCGCATTTCGATTTAATCTTAAATACAAGAACTATTATGTTACCCTTCGAACAACAAACAAAGTGCTTAGGTTCTTATACCCAACCACAAATGGTCAAAACTTAACTAAGCGCTTATTTTGTTATCTAAATTGTGAAGATTTCTTACTCGCCCGTCAACATAAAATTCCAATATTTTATTCAAGCTTCGCAAAAAAGGCACGCTCTATTTTCGTTGTTTATAAACTTTTATCTTTTCATTTTTCGAAACTAAATTCTATCATCAACTAAATGAGTTGAAGATGATTTTAGGTCTTGGACATCCTATTCGTTTCATTTTGAAAGGGAATTTCATTTTCGTGACTGAAAAAGTATTTTTGTTTTTTTTGCGATGCTTTTTCCATTCTCTTTTTTTCAATCCGAATTATTTAACTTTTAGTAATCTTTTTTTTTTTTGTTGATAGCAATGCACGTTTGACATAGACGGGAAAAACTGCCTTATTTTAAAATATCCTAAAAGTCCTGTTCAACTTTCACACAAAGAGACAATGTGTCAATGCGGTGTTAAGTTTTCAATGTCCCAGTAAAATTTTCTAATAGGCGTAGTCTACAGATACAATAAAAACCAAAAGTCACCTTTCTAAGGTGGAAGGTACATGAGTTATGATTTAATTATTATCTGTAATTACTTGCATGGCAGTGTAAGACGAGAAATACTTTACACACAAAATAAAAATTACCCCAAGAAAAGAAGTTAGAGCGTGTAACCCAAGTTAATTTTCTCTGCAGCGAGATGCAATATCTGTTGAAGAATTTCACATTCTTCACTCTAATTAAAATCAAAATAATCGAAAATATTTTTGTATTGTATTGCGTTGCAAAAATGTTTGCATCCTGCTCTCTACCGGATAAAGCGATGAGACGGTGAGCTCTCGATAATTCAAACCTCCGGAATTCGACTGACTTTGTAAATAGAAGCATTCTCAACACTTTAAAAAACATCCCCTGTAAAGGAAACCTATGCGATTTGTCCCTTTCGTTAGTTCGAATTTACTTTTGTGCAAAACAACATGAAAACCTCTCTAATTCGAAAACGATGGCTTTTTTGCCTCCATAATTTAAAGTCAAGTTAAGGTCAGCTGACTGAAGTAAAACAAGTTATTGCTCGATTTTGATCTTGAACAGTCCAAATGTTTTTGTTTTGGGTCATTTCACACAGGATCGGCCAACGCTGTGAATGACCGCCCTCCGATTTGCCTCAAAATTGTAGACGTAGAGTAACGAAGATTCAAAAGTTGGTAAAAGTCAAAAACCAATATTTCCTTTAAATTTCAAAAAATCACAACTTTGATTCTGCTTGTAAGAATTTTGTAAATTATGTCTTATTGAATCCAGAAAAACTTGAACATTTCAGTAACATACACAATTTGTCTTTGCAAGGATGAAGGATAGTTCAAAATGTCCTTTTTGACACGTATCCCTGAATATCTCAAAAAATGGTATTTTACTTTTCCTAATTTTTTTATATGTTGGAAAACAATATTTCACTGCAAATTTCTAGTTAGGATCTCGATGGGTTCGACCGAAATATATTTTTTAAGGAAAATGTAAATATTTTGATATACATTTCCGTATGGAAAAAAAGTCGAGCAGAGTACGATAACTTCGGCGTCAAAAATTGACGATGAGCTGATTTGTAGATGGGTCGAAAGCAAGCATTTTTTACCCGTTTACGAGGTAGGGGCAATTTTAAAAAAAGAATTAATTGACATGAAAAACAAATATCAAAAAACAACTACCAGTTGAAAGCCAGAAACCTGTTCTGTAACAGTACATTTAAGAAAAACTACTCATGTCCATAATTCTTGAAAAATTCGCGTACAAACTAAATTTTTTTATAAAATTCATTCGGATATCGTGTACATCCCACCCGGGAAAAGATTATTGCAATTATTTTCTAAGCTCAGTTATAAATGGCTAAATCTGTGAAATACTTACATAGAAAGGACAACCTCAAACGTACAATATTTGCTAGTCCACATCAGTTTAGTTCCCGATCATCCCTCTACAACGCGACAGCCGTATACAAACACAGACAGGAGGATTGCAGATTCTTTGTTTGTTCGGTTTTATTACGCATTTTCTGTACTATCAAACGTTTTCATGAAAAATTAAAAAAAATATGGTTTAGTTATCAGGATGCAAACGAAGTGATCATTTAGCGTTTTATTCTTTTCGACCCTGGATGACTTCCAATGCAGACAAGTACACATATTAGCTAAGTAAACACGTCGATAAACATCGATAAAATTATTATTGCTGTGACTGTTGGCTGTAACTCTTTCAAGGATATTCGTTTTATCTGTCTGTTGTTGTTTCAAAAGCAAAAACAACCACCTAAATTCCCATCGAATAACAAATTTGAAGGACTTTAATAAACATTTCATTTGCGTTGCGTTGCGTTCGTATCTCTCCTCATTTCATAATGACAATTAACCAAAGATAGAGAGTATGGCCAATAATAAAATCAGCAATTTCAAAGTAAACATATTCAACACCGTAAAAGTGGTTGTTTGGTATGTCGTACTATCGGAGGGGAAGTACGTATGTCGTCCCGTACCAATTGTGGGTGATATCAATTTTTTTCGCTATCTCGTGTTCGATTCGCGCTTGGACAAGTGTGATCTAATTTTTTTAATCACATGATTTATTTAGTTAAAACTTAATTAACTTTAATTAACTTTATCTCTGATCGCTGTTTTATCGCAAGTCAAGGCGGCTTCTTTGGTAAGGTAATATGAAAAACAGAAATGCCTGAGACTGTACTTGCTGATTGGTTTCAAGTGAAATTGAAGGATTTAGACTTTGAACCGAAAGAAAAAAAATCTGCTACCAAGATCACGACTTTTGCTTCGAGGATACGATCCAATGTGTGAAGATCACACAACAACTTTAACTGAAACCTGCCTTAAGCAACCCTTAACCTTAAGTCGAGAAAGCTTAGGCGACATCGATCTCAGAGATAGTTCCCCACGCAGCAAATCAAACTCTAAAGTAAGTCAAGTACTTCAACGCAACGAGTACGCAGCCATTTAAACCAAACAAAACCAATTCAGATCATCACGGGCATAGCTCACTTGAACCACTTCGAAAAGTGTGTGCACAATTCGCACCTTTCACTCCCCCACGTTCGATTACAATCGCTCAACTGGCGCCACTCTTGGGAGCCCCATTCATGCAACAAACTCTCTTCATCACGATCTCAGGCACCACAATGAAGTTCTATTTGCCAATGAATGACTCCAGTGGTTATCAAGACGACGCACTCGTCCTCCCACCACCCACTACCCAGTCTCGAATTGTTCAACAAGCACCGCCATCGGAAAGAGGGCCCAAGGAAGTAGATAAATATCGAGCAGTAAGACGCGTCGATTTAATTAAAAGCAAAATTACATCTATTCCCGCGGCTCACTGACGCCAGTCAATCGTAACCGTCAACCGTCAACCGATTGTCAAGCCCCTCGCACTGCGATGGACCCTGGACGCTAGAGACGCCAAAGCGGAGCAATGCGTGCGTGTATCTATCCATCTAATCATCGTCGATGACGAGCTGCTGATAGAAACCCACCCCAACGCTGTCCGCAACAATATTTGCGGCAACTTGAAAGCCCGTTTTGTGTGCGTCCTCAAATCAGCGCCTCGCGTTTTTATCGCCTGCCCACAACACCCGCTGCCGATGTCGTGGTCTCCTCCAGCACGGGTTCCTACACTGGAACATTCCGATAAAGAATGCGTCGTCGTCGTGGTCGTTGTCGAAAGGAAACATAAAACTAATAACCTTGTGTCAATATGATCAGCGCCGCGAACAGCAAACGCCACTGTTTAATTAGCCAGGTGAGGTGAGCGGTATGGACTTTCCGTGATTCATGGCGATAATATCCTTTTGTAGGTGTAGCAGCGATTCTGTGGACTCGACACTCTTTGATTAGTGGATTTTACGTAAATTTTTGTTTTTTGGTAATTTAATTTGGTTTATCTGTGGTTTTTGAGGTTTTTCGCTTTGTCGCTTTGTCGCACAACGCGCAAAGTACACTTCGGCGTAGTTCACAGGCGCTGGCACGGATATCGAACGTCTTATCGAGGGTGATCTCGTGGACGAGTACTTTCCACCGGTTGTGCATTAATATTACTTTTTTTTTTGGTTAATCTGGGAAAAAAATTAATTGGATATCGTTGTTTATTGAAATTTTAAAGTTTTGCAAGATATAGCGTTGGGTCACGTGGGAAATACGTAAGGGGAAATGGAATGCGTTGGATATTTAATCCGTTCAGGGTAAGATAATCAACTTGTTGTCACGTAATTGGGGAACGGGTAAAACTAATCGGTGGAAAGTTGGTGCTTGTTACTAGCCCTCCTTGGCTTCGTGACCTCAATCCGTGGGTGTGGGAATCGAGATCTGTGAAAATGATAGTTGCGCCTGACGTGGTTCGAATTTGTCCATTTTGTTGCACTTCAATTTGCGACATCATTGACAAAGACTTGTAAAAGAAAAACATATTTTTGTATTAGTGAAACTTACTAAACTGCATTTGATCCTTTGCTAGATTTTTATGAGGTATCGGTGATACTCGGTGCTCGAAGGTTATGGAGGTAACTTGATCCTTGACGACGTTTAGCGCTGCTGTGGACGTAATTCTCAGTACAGGGAAATAAGTCCTCATGAACTAGATCCAGCGAAATATTTAGTTCCGTCTAAATAGGAACTAAATCCGCTTTTGTACAGTGTAGTTAGTTCACGGTTTGCAAGAAAAAGATGTCCATTTCCTTATTTATTGCCAAATGCATTAAGAAGCATGTGTGGGCGCTGTTGGGTCGATCGGTTAGTGCGTCGGACTGTTGAGCGAGAGTATCCGGGTTTGAAAAAAAATCACCACAAACATTTCTCACGGCCCCACCTCCAGCGAACGACTGACAATCCTCCTCGAGTACTTCTGTCATGAAAAGCTTTCGCATTTCGCCGTTCGGAACCGGCATTCTTCACTTCACTAAAACAAAACATCTGTCGTTTTTTAAGTAACTTTTTGTTATTTCTGAGGCAAAGCCATTATATTTTCTTCCTGCATTTCTGACTGAAAACCTAACCTGAGTACGTTTGTAGGCCTCGAATTCAAAACTACACCATCAAGCTTCCAAGTTAGAAACAAATAATAATTTGACGGTGCAAGGTCCGTGCTATATTCCCAACCAAGCTCTCTTAGCTTCTGGCGGATCAACAAAGATGTGTGTGGTCTATCGTTGTGATTGTGGAACACAACACATTTTCTGTGGACAAATTATGGACGTTTTAATTGAATTGCTTCCTTAAATCTCGTTATTATTATTACTATCCCTTATGTAATTATTATGTAAATAAAAAATAAATAAATTACAGGGTAATATAAAGATTATAGAGCCTAGCTGCGGGGGCTTTTGGCTCTAAATCTCGTTAATTGTAACCAGTAGTGAACAGAATCAATCGTTTGACGAGGTTGTAGAAGCTCATAAAGAACAATGTCCTTCCAATCCCAGCAGACATACAGCATTACCTTTCTTGGTGTCAATTCTGGTTTGCCACTGTTTACAAAACTTCAGCCTTCTGCATCCGTTTTTCCTTTCGTTTTTCAATGTTTTTCGCAAACTTTTGTCGTACGTGATCCAGTTTTCATCGCCCGTAATTATTCGTTTAAGAAAGACTTCAATTTCCTTAGGTTTAGCAGTGAATCGCAAGTGGAAAATTGTTCATCAAATTTTCCACTGTGAATCTCATCGACTACGACCAGAGCGAAATTATGATGTGAAAATCAAGTAAACCACTTCTGTTTCAAAGCTGTTTTTCTACTTACACAATAGTGTCTATAGACTTCAAACATTTTTTCAGCAGTTTGTAACGCTTTTTTACCTTTTCTATAATACAAAAACAAAAGTATGACGATAACGTTCCGAATTTTCACTCATTTTTAAACGTAAATAACTTTTCACTGAAAAATAAGATTTCAATAGTACCTTATACCTTACCTTACCTAATAAAATGAAAGTCAAGATTTCACCTTTCTCACAAGCAATATTACCAGAAATATTACATTTCAGAGTCATCTTCCGACGAATTGTTACCAAGCTTTTAGGAACACCAAATATAAAATCGTTTGTGTAACGTTTGTTTATGCGGAAAATTCTTCCACGTGGTCTTAATTACTTTGTCATTCGTGATTTAAAAATGTTGCTAAGGCGTAACACAAAAAACGACTTAAAGAAGAATACGTAGAGTTCTTTGGTAGTGACTTAAAAAAAATAAGTAAATAATTTTTCGTTTCTTAGCTTGCAAGAAAGACATTGGTCATATTTCAAAGTTTTTTCAAATATTTTTTACAGTTCTTAAAATATTATCAAAGCCGCGAAGAAACAAACCGCCAATTGATGTCACGAGCTTGTCAAAATTTATTTTAGCTTGACAGAAATTTATTTTTTTACAAGAAAACTAATTTTGAGGAAGGCTCTTTTTTTTAAATTTTGTTATTTACTTTTTATTATTAGGAACTTGGAAGTTATCTGATAACGACAACTATGGGAGCCTAACTGCGATGACTATAACGTCAAAATTTATTTTAGAGTTGTTTATTGACTTAAAAAATTACTCATGATTATATTGAATCTCCGCTATAAAAATGGAAGCCTAACTGCTGCAATATTTCTACCGAAAAAACTCTGGATGAGGACAATATTTGTCTACTATTTTCAAATCAAAGTACAAACGCGCAAATGACCACACCTATTCCAGATTTTAAATACAAGGAGTTCTTTCTAACATTTTGTTAAGGCTTGTGATGAAAATGCTGCTATAAGTTTATGTAATATTTTAATAGTAAAAACTTCAGTCATAGGAATATGTGATTTTGACAGAGTTGACAGATTTAATTTTTTTTCCTCAGGTGTAAGTTGACATTATAAGAAATTAACACACAACACGTTCGTCGTTGATATTTCTATTACTTTTTAGTAAGTAGCTGTTAGAAAGATACAAAGAGAAACAGATGAATCAAACGTTCAATGTAGAAATGTAAAAATTTCAAATCTTTGATTGACAAATTTTAAAATGTTATCGTGCAAAACTTCTAACTTACTCTTTTACTGCATTACTATTGTACGTAAAGAATCTCCGTACAGAATCACGGACGCTTTTTCTTATAGACGCTTTTTTAGACATCAAATTCTTTTTGCTTTTTGCTGAATCATTTTTCTTTTCTTTTAGATGGACTCATTAAAAATCGTCTATTGTGGAACATGTCGCAAAAATACTTTCACAGGTAAAGATACTATATCACTTCGACCGAAAAAAAATCGACTATATTCCAGATTATTGTTTAATTCGATATTCCTTAATGCTGTCATAGTTTTAGGAAGCTTTCCACATTAGAAGCCAAACTATGCGATTAAAAAGAAATATTTTTAGATACTAATCCTATTCCAACAACTAAAGAAATGATACGATATTTTAATAGAGCGTAGACAAGAATTAGGCTGTTAAAAAAACACCATATAATAGTTCTTAAATTAATTAATAGTTCTTAAATTTTGGGCCGTTCTTTTGTTCAAGTTTGTGATTTCCAATTATTCTTGTTCTGATTTTAAAATTCTATTTTTGTTAAAAAATATTAGGTGCTCAACTTTACTTCCGCCGTTTTGCGATAGATAGCTATAGCGGTAAGTGGTAGTCGAAATAAATAGATCGTAGATGTCATACAATAAACTTAGGTACTTGTAAATATAACGCCATCGAAATATTAGTCGATTTGTGTCTGCATCATAAAGTTATTTTCGATTAAACATGTCAGCTTACGAGCCAAATTCTCGTCATTTGCGGGAGGTTTAAATTTTCTGCTTTAAAATGAAGAAATCTGCGGCTAAGACTCGAATGCTCTTAAATACCTATGGTGAGGCCGCTATTAGTGAAAGAACGTCCGGAGGGTGGTTTCAACGCTTCAAGAACGGTGATTTTGACGTCGAAGACCGGCATAGCGGTGGAAGAGAGAAGGTTTTCGACGATGCAGAATTGGAGGCATTACTTGTTCGAGACTCGTGTCAAACCCAAAACGAATCATAAAAGTATCACCAGCTTATTACAATAAAGCCTCGAATTTCAGAAAAAAAAAACACCGGAAGCAAAGTTATATAATATAAAATCCTTTGCGTACTCCACGAGGACTTTAACAATATTTTTACCTAAAATTTTAAAGTCAGTTGATACTTTGCGAGAAAATGCGGTGACTGCAAATGCAATTGTTGCACTTTGCAGGTCTTTGATTGCGAACATCCAAATTGAATTTGTTGAGATTAGTGATAAACACTTTGTCATCCAAACGGTAGGCGTTTTCTCATCTCTTTCAAACGCAAATGTATGTCCTGCATCATCCACGCTTATTAATCAATCAATCAAAACCGAAGCATTCAACATCCCTCATTCTCAATTGCCGTTGAAAGCGCGTGGTCTACGGTAACTTTCCCCCTCTTCCCGTGCGTGAGTTTTCAACTCCAAATTAAACTCAATAATGTCAAATAAATAACTCTGCAAGCAGCAACCAGAGAAGAGCTAAATATGCCATACGGCCGACAGACCATCGACCGCCCGAACTGGGATCAAATCCATTCCTCAGAAGTAGAATGTGTGCTCGGCACATGCCAACCGCCGCTTCACACCCGGATGTCATATGGGCCACTCGGAGACAATTTTGTTAATTAATCGAGACACTCGGGAACGGGTGCCCTGCATTTCAATGCACCGCTCATCTATGGCGGTGGTCCCGTCGCCACGAAAGGCCGCGGGCCGGGTGCGACACCAGAACATCTCTGTCCTTTTTATTAATTACTGCGCTCCGCCGCGAAAGACTCAGCAGTAGCATGGTGAATTATTTATGAGCTATCCCTGGCCAAGATATGCAAAGCACAAAGTTACCCAAGTTACCGATGCATTTCGATTCGTCGTACTCGTACATTAATTAATCGCCATAAGATTCTACTGAGCGTGCTCTAATATCCACATGCGCGAAGGCGGGATGTCCGTAGATGTCCACTTGTGCCCAATGAACCGGAAGGCGAGCAGCTCACATCCGACAATGGGCTGCATTTCAATGCGTCCTCTGTCCAAGTCTCACAGTCTCTTTATTAGTTTCACGTAAGAAGCCGAGAATTTTATATACTCGCTCCTTTTCTGCTATGTACGATCGTCTAAAAGGTGATCGACCGTAACCGATCGTGCGAGATGTGAAACCTTACTCCCGAATTAAACGATTGAATAACAGGCCAACAAAAACAAAAAACCGAAAATGCTGAGAAACAATTTTTTGGGAATTAGACGCGGCATCTGCCTAGAGTGTTGACCCAAGCACGCGCGTTCTAAAATGTCCTACTCGAGGAGATTGAAGTATCAAATGTTACATTTTTTGGGTGTCGTCTTTTTTTTGGCTTAATGAGCACGCGATCGGTACCCAAAATTTTGTGATTTTAAAATTGGTTGGCGGAGAACATTGTTCATAACAGGTCGACCAATGAAGTGGGCGTCTCTTATCACGCCGCCGAACAAACAGACTTCGTGGTGAATTCATTCGCCAAATTGGCTAGCCGTTGAGAATAATTGGAAAAAGCAAACTATCGATTAATTAATTTTACTTTTACACAAGAGTTGGTGTGTATTGTTAATGTAACTAAACGAAGAGGACTGCATCATCAATTTTGTAAGTTTGTTAGATAGTTCTAAGTTAGTTAAGCTAGTTTTAAGCATGTTTATCTAGCCTGTAAGAAGTTAAATGAATCCAAATAAAAATGCATTAAAAAGGAAACGAACGAACCAATTTTGACCGCCATTTTTTTTTATCGAAGAAAAAAAAAACAAAAACCCGTCGTGATCTGGATAAATGGAAGATTTGTTTATTGTATGATCTTGGAATTTCAAGATCAAATAAAAATACATTAATCTATTTTAAGTTTAATATTTGAGTTGAATGTACCAACTCCGCAAACGAACGTATTGTTACGCTTTTCTGCTGATTGATGAATGGGTCCGCCTCTTTTTCGTTTGGAATTTACAATCACATACCATTTCTTCGTAGAATGCTTAAGTGGAAAGGATTGTTAAATTTTCGAATTTCTACAATATGACTTTTATTTCTTCAATATGGACTTATACGAACTTGGAGTCACCGATTTTGATCAAATTTAGCACAGTGACAGCTCCCCTAAGGGATGTTAATTTCCCAAAGTGAGAGAAGGCAACATTCCCCCTTTTCCGAGAAAAACACACCCAAAGTTTTCCCAATCGCTTCATATACTAAAAAAGAAACGTCAAAATTGGTGACCCCAAGTTCGTGCACTCTCCTTGATAGAAAAATTAAAAAGATGATTTGATGATGTGATGATTTTATTTTGGACTCTTTTTTATGCCACAAAATTACACAATTGACAGACAATTCAGAACAGATGCAAAACGATTCAATTATTACACAGAAAACATGTTAATTTTTTTCATGGAGCAATACGCAATACCAAATTTGATCATAGATTTCAAGAATTTATTTTTGAATACTTTAAGAGTTTTAAGTGTTCGTAAAATAAGTCTGCATCGTAAAACTAGAAATTTTAGCCTAGTTTTCCTCTTTTCAAGTTAACAGAGGTTTTGTTTTTATTTAGAGAGATTCAGTTTTAGATCAGAAAAAATGCAAGTGGTTTAGAAAACTTATAACTCTAATAACATAGACTTTAGTTGACCAAAAATATGAAAAATTGAAACAAACGATGAGCGAATACTAGAAAACGGGTGAAGGCCACAAGAATTTCGTAATTTTTGTGAAAGTAATGACTATAAAGAATGACAGGCTACAGATTTTGTCAGTAGTGTTGTTTAATATTTTTGAGTTATTAATTAAAACGAATTGTCGCTGGCAACAAAAAGGAAAGATTTATTGGAAGTTACTCAATTCATTTTATTCACTCACATCATTGACAGGTCGTATATAACAAATTACAGCGATATTCGCATTATAAAATAGAAATTCATAATAACAAATATTCTTGAACTTTTGTGTAATGTGTCATATCCTGCTCTTGCCATTTCAAATCGGTTTATTTCCAGTAGATTCTCCAACAATCCTTAATATCTACCCAAAAAGAATGTTGTAATAATGATAAATGTGTCATAAAAATGATGTGAGATTTGAAAAATTGTGAATGTGAGATTGAGATCTCGAACTGAAACAAAATAGAATGTATTTATCCCATGTACCTTACGTGTTTTTATTTTATTTTATTTTGTGTGAAGTAATTTACAAATTCATCTTCCATCTTCCATCATCAATCAAAAACGTTGATTATTGTTGAGCTGTTGATTTGTGTCGTTGCTGTAAGTAAAAAATCAAAAAATAACTAAACTAAGATCTGCTAAGGATGCTGTAAAGTATAATGCTGTTCCTTTTACTGAGTACTTTATAAGAGGGGTAGTTAATTCATTAACTCTTTGATGCCTGGTATTGTTTTGGTACAACATGAATTTTATCTGCCAATAGGTTAAAAATGTTACCGCAATTGTAGTAAAAGTGTCTTAAACCTTTTGCGTGGTTGCGTGATCTACGCATGTTGATGAGTTTTTAATATTCAAATCAGGGTTAGGTTATAAAGGAAAACATTATTTCTCATATTCTATTAAATTGTTAAATTAAACATTCTTAGTTAATTATGTTTTAGGTGGTAATTCTTAGATCCAGTGCATTGGTTCACGGCATGTAAGAATGGTTCTTTTCTTCAAAATGAGTTGAGCCGTTCAGAGCGCACATCGATTAACTCCATAAAACGAAAATTTGAGAAAAACAATGAAATAATAATTTTCATTCGCCTCAGAAATACACTACGTTTTATTCGAATAGTTGTCGTTTAATGGTGTATTTTCATTTCATTTCTTTATTTTATTGGGATGTGCATTAAAAAAGAGTATCTTCTTATTGTATTTAAAAATTTTAGTAAAAATATTTTGCTGCTATTTTTTTTTCAAAAGGCAAGCTGTAGAATTCAAATACACTTTATTTTTTTTTTTTCCTAAATATTTCGTACAAAACTAGAGAATAAAAGTATTCGTCGTCAAACCATTAAAATATGTTTTTCTTTTTGAATAAGAAGGTTTCCTTTTTCGTTCACCAAACTTATATGCAATACTTACAAATTCGGGTACACTGACGTAAACCCGGTTTTCACTATTTACCTTAGATCGCAAATAGTAGTTATAAAGAAAATCACACTATTTTTTTTAAATAAAATGCATAAATTTAATGTTTTTAAATTTTATTTAATGCCTTTGCAAATGAAATGACTACCTTTCTTCATTATTGTTGGTGGAAGGCTAATAAATTGTTGTATGGATAATTACAGTCGACTTCCTCTAAGTTGAATTTCCTTCTAACTCTAATTTTTTTGCCATATTTTGCCATTCCCCTTCCCAATTTTCCATACAAAAACCATCCTCTAAGTCGAACTCACTTTCGAAATTCGATTTAGACTGATTCGACTGTATATGAGTGCATAAGGTTTATGGGTTTGTAGTCCCATTTGTCTTTCAATTCTTAAAAATTGGTAGAATTTGTTGAATAGGTTAATATAGGATTTTCTTTAAGCTTGTTTACCACCCGATTTTTAATATTTATTATTTTGCACACATTTATTTGATAGCATAGATTAAAATATTGTTTCTACTAAATTAATAAAAAAAATCTAATATTCTACTCGTCCAATCAAAAGTTTTAAAACGTTTATTGCCATTATATTTATTTTGAATCCTTTTTAGCATTAAAAGTTTAACTTGCTTTAGTTTCGCTATGCGTTTAACTCCGACTGTTTTGCTTACTACGAACGTGTAAAATTTGTAAAACATTTAACGAAATGCACTTTAACAAAATGAACATTTTGCATTTAACAAAACTAGTCTCATTCCAGGAAATGCTGTTTAGATTCAGATTCGGTATTATACAGAAAATTTAAAAAACAAAATAATTAAATAAAGAGACAATTTGGGAAATGTTTTAGATAAGGAAATTAGTCGGTTAAACGGTTTATTTGAACTTCATCCGTATACACGAAAACTAAAGTCAAGTGATTACAAAACTGTATGTCTCATTTTAAAGAATATTTGGAAAAAAAGACTACTTACGGGATAAAAAATAATACCCTTAATTTCAAAATGAAAACTCAGAAAGACAGCTCTTTCAATGTTAATATTGCCGTTTCATGTTACCAAAAATATCCCCAGAGTGATTCTTAATTTTTACTGGCTAAAAAAATAAAAACAAATGGTACAATATGCTTTTCTAAGTTAGATCAATTTTTAAATTGCTAAATTTGTAGAAATTTTTTTTAAACCCAAAATCCATCCAAATAAAAAAATTGAGCTCATTAGTTTTTTTTTCCGGAATTGCATCACAAATTTGATTCGTTTTAATTGCTTTCGGTCTGACATAAAAAGGACAGAATTTATTTATTAAATTCGTCTTATTGCCACTAAATTACACCTGCACTGCACTATAGATTTGTGTTGACGTTGCTGAAAAATGTGAATAAAGATTGTTCAATTCTGTGCAAATCCTCTCTGTGTTGATTTGGTAATCATTAACAAAATTGCAACCAAAACAATAAAAACTCTAGTTATACAATATTATACAAGCAAAAACTTTAGTATACACTATTTTGAAGAGTTAATAAGCAAATTTTCATCATGCTCCAATTACTTCACTGTTTGGATTATAAGCAAATCACACTTACATATTTATTTAAAAATAACCGACATTAATCGATCGCTACTTAAACTCTTCTAAGACAAGTGACTAGCTGTCCCTTTATTTAATCAAATGCAAAAATTAATCAATTGAAAGTCGACAAAATTTTTAAAGCAAAAAAAGATTAAATTCAATGTTATTGACTTTTCCTTCTTCGACAGCGTATTTAACTAGCTAACAAATTTTGATAAAAACGAGTGGTGGCCAAAGAAACTTGAGTGGATAGTAATTAATTGCGTTCAGTTGAAGAATTAAAGAAAGAACACATTTGTTAATAGCTTTGGCAAATTAAGAGACATTATTAATCAGAAAATTAGTTTTATTGTTGACTTTCACCATGACTTTGCACTAGAAATATTTGCAAGCCTTTTTTTGACTGCGGACAGTAATGTGTCCAACGAAAAACAAAATCATTTTATTTTGCTAAATTTTTTATACAACAAAACATTTCTGTTTAAAAATGTAATCCCAATTATTTCAACTCTGCACTTTCTAGCTCATCACCAATAAAATAAAAAAAATAATAATAATAAAATAAACAATGTATGCAACCAAAATTCAAAAGATTTCACGCGAGATGTCCTACTCTTTATCACTTAAAAAATATATTTTTAAAAATGTATCTGCACAATCTAACTACTCTGCCCAAAGACAACTAACTTAAGAACAACCTCTTGAGGTGCAACCAATAAAGTTTTCCATCTTTCAAGCGCAACATGAACAACAGCCATTGTGACGGGACAACGAATCGAAACGAATTGAAAAGCAGAATGAAAATCAACCAACGAAACAGCCCCCAGAATGTGAGCACAAGAGGAAAACGCCGATAAATAAGCCGAGCCACTCGCTGTGCATGTGTGGGTTTGAGGGGAAGTCCAACATAGAGTTGGACTCTTCTCACTTTCAGGCCGATAGGGAGAGGGGAAATTTGTATTGTTTGCTTTGCGATCACTTGGGGCGGAACCATTATTTCCTCTTCACCGAATATAGGGAAATAATAATTGCCCACTGGAGGGACTTTTTTTTCTCGTTTGCCGAGGCAAAACAAAATTAAAAAGCTGAGCTTTGGTGGAGGGGCGTGATTAGGGCGCATGCCACCATTATGCCCATCGGTGATTTTGCCCTCTACTCTGTTCGTTAGTTGGTTGAGGCTGTGTGTGTTGGCAGTGTAGGGAGCTTTCTTGGAAGAGGGCAACCCTATGGCTTATTTACTGGAAAATCAAATGCATTGGAGCCGCTTCGAGGTGGTGCGTAGTGCACTCGTTTGCCGCTTGAGTGCACCACTGGTGCTTGAATTGAAACTTTCCCGCCAATTGTTGCTATTTTCTTTTGTCTGTAGTACACACATGATTTTCGTTGAGTACACGGCATAGCCGTTTGTTTACGGGCGGCGTTGTCGTTGACAGAAAGAAGCGAGAGCTTATGATACTTTCTCCTAGCACTCCACAGACCTATGGATGTGTAAAATCCCTTTGTCATGATTTTGGACTCACTCCGAATCGATCAATTAATGAGGAAAAAAATATCTACTAACCGTCATCGTTGTTAAACTTGTCTCAACTCAATGGAATTCATTTTTCTTTTTTTTTTTCTTTTTTTACTTCGTGTTTTCTGTGTCCAATGCGAAACAAAACCACGAAATGTAAATGAGCCAATGCAAATAACACAAAAAACAAACAACAAACACGAATAAATAGAACGAAAATTAGGCAATTAATCAACCAGTAGTCACCCGGTGTGGCAGCAGCTACCCTATTTTTCTTTTTAGGACAATTTCAACTTAATGTCGAAATAAGGACGTATGCTTACACACAACATCAACCTGCCATTCATACAACAACAGGCCACACAAAAAGACACAAAAACCGAACAGAAGGAGAGACAGAGAGAAGTGGAAAATTTGTCACACACGGAAATAGTTAATAAATTAGCAAATGGTCAAGTGACCATAAAATTGTGACTGGACAATGTGGACATCAATTTTGGTTACTGTCATTTTTTTTGTTGTCCCGTCGTTGTAGGAGAGACCACGTTTTACATGCATACACACCATCTGACCTACAATGTGAATGTCACATTTGTCAGATATGTTTTGTTTTTAACTGACAGTGAGGTAATTTGTCTAGATGGGGATGGTAGGTAGACTGTCTCGGATAATTAATAAAAAAAAATAAACGAAGAATGCTACAGATACGGCTGTCGTGGTCTGTTTAAGATTGAGCGTGTTTTCACTTTTGTTTTCTAGGGGAATTTCTGTGAGTCACTCGGTTTACAGGTTATTTTAAGACTTTCGTTGACCTTCGAACAAATTTAAACCAGAAGTCATATTCTGCTTCAATCTCCTAACAGAAAGGTGATTTCTTGTCGCAAAAGAGTCACTCCCCTTCTCCGATTCCATTCAAATTATTTATTAAAGTGTCCTCAATCATTCTCTAATGCATATCCTCGAGACATTGTCCCATACACGGTGCTGCTAATTGAATTTTAAAATCCCCTCTAAAGTACCATAAAACATGCTAAGCCCCCTAGTAACATGTCTCCCGTCTACTCTTCCGCTCTTTAGAAATCACTCGTTTGCCTGGGAACAAGGCGGACTTCATTTACATGCGGAATCGTGCTTAATCAATAATTACCTCTAATCCATCAAGTATAAAATGTCAAATGCATTCGCGGTTTAAAAAAAAAAAAAAGAGGCGAGAGCGAAAAAAAAAAACTCGAATGTCATGTACAGAGAGACCATCAGTCGGTTCCGCTTTCCGCACTTTACAGGACTGTAAAACAGAAGTGGAAACAAAAAAAGACGCATCAACCCAACATCTGCATGTTTGTAGAACAACCACTTTGACATTCAACCCTTATCTGGGGATGCGTGCATGCAAAAAAGCCTTTCACAGACAACGGTCTATGCAAATTCCAAAATAAGGGGTTCGGAAATGAAAATAACTATATTTGGTATTTGCAAAAGGATCATCCGTCAAAGCGGAGATTTTTTCTTATTTTCAACAAAAGAAAAAAAAAAAAAAACACAACTGACAAAAAAGGGCGGGCCATCGGCTAGGCTTGGCATGTCAATTAGCTATGATTGATGAATAATCGTCTCGTTGTCAACTCTTTTTGGCTGTGTTCACCGGTGAAGGAGAGGAGCGCAAAAAATAAAACGACATGTCAGCAACTGAAAGGATAACATTTGGTATGAAGCAGGAATTTAATAGAAATCTTATTATTAAACACGCGCCAAGAGGGAGCATCTCGTGTCCATTTACTGAAGAGTGTGTGCTAGAATTTTGCATTTCTACGTTACTTAGACACTGAAGTTGGAGACTTGTGGACAATCTGTTTCATTGTGTCAATTGTGGTTCTCGTTTCATTTTACCAATCCTTTGCAATAATACACAAAAATATCCGGGATACTTTTCAATGGTGTAATCCTTTATTTCCATTGACTCAATTTACAAAGATGGGGTCCAGAATCTATTTGACTTTAATAAGACTGTTTCCGAGTGAACAGCGTTAAAAAGACGAGGTCAAGATGTGCTTTTAGTGGGTGAAAGTTCCACACGTTTCTCGTGCTTATTTAAAAATCATTGCCTAAAGAAAAAATAATCAAAACTAGGAGCTGTTAAACTACGCATATCTTCTTGCTTTCAAAATGAATTGAACAAATGAAAATAAAATAAAATCCACCTTAGCTTTGGGTCGTTAATTAGAACCAGTAAAATATGACGCAGATCGAAACGACGCATCTGGATTGACCGAGTTCAATATACATACAGGCGACTCCCTCTAAATCGAACTCCCTTCAAGTCCTATTTCCCTCTAACTCGAGGGATGTTTTCGCCAAATTTTGGCATTCTCCTTCCTAACATTCCATACAAAAACCACCTTCTAAGTCGAACTAATTTTGATGTTCCATGAAAATTCAACATAGAGGGATTCGACTGCATTTTAATTCACCATTTGTAATTATGAAAACGAAGCAAACTAAAATAATACAAAGGCAGCTTCGAAACCACTATAATTTTTAAACGACGAAACTTCGAAACGACATAAATTGCAACAACGTAAAGCGAGGTTTTGAATTTATGTTTGAAAATAGGCAAGTAGAAAAAAATTAAATTTCCGCCAATGCAAGGCTTTAAAAGATATTTTTTTGTAGAAGGGAATGAAATAATTTTCAATTTTTACGATTTTCGTCTTCGTCCTTCGTTGCGTCTACTATGGCACTTTTTAAAGAAGTGGCAATAGCGTTGGCGATGGCGATTTCAAGGAAGAGTGAGTATTTCCGTGCGGCAAAATTAATTCCACAGTAGCTCCGAAATGCTTGCTGGTTGAGAGCCGCATCTTGTTTCCTTTCTTCGCCATATTTGAAAAGGTAAACTAAACCAGTGCTTTCCTCATTGAAAGCGGTTGCTGTCTGCCATATGCCGGCCAATATTGCTAATGCTATTGACACGGGGTCTACGTTGTTCTTATCCAAGGCAATGACAAAATATGGTTCAGTTAATCGCCTTGAAAAATTTGCTAATGTGGGCACTAAATTAGAGCAAGGATTCTTTGTTAGCAATAAATTTTAATGGCGGAACATTTTTATTAACCATTTCCAATTAAAAGTGTACTTGGAATGTCCGGTACCTTTATGACTGGCTGTATGTGGTTCTTCAGCATCAGCATCAACCGAACCAACGAATTAGATGTACCATTCAATTTTTAACAAATAAAAAGCTTTGTTGATGCAATATTTCTGTGCTTAAAACAGAAAAGATATTCGAACCGTAACTAAACCGCGTGTGAGTTTGGACAAAAAATCAAAATAAGGATTAAATTTTTTGATCTCCTTTTACTAAAGACCCACAAAAGTACGTAATAAAGGTTTTTGTCGGCCAAAAACGCGGAGTAAACGACCATTTCGGATAGTAAAAAGCAAAAAGTGTGTTTTCTTTACTTATTAGGTAAGATGATGTAATAACCGCGCGCGCAAATATTTTTTTTTGTTCCAAATATAAATAATATCTGTCTGGTTGACAACTAGTAATTTTTTTACACAGGAAAGTGGGGCTATAATTTAATTTGAGATGGTCCCCGTCGCCGCACTCTACGCACAGACTTAAATGTGGCTGCTGTCGGCTGTCGCCGAGACTGTAAGATTCAATCCACAAACATTGAATTATGAAACGATTTTGAGCGCAAAATTATCTCTTCTGACGAGGCCCATTTTCATCTCAGCGGGAAAGTCCGATGTTAAGCCAACAAGCACTTAACGCCAATATCATCGAAGCAATCCGTGAGCCCGAAGCAATCAGCAAGGTCTTGGAAAATTGGAGTGACAGAATGGGCTACTGCGAAGACAGCCGAGGAAGCCGCTTGAATCACGTTGTACTCCATAAATAATGGGAATATTTGCTGTTACTAATAATAATTTTCAAAAAGAAACTTGTATCTGGTCCACCCTGTTTTTCGATGTCTACACACTTTTCAAGCTACAGTCGAAGCCTTCTAAGTCGAATTTTCACGGGGTATCAAAATTAGTTCGAGTTAGAGGGATTTTTTTTTAAATTCGAGTTAGAGGTATTAGTATTTTTTTTTGTTTAAAAGCCTTTATTTTATTCAAAAGAGTATTGTATTGGACGGCGTAACAGCCCGTTGAGAGCCAGAGCCTAGCTTTTTCGCGCCTCCACTGTGTTATACGCGTTATAATTTTGACACATGTGAAGGGGACCTACAGTTTATTGCCGGTTCCAAACGGCGAATCGCGAAAGCTTTTCATGACAGAAGTACTCCAGGAAGGTTGTCAGTCGTTCGCTGGAGCTAGGGCCGTGAAAATTGTTTGTGGTGTTATTTCCCCGAGCTGGATTCGAACCCGGGTACTCTCGCTTAACAGTCCGACGCACTAACGATTAAGCCACGGCCGGCAAAAGAGTATACATGTAAGGAAAAAACACAGGAAATCACTTAAAAAAGCTTGTAATTTTGGATTGAGTCTTTAAAATTGGAAAATGAAGCCTTTTCAAAAAGGGTTTTATGTTCAAAAGGCAGTGTTGGACCTCATCCGGACTCTGTATGCATTCAGAAAATGAAGCTTGAAAACATTTCAGATACCTAACTGTTTTCATATTAAAAGAAAATTGTTTGAGGCCAACCAATAACACAATGAATAAGCAGCGCAGTTATTCATACAGAGCCGCACGGTTGTGTGTACAAATAACTTATAGCTCATTTGTGGCTGTGTGAAGACAACGATTATGTGGCCCTAGACGACAATTGTGTTCGCCCAACATTGTGCTTCGAGAGCCGTTGGCGAATAGTTTCGACTTTCTCATGTTCTTTGGGTTCGATGTTTGCCGTGTAGGTCCCCATGCAAATCCTTATTCTTGCTGGGAACATCCTCTTTCTTTCTTGCATAGGTAAACAATATAATGGCAACCTTTTTACACTAAAAAATCAACATGAAATGAAATGTGTTCGTCATTCAGTGCCAAATTGAGAGAAAGTCAGAGCATGCAATACAAGTTGCGTGAGGAAGTTTTTTGTTTATTTTTGTGCAAAAAAAAAAAGAATTTTCGGAATTGAAAATAGACTAAGGGTTGGAAAAATGTATTTGAGTTAGAGAACTTTTCGACTTAGAAGGCTTCGACTTAGAGGGCTTATATGTAACAAATGTCTTCTATGCAGCCACGATCAGCATGGGATCTTTTCTTGATCAGGATAAAGAACACCTCAAACTTCTAGGACTTTCTACTTCCATTAATAAAGAATAAATTGCGCCTGATGAAATTTGAAATGAAAAGCACCTGATTTGGATAAATCTTTGGTTTGGGTCAGAACAGTTCATATCTTACTTGGAAGTCACTTACCTGAAGGTGGATTTTATATTCAAATGTGGTATTCGATTTGGCAAAACGCTTAATTTTTTCGACTTCCAGGAGTCTGCATTGTGTAGTCTGGTTTTCGATTGAAAAAAAAATCAATACAAAGTTATATCTTTCTGTTAAGAAAGGCCTACAATTTTTGTCAAATCATCTATTCTGTGCATGTAGACACATGAAAAACTATCAGGCTGATGGATGGATATCAATTAAGAAGATTTGTTTGGTTTCACATTGACAATTTATGCATTCTAAATCATTAAAATCCAATCGAACATCAAATCAGTTTAATTCTTTTCCCATTCTAGAGTATGGTTGAGTAAAATAAGATTTTCCCACAGAATTGATTCAATTTCATCCAAGATTTAACGAAATCTTTTTCAAAACATTCTATAAAAAAAACCTTTTAATCGCAAAGGACATGAGACGCGTTGCTTGAAACAGGTTGCTACACTACGACCAGGACTAAGCCCCTATCCGTCCACACCTAATGCTCCCCTGCGGACGTGCACTTAAGGCAAAAGCCAAACTGCATAAATCAAGGACTAAACACTCTTGTTTCTCGATTATCCGTGCAGATATGCAGGTAGGTCTGTCCCAGGTTTGACACGAATACGCATGCTTGCGTCAACTTTAAGAAAAAAAAGGTTCCTCCGTTTGGCAATTAAAACAATAGGCCATTAGAAACACGGCGACGCAGTTTTCTTCATTCATAACTCTCTCTCTCTCTCGTCCCGAGATATGATACGGTATGGCGCCTCTGCACACAAATCCTGATATAAATCTGTTAACGACCACGTCGAGTACTTACAAACTCTCCTTTTTCTGTCGTCTATCTCCGTGCAACGACAAAGTATCACTTTTACATTCGACCAAACCAGATTGTCCGCCTGACCGAAAGGATCACGACATACAGCAGGGTCCTTGTGTCGCTGCAGAGATTAGATAGGGTCGTCCCTCTCCACAGTTGACGAGAGTCGAAGCCATCAGACAACATGACATATTAAAGGGAATTTATGTTTACTCTGGTCATCCGATATGAATATTTCAGGTATTTAGGTACAAGACACAACTGTGACAGGACACAGACCTATTAAGCAGCGAGTAACCGCAAGAGTAATTTCCCCTCGTCCGCGTACCTGCCTCGCAGACTTTTAATTGACCGATGAAAGAGTCCAGTCCAATTGGTGCGTTAGACGCCATCAATCGGGTCTTAATTAATTAATCCGGTGCAGTGCCTTCCATATCGTGATCTGATCGAAAAGATGTAACCGATGCAAAAAGGCGACCGGCGACAGACGTTATTGTTGTTGTCGCTTGGAGTGGTCCGCCGATAACGTCAGGCGATGCAGATGATGGGGATATTTATGGAGGGATCTATGGCCGGGGTAGGCTCCTTCTCACCTGGGTCCACTGGCAAATCGATCAAACGCCGATGCCGACTCAATTAATACCGCGCGTCATCGATACCGAGCGATCTGCGACGATTAAAGATTTATGCAGAGACCCTGGACTTTCATTCATGCATTTGCCAGGAGAGAAATCCGCTTTTCGGTGCTGCATTCAACGGAAGACGCAACCATAAATATTCCGCTGCGTTTCGTACGCTTCCCATAAATAGAACGCAACGCCAGTGTCTGCGGTGTCATATATTCGATCGCGTTGATCCTCGCGGTCTTATCGCATTGGTTTTTTCTTATTCGTTCCTTATCCAGGTTTCTTTTTTGTTTTTGGTCTCTTTGGGTTTACTTTTTTTTTGGGTTGGGTGCCACGAAGCGTAAGACGCCTTTCAAAATGAATCTGCCAAAAGGAACTTCAATAGGTAAGAAATTATTCGTCCAAAAGTCGGATGTGTGTTGTTCTTGTTTCGATCTCAGTTTTTTTTTTTTTTTTTGGTTTTTGTTTTTTGATTCTCTCCTCCTCATGAACGTTGTCTTCTCCTTCATTTTGGGGAATTTTATCAGAGATTTAGGTGAAGATATCGAGGTTGTCTTAATGGCCAAATCTTGTCGAGAATTAACAAAACGTAAAGCGACACATCCATTAGATGGCTTTTGGGTTTTATTATTGTTTTCGGCGCGGTGCGCAGGCACAGCCCTGAATTGTGTACGGTCCGGTGCTTTCTTTCTGTTGGCATCTGGGGTGACATGAGCAAGGATTTGTAGTCCGGCATTTGGATCGCGGTAATGGCCGCTGTGAAATTGTTGTAGCTGTTAAATTTAGTGTTGTCACATTAACGATTTACAGCAATAGAGACGACGATCCAGTCTATTTGTCGGCCGAAATCAAATGGGTTCTGTGTTCGAAGGCAAGTAGTGATCGGTTTGATGATCGTAAATAAAGATTAACGACGCTGTGAAGGATTATTTTAAAATGTACGCATTGTTTCAGGCTAAGCATGCCTTTAACAAATTGCATTGAAAACTCATTCGGGTTTTTTATTTTCTCATGATTTCATAGCGTTTCTTTTGTATTCAGATCTGAAACTTTCCTTAATCTTCTTCTTCTACAGTCCGAGGCGGATCTGGGGCTTCGTTAGTAAACTTCTTCAACCGGCACGAATTCCTTAATCATAATCTTCAATTAGTTTGTCCAGATAAAAAACGTTTGGTTATGTTATTTTTCTGTTTTTTGATAAAATCGATTTCTTCCCATTCAAACTTCAATCAAATCATTGAAATTTCATTTTTCTGAAACAAATAGATAGCCAGAGTATAAAGAAATCGATTTCTTGGATCAAACTCCCAAACATCAATCGAAAATCGGAACAAAAGCAATTTTATTTGGTTGATCGTACGTTGTGTGTAAAGTTTTGTTCTCAAAATTATGAACTGAATAACAAAACGATTGCTTCTTAAAATTGTTCTATTGGAAATAAAAAAACCTGAAATTTAAAATTCAGTTTTGCTATCTCATAGGACTATAGTGGGCCCTGTGGCTTGATGGTTAGTGCGTCGGACTGTCAACCTTCATCCGTTTCTCGGATCATTTTTGACTCAGGCGACTGTACCTTAATTTCTTTTGCTGCAACGAACCTAGTGATAGATTTTTTTTACCACAACTCCTAATTACATACAAAAACCAGTCCCTTTCAAAACTTTATGCCTCATAATTTAAAAGGCATTTGGAAAAAAAAACTGCTTTTCATTCAAAAAGTAACGACCGAGGGACGGCTGAAGGTTAAGCTAACGTACGCTGGTTTGAGTCTAGTCCGAGTAAGAACTAGATTTGGGGTCAAGTTGGAAAACCCCACCTTCAGCGTACGACTGACAATTCTCTTGGATCACTTCTATGCGTCGAAAATGTTTCGCACTAGCCGAACGGTGTAATCTGAAAACTACAGACATATGTAGTTCTCATTGCGATGGCAAACGTCCAAAAATCTAACGCTGTTGGGTTTCATTCAACGACTTTCATTTCGTTTACCAAAATCACCACCTTTTAGTGAAGAGTTTTTCGCTTAATTTGTTTTAGAGTTGATCGTGGTAGTTAGCTCGAAGAATATTGTTGCCATAAAGATATTTGGAGTTTTAGGAAGATTTAAATTGACTTCTATTTATGCAGCCCTATTCTGCTATTCAGGTGAATCGCGGTCCGATTCACCTTTCGGATCCGCATTCACTCCGCTTTCCTATTCTGCTTTCGTTATTTGATTTTAAATTAAAAATTCTGTACTAACAAATGTGAATCGTATTGAACTTTTCTCTCCACTTCTTTACACGAGAACAAGCGATTCATCATACGGGGAAATTCAAGGATATAAAACGTTAAAAAAGTTTTGGTGGTTGTGAGCAAAACTGTAAGTTGATGGGCTGTAATGGAGTAAATAAAACACGATGGTTATTTTACAAATTTTATTTATTTTGAATCGCTATACAGCATGATGAGATGATTTTGTTTCAAGCTGCCCGAAAGATTGTGCCAATTTTTCTTATTTACTTGCCATCTGAAATGTATCTCCTTTCATCGACCCATGAAATTTAGAATTTAGAATTATTTGAAAATAAATTTTCGAATGTGTCAAAATATAACGCACACAACACAGTGGAGGCGCGAAAAGATAGGCTCTGGCCCTTCGTGGGCTGTAACGCCGCTAATGATGAATTTTCGAATATTATGCTGCACATTTGTTTGTTCTTACACACATTTCCTGATTCATTACACAGAGAACCAAAGAAATAAACGATTTTGCAATTCAATTTAATATTCACTTCTCTTTTTTGGAAATATGGTCCTTATAAGTCCTTAAAATTAGAGTAAGGTGCTGCAGTAAAGCTCCTTGACCTGTCTAACATCACGGCATGTTAAAAAATTCTTTATATTTTGCGCTTTAATTTGACCCAAAACAATATCAATTTGAAAATGTAAGGCCGTTTTCCTTCGAAGAGATCAACGTGGTTATTAAAAATAGGGAAATTACATAAGGCTTACAAAAGAATGGCTATTGTATATTGCCCCCCAATGTCTTAAGCAACTTGTGATATCTCCCCAATCAGGCGTAAGTCTTATACAAAATCTGTCCATTTTTTGGATAGTAAAGTTAAGAAAATGCGGTTTTCAAACAAAAGGCTGCATTTTTGAGGAAGAACTTCGGATAAGAACTGAAATTGCTCGTAATCTTTTCGATTCGAAGCCGAAAACATTACAAAACTGTTATCAAAATTGCACACAAGACATTATTTGGAGTTGTAATTTACTTATTTCCATTGTATTTTGTTCACAGCCTAAGCATTTTTCTATTTGAAGACAGGAATCATCAAAAAATTGGATCTGCATGGGATGCAGCGTGTAAAAAACATTTTTTCTTTGCGCACTGTCTGTTTCGTCTAGAAGAAAAGTTCTCTTTTTGATAAAAATCTCTAAAATCCTGCCCAAATATATAAAATCTCAACATATTCTTTTGAATTTGTCTCTTAAAGCTAGTTTTATATGCACTCATTATTTTGTCTTCCAGGTAAGGAAGACCGAAGTTCAAGAACTTGATGCAGCAAATTGTAGACTAGGTCTATAAGCAATTTTTTAATCAGCCACTTTTTCGTTTTCGAAGAAGTTTTAGTGGGCTTTTACCTTTTACCATATTCCACATTTATAGGAGCCAGCTATGTAAAACCAGCTTCTCATTTTCCTCAGATGCTACCTATGAGCCTGTGCCTGAGTCTAAGGACTTTCATGCAAACACAACTAACAAGCTGCTATCAGCCTTTATTTCCTTCCACCCCTTGAGGCAGCATTTACGTTTTTTTTTGTATTATACCAGAGCAACCCGAATAATGTCCTTCTTTTCCGTTTCACAAAAGTTGTCATTTACTCATATCCTATTAAAGCTCCTGTGTTATATTGAATTCCTTGCCCCGTTGTAGTCCACAAAAAAAAAAATTTTCCTACGCCGTTTTCTATCGTTCTTCCTTTCACATTTTTTTCCTACGAACCCGTCTATATCGTAAAGTATCAACCACTTTCCAGTGATAAAAAATCCCATCGTCAAAAATATACGCTGTGAAGAAATACACATGTAAATTATTTTTTGATCACCTTCAATATCAAAGAGCACGAAACTAATAAAGCTCCAGATTTTTTTTTTCTGGAGATCCTTTTTTTTATATTTTCTTTTTCTTGTCTATATTCACGGTCTGGCAACGATAGATAAACTATGTACAAGTGAAATTCATGTCACACTTCTGCGTTAGTCCTTAATTCGTTAACATGAATATATTCACGAATGACATGGCTAACATAATGTCGCTCATATTAGGTTTCAACATTAGACCCAGGTATGCTCGTTCGTGTCACATTTAAGACTTGTTTTTTTTTTTTTTTTTTTTGAAAAAATAACAAAAAGGATTTAGTTTTGATCTTGAATATTCAAGCGAATTCATTGGTTTTACGTATTTTCCACTCTAACAAGTTTTCAAAAGGTAATTGTTTGGATAGGTTTAGCGTGCAGGGTGATCCAGAATATTGAAAATGAAAAATGGAAGCACGTAAAATTCTATAAAAACAGAATTAGAAGCAAAAGCTACTTAAAAATGTGGGAAACTTATTTTTTTTTACCATAACTAACTTAAGCAATTGTTTTGTTTTAAGTGGCATTCCACACATTTTTTTCAGTACAAACATTTCGAATGTCACCCAAGTTACTTGAAATAAATAAAATAAATAATGAAAATCAGCTCAGAAATAAAATTCTTTATTGATAACATATTTAAAACACTTTACTAATAGTAAGCTATGACAGCACGAGCAGCAGAGACTATCGGTTATGATGTAGAAACCATTTTGCTACTAGGATACTATTTTGTGTAATAGCAATCTATTCAATTCGGCGGGTGAGAGTGTCCACAAAATGTCACGGAGGACGGATGTAAAAGTATTTTTACGTCGTTAAATTGAGGAAAACGTACAGACAACGTGTGTATCGATAACAGTCTTTTTGAATATTTAACGATCCACGACAAACGAAGGTGTGAACAATTTGGCTGAGACAAGTCACGGTGCAGAGTCATTACAAAGCATGGAAATGTTGTTATGGAACCGTGGAATATAAGAAGGCTTTCTTTAGATTTGCACTAAGAAGTCGTGGGCAACTTACTTCTGCCAACTATTTTAACTTTTAGAATCAATCTAGTTTAGGTGTGATATGATACTGCGATCCAAGGCAAAAATTTGCCAAAACATTGCTGAAAAATATTCTCAGTAAATTAAACGAAAGCACGTATAAGCAATTACTTTGAAGAGAAAGACAAAACAAGGTTCGAAATTTGGAAGAAAAATTAGTCTACTAATTTTGGAAAGGCTACAGTTTATTTACAAAACACGCAAGATATTGGAAATTCGACCGCAAAAAGGCGGCCGATAGTCAAATACTTTTGATCATCTCTCGTATAGGTTCTACAAAGTGGTAACGGCGTAAGTTATAAAGTAAAGAAGTTTATTAGTAAAGGCATTTCCAATAGCGACTAGACAACTCTGAATTTAATTTGTGAACGCGCGCTTTCACTAATCGTCGAGCTTTCATTATCTATTTATTCAGTAAACTCAACATTTTCATCATGGTAAAGAACACGTACGAGCAACGTCTGCAAATTATAAAAAATTTCTACCGAAATTCGGCGTCGGTGACCGCAACTTTAAGAGCGTTAACTTAAATTTTCGGTCTCGCCCTAGTAGACGGGCAATAGCAAGTTTAGTGCAAAAATGAGAGTCTACATATTCGTTGTGTGATGTTGCCGTGTCAGTGAGACAACAAAGTATCGAAAATATCACTGCCGTTCAGGTGTCCGTAGAAAACGATCCAAATCAGTCAATTCCACAGCGTTCTCAAGAATTGGGTATCGCTCAGACCATATTATGGCGTCTTTTGCTGAAGGATCTTGGCTAACACCTATACGAGATCAAGCTGAATCAAGAATTGATGCCGATGGACCATTTGAAGCGACGTACGCTCAACGATCGGGCTTTGGAGATGATGAGAGCGCCAAGATGATGAATTTCTTCAGTGACGAAGCTCATTTTTGGCTCAATGGGTTCGTCAATAAACAAAATATGCGTTATTGCCCGGGTGAAAATCCACATGTGCTTCATGAACCACCACTTCATCCACAAAAAATAACTGTTTGGTGCGGTTTGCATGCCGGCGGCGTTATTGGGCCAAATTTTTTCGTCAACGATAACGATCGTCACGTTAATGTGAATGGCCAGCGTTATCGCACCATGATCACCGATTATTTCTGGCCCGAATTGGAAGATATGGACTTGGACTACACGTAGTTTCAACAGGATGGTGCCACAAGCCACACAGCACACGTTACAAACGATTTATTGAAGAGTCAGTTTGATGAGCGTGTTATCTCAAGAAATGGGCCAGTCGATTGTTATGTTAAGTCATTGTTTTATGCCAACAAGACAACGACGTTGGAAGAGCTCAAAGCCACTGTTGAAATAGCGGCCGTTTTGGCCATTTCGGCCATTGCGGCTGACTCATCGAAAATAGGGTGTAAGGAATCGACCGCTGAATACGTGCCCGCGGTGGCCATATGAATGAAGACGAGTTCCATTCGTAAATGTTTTGATTGTACTTTAAGGCTGTTGTAAGGTTTTCGAAATATCTCAAATGGTTAGCGTTTTAAAAAAAAATTTGTCAAACCCTTATTGGAAAACCATTTAGAAGTGTATTTGTTTACATTTTATTTTATACTTAAGAAGATAAATTTTATACTATGTTTATGTTTATTAAAATCTCTGACTTCTACCACTTTTTCTATAATTTTATTAGTCTGGTGAGTTTCAACAAAGCCGTTGACCGTCTCTTTTAAAATGCAGCAGATTCGAAACCAAATCTCCATCGCACATAAAGGCCAAAGGCCTTCTTCTCTTACTTGCATTGGCTAGTCCATCCCACAAAGTAATTGGCTTAAAGCAACAGCCGCTTAGCACAATGACTCAGATTTCTTGTAGGTGAATGCCAACAAGCCAAGTCATTCATAACGAACGAAAGAAAAAAAAAAAAGAAAAAGAATTCACCATCGCATGGCTTAAGATCATAAGACATCTTGTGTACCTTGTGTCCAAATAGACGTCAGTCAGGTATTATTAAATGTCAAAACACAACGGCACTCCCCACTGGCATTTGGGATAACTCAATTAAAAAGGCGAATGCTCACGCACAGCTGGATGCCGGAGTGGTCCAGTTCGCTGGCTCGCTCGCATCTACCTGCAGGCCCGACAATGGATTAGGACGTGTGTGACGCCTTCGCATATTTTTTGGTTGTTTTCTTAATGAGATACACCAAAGTGCTATTGTTTGCAAAAACCACTGAGCCACAGAGTAAATGTAATTGGCTTTACTCAATTAGAGAAGGGACAGGTTGCTAGGTGACTCATTTGTCATCGATCTGCCAGTCTGAGACTTCCATTAGACAAAAAGATGGTAATCTATGAGTTGAGCTGACGAGCAAAACTCTGTGTACAGTCTCAACCACAAAGTTGCATTCATCGCTTGTACATCGCTGAGGAACCTCTTTTACATCCACACACCGACGGAACTTGAAAAGCCAGTGTGGGCGCTCTGAATGATCATCCATGAACTGCCGGTCATCTCGATAATGCATTTCGCGAAGATAACGATCAACGCAATCCATTGTCCTGTGATCTTTTTGGCATAAATTCAGTCCCTTCGCTGTGGTCTGTAATGAGATGCAAACAAGAACAGGCCCGCTGTTGCACAGTTGGCGCCACCTGTCACGCTTAGTTATTGTGCCATTTCACGACTGTGCATGAATAATTGCATCTTCCAGCGCAGACCCTCTGATTCATCCGCCGTGGTGGTCTTGTGGTGGTCGGGGGAAGCACTAGAAGACATTGTCTTAGCATCTTCCTCGTAGACACTGCTCTTGCTCCAATTTGTTGTTGAAAGTGAGTGAGAGTGGGAATCATCTGTTTCCTGGTCAATCTAATAAATCATTTTGCATCCACCCAGTGTCAAGTTCATGGGTGACTACGTCATGCCAATCCACCCCATCACCATGAATATGACCGACTGCATCAGGAATGCCTCTGACAAATATTACCAAAGCAGGGGAATAAATATTCCAGCGTCAGAAGCACATCAGAATTGCTTCTAACGAAATGGTCTTTTAGTCGTCAGTGGATGATTTATGAGAAGGGCTCTTGAGTGGGCTGTTAGGTAAGCTACCACCCTCTTGTGTCACCAATGTTCATATTCGTGTTTTGCAATTATTTTTTAAGTCATCGGGTGTCGGTGGATTAATCTCATATGTGTCTTTTGAGAGTGTATAGAAGGGATTTTTGGATGAAAATTGTGTTCTCGAGTTTAATTTCTTGCTTCGTGAACGATGATTGTGTGTGACACTTTCCAAGAAAGTTTTTCCCATGCGTCGTGACGTGAAATAGTTTCATCAAGAGAATAATGCAAAAAGGAAAACCCTAATGTGTAAGAACAGTCACTTGTCTGATAGAATGGGGAGAGTACGGTAGGATTTATTAATTTTTGGTCAGAACGAGGCATCACGTATCTGATACGATATTAGGCACAGAAATAGCATCGCTCACACGTTGCTTTAAGTCAGAGATCTAAGGTTCCCTGCGTTGCCTTCATTTGTTGGTTTGTAAAATCTGAAATTGTATTTTGTTTGCACTTTAAGGGTTTTTATAAGCTATAGAATTTAAAAAGGGATTTCTCATTCACTTAAAAAAGCAAGATGTGTTTGAATTTTTCGCTCTTTTCTTTCTCGAAAGATTTTGCGGATTTGGCTCTTGATGTGACCGGGTCACACCCGGAAGAACTACACAATAATGTTGTATGTCTTTCCCTCAGCTCGTTGAAATCAAAAACGAGCAATGTCAAAAAAAAGATTACAGCACAATTCGATTTAAGTCTTCACTGCGATGAAAATCTGTATGAGTTGTCGTCGTTCCAACCTACACGGCACTTTTTCCTTCATTTGAAAATACTCCTTGTCGTTAAAGATTTTTTTTCGGCCAAAATTATGGTCTCTCTTTAATTTTGTAAAACGCCATAGTGATTTTAGATCTGTGACTGAATAACTAAGAAAAATCTAAGATGCTGTCAAGAAAATTTTCATCAAAAACTGTCAACATTGGCCAACGACTAGTGGAAAACGCTTTACTTGTATTCAGCTCATTTATAATACGTCTAATACGGACAAAATGGACTCAAAACGATTTTTTTTTTTTTTAGAATATGAATGAAAATGCATATTCTGTAAATGAGTGGAACATCTTTCGATAATGGTGGGCGCTCGGCTTGTGCGTCGGACTGCCGAGCGAGAAAAAGCTAGGATCTGGCTCGGGCGACGGGTTGTTACGCCATCCAATGTAATGTAATTTTTCGATTACGAAATTAGTTTCTTATGAAAAAATGCAATGAATAAAGATTTTTCATAGAGTTTAAAACACTCAATTATTGGTACAGAAAATTGTAAGCTACAGTTTAAGTATCAGGATTTCCGTATGGCAAATTGCCTGGAGACAAAATTAATGCTGACAATGGCAGTAAACACACAATTTATTGAAGAAAGCAGATAGATTCTTAAAGACATGAGTAAACCGCATTACATATCTACAGCTGCGCGCAAAATAATAGCAGTGATACATGAAAAACCAAGCAGCTCAATAAAATGGATATATTTATATCATTTATAAATTATTTTGAAATGTTGATAGTTCTTATTTTATAATAAAATTCCAAGAGATTATACTCAAGTTGCAAAAACAACGCTGCTATTATTTTGCCTCAACTGTACATGATAATAATTTACAACATTTTAACACAAAGATTTATAATTTGATACAGATTTTGAACAAAGATTGTTTTTTCAGGAAAAATAACTTTTCTTAAAATATGTGGCGTTTAATATTAACAAATAGGACTATGGAACAAGACAGACTATGTAAGTCTTAAGAAAATAATTCAATTAGCAATTTCATTAAAACTCTTTTTAGTTCTGTTGACAATTGATCAAAAATAACAAACTGTTCAGGACAAATGAATTTTGAACTTCTTTCAAGTTAGTGTAAGAATCGCAGAATCGTGTTGTTTCTGCTATTTCATTCGAACTGACAATCAGACAACCATAGCAATAAAACAATTCTTCAGCAGATACAGAAAGAGAGCAGAAAGAAAGAAAACTTGCTTTTATTATAATTTGAACTTTCATCTTAAATACATTTCCAATCCAATTGGATGAGTAATGGGAGAAATCATTGGCTTAGTTCTACCTTACACTCACCCTCCGAAAGATCTTAAAATTGTTTCCAAAGTTTTAATATAAAACTTTTAAATGACCTCCTGAGCATAAAAAAATTATTGTGTGAAGAAATTAATATTTTTTTATGTTATAAATTTTTTATGTTATAAATAAATTATAAATAAATATTGTTACAATTTTGCCAAAAATGATAGCAATTTTTCAGCAATGAGGCAGCATATACCATGATCTAATTGTGCAAAGGTAGGCAAAGATAATATTTTCGAGTTATAATCGACTAGAGTTTGTTTTTGGATGGTTTTCAAATGACAATTGTGAGTGTTAGAAGCAAGCGAATAGATTTCGGTTATGATTTTTTACATCCTTGTGACTTGTTCTATTTTTTGCGACAAAAGAGGGAGATTTTTTTTTAGAATTAGGTGTAAAGTAAAGTCTTTCTAAACCATTTATTGAAAGCTAAAATATTTCCTTGGAAAATTTCATCGGTAACTCATTCCTAACAAGGTCCAACTAAACCGTCATTGTCATTATTCCTATTAGACTATATCTTATTAAAACAGGACTTGTATTTCCAATAAGGAAACAATGAAATGAATGTTTTTTATTCCCATTTGAATTTTTGAAGCCTAGGCTATATGCAACACTTTTCCGTGTCAAAACTTTCATGTCATAAATTTGCTATTATTTTTCCTTAACAGAAAAGAAATATCAAAAAAAAATACAGAAAACGAAGTTAATAAAAACAAAGGTTTCAATTTACATAATTGGTGGCTTGAGATAGCGCAGATGAAAAGAAAATTAAAATTTCATAATGAACATGACCAACAACCGCCTAGGGATATGCAACATAAATTTGAGAAAGTTAAACAACTCGATCAGCTTAAACGCTACATACTGCGCAATGTAGCAGATCTGATACAACTCAATTCTTATTTCTTTCATAAAATATGGATCACAATTTCACTCTGTTAAGCGTTGTAGATGATCTGCTTCATATATATTGAAGGGAATAATCATGCCAATTTACGTAGACTAATGTTTTTTTCTTATTATTTTTCTAGTATTTACAGCCATAAATTTTAAAAGAAAATAACTTTCTTAGTAAAAAAAATCGTACAGTGTAGGATTAAAATCAAATTTGATATTTCGTTTAGATATTAAAATGTGAAGTTATGTAATTTAAATTTTGTAGAAGTTCGTAAGAATTCTCTGCAATTTCTTGAGACAACTCGTGAATCCAGTGTCATTGAAACAGGGTTAAAAGGTAGTTCGGTAGCTGGATTAAATTATTTGAAAGGTAATTTGGAAAATAAATTTTGCAAAAAAATTTGTGTTTTACATTCAGGTAACTAAACTATTGATTTATTTGGACTAGGGCGATATTCGAATAGCATTTAACATGATTTTTGAAGACAACATTTTTCTGCACAAAAGAAGCACAAAATCGTGTTGTGCCTGCTATTTTATTCAAATTAGTAGCCAGACATCCCAAGTAATTAAACAGAGAAAGCAGAAAGAACTTGAACAACTCATCACCATCATCATTAGTGGCGTAACAGCCCATAAAGGGCCAGAGCCTAGCTTGAACAGCTACCCCTTTTTTATGAACTGACCGCTGGTGTTTGTGTGGCATATATTAAAAATCGGACTCCTGATCCATTTAAAACCACAAAAAAATCATGAGTGGGCCATCTAGCGGTTTCTTTTGATATCATGACCATGATTATGTTAACTATCTGAAAACGATTTAAAAACCTAAGGCCAATATCATCCAAGTAATCCGTGTGCTACAGGCCGAAACCATCTGCAAGGATTTGAAAAATTGGGGTGACAGAATACGCTGCTGGAGTTGTAGTGACAGTCGAGGCAGCCACTTAAATGATGTTGTGTTTCATAATTAATGCTTTGTGCAGAGGCGATATCGTAATCAATGAGGTTCTACCGCGATTATTGCTAGTTAAAAACATTAACCAATACCCCGCCATGAGGACGTGAAATACCGCAATTTTTGAAAGCCCGAGAATGAAGTTAAAATACATGGAAACAATTTAATTTTGTTAATTTTATAAATTTTATGAAAAGAAGCATGCATTTGGCCCACCCATCTTAGCCCAATCGAATATGTTATCTGGTTAAAAAAAAAGTTCGCAAGACATCGTTATCCGAAATTGCTTTTTGTTGGACAAAGAAGTCATAGAACGGGCATCCAGATTTAAAGCTCGATATTAACTCCGTTGCTTAAGAAATGATTGCCTATCAGCAAAATGTAATTTTGAGAATCATGGTTGAGCAGGTAAAAATTCGAAGAAAATAAACCGACTTGTACAAAATGTTATGTTGCATAAAACGAGTGACTAGCTTTAAAATATAATTCTTGTTTTAACAACCTGGCCTCTCATGATGCTACTCTTTAAACTTTAATTAGTATTTTAGGGCTACATAATTTGTGATTGGTTGGACTCAATAAAACATCATTGGTTGGATAAATTTCGTGTCTGTGATAGTCATGGTCGAAGGTTACAAATGATGTGCCGCATCTTCTGCTACACACAAAAATAGGTCCTGCGCACTAATGAAGGACGACGTAAGATGCCCATTACTGTCCATATTTTTATCAATTTATTCTTTTCTATACTTGAATTTTACTTTAAAATAAAAAATATAAATCTGTCATCATTAGCTGACGTGTGGAACGTATGTGGATTGACTTCAAATACAACTAACCGGAAGCGAAGACATTACTTTTTCATGGAGTGACGTTGCGTTGGCTGACTTGATAAAATTTATAGACTTACATTAGCTCGCTTTTATTGGTTCATGAAAAGGTTTACTCTTTAAACATATATTAAACCGCGACGATTTTGGCATCGAATACTAAATTTTTATGAATACCTGGCGTCTTAAAATCGTAGTGCCGACTTTTAAGCACTAATAAAGTTACTCGGAAAAAGAAATAATAATTCTGTATTGAAATCTGTAATCTGAGTAGAAGTTAATCCAAGTTACGCTTCAAGTAATAGTGTCTTTTATAAACCTTTCAATGACAAAATATTTTTGCTAAGGATCATATTGGTGAATGGCGATACTTGGCCATGGCATCGACCATTTTTAGAGGCAAGTTGTTGGCAGACATCAAAATAATAGTAGTCAAACAAAAAAATTAAAATCAATACATGAAAATCTTTCAATTTTAATATTTCCATCATATAATTTCGATATAATTTAGTTTCTATAATATTTCTTTTATACTAGAATTGTATTTGCATTATTATTTTATAATAATTATTTAATTTTAATAATAATAATAATAAAGTAATTTTTTTGTTGTTGCTGCCATCTATACTGACTATAGATTTCCCTCTTACGTCTTACGTGTTTTGTTATTAGTTGTTTTTTTTTTTCTTCTTATTGCAATATTCATCATATCTTTCTTCATTTAAATGTAAAGTGTATGTACGAGTACTTGTATAACAATTTACAGATTTTTTCTTTATTTTATTTTTTAAAACCAACACGAACTGAACACAACTTAATCGTACTATGTGTTGTTTTTACAAAGAAAAAGAAAATTATGTTTTTTGTTATTTAGTAAAATTGATTTTCAGTTTTTTTTTACAAATTTAATTCTTTGAATTGTATAAAGATTTTTTTTTGTTTGTCTTACGTGGTCTACTAGGTTTTTCGTGTGTGTGAAAATATTGAGTTAAAGAAAACGTACAAATACACATTTAGTATATAATTTGTTATGTGAGGTAAAATATTTACAATTACATATCTAAAAAAAAAGGATTTACGAAATAATATTGCAATGTTTTAACAATTAACAAATAAAATATTTACTTATTTTTTTTTCTCTCTTAAATGATTTAAATTTTTAGCTGAAGTTTGAAATTTTTTTTTTTGAAACGAAGTGCTTTAGATAAAATCCCCTGCGTAGGATTGCTACTCTGAGCAATGCGATCAAATACAGAATACGACAACAAAATTAAAGTTGGTTAAAGAGGATAATCAGGAGAAAAGCACCGCGTTCCAAATGCTGCCTCGGTCTTTCACATTTATTTTCAAATTAAAACCTCGCACGAGGCCAGCATTGAAAATTATTTGAAAGTTTTCTTTTTGTTTTTCATTTTTTAAGTTCTTAGTTTGTGTAGGTTTTGTGTTTTACTCTCTTGTTTATCAAATGTTGTTTCTTTTGTTTGTTTTGCGTTTCTTATTTATTTTACAATACATGTTCAAGTTTATCACAGATTACAAATGCTTTACATAATTATTTATAATTAATTAATTCCATTATTCTTTTTTTTTGTTTGTTTTACTTTTAAGTTTTAAAATTATGTTACTGATATTCCTTTTTTTCTGTTTGTTTTCTCTTTTACCTTAATGACTACATTACTGCCTATAATTTAATTTGTTACCATTTTTTTTTTTCATTTTTATGTTTTTTACATACTACGCAGGTAGAGAAGAAAAGAAGAATAAAATACTCATATATTTATAAATATTTAATAATAATTTTTTTTAAATTTTAGTTTAGCGTGAAGGAAACAAATTGCGTTGGTTTTCTAAGTAGTAAGGGGAAACTAAAATAATTCTATGCACGTTCTGATATTGCAATAAGTCTTCATCTTGTTGTTGCACTTTGCCCATAAAAAAACGTGTTGTTATGTGTCTGTATATGTATGTTGTTGTTGATTGATTTTCTTTGTGGTATAAAGCTCTTCGGAAAAAACAAATTCTTGTAAAAAAGTTGTTGCTGGATAATGTTTTATCGTATACTAATGTCACCGGGTTGGGTTGGATTGGATTGGATTTGCTGGTATCTGGCTAATTGTAGTGGTAGCAGCTCTGTTGTGGGTAGTTGTAATCTGAAAGAAAGAGAAAATTCGTTAGTAAATTTTGTTCATGAGGATATTCGTTATTGTTGGGGATATATTTACTCAGAGTCCTTTTATTTTTGCTAAGCATTTTGGATGAGAGATGAAAAGGAGGAATTACATAGATTGGATGAATTTTATTCAAATGTAAATATTTTTTTTTGAATCATGCTGCGTGAAGCGTGCATTAAAAAAGTGCATGCAGGTGTGGAAATGAGTTTAGCTGGTTGTTGTCGAATCGTGTCACCATCGATCTCTGTTGGTAGATGACATGCTAAGGACAACTTGTAAATAAGTCGATAGACTTGCCTATCCTAAAGCAATTTATGTCCGTGTTATGAAATGCCATGAAGTTTATTGGAAAAAACGAATCGAAAGTGAGCTTTGTCACGCTCCCAACGTTTGACTAACAATTTTTATGCATGATGCTCGCATCTTAAACATGCAAAACTTGATTCATGCTCATGAGTGTTCGAGAGCTTGCGGGTAAGTCAAAACATGGCCAAGAAAACTGGGAACGTTTGCAAAATATTTATTTTGATTTACGCCTGTAATAATGTCTGGACGAATATTGCAAAAGTTGCAGACGGAGTACTTTTTTAGTTAAATTTTTTTTTAAGTGGTGTGGTGATCGACACTCATGTGGAACACACCAACACCTTCGTTTACTAAGTTTTTTTTAAAATTTTCTTAGTCTAAGTCATACGACACGCACTTTTTTTTAACGTGTTGCTTAGTTCGTCGAAAGACATTATTTTTAGTTAAGAGTTCTGTTTAACTTAGAGTGGCTGCATAGGGCCATTTAGTTGAGATAGCCTAAGTAAGTTAAGCTAGTTTTAAGCAGTTGTTGTGTAGCACGTAAGAGTTGCATGAATTGCAAATAAAAATGGATAGAAACGTGCTTTGACGTGTTTCGTTTTGAAGTTTCGTCATTTAAAAATTACCGTGGTTTCGGAGATGCGTCGTTTTAGTTCCGTTAGAAAAATCGTTTGAACAATCGTTAAAAAAAATACCAATACATGGGAATTATGGAATTACAGAATAGACAGGTGTACCTTAGAGGTTGTGAATTCTACTTTCGCTAAACCCGAAAAGAAACTCGACTGCATTATAAGATTGAAATTGCTAAAAAAGCAGAATGAATGTAGAAAAAAATAGAACTCAGCAAATCTTAATTTCGAACTAACTAGGCCCCGAAGTGACTTTCGCGAATGACACGACCACGGAGATAAAACGAAGATAACTCTGGTTAATCGCTGTCTTCGGACATAGACGGCAACTGAAAAATAAAGGCGTTTCCTGAAGTACCAAGCTGTCTCTTTTAGACGTAATTAGTCCCAGTACTGCTGTATGGAGCAGAAACATGGACGATTTTAAACCCGAACGAAGAGATTCTTCGTTGCTTTGAGAGAAGGTTAGGTAAGGTTTAATCGAAGTGACTGCGGCGAAGATTCGTGGCTCACGTAGGCCATAGGCCAACAACTGACAACAATCTGACTGGCCCAGCGTAGGTTGACCTATTGTGCTGTCAGTTTGTTCCAAGATTCTTTCTTCCTCTTTGTGCGGTGCTACAGTCCGGGGTGGACCTGGGCCTTCTTTATCAACCTCCAGGATTCGCCAACCTAAATTTTTCGCTATTCGCTGACCTAAAATTTTCCTACAAATAATAATAGCTACAGGCCTGCTTTACTGTCTATTAGATAAACAAGATTCCCTAGATTGGCCAAAGCCCAATTGGACTAGATTATGAAAATCGTTCAAATCCTCGAGTAAGTCTCTTCCCAGAGCAGGCTTCTAATCGTATGTTCCAAGAAAATGGAGCGGCGTCTGCTCCTCCTCCTTCTGAGCAGAGTTTGAAGGAGCAACCTAAAGGAAAAACTTTACGAGCTGTACAACGACATCAATCTAGTAAAACGAATTCGATTGCCTCGACTAAGGATTAGGTCAGGTCAGCGAATGGACACTAACGCTTAGCTCGTAAGGTTTTCTAGTCCAACTCCAAGGTAGAGGAAGGGCTCGCCTCCGGTGGCATTATCCGATGGATAGCGAGTTCAATGGTGTGCAGGAAATTGTGTACGAAATTGGAGGAACCAAGCACAAGATCGATCGAGTCACAATAGGCCCACTCGCGGCTGCAGTGACACAGGCGACACTTTTCCACCGCCTCCCCCTAGCTCTAAGCCCAAGATCGTGCAAGAGATGGTGAGGTATATCGGCTGAGGTACAGATGCTACCCGGATTGTAGCGTCCACAAAAGAAGACAGAAAATTTAGTCAATTCGTCTTTATTTCCCAACAATTCGTCTTAATTTAGAACACTTGGAGAAAGCTTACGGATAAAACAAGTTTTGTAGTAAATCTTAGCAGCCTTTATCTTAGCTGTGGGACGGTGTTCGTCTCCCACATCTATTTGATTGTGTGAACCCAGGCAGAAAAATGGGACTAGCTTTGGCCTAAGTTTAAAAAAAATGTTAAGTGTCAGTGAAAATTTTAGAATCTTGTGCGTGGCATTCCTATTTTCTGTTAATATCAAAAATTTCTTTAGTCACTTGTTAGAAGTTTAACTTTACTCTTTTCATGTAAAAAGCCTATTGACATGAGCGAAGAAAAAAAGCGAATTGTTTCCAATTTTCAAATTTTTTTCATACATCAGTCCTAATGGACATTTACAACTTTTTTGAACACTTGAGGTGTCTCTCTTGCATCACCTACTGTCGCACACAATGAAAAATACCTCCACGAGCCCTTCCCATGCATCACTGGAATTCAGTGAAGAAACGAAAAATAAAAAAATAAAGAAGCAGAGCTCCGTAAGTTTATCCGTGCGTTCGCATCGCAATGCCAACTGGAAAATGAAATTAATTAATTAGCCACCTTGGTGGCGAACACTGTTTGACTTTTGCACGAAACAAAACCGAGATCGATCCCCACCAGGGGAGGAGATCCGTCCACATTCACCGATGAGGTGCAAAGAGCGCGCTACATTAAGATTCTGCGCTCATTCACCGCAAGGAACCAATTCATTCACTGAACAGACCGGACCGGCGTATAGCGGATGCGCGGCATACCATCATTTCAACATTTTTCTCCGGTGGGGGTAAGGAATACAAAAACCAAAAAAAAAAAAAAAAAACTGGTTTTGGGATCCGTTTGGATACGCCGCCACACATTTCAGGTGCGCGCCGATCGCGCACTGGTTTGAGGATTTAAAATGCAAGTCCAACTCTCTTCATCCATCACTGTCGGACAGATAGGAGGAATACGTTGCACGTGTGTCGACGGTCATTTACATACAGGCAAGGGAATATGTCTGTGGACCAATGGGATCCCGAGGATGCGTTCGAAATTTGATTGCGTACTGGAAGGCTGCCCCTTTTTACAGGCACGATCCACACGCATACTCATTCATGAAATGGAGTCTGGAAATTTATTCGGAATGTCAAAACTTTCTGCGAGTGTGTGGGCGAGTGACGAGGTCTCCCTAAGGTAGACTCTAACTGATTGATGACACCCATTCGGACCGCGGCGCATTCCTCTCTGATGAATCAAACCCTGCCCCAATCACTGGCAATCCCGAAAAAGAGTTAGCGAGACCGATTGAGGAGATGTCCTCACAGATAACAGATATCCGGTCGGTCCACATCCACGGCCACAGGATGCTCTAAATTATCGCCCGGTGTCGATGCCGCACGACTCTTTCGGTTAATTAATTGATCCCCTCTCTTCGCCTGGACGGGCCAAGTCTGGGTGACTTACTTTGAGAAACGAGTCGTCATCGCCCCGGTGGATGTTTATCGCCCCGCGTTCAGTCTCGAATGTCAGCTACTTTGTTGTGTGTTCGGCATCCATCGCCTAATCAGATTGAAACGATTTAATTTATTAGGCTGGGAAGGCTCTTTTGGGAGTTGAACGGCGCGGCGGCCGGTCCGTTGAGAGTTTGGCAAATATTGTATTAGCCGACAATGAGATGCAAGAGATTCACCCTTTCGATTCATCATCCCCTTTGCGCTAACCTTGAAGTCCCACTGAGGGCTTTTTTTTTTTTCTCTCGTCCTCGTCTTCGATTCCAGGGGGTTCCCCATGGTTAATCCTAATGGATTCTGATTGAGATTTAATTATTTCATTCAATTTTCTAGATGAGTTCGTCGGGCGAGGGTTGAAGTCGCCCTAGTGGTTGGTCCACCCTTCTCAGTGGCAGGACCCATCTCGAGGCGGAAGGTTAATGAAGTGAGTAATTTTGTGGACGAACTTAATTGAAAAGGATTTGAGGGGTACAGTTTGGGGGGAGGGAGAGAGGAGTTTCATGCAAATAAACATCGACTCACCTTGGAGAGCGCGACGCTCCTGGCCGCCGCCACCGGAGAGAGTTTGTTTGTGGGAAGAGGCTAGAGAGCTTAGACAGGCGACACAAATCCCGTCGAGATTTGCTGACTGAAAGGAAGTTGATTAGATTTTGGAAGCCAACAAAAAAAAATGTGTCAAGTCACCTCTTGAAGAATGGCTTGAAGGCTGCTGCGACGCTGTCCTGGTGGTGGTGATGGCTGTGGGGGGTGTCTAGGATCTGTTGGTTGTAGTCCTTGCCGGGGGAGTGGTCCTGCAGGCGCGTGAAGTTGGCCACGTAGCTGCTGCTGCTGTTGCTGCTGTTGCTGCTGGGCGACGAGTCGCCGATGTAGCCGCCGCTGGGCGCGCTGTTCGAAGGATTATTCGGATTGTTCGGGTTGGCCGCTGAGATGGCCGAGACCGCCGAGACCGTCGAGCTACTGTAGCAGGTACCTGTCGTAGGGGTTGTTGAACCGGTAAGAAGGCTCCCCGCCACGCTCGGCAGCTTCATATTCGGTGGTGTTTGGGGCGGCGTATCGGTTTGGACATCGGGAAACCCCATCTGACTCGATTGCTGCTGCTGTTGGTGTTGTTGCTGGGGGGACAGCTGCTGCTGCGGCGGCGGCTGTTGGTGCTGGGTAGGGTTTACGGTCGTATTCCCCGGAATAGCCGCCGTAATAGGGGTGGTAGGCGTACTTTGCTGATGAGTATTTGTCATATTGCTCGTAGGGTAGGCCCCCTGTTGGGCAGCCGCTGTAGCCCCTAGAAACCCCCCGTACCCCCGGGAATAAGGCGAACTTGCGAAACTGTTCATCGGATTCATTTGCTGGTGCTGCTGCTGCTGCTGCAGCTGAGCTCCCTGCTGGTGCTGCTGCATCTGCTGCTGCGGCGTCATACCAGCCGCCATATTGGTCATAGGGCCTTGCATATTTATCATTCGCGAACCGCTTCCACCACTCGGGTTGGTACTGAGCTGCTGGGGGTGTTCCGCCTGCTGCTGGGTGTTGTGCAAATGGTGATGCTGAGATGGATGCTGTTGCTGCTGCTGCTGTTGATAGTTTCCCATCCAGACGTGCTGCATTTGATGCTGCTGCTGCTGCTGCTGATGGTGTTGCTGCTGCTGCTGGTGATGTTGCTGATGTTGCTGTTGCTGCTGCTGCTGCTGCTGCAGCTGATGGTGATGGTGCAGCTGGTGTCCGAGAAACGCCGAAGGTGGTGGTGTTTTGCAAGCGGCTGTGTCTGCCAGACTCCAGATTTTGGGCTTGGTAGCTGGAATCGGGACACCACAGTCGCTGCTTATCTGGTTTTTTGGACCGCTCATTTCGTCTTTGATGCTGGGGTAGCCGCCTAGCATGGCATGGTGATGCTGGTACGCCGGGTGATGGTGCAGATGTTGGTTCATATGATGGCCGCCGTGTCCGCCGACCATGCCCAGGTTCTCGGGCTTTCTGTCGTCATCAGTCAGATCGTCGTCGTCGTCTTCCTTTTCATGCTCAGACTTCACATGATGCATCGAATCTAAAAGAGAACCAAGTCTAAGTGTCTATGTATGCTCTTCGTGTGTGTTCATTCAATCAGCAACCACCCCCAACTCCTTTCCGATCCACACCACACCCCCAGCCCCCAGCCCCCAGCCCCCAGCCCCCACAGGTGACAGAGAGTCAACGCGTTGAAGGGACAGACTTAACAATGGCATCCTAAATCTCGAAACCGAACAGAGATTTTCCCCTTCCCTTGCCCTCCTGCAAAAATTCCTCTGTCGTGTACACGCACCAGGTACCCCTGGTCAGATACTTCATGACAGCTTGACAAATTTCCCCACAGACATAAGGAATTCACTTTATTTACGAGGTGAAGTCGGCCCAAGGAACTGGGGAGTAAATCCCCAGAATAATGAAATATCTACGTGAGAAAATGGTTGAGCTCTCGACTTTGGCCGGGGGATGGAAATCTCGTTAAAATTTCCATACCACTCACTGGGGGGTGCGTTGCAAAAAGGGAGAACGCTTTCCTTCCGGGCCTGTGACTCAATTTCAGGGGTTGTTGTTCTTCAAGGGGGATGATTTTAACTCTGCACGCATGTGGGTGTTTATTTACAGTTGAAAGGCACGAGACTGTGAAACGATCGCACATAATCAAACGTCATAATAGAGCAATCGTCATCATATCCCGCGCAAACAAATGTTTGGGTACAAAAAAAAAAATGAAGTGAAATTGAAAAGTCGGGTGAAAAAAGGGGATTAGTTGCTTTAAGCGAGAGAGTGGGTTCAAAATTTAAGAGGGTAGCTTATCATTTTTCATGTGAGCATGTGGTATGGGTTTTCTTTATTGGTGAATCGAATTGTGGATAGAATGGATGTGTGGTGTGAAATGACAATTGCAGTTAAAGTGAAGAAGCTAGAAAGAAGAATATACAGTGGCCACAAAATAAACATCACATGCACCCGAAAACTTCAATAATGAAGGTTTTCTGTGCTCCTGATCTTGAGAGAGATTTTTGAAAAAAGGTGAAAACGGTGACAATCCTCCTGGAGTACTGCTGTCACGGAAAGGATCCGTGATATTCCTGACTTATTAAAAAAAAACATGAACATATTGATACAAAAAAAAAATTATAACCAAATAACTAAGCCAAGTCAAGGAAATCGAGGTCAAAGTACACATACAAAAATCACACTCTATAAACATATCGGTTTGGACACATTTCGTAAACATAAAAAAGACAAAATTATTGCAAAATTAAATAAATTTCATAACAGTGAAATAAAAACAATAGCAATTTAGTCGTGGAACCTCTGCTTGTAATCACTGTGGCACACTGTGGATGGTTCAATAATGAAATAAGACTCAGACATCGTTTAACAAATACTGAGTCCAATGCTTGTCGAATTTCCTGTGTAAGATTTGTTAAATTTTAGAGCAGAAGATCTATTCCCGTCATTCAACATGTAGAATTGTAAAAGAATCAAATCTTTAGGGATTGTCATTCTATCGAATTCAACCAAAATGATTTAAAGCCGTTTTGGCAAAAGTCACCATTCTAACGCATTAAAATGTTAACGATCTAAAAATCAAGCCAAATAATTGCTGTCATTTAAGAAAAATAGCGAGTTCACTGTGTTAGTCGAACTAAGTCAGTAGTAAGTTAGTTAAAGCACTTAGTTCACATTAAATATTTTGAAGCTAAGGAATTTAACGAAAATAACTAGAATTCATTTGATTTGAAGCGGTATTACAATACTAACTCTATTCATCTACAGTACCTCGCAAAGGTATTCGTAGTTTTATTATTTCGTCTTAAAAATTTAATAATCAGACCAATTTTAGACGCAGGTACTTAATTTTTTTCCTTGTCTTTATGAAATAGTAAGGACAGTAAGCATTACTAATTCGATTGTAACAGAAAAAAAAAAAAAAAATAATTAGGTATCAGCACTTTTTTGAACGGTGAAAGTATTCATATTTTTGATGGTAAGTTTGGTGCCAAGATCAAATTTGACGGTTTATTATAGAGGGGTCAAAAACAAACATTTTTTTTTGCTATGGGAGGGGGCCGTCTATCTACCCTCGTTTCTGAGGCATGAACAGTTTTATAGAAAAATCAATTAACATGAGAACAAAAAAATTATTAAAAAAAAATGGCGACACATACAATAAAGGACTGTGCCAGTTTTGAAAACTAGAAACTTGCTTTTTAATCAAACATTTAAGTTCGTATCGAATTGAAACATTCGCATGCGCACTCAAAATTTTGATAAGGCGAAGTAATAAAAATAAGAATACTTTTGTAAGGCACTGTATATGTTTTCTACTTTGATTGCCTGCTTATATTACATGCTCAAAAGTTCAGAACCACCAAATAAATAAAATGAAATAGCAAGAAAATAAAACCAGACAGGGGCTTTCTTCTTGTAGCTTTATGAAGCAAATTTTTTTTCCCCTTCGCAGCTGTATTATGATTTTACAGACGCAATCAAATAAAAAACGTACAATTCGTATTCAATGCACAAAAAAGTTTGCTAGACAAGCATAAAATAGCATCAGAGTTTTTACGAAATCACTGACAGACAACCAGCATATCACTTACGATTGCTAAGTCTAGGGTTTAAGTCCTTAAGTTTTTGTTGGTTGTGTACATCAAACGAAACTATGGCGACCACCTTTTTGTGTTTGCTTTTAAGAATCTTGGCATTGATTCTTCTAACTTTTTCGTCAATTCTTAGCTATCCTTAATGGGTTTCCTGATCTGTTTTGCTTGAAGACCAACAAGGCAATCCTTGGTGGGGGTCATTCACTAGAAATGTTCAGGAAACTGTTGGTTTATTCATTTGAACGCTAGTTAAAACCAAATTCATAACAACGGATTTGGCTATACACTTTTATATTGTAGCCGAATCACTATTATGTTCAATTCTAATTGACTCGAGAACTTTAATTTGATGTTTCCATGTGTACTATAACTCCTTCTGGTGTACTTCATTTTTAAGGATGAGCTTGCAACAGATTGGACTGTACACTCACTTTTGATGCTGACTGTATTAGGCTAATTGCAGACCCAGTTCAATATCTCCTGGGAAGGCTTTTTTGGGCTAGGTTATATGTGCGGATTAGCATGATAGAAAAACGTTGCGTCACTTAGGTCCTAGTGTGGCCCTTGTATTACACAGTTGGGGATTTTGGCCACTTCCAAGGTTCTTTAGATAACAATTATTAGGAATAAGAAAAAAAGACTACATTATAATTTCAGCAGGAAACATACTGCTCTATCTGGGTTGTCCCATTTGGCGGTCAATGGGTAAATTGGATACAGTAGATTACCTTTGTCGGAAGATCATCCGTACAAGGATTCAAGCCGTAACACAAATGTGAATACTCTATAACAAAAAAGATCATTATGCAAGATTTTTATTAAAGCAATGCGATAATTTGGCCTAATGAACTAAACAATCTAGGACAGTAGAACGTGCGAAAGTTATAAAGAAAATCATCATCCCACGCACTAACCGACTAAGCCACGGCGCCCATATAAAGAGAGTCAAAATTGACAAAAAAGTGACAGTCCTTGGTGAATACAGCAGACTAGACCCAGACAAACAATAATCTCTGCGAACATTGTGAGCCGGAACAAAAAAAAAAAACATAAGTCCAGTGAGTCTTCTTTGCATTAGCTGCCATGAGAACTTTCCATCAATTTGCCTGTCAAAAATCCAGCAACGCCACACTATGGGCTGTCATAAATATTTTATAACATCAATTACGAAGCACTTAAATGGCGAATTCCCCTCGCTCTCCTTCTTCGTCGTAGGTTTTCCTTCTCTATTCGACTGCGTGCATAGATTCCACCACTCATTCATTGTTTCACTCACCTATCCATCCATCCAGACATCCATCCATCTATCCATTCATCCATTATAAAGTCCGGGAGGAATGGTGGTGGTTGCGATCTCTCACCCCAACCAACCCACCCACCCACTCAGACTCAGACTCAGACACGTCGATATAAAAGCTGAGGATTAGTTAAAAGGCTCGCGTGCCACATCGAGGGATTACGACAAAGTGAGAATGCCACTTGTCCGGGGCCAAGATCTAGAGATTTTTGTGTTTATTTTGTGCGACTGCATCAAAAACACATCTCATCCCCTTCTGATGCGCACATCAAGTGCACGAGGTAAGTCTTCTTCGAGCAGCCCTCTTCTCTCGTTGAAGGCGTTGAAGCGTACAACCCTCGGTGAATGGTGAAAGTCAAAGTCAACGAGTATCGTCACTTGAACGGGACGCATATGCTTCAGCCCTCCCATCCCACTGGGTGGTATTTTACAACAACGCACGCACGCACACGCAAGAGACAGAGTGAGAGAGAGAGAGTCAGGCAACAGCATCCCCCTCAATAATAGACGACAATGAAGCTCTTTATTATTTTATGCGAGTCAGGGTGGCTGCGAACAAAAGGGGGAAAGTCAGTGAATTGTTTTTGCAAAGCGGGGGGAGTAATGAAGTCTTCTACAATAACGGGGACGCAGATGAAGATGCGCTATGATACGGTCTATTTTGGGTGATAGATTAACCCCTCAATTGAGGTTGAACTTAATTTGGCAAAAGGGGTGAGCTCGGGGAATCCGTGCTGCGATGGGACTATTAATTAAGGCACAGTACCAAGTGTGTGTGTGCAATTGATAGTTGCTCGGGAACCGGTCGGTCTTCGACGGCGAACCTGAACTCAGTTAACGCACTTTAAAGTGATACCGAACGAACGAGGAACGAGTGTCCTGACTGAGGCCGGAGTTGTGAATTTAAAACAACGACGACGCTGATAATAAAGCAGGCAGCAGTAATGCGCGACGACAAAAGGGGTTGAAGGCTTTTTGTGTTTCGTGGGGGTTGTTTTTTAGGCGGCAACGCCGGCGACGGCGTCTCTCATTCATTCGGTCTTCATCGTTGGTTGCCATCGTCGTCCTTGCTGCTCTGCCTTGGTAATGTGTTTCTATTATTATGTCAGCTCGGTATACGTGGGTATTATGCAAAGTGTTTTATGGTGGCTCGAGGGTTAATAAGATATAGTACATGGATTGCTCTTTTGTCTGCTCGCTGGCGGCACGATGGGAGCGGAGCAACGGCGACGGCGACGGAGGCGCACCGGCAGCGCCTGGCTATTGAATTCTACTCTCGGTGGCCAACTCTCTCCCCACACGGTGGCTGCCCCGCCATGCCGCGCATCGAGTCTTTAAGAGCAGTTAATTGAAACTGAAAGGATGAATAATAGGGGGTTGAAATGGGAGCACCATAAATTAAACGCAAATAGCCCGGCAGTCGGAGGCGGTGTATTAAAAAAAAAAAAAAAGATGACGATGATGGTGCTGTGCGGTGCGGTGCTTCTGTGTTGGTGATGACGATGAAGGTGGTGTGTTGGAGGTGGAGTTGGAGGTGCTTTCTGTGTGCTTACCTTTGTGGTCACGATTTTTATCAGCATCAATGTCATCCTTGTCCTTCTCCTCGTCCGACACCATTGCGTCGTCATCGTCGTCGGTTTTGTTTTTCGGCTCCCAAGTCATTTTGTTTTCCTTTTTCAGCCGCCGACGGGCGTTCGCGAACCACGTCGATACTTGCGTTAAGGTCATCTTGGTAATTATCGCCAACATGATCTTCTCACCCTTGGTCGGATATGGGTTCTTTTTGTGCTCGTTCAGCCAGGCCTTGAGGGTTGCCGTCGACTCGCGGGTTGCATTCTTCCGTCGCGCAGCTAAATCATAGCCGGCGCCATATCTGAAAGCAAAACAAATTCACTACATTAACACATTTTCATTTTCATTTCATGTGAAAAAAAAAGTCCCGAAGCGGCGACCTAGAGAGAGGGAGACACACACCTACAGAGAGGTTCTGATCGGTGCGATACCCGCGATTGGACGGAGTCGACATATTTCATAACTTTATTAAATGACCGATATGGGGTCGCTCTGTTGTTTTTGTACATCATAACTCACGGCGGGAGTCCTGCTTGATGCATTCCCCCTGGGCTGGACGTTATTTATCGTGAACATCTTTGCACCGAGCTCCGTGGCTTCTTGCTGCTTGCTTCTTGCTCGACCTCATGCAGCAAGTCTCGGCCTCAGTCTGTGTGTTTTTTTTGTGGCGTGCTTAGTCAATTTAGCATCTATCACATGGTCGAGATCGGCTGAAGGACGAACCACGAACCGAGAACGACAGAAAACCAGAATTCAAAACGGCGGGGGGGTTGTGTTTGGTTATTCGCTGTGCTGGTTCGCACGATTTACTGAGTGCCAGAGTTCAATGAGATGCAGCTACCACATGAGTGTGTTCAGTGATCACTGGAATTGAGGGAATTGCGACACATTTCGCATGATCACTCCGATCACGTGGTGGAAAGGAATGCTAAAGAACAAGTCACAAGAAGGGCTTTGGTCAGGACGCGCTTAACATACTTGAGGAATGTTGCATGCGAATGATGGGAGTTACGGAGGGAGGGTTCGGACGATCAGATCATTGTAGTGATGCCACAAATGGGCTGAGTAAACTCTTTCACAATTTATTTGGCAAATTCTCTTACTGTTTAACTGCTTTTAAGAGATTGGGAATAAGTTTTACAAGTTCATGACCATCGTCTGACTACATTTATCCTTGACCCTTTTTGGCTGCAATCTGGAATGGCAATATTTCTTTAAAAAATATGTAATTTGGTGGTTATTCGATTGAATATCTCTACAAATATTCAATCAGGACTAAATTCCGCGATTTCAATGATATTTTGAAAAAAAAAATTGTCATAAATATACCTTATTATAATCCTTATTTGTTTCTTTCTTATTTGTGAATTTTCAAATTTCGCGGGTTACATACAGCTGCTAGCAAGGCCATGTATTGAACGTCGTCACTGAGCAATGAATTCAGTAAGTACAAGTGACGACGAATACAGTATGTCTATACCAACAACCGACCACCTTCAAAATCTTAGAATTTAACGAGAATCAGCGCTGGAGGTTTCCAAACGGTTTAGTTTAGAGGCAATCTTCCAGACAACCCGCCAACATTTGAAAAATAGGTGACATATCGGTAGCAAGGATAAGAAAAGCCAATAACTTTCACAGAAAAGACAAAAATAAGGATAAACTGCCGGATTCATGTTTCAATCGCAAGGACGGCATTTAACAACTACACTAAGCAGGCGGTGTTTATACTAAATGAGGTAGATTTCAAAGCCTGAGAAAATAAGAAGAAACCAACTTTATCGATCAAAAATATTTCTCTACCAGAAGCAATTTTGGAAAGATACATGTTTTGAAAAGAAAGTAATACTAAAGGAAGGAATATTAGATTTATGATTCTTATCTATCTTAGGGTAGGGCAGAAGCAATAGTTAAATCATTTGAGGATGTATTACGCCAAATAGTGTTGGCCCCAAAAAATGAAAGTGATGTCATTATGAAGAAGGAACAGTACTCTGAAATTCTACAACAACATACGCCAGATACCATGGATATGGCGGAAATGGTAAAAGGTCAGATCACAGGTTTGCAAAAATCGTGAAAAATAATTTATTTTGTCCAAAATCTTAAAAGATGGAGTGCCATCCACAGTCCATCTTACTGAGCATTTTTCGGCTTTTTCAAAAAAACAACTATCAAATTAAGAGACGGATACAAAAGGGAAAAATTAACTTTGGAATTGAGTGTTAGAAGAATGGTACGTAATATTACCGAAAGCTCAACCAAAACTGTAGGACAGTGTGCCAAGAACTTATTTGTTTAAGAAAACTGCAAAGAATTATGGAAAATTGAATAAACAGTTACAACTTTTATGTTTTTTCAGGTTGGTGTAACTGTAACAATGACATGATTTCGTTTTTATTTTTTTGTAAATTTTGGTTTTCATAAAAGTTAATATTTTGCATTTTTACAAAGAAACAAGGAAAAATAGTTTTCCAAATCTGTATAAAAGGAAAATTAAAAAAGACATAAGCTAAGTTTATATCACAATTATTGTTGGTTTAATGGAAAATTTGAGGTGAAGCAAAAATCGCTGTAAAGCAGATGGAAATAACTGGAGGAGTGCATTTCGAAAAAAATATATGAACGACTTTGACAAAGCAATTGTTAAATGTGATCTGGAAGCAAATGCATTTGGCGTTTCTAATCGAAGTTGAATTCAGTGAAATAGATTGAATTTAAATTTTAGGTTTCAATGATTATATCAAAACAAACGTTATACAACGATGTAAAACTATCTGACTAAATGGCAAAACGTTTTAAGAGGAGTGCAAAATATGGGAGAATATTCGCTGAATATGGCAATTGATATGGATCTATCAAAAAAAAAAAAAATGCTTAGCTTTTGAAGTGAGAATGCTTCGTGTGCTTTCGTGTGGATTATGAGGAAAGAGACTTACAAAAAACAGATCGTTCAATCAATTACATGATTAAATTTCCCAATACTTTTCATTTCCTTGGATTTTTCTTTCCAATAGTACCTATTTGAGTTTTAAGTCGAAACATAAGTTGATTCGTTAACATCGAATTGGCTGATGGTAAAACATACAGCTGCGGTCAAAATAATGCTTTCTGAAGGATACTTTTTTGCAACTCGAGTAATATTTTGTTTAATGATTAGAGTAATTGAAAATTCTTTTACTTTTTTCATTTATCATCATCATTTTCAAACTAGATAAAAAATCCCAAAGTCTCCAAGAAAAAATATTCTCTCACACAATTACTGCTATGCACTGCTATTGTTTTGACCGCAGCTGTACATACATACATATATGAATTGTAAAAACTTGGCTTTTAAGTATCGCAGCTTCATTCGACGACTATCGCAATTGAGGATGGTTCATGAGACAGCCACAAGGTATCCGAAAAAGAACACTGAAAGAAATTCATTATCCCATCCACTACTCATCCTTAACCACCTCAATGCCTTCATTCGTTAATCAGACCTCAATCACTGCCAGCACAAATCAATTCGTCCGAGTGAGGGTTTATCCCCTTTTCACCCTTAATCGAATTACAAAAACAATATCCTTCACAGCTCTCTCAAAACGAAAAAAAAAAAAACGATTCGAATGAATTACGACGAGAGATCGCTCCATTTAGCCACTGATTAAGATGTTAATGCTCGGCTCAGGATGAGGCAACCACCTCTACAAACACAAACGAAAAGCGGTGTACTCTTACGATTTAATTGGCAAGGATTTGTCGATTTTAATTGATATACCCTGATCGCTGGCAGTTGCACTCTCCGGCCACTTTAATTGCGGGCGGGAGTAGAGAACTCCACCCGCTGCCGCAGCCAACCATCAATTGGGAAGGAAATTCGTGCAAAGATAAACGCAAATGTCCATCCGGTAGCAATGACGGTGCAGTGGTGTTGTGTGCCAACGCCAAGCGACCAACGACGACGCTCCCTCACTTTCGCAGTGTGGCGTGTAAAACGTTCATTTCATTATTTGCTCAGGTCGCCATCGTCGGTGCATCATGAATTATATGTTATTAAATTTAATGATAACTTTGGATTTTGTGTGTGAACATGAAATTCGTTTGTTAACAAGGTGCAGCAGTAGAACCGAGAAGCAGCTGAATCGAAATTTCCCAAATTTTCCACAACAGTCGAGTCGGTTAGCGTGAACTTCTTCTTTCCGGGCATTAAAGTGCACGCACAAATTGGATATGCATCCTTGCACCGAGGAGTTCATCTCCCTTCTTTGTTATGAGTTTGTTGTTACATACACCATCCCCCCGGGGTGGTGGAAATGATATAAAACACTTACACAACACAGCCTACTAGAAAGTGGGGGGGTGCTGGCGAAGGCATCTCCAAGCTACCCCCTTTTTGCAGTACAGTCATGCGCTCATTTGTGTACAGATTTTGCACTTTGGCATGAGTTGGCAAGTTGGGAAAAATGAAGGCCGTCAGCCCCGCTCATCCCATCTGATGGAAGAAATTCAAACTTTCAGGACGACGAAATGAAAAGGACGAAGTACCTCTCTATACACATGCTCGTGAGCAAGTGTGTGTGTGCCATGATGATGACTACGACAGCAACAACGACAACGACAACGACAACGACGTCGACGTCGACGTCGACGTCGACTACGAGAATGATGATGAGAATCCGTTCTGGCCACCGGACAACGGACTCGAACTCGAACTCCTCCTGCACGCCGACTGTGTGGGTGCAGCACAGCCACCCCCGAATTCATGTCTACATCTGTAGTTTAATATTGTTCTACAAAACTTTCGAGGTGTACCTCGACTGACGATGGTGCTGCAGTCGGAAGGGGCTGACTGTTGTAAATTTTGTGCGGCCGTCCAAGGTGGAAAAAAAAAGACCTACCAGAAGATGCTACCAGCTCCAACCCACTGTCCGTTCGGACGGCGGCCTATAAATTTCCTCCCCGGCTCCCCGGCAAGCTCCCAATTCGAGCTGGATGAATAGATAAGTGTGTGCACTCCTGCGACTAGGTGCACACACACACACACAGGAACACCACATCCACAACCACTCTTTCAACTGTGGTTGTGTGCGCTTGTACTTTACATAAAATAATGGAAACATCTCTTGTTTCCCCATCCACAGGGCGACAGAGTCACACAGAGCAGACACGGCGGAAGGAGGGTGTAACAATATCATCCTTGTCTAGATTGAATGGAGGACATTGTAGACACGTTCTCCTCTTTCGTGCATTCGTGTAGATACAAGTTTAAGCATTAACCTCAAAATGGCGACCGAACGAGAAGTGCCTGTGACTGTGCCTCTACCCCTGCCTCTGCCTGTGTATCGCATCGCATCGCATCGCTTAGTATCGAAAACAGACACAACTCAGCAGCCAGTACACACTTTGCATAGGCCCAATGAAAATCGATATTCTCTCTTCTACACTCCCCACAGATTCTATGTAGACATCCATGTCATCCTATCGTCTCGAGCTACAAACAGAAATTTAAACACGAACCGAGATGTTCTGCTCAACGGAGGCCATGAGTTCCGTTGCCGCTGGTCACTCAAAGGGCCAGGTCGATTAACGATTTTAAGGATATAACATCCTCGTCAACAGGCGGTATCCAATTACACTTTTAACTAACGGTTTGTGCGTAATTTTCAAAAAGAAAGAAGGACAGGAAACTCATACACACGCATGCACTATATACTTAGAAAGATAGATAGATAGATAGTCTCTCTGCCGGGCCGGCATCGCTTAACTTTATCTCCATTATGGGACACGTCCCCCGTTGGAATTTTAGATAATTTTTTTCCGACTTGTCCTACAGGAGCCGAGGGGCTGAAGGCTGGTGCCTGTATTAAATATTATTATTGTCCTCTTAAGTGTTTCAACTTCATGACTTCATCATGAGGGTCGTCCTCGTTGTTGTAGTCGTTGTCTGTCGTTGTGTTTGGGAATGGGGTGGCAGGCAAAAGAAGAAAACTTTTTGTCGTCTATGTGAGACTTCTCGGGAACAACAACACCAACAACAACGATGTCAAAGAAAAAAAGTCAAAAAAGCAAAGAACAGAGAGAGAAAGTTTTGGTCGTTTTTAAAGTGCCTGTCCCCCTCCCAAATTTTTTTTTCCTATCAACTTTACATACACACTTAGAGCGAGAGAGATACACAAGTGGTATCACGAGCTACCACCACCACCCCCAGAAGCCCCAAAAAACACCAACCTCTCTGACTTTTTAATGGAAACAGATGGAATTATCTCACGTAGGCACTCAAAAAGGATGTGCGGATGAGCACTACGTACCGTACCATACCGTACCGTACTTCTATTGATTAGAGGGGAATTGTTTATTAAAGATTTAAAATCAGGAACTGCTGGAATTCTCCTCTCTCATTGTGTTTGAGTGATTTAATTTATGCAGGACGCAGACAGAGATTCATTCGATTTTTTTGTTTTCGTTTCTTTTTCCCGATTCTCTAAAAACCTACGCACGTAATGCCATCCGTTCATCCGCGTGTGTGTGGTGATTTATTACCAATCGGCGTTTAACGAAATCGTATTTTGAATGGTTTTGTCGAAACCATAAATAGTGCGAACGCTGTTGCTCCGATTCAGGTTTAGTTTTCTTTTTTTTTTGTTTTACGATCCCACAGGGTGGACGATTGTGTCCCAATCAAAGTGTGTCTCTTAGCTCAACATGTGTGCGGAGGTATTAGCATTTTAGTTCGGGCAACCTGCTGTTTGGTCAGCAGTAGATGATGGGACGGTTTTTTTTTCTTTTTTTCCTTTGGCCGTAGTTTATGGAGCTCTTAATTTGGAACTCTGGTGCGATGAGGTTCGTTCTTGTGTAATTGCGTTTGATTAATGTACAAATTAGGAAAATTTAGTTTTGTTTCGTTTATGTGCGTGGAGAGGCTTTAGGTTTCGAATGGTTTATGAATGCACAGCGAGACAGGGGAACGTGTCAACACTGAGAAGTTATTGGGGCTGTTGGTGGTTGGGAGGAAAAATCTCGTTTCATGAATGAATTTTGAATATCGATTGTTGAAAAGCTGTCGACTAGGCATAATTAGGGTAACTGCGGAGAGCCAATTGATGGTGCTATTGTTCTTGTACTGAATTGTTTATTTTGAAATTTCACATAAATGTCTATTTCATACTATTTTTGTAGTAAATTTTTAAAAGAAAATGTACTTTAACTTTAAGAAAAAAGGTATTTCAACACAAATGCACAGCATCCAATAGTCTGATCAAATCGAAGCTCCAACAAATTGATTGATCAATTGATCATTCCAACATATGAATAACATGTAATCTTTGAACGATCATCCAATCTTTGACAGGGAAATCTTAAGATAGTGATCTCTGAGTTTTCTTTCTTACGCCTTTCACTTGCTTATTTGAATATAGAGAGCGCGGAGTCAATTTTTTTGACGTCGAAGACCGGCATCGCGGTGGAAGAGAGAAGGTTTTCGAAGATGCAGAATTGGAGGCATTACTTGATTAAGACTCGTGTCAAACGCAATCAAATCAAAGGCAAAAGGAATCATAAATGTATAACCAGTCTATTACAATAAAGCCTCGAATTTCAAAAAAAAAAAAAAACGACGGAAGCAAAGTTGTACTCCTAAAATGAATAAAAAGGAATTTAATGCTTGATTGAATATTCTTAGCGAAGCTGTAGCAGGTCAACTAAAAAATTGCTAAATGGTTAACGACGCACATAGGAGTGCTTGCATAGAAGCACCGCACAGAAATTAATTTTTAAAAATTTGAATTGCGTTTTTTTTTTCCTAGTTATAGTTAAATAATGTTTCGCTACTTTATTTTTATTTTTATGCACGCACTTCGTTTCAGTATCAGTGGAAAATCATTGATCGTCATTTGGCAACAACATTTCGGCTCCCATTGAGGTGACGTGGGTGCTGACTTTCAAAGTTCGCCTGATCCTGCCGAGTGATATATCAACCAAAAGGTCTTTGAAAATTGAGATTGAGTTTTCTTTCAGGTTTTGTCAGTCAAAAGTACAGTTGGAAAGATATGAAGCTCCAAAGTTGGAAAAAGGGTGCTTTTTTAAAATTTGATTTATTTTATGCGCAGCAAGGCGCGCCGGGTACAGCTAGTACATAATAAAAAGGCCTAGGCTTTTAAGAAAGATGAAGTATGGGTTTTGAAAGTTTGTGAAGTGCTATCTTTGAATAGACCCAGAAATTGGTGTACATGTTTAACTTATTTTTAAATTTCAAGTAGTGAGAAGTAATTTTTAGTTGATTTGAGTTAAACGCCTAATGTGGATTAGTTCCTCACGATATGGCAAAGTTGTATTTAAAGCTCTATCTATGACAGACTCCAACGATGTTAAAATTATTCTGCACGAATCAGAATTGATTGGAATATTCTACTGAATGGGCAGCTATCCGAAGGAATAGTAGAAGTACAAAATAAACATTTAAGGTTGTATGAGTTAAATACTGTACGAGTTATACTTGTGCGCTGAATAAAATTGAACTGAAATGGAAAGAATCCTGGACAGTTTCCACTGAATGATTTAAAGTCTCAGATATTTCATTTCATACTAAGTCAAATAAATGTATAAACTATTTTGTATACAGGTTTTTGCTTTTAACTTTTCTTTCCGTATGAATTTATTTAATATTGTTACAAATTTTTAGCAAAAATGATAGCTATTTTTAAGTAGTAAGGTAGTATATACCATATCTGTAAATTGTACAATGCAGTCTTAAGAAAAACTGTACTTTAAATGTAATTTGACTTAAATCAGCACTAAGGTTCTGTTAGATAGGCATCAGTTTATTAGGAAAAAAATGCAGAGTTTTTAACAGAAATACTATAAAGCAAAAAATCTTTGAAATCAAATTCATCGACGATACTATAATCGACTTCGGTTGGTTAACGAACACGTCAAAATAAAATCGTCGAAAATAACTTAAAAACTTCCAAACGAACGCGTCATAATACAAAATTGTTTAAAGTAGCTTTAAGCCCGTTAAATTCAGTTAAAATCCTTTCTCATCCTTATCATTTATCCTTATTTAGCATATGGGCTGCTCCCACAAACACATCAACTACTTTAAAGTCAACACCAACTCAGCAAAACGCACGTGGCGGTCGTCTGAGCCAACAAAAATCCGCCATTCCAATTCCACAAGACGTCACATAATTTCGTTCAGTTTTAACCACAAAAGAATTTCGTTCAATTCGAAGTGGTTTAAAAATAAAATAAGAAAAAAACTAATTTTATTTCAGCTGCAACAAATCTGTTAAGTAGCTGCTCATTCGCAGTTATTTATGAATCCACTTTCAAAATATTCCCCACTTGGTGTGACTCAATCGATATTCGTGTCCGGTAAAGGCGAAATTTAAATTTCCCCAATTAGCATAATTTGAACAAGTGTAGCAATTAGAATAAACACGATTTTTGGCCAAGAAAACCGACCGCATATCGGTTTCACCCGTTCGATAAATACTCGCGCATTAATCGTGGACTGAAGTGTCAGCGATTGTCAGGCGGGTGGGTGGGGGCCGACAAATTCAATTTTATTCCCAACGCCAATCACAAAAGGACGGCTTTAACCACGCCAAAGTCCATTATACACTTCCTTGAGACGTTTTTTTTTTTTTCAGTTTTCAGCCTTCAGTCTTCAGTCTCTGTTGCGCTCTTTTTTTTTCTCTCGTTCACTTACCCCCGACCACCGGACCAAGAGCGCTGTAAAGGTCCATCGGACTCGCAGTAAACCCCGCAGATTTCTGTGGGCAAACAAGCGAAAGACGATGAGGAAAATACTCAGATTCGCTTTTTCATTCGACATTTTTATTGGATTTCATCGACGTTGCTGCGCTATACATATACTTTTTGCTTCTTCTTTTTTTTTATTGTACTCGCAGGGATTGTATCCTTAACCGTTATGATATGATTTCCTCATCAGAGAGTGCCGGAACGTGAGTCGTCGTGTAGTACTCCGGCGGCAACAAAGAAACAATCAACAGGAGGATATAATCCGAAGGATACGACATAACGCCCGGGAGTAAGAGACCGTGGCGGTTAATTTTTTTTTTCACTTTTTTCACTTTTTGCTTTTTTTTTTTTTTTGCAGATGTGGGAAGGATATTTTATTTTTCCTCGTTCCTCCACCGTCACGGGGCATCATCATCGGTTTTGTTGGTGTTTTCTGCTTTCTGTTTTCGTCGGCGTCGTCGTCGTTGGCGTTTTGCTCATTCGATACACATGTAGAGACGGATGAATCGCTCGTACGTTGAGTCCTTGTGTATCCTTGTCGTAATGCCAATTGATTGAATAAGGGCGATTTTCAGGAAGTAAATGTGAAAGTTCCAACCATAAGTGCGGTTGTCTGAACTGTTACACTTTCCTCCGGATCTTGGAGTCAAGTGAACATCACCCTCACCCTGGGTACCGCAGAAAAACGACAGCCACGACATCGTCGTCCTCGTCCTCGTCGTCGTCGTTGACAAAGAGAGCAGCAAAAGAAAAAAAAAAATATGTCGAGTGAATGAAAACATCACAAAGGCGGGCGGAATGCGATTAGTGGGAGGAATTGAAGGATACCCATAAAAAAAGAAAAAACGAGAAACAGGACTCACGTGCGTTACTCGAATAAAGCTGGAGTCCTGGCATTAAGGAACGAAATTACACATTCGTTGTGCAAACTTTTCGCATTTCTTACCGCACAACAACGAGTACTTTGCTGCTGCTGACGACGACGTGTGTATCAGGGTGTGCTTGTTCATGTGTAGGTTTCCATGCAAAACCAGGATAACCAGATTTACAGAGTTTTCATCTGAATACCACATCGCACCGGAGGGACTATTGAACAAGTTGCCAACGAGGAGCACTGGGGATATGAATCCGGATGCCGGTTGCATACAGAGTCTTTAAGTCTCTGTGTGTGTGTGTGTGTTTGAGATGCCGTTGTTGATTTTGTCCGCGTACTCCTTTTCAATCTGATGGCTAAAGGCTCTCACCGAAGCTGTATGTGGTCGGCAATGGAACGGAATACGGAATACACAAGTGCTTCAGCTATCTGAGACGGAATCTATTCTCGTCCCGGTTCCGTGTTGGTTTTTGGAAAATGTGATTAGATGAAAAATTACTTGAACGTGTGTGCATTATTCATTTTTACAATGAGGCGAAACCGGGCACTGTAGAGCCGAGTGGGAGCTTCGGAGTGTGGTCGGAGTGGATTTACTCGGTTCTTCGATTTTGCATGAGAGCAAAACAATAGTCACTCGAAGAGAGATGGACCTGATTTAGATATGGAGCCTGGAATGAGGGTGTGGGCTGATGAAATGAGGACCTTAATCTTTTGGAGCAACTGAAGGTCCCGTCTATCGAAGTGGTCTTATATACACCACTCAAAATCTGTTTTCCCAATCGTTAGAATCAGATCTTATAATAGATTTACATTCATTCAAGTTACTGCACAATAAACGAAACTAAAAATAAATGCAAGGAATTCTAAATTGAGGAACTTTTATGGGGTGAAGCTCTGAAGATCTTTGTAATTGCAGTTTGAGTAAACACTAGAAGCACTGCCAATTTATTTTTACAGGCAATTTTGTTTTACGTATATTTTTAATATCTATTTTATATAATGTTTCATAAAACTTGTTGTGTTGTTTACATTTATTAAGGCGAACTTTCTTTGATTACCTCAAGCTGTCGTGATTAATTTTTGCCACCCCTTCATAAATCCACGTACAGAAAATCGACATTGAGAAAAAGCCAAAAAGACTACGAGAGGAACAATAAAATCATTCTACAGTTTTTTACACTATAGAATGATTTTATTTTTTGTGTGCTCAATCCGTGACAACTAACTAGATCTAAGGTTGTAATAAAGTCAGCAGTATGTCTTCAAATAAAACAATAGAGCTATGGAAAAACTTTAAATTTAATTTTAAAAAATCCTTTTCACAAAATACCGAGTAAGTATGATCGTCATCACATATATAGAAATCTATAAAATTCGCAAGCATTTTTTCCATTTATAATTTATGAGTGTAAAATCTAACAAAAGATAAAAGCTATTCGCAATGATGTTCTATTGGTGAACAATATTTAATAGAAAAAACATAAATTTTTGTTGATTTTCAAAAGGGCAAGACGAGTTAGAAATATACAATGAAATGCTACAGAAGTTTAATTTGCATTTTGAATAGTAATAGTAGGGCCAATGTTTTTTTTAAATTTTAAATCATGATCGAAAAAGAAACAAATTGCTGCTGTTCAAACGAACACAATACATTTTTTACCGCTAAAATATGTACTGTTGGTTAAACTGACAGACAGACACATCTAATAATCTCTATCAAACAAAAGAACACGCTGCTGTACCCGTGAAGATATTTCACAAATATTTGACATCTGGGTTCATAATAAAAGGACAGACAAATAGACGGACACCGGAGTGATTCTATAAGGGTTTCGTTTTTCCTTTGGGACGAGACCCTAAAAATAGCGTTTTTCTTTCCTAATTCACAATACAATGAACTCTAAATAATTCTAATTTCATCAGACCAGGGGAAAACTTCGACTTACAGAGGTTTTCGAATCACGGAGGTTTTTGGCGAACAAAATTTGTTCCAGAAGAATAAATGAACTTGACTTCAAAATATAATGCCAAAAAAACATCATTTTCGAATTAGAGAGGTTTTCATCTTGTTTTGCACAAAAATAAATTCGAATTTTTGAAAGGGACAAATTGCAAACAGTGCAGCAGTAAAAGTCTTGATAACCCTAGCATGTTCTATCTTTAGGTAATGAAAATATTCGATTATTTGTAAATCGATTATTTCGTAAATCGAACATAAAATACATAAAAATATTCGCTCTATAAAATATAAAAATAAAAATATAAGGAAGTCGGCAAATACTTTAAAAAATATGGAAGCAATTATAGGCTACGGTCATCCAACGTAGAGAAATAATTTTAAGTCATGGTTTAATTTCGCAGGAAAAAGCAACAGGTTTTATTAGATTTAGTAGAGTACAAATAAAAGAATACTTTTTGATACAAACATTAGTTAAGAAAACCTTTTATTAATATACTTTTTAAGCTTAAGTACTAAACAAGCAAGGGCATCAAGACTTGCTGTTTACTATAATTTTTTTTTTTTGATTTACGAAGGTTTTTTCAGTAGATTGTAAGAACAATTCCATTTACAGAGTTTTTTGAATTATGTTCGCTGTCATAATAATACAGTCGACTTCCTCGAAGTCGAAATCCCTCTAAGTCGAATTTCCCTCTAACTAGAATTTCTTCGCCATATTTTGGTCCTCATTTTTCATACAAAAACCGTCCTCTAAGTCGGACTCCGTCTAATTTAGATGTATCGTGAAAATTCGACTTAGAAGGAGTCGACTGTAATTGTTTTGCGTTACAACCTATTAAGGACCAGAGCTTATCTTTGTCCTTATTCATAAGTAATCTTAACTTTGGTATCAAATAAGGAATATGAAAGAGAGAATATTATACTTTTTGCTCAATGGAAAATCACATTACAGAAGAAGTTACACTGATTTATTTGTTCCCAATTTTTGTTTTTGATTCACGTTGTTTTCGTTCACGTTTTCTTCCACAGAAAAATCTAATTATTCACTGGTTTTTAACTTTTTGTTTAAATTATTTTTTTACGTTTATACTTCTTTGCATAGTATTTACTTCTTTGATTTTTTTTTTATTTTATTGGAAAGAAACTCGTAGACTAAAGTCATTTAATCGCATTTCTCGACTTTTTTTTATGGAGTTAATCGAGTTGTGCACTGAACGGCACAAATATCGTCCGGCACGTGGTGAGTCCGGAAAACCTTGTTTCGCATTTGAACAAAAATTTCCTCCCAACAAGAATAAATAAAAATATAATAAAATCTATACTGACAGGTTTTGAACAACCAGATTTTAGAGTACAAATATTTTTTGAAGCTTTTATTTTTAATATATTATTTCAGCCACTATTACGACAAAATAATTTCTTTATATATTAAGTATTTTTAGCAATAAAATAGATAAGCTTATGTGGACTTGCATCAATGTAATATAATATTTTTAAGTCTTTGCTCAAATTCTTACTTACTTACTGCTAACATTACTCAATGTTAAGATAGAAAGGTGTAAATAATTAAAACCTTCATTTTAAACAAAAAAGGAGTTTCTTAAAGTTTTTTTTGCTTTGACATAAACTTTTACGCCATAGATTTGTATGAGGAAATGTTAAAAACCAAAAATTCGATGCAAATGATTGAAAAACTCGCAAAGGGTCCCATCTTAGTCAAAAAGTCATTTATCCGCAGGGAAAAATATACAGTGTATTATAGAATGGAAACAAAGCAAAACAAGTGCCCGACGGATTTTCTACAATAGCTGATTCAACATTAAAGTGATTCCATTCTGCTTGTGAATTATTATCTTACACTATTATAACGTTGTCAGTTTTTTAAAATCTCTTAATTCAAAACGGGCTTGAATCGTCTCCTTATTCAAAGTCTTATAAAGCTCAATCGCATTATAAGCACGATTGTGCTTATAAAGTCCGTTCAAAATCGATTGACCCACGCGGTCCGGCATGTGTTTAGAAGCTCAGAAGTTATAGCTGGCAAACATTGTATGTACGACCTTCTTTAATCAAACCCGACCACACAATTAATCAACTGCAAATCTCTTATCTCGAGTAACTGATGTGGCAAAACCTTTTTAATTTCATGCCGCCTCAAGTGTGTCGCAAAAGCATGAAGGCTTTTGTATAACAAAATGTTAAAACAACTTCCAAGTGTTCTCCTGCTAAACTTTTTTCCAACAAATCTTAACAGTCAAGCTACTTGAGTGATAACGTGCGTCAACTCTGGAGTGCAGTGTCACTGGAGTACCAGGCAAACAGAGTGTCTGTAGGTACAACATGACAAGGGGACCGGCAAGTCACGCAATTTGTCGGACGTTGTCGGCGTTGCCGACACCCCTCAAAGGTGTTTATTTATACACCCCGGTCACCCAAGTACCAAGAACGTTGAGAGTTGAGTTTATTTCCTAATGAAACTCAAGTAATGACTACTTTTGTGGTTTTCCGATCACGAAGCAATAACACCCTCATTTATCGCCATCATCATCCACGAGAGGATATGGGTGTGTGTGTGTGTGTGGGGAGTGAAGTGGAGCAGTGGCACTGACTCACAATTTGACAAATGATCATAAAGCGCTGTGGTGGCGGGTCGTAGGAGTACAATCGCGGATGACAGCGAGCAAAACCGGTGTGTAACGTCACAATAAACATAAAATAAATCAAAAATCCAATTGAATTGGTTTGTTCCCATGGTGTTTGATTGCCAGACGACTACGACAACGATGACGAAGGGGAGAGACGAAAATTTTTGGGTGCAAACATCGCTCGTAAATCACCAGAACCAGCGTGGAACTGTTACGGGCTTAATACGGTAATAAAACACACATTTCGCTCCACTTTATTACAGCGCCGCCCGCGATGGTGGTGGCTGTACTGAAAAATACCAAAATACCTATTAAATCAGCTAAAGTCTAGATGGCGCTGTTTAAATTTGTCACAATGACGGGTGGAACTTTGATTGATACGCACATGTCACGCAGCCTCGCATGCCGATTGTCGATTGACAATAAGAGCAGACTCAGCCCAGGATCACACATCCTTCAAGCAAAATATGTACGCGGCTCTTGTATCCTTTCCATTTCCAGTTGACACCAGTCCTCCCCCACACCACGAATCGAATGAATTCAGCGTCATACATCATGTTCGCAGATAAAAGGACTCATTGGGATTGTTTGCCATGATGGTGGCATCAGATTTGCTCCGCCGAACGGGTGTCAGCCTCCGCGTCGGCATCGGCATCGGTGTCGGTGCCGATGTCGGTGTTGGAATTTTCTCGGAAACGTCTCGTTGCTGTATCGCATAAATCGCACAGCAGTCGAATCAGCGCGCAGAGATAAATCACAGCCCTCACATATATTTTGCCGATCAAATCAATCTAATTGACATCACTCAATGTGATGCGACTTTATTCAAAGTAAGAAGACAACGACTCGATGATGATGATGATGATGATGACGAGGGTTGCACACCAGCAAAATGGCACAGCAGCACACTGCGTGGGATGTTTAGAGATACACGGATCCCCGGCACATTCACATGGCTGGGAATGAGGAAAAAATGTAAATAAATGAGCTTGCAGCACACCCCTTTGCAAATGATTTTGCCGGCGGTGGCGGTGACGGTGACGGGCGGCGGTAGTTATTTACCGTGCACCCTTATTTCAAACAGCAGACAGCCGTCAATTCCGCCAACAAATGGCGCACACAGCACACACATCAGTTCGCATCTATTTTCATTTTCATCAGGTGGATTGATATTTTCAATTCGATGGGTTGGACTGTGCCAAAATTGAAAAGGTTCAAACCTGGAGACTGGATATATCCTGTCCACAGACACACATGTGAGGGTGTGTTCGTGTATGCAGCAGCCGCATAAAAACACACCCCTGCTGTACAGGTCTCTCTCGCTATATAAATTTAAATTTAAATAAATGCAAATTCAATGGATCTCGGGGTGGGATAATCGATTTATTGTTCAACGTTGTATCACATTTGGCCAGAGGGTGTGTTATGGTCTTTCAGTTTACCGAACAAAACCACCCTTTCACCCATTCACCCACTCACCCAACCACAAGCCCTTTAAAGATGTCCGAGACTCATGCTGAGCCGTGCTTATATTTTCAACCAGCACTTTCTAATTATGTTTTCGTGCCACTATAACAAATTACTCAATAAATCAGCTCGTGATAGGCTCCTGACAAATGAGCAAAAAATAAAAATCAAAAAATGAAAAAAAAAAACTTTTTTACACATTCTTACATGATTCGTTAATCAGTTTCATATTTAAATGAGCCTTCATTGAGACGATTGATTAATGATGATTACGCGAATGTTGTGAGCAAACATATTTCAATTTATTAGAATCGAGTTTCGGTCGAGGAACGCTCAATTGTGTAACGCTGACATGTTGTAGGTGATGCTATTAATTAAATTAAGAAAATTTAAATTGAAGCAAATGATTGTTTTATTTAAATTCCCCTGACAGAAAAGTTGAGTTCGCTGATTCATTTCATTTCTGTTCTGACATTTTCTATCGGCGATACATTTATTAAGGTTTGAGAATATCAATTAGTGGGGATGAATTAATTGAGTGCTACAGGTAAAAAAAAAAGTGCAAAAGTGTATCTACACTGGATATGTAGAAATCGATAGCACATACCTGGGGCGAGCTTTTTAAGAATGTTACAAATCTCTTGGGGACGGTTATGGTCACTTGGCTGCATCTTATATGGGCATTTAACGCACTTCATTCGCAACTCTTCGTGACTGAGGAGATTCCTGCGAATGATGTATTCCCATAATTTGAAAAACCACTGACGTTCCACTTGCGACTGAGACGATTTAATTATGAAATTGTTGTATGTTAGGTTTTTTCTTTTTAGACAAAAGTCCAAACACTTTGGTAATGAAAAGGAGTGTTGAAAGCATGAAGTTTAAAAAGCCAGGAAGAAACATTACTCCAAAGAAGATTTTAGCATGTTTTTAAAAATATTTTCAGTGACGCAAAAAATATTTGAAAAAGTGGATAGGTAGACAGACGGATGCCAAAGTGATTCGATAAAGGAAAGTAATCTTTAAACGATGTAGCAGGTGCACAACATTGCTTCCGCCGTTTTTTCCGAAATTCGAGGCTTTATTGTAATCTGGTTATACATTTATGATTCGTTTTGCGTCTGATTCAATTGCGTTTGACACGAGTCTTGATCAAGTAATGCCTCCAATTCTGCATCTTCGAAAACCTTCTCTCTTTCACCGCCATGCCAGTTTTAGACGTCAAAATCACCATTCTTGAAGGCTTGAAACCACTCTCAACACGTTCTTTCACTACTAGCGGCCTCACCTCACCTCACGGTTTTTGAGAGCATTCGATGAGCCTCAGCCGCAGATTTCTTCATATTAAAGCAGAAAATTAAAACTTCCCGTAAATGACGAGAATTTGGCTCGTAAGCTTTATGATGCAGACAGAAATCGACAAATGACTAAGCTTATTGTATGACATCTACGATCTATTTATTTCGACTACCACTTAGCGCTACAGCAAAGTTGTACACCTAATAGTAGAAATATGTGGAAAATGAATGGATAGTTTTAAAAATAAGATGTGGAAACTAACTGCAATCAAGCTTGTAGAATTATTTAAGCCAGACTTAAGAAAACTTATAAAATTTATAGCAATAGTTGCAGAGACTTAGATCTACGAAAATACTTTTTCAAACCTATAAAGTAAACTTTACCGATATTTCAAATAAAAAACAAATTTTAATGGACTGACATTTTTTTGAGGAATAATAAATGAATAGAAATATTAAGGAAAGCCATTACAAAGATAAGAAGACATGAATATACCAAGTTCGCCGACGTTTAAATTTAGAATTCTTCAAAAGTGAAGTTAATCGATTTGAGCATTGAACGGCTCTAATGTGACTTCTTGTTACTGAAACTATTCCCAACCCTATAAATGACTTTATAAGAAAAAATGTCATCAATCATTTATTATATTTTGGAAAATAAATAATCAGTAGAAAAGATGTTAGTCTACTCCATTATTTTTTACAAATGTCTATTTCAACATATTTCTTTATAGTTTTTTCAGTGGCTACTTTTCAATGACTTCCGTAAAAGAAAAATGCTAAAAATATTTAATAATGACCGCAGACAGATTAAACTTTAAGCAAGTGTAGATAAAATTTTATCAATTCATTATTTATTTATTTTTTATTAACAACATATTAAAATATATTATTAATTACAAAATTTCAGAAGCACTAGCAACAAGGCTATCGGTTCTTTATTAATTCGTTTCAATTTCCTTTTGAAAAAAAAAAACATTTTTTAATATGAAAAAATTGTTTCTTTTCGTTTCCAATATGCTATGTCACATTGTTTTAGTTAATATTTAAAACTTTAGTTCGTGTCTTACAAACGAGTGCGTTACTCCGTCGTATATCAAATCGTTCTTACCTTACAATTCCGACACAAGAATAACTTAAGTAGTGCCAAGACAGTTGGGTCAGCAATAAATTTTAAGGCGATTCGGAGGAATGTCTTGTTGTGCTGACGCAATGTGTGCTGTTGTAAGAATATTTAGTTTTTTTTTACTGCTCCGATAATTTAAGGTAATCGAGGAAAATCTATATAATTTGTCCCCTACGTTAGTTCGAATTTATTTTTTTTTTTGCAAGCTAATAGTCCTAGCAGCTAAGCTCATTATCATGTAATTTGCAATTATTTGGTAATAAAATAAAAATAATAATAATACTTTTTTTTGCAAAATAAATTCAATTTACGAGAGTTTCATAAAAAAATATTTTCTTTGCATTTTACGCATTTAAACCAAGAGGGGTCGATGAAAAACAAATAAACTTGGCTTCGAATTATAGAGGTAAGCCATTATTTTCGAAATAGAGAGGTTTTTATGTTAATTTGCACAAAAAAAAATTCGAGCTAACGGAGGGGACAGACTATATGGATTTTTTCGGAGGTTCGAATTATCGAGAGCTCACTGTAGTCACTATTTCACAGGACTTCAATCTGCGATCGTTTGCTTTCTTTTTGCTGAGAAAAACGACAAAGACAGAAACTTTCTCGAGATATGTGTCGGTAGAAATGTGCATACGTAGCACGAAAAAGTTGTAAATTTCAATTTCAAATTTTTGTTTAGTTGTTTAGTAATATAAGACATACAACATTTATTTCTTGTACTTCATAAGCTAGAAATAGTTCTCCAAAATAAATCCATTCCCTTACTGACGTTAACAGCTCACTTTTGACTAAAAATAACTTTCGAGCACCTGCAGCGCACTTAATAAAATCGTTTCGATTCAAATTACGAATTGCTTCCTACAATTCCCCTCAATCCACCCCCTCGCTCCAGCTGCCATCCAGTAATAAATCTGTTTTAGGTCAAGTGCACACCCGAACAAAAACAAACATCGCCGTTGGTGAACAAAGGACATGGGGTGTAATTTACGATTGCAACCCGCCAAAAGTGATAAGCACACCACCCGAATGATACCGAATATCAACTGACACCATAATTCACCCCCGCCACGGGAAACAAAACAACAGCAGCGAACAAAAAAAAGAACAAACTTATTAAATCTCAATATCACTCGACAATTACGGATAAACTGCCGCTGCTTGTGTGGTTAATTGTGCTCTCACAATAAATAAATAATTTTGTCTTTTTTTTTTCTCTTTTTAATTTTCTAATCGGATATGGGTCACTGATGGAGAGCCTGTGCCTGAGGCTTGGAACGTTGGTCTTGCCACCCTTTTCCCGAGCGAGTTGGCCGTCGTCGCCACACCGACTAATAATCTCGCATCGACTGATAATAGCAATAATTATTTAATCGCTTTGATTTATGAATTCCAACGAGTCCGCGTTCACTGTTGAGTTAAAGAGAGATATATCTGCTCCGTAATCGGTGGGTGTCTGTGTGAATTGGTTGGGGGGGTTTGCTCGTTGATGGTCCTGATAGCCGTGTAATTCTGTGGTGTGAGAGCGGTTGCGACGGATAATTTATGAGAAAACCGAACTGACTCGATGCTAATAGATTTATGGATTATGGACGTATGGGGAACTTACCCGTACGCAGCTAAAGTGGGATCATAGGGGTAGTATCCAGTTGTTGGCTGCAGTCCGGCTGATGTCCACGCACTCATGTCTGAACCTGGTCCACTCTCCTTCAAGGCATAGGGGTTGCTCTGAAAAGGACAAGTGAAACATTTATATTTTATTCAATCAGTTGACGCTAAGAGCTCTGAAATTTAATAAATTTTATTCAATTTCAAAAGAAAATGAATTTTCGTTATTGATCTAAAAATGTCGCCTGAAAATGATCGGTTCTATATTATAGCAAACTTGTTTTTAGTGGAAATAAAATTTGTGAATAGGCTGTAGTGTGAGCTTCGTTTGTTCTTCAAATTTTTCTATTCAATGGAAATCAACTAGAAATTTAGTTTTGTTATCTATTAGCCTGAAATTTTTTTGTTATATAATTTTTAATTAACTTCGATCTATCGATTGGTCAGCGTCCTTGCATAAGTACAGGGTTTTCCAATAAGAGGTGTTATTTTGATATTCAAAGGAAAATGCAATTTTTTGAGATAAATGATCGGCTGTATATTTGAATATAAAGCGGAAGGTATGCCCTTAATAATGGAAAACAATATCAGTCAAATGGTCGCCTGAGCTAGGCTTATAGAGCCGTATCCTTTTCATGAAATTTCCCATCACCAAATCGCAAAGTGGCTGCTGTATGCGCTCAATAGCTTCACGAATTCCGTATTTGAGGTTTTGAATCGAAGCTGGGCTGTTGGCGCAGACCTTATCTTTCACGTAAACCTTATCTTTCACGTAAACCTTATCTTTCACGTAGCCCCAAAGGAAGAAGTCGCAAGGTGTTAAATCACAAGATCTCGGTGGCCAATCGTGATCACCCCTTCGAGAGATAACATGGTCCGGAAACTTTTCACGTAAAAGATCGATGATTTCGTTGCTCGTGTGGCACGTAGCGCTGTCTTGTTGAAAGCAAACGTTGTCCAGATCAATGCCATACAATTCCGGCCATAAAAATTCATTAATCATCTCAGGATAGCGCAATCCATTCACCGTAAGTGTTGCTCTTTCGAAAAAGTAAGGTCCAATGACCCTGCCGGACCATAAACCAGACCAAACAGTTACACGTTGAGGATGGAGAGGCTTTTCAGTAATGAATTTTGGATTTTCCGAACCCCAGATTTTGCTTATTGGCGTAGCCATCGAGGTGGAATTGGGCCTCTTCAGTCAAGATGATTTTTCAAAGAAACTCCGGATCATTTTCACGTGTTTCAATGACCGAATCAGCAAAGACACGACTTTGTTGATGATCGACCGGCTTGAGTTCTTATGTTAACTGAAATTTGTAAGCCTTCAGAACTAAGTCTTTATGAAAAATACGGTACAATGACGTTTGAGGAATTGAGTTTGAGTTTGAGGAATGCCCAATTCTAGAGAACGACGAGGAATGGTCAAACCTGGGTTTTCTTCAACACTTTGGGCTACAGCAACAATATTCTCAGTTGTTCTTGAGCGACGTGCACGAGTTTTATTCTTCACATCACTAACTTATCCCAACACCTCGAATATTCCCACCAATTTCTGTATTGCGGTCCGACAAGGTGCTTCAGGACGACCCAAAAATGTTTTAGTTTTACGACCCGCCTCTGCCAAATTTTCTCTATGTTTATAGAGAACTTTAATAATTTCAATGCATTGTTGAAGCGTGTACCGTTCCATTTTTATTAATCGCGTAATTTCTACATCAAATGTCAAAAAATCAAAAACATCTGCCGAAATAGCGGGCTATTCAAAATAACACCCCTAAATGGGGAGCCCTAAATTTTCCATGATTCATTTTTTAAAACTTCTAATCATAAATATTTACAAAGCTAGAAGAGTGGGTGCTGAAAACCCATTTGGCAAATGAGTTTTTTAAAAGCAAAGTGGGACAAATCTGAGCCCCCATGGAAACTGTACACTACTCTAAATTATAAAAAAGATTGCCTTCTCTAAGAAAATTGACATAAATGACTCTTGTGCAGCATAATTTTGTTCGCGACCAAAAAAGTGTCATGTAAGCAAATGTAAGCAAAAGTTTTGCAAAATTTCACAAGTCGCGGTTCATTTGAATGACACTTAAGTGGTTTTGCAATTGGAACGCAACTCGTTTGGTTGTCTTACAGTCTAAAACCACAAAATTTTGTAAGTGGCAATAAACTTAAAAGCCACAAGACTATTTTGACTGCATGTGACACGGTCTATTAGGCAAACCGTGATTAGTGTTTAGCTAAATTAAAATCTGACAGTGGTCGTCCTCGGTCGTCCATGGATTCTTGGTACTCTCGACAAATTTATAAGTTTAACAGTGACAGACCATAAAATCATTCAAAATGTACTTAACATTTTGTCAGTTTTCGGACTTGAGAGTGCATTTTACCGGTTGAATAGTCAAAGAGTTCAAACTAATCTTCAAAAATTTCCATCTTGATCTTCATCGCCACACAAGACGCAGGTGTACTCGGTTCACTCGATGAGAGATTTTTCTGTTAAAATTTATCCTCAGCGAAAATTGTGCGTTCCGTTTTTGAAAACTTTTTTTTTTTTTTGTTTGTACGCTACGCAAATGTGGAGGTGAATATCATTTAGTTGTAAATGCGTTCTCTCTCTCTCTCTCTCTCTCTCCTTAATTTATGTGCAATTTTCCATTTTAACGATGAAAAGTTAATTAGACGAGTTCACATTGCATGTAAGCTGCAGCATTTGCCACTTATGAGCCGCAACAAGGTTCCGCAATATGCCGAGTACACTTAGCCGTCATCACGCACTTATGCAGCGCGTTTCATATAATTATGATGTTGTGGAGAGGGGGAGAGGGAAGGGTGGAGTGGAGAGTGGAGAGACACACACGTATGCAGATGCGGCGCAGATAACCGCCCCCCGAGCATATCCCTACTCAGTGACTGTTTGGTGGTGGGGCAGATACATTTGATAGAAGTAAAAATCTACTGCGGCAGCAGTTGCACTCTGTAAATTGAATACCAGCGCCTGTGGGGAAGTGCGTGCGATGCGTTTAATCTGCAATCTAAAGAGTGAGAGAGAGATGAAAAAAAAAACAAATGCAGTCCATCCGTGGAGCATCTCGTTCTGTTGTGATTCGCTGTAATTGAATGGGTTAATTTTTTAGTTGGCGCAATTACTGTGCGCGATGCTTTCTCGCTGCAGTGAGCCAATAAAAATACCGAGCAAAAAATGAATGCATTGTTTTATTTGAATATATCTGTGTCAATTGAAAAACTATGTGTACATGCCGCAGAGGTACTTTCCATTCGAGTTTTAAACTCAAAGGCAATTACCATAATTTACGTAGTGAATTTGAGCTGCTCGGAGAAAAATTGTGGCAAAAAAGACTAAAAATTCTGCCCTTAGCATTGAATGAGTTTCACGACATGGCCAATAGACAAATGTCTGTTTGTTGTGCCACAATGACCGGCTTCGGTATTCAGATCAATTAAAAGCGAGCAAATTTTCAGCAACCAAACCGGTTCAAGTGCAAACCAACTTTTAGCTCACGGGTAAGGATCGATGGCGTATCTAAAATTGGCGATATAAACTCTGCGGGTTATAGACGGACGTACAAATACTTGCAAGGCGTGTGAAACTTTGAATGGGTAAATAGAGATGACGACGTACTCCAAGAATTGGGCGATTTTTGGCCTGAAAATGGTTAAAAAATGAAGCGGCAAGTTTATAAAAGCGGCAATTATAAAACTCTGTGGGGGTGGTATAGAAAAATTACTTTAGCACAACAACATGTAACACAAGTCATATGTCCAGACTTACGAATTAACCGTTCTAATTGGGAACTCAACTTTTGAACTTCATTTCTTATACTCTGTATCAAAATTTTTGATTGCCTTCATTCGCAACTAAAAATTGCAACAATTTAAATTCTACGAAGAAAAAAATCAATAACGATATCGTTAGCGGTTTGAGATTTTGCTCTTAGAGTTCATATTTTGGAATTCGAATTCAGATTTGGATCCTAGAGCTCAATTTTTAATCTTAAATTTCAGATATCTCGTCTCCAGGGAAAACTATCAGTGTAAACTTTGATAATGTATTGTTTGTGTTTAAATCAAACGTTATTCCGACATTGAAATTTTTTTTGCAAATTTAAAAAATTCGAAGTATTCACACAGTGAAAAAAAAAATTCACAATTTTATAAAAAGTACAATGACGGGCAACTTTACAATAAAATATAATTTCTACTAATTCGTGGGCCGTCAAGTGGTTTCTTGAAATCATAGGTTACTTCGACGCCGACGACTGATTCCCACTCGAAATTTTGACAGAATTTTAATATCATATCTACGCGGAACAACGTTGACCAACGTTGGGATATATTAAAAGCTTATTTCCTAACGTGGCTTAATCGTTAGTGCGTCGGACTGTTAAGCGAGAGTACCCGCAGCTCGGGGAAAGAACACCACAAACAATTTTCACGGCCCCACCTTCGCGAACGACCAATAATCCTCCTGGAGTAACCTGTGTCAAGGAAAGCTTTCGCGATTCGCCGTTCAGAACCGAAATTAAACAGTAAGTGCCCCCCACTTGTGTCAAATTATATCACGCACCACACAATGGAGGTGCGAACAAGCTATGCTCTGGCCCTATATGGGCTGTTACGCAAATTATTTATTTATTTTTTCCAAAAAGAGTGCGGTGTAGCACAAAAGAGTGTTTTTTTTTTTTTAACCCCACCCCACTTTTTGTTTGCAAGTTTTTGTAAGAAGTTCATGAGTCTTCCATGCTAGTGGACAGCACTCAAGATCTCCGCAGTGTTGAGGTCTCCCCAGACAAGAATGTGGCTGCTGTAGACGTGTGTGATGGTCTATTCTTCCAGTGAGAAACAAATGAGCTTCATCTGGCTTCACTGAAGTTCGTAAGACATGCGAGAGGACGGTATAGTTGCACCTCTTCGAGGAGCTTGAACATTGTCTTGCTAATCCATAGAAATCTGAAGCCGAGAGCATGAAACTCAAGCGGGAACATCAGCTCGACATTGATCTAAACAGCTCAACAATCCACGTACCAACCTGAGGAGAGCAGGAATTCTATACAAAGAACTCGGAATGTTCGCTAATTGGGTTCAACTAACTCAGCAATTGAAGACGCACGAGCATCCATTGCATTAACGAAGCTGCGATTTGATCCCTTTGGATTTTTTTTGTTCGGAATCGTGAAGGACCGATGTTATGCTAACTTTCATTCAAGCACGTAATCCTAATTTCATCCAAGCAATCCGTGAACTACAGCTCGAAACCATCAATAAGGTCTTGGAAAATTAGAATGAAGGAATGGGGTGCTGTTAGGCCAGCCGAAGTAGCCACTTGAACGACGCTGTGTTCCATAATTAACGGGAATAATCGGTTTTACTAATAAAGCCAATTCTCATGGAAAAAATCAAATTTTGCTCAAGTTATTGCATATTGAAAAAAAACTTGTTTTTGGCTCACCCTGTATTAAGCAAAAACCAATGCAAATCTCTAATTTGATTTGACGTAAGTCACCTGACTAAGAACATCAGACTGCAGACTGTTTATCAGAAGGAAAAAATAAGCGAATTCCGCAGACATTCAGAAAAAAGAGATTAATCTGTCCAAACAGAAAGCAAAAAACAATTTTGGATTAAATAATTTTTTTTTTTAGAATTAATTTTTTCCTGAAAAATCGACGGAAGTTTTACGTTAGTAAATTTCAAATTTGAAACATTTTAAATTTATTTTGGTCCCAATGAAGTCGGGACTTGTTCTGCAGTTGGCGGTAATGAAGTGAAGCAATCAGGTGAAAAAAGGTCTTTTATTCCTGGTCGGGTGCCTTGAGAAACATCCGACCAGGCAGACCTGAGACCTGAGTCTACAAAAGCTCTGCCTTTCAATGATTTTTTTTTAGGAGTTAGCACTGTTACGAGGATTCTCATTTGTGGCGCCAATCCCATTCTGGTCGTTCTTTAAAGTGTTTCCAACAATTGACGAAACTCCACAAATGCCACAGATCCACAAAAGGAATAACCAGTTCAGTTTGCTCAAAAGTAAAGTTCTATTGGACAACGAACGTATTTTGCCTTAGGCAGATCTGTTTTGAATAAACTAATTCAAAGACCTTCGGCTAAAGTGAAGTTTGAAATACTGAAATTGCTTGCATCACATTTTTTTGTCCAGTTGTTGAATAAACGCAAACGTGTCTAATTGAGAAATAAAAATTTAAAACTTGCTGCCCTGAGAGAATTTCCTCCGTAACATTGTTGTCTGCTCCAGAATTTAAAAATTCATTCGTGCAAAGTATTTGGCCTTTTTCCCTTCACTTTTTTTTTGTTATTAACCAGCACGAAAAACAAAAAAAAAACATTCAAACACTCCTTCTGGCACCTGTGTACATATATGGTTCTGCAACCTGCACGGCAAGACTGGATTTTTTGTTTTTGTACAATGTACAAATATCTTACGCTTCGGTTATCACCAGGCTTTCTTCATCTTCTTCATTTTTAAACAATGCAATAGTTTTGTTCAATTATCACGGAAATGGAATTTAATTCTGTACATTTCTCTTGCAATGATTTCTTCATCGACACGTTGTGTTTTCCGCACTACAGCCAAAGGCAAAAGACAACAAAAAAACGTTCATGCTTAATGCATATTCAACTTCAACTTCAACTTCATCCGTACATTGCCTCCTAGGATCACACACAATTGCTTGGCGTCACACACACACAGAATGCATGGATTCATAATGCCTTGTCTGTAGTTGTGTGTGTGTGTGCTTTTTTTTTTCATTCGTCATTCGTTCATTTTGTCATCAACACGTCATCCGATCCTAATCCGACTAGGAATCCATTGTTGTTATCTATCTGTTCAATGAGCACTGGGCACGACGTGCCACAGCAAAAATCTAGAGCTCGACGGTGGCCTAAACTCCTTTCGCTTTTGCGAAATGGATATCCATCCATGGGATCTGTGTGTGTGTGCGGTGTACACCGAAGCTTAATTAGAATTTTATGCAAATTATTAAACATTAAAATAATTGCAATCTCTTGGACAGCACACCCTGTGCGCTGCGCCGCACAACGTCGCGTCGTGCCGCACACCGCAGAGTTAATGTGATGTAAAAACGGGTGATTAGTCACACCTCTCACGAAAAGGTCATGTTTGGCTGCCCTGCATCGGCAGCTGCTGTGTTTTGTGCGCGCCTTCTCCAAGAGGAGACGTTAATTAATAATAATTGACGAGCGATAGCTCTCAACTGCCCTCTGCTGTGTCCGTTCGCAATAAACACCTTAGAACGACGTTAATTGTCTTCAACTAGACCGCGGAGTAGATCCAAAATTTTCAAAAAAAATTTCAATTCAATTTCGACTCCCAGCTTCTTTAATCCATCGGTGAAAACTTTCCGGGGGTCCAGTCGAGGGGCACGAATAACATTGTGTGGTGAAAGTTGACACTAAGAACAGGACAAAAAAAAAAAGAAGAAGAAATTCACATTCCGGCCACTACATGTGTGGCACTCTGTACCTCGGCACACACTTATGCACTTGCGGAGTGTTTATTATTAGCATAAATCCACACTTAAGCTGCATGCTTAATCCTTGTGGTGCACACACGAGGAGAGGCAGAGGCAGATGTTTGCCGAGCAAACTCCATTTGGATTTAGAGTCCACACGAACCAACACACCCCCTTAAGTTGGCTTAAGATATATTTAATGCACTTGTAACTAGTTTAAGCACCCAGCAGCAGCAGCAGCAGTTGAAACCGCCACCACCGGCCATCTCACCCACCCAACCTGCCAACCACCCACAGCCGCACCAAAAGCCATAAACTGCTCTCAACGCTTGCGTGTGTATCCCCCGTGTCCTTGCCGGGACTGTGTGCTGCTGCTGTGCTGTGTGTCTCTGTTCTGAACGCCATTTTAATTGTTACGACATGTATCTACTTTGTTGATGTTGAGACAACCTCTTTAGCAGACGAGCTGCCATAGCGGTGGGCTTGGTTTAACAATTAAATTAAAGTTGATCCAGAGCCCTTCCCCGTCGTCCGCATTTGATCTGTACCGCTTCGATTTTTCCGATACACTTGTAATTGTATTCAATTTCAAAGACATCCATCCATTCCCATTCGACCCATTCGAACCATCGAACCATCGAACCACCGAGCCAACCCCCCACCACATCAAATTGAAGTGCAAGCATTCAGATACTTAACAAAAAGTGGAAACCCAATGCGCTTGCTCCAGTGTGCGTGCGTGTAGTGTAACCATGCAAAAACCTGGCCAAAACGAAAACAAATGCAAAATACAAGTGCAAAGCAGATACGAGCAGAAAAAAAAAAAAAAACAGAAACGGAGAGAGAGAGGAAAGAAAGAGCAACAAATAAATGCAATGCATTGGGTAAGTATCTCACTTGTTAACACGAGGTAAAACATAGGCATTAGTAGTGCTAGAACTGAGAACTACCCTACCCTGCCCGAACCCCCCCCTCGTTCACTCGCACGCTCCCTCGCTCCCTCGCTCACTCGCACTCGCACGCTCTGGCTGGCTAACAAGACAATAAGTGTAACCTAATATTTGATCATCCGTTCGAGCCGGGTCCACATTTTATATTCATCGTGAGGTTTACATTTTTTTTTTCTGTTTTTTCTTTCTTTTCCTGGCTCTTAGTTTTGTTTTTGTTTTTCTTTGGTTGACGATCGAGTGAGTGTGACAGTAGATGAACTAGGGGCGCATCAGAATCCCTGCGACCACAAAAGAACGTGCAAAGAAGCTGTGCTTAGTTGAGGCGACCTACAGAGCACCTTAAGGTGGCGGGAAAGGCGTCTCAGTGGATTTGTTCGACGTGATTCGGGTGGACTTTTACTTCCTGATGATCGAGATGGGATCTGAGTTTCTGAGTTTGTTGTACCCGAAAGTTATGGTTCGTGTCTATTTTGATGTATCGGATTTATCGGCCTGTCATTGATGAGTCACTAAACTGTCAGATATTGAGCCGGTGCATGTGGTCAAAATAAGTCCGACCACAAAAACAAAAAAAAGAACAGAGGGGTTAAGGAACCAGGAAAGTTATGAAAAGGTGGTGAACAGAGTTGATTTTAGATCGGGCATGTGAAGTACTTTCGACATATTTTGAACGAAACATTCATCTACAGTCGCTTACAGCTTATTTGACTCAACGCATACTTAGAACTTTAAACAAACGTAGCTCCTAAACGAAAAAGGCTATCGTAAAAGTAAAAACGTGGAAAGATTTGTTGAGTTTAAAACTTTAAAACACATACATTTATTATTTATCATTGTACATTATGTTAATCTGAATTTCATCATACAAAAATATGAAAACTTCCAAAAGGATCAAGATCTAACATATACAGTCAAATCCCTCTAAGTCGAATTTTCACGGGATATCAAAATTAGTTCGAGTTAGAGGGATTTTTCAAATAATTAGAGGGATTAATAATTTTTTTTCTTAAAAAGCCTTTATTTTATTCAAAAGAGTATGTATGGAAGAAAAAAAACTCGGGAAATTACTTAAAAAAGCTTGTAATTTTGGATTGAGTCTTTAAAATTGGAGACTGAAGCCTTTAAAAAAGGACTCTCTGTTAAAAAGGTAGTGTTGGAGCTCATTCGAACTTTCAATGCATTCACTAAATGAAGCTTGAAAATATCTCAGATACCTAACTGTTTTTTTATTAAAAGCAAATTGTTTGAGGCCAATCAACAACACAGTAGTTTCATAGAGAGGCACACGGTTGTGTGCACAAATAATCTATAGCTCATTTGTGGTTGTGTGTAGACGACGATTATGTGGCCCTAGACGACAATTGTGTTCGCCCAACTTGATTGTGCTTCGAGAATCGTTGGCGAATAGTTTCGATTTTCTCATGTTCTTTGAATTCGACGTTTGCCGTGTAGGTCGCCATGCAAATCCTCATTCTTGCTGTGAACATTCTCTTTCTTTCTTGCATGGGTAATCAATAATAAGGGCACCCTCATGTGCTTTTTTCTCCCACATGTTTGCACTAAAAAATCAACATGAAATGAAAGGTGTACGTCGTTCAGTACCAAAAAAGCAAAAGGTTCGAAATAAAACGTCTATCTAATTCTACAAGACCTTAATTTTTAAGAAATTTAATTATCAATTTTTTTTTTGTATAAACAAAGAATCATTCCTGCAGTTTCAGTATTTTTTGTAATATTGTGCCCCAATCTTCTGTAATCTCAAGTTTTTAATACTTTTTATTCTATTAAATAAAATGCGGGGGTCACGTAAATTCGTTGGTTTAAATTTGCCTATAATTTATTTTCAATCTGAGTAAGGTTATTTATAATACAATTTTCTGATAAAGATGGTACCCCTTTTCCAACAATTTTCATACCGAAAAATAAAAAAAAATTAAACTCTTTTTATCGAAAATTTTTTGATAGTAGGTAACTTTTTTTCAAAATATTTGTTCGAAACATTGCGCAGAAGAAACTCATCTTCTGGTGGAAAATCTATTAGGTTGTCAAATATCTCCCTTCCGCCTTTTTGTCTTTTGAATTTTCCGGCTATGTACAAAGCGCTATGGAGCTCGTTTCTGGCAATACATCATTTCATAACTTACAAAACGACGCTATGCCTGATTAGTTTGGATACGAGCTTTGTAGCGCTTTGTACATAACCGGAAAATTCAAAAGACAAAAAGGCGGAATGGAGATATTTGACAACCTAACATTTCTTTGGCTGACTAGATATAGCCTAATGACAGACGGGCGGACATGTTCATAATCTAGACACTGAACCTTTCTAATGACACCATAAGCACCTCAAAAAAAAAAATACATTTTGGTTTTGGGTGGCCTACAATTTTAACTGGCGCCCCAGCCGCGAAATTATCGTAAGCGGCAAAATGAAAATTTTACAGGAGATTTTTTTTTGTTTTTTGTCTGAACTAAAACACGTGCTTTAATGTCGCTTACGATAATTTGGCGGTCGGTGATATCGAAAATTTGAATATCAAATCAAATTGGATTTTGATGAAATATCGAAGCAATTTTTGTTTGCCCAGTTGAAAATAAAATCTAATATTTCTGCTTAAAAAGTTAATTGATTAATAATTGGGAAACCGAGCCTTGGTGTTGATTGTTTCTGATGAAGGTTTTATTTTTCAGATTTGAAGAGCCCATTTATCTATCCAGCGTTTTTGTCGATCTCCTATACTTCGGTTTGTTAACCTGGCTATCGACTTGTTAAGAACAGAACCCCCGTGTTCATCTTGATAATGTTTCGATGAATCGATTCATCTAGATTTATTTTCCACCGACACAACGCGAAAAAGACCACCGATGACAATAATTGCAGATGATTGCATTCACCATGTGAGATTGTTGACGGGCGTATAAATTTTCAGCGAAACAGCAACGAGAATAATCGTCCGAACATTGTCCGCGTGTCTGCCAACTGTGTCATGTGTGTAATTTAGCAGCGTAGAATCAATTATGCATTTTATCAAATGAATATCAACACCATATACCCTATACCGTGCCACGATGCCGGAATACAAATCAATGCTAAATGCAACGATTTGATCCGATTACGAATCAATGTCTACATGTGTCACCACGAAGCAGGATAATTAATAATTTGTCGACACTCTCACAGTGACGGGCACTCTTTCATTCTGCTGCTCGTCGAGCCGTCGAGTCGTCGAGCTTCGAGTCGCGTCGAGTTGTTGAGTTTTTAGTTTTGCATTACCACCGCCAGGCAATTGCAGCCGGCCGCGGCGTCGTGGCAAGCGATATGAAATTAATAACACGCATAGGAGCGCTGAGAACGCCCTTTTGGACCGCGATCGTTCGCGGCAAAGAGGGGCGCGCCAGTGTAGGGTGGCGAGAGTTGGGTGAGTTGCCCATCGATGCAGTGCAGGCACGCCACGCTTTGCTTTCTCGCAGACATACACGTTCAAACTGATGAAATGCAAGACGTGCAGAAAAAATGCAAAACAACGGAACGGAAACAGTGAGACAGAAAAAGGTGCAAAGCACCAACAACAACAAAAATATTAAGAAACTCACACAACTTCACACGCGTAGCGGTTGAGGGGCTGATGGGAATAAGTAGATAAGTATCTAATTATTTAACATGGCAATTTAGACTTTTAATACGTGTTTACATCGCCAGAGTTGTGGATGTCGCTGATCTAAATTCAACGAGTGAGCTTCACAGCACCTGAATCCAGCCGTGGATATGGATTTGAGTTGATAGATTGAAGTCTGTGGTATTTTCACTCTTCGATGAAGTTGTTCGCGATGAGTGGTTTTTTTTCTTTTTTCTGAAATGCCCAGAGATACGGCGATTATGTGCCTTAAAACGAATTTGCATAGCATAGAGCTGTGCCGTGCAGGCTACACCCAATGCTGTAATCTAATTACTGGTGTGCACTGCTGCGGTCTAGATAGCCAATTAACGAGGTAACTCAGTTTGCTGCTCACAGAGGCTATAAATAAGCCGTGTTCTTGTTTTCGTTAATGGAAATCGAACTTTATGCCGATAATTCAATCGGAGGACAGGTGAATTCCACGAAATTGATGTTTTGGTAGTGGAACTGTCTTTTTGACAGATGTGCATGCTCAAGACTCGAACGACTTCCAAGAAGTCCAGTACAATCGCAATTGCATGCATACTCTTCACGTACCATTCACCGTCGTTAATTAGGTGCAAGATAACAAAAAAAAGTCGGTGTTTAGACAAAAAAAGGAAGAAGAAAAAATATGCTAAGCCTGGGGGGATCATTTTGCATTTAATAAAGTTGTAAATATGCAAAATTGATGCATCGGGGATAACAATAATTAAATAGTAACCATTCAGGAACGGGCACGCCTCCAACAAATGTTCCGTGTTTCGATGCGCGCTGTGGACTGGAACAGTCGTCGAGTGAAGCGAAACACTTTTTATGAAGTTGGCCATTTTAACGAAATGATAAACGATTCCATGCGATCACGATCGACGTTTTTTTCCTCTTAATTGTGTTTTTGAATACATTTTAGAGCCAGTAGTGAGATGTTTGCGTGCTTTAAAGCGCGGTTTTGGGAAAGGTGTTATGATAGCAGTGTCTACTTCACGTGTCTAAATCTGCAGTGAAGCTTAGCAAAAGTTTTGATACCTAAACACGAAGAAAAGTGAAAAAAAATTTAATATGAATTTAGCCGTTGTTCGATTACGCCCACTGTCAGTTGCTAAGTTAAAATTTATTCAAAATGAACCAAGTTGCGTAACATCCACGGGTGATCGGCTATTTTCCAAATTTTGGACCTTCTAAATATATGTTCAAGAGCAACACAACTCAGCAGGTTAATTCTCCCAGGGGAGAAACTAAAAGACGACTGACAGAAAACTTTTTGTTGACAAAATTTAATTGCAGTCGAGTCCCTCTAAGTCGAATTTTCACGGGGAATCAAAATTAGTTCGAGTTAGAGGGAGTTTTGGAAAAATTCGAGTTAGAGGGATTAATATTAATTCAAAGAATCAACACGAAATGAATGTTCGCGACATGCGTTCATCGTCTAGGACCAACTTAAAGAGTCAGAGGATACGATAGTGCGTGCTTCATACAAGTTGTGAGAGAACATTGTTGTGCAAAAGAAAAAAAAATTCAACTTAGAGGAATTGAAAATACATCAAGGATCGAAAGAATGTGTTTGAGTTAGGAGGATTTTCGACTTAGAGGGGTTCGACTGTAATACAAAGTGAGCAGTCGATTTCACAAATTATTTTTCAGTGGAGAATGAGCTATTCTATTGTACTTAATAAGCTAACAGGCAAATATACAAGCACAGTAGCTCAGGGCCCTAAAACAATTTTTTCTGACATTTTTTTTATACATTCATAGCCTGAATGTATAAACTTAGTTTTACTGAATAATTGTTTTCAGATTAATAAAATCAGAAATTAATAATTTGCCATCTGTAATTTTTCTTGAATTCCTTCACAGTGAAAATATATGCAAGTATTTACAGGTGTGTATCTGTAATTATACGTATTGTATGCACGTATTGTATGCATACACCCATCGAAATGACTATAGAGACATAAATAAAAAAAATAAAGGGTTTAAAAGAAACAGCGTTACAAGACATTTGATTATTTGTATTTTTGTTAATAGAACATAATATAAAGGGTTTTTCAATAGAGACTTGACAACTTTGAATATAATTTGTGAACGCACCCTTCGACTAATCATCGAACTGTCATTGTCAATTTATTCAGTAAACTCAACATTTTCATGGTAAGGAACACGAACGAGGAACGTCTGCAAATTATAAAAAATTTCTACCGAAATTCGTAGTCGGTGCCTGCAACTTTAAGAGCGTTTACTTCAATTTTCGGTTGTAATTCTCGCCCTAGTAGACAGGCAAGACAAGTGTAGAGCATAATTTGAGTCTACAGCTGCGGTGAAAATAATAGCAGAACATAGTGTGAGATAATATTGTTTTGTTAGAGACTTTGGGAATGTTCTTCAACTTTAGAACAATAACTGAGAGGAGTAAACTATTTTTCAATTACTCGAATCATTAGCATGATATTACTCAAGTTGCAAAAAGGTATCCTTCAGAAAGCAGCACTGCTATTATTTTGACCGCAACTGTGCATACTCGAGGTGTGATGCTGCCGTATCAGTGAGGTTTGTCGAAGTGTCGAAAATCTCGCTGCTCTCTCTCTTCAGGGGTCCGTAGCACACGATCCAAGTCGGTCAATTCTACGGCGTTCTCAAGAACTGGGCATCGCTTGGACCACATTATGGCGTCTTTTGCATAAAGAACTTGGCTAACACCTATACAAGATCAACCTGACTCAAGAATTTAAGCCGATGGACTATTTGATTTGGTGTTATCGCGCCATGATTACCGATTACTTTTGGCCCGATTGAAAGATATGAGCTTGGACGACATGTGGTTTCAACAGGATAGTGGCATTAGCCCCACAACACACGCTAGCATCGATTTATTGAAAAGAAAGTTTCTGTCATCTCTAGAAACAGGCCATGCTATTTGCCGCCCAGCTATTTTTTTTTCTTTTTGGGCTACTTCAAGTTATTGGTTGATGCCAACAAGCCGACGTCGTTGGAAGAGCTCAGCTTCCGTTTCGGCCGAAATGTGTGGCCGAGTCATCGAAAATTGGGTTCAACGAAACGACCGCTGCAAACGTACCCGCGGTGGCCATATCAACGAAGTCGAATTCTATTCATAAATGTTTTGATTGTACATCATAGTAATGTTTTTGAAAAATCTTAAATAGTTTGTTTTGTTTATAAAAAAATTGTCAAGTCCTTATTGGAAAACCGATTATTTTCTCAGCTTTTGTTGGTTTAAATAGCTATTTTTTTTTTAAGAGAGTCTATTCTGATTTAGTGGTTGATTTTTTTCCCGTTTCAGCAAATTTATTTCTGCAACCCATCTGGTAAAACAGATATTAACAATTATATCATCAATCAAACAATGTTAAAATGAAATTTATATTCAAATTTTGTAGAAAACATTAACGAGAAACTGATTGTTTTTAAAAATATCAGCTGCGTCTATATTTATTTTGCAGTCAAAGTAAGGAAAATCGCAGATCTCCATTAAATATCACGTTTCTAGAAAAATCAACAACAAATTTAAGGCTAACGATGTTTTACGTCGTCTCACTGATAAATAAGCGGCTCAGTGCAAAAATCTATTAACTCCACTTTTTAAAAACTCTTAAGGTTTCGAAACACTTGGGTAGTCATAAATTATATTTCCAATAACTTTTCTGAATAATAAACATTAACATGAATAATAAAGGGCAACTATTTGAACAAAAATAGTATTAGGAGTACAACTTGAAAGACTCGCATTGTACTAACTTCATATATATTCACACGCACTATTTTTTTGACAGTGACAGCTATTGTATGTTAAAGAGCGTCGAAAAATCTAGTTAATCTGTCCATCTGTCAAAGTATACACAAGTTAATTTACACAAGTTTTGTTTTCATATTCAAATAAATGTTTTTTTTAACAAAAAAATACGTCTTTCAAGTTATACTCCTAATACAAATTTGCGAACGTAAATTATTTCATTGTATTTTAGGGAGCTAATCCTGAACACTGAAAGTCTCAAACATGAAGATTAATTAAAAACTTTCAAAAAAAAATTGCGAAATATAATTTTTCTTGTCACAACTGCTGTACTCCCTCTGTAATTATTTTGCTCAATGTACACTCGCAAACAGCCTGCAGTTGACCTTCCTCCCCATGAGCATTTTTTTTTTCGAAATTATCTAAAAGATAACGTACATTATTTTTCTTCAACCAAGGACAGGACCCCAACGGAGAGTAAATATCTATCTCCTCTACAAAAGAAAAATCGATTTAAAGAAAAAAAAATACTTACAAGTGGTGAATAGAAAGCTGAACTGTCCACACCAATGCTGGGATAAGGATTTTGATCAGTCGATGGATAAGGTGTCCCATAGACACCAACGCCGGCTGTTTGTATCCTTGAGTAGCTAGATAACGCCAATCGCGCAGAATCATATTGGCACGAACACACTGTTTGTCCTGATACAGGATCTGTCATAATTGGTCGGCCATTCTCGCAGCAGGTACCGGTGCCGGTTGCTGCGTTTGATGTTTGCGAAATTCCGCCAGGACTCAGAGCACCAGTCGGCACACCGGTGCCTGAGCCGCCAGATGGGCTCAGTGATGGTGCATTTGCACCTGATATTGGCGATTGGCCGCTGGAGGCTGCCGTCGTTGACTGTCCGCCACCACCGCCGCCACCACCACTGCCGCCGCCACCACCACCTCCGCCGCCACTACCGACCAGGAGCTGAAAGGAGAACAAAAACAAAAAAAGAAAAGTTGTATAAAAAATTTAGTCACATCAGTCGGCAATCGTAATCAAATTAAGAGCTTGATCGATTCTGACGGCAATGTCAAAATATTATACCGGCTAAGGGGGATTCCTATTCTTAACTCTATTTCCACCTCGCTGGACATCATCGGGGCCAAACAACAAACAGAAAAAAAGAAAGAAGCGCAGAAAAACGTTCCCGCCTGTCATAACAAGCCAGAGAAGGAAGGAAGGGCACATGCCGGCTGCTCCTGCGAACGAGCCAACGAAGCAGCTCCTGTCACTTTTCCAATGACCAGTGATTCGTTTTGTATTCGGCAGGTAGAATACAATGCGAGCCGCGCCAAGCTTTAGATACTTTATTTTGGTTCCTTCACGGATATTCTCTCGCAGAGGAGGCAAATCATGAATACCGTCGCATCTTATTAATTTCTGTTGATATCAAAAGGAGGACAAAGGTAACAAAAGATAAACAAAAATTAACTGAAAACGAAGACAAATAATGAAGAGGAGGGACGGGGGAACAAAAAACAAACACAGCCAAAAGACCGGCTCTACTCGCGGGGAGTGGGAGACGCGTTCAGGTCCGACTCAGTCCTCACAATTTTTTATTATAATTTCTTTTTTATTATCAGATTTGAGCGAATGGCAAGCAAAAGATACACTGTATCTGGCGGTGCTTGCCGGAATGGATGCTCGCAATGGTCATCATACACACGGCGTCCGTACAGCTGGACCGCGTGTTTTGGCTTCGTGCACTCCTGCCTGTTGCGGTCGCTTTTTTCCTCTTGTCCTCTTCTGCTTTGGCCTTTGTTTTTGGTTTATGACGATTTCATTTTCCGTATTCGTGGATGCTAAGGATCATCATCATCATCACGATCATCAGCTTCATTGTGGCGGTGTAAAGCCAGCGACAAATTTAATGATTGTGTGTCATCGTGGTGTTGGTGGCCGGGAGAGAGAGAGAGGCACCTGGGCGTAGAAAGAGTTATGTCGTCGGGGCGATCCTCACACACAGCAAATCGATCGAGGACCCAGCCAACCCAGCCAGCCCAGCGGCCAACGACAAACGCTGGAATGGAAAATCGCATAAAACCCGATATCAAATTACTTAATGATTGTCATTCGCCAATATTTATTCGAATCTTCTTCGCATGCGTCGTCCGGGCGTTTGAAGAGTCTCGTGTGGGTTGGCCCCGATCGTTGATCGTCATCCTAACCAGACAGGCAGATGCGAGGAGTTTGGAGACCTCTTTTTCTAGGAAGTTGACGTAGTTCGGGTTTATGTCCTAATTAGCCGTCGCTATTTCAGAAGCAGAGGCGGGGGTTGATTTTTTAAAGTTTTTATCAAGATGGAAGTCGCGTTGCTGGATGTGTCGATCGGTTGAGAAATTTATCGAGTCATTCCATTGTGGGGTTTAATTGAGGGGGAAATAAATTCCATGGCGGCTCGTATCTTTTTAAGTGGTGTTGGCTTTTGTCACCCGTCTCCGATATCCACCGGGTTTTTATCGACGACATTTCTCAGGGGTTCCGCCATAACTTACCGAAGAGGACATCGTTAGAATAAAACATCGACAAACGAAGATAGAACAATTAAGTAAGCAGATGTCACACACTTGCACACCCATCTGAGTCACAAAGAGATACTTTATCTTTTTATTCGTGTACTTAAGTGCGAATTAAAGAGGCAATAATCATAACGTTTTAGTGGCTTGGTGGCTTGGTGTTGGAACTCGATAGATATGCCTGTTTATCTTGACTGGCCGTCTGTAGCACTGGCCGTGTAAACACGGGATATTACCTAAGTTCGTTAAAGAGTCGTGATTCAATGGAGCTGCACACCGGACGGGGTGTGAATAAAATTTTATAGACTGGTAAACAGTTTAATGGGGAGATTGGTTGTGAATTGTAAAACGCATTTGTTTGGGAATAATCGATTAATTGACGGGGGCTTAATAATAGAAGTTTTATATTGTGTGGAAGGGCGTTGTTTTCAATTATTGAAAATTGGTTGTGCACTAAAACAGGAGCTATTCAGGTGTCTTTTTGCTACGAATTTGGATTGCTCTTAACTGGGAACGAGGAAAAAAATACTGTGTCTATAAATAGGCGATCTGTGAAAGTTAATTCATTCCGAGCACGACAAGAACTTGATACCGCCACCTTTATTTACTAGTGTTGACACGAGTTCCAATAAAGTATTAGGTGGAATGACTATATGGGACATGGTTCGAGATTTTGTTTTTTTTTTTCAACAAAAGAGATACAAGTTTTAAGACGATAAGAAAGTAGACAACTTAAGCTTCTGTCGTAAAGGTCCTTAAGTATTTAACCAAAGTCTGTAGCACAGTAGATGCAGTGAACTGTAACAAGCTTCTTCTTACCATGCCTAACTTTGCAAACTGGTATTTATATTTGCTGTTTGTTTCATACAAAAATAGCAAACAAAAAATTTTGTTACCACTGTATTTGGACAAAACATTAGGTTGTCAAATATCTCCCTTCCGCCTTTTTGTCTTTTGAATTTTCCGGCTGTGTACAAAGCGCTACAGAGCTCGTATCCGGCAATACATCATTTCAATACATCTTGACATAACCTACAAAACGACGCTATGTATGATTAGTTTGGATACAAGCTCTGTAGCGCTTTGTACATAGCCGGAAAATTCAAAAGACAAAAAGGCGGAAGGGAGATATTTGACAACCTAATATTTTATCAGACCTTCAGTTGCACAAACCTACTTCTGCGAATGTTGTAGTAGAGTCGATGATCTTGCAGGACCCTTTTTCCAATTTATTTGACACCTTTCAGTTAGACATAAATTAAAAGGTTTTACAAAGGATGGAGAATGTACAGTAAATAAGTACCAATATACTTTATTGGATAAAAAAAATAGAAGAGTCAGACTGCAAACAATCGTGATTTGAACCGACCGTTCTCAAAAGATAACAAAAAAAGACGAAAAAAGTACGACCTGATCGGGGGGGATTGAACTCCAGCACTCCCGTGTACAGAGCAGATACACACTCACTAGGCTATTGCAGCTTCGAATCTTGACGTTTCTTTTTTAGTATCGGAAGCGATTGCGAAAACTTTGAGCGCGTTTTTCTCGGAAAAGGGGGAATGTTGCGTGCTCTGACTTCGGGAAATTAATGTCCCATAGGGCAGCTATAACTATGCCAAACTTCATCAAAATCGGTGACCCCAAGTTCGTGCACTCTCGTTGTAAGACTAAGAATACATTTTTCATTAAAATAAAAATTAACATCAGTACATCTTCAATTTCAAATTCTGAATTCTTCTTTCAAAGTTATTAACTTAGTAAGAATTTTTTTCCCTGACAAGTTATGATCTAAAACGCTTGAATACCTTGTGTTTCTGAACACCTTAAATTAATCTTAGATGCAACACTAATTAGTTCACATAAAATAAAACTGACAATATTTAATGAGAGCAGTGCAGTTTAACAAATTATACTTCAATATTTAAAAAAAAATTGTTTTGTTGTGAACCAATGACGAAATCTTTCACCTCCGAAAAACTTTTTTGACATTTTATCAAATTATATCGCGCACAACACAGTGCGAACAAGCTATGCTTAGGCCTGTGTGGGCTGTTACGCTAAATATTTTTTTTTTTACTTCTAACAAGAACGAAAATATTTAATTGCGTTCAATATTGCTACCTCAATTCTAAGATATTTCGAACTTTGACCAGCAAAAAAAAAAACACATGAGACGTCAAATGATTTGGCTTAGAAGATCGTATAAAAAATTAGGGCATGCAAAGTCTATTGAGAGTGGACGAATTCTATTTTACCGAAGTCTTTTGAGTGTGGACAAACTCTGCTTTATTAAAACAGGTTCGAGGAAAAGATGGTTGGCGTCAATATCCACAGGTTAGGTACACGCTCTAAGCTACAGAAGACCGGCATCTTCACCTACCTAGGCCGACTGTGATACCAGAGGAAATGAGCAATTATACAAAAGTGAGACTGTCAGAAGTCGTCAGTATTTCTTCATCATTCTACTCAAAACTTATATTTCCGTCTAAGTTCAAATCTCGAGTGTGTGATAAGACCCCCCTTCTGATTGTTGCTACTGACGCATCATAAAGGGGCACTCTAAAAACACAACACATTGTTGTGAACATGATCGAGAACAGTGGCTGACGGTTGCACAAATGATACTTCAGGACGTGATTTTCCATAGGGATAGAAAAATTGAAGAAACTCGAAGGCGAATTCAACTCAAACAGACCACACGTGATTGAGCATGAATCCAAACAACAACTCGGTTCTCAACTGTTATGCTTCTGTTTACAACTTGCGCATGCATAGGCATTTGTGATAATCTTTTGAGCTTTTAAGTCAATTATACGTTTAACAAATGTCAAACGAATAGAAGAACTCAAGTGAACATTTTTGGTGCTTCTCAGTCATCCATAACTAATACACCAAACAAAATACATAATTCCAAAAAAACGTCTGTTTACAAATCCTTCGTCATCGCTATAAATCCAAACCGACACCGCCGCCGTCGGAGACCGAAAACCGAATTGACTCATTTTCGAGTGAACCCACCTGCATATGGGCGCAACGCAACGCTCGACTGTGGTTCATGTCCGTGGTTCGTCGTCGTTGTGGCACTCGAATCGAAGTACCTTTTCCGCCATTAATCACTCTCCTCCGGCGGCAGCAGTCTCTCGGTATTGAAGCCAATTGGACATTCTACAAAATGGTTAGGTAAACTGTCAAAATCTATAAATACACGTTTGTCCGACGGCTTGCTGACTCGCCTACCCCGCCCGCAGTCCGCCGCAGAAAAAAAAGAAAACAAACCCACTCTCTTTCGCTCACTCACACGCGCGTCTCGCGCGTCTGTCGCGTCTATTGCAGGACACAATGGATAAATGGAAAATTGACAACAATAATGTCAAATAAAAACAGTAATTATTGTCAACTCAAATGTAATCCATATTTGTGTCGTTGTTGTGTTGCTCATTATTGTTCCGGGGCAAACAACAAGAGAGGGTTTTATCGTATCGACGACGAGGAAACTGCCGTGTCGGAGCGGAGCATAACGACGAGATGGGGTAGCTCTGCTCTGCGGTGATGGAGGAGTGTATCTGTGAGTTGGTTTTTTGTTTGTGTTGCTCGGTGTTAATGTCATTATAACCATTGTAGTTGCGCATGGAATAGCGGGTTCCATTTCAGCTCTAGGATGGGCGGCTGCTCTCTCGGCAGCGTTAAGTGCTTTTATGTACTCGGCTCGGTGTGCGGTGTGTGACGAATAGAAAAGCCCGCGTGCACACACATGAAGATTATGATGCTGCCGTGGGGGTGTTTGTTGAAAATTCCTTTTTTTCTTCGTAGTTCTGTTGGGGTTGCACATGATGATTGCACAACACTTGCAGATGTTCGTGGTGCCAATCGAAATCACCACAACTGATGAACTGGGTTTGTTCACGGTCGCTGGTTGCCTCGGCGTTTTGATTTCTGCCATAATTCGATTAATTAAATTTACTGCGGTGTAAATTGGAAAATAATGCTAATCACCGGCGCGTGCAATGTAGCGTGGAGCATTGAATAATATGCGCCTCGTGTTCATCAATTGGGCATTCGAAATAGAAATCTTCAACCGGCTCGTTCTGGCTGTCTGCCCTTCTGACAAGTTGGCGAAAGGTTCGTTTATCGGTGCGTCGCTTCGGTCGGTGCAATGCATGGACGTTCATAAATTCGTCATTCATACGTTTGACAAATTCAGCTCGGTGTGAGTGTTTTTCCCATCGAGGAAGTCGTAAGTTTCTCAGAACGAGCAAAAACAAAACAGAGAAAGAGAGAAAAAATTCAAACACAGCGGGGCAAAGGATGACTGATGACTCGAAGCGAAAAAAAGGATCAATTCGCGGAGCATGAACAGAGCAGGCACTTTGTTGTCCGAGGAGGCAAACTCTCTCGGAGCTCTGGCACGATTGGCATGGGAAAGGAATCTAGGAATCCACTTCACGGGTGCAAATGACGCTCTAGATTGTCTGTAGCAATGTAAAACGTGTACAACCACCGTCTGGAGAGAAGAACTGCTGCTGCACGACCAACGTCCACGTCCACGTTTTGCGTCGTCTTGCATCTTGCGTCTTACGTCAACAACGACAAGTGCACTCTAACCACAGAAGAGTTTCTCCCAAAACAATAATGCAAAACAGATCAACAGAAAAAAAGAAAGAAGGAAGAAAAAAAAATGCTTAAAGAGACAGGACACCACACCACCGCACAGGACCGAGGGCCGTGAAGTAATCTACTACTTCGAGAGAAAACCCAACGACAACAGTGGTAGCAGCAACGCTGGCAGGTTTGAATTTTTGCATTTCGCGGCCCCGAGTCTCATGGCAACCAGAGCGTGTCCTCAAAACCGAACAGTAACAGAAAATTACAAAACAAAAAAACCCAACACACAGAAAGAGAGACACAAGAAAGTGGAGGATTTTCTGATGGGTTCCTTCTGGTAGGGTACCACCCTCGTGTCCCCTCTTTGCCGAGCATGCTTTGAAAGTTTTTTTTGTTTTCTTCTTTTTAGTTTTCTGTTTTTTTCTTACGTAGGCAGAGTCCTTTTGCAGGAATAAGAAATTCCTTATGAGCACTTCACCGCGAGGCGGCATCCTTTTATTACCGAGCCACATGTCACCGAACCGGCACCACGACGGATGATGGTGGTGTTTGTTGTGTGGGGAGCGACAAACAGGCGGACGCGAAGTAGTTGACCCTTTTTGGTCTTAATTACATGCAAATTATTTTTCGCCGTCTTGCAATTAGTTTTCTTTTTACAATTAATTTAATTTAAAACTAAAAATATAATAAAATTCAAAAAAATATTTTAAGGAAGTTTATCAGATTTTCTTATGAATCCGTCGGGTCTGCTGAAGAGATTTCAGCTTGAGTGACCGTCATTTGCTTTACATACAAAAGGAAGTTTATTCTGTAGAAAGAATTTTCATGAAACTGAGTCTAAAATGTTTCTTACAGTTTTATATTCGTAATGAAATAAGAAACTCATAGCAGGAACTTCTGATATTTTGTAAAACTTAGCAAAACGAGATTATTAATTTTAAGGCTGTGCAATACATATGCGACTTTTTTTATTTTTTCTTCGTTTCTATTTTAACTTCCAAGATATTCAGATCACCTTAGTAAAATAGTGTTCTTTATCAATTCAATTATATTCATAGGCAGCCCTCTAGAAGGTTGCCAGTTCACGCTAATTTCAGTAAAAGGGTTTTCCAATAAGGACCACCGTTTTTTTTTTAAAAACAAAGTGCAAACCATTTTAGGTATTTCAAAAACTTTATTATCGGCATAAAGTATTATCGAAACATTTATGAATGGTACTTGACTTCGTTCATATGGCCACCGCGGCTCGTTTGCAGCGATCGATTCCAATTTTCGATGAGTCAGCCACACATTTTGGCCAAAACGGCAGCTATTTCGCGTTCAATGTTGGCTCTGAGCTCTTCGAACGTCGTCGGCTTATTGGCATTAACCAATAAGTTAACGAAGCCCCGAAGAAGGCGCTAAGCCGCGCGAACGAGGCGGCCAATTGACTGGCCCATTTCTGGAGATAACACGGTCATCAAACTCACTCTTCAATAAATGTGTGCTGTATGGCTTGCGGCACTATCCTGTTGAAACCACATGTCGTCCAAGTCCATATCTACCAATTCGGACCAAAAATAATTGGTAATTATGGCGCGAGAATTCTGGCCATTCACATTAACGTGACGATCGTTATCGTTGACGAAAGAATATGGCCCAACAATGCCGCCGGCATGCAAATCGCATCAAACAGTTATTTTTTGTGTACGAAGTGGTGATTGAAGTCCATGTGGATTTTCACCCGACCAATAACGCACATTTTGCTTATTGACGAACCTATTGAGCTAAAATGAGTTTCGTGACTGAAAATGATTTTGCGATGAAATTCATCTTCTTGGCGCATCTTCTCCAGAGCACAATCGGACAACGTACGTTGCTTCAAATGGTCCATCGGCTTCAATTCCTAAGTCAGCTTGGTGTTGTATGGGTGCAAACCAAGATCCTTAGGCAAATACGCCATAATGTGGTCTGAGCGATGCTCAATTCTTAAGAACGCCGTGGAATTGACTGATTGCGAATGTGCTAAGGACGTTTGAACGGCGGCAATATTTTCGGCCCTTCGACCAACACGTTGTCTCACTGACACTGCAACATTGCAATAACATTTTATTAACATTTTTGCACTAAACTTGTTATTGCCTGTTTACTAGGACGAGAATTATGACCGAAAATTGGAGTTAAAGCCCTTGAAGTTGCGGTCACCGACTCCGAATTTCGGTAGAAAATTTTTATAATTTGCAGACGTTCCTCATTCGTGTATTATAGCATGATGATGTTGAGTTTATTGAATAAATTGACAATGCCAGTTCGATGATTAGTGAAAGAGTGCGTTCACAAATTAAATTCAAAGTTGTCAAGTCCCTATTGGAAACCCTTTATATATCCGAATACACACCTTGTTCAAGCATCATTTTTTGTTTTTTGTTTGAAGTTCATTGACAGCCTTCTATTTCTTCAATCGAAAGGTTTGCCAAAACTAAGGGAATTTGTCAATTACCAAATAAATAAAACTTACTTAGATCTTTTTATTACAATTCATTTCAACTTTTTAATCATAAATAAACTTGTACAGATCCAGTCTAGTTTTTACTTATAATTATTATTATCATCCCCATTAGTGGAATACGCGGTCTAGAAGATAATGGTGATGATTATTGAAAATTAAAAAATTACAGAAGAATTACAGAGTGGGCCAAGTTTTCTTTTTATAAATTGTAGTAAAATAATCCAAATTAAAGTTTTTTTTAATTTACTTTCCCAAAGCAACTCATTTTTAGTGACTTAGTATAATAGTGACCTTCTGTCAAGATTTCAAATGGAAAACAGCTGTATAATTTTAAAAGAAACCACTAGACAGCCCACCTTTTAGTTGTTGTTATACTCATTTAACTAAGGCATTTAGAATATTGAAAACTATCTTTTTTTTCTAAATACAATTCATTCCCGCGACCGTCAATTGTTATGTTTCCCTTCAATTTTTCGTTCTCACATATTTCCGGAAAGACACAAGCGCCATTAAGGAAATCCTCACTTTCCCATTACATCCACGTGCGCTCATAACTCTCATGTTTCGATCAGGTCCTCATCCTCAGTTCAAGTATCTTTTGAGTAGCACAAATCTTTCTCATAAAAAACAACAACAAAAGAACAAGAAAATTCCCATAACACCCATCCTCTGTACAGAAATCACCTCTTTCCTCCGAATGAGGCAATTCATTTGACGATTATGAGGCTCCTTTACGCCCAGCAATTTCGCTTTGATGGCCCATTCCGTGAAATCAGCTTCAACGCCAATGAAAAAGTACTTCTTAACACCTCGTATCTAATCATCCCTAAATACTATGAATTAACTTGCTGGCCAACCTGCCCACGACGATGGCCACTTCTGATTCGGCGGCTCACTGGTGGATTCAGGGAACATCCTCCATTCACACTAACTGCTGCTGTGCCGTTGTCGACGCCTGACGGCTACCGCAGGTGCCACTGCCTCTCTTCCTAAACCCTACCCTACACAGAGTGGGTGTGAGTGGGGTGAAAAAAAAATTTATATTCGTTCCTCGTTCTTCAGTTGTAAAGCACGGAGCGGAAGAACGTTTTAGCTTTTTGTGCGCCATAATAATACTTGAAAATGCCTGTTATTATCAACACGCAATCCAGTTTTTTTAATGATTCCATTCATTCTTTCCTCCTCGTCGTGGTGTGGCGGTGCTCCGCCAGCTCCTGCTGGTCGTCCTGCTTCATCACACAACAACTGTTGCCAAGAACACACTCAGCTCCTTGTAGTCATGTTCGTAACATTACATCCCGTGATATCGGGGCGCATAAACATTTACAACTCCAATTTGGCAGATAACAACAGCAGAAGCATCAGCACCGGCTCAGGGAGGAAGTTGCCGTCGCCGCCATCGTCGTCGCCTTCGCCTTTACCGTCTCCGTCACCGTCACCGTCACCGTCACCGTCAACAATGTGGACGATGCGGCGTGGTAATCTCTTCGGAGAACCCGGTAGCGGCAACAGCAGCACGGCGCAGATGACACAAGAGTTTGCGGGCAAATATTTATTTGTCGTCGTCACATTATTATTCCGATGACTCGGATTTTACGGCCTCAGATACACATTCACATCTGAGTGGATTTTATCGCCTTGCTGCAATTCATTAGGATGCAGCAGGAGCAAGAGGACTCATTCCTTCGGGGCGAACGAAAAATATTACGCCACGGACGCTCCCGAGAAATCATAATTATGATAATTTTTTTTGTTTTTTATTTTTCGGAGGTTTTTGTATCGAGAAACGAGAAAGATACTTTCCGCTCCTGCATAATAACTAGTTGCACCGTCACACACACACACGCGGAAGGGTAGCAGCGATTTTCTGGCGATTTTCACTCGTGATTATGATTTTTTGGAAAAATCCTGCAACCGGTAATTAGCATAATTTTTGGCCAACATCGATCGATTCTAAGCGTGTTACCGATACGTGATGGCACCCAAAATGGCCGATGTTGTTGTTGTTGTTCGGTTGCGTTCATAATTAGGCAGACGTATTTAAATTCGTTTGCTAATTTCTGCGCCGCGTATACTTCAGGCTGCTTGGGGGCATATTAAGGAACGGACTACGAGCATAGAAGCAGCAACCGGCACCAGCACCAGCACCAGCAGCACCAGCAGCAGCAGCAGCATCGACTAGACTTCCTTTTTTCGCTCTGGAGACCCATTAGGAGTTCAGGCGCTTTCTTTTTTGTTCGTTTCGCATATCGAATAATTACCCGGATGATGATGAAGGGGGTAGGAGTGTTGTTCCACGATACCGCGCTTGTACAGGAGTATTATGATAATAACCGAAGTAGCAAAATGATTGTAATTAATATAATGACCAAAGATTATCGTTCGTAATTACACTTGGACGGGATGTAGACCTTTCTTCTGGTCTTGTTGGTCTGGTGTGTTGGTCTTCTTTGGGAGTTATTTTTTGACTAATTATTGAAAAATCTGTGGTGCAAACATGGCCTAAGCGAAGGCGAAAAGCGTTTATGACCAGATGAATGGCATGGCTAGGTGCTGACCCTCCACTGCTTGTGTCTATAAATTTTTCCATAATTTTTGTTGGTCGGATGAGAAACTTCCAAAGCCCGAAGGCGGTACAAATTTTAACTTACAAAAAATGAGTGCGAGCCCTTTTTGAGTCTCTCTGCTGATGGAAACCCACTAGTGTGACTGCCTTTTATGCATTTTTTTTTCCAAGCAAGTCCTTAAATTCAAATCACCAAGTTTATTGGCAGATCAGCGGTAGTCTAACAAAAAAAAACTGCCTTGCAATTTACATTCCACAGATACGAGTACTACTGCCGTGCAAATTTTATATTTCAACCGGTTCAGCTGACTTGTCTTCGTAGGAAGGTTAGCTAGCCAGCAGTTAATTATCAATTCATTTGTTTCCTCTATTACAAGAAATTGAGTAGACCTCATCAATACACTTGTGGTTTGAGTTCACGGCAGGGTGTTGAATATCTTAAGACCGGTCTTGGAGGTTCTACGGAAATGCAGTCTTGTTCTTCATGATTGATTTTTCGCAAGTTTTAAAACACTTTTTTTTTAATTTCTTTCTAAAACTTTTCATTCATTCTACTACTATTTCTGTCCTGGTCAAGACTAGGAAATAACTTAGTTTTCCTAGTTTTTAGATGTTTAGAAGATTCATCGCGACTTCCGAGGCGCGCCTTGGATGCAATCCCGTCAGAAAGGCAACTGCTCGACAGACTCAGGATTAAATGGCTGAACTAAGTCCAAAAGCTAGCTTGGTTATGCCTCCTGATGTGCTAGAATCGGTGTCAGAGGATCGAGTTGCATGGAAATTTTGTTTTCTAATTTCCCATAAATGAAATTAAACCGATGCAACTTCTTAAACGATACAAGCCGAGGCTTAGATGTACTGTTTTTTTTTTAAATACAACAAAACCTTAATTAACAAAAAAGGAATGAGTTTTTACCCAGATATAATGCATGACTCAAGTATCAACAAAAAAAACAAAACAAAATCCAAAACGTGACCCCAAGTTTAGCGACACGTCAAAACGTTGTCACACCTTTATTTAGGTTTACTTGCCCATTGACAAATTTTACTAACTCTTAACCGATTTCGATGAAACATGGAATATAATCCATCCAATTGTTATGTCCTACACTAAAACGTTAACTTATTTGTTCTTGGATACAATGAGTTTGACTTCAACTCAGAAAGCAACCGACGTTTCCATGAATTTCAAGGAAATCTGATCGATCTACTGAACCCTTTGGCGACTGCGCACACGTGTTGAACTGTAGTATCTCCCGCTACTGCTGTGAACTACAACGCATAAGATTACATGAAAGGGACGGAGAAAGCACCATCACATTTTTCGTAACGCTCTCGTCTCATATAAATCAGTTTACCCCCAAAGCGCGTAAAGAAGTTTTACTTCAAAAAGAGTCTCATTAAATAAAATAAATGGCTTTTTTGCGTAGTGATATTGAGAAAAAAATAGACTTTTTCTGTACAAGTTTCTTTAAAAACTGAAAAACCGAAATTGATTGTAATCAAGAATTCTGTATTCATTTAGTTGACTGCACAGGGATTTGGTCTACCCCAGTTTCTTTTTCAAAATTTAACAAAATTATTTTGTTTTCCATGTATTATGACTTTGTTGGTAAGAGTAAATATTCTGAATCAATTATGAAACTCAACGTCGTTCAAGTGGCTGCCTCGACTGTCTTCACAGTGGCGCATATCGTCACTCCAATTCTTGAAAACCTTATGGATAATTTCATGCTGCAACTCACTGATTGCTTGGACGATATTAGTCTTAAATACTTGAATCGTTTCCGGATTGATGGCATAACACCGATTTCACACAAAAAAAAGTTCAATGGGGTCAACGCCCACATCGCAGCTCCAAGGCGGCCAATTGACATCGTCAAGACGGCTGGTAACAGATTCGAATGATTTAAAGAAACGCACTGTTTGTGCTGCACAGCACTCACTTTGGAAATAAGTTTTCAATATTTTCCAACATTGTTCAAGTGTTAAGCGATTAATTTTTTTCTGGAATGGCACATTCTGTTAAGAATTCGAGCTTGAAACCAATGTCAGTGCCAAAATAACCTATAACTTAAAAAGAAACCACTAGGTGACCCACTCTTTACCAAGGGTTAAAAAGTTTTATAGTCCCCAAAATATTCTATAACTCAGTCCTGACGAAGGATGAAAGAACATATAGTAATGCAGCCCAACTTAGAGTAACCTATGACTTTGTAAAGAATGTAAGATCTGGTTACAAGTAGAAATTGAGATTGGGCTTCGTTCACAATCTTGATTTAGAATATTGGAATGAGACAACTTTATAAATTCTGCAGAAAAAACGATGTAGTTTAAGGAGAGAGTCGACTAACTTAACTTCAAAATTCAAACAATTTTATTAAACAGAACAATCGTGTTACAGAGTTGGATAATTCTTATGTAGAGATTAGAATTACAACGATTTCCTTGCAAGTAAATAAAGGAACATTTTCAAAACGACTTTTTCTCACATTTTGGCCCGGCTACGGCTTGATCTTATCTGCGTTTATAGTAAACTAATAAAAGTGACTGAAGCTTTCAAGCTGGACAGCGACGGACTTTCCGTATAGGCATTTTTAAACAACTGTCTCAACGACTGAAATATTAGGTTGTCAAATATCTCCCTTCCGCCTTTTTATCTTTTGAATTTTCTGGCTATGTACAAAGCGCTACAGAGCTCTGTAGCGCGGAAGGGAGATATATGACAACCTAATATACGGCAAACGGCCCATTGTGCTGCGAACCCAAAAGAAGGTTGGCGGCACAATGGACCTAGCTTTGGCCTAAGTGTCCCAAATTTTTGAAATGTATCTATACGGCAAACGTAAATGTGTTTTTATCCTTGCGAACGAAATCGTCAATCATGAAACAAACAAAAAATTCATAGAAAAATCTTTTAAAATCACGCCATTGAGGCAACCCTCGTAAATCGTCCGTAAATCTTTTGAATTTGAATTTTCTCTTATTTAATGATTTCAGTTTTTACAGAGATCTTAGTTGATGGTGTCTTTTTCCGTCCCACCCTACTCTGATTCCTTCCCTCTGACCTAAGATGATCTCTCCTGAATTTCTCTCAAACCTCAGAAAAGCATAACCAGACAACCATGTACATAACCAGAAAGCGTTACAAGAAAGCACAATTAAAAACAAAAAAACGGAAAAAAAACGTCATCGAATCACGACTAAAAAAACCAAAAAAACCTGTACACGCAGGAATGCATGAAATGTCATCGCGAATTCCCATCATGCATCGTGATTCCAATAATTTCCATCAGCGCAATTCATCTGCGAACTTGTCAAAAGTTTTGATGGAAGCGATGCCAATCTACGCCGTTGATGGTGACTGGCTGGAGATGCCGCAGCGTTCTCGCGACTGCCCTCGCGCTCAATGACAATTATACGCGAGACTCGGAAATTGTGAGCATATCAGCGAGGAGCGTTTGTTTGTTTTTGTATCCGTCCGCTTTACTTGGCGGATAACACACACAACGCGATCTTACAGATCCCTTTCCCTTATATGACAGATACTTGTCCCGTTTTTGTTGGTTGGCGTTGTTTTTTGCTGTTGTGACTTTTCTTACGATCGATCTCCGCCTAAGGTAGACCTCTTTATGATTGCTTTGCTTGAGAGCTCGTTTGGGTGGACGGTGGACAAAAACGCCAGAGCACCGAACAAGCTGGCCACTTTCAGGGCAATTCCAATTCCGCATAGGAAATTTGTTTCAGTCGGAACGGTTATGGGAGTGCGATAAGATAAGCCGTATATGGTCTCGAGAAGCGTACGCGATCGGCCTACAAAGTGGACTTGGACCTACGGTCTGCGAGTGCGCCTTTAATTAATTAATAATTCATAATAAGTACATGCAGCTCGGCAGCTCTGAAGGGATAACATGCTACTCATCCTGGTTCCTAGTTCTAAATCCAGATCGATAGATCTCCGGATCGTTTGAAGGATCCTGGGAGCTCCACCGGCAAAAAGCCAGCAGACACAACCAGAGCTATCTTGATGGAGAGAGATATCGCACAATCGCACGGACCTGCCAGCCAATCTCCAGCCGGGAGCAACACCGACTGGCCACGTATCCAGCATGACATTCCGAATACCGATCCGATGCGCCCAGATGATGATGACGATCATCGCCAACGAGATGATGATTGACCATGGAGCGCCGGCAGTGTTGGGGCGCTGATCCAATCTGACCGTGCATCTGTCTGGCTGTGTGAGTGTGTGGAAGGGAGTGCGTTTTTTTTCGCCTCCTTCTATGTTTGGACTGGAGCTGTCAGTTTACGGTTATGAATTTTATGATTTATGTTCGGCCAAATGAATTTTATTGTTCCTTTGGTTGGGGCTTTGGTTTTTGTGGCCGTGTATCGTCCTCGCCCAATCAGCCAGAGACGAAGTATTCACTCGGGAATCGACGACCGCCGCCGTCTGCTGACATTCGGGTGACTCTTTTTGTCACGTTAGACTCTTTTTCTGTCCACTGACGAGTAATTTATGCTAAAAATCCATAAATCAACAAGGAGAATCTGCGCAGACCGATCCTCGGGCGTTTCTTTTTTTTCGTGTGAAATTTTTTGGACGATCAGGGCTGCTGGGCGTATCGGGGCATGGCTCTCTGACACTCTTTAATATTTATAGATTCGAAATGAATCGAAATGAATTTATTATCCGCTAATGAGGTTTTTATTGTTATTGGCAAAGCGAAGAGGGAGCGTTCGGCATTCCCGCGATTGGCATCGCTGTTCGCTCAGAGCCTGTTGTTCTTTGTTCGGCAGCTGGTTGTTTTTTGGCCAGAAATGATGCTGCGGTTATGGCTGTTTTGCAAACTATCAAACTGAAAGTGAATCTAATCAGATGACATGTTAAGATAAGGTCGTGGTTTTGAGGTACGCCCCCATGGGAAAAAGATTTTTTGAACGAAGGTACACGGCGATTTTACGATCACGACACCGGCGAGAAGACTTGTTAGCTTAAAAAATGTTGTATCCGAAAAGGCCAACGGTGGCTTTGGACACTTCATCCATTATCGCCGATATGTTAATTTAAATTTCAAAAGAAAAAGAAAACATTGGACGACATTAAAGATCTGCATGAGACAGAAGAGATTCGAGTTTTTGGGGGCATATCATGGGAGTGGAAGCAAAGGTTTTTACGAGATTATAGATTTTGTCACAAATGGTTACACGTAATGTGTAATTTTTCTCGCTTAATAGTTTTGAAAAGAGTGAGGAATGAGTTTGTATTACATGTTTGCTTTGCCTTAGTAGTCTTTACCTCGCTTAAAAAGAGCAAATAAAAAGCATCTTTATGTCACATCATGTTAAATAAAAAAATAATTAAACTGCGTAACAGCTCATACTGGGACAGAGCATAGCTTTTTCACACCTGCACTCCACGTTGTGCACGATATAATTTGACACAAGTGAAGGGCAACTACTGTTTAATGTCGGTTCTGAACGCAAAATTGGTAAGGCTTTTCACGACGGAGGTTACTCCAGGAGGATTGTCAGTCGTTCGCTGGAGGTGGGGCCATGAAAATTGTTTGTGGTGTTTTCCGGGATGGATTCGCGCCCGGGTACAGTCAGTCCGACGCATCAGGTTAGAGACACCGAAATTTAAAAAAAATGAATGAAATTCAAATCAAAGACGACAGAATACCACTTTTTTGCTGCCGATATATGCCGACGATATTTAGAAGAACCTTCGAAGAAAGCCACCGATGTTTACGGCTTAGCATTGTTAGATAACGAAGGATTTTCCATTTTTACACGAATCTGTTTTTTTTTTAAATTTAAGTGAGGGTTGCATTCGATTAACAACGTGTTAGGTCATTCTTATTATTGTATTGGTTTGTCCCAACCCTGCTAATTCTGGCATTTATGTGCGTCATCATGTAACGAAACCTGAAGAAACCCCATAAGTTGAGGTACCTTGACATTTAAAGGCACAGGTCCATGCTCTGATTGGTAACTAAGTAAAATGCAAGCATTGAAATTATCATGACCAAAACGGGTCATTTTGACCCGAGGGAATGTAGTCTTATGAATTTTATTTCACCGAACTTAATAATTAATTTATTTTATTTAATAACACCCAAGAACTAAAGTTACTTTATTTAATAATGGCTTGTCTTATACATGTTTTAGAAAATATAAAAAAAAAAGACTTTTGCTGCTTGAAAAGGATCGGAATGAAGGTTTAAAGCACAAATGAGAGAATACAGATATCCAACTTTCTCTTCCCTTGCCCCTAGATTTTATTTGGCAGCGTTTTTTTTAACATTTTGTGTCTGTAAATACGTGCGAGTTTTTGAACAAATCAAACAAATGTGCATAAAAATGATGAGTTCGATGCTTCCTGAATTATTGTCAAAGTGCTTCCTGTATTTCAGCAAAATTTGTGAATTACTGTCAAATTCATCGATAGGCGAGGAGTAAAAGCAGCTACTCTGATGGGGCTATCTTGGGTAGTCTGTGGTTTAGATCATTAGGTCTTCTTAGAGTCTTTTTTTTTTGTTTTTAATATAAAACCCATCACCTCCTTCACTCCAAACAAAGTTGTACATTCATTTTTAAGGTTTCGTTCCAAAGGAATCACTTCAGTGTCCATGTCTGTCTGTCGCCTTTACATATTTTTCTGATTAGATCAATATCACATCTACACATTTTTTTTTTATGAACAATTATCATAATTAAATCGTTAATTCTCTGTAGGTCTTCTTCAATTAGGGCTTATCCCCGAACCAGAGATAAGATAACAACAAACAGGCTGTGATAATTATTAGTTTATTACTCCTGGAAATAACGCTTGGTCATGTAAACGAAGATAATAAAACCAAAAAGCATTCGTTGGAAGTGAAATATAAATTATTTAAATTGTTATGATCACCTACAATTGAATCTGGGGGGATACTAATTTTTATGTTTCTTTTTTATGATAGGGGAAAATACTAATCAAGAATTGAATTGTTTTATGAGTAACTTGATGTGATTTGACGGGGGCTGGGTGGCACCAGTAGACTGACTGGAAATTAATCGATTTGAAGTTGGAGGAATTTATTTTTTTTGTTGACGAGGACACTTAGTCATAATTGTAGATGCAAGTGGAAAGATGAATTTCTGGTTTGAAAAAATCTTAGGTTCCTTTTTTTAAATATCAAATCATGTCATAAGAGGTTTAAGAGACAGTAAAAAAATATTTTTTTTTATTTAAATGCTCATTGAGAAAGAAATATATTTTTATAACTTTATTGAAATATTATCAGGTGTTTCCGCCGTTTCATTCGAAAATTCGAGGCTTTATTGTAATAAACTGGTTATACATTTATGATTCATTTTCCGTTTGATTCGATTGCGTTTGGCACGAGTCGTCCAATTCTGCATCTTCAAAAACCTTCTCTCTTCCATCGCTATGCCAGTCTTCGACGTCAAAATCACCGTTCTTGAAGCGTTGAAACCACTCTCAGCACGTTCTTTCACTAATAGCGGCCTCACCTTAGGTATTTGACAGCATTCGACGACGCTCAGCCGCAGATTTCTTCGTATTAAAGCAGAAAACTAAAACCTCCCGCAAATGACGAGAATTTGGCTCGTAAGCTGACATGTTTAATCGAAAATAACTTTATGATGCAGACACAAATCGACTAACATTTCGATGGCGTTATGTTTACAAATGCCAAAGCTTATTGTAAGACATCCACGATCTATTTATTTCGACTACCACTTTCAGCCATCTATTGCCGAACGGCGGAAGCAAAGTTCTACACCTAATAATAAATTATAAAACAATCCGCAAGTCAAGAAAGAAATGTAGAAAATTCATTTTGTGCGAAATCTTTTTTTTTTTGAGTGTTTTTTACACGACTGAGCCAAACCTTAGGCTTAGGTTTGTGTAAAGTCAACGTGTCTTTTGCTAGATATAAATCGTTATAACAAACTATAGGACATTCAATTAAAAAAAAATTATTAAAAACTGATTTCCAATGTCCTTTTCGAACATTGTTCTCAGAGTTCAGATTTGTCGCTTTCTGTTTTGTAGCAGTTTTTGCTTGCCAAACACAAGACAATATTTTAATCTAGGTATAACTTGAAGTGGCAGGAGCAATCTAAAGGCAAAACATGCCAATAAAATGTGCAATTTCTAACGAAAAAATGTATCAATAAAGCTTGCAATCCGAGAGGTAAAAAGTGTCAATATTCTGCCCCTCCTTCTCCCTGCTTCTGATCTAAAACAGAATGATATTTTTTGACAATGGAAATCAACAAAATTTCACCTATTTTCCCACACTTTTTTGACAGATCTCTCTAGTGAAAATGATACCCAACGATATTTTGTAATGTCAATATTATTATAACTGGCTGGCCAAACAAAATAATCGAGGCGACGTGACGTCAGACTATTGAGCCAATATACGCAGATTAAAAGCCATGTCGGGGAAACACCAACAACATTTTTACAGACCTGATGCGAGTGACTGACTTTTCTAGAATACATCAGTTATGAAAAGCTTTGCAATTCGCCTTTTGCAATGGACAGAAATCAGTAAAACTCTTCCACATGTGTAATCAAATGTGATTTTACGAAAGTTGGGTTTTGGCTACTACGCCAGCTTTGCAATTCTAACCATTTGTATAGTGAACATCGTTCTTAGAAATACGATTACTTTGAAAGAACAAAATTTGCTGTAATATTTGACTAGCATGATATTGTTGGACGCTGTCTTAGGTGTACAAAAAATACTGGTCCCACTTTCTCTTGTGAAAGTTCACTCTAAAATCATAATTTCTCAAAATTGTGCATTGTTCTACGTCAGTGATATTTAGATTTGGATTACGTTTAGACAATCTCACTAAAATAAACCATATTACAGGTTTACACTCAAATAAGGTATACCACACCTGACTAGGAAAACGCGACGAGGACAAAAGACATAACGTAAGAATTCTAACGACAATTATAACTTGGTAAATTTATGGAGTGATTCTAACCGAACAGAATCAAAACTAGCCAAAGTTAAGAGAAGGCGAATACGTAAGACTTTACCAAATGCTCTACAAAATAGGGTTCTATTTCACCAAAAAGAAAAAAGCAGATAAAGACAAAACAGCAAACAAATGACACAAAATTTTGTCTCTCATAAACAACCTCCGAATTGCTTTTCACTCATCCAGTCCAGAAAGCCAAGAAAAAATTATTTATGGGACAATTAGTAAAAAAAACTTTCAAAAATAACCGAAGGAGAAAAGAACTATAAAAATTCCCAAGAAAATCTTATTTCTGCACTCTATTTAGCACCACAAGCTTCTTGTATCATTCACGACACTAATTTAACAACAAACAAGACAATCATTCACTCAGTAAAACAAACAAAAAAACAAATTTCTAAAAATTGATTTTTATAGTTTGGAACAGTTGGAGTTCTAAGAAATATATTTGTCACTAGATGATTAATTTATAGCCACGTTTATTTGTTTTTGCAGTTATACAAATCAATTTAAGTCAAATTTAAAAAAAAAATCCAATAACAGAAAATTAAAAAGAAGCATTCCAATTACAAATGTCAACTTATTGAGTTTGTCAATGAATTCGGGATCTGATAGACAAATGTCATTAAAAATTTAATGTCACCACCAGATAAAAAAGAAAATAAATAAAAAGTGAATCGAATTTGATTTGCATTTCTGATCGTCAGTGGCAGATCCACTGAGGAGATCATCTGACATCATCGGAATCCGGAAAGGTGTTGATAGGTATGTCTGATAAAATTTTTGATGGCTCAATAAATAAAGTTTGAATACTTTTCTGCCGTGAAATAGATCCAGTGGGATAAGTAGGAGTTTAAACAGAAGTCATGGTGGAGAAGCGTTTTTTTCTCAGGTCAGTTTTTTTTCAGTTCCTTTAACATGCCACTTAAAATTTGAGATTTGGAAATGAATTAAATTTGTACATCAAGTTATTTTCGTATTTAAGAAAAAAAAAAATTATAAAATGGTTTCATGACAATTTGAACAACGCCGAAGTAGACAAGTCATGCTTTTAAAAATACTTCTTTAAAAAAAAAATAGTTTCATGCCAACACGTGACATTATAAAGACAAAGAAAACCTTCAAACTTTATGTGAATTGACCGTGTCAAAGAAAATAGTATAACGTTCTCAATAAATTTTTTTTAATGTTACACTGCTACGTAAAAATAATAAAATAAAATCGCAGTGACATCGAATAGCAAAGTTCATTTGCTATGCTTTGTCACCCTTTTGACTTTTTCTTAAGACTTGTTTTTTGTGTTTGCTTGTTAAAAGCATGTAAAGAGCACAAGAGGTTAAAAGCAAAAGTTCTTAGCTAATTATTTTCAAAAAAAAAAAAAAAAAAAACAAGTGTAAGACATTACTAGATCTTAATTAGATTATTTTTTTTAGAGAGAAGACGTTTCGACAAATTTCCTGAACTAGACGTCAGAACATGATTATGGTTTTGTTTTACGATGAACTTGCGCTGATATTTTAATGTTGTTTGATCAAATTTGTAGAAAAATTGGAGATTGTTGGTAACTTATAAATATTAGAAAATGCCTATACCAAGGGGGAGAAAAGTTTAGATTCCTTTAGTAATGATTTTTACGCTAAAGACTTATCACTCAGTAGAAATGCCAATAAAATTAAGAGTTTTCAAAACAAACTGGGTAAACCGGACTAAGAGGAGACTACTGATGGTTAAAGCTAAACCGAAATGTAATAGAAGTTCGTAAGGCAAACAACGTTAATTCATTTATTTTATTGACTAGTTAATTTTAAAATGTTAGTTATATTTCTTAAGCTCTAGTTTGAATTCCAGAAATGCGTTCAAGCTAGTTCGACAGATTGAATAATTTAGAATGAACTCTCTTATAATTGGACAGCGACGGTACCAAGACATTTGTCTAATTATTTGAATTGTCCGTAATGAGAGATTTCGCTGTTTATTGCTTTACACAGAAAATATTACGCTATCAAAGCGCCATTGCAGCTGTGATGCCAATACACTTCACCTCTTCCAAAAGTGAGAATTGAAGTTACAAAAAAATAACGAAACATTTGAATTTATGTATCAGGTGTACAATAGGTGTGATGCCGAAGACTGCCATGGCGGTGGAAGGGAGGTTTTCGAAGAAGCAAAATTTGAGGCACTTCTTGATCAAGACTCGTGTCAAACGCAATCGAATCAAATTCAAAACGAATCATAAATGTTTAACTAGTTTATTGCAATAAAACCTCGAATTTCGGGGAAAAAAAGGGCGGATGCAAAGTAATAGTCAAAAAGAAAACCGAAAATGCGCCTTAAGTCTTCGGTTATAGTTAATTAAAGAACAAGTGTTGGGCTTGCTTGGCGATCTGGAGCTCATAATTTATGAAGGCAGCACTAAAGTCCTAGATCAAAGAGGGGATTACAATAGATCTTTTAGGTCGCAGTACAAGTGGCTTAGTGACACTTACCATTTCAGCATATTATATATATAAAGCTCATTGTGAAAGTAAGCAAAGGTTTTATCAGCTGAGTTTTTGAAGGCTTAATAAATACAAAAGACTGACATGAACAAGTAATCGTTGTTGTAAAATGGTTGTCGATGAGAATTTATAAGATCTGCAAATTTATAAGATCTACCTTGAATCATTTCGCTAAAAAAAATGTTTGACCCAATCGAGCACAAGTTTCGTTTGTTTTTTTAATAATCGAAATTGACATTATTTTTTCCATAAATCATTTTTTCTTGACTGTCTAAACTGGATGGTTGAAGCGCAATTCGGCGGATGTTGTCTGACATGATATAAAATATACTGTCATTTTGTTTTGTTCAAGATTACATTATTTTTTTACTGATGATATACACTTACGAAAGGTTTCATTCAAGAAAAGATTTTTGATATTTTACTTAAAAGAAACAAAAGTTGTGATCCAAATATATTTTTTATGTAGTTTGCTTTAGAAAAATGTCATATTAACGAGATAAAATGGATTAGTCTAGGAACCCGTATAAACAAGCTTTCAAAAGACTTGATGATGATCCAATCGAATATAACTTTCTTGCTTGTTTTTACTAAAATTGCTAAAAGTAATTCCTTTCCGTGAGTGTACAGATCGACTGATTCCACTTTTTGAAAAATCTCCATCCAGGACACCCGAAGCGTAAGCGCGGTCTGCGTAGCTGTCTTCTACTATGAATTGTAGCACTTTTCGAGTAGGGTCCTCTTCGCTCATACGAGTTGGGTGCTAGGATATCAATGAAATGAAATGGTCTAAACTATGAACTCATATAAGGAAGTCTCGAAAACATGCGCTTAAAGGTCAGAAGACTTATTATTTACTTTTCTTAAAACTTTTTTTAATTTAATTTGTAAATTTGTAGTAGTGCTTATCAAGTCTTCTTTTTTTAAAAAATCTAAATTTTTTGGGTATTTAATAATAAGTATTTTATATCAGAGGTCAATGTACATACATTATTGCATTGAATTTCTTAACTTTTTGTTGTATGAAGTTTATCGTTTGACTTAAACGTCTTAAAAATGAAATGAAATGGTCACGATTATGAACTATTGATTGATGAAATGATCACTAAGCCTCTTGTTTTATTGTACCTATTTGCCATAAAAAGAAATTTTGGAAACTTGTCCCTAAAGGTCAAGGGTTTTTTGAAGCCAGATCAACTATTTTGCTTTTCTAAGCTCGTTTAAGAAATAAAAGTAAACCTAAATGTCAATTTGATTCTCAATCAAATGAGTCAAGATAGACTAAACACTATTTCCGAATGAATAATAAAATTGACAACACACATCTTTCCTTTCTTTCTGAGTTTTGTTCGTGTTAAGGCCTCTAAATTCTGTGATACAAATACAGTGGGTGTCCACAAATAACAAAGAAAGAAATAAACTGCTGCTGTTTAAAAACAACAAACAAAGAAATAAACTCCTGGTCGAAAGAATTTTTTTAATCAACATGTCAACGACTTTGTCTTTCGTACCCTAGAACCGATCAATATCTCTAAGAGATCTTCCGACATTCAATTCTAGATAAATCGTATGACTTCAAATGTCGTACAACTCTGAATCGATTGAATCTACCATGTTCAGTGTTTAGTAATTTAATTGCAACGAATTCGAACTGTACACAAAGAAAAAAAAATAATTAACAATATCGGTCAATGTCATTTGGAAATAATTTCCTATAGAATAAGAGGTACCCCTCCAGGTAGCTCAACAACTCAAAAGGCGGTAGATAAGACCAGAAGTCAGAAAGTTATTTATAATTAAATTTAAACGATTTGAAGATATACCGGCAACTGGACAGTACAAAAAAAAAGATTGTCACTTATGACGGACATTGATTGAGGCATGTTTATAAAATGTTGTGAACTACTTTGATTATAAGTCTAGGGTATGTCTTGGCCGTGTATGTTTTGTTGTGTAATTAATGAGTGCTTTGGTATTCAATTTCAATTCAGCTTTTTTTCGTATAGAGATTTGTACAAGACTTTTAGTCTTTTATAGGACAACAAAGGCGGTTAAAGATGCTAATCAAAGTTACATTACACTACGGCCCGTGCTGTGTTTTAAACAGGGCACTCAAGGGCAACCCTAATCCCTTTAGCGCGCCAATTATAAAAAAAAAAATTACAAAAATTTAGCGCGACTTTTTTTTTACTAAAAAAAATACTTTTTATATAATTTAAGGCTGCATATACCAGAATAATAATAAAAAAAAATACCAATAGTCTACGTAAATTGGCATGATTATTCCTTTCAAAATATGTGAAGCAGATCATCTTTAAAGCTTAACAGAGTAAAAATGTGGTCCATCGTTTATGAAAGAACTAACAATTGAATTGTATCAGCTACACTGCGCAGTGTAGGGTTAACTCGAGTTAAATCGAGTAGATGTAAATTTAAGCCAAAAACTATTTCTGAATGAATAATAAAACTGACGACACACATCCATCTCTTTTCGAAAAAATCTCATCATGTATTTTCACTTCCTCTTGATGATGCCATTGACACCCTAATCCTCTAATCTCAAACGAGCATCTTCAGCATCCCACAGTCGCACTTGTAAACAAATCTCCTTCAAGGATACAAACAAAAGGCTGAGGGTTTCCTTTTATTGCTCGCTCACACTTTCACTTCAACATATAAAAACGATTTATGAAGAAAGTTAAAAGAATTAAATTTTTTACCTGACTTGCCGACGGATATCCATATCCGAACTGCGCATATGCTGCCATCTCTGTGTGTGTGTGTAGGTGGAAAAAAAATAATGATGCTATTTACACTAGCGTTACAAATCTACTAACTAAGCTCCTTAGGAATCTCCTTGTGCTCTATCCTCGTATGTTATAAACAACTTAACATTAATCTTGTCATCAGGTTCGTTGTCACTGGAACTGGATCACCGTGAGACAGCGAACACTCACTTCACTGCTCCACGTTTGACACGCTGGACACGCTACATGCGTGTGTTGACGAGAAGGGCAGGGAGACGGGAGGTAGGGCGCCTACGCGTCTTTTTCGTCCTCGTGTCGCCTTCTCAAAAGTACACCATTGTCACACACAACCTTCACTCACGATAGTTCTTGTCAATCACAACAAACAACAACAAAATATTTTATCCTTTTGCTGGTGGAGACGACACTCTCCTTCTCATTGAACACAAAAACTCCGAACGAACGATTTGTTTATTTTGATTGGGTAAGATAAGTCGAGAGTCGTACCCGTACCCGGTGGGAAATTAGGAAACTTTTTAATGACCGCGCCAAGGATACAACACTTCCATCCACAAGTGACGGTGAAAGAGAACGCGTTTTTTTCCGCACACGCAGTAGGAAGAGAATATTTCCCAAAAACCCAGGATGTGAAAGTCGTTGTCGTCGTGTTGGTGGTAACAAAACAGAGGGAAAACGAAAAAAAAGAACGAAGGAGAAAATAAAACGACACGAAAATTGTATCTACTCAAAAGCTGTATCACATCCGAATGTTGTGGTCCTTGCAGCAGTCGTCGCTGCTCGTCGCTGCGTCGATGATGATGATGAGGAGGACGATTGAAGCCCACACTCGACCGACACAACACACACAATAAGAACAAAAACAAATTAATTTTCAAAAAAAAACGAAATAAAAATCAAAAAATTTAACGTAAAATTTATCCTTCGCAAAGCACACGCGGGGCTCTACAGCTACAAACACTGCGGCAAGATAGATACGAAAAGCCAACGAGCTTAGATTCTGCGTGTCACACGATGCGCACGTATTCGCGTTCAAGCACTAACTGGTTCGGCCGTCGCTGTCAGTGGATGCAACCCAAAACTGTTACACTCGAGTGTATCTACAGAGTAGAGCAGGTTTTCGGTGGGATGTGGCCTCGCACACAGTCAAAGACGGGCCGCTATTGGCACGGTGTGGTGCCGAGGAGTGAGATACTTGTATCTTTTGTGCGGCGGAAGGACACGCCCAGTGTGAGGCATCACGATACCACCACCATCGACGGGCAGTTGTTGTTATTCCGGTTTTGTAGCCGGTCGACGAGCACGCACAACTGGTCGTGGGGCTTCTTTTTTGCCATGATGTATGGAAGCCTTCGAGCTGGCGGTGTAGGGTTGTTCGGTAGATGTCGCTGTTGGTTGGAGAGGGCACATGCGCAGTGCGGTGATTGGACGGTTTGTTGTGTTTGGACTGCGTAGTGAGTGAGGTGCTTTGGGGGATGACGAGAGGCAATGGCATGCAACAGCTGACTGCTGGGTTGGCTCACGGACGGAGGGTGTGGCTGTGCGCCGCTTTGGAGTGATACCACGCCTCCGTCGAGTGAGTGACAATCGTGTGCGTTTTCGGTGGGGAATTTTTAAAAATGGCTCAGGTATTACTCCACCTACGGCGGCAGTTACTCAATGAGAGAAGGAAATATTTCTCTTAGAGGATGTCGCTGGCAGGCGCAGGGGAAAAGCGATTTATTTTGGTGGCTGGGAAATTCCTTGTGGATCCTTTCGGTAGTGCCCATTGAGCAGGTCGTCCTTGCGAGATGTTTTTTGCAGGAGCCAGAGGAGCTTGTCTCGCATCGCATTGCTTGTGAAAGCTCGAACGCGCACCGCGACGTACAGGCGAAACAAGGCAGGCAGCGTGTCCTTATGGCTGACAATTGACAAATCCTTGCAATATCCCCGATTTGACGGGGACTTAGGTTTACAGGACAGTCATTGAGAGCGCCAACAGCCGGGTGGCTTGCTTTCTCGTCACCGACACAAGAATTGAGTGGTGGAGTGCGGGCATGCAAGGATATACTACGTATGTACCCAACGGTGTATGATGGCAGAGTTAGTGTTCCACAAAAGGGATAACAAACAGGAACATGGGCAATTCATAAGGATATACGAATAGGTATACTCGCAGGAATAAATTGAAATGCAGGGGCGAACATCGTGTAGTCCTTTTGTAAGTGTAAGAGAGTGTGTTCTTCTCTGTGTATCTGTGTGTGTGTGTGTGGCCAGCTAAAAAGGGTTGCTTTGGCGGGGTGGGTGGCCGAGTGGGTTGAAGTTGGATTACTTTGACTGCTCGCGCTGTGTTAGCTGATGGCGGTGACGATATGCTTTTTATTAGATCTGTGTGTAGAGTACATGTATCGAGAAGGAGATGTAGAGTCCTTTTTTTTATTTTTGTGTTCTGTGTGCCTTTATTGCATTTTGTCCCGTTGTCGTGCAATTTGGCTCCGGTTTGTTGTCGTAGTCCTGGGATAGGCATACCGCATAGGCAGAGCGGCCGTCTACCTAACCTAAATACCCATCTGTGTGCTGGATGTAGTCCTTTGACTATTCACTTAAAAATGACTGAGGGTTTGATATTGGAGACTTGTTCTGTGGGTGTGTGTGTGTGACTGAGTTCGTCTCTTTTTTTTCTTCTCTCCTTCTGTGAGTTGAGATAGGAATTACTATTTTTGTTTGTTTTGTGTTTTTGCCTTTTTTTCTCAAAAATTTTATTAAGGATGTTCTTGAGTAATATTGGGATGTTGTTTTGCGGTTATCCGCTTGTGTAAATGGATATTGTCAGGTTAGTCCTTTTTTTCAAAAACGAGGAGTTAGGATATTATTGTTGTTGTTTCACCCCCGTCATTTGTTTTTTTTTACGGATTGGTTGATTTTTCTCTTGGACTACTGTAGGAGGAATGCTAATGAGATTATCGGACATGATTTTTCTACTGAGTCGTGCGAAAAGGGTTAATCGAGGAGATGGTGATACTTTTTTTTTCTGTGTGTTGTGCCTTGTTTATGGGTCTGTTGGTGTTGCATAATGAATCGAAAGATGGGTATTAGCTAGACGAACCTCTTCACTCAACTGGTTTCCCATGGCGGAATTGATTTTTTTTTTTAAATTAATTGATGCTGAAATTTATTGCCCTACTACGGGAGGGAAATGTTTTTTTTTTTTTTCCTCACTCTGAATTGCAAATTCTAGCTTGAGATTAAAGGAAATAATAACAATACCGGTGGAAGAGATTAATGCCTATGGCTAATGAGAATTATAGGAAGTTCTACGGTGATGGTGGGGTTGGTATTTGGAATATGGAAATCACACGAACGAGATTGAACTGTTCAAGTTGCATGGTTTATGGGCAGTATGGTGGTTTATGGGGGCTCATGTGGTGCATGTTACTGATCAGGTTCTTACTAAATTTGAATAATATCATAACGAAATCAAAGAAAGAACATTCTAGTCAGTTGCAAATTTACAGCTAATTAATTTGCTTAACATGAACATTTTTTTTATTATTACTAAGGCTTTACAGTTACACTCATAACAAAAAATTACGTGAAGTACTTCAACTTCAACTTTATTTACAACTTAATTTTTTATGTAATACAAGAGTTCATACACAGAGAAGATTGAACTCATTTACGAAGTTGAAACACGAGGGAAATTCGCCAAATTCCCATTTTTTCTCCATGTTTTGGCATCACCCTTCCCAATTTTCCATACAAAAACTATCCTCTAAGCCGAACTCCCTCTAACTCGAACTAATTTTGATGTTCCGTTCCTAATTTTGATGTTTGTTTGAAAATTCGACTTAGAGGAATTCGACTGTATTTATTTTCCAGTTAACTGAAAATTAATAATGATATATTAGGTTGTCATATATCTCATCATTCTGCCGTTTTGTATTTTGAATGTTCCGGCTGTGTACAAAGCGCTACAGAGCTCGTATCCAAACTAATCATACATAGCGTCGTTTTGTAGGTTATGTCAAGACCTTTCAAATGATGTATTGCCAGAAAGAAAGGCAGAAAGAGAGAAAGCTAAGAAAATGAGGGAAACAAATTTCAGCTTCTTAATTCCTCTCGGTCACCCGCTACAAGCAAAACCCTCAGTTTGGTTAGGGTGGTGCTATTGTTTTGTCGGATACTGTAAAAAAAATTCTAAACTTGATGTGCGATTGAGAAGTCTCCATCAATGTACGTATCTAATCAAAAAAATAGACAGAAGTATTTGGCAACTTATTTTGGGGACCGTGGAACTGTAGCCCACGATCACACTTTTTTACCTTTTCAGGGCAACTTTTCCGGCTAATCGTCCGGGAAGTTTGACTTTTGTTAACGATGACGGATTGTTGAAGCTGCTGCTAGTTTCAAAGCGAAAATTGCCTTAGATAGCTTGAAAGGGTCACCTTTTAACTATACATCAAAGCCTCGCTTCGGTTTGCATTGTCATTTAAAGATGTTCGTAGTTTCATTTCATTTTGCGTCGTTCACAAAATTTCAATACATGGGAATTAAGGAAATAAATAAAACACAAATCATCAATTTGATTTGCGTTGTCTTTTTCTGGTCTTAATTAAAGACACAAACTGAGGATATGAGGTATTATTATACAAGACTTTTTGCCATGCCTGAAAACCTCTTTTTGGATGCAACTTTGAAAATATGTCGGAAATATTTAAAGCGAACGCCTTACAAATTTCGCGATTTCTCGCAGAAATTTCTCGTATTTTCTGTATGATAGAATCAAAGCTCCCTCTTTCTTCATCAGTGCAATGATTATTTCTGCGCATCACAAACCTAAAATGTCGTTCTTCTGAATTGATACCAAGCAACTGAAATAACGTACACTCAAATTTTTGATAAAAATTCACAAAAAAAAAGATCAAGATGTAATTGTGATGTATTCTACAGAGCCTTGTAAAGGTTTTCGCAATTTGATTAAGTATTTCGACTTAAAAATGTAATGAACACACACATTTTAGGCGCAGCAAATTATTTTTGTTTTACACCTGAGGACGCTTTTTTAACTATCAAGCCACGGGGTCCACAAAATACAATTATAAAGGCCATAAAAGAAATTTGGGATAATATTTTACAAAAATAAAGAGCCCTCCTCGACGATTGCAAGCTGTACAACGAGGTTATCGAACAAAATGGTCAAGTATCCCAAATTCAACAATTATTGCGTAAATGAAATAAATACTATTGGGTCATTCCATGACAAATCGGCCAGACTATGTGGGCAGCTCTGAACGACCCCTCTCCGATTTGGCTCAAAATTGGTAAAGTTACTTTAGCGCTCATGCTGCTTCGTTGCTCCGTTCACAACCAGCAAGCAGGCACTTGCGTCTGAACTTTTTTTCTATTTTTTATACAAAAAATTTGAGCTTGCATGCGAATTTTTTTTTGAAAAAACATGGACATGGATAGTTTAACTTAAATGTACCATTGCAGGACAGGTTTCTGGCTTTCAAAACTGATACAGCACTTGGTTATAAGTGTTGCCGTTGTTTCTTAATAATTTCTTTTATCATGTTAATTAATTCTTTTTTTTTTAACTGGCCCTACCCCCTAAACGGGGATAAGTAGACCTCCCTCCTTTAGTAAGAAATGCCTGCTTTCGACCCATCATCAATTTTTGACTCCAAAGTTATCGTACTCTCCCCGACTTTTTTGCCACACGGAAGTGTGTTTCAAAATATTTAGATTTTCTTAAAGAAATATTTTCTGGTCGAAATCATTGAGATCCCAACTTGAAATTTGGAGTGAAGATAGGTGAAATATTGTTTTCCAATACATAAAAAAAACTAGGAAAAATAAAATACCATTTTTTGAGATATTCAAGGATACGTCTCAGAAAGGACATTTTGAACTATCCTTCGTCCTTGCAAATAAAAATTGTGTTTATTACCTTAAAGATCAAGTTTTTCTAAATTCAATAATACATAATTTACAAAATTCCGGTAAGCAGAACCAAAGTTATGATTTTTTGAAATTTGAAAAGAAATCTTGAATTTTCACTTTTTACCAATTTTTGAACCCTCGTTACTCGCGTACTATATTGAGTTGAGCAAAAATGTCCAATGACATTTGCCCCATGACTTTAACCACTTCAATAACTAACTCTACCAATTTTGAGCCAAATCGGAGAGGGGTCATTAGAGCTCCCCATATAAGCTGGGCGATTTGTCAAGGAATGAATGAAGTAACTTCAACAACAACTTGATAGAAATATTCGCAGTTTTTTTTTTCTTTTAGCCAGACAAAAATAAAAATGAGAATAAGGGAAGAATAATTTGAAATGAAAAACTTGAATGAAACAAAACATTATATGTTTTCTATTTCTTATCCTATTTCAATGTTAATTCAAATCTGCTCGTCTATTGATACAAATCGTACTTTCATTTTAATATTATATAGACCGGATTTTATTTGTGATAAAAAAATGGCATTTCTTTAGATCAGTATTTTCTTAGATCTACATTACAGAATGAGCCTAATTTTTTCTTGAGTGCTGCTGTGGGTTTTCTGCAGATGCAGATCAACCTAGATGAAAATTAGTTTCAGAATTAATAAATACGCGAATGAAAAAGACAATGATTTCGAAAGTTATTAAATTCTTTGCCCACAAGGACGTTGGGCTCTGTGGCTTGATCGGTTAGTGCGTCGGACTGCTAAGCCCGGAAAAAAAAATGATTTTTCACGGTCCCACCTCCAGTGAACGACGGACGATCCTTCTGGATTACTTCTGTCATGGAAAGCTTTCACAATTCGCCGCTCAGAACCCGCTTTAAACAGTAGGTCCCCTTCTCATTTGTCAAATTCTAATGCACATAACACAGTGGAGACGAGAAATACGCCGCTCAATGTATATGTATGCCCATAAGGAGAATTTTTGCGCACATTTAAGATGTTCACCACTTGAAGCGATGGCAATATTCACAAAAACATACGAGATGTTTTGCAAATGTGATGATAATTCTTATGACAGAGAGTATTCTTAAAGGGATGAAAAAGGTCGGACTTTGTGATTTTATATTTGATTTAATATTTTTGCATCTTATTGCACTACGATGAAATCCATCAAATCAATGCTTGATATTTTTGTTGCCTTTTTGTACATTTAGAAGAACCAGTAACAATTTTTTTTTTCTCCTTGAATATCTGCCTTTTTGAAACTCACCAACAAAACAAGAACTAGACGGATTAACCTCGATTTAATATAGAAGGACTTGGCCACTCGAATTGCGAAGAATTTTTTAATGATCCTGGTTGTTGTCGTTAAGAAGCTGCGTCCTTTTTATTGCAGTTTGCGTCATTCACAAAATTACAATACATAAGAATCTTCGACATGCGTCGTGTCTGACAGGTCCCAATTGACGACGCGAGCGAGGTTGTGGTGTTCATATATCCTGTTGTTCAATTTGAATAAAATTTTGTTCCACTAACTTCTTTTGCGTGCAATTTCAAAATTCGAACTCAAAGGTAGAAAGCCTAGTTAATCGAAGAACCAATTTTCGTACCACGATCATGGTAAAAATTTGGAAATTTCTTGTGTCGTGGTAGTTTTTTTTTCCATCGCCTTCAGAAGAAACATTTTTCGAACGACTTTCAAATCAAACAGAAACCACTTTCATTCCACTCAATTGAACGCTCCTCGAATCTGAGCACCTTGTCAGTTTGAGGTGCCTATCAACAAAATAAACCTTCCTGCGGCAACTTCACTTTGACATTGCCCTTATCTGATGTCCCAAGTGTCGCTGACACTGTTTACACAATAAAATTGACATTCTGTCAAACTAATTTCAAACACAACAAGGCACAGCCGGGCGAATAAGTTAAACATACCCGCATTGGGTAGTTCACTCGATATTTCCGTATAATTAGCCCCTTCATCGTTTCGTCGGCGGAGGATCTTTCGAGGATCACTTTGGATGCAACCGATGCACCAATGCACTTTAGGGTTTCCTGTAACATGCACCTCCATTATCGTTATTTAAACAAGATGACACACTTGTCGTGTGTTGGGCGTATTAATTTCCGATCAATAGGCAGCGGCTCGGGACAGAGACATAAGTTATGGGAAAACGATCCCTTGTCACACGGCCGCCGCCGGTCTGTGCTCCGCTGCTCTCGGATGTCGTCGGCGTGCTGTCTTCCATTTTATTTATTTGTATCTTCTGTCTATTTTCCCCGTGTCACCATCTGACCTGACCCCCAGGATCGTGGTGTCTCTCTAAGCTTTTGAATAACCCGTGGTGTTGTTTCGTTGGTCTTTTATTTGTTTTTCGTTTTCTTAGACCGTCCGGTGTAGTGCTGAAAGGTCTGTCTAACATACATACCCGTACACACTCGTTCGCGCTCTTGGTCGTCGTATATGAAAACATTTCTCTTTTTTTGCTTTTCATTAATTTCGATTAAAGCGGATTGAGAACGCGGAATGCTTCTCGTTCAGCCGTGTCCATCCACACCACTATCCCACCCCTGCATGGGAGGAGGAGGTGAACGTCGACGTCGACGCCGACGCCGACTTCGACTCATTTACGTATGGGGCACCTATCGTCCGGATATCGGAATGGACGCGGAAACTTTCCGGCCCCTTGTCCGCACCTTGTGGCACCGCAAGCGCATAAATTCTTCGAATGGATGTATTTTTTTTTTTCCTTTTTTTTGGTTCGTTGTTGTTGGTTTTCGTAAGGGGTTTTTGTTTTTTCCTCTTGAAGCCGCCAAAAAAATTGGTGGTGTGGTGTTCTGTGGATTCAGTTGTGGTTCCGTGGTGTGGTTCATTTACTCTTTTCGGAGGAGGTGAATACAAAGAATGACGACCCGGATCGGGGCGATCCGAACAAGAGGAAAATTTTCTTTAATTGAATGTTTTATTTTCATTTTTTTTTGGTTTTTTGTTTTTTGTTTGTTTGTTTTTATTTTCTTATTCTTCGTTGCGTTTGTTATGCCATCGGCGATAGTTTATCACGGTTAAGTGAGGAATTTCTTGTTTTAAATTGATTGCTCGAATTCGGTGATAATTTTTCCCTCGTTTAGGGATATCTTCGGGTTTGTTGCTGTTCGCCCAGTCTTGGCGGTGGTGTGTATTCTTATTGTTATCGGCGGAGAGCTCTCAAAAGCCTTCCACATCGTACACAAAATTAATGACACATTTTGGTTGATGATAAGAACCGAAACGAGTATTTAGGAGGTGTCCAGTCGAGTCGAAAAAGTTCGAGAGACTCCACGATGTCTGCGAAGTGCTGTGATTCCAGTAGTACTGTACTTGTAGATAATCAGCTATTAGTGATAATTTTGTGGCAGGAAAAGATGTCCTTTCGCATAGAGGACCACCCTCGGATGAAGTAATTCCGTAGAAGGACTTTACTGTCTGTGTTGTGTGTTGGACGTCGAAGTGCCTCTTGTGCAATTCGACGAGTCCTGCAGGAGAGCAATAAATAATAATGGAAAAGAACACAAGAGCTGTTGCCTTTTTTGGTTATTCCTGGGAATTGTCCAGTCTCAGGGCAGGGGTGAAAGAGATGTGTTTCCTTTTGTGTAAGGTGAGAGTTTTTTGTGACACGGACAAATTGGGTGAGACGTAGACAAAGGATTTTTGTTTTTTTGGAAGTGAACTGTGGCGCCAAGTTACGAGGTGATTTTGTCACGAGTTGTGAGATGTGGACATTGGTTTTGAGTAAATAAATATTATTTTGCAGAAGTAAATTGGATTTTTAGACTATGGGAAATGAAATGTTATTGAGATAAGCGGGTTTGCCGCTCGCTGTCGATATAAAACAAACCAAAATGGACTTGAAGCACGATTTATAGATCTAAGTTTGTTTTATACAACATAGAGGAACACAAGTCTATGAGATCGGCGTTCAGCAGCCACTTTTTAAAGCTCGAATAAAAGAACAAGAAATCAGCCGTAAGTGTAGGACAAAAGTAAACACAAGCACTAAACACAAAAACTTTTATTGAATTTAAGTCGCCGTCGAATGATTTGAAATTTTCTTTTCCACAAAAAAACTGATTTAACATTAAAACCGTTTTGCTTTCTTTATTTTGTGGGTGTTTTTGTTTATGTTTGGCTAATACTTTGCTTAAGACATTATGTAATTTGAGTTGTTAATATGTAATTCAATTGTGCATTAATTACATTCATTGGAAAACAATACTCTGTTTACTGAATATTTTTAGTCAACAATTTTTTCTCAATGAGGCAGTTTTGCTCAAACTAAGCCCACAAAACACTTTTTCAGTTTCAGTCCCTTTACATTATTAGTTAGATGGAAAGTTTTCGTTTCTGCTGTTATTGCTGGAAAATTTGTGTTTAAAATTGAGTTTTACAAAATATGGACTTACACGAAGACACAAAAAAAACCTCAACTTTTTACCAACTTAAAAAAAAGAAAAAAAAAAAAAACTGGAAGTCTGAAGAAGATGTAAAAGTGTTGTTTTCGGTGTTTGATAACAAAGCCATCAAAACGTTCGATTAGAATACAAAGACAATTCGAGTCAAAACTGATTTTCGTTTTTGTTCTTTCCAAAAGCAAATTATTTAAACATGTCGTGCGAGATTTTAAGTCTTGTTGTTTAATTTAATTTGGCTTACACTGATTTTAAATGCAATCCTTAAGTTTAAAGGAAATGTCAACACAAAATACACTCAGTCACAAAAGTCTAGATAAAGTCTTATAAAGGCCAGAATCTAAGCCAGCGTAACACTCTAGACCATTGTTTGCGTCAGCAATTGGCTTTGAAAATACAGTACCTGACATTTCTGACAAACTCATGACCTTTAGAAATATAGCGCTTGGCGAAATCGGCCTTGGTCTTCCCTTCCATAGGCCTGTCTAATCAGCGGCTTTTTCCTGTGAACTACTCCATGAAATCCTTCAGACCTTAACAACCTTCTTTGGTGGAGATTTCGAAGCGTTATCTGGTAATTAAAGATGGGTTATAACTGCCTAACGAGTTAACGTAACTTCTAGTTGTTACATTTTTCATATATTCGCTGTGTATGTAAACTTTTATGACTGAGTCTAAAGTTGGAACTAGTTGTTACATTTTTCATATATTCGCTGTGTATGTAAACTTTTATGACTGAGTCTAAAGTTGGAACATTCAAAATTAAACAGAGAAATCAAACTCTTAAATGCTCGTTTCAAAATTAAATTATAATAGTTTTACGTAGCAACAGTAAAAACTCGGAAAAGGTAAGATGCACAAAAGTTCAATATACGGAAAAGTTAAGCAGGTTTCAGTATCCATTGAGGTATCTAAAAAGAGTCTACTAGAAAGAGTCTACAACACATTTTCTTCATACAACTATTTTTCTTGTGAAGAAGAAGGGTTTGCGGTGAAGGGTTTGTGTTTATTCTAAAATTGTGATTGGAGGAATATAAAAGTGGTTGCGTTTTCCACTCTAAAGTTGCTTACTGGTATACTGGGATACGATACATCCTCCTATTCCAATTACATCAATTTAACAAAAAAAGAAATCCGACATTGAGAGAAAATGTTCCCCAGATAATAAATGTTTTCCTAGATGTTTGAATTAGTTAACAGGCTATCCCAATAAAACCGAGAAATTCCTCTTGGTGGATACCGCATCCATCCACCAGGTTAGAACTTCTTATCTCCGTCCTTTTATATTAGTCATCCAGATAATTAATGTCATCCTTTTCTTCATTTGTTTGATAAAGGACAACAGCCGCACCTTGAGATAAAGACAGTGTAAAAAAACTCAAAAAAGACCCCTAATGTCAAGTCATTCAAGAAATTTTATGCGACATTTTTTGATGAATGAATCTCGGTATCACTTTGATAATTCCTTCTTCTGGTTGTGGGTCAAGTATTTTATTTCCAAAATCGAAAAAAAAAGAAACAAAAAAAAAATTTTTCTCCTCCAAATGAAACTGCCACTGGCCAATGTCGTGACTCAAAACTTAAATTCCTTATCTCTCCTCTTCTTTTATTCTGAAATTCAAACCGTGATGAGTCCATTAATGTCTCGAAAACACAATAATTTCTTATAATGGCGTCGGCTTCCGATTTTTAGTGCACGAAATCGAGGTATCAATTTCTTGTTCTCTTCTCAATCGCTGTATAAAGTATACGCGATCTTATCAGTGATTTCAGATTGCCCTTAAATCTATCATTGAATCGGTTGATTAATTGCTGCAGTTTCGATGTCTGTTTACTCGGACGTAAGGTGAATTCATGATTGTCATTAATTAGTCGTAGATTCAATCAATTAAAATCGAATTATGTTAAGTACTGTACTTGGTTTCTTATTTTGTGCTGCAATTGGAGTAAAATTAGCTTGAACGTTTTTTTTTTGTAACATTAGGGGGCGAATCATGAAATAGATGTGTGGAAGCAAACACGTGTGGAAAGTAATTTTGAGTATACGACGCGTACACAGTTGAGATCAAAAAATAATACAGTAGTCCCTTGATGACGTGAATTACCGTTAATGGGAATTTATGTGAAAAGTGATTCGACGAAACTTTATATTGTCTTCTTTATAATCTGGGCTGTTGACAAGTCGTCTCTATAATGTGAACTTCTGAAAACAACTGGGAAAATTATGATTTAATTACACTTATCCAATTACGAAAAAAACTAACAGAATATAATTATAGATACCAAACACAGCATGCGAATACCAGAAGTTAGAGGCTGGGTCATCGTAGAAGACATTGATAAACCTGGATAAATTAGGGACACCTCGGTCGGGAAATGAAAGCAACGAGATTACACCAGTTTCTCCAAAAATAGCTATGGAGAGTCCAGTACACAATACGTCCAGTCTACAAATACGCCGATTAAAATGAGTTGACGGAAAAAAAATTTCCAGTTTGCTGAAGTTTAAGTTTAAGTTTTAGACAAAAGAGATTTATCAAGTCAAGTTATTTGTCCAGTCCAAAGTAACAAAATATTTTACCAAAAATTGATATAAATGTTTTCTTATCTTTTAAAATTAAAAAATACAATGAACTTTTGCTAAGTTAAATTCGAAAGGTCCAGGGAAAAACCTAGAATTACAAGGGATTTCGAATCACGGAGTTCCGAGAAAAAAAAGCCTAAAGCAACTAGTACGTAAGTGGCTTACTTTTGCTACAAATGCATGTCAGCTAAGGGTTGCTAAAGAAAGCAAATAATTTTCACTTCGAACCCCTTATTTTCGAAGAAGAGATGTTGTTTTGCACAAAAATAAATTCGAATGAACGAAGGGGACAAATTGGAAAGATAAAGGTTGGTTTTAGGAGACTGTGAAAGAGGCTTTCGAATTATGGAGGTTTAAATTGTCGAGAATCTACTGAATTATTTTTCTTTCGTCTTTCTTATGAGTTATTAAACTGCGCCTGGAAAAATCATTTTGTGTTCGTTTTAAGGGATTTAAGAATCGTTTCAATCAGTTTAGTCTTGAAAAAAAGAGTTCCCTCTAAATTACGAAAGAGCCTTGATTTAATTGGATCACATTACCGAGGGACAAGTGCAATTAGAATTTATCGTTATACTTTGCTCTAAATGATCAAAATTGTTTCTGTTTTGTGAAAATATTTTATGATAGAGTATAGTGCCTTAAATATTTTGTAGTGTTCTTATCTATAAAGCACAAGTCTCAATATTATTTGAAAACATTTTTATTGGGATTTGATTTTTTGACGACAATTCCACAATTATATTATCTCAAAAAAAATCTGCGTTTAACTCAATTTATTGAAAAAAAAGCTTATGTTTTGCGTAGTTGCAGACTTATGTCAAAAAGAAAGGAAGGAACGGTTGGATACAGGCTACAAGACTCCAAGAGCAAGATGCATTAAAGCCAGCAAGAAGCCAGAACTAAGAATTAAATTATGGTGTGCCCAGTGTTTTTTGCCGACTTAGGGTCTTAAGCTCTTAGGTCTGAGTGACTGCCGCGATTAAACGCAGGCGTACGTAAGTCATTGGTTGGCCCATTGTGCTGTCACACATACGGATTTCTCAGAATGCTCGGACTTGTTTCCTAACATTTTCCTGCAAATATAACAAACAAAATATTAGCAGGCATGCTATATTTGTCGGCTTAGTTTTGTGGTAAAATTGTTAGCTGGAGAGCATTTTTAAAGCAAAATATTTTTATAAAAAGTAATTGTTTGTATCATTCTAAGATAAAGGAAAAATATCGCTAGACCGCTGTTTCCTTCGAAATAAAGGCGAATGTTTTTATCTTTATGTTGGCACTACTGCGGAGTGAAATTTCTGCTGCCGAAATGTTGAAAAAATTACAGACGACTTGTTTGTTGCGTGAAAACAGGGGTTTATGAGTAAAATAAAATGTTTAAAGAGAGTCGAAAAAGCTTTGTAGACGTAGCACAGCATTAACGTCAACTGAGTAGGTGTTATTGGGATAACAACACCTCGCATCACAATAGATGTGTCTGCTATAAATCATCTTCCAAAGTTCAGGAACAATTTTACAACCTTCACCATGATGTTTTATTTTCAATATTTTTCTGCACACACTCTGCCATGGCCTGAGAACATCAAACTCTTCCACTGCCTATGAGTGGGTCAAAAAGATGTCCTTTGAATACAATAAATTCCCTTATTGCGCAAACTTTCGTCTTTTAAATTGATCTATTTTCAAAAAGAATACTTAATAAAAAAAGATCCACCATCAGCAAAAAAACTCTTTTTTGTGAAGGTGTTAATTTATACAGAATTAAAATTAATGATAAAAATAATCAAAAATAACAATGATACGGAAAAATAACAAAATACTAAGAAATAAGAATTATACGGAAAAATCGAAGTTTAAAACTGATTGTTTCTTGACAAATTTAACATGAAACAACTTTCACTCAGCTGGAATAAGGCCATGTATCCGAACACCCTCACAAAAACAAATAGTGTCCTTTGTTGATTTTTCCATTTCAGAACCCTAGCGGTCTAGAAATTAAATTTACAATCATGAACCGGTAACCCATTTTGAGTTGAAAATATGGTTGCTCAACACTTCCGTCGAGTGTAAGCCACCACCCCCAAAAGTGATCTCATTTGTTTGCGTTCGATTTTTAGCAGCTCACCTTTCCTTGTTCCCATTAATATCGATTATGGAACACCTATTTGGTCTAATCTTATCTTATCTCCGCCTAACTTCACCCTACGAAAGCACACTCATTCATTCCCTTTGTTGGAGGCCGAGGACGGCGAAACGTTCTTTTTTTGTCGACGGAAAAAAAGATTAAAACATCTTTTGACGGCACCCATTTTCATCGGTGTGTCCCAAAAATTAATTTGCTCCCATTATTTGAACGACGAGTGTCTATGTCGATTTTTAGCTCGGGAGCGGCACACGTGGAAAGTCAAAAATCTGATAGTACCACAGACGATCAGACGTCAAAATGAATGTGAAGGACTATTAAATTGAATTCTGAGCAAAGGTAATAAAAAGGAGGTGTTTTACTTTATACGCCCCCTCTTTCCCAATTTCATACGAATCGAACATTTATTGCCACCATTGTTGCCACAAGAGTAGTGCCTGTGGTCTTTCATATTGTACAGCTGCGCCAAAGGCACGGAAAGGACAGGGAAAATTAACGAAAGAGAAAAAGGACAACTTCATATCGCACACACGCACACACCTGAACCTGCACACCCTCAGCCACTGCGGTGGACATTTAATTAGATTTCTTCTGTGCCATGTTGTGGGAGGCGTGCATGCAATGTTGACGCCTTTATAAACAATCAAATGGTTTTTGTGTCAGCTTCGTCCTTTCGTCCGAAGAAGTGGCGCCCTGTGAAAGAAGAAATTTTCCACATCCTCGACATGATGTAACAATTTAATTTTCATTCAGAGCCTTTCAACTCGAAAGGACCGGTGTCAATAGACTCATCTAATGTGTCGTGATTCCTGCTGGGCAGGTTGGTTTATTGTCCTCTGTCCTCTGTCCTCAAGGGATCAAATAGACTGATGTTTCTTTGTTGCGGAAAAGGATCTGTGTGAATGTTTGTAGGTGGGCAGTAAGTAAAATCGACCGCACACGTTTCGTTTCGAAGGGCTGTTACCTGCATCCCTAGATCTCGATAAAGACCACGTAATCGGTGCTTGAAAAACAGCCGACTTAAGAGTGTGTATCACTTAAATTTAACGCCATACAACAATTTAGCGCGCAATTGGGTTGCTTTCACACACACAACTCAGCACTAAAGTGCGGATGTCACTTGTGAATCCATTCACATTATGAGAATTGCTACACATGTTTTTCAATCACACTCGAGTGCCATGGCCGTGCCACCACCACCGCCGCCGCCGCGCTCTGGAAATTTATGGAAACGGTAGATACCCCAAAAATACAAGTGCACGAGGATAGCAGCCTCTCAATGATTTATATCCTTTTAGTAAATAGGGAATAAATACGTCGATACATTTCTAAGTGAGCAGATATGTTGTTCACAGGACGAGCGCCAACACATGCAAATGCTTGAGGAGTAAGTGCCTCCTAACTGGGTGTATGAGTGGTTCAAGTGTATAAAATGAAGAGGGCTGTCAGCCATCAGGAGCAGCAGCATTGGTACTTCTTACATTTCCCATTTCGAGTGAGAGTTCCCCCAGAAGAACAATGAGAGTTCCTTCTAAGTGTTGTTTCGTGTCACCTGAGAAACATTTGGACAAGAGATTTCGTACATACACACACCTCCACCCTCCCGTCTGATGCCTCTGATTGCTCTATGGAATATTTACATATCTAAGAAATACGTATATACTGTATATTGCACATGAGTGGTTGTGGGTTTATTGTTTTCCACGGAGGTCCTTTGTGAAAATGAGCCAATTGCCTGGAGTTGTGCTCACACTCTTGTGAGAGCGTATTAATTTTGCTTAAATGTTTTGGGGGTATTAATGGTTCTAATGGGCTAGTAGTTTTTATTTTTATTTTGACAGGAGTGGGAGTTGAAAGATGCGTACAATTGAGAGTAAATTAATATTCATTGAAATAGACTTCTGAGAAACTTTATGATGTTTTGTAAATTATCAGCAGTTTCAATTAAATTTTGTTTATTTCTTTTGAAAATGCTCATGGTGATATCGCACAGTTTACAATTTATGAAACAGAGATGATCTATGATTGATCTTTCTACTGAACAAGTTAAACATTTTTTTCCAAATACAGTCGAGGCCCTCTAAGTCGAACGCCCTTCAAGTCGAAAAATCCCTCTAACTCGAACTAATTTTGAAATCCCGTGAAAATTCGACTGAGAGGGCTTCGACTGTAATTGTAAAAGAATGAAGGTAGAAAAAAGCTTGAGGAGAAGACGAAAAAAAACATCAGCACATTTGATCATAAAAAAATATCAATGTTATAAAATTATTAAGATATTGTGAAGTAATAAACATGTCGAAGAGAGTGTCTTGTCTTCAAAAAGAAAAATCTCTGTCTTATTTTTTACACAACGAGCGATACGACTCACAGTGGAGCACAACTCCTAAAATCAATCAAATTCTGAAGTTGACTATTATCTTAAACTTCTGCTCTTTTTCGATTGTAAACTAAATAGAGAACTAGAAATTAAATGCGAAATAGCTAAACAGTTCACGGCATCCGCAATACTATTGACTTAATATTATTGAGCATTTATTTTTATAGAAAAAATACGTAATTTCTTTTTGTTCAGATGGGCAAGTATAAGGCTCCCAAATGGTACGACATGTTTATTACAATGGAAATAGTTAAAAATTAGGAAAGAAATGCTATTATTTGAGGGTTATCATACCAGCAGCAAGCGCCCCATTGGTTGCTATGACCATCTTACAAACTAGAACACAATTTGGTCAGTAAAATTCACCTACAGAGCGTACAAATTCGTATTCAAATCCAGGGTGAGTTTTTGTACAATACGATTGCACGTATAACACTATAAGGACCGTTCTTTCACAGCGAAAGTCATTTTTATCCAGTCAAAACACGTCCCTTAACACAAAATATATTTATACTATAACTAATTCTAAGTTTGATACTTATCCAGCACTCTTACTTTCTTAATAATGAGGGTTTTTGTTCTTTTCCCTAAAATAATAATAAGAAATAAAAGATTTCCTAAATATTGTAAAATATTTTTCCAGTTGAAAGATATATCAAATATCATATCTGTGTATGTAAATTATGTGTTATGTGACAAGCCTTGCATAAATGCTAAAAAATGAAATAAATATCTATCAACCTATCTAGTTTCTTAATTAAGACGCGTTTTGCAAAAGATTCTCTCTCACCAAATGTTTATGCATTCGTGTCTAAAACATGTTGCAACTTTCTAGTTAAATCTTCGATCGTTTGGCAGTTACCAAAATGTGCTTAGTACTGTGCCAAAGTCTTGGCGTACACAAAATACTTTATACATATATTTGACTTAAATTAGTATAAAATGAAATATCGGGCATTTTAAATCATTCAGTGAAAACTGTCCATGTTTCTTTGTTATCAATGCATTCAATTCATTTTAATTTAATTTTATTCGGCACACAAGTAAGACTGCAGTGTTATTCTTCATCTATAGTTTTTTGTAAGAAATAGCAGAAATCGTAATTTCTAAGGTTTTTGTTACGTTTTCTGTTGTTAAGTTTTTTTTAACCTTTTTATTAACTTTCAGATTGCATGAAAAACAAAACTCGCTAAATATCGCTTCTGGAAAATAAGTACAGGAACACTTGTTTGTAATAATATAGCTTCTATAAATTTGAATAACTTGGCAGAGTTTTATCAGCAGATAGGTTGAAAATATGAAGTAAAGTTTTTCCAGGAAGCATTGTCGGAGTGTTTTACGCCTTCGTACGAAGCCTTGCCTAAGAAATTATCGAGAAATACAACTGAACAGATTTGATTTTGTTCAAACGATTTTTCTATTAAATCAGTAAATCGATGTATTATTCAGTCAACAGTATAATGTTTATTTCTAAAACCAAATGTTTGAATAACGATAAGTCCTCTTTCTTTCATAATCAGACTTAAATGCCTTCTTTCAAACATATTAGCCATTATCGCAAGAAGTAAAACCTGTAAGACTTTCTTTCTGTTGTTGGTTTACCTAGCTTTGGAAGAATTATTACTTTTAATATATCGCGCCCTAGTCGCCAAATTATCGTAAGCGACATTTTATGCAAAAAGGAGTTAGTGATGTAGTTCGATAGTTTATTCAATTGCGTGTCTTTCTACATCATACTTTAATAAAGCATTCCAGTTATAAATAACACAGAAAAAAATACACCGTAAGCGATCTTTACATTTTCTCAGTTCAGCCAAAAAAAAAAGAAGGAAGTCTGTCCTGCAAAATTTTCATTTTATCGCTTGCGATTATTTGGCGGTTAGGGCACGATATGTCAAACATTTTTTACCATTTTATGTTCCAAATCAGCAATCAAAGTGACACAAGTGCTTCACCTTAAAATAAGCCAAACTAGACTCTGTTGGAAAATTGCTTGTGATCCTGACTGAAAAGGTTAATGTCCCAAGCTTTTCCAAGTGCTTTATAGTCGCTCAAGTACATTTTTATCTATGAAAAGTCATTATTTGATCGTCTGAAGTCAAGAACTTCACTATTAATAATTTGAAGTCAAAAAGCTTGTCCGACTAGGCTCTGCAAACGTTTGAAAAAAATACCGAATTTTATCGAAATATTTATTTCTGTGATCAGACTAATTTTTAAATTTCACGTTTTATTGATTTTAGTACTGAAAAAAAAAATTAATCAAGAATTAAATGAAAATTTATCATATTTCTCAATAACTTTCAATCTTTACGATTAGCGGCGTGCACACCTCAGGATTTGTCGTACGTTTTACATGACGACCGTGCTTGATTGGCCAAATCGTAAGGTATGATTGCCCGCACAACTTTTCGTCAGGTTTGTCGTATTGAACTTCAATATTTCTTTTTGAGATGACAAACCAACAGCTCGAGATGACAAACCAACAAAATGGTGTGAACAGCTGCCGTAAACTTTAAAGTAGATTTCACTTTCGTTGGCAACTTCAGAGAGCGGACATCGATATTTAGCAGAAAATTGATATTGAAAATATTGATTGATATAAAAAATAATTTTGAGACAATTCGGATCACATTTTTTTTATTCAGAAGAAATTTGTTCATAATGTTGTATTTTATTTTGAAATGCAGTACATACAGTTCTGCTACCAAGAATGGAAACCAAGACATCAAACTTTGATTTCAAGGACTACACTTTTAACAACAAATTTTTTATCGTAATCACCATGAACTATGACTAGACGTATTTAAATTTAGAGCAAGCTGCGTACTGGACTTAAGACCTACAATTGTTTGTTTGTAATAAGAAAAACAATTCGACTTATTTTTTATGGTTGGATATTTGTTTGCACTCTGAGCGCAAGAACAACTAAAGTAAAGTTATCTTCGTCTTAAGAACAGAAGACATTGATCGAAAGACAAGTGTCAACAAGAAAGTTATAGCAGCTGAATTCAACTTGAATTAAAAAATAAAAGTCAGAAGTTACGCAATTTCGTAAAATAAAGCTGCCAATAACAGCTTTACAGGCGTTAAAATACATTCTTTGAAAACTGAATAAGTTGTTTACACGAGAAGTGCTTGCTAAGTAATTAAATTGGCAATTTTGATCGCCACTGTGATTACACTTCGATTGTCGCTCGTTGTTTAATGAATTAAAGTTTACTACCACGAAAACAGTGATTCAGTTGGCTACTATCACTTTGTTGGTGAACCTTGTCATTGCTAATTATATCGATTAAGATCTATGCTTGTCACAGTCTGTCACCATTGTTTTAAAAAAAAAAATCAAGTCCCTCCGGTGCGAGTTTGGTATAATTTTGCGATTTCAGGGTATTGCACGTGCCATAGTCAGGGCGTAATAAATTTTTGTTAACACTGACAGTTTGGAACGCCAACAATAGACAAAACACAAAAAAACGCTGTTGTACTGAATTACGAGTTGTTATTTAGCACAATCCATCGAATGATTTATATCAATCAAATCGTACACCCACCGGTGTTGTATCCACCACAACAGGTTGATCGGTTGATCGTATTCAGATGAATCGAAATTAACATGGTTTGATCGTTAAGCTCATGCGATGAGGCTATAAAGTATCACAAGCTCTGGCTGACTGATTATTCAAGCTAAAGCCAAAATGCCTGTTTGGCTTTAATTATTTTCGTTAATCCAGTAATTAAGAATTCATTGGTTCGCCTACCCGTTCTAAATCGACAAAGATTCATCAACGAAACGGACCTCTGAGTGACATTTTGTCAATGACAGATTTTTGGAGCATGAAAACACGCTTGCGGCTAGTTATAAACAATCAGTTGTGGTGTGATTTAAAATTCAAATTAAAAGGTGTTTCTGGGTATGAGCAAAAAAATTTAGAAGGCCTTTTTTTGGCTTCTGTTCGAAATTTATTTGTCAACAGACTTTAGGACAGAATGAGGCATGAAATAAATAACAATAAATGGACTGGAAGATGTTATCGTGTCAATTATTTGACATAGGCCTATTTACATTTATTTTTTGGCGCATATATTCACGTGGCTGTCGCTTAATAACAACTTTGTAAGAAAATAAACAATTTCTGACACAAATTTAAGAGGTGTAAAGTCGTACAGACTTTAGAAACAAGGTCTATTTAAGTTCTACAGCGCGAGCGACGTTTCTCTTTCGTTTCAGAGTTTCGTTCAAAAGTAGAAACGAATCATTAAAATGATTCTGAACGTACACGCATATGTATTTTTCAAAATAATTTAAAATGTTTTCCTTATTTTATCGATCACTACTGTATCGACCTAAAGAGCCATCAACTAATGAACGATATGAAAAAAAGTTGCAGGCAAAAGGTAAAAGGTGACAGACAGACACCGAAGTGGGTTTCGTTAATCCTTTGGAACGAAACCCTAAAAACATTTCAGAGTTGGAAAAAAACAATTTCAAACACTTGCCCACAAAAATTCCCATCAGTGGGTGGTTTCTTCGCGACAACGTGCTTTTCAAAGCCTATTAGTGCCTTTCCTAAAGTGCAGTTGTACCGTCACAGCATCCACAAAATCTTCCATCAAAGCCAATCAATCTCCCCAAAATGATTACTCAAGAGGACTCCGAAGTCCATCACTGTTAACACACTGCAGTCGAACCCACATCCGAGATGTTTGGGATCCCTCCCCACGTGTGATCGCAAAATATAAACAAAAAAAAAGCCTCCCAACAAAAGAATAGAGAGATAACAGATATTTTCCAGCCCCCTGTGGAGCAACAAATTATCTTCAATTTATTGGGCCCTCTGTGCGCATTGCCCGTGTCCCGTGCAGTGGACATGACCGAGTTGGCCCGGCGGCCCAATCCACCGAAGTGACATGTTTCTTATTCAAAGCTACACACTTACTGCGTTATGCTGCCTCCGGTGGGTTTGCCGTTGTGGTCCAAGCCATTTTGGAAGTAGAGATGAAGCAATTTCTTCGATGATCATCATTCTTACGGCAGGCGCATGCTGCAGCAGGATAGTGAATGGCCATCGCCCTACTGTCCCGGTGTGCACTCGACTCGGAGAGTGGTGGCTGTTGCGATCAGTGAAATCGGATTAAATTTAAATAAGTACGCGCGCTCATATGATTCCCGGGCTTCATCAGATTGCGGAGGACTCTCGTCTGTCGTCCCAGAGGCGAACGTCTACGGCCTGCAAATGAGATTTACTGCCCGCCAGAACCAGTGCCATTGCGATAAGCTCCACGGTACACCAATGTAGATGCGCGCTGACAATTTATGAGGCTTAAATTGTCGTAAATTATAAGTGCGCAACGCATACACTCCGACCGACGGGGCAAGTTTTGTGTGCATTGTGATTAACCAAAAAAAAAAAAAGGAAAAAGAAGTGAAACTGAAAAAAACCACTCGGCTACAGGTTGACGAGTTCCCACACCCATTGACAGCCGAGGTGTTTGCGTAAGAGATGATTTGTCCCATTATCGGGTGATTAAATGTCGATCGGGCTTAAACCGATTAAGGCTTTCTCTCTGCGTAAAGACACATTTGTTTACAAAGTTCCGATGAAGTTCGGTGCAGCAGGAGAGAGGCTTTTCATTTTTTTCTTTTGTGTTAATCCCCGAGGGAGATGACAACCTCACCCTCGCGTCAGCAGTAATATCTCAATCTGAAGCACTCTTGACACACACCAAAGTGCCGGGCGCTAACAAAGTGGCAAATTTTCCAAACAAAAGCAAAATCCGTGCGCGGGAGGGGTGCAAATCGCGGGTTATATGACATTTTGACATTAGCACTACCACTAGCAGTAAAAAATCCCGAACGACATAGGGGCGGAACATTCGGATACTTGGCCTCGTTCTTTTTTAGATATTTTTTTTTTCGTCGTTTCACTCTCCTGCCAGTCACTCTCCGGTGTGGTGTTAGTGCATTTGTTTACTGTGCTGCTCAAAAGTGAAATTGAATAATAAAGTGACAACCTTGGGGGTGAGTTTTATAGTTTGCGTTTTTTTTATAGGGTTATAAAATTAAATACATAAAACTGTTTGCACCACACCGCCGAACAGTGCAGGGACATAAAATGAGGTCTTACCTTTTTGCACGAGGAGAGAGGAGGAGAACGGACGAACAAGGAATGAAGAAAGAACAACAAATCAGCTATGGAGTATCCTGCTGAGTCCTTAAGTGTTGACTATGTCAGGGGTTCGTCTCTAATGCGCAAAATAATCTCTGAGTATGCGGTAATTTCAGTGAATAAATCAAACTAAAGTGAATTAGTGATCCTAAGAGGGTTGCTCGCGCTCTCCCTCTCGTGGCGTGGAGTGGCCCACCCGGTGTTCCACCATTAAATGCCACATATGGACTTAGTTTTAGTTTGTGGTCCTTGTTGCGCTCCCACTCTGTGGTCAAGTGAGTTACAAACAACAGAAAAAAAAAGAAAAACTGAAAAATCACTCTCCAACCTTCTGATGCAAAAAACCGTCCCAGTCATTCAGAGTCTCTCCGTGCGGAACGACTAGGCTAGAGAAATCTGACAGGCATTGTTCCGGCGTATAATGTGTCAATTTAAATTACCCTCCCTGTTCATTACTCGAAATAATTGCAACATCTGCTGTGCGGTTTCGATTCCATTTCAATATGCATCCATCCGTCCAGGGGTGGTGGTGTAACAAATACGTGTGACGTTTTTATTAACAATTGGCGTGGCGGCTCGTACCCTTCGGCTCGGCTTGGCTTTCTAAAACTGGATGAATCTCTGGTGTCAAAACATTAATTCTTTTTTGTTGTTGTCTCTGATGATGGATGGGACTTTAAGGATCGAGGAATAACCCTCTTGTGCTGAACTGAAGCACTTCATGCGCGTCAAAATGCATCGAATTGTGTTTGGGCACAGGGAAACGACTGGTCCAGGCAGAGCATCCTGCAGATGCTCGGTGTATCTTCTTTGGCTTGCCTTTTTGTATGCAATTGCCAAGTGCAATTGAGGCTGGAACAAGGTGTTGTGGCGCCAGAATCATAACTGCAAGCACCGACACCGGCCCGGCGAGAGAAAGAGACCGGACGAACGAGAGAGATTGATCGCACTGTGTGGACGGTGTTTTTGGATTTTTGTTTGTTTTTTACCTTCGTCGTTTTTTGTGCACACTTTCTAAAGTATTTTGGTCATCCTCACAGCCAGACATCATACGGCAAGAAGATGCCAATGAATGGGCAGGGTCTACTACGCTCACCGGAGCTCTAGCTAACAGACGTTCGGCCAGTCGTAAATCTTTCTCTCTGAATCTTTATCCTTTTTTTTTTTTGTTGCATTTTTTTTTCTTTTTCTTTTTTGTGCATCGAAGCTGGACTTGTATCTTTTTCTGTTTCTGTTTTTCCCATTCCCGTCTGCATGTTGTTGCAGCAGCAGCAGTGGCGGCAGTGGCGGCAGCGTCGGCACCACCACCAGCAGCAGCAGCAATTTCTGGCTGCAGTGTGCACCACGTCGACGTCTGGGGAGATCTCTCTCTGAAGCTTCATAGCTGGTGGTTTTTTCACACATTTTCTGTATCATTATCAGATCACATGTACAAAAGAGGCAAGTGAAAATAATAAAACCGAGAACTGTACGAGGAGACAAAAAGGACGAACAGGAGTTGCAGTTGTTAGATATACGGCGTATGGTGGAGATGTCTGTGGATATATAGGTAGACCAAGAGATCGATACCTTGGTCCCGGATGAAAATGAAAAAAAAGAAGAGTATGTCGTATCTATCTACATTATGACATGGTTGGCACTCTGTTCGCAGTCGCAGTCACAGTTGCAGCATTCAGACGAACGTCTTCGTATGCTCTCCAGGCCTTCTCTAGGTGCCTGCTTACCAATTTATTTATATGATTGTCTTGCAGTCTCACTGTCGTCTGCGTCTCCGTCGACGTCGTCATTTTGTGGGGTATCTTATCGGGAATGATTGGAAGAAGTCTGATTGTATATATTTTATTCTTGGCTTGAAGGTAGAGTGGGCTGCTTCAACGATCCTTAGACAACAAATATTTCTTTACCTAGTTTTGCATTGACTGGGAAAAAAAGACATTTTGGCTGACCTTAGTTATCTAAAATGCTTTAGTTCTGCGATAAGTTGAAGACTGTCTAACAGGTGTTCGTTGACACGATTTTCTTGAGGGTCATTGGAGTAGAACAAGCGATAGTTATTTTCAAAAACTCAGGCTAAAACTGACTGTAACAATGAGAAAGTTTTCCGAATTACTATTCAAATATGGAAACTCGATCCTTGTTTATGCGAAAATGAAATTTTATCAATTAAACCGTGTGCCTCGCAGTATCAAAAGTCAGTGTTTTGGATTAACCAAAAAACCAAATCGAATTACAACCGCTGAGTTTTCTATGTGACCATATTTAATCTTTATAAATCAGATAAAAGGTCTTTTTGATGATCTGCAGGAAAATGCAAAGAAAAATGTTTCATCAACTACACAATTTGGATTAAGTATAGTACATCTGCAGATTTCATCCAAATCTCATTATTTTGAAAGGCACTGTTATAAGCAATGACGAAAAACAAAACAGATAATATCCCATTGGTTTGTTCATCTGATTTACTTGGTAAATGATACAGTAGCTCAAAGTAATAATGGGAAGAACTTTTTAAAGTTACTAAAGACTTTAGAAACAAGGTCTATTTAAGTTTTACAGCGCGAACGACGTTTCTTTTTTGTTTTAGGGTTTCGTTCAAAAGTAGAAACGAATCATTTTGATGTTTCTGAACGTACACGCATATGTATTTTTTCAAAATAATTTAAAATGTTTCCCTTATTTTATCGATCACTACTGTATCGACCTAAAGAGCTGCCAATTAATAAACGATATAAAAAAAAGTTACAGGCAAATGTGTAAAAAGTGACAGACAGACACCGAAGTGATTCCATAAGGGCTTCGTTATTGCTTTGGAACGAAACCCTAAAAACCTTTCAGAGCTGAAAAAAAAAACAATTTGAAACACTTGCCCACAAAAATTCTCATCAGTGGGTGGTTTCTTCGCGACAACGTGTTTTTCAAAGCCTATTAATGCCTTCCCTAGAAGTGCAGTTGTACCGCCACAGCATCCAAAAGATCTTCCATCAAACGCTAATCAATCTCCCCAAGACGACTCCGAATTCCATCACTGCTAACACACTGCAGTCGAAAAAAGGCTAAAGCCGAGCTTATACTATTAGCTAACTAAAAAACATAAATCATGAAAATTCATCAACAGAAAAACCAGCAAATTATGCAAAACTCCATAAAGGTTTATGTTACAGATTTTTGCTTGTTCCGTTATTACTTTGAGCTGCTGTATTTGAAAAAAAAAAGATTCAAGTCCTATGAGCAGTTTTTCTAGTTAATTTCTTTAATAAAAGAAATATGTACCAATACTTTGTAATAAAATCATTAACGATTTTATTCGTCGTATTTTGCAAAAACCTAATAATTTGTATTTGGTTTTGGTTTTTAGACATTTGTGTTATAAGATTGTTGTTGATTGGTTGAATAGTGCCAATTTTATTCGAATTTCGTATTGTGAAAATCATTTTTGCATAAGTATTTTGCGAAAAGCGTTTGAAAAAAAGATTACTATTTTTATAAAAAAAAAAACTTATTTTAAAAAATTACCATTATCCCGAATTCATTTTTACATGCGAACAAGTTATTGTGTAAATTTAATTTTGTTTAGTTATTTTATGACTTTTTTAATAGAATTTTGCAAGCAACCTTATTTTGGTAAAATACAGCTGCGGTCAAAATAATAACAGTGATACATGAAAAACCAAACAGCTCAATAAAATAGATATATGGATATTTGAAATGCTGATAATTCTTATTTTATAATAAAAATCCAATCCAATCATTAAGTAAGAGATTATACTCTAGGTGCAAAAAGGTATTCTTCAGAAAACAGCACTGCTAATATTTTGACCGCAACTGTATACATACAAAAAGAGGTGATTGGGCCACAATTTCTAGTGAGAAATGAATCGTTTTTTTAAATTAAAATAAAATTAAAACTAATACAGGCAAAGTTTGAAATAATTATGAAAATCCATGAAAATTCTTTTGATAACAATGAGACCCTTCGTCACCAAAACAACAATTTAAAAGAATGTTCAAGAACTTGAAATATGCAAGGAATCACTTTTATTTGTTTTAAAAACGACAACAATGTAACATCAGTATTGACCTAAAATTGACTTTCACTAACTACTTTTTCTAATATAAAATTGATTATTAATGTTTATTAAAAATTCATAAGAAATTGAGAGTGCATTGAACATATATGTTTTACTAAAGTTTTAGGTTCGGATCAACTGTCTTGAAATTTGTGAAAACAAATTTTTTATATTTTAAAAGCCATAGGCTACAGACACGATCTTAGATTTTATTGTTTCGTCGTTTGATTTTAATTTTCCTGTTAGTACTCAAGTAAGAGTAAGAAATCATGATCGTTGAAGAAAAGACTGAAGGAACGATAAGACAACAAGAACAATACACCCAAAAAACAAGTTCAAATACTGCAAAAAGACGAATTTGGGCTCTTTTTTAAAGTGCTTGTAGTAGTTTTATTTTAAGCGTTCATAGGATTTTTTCTGTGATTTACTGAGCATAAATTAAGTTGTTTCGTTAATAGCAGAACTTACGAGTCCCGCCGGCAGATGGTTAAACGGTTCGTAATTCACATTATTAAAGCAGATCTTTCTCTAACTTGTTTCATGAATGGACTTTTCGCAGTCAACATAAATTCTATGCACGTGCACACTTGTGTAAAAAGAATTCCTCAGAGACCATTCCCGTGCAAGACACTCGCAACATCCTTAAAATTACTCGTAATTGTCCCCTTCAAAAATTATGGTCAAATCAATTAAAAGTTATCGCATGCAAACCAATCAACACACTTTAACTCAGCTCAGCTCAGCTCATAACTATTATGAGCAAAACTACGGTAATAATCTGCTGGAAGGAATCGTTTGCTTTTTCAAACAACACCCAGGAGTACCGTGAAATCTCTCGTGAGTCAGAATGGTAGGCGAGGAGGAAGGAAAAGAAGAAAAGAGCATGTTGTATCAGAAATCAGGATAATAAGTTCTCAAACAAGGAGTACCGTCGTTTCCCTGGGGCTGCTCGAGTGTACAGCGCTAAGTAGAGAGGTAACCAGAATTCTAGTTACCTTACAGGCAACACTGCGTCTCACCACGAACGAGAGGATAAGAGATTGTTCCTGCTTGGTCTTTTCATCCTTGTTTTTTTTTTTTTTTTTTCTCGTGAAAGCAACTACAACTGTAGTAAAAGCTGCTTAAATAGACAAATGCGAAAAAAAAAAGGAAAAACTCCCGGAAAGGGTGGTGGATTTCCGGTGATATATGAACAACCCCATCACCAAAAAGTCGACGGCAAATTACGTGAAATAATATCCAGCAAAGGTCCTTGGAGACATGTTGCTGCGGCATAAGTGCTCACGGTGAAATCATATAAAACATTGTTCCATTTTACTAAAACATAATTGGCAAAACGGGTTGTCGTACTCGGAAGCATGCGAGAGAGTGTGTGCGAGAGAGGAACACCCCCACTCACCCTCTTGTGCTTTTTGTATCCTTTTAAGCCGTCATGTTAATATGTTCGTTTATCTACGTTTGCTTTTGTGCTTTTAATTACCACGCGTTGAGGCTTTTTCTTTGCACCATAAGCCTAAAATTAAAATAAAACAGGACAGGAAAAAGTACCGCCCCTGCCTTGAAGCCTGCCCTTTTTTGAACGGGATGTAAACGGCTCACAAGCGTCTGTAACAACTGCTAATGGGCGGAGGGGATGAAAACAAATATGAAAAGTTTCATTAATATATTCACACGCAATGCAAATGGGGCACAAATGCGAATATGTGTCTTTTATGCTAATCAAAAGGGTTACCAGGACATTAAACCGCCCGAGGATCGGAGCGAACAAAAACCTAATAATGGATGTTAGGCCCTCCCTTCTTGTGCCTTCCAGAATGCGGTGCGAATAATCATAATATATAGCGGATTCACTAATTACGCAGCCATGAAAAATACCTTCTTACTACTCCTCCGGAGGTAAAGGATAATTACAGGGCTGTATGCCACAGAGAGATAACTCCACCGGAAAAAAAGGGAACATGTACATCCCCGAAATAGTTCGCAGTAGTTCTGGCTTTCTTCCACCCCATCACACAACCACAAATAGCTTATCAATTAATTTAAATTAACTACGAACGAGAGTCCTTGTCGTGAAGAGTTGATCCTTAATTACCCACCCACTAAACGGCGTCACTATCAACCGAGAGGATTCCACTTTCGCAGGAGACATTTCAATTCTAATCCCAACTGGATATGAGCATGGTAATGCTCCATTAACATTTCGGAGAGCCGTACCGTGCCGTGCCGCGAAGACGCGATCCGGGCCGGGGACAGGCACACATGCACGTCTCACGATTATGCGGCTGACATCCCTATAAATCACTCAATTAATCGTCGTCGTTTTTAGTAATTATAATTGCCATGTTCCAACACACGACTTTCGCACTCCGCACGCTCGCGCACTCTGAGATTGAGTGTTGGTGCTAAAGTGAATGCAAAAATAGCGACGTTTGCAACGCGTCTTCGAGACAGTCACAGCCATAGCCTCAGCCACGGCTACGTCCATGACGGCGCGCATGCTGCTCAACATCGAACGCATCACTGTTGGTGATTTGACATCTTCCCGCTGCTAAGACGAGCCCCGTTGGGAGTCGAAATGAGGCGGAGAATTTATAATTTACCGAGCGACGGCAGATAGACGGCGAATGAGAAATGTATTCGGTTTGGCTAAGTGAGATATTTTCCTGAGCCTCTCGTCTCATGATGGACGTTTGGGTTGATGTGCTCACTCGGAGGTTTAATGAAGTGCTTATAGGCCTTTCGAGACGAATGGTCTAATCGAAAGGTGACACTTACGAAAGAACGATGGGAGGATATGAAGGATTGGTGTTTAGGAAGTTCGGACTGTTGACTCGACTTGTTCATTCAAATCCTTCTATTTTTTCTAGTGGCAACAGGGTGTTTTAATTAAGGGAACTCTTAAATGGCGGATACAGTTCTATGTAATTGCCGACTAGCCTACATCATAAAACATAAAATTACATAGTGTTGTCCTGAAACATACTGGCGTGATGGACGTTATGTGACAATAGAATGAAAGTTATAAATGAGTTGGATGTATCATCGTAGCAAAGCGTAGACTTAACATTTCTTTACTGATCAAATTTGAACACTGATTTATAGAAATTTCATATAAGTGTTTGTGGCTTGCATGTTCATTGCTAACTTTAAGTGGTAAGGAACATTTCATACGACGATCGTTATGATTGTTTATTTTTTTTTTTTTTTTCTTTTTTCATAGAGATGACTAAAATATTTTGTTTATAGATCGACAGACTGCCATAGTTTTCTTCTTTTTCTAAGTGGTAAAAAGTAACGTTCTTACAATAATTAGTTTAAATATTCTTTTCAATTGTTAATTTAACGACCTTTAGAACCTTTTTCTCACAATTCAGAGATTCAAATCAAAGCGAATCTTACTAAAAATAATTAAACTAAGGTCTGGCCCTTAGAAAAACTTATTTCCTCAAATTTAAAATCACTGTTTTTTTTTTGTCAAATCACAGGCTCATGTCAAGAACGCAAAGTTAAAAGTGAAGTCAACACTTGAACTAGAGAGGATAACAGCTGAAGAGAGTTATTGACGGGGGATCGATTCGTCTTACCGAGTCACATTCTTCTGGCACATTGTTTTAATTTTAACAGGCAGTACTTAAAAAATATGGAGGTACACACTCCACTTGGGCTAGTAAAAGCTCGAATCAAAACTCACTTCTTGGAAAGGGCTGACCTCAGATGGTCTCAGTTAACCAATTGTGCAGTATCTAAGGAGACTTGGCCGCAGTAAAACATATCACGAACTAACGACCTTCTTAACAGGGCTCGCTCAGATATTGCTAAAATCGTAGCGATTATTACGGGTCACTGGCCAATAGGAGACCATGCAGCTACTTCTCTGATCTTAGAGGTCTTATTTAGCTTTGAAAAAGTTTATTTATTTTCTAAGAGTGGGACATAATATAACACAGCAACAAAAATTTAACAGAAAGATGATCAAAATTACTTCGTATTTCTGAAGTCAAAAGTAAGTGTACACTTTCATAACATAACCAGAAACTCAACAATAGCACAAAGCCTGCTATCTTGTTGTGTCTAAAATAGTTTTTAGATATCTTTGCGTAGATTCTTCTTAAAATTTTGATCAATTCAATAATTTTTGTTTTTTTGTGCTTACACTAAAATTATCAATCAATATTTTTCTTGTTATCTTAAGTTTACGGGCCTTCTTATCAAAATACTCCCACACATTTCCAATCAGATTAAAGCTGGATTACAGTAGATGAGCATTCATTAACCTAATTGTCCAAAACATCAACCAATTCCTTAATGGCAGATTGTTGTTCTACTGTAGATCCCATGGCCCATGTAGTGCCAACTTTGCAGCCGTTGAAGACAATTTTTCCTCAAGATTTTTCAAAGAATCTATTTTATTAGTTTTAGTGCTGATTAAGACCAAGTTCTTGAACCGAACCAGTGTTATAAGCCATAGTTGACTTTTTATAATTTTTGTCAAATTCTTGATTCTTGTTTTACATGTTTCTGGTGATTCACTTGATGCTAAAAGTACCAAAGTTAATGTTTGACACTTTGGAAAAGTGTGCTTTTGAGTAATAAAACCAAATACAAAAGAAATAAGTTAGTAAAACAAAACCCTGAAATACCAAAAAAGGCAAAAGTTAAAATCAAGAATTTAGAAAGTCAACTTAAACTAGGCTTTTAAACTGGTTAGTAATTTGTGGGAATATTTTGAAGGGGAAGTTCTTAAAAAGGAGATTACAAGAAAAATATCGTGGAAGTTGATTTGAATTGATGAATGACTAAAAAGTAAAAGAATCAAGGCTATTGTGCTTGGAAGCTTTTTTTTGCACAAAAGATAACAAGCATAAGGTTAGTTTTAAGTTTTTGGTTTCGTCATAAAAGAGTACACTTGTTTTGACTCAAAAAAACAAATTTAGTTAAATTTTTTCCATTGGGTCTGTTGTAGTAATTCTTTTCGCCACTACACACACATTTTTAAATTTTGGTGCACTTAGGCCAAAGCTAGACCCATTGTGCTGCCAACCATCTTTTGGGTTAGCCAATATTAAATAATAAATCAACCTTCTTAAAATAATTCCAAGATCGGAGCACCAGAACCTATTTCACGAGTGTTTGAATGTTTGATGCTTTTTTTTTGGCTTGAGGACGATGTGGAAACATAATAGGCAGGTGGAACAGGTCTGTTCTGTTCCAAGTAGTGTGAGTCTTTTGCCCACTAAAACCACATCTTGACCTCTTCTCCTTGACACCATCCGAATGTTCGAAGCTTGGAAGTACACTTTCTTTTGACTCACACTGTATGTAGTTTCTTTTAGAAGTTTAGAAAATACCAACGTATTGACGGCTTTAAGGGTTAATATGTCATTTGTATGGATATTCATAATAAATTATTGATATATGGAATAAAAGAATATATTTTCATCATAGCCAAATAAATGTTTTTTTTCATATTTTGAGGTTGATTACAAATATCAACGTTCCTGCAAACGTTGTCTTTATTTCTTGGAAATTGTTTGTATATAAAAAACAATGATTTTTATCCGTACTTAGCATTAGTATTCAGCTTAAGATTCACCAGAAATCATTTTCATATTAGCCTAAATCACCCAAGAAAGTTGCCCAACTACAAAATAAAAAATACATCTTTTGCTTCAACGAGAGTACAATAGCAATTTTTTAAACCTTTTTTCCCCCTCAAAACACACACACCTATGCATAAAATGCACAAATCGTCGCCATCATTTAAACTTTCCCTCGTGAGCCGTAACGGTTATGCGCTTACAATTTTCTTTTCGCTGTTCTTTAAATGTTAAAACATCTCATCGAGCGTCAAATTAAATTATATTTAATGAGGAACAACAAAAAATTAAAATCTTACGATTAATTTAAGAAATTTGATTTAATTACAGTGACACTGTGTTCAACAACTGTCTGCTTCACTTTCAGATTGCTCACCGTTTCACATTGATCAAGGCCGTATTTTTGCATTTTAAATTTTCAAAGCGTAGAAAACGACATACAGACAGAATTGCATACAAAAAAAAAAAAATAATTTATTTCAAAAGCACAATTGTTATGTGTCAGACACTAGAAAACGTCAAACACTTGGCAGGAGTTTCTTATGTCAAACTTTTCATCACGCCACCGCGAAAGTATGCGCGGTCTAAAAACGATCAATCACTAGGGTACGAGTGTAATGCAGCAAATGCATAAGCATTGTTGTGGTCAAATCAAGGCGATGACAATTAATTAAAAATTTAAATAAGAACAAAACAAAAAAACAATCTTTCAGCTGTCAGTAGTCTATTGTTAACCAAGTTCGTAGTGAGTTTTTTTTTTTTTTGAAAATCTCCAAAATGACAGCATGAAAGTGCCCTCTGTGCCTAGATGTGATCATCCTGGGAACACTTGGCTCTAGGCCAACAGTTTTCAATGGGATTTTGATTTAATGGTATTTCAGCGTCGGTGACATGCACCACCGGCAGCGATACGCGCAGAGGGAACGGGTATTAAGCGCGTGGTAATGAGCAATCAAATAAGCATTTCCCATTAAATTGTGTAATTAACAATTCATTTGTTCGTGACATAAAACAAGAGCGTTCGGTTATGCGGAATTTATGCTAAGTAAAAAAAAAAGGTTATGCATATGATGGTCCTTCCATTGTTCCCACTTGGTGAGCCTGGTGCATTGTGTATCTGAAACAATTGGATTGATTCATTACTGCGCGATTCCATCCCGGTTGTTGAGGGTGGTGACGGTCTGATTGGTTGACACACAAACTATGGCCCGGACTTAGGACAGAATTTGTTTTTCCACTGGCTCTGTGGTTCTACGAGTTATCGCAAGAATCAAGATCGTCTTGTGTTGCTAATTTTACTTCCACCGGAATTTCTTTGAACATTATAACAATACTGAAAACCGCGATAGATTCATGCCACTTTTGTAATCACTGTGAACTAGGGCAGTACAGAATGAACCAGTGTCTACAAATTTTAACATATCTCCGTCCTGTTAAATACACACACGTCGCGTTGATAAACCACAACTTTTACAAACATAGATCGTGATATTGCCGTGTTAGGTTAGTGTTGAAATTGTGAGCAAACAGATCAAAAAATGTAGGACATTGAGGAGGAAGTTTTTAATATTTGCATGATTTTGGCAAATTATGTCAGCACACCTTTGTCGGCAATTCTCTTTCAATAATTTTGAAGAATAGTGCCTTTGTGTTGAATCGTGATAAAAAAAGAATAAGTAGTGGTATTTTATATATATCGACTAATTTACAAGACATTTGAACATTTGAGAGAAGATTAGCAAATAAGAGCGACATTTGGTTTGGACTTAGTTTTTTTTTGAAAATTAACAATGATATAATGAAGAGGTTAAAGAAGTTTTTAGCCGAACAACAAAATCACTGCTTAACCACATTTTTCGGGAAACTAAGACAAAATCCTACAATTTTGGAAGTTCAAATTTCTATACTTACAGTTTGCGATTTAATAACCGGAAAGAAAAAAAGAATAAACGCCAAAATGTATTCCTTCACAAAACTTTATTTAAATGATATAAACACGCAAAGGCACGCTGCTAAGATTGCAAATGAACACTGAAATATATTTAGCTCAGTATCGCTAAAAGAATGCTGGTAAATTGCCCTTTGATTCTGTCGTCGATGTCAATTGCTTCATAAATCACAAAATAATTTTAACCACTAAATCGTTGATTAGCCTTAATAATCAGAAAGAATTCAAAATTCTGAGAGCAAGTAATTTTTTTTTAGCTTGAATTTAATATTTTAGGATCCAAATACCGATATTATGTATGTCGCGAGCCTAATTCAGAGCTACAGGACAAACAATAAACGCGAACAGTCAGGCATGAGAATTTTCATGTGGCCTGTATGTCAGCAGCGGGAGTCGAAAAGTGAAAATTGTTTAAACATAAAATGTTTTATGTAAATTAACTAAAATACACCGAATAAAAAGCACAAAAAAGACAACAGAAAATACTTCAGTTTTTTTTTTCTCAATTTTGGCTTATTTACAATCGCACAGTCTGCAAATCTTAATGTGATTGATAATCCGTGATCTACTTTAGACTTACTTACTTACTACTTTTTCATTCACAAATAAAAGATTTTGAATGAAAAAACAATCTAACAACCTAATTGTGGAATGGGCTAGAATACCTCGTATAGAGCCTAAAAAAGTTAATGGAATTGTAGCCTCACCAACTTAAAACTTTTATGGAAAAATATTAGGGGCATACCCACTATTGATATCAATTCAAAATATGTGTTATTCTTTCTTATGTCCTCTATTTTAAAAGTGAGTCAAATAAGTTGTAACATTGAAATTGTAAATTTCCTTAATGTTTTTTTTTTTTATTGTAATTATAAATTATGGGAACAATCTATGAACTGGCCCTGTATGGGCTATTACGCAGATTATTTATTAATTTTTTTAATTGTAACTTTTAAAAAATAAATGATTTGAAGTTGTAAATGTGGAGTGGGTGAAAAAGCTTACATTTGCAAAATTTTGTTTATATCGATGGTTATTGTCCCTTGGCTGTTAATTTCAAACCGGAAGCACTCTTTTTTTTTTAAATATCTTCTAAAATACGAGACGTACAATTTTCAAATTAAGTGATTTTAATTTTAGTGTATAATTAGCACTTCTGGTAAAAAAAAATTAAAATTATTATTAGGTTCGTCCCAGTAAAAATATGAAAATACAGTCGCTCGGGTGACTTTTGATGTATCTTTAGATATAAGGAGAAGGCCCCATAAGGGGGCGCTCAGAGCATACGTTGATTAAATCCATAAAACAAAAATTTGAGAAAAGCGATAAAATAATTTACATTTGCCTTTGGAGAACACTACGTTTTATTACAATAGTTGTCGTTCATTATTCAAGATCTTTATTATTCAAGAAAGTTATTGTTGACATAAGCATTTGTGACTTTACCAAGTGCTTTGACACTTAAATCTTAGATTCGAAAGTAGATTCAGTCAATCTGTGCACTGGGCGGCTCATATGCGACAACTGGTTGCATTTTTGCCAGACTTGAATGTTATTGTATATCAGTGAAGATATCCTGAAGATATCTAAAGCAGTTAATTTCACATCGTGGGAGAGTTTCAAAATGCCATTGCATACCCATAGAACAATCTGTCTCAAAAGACGACAAAAATGTTCCTTCTTTCCGGCAAGAACGATAGAGGTCATAGGCATAAGTGGATCAAGTACCCATTATTAAAAACATAAATCTGTAAAATTTAAAAAAAAATTGCAAGACTGTCTCAGCTACTCGTCACTGAGTCTAATACGAAATTCTAAATTTATTTTCAAGAAAACAGAAGAGAAACTATTTTCGATGTATAGTTATTGCATTGCAAATCAAAATATCTGGATTGAAAACTGACAAATGTTAATCCGTACAAAATGCTTAAAAGAAATTACAAAAAACCTTACAGGCAGAGTGCACAACCTCCGAGTCACTGATTTTAATGAAATTTGGCAAAGTGAAGATAGGTGAAATATTTTTTGAAATATTCAAGGATATGCGCCAAAAAGGACATTCTGAACTATCCTTCGTCCTTGCAAAAAAAAACTTTAATTACCTAAAAGTTCAAGTTTTTTCTGAATTCAATGAGACATAATTTACAAAATTCTGATAAGCAGAACCAAAGTTATGATTTTTTGAAGTTTAAAAGAAATCTTCAATTTTGACTTTTTTTCCAATTTTTGGAACCCTCGTTACTCCCGAACTATATTGAATTGGACAAAACTGTTTTGTCTCTTGACTTGAACCACTTCAATAACTAATTCTACCAATTTTGAGCAAAATCGGAGAGGGGTCGTTGAGAGCTACCCATTTGGGCGATTTGTCATGGAATGACCCTTCTCATATTAGAACATCGAATATTAGAAGTGGCGATAGCCTAGGTGCTTAGGTGACTGCTTTCTACACGAGAGCGCTGTGTTTGATTCTCGATTGTTTCAGTTTTACCGATAATAATGGCATTGGCGATTCTAAAAAATTTGATTCGCAAAATTTTGAGGGAATTAAGCTTTAAAAAGAAGCTTACTAGTGCTCTGTTATTAAAAAAAAAAATTCACCCATAAATATAAACAAAAAAAGTAGTTTCAAAACAAAAAGAACTTCTGACCCATTTATTTAAAATAGGATGTAACTAAAATTTTGGTGGAAGTGACTTGCGCAAATTCCCGACATTGCTGGTGTCTCATATATTTTCTACGTAAAAATAATATCATCAATTTTGGTGCTAAATTTTGCTGCTATCCATCAACTTCATATTCCGGGAAAGCGTTTGCAGTCTTATCATTGATTTTTTTATGTTTTCTTTTGATTGAAACCGTGTTCCAAGAAGAGATAGATAATTTATGTTTCGGAAATAGGAAAGCCACAGGAAGTCAGAGTGTGAACGTTCATATTTCATATTTATTTAGACTATTTTTTACATTAAGAAGATTATAAATCTTGCAAGTTAAATGCAAGCTTAAAAGACAACAATTTAGGTTGCTCACATCAGTAATGTTTGTTGGCAAAAATGGCTCACAAGGATCTGGCTTTTTTTGTTGTTTTTCATTGCGAAAAAATTTATCTTTTAAAACGTTTTCCAATTACTTCGACTCCTGACCGCTCAGGTTTTTATTTCGTTTAGAAAAAAAAGAGTCTTCTCTCAAAAAAAGTCCCCTAAAAAAGTTTTCTGTTTGGTGATTGTATTAGCCTATGATTAAAAAACTGAAATTCTAACAACATAAAATCAAATTCATAAGATAAATAACAGAAAAATGTTCTGTCCCAATTGACTCATAAAGAAGCAATATTCTTTCCCAATTTCTGTTGTTACTGTTTTTGTACAAAAAGGAGTTCATTGTTCGATGATTATTGATAGTATTTTCATTTAGTTGTTAATACAAATTTAGTAAGTCAACTTAACTTTTCCAACTCCAAAAAACAATAACTTGAGAAAAACTTTTCGTTTCTATTGCCTTCTTATAAAAACTTATGTCCGTTGATATTTTGCTATTTAGTTTTGAACATTATTTAGGGCCTAGAGAAGAGCAAATGTATCGCGAGGTCTCAGTAAGATTTGATTTTCAATAATGAAAGATAAATTTCGAATGTTCTTGTACATTTTATTTTTAAAGAACTTCGTTAAGAACGTAGAGAAACTATTCGACATTCTCTCTCCCCCAGTTGAACTTTGCTTATTAACTTCCTATCAAAACAATACTCTTCTCTACAGGTTGTTGAAAAGTCAGTATAGTTAGGATTTAGAAGCCATGTTTGAAGTAATTCTTACGAAGTGCAGTGTTTTATTAAAATATCAAAATTTGGTTTAGAAAATTTGGAAATTTTTTGCAAAGTTTTTGTTTAAGCAATTTTTTGTATTGGGATATCTTATCACTTAATTTCATGACAAAATAATTTCTTATAACTCACCTCATGTGGATTGAAAAACTCGTCATCGCAACTGCTCATTTCTGGTAAAAATGACGAAACGGGATGCTCCCATTCGTCACTCACACTGTTCAAGTCCATTTTGATGGGCAAAAAATGTAAAATTTCACTACCAGACTAATTCAAATCTCAAAACTCCTTTAGCTTGTCGTGTTTATAAGAATGTAATTTTCAACACTGATCACACATCTAACGAAAAAATAACATTCAATACCGCAACGAACCAAAAAGAAAAAAAAAACCGGCCGACTTCAAACGACACGCACAAAAGAAAACAAACTTTCTTATCAGTTCATACTCTTAGTTACACTTACATACTACTTAGTTACAAACAAGGACATAAGCGAAGGATAATCGACGAGAAACCACTTGCAATTACGTCGACCTTTTATTTTTCACTCTCAACACTCGACCACTCGAAACTTTTGACTTTGTACACAAACAAACCGTGACACGAGGACTACACAGATTGACAAAAAACCAGGAAAAAAAACCAAGACGAAATGAACACAAACTAACGACCCGTATTGGCTAGGAGTAGCAGCTATCCCTTGAAGTCTCTCTCCCATACACGATTCCTGCGACGTGCGGTGCGGTGACTTCTGCTGTAGGACCTTTTGCGTTCTCCTACCATACATGAAATGCGGATTGCACGAATCCAGAAATTCCGTGTCGAAAGTTTCCTGAATGCTCGATAGTGAGCAGCAGCATTGGTGCGTGCCTACGATACTACGTGCATGTGTTTGCGGCTGTGTGTGTGTTTGTATAAGGCCCACCAATCCAGTGACGTACGAGGACAATCTATCTTAGCTTTGTTATTGTTCTCAATTTATGCTGCTGCGAGCTTTTGGCCGTTGAAAGTTTCGTTTTCGTTTTTTTTTTGTTTTTTTCGTTAACCGAAATGCGCCGCGCTACACAAAACTCCGTGTGTGTGATTAACTCGGAAGCGAGTGTCAAACTCAATAACACTGACGACGGCGTGCGGTGCTCTGGCTGAGCGTGGCACTAAATTTGGTTGGCCCACTTTCTTTTTACCACCAACCAACACCAAACCACCAGCACCACCACTCATTTGCAGTCACCCGAATGCTTTTTAATGGATTTTTAATTGTCCTGTTGTTCTGATTGCAAGATTATGTGCCGTGCCGCCCAACCACCCCGCGAACGCGGCGAATCTTGAACTTTTTTTTCGTTGCCGCCTTATCACTAGACACGAAATTAATTTTTCGATTAAAAACCAAGAAGAAGCACAACCATTAGATACACCTTTAGGCACTTAAATTAATTGCAGATACGTTTCAAGGGTGAGTCCACCCCGCGATGAGTAAAGCTTTCGCACTTTGAACCGCCGACCGGGAAGATCCTGCGAGTGGTTGATCAACTGCGCGCAAGAGATGGCGGACGCCTGCTCCGTGTGTGGTATGCAGATCGTCAACTGGCGTCAACCGGAGGCACTTTGGCTATGAGAACGCGGTCGGTGCCTTCAGTTCGTCGAATTTGTGCAGAGGAACGAAGACACGATTATTATGTTGTCTGTTGGCTCGGCGGGCATTTTAAAACTTCCCATTCGAATTAAGAGATAAAGAAATAAGCCACCGTCAGTCGTGGCTCGTCTCGTTTCGTTTGTTCGGGAAACTACAATTCGGTGGGAACAAGTTACGGAAAGGAAACCATATCACACGGTCTGTGAGCGGTCCGAGGGACATGTGCGCGGTTGCGGATTTTTCGTGCAGCAGAATATTTCAAGTTTGGGGATAGTGCTCGAAACACCTTGATGATGAAGGGAGATGTACGTCCACGTTCTTCTCTCTATCGCTATCAACGAGCGAGATACATCATGGTGGTTGTGTTCCCAAACACACTCACACAGGGACATCGATTGGCATATCCTTAACGCGCATATCTCTTTGTGTTTTGCTCTCAGTGGTACTGGCACAGTCACATGCTGCACGGGATGACACTGGAGAGTACTTCGTGTTGGGTTGATGTTTTGGATGATTCCATTGAGCATTTGTATTTCAATTTTCCTTATTTCACTTGATTGTGTTCGTTAGAGGGGCGGCGGTTGGTGGTGGATTATTTTCGTTTGCTCCTGTTCCACCTCCTGCTTCTAGTCCTGCTGCTGATGCTGCCACTTGCCATGCCAGCTTTGAATAGTTCGATGGCATCTGTGTGTTTTGGAAGTTTTGTTTGTGCTTTCCCTTTTTTTTCTGTTGTTTTATTTTTCCGGATTTGTTGAGATATCGTAAATGAATCATTGAGTGGGTACTTTACACCGATTTCAGAGCTTATGGGATTTGGGCTACAAGTTGTGGTTTCAATTTAAAATTTTTTTAAATTGTATGTTAATCTGATCATTTTGAAAGGAAGCAAAACGTTTCATCACCTGTAGAACTGAAACAGATTAAAATTACGAATGTTCCCTAATGTCGGCAAAGAAATGAAGTGAAGGATGACAATTTAGATACAGTAAACTCTCTCGTTTCGGACGCCTCTAATAGACCGATGCATTTTTCCGTGTCGCAGTCCGATTAGAGGTGATGCTTTTACAGTTAAAAATCATTATAAAATTTAAGCCACTTTAACATGGATAATTCTTATTCTGACGTATTCTCGAATTATCGGTGTCTGTATCATGGCGCTAAGGAAATTCAATAATTATGATTTTTAATCGGGCTGTGAAGCAACATTTTGTTCTTCGGATCTCTTAAATTCTGCCATTTATATATTTCTGTCTTATAGTCCAAGCCGCAGCTCGTCCTTAATCTTAGTTTTGCTACTAAATAGTTTATTCCACTATATGAAACTTAGTGAGCTAATTAAGCAAAGCAAAATGTTAACGAATTTTAACTTCAAGCAGTGGCAAATAAAACACCTTTACCGAAATTGTCTTCTTAAAGGAGCAGCACTATATTCTCGGGAAAAATGTTGGCTTTTCATTAAAAATAAACAACAGAAAATATAGACTTTCATACATGATATTAATATTCAAGGATATAAAAAACCACAAGGGGGAAGAATACTTAGTGTAAACTCTCACTGTGAAACTGGGCATGGACTTTCCGTAAGTGAATTGTGATTAAGTCTAAAGATATAATTTTGTCTCAAAGCCAAGTAGTTCGACTTAAGACTTAAGTCATAGTGTAAGATTGTATTAAATTTCGACTTTTCTTTCAGGAGCTGAACTATGGTTGAAATCTTGTGAAATTTGAGTTCCTCTGCAAAGTGATTCACTTTCAATATTTTTAATGACATTTTCAAAAAACAAAATTGTGATCTTCTCTATACATAAAAATCAATGTTTGTTTGTTTGTTAGTCCTTTATAGACTTCTAAATGGTAAAAGATAGAGCATTGATGTCCTTGGCAACTTTGTTCAGAATTCTGTCAAAAAGGTTTTGGTACCAATTTTTTTTTTTGAGGATGGCTCCCATTGAGGTGAACTGTGGTTTTCTTTCAAAGTTCACCTGATCCTGCCGAGTGATATATCAACCAAAAAGTCTTTGAAAATGAGATTAAGCTTTCTTTCGGGTTTTGTTAGTGAAAAGTACCGTTGGAAAGATATGAAGCTCCAAAGTTGTAAAAAGGGTGTGACTTTTTTAAATTTGATTTATTTTATGCGTAGCAAGGCGCGCCGGGTACAGCTTACTGGAAAACAAATTGGAGGTTTACTAAGACTGCACTATAAGCTGTAGGATTTGATGATGTTAAAAATTGCAGTTTTCATAAAATTCATAATAAATAGTCGGGCATATGTTTCAACTGAACGAAACGATAGCGCATTAGTAACCACTAGGCCATTTCATTCTACGAAATTCTACTTCAAACCAAATAAAAAATGCGTACCGTTGGATAAGAGAACAAAAGTTATTTAACTAATTTCTGATCTCCTTTAAATATTTACTTCAAACAAAATTTCCTTTCTTGCCATTAAAAAAAATATTCCCTTAATATTTTTTTTTTGCGCCAAGAAACATGCTTGGCACACAGTTCTCTAGGCATTCAAAATAAGAAAATAGAAAAATAAAAATTTCTAAAGGTCAAACGTTTTAAATGATCCAGTCACACCCTTATGCACAAAAGCACTTGCCTTGCAGTAATAGTAACTTCAATTTTCTTTAAAAAAGTGGTTGGCCCATTCTAGTTTTCTTTTGAACTAGAAGACATAAGACCATTCGGTTTTTTGTGTTCGACTCAAAATGAAAGTGAGCATTAACGGCAATGCGCACTGCGACTCACATTTTTGAAGAAAAAATTATTTATACTTTTTTCTATTATTTTCTATCAACATTTTTTTTACAAACTATGAGCATAATCAATCTAACTTTAATGTATAATTAAAGAACAAGTTTCTGGCTTTCAAAATTGTTATAGTACCATACTGCAGGTGCTGCCATTATTTTTAAATGAACTTTTTTTTTCATGATGTTTGATTTGATTTTAAATTGCTCCTTCCTCTTAAACAGGGTCAAATAGACCCCCCACCCAAAGCAAAGCAAAAAAATCGTTTTCGGCCGCTCTATAAGAAACCATCATCAATTTTTGGCGCCAAAGTTATCTTATTCTCTGCACACATCAAAATTGATATTTTTTCTAAACGTGCAAAAATGGATACATTGTAGTCAAGATGAACTTTTGTGAATTTTTATCGTTCTATATGTGCGATCAAAGCTAGGAAAAAAGCTAGGCTCTGGCTCTCAACGGGCTGTTACGCCGCCCCATATATATATGTGCGATCAAAATCGGTTGTACCTCAATTTTTTGGTGATGAAGTAAGGAAAAAATCATTCAAATCGGTCAAATGGGAGGTCATTTACTTACAAATAACCCTACAACTGCCGAGTATGTATCCATTTTTGCAAGCCACTGAATATTTGTCATCTTCATCTTCTTGACCGCTTGTTCCACTAACGGGGTCGCGGCGGCAATTCACGCAGAAGAGATCCTTAGGCAAATGGATCCTCCGCCTCCGTCTCTTACTTATCAGGAGGTATGCCCGAACAGGTGCAGCTTTTGGACTTGGTCTAATCATCTCATCCTGGATCTGCCGAACGGTCGACAAAATGACAGAATCGCATTTAAGGGGAGCCTCGGAAGTCGCGATGATGACATTCATTTTATTGTTTTTTAATTTTGGCTTCAAACCTCCAGTCGACTAATTAAAAGGCCAACTAACTAAATTCATAAAATAAAGAATCTGATTCTCTTCAACTTCAAAATCAATCACCAGCACGAAACGAATCTCCATCAAAAGCCCATTCGCATAAAACTCTAACTGGCGTTGTCCATGATTAATTTGCAACCTGACCCTCAATTTCAAGCATTAACCTCTGGTTACATCAAACATAATCGCCAATTCATTACAATAAACCACCAGATTAGAGGCAACACACCGCAGATTGGCCCACTTGGGTGGCAGAGCTGCACCACCAACAGCTGTAGAACACCATCACAAGCAATCCAACACCTCGTACACAAATAAAACTATAATTAATGGCATTAAGCCCCTCCATGATTGATATGTAATTAACCCTTAAGTGTCTCATTACAAATAAATTACCAAACCGATCTGACAATCGCCGGTCGCAGCAACAACAGGATGCAACAGTTCTGATAGTTTTAAATCGCTCGGGTAGGCGTTGTCGAAAGTCAGAAATCGAGACACAAAAAACAAAAGCAAAAACAAATATTTAATTAAAATCAAAGAGTAAAGAGGATCAAAAATCCGTGTTAGGACATGTAACACGGTGTCTCGCAGCAGCCCCCACCAGCATCCCACACCTCCGAGGCGGACAGATTCTTCGGAGCATACAACACCCGTAAGTGACAATCTATCGGTAATTCATCAGCGATTTGGGTGAACACTCCACCCAGTCCCGAACATATGTCGCGATAATTAATAATTTCCTCAAGTACTGGGGCAGAGACAAATACGCAACTTGCAACGAACATGGTTGTCCCGCCAAAAACCACCCAACGCGTACATGCGGCACCGTTTCGATTTTATAAATTAAAATTAGATTTATTCCACGTAAATCATTTTGGGAATGCGTGAATCGCTCCACAGCCATCCGGAGAATTTTTTATTTACCCATCTGTCGAGCGGCGGCGGCCGCGGCGGGAGAACGCCCCAAAACCCGAAACCGACTGAGTCCTCTCGAGAAATGCCGTCAACAGAAGTCAGTTTGTTTCTCTCATACGAAGGTGTCACGTTGTCTTGGCGGGCGTCTCTGCGAGCACCCGGACAATGCGTCTCTATCTCGAGGCGAGGCGAACGTTCCTCGGTGCGGTAATCAGCCCGCAACATCGGTTGACACAACTATTTACGCAGAAATTAATGCGCTACGGATATTAATATGCATTTTCACCATATAACTAATAATAATATCTCCCAGTGTCGCATGGTGCGGTGACTCGCCGCCGGCCCCGTGCCCATGCCACCGTGGGCCTGGCCCGGCATTCGAGTAGCATGTTAAATTAAACACTAATTCCGCTGCAATTAGCCGTGTCAGATAATTTATCATTTGGCTATAAATATCGCCACTTGCTGATGCTGTTGTTGCTGATGCTGCTCGGGCTGCTGTGCGAATTGGCGGTAGAGCGTCTTTTCTCTCTCCGGACCGCCTCATCCATCGAGGCCACACTCCACTCCCCCTAAAGGCAGAGGTCGTCTATCTGCGGATGTGTGTGGTGTAACTAATATCGCCTCCTAGATGCATTGTCCTTGTTTTCAATTCGGCCGCACATACAAATTAAACGAAGTGCAAATGGAATGAGCCTTCGATCGCTCACACCGCACCGGGGCGGTGGTGGCGTATACTCTCCGGAATGTGGATACTACTTAATTTAATGGGATTCATGGAGATTTGAATGAAAGACAGGTAGACCGAGCTACCAACGGCTAACCACAACGTCAACGTCGACGGAGACGGCAACGGCGACAAACGACAACGACAACGACTACTACGAACGGGGGCCATCATAGTGCTCGTGGACTTATGAGACTCTTGCATTTATCATAAGACACGATGCTCCGTGGGATTTGTGCTTAATTTAATGCCTTGCTGCTGCTCATTATAGTGTGCGTAATAAATTATTTAGGCTCTGCATTTAATATGCATGCCATGCGATAATGTGTTGGGCAGAACAGCGTAATTAGTTTAAACGCGGTATTAAGTTGGATGCATTATTTGATGGCTCTCGGTGTGGATGGAGGCGAAGTATATATCACACGTGGGATTGGGATTTTGTTCTGCAAATCTCATGTGTGGTTTAATGGGGTTGGAAATTGCAGGCTTTCCAAACTTAGATGGACGGACGTTGTCGGACGATTTAATTGATCGTACTTGATAATTTATCAAGAAGATTGATAGGAAAGAGTTTTTGAGTGACGATTTATCAATCAATGAAGTGGGCTGGGTGTTTTTTTGTTAATTGATTTCAAATTATAAATGTAGAAGTTTCAAGGCTTTAAATTTTTAACTACAGCATATAGGACAAATACATAGCTCGTACATCATTTCATTTTTTTCCATTTTTTTTTGTTTCTAAAGGAATTGGCCCTTATTTGCTTTGCTCTTATAATAATTTCACACCATTGCATTGCATTGCATCAACCAATTTAAGGCGACTAAAAACATTCAGAAAATCACCAACGTTTTAATTCATAACTATTTTATTGGTTGTCAATAAACGTTTCGCATACTTTTAGTTTTTTTTAACCAGCCACACCCACTTTTTAAGTGTTGTGTTCAACCATGGAAATAAATGGGCTAATGAAGTAGCCACCAAAATTTTTTTGAAATGAAAGGATATTTTAATTTCATTTGCATTATAAAGAACATAAACAGATTCGTCACATTTACAGTGGCGTGCAAAAATGGATACATACAAAGCGGTCGTGTGGGTTTTTGTAAATAAAAAACCTCCCATTTGACCGATTTGAATGATTTCTGAGTTATTTTTTTCCTTGCTTCATCACCAAAAATTAAGTACAAACGATTTTGATCGCATCTATAGAACCGTGAAAATTCACAAAAGTTCATCTTGACACCAATGTGTCCATTTTTGCACGTTTACAAAAATATCTATTTGGATGTGGGGGGAGAGTAAGATAGCTTAGAGCGTCCAAAAACGAACATTTTTCGATATGGGCGGGAGGTCTATCTCACCCCGTTTAGGAAGTAGGAGCAATTCAAAATCAAATCAAACAACATAGAAAAAAAAATTCATTAAAAAACAATGGCAACACCTACAATAAAGTACTATACCAACTTAGAAAGGTGGAAACTTGTTCTTTTATTATACATTAAAGTTAGATTATTTATGCTCATAGTTTGTAAAACAAATTTTGATAGAAAATAATAGAAAAAAGTGTAAATAATTATATTTTCAAAACTATAAGTCGCGGTGCTAAATTAGGACCATGCTATCACTGCTCACGTTCATTCTAAGTCGAACACAAAAAACAAAAAGGTCCTACGTCTTCTAGTTCAAAAGAAAACTAGAATGGACTAACAACTTTTTTTTACCAGACAATTTGTTTTCCATAAAGTCACTGATTTATCGAACAGCTTTGGTAGTTTCATTTGTGGTAAAAAAAAAATAAGGTTAAGCTGAAAAATGTTTTAGTCACTTTGAAAATGTCCAGATCCAGTACAAGCTTTAAGAAATTTTGATTAGGGGTGGTCTTAGAGCCACCCTTATTCGGCAAAAAGTTATTTATGTAAGATACCTGATGTACCTGATAAGTGATAACCCTTCTCTTTAAAATGGCTGGCTCTGTACGGTTCTGAATTTTGTGTGTTTCTATTAATTATGAATTACTCATTCAAATGCCAGAAGATATGCTATGATATGATATATATGTGCCAAGGAAGCAACAGCTTATGAAACATTTATTTTATAGAAAATATAAAGCACGCCCAACTATAGGGCTAACTAGGTAATTTGTTGTACCAAAGAAAACTTTGGGAAGATCACCTGGCTCGGACCGTTTGTACCTCTGACCGAGTGTCAAATGCAAACAATCAGCTGAACATAATGCAAAAAGTTTCTTCCGTACAATTTGCAGTATTCCATGGGGCTTATTTCTCTGTATTTTTATTTAAAGCATTACACGGACGCGCAAAAAAAACCAACATAACATAAATTACACCTTCTAAATTGTTTGCGTTTTTTAAAAAGTCGTGTTCATTCAGTAATTACTCGTGTAGTTTAATCAAATTAAAAAGAGGACCTGTTGTGAACTGTTTCAATTATTCTTCTACTGTTCTTGAAAGAATGAGTTTCGTAAATGCTACTTAGTTAAATTTTAAATTTGTTGTGGTTTAGCGATCATAAACCACTTCTAAAAGCAGTATATGGTGCAAACAGTCTTTTGATGGACGTAAAATGATTGAATGTTCACCTATTTCACTTATTTTACTCATTATGCTCCATGGCACTGCTGCGCACACTTTGAAAACCCCTGCATTACTAATTTTTGTTTTGAATTCTGTTGCCTTTGATTTTCTTCCCCTGCTACTAGAAGCCTTTTTGGCGATAAATACTAGGCTGGGATAGTCTCTTTACTTGCTTATGCATTGAAACTGTTTGTTGATGGTGAAAAGCCTGACAAACCTCGAACTTGCAGATTTGTTACTGGGACTCTGCGGTGTGGTCCTTAACTCCAAATCTCCGTATTTTGACTTTGTTTTATGTTTTCAAACGACATGACCTAGAAAAGGAAGTCTAAGCCTTTTTTTCAGCAAGCCAAATATTTATGAGAATACAGAGATTGTAAAATGTTAGTGTGAATTAGTTTGACAGCACTGACAAGGTTTTTTGTTCCGATTCGTGCCGGCCTGTCAAATTTGCTCTCGTTTGGTAAAAGTATAAATAAGATTGAATAAGTGTTCGCAGTTCACTTTAGTAGTAGTAGTAGTAGTAGAACTTTATTCAATACAAATAAAATGCAATTCATAAGTTACAATACAAAGTTACTTCAGTCCAGTGCAGTTGAGTTTAGTCGAGCAGTTGAGTTGTGACTTGTGCTATATTTATTATTTTCAATAAAATCAACGACTTTACATATGTTAGAACAATTTTCTTGAAGAAATGTAGGGCTTCAATTTTTGCTTACCACGGTCAGATCAGTAAGAAGTTGGAAAAGAATTTTTTTTCAGATCGTATGCCAAATTCAAGTGTCCACATCATCGTCAGTGTAAAATATGCGACTCCCACCCAGTCAATTACGTTACAATATCTGCAGGTACGTCGACTTAAAAACCTCTTAGCGACACTCAATCAAGGTGCCTCCATCCGCGAACTCAGTACATCTGAATAAGGGTCGAAGCTCGCAATTAAACAACCAGCCATGCGTGAACCTAGCTGGTCAGTAATTTTTTGTCCATCACATTAATGCACAGGTGCTATCTACCAGGGAGGGAATCTTAAAAATTGACACCCATTCACCGCCGCCCGCATTAACTGGTAACATTGACTGGTTAAGCAATAAAACCGAAAAGAAACCAACTCATGAATTTCCATGAGTCTCTGTCGTCTTGAGCGTTCACACGAAGCACACTTTGGCGTACCATGGCGCCCCCGTATAATCGAAGGAGAAGCCACCGGCACCGCCAGCGCCACCGTCACCGTCACCGCCACCATCATCATCATCGGCAGCACCACGACTTGGTCGCTTGCGTGCATTCGATTCGATTACAAGCGCAGTAGCTGACTGCGGCAAGCACAGCGGCTTTGTGATCGAATTGATCGCCGTAGAAGAGGATCTCGAAATCTGCAATCTCTTAAACTTAAGTACCTACCACCGTCACCATAGATACAGCAGGGCCTAAGGCGGTGGGAAGAAGCGGGGGGCCACCACACGATATGCACTCGTATAATGAAGAAGTGATCCGATTTAAATCCCGGGCGTTATCTGTGGTCTTCATCGAGCTTCAGCGGGGGATTTATCTTCATTCTGATCCTTTACGAAATTTGCAAATGCTTATTTTATAATTTTGTTTATTTTTCTTTTTTTTTTTTCTTTTTTCGTTTTCTTCTTTGGGGGATTTCTCAGATCGGTTTTATTTCTGCGATTTTCATTCAAATTTGTGCTCCACAGTGGCGCATACCCAGTGCCAAGTGGAAGTGGGTTTTTAATGGCGTCTGCAATGCAAGAGGCGATCGCCTCCAATTCGTCGCCGTAGAGCCTGGAACCTGGTCTCCGGCGCAGTGCATCTCGCCTACTGTACCGTGAGCGCTCGATTCGGATGCGCCGGTTCACCTGTACGCTGGCGATGTCGCTCGCCAGACACACAGTGCCTGCCGCTGTGGCCTGCTACCCTCCTAGTGGACGTGACTTTTGCATAATTGTGTATAAAGCCTTAATGCGCATGTTGCGCTTTGGTGGTCCATTCGTGTTTCCCATAAAGTGTTGTCATCGCGCGCACTATTACAATTCTTGAAGCTTGGCGGATGCATTGCCCGCGTGTGGGAGCAGGACCGTCGGGATGGGCCGAGAGGGCAGACGACAGAGGTGAGTTGTCTGCGATGGCGACGACGACGACGACGACGACGACGACATTGCCCTGGATGCTTAGCTGGTCCTTGAAGAAGGCAATGCCATTAAAGTGGGCCTTTATTTTCAGCAAGTTGGGGAAACGGCTGCACCGTTCATGCATATTCATGTGCCAAGATTTTTTTTGCCGTCTGTGTCTGACGCGGTGTGAGACGAACAATGAATGCCGATAATTAGCTCAATAAGTCTAATGAAAACTGAAGCAGCAAATAACTTTACGTTGAACAGTGTCTTGAGGTATTTTCTTTGAGGTGACAGATTCACATACCAAAACTTCAAAATGGAAAGCCATAAGGTGACCATATAAAAACAAAAAGAAAAGAAGCGTAAATAAAACAAAACAGATTTAAATTCGGTAATTCAAAGCTTCATTCATGTCATTATGTGTCTTAGCACATCATTTTAATGATGGAATGGCTTCGGTGCCAGTACTTTAAACGACCAGTTCAATTTTTATGACTGGATCAGATATTGAGACCATGCAAAGTGGTTTGTTTGTTTATCTAGACTGAATATAAAATAAATCAGTTTAAATGAGAAGCTTAACAAAAAGACCACCATAATCCAGCTCTGTAATCCTTCCACCAAACAACTTAAGAATGACGAAGCAAAGCTTAAGCCGTTTAGTGTGAATAATTTAAAGCGATAATACCTTTAATAAAAGTCACTGTTTCTCGTTTTTCATATTCGTCAGTTTTATGAAATAGAATATTCTAGGATTCCGCAGCATGTGCGCATTTTATTTTTATTTTTGTATTAAAATTTCAGCCTAGGATAAAAACAAAAACTAAAACACTTTTTTTTGTATTTAAATAAAAATTACAAAGTTTAATTGAACCAAATATGTGCCTTTTTTGGGGTAATTTTCCATTTGTGATGAACTTCTGCGATTTCTGAGCGAAAAAATGATACAAATGCGCCTTGCACGACTCTAAGGAATTTAAAACTGGTTTATGGTGGCTGCATCACAACTTCACATATGTGTGGGCTAACGTTATCATGATGGAGCACAACATCTTTTTCATTTGGTAAATTTTCATTTGGTTTAATTAAATTGCTAGCCGATTCGAACGCAGGTACTCTCGCTTAACAGTCCGACGCACTAACGATTAAGTGGGCGCCGTCCCACTTCAATTTTGCTAGTTGTGATTTTTGACAGTTGTGAGCAGAATCAATCAGTTGACGAGGTTGTAGAAGCTCATAACGAACAATTTCCTTCAAATCTCACAAGACCTTTCCTTTCTTGATGCCGATCCTGACTTTGCCATCATTTGCGAAGCTTCACCTTTTTTGCGCATGATTTTTTGCGCACATTATTATTATACGTTATCTATTTTTAATCGCATTTTAAGTACAAAAAGTTAACAATCGAGGCGCTAGTTTTGAGCTTTTGGGTACACTTGCTGTTGAATTGTCGTTATTTAAAATTAATATGTTCTTCAAGCGGTTTTACAGCTGTTCATAATAATAGGAGCGCATATGGGGACGCAAATATTTTGTGTTAAATTTAAAAAAAAAAAAGGTATCTGGTAAAAAAACAAACTAATATTTTGTATTATAACCTTTATTCTTCAACGAAGCCAAACACCGACGGGGCATAGAGTTAACAAGATGCTGGCAACGCGTTGGCGTTATTTTCTGCCAGGTTTCCTCAATGACACTCTAAAGCTGATGTTTGTTTGCTGGGTTGGGGTCGGTAACATATTTCTTGACATCACACCATAAATTTTCGATGGGATTCAAGTCAAGGGACTGTGGTGGCCACTCTGAAACCTCAATCCCGTTAGTTCGAAACCAATCTTGTGCCATCTTTTGCTTCGTTATCTTGTTGAAAAACCCTTTTAAGCGGCATATTGAATTCGGCATGGGGAAACATAACCTCGTCTAGTATTAGGTTGTCAAATATCTCCCTTTATCGCCTTTTTGTCTTTTAAGTTTTCCGGCTATGCACAAAGCGCTACAGAGCTCGTATCCAAACTAATCATGCATAGCGTCGTTTTGTAGGTTATGTCAAGACCTTTCAGATACGAGCTCTGTAGCGCTCTGTACATAGCCGGAAAATTCAAAAGACAAAAAGGCGGAAGGGAGTTATTTAACAACCTAATATTTTGCTACAGAGATGTTGATCCATAATACCATTTATCAAAAATATGGGCCCCACTCCTTAGTAAGAAAAATATGCCCAAACGATTACTTTGGCACCACCATTGTTAAGCGAGTATACCTGCGTTCGAATCCGGCTCGGGGAAATAACACCACAAACATTTTTCACGGCCCCACCTCCAGAGAACGTCTGACAACCGTCCTGGAGTACTTCTCTCATGGAAAGCTTTCGCAATTCGCCGTTCGAAACCGGCATTTAACAGTAGGTTCCCTCCATAACACAGTGGAGGGGCGAAAAAGCTAGACTCTGGCCCTGTATGGGCTGTTACACCGACTCTTTGTGTGTAAGAATAAGATGACCTTGCTTTCATCCGACCAAAGAATATTACGCAATTTCCCGACAGGCCAACCGGCATGGTTTTTGGCAAACTTGTGTTTCTTAGTCATAGGTAGGACCTTGTTTGGGCTTCTAGCGAAGAGTTTGTGTTCCAATAACCTTCTTCGAACGGTAATAGCACTAATTGGGAGTGAACGCTGTCATCTGTCATCTTTTTGGGTGGTTTTGAGCTATTGTAGAAACACCACATCTAAGAGTTTTTTGCATCTCTTTGTATAATTTCCCCATTTTGCGCATATTAAGGATAAGCTCCCGCTTTTTTGAGCTAGTGTGGTTTCCTCGACCCAATGTGATTAGTACTTAAAAAAAAGTTATGAGAGAATCACTCTGTAATATTCTAAAAGTAAAATCGATATGTTGTCTTACTTGTTGATAATGGTAACATATTTTTTTCGACTTTTAAAGCAAGCGCTCCTATTATTATGAACACAACTTTTTCGCACGCAGTCACTTCACAACCGAAATTCCGAAGCATGCAAATGCAGCTGCCCTTTTTTTCTACCGAGATCGCTTCTCTGGAATCTAAAGATTCTATACATATAAGTAAACACAGTCTATGCGAATAAATGTTCACAAGAAAAGGATTTACATTCATTTTTATAGGGCGCTCCTATTATTATCAACACAACTGTACATACATATACATGTATAATCTTGAAGTTAATATGATGCAAAGCTTAATTCTTTTTTAGGACATTGCGCACCAGCAAAAGTAAAGCATTTAGTAGAAAACTTTAAAAAAGAAAGAAGCACGAACATTCTCACTGAATTGACTTGTAAAATAGTACGAAAACAACAAACGTGGAAGTGAAATAAAATTGGCACAACTCTCATATTATGAATCTATTCAACAATACTTTAGCTAATCTGGAAGTGTACAAAAAATCTTGGTATCATCAAAAACAAAGCCAACTAAATCCTTATAGCTCGTTGCTTTCACTCTGACAGAAAAAAAAACAACTTTGATACCCTCACCTGCGGATTAGTGTCACGTGTTGAGTTCACTTCAAGTGTGTCAAAACAAATGACAATACCCAAAAATTACTTAAAATAAAATGAAAAAGGAACTAAAACCAATCTATCAACATTACGCATGTGCCACTCCAAAAACAATTTCGTTTATCTCTCCCTCCTTGCAGCATCCGGGGGAAGGAGGTCAATCACGACTTTGAATTGAACGACGATTATTTTTATTTTTATTTTTATTTTTACCTGCGCCCGTGGACCCATATCATTCATCATTCGAGACCGAGACCATTTGGATTTTAAGAATTGAAAGTCTAACCTCTTCGTGGCCGGGTGGCCGCAGTGAAATTCAAAATTCGTGCGTTTGGCCTCCCTTAGACCGAGACCCCATCGACTGTAAGTGATAAAACAAATAATTCGTTTAAAAATAAAAACACCGGCCAGCGATGGACACCGTCGTGCCACCACTATGCGACAAAGTGTACAGGTACACTTGGCCTATGGCATTATGTGTCCACTTCTCGGGACTTAACTTAAAATCTCATTAGTCATTTCATGATGGCATTTATCAAAATCAGATATGCCACAAGAGCTCGGCGAGCGTCTGGACGGGGCTCAACGCAGCCACACCTAACCAGCATTTCAGTTTGTGTAAAATGTCACTTTGCAGTCCTTGGGTAATCAGTCAAAATGTTGGCTTTTCCCTAGAGCGGCCGACCCGTCGTCGATGAAGAGCCGGTCGGGTCTGCTGCCGATCTCGTCGTCGTCATCGTCGTCGCACCTCTCAAATGGTGTTCCTAGTGGCTGGTGGTGAAATGCATACTGACAGCCGATGTCAAAACCAAAACTGAAATTCAGATTAAATAACCAAAGGAGGCCGAGGTGATGAGTCCCGTGCACAAGGATCTTGCCTCTAATCCTCGCCAGTGCGAATCCATTAAAGAAGACTCTCGTGTGTGCCTCCTCATCCATGCGGAATTAATAGATTTAATTGAGAATTATTATTCGTCCTGATGCAGTTGCAGGTTGCCATTCGTCATCGCGGATGGACAAGTGGAGATGCAAACCTCTGGAGGAATGATAAATGGATTCCTGGACCTTCGAATGGGGATTAACACTTAAAATTTTCGGAATACACAAGCGTTGCCAGGACAAGCTGTGACATTAAAATTTGTACAATTTGTAGCCGTTTGTCAAGTGCAACATTGAGCTTTCAGCTGCCAGAAGCGGACACCATCAACAGCAGGAGCAGGAGCAGGAGCAGGAGGACTTTGAACTGAGCCGACGACAGACACACACGCACACAAGTCATGATGTATCAATTTATGAAGGTGTCCCGTCTGCATCTGTTCTTCTTCTGTTGAGGAGCTTGTTCCGATGTCGTTATCATCCTCCTCCTCTGGTGGGAATATTGGAAATAGTGTGACTTGGGATCGTGTATGGGGTACAATTCGAGATACATAAATATATTTTGGAATGGCACTCGCATCACATCTCTTCGTAACACATTTCATTGATAATTGGAATTTGCCCTTTTAAATTTGCATACGCACATCGCACATCGCACAGAGGGTGCGGCCTGGGGGTGGTTTCTCTGGCATTTGGGAATTCATTTAGTGTAATTCTTCGATGAGTTCGATGATATGGACGGACGGACGGGTGCCGAGATGGGAGGGAATTTTGCATTTAATTTGACCTTATGGATGAAATATCTTTCATTAGTGTTTCTCTGTGTGCGTATGTGTGTGTGTGTTGTCTTAGGAGTGGCGTTGGAGGATATGACTTCTTTGTATTCAATCGGTGGGTGGATGTTTGAGTTAAGCCTTTCGTTGGGTATAGATACTAATCATTCTGTGTTCCAAGGGATTTCATTAGATGGAGCATAATTAAGTCTCTGCTCTATGTTAATTTATGGGAATGAAGAGACCTAAATTCATGTGATGGTTTTCTTAGAATCGTAAGGGTCTATATTTGGCTTTGCTCTGAAGGTTCGTATTTCAATTAATATTAGTTGTACATCACACATTCTGTGTGGACATGCCTTTGATGTTCGGTGGGCTTTTGTTTGTTTTACTGTTTACTTATACAGTCATGAAACTCTTACCAATATTTCTATGAAGTGTTCTTCACATTCAATAACACTGAAATTGTAGTTATTCCGCACAAATAATTCAACACAGCACTGTAAAGAGCATTATTTCCCATAAGACTTTTGTGTACCACAATAACTGGGATATTTGCTAATAATTAAAAAAAAAAAGTAATAAAATTTATTAGAGAATATATTATATAGTCAGTGCCAGTCATATTTATACAAAAATTCGAATTACAAATTAGAAAGTGTAAAAAGTATTTGATCGGCTCGTTTAAACCACGTTTAATAGAGAATAACTTTATGATGCGGACATAAATCGACTAATATAATATATCGGGAAAGGAATTTTTTTATTAAAAGTTTTTTCCCAGAAACTTTATTTATTTTTGTTGTTTTGAAAGTTTCACTCTGTATTGCATGTATCCGTTATAAGTTCGTTATTCTTTGCTTGGTTCGTACAGCCTTCTACGTGATGAAGTGGTCGGACGCCATACCAAGAAAAAATTGCATGAACAGTAGGATCTACTCGCAAGTAAATTTTCTTCACCGAGATGGTGACTCTCGACTGACTTTCACTTGTAATAAAAACAATAACACCAAGAACATGTTCAATTATATTTTTAATCTACAAAAACACTGCTAGACAAGTTGAAGGGAGTATTCTCATTCATAGAATAGCTCATTCAAGGACGGAAAGCTAATATTTTAGGCTTTTTGCAGTACATGTGCATTTATCGCAAGTATATATCGCAATAGTGTAAATAAATGAACCCAAAAGATGGTTGGCAGCACAGTGGGCCTTTGGCCTAAATGTACGATAATTTTAAAATGTGTTATATCGGAAGTCACTTTATTTTTAGAATAGACATAAACTGCATGAAAATAAACTGCAGAAACGACCGGATAAGAGTTACCCCAATCATTTTGATTGTAATAATTGTTTAACTTATGAAAAACGATTACTACAATCAAATTTAAGATATATCTCTGAATTATTCACCAAATAAGAAAACTGTCGAACTTCTCTTTGGACTTTTTAACCCTTCAATACGAACAAAACAAGGTGTTGTGAAGTCTCATCACTACCAGTAACGAACACGTCAAAGTGACCATTACCAAAAAAAGAACTGAACTACTTCAAGAAACCTGTCAGTTATAATAAAAACGTGGTCTCAAATGTACCTTTTTCTATCGCTCCATCTTTTCTTTTAAATCTAAGCTTTAAAAGTTGCTGAGTTTCTCGTGGCGTGAATACTTTTCCCGGGCTCCCTCCTACCTCTAAGACAAGGTTTAGACATGTTTCGGTGTTTTGACATTGAATGGAATTGAATTGAACAATTCAAAACATGAAAAATAAAAAAAAATCTCATGTAAAGAAGAGGCTTGATTAAAGATTAATCGGTAAATGCACTAAGTTATGAGATTTTGGTTCTAAATTTATTTGTTGTGGGCAAGCAACAGAATGCAAATGATTTCCTATTCTATCATGAGTGCATTATTTGTCAAATATAAAAAAAAATTACTCGTAATTAATCGTAATACAAAAACAAATACGCAATAGATTAGAATAATTTAGAAATATTAAAACAAAGATTTAATCCGACTTGTTTCAAACATAAAAGTCATCCAGAGTCTGAGAATAAAATTGTTAAATACCAAACGGGTAGAATATTCGCGAATTCAAATTTGAAAAAGACTTCAGAATTCTTTAATAATACTTCTAAAGACAAAAAAAAGTAATTTTTCAATGATGAAAGGAAAAAAAAAAGCAAGGTTTTTGTACAAATAGAAAACGACACTAACCCGTCAACTGTCAAGTTTTTGTAATATAGAGTCAATCTGTGATATTTATGTAAATACAGTGAGACTCTCGATAATTCGAATTACATCGGACCAGGGAAAAACTTAGAATTTATAAGATCTGTTAAACTTTCTATTGAGATTGTCCTTCAACAAATCCAAAGTAATGGATCTTACTGCACCAATAAATGTCTGAAGCATATAATCAATAAATTTAAATAGTTCTAAGCAGGAACTCAATCAAAACAAAGTTGTTTATTATTTGAGTTTTGAGTAGATGAAGTTCATATTGTGCATAAACAACAATGGGCATGAGAGGATTAAAGAAAAACAAATAAACTTGACTGCGAATTATAGAGGTAAAGATTCCATCATTAGAATTAGTTAGAAAGAAGCTATCTATAGTTCAGAAGGAACTAGAGATGATAGCAATTAGAGAGCTTTTCATATTGTTTTGCTTAACAATAAATTCGAAAATAATTTGCCTAGGTCTTCTTCGATTTACATAGGTTTTCCTTATGGGGCTGTGAAAATGCTTCTATTTATAGAGGCTTTCGAATTATAGAGGTTGAAGTTATCGAGTGTTCACTCTACATTTTAAATTACATCTCTTTCAATGTTTCAGTAACAGTTTTTCGAATGCCCTAACCACTAACAGCTACCAGGTCTTATTTAGAAAAGTGTAAGAAAAATATTGAAAATTAAACCACCCCCGGTTGGCACTTGGAATTGACGAGTTAAACAGCCGAAAATCGGTATACAGTGTGGCTATGAAATATTTAAACTTTCAAATGTCATTCCACAAATCATCACTGGGAATGTTTTGAAAAACTTTTCACTCATAAATTCCTTTTCATATTGAGTGAATAAAATCAGTCATTTTGATTCACCACTACAATGCTACCATTTAAGTGTCCTCTGGAATTTAAAATCTCCGAGACAAATGTAACTGGGCTGTGTGTAACTTTCTACAAATGAGCCGCTCAGTGCACAGATTGATTAACTTTTTGAAAACTCTTGGATTTAAGTGTCGAAGCACTTGTTGTAGTGAACATATTCTGTATTTAGAATATTTTACCTGAATACTAAAAATAAATTATTTAAAAGACAGATATTTGTATTTAGGACGAGAATGTAAATTTCATCGCTTTTGTCAAATTTTTGTTTGCGAGGAGAAATCATGAAAATTGTCTTTTACGATATTCATAAAGATTCGTTTCGATTTCTAGTCAAAAGACGTAACATTGAAACGGCAGCGGATTTATAGTAGAAGTTCAAACGGGAAAGATGCGTTTGACCTCATCTTTTCACAAAATACGATGAACCGGGTCCCTTACATGTCTGTTACATCTCACACACACTTTCGCAGAGAAATTCAATTGTCTGCAACTACAGCCGCACTCTGTACCCAGTAAAAAAAGTGCTCCCATTCAATTTATGTTCAACACCATGTTCGGCGGACACCACAAAAAGGACGAGAACACCACCACACCACTCATATGGCAAACGGTGCGGCGCGATGCCATCTGTTGATAATTGGTAAAAAATATCTTAGCACCAGCGTGGAGCGTGTGGCGGGGGCGTGGTATCCGAACGCCAGCGACAGTCCTCCCCCCACGAGGCGAATTCTTTTAATTTTTATTCTCCATCATTATTGCTCCCGTTTGTGGTTTTTTGATGGTCCCGCGAGGGGTCGGATAGAAGAAACCACAACATTTTTATTTTGAGTAAAAAGTGCAATAATTTAAAAAGCTTCTCCCCCGCTAGTCGGGCTAGGGATGGTGGGTTGGTGGGTTGGTGGGTTGAAAGTTAATAAATTAATTTCGCCGCGCCCGACACATTCCCCACAGTCCAGGATTGTCCCCAATTGGAAAACAATCGTGAACAGTTTTTATGCGCCAAATGAATTATAGCGATTGTTGTCGATTTTATTACCGTCGGTGGTTTTGTTAAACGTGGACGGCCACCCACCCCCAGCTCAGCTCGACGGGACCCCCGAAAAAGGGGAAAATTTACTGCAACAGGATATTGCTCTGCATTAGTTTGCTTTTTGAGGGAGACCACCGCCCCACGGCCCACTCCACTTTGGCTGGTTTGTTCCGGTGGGAGCTTCGGTTGCTGGTGTCGTGTCCGAATTTAATTGGCCATTGTACCCGAAAAACCCATCCTAATGCTAAGCATGCAAATTGCCTGCACACAAATTTGAAATTTTTACCATTCCGCATATTGAATTAGCCCTGCAAGGGGGAGGGACCACCACCTCGTCATTTGCATTGCATTGTAACTCAATTGATCCTGGATGAATGGCAATTTGGTGCTCGATAGGCCGTGGTGGGCCGGAGAAGTGCTTTTGTGCGGCAATAAGCAATAAGCAACGCGGCTGAGGACTCTTCGAAAGAAGATTTATCTGGCAGTTCGGTGGCAGCCCCTAAACATGTTTCGGGTTAATTTGAAATTGGGACCGTATTTCCAGGACAAAACACCAAATTAATGTTTTAATTTTTCACTTTTGTGCGAGGCTGTGTGGATCGTCGGAAAAGGAAACCGGAAAAAACGGCCTCGAGGAGGAGCGGCCAGGCTCGGTGTGCACCTTGGCTCATTTGCACACGAAAGGGACTGTTGAGGACCGCAGGCAGAGTAGTGGTGGCAGTGGCAGTGGCAGTGGTAGTCCTCTCCAATGAAGAGGCAATGTGCAAGCTACCCCCTTGTGCTAATTTTATGAGCCATGCGGGGACACCGCAGTTTGGAGCTGGCTGCAGCGCTCTTTCGGCGAAGGGTGAACATATAAGATAAACGAGTTTCGTTGTTTGCAGGACATAAACCGTTTTAGGTCGAAGTGTACCAGCGATGGGTAACGAGATTTTTGGGGGCGAGAGTGGGTGGCAACTAAGAGCCACTTGAGGGCCACTCGCGAGGGGGGGCGGCATTAAAGTACCAATATTTTACGAGCGGCACTTTGGATAGCGCTTTATACCTCTGCCTTGTGTTATGCACGTTAAGTGTACTCACTAGCTCGCTGGGGTGGATGCATTATGTGAGTGCCGGCAGGTGCCTTAAGCGGCGGTCACGTTGTTTATACTCTGCAGCTAGACCAGGACCATTGCAATGGAATTTCTAACGACAACGCCGGTGGCGGTGGCGATGGTGGCGGCGTCGGTGGCACTAAGAACATGTCGCTTGGACTATATTTATTTGTTTTTGTTGCGGCCGCAGTGATATGAGGCGACTATGGTGGCGACGGTTCTTTTGGGCCGAAACAATTGGCCACAATTTATGCATACAACGACTGGAATCATCCCCCAGTTGAGGTGTAGTGGTGTCTCAAATGCGTGCGCTAGGGGGTGGGATGGGAAAAGGTGCATCAAAAGTGGTTGCGCTTAGAAATTACTGAGCCTCTTCATCTATAGCGTGGTTTCTTTTAAAATAATAAGATTTTTTGACACTGAAAACTGGAAATTGTGACAGAAAGTCAGCCTTACACCTCCGCGGAATGAAATGAGTCGTTAAACCCTTTGAAAACGTTGGTAAATATTGGAAACATATTTCCAAAGTGGTTATTGGATGTCTATGCCGGCTTGTTGCTGAGATTTCACCCCTTTGGATTTAATTTTGTGGGAAATGGTGAATGACCGTCCTTATATCAACAATTCGAAAATGACTGAAGCACTTAAGGCCACAATCAACTAAGCAATCCGTAAGCTAGAGCCCAAAATAATCAACAAGGTCTTGAAAAATTTAAGTGAGGGAATGCGCTACTGCGAAGCCAATCGAGGCTGCCAGTTATGTTGCACAATTATGTCAAAGTTTGCTCTTATTAACAAACCCATAGTACATGCAAAACATTGAATTTTGATCGTTTTATTTCATTTTTAATTTTTTTTAAGCTTTTTGTTTGTTCAATTTATTTTCATTTGAAGAGTTTCTGTTGAATTTTATTCAATTTGATAGTCTGCCCTATTTTATGTGGTAAACAATACATTCTGATGATTTTCTTCTCGTCACCCATGAATTTATCTCATCTGCATAAACAGACATAGAATAAAACCACATGCAATCCAACAAATTACACGCAAAAAGACTTATTTTAAACATCTGCGCCACCACAAAATCTATTTAGTACTCCTTAGTACTCGCATCCATATTGCGCACACCACATCGATTGCAAGAATTTGACATTTTCCTCCACTCACTCGCACCGTTTGACATTAACTGTCAGTGAAAAAGTGTAAATAATCACAATGGAGTCACCAAGTGAATTATCCCTCAAAGAAATTCGTAAATATATGCTCGAAAATGGTTGTAAAGTCACAAATCATGCCTTGGTTAAGCATTTCAAAAGATTCCTCACAAATCCCGATACACAAAGTAAGTAGAACCCCACTCAATCTCCTGCAAATTCCCCTGACCACACTTGACCGATGCTGTGATTCATTCTCACTTGTTGCACTGATGTAATCACTTAATTTACTTCTTTTTGTTTATAGGCGAAGCTCGAAAGCAATTCAAGACGTATGTCAACATTTTGGCAACCATCAAAAACGAAGAGAACCAGAAATACTTGATTCTCCGCAAGAAATATCTGAACGAGTGTCCGAGTGAAGAAATGGCTCTCCGAACCGATGTGCCCAGCAGCCCGGGCGGGGTGTCTCTTGTGTCTGAAGGACTGGCCTCTCCGTTTAGACAACCACCGCCCTATAAGCCACCGCCAGAAGTCTCAACGCCTTCTCCTGTAAAATTGCCAGTGCTACAAAGTGAAAGTGCCGAAAACTATCGCGATTGTGTGAAAGAGTTCGCCGCGGCAGTTCGTTTGATTGATTCCGCGTCTTCTCGTCCGAAAGAAGAGGAATCGCCTCCCGTAAACGATGATCCGAACGTGGCTAAAATTGTTTCCGATGTCGGTGTGAAATCGTCGCCGGTGGTTTCGTCTAAAGGCTCGCGTAAGAACTCCGCAGACAGTGAGAATAAAGAGAATGTCGCGCGTTTCTCCTTCTCTTCGGGCACTCTGTCAATCGAGAGCAGTGAAAAGACCTCTTCCGACGCCGAGAATCCAATAAGCGTCAAGGAGGCGACCAAGAAATTCAATCGAATGGCGTCCGAGGAAGAGGCGAAGATCATCTCTCCGCCAGCAAAGAAGAAACCAGACAAGGTAAGTGCTTAGTCATGGGTCGCAATATTTCCAAGTGCGAGCAAACAAGCAAAACAATGTGCTGGGACTGTTTCAGAATCACCAGCACATGGACAGGTCGACGAATGTGGACGCAAAGCAGAATCGTGAATGCGCGGGGATTTTTGTTTAGGTTTATGTTGTGATCGGCTTGTTTTCACGGTAGACCAAGCATAAACGAATAAGTGATCAAGTTGTTTTGGCTATCTTTGGCGAAGACAAATTTCAGCGATGCCATTCGGTGGCGTATTGAAGAGGGATGCGGGATTTCTTTATATCGAATTTCTAATTGGATACAAAAAATCACTAGAAACTTAGTTTGTTTCAACTTATCGTGATCACAAGTCCAGGGTGGGTATCGGCCTCAGTCAACATTCTTCCAGTTGTTGGGCTCAGTGTTTCCAGTCAAGCACGTTCAGCTTAGGTCTACACTGGCCGCCAAAAGTAAACAAACATATCATTTGTAATTATCATATTTCTTAAAAAATTTAAAGAAAAATTTCATTTACACCAACAAACTACAGTCGAATCCGTTTAACTTGAATTTTCACGGGACATCAAAATTAGTTCGACTTAGAGGGAGTCGACTGTATTTAAAAAAAAACTAGGAAACTCCCCCATATGCGGACACCGACAGTACCGAGATATTTATTCGGTTATGGCAGGTGCTTTTAAGGAGAGGTCAGTGATCGACAAAATGTTTGACGTTAAAAAAGCAGTATTGAAAAGTTATTTATCAAACTATTACTTTATAAACTAAATACGATTACGATGTCCATTCGCCGATGACCATGAGTCTCACAAAAACAGTCAAGTTCGATTTACTACTTTTTTCCTTTGGAACGAAGCCCTAACAGGATTTTTTTCCTAAGTGCCAATTTATAATCTACAAAAGTTTAGGTTATCGAGAACGACTATGATTCCATTTGCATAATTTTTGAGAATTTCTTATTGGGACATACTGCTGAAAATCTCTCCATTTCAATTGCACGATCTTGTGCTCTCCATTTTTCGCGCGTTGAAGCTATTCTTTCCAGAAGATTGTCATCAGTTCAGCTGATTTGATTTAAATCGTTAATATCTCTTTTCTGTACATTGCCCCCGCGGCCCAATTAGTGGAACACGCGGTAAAGATGCTGATGATTTCTCGAAAATTTGTTTGAAAATATTTTTTGTCTTAGGAGTACAGCTTTGCTTCCGCCGTTTTTTTCCGAAATTTTGGGGCTTTATTGTAATAAACTGGTTATACATTTATGATTCGTTTTGCGTTTGATTTGATTGTGTTTGACACGAGTCTTGATCAACTAATGCCTCCAATTCTGCATCTTCGAAAACCTTCTCTCTTCCACCGCCATACCGGTCTTCGACGTCAAACCACCGTTCTTGAAGCGTTGAAACCAATTCTGCACGTTCGTTTATTAATAGCGGCCTCGCCATAGGTATTTGAGAGCATTCGATGAGCGTCAGCTGCAGATCTCTTCATGTTAAAGCAGAAAATTAAAACCTCCTGCAAATGACGAGAATTTGGCTCGTTAGCTGACATGTTTAATCGAGATTAACTTTATGAAGCAGATACAAATCGACTAATATTTCGATGACGTTATGTTTACAAATATCTAAGCTTATTGTAAGACATCTACGATTTATTTATTTCGACTACCACTTACCGCTATAACCATCTATTGCAAAACGGCGAAAGCAAAGTTGTACACCTAATATATTATTTTACATCATTCTACAAAATGGGGATCGGTCCCTTAAAAATCACACTCGAAAACTATTTGAACCAGAATGGTCAAACCAATTTTAAACTAAAGTTTACACCAAGACCTACATTCCAGATTTTTAGACACACGGGTGTAGAGGTGGCGGTGGGGGGACGCCTTTTTAAACCTAACTTCCAAGTGGAAAGTTCAAAATAAAAACTCTATTTTATCTTACAAGATCCAACGATATCCCACTCAGTGGGTTCCAGTAAAATTTTTTTCAAAAAATGTAATAATTAATTGATTTTAGTACGAATAAAAAATCGTACGATATTTTGAAATTTTATATTTTGGAATATTGCAATGATTTGCCCTATAACTCTATTTTTTTAGATTTTTTTTGGCATATTACTTGAGAAAATAAGGCATGGAACATGGTACCCAAGTCGTTTTTTGCAGTTTGTTGGGTAATAACTTTTTACCAATAAGACTAAAGTGCTTACTGTAGCACATCTTTTTGATCTAGCTGCCATTCTTTTTCCAACGATAAATTTGTTTTTATTTATTAGTACGAAGTTTTTCGCTAATATATAACCTTCTCAAAACGTTTTTTTGAAACTTTATTTGAACAAGTAAAACTCATCTGTAGAAATTTCAGCTCTTAACTCTAAGTGTCTAAGTCCAAGTTCACCAGCTACCTAAATTAAGACAGACAGAGAGACATATTTATAATCTAGGCCCCGCACCCTTTCTAATGATATCCATATTGAACATCAAAGTTAATAAATGATTTTTCAAACGTTAGTATCTTTAACCTTCGGCTAATTCCGAAAATAATAATAATAATAATTCCGATTTATTTTCGGTTGCTTAGATACCTACATTGTAAATTTCATCCTATAACTATAGATGATTCATAAGTTATTATCAAATATTTAAAGGCGACAGACAAACGGACACCGAAGTGATTCTATAAGGGTTTCGTTATTCCTTTGAAACGAAACCCTTAAAAAGAAATTAAAAATTCTAATTTCAAGAAAGACTGTATCAAAAATCAATCTATCGTGCATCGTCAGCTATCTTCCAAAATATTATGCACTATGCTTGGTATGCTTCCAATCTCTTAAATAAAAGAAACATGGTTCCCAAAGTGAAAAAAATCTCTAAAATATCCAACGAGTGATACAAATTCTGTGTTCTTATGGACAATTCTATAATTAAATTCAATTTAAACATTCAGATAGATGCTCAAGAGCGTGGTACTTTGATTGTTTTCATGATCTATGGTATCAATATCAAGTGAATGTAATTACAATTTTCATTCATTTTTTTTTCTTGTTTTTTTTTGTCTCAGCTAAAAAAACGTGTAAATGTCGCTTACGTAGTGTTCCCTGTTATTTTTAATTTGAATGCTTTATTAAAAAAACAATGACGAAACGAGCAATCGAATAAAGTATCAAACTTCATCGTTAACTTATTTTTGCTTAAAATTTCGCTTACGATAATTTGGCGGCTAGGGCACGATATTTAAAAAAATGTTATAAAAGTGAATTTTCACTAAGCAAAACGTTGTTTGTCTTTAAACCGTACGTTTGATTTGAGGAGAGTATAAAGTAAAAAAACGTGAAAACCGCAAACCGAAAGTCTAGAATTGAACCCATTATCCTTTACTCCGTGTCAAGCACCACACCATGCGTTGCGATCTCTCACTTAAAAAAATCAATATCCTATCGGTAAGCTACCGCAAATTTTGTGAAAATCTGTGAGCTCAAGTCCGTGAGGTCCTTTTATTAGGAACTATCTTGGAACAATCATTTGGCTGAAAATGAATATTGACATGGAGAGAAACGATATTGCTTTCCTTTCGTCAATGATAAATATGCATGAGAAATAAAGAGCTTAGCTATAAATCTTGCAAAAGTTATTAAATTGTACACAACACAATGGCCAACAAATGCCCTACGTAAGCCTGCGCGGTAAGTCACTTAGACTTAGACTTATTAAATTGTATGTTCATCGCACTTTTTGACCACAAAATGATATCAGATTACACATAAATCTTTTTAGGTTCTTCATAACTTGCATCTTATTTTGAAAACGGCTGACTCACCGCTTTACCGCCCTAGAAAATTTCTCTACATAGAATCGCCAACATTTTGGACTTCAATTCATTCACGAATGTTGTCTATAAAATTTGTTGTATGAACCGTCAACTTATTAATGCATCCATAGCCAAAAGTTGGTTTAGTAACTTAAGCAAACATTTTTTTTGCATAAGCAACTTTTACTTTCTAAAACTGAGACAAATGTCCACTCACCAACTCTACCCCCTCATGAGAATCTACACTGCTTAGATTTATGGGTTCAAGCACACTCTCATTATTCAACTTCCAACACGCTATCCTCCATGAGAGAATTCGCACCGGTCACACTTTCCATCCAGCTGCTTGTGTCTTAAAAAGACACTTGATCATGACACACATTCCATTCAAAAGAGATGCAAAAATTCACAAATAAATATATCGAAGACCATTGAAACATTCATCATCGCCAAATGACGCTTTGTCTTGTGTTGGTGGTTTCCAGCGGTACAAGCACTTAAGTGCATGACGATCGCAAACAACAGATCTTAACATCCAATAAAATCATGCAAATAGCTGTTTACCGTTGCTTCAACTTGGCTACGTGTTGAGCGCCAGTTTTGTATCTTCGTCAACATGCCCCCGGGTATCGTCATTCCTTCGAACTGTAAAACAGTCTCTCGGTTATGACGACCCACCGTCACTCGATCATTACTCATCTAGAATGAGCGTCACAAAAACCTGAGACTAACTACGCGATGTCGTAATTAAGAGTCCCTCAAATGCCAATTGCCAGACGGGTAGACCGCTCTGCAAGCCCAACGGCCGTGCTGAAATGCATCCTTCCCACAGAACTGCACCGGAATATGTAAATTTTTGTGAAAAATGATTTATAGCGTCGTTTAATTGAATTCTTGTCTAGCTTTTAGGTGCACTGAGTCGAAAAATCGCCAACCTCCGCTCAACATCTCGGATTTTGTTCAATTATCCCCACACGATGATGGCGGCGCGGCACCAGCACTGGCACCGGCATCGGCACCGGCGACGACTGCAACAACGTCAACGACAACGACGACGACGGCGTCGGCGGCAGCAACGACGACGGTGACGACGTCCCATGATAGTTCTTAGATGGAGAAATTAAGATAACAATTCCTGAGGAGCTATTTTAATTGCATCCATCCAATGCGGCGGATGCATGCCCGCACAAAACAACCTCGGACATGGCGAACTGAGCACGGGGGAAGCAGTCTCAGCAGAGGTCTGAAGTTAAGTAACGTGGTCAGGTGTAGACGCTACTCGCAATGTGTGTTTGTCGTCGCATCGGAGCAGCTCCGGCGAAATTCTTCGAGGTGATACTCTCTCCGCACTCGTCGACTTTGTTCGGTGTCACTGTTAAAGTCATGTAGCGGCAGGCGCGGAACTAAATAAGTCCATTAATTTTATTATGGATGATAAAACGTCCTTGTTATGGTGGTCCGATTCCAGTGTAAATAGTCAAAATAGTCGCCATCGTCAGTGTGAGCAATGTGAGCGGTGTGAGAGTGCCCAAGCACCAAGCACCTAATCATCGGGGGACGAATAAAGTAGACATCCACTTTGGTGTATCTGTGTAGTTTTTCTGTTTTACACGTTGTACGTGCACGCTCCATGGACCCGCTTGAGCGGTAACCCGAAATGAATCCGAAGCGAAGCACTTTTACTCTCCACCGCTGGCTGTCACGAGAGCGGAGTGAAGTGGGGCTGAGACTGGGGGTCTCAGTCGGCCATTTATACCTAAAAGACCACCAGAAGAACACTCGGCCGAGTGAGAGTGTCTGCGCGACGACTATTTGTGCCCTTGTTGAGTTTCGGCTAAAGATACATCAAACTCATGTTAGATCATAGTTGCAAACATGCTATTAAATGGGAGCGAACAAGGTTTGAACATTTATTTAGCACGGACGGACATGAGATTCTTGAGATGTTCTTTTCTTTTCCCAGTCCCTCCTCTTTCAGTTTTTCGCTTCTTCTTCTTTTTTTTTTTGTTTCTTCTATTTTACATAGACAGATGTGTAAGCACTTTCAGTCTCTGGGACGGGGTGTCTAGGTGAAATCCTTTTGGACATCCATTTGGGATGTGTGGAATACCCTCCGCAGCCAAACAAATTGAATGAGACAGAGGCGGAGCGGCGGCGGTATCCACTCGTCTATGACAACGAGATGTTGAATTGATGTTGAAATTGTTTGACACTTTGTTAAATTGCTGAGAAAACATGGAAGTCCCTGTGTTGTTGTTGTTCAGCACGTTGTAATCTCTTACCCCTGATTTCTAGTTTTTCACTCTTTGAAGTCAACTAATTCGGGATTATTACCCAGTATCCATGTCAACAAGATGGCAATGAATTTCCATATCATTTGGCAGCTCATAAAAAAAAACGGAGGTGTCATGTGTTGACGAAGAAAACCCTCTGGTGCGTTACGAAATCTGTTGCAGTAGCACCCTGAGCTGTCAATCATCGTCAGGATGCAAGTTGTGTGTCACCCAAAAATAGAATGCACGTACAATGGACATGGACACGAACACGGACAAGGGATGCAGTGGGGACACTTTTTGATGTGCAGGCATCACGTCAAAACAAGACGATCTGTCAGAGTTAAATTAGAAATTGTTTTGCCGACAAAAGAATTAAATATCGCTGAGGGTTTTCGGGAATTCTCACGTTTTTCATGTTCTCTGTCGACAGGATTATTATTGCGTCCGCGTGCCGCGTTTTGTTGTTTTTGGTTGCGTTGTGACTTCAAAAACGCGCCTTTCGAAATATTTGAACGTACCCATTCGGCATCATTAACAGATTTAATCAACATTTTTTTTACAGAGACATTGAAGACATAATTTCCATCAACGTGAACTGAAATAATGAAAAATCAGCACACATGGAAAAAGGTAGTCGTTCCCTCCCACGATCCTAGCCGATTTCAAATTGTTTTGCATATAACCTTCTTTTCGAGGAGCCTTCGTGCATTTGTGGGCCGGGTTCACATCATAGATTTGTAGTTGTTGCGTGCTACGTGGACATGAATTCCTTCAGTCACAGACGAAAGGAAGCTCTGGCAGTCTTCTTGTCTTTAGCATGACTTATGTTTCGGTGGCTTTTTTGAACTTCCGTATTTATACGCAGTTCTAACACGAAGGGTTTGCGTTGTGAATGAGCAGATGACATGTCTCATTAGCTTAAAAATAATGTTCAACGGCGTATGGAAAATTTCGCAAAAAAAAAAAAAATGAAGAAAATAATTAAACACTAAGAAACGTAAAGAAAAGAACAGAAAAATGCATTTTAATGCACTTATTTAAATAATAAACAAAACACAAACACTGGCCACTGCGGTAGAGTAAAATGCAAACGGTGTCCGTCGAGCTTCCGTCGTCGCCTCAATCGGCGGTAAGTTTTTACAACGACATCAGCACATTTACGAGTGCAGTTTGTAAGGGCGACCTAATGCATAAAAATGAGAAGAGCAAAAAACAAAAAAAGAACTCACCATTAAAGCCATAATGAGAACATAATAGTTTTGATAGCCTTCTTAATGGGCCTGACACATGATGGGGCCACCGCCGCCATTCGCATGGCCCGTGTAAGATCGAACGTTGCATACACATGGTGGTTTTCCTTTTTATTTCTTAGGTTCTTTTTTTCTTTTTTCTTTTGGCGTTTTGTTGGCGTAGGGCCCCCGTGTGTGTTTCGTTTTCTGTATACATGAGGCTCGTCCGCGATTACATCAATTAACTTAGTCAGTCAGGGGGAGCAGCCTATGCGACTAAATGTTGATAGTGCGCTATCAGGACGAACATGTTGCTAGTAGGAGATATGTACGTCTCTGCACGAAGACTGTCTGACTGTTCGTGTGGTCGTGTGAGTGTCCGTGCGGCAAGCACTTCGATTCCTGCACTGGCTCGTGTGGATCATGATATTAAAAAGGAACAAGAACTCATTTTGCATCATTTAAAGTTGTGTTCCTAACCGCCCTAATGACTTACACAGGTAATAACGTCCGTGTCGTCGGTGGGACGCTTTGAACATGTCCGCCCAGTTTTCTCCCACAGTCGCCGCCATTGCCATCGCCATCGCCATCGTCTTCGTCGTCGTCGTCGTGGTCTTTTATGTTATTAATTTATTTATTCTTTAGTTTATTTTTTTTTTGTCGTCTTCACGTGTTCTCCTCACACACAGGGTCATTTGTTTGGCGATCAGTAAAATAATAACTTTTTCGCTTTTCGCTGGAGTGTGTAAATTTAAAATTTCATTTGGAACAAATGTCGAACAAATTGCTTACATGATGGCTTCTGTGTTTTGTTATTGTGTGTGGCTGCTGATGGAACACGTGTATGTGTATGTTTCCGGATGTAGCTAGGAGAGTAATACCTGGTATAACATCACGTGTAATGGCCGATCATTGATCGATTTTTTTTTTGTTTAACGATAATTTCGGTTAGGGTTATTATGTCGTGCAAGTGAGCAGAGTGTTGAGAATGATTACGTGTTAGGTTTACTCATTTAATGTCAACATTTAATGTGAACAAACTTTGCAAATGGATTTTGTGTATCAATTAAGCGTGGTGTTTTATATATTAGGTTGTCAAATATCTCCCTTCCGCCTTTTTGTCTTTTGAATTTTCCGGCTATGTACAAAGCGCTACAGAGCTCGTATCCAAACTAATCATGCATAGCGTCGTTTTGTAGGTTATGTCAAGATCTTTCAAATGATGTATAGTATTGCCAGATAGATGCTTTTGATTTTAGTAATAGTTTTCTAACAGAATGTGTTTCAGGAGATGGAAAATTTCGAGGATAAGCTGATTTAGGGAAAGCGCGCGAGCTCTATTCCGATTTGAAAAATCGACTGAGACGCGCGTTGAAATTCTTTTTCGTAAAGTCGATAAAACGCGTCAACGTCAGACCGATCGAACGCGTCGTTGCGATTTGGGCTTAAAGCTAAGTTTGTCCATGTCATTTGGATGACCTTCCCTTTATCTCGTTGCGATTTGGGAACCGAAGGTTGCAATTGGCCTGTGTCTTGATTTTGCAATCATTGCTCAGCATCTGCCTATGTCTACTGTCACTTAAACGAACATCAAACAATCAGCCATTATCCATGAACGGCACTTGTATCAACGAAAGCCGAAGATTTTACATTAGTTGGCATGATCATACAATAGATTCGAGGTTGCCAAAAGTTCTGAAAATGTCTAGGTGTCCTCAAACTACAATAAATATTTCACTTTTCCTGATTTGGCTTTCATTTATAAAGCCTAAACTGGAGTACAGCGCTCATATCTGGTCTGGTGCATCTAAGACTTCTTTACACCTATGGGACAGAATTTAAAAGCGGGCGATTAAACTTATAGGAGACATTGCGAAGTCTTTGGACTTGCTTAAACATCATCGAATTTTTTTCATTTTGCGTTGTAAATTGTGCGACCTGGTGTTATCGCACAATTTTACCCTTAAGCCTGCCTTCGACGGATTAAAGTTTAGAGGCTGGTTTTTAGCCGCACCACACGAATATGAAATGCCTTTCTTACCTCGATATTTCCATCTCAGCTGAGTCTAATACAAGTTCGTCTTTAAAAATACAATGAACAATGAAAAAATAAAATAAAATGCAGGCTGAAGGTCTATGGCTCTATATATTAGTTTGTAATTTAAATTGCCTGTTAATAAATAACAAATAAATAAATAAAAATTATGTCTTCTCCGTATATTATGGCTTTTTCAATAAAAACAAACATTGCCATTAATTATGAAACGCATCGTTCAAATGAAGGCCTCAGCTGGTTTCGCAGTAGAGCATTCTGTCACACTGATTTTTCAAGACCTTGTTGATCGTTTCGGTCTGTAGCACTTGAATTGCTGAGATGGTATTGGCCTTAAGTGCTTGAATAGTTTACGGATTGTTGGCATCACATCAATCCTTCACGGTTTCCCCCAAAAAAGTCCAAAAGGGTCAAATCGCAGCTTCGAGGTGGCCAATTGACATCGCCCACGATTAAAGATTTTGGTGTACAAAAGATAGGTTGTGGAATAGCCCTCCGTTCTGCATGAATCAAAGGTTGCCCAAAACAATGTTATCAATTTCAGTAAAAAAAAGAGCCAATTAATATTGCTCTGTAACGTACACCGTTACCCGAATCCTTGTTCCCAGAATCATTTTCGACAAAAAATAGTCCTAAGATGCCACCACACAAAATTCCGCATCAAATTGTCACTCTCTATGGATGCACTTCACAATAATGTGCGAGTTTTCCGAGCCCTAGATGCGAGAATTTTGTTTGTTAAAGTGAAATGAAAAAGCTCGTCGTCAAAAAATATGATTTTTCGTCGAAATTCGTTGTCCAATTCAATCTGCTTTAAGACTCAAACTGCGAAACGGTAACAAAGCGGATGGGCATGTGCCATTGCAGAGTCAATTGAACCTTGTAAGTGAAAATTCCGAGATGTTGGTGCAGACTTTTTCTCAGGCTGGTGAGTAAAATGTTGAGCTGCTGAGATCGATGGCAAGTTGATGTTGATGCATTGAGTCTTACACTCTCGGCCACATTCTCGTCCGTGTGCAGCGTAAGTCAAGGGGGACGACTAGCATGCCAGTCTTACGAAGTTTTTTCACAATCTTGCGTACGGCAGGGTATGTCATTTTTCACTCAATTTGGATATAAGTTTTCAATATTTCGCGGAGGTATGATATTGCTTTTTTTTATTATTTTAATAGAAAGCACTAGATGGCCCACACTTTAGCGGCGTTGAAAGGATAATGCACTATGGACGGTTTAGCCAATAATCAGAATTAGCGTTATTTGCTCTCAAATCCTTGTTTTTTGGTCAGAATAGCCGCTAAGACGTGCCGATTTTGACTGCAAATCAATTATTCAAATCGCATCATCTCAATCCCAAGACAAACTATTGGATATGTCAGGCAACAAAACAAAACAAATCCCACACACTTACTCCCCGTAAGCCGTCCACCCATTTGCAGATCAAATTAAACTGTCAACAGATTACGTTGCTGCCACAGAGTTCCGTCACTTCAGCAAGAGATCTAGTTTAAGCCCCTGTAACGACGAATAGACATGTCAATACACTCGCTTCTCGTGAAATATGATGATAAATTGTTCTCAGAAGTATCGGATTGCGAAAACTGACTCTTGTGCAATGCCGGGCAGAGTCTGTAAACCGCGACCACCTAATTGATGGTTTAGCTCTCGTCATATCTCTGCCATTCACACCAAGAGCGCAAATCGGGCGGTATGACAGTAATTACTGCATCTTCTGCAGTTTAGTGTCGTCGTTTTATCCGTCAACGCGTGTGCCGGAGTCAAAATAGAAAAATAAAGCTCCGTTTTATGTTCGATTGATTTATACGCGCTCATCATTATTTCGAGTTTGAAGTTTGTTAACAAAGGTATGAACAACAAAACAAAAAATGCAAAAACAAAACGAATCGAAAAGATACTCAGCATACAAATACAAAAGGATAACAATGAACATGATTCGCTGTGTAGTTTGCGGTTGCTGTTATGGTTGCGGGGGTTGGCATTGTGTGCTTTGGTGTTCCTTCATTTCGTGTAGGAAAAAGTTATAAGTGCCTGGCCCGTGTGTGCTCCTCTACGACCTTAACGTATGGCTGAATACACTCAACTTCTACGAGTGCTCGCTTTCGCCAGCCAGTCAGGCAATCAGGCCGCCAGGGAGCCAGGGAGCCAGAGAGTGAAGCGAAACCAGGGAACCAGGGAACCACCCACCCTCAACTAGCTACTGTTATCGAGGGTAAGAAGGACTATAACACAATGGCTGTTTTGTTGGCAATATCCTCTTAATGAAAGCCGTAGTTGAAATGGGTGGATATAGTCGGAGAAGTGCCCTGCAGCGGTTACATTTATAACAAGTCGAAAAACCATTCAATTTATATCAAAAGGTACACAATGTTCCCCGTATAACCGCTACCGCTGCCACTGCCGCTGCCGCTCCATCGACCAGCCAACAACCAACTAAGTTATCCCGGCGTGGTTGCTGCGTTGTTGTTGTACTCGACTGTGGTGTGTGTGTGTGCTATTGAAAACTGCCCTCTCACGCGTCACTTTGTTATACGACGACGACGACGACGAGTACTGGTGCAGTCCTGGAAAGGGATACCTGCCATTTTGCTTTGCCTAAATGCCATTGTTCGGCGAGGGTCCTTTCGAGAGTGCCTCCTCTTACGCAACGGTGTTGTTGTACACATACACGAATTGTATGGCCCGTTCATTGAATAGATTGACCACCGCCGCCATTCGTTCTCCTCTGTATGTGTGTGTGAGCCTCAATTTGGGGGTAAAAATTTTACAGAAAATCCCCATGTCACCGTGTGGGTTCAAGTTGGGCTCTTTCGTTGTCGTCGACGTCGACGAACAAGCGCCGATCTGATCCCTGTTGTTGTACAGAGTCCAAGTAATGAGATACAAATTTTTGTAATTCTGCGGATATTCAAATTATAAAACATCGTCGTTCCCTTGTATATGTTACCTACACACATGCCCTGAGGTGAAGAAATCTAATTAAATCCCAAACTGATGCATGTTTTTCGCTCGCATTGATGTCTGAAGAGTGGAATCGGTCTCTTATTATATTATTCCCGGTGAACTCGATAAGAGTTCATATACTCGTATATAACTTTTCCAGTGAAACGAGATATTGTTGTGTCGAGGGCGGAGGGAGGAGGAATGGGAAACGTGATGTTGGCAATTGTGTTTTTGTTTCTTTGCTAATTCATCTAAAATCGTATCTGACCGCAGATATCGGCGGAAGTGTTGTGGTCGTACGTCGCGGCGCAGACGTGAATGACGTGTGAGCCGGAAATCGAAAGGCTATTTAGAAGGGGTCTGTTATGATTTTCTTGTTTTCTTTATGGGAGATATCGTTCAATAATATTAGAAAATTGCACAGTGTTCAATAAGTCTCCAAACACCGGAGCTGTTTTACTCGTTATTATTGGCCCGACTCTCAATTCAGCTGTTTTTTCTTCACCTGACAAACTTCCACTGACTTTTCCTTGACAAAAATAAGTATATCAAAGTTCTTTAAAAGTATTTGTTATCATTTTGGCAGCAATACAATAACGAAAACCTAGTATTTTTATATTCAACCCTTGAAGGGTCTGTGGCATGGCTACATTTTCCTTCCATAAGTTGATGGTTCCAGACATACTGCTTCCACTCCGGAAACCAAACAGTATTTCATCCGCGATCACTTGATTTCTGTACCGGAGGTTCGGTCTCCCTCTTCTTCTCGTATTAGGAGGCACGGATTCAAAGACCGTTTCAGCTGGAACGTTTGCAGCAATGTGCTTGATGTGGCTGATTCAAATCGGCGTATTTTTTGGGTACTTGACTATATCCACATCTTTGTACAGCTTATAAGGTTCGTGGTTACGTTCTCTTCTCAATTCTCCTTCTTCGCAGACAGGGCCACCATTTTCTTTCGAACAAGCAAAGGATTAGCTATCCTCTCCTGCGTATCGTCCAGCTTTCGGCACCATATAAAAGGATAGGAGTCTGTTTTTGGTTCTTCAAGTCAGGAGTTTTGACTGTAGCTACAGCTTTAACAGTTTGCAAACATTAGTTTTCAGTAAGTATTCCACCCTCTCTAAAGAAATAAAATTTGCGTAGCTAGATGAAAACACACGTGACAAAATTATAACGCGCACAACACAGTGGAGGCGCGAAAAGGCTAGGCTCTGGCTCTCAACGGGCTGTTACGCCGCCCAATAGAATAGATGAAAACAGTTTTTGGAGAGTTATTACCACAAAAATCTCTGTCTGGTGGATAGTAAAATTTGAATCAAATTATTGTATAAGTCGCAAAGTAGATAAATTTTGAACAAAGTATTGGAAAATCGGGGACAATCGGAGAAGAATATGAATGAGAGCTGCTGTCATCAGAACCTTAAACTGTGTTTCAGATTTAAATTCTTCACCTTTTATTTCCTTTTAATACTTATTTTGTCTTTAATGTTCCATAATAATAAAACCTTTTTTTTTTTTTAAATCGATTCACTATGTTTTCTGAAAGATTTTCTCTCTTTTAATAAATACCCGTTAGGCAAAAACCCGGTAAATAAACGGATATCTATCCCGAGAGGGTATTTACCGGGTATTTGCCCATAACTAGGTGTAGTCATTATCAAACTATGGTTTTGCGTCATTTGTTTTGCAGTAATTTGCTCTGTTTTCATTTTATTTTGACTGCCTTTAATAGAATTTTATATAAAGTTTAAGTGAATAAGAGTCTGTTTATTTGTTTTAGTCAGTTCTGTTTCTTAGTCAAATAAGTCATTGGGATATATGCAATAAGTTTTTCAATAGTATTACATCTCAACAAATTTTCAAAGAAAATCAGATTGCATTTGACTTAATTTGCCTTGGTGTAGTTATGAAGCACAGGTTTTTCAATTTTGCTTGATCGCGCTAAATATGTAAGCTTAAAACTTTGGTTTCATTTATTTTTCTTTATTTCTAAACCCAAATCAAAGCCTTTGGAACTGATTTAACAACGAAAACTGTATTTTGTTTAACTTAGCTATAGTTGTGAGACGGAATGTTTATCCGGAGAGTATATGAAACCAGAAACTTGGTATACTTTCAAACGTCAAAACGATAATTTTGTTGAAATTCTAAAAAAGCCAAATGATGAGCCAAAAAAAAAATAATGATTTTGTTAAAATTCTAAAAAAGCAATAATTTAAATACAGATACAATACCTTACAAAATTGAGCATACACCCACAAAAATTGAAGTGTTTATGTTTCGCTAGATAATAGCATTTTTAGTAAACTTTTTTGTTGTTTTTGCTTGTATTAGGTAAAATACCTATCTGCAAAGGAAGCTACATTTTTGTTTTTTTTCATAAGTTATTAAAAATTTATAAAAATAGGAAAAATTACTGAATTTTAAATTCGTAGCCTTCGTAAAATTACTTTTGAAAGAAACTTTTGATTTCTCAAACAAAATTTGTAAAATGTCCAAAAATGAAAGAGTACAAAGACATAATACACCAAAGCTTTCGTTTCAATTTGCGCCGTTTCGAAGTTCCATTCATTTCATTTCCAGTCATTTAAAAATTACCATGGTTTCGATAATGTTTGCTTTTTGACAAATTTAAAATATATGGAAATTAAAGAATTAAAATGCATAGAAATCTTGTCCTAGTTCTAATTAACGACTCAAATCGCGGCTTTGGTGTATCAGAAATAAACGATTAATACCCTTGAACTGAATAAATAAACAAAAATTGTTGTTAGAAGTTTTTTTGCTCTTTGATTCAAAATTGAAGGCATTGAATGCTTGGTATCATTTATTTGTATTTTTTTTTTCCCATGGTGATTCAAACCATCCCTTTGAAATTTTTTTCTCCCCAATTAGGTGCACAATGTTGAAGTCATGAACAAACAACAACCGGTATGTGTACTCAAAATGAAGGAGCGACTACTATGATCTTCTAATGTACCTGCCATTAAACTCCGAGTGGATGTTTTTCGTGAAAATAGCCTCTTTCAAAACGTATCTCACTGTTATAGAGGTAAAAACAAAGAGACATTGCTGAAGTGCACCGGACAGAAATGGCTCCCAACGGAGGGAACCACTCATCGCACATACCGAATGGCGGCGGCGTTGGTGCACTACAGCGAAATTGTTTCGCTTCGTTGGCGCTGACGGAGTGGAGTGATACAGTATTGCGGATATTTTCTGACGATCTCCATTGTGTACATTAGCCTTTCGGATACTTATAGAGGAGCCGACTACAGAAAGCTCAATCAAACCGTGTTCTGGCCCCAACAAGCCTTACCTTTCGTCCAGTGCACTTATATCGAACGACATTGTACGGGTAGAAATAACAACGTTATACTCTTCGGCATAATTTAGCCATGTCCCGGGTGTGGTGTTGGCGAAAAGCTGATACATCTCAGCATATTGCCAAGTACATCAGAATGCATCATCGTCAGGTGCACCACACTCGCAGTCAGTTCGCGCGGTGTGTCATAGTCGAAGGGGTGAGTCTCCCCATATCCATACGACAAAGGTGCATCAATCTCGTATGTTGTTCGTCGGGTCGCGACGGAGGGTCCAGTCGATGCTGTTCACTTTTTTTTCTCTCCCATTTTTCTTAACCAATTCCCCGACATGAAAAGGTGCATCTATGCACTCTCTGGCAATCAATCAATTTCGCTTGTCCACAGTGTTAGATATTCTGCTGAGTCAGACTAGGCGATTGGGTTAATTTCAATTTATTTTGGAGATCGTTTGTATTTTGTGGCGCCTAATTCCGTTATTATTACTTTTGATGAATTGGAAATTTTTTTTTGTCTAAAGCGTGTCTTAAAATTTCGAATTACTGGCACCAGAAATGATGTAGTACCTTTTATCGTTGACGGACACAAAAAGGTGCTCCTTCATGTGGCGACGCGTCGACCGTGAGTTGGTTTTTTTTTTTCAAATTTTAATTCATTCCCAATTTGAATCCTTTAGAGGTGCGCCGCAAAAAAAAAAGTATTTTGAATCATAAATCATCGGGGTTTTTTGTATATTTTTTTTGTGTCGATTAATTAAAACTGGCGCTGAGAATTTTGTGATGATGTCTACACAAAGAGGCCTCATCTCGCCACTGTCTTGTTTTTCATGGAGTTGAGAACGTAAAATTTTTGAAAATTTTTTTTTTTACCTTGAACAGCGGACATTTTAGCAGTTTAAAGCTGAAGTTTATAAAATAGTCACCCCTATCACAAGGCCTAACCTAAAGGTTTCGTACTACGAATCCCGAAAAATGATATCATGACTTTCCGTCGTAGAAAAAAAATTTCTGCGAAACTCGGAATCCGAAAAGTAGTAAACGAATCGAAAACTCGCTTGTTTTCTCCACGAACAGTTGTCATCTGACACAACGTTTGAGTTTAAGATTGGGAAGGGTTTTAATTCAGGTGCATCGAACATAAAGAATAATATCAAAGAATAAATGTAAGTTTTGATTGGTTTGATTTCACAGCGCTGTTAAAATGTATTAATGATTAAATTGTTAAAGGACAACCTTAATGTTCAATACCAACGACTTAGTCTTCTTTCCAAAGTAATTAAAACAACATTCAGCCATGTGGAGAAAGTAGATTGAGCCATTCCAATTTTGAAATCTTTGTCGACGCCGTTGTCCACCTTCTGAAATAAAACTTACAAGGCTGCTAGTTTAGTGGTTGATGTAATCGACGTAGAATACGCACAGGATCCTTGATTGTCCTCCAGCTCATGTAATACAACATTTAAAGGATGCCTTATTCAGCCGAAAGTTCTTTATGAATCTGTAAATCATGGTATTTTATACATATCACACAATTTGAAAACGAAAAAAAAAATATTTAACGCTTTGTCATCAAGTTTGAATGGATTAAATGACTTAATAGTCTCCTTTGCAGTCTTAAGTCCCGATTTCGTGCTACATACAGTCGACTCCCTCTAAGTCGAGTTTTCCTTTTTTCGGCATATTTTGGCATCCATCTATTTTGATTCTGTTCGGGGTTCGTGATACCAATATTTTCGAGTTCGTATCGTAGCTGAGTTTTCGGAATTTTTCTTCGTCGGCCCTTCTGATTGGGGTCAGTATCTTAAGTTTAAAACAAATGTAAACTAAATATGAAATCGTCTACCATCATTTGCTTGCAGTTATGATTTGAATCTATTTTCACTTTTCTACATTTTTTTAAAACAAAATTGGTTGACAATTTCGATTAGTTTACAATATTTCGTCGGTGCGTTGCAACACTTTGACACTTTAGTCTGCAAAAAGTCTACACGCGCAACTTAAGCTTTCTACTTTTTGAAGCGGTATGAACCCGTGAATTTCCATTTTGAAATATGTTTAATGTTTAAAAATTCAAGAATACAAATTTCGCCGGTCTTACCAACACCGAGTTCTATACGATTTATTGCAACTACGTATTTAGCTTACTTTATGATGACGTGACAGTCCGTGGAGGTCCAGAGCCAAGCTATTGTAAACCTTTCCAACTTATCTTTCAAACTTTAAAATGCCTGTGCATTGATGTTATATCAAAGCCTCGCTTTGCGTCGTGAATTAGGGCCAGAAAAACGTGGCGTAGATAGAAACGAAGAAAAGCGAACTAACGATTCCTATAGTAATTCCCATTTATTGTAATTTTATAAACGACGCAAACTGAAATAAAACCGATTCCGCTTCGAAGCCCCGAATTTTGTAACTACGCAAATCAAATTGACGCAAACTTAACTTTGGTGTATTATGCCAAATCAGAATCATAGAGCGGTCATGAAACAATCATCAAACACAGGCATGAGCACTTTCCCATCGTTGTTAGCACAATCACCTTTTTCCAACTTCTCATCTGCACCTCATTCGACAAAAGATCAGAGTCCCAACAAATCCCCACATGTCCAAATTCAGCCATTTGTCAAAATTTGATCGATTATTCAGATGAAATACCGAACAACATTCACCCAAGCAATGCGTCACCTTCGGCCCATTGGTAACTTATTAGTCGTGTCCAGTTCCGGTGTCAAGTGGCCAAATCAACTATAATCCCATAGACTTGGCCATCGGGTGATTTATCCACCCAAGTCATCCAACCAGCGGGGTCCCGTCCGATAGGCCTCTGTGGCGTAGTACTACCTGCCAAGCGTAATTATATTTATGCGCATATTGCCATTTGTAGAACACACTCGGAATATGGGTCATATATCTTAACCCCCTGCTGATGCTCGAATTTAATGCCGTAATTAAAGGGCTAATTATGTGTATCCGTTTTAATGTTGCATTATCATCCCCCTTAACGTAGTGGGAATCGAGATTTATATGCGACTCAGCCGCACAGTGCGTACATGCTCCTTGGGAGCCGGCAAATGTTCCCAGAGAGTGCCCTTGTAAAAATCCATAAACGAGTTAAACATGTGTGGTTATTATTTATGGGCATTTTTAGAGCTAATTATCAAACTTCTACCTATTACCGTGTTTGCACACGTGAAAACTTTTCGCTGTCGAGGATTCTCTCGCCGATGGGCGATGAGCGCGGATGCGGAGCAGTGCCCGGGTGACTGCTGCCATTGCGAAAAACCAAAAGCAATGCGAGTTTTAACAGTTTGCCTTAATGTTTTTTTTTTTTTTTTTTGGATTTCTCTGCATTCTTCGTCTTCTTTTATTTTTTGATAGGGTGGGGTTTACACAAAACCTGCGACTCGTGTTGTAGCTAATATGCCACGTGTGGAATATTTACGGTACTTGACTTTTTGAGCATCCTCCTTGGAGTTATTACCAAACTAATTAGGTGTCCTGAGCCATAATAGGTGAGCTCATTAATTCGCCATAACATTTGCCAGGTAAGTGTATGTCCCGAAGGGCAACTGCTTGAGGCAGTGGTGAGGGTAAGTTTCGTGTTTTAGTTTGAAGGCAAAAAATGGGGACATGGAATGTTTTCCTTTTGACAAGCAAAGAGTTTTATCCAGATTTACTTCTGCTCACTAATTTATCTAGTAACGATATGGACCGAGATTTATACGCTTCGGTAATAAATTCAGGATTCTAGTTCCGGTTGAAGTTGAAGTTTATCAAGTTTTTGATTCATAATTTTCGATTGTGATCATATTTCACAGTCAAAATTTGTGTCGTGTTTGAAAGACCAATTGGGCTGTATGGTTAATTGGAATAAATAAGGAATTCGTGTTTGTGGAACTAAATTTGTCTTCAAAGAAAGAAACGAATACGAGATTGGATGGCCTGTGAATGAAATACTTCAATTAGACTCTTTGCGTAGTACATCAATTATATAAGAAAGTTAAAACTAACAAGACGATTAAATAAATAAATTAATAGGTAAACCAAATTTTCTGGAAACAAGCAAAATTTAGAGTATCGATAGTTTTTAAATATTTATTTACAGGCGAGTCCCTCTAAGTCGAACTCCTTCTAAGCCGAATTTAGCTCTAACTCGCTATATTTTTTTTTTCGCTATATTTTGGCATTCCTCTTAACAATTTTTCATACAAAAACCGTTCTCTAAGTTGAACTGATTTTGAAGACCCGAGAAAATTTGACTTAACCCTCTAACTGTATTTATATTTCTTTATTGAGTCAAAAATTTACAAATGTCTTGGTAGAACCTTTCATGCAAAGATTATGTACTTTCATCTTATTACTAAAGTATTCTACAATTTGTAAGTAATAAATCACAGAAACAAAGAGTGGAGGAAAGCCACTAAAAATTTCATGTCAAAAAAATCAATTTTGGTTTTGTTTCTGGTAAAGTTTTCGTTTGTATATACAGTGCACTATGTCGGCTATGAAAAACGTTTTTTTTTTTTTTTTTTGAGAGGTACTGAGATATTAACCATTATTGGTGTTTCGACAAACGGCAAAACATAAAAAAATCTAAAAGATTTCAATTAAATGTCAACTAAAACCTGAAATAAATATCCAGTATAAAAATGAATTCCGCGCCCTTGCTGGAACTACTTGCACTTGGTGATTTACCTTTGGGCAAAGATGAAAATAACGAGAAAGAAACCGAAAATGAATTTGATGTATTAACACTTCGTTAAGAACCAAATGCTTTTCTATTTACCAAGGCAAGAACGAGCAGCAAGAAAAAAACAAAACGAAAAATTGGGCCTCGGTAAAAGAATAGACTTATCAAACAAAATATTTTCTACGACATTGCCTTTGCTTTTCCTCGGCAAAACTTTTAGAGCAACTAATCTTACGGTAAGGCTTTTAGAAAAACTTATGCTTATGAAACAATTAAAACAAAAACAAAAAAGAAACTGAAAAGGGGAGATTCAGAAGATGATATTAGCTTTTATAAATGAAAATGTACCAGAACTATGTTATTGCCTTCAAATTACCACGACAATAAGCTTTTAATTGTTCCTAGAAGAGATCAAGTGGCAGTTCAACAGGAAGTAAGTTGCCCCAATGTCGTCAAAGATTATAACATCTTTATGGAAGGAGTAGACCATGTTGATCAACTTTGATCCGCATATGATGGCGCCACAAGTCAAAGAAATCTTGGCATTGTGTTTTTTTGTAGATTGCTCAAAATTTCTTTTATAAACCCGTATTTCATTTACTATCGAAGAAATAAGAAAGTATGAAAGCATGATTCGTGAACTACCAGCACAAAAAAAAAACTTGCTTGTTGACAGACGTTGTGTAAAATGAAGATTTCAGAATGACAATTTTCTACGGTGCAACAAAAAACGAAGGTGAATCTGTTTCGAAGGAAGTACGGCTTGGAAATCTGGGTGTCCATTGGCAGTTTGACGCAAGGTGTGACTTTTGTAAACTCCATAAGAAATAATCGAAGTCATTTTCCAAATGCAGTCATTGCAGCGACAAAAAAAAATTCTTCACTTTGTGCTATGAAATATATTTTCACTATTCAATGAACAGTTGCGGTCAAAATAAGCAGTGCTGCTTTTTGAAGGATACCTTTATGCAACTTGAGTAATATCATGCTAATGATTCGAGTAATTGAAAAATCGTTTACTCCTTTCAGTTATTGTTCTAAAGTAGAAGAACATTCCCAAAGTCTCCAAGAAAAAAATATTCTCTCACACTATTTCTGCTATGAAATGCTATTATTTTGACTTGAATGATGTGGATTATTTTTCAATAATCTCTTCCTTTTAGTTTTACATTCAAATAAAAAGAAAATGAATAAACTTGTTCGTTGTTTTTTTTTTTGCTGCCCATAGCCCAACAGAACTTTTGAGTACGACTTTCAAAGCTAGTCCAGCAAAGTCTTTTGAAAATCTAAAAATTGATTATGCGTCTTAAAAAAAACCTAAAAACTAATAAAAAATTTGCTGTTCTTACGTTCTAACCTTTCATGCTACATTTTATCTTTGAGCTTTTTTCCGTAATTTCAATTTTTGGAGGATTTTTTTTAAACAGCTTGCTACATTGTGCAAATTGCTTGCGAAGTATTATACCCCTATTACGGTTCGCGAGTCGAACGTTCGACTCGTCTCGAACGATCAGGCGAATATTTCAGGTCGAGCGATTACCGTTCGCGAACTACTTTGTTCGCCTGAAATTCACTACTGCCTTAACTACAAATTCACACTACCCTAACCACAGTAAGAAATATGTGACAAACGTCAAGTGAAATTAGTTAAATTCGAAACAATTATTTGTTTACAATTAGAATTAAACCTTTAAGAATAATAAAAATCATATTTAAAATATATAACTAGTGTCCAAACGGTTTACATGTTTATATGGACTGTTTCAAAAAGATAAGTGGAATAATTAGAATACGCGGATAAATTGGAAACAGCTGCTTACGCCACTTTTTCCATCGTTCGATTGTGGGTGCAATAGTTTAAACAATACATATATCTATTAGTTTAAATATGTCTTTAATTGAGCATTTGAGTGAATATATTTATGTGATATATATTCGTGCAAAGGTAAAAAAAATTCCAATATTCCATTAGCTTTCTTCTTCGACGAGACATATGCAACAATGCTATTGAGTTGAGCAAACAGAAGAATGCCAATTGTTCCTAATTTCACTATTGTTATTGGTTGTAACTGTATTTTTTCGAGTTTCAACATAATAATAAGTAATAATTCAAGTTCATCAATACAAAAATGTGTTTTCTTTCGATATTTCCACTGTTCGTACGCTCAGTCACCAAATAATTTCATTCGCCTGGATTTGACACAAGAAATAGAAATTTAGTCGAACGTTCGCCAACGGTAATACGGTGGAATCGAAATTCGCCAAGCTTCTGACATTTGAGTCGAATGTCATCTGGGCGATTCGCGAACGATAATAATAAAAAAAACTTTTTCGTTCGACTCGCGAACCGTAATAGGGGTATTATACCCACTATATATGTAGCTGATCAGGGCTGAGTGAACACTCAACCAACGCTTAATCCTAAGGGTTAATAGGCTTGATAGCTTGGCCAACAAAGAGTTAAATGAAAAGATTCCTTTAAAAAAATGTTTATTCGTTAACTTATATCGACTTCACCGCTTTTTTTTTCTATTTTCAAGGTTTATAAAAAATAAATAAAATCTCAATAGCTCCTTATCGCTCCATAATTCATTCATTCATTTAATTTTTTTTTTCAGCAGGTTATCGAAGAGAAGATGACACCCGAAGTAACTCTGTCCCATCCCAAAGGAAAGGAATGGGTAGTTGCAGCAGCAAAGGCCAACTACCAGGAACTGGCGAAACTAGCATCGGAATATCCAGAATTAGTAAAACTCCAGGTACATCTTAACATTTAACTTCGCTTTACTTACAAGCAGATGCTTGTCTCATTGTCACCACATAACAAATGACCATTCGCCATCGCCCCTTGTAAGATGACACTAAGTCTGCGTGGAAGATACCTCGCCGGCGCCAGTCCTTACGCGTCCTCGTTAGCCATGTGTGCGAACACCGAGTGCATTGCAATAAGCGTTTCCTTAAAACTCAATCACTTCCACGAATTGTGTGTGACCACTTGGGAAGAGATCATTACTGAAACATAATGCCCTCCTCGACTACAAGTAGCTCGCTCATAAAAACATGCGCGTGCATATCTCATATCCCATTCTGTAGCTATTAAATCCCACTACTGTTTGACATCGTGTTTTTGGCAGCACATTCATTGACAACCGTCCGCGTCGGATCGATTTCAATCGGCTTCAAAAATATACTAATTGCATTCGGGGTGCAACTAAAACTAAATCCATCCACGAAGTTCACGCTCCACGCCCCAAGGCATCGTCAATCATTCGGCGAATAGTGAGTGTTTAACAATTTAATGCTCCCCCCGACATGGATCACACCCAACCCTTCATGTGTCACTGGAAATTATGAACCCAAATATTTTATCTCGAACATGCAGCGTGGCCATGTTTTGCTTCGCTACAAAGTGCTCTTAATTGCGGTTAATCGCGCGTCTCAAACTAAAATGCGTTCCTCATCGGAGTGCATCTTTTCACGGGCCAATTATGTGTCAGTCGACACCTAGGCATGCATGATCTCAGCTTGACTTGTCCCGACACTGATGCAATAAACTTTAAAACTAATGTGACACCCGGAAAGTTATGTTATTGTTACCACATGATAACTCAGGGAGGCCGGGCCGGTGTGCGGTGTTGGTTCTGTTTTTTATTAATTAATTAGAAGCGGGTTTTGGAAAATTGTCGTATAAATTGTTCTTATTGCCATGTGGATGATCTTTTTCTGGGAAATGTGAGATCTTGAAAATAGATCTGAGATGTCGCTTCCGCAGAAGCTCTTTCGAGGCTAATTAAGGTGCTAATTCTTGGGAATTATTATCGTCCTCTCTGGGCAAGTAGCGGTGTGGCGTGTTGTGCGATATGGGAAATAATAATAAAGACCACTGGTTGTCACGTAATAAAATAATTGGTCGGCCTTACGAATCTATTTTGTGATGTAGGCTTGTGGACGCGCAATTAATTTTCAAGCGTTGTGCTTTTATTTCGAAGAAGGTGATCTTGATGGGGAGTGAAGTTATTTGTCTAAGAATCCGTGTGGTTTGTTGAATAAACAAATATTGGAGTGTTGTAGAGTATAATCTTTGATCTTTTGGGACAAATTAGATCAACGACTGACGGTGGACATAACAGTCTTATGTTTTGTATGCCTGATATTGGGACTTTGGACCTAGTTGAATTCTATACTGTCTAGATGCTGAACAATTTCAAAGAGGAAATTCTGAGCGTTTTTTGTAGAGACAATTAAACTCACTTCCAGGATAGAATTTGTTTGCTTTTTCAAAAGAAAGCTTTGTTGAAATTCTCCGTCATGTTAAATGCAAATGCAGTTGACATCACAACCCTTCTGACCTGCACTATTTTAGGGATGTGTCTTAAGAAGAAGAACTCTTTGTGGTCCATTATACTATCAATAAAGTGCACTTTCATTTGCATACAATCCCAAACTAGAACACAACCTGTCCCATAACTCAATGTAAGCTCAAGATGTCCCTGTTTATTTTAGTAAGCCTTAAGTAAAAAATGTTTAGTCATTATTTTGATTTTTATAAAAAAGAAATCGGCTTTTAAATAGGGCCTAGTGCGCATTAATGTGCCAACTTCTAACAAAAAATTTAAAATTTATTAATTTCGATTTCGAATCTCTAATAATGTTCGTGGCTCTAAAGAACTTGCTTAAAAGTGAAAGCATTTTCCGAACTCAGATTTTTTAGAAAAGGATTTGCTGGGATGGAGATTAATGTGGACAAATCTAAGGTTATGGTTATTTGCAGAAAGCCTGTTCAAAGTAGTCTGCACGTTAAAAAAGTCTTACTGAAACAGATGGATCACGTATCTCGAGGTCTTTTTCACGAGTGATGGGAGGAGCAATACTGAGATTTACTGAGTTTTTGAGTAACTCGGCGGAATAGGATGAGAAACGCGATGGTGCGCGGAGAGCTCAATGTGGAGCAACTGCTCCTTCCGACGGAAAGGGCTATACTTCGAGGGTTTGGTCACGTGGCACGAATGTCCCCATCACGATTTACGAGGCTCGCATTGAATGTGATGCCGTCAGGAAGGCAACCACCCGTTAAACACAGGATGAGATGACTTAACCAAGTCCAAAACTCGCCTTGTTACGCTTGGGCATACCTCCTGATGACTTAAAGTCAGCGGCAGAGGATCAGGTTATCTGAAGATCTCTTCTGCGTGTTTTTTTTGAGCATGAAACATGACAGGTTTCAAATTGAGCCTAAGTTTTTATTCAGGACATATGGAGGATATTAAAATAGTTTTAAAATTTTATTTGGAATGTGTACATATGTTTGACCAATCTAGTACTTCAAGTTCTAGAGGGAAGAAGAACACATATTTCTTCTGAAGTTAATCTGAAATCTTGGAACATGGCGCACATACTTGATATGTATAAAATCATAAAGCTCACAGCTCATCATGCTCACAAAATATAAAAAATATCTTTCCCCACAAGAAAAAACTGGAGTAACCATTAGTTTATTGCCAGTACTTGATTATAAAAGAATAAGAAAAAAAACTTTTTATTTAAAAAACAGCATTGAACATGGCAACACTTTGCATGCTAAAGCCTGTTATAAAAAAATGGTGTACAATTTTACGAATTTGAAAATTAAATATAATATTACAGCTCTTTTGTGACTAGATGTCGTAAGAACTCCCTAATCTTCAAAACATTTTTTTTGGTTTTACTACATAGAAATACTTTTGCATTCTCTGCCGTGAAAACTAAAAATATTCCTTCACCTTGAACGGATTCTCAAAATTGAAAGACCATTTGTTCAGGTCCACTTAAGTGATACAGTAAAATCAGCAAAAACATTAGTTTATGGCCGATGCTAAACATTCAAAGTACAAAGTGTTAACATGTTATTTTTGAAAAAAAAAACCTACTTAGTCAAAATGGAAGCGCTAAACAACACAAGATCAATTTGTTTTAATGACCATTTCATAAATAAATCAGTTTTTGTCATCCAATACAAAGAAACAAAAATATTCATATACTTTTTTTGAAATTCAGACACAAATCCGCGACACATTTCATGAATTTGTGTTATTTTCTTTGTTTGCATTCTTTTTTCAAAAACGATTCAAAAAGAATGTCTGGCAACAATTACTGTTCTCCATGTTCACATTACTTGAGATTTGTTTGCCAATATGGACGATGTCAGACGATTTAAAAGTCAAAAATATAAATCCAGTAGGCGGTTCCACTCACAGAGCGAACTAAAAGATTTATTGAACACGCTGTGATCTGAAAACGAAAATACGACAACGAAAAACAGACAAAAAATTAGGTTGTGGCATGTTGTGTGACAGTTCCACTGTCGTCAATATCGTACGCAAAATAGCTCGTAAGAAATATGTAACCATAAATTAAAGTGAAGTGACTTAAAGATGTGTAGTTACATTCCATGGGACGTGTGTCTGGCTGAGTGTGCGTGCGGTTAGTGCGACGAGAGGAGATCACATTTTGAAAATGGACAAGATCACGCCCATCGAAATTGAGATGTGAGTTTTCGGAGATTTTGAAGATCGCTTAAGATTTCGTTACAAGGAGTAATGTGGCCGTTCAATATGGATTATGTTTGTTTGGTGTAATTTGAGATTGAGCATTTCTTTATGCTTATGATTGAGTCACATGCCCTTACACAGGGCTGGTTAGTAATGTGTGTTCTGCAAGATCAGCTGGATGGGCGTAGTGCATTCGATTAGATATTATTTTCAATGTCAATTAAAATGACTGTGATAGGTGGGAACTGTGTACAGGAGTTTTTGTTAAATTTCTTTTTCAATAAAGCCTTCAGTGTTAGAACATTGCACTTGTTTATCATGTTTTCTTTATTTAATGCATTTTGAGTGTATTTAAGGCAAACTTCTGCCTGAAACAAATGAATTAAATACTTAAGAAAGAGTACAGATTGTATAAATGCATATTTAGAATTTTATGAGGCTTTTAACACATGCGTCAGATTATAACGCGCAGTGAAGGCGAGGAAAAATCTAGGCTCTGGCCCTGTATGGGTTTTTATTTATCTGTTTATTTAAGGGTCTTCAATTTCCAAGCATTCTACGAAGCTGAAGTGAAAATCAAAATGTATTAAAAATGAAAACGGTCTAATCTGTGCTCGTTCAAAGTACGCATGGTAAACATGTACATACAGAGGACTCTCTTGACTTGAACATTCTAATTACTTGTACATCATACTTTTCCCTGTAGGTGTTTTATAACTTGAACAAAGAGTTTTTAATATTTCGTAGCTTGAATTTTCTTATTATGTGTTCTATAACTTTAACTAACTCTAACTCTTTAGCTGGAACAATTTCTTTGTGACAACCAAATCGTTTTAAATTTAAATATTTATTTTTAAGGTTTTCATAAAAGGATTCTATTTATGTTAATTCGCGTGCGGAGTTATTATTTTTCGTACGTTGTACAATTTATGAAATTAAACTCGTTGGTTCCATGCGCGTCGGTAATAACAATTTTCAATTTATTCTAAGTAAAGTAAAGGCAAACTATGTAAACAATTTATCTTGTAACTTGTCTTGTCTTGTAACTTTCACATTAATGCCCCCATTTACTGTGGCTTAAGGCCTTAATGACATTTCTTTTACATTAGTTACATTTTATATATTTACATTATTATTTTGTACTATAATTTAACATTTTATACATTTTATACATTTTTTATATTTATGTTTACAAAAGGCGTTTGAACACCAAACAGATTCGCATAGAATTAATACTGCAATTGTATTGGGAATGCATTTTGGGTGATTTTTACTGTTTTCTTTTGGTTCTGTAACTTGAACAACCCATTGACTTGAACGGCCGTGGTTTGGTGCGTAATCAAGTTGAAGAGAGTCGACAATAAAACTAACACTCTCAATTTGTACTAGAGACAAAGACATTAGCAGGAAGTTCTATAATATTTTTTTATTTGCTTCAATTGGAAAACGATCCATCATCAATCTTCTAGCCAAATATGACAAACATACATTGACATGTGCCAAGAGATCAGTCCGAACTGGGACCTCTTTCCGTCCACCTTCAAGCTTAATAAACACGTTTCCTGAGGCCCACCGTCAGCCCCTGACTTTGTTTTACGACAACAAGAACCAAGAAATTAATACAATAAAATGCAATAAAAAATTCATTTGTGCTGGGGGGATATACCATGCACAAAAACAAAAACGAAAAAGACCAAAGAGACAAAAAAAAAAAAAGACACATTTTACGATTCCATGTTCCAGCTGTAAATGGCCAATCTATCATACAAGGGAGACCCCATATAGCACTGTGGCGAACTGTTCCCTCTAAAAGCAGACGCAGAGTTACGCAAAGATATTAGTCTATGGTTGCGCGGCACAGCCAACGTCTCCTCTACACACAACAACAAGAGCCAAAATGAGATTAAAAATTGTGTATATTTGAAACGTGCAGTTGTTGGGAATCCTTCAAAGTCCATCAAACTGACAGCCCAGAATTGCTGCAATAAATGTGATTTGTCAGCGACACTTAGCATTTTCTTGATACCATCCACAAAGATTTAAATCGTGTTCCTTGTCCTGGGAGATGTAAGTAGGTAGGCAGGCGGGTAGATAGATAGATAGGTGGGTCATGGATACGATGATGATGACTGCGCTGGTGTATGTATGTGCTCCCCTATTTGTTGTTTGTGTTTTCATTTAAATTTTCCGCTCGGTTATGTGGGCTGTGCCATATCACACACAACACGGTGAATGTCTTTTGAATCGTTTTTTCTTTTGAATTGCATCCGACGTTGTTAAGTGCAGTCGCAACATTTTTCTTTCGTTGATGTTGGTGCCTGCTATTCTGTCCTTTTTCTTCGACTTAACTGGATTTAAATCGTTGTATGAGTGGAAATCTGATTGCGAATAAATCCCGCCTTCACATTGGATTTGTAGGGCGTTGCCGCAGCGGCACAGATGAATACGTCGCCGGATTGATGTGCATTTTTGGTTTTTTTTTTTTGTTCAGTGGTTTGGTTGATGCTAATGCTCCAAATTTCTTTGGCTTTTTGGCATCACTGTTGCAAACATTGCTTCCCGATCAACAGCGAGGGTTGTCCAATGATCCAATCCGAACTTTAAAAAGAGATCTATTGAAAGCCGTAAAATTATGATAGGAATTCGCAGCATCAAAAAATCCCATTAAATCGTGTTCAGATCATTAAAAACGACCAACAAATATCAATATCAATAAGCAAGCGTTGGATTTTTCGAATCAAACAATCAACAGTGTGAAGGTGTTTTCTCTCAGTCCGACTGTTGTAAATTTGAAACAAACTCAGCATCCTTTTTGTGCACGTAAAGGATGGGCCAGAAACAAGTATCTTTTGAAAAATGCAGTAAAATAAACAAAGCAAATTGTTTTCTAAGTATTGTGGCGTTATTGGTAAGAGAAAACATTTCCATTAATTATAAAACACAACATCGTTTAAGTGGCTGCCTCGACTGGCTTCGCAGCAGCGCATTCTGTCAGTCCAATTTTCTAAAGCCTTGTTGTTAGTTTGGGGCTGTAGCTTACGGATTGCTTGGCTGAAGTTGATCTTAAGTGTTTGAAAAGTTTGCGGATTGTTAGTGTATTCCAAAAATAGTCCAAAAGTGGTCAACTCGCACCTCCGAGGCGGCCAGGATGGCTTTTGAAAAAAAGGACCGTTTGTGGTACACAGCACTCATTTTGAAAATAAGTTTTTAGTATTTCTGAACGTCTTTCAACTGACTGATTTCTTGTCGCAAAGGCATTCTTGTCGCAAAAGGCATGACTTTCTGTCATGACTTTGGGCGGGAAACAGTCATCAGTGACAAAATAACCTATGATTTAAAAAGACACTACTAGATGGTCCATCCTTTATTATTTTGCCGATAGGTGTTTATGATTCTATGGTTCGGAGATAAATCTTTTCTCTGGTACTCTATCAAGATCATTTTACGATCAAAATCTTACCGTCTTACCGTCGACGGCTTTTATGACGCATCCTGTCAGTAGGTGGATGGTGAATTCTCGTTCTACGACCCATTTTTCAAAGTCACAGGTCTGCGTACTTACTACCTACGCTAAGAACATGTTCTCACATTATTACGCGTATGCAAAAGTCATGTAATGACCTCCAGTCAGCTGCTCGGTGTGCGAAGCAAACATATCGTTGACGCGAATGAAGAAGCACCATTCAAGACACAGAGCGGGCGGTCGTGAACTGCCAACGTGCAATTAATAATATTTCACAAGAATGAAATTCCATGGAAATATGAGTTAATAATTACCCTACATCGGATTTGATTTATAGGCGTTTCCGTCTCGTTGCATCCACAGACGCAGAGGATACATCCACACGCGCGGTTCAATGTGCGCTGCGGGGCGACAGTGCGCCACTTTATTAGCGTCATCCCCCCTAAACAAAAAAAAAGTAACGGAGATGTCCTTTCGTCGCGCACTTGTATGTGTGTGCGCGCTTCCCCAGTGTCTTTTTACTTACCCAGAATTGAAGTCGTCTTATTTTAATTAACAGCCTCGTTATAAATTATTTATTAATCCGAAACCACATGCGCACTCGCAGTTCATTCGCCGCAAACCAGGGAACCCCTGCAGCCATCTCCAGTACCTCGGGTTTCCTTTCTGTCTTCTTTTATTTTTTTGGATTTTATATTTCCGGGAATGACAGATTTGTTGCCCAATTAGTAGGATTCATTCAAATATACTTCTGAATTCTATTCTGCGAGAGATGCCATTAAAAAAGTAAAAAAGCAACGACTGCCCATATAAATCACTTCTCCGGCAATAGACTGGCAGGCAGGACACACAGAAATGAATGAGCGAAAAGGCGCGCAAGTTGCCAACGGCCAGCAGTTTCATTGAAGCGAGGAAACAAATCGTAAAATTCAAATCAAGACCTCGCGGTTGCAGTGACAGTGTGGCTGAGTGTAAGGCTTTTGTGTGTCTTTGTGTCTTGAATGGGTTGATGGTGTAGCCTCCCCTGTCCTTGTCCTCCACGTCGTCGTAGCGTCGCAGTCTCATCGGATCGAGTGAGCCTGCCAGTGTGGGATTTATGGGATTTTTCAAGAATGTGACATTGGATTTGATGAAGGTAACTAACTAGCGTTGCAGTCACTACGAAAAAAAAAGAAATACAACGTCACCAACAGGGCAGGCCAGAGCACCAGCAGCAGCAACAGCAGAAGCGGCGGCTGGTACAGCGAGAAACAGCATCACTTTCCAAACGGCGATGGCGATGAAGAGACTACGGAAACCGGAGTCGGAAAAGAAACACCACCGAATATTGATTAATTTATAGTTTTAAAAATTCTTCTAATTGGATTCCTGTTTTTATTTTTGTTTCGTTTTCTTTTTTTGGTCGTTTTTTGGGGGGCACACCAATAGGCGGGAAGAGGTATTCCTGTTAATTAATAAAAAATTGCCCGAAAGCGTCGCCTTTTCGGCCTCTCTCTTTTTCGACCGGTTAATTATTTCGGGCCCATAAAAGTGTTTGATTGTGGGTTGGGTTTTTTTTTTATCGAAATCTGTTCAAAATGCAAAGTTAGCAGTTTTTTATTTTTGTAAAACAGATTTTGGCTAGAAAAAGTTTTATTCCGAACAAGGTGGGCGGAAAATCTTTAGAAAATCTTTTTTTGTTTGTTTTGTTAGAATTGTTTTTGTTTTTTTCATATATTTAATTTTTTTATGCAGTGAACACTGGAAAATGTTAACGTGTTAAATGTAAATTAACTTAAACCGAGTGTGTTGATGTTTTTCACGATATTGTTCACGTTCTTAATATTGTTCATATATTGGAATGTATCATTTTAGGATTTGAATTATATTTCGGTCGTATAGTTTTCATAACTTTGCCACGCTTACTCCTTTTCAGCTTTTTCATTTAATGTTAAAGCCAGCATTTTCTTTGAACAGATTTTTAAACAGAAAATAAGACTTCGATTAACCAAAGTCGTCGGCTTGTTGGCATAAACCAATGACTTAACGTAGCCCCAAAGAAAATAGTCTAGAGGCGTTAAATCACATGAACGAGGCGGCTAATCGACTGCCTTATTTCTTGAGAAAACATGCTCATCAAACTTACTCTTCAATAAATCGATTGTAAGGTGTGCTGTGTGGCATGTGGCACCATCCTGTTGGAACCATATGTCGTCCAAATCCACATCTTCCAATTCGGGCCGAAAATAATCAGTAGTCAAGGCGCGATAACATTGGCCATTCACAGTAACGTGACGATCGTTATCGTCGACGAAAAAATATGGCCCAATAATGCCGCCGGCATGTAAGCCGCACCAAACAGTTATTTTTGTGTGGTGATTCATGAAGCACATGTGGATTTTCACTCGACTAATAACGCACATTTTGCTTATTGACGAACCCATTGAGCCAAAAATGAGCTTCGTCACTGCTCACACGCTTTTAAATTGCAGTCACCAACTCAAAATTTCGATAGAAAATTTTTCGAGAGAAATTTTTTTATAATTTTCAGACGTTTCTCGCTCGTGTACTTTACCGTGATGAAAATGTTGAGTTTACTGAATAAATTGACAATGCCAGTTCGATGATTAGTAAAAGAGTGCGCTCACAAATTAAATTCAAAGTTGTTAAGTCCCCATTGGAAAACCCTTTACATGCATACTAAGTGCGCATTTTCAATATTACGGTTCCCCATAAATGCATAATTCAGTGCATTTGTGTGTGGAAATTTTGAAACAAATGTCTTCACTTTTTGAAGCTTTTAGATTTGATCACGTTTTAGAGCAGTCAGTGTTAAAAATGCAGAACAATCACGTTTCTGGGTAGTTCATATTTTTGGGGCTCGCATTGTTTTGAGTTCACTATGCTTGAAAGATCATTTGTTTATTTTGGAACTTCTGAATCTAATTTTTGTTCATTTCTGTGTGATTTGCCACAAACCACCACAAAAAAATGCACGGCCCACCTCCAGCGAACAACTAACAACCTCCTGAAGCACTTTTGTCATGAAAAGCTTTCGCAATTTGCCGTTCGGCATTAATCAGTCCCCTTTTAAATGTGTAAAATTATGTCGCGCAGAGCACAGTGGAGGTGCAAAGACTCTGACCCCCTATGATTTACAAAGTAGAACAAATATAATTAAAAATAACATAGGAAAAAAAGTAAAGCAAAAAAAGGAGAATCAGTCATTGTGTTCGTATTAAATTTTAACCTACCTTACACACTGTCATCATTAAAAGCCTTCAGTACAACTTGAAAAACAATCTCGAACCAGGTGAACAAATTTTAAAAAATCGCAAATGACTGTCACAAGATAAACACTCAGTCACAATCAAAGATTGAAACTAAAGCGTTTAAAGAATTTTATTCCCCAATTGTTAAATTAAATTTAATTGCATTTTAAGGTCCATTTTGACATCCTTATCTCTAGGCAACAAAAAATGTCTACAATAATAATGTCGTAAGCATTTGTACTACAAAGTCCGCCGATTGAAAAATTCTAAACACCTTTCCAATGTTGCGATTAGGTAAACTTCAACCCAAATCATGTATCGAAATCCGGCCTAGTCTTTTCCTTTTTTCTAAATCCCTGCAAAGTACCACTTTCGACTGTCCTCTTTCACGAGAATAGTTACATCTGTACATCTCAACATTCCCCACCCAATCATTGAAACTTTCCAAAACAAAGCAACCCTCAACCCCGATGCATAAAAATGCAGTTGAAACGAATAAAAACAAAAAGAAAAATTCAATATTCAATCGTGTACCGCTTTGCAGTTGGGTAACTCCTGCAACTTAATTCTCAAAGTGACTAAAAAACAAAGCAGGAAAAAAATTGAATTTACTAAAATATTGTGTATCCGAGTTTTTGTGTTATGTGTTGTTAAATCAACAATGTTTTTGCCCGGAGACTTTTCTCATTTTTTTTATTTTTTTAATATTCGAGTTAGCAGGCAATAAAAGGCATGTTTAATCCCCGGCGACATATTCATCTTGAATGGGCCGTATATGGCCGCATTTATAACCATCATGGAGGTGTTGTGTGTGTAAGCCTTGGTAAAACGTAAAGCAAGGGTGACAAAAACTTTTATATTCACCGACTGTATGTGTGTGGCTCACATAAAAAGTCATCAGCATGTTGTACTCGTTGATTAGTCGACCGTACACATCCCTGGTCGAGCATTAAGTTTAGAAACAGAATCGTTGGGTGAAAGAGTGCGGCTGCTGGGGGGAGAGACTTCACCTGTGAGACAACAACAACGCCAGTGTAGTGCTGCTGTTAGAAGTTGCATCTGGCCAACACCACTCACAACTAGCGGTAGGTATCCCTTTGGCCATAATTTCTGATTTTATGCTTTGAGTGGTGGTTGTTTTTGTTTTTCTTGTTTCAGTTTGAGTTTGAAAACGAGAAAAAAGCAAAAGTATACATGTATCTATGTAGGTGTGCGGAATTTGAATACAAAACTCTCCCTCACTCTCTGGACGGTGGTCAGTGTGAAAAAAAGAGGCTACCTTGGTGTTATTACACAGGACTCCGGTGTGGGAGGAACACAGTTCCCATCTTCGTACATCCTTTGATTAGAATAATAAATGTACGAGGCAAAAAGTTGAACCCCATGAGACTTTGCAGACCGACCCGAATGGCGGATTGCCTGGCAGTTCAATAAAACTCTTACATTCGGTCACAGACCTCCACACAAAATGTCTACACCTTCGCAACCAGCCCCCACTTCGATTGTGTGTAGTGTTTTCATTAATTAAAATAAATTTCAAAATTCTATGCTCTGCGGTTTAAGAATGGTCAGATGTTCATTTGTTCGTAAGGATCTGGGGTGAATAGAGTCAGAGACCGAAAAGGGGGGACTAAGTAGAGTGTCCTGGCCGAGCATCTGTTGGATGGACGCAATGTAATCTTTGGTTAAAGGACCGGCCGTGGTTTTCTGGCATATTAATGTTCATCATAATCTTTTGGGTTTTATTAGAAAACCGAAAATTCATTACGATACTTAGATGGAATTTGTGGTGTTTACATTTGGTCCTTATTTAATCTTTGCGGTGAGGTTTTGAGTTATCATTTGTCAGCAATTCTAGACGAATTACCTTGAATTGTTAAAGGTCCATACACATGAAATTAAAATTGCTACTTAAGTAAAAAACCTTTGCATTTTGATAAACGTTGATATTCGCAAATTGATTTCCACACAATTCCAAGAAGCTATTGCAACACTTTGGCTCTTGCTTTGTATTGTGTCCAAAACCTCAGCCTATCTCATCACAACGCCAACATCAAGACGATCCGCTTAGTAGCAAAGCTAATACCCCGTTTGCCGTGTATGTTTATACTACAAACTTGTACCTGTCACTTCGGCAATTTTTCATAATTACTAGCTCCTAGTAAATAAAGGCGGCTCCAGTACCGGGCGACGGCGAAATGATTAAAAACCCCGTTCCTTCCGGAGGTCGTCTGTCCGGCCGCGCGGTGCCCATGTGAAAATTACTTAAAACACAATTTCATTTGCTACTAAATCGTCTGGTAATTTATGTGTGCACCTCGTTCCACCCAGGTCGAAAGTCGATTAATAACTTTAAGACGCAGCGACCGCAAGGCAGCAGCTCAGCGCGTCGCAAGAATCATAAGTCCAATGGCGGTAGAGAGAGAGACAGAGATTTGCCGGACAATAGGGGAAGATGAGCGCGCGAAACAACCAGTTAGCCCTGGCAAAGACGACGACCATGGGGCAACGCAACCGGCTACACATCCTTCTCGGCAATGGCTGCATCATCCGTGCTAAATAATCATAAATCATATCACTTGTCGACAAGTCAATAAATTTGTTTGTTAGCCACCACACATGGGATCCTGTTGGCGGAGGCACCGCGCCAAGCAGCGCGCACAAACAGCAGCAGAAGTCGATTAGGTTCAACTTCAGCTCCCCCGATGGAGATTACCTTCTCAGAACACCGGCCAGGCCCGGTTATCCAGGGAGTTAATCTGGCGGAAAGCAATATGCAGATTTGTCCAGTGAGACCAGCCGAAGATTCATCTTTCGAGAGTGGTTTCGAATGCCGTTACGCGCCGTCGTAGTCCACGTCGCTACTACAAAATTTCGCCTCAAGATATTGTCCAGCAATTTATTCGTGCTTCTCTGATTACGCTCGGCGATAGGACACGAATGGCCCGCAAGAGGACTGCAAAAGGACTGAAAGGAGATCCCGACCAGACCCCAAACTCGATTCTTCAATATCGCGCGACCTCAGCCTCAGACCACTTGGCTTAATTTACTTATGACATGATTTGTTCCCTCGCCCGAGAGAGACCGTGCTCAAAATCAATTTCCTTGTTAAACCTGCCACCGGTGTAGCTACCGAAAGTCGGCATCAATCCCAACCGCAGAATTTGGTTCGATTTATGAATGGTGCGGTCCTTTCGGGCCGCAGTTCCACTCGTTTCTCGGTTTGTTCTCGTTCTGGGACTGTGAATGTTTGTTTGAGCGTCCTGCCCGGCTGATGGTGGCTTAAGGGCGGATTTGCAATTTGTCATGCTTGTTAAGAAGGTTCACCATCACGACCGGGCCCTCGTGCCGGTGACGGAGCTGTAGCTGGAGCTGGAGACGGAGCAAAAGTCGAAGCCAGGGCAAATATAAATTAATAAAAATAAATCATTGGTTTGATGAAGAAGAGCCACACAAGAACAGTGGGTGTTGCCATTGTTGTGGATTTTAAAAAGAAATAAAATGGAAATTAATTGCACTCCGGCGAGGATGGATTTTGCTGTCGGTCGGTGTGAATCGTTTTGTTTATCCTGGCGTTTAAATGGCATCCCCGCACCGGTTGTCCACTCGGTCTGTCCACTGTCCACACAGTACCTCGGAGTGCCGCGGGGTGCCGCAGAGTGCCGCGTTGTGGACGCAATGAGAGAACAATCGATATGAACGCGTCGATATTACCACACAGATACTGTTGTGGACCATAAATCCAATATATAATTATTTCCTGTATTGAACTCCCTACCCACGGTACCGCCCTACGCCAGCTCCAGGTCCAACTCCAAACCGGGAGGAGGAAGTCCGTGCGGAAATGCACATGGAAATGGTAAACTGGCTCGGCGGACCAGCAGCAGCCATGTAAATAATGAAAGGCCAAAAGAAAAATTCGCTTTTATAATTAATTTTCTCTCGTCGTGGCCACGGTGCAGAGCTCTAGGCGACCTCTGCGGGCCCTTTGCGCTCCACATCCACATCCACATCCTCTTATCGCCGAGAGGGGCGACCGCCGCGGTGGCGGTGGAGAGCGCGCGTGTCAAGTGATTGTGTGGATGAAATAAATTTTAATGTTTTTAAATTAAATGGTTTCGTTTTTGTGGTAATTGATTTTAATGGTTTGTGTGCAAAGTTTGGCGTTCCCATTCGCGGGGCGATATATTTCCATTTCTGCATGGAGTCCCACACACACCCTCGGCCAGAACGATGTGGGAGGCGCGGCGGCGCTTCGATTCCGATTTTGATTCACTCCCACAACTCATCTGGGCGCAGATAAATTTAGTACATTTGGCTTAACGCGCATAAAAAAAAAATGAACGAAACGGAGCAAAAAAAAATTTAAACGCGATTTTTTCTCCCTCATTTGATGGCTGATGTTGTGCGGCTCTCACTCTCCACCCTCCCCCACGGCACGGCTTCTCAGGTCTGTCGTAGTCGTTTTGGTGTGTGGGTTCTTTTTTTTTATTTTATTTTGTTTTTTAATTTGTTCATCGGAATAAGATTTATGAGAGTTGTTCATTGTAGGTTCAAGTTTATGGTGGAGTTGATCGCGTACTATGGGGTTGTTCGGCTGCTCGAGCACTGGGATAAGTGATTAATATTTTTATTGGCACTTTTTGTTCGGCGGATTTGTTTCGGGCGTTTTTATTTAACAACAACCAGAAAAAAACGAGAACCACGGGCTGAGGGTGAAATGAGGAAAAGTAGGGAAGTATCTGTGTACGTGGTTGTAGTTAATTCATGGCAACAATGAGAGATTGCTTGGGTTAGTTTGTTTTGTTTGATTTAAGGAGTGCTGCCGAAACGGGCAACTGCCGGTGAAGCTTTAGGTTGTCGGTAGTGATTTGGACTTAAACGCGGGGGTGGTTGCGAATTATGGTTAGGGAAAACAGGTATTATATTTCTTAAATTCTGTTGTTTTGGTCAAATTTGCTTCAAAACGTGTGGTCAAGCAACTTTTATCAGTACTTGTAGCTAAATCAAAGGCTTACTATCTGAGTTTTTGCAATGATTGGCAGTTTTTACGATCACAAACAAACATGTCATCAAACGATTAAAAAAACGATCGTGTCAAATGTCAAAAACCAATCGAATTCTCGTTTATATCTGTTTCAATAAAACGAAGTGGCTTTTGTGGGAAAATGTGACTTCGAGAAACCTTGATTTTTATCATCTTTGGTTTGTGTAACTGTTCAAACAAAAGTGATTACGAATTTTACGATGTCTTTGTAACGGACAAATCGTTTTAAATGGGGGTTATACAGAAATGTGGATCTCAAACTGACAATGAATATCCATAGAAAAACAGAGAAATCGGTTATGTCGACATATGTAAGCTACGCCGTCTTATTGCCACAGAATATAGGAACAAGGAAATAAGTAAAAAAACACTGTTACTCAGTTTTCTAAAGCGTACACTTTTATTTAACTTTTAATTGCATAGTTTGCAAACAGAAAATCGTCTGCGTTAAAGTCCCGATTGAGTTAAAATAAAGTGTACATCCAACATTTAAAGACTCAAAATAGGCTCTTGTGCTCCGATCTGAGAACATCTTTTTAGTTTTGAGAAGGCTTATTTATTTATTTTCTAAAAGTTGTAAAACAGTAGACAATAACAACAAACATTTTACAGAAACATAATCGAATTTTCTTTCTGTCTGTAGAGTCAAAAAAAAGTATACACTTTGTTAACATGACCAAAACCTCAAAACTAGCGCTACGCCTATAATTTTTTGTATTTTTTTTTTTTCAGATATTTATTTTATTTTTTATACTGTTTACCCCACACAATTTACATACAGAAAGATAATGTTTATTATATATATTTTAACTGAAAAATATTCTACAATGTTTAAGAGTTCTTCCATCTCTAAATATAATATTATTCAAGGGTAAACAACGAAAAACCCTCATTTACTGCAATTTTTTGTATTTTTTTTTTTTTTTTATATAGAGAAAGGATTACTGATTTTTTAAAACTGACGGGGATCTGGATGAATCGAAGATTCTCTTGAGTTCTAATGTTAGTGCCTTTTTTTTAAATTGTAGTTTGAGTGCTTATAAAGGCTTGGAGCTATTTAAAGCATCGTAAACTACTTGAAGTATAAATGGTGCAATTTTTCGTCTAAAAATATAGGAGCAAATAGCGGGGAGTTTGGACCGACGTTAAACTGATTATTGAAGTCGTTTCTCAAAAGTAGGGCTTTGAGTTTCACGGAGTTGTTTGTTTGAGATTTGAGGTGACGATTTTGAACTGTTCAATATAGCAATTCTTAAAAGTTTTGTTGTTTGTTGTTCTTTTGATTCGTCAAATTTGCATGAAATTTCTGCTCGGTGTATTGTATAATTGTTTTAAGATCGATAAACTATGATTATTTAAAAGACATCTCCTAAAATACTCTTCTACTGAAAATATTTGAAATCCAGGACTGAAAAATTAATTGTTTCCTTATTTATTTACAGAAAAACTAGTTTTAAACTTAAAAATTAAGAGCCAGTAAATATAGTAAATATAGATAAATTAGAAGTTCCGTTATTTCTTTAACACGTTTTCATTCTTTAGTTATTAAATAAGTTACTTCTACATTTTTTTGTACACGTGTGTGCACTTATTTGGAATTCAACTGCCAACTATGCATGAGTAAAGTCTTTATATCCGGAAACCAGAACTAAACCTTTCTTCTCATCAAACCCACCCTCTACCACCTTGAAACGTATCTATAGTTCTCTTGTTCATTTCAAATTACTTTATAATCCAAAAAGTTATGCCGTGTGCACACAGGTAAGACCTAATCCAACTCAATCTAAATGAAAATGTAGATTACCGAGAAAATATCCGAATTGTCAGTCACACTACTGGTTGTCTGACGCCGCTTAAGACTCGTAACGAATTCGTGTTAATTGAAAATCCTATCATCCGTTTGGTTGGTCTCTGTGAAACCCCCCATCTGTGGCATCCGTAAAAATTGATTTAACAGCCGTCGAAAATAAATTTATCCAAACCACTGAATTGACAAAATATGTTATTTTTAAAGTAACCTGTGTAGAGAAAGGCGAATATTTGTGCAGCAATAGTCGACCCTCTCCACACAAAGAGATCCCAAAAGAACAACAGATATCTCTGACAGACACTTAGCCTGGTCTTGTTGTCCATGTTGTATCCGTTTAATCAAAGCCGAATGTTTTGCTACTTGTGATGAGTGTTCCATTAATATTGTGCGCTTCAAATGGAAGCATACAAATTGGAGCGACAGTTTTCGATCAGGGAACAACTGTTGCGTGCGTGGTTGTAGGTGGATTGAGATTGACTCATTTATTTTGACTTCAGATAAAAAGGAACAATTAATAATTTTCGTTGAGATCATAGGAGATTTCTGTTTTGGTTTTTGGGAGATACGGAGATGAATTGAGGTGTCAGAATCTATGTCTAAAATTAGTCGACCAACAATTAGAGTGTCATGTACCGCTAAATAGTGTTTTGTAATGCATTCTTGAGGGTGATTATGTGTTTTTGTTTGGCTAAGTTATTTGAGATGTTGGGAACCGCATGCTATTAGAATAAATGAAGTATCGACTGAGATGTGAATGCTATAACCGAGTGACAGCTACTGCTCTTTTATTGAATCATCTTTGAAAACACATCAATGGTAGACGCAGTGTCCCGATTCTTAGTGTGTCGGAGTTTTATATGTACCCGAGTCTGAATCCATTACATGGGGTTGCGTAACAGCCCGTTGACAGGCAAAGCCTAGCTTTTTCGCACCTCCACTGTATTGTGCGTGACAGATGTGGAGGGGACCTATTGTTTAATGCCTGAAATGAAAGCTTGTCATGACAGAAGTACTCCAGAAAGTTTGTCAGTCGCTGGAGGTAGGGCCGTGAAAAATATTTGTGGTGTTTTTTTGACCGAGCTGGTTCGAACCCGGATATTCTCGCTCAACAGTCCAACGCACTAACCAATCGAGCCAGCGGCGTCTACAGTCTGAATGCAGGCCAGAAAAAAAAACACCATAAACAATTTTCACGGCCCCAGCTCCAGCGAACGACTAACAATCCTCCTGGGGTTAGTCTTCTTCTGTCATGTCTGCCTTCTGTCATGAAAAGCTTTCATAATTCGCTGATCGAAAAAAAAAGATTGCACCGCGTAGGTATTTCACTGTGGAGGCGGGAATGGCCTAAATGAGTGTTGCAGACCTCCCATTTGTTATCATTAGAGACAATGAAAACAAGGTAAGTCAACAGCTGTGTTGCTTTTTAAGATTTTTTTCATTTTTGGCGCTGTATTTTGAGTTAACCAATTGTCTGTCAAATGAAAACTATACATAATCTCTTTAGTGGTTCCTACCGTCATCTAGCTTAGCAGTTTATGTTCTGGGATGCGTAATCACTTTTCAATCGAATGTATTTTTTATCCACCCTTCACTTCCTATGGTCGTGCTAGGCTTTAGTGCTTCGTAGATTAAACTTACCTGGGCGAACACTTCATTAATAGTCTGAGCGATCTGAGCGTAATCAACATTAACCAGTTGTTGCAAAATAGTCTCTAACTCCTTCCTATTAAAATAAAACACCTCAACGCAAGAATCTATCAGGGCAAAAAAGGAGTTTTGATAAATGTGTTTCCAACGATTGGCAACCAATTAACCAAAAATTCCCCACCCTCGTCGTAATTCACAGTCCATAGTCATTTTCTAATCATTTACAGATCCAAAAACTCCCCAAAAAAGTCACACCACAAAAAAACAAACGCTCCCTAAATTGAATCCTAAAGAAAGCCAACTGTAAAGGCGCCATCCGGTCACGGTGTGTGAGGACTTCAATTCCACCGCAATCACCCCATGAACGCGGAGACATTTATTGCCTAATTAGGGATTGTTCCCCTGCACTTCGCCTCGAATTCGTCCTTTCCTTCGTTCATTTTTTATTTCATACTTGAGACCGCTGTGATTTATAGCTGCGCCGCCGCCTTTTTAATAGTTCCCCTGACGTCAGTTGTTGGCAAACAAATTTTGGCTTTTCCCTTTGTCGTTTAATTGCACAGCGCCGCGTCGGGCGCTTCTTCTCATTTAAGGATCTATCTAATCACCGACAGTTCAAAGTGACCACCGTGTGCCACCAGATACCACACACACTCCAACAGAACTGAGCTCAACTCAATCTCACACCGTCACCGCCGCCACCCAGCCTTTTATAGATCCTTATAAAAGTTTTAATACGAATTTTATTGCCAAGACCATCACCTCGTAATTGGTGACTGTGAACACGTCCTCCAACCTTCCTATTCCTTCTCCTCCTCCTCTGACGACGACGGCGACGGTGGACGGCTTCACAATGACTTTATTACGACGTGACATCAAAGGAACTATGAGAAAGAGTTTCCTCTTAATTGTGCACTGCGGTGTTGGGTGTTGCTGTAGCTGCAACCGTTCCATTTTCAGATTGAAACCTCTTGAGAGTGTATCGCTTAATTTTATCATCGGTGCCACCTTTTCCAGAAGTCAAAGGATTTTCGTCGTTTTTTTTGGTTACTCACCCTTCTTCTTTTACTTACTCTCTGTTGATTGAAATGTTTTGGGTAAAAAGAAGTCGCAGCCTTTTAAGAGAACGAAACACCGACAATGATAATGATCCATGCCGAAAGACACCCATCTAGATATTTTAATTGCTTGATGAAAGATTTGTGGTAATGACTGTGAAGAGTGCTCCGGGCAACGTTGCATCTCGGTCGTTCTCATTTTCGTCGGCAGCGGCGCTTCGTAGTTGATGGCAAGGCCATGCAAAGGAGTCGAAAAAGAAAGGGGACTGTGACTGGCTGATATGGATTTGATTTAATGCCAACAGTATCGAATAAACAAAAATGATAAATGGCATAATTTTTCGGTTTGTTGGCGCGCTCTTGATACGCATGGCCACGCTGGACCTCAAAGGGTGAACAGTGAATTATTGTATCACATAAACTGTTTAATTAAATAAATAATTGAGTTATTTATGGCAATAAAATCATGGGGGCAGGATTTGTTTTATCGCTGTGCGAAGAGATGGGCATAAGTTATCCGTAATCTCACTGAATGTCATCTGGACGACCAAAAAGAGTTTATCAAGAAATTTGAATGGGGTTTTCTAGAGTGATGGTATAGTCCATTTTTAGGGTTGCTCTATTGAGCAGATTGATAGGCTGGCAAAGGCATTCGGCAAGCCTTGGACTGGAGAAATTGGGGTGTGTCATTGCACTGCTATTTAAAGGATCCATCCCAAGCGTATAGTGGCTTACGTTGTATTTAATAACTCTTAAACCACTCATCCAACTTAAGAAAAGTTTTCAGATATGATAGACAATTTAGTCATAAATCTTTTTATGGGCTTTTTAACGCGCCCATTGATAAACTTACTGCAAAAAAAAGTTTGTACATTCATCAGTATTTCTGTGGTTTTCTTTGGATTTTTTTTTATTAAAAATGCAAGCTTTACATAAGGGTTAGAAGCACCCGAGAGCTTCTTAATCTAAAAATATTCAAAGTTTAAATTTTCTTTTTACTAATATTTTCCATCCCAGGATTGAACATTTAGTTTTTCTTTTAACAAAGTTCACCGTCTTTCAGTACTTAAATTCTGAATACACTGTTTGTGCACACTGAACAAAAGAACATCGTGTCTAAAATTTACAAGTGGTCAAAAATATGAAGACTAAAACATAAATTGCGATGCTTGTGGATGACTGGTGGTGCATAAAACTATCCTCATTTAAATACTTATGTTATACAGTTTATTCTAAAAAAATAAAAGTTTATGCCTCTATCAGGTTAAAAATTGTTTGATAAACGTATTTTACTATTAAAAGAATTCATAAAATTACTATAGTGGATAGAACAATGACTTAAAAACCAGGAACGCAAATACCATTATCTTATTGATAAAGGAATTCACATTAATTCTTCTTTTAATTCCATCTCCAAAAATGTTCACCTATTACCTTTTCAGAGAAAAAAAAAACTTTAAAATATTGACCAAAACATGCGTTTTTTCTGCTAAAAAAAAAATTAACTTTAGAACTTAAAATCAAACTGATAGCATCTGATTTAAGTGTTAAATGTTTGTAAAAGTAAACATTTAATCAAAAAACGAAATCAAAAAATTAAGCAATAGAAAAAAAGCATCTCTCAAAAAAAAAAAATTACTAAAACTCTTTGTGGCTGGCCTATCAGAAATATGGATAAGTGAGTGCAAAATTATTTTTTATGGTTGCTCTGAGTCGTGTGAACAGGTAAGAATACCACCAAACACTAACAGATACAAGAAAATTTTTTAAAACATTGAGGATCCAGTATTATGATTATGATTGGCTAGATTCTTATGCTACGGCCTAAGCTCTTTATTTTATACACAATGGGCAATAAATTAATATCATATGGTTCATTGTGCTGACTCTGAAATAGCTTGGAATTGTGTGTTTTAAAAAAACTAAGGGCAACCAACAAAAAAGCAAAAAAATAGTTTCACGCAACAAAACTAATGCCATGAATAGGTTAGATCAATATTCAGACTTCAACACAATGGAAGACCTTTTGACGAATATAAAAAAGCAAAGTCGTACAATAATGAACAATTATTAAGAGTAAAAGTATATACTTCTTGGAAAGTAGAGCCTCTGGGGAGGTCCCAGCCCTTAAGGAACTCGATGCAGCACCGATCTTAGGCAGTGACTCAATATAAATGCGTTATAAAAAACAAGAGAAATATTACAAACATCCAAACTTTCGAATTCATAATATTATTAATTCGAAAGTATTACATTAAAAATGTATCACCTCGACATTTCCGCTTATGATTTTATGTTTTTTAAATCTTTTTTAAGGAGAAAAAAATGTACACTGTTATTATTTTGATCGCTCACTTTGAGTTGGCACGTTGAATTCGATTTTTTAATACAGAAAACTCTCGGTAATTCGATAATTTGAAAACCTCTATAAATAGAAGTATTCTCACACCCCCCTAAAAAAAACTCTGTAAATCGAAAAAAACCTATGCAATTTGGTCCACTCGTTAATTGGAATTCATTTTTGTGCAAAACAACATGAAAACCTCTACAATTCAAAAATGATCTCTTGTTAACTTTTATAATTCGAAGTTTAGGTTATTTTTTTTCCGATTGTTTAAACACACGTTTGAACACGTTGAAATACGTGACGTAAGTGAGCAATATTTTTTCTGAAACCTACGTAATTCCAAAAACCTCTGTTTTTTCCTGGTCCCATGAAATTCGAAACTCGAAACTATAGAAAGTTTACTGTATTTTTTGTTTTTTTGACGTAAATATGTGCTTTCTTCACGTTTTTTAAATGAGTTAATTTTAATCTAAAAGGCCAAAAAAAGTTTCGTACCCGAAAAATGTGTGTAACTTTATAAAACATGGCCTTTAGTGGATTTTGTCATACCACTGCTATTTTGTTTATACATTCTCGCCACTGTAATTTAAAAAATTCAAAGGAGCGTCAAAAACAAAACGGCTTGAATGACTTTGTAGTCGATTTTTATGCAATGCAACGCTGAAAACGACCCTTTATCAGTAGGTGGGTCTTAGGTCAAGCACGAAGCGTGGATGCCTGAATTTTCGAGTTTTTCATTAGCCATTGACAAACTTTCAGCAGTTGTGGAAAGTTGAAGCTTGGAAATATGCTTAATGGTTATCCGCCTTCTTTCCAATAATAATAATAATTAAGGGGCCCTTAAGGACAAGAACCTAGCTTTTTCGCACCTCCTGCATTATAATTTGATACGATTGATTTGATTTGTTTGTGGTTTTTTCTCCGGGATGGATTCATACCCTCACTTTTTCTGACCATTTGTTGTCGACATCGAGAAGTTTATTTCGACCTAACCACTCACTGGCCCAGACTTACATTCTTTTGTCTGTCAATCAAATCTCAGGTCAATCTTCAGCTCTGCCCCCTTCTCGAATGCATTCCTCATCACATCACGGAAGCTACTCTTTTGACGACACTTACAAATGGCTTGACGCACAATCCCCACAGTGCAACAAAGTAGAAAGGAAGTCCAGTAAATGCACCCCATCGAGACCAACAACAAATGTCATGTCTAATGCTCAAGAATTAAGGTCCCCAGAGATAATGCTAAACGCTACCATTAAATTTGTTCTTCGCTATTCTCACTCCGTCATAATCCATTTGTTGTTCCGATAGTGAGCTGCGCCTCAGCGCGACAATGATGCCAACTCTAACGCGATGCTTTCCCAAAATTTGTCATTGTAAATGCAGATGGTTAATCATTGGAAACGAGGAGAGGCACCTACATAGGTGGTGCGCGTCCCCGAAAGTATTCTCGTACCCCACGACACCTTATCTCGTGATATCTCATGAAAAATTACGACTCTTGATAAGGGTGATTCGTCTCTTTCAGAGCTGTCCGAAGGCACACCGGTCCACACACATTTAAGTGGTGGATACCACCTGGACCGGGCCATGGAGCATGGAGCTGACCACGCGGTGCCTGTACCGGTGCCGGTGACGCTTGACTTCTTCACGAAGGCCGGTTTCGGTTGGTGAAGGAGAAGATTCATCTGCGGCCAGGTACACCACGGCCACGCAACGCATAATATATCCACGGCTGCTTTGTTTCCCGTTCTTTCTTCTTCGGCCACTTGTTCGCTTGGTGCTCGAAAACCAAAAACAAAAAAAAAGGAACGAACACTTACGCCAGAGGTCCGCGTTGATGGGTTCCTTATCAAGGCAAACCTGTCGGAGAACGAGCATCTATTAATTTTCGGCGCTGATAAGAAAGTGGGTATTTGGGAGTTTGCCTTTCCCCGGGAATGAAAGAGGAATGCAACCTTCGGACCACACGACGGACCGGCCGGATTCGAGCCACGAATAGGGGCTCCTCAAAGTCTAAGCCGTCGCCGAGCGTCCATTGAAATGGAAATTTATTTATTGTTTCTCAATTCGATTAAATGTTGGTTTTATGGCAGGCCCAGAACTCATCGACATTAATTGTATGCGGTGATGGGTCCTTAGCGGTTATCTAATACGTTGAACTAAATTAAGAGCGGTCGTGGCTGTCCCAGACGCTCTGACGCTGCACCAATTTAAAGCGTTGACCCGTCCGGCATCACGAGAGGTTAGGCCCGCTGCAACTTCGTCTTTTGTTTTATGTGTTTCTAAATGAGGGTACATCTTGTGACATCTCGGGAAAGTATCTCGTGTTGCTACAAAATAGATTGCTCGGCAAAGCATGCAGACAATGTCGGCAAAGTGTTCTGGGTACATGAAAGGTGTACCGTGGACCAGTTTTGAGTTTTTTGAGACCGTGTTCCCATGAAAATAGGCCTACGGTCCTGAATACGTATGCCTGAATTATGTTAAACTCGGACAAGTCGCAGCGTCTTAGGTCGCTGTACAAATGAAGATTGATGCAGCGGTTGAGTGGTGGTGAGAATGTTGCGGACGACTTGAATCGGGAAGTTACACGGTAATATAAATTTTAGAGCTCTAAATTAGGGCTATTTCTTGGGTGGCTGGGCTTTGGTAAGTTCCGCCACAGTAACGAATGAGTGTTGAGGTGTGAGAAGAATTGTGGACTGTGGATATTTACATCAAAATGTGGCTTAGTGAATAATCAAGTGATTCCGAAGCTATGGATTTCAATTTCTAATGCAGACTCGGCTTCTAAGATGTTTTTACTCACGGGCGATTGCAAGATTTATATGAGATTTAAGAGTTGTTTTACCAGATCCAAACCAACTCATTTTAGTCATGAAAGTTTGTTCAACACTTTTTTAAATCCAAAAACAACGCACAACAAGCAAATAAATCTAAGAATGCACGTGAATTCGTTTTTTTCAGGCAAATTTTGTAAAAATTATCACTTTTGTGCATTCACAATTTGTCAACTGTCAACATGCCGTTTAAACTTTTCCTTCACTGTTATTATTTTGTCTTTAGTTATTTTTGATCAATTTTTAAATAATAACGAAGAACATTTGTTTAAATTTGATATTAAAAAAAATTAAATTAAATTGAATAATAAGTCCAAACTCGATATTGACGTCAGAAAATTGTACAAAATATGCGAAAGCGCTTTTCTTCTTCTTCTGACGCTACAGTCCGAGTTGGACTATTGCTCTGATCTGCAGGCTCACCACCCGCTTTCAATTTCGCGTATTAGGTGTACAACTTGGCTTCCGCCGTTTAGCAATAGATGACTGAAAGTGGTAGTCTAAATAAATAGATTGTAGATGTCTTACAATAATCTTAAACATAAGCGTAAACATAACGACATCAAAATATTAGTCGATTTGTGTCTGCATCATACAGTTATTCTCGATTAAACATGTCAGCTAACGAGCCAAAAAATGCTAGTCATTTGCGAGAGGTTTTATTTTTCTGCTTTAAAATGAAGAAATCTGCGGCTTAGGCTCATCGAATGCTCTCAAATACCTACGGTGAGGCCGTAGTGAAAGAACGTGCCGACAGTGGTTTTAAAGCTTCAAGAACAGTGATTTTTACATTGAAGACCGGCATGGCGGTAGAAGAGAGAAGGTTTTCGAAGATGCAGAATTGGAGGCATTACTTGATCAAGACTCGTGTCAATTTTTCGTATATTAAAGAAAAAGTTAGTACTGAAACTAACCTTTGAAAAAAATTTTATTAACTTTTGTGGTCAATATGGGTGTCATTGGAAAGGGGGCGGGGCGGAGATTACAAAAATGTCTGTCTGTCTGTCACTAAGCCTTATCTTAGGTACCTGGTGAACCACCTGGAATTAAGAAATGAAATTTACACAGAAGATGTGCTTCACTTGTCCAAAGAAAGTTCCGAAAAAAAGTTTGAAGAAAGTCACTTATTAACGAAAAAGTTAGTACTAATACTAAAATAAAAAAAATAGTTTTTTTTTCTTAGGTACTTGATATGGGTATCGTTAGAAAGAGAATTATAGCAAGATCAAAAAGTTGTACTACAATTAGCATCTTAGTCTTATTGGTAAGAAGTTATAAGCCCGCAAACTTCAAAAAACCGACTGGTGTACCATGTCCCATACCTTATTTTCTAAAATAATGGGCCAAAAAATCTGAAAAAAATTGGAGTTATGGGGCAACTCATCGCAATATTGCAAATATATCCAGAAATCTCTTATGATTTTTTATTTGTACTAAAATTAATTAATAACTAATTTTTTTAATTTTTTTTCTTAACGGAATTGATTGAGTTAGGTATCGTTGGATAGGTCTCGTAAAATAAAATACAGTTTTCATTTTGAGGTTTTTGTTCCGAGGCTCGGTTTTCGAGATATTAAGCTTTAAGTGCGAAAAAAAAGCGTCCCCCCCCCTCGCATTTCCACACCCGCGGGTCTAAAAATCTGAATAAAATCTAGAATGTAGGTCTCGACGTAATCTTTAGTTTAAATTTAGTTCGAGCATCTTGGCTCAGACAGTTTTCGAGTTATTGGCCAAAAACCAAAAAACAATGACATACGAATTTTTAAGATCCGAAAACTCCATTTTGTAGATCGCATCAATAGAATCAAAAAATGTTATACAAAAAAAATTTTATTTTCACACAATATTTAGAAATATTAACGATTTAAGTTATGTGAGCATTTTGCTAAAAAAGGGCAACTAGTGATTATCTCACACACACAAAGTTTTCTACGCGTTTCCTATACCAAGAAAGACAATAGAATTTAGAAGCGGCGTTGGTGGAGTGGTTATAGCGCTCGCGCTCTGGTCTGAGGGTCCCGGGTTCAATCCTCGACTTGTCCGATTTGGCTTTTTTTGCTTTTTATTTTTTTTCTTCTCCGAAGAGGGTTTCTCGAATATTTTGTATGACAGTTTTCTTCTCTCTCAGTTCTCTTAAAAGAACAAAGCGAAGCAAAGAAATGATTGATCGTAATAGCTTTGTTGTTGTAATTTTTTTGAAGAAAATAAGAGAATCAGTTATTTGTAGGTGTATGTGTGTTCAGACCATTTCCTGATTTGCTCTTTTCTATTGGTTGCGATTTATATAAATATGCTGTTGGAAAGATTTTATGTTTTGTCTCTGAATAAAAGTGAACATAAAAAATTCTAAGGAAAAAAAAACAAAATAAATCCTAGTGCAAAATTTGAATTTTTTTTTGAATTTCAAACACGAGTACTTGATTTGTTAATTTCTTGGATGTTTGTGACTGTACCACATTAGTGTTCTAGACGATTAAGTGGCTATTTTTTATTGCCGAATACGTTATGATTCGAATTGCTGAGCTGCTTGGTAAGCTAACTTTCATGAACTGCTGATTAATTGCTTCAATGGAGTAGCTTGAGACCATTTCCTTTAAGTTCACTAGATCAATTTTTACACGGTTGGCACGATCAGCAAATGAGAACGACTTTTCTTTTGTTTAGCTTTATTCGAAAACGGCAGGTAGCCGTAGTTAGTTGCTTTAACTTAAATTATGTCCTTACTTCTAATCTGTTGACGAAAGAACGAAACCCTCGGTGCGTGAGTTAAACTCACACTTGACCGGTTTTTTTTTTAAATTTTTTTTACATCAATTGCCCCCAGACTTTTCAACAAATTGCCGTACACCATACGTTGTACTCATCTTATATCCATTTTCCTTAGAGAAGTAAAAGCATGGCTGTTAGGTTTAAATTATAAAGATATTCTTGATCTGCTTGGTCTTATTACATTTATAACTTTTATTTAAATGTCAAGGACCCCACTCACTCTATTTCTTTGATTTTCTGTTTACCTAATTTTGGTGTCTCATTTCTGTTTTCGATTCTAGCCCCTTACGAGCTATAGATTACAGATATTTGTTTTTTTTGTACTTTTTTTTTGTTCTGTCCAAGACGTCGATGTTCTTTCGTGAAGACAGTAAAAACTCGGTTTTGCCTCGTCAGGTTTATCTTAGCCGCTTCCGCTTCAATACCAGCACACGCCTCCTTGGCGGCTCGTTGTGTTCGGCCGATCAGGTCAGTGTCATCCAAGTATGATAGCAACTAGGCGCCCTTTTGGAAAACCGAACTTCTAATGTTGGCCAGTTACTTTTGCACGATCTTTTCCAATATGATGTTGAAAAAATCGCATAACAACCTGTCAACTTGTTTAAAATGTTTTTTTGACATTCAAAATCTCGGTAAGTTCTTTACCAAACTCAATTACATTGGGTGGCGTAACAGCCCGTCGAGAACCAGAGCCTGGCTTTTTCGCGCCTTCACTATGTTGTGCGCGTTATAATTTTAACACATGTGGAGGGGACCTACTGTTTAATGCCGGTTCCGAATGGCGAATTGCGAAAGCTTTTCTTGGCAGAAGTACTCCAGGAGGATTGTCAGCCGTTCACTGGAGGTGGGGCCGTGGAAAATCCATTACCGAACTTAATTGAGCAGGGCAATTTCACCATCATTTCAATACAATATCTGACGATTTCGCCAGGAATGTCAAAGCTAGCCGCTGTATAGCTCGTCTTCTGTATGCTTTCTTACACGGTTTTAATCTGCATGATCTTGTGAATGCGACTGACCAGGTTATCTCTATCGCTAACTTCTCCTCGTCTTAATCGGGGGACGAAAATCAAGGAATACTATGCACATATAGTCGAATTTCCCTCTTACTCGAATTTTTCGCCATATTTTGGCATTCCCTTTCCCAATTTTCCAAACAAAAACCATCCTCTAAGTAGAACTCCCTCTAACTTGAACTAGTTTTGATGTACCGTGAAAATTCGACTTGGAGGGACTCGACTGTATATCAGTGTATTACATTATTCACATTTCCTTCTAAAAGTTTTTTTCAGTTTAGTAATTTTACACTTCTTAGCAATTCGTGTAAAGCATTAATTCGCTTCGAAATGTGACAGCTGTCTTAATATACTTTCTCCTAATGTCCTCCTTTCTTTTCTCCTTTCATAAACTAATTTTCATTAGATTTAAGATAAAAAACTTGTAAATTGAATTTGTTAAATATCTAAGATCCAGTACAAATGTTAAAGTCAATGTAAATTTAACTTAATTCTACAGAGTTAACTTAATAATAATAATAATAAAAACAATAATAAGAGTCACTCATCACAGGTTACTAAACTCTCAGATTATTATACACATTTCTACTTAACAAAATGATACTAATCTCCCTACATGCGTAAAGTTATCATCAAAACTAGGTAACCAGGTTCAACTCTCCCATAAAGATTTTCAAACAACCGCTCATAACTTAATACCGCAACCCTTTGTGTTCAAAAAAACTAAGCAAAATATGATTTGTATCCATGAAATCGCAACCAAATGGAACACCTACTTAGCGGCGGCTGCGCAAAGAAATAAACAGAAAGCCATCTATCTTTTTCAGATGAAATGTTCTGAAATGTTCTACTCTTGTTTAGCTGTGTGCTTATTGAATAAATGAATACTGATAGGATAAAACGTAAACACGCTAGATAATATATCTTTCTGTTTTAAATTGAATTCATTTAATACCCGACTAAGATAAGAAATCATTTCCGCTTTACTGGCTTTCGGCTTAGTGTCTAAAAAACTTGCGTTCTTAATTAAGCGTCAACTTAAACATTTGCATCTTGATAAGAAAAAAATCTTGACCCCCATGTGCTGAGGATCAGGATCATAATGGACGGTGCTTAGAACAACTTCCGATGTAATTACCCTAATTGAAGCATCACTTCCCCATGTCCTACGGTCATCCATCATAACATGTCCTCACATCCATCATCGCCCTAGAGACGATTATCTGCCCTCCGGGCCATAGGACCCTTAATTATCGTCTCAATTATCTCCAACTACAGATGCATATCTCTCGAAATTCAATTTAGAGTAACACTCTCACCCGCTCATAGAAATCACTGTTGACACTTTTGAGAGTATTTCGTCACTTAACCGACGACACCAACACACTCCACTGATGCGTGCCCCCCGAGTGTACAAGTCGCACCAACAGCTGCGCACCCTGATCCGGTGCGGTGACATGAAGCGTCTTATTTTGGCACTAGACGCCGACATGTCAGTGCTGATGCCGAATGAGTTATCCTCGGTCTCCTTCATTTTCCGAGAGTCATCAACTCCTGGCTACGACCGATCGAGCTCTAGACGAATGTGCCTCGTGATTACAGCTGCCAGAGCGACGTCTGGAGCACCCTGTCACTGCGCGACAGAAGTGTCTTCGGCGGCGATATCGTCGTCGGCGGCGCACAACAAGAATTACGATGGGAATACTCCATTTAGACATCCCATAAATATGATCGTGGCTGCAGCATTGACGGTGGCGGTGGCAGAGTCGGGAATTTCTCTTCTCTAGTGAGGGGGGAATTCAGTTGCATCTATGAATGTCAAACACTGTCAGATAAATGAGATCTTTTAGTCAATAAAGTTCAACAAAGACAGAAATTTTAATTTATAGGTTGCGTTGTGGGGTTTACGAGCGTGTGAGCTGAATTTGTTGTAAGCGGTGTTGTAGTTGGCGTTTAGAGAAGGCGAGTGTTCGTTATTTGTGACCAAGTCTTCTCACTTTGTACACAAATTTGATTCTATTTTAGTCATTTGACGAATTTTATGATTGATGCGTTGCTTTTACAGGAACGACTCTTGGTTGGTTAAGGGTTTTTGAGTTGGGGAAAGATTGATTGTAAAACCGATTAACTTAGAAAATGACTGAAATTTAGAAAATAAATTTTGAGGGCGTTGTTCAGACTTAGTCGAAGGCTTTTTGTCCTTTGTTCAGTTAAATTTCGAAAAGGGACTTGGGCATTGTGTTAGTAAAAATAACAAGACGAAAAGAGGTCAGTATGGGATTTTCACAGACCTAGGTTTTTTCAATACAATATAAATTCCAAAAACCTCGATTTCTTTGCAGGTATTCGATTGATGATGATCACTTCCATTTCAATCTTCAGCCAAATAATTTTCGGAAAACTTTTACGGTTACGAACAGAAAATCTTGAAATTGTGAGTTAATCTTTCGAATAGTCTCCTGTTTCCTCTTGGAGCTTAGGTTCTGTATTGAAAAATTCTTTAATCTTTTTAGGCGACCAACTAACAGACATATTTTTCGCAATACATTTGTTAAAGTATAAAAAATTAAAAATTTATTGAATATAACGACTAATTTTACCAAGGAACAGGGACTTAAAAAAAATATATTCTTAGTTTCTAAAACTAAATAAAAACTCAGTTTGTACAGAGAAGAGCAGTCAACAGTAAAGTAAAAACAAAGAAAATTCCTTTATAAGAAATGATGTAAAACCTTAAATTAATAATTTGTCTAACCTCCAGAGTAGGTCATAAGTTCAAAAATCCGGCTTGACATTGAATTAAACACGTTCTTAGACTTATGAGTTGAAGAAATTCTTGACCTTGTAACAGCTTTTCGTAGTCCCTCTACCCTCTGCCAATTTACGGCATTCAGAATAAAAACGACGAGACAAAATTCCTCACATTTTTTGATTTGGTTTAAGGTCGGCGAACCGGCTTGTCACTTTAAGAATTTAACTTTGCCCAATAACCACGATTGGTTCGCGAAGCATGAACTGGATTTATGAAGATTGCATATCCATTGGCGCAAGTCATTAAAAAAAACATGAACTGGATTATTAGAATTCGGTTCATGTTAAAAAAAACTCTACCTAAACTTCTTACAACATCTTATTACAATTTTCTGATTTCATTTGACCATCTGCATCTTGGAGTCCTACAATCATGGCTGAAAGCACTCCAAACCATCAAGAATCCACCTCCAAAGTTTCGCTGAGTGAAAGTCCTAGGACTTTGCAAATCATGCTAGATTTCATCGTGATGGGGATTTTAATTGGCATGATATAATAATAAAAGTCCTAGGAACCCTAGGAAAGTCCTAGTCCATCTTCTTGATGGTCTGGACTGTTTTTAGCTTAAAAAGGGTTGCCTCATTGATTTTCACTGAATGTATTCGTAACCAGTCAGATATCTTTGATCTTAATAAGTCATGTCATTATTCTGACTTGTTCTTCTGCGAATAACTTGTGAAGTAGCACTTCCGGCGAGTGAAGTAGGATTTCCAGCTAAGTTTTGCACATCAAAACTAAGGATGACGAAAAAGAAAGATGCTTTGTAGGTTTTTTCATAAAATCATTCTTTAGAATCGTTCTTATATGCTAAATTCAAAAATGGCAACAGTTTGGCAATTTGCATTTCAATACACAATCCAAATTAATTTCATGTTTTAAATTGATAGCACGTCGGAATCTACTACGTCGAAGTCTACTACTTTCACAAACGTGAAAAAAAAACATTTCCATTTTAATGTTTGGTATAAAATAGCAAATAATTGAAAAAAGGGATAGTTAAACCGAAAAAAATTGCAAGTAAAATAGTTTTAACCTAAAATATTTGCAATATCGCGTCCTAACCGTCAAATTGTCGTAAGCAACATTTTAAGCAAAAATGATTTAATGATGCAGCTCTATAGTTTATTCGATTATGCGTCTTTCTGCATCATTGGTTTTTAACAAAGAACTTCAGTTATAAATAACAGAGAATGCTAAAAATTAGGAATCAATGTTTTTTTAGCCCAGACAAAAAAAAAGGCTCTCCTGTAAAATTTTCATTTTGTCGCTTACGATAATTTGGCGGTTAGGGCGCGATATTTTTTTAAACATGCATTGGTTCGATTAGTGGTTAGAGTTTCAGTTTTCAGTTGAGACTCACTTGCTGACCAACCTTTTAACTTAAAGCGAGGACGAAAACTAAAAAAAATGATTTTTTGGTTACCTTAGCGTCCGCGCGTCAAAAAAACGTTTGTGTGCATCGGGGTTCGAAATGTTGAGGATAGCTTGAAAAAATTCAAAATATCGTTGCCATCCTTACCGCTGCTCGATCCATACGTCTGTTTGCTGAGGTCAACATTTGGCTAAGGTAACCAAAAAAATCATTTTTTCGCACTCATACTCATTAGTTGTCTGAAAAATTGCTCGGTGATGACTCTACAAGTCGACTGAACTCCCAAAGACTTCAATGCAAAATGTTGAATTCCTCAAAGACTTCGCTGTTAAAAAATGCATTCCCAAAGACTTCAACGAAATTGATTGAAGTCCCAAAGACTTCAAGTGAATGCTGTTGACTTCAAGTGAATGGTGGGACTTTAAGTGAATGGTAGGGACTTCAAAGTGACTTCAAAGAATGCACATAATTCTAAAAACTTGCATTCAATTGACTTCAATCCATTATTTGGCCCGGAAGATTGGTCCAATCAAGACTTCAAAATAAAATGGTGATTTTAAAATTGAAGTCACACTTATCTAATGAATCATAAATCGTGAAGTCAATTGATTCGTTAAATCAAAAGATTGCATTCTTTTACAGCTCTGTTTGGTAGGCAGATCCGGAAACGATAGATTACAAGAAAAATATCGTCGACGTCGATTTTAGTGGGTGTATGACATAAAATTCTTGGCAAATGTATTTAAAAATTTAGTAGAATTGATGCTTAGATATTTCAAAGTTATTTTAGACACAAAATGATAACAGGCTTAGTGCTAGGTTTGAGTTTCTTCTTATTAAGGTGTATACACTTTCCTTTGACTCGAGAGAAAATAGACTAATTTTTTATTCAAGAGTAACACTACGTTATGTTGACTACAAGTTCCCACTAGACGAGTAAAGACGGTGGTCTACAACCTTCTAAGAAATACCAAGATTTTCAATGAAATTGCATATCATTTCTTCACCCGCTCCATTTAAATTGATTGAGTTGTTTAAAGAAGGAATAGAACTGCATGTATAGGCTCTCAAAATCGAAAAAGAATGCTCCACAGAACCTTAAAATAAAACTCATTTAACTAAACCAATGCCGACAAAAACGATGCGGGCGGCATGGTGCCATCCATCAAAAAAGCAAAATGATTGAAAACCAAGACAAGGTCGATTTTGACCGCCGACCTATGTTTCCCCGCCTGTCGCATCAAAAACTCAACTCAAATGAGAAAAGGGGTTCGTGCATCATTCCCGCTCATGAATTCCTGTCTTTTAGTTGAATGATCACACCGGAAGAATCTCTTCAAAAACAAAGTAAATCACATCACCTACCGATTCATTAACTTCCACAGCATTCCACATCCAACCCAACTATTCGGATAATTGTGAGATTGATATCTGTGCAGGTATAACTTTATGACAAGAAGGATACACGTGATAAATATTAATGGGATCATATCGGTTTTTGTTCCAGTTTCTGGAAGATCTCGCCATCATTCGATGTGTGCGGCAGAACGAGATACAAGTCTGTGTTTTAGATTGCAAAGACTCGCTCAACGTTGGCGGCGTTGGCTCAGAAGATCTTGTTGACTGATAAATTTGTTTGTTATGCCTTGTACGTTCTTAACAAGCTTCTCGATGCAGGGCAGGGTCTACTTTATGTCATACAAATTTATCAGAATGAAAAAAATTGTATCGGTTATGAGGAGCTGGACATTTGTCACTCACAAAGTTGCTGGCTCTTCATGCAACATGACTAGACCTAAACCTTGTGGCAGCTGCAGCTGAAAGATTTCTCTTTTTCACCTCTATTTACGAAAATAACATCACGACCATGTTTTCGAGTCTGTCAACGTCAATTTCGACCCGAAAACCATGAACTTGTGCGACAAGAAAAGTGTAAGCTTTGTAAATGAGGTTTAAAGGTTTGCTGTGCCCGGAACGATGCCTCACGTAATTAGCCCACTTGTACACCTTAACCGGCAAGAAGAAAAAAGTTAGTATTTTTTACTCCGCGGAGTTAAATGCTTTGGGAACACCATCGTGAGGTCAAGCGTTGCTCACAAACAACTAGAGGTCCGTCCCCAAAACGAAACTCCGCGCATCGATGCACAACGCCTCAGGGCTCCCTCCCGTCTCTCACTCTCTCGCTCTCTTTCTTTCTTTCCTACACCATGCAACACTTATCGGGTGGCGCTATTGGCGCCAACAGGTTGCACGTTCCACGATTTTATAGTTCTCCCGTGACTACATCAACCACCGGAATTTCCGACAGTCATTATTCTTGACATTTATTTAAACGTGCGCAAATTGCGTAGCACAAGATCCATCCGACAGACGAGCGTCGTCCACCTCTTGAAGATCCTCGTTAAATGCTTTATCGGACGCGGAGAGAGAGACAGATAACGATTTTCGCGACGTTCTGCATTTCAAATAGGGCTCGACGATGCCTCGGTGACTGACGAGCGCGGACCAAGCTGCTGCATAGGCAGAAGGACACCCTAAACCCCAAACTGCCGTGGTACGCACTTCATCACGCCACACCGAAAGGCAGAAGGAAGCATTCGAATGAGAAGAAGCACAACAAGAATGACAATGGCGAAGTCCGGAGCCCGGAGACGAAGATACGGTGTCTCATCTTCGTCACTCGGATGCATGGAGGAGGTCAAGTGATTTATTCACATGTCCGATTGAATTGTTTGGCGCGCCCAAAAGGAATTCCCAGCGCTGTGCGTTTGCTGCTCATTGCGAGCCTTTCACGATGAGTGCTCACATATTTGACGACCGCTTGATTGATGTCCCATGACCGAAATTGACGTTCGCTTCTACGCCGAGCGCCGAACACCGAGCGCCGAAACGAAGGCGCCATGTAGGAACGATGGGCATAGTCGTCGATCTTGTCATCGAATTATTCAACTCCGCGGCTGCTTTCCGACGGATCGGAAGACGATGCCGCCGCGGATTGAGCGGATTGAGGTTGATCTACTTTGGGATTCGACGATGACGACGACGAATCGTGGCCCCATGGTAAACAATTGAAATGAGGCAAATACGATTGCGGCAAGGAAGAAGTTTTTCTGCACAGATGTTTAAGGCGCACAGGCAGAGTGGACAATGCACAGCTCCTGCTTTGGGTACATCTTCAGAAGTGACAAGTTTTTGTTGCCTTAATTCAATCTGATGATGATAGCGATGACGATGACGATGTGGATGTGGATGATGGTTGAGGCAGGGAAGACACACCACACGGTGAAGCCTTATTTATGGAGGAAATGCGCGGACGGAATCGAGAAAAGGAATTTTGCTTTGATGTATGCCACAGTGGACGCGACCTGTACATGCCTCACGAATCGCTCGATCGCTGAGCAAAAAAGAGGATTTCACCTCAGATCGGTGTCCGTCGTTTGCTCTGCTTTCTCGGTTGAAATGTTTTCTGTGTTTTTTTGTTTTTGATTTTTTTTTTGTTTTTCTCTTGCGGACGAGGAAATTCATTCAACGCTTTAATGGGCCGTACCTGCACCGTTCGTCTCACAACGATCGATAACAAGCGCAAGAGTTTCGACAAATTAATGCAATCGAGAATGATGAATGATGCTTGGGGGGATCTGCTGCTGTTGCTGCTGCTGCTGCTGCTAAGATGTGAAGAGAATTATTCCTGAGATGGATCAGCTCTTGCTAATTAGTTTTGAATGTGCTCTAAATGTGTTGCTGGATTCTAGTGCAGGTGTCAGTTAAGACTTTTAAAGCTGTACTGATGTTTTTGAGTCCGGGATAATAGTCAAGACTAAGCAATCAAACAAACCTGTATGCAGTACCTGCAAACCTGCTTTGAAACTAGCTCTTCAGAACGAGGGTATAAGCAAGCTAGTTAATGAAAACTTTTATACGCGCTACGTGCTAATCACATTGAATGATTCGCAACATGATCAGCGAAATTACTCATCAAATAAAGTTTGCAGGAAGTTCGACAAGAGCGATGAATACAGTTCGTTGCGCTCTGGACCCCACACGTGCCATGGGCTTTCAAATCTTGTAAATTTATCCTGGAAGCTAAGAATTGCTCTCTATTTAATAAACTTTTTTTTATAGGCCAGTTCAGGCAAGGTCGGTTAATTAGCAAGTAATGTATCTTTCAAGAGAAAATTTAACGTTCTTATTCGAACTTCTTATTTCCAACTGAGCCAAAATTGGACATTTCATGTAATACAACCCAATATTAAGTATACATCAAAGTCTCGCTTTGCATCGTTAATTAAATACAGTAAAAAGAAAATCGAATTAACGATGCTTATGTATTTTAATTCCATATCTTCCATATATTTAAATTTTATGAACGACGCAGGCTGAAACAAAACCGTTGCAGTCTCTAAACCACGATAATTTCAAACGACCAATTAGTGAGGCTTGGATTATTATTTAATAATTAATTATTGCCCTAATACGTTAATTCATTTATCATTCATTTAAATTCTTTCTCATTACGTTTAATGTCTCAGATGCACTTATAAAACATTCCACAGATAGCTAAAACGAATTCTGGCCAAAGCCCTGGTAGCTGGTGCCGAAATTTAAGATAAGCCAAGTAATTTATTATTGATTAATAAAGTTATAATAATAACAATAATAAAACGAATTTGCCTCCTAAAATAAAAAAAAACGTCAAAACAATTCCTTTGGTTTTACTTGGATCAAGCAGAAAAAAAAACCTTTCTATCAATGCTCTGCGTATAACAGGGTTTCACAAAGGAATTGCGTACCTATCTTGTGCTATCTTTGCAGTTTGGAGTTTCGAGAAGACGTACTTCACTTCCTTGCAGTATGCCCAGTTTTAAAAGAAGTTTAATGTTCAATGTATATTTTTCAATTATCTTTATATTTCAATTTGTCAATCGGCCAAGACCATATTAGACTTAAGCTATATTTGCAACAAATGTATTGCATTTTAAATCAAAATAAAGTTCATTATGAACTAACTAAAAGTCTTGCGTCTGTTAAAATCCATTTGCCTTAACTGCTGTGTTATTAAGGAAAACAATATTGGAAAAAAATATTTAATTTTGAAAATTTGGTACACTTATGCCAAAGCTAGACCCAATGTACTGCCAACCATCTTTTGGGTTTATTAATAAAATACTATTTCAAAAAAAAATTTAACTTTTAAAAATTTAAAAAAAAGTAAAAACCTTGTAGCTGAATTCAATTTTATTATTCTTTCGTTTTAGGTAAATCTTTCTGCTCTTACACACAAAAAAATTGGTAACAATTATAACTGTAAATATGAATTGGTAATTATTTCTTTAATGTTTATTTATGTCCCCATAAGGATGTGTGATTAGTTTTAGCTTCAGATAACTCTTTAAAATTGAAAACTTATCATTTTTAGACCTTAAGCATTTCTTATTTTAAATTTATTTGTTTCGTTCATTTTGTGATCTAAGCTTGCGATGTTATTAACTGAATTGGTCGAGTGAGTTCTAAAAAACTAATTGTAGTTCTCAGTTTTCTTTGGCTCGTGTTATCATCGCTCAATGAAAGAAGTTTTCGTTTTTCACTATTCATATGAAATATGTCTGAAAGGACCAACTTTGCTGCTTGCGCTAATTTCTATTTCGCCTTAAAAGTTCACGAAAATTAAAGTTTGACTCTTTGCTCGGGAGAACCAAGATCGTTCTATTCAAACATTTTAGAAATGCATTGTGATTGAATGTTTAAAATTTAATATTTTCGTTTGAACGTGAAGACATTTAGAAAGCTAACGCGCAGTCTTGACATGAATGAACATGAAATAAGAAGTAGTGAGTCGAATGTCATCTGGGCGATTCGCGATACGAAAATGTGACTCAGGCGAACTTTTTCGTTCGACTCGCGAACCGTAATAGGGGCAATAATTTCCGAGTTGAAAATTATGTCGTTTCTACTGTTTAATAAAATTGTTTGAAGTTTAAAGTTTGAAAACTATGCTACACACAATTTAATTTCCAATCAAAATCTACGGGATAAGGTCTTTGCTAGTGGATGAATTTGATACTACTGGAAATGTCATCCTTTTTAAAAACCAGCTACAGTATCGGACCAAACATGTGCAACTCGAACCCATAAACAAACTTTTATAACTCGAAAAAATATAAATTTCCTAACAAAATAATTATTTTTTTGTGTTCTGGAGGTGATCTTACAATATAAAAAAAACTATACAATTTTTTGGGGGGTGGGCGTAAACTGAATTCGTTTCGTATTTTGAAAGGACATTTAAGCGAGAAGACCTTCCGTTCAGCGAATCTCCTCGATTTCATCCAATTTGCCATTGCAGTTCAAACGCATACGGTTTGTAAAAATTGCATTTGCGAACAACAAAACACAAGGACAGACGCTAGAAAATGCTAAGATAGTACCGACACTACAGTCAGTTCAAAGTATTGAATTAATGGTTAATGTATCAGAGGCTTGTAAGAATATTACACAGGGGTTTTATCACGTAATCTTTCAGACTATTGACATGTTACGTCATGAGACCCCAGGTTCGCTGTAAATACTGACATTTTTAAATTAAAGAGAAACCTAATACTGTGTTTAAGGAACCAAATCTTAAACAAATTGTCAAGTTTCAAGAACTTTAAAAAAGTGTAATATCTTTTTATCTAAACAGTTCGAATGTTGCGTAAGTTTTATGAACTTTCTCAACGATTTAAGACCGTTTGTTGTTGCTGTGCAGGACTGCAGGACTTTACTGAACATAACGAATATCATAAAAACTCAACAACGATTTCCAAAAATAAAAATGTATCCGCCACCTCTATTTGTGGACATCTTGAACATATTCAAATTTAATAAAAGAAAATCGTTCGTCAGTGCTCGAAGTCATCACATTTCCTTAGATTGTCGTCTATCGCAACCCTTTTATGTCAAACAGTTATAACGGTTATCAAAATACATAATTACCATCAATCTAACTAAATTATTTGTGGAAATCTAAACGAAAACAAAGAAAGCCGATAAAATTAACACGAAGGTGTTAATGAAAGATATAAATTCTCATCAACCAATGGGCTCCGGTATTCCCATCCATTTTGTTACTAAATCCTTCATTAAAACAAAACGAATAGAAAAACACCAGAATCTAATCATAAACACACCAATTGAAACCAATTAATAGATAATACCCGAGCCATTTTCTATCCACAATAAGATAAAGCGCAAACACCTCATCCTCAGCGTGCCACACACAGAGCCCACAACAACCACCACCACCAGAGCCTTATCGAAGGAAATTGGAAACGGATCTTCCATCGCTGCCACTGGACCTATCACATAAATTCAAAAAATATCAATTGAAAACACTTACACTGGCCGATAGCCAAATGGGCACACCTATCGCCTCCCTAATCGCCGAACAAAACAAATACCCGTGTCGACGTCTATTCCAGCGATAAACCCAAACTCCTCCTATTACCAGACTGACAGGTAGAACCACCTTTCGGATTTAATCGCTGCTCGCTCTCGCACACACTCTCAGGGCTCCGAGGCCATGCCCCCGGCTTCCCCACGATAGTGGTGGTCGTAATCTACGACCACGCCGCCGTAGTCCAACGGAGTCATTGTCGGCGTCGCCTTCTTCGTTGTCGTTGGCGTCGTCGTCGTCGTGGTCGTCATCATCAGCCAAGTGAACAGGCAATTTCCCGCAGTCATATATTGCGCCGAACCGTTTAGCTTCTAGGATTTCATGTTTGCGTGACTTCATGGCTTCTGGAAAAGCGCACCGCGATTTTTTTTGTGAGAGTATGAGTGAGCCCGATCAGTGGGTCGACATCAAAAATGGAAATTGCAAGAATCCATCATACCAGGTGAATTCATGACGACTGGGCACATAGCTCCTCCAATTGAGCGTGTGTACACACACACAGCGGCCAACCGACCGACGGTGGCGGTGGCTGCATTAACATTTTTTGCCAGCTTCCATAGTTTTTGCCTTCTGCGCGCCGCCGCCTCATCTAGATCATCTTGATGTCGTGGCAAATGAAGAAAAATATGCTCCCGTCGCGTCGCGTCTTGATGAGCGCTTCTGCGCGCGGATGCTCCTGCTGCCGCAACGACGACGATCCACCTCCCTTCCTCCCGCCCATACCGCACATCTGTAATGGCCGACTACTCTTTATTTTTGCATCACGACTTTGTAATGTATTGCAGGGTTTACAATTCAGTTCGATTGTCTTTATTTATTTCATTGCCGGTATAAATTTTCAGATCATGACGCCGCCGCAGCCTAGCTTAAGTTTTGTGGAGCAGCTAAGCTGAGCAACCGAGCAGCGCACGGCAGCAGCACTGGCGGCGACGACGATGAAGACGCGGTTCCCCAGCAACGTAAACAAATGAACTGCTGTTTTTTTCGTCCACCAACCGTCGAGACACGACTCAGACGGACAGATTTGTAACCAATAGAACCGAAACTCTGTTCCCAATTTGTATGTGAACTCGGTAATTCATTCAAATTTTTCACTGCTTTGCCGCACCAGTGAGCTGCGCTGCAGCGCGTTTGAATCGCTTAAATTTTTGGATTCCGTAACAACAATCGGACGGATGTCGTGATTTACGAAAAAACAAAAAATAAAGAGCTAAAAAGAGAGCCCAGAAGGTGGTACCTGTGCATATAACAATCGCTGGCGAATTTGTCGTGATTTAATTGAAATACAATTGCGCGATTGCTGGCAACGATGATAGGTAATGCATAAATTATTATGGGGCATTGTTTATGGTGGTCTCTGTGGCGCGGGTGGGTGGTTCTACGTGGACCTTTGATCGAACGAATGCTGAGACAAATTTGCTACTAACTCATAACAACTTAGTTAGAGTGGGTAGGAAATTTGTCTGCATTTAGTTTTGAGTGGCCAAAAATGGTGTCGGCTTTATTCACGATCTTGAGTCTGGACCACAATACAGAAAGCTAGGACTATAATGAAGCTTGTTTGATTAAATATTTGAAAGGACTATTGCATAATATGCTCAAAGAATGAATGGAGTTCAATATGACCCTTCAATGGTGTGGAGTTGTGTATCAACCCTTTCATGACCACACCTTAATGGAGCTCCAGTAAAAATATTTGTCTGCACCTCATCAAGAACAAGGTACAGGATCTCAAAAATTCTATACACGTCTAATACAGAATTAAATAGTCTGAAATTGGGTTTTAGCATGAGCTTTAGACACTTTTGCTGCAAATGCGTTGATGTTTTTGAGTTGTCAGCAGATGCAATTCATGTTTTAGACATACAACACCTGGATTGAGATGGTCAACATTTAACATGACACTTACTCTCGTTTTAAAAGTAGTCCTTTTAATTTGGTACGTTCAGCTAATCTAGAAGGTTATAGAATCTCATTTTCTTATCTGTATACAGCGATTTCACAATTTAATCTGTTCTTTGAACAACTATCGCCACATGTGGGACAAAGAATTATCCAAAGGTTTTTAAGCTTAACAGAAATCTCTTTGTAAGTCTAAGCGACAAAAAATAATCACGAGCAACTAATAGTGAATAATAGCTTAAACAAAAAAAATTATTCAATGTAATAATTGTGACATATCGACTGTTAGCGTAAATAATAAGTACTTGGTAAATGTTATAAATAATTTGAAACTCTATGTGTACTTTCAAGAGGCTTAATAACACTGTTTATGAAATCTGTAAATTAAAAAAAGAAAAAACACTCGTAAGAGGTGTCCCTTAAGGTTACACAAAATTGTAAATTTAAGAAAAACAAAAACATTTGTTCAAACCTAAAAAAGCAAAAAACAAAAATCAAAGTGTTATGCACAAATAAATTGCTTTTGAAAGTCTAGCCTACAAAATTTTAAGATCCAAGATCAAGATGGACGATCAAACAGAGAATGATCGGGAGTTCTTTTCCTTAATATTAGGTTGTCAAATATCTCCTTCCGCCTTTTTGTCTTTTGAATTTTCCGACTATGTACAAAGCGCTACAGAGCTCGTATCTGGCAATACATCATTTGAAAGGTCTTGACATAACCTACAAAACGACGCTATGCATGATTAGTTTGGATACGAGATATTTGACAACCTAATATTTGTTTTGCAGGAATTTCATTTGTTTACTTTGACAGCCTTTAATTGCATTTCGACGTACAAATTGATTTTTTTTAGTTAAGCTAGGTACCTAAATATATATTAATTTGCTTTAGTCAGTTTTGTTTTTTGGGGAAATAAATTATTGGGCTATATTCAATAAGTTCTTAAACTTTAACAAATTTTGTTTTTAGTATTTAAAAAAATATAGAATGTTTATAACTAAATTTCGCTGAGTGTATATAAAATCAGCAGAGAGATTTTTTCAGAGTCAGAAATTACGGGTCAGTTCATGAAAATAGTTCTGCAAAGCAATTATGAACTAAATGCTTTGCAGAACTGCCGCAGTGTTGCTTTTATGAACCCGTTCTGCGTTTCACAGAATTTAAATTTCAATTACAACAACAACCTAAACGAACTTAGTCGCTTATAACTCGAAAAATATTAATTTGCTCACTAAGTAATTATTTTTTTTTTTCCGTGCACAGGAAGTTTTTTTACACTATAGAAAAAAGTTTGAGTTTTTTTTTAGAGCTGAGCGTAAGGTCCTGCCGGATTATGAAAGGCCATTCAAGGCAGAAGAATGCCGAATTGGGCGAATTCGCTTTGGCGTTTCACTACAAACGAATACAGTTTGTGAAACTTGCATTTGCGATGACCAACAACCCACAAGGGTAGGCGCTGGATGACTCAGTAAACCTACTGTCAGCGCCTTAAATGAATGGTTAGTGTGTTCGAGGCTTGAGCATGTTCGAATGCTGCCGCGGGGAACACCCAGCAATTTCTCAATGCCTCAAATCCTAGGCGGAAGCCTTCCATATAATGTGAATCATAAAATTATCGTAGGTTAATCTGCAATTTATTTCGTCTTGATATGTTAAGAAACGGCTGAGATATCGCAAATTGAACCTGGCTGTGATGGGAGTCCATTTTTTTTGGTTCACTGTATACTAAATTGAAAATACGAACAAAACATCGGTGAAGACAAAGTCTGGCTTTCACGCTTCATGAGATGTTACGCAAAAAGTTATTATTTTTTTTCAAACAAACTTCAAACATCTGACAAGCTGTTTTGTTTTTTTTTCCTTTCCCGCGAATTTTAGTCCCAAACGGCTTTCTTGTGTTCTACACGTTTACGTCCAAAGAGCTGAACTTTTGTAAATTTGTACTTTCCCATTGATGAGGTTGATACCTTAATTTTTTCGTAATAAAGTAAGGAACAAACTAGAAAAAACATCCATTCAAATCGATGAAAAGAGACGCACAAAAAAACACAATAATCCCAGATTGAACACTAATAACACGCAGATCTGTTCCAAAATGCAGAGTTTGATAAAAAGTTCACTTAAGTTGAGTAATTAATGAACGATTTTAGTTATACCATTTCTTGAGATGAAAAATAATTTAATTCTTAACATTCTTTTCCAATTATCTCCCATTTGTACATGTTACACACAAATAACTCACACATGAAGTATTGTTTACATCTGTCTATATTTGTTGACGCATTACAGACATAAAGTTTCAAACTACCTTCGCTTCGAACAGTAAAACAAGTATAACAAGTGTTTGTACAACAAGTTATTTGTTATTTTTGCGACACGCAAGGAAAACTCAGTTTATAGAATTTTTTATTTTTACTTTCAAAAAAACACTTGTTGACTTGCCGATATGTTTTTCTGTGTTCTAAGCTAGTTAGACGCTCAAACGACAACCTTAACAGTTTTCTGTGACAACCGCCGAGATCTAAAACAAGTCGTTCGATGAAAAGGTACATAGTCCAAAACGTAACTGGCCGATTTGTTAACGGGCCTCGTAAAACATCGAACAGAATTTTGTCATATTTTTGCACGTTACAAGTCTTAATACAACGGTGTACAAACATCCCACTCCTGAATTGTCCGAACCTCCAAAGCCTAACAAATTCAAGCGAAGCACGTGACTTTAAACCATAAAAACCCAGCTAGACTTTCGCAAAGTAAATAAATCCTGGGTAAATTCCAGCTACCGACGACGTAAGCGGCACTTAACATTAAACAGAAAAAAGAAAACCCACCAACCAAAAAAAAAAAAAATTGTGCGTGCAGCAATCCGAAAGCCTCATCCCGAAGCGAACCAATGAGAACAGCAAAAGATAACCCCAGTGATGCCAATGAAAACACAGGGTAACATCTCCCCATCACTTGCCCCCCGATAAAATCCGAGCTTCGAAAACGCACACGCTCTGGCAGGCTGGCGTCGAATTTCCCCACTGCACAAAATGCCGTGATTCTGTGCCATATCAATAATTTCATTGATTTATGGCGATTATAAAGCGTGAACGCCAACATTAATAATTCCCCCTCAATTTTATTGTGCATAAATTTTATTAATTTATAATTTTGTTGATATTTGTTGTTTGGTTAGTGGTTGGTGGTGGTTGGTTACCTTTATGGCATGGCTGCAGTTTAAGTTGGGGCCTTTTTTTTTATGTTTAAGCCACGCTCTTGGGGCGCGCGCATTTGTTTAGGCCTCCGAACAGAGAAACACACAAAAAATCAACGAATAGATGCTGAGATGCGGATAAGTAAATTATTGCCTTGCGCTTGTTGTGTTGGCCATGGCTGGGAAAAGAACTAGCGGCTCATTTTCTTGGGAAATGAGTTGGAGCCTGTTGGGAGAGTAGTTTTTTTTTTTGTTTTTTTAATCGCTGCGGACATAAACCGCGATGCAGTTTCGTTTTATTTTTTTTTTTTACTTGCGGTGTGCATCATTGTAGCTACGCAGGTAATTATGAGCTCCTGGAGATTTTGTTTCGATGTAGATTACATGATTTATGGTCGAAGAGGGTACAAGGCGATTGGCAGGGTTACGGCGAGTCAATGAATTTAACCCGATTGCAGGCGCAGACAGTCGGAGATATCGTGCTAACAAATCGGTTCGATTGAAATGAAGACTTTATGGGAAAAGGAAAGGCTATCTGCGATCTCAGGGTACAACTCAAGGATGTCCACGCTTCATTGCAAACCTTGATGAATTGAAATCTCGTTTTTCATGTGTTTTAATTTAAACTTAAAATTTGTTTCCAAGTAAGGGGGATCGACACCCTTTCAAAACAGTACGACAAAAAGGGTCAGCCGGCATCTAAGATCGTCTATATCGCGGCCTAACTACCGCAAAATAAAAATTTCACAGCAAAGGCTTTTTTTTTTGTTTTATGTCTGAGCTAAAAAAATGTAAACGTTGCTTATGATAAATTTTGTTTTCTCTGTTATTGTTAAGTGGAGTGCTTTATTGAAAAAAAACGAATGCAGAAAGACTAGCAAACGAATAAACTGTAAAACGGCTTCATTAACGCATTTTTGCTTAAAATGTCGCTTACGATAATTTGGCGGTTAGGGCGCTATATTCTGCCTTAATTAAGGAATGAGAAACCAAACATGAACTTGCTTCATGTTGAACAAACATGAAGTACAAATCATTCATGTTTGTTTAAAGAAAAATAAAATATCAATTACATTCTTTTTCGAAAAGGATAGTTTATTTTGTTTGCCTTTGTTTGTCTTTGTGAACAAACAATTTCTTTTTATCGTAGTTAGTCTTTATTTCTCCCAAGATCCTTGCTACAAATTTTGACAACATTAATCTTGGAAAATAAAGATTGTATGACTGAAGTTGACCACACAATTCTGACACATGTTTCAAGACACTGGACATATACCACCCGATTTTATCTCAAAGACCGCCTTTCACCTTCCTTCTTGCCGAAAGGTTTACGAATAATCTTGACCAAAAAGAAAAGCACATTCTACAGAGTCATCAAAAACAAATAAAAAAAAAGGCACAGAAAAAAATGGAAATTCTTGACGTATAACAACAAAATGGCGTTCATTCCTTTGACGGTAATAAAAAGGTGGACACCATAAAAATCCGTTTTATTTTAACTAAAGGTATTTTGAATATTTTATCTTTTTTATTGGCTACAGCGATACAAATGTTCAAGATAACACTACGCACAAATTTGTTTCGAATTAACTCAAGTTTACTGATTTTTTCGATCAACAAGATCGATATGGTTGGATAATAAAACTGAAACCGTAAATGTTAGATTTTCTTCGGTGTTTTTTTGTGACGATGAGGGACATCACACAATCAACCTTGGTTGGTTCGGTTTTTTTTTTATTGAAACAACGAAACAGATAGCAGTGCGTACACGGGAACGCTGTAAAAGGAAAGATATTAAAATAAATTGTGGAATTTAATCAGATTAGTCATGTGGGTGTAGAGATTAGAAAGGCGGTAAGCTTGGTTGAGGGCGAAAATTGAAAGAAAATGAAGAAGAAATTAATTGGGTGCGTTCAGTTGGTGAATTTCAAAGTTGTGGTGTGAGCTATTCGAAAAGACACTCGCAAAGTTCTACGGAAGTTTATTTGCTAACTTCTAAATAGTTTTGACCCTGCAGTCAATTGCCTTGTTTTGCAAATCATGCCAGGAGCTGTATGTGCTAACCTAAACAACAAAGCTCTAGAATAATTCGAAATTAAAAGAGAGATTTTTTTGTTCCAATGGAACATAAGACAACTTCCTTAGTTCTCTATCGATTCCCATTCAACTGTCATGACTGACAGCTGATGTGATATCTCCCCTTCAAAAGTTCTGTCGCGGATCAACTTGTATCTATGCTGATGCGTCGTCACGAAAATGTAAATTGAGCCTCATGGTAAAGTGTCCTTAACTTCGACTCGATGTTGCTGTTTTCATTTTTCATCATTTTTGGTTTTGAATCGACTGGCAGTGTGACAGCAAATAACTTAGACCAGGCAGCAAAGTCATTGCTTATGACTGCCAACCGGCAAATCTCCGGACCCAACCGAGCACCTTGCAGATAGGGCAGATGCTGCAAAGTGTCTCCTCTCCAATTTGACTCACGGAGCAGTCTTTGGCTCCATGATCACCAGTAATCGCCAGTTGTTAATCGAACTGAGTTGGGATATAAACACTCGCTAAAAAAAACGTTCCTTGTGAATGAGCACATGACTGTCAGGAGCCCAGTCACCCGTTCTCCCAGACAGGGATGGCACTTTCGCACGCCATAACGTCGGCAACATTCGTGCCGACTGCACATGATGCCATACTGTCGCTCCTGCACGATGGATCGCACTGACAAAATTCCCTGACCGCCAATCGCTCCCATTGTTACCGTGGCTGGTGCTAAACGATTATCCGGATCGCCGGATCGGGGAGTTTCCCATCGATATACAAAGATGCTTATCCGCACACTCACCTCCCATTTGTATGGATCAATTAAAAGCCAACTAGTCGAGGGCTGCTACTACTCCCTGGGAGATGTGTCATGTTTCGTGTACCCGATTAAGATCTGTCCCCGTATTCTTTGAAGAGCCCATTATCAGATTAGCTTCTGTTGCTGAACCCCACTAGCCTCTAATACATTGCCACGTATAACTCATTACCATTGACACACTGTTAATATTTTTTAAGCTCCCTGTGTGCGCGCGCGCACGGAATTGTAAGCCCCGCGACCGGGACCACACACGGCGATTGTAATGCAACAGATTATCATTAATAATGTGGACCGCGCCGGGGAGAGGGCTGCGTTATTTGTCCCAGGGTCCATTCCATTCACAACAGGTAACTTCCTAGGAACGATTCTGGCGCGAGTAGGTCCATTCTAAGGAACACAGAACGCAGAGTGCGTGTGTTTGTTAGTTTTTGGTAGCACTTACGCGGAAAGAGGTTCCTCCTAATGGGATGATGGGTTGATATTAATTGCCATTGTCAGCCGCGCTACCAGAAGTACGTGATAAGTGCTACCTCGTCTCGTCTCGTAAGCTGATAACGAGAAATTAATTCGGAGAAGTTGATTTTCATTGAGATTAACTGAGCCGCAAGTGAATTTTACTGAATTTGAATTCGTGACAGTTGGGATGGGATTCGAAACTCAATCTGCAAATGTGCCCTTTTTTTTTGCTCACTAAACAACCACCGTGAACAACAGCATATTACAACGAAAACTCCAAAAAGATACTTCTATGCAAATGTCCCCAGCAATTGATTAGAAACTTTCCACAACAGGTGTACACAACAGAATTTTTAATTAGAATTCCCATCTCTCTAACACGATGCGGCGAGAATTAGAATATTCATCCTTGGAAACAGGAATTTACATCGAAACTTCCGCAAAGCCTGCTTATAGTTAATTTTGCAAAGCACCTTCGTTCCATGCCACTCTAGAGTCTCGAGTGTGAGTGTTGTAGCCCAGGGAGTAGCGCCCCCCCAACTCTACAGCTGCTCCGGTCGGTCTAACATTTATTTTATGCGAGATGGAGTAAAATAAAAACGAAAAAAATTATATATTAAGGAAGCAGAGAATTTCTAAAAATTTGCAAAAGCCATTCATACTTTGAATTCAAATTAGGGGCTAAAAATAAATTCGACATCGAGCGAGCGAAGACCCACAGAGACCGCTGGCGAGCGTCAAACACGCCGAGGAACACAAATAAATTAAAAGCCGTAGTGAACCAAAACTCTGACTCTGACTCTGGCTTCGGGTCCGGGTCCGTCGTAGTGGTTCCTCTTGAGTGCATTTGCTTGTAAGGTGGACCTTCGTCACAGCGAACACCACCGTTTCGTTTCATATGGGTGCAACTCAAGCATCCGACATAATAGAGATCCACAAAAACAAAAACGAAAAAAAAAATTCTTCTGCTTCAGCGGCGGAAACATTTGTTGTGCCTCCTCGTCATCATAAGCCCCGGCCCATAGGTGTTGTGCATTCCCCGGAGTCGGAGTGGTGTGTCGATAATGGCCTGCTGGTGGAATGGCTTAGCAGTGCTATGCATCTGCCAATATACACCTCGTCGTTCTTTGTATGTTTATTTCATTCCTCATAAGCCGCTACAAGAAGTCGCAGAGAAATAAATTTCCATCAACCGTTCGATCTCTTAAATGGGCCAGGTCAAGTCGAGTCGGCCAAAGAGGAGGGCCATCGTGTAATAATTGCCAAACACCAGCACACATCATTTGGGGGTAACCTATTGATCTGAATCGATGGAGATGGGTGGGTGTCAATCGGTTAGGGGGGTTTATTGGCGTTGAGGGTTTTCAAGAGTCACAACAAATTCGTGGTACCGGATAATGCCAGGCCTTCTTTCGGAAGAGACTTAATTTTTTCCATTATTTAAAATCCAAATGTTTAATTTGCCCTCATCGCTAAATACCACATTTGCGAAGTTTAATATTAACGCTTAAATTGAAGTCTAAAAAATTAGAAGCAGTCTTTTACCAGGAAAGTTTACTACCTTTTGTGATGGTGTGCCAAGGTTTAAAGTGGCTTCTTAACAGCTCGGTGTGCCCCACCTTTTATTATACGTCTGGGAAATGTGCTTGCATCGGTTGACAAGTTGGGCTTTTAACAGTTGCAGTTGCAAATAAAAATAATTTGTACATGTTACAACCGGATACCATGCATTAAAAAGGTGATAGCTTATGTCGACATAAGTTACTTTTAATGTTAGCAACACTTTAACACTTTTAGCTTATGTAGTAACTTGATTTTTTACATTTCTTTAAAAGAGCTTAAGTTGAAATAAGAGCCAAAAACTTAGAATATCATTTTTTTAAAACAACTTATGTCTAGTGTAAATCATAAAGCATTTTTTTGAACAAGCTTAAGTTTAAAAAACTTTTTTTATTCGTTGTGTTGTTGTTTTTCAGCAACAAAATACACAATTTAAGGATATTACAAGCATGTGTCTTAAAAAAAATCGTTAGTCTAACCACAGTTTCAAAGTAATCACAAAAAAAGTATTAAAGAACTAGTTCACAAAACTTCATTTGATCATACTGAAAAATGTCAACTTCAACTTATTGAAACAGATATAATGTGCATCATAATGTCTCGTATTGGCTTAAGTGCATGAGCTTAAAAAAGGATACTCCATTTTTCTTTGTAAATCCTCTGCTCTCTGATGTTGCACTTGGAGCACGAATTCTTAGCGTATTTCTATGGCGCCAAAGAAATCTTTGTAACCAAACCTTACCAGCCCATTCTTTTAAAGTGGAAAAGCGATTCGGGATACAATTTTTTACCACTTGAAATGCAGAAGAACGAATGTCACTCCTGGTCAGATAACCTAAGCCGACACTCCATCCCATCGACTTAGTTGATCTTTTTTAGGCATATTCCAAAGCAATTTCGAACTAAAAAAAAAAACGAAAAAAAAAAGTAAGCGGGTAATATGGAATACTATTCCACAAGATATTTCACATCACCCGATTTGGAAACTATTGCAAACTACAACCCATAACATAAAGTATGTCTAAAAACTTATATTTTTATAGTAATATAATTAAAGTTGACATATGCACAATTCAAACTTGACTTGTACAGTTAAAGAAATCGCACATTTTTAATCCGAAACAAACTCATACAAAAATGCACTAAAAAAGTCATGCACCCCTAAATACGAACTTTGAATGACTCAGACACACCGATTGGTAATATCAAGAAGGAAAAAAGTGTAACACTTCTTTTATGCTGCTTACATTCTGAGAAGATTAAGAGACAGGCAGACCTTCTGCGGTATAGAAAACAAGGCCGTTTTCCACATAACCATTACATCCAAAAATAATATTGAAAAAGTTTTTATGTCTTTAATAAGTGTATAAAATACAAACGCATCAAAAGTTTAGACAGTTCTTTCATTTTGCAACGCCAATAACAACTCGGCTGTCGTATGTTTTAAGCAAGAAAAAAATAACACAAAAATTATTCAAATCGGTCAAATGGGAGGTTTTTTATTTACAAAAAAACATACGACCGCCGAGTATGTATCCATTTTTTTTCTTTGATTCTCAAAGTCTCAATTATCAGCTTGTTTAGATTACACTTACGCTAGCCATTTTTTGACGCATTTAGTAAAAACTGAGTAAAGAAAACTGCCTAAACTGCCTTAATTCATTTGATAATGAACACTATTTTTCTAACCTGATCTGAATATCTCGGAAATTAAATGAAGCAAAAAAAGAAACGCACACAAAATATAGTCGGCGTGGGAAAATATTCCTACTGAAAGATGTATAGTCCTAGGCCTTACCGAAGCGTTGTAGGGCGGTTATCGTAAATATAGGTTACACCACTAAATATTAATTACAAAATTACTGATACAATTATTTTAATTTCAGTTTTCTATATAGTTTTTACATTAGACATCGCTTATCTGTGCTATTTATATGAACAATTTTTTAATGTTTTCCAAAGCTTCTTGTTTTTTAATAGTTTTTTGTTTCTCAAAAAAATTAAAACAAAAAAAAGATGTTTTTGTATATTTACGATATTTTTGGTCAAAATGTAGGGTCAGGCGTCAGGTGCTATTTATGCCAACACAACTGTATTTAGGTTTCTTCAACTGCACCGGGTTGATGTGAGACTGAAAAACAAATCTAACGAACGTGAGACAAAACCACTTCAACCAAACAATGTAATAATCTACAAACATATTTCCGAGTCCCATCTTGGGGTTATGTATATTTGCAGGTTAAAAAAAATGCACAAATTCTTCGATTAGTAATTAATAAAGGCTTATGCTGTTCCTTCCAATAAGGAAACGATGACACTAGAAGACCCAAATGGTTTTTTGCTGTGAATCTAATTCGCCATTCACCAGTTGTTCCCTCTTGCCCAGCAAAGTGAAAATAAATCATTTTTACCTGTGCAATTAGCGACAACACTAGTAAATTATTCGTGCAAAACACCGCCACAGAGTGACACAAAAACAATTAATTACTACATCAATCCAAACAGATATCCAACAGAGTACGATTTAAGAAAATATAGCGATTTGCCGCCCCAGTCTTTTAATTACCCCTCCATTCGTGGTGGTTGCAGTTGTGTTTTTCTTACACATGCTTAGACATGTTAAGACATTTGTCCTTCACGGTGTCCATGTCCGCCATACTCACACGCCTTCTGTCACATTGTCCGTCGGAGTCTAGGCCTGCAAAACGCGAACAGGTTTTAATGGAATTCATTATATGCACTCATTTAGCGAACAGGCAAACATAAAGAACACAAAAAATAAAGTAAGAACAAGAGCAAAAAGCCCACAATCGAACAAAAGCCCTCGCCCTCCCTCCGGTCCGGTTAGCCGCCCCCCCTTTTCCAGTCGATTCGAGATAAGCAGCGAAATCGCTTTGGCAATGTCGTATGCGAAAAACACAATGTCCGACATGTTTTAATTATTTTATAGAAATTTAAATTATTTTCTCATAAAATGTGCATTCATTCACCCCTCTGGGGCGACGTAAGGCACTTTGTACAAAAACAAAACACAAGTGAAGACGCGAGTGGGCTCCGTCGAGGGCTGCCACCGCGTGCACACGGGGTTGCATCATCGCGCGAAGGGTTAATCGTATTCAGAAGCAGCAGCAGCAGCAGCAGTTGGACGGTCGCGTTGGCGTGGTGTTGTACGTCTTGCAGATACAGACACATACACTTCTTCGAAGTGTCCCTTTCGTTTGCGTGCAGTCGCATCAATTTGTGGCATTAAATGAAAATTCATAATTTTAATGGTTAATGACTTTGATGTAACTGGGCGTTCTGTACAAGGCTCTGTTGTGGCGGAGGGGGTGCTGGCGACCGACGCGGTGCGAATGGTGGTGCTAATGGCGAATTAAGTTGTTCCGGGTAGATATGTACTGCGATTTGCAAATGCAACGTGCAGAACAACTGTGTCGCGAAGTAATTTAAACATTTTTTTTATTTCTCGCCCGCTTTCTTTTTGAAACTCGTTGCGGGTTTAATCGAACCGGGGGTTGCTACCCCTTTATTGCCAATGGTGGCGACAATTAGGCACAGCTGTTGGGCTGCATGTATGCGACTTTCGAACGAGAAAATGCGCCACGAGGCTGTAAATCTTCAAAGATTTGTTCAGAGAAAGCCGTAAATTGAATTATCAAACGCACGTCATCTCCCATGGCTGCTCGCCACGGGGAACAGAGTCTTCTTTTGATCTCGTAAATTTATTCCATTGCGTGCCACGACGTATTAGATGCATTTGCATTGTGTGGTAATGCTTAAATTACCTATTTTACGGTTGTGATTTTTCGTGCCATATACTGTTGAAGTAAAGTAATTGAAACAATCTTACCGGCAAATGAAGGCACAACCTGTCACAATGAGATCATAATTTCATGTGATCGAGGTAGGTTGGCATGCAATTTAAGTTTTTTTTCTAATATGTAAGCCAAATACAGTGAACTCTCTGGGTCATTCCACACAACGTTCTGAACGATCTCTCAAAATTGGTGAAGTTACTTATTGAAGTGGTTCAAGTGATGGGAAAAATGTTGCTCAACTCGATATAGTTTACAAGTACCGAAGATATAAAAATTGGTAAAAAGTCAAAATTTAAGATTTCTTTTAAATTTAAAAAAATCAGAACTTTGGTTCTGCTTGTCAGAATTTCATAAATTATGTCTTATTGCATTCAGAAAAGAACTTTAAAGTAACCCACACAATTTTTATTTGCAAAGGCGGAAGATAGTTCAAAATGTCCTTTTTGACACGTAACCTTAAATATCTCAAAAAATATTATTTTAATTTTTTTTTAAATGTTGGAAAACAATATTTCACCCATGTTCATTCCAAATTTCAATTTGGGATCTCAATGGGTTCGACTAAAAAATATTTTTAAAAGAAAATCTAAATATTTTAATACACATTTTCGTATGAAGAAATGTCGGGCACAGTACGATAACTTTGGCGTCAAAAATTGATGATCGGCGTTTGTAGAGGGGTCGAAAGAAAGTTTTTTTTTTACTATGGGAGGGGGATCTACCTCGGCCCTCGTTTTTCAAGAAAATATTAACACAATTAAAATTAATTTAAGTTCATGTTCATTGATTTTTCTTAAATTGCCTCTAGCTCCTAAACGAAACGAGATAAACCCCTCCCATAGTAAAAACTGCTTGTTTTTTATTATTCATTTTTTTGGCGCCAAAGTTATCGTACTCGTGCTAAGGGGTAAATTGCCCCTGAAAAGAATTAATTGACATGATAAAAAAAATTCTTAAAAAACAACATCAACAGCCAAAAACCTGTTCTATAACCGTACATTTAAATCCATACCTTTTTAAAAATTCGTATACAAACTAAATTTTTTTTGTGAAAAAAATAGAAAAAAAATCTGTATGAGGAGAAATAAGCGCTTAGAGCCAAGTACCATGACTTCTGACTTAATCTGGACTATGTTGCAATAATTCAGTAAAATAGACCAACCAAACCACAAAAAATGTCCAAAGAGGTCAAATTGTAGCTCTAAGGCGAGGGTTTGACATCGCTAAGACAGCTGATACGATTTCTTTTTACGAGAGGCATTGTTTGAGCGACACAGCACTTACTTTGGAAGTAAGTTTTTAATATTTGTTTAAGCACTAAACGATTCATTTCGCCCCGAAGAGGCACGTAACTGACATTCTGTTAAAATATCGAGCGAGAAGCAGCTGTCAGTGTCAGAATATCCTATAATTTAAAAGGAAACTACTAGGTGGTCCACCCTTTAAAATTTAAGCCCAAATTGCAACGGTGCATTCGGTCTGTCTAACTTTGACATTTGAAGTAGAATACACGTAAGAGCATAGTACAAATTGAAACAACGCGGTCGGGCGTTGCAACGTCACAGATCGTAATATCGTAAGTCCGACCGACTGGGTCTACTTTCCACTCGCTCGGGTGTTTGACAGATGCGTGTATAGTTTTTTTTATTTACAAACAAAATTTGAATGCGCAAAGGCATTTATTTAAGTAAATAAGAATTGCTTTTGATTTTAGTTTCAAAATCAAATTGTTTTCTTACAAAATTTGTTTCAGGGGATGAAGAATTTCGAGGCTAAGCTGATTTAGGGAAAGCTGACGCGCGAGCTCTATCTCGATTTTAAAAATTGAATGAGGCATGCGTTGACTCGATAAAATGCGTACCAACGGCTGTCAAAGTCCGACCGACCGAACGCGCCGTTGCGATTTGGGTTTTAGTGTTGATTCACTTTTCTATTTTGAATTGTATTAAATCTATTGTAATAGTTTTTTCTTCTTTGACTTTCTTAACAACAACGAAGTCTGCGAGTTCAATTGGCTATTCTTTTGTCTTTGTTTGCAATTCATTCGTATTCAGCCATTACACTCCTGAAAGATGCTGTAAACTTTGAAATGTAAACCGAGGTTTATGTTTAACCTTCATCCGTCCTTTATTTTGTGAACCAGTAGAAGTCTATTTTGTCAAATATCTTCTAAAATATGAAACATGTAGTTTTGAAACTAAGTGACCTTAATTTTTGTGTGTAGTTAGCACTTCTGGTTAAAAAAAAAGTTGATTACTAGGTTCGTCGCATTAAAAATAGTAAAACTATAGTCAAAAGACCTGAGGAACATTTAGAGGCTGGAGAAATCCTACCAATACAAAACTTCTAATCTTCGGCCAACCCCTTGCATGGATGCTTTTTGTTCCTTTCCACCGCACATATATTTATAAAATCCTTATCAGTTTCTTCTCTCTGAACATCTATCAACGTTAATAAAATCCATTTAAACAAAAATCACTCTTAAAAAGCGTTAAATTCGTCTCTGAAACATAAAATTTGACTCTTCACATTTTTTTTTTAACTCATCCATTCAAATTCCAATAAAATCCAAATGTCCATGTACCGCCATTAAGCGTAGCTGCACTCAATAAATATGACGTCTGTTAAAATTGAATGTCCTTAACCGGACATTCTCCCCACATTGAAGTGCTGACGCCCACATAGACCGTCATCTCGGCGATAGAGTGGGAACAATTGAATGCATGCAACATGCGAGGACATTAAAACGTCTTGTCCACTTGTCGGCATTAAAAAAGGACTCCGCACGAGTCTTTACGATTGAAATGTGCGATAACTGCGTCCAACAGGGAATGACCATAAACGTGACAACAATTTTAATTTTCACATATTCTTTTCACTGCACATGTGTGAACTTAAAAAAAAATAGAAAAAACTCAAATTAATAGCAACTGAGTAATTTCCTTAAATTAATTTAATTCCACCCCCTGCGTTGGCAAAGGAACAAATTAAATCCCGTCATCAAGTTCCCACACGAAGAGCAAATAATCTCGCACACGCCCCTTCCAATTAGGGAATTTCCCGGTCTCACTCTCTCTCACTCTCTCGCACGAACCCTCCCCCCTGGATGAAAATAATAAATTTTCCCAATTTCGAGCTGCACCGACGATGATGAGATGGGACGGGGCTGGAGCCCTCCCCCGTTCAACAACCAGAAGTGGGACGTTGCCGCCTAAGTTCGGCACCGGAGGTGGAGTGCATTCGAAGCAGTTGAAATCGTATAAATTACTTAGTTGTCATGTACCGAAAATCCTTGTGTCAGCTGAAATGCCTAAGAATGGCAGAGACACATTGTCTCTATCCTTAACAAGGCAACAGCTCTCCTCTCCAGCATCAGTACGCAGCGCCGGCACAAGACGAAGATGAAGAAAGTCTGCGAGAGGCGGCAGAGCTCTGCCGAAACCAATCCGAACCAACAGGAGCATCAGAAGCAGCAGACAGGGCACATAGATACACTTAACTAACAACAATTAATACCAAAAGATACGTACACAATGATAACATGTCAAATGGATATAAGCGATGAGCAGTAGCAATAGCAGAGGAGCAGAAGCAATGCCAGTGGCAGTGGCAGCATCCCCCTCGTTTCTGTGCAGAGCAACAATTCACTGGCAAGGAGCATGAAACCGACACTACTACCCCCATGCAGTCGATGGCGACAACGACAACGACAACGACGACAGTCATGTGAGAATTTCTTATTTGCAATCAAGGATGTATCCTTAAGTGAGTAATTTATATTGGGGAAGCGAAAGACAATCTATCCAACCAGAATAAGAAGGCTCCCGAGTAAACTGGCAGGAACAAGAATTTGCGAACATCACTGCAAATTGTGTCTCAATCTGCAGTCCTTTTTCGCTTTGGCTCTGGCACAAAACAACGGCTTGTTGTTGTTGGCTCACAATGACAGGGGTAGTGCAATTGCATGCTAGCTTTTCGAAGGACGAAACTGAGTGTTTCCTTTGAAGGAGGAAGTATTCCATCACGAATGCCGCAGGATCTCTCCTCCACTTCACTGGGCTCGTAAGTTAATTAAAAACGGAACAGCTAATTAGAGAAGATACTTTGATTGGTGGTGTTTTGTGCTTGAATAGAGGCGAAACGACAAGCCTTTGACAAAAAGGACTTTCTTGTCCTCGAGCGAGTCGCATTAACCTGTGATGTTGATGGGAGAAAAATTGTGGCAATTAGTGGAACAGCGAAGCGGATTTTGGAACTAATTAAAACAAAGGAGTGTCCCTTTTTTTCTGTCGACACATCTAGGGAAGGATGATGGATCTAGTTTCGTGTAACGCGGACGAAAGTTTCCGCCCAGAAGTTGGATGAGATTTACATCGTCCAAGATTTGTCTGCTGTCAAAAGGAAGTCTTTTCGGTGATTTGTCAAGTCGCACCCTCAAAACAAGATGGTCGCGTGTTTGATCGGGTTATAGAAGTATTTTTCAATATTAGTTAGACGAACTGTGACATTTTAAATTATGACAGGAAAGACGCTACGAAACATTGTTATTTTATTCTGTCCAAGGCACAGGAAAACTGACTTACTCAAACAAAAAAATTCGTCTATTGACGAAGACATATTCAAATTCCCTCACCGAGAATTTTTTGCTGTGAAAGTCTGAAGACATCCAAAGCCTGTTTTTAGGCAACCACTCTTTTCTTCGTGTTTTTATTCTTATTTGATTTCTAACACATCTAGAAGTAAGATACTGTTTCATCTAACTTCGAAAATTGTTCATGGCAAACAGACTCTCCTAGAATTTTTTCATGATTTGAAGCCAGAGTCAAAACTGAGCAAACTAACGTATTAACCATCGCAGCCTCGGAAACAGCTTCTTTTCCGAACGGAAAGGTCCATACTTTGATGGTTTGGCCACGTGGCACGAATGTTCCCTGCAGTACGACGTGCCTCCGTCCGGTAGGCGACCGCTCGGTAGTCCCAGGATGAGATTGTTGGATCAAGTCCAAAAGCTCACCTGGTTACGCTTGGGCATACCCCCCAAGGAGTTAGAGTCGGCGGCGGAGGATCAGGTTGCCTGGAGATCTCTTCTGCGTGCACTGCCCCCGCAACCCCTTTAGTGGAACATGCGGGTAAAGAAAAAAAAAGAAGAAGAAGAAGCCTCGGAAACAACAGATTATTTACCTAAAGTTTGCTATTTCAGTCAGTCATTCAGATCAGTCGTACAAAGCATTTTTTTTTCACAACAGTCACAAAAGGTAATGAGTTCTAAGACTCTCAAAAGAAATTGTAGTTTAATTTGTTCATTAGTCAATTTTCTTTCTTTATATACAGTTGGGTGCAAAATCAAGTCATTCAAAACGGAAAAATCAGCTTGTAAGTAGAAACTTAAAAACAAAAAACGCACCAAAAGACAAAATATTTCACAATTTATCTTTAAAGGTTTTAAATAATAATTATTTGCCATAAATAAAAAACTAAAAAAGTTTATTTTGTAAGGACGCTATTCAATTTTGCTTGACTAGGTTTTGCACCAGTTTTTCAAATGGGTGAGTGAAACTAAGGAAAATACATATTTGAATATCTTGGCGAAGATCTTTTCCTTTTTTATTTGTTTATGGAGCCTTACTACGTTATCAGACTGTCGATAACAGTCGTTTGATTTTTAAATTTTCAATCCACTGTTATTGAGCCTATTCTCTCAAAGAATTTTTTCTTTAATAAAAGCAGTTTTCAAGTAGGCCTAAAGATTATCATTGGGTTTAAGACGTAGACTTTGTCCTTTCTATTCTTAGCCGCAATATTTTTTTTTTTCAGTTTCTTATTCCCAACAAGCAAAACACGTTCCTTACTTTTGAAAAAAATTCCACCTTTCAGCGCTTAGTCTTCTAACCCGACCACCTGCGACGCGTTAAAAGTTAAGCAGCTTGACGAGAAATTGTCCTCATACAACTGGCTCGGATCTTGACACAATTAAAAATCTTTGGGATTTTGAAAATTGTTCTTTTTCAAGGAAGTCCAAAACATTGGCTTAAAATTTCACGAAGTTATTGCCATCGATTGTCTTAAAGTTGGCGTATAATGCAAATAAAGAGAGCAAAACGACTTCGAACATAAAACTGTTGCAAATATTGAAAATATTAGGGTTTCCTCCATTAAGTGGTCTAAGAAAATTACGTGTAAAGAATAAAAAATAAAACTAATTTTCAACGTGATAACCACACTTCTTTATTGTAATTTTGGAGTCACCAAAAAATGGCAGCTGTCAATCTTCATATTTATAATTCATCATGGCTGACTATTAAGAGTGAGTTCAACTCGTCGTACAGTGTCAAGATGAACTTCTGTGAATTTTCACCGTTCTATAAATGCGATCAAAATTGTTTGTACTTCATTTTTTTGGTGATGAAGTAAGGAAGAAGACAACACAAAAATCATTCAAATCGGTCAAACAGGAAGTTTTATTTTACAAAGCCCAAACGATAATGTATCCATTTTTGCACGCCACTGTACACATTTCTAACAAAAATAAAGAACTGTTTTCATCCTGTTTTCACCGTTGTACAAATCTGGTGCAAAAGTGATTCAGAAGAAATCGAATTTTTCAAAATCAATTATTTTTTGTAGTTTCTATTTGTATTAAATAATTATTTTATTGTTATAAAATCTTTGGGCTTAAGATAGATCTTTCTGCTTGTAAGTTTTTATGCAAAAAAATTTAAATTAAAAAAATTTGGTTCACAGTTCGTTATTTAACCTAACTTGAAAGATAGGATAGGATTTACCTCGATTATAATTCTCAATATTTTTATTTATGAAGTTGTTTTGCTTTATTTCCGTACTAAGTTACAGAAAAATACTACTAATTGATTACAACTACAAAAAGAATGAAATGTAAAATAATTTGTAATAAATGAATAACTTAACGAAACTCTTCATCAATCACTTAAATTTTTGCAAAATGTTTCTCTCAATTCGTATTAGTTAATCTTAGTTTTACAGTCACAGCCCCGTGTGGTCAGATCCGCTACCTTTTTTTTTATTGTGACCATTGTGGTGATCTGCAAGTGAGAGTTCTTGGCATTTGCGATGCACAAACAGCTGAGATTAGGGGAGCGACATGTTTCTAATGATCTATATTCGGGTTGACTTCGAAGAAAAGGGCATCGTTAACAGACTGAGAGTCTGAAGTACCTTATCTATCTTTGGGCTGTTAATAAGACTTTGTCAAAAAGTGTCTAGTATAACTGATTCTCTCAAATTTTTTATCATTCAAAAAATTAAATCCCTATCAGTTAAATACTGCTTTGTTTGAAAGAACATCCGCTGTCCAAATTAAGTGTCAACTGAAGTTCTGAAATATCTCAATCAAAAATTCAAGTACGCAGCACAGTTCTCAAGTCACTCCAGCTGACCATGAGCCCTTCACTCATCATTCCATTCGAACAATAATCAACTTAATTACCTCGAGACTGGTGGCAAGAAATGCCTTCCAAAACATAAATCAAAGTTTCACTCAACTCTATCTCGCTGCCCAGCAGGGTGGTGTCCTGCGGGTGGTTTCACATGACATCGATCACGAATTGAATTTTAATTCGAAAATCCACAAACGCTACCACCGCCGCCGACAGCAACAACCGCCAGATATGTCTCTAAATAAGTCCAACTTAATTGCTTAACTAATTGAGAGATTTCCAACTTTTTACTGAATCTTAATGTCCACAGCGCTGCCACCTCCCAACGAGCCGAGCGCAGACTTTTCGTGTGCAAAATCCGAGCCGAGATGATTTAACATAAACTGCAGATGCGGTAGGGGCAACACAACTCCACACACAGATCAGGGACAGTACGAAAAACTTTGGAATTAATTAGGGATGCAAACCTCACAAGAAGTCTCCCGATTGTTTGTCATTATAAGGCGAGGACACACACACAGTGCTCGGAGACTGATAAAGCAAAACCTGGGCTGAGCTGCTGAGTACCTGGGAAAGAGGGCCAACAAAATAAACAAAAAAAAAAAAAAGCCTGCCAAGCTGAAAGGAGGGATTTCGCTAAATGAGTTGGTAATTCATTGACCACAGAGAGAGCGCTGCGCAGCGATCATCGCCATCGCCATCGTCATCATCAGCTCGCAGCTCATCGTGGACAGCGAAAATAGGCCAAGCAAAAAGACAAAACCAGGAGCGCCGAGATTGCGCCTGCCGCAGAGCATCTCAGCCGGAATTATATAACGCCGTCCCCAATTTAAAAAGGCCCGAGTGCTATCTGCAGCCTGGATCCTGGCAATTAATTAATTAAGAAGATCGTTTAGTCAGTTGTAGTCGCTGCTGCTGTGGCTGCTGTGGCCTAATGATGAGCCCAGCCAAGCCATTGTCCATTCATCTTCTATGGCGACGAGTGTGTCTGGAAGGAGAGATCGGTCGGGTAGGTATCTTGCTGGCATGTGCGATCGTTCCTCGCAAGGGTACACCAGCCAAAGGTAGAAGAGAGCATTTAAGTGACACGCAACGACATCGGATTCCTCAGCTTTCAAGGTTGCTCGCCGAGTTATTCTGATTAGTTGATTGTTTCTGGCCCGCCGATGGCGTATGGGCCTGGAGCAATTTACGGAGTCGCATCTACACACACCCATGGGAATTAGTCTTGATTAATTTATTTACGGACGTCCATTTGGTATTCTGTCGATTGCTCTGTGAAATTACTTCATTGCACCGCATTGTTCGAAGAAGTGCTTGTGGCTGCGACAATCGTCTGTCACCGCCGTCATGGCTAAAACTTCGCAGTAATTTTGAGGCCATTGAACACATCAAGCGAATGACGGTTTAAGCGTCGGCTAATTCGCTTCCCACAAGTTGAGGGGCAACTTCCTCCTTCCTCAGCAGGACGATGCGACGATTCGACGATTTCAATTTAAAATTCATTAAACCACGCAGGTGGCGGGAGGTATAATATCGCAGAAATTACATTCCATATAATTTGTCTGATGGTCCATTTAATTTCGGTTAAATTGGAGAGCCATTTCGCACGTACGTGGTACGCTTCCTCCGGTCGGGGACGTCGATTACTATTGCGGTCAAAATTGATGGTGGCTCCATGGTATGCAGTCAAGTAGTCAGATGGCGTTTATGATCGTTGGGCGTAATTTGTTCGGGAAGAGAAGACTGGAACTTATTTTGGGCATTGTGGTCGAATTTAATGGCGCAACGCAGGTAGTTTTCAATTTAAAAAATCATTTCGTGGATTGGGCCTAATAAGGAGGTTAAAGGACGCACATTGTAAAAATCTGGGTTCAAATTGAGGATGAAATCGATTAGTGGTGTGTGGTTTAGTCACGGGTATCAAGGGTTTGTCTCTTGGGTCAGTAATAGAGTCCAGTAGAAGCCAACCAAAAAATTGAAAGCAGCCGTGCAATGAAGCTGTAACGTGGAAAATGTAACACCCACAACTCGTCAGTTGTTTTCTTTAAATTCCGAAAGGTCTTAAAGGCCAATGAATTTTAACCTTTTCTCGCTGACGTTTGAGTTTTCTTGTTTTCGATCACCACCGATTGAATTAAGCAACGAGGGGATGCAATATTGCAAACGTCCTTTATCCTTAAATATTTTCAAGTACATAAAAGAAATTATAAGGGTCCTACTTCGTTCATATAGAAGTATTTTTTTCTACACGAATATAAAAAAAAAAAAACTTTTAAGAAACCTGAAACTTGATTCATGATATGTGATATGACGATAAGCCGACTTCTTATTTTTTTAGCGTTGGGTATTAGAAATTTTCGGTAGACAAATTGTCGGTAGATAGCTCTGTAATGTAAGATGTCTGGTAGTATAGTAATTAATGCCATATTGTAAGTATACTAACAGTATAGTATTTTCATCTGATTTACAGCTTACGTAAAAAGGTGACATTTTATGTTGTTTTTTTTTATGAAGCCATTACTAAAATCGGGTTTTTCCGTGAAAACTTATTTACCTTCGAAAATAAGTGAAAATTCGTAGAAAATCGTCATATTTTGCTTTTCTATTATAGAAAAGGTAAGGAAGCGTCGCAGGCTGCTAAAAAAATTTCTGAAGTTTACGGAGGCGATGGTGTAAGTAGAAAAACAGCAGTGAAGTGCTGCTCGTTTGGATCTGATAATTTTGATATTGAAGACGCGCTTCGCTTTGTATGATAAATCACCAAAAAAGTCGATGAACTCATGGAAATCATAAATTAGGACCGGCACATATACAGCGTGGACGTTGCTGGGGAAGTAGGCATTTGTCACCAAATATTTATTAACAATTTGAAGAAAGCTGGATACATAAAGAAGCTCGATGTTTGGAGGCTACATGAAAAAGACGCCTGAATCACTGCGGCCAAAAATGTGATAGTGAATTAACGATGAAAAATTTATTGAACTGTATTTCCATTTTGGATTCACTGCAAAAATTACGCAAATTGAACCCTTTCTGAAGAAAATAATTGCAGGCGATGAAAAATGGATCACGTATAACAATAACGTGCAAACGATGACAAAGCCAGGATTGACTAATTGAAGAAACGTAAAGTGTGTCGGGAGTGATTGAAAGTAAATTGTTCGTGATGAATAAACGATTGCTCTGTTCATGAATCTCAATAATTAAAAAGATTAAAGAAAGCAATATCATTATGACAACGCCAGATCACAAACATTTTTGATGACCCAGCAGAAACTAAAAGAGCTTGGCTGCGAAGTTTTGATGCATCCATATAACCCAAACCTTGTACCTTCAGATTATCATTTTTTTCGGCTTCTGTAGAAATTTCTTAATTGTGTGGTTTCTTATTCCGTAAAAGCCTGCAAAGCGCAATTGGATCCGTTTTTAGCTCAGATATCCCAGACACACATTGAATAATGGTTTTACCCCAAAAACGACAAAAAGATATTGATCAAAACGTCACATGTTTGGTTTCATAAAGTATGTTTCAAATGTCAGAAGAAAAAGTATAATTTTTCCTTTAATTTGTTAACAAACTTTTGTAAACACCCTGACTGTGGTAAAAAAAAAAAAACGCAAAACGAAGTTCATTAGCTGTGAAGAGTTTTTACTAATTTTTAAAGAATATCTCAGCCAAAGAATTAAAGAATATGTTAAACTCACGCGTAATATTACAAAAGTACCCTTAATTTTTTCTTATGTTATGCAATAAACTTCAAATAGGCCCACATATTAATCAACTCATCAGTCATGATGAGTCATGATGTCTACATGACTTGCTGTAGCCCACAAATTAGACTCAATCAATTCACTACTTAATATTTACGTACCAGTGAAAAATCACACACCTGAAGAATCGAAAATATCGCTGCCGTGAGAACTTCTCTTTTAAAATTTTGCGGCGGGTTCCACATAAAATAAAACGAAAACGTACTAGATCAGGTTAATTAAATTAACTCATGAACTCCTTGGTCGATTAAAACACCCAAAAATTAGCCAATTAGGCTTTGCAAAAGATTAAAAAACTCCTAATTTACATCGCATTTGAAGTTGCTTCTTCTAAATTTGTTAGAATACAACGATCCACTGTGACTTAGACTCAATTGCAACCCCACCGAAAAAAGAGCTTAGACTTTATTTATCGATCGTTGAAATTGTTCGTCATGGACCATGCCAAATGGCCAGACTGTTTTTGACAACAACTTTATAGTCTTAGACTCTATTTGAGCAACAAAAGAAGAGCTCGAAAGTCGAGATTTATTTCTCAGATCGAATACCTACTTCGATCATGCAATTGAATCAAGCTTTCTGAAGCTCTTTAAATATGCCAAAACGATAAAAAAGAGTAAGATGATGTTAAATAAGATTGACACCAACAATATCAAGAAAATATCGTCGTCACCTATAGAATTGATCTCTGCACCATGGCGCAGTGGTCATATGAAATGGACATCCGTGAAATCCTGCAAAAATCCTGCAAAAATAAGCAAAAATAAGCTTTCTTACAACTACGGTGAATTGTAAAAGATGTACTCGTCGGAATTGTCAATCCCTTTTAGACGGTGTAGTAAACCGTGGTGCCAATGGAATTCGTTCATTACGACTTCGATTAAAACTATCAACCACTCATTGCAAAGCGGACACAAGACTGTGTTAGGTTGACCGCAACTTTAGTTCGTTTTGCACGTTGACCGGTTTCTTGATCGTCACAATATCCGGACTCTGTGTGACCGGACTGTGATTGTTATTCCGGGCCGAATCCATCGCACCTAAGAATAAGATTAAATGTGTGGATTGCATTCATACTACTACTTAAAATCTATGCCTATCTAAATCATGGATTGTTCACTGTATCTGAAATAAATTTCATTCCAAAAAGTTTAACTATTCTGTAGTTTATTTAAACAGAACCATTGCGTCTTATTTAATTGGACTTTGTTGGTGTAAGATTTAATTGGGACGCAGCACAACTCATTAGTGAATTCTTAAATCTACATACCACAAAATATTTCCGAGCCCACCTCAGACAGTCTCTAATGTAGTAAACTTTTCAACCTGCCAATTACCAAATAGGTCTGCAATCAGCTGCTTCATTTGTTAGCTGGAGAAACCTCTCAGACCCCTAGGCCATGGATCATTTGACGAATGGACTGCGACTTGCAGTTTTTCCTTAACCCACTTTCCTGTGGACCTTCGGCCGACCGTCTTAAGTACCCATAAAGAAAAAGCATTCCTCAGTATCATTAGCCCTCTCACAAGCACTGATAGTTTCTCACATCATAATTGCATTGTACAGGAAAAAGAACAAGCGGGCCATAAACAGCATCGACCTCATAATCAAGTCGAACACGAAATTAAAAACCTGCCACAGGACGCGCGGCCAAAGGATTACGACAAGCTGCCCCCTCTGAGTTGTTCGCTGGCTCACGACAGAGGATCGAGGGCGCTGCCAGTAACTTTTTATTTGAATATCTGCGCTCTTCATGTTGATGTTTTTCTTTCCCAGTTGACTAATTGGATTTTATTTTATGGTGGATTTTTGTATTTGACTGTCGTAAAGTTGCTTGTTTACTCTGGGGGGCTTCCTACGGAAGGCAAGAGGTCGTCCCCCCTTTTCAAAATAAAGCAAAAAATGTAATTTCTTGGTGCCCGACTATGCTGACTGTGTGTGTGTGTGCGTTTTATATGGGCAATTTGCCCTCTTAATTTTCCTATAAGGATAATTTTTATGGCGCGTTTTACTGCGCGAGCGCACACAGCAAAAACAAACAACAGAGAGTGAGCGAGAGATAGAGAGAGAGAAAGAAAAGCAAACACACCAGGATGGCAAGAACTGCAACCTTCGGCCAGCTGATTACCCGACCGGGCCAGGAGAAGAAGCAGAAGCATCCACTTGTAGCGTTTAACGGCGCTTGGACATTCATTCCAGCCGCCAACTGAGCCTCAGCCGGACCATTGTGTTCCCGATGGGAGCTGCGACTAAGTGATGTTACTTCACCTACATAAACGGCGCTGCGCGACCGTCCGGGGGAATGAATAAATATTTAAAATGATTAATTTATTTTTTATTATTATTTTGGTTGGTTTATTGATTTATTGTTGAGAGTCGGCTCGGGGAATGTTTATGGCAATTTATGGCCAGCTTAAGTGGTGATTAAGAAGAGAGCGCGCCGTCTGAGATGGAGGAGTGCACGGGGCGCTTTAAGCGCCCTGGTGGCGGTGGTGGTGTCCAGCGACTGAGTTATACCCCACCAATAGAACAGAGAGACGAACTCTTCTGATTCATTAATGAAATTGTCTTCTGGTTGGGAGGTTTACAGCCGTCAACGGACGTTGTTTGGGGGCCATTCTCTTAATTCATTGATTTGAATCGTAAATAACCGGGTGACGTCCGTCCCGAGGATGAATTGATGGGACCTCGCAGGCAGGTGGTAGGCGACAAAGCGAAATCAAATCGACAGGATTTGATTTAGAATTGTTTCGTGGTTGGGTGTTGCGATGCACTTTGATTTATAGTATGTCGAGGGTTTCGTCTTTTTTTTATTTTTTTATTTGCTTGAATTTTGTATTCACTTTTGAAGCAAACAGTTAATGAGATTTCTCTCTTTTGTTTTCTTTCAGGATCCCACTACGGTAAGTGAAAGGACTTGTAATTAAGGGAGTCCCGCTGTTCGTATTTAAAGTGGACTCTTGATGACCGTGTTTCTTACAATTACAATTTGATTGAATTTAGTAAGTGCAGCTGCTCTGTCTTTAGTAGGGTAAGTGGTTTAATAGGTTTCACGTCGTGGTTAGGAGTACCAATCGATCGTAACCGATAGGCAAGTAATGGATTTAATCGCAATGAATAAAAGCTCTTAGAATGAATGTTTGGGACAACTTTGAGAATGTCTCAATGATGCCTTTAAACTAATTTATAGACACAAAATCTAACCGCATTCGAAAGAATGTCTACACTGCAGTCTTAATACGGTTAACTAAATTGAAGTTTAAGTATATTCTAGTCCGCAGTCTTCAGACCACACCAGCCATTAAGCTCGTGCAAAGTAATCCCATCTACGTTACAAAATTGAAAAGCCTACAGTGGTTTAGAAACCCCTAACATGATATTTTTTCGTTTCTGCTCTAAAAAGGTCCTCTATAATATCAATAAATCGCGTCCTCGATAATATCGCGCCCTAACCGCCAAATTATCATAATCGACAAAATGAAAATTTTCAGGAAATTCACAGGAAAGGCTTTTTTTACACGCTTTATTAACTCGTCGTTGCACAAAATATTTAAACAAACCTTGGAAGTTAAGTTTGACCCACTTCCCGGTTTCAGGTAAAGCTGAAACTTTGCATACGTTTCATTTGCGTGACACTGCATTATTGGCTAGGTGTGTGATCCTGAATCCAATATAGCACTTCCATCATATGGCTATCAAATAAAAGAGTTTGCTGAGATGAATACGAATAATGACGAATACATTATGGCGAACACCCAAATATGGCGGCCTGGTTAATTTCTCATTTATGTAATAGTTCATAAAAATATTGCCATAAAATGACCAAAAAAAGTAAGTCATGAGAAACACCAACGCAAAGGAAAAGGAGATTAGAAAAACAAAAACAAAAGAGCAACAAAGAAAAAGGGAAATCGAATGGAACCGACGGTGAAAAAAATATTGACAAGACTAATCAAAATACAAAAAAAAAAATTAACTGTAGCAGTAATAACTATGTTTTAATCATTTTGAGATTGAAAAGTAAAAAATGAATTATAGTTTAAAAATAAACTAAAAAAAAACACACTTCATCACGCACCAAAAATGGAAAAATAAACTTATCACTTCTTTTTTGTTCAAAGGCTAAAAATTTTAACTGGAATGTTTTATTAAAAACCAAATGATGCAAACAGAGGCGAATCGAAAAAACTATCGAACTGCATCATTAACTCATTTTTGCTTAAAATGTCGCTTACGTTAATATGCCGATTAGGGCGCGATACGAACTAATTAAATTAAATCATTTTCGGATTTTAGAGACGTTCACATCACCGGAACCGTTTCTTCATTTCTTATTCACAGTTTGAATGGACACCAAATAACGTTTAAAGACATTTATTAAGTTCAGACTAAAAAACGTAAGGTTGTCAAATATCTCCTTCCGCTTTTTTGTTCTTCATTCAAGGTTTCATAAAAAGTGTTACAGTGATCGGATTTAGTTCAAATATGCGCCGTTTTGTTCGATAATCTGTTTCCATCTAGACGGCAACTTCATAATACCCCCCTAGTATTTGCGAAGAACTCGGACAGCCACTTTTCACAAGCCTCTTTTGAGTTCAACTTCACACCACCAAGGGCGTTCGCCATGGACAAGAACAGGTGGTAATCACTTGGCGCTATGTAAGGGCTATATGGTGGATTCGAAAAAACCTCCCATCCGAGCTCCCATAACTTCTGACGAGACATCAACGAAGTGTGTGGTCTGGCGTTGTCCTGGTGGCCTGTTGGCCGATTCTGGACGCTTCTGGTCGATCGCCTGCTTCAAGAGGTCCAGTTGTTCGCAGTAGATGGTAGAATTAAGCGTCTGGCCATATGGGAGCAGCTCATAGTGGACGATTGCCTTCCAATCCCACCAAACACACAGCAGAACCTTCCTGGCCGTCAATCCCGGCCTTCGACCACGACCGTTTTCGCTTGATATTGTCGTATGTGATCCATTTTTCGTCGCCAGTCACCATCCGTTTCAAAAATGGGTCGTTTCAGCAGCATATCGCAGGCGTTGATTCGGTCCAGAAGGTTTTTTTTGCATCAAATCATGCGGCACCCAAACATTTTGTATCCAGCATTCTGCAGATGTTTTAAAATGGTTTGGTGACTAACCTCCTGGGCGATGTCACGGGATGCCACATGCCGGTCTAACTCGATGTTTTCCATGATTCGTCGTCACAGGTCTTCCGCCGGCTGGCTTATCCATGGTATCGTTTTCACCGGCTCTGAATCGTCGAAACCATTCCTCCGCGGTTCGAAGTGATAGGGTACCATCCCCCAACACCTTTAATCTTACGGAACGTTTCTCTAGCGGATTTGCCTTTAACACAGGAAAACTTTAAAATAGCTCGAATTTCGGCGTTAGTGAACTCCATGTTTACACGTCTATAACTTTTGAACGCAATATCCAATAATCATGCATAGCGTCGTTTTGTAGGTTATGTCAAGACCTTTCAAATGATGTATAGTATTGCCAGATACGAGCTCTGTAGCGCTTTGTACATAGCCGGAAATTCAAAAGACAAAAAGGCGGAAGGGAGATATTTGACAACCTTATAATTACATAATACTATTTTAATTACAGAAGCAATTCATTTCAAAAACAAAAAAATCATTTAAGTCGCCGTAGTATCAATTCTTAATAAAATAACTCTTTTTTTTTTAGACTGGAGAAAAGCTTGACTTGATCTTTCTATTAAACCTGCCCTTAACTAGTAAACTGGAGGTTGTTTTTGATCTGCATATTCGAAAAGCGTATTTATGCATTGTATTGCTTGGGAGCTCGTTAGTGATTTCGTCGGTTTCATTCTCCGAAAAGCAGTTAGTCGGTTCAGTGCTGCTACGATGACCCAGTCTCTAATTGATTGTGTTGACATATTGTGGTCGCTATCTATAATTCCAAGGAGATCATTTATTTGTGGTAACTGTCCTTAAAGCTGAGTTTCGGTTAGAAAAATAAAAATAAATAATCTGCATCTGTAACAGCCCATACAGAGCAAGATCATAGCTTGTTCGCTCCTTCACTCTGTTGTGCGCGATATAATTTTTGACACAAGTGAAAACGACCTACGGTTTATTGCCCGCTCCGAATGGCGAATCGCGAAAGCTTTGGGCAAAGGTTGGCCCAAGAGGATTGCCAGTCGTTCGCTGTAGGTGGGGACGTATTCCCACCTTGTTTGCGGCTGAATTCGAATTCGGGTACTCTCCCTTAACAGTCCGAAGCGCTAATCGAGTTTCGGTTAGTGTCCTTCGTAATTGGAAGTGGAATAAAATTATCATCTTGCCAGTTGTCTTCGACAATTCGAGGGGCTACTGTATTTCTTGCAGCAGCCATAGTTAGCGATAATATTCTTCAATATTCGAACCAGGAAGCTCAGCCAGTTTTTGCAAAATCTCTGCGGAATAGTCTGCGATGAAACCTTCATTTCTTTAAATGGATAGAATGGAAGAGTCCAATAGAGGAATACAATTTTTCTGATGTTAAATTGCCTATTTTAGTGTATTCGTATATTCTCAATAAAATCGGGATCAAAATTGTATAATCGCTTATTCAAAAGAAATCACCAAACGACCGTTGAGTACCTAATTTTTATATACCGGCATTTGTTTTGCATGATTGTCCAGGTCCAGAATTCAAGGAGATGCCCTATCACATGAAATTATTTTCGTACTCATTTTCATAAAATGCAGAAACTAGTGGCTATAATGATCTTGTTTTTTCGTGGTAGGATTGTCTTTGAAAAAGCGAGGCTCTGGCTCTCAACGGGCTGTTACGCCGCCCAATGCAATGATTGTCGATCGACCTCGGTTTGCTACTGTCGTGAAAATTACTTAACATTTGAAAAAATTTACAAAACCAACCTGAGCCTGACTGACTGACATGTATTTAAGCGTCGTTCTCTTCAAAGCCTTTCATAAACTGGCATAAAAAATAACCATATTTTGGACTGCGACCCCTCAGTCGCAACCGAATGCATCCGCTCAGATAAAAAGCGTTAAGTGACCCTCATTTCCAGCTTGCTCGATTTGCAACTCATAACATATTTGTTAAGGTCATCAAATACACACCAATTAGTCATTGGCAACAACACCAAAGATAATAAAAACCAACCGACCACTAAGCAATTCCATCAGATAATCAGAAAATTGGCCATTGCCACCTTGTTATGTTCCCACTTGAGTCGAAAAAACCACTCATCCCGATGGTGTAGTATTTCCGTAAATAACTTAATAATAATAATCCATCCAAAAATCACCTGTTGGCTCGTATCAATATTACCACTCGCTCTTGTTCTCGGTGATATGCTGCAACCCTCATCAATTCGTCCACGCTTAAAATGCATACACCTGTCGAAATGTGTGTATCATCCCTTTCAGATGTGAGTGTGTGCAGGGCTCTTCACTTACTTGACATAAATGCCGACGAGAAGAAGGCAAAGAAAAAATTAATGTGCTTCCTTTTTTTTTTTTGTTAAAAAATCGACAGGCAAACACAGAGACACCACACCAAAGTACTGACACCGCCAGTCCAGCAGTCCGTCATTGCAAGGGATTCCCGTGCAATTTTTCAGGGCTCATTCATTACGTCAGTTAAGACAGTAATTGCAAGTATCTGCCGAACGTTTCGCCGTGTGTATTGATGGTCTTTTGGCGGGAAATATTCCGGAATTGAAACGTCACGTACGGTGGCAGTAATTACTTTTACTTTTGAGGGTGCTGCAATACGCTCGCGGTGTCCACACGCAAGAGATGGAATAATGTATAAAATATTTTGACATGAAGACTTAACATGGCGGCAAGGAGAGTCAGCAAAAGAGGCTAGATGAATGTGTTTTTTTTTTAAAGAATACAACTAGAATTTCACGGCGTTTAAAAAAAAACGACACGCTGTTGCTGCAAACAAAAGTTAACGGAATGTTATTCAAAAGACTTTTGTTGACAATTTCAATAAAACGCATAAGTACAATGAACCAAAAAAACTAAACCAATCTAAACTAATCATGCATAGCGTCGTTTTGTAGGTTATGTCAAGACCTTTCAAATGATGTATTGCCAGATACAAGCTCTGTAGCACTTTGTACATAGCCGGAAAATTCAAAAGACAAAAAGGCGTAAGGGAGATATTGATATTGACAACCTAATATAAGGGGTTCGATTTTTTCTTTCGAACGGAACCATCAAAATTGTTAAAACTTCCTGCACAACTTCAAAGACTGGCTACCTCCGTATCACCCAACTAAGGCCCTTAACTATCTACTCCATTTCATCATTAGCGACTATCAATCTTCTTCTACCTGTATTTTCACGACTTTAAGTTTCCATCATATCTCTTTTAAAAGCACAAACCAAATCGCCCGTAAGCTTTCACTTATTAAAACACATCACCTCCATGTTAGTCCTGCAGCCGTCCATTGAAATAGAACAACAAAAGAACGAGTACCAACCATTATCCTCCATATTGTCCGCACCCTTTGACATTCAATAAGAAAATTTCCATCTTCAAGGCCTAATGTCATCTCTAGTCGCCTGCAGCTTACACGACATTCACCTCTAAAGATACTACAAAAGCAAATAGCGCCCCAAGTTAGATTTTCCCCTCCATCGCGTATGCAACCTTGTTATCCTCTAATTAGGACGAATGGGAGTATCTGGCACATTTCCACCTGCTTACACTTTGCTCACCACACCGTCGAGAAGTCAACGAGCAACACAGTAAACAAAATAAATAAGGCCACACAAAAACAACTCCTCTCATCGTCGTAGTCATCGTCGTCGTCGTAGTCGTCGTCGTTGTTGTCCTTAAAACAAACAATGTCATTGTTTTCGTTCGTCGTCATCGTTTAAGTGCCCATTCGATGAGGGTGGGTGCAAACCCTTAACGGTCCACTTAAATTAATAATCCGCGTAATTTGGGGTTTCAGCAGTTCTTCGGAGTACCCGGCGGTGGCAGCCAAGCAGCCAACGGCAACGCTGCGGCTCCTGTGTATTTATGTCATTAAGATTGTTTGAGTTTGATAAACAGTTTGATTGTGGCCCTCCTTGCTGCCGCTGTTGTTGTCGTCTGTTTCTCTGATTATTATTTGTCCATTGGAAATGGTAATCAGTGAAAATGTGCCTTTTGCTCTCTTTCCTTCTCAACACCCGCTTGTAATTACATGTCCTGGGAATGGGAATGGGATCACATACATGACATGAATAGAACACCGGCGATTATCTAGGATCTTTTAATTGATTTCGGATCTATGAGTATCCGACTCACGCCGACTGTGAACAGCGACAGTTGTTTTTTTCTTTTTGTCCTGTCCCTGTCCAGATAATTACCATACTTTAACTAATCACACGTTTTCTTTGGTCTTTCTCTTTTCATGCACCTCCAAATACCTGTCACTCACGGCATCGTTCACGAAAACGCCAATTACTGGATTCCATCGGACGGCCGCACACTGGCTGACTGGCTGCTTCTCATAATTGCAACCCTCACACACACACGCACACGACTGGGACCCCCGTCCATCATTAATAACGACGCCACGCACCGTGTCTGGGCGCTGGGTGCTGCTGTCCATTGACTGACAACTGCCGCTGATCATCGTCCGTCCGTCTTGGTGCTGCGGCCGACACCGACACCGTCAACACATCCTCACTCATCATAATCGTGCCCAATGACAAATGGTCACCGGCTGCATCTCCGAATCGAACTGGAAATTAAAATGCCGTGCCCCCCGTCATCCGTGCACTGGAAAACATTTAATTAAAATGCAACAACACCAACGACGACAACGAAAAATAAAAAATAAAAAATAAAAAAATTAATGTGATAATGGGTTGCGACGCACAACACAACACAACACACGATCCCGCCGGCGCGGCACAACCACAGGGCGTAAGTATCATGAATGGAGTGTTGCACTTGCTTAAGTGGGTGGGTGTTAACGGCGTCTAGGAACTGTCATTGTGGCCATTAGCAAAACCAACACACACCGGTAGCCATCGCCGGGTCTGTGTCAGGGCCGATGATTGATGGTGGCGGTGGCGATAATTAGACCCGAGCGCAGGGCACTTCCTCCCCATCATAGATCTTCATCTACGCAGCGGAGCGTTTCATTGCTGCCGATTGAGTCGCGGCAGATCTCGGTTCGGGACATAAATTCGGGTCAACTAATTTGGGGCTAATATCGGTTTGACAATTTAGGGATTTTGATCATTAACTGGATCCCGTCCGGAGACGTTGCGATCCAGTCACCTCTCCCGATCGTGATCGAAGATGGAGAAGAAGAGGACGAAAAGGGCTTCGGGTTCAATAAGGGGACCGTCGTCGTTGCTGCTGCGGATATTGTACGGTGGTGTGTGGAATGGACCACTTGTCCGATGGTCCTTCGAGATTAAGTCTGGAAATTGGGTATTCTCATTTGTTTCAAATATGGCCACAAATAAATTGCCCTTCAATCGATTAACTGCTCCACGTCGGATCTTGGATGGTCCCCTTCGGATGGTCGTTGTCCGGCAACGACGATCGGCTCGGCTCGATGAGATTCATCTCGTAACTCTTGGCGAAGAGAGAGAGGCTCTTTGGAAATCAGTTAAATCAGTTAGAGTTAATTTAAGACGGAATTGAGATGTCTCTTTGGCCTTAAGTTATTGTGGTTGGTTGGTTTGAATGCCGCGTAGCAGGAGGAATTTTAAAAAGGAGTTAGTGCAGCTGGTAATGACTAAATATGGACGCGTAATTTATGTTAAGGGTATGCTGGTGATTTGGACGTTACTCGCACAGAAAAAAAAAATTAAACAACGTGAATAAATTATGCGAGAACATGGGGGACGTGCAGCCTACAGGGTTGATGAGAGATGGCAAAGTAAGGTGATTCTTGATTTTGCTTCATGAGCGGAAAGTTAAATCACCATTCTGATGAGCTCATCCTGCATTGCCTTTATAGGCTGGATTTAGTTGATCGCACTTTCTAAGAACTTTTGTTGGGAAAACATGAGACTGTCTCTAAGATGAGCCTTGAAGTCTGCCAGAAAGAACGCATTCGTGTTTTCTCAAACGAGTTCATATTAAACAAATAATTTCAAAGTTTTCTTTTCTACTGTGAGAGCGTCTTGTTCAAAATATTTGCAACCGTCTAAAGTGTTTAGTCAAATCATTGCCAAATTCGAGCTAGTTTGTTAAAACTAATTTGAATTTAAACTCGTTTAAAGGAATGTTTAAATAGCAAATCAATGATCGGACCCTAAACTCAGTATTCCTGACAGTCCAGTACACAGATTTGGTGAAAATGTATGTCTCCGGATCAATAACAGATAAGTTGTTAACGAAAATAACAATATAACGAAATATAAATAAAGATCGAATTTTATGTACATACAGAAGAAGAGAAGTATTGGCACAGATGCTATTTTCATAAGTAAGTGCTTTCAGTATTAAAAGTTTTAAAATTAAATCTCGTTTTTGCAAAAACAAATAAAGTTTTGTTTATTAATTTTTAAACAATAGCGAAAAACAAAAATACCTCTCAGGTTTCTCAGATCAATCTAAAACATGCAGTGAGATACAGGTTTTCGTTTTTTTTCGTCAGCGACGTAGTAAATGTCCTAGAGAGCTCTTCTTAGACTCCATCGATTAACAGGAGTATTTACGGCTGTAAAAGCATCCTACGGTATTGAAAACTTGTTTGTTTTCACTTGTATCAACATAACATCATGGGTCGACTTCCTTTCATGGCTCTCCTCACGACCCTCTTACGACCTCCAATGGTCACAGTTTGGTTTGTATTTAGCTACTTACCTATCGCCCCTCTCGATTAGACATTTTTTTGTCATAGCTACAGCACTGTCTTCGATATATTGTAGCCCTTTCATCATTCTTTTGAGAATCGTTTGCAATTAATACCATTTTTGATTTTTAAGGATAAAAAAGGTCAATATTACACGCAATTGAAAACACCATAAACAAAAAAAAAATAAAGCACTGAGAAACAAGCCAACAAATGTCATCATAATGCTACATTTTTGAGTTTTTGGGGCTAAAATAGTTTGAGTTTTGGGTGCAAAATTGAGTACATGCCGATTGTTTTTTGTTTTGCTCGCTGCTTTTCAAGTTTTTAGGTTTTCCGTCGTGTATTATATACCGTTATTTAAATGTAGAAATAAAGTAAAAAATTTGAGCTTACCTCATTCCGTTTTTTTCTATAAAGTGTAAATTACACTTACAAAAAACATTTACTCATTTGTGCACCTCACTGTCGTCGCTTCAAAACTAACTCAATTTATTTTCAATTGTGTATTGATGCCAATATTTTTTTCCATGAATGTACTTCCAGCCGGAATAGCAAAAATTACTCGGTATAGAACTCGGTATAGAACCAAACCTTCATCTAGCGCCTAGAATTTAAGCCTCTCTAAAGTTTAACTAAAGGACAATTTCAACCAAATTTACATGCAGTGCTGTTCAAATTAATTGGGACAGTCAGATTCTTGGCGATATTTTGAGATGTTTTTAAATAAGTTTGTAAAAAAATAGTTACTTATATGTCTTGCTTTTGTCTTCAAGGGGTTTTTACCTTAACAGCATTAGAGATTAAGGTTCCATAATTTTTTTAAGTCCTTGTATTTTTTCTTGATAGGTTCATGGATGGCTTCCAAAATGTTTTCGTCTTCTTTTGACTTCTTCTTCAACCTTACTTAATGACCTACATATTTTTTATTGGATTGAGGTCAAGGAAAGTTTAGTTTTAATTTAGTTTAGTTTTGTATTCAACTGCGTGTCTTTCTGCATCAGTGGTTTTTAAAACATTCCAGTCAAAAATAATAGAGAATACTAAAAATTAAGAATCAATGTTTTTTAGCTCGAACAAAAAACAAAACAAAAGAGCTCCTGTAAGATTTTCATTTTGTCGCTTACGATAATTTGGCGGTGAGAGCGCTGTGTAGTCGTAGCGTAGTGTATGTGATCAAAAAACAAAGGTGTGACTAATTTATTTAAAAAAAATCAAATGTTTGTAATATTTTCTTCAAGAAGTTGTAGCTTTCGAAAAAAAAATATGCAAAAACTACTTGTATTAGCTTTTCCGCTTGACCAAGAAATAGTTGTGTCTTCCTAAATTAGGAAGAATTTGGAATATTATTTATTAGGAATATTTGTTTGTATTCCTTGGACCTCGATGTTGTCACTTACTTGTTCCAAACTGCCACTCATCTTGTATCGGTTTACCATAGTGTACCGACCCAATGGACGTTTTTAAACCTTTCACATCCTTCATTTACTTTCCAGGCTGTATCGCCCCCTCGTTCGATAAAAAAAACTTAAACCCACCACTCTACCAATTCATTGCACTTTCATTTAAATTACCACCACTCTATTCCCACAATTCCCATCACTTCCGCCCTAAACCACAACAAGAACAAACAAGTCTTACCAAAGAAACCCACAATACAATCCAAGAACAGGCAGAACATTTTAAAATATGTACGTGTTAAGAGATCTCAGCTTCAATCATCTTAATCATAAATTTCCATCGCGAGACATCGCAACATGAACTTCTTAAAGTCCTTTATGAATCGAAGGGATCATTAATAATCGCATAATCAGACAAGTCATACGCAAAACACCACGAGAGACAGCGCGGATGACCCGCGCGAGTATGTTGGCATATGCTACATCTAGTCGCAACTGCATGCCAAAAGGAAGGGTTCATTATGCACAGGATGCGAGCATTAATTCACATCCGAGGGATCCAACGCATTTCTCTGTGTGTTGAGGTACAAGAGCCCATGGACACCATCCACGGCACACACAAACGCAGCCCATGTCCTCAAGTTCCTCTGCAGAGGAGACGCTTCTTCTTCGTCACCATGCGCAGAGCCAAGAGACAGCCAGATCAACGATTTCATCCTTTGCGTTTGTGTTTTTTTCTGTTTGTTTTTTTTTTTTCTACCCATTCAACCGCACTACTGCTACGCGCCGTGAGCAGCAACCACCACCAGCACCTCGTCAGCTCGCGCTGCGCGGGCACAAGACAAACCCCGACCATTTAAAATCTATAAATCCTAATGTGGAGAGGTGGGCGTATAGAGCTGTACGCCATAATTAAAAATTTAAATCAAATGGACTTGTCATTTGTTCTTACCTCGTCTCCGGCTGGGCCGAAGCTGCCCCAGCAGCCCGAACAGTCTGGGTAGCTTGGGCAACCTTATCATGACCACCGCTGGTGCCTACCAAACCTCGGCGTGCCGGCTCGGCTTGCGCGAACAGAGAACCGAATAAATGTTCCACAAATGACCACGGTGCTGTGCCGGCTACAGCGAGCGCGATTGACTCCACAGATTCGCATGATGTTGTTCTAGAGCTGCCTGCGCGTCCTCCACACACACACACACAGGGAGTTGCACTCGTCGCGGGGTACTGCCGTGGCAACGCGCCCCATGGTGGCTCCAAAATGGAACCCCGCCACGATTATGACTGCGTATAAGTCAAATTAATTTCGCCGATTTATTTCAATAAAAACGTAAAACGTATTCGCCTGGGATTTCCACGGAATCCCATTGCAGCACTAATTCAACGCGCTCACGAACGCGAATTAGGTGTTGAAAATAATATTACGTGTATGAGTGCTGTTTGTTCTCCTGCAGGAGGACGCGGGCGCGAACGCGTGTGTCGCGGTCATGAGAATCGAGATTTACGCCAGAACGCGTTGTGGGGAGGCGGTGGGGTAGCGCCAGGGGCTTCTAAAAACTATTTGCTTTTGCGGAAGACCTAGACCGGCACACGGGAGTATCATTGTTTCCGTGATTGACTGCTGGATGGAGTTGTACCTACGCGTGACTGATTCGCGGGTTACGTAAGCTTTTGTGTTCTCCTTACAATAGGGGCGGTGTTTGAAATGAGCCTCTTCGTTTGAATTGGTCATTAATTCTGAGCACTTTATTTCCTCTGGCGGTTTGTGTGGTTTGTTTTCCACGTTTGTAATAACTTAATAAAAATAAAACTACGTTCGATCTTTGGATGGAAATGAAGCTTGCTTCCATGAGGAGGCGTCAACAAGTTGAGTTCTCATGCTTTTTTTTTGAATTGTTGTGTTCGCTTAATTAGCTGAATGCAACAATCAGGTCTCTTCTAAAATCTCTCACCCGTGCTTTGTGCAAATAGAAAGGCGAATTAATATTTAATGATTAACTGCTCGTGTTGGAAAAGGCGGAATTCATCGTTAGCCATCTGGAATGGTGGCATCGAGAATGTTGGAATTCTTATCTCCGCTAAGTAGACAGCGCTCAAAACGCGAGATTGATATACGGGCATGCGATGAAGTTCTAGACGCAGGGGCTGACAAGCAGATTGCTATGCATTTTGCTATGGAAAGTGAAGCATGTGTTGCCGACTACGAAATGATGAACTGGAATGGAAAAATTGTCGGCGTAACAGCCCATACAGGCCCAGAGTCTAGCTTCTTCGTCCATCTACTGTGTTGTGCGCATGTGGAGGGACCTATTGCGTAATGCCGGTTCCGAACGGCGAATTGCGAAAGCTTTCCATGACAGAAGTACTCCAGGAAAATTGTCAATCGTTCGCTGGAAGTGGCGCCGTGAAAAATGTTTGTGGTGTTATTTCCCCGAGCAAGATTCGAACCCAGGTACTCTCGCTTGTCCATACAGTAATTTTTTGTGGAGGAAGTGGTGATTCATGAAGGACGTGTGGATTTTCACCCGACCAATAACGCATATTTTGCTTATTGCTGAGTTCATTGAGCCAAAAATGAACTTCGTCACTAAAAATGATTTTGCGATGAAATTCATCATCTTGGCGCATCCTCTCCAGAGCCAGAGCCCAATCGGAAAACGTACGTCGTTTCAAATTGTTCATGGGCTTCAATTCTTGAGCCAATTTGGTCTTGTAGGGGTGTAAGCCAAGATCCTTACGCAAAATACTCCATAATGTGGTCTGAGCGATGCCCAATTCTTAAAAACGCCGTGACTGATTTAGATCGTTTGCTAATTTCGACACTTCGACCAACCCGTTGCCTCACTGACACGGCAACATCAAACAAGGAATATGTACAGTGTGGTCAAAATAATAGAAGTGCTATCTTCTGAAGGATAACTTTTTACAACTTGAGTAATATCTTGCTTAATGATTGAAGTAATTAAAAATCTTTTATTTCTTTCAGTCATTATTCTAAAGTAGAAGAAAATCCCCAAAGTCTCCCAGAAAAAAGTATTCTCTCACTCTATTACTGCTATGTTCTGCTATTATTTTGATTACAGCTGTAAATTCTAATTGTTTGCATCAAACATGTTATTGCCTGTCTTCCTGTCTACTAGGGCGAAAACTACGACCGAAAATTGGAGTAAACGTTCTTAAAGTTGCGATCACCGACTCCGAATTTTGTTTATAATTTAAGGCGTTGCTTGTTCGTGTACTTTGCTATCATGAAATTGTTGAGCATACTGAATAAATTGAAAATGACAATTCGATGATTAGTGAAAGGGAACGCTCACAAATTAAATTCAAAGTTGGTAAGTCCTTATTGGAAAACTCTATATTTACAACATGCCTACTTCCTAAAAGATTTGGGAGATAATTGAAGAAGAAACAATTAGAGAAATGTCTAAAAGAGTATGTTGTTTTTTTTTTTGTCTATCACTGTATAACTTTTTTCCGTCACGCATTTCTTTCGTTTGATTAATTTTAGTCTGATCCTTAGCTCTTGTTTAGTAGGGGAATGAAGATTTTGTGTACAAGATTCTTTTAAACGTTTGAAAACACTCAAAGTCTATCACATGACTTTTTACTCGAAAACTTTTTAAAAAGCAGTAATTATCCTTAAAACAAGGTTCAACCTACTTCCCGTCCATTTGCAGTCGTCAAAGAGTCTCAGTCCATAAACCAGCTCCCAAGACTTCATAAAAATAAGTAAACACTTGTTGGGGCTTCTTAATGAAAGGATAAACACGTCTCGTAACTGATACAGCACCCTCTCCTACCGACCAATCGAACCTAACACCTGACACAAACACACACATACAAAAACGAATACCACACGAAGAGAGAAAGAAGGATATACTTCTGTTATATCTCTCAGCCGACATGTCCTCGATATTTCATTCACATTGACCGAACATTAAATACAAAATAAATTGCTTTAATGATCCCAATAACGATAATGAGCGCCATATGAGAAGACGTGCTCCTTATTTATGCGTGCGATGGCCCAAGCCCAAGCCAAGACCAAGACCAGTACCAGGACGACGATGAGGACACACAACAACCGGCCACTGCGCAGTGTGCACGTCCTCGAGCGCTTTTATTTAGATTGAAACTTGATATTTAAGTGATAAGCGCGACCGGCATACTATGGATTATTTTGCCACCTTTCCACCTCGCCGTGGCCCTGATGGAGGAGTAGAGAGTTGATCGATAGCCCTCACATAGTAAACTCCTTGTCAAACATGCATTTTGTAAAACATACAAAAGTGTTGCGGCAACCCGGATCCTTGTGCGGTGCGGTTCGGTGCGCTGCGCTGCGGTGTGGTGCGGTATGTGGCGCGTTCCTCTGTGCATCCTCGCAGCAACGGCACGAGATTGCCATCGAAAAGCTGCACACAATTGATGGCTGGCAACATGATATTTCGGCGAGGCGACGCGACGTGCCCAGCGTGCTGACCGCAATGCGGTGCCACGGGGTCTGGAAGTGTGAAAACATAACCGCCACTTCCACCAGGACGCGCCTAGCTAGACGGTGCGACGTGGGCCGATGATTGAGTCCTGTCCGGCGACTTGACGCATTTCATAATTTCCCCCGACAGAGGTCACAACACTTTACGTCGACAGGACACAGCACCTGCCGCGGGATTGGCAGCCGTCTTAAGCAAATGCAGCGACAAAAATTAATTACTCTCCTCGTGAAATTATAATTTATTTTTTTGTTTTACATTTTTAACATTTCTTTTTTTTTTTTCTGCTAACTAACTCCGTCTCGTGATGGTTCTTTTTTTTCTTTTTTCATGTCACCGGTATAAATGGCCTGCCGGCGTTGGACTGGATACCCGTGGAACCACATCTGCATCTGGTCACAGTATGTAAGTACATATCTGCAGTTAAAGTTTTGCCTCTCTAATTAATATCTCTCCACGCAGCGTGAGTTTAGCAGCGCTGCAAAGAAAGATACTTTATATTTTCAGAGCAAGATTTGCTTTGGTTATTTGCCTGGGGGAAGGTCAAGGGAGTCGCGCTGCGATTCTGAGAGTCAATAATGCCCAGACTAATAAATTCCTGTCAGCGAACAAATATTTTCGAGCACACGTCCATTGTTCGAAATCCATGGGAGCCCTGCGTTCAGTCATTGTCTTGTGGTGTGCCCCGCTCTGGGATTTCGAAAAACGACGACGGCGATGGCGAAGACGACTCATTCGATTTTTTGGAGGGGAGAATTGGAGATTCCTTCCTGCTTTGGCCGCTACGACTGCACTTTGTTGGAAGGAATCATAACTCAGAGGTGTTCCTGCTCCTTGGTTTGGCCGGGATTCAATTCGGCTCCGGAGACCGGAGGAGTTGTCGCAGCGGCGAGCATGAAAAAGATTTCCAACTCGGTAGTAATCAGATTAGATACAAAACTATCTTGTATTTATGCTTTGTGGTCGCACTAGCAGATTTAGTTGCTTCATTCCGAGGAACGGCCGGTGGTGCAGTGCTTTTCGGAATCCACCAGCAGCCAAGCTCCGCCGCCGCGCCGCCTCGTCTCCATTAGGAGCTGCCTCACTCCCCTTCGATGGAAAGGACAATAGGATCAGATTAACTCCGAGCAACAAAAGATCAAAAGATACAGGTGCCAGGCTGGCCTGCTCCTCGTCGGCCGCACTAAGAGACTGCCGCCGCCGTCGTCGTTGTCCGTTCCGAGTGCGGGAATATTTGTCGTCCCCCGAAGGAATGAGCGTGTTTGCTGCCGCTGCATCGACGTCGGCCATATTTATACTGTGGGAAGCGAGTCGATTATGTTTCACTAAATTATTATGTTAACATGGAAATAATTGAAACAAGAATTCACTTATTTGAAACAATTTATTTATTTCGCTACTTGCGGCACACGGATGCGATGTCGATCGGGATCGGGATGTGTGTGCGGATAGCCTTCAGTTGTGGGCCATGCAGGCTCCGGTGGTGCAGTGAGGGAAGGATTTATTTCCAGATGGTGGCTGCCAATGAAGGAGTCTCGTCCTCCCTCTCTTTCTCTCTCGGTCTTCTCTCAAGCCGGTCCTCGGTCGTTGTTGGTTGCCGGCGGATTCAAGTTCCGAAAGAGAATTTCCCTCTTCCGATTTGGAATAATAAAAATGTCAACAGTTGGACAAATAATACCAACAGCTTAAATTTTTCTTCTGTCTCCATTTTATATCTGTGGCCGCTTGGTGGAGTGGTGTAGGTTTTTGTGGCAACGATGCGTTCTCGGTGTCCGTGGGTATTTCTCCTTATTCGATTTGTTATTACCACATGTAAACACGGATGAATCTATTATTCACACCTAGCAGACGTTTATGGAACGTTAAAGTGTGTATTTTATTGGTCATTGAATTGAATGATGGAAGTAAGTGAGTGTTTATAGTTGGGACATGGAGGTTTTGGTTTTATGTGCTTCGGGGGCGAGAAGGAGCTGTGGTGTGTTTTGTTTGGTGAAAAGTATTAGATGTGATCTCATGACACTTGGTCGTTGCTCCTTTTCACAGATTACGTCGTCCATTAGGAGAGTTTTATTGATTGTTTTATTTTTGAATGTGTCGAAAGGATGCTGTTTGGCTGTTTGACGAGACAAGTTCTGGGAAGTTTTATTCTTCGCAAACCTTCCTCTGCTCATCATTTTTTAAAGATCTTCCCTGAAGTTGGACTGGTGGTGCGACTAGACTGTCAGAACAAGGCGCTTATTGATCCTTTCGCAATTCATATCCGTGATGAGTGCTTTTGATAAAATGTATTTCGCTTTAAGCTTCCTACTGAGAAAAGGGAGTGTTCGCTATGCCTGAATAGTATAGTAAACATGTTAAAAAGTTCTGCAACATAGACAAAATTATTTACAAGCAGATCTAATATTTGAAAAATAACGAAGGTTTTTCAATTGTCCACAGAAAGGATTTTGTCAACTATGGTTGTCAGAGGACTAGCAAGAAAGAGTTTAATTTTCTAATTTTAAAAAAAAAAATCATAATTCTAATTTAAAAAAAAAAAAAATAACAGAAAAAATTCTGATTAAAAAAATCAATTTGTTTCAAACAAAAAGCATGAAGGCATATGGGCTCTACTCCCTGGCGCTCACAGTTTGGACTGTGCAAATTAATTTGCATTGTTTCTAAATAAATAAAATAAAAAAAAGCATGAAATTAAAAAAAATTAAAAACACCAAACGCAGGCCTCTGACGAAAACTATTTTCTCGTTCGTTACGCTTTAATTCATACACGCCCGAAAGTTGACTGTCCCATTAATCAATTTCTGCAGATGCCGCAGAGATAAGTAGGAGGAGCTGAGCCCACTTCTTTTTCTTGAAAAATGCCTAGCACTCGCTAGGATTAGGAAATATATCCTGCAAAGGTACTTCTTTGGCTGTTGTGGACGTAAAACGCATTAGCAAATTCATAAACAGTACCAACTAGGCTTATGTCAGTCGAGGCCAAAAATGCTACGTCTTACAGCTGTCAAATACACCTACAATATCTTATTATTGCAGAAAACACTTTATGAGTGACAACAAAATGGGTCAATCTATGAACTACAGGACATTTTCACGGCAATTACATACGTGCCCACGGAGAGCCTACATTTCAATTGACTTCTGCACTAACACTCAAGCTGAACCGAGATGTATAAGCTTCATTGTAAAATGAAGTAAAGACTTGATATTAACGCGGTCCCAATCGTATAATGACTTCAAGTGCATGTTACAGGGAACCTCAAAATGATTCAGCCTAAAAATAAGCTTTTCATAAAATTAACGAGCGTTTGTCTATTTGATTCTTTCAAAGACTTAAACCAATCGATAAACTAAAGAGATAGAGAGTCTAACTTTTGCCACCATTATTGTGCCCTCATTATGATAGTCTTCTATTCTTAGATTCATAAGAAAATTAGTTCCTTCTGCAACCGAGCAGATCATTTGCTAACAATTATGAACAAATTTTTATTCCTTTTTTTTCGAAACAAAATGTTTGATAACGATGCCTCCAAGCGGAAGTAAAAAACCACCTAAGCTTCTTTCTTGCATATGCACCCCATTTTCAGTGTCTCTTTGAAACTCATTTGAATTATGGGTCACACGTCATCCTGGGAAAGCCCTCGTGTAAAACCTAAGCCTCCAACTCCGCCCACAAAACAAAACAACTGGAACAAACTACCAGCAGTCCATATCAATTGTATCACTACAAAAGTAACACTTACCCATGCCCATGTAAGCAGCATGTGTGAGCCTTAATTACTCGCGGGTAATCTGCATTAGCCGGCATGCTATTTGGACAGATTTCGTGATTGCTAAAGTTGCCAAATGATACCATTCCGTCTTATGTCGGAAATAGGTAGCTTCCATGACTCAATTAACATCTTGTTTTGATTGTGCATTCGGATTCGGACTTGGGGGAGAGCTAAGAGGCACCCACGTATAATTCATCTGCGCATATAAAGCGAGGCTCATTCAACGGATGGCGATTTGTTCAACAGTTTTATATGCGATTTTCTTTTGCTTTTTGTCTACAATATATTTTTAGTTGCACCTTTTTATTTTTCTTTTGTTATGTTGTGTACAAATTGCACTCTCATGCACTTAATGCATTTTTTTTTTATTTTTTTTTTACCGCTCTAGTAAAGCCGTGGAAAATTCGCGTGTTCATTTCATTTCACGATGCAAAGAGCCTCCTTCCAAACTACTTCCAATTACAGTTTGCGACTCCAGTAAGCATGGAGACTCGGAGGTGCGCAGAGTCGCTGCCCTGAGTGGCTTCTGATAGTGCTGCTGCATGCTAATAACAGACCCGGACTTGTTAATTGCTACCTTTCCTCCTTTGCAGAGTTTATTTCATTTCGTTGATCAAATTTACGGCACGAATCGGTTTAAGGTTGGCGGACGGTATGCGTGGACAGGGCTTTGAAATCGGTCAGTGGATCCTGTCGTACAGGTCTGAGATAAGGGTTTAAGGTTCGAAAGTGCCAGCGGCAGGCTACTTTACTCGGTTTTCGAAGAATGCTTAACAGGTGCTTTGACTGTAACTAACTGTTACAGTTTTAAACACTGGTGGGTTACTATAAAAGTTAGTAAGTAAACCATCAGCAGCTGAATGAATGACTTATTAGGTTGTCAAATATCTCCCTTCCATCTGGCAATACATCATTTGAAAGGTCTTGACATAACCTACAAAACGACGCTATGCATGATTAGTTTGGATACGAGTTCTGTAGCGCTTTGTACATAGCCGGAAAATTCAAAAGACAAGGAGGAAGGGAGATATTTGACAACCTAATATTATAAAATCGACTTTTAGACTCTTCAAGACACCATCGGTTGTATAAGACATTACAGAAAAGAACTCTCAGTTTTATTGTCTTAACAGAGTTCATTTAGAGTTTCAATCCTTAAATAGATTAGGTTTTGCGAGCTATCAAGACAACGGTACACAATTGCATTTATTTGATTTGCAATCAAAAGATTTGTCGTAAAGACTGATCCAGTCAAGACTTCAAACAGAATGAGAGATTTCAAAGCCGTCTAGTCTAAGTCATCAAGTGAATTCAATTGAATGAATCACAAATCATAAAATACTTTCAAAGAATTCATTCATTGCATTACAAAAAATTGCAGTCTTTTACAACTCTCATAAAAGAACGTCCGAATTGATTCAATTTTATATTAAAAACACATTTATGGTTACACTTGTAGGTGCATGACATGCGTTTGAACAGTGTCCCTAACAATTTATTTGAAATTTACAATACAGCATTTATCGGCGACATAATTTTCGCTGCCATGCGATTGCAGAATGCCTTCTCGGCTTCGGACTATTCGGAACGCTTGTGTGTAGGACGTTTTAATTTTTTCTGCACACTTATTAACTGAAATGCTTACAACAGCTAAAGTAGGTACGTCGAAGGCAGCAGCAGGGTGATAAAAGCACACTTCTTTAGTCAGTTGATAAACTCCTCAGTGTCCTTAATTTGAAGACCGTATTAGCATGATGATTAGCTTGAAACATGGGGAGCTTATCCCATCTTAAAAATAACATGGAACTTGTGCGAGATGGAAGAATTTTTCTTTAATCACCGCCAAACCAACATCATTTGATTCTCTAAAAAAAGAAGTAACAGGGCTCAAAGTAATACCGTCAAAATCAAGAAAACCACAATTACACTGAAGGATAGGGTTACATTTCTAGGTGTTACTCTAGATCAAAAATTCTACCGAAATATTCAACAAACAACAACAAAATATAATGCCTGTTCGTGACCTCAATTATGTATTGGGCGGCGTAACAGCCCGTTGAGAGCCAGAGCCTAGCTTTTTCGCGCCTCCACTGTGTTGTGCGCGTTACAATTTTGTCACATGTGAAGGGGACCTACTGTTTAATGCCGGTTCCGAACGGCGAATTGCGAAAGCTTTTCATGACAGAAGTACACCAGGAAGGTTGTCAGTCGTTCGCTGGAGGTGGAGCCGTGAAAAATGTTTGTGGTGTTTTTTTTTTTTTTTTCGTTCGTTTCGTTTTGTTCGTGACCTCAAAGTTCAAGATTTTCTTAGTTCAAAAAGACATCTCTATATATAAAAATCAATGTTTATTTGTTTGTTTGTTTGTCCTTTATAGACTTCTAAATGGCAAGAGCATTGATGTCTTTGGCAACTTTGTTCGGAATTTTGTCAAAAAAGTTTTGGTACCAATTTTTTATGGGGGAGGATGGCTCCCATTGAGTTGACGAGGGCGCTAACTTTCAAAGTTCGCCTGATCCTATCGACTGAAATATCAACCAAAAGGTCTTTGAAAATGAGATTGAGCTTTCTTTCGGGTTTTGTCGGTAAAAAGTACCGTTGGAAAGATATGAAGCTCCAAAGTTGAAAAAAGGGTGATTTTTTTTTGAATTTGACTTATTTTATGCGTAGCAAGGCGCGCCGGGTACAACTAGTAATTTATAAAATTCTGCTAAGCAGAACCAAAGTAATGATTTTTTGAAATAAAAAAAAAATCTTGATTTTTGACTTTTTACCAATCTTTAAACCTCCGTTACTCGCAAACTTTATCAACCTGTTCAAAATAAGTAACTCCACCAATTTTGAACCAAATCGGAGAGGGCTCATTCAGAACATTAGTCACTCCCTCGCGGAATAACCCATATACTATAGCGCCGCAATATGGCGGAAAAGTGCTTCCAAACATCAGCCATTTACAAACTAAACAAAATACGAAGACACGTACATTTGAACGCAACAGTGAAAAAGAGAACGACACGGACTGTAGGGCTAGGAGCCATTCTGAAACTCCCACAACTATACACTACCGTACAAGCAGAGGCTGCAAAGCTGACTTACAAAGAACCTTTGCAAAGGAACTATAACTAAAACCTTGAAGGATATCTAGAGACTCTCAAGAAAGTCGACAACATTGAGGAATGTAAACGAACAAGTGATCTGCTGCCTTCAGAACTAAATTTCAAATTACCTATTTCTCCTAGAAATAGAGAAGAATTTAACGATGAAGCCCAAAAGTTGTTCACATATGGGTCGAAGCCTGATAACAATTTTTGGGCAAGAGTGCAAGGAACTAGATGTAGCCTTCGCATGTCTCTCTATAATGAATTATCAATATTTCAGTCTGAATTCTATGCAATCGACAAAGCCGCATACCGATTTATTGAAAGAAAGCTAACACAAAAATATCTATATTCTCAGATAGCAGGCTGCGCTTAAATCCTTAAGGAGCTACCCTATCAACTCCAAGAAACGCAACAAAAATCTAAATTCGCTGGCAGAAAACAAGGCTAATCTGCTTATCAGGTCATGAGACCCACGAGAGCAATGCGGACTACACACTAGGCAAGTAGGGAACTCAAATTCCATTCATAGGACTCTCTATGGATTCGAAAACACAGAACTGGATCACTAAACAAAGTAATTAGTTCTGAAATAACCAGAAGGGGTTTGAAACACTAGAATATGATTCTGAGCCACAAACCCCCAAAAATAAGCTAAAGAAGCTCTAGAACTAAGCAAATCAAACTTAAGAGTGCTCTGCGAACCACTTACAGGACACGGAGTGTGTAATCAGCACCTTCACAAGATGGGTCTCATCAGTATAGAAATCTGCAGACTTTGTGGCCAGGTCAAAGGGACTGTGGAACACTTTCTTACCAATTGCCATTACCTGGACCAAATCAGGCTCAAAGTAATCAATAAAAGGAACGTAATAGGGATTAACTTCGAAGACACCTTATCTCAAGATCTTGTAAAATTTATGAAGACAGCAATCAAATCCTAAATCATAGAAGGGGGTGCAATAGATCTTTAAGGTCCCAGGATTGCGTAATGGAGCCGTAGACTCTTTATGGTAACAAAGAAATCGGATGTACAAGACACTACAGAACAAACTTTCAGTTTTCGTGGGTTCAGGGTTTCAGTCTTTAAATAGAAAAACTTCTATGAGCAATCAGGATAACGAACTAACAAATATTTGTCTCAGCTATACACACACAATGGCTCAATAACTCTCCCCATTTCGTTCAACTGAAACGTCTGAAAAGCGGAGCAGGCACTAAATTGTACAGAGTTCAGCAGATGGTCAAGACTTATCGAAAATTCTAGATTGATCGTATAATCGAAGACAAAATGTTTAATGGATGTCGTGGCTATTTGAGCAATGCATTAGGCCAGATTTTAATCTTCAGCTTATCCGCTGCTCCATTTTGTCTTCATTCAAAAACGAACCATAATTCTTCATCTCAAGCTTTCCAATTTTTGTTGTTGATGGGTGATGATTTCTAAAACTCGACGCTAACGTCCATTTCCAAGTCGCACCTGTCGCCATATTCGACCTCTGGCACTTTCCCTGACCCCATGTCAAAGCTTTAACTCTTACTTCTTGTTGTTACCAAACCTACCCAGGAGCACCACGACATTCCAAATGGGCAAAATGTTTCCTCGGCATGGCTTTGTCCATTTTTCTGATTCAAAATGCCTCGTTAAATTCCTGCCAAAGGAAAAATAATCTTCAAACATTTTCCATAGATATTATTCGTAACCAAAATAATTCTCAATAAATCTGGCTGCCAATTCGGGAACACTCTGAATTCCAAGCTGTGAATTAACAAAAATGTTCCATTATGCCGAAGGCGGCTGCAGGAACACCTCACCACCGAACCAGCAGCATCTGCAGTATCATCGTCATCATCGTCTATTGAAAGCCTCGAGGGAGCGCTAAAGTAGTCAACACCATTTTATGCAAATAATCATGACCATTTGGTCACAATTTGGGGGCATTCCAGCATCGTCGCCCGAGTGTGTAACCTGCTGCCGCAATTCGAGATCCATCCACCTTCCTCACCCATGTGGTGAGCACGGCTTCTGCTGCCGTGCCGTTTCCACATCCAGAGAGGGACTTTATTTGGTCACGGATTTCGAGTTGCGGAATTTTCACAAGGTGCCAGTTAGTATGATTATTTTGGTTTCCCTCGTTCCTTGGGTCTTTCTTTTTTGTTTCTTTTCGGCTGTCCGTGGTACCAACTGTGTTCTCATTCAGTGGGCACTGGATTCCATTTCATGGTCAGAAAGTGAAATGTGTTTTGTTTGTCTCCAGCTCGAGGAATTGCCTGTATGTGTGCGCAGGGCTGAAAGAATTTATGGCATCCAGCTTCCAGAAGACACCACACATTTTTTTGTGCCTCTTGGATGGCGGGACATAAATTTCATTGTCCTCAAAGTGTTTAGTTTAAGCTTTGGTCACCTTGCGTTATTTTGATTATCCGAGTCGGAGTTTCGGTCGTGGTTTTCCCATGGCCAGTAACGCACTTCAGTTTGGCAGAAATCCACGGTTTGCATTTAACGTGGGAGGAGGCCGGCCCGAAGTCTTCCCCTCCTGCTTGTTGTTTTCGTCATCAAGCTAAGACGTTCCATTCGGTAATTTCTACGTGATTAGAATAAGATCGGTATATTACCTCGCCTGTTGATTGTTCTTTATCAGCATTCAAGACGGCGTATCAAGGAGCACGAGTTCCATGTCCACCAGACCTCACACAAATCTCCCGACTTGTTGGAGACATGAATGAGTTGCCTTGCCCGTTTGACTATTAACGACTTTAGTTAGCTTGTTCCGTGGCATCATTTGCATATTGGAGTTGGAAGCGAATCACGAACGTAGAGGGTGCGTGTGTGGGTTGAATTCAATTCTCGAAGGAAGGACCGCTTTGATCGTTTTCTTTTTTTTTTTTTTCAATTCAATTTTCACGTGGAGAGGAGGACGCATACGTGTTTTTTGTGAAATCTATTGAACATTTATTGGTCAGTGGATTAGCTAACGGAAGCGAGGAAGAGACGGGGTCCCTACGTTGAGTAATAAATGACCGGTGACGTTTGATTTGTCTTAGGGGGTGCTTTACCCGATGAATACTTGATGACAATCAGGTTGACACGTTTTTTTTTATATCTCTCGCACCTAGCGGCACGTATCTTTAAAGTAGTCACGCTGTGAACACAAGCCCCTTGGGAGAAATAAAAATCTTTTTAAAAAACCAAGTCCTTTAAATACCGTTTTACCGCACAAAAATTCTAAAAAAGTAAAGATGATAATTACATCGCAGACTTTGGTTTCCTAGATTAGCCATAAGCGTCCTGATTTAACGTGCCTCTATTACAGTCAAGAGTACGTTGCCTTCTTAAAATGTGCCTTACTACATTACGGAAAGTAGCGTCCTTATGCATTTGTAAAAATTGTTGAGATCTCATTTTAAAGAGAAACATTTGTTGATCCTTTGGTGCAAAAATCTACACACTCGAATAAATTTAGAAAAATAAAATGGTTTTATTTAGAAATTTTCCAAGGCACGATTTCTGAAAATGAAGTATTGGTAGATTAGATTTGATTTTATTCTTTTATAAGACATTCTGCTGCGTCTTATCCTTTTTATAAATTTCGCTAACAGATTCGCCTTCACCTCTGTAAGTACACGATCGTGTCTTCAATGGCTTCTAGCTCTTAATAAATCGAAAACAAACATTTTTTTCTATTCCATTACAAACAACACAATATTCCCCTTCATTACTTTGCAACTATTCATCCCTAATCTCGGCGATCTGCAACAATTATTTCACTAATTATATTCAAATTACACAAAAGAAAAAAACAACACGAACTCTCGCAACAGCAAAAACGAAAAAAAAATATGTTAAACTAAACTTTTTTTTTCAATTTACCCATTCACCAGTCTTCTATTATTTCCATTAATTAGAAAACTTTTTTGTGTCGAAAACGAAAAAAAAAATCAGATTAACTATTGTCACCTCAGCGCGATGGGTTTAGAGCCATTTCTCTCCTTTCCACATCACACATACTAAAAACGAAAATGGCAGGGTAGGGTTTGAGAAAAAAAAGAGCGAACAAAAATGTGAAAACGTGTCAACATGAAAATATAATTATGGTTCTAGTAATAAGAGGGAAAGAGAAAAAAATTGTAATTTAATGACTGCGGCTGGGGAGGGTAAGCAAGCGAATGAGAACCAAGGGAAAGCAACAACAAAGTCATTTAATTTGTATTTACATTTATCCGTTGTTAACTTATTTTTCGTGTTGTTATTACCACATTTTTGTCTATAATTTTACGTGATTACTCTGTAATCAGGTAAATACTAAGGACGCAAATGCATTTTTGTCACACACTTTGAGTTGTTTCTGTTTCGTTTAGTTTGCAAGTAATCTGAGCGAGATGGTAAGTCTGCGGAGTTGTAGAGTCCTTTAACCGTGAATAATTGCTAAATGACACGACATTTTTTACAATTTTTGCTACTCTTCTATCGATACCAACGATCTGTGTGACAAATGAAAATTTAATTGAAATTGTCCTCGAAAAATGAGGACCTACAAGTTGACGAATAAGAGTTAAACAACAGTAAGTAAAACAACGATGAATGAATCTATGACATTTGAAACCCTCGCCATGTAAGGACGACCCTCCATTTCTCACATTGTCTTCATTAGAATTCATGAAATCATCGCGAGTTTGTTAACCCTAATTTGAGAAAAACTTGTAAAGGATTCCCTTACAGCACCAGCAACACGATTCGCCAAAAGTGAACAACAACAAGCATCCTAGGCTGTGCAGACTATCGTTACAACATCAAAAGCACAATGCAATTCAAGTATAAAATAAATCAAATTTCCTGTTCGGTAGCGCCAGATTGTCGGCAAGAGTTCGGTAGATGCAACGATAAATACATCAACAGGGCCCAGCCTGGCGAATGGATGGTACTCATCTGGAAGCCACACCACAATCCGCATACTGATTGACGAGCCGTAGATTGTAGTTGGCGTGTCTCTTTTGTCCGGGAGTGAGTGTTAGATGAGGCTTGCACAAAAAAAAAAAAACAAAACGCCCTGACGTCCGCGACTGCGTTTTCGGCGCCAACCCAAAATCATTCCACCACATCGCATCTGCTCATTATAGAAACATGTTAATTAACAGTGCAACTGATTCGCAAATGTTTGTGGATTACTCGCGGGTGCTAGATGCGAACATGTTGTGCGTGATTGCGCATGGTTTTCAGGAATTTCTATTCTGTGTACTTACCCCGACCTCGTGTTAATAAGTCGATCGAAGTAATGATTGATTTGTGAAGGCGTTGTTGTTCCAGGAAATGTTGTTTTTTAAAAATCTTTTGGCGGATTAATAACTGCGTAGTGTAGGCTTATGGAGCCGATAGCGCCTCTTTTCCATACGAATTGATCCGGAACTTACTTTCTGTTCTGTTTAAATGTTTTTCAATTATGGGGCCTTGTTGCTGTCGGAACGATTGTTGCATGTGTTTAGAAAGAACATCATTTCAGATCAGCTCTTTTATTTTGGGGCAATTGACGTAAGTTGCATTTCCTTCCTTTTGCATTTAAAACCGAGTCATGGCGCCGGAAAACACGATAAGTTGATTTTGAATAATTAGATTGGTTCTGATGAATTTTATAGTCCAACAATCATTGAAATGCTGAATGTTCAGCATTCATCAAAAATAGTTCAGACATCATTTTATCCGAATAATGAAAATCAGATAAATACAATTGTGTATTTAAAAAAAAAAAAGATGGCAAAAATACAATAATTAAAGGATCCATTCATTGTCCCAAATCTCACACCGTTTGGTTGGCGACATCCCAAGTTTGTGGTACTAATGTAAGTTATTCATATCGAGACATGTCTCTAGACAAATATTTAAAATTAAAAATAGATAACATTTAACTTTTAAGTTAATCTGTTACTGTAAACGTAAACTTGAAATTAATGCAATACCTCATAAGTCACAGCAGCCTCGAAAGATCGGGCTGAGTCACAATTTGTGAGGTATTCGCATTCGTATAACGAGAGAACTGTCAAAATTGTGGTGTCCTATAGAGCAGCCCTCGAGCCTTCACAACAGAAAAATTGTCAAATGTCCTTTTACATTTACCTGAAAATTGTGTTGGTGCACTTAAGGGCTGAAATTCTCTGAAACAATCGAAAGTTCACCTTTTTCTTAGCAGAACATTGATCTAGTTTAAATCGTTAATATTTCGAAAAATTTACTGAATAAATATTTGTTAATTTTTTACTATTCCTTTTTTTTTTTTTGTTTTTCGTTGAAATCTACAAAATGCATGTCGATTTTTTTTTTCTCAGTGTTAGGATAATAAGTTGAAAGCTATTAAAGCCAGAATGCTCAAATTAATTTCCAACTAAAGATTATTTCAAGACCAACATACATTTCAGATGATGCAGATTCAAATTTTTCAGATTTTAAGACCCGAATCCGAAGAAATTGGACCTTGAGTACAACATTACTTTGTACGCAATGTTCCGCCATTTTTTGTTATTTTTTTATTGTTTTTTTTTACAATATTCTTCTTCTACTTGATGTGTATGAAAATGACATGACAATGCATTCACTACACCATGGTAAATATTTTTGACTGCGTTGTTGTGAAGTTTTGACCAGATTGTCACGCAGGTGATCGCTTATAAGAAAGCTCACAAGAAGAACATTACAATTTTCGCATCACTGTAAATTGCGACCCCATCACAATCAGAACAGAGGCACCATGTCATTGAAATGCTTCGCACCGCTTAACATATTTTCATCATCATCATCATCGTCGCAACAACCGGTGTCCGGCCCGGGCCTCCTGCAGCAAGCACTTCCACCTATCCCGATCGTTTGCCGACTCCATTCAGTTGGGCACCAAAAGGCTCCGAGCGTCATGGTCTACGTCATCCTTCCAGCGTAAGCGCGGTCTGTGTCGCTGTCTTCTACCATGAATTGTACCGCAAAGGACTTTCCGAACAGAGTCCCCTTCACTCATACGAGCTGTGTGCCCAGCCCACCGAAGTCTAACGAGCTTTATTTTCGTTATGATATCTGCGATAAATATGTGAGTACTGGTAATACAAGTGTCTTATATAGGAGCAGTTTTGAATTCATGGTAAGGTTCTTGGATTTGAAAAGCCTTGCAAAACTGTAGTAGGTTCTGTTGGCTTTAAGAAACCGCCAGCGTATTTCTTTTTCCATGTTACTATCCGCCGCTACTACTGACCCTAGGTAGCTGAAGGATTGCACGATTTCAAATTCGTGGTCCGCTATCTTGACTGTTATTCGAGCATTTCTCGCAGCCGATGCCACTATGTACTTTGTTTTTCCTTCATTTATGTGCAAACCAGGTTTTTTGCCGCCTGCTCGATCTGAATGAATGAGTTTTGTACAGCTTGTTCACTTCGTCCGATGATGTTAATAAAAATAAAAAGTGCTTTCGCTTTCTGTAAACTTTGTTTATCATTCGATTTTGCTAAAACTCCATTTTAAAGCGAATTTGTTATAAAAGATGAATATGCCATTCATTTCTGAATTACTGAATTTCAAATAGATTTTATTCTGTTCTGTTTGACAGACAGAAGCAAACATTTTATTTTAGCTTCCTTCGGCTATGAATTGATGAGTCACGCAGCAAGAGCAACACAGACGGAGCACTCCCAGTTCAAGAGCAAGTATTCCCCTGCATTGACGTTAGGTCAGTTCAGTTCTGTTCTCCATGTGTGCTCTACATCGACCGAAAAGTGGCCCTCCCACACCCGACCAACACCCACCCTGCGTATCCGTTCAATTTGAATAAATTTATCCCCTCCCCCCTGAAATTTCGCACAATTGTTTCCGATCGGTCTGCATCTTCTGCACGAGACCATAATATAATGGATGCCGATCAACCCGTCGACACATGGCAGCCGAGAACAAAGCCAAGAAATTGGTTAAACAAATTTCTCGCCTCGTTTGCAGATCATCGATGGGGCGATATAAAGAGAGGGGGGAGGGTGGCTTGTCTTGCATACCGAAACAGCGCAGTGACTACAGAAAAAAAAAACAAATGCAAAACAAAAGGGGGAAAAAATTGCAATCCATAAACCAGCCAAACAAAACACAGTGTGCTCCCTCCCTGGGGAGGCTTACAAATGTACCCAACTCTGGGCCAAACACATCGCCATCAGTTTCACCACTTAGCCGGGGCGGTAATGGGTAATGGCGGTTACCCATTCACGTGTGGGGACAAATGTCCGACGCAGAGAGGAGGCGCAACGCAAAACCGAAGCCACTAAACAGCCGGAAAAAAAAAAATGTACATACACGAGAAGACATTGTAAATGTGACAAGGAACCAAATAACGTGCTGATTTAGTGTTCCGCGGATGTCCTCCGCACTTTTGTTGTCGCTCCGATGTACGGAAAACACGCGTCCTCATAAACGGGAACACATGTATCTTGGTTGTTCGAATTTCTCAGTCTCTTGGGAAGTTGTGGTCTAGAGCGAGAGAGATTGGAGAGTTCTTTTTTTTTTTTTTGGTTGTGGTTGGATTCGATTATGCATCTAGGATTTCAATTAGTTATACAGATTGTGATTGTGGGACCGAAGCAATGATTTACTTTCTTTTCTTTTTCCAGACCGCACTGCATTGGGCTGCCAAACATGGAAACGAAGACGTGGTCAAACTCATTGCCGGTACCTATAAAGCGGATATTAGTGCCAGGACGGTAAGTGGTTGTCAGGCTCATGTGGCTTTTTTTATGTAACTAATGTTTCAACATTTCTTTTTGTGTGTTTTTCCTTTCGTTTTTATTACTTTCACTGAAATTCTGGACTAAACATGAATCTGGTGTAACTCTGCAGAATGGGGTAAGTGGTTTTTACTACTTTTTTTTGTTTTATTAAAATTCATAAAGATACAAAAGCCTTTCATGTTTCGCCGAAAAAGGAAGACAAATCTCAAAACTGATCTTTTAGATAAACCAAATAACTTCTCCTTGTTAAGAATTCAGTCCATAGCTGGGATTAAGCTATAATTGTAGGCTTAAATCGGGGTAGCATTTATTTTTAGGCATTCAAGAGTCATAAATGCCAACTGTTTAAAGCATTTAAGAATCCAACCCAAACTGATAACGCTCTAGTAGACCTTAAAATCTCAATAATTTAGTGAGGGGTAAGGCTACCAAAGTAGCCAGTACATTCTTTATTCCCAAAAAGGTTTGAATGAGCATTAGAAGACCAGTCTCCACCATACAGAAAGCGAAATTTTGCACCCTGGTGAAGTTCTTTAGGACTGTTGGATTGCTTTCCCAGTATTTACAAACCATAGTGGACGCCATGGCTTAGTCGCTAGTGCGTCGAACTGTTAAGCGAGAGTACCCGGGTTCGAATCAACACCACAAACAATTTTCACGGCCCCACCTCTTTTAAAAACGCAATGCATATAGTGAATAACAAAAATCTTGATAACCTGGCTTGTTAAATATTTACGCTTAAAGTATGTAATAATAAAATGTTTTCCCAAATAACATTTTTATTTTATTTTTATTGTAAAGTATTCTTTTGTATGTAATCTATTAAATGTAACAAAAATGTTTGGTTTATTTTTGCAAAGCCAACCACAACCTAAAATTGTTTCCATATTTTTTTAAGAAATCAACACTTTTACTGGGTTCATTTTCAAGACTGCCCTATATTTATACAGTCGAACTCCCTCTAAGTCGAAAATTGCTCTAGCTCGAATACATTTTTTCGACTCTTGATTTGTTTTCATTACCTTTAAGTAGATTTTTTTTAATTTTGTACAAAAAAATTTCCTCTCGCAACTTGTATCAAGTACGCTCGTATCCTCTGACCCTTGACGATAAACACATTTCGCGAACATTCATTTCGTTTTGATTTTTGTAGTGCAAACACGTTGGAGAAAAAAGCTCATGTGGTTGCCCTTATTATTGTTTACCTATGCAAGAAACAGAGCAGACGATATTCACAACAAATGAGGATTTGCTCGCGAACATGGCCCTACATGGCGAACATGAGAGGGAACATGGTCGTCATGTAGGCCCTCCTCTAGTCGTATCGCGCACACAGCCACGGGCCTCTGTATGAACAATTGCACTGCTTATTCATTGTGTTGATTGGTTTGATTGTTGGCTTAAAAAAATATGCTTTAAATCTGAAAATATGTAGTTAGATGCTTTCTTGCTTCATTTAGTCCGTGTATTTGAAGACGTCTGCCAGTGGAAAAGGGTTCTTAACAAAAAAAAAAAAAACTCGAATTTTTCCAAAACTCCCTCTAGCTCGAACTAATTTTGATGTCCCATGAAAATTCGACTTAGAGGACATTGTATTTTTTTAAAAAAAATGGCAATTAATCAAATAGTATTGCAAATTATTTTTGTAGAAAAGTTTTATTCAAATAATTTCATTATACATATATAAGTAGAACATGCTTCTAGGGTATCAAGACTCTTGCGGCTCACCACGGAACCTTTTGTAGCCAGGTTAATTCTACAATCTCGAAAATGATCATTCATATGTCATTCATGCCCACCGTGGTTGTTAATCCCTTACCTTGCCATGGAGCCCACTTAAATCTAAATCACAGCTTTAGCCACTTACCAAAAGAAAGACAACAACAAACAACCACTTGAATCAAAATAGATTATGTTTCCAATTCCGACCCAAAAACACCAAAGCCTTTCCATCACGTCAACCTCTTGCGGCGACAGATTTCTCTGGAACACCAGTAGCAGTTGCTTATGACAGATGAATAATGACAACTCATATTTTAATTCATAAAAAAAAATTAAACACAGAACATCTCCTCACAGTGTCTGGGAATCATTTCGTCCAGCGGCTCATTTCGAAGAATAACCCAGAAATGAACAGAAAACAAAAAAGAGGAGTGAAAAAGGCTGCATCCTTCCATATTATGGCGTGTTGTCCAAACGATAACCAGTGGCACAAACAATAGCCATAAGAATGCACCTCCTCCGGAGCAGCACATTGCTTCCTCCCTATAAAGTTTCTAAATTCACCTCACAATCACACTAATACGACTGCGGTCAACCGATCTTTGTCCACCGATCTCCTTGGCCTGGTAATTCAAGACTTTTTTTTTTACATTTTGTTCTTATTCGCATTCGAAAAAAAAAAAGAATAAAACCAAAAGTATCATTCAAGAGACCCTTTGCTGCTTCTGACGACCATTCAAGAAATTACTGTCATTAATCAGCCTGATTCTCGTCTGGGCTGTGATCTTCCGAATACCAGTGTCACTTCAACGAATCAAGCCTAGGGATAATATTAATGTGGGTAATCCACAAAAAGGGGATAGTGCCATACACCGCCGCCTCGGTGTGCGATGGTCTAGGTAGAGACCTCCCTTGACAATAAGACAAAGGAAACCAATAAAAAATGAAATAATAACAGGCCCTGGATAGAGGTGAGGAACGACGAACATCGTTGCCTTATCTATGATCGTGGGCTTTGGATTTGAGATCATTCCGATGATCATCGTGGTTGTGTCGTTGTCGGTTCAGAAAAACCAAACTCTGTGATGGAACCGTGTGAGATGGCACGTAAGTTGACAAATGCATTTCTATTAATTTAACTAATTTACGGGAAATATTTAAATATTCGATGGGAGTCTGTGTGACAGGTATAAATGGGGATTTATACTGGAGGAGATGTTTACTCATGAATGAATGATTTTAAATTGGTGTTTGCTTTGACTTCGAGATTAAGCTTGGGAAAAACTTTTGAATCGTAGATGGGTGCATAGGTGAAGATGTGAGCAGACAGTAGCTAAAGAATTTCATTTTCTGTCACAAATTGCACTTATAGTATAAGCGACTAAGACTTCAAGTAAGACTGCGATAATTTGTCACTCGTTAAATTGAATTTCTCAATAAGTTTAAATTTTCCCGGTTCTTTGAAAAAAAATCGCTAAATTCAATGAAATCAATATTTGAGCGAGCATACATTGATTAACTCCATAAAACAAAAATTTGAGAAAAAATAATTTTCATTAGTCTCAGAAACACACTACGTTTTTTATTGTAAACATAAGAAGTTATGTTAGCACAGTGTCAAGTGCCTTGACACTGTAATCTAAAATTTTTTAAAAAGTGGATTTAACCAATCTGTGCGCTGAGTGGCTCATTTATTAGTCCGCTCGGTAATTGGAAGTTAAAGGAATAGTACCTTGTTGTTAAAAATTCAATAATTTGGCATTCAAGCTTTCTCACGCTCTATGATTTGAAGTGTTTTTCATGCACAGACTTTCTGCAGCAGAGGATATGCTTGAATTCGCAGTTTGCAGTCTTGTCTTCTGTCGAACATTAACTACAATCCGCTTCTACGTCCTTAGAACTGAAACAAGTGATGATTTATTTCAACTCTAACCTTAATCGAAAACTCGTAAGACAATGGTAGATTTATTCAAGATGGTGATTTGTAAATAATTGTACAAGCTTTTTAAATAATAAATCACAAACTTTCATCAAACGTTGATATATATATTATATATATATATTTTTTTTTGTTTCCTCTTTGTTATTTATACTCCTGTTATTTTGAACTTTTTGTATTATAAAATTTGTCTCTACACCATGAATTTCAAATCCGGAGTCGACTGTTGCTTGAAATTGCTTATCTAAAAAGCACTACTCTTGATTGTAAAAAAAAAGACCAAAAAATCGGAAGAAAATCACGATGCTTACTTTTTTCTCACTGCTTACTGTTTTCACGTGTTAAAAAAATTAGGTGAACTGTGCGTTAATTTTTTTTAAACTTCTAATTCGTAGCTTTATTACTTTTCCCAGTGCAAGATGTTTCACATTGACCGGACCTAACTAATAGACGTCAGGCAGACGGCAATGCCTTGCCTAATGATTTTTGTAGCATAAATTTGTATTATAAATAAGAAAACAGACAATAAATCTAAATCTAATCTAGCTATTTAACGTTACAAGTGTGAAAAATATCCTTTGCTTTAACCTTTATCCGTCCCTCGGCAGTTACATTTTGAATCACAAACAGTATTTTTTCTCAAGTATCTTCTAAAATATGAGGGTCTAGTTTCTGTGTGTAATTAGCAATTTTGGTAAAAACATTTTTTTTAAAGCGATCACTAGGTTTGTTGCAGTAAAAAAAATCAAAGTACAGTCGCCTGGGTAAAAAAAAAAACCTAAGGGACGAATGAAGGTTAAGTTTCCTGATCACGCGTAGTGTCTTTGTGTCTAACAAATTTTCCAATTTTCTTGACATTTATAAAAAAAAAGGGATACACAAGCTTCACACGCCGTCACCAGTGACACAGGCTGGCCTACCACAAAGTCCATTTGGACGCTTAATCACCGGAACAGAATTTTGTAAGCCACTTCTGAGTGATTTATTCGTCTACGGTTTCTTCAGCGAATGCGGATCTGATGTAGCGTGCGCCTAAAGAAGCGTAAAGCTAAAATAAAACGCATTCGAAACTACACAGGCGTCAGCATGTCTGTAATTTCTTAGTTACGGTTGGTTTGGACTTGATGTATGTCCAAGGTGATAGTGAGTCTTTAAAGACTTCATCAAATCTTTAACCCATTAACTCCCAAGTGTGTTTAAAATTGAAAAAAAATCATATTTTTATGGTAATATCTGTTTATTGAGGTTAAAATAAAAACATTTATACAAAAAATGGTTTTGAAAAAAATTAACGTTATTGATAATGAAGGTGTAATTTGAAATCATACATACTATTTGTATGTAAATTTATATGGCCATTTGTAGAATACTGTACTTTACTGTACTTACTTCTCTTACTCAATGTAAGAGAATGGGTTAAGCGCCACGGCTTAAGTGTTACGTTTGAGTTTTATAAACAAAGCATATCCCAAGCATGTAGCTTGTTCTTATGTCTTTCCATATCACAGAACATTTTTTTAAATTTCGCATAGAAACAATTTTTCCAATGCCAACAAATCAACCATAACACATTTCGAAATGTGTCTTTGAAAAAAAAAAAATATGTGACATATGAAGAAGTCGCTAATAAATTGTGTTCATGTAACAACAAGAGAAGACTTTTTCAATATGTCAATCATTCTCGATGTCAAACTCTCAAAGGGGTAGGAAAGCCATTGACAAATTTAAATTCAAATTCTCTTCTATCCAATTGTGGCACGCCCCTTAAAAGCAGCCATTAGACATGGTTATCACGGGACATACCTTTATTCTGAATCTGTTTTGTGTTTTGAAAGGTTTGACAACCACCGTGAATTGAAAAAGAGGGTTTCTGTGAATGGGTATCAAAGGAAAAAACTAAGAATTGAATTATTAATTTATTTTAAAGTGTGTTTCGCTTATGGAAAATCTAAATCGATTCTGTCGAATCTGTGCAGGAAAACCTTGCGATTTCTCAATTTTTAATATGAAGATGTCTAACACGTAAAACATGGGACACAGACGACTCTCGACTCGGCTGTGAATTCGCCATATTGCCGTACAATTCACCACCGCCATGGATATAGGACATCCGGAGAGGGCAATTTTGTGAATGGTAAATGCTTAGACAAGTGTAAAGTGTTGAAATTAAAATCGGTAGTGATGTTAGCAAAAGGGGAAAGCAATTTTAAAATGTGTCACATAACGATTTGATAACCCTTTGAGGGAATTTTTAAACATCCAGTGATTGAGACTGTTGGCGTTCGTGATATACACTCATGAAAAAATATATTTTCACAAATTCGTTTCTCGAATATAAATGTCGTCAGATTTGAAGCTACAATAATTATGTTTTAGATTTTTCTGAAGGACTTGAGCGGTATCTTTGTTTTACACTTTTTGAAAAAAAAAATAAACAAGGTTTTTTTAGAAAAAGACATGAAAAATAAATTTAATAGTTTTATTACTGGAAGCACTTGCATGTGAAAATACCACCTGTTTCAATACTTTTTGCCATGTGTGTATTTCGTTTTGTATTTGAAATTATTTAGGGATGAAGTTCAGGTGCCTTCTCGTGGTGTCGACTTTAGAACTTTCAGTTAACAAAAGCGGAATATCCGGACTCTGTCGTCAACATCTACGAAATTTTCTAGCCACTCGTGGTATGCGAAGTTAGAGCTTTTTCAACCTGCAACTGTTAGGAAACGCTTGATCAGTTGAGCTCATTCGTCTAGGTGTCCTGCAGGACAAAAACCCCTCGGCCTGATACAATAGGCCGATGGATCCAAATTAACACGATCTGTTTATCAAGCATGTTTCTCAAGCGATAAATGTATCAAGGATCGAGGATTGTTGACACGGTTCGACAAAAATGGGATGGCCAAATAATGTTTGCGTAAAAATCATCGTTTCAAAATAATGTTGTGGCGTTAAATGAACTGTCTTTCAATTATGGAGTTTTTATATCAGTTAGACTCTTAAGAATTAATTTAAGCTCTTGAAATGTTCACTTGTCCGCACCTAGACCAACGTCTTAAAGTATGCCATTTTTCTAATCATTTACCGTACGGTTAACTGTCCCTTCAATACAACCGCCAAGCACAATATCCATCCTTAAAATGTCATCTCTCATTCTGTGTTGGCAGTCAAATGCGCTCAAAAGATAAATCGTAGCACAAATTAGAAGCAATTATTGTCTTCCTCAATGGGCAGACCTATCGCCAGAATGAAATCTAAAGCGGAAACAATCACCTTTGACCGTCGTTATCTGGCTCGCGGAACACAAGAGTCACCAGCAAGGCAAGGCAAAGGCAAAAAGCCAGACAGAATGCAGTAGCAAATCTGCAGAAAAACACTGAGGTAGGTCGCTGTGGCTGTCCTCGCCGCCACTGGATTTCTGGTTATCTCGACCGATTTACCTGACAAAATGGCATTAAACCGTGTTTACTTCATGTTGTGGTCGTTGATAATGTCGCTCATCCGTCGTCTCTTTTGACTTCTCGGCTTGATTGGTGACTCAGGGAGCTGCCAATTGGCATGGCTAATGTCTGCTTATTTCGTCGACAACTCTGTCAGCCATAGCAACCTCAACGACGTTGTCTGATCTCCACTTCCACATCCATTGTTAGGTTGTGCCGTGTTGCAATGGGAAGCGCCACTGTCATTGTACTTTTGCATGACTTTCATCTTTTTCTGACAGTCTGTAGGGTACCACCGAAACTGGGCATGTGCGCACGTGCATGTACTTATGACTAAACCAGGCTTTTTTTGTCAGTCTTTTCATCGCGTTTGCAGGATGTTAGTCAAGGCCAGTACAGGTCAACGCGTTGACAACAACGTTGCATCTCGAAACGTTGTGTGGCGGTCTTAATTTGCTGCAATAAAACCTCTATTAGGATTGGCGAATGTCGGTGCAGTAATTCGCAGACAGCAATTAATGCAACAGGTCGACAGGCAGGCTCCAGGTGTGTCGTCACGCTCGTTTACCAGTTTTGGGACGTTTCTGGTGAAGTGACAGGCTAATCTGTTTCGAAAGTTTAGTGCATGTTGTTAAAAATGATTTATTGCATAGAGAGGGCATGGAAATCAAAACGCTTTTGTTAGCTTTTCAGAGTAATGAGTGGTCTTCGGGGCATGTAAGTGCAAAAAAGTGCATTCGGCTAATTGCTGGATTAATTAGCTCAGACACGGTTTCAACTGGTTTCAACTGGTATTGCCACCTAGTTGTGTAAAATGCAGCTGAGCAAGGGTAAAGAGTGAGACTCATCGGATTCTGAGAAAGAAAGTGACCCTGTTCTTTATTCCACTAAAAATTGGTTTGATGATAGACCTTGAAAAATGAAGACAATTGCTCAAATTGTTAGTGAGTTAAAGTCGACTATTTGAAAATTTTATCCAAATTAGCGTTTTGCTGGTTATAGTCGAGATTGACTCGATCTTAAGGCTGTCCAAACACATGAAATGCCAGTTTTATCGTTTAGTGCTTGAAATCCGTTGAGATCTGTCAGTTTGAAAATGAAATTGACATGAGTCCAACATTTACTTATGGCGTTTAGATAAATGACTAATGATTTAAGTAGTACTGCAGATTTATAAAGATGAGTGAGGAGAAAATTGTGGATATAAATTTATAAAAAAGAACCCGCACCTTTGTATGTTTCATACTAATCCTACCTTGACTACTGCAAGCAGCAAAATATTAAAAATCCACAAATATATTTATTTATCGGGTAGATCAAATAGCTACGAATACTTTTCTGGTTCAAAAAAGTAATGATATCTACTCATTAGTTTATTTCTGTTTAGTACTTAACCTTGATCTGTCCCTCATGTCATTTTGACCCGATCAACTGCGCAAAAAAGAGAAAGCACAGTATCGGAAAATACCACGATGCAAAAGTTTTCAAAATTATCGTTTGGGTTAGATTAGGTTTAGTGATGCCGGCTAGTCGCCAAACACATAGACCGATAGGTTCACCAACTCAAAGTACTTTCAACATTCGAACACCCACTAACCGCTGGTACAGACAGAAGGGCTCTCATCAAGTAACTTTTCAGACGATCATAGTCCAGACGTCCAGACTGTCGTCAACGCTATCGTCAAAATTTTGCTTCACGTAACGTAACGTATCGCTATCGTCCCATCTATCGTCACAGTTTGAGTGCTACTAAATGCGACATTCCTTATGTCAAAATAAAAGCTGCTTGTCATCTTTCATTATCCTTTCGTATTTTCAAGTCCAAGAACGAATTAAAAATATAGGTTATATTTATAAGGAGGTATATCGCACTCATTTAAGCCGAAAATTTTACAATATTTTTCACAATTTGTTCTAAGACGATAGCAAATTAGGTATCATCAGAAAACCATCGTCGAGATGATAGAAAATGACAGTTCTTGGCTTTGCACGAAATGGAGAAAACGATATCGTTTTTTGATGCTAACGTGAAGTACAGCTATCGTTCAAACGATATCGTCAGACGATAGTCGTGTTACGTGATGAGGGCCATAGGGTCATCGCATAGAATCATCGCTTACTTTGCATCATTCCGTTGGCCTTACTAACGTTTTAGAAAACGTCCTCTATTGTTTTCTAATAGTTTTATTACTCAGGAACATACGGTGTTTAACTGATAAGTAAACAAATTCTTCTTTTAATAAACAATTTAAATTAGACTGATCTTCGAAAATATCATACTGTATACACTTTTTCCTCGTACATATTATTAAATAAAACAATTTTTAAAAATATTAAAATATATATTAACAACATTAATTTGTTTTCAGGGCTATACACCTCTACATCTGGCAGTGCAATTTGGACGGGATGAAGTTTTTGAGCTACTCTGCAACGTTTATAGTAAGTACGATCGGTAGAACTTTGCATTTCTACAAAGTCTTTTCACGTGAAATGATGTTTGCCATACCCAAGTCGAATAATCCTAAACTGCATAAAATAAGCTACTTTCCTCCTGTTTTCATTCAACTGGAATTTCCACAATCAAAAGTCGCAAGAGAGCAAATATTCAAACTCCATTTCAAGTGCTTTCCTAATATTTATCAGCGCACACGCATTTGGTTTACCGATTAAATACGTTTTCGTGTTTTAGACCTTTTTCGGCACATTTCCTCTTGGCTGTGACAATTTTTAAGCAAACGCACCCTCAAACGAAAGAAGACCCCTATTTGTTTGCCGCATTTCCAATATTTCAAATGCAACTGATGCACTCGTTTCCATCCACTATGAGCCTCAAGGCAGTCAGCCTGTGATCTAAGGCAACCGCTGTTTGAGTTACCTTATCACCTGTCAATCATCGTAGTCATCAGCACTAAATAGTCATCACGGACAAATGAATATTTTGAGTGGGTGCTTGTTGATATTAAGATTTGTGACGTTTGGCGTTGCCGATAGTGATTGCGTTCAATCCACACGCACCAAACGGATCGGTATCTTTTCAAGAGGAGTCTCTTCGACTTGTAATGTACATAATTGCTTAATTGACACTTACCTACAGTGATACAATTTTTTGATTAATTTATTTTATATACACACGTTAAAACCGTAAAAAGTTTGGCGGCAGTAACTGGTAATTCAAAGGAGCAAATCAAAATAAGTCAATCGCAAAAGATAACGTCTGATTTTGATTTGTTTACAGAGAAAGAGTGTTGACAGTGAGTAAACGAATTTAATTTGGGTGACTTCTCCTGATAGTCTGTGGAACTTTGCATAGTATCCTAGTGAATGAAATACAAAAGCAAACATCTGTCATTAAACTTCATCGGAAACATTTTTTAACAAATGAAAATTTTAAAATGAAAACATTTCGAATACTTTGGTCCTTGTCTTAATGAACTCATCCCTTGTTTTCCGCGGGATTTAGGCAAATAAAAAAATAGTGCAAACCGAAGCACACGAAACGATTTATGAGCGTACACGGATATCTCTTGAACAGAAAAACCTTAGTGGGCCACGATTCTTTAAAGAAAAAACGCTTTTTCGCGTAAAGCAAATCCGCGCAAGTCGAATTTAGGTAGATATTTGAAAATCGCGCAAAGATGAAGCCGCGTAAAACGAGGGATGAGTGTATAAAAACTCGAAACGTGGAATCAATATTGGTTTGGAATTATCTTTAACTTATAATAGAAAAAAAAATATAGTCGGCCTAACAGCCCATACAGGGCCAGAGCATAGCTTCTTCTTATTAACTTATAATAACTTCTTAAAACGACGGTATTGATTCTCTGCAATTGAGAAAAGATCAGTAGCAGCGGCTCTGCTGTGTGGCTCTGAACGAAGAGAACTGCTAAAAAATTTGACTTAACATCACCACCTAAACCACATTTAACGTCTTATTCTACTTTAATTTACCACAGAAGCCAATCGCGACCTAATGGACTGGAGTGGAAACAAACCATTGGACTATATTAAACAGAGCACCAGTGTGTCGACCTCGACCTACAACAGTGAGTATGATAGTGACACAATGCACGAACTGCAAGGGAAATTTGACTATCTTAGAGCTGGCGGATCACTCGGTTTGTCACGCAAAAAACGCTCCAAACTACGATACGCAACAGTGGCTGGGAATCCTCTTGGTCGCTCTAGTTCCATGAAGGTGCATAAGAAACGTAAAACCTTTCAAGCGGTCTTAGACGAAGAGGCGTTACTTGTGCCATGTAGCCCAATGTCCAAGGCCACACTCTACACCAGCTTTGATAGTCCTGATTCAGCAAAAAGCTACCAAGTCGGCAATCAACCTCGACGAAAGGAGAGTTTTTTGCGTAAGACTTTCCGTGCCGCCAGCACTAAACCGGATTCGGTGCTTACTAATTCGGAGTAGCTAATCCACAAAATTTACTTTCCACACTAACATTAGTCATCTCAACGATATGTATTGTTATTAACGCTTAAGTATCTTTTGAAATTATATATTTTTTTTAATTTTTGGTTGCAATATTTTGTATAATCTTACGTTTAAACGAAAATGATAAATAACTTAAATGAATTTTTGGGTATTTTTTCTTTGTAATGCATGCTGTAAAATTGACTTAAACAAATATATTAAAGTATCTATTTTAATCGTTGTATTTAACCAAATTGATGTTTCTATTTCTTTTCACCTCTTACCTATCAATTAGTCTTTAAACTGTATATTTATATTTATTTTTTCTGATTCTCTATTAATTCCATGCTGCTATGGAATTTTTGAAATGCACCAGAAATCAAAGCCATGCGTTTGCAATTTCTGAACAATGGATACTCTTCGTGGAGGCAAGTGGAACAAATAATTTTGTAAAAAAAAGCGAGTTTTCAGAGAGCATTAAAGAGTTTTATTTTTTGCTAATTGCGCTAACAAAAAAATAATAAAAAGTCGAGAGCATTGCTGTCATTTCAATCAGATTTCAGATTATTTAAAATGGCATTCAGTTTGTTTTTATCATGCTTATGAAATTTATTACAGCAGTTTCAAATGCCTAATTTAATTAATCCATCTTCGTTTGATTTCAAATTTTTAATAATGTCATATTGGGTTTCGATTATTTGTTTTTAACCTTCCAGTTTTGAAACGATGTTTTTTTTTAAAATGTTTTCTTTTTCTTTCTTATATTATAACTTATTTCATTCATTTGCAAAATTAATTACTTTTTAAGTAATATATTCTAAAAACATAATTTTTTTGTGAATGTGTGTACTTAACTTGCGTTTATAATCATACGCCTTTTTTTCTAAATGAAATTACTTAGGTTCATCATTACTCGTGAAATAAATGACTTGAAGGGATTGAACGAAGAAATCAACGCTTTTTCTTGAAAATTGTTGAGAATAGTTAAGTCATTTTCTTCCAGATTCATGGATCTATATAAAGATTTCCTTTATAATATCAAAATTATTACCAATAAGAGGTGTTATTTGGAATAGCCCGCTATTTCGTTAGATGTCACTTTTGAAGCTGTAACTTGTTGACATTTGTAGCCAAGAACTACTCCATTAATAAAAATGAAACTATAGACTCTTCAACAATGCATTGAAATTATTAAAATTCTCAATAAACATGGTGAAAATTTGGCAGAGACAGTTCCTAAGACTGAAACATCTTTGGGTTGACGTGAAGCACCTTGGCGGAATGCAGAAAATGGTAGGAAAATTCGAGGTGTTGGGAAAATTTCGTGAAGAGTAAAACCCGTGCACGTCGCTCAAGAACAACTGCAACAGGTTTGTCCATTCCTCGTCGTCTTTGGAGTTGGGCATTCCGCAAACGTCTTTACACCGTATTTTGCATCAAGACTTGGTTCTTAAAGCTTGTAAAGTTCAGTTAAGTTCAGTTCAGGCAAGTACTCAATCCGGTCGACCATGAACAACGTCGTGTCTTTGCTGATTGGATCCTTGAAACGCATGAAAATGATCCGGAATTTCATCGAATTTCATTTCCACCTCGGTGGCTACGTCAATAAGCAAAATTGTCGCATCTGGGGCTCGGAAAACCCAAGATTTATTGTTGAAAAGCCTCCCCATCCTCAACGTGTAACTGTTCGGCGCGGTTTATGGTCCGGCGGGGTCATTGGAACTTACTTTTCGAACATGAGGCCGAAGCAACAGTTACAGTGAATGGATTGCGCTATCGAGAGATAACTAATGATTTTTTATTGGATGGCATTGATCTGGACAACGTTTACTTTCACAAAGATGGCCCTACGTGCCACACAAGCAACGAAATCATCGATTTTTTACGGGAACAGTTTCCGGAACGTGTTATCTCTCGAAGGAGTGATCACAATTGGCCACTGAAATCTTGTTATTTAACACCTTGCGATTTTTTCTTTTGGAGCTACGTGAAAGATTTGGTTCACGCCAACAGCTCAGCGTCGATTCAAGACCTCAAATATGAAATTCGTGAAGCTATTAAGGGCATACAGCAGCCACTTTGCGATTTCGTGATGTAAATTTTTATCAAAAGGATGCGGTCGAGGCTGCACTTTGACTAATATTGTTTTCGATTATTAATAGCATACCTTCCTCTTTACATCGAAATAAACATCCGATCCTTTATCTCAAAATGACATTTTTCTTTGAATATCAAAATAACACCTCTTATTTGAAATCCCTATAAAAGTGTCTTAAGTTCATTTTAAAACCCACTTGAAATCCATTGATTTCTGCTTCAGACATCTCTTAGTGCGAAAAGAACATTCGAGATGTCTTACTTCGTCTTTGGTAAAGTGAACAAAAATATTGTTCATGTGGTCATGAAAGGGTTAATGTTAATTGTCGATTGTCGAATCAATCGTTTGATTAGATTGTATAAGCTCATAACGAGCAATTCACTTCCAATCCTGGCTTTGCCACCGTTTACGAAGCTTCTTTTTCTTCGTCCATGACCTTATTCACATATTATTGTCGTACGTGGTACACTCTTCATCGCCCGTAATTATTTGTTTTAGAAAGGATTCGATTTGTTTCGTTTTAGCAGTGAATCTCCAACTGAAATTCTGTAAAATAAATTTTCCATTCTTAACTCATGTGGCACCCAAACTTTGAGCTTCTTTGTATATTTAGCTTTCTTCAAATGTTTGATAACTTTTTGATGATGAATGTCTAGTTGCCTAGCAACGTCCAGGTCAGTCTTGCTCAATTTTTTCTGTGATTTCATAAGATTTTTCCAGCGATTGGTAGACCAGAACAAGACGCATTTGTAACATCAAAATTAGCAGATAGAAAACGTACAAACCACTTCGCTGCTGTTTTCTACTTACAGCATCGTCTCCGTAAATTTCACACATTTTTTCAGCAGCCTGCGACACTTTCTTCCCTTTTCTAAATAAGAAAACCAAAATATAACGATGATGTTCCGACTTGTGTCTCCTATTTCAAATCTTTCCACGGACAAATGCGATTAATGTCTTCGAATAAAATGGAGCTCAAAATTTCACCTTTTACACCTAAGCTACACCTAGTATTGTCAGATGCAATAAATATTACAAGAGTTATAACATTTCATATCTATCTACCGACAATTTGTTGGCGAACTTTTTCAAACACTTGTATTATTATGGGAAATATTTTTTTAAGAAATTAATAGGCAACCGATAAACTTTTGTCTTCAGTGCATCGAGCTTAGCCTGGCTCCATTAATCTCTTTCTATATTAATCGTTATTTTTATGAAATATATTTTGAAATTTTGGTACACTTAGTCGTTACGAAAAGAATATTATATGTAGCCGCAGGGAATAATCGTCTAAGGGAAGTTAAAACAAATTTGCTGTTGTTTCGGTTTTTCATCATCATAATCATCTTCCACAAATGGGATCGCGGGGGCAATGCACGCAGAGATCCCCAGGCAACTCGATCCTTCGCCACCGACTCTAACGCATCAGGAGGTATGCTCAAGTGTAACCAGGCGAGATTTTGGACTTGGTCCAGCCATCTCATCCTGGGTCTGCCGAGCGGTCGCTTCCTGATGGGTTCTCAACCAAGGCGCGCCTCGGAAGTTTCGGTTTTTTCGTCATAGAAGTGATTGTAGTATCATAAACAAATTTTAAAGGAAGTTAAATGAATGTTTATTCGATGCAATTTTTGCTACTGGCTGTTATTCACACGGGCTTTCGGAAAGATCTAAAAAATTACTTATTCCTTGTAACCGCAGATATTATGAGCTTCCGTTTCCACTTTTCCTATTTTAAATTGTAGGTAGATATTGATTACTAGTTTCCCAAAAAAAATATCTGGCTCATTTGTTTTTATCTTATAGCTTCCTAATTTATATTATAAACTGTCAAAATCAGTGAACGCTTGAAATTTCCACGTCTAAAACATTTAAGTATATCGTTCTGAAACAATTTATTTTCACTAATGCTAGCAAGCAGGGTAAACTATTGGCCCTTCAATATTTTGAACAACTTCTTAAAATTTTAATTGCCTAAGGAATATTTGAAGCTTTGATCTTAAGATTTTTATGCAGCAAAAACTTCAAACACCACATGCATTCTATTCTGCACGAACTCGAATATCTTAGACAATTTAAAACATTTCGCTTATAAGTCCAAGCACATCAGTTCGAAGATCACAAATTCAATTCAGCAATATCCGCAGGGTAGCCAACCGCACACTTCTGTACATACTTTCGTAAAAAAAAAAAAAACATAGTTTATTTGCATGCCTAGATTGGTTTCTTGCTGAAATTAATATTCTCAACATAATAACTCATTCAACACAACATTGTTTGTCAATATTCCAGAAATCAAAGCAAGGAGAAAACATACAGGTTAGTTTGAAGAGAAAACTCGTTTACTGTTTGAAAAATTAAATAATTTTTGTTTTATTTTTTTTTTTCCTTTACTTATATTTAGAAAAAGATTTGGGATTCCTACGGATTGGCTCTTTGAATGTGAGAGTGAAGAAGACAACCGAAGCATTCAGCAACTTCTTGGGAGTGGGCAATGGCAATGGGAATTCGAACAGCAACGCGACAGTTCCAGTAAATCAACAACACCATCTCCATCACCGACGCCATCCACATGCTGGTATGACAGCTGTGAATCAAGTGATCCGGACGAGCACACCCTTAGGGATGTCGACTCAATTGGGCTCCCGAGCGAGTGTGCCCATCAGTATAACGAATAAATTTGATAAGATTCATAAAACTTGGGGCTCAGCAGATAATCTACCACGCAGCGGCGGAGGTAGTAATGACGACAAAGAGATGCCACCGCCAAAAGGAGGTGAATCGATAAAGAAACGAAAATCCAAAAGAAATAACACTGCTGAATACGAAGGAACTTTGCCGGGTTATAGTAGTATGCCAACGACTCCTAATCAACTAAGGGCTCCGATTGGTATTCTATCTGAGCAAGCTGCCAACATGGGTGATTCTGATTCTGATTTAGCATGTGGATTTGGTTCAAATTGGTCCGTGGGTCGTAGCACTTTGAGTCTCAGCAGTGGCACTCGGTCAAATGCTTCTGCCCCGAGATATGTTTAAATTGATATTTTGCGCTTTTTTAAATATTTATATTATAACTACAGTCTCGAATATATTTTTCTGTCACAGAATTTTTTTAATCTAGTTCATTTTTTTGGTTTAGATTGTAGTCTTTAAGTTTAATGAATTTTGCTTCAACCAAAGAAGAGAGTGGGCCATCTTCTAGTTTCACTACTGGCATTTGAAATCATGGGTTAGTTTGACACTGACAACTATTTTTCCGTTCCAAATCTTGACAAAAAGTCAATATCATAGCTCTGTTTGAACATACTCAAAACTTATTTTTTAAGTGAGTGATGAGCAGTCCAAACGGTGCGTTTTTTGAAAATAAATTTTGGCCGAAGTGAAGCACCTTACTGTCCGCAATTTTGTACAAAAAGTTCGTGAGACTGGCATACACGTGGAAAACACTCAGAGTCACCGTCGCCGTTCGGTGCACACAGAAGTATCTGCTGTAGCCGAGAGTATAAGACGTAATCAACATTCCACGCACTAGCCTGAGGAGAATTCTGCATAAAGATCTCGGATTTTTCGCTTACAAGGTACTTACAAGTACTTGAAGGAGTGCGGCCATCCCAATTTGAATCTTAGAACTTGAATTGGAAAAGAATTTTGGGCGAAAAATTATATTTTCTGAGAAGACGCATTTTTCATAGCGTAGCCGCCGAACTACGTTAACAAATGAAATTGTCTTGTCTTTGGGGCTCGGAAAAGCCGCGCGTTATTATCGAGGATCCAATACATCGACAGAAAGTAAGAGCTTCTTGTGGATTGTGGAGTGGTAGCATCATTGGAACATTTTTCTTCGACGTTTGAAAAAACCTTTCTCACACCCCGGTGGGCGTGAGAGAGCTATGCTTACCGGCTTTTTTTCCGGAAATTGAATTTGAACGACCTCTGGTTCCTTGAGGATGATGCAATTTGTTTGCTGTTGTCACACAGTCCCTGCCACAATCGCTCTTTTGAGAACTAAATCCCTAAATCCTTTTATCAGCCGTTTCAACGTTGTCAATTGGTCGCCTCGTAGCCTCTTTCGACTTTTTTTTAGAACCATAAAGGACTGGTTTTATGCCAACAATCTGGAAGCGATTAACACACTTCAAGCCAATATCATGCAAACTATCCATGAGCTACAGCCAGAAACCGATCAACAAAATTTGGAAATTGGAGTCATTGAATGCCCGCCCTACTGCGAAGCCAGCCGATGCTAGTAAGCACTTCAACGAAATTGTGTTGCATAAATAATGGCAATGTTTGCTCTTACTAATAAAGCCATAACACATGAACAAATTCTAATTTTGTTCATTTTATTACATTTTCAAAAGGACACTTGTATTTGGCCCTCCCTGAACAACTTTTTTCACGAACAGTGTGAACTTAATTAATAATTGACTTAGTTTATAATTAACTTAATAATTAGCTTAATTAACTTAAATTATGCGATTTTGGTTAGAGAAAAATAAACTCGAACTCAATTTGGTAAAAAATCGTTACTTGAAAACTTGTGCTGTCGCGTACATCACTTAAAGACACAATACTTTTGTTGCTGATTTTTGCGACATCTAGTACCACCACTGTAAAATAGCAAACTAACAACGCATTTCTAGCCGATTTGTGTGCCATCTAGTAGCGTCCTGCTCCACCCGAGACCTAATGCAACAGAGATGGGTTAATGTCTATACTTTCTTTTATTACAAGCGCCTACGCATATATGTCTTAAAACAAGGACCTATGAAATCCATTTGTCTTCGCTATGCTGAACTTTATTACATCCTGAAGGTATGCTATGAAAATCGTAGTCTTAAGTGTACCACAAATACCCAAACTATCGCCAAATGACTTCTCAAACTTCACAGTCACAGACTCTCAAACAAGCTGTCATTTGTCCAACACGTGCATGGCGGCATATTGACAGTTCAGTTCTTCTTATAGACGGCTACGAGAAAGGTTTTGTTTTCAGACCTTAAATAAATAAATCTAGGAATTAGCAACAAAATGGGAAAAAAAGACAAGAATAAGAAGAAAGGCAAAGGAGCTGAAAAAACTGCAATGAAAACAGACAAAAAAATGGCAGCCAAGCAGAAGAAACTGCTCGAAAAAATCGGCGAGGTATGTAATTAATTGTTTAAAGTTTTCTGGATTAATTTTTCTGCTCCGACCATACGAATTTAATTGATGATAAACATTCCCTTTTCCGTAGACCGACATTGCAGAAGTAGTCCAGCAACTCGAAGCCGAAGAAGCCCGCCTTAAATCAGTATCTGAAGCGGTTTGTTTACCTCCATCGCCCAGAGCAAACTTTAGTTTAATAGCACATCCAGAGAAGGAGGAACTTATCCTCTTTGGTGGAGAATTCTTCAATGGACAAAAGATTTGCATTTACAACGATTTGTTTTTCTACAACATTCCAAAGAATGAGTGGAAACAAGTTCGTTCGCCAAGCGGTCCCGCACCCAGGAGCGGTCATCAGATGGTAGCAGTTGCGAGCAGTGGTGGTCAGCTATGGGTGAGTTAGTTGTACAGTCTTTATCTGCTTATATCTAAATTTGAATACATATGCTTGCAGCTATTTGGAGGAGAGCATGCTAGTCCTTCACAGCTTCAATTCTATCACTACAAAGACCTGTGGGTGATGCATTTAAAAACAAAGACTTGGGAAAAAATAACCGCTCCAAACGGCCCAAGTCCTCGAAGTGGACACCGGATGGTAGCAACAAAGAAGAAATTGTTTGTTTTTGGTGGCTTTCACGATAACAATCAATCCTACAGATATCACAATGATGTGCATATATTCTCTTTGGAATCTTACACGTGGTTGAAATTCGATATTGCTGGTGCGATAGTTCCTCCTCCAAGGTCTGGCTGTTGTATGGCTGCTTGTGTCGATGGAAAAATCCTCGTTTGGGGTGGATACTCCAAATCACAAGTGAGAAAAGACGTTGATCGAGGAATCACACACACGGATATGTTTATTCTGAATCCCGATAGTAAGTTTTACTAATTTATTTCTTTAATATTCACCAAAGATTCGGTTTGTTCCTTTCAAAATGTTGTCATCTAAGAACTATCGGAGTTTCGAAACTGCGTGGGTTTTATTTTAATTTGCGTCGTTAGAATTAAAAATACACTGGAATTGTTTTTCTGATCCTAATTAACAACGCAAAGCGGGGCTTTGGTGCAATATGTAGAATATGTACAATATGAATTCCTTTTAATTCGTCTACTTTGTTTTAGAAATAACTCCGAACGACAAGTTCAAGTGGGCCACGGTAAAAGCAAGCGGAATCAAACCGCTGCCTAGAAGCAGTGTCGGTTGTGCTGTAGCAACGACCAACAAAGCCTACTGCTTCGGCGGAGTAATGGACACAGAAGAGGATGAAGAAGATGTCCGAGGACAGTTTGGTAACGACCTCTACTGCTTGGATCTCACCTCACCTTCTTGGAGACTCCTAGAGATAGGAGGTAGGAATCCAAAAGTAAAACCAGACAGTGAGGATGCTAAAGAGGAATCAGCCAGCAAAAGTTCACACACTTCAACGGATGGCATTTTCACGATAACAGTCGGTGAAGCGTCTTCCAGCAGTAAATCAACAATCGCAATCAAATCCAAACCGAAAAGTGCTCCTTCTCCAAGAATGAATCCCGGGTTGTGTGTTTGCAAGGGAACCTTGTACGTCTTCGGGGGAATTTTCGAAGAAGACAACAGACAATTTACGTATAACGATTTTTATTCGCTTGATCTGCACAAATTGGATGAGTGGAAGACACTCATTCCGAACAACCAGAATGCTCATGACTGGATCGATTCCGAAAGTGAGACGAATTCATCAGACAGTGAGAACAGCGACGATGATGACATGAGTGACGATTCAGACTCGGATTCTGAAATGGACACGGATTAAAAGAAACACATTTCTTTTGCTTGTTGCTCTGTATTTTAATAAAAAAAATATTGAAACATAATTTCTTTAATTTTTTTCACTTTAAATGCAGTTTAGGGATGTTTGCGTGCTTTGGCATATTTATTTATAAATTAAAAAGTTCCTCTAAAATTCTCCTAGTGTCATTTGGTGTTTCCACTTTATGCTCAATTGTCCTGGGATCCACGAATATTTCGTAGTCGTTGCCACCAGGCTCTGTTTTGTCTCCAAAGAAATGGATTTCCTTGAACTCGTGATACTTTTCAATGTGACGGAGACAGTAAGTCTTATCCCATCCATGGGGGAACACATCAAAACTAATTTGCCCTCCAATGCTGTAGGTCAAATCAATATCACTAAATTTCTCTTTCAATGCATTTATCATCGTTTGTCTAATCCCGTGCTGTTTGTCGTACTCTGCGAACATATTCCTTTCTGCTCGAGTGCATTGCCTACCGATAGGACAAACATTCATCATTCCATTACGAAATTCAATGAACTGCCCTCGTTTGATAGGAACTTTTAATTCAGATAAATATCGGAGTACATAATTGAGGAAGCTCTGCAATGTTTCCTCTCCCAAATGTTCTATGATTGATTGTTTTCCAACTTCTTTGCCATTTTCGATTTGAACAAGACCATTTTCAGGAAAAATGAAATCGAAATTATTTAAAATCTTTTCACCATTCAATTGTTCAAACATTTTTTCCAAATCAGACCCACCCACAATGCCGATTGTGGCTCGGGGTTTTACTTTGGAATAGAAAAATTCTTCGAATTCTGGTGTTATTGTTGTTCGAGGAAATGTCAATGTGCCATCAACGTCGAATAATAATAAAATTTCATCACGTTTCAGTTTAGACATTGTGAAAATCAACTTTTGATACTTTGTTTACAAAATTTAAACAGGTTGCAACAATTGCACTCCACGTCGGCTAATTGATAAGGATTGACATATGTCATGTGCCGTACATTATCTTAGGTCACAATTGATGTTCAAGATCTGTTTGCTTGGTGATGAACTATAATTCTGAATTCACAGAGGATAGAACAATTCTTTCATCTATGAACTAAATTATATTTCACTTTCTCAAAATACTGCCTTATTAATATCTAAATTGTTGGCATAACATTTATCCGGTTCCTTATAAAAAAAAAAAAGTGGAAAGATGTCAAATCGCAGTTCCGAAGACGGTTGATAAAACGATTTCTTTTCAAAGACGTAGTTTAAGCTACACAACACACACTTTGGGAATAGGTTTTCAATATTTTCCTACGTTGTTCAGATATAAACCTTTTTATTTCTTGACGTGGTGGTATGATACTGATTTTCTGTCAAGATTTCGAATAGGAAACAGCTGTCAATGTCAAAATAATTATAATAACTGGTGGCTCGTTGAGGCCCAGAGCCTAGCTTTTTTGCACAGCTAGTTGACTATGCTAGTTATCACTTCGTAATTTGGCATATTTCTGTACGAAATGAATCGAAGCAATGCGCTATTACGATTTGGAGTCAAGAAAAATATATAAAAATGCCTTTTAAAAGATGTAAAAACTCAAGTTTTTTTTACCAGAAATTACGTTTGAGGTCATTAGCAGTTCTATGAGAGCGATGACCAAAACTTGCATGAATACGTATGCAAATTACTTATGTAAACACACATACGTGACTAAGGTAATCGAACTTTTATCTAGCCCTTGTTTTGCCGGTTATCAAAATGTAAGCGATTCCTTAATTTATATTAAAAGCGAATGTCGTTGAGAAGAAATGTTCATAAACAAATCTCTCAAATTGTCAAAATCTAGTACTTTTACAATAAGAAATTGTGTGTTATTCGTTTTGGGCGTGTCGATAAAAGAAATATGTTCTGTTAAATTATTAATTTTTTACTCTAAAAAATAACAAAAATTAGTGCCTTACTTTGTAAAAACATGTTCCGCCTTTTAGTTATTTGTTTTGCAATACTTACATTTCAAGAAATCTATGGTTAGTGCATCATTAGTGAAACTCTATGGTCTTATTCATTCATTCGAAAAATCTTGGGCGTAGTGCTTATTACAACAAATGAATCACAAATTCGGTTTAGCTTGTTACAAAACAATTTTGCTCAGAAATAATTAGAGTTTCTGCGTTTAGTCGATATTCGATTAATGTTTATGGTGACCTGTGTAATTCCATATTAGCCAACAGGTGTCATGGCTACGTCAATGCGCCGCTTGATACAAAACAAAAGGGATTCTGGCTAATGACATTTAGTTTCTTAAAACTGAGTAGAATATTTTGCAGTTTGGATTGTAGATATCCAAAGCGCTGTGTTATAAAAAGAACTGAAAATAGATTATTAAACAGCTCTGCTAATTTTTTATAAATTAACGCTAGAAAGAGTGACAAATCTTACCAATATGACGGAGTCATTTGAATCCATGCAATATAAATGAAGATTTTAGTCTAGTAAATCAATCAGTGAACAAATATTTGAACCACAATATAAACTATTTTAATAAAAGTCACAAGAAAATAATAATTTTTAAATTATGAAACCCTGAATTTCGAAATGGGTCAAATTATCCCACCCGTCGCTTTGCAATTTGTCTAGAATTTAATGGGTGAATAATATGCATTATATTTTTTTAGCACAATATGCCTATATTGAAGACAAGGTTAGCCACCTAGTATGGTGTACGAAGAGCCTGGAAGAACAGTACAAATGCACGAACCTAACAAAAGCGATCCAACGTGATCTAGTCTACTTCGAACCACTTTTAAATGTAACGTGCTTGCGGGCTTATAGTGCAGATGAGTGTATTGGTCATATAGACAGAGAACGCGCACATATAACCACACTCGACGCTGGAGATGTCTTCATGGCTGGACGATATCATTCCTTGATTCCGATTATGCAAGAAAAGCATACTGGAGGTTTCACGAATTATTACTCTGTTGCAGTAATGAAGAAAAATGATGTTCCTGATGTTACGAGCTTGAGAGATTTGCGCAATAAAAAAGCGTGTTTTCCTTGGGTTGGAAGTTTGGCAGGATGGATAGTTCCAATTTATACGGTTTGTAGACACCTAATTGCAATAAATTACTTGTTTTAGTTAATAAATTGCGTTAATAGTTACAACGTGAAGGTGGGATGGAAGTTATTGATTGCAATAATCAAGTAAAAACAGCTGCAAACTTTTTTAATGATTCCTGTGCCGTTTATTCATTGATCGATAAATACAACCCAATTGGCGACAATTCTGACAAGTGAGTTAAACATCTAATTTGCGTACTAAGAAGATTTTTATAAGTTATTCAATTTAAGGCTCTGCAATTTGTGTACTGGAAAAGTGCAAGGAGGTCGATGCACGCCAAAAGATCCGTACTTTGGATATGCAGGTGCGTTTAGATGCCTACTCGAAGCAGGACATGTGGCTTTCCTCCGACACTCAACAGTTACAGAAATGCTAGCTAGTTCGGAATATAGTAAGCTCTTTGTTTATCAAAAGTTTTTCCAATTGAACGTACACATCTTGCTTTTTAGAAAGTGTTTCTGCAGATCGTTTTGAGTTACTTTGCAAAGATGGCCGTCGTGTTCCAATCACAGAGTATTTACAATGTAATTGGGGACTGATACCAACTGATGCGGTAGTTACATCTTCTGCCCGATCATTTGAAGAACGGAAAAGATACCAACGCTTCCTACGAAAAGTTGTCGAATTATACGCAGAAAGTGAACAAAATGGCACCTCAACGAGAATTCCCATGGATTACGCCAGTATCTTCAACAACGAAGAGCTGAGAAAGAACTATGATCACCGAAATTATGATGTTTTTAGTCGAACGTATAACCCGAATATTCGGAGGAATAAAAGGCAATCCGATTCTGGTCTTCCCACGGTCAATCAGACAGTTTTGATAGAAAAGTTCCGCATATTTGCATCGAAAAAGTATGGCAAGGCCAACCTTTTGTTCCAGGTACTTGAATTTAGATTCATGTTAGTTCACATATTTATTTTTTTGGATATATAGGACGCTACAAAATCACTGGTGGTCACTCCAGAAGTTGATCAATCGTTCAGCAAATATTTATCAAGTGCAATGCATTACATTTACGGTATAAGAGAATGTCCTGTGGGTAGAATGACTTTATGTGTTACATCGGATGCGGAATTGGAAAAGTGTATCAAAATGAAGGTACCTTGATCTTCTTTGTATTTTTTGTAGCTAAAATGTTACATTTCCCGTAAGATCGTGAAATGACATCATTGAACAATATTTTTTTCCCCCATTAGATTGCTCTTAAAGCGCAAATCTTAAAACCTGAGCTCCTGTGTTATAAAGCCCACTCGCACATAACCTGCATGCAGTCGATACAAACAGGCCGGGCGGACGTAGCTGTCCTCGATGCCGGCGACGTATACACAGCAGGCCTGAACTATGGCTTGATTCCCTTTATGTCTGAAGTATATAACCTGGGAGAGCCTGAATACTATGTGGTGGCAGTTGGCAAAGAGGAGGATCCTGATACAGAGCTTACATATCTGAAGGGTAAATACACGTGCCATACCGGAATAAATATGGCCGCTGGGTGGACCTATCCAATGGCTTACTTCATATCAAATGGATGGATAAGGCCTTATGGGTGTGATAGCGTTCGAGCTGCTGCAGAGTACTTTACAAAATCATGTGTACCTGGTGCGATTAGCAGTGAATATAACACGGGTGTTCCTTATGACAGTATGTGCGACTTATGCCACGGCACTAGCTACCGATATTGCCGAAGAGATGCGTCTGAGGATTATTACGGACATACTGGTGCATTCCGGTGTTTGGTAGAAGGCGGCGGTCATGTGGCTTTCATGAAGCACACGACGGTGATGGAGAGCACGGGTGGCAAGCGAAGTGAATGGTGGGCTCGCAATACTCTGAATGATGACTTTGAATTACTGTGCACTGATGGTAAGTTAGCTGGGCGTATGCACATATAACTTTTCAAACTTTGAACTTAATTTTTAGGAACACGAGCTGAACTCCACGAATACGAACGATGTAATTTGGGCAAAGTAAAGGCTAACGCAATAGTCGCTAGAGGAGGAAATGGCTACAATTTAACAGAAATCAATGCGTTCATAAATCTCTTCACATACGCTCAGCAACTGTACGGTCGTAAAGATGTTGACGCCTTCAGTTTCAGTATGTTCTCATCGCCAGCACCGTACTATGACTTAATTTTCCAAGATGCAACACGGCAGTTGCAAATAATCAAACCCGAAAAACGAAGCTACGACCTTTATCTAGGTAATAATTATATGCGCGCACGTCGCATAACTGACTGCTATGCAGGAGCTAGCCAAGTCAAATTTTCTATTTATTTAATTTTACTGATGTTAAGTGCCTTTGTGTACAATAACCACTGAAAGTTAATTGAAAACTCATGTATGTATGTAGTACAAGTACCTAAGGTAAATAACTTGAATATTTTGATAAGACAATGAAATCAGAAACATAACCGTCCAAATCATTCCATTTCGCATCGGAATGGTGCCTTGCACATAGAATCTCGTTTTAAATTTTTGAATAATCAAATCTAGATTAAGTATAGAGTTTTTTTTAATTTGTTTCGTACTATGTCCGTCAATTTTTTACAATTTTTACGCCAAATGAGAAATAAATTTTATATTTTCCACAAGACAAATCTAGTTTCATTTCATGTTGTTTAAAGCTGACAAACCAGTTGGTATTTACCCTACGAACATAAATAATCTCTTTCTCTCGCTAAAGCAGGATAGCGCTATGGAATTTTCCAGCAGACAAAACGTACCGACACGACAGTCGTTTTTATCTCATAAATACAAAGCAAACCGGCTGCTAGAGGAATAAGAAAAACTAAAATGTCAGAAATAGGTTAGGCGCTACAGAGAGTTCGCCCCTCGTTCATAAATTGGTCAATCTTTGTTGGGTTGCAGGTTACTTGCGGGTGGTGATTCATTCGGTCGATTCTACAGTGCACTACTCCCTTTTGAAGGACATTTCTGGTGTTTCACGTGGAAATTCTAAATTTCTTTAGTTGTTTTGTATTAAAAAATAAAACATTACATTGATTATTTATAAAACGTGTCAAGTGTTTGTCAGTGTGAAAATGTCGATTAATTTACGTACCATTTATGCATTTGCACGGGAAATGTATCCGAAGAGAAGCACGGAAAAAATTCAGTACGGAACTGCTGGATTTCGTGGAAAGTATGTGAGAGTGCATTTATTTTTAGAATTGTTGCAGGTATTTTTATAAAAATTAGTATGTCTTCATCCATGCCCAATTTAAAATTGTTCAAGAAGGTGAAACGTCATCAGTGAGTAAGCGCCTACATTCCATTCTTCTCTTGCAATGTAAAGATTAATAACCACTTCGCCTTGAAGTCGTTCTGGCTTGTGTATGAAGATTGGGGAGTGAGCCTCACACATTCTTCCTTAGTTGGCGCTTTTTACTGACAATTCACTACTGCATAAGAGAATTGCTAACAAGAGGAGAAATGTATGCTATGTTAATTCTACATAGATAGAAATAAGATAGGGAAAAGGCGTTAAAAAGAGAAGAGATGAGACATGCTCAATTTGTTTCCCCTGTAAATTATAAATTATGATTACAGTAACAATAATAAAAAGTGACATGTTCAATTAAGTTATCTGTCTGTCTTACTATTGGGTAGAAATTTGGAAATACATTTAAAACAGCGTTGTGTGTTTTCATTTGTCTTTTGATAATGGTTATGACTAGATCACCTTGTCTGCTACCTGCAAACTTATAATTAATACATTCAAACAAGCACATATGATTTTTATGGCTCGAAATACTCTTTTCAGACGATCATGATACCATATAATAGAAGGGAGATTTCCATAAACGAATATTCGTACATTTGAATATAAGGAAATTAGCATTTCGTATCAATTCAATAAGAACTACATGCTCTGTATTGTATTGTAGGTTCAACGCACAATTTCTTTAGCAATTGGGATTATTTATGATACAATTCAATTCAATTTAATTTATTTTATTGCAGTCTAATTGTACAGTAAGACAAGAATCTGTTTTAAACATATCTTCATGTTTTTAAATTGATCATTTTTAGTTTAAATTTAGTTAGGAAATTGTTTTTGATTAAATCTTCCTAATTATAGAGCTGAAGATTTGGACAATGTAATGTTCCGGATGGGAGTCCTAGCGACACTTCGTTCACGTATTCGAAATGGTGCGGTGATTGGTGTTATGATCACTGCATCACATAATCCTGAGCCAGATAATGGAGTAAAATTAATTGATCCTAAGGGAGAGATGTTAGAGCAAAGTTGGGAAAAAATTGCAACGGATTTGGTGAACGTAAGTGACCAAGAACTTGAAGCTGAAGTGGGAAAAATCATAAAAGAGAATAATATCGATGTGGGCTCGTCATCCCATGTTTACGTTGGCATGGACAATCGTTACCACAGCCCTCGCTTGCTGAAGGCAGTAGCTGATGGAGTGATAGCTGTAAAGGGTAACGTTAAGGAATTTGGAATTGTAACAACTCCCATGATGCATTATTTAGTGGTTTGTGCGAATACCAAAGGTGCATACGGTGTTCCGTCTGAAGAAGGCTACTATAATAAAATCATCACTGCTTTTGAACGTATACGAGGGGATAAATTGGAAAATGGAAATTATAAAAATAAATTAGCCTTCGACGGTGCCAATGGTGTGGGTGCACGGAAAATGTTGCAGTTCTTGAAACGCATGAAAAACTCACTTAATGTAGAAGTGTTCAATAGTGGAAATGGTAAAATCAACTTCGAATGTGGAGCCGACCACGTTAAGGTAAAACAGTGTTGTCCAATCGGTATGCCTATTTTGGAACCGAACACAAGATGCGTGAGTGTCGATGGAGACGCTGATCGAGTTGTATACTTTTTTACAGATGAAAATGGCCATTTTAACTTATTAGATGGTGATCGCATTGCGACACTTATTGCCGATTACTTAATGGATTCAGTTAAGAAGTGCGGACTTGACCTCTCTATGGGCCTTGTTCAGACAGCATACGCTAATGGAGCTTCCACTGATTATATCAAAAATGAGCTTAAGGTACCTGTAGCCTGTGTGCCAACCGGTGTGAAACACTTACATCACAAGGCTTTGAACTATGACATCGGTGTGTACTTTGAAGCAAACGGTCATGGAACTGTGGTCTTCAGCGAAAAGGCTAAGATAACAATCAAAAGAGCAGCAACAGATAACAATGACAATAAGGATGCGAAAATGTTGCTCAATGTTATCGATCTCATAAATGAAACTGTCGGCGATGCTATTTCGGATATGTTATTGGTTGAAACAATTCTCCATGCTAGGGGATGGGATGTGACTGATTGGTTTAACACTTATACTGATCTTCCGAACCTGCAACTCAAGATTAAAGTACAGGATCGTAATGTTATCACCACAACAGATGCGGAAAGGGTTTGTGTGACACCCAAGGGACTACAGGAAGAAATCGATAAGGTCGTTGCTAATTATAAAAGAGGACGAGCATTTGTTCGTCCATCAGGAACTGAAGACATTGTGAGGGTATATGCTGAGGCTGCCAATAAAGAGGTTTGTTTAATTATTAATAAATCATAGTGGCTAATGTTAATCGTAACTATATCTATCTTGCAGGATGTGGACAATCTAGGTTATCAAATTAGTGATCTAGTCTACAAAATGGCTGGCGGCGTTGGACCCGAACCCGTAAATCCGAGCGAAAAAATCAACTCTCATATTTAAATTGATGCTAAGTGTGACCTTTCACTAAGAATAATTAAATATAATTAATGTTTTGAATCACATAGAGAATTTATTTTATACCGTATTTATAACAACAAATTTTATAATGTCCGCTAGGTATGAAGCACTTATACTTATTTGCTACATTCCACTGCCGTTGTCGAAAGATATTTAAAGACTAGTAGTGTATAGTCCATTTTAAATCCCGCGAATTTTTACTTCACGCATTCATTGTTTTCTTTATTTTCCTTTTCTTTAAATTATTTAAATCGAAAAGCTGAAATTGTATGAATATAATTGTTTGAGTATATATTTTGAATCGTTGGAGAAAAAATAAAACACATTGTAACGTGTTCCAATTAAAAATATGTTAGGAATTTCAATTATAAGCAAAAAAAATTCATATTTTATTTAATTGAAAAAAAAGTAAAAGTTTAAAATGGTTTAGAAAGGACTATATGATGTAGCTGTTGCTGTTGAAATTATAAAGTGTTTAATGATCAAAAAGTAAGAATAAAAACTGATCGATAACAAAATACATGAGTTCGCTTTCTAACTGAATTACAGCAAAAAGTTTTTGGAGAAAGTAATGCAAAGAGAGGCCGTCTACTGACTTCTTTTTAAATCATAGTTTATTTTGACACTGGCATCTTAGAGGCATCGTCAGAGCAACGATTTGACCCTTTGGTCTTTTTTTTATGGGGAAACGGGAAGGACCGATGTAATGGTCTTCATTCAAACAATTAAGACCAATATCATCCTATTAATCCGTGAGCTCGAACCCATCAACATGGTTTCAGAAAATTTTAATGATAGAATGCACTACTGTTTAGCCAGCCACAACGGTCAATTGAACGAAATTATACTCCATAATTAATAGAAATATTAGCTCTTACTAATAAAGCCGTAATATATGGAAAAAGAAAACTTGTATTTGGTCCAACCTGTATAAGCTTAATCCTTCGCAAATTATAATGGTTTACCATATGATCACCAAAAGTAAAGTCGGCTGCAATTTAAATACAACTTGCACCATTCTACAGCGGAGCTCTAAACTCGTCATACTGCCTCTAGATTAATAAGATTTACCAATGATTCAACAAAAATCAAGTTTTATCACCAATAGTTGAATAGCAATCGTGCTTTATATTAAAGATGAACGAAAGGAAGCGTAGGCGTAAGCAGAGATTTATAAATCAAGTCGTCCATCTCCTTGATTCAGTAATCACTGGGCGTGAGCATATGTTTCAAAAGGCTCAACCTCCTCGTGGCTCATTGAGGCTTCGGTATTATAGAAAGGAATTGTTGAAACGGGTTATCACAATATTCCGATGTAGTCGTTGGGCGTAAGCCCAAATTCGCTACCTTAAGTTTTTTGTCGGCATTAAGAAAACTTCTTTTGTAAATTTGTTGGACATCTGCACAACCGAATCATTTACTGGATATCCCCTAAATGAAATTGAGTCTCTATGATACTGTGGATGATAATTAACAGCTTATTTCTGAGTGTCGTGTCCAGACCAAGCAATTCAGATTGCAAGTATAGAAAATATAAAGGCGTACATACTGGCCTATGTGATTGTCGAGAAGACTGCACCACATAACATAGTTTTAAAAAATATAATTTTGAAATTCTGATTAAAGATCATATCTTACAACAAAATATTTTCAAAGCCACCTTACCGATGCGGCGACCCATCTAAATAAATTCTTACATCCGATCTACTACAAATTAGTTGTAATAAATTTCTTGTTACAATTTTAGTTTTGTCAAATTAAAGCATCGACCTGCCCTGTCACCACAAATTGTTCTTTCACACAAGTAATTTATGCAATACGTTTCTGCTTTGCGAAATATTAAGATCCCGTGTAATACGAATATTTAATTTGTCAAATAAATTATTTAGTCATCTATAATCATGGATATTGATGAAGGGGTAAGCCAAACTTCAGAAAATAATTGACTCACAAAATCTGTGTGCAGTCACATTTAACGCACACAAAAAAATTTAGGTTATAAAATGGAAACTAATGAAATCAACCACCCACAGAATTTCGATACAACTTTATTAAAAAAGAAAAAGAAAAAGAAGACTTTCGATTTAGATGCAGCTCTTGGTATTGATGATGGTAGCAAGAAATCAGTCGAAGGAGTAACTGAAGAGGATTCAGGTGAAGCTCTACCAAATGATGCCGAAGATGCGTTAGATTTGGAGAATTTTGGTAAAAAGAAAAAGAAGAAGAAGAAGCCTTTCAATTTGGAAGTTCTGGACGAAGCGCTGCCATCAAAAGGAAACGAACCAGAGCAAATTGAGGTTCAAGGCGAAGAATTCACCCAAGAGAAAGATGTTGATCTGGACATGGACTTTTCAAAAACTAAGAAGAAGAAGAAGAAGAAGATTGACCTCGATGAACTGGTTGCTGAGAAGCAAGTCGAAGATAAGGGTGATGACAAAGAGAATGGTAAGCCTATTTAGTGTCCTTTAAACTTTCTCTCTACAATAAGATAATCTGTGTATTGTTCAAAACATGTCTTACCGATGCGGATTTGAGCTTCAGCGAGTCTGGTATTTATTTATTTATTTACGTTTGTTTAAGAATTTAGCGAAAAAAAAAAATGTTTATGCTATCGTTTCGGTGACGAAATTAGTCCACGAATAAATAACTTGGTTAGTCATTTGTATCATAATTTTTGGCGAGCTCATGATTTCACATCACATATTCAGTTTTGCAGAAACTTTCAATAAGGAATCTATTAAATTATCGGAATCCTCCTCAAGTTCGCGACTTTGTCGTGTTCACGTCTGACTTTTTTCGATGTTAAAGAAATCGCATTGCAATGCTTTGTATCCCTCAAAACATTTGTACTCGAATGATAAACAAAAAGACAAACATTTTTAAACAATATTTTCGCAACTATAGCCATTCTTAGACCCTTAATGCATGAATCCTTTCGTTATTTTTACAGAATTAAGTAAATAATGTATTTTCATTAATCTTTCCTTCTCTTTTTCCCTCAAGTTGACGAGAATAGCACGTCATGGGCTGGGTCAGATCGTGACTACACATACGATGAATTGTTGAAACGAGTTTTCGCTATAATTTTGGACAAAAATCCCGATATGGCCGCTGGACGTAAACCAAAATTCGTTATGCGACCGCCTCAAGTTCTTCGTGTCGGCACGAAGAAGACGTCTTTTGCAAACTTTTTGGACATTAGCAGAACCCTGCACAGGCAACCGAAGCATTTACTGGATTTCTTGTTAGCGGAATTGGGTACAAGCGGTTCTATGGATGGTAATCAACAACTCATCATTAAGGGTCGTTTCCAGCCAAAACAAATTGAGAATGTCCTTCGAAGATACATCAAGGAATACGTAACGTGCCACACCTGCCGTTCAGCTGAAACTATCCTACAAAAAGATACTCGGCTTTTCTTCCTTCAGTGTGAATCTTGTGGATCTAGATGTTCTGTAGCTAGCATTAAATCTGGTTTCCAAGCTGTTACAGGAAAACGAGCTGCAATCAGAGCGAAAACCACTTAAAGTCTCTCAGTATATTATTTCGACAGTTAACTATGTATTAAAAGGAAAAAAAACAAATAACTATTCATGTAAATTTTCACTGGGATTTACAAATTGTAGAAAAAGAAATAGTAACACGATGGAATGATTCTTTTTTATTTACAGTAATGTAACAATTGAATAAAAACACATACAAACATAATCTTGTGGTTTTCTTTCATCAAGTATTTGCTAAGAGGTCTTTTAATTCCTTGGGTTTGTATCGTTTAACGTACCACTCAACTATAAAATTTTTGACTGCGATTTCTAGCTCGTTTGTTGGGTCAGTGTCCAAAATGAGTTCGAAAACAGTGAAAACGACTTCTCCAAACAACATGTGAGGTCGGCCAATGAGAACGGCTCTGGTTCCATACGGAAGTACACCTACGTCTAGCAATTGTTTTCGTGTTTCTTTCAGAATGTTTTGCACGCTGTTGTAGAGGTTTTTATTACTCCCAAACAGTCGGAAACACTGATGTTCTAGTTTAGTCGTTTCTTTAAGACCTTTACGAGCGAACAATCTTACTTTGATAACTCCACTTCCATCATCGAGGCTGTAACGAAGCTTTCCATTTGCACTGGCTCCGGTTGATGTAAGTCGACCGTAAAGTAAGGCAGTTCCGAATGCAAGACCGTATGCAGTAATGGTTTCGGAAAAGCTTTGATCAGGTAATTTCAACTGATGAATATCTTTCACCAACAGAGGCATCATAGAAATTTCATTTTTATAATCTCTTGATCTGGTTACTGGTTGTTCTGTTTTCTTGGGTTTATTAGACCTTACTGTAAACTTTGTCAGTTCTTCTTCAATATCCAACATTTCCATATGAATCGCTTGTTCATTCATTAATTTGGCCTTAGTTTTTATTTATTACTTGGTGTAAGTACCATGAATCGCATATATATTTCTATTATTTTTATTATTATTATTATAGAACTTTATTTATAACTAATACAATTACATATCAACTATACAATTAGCGCTAACTACCAGGACCTTAAGCTATTATATATTTCTGAAATCAAGATTAAAATGAAAATGATCTTAAACAGTTTTAATTATTCAAATATTACCGATCCTGGTAAAAATTTGACAGAAGTGTGTGTTCAGGCAATGTATACAAACAATTTGATAATTTATATTGATTTATATCATCCCAATGCTTCAGAAACCTAACCACTTGCTTCCGATGCAAGCTGTAAGCGCTCAAATAATACGGAATAAATAAAAAATTTCTTTTATAAGGAAACTATAACCATGTAGAGCAGAATTCTCTAAAATTCATTGTAAACAGTTTCGTTGCAAACATTTTAAGAATTTCTAAGAAAATATTTGACTTGGCATCACCGAATTGAATGAATTGAGCTGAATGCGTACAGTTTAAGGGTTGCTGATAATAATTAATATTCCTCAACCACCATTTTTATCACGACAAAACTCGCGAAGTGTTTTGCGTAGATGATACGCGAAAATAAGTTTTCTCCTTTTTTATTCTTCAACGGTGGAAATGAGAAAAATAAAATAATTTACATATGTGCATTAATCTAGACCCACAAAATTTGCTATTAACACTTGACTAAAATCTTTGTTTATTGCTACTCCACGGTAAGTTAGCGAATGGAGGGTTTTGACATCGTCGTATTTTCTCGCACCGCATTTTTTTTGTGTCTGTGAATTCGATTATTACAAAAAGAAGTGATTCACGTTAGGTGGGTGTTCTGGTGTAAAAAAAAAAAAAATACAACAATACATGAGTGATAATAATAGTGTTCAAGTTAATCTGGAATAAGGCATACTAATATTCGGTTTCTTGACAATTACATGCTTCAACTTAAACGTTTGCGTCTGAACGTCGTGTACAAAAATGTCTGAATTCATTGCTCTTAACAATTATATAAGTATTTTATTATTCTGGAAAGTCTATGAAGAGAATAATTTAGTCGAGTTCCTTATGTGTAGAAAATTGATTTGTTAGTGACGAAATTAGAGTGGTGCAAATATACTTGGTTGTATTTGGTGTCTTATATTTGCTCAGATGCTGTTCTATTTAAATAAAAAATTGTGTCTTTGTCCATTGCAGTTCCCAATTATCAATATGGAGGGTAGATAGACTTATACTTGTACTTTCACCGCTTCGGTTGTGATGACATCGTTACAATGCTGTCAACGAAAGTATTTTATGTTCGGTCTGGTATATTTTAGCTATCAAGATATTTTACTAGTTTTTGCATTTATTATTACGGTACGGATTGTGAAAACGTCGATTTGTAGGCTGATTTTCGATAAAAGTGTTATGGGTTGGTCAACATTATTTCAATAACACTGCTTGGCGCCTAAATGTGTTTTGGTATGTACACCACAGCCTTGCTGTGTGGCGTTTCGACGTTTTATTTTCCGTCGTGTTTTTCCGGTCCCATTTAACGACGTGTATTTGACACCGCATAGTAAGTGCCATTATGACTACAGATAATCGAAAAAACTAGCAAAATGACTATCTGCAGAAATTGGGCAAAACAACTTTGTTCAGAATAGAAAAAGAACTGCTGGCTATATCAATAGGCACAAGCATTTAAAACGAATTAGTATTTTAGGAATAAAAGCTGTAAGAAGGCTTACTGAGTATTCTTTATTTAAATTTAATACAACAAGGGCTCAATAAAAATGAAACCAATCTTAGGCATCTGTCTTGAACTGCACCAAACTTGTTATCTTTTATCGTCGTGTTTAGTCTTGTTTTAATTTTAATTGATTTAATTTCAAGGTCATTAGCTGAAAGTAATGTATTTTGTCTTTTTTACACTCTGAAAGCGAAAGTCCTATCCCATCCGTTTTTAACTCATGATCTGTCTTTTGTGTATAAATTGGTCGATTCGTCAATTGCATTCAAAGAGAAGCCGGCCCTTTGAAATAGTTTAAAAAAACCGAAGTTAGCGGAATTTAGTGGAACAAGATACTTCGACTTCAATCAATTTTACAGTGGGAAGCAAGTCTGTGCATATGTTTTGTATTTCTATGGTTATAGTTATAGTTAAAGTTCTGTCGGCTGGGCTTCATTTATGCCGACGACCGAAATTTAAAAAAAATAATTACAGTGTAAAATTACCTCCTGATAACGAAAAAAATATTTTTTTTTGAGGCGAAATTAATATTTTTCGAGTGATATCCATCAAGTGAAGGAAACGTTTGGGGCAGTTTTGCTTGGGGGAACATCAGCTCTTTGGTGAAGTTCCAGAGGATTGAGAGAAAGGACTATTATTTAAACATTTTCTAAACCAATATTTGTGATTTTGTATATGGCTGCACGCTGATAGAATTGTGTTCTAGCTAATTTGGAGATACGAAAAAAAGACCTGTTTAAAAATGACTCTAAAATCAAGATAAGCTGGCTATTTTTGTGGGTCTTATTTTACACGATAGAAAAAAGTGAACACGATAGAGTTCTGAAAGCGAACGGACGTAAAAAAGTCGAGCCGACAAAATAACCATATAAATGTGAAACCTCCGGACAATTTTACTTTCCACCGTATTTATTGTAATCAGGCCTGCTCCCTAATAGAGTTGATCTTCTGTGTTTGTTTGAAAACAGAATCTTTAGTAAATGTTAGTTGTTCTTGTGTTTACAAAAAAAAAAAAAGAACTGATAACGAATTGTTTTTGAAACGATGTTTTTTTTTTTTTTTTTTTTATCTGAGACTTGTTTAAATACAGTGTTCGAAACCGCGGATAACACTAGATAAGGTAAAGTGCAAGGCCATCAAATCTTTAAATAAATAACGAACTTGAATCAATTCTTAAATAAGGGATTTCTTCTAAGATTAGTAAGATAGACTAGTACCATAGACTTTACATACATTTTCAATAAAAATGAATCTTGGACGATAATTATAAGAGACTGAATACGAGAAGAATAAATAAGAAACTTGAATCGCTTTACAGCGGATAGCTGACTGCTTGATTTAATAGTTGTTTTAATTTTCGTTCTTTTTACGTCTATTGGTTCAGATAAATTTGACATTAATTTATAATATTTACTGGAAAATATAAGGTAAGCTCCCGATACAATTAAAATGCTCGGTCAACACAAAAATTACTTTCCTTTAATATAATTTTCTGGTAATCCTTTTAAAATCCTTTAGCTACGAGACTAAGAGCGCAAATCTCTAAATAATTAACAGAATTTGATGTTTTAAATGTACCTTTGTTCTATTTCTTTCATCGTTTGGCTAAAGTCACTAGTAGACTTAAGTTACAATCGAAAGGCTGGGTCGTATTAAATCGGTTGACCTCCCTGTCATTAAGATCCGGCTTTCTTCCACTCACAGTAAAAGCTGTATTGGATTTAGGCAAATCTTTCTACAGAAATAGTTTATTCTATCGCATCGAGGATTGGATAAATTTTGAAAATTTCCGCGGGTCGGCGTAAAGAACGGAAACCATAACCACAAAAGTGCAAAATATCCGGACAGTAGGACTTCCCACTGTATGTTTGTTTTTATGAAGTTACGTTTTACCTTCTGATAAATAAAAACAGACGCTTCGACTGAGTTTCTTTAAGTGGAGAATGCTGTGGAAAAACGAACAAAATAATACGCCTAATGCTTTGGGATAGGATCTTGGAAACCTACTTTATGCACTAAAGCATTGAACTCGAACATAATTAGTAATCCGGAACATAAAATAATAGGTATCGGCGTTGTTTAGTGACGACGAGCTAATTGCAAAATCCTTTGCAATGTTCTACACCAGATTCCACTGCGACTCTTCTCTAGTGAAAGTAAGCACTTTCTGGTAGTCAGCACTTCGGCGATTTAAGTTACGTGTGTACAGCAGCGAGCATTTTTTTTTTGTTCTTGGCATACAGGAAAAATTTCACTGGAAGTGCCTTAGACTCTATATAACGCGACTGAACACGGCTGTTGAAAAAGTGTCAATTGAATTAAGCTGAAATAATGTGTTACAATAAGACTACAATTGAAAAGAGGGAATTTGTAAAAACTAAATGAGATTTATTCATAAGAACAAGAAAATAAAACAGGTAACTCAAAATAAAGTCTAAGAATCTATGAGCTAAATGTTATTGAAAACTTATGAAATACAGTATTTAATATCGCAGACCCCTGGAACGTGGTATGTTCGGTTTATAAATGCCAAAGCTATTTGTTCTAATGTTCGTTGGAATATTTCTATAAACATTAATAGCTGGCCTCTGAGTCACTGGTTTTGTTGTGTTGGGGAAGAAATTATTATTAGCTATGGAACCACCATTGTTTAATTGAACTTCATAGTTTTTGCGGACATTGGGTGCAATATATGGACGCTGAGAACTTGTTACAATTTGTTGAACAGAAGGTGAGTTTGGAATTCTTCGAAAATTTGGTGCGATGTAAGGTGGAGTGTCTGAAACATTTTTATTTGGAATATCAAACGTTCTTCCCGATGGAGTGGTTACACTAAAGCCTCCGCGATTGGACTGTGTTTGAGATGAATAACCTTTAGCGGTTGGAAACAGATTTGGATTGACTGGATATGATTGACTTGGTTGAGGATAATAATATGGTGCTGAAGCAGACTGAATATATTTTTCGTGCTTGTTTAGACCAGATAGAGTATGAAGTGGATTTGTTTCTTGTGTTGCTTCTTTTACTCTATATTTGCCTAAGTCCAACGACTGAGACTTGACTTTTCCTGGCGTTCCTCCCGGCTGAATAAGCTCCGCATCACCTTGTATTTTCTCAACTTTCTCATCAACAGCTTCAGCAGATTCTTCCTCGACGGGTGCGGGCGATGCAGTTGTTGAAGCCTCCTTGGCCTCTTCATCTTCTTCTTCTGATTTAGCATCATTTTCTGCCGGTGGTTCGGTTTGAGGCTCAACATCTTTAGGCTTCTTTTCTTCTTTTTTATTAACAAACGCAAACAATTCATCGATATCGGGAACGTCTGGAATTGCGCCATAGGCGTCAAAGTTATCACGAAAGTGGGATCCCCAATCATGACTCTTATGCAAATTCGGATCAATTTTAAGGGCTTTATCTTTCTTTCCAGCAATGTTTTTTATTACAGTAATTGTTTTTACACGAGTACCCTCCTTTGAGCCAATATCTGTAGCTGCATAACTTAGACTGAGATCTCGTTTTGCCTGACTGCTGTCTGCAAGATCAGATTTAACTTCCGTGTCTTTGGATGGCAATGAAGCAACCATTGATGAATATCCAATTAAAAAAAATATCTGCAAACAAAAAGTATTTGAGTTAGCAAGAAGTAGAAACAAAATACTTTTTTAAAAAAATATACAACGAATTGACTCGACTAAGGCCGATATTTATCTATGTTTGGAGTGTTCTAAAATAAATAAACTTGAACATTACATTGAAGTTAATGCAAACGGATATCTGGTATAAAATAGCATATACAGTAGACTCTTGATAATTAACGAAACTTAAGGGACCAGAGAAAAATTTCAAATTACCAAGAGTTTAAGTATCCAATATTGAAGAAAGATAAAATGTTCACCAAAGTTCGTGATTTATTATTTATTTAAAACATTTGTACAATTATTCACAAATGCTTGTCTGTTAAGAGAGCGACTTTCATATATCATTGTCCAATGAATTTTCGATTTCCAGTAAATAGACGACAAAACTGAAGTTGAAACGTACATAAAATACGTTTCAAGTTATAGAGAGTAGGGGTGCCTAGGCCTCAACTTAGGTCTTTACATAAAAGACACTAAGTTTGCAGAGAGTAGCAAGAGACGAGCAAGAAATCATTTAATAATATTCATTTTATTGCGTTTATCGAATATTTGTCAAAAGACCGACGATAGATTTCAAATTTTCGAAAGATTCAATTTATCGACTATTAAATCATCGAGAGTCGACTGTACATATGTACACGCCTTGATCTTTAGAGATCCTATATATTGAAGATAAGGTTCGAAGGTCAGATTTAAACTGGTAACAGATTTTAAATGCATTATACGGACAAATTTCGTTTGTTTAAAACGTGCATTATAAAAACCCGACTGCATACGACAACGTATTATTTTGATTGGTTTTTGATCTAATATTTACTCCCATAGTGTGGATTGAAACAGAAAAAAAGTTAAAAAATCGTACGCAATAGAACAAATTGAGTGATAGAAAGTAAAGAATTTTTATATCGTTCGACGATCAAGCTGAAAACTATGGAAGGTTAAAAGTTTTTTATTCACTTTCATTTTAAAGAAAACTTTTATACATCTTATAAGCTGAGCTAAATATGAGTAAAAAATAATCCATGATGATTACGAATTGGTTTTACTGTTTGCTATTGCATGCTTTCTTTTTTTAAACGTTATTATTTTATTTATTGATGCATTGGGTTCACAAGATGAGTACTACAACTCAAGTGTAATATTAGTTATAAATTTATAGTATAATTTCCAGAGATGTATTTATTAACACTTGATATAAAGATTTTCCTTAAATGTTCATTTCAATAGTTTATAGTAGACAAACCAAGCACAAGAAGATATATTACTTAATACAGTTCACTTTGTATTTGTATAATGTCCTTAAACGCAAGACGAAAAAAATATGCACATTGTTTTAGAAAAAAAAAATCACATTCCACTTACACAAAATGTGTTCATTATGCACCAAGATTGTATAACACGCGAAAAGCACTACAAGAGTGAAAAATGATCCGCGAATAACGATTCCTAATGGTGTACAAGGTCTTTTATATGTCTGTTGGATATTCCCTACTCTTATACACCCAATTAACGGTTTATAATAGTTTTCATCCATTACATCTAATGAAGTCTATGACTTATCTGAGCAACAGCAATTCGCGAACCTGTATGTTTTAATCGGAAACTTGTTGAAACGGCACCATTGTGTACTTTACAAGGAAATGAGGAAAAACGAAAGAAAGTGTACGCTTTTTGCTGTGGAGGAGCTGTGGGTACATAATTTCGCTGTGCCTTCAGAATGTCAACATCCTCAATGTTGAGGATCCGACAAAAAGTTTCGTGAGATAATACTTTGAAGATATCCACACAGCACAGTTAGTCAGTTAAAGAAAAGTGGAAGTGGAAGAGATTACACGAGCTCTTACGAGGAGTGCTGCAAGAAATTCATCGTCGTTAGTATGAAACGGGTTTAGTGTTTGAATCTAGTGCAAGTAGACGGTTAACTTTGGTTTTGTCTTCTTTTTTTGCTATCCACACATAGTGTTGATGTTCAGATGCTAGTACTTCGCGCATGATTTTGTCTTCTCTTAAAACACGATTGCATGCACGCATGGCACGTTAATTAGCGAACGCATTTTCCATGATTTTTTTTTATATGGGATACATGTTTCTCTTTTAACAGTGCGTATATGTTTGAATCAAAAATTTATGATATTTCAACTGAAATGTATTAGGAGGTTACAGCAAGGAATGAGTATGAGTTGGGTTCTAAATGCAAAACAAGAAATGGTTTTCAACTATACCTTTGTCTACTTATTGTACGCAATGAAACGATTATCCTTACTTACGTACAAATGTATTTATCCCTTATCTGATTTTTATAAATGTGAACACTTTCCGTCATTAAAATAAAAACCTTTCAGGTATTTTTAAGTCAAAATAATTGATAAATTTTCTTTTGCCAAATTAGCATTTTATTTTTTGTTTTTATAGGAAAAATATATATCTTTCCCAGGTGAGGTGCGATTTGTATAAATATCAAGATATCTGCATTTGGGAACTGACTTCATCATCATCATTCGTGTTTATGTTGTGTGCAAATAAAGAATACGAATAAAGAATAAGATAAGTCAAAATGAGCGTTATAATTCGATTACAAAATTTGCCGTGGTCGGCAAATGCATTGGATATCCGCGGCTTCTTCAGAGGATTGTCTATACCAGATGGAGGAGTACATATTGTCGGTGGTGAAATGGGAGATGCGTTTATTGCTTTCAGGTATCTATATTATTCGTAGTATTTTTTCTATACTTATTAAGTTGAGATAAAGATCATGCTTCCTATTGCTAAAGTAATGTGAAAACTGTTAAAGGAATTTTGTCTAATGGAACTTTTGCAGACCTGCCTTCATGAGAAATATTTACATAAAACTAAAATGTGATCTTTTATGTAAAAATATAGCACCAAACTCAGCTAACAAGAGTGTAACGAGGTAAGCTAAATCGCATTACCAAAAAAACTAGCCTGTTTATTCTTGCTGACAAACAAACTACTTTCTTGGCTACACAAAGTATTATATATTAAAGGGCTGTGATTTTTAGCTACCAAATAGTACGCAGCTATATTTTAAACCTTGAAAGGAAGTTGCATGAGACTGCGTAACGGACTACGTCAGTGCCTTTTCTTACTCTTTTCATGAATTGTTTTGTGTGCTGTGTGCCAGCGAACTCAAATACATATATTGATATGAAACTGCAAAGAGAATTTCGCAAGCCGAAAACTTTTTCCGAGTGTGGTCTGAAAAGTTTCCTACCGAAAATGGATACAAAACATTTTTTTCTCAATTTTTTTTTTTTATTTTTCTACATAGTCTACTTGTAACTCTACAGACTTTACCCATCCCATCTGTCTAACCCGTCCAAAAAGTACTTGGTGTTTTTCTCTGCAAAATAATTGTCCATAGAAGTTCATAATTGTTCACAAAAACACACATCGACTCACTCAAACGACTGAACAAAAAACTGCGCGACCAAAATGTCTGAAACTTCAGTGAATAACTGTTAAAAGATGCGCAACCAGCATTCACTAGCTTATATTGACGAGTGCCGCTATCTTTGCGTTGCGATCGGAAACTTTTTATACAACCCTCGTATTTAACGCAAAAAAAAACAAGGAAGTTACCTAAAGATGAATAATAAGGCTTACTTTCTTTGATTATTGGAATAAAACTAAAACGTTTATGAAGGCCGTCTTACTTAGATGTGATTAGATCAATACCTAGACTCTTTTTGGACTTTCAATAAAATGTGTGTAAGCATTTAAATTGTGAAATGTTTCCTTGAAGCTTTTTTAATATAACAAAACGATCCTCTTTTATAATGTAAGTTTCTGTTTTGTGTTGCGTTGAATATATAAAACTGTTTAGGTAAGAATTTAGTATTTCAATTGGCAAATTTGCTGTCATTTTCTTGGAGAACTGCTCCAATTTAACATTGGATAAGGAGCAAACAAAAATGGTAGAGTAAACCGTCCATAGTATTGTCGTAGAAAAATAAAATAACCACATGCTGACCAACTTCTGTACCTTGTTAGGTTAGGTTGAAAAAAGTGACCACGCTTTCTTCGACTGTAAAATTATCTTGCTGTTACAAACTGGAAAAACGGTAACAATAGCTCGTCGAAAAAATAACAAACAGCGCGAAAAAAAATAACTAAGCTCTACGAGTTTTTCTTCTATTGATCCACATGTCGACGGATGATCTTCGACAAAAAAAAAATAGACGTTACACACGCTTTTTAAGGATTAAAAAAAAACGTTTATTTACGAAACGTAAAACACAGATAATTCTTGGCTCCTCGTAAAATATTCCATTCCAAGTCCCAAAAACCCAACTTTTTCGGTCGGATCAAACCTTTTGTATTTCGGTTTTATTTATTTGTTTTTAATTTAGTTTGAGTTGTTTGTAATACAGACAAAAATGCGTTAGAGAATCCTGAAAGAAAACGGAGTTTAATATTTTTTTTCGGTAGGATTAAAGATGGCGATCGGTAAGGCAATAGGTTGTTCCCAATTTAACTCCTTTGGACGTTATTTAACTTGTAACTTACTTAAATAAATATGCATGCAAAAAAATATAACACTATTTTTTTCATACACTTAAATGGTCTTCAATTAATGCTCAGTCTGTAAGAGTGGCGCCCGATTTAAGTTTAAGTGCCTTATTATTTGGAAATGTGTTACAATTAATTACATAGAGAATAGAGAAGATTCAGCAAAAGTATGTTTGATTCCGTGTGTGTTATCATGACTGAATCAGTAAAATAAGATTGGTATCAATAACTGCTCCGACTGATTCACTCTCATGTCAATTGTAGCTTTTCAGGTATCGGATATCTACATAACACTTCGGGGATTACGCCATTTAAGATACTAATACAAAATGTATATCTTAAACTGAATGACATCACTACATCACGCGGGTTCTTTACGGAAACGCAAAGTTTGTACAGAAAATCTTATGCACAGCAAGAGCAAATTGACCAATTTTTAACTTACTGCCTTGATTCGTTTAATTTACACATAGTTAGCATTTTTATGCGGTCCGACATTTTAAAATTTCCGACTTAAACATTCGGTTAAAGATGCTTTATTCAACACTAGGATTTGCGTGCTATATGCGTATATTATTGTGTACTTTGCGGGCAATCAATTAATCATGTCCTTCTAAGTATGATAGGCGTAGGTGAAGGTGCAATGATTAAAGCCACATGTACACATCCTAAGCAACACAAGCGTTTTTTGGGATTCATTTCAACGTATCCAACAAAACTAAGGCAGAAAACAGTTCCTTATTTGTATAAGTCAATTCATGTTTTTTATGATGATTTAGCAAGCTTTTATTGCAATTGTTTTCTTTGTGGCAGCTGTACCAATTCAATTCTTAAACGAGCGGAGATGAAATTTAGGTAAAACATATCACCAAACCCATTCGGCTTATTGCTCCTTTTTTGAAAAGCTATCGAACACACTTTTGCAATGAACTCTACCTTTACATTTAATTCGTCATGGTCCCCGCTTGAGAATAGGCTAGAAAGAACATCTCTACATAACGGATAATATCGATAGAAACGCGGATGCCCGCTAAAGACAAGTTCACTGTAGCGCACAATTGGGAAAAACATGTTTAATGTGCGAATGTTTGCAAAAAACAAAAAACTAAAATAGTGTTACTGTCAATATTTTTTTTTTCTTGCAAAATTTATTCCTGAATGCGCATATAATGTGTTTATAAGCCCATAATGTGTTTCAAATAAAATGTATGAACTTGGTCAATTAAAACAACGATTTTATGTAACTAACAACGAAACCAGCTACAACTACAAATCTTGTCACATCAATTACGTGTTAACTATGCTGTGGTTGGTATAAAAAAATCATTTTAGATGAGGCAGCCATAGCAAGAAAAAATGAATTATGGACTCTAGTTTGCTATCATTCACTCCTTATCATTTCCCCAGCAAAAAATCACGGCACTAATTGGGTCGGAAGATCTTATGTGGATGTGAGTACTAGCTACAGGTAGTTGTACGCGTGTGTAAAAATCAGAAGGTGGGGGAGTGAATCAGCGGTACATCCAAGATACAGAAAAGCATGGAGGAGAAAGGGAAAAGCTTGGAGATTTGTTTCTGGATAAGGTATCAGTTATGTTCTGAACAAAATTATGGACGGGCAATGAACTTCAAAATTGCTGTATGGATTGGATTTTTAAACATTACAAAAAGCTTTAGGTGGAACGCTAAACAGGGTAAGGTGTTAAGTTGTTCTGATTAATCTGGTAATCTCATTTTCCTCTAATATATAAATCTGTTTACCATGACTGTGCTGGCTATGAGAAGCATTCTATAAACAACCCAAAACACAGTAATGGAGAATAAAGGGCTTATCATTCACGATAGGAGTATAGTCAACATATTTACTATTACATTTTCATTTGTCAAGGATGCTGACACTGCGCGAAGCAAAATATGTACCACCCGCGGAAAACACATTTGCGCATGCAGATATTGAATCAAATACCATGGGGACATAAGTTGTAGAAGTAAGAACAATTTTAATCTATTTGATTGCCTCTATGCTTTCTAGATAGGAGAACGTTGGTGATAAAGACAAAAAGTAGGTCGACCAACGTTTATAAATAATGTTTAGCTTTAAACACTTTGAAACTGATGACGCCAGACAATCCCATCGCTTACAATTGTTTCAATTTATTGATTTACAATTTTCGACTTATTTATCATAGTCGGATCAAAGTAATTTTTGTTCGTTCTCTGATTCATTGGAATAAATTGTAGATTGATTGAAATATTTTAATTTGAATGTACTTATTAAAGTTTAAACAGTCTACTCATCAAAATCTTGCTTCGATATCCTATCTATTCCTATGGGCAAGTGAATTCTTTACTTGTAAGGGACAAGGTCTCGAGGGAAAATTATTGCTGATCTGAAATTAACAGCAGTGAAAAAAACGTTCATTCTAAAAGAAAGACTTGGACTCAAATCCATTGATTGGTGATAAACAAACCAATTCTTTTCAGATAGAATAAAAAGAAAAATTCTAGTCGATTGATGCTTTTTGAATACTAAAATGTAAAAATTTACTTAGGTCTCCTTGGGCATATAGCTTTAAATTTTCCTGTTTGATGACGATGATGACGATGATTTTGACACTCGCTTTTCATCATTTTCTTGGCAATGCAAAAACAGCAGGGATTAAGCTTGCAGGGTCTTACATGGACGCGGGATTATTGGCTACAAAAAGGGGGGGTAGTGGAGACACAGTAAAACACCGATAAATAAGAGAAAAACTTGGTTTCCTTTGTGTGTCCATATTTTACATTTTCAGTTGAACATCTCAAGGGTCATTTTCGTTTTATGATTAACTACAGAAAAGAACTTACACAGCGCTGTAATAACCAACACTAGTGTCAAGCTGAATCTCTACATATCGAAGTTGTGACGACTATAGTTATTTAATGAATGCAGTTAATTGACTAAAACCTATAAACAAAAATTATGGCTTAGTCTTACAACTTTGACTTCAAAACTACAGTCACCAATTACCTTGCAATAAAAAGACTAATAATTATAGAAAACTTACAAGTGGCTACAAAGATTGAAATCAGTCAATAAAGGCCCAAGTCATTAAATTTACAGTCAATTGTCTAGTTTATTTAAATATCCAAGGTGAGTGGTGACTGTAGTTCATTAGGTAATTTAAAAGGCATAAAACAAGTCCTATTGGTGAATTCGTGGCAGACTTGAACTTAACCCTACACTGCAGTGTAGCAGATCTGATACAACTCAGTTCTTACTTCTTGATTTCATCACATTGGTTTAAGATTAAACTGAGTGTAGTTGCAATTGATCCTTTGAGGTTATTATTAAAATATCAATCCTTATTGTCTGTTTTGACTACTATGCACAAGTATTAACGGAACAATTACTCCGTAGGTATAAATGATGACGTGCAAACATGAAAACCCATGAGTATTAAAACGTCACAAGCTGGTGTTTGATTTCCGTAGCTTAAAGTAATTTATTGTTCTCTGAAAATTGGCAGATCGGAGATAATTGTTTGCTCAATCGAAAACTGAATCTATTTACAATATCAGACGTACTAGATACAAGAGTACAGTTAACAGTAAGATTCCTTAAAAAGTAAGTCAGTAAATATACCATGATGCTATAATTATTAATGTTAAATGGAACATTTGGCTATATTATTCCTATAGGACTAAAGATAATAGGTGCGACAAAAACTTACTTCATTTCAAGAAGAAGCGTTCTTTTTTATCCCGCATTTAAAATATTTCGTCGAATGTTGCTAAGACAGGTACCTTTCCTACTAATGGAAATCCAAAATAACAGCAGCAAGAAACATTTTGATTCGACTAATACAATCGACTTAACTGCTAACCGTAATGGAACAGTAAAGTTACACGTAACCGACTAAAAGTCGACGAATAAAAAGTCTTGAAATCATCATCATTAGTGGCGTAACAGTCTAGGAAGGGGCAAAGCCTAGCTTTTCGCGTCTTGAGATACTAATAAAAAAAAACAACAAATTTATTTTCAATGTATGAAGCCCCTCAGTGCACAGACTGATTGACTTCACTTTTTGAAAAAAAATTAGATTTAAGTGTCAAAGCACTTGATGTAGCCGTAATTTTAATGTTTACAATATCTTTCCTTAATAATAAAGATTAACACCATTAAACGACAACTATTTGAATAAAACGTAGTGTATTTCTGAGGCGAATGCAAATTATTTCATCGCTTTTTTCAAATTTTTGGTTTAGCTAATCAATGTGTGCTCTGAACGGCCACGATTCTTAATGTTATAAATCAAGATGAAAACTGGGATAGACACTTAGTTGACGGAAAAATGAATCTGTTTAAGAATCGATTCTACGACTTCGCGATTTCCTTCGGAAAACTTGGAGAACACACGTAATATTTTAAGCAGGTCACTTCTTACTAACACTAAATTTACCAGCTATTTAAAATATATCATTTTGAAAAATGATGGCCTGGAAAATTTAGTGTTAATAACATGATTGAAACAGTGTATAAATAATCGGGTCAAGTTAGATGGCGCCTAAATCGCTGCGATCAGGTCGAGTTAGTGAACAAAGATTAGGAAGCACAGAAAACCTAAGCTTACACACTTTGACTTAACTATTAAAATAATTTTTAATAATCATTAATTCGAACTTTAATTGGACATTCGGGAGTTAATTTTCCTATTCAATCGACCAGGTGGCAGCCAGTCAGAAAAACGAACTGTGAGAAAAGAAAACCAAGAATGATTTGAGCAATCTTTATTTATATATGGAGGTGGAAGTTAATGAAGTTAGCCTAATTTCGACCACTGCTTTTAACCTTTCAACCGTGGGTGCCGTGACTTAATCGTTAGTGCGTCGGACTGTTAAGCGAGAGTACCCGGGTTCGAATCCAACCCGGGGAAAGAACACCACAAACAATTTTCACGACCCCACCTCCAGCGAACGACTGACAAAACTCCTGGAGTAACCTCTGTCATGGAAAGCTTTCGAAATTCGCCGTTCGGGACGGGCATTAAACAGGAGGTCCCCTCCACTTGTGTCAAATTATATCGCGCACAACACAGTGGAGGCGAGCCAGCTATGCTCTGGCCCTCTATGGGCTGTTTAATCGCATCTATTGGCACAATAAATCATGAGACCTACCTTGATGGAAAATATCCCCTTGAGGGTTTAGTTCTTTTGGTACCTGCTTATAAATAAAAGTACATTCATCTGACTTCATTCGATTTTAACAAAAAAAAAAAAAACAAAGTTTAATTGAAATCGATGAAGGCATCAAAGAATAAACATGCATCTCGGAGAGAAGTGAAATCAAAGATCTTAAATGTTAATATTAGCAGAATACGATACAGTATGCAAAATTCATTAACTGATATTTTTAAGGGAAAGGTTTAATTTTCTTGTTGCTCTTTTTACGATATTAAAAGCTGTAGATTTTTGATGTGTCCTAATGCGCATGTGTTTCTGTTTAAAAAAAGGGTGTACGAATCTGAATTTTTGGATATTCTATTTAATACTCGCACATTTGTGTTCATACAACAAATTGAAGTAAATAAAGCGGTGGATGGACTTAACCAGGTTTCAATTTAATTGAATGAAACTAAAATAAAATATGACACACAAACTACAGAGTTACGCTTGGTGTGTACCCAACTGATACCAATTAAATAGCCTTCAGTTGTTTAAAGAAGGTGAAGATACAGGCTGCAGATATGTTAGCAATAGGAAACATAACCTTTATTAGTGTTTGCGTAGTTTGATGGATTTTTGTTTAATTTTACCTTTTTTACCTTATTTAGCACCGATGAAGATGCACGACAAGCAATGATGCAAGATCGCGGAAAAATCAATGAAGTACAGATTAGGTTACTTTTATCATCACGAGCTGAAATGCAAAAGGTCATAGAAACAGCTCGACAGCAATCTTTAGCAATGCAATTGCAAATGTGTGCACCACAAAAAAATCAGTCATCAGCATTGCCAACACCACAGCCACCGGTTATAACAACAAATTCCTTACATAACATTTTGTCAAATCAACCATTGCAAACTAATGCAAACAGCTCATTTGACACTGTTAAATCATATACATCGGTTTCCCACCAACAAAAGGACTCCAAAGTACCAAGTCGCGATACGTCTCGTGATCGTCGTCGTTCCAACTCTAGGGAACGTAGGCGTTCACGCTCTAGTGACCGCGGTCGTCGTCGACGAGACCGTAGTCGCAGCCGTAGCCGCGATCGTAAGTCTCGTCGATCAAGGCGTTCAAGGAGCCGTGATCGTAGTCGCGATAGAAGTCGTGATCATAGCCGTGACCGTAGTAGGGATAGGTCAAACCGTGATAGAGATCGTAATGGGAGCCGAGGAACACGTAGAGGAAGTAAAGATCTGGATAGTGGAACTTATAACCCGGACCGTGGTGCTGACCGACGAAATACATCAGAAAATTCAACCGAGAAAGAACCCTCCAAGGATCCTATTACCAATGTTTGGGAGGTTCTTCCGACAAATGCATACACGACTACAAGTTTTGCAGCAAATTATGCCCTTCAAGCCTTTCAGGGTGCTACAGCCGGGGACTTAGTACTTCCAGGCTTAAACTCTCCTGCAACACAAGCTGCAATCACACCCGCCTTTATTACTACACCGGTAAGTGAAACGACAGCATTTCAAGAAGTAGTGGGTCTGTCTGCTTTTAGTGTTAATCATCTCGAAAACAAACCAACCTTTGCTTTTCAAAATCCTTACACACAGGCGAATTTAAACACTATTGATCCTACCTCACAATCCACCATGACCACCGCACTTAAGGACACAAAAGGCGAGGAGACACCGACAAGCACTTTCAACGCATACAACACGGCTATATTTTCACCACTCAGTCAGATAAATATTCTTAACAGCGAGGCTAGCACGGTGTGGGCCACACCCGACCCTTTTTCAGGTCCTGTTGATGTCTTCGGACGAACTCTTCCAACTCAAAACAATTTCGATGTTACAAATAACACAAGGTTTGAATTTTCGAAAAAAACTGACACAACAGCGAAAAAAGATAGTGATGATGAAAAAAGTTGCGTTAAAATTACAAACATGTGCCCCAGCACGAGCTATAGTGACATAAGAAGATTCTTTTCTGGTTTGTATATTCCCAACAATGGAATCAAAATGATCAACGACCAACACGGACTCAGAGTAGGAACAGCCTACATTCGATTTGTGCGAGCTTTAAATGTTCCTAAGGCCTTGGTAAGGGACGGAACCCAGTTGAAATCTAAGAAGATATCGCTTGAAGCAGTCAGTGATGCCGAATTCGATTCAATGGTTGACTCATTTAAGCCCTCCCGAAACCGATTCTCATACAATGAAAAGCCCAGACTTGATAGTTCCCGTCAAGTGGAGAACAAGAGGGACGAAGATTCAATCAAAGAAGTGAAACCCATCGATACCGTTACAGAAAAGCCTTATTCGGTGTTAATTGTGAAAGATATACCACCGTACTCCACACAGCAGGATGTAATGAAGATGTTTTCTTCTTATACAATCGTAGATATCCTTTTTACAAACAAACCGGAGAATCGCAGGGAAGTCATTGCTTACGTCAAATTCCATAGAGTGGAAGACGCACAATCTGCCTACGCAGAACAGTCAAATCATAGAATCAATCAGAGACCTGTTCGTTTATTGATTGCCACTGACGAGGACTACGAAAAGGTAAAAGAAGAGCTTCGTTTGGCTGCCGAAAAGCAACTAAAAGAACAGCAAGAGCTTGAGGAGATAGAAAAGCGCAAGACTGCTGCGGAGGCGGAAGCGAAAGCCGAAGCTGAAGCATTATCTGCAGCTGCTGCTGCTGCGGCTAAGGAGGAATTAGCCAAGCAGGAAGAAGAAGAGCGGCACAAAAGCAATATGATGGACGATGACTCTCAGCAATTCGTCATCGCCGACGACGACTTTGACCAACGTGATGAAGATAACGACGTATTTAATAAGGAGAGAAACGATTTCTCAAAATCCTTACATCAATCACAATCGAAGCCGTCAAACCCATTCACTGCTATTCCAAGCTTACTTGACATTCCTGCCCCAGTTAGTTTAATTGAAACAGAAAAAAATTCTGATCCCCGGCTGAGGCATGGTCGTAGGTCTCGTTTCGACAACCCCGAAAATAATCTACCCATGCAGCAGCAGCAGCAGCAACAACAACAACAACAAAAACAAAACGGTAACTTTGTAATAATTAAAAATTGCGAATACAAGACATCCATACAGACGATCGGTGAGTACTTTATGTCGCACGACTTGATGCCAAGTCATGTCGAAATGTTGCGAAATCATCGCAATCAGCCTTGCGGTGAGTTTATCATTGAATTTCACAGAAATCAAGACGCCGAACGAGCGCTTAATTTAAGCAATAATCGCTTAAATTCACGTACCATTCGCGTGACCCCAATAAGTCCCCAACAAATTGCCGATAGGCTAAACAAACCATTTATGAATTGTTTCCCCTCCAACGGCTTGCTACAATCACCGATGACCAATCAAGGCATGCGACCTAATTTTAACAATGCGCCCGGCAATTTTAACAATAATCGTAATGACTATTCTCCTGAACATCAAGTTCGTAATCAAAATCAAGGAACTAATTCTTTCAGGGGAGGCAATGGTGGTAGTCACAATTCTGGGTCTCGGGGCGGGAACCTATCGAATCGAAAAAGTCGTTTTAGCAATCCGACAAACTCAAATCCTTTTATGGATGATGAAGAAATGGATTTAGAGTCACCACCGTTGAAAATTGACGAAGATGCAGGTAGTGGTGAGGGCGGTATACCGGAGAAGTTCAAACGACCGGGGTGTGTTGTGGAGATGGAAAATGTTCCATATCGTGCTGACTTGAGGGACATTATGGACTTTTTTGAAGGTTACAAAGTGTGCGCAGAGGACATAATCAGACGGTACAACGATGATGGATCACCAACTGGCGATGCTCGTGTTGCATTTAGCTCAGCGGCTGAGGCTAAGTCCGCATTCGAAGCAAAAAGACAGAAATCCATATTTAACAGAACAATTTTTTTAAATGTCCTGTAAATATAGGATATTTATTCCAAACTCCCTTAGATCTGTATACAATTTTTCTCTCTGAAAAATCGAATTGACATGGTCGTAATCTTAAAATATTTGTAAATAAAATCTACTAGGTTAGCAGTCATAGATGTAGAATAATCGATTATAACTTTTTTTTCACGTTTAGTTGGATACATAGATAGAAACTGGCATTGAGAGTGCACATTGGAGAATAAACTGTGTTTAAACTTCTATAAAATAAATACAACTTAATAAAGTATGATGTTTTATTTTGGGTTTTTCTTAAGGTGGGTATGCATTGGTGGGCATTTCAACTACTACGGAATGGCTGCCTGAAGCAGCTTTTATATATCCATACATATGCATGATTTTCAATAATTTGGGTGGTGATAAATCGTTGGGGTAAAACATAACCGCCCCTGTTCTGTTTGTCGGGTGAAAGTGGATTCACAATTCAATTTCACTCAAAATAAAACTCAGTGTTCTGCAGTCTGTGACTTGTGCAACAATTTTTCGGATTATTGCTTGAAATGTCAAAATCAGTGGTGCATTTAGAATCATTTTAAAATTTATTTCAAATCTTTGTTTTTGTGAAAATAAACAGTAAATTTGATAAAAAAAAGTTTTATCAAAAATAAATGCCATTTAATTAAGTATGTGTATTGTCGAAAGAAAACCGAATTTGTGATTTAAATCTGTCTTGTATCTTTCCGAAACAGTGGATAACACATTACGCCAACTTCAATTCCTAAAAGAAACTAACAATGAGTTTGGAAAAGGATTTAACAATGAGTTTGGAAAAGGATTTTGAAATTGCTCGTAGTCTTAAACATTTTACATTTAAAACGTGATTTAGGTGATGAGCCGAGCTCAAAAATGGAAAAGAAAAAATTGGTTTTTGAAGAGCAGATCACTATTTCCGAAAAACGAGTTCACTTTTTTCCATTTCGAGTGAAATGCAGAACCTATAATTATTTACTCTCTAATGTAAAATCCACTACATAATTTCGTTGAAAATGCAGAACACTTAATTCCACTTTTAGTGGTTAAATTTACAAGACGTGGGTTGTAATCTTCTAAATCTATTCCTCTCCTTTCATCTACTTTTTTTTTGCAATTGGAGGACGATGGTAAATGCAGTCTTTCTAGGAGTCATTTAATTTGTGCAACAAGGTTTGGTAAGTATAACCATTGCTACACTGTCTAGACAATTAATGTGCTACGATAAACTGAAATGGTACGTGCTCGTTTAACTGGCCTTCATCACGGTTATCATCACTTCTTATTTTTATCGTATGAAGATGGTTAGATGAGTTTAAAACAAGCACACTAGACACATGGAGTTACATCGAACACATATTGGGAGAATTGTGTTTTTGGTCCTTAGTTCCTGTCCATCATTGGCACTTGCATTAAAAGATACAAGTGTATAGGTGGTGGAAAATACTTTTAGCATCTATGTGAAAAACCCAGTTTTGGGTGGATAATTAACACCGGAAGAGCCCAGCATGGGCTAAATGGTCAAAAGTGTTTTTAAAGGAAGCGATTGATTGACTTTTCACTTCATTGAGCGTGTGTCGCTTTAAAAAGACTCATGGACCAATGACTTTCAGCAACGCCTGTATATGTCTGTTAAATGCCACAACAAATCTGAGCTTATTATACGTTTTTTTTTTTTATTTCCTGTTTAGTACATAATTGGCAGCTAAGTGGTTCGAAATGGAAAGCTGTACATTAATTTTTAATCGTAAACTACTGTGAATTCGACCAGTTTATTGGGAGATAATTCGAAAATTGATACTGTAATGGCAACCTATCAACACAGCCGACAATTGACTGGCCTTATATGAGTTTCACCGCTCCACTAATAGATTTCGTTGAAATGCGAATAATTTATGTTATTATATGGTTAACAGATATGATTTTGTAATTATGAAAGCAGGACAAGTTCATATGTTTTGTCAATGCACATTTTTCTACCTTTACAGGTTAAAAGGAATAAAATTGTAATTTTTTTTTCAGCTATGTTTAATATGTGTGATACTAAATAAAAAGAAATATGTTTTCATATCCTATTAAAAAAAATAAAACAGCCGCTGAAAGCTCGTGCTTAATTGCAATAATTGTTAGTAACTCGTGCCAATTTTGGCAGATGAAATCAAGGTAGAGGTAATCACATAGCATTTTTATAAACGTTCGATATATTTTTGCTGTTCATAACATTCCATTTTATGTATTAACTTATGGCAACCTAATGATCTGCTTAACGGGAGCTAAGCTACGTTGCGTTAAAAATGAAAAGAAAAACGATTTTGTGTTGTCATGGTAATTTCAAAGGTTGTTAAATTTTCCATAACAAAATTGATTCAATAGCTATTGCAGTGTTTCAATTAATTGAAGAAAATATATCCAGAAAACGAGATTTAAGGCTGCAGTAGGAGACTATTAAGAGAGTCATTTAATAGATTCAAACTTGACGATAAAGAGTTAAGTAGTTGCCGAGTTGTATATCAATACGGCGTCGGCAAAGATTTCGAAATTGGAATGGCTTAATCTACCTCCTCCACATTTCAAAAAAAGTTCAAACGTTGGTACTGGTGATGTGTCAACTCGAGTTGCTAACCTGAGTCAACATCACTAGTACCAACGTTTAAACTTTGTTTGAAGTTGTCCTTTAAAAATCATTACCCAATCATTAATACATTTTAACAGCACTATAAAACCAAATAAATTAAATTTTTTCTTTATTCTTTATTTCTAATATACCTCAATAAAAATCCTCAATCTCAATTTTAAACGTTGTCTCAGATGAAGATAGGATTCGTTCAAGGCTGGTGATTAGAGTTAGGTCGTTCCGGGCATGTGTAGTTCCCGGAACCAGTTCCTCAATCGGAATCCGTTCCGTTCGTTCCGCAAACGGAACGAAAACATACCCATCGTTTCGGACTCGAAACATGGTCATCGTTCCAGACTTGAAATATGCCCATGCTTCCGACCTTGAAAACATGCCTATCGTTCCATTGAACATTATGAATTAATGTTCAATGGAACGAAGGGCATGTTTTCATCAACCACAGACATGTGTTTACTTATGTAGACGTGGCGATAAGCTCTCCCTCTTTTATGTGCCAAGCAGAAATAACGAGCCATTGGCGAAGGGAAAGTATTACGACGACGTCATCGATCCCACTTTTCCCCCTTTTCCTCTCTTAAGCGCGGTTGCAAAACGTTCGTTCCGCTGCTGGACTAGTTTGCGCAGTTGCTATTCCCATATTCCACATTTTCTCTAGTTCCGAGGTTCGTTCCAGGAACTAGCTCTGACAGGGAAAAGATCCGTTCCCGGTTCGCTACGAGGCTGGAACGATTTTGCGCAACTCTACTGGTGATAGCACGTTTCACGAACTCCGAATTTGGTAGCAATGTTTTTTTCTACTACGGAAAGTTATAATACTATTTTTCGGGATTCGTAGTGCGAAAGTGTTACGTTGGGCCTTGCGATAGGGGTGAATGTTGTTTGATGACAGCTACGACGAACAGTTCAAATTAAAAAGTAGCTAGCATTTTTGTTTTTGTTAAGGAATCTTTAATAATTTGTATTCTATCATTCTTGGATAAAACTGATCCAAAGCGCGATAGAAGAATGGATTTCGATTTCATAAAACACAAGAGAAACACCTTTTCTCGATCACAGCGCCATCTAACGAGCAATAGCAGAAATTGCGGTGCACACACTTTGAAAGCCACTGTAATATGCAATTTTGCAACATTAACCCGCAAAAGATAAAAAGGGAGAAATACATTCGCACACAACGCTACCCTTCAGAATGAACATAGCCAGTCAATTCTTTCAGAAGTATGGCGCTGTTTGTTTGGAGAACTATTGCTTAACTTAAGCGTTCTGTCATTTCATTTCCCTTTTTTCTTATTTTTGTGCTATTAACAATAAAAAAAAGTCCAAGTAACTTGTTTAAAAAATTACGCAACACAGACTAAAGTGCCGGTGTTTAAATTAGTGTAGTACTAGCATTGCTCAGAGTTTCTCAGTTACAATAATAAAATAAGTGTAAATCTAAACCAATTGCTCCGGCGACAAACAAAAAACAAAAGTAGTTGAAATATTTGCTTTTTTTGCAAAGAAGAACTGTCAATCGCCCCTTTCTACTGCTGCACCGCCGCCATCGCACGCAATTGGCAATAATATACGAACATATATATGTATTCAAATATATATGACTAAAGGAGCCCCCAAATGCTGGCTCGTTTGTCGTTAATTTTGCTACGACCAGTCGTGATGCCAGTTGCACTAGTACTCACTGGTGTGGTGGAGTAATATTTTTGTGCAGTTTACGTAAGTGTGCACTAATATGCTGGTGCTGCTCCGTGTTGTGTGCGAATTCTTTGTGTAGTGCGTTTTTGTTGTGGAAAAAAATAAAAGAAAAGAGTTAATTTAGCATTATTTTTTTCTGTCTTCTGTTTATGTTTTGTTTCATTACCATCCGCTTTTGTTTTGATGTACTCTTCTTCGTCTGTTGCCTAATTAACAACAAATTATCGCGAATAGTGCATCGTAGAGTGGAGGAGACGACAACGTAGAAAAGAGAAGGAAATCGAATCGAAATATCTACAGTTAATTAAAAGCATCGGTGGTGTGCGTGTTTTGTGGTGCAGTGCATATTGTTTTAATTTACTACACTTCGAGCAGCAAGCAAAGAATCACATTTAGACGCAGGTGAGATGCTGGGTCTTTGCTGGGGGGTCTTTCCTAAAAAAATGCGGCTTCTTTTACTCTCATTAAACCAAAAAACCCTTTTTCACAATCATTTTTTTTTTTGTTTTCATTTCCAGTGCCTTTGGCTGTGTGTCTTATTGCATTACAATCGACATATCCAAGTTTAGGAAAACGAATCGTGGGTGAAATCCTTTAATATTTTCAAAATGGTCGTAACGAGTTCGCAACGAGGATCCTCTTAAATATTCAAAAATAAGGAACCCCATCGTCAGCCATAACGAGTAGGTATGTACACATAGAATATAGAGTATTAGGAAGTTGCTGCAATTCGTCAAAAAATTTTGTCTCTACTTTGAAACATTATGTGTTTCAGTTATGTGCAAGTGTCCTAATTTACACTTCATCAACTGAAAAGTACATGCAGTGTGTTATTTAAGTTTTTTAATACATAGGTGTAGCTACGAAACGAGTGCTTGTATTTTCTCTTATATTAGACAACTTACCGCTATTCAGTTAAAAAGCACTAAAGAAATGAATTGTAATTTTAGTGTGTTTATTTAAACATGTGAATTTATGATAACAAGTTTATTTAGCGACGAAATTCCCACTCACTGTGTCCTCGTATCCAGGCATCTTTAATGAAATATAATGGAGTGGTAGATTTGTAGTTTTTGAAAACAAACTCACTGTTCTCGTATACAAGCATCTTTAATGAAACATAATGGAGTGGTCGATTTGTAGTCCTTAAAACAAAAACAGTTGATGAAAATGTTCTGCCATTATCTCTCAAGATCAGAATTAGTTTGATGTGTCTCCTGGCAGTGTTGATGTGTGTTTCTCACATAGTTAAGTTGCTCTCCGATGATTTATTGACAATTTTTTCGCACTATTGTGGTTTTGATTTGACCACAAATGAACACATCATTTTGTAGGCATCCAACCAAATTTACAAAGATCTACACTTGACTCGCCTATATTTTCACATTCAGAAACTAAGGTTAGAATGAATTGTCTTCATTATGTGAAATGTTCCTTTTTTTGGAGAAGGAAACACAAATACTGCTTAGTAAAGTTCTTACGTGACTCCCTGGGGTCTACCAATTAATAAAATTCAAAGAAGGTCGTTGTTCTTAAAAGACAATTTGGACATATTACATGTGGAGTACTCCTTGATGCTGCCTGAACCCATTCGACTAAAAAATCAGTTGAGCAGGTGTTTCATCTTGCTTTCTGTTTGAACCGAGAGTTACAATTAATGCAGTTCTTTTTTTTTCCTAATTATGGTCATCAGACGCCTCTATATTTGTACCTTAACCATTTTTAAAGCTTTCCATTAGCCCGAATTGTTCGATAGTAGGTAGGGCTTATTTTTGAAGATGTTTGACATTATTCTAGAATTCTTTTGGATTTTCCAGGCCTCAGTTTTTATTGTTTCGAAGTTACTTTCTTTAAAAATTATCGTGATTTCAAAACTGCGTTACAATATGTGAGAATTGTGTAATTAAAATACATGGAAATCATTAGATTCGGCTTGCGTCGCGTTTTTCTGATCCTAATTAACTACGCAAAACCGAAGCTTTTGTGTAATAAGTTGTTTGTTGTATTTTTCATTCTAAAAGACGACGTTAATCGAGAAGTACGAAAGTTGGCCGTTAGTAATATCATTGCAGTACTATACTATTACTTATTTATACTGGAGGTTTTTGTAAAATAAAAAAAGTAGTAATAATAAATAGTGTTCTGGTGGCTTATTAAACTTGAAATTTAAACGGCTAAGCTAATCCCCGTAGCGACATAAATCGAGAGATAGGTGGACGTTAAACGAGGAAGGGTTCATAATTTTATACAACGTAAATCGAGACGACGTAAACACAGGAAACGTGGATTACTGTGTTAAAGACTTTTTCAACAATTAAACATCAAAATTTATTAACAAGAAATTATATTTTATAAATCATAATTTATGGATGAACTAGATAAAGAAAACATCAAAAAAACGTTCAAAGATCGCAACACATTGCGTTGCCATCGAAATGATTTTGGATTACACTTGCGAAAGTTGACATAACAGAAAATTGGCGGTTGGGCGCTTTGCTTGCTTTTTTGCTTGCCATCAAAAACCATTGATCTTGAAATGAATGAAACTTTGACGTAGACACGAAAACTTGGACCATTGTGCGCACATGTACAGTAGCTGCTTATGTACAGTAGCTTCATCTTGTTCGCTGTGAGTTAAATGCTCGTTTCCCGGGAACATTAATGAATTGGCAGATATCCCAAAAAATACAGTGAACATTTTTTGATGTTTACATTTCTGTTCCGCAAAGGTACAACGTAGTGTTGGTGTGGGATCCATTTTGATGGTGGTAGTAGTTGAAAAAAATATTGTGCTTAGTATTTTCGTGGGGATCTAAAATTAAATTCACTGTGATGGTATTTAAGATAAGCATTATGAACATGAGTCATTTCTTGTTCTTATTTATCGTCCTTATCGAAATCATGTTGTTTTTGTTTTTCGTTTTTTTTATTCTTGCTTATAAAACTCAAAAGCTAAATATCCTTAGGCGATTCGTATGTTTTTTTTTTTTCAAAATAAAAGAACAAAAAAAAAAGTTCTTTGAATATGTTATTCTATAGTTGTAGTAGTGACATGCACAACGAGGTGACGAGGAGCACTAACTATTGAATAGTCTTGTGAGAAAATAGGACGCACGTGCATTTTATGGTGTCTGCTATGTTCTTGGTCACAAGAAGTGAAAGAAAGTGTTTTTTTTTGAGTTAGAGCTATATTTGTCTTTTTTTTTTATTTTCCCTCCATGGCGCGTTAAATAAATGTTGACCTTGGCTTTGCTTTGACTGTGCATCAGTCAAGGCGGTCGATATTAAATCAATGTAATTATCGTTGTCTACAGATAATGTCTATGCGGTAATTTGGTTTAAATCGTTCAACAGAAATCTTTCCTGTAGGCGGGCGTAATAGAGTTTGAATCATAGGATTTTCCATTTCCATTTCCATTTTCTTTTTCAATTTTTGTCTTATAAACAAAAATAATGTGGAAGTATTTTATTTGAAAGTAAAGTAATTGGTACAAGCAGAAAAAAAAACGGCGATACTTCATTGCACGTTAGAGATTACATTTGTTTTTGTAGAAAATGTGGGTAATATTAATGATGTGAGTAATACATATCCCGCTGATTGTAGTTTATATGAGTCTCAGCACCAGTTCGAATAGTGGATGTAATCAGTGGATATCCATTTGGATATGTAAACCTAAATTTATAGTCCAGGACTAAACCATCGGAGGCAAAAATGGAATTATAGAATTTACTTTACACAAAAAAATGGTCAAATCAAATATATATCTATACTAACATAAAAATTACAGCTTTTTGTATATGTATATTTATGTATCAATGGCTATTGAAATAGTTCTCCAGACTTGCAAATATAGTTTCGTATATTCAGCAGAGCCAAAGAAATACTCTCTGGTTATAAAAAAAATATTATTATGCAATTTTTGCCAGTAGTACTTCTTGCTTCTCTAACATTTTCGTCCATGGTCCAGGCGCAAAAAAATCCGTTTATCTTAAAAACAACAATATCCACATTAATTAATTAAGTAAACTGGTAATTCTAATCTATTTCCCTACGTCGAATTGTTTTCAGCCAATAAATATTAACTTGAATTCCCCCAGTATTTGACAGGACATACAGAAATGAACAAAGCAATGCAATTATGTAAATCTTTAGGCTCAATTAATGTGCATAGCATACTTTTAAAAAGCAAAATATATAATTATCAACTAATTGTTAATAATTGCCCAATAAAAAGAATATAATTTTGCAATTATTTGGTACTTATTTATACCCATTAAAACGCCTACAACATAACAAGAGACATGTTTCGTTTCCTTATTAATTGTTCTTATACCTCAAAACAAACAACAGACGAAGAAAATACTTCATGAGAGCTGCCCTTATTTCTAAGAAACAAAATACGAAATCAATTCACCCACTCTACCCAACCATCGGGCTCGTGCTCTAAGTAATCGTTTTGAACAAGTTACCATTTTATAAGATTTAAGGAGAGACATATGAGCAAAGTATTAATTAAGGTAAATTTATTGCGGAAAACCAATACTAAATGTATACATAGGCATGTATCATATTTAGAGGAGAGTATATAAATGCATACATATGTATACTGATGTGTTTATACGCGCCAGAGGCCAAAGCTATACCTGAGCATCAGGACCACCACCACACACCCCACAATGGTTAAGTACTTGCTGCTGCTCGACGGCGGCTGGTGCTCTGTTTGACTGCCTCTGTTGAGATTGTTTGTGGATAAGAAAAAAAAAAATGCAAAAAATCAATACAAACATTGCCTTGACTGATTAAAGTATCGTCGGTCAAATCACGGTCTTCAGACGTAGAATATGCGTGTGTCGCTTTCGCGTTCTCCACTGGAGTCCGGCTAGAGTCCACGAGTGTACAAAGCAGCAGAAGTTGTCTGCACGCACTGCTTTAGGTTTTAGTTCCTAAATTCAAAGCGAATATAAGGACGTCTGCGTATATACGTAAGTTATACATTATATGTGAACGCAGTAGAAGAACACAGGATAGGGGGAGGGGAGGGCAATAGTACAGTGATGTCCTCTCCCAAGACGCGCAGCAAGTTTCACTCGTGACCTAAATAAAAGTGTCCGATACGTGCTGCTTCTCCTCGGCTGCTGCTGTTGGTTCATTGTGTTCGATGTGTTTTCATTTTATATAGGATATGCTGCTCGTTGTTCGCTGCTTGCGCTCCTCACATACAACTACATCGATTCTCACACCTATAGGTAGGAAGGTGTAGTTTTTAAATCTGGGACATGGAAGGCTTTCCAGAGAATTACACTTCATAAGCTTTTTTTTGACAAATGAACCAACACTATGCATTTTTCTCTTTGAAACCGAAACCGAACCGATGAATCTCTTAAACTCCATGGATGTGCCTCTCTTTTTAAAAGGAATGATAGAAATGGCAATGTGTGTTTGCCTGACTGTGCATTGGCAACGGCAAACGATGGGCTAGAGTATCCGGGAGCTTTTTCCGTTCGAGGCAAAAGCAACCCAGAAACGCTTAGCCCAGTATCAATTTGTACGCTCCCCCATGTATATTTACTTCGTAGTGTGAAGCACGGACAATTGTATACACTGAATAATGGAAGTCGGGTAGAAATTGTTCTAGCAAATGTAAAAAAACAACCTTTTTTAATTTAATCTCGAATGTAAAAATACCGTGGATACGTCTTAATTCCATTGAGTGGAGAGATTCAAATGGGAAATAGAGGAAAATCTAAATAAAAAAGTGTGCGAAACAGAAGAAAAAGTTTTTGGTTATATTTTTTTTTGTTTAAGAGAAAAAGCAGAAAATTCAAATGTGCTAACTAAAAAGTGAGTGAACAAAAAGAAAAGCGTCGGTTGGTGAATTTATTAAACATTAGTGCTAAGGGGAAATGTGTTAATCTATTTAAATCTGACTTTCGATTGCGTTTACAGGAAATATTCGTCCATTTCATAAAATTCAGTGCATAAAGACGAAAGATGCATGACGGACAGATAGATAGATAGATGGATGTTTGTGTATCCTCGAATTTTCCTCAATTATCGATTGTGCAGCTTTTGTGCGATGGCCCAAATTTTCGAACTTCGCCTTTCTAGTAGTTCCAATGTTGTACATATTAAGTGGACACATTTACACACACACACACATTCATACGAGGATATATCCTCGTATAGTACGCAGCAATCTACTCTGAGCCATTTGAAGTACAGTACGTAGCTTTTGTGGGGATTGTATTTTGTTTCCTTTGTTATCTTATCTGTATGATGACATGCTCTGGGTGTGCAATATTTAAAAGTAAAAGACACATCAAACACCACGGTGTTCAGGAAAGAGAAACGAATTAAATATTTTGTGACTGTAGCACTTTAAAGAGTTTATCTTTTCTCCCCACTAATTTGTATTATTATTCTTGTGTGTGATTACGTGAAACTCACACCATGGACAGAAGAAGAAGAGAGAAGAAAGCGACTACAACTACACCGAACAGATACTTAGTGTTGAAATAAAATTCGCAGTGCGCACGTGTCGCATATGTTTCTTTCGTTGTGCAATACAGATAAATATATTCAAAGGAATTGATCCTTGCTTCGTTTTATGTACAAGAGAGATGGCAGGGCGGCTGTGACAGAGAGAGTAGCAGAGAGAAAGAGTATGAACTTTTTTATCATCATTTATCCACAACGAGAGAAGCATTGAGTTTGAGTCTATTCTTTATTTTATTTTTCTTACTGATAGGAAAAATCTTATTTCGTTTTGGTGTGTTATGTTTTTTCTGTTCTCTTTTATTTATTCTATTCATTCACCGTTCCTGTTTTGAAAACCTTGAAATTGTCTTACGCCTGAGAGGTCCTTTGATTTTCAAGCTCCTTTGTCATTTCTTATTTTTTTTGATATGGTTTTTGCAATTTCCCCCCCTTTTGCATGATGAATACCAGTAAATGTAGAACCAAAAGGGAAACGAGAAATAATTGGAGAGAAGAGGAAGAATACTGGTGGACAGGTTTACACGTTCTTGAGAAAACAACTGATTCCCCCTGCAGTCTGTTGATATTGCGCCACATAATTTTTTTTTTCTTGTGCGGATTGTATCTCTGTCGTATTCCTTGCAAACTATGGTGGGAAGGTAACTTTTGTCCTGATTTGCATTCTTTTAGATTAGAAGCTTCTTCTCGCCTTTTTTAGGGTGACGAATATGATATCTTAGTGTTAGGGATTGTCAGGAGTTGCCAGTTTTTCTTTTATCAACGGTGGTGTATGCCAAGAAATATTAAGTGTTGAAGATTGGTTATAGAATAGAAAACATTTATGATGCTCATAAATTATCTTTAGATTTTGTTTTACAAGGCATGGTTTTCTTAAAGCATATTTATAGCATTCTTTCAACCAGTTTGTAGACAGGATTGAGATTAAATAAAAAGTTTAGGCGCATTGGTGATCTGTTGTGGTACTGAAGGGGAAAATAAACATTTCTGCGTTTTTATTTACAAAATGGTTAAAACTTATTTTTAGTACATCTGAAGGAATTAAGTGTGACTAACTGAAATGAAAACTTATCTGAGAGCCTCATAAGAATATTAGTTAATTTGTAATTACTAGCTTAACGCGCTGGTAACTAGCGCTTATTATATTATTGATATGTAATTCATCATCATCAATTAAGTTTAAAAATAATGATAATTTTCAATTAGAAAATGTTTGACATGGCAATGTTGTCCGGCGTAACTCAAAATATCAGCTTCATCATCCGTTGATGGATAAATGCACCCTTACCCTAGTTATTTAACAATTTTCATCCCTTTCTTTTCTCAATACCAATGTCAACAACCACCACCACCACCATAAACAGAGCGGCAGCAGCATTAACATCGTCACCGTTGTTGCTGTTGGCGTAGCCGTTGTCATTGGTTCAAGACTTCCACAGCGTAGTTTAGTCTGTTTTTCATATGTTCGCATGTGTATCACCGACGACGGGTTGTGCCTCAACCTATCTCCGTCCACTTCCTTTTTTTTTATATTCTCATTTGATTTTTTTTTCCAAAAACTTGTTTGTTCCACTATAAAAAAAAAAAAACAACGAAGGATACTTTGTGGGCCAACGCACAAAGGATTGTGAACAAGAATGAAAAATCGATAATAAAATTAATTACAATAAATTGCTTTTATATTGCTTACAGCCATCTGATGTAAATAAACTGTAAACTTCACTGTGCATTATTTTTTGAGATGACCCCTAACCTGAGTTCTAAAACAAAAAAATTATAAATAAAAAACTGTCCAACAAAAGGGAATTTGAAAAAAAGTGTAGACAATATTTAAACAAAATTTGGTTTAAATGAATAAATGAAATAACAAAAGTAATCAATTTACGAAAATAGCTTTAAAAAAATGTGTTACGACTAAAAAAAAAAATACCAAACTACTTCTAACTTGTATAGACATTATATATTTATAACTAGCAGTGCTAAGAAAATAATATATCCTAAAATCTAAGAATATACAGTGATAGTGATGTGTTATGTGATAGGAACCTTCTATACAAAAGAAATATTTTCTATATTATATTGTTAATTATTATGATTAATAGTTTTTTTTTACAAAAACAATAAATAAATACTTTGCTTGTGATCTACCAATGAGATAAAATGAAAACATAAAACAAAACAGAAAAACAAAAAAAACAATACTCGACGTTGATACCAGTGTACAGTGAGTGTTTTCAACGTTCTGCCGTTTTACAAAAATAACAAAACCCAAACAAAAACCAAGTGAATAAAAGCTGCACTGCCAAAATTCATAAGAGTGAAAATCCAGTCTATGATCTATGAGCTAAAAAAAAAAATACATGCACATATATATATAAATTCTGAAGTCGATCCTCATCTTTAAGCGCACATCCTTAGCCATATACATAGATACTGATGATAAACAGCAACTGCTAAAATATGTGGATAGTAAATGTAACCAAAGGTAAGGTTTGCTGAAGTGAAATACCTCTGATCTGATACAAGCAACACATCCCACACGAAAACAAATAAAAATAAACAAAAAATGTTTGCTTTTAGAATTGTTCTCAGCATACACACACACCCCCATGTAGTGGTTGGCAAAAGATCAAAATTTTTCGTTTTGTCGACACAAAAATGTGAACTAAATATTGTAATTTATTTTTATATCATATTATAATGTAAAAGAAATCATTGCCCTCCTATAGAACTGTGTTTTTCTAGTTTTTTTTTCTTTCTTTCTTTCCGTCATTTGTCCTTATTATTGTTTATTGTTTAAGAAATTACTATTTTTGCCTGAAATATTTGTTTAATATTCTATCGCCCGCGTGATTTTTCATCGAGTTTTTTTTTCGGAAACAGATGATCTTGTTTGACTTTGCATACATCTACATTTTTTACACGATTTGGAGTTTGGAGGAAATTATCTTGGCTATCTATCAATTAAATGGTTCATAATTAAAGTGCGTATGTGAAATATTTAAATGGATATAGCGTGAATGACGATTGTGATTTTAAAAAAACGCACTTGAACTATTGTTGTGTTGCTATTGCTGAAAGAGCGAGTTGAAAACATTTAATCGTTTTGGAAATATCCAACTAGATTAGGTTTTATTAATCTTTCGACTTTCATTGTCTTTTTTAACAGACTTAGTATACTGAATTTATTACAGTCGAACTCGGATAATATCACATCAACCGTGCAACGAAGCAGGTTTTGCAATTAAGCTACTAAGCTTAAGCTAAGATGTGCTACTAACCGTGTTCGACTGTACTTACTTTTTTAACTTAAATTGCCGGCTACTATATTAACCGGAACAGACATGTTCAAAGGGAAGGGACGCCATGGATATTCACGGTCAAAAGCAATTTTATTTTTTTTTTTATTTTACAATGAACATGTTTAAACTCTTTAATCATTCCTTTTAACCTTTTTTTATTTGTAGAATTTAGAGGAATGGAGTGATTATGAGCTCAGCACAGACGCATATTGCTGTGGCTCCAAACGTCCATAAATTGGCAGCATCATCGCAATTACAGAAAGATTACAGTGAAGACTCGCTAAACAGACAAAACAGCTTAAGCAATAACAGAATAAGAGTAAGTATTTCACAACTACACCAAACCCATTTCTATCACACGCATGTAAATGTATACAATATGGTCGTATGAGTTCATCTATTGACCTTAATTCTTACTTAAAAAAAAAAATTCATTTGTTTGTCGAGTGTGATTACTTATGTATTTCATATACACATGCCAATCATTTATTTGATAGAAAATCGATAAATTCAACTAGTTAAGTAGTGTCTTTTCGAAATACTAATAGGAATTTCCCATAATTTCATAAAATTTCGACACATTTGAATATGGATTAAACTGGGTAAATAAATAGTCTATGACATTTGAGATCTCAGGTTCAAGGCGTGCAAAACCACATTCATGACCATGAGGTGAGGTTCTCCTGCATGTGGTCGTGTTTCAAAGGGATAATACACCAAGGTCACGGTATTGATTATTTGTCTTGTGCACTAAGAAGCCCCAACAAAGAATAAAACAGATTGACGTTTCCATTTTGTGAATCTCATCCACAACCGGCACGCAAGGATCTAATTCATACCCCTCGATACATAGGTCCTACGCTAAAAAGACGAAGAAAAAGAAGGAGCAAACGAACGAAACGAACCATCGACATTATTCACCGTGTTACAGAGTAATTTTCATAAACGAATAAATGTCAATCACGATCTGATAAAATCACGTGCCTTGTCCTGCGCTCACTTACAGTTTGTTTGTGGGTTACCTTTGCCGGGGTAATTTGCCTAGAACGGATAGAGAAACCATTGCTGTTTGCTTGTCTCGCCTCATGTTCTGAAATGTTGATTTCGTGTAGATGGGTGGGATATTTGCCTGACGCAGAGTTGTGTGTTGTTTAGTCAAATTCCTAAATTGGATAGTGATGTCACATGAACTCTGAAATCAATGAAAGGAAAAGTGAAAGGTCGTCAATTGGTAGAGTTGATGGTTAAGGAGGAGAGGAGAATGCTTTGTAGAACAGTAATTAATCAGCAGTTAAAGTTAGTTATTAGGTTTTTCTTGAAGGTCGCACTGGTGTTGTTCCACATGGGGGAAGTAATTATTATCGTGTTATTTTAGTATATAGTTGTGTATGTACTTAATGTACATAATTTATATACTTTTACATTTTTTCATGAAGTGACTATCCTGTGAGTGAGTTATTGGAAAGATTTCTATTTCTTACGACGAATCAGTTCGATCTGTTTTTTCTTTAAACATTTTTGTTTACACGACTAAGGCTGACTCTTCCTTGCAGTTTTCAAATGGTTATAATTTATTTCAGACAGATTTTCAGCTATTAAGCTATTTACTCTGTACAAAGGTTACATTTATAAACTTATGGGGACGTTCTAGTAAATTCATTTACTCCGCAATTCCTCTACTCTAATCTTATTTGACGCAGTTCGATTACAGCCAGTTTTCTTCACGCTATATTAAGGCAACTTCTTTTTCTCACTTAGAATATAAACTTTTGCTTTCTCTAAACAATTTAAAATATTATATTTTGTTACATTTCCATTTACTTAGGGCACCATGAAAGGCAAACACTTAACTCGTAGCCATGCAATGCGTGAATCAGCATCCCCTCCACGTACACCAACACCTCGTACAGATCAACAATTAGCGTCATCGTCGTCGTCGTCGTCTTCATCGTCGTCATCCTCATCATCGACTCATAGTCCATCGCAAGAAACGAACGATAGCAAAATGCACGTACAATCATCATCGTCTATGTTGTCCCCGTCCCCGTTGTTAGAGACTCCTTCGGTAATTGTAACTAGTCAACACTCCCAGCAGCAGCAGCAGCAACATCAGCAAAGCGTTATTTGCAATGAAGCGGACTTCCCTAAACTATCGCCTCCCAAATCATCGAAAAGTCCTCGTAATTCACAATCGAGCAATTCCAACACTAACAATAACAACAACGGCAACAACCACAGTAACCACAATAATAATCGAGATTTAGTGGAAAAATTTAACAACACTCATCAACAATGCAACACAGCTTCAGTTAGCGTCGGCGGTGGAGAGCACAATAACAAAATTGAATTGGGCAATGGGAAAAAGGTTGTCCTGGAAATAACCAAAACGATGGATAGTGGTGGTGGAGGTGGTTGCATTGCGTCAAGCCCAGTGACAACAAACGCCAATAACCAAACAGAAAGTAATGGATCACATTACACGCATCCGGATGCACATAACATGACTCAGGACAGCGCAATGTCAATTTACGACAAAGAAAACCGTTGTCCACGTAATGACAGCCAAAACAGTAATAACTCTCTATCACCTGATGAGAATCAGAATAGTCTGACTGATAGTCCTAGTGATATCGGTAAGCACGAGCGCATGGGTAAAAAACATAGGACAAACTCGAATTCGAAGAGTTCCAAACCTCGTCTAAAAAATATGGGCTCTTCGTCTAGTATGGATGGTGGAAATAGTAACAGTACGTCTGGCTTTATATCAAGGGGTTGGTTTAAGAAAGCATTTTAAGATGCATGAAGGGAAAGGAGACTGATTTTTGTTTATTCTTACAGATAGTTCAATGGAGCAGTTCACCGATCAGAGTGGCGTAGATCTGGTGCTTTTCTTCAAGGAGACGCTAAACAAGAATCCCAAGGATAGAAATACCCTTATGAAAATTGAAAAGGATCTCACAGAATTGGCCCAGGATAAAACGTGTGTTGATACAATCACTTGGTTTAGTTTTGAAAATAATTGTGTTTTCTGATTTTGTTTTTTAGTCGTCACGAAATGCGATTTCCGGCAGCATCATCTTATAATCGAATGCTGATTCATCGAACGGCCGCATTCTTTGGAATGGAACACAATGTAGACACGGCAACGCAGCAGTGCGTTATAGTGGCAACAACGAAGGATACACGTCTACCAGAGGTAAAGATAAATTTTTAATTTTATTTTTTTTTTTCAAATTTAAGATTGTTCTTCTTTCTAGATTCGGTTCAAATCTCTGTGCCGTGAGCGCATGTCAGACGAGCCAAGAAAATCAATTTTAAAACGTGACGCACATAGCTTTGATGACGCTCGTCAAGTTTATTTATGCCCTGATCGTGGTATTCTTGATAGGAAGGCAAAAAGTTTTGAGGAACGGGAAGAAGAATACGAGAAGGTACGTCGTCGTATATTTCGTAATCGAGAGAATGGTGATATGATTGATGAATCATATTGGGGATGGCCAGAAAATTCAGAGCCGGTCTCAAGAATGCGACAAAGCAATAAAATGCTTAAAGTTCAATCTGCAGTAAGTATATGAAATTAAGTTTTTGAAATTCATTATTTTTCGTTGTACCTACACCAAGTGTTGAATTCGACTAAGTTTATTTTTGATTGTACAGAAAATACCACTTTAAAATATTATGTTCAGCGTTAGATTGTGTTGTACCAATTAAAGATAAATCATCAAGTTTGGACTCTTATAACATCGCTGCCCGTTGTCAATATTTTCTCAATGTGTCAATGTTTGTATTAAAGTTACAATGCTCGTGTTATTCAAAAAAGGTGGTTTTTAAAAAAAGTAATGCATAATCACCCCTGTTCTGTACCTTTTGTGAATTCAACCACCTGAAGTGGAATTAGGTGTACTGCATTCCAAACGAAATTATGCATTGCAAATTCTGTGTGTGAATATTTTGGTGTTCTGTATTCCATTCGAAATAAATGCAGCAAATTCGTTTTTCGAACATGGAATTTGGTGCTCTGCATTTGAAAAACCGTTCCTCTTTATATGAATTAAATTCACATCAGTCTTATGAATGGAATGCACTTTGTATTACATCCTTTTCTATTAAAAAAAAAGATTAAAGTTCTGATAGAGCTTGATAATTCGAATGTGTGTATCATCCAAACAACGTATTACTCTTGAAATCTATAATTTTCAAAATTAAACATCTTTTCCTCTTTGAATCTTGTGCTCCGCTCTTTAATCCACTTAGACTACAATTTGAAAAGAAGGCGTTCCAGATTTCGCTAAAAACTTTGCTGTTTTAGTCAAAGGCCTGCGTTGCTCGGGCTATATTCACTTGCACTTAATTTTCGAAAAATAAATAAAAAAAATAACTTTGACGACTGTTCATCTACCAAGAGATCAAACTCTTTTTCCACTGATCGTTGGTTACTTTCTTCAGCCAAAAACAAAGATATTGTATCTTAATGTGTAAGCCATGCAAATAAATAAATAAATAAATAAAAATAAGTAAAATAAATAAAATAAAAAGCAGAGCCGGCTCAGAGTTCGTATTTTGGAAGAATTGAAGTTGAAGTTGGCTTTGATTCCAATCTTTTGGAAAATGCAAAACATGTAAAACGCAAAATCGTCCGACAAACTCTCCCCATCCGATTTCTTGCGCTATTTTCACGAATGATATTTAATAAAATGGCATTTATATTTAATTATAAATTTTTTATTAAATTTGTTATTCATTTCCACTACAAAGATTTTAGCTTAAAATTTTAAAATGGATTTTTAAATACACAGCAGGAATTTTAAGTGGTTTGCAGAACACTAAATTTCATTTCGAGTGGAATTGAAATTAGTTTTGAAATCGCTTTTACTTTAAATGCATAACGAGGGCGATAATAAATTATTTCACAATTATTTCCTACTGTCATCACGTTTGGAATTGTGTTTTCATTTAGTGATTTCACATTCTTCAAAGAGTGGTATTCGTTTTGTATTTCGGTTTCTCTGTTTTGGAAAAAGCCTACAAAAAGCGTGACTGGACATTCGATCTTTCGATTAGACATCCTAAAAACATTTTATTCTAAGCTGTTGTTGATGTTATTTTCTATAAATTATTAATATTATTAACAAATATATTTTGCTTGCGTTCTATTTGCAGCAATCAAATGACTCAAGGAACGATGGGCGACCAAGTGTTTCGAAATCTCACAGTTTTGGTGGTTACGGTGGTCCGCCGCCAAATAGTAGTGGTAATGGTGGGAACGGTGTCCCACTTCTTCGTGGGGATTCTGTGAATTCCACGAAGAGTGCGGGTGCACGGCTATTCTCGAAGCAAGACTCAGTCGGTAGTACGAATACACCTTGGCGTCTTTCGCCCTCAAGTAGCGGGTAAGTAATTGAATTGAAGAAAACGTAATGTTTTAGAAGGTTGTCATTATAAATGTTAGGATTATTGCATTCCATTCGCTATGTAATTGAATTTTGTACATGCATATGAAAATAGTGTAAAAGTTTAATCTGACAATGAGAAAGTGTACGTGCAAATATTAGAAATTAAAAAAAAGAAAAATTAGTTAAAACAAAAAAAAAAAAAAAAAAATGAATCCAAATTACCATTTGATGAACATTGAAAGCAAAAACTCTTTCTCACTGATTTTATGTGTTTTCCCATTTTTTTAATAAATAGATATAAAACACAAACACAGTCTCTGCGGTCTGATTCGGTAACTCCCTCTCCAACTGGATATGGGAGTGATGAGCACACGCCAGAACCGTCTGTTGTCCACTCACCGCCGCCCACTCCATGTGGGCTCGTATGGGCCGTCACTGACATAGCAAGTGTGCCGAGAGGCAGTGTCCTCATAAATCCGCACACGTTGCAACCAATAGTTAACCAAGACGGGTAATTTACGAAAAAAAAAACAAACAAAATGAAAACATGTTAACAAATCTAAACTTAAAAATTCTAACAACACAACAGAGTTTCCTTTCTTTTTGTTAATTAACAATAAAAGTTCACAAAATTGATAAAAAAAAATTTATATGTATATCTATGTTGATATTATTCTTTTAAAGAAATTTTCCGATAGTTATATAAACAAAAGTTTGCAAAACGTTTGATTTAAAAAAAAAATATTTGTTTATTTAATTCTTTTTCGTTATCTCATGTTGTGTCGATTTAGGTTTATTTCAGTTCAGTTCCTTGTTTTGTTTTTTTCTCTCTCGGTTATTCTTTTCCGAATTACAAATTAAATTTCATAACAAAAAAACAATTAAGGTTTTTCTGTTTTTAGTTTTAATGCACAAATAAATAATATCATTTGCTTCTTAATGGCTAAAGCTATCAAGTTGTTATATATGTTTTTTAAGCATATTGACATACTCTGGCCTCATGTTGCTGTGCTCTTGTTTTGGATGTGAAATGGTTTTCGTTTAAGCACGTTTGCTTGCTTATCTGCTGTTAATTTACAATCTCTTACTTTAGAATTTTCTTGTTCTCTCTTCCTGAATGGATGTTTCATTCAAGTTTGATTGGTTAGAAAATTGTTTAATTTTTTTTTTTTTGTAGAAGACGTTCGTTCTGTAGTATTGAAAAAAATAAAAAAAACGATTGATGGGTAAGATCTGCTTAGCCCATTTTTTTGTCCTTGTCACCGACATAATGAATGTCGAATGGACGAACCGAAACTTTTCCAGATTTGAAACTAAAATTGAATAAATCGGGGTTTTCTCTTTGCTCCAGTTAGAGACAATCTGGAATGATATTTAATATTAATTATATTAATACCTTTTGAGCGATTTTTTAATAAGATTTTTTTACTTAGCCCTTTAACATCGAAGGTTAACTGTTCCGAACTTATTCCCACTCAAACATATTTCTAAAATTCACTTTAAATAGCATCGGAGTCGTTTCGGTGCAACTTTTCCGTCTTTTGGCTTGGGAAATGTTATTGCTCTTAAGGGGGTCACTACAAACAAATCTTTTTTTATGTATTTTATGTAACTGGACAATCACACGAACAAAGTGATTCTATTAGTAGATTTTAGAACTAAAAGTCCTTTCCGAAGGATGCCCGCGTGCTTTCCGTACAGTACAGTAAAAAAAAGACCTTTTTAGCTTTTTCGCTTTCCTGAAAAGTTGCATTCGTTTTTGATCATGTACATTTGTCTTCCCTATACTGTAAGAGATATCGAGATGATTTTTCTTTTATTTTGTTCAGTGCTACTCTGTACACATAAGGTGGCAACCGGAAATTTCAAACAATAAGCTAAACCAAGTTATTCATATTACGCAAGTCAAAATTGGATAAAATGTCTGAAAAAGTTTAAATTTAATATTTTTAGAACCCTCCAGTAGACGCATGGTCCACAATCGTAGACCGCCATTTTTTTAAATGTCGGTTAAAATATTGGTTTTGCATCATAACTTTAGATACCTAATATGTCTGCTTATTGTTCTTGTAAAAAAATGTGTTCCTCTAAAACCTAACAGTGATCTGAATATATAAAACGCTTCAATTTTTTTTGCAGAATAAAATTGTTTCACTTAATTGCTTTTAACCACACGCCCATTAAAGCGTTAAATATTTATTACTATACTTTTAATCAAATCAATTGAATGGTTATGGAGAAAGAGGTACATGAAAATGCGCGATTTTCAATATAAAATGTCCCGTGTAGTGGCCCTCTTAAGTCATTAACATCAATTAACGTACCAGAAAAGATCGTTTACTAGATGAGAGTTTGCAGAGATTCCTGTAGGTAACATGCAAATTTAAGTTTCCAACTTTCTTAAGCCTTGCATGATATCTTCCTTGACGTCCTTTTTTCTCAACGTTCCCTATTACACCATAATTCACCATTAGTTAGGAAGATTGACGTTGAAGTTGACTCAAGACCTAAGTAAGTTGATGGCGATCACCTTTTTAGTATTTTAATATTTCTAAGTTATTAGGTAAGCATAAGGACCGGTGCACACAAGGGGTTTTTGACGCAGCGGGACCGCCTAAGCGAAACTCGATACTGACAAATCAATTGACCGGTGAACACAAGCGGGCAAGTAATGTAAAAGACTCAAGCGGTGATGCCAAAAATGGCTTGTGTGCACCGGGTCTAATAAAGAGCATAATATTACAAGTTAAGTACATTGTTGCGTAGTTTAGCATGTACGTTTAATTATATTTTGTTTCGAAAATGATCCAGTACTGTACCGTATACAAATTTTTGAAGTAGGTGAATTTTTTCTATTTTCGTATCCTTTTCCCTTCGTTGGTAACTTTACTTCAAAATAAAGCAACATGAATGGCCCAACCTATCCAAGAAATACCACGATGCATTAACCTTGACATAACGATAAGATTTTTCGTTAAAATATATATTTCACTGTTCTATAATGAGTATTTCTAATCTACATGTTTGCATCATCCATTTTATCTACCCCCACTCCCTCACCTGTGAAACATTTTGCAAACTCTCTATAAATTAATTAAAATCGAAAATAATAATAAATTTAATAACTGAAATCTAAAGAAAGTTGTGTTTAGTAAATTATCTGGCGTCCACCATCCCTCTCTAACGTACAAGTATTCCTTTTACGTTACATTATGATAATTACTATCGATTGGTGTAAGGTTTCGCATACAATTCTTTACAACAAATGCAAATTAGAAATGTAAAACAGTGCCTCATTGGCAAGTTATTTTTTTTTGCATTCACGTTACTGCAGGTGACAGTTTGCCTTTGATGTTGTTGTGTTTTTCTCTAACACTGCATTTTTTGTGTAAATAAAGTTAAAGAATTGACTTCTAAGTTCTCTTTTGGTTTTATTTTTTGTTTTTTTTTTCTTAACAACATATTCGTCATGTGCTGTTGTCATTTCTATGCTTTTGTGTGTTACGTTTTTATATTTTTTTTTCGAAATAAATTCGAAATGTTTGCATAAAATAAACCATTTTAGCTTGTTCTTCTATATGGCTTTTCGTTAAAAAAAAAAAAAAAAAACACCACTATCACAACCAACATTAAATTTAAAAAAAAATCACTTCAATTTCCACAAACAACAGAAATGTATTTTATTTTATTTAAAAACATTGTTCTGTAAACAATTTATGTATGTGTTAGTTAATAAGAGAATTATGAAATTGTATTAACACCAGAATACTTTTGTTTTATTCGTTTTTTAGTTCAATTTATCATTTTGACCCGTCCAATTTGCCACCTAGTCAAGCGATGGCTTCGGGAATGTACAACAAATCACCATTGAGCGCAAATATTAAGAAAAAACAAGAGAAACACAAACTCTGTAGTAAACTAGATCATCATTCGTCAGGAAATGACACAGTGACATCTTCGTCCAGCGGAGGGGAGACAACAATCAATACTGCTGAAAGTTCGACAGAGACTGTGTCTGAATCGTCGACACAGACTGTGGTGCTTGCAGACAGCGGTAAAGATGAAGAAATTGATTCCAAAGATAGTATTACTAAGCGTGAAATGGACGACATACTGGAGGGTAAGTAAAATAGCTTGAAGTTGTATGAAATCTTAATTTGATTCGTTGTCATTCAGAAACCACTGTAAACTCTGGGGAAGACTGTGAGAAGCCAATAACAGGGGGTTCTGGAAAAACATTTGACAGAATTGAAGTGCAGAAGTTTAAAAATCAGGCCACAAGTCCGAATATACCCACTCCCGAGGCTGAAACTGTTCAGGCGAATGAAGTAAGTTAATTAAAATTTATAAATTATGTACTTTTATACGAAGAGTCATATGATTTTATTTAGGTTCACACTCAAAATGAAACGAAACCTGAAATAAAGAATCAGCAGCAAGCTGAACGATCGAATTCCAGCAGCTCTACACCGGCCAGCACAAGTGAAAGCAAAAAAGACGAGCCAAAGAATTGGAGTTACACGCAAAGCTATCAGGCTATCGATGGATCGACTGTTTTTCAAGCACCAAATGCCAACCCATATTCCACAACGACATATCAGCAAGGGGTAAGTGAATTATATAAGACAGCTTTGATTTGAAATACTTTTTCAAATCTTACTTTCATAATATCTTCTTAGGAGAATGTATTTAGTATGTCTTATGCTCTTTTTTTGTTACAGCCTGATGGAAGTGTTTACGCAGTTCCCCAAGGAATGGTGTATGCGTATCCTCCACCAATGGTAAGTTTTAAAACGAAGCAGACAAATAAACTGTGGACTATATTCAATATAATTGCTTTTTAGGATGGTGAAATGCAAGGATATTTTATGCCTGTATTTGACCCATCTCAACAACGTGATCCAAATGGTTTAATACCAGCCGGATCACAGACCATCTATCAAACAGCAGGAGGAACTGCAATGGTTCCTGTAGCTGCTTATCCAACTACACAATTTCCTGGAGCACCAATTTACCCAGGACAGGTGGTATATTCTAGTGATCAATTTGCCGCAGGAGGGGCAGCAGTAGCTGCAGCCGCAAATGGGCAAATGCAACAATACCCAATGACGACGTATCCAATAGGATACCCGTACCCATATAATGGTGAGTTAATGAAAAATCTAAGCTCACTCTTTGTTTTGGAGCTAATCGATGTTACATATGTTTTTGCAGGATATTGGGGCCAAACAATGACATATTACGTGCCTCAGCAATCACTTGCGAACGCGGTTCCTTCGACAATTATTCCTCCAACAGCACCTTTACCACCTCCGAATGGTGTAACCACAAGTATTGCAACGACTGTGAATCAAATAAATCCAAATAGTCATACAAGTGCCCCAAGTAATAATAACAACCACACATCAAGTGGGGGTGGAGGAGGTGGTGGAGGAGGAGGAGGAGGAGGTCGTGGAAAGCGTGCAACGCCACCACATCACCAACAGAATAGCGTGCAGAGCAACAATCATTCTGTTACTTCGGGTAATGCAGCGTATCAATTGGGACCAGGCGTTCCATTGGCGATTGCATCTGAACTCAATGGGCCAACAATGTATGCCATTCCGCAGCACGCTGTCTTTTCCTCAAATATGCTTCCATACACTCACCAAAGTACAACGACGCCCGCAAATGCAGCGGCTGCGGCTAGCGTACTGGCTCCACTCCCTCATCAACCAAATGCTGTGATCAGTTCTCTATTTAACCATCCTCCTTTGACAACGAGCAACGGGCCGGTCCCATTGGAACCTCCTCAGCCGACTAGTTATGCTGTGCATACAAACGGTAGCTCAAACCACGCGGTCCCCAGCAATGGGGCGGCACAGTCGGCTCCGAGTACTCCACACTCGTTGTCACATCATAATCAACGGAATCCTCCATTATTTGCAACTCCTCCAATATTGTCGAGCAATTTTAATTCTCCAATACAAACTCATTACCAAAGCTTTACAGACGCACAACACACAAGCGGTGGCTCGTCTCACTCTTACGAGAAGCGTAATAGTAATGGAGTGGGAATCAATAAGGGAAAATCATCAAATGGCGCCAGCGGAAGTTATTCTTCAAATCCACGACAAAATTCATCGTCGGTATCACTCTACGGCACGCCAAACAGCGGCATCAATAACAAACCGCCTACAACATCTGCGGAGAGCTCAAATCAGTCTTCGCTAATGTCGAATGGGCTACAAGGACAACGGCCGATGCATTTGGGTCAACAGAAGCGTGTAAACGGTGCCGATAAGCCACAGAATTCGCTTATGAACGGTTCTCATATGGGACTAAATGGAGGCCGCACAGAGTCGAGCAACAATGGCTCCGGGAATAACAACCAGTCTACTCAGAATGGATCTGAAAACAAGCCACGCGTCTCCTCCGGATATCGACAAAAACCGAGCAATCTTGAATTCCGCCGTAGCGTTAGTCAACGGAACTCGCCCAGTGCTAATTCCAATGAGAGCAATAACAATTCTCCCAACAGTATTGTGTCCAGCTACACAGGCGGTGGAGGAGTTCCGTCGTATATTGCAACCGCTGCTGATAATTCACAATCATCGCCGGTCTACATAACGCGAGGAACGCACATTCCACCGATGCATGCGGCCGCACAAAGTGCACAAGCTGCAGCCGTGGTTGCAGCAGCTGCAGCTGCCAACGAAGCCACCGCTGGTTGTCCCCAACCTCTTATTGGAGCATACAATCATCCTGGTGCTCCTGCAGGTGTATATATCAAATATGGACAAACATATTTCGCACATGTAAATAAGAACTTCTATGGATTTGTAAAGGTTCTAGATTTTAATCATTTATATCTCATTTCAGCCAACTGTAGCTTTGCAGAATAATCGTCGGTCTCCGCCGAGTGAACTTAGACCTCAAATGGCACCAATTACTGGAATGTATCCAGCAGTCAATATGATGATATCAGGTATGCATCGTATCTATTTTTAAATGGCAGTGCTTAAGGGCAGAACCTCTTGATGTGTCTCAAAATATAAACAGTGTTGTTGTTACTTGAAATGTTTCTTAAAGAAAAGAAATAATTTTTTTCTTTTTGAGATGACAGCGATACAATCACCTTCAGTTAGTAGATCTTGAGAATAATTTAAGTAAGCGTTTAGTAATACTTCAACTTCAACATTTAAACTATGCTATCACATCCAAGTTCTTCTGTCTGTACCAGTGGTATCTGGGTGTTCAATATTGCAACTACTCTGAGTTGGTGTAACACACATATTGGCTTATATGATTGGCGATTAACCGACATCACATAACCTAGCCTTAGTATTATTCCTGCAATTCATATGTAAGCTTTTAAAAGCCTTATTGTGCAGGTTAAATGAAACTCTTTTATTCGTAATACCTATATTCATAATATTTCCTGATATTTTTGTGTATATTCCTGTCGATATAATATTTTTATCTGCAAGAACTAGAACTAGAAGGGAAAGCTATCTTTGCACAAATCATACATACAACTACCTTCAGATAAGCACCTAGCTTCGCAGCTAAACAAAATGTTAACATTTTTGAATTTTTTTGATACCAATAAATTTACCTTGATTAACTTGAAGTGAAATAGAAAACTACCTATTCCTAAATATTATCATCTCCATTTCAACTTTTTCCATAGCATTAATACTCTTTTTAATTTTTTCAGCACCACGACAAGTGCAACCAAGGCATCCAAATCCGAATTACAAGGGAACCCGACCGTCACGCTAATCCAGAATATGCAGACTCGTAAATAATATTTTAAAATCTAAAAAAATAAACAAAACTGATTTCCGGTCCATTTTACACAAAAATGCATAACGCAAAAAAAAACCAAAAGGGAAATTGAGTAAAATTAAATTAACTTAAATTATATAAAAAAAATACAATTAAGGAAATTAACAAAAGATCAATAACAAGATACTTTCGTATTAAAGTAATAAATAGTCACAACAGGACATGAATTAAAATCAAAGAAAAAGAATAAGAAACGAAAAAAACCATTACATATAAATTTAATTCATGTACATAGATTTCTAATTCGATTTCTATTTCCCAAATATAACAATAGTTACAAAATAGAAAAAATAAAATCCGGTTTATGTTAATTGTTACACGGCTAATCATTAAGTTAATGATTAAACATCTGGGTTAGAAAAGATCTGCGAGACAAATAATGGATAATTGTGTTGAAAAAAAAAATAAAAATACTGAAGTGATATTTCTCTGCTGACTCGACTTTGCTCGTCGTTGAAAGTTGTCGAAAAATTGATGTGCTTGTTAAACTGGCATCTCTTCCCCATCAAGGTCATCCCAACCACCCACGTCATGGCATCATACACGTATTTTAAGTAACAGAAATTATATTAATTTAAATTCTCTGAATTCATGCCATAATATTATTTATTTATTATTAAATATGTAATAATCAAATCAACATTACGATTAATTATTTATGATTTAGACTATATTTCAGAACAACTAAGTATTTTATCCTGATACTTTTTTTCTCCTCTTGTAAAAGTTCCATTTCTATTTTTTTTTGTTATTGTTTTTCTATTCTTTTTTTTTTTTTTTTTGAGTTTCTCTTCTGGCTGAATTATTATGAAAATTATAATCAATCAACCAATTAAAACTGGTAAATTCTTTTTTCTTTCTTAAATTTAAGAAAAATTCTGAATTTCGAAATAGTATTCTATATTTTTGTTTCTTTTCTGTTGCATTTATTGAAACAATATAAAACAAAAAAAAAAAAATCTCATTGCTTGTTTTTTATTTTTACTCAGATAATAAGTATAATATAAAAGAAGAATTAGTTATAAAAGAAAACAAGGGAACGCTACTAAGTTCTTTAGATCTTTACCAGATCACAGAACTAGGTAACAAATTCTTCCAATAATATAAAAGAAAAAACGTAAAGTAATAAAACTATACATACCTACATTATAGAGATAACAAAAAAAAGTGAACAAATAGAAGTAAATAAAAAATATATATTTATTCTAAACTACATAAAACGAGTATACAAATAAAAAAGTCATCAGCATGAATATATACTACATAAAGATTGTACATTTTTAATGTATATAGTTTTATGTATTAATTAATTCACCACTTACAGGTGAAGGAAAAATTTTCAGTTAGATTAGAAAGATATTAATTACTGATAATAGAAAAAATGAAAGTGAAGTACATACCAAAAAAAGAAATCAAAATTTGATTTGAATCACACTACAATGGAGAGATAAGAGAGTGGTAAAAACATCTGGTCGAAAGAAAATATGAAAGTTTGGAAAAAAGTTGTTGACTTTTTATTTTAATCTCATATCCACAAACAGGATAAATTGAGATTGAATGCAGAGTATACTATTTAAAACATGAGATCGACCGAGAGTGCTCAAATACACTCGAGTGAGGATGATGAGTCACCTGTTAAGAAAATGTTGTTTTGTTGAATATGCAAACGTTGAATCTATGTTAAAATTTTGCGAGAATGGAAAGGCGAAACTAATACAAACACACAAGAGAACCTATTAAAAAGAAAATATAAACAATATAAAAAAAAAAACCAAAAAACAAGAAAACTAAAACATAAAAAAAGATATAAAATAAAAAAAAAGAAAAATATAATGTATTTATTTATTTTAATTTATATACACTTATTAGAGAGATATATAAATAAATATATAATAAGAGAAAGAGGACTGGCTTATTATTTAAACAGTTAATCAAGTTGGTCACGCGTAAGCGGGATGTTGCTTTTAGTGTTTTTCCTACAGGTCTTTATTTGGTATATGCCGTACACAAAATCGCCATTTGGACCAAAAAATATTAAATTTAAGCCCATGCAACAAAAATGGTTTCCTTCCAGAATCTTGAATACTTCCTAATGTCAAAAAGAGAGCTGCAGGACAAACACTAAAAACCAACAGGCAGGCATGAGAATTTTCATGTCATGGTAAGTGCCTGTATGTTGGCAGTGGAAGTCGTAAGGCTACAATTTTGGTTTATTATTCTATAATAAACCTTTGTAATCGTAACAGGAAAAAAAAAATTAACACTCCCTCAAATTTTTTGAACGTACAGTGGCTACAATGTTCTATCTGTATATACTAAACGACAGCTTGATCCAAAGTGCAGGGGAATCGATAATAAGAGACACTTAAGGGGACTACCACGAAAATGATTCGGAAACTGCGTCGGTTTTTGTCTAAATTTGGCTAAACTTCGGCACAGGTCTTAATATGAATAAAAATGGATGGAAAAAAATGGAATGGATGCAAGTAATCGCAAACGCAAGATTTTGAATAAAAACGATTTTAAGACAACTTAGTTAAAGAATGGGCAAGAAAACCTTGTGTAAAGGCAGATGGCTTAAAACTGTTTTAGAATAAAAGGAGCGGTATATTGCTATCGCTATTTTTATATCCATTATTTTAGATTTGGTTCAAATTAGCTTTGACATTGAGTTTTTAAGTTTTTTTGCTCTGTGGTTGATTTTTTTTATAATTTTCAATTAATCAATGATTTAAAGTTCAAAGGTCAGCAAAATATTTCCGTGTTTTTTATTTTTTGATAGCATTTTTCGTTTAGAAGCTCGTTTGAAGTTGTAGATGTGGATTGAGCCAAATAAGCTGTGAGCCATAGTAACTGCCGCTTGTTGCCTAGTGCCTAAAGTGAATGTCCCGGTGGAGTCCCAACCGCGTAACTAGTGACAAACCTACCTTTAAAATGTTTAAGCTACCTGTGCCAACATTTGCCTAGTATTGGTGGTCACAAAATACAAAAAACGGATTTGCATAAAACGGATTTTCGCAAGTACACCAAAGCCTCGCTTTGCGTCGATCCAACTTTCGTCGCTTCAAAGTTGTGTCGAACCGTCCGTTTTATTCATATTATATTGTGCGTCGTTTGCAAAATTAAAATACATGGATATTATGGAAATAAAATCCATAAGAATCAATTCGAATTGCGTCATTTCGAAGTCCTAATTAACAACGCAAAACGAAGCTTTGGTGTACATATCATGGACACGCTTCATTTTCCTAATACATACATATATAAATATTCATACAACTTTTTTTCCAATAAGTATAAAGACATTCTCTTGAAATTTTTAAAAATTTGAATTAACTATCTTCAAGTCATTTGCTCTCATGTTTATTAATTAAAAATAAATAGTTGATAATTAAAAAATGCTGCCAAGAAATGTGATAGTTTAATTTTTTGTTGATCAAATGGCAGCAGGGGGTCTTTTGTAGTGTAAAGAGGAAACATGCGTTATAAATTGGAGTTACAATTATCATATTAAAGTTTCGAAGAAAGAAGAACATTATTTTACCGTCCTTACTCTATCTCTATATTCTAGTTTAATTTCTTTTTCTCAATTGTACGTCTACTTTAAAAAAAAGATTTTAGTGGTCTTAATCTCAGCTCGGTTTTTTCTTGGAAAAATATAATACGTTTAATGAATTAGTTCTATCTTTGGGTTTTTTTTTCTTAAAACCTCGTTGATAGGAGGTATACAGAGATATTTAATCGACATGAGAATTAACACCGAGATTATTGGAAGTATCGTGACTGTGATTGTCGATTGGACTTAGATTTTGAAAAATCAATCAATTCAGTTTGAAGTAGTAAAAGAAAAGGAAGTGTGTTCCTTTCCTTCTACCTTTCTTCCAAATTACATTAGATTGGGTGGTGTAACAGCCAGTTGAGGGCCAGAGCATAGCTTTTCGCGCCTCCACTGTGCTGTGCGCGTTATAATTTGATACATGTGGACCAACTGTTCCGGTTCTGAATGGCGTATTGACAAAGCTTTACATGACAAGAGAATTGTTAGTCGTCCGCTGGAGGTGGGGCCGTGAAAATTCTTTGTGGTGTTCTTTCCCCCGGGCTGGATTCGACGCTGGGCACGCTCGCTTAACAGTTTGACGTACTGACGATCAAGCTCGGCGCCAAAATTGCTTATAAAATTAACGAGGATTTATCTTGGATTGCAAAAATAGAGCTTATGTGCTATCTAAAGCCAATGATGTTTAGAACAAAAATGGATGACTATAAAAATAAAGGAAATATCCCTCAACCCTTTTTTGGGCTTCGCTTTAAAGGAATACCGAAACCCTTAAAGAATCACTTCGATGTCCGTCTGTCTACTTTTACATATCTGCCAAGAATTTCTAAATCCTTTGCAATTAAGCGATGTATTTAGGACTGATGGTGTATCTAGGCAACCAAAAATTTTTTCTAGAATTAGTCGTGGATAAAGGATAAGTTAGTATGTACTGATACTAAAAAAACTGTATTTGCTTCGATGGTTCATATATAATTTAAAAGGGAGTGGTGCCTAGATTACGAAAATGTCAAATTTTAGTAACTGGTAACCATGTAGACTAGCATGAACAAAAGATACATGCTGGCGAAAAAGTCAGTAGCACTACTGAATTTTTTGAACATTTTTCTAATGAAATTCTTCAAGTGAGACAGCATTGATAGCTTTTTTTTAACCCTTTCATGGTCACATCTTATTCCACAGAAAAATATTTTTTGCTAAAATCTAGCTTATGAGGCCTCAACTAAGCCAAATTAAAAAAAAAAAAGAAAACTACAAGAACGAAAGGATAATGATATATGGAATGTTGTTCCTATGCAACACTGGGTATCTATGGTACCTAAGATTCCATTCATATTCGAAACCATAAATTTCAATTAAAAAAGTCTCTTTTAATTTTTAAAATACATGCATACATTCGAATTAATTTTAGAATGCTTGCCCTTCACCAAATTCTAAGGTTTGGATTGCCCTTCACCAAAACTAAACTAATGGATCCCGGATATAAGCAGTATTAAATGGATTAAAATAGTTTTAAGCAGGAATGTAACACAAATTTTGTTTTAATTGCGCTAATATTTTTCCAGTTCTGAGTAGACAAAGTTCATTTTGTGTACAAACAACACGCGGCATGAAAAGGCTAACATAAAATAGAGGTTTTTTTTCTTGGAGTTATTTGGCTTCAAAGATGTTTCAAAGTTGAAAAAAGGCATATCCCTTTTAGTTTCTACACCGATGTGACCAAAAATCTGAAGAATCACAAAATATTATACAACTAAAAATAATAAATAATTTTCAGCATCAACGATTTAGTTTTCTGCTCAGTCTGAGTGGACTTGCTTACAACAATTTTAACCTTTAAGTTTACAAAAGTATTTTTCACTCGTCTAGTTTCGGTAGCAAAATATTTTGTTGTATAACTTTTTGCATTGGTGTCATTTTAAAAGTATACCTGAAAGTCCCGGGACTACCTCCCGAGACATAATAGAAGGCTGCGAAACACAAAACATAAAAATTATGTTAAATTATTATTAGAAAATTTAGTGAACAAGTTGAGAATGTTAAGATGAAGGAAACCGGTCAAGCTGCATATTTTTCATGGCCATTTTTTAGTGAAAATATGTGGAGTTTTAGTGAAGAGCATGATGATATGTCTAATCCCGAGACGGTAAAATTGTGCGCCATTACGATTGTGCATGAGGCATTGCGATTGCAGCATGAAGAGCATAAAAGAAAACCATGAAAATCTCTGCACTTTTCTAAGTTTAGGGGGTGGCCAATACGACGATCGAGAGCTTTTTTGTAATACTCTTATGGGCGGAAAATTAGGTGAAATTCCAAAACGTCTATTTTTTTTTATAATTGGCGAATGCTAAAGGGATCGGAGCTACCCTTAAGTATCCTATTTAAGACACAGCGCGGGCCGAAAGTACCGAGGCAGAGATGGAAAGAAGGTACCGGTGCGCGTTGGTTTTAAATGTCTGCATGTTATATTCAGATGGGAAAATTGAGTTTGGAAGAGTATTCCATATTCGTGCGAATTCGAAGAATGAGTCTCTAAACTTTACCGCACGTTGAAAGCAGGCTTGAGGGCGTACTGATGAGCATTCCTAGCGTGGCGAGTATTGCTGGTGAATGATGCAGTTGGCTAACTCTTTCGTGCACTGTCTGCTGAAATAGCGATAAAACAAAGACAGACAAGAAACATTTCGACGGTGTTCAAGCGAGTCTATCGACTTCGCAATATCATTGTCTCCTATCAGTTTAATCGCTCGCTTTTATACTATTTACTTGATTTGAAATTTTATAAATGAAATTCATTTTGGCGATTTTTAAAAGTATGGTATTTTTCGAAGCAATGATAAATAAATGAAATGGAAACTAAAGTCATTTTATGCCCCCGTATTGGGGCCTTTCGTTTTCTATGGCATAAGTACTATGTACCCGTAGCCTTTCGGCCGTTAGGGGTTAGCATTGATTACTAAGAACATAAATACATTTTATTTCAATAAGTATAACTTGTTGGTAACGGATAAAGATTGAACACTTGATTGAAAAACAAGACTTGTTGAATAAAACGAACGAATGTATAGGGTTTAACAAAAGCTGAGATGGCCTGGTAAGGACCTTGTATTACAGAGAGTTAAAATAGAATTAATAAGTCGTTTCTGTTTACTTATACTTGTGTTATTTACAGAAATTAGTCCCAAAAAGTATGCTAGCAAGGATGCAACTTTTTTCTTTCGTGGCATGACTGATACCATTTAAAATTCTTTTTCAGTTCCATTTGAACAAGTGTCAACGTAACAACATTCTCCCCTAACACAACAAGTAAAACAAAAGGACTCCAAAACGAAATTCTCAATTTAAAATGCGACAACTTTGGCTAAACAAATCGCAGAATAAAATCGTCTGTTTTATGTCGGCACACAATCGCAAAGAAATTATTTACATTTGCCGTGCTGGGTTTCATCCCTGAAAACAACCCTCCCGAATTGTCAATCAACACACAGCACTACCGACTCCGAATAAAGCCGTAAGAGTTACTCAGGACATTATCGTCTCCCCCTCACCGGTGATCGTCTATTAAAGCCACTACCTGAATTCTTTAAAACAATTCATGCACCTCTTTAACAAACTGCTTCCGTTTAAAGTCACTTCTAAAACCCACAAACATGCCGAAAGAGGTGGCGCTCTCACAGATTCAAACGCACACACTCACAGTCCACCGAAAACAAGATGCCCAGATAACTAGCCAGAACGAGACAGTGTGTCCCATTCTCTTTCGGCAGACTCCATTGTTTGATAGCTGACTTTGGCACGCGACACTGGCCACGCCTCCGACCTATTGCGCACATAAGGGTGGATCAAATTCCCACCCGGCTAACCAATCACATTGCCACCAATTGGGTTCACAAAAGTCCACAACGTAAACCGGTTTGCGCCCCAGCTCAACTGGACTGCTTCTGGGCTAGCGCAGCATCTGCTCTTCCAGCGCCGGGTATCCAGGCAGTTTTATTCAGTCATTCGAGAGGTCTTGTGTTGGCGGTGACGACGTTTCGACTGGTGTATTGATTTTGTGCCGTCGTGGTTTCGTTCGAGATAAATTTGTACCTTCGTATTTGTTGATTGAAAAAAAGATCGCAGTTTTATTGGTAAAATTGTCGTGGCGTAACATTTCGGATTCACTGAAATAATTAATTATTCGTTTCGTTGTTGTTAAGAAAGAAAATAAAAGTTTCGGGTCTTATTGGATAAGGCGAGGAAAAAGTATTAAGTGCTTGTTATCAGCTGATAGCTGGGAGAGAAGTGTTTAAGTGTTTGAAATTTGGATTTACGCAGTTCAGAGTGGATAAATTCGTCAAAATTGTGGAAGCGATTAAAATGAAGGTGGGAAATTTTACTTTCAAGAGGATACTAAGGCTTTTTTTTTATTCCTTAACTTTTTGTATATGCCAAGATAAGAACTCTTATCAGCGTCGGCATCAATTTCTAACAAGAAACAGGGACAATCTGAAACAAATTCTACTAAAACATGAAAAAAAGGTCAAATATTGTAACAGGCTGCTGTAATTAAATTGTCAAACTTATCTTAAGTTGTTATTTTGAATACTCCTGTAATAAATAATCTAAAAATCTATTTTGAACACGCCCGAAATGAATAGTCAAAAAAGATAAGATTTGGAATGTAGAAATTAATGTGAATTCAGGATTAAATTTTCGCTTGTATGAAATGAGTTTTTAGACAGAATTGTTATATCAATTTAGCACCAGAGCTGTGTTTTTGCGAGGACTTTTTGTAAATGTTAAGTTATGTAAATCACTAAGGGTGATTTTAGTTTTTCTATTTGTTTTGAATGAATTCGAGAGATGTGTGTTGAGAATGAAAAAAGAAGTTCTCTCCTCTTTATCAGAGGAACTGCAAAATTGGTTGTTAGACAAATTAGGGAATCATTAAGAATTAGCATCATGCCACTTAGTATATTGCTTTAATTTGAAATAAAAACTTAAATTTAAAATAAAAACTTAAATTTGAAATAATATACACAAATGAAAAATCCAGGCTGTGAAATAAGCCGTTCAGTGAACAAATGGATTTGAAAATCTATAAAATAAAAAGATGAAAAATGTGACGGAGTAATAAACATTGGCCTCTGAAATAAATTGCTTATTATTCAATGGTCAATCAAATTGTGTCGTTTAATGGTGTTATTTTTTAATGTTCACAAAAGTTATTGCAAATATAAAAGATGAATATAACAAGTGTTTTGATCCATAAATTTAAGACTTTTCAAAAGGTTTGGTTTGTGCACCGAACGGTTCAAATGATAGTTTTCAAGTTTCAATTGATGTTGTCCAAAACTTTCATAGATAATGTTATAATTGTAAGGACGTTGTCCTTAGTAGAAATATAATATTTAAAAAGATGTTTAAGACCAAATTCACTGTTTACCATCTTTATATCTTTGTTTTTCATTATGTTAGTTGTTTGTTGTTATCTCTTAAGACTGAGTGTCTTTTTTTTTATCTGTTATCACAAACTTGTGTGCAACATTGAATCATTGGGATTTATGGTTTTTCTTTCGAAAATAAGGTAAAAGAATTACCCTAAGTAAACTGTCCTTCCAGCATTGGAAAAGTCGAGCTTGAAAAAGGAGCTTGTTATCAATTGTCGAAGGTTTAATGGACATTTAGATTCCTAGAGTTGCCTTTTAAATGTCCTGCAAATGTCTTTAACTTTAACTTTTTAACATTATACCTAGTTGACGAAAATGATATAAGAAAAGTTAACTTCTCTCACTTAACCCTAACTTGAGTTAAATAGGTCCGGAACGTGTGTTCGTTGACCCAATTGTACTGCGACGTATAAACATATTGATAAAAAATAAAATACCTACATATCTAAAATTTATAAAAATGTCAGTGTTCCTTTCAAAGGAATAACGAAATCCTTTTAGAATTTATTCGTTGTCCGTTTTTGCTTATATATATTGGGTGGCGTAACAGCCCGTTGAGAGCCAGAGCCTAGCTTTTTGCGCCTCCACTGTGTTGTGCGCGTTATATTTTGACACATGTGTCTGTTTTTGCTTAGGTGGATTCAAATTTAAGGGAAAATATTTTACGCTTTGCTTTTACTATATCTCAAAATAAAATTTAAATCTTTATACATGTACATATGTACATTACATTTTCGCTTTCCTCCCAGCATCCTATAATGTCAATGCCAATATCTTTGCAATTTTTGGGTAGACGGACATAACAATAAATATCAACAATTCACGATCGAAAGGCTGGTGGATTGATAGATTAGATTTTTATTTCAATTATTTCTTTTTGAAGTAAAATTTACAAAATCCAAAAACAGCAACTATCGAAAGGCAAATATGTACAAAAGCAGACCGATTCATCGACAAATCATTGAATTATATTCTAGATAATGTTATTGTTAGTCATGTTATTTTCATTTCAGTCATGTAAAATGTAAAAAAAAAACAAAGACCAAGCAATGCAGTCTCAAAGTCAGCCCGCACTTTTTTTTTAAATCTCTTTTCCCCTTAATGTAATAGGTCTTGTTAACCTTAAGCCAAAAATAAAAGAGTTATGTAAAAATAGAAAACATAGCAGCTTATCAATTAGTGACTAGGATTGTGCCAAATACCTGAAAATGAATTTAAAAAAAAACACATTGCCTATCCAACTCCATACTTCTCAAAGATAACTTGTTATGTAGCTTGAGTAAATATCCGTCTATTCTTCTTCTCGGCATTGTAACAATTTCTGCCCAATCCAAAGTCTATTGCATACGCACATTTTTTCAAATATCTGTCCAATTACGAACTCATAATATAAGATTGCCTTTCCATTGGTCATTTCCATGACACTAAGCTACGTTTTGTAGTATTGTGTAGCTTTATCCATTCATGCGTAAGCTAATTAGACTCACTCGTATCGCAAATATACATATTTCCATGTGGCTGGACCAGTGGTCCATTGCATAATAATTTTTGCATTTTCTTTTCTTCCTTTCATCTAAACCACGAAGGCGGATTTTTATACGCGCCATCTTCTAATGAGATGAAACAATAATGTATACGATTCGTCTGCGCCTGCATAGTTATTTTTTACTTTTGAATTTGCGTAAAGTTTTTTATTTTTTAATATGCATATAAGTTTAGCATAAGAATGCGATTAAAAAACTCTTTAGAAGGTGGAATGCTGACTCCTTTTCTTCTTCTATGCCAGTTGTTTTGGAATGTGTATTAGATTTTTGTTATTTTTAAATATTTCATTTATGTAAATTTATGCATATATTTTGCTTGCATAAGACGTACCACATTCTGCTTTTTAAAGGATATTCCAACAAAAAAAGAATTATTGACCACTAATGTACTATCGTTAACAAAGCTACTTTAGCCATTTTACTTTAATGTAGAGATAAAGTTTATACTGATCTATTGATGTAATCTAATTAATTACTCCAAAGTCTCTGCTAGCATCGTTCCGATTTGCATCGTTCGAAGTTACATAGTTTGAAAGTTATCGTTGTTTTGAAGCTGCGTCAGTTTTCTTTCACAGTCATTCACAAAATTATATGTGAATTGTGGAATAAAATACATGAGAATTGAATAACGTCGTTTCGATCTGCGTGAGTGTTTTTCTGTTTTAAAATAAGGATGAGCGAGGTTTTGGTGTATAATGCAAAATAATTTGGTTGTCTTCGAATGAACGAAGCACAACTAAGTCAAGCTCACACTCTAACCTTCCGTTTAGAGTGTGATTGGTGAAGTATACTTTTAGAGTCGTTCAATTTGAGGTGTTGAAATATAGCCTGGCCACTTTTACTATGAACAATTTCGAAAATAAACTGTAATGGTAGTGTTTATTTTAAACATGATATAAAACCCCACTGTGATTGCAAAAAATGTCAGGACCTATCTGAAGCCCTACCTCAAAGACTGCAGTCTATAGTTCTGTTGTTTCAAAGCCTTCTTTTCCTCACTTCACTGTCCAAAATAATGCAGGGATTTCATATACGGTTTAGGTACGTCTAGTGATTGGGTAGATGTCGCATTTCAATGATTCCCCTTTGTCCTGTTTGTAGAAAAAAGCCACTGCATTTCCAAATTGAAGTCGTTTTGAGTCAAATTAAATCGCAAGATATCAAGAATCTCAAAACCCGTCAAATTTATAGCTCCTTTATAAACCACAATTTTTTGCAAAATGTATCAGTATGGATGTCTGCTTATTATTATTTCTATTATTGTAACTGTTCTTTTGCTCTTCTTTCTTCTTCTTCTTTTGCTCCATAAAGTTAGTTTTATTTAATTTTAAGGTCTTTAAAATATAAGAATGTTTTATAAGAGAATGTTAATGACGATAAACTAAAATCATAACCGTTAAATAGTTCCAATGCAAGCAAATAAAACTAAATAAATTTAATATCGTTGGAAGTTTGTCAAACATTTCATTAAACTAATTTGTTAAGAAATTAAGTTGATAAGGCTTTATTTTAGTTGAAACGCAAGAGTTTTTTCGTTTTAATTAATTAAAAATCAACGTACAAGCGACATTGTCGTTAAGTTGGTTGAATGTATCTCACTGCCAGTCAAACTTGCATGCATCAAGTTATCCTATTGGAATTTTATGCGGATAAAACGTTTATTAGATCGTCCAAGCTCTCACATTCCGACTTTTGCTTTTGCTTTTACGGCTGCATTCGCAAAATGGCTTTAAAAATGCTTCGCATAATTAAGTCAATACATCAATTGTTCCAAGTTTAGACTACTGTTTCATTTTAATTCTTTACCCACTCAAAACGCAAATTTGATAATAAAAATCCAATCTACTAAACAATAAATCTTAGAAATTATTCAAATAGATATCTTATCTCTGTACCCGATCGATAAAAAAAGCCAATCGAATTGAATATCACTTGACATGGATAAATTTGGTCTTCAAATGTCAGCAGGATGTATTAGAAAAAAAAAAAAAAAAAAACAAAAACAGAGAACCTCTACTCGTACCTGTTGAGAGATCGTATCGGTGAGAAATGAAACAAAAAAAGCCAAGACAAGGTTTGAAAATAAAAAGAAATGTCCGATGGAAAGAAAAAGATAAAACTCAAAATGTTTCAAACTCTCTGCGTGTGCGCAGTTACCATACTTACGATGCTTGTCCACTCGACGAACATGTGACCGGAACATAGAAACCGCCTGGACAGCTAAAGTTGGCAAGGAGTCGTTTTCCAGTCAATAAAAGAAGAAAATTATTGAGGTCTTAGTTATGCAAAAAAAAAAAAGTAAAAGAAAAAAAAAACTGCGCACCTCATTCAGCTGAGGTTGTGAACTTGTTCTGTTCAGATCGGATCGAGATGATATCGGTGTGAGATTCGTGCATTTAGCTCACATTTGATGAAGCCATGAAAGTCTCCCGCTGTGATGATTGAGTTCATCAAGCTTGAGATTGAGGCTTTATCGAGCCACCCACAAATGGCTTTTGTGATTGAATGGATTATCGGATGACTCTACTCACAATGGGAACACGACGCGACGTCGATCGGTTTTGATCATGAGATTATGGAATCTTAGAAATTCCCATGATCAGAGTTTGAATAGAGAGAAAGGTGATGCGATGGAGTATCATTTGACTTTTACTACCGGAATCACATTTTTGGAGTTTTGTTCCAAACGAATAACGAAATCTTTAGAGATTCACCTCGTCGTCCGTCTGTCAACTTTTGTAAAATTTTGTAAAATTTCTTTCTAATTTAACTATAGCAACGGTACTCGAATTTATGTTAGATCGAAAAATTATTAGAATCATAAACTGTTAAAAATTTAAAATGTATCAGAATTCCCAAGTAAACATAGAAGCAGTTAGTGGCATTAAAAATAAACCGATAATAATTTTACTACCAAATTGCATTTGATCAAGATATTTTCGGGACCAGATGTTAAAGCGGTCAATAAGTGATGTGAGTCTTTTAAGAGAACAGATGGTACTGGTGCAGCATCGAGGCTTTTAGAATGGAAAAGATTGCATTTACAACTTTCCAATGTCAAGTAAAAAGAGGCATAAAATGTAATTTTTTTCAATTTTTGATACGACTTATTCCTTATAACCATAAAGATACCACAACTAAAAACTCTTTTCCATATCTCTGACGGAGATAATTTTCCATAAACGGATGTCTTATGCCCGTTCCTCGTAGAAATTGATTTTCTTAGAGGTCTATTAAATGGAAAAAAAAAGTTGTAATCCTAAATTGCGTCGTAGTTATTCATTGGCCATTTGCAAAAAGCGAATCCTAGTGTCGCAACATCCTTGTTAGTCCCCTCTTAAAACGGCTGTTCACAATTAACAAACTGCAATCGGCCTAGACCACGGACACACGTTTACAAACAAAAGTCGGTTATTGACAAACGGTTCAAGCCTATAAACAAGTTAATTTGTCTGTACCTCTGCACACAATTTATCTACGAATAGCAGGAATATTTAATTATATTATTTTCATTTTATAGCGTTTCCTGTCGTAACGGCCACACTTGCTCTCTCTTTCTCTCCTGGCCATTTGTGATTCCTCACAATTTTATAGCAAAACAAGTCGCGGATTTGTGTGCCAATGTAAATTATCCCCATCGAAGTGTCAATTAAGCAGAGATACGTGTGCCTAATAACACTTTCGACATAAGATATTGAATCGAGAGCCGTTTTGATGATGGAATACTCTGCAACAGTTTACTGGCCTGTCCTTGTTTTAGGAGAATTAATATTTTACGATTGACAGAGAGTGGGGTGGGTGGCAGCCTCTGTAAGACGTTTGGTTAACGTTCGTTCTTGTTTTACTCACTTCATCAGTCGTTTGTCAGTTTGACAGCCATTTCCGTTCGGCTCGGCTCATTGGAATGCAAAGCTTGACACAGTGTGAGGAACGTGTGGGAGAAATGTGCGCTTTATTTGCACTGAAAGTGTTTTATTTATTTTTGTGTTGATGGTGAACACATCCGATGTAGAGCATGTTTGACAACACAGCACTGGGACACTGGCTGCAGTGTTGTTGTGTGGAAGTAAAGTCAATAAGGCGGAAAATATCCAACGGGAGGCGAATTATGCAATTTCTGTGTGGTGATTGATTCTTAGCACGTTCACTGTACTTGAGGCGCCTTCGTGAGAAAAATGGGTCTTTCCATTTATTACATTTTTTTCTAAACAAGAGAGGATGTACGCCGCCTTTTGGGAGGATTCAGTATAACACTGATGGGCCAATTATTTTTGGACTTTATATTTTTTTTTCTAAGTAAAACGCAAACCATTTAAGATATTTCAAAAACTTTATTATCGGCTTGAAGTATGTACAATCAAAACATTTCTGAATGGAACTCGACTTCGTTCATATGGCCACTGCGAGGACGTTTGCAACAGCCGATCCGTTAGACCCAATTCTCGATGACTCGGCTACACATTTCATTTCGCGCTCAATGTTGGCTCTGAGCTCTTCCAACGTCGCGAAATAGTCTAGAGGCGTCAAATCGCACTAATGCACAATCGATTGGCATACGCTCATCAAACTTACTCTTCAATAAATCGATTGTAACGTGTGTTGTGTGGCTTGTGGCACCATCCTTTTGAAACCACATGTCTTCCACGTCCATATTTTCCAATTTGGGACAAAAATAATCGGTAATTATGGCGCGATAACGCTGGCCATTCACAGTAGCGTGACGATCGTTATCATCGACGAAAAAATATGGCCCAATAACGCCGCCAGCATTCAAGTCGCACGAAACAGTTAATTTTTTGTGGCTGAAGTGGTGGTTCATGAATCACATGTGGATTTTCACCCGATCAATAAGGCATATTTTGTTTATTGACGAAACGAATGAACCAAAAATGAGCTTCGCCACTCAAGACGCGATGAAATTCATCATCTTGGGGCATCTGCTCTAGAGTCCAATCGGAGCATGTACGTCGCTTCAAATGGCCCATCGACTTCGATTCTTGTAAGAGTGTAAACCAAGATCCTTCCGCAAAATTCGCAGTCTGAGCGATGCCCAACTCTTGAGAACGCCGTGGAAATGGAATCTATGTCATGCTCCAAAAGTATTAAATAATTTTAAAAAGAATGCCAACCATTATGAACCTCGATTTTTAGCATTAAAAGCATAGTTTTAGAGTTTTCTCTTTTTTTTTAATAAATAAAAATAAAGAAGCGCATTCTGTCAGTCCAATTTTTCAAAATATTGATGATGATTTCCGGATGTAGCTCACGGATTGCTTGGATAATATGGAAACAAAATATAAAGGGGTAAAATCAAAGCTCTGAGACGGTCAATGGAAATCGCTAAGATGGCTGATAACACGATTTTTTATTTATTTTTCCGAAAAACGCACTATTTGGGCCACATAGCACTACCTTTAGAAATATGTTTTCAATGTTTCCCAATTGTTGTTCAAGCAAAAAGCGACTTATCTTTCCCTCCGCGCAGATATGGTACTGACTTTCTGTCGAAACTTCGAGGGAGAAACAGTTGTCAGTGTCAAACTAACGTAAAACTAAAAAAGGAGACACTAGATGGCCCACCCCTTATATTTTTTTAGCATTGATTTTATGACAATGTTTAGATTTATAATAGTAATATTTAGATTTATTTTAGTTTAGTTTTATAACAGAGTTTCAATGATTTTTTTCATTTATTAATTGAGCGATTGCTGTGTTTTTGTTGGAAGCAATTATTGTGTTATGCATTTAACTGCAAAATATTTCACATGTAGCTAGCAACTATAAATTTGACAGTTGTTAAGTGTCAACAAGGTCCCCACAAACTCTCCCCCCATCATGTCATCCACCGCCAATAACTTTTCTCGACACCACGTCACCCATAATTTCTTCATCACCTCCAAGCCCAACCAACTTGGTCAAGCAAAAACTAAAAAAAAACTTAAGTTATTGACTCAGTGGGCTTCTATTCAAATTGGTGAATTAATATGACATCGTAAAATAGGTGACATTTAAAAAAAAAAATATTTAAATTTCCACGCTGATAGCCGACAACATTGGTCTTAGTAAAAGATGAGAAAAACTGAAAAAAAAAATCGAGGACAACCGATTTGGGATCCCGATGGGAGGGCTCTCTCTTTCTCTCCCCATTTCGGGTCAATCCCTTCGAGTGTCATCACCTATCTGGAGTGTCCAAAAAAGTTATTCTTAGGCCTCTTCTCTCTCCTCTTCTGAATATGCATGGCGGCTCCAAATTGGTATTGAGTTAAACGCGGCTATAAATTATTTAAAAGTCGATGAATAGCTTCAAAAGTGGAATTTTTAATTTCATTTCGATTCGGTCCCCTGTGTCTCTCTCTCTGCCGACGGTTGATGGTGTGTGCTCCCTGTGCTTGCACCTTAAGTTATGGGAATACATTTTTGAGTTTGTGGATAAAAAAAAAGAGTCTCGGCAAAGATGAAATATGAGAATTTTCTTTTTTCTCGATGCTACAAGTGTCAGAATGAATTGGGCGTGTGTTTACGGATAACTTAAGGAATGGTGGAATAGTTTATTGTACTCATGTCATAATCTGTAAAATTATGTGCTAAAGCGCTTACACTTGGAGGGGATGGTTTCACTTTGTCGGATTTGTGAGTTTTTTTTTGGGAAGTTTTACGTAATTAAGGTCGGCCACAAACCTTGGAATTTGTTGTTTTGATGTGTCTTTTAGTGGTTATTCTAGGTATAATGAAGACAGCAGTGGTTGATGGATCTGTCTAGTGAAGATAACTTTTGTTGTTTATCAAAACGTGTTCTGTTCAGGAGTTATAGTATTGAATAATCTCCAAAAATCTCTCTCCAAAGTTCTTTTCAAAGTAAGAACTCGAATTTAGTTAAGAAAGCAGGGAAAATTCAAAATAGGGCTACTAAATACAAGATTTTATCGGATCTCGAAGTAAGATCTGGTTACTGCAAATTGCCAAATTGTGTTTGAGGAGGCAAACATTTTTCAGTTTAGGTTATTATTAATTTAAGAGAGATAGGCAAAAGCCTTGGTAACTACCGATATATTTATCTAATTATTGTCAGTGCAGTTTATTATATTTTTAATAAAGTTTCATTCACATTGAGTGGCGTCTACAGCCCGTTGAGAGCCAGAGACCAGCTTTTTCGCGTCTCCACAGTGTTGTGCGCGCTAAAATTTGTGACTTGTAGAGAGGACCTACTGTTTAATGTCGCTTCCGAACGGCAAATTGCGACAGCTTTTCATGACAGTCGCTCGCTGGAGGTGGGGTCGTGAAAAATGTTTGTTCGAACCCGGGTACACTCGGGGTGCGAAATATATTTTTTTCAGTTTTTTATGCCCAGCAAGCAAAACACATTCCGTACTTTTTGCAAAAAATCCTATCTTTCGGCGATTAGCCTTCTAATTCTGCGACCTCCAGCGCCTTAAAAATTAAAAAACTTGATGAGGAATTTTTTCTTCTTTCTAACGATACCAGTCTTTTATGTTACTCATGAAATGCCAATTTTTGCATTTTGAGCATGGTCTCCAAACAACGGGCCTCAGTGTGCGGCACCCATATAAAAATTAAAAAAGTTGTAGCTATAATAGTAATCATAATTATTTATGAGTGCTCTAAAATTAAGGACTTTCACTCTGCTTCAAATCCCAGCATCGAAATATTTTTTTCAAACTATAGTCTTAAAATTTGAAAAATTTTTGAGCTTGTATACAACAACATCGCTACCTTTCTTTTCTTTTGATTCACTTACAATTCAGCAGTTTATTTTAATTTTGTTTACTGAATATAATCAAGTACGGAATTTTACGACTTAAAACATCGTTATGCGTGGATCTGGAGCCAACTTTAAAGCATTGGAATCATTTTTTTTAACCATAAAGATGGAAGCGTACTAATTAATGGAATTGTTCACCTTTCTAACTTTGAAGAAAAGTTGTTTGAGGCGCTCCAATTTAGGATTATTCATCATTGCTAAAAATGTGAACCTTTTGCAAGCCACCTAAGCTAACTGGTACAATAAATCCTTTTATTTCCTTTTAATAGACAAATTTGAAGTCTTCATAACTGGAGCTAAGAGTTAAATTTTTATTTTCTTGGATGTCTTGGATGACAACTTTGCTTGCTTGAATAATTTACATATACGTTTCAGTTTACGTGAAATCACTCGCTGCAACACCAAACCATTCCCATTCGACATACGCCCGACCAAAGGCTGCAATTTACAACGACACATCCAATAAAATTCCATCTCATCCATGGACATGTGCAACTTGAATTCCTCACGCCACTGATAAACCATAAACCTGAAAGATTTATCACTTATAAAACACAAAAAAGCCCCCTTTCCCTCTTGTCATTTATAGCAAATTCGATGCTCATACCTTTGCGATTACCACACCACCAACACACAGAGACATCAGTTTTCTTGAGAGGATGGCATTATGCGTGTGCATCTGGAAACAAAAACAGAAAAAAAGGTAAAAGGATGCGGGAAAATAACGCTGCTGCTTCATGTCACAGCAGGGGGCTACCGAAGGCGCACAATCTCTCCGAGTGATTGAATAGCAGCACTAGAGTCACACTCTTGTAAAAACCTCAAGTGAAACCCCTAAACACAGTTGTGAAATGGTTCCGCATTGTTAGTTCTGGGTGTGAGTCCCTCTTTTCTGATAAATTTACAAACACAGACGACATTGCTCATTCCCCTGCTCTGTGACAGGCGCAACCCATGAATTGCGGTGGCAATAGATACATTTTATTATCCTGGATTCGAGTATCTGCCTTGCGAAAGGGATTTTCTCTCTTCATGTACTGTTTCATAGAACCAATGGTTGTGTGCGTGTATGGAAAACGGAGAAACCTCTCAATTACCTGTTGGGAATTGTTGTTGTGTGTGAGAGACGCCGGTACCCGACGCACGTCAAAATCAATTGTGCAGGCATAAAAACAAATAGCAGACTTATTGGCTTTCTACTTGAGTTTAATGGGCTTAGTGTGCGGATATGAGTGCATTTGCTGTCAAGGTGTTTAGGTGATTGGCTTTGAAAATTAACACCCGGTATTTGAGCATGAGTCCTTGACATCTGGACATCGGAAGGACAATGCTTGGAGTGGGGCGATTGTGGGCATTTGATGATTTATTATCGACATCAACAATGTGAGCAGAGATCTTGTCGTAAGCAATTATGTAAGATCGATAGATGGATGTGTCTATGGACAAGGATTTATATTCACATTTTAATTCCAATTTTAATTTTTGGCGCGAGTTTGGTTTACAACCTTAAAACAGTCAAAAGTTTTTTAATATTTTTTTGAAAAATACAAAACGAGAATAATGTTTTGGGTATACTATTATCAAATGATAAGACTTTCAAAAAGTTGAATTTTAACCATCATCCGTCGTTTTTTAAAATATGACAAACCATTTTTATGACCTTGTGTTCTTGTGTGTAATTGAAAGTTCTGCTTAAAAAATTAATTTAATTATTAGGTTCGTCGCAGTAGAAATAGTAAAATTACAATCACCATCATTAGTGGCGTAACAGCCCACGAAGGCCAGAGCCTTCCCCGAACTGGATTGGAAACCGGGTACTCTCGCTTAGTAATCCGACGCACTAACTGACTAAGCCATGGCGTCCACTACAAAAAAAATTATAATCACTTGGGTCAAAAGAACGCTTAAAGGTTGTCTTTTTTTCTTTGAGGACGATGGGAAATGGAACAGACTCGTTCTGTTTCAAGTAGTGTGCGACTTTTACTCCACTAAAACATTTGACACCATCCACTCTGGGACAGCTTTCGCATTTCTGTAAAGAGGTGTCGTTTTCCATACCTCTATGAGGCCGACTTTTTTATTTTTTTTATGGTGTTCTTAAACTCTGGAGTACTGGTACTTTCGTATAATATCATCAGTTTTCACTATAGGACCAATATACGTCGGCCAACCATCAAAGACCTCAAGTGTAACAGTTTGCAGTCGTTTTGAAAGGCTGAGGTGTTAGTCCAGTACTAAGAACGCCCATTAGGTAAATAAACTAAGATAGATTAAGACCCTAACCTAAGAAAGATTTAAATTACAATTATAAAGAAACATTTTAAGCAATAAAGCTGCTTCGAAACCTACATGAAGTATAGCCCTACGGAGTGTCCAAACACTGGTTTTTCCTTTAATAATGGTTTGCTGTCCTTTGAGGCAGAAATTTTCAATTGCTATCAACAGCTTCCCAGCTTTTATTAACTAATCTATTATTTCCTGTCTTATATCATGACTTACAACTCTTAAATCAAAAGATTAATAAGATAAAGAACGCTACAGGTCAAATTGAAATCATTAAGCTAAACGATGAATTTGAAAATGAACAGCGAAGATTTTAATGGTATAAAACTGTAACACCACAGACGTAAAACTTTAATCGTTAACATTTTTGAATTATTGGGTACAATCAAAAAAACCCGATGGGGCTCTGAAGGTAAAGCTGCAATATTTGTTGTAAATAAAGAATAGAATAGTGGTAACCAAGCAGTGGTATTTCCTTCTTAGCCGTTCAGTGGATGCGTGGACTACAATTGTAGACCATTTTACTTTGCCAAAGAATATTTAATAATCCGTTTTTGCATTCAAATCAGAGTTAGGTTATAGAGGAACACATTATTTTTCATATTCAAATTAGATTTTTATTTCAAAATAAAAGTTTATAACTAAAACAAAAACCATTGTAAACGTTAAATTGTGAAAATACTGAACACACTTTCGCTCTCCAGTGCATGTATCTAAAACTTTGGAAATTTAATGTATGAAAATTTGACTGGACTATCAATTTTTTTTTACAACGGCAAACTTTTGTTTTATTACTTATAATTTTTACCGAACCACATTCCTTCCACCAGTAACAGCTCGTAAAAAGAAATGTTGATAAGCTCACTCCACTGCATATGCCATTCAAGGTTCCACAATCTTCTACTCTCGTACGAGATCTCTTGGACATTTTTACTACGACCTTCATATTTAACCCACAGTCAAACTAATAACGACACCTGCTGTCGTTTTGTCTGTCGATCGTTTACAAAAATAGAACTCTCACTTGACTTCCACACCTTTTCGCTTGACCAAATACACAGGAACAACAAAAAAAGGACTCTCAGTCAACGACTTTGATCGCTGCCTAGCCCTACCGGCCACTATTTGAGGAACAAATATTTTTCTCTTCTCAAATTCTCACCCAAATCTGAGACGGATTCCGAATTCAAATCCGAATCGAATAGAGATACATTGTAATCACTGGCATTCGTAACGTAGTCGATGAAAATGACCGTAGCGTCGGCGGTGGTGGCTCCTGCCCCAGGTTTCTGTTTCTGTGTTTTTTTCTGTTTCTCTGCGTGGACCAACGGACGACGGACGTAAGTCAATATGCATTTATTGACGTGGCCCGTCGTCGTTCTCCTGTTGTGGGGCGGTTTCCCTTTTATTGCCCGTTGTTGCTGTGCATTTGTATTTTATCGTAGTCTTCTTTTCTTCTGCACCTCCGACATCACATCGCTTTGCTTTGGTTTGCTTTGCCTTGCTTCGCTTCTTCATTTCGTTTTGGAAAATAAATTTCCCTCTTGATATGGTAGTCAGATTTGGTTGCTTGTTTTTCTTTATTTTTCCAATGTTAAGATCTATTTTCTCTTCTTCTTTTTTGTCTTCTTTATTTGTCATCCCATAAATTAACCGTTCCCAATCGCCTTTGATCTGGACCTACTAATTTCATTGCACACTGTGAGCCCGGTTGTACCAAGTGGCAAGTGGGATAAAATATTGACAGTGGGGAATATACGGCGACGGTCGGGATCGGGAGAGTTCATCTGCATTACTCAGGTTTCCTAGACGGACAGAAGATACATAAGTTTTTTTACTTTTATTTTCTGTTTTTTAGAGAGGGAGTAAGAAGTAGCTGTCGCGAGATAGATTCTGTATCTTCGGTTGTTATGTGATACTTTGGCTGCACAGTCTATGTCTCGTGGCAAAGGGGACGACGAAAGTTCATGGTGTTAACACATGCAATGGAGCTATCAAAAGAATAAAATTTATAAATTTTGGTTGAATTTATTAAAATATTTTATGATAAAGAGAAACGTTTGAAAAATTAGAAACATTAAGTCACTCAGCACGAGACAAGTGGAAAAGACAAAGAGCTGCTCATTTGGTGGGAAAATCGTTTTTTTTTGTGAAATTCTTGATTCGTTTTTTTTTTTGTGATAGGTATACGACGCAGATTAATTGATTTAATTAATTGATGGCAATAGCTGATTGCGAAAGAGATTTTGTTTGATTATTTCTTGTTGCTGTTGGTTGTGTGGTTTTGAGGTTGAGGCAGAAATCTGAGCCATGAAAAGTTTGTGTTCAGGCCTTAAAGTCATCCGATTGAGTATTTTTTCTGATTTTTTCTCATAACTCAACATTTATTTGTAAAAGTGCAAAATAAACAGAAGTCACGGATTTTTAGACGGTGACATTTGAAAATCCATACTTAAAAATCTGTAGATGAAAACAGCCTCAGTCCCATGAGCAATCCCATGTAAAGCGAAGAAAACCTATGGAACTCGTCCTATTCGGTAATTTGATTTACTATTGCGCAAAACAATATGACCTCTCTAACCTCTCCAACTCGAAGATTATGGCTTTTTAAATGTATAATTCGAAGTCAAGTTTATTTGTTTTTCTTTAATAACCATTAGTTAAATGCGTATATGACAAAAGTGGGCCATATAGTTTTTCTAAAACCTCCTCAATTTGAAAACTTGTGTAATTCGAAGTTTTTACTTATTCCGATAAAATTTGAATTATCGGGAGTATCGACTGTATTTGGCTATGTAAATTTTGAGGTCCATATCAAAATCATAAAAAGTCAACTAAAGTGCGATATTTATTCTCTTCATTGTTTTCTGCTAATTAGCGCTGAATAATTCCTTTTTTAGTTTATCAGTTCTGCTTTGAAGGAAGAAAACCATACCTAAAAGCGGAAATTTTATCAGTTTAAAGCCAATGAATCGCCTTTTTTCAATAATTTAAAGAAAATTTGTAATTTCCAGAAACCTTAAATCAGTCTCTGAAATTTTGTTGTGATAGATCAATTTTTGTATGGAACTACTTACACGCTGACTAATGTGTAGCTACAGAAATTTGGGTGGCCTCACAGACCTTCCAAAATCGTAATGCTCTCACTATCTTTATATTGTTGAGTGTATTTGTTATAGGTTTCCGGTTATCAGCACACTGTGGTATAAATAAGGGTTGAAAAGGAATAAACGTAAAGGATCTAACTCCCTCCCTCTCCTTACAAACTTGACTCAAAAGAACGCCTGATCGTTCCAGTTCGAGTAAATAAGAATCATAAAAACAATGAATTGAAATAAAACAAATATTCATTATTAACAAGAACCTACCGTGCCAATCGTCAACCTGATCTCTGAACAGCTTGTACAAACATGGCGGCTCAGATAAAAGAGACGGCTCACATGACACAATTTAAAAAAATTGTATTGGAGATGTGCATTTGTCAAACCAATAAGTGAAAAATAGTTTGTTTGGCCTGTGGTTTTCTAGCAAAGAAAGTCCTTCAATAGTTTGATCTCGAAAACAGAAGGTTCAGACGAAGACGATCAATAAAAATTCGATCAGTCTTTTTGGTGACGTCAAAATGTAAATTTCAAGATATCATCACCTGTTCACAATATCATTTTTAATAGATTTATCACGTATAGTTACTGTGGGAACCGATCAGTTTTGGAAAATGATACTCGTCGTATGTAAATAAGTTTTTTGATGATTTTTATCTTGAAGTGAAGCGCTCGCAGTGTGTCACATCACATCAGTAGAGATTTCAATTAGCGACAAGAATATGACAAATGAAAGACATCATTGGATACTCAGCATCCGCTGAGCGGTGGTTTAGGGTTTCAGGTTAGAGATTTTGAATTTGTGAATAGAAAGGTTTGGAAAAGTTTAAACTAAAATGACTTCTAATTTATTTTAGTGGATGTTATGGGCTTTTCTATTCAGGTCAAAGAGAGATTCGAATAAAGTTTGATAAGATTATTAGTTTGTGGTAAACTTTGTTCAAGAGTTGCTGTTCACAGGTGAATTGAGGGAATGATTACAGTGCTACGGGCAAGATATGAACAATTCTATTCAAATCAAAAGCTCTTTATTCATTATGACCAAGACATAATCTCTGTCTTAGATTTTTTTTTGTACTTTAAGGGACTATAAGTACCAGAGACACGGTGTTAGATATAAATATTACACACTTTTCCAGACTCAAAATTTGTGTTGTAATTTGTAAAAATGGTCCTTCCAGAGCTATTTGATCTCTGCTCATGACCAAATGCAGTAACTCAAAGTAATAATGAGACTAGCAGCCCCAACATTATTTTAACTGGAGGCCATTTTGTCAGTTGTCAAGTGATTTATTTTTAGTTTGGTTTGGCATTTCGACATGAATACACTGACGCATGAACAACGCTTAAAAGTTGTGCAAATTTATTTTAAAAAAAACTTTTTTATCGAGCGGAAAGTTTTTGCTGTTAGGGCTCTTTTCTCAATTTTTCTGAAAATTGTAATCTTTTGTCAATTTATAATAATAATAATAATATTTTGAAAATCATCGAATTTTCATATGCGATTTATTTTTGGCGATGAAGCTTACTTTTGGTTGAATGGGTGCGTTATAAACAAAACTGCAGTATTTGGAGTGATGAAAATTCTGAATTGTATGTTGAGACACCGTTATATCCACAAAGACTGAGTGTTTGGTATGCTTTATGGGCTGGTAGAATCCGATGGATTAAAAACGATGCTGGCCACAACGTTACAGTCAATAATGACCGCTATAGAGCCATGATTACTAACTTTTTCGTTTATCAATTGAACAACCATTATATGCAGGAACTGTGGTTTCAACAAGACGGCGCAACATGTCACACAGTTCGTGCCAGAATTGATTTATTGAAGGAAATGTTTGGTTACCGCATATTTTCAAGTTACGAACCCGTGAATTGGCTCAAAGATCGTGCGATTTTACGTCGCTTGACTATTTTCAGTGCGGATATGTGAAGTAGCTAGTCTACGCCGATAAGTCTGAAACGTTTGACCAATTGGAGGACAACACTCGCCGAGTTATTGTCGATATACGGCCACAAACGTTGAAATTGAAAAAATGCTTCGTCTTCGAAGATTGGACCTTCAGATTAGACTACATCCGAGCCACCCGTTGCGATCATATGCCAGAAATCATATTTAATTACTAGAACATTATCTTTCAAATAAAGTAAATTTCATGTTAATTTGAAAAAATCTTCTTTATTTTATTCCATTTCAAAGTTCTATACCTCTAAAAAAAATCCTAGGCTTATTTTCTCGGAACTTTTAAAGTTACAGGAAAATGTAAGGCAGTTTAAAAGGTTATTGGGCTGCTAAAATGAAAAAAATTCATCAACATAAAAACCAAAAAAAATATTTAAAAACTTAGCTGGCTTATGCTCCAGACTTTTCTTTCTCTCATTACTACTTTGAGCTACTGTATGTGAAACGTTTCAAATATTTGGCGTTATTAAATAGAAACCAAATTATACTGAATCGAAGTAGGTAGTTCGTTGGTGTGAGTTTGTGAACGAAAATAATCTTAGATCCAAAAACAAAGCGATACACGCACAAAAGTTTCACCAGCCGACCGTGCAATATTGATCATTTCACGCCTTTTAACACTGTCAGCACAATTGTTTCAATTGCTCATACCTTTAGCAAATCACAAAAAAGTAAGTTCACACTTCTCAGAAACAAAAAAATAATCCAAGTGTTTCTAACTTCTTGACCGGAAATCTTCAAGTCATCACGACGGCTTTATTCAAAATGTTGTGGTAAAAAAAAAGAACACAACCAGTTGATCAGTTGTCGAATCAATATTAGAAAGTGAACCACCAGACACTGTCTTGTGTGTGTATCTATTTCAGTTTTCATCAAGTGTGGGAAACAGAAGCTTAAAAAATTCAAGATGTCCCATTGTCACACGATCTGTAACAATCTAATCGCACGGAACAGAATCAATAATATCGGTTCACAGAATTAATGAACATTTTTTGGAGACATTGGGACACATCAAGTATCTAGATTTTCATTGTTGTTGATGGCGTGAGAATGCTTCGAGGTAAATTAATTAAAATGATAAATAAGAATGCAAAAAAGAAAAAAATGAGAAAACATCGAGGACTTTTGCACACAAGTGTCAAGAGCTTTCAGAGAAAAGAGGATTAGCCTAAGGGCATGGAGAATCTATTTATGCCGGGAAATAGCTTTGAGGTTTTATATCGAAAACTATCACGACTATTTCGACCTTCCACCAAGTTCGTAACGTCAAGATAGACGTTTTTTTTTTTGACAAATGACAGCTTTTACTCACAAACCATAGGCAATTACGACCCCAAATGAGGTCGGCGCTCAGTCGAACTCGCGTGTTCTTTGGGAAATGTTACAGCCGGTTGCCGGAAAGTACTTCTTCACTTGCCTGTACAATGTGGCATCAGGAATTGCTCTGCTCGACTTCAAGTTTAACCGGGAAACGCAACGATTCGAGTTTCTTTCAAACCGCCAGATTATTTACAGAAATGTGTCGTCTATTTTCGGGCTATTTTGTAGCGTTTTTATAATTTCAAGAAAAGAAGACCAACCTTTCGCGGTTCTCTTGGTAATAGTGTTTCCTTTGCATCTCTACTACAAGTTTCGGTTTCGGCAAGAGCAAACGGTCAATTCTCTGAACAGATACCTTAAATTAATGCAAACTATTCGAACACTGACGCGCAACGTTTCGGCTCCTTTTACAGGACATTGGTACATCTTAGTTCTTATTAAGTTCAACTTTCTTTTCGTCCTGCTAATCGCACTACTGACTGCTGGTCTCAACCCTGGAGATATTGTTTTATTTTTCTTTGCGTTTGTTTACTTGCCAATTATGGGATTTTTCACTCAAACATTGTTTGTATGGGCCCAGCTTTCTTTTTTACTGAGCATGTTCACGCGAGCAAATAATTACCTTGCTGAGTTCCTTGGGAATTTTGAGATGTATCAGCAATACGAAGTCTTGGGGCGAACGGAGGACAAGCATGGTCGGCAATGTAGGGCATACAAAAGACTGCTTAAGAGTTTGAAAACTTTTAATCGACATGTGTCGAGAGATGTCGAGAACATTTTTCTGCTGTTGGGTGCAATAGTGGCGGTGTTACTTACTATTTATGGGACGTCTGGCCTGAGCTCGATCTCAAAGGGGGCGTTTTGCTTGCTGTACCTGAGCGCATTAGATATCATCTTTGTGGTTATGTGGTATCGAAAACTTTATGCGGAGTTGCAAAGGTGCATTCACTTGGTGGGATGGCTGAGACTAAACAGTTGCTTTCAAATAGAACCTCAGGTATTGTTGATGCTTCTTTGGCTTTAGCTTATGAATAAAACTTTGATTTGCAGATGGTTACCTTGGGTTTTGGTATTGAAACGAGCAAGCATCAGTTGAATCTAAATATGAAGAAGGTTGAGGCGTTGTTTTTTAATGCACTGGTTGCGGTATCGATTAAAATTGCCTATTCTGTTGGCTTTGAGTCTCTTAGGCAGCTTGATGAAAGGTTGTGAATGATTTTCTTGCAATTGCTTTCAGGCTTACGTTAACTTTCAGATGATTTGAAGATTTAAAATAAAGATTGTTTTTGGATAAAGTTTTAAATAGATTTGCAGATTTAATTTGTAAGAGGTTCAGTACATTCTAGGTGTTCAACTTCCTTTAAAACATAACCAATAATTTTTTTAGAAAGGTATTTTTCGAGAAACAAGAATGAGTGAGCATCAAAAGCTTGTTGCCTTCTTTTTTCGGCGTGATACCTACGCAATTGGGAAAGACATGAATGTAGAAAATGGGGAGGGTGGTGTTTGCAAGTGTCAGTTAAAAGCATTACAAAAATCTTTACACGATGCTGAACATAATATTTATACCACAAGGTATTACGACCTTGCTGACTTGGCCGAACTATTCCCAAGCTCTCAGTGACTTCTTGAAATAACAAGAATGACATTTTTGTCATAAATGACAGAAGTAAAGATCCCGTTCGTAGAATGTTTTCATTTCTTTCATAGGGTGGCGTTACAGCCTGTTGAGGGCCAGACCCCAACTTTTAGCGCATGCGCTGTGTTGTTCGTGGAATAATTTTGACAAATGTGGAACAGAGCTACTGGGTATTGCCGGTTCCGAACGGCATTTATGACCTTACTGTTGTATTCTTACAGCTAAGTAGAATACACACGTTCTTATGGTGGCCTATAGAGCAGCGTTGACATTAAAATAACACTAACATTGAACCATCGAATGCATTATGGCTGAGAGCCGAAAAAATTATATAAGGGGAGGGCCAAGTAAAAGTTTCTTTTTAAAAAAGCAATAAATTGTACAAAATTATATTTTTCTCACGTATTGTGGGCTCATGAGTCAGAAAAAAATATTCCTATTATGGAATGCAAAGTCGTTCAAGGGGCTGTCTCTGCTGTCATCCCAATTTTTCAAGACCTTATTGATGGTTTCGGACTGTGGCCCACGGATTGCTTGGTGCAGTTGGCACAACCAACGAAACACGTTCAAAGTGGTTGGTTCACAAATCCGGGGTGGCTGGCTGACATCGTCAGGACGGCTGATAACACGGTTTCTAAACAACAAACGCTCCATTTGGGCTAGACAGCACTAACTTTGAAAATACGGTTTTAATATTTTCCAACGTTGTTCAAGCGAAAAGCCACTCATTCCGATCCACGGAAGTGTGTTACTGACTTTCTGTCAAGATTTTGATAGAGAAGCATCTGTCATTGTTAAAGTAGAACTGATTTAAAAAGAAACCAATAGATGGCCCACTATTTATTACTATTTTTTGTTAACAGTTCAAATGTTGATCTTGTGTGGATTATCTGTGGTACATAAACCGTTTTCACTAAATACTCTAATAAAATATTATCGTCATGAAATTTTCAACCGAACCCGTTTGCTAAAATATCAAAAATAATAACTTTAACTCTAACTTTATTTATTTAAACAAGTGTACTTTTTGTTACATATTATTGGTTATTTTCAAAAATAATAACTTTTTCGATAAAATCAGCAAAGTATTCATTGGGTCACCTCTTTCTGTTGGGGGTACAGGGTTAATACGTTAGCATAAACGCAATGCATGAAGTATTCTATGGGTCGGTGCCGTAAATTAACTAACAAATAACCCCAATGTAATTGAGACCCCAAATGAACTCGGCACTCAGTCGAACGCGGGCGTTCATCGAGAAATGTCGCTGCTCTTCGTCGAAGAGAACTTCCTCGTTCTCCTATACAACGTAGCGTCATGTTTTGCACTACTTGACTTTACATTTGTGCGGAGGAAACAGCGATTCCAGAGTCTTTCAAAATACCAGCAAATCTATAGAAATATTTTGTTTATTTTTGGCTTAAGCTTTGGTGTTATCGTAATTTTTTATGTTGAACGAAGAGACACGCTTCTGGGAACTATAATGATATTGGTGAATCCTTCACAACTTTATTACAAGTTCTTGATACGTCAAAAACAAACAGTCGACATTCTAAACACATATCTCAAATCAATGAAAAACGTACGAAAATTAACACACAGCGTTTCGGGTCATCTTTCAGTTTGTTGGTACATCTTGGTTTTGATTAAATTCATCTTTGTTATCTTCTGTTCATTCCTTATTTTGAATGATACGCAGTACCCGTTTTACTTGTATATTATATTGTTTTTTGTGATGTTTAACTTACCGATAGTAGGACTTTTCGTTGAAACGCTGTTGGTATCTGCCAAGGTTTTTTGTTTGTTGGAAATGTTTTGTCAAATCAACGATTATCTAGATGAGTTACTTTTCAATTATCAAGTGTATCAGCAATATGGATTTGAGAGAGTTCTACAACGGGCGGAAGTGGAGCTTGACAGGGTCATTCAAGGATATAAAACGCCACTTGGACTACTTCTTACTTTTAATCGTCAGATAGCATTTGAAGTGGAAAAAGTCTTCCTGATGTTTGGTGCACTGCTGGTGTTGTTGCTTACTGCGTACGTGATGTCCGGCTTGAGTTCTATTTCCTCGTTGGCCTTTGCTTCGTTTTACCCAGTCTGTGGTTTGGATATCGTCTTTTTGATTATGTGGTATCGACAACTTCATGAAGAATTGAAACGATGTATTCAATTGGTGGGCTGGCGAAAAATTAAGAGCGGTTTTCGACTGAAACCTGAGGTAGGAACGGTTTAACTTTGTTTCCAGTTAATGAATAAATCCTTCATTTGCAGGTTGCTTTTATTGTTTTGGGCATTCAAACTTTGCAACTTCAGTTCAGTTTTCATTTGGAGAAGAATGAGGCGATGTTTTATGGCGCCCTGGCAGCTATATCTGTTAAAATTGCTTACTATGTTGGTTCTTTCGTCGGCCCTATAACCTTTGACGTGTAGTGGTGCGTGAAAAGTAATATGTTATGTTTTTGTGGGTTGACAGACAAGGACGCTTTTTTTCCAGTACTCTAAAAAGGAATAGTAATGAGTAAACCCAATACGTTGAATTATGAATTTAAACTTTTTCTTGTGTTTTTTTTTTAACCTCGATCCTGATATTATATAGTTTATCTCAATTCATTGCAAATGTACAATGCGCAATCTATGGAATGCTTGTACAACGTGTGAAAATAACAATCGAACAAATTTTTATGTACATATTATTTATCAAAATGAAAGTATTTGCTGCTGCAATTAAAAGTTTTTGAAAAACATCGTGTAGATTCTTGTTCATATGATCGAACATTTTAAAGAAGTGGCGCACGCCAACAAACAGGCATTCCAATTGTTGAATGAAACAACACGATCCCGAAACAAATGCGGAATATAATTGGTAACAGAGCATTTTCCAAAATATGAATTCAGCATAAATAAATCGATTCAAGGAAGACCTTTTGGTTATTGATTTTTGCGTTTCTCTAGGTCATCGTCCGAGGTACAAATTTGGATTGACGGAAATACGGAAGCCATCGATGGATTGTTACCCAATGAATTTAACATGAGATGAGTAATTTCTGTCATTTGTCAAATAAAGGGCTTTGGTATCCTTGCACTGACACTTAGCGGCCATGAGCGATATGCAGTGATGTGGTTTTGTTTAGTTTTTGTCAACAACTAAAAGTGAAGGTTAGAGCTCGACTTGGGTATCTTGTATCCTAAATCATTCATCTGAGTAACGCCCCTTTACCTTATTTTGAACATTGTAACAGCTCCATTTATGTAGGAGAAAAAAACTCACACGTAATTTACTAGTGACGGAGCCATAAATGGTGTTTATCAACATTTATGGATATTGATATTTCTGCAAAGAGGCGCCGTGCACCTCAGAACGCGACTCGTTTTGCTAAAATAAGAAAAGAAGACAACAATAAACCCCATTCATGTTCATTCATCCAAAACAGTAACAAAGAATCAAACGAGTTAAAAACAATTTTTTTTATCTAAATCGTTTGAACCATTACCACACCCACGTTAAAGACATCTGCGAATAGCAACAATATGCTAATAAGTCATTTTGAATTGACGATTAAAGAGTCGATAATGACCGGCCTAACCAAAATGCGGATCAGCGGATAGAAACAGAATTTAAAACTGACGGCAAAATGTGTAGGTGTCAATTTAGAGATTAGATATCGCCCGTGAAAACAGACTCAACTATTGAGAATATGCTTATTGGCCAAAGACTAATCATTTAGACGTCTTGTCATGTCAAGTTTGCATTTGAATTTGTATTCTCGCTGACCAGCCGGTGGGTTAGGAATGAATTTTAATAAAAAATTTATGTGAAAATGTGTTGGTTTGTTTTGGTGTAGATGGAATTTATCTTAGAAGAGGTGATCGAACGGAAATTTTGCAGACGGTTTGGTAGGATTGGCGTCGTTAGAAGAGGAGTTTGAAAAAAATAAACTATGACATGATAAAAACAGTTCGTGTTTTGGTATGCAAATAGTTATAATGCAAAAGAAAATGAAATAAGAGCAAACAAAAAAATTTTTGTTTCTTTTAAAACTGAGCATTGGAATTCCTGTCATTGATTGCTAGATTTATATTCTAGTTCTAAAAAAAAGTTCATTATAAAATATACCAAGATGTCACACAGTAATCTCTGGTTATATTTATTAGCTCTTATATTGAAAGTTTTAAGCTAGCCTTAGAATAAAGGATTAAAAGTTATCACACTCTCCGCGACCTCACTAGTGGAATATGCGGCCAAAGAACATGATGATGATGAAGTTATCACACAATGTTGACAATTAACCGCGTGTTACTGAGCACATGGGTTCGTTTCTAAGACCTACAAAATAAGATTGTAGAGTAACTAGTTTTTAATCGAAGAAAGTCTCTTGTTATTAGTTGTTCAGTTACCTTGTACTACAGATGAGCCGGTTTGTAGAAGCTATTAGTTATCACCAGTAAGATGAAGAGCACTCCGCCACTAGGCACTCTTACGAAAATAGAAATGAGAAGCTGTTTATACGATCTTAGATAAACACGGACGACATTAGAACTGAGTGCTAGACATGACAGTCAAGTTTTGCAATATCACTCGATTGCCAAGTTCCACAAAATTAAGTCCGATGGGCGCAACAGGCTAGGGCAATTTTTCTTCTGACAGCTGTCATCGTACTCCACAAAACTGGATTCGTTCCAATATTCCAACATCCATTCCCCACGAATGCACCTCCGGCAAACTGGTTCCCCACACTGACCTTGCGCACACTTAGAATGTACGAATGTACGAATGTACGTACGGACTAATATCATTTGTAAATGTATTTTTAAATGCCACCTGAACGTCGCACTGGTTCCACAAAGCTGCATGCGCTCAAGCTTAGCGCCTTATATCTCTTTCATGCCATATCACATCACATCACCCGATATGGAGAAAAGCCATTAAATACCTCTCCCGCAGTCGACGTCAGTTTGCTGCGTGTATCGCAATCGAAAAAGCCACAAACAAAATTCCGGTTAAGTCGTCGTTAATACCTCATAACCTCTTTTAATCGTTTTTCATCTGCGATACCCTGTTACCCTGTGGTTTGGTTTTTTTTTGTTTCTTTATTTTTATTCACTTTGTTTAAGGCTACTTCGGACATTGTATCGATTTCAACATGTTGGCCGCGCCAGACCGACACGCATTTGTCTCCAGAAAAAGACAAACTGTCAGATTTAAAAATTAAAAACGAAAACAACAACAAAAAGGTACGAGATACAAGAAAAACCCTGTGTATCCCCGAGTTAAGACATCATCCATGTCATTTTTTCGTATCGCCTGCACACAACCACCATCGGCCGCTGTGGAACGCCGCGCCGTCGGTCATCCGTCGGACGACATCGGCATCAGCATCGGGAACGACGATCGCGACAACGACAACGACGATGGCGATGAGGATCGGGCGAGCAAATGACAAGCCCCGGCGATAAGATTATCTAAAATTGATCGTTTTAGATGATGTGGTGGCATTCGAACATGTACTCAATATTTTATGTCCACAGACAGATAAGTCGGCGAGAGTGATTCTGATCAATGACTTTGGTCAACTCCGAAACCCATCGATGGGTGTTGTAGGTAGGATGGGATTTCTACCTCGAAGTTATCATGAATTCAAATCCGGATTCGGGTAGAATGGAGTCAGCATCATCTCTTTTTTTTTTTTTTGTAAAATATATTAAGAAGGGTGAAGACACACTGAGAACTGTCAGTGAAATATCTGAAGTAGTTTTAGAAGTATCTTATTCATCGTGAATCGTTGCGGGGCAGAGAAGATATCTTCATAAGAGAAAATTTGTAAGTAGCCAGCCACTGAGTTGGATACTGGTGGTGGTGTATCTTTACCAGTTTTTTGGGCTGATGAAATAAATTTCATGTAATTCGAGACACAAGTGTGGGAACTGTGTTCGGTGGCTCAGACAAGTTTGGTCTGTTGGGCAGAGTCGTTCAAGACATTAATTAATTATTCTAGAAGAAAGACAATGGACATCGAAGGAGTGAGTTTTTACGGTCGTTCTTAAGGTGACTCTCGGTATTCGCTGATCAGTGACATGATCAGCGTGAACAAAGTAACATGCCTTTATAAGCCCTTGTGCGTTTGATTAATGGAATCGCGAAAAATATTCTCCTCCCAGGTCACAAAAACATAACACAGTCTTGCTGTTAGGAGTAATCTGAAAATTTACAGAATGCTTGATGATCGTGAATTTTTTATTACATTGTATAATTCGTTAAGATAAGATATATCAAACGTTTAGTCTAGAAAATATCTCGTTTAGTAACGCATTTATATGGCATCTTCGCATCTATAAGTCAGGAAAACAAAATGCTTTCTTTCGAGATTAATCTGTCTAGGCTTTGATTGGGAGTTTTGTTTAATATCCAATTATGTTCTTTGCTTTGACCAAAATATGATCTGATTACTGAACTTTGCTTAAAAAAAGCTTTCATTCCAGTATAACTCATGCAGTCTTTGGCTAAACTTTTTGTTTGATTTGTGATCTGATTACTAAGCCTCACTTAAAAGCAAATGCTTCATTTGCAGTATAAACATTGGTTAGACTGTTTTATTGATTCCTGATCAGAGCGAAAAGCTAGGTTCTGGCCACTGCCACAAATGATGATGATCAGAAGATGTGATTTTCTAAGTATTATTTGAAACTTAAAGGATGTTTGGATAGAGGTTTGATTACCCAACGCTCTGAGTTCAATAGGCATTACTGGAATAAAAGACTTTGCATCGTTGTCTTCAAAAGACTTATCACATTTCCTTGAAATTTTGAAAGGAGTTTGTAAATGATTTTCTGCTTTAAATTTTGTCATAAACCACTTCTATGCTTCGCTTTACGTCTTCTGTCAAATACAAAGATCTCATGCAATTGAATGGTCGCGTTCAATCTATCCGCAGGTAAAAGGCTTTAATTCTTAGTCCAAATCCAACCGATTTTCGATAAAATACTCTCTCCCGACCGGTTAAACAAAACGTAGTTGTCCCAATTCGATTGAGCCGTAAATACTTTCAACCATCGGCAGACAATCTTCATCCTCGTCGAAATTCCAATGCAGCATTAAAAACCCTCGATTTCTAGATCAAATCGATATCATTTCTCACCCCATAATAGCCCCCCAAACTTGATGTCTCATTCAACATAAATTCGTCAAAACAATCACCCAAACGCGACCTACAAGTCTGCACATATCACTGCTAAATACATCCATTAAACCCGCTGTTATTTATGAGATACTTAACTTCTGAACAAAGAGTTGATGGCATTTTGGAAAAAAAAAACTTCAATACACAACATTTTCCAATCCCTTTGTGCAAGTTTTTATTTTACATATTTTTCAAATAAATGAAACAAAAACATAAAAATTAACATAACCAAAAGATTCGAAACCATAGACACCGTGCGATTGCATCAAAATGGAATACAGTAGGTTACAAACAGTAGGCCATAGACACCGATATCGGTTGTTGGTGCCTAATTCTTTTACTTTTCTTGGTATTTTTCGGTTTGTTTTGGGCTTTTTTCCCACGTTTCTCGGAGATGAGAAGAGATACAGGGAGGAAGTATTTCACTTACGATTGTCAGTGGGGATGAATTCGCACCTAGAGTTTATAAATTTTCGTCTTGGGATGTCAGAACAACAGACCGAAGTGTGATGTAATAAAATGGATGAAAGGGAAAAACAACAGAACCCATAAAAACTCTGATTTTCGAGATGTTAGTAATAAATCTTTATTTTCTTTTTGAGTAACTAATTTGCCGTAGGTTCTGTCTTTCTCGAATGCTGTGGTTCAAGTGTTTTTTAGTGTCTGCTTTCTGACAGTGAAAAAATATCAAGAACTTGAAGGTAATTGGAAGTTGATGTCATTTAAGAGTTCAACGTTTATGCTTTGCAATTATTTGCAATTGCCCGAATAAGCCTGCGTACAGCAAAAGAAAAACATGAACATTAATATTAATTTCGATCGTGGTGGGAGCTGAAAAGGAATCGCCACTACTTACTGTTCTATGACTTTAAGCGTCTTGGTTAGTGATCTTGTTTGTAGAAAGTATTTGCAGAAGACCGGGTTCAAATATGCCAAAATCCCGGCTACCGTCTATGCCTTCGATTTGCACCGTTTCGAAGTTTCGAAGAAAAACTATTGTGTTTTCAAAGCTGCGTCGATTTTTTGTCCAGTTTGCGTCATTCACAAAATTAGAATACATGAGAATTATAAAATTAAAAAACATTCGTTAGTTGGGGTCAATTTGCATCGTTTCAATTTGTGCCGTGTCTGTTTCTAGTCTTCTAGTGAATACCAAAGCCGAAGTATTGATGTAATGGAAGGTGGTCCTTCAAGCATAAAACACATTTTTTGACGATCGTTAAATATTTTCTACTTCATAGACTAAAATATCCACAAACTAATAGCATTTACATAAATACATTGAGCGGCGTAACAGGCCGTTGAGGGCCACAGCCTAGCTTTTCACGCCTAATATCATGTGCTCATGTTATTTATTAAATTTCTTTTAGAATAGCTAACGAAATCAAAAAATTTGGTCTAAGCCCAAGTAGTAAAACTAATAAAACTCTCAATGCACATTTAGTTACCATAAAGGAGTCAACAAGCTCTGCTAAATCAGGCAATCGTTGCCATTCAAAAACTCCCATAAATTCTTTTTACAAACTTCATCTATTTCAATCTATTTAATATTTTACAAGTCAAATTCAAATAGGAATTCCCTTCAACACGAATTTCCTTGAATCGTTTGGAAAAAGCCCAAATGAAGACATAAACAACTGTGATAAATAAAATTATACAGAACTCTGATCAATGATCCCACTAAACATCATGTTACTTATCATAAAATTTTCTAACCCTCCAGCATTTCCGAACACGGCAACTTTGTATTGAAAACAAATAATTTTTCAAAATATACATTTTACCAATTTGCATGCATATTCATTGACTAGTTCAGCTTTTTAAATTCACACAAATGCTTTTAAAAGAAAAAAATGAAAATGCCCGCTATATAAATTAAAAAATTAAATTTTATTTATCATCCACATTGAGTGGACATGAATATGCAGATGTCATTAGTCTTTCACTGAATTCACCAGACGACCATTGGCGCTCGATCTCTTTAGTATAATTTAATTAAATTGAAAATACCCGAAGCTGTCATACTCAGAATTTATGGGATTTATTTTCTTTGACCAAAACAAAAACAAAAAAAAAAAAAAAAACAAATTAATTTTATAAATATTCATAACTAGATCAGGTAGCGCTTGTATTTGAAGTTGAGTTTGACTTTAGTTGTAATCCGTGCAGATAGTGGTGGGAAAATTAACCATTTGATTTGGATAACGGTGTTGTTCTTGTGACACATGACAGTCGGAAGTGATTGTTAAATGATCGTTGGCTATGTCTTGTCATCCCTCATCAATTGGTGTTTGCTTTTTATGTACCCTTGGCTGTTGTGGGATTAGGGATAGCAGGCAACCCTCTTGGTTTGGTTTTATTATAGGGGCGTGCCTAGCGATGCGTTAAAAGGTGCATGTGAGTGAAACCACAAGGTCGCTGGCAACCAATGAGTTACTTGATTAGGTGGTTGTACGTCGGGAGGGAACTTATTATAAGTTTTTCCGTCGGCTTTGCGTCATTTTCGACGGGTAATAGATGAATGTTAGATAAGTTTTCTTTTTGGATGGAGAATGTTCTCAAAGCGAAGCAAATATATTAAAAGTGTTACGATTCGTATATTTGAGTGTAGTTTAGTGTAACAAATTTGTGTTGTAATTAATCAAAAAATTCGGACCGATGCCTGGAAACATGAGTTTTAATTTCAATAGACGAAGTTGTGTCAAATTTAGCAGAGACCATTTACTAATGACTAAAATGCATTGTTTTCTGGGAGACTTGAAGTCGGTTTTTAATTCGATCTTGTTTGGAAAAGAAGGTAACTCTTAAACGTTTATAAATTAGGATACACAAAAATTGTTCGTCTAATTTTATAAAGATTTTTAAGTTTATAGATTACTGCACACAAGAACTGACCGTCTATCATGAAAAATGACAGTGAAATTAAAATAAAGAAAAATAAATACTTTTTTTTACGTTTTCATTCTAAAGTAATTGAATGAGGTCTGAAAAACAAGTTTTTCAGTGTTAAAGAAGGAAAAATCATGTTTAATACTATTTTTTTCTAAGAAAATAATTTTAATTTTTGGCGTCAGTCGCTCAGGTTTATATAATAATTATTAAAGCCTAACTGTTTGATACTAACTCTTTTTTTTTATTAAAATTGTGTGATAAATTTAAACGTATTTATTATTTTACGATCACGGCTTATAGCCTTAACTATCTGAATAATTAGCAAATGTTATAGTCTATGAGTATAGACTTATATTGGATAAGCTGAAGTCTATTCCTCGTCGATCTCCATTTACATGCATTGAAGCAAGTTATAGAGCATTTAAAACAAGAAATAAGTTGACGTCATCTTTGCTTTTTATTGGTTAAAAGTGAATTTAGTTTTTTTGTACTGATTTTTTGTCGGAAACGCAATTTACCAAAAAACCGACGGCTGTTACTCTCCATCGAAATTTTTTTGGATTCATATAAAAATATAAAAATTAAGCATATTAAGCTCAAACACGATAATAAAAATCAATCAACATTGAGCTATCATTAAGTGGTAAAATTAAAAAAAAAATAAAACTCAACAACAAAGAGCGCAAGCTCGGCTAAATCGTGAAATCATTCCATACTAGATGCGATTTATTTGAATTATTTCTTTTCTTAAAAAATACACAAAATAAAAACAGCACAGCTTTGTCATCTTTCGAATTGACTACAGTGCAAAGAAAAATCTCGTATTTATTATTGTTAAAGTGTGTATTTCATGTAATATTCTAATGTAAATATTTGAAAAGTTCCGTGCTAGTATATTTTCTTTGTAGAGCAATTTCATTTCGTTATGAAGAGATGCAGATTCTTGCTCAGATAAGCAGTCCCTTCCAATACTCGATCTCCTAGTTTCTTTTTGGATAGGAGACTTGCCTATAAAATGTATTATATCTACCATTCATTTCAAATTGCACATTCTCAGATTACAGGAAGATCTTCTCTATAAGGTATGAAGCTTAGAATTGGATGCTATAACCGTCTTAATACACCTGCGAAGGCAGAACATGATCGTTGTAATTTCTTTTTAAAGAAAATTTAGAATCAATATAAGAAGAAAGCTTGTTCTTGCTTCTATAGCTCTTGTGTAGCTTGTTTTGGTGTTTTCGACTTCAACATCACAAGAACAATAAGTTCGCAATCTACGGACGAATACTGGTCTATATGATTGGACAATTATTCACTCTCAACCATTAATATTCATTTTTGACACAAGTTGTAGACAACCGAGATCAATGCTGTAAGTTGTTTTGAATTCATTTGGTACCACGTATATTAACAGGATAGAAAATATCCAGCGCCGCTACCTCCGCTTCGCCCTTCGTGGTCCCTCCTGGTCCAACCCTCAAGTACTCCCCCCTACCACGACCGCCTCCAACTCCTTAACTTACAAACCCTTGAAGACCGCAGAGATATTGCAGATATCCTCTTCATCTTTCGTCTCTTTGATCGCGGCATCGACTGCATAACCATTCTCAGCTCCATCCAAATTAATACCAACCCACCTAACACACGCACCCTTCGCTTCTTCTCCCTTCCTCCCCCTCACAGTTCCTTCCATGACAAATCGCCCAGCCTATATGGGGAGCTCTGAACGACCCCTCTCCGATTTGGCTCAAAATTGGTAGAACTAGTTATTGAAGTGATTCAAGTCATGGGACAAAATATTTTTGCCCACTCAATACAGTTCGCGAGTAACGGGGGTTCAAAAATTGATAAAAAGTCAAAATTCAAGATTTCTTTTAAATTTCAAAAAATCATAACTTTGGTTCTACCTATCCGAATGTTGTAAATTATGTTCTACCAATTTTGGCCAAATCGGAGAGGTGTCGTTCAGAACGTTGGGCGATCCTGCGTGGAATGACCCTATACTTATTGATGTTCGCTGCTCAAATTATTAAATGTTAAGAGGCAACATAAACTGTTGATTGTACTTTTTAAACTACAATTTCGAGGAACCTGCAATTGCCAGTGGAAAAGTTGCATTTGACCACTTAAATTAGATCTTTGTTCAAGTTTTTTTTATGCATATGTTTAGTTTTTAAATTTATGTAATTCAGAATAACTGCAGTCAAAGTGATATATTGGCCATTGAAAAGTAGTGCGTGTAGTGTCGAACTTCTACAAAAAAAAAATCTGGTGAACTATATACCTTCAAATATAATGGTGCAGTAGGTCTTCTTTCTGAAATCGTGTTGAATAACAGTCCAAAAAAATACCTCACTAAATTTTCTACCCATAATCGATTCAATTACATTTCTAAGCAGAATGAACTAACTTTGAAATTCAATACTCGGAAGTGTCCCCATGTCCGAGGCCAAGCCAATGTCTTTTAAGATATACATTAAAAAGGAAGTGCCAAGTCTTTTAAAAATCTTCCTAAAATTGTCTAAAGGTACACATAAAACACCTGTTTCCTCATGACCTCAAGAGGCTGGCTGCCTTGCTGAATCGTCTTTTAAAAATCTTCCTAAAATTGTCTAAAGGTACACATAAAACATCTGTTTCCTCATGACCTCAAGAGGCTGGCTGCCTTGCTGAATTCCTTACGATAAGATGATATCCCGAGACATTTGTGATCGTGCAATTTAAACGTCACATTCCAATCAATGGTATTCAGGAAATCATAAAAATCTCCTAAACTAAGTGCTCTAAAGGCCAACACGAGTGTAGGAGACAATTACCAAACAATAATCATTTTTTGAAATTCCTTCCAAAGCCATTCCATAAAATTGCCCACTCACTCATAATGGCAGATAAAAAAAAAGGAATTCAGCCATCGACTTGATACGCAATCGTATTTCCATTCCCATTCACACAGACCACTTAAGATATTCTAAATGAAAATATTTTCAATAAATGTATATACTTTAATTAATTTCAACGTTAATCATGAAGAATTTACTGCGATATCCTCAGGATCGCCGCTAAACGGTCGGTCCCATATTGCCAATAATATATTCATGGTGTGTTCCTTTTTCTTTCTTTTTCCAGACTGAGCTGCGGACGTGCGCAGCGTGTGGGGAGCCGATTTCTGATAGATACTTTCTAGAAGTCGGCGGCTGCTCATGGCACGGATCCTGCCTGAGATGCTGCGTCTGCCTATCACCTCTGGATCGACAGCAATCCTGTTTTATACGCGAGAGACAAGTGTACTGCAAAACAGACTACGGAAAGTGAGTATGAATGGAATGGCAATTGCAAAAGATCTGAAAGGGAAATGGAATGGGGAATGGGTACGAGCATGGGAACGGGAATACAGATACAGATAGAGATACACATTGTGTGTCCTTTTGTGTGGCGTTAATTCGATTCTTTCGCAATTATCTTGATCACGAAATAATTTCAAGAATTTCCTCGAGATTTGTTCATTGTAATGGTCCTGTTGAGTGGGAAATAATTAGGGATTAACGCCACGCGCATTGACTGTGTTGGCCTGTGGGGTGCGTTCCACGAGCGCGAGCCAACTGAGGCGGAATTAATTCCTGTGTTGCAGATTGATTTAATGAATGGCATCCTTGCTCACTGTTGCGACTTAATCATGTGTGGTTAATAGCCGGACGTGAACAAGGCTCGACGATTTGCGTGGGAATGCCAGCTTGAGTGTTACGTGGACGAGTTGCGACACACACACACAAAAAACTGTGATCTAATTATCCAAAGCAAATAAGGCTTAGTGTCTGGGTGTTGCAAGTAGTTGATAGGTAAACCTCAATTCAGCACCTATAATCAATATTTTCTCACAACACACAACCGCACTTGAGGCGTACAAAAAACAAACAAATTCCGACTAAAATCCTCCTCCTTCATGTTGAATTTCGCCTCTTCTCGTGTCAGACAGAGAGACAAACAATGACTAAGATTTTCAGACAGACAAAAAAGAAAAAAACGACACAAATAAACACAGCAAGAGACAACAATTGAAACGAGGTATTAGGGTGTCGCCGTAATCGATTTAGAAAAAATAATAACTCACAGATGGATTGCTCGCGAAGGCGAATACAATTTCGAACTTACGATACAAATGTATCCAGCACATGCGATGGCTGAGAAATAATCACTCTGGGGCTTTTCTCTGGTCTCACCATTTTGTTGGTTGGTGACAGTCGGGTTTTTTTTTTTTCGGACAGTGGTGACTACGGATTTTCGTTTCGGATTTTGATCGCCTTGGGAAGCGATTTGTTGTGTTTGACTGAGAGCTAGTGCCTATCAGAAGTTGTTACAAATAACACTGAGGAAAAATCTCTTCAATTCCGCCGTAGGACTTAAGATTGCTTTCGAACTCGTGTTCGGTAAAAGGGGTTAGAAAAATAGATTCAAGGCGGCTCTAATAACAGACTTGTGTCACAAAACTTTGGTCATCATTTTCAACCTGGTTGTCTGGTTTAAGTTGATTTTTAAGGTAGAGTAGGATGACAAAAATATTATTCAATAAATCTTTTAACGGGGCTGCTGTAAATAAGAGTGACATTGATATACCCCCAGTAGGAAGTGAAAGGGATGGCGACTTCCAAAATCGAAGGTTTCGGAAACTTAGGAAACACAAGTCACAGCTCGTAAACGTGCTCGGCCTCCAAAACTTGTGATTAATAACAAATGATTGTTGTTTAGACACAAAAAGCTATCAACTGTGAAAAAGGATTCATTTTTGTTTTATGTTTGACGTTTGGGATTCATCTTCTATACGAATCAAAGAGATTTTTAGGGAATCGGAGTTGGAGCCAGATGCTCTCAGGCCTTATGCAGCAAGAAAGGAATAGTTCTTCTACTACTGCAAGTTAGACTTAGCCTAAAGGCACACACACTTGTGCCACTAAGCCAATCATTCACCTGATCATATTTAAGTAACAATATAATTATTTCCAACTGAAGGGTTTCTTCCTAAATCATAGGTTATTTTGATACTGAAAACAGCTTCCCGCTCGTACTTTGAGCAAAAAGTTAATATCATACCTCCGTGGAACGAAAAGAGTCGCTCTACACTTGAACAACGTTGGTCAATATTGAAAACTTATTTTCCAAGGGATTGCTGTGTAGGCCAAACAGTTTTTTGGAAAGAAATTGTAATATCAGACGTCTTGGTGATGCGAATTAACCGCCACGGAGCTATGATTAGACTTGTTTGGACTTTTTTGTGGGGAACTGTGAGGGGCCTATGTTATGCCAACAATCCGAAAACGGTCAAACACTTAAGTCCAATATCATCCAAGCAATCCGTGAGCTTCAGTCCGAAGCCATGAACAAGGTCTTGGAAAATTTGAGTTACAGAAACCAGCCGAAGCCAGCCGTAGCATGCGTAAGCCATAAGAATGTTATCTTGCTACAGAGCTCGCATCCAAACTAATCATGCCTAGCGTCGTTTTGTAGGTTATGTCACCTTTCAAATGATGTATTGCTAGATATGAGCTCTGTACATAGCCGGAAAATTCAAAAGACAAAAAGGTGGAAGGGAGATATTTGACAACCTAATACGTAACTGAACGTATTATTCGTATTAGCGTAGGTATTTCTAAAGAAAATTTGCATGGAAGAGCTATCAACTAAAAGCCAATGTTTGGGGACTTTTTTTTTTATCATGGGTAGGACATCTTCCCCGTGTGTGTAGTATAAGCGTAGTAAATTCAAATCCTAAGAGATGTAATGCTAGCTAATGCTGAGATTGAATCGTGGTTAATGTGGGAAACAAAATAGGATAACGATCCAAAGCATACGGCTAGGTCTGCAAAGTAAGGACTACCTCTCAAAAAAAAAAAAAAAAAACAGTTTAGGAGTGTCTGTCTGAGTTTCGGGACCCCAAACTTGTTAAGAACTTGGGAAATGTGGTGGGCATAGTTTGAAGTCTACTAACTCTATTTTGTTCAAGTCTACTGCCCGAAAGTTAAACAAAATTTAGTAGGCAATTCGGCGAGTCTTGTTTAATCAATGTCGTTGTCGGAGTGATACTCTGATTATAAACACGAGTTACCCGACCAATTTTTAGTTATTTTTTAATTCCCATTAATGGAATTTTTTTAATTACACTTGTTTTCGACTTTTCACGAAATGTGCTTAAACTGGCATTTTTATGAAATGTTGACTTGGCTTAGTACTAGGTCACAATTTTTTTTTATGAGTTAATATGCTTAGTTTTGTTTAGGTTTTAATTCCTCATTTATCAACTGGCACACTCAAGCTCACGAGCCCGGAAAACTTATGTTATAGGCGGTTTCGTGTACTTGCGCAGAATATTTTCTGACAGCTGTATTTTCAACTGTAATAAAGCGCTTCTTCTGACATCTTCGACCACTGTTTGACTACAGGTATTGTCTGGATTAAAAAGTGTTGGTCAGAATATTTCAAAATAGATAAAAGTGTAACGATGTGCTGTTCTAATTCAGCTGTACCTATCGATTAGAGTAAAAAAGATTGTCAAGATGGATGCAGTGTCAAACATAAAACTTTCAGCTTTGAAATATTGACATGCAGCCACTCCGTGTAACACTTCACACCACACTTCGTTTTTCTCTTCGACAAATGTCAAATCGAAATGATAATTGACATGTCGAAAGCGTCTCCCTATCCACTACGCTAGAAAAAACAACCCAAGAGTGGTTTCTTTTTACACAGCTCAGACTCCAGTAATAACAAGAAGGTGGTGGAACAAACTCTCAAGATGTTTGTCCATCGTCAGCGACGTATCCCGCCCTCCTGCTCTCGAATATCCACGTAACCTGTGTTGTGATATGTGCACTTCCACTTCACCTGGCAGACTGGTCAACTAGCTGCCTGACTGGTTGAGAAGTATCCCCCCAAGTGGTTAAGTTGCTTACTTTACAAGAGTGTAAGAGGGAAGTGAGATGCTGCAATTCCAACAATTCTCGAGATCAGCCAGAACTCTGAAAAAAAAAAAAAACTGAATCTTCTTTCCACACACACAACAAACGACTTCGACGACAACAACGGAGGAGAAGAAAAAATATTTGTTTTTCGGATTTCGTTTTACGATGCAATAATTTTTGTTTTTAGTGTCACTTTGATCGGAAACGAAACCCATTGACACCGGGGACGAGGTTTTGGTTTTTTTTTTTGTGTTGTTTTTTTAAGTACCTTTGACCGAAAAATTGAAACCCATTCAGAACTTGTATCGTGAGCTGTTCTCTACGGTGCTGCGGTTCACTTAATGAGTTCGTGTTGAAGTGAACGCCGCCGCTCGACGTTCGTGGCCCGCCGATGGAAGACGACCACGATACGGGAGGGTAATAAAGTTGTTTTATATTATTGTTATTACATATTTCGGTCTTTTTATTCAGTTTTTTTTTTCTCTGCTGCCCGAAATTCAGTTCAGTCATAGAAATAAAAGATTAACGATATTTTAATTGTGACAAGTTCTAAGATAGTATCTGCCCGTCCTTTAGGTTTTATTCTTACGTCAAAGCTGGAGGTGAAATTTGAATAAATTGTTTTCTGGTTTTTTAGGAACTTTGGAGCGAAATGTTCCAAGTGCTGTCGTGGTATTTCGGCATCTGACTGGGTGCGACGTGCCAGGGACCTGGTGTTCCACCTGGCTTGCTTTGCATGCGATTCGTGCGGTCGGCAGCTATCGACTGGGGAGCAGTTCGCTCTGATGGAGGACAGGGTGCTCTGCAAGGCGCACTACTTGGAGACTGTGGAAGGCGGGACCACATCGAGTGATGGTAGGTGTACACGTGACCATCTGCCACATTACATCACTACTTTTTAATTCCATTTCCCAGATGGCTGCGACGGTGATGGTTATCACAAAAGTAAAACGAAACGTGTACGAACAACCTTCACCGAGGAGCAACTACAAGTGTTACAAGCAAATTTCCAAATTGACAGTAATCCCGATGGACAAGACCTGGAGCGGATAGCATCGGTGACGGGTCTTAGTAAGCGAGTGACACAGGTGTGGTTTCAGAATTCTCGAGCTCGACAGAAAAAACACATTCATGCTGGTAAGAACAAAAGTAAGTTAACTTTTATTTGTTGTAGTTAATGAATTTTAATTTGCTTTTTTTTTGTTTGAATCTTAATCGTATCCCTCGTTGTATATAATTTATGTATTTTATTGGTCACACACAAACACACACGCTTATTTATACTTTTAGTGCGTGAACCCGAGGGAAACTCATTTGCTCGACATATCAATCTACAGCTTACGTATTCGTTTCAGAACAATGGACAGAATCCGATGCAATTAAATGCGAGCAAATCTTCGCTCTACCCCGCCCACGGTAAGTTACAATGAATGAATGAAAGATTTATCTGGTTAAGCTAAGTTGTTTAAAAGTTTTTGGTTTAAAGTTTGGTGGCATGTCTGGGAAAGTTTTGAGTTTGAAGAATTTACATTTTCATAAAAAAAATAATGTGCGTAACAGCCGGTAGAGGACCGGAGACTAGGTTTACACGCAAAAACTTTATTGCAAATTTTTTAATTAGGAAGTTTTTAATCATCTTTTCGGCAATGCGTGGGAAGTTACTTAACATTTAGTTATGATTTGTCCATCATCAAACTTATGGTTCTTAAATTGAATTCCTATGTTTTTTTTCAATTAATTTAGAGAAAATAAGTGACAAAAAAGACATCTAATGCCGCACACAGCGGCTTAAGCACGAGTTTCTTAATCAGACTTTCAGTTGTTTTTATATTCTGTAAAATTTTTAGGCAAAATAGTTTTCGTATTCAATTTAAAAACTTGAATTGTTGATTTCTTTAGCTTTTGATCGAAGTAATGTCTTCTGAACAATAAGTCAACATATTCTTTTCGTACTTGATGAAAAAAAAACAGAAAAACAAAATTTTCCAGAAGAGTACATTTGCTTATCGGCGGACAGTGACAAACTCAGCTTTTACAATTCATGGGTTTAAGCAATTTTGTAGTTTCTGAGGAATTTTCTCCTCCTTAAATTTTTCAATAGATTTTTCTTTCTAAAGAAAGCGTAGATTATAGCTTCCTCGAATATGGCCGCCGAATACTTAACTGCTTCAAATTGACAAGAACAAGTTTCTTACGGCACTTCGACTTACTTCTTTTTCTCCTAATCGATCACTGCTTGACTACTAAGATAAACTTGCGTCAAATTTGAACCACCCAAACCCTCAATCACATGCATGCCTTTATAGTTTTAAATTCATCAACTTATCAAAATATTTTACTCTCCTAGAAGCTGTGGACATATTCAGCTTAAAATGAGTGACTTCAGTTAGATTTTTGTAAGAAATCAATATTTCCACCTCATTTACAAAAAAAAACAATTCCATTTTCTTTTCAAATTCCAGAATCCTCTCTGGATGAGCTCTCACAGGATTCCACCATACATTGCATGCAGAGCGAAGTATAAGACGCATGCGACAGAGATTATCTAAAAGTTTTGTCCTATCCTAGTCAAAATTTCGGAACTACATTAGTACTTTATCATTAGAAGCGAAATCGAAACGTACACAACACACAGATGTGCTTGAGCTTGCAGTCTCAAAGATGATCTCATAGCCAGAGCAGCACAAAATTCCCTCACAATATTCGACATCCATCATCATCCTTAATCATCACCATTACCACAATATATTCTTTCGATGAGAGAACAATCGATGCTCAATATGATTAAATTACCTATCCTTAAGTACTGGTCCAGTATTAGTAATTATATACTATTTATATACATATATCTAACACACATTTACTTGTACAAAGCACCTATGTAACAGTGATTCTTAACCGTGACAAGCCAGAGTTTTGCTCCAAGCAGGATTCTATAAGAAAAAGTTTCTTTTTTTACACACCACAAGTAAAATTCCCAGTAAAAACTATTTTAGAATACATATACAAATTTGTATGTGTCTGTAACCAGTTATGGAGGACCACCTATGTGTCTGTTAGAGAGTAACTTAAATGGAAGTTGTTATTGTTTTATATGTTTTTTTTAATTTGTTTTCTAAGTTATTTTTATTTCTTTATTTATACATAAATTAAAAAAAACCTCTGTACATATAGATAATACAAGTTAGATAAAAGTAAATTTAATAAAAAAAGAAATACAAAAACGCATATAATTTCAATCCTAAATACGTGTTATGAATGTCTTTGTGTAAATTATTTGTTTCCTAACTCCTGCCAATTGGAATTGGAGATAACCTACAGCGATAATTCCCGCGACAAACTATATAAATGTAATTCTTATAAATTTGCATGTAAAAATAAAATAAAATTAACAAGACAAAACCTTAATTATAGAGTAATTTATTGTAGTAGAACAAATAAATATAAAAAAAACATAAAAACAAAATATTAATTAATTTATAGATGTACCTTATACTAAAACGATATTGTAAAACATGAAAAACAAAAAAAGAAAAAACAGAAAAACAAAACATACAAGAAAATAAAAATGTGATAAATTAACTAAAAATATTTTTCTGAGTTTTATTTAAAAATAAATTTAAACAGAGATTTGGGTAGAATGATAGCGTTTAAATATGATGAAAATCCAAGAGAAAGTAAGTATCCGGACACATTTTTTAACTTGCTGTGGAAGATCGATTGAGATGTTGAGATCATCTTTTTATTCAAAAATTGCTTCAAGTATAAACAACGACTGATCATCGATAGGCTGCGAATGTTAAGGAGCTAACTGAAAAATTAACAGATCACCAAAGATCACATAAACTGTGTGGCAGATTACAAATATTAAACCTTCAATTTTATAGTACATAAGTACATCCATTTTTAACCTTTTCATGACCTTTTCATGTCCTTATTCCACTAAGAGACGTTTAATGCAGAAGTAAATGGACTGAAATTGAGTTTTAGAATGAACTTAACACACTTTTACTGCAATTCCGTAAATATTTTCGAGCTGTCGACAGATAAAATTTATGTTGTTTATGAACAACACTTGGCATGAAGGGGTTAATAGTCCAAGACAAATGGCCACTCTCAATTGCGCATTTGTTAAACTATGTGCATTAATTAAAAACCATTAAGCTGAAAAACCAAGGTCATGCTTTACAAGACTCTTATTCTGCCAGTGCTACTGTGTGGTGCCGAAAGTTGGAAGATAAGCAGGACTGCAGAGCTGCAGATCCTTGGCTCCTTCGAAAGAAAAATTCTACGGCAGTTATTCGGTCCTGTCTGCGAGGCAGGCGAATGAAGGAGAGGACCTAACCACGAACTTTATGAGCTGTGCAAAGATGTGTATATACTCCGGAAGGCAAAAATCCATCGACTACAATGGCTTGCCCAAATCGAGTGCATGGATACAAAGGCTTCAGGTCTTCAAGCCTCCTAGTTTGAGGAGAATAGGGAGATCGAACCTCTAGTGCGTGATTCAAGTGATCGCGAACGCACGGCAACTTGGTCTTCCGGATTGGAAGCAAACTCATACCCTTTAAGAATTGACTGCCTGATAAAAAAGTATGGATTAAATTGGGAGTAAAGTCCCGTGAGTGTTCTCGTTTTAATTGTCCTTTATTTCGGTGGGGTGATTTATGCAAAACTTTAATACCTTTCAACTTTAATACCTTATGGACTTAAGACAAGACCATAAATTCCGTCTAAACATGCCATAAAACTTAAGTACTAGCAGTACTTTGACTCTGTATCAGATGCCAGCTCAATCGTTCAATCTGTTTTAAACTTAAAGTCGAACATTTGGTGAAATTGCGTGGAGAACACATTAGTTTTGGAATCAATTCATAGCCTTATTTCTTGCATACAGCGAATTCTTGGTGTTTTGGCAAAGTGCCACAACTCCATCTTTTTTTTTTGCCATTTAATTTTATTAGACAGGGTTTCTTTACAAAACTTTGTGTCTGTGAATACGTGCGAGAGCTCTGAACAACACATCAAACAAATGTGCGTAAAAATGATGAGCTAGTGTTCCATGCTTCCTAAATTACTGTCAAAATGCTTCCTGTATTTCAGCTATATTCGAGAATTACTCTTAAATTCATCGAGCGAGAGGAAGTAGCAGCTGTCCAGATGAATGTCTATATTGGCTTGTCTGTGCAAAGTACGTAGTATTCATTCTTTACAAAAACTGTACTAAGCATTTTCATGAATAATTTAATTTTTAATTGATATATTTTTTGAACCTTATATCAAGAAGGTAAAACACATTTTTGATACTTGATCTTCTTCGCTTTTAATCGATGCCATAAAGTTGGGCAAACAGCGTATGACATTTTCAGCGTATACGGTATCGTAGGCAATACTACAGCACGAAGAAGGTTTGCAAATATTTTGGTTTGTTGAAAAATAGATATTTTGATGTCGACGACCCGCCCCACAGCGGAAGAACTTCTGCATTCAGCGAAGAGCGTCAAAAAACAGGAAGGAGGAGGATAGCCAAGTGCCAAAAAATTAAACTGTGATCATAAATTTTCGTTGAAACTAATACAGCGAAGAAAAGGCGAAGGAAATTGACTTGCAACTTTTAACAGTCTCAAAGATCAACGTCCTTTATTGCATTTTTATGTTTCTATAAATAAATTTTGACTTTCTTGAACTATAAGTTGAATGAAACTAGTCAAAGCATTGTATTGCTTAGGTTTAGGTATATATTATTTATTCCTAGACGAACAACCTGTAGAGGAGTATACTGCCATATAACTGATGATTTTGATTTTTGACTTAAACTTCCAGGAATTCGCAACTGCCACAAGAAAATATTATTTTGACAATTTAGATTAGATCTTTGATAGTGTTTTTATGCATTTGCTATGTTTACTTTTTATAAGAGTAATTGAGAATAATTATAGTAAAACTAAACAGTTTGTCATTGGAAAGTGGTGTGTACAATAGAGGGTCAACACACTTTGTGTGTAGTGTTCTTATAAAAAAGAAATGATTTATCGTTGTTGTGTAAGAGTGTACAACAAGTTTAAAAGATGTTCGTCGTACTTAAACAAGAAAGCAAAAATCAAAATTTGCCGAAGGAGAACATTTGTTTTTCAGCGAACAGCGACAAACTCAGCTTTTAGAAATCATGTAGTTTCTTGAATTTCAACAGAACTCCTTAAATTTCTTAATAGAATTTTCTTTCTGAAGAAATCGTAGATAAGAGCTTCCCTCAAATATGGCCGGCCAATATTTCTCTACTTGAATTGCTACGGCATTGACATTCTGATCTACTATTTTTTTTTCTTCTGATCCATAATCGATCACAGAATGGGAGAACAATAATGGAGCCGTTCAGTGCACAAATGGATTAACTCCATAAAACAAAAAGTTGAGAAATGCGACGTTTAATGAATTGTTACTCAATCAAACTACTTATTATTCAAGGGGCAAATAAATGTTGTCCTTTAATGGTGTTAATCTTAATTATTCAGGAAAGTTATTATAAATTTAAAAAGTTATGAATCATTACCAATTGCGTTGACACTAAAGCTAAAGGTTTTTTCAAAAGTGGATTAAATCGATTTTTTGGCATTCCGCTTTCAGTAGCTATGATTAGGTGTTGTCCCTTTGTTTATGTAAATGTTAAATACGACTTAATAATATACACATCTGATTGCTTAAACATGTTACAATTCTGAAGATTTTGTAATTTTCCCAACACATCTCTTCCCAAGTTCGCTATCCTACCCTCCCATCCGGTAGTCCAAATCAATAAATGAACATAAAGCCAAGAATAAAAAAATAGTGTTCCATAATTAATACATCAAAGTCACCGTTAGAGCAAAAAAGTAACACAAACTGCAGAACATCCAAAGCTATGTACTTTTGAAAAATATGCGCATCACTAACCACTGACCAACCAGAAACCCCTCACTGTGTGTGTAATCATATTTGGCTGCAACACTCATGTCGCAACAAATGTGAGCGGGGGTCTCTGCACATCGCCACCGTGCTGCGTGCAAATCATCACACATGCTGTGTTATGATGCAAACACTCCCTGAGCAAAAAAGGTGGACAATAAACTCATCCCGGGGATGCGTTCTACACTCCTGCTGTTTATTCACAGCTCCAACGTGTGCAAATTGGCAGCGATCAGGCGAGTCCTTCTCAGCAATACCGATAACACCGGGGAGGCTCAGCAGAGTGACACGGGATATAAAGTGTTCCTAAGTCATTTTTACAGTTTACACCTTTATGCAAATCCTTTGCGGACGTGTGCATGTATTTGTGTTGGATACGGATGAACCTACAATTCGGGGATGCACTTCAATTTGGTGGGTTGGGGATTTTGACATGTTTTGCAGCATTCGAAATCTCTCTCTCCCACTCGCCGTCTGATGACGACTGTTTACATTTGCAGACGATAGATGTTGGACAATGGTCAGGAGCAGATTGTCATGTTGGCGTTGTATGTGATGGTTGAACTTTTCAGCTTGAAATTATTTACTTTTTACGTGAATAAGTACACACCAACTGTGTTCAACATTAATTTTAACTACTCACAACTTAAAAAGTAGTTGCAGTAAAAGTGTCTTACTTTTATTTTGAAATCTATTTTAGTCGATTTAATTTTGCGTTGGTTGCCTCTTAGTTCAATAAGACTATTCGGGATTCTTCACTTTCTGTTTAGTGAAGTGCAAACAAATATTTTTTCTGGATGTGAAACGAGGTGTGGTCATGAATGGATTAAACAGGAAATTAGTCGCATTGTTGAAAGTTTAGTTTTTCGAAACATTCATCTAAGAAAACTCTGATTTCGTCGCCCTAAGTTGGATGACAAAAAGATGCAGTTTCTAAACAGACGTAAACTCTGTGGTCACAAGGAATAACTGCTTAAGACATTCTGACATGATTTTTAAAAAGGAAATTTTAGGTTTAAGATCTTTAAGCGAGTTTATGTGATATGGAACTTGCAAATTTTGTATCTTTAGAGGGTATGTCGTCTGCATTGTTTCTTGGAAAATTCACTTCCACCATAATTATATTTTGAATTGTTGAATTTTTAAACATTTCTTTGGAGATTACTTAAGGTACGTCTAGAATTTTAGACATCTGTCAACCCTTCGTTTAATTTCGCTCTAATTTTTTTTCAAATTAATAGAGCCATTCAGATTCTATAAACCCGAAATTATCTCAAGTTTGTCTAACATGGCGTAAACAGTTTTTTCTTGTGGCCACAGAGGCGTTTATTATTATCTCCATGTAAAATTTGATCTTTCTCATCAAAAAGAAAGAAATATGTTTCAAAAGAAACGGAACACAAAAGCCTATTGTTTCAGGAAGGAAAATCTTACCTCAATGTTGATTTAATTGATCATATACAGATGACACTTGATAATGTGAAACTCAAAGGACCAAATAAACATTTTAAATTATTTAAAACGTTTTTACAATGTTCACGAATGTTCATTTTGAAGACGAGTCCATAATTTGCTGTAAATAAACCTCCCTCTATCATTGAATAGACTTTCCTCTATCAAAAATGAATTTTCGCTTTCCAATCAGTGAACGACATGATTCGATTGAAACGATAGATCTATTCATAGAAGACGATTCAAGATATAGAGAGTTGGGAAGCCAAGACTTCAAATTACTGAATGTTGACAAACATTACTTTAACTTTAAATCACTGAGGGGACTATTTAAAATTCATTTTATTCAATTTATCGCTAAACTGAAGCTATAAACGCTTTTTAAGAGATCAGAGAAAGATTTAAAATTGTCGAGCGATTCAATTTAATGAGTGTCAAATTATCGAGAGTCGTCTTTATTAGCTTAAACGAATGGCTTATTGTAGGATGTCTTATTTCTGTATAAAATTCTTAAGCAGTGTCTGAAGTTGAAGATTTTTGCTAAAATGATCAGAACTTGAGTTAGATATCAGAGGTGGGATGTTATAAATTCCATAATTTCCACTTCCAAATGTACAATCATCGAAGTGCTGTGCTGCTATTAGAGAGAGCAAGCTCCACTTTGTATGACCAGTGTAAAACGAAAGCAGTAATTCCACAACATAGAATGTCTTACAATCAACTGAACTATAACACCGTGTAACAAAAATCGGTTTATGTTAATTTGTTATTAAATATTTTAATCTTTCTTATGATTAGCCAAGTACACTTTGGACATTCACTCGTTCCAAATGCTAAGTTTACGGCAACGTCATCGCGAAATGAGAAATGCAAGCAGAACAAACCTATCTTTTTAAATTGACAGTAAGTTAGACTTGTTGGTGATTAAGGTTGCGTTTATGGTCAAGCGATTCAAAGCAATTAGCTAATAGCGATCAATTACATGTTACGGTGCTTATGGCGTAGCGAATATAATATGTCAATGATGCCATCGCTTGAAACCGCATTATTGCCATCGCATCATGCGACGCGAATTAGCTTGACCATAAACGCGGCCTAGGGGAAAAATGGGCGAATCCCAATACAGCGTTTATTAATATTTTATTCAGTAATGCTAACTTTCAGTAATATTTAAATATCAATGCCTTCGCACAGCCCAAAGGATAGCAACAAATTTCTAACGGAAAAACTAAAACATTTAGGTGCTGAAATGCTGTTGAAACTTTAAAAATATGTCTGGATCATAACTTGGCTTTTTATAAAATACAAATTAAAAAAATCATGTAGAATTGGTTAACATTTTAGTAAAGTTGAGAATATTGGTAGAGAGGATGACGCTCACGTTATACATTGCCCAATTCGATTTTTTTAGTGAATGTGAAAAGAATTTATGAAGTGAAGTATCAAAATCGAACTTTTTGTTTGTTGCATTAAATTTTATGTCGGCTGTTTACTAATAACTAGAGGTTGTTTTTGGATTGTTTTTCTTAATTAAAAATAGATTGTTCTTTAAGGCTGTGTTTAAAGATAATTTCAAAAACTAAAGCTGATTCAAACAATCTGATTGCAGGTCTGAAATCAGCACCCTGAGAGAGTATAATGTTAGCCATAATATTTCATGCAACAAAAATGCTGTACCCTTGTATTATCAAGTCATTTTTTTTTTTTTATTGAAGGTGACTATTTTTTTTTTAATTACTGATATGCAAGTCCTTTCTAAACAAAAGATTACTTGTATGCAGGACTAGTATAACTTCATATCTTCTACCACATCAAAATCAAAAAGTGCATCTCCTAAACGCACATCATTCCGTCACTTGGCAAAAATTTCGCCATTCGAAGCAGACATATCCCCTCACACAATCACCGGCACACATGAGCTGCACACTCAGTGTGCATGTCAATAGCGTCGATGAAAACAACACCACAGACGGTCGACCATACCGACTCCGACTCTGACTCTGACTCCTGTCCTGGGCCAATGCAGCCACCGCAGCCACAGTACAGAACACAGCACAGGCCCAGAACATCCAGAGCAGCAGATGGAGGCAGTGGGGCAGGCCGTTCAACGAAAAACCAGCAAACCAAAACAGTCCTCGGTGCCTACACGGTGCCAATTAAAGGGGACTTGGGGTGTAAATTGATTGCCATGTTCCTTGACTACTCCTGGCCTGTATGTGTTGTGTTTCCTGCACTCGAATCATCGCGCGGAGTTTGCTTGAATTTGAATTGAAAATGAGCTCCGACAATACGACGACGACGAGCGACGAGCGTCGAGCAACGAGGAGGACGACGACGTCGTCGTCTGGGTGCCCCCTGCACAGTGTCTGGGAGTTGTTCAACGCTCTACTTTCTATGCCTTCCACACTGGAGCGTGGTGGCGAGTACCTAGCGTGCGACTGCAGTGTGCGCTGCTCCCAGCGCTGGTAAGAATGGTGTTTTACACGAGTTCGGATTTCGAAAATTGTCAGGGTGCAAGGGAACATGCATAAACTGGGCTACTGTTTGACTAGCCACTCGATGTGGAAGGCGGCCTGGCTGGTTGGGATGATTTAAACCCTCAGCGCCACAAAATGTGCTGCACATGAGCGGCAATTGCATGTGCTATGACGCCCGCTATGTCATACGCTCATAGTTGGCTCCCTGGTGCCACAAAGGCGTGCCTTCGTTGTACGACCATCGGAGCACGAATGTTGTGTTATGGTACATTTGAGCTTCTAAGATTCAGTGGGACACACGACTGCAAAGTTGGCGCCTCAATTGCACAATATGCTGCCGTCGGGTCACGCGAGTCCGCACACGTGACGTTTGCTTAATTTGGCAGACAGGAAACAAATTTACGCGACTTTTTTGTGATTTATTTTAATTAACGCAACGGAGAGGTGTTAATTGGCGTGAAATTTCGGTGCGACACTTTTCGCTTTACATGATCAGCGACTTTTGGGTGGCTGAGGCATTTTACGCATTTGGCTGTCAAGGAAACTCGGCAAGTCGTGTTGTGGGTTGTTCTGTCCAGCTGGAGGACATGAAACATGACCACGAGGACGTGGTAAGGTGTGTAAGAATGTTAAAGTGTATTTTTTTTTCTTATTCACACCATCACAAAAAAGTGTCACAAAGCCTTCTTCACGTCAAATCCTCGATGCCATTGATAGCTTCCCAAAACAACGAGAGCGCGTCCGTTCTGTCCCGAGGCGGAAATGCACGGCATTCACACAATTTACAAGTCATTACAAGAAAAAAGAATCAAAAATAATATTTTCACTGTGGATTGTGTTGATATTATTATTGAGATATTTATTGAACCAAGACTCTGTGTCCCCCGGGCAAAGAGCCTGAGAAAATCGAAGATCGCTCCAAAAGAAAGCACCAGCCACCGATGGATGTTTAAGGAACGAGAAACAACGAACAAAAAAGAATTTTTTGAATAATTTTTATCTATGAATGGAAACTGTGTGTGAACAGAAAGAACCGAAAAACCAGAAGTTATTCAATCCGAATGCCTTTTCAGCGGCACCATTGTTCAGATGGGGTTTTGTCTTGTGAAGCCAAAGTCTGTCACCTGTGTTCGAGAGCGTCGCGATGAAAGCGATTCGCAAGTCATCTCCGATACTTCGATTTCGATAATTGAATCATTTTCAAGCCGAGTTCCATGGGCAATCCTCCGGCTATGGCCCGAAGCAGACATCGCAGATGAGGAATAACAAAGTATCAGAGTCGATGCGGTGCGGACAGGAAGAGAGACGAGAAAAGTCTTTTCTTTGAAAGGATTCCTCGGGACATATTCACCACGTCCGTCGACTCTCTGTCTGCTGCTGGCGATGATGACTCTGACGGCTGGCTTATTTTCCTCCCTCCACTTCCAATTATTGATTTAAGCGAAGCCATTTACCCGATCTTAAGAAAACATCAACAAATCGTCATCATTAATAACGATCACACGCAGGTAATCGACGAGCGATGAACGACGTCCAAACTGTCTCAGAGTAGTATCCCTCTGCTGCTGTTGTGTTGCATCACGACGAGGAGAATGCTGCTGCCAGACAATGGGGCCTAGTGCAAGTGTTTATGGGTGGGTGCGGGCCCGGGAGTTATGAATCAGAGTGATATTGATATCCTCTGCCCCGGTGCTTCGGTACATGTCACGTCAATGGGCAGTGGGAAAATCATTTCTCATCGATGTTGCTGTGTTGTTGATCGGTTGGGCTCGTCTTCGAGGTGTCTTCACCTTTTGTTAGGGCCTGGATGTTGGGCCGGTGGAGTTCGAATCAAAATAAACGGGCGAATCTGACGAAGTGTCAGTTGAGAGAATCGGATGAAGCGTGCTGAGCTCTGCTGCTTTTGGCGGTAAGGATCCATTCGCGCATATGCACTTTGAAGTGGTATTATTGTTGCGCATATTTTCAGATTGAAATGTGGTGGGCTGTGATTCATTGGGGCTTCAAAAAGATGGTTGCTGTTGGCCTTACAGAACCAAAAAGGTTTAAATTAAAGGTGATCGAAAGATGATTTTCATGCTCAGATGTGGTGACACAAATTTTTTTGAAAAATACTTTGAGCATTATAAGTTGCAATACTGATGAACTAGTAATATCTTGCACATCTACATAGTGAAATACTAAAAAAAAAAAAGGGGAGATGTGGCATTAAGTCCTATTTACTGGATTTTTGCTACGTCTTAAAGAATGTCGTATCATGCTAAGCATTTGATATTAAATTAGCTTCTGCTCGCGATTTTATCTGTGTACAATTAATTACACCCAAAATTCTATAAAAAGAAAAGAGGAGGATTTTCCAAAAAGTTTCTTTCGTGAAGATCTTAGCCTGGCTATTCCGAAGAACTGAAAAAAAATTGAGCCATATTTGCTTAGCCAATTAAATGAAATTAAAGTTTTTAGGAAACGTGCTTTGAAAACAGCAGTCAAACGAGATGGCATCGAACTTACTAAATTTTGTAAATTTCGGGGTAATTTTAGACATCTCGCCGAACTTTTCTTAGGTCAGTTTCGATCTTATTATGTGTCGTTTGATATTTCGATCCGAACGTTGCCAAAGTTGTCTAATGACATTCAAATTGGTTTGATTTCAATTCACTAAGGTATTTGGAAATTTAGTGGAATTTTGAGTTAATTTCGTGTATTATAAAGCAACCATTGATTCACTAAAACCAAAGTATGATTTTGGTCACTATCCTAAATGGGTAACCTTTCACAGCCTAACTCGCTAACTTTTTCGTGTAGGTTATTTTCATTCATTTTTTTTTTTTTTTCATTTCAAGTTAAGTCTTAAGGATGTTTAAATAACCAAATCAATCCATTTTCTCATTGTTGAATTTCCAACCACAGTACTAACAGTACTGACAGTACAATACATTCAATCCTATATCCTTATATAACTTCTGTCATATTTTCTGTGCTGGACAAGGTCGTAGGCTATAACTGAACATTCACCTTTTCTCAAACTTTACAAAGTCCGACGTTCTTCCAACATCCACTATGTTGCGTCCAGCATTCAAAAGAGTTCAAAAGATTCTTTGTGGTAAAATTTGCATTGAAGTTTCTTTCGAAGTTGTTTTTGAGTCATTCTTAATGGTCCGTACTTAGTTTTTTAAATTTCTAAAATAGACCAAATGTCACTTCATTAATTAGCTAAATTTACAAATTCTAACAATGTAAAAAAAAATTGTTAATGACGTAGACGTTGAGAAGACGAAGACATTCAGTTGCTGCTGTGAACTTTTACGAAAAAAAAACACTTAATAATTTTTGCGTTAAAGACTAAGCTTTGGCTTTTTCGCATATCACTAGTAGGTTAGTTTTTTTTTTTTAGTATAGAGTACTATAGTAGCCTGTGGGGTTAGTAATTTGGTGTTCATCGACGAAAAAATGGATTGGTTTGGTAATTTGAACATCCTCAAGACTAACCAGCACGAAAAAGTTAGCAGGTCCGGCTTGGAAGGGTTATTCATTTACGAACAGGACAATTTCATTTATACTGCTCAAATTTGCTGCTTTTGTGATGTAACTTTTGCATTTGTTTTAACAATTATCGTCCGATCGGCTTGATGTTTGAATTAAACTTCCTTTAAGGTTTTTTCCTGGTGGCTATTTTGAGCTTGTTTTTCTGTGAGTTCAAAAACTCCTTCATTGTGCTTACTTACTTTTGTGACTGATTGTATATTACATCTTTGTACAGCCTATACATTTTTCTCTTGAAAGAGTCAAAACTCAGCTCTCTAGTACTGCCTATTGTCCACCGGTCGACTCCTTGTAGTAAAAGTGGCATGGAGAGCATGACCTTAGTTTCTCGGGTAAGGAGTTTTTACCCTAGCTGTTTTGACAGACCGAAGAAGCAGCGGTATCCAAGGGAGATTTTACGACAAGTCTCCATTGTCTCCATGTTGTCGTTCGTGGAGTTTACATTCGCCGCGTGGTATACAAACTTTTTAACTACCTCGAAATTATAGCCGTCGACCGTTCCATTTTGTCCTAGGCGATGGGTAAAAAGTTGCTTCTTTGTCCACAGCACATACTTAGTCTTTTCTAGTTTATTTTAACACCATCTCCTGATCTTCAAACGCGGTTAAAATTTTCACAATAGCAACCTGGGAATGCGCGATGACATCAATATCTCTACATAAACTAAATTTTATTGGAAACTCGTGCGTACTTTTTGTGCATTTCTATTCTATTAGTTATTCCTGTTTGTTAATTATTTCTGTTTGTTAATTATTTCTGTTTATTACTTAAACTTTGACTTAAAATTAAAATGTCTACGACCTACGCAGCTTGCATTAATTAACATTATTCGAACAGTCAACTGCATGCATTTACGTAAAAGAGAATGTTGTTCCTCTTTGTAAAACTATCATCAATCATAAATTCGCTTAAAAATTATGGAAATTTCACTGACCACCTCTTTTTTTTCTTAAAAAAAAAAACAAAATTTAATTTATCGACACCGACCAACCAACGAAAGACGATAACACATACCACTGACCATTTAATTCAACATTTATCACGATTTCAATCGCGAGTCAGTGTCAAAATGTGTTTTTTTGGAACAAAAAAAAAGTGAACTTTTCCATATCCGTGAACGAACGAATTTCAAACCGCTACACTGAACGTTACCAACATTCTCATGTGGCGCAAAAAATCGTTTCGATACAGTGGAAGGTAAATCCTTAAAAGGTTCTCTGTTATTCGTCGTGGGAGTTATTTATACTGTTCCGCCTATTAAATAACCACAATTAATTCGGATAAATGTTTTCGATGGTCGACTGCCGAGAGCGGCACGGTGATGATGCTGCCAAGTAAAAGCCGAGTGCAAGGTCTTTAGAGATCATATCGTCGAATGAATGGAGAGTATTTCCATATTCGTGAGTACAAAAAAAAAGACGAATCTTTTTGGATCATGGCTGTGTAACAATGGCCGAATTGAATGGGACATGGTTTACAATTTGTTTTTTCATTTTTTTTTCATTTGGAAATGTTTTGCGTGGTAAATTATTTATTTTCAGCTGTAGGGTAGTGTAATGTAATTTGTTTCGAAACTCTATTTTATTGAACGTTCACAGATTATTAATGGAAGGAAAACCGGCCATGGAACGTGTGGGCGATGTAGGACAATTGTTTCTTTTTATTTACCTTGAAGATAAAAGTTTGCAAAGTCTGCAGGACAACTGTTTAAAATTAAATTTTAAAGACACAAATTTTTTTTTTTTAAGCCACAAATTTTACTGAAAACGTTCTCAACAACACTAGGATCGCGCTTTGCATCATTGACTGTGAGTAAATATATTACGTCGCAAATCGAATTAATGATTTCCATGTAAAATATTTTAGTTCCATAATTCAACGCACTGTAATTTCGTGAACGACGTAAACTGAAATAAAACCGATCTAGCTTCGAAACCACCATCATTTTTAACGACACAACTTCGAAATGATGCAAATCGGAACTACGAAAAGTGAGGCTTTGGTGTATTTGACTTCCTACGGCTTCTCATCGAAATAACGCGGAAGACAGCACAACTTCGACCTATTCCTTACATTTTTGTCCATTAATTGTTTGTACTCAAGTCTTAAATATATTTTTCTAATAATAAAATGCTATTTGTTCGCCTTATTTATTTGTTGTTTGCTGGTCTTCACAGTTGTAATTCACAATAACGAATTTTAAGTGTAACTTCTCCGCCCGTCCGTGGACGATTGTTTTACTGATTGAACTTAATTTCACAGTTTTTCTTTATGAAAAAGATAAAATAGAAAATGCATTCTATTTTAACTTCTTTCTATCAAAAAAACAACTAAAATTAACTTCATGCTGAAGCCGAAAACGTTGTAAAGTTAAACAGCTGTGCATTCTCGCGTATACTTAGCGATAAATCTATCACATTTTCAGTAATGAATATGATGGTCTGTAAAGTTAACTGTAACTAACTGTAAAGTTAATCACCTCCCTCTGCACTGAGAAGAAGAAAGGCAAATTTAAGCTATACTCCAACCGCAGCAACTTTCGCGATCCTTTTGCAGTTAAAAGTGTCAGCAGTATGCGAGACAATTCTTTCTTTAAAGAGGGCAAATAAATCAACCCCATAATGTCAAGTCCAATTGGAATTCTCTGTTCAACGTTCTCCCCCCGTTCGGATCCAAATCTCAGACCGCCTCAATTTCGGGCCTTAATTACTCCTTAACACTTGTGTCCGTACATTAAATTGAACACTCGGCAATAAATTACAAATTCACTTCAGCTCCAGGACAATGTTAGCGATGGCGGTACAAGTACGGGACTGCGTATCCGTGTATCCAGTGTCCAGTTTCCTGTCAAAAGCTTAATATTTCACCTCAATATCCGACACCCTCAGTTGATTGTTGCGCAAAACTTAAATTATGGCAGACACTCCAAATACCTGAGAATTATTTAAAGTCCTTTCGAAAGAGTACGCACTAAATCGCCGCCGATATGCGACCAAGCGACCACAAACCAATGCATTGCGGCCGTAAACTATCGCTGCTCTCGCGAAGGCTTTCCGGTGCGGAAACCCAGCGACATGATCTCCTCGAAGGGGACACCTATAAACTCTTCGACCACAAAGAACCGATGCTGTGCGTTACAATAATTCAAAATGGATTATGGTTTATTAGGTTTCTGCGCGCACTGCGCACTGGAGGAGGACGATTGGCCCGGCAGAAGAAGTCCAGCAGCAACAGCAACGGCAGCACCAGGGGCACCAAAGGACACATCATTGCGGCGAATAAAATACGAACGAGTGGGCTTGTGGCAGTGATTTATGCAACGCAAAATGAAATACACCGACCGACTGTGACCCTCTATGCGGCACGCATTCTCGGATCTCGAATTATTATCACATATCCCGGCCAGGTCGGTATTCTGTTCATCCGCCACCCGCCACTCGTTGTCTCGGGGGAAATAAGTGCGCGACGATCGGCTGGCTCTGCGATCACATAAGTCAAGTTGACACTATTAAGGCGACGATTTGTAGCCTCGAATAAAATAAACGCGGATTAGACTTCATAAGGGACAAATGCTCACCGCAAATTTATGATAAACTTCTCTCTTTTGATCGTAAGTGCGTGTGTGTTTGTGACGGTGATGGTGACTGGACCGGCTGGGAGATGTTCGCGGTCATGTTTCTCAAATTTGTGGATGTTCAAAGGAGCGGTAACGCTCAGGCTCTGCTCCCCAAGACTGCGGACTGCACGCAGAGGTGACGATTGTATAAGACCGGTAAGAGCCTCGTTCTGAAAGGAATTTTGAATAATGAGTTTTCGTGATCGAAATTCCAGATGATATTCTCTTTTTTTGTGAAATTTGAAAGGAGCGCTTGCAAAGAGGTCAGTTTTTAGTGTGGTGAGGATGAGACAGACGGAGAAACTCGCAAAAAATTGGGATAAGTACAGTCAACAAAGTATCAATGATGATCGTCTTAAGATGAGTTTAAAACTTTTCATAATTCTTACAATAAAAGTGCATTTTTTTTACTCAAGTAGATTAACTGCCTCATGCTTGGTAGTGGAAACGAAAGTAAGCATCTCAAGTTGGCATGCTAGCGATGTAGAGAGATCATGCAACTAACGAAGCTAGCCTGTTTAATAGATTTTGTTAAGTCGGAGCAAGGCGACACACAGTTAACTTTCATATATTCTTTAATTTCATTAATAGTCAATTAATGGTTACAAAACTAGCTTTATAGCTTGATTAGGTTAGCTTAGGACATTTGTTACTATTGCCGAATGCGTAAGCTTAATTCGATCTCGTAGCGAATAAAAATAACAACACGTACTCAATAGATCTTGATATGTCAAAGTCAAACAATTTTCAAAACTTTCACCCAATATTTTCAATTCAATTAACTTATTTTTTGTCAGTCAATGTTTTAAAACTTCATCCATTAATTTTGCAGAATGATCCCAATATGAAATTCTTTAAGGATCCGTCAAAGATTTTAATGGTCGTCGAATCGCAGAATGTGGTTGTAAATTCAAATTATAAGCCTCCTTGTCCTGAAGCAAATTGCGAGTAAGTCATTGTCTGTTAAAAAAAAAAATAGCACCCGAAAGCCGTTTTTATTATTTTCCAATCAACAAGATTAGGCTTTCAATAATCCTTTGGATGCCCCTCTATTATAGTGTAATTAATATGGCAAAATTATGATTTTTTTTTTTGAAATTCGGTAAGCCAGATAAAGTCTATTTACTTTTTTTTTTTTGTAAATATTAAAACATACTCAAATATGAATTTTAATCTATCTAAGATGGTCGTATGCATTTATAACAAATCAAGTCAACAATCAATTTATAACAAATCAAGTGAAAATGAAATAAAGTTAAATGAAAGAACGATTTAAATAATCTTTATTTAAATGCATAAGGTTGTAACAATCCGAATACAAAATTTCTATATTCCTGTATAAGAGATATTTCAAAGTCACCGGAATTAATGTTTTTGTAATAGTTTCCGAAATTTTGATCAGGCTCTTAGTAACTCGCTTTAGCTTAGTTTAGAAGTCAAGACAAGGGAAAAGTAGCAATTCTCTTTCTAAAGTCTGCTCCAAAACAAAAAAAGATCCATTAAAACAGCCAGTATTCGCAGTTGTGGTGTTGCTGCACATTATTTCTATTTTAGTTTGAAGGTCCCAGTCAAATGAATCAGTTGATCTTTTCCAGAAGAAGTCTGTAGTTTTGGAGCTGCATCGTCAAATGAAGTTACAATCGGAAAATGTTTTTCTTTTGAATTTCGTACACTCAATATGGCTAGTAGTTTTCCATAGCCCTGAACTGTGAATAAGTCAAAAGCATTGTTCTGAAAGTCCTTTTTGTTATTTCCTCTGCCTTGAATTTGATCGTCTGAGCTCTCAAAGATTGATCGTTGCTCTTCCACGATTGTGCAAATAATATAAACAGAGTCGGTTAAGCTTAATTGGCATCGATCTAAAGCTGCGATAAGCTTATGTGCAATGAGATCCTCTTTTTGAACTTTTTTTTAGGTCAGCGAACGTATTGCCTTATGTTCCCTTAGTTCAGAATGTAAAGTTCGTTCTTCGTCCAAACTTCTCTACATTCTGTTGTGTATTTGTGAACGAAATCACACCTTGCCCGCACTTTTTGCAGAGCTTCTCTTACCAAATCGCTGGCCAAAGACTGGTATTAAGTTCACTAAAAATGTTTCCTGTTTCTTATAGTTCTCAACCGAGTCCTCTACCTGACAAGTCTTTGTCATTATTTCGATGCATATTATATTATTTTTGGTGAAAGTATATATAATCGTTTGCCTATGTATTTCTTCTATTCTGCCGTCCTGCGATATCAAATAACATATCAACTTTAACACGATTACGACTTAAATTTTCTAACGACTATTTTGCTGCTTTAGCCGACTTTGTTTCCTTGGCTACATTTACTAGCTTTTAATTTTTAAATTTGTAGCTAGTTTTAAAATAAACGAATAAATATTTTGTAGCTCCAAGTATCATCAATCCCAAAAATTACGATGAAATAAATAAAGAAAATGTAGTAAACTCTCGATAATTCGCACCTGTAAACCTCGAAAAACTCGATAAATAGGAGCATTCTCACAGTCCCGTGAAAAAACCTCTGCAAATTGACAAAAACCTATGCAACTCGGTCCTCTTTGAAAGTGAGCAATATTTTTTTTTTCTGAAACTTAATAAACCTAAGTAATTAAAAACCTCTGTAATTCTAAGTTTTTTCTGGTCCCATGAAATTCGAATTATCGAGAGCTTACTTTCCGTAGTTACCGATCGCAGTGCATAGCCCGCGTTTAAATCGCAATTCGGTACGGTTTATAATTCATAGAACGGGCTAATATTTTATTAGACAATATTGGGTTACCAAAGTCTTAAAAAGGTGTGCCGCGAAATATGTAGGACTTAAAATTTAGGGGGCAACCTTACGCACCTGGCACCTGCCCAACCAGTGTCTGCAGTGCATACATTTTCATATTACATATCGTGTTACCGACCACAGACTTAGACAAGTCGGGATGAAACGAAGATAAGAAAGGTCTTATTGATAGATCTTCATAGAAAACGTTGGTTGTAATTTTCCAAAAAATACGAAAGTTGTACCAAAAGCCTTTACGTAAGACATGAAAACATGAACTTATATTGCATACTCTAGAAATTGACTGCCATTTGCTTAGGAAATAATGTTCGAACAAGGGACTCTGCAAAAACAAACTTGAGTGCGAAAGTGATTTGACGGACTCGTGTTTGCTCTTAGGCAGTCTGGCTGTCTGTGATAATTGCCTAGCAATTATCCTGTCGTGGATCCAACAAAGAGATAAATGATAACAACCTCACTCCAAGCAGGCTAACACTTCCTGCCAAATACAGCAACCCCCTGGCAACAATACATCCATCTTCTGCCCCTTCAAAAGAATAAATTTCAAACACTCCTCCGTCCTTAAATTCTCCCCCGTTCAGGTATTTCATCTTCCATGAGATACACTCCAATGAATGGCACCATTTTTCATGTTCTCCTACGACATTATTCGAGTTCACTCGTGCAATTTGGTCGCGCTTTGTGCGCGAATGTGCTCACGTGTTGCTTTCACCAACGAGTTCCCCAATCGCTGCACATTGAATACGATGGGCGGTTACCACAGTTCATCCCGCCTAGGCCATAATTTCTGGTCGGGGGTCTGCGTGTGGAGGCATGATTCCCCTCCATTCCATCGGATTTTATATGCGCATGGTCAGTGCGAGTATGAATAAGATACAATTTCTGCACAGCGTGTAGATACTGTATCTGCTTTTCGACGAGTGTGACGAGTGAATGTAAATCTTTTGAGAGAACAAGACAAAAGAAAAAAGTCCAACAAAAAAAAAAATAAGAGGAAAAACCATCTACAGCAGTTGTGAAAGAGTACTCGGATGGATTTTTGGTGGGGCTTAGTGCTTTGGTGTTGTGGGCCGAAGTGGGAGGTGGGGTGAATATTTTATTGTGTGCATGTGATGGATTAGATTTTTTTTTTCATTTTTATTAGTGAGGAGTAGAAACAAAGCGGATGGGAAGAGCGCATTGCAGAATCGTCAGGAGTTATAAAAAAAGAAATAATTGAATCAGAATGAGTCGAACAAAGCATTGGTTGTGTTTCTGCTTTTTAGATTGTATCCAAAATTGTGTTTAAGAATAAAGAACAAAACTCATTTCATGCACTTTCATTAAAGATAAGTCGTGGAAAAATGGAAGAGGTAAAGAAAAAATTAAGACTACCTTAAAATTCCATTGAAATGCTGTTAAACAAGATGACAGGATTGCTATTTGTTGCAACATGCAATAAGGAATAATATAATGAAGTTTGAGAGCAATTCAGACGTAAACACTATTGGAGTGAGGGGAATAGAATCCGTCTAATAAAATTTTGAAACCTGTTCAATACACTTGATTTTGTAAAACAAATCAAAATTCTTATCGTCAACATTTATTAAAATCACTACTTTAATGCAGTTGAATTTGTGGGGACTAAAAATCAACTTCTGATATGCTTGATAAAGAATTTGGTTTTTACAACAATTTTAAATATTTAACATAATGTGTGCAATAAATAAGTGAGATATTTCAGATTTGTATTTTACCTTTTTTGGTCCAGTATTTAACTTTAATATAGTGTCTTCTCAATAAGAGAATTGATCAGAAAAACACTTATTCTAGGGGATTTAATTAAGAAATAAAAGCTATCATATGAATCATTTGAAAGTTTTCAACCAAACTTTTCTAAATCGAGTGAAATTAATGAAAGCATGTTCCACTAAATGGAGCCCGTTTAAAAGTTCGACTTTCAAGACATTGAGTTTTAAAGTGGAAATATATGAAACCAGAAGCTTTATTTCTAAGCCTCTTCCTTATTGCTAAACACACATTTTCATTTACTTAAGAGCAGGACGCAATTTTATGTAAAAATAAATTAATTTGAATTGAAATGCCAAAATGAAATATTTGGCAGAGCAAAGTATCAGGTTTGAATTTACAATAAGCTGTGAAAACCTTAAGGATATAAGGCTAACAATCTGAGGTGGCGGAGGTCAGCATATGTAAACATCTTTTCGAAGAAAACTTAGGAATCGAGTATATCAATTAAAAGTTACAAAAAGTAGGAAATCTATGGGAAAGTGGGAAAAACAATTCATTTGTTTTGTATAGTCTTTATAATTCCGTGCCATTACATCGCCATTAAAATTCACGTAGTATTCAAAAGTATTCGTAATTTGATAATTTTATTTTATTATAAAAAATCAAAAAATGTAATAGACTATTTTTAGACCCAGGTATTTAATTTTTTTTATTTTCCTTGTCTTTTTCTTAGGAAAGACAACATTGCCCCAGTCTTTGTCACCTACGGTATGAAACACTTGGATAACATATCTTCCAGGATCTTTGTGATATTAAGTCTGTTCCTTCCAAGAAAATTTTCAGGTTCAAGAGTACGACCAAATAGACGGATCGGGCCACAAATGGATTGGACTTACAAATTGGGGAAGAGACCGAAATCCCCCCTACTGGGCAACAAGGACCTAAGTGAGGCAGAGTGAAACACCGCCTACCCGCTACCCTAATCTAACCTTATCTTTTCCTTCTTAAAAGATGGTAAGGATGTATTACTAATTTGATAGTGTGGGAAAAAGTAGTAAGTAGAAATCGTTACTTTTTAATCCATAAAAGTTAAATTTTTTTATATATGTAGATACCAAAAAAAATGATTATAGTCTTTATCTTTATCTTTAATATTTTCTAGGATAACCTCATTAGTTCAGCACAGCTTTCAGTCTTCAAAGTATTGAAATACAAAAATACGGATTCTTTTATTTGTTTAATGTTGTTCTCAATTTCCTTTATGGCCGGTAGTATTCTTTTCCTTTGTGGGCACCGTGGCTTTGTGGTTAGTGTGTCAGACTGTTAACCGAGCGTACTTAGGTTGAAGACAAGGAATAAAATATAAAAAAAACTTAGATCCTATGTCTGAAATTGGTCTCTATTTTTAGTAAAGTGAAACAATTAAATTACGAATACTTTTGCGGAGCATAATATTTCATTTTTACTATTAGAAGGTTTTACGAAATATAAGTACGGAAGTACGCGTTTGTATTATAGGAACAGGGCATGATTTACCAATGAGCGTGTGAGTTCTAATATTTATTAGACCCAGAAACAAATGAAATAATTTTCATTGAATGCACTTATCGCAAAAATCGTATTTTTTTCTGATATTGTATTGTGGAACATAGGGAAGGGCTACAATTTTCGACTGTGCTTAAAATTAATAAAGTGATGAGTGTGAGTCTACCTTAAAGGAAATTTCTTAATTATGTATGCAGCTACAACATAGAAGCTTGGAACTTTATAATTTTATTCACAAATGTCATCGCAGGTATTTTTTTCTAGCAAAATCTTCATAAATTATAGCTTGCAGCATTACCAGAAAACGTTTTTGCTTTAGTAAAACCGCATGAAAATTCGTTTAGTGGTTTCTGCGATTAGCCCGTGAATATTTTAAACGAAATTGTCACCAAAATCCGGTAGTTAGATCTCTTTAAACGACGAAGTGGTAAATAAGATGGATCAAATTTTATGAATCTATAAAAATCTAAAGTGAGAGGTAATAGAAAAAAGATATGATTGATCTGATCTGAGAAAAAAAAAAAGGGTTTTGTAAGATGGCGAAATTGGAAATTCGGTCTTTCTGCTATGCGATCCATGTAACCTAAGTCTTGTAGACGTTCCGTGCATAGGTCCTCCTTACCGTTCATTTATAGGTTCACAGGATGCTCATCACATACATGTATGGTAGGTAACGACATTGTAATGGGTGTCCGTGCTCCTAGATGTCACCATTAAAGACCTGCACCCTTGTCATCGACAACGCTGCAGTCTTTTTTTTACTCCCTCCCTTGAGGAGTGCGGTAAAACCGTTGTTAAATATTGATTTTCAATTTCGTGGTCTCGCCGTCTCCTCCTCTCCTCCTCTCCACATTCCACACTATCCCTCAGATGAACTCTGCCATCGATTACACTTGACCACCTCAATAAATTTATCTGAAAATCAATAATTTATGTCTTTGGGTCAAGCCTCCTGAGCATGTGTTACTCAATCAACAGCTCTCTACGGTCGATCCCTAGATGATGCATACCATCCAAGGGAGAGGGAGAATATCTCCAGCCGCGCGCTTGCCTCGGGAATAAATCAAGCGACCGATTACATTCGTTTAATGTCTTCATAAAACAATGACAGGTATTTTTTTTGTGCCCCTCATCTGCTTCCAGGGACCAGCGACTGGATGCACTAATGCCGAACTTATAGTTCGCTTAATAGAAACGCTAAGCCGAGAGAGAAATTATCAAATTTGTAATCGTGGACAAAAGATACAAGTGGTCGAGTGGAGGGCGATCAGCATCAGTCCCGATCGCCATCGCCACAATCAGTTCATGCTTTATGGTGAAATGAATAAATTAACCGGTGACCGCTGAGTTTGGCTGCGGACCGTGAATCTTGGAATACATAAATAATTTCGAGTCGAGATTTTATTTAGCAATAAATCAACTGCGCTTAGCCCGATGACTGTGGCCTCAAATCTAAGAAAATGTGGGAACAATCTGCGACCTCTCTACCTGTTTGTGTTGTTCACCTGTTGCTTGCTATCGGTCGAAGGCGATCTTCTCGATAGTCGGGTATTGAACTTCTTTGGGTGTTCAGACTTAATGGATTTTTTTTTTTTCTGTCGACTGCCCAAGGGTCCAGCCGATGGATATACTTGTTATGTGACATTATTGCTTCCTGCTGCTCAATTGGTGGTCTGTCATCGGGTGTCCTTAGATCGGTGGCGATCGGTCAGATAGATGAGTTCGTAATGGATCCGCAATTCCACCTGTTTTTTTTGTCTCCGCATGAGTCCGTCAAATAGTTCAAGCTGCAGATATTATCTGCGGTGGTACACTCATTTGTATCAATTTGCTGGTGAATTGTATTTACAACTTTCCGAGGATCTTTTATTCGTACTATTTCACAGGTGCAATTGTGCAAACTTAGGCTGCCTCAAGTATCGTCATATCGTTACGAGACCGCAAGACAAAAACATCAACTGATGTAAAGACTGTGCACATGGGCGAGCTCATTTCGCTGGGTCGGAGAATTTATTGCTGTCAGCCAACCTCTAAACCGTTCACATAAATCTCCACTAATCAACAGCGAGAGGAGGCAGATGCACCTTGTATTGGGCGGATGAGCAGTTGACGGAATCCTGCGAGCGTGTGGTGTTGGACGTGCACATCGACGGCACGTGGTGGGAACTGCCTGCCCATTGATCTATGCGATGAATTGATCTTAATTAGTGTCCGGTGTTAAGGATCGGTGGGGTTGTAGGGAGGCAGTTTTCAGTTTCCTTGACTTATAATCAAATATTAACCTCTGGACTGGTAAAAGTTATGGACCTAACATGCTTTCTTATTATTTGAGTCGTTCACTGTACAAATTGATTAAGTTACTTATTACAAAAAGTTATGTTGTTTAACAGTGGTAATCTTTATTACCACGGAAATTTATTATAAGTAAAAAAAGTTATGACTATACAAATGATTTGACACTTAAATCTAAGATAGAAAATGAAGTTAATCGATTTGTGCACTGAATTTTGGCATAGATCACTTATGTTGATGAGTAACATTTTTCATCATCAATTATTCAAAACAAAAATACTCCTGAATTTTACGAAAGGTGGTTTTGGTGGTGTGTGTGATGAGAGAACGTCTCAGTCAGCAGTTAGGATGCGATTTATTCTCCTTTTTTTCCCAAAAAAAGGGTTTTATTTATCTTCATCTCTTTTCTATTCAATTATAAGTGAAATAAGAAAAACTGATATCACAAAATTTCTGGTGGCGGCGGTGAACTTTGCCGACGGTTCACCACATTTGTTAATTTAAAAGTATAAGTATAGATTAAGTTGGTAACACTATTTTAACTGGCGGCCATTTTGTCAGCTGTTGAGTGATTTATTTTTATTTTGGTTTGGTATTTCAAAATGAATACACTGACGCCTGAACAACGCTTGTAAGTTGGTCAAATTTATGTTGAGCATCTTTCTTATCGAGCGGAAAGTTTTTGCTCTTAGGGCTCTTTCTCAATTCTTCTGAAATTTGTAATCTTTGTTTATTTATAATAATAATAATAATATTTTGAAAATCATCGAATTTTCATAAGCGAATTTTCTTTGGCGATGAAACTCACTTTTGGTTGAATGGATAGTTAACAAAACTGCAGTGTTTGGAGTGATGATGTATGCTGAGTCACCGTTACATTCACAAAAACTGACTGTTTGGTGTGCCTTATGGCTTGGTAGAATCCGTACTTCTTTAAAAACGATGCTGGCCACAAGATTACAGTCAATGGTGACCGCTATAGTCATGATTTCTAATTTTTTCGTTCATCAATTGAAAAACCATTATTTGCAGGAATTGTGGTTTCAACAAGACGGCGCAACATGTCAAACAGCTCGTGCCGGAATTGATTTATTGAAGCAAATGTTTGGTAACCGCATTGTTTCAAGTTACAGACCCATCAATTGGCTCCAAGATCGTGCAATTTAACGCCTCTTGAATATTTTCTGTGGGGATATGTGAATTCGCTAGTCTACGGCGATAAGTCTAAAACAATTGACCACTTGGAGGGCAACATTCGCCGCATTATTTCCGACATACGGTCACAAATGTTGAAAAAAATCATAGATGATTGGACCACCAGATCTAAACCAGCCGTCATATGCCAGAAATCATATTTAAATTATAATGCCAGAAGATTATCTTTCGAATAATTTCATGTCAATTTAAAAAAATCATCTTTGTCTTATTCCATTTCAAAATTATATACCTCTAAAATAACACATTATACAAATGAAAAAATATATGAATTTAACCTTAAGTAAAAAACATAACTAGTTGAACAATTAAACTAAAAATATCACAAGTACGCCGATTAATATTGACCTTCTGAAGCATTCTTCGTGGCAACTGGATATGGTGACTCGAGTGTTTGCCGTAACTTTGTTAGCATAAACCTATAATTAAATAGAATTTATTGAGGAACAAACTTCACGATCTCCGTCAAACAACATTATTTTTAGACAAACAAATCGACTTGTTCCGCATCGAATTCAATTAACAATACAACTTTTTTGTAATCTCTGACTGGTTTTAAATGAGTACATGGGACAAATATGTGCTTGTATTCAACAATAATTATTACCTATTTATTGCAACTAATTACATGATCTGTCGATAACTTTGACCTTATCTAATCTAAATTCTTGGTTGTCCTTGGATTGACTTAAGAACTGAACGTTCAGTGCACAAATCGAGTAACTCCATAAAACAAAGAGAGAAATGCGATAAAATAATGTATGTACATTGTGGCCTCTAAAAATTGCTTACTATTCAATGACCAAAAAAAATTATCGTTTAATTGTGTACCAGTTAAGTTATATATGTATATACATATATTTTTTTTTTGTCTATCGGTATAACGTTTTTTTTTTTTTCCTTTGTCTCTAATAATTTCCATTCTTTATCATACCTTTCCCTCAAAAACCTTAGCTGCATCGAATTGTCAATATTCAAAACATTAAGTAAATAACCGATAATACGTAACAAAAAGTCCACTTGCTTAAATAAATAAAGTTAAAGTTATGACTACACCAAGTGCTTTGTCTCTTAAATTTAAGATTTTTCAAAAGTTTAGCTAAGCGATGTGTTAACTGAACTGAGGTTGGATAGAAGCAACTCAGCGCATTCCATTTTCTTGGATTATTTGCTGCAATCTCTGCTGCGACAGAAAACCGACTGTAGAAAGCAAACTACATTTCATTTCATTGAATGATTGCTTAATAAACCTGTGCAAATGTTTCTGAATTCTGTAACACAATCCCGCAGAGAAGTCACCCGTGAACTTGGTTACTACTGCAATGAATATTCTAATTTCAAGCTAAAGAGCTTTGTTACTATTAAGTTTCTGTGTAAAACATCTTTACATGTTTTCTGAAAACTTGGCCAACTTCATGTCATGCAGCCACGTTAAATCGAATGAGCAAAAGATCACAGTGACACTCCCTACTATATAAGAAACAACATGATAAATATCTCCCCTAATAGGCTTCCATACAGTTTTTCTCTCTTGCATCTTTGGCAAGCAATTATAAATCATTTCAGCAATTAAACGCTGCGTAGATATACGTTCTACTCGAACGGGTACATGTAGGAAGTCCGTTGGAGAATGTCACTCATTTAACCGCACCTTCATAATCATCGAGTACGCTGTACATCTCATTACGGCCAATTAAAAATGCATAAATATGCCTGTCATGTTTGCTGTCTTGGGTTTCTTTAAATGTGGAAGACGCGTGCTTTGAAGCCATAACTGGCTCTTAACTAATGTATCGAACGGATGCAGAAAAAAAGTTTTTAAACTCTTTAACCTGACAGTGGAGGTTACGAGTATATGGCTGTTTCCTTATTCATTGATAGGTTAGGTTAGGTTAGGTTGGTGGGCCGGCGGATATACCGCCTCACTTAGGTCCTTGTGGACCCCTTGTGTTACCCATTGGGGGTGGTAAGGTGTCCCCCTCCTCACTCGCAGGTGTCCTATCCCAGTGCATCCTCGGTCCATTTGGCCCAGCTCAAATACCTGAAAAGATTCTTTAGAGGTAAAGAGTTTATCTCATTAAGGTCTTGGAAGAAGTAACTTCCTAATGTTCTGTGCCTCAGGTGACAAAGGCATTCATTGATATGAATGCAGCATGTGAAATTGGGCTGTGACTGTAAGTTGCAGATGCAAGTACACTCTGAAATGATGATAGCTAAATCCACTGTGTCCTTAAATGATTTTGTAGTTTTTGTGAGACCTACGTTAGGATGGCGACTTTAATTTTTTAAACGTTAAACGAAAATGTTCTGAATGATCTTATCTATGAAATAAATCGTGTAATTGGTTTTCGTAACTTCTAAACGTTTTACAAAAAATAAGTTTTTCACCAGTTTCATCGGAAAGAGAAATACTTCGTCCATTGCGATTACTTTTAATAAAATTATTCACCAAGAAAAAATCATATTACGGTGAACAAAAACGCTTACTAGGAGATTTCTTACAACTGGAAAAGAATGCGATAAGAACACATGAGCGTACTCCCCCATTTCTTTTCACAACAAAAAAAGAAGGTAACCAGCATGAAAAATACTCAACAGTCAAACTAATGACTTAATTTACTTATCAACAATTCAAAAGATTCTGTTCGCATTCTGTATCTGGGCCATCACTACCACCCCGACGAATTTCTGCTTATTCAAGTCAACCGGAGAGGGTGAATTTCTTTTTTTCATCTCTTCCACCGGAGTTTAGCCAACTGCCGCGGACGGGGGTGATGTTCTTTCCACCCTACACCGAAAATTTCCAAAATTTACCTTCGTTCTAACAATTGCAGGGGTGTGTGCGCCTTGCACCGAGGACTGGGTGGGTTTCAACCAAAAGAATAAAAACTACACACCCATGCGGGGGTAATAATTTATTGTGACATGTTTTGTAACATTTTTATTGATTCCTTTGTGGTTTGCTGTCAAAAATGTGCAATACACGTTGAACGTAATAATTTGTCAATGGACAGCCAAAGCCAAAGGAAAAAGGGTGCTCCGTCACCGTGGACGGGATATGACGAAATTTGATTTAATTTGATACCGCGGCGGTTCTCCTTTGACATGCAGTAATTTTCCAATTCTCGTAATAATTAAGTTGATGATAAATGAGATTTTCAGGTTTGACAAAAATGGGAGGTTGATCGCTTTGTGCTGCAGGTGGACCGCAATCAGATTGAGTTATGAATTTAATTGAATTTATTAACCGCACACATGTGGGAGGGAGGCAAAAACTGCACACTGCTTTTTAGAATCTCTGTGGAGGATGTGTTCATGGATCACTGCATTCCAAAATCATCAGATCAGGCATGTGGATAATTGTCTGTCTGTTTTCATGTCCCGACACCAACAGTTGAAATTACAAAATCAAACAGCGTCTTTCTGTCACATTAGCCCTTGTTTAACAAGTGAATTTGACCATCCCCACACCCAAGCCTGCATCTGTCGAGATGAATTGCACAGAGATTTCCAAAAAAAATATTTAAATTTATTGACTACCAATTGCTGTAGATACTTTCTGTTTCCAAAAGTTCTGGGGCGTTAATCTCTTTAACATACATTTGCTTTGTTTCCAATTTCATCCCGCCGACGGGTTTGACCCTTATTGCATACGAATTAGGGTGCGCATGACTACACAGAGAAATCCATACCCTCGTCTCTCGCACAAGGTGTTAATCCTTCGGTGGTTGGTGTTAAATGCTGTCGGGGAAAACGCTTTTGGGCAGAAAGTAATACCGCCACAACAATTACTGCGTGTAAATTTTTTTTTGGTGGCCGGAGATTGCTCGCACCCTTGTAACCTTCAGAACTTCTATGCTGCTTTTTTTTAGGAATGAAGTAAATCTAGCGATGTGGATTAGAGCGTTTTGTGAAATAAATGTTTAGATACAGTAATTGTTTGTATTTACTGCATCGATGGGCTAATTTCGCTGCATGAACACAGGACGAAACAACGAATCTAAATTCATGGCACATATGTCGGTGCATATGGACAACAGAAGTTGATATCCTGAAACTTTTTCAATTCTTCTTTATCTTTTTAAAACCAAAGTCCGACCTAGCTCGGTAATTCGAAGTTTAGGTTCAACTTGAAATTTTTTTCTTGCAAACTACCAATAAGACTAATTATAAATTTTGTCCAGCAATGTTTTAGGATAAATTCCGGCTATTAGCGATGTTGTTTCATCTAAAATTGATGCAAATGATCGCACTATGAAGTAATGTGTGTTATTGCTGCAAAAACAGTTTTTGTCAAAAGAAGCAGTTTTCAAGATACAAAACTCAAAAGACTTTCTACCATAGTTTAGGATTGCTTTACGAATTCTTTCCGATTCTATTTAAATGGTTCAAATGGTTTCCTGACACTAATATCTAAAATTGTACGAGCAATAATACGCTTATAAGAAACTGTCCCCCAAGCAAACCATTTTATTTTATACAGTACAACACCTCCTCAAAGAACATGGCTAGAAAGATTAGTGCGTATATTACCTCCTCAAACTTAATAAACAATTTTGCCATTAATATTTAAACCAAATGGCAGTTGGTTTTGAGAGTTTTTTTCATTCTATTCGCAAATTTTTGTATTGCTTATTAGAAATTCTTTTATACGAAATTTTTTTTCTTATATCCGTTTATCTCAATGAAGGAAAAAACGGTTAAAAGAAAAAGATTCTTTGGAATTTAAGTTGTTCTTATATGATTTAAGTACTGTATTATGCATTAAAAAATGAAAATAATAAACATGAAGAAGAACTATTTTAAACAAAATGACGAAAAAACAACAATGACGAATTTCTTACTCGATTACCTTCTTTTTCTTATCCTAGTAGAACTTATGAAAAAACAAAAAATATTTGCTTAAATGATTCAAGGAAACTTTGCTTGATTTGATTTAAGCCATCATGTATCTCCGATCAAAATTGTACGATCAATTTCGACACTTCACTCTTGTCAACTGGGCGCAATATAGTTCCACTAAAGGTTCACGGAGTTTGATTTTATATAAATTAAGGCTTTGATGCTTCATAAGTTCGGGCAATTTGACTGGTTGGTGTGCTCGAAAGGTGCCATTGGTCCGCATTTCTTCGAAGATGCCAATAGGCAGGTTACAATCAATTCGAATCGATATGGTCGAATATCCCAGACCGGCGATTGGAGATAATGGTGTTTCGTAACCCAGTATAACAATAACAATAATGACAAAAAAACAACCACTTTAGAGTGGAAAACGCAAGAAAAAACCACATGTAATGTCTATATCCTTCCTCCGTCTCTGAGTCACAATTTTAGACCAAAAAAAAAAAAACGTTCAAAAAAATAAAATGTGTAAAAAAAAATGTGTAAAAAGTAGGTTGAAATTGCCTTAAGAGAATCGATTCGTCTAGAGGCTATTTAATTCTATTGTTCACTTTATAATAAAACTTTTGGCCAAACTTTATAATAAAATAAAATTTGTATTCATAATATATCGCTGCGTTTGTTTGATTTAGCTTTACTTTCGAAATCGAAAAATGAATGAACCTTTATGCCAAGTTGTAAAAACAAAATTCTATGTTAAGATAGTCAGGAATTAGAAACTGTTTCTAGAATCCCTTTTTTTTTTTACTTTTAAGCTTGTGGAGGTGGTGGTTGTTAGAGAACCTCATTTCGCTACGTGCTGTTTGAAACAACAGCTCTGAAAGTTGAGTGCAATTTCTAGTTCACTGGGGCTTAAATTTGTAGCAAAATAAATTTCGAATGTTCTGATTCTTTGTTTACAGACCATCGGCGCTTACAAGTCCAACCTCTGTTTCAAAATCAAAACAGGACATCTTTTTAAAAGACAAAACCTTGCTTGTCTTCTTTTAAAATTTAAGCTTTAACCGATCACACTGCTAAGCCGATGTTAAGCCTCAACTTCTCTGTTCTCCCTCCTTTTACCGGCGGCCTCTTAGTACGATTATAAATCGGCGCCAAAAGTCTCACCTCCCAACAACTTTCGCGGATTATAGCACCAGACAATGTGATATTTGTATCAGACGCCTTTATCAAGTTTCACTTCTTGCGTCTGATTTATCGATTACAACCAACTCATGTGAAGCTATAACAAATGGTTTCCTCCATCGTTGCCGTTGTTACCTTCTCTAAAAACTTAATTTTCGATATATCTGCGTACATATTCAAAAATTTCCATAAATTAATTTGTATTTTTAATTACTAAAACAAAGAAAACCAGTGATTGGTCAACATTTACAACAATTAAACTCGGAATGAGAAGAAAAAAATGAAAACACAATAATTATGGAAAATGTCACATATCTTCATTTGGAGGTTAGAGATTTGTCATTTTGAAAGAAATTTTAATAAAATTCTCGTTTATTAATAAAATTTCGTGGACAGATAACGTTTTGTCATAAAAGGAACCCGATGATTAATTACGCGGAATTAGTTGTAAGGCATATCTGTTAACATGTTGAATTATTGTCTTGGGATTGTTCCACGACTGTGCCTGGGAACTGTGCCCGGTGGCTAGTTTTTGGGGCTTAAATAACCTGTCAACTATCACGGAGTCACATAAATTTCTGTAGACCCCCAAATTCGTTTACTTGTGTGAGTAGCCCCTGTAGTCCCTTTGCCACATCCGTCCACAGAAGTGATTAAGTGTCAGGCCCACGAATCTGGGTGAGCAGCTCTTCGCGCAAAAGTTCGCACGTATCCATAATTCACTGCATGCAACATTCCTTCGAATGAATTCGCCTCAGGGTAAAGCAGAGAAGGAAACATCGGCAGCAGTTGCCCCACGCTGCCTGTCGGCAACACGCCGCCACCGAGATATCCTGCGGCGGCGGCCGCGGCGACCGATCGTGCGAATCGGCTTAACACAGGGTGCAATATCATCACTAATAAGTTCACAGCGGGCGCTGCTTTATTGCAGCCTGCATCGAGTGTCGGCACGATAATTTATCCTCACGCAAAATCTCACCTCTTTTTCGATGGTGTGGCGATAATTTCGCCGGCTAATGTTATAAATTTCGATTTAAGGTGTTCAACTAACGTGACACGTAAAGGATGTGATCGTTGGGTGCGTTTCGAGCACAGAGGCCGGTGGGCGCATTCACGTGTGGAATTAAGGAAATTGATACCCAGAAGTCAGTGGGGAGGAAAGTTGTAATTTAACCGAGAAAAAACAAAAACTTCGTGCCCTGTTTCGAGTGAAGTGCCAAAAGAAATCCTCTTGTAATGTCTTAATTAAAATGACATTTGTAGAAATTGATTGTGGAACCTAATGAGTGTCAATTAAGGCCGAGCGGAGACATGGTAGGTGTCACAATGTTGTGGTGTTTTCATTAGTGCACGCCGACACGCCTTTTAGGACAAATCATTAACTTTTCGACGTTGGTGGTGGCTTCAGTTTGACCCGCAAGTGAAGGGCACTTGAAATGGCGTGTTATTATTTTCGAATTAAGAGTTTAACATATGGCACTCGATATGGAAAGGGTTTGAGACAATGAGAATTATTCAGCGAGGAGAAAGTAACATCTTCGAACACAGCCAACCTAAATCAGTTGATAACTTCTTCTTTTTCTGTAACTAAACAAGAACCTAAGCCATACGGCAATTTATTTGGCCATTTCAATATCTGCACGCTTGGGTTACGATCCTTTTCGACTGCAAATCTATTTCATTTTCGTGTCAAACATTTAAAGCAAGTAATTGTAAAATTCAATGAAAAATATTCCACCGAGTCGCAAGAGTCTTTTATCTAGTCTCGAATTACAACACCAGTCACACTTTCCTTAAAAAAATTAACTTCGAATTGATATTTGAATACCCACCGGCATGGCTCGGGGCTCAGAGTTCATTAATGCTTGTAAATCATTTAATACGCACTACCAATTGCCGGCGAGGGGGTTGAGCCTCAACAAAAAACGCTCCCAAGGGAGGCGAGCTTGCAACGAGCTACCACTACCACGTTGTAACTTTTTCTTTCCTTTAACCATGGCGCAGCGTTAAGAGACGGGGGAAAATCATTCCACATGCTAATGCGCTCCCACAGCGTCCAGCTTATGCCTGCCCAACAAATCATGAAAGTATAACAAATGTACGGAATTGTATATTTTATTTGCTTGTAAATCATTCCACTGTTGCTTGTTGTTTTCCTTGCCCCCCAGATCGGGAGTCTCGCGTCTCACGTCTCTGGAGAGAACTCAATTATGCTGACCACAAACGGCGCATCGGCTGAATTAAGGCCTCGTAAAAGTCAAAACGCCAAACAAAGTTGCTGTTCAAATTACATTCAATCGGGTGAGCGGATATGCAGAAAGGTTTGGTGTTTTTTTTTTCGCCCGCCCCATTATTTACTATCGACGTTAACAAGGTGAAATTGGTTTGTTGGTATTGTTCGTAGACAGGTAGCCAGGGAAATTTATTGAGTCTGAGAAGCGATTCGCAGAATTGAAATTTTGATTGGAAGTGATAGTCGGTTTGTCCGATGGGAGGAAGAGCTAAAATATTTGCTGCTGTAGATTTCAGGGAAAAAAGACATGCAACGGAAGCCGGGTAAGCAAGCGCCAACAATCAGTTCTGAAACATATCAATAGATAGGCCATACACCGAGTCCTATCGGATTAAATGTACCTATCAATTTTTTACGGATGTTCAATTTTATTTGTCCACCTTTGTTTCAAAACACATTTTATCTAGTCTATCTATTTAGATCCTCGTCTCCAAAAACAATTCTCTTTTTGTGTCAGTCAAATGTGAGTTGCAAATGAAGCCAGTTGTTAACTGCCTATCTCCCTGATGTTTAGTTAAGAGGATAAGTTCACGTAAATATCATTTGTACCACAATTTGCATTGTTCCTCTGCAAACTATTGCCTTTTGATTTTTAAAGTTGATAATTTTGAATCTCAAACTGCTAAATGTTCAGTTCTCTTACTCGATTGCAATCTGGACCCTAAATTATTGTAGTCCTAAATTATTGTAGTCTGTGTCCTCAGCCTACACGGCAAAGAATCCTTTATTTTGTGCTTATTCTCTCACTGAATCATTAATGCTCGCGAAATGAAAGGTTTCTGATTTTACTGTTACTTGGATAGTATTCAACCATTATCCATTTAAAATTATGACTAAGACCTTTAATAATAGAAAATGGTTCAACTTGGACAGACATTCTATCATGCGATTTCCTTAGCTTATATTCTCGCTTGAAAGATTGTCAGAGATAAAGATTCAGTAGTCGTAAGTTTTACTTTAAAACCAGCGATGTTAACGTGAGATGAAATTAATTTTAATCAAATCTTTTTTGGCAATTTTATAACAATGTAGTTACAGTAAGCCTCTTTGTTATTCGAAAGTCTTAAATGGAGACTTTGCTTTTTCGTTGTAGTCGAATTTAATCGCCTTCGCATTCATAGCCGTCTAGGCTGTCGTCAGTTGTTTGTCTGATTCCAAAAAGGCCCTGTTCGTCATTGTCAAAAAGATCAGGAAGTTGTATCAAAGGACAAAACTTGTGTCTGATTACAAAAAGGCCCTGTTCGTCATTTTCAAAAAGATCAGGAAGTTGTATCAAAGGACCACATCATCAAACACGACTAATCAACAATCGAACGACCCTTTTTCCAGCCATCGATTGATCCATCCATTCATCCACTCTCCTCTCCAGTCATATCGCGTGCAAAAACTCCACCTCAGAACTCCAGGAAATGCGTATCGCACCTGACAGCCGATATTTTGCCTCAAAGATAAACACGCTCCATCCGTACAAATATTGCTGATTGTTTTTTGGTTCATCAGCATGAGCCTGTCTCCAGGAGCTGCAGGATACACTTGGGCGTAGTTAACGTGAATTTAACAGCCGCACACTTCCTTTGGCTTCCACTCTAAACTAGAAGCACGAGCAATTATATTCCTGTTATATCGCGAATGGCCCCACAATTTATCTTCTATCCAACAATGTCGGCAGGCTCACAAACTCCCCCAGAAGCGACTTCACCGAACATCCAACGAGACTACACTCTGTGTGCGTACTGAATCAATTTGCTGAGATAATTTATTGCCGCAGAGTATTAAAACGTCTTTATATGCGATGCGGCTGAAACGAGGGCTGTAACATGAGTGGCGCGGTCAGTAGTCAACGCCGCGGTATTGGGGCTTCGCCCTTCGAGTCGATATCTGAAATGCAATCATTCCGCGGTTTAATGGAATTTTTTGATTGGTTTTTCAATCTTTAGCTCGGCGCTGAATGTTGTTGGATTGGACCTTTTCGGGGCATAAAATTCTGTTCTGTAAAAAGGCATCGATGATGCTGTAGTAAGAGAACGGAAGCGTTCTGATGCGGTTGCGAGGGCCTGAGGGCGTTTGGACGTAAATTAACCCGACGTCTCATACTGGTAGCCCGTAATCGTTTGTCAATTTATCGAAAAAGTTGCTCTGCAGATAGTTTCAGTCGATATTGTGGCACTTTTTCATGATTTGATAGCAATTGTGGAGTCGATCGGTGATCTGATTTAGTGGATCATCTCGAAGTGAACATAAGCTGGGTAAATGTCTTAAATGCGCTTGGAGCTATTCAGGCAACAGAGTCTCTTTTGAGTACACTTGCCTGCTCGATTGGAGAAAAGAAACACAGAAAGGAGTGCTTTGTGCAGGCAAACTTACTTAATTTCTAAGGGGCTACCGAAATCTTTGTCGGGAAATTGTATTTTTAAGACATTCTGAAGGTGGTTGCAGACTTGAAAATACCCTCTGCATTCTGTTTTATTTTATTTGAAAATCGCGGTCAGGTTTTTTTTTTCCTGTTTCGATAATCAACTAACGACTTAGGTGATCACGAATGGGAAGGTGAATAAATTCGACTATAATCAAAAAACGAAGTCTCGAAGTAACACAGTAGCCGACTGTATTTACATTTCCCTTAGAAATTTATTTATTTATTTAAAATTTATTAAATTGCAAGCGAATTACAATTTAATGGCTGCCAGGGCTTTCAACTCCCTAAAAATTATTCAGAAATGTTTGATTAAAATTAATTTTACTTTTTTCTAGATCTAAAAAAACAGCTTGTTCTTTATTCATTCAATTACCTATGTATGTGTTGTTAAATTTTCGTCGTTATTTTTTTTTTTTCAGCGCAACGAAAAGTTTGGGACTCTGTGTTTTTTGTAGGACACTTTGTGGACGTAATTCTTGTAACGCACTTTCTGGTGAACCTTCAAATACCGTATTTCTTTAGAAGCTGCGATCAGCACAACTCTGTGGCCGCCTAACCTTTGAAGCCTAACGTTGCATCTACATTGACATTTTCTTTAAATATTGCTTAAGATAGTACAATCATTTCGGAATATATGACTTAAAAACCGAAACAATCTCAATTTTGTCGGAACTCGACTTCGGCGGTTATTCCTTGTGGCCATAGAATTATCGACGGATGCATAGAAGCTTAAATCGCACTCTTGCATCGAAAAAATAACATTTTACATTCAAAGCTCAAAGCTGTTTGGTGTCTTCAAAGCATTTATCATTTTTGTCTCGTTTTAGTCATGCTAAACTGTTGCATATAAAATTCTTGATTCTCTTCGCGTCCTCTGAAAGACAATGCTGAAAGTACATCCGTCCGCTTCTTTGTCGTCTTAATCATCACTCAACCACACAAATCACAAGAAAATCTCTCCAATATCCGTTTCCCAAGAATACCGACCTCAAGTCCGTAAAACTTTTAATTTGACACAACATTCGGCACAACAAATGAAAATATTTCTCTCAAAAAGATTTCTTTGAAAACATTTCCAAAAATCTGGAAGGCGGTACATTTCTTTAATCAAGCAGAAGAACAGGAAACTTTTCCTCACCGGAGGTTGGCCTTACACCTAGCTCTTGATTTTGAAGGGGGGAGATCACAAGTTTGTTATCCTGCCTTCCTGTAAAAAGTTTTCAGTTACCAGTACGAAATTCTTTTTCAACTGCGTCAAAAATGGAGCCAAACAAAAATAAATGTCTCAAAATACAGACAGCCAGGGGGATCGTCTTTTTCTTTGAAACTGGTTCGTGGTCCTTTGAAGAAGGCACACTGGCTCTTGGGTTCTCAGTTCTCAGCTTCCGATTGTGGAATAATTCTGGCGCACATTTTCACATTTTCCCCCCGGGACTAAACAAAAGATAAACAGAAATCAAAGTTGCAAAGGAGTAACTCCATTGGTAACGAAATTTGGGAAGCGTTTCACTGTTCACTTGGCAGAGAGCCACGGGGGTTGGCTTCGTGAAGGACGAAATTCATCTACATGCTGGGCACGTCTATTTATTGTGCGGCATCGTACATATATAATAGGGGGTGTGCACTCACCCCCAACACACTGGTGTATGTGCTGCTCACAATATACACAGCAAGTTCAGTTCAGTTCACACAGGAGGAGGGCGGGGTGTGCAAGGGATTGTATTTTTTTTGTTTTGAGTTTTGTTCAAAGGATCTCTTCGCGCAGAAAGAATCCCCATTTTCTTCATTCTTTCTTTTTTTGCTCTCGTTGTGGAAAATTGAATTATCAGATGGATTTTGTTCTTGAAATTTGCAACGTCAAGGATTTTCCCAGATTTTATTAAGGACGTGTGCTTATTTGTTTGTTCGTATTTGTTCGTCTGATTGCCTGTGAGGTTCTAGCGATATGATATGTGTGTGGATTGCACAAAGAACAATTCAAATTGAATATATTTTTTCTTCTTTTTAGTACGTATGCTTTATGCGCACATGAGAGTCGAAAAGGGACCAATTTTTAGGAATGCTTTGTGCATGTAGGTAAGTCAAAAGAAGGGGAATGGGAAAAACAAACATGTAGGCATGCCCTGGAGCAGACATTCTGATACTGAAGTTTTGATTGTGTCATGTCTAAATAATCAATCAATTAGGATAGAGACCCCTGAGGCCATTATCATAGCCAATTGATTGTGTCAGACATACGAAAAATTTATCAAAAGGCTAACAAATTTCATTCATTTTGACTCGAAAAAACAAGTACTAGTAGTATTTCGCAATATTGGATTTAAAACTCAAAGAAGTGACAAAACTTGGCATTCAAAATGATTGAAAATGATTTTCCAGAGTAATTTGTATAATGTACGTTTTCCAAGATTTTGTTTGAGAATTGAAATACAAAATCAATTAGAAGATTTTTTAATATAAAAAACATTTCGTTGTTCGTAACTTTAATAAACGCAGTTGGTAAAAAAAATGGGCGTGTTCCTATTGTTTGCCATAGATCATAATAAAAACGGTGCTAAATGAGTAACGAAAAATGGCATAAAATCCTTTAAAGTGGCGAAACTTAAATTAATTTGTTCTCTTCGGACTCTGAACGTAGCGTGAGGCCTCCAGAAAGACAGGAAAACCCACGTTATACCATGTGAACCATAAATGATGCATTGGAAATATCAGAGTATGGGGCTATTTTTCCTGATATGTTGCCGGCCCTATATTTTCCATGACAAAATATTGATACAGAGTAATTTTACAGAACGTTCTGCTCTGCTTACCGAGGTAAAGATGCTCCTCCGATGACACTTACAGTAAGTGACTGTTATTAGCCAAGTCAATCCCCAGACCTCAATCCCATTGAGAAGGATGCATTTTAAAAAAAATAAGTGGTCAGTATTTTTCTAGCATGGAAAGATAAGTGGATAGCAGTAGAAATAGCAGTTGTGGATAGCAGCAAAAAATTTAAATTAAAGAAAATTTGGATAGAGGACACTAAGATTGTACGAGTATCGATAGCGAAAAACTAAGTTTAAGAAAAAATATTAAAGAAATTAAAGTTATTCTCGATTAAACATGTCAGCTTACGAGCTCGTCATTTGCGGGAGGTTCTAATTTTCTGCTTTAATATGAAGAAATCTGCGGCTGAGGCTCATCGAGTGCTCGCAAATACCAATGGTAAGGCAGCTATTAGTGAAAGAACGTGCCGAGAGTGGTTTCAATGCTTCAAGAACGTTGAGTTTGACGTCGAAGACCGACATGGCGGTGGAAGCCAAGCCACTTGATCAAGACTCGTATCAATTTATTTTAAAGAACTAAATATTGTTACAACCAATTTCTGTCACTGCATTCTTATTTAAGAAAATCGTCAACTAAAATCGTGACCATAATGGCGTCGACTACAGTGCACTACCTTAACGACTATTTTTAGTAATACCTTAAAATCGAGGCTGTTAAATTATTCCCGAGTGACCAGTAAGTACCAACAACTCACACAGAAAAGTGTGTACTCTATAACAACGCCACACTTTTAAATAAATCCATTTTTAAAAATCTCTCCAATCTGCATAAGAACAAAAAAAAAACTTGTGTACAAAAACTGCATAAATTGAGATTTTTTTGATTTTTGTACCCACAATTTGCGTCTGTTGTCAGTCTCCACGGTGTCTACTGAGTGCGATCTACTTTCCTTCACATCTGCAGAACCGAAGGAATGAGAACAAAGAAACAAATGCCGGAAGGATAAACGACGAACAGTCCCAATCACCAAGAGCTCTTTTGCAACCACCTCTCCAGATTGATACTTATACAAAATCCATTTGAAGTGTGCCTCTTTGAGCAAGACGACGAAATCCTATTCAAAAGGACTTAGTTGCATGTAAAACAACTGCACGGCCGATTGAAACAAGGGTTCTCAAAGTGCCTTAGAGGGCTGCGACAGAGTTTCAATTGTTTCAATAATCCTGGCGTTAGAAGTCAAACACAGGTCGATTTTTTTTTGAGCTACACAAAATGAAAGAATTGACCGTGACTGCGGCTCAAACGAAATCGTTCACCTCTCACCTCTGATCCGCCGCCATATTTCACAAAAATTAAACTCCCCACACCGTAACCCGATGGGAATTAATCAAACAAAGTGTAAATGTTAATGTTTAGATGTTTCCCACCATAGAATCACGCGGAAACAAACAAATAAATCGTCGTACACTAATCAAAAAGCAAAATGGGAGCATTGAGCGAGAGAGGAAAAGGTTACGCACCAAACACTCGCTCTCTGGGCCATTATTAACCGGCCCCGGTGTATCCGTAACACCTACATCGGTCATTAAACGGTATCTACTTCGCACAGACTACAAATCACAACAAAACACTCGTGGTTGTGATGGTAGTGGTGGCTCGTTCCTTCCCGATGATGACCACAAGCCTCACCATAAATCATCGCCGGCAAGTCTCATCGTGTGGCGGCTGCGGTTTATCAATCATAACGTCGATCCCGTCCTCCAGAAGACCGAAATTCCTCTTCTCACTTAACAACATGATTGATGGCGGCGATTTATCGAAATCAAATCGAAAGGATTTTCAATGGGATACAAATGTATCTTAATACATCTTGTTGATGTTGGTAAAAGTTTCGTGAGGAGATTCAGCGCTCGCGCCTCGCGCATAATTAATTTGTATGTGAACATTCTTGAACTGCAACCCCATCGGGACCCCGAAAGCCCGTTCCCCCGGCTGGCGGTAGACCTTCTGCAGTCACCGCAAAGTCGATTAAGAGATCAACCGAAAAATTGATGTTGCCTCACATCGAGAGTCACGTCAGTACGGCAACGATTTAAGTATTTAAATTCAATTGATGTTGGGAAATTTAAAGTTTCACTGAAGAAGTGAATGTCACAGTCTATAGGTGAGCCGCCATTTAACTTACAGACGCTGTGTGTCTGAATTTTTTCCTGTGAAAAATTCTGCATTCAATCCGTTTTGAGCTTCTATCTAACCCGGCTCTGGGTCTAAATTTTTTTGTAACTTAGGTCGTCAGTTGAAGGTCGAAGCAAATGAGGAGAAAGTTATGTTTATAACATTTGCCCTTATCAAAGCCGTCATGGAGCTATTCAAATTAGCTCACTAGTAGTTAATGGTTGTAGCAAGAAGATTTATCTAAAACATAAAAGTAACGAATACTTGGATTCTAGATCTCCGCAGTCGATGCAAAACGATTCGAAGTAAGACAATTGCTATGGGAACACAATAACTATGATTATCGGAAAAGGATTTAGTGCACAGCCTTTTTTCTAGCACGTTTGTTATGAGCTGTGTCGGTCAATTCAGCATTGAGATCTTACAAGATCAAATCTGTTCATGAGCTTTGCAGTGTTTCGAACAATCAAGGCATTGAACCGCCGCGAACTAGCCAATGACTGAAAGTATTTGATTTAAAAAAAAAATATGCCTTCAAAATGATAATGCGTCTGGTCAATAAAGATACTTTTTCGCTCAAAATCGTTGTCCAATTCAAGCTGCTTCAATTGAGTTTCAATTGCTGAGTTAATTACAGCTTGCAAGCGAATAATTGAGATCTTTGTGGTCTTGCAGACAAGTTGATGTTCGTAAGTTGAGTCTCACAGGCCATAGCAGCTACATTCTCATGTGTGCGGAAGGTACGACGACAGGGACCATGAGCATGCCAATCATATGAACTTTTGGCACTTGCGTACAGCAGTTGCGGTGGGTGCCTTATTTCGGTCACAACTTCTTTAAAAAAAAAACCACACTGGTTGCGCTACATAGCATTCGATTTGAAAATAAATTTTCAATATTTCCCAACTACATATAAGGGCCAAGCGATTCATTTCGTTTTGCGGCCGTGTGATACTTTCTGTTAACCTTTTCAGTACAACGTTGGCATATAGTACCACTTTTTTAAACTTGCCAAATTTCGACCTAGACCTGAAATGTCCATGCAGAACGATACTGACGGTTACCGTATGGTAACATTTTAAAACTCATTTTTTAAAGAAGAAATGCAGTTCTTTTATTTAGTCCATAAGTAGCCTAAATATGAAAATTCAGATTTTTCTAACATCAATACTCAATTTTGTACTGAAAGGATTAAGATGTCAAGCAGGAAACAGCTGTCAGTGTCAAAATAACCAATGATTTGAAAAGAAACTACTAGATGGCCCTCCATATAGCTCCTTTTTTAGCAGCGTATAGTCTCCTTTTTTGTAATCTTGCCTTATTCTAAAATAATTTTGCTTGTCGGCTAACTTTCCGTGAAGTTATAAGACATGAAGACTTCATGTTTGTAGGGGATTCATAAAATTAATTTGAAAACAACGAATATCTGATTGCATTTTTATGTTCTTTCTTTTTTTTAAAGACATTTTGATTTCCTCTCGTATATATATACTTTTGGAGTTTTTATAACCTTTCAAAGTTTACCTTTCATGAAGTGACTCATGGCTTGTTTTATCAGTCCATTCACAATCTATTTGCCGTCTTCTTTTCCAATAAAAAAAAAAACATGGTACTTACTATGTCCTTTCTGCGAACTTACAAAATTGCTTTAGTTTAAGCCTCATTAATTAAACAAAAACATTCCACAGACAGCATTGATCGTTTAACCGCCTTTATTTACAATAAAATATAACAAATTTTAAATTCCGTGGAAATAATTCGTATTAGACAACTGCTAGCTTTTCAAAATCTACGAAACAAAATCGAAGTAGGACCAAACGTTGGCGGTTCTATAGCTCATTTTAAATCATTTAGATGCCAGTTTCGAGCTCTTGTCTCATCCTGCCCTTGTTGAGCATCATGAACCTATAAAAAACATGTAAGACAAAAGTGGACTAGACTTCTACATTACCTGAGCCTGGGTTCACAACTTGGTAGCCAAGAAACAAGTTCAAACCTTCAAAACAACCGACTCACGGCCATTGCAATAAATTCACTACTTACATTGAAAACCATAGAATCCCACTGAAAGCAATTCCTCGAGATCAAAACCAAAGTTATTGACCTGTCACAGACGCATACACGCACATCCATGCCGTAATAATGCAAATTTAAGAGTGCTCACTTCTGAAAGACATCACCACCCAATAAAGAAATTTGTTAATATATGCCCCTCTGCATATTAATTGTGAGAACCGGGAACACAGATCCCCAAGACGTATGTAAATCAGTATCGACGATTTTTATCTTAAGACAAAGCGCTCAACTGTGTCACATCACATCGTTACAAATTTTATTTTTATTTATCGCTTAAAAGCAAACACATGTCATGCCTAGAAACAACCAACGGGGGCTCAAGAAAAGAATCAAAAATAAAATGCTAAATAGCTAAAGAGAACAGAAACTCTTTTTTCTTTTCGAATGCTACAACCACAGCCGCCGACTCAACGAATAAAAGTGAAAGGGGACGCTTCCTTGTTCCTTGCAACACGATCATAAATTGCTCAGCTTTATCGGCGACCACACTGCGCCATAGAGATGCCTCCTGTTGGAAGCTGTAAAGCTGTTTGCTCTGTCCAACACAACAGAACAGAAAAAGAACCTGTATTTCCGTTGAGAGATACCCGTAAACGGTTATGGGCTCCATAAATTCCCTTATAACATGCCCGAGTCCAGCGTTAATCGGCGATTAAGATTTTAGACATTTTTGCTGCCCGTTCGCGATCATTCTTCCCCAACTTGACCGTCTGTGGTCGGACTCAAAAACGGGGGATTTTATGACATTTTTGTGGCGTTAATATTCGGCCGGCATTTGCATCCTCTCTCCGGATACTTTATGAAAGTGAAAATTGATTCTTGGGTCGCGTCTCATGGGAAAATTATTTTAATGACAGCCGATGAGAGAGGATCGATCGAGAAAGATACGCGATACACGTGTGTGTGGAACGTATCTTTTTTTTTTTTTTTTTTTCAAAAGTGGCGACATATGAAACGGTTTAAGGATAATATGGCCGTAATAATTGGCTCAATTATCAACGCAGGTGAAGCTAGACCAACATCAGACAGCAGACAGCATTTTGAACAAGAGTAAAAGCAAAACACATGGGAGGTTTATGAGTGACGAAACGAAATCGGTGGCTGAAGTAGAAAGTGAACCGAAGACATTTCAATGTTTTGACTTCTTCTTTTTGTAATCTGCTTAGAAGAGCGGATGTGTAGACGAGCGGATGTGTAACAACTCTCTTTTTGGACCGTGGGAACTGGAGATAAGTTTAGATGTCTTCCGTTTTTTTTACGGCACACGAAATCTGTTCAACCTTAGGAGGCTCACGAAATGGTGGTCTCCAAAATGCAAAGTACGTCTTTCTTATCTGGATGACTCAACTTTTAAAATAAAGTTAAATTACTGTCAATTTTTTAGATGGCTTATAACACATTCATCTATTTAGTTTTATGTAGCTAAATCGGACTCTGATAAGCACCACTTTCAAAGAGTTCTTCAGATCTCGGGTGGCACACAACTACGGCGATGGCTCAAAATTTCTTCAGTGGCGCACAGTTACAGTGGAAGGAAAATTACACTCATGTTTCGAACATTCAAAGACTCATCAAATAGGTTCTGGTGCTATGACTCCAGAAAAAAAGTAGTATCTTTCCATTACATTTTTATTGTTGGATCTACATATTTATATAATTCTTTTTACCACTTTTAGAGAATAAATAAAGCCAAAACTAAAAAGAGTTCCTAAATGGGAACACCAAAACCCATTTTATGAGACGTTGAATTTTCCAAACACTTTGTTTTGACTCTGACTGTAAGTAACTACATGTTTTTAAAATTACTAAACCATCAAATTTTTGGAAACAAATTCTATTCCTAGTATATTTGGCTTTAAGTTTAAGAGGGAATTAAAAATAGAACACAAATGATACGACTTTTCTTAGTTGTCAAAGTTTAAGACAAATACTACCACTAGACTTTATCAACCGAACAACTTACTGTCTCAAATAACTCGACAATCCGATAAAGACTTCAAGTCAAGGTCTGTTTTCTTCTTCTCCATCTCCACCGTCACATCTACTCCCAACTTGAAATCTCTTAGCCTTCCTGGTACTCTGACGGTTTCTCTACGTCAAAGTAAACAATTATCGCCTCAAGAACAGCAACAGTGAAAACTTCCAACTGATTATTATGTATAATCTGCGACATCTTCAAATAGATACATCTGCGCTCGACTACATGTGTACCTTTCCCGTTGGCGTGTATCGATTGTCACGCAACTAGATTGTCTGCTCGGCGATTATAGGTGACACCTCAACGTCTCATCTCTCGACGTTTATTGCATTCTTATGTTTATTTCGTTTCTTTTTTTTTTTTGTTCGCTCATTCATTCTTCCACAGTTTTCACGGATTAAAAAAATCTCCAACAAGAAGATGAAGATGCTGAGGCAGAAACTAAGCAGATGGAAAGAAGGATTTTGTCTCAGGACTGCAGTTTGTTTATTTTTGCTTCGCTTGAAGTGGTCACCAAATGACTTGTGTTTCTTGATTGATGATTTTCAATCTTTCGTTGGTTTTATACACACGTATACACACATCTCAGATACATTATGCTTGGGTAATCAAAATGTTAATCTCAGTAATGGATTGCTCGGCAGGTCATTACGAATAAATTTGTTAAAATTATCATTTTCCTATTAACAAAAATGAAGCAAAACCACTTAACAATATTATTTATTAGATACACACACAGAAATATATACATATATGTATCTCCAGCATAAATATTTATTTCCCATTTGAAAGCACGACTGGAAATCGATTTACAAATTCAATGTAAATTCATTTGAACAGCAGATACTCAGAGCCGTATCTGAAGTACGTGTATTCCCACGTTAGTAATAGAAGACGAGAAATTGAATTTACTTAGAATTTTTCTTTTTTTCGTTTTTATTCACTATTCTCGGATTCTCAGTGGCAGTGTGATCGTCTCATAAAACTTGAAAAAAGAAAAATACAAAAAGCAGTAAAAAATCATGAGACTGTGATAGAAAAAAAAGAAAAGTTCGCAGATCTCGCACCTTGGGTTAATAAAATTTTAAGAGAGATGAGAAATCAGACAAATCGCATCGACAGATAAGCTCATAAACAAAACCAGAGAATCACATTCACCTCATTTGGTTGAGATAATAAAGTTTTATTTTATACAGTGAAGGTTTGTGTGTGTCTGTTGGGTTTTGAACATGTGTAGTTTGTTGAATTTGTTTATGACAAAAGGAATTCCCTCTGAGATACGAGCATGTCCGGGGAAATACTGGGAATTGTTTTGTGATGTGTGAATTTTTAATGATCATTTAAAACTTAAGTGAGCATGAGTGTTGGAACGGTTGTTGGTTGTAAACTTTAAAGTGGGTTCAAAAGTACCTTAAGTGCCGGTAAAGGGCAAAACTAAAACTCTTATCTAGTTGTTAGTGCTAAAGGCGGGGTGTCACTCAAATTTCCAGCATTGAATTTCGAGTGCGAACTAAATAAATTCATAATATTTGCATTTGATTGAATTTTCAATTTTGCTGCTTTAGACTTGCAGACACTTTAATCTGCATTGGAGAATCACTTGCACAGATTTCATCTACTCTGAGATTTTATCTTTAGCAAAACAGGTTTAGGAGATGGTGGGGTACTTAAGTTTCGACAGAATTCTCCCTAACAATTCAATGAAGCAATATTATTTTGAGGAAGAGTCATATTCGCACCTCATATAAATAATTCAATAAGTCCAAAGGAAATTCTGCAGCAACTGTGAAGTCAACACAAAATATCATTATTGCAAATCGAATTGTTATTTTTTTTTGTCAACTTCATTTAGGATGTTATAGGAAACGAGCTCTTCTGATACAAACTTCATCGATCTATTTTTTTAACACAGTCAAATTTAAGATTTTGTGTAACATTTCCTGGCCGCCGTGGTTGATGTTGATGGAAGTGATGTTGAATTTTCACGGGACATCAAAATTAGTTCGAGTTAGAGGGAGTTCGACTTAGAGGATGGTTTTTGTTGGGTCAAAGAATCACACGTAGAAAAAAAATCCTAAGGTAGACAAAAACAACCTTGAGGTGCTTCATACTTCTTAGTGTCTAATAAAGGGTGATTTTTTAAAAGCTATAGGAAAGTTTTTCAAAAAAAAAAAACACATAAAATTCAGAAAAATGCATGACATCTTTATTTGAATCGATACTACGGTCCATATAATATAATGTTGAAGATTATTTCATGCAAATGTTGACCTTGACTGCGCCTCAAATGGTCCATCCGCTTAGTCCAATTTTGGCATACTCTTTCCAACATTTCGGCCGGTATCTCACGAATAAATGCTTCAATGTTGTCTTCCAATGCGTCAATTGAAGCGGGCTTGTCTGTATAGACATGAGCTTTAACACAAAAAATAATCTAAAGGCGTTAAATCGCACGATCTAGGCGGCCAATTGACCGGTCCCGAACGTGAAATAAAATGTTCACCGAACTCGCCTCTCAATAAGTCCATTGTTGCGCGTTCTGTGTGGCATGTGGCACCGTCTTGTTGAAACCACATGTCATGCAAGTCAAGCTCTTGCATTTTGGGCAAAAAAAGTTGGATATCATCTCACGGTAGCGCTCACCATTCACAGTTACGTTACGATTCGCATCATCTTTGAAGAAGTACGGTCCAATGATGCCACTAGCCCATAAGCCGCACCAAACTGTGACTTCTTCTGGATCCATTGGTAGCTCTTGCAATGCTTCTGGCTGATATTCACTCCAAAATCGACAATTCTGCTTATTTACGTACCCATTGAGCGAAAAATGAGTTTCGTCGCTGAACACTTTCTTAACTTTCTGAACTTTCTTAACAGAGCACGCATTTTGATAATAAAATTTAATAATTTGCAAGCGTTGTTCGTTTGTAAAACGATTCATGGTTAAATTATAGACCAAACTGAAGATGTTTGACAGTGAAACAAAACACGAAACGTGCGTCAGCTGTTTAAACCAGTGTTGCCAAAAAGATAATAGCTAAAAAATCACCCTTTACCCACAGCATTTGACAGAGTTTGGCATCAAGCTCTTTTGTCGAAAATGCGTGCTTTCGGTATCAATGAATCTCTTTTTCTATGGATTAGAAAGTTCCTTTCGGATCGTACAATCCGAGCTGTTTTGAACGGATTCCAGTCTGATATCCACCACATAAGCGCTGGTGTTCTCCAAGGCTCTGTTCCGTCTCGGACATTCTTTCTCATTTTTATAAATGGTCTCCTGTCTGCTACTTCTAATCCAATCCATTTCTTCGCTGATGGCAGTATCCTTTGCTTCTCATTTTCGTTTCAAGACTTACGGCCTAACTCTTCGGCTGTAAAATTGGAACGGCAGCGTATGTTGAGCACATTAAATTCCGACCTTGACAGCATAATCAACTGGGGTAGAACCAATAGAGTGAAATTTAACGCCTCCAAAACCCAATGCTGTCCACTGTCACTTCGCCAAAACTCTGCGAGGTCGCCAAAAACTCTGCGAAATGTCTAGGTTTCCTTAAACGATGCAAGAAATATTTCACCCCTTCTGATCTGTCTTCCATTTATAAGGCTTCCATATATATATCTGCCCCAAACTCGAGTACAACGCTCATATCTGGTCTGTTGCCTCCTCCTTGCACCTACTGCATAGAATACAAAAGCGAGCACTAAAACTGATAGAAGACAAGGATATTGTGAAGTCGATAGACTCGCTTGAACATCGTCGAAATGTTTCTTGTCTGCCTTTGTTTTATCGCTATTTCAACAGGCAGTGCTTGAATGAGCTAGCCAACTGCATTCCCCCCCTCAAACATTAACCCGCAATACTCGCCACGCTAGGAATGCTCATCAGTACACCCTCAAGCCTGTTTTCGGACGGAAAAAATACCCCCCGTGATAGCTGGCTGTCTTGTTTGATGGTCAACCTACGTAGGTGTTAGTCTATGTCCGTACTGATGAATCCATAGAAGGAGCACGAATGTTATCTGCGTTCCCTTTTTTTAATAAATACATTCGGACTGTTAAGCGAGAGTACTTGGGTTCGAATCCGGTTCAGGGAAATAACACCACAAAAATTTTTCACGGCCCCACCTCCAGCGAACGACTGACAACCCTCCTGGAGGACTTCTGTCATGAAAAGCTTTCGCAATTCGCCGTTCGGAATAGGCGTTCGGTTCGTAGGTCCCCTACAAATGTGTCAAAATTATAACGCGCGCAACACAGTGGAGGTGCGAAAAAGCTAGGCTCTGGCTCTCAACGGGCTGTTACGCCGCCTAATACAAAAAATACATTCGGTTTCTCATTACCTTGACATCTCCATAGCCCAGTACCCGGATTTGCTTTATTCTATTGTTTTCTGTCATTCCCAGAAAGCCTTTGAGTTAGTGGTGTTTCTCCTTTCAGCTTTTAGAACAGCCTAAATGTCTGAAAATATAGATATTTTTGAATTGATAGCGTCCTTTTTATTGATGGCGTGTGTGGTTTCGTTGATCGCGAATAGTAAAGCCTGAGAGAGCGTGGTAACCCTGAAACGACCTTGCAATGCATTTATCAGCCTAGTTTCATTCCTGTGATTTTTTTTTGTAAACCACAAACTATCTTTGAGGTCCCCCCAAAAGGTTATAAATCCATATTGCTGCTCTGAAAGTATTTATTCAATTTATTACCTTGAAACAAATCTTCCAGCAGCGCAGTAGTCACCTTCTCAATTTCATATTTTGAATAAATTTACCTCCCTCTGAAAAGTGCTCCCGTGGTTCGATAATTATTTATCACGCCAATAGAAGTTGTCACCATTTGACAACATCAAGATCCCCCACAACCCCACTCTCATCCAATCGCCCACATGGCTAATCAACACCGACACTAATAGCTGTTAAGAATATTTAACGAAAACTTAAAAATCGATTGAAAATCAAATCAGTTATGCTAACGGTGTGGAAATGAATCCATTTCCCCGTAGGTGTCACTGACGCCGAAAAAAAGAAAACATGAAAGAAAATTTAAAAAAAAATTACTTTCAATCTAACGACCACGCTAATGATCCGAAAGCTTGTCAATTTCTTTCAAGTTCAGCTTCAAGATGCTTTTGTTTGAATATTTTATGTTCGGTGAAACAGGAGGCGTTACATCGAAACACTCACAGTGTTGACTACACCGGACAACGTGCGTGGGTGCGCAACGACTACTTCGAGCTTGTGCGGCGATTTAGAGGCGATTAGACTCTTAGTTGCGGCAACAGAGAATTAGATGAATTCGGCACCCATCCCTTTCAATAAAACCGCATAATCACGACAGAGTTACCAGACTGAGCATTCACTGACCAATAAACAAGACAACAAAGCAATAAGCTTAGATTGGGTTTGGGGAAATTCATTCTTTTCGGATTTTGTGGCGGCTCATATAAATAAATTTGATTCTTCTTCCAACACCTGCTGAGTTCTTTCTTACACCGATATTTTACTTTCGACTGCGGCGACCTATTTTCTTTCCTTTTTGAACAGAAAAAAGTCTCTAATCTCTGTTGAGGCCTTACAATAACCACCGAAAGGATTTAGGGTCAACAGCACAAGGTAAACAAATAGTTTGCATCTAAATCTTAGCCCCGCACGAGTCCAGCAGAGCGGCTCAGTGTGCATCTTTTAACCTGTCGGTGGCGGTCTGTCCCGGGTCCTTATGCAGCGGCCTTTCCTTTTGTTGTTTTGTGTTTTTCTTTCTCATTTTGTTTCCGAAGATAAATTTCCGATCTGGATTTAGTAGCTGCAGTCGATTGTTATGGCGAGTTGCTTGCGCGTCGCTGTTTTGAGTCACTCCCTTCTAAATGATCGTCCTAAACTTTTCATGATCGTGTCAGCATATTTCCAAAATATTTTTTTATTTCCTCACTGTAAATGAAAAATAAATGGGAATTTAACAAAACTTTCAGGTCACGGTTTGAATTAATAAGTAGCCGGGCATTATGTAAGTGTTGTTAGAAAATCCATCCGTCCACAGGTGCTGTGCCTGTCATTTGTGGGCCTGGATCGTGTTGGGAAAGCCCATTGTGTTGCGCGAAACATTTTCCACTCTGACTGTGTTTACCGACAAACTCAAATAATGTATCTTGTGCAAATATGCGCAGAGATACTTCACACGACGCCGACTGCGATGGTAGGAAACTGGCGCATTGTGAACGGAAGTCAGATACTTGTTTTGTTGACAAATTGATCAGTTCGGTGAGGCGGTTGGCGGCTGTTAACCTGAATTCTACTCAGGTGACGAGTTTTGGAGGCCGTAGATCATTCGGGAAAAGTTCTAAGAGGTTTGTCATTCTAAATGATTTAGTCACTTTTTTACTTTCGTTAAGGATTGGACAGCTCCGTTTCATAGAAAAAATCGTCTGTTTTACATTTGGAGTTACTAACTTTTGAAGGAGTTACTGTCAAACTTCTCCTGAAGAATTTTGAACGACTGATGACAGTCACTGTCACATTATGCGCGTTTTGTTTTTATTGAATAGTTATCAAAGGTGGGCCACCTAGTGGTATCTTTTAAAATCATAGGTTATTTTGACACTGGAAGCTATTTTGACATTTTTACAGAAAGTACTATCAAACCTGCGCGGGATGAAATAAGTTGCTTTGTAATTGAACAACATGGAGAAATACTGAAAACTTATTTCGAAATTGAGTGCTATGTCCAAACCTTGCGTTCTTTAAAATAATCGAGTTAGCCGATTTCAATTGGCTGCCTCGGAGCTACGATTTGACTCCTTTAGACTTTTTTTGTGGTTTACCATGAAGAACCCATGTTATGCCAATAATCCGGAAATGATTCAAGCATTTAAGGCACTAATATAATACAAGCAATTCGTAAACTACAGCTCGAAACAACGAATGTGTTCTTGAAAAATTGAAAAGACATATTGCGCTGCTCCGAATCCAACCAAGCCAGCCACTTGAACAACGTTTTGTTTCACAATAAATGGGAATATTTGCTGTTATTAATAAAGCCATAATACATTGAAACCTGTCACTCTTATAAAGTGGCAACCTAAAGAAGTTGGCCAGGCTTTACCTTCACCAAGAAAATCCCATACAAATGTTGCACAAAACACCTTTATAAACCGGCGGTCAAATTAATAGCAGTGTATAGCAGTAATAGTGTGAGAGAACATTTTTTTCTTGGAGGCTTTCGGAATTTTCTTCTACTTTAGAACAATAACTGAAAGAAGTAATACAGTTTTTGATTACTCTAATCATTAAGCAAGATATTACTAAAGTTGCAAAAGGGTATCCTTCAGATAACAGCACTGCTATTCGTATTTTGACCGCAACTGTATGTTGTTGACATTCGCCTACCTATCTTGGAACTTGTCCACGAATTTGTCAATTTTTTTGTCATCTCTCATCCTAACCTAACCTAAGTAAAAACAACAAAGAGAATGATTTGTTTGTTTTTCTTAAAAGTAAAATGTTTTTAATACAAAATTCACCACCTATGTAAGTTGGGCGAACAATTTTGCACCGCGAATGGCCAACTTATCAAGGTTTCACTGTAAAATATGGACAGTTGGTACAATTAATTTTGTTAATTTTTTTTTGCATTTTTAAAAAGAAACTTGGACTTCGCCCACGCTATACTGAAAGTAATTACATAATAAATCCATAAAATTGCAAATTCAATAGCTCAACAAATTTTAAGACTTCTCAAAAGTGAGTGTGTGCGCAGCAGGTGAAGGTTACCTTTTCGAGTACACGCAATTCTCAGAAACACTGCTACTCCAAAATACCCTTAAGTTTGATAGTAAAACTGTTAAGAAAGATTTATACTCCTATTAGATCAATAAATTCCAAAATAGAAGACAATCCAAGTCCGGATCAACTACTGTCATCTTCAACCATTATCAGTCATGTCATTGAATCCGGTATCACGGCGGGAGACTTTCATAACTCCGTCAAAAATCAATGAAGCGCACGAATTTTTGAATCATTTGTTTGTCATGATCATTCAACCAGATAAGCTTTGCAGTTCATGGTCATAACTGAACCTTAAATACCAAAAAAAAAGAAGATAAAACGATGAAAAAAAAATCCATCATATGTCCGGCATTCCAACTCAGCGCTAAACTCGTCGTCGCTTCTTTCAATTCTGACATTCGCGTCGTGTGAACAAGACACGCTGTGCTGACCTTTTGTGTGTGGGTATTCAAAGCGCACCCAGGAGGTTCACATTACAATAAACAAATTTTGGCATTTTCCCCTCATCGCCTTTAGTGATGGACCTTTCTTTGGATTCTCCATCAATACTTTTTCTGCTTTTTGTTTTCTTCGTCGATCTCTTTTTTTTTTGGATTCTCCTCCCGCTGTCATTTCAAGATCACATTCGACTCACAGTGATTCATTCAGATTCACAGTAAAGATATGAAAATGATTTACGATCACACAAAATGTTTGTTCTGTTTCGCTTGAAAACAGTGCATGTTTATTTCACAGATAATGTTGACAAAATTTAACAAGTCAATTCGTTGGATAATTTTTCGATAATTATTGATTCATATTTGTTTTTTTTTTTTGGTTTTTCTGGTTTCAAGATTTTTATGAGTCCATTCAAATTCTGTGATTGGTATATGGTTTTTGGGTGATTTTTAATTCGAATTCGGTTATCAATGCTAATGGATTGACTAATTCATAATTAAAAATTAACACATAGTTTTAAAATTTATGATACACCTTTGAGTTGAATGTTTTAAGTGGATTTTCAAATAACAACGTTATAACTATAAAAATTAATTTAAAAATTTGTTTACATTTCAAGCTAATTAGTTATTTTGCAATGACTGTGTTATATGTTGGCATGACAATGAATTTATGACTGTTTTTATTAGTTTCAGGTTTTAGCAGGAAACATTGGTAGCTAAGAGGAACGCTTTCGCACATTTTCAGAAGGAGATTTCTATGTTGACCAATTCACAAGGTTTCACCGTATTTAGGTTTATCTATAACAATACTTTTAAAAAGGCAAAAGAGAAGCAGGTTCCAATTTAATGTCAAGAGACAAATTAAGATCTTAAGAGCTATACAAAGCAAAATTTCTTGGCCACGTTATTTACAACATTCTGAAAGAATCTCGTAGATTTCTGCCCAAAACATTTTGCAGAACAAGCTGGGTTTCACAAGAAAGTATTGGGATGTTTAACTCCGCGTCTACATTACCATTTTTCAAGGCAATGGGAATAGCAACGACTTCGAAGTAGACTAGGCATTTCATTGCTTAGAAATTTAATTTGTGAACTATTAAAATGGCATACATGTCCGTACGGTAATATTAATTCAGCCTGTCGAAGAATTTGAATTCGACAGTAGCTCCGACATGCTTGCGACTCTCAACCAATCTTGTTTCCTTTGTGATTTCATTTTTGAAAGGGAATTGTCAAATCAAATGCTTTCAAGATTGCAAAATAATAAAAATAAAAAATAAAATAAAACAAAAAAAACTGGTTTTTAACTGTCAGTCCAATAGAACGTCTAACATCATCTCGCCGTCCCACAAATACCTTAACTCTTCTCTCGCGTCTCTTTTTTGTCCACTGCATCCGTCTTTGTAACTCATTGTCAGCACACATTACATTAGTAAGAGCTAGCACAGGTTTTAAAAGAGCTATACTTACTCTCAACTTCCTGCCTATCCCTATCTAAGTCCGTCTTTCACTTTTTCTTTTTGTTTTTTTTTTAAATGTATTTAGAATCTTCTACTCGAACTCAGTTTTTGTAATTTGGTGGAACTTTATTTTGAACCGCATTTGTTGCACTACAAAAGACAATAAGTCTTTTGCGCATACCTTTATAGAAATAAATTAAATTGAATTGAAATTAACTACATTAGTAAAATAACTAAAAATTTTTGAATGAATAAAGGAATTTTTAAGTTGTCCAAACTTGTCAGCAGTTTATGATTCGACGACTTCAATAATGCTAAATAGCTCAACACAGACCTGTCTCGTTCGCGATACTCTGTAGAGTTCGTGTCTCAGTCACTCGAACCCAACGTTGCCTACAATAGACCAATAAATAAAAAAAAACGAATAAAAGTCTTTGAAAAAAACACAGTTGAAAAAATGAGAAGCTGTATAAACAAAAACGTTCGTGAAGGACTTTAAAGAACTTCAGCATTCCATCACATGGGCTATCTAGTGGTTTCTTTTAAAACATCGGTTTTCTTGACACTGACGCTGGTTCCCGCTCGAATTTTTGACATAAAGTCAGTGTCAAATCTCCGCGGACCGAAATGAGTTGGTTGAATAGTGCTGAGAAATACTGAAAATTTATTTCCAACTTCAGTAGTGTGTAGCCCAAAACTACGTGTTTTCTTAAATAAAAATCGTTTTATCAGCCGTTTTAGACGATGTCAATTGGCCACCTCAGATGACTTTTTTTGTGGAAGATTAATGGAATGTCAACAATCCGAAAACAAAAAATAAGAACTTAAGTTCAATATCATCCAAGAACTCCGTGACCTACAGTATGAAACCAGGTCTTACAAAATTTGAGTAACAGAATGAGCTGCTGCCAAGCCAGCCGAGGCAGTCCCTTGAACGACGTTTTGTTCCATAATTAATGGGAATGTTTGCTCTCACTTATAAAGCCATAATACAAGGGGAAACAAATTTTTTATTAATTTTATATCATTTTCAAAAAGAAACTTGTATTTGGCTCACTCTGTACTTTCAGTAAAACGACAACTAATCCTTAAATTTGTTGTTTGAAATTCATCGGATCCACTGAGATATCTACTCCGTATATTTTTCCCGCCATCTCCCGCAATACGTCACAATGACAGCCGCATTTAATACAATCGCAAGCAACCATTTCTCACATCGCTGCAACCACAATCACAATCCTGTCCATTTATTCGTTCAAAAAATTGCGTAAACCATCTGAAAGTGATAAAAACACAGCAAAATAATTATTAAAGTCACAACACACGATTGCCTGCAGTTAGTCTTCAAGAAAGAAAAAAAAATCTGAAGAAAAAGCACTAAACACTGACACACTGACTCCCCTTCAGATGACAGCAGAAAACTGCCGCGTTCGAAACTGCCAAACAACGACAAGCAGATGCTGTGCTACGACATAACCGGTGAACCGTCAAGCAGGTGCGCAGACCGGTTTTTTTGTAGTTTTTTTTTTTTTTTTTCCTTTAAAATACGGTACTCCAATTGGAAGACGTACCGAGGGTGGCTGACGCTGTTCGTTGATGGATTTTGAGTTTAGAAGGCGTGGCAAAGCATATGTTACAAATGGAGTTGGAGGGAGGAGACGCGACATACTATCTTGCTCTATTGACGTATTTTCTGTTCGTTTTTTTGTGACAAGACTGTTGGCAAGTGTCAGAGCAAGTTGCCTGTCTGTATGATTGATGTGTTAGTCCTTTTTCTTTTCCCATTTCCCTTTCTGTTTTTTGTTTTTGTTTGCCGGAAGTTCATTGAATCGAAGGATTTTTTATTTTTTTGCCCACGGAAAATTGTGGGGGAGGCTGCTTTCTTCTTTAAATTCGTTTAACCATGGTGCTTTAAAGTCGGATCAAAGATGATATCGGGCAGACAACATTTTAGGAATGGGTACTAGAACATATCGCTATAGATTCTTGTTTGTTCAAGGAGCTTAAAAATGACTGAACATTTTTAAATAAAGCTCTTAAGCTTTTTTTTTTGCTTCCAGTGCCTTTGAACAATTACCTTCCGTTTGACAAATATCTCTCAAGCAAAATACATCTCCCCTGTTCGTCAAAGACATCATCATCAGTAGAGAAATCTTCTTTAAAATACACCAAGTTAGCATTCAATTTAGTTTCATTCTTTAAACCGTCTTCCAGGTCTTTAAACTGCATGCCAGTCGTAATGCATTAATGAGTTTCGTGAAAAGAATCATGCAAATCATTATTGACTACCAAGCCAATCACGAAGAGAACGAAAAGAAAAAAACACACACACAACCAAGTTTGGTTTATGACTGCTTCGTATTTGCTTAGGAGATTTTTTTTTTCGATTTATTTATGCATCTCAAAGACCTTAATCTTAATCATCGAAGTCGTAAAAAGTTAAAATAACAAAAATATTGCTGTTGTTGTTTATTTGACAGCAGATGTCAGTGATTGGGTGTAAACTGTTATATTTATGAGTTCTTTTTTTTTTTGCTGTTGGCAAGAAACGCAAAAGGACGAAAACTTAAAAGTAATTTCTAGAGTGTTGATTTCAGATGAAATTTATGAATGAAAAAGTGAAAGAAGTCGATATGTTTCTCTGTGAACAAAATTAACAAAACTTGATGAGAATTTGTGCGATTTTCAATGGGCCGAGAAGGTAATTCTTGTCTCTCTGATCTGTCATCTTTCAAGATTGAAAAGAAAGTAAAAAGATCAATTAATTTTTGAGCAAAACGAGTTTGCCGGGATCTCAAATATTCACAATGGTTACGCAAGGCTTGCACGAACACATCAGAAGTCATTACATGGAAAAATTCAGCTGACTTTATCACATATCAAATTGTCATTTTCGATTGATATTAAGCATCACTTGACCACCTTATTAATATACAGTGGCGATCGTAAATGAAGGTACCATAGTATAATTTTTGAAAAGAGTAAAATTTGATTATTCCATGAGGGTTTCAATAGGTTTTTGTTTATTCTTTTTTTTATATATTACCACCAAAAAAAAAATGAAGTTTTGGAAAGAAGTTACATGAAGTTTTGGTACCTAAAGGGAAGCAAAGCAAAGCTGTTTAGGACTTCTTCACTGGCTTAGCATTTTACTGATTTTACGCAAAACCGTCTGGTGGACCGATCGAGTGGACAATCTTCCTTGTTACGTGGGGTCTTATTTGTTGGTTCCGAAGAAGTTTTTCTAAATGGTTGGATAAGTGTTCAATGATTCACGGCAGTGTTTTGTGGTAGAGTGCTTCTCCCATCTTCATCCAAGTCTTAACACGTCCATCTAGGCTAAATTATCCTTGGGTTCACATTAAACACTCGATAATTCAAACCTTTATAATTCTTACAGTCCCTTGATACAAAACTCTATGAATCGAAGAAAACCTGTGCAATTTGGTCCCTTAGTTATTTTGAATTTAACTTTTGTGCCAAAAAAAGCACAAAAATCCGCCTAATTCGAAAATGATGGGTTGTTTGCCTCTATAATTCGAAGTCAAGTTTACTTCTTTTGTTATTTTTTCTAAAACCTCCATATCCGCCTAATTCGAAAATGATGGGTTGTTTGCCTCTATAATTCGAAGTCAAGTTTACTTCTTTTCTTATTTTTTCTGAAACCTCCATATTTTGAAAATCTCTGTAGTTCAAAGTTTTTCCTGGTCAATAGAAATTCAAACTCTAGAGAGTTTATTGTAGTTTTAAATTATTCTTTGCTTGCCAGAGAAAATACTGGACTTTGTTAACTTTCATGTTTAGGTTACCCCGCATCTTTGCCGCTAATAATTATTTACCATCCAAACAATTTTGTTCCATTAAAACTCAAATCGGACTAAGTTCGTATAGTTTTTGGCACTGCAGTTTTACTGTATTTTTTCTTCTTGAAATTTACAGGTTTCAGTTTAAATAAATTCAGCAAAAAACAAAATTTAAGCATTTTATAAAAATTTTACTGAATTCATGAAACCTTAAATAACCCCTCTTTGGATGTTAAAACCCTTTTCCCACATGGATTCCCTCAAATATCACTCACAAAACTCGGTGTAACATCATTTTAAATTCGCAAGCGATTTCAATAGCCCGGAAAATTGAATTCCGCCGAAAGAGAGAAGCAAACACGATGTTAACATGCTCCCCGTGGAGTCAGTTCATAATTTCATTATCGATGTGCGTCAGTTCTGTTGCCTGACTGAACCCACCCACCACCTTTGCCATTCAAAATGGAAACTTTTCGGGGAAATCATTTTGTTTGTCAGCCAAACATTTCGATTTCAAACTGCGTACCAACAATAGGACAATGCGGCATCCACGCGATCCGGCACGAGGATGAATACAAACCGATGGCAACTCGTGAGGCATCGGAGGCGATTTAATTGGGTGTCATTTCCAAAATGCATGGCTATGGCGCTTGTGCCATTTCAAGCACGCTCCAGTCAAATTACGCACCCAAAAGCATAAAAACTGCATTAAAGCAAAATAAATTGCCCACCACCGACAGAGACGCATTCCACCGCATCGATACGCAGAACTATTCCATCAGCCCTATCGGCGTTATAGTTTACAATGCGATTCGCTTAATTTTACTTCTATTTCCTCAAAGGCAGCAGCAACATGTTTCTTACCTGACAGGTAGTTTACTGCATTTATCACAGAGGGCCATAATACAGTCTATCTATGCACCCGCCAGATCATCGGAGACGAAGGACGCATTGAACCAATTTGTGAGGATAATTTACGAGCTTGGCGGTTTTAGAACGTCTTTATATTCGCGCGGCTGTTAAACGCACAGTAGTAGTCAATATTAGCTCTGTATAATGGCCTCTGGATACAATATCAGGAACTCAATCGTAGTGCGTGTAATGAAATCTGTTGATTGCAGTTTTTCAATTTCATTGCACGCGGTTTCAGGCTATGAGACTTCATCGTAAAAATATTTATTCTTCATAATCGCAGGTGGGGGGAAGTGTAGAGGAAGCATTCAAAACAGTCAAAGTTATTGGTTCGCCTGATGGGGGAATATATCTATTTGTCTTTGTTTATGGATTATTACCTCGGTGGAATTGAAGCTCTGTAAAAAGGGGCCTTTGGCTACTGTGAAGCTCACCTCACTCACCGACTACAAGTGTTTGCTCATGCGTTTCATTCCATTCCTCAATTGGACCTAAGTAGATTGAATATGTTTAAACGGCTAGAAAGATAATGTAAGCTGCAGTCGATGCAAAACTCATTTGGTTCATCTTCAGGTTACTATAATAGATTTCCTTGCGATCTCGGTAGAAAGATATCTACTAGCTCTTAATTTTTGAATTTTCAGCTAGTTTTCAACAAACAATTACATCAATAATTACATTTGTAGAAGCATTAATATAAAGACAATGTTCAATTGCGTATTTATTGCATTCTGTTAGGTAAGATGGAGTAAGTGTGGACTAATCGTGGCGTAAAACCAAGTGTGGACTAAGCTAAGTATAAGAGAAAACATAATGCTACCTAATGCTGGTGATTAAAGTGTAAAATTCAACAGGAAGCAGTCCTGAGATCGTAGTCCATATCCCAGCTTGTGGTATGAGATGAACTTCGGTAGAAAAAAATTGCTGCTCCAAAATTTAACAAATTTTAGTAGAAAATTCGGTAAGTCTAATACTTAGCAACTCTCAAATTATTTCTGAGTTTTATTTCGACAATGAACCATAAAACGATGGGTTTGTTTTTAGATAGACGATGGGAAGGTTTTTAGATTCTTTATATTTGCTCTGACAAAATGACCAATTTTTTTTCTTCAATATTTCAACAAAGAAGAAGAACTCAAACTAGCTCAAAAATTAAGGTCAAAGATTTATGGAAAATTACCCAGTCTTTCGAGATCGAGTCGAATCCATGAGAAACAGAAGGGCAAATTTTACTACAAAATGCCAAATTTTATTACTTTGTTGACTATATTTAAAATCAGAAAACTTGAGCGAAAAGTATATTACAAATATTTATATTTTTCCATTATAAATTTAGTCCTTCCTTTTACGGGTGATTTAAATTTAGTTAGATTTTCTGTTGAACCAAGGCAACTTTGCTTAGGTTCCCTATTTTTTTTTTTCCAATTTGCATTACATTCTGTTACATTAATTGTTTTTAAAGCATTTGAGGGATTAATTAAATTATAAGCCCATTGTCTTATACAACACAGATTTTACATTCCCTATCGACGTTTTTTTTTGTTTTTTTGTTTTTTATTTGCCATTTTTATTTAATTCCATGACAATAATTAAGTGGTTTTTACATGGAGCTAGACGTTTGATAGCCTCAACTTGTACGAATTTGTATCACTTGTCGACTTGCAATCTGTCGAGTGTCGTTAAAGGCATTAGCGATTGTTAGAGACTTGATTATCAATAGCTTGAGCTACTTCAAGGCTTTGGAGTCTGTCTCTAAAGTCGGCAGACTCGTCCTTTTAACTTCGGTAGAAAAAACAAGCTTTGTACAGATTGTGGTCACATTCGGAATGAAACTGCTTTCAATAAAACTCTTTAACTTTTTTAACGTTTTAATATAACTCAAAAGATGAAGCATTTCTTTCTATTTTAAGACGAAATATAGAGAGGCTATAAACTGACACCGTCTTATCTACGATAATGCCTTACACCCGCTAAAGACGCATTAGCATCAAATTAAGGCACTCAATGTGTGAACATAGTGAAACCGCTAAAAAACAACCTAAATCACATTGCATATTCATGACCAGAAACCACCTTTCTCTGCAAAAAACAAAATCTTGTAATAACACATCCCGACACAACCACAAGCGATTTCCCAATCAAGACAACATTTTAGCCCCTATCTAAATCCCAAGTCAACACCAATGGCCCAAAATTGATCAACTACCACTCCAGCAAAGATTTATGACCTCCCCTTTCTCTTAGACCTTTCCGCAACAGTAGTGCGACATTCCTGTGTCCAAACAATAAAAAAATAAACCAACAAACCGAATCATCAGCAAATGAGAGGAATTAGAAAACTAATCTTTCAACCCGTTCTCGGCTTTTTCGTATGCAAAACTCCCGAAAATTATAATTTTCCCATAATTTATCAACTGGAATTTATTCCTTTCTCGGTATGTGTGCGCCAGTGTCTCTGTGTCGGTGGTTGTTTGTTGATAATAAATCAAAAGTTTATAGCGCTCGCCGAATAGGATTACTAGTGGCATCTTCTGGAATCCGATTACGGCGAACAAATTGATCGGACGAAATAAGAAATCGTGCAAAGTTCAATGAGTTATATAAACATGAATTTTGAAAGCGATGATTTTAAACACAACACGTCAGAAGCTTCTGAATGAGTTTTTTTTTTTCAGGCATGGTCCTCAAATGGCAACTAATTTTTTTATGTGACCGCTCTTGGTCCCTGCTAAGCAGGATATAATTAGCCCCGAGTAATCAAGAGTAATTGTACTGCATGACCCCCGCAGGGATGCACGTCTGTCGTGGAGAGAAAAAGTCAAAAGCTACATCAATAACATGAAGTGAACACACGAGTGTCAACACGGGTCACACGGCTCATGTAAAGGGTGTAATTTGCGATTATCGCCACGTGCTTTCTATGATTGCTCACCGAGGCATTTCAGTCGGCGGATGTTCATAATTCGCTTGCGGCTACGACGAGAAATCACATTCCAGGGATCAGTTTGAAAGAAAAGTTTGTCCTGCGGCGTGTGAGTTGCGAGAGAAAAGGACTTATTCACGTGTATCTGTGGGAATCAAATTAATCGCAAATTAAGGTGTTGGGTGGCGTTGGTTTTACTACTTCTTGATGAAGATGGAGGAGGTAAGGGGGATGGTCAAGCAGCGTTGGAGAAAATAGCTTTGCAAGCACTTCAGAAAAGGCCAGATCAAGGATCATGAAATATGTAGTAGGGTCGTTACTTTGACTGGTTCTTGCTACGAAAGGAGTCATTATGTGATGTAGTGAAATTGGGAGTGTCACGACAAGTCCAAGCTTGGGCTTGGGTTAGTAGGTGTTCCATGGTCTCCTTTGCTTGGCCACAGTGTCGCCAGATATCGGTGCTGGAGTGATCCATTTTATGTAGATGGTAGTTGCATGCTCCGTGCCCTGTGAGTGCTTCGCACAGCACTCTCAGGTTGGCTTTGTTTAGTTCTAGAGCTTCTTTTGCTCATTGGGATTGTGAATGAACTTCCTGGAGTGCACTCCTGGTTAGTCCAGAATTCATTCTTTCGTTTAATAATCCAATTCTTAATGTTGCTGGTTCTGTATTGTTGAATCCAAAAAGAGGCGAGCAGTCTATGAACGGAGTTTGTGCTCCCTTTTTGGCTAGAGTACCCGCCTTTGAATTGCCCTTGCGATTTTATGTTCTAGCACCCAGATTAATCTTAGTCATTTGCTTTATGCCATTATATTTTGGTTTTTGTGGAGTGTTTATAACACTGATAGCTTTTTTGTAATTTTCTTCAGTAGGATAAGGATGAGCTTAAAACCTGCTCACAGTCAAAACGCATCTGATATGATAAAAATAATCCTAACGGAGCTTACGATAAATAAACAAGCCTCAAAGAATCTTCTACGTGCCTCTATTCGAATGTTATATATAAGATAGTTGTGATATTTGTGGTTGATTGATATTTTTCGACAAAAGATCGGTGTACGTTCTGTGTAACTTACCAAGAAACATGGCATACTAAAAGTTTTGCAATGAACCATGAACAGATTTATAAAAACATTGCAGCATTAGGAACAGTGTTATTTGAAAGATCGTGTGAGAGACGACGAACCCGAGTTCAGTCCTGATGGCGAGGAAATCTGGCATAGTTTTCAAATTACTTTGAAGTTTCTGCGTCCATTTAATTTTGATGGACATATTCAAGAAGCATATTTGTACACTTGATCGCTTGCGAGCATGCGTTCTTGGGAGCAGCTGGAATGACCTTCTCGATTTCATTCTCCGAAGTTTCCTAAATTTTTACATGTTCATCAATGCCTTCTACAATGATCAACCCTCTAGCTTCTTGCATTGACTTATGTTTGGTACCTGTAATTGCATTCCTATTAATTTCTTCTAGTTCTCCTTAAATCTCAATTTCGTTAAGTAATTGGATAAGTGGAATTAAATCATCATTCTCCCAGCTGTTTTCTTCAGATCGATTTTTCGAAAATACTTACATGCAGTTTTTGACCCGAAAACTGATCCTAGTCTCTGCTTAGACCACGATCCAGGAGCAACCTATTACCTATGCACTTACAGTTTCTTATGATAAACTAATTTAAAAGAAAATTCGAAACCACGAAAACCGCCCAAAACAACTCCATTACACGCTGACACTCGGCCACAACGCAGACTTACTTCCTGCGACCATTACAACCGCTAAGTACGTCCCACAACGTTCCGCACTACCCCCCCCGATTAATTGAAAAAGATAAATTTCCACCCGAAGAACTCCTGCGCACCAGTGCACTCTGCAAATTAAATTCAAATTGGAAATTATTTCTGCATTCTGCTACTTTGCCTTCGGGGAGCTGCTGTGCCATGCCATGCCATGCAAGTTTAACTCCCGGATCGGATTCTGGGATCCGCAACCGTGGCTTAAGATAAATTACAAGCCATTCCATGTGCTGATCAAATACCTTAAAGGGTTCCCCGTTTAGATTGACTTTTCCCCGCCTATTTCACTACCTCAACACCTAAGCAAGAGATGCTGTTGCTGCTGCCCTCTCCACCAGGGCAGAGTGCGGAAGAAGATTTATATGATTAGCTTACAGGTGTTGTAGATCATCCTTTGAGCGTGTCCCGTGTCCGTCGCGTCATTGGTTCAATTGGTTTTCCGCGTAATTTACGATGTTTTTGTTCGCGGACGCGCACTGACTTGCGTGCAATGGAGACGTTAAATCTGCCTCGGTCGGATAGTCATCATTGTGGCAGAATGTTTGTACAATGTGTCGGCATGGAGATTCATTTAGGAGCGCCGAGCTGGAGGAGGACCCATGGAGATAAAGTTGTAAATCAGTTTTCTAACAAATGACTGGGTCTGAGATAGCATCGAGTTTTGCTGATTTTGGAGACCTTCTGCCTGACATCTGTCCTCAGAGTTGAGACATTATTCACCTGCTCATTGACGTTTCACTTTGACTGTCGGAATGAATTAATGAACGAACGAAGAAGAACAGTCGGCTTCATCTAAAATTTTGAGTCAATTTGTCACAAAACTCTTGATTTACTGCCTTTTAATTGTGGTCGGCAGTAAATGCTGAAATAAGACCTTTTACGATGCGCATAAAAAGCCAACGTGGAGTTGGTTTGAGGATTTTCCAGTCTATTGTTTTGGGAACTATTTTTCTTTTGTATGAGAAACATTTACGCAACATATGTACGAATATATTTATGTACACTCAAACGTTTACTTACACCTTAACTCACATGCCCACGGCCTCGAAACACCCACCCTCTATCACTTCGTCTTCGTGCAGTCATTTGTGAAAAAGGAGAGCGTGGAATTACAAATGAGGGTTGCACGAGGATAATTTAATTATTCAGACAACAGAAGCAAGTTCATTACAAGTTCATACCCTCGTATTAACAAGGGAAATATTTGTATAGCGATTTACTTTTATATACAAAATGTTTCTCGTGTTTCTTGTGGTGGGCTTCATTCACTGACGAAGGCAACTTGCCTTCGGGCGTTAGCACGAATACTACTGGGATTAACACCTCCTTTGAGGGAGTGCGTGGTGGCGTGAAGCCTTTTCTGCCACTGTAACTACTGAGCAGTAAAATAAAAATAAAATGATGTGAATTTGTTAATGTATGCTAAAAAGATTATCACCCTTACGATTGTGAGCCAATGGGATTGGACAACTGCTACAAAAAGAAGAGATCTTTAAAGTGTTTCATTTTACAATTCGAATGTAAATATAAAAAGGATTAAAAAAGAAACGATCAAAGAAATGAACTTATGATGAGGCACATTATTTGTCATGAAGCTAAAAAATGAGTTTATTCATTAGACATACCTTTATGGTAAATGATTGTGTCATATATAATATAAAAGTTCTCAAGTAGGACAGTTAGCTGCTCAGGTTGCAATGAATTCTCAATTAAAATCAGTTGAATTTCTATTTTAATGATTAGTTTTTCTTAACACGATATAAAAAATAACCAATGAAACGAATCATTGAAAAAATCAAAATCAATCAAAACACACGAGGGAAATCGATGGAAAGGAATACCATAAGAAAAAATATTCATTTATTTTTGCCTGACAGCATAGACCCAATAAGAGAAACGAAAATTCGCATAGAGCTTTTGTTATCTTGTGAAATAGTCTTTTTAATAGAGAGTCTGTATTAGCATTGATATCAATAAATACTTGGTTATGACTTAAATAAAGCATATATGAGATTAAACAACGTAACCTTAACGTATTTTTATTATTCAAGGCTCTTTAAATTGCCTTCGTATTTGTAATGAAACACAGCGAGCTGTCTGTGAGGCATTCGCGAGCATTAAAGAAGAAGCGGCTAAGATGGGTCTAGCGGTCAACGAAGGAAAACCGAAGTACATGCTGTCATCAAGGAAGGACACCCAACACATATATGGACAGATATAACTTCGAGGTAGTAGGGACTTTGTCTACCTCCGCTGTTAACTCGAGAAACGACACCACCTTGAGAATCAAGCGAAGAGCTGTTTCTTTGGGCTGAGAAGGCAATTGAGTAGTAAAACCCTCTCTCGGACAACCAAGCTAACATTATACCTTATGATCAAAAAAGAACCGAAATTTTCATTTTAAAATTCCCGCGCTTGTCCAATCGGTAAAATTTTATTCTCTCAACGTTGGCAATACTTTTATACATATTCTGTCAAATTTTGACGGATATCGTATGATTAGTTTTTGTTTGACGTCTATACAAATATGTAAGTTGAAAAATTTGCGTGTGGCGATTTTTATAATGGATGAAAATTTAGAACAACGTGCGTGCATCAAATTTTGTGTTGCAAATGGATTTAAGTGTTCCGAAACGTTGAAAATGTTAGAAAAGGCCTTTGGTGAATCGTGTCTAGGAAAAACACAGGCATATGAGTGGTATAAACGGTTCAAAGGTGGTCGTACAAGCTTGGATCATGATGAGATCCCTCGGCGAAGCAAATCGTGTTGCAAAATCGTTCTGCACCGATAAGAGAGATTGCTGTGTTGTTGGGCACCTCTTATGGATCAACCGAACACATTTTAACTGATGTTTTGGGTTTAAAACGCGTCGCTGCTCGGCTGGTGCCAAAAAACCTGAATTTCATTCAAAAACAGCGTCGTTGTGTCTCAGTTTTTGGCCAAAAACTCAACCAATATCATCAACCAAGCACCGTACTCTCCAGATATGGCCCCGTGTGACTTTTTCCTCTTCCCCAGACTCAAATTGCCATTGCGGGGAACGCGTTTTCAGACCATAGAGGCCATAAAAGAGAATTCGCTGCGTGAACTAAAGGCCATACCTTCGGCGGCCTATAAAACTTGTATGGAAAATTGGATCAAGCGTTGGCATGCATGTATTGCCGCAGGAGGAGAATACTTTGAAGGTGATAATAAAGAAAATTATTAAAAATTGAAATTTTGCGTTTTTTAATAAAATTCCGGTTCTTTTTTGATCATAAGGTATAAGACCCTGATCGTCCCAGTCCTCCTCTATGGCGCACAGGCTTGGACATTATCAAAAAAGGATGAGGACCTGCTTGGCTGTTTCGAGAGAAAGATCCTTCGCGTGATCTTCGGACCTGTCTGCGTAGGTGGCGAGTGGAGAAGGAGATTCAACCACGGGCTGTACAGCGACAGGAACCTTGTCAGAAGAGCCAAAATCCAGCGGCTTAGATGGCTGGGCCATGTAGAGCGGATGGACACCAATGCTCCGGCCCGGAGAGTCTTCGAATCTATCACCATGGGGAATCGCGGTAGAGGAAGCCCCCACCTCACGTGGCGCACCCAAGTGGAAAGGGACCTCAACCAACTTGGCGTGCGAAACTGGCAACAGCTGGCAAACAACCGGGCCAGTTGGAGAGGCATGTTGGTTGAGGCCCCGGTCCACCCCGGACTGTAGCGCCACCTAAGTAAGTAAGTAAGTATTTATAGTGCTATCGAAAATATCTAGAGTGACCATTTCCTAGCTAAGCGACTAATACTCTTGTTGCATTCGAACGCAAAACGCATCAAAAACTGAAAACAATTAAAAATGAAATGAAAGAAATTAAAATATTTTACAGGTTTCTCGTTAGTTAACGTGGATTGGAAGATCACTCATTTAAATCATTTGTATGTTCCCACTCTTTGGTAAGCATTTGAAGTTGCAGTATGATTACGATTTAGAAATTATAAAAGTACAAAAATTGGCTTGCTTTTAAAAGCATTGAGCAAAAATTGAGCTAGAACATTGTCAAGACATGGTAAGCTTCGGATGTGTGTTTCATATTTTAACTACAAATAAACCATAGATATGTATGTCCGTTTAAAGTTGATTTAAGTAAAAATTGAAGTGTGTTTCTGAAAGTAGTCTTTTTTTATTTTTATTTTAACCTTAAGCTTGAAGTAGGTTTTCACATCGTTCCATATCGAGATATTTGTGTTTCCGTATAGTCCAGCTAGTTGCGTAATAGATTGTAAAAAGATAGGCTGCGTATATTTGCGACTTTTTTTATATTTTTTTCTTTTTTTTTGCAGTTGGGCCATTTTGCCATTTTTTCAATTTTGAAGCTAAATAACAAAAAAAAAACAGGTCTCTCAAACCATGAGTTGAGACGGAACCTCCATTTTATTTTTAAAGACCTCATGTAGATACAGTCGAATCCTTCTAAGTCAAATTTTCAAGGAACATTAAATTTAGTTTGAGTTAGAGGGAGTTCGACTTAGAGGATGGTTTTTATATGGAAAATTAGGAAGGGGAACGCCAAAATATGGCGACAAGGTTCGAGTTAGAGGGAAATTCGACTTAGAAGGAGTTTGACTTAGAGGGATTCGACTGTATATCATTTGATAATTTCGATTGCGTTTTTTGTTTGTTTCGAAATTAGTACACTAAGCTCTCTATAATTCGTACCTCTATAGTCCGAAAAGCCTTTTCACAGTGCCCTGAAAAAACCTCTGTAAATCGAAGAAAACCTTTGCGATTTGGTCCCGTCGTTTGTATAAGGCTTTTCTGATCTGTTGAAGGACCATTCCCACCACGTCCTACGATTTGTGTAATGGTTTATTTTAATAAGTTCTTTAAGAAAATAGGTCTTCTTATAATACGCCTGTCTTTAAAACGAGTTTTTATTTTTATTTTTAGATTTCCTGTAGAGAGAACCGAATATTTCGACCAAGAAAATGTGTTTGAACAGTTATTGAAGTATTCAAAATGTAATATTTGGTTCGACTCTTGAAGGCACATTTTTAGTTCTTACATAATGCATAATGACTCAGATGGTTATATTATCTTCTTCCATTTTAAAAGTATTACTCTCGTAAAAGACATAATTTCTGCAGCCAATAGTCCCAAGCACTCCTATCCTCAAACAACTTAGCATTTTCCGTAGCCAATAAAAAACATCTTTACTGGCCACATTTTTTTTTTTTTCATTTTAAAATAAATTGAATTTTAATTTTTCCTTCATTTATGCCTTAATTTATGCAAATCCTTCGGCCACATATGCCTCGCCATTGTAAAGGAACTTCACCACCACGAAACTCGTAATCCTTTAACAGCCGTCGTAAATATAACTACAGCACTTCCACAGCCTATAACCTTTATGCTAATGTCTCTACAAACAATGTATTCGCAGCCTGGGTGCATTCGAAGCACCTGACTAAATGTCCTCGTAACCCACCGTAATCGTTTACAAATGGCCAATCGTCGCACATTAAATCGCCCGTGTGAAAGTAATGGCGGCAGGCGGTGCTAAATTCCACAATTAAAATATTTTCCACTGACTGCAAACAACTTAATAAATTTTATTCGATCCACTTTAATAAAAAAAAAAGCACACAAGAGAATAAGACCGATCCGACTTCTGAATACAAACTCACCTCTTTACACCTTTCAATACGAAATTGTATCTCAAACGTTGAAATATTAGGCAAATGTCTCTGCGGTTATCCCATAATTTTGGAGACTTAACTCATATTTCATGGATTATCGACTGCTGACAATGGGCTACTTTACATTTGAATGCCGGCCCGTATAAACATGGGTAGAGGTAACGCTTTTCCGCTTATTAATCTTGTTTGCGGCTTTTAAGTTATGTTCGCATGTCGTCATAATTTACCAGCTCGGGTGGGGTGGTGTGGTGAGAACCAGCTCCTGATCGGATAATCTCAGTTGGATTAAGATCTGAAATGTTGACTCCGGCGCGGAATGGGGTCAAGAATTGGGACTCATTTTATTCGCCGGGTGTAAAGTTGACCGAACCGGGTGCACTAACGTGGACATCATGCGCTGCACGTTCATCATACTTACATGCCTCCTAACGCACTGCAGAAGGCACTAAATAATTTAAGTTTCCGCCTCTATGCACAAGATACGTACACAACAGATGAATGCGAAGTCCTTTGCGAAACGTTTCCATCTCACGCGAGGCACCCCATGCAAACGAATTGAACGCGAAACAAATTAAGGTATTAAACTCACCGAGCTTCTGTGGATGATCGATGCCACCTGCAATGTAATCACATAAATCTGCGAGTCTCTGCGTTCGTTTTTGTTCGTTGGTTGTTTTCTGAGGCTCATAAATTCCACAGAGCGATGAAACTGGCAGGATTGGCTTTGTTTTTTGGAGATTTCTTTTGAAGAAAATCTTTTACCATATCCAACTGGAGGAATCGAAAACAATCAGTGGGCTTACAATGATCGTTTAATTTTTTGGTCAATCGTCCGGAGAGGCTGAGTCAAACATCGCTTTCGACTATTACTTAGGTTTCAGCAGCTAGTCAGGCTGGTTAAAGCTCAATTAAAGGAATCTATCATTTATTTCGATAACTTTGAAGTCTAATACGGTTGCGAAGCATGGGGACACATTTTATTTATTCATAACCTAAGATGTTTATTTATTGTTATGGCTTCTGTTTGTCTATGACCGTAAAATGAAATGTTCATGAACAAAAGAAAAATGATTTGACTGATGAAAAAATATAGGTTAAAAAATAACACAACTTCTATTTGCATAAACAAGATCTTTGAAGTTTTTTTTTTCTCGAGGGAGAACGAAAATTTCAGAGTAAACATTTTAACGCTTACTATATCTTCAGGCTTTGTAACGCAAATTTATAAAAACCATCAAATTAAGCTTCATATTAGAGCTATTTTGAAGAAGAAAATGGAGAGATAATTTTTATGAAGCTTAGTTTCCACGTTCCTTTTACTTAATGCAGCTTTTATCCTTTTAAGAAAATTTTACCACCTAGACCTTCAAATTGATTTTGGTGTAGACCTTTAAAGCTGACTCTAGAAATCAGTTCGTAGTGTTAAAAATTATCTTTACAATATATGTATTTGCTTGAATTTTTACCTTTATCAAGTCCAAATAGTTTTAAGCTTCATCGGATGTTCCTTTTTGGCCCAAAATCTGTCTTTTGTTAAATGTATGTTAAAAAACGTTTTCTTCTAAGTGCCCACTGATATTATTCATTCATTATGATATTATTCATCGATAAAATCATGAACATTATAACTACAAGTTTAAAATTTGAGAAGTAAAATTATCGATAATTTTGCAGAAAATTAAATATATCTATTTATTTGAAACTAGCTAAAAAGATGTTAAGTAGTGCTAGTTAATACAGTAAAAACAACAAAAGTCTTCGGCTAAGAAAAGAATTTTACAATTGTTGCTAGACCTTTCTGAGATTTCTTTGAATTTCTTATATTAAAAGAAATTTGCTTAACATACATCTGATAACCTACATATCTGCAGTTCGGTTTTTATTTTCAAACAGCTAAGAAGACTTTTTCACCCAAAATGCTGTAAAGCGAAAGTCTTCATATCCCTTAGCAAGTCAAAATAGAATTTTTCTATGGATGGAGCTACAATTTTACAATCTACATATTGAAGAAGACAGAAGTCGAAAATCACCCCTTTTTTGTGAGAACATCAACATCCTTCTGAATATCTTTATTCATGAAGGACATGTGAGGAGTGTTATGAATGTGCTCTGATTACCTACTCCATATGTAAATAAAAAGAAAAGGAAGATACAATCGCGATGGGGCATCGGTAAATTGAGTTATTGAATAAATCTTTTTCTTTTTTTCATTTAATTGGCTGGGGGTGGGTTCCATGCACGCTTCTTCAATTTGAACCAATTATTGTCTCCGTGCAACTTTGTCAGTGATTGTGAAACGTATGAGTTCTAGTTCTAAGTGGGGTAACATAATTCGGTCCGCCGCACTGCAGAAAGGATAAAAAAATTCCTGAGCGAGGTTGTTTTTGGTCACACCAACTGCACATTTTTGAACCACTTCTACTTTTTTAATGCGAAGACAGGATTCACTTACTATCGTGTATAGGCAATAGGCTGAAATCATTTAAGGCTCGATGACAAATAAACTGGAATCCGTCAATGAGGCATATAATATTGCCGCTTTTCTAAAAAAAAACAGCCTAGTTTCTAAAAAAAAAGATAAATCTTCTATCATTACAATTTTTTTATTAAATTTATTTAAAAAAAGAATTTTATGAAATACGTTATATGAATAAATGAAGTGAAATAAAAAAAGCACCAATGCCAATCTGGTAGACGGCCAAACCTAAGTAGACTCAAAATAACAAAGTGTATAATTTGAATTCAAGACTTTTTAGGAAATATAAGTTTAACAAAACGCTTTCTTATTCAAATATTTTGAGCTAAAAATTACAAAAATTTCGTTATCTTTACTCAACATCTGTAGCAAGGCCTTCTGACACTTGCTTTGGATATCTCAATTTCGAATTATAAAATTAAAATGCCTAAAAAATGTAATGAAATGTCTGATAATAGGACAGACATTTATTTCGGTTCAATCAACTGTATTTTTTATGTACATCAAAAGTGTTTAAAAGCTTCAATTTGCAACAACCCAAATGATTTTCCTATGTGCATTAATAAAACCACAATTTCAATGAAGAAGGATGGGCTCCGACCACATCGCTGTCTGCTCTACGACACCCCTTTGTCATTCAATTGCAAGCTCCCACTCTATCCAACCAGAATAGTGCGTGTATTTATCTGAAATTTATTTGTTGCTACGCAAACATTTGCGACACAGAAGTTTCAATTACTCTTAAATTACACACAATCCCCTGACATTGGATCGATCAATTGCCACAGAACTTTCACGAACTGTGGACTGTGAAATGGGCATAATGATAAATTTAAATTGCAATCGCAGCTTTAAAAGGCAACAATATGAGTAATATTACAATATTACTGGGATGAATTTTCACTGCTCAACAGAGGAGTGGTTTTATTTGATTTCTATGAACGCTACAATTTTTCAACCTTTGTCACAATCACAATGATCTGTTGGAAGGGGCTTTGTGAAAAGGTCATCAATGTGTGTTTCGTTTTATATGTATTGGATAGTAATCACGAAATTTTCAATAACCAAAGAAAAGGCTTATTGATAATGTAATGAACCACAAAGAGCATAGAAACATTCTTAACTAAACTCCGACCTGGACCTGAAATGTCCACTCAGGTCTAAAATAATTTTTTTTAAAGTAGAAAAGCAGTTCTTTTATTTAGTCCACAAGTAGCCTAAATACGAAAATTCAAATCTCGAAATAGATTGAACCGCTACTGGAATAATCAGATATAAATTAAATCCAAAATTTTGAGACAAATCGGAGCAAAATACAAGAAAAAACAAGGGATTGTCAACAAAAGTGGCTTGAACGTCGGGACCAATGGATGGGTGTACTGAATGGTAAAAAATTGCATACTTCAAAACTAATATCCCACAAAACGTGCATGCTAGTAACACGAGTTGATAGTATCTTATGAAGATTACACATCCATTGGCGCAAACCATAAAAAAATTACCTCAAACCTGGAATACATTGGATTCCATTCTTAATAGATAAATACACATTGTTTAAAAAAAAAGCTGGACTAATAATATGGTCAATGAACTGAACTATTATGAGCATAAGCGAATACTTTTTGGAGACTAAAAGGCAAAGTTATTAAGGATTTTTGTAAGAAGGTTTGTTGAAAATCATAATATTGATTCCTCTTTAATGTCAATTTACTCAGTATTTAACGCAGAATAAAAGCATGCACATAGGTATATGATTTTTGTTTGTTTTCTGTGGCATTTTTTTCCTTCAAATTGGTCGGTGAGCGAATAGTTCTGTTTTTTTTTTATAATTGGCGCGTGCTAAAGAGATTGGGGCTACCCTTCAATATCCTATTTAAGATACAGCATGGGCCGAAAGTACAGAGGGAGAAATGGAAAGAAGGTAAAGAAGATTCTGGAGGCACTGTAGATTGTAAAATATTGCTTAAAAATGTGTGTACCAAACATTAAAACTATATTGTATATAAAGCATTCAGTTAAAAGTCGAACCGAACGTAATTTTTTTCCGCAATTTCGTTTACAAAAACTTTTGTAATTTTTCATGACGGCAAAAAAAAAGAGACGCTGGGAAACGTTCAACCTCCTGCAACTTTCTCCTGATTTGTAGTCCTCAAAAAAACAAAAACTTTAGTTATATCGCAGTTTTTTGTAGTTTACCGAGTGCGTACGTGCCTAGCATGTATTCACCCACATTAGCAGTGACGTTAAAGAAGCAACGCATGTAAATAGAAATTAGCATATCCTACGAGTCGCGTACACTTCCGGAATAGATGGTTAATGAATATTTTTGGCACGATTAACTAGCGCAATTTCACCTGAAAGTCATTGCGCTGAATTATGCAAATCAACGTTGTCAACGAGATGAAATTGCTCACTAAATTCGCATTTAATTTAGTGAATAAATTGTCTGTCTGATGTGAAATTGTGACCATCGGGATAAAGGACTTTAAAACTTCATAACTGTGCTGCGATTGCATTTATTCTAGTTAATCATTAAAATGCGTTAGAGACACAGAAATACATATATTTTTCTAAAGATTTTTCTCATGAGTTTCTTACAACTCTGATGAAGACACAGACCAAAGACGAATGAACATCACCGTCGTTGAAAGTTTTAACGATTTTGACTTCAAACTCTAAGTACTTTCCTAACGAAATGAAATAATTTTAACTAAAAGTTTAAGAAAGTTTTCAGAAGACTTCTTGAAATGAGTTTCTTTATAAAGATTGTGAAAGGGTCCAGAACAAAAACGACTGAGATATTTATAAAATAGATCTGAACTGGTAACTATTTGCGGTTAAAAAAGGTTCTAAGTAACTTCAGTAACTTTTATAATGGACTCTTATTAACACCGCCTGGAGGGGATGAAAGGTACAGTCAGCACCATAATCCTGCGAATCGTCGAAACAAAAATAAAGTCATTTATCTCTAAATAGCAATATCCTGGTCCCCAATGTTTTTTTACTTTTCCGTCTTTCTTGTTTTAAAGTTTAATATACGTTTATTTTGTATAGACTTTCAATTTTCAAATTATCTTCAAGGAAGAAAAAAAAAAGTCAGTCAAGTCAGTAGAAAGAAAGAAAAAACTCATTCTAAGAGTTTCACTATTTTTAAAGCTTTTGTCAAGAAAGTTAAAAAATGGTTGTTGAATATGATTTCATGTAAGAACTTGTAAAGCTTAGTTCTTTAGCTTAATTCTGTAAATATGGTAAGCTTATATTTTTCTTCACTATTTTCTATTTTTCTTTTTTTGTGCAAGCTCTTCTATTAATTAATCAACATTTTATAAATAGACAACTTGCAACCCTTGGCGTTGTTTTTTCTGAAATTCAGCAAATTGTTGTTGATGTGTATGGAATTCAAGCAATGAATTAATCTAATTGGTAAATAGCATGCTAGCAAAAATTTCTGTCATTAACAACGACCATTCCCATTGCTAGTAGATGTATATATTTTCGCTTTTGTCAGTTTTCCTTTGATCGGATAAGAGTAGAATAAGAAGTTTCGATATACAGCGTGGGCCATCTAGTGGTTTCTTTTTCAAACCATAGGACATTTGACTGCTGCTTATCGCTTGAAAACTTGAGAGCAAGTCGGAATTATAGCTCCGCGGAACGAAATGCTTTGCACCTGAACAGCGTAAGGAAATATTGAAACAAACAAAAAAGTGCTGTGCCGCCCAAACAATGGGTTTCTTTTGAAAATAAGTTTTTTTTATCAGCCGTCTGGCGATGTCAATTGTCTGCCTCGGAGCTGGGATTTTATCCATTTGGACTTTTTTGTGGGGGACCGTGAAGGGCCCCCACCTGGATGTTATGTCAACAATCCGGAAACGATGTTATGCCAACAACCCAAAATTTATTCAAGCTATTAAGACCAATATCATCCAAGCGATTCGTGAGCTACATCTCGAAACCATAATTTGAAAGATGTCTACGTCTACGGATCAAACGCCTACGGTGGTTAGGCCATGGACAGCACAGCTCCAGCCCGAAGAATCTTCGACTCCGACCCTATGGGACAACGCAGTAGAAGACGCCCGCGTCTAAGGTGGCGTACACAAGTGGAGAAGAACCTGAACCAACTCGGTGTGCGTCACTGGAAGCAGCTGGCACGGGATCGTGCCGGATGGAGGAGGCCCAGGTCCACCCCGACTGTAGCACCACACAAAGAAGAAGAAACAAGAAGATTTGCTCTTACTAATCCAACCATTGTACATGGAAAAAATTAGTTTTGTTAATTTCGTTACAGTTTTAAAAAGAAACTTGCAATTTGCCCAATGAACAATGGATAGTTTTAAAAAAAATATCTGAAGTGTATGCCCTTGGTGTACTGGAAAATTTATCAACACCATTCATAAATTGTTGACCACACAATAATAAACATCAAAGCCTTTAAAGTTTAAACACTATCCCATTCGTTTAATCAGATTAGAATCATATCGACTCCCCTTTAACACAACATTTCCAAAATGCTAAGATATGTGCAGAGACCATATGGCAGTGAGAGAGCATACAAGCCTTTAACAAGTATTTAGAAAATAAGTCTTGAGTAATAGCAGTTCTAGTAAAAACTAATATTTTAGAAAAAAAAACCCGTAAGACCGACTTCCTTAATCATTTGAAAGCAAGTCTTCCAAAGTATAACCACAACGTAAAGCTCCACATAAAATTGCCATGTTTTTGTTTACAATTCAAGAGATGTCAGTCTTCGCACTCAGAAACCGCTCCTGCGCTTGATCAGATACCACGAGAACAGCCACATTCACCCACAACCCCACATGTTGTCATTGTTTTCGTAAATAAAGCGCCACGATAAAGCTCTCACCTCTTCTAATTGTTCTCTCGATAGTCTGTCATTGTTTCGAGCTTCCACACTAAGCACGCGCATGGTCTCACTATTCCAGGACAAGATACATACGACGTTCGGCGAGCAGAAACTTCGACCAGTTGTTCACAAGCACTCGGCCACATAAATCGGCTGTCACCCACAGCAGCAGCAACAGCAACAAAACACAATCACGTATCTACACATCTATACAACGCTGCGAACGCTACAGCCCCCCTTTTATCGATTTAACAATTCGTGCGTTTATGTGTGAAAGTGAAAACCGAACCGAAACATTTCGACTGCAATCTAATTGAACAGGACAACTCTCAATCAAAAAACAACGAAAATAAAATGCAGCTGATGACTGGAATATGGAGACGCGTCGTGGACACAGCACTGGCACCCATCTCTCCGAAGAATTTGCGTTTGTCCGCGATTCTGATTGCGATTTACCAACTGGTGAGTCAAGTGCTCTGCAAGGAGCGCTTATGTTCGCCATAAAGGCGAGTCATTCGCTTAATTGGATTACATCTGGGGGTAGTTTGAGTTGAGTGTCAAGTGACGATGCTTTTTCAATTTTCTCGTTTCAGCTGATAGCACACGTTTTATTGTTCTTAATATTGTTGGGGTTGGCACACGCCGAGCAAATGAAGACGATGCTGGCTCTGGATATCGAGGACCAGAAGGAGTATGGGTTCTATGATTTGACACCGTTCCCGAATCAGATGCGTTTGAGGACAGCGTCACAGTTGGTGTCGGTTACCGAGGTGTTGTTGTATATTTTGACAACCATCTCGTCGGTGTATCTGTTGAGTTGTTTGTCTCTGTTTGCCGGGGTTTTCAAAAATCGCTCGGAATTGATCCTGCCGTGGCTAATTGTGGAATTCGTATTCATCATCATGGCTCTGGTGGCGATGTTTTGGTGTCAGAATGAGAAATTCGTTGGATTCATTGGTGGAAAGTTTGAGTATTGTAAGTAGTTTCGCTGGGGTAATTTAATTAGCGGGGACATTTTACAGCCTTTTGATGAATGATATCTCGAGTGTGGAGGTCTCTTGGGTGTTTTCGGATCAACGAATTTTCGCAAACACTTAGAGGAGGAGAGAATTTTTCTTTCTGTTGCTGAGTGCCACTCGGGATAGTAATTTTTGCTCGCAAAAGAATCAATAATTTAAAACAAATTCAACTTTTTTTTACCACCAAAATTGAGCAAAAGGGGCCAACTTGGTTATCCTTTAAACAGCTCAAATTTGATTTTGACAAATTGACAATTTTGATTGCATCTTCACACTTCAGTTCTGAGATCTAGCTGATTGTCACATTCAAGAATTGTCATTGAGGCCTATTGGTTTAAGTGCTGAAAGCTAACACAAAAAACTGATTTACAAAGTCAAAACAACAAAAATATAAAAATTAGAATGAAGTTTGTCTGTTTCGATTTGATGAGCCCAAAAAAAAACATAGCCTGACGAATTAAAAGTCGTTCAACAGACCCGCGAAATGTTACCAGTGATAAAATGCACATCAAAAAATTTAACACAAAATACATTTTTACAGCTTAGTACGTTTTTAGGTGTTAAATTGGAGAAAAAAGTGTACAAGGAAGTATTTTTCTAGTTTAAACTTTTCTAGTGACTGTGCCGAAAAAGTTTACAACTCTGCTGTATACTGCAGTCTCGTCATCTTAACGTCGAGACTTAAATAAAATAAAATACAGTCGAATACCTAATTTTCACGGCACATCAAAATGAGTTCGAGCTAGAGGGAGTTTTAACAAATTTCGAGTAAGAGGGATTGGCATTTTCATAGCATAGCATTGGCATTTCATCGCATAAAAAGCCTTTTTTTGCACGGCAATGTTTACATTACTGGTAGACGTCTGCATGTTACTCGTTTTAAAGTACACTTCCAATTCACGCACTAAGTGAAGCATGAAAGCATCGCGGACCTAACTATTTTCAGATTAAAAGCTGATTTTATGGAGCCCAACCAGCAACACAATGAATAAGCAGTACAGATGTTTATACAGAGGCCGCGGTTGCGTTCGTGAGCAAATCCTCATTTTTGCTGTGAATATCGTCTGTTCTCTCTTTCATTAGACTATTTTGTATAGAGATATAAGGGCAACCAATCATAAGGGCAACCGCAAGCGCTTTTTTGTCCGACGTGTTTGCACTACAAGAATCACCACGAAATTAATGTTCGCGAAATGTGTTCATCGTCTAGGGCCATCTTAAAGAGTAAGAGTGTTGCAAGAGGACATTTTTTTGTTTATTTATCTGCAAAAAGAAAACAAAATTCGACTCAGAGCTATTGAAAATAAACGAAGAGTCGAAGAAATGTATTCGAGTTAAAGGGATTTTCGACTTAGAGGGAGTTCGACTAAGAGGGAGCTCGACTTAGAGAGATTCGACTGTACGTAAATCAGTAAAATAATTTGGCTGCGACTTGGGCTTGTGAGCTTTGTTTATACGCTGCAGCGCGCTGTAAGAAACGAATTGATTTGGGGTGAATGATTGAATGATCTCAATTGAAATGGAATGGCCAGCATTCTAATCCTCTAAAATACGATGAATATATTACATAATATACAATAGAATGAAATAGAAAACTAAACCGTAAAATGTTTGGTTCTAGAAGATCAAATGTGTTTCTATAACCTTAAAGAAAGTAGTTGAAGCTAAGCTATTCCACAAGAGCGGCAATTTTGTTCTTAAAATAAAATCAACTTCATAGTCCTTAGAATATTGTGAATAATTCGATACATTTTCTATTGAAATCTGTATAATTTAAAAACAACTTATAATTGTAAAAATAATTTTTCTCTTTCAGTCACAATCTGCTTGGGATTCATCCTCTTCGACAGCATGATCTGGTACGTCATGCACTCCTTCTACCAAAGTCTCCGCCAGATGAACAAGTTAACCGAAATCGCCACCGTAGCCATACCATGCCCTCCGCCAGGCTCTGTAACTACTAACGCCCTGTAGTCTGCCATTTAATTAACAGCATTTTCATTTACAGATCCCCTTTCATTTCCGACGTGAAAATATGTACCTGGGTAGCAATGGCTACAAGCACATCCTTTCCGAAGCACCCGATGGAAATTATTAAGCTTCGCACTCAGCCATCATGTTAGTTTTGGATGAATTGCAACATTTGTCCAACTTAAAATTCTCCAGTTCCACGAATTTTCTTCTTGTAGATTTGTAGATAGATTGCAGTGCAATAACTTGTAAAAAAAAAAAAACAAAAAAAAAACGAAGAGACAGTTTCTATAGAGAGCGAGAAAAAAAATATTTTCGTAAAACAGAAATAGAAGATTTATAATTCTTAGGTTACGAATGCACTTGGTACAAGTCACAGAACATATGATATTTAAATTTTTTTTCCGGCCTTGAGAAGAGCCTCTACTTCATTAGTCACAGCAGCTGGATTGGATTGTATTTTGCTGAATCACACGTTTGATGTGTTTTATTTTGAAATGTGATATTGGGAATCCACTCCAAGCGTACACGTAAATTAATTCAATACTTTCAGTAGAGTCTTTCCTTTGATTAAGTTCCAGTGCTTCTTAATATTTTATAGTGTAAGAGAGTTTTCGTGAGAGTTTTCTTAAGTTATTTACTTTATTTGTGGATGAAAACAACAGAAAACAATAATTAATAAAGAATTACATATACATTAGTAAAGTACAAAAGAATTAAATGAGGTTTTGCTTTGGACCAGAGATTATTCATAGATGGATATTCTAAAGTTGACCAGGTGTACCAGTGCGCCAAGAAAATTTACTAGCCGGTCACAAGAAGTTAACACCTTTTTTAGAAAGTATTTTAATATTACAGATAAGAAAGATTTATGTGCTTAATCATGAAGCTAATCACGAGGACTTCAAAGTTATACGCTGATAAAATTTACTTAATTGACTCGACATCGACCTCTCTGCGGAACTTATGCCAAAGTTTGACAGTCGCATTTGTGAATAATTCTACTCGTGTTTAAAGATCTCAATTTTGTGGAATAAAAAATATGACGATAATTTCTTTTATACACGAGCGTGATTGAATTATTCGCTCCCTCAAGGCTTTTATTGATTTATTTTTTTTTAATTTTTATGATTGGAAACATACCAATCATTTTGCTTTGATACAATTTAATGTAAACCTTCGACTAAAAACAAATAAATCAGTCATCGTTTCAGCGAATAAATAAAAAGAAGAGCAGGTTCCACCGAGATTTGAACTCGGATCGCTGGATTCAGAGTCCAGAGTGCTAACCATTACACCATGGAACCGGTTGACACCCTGTAAGTTATTTTCGGAGTTGGCCTACTGTTGGGGTGATAACTTCTGAAATTAAATAAGTGCACTAATGCCTCACTTTGCATCATTCCGATTTGCTTTGTTTTGAAATTGAATCCGTACCTTATTTTAGGTGACTAAAGTTTTCTTTGGGTCAAATTGACACACATATTCCAGGATCTTTGAATAAAATGACGATGGTTTTCTAATCGAAAATTGTTTATTATTTATGACTTTATTTATTGAAGTGGAAAAAACGGGTTTCGAATTAATATTAATATACAAAGAAAACAATGTCGAAGCATTTTGAATTCCAAAAACAAAAAAACGATCAACTCAATCCGGTCCCTGGCAAATATTTTTGGCATATGTTGTAGTAGTGTGAAAAACAGACATATTTGATGTTCTTATTTATGTATGTTCAGATCAAAACAATAAACTACAATAACTAAAGACGCGTCTTTCCCCAGCAAACGATTCCCAAGAGGAAGGAAGAATGAAGAAACTTTTCGTACAGCTTAATAGCGATGACATAAACATAAACATAAGCTGCGGTCAAAATAATGGCAGTAATAGTGTGAGAGAATATTTCTTTCTTGGAGACTTTGGGAATGTTTTTCTACTTTAGAACAATAACTGAAAGGAGTAAATGTTTTTCAATAACTCCTATGATGCATGATATTACTCAAGTTGCAAGAAGGTATCATTTAGAAAGCAGCACTGAAACTGCAACTGTATATGATTTTTAATTTGAGCCCAAATCCTAGCTCGATTTGACGAAATAATGGCATAATAATCTCAGCTTGAACTTCGAAAGTGACCAATGAACCTATTAAGGTTAAACATTATCGTGGTTTCGAAGCTGCGTTGGTATTATTTGTACTTGCATCGTTTACAAAATTACAATACATTCAAATTATGAAATTAAAATACTTGCAATCGTTAAATTAGATTTGCGTCGTGTTTTCTTGGTCTTAATGAATGATGTACGACGAGGCTTGGGTGTACTGAAACATTACAAACGATTTTTTATAAAGTGCACTGAAAGTTGAGTAGCAAAGCGGAAAAGAATTTCAAAACACTTATGCTAGAGAAACGTTTAGGTCTTGTCGACACTTGGATGCACCGAAACAGTCAACTTTGAAAGTTTGCCTATTGTTATTTTTAATAGAGATAGATAGATAATATTTATTTCATTTTTTGATAGTGAGACAAGGTTCGGCATTACACAATAGAGATATGATATTGGATATAAATATATCTTTCAACTGAAAAAGTATTTTGAAACATTTAAGAATTTTTTTTAATTTTAAATACTATTCGCGGGGAAACAACAGAAAAACCCAAATTTAACGCAAAAAAAAAACAATAAACAATAAACAGTCAGCCATCTAGCATTTTTCCTACGTACAGTTCCAAAAAACTGCAAAATAGGAAGTGTTTGCGCAAATTGCATCAAAGATGCGATACATAATGAAAGACTGTTGTAACCACAACATTATTCTTTTCAACTGCTTTAATTCACAAAATGAATGCCTTTTTTCAAAGTCAATGGTCTGACCATCACCATTCTACAAATTTGGTCCAATTGGAAAACCTGCAAAAAAGAATTGCATACTTCTAGGACATCACATGGTTGTGATATAAGATAAACCTGCATTTGTGTGGTTTAGCCTGTGGTGAAAAGCCTGTATCTCTGGCAATCAATATTATGCAATGCGAAGGCGATTGTAAATTGAAAAAAAAAACAAAGAAACAACTCATAAAACCGGTTAACACAAAACCCAAAATATAAAAAGAAACACACCTGTTATTCATTTAAAGGTAAACCTTTACAAGGTAAGAAGAGCGATTAGTGAAGAAGTCAAGACCACTTCAAAAATGGTCCAACAGGGTGATGACTGGTTCCATGGTGTAATGGTTAGCACTCTGGACTCTGAATCCAGCGATCCGAGTTCAAATCTCGGTGGAACCTGATGTTTTCATTTTTTGTTGTTGAATTATTCAATAAAAAAAAGAAATGCTTTTCTATTTGAATCGTTGGTTGTTGAAACGACATAAATAACGACATTCTTCGAAATCACTTTTATTATGACATTGTACTGCTTATTGGTGGAGATTTTAGTTGAGTGCGAAAACGGCACAATGAAACATTAGGCACATTCAAATTTAAACGCAAAATCAGCATCAGTTCTACGAGAAACTTTGTTTTTTTTTTGTTTCTCCTCTCAAAACAATAAAAATGTCACTTTGTTGATTCGACTAATCTTTCATTGGAAAACTATCAATGTTACCAATACGCCTGAAATTCTAAAAAAATCTTTTGAACGAAATTGGCCCATCTATTGGCAGGGAAACATTTCCTTTACAATTGAGTTTGACTCTGTAGCTCAGTTCACTGTAAAGTCAAAGCAACGTCGACTTAAATAATTTTGACAGAGGAACTTTCGTTTTATTACTTTTACTGCAACGAATCTGAAACGAATTCAATTGGTTTTACCAGAAATGCTAATTACACACAAAAACTCACTTAATTGCAAAGCTGTGTTTTATATTTTAGAGGATATTTGACGTAAAAAGAGTGCTTGTGGGTCAAAAAGACTTATCGGAGGGACAGATGAACAGTTAAACCAAAGAAAAATGAAACATTTCTCATTAAAACGTAAATCCTAAAAAATAGCAACACGTAAACAAAAAGACGACCCTGCCAGGAGTCGAACCTGGAATCTTCTGATCCGTAGTCAGACGCGTTATCCATTGCGCCACAGGGCCCACATTTTTCTCTGGGCAAAACAGCGCACTAGTAACTTTGAGCTTTTTTTTAACTTCATTTAATTTGTAAATAAGATACGACTTATCAAAAAAAGCAGTGGAACAGGGAAAATGCGAAAAAAAAATAAACTCATTGGTTGTTTCTGGTGTTCCTCCAAGAATAACGCTTCCCTTCTAGGGAAATTTGTGGCATCTGTCGCTATATTAGATTGTCATTAGAAGCGGGTAATTGTTGTATGCTCAAACTTCGAGATTTTCTAAAACACGAACAGGGTGTTTTACAAACAAGTTTCTTTTCAAGAATGTAATGTAATGAACAAAATTAAATTTTTTCAACTTTATTAGCAAGAAAAAACATTCCCATTAATTATGGAACAGAACGCCGTTCAAGTTGTTAGGCTTGCCTGTCCTCTCGCATTCGTCACTCAAATTTTCCATGATCTTGTTGATGATTTCGGGCTGTAGCTTAGGTAGGTAGGTAGGTTGTGTGACTGCTCAAGACAGCCAAGAACTTAGTCCAGACGAGGCCCATTGTTATACCACATGGAGCGGATGCCAAAAACATTCCACTACTCCAGAAACCAGTTGGAGCTATTGATATACGAGGATACGGCTCATGCTGGTGTCAGCTAGTTCGCCGAGACTATTGAGAGTAGTGATCTTTCTACGGTTCGCGAGTGCGCTGCCGGCCCCTAAAAGGTGGAGCGAGGTTTCTTCCTTTTCTTCGTCTCTGCAGCTACCGTAGAAGTCGTTGGCTGGGAGGCCCACTCGGATAGCATGTTTGCCAAAAGTAGAGTGCCCACTTATGACACTGATTATCATCCTAACTTGAATTCAATTGAGTCTTAGGAGACTAAATGAGCGTTCAAGCCAGATTTCTCTGGTGACGCGGCAAGTAGCACCATTCGGTCACCTAAGATTGGTTGCCGCGATGGTCTTAGTTTTGATATAGAGGAGCGCGGTAGCAAGAGGTGCGCAGAGACTGGCCTTATCCAATTGGATGGTTTCACTGGTTCCGCGTTTGGCAAGATCATCGGCCAGACAGTTCCCCGAGATGTCACAGTGTTCCGGCACCCACATGAGGTGAATGTTAAACTCGTCTGCCATCTTGTCAAGAGATTTACGGCAGTTAAGAGCTGTTTTTGAGTTGAAATTAACAAACTTCAGGGATTTTATCGCAGCTTGACTATCAGTACATATCGGTGATAGAAGTGCGCGATATCACGTTGTACCTTAGCCATGACAAGGCTTCCTTGATTGCCATTATCTTTGCTTGAAACACGCTGCAATGGTTGGGAAGGCGAAATGAGATCTGGATTCCTCCACCGACTCCACCTACTCCGGATTCAGTTTTTGATCCGTCAGTGTAGATCACCAGAGATTCATTTCTTATAGACTGCCTTCTCTCCAGTCAGATCTGGAGGGAAGGCTGAAAAGAGTTCTGGGACGAGTGTAATCTAACTCCCTGAAGGGGAGATCAATAGACGCAAGAATGATAGAGTGACCCATGCAACTAGAATGCCACGAGTGAGCGGCTCTAATTCTTACTGCTGCACAGGCTGCAACCTGCTTGCTCTGATCCGGCCAATTGATATCGGCTGGGCTGCTGATAATACGATTTCTTTTCAAGAACCGCACTGTTTGAGCTATATAAGACTTTCTCTAGAAATAAGTTTGGAGATATGATACTGACTTTCTGTCAAGATTTCGAGCGGAAAATAGCTGTCAGTGTCAAAATAACCTATGATTTAAAAAGAAACCAATAGATGGTCCGTACTTGTGTTCTGTTTATGATTTTAATGACTTTAGATCACTCTTCCGAACAATGTCGTACTATGTTCTAGCTAGATGTAACAAAAGACACGGTGACCTGCATTTTTTGACATTGTTTAGCAGTCTTCCAATCCCTTCTTGTTTAGCACACTAATACACTGTTGTTGAGACCTACAACGCCTAGCCAGAACTAAAGCAAATAAACGATTTTGAAATAAAATATTTTTTCTGATAATTCTTTTTGTGAACAACCATTTTTGGAATCAAAAATAGTTTTGTTTTTAAATCATGGAGGGAGTATTGCTTGCCATTTTATTCTGTTAACATGTTGAATGCCATGGGAGACACCGGTGACCGGCGGAGCCAAGATTATCGAAATTTAAAGGCTTATGAAATGAATTAAGGGCTTGAATTTTTCAAATATTACTACCGTTAGTAAAATGGTTTGAAGTAATGAATGCAATATAGAACATAAAAAAAGCATTTTTTGAATGCGTCACGAATGATTATAAAAATTAACTGTTTTGTGCAAGCTATGTAAAATTAGTGTGGCATTCAACGTGTTAAAAAAGAAAATACAATAGAATGGCAATATTTTTACCTAGAATTTTTAAAAAAATCAAGAGACAAGATTCTGCTCTTAGGTAGAACAATTTTAGTGTATAAAATACGGGAATAGAGGACTTTCTTTAGGCTGCGTTTATGGTCAAGCGAATTTGCGTCACGCGATTTAAGGTAATTTGCATAAGCGATCAATTACATGTTTGGATATGAAGGTGCTCATAGCGAAGCAAATGTGAATTGAAAAGCGAATTTAATATTTCAATGATGGCAGCCCCTGAAATCGTGCGAATGTCATCGCATCGCACGACGCGAATTCGCTTGACCATAAACATAGCCTCAGTTTTGCCCAGCCTAAAACAGAGCTGGAATTAGTTTGAGTTTATTTTCGAGTCGAGTTACATTAAGTTTTTATAGTTTAAGACATGAGAAAAAGCATTTTTAAGATCAGACACAAGGCAGCGAATGAAACCGAACAGCAAGCAGCAAATTCGAGTTATTTTACTTTTCGCCGAAACTGTACGCCTTCTCGAAAATCCAAAGGACTTTCCAAAACAGCAAAACGACAAAGAAATTAAACGAACTCCATTTAAGCCATCACCTTTATTTTCTAAACAAATCTCTCACTCCTCATCCTCTAATGACTCATCATGCTCATCATCGTGTCCGTCCCGTTCATGCCACCCATGTCCATCGTCGAGTTGCCCTTTGGTTTTCCATCAGGAATGCTAATCTGGAACTGCAGCAAGACCACCAAATACGTGACCATCGTTGTCAGCAGCTGACAAATCCAAATAACAAGCCACGCATTACTTCAACTGCTCAAATTCAACCCATCGCCCAAACTCACCCCTTTGAAGAGATTCCTGTTCACGTCGAAAAATCCACCGCAGTTGATATTCGACGGATTCATTTCAGTGGCCCGCAGGAACATGTTAATCTCTGTCTGCGCATCCGAATTCATCCAATTCAACTCGACCATGAGGAGTTTCTTCTGGAAATTAGTGCGAACATTGTGCGAGGCGTAATGCGCCTCATCGCAAATGAAGAACAGCAAACAGATGCTTCCGAGCGCGGTAATGGCCAGACCGATGTCCTTTGTGCCGAATCCTTCGGAGAGCTGCGACATCAAACCGTAAATTGAAAGTGTGATGATGAAGAAAAGGTAGAGATTCAGGAACGTGAAGGTGTAGCAAGTCGCAGTGCCTGTGTCGCGAGTGAGCTTACTCAGTCGTAGCCAGAGAGATCGGTAGTCGGCCACCATGGCTGCTGGGCCGATGTGACGAAGGGCCTGCAATCGAAAGTGTTGTAGAACGGTTTGTCGAGGATTAAGTGGCTCCGTCGTACCTTTTGAAAACGCTCAGCAAGAATGTTCGCCGTGTCACTGAGGGCCTGGCAGGACAGATACCACCACGCTCCAAGCATGACTGTCAAGTTGTCCAGAAGGCAATAAGGAATCACCTAGAAAATGAGAAAATTTTTGAGTGGGTAAAAAACAAAATTGGATGCTTATTCATTTCTTAATAAAGGCTGTTTTCGATCAAATTCACGGAAGAAATAAAATGGATTTATTCTTCTAAAGCCTAGTATCTCAAAAGTCAGATCTAGATCCAATTCCAACTTAAACGGTTGCCCTTTTTAGCAAATACACCAGAGCCTCACTCGTTTGGAAGTTTCGTCCTTAAAAATGATCGTGACTTTTAAACTGTCCCCTTTTTATTTGCATTTGCGTCCGTCGTTCACAAAATTACAATACATGTGAATTATTTAATTAAAGATCATGGGAATCTTTAATTCGATTAGCGTTGTTTCGATTTATTTGTGATTTTTTGATCGACGACGAAAAGCGAACCTCTTGTGCTTTAAAAACCATTCACTCAGTGAACCATTTTCGACACAAATTTCGATGCGCTTGGAACATTCCCTGCATTGCAAAGCAGAATCCTTTTCTTCTTTTCTTTTTCTTTTGACTGCACCACATAGTGTAACAAAGCCTGTTCTTTAAACAAAAACTGCTCCCCGACCAGACGCAAGCCAGACAAAGCCTACACAACTTTTCACCTACCTGCACAATGTGAAAGTCCGCCATGGTAATGTGTGTGATCACAACCGACAAAATGGACAGAACCGGCAACACCACAGTCACAGTTACGGCTTTGTTCTTAATGTTCAACGGCACGCTGTGTCCCGAAATTTGAAAGTAGAGTATCTGCAAAGAGCCACAATGAAAAACCAAAGCATTTCGAGCCGTAATTCACCTCAAAGTCATTCCAGTCGTTCATCAGTGCGGCGATCTTATGCGTCTCAGCCCAAATAATCGGGATCAAGAAGATCGGCAGGATGTTCACTAAGAAAAGGTACGCAATGACCGCCTCCTCGAAAGGACCCTTCAGCGAGGTCACGATGTGTATGCGATTGTTGGTCACGTATCCAACGTAGACCTGAAGAAGGAAGAAAAATCCTGAAGCCATGACTCACAAATATCACCTTTATACCGTGAGAAGGAGAAAGAATAAGACGGAATAAGCAAACGACACAGAGCCCAGCGTGAACGACGCATTTCCTGGCGTTGGCCTAGTCACAGGCATGGCTCCGATGATCCGCAGGAAGTAGTGAGAAGCACCGATGTTGCTGAAAACGACGTCCTTGAAAAAAAACAGAAACACAGAACATTAAATTGCACACGAAACACTCCAAAATCGACGACGTACATTTTTGAAATTCTCTGTCGACGTAATGGACGTCAGCGACGGACGAGCGTCCGTTCCATATAGCGCGATGCTATTCTTCTGCGCCTGCAGTCCACTGTACCGCCTCACGGTGGGGTTGTTAAAGGACGGCTTAACATCGAGGAAAATAGTTTTCGGCTTTGTCGAATGTTTATTCCCGTTGAACATTTTTTTGAAAATTTTATTTTCTTTCAAATCCGAAACACAACTCAGACCGTCCGACTTCACCAGACTCCCGACTGAAATTAATCGACTGGTTGAGCAGACGGCCACGGAGAAGGCTCCTTGAGCAGGTACGACCACACCAAGGGGCTTGTGAATTTTTAATCACATTGACCTAGAGAATACGAGATGATTTATTTGTTTTATAACGTTAACGACTCGAAAAAAAAATACAACAGTCCTGGAATGTGATGGTGTTAATCTATCGATGCGTTTGAAGTGAAAAAAATAACTTCCTGAAACGTGGTGAAAGGTATTTGTAGAGCCTCCTGACCTTAGCCCACAAATTAAGTTTTTAAGGACTTTTGGTGTTTGGATGAGGTAGTGGGTCATGAACAATGGAGTCATTAGGAGGATACTCTACAGGTTCACGTATCGATTGGGGGAATATCTTCTGTAGTGTCTATCGAAACTTTATGAATTTTAATGGAGTGTTTGTAGTTTGAATGACAAAGATGAATGCACTTGGCAGGCCTTTGACAGATGCACGGTGAGATTCGTTAGAGTAAAGTAGGCTGAGTGGGAACGTGGGAGATGAAAGAGGGATTGGTATTTCGGCGGAAGTAGGTCGAGTCCGGGGAGGGTGGGTCCTCTTTTTATTTGGGAATATCACACGAGTGACACGCCCATTAACGTTCGTGTGGACTGAAGACCCTCAAAACATGACATGGCTACTCATTTAGAGCGATGTTGAAGCGTTTCAGTCAGTTTGTTAAGGTCTGACCGAATATACAGGTCGTAGTCATCTCTTGTTAAGTCGAGTGAAGGTTTTTTTCTTACCGCGATCAACGGGGACTATAATTTTCAATTTAAAATGCGAACAATACTACATTACTACTAGGACAAGCTATTGACAAAAGGCCAAGCCAATGACAGTGATTTCCATTGAAAATTTCACCCACTTTGCTGACCCAATGCCGATGGCCATATATAATATAAACAAGCAGAGATATAGATAATTAAAGTTCATTTAATTTGGCCAAGTAGCAAGAGCTTAAATTGATTTTCATTGTCTGACAATTTCTGTTGACTGTATCTGTATCACAGGGACAACGTTTTTCCCTTGTCTTCATATAATTTTGGAAATTAGCCAATTTTTTTCAATTTCATGGCAATCTAGGCATTGAGAACAATTCTGTGAAGTTGAGATGCATTTGAATTTTTGGGGGCACTTCACCGATTGATATGCGAATAATGAAGGATTTAATTGAATGGTGAAGCTTCGATGTTGTCTTCGAAAGTCTCATCATACGTTAACACCTAAAATATTGACAAGTGTACTTAATTTATGTATGTAATGAGAACAGGATGTGTTTTATTTTATTTAGGTTAAATGATAATAAAAGCCGTGGCTTAATCGCTAGTGCGTCGGACTATTAAGCGAGAGTACCCGGGTTCGAATCCAGCCTGGTGAAAGAACACCACAAACAATTTTTACGGCCCCACCTCCAGCGAACGACTGGCAATCCTCCTGGATTACTTCTGTCATGGAAAGCTTTCGCAATTCGCCGTTCGGAACCGGCATTAAACAGTAGGTCCCCTCCACTCGTGTCAAATTATATCGCGCACAACACAGTGGAGGTGCGAACAAGCTAGACTCTGGTCCTCTATGGGCTGTTACGCAGATTTAAAAAAAAAAAAAGAAGAAAAAGATAATAAAAACCAAATTATACCTAAAGTTTCTGCCAAATTTTCACTAAACGCTTGAAAGACAGTCAATCAAGTTCGTCTCCAAACAGATCCTGTCTTCCAAAACTCTATACAATTGAATATTTACATATTTTTTATCAGCTTTGTATTAGGTGTGGGAGTTAAATAGCGTCATGGGTTGTAGCTAATTTATGCGGTCCATTTGACAGCTTTCAGGTTTAATTTCATTGACGTATAACAACAAGCGTCTCTTTACAATTGACGATGGAAAAGTTCGGGACAAAACGTTGCAAGAAGTTGGGTGAGTTATTATTCGGCTTTGGAGTTGAAGTCGATGGTGTACTAGAATATGTTCAAATCAAATTCTTTTACTTTTATAGTTCCCGCAACAAACAGAAGCAGAGTCCAGATTTGGATGTTTGCTCAGACGGACTATTTAAAAAACTCACGATACCGCATAGATTCACTTCGAAGTCTTCAACTCAGATTTCGATGTTAAGTAGGAAGTATAAACATAAAATGTTTTGGGAACTTTGAAATGCTACTCGTAAGACAGGCATATCTTTTGAAAGTTAAAGTCTACTAGTTCCTGGCAAGACTTTTTTTCAGACTTTCTACAAGAACGCTAAAGTCAGAACGCCACGCAAAATTCATATCTGTATGGATAAATTAATTTTTTTTATTCGCACAAACGTTTCCTCCTTATTCACCTTATTTAACATAATGTACAATGATGAACAATTTGTAAATTAATACTATATAGTAACAATAAACAAAGAAGCACATATGAGAGAGATGAGAAACAAAGATAAAAGGAGTAATAATAATTATTGCAATCATAACTACTCACTTGTCAGTGTCGATATTGAACGTATTCGAGAGTTTACACCGAATATTAGAAATATAACGTTCTTACGTAATGAACAAATGATTGAGGTCGTGATATTAGATCTTGGGGCAAACATTTTTGGATTTAATTGGAGATATCTGAGAAAGAAATAGGTTAAAAGATATTTCTATTTCTTTTTTCACGGATTTTGAACTTTGAATGTGTTTTTCGTCCTTTCTACTCATTTGCGGTCAAAAGGGCTCTGGATTTCGGTTTTAGACGCATTAGACTATGTTCTCAAAGAATCTAAAAAAAATCGGAGGTGAGTACTGTTCTTTATCCCACTTTTTTTTCTGCATTAATGGAGCAAAATATTTTAAATTATTCCTCAAACACTTCTTATCGCCAATGCAAAGAAAAGAAGATAAGAATAATCTAAAGTATTCATTTTAGACCAGAACAGCGGTTTCTTAGAATCGTGTTTACAGACAAGTTTTTCTGCCACAAATTTGATTGAAAATTCTTGTAGTTATATTAGAGAAGTATAGGTATATCAGACATTTTTTATTTATTATTTTCAGAAGCCCTCAACTGTCATCATACTTCCTTTAACCCTTCACTGCATAGCATATCATATATGATCTATACCACTATAACAAGAAAGCCAGAAACTTGTTATTCAATTATACATTACAGTCATATTACTCATGCCTAGTTTGTAAGCAATGCGCATTCATACTCAAAATGTAGGACCACATGGATCCAAAAAAACATTTCTATTTTCATTGATTCATGATTATTTTCAGTCATTCGTTATATTTACAAAATCTAGTAAAAAATTTAGTCATATTTAGGATTATTAGTAAATTTTATTTCACTATGGAATAAATTTTAAAAAAAATCGTGGCTTTTACTGCATAGGAAGTTACCTTTTGGTTTTCAACGTTAACTGGGGACAATTCGCAACTGCCACTGGAAAATATAGTTTTGGTCGTTAAAATAAGATCACTTTAGGTGTGATACCCAGCCCTAGTCACCTGGTCACTTATCTCCTGTTTGCCAATCGATCATAAATTCAAATTCATAGCAAAATCAGTAAAATCTATTCATCCAAAAATTCCCCGCAAGTCTATTTTCAGAATCACTCACAAAGCAAAAGCAATCCGAAAAGGTTGCCATCCTCTGCAAATACTTGGCGCCAAATTGTCATTCTCCCGCAACCCTCTTACTTCTCCGCATACTACCTCCAACCACACTTGGAAAACTTCTTAATGAAGTTCGACATCCATGAATCAACTTCAGCCGTCTGTGTGATTCCATTAACTTGTCAGCAAGCTGCTCCGCCAATGAGTGCCCTCTTCTCCGCATTACTTCGCTTCATTTTCGCAGTTTTTCCGGTAACTTATGCCAACTGCAATTAGGAAGTTCAACAGCCAACTCCACCGTCGGCGTCGTCTTCGTCGTCTTCGTCGTCCTGCTGACGATTGCCTTCGAAAATCAAACAAACTGTTGAACCCTCCTGTGCTGCACGTCATGCGCGGAACTACGTAGTCATTCGCTTGTTTACATCGCTTTCATCGAGATACAATTTGCAGACGGCATCTCCATGCAGACTTCTCCGACAGTCGTGAGTTTAAAGCCGTGTCGTCAGGTCTTCTCGGCGGAGGACATCGCCGCGAGTATCTCGACTATTGCAACCCAATTTTACGCGCGTGTGTGCACCCTACCGTAATCGAAGGGAAACCAAACAATTTCCACCTTTCCGGGAATTAATTACCAAAGTGGAGTTCTTAATCGGGACTGGCTGAACTCTGTCACACAAACAGCCCCGTGACGTGATGTAACGTTCGCGTCTTCGGGCAAGAGACTATGAAACCCTACTGCTACCGGCAGTCGGGCATAAGTCAGTGGATGTACCTGTGATCTTGGACTACTTTCGTTGTTTGTGGATAAAAAAAAAGAGAAAGGACACCCGCGGCAGGACAGAATGGCTATTCTGCAGTCCTGTTGCTTTTGGAAGACCGTCCGCAAGGGGAGTTATGCGAGCGCAATTTACACGCTGGTAAATAACGTTAAAGTCGCAAAGTGTTATTGTTCGTAAAATACTGCATAGGGAGCCGTTATCTGCGTCCTTTCAGCTGGAATTTGTGGCATTTTTTAATTTACTTTTTTTTTTAAAAGAATTTATGTTTTTGAATGTAGAGTGAGAATAAAAGGTAGTGTCCTCTGAAGCCACTACACGCTCCGGTGAAGGTTCTTTTTAATTAAAGAATTTTCTAAGAGATGATTGTCTGGTTAATTTATGTGGTGTTTTGATTTTTGAATCATCTGCCTGTGGGGCACTGTAGAGTTCCGTTTTGAGAAATACTTCCCTCCTGAGGATGTTATGTGCGGAAATAAGGACCGGCATCTGCCTAGGGCGGAGCGCTTTTGTGTCTTTTCTGTTGACAAACTAACGATCAATTCAAATGAAATGTCGTTTTCTTAACTTCGTCGTTTATTGTTGATTTTTCGCTCAATGTGGTCAATTAGTATTAAAGTTGGCTTTGCTGAAGGATGAGTTCGGGTAGGTTCTTCTCGTCGTACTTTTCTTATTCTCTGACATGCAGTGGCGCAAATGCAAGTTTCATCTTAAAAATACAATGAAATTAACCAAATTATCCCATGTATTACGGCTTTATTAGTAAGTGCAGATATTCCGATTAATTGTGGAATACAATATTGTTTAAGTGGCTGCCTTGGCTGATTCGAGTATTCTGTCACTCTAATTTTCCAAGACCTTGTTGATGGTTTTGGACTATAGCTTACGGATTGCGTGGGGAGTCGAGTTTAAGTGCTCGTTCGCGGATTGTAGATATAACATGATTTCTTAACCGTTCCCTGCAAAAAAAAATCCAAATGGGTCAAATCGAAACTGCGATGTGGCCAAATGACATCACCAAGATGGTTAATAACACAGTTTGTGCTTTAAAAACGGTCTATTTGGGCTACATGGCGCTCACTTTGGAAATAATTTTTCAATATACCGACTTACTGTCAAGATTTCGAGAGGCAAACAGCTGACGGTGTCAAAATAACCTATAATTTAAAAAGAAACCACTAAATGGCCCATCCTTTATATGAAACTTTTATGTTTCCGTTATCGAGTATTTTTTGTTTACAAGCAATAATTCGAAAGCATTGGAGATTGTTTTAATATTCAGAATTCGATGCCAATGAGCATTTCCAGACCAAATGTTCTATTCCGAAATGATTTGTAGCATCAAAAGGAGCTTAGCCCCAATTGGAGTTAATAGAAGTGGTCCAAGCATTCACTTTCCTATTTAGTTTTCCTTGGAGTTATTACATTACCAATACAAAAATTGAAGAACCACATTTCTTTGATTTGCTGTGCTACATGGTTTCGCTACTACGATCCACTTACTGGTTAAATTGCTTCTTAGAACCCCAGTCCTTGTAAAAATACGAAAGGACTATCTTTTCTTCTGCTTATTAAACAATAACTTGTGTGTTTAAAAACATACGAAAGGTTTCTCATTCCATGAACATATTTTAGCACCTTAATTTTTCTTTACTTCGCGTCAAATTAATCTGCTAAAAATGTTTATTTAATTAAATTCATCTGGTATAGCATTGAGAGAGAAACAAAAATTCTTCAGAGACTCTGTCCTTGGTACGAAGTTGGGATACTTTGAGATGATGAAAGCAGTGTAAGGACAAGAAGTCTGTTCTGATATTTTTCTTTGAGAAACTGTTAATCCCTTAATACACAATTTTTGTCAAATAAATTCAGATGAACAGATTTCAATAGTACACATTAAGCAACAACTTATCTGTTAGTCGATTGATCTTCTAAAGAATTGGTAAACGAAAGAAGTAACTCTATTGATTAGTACAGTAAATCTTATTCAGTTTACTAACGTTTGAAATTCACAAAGTTCAAGAGTTCCTGATGAAATCAGACGTATATCGTGATTTTCTGACCGATTTTTCTTCAATTATTTTTAATATCCCAGCCGTTGCATTCTTTTATTAACTGATTAGGTTTTCGTTAAATGTGCGACCGTCGTTTATCTCCACTTCACGTCACTTGTAAGCATCTCTGATAGATGTAATTAGATTTCTAACCCATGTTCTCTCATAAAAAAGTTTTACTGTTATTGTTAAACTTTGTTGATAAATTATAAAATTTCAATACTAATAATTCAAGGTCGAAGCGCTAGGTATCAAGGTCTTAGGATAGGAAACAAGTTGTCTTTACGCACTTGAATGATATCTGCCATTTTTGGTATACTCTTAATGGTAATCATACTCACAATAGGCCCATTTCTTTTCTAGCCAATACTTCTGACATTTCCTATTGACGGATGAAAATAACACGCAAATCATATCAACTACCCAACTCACCCAAATCATTTCTCAAAAGTAGCAACACTGTGATACTGAACAGAGTAAAACACTCAGGACATCATACTCCTGCCATTCAGTTGTGTATATATTTTTGCCACGAAATAAGGAATAACCTGAAATGAAAAACAGAAATATATCTACAGAGAGATGTCGTCATTCTGCTTGTGTCCGTCCATTCCCAGCCACAAGGTCGACTTTCTCCAAAAGGAAAGGGAGACATTTTCAAATTTAATCGCATCTCTCGCAACTTTAAAAGTCAACAACACGTAATCGCCCTTCAATTTCAAACAACAACTCAAAGATAGAAGAGTCGTGTCCCTTGAGCCTGGGTCTGTTTCTCAGAAACACACGTATCCAGGATATGAAAGTAAACACCCCAATGTATAAGTCTAAATAAATTTGTCACCAACACTCACAGAGGCTCTTTAAAACAAAACACTCTCGTCCTTCACCGACTGTTTACATATTCAATTCAGGAGCGTAGCATGTCTGATGCCAAGAGGCTGAGAGATGCTGTTTGGTTTTTGGCTTAAAAAAAAAACTTTTACACGGCATAATCAATCTCTGGGGATGGCTCTCAACTTTGTCTGTCTTCAGCGCGATTCTTGACTGGTAAGTGATAGCACGTGCTCGTCGTTCATATATCAATCAAAATTAATTCAAATTGGCCCGCTTTGAACATAAACGGAGGCGTTGATTTTGTTTTATAAGTCAGCAGACAGTAGATCGAGGTGTCAAGTGAAGGCACGCGCTGGCACTTTGCACGGATTTTCTCGGCACTAAAACTCCGAGTTATGACCACTTTCGCGGGGTAAAAGGAAATTTGTTTGGCACGAGATTACAAGATTCGCGTGAGATTCAAGTGGGAAATGTTTTTTTTATGGCCGCTGTGTAATTAAGCACACAATGGGAAGGAGCGACGGTTAAAATTCATACGTGATTCGGAAGTGGAGTGCGTGGTTAAAGGGGAGCGAAAGGCATGCAAAGTTGGAAGCAAAGATAATCATCTGAATTGTGTGGAGGAAAAAGGCAAAAATGTAATAAACATTTTTCGGTCACGTCGAAATATAGAAGAATTCAGCCAGTGTATAAATCTGCAAAAGGATTTTCGGTAATAAAACAATTCATTCTGTAAAATAAAGCCGAAAAGTTGCACAAATTTTATATTACATTCAATCAGTAAGTGTTAAAACAATATAAGTAACACATTTTTCAAAATGACTTTTATTGCGTTTTTGTATTGCTTTGTGGTACTTAAAATACATTAAAAAGAGAAAACAGCAAATTATTTATGTTGTTTTAACAATCATCGATTCAATTGTAATACCGAATTTGGCAACTCTTTGGCTTAATCTATTCATTTGTACCCCATTGGGGTGTACGTCTTATCACGTAGCTTTTCAGTCGATTATCGTCCAGATGATTAACTAAACAAAAAAAAGTCAAAAGTCAAAAACTTTGCATTACATAACTGCGTCACTATCATCTATCGTTACAGTTTAAGTGCTGCTAAATTCTGCATTCTTTGTGTCAAAACACCTGCTCTTTATATATATTACAGAGCTCTGTAGCGCTTTGTACATAGCCGGAAAATTCAAAAAACAAAAAGGCGGAAGGGAGATATTTGACAACCTAATACCTTAACTTAGGTCGAAGAATAAATAAAAAATATCGATTATGAGTGCTAGAAAAATCTATCACACTGATATCACAAAACCTTATAAATAGATGCAATCAAATTGGCATCTACTTATTTTCCACTTACAACTAGCATCTACTTGACCAGGCACTCACACCAAGTATTTCGGGGGTTTGGATAGTAAGTCGAATGTGAGAAATGAAAAACATTTTTTGGTGAAAAAGAATGTGTAATGAAAAAAGAATAAGCTATATTTGAGGTTTTAATTAAATTCATTTTTTTTTCTTTTTTTTTTTTATTGAACTATTTTTTTTATTGAATCCAAAATACCAAGAAGAACAATGAAATAAAGACATATGGCTTCCATGTAATTCGTTAAAATGAAAAACGAACCATGTCAAAAAATTATTACACCACAATTCATCAAAAATTTCACAGTACTTTCCACAAATTCAAAAAATCATCGTCGAGAAGATAGTAAATGAGAATATATTGCCATTTGCTTTCCATGATTATTTAAAGCACCTACCTTTAGTGATTGATGCAGATAGCGAGCATATATGTATATACACACCGTTTCATAACTATATCACCACCCTGAACTATTTTGACCTGGAAAACAAATGAAAACAAAAACAAATGTATTTTTTCTAAGAAAAAGGACGAAAAAACAAATTTTCATATATTTCACCAATTAAATATTAATCGGTCCATACAACGTTATCCTGCTGGACAACCCATTCCCATGTTTGCCAGAAATAGCAAAAATTGGGTTTCTAGGAAACCAATTGTAAGGTCACCGACAAAAACGCAACGCGTGTTTATTTTTTGGCCGCTTTATTGCAACTGCTCGTCTTTCATTTCATTTACAAAAATTATGGCTAACATAAATTACTTATCATAGAAAACGTTAACTTAACTAAAGCTATGATCATTCGACATCATATGATTATATTTTATATATTTAAAACAATGATTGTGTGGGTGCATCTGAAGTGTATACCGGGTGTAGCGATTTTTTAAGTTATTTAATTTACTTTTCTTTTGTGTAGAAAATGATCTCCTACAACTCGATCATCCTGACTGTAAATCGTCCTCGATTTATCTTCGAATGCACTCACAGAAATCATAAGCAAAGTATGAACGACATATATTTTTTAAACAATTTTTAAATATTAGAATACTTTTTAACAAAATGGCTCTGTTGCATATGCACATAAATGTGATAAATTGAATAACTATAATAATATAAGACAATTAAAACTTTGAACTTTTTCTTAACAAATTAGATAGATAACATGCGTGCATAGTAAAAATAACAATAATTCGATAAAATAATTAAAGACACTTTATGCTAGTTATTTGTATAATGTAAAATAATAAATTAACAATGGATAGAATGTATAAAAATGCTAACATTCGATACGTGCAATAAACCTTATTGACGAACATAAGGTTTCATATTATCAGGAGATGCTACTCCTTCATAAGGAACTCTCGAAATTTGGAGGTTTTCCAAATCTCTTATCAAATATCTATCGTTTGGTAATATTTTAATGACTTCAAATGGCCCTTTATATTTAGCAAGAAGTTTTTTAATAACGCCGGTAGCAGTAACGACATTTTTAATCATCACTTGATCGCCGATCGCGTAGGAAATGGGTTTCTTGTGACGTTTATCAAAATAGATTTTATTTGACTCCTGACTCCGAACTGTCCTTTCCTTAGCCTCTTGCCTGATTGCCTCTAAATGCCTTGCTTCCTCAACTAATACGTTTTCTTCTAAATGCTCTCGAACTCTGTCGCAAACTTCACCTTTCTGCACAACACCAAAAAGTAACATGCTTGGACAAAATCCCGTACTTTTACTAACTACGTTATTAAGGGCAAACTCTACTTTACTCAAATGCCTCGTCCAATCACCAGGTTCGGTTTCGCTCTCTTTAGCCAGCATGGGCGTAAGACTTCTGTTCACCCGTTCTACCTGCCCATTGGATTGCGGTGAGCTGGTAGCTATCTTAACGTGTCGGACATTATACTTGCTGCAAAAATCCGCAAAGTCATCAGAGGTAAAACAGCTGCCTCTATCAGAGACAATGCGCGTTGGTTTGCTATAAGTTCGAAAATAGGTTTCAAGACATGCAATTACTTCTTTAGTACTCGTACTTTTTACCGCATACAGCTTAGTGAATTTAGAGAAACCATCCACAACCAAAAAGATGTGTTTCTTAAAATTACGAACAGAAGATGGTAGGGGACCATAGTGATCAACATGAATGGTTTCAAAAGGTTTGTCTCCTTTATGGATGCTATGCAGAATTCCTTCTTTTCTACCAGAGGGTGCGGAGAAGTGTATGCATTTTAAGCAATTATCGATATAGCCTTTAATTTTGTGCTTCATAGAAGGAAACCAATAAGTTTTTCTTAGAAAATCATAACACTTTTCAACGCCAACGTGACATAAAGCTTCGTGGTGCGTTTGAATTACGTTTCGCTCCATTCGAGCCGGGACATAGAAAAACACTTTGTTATTTATTTTACGATAAACAAGACCGTTTATCAGTTCGTACGAAGGACTCTCTCTTTCTTCCAACATCTCAATTATACGTTTCACGATTGGATCTGTCTGTTGAGATGCAGCTAATACATTCTCAAATGATTCTGACTCGATACTCAAAATATTATGACATCTGCTAAGTGCATCGACGTGATGCATTCTTTTACCATCTCTATGTTCAATCACGTAATCGTAGTCTTGTAACTCGAGTGCCCAACGTGAGATTCTCGGGTTCAAAAGTTTTTTGTTGAGAGTAAGAGTCAACGACTTACAATCTGTTATAATTTTAAAATTTACGCCGGTTAAATATATACGAAAACGTCTGAGCGCATAAATGATTGCTAAGGTCTCTAGCTCATAAGAGTGGTACTTTGACTCTTGGGCGGTGGCACGCTTCGAAAAGAAGAAGATCGGGTGGAGAGACTTGTCTTCTTGGCGCTGTAGCAAGACCGCACCAAACCCCAGACTACTCGCATCGCAATGCAATTCTGTGTCTGCAGTTGGGTTGTAAATACGAAGCAACGGTGCTCTTATCAACTTGTTTTTCAGCTCTTCAAACACCATCAATTCTTTCTCACCAAAAGCAAAATCAGCATCTTTCTTTAATAGGTCATAGAGCGGCTTAGAAATTAAAGAGAAATCTTGAATAAACTTGCGAAAGTATGAGCATAAGCCCAAGAAAGAGTGTACACTTTTAGTGTTCGCAGGCACCGGAAAATCTTTTACGGCTCTAATGCCATCCATACTAGGACCAATACCATTCACAGACACTTCATATCCTAAGTAAGTTATTTTTTCAAACATAAACACACATTTATCCAGACGTAATTCTAAATTGTTCCTCACCACTGTCGCCATAACCTCTTCTAAAATCTCAAAGTGATCCTCTTTCGTCTCTGAAGCAATCAATAAATCATCAATATAAACAAGCAATTTTCCCGCATTTATCAGATCCTTAAAAATTGAATTTATATATCGTTGAAACACAGAGGGTGCATTTTTCAACCCAAAAGGCATACGCAAGTATTCAAATTGCCCTAATGGTGTAACAAAGGACGTATACTTAACGGATTCTTCAGACATTTTGACGTGGTGAAAACCACTTCGAAGATCTAACATTGAAAAATACTTTTTGCCACGTAATCTGTCTAAATGGTCTTCAATTAATGGAATCGGAAAGTTGTCTTTAGCAGTGATTTTATTCAGCTGCCGAAAATCTATACATAAACGTAGTTCACCTGTTTTCTTCTTGGCTAACACAATAGGTGATGCGAAGGGTGAGTTGCTTTCTCGAATTACGTTATTCTTAAGTAAATCATTTAAAATGTTCTGCAATTCTAGTTTATGCGCATAAGGCAATCGTCGCGGTGAGCAATTGGAAACACTGTTCGGATCAGTCAAAACTATTTTCATTTCATAATCAGAAATCCCGACACAAAAACTTTTACTAACTATACTTTGGCCAACTAAATTCCTTAATCGAACTTTCTCATCATAACTTAAATTTTCATTTATCTTCAAATTCAAACTATCATCGCGATCATCACACGTATCGATGTTTAAAATATCACAGATCTCAAAATCACAATCAGTTTTTTCATTTTCATTCACAATTTCTTTGGTTTCGTTTTCATTTTCATTCGTAATTTGTTTGGTTTGTTTTTCATTTTCTAACGTAAGTTTTATATTAGTTCTTTGCAAAAAATCTCTACCTAATACTATCACATTTTTCATAGAATCATTCTTAACTACATGCAAACATAAATTAACATAATCACTAAATATTTTAACACAACAATAAACTTTTCCATAAATCACTAACTTACTATTATTAATACCAAAGAAGTCGTTTGCTGAAGATTCTAAAGATGTCATCAAATAGGGTGGAATGTACCGCTGCTGGACAAAGCTGATGGGACTGCCGGTGTCTATTATGGTCATCGCATTCATCGTCGTACGGACAGCTCCAGGTTCATCTTTCGCAAAGTTGTATTCGAACATCCCATGAAAATCTCGTAAGAATGCATCTTTAGTTGATTTGGTATCTTGCAGCATTAGCACTGAAGTTGGTTGTGGACAGTTCTTCAAAACATGGCCTTTTTGTCCACAACGAAAACATGTGCTTCGTTCTCTGCGCGGCTTCGGACACTGAGTTGCAAGGTGACCTTCATCGTTGCAATTAAAGCACTTGAAATTTGATTTGTTGCGTTGTACTTGTGATGGTGCACTCTTCTGCAATGGCACGTGGCGGCTTGACGTTGGCTGATGAAACTCTGATTTCATTTTTTCGTATTTTCGTAGCACACACTTTAACTCGGAAATATTATTGGCTGTAAGCAGAATCTGTTTGTTGAACATGGAGTCCGGAATCCCTTTGATTATGTAGGCTACGATGTCTTGTTCTTCAATGTCGGCTGCACTCGCAATTTCCTGCATACTCAAAACGTATTGTTGCAAATTCTCCTCCTTGTGTTTTCTACGATTCCGAAGAGCATTGTGCACGTCAGTTGCTGTCGCATGCTGATGAAACTCTTTGAGTAATGATAATTTCAACTCATTCCATGTCTTGCACGACGTTGACCTCAGAAACAGTTTCGCGGTGCCCTTAAGCAACCGCTGCGCGTAGATAAAACACTTGGATTTGTCGATGTTATACAGGGTTTTGGAGTCCTCTAAGCACTTAATCCATCTCGAAATGGGGTAGTTGTCATCACCAGTGAATGTTGGCAGAGATTCTTCAATATCTCTGAACGAATGTCTCGATATCGTCGTCTCCAAAGGGTTGTTCAGCTCAGCCAATTTCTTCTGCAGTGACAAAATCTCCTCCTTCATCTTCACGATCGCTCGCAAACGTCTCAACTCTCCAGATGTTCTATTTTCCTCCTCTAAATCAGCATTAGTTTCATCTAAACTTACTTCTTCGTTTTCACTGGCCGGAAAATACGTCTCCATCTGCTCTTCATCAAACTCAGAAACCGCTTGCTCCAATCTGATCAACAAAGTAGATTTTGCTCCGGTAGTGGCCAAACCAATTTCAGCCAATTTTTCTTTCAACTGAGGTACAGTTGCGACTTCAATAAAACTTTTGGCGCGTGTGGTCATTTTGATCAAACAGAAAAAAAACTTGCGCAACAACAATGAACAAAAATGACCAGAGATCTCACTTCTGATAAGATGTAAGGTCACCGACAAAAACGCAACGCGTGTTTATTTTTTGGCCGCTTTATTGCAACTGCTCGTCTTTCATTTCATTTACAAAAATTATGGCTAACATAAATTACTTATCATAGAAAACGTTAACTTAACTAAAGCTATGATCATTCGACATCATATGATTATATTTTATATATTTAAAACAATGATTGTGTGGGTGCATCTGAAGTGTATACCGGGTGTAGCGATTTTTTAAGTTATTTAATTTACTTTTCTTTTGTGTAGAAAATGATCTCCTACACAATATATTTGTCACTAGTAGATAGGAAAAGACTAATGGCAAAGCTCCCGCTGAGGAAAACTCGCTCTACGTGAGACTTCCACTTCTGAAATTTTTTCTTGGGGAGTGCACTGTCTTAAATTAATAGAAATGCAGGATGGTGATATATTTGTCTACAAGTATAACTCTTATTTTTTACTTTGCATGCTAATACTTTAATTTGTTTCTTAAACCAAAGTGTTGGTCGTGCCTCTAAAAGACCTTGTTGGAAAAAGTTAAAGTAGCTGACAAGAAAACTGTTGTCGTCTATACCATTAGTAAAGAGCTTGTACATTCGAGGTCAGTGCATTGACCATTAAACCAACGAACCCACGACACAACATAAGAATTTCCCGCAGCCATTTGAAAAAGTTCTCCCAGGTTAAGTTCATGGGGCGATAATGCCCATTATACACCCACTTGTCTTATCGTTTATCCCTCCAGTCGTTCCTAATAAAGTGAAGGGAGACGCTATAATCAATAATCTACGCTTGTCATTTTTTTGTCTTAAATTTGTTGTTCAGTTTCACAAATTAATCTCCATTGAGATTTAATGGAGATTCATTTAAGGCCATCCATGTCGACTTTTTGAGAGAATGTACGAAATAGAACCTATTGTTTATTGCCGGTTTAACAGGGTCAATTGTGCTATTTTTAAACAGAAATATTATGTATTAGGGGATGGTTAATCGTTTATAAACAAATGTTAAATTTTTTTCTGGCGCATACTTCGTCAGTTAAAAACGCGAGGTTAATGCATCAAGCTAAGCCATTAGAAAGAAATTATATTGGGGCTTTAAAATCATCGACACAAATTTAAAATTGGACCAGAATAATTCTTAATACACCTACTACTTTTGTCTTTTTCTATGAATCTTTGAACGAAAAATGTATTGCATTATTTTTCGTGTTGTATTACATTGCTATGATCAATTCATCAATTTTCTTGTAAATTTGTTATCCTTTATAAAGCAGCTGCTAAAAAAATATGCTCGTATGTCAAATAATTCTGTACAAAACGTATTCAATTTTCAACACTTTACAATAGAAATTTTCGTATGGAAACAAACAACAATTTGGTAGCCTATGGAATTTTCTTTTTGTGGGAAACTGTGAAGGACCGATTTTATGTCAACAATTCGGAAGCGATTCAAGCAGTTAAAGCCATCTAAACAATCTAAACAATCTATGACCTTCAGCGCGAAACCATCAACAAGGTGCTACATACGCTGCTGTGAAACCAACCGAGGCAGCTACTTGAACGACGTGGTACTTTATAATTCCGTGGCCACATCGGCGCCTAAATCGAACTAAAAAAATTTAGATTGTTACGGTTTTCATGCCAAAAAATTTGAAATGGTTATACTATCTTTAAAAAATTTTAAATTGAGTTTAACGAACGCTTATTCAATACAATTTTTGCCCCTATTTGTGATACTCACACGAGTTTTCAAAAAGATTTAAATGTTTAAACTTTCTTATTGAAATAACATGAAAAAAATAGTACTTAGGCGGTTATTTCCTGTGATGCCAGAATAAATAGGAATGTTTGTTCTTACCAATAAAGCCATAATGTATGGATTATATAGTACATATTTCATATATTGCATTTTTAAAAAGAAACTTATATTTTGGGGTACCTTGAACGAAAACAGAAGTACATACCAGCTGCTCATACCCTTACAAGGCATTTCATATTTCTTGATACATTTTATTATAAAGGACTCCATAAAATTAACATCTTTCGCCTCAATTCGAAGATTCTATCTTTCGCCTCGGATTAAGTGCTGATGCTTGCTCAAAAACAATAGTTCAAGATATAAATTTTCTTTCTTCTGAATGTTTTCTCATTGCTTATCATAACAATCTGGATTCGACAAAAAATTAATGTCACAAAATTAAAGAAGCATCGTAAACATCGACCCTAATGAAAGGGCTTTTAAATGGAGTTTTGTTGGATATATAATATTTTTGGTGTTGTTTTTGCATTCATAATTTAGTTTTATGCAATATACAATGAAATTTTCACAACTACATACGAATCCACAAAAAAGTGCAAGAGGGGCTAATGTATATCAAAGACGATCAACATGTTAACGTGGTGTTTTTCTTAACACAGGAAACGTACATATTAAAAATATGAAATAGAAAACCAGAAAATTGTTATTATAATTAAGTTTCGGTAGTTACACAAGATTAAATTTCATTTATCATTTTTTATATTTCGTTTCAAAATTGACATAGTGTTTTCGCACAATTTACAATTTATGATACAGAGATATGATCTATGATTGATCCTGCTACTGAATAATTTAAGTTTTTTTTACTGAATAATTTTAAATGAATGAAAACAGAAAAATAGTTTAAAGAGAAAAAAAAACCCTCATTAAAAAAAAAGATTTTATGGTTTTCATAATTTCTCTCTTATTTGGATTGTTTCTGCTTGATTGGGATGAATTATTCAGTGTTTTCGTATGAAATCTATCGACAGATTGTTTTTTAATTTTGTGTTTTGCGAAAAAATAATTATTTAAACTTGTGTATATTCTTAGCATGGCCAACAGTTTTTTTTTCAAGGATATTTTAAACTTTAATTAAATACGTAATCACTACAAACAAACACAGACTTTGAGCTGAACTTATTGAACTTATTGATTTCATTTGAAGTTGGCATACAATTTTTGAAAGGTATTTCTTAGAATACCTTCTTTTGTTAACTCTTTGTGTTCACTTTGGTTGAGTTCTTAATATTGACTTACTTCGTATGAACATCATTCTCATCCAAACTGAGTGATTAAATCAATAAGAGACTTCAGCTCCCACAGCCATTCAATTAACTGAAATACTGTGGTAAGCCAAATAAATTAAGTTTAATGGAATTTGTACACTGTTGCAATATTTATTTTCCCCTTTCACATTTCATCCCACATACCCGATTAAGGCCTTTTTTTTTTCATTTCCGAAGTGAATTACAAATAATTCATTTTTTCAATTGCTTCCATTCGATGCAGGACTTAAAAACAATAATTGACCGATATCGCAGCTCTGAGCTGTTTATTCAAGATCTCACACTTTACCGCATGCCAAAAGCAAACCTCATAGGTAATGGTATCGGATATGAGAAATGAAAATAAAGTCATTGCACATTAATGATGATTTTCATTAACGTGTAATCTTCTGCCTACCATGGGAGAGCGTGGGCGGTAGGCAGAAAGATTATTGTATCATCTCTTCACACATCGGGCGGAAGCACACCCTCATTAACAATTGCCTCACAAATACATACTTGTCATGGTAGCAAAATGCAACTCTTTATTGAATTTTTTGGACTTTAAATCTGATTCGCTTCGTCAGATCTACAAAAGTCTTTGGAAACATACAAAATAACCTTTGGTGACTAACTAAACTTTCATTTTACTTTGGTTTAGTCACGTTGGTTGGCTTTAAAGCACTAACATCCATTTTCAAGAACATCAGAATAATAATTTTGCAAAAAGGATAGCATTTTCGTGTCAGGAATCGTACACACAGACATTTTGAGTTCCTGACCCACTCAGAGAAATTTTGAGACCGCTGTCTCTGCTCAAACTCCAACCTCGCATTACACCAGCCCTCATGTCGTTAATTAGGATCAGAAAAACACAACGTAAATCGAATTAACGATTCCCACGTAGATTACCTTCATAACTCCCATGTAGTGTAATTTTGTGAGCAACGCAAATTGAAATAAAATCGACGTAGCTTCGAAGCCACGATCAATTTTAAACGATACAACTTAAAATTGATGCTCTACAAAGCGAGGATCCGCTGTACCAACGAGTTAAAAACTGTTCTGGCACAAACAAGAGCTTGCGACGTATTCTTGTTACTTAATAATGGGGTGGAGTAATAGCCCGTTGAGGGCCTCCTCATAGCTTTTTCCTCTAACTTCCAAAAAAACATACTAACTTAGTACCTTAAAGTTCTCTTTACTCACGTTCCTCACGCATATTGTCATTAAACTGCAGAGTATTATACGGAACATCCTTAAAAAAACTAAAATTGGGACTCGTTCTACCGAAAAAGCAAAATACAAACACCACCTTCCAGTGCGAATTCATTCTACCATACATGGCAAACGACAAACGAAACGAAAACAGCCCCAGGTGGAAAAACTCATAATATCCTAAGTGATTGGTAACAGCAACAACCATCCCCTGGGAGACAGAGTAAAACGTTCAATGAATTGGTTTACTTTTTATATTTCTATCATTTTTAAGTGCCGTCTTGTCGCAATTTTTTGTCAAACAAATCCCCAAGTAACACAGTTTCCTTCCTGCTCTTAGGAATTCAAGAAACGTTAAACCATTAAAACATGAAAATAAAAAGGACGACACAGGACAGGTCTAATGCAATCGAACAAAAGGAAAGCATAAATCTGATGTGTCATTGGTGGGCTTTCAATAAAAGCAGAAAAAAAAGGAAATTTATTTTTGTTTTGTGGAATACAACGCACACACGCATTCAGACACACAGGACATGTGCACCAATTTGGCTATTCAAAAAAGGAGGTTTCACATTCCGCGTATTTGATTTCAGTCAGGCTGAAGATGATTAATTACCGTTAACAGTGAAATAGAACGCAAAACGCAGACGAGAGACGAACTCCCTATTGACGGTGTCTCATTGCGGATGAAATATCGCCCAGTGGGTGGAATATCGATTGGATTGATTGAACTAACAAATGTACCTTTCACTTTGAGTTCCACAGAAAGGAGCACACCAACTCACTCGGTGACTTGCTGTTCAACTATGCCTGGGCCGACGTGTGCTTCGTGGCACGCTAATAACGTAAAGTTATTTATAAACGGCTGTTTCCTTCTGTATGGCGAATTACATTTTCTTTCTTGGGTCTTTTTTTGTACTTTGCGGTGTTAGAGTGGGTGCGAATCGAATTGTTTGGGATCTTATATGTCGGAGGCAACAAACCTGGAGTCGATTGCATTAAAAATAATAATAAAACGAAAGAAGACCGAAATGACTTTGTTTGACTTGCGAACGCCTTGAGGTCTAGAAAGATTGATGTGATTGACGGCTGAGTTATAATAAACCATTTGATTTTTTTCGGGGCAGTGGGTGGTTCTGTGGTAGCTTTCGATTAATGATCCATAGAAGTTCACTCTATTCAGGCAGAATTTTAATGAAATTCCTAGATAGATAAGAAGAGTTCCTTATGAAATAAGTGGAGAAGAGTAATTTCATCCGAATCGATTCTTCTCACATTCATAGTCTTGTCTTCAGAACTTATTTATTCTAAGAACCTTTATGTAAACAGGTCTTTACATGAATTCCCAGAAAGCTTATCTGTTCTGGCGTTCGATTTGTAATGAGATGGGCAAATATTGAAGGTGGACGGAATTCTTATCCTTTAAGGATTCTTCAAGCTATTAGAAAAAGTTCAAGGAAAAAAGGTTACAAAACATAGAAATTCTAAGTGATTCTAATTCTTTTCCAAAGAGTTAATACAAAACAATATTGACCGGAAAGACAGTCAACTTTTCAACTAAAAAAAAGAACAATGTTTTTGACCTGATAACTGAGTTTTGTGGACTGTTTGATGCAGTAAGCTTCTATTGGCTCTTAACTTACTCATGTCTTATTTAAATTACTATACAAAGACAACCGCGAACAGTAGTGAACTCGGAAGGCTTTTTTTCAAAAGAGTACATTTTCCATCATATGCCTTTAATCATGGCTACTATCTGTTGGCAAATCTTACTTACTTACTTACTTAGGTGGCGCTACAGTCCGGGGTGGACCTGGAACTCAACCAAGATGCCTCTCCAACTGGCCCGGTTGTTTGCCAGCTGTTTCCAGTTTCGCACGCCAAGTTGGTTGAGGTCCCTTTCCACTTGGGTGCGCCACCTGAAGTGGGGTTTTCCTCTGCCGCGATTCCCCATGGTGGTAGATTCGAAGACTCTCCGGGCCGGAGCATTGGTGTGCGGTTGGCAAATCATTTATATTTAATAGTTCTAATAAACATGTACGAATGTCTGCTGATACCACACATGGCAAATCTCTACATTGAAATACAGTTCAGTGAATACAAAGCATCCACCATTAAAACATAATTTTCGTTTTTTTCAGGACAATACAAAAATGTAGTTTCAGATCAAAACGAGCAGTAGGTATACTCGTATTGTTTGGACAATCAAGTTCAATTAAACAACCAGCGTTTTAATGGTGGAGGCATCTGTTGCTAATAAGCCCCCATCCGTAGAAACCGTCCACAGAATTTTGCGAAAAAAATTATTTAAATGGTACAGTTGTCCGACAAAAAATCCCATTTCACGACATCACGCCGATCAGAGTTTGCTAGGACAGTGCAATTTAGCCTAGGTTTTAGGTTGCACTGTTACCTTTTGAGAGATTGCTATGTCATCAAATGAAACAAAACGTAACTAAATTTAGTCAGAAGATAATTAAGTTTTAAGGGAACCAAATACAGCTCTAAAAGTAAAGAATAAAAGCAACCAAGAATCAACCATAAAGCATGTTGATGGTTGTGTGATGTTTTTTGGGTTTATATGGCTGCGTAATTTAGATTTAGATAGAAAATACCATCGAAAAAATTGAGTATAGAATGTTTGAAGTTCAGCAGAAAATTTGTGTTGCCTTTGGATTTTTACTTTCAACAACACTGCACTCCGAAGCACATCTTTTACTTAGTAAACTTTGTAATATCCCATAACACCCGGTAAAATCGCCCGATCTTAACCTCACTAAGCATTTATGGCATGAGATATAAGTAAAGGTTAAAGAAAGTAGCTGTTCTTACAAGCAGGAGCTAAAATTACAAATTCAGACAGCTTGTGATACCATTCCATCATCTTTAACTACATAATTTGTAAAATCCATGTCCCGAAGTCGCAAGCTTGTCATAAAAATTAAACTACTACTAAAACCTAAATTGTTGTTGTTTAGGTTTTTGAGGTTAAGTCATAACCTGAATTTACTTTTAGTTTTTTTGTGCATGCTTAATTTTGTATTTTGCTAGGAAATATTTTTTAACTTTTTTGTTGTTTTTACTTTTGTGTGTATTCGATAAAATATGTGCAGTGGGAACTACATTTTTGTTTTGTCCATAAATGACATTTTTTTGAAACGAAAAAATCAAAAATATGTTTCAATTGTGGGTGTATGCCATTAAATTGTTCAAAATCCCAACTTCTACAAACGGAAATGAGGATGGAGTTCATTGTGTTGGGCAATAACGTCAAGTTGATACTTTTATGGACTTTTGCACTAAGCCAATTATTTCATACATTATCTTTTACCTTTTTTTTGTAAAGGTAAAGTAATTTTAATCACCTTTATTTATGAGAAGACGTACAGATTCTTGACCTTTACCTTTTAGAATATTTATTTTGCTCAGCTATTTGTGGACTACGAAAAACTTCTTCGATCCTGACGCATCAATAGTCAAATAGGAATGAGCTTCGTGAGCAGAATTGGGACGAGGACGTTCATTTATAAACATCTGGAAAAGTTTTTTTGTAAACTTGGTCACTAACAGATATTGTCCAAACAAAATTAGATATAGCAAATTATAGTAAAAAAACACAATTGAAAAATAGCTTCCATTTGCATCATGGGCATGATTTTATGAAAATTAGATATTCTTGCGCGGTGATAGCCCGTAGACGGCTAGAGCCCAGCTTTTTGCGCAACCACAGTGCTGCGCAATTTAAATTAAAGAAATGTGTGAGGAACATTATTTTCTGCTAATCCGAACAGCGCACTGCGGAGGAAATCCAGAAGGATTGCCAGTCGACTACTGGAGAATTGAATAAACGGATTAGCTACAAAAGAGTTAGGTTAGTTTAGGTAAGCGGGTCGGCAGGGTCCTTGCCTCACTTAGGGCCTTGTTGCCCAGTAGGGGGATTGCGGTCCCTTCCTCCACAAAAGAGATTACTTCAATTGTAAATTTTAGTTCTTTCCCATTTAAAGCTCAATGTTTCCCATGAAAAATCTTGTTTAGCCGAATTGATTATTTTCGAGAAATGCTATATAGTTCAATTACTCCGCCAACAAATGTATTAGTGTGTAAGAAAGGCCGTAGAGGGGTTGATAACTTTTCTTATTCGAGACTTCTTGCATAGTTTTTTATCGAGAAAAAATCTAACGAATCTGTCAGTTCTTTTTTCCTATTTCCCATCTGTCTTTGGCACTGGCACTTAGTACATTTGGTAATAATTAATTTGAGATCTGTGTTTTTGACTGATAAAAAAAATAAATAGTCGGCGTAACAGCCCATACAGGGCCAGAGCCTAGCTTCTTCGCGCCGTTTTTGACTGATAGCCCGTGTTATATGCCCATTTACTGTATCAGAAGTCCCCTTAAACACCAACAGTGAATCGCCAGGGATTCTCGCGAAAAGTCAAAATCACAAGAGATTTATTGGGTAAAGATATATCGCAAGGTATTTCGCGCAAATACAATTAATAGAGGAAAAAGATTTATGAGGAAAACCACTGTCGCTAGTGTGTGTATTTTGAATCTTTATTCGTTGTTTGGTAACTAGGGAATAAAAATTGCACCATGTCCCAGGTCCCAGGAAGCGTCCTCATCAGCTGAGTTCGTCGTCGTCAACTTTCCCTTAAACACCCACGGTCCAACGCTATATACACGTAGTTCAAGACTGACCTTGAACACTTCACCAGTTATTTTAAAGACAGCCTTAAAATACCACGGTCTACTAATATTAGTCAACACCGCGACCTCATTTCGGCTTTAAACCTTGTACGTTCTTCTAATGTCAAAAAACTCAAATAGCCCTGATGGGCACGCTCTTTATTCGCAGACATCTCAAGTTAATTGCCTTAAAATGTTGGCTTCATAGAAAATAATTAACTTGCCCCTCCTTCCACGCACTCCTGCTGTCATGCCAATTAACCAACGACATTCTCTGACCACCTCTGCTCGCTCACTCGTGTTTAAAAGGCAATTAAGCTCCCAACTCTCTGTCAGCACTTGATGAAAATGTCTACGATCCTTTTACATGGGTGTCATAAAACATTTAAAACTCTTTCAACAGAGTGTCGTTTACATTTAAAATTTTCCTCTCAGGTGTCTAGATACTTTGTATGCAAATGTAACCCAATCGATGTCAATCGATTGGCAAGGACTTCATCTTGGGGAGATGGCACAACATCGGCATGTAATTGAACATCAGTTGTTGTGTACTTATCATGTTTATCTCTTCATGTAGACATCGGTTAAAGTGTATCTCGTTGTCATCGTCATTGAGTATCTTTGCGATTCAACACTTGCTTCTCCTTGACTCGCAGCCAAGTGAAGAGACGAAGGAACACGTGTATGTACTTCGAAATGAATACCACGCCTGGAAGCGACACTTTACAAATGCTTTTAAAGATTCAACTTTTGTCCTTACACACTTTGGGGCGCTTAGCTTTGTATTTAACTCCTGGTCAATGGACTTTAAAGAAAGTGGTCTTATGAACTGTTACCAAGAAGCCATTAGTTAACCGGGAGCGTTTAGAAAGGGTGCTGTTTACAGAGCTCTTCAGATGGGTCGCAAGAAATTGCTTCAATTAAACAAATCCTTCGATCGAGTGCTTTTGTGACATTTGCTTCTTGTATTTTTGTCACAACTAATGGCCATTGAAAGCTAACTTGAACAATTTACTAGATATTTTGAGTTCAAGTTCGAAGATTTTAGGTTCTTAAACTTTGCCTTTTTTTTCTTTAAGTACGACGAGAATCCTAATGAACCAGAGGAACATGCACAAAAAAATCTCTTTTATTGCAAATGTGGAGCAATTTACCAAAATTGAAAAATAAGGTGAAACATGAGTTTGAATACAGTCAGAAAAAAAATTTACTTATTCGTTACTTTTTTAATATTTTTTTTCCCATTATTATATGACACATATCTATGAATTTACTGTTTATTGCTTTTTTTGCATTGAATGAGGGTTTTTCTGTTGTTTGCCCTCGAATAATACTTAGAAATAAAAGAATTCTTAAACGTTGTATAATACTTTTTCAGTTGAAAGATATATCTGTATCCAATATTATATCTCTGGACGGTGCCAAACCTTGTACATATGTTAACAATGAAATAAATAAAAATTTACCTAATAATTTGTTAGACTAATTTGATTGTCAGTGGCTGCCTACAAGGGACGTAGTATAAATAAAACCAAGTTTTCAGTTAATGCTTTTAGTATTTCTGTTCTGCGAGCGAATTTCAGGAAATTCCTGCTTAGTTTCCTCCTTAGAATAAAAAAAAATGCCCAATAGAGTTTAAATTCACTAATTGTATTGGTAGTAACTAAAAAGGGCTATTGTAGAATGGGAAAGAAGCTGAGCATATTGTGAATCATTGCCTTCTCAAAAGATCCAATACGGTCTTAGGCTCAAACTGCATGCAATGCTTTTCCAATAGAGTATTCATTCGTTCCAATTGTTAGCTTTACGTCAACGGCGTTGCGAAATGTGAAATGTAAGCAGAATAAACCTATCTTTTAAAATCCGCAACAAATGTGACCAGTCGTTTGTTGAGAAAAAATAGGCGAATCTCGAAATTACCGCTGAGTAACAAATATAACAAAAAAATATAGCAAAGGCCTGGCTTATAATCAAGCACTTTCCACTTCTTGTAAGAAATTTAAGACTCTGCTTTTCAGAACACAGTTTTTGTGTGCCTCTGGTGGAATGATTAGAAACCAAGAGAGTTGATTTTTGGATGTTAATTCTGAATTGCAGCCTTTGTTTATTGGCCGTCTTTTCTGAGCAATTTAAATCCGTCTTTTTCGCTCTAGAGGCTATAACATAACTTTTACAAAATATTTTTTAGCTTAAGATTGTATAAGTTAAAAGAATTTGAAAAAAAGATCAAGTCAATACACAAGACAGAAAGTATTGGTATACTAGGTAGGTAGGTAGGTAGGCGGGCTGACAGAATTAGTTCTGGCACACTTAGGTTCGTGTGGACCGCTTGTGTTACCCATGGGGAGGTTGTAACCCTTTCCTTACTCGCGGTGACCTAATTCCAATGATGAGCCGTCCATCTGGTCCTTTTTAGACACCTGAAAAGATTCTTTAGAGGTATTAAATTAATCTCGTTAAGGTCATGGAAGAAATGTCTTCCTAGTGTTCTAAACCTCAAGTGACAAAGGGTGGGGCAGTGACAGAGGTAGTGTTGGCTGTGTTCCCTCTCCTCCTCATCAACACAGACCCTTCATAGGTTGTCACCAAGGAGTCCTATGTTAAATAGGTGGTCTTTTAGGCTATTGTGACCCGCGATTACGCCCACCGCTCTTGCGATAGACCTTTTGTCATGGTCTTGGTATACTAAATTTCATTAAAATCAGTGATTTAAGGACGACATAAAAACTGGATATACAGAGTTCAAAATTTATTTCATTAAGCCAGACTAGCATTAGCTTTACATGGAAAAAAGTATTGCAGAGATGCTAAGTTCACTAGCAAGTGCTTCCAGTACTAGAAATTCATATTTCACGTCTTTTAAAAAAAAGTTTTGCTTATTACTTTTTTTTTTAACCAATAGCGAAAAACAAAAATCCCTCTCAGGTCTCTCAGAATAATCTAAAACCTAATCATCATCGCTTCAAAACTAACGACATTTATTTTTGAGAATCGCATTTGCGCCATTATTATTTTCCAAGAGTATGCAAATTCTCTCCCCATTTCACCATAATTCATCTCATACTTTCGCTGGGAATAAATTCAAAAAAATTTATTTAGAATTTTGATAAAGTGCAGCTCCTACACTCATGCCTAAAAGGCTTATACAGATCAATACGTTTGAATGGACGATAGTCAGAACCATATTTAAAAAGTTCTTTCATGACCACTATAAGCTTAAATGTGTTTCAAAAAAGGGGGATTTAAGTGCTCTCCTCCCAAAAAAAAAACATGACAGCTCAACGTAACCCAAAAATCCCATGTTCACGTAGGTGATTATCCATTCTGACGAATTCTGACAGCGAATTGCTGTTTTTAGGAAAATTTATTCTCTCTCTCCGGATGAGTTATCGATATAAGAAACCTTTAAATCAGTAACAAAATGACATTCGGATTAACATAACCGATTCGCGTGGGTGAACGCCATAAAATTGGGTTCCTTTTTTTATTTTTCTGGATGTAAGAGTTTCTTAAATAGTCAATAAAACGAGTCCTTTTTCGGTGTTTGTTTTGTTTTGCAAATAATTTACTTCTAGGGATAGACATACACATTCCATGCAGGAAAGGATCGCATGTCCACACATGTGACTACTTGAAGCAAAAAAAAAAACAAAAAGAAACACATGTTAATCAATATTCGGTGGATTGTAAAGAGAAAAAAAATTAACAGCAATATTTTTGATTTTCTTTCAGATGTACTTTGGATGCTCGAGCATTATACTCCTCCAGTATCTTCGGGAGGAACAGCAGTATCTGTCTGGAAAGAGTGACAAACCAGCCGGCGAGAGTCTTCTCGAAAGGGGTGATGTATCACCAAGTGAGTTTGTCTACATAAATCTTGTTTCAATTTAGTTGGCAGTGTCTAGGTGGAGAGTAATTTATACATGACAGTAGTTTTCAGGGGACCTTGTTGTGTGTGGCTCACACGTTGCTGTTTCTGTAGGGGCTTGCATTGTGAGTAGGGTTTTCTAATGTGAGTGGGACACAACATACACATTTTTATTTTTTATCCTTTGACAGTGGCTGTAAGTGACAAAAGGAAATGAAGTTAACAAAGGGATAACATGTAAGATGGGTTCATAGTCCAATTCATAGACCTGAATATTTGCACGCACTTCGCGTATGGTGCGACTGGTTGAACTAAGGTTCAGACCTATATGACACAATCCAACAAATCTCATCTCCCACATTACTACAACTCAATTGAATTAATTTAAGTTTGTTGATGGAAAAAAATCACCGAGAGCAAAAACATAAAATTCGTACAAACTCTTTGTTTTTTGGGGTTTCTTTCCAAAGGAATAACGAAATCCTTCGGTGTCCGTCGCCTTTTACATATTTGACTATAACTTATAAGTCCTTTATAGTTAAGGGATGAAATTCGGACTGAAGATGTATCTAGGCGACCCAAAAACAAATCATGCATTTTTTTTATTAGATTAAAGATTAAAGAAAACGTTAGTACTAATACTAACGCCCGAAAAAACTTTTATTAACTTTAACGGTCGATATGGGTGTCATTGGAAAGGGGGCGGTGTCCTGATTATGAAAATGTCTGTCTGTCTATCATCAAACTTTATTCTTGGTAATTGGCGAACCACTAAGAATTAAGAAATAAACTTTCGCCAAAATATGTATTTCACTTGTCCAAAGAAAGTTCAGATAAAAAAATTTAAAAAAGTTTCATGTTAGCAAAAGCTTAGTACCAATACTAAATTTGAAAAACAAATTTCTTTTAGTAGTTCCTTGATGTGGGTATCGTTGGAAATAGGATGATAGTTAGATCAAAAAGTTGTACTATGGTAATCACCTTACTCTTATTGGTAAGAAGTTATTAGCCAACAAACTGCCAAAAACTGACTTGTGTACCGTGTCTCCACCTTATTTTCTAAAATATTTGACCAAAAAGTCTGAAAAAATTGGAGTTATGGGGCAACTCATCGCAACACCCCAAAATTATATAAAAATCGTGTATGATTTTTTGCTCATACTAAAATAAATTAATTTGTAACTTTTTTGAAAAAAATTGCACGGGAATATATTAAGTGAGGTACCATCGGATAGGCCTTGTAAAATGAAATAAAGTTTTCATTTTGAACTTTTTATTTGGAAGTTAAGTTTTCGAGATATTAAGCTTCAAAGTCGAAAAAAGGCGCCCCCCCCCCCCCCCCCCCCCCTCTCATTTCCACACTCGCTGGCCTAAAAATCTGAAAAAAAAAATCTAGAATGTAGGTTTCGATGTAATCTTTGTGTTAAAATTGGTTTGAGCACTCTGGCTTTAATAGTTTTCGAGATATTGGCCAAAAACCAAAAAACAACAACATTCGAATTTTGAACATCAGAAAACGCCATTTTGTAGATCACGGCGAAAGAATAAATAAATATTATGTAAGAACAATTGTTTTCATTGAGATATTAACGATTTAAATCGAATCAGTTATCGCAAAAAACGATGAACTGACGGCAGTCTCATTGTCGCTTGCGACATTTCATCCCCTAAATGCACCAAAGCAATTTTCACACGGCTGGCGCGATCAGCAAATGGGAAGGGATTTTCTTTTGTCCAGTTTCGTTCGAAATGAAAATAATTTTAGTGAATGAACAGGGAATTAAGTTTAATTTGATTTGACTATTTTAGTGTTCTTAGACTTATATTAAGTCTAAGCTACTAATCTGTTTGCGAACGAAACCCTCGGCAGGTGAGTAAAACTCACACTTGACCGGTTTTTTATTTTTTTTTTTGAATTCTGTACTAACACCTCTAGTTTTTTGCTCGCCACTGTATAAAAATGCCTAAGACAAACTTTATCGTTTTTTTTATTAAACGGAAGAGAGTGACTTCATTTTAAGTGGTGTGAACAGCAAAAAAGAAGCTTTGCTACCTACCCCTACAAAACTTAAATCAGGGAAAAAAATTCTAGACTCAAAAAAGCAAAGGTGAACAAACAAAGAAGAAACATCAAATTTTCATTTTTTACCAAGATCCGAGTCAAAGAACTAACTTCAATTTCATTTTAAATTAAATTCTGTTTCGACCTCCGAATGGCAATTTCATTTCGAAATGCATCAAATAATCATAATCAACCGAATGTAAAAATAAAAAAAATAAGTAAAGACATTTCCTTTGTGAATTCTTGCTTTTCTTGTGAATTTTTTTTTCCCGTCCACGTTTCCTCAGAATTCAGTAAATGCATTCGTGAATGATTGCATTCTTTTGCATTTCAACTTGATAAAAGTATTTTATACAATACCATCTTACAGACATCACCAACATTACTCGAATGTCGAGAAATTTCCTTCTCTTTTGCGCTGAAAATAAACCGAGTGCTCTTAAAGTGAAAGGAACCTTAATAGCGGCTTTCGTAATTAAGCTTCCCACGCGGTTCCGCATGTCACCGAACAAAGGTCGGATTTGCATGAAATTTATTACCAGCCCCTACATTAAATATTTTCAATCCTTAATAGCAGCACATGCATGCCCGGAAGGATCCGCTAATAGGCCAATTAATTCCTCATACGATTTCGTGATTATTCATTTCGCACCAAAACAAGAGCTAACCTTGGTCTCGGTTACATTTAACCGCACGCACAGCCGTGACACTGACAAATTACCAGTTTCTTTTTTTCTGCCGGAATGACGTCAGGACTCAGTCGTGTATAGACTTTTAGGACATCGATTTGCTGAGCATCGAACTCTCAAAACGTGCTTGAATTTTTATCTATTCCCTCGTCGTCTCCCAGCCGTTGGCCATAAATCAGAGCTGTTGGTTTTCGCATGTGAATTCAATTCGTTTCCTTGTCCAGTCTGGGACGCGTGGTCTGTTGGTGAATTTCAAATATCTGCAGGACGAACTCTAATATATGGCATACTTAAAGGCATATCTATTTATCTTGCAGCAACTGTGATATTCAACATACTCTTCCTGGTGTGTTCCATGTGCTTGGTGCTCTCCTCGGTGATAGTGGTCATTGGTCTTTGGAAAGTAAGGATGACAAGTAAGTGCGGTTCCGGTGCATATTACCCTAAATGTGTGCCTATCTTTGTGTGCTTTCAGGATCAGCGACAACTTCTGCTGCCCTGGATATTTTTCATGTTTGCTGATATTTTTATTGAGTTCTCACACCTGGTGTATCTGCTGAAACTCCAGAGGCTGGTCTTTGAGCCGTTGGTCAGTGTGGTGTTGACCCTTGATTTCTTTATCATGTGTCTTAACGTAAGTGCCCGCCTTCATGACCGGTAGTCATTCATCACTGGTGTGGACTGTGTCTCTTACAGGTTTATTGCTTACTCTGCATTATATCGCAGTATCAGGAGTACAAGTGTGGCAGGGGATTTGGCAGTCATCGATTGAATGTGAGTTAAAGTAGATATTATAGAAGACTAACAAGACGCGCTTTAAAATGCTCGTTCTTTCATATAAACCCAATCGAGGGTGTGTATTTGTAAAAAATATTCCTCCCTTTCAATGAATATTTATAATTTCCTTCGATACGCGCATAATGAAATGAAAACAGAGGGTGGTTTAAATTGTATTCAGTCTAAGAAGGATCGGGTTATGTCATCATTCATATGTAGTGCAAAAAAGGAGATTTAGTTTTCGAATAAAAAGGTAGATTCAGCAAGCGATTGGCGACGAACAGAAAAAAATAATAAATGTATTTTTTTTTCAAATCGATTAACTAACTCTACAAAACAGCCATAAATCGATTAACTCTATAAAACACAAAGTTGAAAAATGCGATGAATTAATGTACATTAGTCTATAAAATATACTGCATATTATTTAATGCCAAAACATTTTTTTCTTTTCGCTAAATAATGTTAATCTTTATAGCTCAAGAAAGTAATTATAAATATGAAAAGAGCTGACTGTACCTAGTGCTTTAAAACTTCAATTTAAGATTTTTCAATAAAGGGAGTGAATCGATTTATGCATTGAACTACTCAAATAGCTCATGCGGATTTTTTTAAACCATAAACAACCCGACCACCACCATGTAAAGGAATTTCTTACTCATAACATTCTTTGCAGCATTTTCTGGAAATTGCTTAGCCTGTAATTCAATTCCGTTGTTACTGGGAATTGTGTTCAAAGAGCTCTTATTTCAAATTGTATAGCATGATAAATATTTCAATAGCTCTTTTCGTCAACTCATAAAAGCAGACACACACAATGAAATCCAATATGTTATGTTGAAAATGGGAATCTTATCTTGTGTTTTTTTTAATATCTGCTATTTTGTTCGATGCATTGTCAGTTCACTTTTAGTTTTACTATAATTTTTTACGATCCTTAAACTTAACTTTGATGTGTGCCAAAGCGTTTGGCTAAAAATAACTTATAGGGTATCGCTTGAACAGAAATAAACTGCATATCCCTACTCATCAGTTTACGATTGTATTGACATAAGGCAAACTTGCAATGGTAACTGAAAAGTACGAAAAAACTGACCCACCTCTTTCTAATACCGCTCGCTACATTTGTGTAAGACTGACTTTTAAAAAAGGCTAGAACTATATACAGTCGAAGCCCTCTAAGTCGAATTTTCACGGGATCTCAAGATTAGTTCGAGTTAAAGGCCTTTTTCGAAAAATTCATATTCATATATTTTTTTTGTTTAAAAGCCTTTATTTTATTCAAAAGAGATACATGTAAGGAAAAAACACAGGAAATTACTTTAACTCGCAATTTTAAATTGAGTCTTTAAAATTGAAGAATAAAGCCTTTTAAAAAAGGATTCTATTTTAAAAAGGGAGTGTTGGACCTCATCTAGACTCCCAATGCATTCACTAAATGAAGCTTGAAAACATCTCAGATACCTAACTGTTTATATTTAAAAGCAAATTGTTTGAGGTCGAACCAACAACACAACGAATAAGCAGCACACTTATTCATACAGAGCCGGACGGTTGTGTGCACAAATAATCTATATCTCATTTGTGGTTGTGTGTAGAGGACGATAGATCCTAGACGACAATTGTGTTCGCAGAACATGATTGTTCTTCGAGAACTATTGGCGAATAGTTTCGATTTTCTCGTGTTCTTTGGGTCCGATGTTTGCCGCGTAGGTCGCCATGCAAATCTTCATTCTTGCTGTGAACATTTTCTTTCTTTTTTTGCATAGGTAAACAATATAAAGGGCAACCACATGCGCTTGTTTCTCCGCCGTGTTTGCATTAAAAAATCAACATGAAATGAAAGGTGTTCGTCGTCCAGTGCCAAATTGTGAGAGTCAGAGCATGCAATACAAGTTGCGTGCTTGAGACAAGTTGCGAGATGAAATTGTTTGTTAATATTTTTACAAAAAAAAAATTCGACTTAGAGGAATTGAAAATAGACCAAGAATCGAAAAAATGTATTCGAGTTAGAGGGCTTTTCGACTTAGAGGGCTTTTCGACTTAGAGGGCCGTTCGACTTAGAGGGCTTCGACTGTATAACATTTTATTCACGAACCATTTTTTTTTTTGGACTATAGAAGTCGACCGAGTCGATGACTTAATTTAATAATCTAAAAAAACTACTTCGTGAATTTTTTCGATGTCGATGTCTATAGTATAAAAAAAAACGAATAAGCAGCACACTTAAAATAAAATGTTATCTAAAATAAAATGTTATCTAATAAAAAAAGTTAACAGAAAGATCGAAAAAATTACTTAATTTTTTTAAGGGCCAAAAAAAAGTGTATACGCTTTAATAGCAAAACTCAAAAATTACACTGTCTCTTATATTTTTGTATTAAAAATAATTTTTAAACATCTAAGCGGTCGTTCTAATAACCTTTTAGTCGATTCGGCACGAATTTCATGCCATTCATTCACTAAGAATCAATGACATGTTTCCTGTAATCTTCCGTTCCTGCCTAACAAAATATTCCCACATATTACCTATCAGGTTATAGCCTGTTTAAATCATTTATCTGCCGAGGTGTCAAAAAATAGATTATATCATTATCTTGCATCAACTACATGCCTCACTTAACACAGACTCCGCAATCCTTAGTGTCAAGTTTTCATGTAAAATAATCATCATCAGTGGCGTAACAGCCCACGAAGAGCCAGGGCCTAGCTTTTCGCGCCTCCACTGTGTTGTGCGCGTTACAGTTTTGACACAAGTGAAAATTTAAACTTAAAATGCTCTGGCAAAAGGTCACTTTAGTACATAACTAAGGCGAGATTTTGAACGTCGGATTCAGCTATACACTCCCACATTATAGTCCAATGCCTTTTATAACCTATAGTTGATTTTGTTTATATTTGTGATCAGTCTTGGTTTTTGCTTCTACATATTCTCAATGTTTTAGGTATTTTTTTTTTACCAAACTTGTTCCTTTCATATTTGTACATTTTTCCAAAAACCTTAATGTTGGTGCTTCTAGCCAAAAACCAGATGTAGAAGTAAAAACCAAGTCTTTAACTAAAAATATGAAAAGACTGCAGGCTCTTGATACATATTTTTCTATCAAAACCGAATCTGCTTTGAATAATACGCGCTTGCGGAAGAAAACATTTATTTTAGTTCGACAGAAAATTAATTGAAATCAATTACACTTACAAAGTTTCCACAATACAAACTTTATATTTCGGATCGTAATTATTTCGATTTTATTTTTTTTTTTCTTTTTAAACCAAAGCAAACATTAAACTCTATGAATCCATTTACAAACAAGTTGTTTGTTGCGATCCATGTTCAGTGATTTGGTTGTGAGTTGACAAAAGAAGCTGAAAAGTATTAGGTATAGAGCATTGTTTCCGCCGTTTTTTTTCCAAAATTCGAGGCTTTATTGCAATAAGCTAGTTATACATTTATGTTTCGTTTTGCGTTTGATTCGATTGCGTTTGTCACGAGTCTTGATCAAGTAATGCCTCCAATTCTGCATCTTCGAAAACCTTCTCTCTTCGACCGTTCTTGAAGCGTTGAAACCACTCTCGGCACGTTCTTTCACTAAAAGCGGCCTCATCATAGGTATTTGAGCATTCGATAGGCCTCAGCAGCAGAGTTCTTCATATTAAAGCAGAAAATTAAAATCTCCCGCAAATGATGAGAATTTGGCTCGTAAGCTGACATGTTTAATCGAGAATAGCTTTATAATGCACATACAAATCGACTAATATTTCGATGGCGTTACGTTTACAAATATCTAAACTCATTGTATGACATCTATGATCTATTTATTTCGACTAACACTTACCGCTAAAACCATCTATTGCAAAACGACGCAAGCGAAGTTGTACACCCCACCTTCATTGTTGTTTTATGTTATATATGGCACAGGTGAGATTTAATCCACCCGAAGCGATAGAGGTTTTATTCACTTGGAGCGCCCCTTGTCGCTCGTTGTTGTCACCAGGTTTTTGTTTTATAATTATTTGCTTACTTGTTTACATATATGCTCATAAACAACACTTAATAATATTTTTAATTATTGTATTTTAAATCATAAATCAAGGTTCTATAAGTCCGTAGATTCTTTCGGGTCACTGTATTTCATGCTCATCCCCATTAAATTCATATGATACTACCCTGTTCTTTTCATTTTAATAACCACACACATTTCTTTCAGACGGATGTGATACACTACGTTGCAGCAAACGATGCCACTGCTTCCACCACCTGCCTAAACACAATGGCACAGAACCAAACCTCCGTGAGTCCTTATCTCTACCATCATACGAACTTCTCGACGATACCCGAGGAGTCCCAAGTACATCATAGCTCTGAGAAAGGTATGTGGTAGGGATAACATTATGATTTTAAGTCCCGGAGGAGAGTAATGACTTGGATATCGCGTTAGTGCGCCAGTGTCTGTTGTTCGTCAAGACCCCAATGACTGATGACTGTGTCATGACTGTGAATCTGACGAATTGGTGCCACAGCTTTACGATGCTTGGTAGTTGAATCTTTGTAAAAAATTTTAGGCTAATGACGGATTAAGTTTAATGGAGCGGAATATTGAATTTTAGCTCAGACTTGTTTAGGGGAGACTAAATTTCAAATTACAAGTTCTCCTCAGAAATTAATAAAACATTTCACTTCGTTCGACACTCTGCTACAACGCTTTAGTGCAATGGGGAGGAAACAAGTTCAACAGAAGGCATAATAGTACAATGCAAATTACGTAGTTTTTTCTTCGTCATTTTAGTAGTAGCAATTCGGCAAAAATGCTTTCTAAGTTGAACGACAAGTTAACCACTCTTAATGAGGTAACAATAAAGATAAGGCTGACGGCTTCTTAGTTAAGTCTGTCTTCTACAAAAATTAAGCTTTAGGTTTAATGATCCGTCAAGGACCTCCTCTGTCCTCTGTTTATCATAGAAATTAATTAAAATTTATTCTAAGTAATGAAGTTCCAGTAAAACGGGTATGTAATTCGGTATACCCGTCCTTCTCGGTATTAATAGACGATGTTAATCGAATCGCACCAAATTTACTATATAAATTCTTAATATAAAGGTCAAAACCAACAGTTTACAATAATTTTAAAACTTTGTTTTTGATGAAGCGAATGAATGATGTTCAACCCAACATGTATGATATGAGCTTTTTGATTCTTTATGTATGTTTATGTCTTATTGTAAAGTCCAAGAAGGACACATCGTTTTTGTTTCTTTTGTTTTAATAAAGTGGAATAGTATTTAAACTATGCTCCTAATTTCTTTAGTTTTTACCAACCCATCAAGTGAAACGCCATTCTGATTATTGTAAAAATAAATGATAATTTAATTTCCGACTATTTATTTCAAGTTTCCCTGAAGAAAATGTAAGATCTATTAATAAACGTGCCTAAGAAGTCTTCGGATTTTTTTGGTGAGAAACTTAAAACAAGGCAAGTGATTTTTGAAACTCTAAAACAGTATTTGCACACCCAGTTTTTTGATGATTTCTTGGTAACCTGAAAGCATTTTGTATAAAATGTATATATGGAAAGAGCAGGAAAAAAACCTTCTAAGAGTTTTAAAATCGTTAAAATCGATTTAGAATTACTCCAATTATTCAGGAAAAACATCAAAATTGAAGTCGAAAACACTTCATGTTGTGAGCCAAATATAATGGAAATAAATAAGTTACAAATGATACTTTTTGTGCAGTCTATTTGCTTCGATAATGATTTGTAAACTCTAAAGATTCAAATAGATGAGATTACGAAAAATTGCAGGACCCATCAAACGATCTTCCTCAAAAAATGCAGTCGGTTTTATTTCAAAGTCTCCTCGTCCTTACTCACAATTCAAAGCACTGTACGATTTTTTTTTTCAGACCTACGTTTCCTAATCGGGGAGACGTCCGAAGTTATTGGCGGACAATATACAACAGCCATTCTTTTGTAAACCTTGCGCGATTTCCTCATTTTTAAGAACCCCCTTTGTCCTGGTCGATTAAAACAGCCTCTGCATTTCCAAATTGATGACGTTTTGGGTTAAATTATAGCGTAAAATATCAAGAATCTCAAAACTCTTCAAAATTTCATCCATAAAAGCCAGGCTGCAAACTCCTTAGAAAGCCATGCGGCCCCATACCATAACATGCAATGTACGATGCATGTGGGGCAAGTTGTCGGTGGGATGTTTGTGAGCAGGTTTTGGTGCTTGGCAGTAGTGTGTCCCAGATGCAGACGGTGGTTCCGCTTAATACTAGAATCAGCGAAGTGTTTGGCCTTAAATACTCCGAAGCAACATTTAATTGAAACCGCGGTGTGCACAATTTAAGAGCGATTTGACACACCTTTTCTTTATGCCGGAATTTAACATAAGATTACCGAGTACCTGCTAGAGAGTTGTTGCAATATATTATTGTAATTGCTAACCGCGTTGAGCTTAGTTAGTTGTAGCGACAAGTTTCTTGTGGTACAGTGGCTTGTTGACGTCTTTGCTCTATATTATTTATTTCTACATTATTATTTTTTCGAACACTGTCATCGTATTTTTCAAGACTCGCAGCAACTCAGCTCTCCGCCATAACTCGTGTTGCTACACAAATTAATTCAAGCACTGATTTTGAGAGTATTCTCAAGACGCAGAAACCTACACTTAAATGTATGAGACAAGAAATCCACTGAGATGTTCGCTTTACCCCGCTTCTTGACCTGAATTTAAAGGTATCCTCGAAGGTATCCTATTCCCAACAAAAACAAGTCATGTGTGGCTTTAGGCAACAAAACTCCTCAACCCAGCCATAATTGGATTCCCACAGGCCTACCCTCCACGTGGAAAAAACTCAAAAGAATAAATTTTTTCCACAGCATTTCACCCTGAAGCGTGTTCACACATAACCTAAATAACATCGAAACACGACTTCCACGTCACCACCTCGTTGACATTTAATTCCAAGACTCTTTCGTTTGCGTTGTTTAAACAAACAATCTAAACCAATTATTTTCCCTCTAAGATTTTGCAAATAGTATGGATATGTGGCTTCATAATTAACACAGTGGAAATAATATTTCCCGTAACGATTTCCTATCCTTCCTCATTCTGCTGATGGGCTTAATATCCTTCCTATTAAATCGTTTTAATTACGTAATTTAAAAGGATCACATGGATGGGTGAATTCGTTTCCTTAAGTGATTCCTAACGCCCACATGGGAAGCAAATGAATTCCATCTGTTTTTTTTTATTTTTCGTGCTTTTACTTTCCTTTCATGTTTTTTTTTTTTATTGTTGTCGTTTTAGATGAATTGACATCGCCTTTCGATGAACATTGCTCAAGTCAATGTTGTGTGATTAAAAAATCTCTCGCCATCCATGAAACCATTATGGAGACGCATTGAACTAGGAAACCCGATGGTTGTTGAACGTAACGCGCCGAGGTACTCACAGGCATAAGGTAAACGTAACAAAATGTTTCTTTTCCTTTATTCGAAATGAGAATTCGGAAATTAATTAGCAGCCATTGAAGAACATTTTTTTTTTGCTCACTTGTGAATGAACTTTTTTTTTGGGTCAGTGCTTGGGGATGGACAATGAGGACAAAGATTATTCATTTAGATAAGGCGTTCCACTTCTGGGATCTCATTAATGGACACTTGATTGGGGACATGAACTGGGAAAAACCATAAACTCCCAGGAAAAAAAAGTTTACAGTGGTTATTTTTCACAGAACCAAAACTAAAGGAGGTGGATTCGATCAGAGTTTCGATAAATCTCCACTTCACAATCGCGGTCTTATTGGATGTTCTTTTTATTAAGGAGGAAGGAACTTATTTACTGCTGTCCTATTAAATTAGTTAAGAAAAATAAATAAATGTGTGGCTTGTCTTAAAGACATATGGAAAAACTACTTGCTGCTGCTTTATCCTTCGATTAATCAATGTTATTCTTCGCGAGTCAGAATTGTGAAATAATTTCTAACAATATTTTAGAAAATCGACTGTGTTGGCCAGAAAACAACCGTGAACATTTCGAATGGCTTTTGGATCACTTACCACGGTGCTCCACAATATGCCATACAAACTGGTCTATTTGTACATTAGTTTTTAATTAGCAAGTAGTCGTTATGAAATTTCGCCCTTCCAACTTTCATGTGCAATCTTAAAATAATATTATTCGAACTACTGCGTCGTATACGTAATATTTGTTTGAGAATTTCTCAAATTCTTAAGGTCATCGTTCTGCCTACAGAACGGGTTTTATTTGGCCAACAGGAATATAGATGTCTACATTCCTAGATTATTATTAAAAATATAAAATTAAATAGATATCTACAGAGATCTCACAGTGGTAGCTGCAAATGATTTCGTTTTCATGTTTAGACATGGCACTTTCCAGAATATATCGCGCCATATCCGCCAAATTATCGCATGTTCTTAATACCAGAGAAATTATCATCAACACACAAACATCACATAAATTTGCTGTGTGATGTTCAATATCAAACAAAGGGAATACACAGCCTGAATCATAAATGACACGCATATATGAAAATATCACATGCCAGTCGCATTGAAGTCGCATTTTCAATTATATAGACGTTTCTAAAGGGCTTTGTTATTTGAAAACCGATGACAGCATCGCATAAAAACACCAAGTTGGTCAACCAACGTTATTTGTAATTCAAAACTGCTTTGTGGTGCACTTTGTACTCGGAATTTCAATAATGTATCAAGGTGAGTTCCATTAGAGATATTCAAATTATAGGATACGAGAGCTTTGCATGAAAACAGGAAACATGAACAAAATAAAAGGTGATAGAATTGAATGCGTTTGATTTCTGCTTTAATCGGATGCAGGTTCCTCAGCCTGTGACTCTGTTCTTCTGACTAATAATAATGACCCGAATTTGTTGTAATGATTAAACAATAAAATTATTTTTTGTTTGCCTTTTCGTGAACAACGTTTACGAGGTGAGTGCGATGTGAACGTCCCGGAAAGTTAGTTAATTCTCTTTTGACGATGTTTGACAAAGCCAAATTGTTCTGAACAGCTAGAAATGTTTCTAACTTAAGCCAGCAAGCGACACTAATATATTTGCTCCCATTTTTGCCGTATTCGTTCCGTCAAATAACAACAATTCGATGGCTCAATTTACAACTCAATTTACAAGATCCAATAAATTTTCTCTGGGGCTGAGGTCGGGAGATAGCGCTGGCCACTCTATTCTCCTGTATCAAGAAGCTTCTTGTGTGTTTATGATCAGTATTCTATATTTCTAAAACAAAATGCATTCACAGAAAGAAAACTTATAAAATTCAAAATAAAACACTTCCATATAGGTATGCGCTTAAAACCTATTAAGCCACTTTCCATTTATAATTCATTTTTCAACTACCCATGCAAAACATTGCACTATCCAGCACTGTGCTTGAATGGTTTTGGGAACATCCATAATCCATCTCCACCACATCTACCAGATAGCCCTGGAAGTAGCTATGTTCTTGCAAACACACAATTAAATAATAACTCACAGCCAGCCTTTAAATTTTTACGTAGATTTAGATTAAGTTGTACGTATTTATACATCTTGTACGTATTTAATTACATCCTGTATCCAACAAACCAATTAGTCACTCACTGTTAAACCCGATAGGCTTCGAATTTTTGGCATAGGATTCGATTTATTCTTGGTGGAGGTGCGTCTCAGTGCACATTTATTGCAGCTGTTATTGGCTTACAAGTTGATAATAAAACTGAAATAAATTGTCAAGAACCCCAAGAGAATGTGCCCCAGTGCGTTCTTCCGTTCACAGGGTGGTACTTAGCTTACAGTTTGAAATTTCATTATACACTGAGCAGACTTGCGCTAAAAATTATATTAAAAAGTTTTATATTATTTATATTCTATTAATCCTAACAAAAAGAAAATAAAAAAAAATCCAAAATTCAATGATTTTCAAGACTATATTATGTCTATATTTTGTAAATATTTTGTAGCGGAGTAGATATCCGCGTTGTGGTATCACAATTTGCACACTACTTAAAAACTCGTATACTCGTATGCATTTCACAAACTGACTTATTTTTGTAATCTTCAAGAGAAATTTGTTTCTGCTCGAATAGGCTATATCAGCGATATGGAAGTCAACTACATTTAAACGTAACCTGCAAGCTTGTAATTTGGAGGTTTTTGTTTCAATTGCCTCCAAGTCCAGTCCAAGACCAAATCTAGACGTTCATGAACGTTGAGATCACCTGTTCCGAACCTGAAACCATTCGCGAATCATTTTTCCTCATTCCCCCTCAGAAAGTACTCGACCATATACCCTAAGTAAGGATCAAGTTTTCTCCTACCTCAAAACTCCATATTTTTACAGAATTTTAGTGAGGGATAACTTTGCTTTTAAGTTTAGATATTTCTTGAGTTTACGTGAAATGCAGTTTCGCTACAAAGTATAGAAAGTCATCAATATAAAACCATTTCTAATCAAACCACATAAATACTTATGATGAAACGATTTCGTATTCATTTGTTTATAAAAAAGAACTCATATAAAGCACAGCCTCAACTGATTTCCAATTTACAATCGATAACAGCGGATTCACCTCCCAGAATTAAATCGTACTCTCTCCCAGATCAACTAGTCCTTAACGCAATAGATTAAACAAACAGAAAATTCCCTGTTCCACCCAACAACCACACTCATCGTGTCCTAAAGCCGCCCTTTCGATGTAAAGTTTATTCATTTAAATGAATCTGACCATCAGCGTGGTCGACTGCATGTTGTCGTCCTTAAATCTTTCGACAGAAAAAAACGAAAAAAACAAATAAAACAAAACTTTAACATGTTGCTTCGCTGAGGCAGCCAACATCAGCATCAGTACAATAATAACAGAGCAAACAAACTACTCGAGCATAAGCAATCGAGATGCATGGGTATTCACACGAGGATTCTGCCATAAGCAGTGGAATTCCACCCAAATGCGTTGGCAATTTGGCAACCGTGTGCAGAACGTTCATCGCAGCTGGTGTACTGGAAGACCATTAAGATATTAAAGTGGATTTAATGAAATAGCAAACATGCCCCATCATGGGTTTGCATTTCTGTGATTCAATTTCGGATTCATTCCAATTCTGGGGGATTGGCGTGTTAATGTAGGCAACTCGAATCAAAGTTTGTTGATGCTTAAAAAATCAATGATAGTCATGGAGTTAAGTTTTTTTTCCCACATTAAATGAATGGTGTGAGTTGAAAAGACCAACACAACTCGGTACTCAAATAAGAACAGAGAGAAACTCCTTTGCTTTACATTCGATTGACTTACACAATATCGTTTATCTAAAACCGAAGCAATTGCCATTATCATCGTTGGTAACTGAAGTAACTTCACAGAATTTAAGTTGATACCTTTGCTGACATTTGTTACACAATTTAAATATTTGTGCAAGTCAGAATTAACAACCGATGTTAAGAATCGATGTACTCAAAACAAAAAGAAGAGTGGGACTTGAAAATTTGTAATTACCATTCTTTTGAGGTTACTTTTTCATGCATTCAATATTAGAGGCCTGCAATGAATATCTTGAAAGCAGCTCCCAGACATTCATTTTATTTGAAGTACACATTATTTTTATACTCACAGCTTGAAAGTCAAATGAATGAATCTATTGGTTTTATTTCTGTATGAGTTTGGCACTCATTTTAAATCAAATATTTCATGCAGTGTACTCATAATAAAACGTGTACTGACAAAAAATATTCATAAAATAGTGTACACTACACTGAGTACACTGAGTGCGCTACGTGTACATATATTCGCTTACATTTTGTTTTTGTTTTAAGGCAAATTTGTTTGGAAAATACCAAATAACAAGTCTTTTTGAATGATAACCTAGCGAGACCGACACTGAATATTCAGTGTACTCAGTATAAATTTAGTGTGTTTAGTGTAATTTCTATAGGTTAAGTGTGTACACTGTTGCCTTTGAGAAATTTAATTCAAACTTGATTAACTTGAATAAGCAGAGTGTGTTACTTGCTCAAAAAAAAAACATTCCTCTCTCTTTGGAAATTGCAAACATTTTGTACAACTAAAACTAAATGAATTCAAATTATTTTCGTTGAATTCATTGATTGAATTCATTGCTGAGTTCAACTAACTTATGAGCCGTTTAGAGTACAGATCTAGTAGCTCCATTAAACAAAAATTTAAGAAAAGGAATGAAATGATTTACGGTCGCTTCTGAAATACACTGCCTTTTATTCAAACAGTTGTCGTTTAATGGTGTTAATCTTTATTATTCAGGAAATTATTTGAAATAGAAAAAGTTATCACTATACCAAGTGCTTTAACACTTAAAACTAAGATTTTTCAAAAAATGGAGTTAATCAATCTGTGCACTGAGCGGCTCATATAATGAATTCACTACTTTCTTTCAAACGACTGCTATTATTTGACTTAATTTAAAGATTGTTACAAATTTATGTCAAAGTTCGTCATTGAGTTCCACAGAATGATAACTTATATTTCCTTAAATCGCTGTCAAATTTTCTAAAAAGACTTTAAATCATTTTGGGTGAATTTAATAGAATTAAAATCTTTGAAGATTTAATTCTCTTACAACTCTGGTTCATACTAACAAGTGCCTACAGTTATCAATCTGGTAGACCTATGTTTATTTATTACATTGTTAAATTTTGCTAAAATCGAGTTAATAAATTAACGAATTAACTACGTAAGTGTCTTCCTCAAATAGTTTTAGAATATGAATTTTATTTGCCACTACACATTTCCAGCTAACTTTTGTTTTTTTTTTTTTTCTTTTTTTTTTTTCAGCGTGAAGAGAAGCAATGAAAATAAAGAATTTCCAAATAAAAAAAAAAGTCACAATCCCAGACGTGTGCTATTTTTCATTAATTACCTAAGACTTACTAATGAACACCATTTTCCATTTTCTAAACTTAAGGTCCAAGTAAATTAGTTTGCTGTTCGTTAAAGTTTAAATAAGCAAGAAAAAAAAATTATAAAGTTTGTATGTTATTCACATAAATAAATAAATTTATTGTCAATCAAATTGAATGAAATGATCATTAAGTCTATTTTCCAATTAGTGATGTTTGCGGAATCAGTTTGTATTATCGTTTGTATCAAATTAAATTGCAAAACCGACTTATTTGGTTTTCTCATTTTATTAACAAACCACAACGATTCGAGGTTTGACCGCATTATCCTTCAATTCGGTGAACTGAATGGGTGGGTGGTTTCTATTCCTGTAAGTATAGTGGTCTAATTAAACATATTCCTCCAACAAAATTGGTTATGCCCTTACGAGAAAGAACTTTCAAATGATTTGAATTAATTTTCTTGTAATATTAAACAAGGAAAAAGAACGGCCCTTTCATAAGCCTTTCGAGACGAAACTGTTATAGCAAGATGCATTTTTGGCATGCATTTTCCCAATCGCATCGAAAGGGCTTTAAAAATCTTTTTTTGATTTATTTGAATTATAGTTCACGTTAAGTTTTTGTAAGACTAAATCTAGAGATTAGATTATAGAATAGATTAGATTTCTTATTTCAATCATTTCTTTTCACCAAAATTTACTGCAAAGCTTTGTCGTCTGTCCAATTGACTATAGTAATCAAAAAGAAAAAAACCAGTGTGCTTTAGACCACATGACTGAAATAGAATTTCTTTAGCTCCATTTTTATGTCTAGATATGTATTTACATATATGGGTTAAGCCGTTCCAAATTTGCAAAGCCGATTGAAAACCCATAGGATTTTCTCAACTCTTGAACGGCTGAACCGATTTCGATGAAATTTCTTATGTTCTACATTAAAACGTTAACTTATTTGTTTTTGGATGCAATTAGTTTGACTTCAACTCAGAAAGCAACACCAGCACATAGCAGGCGGACGTTTAGAAAAATTCCAACGAATTTTGGGATTGTGCACACGTTTTCAGCAATAGTACCTCGGGTGACTGCTGTGAGCCACAACGCAAAGTTACTTCAACCCCTTTCCGCTTTACATGAGAAAAAGATAGAAAAAAGAAAATGTATTTTTGCACCTCTCGCTCTTGCCGTTCGCCACACTTTTCGTAACGCTCTCGTCTTGTATTCACCAGCTCACCCGCCAAATCAAGCGTGCGTAAAGAAGTTAAACTTCAAAAAAAAAATTGGTGGGTATACTTTCAACCACTGTATTTATTGTTTCGAGGAAAAGGTTTCAACAAAATAGCATGAAAATTAAAACATTGTGTTTGGAAATTCACTGCACTCTTATCTGGGTGGACGTTGGAGCACAACGCAACGTAATACGTTGTTCTAAAACTGAATTTCTGCTGCAGGTGCCGTCTTCTTGCCGCGTCGACAAAAGTTTTGAGTTAAAGTTTCTTTATGAAATTATGGAGAAACTTGACCAAGAAGAATCTTCCTTACATTCATCCTTAAATGAAAATCACCTTGAATTTTTTTTTCAACATTTAATAAACAACCATGTAAATTCGGGTAAGTACATATACACATAGTACAACGGAAATATAGTCCATCTGACAAAATATATAAAAATGGCACAATGTAACATTGAAACGACTAAAAAAACAGACCAAAAAAAAAAGAATAAGTGAAATGTATGTGAACAAGACGACTAGGTACACACATTGACTAGAAAAACTCATTTAAAAACCTCCGGGACGTGCTGGTATGAGATCTCCAAATTTTTGTCCACCTCAGCCACCAATCGTTCCGCCTGCCGGCGAGTGGTGGTAATGGTGGTGGTGGTGCGTTTTGCGGCGTTCATCACACATAGAGATCCTCGGTGGATTCACCCTGCATTAGGAATCTTTGTTCGGTTTTCTTTTTTGAGTTGACTTTATGCTTTGACCGTCGATTCACAACACCATCCTCTTCGTCCATCATTCGCAGAATTGTTGTCTGTTATGAGATACGACGGAATTATATGATGAGCGCTGACAAACGCTTACTTACCTGATCAGAGCAGTCCAGTGGAGCAACAGAGATATCACGTACGGCTCGGAATTTGCCGCAATTATTTAGATGCTCATTCTCCAGGCGGAAGTAGTTCCAAATAAATCGTCGAAATACCTCCAATGGACTCAGGAGCGTCACCATAACATCACTCTCGATGTAGCCAGCCTCGATGAGACTCATCGAGAGTGTCCAACCGAATCGCAAGACAAAGTCTTCAATTATCCCAAAATAATAGAACCACTGTGCGAAGAAAGATAAAAACAGCGAAACAGAAACGAAAAGTATGCATACGAATTAATTTTCCCATAAAACTTTTGCAGTTGTGCGAACGCACCAGGATAACTTACCGTGGATGAGTAAACAATTTCCTCCCGAAGGAATTTGTTATCGCCCGCCTTGGCATCGAACAGTCCCCAATCCATTTTTATGTCCCATGTGTATGCATAGACGGAGGATACGATGTATGCCACCACCCAGCAATAAAACCAGGGGTTGTCCTTCAACGATGAATAAATATCTGTGTGGGAGGAAAGACGGGTAAAAAAAAGGAGAACGTGGTCCATTAGTAAGCCGAGCTACAGTGGAGACGCAGGAGTGGACGTATTGAATTTGGAAAATGTTTTATTTAAGCGAATGGGTTCTGTTCAGTCGGGCAGATTAATTTTTTAAGCACTTCCGAATAATTGGGGTTAGTGGTTGTAAGCAGATTATTTCTTAGTACGTTAAGCTGGTTAGGTACAATTTCCCAGAGGTTAAATATATGTGTTCTCCGTTTTCAATCAGCAGAGATGTTAACTGTTACAATATTTGTATCTGACAGGCGTCTAAGGACAAATTTGTATATCATAATGATTAATTAACCATCAGAACAGCTAACGTGAATAAACTTCTGCATTAGTAGCAGCAATATCAGGCGCTGCAAGTCAGCCAGGTGGTAAGGAGGTGCTATAGCTTAAATTTAAAAATACTATTAGCTTAACTTTACCATTATTTCGAATTAACTTTCGAATAAAAGAAAAGCTAATGGAGTGTGCGCACTCCTCTATAGAGACGTCCGCAAGAACATCACAAAAAATAAACCTCTTGACTCTTCAGCCTTACTGCGGTTTCAAATAAGAAAAAAAAAAAAATACAGAGTGAGGGGAAATTGATTTTGTTTTGTTTGTTATTCAAAAAAAATGTGAGATCGTTCAAAGTTTATGTATGTGTTAGCCTCTTTAGTTGTTAGCCATGATTTGTTTGCACTTAAACAATGACGAAAAAAATTAATTGAATTAATGAGGAAATTATAAACTAATTTTCGGCGAATGATCCTAATTTATCATAAGTGACTTGGTAATTGTTAGTCCTTCAATCAAACTACGTTCTTCCTCAACAATGGCCTACATCATTTAATTAGGCACTCATTGGTGTAGACAACAGCAAAATTTACCACACTCGCTTTACCCACATAAACAATGTGGCTGGTCATACATTGACTTCTGAGAATAAAACAATTCCAAAAAGTCCCTTTCTCACTCTCAAAGTAAAAATTCTCTGTAAACTATTAAGTTCCAGCTAAATATCAGATACTGCTTTTTTTAATGTCCAAGTCGAATTACTTGCTGAGACTTAATCTTTCATAGCAGTAGCTTTAAAAATATGGTTACACTTTTGATTTGGAGAGCCCTACTAACCGCATTGACACATTTAACACCATGGTCTTCGTCTTGATAGAGTAACTCCCAAAATCGATCACACGTTTTTTGAAGATTAAATTTTTTGTTATAATAACCGGTAAAACAGGCATAGAATACTTAGGTTTGTCTTTTGGTTTATTATTTGATATTATTTCATAAGAGAAAAAACAATTTTAACACCACCTTAAATTTCCACAGTTGGCGTTTGGCGAGTTGTAAAGTGTTTATATGTAAAAAAATATGTCTGTCCATCCGCCGTATGCCAGCCGATTTTTTAATCACTACAAGCTCCACCATTCCCAAATCATTTAACAGACTGAAACGGCTCAAAATTAGTGCTAAGCAAGCCGCTTCTTTTTGTTAAGATTTCTTCCTGCTTCTTTTAATTTTGTAAAGATTTCTGGAACGATTCTGGACGAAAAACTGTCAAACAGAATTTTATGACACTTGGCTTAACAATAGAGCTAGGTCCCCTGCAAATCCTTAAGTTGAAACATAACCATCGGACCACTCCAAGTGGATTTATTGAAGTTTGGATTTTTTTATTCTCCACAACGATTCTTGCAAACCTCTTAACAGAATTTGCTTAATCTTGGCACAAGAATAGCGTTAGACCTGTTCTTGATCCCCCCAATTTGGCTTAACGATCAGAGGGAGGGTTTAAACATGTTGTTTGGGATTTCTTTTCGTTCCGTTTTACTTTTTTTTTCTTAAATTTTTTACTATTTACTCAAATCAACATAGATATCTTGAAAGTTTTTCAAATTCAATGCCACTTTTCATATCAATTTGCGACTAACCGTTCGGGAGATTTTTGCTTTTTAATGCGATCATGATCATATTTGATATTTAATTACAGTGAAATCTTACAATTTAAATCTCTGATAATTTCTATGCTGCAAGATGAAATGGATAAATCTTGGTAGGCTTGTTGTTTCTTAGACATCATACATGCGTTGAAAAGTTGGAAAATAAACCCAAGAGTAAAATGTTCAGTGTTTCTTTTTTACTTTGGTTTTTAGTGCTCTTTTATTATAAACTAATATTATTTGCATTTACGAATATGTGTAAAAATTCAATCAAAAGTAATTTAATCAATTTTGTGAATTGTTACTAAAATGATGATTTCTTGTGAGCCGTCTCAGTTCACTTTTTAATCATATCCAAAGTTAAGGGGTGACGACGATAAAGCTTACAATTATTACTTATTTGAAAGCATTAATTCCTATTTTTGTTGTTTTACTGGCTATGTGTACAAAATTTTTCCAAAAATATGTTCAAACAAATTGTTTCATGTATTCTAAGTCTATTGCTTAGGACCCTTTCTAGTTAAAATTTCGTAAAGGTAGTGAATGTAATTTTTTAATTGAAAAACCAATGAGTAACGCAATTCCGTACATTAAATTCATCTTCAGATAAAGACATTGCATTTACTGAGCATTTAAAATAATACCCTCCTGCGGGTGAACATGTGGCAGTTGAATTAAAATTCTCGGAAATATGGAATTTGGACGCATTTTGCTTTTAGCTCCTATTTATACAATCTCCTTCTTGGAAATAAATATTAAAATAATTGAGCAGTTCAGAGCACACTTCGGTTAACATTAAGTTTTATTCAAATAGTTGTCGTTTAATGGTGGTAATCTTTATTACTAAGTAAAGTATTGTAAACATAGGAACTTATAACTACACCAAGTACTTTGACACTTAAATCCTAAATTTCCAAAATATTGGAATCAATCAATCTGTGCACTGAGCGGCTCTATTATCCGTTTCCCTGGTACATTTGTCGCATTACGCAGACGCCTCAATTTTCAACTATTTTATGCAACAAAAACGATTAACAAAAAATCCCAATTTATTTGCGTATAAAAGTTATTTGGGACATTCGAAACAACAAAGCAAAAAAAAAAGAAAGTGTGGGTGAAGATTCGAAGAGATTGCGAAAAGAGCATTTTGAATACATGGTTGTGAAGTATAATCTGAATGAAAGTCTACAATCAGCAATCTTTCGTTCCAGTTTCACCCACATCAGTTCAAGTGGTCCAATCGTTAATTTAATGAAGTAACACCAAGTTCCAAGTGAAAAACACCAAAACCTTTAAATTGCAAATATTAATAGTTTTACTTTCACAAACTTCAAAATTTATAAAATGTGTTCAAACGATTCTCAAAGTTAATCAAAAAAAAAATGCATTATAATGAATTCTCTGGAAAAAAAATCATTTGGACCAATCCATCTTTGAAGCAATCGCTCTTGCAATCAAAAGCAGACTTGATAATTTATAATCAAATTCGTTTTTTTGTGGAAAAAGTCCATAAAATTGATCTAAAATGCTCTTAGATTGCAAGGGATTCTCATGGGTCACCTTCAGTAACAGTAGATTTTCATCTGCAAAACAAATTCAACATCGCTCTCAGGTATGATATATGATGGTCTTTTGCGGTCACTAAAAGTCCATTACTTTCCAATATTTCTCAGAACAATATTCGATTTTTTTTCCATTAAATTAACAAAAATTCCTTCATAGTTGTTTGTTAAACAGACCTGTGGTGCCTCCACACTTTGGAAACGATAAAAATTTAAAGTTTCTGTCTCTTATGAATCAGAATTTGTTCCACCCAGAGACGTCTCTGCCTTTTGTTCACGAAACTCAAGCGAGCCATGAGCTACATCCTGCTGCAACAATGTACGATACTATCTGCTCCAGATTTCAAGCAGAAAGCAACAGAAACAATGATTTTTAAACCACCGGATCTTCGTGTACTTGAATGGCACCAGATTGCACAACTCGTTGGAGCAAAAGTGGTTAATTAAAAAAACCAAATATCCCCAAGTGGTGAACTAAAATCGCACCCCAACCGCTTTCAATAACTAATGAAAATTAATTTTAATGGAAAAAATTAGCACAAAAGAATTATGCTAAAAAAAAAAACAAAAAAACGTTTTTCTTCTTAAAAATAAAGTTTGCTCGATTGCAGGTTAACTCGGGACTATTGTCCATTTACTGAGCGTGGAGGATTAAATTAAATGACAGTTGCATTGGGAATCCTGGAGAAGCGGTAACTAAAGCGAATAAACTCTTGCTGAGCGTATTCAATTTTCTGCAACACACACAGAGGAATAACTTCCGCCATCAGTTGCTTTTGTTATTTTTCTTTTCGCTGTCTTTTGCAGCCGTTCCAGAAAACATTAAAAAAAGGAAAACTAATAACAAGAACATTAGGAATAAGAAAAAATCTGGGTAAGGTGAACGAAGTTGTAAACTCCCCTACTGGAAATAAGGCTAAGGAGGAAACTTCACCATCTTCAACGTTCGAATGAAATTTAATGAAGGTCAATTACTGAAAATAAAACAAGATCCGGTGATGGACAGATGAACGCATTTATTCGGCGTGTCATACACGGAATAGCAGATGAGTTTCGGTTATTTTGAAAGGCTGTCAATCACTTTACGAAATTGTCTGGATGAAAGCATAAGCAAGTTGGGATTTCGAATAAAAGGGATACTCTGAAGGCATTTGTAATTTCCGTTTAAAGTGTCTGTGAAAAGCTTATCAGAGGAAAAAACATTATATGTGTCGTTCAGAGTTGTGGATGAGTTCTTCCCGATTGATGTGAAATTTATAGTTCTGATCGAGTTTGATATGGGTGTAGAAATCAATTGTATGGTCTTACACTCTGGGAGAGATCAAAATAAAATCAAAAGACATGCCCTTGTTCTTGTTTTTTTTTTTTTCGTTTAACAACAGTTGAACTCGCCACTTGCCACTTTGGTAACACTTTTATATAAAAACATTGTTTGTGATGATATAAAGAAAAAAATTAAAAAAAAAAAAACAAAAAATGGAATTTCGACTCTGTAAAAAGGCAACAAAAATCAATAACGTTTTACTGTCCTTGAAAGAGACGTAAAATGATCAAGGCGTGCAACTGATTTTTCTTAATATTCGTTGCAGATGCTTTTTGCAGACGGTTTTTGAACTTGTATGTTTTGAAGTGCGAAGTATATCATGAGATATGTAACATCGTTTCCTCTTTCTAGATATATCAGCCTTGTCAAATGACACTATTTCACTAATGATACACTAAGGAGACAATGATAAAAGCCAAAAGTGACTGTGAGGCACCGTCTGGGCCGATTAAGTTGGAAAACAATAATGGCGGTATATGTTTCTTACAGTAATATTAGGTTGTCAAATATCCCCTTCCGCCTTTTTGTCTTTTGAATTTTCCGGCAGAATGGAATGGAATGTACAGAGCTCGTATCTGGCAATACATCATTTGAAAGGTCTTGACATAACCTACAAAACGACGCTATGCATGATTAGTTTCGATACGAGCTCTGTAGCGCTTTGTATATAGCCGGAAAATTCAAAAGACAAAAAGGCGGAAGGGAGATATTTGGAACTTTTTTTTTTCATTTCTATGTAGTGTTTCCGTAGAGAAACAAAGCCAATAAGTTTACTGCAGTCTTTAAATGACTGTGACTCTTATCATTGCGAAAAGATTTGCATCGACTAAACGTCTTCAAAAAATTTTCGCAACTTCATTTGTGATGCGAAAAGGATGACCATTTCTGGTTCAATTTCAAATTCCAACTTTAATTTTCATTAAAAAGAAAACAAAAAAACAAATCCAAAGGTTTATGAATGAGTTAGCCATTTCACGAATCGAGTTTCCTCTTAAACATGTCATATGTTTTTCTGTTGGATGTTGGACACAATTGCCTGAGCCCCATACCACTGTTAACATCACGCCAATTCAATTCTTTCCACGAATACCCTGCCGTAATCACGACGACCCTTTTTCAGCAATCCAATCGCACCCTTGGGACGAGGCTACATAACACCCAATAAGGCACTTTCAGATGATGCAGTAGACTGCATTGAATTATGAGTTCTTTGCTTATTATTTCTTACTAATGACTTTAATAAATTACTTAATTCCCAAAGACTACAGCGAAAAGCTATGAAGTCCCAAATCTTTTTCTGAAACTTCAAAGGATCGGTGAGGACTTCAATGGGAAATTAAAAAATGTGACATAATGGCTTCCTTATTAAAAATTGGGCCAAAAAATTAGTAAAGTCAAAGACTTCAAAAAGAATAATAAAGAAAAAGTACATTAAAGACAAACTTATCAAATGTAGTTAATTGAATGAATGACAAATCATAAAGTTTTCTCCGTAAACTCAAGGAATGTGTTACCAAAATTAACATTCTTTTACAACTCTGGTTTCAAGTTCAAGTGAAACAAAAAAATTCTGTGTCTGTCCAATGGAAAAGAAAACTGAGTCAGTTATTAAGACAAATTTTAAAGGGTACTAAGAACAAGTATATCAATCCAATTTGATGAATCGGAACATATAATTGTCACAGAGGAAAATTTATCACAGTGGAGTATTGGAGTAAGCTTGCGCAGAAGCTTAGACTATGTCAGCAATAACAAGAGGGGCCTTTGATTTTAAATCCAAATTCAAAAAATTCTTGGCTAAGGTACCTTCTGTGTTTTTCTGCGAAAGAGAAAAGTACAAATAAATCAATTGTGGAAAATAAAATCTCGTTAGGAACTTTATCAGTTGAGACAATAATAATTGTTTTACTTTCACAGATAGATAATTTAGTTAAATGAAAAAATCATTTCAGTTTCTGCACTGATCCATCTTACATAAGAGAATTATTAAAATCAAAACCTAAAAACCACTCTCCATCAACAATGATTTCAATTATGTTTACCTTGATTCGAATGTTTTCGCCCTCATTAAAAATGTATGCTAAGTGACTGCCAACGAGTTTTCAAATACGTAACTGCAGTTTTCATTATGAAAATAGTTAAGAACATTTAAAGTCGCTCTTCATCATTTAACCGACGGATCAGCGTATCCTTCGGTGCAGTCCATCTCTACCATTCGCGAGAACATGGATGGAAGCTTGTTATAAAAACAAATTCCAGGACATCAACAAAATGGCGGTATACTCTGTCAACTAAATCCCACTACCCGTGACTGTCAGTTTCCCGATTTCCTGGTATTTGCCAGCATCACTTAAATTGATGCGTATACTCCCTTTCTGAAATTTAATGAACAAAAATTCATGGCCACGTGCACGAATTTCAGCGAAAAGGTACGCGGGAAAAAAAGGACTACGTTCTGCTTTCACTGTGGCCGACTAAGCGCACACCAGGACAAAGTAAAAAAAAATATATGGCATTCAAATTTTCCATGAGATAATTCTCTCAGCATGCAGATGTTTTAAATGATAAAAATAAATAAATTATTTAAGCTCAACGCATTAAACAGATTTGGGTGGTTTTTCTTTTCCGTCCTTATCAATTTAAGGGAATGTTTTGAGCAGTGGAATTATACTAGGATTAGGAGCGACGACGACGGATGGCATCAAATGATTTGGTTGGAATTGTTGAATTTATTTTTTAGGACATCTTTAAGAGGTAAGTTGACCCCAAACGGGAAGGGCACTTGTATTTATGTATATCACTTTAAAAATCTCGGCTAAGATTTGGTGCAGCTAAATGAATTCTGTTGGGGGTCTCCACATAGAAATAATTATTTACAAAGTGGTTGATTTATAGTACTTTGGAAAAAGCGCAGTAAAATAACAAATCCACCTGAAACGAGGAGCAGCAAAGGATATGTATCTCTGGTGTTGCAATTATTAAATTGAAAACGAAATGGAAAACTGGTGGAATGGGTTGAAATTTCTTGCCAAGATTTGGGTCGATAAAGCGGTAAGTAGTGCTTTGGATGGTGAGATAGAGAGATTATTTTGCTATCTATTTTTTGATTTATAGGAAGGTATAGAAACTGAGAAAATTGCAATGAAGAGGAGAAAAGCCGTCCAATAATCGATATATTGCCCAGCCAGTTTAATGACCTAAATACTGTTTAGCTGGGATTAGACGCTAATATTTATATCGGATTCCTTTTAAGAAAAATAGTTTACTTACTTCCAGAGACGATTCGGGCACAAAAACAACATTTGTGAAATGTACAGGTTCGGAAACCATCGCACAGAATGGATTGTCAGTTCAACTGTCAAGTTGACGGAAATAGACATTTAAATAATTAGTATTCCACGATTAACAGGACTTCTCTTATCAATATGTGTTAATAAATACCAAAAAGTGTTTTTTAATGTTATTAGAAAAACCCGTCAAGTTTGAGTTTTACTTACGCGCCAAAGGTTTATTTCTTTCGTTAATAGGTTAGTAGTAAGGACTTGATATAAGTTCAGGAAATTAACAATGTCAGATAGCTCTACTAAAACTCTTCTTATCATTTCAAATAAAACTAAACAATCGGAAATCCTTTCCCATTTACTGATCATCGCAGCCGTGTGAGAGTTGCTTTAGTGACCTTAACCGAAATGGTGGCAAGTGCAGGTGGCGTGAGTTTATTAGTCTTCTTAGCATAGCGTCGTTTTGTAGGTTATGTCAAGACCTTTCAAATCATGTATTGCCAGATACGAGCTCTGTAGCGCTTTGTACATAGCCGGAAAATTCAAAAGACAAAAAGGCGGAAGGGAGATATTTGACAACCTAATATTACTAATAATTCTAAATATTACGTATCACTTATAACAATATATTAGATATTAAGATATTTCCAATATTGCTAAAGGTGGTCCTAGACGACGAACGTTCCCGCCGAAAGAAGGAAGGAAGAAAGAAAGATAGTATCGCTATCGATACGCTATCGATATTACGAATATATTAGTATTAGGTAATATTACGAGATATTATGTTTGAACCATCACTAGTCGCAGATTTGTTTTGATGCTGACAGACATCGCCGTGCTCATTTTTGTTTCATAAATTACTCTTATTGTTAGTGCGTAACTAATAATAGAAGCAGGCTAGTAAGCTGGTAAAGTACATTCTGTATGCAACGCATCCGCAATTTCCATATTTTAAAAAAAATTATAACGAAAAAATTACCATATCCCCTAGGCCTCTATTGCGGTCGTTGGTTAGTAGTTGAAATTTAAGGCAAAACACAGCAGCACGAAAATCTAAGAAAAATCACTAAACAAAACCGAGCATCGCGATGGTGGACCGCATCAAATCATGTCTGGCAATCACTTTTTACACAGAATTTTGTTTGCAAATACATCGCTATCAGTTGATCCTTTTTAGTAGAAGACTAAATCGTTGATATCTTGAAAAATTATGCGAAAATACAATTCTGGTTATATAATATTTTCTAATTCTTTTGCCGACATCTACAAAAACGCGTTTTCTGATCTTTAAAATTAGCATGTCATTGTTTTTATGTTTTTGGTGAATAACTCGAAAACTATTTAAGCCAGAATGCTCAAACCAATTTTAAACTGAAGTTTACATCAAGACCTACATTCCAGATTTTTACACCCATGGGTGTAGAAAATGGGGGTCGAGATATGTAACACAAAAACCCCTTTCAGACTCTGTCAGAAATATTAAAGCATTAAATTCTTTTGCTAAAAATTGCTGTTTTTTCGAATTTTACGCCTAATATCTCGAAAAGTTAAATTCTAAACAAACATTTAAAATAGGAACTGCATTTTCTCAATGGATTCCAATGAAATTATGTTTTTCAAACAATTAAGTAATTAATTAAATTTAGTCTGACAAAAACCGCACAAGTTGTTGGCTAATAACATAAAGACTAAGGCGCTTACGACGAGAAGTATGACTACCACTGTTTTATGAGTTTAGGCATTATATTTATAAAAAAAATTTACGACAACTAAAAACTGAAATGTTGCCACACAATTTACACATATTCAGATATCCAAGAAACACATTCAGACAGTTCAACTGAAAATTTGTTTCATTGAACTATTTTTTTTTTGTTAATTTTTTTGTATGGAATGCAATTTAATAAAATTGAAAAAATGAACTCGATGAATATCAGTGAAAGCTTTTTTTTTGTTCGATTGGTGTGGTGGTGAAATTCTTATAAAGTTTACGCTTTGATTTTCAGAAGAAAAAAAAACAAAAAACAGCAAAACCGCAATACAGCCGCGAATAGAACCCAACACTTTCGGCTACAAGGCAAGCACCACACCCACTCAGCCACCGCGGCTTCGAAAATGCATGGTCTTATTTTGGTACAGGAAGCGTTTGGGAAAACTTCGCAGGCGTTTTTCTAAAAAAAAAAATTAGAACAAAATCGATGACCCCAAGTATGTGCACTGTCCTTGTGCAAATCGTTCCACCATAAACACTCAATCGCCAGCAGATTCGCTGCCTGAAATCTCGCTTGAAATCTCGCGAATGTCATCGCATCGCGCGACGCTTGACCATAAACGTAGCCTTAAAAGCCTTTTAAACAGCCATTGTCGCTGGAAAGCAATGTTTCTTGAATTCTTTAATTTCCACGATTTAAGTTACACTAGTTACTTTTACGGGCTTACTTTAAATGGCATCTGCTGTCATAGAAAAGGCAGAATCTAATTAAACCGAAAGTTCATGTCAAAAACGGAACAACAATAACCACTGAACGTCTAAGCACAATTAAAAAAAAAAAAAGCGTCTTACCTCTTGTTGCTTGAAATTTGAATGAAAATATCACAACGAAGAAGGACGTTGCGTACTTAGCAGCATTTACAAGATGCGGAAAGGCTTCCTTCGTGTCACGGTACCGCCGAATGCATTGGGCGAATCGAAACCAGGCCGGCAATATTGCCACAATCGGACGTATTATTGATTGGTCCTCAATACAAGCTGCAGAATCTACAAAAAACAAACATTAAAAAGAAATTCTTTGTTTCTCAGTTTATGGAATGACATACCCTTTGCTCTTTCCCAATTGGGGTTGTTCTTGAAGAAACACAACGCAAATGGGATATCCAAAAACGCTGGCACAATGCTATTCAACTGATCCGCCAGCCAGAAGTCGGCAAACGTAACGTAGAAGAACGGTGCCAGGACCACCCGGCCCAGTACTCTCACTGCCCAGTACCGAGCCTCGTGGTGAAAGGTTTTCGTTGGGTTAAACAGAAACACAGCCATGGCGGTGTAGAGGAAAATTGGCGCGGAAAACTGTGGAATGCCAAGTGCGTCAAAGTAGATGAAGCACAGAGCGCATATGGTCCACAGCACCCCGAAGACGGAGGCCATTTCCATGATATTTTGCTCGGACAAGTGATTCCTGGGATCCAGTTCAAAGATAAGAACGTGGTTGACGCCCGAAGACCTCCAGCCATAGACATTGACGCCCCACAGAAACAAAAACTCGATGATCAGAAACGGACCTCGAAACAGTCGCAAGGCTGACCGCCAGTTGTTGCCAAGCCCATGGAATATCGCCGAGAGAATCACCGTGATCAGCAGGACGACAAACGCGCCTAGGAACAGACCGACTTTGAATGTCGTCCACGGACTTTGCTGCTCACCGAGCGGAGGTACTCTCAGCCTCTTCATGGCCTTCTGCCGGTCACCACCTTCGATCTCATGAGTGAATGCTGTCTCAGTCTCTTGAATCAGTCGATCAATGTCCTTGTTCACGTAGAAATGAGCCAACTCCACCTGATCCTTTCGCCACTTGGCACCGTAGTCGACTGTCAGAAGTTTGTCGTGCTTCTTGAGAATCTTTCGGAAACCCGTGAAATTCAAATTCTGATAATTTTGCAACAGGATGAGACCCAAATAGAACTCACTAAATGCAAGTTTGAGATCTTGAATCTTGCGTGCTGGAACATTCTTCTTCCCCAGGGGATTCTTTGTCTTCCACGAGGGTTGTTTCTTGTTCACGAAGCCCACTTCTAGAGCTTCGGTGAGTTCGCTGCGTAAATTGCCATACTTTCGTGTGGCTTCTGCCATTTTCTCCGAGTAAAATGTGTTGATTTTGGCCAACTCTTTGTCGCAGTAATGAAAGAACTGCTCATCGAATTTGGCAAAGTACCTAGTGAGGATCTCCGGGTCCACCAATTCCGCTGACGGAGCTTGTTCTACGGCGGCGTATAGCATCGCTTTCATCTCCTGAAAAGAGAAATAATTTTATTTAAGCTTAAAAGTGGGCCATCTAGAAGTTTTTTTTTTAATTATAGATTATTTTGACAGCTGACATCGGTTTCCCGCTCGAAATCTTGGCAGAAACTCAGTATCGTACCATTATACAAACAGAAAATAAAATACTTATCGCAAATATTTAGACTTCGCTTTGCGCATGTCGTCAAAATGGTGCCGTTCGTGACCCCATTAGATGGAAATGTTACGCCAACAAACCGGAAGCGATCCAAGCACTTAAGGCCAATAACATCCAAGCATTTCGTGAGCTACTGTTTGAAGCAATCACCAAGGTTTTGGAAAATTGGGGTGACCGAGGCAGCCGCTTGAACGATATTGTCTTCCATAATTAATAGAAATGTTCGCTCTTACTAATGAAACCATAAAAAAAACACATTAGGTTGTTAAATATCTCCCTTCCGCCTTTTTGTCTTTTGAATTTTCCGGCTATGTGTATTGCCAGATACGAGCTCTGTAGCGCTTTGTACATAGTCGGAAAAGTCAAAAAAAAAAAGGCGGAAGGGAGATTATTGACAACCTTATATTTTGTTTATTTTATTGCATCTTTAGGAAGAGCTACCTCTACGTGCACAGTAGGGGTAGCCTCGATAGCCATTTTCAGAACGTATTTTCTAAAACCTTCGACTGCGGCTTCCGAAAAATCATATGAGAGTAAATGAAACTTGAAATTGAAGGCCGGATGAATAAATGAAATATAAAAGATCCAGGAAGATTAGGATACGGCAAACACATGAATCTCGATACACCTAGCGGCTCTATTGATACAAAAAAACAATTTAAAATATACGCAACACTTCCACGAATGCCAAAAGTAACAACAGGCAACGGCCTGCCCTTTACCATTCGTTTGACTTCGCATGTCAGCTTTATTATAAGGCTTATAGGGGGCTTTTCTCACGGAGGATATGGTCTATTCAAAATATCATATGGTTTAAGTTTGTAATCAGACCTGTCATCAACCACAAAACTCAGGCATGCGAACGTCCACAAAATGTCCACATAGTTTTGGATGAAAGCCCACCGCAAACACGATGACCAGAGCATAATTCATTTCCTTGCACACGTTTCACACCCAATTCTAACCACAAACTTTCTCCAACCGCAACAAGTTATCACTCAAAAGCGGTATGTTTACAAACAAACCGCCACCCTCCCTCCTGACCCAACACAAAGCAAATCATTTATAAACACATTCAAATTCAGCACATGCGCTCTTTCAACCCCCTAAAAAGAAAGCTTCAATCCGTCACTTCCGTAGAGCTTTCCATTAAAATGTCAAAAAAATGCCTTCCTGACACTCTCCTCCATCTAATAATAAAAATTTTTTCTTCTTACAAAATTCCACTCACAAACCTCGTAATTTATATACTGCTTCCGCCATTCCGGTGTTATATGAGCAGATAAATGTTCTGCGAATTTCATTTTCACAAAAAATTCACAAATAAACTAATGAAAACGAAATGAAAATTATTTACACTAAACTCGAAACGACCCCATACACGAACCGCACAATCTCCAACAAACTGACAACTGACAGCTCACTCGACTGACAGTCGAGCATTCGCAAACTTTCACTAGGCACTCTGAAGTGAGTGTGAAAAGCTTTCCGCTTAACCTAAACGGACGGTTACTCGCGTTCACTTGACCATATACAGAGTCGGCGAACAGCCCCCCAAAAACAGGTTGTCAACCGACGCTAATGATCATAATGTCTACTGCTGCTTACACTGTCAAGGTCGCTTCGCCGGCCCTCCAGCTCCCCCGTCCGATATGTTTGACCCATATCTTGGAGGGGAATTGGAACGCTTGAAAAATTATTTTTGCGTGTGTGTAAGCTAAAATAATTTCAATCATAGTCTTTTTAACCGCCCCACATGATCCGTTTATTTTCGTTTGCGATCGAGCTTACAGCGCAGCGTTGTCGTTAGTCCACAATTCCAATTTTATTTAGACACTTCTGTGGAACGGCCGTGTAGTTCTATCAGAACAGTGAGTTGGTGACAGAGGCTACAGTCTGATCGCGTTCAGTAGGTAGAAGTCATTCGGGGAGTTTGTCTGTCGGCGGAGATCGGTCGTGTCGTTTTTGTTTTTTTTCTGTCGTTTGTTTACACTTTGAATTTATCACTGGCTCGCTGCAACTAACTGTTCGAGATAAATTTTTGGCGTTACGTCACATTTATTAGCGCCCTTGACGGAATACAACACAAAAAAAAAATACAACAACTTTAATTGAATTGAATTTTGTTGAACGTGTGCGTGAGTTTATTTGTGGATTAGGGGAATCTAATCGAGATTCGATTGCATTGAGATTATGTTTTTCCCTCGAAATCTCACTATCGGTTTGTGATAAATGAATATTTGCAGTGGACTTGGTGCCTTTTAATTTTAGTTTCGGCACAGAATCGGTGGTGTATGAATTAAAGTTTTTAAAAAGCGGGAAAGTAAGAAAAATGTCTGTCGATGCTGACCAAATTGATACCCTGAGGGATTTGTTCCTGAAGAAACTCGAGAAGGAAGGAGCTCCTTGTGGTAAGTGGTGTTTCAGTCATTTCGTATGTCTACGTGAAAGTTCTGTTGGATTGCGTTCTTCTGTGTTTAAAAAAAAAGGCTCACAGTGTAGTTTTTGTCGCGGCATGGGTCAGATAATGACTGACGGAAATGATGACTGCATGCATGTAATTAGTTTAGTAATAGTTCTATTAGAATGTGTCGGAAAGCATGTCCATTCATTCCATTCAAACTGTATTCACAATACATTAGTGGCAAAAAACAAGCCTCTTTTTAAAAATGCAATTAAATGAAAAGGTTACGTTTTTTTTAGTGCTATGGCTTTATTAGTTAGATCAAGCATTCCCATTAATTAAGCCGTACAGTGAACAAATCGACTAACTCTATTAACCAAAAATTTCAGAAATACGATGAAATAATTTACAATGGCTTCTGAAATAGGTATTTTTATTCAATGACAAAAAAAATTAGTTAAAATTAGTATCAATCTTTTATTATTCACGAAAGTTAATATAAAAATAGAAAGTTTTGACTATGTCAAGTGCATTGACTCTTAAATTTAAGATTTTTCATTAAGTGAAGCTCCACGATTTGTACACTGAGAGGCTCAATTATGAAACACAACGTCCTTCAAGTGGCTTCGTAGCAGCATATTCTGTCATTCCAATTTTCAAAGACCATCAACAAGATTCCGGGCTAAAGCATACAGACTGCTTGAATGATATTGACCTCAAGTGCTTGAGTCGTTTCTCGATTGTAGGCATAACATCAGTCCTTCAAGGTTCACCACAAAAAAAAGTTCAATGGCGTCAAACCGCAGCTCTTTTCTCGCACTGTTTGGGCTGCACAACACATTGGAAATAAGTTTTCAAAATTTCTCAATGTTGCTTAAGCATACAGCGACCCATCTCGTTCCGCGGAGGTATGATTCTGGTTCTCTGTCAAGATGTCGAGTAAAAAACAGCTGTCAGTGTCAAATTAACCTTTGATTTTAAGAGAAACCACTAGATGACCCACCCTATATGAGCCAGATTAGGCTTCTATGATTTTTACGTTTGCTTCCAGTCCGGAAAACGAGGCCGTCTTGCGTCCGCGATCACTTGATGTCTGTACCGGAAGTTCGGACTCCGTCCTCTCCTCGAACCAGGAGGCCAGGATTCGAAGACCCTTTTAGCTAAAGCGGTTGTGTCCATGCACTCAATGTGGCAGTGAATTTTTTTTATAAACAACCTCACAGCTGAAGTTTACCAATTAAGACTTAAAAAAAATATGTTTGCCATTCTAGGGTTAAGCCCTCCTTCAGCTTTTTTATTCACCCAGTTGTTTTTTTGATTTTTATACAATCATCTCAAATCGCTTCAACATTATTATTAAATCTGAATTCAAACACTTTTTTAAACATGAGCCTGTTGCCCATTTTCAGCTCAATCATTTATATCTCTATGGCCTAGTTGTGATGTGTGAGTTTCTGACTTTGTGAAAAAATAAAAATTCAACTTTTTTAGGAACAAAATGTTGTGGGCGTCACTACACCTCAACTTTGTACTCATATCATGCATTTCCATGCCTGTTGACGCAAGATAAAACCAATAACAACGATTATTACTTAGCTCACTCCAACGACTTGCTGAAAACCATTTCCGGGTAGTTCGCAGAATGTGAGTGCATAGCCCCTTCGTCTAACATTAGTCATGATAATTAAAAGTTGTTTTCTTTCTTTTTTTTTCAATTCACATAACAGCTTGCACCCTTAGGCAAAACAGAGAGTAGAGTAGTCTGCTCTAATGTCGTTGCTGATGATCCTCACAAACGCGCTAATCTTCTCGCGTAAATTTCACTTACCTCAGGTCTCTCCTGTCCCAAACTACAACAGATTAGCGTCAATTTTAGTGAAGACCACTTTATGAAGAACCAAATCCCTGCCCATGGCACATGCTAAGCACTTCAAAGCCGTCAAAACAACTTGCGACAGTGCGCCGCATGAACTCCACTAACCAAGGTAACACCCAACAATTCACGCTGATGACAATGTGACTTAGTAAACCGGTCTTAAATTGACGGTCAGTGGAGTGTACTCGACAGAGACATTATCGCATTCACAGATTTCCCCTCATCAGAGTTGTAAAAGACTGCAATCTTTTGTAATGCAATCCCTGAATTCATGGAAAGATTTTTATGATTTGGGATTCATTCAATTGACTTCATTTGATGACTAAGACTTCGACATTGAAATCTCACATTCTTTTTGAAGTCTTGATTGGAGCAATCTTTACGACCAATCTATTGATTGCAAATCAATTGAATGCAAATCTTTAGATTGGCATTGCATTCATTGCAACCACTTTGAAGTCTTTGGACTTCAAAAATTTTCGTTGCAATCTTTGGGACTTCAAAAATATTCGTTGCAATCTTTGGGATTGCAAGATTTTTCGATGAAGTCTTTGGGATTGCAAGATTTTTCGATGAAGTCTTTGAGATTGCAAAATTTTTTGTTGAAGTCCTTGGGACTTGTGATCAGTTTTGAAGTAGTCTATAAGAGTGAGGGGTGGGGATTGGGATGGAATCGTACCAATACAAATAAAACAATTAATGAAAAAATCAAATGAATTCATGTTTTTGATTTTATAAATTATGTATTCAGTATTCATTCGTTACAGTTAAGGTTTTTGTCCATTTTTGCCTCAATAAAAAAAAACATGTTCTCTCAAATCTAACAATGACTCGATATAAATATAAGAAAAACGTTATCATTCATATTGTAAATTCATAGTTTAATATGCAAAAAAAAATTTACTACTCTAAGCCATTAACTTTCAGGAGCAACAATTTTTCAAAATTGGAGTCTGAAAGAGCATATAAATCTGTTCTTGCTTAGGTGGGCAGCAAGTAAGCATACAGTTTTAAATTTTTTTCTTCGAAAGAAAATTTCACAATTTGCAATATGAAATCGCACATGTTACAGAGATTGATAACGTTTCTTTTCTTTATATAATTTATAAAATCGAAAACATGAATTCATTTAATTTTTTCATTAATTGTTTTATTTCTATTGGTACGACTCCATCCCCATCCCCACCCCCTTCTCCGTCACCCTCACTCTTATAGACTACTTCAAAACTGATCACAAGTCCCAAGGACTTCAACAAAAAATTTTGCAATCCCAAAGACTTCATCGAAAAATCTTGCAATCCCAAAGACTTCATCGAAAAATCTTGCAATCCCAAAGACTTCAACGAAAAATTTTGAAGTCCCAAAGATGCAAACGAAAATCTTTGAAGTCCCAAATATGTTAGTCTAAAGATTTGCATTCAATTGATTTGCAATCAATAGATTGGTCGTAAGGATTGCTCCAATCAAGACTTCAAAAAGATTGCGAGATTTCAATGTTGCAGTCTGGTTGCAGATTTAACTTATGAATTGAAAAATCAGAGGTATGAATTCAATTGATTTTTAAAATCAAAAGATTGCAATCTTTTACAACTCTGCCCCTCATGGCCAAACTAATTAACGTTGACTTGACTCATAGGCGCAGTCATGCAGATGACTTGACTTACTCGAGCCAATCACCTGATGTAAGTTATTCGACCGATCGACAGTCAAAGTGCAACGAGTCTTACTGTTCAAAATAACAATTTTTTTTTTAAGTTTGAACTGCAAACACTTCACTGGTAAACATTCACACATTTCCTCGTGCATTATGCAACGTGAACTCTCGTATAGATAAAAAAAATAAAAGTGCTAAATACATTTGCATTGTTTTGGCCTTAAATAAGTTGTACTGCCAGTCAAATAAGTTAAGTTGCTTTTCCATGGGCGATGGGTGATGGGGTAAAAGACCCGACGTGTAATGAATGCGAATTGTATTGATGGCAAATGCCTAAATTCTGTCGGGCGCTTCTGTGTAAATGGTCGTGCATACTAATTTTACTGGTCTAGATAAAGTTAGACCTTAGAATTTCACCGGGAAAGTGAATAAGAAAGTGTTTGTTTATTTTTTTCTAAACATCACCCGATTTTTTGTGCAGTTTGTGCACTGTTCCGCATTTCTTAAATTGCTATGCCAATCATAAGCCGGTTTTTTTTTCAAACAGGAACTAGACGATATCGCTAATTTGCAATTAACACTTCACCCTTGTACACCTTGGGCTCGCCCCGTCAGATTCGCAGTTAAATTTGCATTCTCGTTAGCACTAGTAATGGCTAAGTCTTGGAAGTCACCACTTTTCAGTGTCAAGAATTAATGGAGGCGACCTTACGAAACGACATTTTAACAGCAGAATAAGTGTTATTGCAGATTGTTTATGGCATTACATGACAGGGTGACGGGAGTTATTGTCGCAACATTGGCAGGGGTGAACAACTGTCGGTGATGTTTATTCTTACTCTCGAAGTCATGGAATTTAGATTATTCTTTTGCTATCACTGCGTCTGTTTGGAATTGAGAAATTTTTTGAATAAAATCCTTTTCACAATGCAAAAGCAAATATTACACCTAATTCCTACCACAGGAAAAAAGGTTTGTTTTTTTTTTTCACACAAAACAAAATAATGGTCGCACTAAGAGACGTTTGACGACTTAGGAAGACTAAAATTATTCTTTATATTGAACTTAAGACGCTTTTACCTTCATTGCGCCAATTATTATTGTCAACAGATGAAATTCATGTTGTACAGGAACAACAATGGGCGTGAAAGGGTTAACCAGAAATCAATTATACCTGATATCGTATACAGTATAGAACAAAACCATAGCAACCCCTTAAGCAAACTGACATGTTTGCTTGCAGCGGGTGACCGAGATAAGTTACAAAGTTGGAATTTTTGTTCCCTCATTTTTTTAACAATGGAAAATAAACATATAAACATCACACCTTTTAGTTACGAAATAAAATTATAAAAATTTACTAAAGACAAAAAGTCGAAAAATCGCAAAACTAAAGCACCCCCCGGTACAGAATGATATTCTCTCTCAAATTTAAAGCTCTGTCGTTTATACAATAAATTGGAAAATTCTCCGTTTTATTATATTACTTAGTATAACCACAGTACCAGAATTTGAGGAAAGCGCAGTTTATGCCAAATTTTGAGAGTTAATATGTTCAAACTTATTACTTAAAAAAAGGACTCCGAAACAATTACAATGATGTTTTAATGCAAAAATTCATTAGTGATTTCACTTATATGTATAAATTCACTTTAGATATGGAATAACGAGATCCATGATATCGCGATTGATACGACCCAAACATTCCGATTCGTAAGGCCACGAAAAACGACTGCAAGGTACAGCAATCTATTTAAATACAATTGTTATAAATCATCTATCAATAATTTTTGTTGTAAGGGAAAGGTGTAATAATTATAAAAATTACTTCAAAACTTCTCTTTGTCATTTGCTACAGGCACAAGCGTCAGTTTGCTTAAGGGAGTGCTATTGTCCCATACCCTACACTCGATTTCTGATCAAAAGCAACAGCAAATCGAAATTAAATATAGGAGTAAAGATTTGATATTTAATTGTCTTCTTTTATTTGTTTGAACACTGTCATAGCACTTTGGGATAATCCTGTAGACATGCTTAAAAACTACAACACCACTACAACAAGTGTTTTGATTTTTCTGTTAGAAATGTTTTGTTACTAAAAAGCCAAACTTTCGACTGTGTGCAGGTGTTTAATTAAATGTTGCTCCTCATTAGGATGAAAGCAGCATTGAGGTTAGTGCATTTTTTTTTCTCAACTAACGACAAACTCATGGCCAATTTCAAACGGTAAGTCGGTTCCGCTTGCATTTCACATTTTGCGACATCGTTGGCGTGAATCTAACGAACAAATGCCCACAGTGTAATTCAATATTCATAAAAAGCAAAAACTGCCAAACAGTAAGAAAGAATAAAAAAGCAAAAGCAGCCAAAAAAATGGCATAGACAAATTTTTATTACACAGTATTACCACTAATCAGTCGTTATAAGCAATCGAGAAGCCGTTAGTCAGATAGACAGATCATTTAACTAATTAAATCAATCCTAAGCTCATATTTCAAGCTATTTGAAGTTAGATCTTTTAATTGCTTTTAATTTACAGTCTACTTCGTCTCCGATTGATTCCGCATTCGAATGCTTTAAAGTCTAGTGATTTTTTTTACACAAACTGATGATCGGCTCCGTGCTCTATCAAGACTACTATGGGACAGAAGTTTAAATTAGATAAATTCGATAATTTAGATCACACTCTAACAATAAAATCAACTCAATTAATCGACAAATGAGCTTTTCAATGAACAAATTAATTAACTACACTTTTTGAAAAATCTTCAATTTAAGTATCAAAGCAATTGATATAGTCATAACTTTCTGTATTTATAAGTTTCCTGAATAATAAAAACTAAAACCATTAGAGGACAAAATTATTTTGGCCATTGAATATTATAATTATTATTATTATTACAATTTTATTAATAATGAAATTAATTCATATCGCATTGAATAATAAGTCATTGATTTCAGAAGTCAATGTACATTATTTTATCGCAATTTCATTTTGTTTTATGGAGTTAGTCGATAAGTGCACATAACCGCTTGAATAACTCTCATGGCAATATTGTTTAAGTTCAAAGTTAAATGCAAGAAATAAAAATGTTTCCAATCAAATCTATCAATCAAAGTTAATCTCCAATAATCACTTGATTAAAAATTACAACAAAACTTAAGCAAACGTTTTCGGTTTTTAGTCGAATATATTTTGGGCCTTTCCACCTTGACTTGTTTGTTACTAAAATATAAATATTTGCTCAAAATTAATCGTGTTGTGTTTTTTTTCTCCTTCTGTGTTAACTGTCCGCTTTGTATGTCGTCAAACAGCTTGGAAATTGATAGCCCCAAGACATCATTGTATCATAATTCCAGATTTCAATGTAAAGATCAGTATAAACCAGCAATGATTCAAATTATGCCATTCGATATCCCCCACATCAGGATCATTTCGTGCTGAAACACCTGCAAACAAAGTGTCACATAATCCCTCTTAAAATTGAATTTACAATTAACTGCCTTCTTCTATCGCAATGAACGTACTGTAATCACTGATAACAAAATGCTAAACTTAAAGAAGATTGTTGCGATATCATGGTATTGTTTTCATTTTTACTCCACTTCAAATCACGAGAAGAGCTTGAACTGATTAGGCAACAAAACATTTTTATTTCTTTTTTATTTTGATTACGCTTTATCAACGCTCATGCTACTGTGATAAATAGCAAGACCACAAGGTGACTAAGTACAATGTTCATCTTCGGTTAATCGACTGTAAATCGGTTGTCGTAATATTTTGAGATAAGTTGTGGATTGCACTGCAAACAAACAAATGAAGTCATGTAACAAGTGGTCTCGCTTTGGGCAATATTCTGAAACGACTTTAATGATAAGAAGTTTTTTTCACAAGAGGCTCTCGAACTTAAATGATAAGAAGTCATAGGAATAAGTTTCGTTTACAAAAGGCTCTCGAACTTGTACAACTAACGCACGAGTCACTGGAATTCAGATAAACAAATTTGCTATCAATCATTGCGGTCGTTCGTTTCGCCCGAAGGTTGATTCTGTGAATTTATTGTGGTTGACTTTAACTACTGTGAACCATCAACAATTGGTAGAGTTTTTAAGCGCTGCACAAATTCAACAGCTCGAAAGTATGCAGACAAAAAAATTGATCGCCTACTTTTCTTCGCCTAGTAGTATGTTTACTTGCGTTACGTGTTACGTCGTGCCACGCCAATTTCAAAAGCTTCTAAGTAATAGTTTTTCCATTAAACGCTTCCTATAGTCGACTATCAACAATTAAACACTCGCTTAATTGAATCTCTTCATAATTTGAAACCTTTCGTCCGGTCACTTAAAAAACATTCGTCAAATTTAATAAAATCAATATTAATTAGCACCCTCGGTAATTTGAAGTTATAAGAATGCTTTCTTGTTTGTCAACATGAAATAATGTGAAGTCTTGGCTTTGCTACTCTCTATAACTTGAAATGTCTTTTATCGCTTTAAGTTCAGTCCTGTCGCTTATTTATTTATAAATCGAAGATTCACTGAACAATGATAGACGAAAGTCGTCCTCTTAACAGAAAATTATGGACTGCTTTTCAAAATAAGCATTTGTGAATAATAATATACAAATGTTTTAAATAATAAATTACGAACTTTGATTGAATTCGTTGAATTCGTTTCCTTCTTCAATTTTGGTTGTTTAAAAATACTTGTTATTTCGAACTCAGGGTATTTTGAAATTTTTCTTTGGTCCCTAGAGTTACAACTTATCGAAAGTCGATTGTACCTTTGAATTTAAATAAAACATTGTTTGAGATATTAAAAAGGTCTATCGATGCCACTATGTATGGAATATAAACATCGTTGAATAGTCCGCCGCGTCTTCTCTCGGTATCGCACAACTAAAATATCAATTTTTCCATAAATGAAGCTGAATTGGACCGATAGCATAAATGACGTTGTCTATGGTCGTTTGGTTCTGGGTCAGTTAAATTTTGTAAGGGTGCAGAATCGAGTCACGATGCGAAATTCATCTAGTTGTAGTCTACGGAAGACCGAGTTCTTGTGAGCGACGCGAAATCGAGTGCCTCTGATCACAGATAATAAACTAGTAGATAGTTTATTATCTGTTCTCTGGTGTTGTCTTTTCGGCAGATGTTGCCGTGTTGTTGACGTTCTGGTTTTTATTTAGTGTTTACTGAACCAACGGACTAAAGTTAATCCACCACACTGTGAATAGCCCGCTCTGTATGACGATTGTGACCGTAACAGAGAGTAACAGTAGAACATTTTATTATTGTCTATGTTTAACAGATTTAAAACTAAAGACCAGATTTTTCTACCCCTACCAGACCAATCTATTCTGCATTGCATCAAAAGTGTTTTTTTTTTATTTTTTAGACATGAATTTTGTCAAGTAAAAATTAGATTAGGGGTGTCTACACAACAGAGTGATTGCTCCAGTATGTTTGTTTATCCTCATGACACGGCATCATATGTTCTTTTTCTTGATGTTTATTAAAAAAATTCATAAGGCATATCATACTGAGAAGAAGATTATCAGTCTTCTTCGCCCGTCCTTGACAGTTCTAAATGACTGATGAATTTTGCAGGCTTTATATGCGAATACAAACCTTACAGACTTTCAGAAGAAGTAGTTATAGCTTGAACAACTTAGATAATCCAATTAGAATAGGATTTCCTACATCTAAAAACTGCGCGTACACTAACTTTAGGCTTCTTAACTAATTAGTCCCAAGTATGATATCCTTACTCTTTTGTTACGTTCTGTAAGCAATTCCCTATAGGAAAGACGAGTTTTAATTCCCTTGCGGCAACATTTTGGTTAGTTTCTGTAAGCATACAGTTTTGAAGTGTGTTTTGCTTGTTATTTGATATTCTCTGACTTTTTTTTAAAAAAACAAACCAAACATTTTTATTCGGATTAATGTCTGGGATTATGAAAGATTAGACAATTTCAATTAAACAATGTAGAAATGCCTAGTCTTAGACAATACTTTTAGGATCAGTATTCACCATTGCCATATACATAGTTCTCATTAACGTCAATTTAAAAAAAAATTGACCTTATTAATTATCTTTTCGATTTTGTAGTTTCTTTGTCTTCTCAATTGTTTCCTTCAAAAAACTAAACTCGCCATGCCAATTGACGCTTATGGTGTCCTTCACAGCATTGGAGTTCCACCTCTATGTTTAATTTCTTGATTGCATATTTTTCAACTACAATGCAGTATAAACCTCTAGCCAGAAAAACTGACTCCATTTTTAGTTGCTGAACGTACAGTTTTTTACAATAAGTGTAGGCTTATTGCCATTGTAGATGCATAGTTGAATCAATTCGTCCATCTCCCTGTATCTGATAAGACAAAACAACTAAGATGCCAGTGTACACATAAGGTGCTATATTGCTTAAGGTTCCCAAGTGGCTTTCATTGTTCTTTTATCGGCTTTTGATTAGCTGTTGGTGATTCGGCATTTCCCACGGGATTCGTAGTTCCTGCCTATAAATGTAGGGTGGGAACTTTATATAGCAAAACAAACAGAAACAAAACAGATAATAATGCAGGAGTAAAATATGAATACGTCTGCATCTGATGACTACTGGATGACGACTCGATATTTTTCATGATCCTACATTAATATCAGTGTAGACAGTTCTCGACCATGCTCGATTTAGGAACAGTATTGTGTGACTAAAAGAGACTGTGACTTTAACTTCTTCCAGTAAGCAAATTATTTCTTAAAGGTCCACAAAAAAGGCCGTGAACTAGTTTTTATTTTTAATCCAAGCCGCCATTTTTATCATATGAAATAACATTAAATTTCTGTTTACCGTTTTTCAGGCACGTTCCATCCCGCTGATCTCGAACGTGTAAAAACGAACAACCACTACGTGGGACTTTACCTCGAACACAATGACTTGGACATGAAACTCTCGTTGCAAATGCTCTGGGACGTTTGTACCTGGAGGAAGAATTTCGGAGTTAATGAAATCACAGAGAGCAACATCCGAATGGACTACGTCAATCATGGAGTTGTGTTCCCTCACAACAAGGATAAGGACGGAAAAACCCTATTGATTTTCAAATGTAAACTACATGCCAAAGGAACCAAAGACATGACCGAGATGATGCGAGTGGTAGTCTATTGGATCGAAAGGGTATTCGCTGAAAACAACTTGGAGAAAATGACAGTGTTCTTTGACATGCAAGGCTGCAGCGTTGGAAACGTTGATATGGATTTTATTAAAAAGATCATTGAAACTCTTAAACTATACCCACTCCCACTGAATTATATCATAATCTACGAGCTACCATGGATTCTAAATGGTGAGTTCATAACGTATTCAAAGCAAAAGAAGTCGGATTTAATTTCGAATCAAACCATTCCACAGCCGCCTTTAAGATAATTAAAGGTCTCTTGCCACCGAAAGCTGTTGCCATTATGAAGTTCCTTAGTCAAAAGAACGTATCCGACTTCGTGGATCCAGAGAATTGCCTTACCAGTTGGGGTGGAAAGGATGACTACACGTTCTCTTTCAAACCTGGTACCCAAGCGAAGAAGCCATCCAGTCATGCAGAAGTAACAGAAAACAACAATGAGACCGATTTCGAGCCTTTCAAACGGCAAAAGGTAAGTAGGCGATAATCGTCTTATAATCCCTCAATACACACGCCCGCTCTCACACACGTTTAATCCTCACAAACCACAAAAAAAATCAATGCCTCTCTTTTTGCGAGGCACCATCTTAAATTACATTCGTCCTGATTTCGCATTGATTTTCCTTTTAATGCGTAGCCCGCGTCCACGTCCGCGTTGCTTTACCTTGGTCTGTAAATGTGAAGACAAGGACAAGGAGTGTTTCGATTGGACATCCGATAACAATGGACAGCGTTAATGTCGTAACCTAAGCGGCTTCACCTTTATACACAATTTTAATTGATCCAACCTCATTTCGAGAGAAAACGTTCGGCCGGAAATGGATATCGTCATTTTTTTATACGCGGGGGTTGGTGTTGAACTTAGGTAAAACTCGATTTGATAGACACACGAAATGGCTTGTAGGTGTGAGAGGACGTCATCGTCTTCAAAAATACCTACTCGATTGGCCACATTGGTTAGGTAGGTTCTAAACGAAAGCGGTAAAAAAATCTTCGCTCACGACAAACGATTCCTGTTGAGTTTTCGTTGTTTCATCGTGATTTTAAGGCTTCATTAATGGCTAGTCCTTCGCTTGTACAATACCTTACGTTCGGTTCGTTACCTATTCATATTCTTCGATCCAAAGTAATAAAAGTTTTTTGAAATGGTCTTTATCTAACATTGAACATATTTAGACATTTAACCTTTAAACAATTTGGGAAACATCCAAAGCAGGAGGACAACGATTCAGAAAAACATTCATTATCAATCAAGGGAGAAGAAAACACAGTAACATTACGACTTCTAATTAATAAACACATGACTATACACCCCGAATTAACACATAACCCATCCATTAACTAAATGCTTGATAATCCCTTTTTTGTTGTCAAACTGAAATTCATTTTTTATTATTGTGTCCAGAATTAAGGATATGAATACCAGCCGGGACTAAGAAAGACATTAACGTGCCAGAGATTTTGTTTTTCATTAACTTCATTTTTTCTTTCTGACCAGAGTGTTTATTACAGTCGTTGTATAAAGAAGACAGCCCTTCCAACTTAAATGAATTAAAACTAATCTAATGCATGCGTGATCAGTTTCAGCCGTTTGTTATTTTAGTATTTCCCAATTGTTTATTTTTCAAATTAATATAATAAGAATTTGTTTGTTATTTGTTGTTTTGGTTTTTATCTTGTTTTCGTTTTATTCTCTATGTTTTGGTGTAAAATAATTGATGTAATTTGTATTTGTAATTGGAAAATGTATTAACATTCTGTATAAAAATATGAGTTATCAATAAATAAAATTCATGAATTAACTTTTAATTTCATGTCATGACAACCTTATCTTTTTTTTTCTAAAAGTAGGACACCAGGTTGTGGAATTGTGAGACCAATCAGAGCTGCAAAAGAAAGGTTTATTTACATTCAATAAAATTAACATAATTAAATTCTCCCCATGTATGTATTATGGCTTTATTAGTAAAAGCAAACATTCTCATTAATTATGGAACACAATGTCCTTCAAGAAGACGCCTCGGCTAGCTTCGCGGCTGTTACTCTATGGGTTCGAGTTGTTGCTCACAGATTCTTCTTCTTTCTCCTTTTGTGGGCGCTACAGTCCGGGATGGATCTGGGCCTTAACCAACATGCTTCGCCATATAGCACGGTCTTAAGTTAGGTGCCTCCAATTTCGTACACTCAGTTAACTGGTCACGACACCGGATGCGGAGTCTTTCTCTACCGCGTTGTCCCTCAGGGCTGGACTCGAAGACTTTACGGGCCGGAGCGTTTATGTCCATGCGCTCCACATGACTTAGCCATCTTAGTCGGGACACTCGAATTCGTTTGACTTGATCGATGTTGTTGTACAGCTCGTAGATTTCGTCATTTAGTCTTCTCCTCCAAACTCACTCTGTGCAAACGGGACCAAAAATAGTGCTGCTCACAGATTGCTTGGATGATATTGGCCATAAGTGTTTGAATCTTTTCCGGATTGCTGGAATAACATCTATCCTTTATGGTTCCACATAAAAAAGGGGGACCAAAGAGGCAAATCGCAGCTTCGAGGCGGCCAATTGACGTCGCCGAGACGGTTGATAACACAATTTCTTCTCATAGAACGCTCTGCTTAAGCTACACCGCATTTTGGAAATAAGGTTTCAATATTTCCCAACGTTATTCAATCATAAATGGAGCAATTTCGTTCCACGGAGGTATAATACTGATTTCTGTCAAGATTTCAAGAGGGAAACACCTGTCAGTGTCAAAATAACCTGTTTTTCAAAGAGTACCCTTAGATAGCGCAGTTGTTTTCATTAGCATGCGAACGTGTTTGAGTAGGCCTGCCTTAAAACCTCCAGCGTATTGCTGCGTTTCATCTCCTTTAATTTTTACGGTGCGGTAATGCATTGCACATGTCCACTTGTTGAAAGACTTAACTTTTCATTTGTTTATATCAGATAGACATTTTCGGAATTCAAAAAATGACACATCGTTAAAAATTAAACACAAATTTTGCATGCGTTTTAGTTTTCACACAAAACTTTATCTTAAAAATTAAGCTCTTCTCGGTTTAAATACGTCTTCCATCGAAATTTCTTATCTTAATCGCAATGAGCTTGAAAAAGGAATTGGAATTCCATAAGAGTTCCCTTTGTGGTTATAACCAAAAGCTCATTTTTTTATTTGCCAATAACTGCCATAATTTCTCACTCAATTCGTATTAGAAAATGAGTCAGTGCCAAAATAATGTTCTTGCAACTGTCGTGATGATAAAACAATATTATTTTCCTCCATAGTATAAGGCCAGCAACGACTAACTGCAAGAGCAGTTTTTTGTCCACAATATCATGAATAAATAACCAAATAAACCTAACCTCAACGTTAAACCTTGCTATTATTCTTTCTTTTATTTCTGAACGTCTTACAAAGGGACTAAACGTCCTTGGTTTCACAGATTTTGACAAAAGTTGGCACAGTGGTAGCTTACCTACAGGATATAACTTCCAAAAGTGAGACACCACAACACTCCATTTTGTTGGATGCCCTGCAATAGATTTATGTAGTCCCAGTGTAGATCCAATATTAAAAACCCATTCACGTTGTTGCCCACTTTTATCGAACGCTTACTTCAAAAAATATGCTAATGAGCCCTTTATACTTAACACCATTTTTTTCGGAAGTGGCGACCATTATGCTGACATAAAAAAAGTAAGTAACCCCACCGTGAATACCACGACACGGCTTGGTTTTCTAAGCCAAGGCCTTCCTCTGTAGTGTAGAAGTAAATCAGCGGATGCAATTGAAAAAAAATTAATTTACCTCTCCTCTGTTTCCAAGTCATGATCTACTTTACTACTTGTGAAGAACAGTAGTCATTAAAAGAAAACCAAACGGAAGTTTTAATTTGTCATTAGTACGTGTAAATCTAAACATCAATTATTTTTTAAGTTTGTTTAACTAGCCGTTTAGAGAGCATTTCAACTATCAGATTTAAAGGTAACTCTCCAAATTTTTTTTTTACTGAATATTTTTTGCATCATTACTCCAGAAAGAAACGTCTTTGCGATGGATTTTGTGCGTTTCTCCTTCAAAAAAAACCCGTAACCACCCTCGATGGTTTTGTATTAACTACGTCATGTCTAAGCTCTCAAAGCATAGATACTTTTATTAACTTATTTTGTGTGCGTGAATGTGAATCTCTTCTCTACACATCGGTCGTATTTCGATGTCTGGCTTTCAATTTCTTTCCACTCGCATTCGCGTTCTCTTTATAATGGCGGCATTCTCCGTCGCTGTTGTCGTTCGTCGTCGTCGTCGTCATCGTTTGTCGTTCCCACTGCTCAACACTATCGTCTTCGATTTGAAATCGACTGATTCTCATTGAGTTAGTTACATCTCAGTGAGTATCTATCTATCCGTCCGTTCAGAATGAGAATTGTGAAGAGGTCATCGTTGAATGCTATTCGTCGCTGACATGAAACGTGGAACCACAACCGAAATTAGTTTTTGTTATTGCTGAGTAAGCAAGTTCGATTAATTTTTGTTTTTTTTTTTTTACAAAGTTACGGATAGTGTTGTACACATTATTTTACTTCTTGTATTGCGTCGTGTCGGATACGAATTGTCAAAATAATACGCGAGCAATTGTGGGAGATTGTTTAGACAAAAGTCTCTCAGTATGCCACGGGTATGTGTAAAAAATAAATAATAACCATGCCTGTATCTAAAAACAAAAATGTATTCTTATAAATAGATACAGTGTATTAACTGACACTTAAGTGGCTTTTCCTGTGTACTCACAAGTGTTGTATTCTTTTATATCTATTTGTTTTGAACTTTAATTGTATGCTTGACCAATCCAAATACCCTTGCCTCTGTCACGCTTATCGGTGGCGCTATGTGAAAAAAAAAACATTTCCAACAGAATAGTTATTATTTATGTTTCTTTTTAGTGATTATTTAACACGGGGTTATCAAAGTGCAGCTATGTTTTTTTTTTTAATTAACTCGCAGCGGAAGCTAGTTTATTTCACTTTCATCAGGAAGATTTTAATTCAATTTATTGCAACTGTGTTGTGTGATAAAATGAAAACATAACACCGCCATGACGTCATAAACTTGCTCTCTATGGAAACGAAGGAGAATTGAAACCAAAAAAAGCTTTTTTTGAAATGTTCACTTGCTGACTTTATTGTGCACCTCCAGTTACTATATTATTAGCCCTTTCATGCCCAGGGTTTTTCGTGTACAACATGAATTTCATCTGCTGACAACTTAAAAATATTGTTGTAAAAGTGTCTTACATTCACTCTAAAACCCACTTTCAGTCCACTCAAGTCTGCATCCGATTTCTCTTAGTGCAATAACAATGTTCAGGATCTTTTACTTCGTGTTTGGTGAATTAAAAACAATTATTTTTCGTACGGGGGGAATTAGGAGAGGTAATAAAAGGATTAATCTTTCTTTGAGTGAATCGGTGCGAGGAATTTCTGTACATGTATATGCTGAAACCGGCTTAAGAAGTCAAGTATGTTAAGTACGCTCTACACAATGATAACGACTTAGCAATTAATCGTACTTAACATGTTTTAATTTGTCTGTTGCTTGTGGCCAAAATCATCGGTTAGCAAACTTTGTAAAAAAAAGTTCCAGGTGGACTGCCTGGCTTCTTTTTTAATGTCGCTAAAGTCCGGGGTCAACATAGGCCTGGCTAAAAAGCATTATAATTAGTGGTGCACTAAAACTAAAGTTTTCGTCGTATCAAGGTCACGCTGTTTTAAAATTATAATAGTTTTGAAGCTGCGTCGGTTTAATTTCAGATTGATTCACAAAAATTACAAAATCAAAATTACAATCCATTGAAACTATGGAATAGGAATCATTGTACTGATTTGCAGTGTTTTTCTAGCCCCAATCAACGACGCGAGAGGCTTTGTTGGACAGTACTACCCGGATAATAGCACATGCACGTAGGCATAAAATAGAGCTACTTATAAGCTGGTTTTCAATTAAACTCGTACTAAGCGGAAATTATAGCATGGTATCGAATGTCGTTGGTAAATCTCAACTGAAAATAATTTTTTCTATAAAGACGGTTTTGCTATTAAAGGGATTGCTTATGTCCGAGGAGTACTGCATAACAAATAAAATGACCTTCCTCTCGTTGCTTCCATAGACTAGTAGGTAAGCCAGTAAGCCAAACATAAATATTCTAGTAAAACCTCGAGAGTAGCAAATGTTTTCCTCCAAGCAATCACAACAAGATTGACCTGTACTGACTGATTCGCTAAGATTTCGACTTAGATTGTTTTCTCGTATGAAAAATTGCTGAAAGTCTCTGTCCATGTTTGTCTACTTTGCAGCCATTTCCTAACTGCTGCTTCTTCTATCCACTACAACTCAGCTCTCCACAAAATGCTAAGTCCGACCGCCACTTAATAGTATTTCGGAAATGCTTTTACTTAAAGCAAAAAAAAATATTCCAACACAGCCGCAGAGAAGGCAGAAAACCACCAGTGAAGCGGTTTGCTTTTGTAAAACGCTTTCGCAAAACAAGCGCCAAATGTCAAACGTCAAAAAACACAACACCAAGAAGAAGTCTTTAAAAGGAAAACTGTCAAATAATTCTTTTCCATACTATTCCGCATATAATCCAAATTCCGATCGCCTCCCAATAATAAAACAAAAAAAACTACACACTTTGTTGTTAACGGGAGAACAGAAACTCGCCGTCGCGCTTCGTTTTCACATTTTCGCAGCAGCACAAGCACCATCAGCAATAGAACAACCACACCACCAGTAAGGCGTCTATAATAATCTTTCTGCAATTACTAAGTTGCAGCGTTTGTGAGTATTGTTCCAGCTTTGAAGTGCTACAGAATCAATAACCAATTGAGAAATCTCTTGAATTTGATTTTTTTTTTGTTTTTGCATTCGTGTCGAGGCTGGGGACAGAGACCCATTCACCCATTCATCCATTGCACTGAAAATAGCCCTTACGAGGAGCACGTAATTGCATTGAATCAATCGGTAAGTGCAGTTGGGGCAATTTGTTGGCCGACTTTTCGTATCTTTTGCTGGTGCTGCCGCTGCTGCAACCACGTACATACATCGCCGCGGGTTCCGAGGGATTGTCTTTGTGATTTAGTTGTGTTTTATTTTTTATTTGGGATATCAGTGTGTATCGATGTTACTCGGGCAGTGAATGCTATAAAAAATTTACTTCCTCATTGTTGTGACCCTTTCCTGCAATCGATGTTTGAAGAAAATTAATTATTTATTTAGATTTCACACGTACGCGTTGCTAATTGGCACTTTAAATTGCAGGTACACTTTGCGAATCCTCCCAGTCCAACGCGAAAACAAATGTCTGACCCAGAAGAAAATGTCACCCCCACCGCTGGTAAGTAAACTATCTTGTTAAGCCGGTCTTTTATATATCAATCTACAGTTATTATTTGTTTAACACAAGTAAACTGGTGATGGTTTTCTTGTAAAATTCGTTCTGGCTGTAATACATACACGACTTCTACAAAATGTTGCAAAGCAGTTCGAGAAGTAAGTGCACTCCTCCCCGCTTATGGTTCAAATCCAAAACGATAGCTAAAGAATATAAAATAGAATATTCAATCATCCACCATTTAAAATTAGAGGCTATCGCCGTAGGTCATCACCAGCCTCTCACTCTCTTTGAGTTTTTTTTTATTTTTTCTAATTTATTTTATTCTAGTTGCCAAATAAAATTGTTGATTTTATTTTCTAAATATTTATTTCTTCTCGATTGGAGTATTTTTCCAAATTAAATTGAAACTTATTTTTTGCTTAATAAATTCTAGAGGAGATGTTGCGGATCACACCGGGTGATGTTATCATTTTAAATAAGACAGACACATCTTCTGAAGGTGAATTAACAGGGACCGTAGATATAACAAGCACCAGCAAAACTCCGATCACATATAAGGTAAGTTAAAAAAAGGGCACATAGATATAAGCATGAGGAGCTACAATCGGGAATGTTGAAGAGGTACCATAAATTATTTATCATCCATGAGGAGAAAGAATGTTCATAAGGGGTGTTGCAAAAAAAAAGTCAAAAACATCCGTCAAGCAATGAGCAATAAAAATCCAAATTCGTACGACTGCTTAGACTGAGTCACCTTTTGTGACAGTGGATATATTGCGCTATTTTTTGGTCAGCACATTTTATTATTCTTTTCTTTTTTGTATTTGTTAATAGTTGTGTGGACAGAGAGGCGATAAATAATATTTTTATCATGCCTATTAAGTTGACTCTATGGAACAAAAATTAACTTCCAGTTTTGTTGTTTAGTTTACTTAAAACGCGAAAATAAAAGCTTTGGATTTTTCTGCTGCAAATGCAGCTATGTTAAGTCAGTTGCTTATTTGAAATAGTGAAAATATTCAACACCAAAAAATAAGTCGGTTTCATAATCAGAAGATACACATACAAATTGTTTTTGCTTGACTTTTTTGTTTGTTTTACTTATGGGATCTTATGCTAATAAACGGGTCTAGGCCTAAATTACGTTTTCTTAGAAACTTAAATCTTTTTTTTGTTATTTCGGTATCAATGCAAAAAAGTTATATGTTAACTGCTTAGAAAAAAAAGAAGACAGAAATTCGATATCATTCCTAGAACCAAAATGAATTTAGTTTGAAAGTCAAATGCTCCCTTTAATTTTGTAAACACATTTTTATTTGTTTCTTTAATAGGAATAGATTTATTTTCTTCATATTATAACAAAATTTAGACAATTTTCCTCTAGCTTGTACAGAAAAATGATTTTTTTATACAGGCATATACTTCGAGTTAAGTCATTTCGACTTACGATGTCGAACAAATTTAGGAAGCTTCCCTCGACATATGTCAATTATTCTTCGAGTTACGACAATAAATGCGTTTGTAGACCATACAAATCTAAAAATTTGAGACTCGAAAAAAACTATTCTTTCTTCAGTTTAGGTGTAGATTTATTTTTCTTGTTAAGTTGATTTCGACCCGGAACGAATTAGCGACGTAAGTCGAGGTATATTCTTACTGCTGAAAACTAATACACTCTCAATCCCTCATTTTGCGTGGTCTCGTTTTATGCGGTTTCATCTTTGCGTGATTTTTCAAATATCACCAAAATTCGGTTCGCGCGACTTTGCTTTGGCGGAAATAAGGTTTTTTCTTCAAAGAATCATGTCTCGCAATGATTTGTCTATTAAAAATACACATAACCATGTACGCTCATAATTCGTTTTGCCCGGTTTCGGTTTGCACGAAACTTTTCATTCCCCTAACCCCCGCGCAAAGCGAGGGATGAGTAATTACCATATTTAATTTAAAAGAAAATTATGAAAAAGAACTCCATTTTCGATATTTCAATCTGTGTTTATTGATTTACTCATCAACAGTCCTTGGCCCAATTACTGATACAATTCAATTGACCACAAAGCACTAGCAGCAGATGAAATTTCCTCCCTGACAGTTGTATGTACCGTCAATGAAAATCTGCCCTTTCTTTAAAGGAAAACCTCATCTTCTCGTCGTTAATTCAATTTCAATTCCCTCTCATAGACAGCACTCATAGTTTTTCTTTAATTAGATATTTTTTGCGTTTATCACAGTAAAGCACGATTTAAAGCTATCCATGCACAGGACACAATATCATAGACTTAGGTTGCCCATCGGACTTCGACGAACGACGAAGGAACAGTGAGTGATGAGATTGATTGTACATGCTCTTCGATAATAATTATCGAAGATTTTGAGGAGAAGGGAGAAAAAACAAGCTTGGTTTAAAAATATGCATTTGAAAGGCTATAAGCATTGGCATAAAGGAATGCCTAGCTGACTAAATGAATCCTAAAAGTTTAATTTCATTCTGCAACAACATCGGTGCGATAATCGTCGAAGCGAATAAACTTCTTATCAATATTTGAGGTCATACCTTATTTATATATATCCGTCATTGTTTGTTGCAAATAAATGTTTCCTGCTAATGTATAAAAATCGCATGATGCTAATAAATTACTTCTCAACTTTCAGATCAAAACTACTTCACCTTTAAAATTTCGTGTTCGGCCAAGCTCTGGTGCTTTGTGTCCCGGCGCTACTGTATCAATAAATGTAATCCTTCAGCCAGGTAGACAAGTTTCAACAGCAAGCAAGGATAAGTTTTTGGTCATGTGCACCCAACTACCGGAAGGCGTCGATGCCAACAATAGTCAGTTTATAGCTGAGTTTTGGAAAGCATTACCGTCAAACAGTCCAAACGTTCAACAACATCGCTTACAATGTATAACCGTACAAAATGCACAAGGCGATCAAATGCGTAACGGTCACATGCATTCGTCTGGTACTTACACCGATGATTATGGAGATCGGAAAAATAACAATTTGGAAGTAAGTTCGTGGCTATCAATTAGAATTTCATTTTATTTAAATATCTTTCTGTTCTTGCAGGCAACACAAGTGTCGGAAACTCTCAAACGACTTGAACAGCAAATGAGATTAAGTGTAAATCTACATTGGCTTTCATTGCTCGTATTCATCATACTTTCCATTGCTTTCACATATATAATAAAGCAGGAGATTCAGGAGCAAAATCCAGATACCTGTTCAAAAAGTTCAGGATTCTATTGAACAAAACACATAACCGACGCATTTCTCTATCACTAATCTTAAGTGTTCGCTATTTGTTGCCTTGCTGGAGGAAGTGGTCCACAGTTTTTTTTCTTTATGAAGCCTTTCCGTTTTATTTAATATTCAGCTTTTGTAATTCTCTTACATCAGGATAAAACTAAAAAAACAACCAAAAAACATAAATCGGAAATTGTGCGAACTCGATAAATTTTTTTTTCTCTTTTTTTTCATATTTTTCTGTATATTGATATTGAAATTATTTTATTTGATGGCATTAATGTCATTTCAATGTAAAACACAAAATAATATTGTTAGCCTAATATATATATATATAGATATATAATTGTATTTATATACACTTGAGTCAATAACACAATATTTTAGGATACCTTAGCCCTGTGTCACGATTATGGTTATAATCATAATCGTACTAATGGTATAAAATAAAATTATTTCTATAAACAGGAATAGTGTATACATAAATATTTTTGCTTGGAAGTAGTAAAGTTTTATTGTTGGATTTTAAAAAAAAATGCATGCAAGTAAATGTTACCGCGACTCAGTATTTGGTAAGCTCTTCCCTAAACGACATGGCCGGAAAGGAAAAATAAGACATGACAAGAAATTATAAGCCCGGTTTGTATAAATTTGAATAATAATTCTTATACGACGCAATTTGGAGCGCCACAAATCGAAGCTTTGGTGTATTTATGTTAGGAAAAGCTGCAAGTGGTCTGTTATGCATATTTCGACTGTAACAACAGGATCGTTCTGCATATAAAAGTAAACCATGCTGTTAACGTCTTCATAGATTATTGCTATTAGTAAAAAAAATGATTGAATTAGAATTGGAATAAATTATACACCATGAGACATACTTATCGATAACTTATCCAACCGGATAAGGTCGGTATCCTTACCGGGCTCCTCTACCAATCTTAGGTGGCACTACATGCCTCATCACCGAAGAAATCTGGCCCAAGCTGGATCCTGGACGCTTAATTATTTTCTTGGTGCTCAATGAATCCATGTTAGGAACATCATCAGCGGCAAAACGCCAACGCATTATACCTTTGGCAGATATGCTACTCGACTTGGTCCCCTAGCCAACGACTGGAAGGACGAGGAAGAAGAAGGAAGAAACCTCACTTTACTTTTTAGGTAAAATTTAGAGCGCTAGACTCAGAACAGAAAGAGGCATGTTGAGCATTGCTTTCTAAACAATCTGGGTGAAGTAGCTAATACCAGCAAAAGTCGAATGCTTAGCCTTATCAACAGCTCCAATTGGTTGCAAGAGTAGTGGGAAATCCGCATCCGCACCTGTGGTAGTTCATTGAGCCTGTGCAGACCACCACGTTACCTACAAACTTTAAGACCTTTGGTCGTTTTAAAATAAGTGCCTATAAAAAAAAAATAAACAACAGGTTTAGCATGGCTATTCTAAAAACGTTTTAAGCTATGATGGGGATTGCGATTCCGTAAGGAAACCGACCGCAGACCCAAGATGGTTGGACCAAATCCAAAAGCTCGCCTGGTTGCGCTTGGCCATACCATCTGACGAGTTAGAGTCGACGGCATCTTTCTTCCGGCTTTCACTTTGAGTGTGTCGCACGTGACTTTCTTCGTATAAAGTCACAAAAATTAATTGAAAAAACATAAATAAACCAGTTGTTTGGGCTTGCGTTATCAATGTTCTCGGTCGTACCGGTTCGGAGGGACAGTGTACCCAAGGGAAAGTTAAATTGAATTGAATTGAATTCCTTAGTGAACAGAACCGTCAGATCATCCGCAACGTTAAGGGACCCGTCCGTGAAGGCGACATTCTCACCCTTCTCGAGTCCGAAAGAGAACACAGAAGACTTCGATAAAGACCAAGGAAATTCAGATTTTTTAGGAAACAACGTCATGAATGGCTCCAGAGTCAACTTTTGAGCCTGGGAACCTTTTTTTTTTTTTTTAGAAATCAAGATGGAAGTGTTTTTTTTTAAATCTGCGTGGATTGCACCCGCGACCACTTAATGGAACATACGACCAAAAATGTATGTACAGTACTCCAGGGATATAAGAAACTTCGAAAATCGAAGAAATTTGTTTCTTAAATCTGTGGTTTTCTTATGCAAGCAACGGATATATAGAAAAAAAGTTTCTTATGTACGAACCACGAATATAAGAAAACTAATTTTTTTTATACGCCCAACGTAACTATACAGGGAAAAGTTATGTTTTATTCCAAACCATTTATATATTAAGCACATATTTATGTGCATATTTTTCATAGTGTAAGCTACAAAAATTTAATAAATATGAAAATGAGTCCTTTTTATTAGGCATATTGGATGATTTTTGTATAGCAATAAGTTGCTAGAAATGTATATTAACATCGAGAAACGCAAGCTTCTCTTAACCGTGCATTTTTATATGTAAAAATAGATTTTGTTGTGTGAAAACAAGTTTCTTATATGCGTTTTTCTTATAACCGTTTAATATAATTCAAAAATACAGAGAAAAGACACGATGAATACGATTAAGTTTTTAAAAGGTTTTTTCTTATGAGTATTTCTTATATCTGTAAAATACTGTATGTATGTGTATGTATGATTGGAAAAAAATATATACGTCAGGGCTTAAACGCAGTCTGAACTGATCTCAAAAAGTAAGTAGGTAACGCCTTATCTATTCATGTCATGTTATTTCTACTGGAAAATATTTATATGTAATTGGTGCCTCACAATAGTTTGAGCGAAAAAAGGGAAGAAAAACGATTCAGTATTTGTTTTGTTAGGAAAAATAGTTCATATGCATCATAACACTATTCCAAAATAGCTAAGCTCAAGCACTGACTCGAAACTACAGTCAGAAAAACGCTTTGAATAGTCGATCGTAACAAAAAAGCTAAGTTCAATCACTGACTCAAAAATAGACAGAAAAAGCTTAAAATAGGCGATCAACTGCATGCCCCAAAAGAACACAACCTATTTCATTATGCACTTAAAATCACAATCGATCCAAACATTTTTGCTCTTATCTTGTATCCCCACAATCATTACGAACATGCCCCAACCGACGTATATCGCAATATCGTAAAACGTAATGTTGTGAAGGTTACGGCTGTCAGATTATGAAAAGAGAATCGCAAGAAAATCAAATATTTTTTCAGTAAGCTGTCACACGACTTGATAACGTACACTGACATGTACAACTCTTCTGAGGTTCACCCCAGAAGTAAGATAGGAGTACAAACTTCTGTTTTTTTATATTTAACAATATAAAGAAAAGTGCACATACTTCCAATTGAGTACAATAAGTGTAAATTACAATTCCCGAGCACACATAAACACGGCACCTCTAGACGTTAATTGATTCTACAAATCACATTCAGCAAACTCGGTAAGTGTACAAAACCAGGTGCTCGATGAATACAAAAAAAAAAAATACCTTTACTTTCTGCAAGGGCAGAGATTGGTGTTTATCTTGTGTACACAATCGCTGGACAGTCATTACCTAACTCGGGGAGGAAATAGCTTCTTTTTTTTTTTGCTAATTCAGCTAAGTCTAATTGGGGCCATTGATGACGAAATCATACGCGCGTAACAACACACAACACCACAACGACGCAATTTGGCACACGAACGCACATGCGAATGATTCCCTGATGAGCACTTGGACCAGCATTGACATTCGATTATCTCAGTTTTAGGGGGCATCAGTGTCAGTACCTTGAACTAAGCACTTTTTTGGCAAGTAGGGGACAGAAATAATAAACAAAAGTCCTCCAAATGTTATTTCGATAGCGAATAGTGCAGTGCATCGCAGATGAGAAGTGAACTTTAGACTGTCCGTTCGAAAACACCATATAATATAACGGAATTTAGATAGTTAAGTACACAATAACAACTGTGTTTATGTTGACCACACATGCGATATCTAAGCGGGGGCAATTAATCATGATTGGATCGCATTTCTAATCTTTACGGGTTCCATTAAGATAAGCAATCAACAAATGACTCCTTCGTTCAAATGATCGGTTTCCAAAAAAAAAAAAAATTTTTTCTTTTTCGAACTCTGGACATGAGCGTCGTTCGCTTGTGAACTTCTGCGCGACGATAAGCAAATCGCCACTGAGGAGGACATTTTAGAGAGTTCAAATCGGTTGCCATATCAGTTTTTCGTCAGTCGTCGTTGAAGCTGACTTCTAAGACAACGGCATTTAATTTTCCTCCCACAAATCGCCAAGAGATAGTCTGTTCTCAAATCGAACGAACCTCCCAACAGTGAGTTGATTATGTTCCAAGTGATTTATAAAAATTAATTAAAATCAGAGGAAGACCTTTGATGTAGTGAAAAAATTCAAATCAATGTGTGATTGTTCGGCAGAATTTTAAACAACTGGGCAAAGTTCAATTTTCCTGTAAAAAGTCTAGCCGAAAGTGCATGCATAGTGGATATAGGCACGAATGTGTAATTAAATCAGGTCGATGAGTGTAATTGTTTAGTTATACTGGACGGGGACGGTACACAATAACGTAATTGATAAAAATTGAATGATTGTGTTTTGTTAGCTAGAGTGACGCATACACGGTTAGTGAGTGAGTTCTGGAGCATAACGGGGAAAGAATGATGGTCCGATGCATCGAACGTTATTGTGTGTGGACATAAAGAAAAAAAATAACGCAAAGTCAGGTCTTTGTTGAATTACTTAAAAAGACCGATGAATGTTCCAAAGGCCAGGAATTATGAAATTTTAAGTTTTTTTTTTGACACATGTTTACGACGCCGTTGGTGTGATTTGCTTAACTTTGTGCGAATGTGAGTTTTATCGTTGTGATATGAATCTAGTCGTGCCGGCTTAATGAGTCGCTTACTGATGAGGAACCGTCAGTTAAGCCAGTGTTTATTGCAAGGTTAAAGTTGTTTGGTTTTTGATTTAATTACTTCGTTGTAGACACGTAATTTGTTGAACTCTATAGCCTTTTTATGAGTTGCAATTCTTTTTTGTTGTTGAAGGGGAATTTCTTATGTTTGAAGTTTTTTGGATATCAAAAATACTGCAGAGTTGCTTTTTTTTTTTTCATCTAGCTTAGTCTTGTACTATTTTACTACTTAATTGTCTCAGTCTAGTAATTTGCATATTCGTCTGTTTTCGAAAATGCATTTCCGCACTTTGCACCTACCGCGAAGTTTACAACCTTCAACTAGATAAAAATTGTAAATGAAGTACGTTGAAAGCCTCTTGACTACTGGTTATAATGAAGCTTCTTTGTTCAGTCGTTATTCTGTCACAAGTAAGAAACAAAAACATAAACTATCAGTGAATTATTAGGATGTTTACTTTTACACCAGAATAAATAAAAATGTTTACTGAAAAACACATGCATGGATCAACATTCCCGACGACTTTGTCGGATGAATCTGTTAAAAACCTTTATGATAAATGTATAAACGGTCCAATACGGAACAAAGAAACACTTATACGAAACAGATGGGTGAACACCGTGTCTCGATACTTTTTTTGCTGGTAAGCTATTCTTTGCGAACTTAACTATTTGGTTAGCTGAGGACTGATTCTACAAGAACAACTGAAAGCTTTTCTCTACAATTAACAAAAATGATACGATTTTTATACATCAACTCGCAGGCAGCTTCGCACCTGCAACCAATACTCTCCACGAGTCTTCGGCATTTTGCTTTGGGTATGGTAAATGAGAAGTTACGCCAAAAAACAAGTAGGGCTCAGTAGAACATGGACGAGGATACATATGTAATGGTAAAGGCTTGTATAGCAGCATCTAGTGTTAGCAATTTGAAAATTGTCAGCCCATACCCATGTTCGAATTTCACACGACAAGGTCATTAAAATCGTCACTAAAGTGGGGCTAATGCTGAATATTTTAAGGAGTTATTTTTAACTCATTGAGGAAATATCTTCTTCATTCCCTTCCCATTTTACGATATTCAAGGAAACATTTCACATCGACTTCCGCGTTGAGCAGACAACAGTTGCTTAATTTCTATGACAACAGCGTCACTCGTGTTACTGGCCTACGTAAAAAAAAAAAAACAATATGCATTCATGCGTGACAATTTTGGTGTCGTGTCCTTAAGAGGATGCGTAAAATATTGTGCTAACGTTTACCCGAGGAATTTTTGTAGTAACCTTAAATTTTTAAATTTGGTTATTTTGAAAGGTAGCACGAGGAGGTTTCAAATTCTATTGACATTTGAAAAACTAAATTATCTTCACTGATTTTTAAAATTAATTTAAATTAATCCTCTCCGAATAAACAACAAATCTTTGAGCTTCAAATAAATAAAAACTTTGGAAGTTAAGTCAAAAAAAAAAATAATAAATGTTTTGAAATAAATTTCGTACGATGTTATTAAGCAACTATATTCTGACAGCTATTCCGTTTTAAGGTATGTTTAAGAAATTTGATGCTGATACAGTCGAACCCGATTAATAGGACATCGCTTAGTGGCACAAATCGCTTATTTCTTGTGTTATTCCAAGCGTCGTGTAGCTCACAGACAATGGATAGCTTAACGCTGATGCAACTATCGTGTTCTATGGGCGGGAGCCTTTAATAGCACAGAAACATATGACATAAAATACAGTTCACGTACAATATTGCCCGCATAAAGGCACTTTTCGTTTCTCATACCGCATTAAAGATGATACAACTTGTGCTGATTCTCGACAAAAAAAAAATCAATAAACCCATTGGTAAACACAACAGGGTGTAATTCTTCAGCTGTGATACCAATTCAAAGTAATGACAAAGACCCTAATAATTCCTAAGAAGATGTCCTTGAAAAAACTTCCTTACCGCATGCTGGTATTTCTTTGCCAATTAACAATTCACTTCCTATACAGCTATTCTTCGATTGGCACTGACAAACAACAAAAAAATCAATAAATCTTAAGTAATTTATGATGGGAACCCAAACACTGATGGTTTAAAACAAAGTTCTATAAACCAACGTTTAAATCCAGCGAAATCTTAGTAAAAAACAAAAACAAAACGTCTGACCATAATTACAGGTTATCATCCTATAACCATAACGTTTGTCTAGTATCAATTATTTTGTAATGAATAATTAAACTTGTCTGTTGATTGGACGATTCTGACAAAGTTAATTGGTATGATTGATGAAATTAGCATTTGATATACATGTGTATTGACGTGTGCTGAAATCGCGCGACTTCCAGCATCATAAGTGAAATTGTACACATTTGAAGTTATATGACGAATAGGTGTACAGTCCGTTGTTGTAGTTCTGCAGATGAATCGGTTTCTGATCCAACTAAACACGTTTTTGGGCAACTTACTTTATTTGACTTACCTTTTGATCCTTTTTTTACAATGACTGTAATTTAAACATTTTTATCCTTTTTAGCTATAAATATTGTAATAAATGTCTTAGAGCTACCAATTTATCTGTTAGTTTTTTATTTATTTATTTATCAATTTAAAGTTAGCTGAAGGTTTAAAAAATTAAGAGCTAATGAATATAGCTGAAACAATTAGCCTACGGCTAATTAAGGCTAACTAAAAAATTCGAAAGACTTTTGTCTGATAAACGAAATAATGGCAAGCTCAGAATAGCCACTTCTTGTCATTCGTTTACATGTTGAGTTCTCATAACGAAGTAAAAATAACCTGAGAGCAGACGGTTCTTGGGGTCGAATATGTAAGCAAGTACAAACCTAAGGTCGGGTGCACACAAGCGATTTTCTGACGCTGCGGGACCGCTTAAGCGTCATTAGATACTCACAAAACAATTGACCGGTGCACACAAGCGGGCGATGACACTCAATTGATTTGTAAGTATTGCAAGACACTCAAGCGGTAACGCCGCTGGCGTATAAATAATGCTTGGAGACGAATCTGTAAGGCAAATGCAAACTTAAAAATCTAGGTATTATTAAATAACTTATGACATCAGGAAACACTTAAAATCAATACATGACGTTTGAAAGTACAATGTGTTTGAATTTTTCTCGCATTACATAGTCAAGCAATTAGATAAGATAAGCTTAATCATTAAAGAACTTTGTAGCTTTGCGGCTACTTAAATTGTTTTTCTATCAGATGACGATTAACGATAAACATGAGTGTACGTAGGTTCTAAATTATTTTCAATGACCTCCATAACTCCACAAAAGTTATTTTATGGCTGGTAACAAGAGCAACTTACGGAAACCACACGTTGTTTTGCTGTTGTTCATGACCTTTCTAGATTCGCGTCTCTTTTTGGCCGATCTTTACCACCGGTAGTGGGATCGGTGCCAATTCTTCAGAATCTTTGCGTTCGCATTTTTGTTTCTGTTTCATTGGGATTGTTGTATTGTGTGTTATCGTGTGTTGTGTGTTAGTTTCTACACCGCCGTATCCCAGGGAAAATAATTTTAAATTCAATGTTTTAGCCGACTTTATAAAAATCTATTTTATTTTCTGCTTTACAGATAACTCGAAAGTAATTTAAATAAACAAGAAAATCCTTAAGATGTCTTCATTAAAACAATTAAAAAAATTAAGACTGATCCACCTGTGCATAGCAATGACCTTCTTCACATCTGGGCTAATCATAAATTTCTTACAACTTTTACTGCATTTATTTTTAAAGCCATTCAACAAACAGCTTTACAGATCGCTACTGTACTACCTTTGCTTTTCTCTTTACTCTGGTAAGTGTGCACAGGTTCACAGAAAATTCATTTAATCCTTAAACCTCTTTCACTTTAGAACTCGTATTCGTTGCTGAATGGTGGGCCGATTGTAGAGTGGAAGTATGGATGGATGAAGAAGAACGCAAAAAATACGCTGGCAAGGAGCATGTGTTGCTCATAATGAATCATACGTACGAGATTGATTGGCTGGCCGGATGGATGTTTGCCGATAAGGTTCAGGTCTTGGGAAATTGTAAAGCTTACGCGAAAAAAGTTATCGCTTATGTGCCAGTGATTGGTTGGGCATGGAAATTCGCCGAGTTTGTTTTTCTGGAAAGATCATATGATAAGGATAAGGAAATCATTGCCAGGCAGCTTAAAGAGATTTATTCTTATCCCGATCCAGTGTGGCTTCTGCTAAATGCCGAGGGTACACGCTTTACACCAAAGAAACATGAAGCCTCTGTCAAGTTCGCACAGGATCGTGGAATGCCCGTCCTCAAGCACCATCTAATCCCACGCACAAAAGGTTTTACCGCCAGTTTGCCAGGTTTACGCAATAAGTGCTACATCTACGACATCAATGTTGCGTTCAGGAAAGATGATGAGGTAAGAATGTTCTATTTCAATGCAGTCCTCAATAATCACGCGTCCTTTTTCTTTTTAGGTGGCGCCGACTATGTCAAACTTACTCAATGGTGAAGGCATGAAGGCGTACATGTTCGTGCGACGCATTCCATTAGATAACATTCCAGAGGATGAGGAAAAAGCTGCCGAATGGTTACACGAGATGTTCCGCGAAAAGGACAAAATTCAGGATAGCTTCCACACGACCGGTAGTTTCTTCAAAACATCCGGCTTTAAAGAACCAAAGAGCAACGTGTATCAACCACGGTTGTCAGTCCTTATAAATTTTGTCGCCTGGGCGACCTTTTCTATTTCCACAATTCTGTATTACTTGGTTTCATCTTTGTGCTCACAAAGTTGGATCGGTCTTTCTGTGGCTCTCGGGATTTTAATCACCTGTAAGTGTACCACTCTCGTCAATTCAAATTCTCCTGCAGGTGTCCTATTAACAATTTTTTTTTATCTCATCACAGTTTACATCCTGATGGAGAAAGCTATTGGTATGTCAAAGATAAGCAAAGGATCGTCCTACGGAGCTGAAGCGAAAAAGAACACAAACTAATGTTACAAATTGTTAACAAACTCTTCTTTTTTGTTAAAATATCCTATATATAAATATATATACTTTTTGCATACATTCGACGTATGTATTCATGGATTTGTTAGTTGTGTTTCTTCTTCGAACACTCTAGTTGAAAAGAAAAACAAAGAAAATACTTTTTGGTAATTTACCTTCGTTCAAAATATGTATAACAAACGTAGAGATGCTTTTTTTTTATATATTTAAAAAAGAAAATTAATAAAATATACTATGAATTTACTTTAACACACACATGATGATTGTAACCTTGTATATGTATCATAGACACTGATTAAACGTAACAAAACCGTCATTGTCGAGTTCATGAATGAGTTCCGTTGGGACTTATTTCCAATTGTAGGTCTTTACCATGCCGGCAATTGGAACGGCTAATAAATATTCTGTATATTTGTAATTATAAAAAAAAAAAAAAAAAAATACAAAAAAAATGCAAAATGGGAATGAATGAAAAGAATTGCATTTCTTTTGTAATCGTGTACCTTTAAACAAATTAATCAACTAGTATGTGTAGCGTTATGTTTATTGTTAAATTTTTTTCTATTCTGTTCCTTCTAGATTGAAAATAAAATGTTGAGTTTAGAGAAAGCAAAAAAAAAATCTTTAGTTCAATTTATTCAAATTGTTTTACACGACAATCACATTGATTCGGTCAGGGTGGGCACTTGATTTAGATATTAATTTAATTTAATCATTAAAAAAATACTTAGGCTATAAGCTACATGACATCTTATAAAATAGTAAATGCAAACAGATTTAATTGCAGAAAAACATGTTATAGTGACAGAAATATTAAAGAACAATAGAAACAAGAAAGTATGATGATTGGAGATACATTGAAATAGACTACATTAATTGGAGATACATTTTTAAATTACATTTGAAACTGGTATTATTGCTTACTTGCCTAAAGGCAGTCAATAATAAGTTCCATAAATTGATGCAATTCACAAAAAACTGACTTGTCAAAGTTAGGTTATAAACACAAACAGACGGCCACCGAAATGATTCTATAAAGATTTCGTTATTTCTTTGGAACGAAACCCTAAAAACAATGAGGGGCTATGATAGTGGTAAGCCTAACATACTAAACATAATGCATAAAAAGTTTTAAACAACGTGATAAACATGTGCACAGTTCTAAAGACTTCTCTGCGATGCATGTTTCACTCAGTCTTTTAGTGGTGGTTCCACCACTCTTCTGCGCAGCACTAAAGGTTTGCACGAACATAGGAGGTGAATGATGGTTTCTTGTTTTTCTTTATCCTGGCAGGTTATGTGGTGTCGACTAATCGCCAATCACATAGACCAATAGGTCTATCGTGTGTTAACTCAGAGTTTCTTCAATATTAGAACACCCAATTAGCACACCAATTAGAACAGACAGAAGAACTTGGATGCTATAGTGTAGCTTATAAGTTGACTTTCTTTGAAGCTAGCTGCCTTCATTGTCGAGTTCATTTGGTGTATTGTGTAGCCTATAAGTTGACTTGCTTTGAAGATAGCTGCCTCATTCAACGAGTTGAGGAAGTGGCTAACCAATATCTTGAATTTAGTTTTGACTAGCGCTGGGCTGGCACAGAGCACGTGCTCCAGCGTTTCGCCAGCCGGTGAGTCCCTACAGCTCCTGCAGGTGTCCGATGGGATTAAACTCAACCTGAAAGCGTGTAAGCCTAGTAAGCAGTGGACTGTGATAATGCCAGCCAACAAGCTGTGTTTGGCACTAGAAAACATTGGATCTGCTCCGTCCAAAAAGATTTTGGTCATTCGGCAGGATGTAACTTGCTTCCAACTAAGGCTAGCCTCTGTGAAGAGTTTGAACTCGATATCACAGTAACTTCTACAAAAATCTTTGGCAAAGATTCCCAATCTACTTGTATTTCTGCCAACAGTGTAGTATCCCCTAATGACGCCTTTCATGACCCTTATCACTAGTCTGCTCATCCGAAGAAGACAAATTGTGCAATTTGGTGTTAAAACACGAAGAGCTTTCTTGCCACCTGTGATTGGTCGTCTTAAAGCTGTGAAGCCTTATGACTAATTTGGTTGCAGTTATTAACATGACCGGTAATTCTCTTTGGGATTGCATACTTTCATAATAAGCATCTTCAAATTATCCACCAACAACAACTCAATATTCTGAATCGGCAAAATAATCTGGGCCGCCTTTATTCAGAGATTTGCATTCACTGTGCACTGTTTCATCAGAGCCAGACACTTGTTTCATTAATTTAGCTTATGCTTCAAAGGTGAGTATCATAGCTCAAAAGCTAAATATTTCGGATACAAATGTCCTCTGAAATTGAAATAAAAAAAAATCAGCTTTTCCTGTTAGGAAATTTTATGTCTACTTTGATGTAAAAACTGTTGCATACATTAGGGAAAGCTGATAATTCAAATGCAATCATTTTGTGTGAAGTTAATGATTTTAGTCCGAGTAACCAACTAGTCTTAAACGACAAGATAAACTCCACTTTTCGCTTATCGGATACTGTGAAAATGAAAAATGTTTAAATGGAAGTTTAAACCAAAGGATAAGCTTAAACTTGCACTGTGAAACTGCGCATTATAGTAAATAAAACAGGAGTGACTTTTTTCTTTAATCTGTACTGATTGAATGGACAATCCAAAGAACTTTTGAGCAAAGAACTATTCCTGCTTTGTAGGAGCATAAGGCAAACTTTTTATTCATATCAAACGACTAGATCTCAGTGACCCATCACTGTTATTCTATTAATTTCTCATCCTAACAAATTACTAGGTTTGTGTAATATCACTGCACCTTCTTTAACTCGATTGAGTCTCCGAATTTTTACCAAACAATTCGTACCCAACCCATTAGGTCAGGGCATATTTAAGTTTGTTTTCATGGGTAAATTTACTCTGCTAAATAGAATATAGAAATTTAATTGAAATCGCATAATTTATTCCTACACCAATTGTGTAGCGTTATGTTCATTGCTATTTTTTCTATTTTGTTTTAAAGGTTAAGTTTAAGAAAAAAGTGTTGTTTAATTTTTTCAATTTATTTTATCTAATAATCAGATATTTAGTCAGAGTAGACACTACTTGTTGAGAAAGTTGAAAGAAAACTTGGATAATTCAATGTTATAGTTCCAATAAGATTCATAGATTTTTTTCAAACTGTACAGGATTCAGAAAATGTTTTGTGCTACAATCAAATTTAACGAACGTTCTTTTATTTTGACATTTGCATTCAATGTCAAAAATATTTTTAGTGTCATCCATTTTCATCCTTACGTTTCATCTCTACTTAAGACGTGGAGTAGAAATAAGTACATTCTCATTACCTGATGCCCATATAAAAATTAACTTGGTTTTAAATCCAGTTGATTCCCATATGTAATGTCAAGCGGAATTATTATATGTAATACCAAACAAATACGAATTATATACGAATAACAGCTGAAATGTATAATTTTATATTAATATTTCAAGTCCCCTTTCAAATCCCTGTCTATGAGAGCAAAAAGCAGATTAACACAATGAATTACTATTATTATCTTTATCTTTATTATACCCAAATATTATTATTAGATTTTAAACGTCAATGGTGTCTGTTACATTTATTTTTACATAAACGAGCTGACTTAGAAAAAAAAGCTGATATATTAAAATGTTATTAAGAAAAGTAAGTTCAAGCGGCATTTGGGGCCTTATTTGAAACATTTTTCACCACCAGAATAGAAATCACTGTTTAAATAAAACAAACTCATTGCTGTCGTTTTGTAATAAAAAAAAACACTGTAACTTACAAAATCACAGTGTTTTCGTCACAACTATTCGACAGAAAATCGCGCCTACCACTGCCAGTACATCCCAAAAGTGTATCTCCTACCAACAGTCAACTCGCATGATATGACGTTTCTCAAAAACCACTTTGGAGAGGTCAATCCAAAGAAAGACAAAAAAAGAAAAAGTGAGAAACGAAACAAGTAAAAAGACCTTCTACCTACATGACCGATTAATTGTTAACTCGTAAAATGTGATGTATATTTCGCTTAAATATCAAGGTACGCTTGTTAATAACTAACCACTGAGTGTATAAAAGTTCTTTCATCTATTGCCAAGTGTTAAATTATTGAAAAAGAACTCTCAAAATCTCGCTGTAATGCGAGAATTTTATTTTCCAAATTTTCATCGAGAAAATATCCCCCATCATCACCATATCGTCGGTCGTGAAATCTTTTTTATAGAGACAAAAAAAAAGAAGAAAAGTGTCTTGGTCTCCTCATACCCATATGGAAAAGCAGGGACGATATACAGCACCTTAGTAGTGTTTTTCTGGTTTTTACGACAAACAACATTGGATAAAAGGAGAGAAAAAATATGTGTCTAGTTGGCACTTTGATAAATTTGACGACACACAGAGAGCAGCATTTCAATATTGTTTTTTTTGTATTATTATTATTTTCTTAAAAAGTTTTCCATCCGTAACAAGTAGAAAATCAAAATCAAAAAATCATCAAAGATTAAAAGTAGCTGCTTGTTAGTCGATCGAGGGAGACTACAGTAGTTGTTGGGACTCTGAAAGTGTTTTACATAAGATGTGTAAGATATCCACTTTGCTGGTAGTGCATTTATTGTGTTTTCATTTTGCGTGAAATTTAGTGTGAAGACAGTGGAGGAATTTCGGGATTTTAATGTGAAGTGCTTTGCAGAAATGTTGATAGGTCGGTCAAGTGTCTGTCGGGGTGGTTTGAGAATGTTTAGTGCCTAATCACCAGCTGTTCGTTGTGCCATGGAGAACTTGTTCTGCCTGAAAGCTGGATTCTCAAAGTGGTGTATAGAATTATTGTAGTCTCTACCTATTTGCGGGAGAATCTTTTGCCTTTAGAAAATACAAAGTTCCTTTGCCTACGTCTGCAATAATAAGATCGTCGTTGTCGCCGTATGTATGTTACACACATATGTGATCTTAAGCAGGAATCACCAAGTGATTATAGTATTTTATTTAAAAATGGAAATCAAGTGACTTAGATGGGTAGAACATGATTTTAAGTGCCCGTCCTCGCGCAAAGGTCGCAATAAAAAGTCAAATATGACATTCTCTTGCGGACTTGTTAGTCATCGTCATCATCATCATCATCATCACCCTCAACAGCAGAGAAGCGTGAATTTTTTTTTTCTTTCGAAACTCGTGTGTCATAGATTTCTAACAAAACTTAACTTGTTACAACTCAACAAAAGTTTTTAAACAAAAAATTATAAGAAAATCGTGTCATTGTTAACTGTTATTTTTCCAGCATTTGCGTATTTTCGTTTCTTATAATTTTCTTTTTCTAACATTCACTGAACAACGACGTTTTTGGTGACAAGTCATCTGACTTCTTTTGTGTGAACAATAAAAAAAAAAAAAAATCGGGGGGCGGCAGCTATTCTTCCAGAACGATGATAGAATTTTGTATAAATTTGTTTGGCTGTCGAAACACACACCAAATTAGTACAACACACAGTTGCATAAAAGTGCGAAGCATCTAAAAAATCGGAGCTTCGACGATGATGACGTATGCTGATCAAACGTGTTGCGTAAACAGACAATTTTCTCGATTAATATTTTCTATTTCTTTTCCTCTTTTTTTTTTGTTAAAGTGAAGATTAATTTATTAGATTCCACTTCCCTTGAAATCACATTGTCTAGGCATGTATTAGCAAAGTGTTTAGACGAAGCAATAGCAACGTACAAGAAATCTCATTTTTGCACACGTATGCTGGGTGCTCTGTGTTGGAGATTGGGCAACCACAATAAATTTATTTAAATGTATAATGCTCTGACTTTAGAATAAATAAATATGCAGATTATCGTCGAGTGTAATGAACTGACAATGTCAGTTCGAACAAAAACCGGAGAGAAGTAATCAATTCTCAGGTTGTGATAATTCGTTCCCTTTATTGTGTTATGTTCTCTGGTTGGTGCACTAACACACTTAGTAGATGTCTCAATTGGAGCAGTTGCTTTGTTGTTTTGGTTGCTCTACTGCTGTGGTGCTCTGTTAGTGGGCTAATCGAACAAAGAGACACAGGCGAAGGGGAAGTTTTACTCCAAATAATTAAATGCAGCATACATTAGTAATGCACGTCAGCTAGAGGAACAATGAATCGATTATCGAAGAGGGGTGCCACGTTCGTTTCAATTAAATTGTTAAATGGCTTCAATTTCTTAAAAGTGTACTTGGAGTTATGATAGTTGAAGGGAAAGAAATGAAATCTTATGTAAGCCTTGGTAGTTAGATAAATGGGGTGGTAGGTTTTGGAACAAAGTAAACAATTCGGTGTTAGTATGACTTCTTTGTTGCGACTAAAATTTTTGTTTCTTCTTTGTGTAGTGTGTGAGAATTAATTTACTTTTTCTTCAGCACTTTAATGGATTCCTTATTCTGTATCGAAACTTTATTTTTCACAAAAAAACTGAGTTAGATTGAATTATGTGATGAAAATCTATTCTGTCGAAAGACTATAAAACACCAAGCTAACTATGGTGTTACGAAGTCCATATGGTAGTTATTTCTAGGTCGAAAAATTTAACATGAATGAGCATGAATAAACCTGAACACATGAAACTTATACATTTTTTTTTTCTTACACAGAATGCCGATACAGGCGCCCTCATGGACAGACTTTTTATCCTGTCCCGTTTGCTGTAACGAGTTCGCAGAAAATCAACGTCCTCCAATAAGTTTAGGATGCGGCCACACAATATGCCGCATTTGTCTAGCCACACTACACAACAAGCAATGCCCTTTTGACCAGGTAAACACTGACACATATTTGTCTTTATGGTTTGTTTGTCTTACCCAATTGTATTTTTTTTTATACAGACCGCAATTACAACCGATGTAGAAAATCTACCTATTAACTATGCTCTGCTGTTTTTAGTTGCACCAAGCAATTGCAGCGGCAGCAGTAGCTTTAATAATGGAGCGCAGTCGACCGCCTCTAGTCTGGCTGCTGAATCAGAAGCATCTACTACGAACACACCGAGTGTTCAAAGTCTTTTGCCTGATGATAAGCAGTGTTATAAGTTAGGAAAGAAATGTATCGAAAATCTCGCCCTACACCTGAAACCTTTCATCAACAATGGAAACTTCGGGAGTCTGTTGTCGCGGCCAATGCAACGAAAAATAGTCACATTAGTCAATTGCCAATTGATGGAAGATGAAGGCAGATCACGTGCGTTAAGAGCAGCGCGTTCGCTGGGCGAACGTACGGTTACCGAGCTTATATTGCAACATCAAAATCCACAGCAGTTAAGCTCGAATCTTTGGGCAGCTGTGCGATCACGCGGCTGTCAGTTTCTTGGTCCGGCCATGCAGGAAGAAGTACTTAAATTAGTTCTATTAGCCCTCGAGGATGGATCGGCGCTGTCACGAAAGGTTTTGGTGATGTTTGTTGTGCAGCGTCTAGAGCCACGTTTTCCACAAGCATCGAAAACTAGCATTGGCCACGTGGTACAGCTTTTGTACCGTGCCAGCTGCTTTAAGGTATCCAAACGGGAAGCAGACTCATCGCTGATGCAGTTGAAGGAGGAGTTTCGAACGTACGATGCACTGAGAAGGGAACACGATGCGCAAATTGTTCAGATAGCTACGGAAGCAGGTCTTCGAATCGCCCCAGACCAGTGGTCATCGCTGTTGTATGGCGACACCAACCACAAGTCGCACATGCAAAGTATTATTGATAAACTTCAAACGCCACAATCATTTGCTCAATCCGTACAAGAGCTTGTTATCGCTCTTCAGCGAACTGGTGACCCGGCCAACTTGTCCGGTCTGCGAACTCATTTAAAGCACTTGGCCAGCATCGACTCTAGTTTGGAGAACACAGTACCAACATGGCAGGAGGTGGCAAAGGCTCTTGACGCAGTCAAACAAGTCGTCATCGGACTGGTGGAATTCGTGCAGCACCATGGAAATCGCAAATTACAGGAGTCATCCCAGACTAATCCCAATAGTAAATACAAAATCAGCCTGTGCCGGGATCTGTCTCTGCGGCGAATCTGTCCACGGGGAACCAGTTGCACGTTTGCTCATTCTGATGAGGAATTGGAGCGGTATAGAGCGAAAAATAGAAAGAATAGTACAAAAACTCCAATTGTAAACACAAAGAAGACCACAGCAGACTATCTGGACGCAACGCCGTCACTGCTGTCGTCCTCGTGTCTCCCACCGGCCGAAGTGCCGTCGCCTTTGAGATTTGCAAACAAACTTTCGCCCGTAGCGTCCATGTCAACGCCTTATCATCACCAGCCGCAGGCTATGCCAACGGCACCGCACCAGTCTGCTCATCATAGTTACGTGGATTTGATCCCACCGTCAGTGCATGGCCAAAGTCCGATCCCGCAATCACAGCGGCACCGCTACGAAAGCCATTACTCGACATCGAATTATCCACCACAACCTCCATTGCCCAGAAACTCTGCGTCAGCAGTGGCCAGTGGTATGTCGTTGCCTTCTCCACGATCACACCATAGCAATTTTTCACCTTCCGGAAGTCAGCAACCATCTGGAAAGCAGCCAGTATTCCACACGAAGTCCTGCCCAACGGTTAGCAGCTACGGCCCATCGGAGCTGTTCGGTAGTTCTGGAGGCTTTGGTGGCCAGCTGCCGTCGTCAGTACCGCCATCGACCGTTAGATCGTCGCGACATAGTCAGGTAGGGCCTACGTCCTCCTTCCTAGGTGTTACCAGTGAGTTTGGTAAACTCGCATCAGAGGGAATACGTCAGTCTAATTTATGGGATCACCAGCGTCAACAGCACCAGCATCAACACCAGCAGCCGCAACATCAGTACCACCACCAGCGTCAGCAGCACACAGGTCATTCTCTAAACCTTGGGCTCAATGCGCCAAATGCATCCTCCTACATGGGAACCGGCAACAACAATACCAACGACGTTACTTCGAATCCCATATTTCCTATGCCTTCTGACAAGAAGCATTTGGAATATCTTAAAGAGCTAGAGTTCTCGAAGAACCCTGCAAACCTGCTGAACGGCAGCAACATGTACAAAACAGCTGCGAGCTCGCAAATCGCGCATCTTGGCAATAACAACAACTCCACTTCTGGCAACAACAATAACCACAGAGCTAACAGCAACATAACAAAAGAGATTATGAACGCGTATTGGCCTCAGGCGGGATCTTCACAGAGCTTGCAAGATGTGAGCGGAACAGCCGCTTTGCTGCGTGACACCCGCGATAACTTTGTCCGCTCCGATTCGATCCTTAATGAAGAGAATATGCCTTTTGACGTTCCCACTTCAGTGAGTAAATTTGGTCCAATATGCCCAATGTATAAGGGCTTCAACCACGTGAACGACAGTCCCGGAAACAACAACCTTGGGACAAGCAGTGGATTGTCCTCCTCATGGCTTTATGGCGGCGATAATTCCGCCACCTCCAACAAGCACATAGATCCCTCTAGCTCGACTTCATTGTTTAACAATGACGCGTTGGCAGTTAATGTGAATTTCGATAGCTTCAGTATGGGTGGTAATGCAGGCGTCGTCAAGCGTGAAAGTGACACTAACTTTAGACAAGTGTTGACCAACTACCCGAATCTTAGGGAACTACAACAGAAATTCTCATCCGAACTGCAGGTATTAAACAATAACAACACATCACAAGGAAGTAGCGCAAACTCATCTCACATTATTGGACGTAATGCTGGAAATGCTGCGACAAATTTTGATTTTAGTCTAAGCAATCTTCCCCTTATGGACACTTGTGACAATGATCTTCCGGGAAAGGTGAGTTTAGTTGACTTTTAAACATTCATTGAGTAGGGCAATCGTTAGAATATATCATTTATAAGTTAACTCTCTACTGCACAAGTAGCCACATACAGTAGTGGAAAACTAACTAGAAACGAAAAATTTCAAACAAAAAAAGCAGTTTCATTTTTTGTTAAAAATATATGGCACACTTTTTTTTCCAAATTGCAATTGCGATATGTCGATGTTCTTAGAACGCTGCTCTAAATTCATTGCAGATTTTGGTGCTGCGCTTCTCCATACATTAGCCAACACATTTTTAATTGGATTGAGATACATGAGATTGACATTCCGCGTTAGCAAACACAAAACACTTACAGTTTCTTTTTGGAACAAGCTGGTCACAAGGAGTGAAGCATTTGAGATCGTTGTCTTGGTCAAAAATGTTCGCAATCGGCAAATCGATAAACACGTGTTTTTATAGACATCGTTTATGCGTACAATTGGACCAACGCCATCCCAGGAAAAGACTGCCTATACTATAACAATTCCACTCTCATGCTTGATGGAGCTTATGGTATACTTCGGGTTAAGCTCTTTGTTTCCATCACCATCAGATGAACCGTAGACCATTTTTTGGGGCACATCAAGCCTCCACCAACAGAATTTATGAAAGCCTCTTTTTGGCAGTGCATTGTGATTACGATTTAATTCTGGTGTGCATCTTTTATTTTTTCCCATTTTATTAAATAGTTTTTCTCAAAGACGTAAAATAAGGTAACGCAACAAACCAAATACTTCGCGGTAAAAATGTACCGGAAAATAAGACCACACTTCCAATGTTTTTAATTGTTTTTCCAAAGAATTTCAACCAAAAATAGACAGACACTATTTTATTTTGCAAAATAATATTCATTAGATAAATTTGAGTGATCAGAATAATATGCAAAACAAAAAATGGTAAATTACTACTGCGTTTATCTTTTGTATAATGTGTGTAAAACAAATAAGAACAAAAATTGTCTTAACTGTTTTGCTTGTTTCTAATTAGTTTTTCATCATTGTATGTCTTTGGAATTTTAAAGCCTACTAGGAATTCCCAATAACCAATGGAAAATATCGTTTTGATCGCTTAGACTAGATCTTTGCTTATATGTTTTAAACATTTCTTATTTTATTTTTTTTTTTTTTTTGAAGTTAAGTCATTGGAAACAAGAGAGTGCAGTAGAGAGTTATATTGTATTGTCAGTGTTGCATATCTGTTGAAAAAGAACTCTTGAATTACAGTAGATTAAAGAGAAAGCACTGCATTGAAAACATTTTTGTTTTGTGACTACCTTTGTGGGTTACAGTAAAAAAACATTTTAATCATTTATTATGTTTTATTTGAATTTTGTTCTAGGAAAAACACATCAATTTTATTGTATTTTTTCGAAGAGTTGCAAGACAATTGCCAAATCGCGAAATAATTTTCATTAGAAAAATGCAAAATTGAGTGTTTATAAACTCTTGGAAAAAATGCAATAGAATTGAGGTTTTTTTCATTCATTTTCACTTGAAAATGTAGTCTAGCTCTAATTTGCTTGTAGGGAATTGTTTTCTGGAAGAACGTTGATGTAGAAATTGGCTGTAGAAATTTTAGTCGAAAAAGAAAATGAGTGATCAGCTTTTATCCAAAGTTTTAAAGCGCTATTACTTAAGAGATACCATATATCCCCTTTTTACGCTGCACATAAGTTTAGCTGTATAGGGTAGTTGTAGAAAAAAAACTGTTATTGGGTTTTATACAAACACTTAGGAGCTTGAAATTTATTTTAACTATCAGCTTTCTTTTCCCTTTGCATTAACTCTTGTCTATTTGTTTTGGACGTTTGCTAGTTAGGTGAGTGATTTTTGTCCCATTGTTTGCGCAACTTAAGTCGAGGCACAAACTTACCATTAAATATTTTTTCAATAATTGAAATTTAATTTTCAAATACTTTCAGCACTCTACCTTGAGCGATTCACTGTGGAACAATAATATACCTAATAAACAGCAACCGATTGGTTCCCCGAACTTCTGGAGCGATGCAACAACGTCATCCTCCAAAGAGGTAACACCGACTAAAAATCAAGTTCCTGAGGATGAGGTCGGAATCGACAATGGTATGCGAGAACTAGAAAATCGTCTAAAGACCGAACTCGCCATTGAGGATTGAGAAGGTTCAAATACGAGCAAAAAAGCAAAAGGTTGGTGATCGATATTGATGTTATGTGAGCAAGAAAAAAAAAAAAAACAAAACATATAAACAATATCACAACACATCAAATTGCTTACCCTTATTTAGTTATTTTAATTATTTTTTTATTAAATATCATTTTATCCTGAGCGTTTTTGAGATTGGTTATACAATTTGTTTTCTTATTAATTGAAGCTTGTGCTTATATACTACTTGTCTTTTATATTAGTTTTTTTTTTTGTATTTCTATTTAGACAAATTGATTTTATATACATAAATAAATATATATATAAAAGAAAAATTCACTTAGACGCCTACACAAATAACACATATATTACATTATATATGTCTACATATATACATATATAACAAGCTATAAATTATATATTTCTTAAAGAAATTTATATAGGTTTTATGAAACATAACTGAGACAACAGATAGATACATGCATATATATATATTTTTTAATCGTAAATTTACCACTTCCATTTATAGTGTATCTTCTTTTCCAAGTGTAATATTTAAATTAAACAAAAAAAGAAAAAGAAACACGAAAAATGATAAATCAAAAAATTAAACAAAAAGTCAGCGACTAGAGAAGCTTTTCGCAGGTTTATGTAATTCTGTGCAGTTGATTAATAGAGTACCTAAGTGGCATGTGTAGTGACGCGAAAACTAAATTTTATTAGTTTTTTCTATTTCTTTTATTTTTTTTACCAATGGTTGACATTATTTTATATTTGGTTTTTTTTTTATTATTAATTTTTTTTTATACAACTTAGAAGAATATCAAAAATTTCATGTTTTGTTTGTTGTATAGTAAAGAAGTACGCGACTTATTTAATATTTATTTACTATTATCTCTCTGGATTAGAGAAAAAATATAAGATAAATAAATTATAATATTTACTATTGTAAAGAGTATATACATACAATTTTATTATTGACTTTTGATAACAAAAAAAAAACAAAGAAAAAAAATTAATACATATTCGCAAATCTATTTTTTATATAGACTTCCTCAGCAATTTTTGTTTGTTTGTTTGATTTGATATAGAAAAGTAATTTAAAAAAAACAATGTGATGTTATTTTTTTTGTAACAACTTTGTAATATTTTCATGTTTTCTTCATTAAGCATAAAACAAAATAAAAAAAGGGTTAATGGTGTTCATTTTTTATGAATAAAATAATTTATAAAATTTATTTAAATTAAATTGAAAAAAAGGAAAAGAACATCTTTTATTTAATGGTTTCTGTAAAATTAGTGAAGAGCTTCTTAGGTTAGGCTTGTTACAGTGTTTAATCCTGTGTGTACAGGCTACGAAATATTTTGTCAGGAATGGAGTCAGTTGGACATGTTTTAGTTGTAGATACTATTGGATCAGTCAAGCCCGAAGAAAACGTTTTCAAATTTCGAAAAAGCATTCGTATTGCTAAGAATTTTTTCTGTGCTTAGGAAAATTGTTTCACAGTTTAGTTTACCGTTCAAGCTGAGGTCATCTTCATCTTACTTAAAGACATTTTGTATTGATTGATTGGATTAGAAAATATCCAGCAGCTAAACAAATCGTTGTAAGCTGGCACAGTTTTACGCAATAGATGCAATTAATATGGAACAAAATTTCGTGTTGTTGGCACTGTCCGCATTGATCCCAGTATTTTAATGTCTTTGCTGTGTGTTTTAATAGGATTACGATGTTATTAGGCAGTTGAAAAGAAGCTTTGCAGTCAATTCTTCTTTAATAATTACATTAAACACACTTGAAATCTAAATTTTGTTTTTAAATCGATACGTAATGCGATGTAATTATTTTTGAAGATTTTTTGGAAATTGCTGGATTCGAGCTCGTACGGTTTTGCGTTTACTTGTACGGAATATGGTCTATTGTACGATGAATTATATCCTCTCTTGGTCCACTTGACAATTTAAAGTACAATTTTGTAGAGTAAATCTTAGTGACTTGTGCTTAATGATTCTGTATCATTTTTCCGACAGTTTGGTATAGATAGCCTGAGGGTTTTTTTAAGCTTTGTTTAACATACTATTTGCATAAAAAATTTAGACCTCGACGTGCTGCAACGCCACCCAATTATTATTGTTATTGCATTCAACCTTCCACAGAACGATGCCAATAAGATCTCAAACTCCACTTGAGACAAGCTCAACACTGTGATAAAGCTAAACTTATTTCTTCGATACAAATACAAACAGTTTTTTTTCGAAAGCATGTCTCTAAAGCTAAATTCATTTCTTTAATACATAGCAAATTTATTTTTAAAAGCATGTCACCTTTTTAATGCTAAAAAAACAAGCGTGTAGCCGAGGCTAAATGTAACACGTACGACTTACCTAATAACTTATAGAGTTCAAATTCAAACATTTTAATGTTTAAGTAATGTTCGTTAGATAAGGTGTGTAGTCAGAATATTATTTTCTATTTTCTTGCTGGCTTTTTGTCTTTCACCAACAAATAGGGATAACGAAAACAATCAGTACAACTTGTTTTTCGTACAAAAGAATTTAACTTAAAATATTACAGACAGATAACAAATTTACGAGTAGCAACAATTGTAACAAATTGTTAGAACATATCAAGTAAAACACTCACTCTCAGCCACAGGTGTACGAAAAGTCAACTGCACATATCGCTGCATAATAATAGCAATATTCTTATTCAGTACAAATTGGAATTGCTAATTGGACATTTATTTTTGTTTATTTATGGAGAGGTTGCAATATTTTAATAAAATATTTTGTTGTTCTTAATCTTGTATGTATTATCCTAAGATGACAGCAAAAAAAAAAAAAAGAAATCTATGAGGATTTTTTTATATCAAACAAATTTAGTTAAATTGTTTTTTGTCAACACATATAGGGACAAGTATTTTGCTTTCGTTTTGTTTTATTTTTCCTTTAGTAATTCTTTCATAGTAAATGCTTAGAAATTGTTTATAAAAATTGTACTATTAATTATAGATAATATATATTACATTTCATTATATAATACTATATTATATTATAAATTAATTAAACCGTTGAAACAAAAAAAAACATTTACCAAAAACCATTGTTTTGGTTTGGAGATTAAAAAAGCAAAAAGCAACAAATGGAAGAATTGAAGATAATTAATTATATTTATTGGGCTGTTTAATCACAGCATGCTCCTCGATTTGTTAAATGATAATTATTTTCCCATATTTTTTGTTATTCGTTTTTTCTTTTTTTCCTTTTTTGAATACATTTTGTCCACTTTGGTACTTAACTGAAAATGGAAATACTAAAAGAAGTACTTTTTCTCTATAGTGTATAACACTTTTTGTAATGAGAAAATGATGATAATTATTATAATGTTTTAATTTCTTGTTTTTTGTAATTGTTGTAATGTGTTTTATATGTATATTTGCCTATTTAACTTCTTAAGCTACATATTTATATAACTTCTACTACTAATACGAGGGGTATGAGTGGTGCAGTTTTATTTTAAACCCAATGGGTTCATAAGCTGAAATTAAAAGCAGAAATCTAAATAATTTTTAAATATTTTAAAAAAATATTTAAAAATGATTATTAAAACAAAAAAAAATATATACATATATAAAGAAATTTCTATATTTCAAAGAGAAGCACTAGAAAAAAAAGTATATATATATATATAAAACCGAGAGGAAAAGCAAATAAAAAAAAAATACAATATATATACATATAAAAAAAAAGCAAAACAAAAACAAAAACAATTTAATTTAGATATTATAAATATTATATATAAAAAGAAACTGAAAAAGTTAACATATTGTAATAATATACTATATTATCTTATATTTGTATTTATAAACAAATTTATAAATGTAAACATAAAAAGCGTAACACAAATAACTTAATAAAAAATTATATAATTGATGTTTTATTAGGTTCTAATACAAAAATACATGCGATCAATATAACAAGAATTATTTTTAGTTGTTTTTTTTATTTATGTGTTTTGTTTTTCATTTTTTTTTTATTCAATGCAGTGCTGTTCTTTTTTTTTTGCATCTTGCTTCTGATATTTATTACAATGTTCACATATTTCGGAACTCTCACTTTTTACTCTGATGTGATTGCTTGTAGAGAAACTCTTCCTTCAAATAGTCACTAGGCAATACTGGCCACAGGAAAACAAACAGAAAAAATGGAAGCTTTTTTTTGACGTCTCGTTTGTAAAGTTTGTAACTGGTTACCAGATAGTTCCTTAACTATGAGTAATATGGAATGAAGAAATGTTTGTAAGGAAGTAAGGAAACCCTCGCAGAACGCTGGGTCTTTAATTGGCTAATCAATCACATCGTTCTTACCATTACGGCAAGTAATTTAAAATTCATTCCAGGTTTCATTTTCAATTTATGCTTCGAATTTCTTTTCATTTTACAATCAATTTTAAGACTCAAACAGGCTATAGAATTATCATGTTTAAGCATTGTAGTTGCATTCTTTTTTTTTTCTTAAATTGAGAGTCGTTTTGGTCAGTAAAAGTATTTCATTTGGCATATCCAATTTAAGAATATGACATAGAGAATTGTAACATTAATATTCATGAAATTATGCAGACCTCCAGGTCAATAATTCATTTTGCTGGTATACGACCGACACCGATGCGGTGTGGTTTGCGTATAGGTATAGTTTGCATTTTTTGTTTTAGATATCACTGCAATTTTCAGTTACATTTGCTATCTGTTAATTATTTTCATATTTTTTTTATTTATTTGAAACATACTGAACATAAAAAACATTATTCATAAAATATATATACTAAACTAAATGTTAAATAAAAAAAAACGCCTCCTTCCCCACTTAATTAAAACAAAATACAATTTAAATACAAACTTAAATAAAACATTAAACGCCACTTTTTAAATGCCTTCATGTTCTCTATGTTATTGTTTTTTAAAACGTTAAATTATTAAATGATAAATGTATTTAAGTAAAAAAAACAAAAGAATCACAATAAAGACAAAGAAAAAAAAAACAAAGCAAACCAAAATAACAGAGGAAAAAGATAAGACACACTCGAACCACCTAAAAAACTTTTTTTCATATATACTTGAATATTAGCTATATATATAAATATATTATATACATATACATACATTCTATACATATTGATATAGACCTTAACGAAATGTTTTAATTTGCATTTCCTTATAAAAAAAAATAATACAAATCTATATTATATATGAAAGATATAAATTAGTAATGGCTAAAAATAAGGAAACATAAAACCAAACCACAAATAAATGAAGTAGTGATTTTAAGTGAATCTACGTGTGAAATAAAAAAAAAGAATTATTACTAAAAATTTAAAGTAACTTTTAAATACGATATAACAATACAAATTAGAATTGAACCAATATTAAATACAAAAAAAGCGTACATATAAAATACAAGATAAAAAAAAGAACCTAATTGATCTTGGAATAAAATAAAAACAAAAAATAACTGAAAGTGCATTGTAATGCTATTTCTATGATGGTGGATCAACAAAAAAAAAAGCAAAAAAACAAAACTTCCTTCCTTCCTTCCTTTCTTCTCTGTCTCATTCTCTATTCTATCTTTCTCTATCATCTCGCTCTGTGTCTCTTATATATATACATCTAAAAAAAAGTAAAGAAAACAATTTAACAAATTTAATACAAGATATTGTGTGATGCTTTGTGTGAAAATTTTCGCTAAATGCTTCGTTTTGAAATTTCAATTTAATCAGAGGTTTAAAGGTTTGTTTTAAGACGTCAATTGTTTGGGTTGTGTTTTTTATTACCGCATTTAGTTTGATTAGATACAGCAATGAATCAGAAGTAAATGAGTTTGTATCTCTATCATGTTATCAGCACATATTTCGAATTTTGAATAATCGGGGACGTATGTGCGATATTTCTCGCATAAAGAAAACGCAGATTCATACGCCCATTTTCTGCCTTCCATTTTTTTTAAATTCAACTACCGAAAGTAGAACTAGATTTTCTGAATTTCGAACAAACTTACGTACAGTGGATTGTATGTTCGAAAGTAAGAAATTCGGAGTTCTATGTTTCACTCGTAATCATAAATGGGAATTCGTTTTTAGGGTTTCTTTCCAAAGGAACAACGGAGCCCTCATAGAATCACTTCAGTGTCCATCTGTCTGTCATCTTACATATTTGCTTATTACTTCTAAGTCCTGAAGGGCTGAAATCTACATAGAATCAAGGTTTAGGCAATCCAAAAATAGAACGTGGATTTTTTGAACATTTTTTCATGCTTAGCATGTGAAATGCTAATGCTAAATTAATATGAAATATCACTAAACAATAAAGTGGAGACGAGTGCGATCTGTTTTAATTTTAAATAAGTCTTCAAATTGATTATAGAGGCCTTGTAAGAGAGCTATTTTGAACACTAAATACAACTAGACGCTTCATCAGATCTATTCACTTTAAAAAAGAAGCTCCAAATTCCATTGGTAAATTGCATCCGGGCAGACATCGCAATCGTAGGCGAACCTATGGGTCTTTCCAGTTAAAAAAAATATGATCACAAAAAATGAAAGATAAACAATTCTTTCCAATTTAAGAAATTTGCAGCTATATATTAACCTCATTTTTTTAGTTTGACGAACAAAAAAAAGATGCAACTTAACACAGCTAGCTGAAGACCTTTGTTGCTCTGGCTATATTTTTCTAGCTGTCAATTTTTAGCTAACTCTTAATAAATAAATAAACTAAACACAGTCCCAAACACTGGCGTTTCGCTCTGATACAAACTTACCGATTACATTTTTTCTATAAAAAAAAAATTAAGATCAACACAAAGAAACTGCTTCAAAATAAATCAAGTTAAAAATATCATTCTTCTTTTTTTGATTTATTCCCTTTAAGTTATTTATCTTTCTAATGCAAAAAAAAAACAATTTAATGAGTTTAATCTTTCAACTTGTGATGTGAAATTTAGAGTTAACATTAACCATTCCCAGTTCCATGGGGATAGAAATTAAATATATATATATATAAAAAAAAAACAAAATATTAAAAATAATATTATTATTGTATTATTGATAATAAAGAAAAAAAAACAACATACATACTGTATGTGCATAAAAAAAACATATAATTTATTAGCTACACGTACATACATAAAACAAAACAAAAATCACATATTTTGTGTAAGTCATATAAGTGTTATTTGAAATAAATACTATGCAAAGTATAGAATATCATAAAAAAATTAGTGACAACAAATAAATGTGGATATAAAATATATTTTAAATAAAATACAAAAGAACAATATGTGTGTTTAGCAAATAAAAAACAAAAAAATACAAAAAAATGAAAAAAAAAACAATATGTGGACATTTCATATATTGCTTATTTATTTACCTAACTGTTATACTGTTCTTTTTATCAATTATTAATTGAAAAAAAAATACATTGAAAAATTATAAATAATATAATACGGATCACAGTTAACATTTTAAAAAAGATTATTTCGGCTGTCAACAAATAAATACAATTCCATGTAACCTTAAATTAAAAAAAATAGCATAAGTGTAATTTGTTTTCTCTTGTCAAACTTAAGTTTGAAAAAGTCTCGAAGGCTTAGATGATGCAATTGTATCGACGTTCTATTTGATTTTTTAGTTCACTGACCGCTGAATTAAGTTTTTCTAATTTTATTCATTCATATTTTATACCGCATTTGGTTCTCTTTACAATCTCCGAGACCAAGTATCGATGCACCTAATTTTCCCTATTTTTACATCTTTCGATTATTATAAGAAAAAAAAAGATTTAGTATACTTGTTGGACAAATGAATGCATATGGCAACCTATAGCCTTGTTGATTTAAGGAGAAAATTCATCAGCTTGTCATTTAACTGAAGAACTTCTTTAAATCTATTTTCTAACATCCAGTTTTCCTTTTGTGCATCAAATACAAACTTGGTGCGATCATTTCTTTCATTTATTGTTGATATAAATGGTCAGTTCTGCAAACTCTGAAGAATTTCTCTTTTCAAGCACCCTTCTTTAGCATTGTTTTTCTCCCCTTCTCTATCCTTTTTTCTTAGTTCGCTCAATTAATAGTAAACATTTCTTTTTTTTCTACATTTGTTGAATGTCCCGCATTAACTAACTACAATTTGCATTGTATATAAAATTAAATAAAGAAAAGAGTTCCTTATACATGTGTAGTAAACACATTTAATAAAAAATAATAAAAAATAAATACATATATAAATATTATTGCTTTTGCATTGATAAATTTACATCAAATCTATAAACATAAAAGAACACTACTAGATTAATACTACAAAACTCACACAAATACACAAGACAATCAATGGACCCCATTTTTAAAACAAAGAAAAAATGAAGGTTAACAAAAACAAAACAACAGCAAAAACACAAAAACGAAACGTATAGCTCGATTTGAGACAGCATGCGACACAGAATTAATCCAAATTCAAGCTTATAAAAAACAAAAACGAAAATATATAGAACATCATCAACAAAAGACGACTACTATTAGTTGAGCAAAACAAATTAATTTTGTCACCGTTTTTTTTGTCGAAAGGAAAATAAGAAAACCTTAAGAGCATACAACTAATTTAAAGAAAAATAAATAAAAATCTAAGAGAATAATCCCACTGAATAGTATAAACAAAATAAATATTTATATACCTATTTATATTATACATATATATTATATATGAATGTCTAGAAGCATTGCAATACTAGGTGTAAATTTTAAAGCATAAATATAAATAAATAAAAAAAAAATATGATTAAAAGAAATACTTTTGTCGAAGATAGAGATATTCATTTTTAATCTTCTATTATTTATTTTTCAATTGTCAATGTTCTATACGTTCGAAAAAAAAAATAAATAAAAAAACATACAAAATCAAACCTATTTTTAGATCAATTGGTGTCTATTCGAATACTAAATAAAGATTTAAAGCAAACATTATATTAAAGTATATAACGTTGTTTAAAATATATATACATATAAAAAAAACATATATATACATATTTGTGGCTGCATTCGATTTTCTTTTCTTAACCATAACAAAAATAAAATACAAAATTCTTTAAAACCAAGCAAACATCCGGTATACAAAACAAGAAAAAGTATCATATTCCAATTTTCAACAACAAAAAAAAAAATATAAAATTATTTATATTTAAGAAGAATTACAAAAAAAAATGGCAACAAATTCAAGACAACTATATTCGCTAAACATATACAAATAAACAAAAAAAATTATATATTCATATATATCTAATAAAACATGTTGCACATGTACAATTTAATTTAAAACAAATTATTATACTGATTACATTAATCACGATATTGTATTTATTGGTGGAAGTATATTAATTAAATATACGTTAAGCATGTATGTGCGTATTCGTTTGTTTTTATTTTTTTATTTGTATTTTATTGATGTTGTTTTGTTCTAAAAGTGAAATTTTAGTAATAAAATTTTAAATATTATAAAAATGAATTAAAAAAAAAACAAAACTAATAATAAATATATAATTTTTCCTTTTTGAAATAATGAATGGAGAACGGACTTTAAAATACAAACCCAGTAAGTGTAAGTATAATTTTTAAAAAAGAGCAACAAATTTCATTTATATGCCCAAAGCTCTTTACTTTAAGTACTTGGAGAAAAGGGGAAATGTTAAGTGTTCGAAAAAGTTTGGTAACAAATTGAATTAAAAATAAAAACATTTGTGCGTATATTTAAAACGAAGTTTGATAAACCTAATAAGTGTCAATTTGATCAACAACTTTTTGCCATTTTTTGGGTAAAGCCATTATTCTATTTGTGTAGAACTAGGATTCCTGAGCGATAAACTAATCTAAATGTGTTTGCAAGCCTCTAAGGAAGTTATTATTATTATTATTATAATTTATTAACTTATCACTTAAACTATAATGTTAATATAGAAAATTAAAGAGCACAAGTTGCGAGACCTTCGGCTCAAAAATAAGAAAAAGGTTAGGTACTTAAGTATCAAATTTACATTTTTGAATGTAATAATATATTTTTTTGAATATGCTCTTGAGTTGGATTGTTTAGAAATTGAACTATAGATTGATAGATAGATAGAAAGAGATCCTGATTATGGAGTGATAAAAGCCGCTTATAATGGGTGGTGGAGGGGCATGTACTAACACCTAGAATGTGGTTAAAATCAATGATGGAACTACAATGGATGCATGTGGGCGGAGCTTCCTTTTTAAAGTGTTACTCACAAATGTGGTAATCATCCGTTTGGGATGGGATATGTTCGATGCAGTCTATTCGTATTCACGCAAGAGTAATGATGCGCAGAGTTAGCCCAGTAGTCGGTTGATGTTCAGGCTGTGTTTGATGGTCCGAACTAAGTCCTGTCTTATGTAAAAATTTGTTTTAGAGACTAGGGAACGATGTGCCAGGTTGGCGGCCAGAACAACCCTTTCATTCGCAGCTATACCCACTTGGCTTACTGCCCACATAAGTTTTAATTTATTCGGCATAACGATTAACTCTAGTTTGTTGGTAACTGAGACACTTTTGTTTGGGTTACCAATAGCAATTACCACTGAAAAGCTATCTGTCGCTATTACGAATTTGCCTTGTGTATTTGAAGCGATATCTATGGCTTTTAGGATAGCTTTTGATTCGGCTTCTACGGAATCTAAAACTATAGCGCTAGGAGAGCTTCGTAATGATCAAATAAATGATAATCTGAACATCCAGATTCTGGGCTATATAGCAGATGTATCAAAAGCAAAACGCAGACAAGCTCTCTTAGTCTGCCGTGAATCTTCTTTCACTTTGGTCTCTCTCTCTTAGTCTCTGCCGGGTAATCCAACATGTGTGGTCTGGCGTTGTCATGATAGACCATAAATCTTTTTAATTCTAACCGTTTTTATAGAATTGCTTCGTTAAATCTCGTCAATTGTTGATAGCAGTAAACAGAATCAATCGTTGGTTTTAGAAGCTCATAACGCATAGATCCCAATTCCACCAAGCACACAACATTACCATTCCCAATGTAAGCCCTGACTCTGCCACCGTTTGCGAAGTTTCATCTTTCTCGTCCATGACCTTTTTCGCACATTACTATCGCTTGGCTTTCATCCGTCCTGCGGCCATTGCCTTATGTAGACAGGCAGACATACAGTTTCGAAATTAAGTGACTTTAGAAAGGATCCGAGTGCGTACCGTTTTAGCAGTAAATCGCAAATGGAATTTCCATCCATTAAATGTTTCATTGTTGATTCATGTGGCACCCAAACATCGAGCTTTTTGGTGCATCCAGCTTTCTTCAAATGGTTGATAAATGTTTGGTGATGAACACTTAGTTCACTAGCAATGTGCACGCTGTTTATGTGCCGATAATTTTTTTCCATTTGATTGGCCCATAGCGAGGCCTATCGACATCAGATCGGAAACGAGCAAGCTACTTCGCTGCGGCTTTAATACTTACAGCATCGTCTTTCTAATCTTATAACTTTTTTTCACCGGCCTGCGACGCTTTCGTACCTTTTCTATACTAGAAAAGCAAAATATGACAATGCTTCGAATTTTCACTAATTGTTAAACGTAAATATAGGTAAGTGTCCTAACTTGTCACAACCTTTTCGTCAATCGCACCAGAAGAATGGGTGGCCACTTCAACGAACTCTGCAGAGTTGAGGAGGAGCAGGAGACCGCGCGGCATATTTTTTGAAACATGCCCAACAATCGCGAACTGGGTGCATTGGTTAATGTAGATGTTAAATGCAAGGACAAATTCTGCATTGGTTTAGGTCAATCTTGGACAAGCCTACAAACTATTAATATTTGTAGAAAACTTTTGGTTTAAAAGAAAACCGAAGTGTGACAACACAATGGGCCAACCTATAACCCAAGTGAGCCGCGAATCTTCGTGGCAGTCACTCTGACCTAAGACGTTAAATGTAAATACGGAAAGTGAATTTTTTTTTTTTTTATTTTTTTTTAATGAAACAATTTCTAACAAATTCAAGTTTGATGTGTCACCTCACAACCTCAATGTCAGATGCAATCAGTACTACCTGAAATGTTACATTTCAGAGCCATCAACCTGCAATTTGTTCGAGCTTTTTCGAACACCCAATACTATGGATATCCAATTAACCACCCTTTTTTGTTTAATACAGAGCTTTTTAAGATAACAATGTTTGTGATGGCTCTTCTTCTTCTAATGGCGCTACAGTCCGGGTTGGACTGAGGCATCAACAAGTTTGGTTTTTTGCCAGCCGCTTCTAATTTTGCACACTAAGTAAGCTCAGGTCCCTTTTCACCTATGTACGTCAATTAGCTCGCGGATGGAATCTGTTTCTTTGTTGTGAATCGGATTTTAAGACTCTTAAAAAGACTTTTGATGACTGCGCTTAGTAAAAAAAAATCGAATGCTCTTTTAAATGCCTTACTATTGTCGGTTCGGTTGTCATTCAGTTAAACTAAATGGTTTTCGGAGCGTTGTTCGAAACAAACAAAATTAAAAACAAAAAAAAAAAAATGAATCATCTTTCATTTTGAAAATACTTTAGATTATTTATTAAAATCTATCTACACACAGTTTAACACAGATATTAACAGAATTACGAATCGAAAAAACTATGTTCTTAAGGCTTCATCTGTTCCGTTCTCTAGATTCATATACTCCTTCTTGAGTTGATAACAATCATTCCAAAATTTATTCAGCCGTTGATCTTGATTCGCACAGAACTCTTTAAAATCCTTTAACATTTTTAACTGGAATAATTCGCCTTCAGGAGAACAGTTAATAACCAATGATTTCCATTTCTTATTCGCTATCATATGATTCCAAGACCACAGAAAGCCGACCTATGTGAATGTAAATGTAAGCGTTTTAGCTTTCTAGGAGTGTGGTCAGCAGAACTTACCTTCTTTGGAACATTTGTGTGACTTGTATGACCGTAGACTAAACGTGTAACATTTGCCTCCAAACGACCGGGTGATTTCATTTGATGATTGCCTTTGGAACATCTAAAATTAAGGTTGAATTAAAACAAGTGCGCTGCAGACACAATGCGAATACCTACCTTATTAGGACGAACATATTTCCAGAACAATGCACATATTGGTACTCCTTTGGTAGCTGTAAAAGTCATACATTATAACGGCCAATTTTAAATGTTTAATAAAAAGTCGACTTACATCTTTGTCAAAGGAATACTTGTTTTCCACCACACAGGGCATGAATCCGTACCGTGCCAGTATTGCCTCCTGAAACAGAAGCATTCGATCTCCCCGGGTTTCTTCGGCGAATTCTTTAAACATGAAACAATTGTTTACTGATTTTTTTTTTTAAATGCAGTCCGTTAATACCTTCAAATAAAGTATTATCATTTCCCAGAAATCCGATATTTAATGGAATGAAAATAGGTCCCCTAAGAGGATCAGACTTTTCTGTGAATGGCTCCGCCAGCGGATCAGCTGGTACTGGCACCAGTTGAAACCCAAATCGTTGTGCTTTTCGTTGCCACCCATAGATCTGTAAAGAAAATCATGGGATCAAAATATAATTTAACTTCAATTGGAAAAAAGAAGTTATACAACTAAATTTCTTGTAATTAAGCCAAGAAACTCAACAATTTTTGTACAATCATATATCAATTAGATAATTTCAAAAACCAATTTTTTTTACCAAATCGTAGACAATCGGGCCGGATGCTGTAAGCCATTGAACAACCATTTCGAATGCATGTCCAGGTTGCATCACACTATGGTACTTGACATGTCCCCATTCCATTCTATTACTTCTATTGTTAGCATCGATTTCGAGATGGGATTGTTTGTAGATATTTCCTAAGAAAAGAAATGAGAAGTAAATTTTATTCAAACATTTCTGTGACCACAAGGAACAACCACTTAAGACATTTTCGCCCACTTAAACCATTCCGCGCTTTTCAAAAGGGAAGTTTGAAGACCATATGTGGAAACTCATGTGAAAATCAGGAAGTAGCAAAAATTGTAATAAATAAATATTGGTTTAATTTACTTTAAAATTTGTCTAAAATAATGCACCCATTTTACATTCTATGACGTCATAACCGAAATAATCTCAGTTTTCTCTCTCTCTAGCTCGACTTAAGTGGTTATCGTTTGTGACCAGACATTTAATCTTACGTTGCCTTTGAAGAGTGCACCATGTTTGGGGCGGTGGTGTATTTCGAAGGAAATTCGGAATTTTATGATAAACGTCTTGAGCTGCCGATTCAGTTGGTGTAAATGGTTTGTATCCCTGTAGCTCTACTTCCATCCACTCATTTTCAAAGGCGCTTAAGTCTCCCATCGGTGGTTTAAAATCTAGTAATGTACATTTAAAAAATAATTTCAACAAGAACTCAGCCTTCTTAATAATTACCTTTCTTGTCTTGTATATTAATGTAATATAAATAAAATCCTGGTATAACTGGTTGATTCCAATCACCAGAGGCATGACAAATCATTCGTTCTCTGTTTAAAATAAAATAAAAAGAAGATATGTGAATGACAAATGATGATAACATAAATTTTTTAAACACAAAAGATTGATTTGAGAGCCACTTGAGCTGATTAACCCAGGCTTCATCTGCCTACAACTCGAAGACAGTGGCACAACTGCAGTTTATGCCAAAACCCAATTACAGTTCATTTATTTCTGGTTCAGATATCTCTTTGTGCAAAAGACATTCGAGATCTCTAACTTCGTTTTTGGTGAAGTGAATAAAAATATCTTTTCTGCAGCTGGAATTAGATCTGGTCATGAAAAATAGATTTGACAGTTCTCAAAAGGCAAAATAAACAAAAGCAGCAACTATTTGGATAAAAGGACTACAATCTTGTCTTCAATCGGACACTTAAACCAGCTCCAGACGCGCCATTTATAAAAAAAAATGTTATGGGCAAAAATTGGCCATAAATTCTTAAGATTTAATGCACACATTAAATTCTACTGAAGTAATTGGAGAAATTTTAGGTTTGACATACTTCCTCATCGTTTCCAAAATATCCAGTGGATTTTTCGTGCCATCCAGTCGTGCCTTCAGCCACATAAGAGCGTCAAAACACATAAAAGTACACGACGGTAATCCCGGGGTTTGCATAAAAAACTCCACTCCAGTCGTCGGATGCTTCATTGCCTCGAAAATCTCTAAAAGACTAGCATTCGGACTCAGCTTAGTCTCCACCACGAATCTATGAGAATATTTATTTTGAATAAGTTGTAGAACAAGAAAATATTAACAACTAATTACTTACGCACTATCACGATGATCAATGGGGTTTAATTCAGAATTAAGTGCAATCACTGCCGCATCAGCAGCCGGTGAAACACGTCCACGTTCCAATGGCTTGGATCCAGGTCTAGAAATGAAGCTGTAATGAGGTTTTTTTCAAACAGTTTTGTATTTGATTAGTAACTGGCTCATTCCGACGTGCGCATGTGCATCATTAACAACGTTATTATAAGAACAAAAAAAAATCTGATTTAAATTAAAAAAAAACTAACCTTGCTGAATTATTACATTGCTTTTCAATTACTTTATTCGTTGCATGCTGAAAGCCAAAACCAAAAACACAACAAATGTAATGCCTAAGTATGTAAAAGTGCTAATAGAAAAGTGTGATTAAGTGTTCGAGATTTTAGGTTAAACAGGATGAAAATAAATAGAAAAAGTAAAAAGTAAATTGTATTAGAGAAAAGTTTAAAATAAAAGAAAAATGTAAAATCAATGGTAGGTTTGATAAAATACTTTGTAGTGCGGTGTAGAAAATAGGACGTCGGCAAAATGCTAAATGAAAGTTAAAAAAAAAAATAATAAAAGGCACATGGTAGGGGAATTTAAGACGATTTATTTGGTAGATTGTATTTTTTGGAAGTGGTATTGAAACACGGGAAAATAAAGTGGATTTTAAAATAGTATTTACATATGGGTTTTATCCACGGAATGATTAGGTGGATTCTAAATTAGTTTTTAGTCAAAATTTTCTAATAAATATTTATAAAAATTTTCCAAATAAATACATTTTAGCCAAATCTTAGCAAGGACTATGTATATGTTTTTGCTTCTCTTTTTTTGATCCTTTCGGCCTGAAACTGGTCTAGTTAGTGGCATTTTAGGGATGCATTGGCCCAATTGAGTGGAAAGGGTTAAGGCAAATTTGGTTGAAAACTTCGACATAAAAATATTTGGTATAAAACATTCATAATGCAGGATAAAAGGATATTTGGAGTAGGAAACCACGTTCACTCGCACCATATGTCCTATCATGAATAGATGTCGAAAATTTGAGCAGAGCAGATTCAAATTCTCTGTCCTCAATTATTAATTCCACGAAGCAATGGAAGACTACATTTTAGAAGTAAACGTTATCTATTATTTTTTATCATTCATTTCTGATGGCCCCTTTCATCATGATATATTAATCTTTCCAAGGCTAACCACCATTTCGCCAAATGTATTACTCTTTTCGTTGCCTATAAACATTCTATTAAATATGCTGCAGGCAGTTTTACACCAATCTTAAAGCTGTAAAATGGAGAAGTGAAGTTTATGAAGAAAGCAATGGCAATGTGAGCTAGAAAAAAGTTCAATTTAACTCTTTCGCATAACATATTTTTGATTAACAAAACATATACAGCAGAATCGGAGCAACTTAGGAAATAAATGCGAAAGTATCACACAAGGCCAACACCCGATGAAATTTATTAAAAAAATAAAAAAAAAACAAAAGCAAAAATAAAATAAAGAAAGCAAAATCAAATAAAAAAAAAGAATAAAGCTAAAAGTAATGCGATAAATAATAAATGAAGTGAAAAACAAATGCAAATCACAGCACTATAAATTATTATTGCACACAATTACAGCAGAAATAGTTTTTTGATCAATAACAACCTGGGTCTCTTATCTGGCAATCGATTGCTTCCGACACGCTCTCGAAACGGAGAATTTCCAAGCCCCTAAATTGGTATATACAATACAAATATTTTCAATTAGTCACACATATTTTTTTGTTTGTTGGTTTTAATTGTTCTTCTTCTACTCTCATCAAAATAATCAAAGTTTAAAGAAAAACGCAAACACGGTTAGCTAAAAAAACATTCAATTTAAAAATAAAATTGTTTTTAAAAAAATAAAAACAAATTCTAAATAGCGACTAAGTAAAAATTTAAATAAAGAACAAAAACTATGACATATATGGCTTGGTATACGAATAATAAAAGTTCAGAACCTGATTAGGCGGAGCCCTCGATATAATGCTCGTGCTATGACGTCGTCGAGTTAGATGACTTGTCGCTGTTGGACTATCCTGAAAATGATTAACTTCAAACATAAAGCAGAAAGCATTCGGTAGGTTGCTTTTCAAAAATGCAAAAATTAATAAAATAAACACACACTGAAACGATTATGTTAACAACTGAAAGGTTTTGTTTTTTTTTTTTTCTTTGTACATTAATTAATATGAGTCTAGAGAAAATTTCGTTTTAATATCAATAGAGACAGATATTCGTAGAATTATTCACTCTACACATAACATGTATGACTTTCAGAGACATGATGTGATGAGATGATGACAATACTACACAATCTTGGGTTTAATAAAGTTTTTAAATTTGTTCACATGTGCGAACAGGTCTTATGAGAGAAAGCTGCAAAAGTCAATCATAGATTATAGTGGTTTCAAAGGTGTTACAGATTAAAGTAAAAATTAAGTAGAACTGAAAAAAAAGGAAAACTCTACTGGCAGATAAGTCTTACCCTGGCCTCACGACCTTGTGGGCGTTTTAGTTTTTTTATTTCCTCCATGAATCGAAGAAATTCATCGATTTGTTGCTTAGCGACGTCTGCGTTCGGCTCGCTGAATATATCACACTTCAAAAATCCATGATCGCAGATATTTTTCATTGCAACGCTATCTCTTGGGAGAAGATACATTCGATAACGCCAATACTTCAAGTTCTGTATGTTTACGAGAGAAATGACATACTATTCATTTTTCTTTTATTTTGATCAATTAGTTTACCTCGATCAGAGGGTAATCGGTGTCACCACGCGTGCAAATGTAGTGATCCATGTAGTTCCAGTTAAAGTTCTCCAACTTTTCTGTAGTGAAATTTACACCTGATATTTCATACGTGTCGTGTTGAGGAGCATGGAAGCGGTACCGATAGTCGACATTAATAGGCGGATATGGATGCCTAGCAGAAAGTCAAAAACAAATAATAATGTCAAAAAGTTGGGAAAACAAATTTAGTCAATTAATGTAGATGTCATCTACTCGATAAGTCATCTTCTTAATAAGAAAATATAGCAAAATCATTTATCAACTCTTTTGCTCAATGGTCTTTAGCTGCCCATACACAATTCAATTCGATTGTAAACTGAGTTGATAGTTGGCCACACACTACATCAATTGAATTGAAAGACTGCTTTTACTGTCAAAAATTTTATTATTTTTTTGAAGTGGTACGATGCGACGCAAATTTTGTACGATGAGTGAAAAAAGAAAAATATTTGCATTAATGATAATTGAAGAGTGTATAGATAGTGAATCCAAAGAAATAGAAATAAAAAAACGTAGAATTTGGGTGAAGGAATGGGTAAAAGATAAGAAAAAGTTTTCGAATGAAAAATTAATAAAAGAGATAAAAACAAAAAATGAACCGAATGATTTCTTAAATTTTTGCACGAATGAATGCAGAATTTTTTCATGAACTTTTGGTTGTTGTTGTTCAATCAAAATCTTTTGATTTTTCAACAACCAATTCGCCAACCGTCAATTCGATCAATTGCCAAAGTCACACATGGGTTGATTTCACTGTGACTGTGACTTTCAATTTGACTGAGCTGATGATTGAATTGAATGGTGTGGGGGCTGGTTTAGAGATAAACATTTAATTGAATGGCTCCGAGGAGCACAGTGGAATGCAGCAATGAGTACATATTTGTTCTAAGTGTATCACTGCATAACAAATGTAATAAGGTAAGCTACATTTTTTTACACTTTTATACTACGTTTAATTTCGAACAAAACGATACATAATACAAGACGGAAAACAGAAATTAAAAAAAAAAACGACCAAAACAAAATTCAATCGCATGCAATAAAATCTTGCCCGGACATTTTGTAATCAATGCTGTGGCTATGAGAATAAGTGACTCATTAATGAGAGTGATAGTTAGATAGCTCAATATAAACTAATCTGTAGCCATTGGAGGTAGATAATATCTTATAAAAATACAAGTGAAAAAAAAATATATATCTAACACCAAAGTATGCTTTTTGAGCAATAAGCCTGTTATTTGCTCACCAGAGAAAATACAGCCGATGACTGGAAATATGTGTATATGTGGCGTGCTTAGGTGAATCAAAATTTAGTCCGCTTTAGTCGGATATTTACCATAGCGATTTTTGACCAACTCACGAATATCAGAAATGTGAAAATTGTTACTTTTCGCTTCTGAGCTTTCTAATGAGCTATCAGCTGATTGGCATTTTGACCTAAACCTCACATAAAACACACCAAAATAGTTATCACGGTGTAGTGAGTTCATTATCGTGTGAAAATATTATTTTTTTCTAATAATCTGTAAGCAATAAAAAAATTTAAACATTTATGTACTGTCCAACAATATATATATTTTTTTGTTTGGTTTTGCTCCTTTTTATTTTACTCAAAAGCTGCAAAACCAAAAACTTCTTCCTCTACATGTTTTGCAAATTTAACGATATACCAAACGTTTTTTTTTTTTTGTTGAAACTTCTGTGACCTGTTCAATCGCCTATTACAATTTGGCAGTCCCCATGATGCTTTTGGTTAAAATACGAAAACCTCACAAATTGTGACTCTCCACGTTCTTTCAAGTCTGTTGTGGCCTCTAAGGCATTACAAAACTGTCAGAATAATAATTATTCTAATTGGTAGCGTAACAGCCCGTGGATGGCTTGAGCCTAGCTTTTCCACACATGCTCTGTGCGCGTTATAATTTGTCACACGTGGACGGGACCTATAGTTTATTGCCGATTCCGAACGGGGAATTGTGAAAGCTTTTTGTGACAGAAGTATTCCAGAAGGGGGGGAATGTCCGCCGTGAAATTATTTGTGTTGTTTTTCCCTTATGTCAGAATAAAGGTATAAAACTTACCTGGGTTTGTAGCCAGTCACAGTTATTTCCGAACCCTTCAAGGATATCTTATGAAATATCCTTCCAATTGAGAGAAGATATTCCTCTGTGACCTCTGGTGGCGGTTTAGTTTTCAACACCGATGATAACTGCTGCTGTTGCTGCTGCTGTTTCTGTTTTAAACCACCACAACATGGAGCCTGAGCAGGCCCTTGGCTTTTATCCTCCAATCCAATTAACTGAAATCCTTGTGCTAAACGTTGTGAGACGATCTCCTTAAACACTTCATCTGTGGTTAACGTCTTGCGATGTATTGTACGATTATTTGCAGAATCCGAATTTACACTATCCGGCAAAAGCGTATAATCCGATATCACATAATCACTATGAAGTGATCGTGCATCCGGAAAGTAATCCGTCGTTATCGGAAGACATGCTGGTATAGTCAATGATTTCCAGTCGACACCTAAAATGGTTGTTCAAATGCAAGTGTAAAAAAAAAAATAATTCAACAAAATTTTATTCATGTTCAAAGTGCTTTATGTTTTGATTTACAAAAGCCATTGCCAATAAAATCCAAGAAAAATATAAATTAAGAAAAATAGACAAAGAATGTGAATGTGTTTTGTTGTACTTTACTTTTAAAAAAGAAAAAAAAAACGAGAAATTTGTATCTTCTACTTTTTAAAATCAAAATCTAAGCTTTTGTAGAATATATCTGTGTGTGTGTGGTGAGTTATTGTGTGAAGTATTGTTTAATGAAATATGTAAAGAAACAAAATACAGAAGGACAGTGGTGAGAATCGTGCAAATACAGAGAAGTAGTTCAATCAAAATGCATTGCGACCTTGGTGTGTTTTTTTTTTGAGACTTTCTCACACTGTGTCTAAAGTTATGGCGGCAAATTTTTTAAGACATGTAGCAATTCTCAGAGCTTTCATGCGTTAGATGATTGTACGACATACAAACTGTAGAATAAAATTACAGCTACAGTTATCAAATGCTTATTTATGTACCTACTACCTAAATCGGAACAGTGCTACTTATAGGTTAATTATAAGAGTTTTTAACTTAAATTTAAGAACAAACAGCTTCCCTTATGTAATAAAGTGGGTTTCCTTAAAGATATTTTGTGCAGTGCATGTAGAAAAAGAATGGTCGTTACAGTAGACGTTTTTTTTCCCTCAAGCAATAGCAGTGACATTGTGCATATGAGGAGACAGATGATCAGTGGTGGTAAAGTTCCAGAAGCCAGCGGATGAAAAAATAGCAGAGTGCAGAACAGCAGAGTTCATCCATCCCACGCAAAACCGGTGCAGGAAGAAATAAAAAAATAAACGCTGATATGAAAAACACGATCGACTTTTATATTAAATCGTGTGGTATCGACATCGTACAGAACGCTGATGTTAGCGTCAAATAAAAGAGCAATGTAAAAAAAACTTAATGCGAAAGACATTTGAAACATTATTTGTTTATATGTTCAAGCCAAACTTCCCTACTTTGTCAATCATGCAAACTCATGTAAATCATGATTTAGCAAAGCATTTGAATAGCTAAATTATTTTCATCAAGAGCTCTCCTGTGGAAATATTTGCAGAACAGAACACAACTCGAACAGAAACTGGAAAGAGAACATAAAATTCTTTGAATTTCCATTCGAAAACATTTCAATGTGCACATATCTTTCAGGGTCTACATTTAAGGAAAACAATATATAATTCATAATTACCCAACAAATATTTCTTAAGGTACAATAAATTATCGTAAGTAAATTCACAACTTCTCGCGGCAAAACAATCGCAGCTTCTAATTCAATTCGAAAAAATGGCAAATCCTTCAGCGGCACGGATTCTAATAACTTTTATAAAATTTTTAGATGACTTTCACTCCATGCTTTCTTTATTGTTGACAAAAAATCATTCGCATTTCAAACCACCTGGATTCATCATCGTTTTACAATTTTCCAAAGATTCGCAAAGGAACTTAAATCAGGCGAACAACCCATAATAGTGATGTTTTGCTCACTGAGCCAGGATTTGACAAGCTTTTATGTGTGTCTTGGAGCATCCTCTCCTGCAGTAACAAAGATCAATGATTACGGGATTCTAAGCAATAGCGAATTTTAAATCTCTTTTAAAGTGGTCTTCTAAAATACGAAATTCCATCGCTAAATGAATGAATGACTAAGCTCCATTTCTGAATGTTCTAATATAGATGTTTCTTTGCAAATCGTTGTTAAATTTTGAAAAAAAAGAAGTGACTTGACATTTTTTCTTAAAGGTTTTCTTCTTTAAGTAGAAGAAGAGACTTTCTCTTGTTTTTGTTTTTAAGAAAGGAATATTTGAAGTACTAGAAAAAATAGTCTCTTTCCAAAGCCTTTTGCTTTATTTTGAGAATAACACTTAAAAAAAAAGCTGTCGCTTCAGATGCAATTTTTTTGTCGCGAAAAAAATATACATTATCATACTTAATCGTAACTTTAAAAATATTTGTTGGATATTTGTGACCTGTGTATTTTTCTTTTTTTTTAATATTAACCTTTCAAAATATGTGTGTTGTTGTTTTCGAATAAAAATTTAACGAATTTTATAAAAATCTCCAACTTATGTTCGCATTAAAATGTTTTGTCCGATGCTGTATGTATTGACAATGTTAGCGACGTAAGAAAGTTGATATAAGAATAAGAATCAAAATCGTGCCCTGACCAGAAAATAATGGCCAATCAGTTTACTACATTAAGATCTACCAATGTTATGAATTCGGAAAGTGGAATGATCAACAAAAAACGACAAAAAAGATTCCCAAGACGTTCTTATCTAAGACAAATCCAACAATTTCGTCACAAATTTAACAAAAATATTCTATAAGTAGCACTGGGAATACATATATCCAACAATTTTACTCATTAATAAATAAAAGTATCATTACAACTAGTCACCAAGCCAAATAAAATAAAAAAGTGTTTTATATGCATTTTTTAAAACGTAAATTAATGCAAAAAAATGTAGATTAAACAAACTAATTAGAATTAAAAAAAGTGTATAGTTTTTTTTTTGTTTTATAACTATCTAAAGTGAGTTTGTTGCAAAGAGTCAAACCTATGATTATTCTTCCTCTTCCTGTTGCATCCAATTTCGTTTCGCCGAGCATATGAGCATTCAAAATGTGTCCGGGTATCGTTTACACATACAATTATTATTATTATATTTGTTTTTTTTTTGTTTACGCAAAATTATTTTATACGTCATGAGAAAAAAATATAAAAAAAATGAAAATAAACAAAACATTCACATGAATTAGTTTGTTGATAGTGATTTCAGTTTGTTAATTCTAGTAACTAATTTTTTTTTGTTTAATATGTTTTCAAAATGGTAATTTGTTTGTATGATTTTTAAAACTACTTTATTATTTTAGGGCTTAAAAATTACGTTTTCGAAAGTTATTTCTAAAAATAATTACGTATGCAATAGAAAAAAAAGAAATCAATTAATTTCACTTGTCAGTGGTCGGTGAATGAAGAAAGCTACCGACAAAGAAGGACACACAATAACGCCCTAGAAAATGGGTTTTAGTCCAAACTCAAGCTTGTGAAAGAAAATTGCTTATAAAATTACTCATTCGCATTTAAGGCAAATGCGAGGTTAAGCAAAAGTAAAACTGCAAATATAAACAGAGCCTCTACGACAGGCAATTTCTTTGAGGAAAAAGAAAAATTTGCCGGTTATTTTTGTTAGTCCTAAAATATTGAGAATTTATATGGCTATATCTTTTACAAAAATAATCAACCAAGTAATAAATGGGACATATGATCGCCGATTTAGTGAAACCTTTACAAATGAAACAATTATTGAGACGTGAGACGGACTTACAGCAAAATATCCGTTCATTATATTCTATTCTATTGCTATTGCAATCAAAATACTATTTAAATGGGAGTCCTTTCAAGAAACATGCTGTTAGTTTCTGAAGTTTCTTATAAGCCCCAATGACTAGTAAATCTTTATGGCAATTGATACAGATTAAAGCTTATTAAAGCCCGTGAACATGATTATTGATTGACCAACTCCATAATGAAACGCATCGTTAATTAATTAATAAAAAACGCGACACTTGTTCTTAACTCGAAAACTATTAATGATTTCGTCTTGACTTTCAGAAAATGTTTTTCTTTGCTTTTTTTTTTTTGCGTTTTCCCCATTTTTACCTGGAAGTTGTTAAAGTGTTAAACCTTTTTTTATATTTGATAAGTTCAAAACTGCGTTTGATTGAATCATTTTGGGAAGAGATTGATTTTACCTGTTGTCAATGCCGGTGTCCATTCCTGTTCACCGGTTGCACCCCAAAGGAATGTAAGACTTTTTGCCGGACCTGTACCACCTGTTCCAGTACCTGATGGGCTCATATGTGAATTGCGCTTTTTAAAGACTAAAAAAGAGAACCATTTGAAGTTGTTGTCTATTTGTTATGTCCGTAGAAAAAACTATACTATCACTGGGAGATTCATCTTCATTCGAAGAGGCAAACGATCGACTCATGGAAGAACAATTCGATGTGTGGTCATATTCCATAGAATTAAATCCAGAGGAATAGTTTTCCGTGTTGTTGTTATTGCTGCTGTTGTTAATACTGTGATTATTTGATAGTTGTTTTGTCGGAACTGCCTGATAGTGATGTTGTTGTATAAGTACACCAGTTGGTCCCTAAAAAATAAAACCTTTAGTAAATATTCAATCCTTACAACCCGCCGGTAAACGCAAATTGGCGTTCCAGTGGGAAAAGTTATCTTATCAATAATTAGCTACTAACCTTTGGAAAAATATGTGTCCAACGACGTCGATTTGATGTTAGTTTAATCGTGACATGCGATGGATCGAATGGATTAATTAATGCCCGACCAGGTCGTACAATAGGCGCAATCGAAACAATATTTCGGCGAACATTTTTATCAGAAGCTATAGATTCTGAAAGATTCGGTGAACCAGTCTAAAATTAAAAAATAAAATTAATTACATCTCCACAGTTTTTCATATTTAAACTGAAACTCACTAGTGTAGATAATACACCAGATGTACCATGATGAATATCTGGATCGGACATTTTTCTTCGCATATTTGTTAGTTTTCCTAAGCTAGAGTTCTCCCAGTCGCAACTGTTGTGGATGTATGTCTCAAGGCTGGGTACAGACGTTTTCTTTGCTCTTATAACTCGTTGTAGGGAACTGTTAAAAAGAAAATAGATTAGGCGTCTGGTGAAAGGTTTAATGTTGCATAAATTTACCAGGTTCCTTGTGCTGGAGGCAACTGGAAAATCTGCGCATCGTGTGCATCATAATCGAATAGAGAATTATGAATGTACTCGGACTGTTTGCAGCTAAGAAACTTTCGAGCATTATCCTGAAAAGTTAAACAAAATACGTACAGAATTATTTTTTTACTGTTATTCAACTATATCCTATTGGTATTAGTCTTTTACATAACTTTCACTGTTCATCAATAATTTTCATCATCATCATCATCTTCTTAACCACCAGCGGGGTTGCGGGAGCAATGTACGCAGAAGAGATCTCCCGCTGTAAAGAGATCTCTTCTGCTATAATTTTCACGTGCAAAAATGTCAAATTTACTTAAGTGGATTAAAATCCCTCTAAAGATTAACATGCCCTTTTTGAACCTCCTTGAATAGAGTTAAAATTAATTATTTTTGCGTGAAATCGAAACGCCTTTTATTTATCTTAAAAGCAGCCATGAACATTTTTAAAACCTGCAAAACCTAAACTTGGTGTATATGGTACTTATTTGTGGTCTTACCGTAAGCTGTTTGATTTTTGAATTAAGCACTAAATCTAAATCTAATCTCTAAATTAGTTTAGTAACACTATTACAGTAGTGTTAGTTGTTAGTTGTTAGTACAAATGCTTACGTTCTGATAAGATCGAAATGTTTACCACAGACGTCGCTAAACTAAATTAACCTCGCAACAAAATCTGTTGCAGGCACGCTGCTTCCAGTAAGGAAGACACATCCGCGATCAATTAGTCTTTCTACCGGAGGCTCGGTCTTCCTCTTACTCTCAAACTACGAACACCAATCTTGCTGGAGCGTTTGTGTCCATTCATATGGGCAGTTTCAAATACGAATGAAGAGATTTCTTGGTCGTTTCGAGAAAAAATATGTTTTGGATTATTTTTAGTCCCTTTTGGACAGAAGAAGTTTGAATGATAGGACTAAACGACGAACTCAACGAGCTATACAACGATATCGAACTGGTCAAACAAATTTGGGTGTCTCCAGTTAGATCGCTACGGAATGTCTTCGAGTCCAATACTGATTGACAACGCGGTAGAGGATGACCCCGCCTCCGGTGGAGTGACGAGCTGGATAGAGATCTCAATCAGCTGGGTATATGAAATTGTTTTTTTAGTTTTATTAGAGCAACAGCCTCATTTATTTGCTTATAACAAGCCGAAACAAAGGAAACTTAACCTAACTTAAAAACTTACTAAGAACTTTACCAAACTTAAGATGTATGGGCAGGGCAGTAGAGACAGTAGAAATGGATGGAGGAATTCCGACTGAAGTCAAAAGTGGGAACGGAGTTTGACCTGGGTTGCATGCGAAAGGTAAGTTCATTAGAGCCGTAAGAGGTATGATGGGGAGGAAGGTAGAAAAGTCGAAGGGTTCATGTACTACGTGGGTTTGTGCTAATGTCGATGGAGGTGAGAATGGTTGAGCAGTCGATGATGCCATCAAGGAGACGGAGAATGAAGAGGATGTCGGCGAAGTTTCTGCGATCTTCAAGAGTTGCTAAGCTAAGGTGTTTGAGGAGGTTGCTGTAGGGGGGGAGTAGTAAAGGGATCAGGAGAAACCTCGAAAGGCTAAGCGGAGGAACAGGCGCTGGATATTTTCTTATGCTTATCTGCATATCTTCCAGTTTTAGGTTAGGTACAACAGGACTTTGTTGAATCGGTGATTGTAAAGACAACATAATTGACATTTTTATTTTTTTACAGGAGACAAAAAAAATACAGTACATTTTGTAGAACAAAAAAACACCTACTGCTGTTTTCGCATTCAATTTTACTTTGTTTCAGGTATCAAATTTTTTTTTGCTTTCAAAGCAAACCTCTCTTGAAAACATTTTATTGGACACTTTATTATAATTTTTAGCATATCAATAAAACAACTTAAGCTGATTTGACTTCAATCGATCGAATTGTAAAAATTTGTAAAAACTTTAATCAAATGATAATTGACTGAGGACAATCAGGTTCGAATTTTTCTCGTGAAACTACGAATAATTTTTATAACTTTGTCTGTTATAAGTGACCGACAAACCATTTAAAGTACTTCTGCCGTAAAAAAAATAAAGCTGGCAATAAGTAGTATGAAGGTCATAATGATTTGTCCATGAAACTTGATTAACACGTCTCTAGTCATGATATAGAAATGGTTATTTTCTGTAGCCATTATACATAGGCTTGGATTAGGGCAGTACTTATATCCTAATTCAATTACAGATTAATACAGATTTTTCCATGTGAATTCAAATAAAACTGAGCACAAATTTACAAACCTTATTATTCTCGTTGGCTGCCACAGTTGCTGCAACTAATGGTGTTAATTTAATCCTAGGTATAAAAGTGGAATAGGCCACTTTCTTGTTCGTTGAATAGAAACTTAAATTTATCCAATGAGGCAGTGAATAATCATCGGCAGATGTAAGCGATGTGTCTTTATTGTGAAACTTCAGCAATGGCACAGCATGGAGCGGCTGTTCACCGACACAAACCAAATCACTTCCCACACCATTATCGATAATCTAAATAAGAAATATTTGCTTTTACATCCAAAAATATTTAACAAAACAATTTTCTTCTTACTCTTTGTTTTGTTATATTTGTTAGTTCTCTGTCGACTTCAAAAACACCCACGCCAGGTGTAATCACCACAGATAATTGTCCCGTCCTGTCGAAGCTTCTATCCAGATAATGTTTTTCGAACGTATTAAGTGATATATTTAATGTTTCGAGGAAATTTCCCTGTGCGGCAGTGCTATTTGTTGCAGTTGGTATGCGAACATTTTCTCGTTCATGATAACGCAACACAGTCGATTGATACGATGTGAAAACCTTCCTCAGCTGCATTAATATTAAGCACCAATCATCGTTTCGTTCGTTCTGTACGGCAACTCGATAGAAATCCTCATAGAATCGTCCCTTGTAATCCATTTGCAAGCAGTCATGCATGTATTCGGGAAATTCTTCGAGGCTTTTTGCAGCATAGAACGTACGCGAGAAGAGAACAATTGTAACTTCATGATTGCATCCCATCTCTTTCCACTTCGTGAACAGTTCTGTTAAGAATCCATTGACGGCTTTTTCGAAATACAAATCACCATGAATGTCGAAGTCCCACATTTCCGATGACATTTGCAGAAACAAATAAACCATTGATGAGCTACTACGGAAAACTATTTTTGTATCCTCTGTTATGACTCCACAGGATACTCGATCTCCTTGCGACCACATTTCATGGCATCGAATGCACTTTTCGACTTGATACATTATTCTCTTTTTGATATACACGCATTTATTTGTCTTAAAGAAAAGGAAAGGTATAACTTAGAAACACAGGCTGGGAAGAGTTCATATTCAATCATACTAATCAGAGTAAATGCAATCATGCAAAGCGACTTCAATTCACTGTCTAAAAACTAGAAAGTTGAACTGTGAAGGGAGTATACATTTTGAGGGAGAAAATATTTGTTAGCAGAATATGTTTGTTATACTCGTCCACCTTTCTCCATTTTCATATCCTGTGAATCCAAATTTTCCAACTAGACTTACCAAATGCATTTTGAGACGCCACATTTCCGATCGTCCCATATAATAATCCTTAAAAGTAATTTCGATAGAATCCAAGGCCACATCAGCTGCATCCACAATACGCATCACAACATCAGAGTAGGTCTTTAAATTGAAAGTCGACGCAATGGTGGAGTCGATGCTGATCAGCTCCCTAGCTTTCACATCACTAAACGCGGTAACCTGCAGCAGAAGCTTGCAGTTTTCATCATCCGGGTCATATATCTCCACCACATCTCCTATTTTAGCATTGGGGTGCTCCTTTGGATTCAACACTAAGTCTGCGGCTACAAATTCAACCAAACCATCTATTTACTTTAGGAACAAGTTTGTTCAGTCTTTATTGGTACTCACTATTAAAGGATTTTTGGTGCGTGTGAAGTTTATAGATCTTCTTCATTTTTATTTGCTCATTTGATTAAAATCGGATATTAAAAAACATATTAAATATAATTCGACAACAAAGAAAAAACGAAATTGAAGATAACGCGGCTCAACAAAATGAAAACTTTTTCCATTTGATGTCTTTTGCTGTCAGCAAACAGCTGATGAGGGGAGATGCCAGGCGTCAGAAAATGTTTTAAAGCTTGATGCGGAAAACGATGACATCTATGTGGTAAAAGTAGTATCCTAAACGGGAAGTCAGTTAGTTTGCCCTTATGAGTGATTCTCTTAAGAAAAATTGAAAGCGCCTAGGCCAATACCGCGCTAGATGGCGATAGAGGCCAGGTCCACATTGGTCTATAGCAAAACAAGAAGAAAACGTTTTTAAGAACGTCATAATAGACGACACTTTCACACTTAATTGGGAAGCACCTTGATCACCAGTTGACGAGAGACAAGACTTAGTCGAAGACTGCTTTATTGAAAGAAATCTGAGTCTGTCGGGGCCAACTGAAGTGATGCTAACGCGAACGTACCCAGTCACTTTCGAAGAAAGAACCTGACACACATTTACTATACCATAACCCATTTACGAACCATCAACTAATTGTAAAGAGTTTGTATAGACTTTGTTGTACTCAGCAGGCACTTTTAAAGGACCAAAACTAATTTAACAACCCTAAAACTTTGAACACTTTGTTTAGACTTTACTGTACTCAGCTACAGCTGCTTTGACGTTTCCCCACCCCGATGTCTTGTTTACGTTAAGCAATTTTTGTTTTTAACCCACGGACTTGTATTTTTATTCCCCGACTCTGATTCTTGTTTCGTTGGTCAAAAAAATTTAATTAAAAAAGAAAAGGAAATGAGTGGATTTGTTGCTGTGCATACGGGTAAGTAATAATTAAAAACAGTTTCCCAGTTCGAAATGAACCTTCTCAATGTACCTTTACATTAGGGGCAGGCAACAGTATCGACGAGACAAAGTACCAGCGTGTTATCAAAGAAGCCTGCATTCGAGCCACTGGAATTCTGAGAAATGGAGGTTCAGCGTTGGACGCCTGTGAAGCGGCCATCATCCGTTTGGAAAACTGTGGAAACACAAACGCCGGCTTCGGATCCAATCTCACTTGGGATGGTAAAGTCCAGTGCGAGGCATCGATTATGGATGGATCGAATCTTCAGTTTGGAGCTTGTACCAATGTGTCCACAGTAAAGAATCCAATTCAACTAGCACGAATTATTTGTGACAGACAATCAAAAATGTTATCGATGGATCGAATACCACCGATGGTGTTGGCCGGTGAAGGAGCTGCAGAGTACGCGGCTGAAGTCGGCTGTACAATGATTGAAACAGAGAAATTGATCTCATCCAAAGCGAAACTCTGTTTCAATCACTATAAAACCAAAATATCTGACTGCGAAGACCAATACAATATAAAAATTAACTCACTGGACACGGTTGGAGCTATTTGTGTTGATGCAAATGGTAACTGTGCCGCTGGCTGCAGTTCAGGGGGTTTAATTCTTAAGGTTTCAGGTAGGGTGGGTCAGGCGGCTACCTACGGAGCGGGATGCTGGGCGACAAACATGCCAGACATGTCTGTGGCAACGTGCACAACTGGTAATGGAGAATACCTAATGAAAACCCTTTTAGCCAAAGAGATCTGCTCAGATCTGCTGACATCAGAGTGTGCAGTGACCAGTCTACATAAAGTATTTAAGCAAAAATTCCTAGAGTCTCCATTTCTGCCTGCAGCTCAAGAACTGTATGGTGGAGCTTTATCACTCGTCTACCATCCACGATCAAATTGCGGAGAAGTGATCTGGAGCCACACAACAAAATCGTTCTGCATTGGCTATATGAGCACAGAGTACAAGGCACCAAAGGTTTGTCATAATCACATTTTCCTGTTGTGTATTAATAACATTTCTATTTTGTTTTTCAGTTTGTATTCTCTCCACTGCCTACGTATTGTATGCCAGGTAAATCGATTGTTGTGAATGGACAACCGTTTAACTTTAGAGACTAATTACGTTTGCATTTTATTGTGTACTTTCTAAAACAAAAATGTTCTTGTAAATAAGTCAATCCTGTTGAGCTTGTTGAGCAATCGAATGTGTTCGAAAGTCGCCTCCTAAGTTTGTAAGCCATTACACTATTGTACTATAGAGTCCCATACTTTTGTAAACATGACCAAGATTAAACTGTGCATTATTCTTATACATCTACTAATTTTCGAGTGGTTACTGCCTCTTTCTATCTTTGGCGTTTTCATTTTTCTTATTTTTGTTTCTATTAAAATCAACACACAACACAGAATACAGTCCCGCATGTTAATAATTGTCGACCTTTTAGACTGGATGCTGACGAATATTTTTGATGGGTAAGCTTAGCGTAAAATGGTTTCCAGTGTTCGCTGAGCAAGAGTAAACTTGGAATTCTGAAAGGTTTAGTATAAAATAAGAAAAACACAAAATAGTATCTAACATATGAAAAAAAAAACGGTATTGAGATGGTATACATTCAGTGAAATTTAATTAAAGGCAAACTATTTTCCTTTCAAATATCGAAATCAAAATTTGTTAAGGTATAATTCAATTTGAAAACTTATTGATAATGACATATTTCATTAAAAAGCATAACTGATTAAAACAAATAAATATTTTTTTTCAATTAGTTAAAGTAAGAAAAACTTTATTTGTACTGCGAAATGTATGCCTGGCTGCCAGGCCCTACGGATAGTTCAAGAAAAAAATATGATTACAGAAGTTTTTCTACATTTAGAGCTGACATAATCTATATACATTAAAAGTATAAATTAATCATGAGTTTAACCTCTAGAATAGGTTATAGATTAGAAAATCGGACTTGCCATTGAAGTAACCAGGTTTTTGGATTCCTGAGCTGAAAATAAAGTACATTTCCTTGTAACAGACTTTTACCGATGCAAAATTTATTACAACCAGAATGAAAACGACAAGGCAGATTTTCCCATATGTTTTCAATCGGATTTAATTCCCGTGAACAACTTTAAAAGTTGATTTTCTTTGACTAAAAAACACTCGTGATTAGCCCGCGATACATGAACAGTCTTATGAATTGTCTTAATCCGGTTCCTGTTAGAAAATTTCTGCAAAAACTTCTGATAAAAATTCAATGCAATATTCTGATATTATTTGAAAAGAAATTTTTAGTATTGTCGTCTTACAATATTTCAATCCAATTATTATTTCAACTTTATTTCACATGTCTTTTACAGCGCAGCAGCAAAGGCGGTTAAAGATATTAACCAAAATTCCAAAAAATTAGTCCGAGTAAAAGACTCTAAGTAAATCTTTAAAGAAAAAGTAGAAGAATGGACAAAGAAAGGAAAACAAGAAGTGGAGGGGAATCAGTGCTGGCTTAGAAAACATTCAAAAATAGATCTTTTAAAACTTATGCTGGCAGGGTATTCCAAAGACGGATACAATGAGCAAAATAGTGACGCGAAGAGGTAAGGAATTTGTAGGACGGTGGAATGATGTTAGACGTTATAACTGGCTGACAATGATGACCAAACATACCCCAGACGATCAAAAATCCATGATATTTCAAAGAAAAATTGGTTGCCTTTAATTGAATTTCGCTAAGTGTATTTGTTTTTGTTTTTTTTTGTGCAGAACTGATTTACGGATGTTGCATTGAAAAGCTGTAACCAGTGTGGCTTTGTTAAAGGCAATGCAATGTTATGTGATCAACGGCTGACGGCGTGTTTTTCCCTTTGTGTTTGGATAAGTATTAGCTCTGAAAGATCCGGAAGATGTTCAATATCAACTCTTCTTTTCATTTTTTTCATGAATCTTTTTGTAATCACAAGTCTCCTTTATTAATGATGCAGGTCATGCATGTAGGGTCCTCCTTAGCTCGTCCTAAAAGTAATTTTTTTGCAATATTTTTTCTGTTTCTGCTTTTTTGGTTTATTATTTTTTTCGTAGCAAGCATTGTTGTGTTGCACATTATGCACAAATCCTTAACCAAATCTGGAAAAGTGAAACTACTTCTGAAAGTTTCCACCTTCCATTTTTTCCTCATCCGGTGTTTAATAAGTAAACAATTCAAAAACAAGAAAATATATGTTCAATAGATGAAACGTTTACTGTAATACACTCATTCATATTTTAATTGAGTATCTTAAATAAATCCATTAAAGAGAGATCCACGAAACTTGTGTGACGCACATAAATCGGCATTATGCTTAAGGAAAGATGACATAAAATATAAATAGAAACTACGCAACTCAGATACTTATTGGCTCATCGTCTTCTTTATTTAAAAAAAAAATAGATACATAAATGCATTTCGAGAAAGCAGCTGTGGCTCCTGCCACTTTGGTAAGCATTTCTCACAATCGTATAATTTATTTGCTTTGTAAAACTCGCAACTAGGACATAGAATAAAAGCATTCTCTCCAAAAATATATCAACTATATCTTACACAATATTATTTTAAGCACTGCAAATTAATAAAAACATAAATACAATTAACGTTTACTTCAAACTTTCGAATACAGTTAGAATACTTGTTGGAAGTCTGTTATGGGATCAAGAATTATTAGTAAAGCTTAACAATAGTATAAATTCAAGGCAGTCCTCCACTTGGGTATGCTTATTTGGGGGCATACTTTATGGGAAGGTAATTATTTGTTTATGCGTGGAGTAGGCTTTTCATCATACACATCCATATTCATACCAGACACTGTTGCTTTTGTCCTCAGGTCTTTTCCGAGGTAATAACTTATCATCAGCTGAAGCATTTCCACTTTGATTGCTGGGCACTGGTACACTGCCGCTGTTACTCGCGCAACCACTTGCAGCACTTGTGTCGTTTGAAGCGCTGTCCACGCTTCCTCCAATCATTGTGTTAATTCGGTTATACATGAGAAATGTGGACGGATTATCATTTGGTTGCTTAGTTGAAGAAGAATTCACATTATTTGTTGGTGTTTGAGCTTCGGGTGTACTCGGCGATGGGGATTGTGTTGTGTCGGGTATTTTTTGATTCTCATCAATTAAATACACTGTTCGTCGACTTCCAGCGGCACCTAGTGTTAAGCTGCTCCCTGTCACATCTGGTGCTTCGAGTCTAAATGAAATATACAAACGTGTAATGTTAGTTGGTGGGATTAAAAGAAAATTCCTGCATAAATAAATTTATTGGTTTTCATCTTTTAAAATAATAAAGGACAAGCACATGGGGCTTTACTCTTGGAATTTGAAAACAATAAACAAAAAATACAAAACTAAATATCACAAAAAACATCGGACGTCATGTTTGGTGAAACTCATAAATTTGGACGAAAAAGGTGAAACTTATGCAATGCACAAACTGTATCAGACAGCATACATGATGAGAAAAAGTCAACACTTAAAAGGACAAATAGTTGACAATATTCTTGTAAATGAACAATATATGACTAAACTGGTATATTGAGTCAAAGTAAGGAAGTTATGCTATCGGAGTCATATCCTGTTCAACGTCTAATTCCTCCAACTTATCCTGCAAAGAAAGATAGAGGGAAGGAGAACGGTGGGATGGCAGAGAGTATGTTGCCTATGCAACCTGTGGGACTAACTGAATCCTACCAAGATCCAACCCAGGAGAGGAGTCATTAACAAGGTTATGCTAACATCGATGATTTCCGACCAGAGTAGCGGAAGATTAGAGGTAAAGAAGCATTAAGAAGTAGAAGATTAAGGAGAAGAACATTAAAAGGAAGATTCCTGTTAAATATTTCATACTGAACAACAGCCAGGACTTTGTCCAAGACGAGGCTTTGTAGGCTTTACGGGGCAGTAAGAAATCCAAATGCAGAGACTCCCATGTTTGTTATACATACACCAAAGTTATGGCTCGAACAGTTTTTATGTTTTTGAATCCGCTTTTCATATGCTGGCAAAAACAAAGCGTAGAACAGTTTGATTATCGTAGAGGAAGAGACAAGTGAAAGATGATGTAAGTCAATTTTAGCATGCACTACAAGCACTGTTCAGTAAAGAATAAATAAAAAAAAATAATCTGCGCAACTGTCCATACAAGGCCAGAGCATAGCTGTGTTGTGTACGATGTTATTTGACACAAGTGAAGGGGACCTGTCGGTTCCGAACGGCGAATTGGGAAATCTTTCCGCTGTCCGTCACTCGTTTGCTGGGGGTGGGGTCGTGAAAACGGTTTGTGGTGTTCTGTCCTCGGGCTGGATTCGAACCCGGGTACTTTCGCTTAACATGCCGACAGTTCAATAAAGAAGTCTCATTAAAAAAACGCGGCAGACAGACATAGACAGAACAATTTTACAGAACAGAGAGACAGAATAGGCTGAAAGTTTTTGAAAGACGAGCAAAACGGACAGAACAGACAGACAGAACAAACAGACAGAGAGAACAAACAGAACAGACTGACAGTACAGACAGACACCGAAGTGATTCTATTAGAGTTTCGTTTATTTCCTTTAGAACGAAACCCTAAAAACGCTAAATCCGACGGTTATGCCACTCGCTACGAAGTAAATTATGAAATTGTTTCTTAAAGTTGTTAGTATTTATATTGGAACGAAAAATTTCCAAATTTGTTAGTCCTTTAAGGCGTTTGTGTGAAACCAATGATCTTTGAATTAACCTCGGCAACCCAATGATGAAAAAATGAAAATGAATGTCATTAAAAACTAGAAGAATGCATCTTTTTATAGTTTCCCTAAATCCCTAAAATAAAAATAACCCACTCGCTCCAATTTTCCATCAATAATAAGCAGAAACGAAAGAAACCTATTTTATTTGTGTTTATTTATAATTCTAGCGCGATAATAAAATTAATAAAAAAGAAATTCTCGATGTCCGGGTGAAAAAAAAATAATTACAGTAATCCCTCGATTTACGATGCCTCTGTTTACGTCGTCTCGACTTACGTTGTGTAAAATTATGAAACTTGCCTCATTTAACGTCCTCATATCTCCCGATTAACGTTGTCATATTCGCAGATATTCATAGCCCTTTCGATTTGGGGTTGTTTCATTAAAGCATTTTAAATTTGAAAATTAGCACTTTAAATGAAAATTAATCGGGGTTTGCTTTTTACTTTGACTTGTCGACTTTACTAACAGACAATTTTTACATTTCTGAGTTAACGTCGCGACGTGTCAATTTGCGTCCTCATTTATTGGAACGCATCTCAACATAAATCGAGGAATTACTGTATTTCGAATGAAATTTAAATCTAATCTTAATAATGTTATGAAATATGAAGTAAACATTACCCGTGCACACTATTTCTACGAGAACTACTCAAGTCGCTCCGTTTTTGCGACTGTAAACTACTGCGGATTCCACCACGCGTTAATGAATTATCCATTAATTCACTGGGTTTTCTAAATTTTTTCAAAATAAAATTAAAATAAATTTATTTTCTTTAAATAGACAGAACAAAAAACAATTTTCTTTTTCTCCAAAAACCAAATTGTTATGGATAAAAAACAATAAACAAAAATTAATATATAACTTGGAATTGTGTAAAATACCTACCGTTGTAAGCTTTGACGCATTGGAATATTTCTTTGTAATAAATGCGTATCGGAAACTATTGAGCTCGGCTCTTCTATACTGTTATCTGAATCATTGCCACCGGACTCTGAGCCAATTGCAAATTGGGACTGAGTTAATCGTGTGTCATCAACCCATGATCTACGATTCTAAAACAAATTTATTTATTTTATAAAACATTATTTAGAAATGTGTGCATATTTATTTATATAGAAAAGTGGTTTTTTATCTGTTCTTATTTAATAAGCTGAATATTTGAAAGAATTTTGTGTGGTTACGAAGAAAACAGTCAAATCTGTGCGCACAAGGAATAACCGCCTAAGTCGAATTAAAACAAGAGATTGTGTTGTTCTTTTCGTCATGGAATCTAAAATGATTCTGGTTATTCCTTATGACCCCCAAAATATTGTTCCTATACTTTTCATGAATTTCTTTTTATGCTTTAAGATATGGTAATCAAAAATTTATCAGTCTGGTGGGAGGCCTAAAGCCTAAACATAATCGACTTTGAATTCAATATTCATGACTCACTTTAAATTCATCGATTAAAACCATATCAATAAACCAACACAATAAACAGCTCGTAAAATGAAAAGAAAAGAACTCAACAAAGGCTTTTCTCGATCCTTTATATTCTATTCTATTTTCTAGCAAAATAATCTCAACTAAGAATATATATAAAGCCAATAGACCTCGCAGCTAGGCTCTTACATTTGTTATCAGTTTACTTTTTACACCAGATTTACCAGACCAGTCAAAATTATTGATCCGTAAAAAAAGTACTTCTAAAATGTAACGAAATGAGTTCAACATTATTCATTATAATACATAAAAATTATGATATCTATAAGGAAAGAAAATTTTACTTGCAGTAAGAATTTTAAATTAAAATTGCAAGACTAGTCATTTTGAGTGGTCTGGTAGATTTAGTGTTAAGTTTCTGATAATAAATATATAATAAAAATAAAAAAAATTTAAAAACAATTTAAAAAGAAAAACGACTTGGCCAATCAATAACTGCCTAAGAATATATTTATTTTATATACAATTTGTTTTGTGTTTAAATAAATGTAATTGTATAATGTTTGAAAGTTTTGTGTCATAGGTCCTGTGTCCAAAGAAGAATACGTAAAGCAAAACTCTGCGATGCGATGCTACGGTGTACTTTTATTTTCGGTTATAGTCTATCGATTGCTTTCTTGACACACGGCGGTTTATTAATCCAGATCCATTACTCAACCAATCGGAGGTTGTGCAGAAGTTTCTTTACCTTTTTTTTGGTTTTGTTATATTTGCTTATATATGGATACCTTTGTCTTAATTGTTAAAGGACGACAGGACGTCTTAATTGTTGATCATCGTCAACAAAATCGCCACTACATAATTTATTTATTTTGTACACTTTGTTATCGGAAAACCAACAGAAACGTCTCTACTTCGATTTTAAGTACTCATGTTTATGGAAGAAATTTGTGTTACAAAATTTCCAGATTAAAATATTTCAAGTCACGTAAAATGTATAACAAAACGACAAAAGCAATTTGTCGGTTTAATTTACAAAAATTCGGTAATTTTTAAGTCTGTTTCGTCGATTTTTTTGAAGCAATCATAAGAGTAAGAAAACATAATTGAGTTTGAAAAAAAAGTGTGCAACTATGTAGACAGCTAATTGTATTCTGTGTAACTCGCTGAAATTTAATATATAACTGTCTTAGATCTAGTGTAGCCTCGACTTACTCTGCTGGGAACCTTATTCATAAGATCCGAACTAGCTTTTTTGACCCGTCGTACCAGGTTACTTGCAAATGCTTTTCTGTAAATTTTTAACAATCCGTTAGTACGGTTTTTAATTGGTAAAATAAAATCTTAGCTTACTTTTTTGGAACACAACTTTCTGATTTTTTATAATGCTCCATGATTTTTTCTTCAAGTTTCTCTTTTTGTCGATTTAAATTATTAACTTTGTCCGTGTAGCTCTTTTCTTCTTCGTGGAAATGTTGTTTATCTTCGAGTGAATGGGTAAGTAGCTCATGATACTGTGAGAGTAATTGGGATACATTGTCCATCAATGTCTTACGATCGGTATCTAAATCTGAGTTCATTTGTAGAAGCATCTATAAAAAAAAATTGACCGTGAGTGAGAATAAATACATTACATTAGGTGGCGTGCCAATTTATCGAGCAAATTATGCGATTAATGAGAATGTTTCATAGATATAAGACAAATTTAATATTTACCTCGCAACGTTGAACTGCCTTGGTGTACTCTATTTCAAGACTCTTAACCTGGTCACTCTTAGTGTTCAACTCTCCAGAGAGTTCGGTGTTTTGCAGCTTCAGTCGACTATTTTCGGCCCGAATCATCTTATACTGTTCCTGTATGTTCTTATACTCGTTCTTAAATCGATCACTTGTGGCAAACAAGCTCCGGAAATCGTCTGTGAGTTTCGAGTGTTCTGTTCTCAAAATGGACAAGTCATCGACACTCGTCTTCATCGTAGCGATCTGTGCCTTTAACTCATCTAGTTGCTTCTCCAAATTCTGAGAACGTTCCTTCAGCTCCCGATTCTCATTTCGCAGATCACGAACAACAACTTTTAATTGTTCTTTATCCTTGTTCAATGACTCGTACTCAGCATTTAGCTGGTCGTGCAAACATTGGAACGTGACCTGGTCGTTCAAGAGATTCTTATGATCGTGCTTCAGTGCTTCGGATTGCTTGAGCAGCAAGTCTTTATCTGCGGCTAGCTGAGAATTAGCCAGCTGTAGTGCAACATGCTGCGTATTCAACGAAGTTATCTGCGATCCTAACGTGGCAACATCGACGTTCAGGCGAGCATTTTCAGCCTGCAAACTTTCGTTAGCGCTTTGCAGAGCAGAGTTTAAAGTGCTTAGCTGGGTAATGCTCTCCTTAAATTTGAAAGCCTCGGGGGAGGAAAGCTTCACGGAGTGTTGGATGGTGTATGGCTCGTCAAACTCTCCGGTTATCTCGATATTCTTTTCCACAGTGAAGATTTCTTTCCTGTGACACAGCACACACATGTCGGATTTTGCATTCTGCTGTTTTGTCACATTTAGCATAATCTCACGAACTGTTTTGAATGTTTCAGGATTCCTCACCAATTTCTCCACAACGTTTTCAACATTCAACTCAGAGTTCTCAATTTCATTGTTATCGAGACCGAGTTTCTCGAGGTTCTGCTTAACCTTGTTCGTTGCAAGTGTTCCCGACACGAGGTCATTGCGTAAGGTTGCTATTGTCTGCAAGTCGATTTCACGCTGCGACACCAAGTCCTGATTTTGTTTTTCCAACTCAGTGATTTTGGTTTGCATTTGGGCAGACTCCTCAAGATCTTTGGTGAGCCGCTTAGCCTCCTTCGTTTGACTTTCTAAGTGCAATGTTTTTTCATCCAGTTGCACGGCTTTCTCCTCGAGATTCTCTTTCAGCTTTGATACTTCCTTCATCAAACTCGCGTTTTCTCGATCCAGTACGGAAATCTTAGATTCCAGATCATATAGTTGATTTCGTGCTGCCTCAAGTTCTATGGTTCGACTCTTTAGTTGCTCCACCTCTTTCGATTTAGTCTCAGTTAAACGTTCCATGTCATCAGCACGCCGTTGAATACTTTCATTCAGTGTTTGTATTCTTTGTTTTTCTTTGTTCAGTGTTTCAACGTGTTTTTCCAAATCGATCATTTTGTTTCGATCAACATCACGCTCTTGGCTCTGACGCTCGTACGACTTCTGACGCAAATCAATTGTATCCTGTAACTTCTTGTTTTCTTCGAGGGCATTTTTGAATACATTCTCCAGCTCCTTGTTCTGCTGTGATAGACGATTAACGTTGTCCTGCACTTGATCCAGTTTTAGTGACAGCTTCTTTTTTTCCTTTTCTAGTTCAAGGATTTTCGTTGTTGATTCATGGAACGATGATTCTTTGAGTTGATCCAGAGCGGCAAGTAAACGACGATTCTCCAGCTCCAGTTTAAGAGCTCTTGTCTAGAAAAAAAGAAATTGATTAGCCCAGTTGTATTTAAAATTATCTTTTTTAAATTCACTTGTGCATTATTTGTCAGTTGTTCGGATAAACTGTTGTCTCCAGAATTGCAATCGTCTTCATTTTCAGATAGTGACTTATCCACATCCTGACTCGTATTCAGATTTTTGGCTACTAGTTGAAGTTGGGTATTCTCTTCCAGCAGTTCTTCTAACTTCGTCCGATCGACATCCCGCTCCAAAGCCATGTCATTCAGCTTTTGTTTGTACTTAATTATCTCTGATTCGAGAGTCATAACATGCTCACTGCGTTTCCGTGACCGTTGTAGTTGATCTTCTAGCATTTCTCTGAAAAAACAAGGACTCGCATTAAGATTTTATTCGATGCATGATAAGTACAAAGACTTACTTTGTTTCCAAGAGCATTCTATTATCTTCACGCAGTTCCTCCACTCTTGTTTTGTAGAACTCAGCATCGGTGAGTTTTTCACGAAACTTTTGAACTTCGATTTCAAGACGATCTGCTCGCTCTGCACGTTCTCGCAGAACATCAACTTCATCCCTGTAGGCGGATGCTCGTTTAGCTTCAGAATACCACTCTTGGCTCTGAGAATTAAATTTTATCATAAATTAATTTAAAAAAAAAATGAAAGATTCCGAACAATAAATATGAATCATAAATGGAAATTACCGATCATTTAAAACTGATCAACCATTGTAGAACAAGAAACTTGAAATTTAGCAGACAGACGTCAATTATTTTTCCATTTAACGGTAAATGCTTTAGTATTATTGATCGTGCAAATTTGCATTTTTATATTTGGAAAAATTGTTCCTGTTTTTAATTTAGGCATATATTTGTTCTTATGGATTTTGCTTGGGCTTAAGTCGATTTCGACTTACGACGCGTTTTCCCGGAACGAACTAGCAACGTAAGTCGAGGTGTTAATGTATTTAACCTTCATCCGCCAGTTGGGTAATTTTGACTTTAGTTTTATGACTTTATGGCAACGAAGCTAGTGACCAAATAAATTTTTTTTAGCATAAAAAAGCGTGTCACTTAATTTCAAAACTGTATGCCTCATATTTTAGCAAATATTAATATATATTTAAGAAAAAAGACTGCCTCTGGTGCAAAAAGTAACCGCTCGTACGGATGAAGCTTAAGTATTCTTGCTATTCGTTGATTTCGAGAGAGCCTCTGACATGGCCCGACGAGAAGCCGGGAGAGCATCGAGGACGCCATGGACAACATAGGAATACCACCACTCATTATCGAGCTCATCCAGGAGCTTCACCGGGTGGCGCCATGCAAAGTGCTTTTCATGCGTAAGGACAATACATCCTTCACCAAGCGAAGGTAAGGATGCATATTATCACCCCTACTCTTCATCATCGTAGGGCGCCGTGGCTTAATCGTTAGTGCGTCGGACTGTTAAGCGACAGTACCCTGGTTCACAAACAACTTTCACGGCCCCATCTCCAACTGACAATGCTCCTAGAGTACTTCTGTCATGAAAAGCTTTTGCAATTCGCCATTCGGAACCGGCATTGACCGTGTTTTAGACCGCGCAAACAAGGCCGCTTCCAAAGGAATCCAGTGGTCTCGGAGAAACTCCATGACCTCGACAACCCCGACATCTGCCTGACATCCAACTTCCTAGCCGACGTTCAGGAAGAACTGCAAGCACTGAACATCAACGTCAGAAGAACAGGTCTGAAAATCATCGTAGCTAAGACGAAGCTAATGAGAATCGGCTCAAGAAGCAAAGCACCCTTTAGCTAAGTGGGAACCCAATTGAGGATCGGCAGCACTTTGTGCAAAGAATGGAGTGCAGAAACTGACGTCTTCTCTCGCATAAGAAAAGGCCCGCCACTCTTACTTCTCGCTTGGCAACGTCTGGAGATCTAGCCAACTCATCACTTCATTTAAGCTCCGGATATTCAATTCCAATATGAAATCTGCTGTACGAATTAGAGACTTGGAAGACAAGCACCACCAGTGTTCGCAAGCGTCAGGTATTCGTCAATAAATGCTTGAGACGAATCCAGGTCTTGTCGTCGAAATGGGTTACCAACGAAAACCTGCTGTGTAGAAGCTCGCAGAAACCCATCACACCAGAGATTCAATAATGAAATTGGAGCTGGATAGACCACACCCTGAATAAATTGCTAGCAAACAATGCAAGAATGTCGCTCAATTGGACACCGCAAGGAGTACGCAGTCAGGGTCCATGCTCGACCCTGAGTACGTACTCCTCAACTTGAAGGCGGATCGTGGACAAAGAGCATCGAAAGGCTGGGCAAATCCTGACCGGAAGTGGGTAGGCTGGGCCAAGACAGAGTCGTGTAAAGATCGTAAAGATCGATCACGCAATTTCTTTTACCCTTATCTGTTACCGGTAATAATCCACACACGCATTTTATTCAAAGAAAATATGTTCTACGTTATATTTGGATATTTTAATAAAATATAGTTTAATAAATATATATACAGTCGAGTCCCTCGAATTTTCATGGAACATCAAAATTAGTTCGAGTTAGAGGGAGGAGTTCGACTTAGAGGTATTCGATCGTACATTCATCTTCTTTGACCACATTTTCCACTAACGGGGTAGTGGGGAATTATACCTATATATATATTTGTACACTCATCTCTCGTTTTGCGCGCTTTTACATATCTACACAAATTCGATTTGGGCGACTTTGCTTTGCGCGACATAACGCTTTTTCTTCAAAGATTCATGGCCCGCTATGGTTTTTCTGCTCAAAATCCATCCATTGTACGCTCATAATTCGTTTTGCGAGGTTTCGGTTTCCACGAAACTTTTTATTCTCTTAACCCCAAAGTGAGGGATGAGTGTATCATGATATATATATATTTAACTATTGTTAGTATATATATATTTAACTATTGTTAGTATTTTAATAACTGAAAGAAGTAGAAAAAGGATATAAGCAGGCACAGTGAGAAAACATACAAGTACTTGTGTTTGGGATTTGAACTTAAGTAGATTCCCTACCTCTGTCCTTAGTTTTTCATGCTGAGTGGTCTTATGTTCAAGCTCCTCCTTGACTTCTAGAAATGCTTCTGATTTCTCTTCTCTAAAATATAAAAAATAAATTTACTATCAAATATTCCACATTCATTGAATTAATAACATACAGTTCCTGTCGTATTTTTCGCAACTTTGATTTCAGATCAGCTAACTCAACGGCCATATGATTACTTTCCGAGCTTGATGAGGGTGATGTTGTCATTCCACTAGCCGGTGAAAGTGGCATATTTTGCGAGCTATCCGCTCCATTAACCTCTGGTTCAACAGCAACTGATGTAATCCATTTCATGTACATTGCATCTCGCTCCTTTGTCAGTCTCAGGATATGAGTGTACATATCAGCCGGTGTAAGTAAATCAATAGACTCCTCCGTAAGTACCAAACTATGATTATCAGTCACCTTGTGGAAAAGAAAAAAGAAATTAGTCAGTGTGATGACAATAAAGAAAGGCAGCCATGTAGGTTTACCTGTTTAATTAGTTCTACGATAGCATGCTGTGTATCTACATCTAACTCTTTTATACGACCAATGAATAGCTCCTTATTCGGACACTGAACTGCCGCACCAAGTAGAAGGGTCAATAAAACTTTCATCTGCTCCAAGCCTTGTCTTGTTTCTATCAATTAAGAACAACAAATGTGAATCAAGTCCTCCACAAAAGTCGCCAATCAAGACTTACCTGGATTAAAGCCAATAATATATGAGTCCGGAAGCACAAGAATTGTTTGGCTAAACTCTTCTTCAAAGAGAGACTTTAAATTTCGAACAATACATTCGAAATTTCTAGCGCGCGCAATGCAAAGTGACGTTCCACTTAATCCATTCAACTCCGCCGGATGATTCTGTGGCTCTGGATCGATTTGAAGCCACACACTGTGTATAATGCTGCCGTCTAAGAGGGAACCGTAACCGGATAGTATTTCTGGTCGTGGAAGACATGATTCCAACTAAAATGAAATAGAGTTAGTAAAGTTTTTTTTTCGTGAACTTATCAGACTTTAGTAAACTGTAGACAAATTTAAACGCTAGGTTTTTAAGAACGGGTGTTACTTTGATAGCTTTGACTTTTATTCATCATCATTAGTGGCGTAACTGCCCACGAAGGGCCAGAGCCTAGCTTTTCGCGCCTCCTCTGTGTTGTGCGCGTTATAATTTTGACACATGTGGAATTTTATTGCCATTATAAAATGTTCTTCCCAGGTATTATTTAAAGAGAAAAAAGACAACGAATTTAAATCTTTAACTCAAACGTTATTTTTCCGCTAGTGACTTCAATAAATTGTTTTAAATATTTTCTGTCAGTTATTTTCTATGGAATTTCCCTCTTCTGCAGGTCTCTTTAATTTATTTTTCCTTTTCTTCAGGTCTCTTTAATTTGTTACTTTACGATCCGGGTGTGTACGACCCAAGAGAAATCCTACACCAAACTTCAACCCTTATGGTATACAATTTTTACCTGCTCAAGATTGTCTGTGTTGTTAATTTATTCCTGTTTTAATGCTGACTAAATCACATACCATGTGAAATATTTTCAGACTTTCCGTCATGAAGTAAAATGTGGCATCGTACTTTTTGGAGAGAGCAAAACGAAAGAAAGAGCGTCACAATAGGCAGCAAAAGCTTCAAGGTGTTTAAGGACTTCGTCCATCCCGGCTTCGCGATAACTGGTTCAAATGACATAGTATCAGTAATAGATCCAACCCAGAATAGCTCTTGCCAATCGCTATCTCTTTGGATACAAGAGACAAATGAGTATTAGAGCCGCCAGGCAGGGTGGCACCTTGATCACCAGTCTTGCTCTACTAATGTAGCCCAACTACAGGTTCTGAAAACCGTTTTGAATGTCATGGTCTCTTTGAGATAAAATAGCACAACTCCGGCTCGCAGAATCTTCGACTCCGAACCAGTGGGACAACGCAGCAGAGGAAGCCTGCGTCTAAAGTGGCGTAGACAGGTGAAAAAGGACCTCAACCAACTCGGTGTACGCTTTCGAGGCAGCTGGTACGAGATCGTGGGCGCTAAGTTCCACACCAAGAGCAAAACGAAAGATTAATCGTGTAATGTTATGTTATTTTATGTGGTGCAGACTGGTCATCAATCCCATAGGGCTGAGTAGGTCCATACAGTATTATACCATCACAAAGTTCCTTTAAATTAAAACACCTAGTTACCCCCGGTAAAGACACTAGGATTTGCATGCGACAGCGTAATTTACGAGTTTAGTTACTACGAGTCTACTTGATTGATTGATTGATGAGGAGGAAGTAAATAGTGTAAGATCTGCATGCATTTTTCCCAAGATCTATTGTTCTGATACGTAATGAAGTCTCTTAGAAGTTGCAATTCATTCGTTTTAGTTTTCGGAAATAACTCCTGGATATTTAAATAAGAAAAAATATTATTTTCATGCGAAAATAAAAACAACGTAAAACTAAAGTTGTTTGATATTCACCCAGGCACAAGCGCCAGCTAAACAAGGTGTCCATCCAAATTCGTTGAAACCAATTTTGAATGACATTCAGTGATTAGAGAATCTACAGATGTAAATTTCTCCATGAATTTGCATACACTTTAGGCTCAACATCGAGTGATGAGTTAACCCTGAGACGAAAACTATGCGTGCCTATATCACTGAAAGCAAAGTTAATGCGCCTTTGCTTACCTTTCTCTCGAACAGCATTTGTACGAGCTTAAGACCAAACAGAGGCTAAACTCACTAATTAACAGAATAATTCATGAAAAAATAGCAAACACTTTTTTCATGATAACAGCATTTACTGCATCTGCCAACCATGTTTTGCTTAAGCACAACATTCATTTAATTTTGCAAACAATGCACTTGTCAGGCTAATTTGGGACCGTAAAAGAAGAGATTAGCATATAAAACCACATCACACTTTTAGGTCACAGAATACTTTTAATACTGGCGAATTTAATTTCGAGACTTTCTCTTAGATTAATTTGGTTTAAGATTTATTTCATTGTTATTACTTGATCTCAAGCAGCGAGCATTGGCCCCTTAAGAAATCGTATGTAAATTTATGATCAGCTTAAAACAACCTACTAACTCACACATGTACAACAAAATCACGCTTGTTAGTTTATGCTTCACCCAAAAATAACAAAAAAAAACACATTTCGAGGCTTCACTGAAAAATAAACAACTTACCCATGATACCAGTGCTCCATTAAGGAATTCATCAATTTCTATAGGTGTAGCAGCCATTTCTTGTTGCGAAAAAAACAGAAAATAATAATTCAAGTTTAGCACTCAGCTATGAGGATGCTCGAAGTACACTCGAGTTTTTAGTTGTTTTTATTTGGCCATTTTTTAGCCTAAACGTAAAATAATAAAATACACACAATGTCTTGTCTAAAAGTATCTATTTTATTTCGAATAAAACGCCGAAATAATAAAGATCAGATCACGCGTTAACGCGTTACAAAACTAAAAAAGTCCGATACAAAAATTGTACACATTACAAGAGGACAGGCGAACTTCTACCTCTTCTGTTTTCTTGCAACATGCCACAGGGTTTTTTTCGCATTTTATGTTGGCAGCCGTTGGTGTTTGACGTTTGAGCGTTCGGAAATTTGACCTGTTTGTCAGGTAGATGCAAACAAGTAGATTATTCCTCTTAGTGATGGGTGCATTACAGTAGCGTACAAAAATTACTAGAGAAAAAATAGCAAAATTTTGATTATTAATTTTTTCATTGATGTGTGATTTATTTCTAAGTTTGGATTGAAAGGTTAATGTAGATTATAGCTAATTCAGAACGCCTGTTCAATGCACTCTGCACTCTGTTATGTGTGTTATTCACGAGTGATGGTAGGAGCAATTCTGTGCTTTCGTGTAGGATTGGCCAAGCTGGGCCAGTTTTGAAACAGCTTAGCAGGTCTGTAATTACGAAGGCGAACCTTGGTGTCAAGGCACAGGTTATCAGTCTTTAACTCTTCCTACGGTCATGAAATTTGGGTAATGACCGAAAGAATAAGATCGTGAATTCAAGCTGTCGAGGTGAGATTTCTTCGTGCTATTGTTGGAGCTACTCGCCAGGATAGGATGAGAAACACGACGGTGCGTGGAGAGCTTAATGTCGAGCAGTTACTTTTATGAACGGAAAGGGTTATACTTTGCTAATACTTCGCTAGGCCTATACAAAAGTTTGTCTAGTTTTGCTTCGACATACCTCCTGATGAGTTAGTCGGCGGCGGAGAATAGAGTTGCCTAGAGATCTCTTTTGCGTGCATTGCCCCCGCGACCTCGTTAGTGGAACATGCGGCCAAGAAAATGATAATGATGATGGATTAAAACTTTTGCAACTTGATATTGGCTATAGAAACATTTCCTCATTAATAATTTACAGTTCTGCTTAATTATTTGTTAGTAAATCGTTAAAAAAATTCTTAGGCCAAATATGACACACGTTTTTAACTATCAGATAATACTAATCCTTTAAACTAAATTATTGATCGGAAACTGTTTGTGCCACATATGGATCTAGATACATATATCTACGGGCTTAGGTTACATTCTTTTGAAATACATACAGCACATTTATAAGTATACCAACACTTCGACATGTTTTTAATTAAGTAATTATGTGAAATGAAAAGCTGCTTGCATAAAATTAGAATTGGAAAAAATTTCTAATGCAAACAGCAAATTTGTTGACCTCAAAGAAGTCTTTTGCTAAAAAAAAAGGCTTTGGAATTCTGTCGAAATTTTCACAAATTGTTCCTTTTTACTTCTTTTATTCACCCAGTGCACTAAGATGTGAAATTCCTATTCACAACACAAACTAAAAGTAATTGCATGTCACGTATACGTGCATTGGATATAAACGTAGCTTTAATTAACCTTCAATTCGCAGCGCAGATCTAAATTAAATATTTGTGTACTACTGTTGAGTAGATTTCGAGTGTAACACTGCTAACTAAAAAAAACATGCACTAATAATCTGTTACATTCCGCTGTACAAATTCCTAAGAATTCCTCAACCAAAAATGAATTAAAAAAAAACATTTTTTTAATAAATACACTTTATTAAAAATATTCATCAATGTATAAGTATATATATTTCTTTCTTCTCTCTGTATATATGATTAATCAATATCTTATTCGCAGAATTGATATAAAATATTGCATTTATTATAAGTATATATAATAAGTGTTTGAATGTAGAGCTACATTGTTACTTCGTTTACTTTTCCAACAATCACTTTTTCTTTTACATAAAACAAATAAACGTAAATAATGATGCCACTATTGCACTTATATATTCGCATTTATGCAAGTGAATGATGCATATACTTTAAATAAAATATGATGTTTGTTGGGATAATTGAAAATAAATTATCTTTCTCATTCAAACGTAAAATAGTATCCCCTTTTCTTTTACAAGGATCAACAAAATAGAAGACTTTGAATTTGTTTTTAACTTTCCCATGCTTCGTCACGTTGTTTTGCGGCTAACAGCTTGCGTTCTAAAAAAACAAACGTGTTAAATGTCTCAAACCGTGTGGGAGAAATTTGATTAATTTACCTTTGGCTTCACGTAGTACTCGCTTTTCATTTTCACGTTCTTGGGCGGCTGTTTTTAAACGAACCCCCAATGCACCGGTCACCAACCGTCTGGCCAATGCCGGACAGGTTTCAGGTCGTGGACGATATGGCTGCAATGATGATGAGCATTTTTTTGCTTTCAGGCGAGATTCAACAGTTGCCTCAGCCAACGGCTTCAAAACCACACATGGATGTCCCATCGCAAGAACTTCAGCAGCTGTAACAACATAAATATAAAGCAAAATAAGTTAATCTCGCAAATTTCAAGTAGCTAATCACACCTACCAATTTTTGAGCTACTGAACACAGCCAAAGCATGAGTATCATCGACCCATTTAATATCGAATCCTGATTCTTTGTATTGCGAAAAGACCATCAGTAAGTCTTGATTTTTAAATTCTACAGGGAAGTTGGACACCTCCAAGACGTGAGGAAACTCCTCATCGTTTAGTATGGTTTGTTTTGTCAAGTAGGCCTGAATTCGAAAATGAGTGTGTTAAAAACATAACCAGATTGATTTGTGTAGGATTCTTACGGAGTAGTCCATTTTTGGAAGCTCAATTTTAACTTTGCCTACTGATGCTGTCAGTTCTTGGAGGATTTTCGGATCCAAACAATCACCGCTGTCATCGTACATGGAGTCCCAGTCGCCCTCTTCCACTTCATCATCATCAGTTCCACTTGTACGTATATTCGCAGAGTTCTTGCTTTCATCTTTGCCATGCGCCGTCCTACCGACCGAGTTAGAACTCAGGACGGATTTATCAGGAATCTCAAGAACGTTTGAGTTGAAAGTTTGTTTTATTATACGTCGATTGCTGCGGTTGATTTCCTGTAATGAGAGAGATTAAATTATTTTTCCTTCTTCTTGTCTGAAAAGATATTTAATGCATCGAAAACCAAGATTGAAGAAGAACAAAATTAAATACACAAGAGTTTTATTAAAGGTCGTGATTTATCATTCAAAATAAAAAAAATAGAGAGAGTGCCAGAGCTCAGCTTTTTCTTACCTCCACAGTGTCGTGCGCGATATAATTTGACACATATGGAAGAGACCTACGGTTTATTGCAGGTTCCGAATGGTGAATTGCAAAAGTTTTTCATGACAGAAATTACTCCATTGTCAGTCGTTCGCTGGAGGTGGAGAGGCGGGGCCGTGAAAATTGCCTGTGGTGTTTTTTTTCCAGGTTGGACGTTAGTGCGTCGGACGTTCGCACATTTGTATAATTATCCACAAATGAAGAGCAGTCCATAAGTTTCTATTAGGAGTTCATTAAATTTTCGATTTCCAAGGAATAAACAATAGCTCTGAAGTTGAAACGAAAACGCGGGCTAGTTAAATTTACTACAAAAGCTGCGACCAACCCCGTCTTTGCTATTGTTGTACAAATTATAAAAAACGTAAAACCAGATTATCTTTTTGAATGCATTACATTTGAAAGAGCGCAGCGCTCTTCACCACTAACAGACCCTAAACCTAAATATTTAGCAACGTCCAGGCAGTTTTTTGTCTAAGCGATTCATCTTTGGAATATGTTACCCTCAGATATCAAAGCAAGCGAATGGCATGGACGCCTCTAATACAAGATTGTTGATTGATTGCCTAGTTTTAATTAAAATACTTTTAAGTAAATAAGAAATGAAAGCCCTTTTATAATTCTTCATCCATCTTCTCCTTTTTGTCTTTCTTTCTATCTCCATCTTACTCTGTCCTAACTTTTTGTTAAATTCATGTTTTTAAATTCATTTTTCAATCTTATTATATTTAAATCACTATACCTAAGTGTGCATATATAATAGGTTTATGTACATTATATAAAACAAATTAAAGACTTCAAATTATTGAATGTTGAGAAAGATTTGATGAATGATTTTATTCATTGAATGTTTTTTAAGGGAGCCGTAAAAATTTTTAAATTTTCGAGAGATTCAACTTATTGATTGTTAGATTATCGAGAGTTGACTTTAGTTATGTTAGGCCAAGACACTCAAATTGTGCATCGCTATAACGTCTTTTACGCCAAACCAGGTGGTCATGATATTTCTCCCCAACGATATACATATAAAAAAAAAACCTTGACCTTAAACTCGTTGATTAGCCATCACCTCAGTACAATTCAATCCGCACTACAATTCTTGCTCAAAACTAACACCGGTGAAGTTTACTTGACATACATAGACAATTGATTGACTCCTCCGTGATATGCACAAGTACTTATATCTGATTGCTTGCGGCAAAAGACTACTTGAAACAAAAAAAAAAGTGCGATAGTATTTTTTAAATATTTCAATGGCTTCATTTCTGCTCAGGGTGATACTGATTTTCTTCTTAGAGGACGTGTTAATATGGCACTTGCGATTGAAGTATGTGTTGGATATTAGCTGATAGAAGGCGGAGCTGATTTAAATGAAAGTTAGCCTAGTTCACACTTTGGATTACGTGGAGATTATCAAGATGGTTATGTAAATTATGGAGTAATAAATACGTAGTGATTGTGAAGTCACGCTGAAAATTCCTTTAACCATAATCCGCCCACCCAGGTCGCATACTGTACTCATATGAGTGTGAACTCACAGATCTTGTTTCCGTAAAGAAACTCAGTGTAGAAATAAAAACAAAAATTTAAAAAGGTTTTACTGTAGCAAACATATACCGTCATCATTGTTTTCGATTGAGTTCACTTTGGCAGATAAATGTTAATTAGGAGTATTTTCTTTGGCCGAACGCCGAAACTAGATCAGTGTCACATTCAAGCACATAAAAAAACGTGTAGAGAATCGAATGCATAATAAATCGCACTTAACAACTAAAAAAATAATATTCCCACAGCACGTAGATATTTTATTTGTACAAATACTTTAATTTGTTTGTTCATCACCTCACTTACTGTAGCTAAAACTCTAACCAAACAAATGACGTTAACCTTAATCCATACCTCATTTTCGACGTATTTATTTTCACTGCCACGAAATTCATTTTTCTTTACCAGAAATGCTAATCACACACAAAAACTAGTCACTTAATTTCAAAATTGTCTGGTCTCATATTTTAGAAGACATTTGAAACAAACCCACTCCTGGGTCAAAAGACCAATCTGTTAAAAGTAACGACCCAAATAACCCAACAAAATACAACGACTAACAAAATTTAATATGCAGCTTTCTGTAAATTTCACAAGTTCACATCCACTTGGTTACAACCGGTGAAATGCCTTTTCCAGATCACGCTCACAACACATTGCACAACAAACAAAAAATTTACATACCTTAGATGCCCTCAGCAGTTCTTGAGCATCTCGATCACATTTTTCCGAGCGTTCAGTTCGATTTGTTAATGCATCCTCTATCCGTAAATTGCTCACACTCTCTTGTATTATTGACGGCACTAAAATTTCTGGCTCCGTCGGTGTCGTGGGCGTGGGCGCACTCTGCGATGTCGTAGTCATTTTCGGTAGCACTTTATTTACGTCACTCGCGACACTTTTTTTGCTGTTCGTTAAATTTGTACTATCGGAAAGTTCTTTTGGATTTGAAATATCACAGTCCTTAACTAGTAAAGTGTTCGATAATCCGATTGGGTTCACATTACCAACGGATGCTAATGGTGTGCTTTTCTCTGCACGCTGCTGCTGTTGTTGCAAATGCTTACGCGATTCTACACGATTGGTAAATACTGATTCCTCTTCGGAGTTATGATTATTTGTGGAATCGTTTAATTTCTTCGGATTATGCTTCTCGTTCTCATCGACAGAAAGTCGTTTCGCGGATGATTTTTCTTTGCGACCACTCAAACGATCCTTAGTCGATTTGCGATGATTACTGCTGCCTTGAGGTTTTTCCCCAGTTGGACTTTTCCATGCATCCGCCGGTGGAGTTGTTGCGGTGTTAACAGCCGTGTTAATAGTGCCACTGCTTAGCGAAGATGTTGCTGTCAACAAAGTCAGCTGGTTATTACTTTCAGTTACAGGTATCGCGTGCTGCTGTGGTGGTTGTACATGTGACTGTTGCTGAGTCGAAACGGCTGGGGGAGTGGTTTGACTGCGTCGTGCCCTTGGAACATACACTGCTCTGTCTGGACGCCTCTCTCTTCGGACTTGCCTGTAACGAATCAAATACCCATGAATAAAAAATAAATAAACTATACACACATCAGCTTGCTGCCATACCTTTGATTGCTGCAGACTGTTGTTGAGGTTGCTGTTGTTGTGGAGCTTAGACCATTGCAACAGCTTTCAGCTGTTTCCGATGACGGAGGAGAAGCTTCAGGTGGCAGAGATTTAGCTGAAATGCAATTTGTATCATTTGGTTGGAGTGGTTCCAGTTGATGATGTTGTTCCAACTGGCGCCGTTGATCCTGTTGAGGTTGTGAAGCAGGATAATGGTTTTCAATTGACTCTAAATTTCGACGCAGTGCCGGTGGACGATAGATATCAACTGAATGCGATTTATTTACTGTCAAAAGAAACGAACAGAAGAAGCACACAATGTTGCACAAATTAGTGTGGTTTTTTAGCAATGAACACCGCGGTTTTTAATTGTTATGTCATATTATATTATTTTATTTAAGCTAAGGCTTCTTTCACAAACTCGTACCACACCAAAAAAAAACAACGAGCGCTAAAAACATGGGCACAAGTAAGAAGAAACGAAAGAGAGAGATAGGAATGATAAAAACCGATTCAGCGACTAAATTAATGATGTTGACCTCAATATGTCGGATGACGTAGTACATTGCCTGAAGATTGCCAACAAAAAAAAATGTAAATTTTGAGTGCGATTGGTTAAGTGGGCCTTTTTTTTCCCATTCCCGCACATTACGTTTGCATAGACTTTTGTCTTCTCTTTTCGGTGTGATGCAATAAATGGATATGAGAGAAGAAACAACACCATTGGCAGCGTGGTATGTACCGAACGAAGAATACAAACGCAAAAGACAACACAAAAGTCACTGCAGCCGACCTTGAATTTTTGATGTTTTGTTTAGCCGGCTTTTTGTGACGAATATGTGATAATAGTTTGTAAATAGAGAGAAAGACGCATTTGTATTTTTTTTTATTTTATGTACAAATCGACGTGATCATTGAGTGAACACATATTTTCATGTGTGTAAAGAAGCAGCTTACTTTCGTAATGAGCTCACAGTACGAAAATTCAACCAAATCGGTTAACCACCTACGAATGGGCTGTTGACACATTCCAATTGTGAACTTTGCAAGTTGTGATCGTAGTGTTCACTTAAGTTTCATAGATACATGACTAATGACTGAGATGATTAGACGGTTTTTTCCTTCGTTTCATACGAGCAGACAAAGAACAAAGATTATTTGCTGACATTGCACATGTGTGATGTGATGTGTAGTAAGTGGAAGAGGTCATTGTCATTGCTTCGAGAAAAAAAAAAAAAAACGTCAGTGAGTGGGAGAAAAATATTTTTTACAATCGCTAATGACCGCATTGCTGCGCTATTTCTAATTTCGCGGTTAAAGACCTCCGTTGAGAAGTTAATGAAGAAATGAGGCCTACAAACAGACACAGATATGAGAGTTAATCCAGTATCACATTAACAGCAAACGTTTACAATATCTTCATCTGTAGGATGTGGCAATAAGATACGATGATTGTTGGTTAGCTTAGCTTTGTCAGAATACCAGAGAAGATGAAGATAAATGTTACATGTGCTCAAAAGAAAAATGAAAAGTATTTGACAATTGTGTTTCACTTAGCCGCTATGAGAACAGAACTTTAAAAAAAGATCACGAAAGAAGAAAGAATAATAAGACGAACTTAGTTGCTCCCAGCTTCTGGCTTTTCCTCAAGTTCATATAGGGTAAAGGCACCGGACAGCACGCGCGACCGTGTGACACTAAATTGATGCCTAACTCTTAAAATATTCTGTTGATTGACTTACATGTATGTGAATACTCGAGGGAGTTAGTCAACTGCATTCCTCCAATGCTCATAAGCATGCCTTTGGACGAACGATACAGTTTAGAGACTTGTTCTTTAGCCGCACCACACGAATATGGAATACTCTTCCAAACTCAATTTTTCGATCTGAGTATAACACGCAGACATTTAAAACCAACGCGCACCGGTACCTTCTTTTCATCTCTCCCTCACACCCGTCCGGATACTACTGCCTTTACCGTACCGAAAGTGGCTATGTTCAGCTCTTATTTACCAATATATGGCGCCATTTCATAAAAGGAGTTTAAAAATGCGGACGAACAAATTATTCACCTTAATTGTCCCTGCTGCAAATTTTCCGCCACGGAAATGGATTGCAATACCTACACCCTCTGACTACGAATTGTTATTTCCTTCTTAAGAAAATTATCTAACCAACAAGTTTTCCACTCTCCTTTTTCCTCTCACATTATAGACATACATAATTCCATTACTAGAACAACTGAACAAAAAAAAGTGAAAGTTCGAAATCCTAGTGATCTGCGCTCAACATCTCGATTAGATGCAAGTGCAATACGCCACAGATAACCTGCACTCGCAATAACTACCTCAGCTTCGCCAACTTAAAGAAGGAAATATGATCTTTCTGTTACAGCGACCCACTAACATCGCAACAGAAGAGATGAAACTGGTTGCATAATACTTATATTACTCTGAGACAGAGTGTAATGGCTTCCATTTCTTACATCTTGCTGAAGATACGGAAGAAGACGAATCCAGATATTTTTCAACTCCCATGCTGTTGATGTCGATGTTGCTTTTGTTGTTGCTGGTGGTGGTGGTCGTGGTGGTAGCAGTGGAAATATCTCGTTTCGTTGTTTTCGTAGCTAACGATGTTGATGCTGACGGCTGTGAGGACCAAGATGATGTTGATGTTGTCGCACTCTCAATCTTTTCACCGCCACTTCTCCAGCTTTTAACTTGTGTCGATTTTCTTCTGGAATTGAAATTTAAAGGTTTGTGTATTTAATTCAGGTGTATGCTATTTAGGAGGTTTGATGCTTATAAATGCGCACTGAATGTGTAACTAGACACGGAAATAAATCGCAATGGGGAAACTTCGAAGATGGAAACTAAAACTTTATGTAGAGGTTTTGTGACAGAAAATGTATTTCCAGGTTTAAAATGGGAACATTTGAAAGAAGTGGAAGATATACAACGTATGGTTGGTTAGGGAATTTAGAAAGTTTACTATTTTATTGAATTAAAGAATTAAATCTTCTAAATTTGGGAAAGATGAGGAGAGATTCGATAAGAAAAATAAAATGAATGAGAAATTTTATTACCACACCAAAACCTGGGTGTGCGTCGTTTCGAAGTTTCACTTGTTAAAAATAATCGTGGTTTTGAGGTTGCGTTGAACAAAGCAAATCGTTCACAACATATGAGAATTATACAAGTAATTCAGAGGAATCGTTAATTCAATTTTTATTAACTGCGCAAATGAGGTTTGCGATAGCTTTTCATGACAGAAGTACACGAGGAGGATTGCCAGTCGTTGGCTGGATGGAAAGATGTTTGTTGTTCTCTCGTTTAACAGTATATACTTATGGCTAATATTTTATAAAAATATTTCTAAATATTGCTGAAAATCTGACAACCCCAACTAATTTGCACAGAAATCTTCTTCACTCAACAAATCCTTGTCATTTACCAACGTTCCCGACAAAAACGCACAACCGTGACTAAACTAATTGCTAATACTTCGATACAGACTAAAAATAATCGTTCGTTTTACTTACGTTTCAAGACTTGAGGCTGCTGTAAATTTAATTGGATCCAATAATTGGTCTTTAAAACAAATAACTGTACGGCGATGTGGTCCTTGGCCAACTGAAAAAGTAAAAAGGTTGTGCTGCTCGGTATAATTTTCACATGATCGATGAATGAGAAAGCGGCGATAGTTATTAACGGGCGGGAATAGTAGAACACTGAAAAATTAAAAAAAGTAAACATTTATGGTATGTGTGCAAAGAAAATATAATTGTAGTATAGATTCTCTTTGTGCTTACATTAAAAAAAAAAATAGTCGAACCTATTTCCTGTTCCTATTTTTAAAAAAATATATTGCCGATGAAATTGAGTCAGTAAAGTTAAATTTTACATGGCAAGAATTTATGCAGAAGACGCATGAAAACTATCATATGATAACAGTAGGAAGAGGAGCAGAAAGAGTGCAAGTTGTTGAGCAAGATTTGCCCGCCATACAATAATGGGACAAAATAGAAAAATTGGAATTAATACATGTGCCGCCACAGTGCCGTGCATGTAATTAGAAACATCTAATGCGATCTTCTCACAACTTACATGTTTTCCATCTTAGAAATGTATTTTTATTTTTTAGTCAATTTTTTTAAAAAAAATGCATGGATTTTGAATTTTGCGTAAAGTTTACAATCAGAAGTAAAAGTAAACAAAATACAACAAGTTTCTGCATTGTATGGGAAATTGGTACGAAGAAGGCCTACCTATTTTTTTGAACGCATTCTATGAAAGAAGTAATTTCTGCCAGAACAAAATCATACAAGCAGATTGGAGTTCGCTCGAGAAGGTTCTATCTATTAAGTGATGAAACTAAAATAAGTAAAACTTCTATTGATATTAAAGTCATTGTATACCACCCCACTTCGAAGGACATGGACCCCAGGCACAACAGTCAACGCTAAAACATGTCAATGCTAGTACTTAAGCTTGGAATAAAATGTCGGGGCCTGGCATCGTTTGAAAAAAAAAAATTTAACTATGGATGCCCAGCTATCACAGAAGAAACGATTATTTCATGGTAGAGTATTCAGCAAAGGTTATTTTCTAGAAAACACTCATCCTACCAGTCCTTCTACCGTGTGCATGAGACAGACTATAAGAGAGCTGACAACTGAGTTGACTCTTGATTTCTTTGAAAGTAGAATCCTGCGTTGGACGTTCGGCTGACCATTCATAGCGAAAACGATTGGTGCATACTGGAACTCTTCGTCTTCCATGGTCCGGAAGACTAAAATCTATCGACCAGAATGCTTCGGTTACATTGAAAGAAGTACAAGAATCTAGCTAAGAGACTACGAATCTGATTTACGACGAAGCGAAAAACTAACACATTGCGGATGTAAGACTTGTTTTCCAAACTGGAAGAAGTATGCCTGGGGTCAGTGGAACTTAGGCGCTTCTACTAAACAACACTTTGATCTTAAATAATAGGTCAGCGAATTGTACAAGATCCAAATGATCTAGAAAGAAAAGAAATGAGTGAAGTAACGTGTTTTCGTAAGAAATTACATCTTAATTAACACATTTGCATTCGTGACGTTAACTTTACGGTGATATGTGCTAGAAATGTCTTATCGGGAGATATGTAGGTAAAAATTAAATTAAAATTCAGTTCACACAAATTTGTTGGTGTTAATAAGTCGCGTTCAGTTTAGAATACTATGAGAATATTACAACGTCTAAATTATGATTTGTGATGATTTTAATTTAAGTAGCACATAGTCAATGCGGTTTTGTTGCGTGTGTTTGTGAGAAAGTTTATAATTTCTTCAAATGCACTTTATCGAAACATCGGTATATTCTAAGAAGCCTGTGTATGATAAGTTCAATTAAAAAGTTTCCTCTCAAGCAATATCAGCATCGTCGAGCTTCGTAAAAAGTTCCTAATGGTTCCCATAGAGTTCGAAGCAGATATTCGCGTTGCGGCATCACATTGGGCTTAGTGGCTGCGAGTTTCAGTTGTTCCTAGCTAGCCACTCCTACCTAACATAAACTCATTTCCGTCTGTGAAAAAGAAGCGTTCTTAAAGAAAAGAAAGAACTATTAATTTAAACACGCATTATGTCATTTTTTTTGGACGATCTCGAGTAGCAGCTTCCTTTTGAGCAAGAAATTACAGGAAGAAACATATTGGTTATAAAATTTAATTGTTTGATCATAAAATTACATTCGAAAGTCAGACAAATTGCAATATAGTGAAGATTCACCACACACTTCTGATGCTTTGGAATAAACGTTGAACTTGTGTCAACCTAATAAACAATCAAGCTTAGACTGATTGGTCCTTTATACTACGAGACTATTCATATTTTATAATATTTCCCCACAGTACATTACTTTTCACGCAACTGCAAAAAAAAAAAAAAATTATAACAACCTCAGAGAACCTCTGATTCATGTTCTTGACAATGTTGCCTTCACAAGAATATTGTCAAAAACATAAATTTTTACAAAACAAACTTTTGATGTTTACCGCGCCATATCTCTTTTACGAGTAACATCAAGTGTTGTTAATATCAGTGGAAACACACACCAGTGATACTCTTTGATTTTACTTGTACACTGGAAAAGAGCTGCGAGCAAAACACAAACAATAAATACTGACCGATCGCATCGCCAAGAACTCTTTTCTGCAGTTCATTTACTGATAAGCATTAAATCATTCACAGCACAATAACCTTTTGTTTTACCACATTGTTGGTCCACCCTCCGATTTTAGCGATTAACGAAACATTTCATTTACTGCTGCATAACAAAGTTGTTAGACAAAATTAGTAATCGATCACGCATAAATTAAAAAAACCTTGCGAGCATAACTATCGAGATATGGAAATCCGTATTGCAATCCATCCGAAAAAAAAAGAAACAAAAACTTGGCCAAATTTTTCATAAATTATTCACTGCTGCATGGTAGACGCGCGCTCATCGCTCCCGATCGGGCACACACACAAACTTATTAAAAATTATGTAATTTTTGTGTCTACGGTCACAGATAATATAACCGATTTGCGGATGGTGGTATCAAAAGTGGCAACAAACACACAAAGCCACAGTACAGCGAGCCACAGAGGCACACTGGGAGAAAAAACTGAGTGCCAAAACCAGACAGGCTCTAAGCAGAGCCGATACAAACCGGTAGTTTTATTCACACATATTTCCTACAGTTAAGTAAACCTTAGCAACGTGAGCCACTCATGGGAGGTAAACCAAGCAAGGTGCAAGTGAACAAGTTTCATTGTTTTTTTTTTTCTGTTTTTATCTCCTTCTCTGCCTCTGTGTCTTTTTCCTCTCTTTGGTTTTGATGCGGCGGGCTGTTATGGAAGCCCAGGAATGCGGTTTTTGTTTTAATTTAAGCATGGACTGTGTTAAGTGTTATATTATTATCCAAACACATTCTTATGAAGAATGAGAGACAAATAATCGACTGACTGACGGTCAAATGAGAGCAGAGACCTCCAAGAGCAAAGCAAAAAAAAATAAAAGGCCACAATGTCCTTGAAAATTTTATTTTCGTCCAATGTTCACGTACACGCCACACACACCTTCCTTCCACACGCAATTGTGCATTCTCATCAATCCCATTTAATGTTTTAATTATACACGAAACAAACATGATTTTATACTTGTCAGTGTTGAAACGTAATTCTTACCAATTAGTCCGCCGTTTTTCCAAAAATTCTTCGATATCACACTTTACATTATAAACAAATTCCTCATCGGGCAAACTAAGGTTCCCAGCAATTGTTCTCTCCAGTTTAAATTATTTTACGGGATTTTAACTGGGGACAGAACTTAGTGGGCACAAATGGGAAAGTATACAAAAGCCTTTATTTGTAGCAGGATGTGTTATATGCAAATTCACGATCGTATATTTGATTTCGATTAAAAAGAACTTTATCAACACGGATCCAATGCCACCATTCTACTTAGAATTTTTTCTTCTTTTTGTTCTCTGCGAAAAGCCACTGAACGCTGAGCGGTTGAAGTTCGCAATACTTGGTGTGCTGTCAAAGTGGGTTGCAGCACTGCCAGGTGTTAATATGGTGCGTTGTTTTCCACGTGCGTACTACGATTCTTTATTAATTTTTAATCTACGTAACTGCTTCGTGCGGGAGTTAGGGAAATGAAAAGTTCCGTGCAAAACGCTTAAAGGAGGCGTGAATGTACAAAGTTAATTAGTTTAGATTGTCCCAATGAAGACAGTGCCGGGAGTCGAAACCACAATTTTTAATTATATCAATTGTTCGTCTTAAGCCCATAAATCGGAATAAGGGAGTATCTGACTGATCTGTGCCATCAACTTGAATTTTCATCATTAGCACGACAGTAATTAAAAATTGCAAACGAATCACTTGACAACAGACTTTTTACAACTCTCAAGGGGGACGGGAGAAATATCCATGAAATTAAAGATTGTTTGGCATCACTCTGCACTAAATCTGCCGCCTTGTCACAACACAATTTAAAAAAGAAATTCAAAAACCAACATGCCACAGGAAATTCGTGTTTTATGTTGTTTCAAATGTAATATGTATCAAGTAAATCCTTCAAATTTATAGATTAATGCATATGCTAACATATTCCATCTATTTTCCAGGTAGACATTGTGAAAAAAGCAAAAAAATGGCAGTGCAAAATGTGCGGCGAAAAGCAAAGCGTTTTTCGTGAGTTTTTTCGCGGAACCGGTGCAGAGTGTCGACAAAAAGCGCAAGAACTTAATTTCACGACAAAGTCAAAAGAAAATGATGAGGAAAATTCATTCTTGGATCTCCTGGTGAGTGAAGACTTTGACATTGATCCCGACTTCATAGCAAAGACAGAACGTGAACATTGTGCCGGTCAGTTGAAAACCGCAGATAGTAAGTGGATGCAATTTGTTGATGCACCAAAAGAAGAGGTCTTTAAACCCATCACAGATGAGCAATCCAGGAGAACCAAAAGAAAATCTGATACCCGCTCAGATGTGGACCAAACTGCAAAAAATTCAAGGCAATCGGCATCCACCAGCTCGAAGTGGGATACGTATTTATAAGCCAAACATTAGTTAGGTATATTTGTATATTTATTATTGTTCACATAATTTAATTTCTTATTCGGAATATTTGAAAGTCGCCACAATAAGCCCCTGTAACGATCCATAAGCTGGAAATATATAAATCTGTTAGAATTTAATGTTGAAATTTGGTTTTGTACAAGACTTGCCCATTGTCGCTGACTTTTACCATGTTGCCTTTGCCTTGGAGTACACCTTTCACAGTTGAGTGTTTCCTATTTCGGTCTCTAGAAAGGAAAAATCATCAGTGAAAGTTTTCAAGCGATGGTAGTTTAAAATATTCAATCAAATCAGGACTCTAGCCTATAGTGATCCCTTCGGGCGTGTTGTGTTTACATTTAAACGCTCTACACCGAAGAGAATTGTGATCCTCCGGACTAAGTCCTATTGTATCGAGCTGAAATTTGGGCGATAAGGTGGACAGATTTTTAGCTCCTCCGAAAGGAAAATTCATATTTGCGAGAGGTGAATAGAGGAGAAGACATAATCGCTTAATTTATGAGCTGTACAGGGATATGAATATAGTCCGAAAGGCAAATAATTCGTCGACTACAATGTCTCGGCCACACCGTGCGCATGTACACAAACGTTCAGTGAGACCTTCGAATCCGAGACTACTGGTTCGACGGGAAGAGGAAGGCCGAATTTCCGGTACAAAGACCCTGTGATTCGGTCTTTCGGATTGTAAGCAGCATGCCCGGGACCATCAACTTTGGAAGGCAGCTTTAATCTAGGTGCATACTCTTCCAGGGTTTAAATGCCTGATAAGTTAGTAAATAAGATGGATTCCACTTTGAGCCTAAACTTTAAATAATAATGCTGCTATAACAAAATGACTTCCTGACATTGATACAGAAGTCAGAAATCAACCCATAAAAAGATCGAAAGCGTGCAAGTGTCCAACCAAGGAACAGATGTATAACAGCATTGAAAAAAAGTGTTAGACGCGTGGCCAACAGAGTAAGCAATCTAAAATTACCTGTATAGTTCTAGAGCTCCATTTAATCCAGGACAGAAAATAATCTCTCCGTCCTTCGAGCAATCGATATTGTTTTGAAAGGGTAATGGAATCCTTACAATATTCTTCGGGCCATCCTTAATCAAAAAAAATCCAAAAAGTACCCATGAGTTTCGAAAAATTCACATAAAACTAGTACATACCACGCCTATATTTCTTTCTTTACTTACTTCATCCGAATTGAGAATATCGTGAAAGAAAACCTCACCGCTTAAATCAGAACTTACGACCAATCGCTTTCCGGGCTTAACTTCCTTCTTAAATAAGCCTGTTACTTCAAATTTATGTTTCTTCATTCGTGTTACTTCTATTTCATCTTTCTTCACGCCCATATTTGAATTTCTGCAATAGTAAAGGCCACCCTCAACACAACCCACCACAAAATCGGTGGGTGAGGTTGATACGATGGTTGTAAGTTCCAAAATGCGATGCTGCTTGTCAGACACTAGAAAACTAAAAGAAAGCAAGTGTAGATTCACGTGTACAAGATAGGGAGACAACACCTACTTGCCCTCCATACGCAATTGAGTTCCAAGCACCCACAAGGAAACCCACCCATTGTTGTGGCACGTTAACATTCTATCAGCAGCCGGCCAACCAAAATCAACCACACTCCCGTGCTCAAGAGTTACACTACACATCTCAATGACATCACATCCAGATTTTGTGGAAACAAATTTCCAGACATACAGATCCCCAGACACTGTGCTTGCCGCAAAGATATCTCTATCATAGCAGTTCGTCGAGAGGCTCACTAAACACCCTTTCGTGGGTATGGACTTGAGCTCTTGAAATGATATGAACGTTCCAGATTTTACCAGCTTGGGAATGAACACTTTTATTGTCTGATCGACGTGCTCACACCAATCATCGTGGGATGCGGCAGTGGCTAGCACCAGAACCGGTGTATTGTCCGTATAGATTGACAACCACGTAGCAAATCCTTGAAAGTGCTCCTTTGACTGCATTGAAATCTTTTGATATGGTTGTATTAGCATGGCATCATCGTCGTTCTTCTTCATTAGCGAATCGAAACTGTCTACTGGTGTTGGTCCTTCTATGAGAACTTTCTCAACCATGGGGCATACTTTTTTCAAGAACAACGCCAACTTGTTGTTATCCACAACCACGTTTGTTGCATTAGCTGCTTGAGTTTGGGTCTGAAGGAACAAAAAAAAACAACATAAATATTAAATTTAAGCAAACGAAAAATCTAAACAAACCCCAACATGCCAAGAGGGATTGGTTCCACTTGATTTGTCCAGATGCACAGGCAGCGATTCTGTGCCAGAAGAAGTACTTGCATATTCAGTTAAAACGCTGCCGTGATTGTATGGTAGGAATTCGACAATGTCAGCAGTTGATTCGGTGAGATTTTCCATTGCAGTTTTTTGTTTTTCAGTTCGAATTGTTTTTCTTTTATTCCGGCACAGTGGGTGTTTGGACGTTACTAGGGTTATGTTGCTATGGAGCTTTCTTCTACGGTCGAATACATATATTTGAGTTTTGATGATATTTTTTTAGTTATTTCAAAAGAAATGAATGACCTATTATTTGTTGTTGAAGTTGCACAGTAGAAATTTCGTCAAACGGATATTTTACGGAAGGTGTATCAATGGCGGTGTTAGTTTTGATCTGTGTACAGGGAACAACAAGAAGGACATGCTTAGCTGTTTTTTCAATAGATTCAGATCATTTTTTACGACAAACGAATGAAAAAATATGATTTGATATTAAATGAACCTTGTTTGGTTAGCTAATTTTAAATTGGAATACGTTTGAATCCATAATTGCTGACACTTGGCTCATCCATAACCATGAGCTTTTTGTGAGTAATAAGTAATGGGCGTTTATTTATTTATTGAAAATTCAACTGTTTTTCATCAGATATAACAACAATGGGCCTAATACGGCCTAAGTACTGCCTCAACCGCCCCAGCTAGCCACTCTAACCTAACAACAATTTAATCAATTATGTATTCTCCGCTATTGCTACGACCCCTCCAACAGTTTGTTTTCGATGATTCTTTGCCAGAAATCGACTGCACTGCTCTTGACTCGAAGAAGTTGTTGAGCCAATTTTTTAGATCCGAAAAGATGGTAATCCGTTGGCGCAAGATCTGGTGAGTATGACGGATGCTGAAGAACCTCTCATTCGAGCCGACATTTGCGACGTGGAGTCTGGGGTTGTCGTGTCTCTTCTGTCTTTTAAGCTAAAGCGTCGCGTTTTCTCAGTGTGACTGGGCTATGTAGAGTTCCTTCTCAATCGTTTTGTTCTTCTCAAGCATCTCATAATGCAACAGGCGTGCAACAGATTCTACTTGATCTTTGGCTTTGGTGTCTCTCCGGTGCCACCCATTTCTTCCTCTATTTTAAACTGAGGTACACTTTCTCAATTGCACATTTTTTATAAGATTCTCTGGCCACGAGTATCTCAATGTCGCTCAAAATTTTAAGCGGCAATCAGCATTCGGCTTTCTTTGAGTTTTTCCTTCAGTTCCTGTGGCACCCAAGCTCCAAATTTTTGAGTAAATCCCATGGACGTGAGGTGACAATCACGTTGTCTCTTCACGAGGAGAAAAACATATTTCAAAAGGTATAGTACAGTTGTTTAAACAGAGACAAGCGTTTAAGGTAAACGCTCATTAATTATTACTCAACCCAATAATTCGGATTTTTCGGCAAATACATGGCATGTTCAAAAGTGCCCCAACAAATTTGTTTAAATTTGCCTCGACTATTTCAACGAACATTTTAATTTTTATATAATCGGTCGAAATCTTACCGTGTTTTTAATTCCAATTGCTTTACCCTTTACCAAATGTCCTTTCCCTTTTAAATAGCACACTAACATTTTTTTTACACACTTACAACTAGAAAATTAAAATAGGATATTTCGACTATAGCACCTTTTCCATGAATGCGATCCCGTCAGGAAGGCGATCGCTCGGCAGACCCCGGATGAGATTGTTCGCCCAAGTGCAAAAGCTCACCTGATTACGCTTAGGCATACCTCCTGATGAGTTAGAGTCGGCAGCGAAGGATCGAGCTGCCTGGAGATTTATTCTGCGTGCATTGCCCTCGCGGCCTCTTAGTGGAACGCGCTGCAAGATGATGATGATGATGAAAGCGGTGGTGGTTACAGATTGTTTCTTAGCCGACAAGTTTCGTCTTGGCAGTCTTTTCCTCGTTTATTTTAAGACCACCTCGTTTAGCCTAATCGTCAGTCGTGATGAAGGCTTCCACAATGGCCCGTTGGGAACGAGCGGTGATATCAATATCATCGGCGTAGCCCAGCAGCTGCACCTACTTGTGGACGAAAATACCTTCCGTGTTGACATTAGCCTGCCGCAGTATGTGCTCCAAAAGAGGCCCAGGTCCACCTCGGACTGTAGCGCCGCACAAAGAAGAAGAAGTATGTGCTCCAGCACGAGATTGAAGAAATCACAGGACAGCGAGTGCCCTTGGCGAAATCCGGTGCAATCTTCAAAGGGCTCGGAGGTCCTTGAGCCGCACTGAAAGTTGCGTCGAGTATTCCTTAGCGTAGTTCGACACAGTTGGTTTAGTTTTCCCGGGATCCAGAATTCGGCAATAGCTTTAAACACCTCTCAGCGATGAATGCTGTCATATGCGGCTTTCATGGTCGCACCTAGTTCCAGCACTAGTACTTCAACAAAAACGTAGTAAAAGATCCCGTACTAAACACGACTGATACAGATTTAATTGGACTAATACTGGGTTTTAGAATTAACTTATAACACGTTTTATTGTAATTGCGTCAATATTTTTCAGTTGGCAGCAGATGAATTTATATTGTACACAAACAACACTGAGTATGAAAGGATAAGGTGGATGAAAAGGTGGAATTTGGAACTCACTGGTCTTTTACAGGATCAGTCTTAGTGTGGAAATTAGGTCTATGAAGTCGCACGGGTACGTGCCGATCAGCGCGGTGCAAAACGGCTTTAGACCTTCACACAGTACACTGAACAGAATCTTGTAGACGGCATTGAGCATGGATATTTGTTCCTCGGCAGTTTATTCAGGAGCTACGATTGCCTTTATTGTTGGTACTACGGCTTCTTTACTTCATGTCCCGAATTCGAAACAAATAGCTATGTGTATTTTAACTTACTGAACACTTAAACTTAATTCTAACTTCACTTTATTGGAAAGGATAACATATTACATTCGCATTACCGCAGTGGAGCATGGAATAATCCTGTTTCATCGTTATTTTATTAATGCATAAATGTTTTACAATGAATATAATATTCATTCGCAACGAAAACACTCTACTTCGCGCGACTGGCCAAAGCGTTTAAATCAGCGATACATTTGTTAAGAGTTTCCTTTTCTTGCTGTGGACTGATGGACTTGAGCACATTATTGACAACCCATTGGACCATATGCTTCTGATTAAGACGTCTCTCAACGTGGCGGCATTCGACTTGATAGTCCAATCGGCGCTTGACCTACAAGAGAAAGGAAGATCACGCATAACGGCCAAGGAAAAGATGAAGAATCGATTTTAATACCTCATTGTAGACATGCATAGTGCGTTCACGGAACGCAGCTTCAAGCTGCATGGCGACATTCTCTTTTTTGGCAGCCATGAGCATGAGAGCACCCTCGGCACGCCATTGTTCTTTCTTCTCATCGGCGATCGCATCGTTAAGCACTTTCAGCTCATTTTCACGGCCCACATTCCATTCTTTTTCGATTCTCTGCGTTGGAGTTCAAACAATTAGAATAAAAGAAAACCTAGATTTGCAATGGGATTTACATCAATCTCCTTGTCGCAATAAGCAGCAATTGCTGGACCGAGCTTCTTCACACCAATGACACACATAATACCCAGTGAAAGACCACTGTAGTACTCGTGCTCCATAACGTAGATCTCCTTAGAGCAAAGGTACGTCAAAAGACCTATGCCGAATGTGTATGGACCGGTGACACCAGTCTTCTTGTAGAAGAATTGGAACCATTCCTCTGGGATGAATCCCAATCGAACCTGGCCAGGTTGTTCTGGTCGGACTGGTCTTTTGCTGGATCCTCCACAAACGGATGCTGCTGTCCTTGCGGCAATGGCGCCAGATTGGTTTTTGACTGTAATTTAAAGAAAAAATACAACTTGTCACACGTTTTCAAAGAGAAAAAAAAAGCTGAAACCAAGTGATTACATAAACGATTGCCGAACACTATTTTCACAGTGAAGTTTATTATGTGACCACAAGTTTTTTTTTTAAAGCAAATCGTATGAATGAATTACGAAATGAATTTGCTTTTAATTACCTGCAAGTATAGCGGCCCTCGAAAGCATTTTGATAAATTTTAGTTTAGGAAAAGAAAACCTTTGACGTCCGATTACCTTCCCACTAGCTCGCTAAGTCACAGTTCACAATGGTCGGAAAGACACACTTAACGAATATGGCGTGTAGAAAATATAATTGTGAATGAATGTTGCGTTGCTTTCATGTGACAAGTGAGTTTTCTTAATTTGTAATTTTTTTATTTTTCAATTTTTAAGGTGGACACATTTGACAGTACATTAATAAGAATTTTGTATGCCCAACTATTATATTGGAAACTAATAAGGCGCGTGTAGTTGGATGGGGTTGCAGTTTGTTCAGTTTCTTTCCTTCCTGAGTTTTTGAACGTTTATAAAGGAAAGAGTAAAAAAAAAAAACCAAAAAAATTGGACCTATACACATCATTTCTTATAATCAACCGAAATTCATTATATTTGTACTGAAAGTAAATAAACCTTCAAATAGAGTGTCTTGAATGATAAAATTTCACTATTACAGTTTTAAATCATGAAACTTGATTGGAAATTTATAGTTTTTGCAAGCTGTGATGCCGAGGTGTTCTACTACCGAGGTGTGTAGATATAAAAGCCCAGCAACCCAAAGCCCAGCCCAGTATATAATTCATAGAAACTTGAATAAACCACTTTACAATAAGTTCTACTCCAACGAAAGTTTATTTTGGTTGGCCTTTTCTATCGCAGCAAAGTTTAAAACGAACAGGTCTCGGTATTGTTTACAAGTTTTCGTGACTTTTCTACATTATACAATAAAAATTCAAGTTAAATTCAATAAAAATGCTCAGGCATTTAGGAATTCTAAGGCCCACGTTTGGTCAATCTATTTACAAAGGTAATGAATAATGAATCCATTATAATACCCACCGTCGGGCATAGTTATTTGAGATTTCTTCACAAACTGACAGTTGTCAGACGGCCGGTTGTGAACGTGCACATGTTCATTTGATTAGTTTAAGCACTCAGATTAAATTCGTTTAAATTTCTTATCAAATTACAGAGATTTGTGTTAAAAATCAACAGAAATCCTTGCGCAAAACGTCATCATATAAATATAGTGAATTTATTCCGAAGTACATATCAAATTATCAGTCAATCTGCGCTTTTGCAAATCACTCTCTAGCAACAAAACCCACTTGGCAACATCACATTCAAGTCGAAAGTAAATCAAGAAATTATTCCACCAGCAACATTTCCAGTTGCATTTGTTCCGTTAATCAGAGTGGTGGTGGTGGTTATCTCGCTGTTCCGCTGTCACGTACGGTTGTCAAAAATATCAATTCCATTAATCATATTCGCCATCAATTTACGTCGGCTCCACTTCCAAACGCATCGCCTAAAGAAGAAATTTCAATTGCCGAAAAACAAGTGACCGGTATTGCAGAGAAAATGTCGAAAAAAGTCTTTGAACGTCTCCCAAAAACGGTTGTGCCGTCTCACTATAATTTGGAGTTAAAACCGAATCTTGAGGCATTCACCTTTGAGGGTAATACAACTGTGAAAATTAAGGTAAATATTGATTGCACATATTGTACAAAACACACCTGAAAAAACAAAAGAAAACATAAATATTGTAATTACATTTCGCCACGTACATTGCCAGTGATAATTTTCAATTCGAGAGTACCTTCGAGTGATGAAGTTACGCGCACGGGAATCAGAATGGGGTTGGAAACAGTGAAGTAAAATGTGGCACTAGTAGAGTAGATAGTGGAAAGAAAAGCAGCGAACGAAAAAATGAACAGAAAAAAAAAAAAATACGTGAAGAAAAGAATAAAACAAAAAAGTCTTTTTGCTTTCACTTTTTTGCCTCCGTTATTTTTCGCTTGCAATTGTGCGCTTTTTATCCTGGTTTCTATTTTGTCTCGTTTCGATCGTCGTTTTGCTGTGTTTACCTGACCTGGTTCAGACGGCGCCACCAACGAGGGCTCACAGTGACTGTGATCGACAGAAGGTAGCTTGCTAGCTGTTTTTTGTTTTTTTTTTGTACGTATGACTCTGTGGTTGAATGAGTTGGGTTTTATTAGTTGCAGGTGGACAATAACAGTTCCTGACTTGTTTGCTAAAAATGTGTGCTGTTGTGGCGTAGTTTGTTGTTTGCTACGGTACTCTGGGGCTAACTTATACGATTGGGTTGGAGGGAAAGATATTTATGTAGGAGTAGATCAATAAATTGGTGTTCATTGTTTGACAAGACGTTCTGTTTATGGAGTGAGTGGCATTTGTTTTGTTTACTAATAATTTGCGAGTAAAGATCTGAGTGTGTAGGGTTGAATTGATTGTCTTTTGAGAGTTTGAATAGGTTTTATGGGAGTGGATGTGATTAATTTTAACTGGGAAAAGTGCAGAGGTGGATTAGTTGGTCGTATCTACTTTTCGTTTCGGTTGCAACAATGCACTTTAATTGCTGTTATGGGAATTCATGTGCATACATTGTCAGGTTCCCCTTGATTATTATCATTGATTTTAAAAAAATAGATCGTGGTAGGTAGAAAGTTCACTTATCCACTTTTTAATATTGCGAGTAGCTTTAAGTTGTAGTCCCCGGAAAGTTTCTTGTTATAAAAAGGAGGAAGAAGACACAAGTCGGTCAGTAGGAGTAATGATTTTATGTATGTTGGCTCTGGGATTAACTTTGGAATAAGTAAATCACTGATTTAAGAGTGTTGAGTGTTTTCCTAACTGCAAAGGAATTGAAGGGCTTATTGCAATATGATAAGCTACAAAACAAAATACCGTCGAATTTTCATGGGACATCAAAATTAGTTCGATTTAGAGGGATTTTGTATTTTTGTATGGAAAATTGGGAAGAGGAATGCCAAAATATGATGATTTTTCAAATTTACCTTGTATTTTTCCCCACAGTATTTCCGAGTGGAATGCAATTAAAAGCTAAATTAGTGGCAAATAATGTTATTGCAATAAAACCTTCAATTAATAGGCGATTACACTATAATTGATTTTTGATTTTTTAACTTTCAGCATTTATTACCCATATACAGAATAGGTCAAATATTAATTTCTTTTTTAAAAATGCACTAAAATCAACAAAAATAATTTTTTTCAAGTATAATGGCTTTATTAGTAAGAGCAAACATTCGCATTAATTATGGAACACAGCTTATATTAAGTCCTGTGTTATCACAGCATATCAGGGGTAATGAAGTTGTAAAGGGGAAGGTGTGTCAAATCCTTCCGAAACTGTGCACACATCGGTCCCGATTAAATATTATTTCAATGTTTTCGAGGCCAAACTCTTCACAGAGGCTGGTGTTAGGTGGAAACAGGCGACACCTCGTCCCAACACCAAAGCCTCTTAGCCGAATTATTACTACCTACGTAAAACGAAACAAATTCTAAAGCTTACCAAGGTTAAATGCAGCTTGTTGGTTGGTATCGCAGGGCATTGCATACTGGGCCATCACGCTTTTAGGTTGTGTTTAAACCTATCGGAAAGCTAGAGGACTCATTGGCTAGCGAAACGCAGGAGGTCGTGCCCAGCGTTAGTCCAAACGTTCAGGACGTTAGGCAGCCACTTTATTAACTCGTTGACTGAAGCGGCAAGCCTTAAAGCAAGTCAACTTGCTTTGAGACTTGCCGCTGTCGCTATCGCATCCAAGTTCTTTTGTCTGTACCAGGGGTAACTGGTTGGTCAAAATTTTAAATGAACTCTGAATTGGTGTAAAATACTATGGACCTACAGGTCTATGTGATTGGCGACTAGCATGCACCACATAACATAAAATATGGAACAAAACGTCGTTTAAATGGCTTATTCTGCCATTCCAATTTTCCAAGACCTTGTTGATTGTTTGTTGTGAAACTCACTCATTCCTTGTTGATATTGGTTTTAAGTGGTTGATCGTTTCTGGCTTCTTAGCATCGATCCTTCACGTTTCCTAAAGAAAAACGCCAAAAGGGTCAAATAGCAGCTTCGATGTTGCCACAGCATCGCCAAGACGGCTGATAACACGATTTGCGAATTTTGTGCGTAAAATATCAATTGTACTTGCTTGACTTCTGGGTTAAAGTCGTAGTCACAGGAAAGTGCCGTATGATACAAAAAAAGGCATTTTTGAACAGGCTTACACGTAATCGCTTTGTTTTGCTTTTACAGGACGTGTATGTATTTGTTTTGTTAACACGGACCAGATTACATTTTCATCCGGAATACATCTAAAACCGATACAACTCTGAGTATTAATCGTCTCTGGCTAATAATCGCTCGAAAATAGTTAGTCTCTGATTATCTTTGAGCTATTATAATCCACAACACGTGAAAGAATGGAGAATTCTATCTCACAAAATCAGAAGCGGGTTTTTTTTATATTCTCATCGGTATCATTACGTACCATTCTATAGAAACAATAAAATCACATTTTGTGATTCTCGATAAATTAATATCTTCTTCAAAACCGATGTTCTAATGCTTTTTACTGCACGCTTCGGCCGACAAACCAGAAAACAAAACAATTTCCAACATTGATTGAGTTGTTCCCTCCCTTTTTTCATAATTTTCAATTGCATGGTAGTGTGTCTAATGTGGTTTTATCCCGCTAGTCACGACCGCTGATAATGTTGCATGCGCAAAACAAGCCAGCGCGTTGTTTAACGAAAAAATATGCTTGTCGTATTCTTTTTCTTTTTCAAACAATGCAAAAAACAATGTTAAGCGTCTATTGCTTCAATATAATTAAATTACAAAGCCAAGATAAATTGTTTATTCATTAAAAGAAAATGCAATGAGGAGAGAAAATTAAAAATTCACAATTAGTCAAAGTGACAGCTGTTAGGTGGCTGAATGTGTGGCAGTATAAGAGCGGTTCCAAACGGCAATAGATAGAGCAGTTTTTTTTGTTCTCAAATATTAATGATCATTGTCCAATGGAGCAGATCAAATTTCCCACATGTGCCTTGGCACATTTGTACCCGCACAAAGGAATAAATTGATGGTGATAAATTAGCTTTAAGTAGTTCAAGCGAGATTGTTTGTCACTGTTCATGCTTTGGGTTGCATGTTAGAGATGGTGTTTGGTTGATTGTTCTTAGAATTTATTGATAAGCGGTGGTAATCCAATGTCTCACATAAAAACCGTGCATGAGTTAAGCAAAAAAGTCATTTACATTCTCTCTCACGGCTTCACTTTTCTTTTGCGTGGGTAGCAAAACATGAAATCTAACGTAAGGTCCATTTCTATTATGCTTGCTCGGGAATTATATGACTCCCGACGAGAAGTAAAAATAAATCATTGCTTTCACTTTTTTTCCCCCTTTGTGGTTGGAATGTGTTCGCTTCGGATTATCCTCTTTTCTGTTTTGCTTCTCGTTTATTTTTCTGTCTGTCTGACCTGATTCGATCGGCGTTAAAGTTAGCTTTGGTGAAGGGAATTAAGTGTGCATTTATTACTTGCAGGTGGTAGATGAAAAAAATATTCGACGATTCAGTCAACTCCGATCGTTGTGCTTCTTTCAATGTTATCCATTAATTTATCTAAAGCAATTGATGTGTTTAGGTCTTTTAGCTCAGATACTGCAATTCGTCCCCGAACTGTGTGGGGATCGTAAGAGTTATGTGCCTTTCGCTAAGAATTTTCATTCGTCGCATTCAAGCAGATTAAAGATTAAATGTACAGCAACGTTGGAGCACGTGCTCTGTGCCTGGCCAGCGGTACCCAAAACCAGATTCAAGACGTTGGGCAACCACTTCCTCAACTCGTTGAGTGAAGCGGCAAACTTCAAAGCAAGTCAACTTGTAAACTATGCTGTCAAAGTAAGCCCTTCTGTCCGTACCAAGTGTAATTGGGTGTTCAAAATTTTAAAAGAACTCTGAATTGTTTTAATACACTTATTGATTTACTGGGTCGGCACCACATAACCTAACCTGAATGTAAAGGAAAGCCTCACTATGCATCGTATCCAAGTTGCATCGTTTCAAAACTGTCGAGGCTGCATCGGCGTTGTATTTATTTCATTTTGCATCTTTCACAAAATCACAGTACATGGGAATTGTGTCGTGTTTTTCTGCTCTCAATTTACGACAGAAAACCAGACTGTGGGGGTATTTACAATGCACAATTTGACGATTTAATGCATTTCCCGCATTGCCTTTGGACAAGTGTTTTGCAGTGAGCTTTTATAACTGCTTTTCAACCAACGCTTTCATAAATTATTAACATTATAAAGATTAAAATACTCTTTTTCAATTTTTATGTTCCTTATCTTTGTGAACAGATAGACCGTATCTTTATTTTGTTGTTTTCGAAAGGTGAAGAACATTTTCGTTTTTCGAGTCTAATTTTGGCCACTGCATGAATATGACAAATAAAGATTTTTGCTGAGACAACACCAGATAATCTCCAATAAAGTGTGAAACAACAATTAAGAACAATGAATTTGATAGTAGGTTGTAAACGTCGTAAAAATATTTTTATATCTTTTTATTCAATATTTAACAAAAGGCATATGACCACAAGTAAATTGTTTAGTTGGGGCAACTTGCACACGATGTCTCTGAGGCAATGTATAATATTTGTGTAAAAATGAGTCAATAAAGCGTGTGCAAATTTCGTGCACTTTATTAATAGCTCTACACATGTGTGATTTGGTGGTAAAAAAAAAATTGTCACGGTGTTTGGTAATTTCCAATTTTACTCCATTCATTGCAAAATCGGTTTTTCTGGTAAAAGTCAACCATAAATTAGTGCGATGCAATTTTTGTAGGACAAATGGTCTTAAGGTTTGGAGCGCGAAATGGGCTACAAGCAATTAAAAAAAATATAATTCAATTTGTGGGGGGTCAACATTGAAATTAGGTCACCAAGTGAAGTCATGGCAAGATGTGATTAAAAGTAGAACTTCGTTTTCTTCGAATGAGTTGATTTTATTCGATGACATATTTTTATTCCAGGTTCTTGAGTCAACGAACACCATTGTCTTGAATGCGCTCGATGTTGCCATTAGTAAAGTGGTATTTCAATCCAACGCAGCCGATAAGAAACTCCAGGCGAAAGATGTCGTCCTGTCGGCTGAAAATGAAACCGCTACAATCGTTTTCGAGGAAAAAATACCCGAAGGCGATGCAACATTGTATTTAGAGTTCAAGGGTGAACTGAATGATAAGATGAAGGGTTTCTATCGCAGTAAATACTTTACACAAAGTGGAGAAGAACGTTACGCTGGCGTAACACAATTCGAGGCAACCGATGCACGTCGGTGCTTCCCGTGTTGGGATGAGCCTGCGATTAAAGCAACTTTTGATATAAGCCTTGTAGTACCTGAAAACAAAGTAGCTTTATCCAATATGCCTGTTATTAATGAAACCTCGATTGGCTCGAATCTTAGGCGTGTTAGCTTCGATCGAACGCCCGTGATGTCGACGTACCTTGTGGCGGTGGTTGTTGGAGAGTATGACTATGTTGAGGGTAAATCGGAAGACGGTGTTCTTGTGCGTGTGTATACCCCAGTTGGTAGAAAGAAACAGGGCTTGTTCGCGTTAGAAGTCGCCACCAAAGTATTACCTTACTACAAGAGTTACTTCAACATCGCTTATCCATTGCCGAAAATGGATTTGATTGCAATCTCTGATTTCTCAGCTGGCGCGATGGAGAACTGGGGGTTGGTTACCTACCGAGAGACCTTTGTGCTGGTGGATCCGGAAAACACGTCGTTAATGCGTAAGCAATCCATTGCGTTGACTGTAGGCCACGAGATCGCTCACCAGTGGTTCGGTAACTTAGTGACCATGGAATGGTGGACTCACTTGTGGCTGAACGAAGGCTACGCTTCATTCGTGGAGTTCCTGTGCGTGAATCACTTGTTCCCCGAGTATGACATTTGGACGCAGTTCGTAACCGACATGTATACACGTGCCTTAGAATTAGATTGCCTTAAGAACTCACATCCAATTGAGGTTCCTGTCGGCCATCCGTCGGAGATCGATGAAATCTTCGACGAAATTAGTTATAACAAAGGTGCCAGTGTCATTCGTATGCTTCACCATTACATTGGAGATGAGGACTTCCGAAAGGGCATGAATGTCTACTTGACAAAACACCAGTACCAAAACACCAGGACTGAGGACTTGTGGTCAGCGTTGCAAGAGGCCAGTAGCAAACCAGTCGCCGAAGTAATGTCGTCTTGGATTAAGCTGAAAGGCTTCCCAGTTGTGTCTGTGGATTCGGAGCAGAAGGGCACCAAACGTGTGCTGAAGTTGGCTCAGAATAAATTCACTGCCGATGGCAAAGAGGCCGATGGTGACTACCAGTGGGTTATCCCGATTACTGTGTCTACATCAAAGGATCCCAAGAAGGTGGCGAAGACTTTCCTTTTGGACAAAAAAGAAATGGAGGTCACGTTGGATGATGTTAGTGAGAGCGATTGGATCAAAATAAACCCGGGAACTGTGGGCTACTACAGGACTAGTTACTCACCGAAAATGTTGGAACAACTGATGCCGGCAGTTAGAAATATGGAGTTGCCGCCTTTGGACCGATTGGGTTTGATTGATGACATGTTTGCCATGGTGCAGGCGGGAAAAGCTGGCACTTCCACTGTAAGTTTGACGAATTGCTTTGGATAAAGAGTGTATGAAAAAAATAGCTTTTTGCCTTTTCTAGGTTCTTGAGTTGGTTGACTCATACAGAAACGAGACTAATTACACTGTTTGGACAGCAATATCGAATTCCCTATGCAACCTGCAGATCTTGATTTCACACACTTCGTTGACTGACAATTTCAATCGTTACGGAGTTAAGTTGTACAAGCCTGTGGCCGATCGCTTAGGTTGGGATGCAATGGAGGGCGAGAACCACTTGGACACACTCCTACGCAGTTTAGTACTAGCACGTTTGGTCTCTTTCCGATGCAAAGACACAATTGAAGAAGGCAAAAAGAGGTACAGAAGTTTGTCTATATATTTTTGAATGTTTTCAATAGACTGTTGTTTTCAGATTCCGAAATCATGTGAATGGAGTCTCTGATCTTCCAGCTGATTTGAGATCAACTTGTTACAAGGCTGTTCTCTTAGACGGTGACGAGAGTACTTTCGAGGAAATGCTGAAACTTTACAGATCAACCGATTTGCATGAAGAGCAGGATCGTATCTCTCGAGCACTGGGCTCTCTCGGAAATGTGGAACTTCTTCGAAAGGTTGTCGATTTTGCTATGTCGGTAAGTGTTGGCTGTTTACGGCAGACTGCAACGGAATCTAATGATATCTGTTTTGAACAGGGTGAGGTTCGGGCTCAAGACGCAGTTTTTATCGTCGTAGCTGTTGCAATGAATCCAAAGGGCCGTGATATGACTTGGGCGTACTTCAAGGAGAACTATCCAAAGCTCATGGAGCAGTATCAGGTAAAAATAAATGAGTGTTTATTAGTGATATAGAAACTTCATTGAGGCATTTGGTTCTCTCTGTGTGGTGGGTGGAGAGGGAGGAAACTGCAACCACGGCAAAACCACGACAAAAATCAATTCGACCAGTCAAAAAGGCCAAGTTATCCCTGCTGTAGAGTTCAAACCAAAAGTTAAAGTTAACACAAAAGTTAAAACTTCTGTCTTTGGTGTTCTGATGGTGTACATAACCTAATTTTCACTTGAACCTTTTCGGCTGTCCAGACGGGTTAATCAGCTATTTTTCTAGAAGCTTCGACAAAATGTGTCTGGTTGCGTTTTGCTGACGCAGCCTGGTAATGTGGGAATTTCGTTGTTCCAACACTGATCCCCACATAGTACAGAATGCAGATTTTTACAACTCCGTCTCTCAGAGGGGAGAAGTTGTGCTTGGCAATCGTCATGGCGGATGTTGGCTTGTTGGGTCAACGAGAGAATTAAAAGTAATATGCTCGTCCATTGGACTCTATCAATAAATCTTTAATGTACTTGATTTCCCCATATATTTGATTTTTTCTTATTGCACATCATTTCTATCAATAAGTTTTCCGTTTTTCCATGTATTTGATTCCCTCTTATTCGACGTCATTTCTAATTGGTTTTCTTGTTTTTTTTTCTAGGGTGGATTCCTATTAGTTCGTCTAATTAAGTACTTAATAGAAAATTTTGCTTCGGAAGAGAAGGCACTGGAAGTGGAGGAATTCTTCAAAACCAGAGATTTCCCTGGCACCGAGAGAACTGTTTCACAAGCTGTTGAGACAATTAGACTAAATGCTGCCTGGCTAAATCGTGACTTGCAATCAATAACCGAATATCTATCTAAACAATGAGCAATTCTTGTATATTAACCGCTCAGAAAAAAACAAAATCATTAAAAAATATTTATAAAAAATATAAATTTAAAATAGTAATATTTATTCCCACTTATGATCAAGCCAAAGTATTGATTCAAAAACAAAACAGGAGAATCGTAACTAAAAGAAAACAGAAAAGTTACACAACGCAACACACACACACCAAGCTCTTTTATATCATTTTGTTTTCCATCTTTTAAAAGCTTTAAATATTACGTTCTTTTTTTTCTTTTTCACTTTCAAACATAAACGAGTAGCATGACTTTCAAGTATCGGAATAATTCACAATTTGATTGCATTAATGTAGCATTTAATGTTAATTTTATAATTAGATGAAATACATTTTAGTAAAAACGTATTTGTTTATTAATTTGGTAATCTTTTTGGGAGATAGGGAAAGTGAGCAGTAACTGAACTGTTGAACTGTAAAGAAAGAGAAAACTGTCAACCAGCCGTATGAACTATAGATGTATCGGAGGCAGTAAGCATTGAACAGAAGATAATCTTCAAGCTGAGGAAATATCTTAAACCTTACAGGAACCGAATGATTTGTTGACATCAGTCAACAATTGAATTGCAGAACCCAATATGTGTCATAAGTTACTTATACTGCTAGCTCAAAAATATTTTGTACCTCTAACAAGCCAACAAAGACCACCGTCGACCTACGCCGTAAAAATCTATTCGTCAATAAGAGACCTCTATCCAGCTGGTCACACCACCAAGTGCAAAGTCTTTCGAAATGCCCCAATGATAGTCCGCTGAGTCCTTCCGGTGATGGCAATATATAATGCATATGCGAGGTCATGCATCGTGCCTCTGGCGTTGACGTCTGAGTTGTGTACGATTTTTTCGAGAATTATGTTAAAGAAGTTACATTTCAGTGAATCGCCTTGTCTAAGGCTTTTCTTGGTATCGAAGGTCTCGTTGAGATCTTTTTCAACCTTGACTGAGCAACGGGCGTTCTTCTTATATGATCGCTATCGTTAATCTACAAAGACGAAGGGGTTGTGCAATGATACCAAGGCTAAGCAATGCATAGCTCTTCTCTATAGATACTGGCACAAGCGGTCTTAAGATCGATAAATTGTTTTTAAGTATCGATCGGGTACTTTTGGGTCTTCTCTAAGGTCTGCCGCAGTGTAAATATATGTTCAAAAGTGGAGTCTTATGACTGCGGCTGCTGTATGAAAGCAGCCTTGCTGTATGAAAGCAGAGAAAATCTTGTACGCGATGTTTATTGGACTTATACCTCTGTAGTTTGCAAGGAATGAAATGTTCAGAGTCAGTGAAGGAACAGGAACGAATTTTATTAGGATACGATATGCGTTCGGAAGCATTAGAGAATGTAAGTAGAGAGGTATATTAACCAAGATCTAATTTATAACTACTGTGAATTCTTTCCATAGGGTGCAATAAGTTAGGGAAAACTTTTACTTTGTAAATGATAACGTTTCTTTCATCTGAATATCTGAATCAGTTTTGTCTCTCCTACATTGCGACAAAATGTTCGGCAAGTCAGCCTGGTTATTTAAGTGATGGATAAAAATGGTGGAGCACCATTTTCTAGTGCTTGCTTTGTTTAAACTCATTTCTGTAGTTAATGAACTTATCAGATTGCAATAAAGACAAAATTACGAGAAGTCTTACTGGTTTATTCGAATTCGAAATGTGCCATCTAGTTTTCAGACGTAGTGGATGAATAAACTTGTTCGTGTCATTTAGTTGGTACGACTGTAGCATTAAGAAATGTCATTTTGACGTTCTGACAAAATCATAAACGCAAGAAAATACTACAAGTTTGCCGGCAGATTATTTTAAAGAAATGAATGCAAGACCTAAACGTACTGATTCCGAAAAGGATATTCTGGAAATGCAACGAGCATTTCTGGCTGAAAAGGCTAAGAATCCGAAGTTTCAACCAGCTGCTGCTGTTGTAAAAATTGAGAAAGGTAGGCATGCCTAAGCCGAAAAAGAAACTTTTTGTGGTGTGTCTTAATAAACATTTATTTTGTAGCACCCAAAAAATCACTTTTTGCTCAAAATAGAGCCAAAGTTCAGTCCTCTCCGGGTGGTATCACTTCTTCACAAGTCCCATGTTCAGTACTAAGCGATGTCACTGAAAGAAAAGCATCAGAACCTGGCATGACAAGCGTCGATCTTGGGGACATAGTAGAAAAATCTTTAGTCACAAAGGACCGGGCGACGATCACAAATATCGTCATTGGGGACATTGTGGAAAAGACTATATTCGCTCCAAAAGAAGTGCAAGTCAGTGTTATGGATGTTCCTTTTCCGAAGGTGGAGAGAATCGCCCTCAGAGTAAGAAAAAAAAAGACATCCAATTGTGCGTTGCAATGCATGAATTTGTATTCTGCAGCAAAAGAAAGAAGGAAAAAGCCTTTTTGCCCAGTCGCTGGAGGCGAAGAAAGAGGAGTCCAATGTGGAGAGGAAAAGACAACACGACGAAATGCTAATGGTAATGGATTGTGAACCTAGTGTGAAGAATGCAAAAACAGCATTCGGCGATGAGAGTTTTATCGTGGAGGAGACGGCCACAGCGAGTCTTGTTCACAAAGAAAACCTAGAAATGCTTAGCAAGATGAAGGAAGAGGAGATTTTAGCGGAACGGCAAAAGATATTGCAGTCAGTGGGTGGGTACTACTTGTGTAACGATTTCGTTTAGATGGTCATATCATGTTTTGTGTTTAGATCCCACACTGCTGGAGTTTCTTGCAAAAAAACGTAAACAAAAACTTGCGGAGAGGAAGCAGCAACCGTGTGAATTGGAGTCACAAATAGAAAATCAAACGAGTGATGAAGTGACACAGTTGCCAGAGGGCAATCCAGCTATAGACCTCTTGAAACAGAGTTCAGCAGAACAATGGATCCACTTCGACGTCGTTGAGAAGGACAAATTGGAATGGATGCGAGATATCCCTCAAAAAGTGGCAAAGCCGAAACCTGGTGAGGCTTACGAGGCCAGATTTGATTGGAAAGGAGTTCTACTCCCGTACGCAGAGGAGGCCAGTGAGACTAAAGATGAGAGAGAGCTTTATCTGCATGGGGATGAGCCTTTGCGAGCGGGCTATACATTACAGGAACTCTTCCGATTAGCGAGGTATGTCTAGACTACACAGTGTATACATTTTTGAACAATCAAAGCCACTTGCAGATCGAATGTAATCCAGCAAAGAGTGTCAGCCTTCAGTGCTATCAGTGGCATACTAAATATTTACAATCAGGGTTTCTACGACAGTGTCCTTGAGCTGCCGATTGCTAAGATCTTCTTTCTCCTTCGATTCGGTTTTGATGAAAATGTGCCTGTCATTCTAGAAGTTGTGTCTAAAGCTTTGGCGTTTATGTTCTACAATGAAACAGATGAAGTAAACTAAAACTAAGAATTTTTATATGGATTTCTTATGTTTATTTACTTCCCACAGGCACTCTTGGACTTTACATATGAGAACACAGGTTGCTACTGGCAGCCGATGCTTGAAGTGAAAGAAGTGGAAGAGTCTGATGATCCAACGTCAATTGAAAATCTTCAAAAACAAATGAAGAACCTAAGAGTCTCTTCATCGATAAAAGCCAATGTTCAGGAGTCGGCAGAGGAAAGCAAAACATCTATGACCGATTTCCAATTAGCAGAGACTGATTTAATCGAATGCTTGCTGCGGTCAAACATCATTCAAAGGATTTAGTGAGTATCTTATAACTTTTTCTTATGTATGGGAATTTTGGCTTAGAAAGCATGATGTTGTCGAAAACGCTTATGCTTGAATGGTTGAGCATTTGTACAGAGCATAACCAATAGAAGGATTTCGAAAGTTAATAAAGGGCAATGCCAATGTCAATGGAAAAGTATCCATGGAACGATATACTACCAAAGTATTCGAACAATTTCATAAATTGGTTTGCAAATTAATTGGGACAGCGGATTCTAACCTAATTTTGTTTGATTTTGCTATAATATTCGCATTCAGCCACGTGTAGGGCCAGCTTATCTTCGTAAAACTTTCCTCTCGAACGCGGCTTAGAGGTCAGAGTGTCCTTGGCATAATTTTGCACCATATATTCGATAGCTTAACACATTGAATGCCCCCATGGTTGGTAACCGGCATTAAGTGTGTTCGTAAAAGGCGTGAAATTCAATGTCTGATAAGGAATAAAAGGAATAAAACCGCACTAATAATCCTGAAAATCACGATAAATGGAATAAAAGTTTTTTTAAGTTTAGTTCCAGCTCTAACTTTCCTTTAATCGTCGACTAATTCCGGAAAAAAATCACAATTTATTTTCAGATTGTTTAATTACCCCTTCATTCCAAATTTCATCTTTTAAGTTCAGAGTACTTAGGAGGGATTAGCAAATATGTAAAGGCGGCAGGCAAACGGACAGGCTTTTCTTATTCCTTTCGAACGAAACCCTAAAAATGAAATATGTAGTTACAGGGTGCAGTAAATTACCCACGCAACTAGTATTCTCGCTTATGTCAAAGTTCTTGCTGCCTTTTGTGACGCTGTGTCCGGCGGCACATTTACCGCCAGACCCTACTTCTGCTTCATTGATCGTAATCCTCCTGGAGTGTTTCTGTCATGTAGTTCCCATCTACATGTGCTTAAACAATACCGCACAACGTGTGAAAAGCTAGGTTTTGGCCTCCACAGGCTGTTATGCCGAAAGAAGAAAAAGAAGAAACGCCTGATTGATGGCTAGCATCGCGTCAATATCATCCACTTATGCTAGCAAACGAACGGGCTTCTGGACGATCGTGTCTCTGGTGTTACCCTGTGAATTTCTCTCGATCTTTTCCAGTGCCATTTTAACAAAGTGGCATCTCACCCCATTTTGAAAGTCTTTGTGAATTCGCTATCGACTTTGATGAAGTAGCGAGAGTTCTCCATCGTCATCGTATACAATCTAACGAGTTTGCGGGAATGTTAAAACTAGACATGGCACTAAGTAAAGTAAAATAAGCACTAATTTCAAAGGTAAAATAAAATAATTTTTTAGCTAAGAATTTAATTTGCCACTGAAAAATAAACTGTCCCTTTTGTCTGCTTTATTTTTTTCAGCTTCATATTGACCAGTGTAAAACCAGAGAACAGCACCGTGACCAATTGCTTGAAAATTCTGATCAGAATCGCCCGTAAAAACAAGGACTGTGCTATGCAAATAATTAATTTCGAAGACTTGATAAACATTTTGCTTTCAAACTTCCTTCCTGGTCTGCAGTATGTTGGTAAGTCCACTCTAGAAAAAGAATCATTTCCAAAAAGAAAAGAATGTTTGTGCATGTTTACTTTTAGATACAACAATATCTGCTCCAGCGTTCTACAACTACCCTCAACACCTCGTACTTAAGCTTTGTCGCGTACTCATCTCTCAGTCATTATCATTCGCACTGAAATTACTTTCGATGGATATTGTTGATCGCATACAAAACTATCTCTTTAACCAGGAAGATATCAAAGTAACCTCTAACAATCACACACAAAATTTTAAACTTATTAATTTAATTTTCTTTTAAGTCAAATTTAATCAAAGTTCAAATCGAATCACTGAGGGTTTTTCGTTCATTGATGTTACTGCAATCGGACAATGCTCTTTACAGGTGAGTGGAGTGACTTAAGATTTAGATTAACATGGAATGCTACAAAAAAAGAAAAGGAAATATGATTGAAGGTACAAAAATATGAGGAACGCAGTACTTACTACTGGATCTGCATCGAAATAACATTTCACTGTTAAATAAGCTGTCTCACATGGGTCAGCTCCATCTGAAATAAACATTTTCGTTGGTGGTTAATTTTATGCGGCACAGTGCTACTTACGCTTTGTGCCACATGTGGACACTAAGTTCTCGATTATTTCGTGTAATTCAGTGGGAAGAATCTCCATTATATGCTCTAAATGAATAATGTTGTTTTCGTCTATCTGCAAATGAAAAGTTTGTTATTACATCCGATAATCTCTGCTACTTGTGCTCTCGCAATTTATTATTATTAACATTCAGTAATCGCTCGATTTACGTCGAGATGTATTCCAAAAAATGTGGACGGAAATCGAGACGACGTTTACCGAGAAGTACGAAAATTGTCTTTTACCAAAGTTTAAAAGTTGGAGTTATATTACAGCTGCGGTCAAAATAATAGCAGTATAGTGTGAGTAGCAGTGTGAGAGAATATTTTTTTTTTGAGACTGAGTTTTCTTCTACTTTAGAACAATAACTGAAAGGAATAAAGGATTTTTCAATTACTCGAATCATTAGCACGATATTACTTAAGTTGCAAAAAGGTATCCTACAAAAAGCAGCACTGCTATTATTTTGCAACTGTATATACTGCAGAAAAATAGTCATCATCATCTTCTTGACCGCGTGCTCCACTTACATGGTCGCGGGGGCAATGCACGCCAAAGAGATCTCCAGCCAACTCGATCCTCCGTCGTTAACTTTAACTTTTCAGGAGGTATGCCCAAGCATAACCAGGCGAGCTTTTTGGACTTGGCCCAACCATTTCTTCCCGGGTCTGTCGAGTGGTTGCCTTCCTGAAGGAATCGCATTCAAGACGAGCTTCGGAAGTCGTGATGATAGGGACATGCGTGCCACGTGTCAAAACCATTGAAGTATAGCCCTTCCCGTTCAGGGAGGAAGCTGCTGAAAACGGAGCACTCCACGCACTGTCGTGTTTCTCACCCTATTTCGGCGAGTTACTCCTCCAACAGTACGCAGAAATCTCATTTCGGCATCTTGTATTCGTGATCTTATTTTTTCGGTCATTACCCAAATTTCATGACCTTTCGGTCATTACCCAAATTTCATGACCATAGGTGAGAGTCGAAACAAATACCAAGTTCAACACCGATAACTTGGCCTTCACAGCAAGAAGAAAAATAATACCAACGAATAGTATTCTGGTGGCTTATTAAGCTTCAAATTTGAACGTCTAAGAAAATTCGTGTATATGACAACGTAAATCGATAGATAGGAAGACGTTAAATGAGGCAAGGTTCATTATTTTACACAGCCTAAATCGAGACGATGTAAACAGAGGCAACGAAAATTGTATTTTAAATGTGTTATTGATAAAAAAATAAATAGATTAAGTTGATGTGACCGGCTGCAGCAAATAGCCCACAGTCGCACTTAGGCCAGATTAGGTCCATTCAGAAAAAAAAAAGAAATAACTGAATAAAATAGTTTTGTTTTATGTAATTGAGCTAATGCTTAATGAAGAGTAGAGAAAAACGTTTATTTAAGCTCGATTGGATGGACGAAAATTAATAAATATAGATTATCATGTTGAAAAAAATAAATAAAACGATTCGATTAGAAAAATTTCTTACAGACACTAGTTCACATTAAACGCATGATACGATAAGGAAAACTCATTTCTAACTTGTGTTAACCTTCTACTGCACGCACTATTTTCCAATGACAAACTGTTTCGATTAACTGCAGTTATTCTCAATCACACAAATAAAAAAAAAACTGATCAAAAATTTAATCTTAACAGTCGAAACGATATTTTTCAGTGGCATTTGCGAACTCTTCGTAGGTAACGTTTAAAAGTCAAAAGCCTGCCAGGCTTAGCAAGTGTGTGCTGCTCTGCTCTCGAAAGACCTCATCCTAGTTTTGTAGCTGTTGTAGCTTTACAACCACGACGTAAACAAATGCACACAATGTAGATATAATTCCATCCCATCACCAAACTTACCAATCCAGTCTTCTCGAACAAGCAATGAATATAGCACTGCAAATTCCTATCATCGGGCAATACTCCATTATTGCTTTGCGCAATTAAAGCTGCAAAGTTAAACATTTTTTTTTCGCTTTCTTAACCTTTCAACGAGTTTATTCATCCTTATTACCTTCATCAACACCAATTTTCTCTTGACAATAATTATGCAGCCGTTCAGCATGTCCCTTTAAGTGCTCTGGAATTTCAAGCTACAAATAAAATGGACTTCTTGAAATTCTCTACAAAAAAAGCAAGATTAAGAACACTCACTCCCTGTATTAAAACACTGAAATTGGCCAAAAAGAAAAATGCACAAATTAAAAATTGCTTTTGCATGTTTGTGGAAAAGTTTTTTATCGCTCGTTCAGCCGCCAGAAAATTGAATACACAAACAGTTTTGAACTGCGTGCTTTTCTATTTATTTGAGTCGTATTCTCGGCTCAACAAACAACAGAGTAGATATACTCCACTTCCCGTGAATGTGAATAATTAGTGCTTCCTGAGTGGCATTTTATACGCCCATTAAATGATGCGTGTATATTTGTTTGACTCTAAGGTAATAATCAATTTTGTGTACAGAAAATTCCTGCCTGCCTTCCGTTACATGCTAGAATGGCATTATCATCATGTCGTTTATGAAGAGGGCGGTCCCTATCTTATAAGGCAACATGCATCAGCTTTGCTTGGTGCAATATCCAGTGGACCGAATGGATTTGAAGTTAGCTCAGTGCTGGGATCCTCGTTGGTAGATTGTTGCTGTAAATGGTTTCATAAAGCCACTCAGTATGGTGTGGTTGAGGTAAGGGCTTGTGCATAGTTTGTTTATTTCACTTCATTTTTTTCTCTTTCAGTTTTCGCAATCAACATTGCTAACATCGTGCCTGAACACTGTGGCTTGGTTCACGCGAAACAGTGATTTTGAGAAGTTTAAAGAATTTTTCGGAAAATTCCTGCGAGGTTTTCTAGAGTCCGACGTATTTTTGCGATTCGAACAGTCGTTGAAGTGAGTAGGTTTTCCTGATGGTTGCGAACCATCATCTTAATTTGTATTTCATTCACAGTCTAACATCGATAATTGTGCGACCATTGGACACGATCGACCGTCGAAATATATACCCGGCATTTCCGAATGTAGGCGCGATATTACTGCAGAATCATGGCCCGCAGCTGGCTATTCCTCAGTCCTATTGCGTTTACTTCCTCACAGCGCTATGGCGTTTGGTCGAACAAAGTATGGAACGGAACGATAGAACTTTAATTGATTGTCTCATTCAGGTGCGGACTATCGAACCCGTGGTGGAGTGGTTAAAAACCATTTCGAATGGAATGAATATTCATCTGACAAGGAACTTCTTTGCAAAATGTGAGCTACGTTTGGTATTCAAACTGCTTTGCTTTGATGGATTTAAGGAGTACCTGGGAAAGAGGGGCATGCTGCGAGCTGTGTACAATTTTCTTTGTGGGTTAAGTGCAGAACATATTCCAGAAATTGAGATTCTCTTCGAAAAAATAATTTTCAATCGTGAATACCTCAGTGTGGGTGATCAAGAGACACTTGATAAGTGGCGGAAGATGTTCCTCGAAGCTGTTTATCCTCATTATGTGGTTGTGGTAAGACAGACTTGAGTTGTTGAGTAATTGTTTCAAGTTAATCACGATTAAAATGTTTTTAGTCACCCACGGAAATTTCATTGACGATGCTTTCATCTCCAGTTCCAATTCTACAGCGAGATTGGCCGTACTTTCAGTTGAAGTTAATCTTGGAAGATTATGTTAACAATGTTCGCCAGAGACCTGCTGCTCTTGTGTCAGGTAAATGTTTTTTTTATGATTGCGTGTTAAAGGGCTTGGGTCTAGGTCCTTTAAGTGTCCAGCTTAAGACACTACATGGGCTGAATCTAGCAAGTGAGGGTTAGTGTTTGTATCTGCAATTGGAATTTGATTGGCTGGTATCCAGTTGGGAAGCAAGTTTTTTTCTCAAATTTAATTTTTCCTCCTAAAATTATTTTTTTTTGTTTTAGTTAAATAAGAACTTTTTTGCTCTTTTATTTTAGAACGCGATGCGGTACAAGTTACCTTAAGGTTCACAAGTCTGCTTGAGAACGAATCATTTCAAATAACAACACCCACAGAGAAACTAATGTATCTTATGATTATGTTCATGGGTCCAGATTCGCAATTTCTAGAGCCAACCATAAAGACTCTTCTGCAGGACCATATTACCAAGTTTTACAAATCTTGTTCGGACATAGAATTTGAATTCGATAAAGTCTTTGAAGGTAAGCTTGGATTTCGCATCTACACAAAATTCTAATGTGCATGTTGTCTTCGTAGGAAAATGTAAATTTGAAAACCTCTATGCCCTCTTCGTGGATCACTTCCAAGCGGCAAGCTATGGCGATGATTTATTCAGTTCCTTGGTACTAGTCCCACTGGCTCAGAAGTACGATAATAAGTGGCGACGGATGATTTGGTCGGAGCATGCATCAGTTCTTAGGTTCTTAAACTGTGATAAGTCTTTGGTAAGTACAAAGAGAAGCATTTTTTTCATCTCTAAAACAAACCTTATTTTCAATAGCTTATTGGAGGTTTAGACGCATACTTGAATCCCCCCGAAGATGAAGAATCATTGATAAAGTGCTATGCGGGAGCTCTGCAAACGAATCTCCTCCGTCCGAACACAATTGTTCATAAAATTGCACAGCATCATGTAGAGAAATTTAAGGCAATTCATACGAAGTCGTGAAATGTATTTTTACAGTTTAGACTACGTGTAAGATAAAGTTTTTAATAAAGACGATTTTTTTATATTATACAAAGCCTTTGGTAAGCAATTTTAAATAAAAATCAGTTCTTTTTTTTATAGTATACAATGTTTTTTACTTCCAAATACATACACCTTCAGCGCTTTCAATTAAACCTTCTTCCCATCTTCTTAATTCCGTCTTTAACTTTGCTCACACAATTATGCTTAATCCGCATCATAGGCCGACTAACCACCCCCATTGTGAACTAATTTTCTTTTCTTTTCTTAGAATTCGCCGTCTTTTACCTTTCATATACATTCACGAAATGATGATTCAATTATTAAATTACAACTTTGTTCCGACTGTTGTAATTGCAATTAAGCTCTTCGAGTGTGTAAGCCTATGCTATTTAGTTGTTGCATCTGTTAAGTGTATAGAAAAAAATCACAAATAAACTCGGTGACTAACATTTTTACGAAAAGCTTTGGCTGTGTACTGTACTTGTGTTTAAGCAAATCAAAAAAAAAGAGTAAAAGAAAAGATGCGCAATTACCCAGACGTTTAGCATGTATGGGTAGTTTTATTGGCTTCTTTATCTAATTATTATTTGCATTTTTATCGGTTGAACTTTGAATTGCAGGTACTACTGTGGTAATTGGCATTGTAATATATTTAATTTATTGGGCTAAGGTTGAATAGAAGGCGCAGTTGCTAATTTGAGGTATTTTTGATTTGACACATGATTTATTTTTTTAAGTATTTAAGTAGTTAAAAAAGTGCTGGGATGACGTCCTATTAGTGAACACGCATCACTTTTTTCCCACACCTTACTTTATAGCGGATGTCGGAAAACCCGCCACATCCATTCAATTTTTATTTTAGCCATGGTAATATACAGAAGACGATGCAATTTTTCCCCAGTTCTTATGTCTGTTTTTTTTTCATCAAAGAAACTATGGTTTGAACCAGATTCTAGTTCTGGCCTTTAGCAGATGAGCTGTAAAACAGCAACATCGAGGCCCAGTCTACTAGAATTTAAAATAAAGGTTGCCAACAAAGGTTGTACCCACTCAGTACCCACAGTGTTTCAACTATCTTAAGACCTTTAATGGCATTACGGTCATAGTTGACTTAATGTACCGACCAGTGGGCAGCCTAATCTAATTTTTTCCATTCACATTCGAGTCACATTACTTTTTATCTTTAAAATTAGTCGTTTAAAGGTGTGTATCTTTATCATTTAGGAAAGTTATTTAAAAATATAAAAAGTTTTGATCATACCAAGTGCTTCGACATTTAAATTTCAGATTTTCCAAGAAGTTCAGTTAATCGATTCGTGCACTTAGCGGCTCATATATACTTTTTGTTGTTTATTTTATTATTTATTTTCTCTATTCTATTCTATACTTTTTATTGTTGTCTATTTTGTTGACTATTTTGTGAAAATGCTGTGAAAGTTGAAATATAATCTGTCGAAAGCAAGTTATACTCCCACGCAAAGGGTTTCGTTTTAATTGCTTTACTGGGTTTTGAAAGGAAAGGCTTTCTTCAGCTTTACAGCTTAAAAAAAAGATAAATAAAGTGTCGCCAATTGATTGCCTTGTAGAAATTTGCATGGATTTGTATGGATTTTCGAAGTTCCGCAATGGAAATTTATGGAGGTACTGCAATTTCCATGTTGGGCTTCTCCTCTTTTGAGGTTGAATTCACTATCAAACGACCTTGGTGTAGAAGGAACTCTGTTTAACCCCAAGTAATAACAAGCAAGTAAAAGAATCAGTATCAAACTTAACGCCTCTAATACAAAAATGAAAATGAACCTCCGGCCTAGTTGACTGTAGGCTTTTTTGCCAACTCGAAAACTGTCAACGCCAAAGTGCTAGAAAATGATTTTTAATGAAAGATCACATTAAGGCATACATTTCAGATTTAATTTTACAGATTTATTGTAAAATTTTTTCGACATCGAAGCTGAATATCTCGAAACAGGAATGTCAAATAAAAAGTTGAAAATGAATGCTCTATTTTGCATAATTTAAACCTCCGTATTTCGAAAACCTTTTTACCTGCAGCATTTTCACAGTTCGATGAAATTCTAACTATCGAGTGTCTTCTGTATTTGCAAAATATCGCTATCCAACCACCTTTAGCTTCATTTTTTTTTCAAATTTAATCAACTCATTATCTTTGAAAAATTGTGAAATTGTGCTGGTTTGTTGGTTAATACCTTTTTACCAATCAACATAAGGTTATTACTGGGGTATAACTTCTTGATCTGGCGAATGTCCTCTAGCGATGACTTTATCAAAAATTAAAAAGAAAAAATAGTTTTTTTTTAATAGAGTTTAAGTACCAACTTTTTAGCTAAAAGAAACTTTTTTAAATATCTTTTCGGATCTTCTTTGTGTAATTGAAATACATCATCTGTACGAATTTCATTTCTCGGTGGTTTACCATTTATTGAGAAATAAACGGAGTGACAGAGTTGCAGCTATTTTTGTAATCTAGACACCAGGCTCTTTAAAATCCTGTTCATATCGGGACGATGACGATAGTCCGTAAAAGTCTTCTTTAAACAGAAGCAAAGTTAATCAAAAGTGTCAACGTTGGGATCAATGTGCATGCAAGTAGGATAACATTTAAAATATATCAAACACAGCCAACATTAAACCATTTTTTGCCAATTTACCTAAAAGTAGTCGCTTAAACTTTCACCAAAAAAACATGTCGAATCAAAATTGATTTTATAAATTCTAGCCACGGGCACATTACTCCGGGGCGATGCCTTGGAGCAAGTATCCCACAAACTAAAACCCTTACTTTTTCCTCATCTAGTTCCTTGCTCACTTCATAGGGTGTGAAAAAACTTTAATAAAAATCCCTATCTCATCTCTAACACCATTCGAAGGGATTATTGTCTACCACTTTGAAATCAAATGGTAACCGAGTGAATGTGTTTTCCTGCGATATGTTTTTAAAACTGCGTGGGTTCTTATTTGCTTCCCACAGTTTCACACTTAATTGGTGTTGAGCAAGATGACACGTTTTCTTTATTTCACTTCATTAAATGCTGTGGGGATCCTTTTCCAACTGATTAAAGCTTGACAAGATGTTATGTAGTACCGGAGGTGGAATTCTTAGTTAAATCAAACCTTCGTAGATGAGTGGGTAAATCAATTAGAAATGTAGAGAATTAAATTTTTACTTAATGATATGTAAATCCGGAAATAATCTGCTGAGCAGTGGTAGGGAAATAATATTTCTACAACGCGAGGATTATACGGCGTTATTATGAGGCACAACGTATTGACGTGATGTGTGGGACATTTAATGTGCCAGGTGGTTTTTATGCAGCTTTTTGTTCATGTTTACATAGGTGTACTTTTTTGGTGGTTAGTTTGTATAGATTTAATATTTTGAGTTATTTTTTATCTTAGTCTCTGTAATTTAGAGAAGTCTCTGCAATTTAGTCTCTGTAATTTAGAAAGGAAAACGAATCAATCTACTATTGGTATTTCGCTCGAGCAATAATTTCATTGCAGGCATTTATTTAACTCTCATCGGTACCATTTACCGTAACATTTTAAGTAACGTATAAATTCCTTGTGGGTCCTATTGATACACATATTTCAGGGCTTATATTTTTGTCTATGTATGAAACTAAGACGCTTTTCTAATTGAAAATTGTTTGCTGTTTGTATCATTATTAATTGAAATAAAAAAGGGGTTCGGATTAATATTAATATAAAGACAAAAGCACATATGGTCGAGGTATTGGAAAATCCAAAAAAAAAACGAATCAGAATCCTGATTTTTTTTCCATTGCTCGAATATTAGGTGTACAACTTTGCTTCCGCCGTTTTTCGAAATACGAGGCTTTGATGGAATAAACTGGTTATACATTTATGATTCGTTTTGCGTTTGATTCGATTGCATTTGACACGAGTCTTGATCAAGTAATGCCTCCAATTCTGCATCTTCCAAAAGCTTCTCTCTTCCACCGCCATGCCGGTCTTCGACGTCAAAATCACCGTTCTTGAAGTATTGAAACCACTCTCGGCACGTTCTTTCACTAATAGCGGCCTCACCATTGGTATTTGAGAGCATTCGATTAGCCTCAGCCGCAGATTTCTTCATATTAAAGCAGAAAATTAGAACCTCCCGCAAATGCCAAGATTTTGGCTCCTAAGCATGTTTAACATGTTTAATCGAGAATAACTTTATGATGCAGACACAAATCGACTAATATTTCGATGACGTTAGGCTTAAAAATACCTAAGCTTATTGTACGACATCTACGATCTATTTATTTCGACTACCACTTACCGCTACAATCATCTATTGCAAAACGGCGGAAGCAAAGTTGTACACCTAATACAAAGCACTTGACCAACAGCGAGCAAAAATATACTTCTTCTATTCTTTTTCAAAAACTTCGTGTACCTTAGCTCTGCGGTAAAAGATAGAAATGACATCAGTACCGAGGTCCGACGCAGAAAAACTCTTGCCAATCACCGTTCCTTTGGCCGCAGGAGGCGATTGTACTTAATAGAGCCCTCTCTCTCTCTATAACACGTTTATGGTTACTGGAGGGAAAAATTTAACCACGAACCGTACGGGCTGTACAGGGACATCCGCCTGGCCAGACATTTACGGATCTAACGCCTAAGGTGGTTGGGTCATGTAGAGCGAATGGATAGCGTAGCTCCAGGCCGAAGAATCAAAGTGGACAGTGGGACAACGCAGCAGAGGATGCTCGCGTCTACGGTATAGTATACAGGTGGAGAAGGACCTCAACCAACTCGGTGTGCGCTAGTCCCAGCAGCTAACACGAGATCGTGCTAGATGGAGAAGCTTGCTAAGTGAGATTAAGCGTAGCATAAACAAATACATTGTGCTTGAATCGTAATGTATTTCGTCTTGATATGCTAAAAAACGGCTGAGATATCGCAATTTGAACCTGTCTGTGAGTTTAATGAGTCTGTAATGAGTTTTGACTGAAAAGTTTCTTTTACAATTCCTGGTATTTTAGCTGATTTAGCAAAATAGAAAGTAATTAACTTCCTATTTAAAACAAAACACAATGCATCAACTCAGCTAGTACGTGATTCTACGAATAATCCCTAACTGTTGTCGTTCGTTGTGCTATCAGAACATTTAAGTGGAGTCTAAACTTTTTAAATCGTTTAAATGAATACCACCAACCTTTGCAGAGCCCCCTTCATCCGGGCCTGAAGCATCGTTATCAGATTGTTCTTCGACATGCTTGCGTACTTTCTACCCTACTTGACGTCAAGTACTCGTTTCTCGGATTTTTTTCCACCGAAAAATTAACAAAGTAAGATTAAGCATATCCTTCCCCTTCCTTCTGCCCGGCATATCTAACGTTTGCCCAAAATACTTTTCTATCGCTCACCCCTTCGAGGACACTTTGCATGTGATAATCTAAGGGCGACATGTTAATTATCGGCTTTCACTGTCGCCTGACACTGCGCTGTCTCTTTGACGGTGTTACTCATAAATAAGCTCAAGGATTCGGGATGGCGCAATAACTCACCCAGGCACGGCAAGAATATCTCCTTACCATCTAAGACTGAACACAAAGTATTCGGGTCAATTGCCAAAAGAGCAACTTCAATAAGCCCGACGGGCAGACGGGTTGACGGTTGAATGAAGCTAAGCACCTTCTTGCGTGCGATTATGTCATGAAATGTTTATCATGAGTACGTCGGTTTTAATTGATCATCTTTGCACTTTTATTTGTCTTAATTGACACTGTTTAGGGGGTGTTTTGTGATCTCCTTGCAAGTGTAGTTTAAAGTGAGACGACCGAAGACTGAGTAAATTCTGTGGGAACACAGACGCTCCGCTGTCGGCTTGTCAGCCGGAATGTAATTAAAGAGATCGTACAGGCGGACCCCAGTGTCGCCTAGACGTGTGACAGATTGAAGTCTCACATGATTCGTACAGCGGGTTGTGGAAGATAAAGCTGTAATTGTTAACTAATTGATAATGAATTAATGACTGACACGGCCAATTGAAAATTAAATTACGAATCGAGTTGGAGACGAAGTTGCAGGCACGAAGGGATCGCTCCGACTGGTGACGTTCAGTACGAAAGTGACCTGTGCCGGGGTCTTGGGCGAATCTATTAGATTTGGTTAGTTGATGTTCCCTTAAATGATGTCAGCTGAGGTTTTAAGGCCTTTTCATGTTTGTGTCTTTGGTTCGATCGCGTTATAGCAAGGAACTAATGAAGCTCTAGAGAAATAGTGCTTACGATTTAATAAATTATATTTATAAGACAAGATTTAACGTTTCAACGTTAGTTTGGGTGTGGGACGTCTTACGACCAGCTTGCATTGTCTGTCATTGTCATTGAAAAGGATTCTAATTAACATTTTTTAACATGTTGTACAAACATTTTTAAGGAAAAAGCGTTTCTGAAACTACGTTAAAATTTTTCTGCTCGCGTCTTTTCAATTTTTTTGAAATAAAAAGTTACTTTCAAGAAATAATAACATAATTTTTTACCAATCTTCTTCAATTGTTTGTACCATTTTTTGTGATTACTTAATTTACCGAGTTGTTGAACAAAACTACTTTCCATACTTTTGCCCCAAAAATTCATTTAAATACATTTAAATGGTACGAACTTAGTCAGGAAAAATTCAATGGAAACCTTGCAAAATAAACTTTTTAAGTTTTGTTTATGCCAAGTAATTATTTAGTTTTAAAGGATAAGTTAAAAAACATTTTGTGTTTTTGGTGTGCTTTTTTATTTTTAACTTTTGCTGATAAGCATTCGATTTCTTTTTATATTTTGTTGGCTTTTAGCCAACTTGTTAGTCATTTAGAGATTGATTAGAAGGAAATGTACGTTGTCAATTTGGGTAAACGATAAAAAAACTCTTGGCCTTTCTGAAATATTGTTGGACGCACTTAGACCGGTTTTTGGGATTATTTCATGTCCTTGTTTTCCAACTACTTGTGAACATTGAAATACATATTATTTTGGAAGACCACAGTTATGTATCGACCGACTTTACTTCAACTTTAAAAGAGGTTTGAATCTTAAGATCTGTAAATCTTATTTTCACATTAGAAAAGTCGTTAACCCAAGGCTGTTGCAAAAAATTGTTTCTTGTTTATGAAACATTAAAAGCTCACGACTTAGATCACGTCGACTTGGGTCAACACTTCATGAAGCTATTTTTAACTGCTGGACAGTGCGACGCTCCATAACCTACGAAGGACCTTCTCTTTTTATCGCCGCCTTTTTTTTTTTTTTTCAAAATTCATTAATTTACACCTCCATTCATAGGTAGCCACGCACCCGTCGAAGGTGGAGTCAGAGAATAAGTACCCCATAATTCATCAAAAAAATTTCCTCAATTAATCTCACCATAAACCAAGCACTTAGCAAGCTACAACATCCGATTGCAAAAATATCTCTGCTCCCGACTACAAGTGAATTAACATATTGATAACCAGATGATTGTGTACCGAATGAGTGTACACAAAGAAAACACCTGTAAATGGAAATTCCCGAAGCGTCTCTAAATAATTACAATCGCTATGTCCCACCTCACAATTGCCCATCATCAAACAGAACGAGCTAAAAACAGCCCCTGACCACCCAGCTCACCACCCATTGTCGTCTATAAATATACCTTTAATTCTCCGGATGGGGGTGAAGACGGCGGCGGTATAATGCACCGATAGCATTAGCGCCACCGCTCTAACCGGACCTTTCCAGTATTCGACCATGGATTCCAGACCAGTTGCGGGCTGTGAAGACGCTAATTGAAGTCTTGTTTGTTCTCATTAGAGTCTCATCAAGTGATAATTGCATGGTTCTACTTTTGTGATGATTGCTATTATTGTGGTTAAATGGAATTATCGCGTTCGAGATACAAATTTACTTAGCTAAACACTTAATTACTGACGGGTGAATAATCGCCATGCAAACACGGTTATTAGTCTGGAAGCCATCGTACCATTTGCATGGGGGCCCTGCAAAGTGGTTCAAGGCGATAAGAGTGGAAGAAAATAGAAGTTTTTATGTGGGCTTTGGAAATTTATGTCAACACATCTTGCGTAATAAATCAAAAGTGAGATGGAAGATATTTTTATGAAACTTTTCCATATATCTCAGTTGTGATGCGACGTACGCGTGTTGAGCTTCTTAACTTTCACCTTCGAGGAGATTCGAGAAATCGGATTATGGCGTGAGTGCGCGGAAAACCCCCAAAGCACGTATGATGGGTCTTTGTGGAGGATAGAGAAACCTATTATCAATCTGGGGAACTCAAAGCTACTCGGATGTGATTGATGTGCCACAAGAATCACAAGTGACATTGAAAGAGCTCATCCTTTGACATTTTTATTGGACTAACGTTGCGGTTAGCACAGCACTCTGCTTAAGACTTTCTTGGAACGTTGCAACCAACGTGATCGAGATCATGTGAAAGGATATAAATAACAATTCCTGTGAAAAATGCAAGGATACTAATGAAGAAGAACCACATTCCCAAGACTTTTCTAAGATAACTCTCTTCACAGGTACTGCGATTAATTCGAATTGTTGGCTAAGTGCTTTTACTTGCAAATCAGCTCCTGGAAGAAGGTCTTAACTGTGCTAACGTAGCGTTTAGCACAGCACGCTGCTTATGACTTTCATGGTTGCAACCAACGTGATTCAGGGTATAAATAACATTTCATGTGAAAAATGCAAGGATAATGATGAGGATGAAACACATTCCCAAGTCTTTTCTAAGATAACTTCCTTCACAGGTACTGCAAATAATTGGAATTGTTGGTTAAGTGCCTTTAGTTACAAATTAGAAGGTCTTAACCCGTTAAATTATCTTAAGCTCGTTATTTGTTGGCAACGGCACTCATAAGCCTTCAATGTACAAAGTTGGTAAAAAGAGAATCAGGTAAATTAGCTCCTCACCCAATTTGTTGTAGTACCCTCACACCTGCTTCCAAGAAATAAGCCAAAAAGGTAACAAGGCCACTTCCAGAAACTTAAAGGAGAAAAATCCAACGAACAGTCTAAAACCATCATCCAAATCTCGGTCCGCAACAGAAGAAGAAGAAGGAAAAAATCTCCGGAATAAAAATCCGAATTAGATTAAACTTCGTTAAGATAATCAAAAGGAATCGACTGAGCCGGGTCGCATGTAATAAACATAAATTCCATTGAATCTCGTGTACCCAATCAACTTGAAATGTCCTTTTTTTACTTCACACAGGAGGACGGGCTGTCCTCAAACAGATGTTCGATAAAATAAGAAAAAAATTCAAAAACTAACCAAATCGGGACGAGGTCATGCATAACAGCCAACAAAATGATAAAACGTGTGCAGTTTTGGCAGTTCCTGCGGGGATGCGTTCCCAATTACATTACCCAACAAAAAATAAGGTCTTGGGCTGGAATTTAATAGATCGAGTTTGGGATTTGGCAACAGCTGAAAGGGTTTGCGAAAGGAATTTGTAAGTAGTTAACCTCAAATATTGTTTTAATTTTGCCAACAACTTCTGTGAATGTGGTATGGAATTTGAAGAATAAGAATTTTTGGAGAATACCGACGGGAAGCGTATTTCCCTTGAAGCTAGGATCAACTGCAATGGAGGCATGACGAAAATATTTTAATTGAAATGAACTACTGAAATAGATGGATTAAGTGGAAATTGTTGTTTCATCCTGGGCCTTGAAATAAAATCTCTAAAATAGATTTCTGAATGCCTTGTTGTTGGGGAAGTTTTTGTAGGAACTTTTTAGGGCAATTTTTTTTTCGCTTTTTGCGTTGGTTTAGGGGATAATAGATCTCTTAGGTCGCGGTGCTCTACAATCTCTTCAATTACATAGGGTTTCGTACCAAAAGTAAAAACAGCAAAACTCTTAAAGCATCATTCCGGTGTCCATCTGTTTGCTTTTAATTTTTTTTTTTCATAATTGATGCCCGTTAAAGGGATTGAGGCTGCTCTTAAATGTTCTGTTAAAGACGCAGGACGCAACAGTCGAAGGTACCGAGAGAGAGATGGAAAGAATGGAATTTGAAATGTGAGCCGCCTTAGTCATAGAGTTTAAAAAGGCTCTCTTTAATTGAAAAAAGTTTCTGCACTGTGTATTAAAAATGAAAATCTACTTAGTGTTCTTACGTCATCTTAGGTTTGTCAGTGCTTTAAAGATTAGACCATCACATGGAAAACACATATCAAATAAGTCACATGATGTGAGCCAGTATACATTTTGTTGAGTTCTTTTGAAAGTTATAAAGGTAGCGGTATAAACGTGACATTCAATGGAATTGACAAAATAGTCTGATGATAAGAAAAGTGATTGGGACAGAAGGCAATCAAAACAATGTAGAATAGTGACTGTCTTTTTTTTCTGGGGAAAATAAATGTAAAGTTTTGCACGTTAGGAGTTAGAAGCGATTTTGGTAAGGAGATAACTTTTAATTAGTTCGCAAGAAAAAAACGTTGCCTCATTTAGATCCTTTTAGACGATTTCTGCTATCCTTTTGAGGAATAGTTATCTTTCACTTTGATGTACTTTTAAGAAGTTACTTGTTCACGGAAACCTAAGCTGTTGCGAGCAACGTACAGTGAGTAACAAAAGTTTTGACACCTCATCTTTAGATGTTGAATAATTTGCATAACTAAATATTTGATTATTTGTATTTTCATAAGTCGAACATAAAATACATAAAAAAATACTTCACTTTAAAAAATATATATAAAAAAAAATATTGTAGGCTTAAAAATGAACCCAGCAAAAGTGTAAATACCTTAAAAATATGTGAGAGAATTGAAGGTTATGGTTAAATTCTGCAGATATAAAGCAAACATTTTTGTTTAATTTAATAGAATGCAAAATAAAAGAATACTTTTTGATACAAGTTTCTTTGGGAAAACCTTTTATTAATATACATTTTAACCTAAGTATTAATCAAGCCGGGGTATCAATACTTTTGCTGCTCACTGTATATTCGTTAAAGATGTTCTTAGAAAATCTGTTTGCGAAATTCAAACTCACTTTCGCTACAGTGGCTTACTAAGACGTGTTGTTTGTCTTAAAAATTCTTAAGGTAATTCTTGATTTTACTCCATTTGAAATAGACTTTTCGTTTATGTTTAGTTACACGCAAAATTATAAAATGATAAACAATCCTTGCTGCGCGGCTTTAAAAAGAAGTCTGAATTATTGTTATTATAACTTTATTGAAATATCAATAAATTATATAACAATAATAATTTAAACTCTACCTACCTTAATTCAATAAAAGTGTACTTTAATAAAAATTTGAATTCAAAAAGAAATAATTAGGAAATATAATAGAGTGGTATACAATTTGACCTATCAAGTGCCCGGCGGAAAAAAGTTTGAACTTGATTTTAGAGTCATCATTCATCATGGAAATTCTGTTTACTTCATGGCGAGAGCTATGGAATGTTGGATGCAATAATATCAAACTAAAGTGAAGCTCGGAGCTACCAATGAAGATATTTTCCAAGAAAGAAAGTGGTTTAAAACTAACTTTAACTTTGCCCCCTTTTCATATCGCAATGTCTTCAATGTCCTTATAGTTTTACGAAAGAGTTTTCTTGTTGTATGTGAGATATTAACGCATTGTTTTTTTTTATCAAAAAAAACGGCATGTGCCACCGTACAAGGTGGCACGGGTTTGAGAGGTCCAATTTTCAATAACTCCGTAAACATAGATCGAACTCCATTTGTGCGATACACTTGGCTTTTTGACAGACAATTGTCAATTGTATTGTCATTGTTCGATCGTGATCTTTTCGAAAGATAATTCTTCTTTCAAATCGTCCATGTAGAGTGAGCATTTGGTGGTCGCTGTATAGCATGCAGCGTCTTTTTCAGTCACAGTTTAATAGAGGACGTCTCTGCGTCCTCAGACCTGCGGCTTCAGACAAAAATATTATTTGAAATTTTGGGCTATATAACTAAAAAAACACAAACGGAAGGTAATAGACAAGCCAAATTGTTCATGCCAACTACTTCCATCACCAGAGCGAAACAACTCCTCAGTCCTACGAGGAATCAGATTCGAACTTCATAGGCTTACTGACTGACCACTGCCCAGTAAACAAGCACCTAAAAGCGATGGGCTTAATGCATGCTGACACTGTCGAATGTGCAACGAAGACGAAGAAACAGCGGAACACATACTGTGTCACTGTAACTGCTTAGTCAGTACACGTCATCGACACCTTGGCAGGCACTACCTAGAGGCAGGAAATATCGCTGCCAGCTCACCCAAAAGCATCCTAAGATACATTACGAACTCGGGCTTTTTGCGTGAGCCATAAGTGGGGGCAGTCACAATAGGAACACTTGTGGCCGTAGTGACACAGGTGACATATCGTCGCCTCTGGCATTCCAGCCCTGGTTCAGTTTATTGGATACATTGGTGTTAACACATTGAATGCCACGCCATTTACGAACATACTTAGTGCTGGTCACCGGTGACCCCCATGGCATTCAACGTGTTTCGGGTGAGGTGCAGGCTTTTGTCTTTCTCAGGCTTGGGCTGAGATGCAAAAGGCTTACTCCTAGTCCTTTCATGCTGACGGTGGTACAATGTGTAGCATTACCCATCGCGGACCTTGGCTTGTGTACTGCAATGATAAACGACTTCGCCACATCTTCGATAACATCCTAGGCATTGATGGACGTTAACAAGATGAACTTGCTGAAAGTTGCTCTTGGTGGTTATGTTGGACATTTAGTCATATGGATCGTGTTCGCATTCCAGTGGCTCAACAAGCTGTTCGGTACATGGAAGACCCCATCCACACTCAAAAAGGGTACAATCTATCGCACCCCAAAATGGTGAACCGATCTGGCCTGTCTGTTGTAGTCTGAGGAGATCAGGAAAATTTGGCGCGACTCCAAGATAAAGGTGTTCCGTCGTATCGTCTAAATGAACACTCACCAGTTGATTCGCCGAGGTAGATGAAGATCAGCAGAGAAGAAGATCAACCGTGTCCTGCTCTCTCCAACGAAATGCAACATTAAATTGCCCAAATCCTACTAAGACCGTGGCCAACTGTGCCGAGGCCCTGGCCGCTGGCCACTGGAAGAAGGAGGTGACTGCCAAGAAAGTTGAGAAGGTCAAGAAGAAGTAAAGCAGCAGTTCTTCGTTTTTGAGTTCTTATAATTTATATAATTATGATTAATTTATAAGATTAACCTCCCTGAAGCCACATATAGTTCAAAACAAACAATTGATCTGTACCGTTTGATGGAGATGGCTTAAAATACGCTACCGGCCCAAAATCTAATCAGTAACATTTTGTAAATGCATTGCACATTTTTAACCCCGTCTGTCTAGATTAGAATTTCACAGGAAATAGTCCAGTAGCGACGTTGTCTTTATCAAAACTCAGCCAACCTTTCCTGGACTGTTCACTAATTCTCAGTAAACAAATTAATGTTCTTGAATTTTGGAATGCAGCGGTTAAATTGCGAATGGTTTGAATGGTAAATCGTTTTTGTAAATCAGTTGCCAAGCTTTCAGTCGAGTGGCTGACAAGTTCACACTAAGGCCGTTGTGCTAAATAACATTTGGGACAAGTCAATTTTCTGCTCCATTTTACAATGAAATTAATATAACGTTTTGCTAACTGTTGCCACCAAGCAATGCTAACTATTAATTCTTTTTTTAACCAGTTTTTCTGAAAAGTCTGTGTACGGAACGTCTTATTGACTGGTTTTTGATGATAACTTCTTTTCTTATACGTGACTTTAACAACATAGAAATTCCGAATCAATCATTTTAGCTTCAACTATTGATTTGGAGTTTTATCTCCAACGGACACACCTAATTTTTTCCCACAACTCACATACCCTCAAGTTTACGCAATACAATCACCGCCTTTGATGATCAACTCCCAACATTGTTGGCTATTTCTAGGCGGTTGGAAGCAGTAAGTTCTCAACAACGACGACGCACGCCATTTGACGCATGTCACTTTCAAAAAAACCTTAACCGAGATTAAGTCTGACCTCTGCTCGTCACCGCTCGCGCACCTCAAGTTGCACATGGTGATGTCCAAACTTTTTAATTAATTGATATCTTTTCAACGGGCCACAAGCTCCAATCGCCATCTTTAATCAATTATTTACTCCATTTTTAGCCGACTACGAGATTCAGTCAATGTGCAAAAATAAAAATAAAAGCTAAATAACGAAAATTAAACAATTCTTAAACAAATTGACAAATTATCTTGCTTTCACATGCACTTCAATTGAAACTCATTATCGGACTCGACATTGGGGGAACTGATTAGGTCTATGCGCGACTAACGTCCGCTCTTCTTGTCGGTGGCGTGTATGCGTATAGCGTCTGATGGACGCTCTACATTTTTTTTTCGTCTATTTGATATGGCCCAGTCGGTGGCTATAAATATGGAAGCACACAGTTTTATTGGGTGTTATCACCGTCGTGAAAGATTCCATCAGTTAATTGTTTAACTGGGGGTACTTATCGAAGATAAATAATAGAAGAAGTAGTTCATAGGAACCTATGGACGCGACATAATTGTCGTCGGATAGTTGGGCTGACAAGTGTGGGTATGGCGGTGGGAAGTGAAGTGGGTGAATAATGCGAAAGTAATGTCGAAGCTGCTGACTGGACAAATATTTGCTTTGAGCAAATCGTCTGACAGAAGAGGTGTCATTCCGGAAGTGCCTGATGGCGTGAGGGTGTGGCTGAGTGGCTGCGGAATGAGTTTTTGCTAGGAATTTTTTTAAGTGCATTGAAGTTGATGACGGTGTTTTTTTTATCGTGTCAAGTTTGTGATTAGACTTGACCTGAAGAGAAGGATTGAACTGGTTTGAAGAAGAGAAGTGGCTTTTTTAAGACTTTCAGGTATTTACGGTTGAAGAGGTATTTAGGGCAATGAAGATGTGTTGGATTTTGGGAATTCAATGCAGTTTAGTCGACTATATTGAGTATCATTTTGACACTGACAACTGTTTCCCGCTTAAAATATTAACAAAAAAGTCACTATCATACCTCCACCTGTATTTCCAATGCCATCCAAATTGATTGCATTTTGGGAAAGATTAACGCGTAAATTATTAAGAATCTCAAAACTCTTCAAAATTGCATCCATGAAACCCAGGCTGCCAACTCCTTTCTAAAGCATGCGGCCCTATACTATAACATGCCCACCACAATTTTTTTTGCTGCAGGCTTTAATTTTTATTTTAAAGTTCGGTGTTTGGCGTTCTAAAATTATACGATGCGAAGTCCATTGCATTTTGTAGAAATGTTTTATTTTCCGATGCAAACCGTAAGACACGGTGGAAGGTGTGTCATGGTGTGGGCTGCCTGTCCGTGGCATGGTGTTGGGCTTATCGTGAAAATATAGCAACGAATGGACCAGTTCAAATGTAAGACAATACAGGGTTTTCCAATAAGAGGTGCTATTTTGATATTCAAAGAAAAATGACACTTTTTGAGAGAAATGATCGGATGTTTATTTCAATGGAAAGAGGATGGTATGCTATTAACAACGGAAAACAATATCAGTCAAATGGCCGCCTTGGCTACGCTTAAAGTACCGAAATTTTCCATCACCAAATCGCAAAGTGGCTCCTGTATGCCCTCAATAGCTTCACGAATTCCATCTTTGAGGTCTTGAATCGACGCTGTGCTATTGGCGTGGACCTTATATTTCACGTAGCTCCAAATTAAAACGTCGCAAGGTGTTAAATTACAAGATCTCGGTGGCCAATTTTGAGATAACACGGTTCGAAAACTTTTCCCGTAAAAGGTCGGTGGTTTTGTTGCTTGTGTGGCACGAAGCGCCGTGTTGTTAAAAGGAAACGATGTTCAGATCAATACCATCCAATTTCGGCCATACAAAGTTACTAATCATCTTTATAGCGCAATCCATTCACCGTAACTGTTGCTCAAGCCTCATTTTCGAAAAAGTAAGGTCCAATGACCCCACCGGACCATAAACCACACTAAACAGTTACAGGTTGAGGATGGAGAGGCTTTTCAACAATAAATCTTGGGTTTTCTGAGCCCCAGATGCAACAATTTTGCTTATTGACGTAGCTACCGAAGTGGAAATGGGCCTCATCAGTCAAGATGATTTTTGATCAAACTCCGGATCATTTTCATGCGTTTCAAGGACCCAATCAGCAAAGACGCGACGTTGTTGATGATCGACCGGATTGAGTTCTTGTGTTAACTAAACTTTATAAGCCATAAGAACCAAGTCTTTATGCAAAATACGGTGTAATAACGTTTGTGGAATGCCCAATTCCAAAGAACGACGAGGAAAGAACAAACTTGGGTTTTCTTTAACACTTTAGGCTACAGCAACAAAATTCTCAAAAATCTCTTGAGCGACATGCACGGGTTTTATTCTCCACAGCACTAACTCCCAACAGGTGTTTCACGACGACCCGAAAATGTTTTAGTTTTACGAACCTTCTCACCATGTTTATAGTGCATTTTAATAATTTCAGTGTGTTGTTGAAGCGTCTATCGGTCCATTTTTATTAATGGTGTAGTTTCTACTTGTCAAATATTACAAAATTATAGCTTCAAAAGTGACATTCACCGAAATAGCGGGCTATTCAGGACCATATGAAGCCCTTTGCAGATGACACTTTGCCATTATCACGGACATTAATGCACGATAATAATTTTAAGCACACCCCCCGGTTGGTGAAGCCGTCAAATCAAAACTTCTGTCATTGCCTGAGAGAATCCTGGCCTTAATTCAATAAAAAAACCTATGCAATCATGTAGAGCAGTACTTTCGAATAAGAAATTAGCCGATTTAGCAAAGCTTTGTGTAGCAATCGAGGAAGGATAGAACAGAATTCCTATTCATCGATGCAAAAGGTTAGTGGAAGGCATCACACGGCGTGTGATAAAGTAGAAAACATTTCCAACATAATATGAGAAGAATACTTGTTCTAATTCTTTTAAAACGAATTAATTTCACAATGTGCTGATTCGGCGACCACAATATTTTGAACCTACTGGGGTTTGCTTAAGAGTTTTATCTCTATATTTTTTTGAGTTGTTATTTTTTTGTTTCTTTAAATTATTTATAGTTGCATCAAACAAAATTAAAAGCAACAAGTGTCCGAAAACATCACTAATAAAGTTATGTTGCTTATTTTAAGTGAATACAGGGAAGTGTGCTAATTCTCTGACCAACACTGTATGTGAAGGTGATCTACTGTTCACTACCAGATTCGAATGGCGAATTGCGAAAGCTTTCTGTGATAGATTTATTTCAGTCCTTCGCTGGAGATAGGGTCGTAAAAATTGTTTTTTCCCTCAACTGGATTCGAACCTGGGTACTTACGCTTGAAAGTTTGACCCACAGCCACGACGCCGCAAGATAAGTTTTGCTGATTTGAAATAATTTAATATAACTTTTTGCAAACCATAAGAAGAGTGTAACTAGCTCGTATGAGCGAAGAGGACTCTGGTCGGAAAGTCCTCTGCGGTACAATTTGTAGTATAAGACAACGACGCAGACCGCGTTTATGCTGAATGGGTGGCGTAGACCAGGACACCCGAAACCTTAGGGTGTCCGCCAGCGATCGGGATAGGTGGAAGTGTTTGCTGCAGGAGGCCTGGATCGGACATCGGTTGCTGCGCCGATGATGATGATGAAGAAGAGTGCGATGGTAACTTTTCCCCAAAAGAAATATTTCAGTACGCCTAATCTTTTTTTTTGGAAGATAAAAGAGGTGGACGTTTTTCGATGACTTTAAATTTTATCCATTCGTTACAATTTTATTTGACTTTGCTTTGCTAATTACCTTTGAACTTCCCTAAAACATCCTGCCTATAATATAATAATTAGGATTAGATTTTTAGGAACAGACTAGACGGGGACTAGTGAGGTGCTCTGTTGATAGTGGTGGTGGTGTGCGAAGCGCAAACTGTATTTGAATCAAATACAGTCTAGCAAAAAAGATTGAGTTTTCGAGATCCCCATTATCCTTCTGAGGTCCTTTATTGTAGCACCCCATCCTCTTTCTCTTGCCGCAGTGTGGAACATACAATAGTAAGCCGGGACTAACGCCATAAAATTTGATAATTTGACAAGGGGTCCACAAGGATCTGAGTGAGGCAGGAACAATTTCCGTCAGCCCGCCTACCTAACCTAACCTAACGCCAAACAATTGTAGTGAACACGCCTCTAATTTAATAGTTAGTTTTAGTTTAGTTAGGCAAATTTATTTCATTTATTTTCATATTTTCATTATTTCAATTTTCTCTAGTTTAATATGTAACAAGAAAAACATTTTAAACGACCCAAATGTAATTAACCTTAGCTGAAACTTTGATAAAAGCGAATTGAAATGTGCAACCAATCGTCCGCCTAGCTCCCAGTCGAGTTTAACCATGTGCACAAGCTTCTTTATTCGCTTCGATCATTCTTCCACGCTCCTCCATCCCAATCTCCTTCTGATTCTCCCAAGTGATTCAAATGAGCACAGCATGCACAAACAAAAGCACTGACCCTCCCCCTCCGCCACCTCCCCTCACTGGAATCTCTTATCGCACGAAGTTCAAATACACGTCGTCGGTAGACTTCACATGTGCGATCGCTGCCGCTCTCGATTTGAGTGCTTTTCCACAATCTCACACTCAAACTTTTCGCCCGCCGGCCTTTCTCCACTTGACAGCTGACAGTTGGAGGCAACAACTACGACAATTGTCTTGCCCACTTTCTTCGGCAATTTCCGTCCGTGTTATCAGACTTAAAACGCGGACGGACAGACAGAGAAAGAGAGAGAAGGAACAGGCTTGCCAATACCCATTCCAGTCACACTATTCACTCTGTTCACTGACAGCAACAGCAACAGCAACAAGCTCAGCGTGATCGCCGACTTTTTGACTTTTCGCTACAAAACAACTATTTCTAGTTTTTGAGTTGAGTCGTTTTTTTTGTCAGTTTTTTGTTGTGTGTATTTCCATTCTTTGGCCGAATCAGAGAAGAACGAAAGAATCTAAAAGATAGCCACCGTTGCTGGTTCGTCTCGCTGGTTGATGACAGTCTTTCAGAGACCTCCGCTAGCGTGAGGTTGTTCTCCCGTGTGTTGCGTTTGCGCTTTGATATTTATTTTTGGAATTCATTTTCATTTTTGAAAAAGTTTATTTTGTGTTTTTTTATTTACTACGAGATTTTTCGTTTTTTTTTTTTTTGGTTTTTTTTTTTTTGTTGACTGAGTTCAATTGCGCTCCGGTAGATACTTGTTGCGGGCCGTACTAGTTTTTTTGTGTGGAGTGAAAGCATTTCGGATCGGTTGTTTTTAAAAAGTGTTGTGTGCTTGTTTCTTAAGTGAAAACAATCGGGGAATTGTACGAAAATAGCGCGAAGAAAAAGAAATAAATATTAGAAAAGAAGAAAGAAAAAAATAAAAGAAAAATCAAGTGAGTGAGTAGAGCATAAAGTTCGAAATTTTTGAAAATTTCTTTTGTTGGGAGTTCGCTTGGATATTGGCTCCAGCAGAGACCACAGGACAACTGACTGTCTAATCGTTTATTTCCGTAAGCTTTGTAGACACCGTAGACACTTAAGATGATTTATAAATATTTGCATAGCTCTGAAGTGAAGGCACTGTGTTAAATTTATCCAATGATCAAGTTGGAGAAGCTGTCACAAGGCCATGTGAGTGGTGGGCCTTTTGACGGTTCGACAGTTCGACGGGGGGTGATTTGAAGTTATCACGAATTAAGTTTACCCAACACAGTGACGTATGTGTGTGTGCCGCATGTGGTAAAGGGTTGAATGATCGATTTTCATCGATTTCTTTTTTGCTTTCCTTCTCTCTCCCTGAGTGTTACGTCATGCAACAGATGTTTATGCAGATGTCGTTTACGAGATGTGGTTATGTTTTTCGAAAGGGTGGGTACGAGAATTTCACAGTCGGTGACATAATTCGGTTGCACTTGAGTGTCAAGCGGCGAAGGGTTTCATGGGGTGGATTGAACTTAACCGTGCTGCGTCGAGCTTCAAATTGAGTGAGTTTTGGCAGGGAAAACACGAAAACACTGTACATTTATTCAGTACAACCCGAAGAAGAGCGAGTGAATGTTTGGTTCGTAAGCACTGAAGCCATTTCCGTGAACGAAATTTATGTTTTTTGTCCGTGATCAGTGAGGCTAGTTTTCTTTTTCCACTACTCATTTCCGAAGCTTTGTCACGCTTGGCGAGCGAGTGACAGATGTGCAGCGCCAAAATTTAGACAGCCAGAAAATTTAGTAAAAGATTTTTTATGTTTATTAGAGAGACTTTTAAGGTAGGAAGTAGTGCGTCCCACTTTTGTTTTGTGGGCCACAGTTTGGTGACAAAAAAATGTGTAATAATTGATGAGTTTTTCCTTTTATCTTTTTCCTGACTTCAGTCTTCTTAAAAAAGAATGTGATCACGTCTCTAACCAAATCTTTTTTGTACTCTTCATCCGCCTCTAAAACAAGTTACACTACACACCTTTGGGTCTTTTATTTGCCCATAAGGTTTTTTGATTACAATACAAATGATTATTTAGGTTAGTTCCGTTTAAATTGAATAATGTTTTTTATTTCCCCTATTTAATTATGAATTTTAATAAACCAAGGAATTGAAAAAAGAAAGCACAAGGTTTATTTTTCTACAGCTATGGCCAAAAAATGGGTACAACTATAAATTTTCAAAAGAAACAACAATAGCTCCTATTTTAGACGGATTTTTGAAACAAGTTTGACCTTAAATATGTCTACAATATATTCCAACGAAATTCCATAGTGACAATTATATTTTGTCAGTTGTAACAATTTACTAGAAACATTCTAAGTCTGTTGGACAAAAAATAACAACACTAGGTTTTAAGAAAAAAGGCAGAAGTACGATAACTTTAGTGCCAAAATTTGATAGCGGTTTTTTGTAGAGCGTTCAAAAACAAGCATTTTTTACTATGATAAATGTTCGCTCCGTTAACGAGGTAAGGCCCATTTAAAAATTTGATTAATTTGAAAAAAAAGATATTAATAAACAATGGCAGCACGTTCAATGAATTACCAGTTTTGAAAGCCAGAAATATATTCTTTAATCCTGTGATCAAAATAAATGATTCATGTTAATAGTTTTTGAAAAATTCGAATGCAAATTAAAAATTTTTATCGAAAAAAACTGGACAAAAAAGCTTAGACCAAGCTTTTTTTTTCAAAATTTTGAAATGGAATGCTGAATTGGTTCTTTGTAGTCAATGCTTATCGATACTGAATCGAACACAAAAAACTGAATGGTTTTATGTCTTCTGGTTTGTGAGAAATTTGAAAATTAATATTACTGTCAGTCGGCCGCCTGCATGCATGAAAGGGTGGGTGGCCCACTTCGGGGTTTCAATTTCAACTTTCTCACAAACCAGAACACATAAAACCATTCGGTTTTTTGTGTTTGATTCAGAATTGATGTGAGCATTGACAAAAATAAAAAAAGCAATTCAGCACTCTTTTTATGATATATTTTGAAAAAAAATTGGTCTAAATTCTTTTCCCATATATCTTTATAAAAATTTTGAGTTTGCATGCGAATTTTTCAGAACTGAGGACATCAGAAATTTAACTTGAATTAATAATTAAAGAACAAGTTTCTGGCATTCAAAACTGGTATAGTACTTTATTGTATGTGTTGTTATTGTTTTTTAATAATTTTTTTCATGTTATTTGATTTTTCTATAAAACTGCTTATACCGCCTAAACGAGCTGAGATAAACCACCCTCCTATTGTTTTTCGACCCTCTACAAAAATTTGTCATCAAATCTTACCGCCAAAGCTTTCGTACTCGTCCTCTAAAAAATTATGAATACTTCTGCGGCTCTCAAAAGTGACGATATCTACTCATTATTTATTTTTGACACGATCAAAGTTGTAAGGCTTATTGTTTTTATTATTTCTCAAAAAGACAAAGACAAGGACAAAAATAAAAAAAAAAATTAAGTTCCTACGCCCAAAATTAGTCTGTTTGTTACGATTTTAAGACGAAATCATCAAATTACGAATGTTTTTGCTGGGCACTATTATTTGCAAAGAACAGAATTATGTGTGCCAATTGCAGCAGTACTTTGGAAAACAAATTTAGTGCAGTATTTAAGATAGCTGAAAACTTGCAAATTTTGAAGTGAGTGCATTTATTTTTTTGTCTATCACTGTATGTGCATAATTAGCAACCTTATTTAGTCTTGCATTACTTGAGATTTCATACAGTTTTGCGCCGTATGTAGATTTTTGTGACTGGTTGTATAAGGCCCAAGAAACTTTTTGAAGACGCGCAGCCGGCCGTGCCTTCTGATGGGAAATACCATTTTTTTAGCTGTCCATCATCTTTAGACATATGTATGTAGTCGTTTAGGTCTATAAAATCCAGTGTACCATTCAAGTTTTGTTTTTAATTGGACAGGTCTAAGCTTAAGATCTTCGTGATTTAGCAACTTTGTAGAAACTTTTTTAAGATTCTTCGTTTACTGGGTGATTAGAAGACAATTTGCGACTTTCACATTTCCTTCTGGCTGCATTAATTTTAATTGGATTGCGTGCAGAAACGGGCCAGCCACTTACGTCGGCCAAGGTGTGATCATAAAACGCGTCCATTCATGAGAATCCGCCGACGCCATCGCACGCAAACCCTCCTTTCCCAGCGATTACATCAAAAAGTAAATTGTTGCGACGTAGTTTCGAATACAAATCAGTTGAGTCTGCTTTCGATTCCACGAAGCGCGCTTCGTAGTTTCATATTCTTCGGGCGTCAGCATCAACACGGCTCTTAAGGCAATGTTTTGGTAAAGTTGGAAGCGCACGCAGGTTTACACGACCTGCTAACCGCGTTTATCTTCTCAAAGAAACGTGATACCTGTCTGCTCTTTCCGCTCTTCGGTGTTAGATAACATAATTGAAGATTCGCATGCTCAGCTGAGTTGAAAACTAGAAACCAATTCCGTCCCAGACTGCAACCGAGAACACCACGATTCTGACGACAAGTCCAAATCCAAATCGGATGCCGGCGTGCAACGCTGGAGAGTGTGCGTCCAATTTGTGCACTACTACGCTACAGCTGGCTGCTACACAGATGAGTAGCTTCCTCTTGGACTCAGTCTCTCAGTTTTGTTTTGTGCACTGTGTTTGCTTTTTTGTTATTGTTCTTTTAATTTTTTTTCGTTTTGTTTTAATGGAAAACGTCTTGGAGCACTGGACCAGAGCCATTTGCGGGTCCGGGTCATGCAGTATGTAAGTGGCCTAATGATCTATTGCCCTTGTCTCTTGATTAGACCTCTGTGTGTGTTTGTAGGATGGTTTTTTTAGTTCAGTCGTCAGTCTTGAGGCTTTACTTTTGTTTTTGGCCTAATCAGCTAGTGTCGCGCGGTGTGATGGAACTAAGTGAACACAGTGTCATTTGGATGGGTACACTTGTGATTAATAGTCGTTCCGCAGCAAAATGAGAAAGCGAGGGTATTTGCGGATCCAGTGTGAATTATGAATTTTTAATTTGAATATATCTCAAGAGCTTGGGTGATAAGAGCGAAACACCTTGTCGCGCGGCGAGACTCATTAAGATGGGGGTAGTGTTTTTACTTTTTGCTGTTGGTGTTGGCGGATTATTTTTAGAGATTATGTTGTTTCGAGTTCCGGATATGCATTTTAAGGTGTTGTGAGAGGATGAGTAACTTTTTGAAATAGTGGAGGAAGGTTATTACGTGTGAGGTGATTTTAAGAAAACAAATTTTAAACATTAAGTCGGATTAAGTTATTGTGAGATGTTCATCTTCCTTTTCAGGTAGCTTTTGAATTTTGCAAATAAATGTCCGCTGGTATGATTTGTAGCTCAAAAACGAGTTCTTATCAATTTGCTTTTTAAAAGTATAAATAATAAAAAGTAAGTTACTCTTTCGACAGAAAGAGTCATCAACAGAAGAATGAAAAAAAAAATTGAAAATGTGCCGAATGGAGTAGAAAGAATATCTTTATCACTCCCATAGCGTTTGTTTTCTTTAAATTTTTATTTATTTTGACGTAGATTTCTTTATGCGAATCCTTAAAAAAGTGCACTTTTACTTGTTTATACGGAAACAGAAAAGTGAGGAAAATCGGCAAAAGATGACTCAACATTCTTCAATTTTAAAATATTTCACTTTTGGTTAATTTACATTGATAAGGACTGTTATTGTATTGTTATATCTGATTCGAAAATTTAACTGCCCTATTCTTCTATTCACGTAGATTGAACATTCGATTCACTCATCTGATCCACTTTTACACTGCTTTGCCATTTTGCTATCTGCAATGTGAACTACAATATTCTGAAGCCGCAATTCACTGTTCACCCGTACGTTTGAAAATTTTAAAAAGTTTACGTTCAAATGATTTAAATTGTTCAAATTATTTTTCTTGTTCGGGTGGTTATTTAAAATTTAAAATGTAATAAAAACAAATATGGATAATATTGTACTTTTCCCTCCACTTCTTGAAGCAAATGGAGACAATAAACAAGATGGAGGATTTTTTTTTTAGGTCTTATTACCTGATTTGGACAACTGGAACTGCCAAATGAAACGTAACTTATTTCGCTGGTGGTCTCACAAGGTTAATTTTAATCTCTGCTCGCCGTTTCGCATTGTTTTTTTTGCAATGTTTGGGCTTAATTTTATTGCAGAAATCAATATCGTGAATCGAACTTTGGTTGTTGCTCTAAAAATTTGAGCATCATTTACAAATAAATATTCAAATGCTGTTTGTTTTGAATCATATTGTTCAATGCACTATTCAGAGAACTAAAGAACTAAATCACAAATAAAAGCAAAGAAAAGAAGCAACAAATTTAGAAATCGCCAACAAATATTAGCACATCAGCTCGTTTAAATTGTCATTTGGCATTTCTGATATTACCGCTGTCAGTCCGCATTTGCTTTGAATAAATAGCAGAATAGTAAGCAAATAGTGACAAATTGGAAAAATTTCCACCCGCTGAATATCAGAATAGGTAGCTGCTGGGCTTATATCTGTCATTGCTAGTTTTTTGCCTACAGAGCACAAATGAGCCAATGCAGATATCCAGCTTCCTCTGCTCTTGCCCCTTGATTTTATTTAACAGCGTTCTTTATAACATTTTGTGTCTGTAAATACATGTGACAGCTTTGAACAACAAATCAAACAAATGTGCATAAAAGTAATAAGCTAGTGTTCGATGATTCCTGAATTACTGTTAGCTTCCTGAATTTCAGCTTAACTTGTCAAATTCACAGATGGGCTAGGGGAAATAGTATCTGCTCAGATGGGTATCTATAATGGGTAGATAGAGTTAAGAGTACAATATCGAACAAAACAAAAGCTCCCGCCAAGCAAACTGAGGTTTTTGCTTGTAGCGGATGACATAGAAAAATTACAGAAGATGGAATTTTTTCTTTTAAAATGAACTAAACACAAAAAGTCGAAAAATCACCGCCTTAAAACTAAAGCACTCCCTGGTATAGAACGAAATTCTCTTTCTAATTTAAGGCTCTGTCGTATTTTTTTAAAGAAAGTTAAATATACGAGGTCTGCTCAAAAAATAAGGTGAATTTTCAAATTTCGCGGGCTACGATTGTCGATATTTTTTTTTGTTCTGTTGGTACACTCGTCTCTAACACATGTTTACAGTTTCAGCTATATAGCATATTTATTTTGTTTGTGAGCGGCATAAAAGTTAGACGTGTTTTGCGTGTTCGGTGATTTCCTGCTGTCGAAAAAATGGATCTCCTGGGCATTTTCATTGGGACGATTGGACTTTGGTTTCAATGTCATAACTATATACCCATGAATCGTCACTTTTAAGCAAATCTGGATCGCCGTTGACGTCATTCAACATGTCGCTCATGCGACAGTTTTTTTTTGGTCAAATTCAGCAATTTTGGAACGAACTTCGCTGCCACACGCTTCATGGCCAAAATTTCCGAACAGACCTCATAACTACAACTATACAGTTCCAGAATTCGATGAAAGCACTAAATTTTTAGAGTTGCTATGTTTGTATTGAAACACTTGAATTGAGCGATTGCCCAAAGATGAAAGGAACGAATCCAAGTACAAATAAAGGGAAGAAGAATGTGCATAGCAGCGGTCTAGTGTGGTGGAGGAAATGAGCTAGTCCGGAGAAGTCTCTCTTATTGGGGATTGAGGGCAGTCTTTGGAACCAGTTCAATTATAAATAGGCTTAAAGATTTGGACATAATCGGTTATAATTCTCTGTGCAGAACAGAAAATGCTATTGATGTGAAGGTTCCAATTGTACAACAAACCAGAACGTAAGTAAGCTAGTCAAAAACTGGATTAATGCCAAAAAAGTTCTGAATTGATAAGCACAGTTTACCGACCTAAACTTCTTGTGAAAACTTGTTGGAGAAAGACAGACCAATTAACTGCTAGCAACGCAACAATTTGGACCACTATACAAGACCGTCGAAAGTATATGGAAAGTATTGTATGTTACACAAACATAAAAATGCTTCTTTAATATTTCATCACCACACTCAATTCCATCCGCAGAAAATTTCGTTTTCACTTCAACAAAAACTAAGTAAACGATCGTGAATATTCCTATTGCACTAAGAGACGTCAGATGGAGAATTCAATGGCCGGGTTTTGTGAATTTGAAAATTTGGCTTAAGACCCTTTTACTGCAATTACGTCAATATTTTTGAGTTGTTAGCAGATGAAATTCATGTTGCACACGAACAACATCGATCACAAAAGGGTTAATCCTTAATCTAATGTTAGGTGCCCGAATCGATTAAAGTAAGTAAGACATTCGACTGCTTAAATCTTGCACGTCATAGAACAAAAGCCATCTATTTCAATTCCCCTCTGCCTTTTCTAACAAAAATATCTGTATGCAGTCAGACGCAGATTGCCTCTTCTGGCCCAATGGCAGAAGAACAAATCCCCACATGCAATCGTTTGTCAGTTTCACTTTGCTAAAGCACTCATTCCATAGAATGTCGAAGAATCTCAAATTGAAAATTGTTGCCACCCTGAACTTGATGGTATGATGGTATCCTCAGTCCGACACAGGACATCCTTTAACACACTTCCCTTCCACGTTCCTGTTCATCAAACCAGCATGAACCCCTCACACATTCCACAACGCCCTTGAGGTAAAGCAAGACGAAAAAAAAAAAAAAAGAAAATCAATAGCTCCATAGCAACTTTGTGCTGTACGGCAAATCCTTTGGCAACTCGTTTAGCTCGTTTCCAGCTAAACCGGTTTGCATCTTGCGCATATAAATTGGCCATGATTGGGGTGTCACCATTGCCGCCAGATCCACCAGAACCGCCGGTGCACCACCACCGTTGTGGCGTCATGAAGTATTCACTACACGCTCTTGGCTCACAATTCACTTTGCATGTGCAGCAACTTGTTGCTCGTGTATCCTTCTTAGTCGATAGATTATGCACGTGAGTGTGTCCGATCGGAATTAACCGCCAGAAGAGGTTGTGTATCCCGTCTCTCACCTCATCACGATTACCATCGGAACAAGTTTATAGCCCAGCACTCGGCGAAAGATGTTTCCTTGTTCCTACGGGTTCGTTTTGCGTCGCTTTTTTTTTTGTTTTGAGTGCTGTGAGTGTGCCTTGCGGTGTAAACTGGTCCTAATTGGAAGGTTTTTTTTTTTTGGCAGTGCCAGACGAAACTTTCCGTAGAAAAAAGAAAAAAGAAATTTTATTTCGCTTTTAGAATTAATTTTAAGATCGTTAAAATTTTAATTGAAATGTTAATGAGACGTGAACAAGAGGCGCTTAGCCGACTATGACGACAAAGCTGCGCTTGAAAGATGCCACCGGTTGATGGAGTGGAAACAAGTTATAATTTACAATGAGACCGGTTCGTCGGCAGTTAGATTTTGAGAGATGTCGTCATTGGAGCTATTTATGTCCAGTTATGTGACGGTATTCCAGGTATTCAAAGAATTAGTTAAGCCGTCGGGTAGCCGAAGGTGGTTGACTTTAGGGAAATCAGCGCGGAACTATGTAAATGATGACTTTCAAATGGGGTCAAGAGTTTTTTGGCGCCCTTAGATGGCGTTTGGGAGCTGATTTTCTTCAGATGTTGGCCGTTTTTAATGAAGTTCTTGATTGTTTCAGTGTTGTGGCATTATCATTGTTGGCGTAAAAGCCCGCGGAGGGCCAGAGCCTAGTTTTTTGCGCTTTCATTGTGTTTTGCGCTTTATAATTTTGACACATGTGAAGGGGACCTACAGTTTATTGCCGTTTCTGAACGGCGAATTGCGAACGCACTAACGATGAGTGCGTCGGACCATGGAGCCCATAAGTGTGACGGCATACCTATCGGAAAATGTCGCCGGCTTGTTACCACAAGCTTAAGCCAATGCTGCCAACTTTCCAACGACAGGCAGAGTGCGAAGCCATTATCGCAGTTTCAAGCTTCAAAAACCTATTTGTGTTGTCCATCAACTCTTTTCGATGGCTTTTTGAGGATTTAAAGTAGGAGACTGCCAGTTTGAATAAGAAGTTCTAGGAAGATTGGCGACATTTACTCAGCGGACCTATTCTTAAACTTCAAATTCAGCAATAGACTGAGGACTAATGTAACTAATACTTATAAAAAACGAATTAAAATAAAAGTGTACTTTCAGCAACATTTTTTTTTTTTGCTCCATGCATGAAAAAATAAAATAAAACCAAAAGGGAAAAGCACGGTTACTTTGGCTCTGGGACTTGTTGATGATTATGGACGTACTAGAAAAAAAAAAACAAGAAATTTTTACGAATAATTACCATCAACAAATTCACTCGTCAAGGGATAAAACAAACACGCCAGACACTACAAATCTTCATACCAATTCATTTGTCTGTACTCAATTAATTAAAACTCACCACAACCAACTTCAAAAAAAAAATAATTTCTTAAAATTCATTTCAATTTTTTGATTCCATTCCTCGATCTATTTTTGTTTTGCATTGAATAATAAAAAGAAAACAATCAGTGAAATTTGTTAATTCAATCTAAAAAAGAATGAGAAATAATCAAGAAATCAATCATGCAGCTTCCACAATTATCTGCTTCGTGTATTCGTGTAGTTTATTTATCAGCCGTAGAGATAAAATAAATAAAAAAATTCTAAACATTAAAACATTGTATCTTTCAATTTAAATCTCCAAAAATTTCCGTCTAATGATCGTTTGCTTTTAAGCAAAAAAAAAAAAAGACAAAAAAACAAACATTAAGTATCTTTATTTTTTCTGCGAGGTAAATTGAAAAGCAAAAGTGAATGGAATGCAAATTTGTTCTCGTGTTGGCTAAAACGTAAACAGAAGATGGGGGATAGAGAAGTTCACGTGTAGATCTGTTGAGATTTAACGCAGGAGACTGCCAGAAGCGTTTTTTAAACACATAATTGTAGAAAGAATGAAGACATTTACTCAACAGACATAGTCTTGGACTGAAAATTGAAGCAACAGTCTGAGGGCTTTTGCTTTTGGCTAGTGAGAAGGTAGATAAAACTTGTGAGATACGAAGCTTTAGTTGAACTGATTTGAGCGTGAATATGAGTGCTCTTGATACGCGGGTACCCGGGTAAACCCGAGAATTGGGTATTATCCTGTTAAAGTCAAGAGCACTAGTGAATAGCAGTGATGGTTGAAATTATAGCTCATAAAACTGGTAGGGTGGCTTTGAAAAACCATTAGGGCGATAGGTGTCTTCCATTCCATTCGTGTCTAGCATATTGCAAACGAGCTCTCCTACTGAGTTTTGGCAGTCAACGTCAGAATCTTCTAAGCGTTTATGAGCAGTCCAAGAAATATCACAGTTCTTTCAAGAATTATTTAAAATAAGTTCGATGTACAGTTTTTTTTTTAAAGAGACTTTATTTTGCTTGATTGGAAGTACATTTATCATAGGGCTAAGTATGATCCGATACAAGGACAGCTTAGATGAGCTGTGATTCTCCCCTGTGGTCTATACCTAGTGAATTTTTGAAACTTGTTTTGTGTTACAAATCCCATTCTCATTTGAACTTGTGACTTTAAAACAATTTATTGTAACTCAGCAAGTCAGAGTTAATTGCAACAATTTTTCTGATTGTTTTTAAAATTTAAAGTTTATTAATTGATAACCTTAAACACTAATGGCACATTTGAATATATTTGAAATAGAAAATATAAACAGAGCAAAAAAGGCCTTCGGCTAAGGAATACTTTTTTATGATCGAATACTTTAGTCATATCAGCTATGACTGCAAAATTTCTTGACATAAACATCGCAGTTACGCGTTTTCTATTGAAAATTCATGGAGGACGTCCCAGAGATCTTGAGTCACTTTTACTTTCTCACAAAAAATTAACACACATTGTTGTTCACATTGTTAAGCAATTTATGTTAGATAAATACTTTGTCAAGATCTGGAAAGCCTCGATGCAGTTGAGTCAATAATTTAAGTTTCTTTAGTGCACCAGGGGAAACGGAACATACAGTCAGTTACAAAAGTCTACATCCACAGCTAAAATGTATGTAATCTAAGAACTGGTGGAGAATTTGCTTGTTAGGCTTTCATCATACATCTTCTTACTATCAGATAACACCTCCAGAAAAACAGAGCCGGCCATAAGCATGAAAATTACAATGAAAGTAAAATATATGAAAAGAAATCATTTCAGTGTCAGTGCGCATACAGCTGAATTTTAATAGAAAACTTCGATTTATACTTCGATTTATAGAGGTTTCCAAATTATAGAGGTACGAATTATCGAGAGTTTACTGTACAATGTTTTCGAAGCCAATGGTCGTGGTAAAATAGGGCGAAGGCTAAATGGATATTTTATGCTGATTCTTAGATTCTGCGCTTTATAGGTTCTATGTAGACTTTTGTGACTGAGTGTATTTTATTGCATTATTTTGTTTCCGATCTAGACAGTTTGCTTTTTTTTTCAAACAATGTATGGAAATTAGCAATAGTTATCACAAAAATGTCAAACACAAATTGTGTATGTATATTTAAAATACAATAATTATGAGCAAACTATTGCGGATTTTATTCTCATGACAAAACAATGTGTTCGAACTTTTCTAAGTTATTTTGATGAAAAATTACTTCAAACTCTCACCGGGGTGTAGCAAAAATACGATTAATGCGACTACCGTGCTTAAAGTCAGCTGTCAAATAAAAAAAAAAGATTACCTCCGAATACAAATGAGATATGTGATATACCTGATATTCCAGTGACGAGCGAAACTGCTCACCTTAAACAAGTTTGTCAATTTGAGTACGTGAGTTTTTGAAATAAAAAAAACCTACAAATCTCTGTCAAATAACTCAAATTAAGTTTAAACACATCGCATATTGTTAAGTAAATGATATGCTTTGCTTTTCTTTAGATGATGGCGCTATGAATGAACTAAAAACGTGCTCAACTGTTAGACTACATTCCGCACGAAGTAGGATTTTCAAATCAATTACTTAATGGAATTTTACTTTGATTATGTTATGTCAAAACTGAGGAGATTACATGTTGGACACACCCGCTATAATTGAAAGTGAGGAAAGCCGTTTGAAGAGTGTTGTCTAAGATTCAGTTGGCAAAATGCTTGGTGTTTAAATGCGAAATGCCAAAAAAAAACCTTCTATTTCACTAACCCAGATTAGTGCCTAGCGTGTTCGGCGTACGAAATGAGAGTGAACTGATCTGGGCCACTGTTTTTGTTTTTGAAAATGTTGTGAGAATTGCATCAGTTCACTCACTGCGGCAATTTTGATAAAGTTGTCATAACTGAACGATTTCAACTTGTGTCATTTGTGTTTTGGTTTTTTTTTAACAACAAATTTGGCACAAATCGTTTTTGAGATTTCTTTCTCTTAAGAAGTTCTCTTTTCTCTCTCTCTTCTCTTTAGAGGAGGCGTAAAAACGCAAGTATTTAATTTTGTATTTAACCCGCATAACTTGTAGAGTTGTGTTCTGTGTTTGTTTGGCTATGCATTTTTTTTATGTTTTGTGGCTTTATTAGTAAGAGCAAAAATTCCCATTCTCTATGAAACACAAGGTTATTTAAGTGGCTGCTTTGGCTGGTTTTGCAGTAGTGCATTTTATGACTCCAATTTTCCTAGGCCTTGTTGTTGTACCTCATTTGAATGATCGTATCATTTCTAGATTTTTGGCATGACATGAGCGAGAGTACCATTTGTTCGAATCCGGCTTGGCGAAAAAACACCACAAACATTTTTCACGGCCCTACCTAGCGAACGTATTATCAGACTCCTGACGTACTTCTGTCATCAAAAGCTTTCGCAATTCGCCGTTCGGAACTGGCATTAAACAGTAGGTCCCCTTCACAGGTGTCAAAAATTATAACGCGCACAACACAGTGGAGGCGCGAAAAAGCTAGGCTCTGGCCGCCCTTCATGGTTCCTAACAAAAAAGTCCAAAGGAGTTAAAGCGCAGCTCCGAGACGGCCAATTTAATTCTTCTCAAAAAATCGCTGTTTGTACAACACTTACTTTCGAGATAAATTTTTAAGATTTCCCAACGTTGTTCAATCGTAAAGTGACTCATTTCGTTCTCTGGAGATATGACACTGACATTCTGTTCAGATTTCGAGCAGAAGCTGCTTGTCAGTGTCAAAATAACTTTTTATTTAAAAAGGAATCACTGGATGGCCCACTAATTTCGATAGCAAATGGCTTGGGTCAAGTCCTTATCTTTGCAAGAGTCACGGCTGTTAAAATTTCTTTGATTTTTGTGCTTTTGTAAAGCTGTTGCACTTCCAGTTTTTCTAGTTCAGTCAGCTTGGAATTTTTCTTCATATTTCGAGCATCTCTCGGCGCGGAAAGTTTAACCGGAACATCGTTAACTCCTATAGCCATTTTAATTTTGCTCATTCACTCGTAGTAAATAGCAAAGGGGTCAATAGTGTTGTTCACAAATCATACGCCCAGCCTGTTTTCTTGAGGCTCATGTTCTGTTGGCCCACGATCACGATTCCGTGCCATGGCAACCGGTGTGCTGTGTTGGTCAGTGTACCCCGACTCCGTCCTCTATAATTTCAGCTTTTCAGCAGGATTCTACCTGTCACATAACTTACAAAAACTTTCCACCTGACGATGCATAACCACTTCTAACGGTCGTAGAAACAAAAAGAAAAAAAACGTGCTGGTTCACCATCGGCTAATCAAGCACGTATCGCATACCCATGACCTCATCGCACGTACACCTCTTTTTGTCATCGCTGCTGCATAGAATTGAATTGCAAGTAACCCAATTCACGGCAAGGCAACAGCAATCGAATGCAGGGAGTATCTCCAACTAACGATCGGATGCCGATTAGGTTCAATGGCTTTGGCACATCGCACTCCGTCTGAGTGTGTGCACCAAACACAATAACCGATGAAGCGAAATCGAAAAACCCCATATAAAGTTGCATGGATTCAAGTAATCGATGTTTAATTAATTGCATGCCAAGTCAATTGGCAACAGCCAAGCAGCCGCTCCCCGGTGAATCGAATTCCCATGCACATACCAAAAATGTTTAGCAACTGCAATTTAGAAACCCATTCAGTTGGTTTTTTTTTGTCATTTTCACTGATAGATCTCCAGCGCCCAGTCAATTAAGCTGCAATTCCAGCTTGACTCGAGGTGGCCAAGGTGGTCTTCCGAGCAACCAACTGAGTTTTTGTTTATTCAAAAACCGATTTCAAGGTGCACAGTTTGCGAATTGCGCTGCGTCAACTTGCTTCAATCTTCGAAATTCTGTTTACGAAGCATTTTTGCGCATCGTACTAATAATTCAAGACGAGGTTATTTGCAATAAACCGCTTGAGGTTTAGACGGAGGGGGCTTTACGTTGATGTGTATACTCAGCGTATTTGTACTTGCCTCGGTGTACCTTTGTTCGCCGGGGCTTCGTGTGTGTGTGATTCTTTTTCTTATTCCCCGCCAACACACATGAATACGTTAAATTAAAATAAACCGCATAAAACCCAGCAAATAAAGGGATAAAAAACCATTCGCCATAAAAGAAGAGAAAAAAAAAGAACGCTCAAGTCGCGTGTGGTATGGCGCAATGTATCTATTGCCCGTGAATGTTTAATGAACGCTTACGGGTCTGTGTGTCTGTGTACGTCCCGAATGTGGGCTATAAAATATGAGAAAAAAAAAAAAAGATTGAAAAGTTGGAGCACCCAGCGGCTAGACATTAATTCACGCCCATGCCTAATCACTGCAGAGTAATTCTAGAAATATGCACTCCGTCTGCGTCTGTGAATTTATTGATTGTTTGCGTTTTGTGTTTTCACCTTTGAATGGCTAGTCTGCTCCGTCCGGCGGGGTTCTTATGCCCTGTATTGGTTTGGTATAAGACTGTTTTTATTAGCTGAATTGGCAATTGGACTTTGGCAGACGTGGGTAGCCTTGATCTGGGGTGAAAGTAGGTTCTGGTGGCAAGTTCAAATGCAAATTGTTGTGGGAGACCTTGGCACCACTGAAAAGCTGCTCAGAAGATCTACAAATGTCAATGAAAGACAATGCTTTAGCCGTAAATTTGGTGTGGAAAACGTTACGAAAGTAAAATAGGACTTTTTTTTTAAGTGCGACGAAGTTGCAGGTAGGATAGAAGCTTATATTAATTTCTTTTTCATTTTTACTGCGATGTTACTTCAAATTCTTTAAAAGGCTTACACAAAAAGTGCTTAAACTAGTTTAACTACCGTAACTATCTTAACTAACTTGTAGGGCCTTTGCGGGTACTCTAAGCTTAATATAACTATTAAACACGACTGTCTTCCGACCAAATGAAATGATGGAGAATAAAACTGAAAATTACACCTAAATTTGCAAGGTGAATAGATACGCCTTGTAGTTCCGAAGTTAGACAATGTAACTACTCTAAGGAACTGAGCTCTGAATTCTATCAAACTCTACAAAGTCCACCAGCAGCGGTCTGTTAGTGTTTACTTCCTCATTGCTATTTGCGTGTGGAACAGAACGGGCCTGTCTTACACCGTCCTCAAGGCAAACAAAAAAATCACGTTTCCCAAAACAGTAAGAATAAAGTGAAATGGAATTAAAGCAAAAAGTTAAGGTCTTACAAAACTAAATAACTAACAAAAAAAAAATCGTCTCTGTGGGAGACACCATAGATGCCTATTAGGGATGAAAAATGGAGCTTAGTTGGTGGAGTACTGTTTGTAAATCTTAAGCTCTAGTGTTAGAACAGTTGTTTTTTTATGAAAAAACTATTTATTGTTCAAAGTATTGCCATTTTTTTTTGTCATTTGGTCAGAAAACAAAGAGCATATTGGAGGAACTCCTCACTTGTAGGTGTAATCCACTAATAGACTCTTTTATGATTTCCCTAAAAAAACAGTTCGACAAACTATAAGAATAAGGATATCAAAGGGAAAGGCTTAGTTTAGGTTTTAATTTTCATTCAAGGGCTGCTTGGCTAACTTTGCGACTTGCTGCGATATAACTTTTATTTGCCTTTTATCGAATTGTAGTTATCTTTCCTTCAGCACACGACTTAATGCATAATTTTCACTCTTTTCACGTCAATTGTGTGCAAGCAGATCTGAAAAAGAAATCCCACACCATCCTAATACAAAAAAAAAATCTTTTAAAGTTATTTGAATGGAGTCGCCCATGAGTTTACGTTCAAAAAGCTTATGACCATTGTCTATATCTGCAAATCTTTATTTAATTGCAAAAAATAGGTCCAAAGTTGAAGCGGATGACAATTGGTGACGAAAAAAAATTTTTTTCAAGAAAAATATCGTGGTCAAATGGCGGTGCCATCAGGGCGTCCGGATATTACAGTAAAAGTATCGGAATTTATCTCCGTCCCCAACCCAAATTTGTAAAATCATGAACTCAGCTCAAAACTCACGGCCATCAGTCAAGAACCAAGCGTCACTAATCAACAGCACAGTCACTTATTTCTAATTACCAGAGCGATCGTCTACCCTCAGCATCTTTATCAGTCTCAATATCAAGGACCAGTCACATAAACATTTACTATCGTTGTTCCACACATCAGCCGCGGCTCCATAAACAAGTCCGAAGGTTGTCCATTCAGTTAATTTATCCACCGAACAGAGTAATGTTTCGAATTCAATCGAAGCGCCATTTTATGACTTTGTTTTGATTAAAGAAACTTATTTCGATAAACGAAAACAAACTTTACCCTCAGAAGTCAGAAGTCGATGTAATGACCTACAGATGGGAACATTTTCCGCAAGCCCAACAGTCCTTTGTAATGTTGTTTTATTTTTTTTTCTTCACAGATCGATTGTCTGGGAACCTTGAGAAATCCTTTCCCACGCAATATCCTTGTTGTCGATATTCAAATGCAAATCATTCGATAGAACTGCTCACTCTGATCCAATTTCAATAAATTTGAAGTTTCATTTTACACAAAGGATTTTTTTTGTTTTCAACTTTAGACATTCTCCTCCTTGTCTTTAAATCACTCTCTGTTATGAATGTTGCGTGTGCCATTTGAAGGGTGACTATGAGCTGTGAGATTGACAGCCAAGTGCATTACGTGCCACTGCAAAAGTTCGTTTCTTAACATTCAGTTACATTGATTGTGATGAGGGTAGAAGTGTCGGGGATTGAATTAATTATTTTGAAGTCGTTAAAGAAGTTCAACCATTGTCTGAATTGAAAGAGGATTGTTATAAAGGCTGTAAAGAGGATCATGAACCTTGGAGAGAGTTTGTTTTTTTATTTGTGGAGGTCGGGGCATTGAGCACGTTGCAGGTGAAAGAACTGTCATGCGAATGAAGTTGTGCACTTACAGAGAAGATGGGCAAATGAACAATGTCTGTCTGAAAAATTGAGTTTGTGAACGAATGAGGTGCTTTTTATTTCAGGGTTTAGCTTTTTGATGGTGCAAAAACGACGACGTTCAATTCATAGTACATTCAACAACTAAGTACATTCTATAAGGTTAGTTGCCTTCTTTGAGTGTTAGTTCCTTGGAGTTCTTATAAAGTTGGAGCCCAGTTGCTGGTTCAATATATTAGAAACTTCCGAGTTCTACCTGTGTTGGTTTTCTATTTTTATCAAACGAAGGTTGGTATCGTTCCAGCAAATCTTTTTCATGCATTGATTTTATCGTCTCAATCTTAAACTTTTCCTCGGGTCATTCTAACACCAGGGATTGTAGCTCTACTATTTTTACTGCAACGAACTCAAAAATCAATTAAAACTTTTTTTTTAACCAGAATTGCTAATCACACACAAAAACTAAATTTACTTAATTTTAAAACAGTATACATAACGAAGGAACCTATGCTCTGGCCCTCACCGGCTATTACACCTCCCAATGTAATGTTTCATATTTTATTTGATGTAAAGGCGACAGACAGACGGACACCGAAGTGATTCTATTAGGGGTTTTGTTATTCCTTTGAAATGAAACCCTAAAAAAGACTAATTTTGAGTCAAAAAGACGTATTCAAGACACGGATTATTAACCTTTATCCGTGTCTTGTGAGTTTCAATTCTTAACCTACAGGTTTATAAAGATCCAACGAGCTTAACTGATCCAGCTCCTCTGGCGTCTTCCTTTGAAAACGTGTGCTTTTTTCCAAAAAAGATTTGTTCTGGCCCAACATTTTACATTCCTGTCTTAAAACATTTCATTCTGTTCAATCTGCTATCGTACGCGTTTTCTTACAGCGTCTGGGATATTCCACGAATCCATAAAATAACGATTTCTCTTTGGCGGCTCGAATAGCTGGTTAGCCCTAACCCACTTCTCAAGAGGCCAGTGGAACGACGACGTCGAGTCCCCCAAAACGAATGAAAAACCCAATTCACCGTGTGTGATTCACCCATTCCGTATCGAATTCGCATGTCTACTCGTTAAAAGCCAATAAGTAAACACATCCCATTCATTCGAAGGCCGTAAAAAAATATTCCACTGCCATTAGCACAAGGCCGGCTTCTAAGAACCAAAAAAAAAAATCCCCTGCACACTTTAACTGACTGGTTTTCTTGGTTTCAAAAGAAATTAAAGTTTCACCAACAAAAAAAAAAAGAAAACAAGATAAATTGCTTCAGGTCCAGAGTTAAGCACCCGACTGCTGTTGCTCCCAACCCAAGCAAATCATCATCATCTGTACACACACGTGCAACAGTTCAAGCACCCAAGCTCTTCGCATATGACAGCCCGGCTCCCCTCATCATAAATCATGAATGAACAGAACAATCTTCAACCACTCTCATCAACGTGCCCGACTCGTAGCAACACTAGCGGCAAATGACCCCAAAAAATCCGGACAGTCTTTTCAAACTCATTCGCCGCAGAGCAACCCAAAAGTGGTCAGCACAATGACACCGCTTCCAACCGCCCAACTCATATCATCTTTACTATCACCCCAGCTATTTCGAACATCTCGTCGAAGAGCACTTCACAACAAAAAAAAACATTTCTCTGTCTACTTGGGTCTGTCATGACAACGGTATGCGAAGAAAGACTCCTCTCGACATCGAGAATTGTTGACCAAAATTTTCATTATCTCGTCGTTCTCGAGACTCACCCGCCCGCAGAAAAAAAAAACGCGCCGCTCTCATCACTAATCGCATCGATATGCGGTAACTGGAAGAGAAAATCGGAGCGGGAATTCCCAGAACGTCGTCGGGAAGCGTAAGAGCGTGCATGCCGCCCCCGACGGATTTTCTTCTTTTTCTTTTCGGATCAGTTATGCCATAAAAATATTAATCCACACACGTGTATCTTTTGTGCGCACAATGCCAATTCGAAGTGCTTCTAGAAAAAAAAAGAAACAAAACAGGAAATAACGCCACTCCACTCCACCCACCCACTTTTGGCGACATTGCGAACAGGGGAAAGAAAGCTTAGAAATCATTTCAATTTGTTTTGTAATAAATAACGAGCCTCGGAGGGGTGGGGGCTAATAAATGGATTCACAATGGAAAAGTATCTTAAACAAATAAACACCAGTACCGGCAGCCAAAGCGGGAACCCTTTTTTTTCAGTTCGACGAACATCTTTGTTTATTTATCTGCTTGTTGTGCAGTCTAGTAGAGGTCTGAAAAGTAAATGAAAAAGAAAAAGGCGGGGTAAGAAAATACGAAAACATCTTAAAGGGGGGCTAGTTGAAGTTGAATTGCTTTGTTTTGGAAAAATGTTAATTTAATTTCATTGTTTGAATCTCTTGAGTGCTCAAAACATCAAAAACAAGGAAAAGGCCATAAACCATGAATCACATGAACCAGATGCAGTGTAAGCATATCGCCAAGGCTTTTAGCTGGTATTGCTTTTCTCGAAAGTGACAAGGATACAGTGGATGCATATCCTTGAGGTTTTTAGCAAGGAATCCTTTTTAGTTCAATTTTCCAAGAACTGACTAAGACCCTCGCACAACAACTCAAGATTCCTTTTGTGTTTTGATTCGCTTCAACTAGATAGAACTTTTACGGGAGCATGCTGTTAGGCCTTTAAGTGAATCTTTATAGCGCTGAAGGTACACAAGGAGATACACAAACAAATACATTAGACACGCCACTACTAGTCTTTAAGTTTCTCTTCTTGTTTTTCAAAAAGGTTTCTGTTTAGCTCGAGGTTCCAAGAAATGTCTAAATATTGTTTTAAAGCAACGCAACTGTATTGCGTGCTAGGATATGATGGAGTGGAGTGAATTTCCATGGCGATGTGTTATTGGGTAGTCATGAGTTTTTTTTTGAACCACAAATGTCTTTCGCCTTTTGCTGACTGAGAGTTGTAAAAGATTGCAATCTTTTGTATTTGAAATCTTTTCGAATTCTTGGATAGTAAAGGGTTTTCCAATAAGGACTTGACGACTTTTTATTTTTAGTAAAACGCAAACCTTTTAAAATATTAGGTTGTCAAATATCTCCCTTTCGCCTTTTTTTCTTTTGAATTTTCCGGCTATGTACAAAGCGCTACAGAGCTTTGATCCTTACGCAAAATATGCCATAATGCTTGGACCACATTATGGCGATGCCTAACTCTTGAGAACGCCTTTAAATGGATTTGGAACGTTTGCTACGGACACCTGATCGGCAGCAATATTTTCGACACTTCGATTAACCCGTAGTCTCACAGACACCTCAACATCACACAAAGAATATGTTGGCTCAAATTTTTGCACTAAACTTGTTATCGCTTCTCTACTAGGGCGAGAATTCGGACAGAAAATTGGACTTGACGCTCTTAAAGTTGCGGCCACCGGCTTCAAATTTTGGCAGGGAATTTTTATAATTAGCAGACGTTGCTCGTTCATGTACTTTACCACGATGAAAATGTTGAGTTTACTATATAAAATGACAATGACAGCTCGATGATTAGTGAAAGGGTGCGTTCACAAATTAAATTCAAAGTTGTCAAGCACCTATATGAACTGACTCTTTATATCATGATTTGTGCTTCTTTCAATTGGCTTCATTTTTGTTGGCTTAGAATTCGGCATTGAAATATCTCATTCTTTTTAAAGTCTTGATTCGGTCAGTCCTTGCGATCAATTTTTTGGTTCTAAACCAATTGAATGTTTTTGAAACGAAATTGAAAATTTGAATTAACTACAGCAGTGGTAAGTTGGCCTTGCTCTAAGAAGAGTTGTCTACAATCCGATGTTAAGAGCAATTGATCCATTAGTTACAGATTTTAATATAATACGGGTCCTACTTTCCATCTTACTGACATTGATATTCCTTTGAGCTCACACTTTTCACGGTGTTCAGTCACAAAGCTCACAAGTGAACCGTTTCATGGCCCAGTAACGACATCTCTTACAAAAAGATTTATGCCCCAACAACAGGTCCTCAAATCATTTGACCTTCTCTCCGTTAGTCGTTGGGGTGCAATAATGAATTCAGTCACGTCATGCAAAGAAAACCAAAGCCAATTTCATTGCGGATTCATTGCGGAACTCACGTCACACGTATCAACTCCAATTAAAACCCGCAATCAGCATCAGATCTCTGTAAAAAGGTCCTTTGCTTCATTAGTCGTCGAACGACGCTCATTGGCGTCTCGTGCAAATCGAGCTACAAAAAAATCCCAATAAAACCTTTCCGCTTCACTGCCGTGGAGCGGCGGAAAGATTTCACGTTCAATGGCGAAGAGAACAAGCTCGTCATGCACAGCAGTCAAGAGATGTGTCACACTTTACGAGCACCGCACCAATTACCCATGGATTCGGGTTAATAAATTTGTCATCTCCCATGACAGATTAACTTCCCGTGCAGATCGGAATTCAAAATCGTCGTCGGACGTCGCTTATCGCTCGCCAAGTGTGACAGGAGTGCCGCAAATGCCTCAAATGACGGCTTTACGAGGTCCACTCATTCATGGAATGAAACAAGCGAGCGAATGGATGTGTAACGAATGGGAGTCAAATGAATGAGATACAATCGGATGCACAAATCAGTCAGACACACAACAACTGCCGCTTGTCGTCCGGTGACAGAGCTCACACCTGAGTTAGGCGGTCGGCTTGAAAAAATTTGCATAACAATGGCTGAAGTATCTAGTTGACTCGATTCGAAGTCTGTGGCAGCTCCGAGATTTGCCGGCCCGAGTATACACACGACCTTCCGGCCTGACATTGAATTCTTGTCACGAGCACAACGCAGAAAGTTTTCCTTGACGTGTGGAGGATCAACCTCAACCCAGAGGCTGATCCATAATCTTGTTAAGGCTTCGAAGTTTTCGTGTTTTCTTTTTTTTTGTGAGGCTTTTATTCGCTCAGTCTTTTTTAGTGTCCTTTCAATTATGGCGGCTTTAATGGTCCATTAAAACAGTCATGACGGGGAGAAGATGAAGTAGGCGACTTAGGCTTCGCCTACGTGGGGACGTCACGAATTGGCAGTAAAAAGCAGAAATCCTGGATACACAAAATACATACGAGCATCGAGAAAAAAACGAGGAACTTTGAATTCAAAAGCCAGAAACTCCTTAATTTTATTTTTTTGCTCCTTTCTTCGTCCGATTTTATGACAGATGAAAATATCAATTTTACGAGCTTCCATTTTGCTATAAAATCAAAATTTCCAAATCGGAATATCGGGGTAGTAAAACGGAAACCAGTAAGGACCACCAGCTGGCGGTGAGGTGGTGGCCTCCTTTCGACGCAACAGGAGAGAGTGAAAAATTATATATTTTCTTTTTTTTTTGTGTTGCTGTATTGGGCGCCGTAATGGAGGTTTAAGGATGCTCGCATTTATATCGATGGAATTAATGAACTGCAGTTGTTTGCTTATTGGAAAGGGAAACATAAGAAAAAGTCTCCCTTGTCGTGGGGGTCGCTTTTGTTACGTGACAAATGGAATCAGGAAGTTACCGGGAATGGGACACTTTTGGAATTGTGAAAGAGAAATTGATTGGACGATGACGATTGCTGGATGATGAATGAGTGTTTTGTGGACGATTAACGTTTGCGACACGACTTGACCATTGATTGGAAATTTTTCAATCAAAATAATGAGTTTTTTTCTTTTCTCGGATTAAGGAGAAAGAAACCTGGGAATTGTTTGCGTGGGTGCTTTATTTCTTTCTAGTAATGACGAGTTATTTTTTTTAATTTATGTGGAATTCTGTTCGAATGTACAGACATTTTGTGGATTTTTCTAATAGATGGAGATTTTTCCTATTAATGTTAACGAAATTGTTGTGAAATTGTATAATTCACGTAGGCATCAAACATTTTTTGTCAACTCAGTTGAAACGCGACATTGTGGTCAATGGTACTGCAAATAATAAAAAAAAACAAATGTTTTTAGCAAGTTCGAGACATCCATTTTACGTAAGAAATTTCATCTATATGAAACCAGGCTTGCAACTTCTTTATCAGCAACGTAGCCGCATTAACTGTAGACTAAAGTTTCCGATGTTGGGATTTTCACAAATCTTTTTCCATCTGATCCAAATCTTAAATTTTCGGCGGGAAGTAAGACATTCCTACAAAATTCAATGGAATTCGCAAACCTTGTACAATGTACCTTCGAGGCAAAAATTAATCCCTACAATAAAACTAGATGCTAGGTGTATTATGGTATCGGTAGCGGCTATGTGGCTTATAAAATGGCTTTCATAAATTAAACTTTAAAGGGTCTTTAGGTTACTGATACTGTGCTTTAAAATTCTAAATGCCGGATAACATTTTCCTCCAAGCAATCCCAAAAGTTCCGCAAGGTTTACGAAAGAATGGTAATTGTTTTTTTCTTGTCTCCCAAGTACTTAATACGTCTCTTACAACATTCTATAGAAAATATTTGCATTATTTTGGTTCGTAAAGTAAGGTAAAGTAAACTCAAATAAAACTGGAGGGCTTCAAACGTAAGGTGGAGGGCTTTAGACAAGTCCTGTAACTTGTTGTAATCGTATCGATTTAAAGCCGGTCAGATTAAAAACCATTATCGAAGCAAAATGCAAACAAACACACAAAATATTACTTGGAGTTTTTTTTTCTTCAAGTTTAGATTACACCTGTCCTAAGACTCTATGTGATTGTTTTTAAATGCACACATTAGATCGTAAGACCATTCTTACAAAATTTTGTCTTACGTTGTTCTTCTTTTACTCCTTTATTGGAGGTGTGGCTTATTTATTTCAATTAATTTTCGTGCACAATTTTAATTTTTAAATTTTTCTTTTTTATGTTTTTTTTTTAAACTTTACAACTTACAATAAGATCCTAAAAATAACTAGGTATTCAAATACTTTTTATCCACTATAGCTTGTAACTGGCTTAGTGTAATCATGTAATGTTGACCATGACCCATCCAATAATCGATTGTTAGTGCCTATGGCTAATATTATGAAAAATTAAGTCATCTAAGAGAAATCTAAGAGAAAAGAACATATTTTCTCTTTAAAAATTATACGTTTTAGCTCAAACGAAGATGAATAGTTATTTATTTTTCCAAGCCTCAATAACCGGGCAATGCAGAAATAGTCTACACATTTTGGATTTCTATGTCAGTTGATTTTTTTTGTTGACCTTCGGCAGTTGCTCCAATGGCAATGATTGATTAAAAGGAGCGATCTTTATAAATTTCTCTTTGCAAAAATGATATTATATGATATATTTGTGGAATTATTAGTGCTTTTTTTTTTGGAAGAAGTAATCTTTCTGAATAATCATCGAATTTTATTTAATTCTAATTATCATTTCTTGGCTTCCTCATCCTCATTCTGGTAACTTTAAATTTTGTTTGATGATTTAGTGACTTATTTCAGGTACTGTTTTTTTTCAAGTGATTGCTTTAATTTGTATAAGATTAAACAACATATTTTTTCAACTACACTAATCTAATAACTATATAGCCATCCAAAAAAGTGCATGGCGTCCAATTGTGTCGACTATGAAGCCAAATAATTAATTGAATAATTCAATTCAAATACTGGCAACCAAATAATTTAAAGCTTTTTGGCCAATTTCATCCCAAGCACTCTCCACTGCACTTTTTTGGTTATTTATTGATCCTCAATTATTGTTGGCGTAAAATTTTCTAACTAATATTACATAAATATTTTTAATCAGATATTGATCTGGTGAGCATTTTGGTCAGTCCATAGCATCAAACCTTAACGGAAAGCCAATGCAAGCTTATCAAGCGATGAAAAAGCACCCCAACTTTAAATACCCTCCAATAGCTACAATTATGAAACAGAGTGTAGAGCAACTTTTACTGGACCTGCAATAACATCTGTCCTAGAAAAATTCATCCCGTATCGTTTTCTGGCAACACCTGCCTACCTCAGTGCACATGAAACCCCACCACAAGTGCACCGCAAATAAAGCATACTCAGATTTATTGGTTCCCATTCTGGTAGCGCCACACCCGCTCATCGGAAAGGGTTACCACTTTAATTACTACTCAACATTTTATTTGCCACTTTGTCGTCATATTTCTTCATTACGAGCGGTTTCGGTTGTAAAAACGCCATCCGACCATCCCATACGCGGGACGGGAACACCTGCAAAATTAATTTCGACGTTTGACTGAATGCCACGGACGAGTCGTTGTTGGCTTTTTTTCCCCGTTTCTACAGCCATTCCAACATCCGTGAAGTACCAAGGACGGATGTGTACACACATAAATAATTTACGAGGACCAAAATGAGCCGGTGCCAGATCCGCGGTTTGATCCCGCCTGCTAAACGTAATTAATTAACGTTTTTTTGTGTCTTACTTATGACTTTTAATGTTTCGACCAGGCAACTGAGGCGGCAACTCAGGCAGCAAACCTCCAAAAGACCTCCAAGTCTCTCGTCCTCGCATTGTTACATAATCCACCGGCAATTGTTCGTGGAACTCCTTTCGATAATCGTAAAATTTTTGTCACGGTCGTAAAGTTTTTTCCTCGTGCCGGAGTTTTTGTCGTGGACGGATTTATTGTACCCACGAACGTGAAGGTCAAACGAGAGCGAATCATAATTGGATCCGTGGCTGAAAGGAGCAGCAACGGGGCGGTTTTTAATGTCCTCGTTCTTCCTGGTGTGCAACCCTTTTTTGCTGGTGTTCCGCGGACGGTGAGCGACACCTGACTGAATTAAGTACTGAGCAGAGAAACAATTCTCATTGTTTGCGCTTTTCGTGAATGAAATTAAGTGTGAAATAGAATAGAAATGTCCTTTGTCCTCTTTTGAGTTGGTTGTGTGGCACGAGGAGTAAGGAACCTCTTTCAGTTTTTGGGGAGGTTGTGGCAAATGAATTCGGTTTAGCCCCGGACAAAGTTTGGCCTTTTTGTGGATATGGCTGCTTTGTTTTGGTAAATGCGGTAGGATTAAGCAGAAAATAGTTGAATGCCATTTATTTGAATTTCAGGGAAATAAATATTTGATTTATTTTAAAACGGCTTGGTATTGAATTTTCAGGCCATTTAAGATTTTTGAGGTTATTGGCTTTGAGTTGATGGGAATGAAGATGAAAATAAATTTAAGGCTGGCTTTTTCTATATCTATTTCTTCTTAAGAATATGTGGGCTGTGCAAGTTGAGTTTGAGACAGCGATGGCAGAAAGTAGCTGTGACTTGAGCTTTAAGGCAGCATCAGAATTGTTTAGATTTGGATTTAATTTTAGCGGACTGATCTGAACATGGATTAAATTTGATTTGTAAAAAAGTCGAGAAATACAACTTTTTTTTCTTTTTAAAAGGAATAAGTAAAGAGGCTTTCGACAAGCTTGGGAGACTAAAATATAAATTGAAACTTTTCCAAATAAGCTACAGCAAAAACCCGCCTAGCGTCATTAACTAATACGACGAAACTTCAAAACCGTGCAAACCGACGTTATTCTATATATGCCTTTCGGTGGGAAATAACCTTGAATTCGTAGGGTAGATTTATTGGCGATTTGTGTCTGTGCGAATGTGCCTGCAAAAGCCTTTCATTTTAAAAATGCAATAAAATTAACAAAATTAAAGTTTTTTCACGTTCTATGACTTTGTTAGTAGAAGCAAAGATTGCCATTATTTATGGAAAATAACATCGTTCAAGAAGCAGTCTCGGCTGGTTTAGACGCTCGCGCATTCTATCACTCGAATTTTCCAAGACGTTGTTGATTGTTTCGGGATGCAGCGCACGAATTTCCTGGATGATATTGATCTTAAGTACTTGAATTGTTATCCGGATTGTGGGCGAAACATCATTTCTTTATGATTCTCTACAAAAACGGGTCAAAGGGCTTAAATCATATCTCCGATGTGCCTGATTACACAATTTTCTAAAAAAAAGCAGACAACACTCAATTTGGCAATAAGTTTTTTATATTTCTTAACATAGTTCAAGCGTATAGCGACTTATTTCATTCCGTGGGGGTATGATACTGTCTTTATGTTGAGCGGGAGACAGCTGAAAGTATTAAAACCGCCTATGATTTAAAAAGAAACCACTAGATGGGCCACCCTTTGGAATGATCAAATACATTTGACAATGTTAACACACAAAGGTAAAGCTTGCAATTTGAATAGAGTCTTTTAGTTAAGCGGCTACCGTTGCGATGATATATTGAGCAGCAGATTTAATTCCTTCCTAAGACCACCAAACAAGTTTTTTACCTCCAGCTTTCTTTCAGTTCTTATATCTCTATTCACTAATAGTTTGTCATGAAGACTCCGATTTCAATTCTAATTGCTTGCAATTCAAAGCATACTCAATCACAGAAACTTGAGGGAAGTTTACTGCTTGATGATTTTGTGGGAATTTACGAAAACAAATTGCCACCTAAGTCAATCCGTGTAAGCCATAGATATAAGGACTAAATTTGTATAATGCTCATAAATGTCGAACGATTCATTTGAACTGGCAAATGCTTGGGGTTATTTCCAATTACCGGTTCCATTTGAGTGCGCTGTTATTTTATGTTCTATTACAAGCGGCTTAGTTGACTTAATCCTTAATAGTAATTTAACCGTCCACAAAGAGTTCGGTTCATGCTAGTTTGAATAGAATTCGACCATCCCTATATGTGAATCCGTCGATAAAGCAGCTCCATTTTACTTTCGTCTCTTGTGAGTGGCTTACCCCTTTCTCCGAATTCAGAGATAGTTTTTCAAAATGTTTTTGTGCTGTCATGTCTCTTTTCGCAGATGAAAATAGTTTCAATTGCAGCATGACAACAAAATTTATCAAACGTTGGATTACCCCCCGAACATTCAGTTTACGTGTGAGGAAGCAATGTAAACGATATCTCCAACCTCCGTTGTATCACTCCTCATCAGTCTCACCCCGTCGTCGAATCATATCACAACGTAATCACATGTTTGAAACCCTGAAAATAGTATTCGTTTGCTTTAACGGAAAAAAACACTCTCCTTTTTCGCCCGCCATCGCTGCCATCATAAACAAATTATTAAGCGTGGCTGTTTCCAGGAAAAGAACCTAAAACTAAATTTAGAATCAATGTTACGGAAATATATCCATCCCCACAGCAGAAACGTAAATCCGCGTCAAAAGCTCAGAGCTGACTTGTTAATTGCAGGTAGAGACTTAATAGATCTACTAATTGAGCTTAATGAACGTTTGACTAATGGAAATTTTGCAGAAAATAATGATCTGAGAGCGGAGTGTTGGGGATGAGGTGGTCTGGTCACCGCAGTGTCGCTAATTGTGGCTAAACATTGATTGTAGCATGGTATTTAGAATTAAATGGGATTTTTGTGACATTCACATGTGTGTTTTGGGATTTTGTTTGACAAAAAGGTGGAATGGAAGATAATTAGGCCAGCTTATGAGTATTAATGAATGAAATGAGTTTTTTTCTGTGATGTTTTGCAATGAAACCGCTGGTATAGACGTGTCTGAAAGGAATTTGCAAATTTGATGCATTAGGGAATATTAATTTTTAATTTGTTTAAGTCGAGGTTTTATAGGATTTTATTAGCACACTTAACAACATGTGTCTAGTTTGGGTCATGTTTCAATTAATTGATTTTTTGTACTTAATGTTTTATTAGGAATGTTTGCAGTTAAACACCTTGTGTAATTGTTGATATATCAAATAACGAGAGTTTTATGCAATCAGGCAAAAGTCGAAATTGATGAATGAAAACTCAAAACATAGGCTGAATGGCAAAGTTTACAGAAGCTTGAGAAATCTAAATGTTTATTTTAAAGTTAGACGAGTGTGGTACAGGTATTAGCAAATTAATCGCAATGCGTGATTACAACAGTTGTCTATAAGCCCTTAGAACTGGGAGAATTCATTTTCGAAAGTAGTATAAGAATTTGGTACAGTAAAACCTGTCAAATCGGACCACCCTCGGGACTCAAGAAAAGTGATGTGATTAGGTGGTGGTCCGATTATAGAGCGTCCCGATTAGCAGGTTTTACTATATAGCATTCCAATAAAAATGGATTTCCAGATCATGAAACATGATCATCATCATTAAATTTTTGATAAGCACACGCTAAAAATCAGATCCTACGAAGGACTCTAAACTTTATTCAAAGATGTTGCATGGGGCTGTAGCTCACGTATTGTTTGGTTGAACCGTTTCTGGATTGCTTACGTAACATTAGTCATTTGGGATTTCATACATAAAAAGTTCAAAGGGGTAAAACCGGAAACAGCAGCTCCCAGGCGATCGATCTCTTTTCAAAAAAAGCAGTTTGGGCTATACAGCACTCACTTTAAAAATAAGTTTTCAATATTTCTTGTTCAAGTGTAAAGTGACTCATTCCGTTCCGCAGAGGTATGATACTGACTTTTTGTCATTTCGAGTGAGAAATAGCCGTCAGTGTCAAAATAATCTTTGATTTAAAAAGAGACCACCAGATGGCCCACCCTTTACTCATAGCTGTATCAGAATTTAGTCCTCCAAAGAGTAATCGCTTTCTTTGCGACTGCGAGCTTAACTTTTTTTTAAGAACATAGTCCCGGCCAAGCGCAAACGTCGGCCAAAAATAAAGCATAGCTTATCGAAAATTACATTGGGTGACGGAACAGCCTGTTGAGAGCCAGAGCCTAGCTTTTTCGCGCCTCCACTGTGTTATGTGCGTCATAATTTTGTAACACATGTGGAGGGGACCTACTGTTTGATGTCAGTTCCGAACGGCGAATTGCGAAAGCTTTTCATGACAGAAGTACTCCAGAATGATTGTCGGTCGTTCGCTGGAGGTGGGGCCGTGAAAAATGTTTGTGGTTTTTTTTTTTTCCTGAGTTGGATTAGAACCCGGGTACTCTCACTCAACAGTCCAATGCACTAAACGACAAAGCCAACAGTGCCATTATTGAAAATTAGCTGTTGAAAATTGTTGGTTCACACGCTAAAAGCTGCTAGCTAAATTGTCGTATCAAGAATGAAAATGTCGTATCAACTGGCTACAACCTGTTCTACAGCCTGCTTCTGTTCTACAGCCTGTTTCTGTTCTACAGCCTGCCATTAGAATATTGGCAATAAATTTTTACCTTTCCCAAAGGCCTGCTTTTCTTTAATTTTAAAACAAAACAGTTTTCGCGTGCTAGCAGCTACACAGATGTATGTTATACCGGACGTCTCGCATAGCTCCACAAAAAGGACGACGACGACGTCAATCTCTGTTCTCTGATTTCCTGATCTCATGCCACACAGAACGACGAATCAACGCAGAAGGGGCCCACCACCACACACAACTCATTAACATATCCACGAGTAGCAAGCAGGAAATTGCCATGGGAACATGGCTGCATCCATGACTTTGCGTATGCCCACGGACATTTCATTATCATTACCAAAGTCACTAATGTGTTTTATAATTGGACCCCTTTCGCTGGCGTGCCAGCCTGTCTGTCGAGTCCACAGTTCTTAAATCGATTGTGTGGTTGACTAGAAAGCTGCTGTGCCCAGCAATTATGAAATACGCTCGTTTGCTTATCAACAACCCACCGGCAATTCCGCTGACTATTTAAAAATAGAAATTCTGTCTCATAACTAAAAATGGCAACAACTGAGATACTAATTATTCCACGGACCGGGTAGTTTAGAAGCGTAGCTTTTATTGGCCGGTGTGTTAATGAATCAGAATGCCAAGTCGTGTGGAACTCTCGCGCAAGTCCATTTTGATCGGTGTGACGTCGTTGTGGTGCCGAAATTCATCCTGAGGTTTGGTTAACCCGAAGCTCATCGCTCGAATACACACAAATGTCGGGATTATGGAAATGCGGGAGGGAATCAAATTCCCGACCAACTGTCCTGGAATTCATGGCTGAGTAGGCCGGCAGCAGTTTATGGGGTGTTTGGTCATGTATCCGGTTGTCGCAGATGCTGAATGGGTCTTAAAGAGAAATATCCTCACCCGGGCGTATCTGGAGAATGGACATTTGATTTTATTGCCCTTGAATTTCGATTTATTGTAGGATGTTGAATGTTGGGGCAGTGTGGGCGGCTACGACGAGTTATGAATGACGTGTGGTTTATTGGAAACACTTCAGCAAGTTAGGGAAAGCGTTGCGTTGCGTGACGAGAAAAAAAAACCCACGTCTTACATCTGTACTGGCCCACTTTTGGCCGAGTGAGTATCACTTTGGTGTGCGGTGAGTAAGTTTGGCAGTGATCTGACTCAGTTGCGGTCATAAATGCAAAAGTGAGGTAGGAGTTGATTGTTTCTCTTGAATGATGCGTCATGAGGTGGGGGATATATCTGTGGCCATAACGAATAACCGCTTAATCATTTTTTCACGCTTTTCAGTAAGGCTTAAGCTCAAGTAAAAGCCTAGTCTTCTTATTTCAATAAATTTCTATTTTGAATTCGTCATTTCCCATGCGTGGTGACCGATTCTAGCGGTTCTGTTTAGCAACAAGAAACTGTATGATGTTTGCAATATATATGAGAAACAGTCCGACAATGATATCTACAAACCGATTTTCTTCACAATTTCCAATGAATTCTTTAGTTAGTTTAGTGTAAGTTACATTTTTGAGCTAATACCGAAGTTAATCAGATACATTTGTAACTTTTTGCTAAAAAGAGCAGAAGACAAAAAAAAATAAAACGAAAAAGAAAAATTGTTGCAAAATTTTGTCAAAATTATTGCTACAACTTTGCCCACAAAGAGACTCTAATCCTGAACATTTCTTCAGTCAGATATGGCTACGATTTAATAACTACTTACAGAAGTCTTATAGAAGCAGCCACCAATAACTTTGCTTAAAGTGGCTATTTTAATAAATGTCTGTTTTAACTTAAACTATATTAGCTACAGTTAGAAAGTAGCAGAAGTCATTGTGACCCCAATGAACCAAGAAAGTATCCTCACGAACCATTATCTTACAGGACTATTTCTCTTTTACTAATTTTGTGTAAGGTATTAGAAATAGAGTTTCTAAAAAGGTTAAGAGGAAATTAACGAAACCTAATTGGCTCAATCACATTACGTTTATTAGATTAGGTGAACATTACGCGTTTGTGTATACAGATTTAAATGCTCTCAATTTAAAATGCTTCAAAAAAAAGGAAAGAAAGTCAGATTAAACGGAGTACATATTTTAAATTAATTCATCTGTAGGAAAAATAAAAAGAGAATGATATTTTTGGTCTTCTTCTCTGTCGAGTGCATTTACAACCGACAAATAATAATAATTTTATTTTTTTATCAACCTGTGGGCTATTTTGCATTTACTATGAAATTCAGTATTTTAAATTAAATCCTTTAATACCTTTGAGGTTGGCATTCAGAAGGTTGGAAAAAGACTTTAACTGTTTGTTCGGCTTAAAAAAAACTCCATTGCTTTAAAAATTAAACAGAAAATTCTGTGCTGGGCGTTTTTTCGTTGTTGCACTCATTTGCGCCAAGATTTTGTTTTTATTTCGTTGATATGACATTTTACCAATAAGATTGATGAATTGACAATTAATCATTAATCGTTCGTTGCCAAAGGCTTTTTGTCAGGTTCTTTTGGTCAGGTCTTTTACTTGTTGGAAATTTACCGGCGGATTTGACATAAATTTGATGCTGATGAATTTTTTTAAAGATTTCGGTCCATTATTTTCTGTTTTTGTAGAGATTTTTATGTTTTTTTCGTTAGTTTTATTTTATTATTAACATTAGATTTACCAGCTTTCAAACCAGTCAAAGTGACTGGTCTTTAAGAAAAGTAATCAATGGGGTTTTCAGTCTTTATTTACTTTAAAAAAAAATAGCAACATGAGTTTATTAATATTCATTCTTGAATTATATCAACAGAAATAATAAGTTACATGCAGTAGAAATTTTGAATTGAGTTCGCAAGACCAGCCATTTTGACTGGTCTGTTAAATCTAGTGTTAAGACATAAATTTATTTCATTAGAATTAGTTGCTTTGTGGTGCATAGTTTGGAAGAATAATTGTATACTAAGAGTGATTTATTCAAAAATAAATTCTTTTTAAAATAAAAAATGAAAAAAATATTTTATGAAGTTTGCTGATAGAGATATCAAATGAAAGAAACTCTCGTAATATTGTGTCGGCTACTGTAGGCCCTTCTCAAAGGCAGACGTAAGAGTTTGTTAGCTAGTAGGGTTTTATAAAACATGAATATAAATGAATTAAACTTTTAAGACTTTGTCTGAATTTTCAGTTTCCACTACCAGATTTTGGATTATTTATTGGCAGCAGCTAGGGTTAACACGAAGTTCAAAGTTCTAATTTATAATTGAATCATCCGAGCATTTTGTCTGCCCTTTGCCTTGTCATAACACGAAGAATGTTGGTTTGCAATTCGTTAATTGTACTCGACTTGTCCATTTAGTCTCTGAACTTTGCACTGTCAAGAAGGAACCCGTTTAAATTTTAATATCATTAGTTCTTGTTTAATCTCTTATTAATTCGGGATTTATGATGGACTGGGGAGTGGCATCCAAACCACTTGTACTGCGACCTAAACGATCTATTGTACCGCTTTCCTTGATTTAGGACGCTGCCTTTATGAGTTTGACAATGTTGAGATGGGATGTCCTCGAAGTCGGTCCCGGTGTTACATTCGTTTTGTTGATTGTTTTGAATCTGATTAGGTGCAGGTTTGGGCAGGTGGTTCCAAAGTTTCCTTAGCCTGGCCACAATGTGTATGTATAGTTATCCGTGCTGGAGAGACCCATTTTGTGTAGTTACGTGTTCCATGTCCTGTGAGTACTTCGCAAAACACTTTCAGGCTTTGGCTTTGTTTAGTTTCAGAGCTCCTTTAGCCCGTTTGGGATTGTAATTGCATTTCATGAACTTCCTGGAGTGTTTGATACCCTCCTGATTGGTCCAGAAATTATGGTTTTGTTTGATAATCCAGTTCTTGATGTGTTGGATTGTGTCTGTATTATTGAAGCCAAACAGAGGATTTATTAGGGAACACAACGTCCTACAAGTGGCTGCCACGGCTAGCTTCGTAGTAGCGCATTCTGTCACTCTAATTTTTCAACGCTCTGTTTATGGTTGGATTCCACAGATTGCTTAGATGAATCGTGCTTTAATAGTTTCTGGATTCCTCACGGTTCTCCATAAAAAAGGTTCAAAGAGGCGCAACACTTATTTTGGGAAAAAGTTTTTAATATTTTCCGACGTTGTTCAGGCTTAAAGCGACTCATTTTGTTCAATGGAGGTATGATACTGATTTTTGGTCAAGATTTCGAGAAACAACTGTCAGTTTTCAAATAACCTTTAACAGAAATAGCAATTTATTTTATCTCATCATTAAAAACATTTGAGAGGGTGTTATTTTCTATTTTTCCAGCCCTGAAAACTGCATCTTGCTACATGGTTAAACTCTGCTTAAATATTAGGTTGTCAAATATCGCCCTTCCGCCTTTTTGTCTTATGAATTTTCCGGCTATGTACAAAGCGCTTCAGAGCTCGTATCTGGCAATACATTATTTGAAAAGTCTTGACATAACCTACAAAACGACGCTATGCATGATTAGTTTGGATACGAGTTCTGTAGCACACAATGTGTTACTTGCCTAGGACTCACTTGACATTTGCCGACCAACCACACGATCGTCACCATTTTCTGACGACAAGACGGCGTCGTCAGCCTTCTGTTGGCAACCTTCACTTTGGGTGGCTCTGATAACTTTTACCAATGTTTTAAGTTGTCCGCCGATAAATTAATTGCTTTCCAGTTTACAACCACTCCCTTGTACAACAACAAGACCGACCGCAGACATTCTCCGATGTTCGTCTAATCTAAAAGTCGTGTACCTTCCGATACGTGCTAACCGCTTACGGGTGACAAGCCTTTCGTTTTTACGATCCTCATTAAAGCAGCACATGTGCGTGTGTGTGTACGGGTAATTGGAAACTTTAAGAATTTACCGGTTGCACAACAGTTACCTTTGTAATTTCGATTCACCAGGCATTTTTTTCAGAGAACCGTGTCAACACTTAGACCTGGTCACTTGAAGATTCACGCGGCTTCAGTGTTCTTCATCAGAAAATTACATAATTAATTTCAGTTGACGGAGTTGGTCGGCTGTCGCGTCTGTGCAGCGCGACACGACAACGGCAGATTGTGTATCTAAATCGTGACTAAGTTCCATCGCGCCTCCAGTGCACCCTCCCTCCGCCCACACAGAGGCCGGGGGAGGTAATTTGAATTTCACTCCAAGTTGTTCTATAGAAGGACGGTCGGGGTGGGTGGGTGATTCGGTGCCGCGTCGCGCCGACTACTTTTACGATTTGTTTGCCCGTATACGAGGCTCAAAGATACATTTTGATTAATCGCACGCGAAAGATACACCGAGTACAACAGTAGGCCCGAGCGGTGGCAGATTGTGTGTTGAAAATTTGGACTGTTCACTGGCGCATCGCCAGACAGACAAATCAGTGTTTTCGGGTTCGGTTTGTCGGTTTTGTCGGTGGTGGAAGTTCTTGGAAGTTTAATTAAGTAGATAAGCGGAATAGAATAGGGAGATCTCAAAGTCATTATTGTCGGACGCGAAACGCTGTGGAGGCGCCGAATCAAGCCGAATGGCGAATAGTGAATGGTGAATGGTGAATGGGCGTGCTAATCAGAGTGCTGGGTGTGGTTGAGCGTGTGGGAAGTTGTGCGAGTTTATCAATCAGTTGTGATTTGATGGGGTTGGGGATTAATGAAGACAGCTTTCCCGGGATGTGCGGCAAAGCGTCATCTGTTTTTGGGGCAAATGACCTTTTATTAGGGTGATCTGGTGTGGGAAAGTTTGGTTTTTGGGTCGTGATAGATTTGATGGCTTTTTATGACCCTGACAGTAGTGTGCTGGATTTGCTACTTAATTTTGAGAGAGCTAGAGAGAGAGAGAGAGTGTGTCTAACGTTTGGCTAGAAAGTGCCCGAACGTTGTTTAAAAGACTTACTTCGTGGAATGGGGAGACATTTAAAGTTTAAACTTTCAACGTGAATAATAGCGTTTACAGCAACTCTTGTCATGAAAATGTTATTTCAATGAATCAATTTTCACGTGGACCTATCTGTTTTGTCACGCCAGTTATAAATGAATTCTATGAGTGTTTTTTACGTTGTGGCCTCACATGAAAGAATTTAGCGTGAAGCTAAATGGACTTGGCTCTCTTCCGGTCCTTGTGAGTTTGACAATTGGTCTAATAGTTAGTTTTTTGTGATTCTTGAAGCACGACAAAAAAGTCGGAAAAGTCGCTTAAAACTGGTACGAGCCAAAAATTCGATAGCATGGTAGAAATTTCATGAGAGATCTGAAATGACTTGGGGAATGTTAACGATGATGAGGAAGATGAGGAATCTTAATAAATTTGACATCATATCAATCGATTGTCATACTTGCTGCTTCTTTTCCGTCTAACTCAGATTTGTTTATAATTAACATTCAGTTATTACATATGTACACTTAAACTAATAATTCAAGTCCCAGAAATAGTTTGTCTGACACAGATTCAAGATGATCTGTGTAGCTTAATTACGAATCATCTATGCATGGTTTGAGGTTTTATAATGTTTGTCTAAAGAACTTAAACGAAAAAAGGTTTGTAGCGTATAATAAAACGCGCGTTTGTGTAAAAAGTACAACAAACAGCTGTAAAATAACTATGCAGATATAGACAAATCAACAGGAACGAAAATATGCAAATAACGAACGAAACAGTGGTTTCATGAAACAGTGGTTCCTTTTATCGAGTCACCTTTTTCTGAGAAGTTGCAATTACTGAATCAACAATTTTAAAATTTAAGGTGTTGCTTTCATTGAGGTATCGAGGGTTACTTTTATTGAGGTCGCACTGTGATTTAGCGTATTGGATAGTAATCGAAACATTCTCTTTAAAACGTATCTAACGAAAGTTTTTACTGGTTCGTAAGGTCTACAAGCCCATACCTAAGCTCCGTAAGTTCCGGCAGTTGACCAGAATAGATTTTGTTTAGCAGGTTTTCGCAATAGGATTGTTAGAAGAGATCGTGTTAAGTCTCCGTCGATCTTGAAACTTAATTAGTCTTTAGTTCTGTAGGCAGGTTATCTAGGAAAGTTAAAAAATGCATTTCAATGGATCCCTTAATTCTTTGGGGCACAGGAAATCCACCTTATGCCTTTTGGGATATTTTTGGTATATTTTTGCATCTTTGTATTTTTTTCTTACCGAGCTAATACTTCTTGTAATTGTCTTGAGCTGCAGAATGCAGACAGTCTTCTAGCGTCCTTAATATTGTAGTCTATGGTCTGCGTAGTAAATCTTTTTAAAGTGGGCAATGCTTTTTTCGTTAAATTAACGAGGCCTTTTGCTTTCGCTGTCCGTCAATTATAAAGTGATGCAACGTACTTAAAAAACGAACAGAAGATTTTATATGGGTTACTTTCAGAGATGTAACAGATATTCAGATAGTATCTGTTATCCGGCTATCCATCCACTTCTTTCCTATCCGGCCTCTGGTTATGCTCGATTATATGGTATCCCGAATTCGGTCAAACCACCATTCGTTACATCTCTAGTTACATTGAGTAAATGTGACGTTTTAAGTTTTAGTAGGACAACAGCCCCATTTATTAGCTTCAGCAAGCGAACCAAGTAATTTAGCTTATAAACTAATAAGTCACTCATTTAATTGCCCTACTGACTGTATTTTATACAAATCGCTTATTGCCGCACACAGAACATGAGGTTACCGACGCCATCCATAAAAAAAACCACCCTCAGTACATATGCGTGATATATTAGCCTTCCAAATGAAGTGATTTGCGCCGGTTATGTCATAAAAAAATAATAAAGTCGTGCCTTCTTTGACCAGGTGCACTCATGTAAGTCGGCCATAAAGATAACAACACAAAAAACTGTCAAAACAAAATGTCATTTACAATTCCACGTTGTTCAAGCCCCTAGCCCTTCTTTCCACTCAATATCTTGCCGCTGAATCAATGAGCTTAGTGTTAATCGCTTTACTATCTTTCGTTATCGGCATGCACTTGTGTCGCATCCCTTCGGTTCACACCCCTTCTAATTATTGTTATAACCCATCCGCCCGTCTATTGAGCTTTTTTTTGTGTTCTCGGAAATCGGTGTTGTATTTTTATCACACACAAAAAAAAAAAACGAAAACACACGCTTGTGTCCACCCACGACTGCGGTTCGATACCAACCACACACGGACGACCACCTCTTTTGGCAAACCCACTCCAAGAATCCCTACTACGGCGGACCAGCACACACACACGCGGGTAAACAAATGAAACTTTTGTAGGAAAACTTTTAGTCTTAGTTTACCATAGTTTCGGTTGCGAACGATTAGCACGCTCGGCGCGTTACTCCGATTCACCGATATCGCACCCTTTTTCGGAGTTTAGTTGAGCGGGTGATTTCTCACCCCGTCGGTGACTGTGTCATCGGATTTACGCGATGTTATCGATAGACGTTTTTTTGTTTTGTGCTTATTAACGCGCATTTATTTTTGCTGTGATTTAAAATGACATTTCTTTTCTTTCGTCCCTTTTGCAGGTGCGACGACAAACGCTGATTGAGTGTGAAAGTCATTCGAATGATAACGCCGGCCGGTCAGAGTGACAAGTTGTGAGTTTTTCCTTTTTTTTTCTTTTCAAAACGATGTCGGAGTATTCGTCATTCGAACTGGGCTCGGTCGATCGGCCCAACCGCTTTCAAGTAAACCCGGTCAATCACAAGAAGAACGAGAAGGACAACAGTGACAAGGAAGAGGTGCCGCATGAGGTTTACAGACGTTTAACAAACATCGACGGAGAACCACTGGAAGATGATCAATTTAATGAGGACGCCTCGCAAATGCTGCAGAAGCCAAGGCAACAAAGGTGAGTTGAAACGTACACGTGGTCATTGAATGTCAACTTATAATGTTGTGTGCTAAGTGAACTAAACACTTCACGTGGGGGTTGAATGTCGGTGCTGTGCGCTAAAACTAGCACGTGGAGGGGGACAGAGAAAAAAAGTTTGACAGTGTATTTCGTTTGCTGTGACAAGCGCGGAGGCAGTGAGCAGAAGTGTTGTATCCTTGTGAAGCGTGTGCGAGTGACAAAGACTCCATAGTCGCCACATCCAATTAAAGGCATTCTGTCGCTCTCGGGCTTTTCACCTATTATTTATTTATCATCAGTCGGCGGCACGCGATATTTTAAATTCCTTAAATCTCCGTCATTTTACGCTTGTGTGGCAAACGTCGCAGCAGCACCCTGCGGTGTCGGTAATAAAAAGAAATTAACTTTTCACAATGAATCGCATAAATTTCGCTCAACCAAAAGAAAGAACGAAGCGAAAAGTTTTCATCTTCAAATCAACACCGGAAGGCGGAAGGCATGCCAGCGCACAGGATAATTTAACGCCAGCCTGGGGGATCCCCAAACACCAATAAACCAAACATACAATAAAATATCGTCCTGTGGCCCTAATCAAATTCTGTTTCCTTTCTAATTTCAGACGCTAACTCACGCATCATCATGCTGTATGATATGCGGTGGTTCTATTTTATTTATTTATTTTATTACACCGTGCGTTGCTCCGCTCTCCGTCGAACACCCATTGAATGACCATTACCGTCTCCGACATTTCCCATAAATTCTCACCGTTTTTATCGGGACCCCGCTCGCTGGGAGGGAGAATAAATTTCGTGTTCGTTCCGGCTCATCCCATTCCATCAGTCAAAGTTACACCACCTTGTTGTTGTCTTCTTTTTTTTGCCACAGATGTTGTTAAACTTTATTTCCTTTTTGCCAACATGTTGGAAAGGAAGGGCAGGAAAAAAAAAAGTTTTGAAAGAAACTTCGAAAACCCGCGTTTTCGTGTTACGTAAAGTCCGTCAAAGTGGCGCGTAGAAATAATTTCACGCTTAGGCAACGCCAAAAATCTGTCAAATCACCGGAAATTACTTTTGAAATAGTTGAGTACTCTCCTTCGAGCTCGTAAACTCTTTTCGCAGATGAAACTTTACGGGTTAGTTTTTATTGAACATTAATTGGTCTTTAAGTCGGCATAATTGTCGGATACATAAATCTTGATTTTTGTCGGCTTAAAGGCGGGCAAAGAATTCGGTGTCATTTTTTTGGTTGTTTCAGTTTTGTAGCGCACTTTGGTATTTTATGAAGCGGCCAGATGGAGACGCCAGATCGACGATTGCTGCAGTTAATTGAGATTGGCTTTCAGTTTTGTTGAATTAATTTTTAGTCAAAATTGACGGTTCAGTTTATAGTTGTGCGAAATGCCGCTGATGGTTTATTGTGCAGTTGACTCGATTGAGTTTTATTTCAATTGCATTGCTTTTTGTGTTTATAGGAAAAGTTTTGGGATAAGTAAATGATGGCAAGTTCTTGCATTACAAATTTATTTGGATTTTCTTTTTGTGGTTTCCAAATTCATAAATGATTGAGTTTCTTTTAAGACGTCAAATAGCCTGCACAAGTTCAATAATTTCTTAGCTGTAAAATAGATTGACAATTGGGCCATTGGAAAAACCACTGCAAAAAAGAATATAATGGATTGGAATATCTGCGAGTTGCGCTCTGAAAATCTTTGTCAAAAATCATTAAAATAAAATAAAAATCCTCTTTGGATACTCCTTGTAAACAATCTGTGTGTGTGTATCTTTGCCCAGCCACCATTTTTTGAATAAAAGTAATATAAGTCTTGTTGGTTTCTACCGGCACCACAGTGATAAGGAAAACTCCCTCAAAAATTAGATGTATGGTTAATTGTGGAAGACTAACTTTTTTCTAGTACTAAGCCACACATTATCTTTTTTCCTTTTTTCCTTTTTTCAAGGCATTCCTCAACAATTGTTAATTGGCTAGTTAATAACAACATTAGTACTAACAGAACGTATGAGTTTTTAATATTTTTGTTCTACAAAGTAAATGATTCACTGCGAACTTAAGGTTTTGATTAGAATTGTGATCTGTGTTCATCTGTGATACATTTTTTAATTTTATACAAAATTATTATTAATAGGGACTTGGCAACTTTGAATTTAGTTTGTGAACGCACCCTTTCACTAATCATCGAACTGTCATTGTCAATTTATTTAGTAAACTCAACATTTTCTTAATGGTACTTACTTTAAGAGCGTTAAATCCAATTTTCTGCATCTAAATTCTCACCCTAGTAGGCAGGCAATAACAAGTTTAGTGCAAAAATTTGAGTCAACGTATTCGTTGTGTACTGTTGCCGTGTCAGTGAAACAACGGGGTGGTCGAAGTATTGAAAATATAGCTGCCGTTCATGTGTCCGTAGCATACGATCCAAATCAGTCAATTCCATGGCGTTCTCTAGACCACATTTTGCATAAGTATCTTGGCTTACACCCATACAAGATCAAGCTGACTCAAAAATTGAAGCCGATGTACCATTTAAAGCGACGCATGTTTTCTGATTGGGCTCTGGAGAAGATGTGCCAAGATGATGAATTTCATCGCAAAATCATCTACAGTGACGAAGGTCATTTTTGGCTCAATGGATTCGTCAAATAGCAAAATATGCGTTATTGGTTCGATGAAAATCGGTGGGGTAAAAATCCACATCCATATAATTGTTTGGTGCGGTTTGCATGCCGACCACATTTTTTCGTCGACGACAAGGATCGCCACGTTACTGTGAATGGGCAGCGTTAGCGCGCCACCGATTACCGATTAATTTTTGTCCGAACTGGAAGATATGGACTTGGAAGACATGTGCTTTTAACAGGATGGTGCCACAAGTCACACAGCACACGTTACAATCAATTTATTGAAGAGTGTGCTATCTCAAGAAATAGGCCAGTTGATTGGCCGCCATGTTCGTGCGATTTAATGCCGCTGGACTATTTTCTTTGGGGCTATGTTAAGTCATTGGTTTTTGCCAACAAGCCGACGACGTTGGAAGAGCTCAGAGCCAACAAGGAATGCAAAACTGCAGTCGTTTCGGCCGAAATGTGTGGCGAAGTCGAAGTCGAGTTCCATTCTTAAATGTTTTGATTGTACTTCAAGCCGACAGTTAAGTTTTTGAAATATCTTAACAAGTTGTATTTTCCTTTGTTATACAAAAAAAAATTATAATTTAGTTGTTACTGTTACAAAAATCATTTTTTCTGCTCAGTTTTGTATATTGTATTGTATTGGGCGGCGTAACAGCCCGTTGAGAGCCAGAGCCTAGCTTTTTCGCTTTCAGTTTTGCTTTCCCTTTTTTGTGGCATATAATTTGATTCTCGGAGAGACTTCCACTGAAAGTTTACGTAAGACTGCGACAACTTAAGTCCAAGTAACGTTATTTCTAGTTGTCTATTTCAAGCAAATAAATTGTATCACATAACCGGTTAAATGTCACACGTGCGTGAAAATGGTCGTTATTGCATTCCAAGAAAAAATTCACCCACCTCCTAAGTCATAAAGATGGGTTGTATAAAAATACTACTCATGTCATCACATGAAGCATCTTCCGTAGTCGCACTTGTAATTCATATACAGGATCATAGAGACCCGGTCAAATAATAAACTTACGACCCACGCCATTTTTTTTGCAAATATAGATAAATGCGACACTTATCGGGTCATCATTGGGTCTTATATTTTGATTAAATAACTTAAGAATAAGAAGCTATTCTGATACCGAGACGGAAATGCTACACGGATGGATGTTGCTGGTTCGTGGGAGTGATGGAATTGAAATGGTTTTGGGTTGGCCGGACTGTCTCTGATGTTGGGTTGGATTTATTGGCACTCATTATTTTTGTATTCAATATAAAATGCAGCGTGATTTTGTTTCTTTAATGTGGAGGACAGATATTGATTCTTGTTCATTAGTGTGGGAAGAAAGCCAAGATTTTGCAGTAATTTAAGTTAAATTGGAATCATTTTAAGTTTAAAGCCTATTGCGAGTTTTTCTTTTACTGTCTGCGAAAATGAGTAAGTCGCGTTGTGTATTTTCAGTGGACATTAAATTATTAACAGATATTAAATTTAATTAGTTATGACTTACTGCTCTGTTTGATTGCTTTGTGAGCAAGTCAATAATTATTGATTGAGATTATATTTATTTGAATTGCAGTAACAACGCAAATTCAAATTTATCAAATTAGCGCGTTGCGTTTGGTTGGATTAACTAGTCTTTGGTGTTTGGCATTTAATTATATTAGCTTACAATGCACAGATGATAAGTTGGGAAGGAAAGCTAACTATGTTGCACATTTAGGTAAATGCCAGCTAGAATTTTTTTCCAGGTGGATAATACCTGATAACTTTATATACAAAACGTGTCTGTTTGCGCCCTTTAACACCAATGAATGTTTAGGAAAGATCATCAATTTCTACAAAAAAGAGGTGTGAGTAAATAAGTACCACAAAATCAGGAGATTGTATTTGAATCAGCAAAACTTATGTTTCGAAAGGTCTATGAAGATTCATTTCGATATATGTGTAATTATTTCTCTGTTTGTTTTCATTCAAATAATTTTCAGTTTTCGTTTTGACCATTGTGATTCAGAAAACACATTAAGCCCCCCTTTTCGTTGTTCCGATATAGTTCGTTTCGAATTAGCGTTGTTTCAAAATTATTGTACTTTCTTAGAAACTGTGTCGGTTTTATGTCAGTTGCAATACATAGCGATGATGGAATTACAAAAAGATGGGAATAGTTAATTCGACTTGCGTCTTTTCGGCCCTAATTAACGACACAAAGTAGCCTTTGGTGTAATTTATTCTCTAATAAATTCGATCAATTTTATGTGAAGAACCTCGTTATTCATTTCAACAGTAAAGGTTGACATTAAAAAAGTTTATCTAAAAACTTCCAAAAGAAGAATCCAATGAAATGTTCACCAAATGTACAAAAGGATGTTTGTCGAAGTGAGGCAATCATTTTACAAAGATCTTCTTTTCTTTTATTTCATTTTTTTTTCATGCGATGCTAAGAATAATTTTTGTACTTCAAGGGCTATTCACATGTGCTTCAAAATACTTAAAATCTCTTTTTCTTTTTATCACAAATTCACATTGAAAACTCGTTAAAGTTACACCATAATAGTTGTAAAGATTCTTTCTCTCGACTTCGAATAACCTTTCTTCATCAAACAAACTCCTTCTACTTACATCTCAAATCTTGTTTACAATAAATTAACCGAAGCATGCTTCCGCTTTGTAACCCTAACAAAAAACTTCGATTGTAATTGACTTGCAGTTCAAAAAATTCTTTTGTAAATGAGCCTACGGTCCTGCGAATTGGGGTATCTAACTAAACTTTTTTTAAACTTTTTTTCTCCGTCGACATACTTTTTCTTTATATCTTAAGAAAAAGGTTGAAACATGGAAAAATCTCCCATCATGAGGAACGTGCCACGCAAGCATGAGTGATTGCCTTTCTCAAACGAACCCCGACATGCTCAAGGTCAACTGAACAAGCAAGGAATTCCAATTAATTCCTTCAGATCCTTTGTATTCATCCAAACCTTTGTATGGGAGTACAAATAACTCCAAATGGTTATCCTTTTTAATTAGTTTCCTGTAGAGGCCGTTTCCTGCAACAGAAAAACGCGACAATAGAAAAACGCATTGCACAACCGAAGAAACGCCGGCAAATCGCGTCGTATTCGAACATGACGTATACGTGCTGCGAAAATATTCCAACATTCAGAACTTTGCCGCGTTGACGTGTATTTTTGGACGTGGCAGTGTTCATGGGAACAGCTGTGAGGGGTAATTGACTTTTCGGGAATTCGTTGGACGCTTCCTTCATCTGTGCTCGCTTCTGCTGGCGTCTGAGAGAGGCTACTGTCGGCGCGTCTGTGTGCTACAGCTGGATGTCGCACACGTGACATCGGAGTGGTGTGAGGTTTGGGAGGATGGAGAAAATTTCTGCTCAATTTGATTAACTACATTTGGTTTTTGTGGGAAGGGAGGAGCAGGCTTTTATAAGAACGCTATGAGTGTGACATCGTGTTGGCGTAAAACCACGTCATGGGGGAGACCAGTGTAATTACAAAGAGAAATGCTCGTCGGCGTGAGTGTGTGGACATGTGTGAAGGTAGTGATGCGAGACGATTTTTAATGAAGATTTAGATTGAAATGCACCTACGCAAGGTTGGTTCTTGCTAAATTTGTCTCCTGGGCGATGCATACAAGGACAGCTTGTTAATTGTAGCAAAGAGATTTTCTGGAGTTCGGATAAAATTTGTACACAATTTGTATAAATTGTTATATGGTTTTTGGTTATGTTGAGTAAAAGCTGAGGTGACAATTCAGAAAGTTTTCATTAGAGAGTGGTAGTTGCACAAAATTAATGAAATGCAATTAGACGGAAATTCCAGCAGATGCAGTGTTTTGAATTCTTTCTCTGACAACTCTCCACTCGCATGTTTGAGTTTTTAGTGTGCCAGAAACGAATGCTGTTTTTTTAGACAGAAAAAGTTTCCAACTTATGTAATGAATTCTCATGAAAGTGTTTCGCACACAACTAACGCTGCCTAACTTTGTGAATTTTGACAAAAAAAAATCGATAAATAGTACAGCTTTCCTATAGTCTGCAGGTAGCATGGACGTTGAAAATTCAAATATTTGAGAGAGTGACACATTAGACGACAATTGAATCGGTGATTGTTAAAATCATAATCATAAGCGAAATTTTTATTTTTTTTTACAAGAAAGACAAAAAGCAGTATATTTTGTAGAACAAACACAGTCGGGTCTGTGTCTTCAAATTTGAAGGTGCTTCAGATATCAAAATATGTCGTTTGCTCTCACTGCGAACCGAAGAACTCTAAATGATTTCCCAATATTTTTTTAGTATTTATTCATCCAGAAGAAAAACGAACGTGAAATAATTTTATTCATTTCAAAAAAAAACATTACAGCAGTACAATATTATGTTATTTTAGAGTAACAAATAGCTCGAGTAGATCTTTCTATTGCGTCTGCCTTCAACTTCCGCAAACTAGAAGTCGTTGCTGCGTTCAATTCATTTTGATAGACGTAATTAAAAAAACATATTTTTGCACTGGAACGCTTGCGAGTTATTTTGGAAGCAACTAAAGAGACTTCGTTGTTTTCAGTGTCGTTCGTGGTTTGCGGTGTCCTCAATTTCTTTAGATTTATCAATGCTCAGACCCTAACAGTATCTATAATTTTAAGGAGATCATTAATTTTTTGTAACTTTTCTGGAAGCTGTCTTTCGGGTAATATCCTTGTAATTTAATTTTAAAGTCGAACTAGATCACAATCTTCCCAGTTGTCTTTGAAAGTTCATATTATAAAGGTGACCTTATACAGATGCCTTGTTGGAAGTTCATCTTATGGACATGACAGATAACATTTTGCCGATTCATATTTAATATAAACTCATATTACCGGTAATTAACATTATCGAGGAGCTACTGTAAGGGTGAATTCGAAAAATATGTTGCCTATAACAATCATGAATTCTATTGTGATGTCATACCTATGATCCTTTTTTTTATAACAGCAGAAAAGGACTTTTGTTGGTGTTTTGCACTTCAGAAAAAATACATGCAACAACAAATTCCTCGATATTTGTCTAGTCACCACTCTCACTATTTTTTTAGGAAATTTAAACGTAAGCTCTCTTAATGTCTGAAAATAATCTTTATCTTGTTACTTGATTCTGTAAGGAAGATTCTTGTGATGATAAGAAAAATTGGTGCTTAATTTGAATTACTTTAATTTTTATGCGATTGCTTAGAAAAAGATCTGGAGTTCAAGGCCATTTCACTATTCCAGTCTTTTTTGGGCTTGCATTAAGTCGAGTTTGGATGTAAACTTTGTCTTGTTGATAGAGAAAATATGCCAAAAAGATTTAAACCGAAGCAACGACTACTTTCGTAGGAGTGCTTCTCACAAGCTATCGCAAGTTATTTTCCATGCAGAAGGTTCGATTTTTCTCTTCTTCAATATTTATTCGAAGCAAATTTTTGACCTGCGGTCTGTGTTAATGCAAAAATGTAATAAAGTGAAAATTATTTCCATATATTCCCATTAATTGTGGAACTCAACGTCGCGACGTCACTCCAATTTTTCAAGAACCTGTTGATGGTTTCGGGCTGTGGATTACTGACTGCATGGATGATATTAGCCTTAGGTGCTTAAATTGTTGTCGGATTGTTGGCATAATATCCTTCCTTCCGTCCTCAGTGGTCCCAACAAAAGAAAAACTCCGAAGAGGTCAAATCGCAACTCCGAAAGGGCCAATTGACATCGCCAAAATGGATTTCTTAAAAAAAAACGCATTGCTTAAACTACACAGCATTCACTTTGGAAATAAGTTTTCAATATTTTCCAATATTGTTTAAACGTAAAGCGACTTTGTTTTTACTTCGTGGAGGTATGATACCGACTTTCTGTTTAGATTTGTAGTGGGAGACAGCCGTTAGTTTCAAAACCTTTGATTTAAAAAGAAACCACTTGATGGCTCACCCTTTATGTCTCTACTCCACTCTACAGCTCATTCTTATGACTTTTCCTTAATTCGAATTTTTCGTAGACTTCATAAAATTTTCAATAGAAAATGCCTTACTCAACGTCTTGGAACTTTTCACGACATTTTGTGGCGGATTATAAACTTTGTTTGTTCCGTGATGAGTCGCTCCCAACTTTAAAATAAAAAGGATGAAATTGTAAAAGAACTGTAAAAGAATGTTTTCATTGGTGTGATTTTTATTTTTATTGCTAGAAGAAGAAATAAAACTAAACTATAAAAAATATAAGAAGTTAAAAAAGCAGTGAAAATTCGGATAGAGTCTCATATTATGAATTTTATTTCAAATTATTTACTTTACATAATTCCACTGTTTCCAACATTGCGATTAATCTGGAAAATTTAAAATTGGTAAATATACAGTAGTAGAATTTGATATTAGTCATGGCACTTTTTAGGACCTTATTTCCATAGTTTCTAGGAAGTGGCTTTCTATTTTTAGTTGCAATTACCTCAGACTTCTTAATTTCTCAGAAACAACAACCTGTATGCGAAGCATTTCTTAACAACATCTGATAGCAATCCAAATAACGGCCAGATAATGACGGTTACAATGAATCAATCTAAAGAGTCAAAGTAAATCTACAGCCATCAACTTCCCCATTTGATACGTCGTTTTTATTCGCATACCATCATTTCAAGGGTCCTCCTCTACAGACAATCCAATCCGCTATAAAAATCCAAAATAATTATAATTCCCCGTAAAGTTGACAAATGCCAACTCTTGGCCTAAATAAATTCCGCGAAATAATAACATTAAGCCTTCTTAGCCTTGGACAACCCCACCCATCCATCCATCCAAAAAAAAGTGGCTTCATGATGTTTGTTTTCTTTTTTGCTGAGAGGAAATGAAATTTTCCAACTGCTGTTCCTGCCACACTAATCAGAATAATTATGAATGTTTCAAGAAGGTGGATTGAATTTTATGTTCGATTGTAAATCGTTGAAGATCCTTAGAGGCATTAAATTCTTTTTAGTGACGCACAACCCCTTAGGATGTCTTTTTTTCTTGTTTTTATTTTTTAATTTAGGTGAGGGTATTTGTGCTCAGCGCCATTAAGGGATTTACCAGGGAAATCATAAAAAAAACTTTTCTATTTATTTCAACTTAAATTTTTTGCTTCATCCTAGATAAACAAATCCGTGGTGGCGTAATAGATCCCCTCATACAAATGAGAAGAAAGGCATGCTCAAAGGGGATTTAGGGCCCTCCAACCCTTTTCTTAACTGCTGTTGCTGTTTTGTGTCTCATTGCGTGGTACTTTTTGTTGGCTAATAAGCTTATTAATTTCCCGGAAACCAGTGAATCCATTAAAAACTGAGAAGGTTTGTTTTTCACGTTTCCTTTACGTTGCAAAGGCGCCGCCGACGAGCTGCCACTTGGCTGTCCGTGACGTTGTTTTTTCCAGCCCACAGTCTTAGAATGATGAGATAGGACAAGAGGACAGATCCACGGGATGCTATGAATAAAGAATGAAATTCCCGAAGAGAGGGTAAACAAGATAAACCTGTGGATTGCAGGATGGGAGTAGACCGGAAAGGTGGAGAAGTCCTTGCGGGCATTAGTGGATTATGTTGCTCTATTTGGGGAGTGCCTGCAAATAGAGACCATAATAAAAAGGTTTACTGTGGGTGAATGGCATTTGTCGGGTTGTTTAAATTTGTAAAGTCGCAGACATCGCCAAGGGATACGATTTGATTCGATTGAACATTTCGAGTTTTTGTTTGACTGGCCACAGGGCAGGTGGTGACAGTTCAGGAGTCATGAAAGTTTTTTTTTGTTCCCTTCCTTGGAATTTAGTGATGAAGGTGAGTTGTGGAGTGGATCGTATTCACTCCCTACGAAGATCCGATTACGTCTTTGTTGTCTAGCTTAACCGTCCGAATTTATTAGAACTTGCGGTTCCATTGCTTTGCAGGCATCCTTTTGTGAGTTGTACATCGTATCGATTCCAAGAGGTGTTTTTTCCTGTGTGTTTAAATCTTAAGAAACTTTGTTAATATTGTTGTGCAAGAAAAAAAAGAAAAACTATTTTCGAACTTTTACAGAAGCTTTAAAATAGATTAAGATGTCTGCAAATAAATATTCCTCTTTACATAAACAGTCTTCTTTTTACTCGCTAATACTTACAGTTGAGATGAAAGTTTGCTGCTGGGTAACCTTGTTCGCCTTATTTTTTCTTTTTTGAAGCAAAAGTAAGTAAGTAAAAGCGTTGTTAATCCTTGCACATGGTATCTCTTTGATGAAGAAGAAATGGATAGGAAGTGAAGGTTCTTTAGGCTTCCCTAGGCTTAACAAACACCAAGATCGTTGTTGCAATTTGTCTTGGTTTAGCGGTGATAGTAAGAATTGACAATGGATTGACTTAATACAAAACCAGGTCGTATTCTCTTCACATGCACAGGTAGGCACAGGCAATTCACTCCTCTTCGTTCGCTAGAATGTCCCAGAGGCCATTTTGTCTAAGAGTTTTCCTAGACTTATGTACGTTAAAAGGTAACAACTTTTATTTTTAATATGAAAAAGACGTATTGTGAGTTCAGATTTTTAAAAAAAAGAAAGCACCTACCACACACAGCTTTTAATATTTTTAGATATAAACGCAATCAAAAAAAATAGAGAAGAATTTTTTTTTACAAAAGCGCGTCGTATTGGCTTTATTTATCATTTGCTCTAATACGACATTGTTTTTGTTGCGTTACAGAAAATGCGAAATGACAATCCTTGTCAATAGTGTATCTGAATACACAGTCAGAGTCAAAAGAGAGTATACTTCCATGTTTCGAAGATTTAGAGAGTCATAAAACAGGTTCTGGGACTCCCTTTATAGAGCTTTGTTTAGTTTTGAAAAGGATTATTTAAAAAAGGAATTAAAAGTTACAATTAATAGATTACATTAAAATAAATTAATAAAATATATTCTTTGAAAATCTTCAGGAAAAAATGCTATCAAAAATTAAAAAGTTAGATCATAGGTTTCTGGTAAAAAAAAAATAAGAAATGGTCGTTTTTTTGGACAACTAGGCAAATGAAGCTTTAATCCTAGTAGTGGTAGTTTGATGGGGATATTTTGGTCGGTAAACGGTAGAATACAAGAAAAATGTCGTTGATGTTGATTTTAGTGGATGAATGGTATAAAATTCTCGCCCAATTGACTTAAAAAGTTAGTGGAACCAACGCAAGCTATTTCAAAGTACTAATTTTGAGTTTTTGGTCTTGTTTTAAAGGTGTACACTGTCTTTTTGACTCCAGAAAAATCAAGTAATTTTGGTTATCTTATTGTTAAAGCACAAGAGATGTCTGGACGGAGACTGAAAAGGACCCGGCCCACAGACCTTATCAGATTATAAGAGGGCACTCTCAACAATGAACATACACATCTTTTTTGCTGTTTTAAACCTCATACTAACTCCGACAAAATGAGTTCCTGCCATTAGTCGAGAACCTAAGACATTCTAAAGAAACTAAAATGTACTAGGCGTCCAATCAATTAACAGACGTATAATATGTAGGAAATAATGTTCTATCTATTAATATAATTTTTTTTACAATCTTAAGAGAATAAATTAACCTTTTGTGCAGTTAAATTGTGGGCTGCGCCAATGTCTTATAGCCTGTGACTGAAGATAAGACTTACCTGTTCTCTATTGTCTTCAATTTTCTCTCGATGTCTGCGGAAACAGCTCTTAATTGATGTTCTTACTAAGAAATCTCCAGAAAATAAGCCCATTGTTATTAGCCATTCCTCTCGCTTGTCACTTTAAAGACATTTCTAATTTTTCTTTTCAAATTCCACCGCCCCCACATCGATTGACGCATTACCATTCAGAGTCGTGACCCACATAACTCATTTTCCTACACAAATTTCCTCGTGATACACATGCAGAGTCATTCAAGGCATCGTTAAATAAGACTTCACACTCATGAGAGATTTTCTGTTTGCGCTTTTTTTTCACAGAATACAGTCCATAAAGAGCAGTTTTCGTGATAAAGACAAACCATCCCGTTTCAAGGATCTACAGACGACACGTTTCCAAGTGGACCCACGCACAGAGGAGTCTGACGATTCGAATGACTCGAACGAGGATCGTGAACTACTCGAAAATGAGTATGACACGAAGTATGGCAAAAGTTTTCGGTAAGATTGTGATTTTGTGCAACTAAATTAGCGCCCCCTCATTAATTTCACAATTTTTTGTGTATGTTATTTTAGACATTTCACCAGGGAGGCACTTCCCCGTCTGGACAACTATCGGAACATTATGTCAATACAGGCTGCATACCGTCCTACATTGGATGAGTTGCATAATGCAACTCTTACCGGAAAGGTGAGTGGGGGTGGGTAGCATGTGATGGTCTTTCAGATTATAAACAATTGTGTTTTCGGGTGGGTGGTGTTGTTTGTTTTTCATATCGATTGGTCTTAACAGCTCTCTTCATCAGAAGTGGCTATTGTCTGACTGAAACACTTTATCTTTCGATTTATATGGTAAATATTGGCTCGGAGATGAAGTGCTGGCGCATATTTTATTTGTTTAAAATGAAGCGGAGGTACTTCGGGGAAGACTTCCTTCCGAGAGATGGAAAGTTGCGTTTTTTCCTTCACAACTTGGCAGTGGAATGCTACTCATCTCTTTTAATTTTACATGAAAATAAATGATTTATGATGCAAGAGTCCTCTTGTTTGAGAGGATGTCCTCTTGCTTACAACTTACAACATCGTACCCGGAACTATTATTAATAGAAGAGAGCTTTAGCTCAGGTTACTGTTTTATTTGTACATGCAATAGCTTTAAAAGGTGCTTCATCAGTTACTAAAATAGATTTCTTAGCACTAAATTCCAGTCAAACAACTGATCCATCGCCAGGAATGTGACTACCAGACGACCTTTTTTTTTCTTTTTTTTTTGGCAATATTTTAGGCTGCAGATCCTCTGCTACAATGTCGCTGCTAAAAAAAAATCAATGTTGGTACGTAAAAGAAGCAAATTTTTGTGATGAAAGTGGTATTTTGTGTAGGAATGGGATACAGCCTGCATTTGATAGTTTTGTCACATATTTCATGCCATAGACAAACGCAAGATAGAGAACATATTGATGGTTTGACTAAGGTTCAACAAACTCGTTGAAGAATATGTCAGTGTCCGAATTTACTTTGGCGAACAAAAATTTTTCCGTAGCAATAATTTCTGGAAGAAATCACTCGGAAAAAAAACTACGCAACAACCATTCTTCTTTTACAGTTTATTTAACATTCATTGCAGCATATGTTACATGAATAAAAGTATTGGCACACTTCATTGCTAACTTCAAGCTATCCAATAATGAAAATGTTAAATTAGGAAAATGCTGTCATTAAGTAAAAACACTGTAAATTAAAATTTAGCTAGGTACTTAGCCAATTTTTGGTTCATTCCACTATAATTTTATACCATTCATGCACTAAAGCCGACTTCAAAGAATTTTTTTTTAATTTTCCGTTTATGGAATGTTCACATAATTTACCACTTAAAGCCTGGTTAGAGTAGATTATCATGGGCGGTGTGGCTTAGTCCATTAGTGCGTCGACTGTTAAGCGAGAGTACCCAGGTTCAAATCCAACTCAGTGAAAAAAAGAACACCACAAAAATTTTTCACGGACCCACCTCCAGCGAACGATTGACAATCCTTCGCCGTTCGGAACCGGCTATAAACTGTAGGTGCACTCCACGTGTGTCGCAATTATAATGCGCACAACACAGTGGGCGCGAAAAGCTAGGCTATGGCCCTTCGTAGGCTGTTACGCCACTAATGATGATGAGAGTAGATTATTATTCGTTTATCTCATCACAATGATTTCTTTTTTATTTTAGCACATAAATCTCTTTGTTGGTTTCCCCGCTCATGTCGTACCAAAAGGTACGCTTAGAAGATGCTCCTTTTTACGTTTTGACATATCAATTGATATCATCTTAGAAAATCGTATCATACTTTTTCCTAAAAATTAGGACTACTTGTCCACATATTGCCCTCTAAGTTCTCTGCATAACACTTTGAGCGTGAGCCGAGATTTGCACCCAATTGAAACGAACCTTAATTTTCGAGCATTTTCATTTAAGGCAACATTTTAAGTTCTTGATCTCAATGAGAATCTCGAATCGGAATATTTTAGGACAGAGCCTGCTTACAATTTTGTAATGTGTACATGCACTTAATTTTTTTGTTTCTGAACGATGTTCTCGTTAATTTCTTCTTTCGAGAAATCAGTTTTTAAGTAGTGAATGAAGTCTACACCTTTCCCAAAAGTCATAAATGCTGTTCTCACCTTTAGGTAGCAACAACGACAAGCTGGACATATTATCAGCTTATTAAGGCAAAGACCGTCTTCAATTTTGTTTTTTCCCAAACGTCTTAGACTGAAAAACAAGCCTTGTAGATAACTACTTCACAACATTTTTCTTCTGCTTATAGGTGAATTTGAAGCACAACTGTTTAAGTTTTGCATAAATTTCATTCTTCACCAAAAATAATGTTCAAGCTTCACCAAATTCAGACATGTAATAATCCTGCCCAAAATGTTCTCCTGCCTTTGCCTAGCCAAATCCTTTTGAAGGTTCATTAAAAAATGTTCCAGTCGTCACAGCGAACCAGCTGAACCCTTTTTACCCACACCTTCCATGCCGTGGTATGAGGTCTTTCCTAATCCAATAAAGCACGAGCTTCTGCTTTTATGAAATCGCAGTGATTGAATTAAACTAAATCAGTAGCGTAGCCAGCAATCATTGCCGTCATCATCATTATCCATTAATCAGTGAGAGGGAATATCCTTCATCAAAAGTTCATCGAAATGATACACCACCCAACATCACACTCTCCGACGTGTGATTTATTGCCAATTCTGGTAAAATTTTCTTACTGCTGCCGCAACCCTTCCAAACACTTCAGTCCCACACTAGTCCTTTCAAGGACACTTTTAACATCAACCCTCTCTGACACTGATTGCCTTAGTTTCAACAAAAGTCCCCCACCGGTCAGGGAAAAAAAAGTCACCCCATTATCCTTAGCCCCAGCCATGTAATCTTATCCAGTGTAAACAGGATTCCTCAAATTCTCAGTCCCAAAGAGATGTACATACTCGTATAAACAAATTTATTGTAATCTCCCGATTGTTTGTTGTAGCTGCAGTTTACGAAAGAGAAAGCCGACACCTGGGCGATTCCGAAGTTTGTCCTCCTCACCTGGACAAGATGGTGGTGGGATTTACTTTTTGTTCTTCTGGTGCGCTGCTCCTTTGTGATTAATCTGTAATAGAATTTATTTGTGCGTAAATAAGGATTTGTTGCTGGGTGCGAAATAAGTTTTTCACTTTTCAATTGAACTTACGAAGCCGAGGTGATTGAGACAGAGGTCATTGCTGAGGGTGGCGCCTCAGGCTGATGATTTGCTTATCTACCAGGTTTTAGGCACGCCTTTTCGTAAAGTTCCTCGATTTTCTCGCATCAACAAACTCAGGATAAGTTTGGTCAAGTGAAAAGATTTCTGTTGGTAGTGGGGCGGTAACCTAATAAGCCGTGGGATTTTGTTACTAAAAGGCGGCTTATACCTGAAGTAAGTTGAAGGTCATTTTGACGGGGAATTAAAATTGAGATTCTAAGTCCCAAGCGGCGACAGTGCGTGGCCGTGGGTGGCTGACGGAGTTTCCGAGAATCTCATTTTGCGCGTTTGGCGATTTCTGAGTTGGTTATGACATAAAAAAGTTTGCAAGGATAGTGCTTTAACTTCAAGGAGAAAATTTAAGGTCCTATTCAACTGGCAATCGCAAAATATTTCTATGTCGTATCAAATCATAGCCTTGTAAAAGATTGAGGTGCTGAAAATCTGACAAAGATAGTTGTTGAGATGAAAGATTGAATTCCGATTAAACGCAAAAAATCATTAAAAATCTCAAAGTTAAAAACACAAAGAACGAAAAGAAACAACCTTTAACTTTTACGACAGTTCAGACTTAAAACGTAATTTTTTTCCCTCAACTATGCTTGACCTTTTGGAAAAAAAAAACTTCAGACAGAACACACCTGTTCCATGAAATTCCTGAGTGGTAAATAAAAACGGATAAGCATCAAGGGTCAGTTGGATTAGAAACCCATTCAAACCAATTTGGAATTTAATTTGATTTCAAAGTAACCCATCGTTGTTTTGAGAGTAGAGATTTTCATTCTTGGAACAGCGGTCACTTAAAGCGGCACTCACCAGTAGTGGAAAATGTCACCACTCCCTGAGACTGAGAGAAATAACTTAGGACCATAAAAAAGTTAGTCCTGTCTCAGCCCTTTTCAAAAAAAAAACTTTTCTTTGTGTTCCAGGCTATTTTTAGCTTTTATTTTTATGGAATGAGATTTCTTTGAGTGCAACAATGTGAGATAATTGACTTAAAATAAACTCAACAGGAAGTCTTTTATGTGGGAGGTCTCATTCGGTAATGATGATGAATGAAATATTGTGACATTAAGAAGTCGAGTTAAATCTGTTAAAGTGCTGTTTTCGGCATTTAATTTTTGAGTTGCGGTAGGTCTTAGGTTAAACTCGATTGTTCTCGGCTTTTGAAAACTCGATTCAGGCGTACATTGGTGCGTCATCACATCGCTTGTGATTTCTTATACCCTTATCACATATGCGACTTAATTAAGAATATATTGTAAGCATTCGGATAGCAATAGAACCACCAACGTATCTGTGAATACGCATGATATCACGATGGAGACAGTATCGTGACATGTTAAACAGTCATTACAGCCATATCGCAAATACGATAAATGTGTTTAAAAGGAATTTTTGTCAGATATTTTTTTATGCCTAATCAATTCGCTGACATCGATCTTTACGTGTCAACGCCAAAATAAACCTTTGTAGATGATTTATTTGATAATGTTAAACTTTGTTAGAAGGTGGAAAGCTTTAAAAAATTGTTGACGTGCTGAAAGATCCGTGTTAGACCCGTGCATTCAACAATTTTTTGTTCAAATAGCCAAAGCGTGAACGTGTTCTACGTGTTTTATGAGGGCCACAACCCCATTTTTTGGCTTAAACAAGCCAAAAACACAAAAAAATTTATAAGCCAACAGAAAAACAGAATTAAGGGTAGGGCAAAGCGGCATTATAGCCTGATCGGTTAGTGCGTCGGACTGTTAAGCGAGAGTACGAAATAAGAGCCCGGGGAAATAAGACCACAAACGTTTTTCACGGCCCCTTCTCCAGCTTTCGTAGTTCGCCCTTCGGAACCAGCATTAAACAATAGGTCACCTTCATACGTGTCAAAATTATAACGCACACAACATAGTGGAGGCGTGAAAAACTAGGCTCTGGCTCTCACCGGCCTGTTACGCCGCCCAAAGTATATCCGACAAAAAGATAGCACATGTACCTTTTTTTCGTATTTTTTTTTTACTAAAAGCTAACAAAAACCAGTCACTTTGCGTATTAATCATTTAATAAAAACTATCGAAAATAGCAATGAAATATAACTTAGAGCCTAAGAACGAAATAAGATAATTCAATATATAGTGTAGTGCCAAAAAGATAGCACTTCTTTAAGTTTAAAAAACTGAATGTTGAAAATTTTGATATTTCAGATGATAAAAACTAATAATGCATTGATTCTCCTTGTTTTTAAGGACAAATTATTACACTTAAACGATGAAAACTGTATCTCAATTTATTCCTCTCCATAATCTTAGAAAATCATGTCATGTGCTATCTTTTTGTCGCGGAGTGTATGCAAGGGCGACAACGGAGACGGGTAGCGGGATTCATGCCAAATTCAAAGTTAGGAGCGATTAGACCGATTTACAATAAGTTTCCTAATTGTAAAACAGTCAGGCGTATGTGGAATTTTTTTATTATGGTTGTAAATCTATTTTATGACACCACACATCGTAATCATCTAAATGTTTCCCTATTTTCGGCAGCGTTTCAACCGTACAAAAACATTCAATTATTACAAGGAATAATTATCGAAAACGATGGATGCACAACATTATCGGTTGAACCTCATTACCGACCTTCTTTAATATCAGTTGTGTTCTGTTAGCTCAAAACAAAATTTTTCAATTGAAATATTTTTTTCTTTAATAACAAACTTATTGTTTAATACAAAAGTTTTCTTACCAAAACATATAGAATATCACAAATCATTAAGCTTGTCTTGCAGATTTTTCGTAAACATGAATTTGTTTCGTCGGACTGCTTTTGGTTTGTTTCCAGCACTGTTGATACATTTTCTTATAGCTGTTCCTGTATTTTGATCTGCCTCTACAGAAGTTACACTGGCTTCTGGACTGTTCTCTTGGGTGTTTCTCGTTATAGACGTTATAATATTTTTTGTTTTCTTTACGTCGTTTTCTATTTTCGCAGCATGCATTTGAGCATTGTTGAAAAACCCGTTGAACAAAGAACGACTTCTTTTAATTAAACTTTATTGAGTATAAGAAAATTAAGTACTTCAATGAACAATAAAACGCACCTAACTATAATTCATGAATTAATAACAAGGAAATTAATGAAAGAGAAAGACATATGATACAACGTATTTTCTATACGCTCTATTTTTTAACAAGCATCGACTACTCTACCTATTTCCAAATCCCTTTACGGCGCCGTGAAAATAGAAGCCATGTTCAACAATGGTAAACCAAAACTTCTAGTTTGAGGCAAACTATTAACATAGTTTTTTAAGCATATCAGCTTAATGACCTTCGCTTACAAAGCAGTAAAAAAAATTGCTTTTTTCGCATTCATCCGGTGACTTCTGTTCCCGCTTGTTTTTTACAATGGGAAGATATGTGATCCAACCAAATCTAAAGTAAACGTTAGATAGATTTCAATTTACCTATTTCCACTCTGATATTTCTTAGTAGGAGGCCCCAAACTATCCAGCTCTTGATGTTAGTTTAACCAAAACTTTGAACTCTGATTTTTGTTGTTACGGTCAAAATAATTGCAGTGCTGCTTTCTGAAGGATACATTCTTGAAACTTGAGAAATATCATCCTAATGATTGGAGTAATTTAAAAATCGTTTACTACTTTCAGTTATTGTAGAAGAAGATTCCCAAAGTCTCAAAGTAAAAAATATTCTCTCACACTATTACTGCTATGCATTGCTATTATTTTGATCGCAGCTGTTTGTTCCATCAATACCTAGAATTTGCTGATGATTTGTTAGCCCATTCAAAATATTTTGTTCGAGGAATTATGAAATACAATATTTATGATTATTATTTTACTTATTTTCCAATTTCATAATTTTGCTGACTGGAATCGGCATCAATTGTTTTGCGATTGGGAAAAGTCTGAGTAGAGCACGAATAGTATGTGTATTCAATGATGGCTGGTTTTTGCGATTCTTTACCGATGTTTGTTCACTTACGTTTTCAATGATAACAAAACACGGAAATTATGACACTCTTCCGCGGCAGTCGATCCTCTGTTCTTAATGATTGGTATAAGTAACAAAAAAAAATTATCTTCGAATCTCGGAATTGATGTGCGTAAGAATGTCTACAAATCTTTTGTGTTTGAATATAACTCGAGATATTTTGAGGTTTCTTGAAACATCCTGAAAGCAAGTTCAAAGCAGTTTTTTGTCCCAATGCATAGCAAGAAGTGATTTAAAGTAGGTGATCTTTTTATACTTATTTACGTACATCTCGTGAATTCCTTTCCGTTTTGATAACTTTAGTTTTGGCTTCTACCACATACGATCATTACTTTTTGGTTCTATCGTTGTTTACTTATGTATCGAAGGAAATATAAGGTTGTCCATATAGACCAATAATACAGAGATTTCACGACCTGTTTTATTGTACCAATCTCATGAATTTTAAAACACAGCTATGCCATCAATATTTGGTTAAAAACAAAACGTTTCGGTTCATGTATTTATAAACTAATTAAATTAAGTGGTTTTAAAACGAGACAGTATGCATATACAGTAAACTTGGACTGAAAAACAACCCTCGCTGAATATTACAAACGAGCTAAATTATTGGTAAACGCTTTCTTTTATTTCAATTCGAAACCAAACACATAAAAAAGAATAACGTCCTTCTAGGGTACAAGCACCAAGATCCACTTGTCAGTTTAACAGGGCGATAAATTTTATATTAACGTCACAAAGAAAACTCTTTTAAGAACTCATCAATTTCGGCGTATGAAACTTCATTAAAGAGGAAAGAAGAAAACACATCATCATCTTACATCTTCAAAACACATTGGAGAAATTCATTAGCCCCCTCATACAACAGCAGTTGTGGGTTCTTAATTTTAAGCACACATTGATGAAGATTACAGCTTTAAGAGTATCATTCGTAAATTTGTAGAAAGAAAGCAGACGCAATTTAACGACTCTTACTTTACACTTAAATTGGTTTTTGCTTTTTGGCAATTAAAGAGTAATCAAAAGTGTGGAGTTGTAAAGAGTTAAGAACTTTTCTTATGTGAGGAAAATATTCATTGGGAGATACATTTTTTTCATCTGCTTGCCCGTACAGTGTAGTGAAAATATCAAAACATTGAAAGTGCGTTAAGAAAACGAATTTCTTCAGTGATGAAAACTACACTTTTTACTCATTTCGTCTGTTGTGCATAGTTTTATTTCTTAAAAAAAGAGAAAAACTGAAACTCCATTCCAAAGAATGGAAAACAGAACTGCTTTTCTCGTTGCTCTTTTACCCATCTCTATGATTTCATATGAGACGTTATCTAATTAAAGTCGGCAATAATATTTTAAGTGATGAGGAACATAATTGAAGTGGTAATTGAGCCTGTATGAGCCCACAGCTGTGTGTTAAATATGTTAAAGATAGATAAAGATGTATTTATTAGGTAGCATAAATTTACAATCATATTTGGGTATAACACATAGTTAATACAGAGACATGATTCATTGATCTTTTTAAATGTATTACAATTTAGACAGTAATTTGAGTTGTTGTTACTAAAAAAACTGGAAAAGCACAGCATTTATTTAACTTAATTTTAAAAATCATACAAAAATCAATCGTAATCAGCAAACAAAAAGCCAAAAAAGTCTGGTCTCAAAGTATCTATAATTTTTTAACTAAATCATTGTGTAAGTAAATCATAGTAAGTTATTACTTTTGCACTCTTCTTTGTTTGTCCGAGTTGTCGTTGGACTACAATACTCTTGCGTTAAAAAAAAGTGTGGCTTTCGGGCCGACGGCATCCACCTCCTAGTGACAATAAATTTGAACTTTGCATTTCTATTGACTAACCATCTGCCTTATTTCTTCTGACCCAACTCTCAGTCCACTCTCAACTTCTTAACTGGAAATTTGCTAAATAAAAATTCACAGCTCTTTATTACTTAACCAAGAACTCATCAGGGAACTTAGCACATCCCTTCATCCCTAAAATATAAATTTATTGCGCCATCCTAAACGTCTCCCGCAATCATCATCATCAATCATTCAAGCTGAGACCAAATGCCGACCACCACAATTGATCGACAAGAAATACAATTTTCAATCCACTAATGAACTTAATTAAAACCCAATTAAGAGCCAAAGAGGTGCCAATTAATTCAATACCATGTGGTAATTTGTCGTCGGTCTGTAGTTTCTACGCCTACACAAATCGACTGACCGTGGTCGACGGATGAGTAGACTGGAAGAATTATTTGTTTTTTTTTCCCTCCATCTCTTATTTTTCGTTGTTGTAAAGAGACTACGAAGCTAAAACGATACGAGGCTTTCCCGCTCGCATAATCAATTACGCCCCAACCGATGACTGTACTGAGGAGGGCTCTTGGAATGCGGGGTCAATTGTTTGAGAAATTGATTCACCCCTTTTAATTGGGGTGGGGACTTTTTCTTCTTCTGCTTTCTTTTTTTTAATTAATTTGATTAGCAAGTTAAGAGAAGAATTAAATATTCTAGGAATATATCGTCGAATGTCAGAGAATGTCTTTGTAGCGACCGTGGGTTGTGAGTAAGATGGAGACATGGTTTCAAATTTTCCATTTGTGATAAGATCGATTGTATTTTAAAGGGAGACACAATTGCTTGATGTTGTTATCTATTTACTTTGATAAAAAAAAAGTGTTTCGAAACACCGATGAGTGAGTGGGTGGCTGTTACAATGTCTATCCTGGGTTTTTTTTAGGTCAATGAATCGTAATGTGGGAATAATTTCAAGCACCTTATTTGCTTTAAGATATTGATTTTACTTAAAGTAGAATAACTGAAGCTGAATCACCTGACGGTGCTCTACGAGGCACTTACAGGAGTACGTAATTTCCTACTTCACAAGATAGGTCTACCAGCACTGAAATCTGCAGACCAGGCCACGGAGACTATGGAACACCTACTGTCTAAGCATAGACCTAATAAGATTCAAAATAGTCAACAAAGCACACGTAAATGGGATTGACTTCGAGGATATCCGATGTAGGAGTGTTGTAAAATTTATGAACACAACATTCAAATCCTAGGTTGAGTGAGGTCCTTAACCCTCTAGGGCATGGTGATTCATATATGAATCATTACGCTTTTATAGAGTTTTCCAATAAGAGGTGTTATTTTGAATAGTCCGCTATTTCGGTATATATCACTTTTGAAACTATAATTTTTGACATTTGACAAGTAGAAACTACGCCATTAGTATGGAATGGAACAATAGACGCTTCAACAATGCATTGAAATTATAAAAATTCATTATAAACATGGTGAAAATTTGCCAAAGCCGGTTCGTAAAACTAAAACATTTTTGGGTCGTCGTGAAGCACCCCGTCAGACTGCAATACAGAAATTAGTGGAAAAATTCGGGCTGTTGGGAGTTAGTGCTGTGAAGAATAAAACCCGTGCATGTCGCTCAAGAGCAACTGAGAATTTTGCTGCTGTAGCCTAAAGTATTAAAGAAAACCCAAGTTTGTTCATTCCTCGTCGTTCTTCGGAATTGGGCATTACACAAATGTCATTACACCGTATTTTGCATAAAGACTTGGTTCTTAAGGCTTATAAAGCTCAGTTAACACAAGCACTCAAGCCGATCATCAACTTCCATCTTGATATGCATGAAATGATTCGGAATTTCATCGAAAAATCATCTTGACTGATGAGGCCCATCTCGGTTACTATGCCAATAAGCAAAATTATCGCATCTACGCCAACAGCCCCGCGTCAATTTAAGCGTAGCCAAGGCGGCCATTTGACTCATATTGTTTTCCATTATTAATGGCTTACCTTGTTCTTTACATTGAAATAAACATCCTATCATTTGTCTCAAAAAATGCCTTTTTTCTTTGAGTATCAAAATAACACCTCTTATTGGAAAGCCCTGTGTAACGATATGTCATAAGACTCTGGCCAGAAATAAAAACGCTTTCTATTTTGTAATCCTTGAATTTATCTTTATATATTTTTGTTATTTGCAATTTCTGCTTACACAGATTCTTTTTTATTCTGCAAGCAAGGTGCATGTGGTGTGAGTAGATGAATAAAACAATTATTGCAGTGAAAAAACGAAATATTTTCTTTTTTTTAAAGGAAGTTGGAAAAAATGTTTTCGTATTGTCTGGGTCTTGGGCAAATGACTTAGAGTGTGTTAGAATGAGAATAATTTATTTGAGTCAGAGTGGCCCATGAAGCGTGGTGATGAATATATGAATCACTGCGATTTTGGGTTTTTATAATTCTAAATCACAAATTTGTGAATTTTGCTAGAACAAACTCTGTTTTCTAAGCAATTTGCTTTCTAGGAATATTTACTTTTTTTGAAAAAATCTTGCATCAGAGGATTAAGGTCGTGGTAAAACTGGCTAAGTGACATTCTCCATTTTATCAATCAAATAAGTAAAAGCAATTTTTCCCAACTATTCCTGGTTGCAGACCGTGATTTATGTGATTGGTAGTCAAGCCAAGTTTGTGTTAAATCACACGAGTGATTTAACTCAAACTTCGCTTTCAAACTCTCATGGATTAATCAACACAAATATATTTTAGTGTTCGACAAACCATATACCAGTTTCGCAGCTCAATCCCCATGTCCAGCAGAAGCTCACCCATCCTCTCGTGTCTCATAAAAAAAACCCAACCAGGATGCGTCGTTAAAGCAGCTTCTTCCGCGCAATTTAAGACGAACACATCTCAATTGCTCCCATCTCCCAAAGAAATAAAATCCTCCTCCTCATCTCCGTTCACCGTCCACCGAACCCCAACCAAATAAATAAAACTTCTATCAAATTTCAAATCAAAATCAATCATTCCAAGCTCATTATTCGCGCAATAAATGATCACAGGCACACAGGACGAAACCGTTTTACTTCCCATGTTTACGCCAATATAAATCCCACATTACGCCATACCATCCATGCAATGCGGCTGCCAATAATTTATGATTACGTCCAAATGCTGACGACGGCGTGATGATGCCCAAGAAATAAAACAGAGTCTCACCGCTCGGAAGGAACCAATAAAAGGATTTCGATTACTGGTTACGATATTTCACTTTGCATCGTTCCCATCCGCGTAATGGCATTATAAAAATCACATTGTTTCCACTCGCACGATTCTCGGGAATGGCCGTAAAGACCCAGACCCAGGAAGCACCCGGAGATGGGATGCCGGAAATCACTTAGAGTCGATATGTGTACCTGCGCCACAGCTTGGTCGGGGAGGTGCGGTGTTCAATAAATCCCACTTTATGGATTTTCGAAAATCCCAAACGAAAAGGAAATCCTGCGGAAGACCTAATCATATGGCGAAACGTCCGCAGGATGTCATAAATCGTTAATTGTTCAAAAACGGCGGCCGTATACTTCGATGGGGGTAATTTATCAAAACACCGACTTAGAATGACGTATGTGGAGGCGCAATTCAACCGAAAACCCTTTTGACGGAGTGGGTATGATCTCATTTCCGACATTTGAGGCCGGTAAAAGGATTCCCGCCTGTGTCACCAGTTGCGGATTTCGATTGCCTCGAATGTGCCAACCCTCGTCCAGCAAGTGGAGAAAATTCACAACGACCCACTTGGGCACTGACCATTCTGGTCAGCAGGGAATTTTTCGGGAACAGAGTGGATTGGTTGCCACAATTGTAAGGCATTTCAATCATCAATAAGTCTGTCTCTCCCTCCCATTTGTGCGGGTGTGGGATGCCATTAAAATCCTATTAAAATATCATTAAGTCGGGGTGGGGGAAATTCCACGAATTGGATTTGCGGTTTATGTGAAACAAAAACAAATCGCGTCTGATTCAATTAAAACGCTTCGCATACAAAGTGATACGATTTACAGATGCTCTGCTTTGAGGCGCGTTTTATGTTTGACGCCGATGGGGTGGATGTATGCAAAATCATATTCCCCAGATGAGCGTGTGGGGAAATAAGCTACATCAGCTTTTACCCTGCTCTATTGTTGGAACGCAGGGAATGAGGCAGTATCCAACGCATGGGGCTAAAAGCTATATAGATAGATGGCATAATCTAAGTCACGTGACGATAGTCCAAGAGAGAAATATGAAAAGTGACATCGCAACGCACCGCCAAGATGATAAGGATTTTTGACAGAAATGTGTGGACTCAAAAGCCTGTATTGCTTGTGAAATGTGATTGACACAATTTTAATGAAATTCGCAATCGCTAGTGATTAAGATCAGGTTTTTAGTGAAGCAGAGAATCGTGGGTGCTGCAACTGCAAATGGTCCTTCCGTATACGAATTTGTTTATCTATCTATCTATTGAACGAAACTTTTAGAACAATTTTGAAAATCTGGTTAACATTGATAAGATTAGTGGGACTAGATGATTTTGAAAGCGAATATTGGCTGCGGTCAAAATAATAGCAGTGCAGTGAGAGAATACTTTTTCTTGGACACTTTGGGAATGTTCTTCTGCTTTAGAACAATAACTGAAAGGAGTAAACGATTTTTTTTACTCCAATCATTAGCATGATATTATTCAAGTTGCAAGAAGGTATCCTTCAGAGAGCAGCACTGCTATTATTTTGACCGTAACTGTATGTGTTGCTCTGGCTGTGAATTTAAAAAAAATGGTATATTATCATAATGGGTACATAATAATTAGTTGCAAATGAAACACATTTAATGTTTGAAGAATTTTATACCAAAATAGAATCAATTCGCTAAACTTTTATAACTCAAAGTATTTGAAATTATTTTTCAAAATTTTCCAAACTCTGCTGATTGTTTTATATGCCTGGTTAGTTGTAATTGACCGTTGTCATTCTTGTTTTACACCTACTCCAGGGTCAACTTTGTAAGATGTCCTGTCTACTTAAAGTTAACATGTCCTTAAGGGAATACATCGCTTCTCTTTCACACAACACATGTCCTCGCTATCAATCAAGTCAACAAACCATATTCGACTAACAACTTCCCAGAGCAATCACAGACATCTTGATCCTGATGACATTTGAAACATTAACGACGCACGCCCTAATCAATCTCCGACATCAATCCACTGAGACAGAAATCAGAGCACTATACACTGCCACTTGATTTGCTCGTTCGTTATCCTTTTCCGATTGAATTTAGAATCAGGTCATTGTCAAATTTCCTGGACGGTAACACCTGACAGCATTATTTTTTTGACATGGTTCGTTTTTGTTTTAAAGTGGAAGACAAAAAAAAAATTCTACAGTTCTTCTGAATGTGACCATCTTATACGCAATGAAGGTTAAGCTCCATCCACACCTCACTTCCAGTGAAGAATTTCAAATTTATCGAGGTGATTTTTTCTTCCACAGATGACTCATAGCCTAAACCGAAATCAGGACCCGGAAACCGGTGTCCTGAATGGTGTGCTCAAATTCGGCTGGATAAAGGGTGTTCTCATACGATGCCTGCTAAACATTTGGGGCGTCATGCTGTTCCTTCGGTTGAGTTGGGTGGTTGGCCAGGCGGGTATAGTGGAAGGCTTTATTCTGATCCTGACGACCACCGCTGTCACGTCAATCACCGCTCTGTCGATGTCCGCCATCAGCACGAACGGAGTGATCAAGGGGGGTAAGTGGTGAAATTTCAACCGGACGAATGAAGACTAATGCCAGAGCCCTTGCAGGAGGGACGTACTACATGATATCCCGTTCGCTGGGACCGGAGTTCGGAGGATCCATCGGATTGATATTCTCGCTAGCCAATGCAGTTGCATGTGCCATGTACGTGGTGGGATTCTGTGAATCGATGCTGGACTTGCTGAGATCTTTCGGGGCATCAATTGTCGATGGAGGCGTGCAGGATGTGCGGATTATTGGGAGCATTACGATTCTCATACTTCTGGTCATTGTTGTCGTCGGCATGGAGTGGGAGGCCAAGGTGAGGGTGAAGGACTTAAATGGGAACGAAAACAATTCCATCTCTCTCTCGTTGTAGGCACAAATCGGTTTGTTGGTGATTCTGCTGATTGCCATTGCAGACTTTATGATCGGCTCGCTAATCGGCCCAAAGTCTGATGAGGAGAAGGCCAAAGGATTTCTTGGGTACAATGGTGAGTAGAAGGAGGGCGTTAGTTGCTCGTGATATACAGGATTCTTTTTGATTCTAGGAACTCTATTTTCGCAAAATCTTTTTGCGGACTATCGCGAGGAGAAAGGCGTCCGGCACGATTTCTTCTCGGTGTTTGCGATATTCTTCCCGGCTGCGACTGGCATCCTGGCTGGAGCTAATATCTCTGGAGATTTGAAGGTGAGTTTTGGTGTGAAGCAATTTCTTCAAGCAGTCAATCGATACATTTGACATTTTTGACATTTTGAAAATATGGTACACTTAGGTCATTGGGTACCAACCAATTCTTGGGCAACGAATTTCGTAGGAAACCGCTGATTGATGGATACAATCAATTGGAATGTTGCTCTCTTCAAAAAAAAAAATTAAATAAATATTTATAAAAACCCAATTCATTCTGCCTTCGTTTGTTCCTAAGCAAACAATTACCCCTGTAACGAATGTTGTTTATTACTGTTAAAGTCGTTGTTGTCGTTGTTGATTTGCAACGCTAGACGATGATATTCGATTTGGTTTTACTCGATCCCATTGTGAAAGGCGTTTTAGTGACACGAAACGAATGGTAAACCTACAAAACTAGTCGAATAGAACTTTTTTGAACAACTTGCAATAAAAATCAATCACGGGTTTTCTAGATACAGTATTGTGCAAAACACTTGCAAAGTATTAGGTGTCTTTTTTTTTCGAAATTCGAGGCTTTATTGTAATAAACTGGTTATACATTTATGATTCATGATTTATTTATGATTTATGATACTTGTTGCGTTTGTTTTGATCAAGTAATGCCTTCAATTCTGCATCTTTGAAAACCTTTCTTTCACCGCCGGTGAACGACGTCAAAAGCACCGTTTTTGAAGAGGTGAAATAGCGGCATTCGATGAGCCTCAGCCGCAGATTTCTTCATATTAAAGCAGAAAAACCTCCCGCAAATGACGAGAATTTGGCTCGTAAGCTGACATGTTTAATCGAGAATACTATAATATTTATGATGCAGACACAAATCGACTAATATTTCGATGGCGTTATATTTAAAAATACCTAAGCTTATGTTATGACGTCTACGATCTATTTATTTCGACTATCACTTACCGCTACAGCCATCTATTGCAAAACGGCGGAAGCAAAGTTGTACACCTTATAGTTGTCGTTCGTTTTTTCGTTGTTTCTTTTATAAAGGAAGCAATTCATGCATTATATCAATGGTGTTCTATTTATTTATAAGTTCTATAAAAACAAACTAACGCTTAATATATAAAGAAAAAGAAGAAGTTAAACTAAGTTCCAGTTTTGGGATTAATAAGTTGTAGCAAATGTTTATGAAACCCTTATAGAGTTACTTCGAACATGCCCTACTAGCGGGACAAGTAGATGAGCAGAGATAGAAATTTTAGCTATTTGCATTGATAGTCTTGTTTTACGTGCAACGAGTCGAAAAAATCTTTCTTCGTTAAGCTTAAGTTCAGCTCGGAAATTCTGGCAGCACTTAAAACAACACAAACACATTGGTTTAGATAGACTACTACATTACTCAAACTAATCCCTAAACCATTGGTATTCCCCTCAATTTTAACTTGACTAGTTATCCGCTTAGCAATCCATTACTTCCATTACTTGACCCTTGGTCATAAATGTAGCCATACTTCCATCGCGAAATCATACGAAGCATCATCAACTATACACATCCACTAAAAGCGTACACTCTTTCCCTTTCAGGATCCACAAAAGTCAATTCCCAAGGGCACCATCATTGCCATCATCATTACAACTGGAACGTACTTGCTAATGGTCCTGATGGTTGGAGCTACTGTTGCACGTGATGCCACTGGCAATGTGACCGACGCCATAAATGGTTCCTATGCCTTCCTCGACTGTGCACCTGGTAAGATTGTGTAAAACAAAATTTAAATCCTTTATCCTTTATTTCTTTATTGATTTTTGGGTTGTGCTCTTCTTTTTTGTTTTTTGTAGGTGCCTGCAGCTACGGTATCGAGAACTCGTTTCAAGTCATTGAACTTGTATCCGGATTTGGGCCGTTGATTTACGCTGGTTGCTTTGCAGCAACTTTGTCGTCGGCTCTTGCGAGTTTGGTGTCTGCACCTAAAGTTTTCCAGGTAAGAGGGGGAGGAAAACGAATTGGATTAGTATTTTAATGAATGGGGTAAATCTCTCTCAAGAATGGGTGTAGAATAAATTGGATTAGAAAATTATGGTAATTTACGTTTTACCATAGTTTGTTGAAGTTCGAGCAGATGGGGCGGAGAGATAGGACATTTCGGAAAGGGATTGTTGTCTTTTGCACAAGTACTTATCAGGGGTTGACACTGATGGTATGTTTTTGCTTTGAAGTTAAATTAATGAAGATTTTCGCCATTGGCCATGAGTGAGTGGTGGAGGAGGATGGGGGTTGGATGATGGCTTACAGGAGACAAAGTTAAAAGGTATTGATTTAAATCCTGTGCTAATTCGAAGAGGGAGGAATGAAACAATACTTTCCCTTGATAGGAGAGTAAAGCAAATAAGGCTTGCGCTTGTTACTACAAAGGCTTAAGCTTTGTTATTGATGAATTTGATAGATGCTGGATTTTTCGACTTAACGTCATTTGTTTCAATAAACGCTTCTAAGGAGCGTTATCAGCCTGAGATGAGATGATCCATTCGCTTAATTGTAGAAAAGGATGACACTCAACTAGCTAAAATCATTGATTTTAAACAAAGAAATCTCAAAGAACTTCAAGAGCATAGTAGATAAAGCTGCAAGATAAAATTATATTTTATTTATAATGAGGTTTTTTTGTTTTCTCCTCCAGCTTTTTTCTATTTTCATTCATTTAAAGTTATTCAGTAGTAAGATCAATCATAGATTATATCTCTGAATCACAAATTGTAAATTGTGCGATAACACCATGTAAATTTTGACACAGAATAAATAATCAATCAATTTACAAAAAATGATAAAGTGATAAAATTCGAAGCATTGCAATTGCCTTAAAGCTAAGCAAGTGGCTTAACTTTAAGGCAATGGGTTGAAAAGCGAACTTGCCCAGAGTTTCTAACAGGTTCAGTAAAGAACCCAAGCAACTGAACAACATATCCAAATTTGAAAAGAACACACTGCATGGATAAAATTTCTCTACCAGCTAGAAGAATCAGATACCCTGATTGTGTTTAACCATTGCTTTAGGAAGACGCAGAAGAATTATCTTTTTTATTTGATTTTAGGGAGTATGTTCTTCACGCAGGTTAGATTTTTCAATGAAGTTTTTTTAGTGCAATGAATTCGCTCATCACATCTGCAACATGTGATTTCTTTGGTGCATTGAATTGGTCAGTAAATTGATTAAACTTGGATTAAAATTTCAAACCTATTCTCAGAAAACCAGCCTATCGTTCAACACGTACTAGCAAATCACAACCGTCAGCTTCATTTGCATTTAAAATGCCATCACAAAGCTGGTCGGGCTAACACAAAACATAAATTCTCCAAGGAAAGCTGCTTCGATAAACGACAGCCGACTGAACTGCAGATAGAAAGGGGAGAGTAGGCCCTTCCAAGGCCATGTCACAACGACGCTTACTAAACTAGATTAAATGTCCTTCTCGGACAGATAAGGCAATAGAGTTCATTTACTTTGTGAGGAAACATACAAAGGACATGTTGTGAGTGTTTATATTTGGCGAGACATCGAGAACCGAAAAAAGCAGTCAAACTGAGTGTATCTGTAAAAACCGAGGTCAATTGTTGCTGTCATGACCACAAAGATGTTGTAGTTGATAAATGAAAGGAAAAAAGGGAAACGTCTTATACTTGAAAAAAGGGAAACGTCTTATACTTGAAAAGTGCCAAGGAATTCAAAGAACACTTGACAAGATAAAAGCATTTCAATTTTCGTGTTTGAACTGTGGAATTTGTCCAATAACTTTGTTTGGTGATGGAGACATGAACACGGATTTTTTTGAAGACACAGTATCATTCTCTTCGAAGGAAATTGATTGTGCAGAGTGAACTACTGTCTTGGCACTGTGGACGAAAAGTATGGACCCGCCAACCCGCACACCAAAACTTAAACCTTACCTATTGACGGGCCATACCTTTCACTCTTAACCAAATTAGTTGCCTGCAACTGTGGGGCATGTGGACTTTGTGTCAATTTTATTAGTGAGGTGAAGGTTACAACCGTCAATCCATTTCTTTTCTAGAACTAGAAGGAAAATAACAGAAAGAAAGGAAAATAAAAATGTAAGCTGAATCCAAAATTATTTACCAGGTAGACCATATACAAGGTTCTGTTTACGAATGCAATAAAATGAACATGATAACTGTTTTCTAAATAGTAAAGATTACCACCACTAAATGACAACTATTTGAATAAAGCGTAGTGTATTTCTAGGGGGAATGTAAATTACTTCATCGCTTTTCTCAAATTTTTATTTTATGGAGTTTATATATTTGTGTACTGAGCGGCTCATATCTTTAGTAGTAAGAGCAAACATTCCCATTCATTATGGAATGCAACGTTGTTTAATTGTCTGCTTCGGCTGGCTTCGCATTCTGTCACTCCCATTTTCCAACACTGTTTATGGTTTCGAGCTGCAGCTTACGTATTGCTTGGATGACATTAGCCTTAAGTGCTTGAAATCTTTCCGGATTGTTGGCATAACATCGGTCTTTCACGGTTGCCCAGAAGAAAAAACTCCAAAGGGGACAAAACGCAGCTCTGATGCGGTCATGACATCGCAAGGACTGATGATAATACGATTTCTTTCTAAAACTTGTATAGCAATTTTTTTAGAGAACTTCTTTTGCCGACGAACACTCTCGACCCAATGTCTTGTTTTTTAGGAAATCTGAAGGTTTGACAATGCCATTCATTGTCATGTCTTTCAAAATCATTTAATCGTTGGTTGAATTATTCATAAAACGATTACGACCACCTCCTACTCAAATTACACGAATTCTGCTCGGACCACTTGTTAACTACTGAGCTGTTAAACCTCCTCTTTATTTGACCACCACTATCCGAAATGTTTTCCAATTGCTGATAAAGTCTCCCCATTCCAACTGCCCACCCACCCGGAAATACCCGAAATAAATATTACATTTGATTAGAACAATAAAGAAAATGACAAGATTTGTCCTTCCCACCATTTACCACCACCAACGAATCGCCGAGAAATAATCCCACTCAGAGAAATGAAGCTTTTAGCCAAATTGTAGACAATCAATAGTTGTTGTGAGCTGCTCGTCACATCTTTGATTTTATATGTTTTGCTTTCCCTGTTTTGCCGTAGGCACTGTGCAAGGACGAACTTTATCCAAAAATCGTTTGGTTCGCCAAAGGATTCGGCAAGAACAACGAACCAGTACGTGGCTATGTTCTAACCTTCTTCATTGCCATCGGGTAAGTTTGCTGGACCACAAAAAAATAATCTCTAATTAGATACAAACACTAATTTTTATTTTCCGTACAGATTCATCCTAATTGGCGAACTCAACTTGATAGCCCCATTAATCTCGAATTTCTTCTTGGCCGCTTACATGTTGATTAATTTCAGTACATTCCACGCCAGTTTGGCAAAACCAGTCGGCTGGCGGCCAACCTTTAAGGTGAGTTGGAGTGGGTAGGGAGATCCTTCACCGCTTAAATGTGAATTTTATTTGTTTCAGTATTACAACATGTGGCTGAGTCTGTTGGGAGCGATTCTTTGCGTCGCCGTGATGTTTTTGATTTCGTGGTGGACGGCGCTGATTACTTTCGCTGTTGTCCTTGCACTGTACTTAATCGTGTCGTACCGCAAGCCAGACGTTAACTGGGGCTCAACGACCCAAGCGCAGACGTACAAGAACGCGCTGATATCCGTACAGCAGTTGAACAACGTGGAGGAGCACGTCAAAAATTATCGTCCACAGGTGAGTCCATAACACACACACACACACACAGCAGGATGTCAATTATAAAACGTTTTCTTTTTATTGGCAGATTTTGGTGCTTTCCGGTTTGCCAAACACGCGCCCAGTCCTGGTGGACTTCGCCTACATGCTGACGAAGAACCTTTCGCTTCTGGTTTGCGGTCACGTATTGCGCGGGTCCAGTTCCCAGAGGTATCGCAACTACTTACAGGATCGCGCCACCACATGGTTCCGGAAGCACCGAGTGAAGGGATTCTATTCCCTGGTTGACGGCGAGGATTTCGAAGCTGGCTCACGCGCCCTGATGCAGGTGAGTCCTCTCCCAGAGGCATTGTAAACAGGAAATAGCTTATTTGGTATTTTCTCTTCCGTAGGCATCGGGAATTGGAAAGTTGAAGCCAAACATTTTACTAATGGGCTACAAGACCGACTGGCAAACCTGTGATAGAAAGGACCTCAATCAGTATTTCAATATCATGCACAAGGTGAGTGGCGGATTTATACACGTGCCATGAATTAATTAACGTGCTGTTTTCTTTTCAGGCGCTGGACATGTATTTGTCGGTAGCGATTCTCCGGGTGTCTAAAGGACTCGACTGTTCGCAGATCTTGGGTGATGAAAGTACAGCACAAAGGAATTTACTAGACGTTCCGCGGACTCTGCAGCCGAACGAGAGCTCCGCAGACTTGAATGCAGTCGACAAAAGCGCTCAAAATGGCCTCAGCGGCAGCATGGACTCCTTGAGTAGAAATGTATCTCAAGGTTCGTAGAAGTGATTAATGTTTAATGGCTGATTGGAATTGAGTCTTCGTTAATGCGCAAAACCGTCCAACAAAGGTGCAAACGAACGCCTGAGAACCAGACTGCGGCGTGTTCTTAGCAATTTTTGAGGTGGGAGTCCGTCGTCCTCTGAATTCTTTTTTTGCGGCCACAATAAATTGCCTGCCTTTGAATAGGGTGTCGTGGCTTATAATTAACGATATCGTGCCACAGATTATCCAATTTCAGCTCCACACAAGAATAATTAGTTTCACGTTCCTTCGAACGCAGCGTGTCGGAAACACTACCCAGCGGATGTAACGCAGCGGCCTGCAAAAAAATAAAATTTCTTTTGCAATCCTCCTTGCCATTCACTCGAAGGCATATGACACGCCAAATCACTGCAAAAACCAAACAAACGGTAAGCAGATCTTAAGTTTGATAGGCACAGTAAAAAAAAAGGCCAAAACGAAGTCATTAATCAGAGGCGGCTTGTTCTGCTCCTTGACAGGAATCGATGTGATTCCTAGTCGGTGGAACTGGAAGGAGCGCGACCAAGCATAGGCAAAATGTCATTAGCATTCCTTTGGGAGCGCACGTTGTTGCCTGTCTTCGATCAAGAAAGGAAAAAAAATTGGCTAATGTATGCTTTGGGCGAAATCAATTTCTCGCAATGATAAATCTCGACTGCGGGATTTTGCTGCTGTCAATGCAGAGAACAAAAATGTTTTGCAGGTTGAGTATTCCAGCGGATGATAGTTTCGAGTTCTTACGAGAATTTTAAACCCTGAGTGCTTCTATGAAAAGCTAATTGAATTGAAATTCATTTTTAAGTGCATAATGGGTAATGGGGTTTTTAAGAAATGCAAAGAGGGATTTTCACTAAAAACTTATGCAAATTTTCTTTCTGGAAAGAGGTTTTGTTGGATTAACCTCTCCATCTACCAGGAACAGAAACGAGCAAGAATTCCAAAACTGCATTGGTTTACCATTACCATTAGTTCCATTCCATTTTATGTAGTTTCACTGAAAGTGAAATCTCAGTCACTACATCAATTTCTATGGCTCTAAATAAATGAAAAAATTTAAGTTTAAATAAAATCCTGCTTTTACGTTGAACTGGCATATGTGTGTCAAGTATAAAACTGAATATTAAATTTGTTTTTTAAATTTGTAACTACTCAAGGCAGTACTTCAACTTAAGCCTGATAACCGCATCCCATACTCCCATTTAAAGACCCTGCACAACCTCGCAACGTACTCAATTTCAGTCAGGACCAGAATACACAAACTATCCCATTAGTATTTCAATAAAAACAAAACCCGCACTTTTCACAAAAAAAGCATGATGCATTCAAAGGCACAATGCTTTCATTTCACCTCAATACACTTCACTTTTTTAGCAAAACAAGTTAATTAAAACAAAAATATTTATCTATTTGCATGTTATCTTTTTCACACAAAAAAAAATTTTATTTGTACAAAAAAAAAACCCTAAAATTAGATGCCAATGATGTACGAATGCAAAATACTACTGACAATGGCCTGAAACTAACGAAATGTAAGTAGCATGAAATTTGTAGTTATAATTTGTAAATTTTATTTAAATTCTTTTTTTTTATATACATATAAATATTTATTCAAACACAAATAACGAAACACACTGCCTTTAATTGAATAAAAAAATTGTTTGGGAAAAAAAGCATTTAAAATACCATTGATTCGGCGAACGTTTTATAAGCAAGGTAAAAAAAAGAAAAAAACTTTTTCCAAGTGTATAAATAATTTCGAAATATTTTCGTATAATTTATCAGAGCGCATTGCTTTTTGTGATGCTAAAGCTGTGAGCCTGCTTGTTTGTTTGTTTCGTTGATTGTTTCAGATATTGGTATAAAGTAAAGAATTAGTCGTTGATATTGAATCGGGGTTTCAAAATCGCGAAGGTACTAGACAGTAGGTTATTTGGGAGAAGGCACTTTCTGATGAGGTGGAACAACACAGGGAATGATTGGTCATCAACATATAACTAGTATACACAGTCGACTCCCTCTAAGTTGAACTCCCTCTTAGTCGAATTTCCCTCTAACTCAAATTTTTTGCCATATTTTAACATTCTCCTTCCCAATTTTTCAAACAAAAACCATCCTCTAAGCCGAAACCCCATTTAATTCAAACTAATTTTGATGTCCCATGAAAATTCGACTAAAATGGATTCAACTGTATTTACAAGCATATTAAAAATGTACAAAGTTGTTTGTAAATACAGCTTTATGTCGTTTACTTCGTCCATTAAGAATTTTTTAAATGATTACATGTGGCAACTTCTAGTAGTAGTCTAGTAATGAATTGTAATACATTCAGCGAAGTTTAATTATAAGCAACTTATTTTTCTTTGAAATATCCAAAACAAAATTTGTTAAGGTTCAATACCATAGCGACAACCAATCTTAAGTGGTCGCGTGGCATCTAAATATATGCCGCGTCGTCAGAGAAATCTGGTCAAAGCTAGATACTGGATGCTCACTTAGTCACTGAGACCCAATGGAATCCAAGTTAGGTCCCCTATCAGTGTCATAGCTGGGTACTACGTTTGGCAAATATGCCACCCGACTGGGCCCCCCAGCCAACGACTTTTGCAGAAGTTGCAGAGACGAAGAAGAGGAAGAAACCTTGCTCCAAATTTTAGGGACCTGTAGCGTTCTCACGGTGGGCGCCGTTGAGCGCTCGATCGGCTGGTGCGTCGGACGTTTGTTCGAGCTCGGAGAAAAAAAACACCATAAACATTTTTCACGGCCCCACTTCCAGCGAACGATTGAGTACTTCTGTCATGAAAATTCGCCGTTCAGAACCGGCATTAAACAGTAGGTCCCCACCACATGTGTCACAAATTATAACGCTCACAACGCAGTAGAGGCGCGAAAAAGCTGGGCTCTGGCTCTCAACGGGCTGTTACGCCACCCAATGTATGTATGTATGTAGCGCTCTGGCAAACCGTAGAAAGAGGCATCTTGGCCATTACTCTCTCGACAATATTGGCGAACTGGCTGATATTAGCATGAGCCAAATCCTCAGCTATATCAATAACTCCAATTTGTTTGGACAAAAGTACATTTTTGGTATTTATCCTACATCACAATAGATTAGCACAGATAGATGGAAATTGATGTAAGTTCTTTCCTAATTTCTTCTTTTTGAAACTAGGTTTATTTTAAAGCTTCTAAGCTAATGTCATATTCATTGAAATAAAGAGGAAAGAAAAAAGCCACACAAAACTTTCATGTTACAACAAAACAGTGAAACGCTCAGGAAAAAGTTGTCTTTCCACTTATTCAACACAAAATCGCATTTGTGGCTCTCCCGCCCCAGAGAAGCGTTGGAAGGTGTTGTCTGGTTAAATTAGAAACTCAGAATAAAATACATTTTATTCGTTTGAATTTTTAACCATCTGATGCACGATTTATTATTTAAAAAAAATTAAATAATTCTCCAAGGGAAATTTCGTGGAAAGCAAAGTTTGTTCTAGCAAAATTCACAAATTTGTGATTTAAATTATGCAATTATGGGATTTAGAACTATACGAAATATTATAATTCTCGGAAGGAACTTTCGTGGAAAACAAAGTTTGTTCCAGCAAAATTCACAAATTTGTGATTTAGAATTATGCAAACCAAAAAACGCAGTGATTCATATATTCATCACCACGCTTTATGGGTCACTCTGACTCAAATAAATTATTCTCAATCTATGAAATCTGTGGCAAAAAGACAGGGTAGCTTATGTCGATTTCTCTGTTTTTCTATGGATATTCATTGGCACGACGTTTCTCTCTTACACTCTTTTAAAAAGATGTGTCCGTTACAAAGATATCGTAAAATTCGAAACCACTTTTGCTTGAACGGCTATACAAACCGATATGATAAAAATCTCGAAATTACTTTTTGTGTAAGCAGAAACTGCAAATAACAAAAATATATAAAGAACAATTCAAGGATTACAAAATAGAAAACCGTTTTTTACGAAAAATCGTTAAATCGTATATGAATCATCATGCACTAGAGGATAAATAGGATACACCATACTGCGTGAGACATCATCACAACATCCAAAAAGAGACTTAAAGAAAAACCAGATAAACATGGCCGCCCAACATCGCGACTGACAAAAATAGCTGCATCATATTTGGAACTCGCTAAAGCTCTTTAACGTATTTCGCGACTAAGAAGGAAACGCCTGCGTCTAAAAACAAGCTTAACCCAATTATCCTGGCGAAGGCTGATGAAAACTGATTGCCTCCATTCAGTTGAAAATTCCAATTTTCTAATCAGTCGAGTACACTTCTCTTTCACAGAATTGAATTGATTCTTCTCCAATTGTCCTTGAACACGCCTCCCCATAAGAGTGAGTCTCCCACGAAGGAGCCAACAAAATTACTTCCAATTACGAGCGCAGCCTAAAATAAGACTCTCAACACTGGCTCGTGTTCTTCTTCAAATGGATAAGTCCCCGGAGGCTTTAGCTAGGTAAAATACACTTGCATACGAGCGAGGAGTGTCTGTATAATGAACAGGAACTCAAATGTCTTTAGCTTGTAAGTTATCTGTGTCAAGGTTGAAACGGATATCATCGATGCTTTCTCTTAAGAAGTAGAAGTACAACAAAAAAACAAAAAAAACGTTTTCAAAACCACCCAGCAGAAGGGGATCAAAGTGCCTCGAAAGTCCTTTAGCTTCCTTTTTTCTGTTCCTGTTCCTTTTGTGTGTTTTCTGCCGCTCGTCAAGTTAATTTCATTCGACGGCAGCGTGTGCGTAGGTTGCAGGCAGCTAGGAGTGATGGTTTATCCTTTTGTTCCTGTCATTCTGTCAATTTTTCTCAAAGTCCTTCAATATAATAAAATGGGAAATCGTTTTCATAAGTACCTCGGGAGTGGTGTACACAGCCGCATCCAAAGTGATTGAATGCCGAACAACTTTTTCGACAATTCCCACACCAATATCTTCCATTTTCGTCTGGCGTGCATGTGTGTGAGCATCTCCCATCCTCACTCACATCCTTCCAATCGATACGCGTTGTTTGTCATCGTGTTAAACCATCACGTGTGTAAAATTTGAATTCCATTGCCGCGAGCAGGATGCTTGGAGGGTGGGTGATGTACGAGTGTCTGGGGTGAGAAAAAGTTTTGCAACAGGCGCACAAAAGGAACGCAAAACTCTGCTTATCTTCTCGGTGTCAATAAATTCCATTTCGTGTTTGGTTATCCTTCTTTTAGTTTCTCAATCCAGACACGCCTGCTGCGGTTGGGGTTGGAGACCAGGGCGGTAGCAAGAAGAAAAATTGTTAATCGACACGTGGAGAAAAGAATTTGTGGCTCATATTCGAAATCCTGCAAACTTAAGGGTCATTCAGGCTTGTTGAACTGCACAGAGGTGGAGAGATTCGGTGGCAGGTGTTGAGCTTTACACCTGCACTTGCGGCTCGATGAATAATGAATGAGAGTGAATTTATTTATTTTTTGAAAACTCAAGTTTTTGCAAATTAAAGAAAAGTACTCAGACATGAAAAAGAATTTTAAATTTAACATAAGAGACATCAGTCATTAGCGATGGCCCGCTGGGAGATGAATGACCTGCTGGGGCTTATTTTGCGCGGGGGCTATAGTGAAGCGTCTACTTCACTTGAGGGAAATAAATTTCGCATGTAGAGACGGATTAGAGTGGGAGTTTGTTTTGGTTTCGGCTCCCTCAGAGGGCAACGTACGCAATGACCTAGAGACATTTGTATTCATAAGCAACAAAACCGTCGCTAATGGAACGGGAGGTGCAATATGGATCTGTCGTTAATTTCAACGCCAACACTCAAAACACTTCGTGGAATAGCCAGTGGTGGCAGACTGGACTTGGATAAAATATTTTCATTTTTTATTTGAGGTCCTTAGCAGGAAAGGGCATGGCGTTACCGACATGATTCATATTTTAAAAAGTACACAGAGCTCTAAATAAATATGCGAGTGAATTCTGAAAAGTGGGATTAATGAATTTTATGAAAAGAGCAGTTTGAGCAAGTCGAAAAAAAAAATACTCATGTCCGTAATCAAAAATAAAAAAAGGCAACTGTACGAGAGGATATATTCCAGAGGGCAATAGTCAATTTTAACGTATCCATTGAATGAAAGTATGATGATTAAATAAAATGATTTTTTAAATAAAAATAATAAAAATATAAATAAAGTTAGCTGACTGACTGAATGCGCAGACAGAAAATAAGAGCAACGACTGTTTGCCATCGAATGCGCAACAACAGATAAAAATTTATTGGTTTTGAGTTTGTATTTAACACTTTAAAAATCATTTAAATTATTATTTTAATTATTTATTATTTATTAAAAGGTAATTAAAATTACGAAATAAATATATAGAGCCGTAGCTGCTAGGACCTCTTTAAATTTTTAGTTTTTAGCGTTCCGTTCTAAAGAAACGAAGAACCCCTTGTAGAATCACTTAGGTGTCCGTCTGTCTGTCGACTTTTTCTTACCATTTAGGAAGTGTTGTTGATCAAGCTTTATTATTCCCCAGTGCTCTTCATACTAGATGCACATTTTCTACATTTTAAAGCCTGAACTTCTGTGTCAAGTTCCAAGTTTCATAAAATCCAGAGAGGACTGGAGAAATGTTTGACATTTGAGGTCTTCTGCATTCTCTTAGGCATTGTAAATTATAATTTAAATTGTGATAACTCTCTTTATCGCACAGTTTAAAAAAAACGAAATTCGAGCCAACATTTAAAAGAAAAAAAATCAAGCCAACTTCCAATATTCTGTCGATTCGTCGTAATTCGACAGAAACAGGAGGCTGCCCTAACAAAGATGGCCCTAACTTATGACCATTCTACAAATGTTTCGAATTCAGACAATTGTTTAGCTTCTTCATCCCAGTTCCAGTTCATCTACACGTGTCTCACACTTTGCGAAGGTATCGTGTAGGATCACCGAACTTCTCTCATCGGATCCAGTCAATCTTTCACCCCCAATATTTTTGATTCTGCTTTGCAAACGCAACCCTCTGGCTAAAAAGCAGCCCCAACATGAAGTTGAAACTCATAAATAAAATTCCAAACACGATGCTCCGCCTAACCTAGACCGAAGCTCACCCACCGCGCTACCGCGACTCGACACGAACCCATCAAATGACTGTCAAACATTTGAAATTGAATCGAATGACTCCGTTCTTCTGCGGTCCTGTGGATGCCTCACGTTCTGTTTACGTGTCGGGCGAAATAAAGAAACAAAAAAGAAATACATAAATAAATAAAAGACTTTTGAGCCACCAAAGGATCAGATGACGTTCCTTGTCACCCACACAAAACAGTGAATCCTTTTTTCACCTCTGTCATTTTTCTTACGCTTGCACTGGGAGGAAAGAGACACGTGCGAGAATGCGCGGCGAAAGTAATGACTGGGCGGGTTGGCTTGATAGACGGTAGACGATAATGTCAAAGGTTAAACAGGGACAAACCCTATAATTGACCCGTTCGAAATTCGATAGAGAGTGCATGTGTTGAGAGGTGGAGTTGGCTTTTAAGGGTTCGCTTCAGGGCAGAAGATTGACTGACTTTCGTGCAAAAGGTTACCGTTTGTCTGAGATCTTTCCTCGCGAGACAGAGCAAACAACTCATAGCTTGTTTACTTTTCACATGGCGGCTCTTTAAGTCGAGGAGTGTGCGTGCGTTCTTTTCGGCGAGGAAGGAATCCGATGGTATTTGTTGGGGCTTCGTGCGTTTGTTTTGCTTTGTTTTTTTTTTCTTTTGAGCCACATTGTATCCAAGTGTCGTCTTCCGCTCAAAAAGACTTTTGTTTTCCGCACCACGGAACACTTTATGTCCTTCAAAGTCAAATTGTGTAAAAGGATATGTATCACTTCTGCTCGATGTTTGTTGTTTAACTTTTGCTCAATTTTTCGTAAGCAAGTGGTTGGAAAAATTACTTCCACTTATCGAGTTAGGGGGTTTTCTTTTTTATGTTACGTGAAGTTTTGTATGTTCCAGGTTTCGAACAAGTCTGTACAAACAATGAATTACATTGGTTACACAACTTCTTTATTTGCAAAGATAATCCCAAGTTCTAACAAAAATAGTTTCGCAATTTGTTAAGAGTGTTAAGATTAAGTGGAAAAAAAATACGATTTGTTAAGTATATTCCCTTTTGGGCCAGAATTTCTCCATTACGTGAATTAAATTAAACAATTGGTTTTTTTAGGAAGTGCTGGTTTTCTTTTGATAAAATCTGTTAAAGTCTTGCGCTGATGTGGATAAATATTTGTCCAACCTCTGTGAGTTATCTGTGAATAGATTATTTGCAGGCAGTGGATAAAGGATTAAGCCAATGCAAGCTTAATCTCAATCCAATGATGCTTTATGGGGCTAACGTCAGTAGATTGATCTGGCCAATTACGTATTTCAAATGACTTAATTAATAGTCACCCTTGGCAAAATCTCGGTAAAAAATCTTCCATCCGCTCTACAAAATGTTGATAATTTTAATTAATCTAAAAAGTTAAATGTTAGTCTGACGTTTGTTGACCTACCAAGCGTAGGTCGATTCACGACTATTGGATTTTTATTCACTGTTATTTCTTTTTTTCAACAGCCTGACTAATAAAATTAAAAAATTTCAATAAAATTGTTGAGGCAGTTTAGTCGTTACTAGAATGAAAAAAAAAACCTTAACTCGTGGACTATTTCATCAAACCACCCATACGAATTTGTGATTCGCGTATTAGCAGGCTTTCGATATCCAAAGTTTGGTAAAACGAATTTTATATCGAATCTACTGAAGTATTACGCTAGATTTGATTGACGTGCCTATATTTTAGAATTATTATTGAGTGTTTGCTTTGGAAATAGACATGCAGTTTTGTATAATAAAGTAGGTAGAGCTAAAGGGGATACCACATACACTACGTCTCATAACTGTCGGCACCCTTAATGGTCCAGAGCGTTTAAAGGATCTTACAATTTAGGGTGCTTTTCTATCACTTGAAAAACTTGTACTGGCTTTTCCGTTAAGAAAAATGAGTAGTTGGAAGCACATAGGAATAGTCCAAAAGTATTTCATACCATTTGGGTTGCGATACGATGACGAAAACCCCTGTATTGCAAATAGACAATGCGTCTATTTGGAATACAGGGTACAGGGTCGTTATACGACAACAACACTTTTCTAGTTCCCCCTGAAGTATGATAAGCTTTCTTCTTTTCTTTATTAATTTTATCTTCAAACTTATCTGGTTTCTTACTATTGTCTTATTTTTTCGATGAATAAAGAAAAATTGAAAAAAGAAAATCCAGCTGGGGGAAATTACAAACATTTTTCAGGGTCCCAGCGAACCCTGACCTGCGGTTCAGCGAACGACTGACAATCCACCTGGAGTACTTCTTTATGAAAAATCTTCGCAATTCGACGTTTGGAACCGGCATTAAACAGTAGGTCCCCTTCAAATTATATCGCGCAAAATACAGTGGAGGCACGAAAAAGCCAGGCTCTGGCCCGGTATGGGCTGTTATGCAGTTTATGTATTTTATTAAAAACAAATTACTGATCAGTGAAAGATGGAAAAGGTCCGTAGAGTAATTGGGAAGAAATTGACAAATAAATTCCATAGATTTGTTTGACTGTATGTCTTATTGATTGCTTAGTTTGGTTCAAAGTCGAGAAAACTTGAGGTCACACTAATTCATACTTTGTCTTTCATGCTTTGTTCTTGTTAAAACCTTGCTAAAAAAAAATTGTACTGGCCATATGGTTATGAAACACTAGGTATTAGATTTTGGTCGATTTGAACGAATTTTGTAAATTTCCTTGAACATGTAAGCATTGGCTTTATTTGATTTCCTTATTATTCCAGCGAACGCCTGACAACCTTCCTGGAGTACTTCTGTCATGAAAAGCTTTCGCAATTCGCCGTTCGGAACCGGCATTAAACAGTAGGTCCACTCCACATGTGACAAAATTATAACGCGCACAACACAGTGGAGGCGCGAAAAAGCTAGGCTCTGGCTCTCAACGGGCTGTTACGCCGCCCAATACATACATACATATTATTCTAATTCCAGCTGTCGAATTTGGCTTAGTGATTGAAACTATATTTTTTTTAGGGTGGATATGGAGTTATGAGATGTGAGTGTATATCTCTTGTGTTTCATTTTTTTCTGTCCTTTTAACAAACTTAAGCTTAAAAACACTCGTTTTTTTGTGAATCACAAGTACAAAGTATCAATTTATTTTTTTATTTTATCCTATTTTCAAACCTTCTCGTTTTCAAGAGCTCATATATAGAGTTTGTCCGAAATCATTGCATTCTGTAACAAATGCAATCGAAATATTTAAGCTGCATCTCCTGGCTATCGGAATATGAGTAGTTTGAAGGATTTGTTGGGTTGGGTATTCAGGTATTCGATTTTACATATGAAGAGGCTTTCTAAAAATGCCGTAAATTGATTTCTATTTTTAAACGAAATGAAATGAGAAGGGTGAATAGATACCGAGAATTGATTTTTGTGTGTTTTGTTACGTTTTGTATTCAGGAAAAAGAGTTTATGATTTGAAATATAAACTGCAAATATGGATGTAGCACACAAATGAAGACGACCCGGCGACTTGAAATAGAATACAATTTATTCAGGAATTCTGAAAATACTCCAACGTCAATGGGGCGTCACTCAAATGGGAGTTATCGGGAATAATTTTTTAAACGATAGTCGGCTAGCTTCGCTATGCTTGTATAAATTGTAGTAGTCTGACTACAGCAAAATGAGAAAACTATTTCGATATTAGAAAATCAATAATCTGCCGTAAGAAGAGTCAGAAAGCTTGAAGCTTGTGTAAAGAGAAAGTATTTAATTTGTTGCATTTGTTATGTTTCGTTATTGTTTATATTGTTTATTCGATTATTGCTTAGTACTTTAGTGTCTTAGATCTCGCTTTTTTATGAGTCGTCTTAATTTTTTGTTAATAATAACCAATTTACTATTTTCACCCTAAACGTTTAGCTTCCAGTACCAGTGATTTATCATTCACAGTAAATACTCATACAAAGCCACAGGATGTTTCTGGACTACCCGACCCAGCTGATCCAAAGGCTCCACAGTTATTGGTAATTGGTAACAAAAATAAAGTTCCAAAACTTCAATTTACCCTCTTATTTTGTAGACAAACTCTTTGAGGAAATCAAAGAAGGCTCGCGATGACCCAGCTACTCTGTACAAAGGACCTGGTGGAGCTGAATTGCCAAAGGAGGTGCTTTTTGAACTGACACAGTTCACAAGGAAACGTGGACATGCCGTTATTGATGTTTGGTGGTTGTATGATGATGGAGGTCTAACATTATTGTTGCCGTACATCATAAGCACGCGAAGGACATGGCAATCGTGTAAATTGAGGTAAATTATTTTAAGGAAACCCTCAAATAAATCATAGTGGTCTCCATGTAGCAGCATGAATGTGAGAGTGATTTTCGGAAAATAGCTGCCAATTTTGCTGCAGTTTAATTTACATGATTTTCAAACCCTTTAATTAGCAATGCCACGTACCTCTCTGCTTGCTGGTTGGTTGTTTTAATTAGCCCCTATTCAGCATTGGTCATGTTGGCACTGAGCATAACCAACGTACAGTGCCCTCAAAAAGTTAGTTAAAATCAAATTGTGTGTGGTAGTTTACCTTTGGTTTTAATTTTAAATTGACTGGTTTTACCAAGAAATATCACAGAAAAAGAGTAGTTTTTAATCGATAACTGAAAGTTTAGAAACCGGCGAAGACAACCGGGAGTAAAGCGGTTTCTACAACAAGAACGTGAGCGCCCTATTGGCGGGTGAAGTGTGACAATGTTTTTTCGTATCGTGGCGTATAAAAATTGCACTGTTTCATCCCAGAAGACAATTTTCAAAAGCCGACTGCTTTAATGGTTTTAAGTGGATCACTGTAGAAAGCCTTTAATGATTCGAAACATACGGCTAAATCAATCGCTATAACTCAGAAGGGATTCGATTTCTATGTGATTGATTCTGATTTTTATTGATGATGGAGGATAAAATCGATCCTAATTCCCAGTCGGAAAGGTAAACAAATTCTTGTCTAAATGAGTTTTATCTAAATGAGGTTCTGGTCAAGCTTACTGGATAAAAGGCCGACGAAGTTCTTGGAATCGGTGCTGCAACACGTTAAAACTTTTTGCAAAATGTAAGCGGGCGCCTAAAATAGTAAAAGAACCAAAAAGAAGTGAAATTCGGCAAGGAGTACCGAAGTTTTCAATTTCAGTTGTCATTTGGCTCGTTAGATTAATGAACGGGTGGCCTTTGATTACATGTATTAGTTTTATAGTCCTGGAGAAAAGTAATCAGTGGTTTACAGTTTTTATTTATTATTAAATTATAACGACAACAATATTCATTGCAATACAAAAAAAAAACAGCAAGACTAGTCATTTTGTTCGGTCCGGTAAATCGAGTGTTAAAACGGAGTGGTTTCTTTTTTTTGTTTTGTTTGTGTCGTTGTGTCACTGAAGTCTATATTACTAGTCAAACGAACAAGTATTACGTCATTTAGATATTTCCCACTTTAATTAATCATTCTATGTCCTGCATGGTGTTTTGAACAAACTTTTGCATGGCAGTGTATGCACCAAAAATAGAATTCATTTGCACTTTTAAATAAAAAGTCGAAAGCTGGGATCGTTAATGTGATACAATTGATTACAAAGTCTGTCAGTCTGAATATATTTTAATTACAGAGTTAATTTGAATCTGATCAAACTAATTTAACCGGGTACTGCACTGAAATATTTCTTAAATCGTATTTCACTGCTTTTTGAGGTACGGCGAGAAATTCAGCCTATATTTGTGGATACGTAAACTTAAAATTTCCTCCGTCCGACGGAGCTGAGCTCCGCTGCTAAAATGTTCGGTGGCAACCACAAAACTTCGAAATGCTAACGAGTTTGTGTTACATTTATGTCCATGCTCACGAATTAGTTTTCCTTGTCCTTTCGCCACACACATGCCATTAATCATCAATAATTTGACCTTCTAACTCGCCCCTTTTGTTCTTTCAGAGTCTACGCACTGGCAAACAAAAAAGCCGAACTCGAATTTGAGCAACGTTCGATGGCGAGTCTCCTTTCAAAATTCCGTATCGATTATTCTGACCTTCAACTCATCCCGGACATCACGAAGAAGCCACAGGAGACATCAACACAGTTCTTTAATGATCTGATCAAGGACTTTGTTGTCTCCGAGAGTAATGTTAACAACACAACACCACCTGTAAATGAAGATGAAGGTGAGTAACTAATTAACCACAGAACCGGAAGAACAGCTTAATTGTATATTCTCTCTGTCTCTTGAAATTACAGCCCTTACCACGGAGGACGACTTAATGGCCGTGCAGGACAAGACCAATCGTTATTTGCGACTGCGGGAGTACCTGCTTGAGAAATCGATAAAATCCGATTTGGTGGTGATGACGCTACCCATGCCGAGGAAGAACATTGTCTCGGCGCCGCTCTACATGGCCTGGCTAGAGAGTCTGAGTCGTGACATGCCACCATTCCTGTTTGTGCGTGGCAATCAGACGAGTGTGCTCACCTTCTACTCGTAGTCTTCCCTTCTCACTGTCACCTTTACTCCTCTCTATGTTTGTCTGTTTAATTTTTTTTTTATTTTTTAATTTAATTCTATTTTTTTTTAAGTATTTAAGGACACGAAGTAGGTTATTACACGTTTCGTTTTGCTTATGTTTTAAGTTTTATGTATCCGCCTATCTTTTTAACAAACCACAACAATGAGCAAATTTTTTGCAAAAATTCAAAAGAAAAAAAGAAATACAACATTCGATAGAAAATTGTCATGCTTATTTACGTCTGTATAATTTAGAAGAAGAATGTAAAAATGGAGAATGTGGTCTCCAGAAATTTTGTCCGACTACACACGTGTTAAGGAGGAGGAATGTAAAATTTCAACAAAAAGAACGACCACAAACGATTCTAGAGAATAAAAAGAATAACAACTACGTGGCTGTGTTGTCATTTCGCGTGGGCGCGTGTGTATCCTGCCCGAAAGGAGTTCGTGCATTTGTCGAGTGGCAAAACGTGATGTGGAGGTGAAGGGTGGCAGTATGTCAGGTTCTCTTGACAGGGTAATGTGGTGATGATTATGGTTTTATGATCTCCATCACCCGGCTGTGATAGTTATGCAGATTTATGGTCGGAAGGTGGCACGCACGGTAGACGAATTAGCTAAGCTAGGATTCGTGTTGGAGCGCAACGGAGAAAACGTATTAAGTTCGAAATAGTTCGCAGTTATAGCAATTTAATTAATTCGATAACTGTACGTGACGGAGTAGTGGGTGCGTGCCGCAAAAAAATTTATCAGTCTATGGGCGTTGAGGTGGAAAATGACTTGGGCTTTGGCATAAATGCGGGGAGTACATATGTCACTGCGATGCGTGCGTCCGTGCAGCACAAGTGGTGGTTAATGGGCTGGGACTGATTTCTATTAACTTGAGGAGTTTGTTAAACAAATACACGAACCTGAAGGGAATTAAGGAATTTGAATACTTGACTCACAAGCTATGAGCCTGTTCTTATAGCTTGAAGTGAAGATCATGGAAATCAGAGTTATGGACAGATTTTCATAAGTGAAATGTCTCCTCATTTCTCAAAACTTTTCCAAGTTGACAAACAATTTGTGTATAAGCTTTGAAGATCCTGCCCATGAACAACAAATCATGCAAAAATGATGAGCTTGTTTTTCATGATTCCTTAATTACTCTCAAAATGCTTCCTGTATTTCAGCTGCATTCGTGAATTACTGTCAAATTCGAAATAGAAGCTGGCCAGATGGGTGTCTATATTCGGTTGTCTATGAGCCAAACAGCACAAAACTTCAGCTGCAGCAAGTCCTGCTTAACATTTCGACGTGGAAGAAACCATAAGGCCGATTTAAAAATTTATCTGACGATTTCGAAACAAATAAGGCTTACACAGATCGTCTTTGAAAAACCACCTTATCCAGCATATTTAGCTTAGAACCGAAGTGGACTAATATTTTTCGACGACGAATTGAATCGTTTTCCTCATTGCAGCACGAAAGGCATTAACTCTCTAAGAATGAATCGCTATGGAATAAAGCGAAGCTGCTTTTACATTTTTGATGATTTTGTGTTTGCTGGAGTTTAATTTAAGCAGATGTATTCTGAAAAATATCTGCCCTTTGCCGCAAACAATACTTAAGTCAATCAGTCCGCCAATCAAACAAAAACAATTTCTTTGTGGTTCACTTTGTTTTTAATGATTTTGTGCCAGATGAAGAATTCATATAAATTCGCATTGCTTACAAAACGTAAAAAAGATTAGTAAACATATTTCTAAAAAGTATTTTCGTGTTTTGTGCACTCACACCTAAAGTATTTTTAATATAAATTGATGAACATAATACGACAGTTGCAGTTTGTTTTTGTGAATTTATTTGAAATTTAATGCATAAAATGTATCACTTTGCTTACATTTTCATTCGTGTATTTATTTTTTATCCAACATAATATAAAAAAATCAAAAATAACTTTTTAGTGGCTTGGGTGTGTTTTACTGTTTACAGAAGAGTAGTTGAATTTCAAATAAAGTTTAATTAAATATCATCTCGATTTGGTTTTATTTTGTTTTTTATTTAGCTATTGGCTTTCAAAAGCAAACAACACTCATTTTCGATATAATTTTTTGCACTCTACTAGAGAATCGCCATTTGATGGATTGTGTAATCGATAGATTTTTTTATTCAACATGGATGACTGTTAAATCTATTTCATGAGATTCTTGCAAAACTTTTTTTTTTTTTGAAAAAGAATCGGCATATGGCAGATGAAATTACTAAGCGAAAAATTCGATGTCCATTAATTTCATTACATTTTTTTTGTCGTTTAAATGTTAAATCTCTAGTTTGCCATGCAGCCCACTCTAGTATATCCGATTTCTGGCTATCAAAAAAAACGAGTTATTTAAATATATTATTTATTTTTCAATATGCATGCAAAAAAGTATTGACGTAGATGCTATTTTTATATGCAAGTGCTTTTAGTATTAAAACTATAAAATTGGGATTTCACGTCTAGGCAAAAAGGTGTTCTGTTATTATTTTTTTTAAATCAAAGTGAATAACAAAAATTAGATGTAAAGAAAAATCTTTAACATAATAATCGTCGCTTCAAAACAAACGACATTTATTTTCGAGAATCGCAACTGTGCCAATACCATGGGTGTTTATTGTAAAAAACTTTATCTGTATAGCGATCCATTTGACATTTACCATATTAAATACAAATTTCAATTCATGTGATGAGTTATATTTAGTACTAGCGGCCCTATCCGGCGCAAAGTCGGAAAAATAAGAGATTTAGGTGGACATCGCTCATAAACTTTAAACTTTAGCCTAATGAGTCTTTTTTTTTGTTTAAAAACCTATGTACAAAGCACTACCGAGCTCGTATCTGGCAATACATCATTTGAAAGGTCTTGACATAACCTACAAAACGAAGCTATGCATGATTAGTTTGGATACGAGCTCTGTAGCGCTTTGTACATAGCCGGAAAATTCAAAAGACAAAAAGGCGGAAGGAAGATATTTGACAACCTAATATGTAGTGATCCTTAAAGCGATTGTTAATTGACATCGCAATAAGAGATGAAGAGATTAATTTCGTTCCTCTTGAACCTCTCGAGCACCCACGGATTCCCACTCAATTAAATTACACGTACCGTGTGGTGGTGGTGGATTTGATGGAATAGAGGAGGTCGACATTTAGCATTGTGTGCAAATTAATTTACACCCAGGCTTTTTGATATTCCGAACAGTGGCTGGCAGCCACGGGCACATTGATGTTAATTGTTTTGACATTTCGATCGGAAGCCAATAATCTACGTCAGTGTGTTGATTGTGGTAATTTTTAAGAGGAGTTTCTTCGAAAATTATGTCTGTCGCTTACGGACATGGATAGTCTTTATTCGGTTGGCTGTAAGATGCGTTTAAAAAAAGGAAAAACAGTATGAGTACACGACATGAAGACTCATACTTTACTGCCAGCTTTGAACGGATTAGAATCGACATTGGATGAAGTGTTGGCATTTTTAATTTTGTTATTTGACTGAAATGTTCTAAGGCATGAAATTCAACACGGTGACAAGAATTAAAAAGTAAAGGGACGGAGAAGTGTTTTTGTTGACACTAAAAACTAGGAAACGGATGAACGGATATGGGAAAGTGGAATAATGGAGAAGTAGTTTTGCTTTCGTTTCGATTTAAATTCGCTATGTATCGTTTTTAAAATAAAAGAAAAATAATCCAAGCAATATTCAAGTGCATTGACACATAATCTCAACAATAATTTGCATTAAATTTCGAGCACATTTATCATTAGATCCTTTCACACATACTGTGAAGCTCCAGTCCACAAACTGCTTTTTAGATTAGATCCCTTCACACTTACTGTGTAATCAATATGTTAGCAGTCTTTTTTTTTTAAACTAAGAACACAAAAAAAAATTTGCTTTCTTTAAAAATTTAACTCTGGCTTTTTGTTTATATTTAAATGAAAACACACTAGTGCAAAGAAGAACTTTGTCCTTGAATTCTTGCCAATTGTGTGCAATATCGTAAATGAGGGGGAACATATATTTCGCAAACAATCTCCACGGTGATTTCAAGTCGAATGTACGTCCCGTATTCTACCCATGCACCCATTGTCCTGCCTAAGTCTTTTATCTAAGAACACATTTAACATGATTCACTACACATGTCACGGATGAATGCAAATCGATGTTTTCTCCTTCTAAACGAGGTGGAATGTGTATCGTGTCCTAGGAACATCGAATCTGCAGGAAGTATTCTTAAATCTGATACGATGAATGTTTGATGCCCGATAACAAAGCACTATGCTATCAGAGTGAGATTCTTTGGAATGCTGAGACCGATGATTAGAATGAAAAAGTCAGTATCTGAAACCCTGTGGTTGATGTTCTTTGGAACTAAAGAGTTCTGAAGAGAGGGCCATTGAAAGCAGCCTGTTTTGTATATGAAAGAAAAAACATATCCGATAAAATTAAGACTTAAGGCAACATGAAAGACAAGAAAATCGTGGTGACACCAAAAGTTGGTTATTAGTTTAGGTAAACTTAGTTTGGGAGTGGAATTTGAATCGCTTATAAAATGTTTTCTTCATTGTTTCTACTTTTATGCAAAACGAACTGTTTATGTTTGAATGATTGAATGATTCTGTATAAGAAAGTATTATTTTTTTTTATTCGGCATCTTTTAGCTTTACTTCCGGTTTGGTTAGTTGGTTTAGCTTCCTTTGCATAGTTTGCTCATATTAAAATATACATATATAATAAGTTTTTTGACAAAAAATTATTTAAACATTTTTATTCGTAAATTAGTTTGGAATGTTGGTGTTAGTTTTACTTGCATTTAGCTTGTCATAAGTTGCATTTGCTCGAGTTCTGATTTTTCAACTAATTCACTGTTCAAATAAATCAGTAGTTACTTAGATTAATCATTAAGCAATGCCTTTTAATCTTTGCTTTGATTTAAATTGGATTTCAATTGCTGAACGCATTTGTTCCTGAAAACCTCTTTTCAACGTCAAAACTATGATCTAACAGTTGGGATATTGTTCTCAGAAACATCCACAAGTATTCGATGCGCATTTGTAAATACTACTGTCTTTGCTTTGTTTTCTATTTTTGTACTATTTTTCCATAAACCAAAAAAGGTTAACCTCCCACAAATGATGCTTGCTGCTGCTTATAAGACTTAATATGCAAAACAGTAAGTAAACTAGGTTTTTCTCTGAATTTGAAAATGGATAGGTGCCTGACTTCTCGGAACCATCCCCTTTAGAACGAAGCACACAAATATGTCACATAAGTTATAACACACGCCAACTCTAAATAAGAACGTGTCGATATAATTATAAATAAAAAAAATAATAATCTAGAACCTGTAATGACTTATGACACTTTCCTATTAAATTTTTCTTTTTATTTTTTATTTATTTCATTTATTTATATTTACTTATCTATTACATATTTGTAATAGGAATCTAAAGAAATGCCTTTCCCCATATTTCTGCATTTAGGTTTTTTGTTTTTACGAAGGTTGTTCTTTTTAAAATTAAAGTAAATGTTACGACTTTGCAAAAAAAAGTGATTGATCTATTTCAGTAGGAAGGCATAGTAAATCTCTGTAAATTATGCAATGCAGTCTTAAGAAAAATGTCCATTTGTCCATTGAATAAACAAACCACTGAATCAAAATCAACATGTTAAGAGCTGAACTACCCACTTCATGCTTATGTTCGACCACCTGATGCACAACAATATCCCCAAGTCCTACACACGCACACACACTCACCCTCTGCCATTCATGTTGGCTCTTCTGAGCGCTAACATCGTACAAACAGAATACATTCATTAGGTCAATGTTACCGTGCAGCATGAGTGTCATTAACCTTAAATGCAATATTATTTAACCCTAAGGCAATCATTGGGTTGACCTGCCCGCTTGCCAGTTTCATTGGATGGTAAAACAAAAACTCAACAAATATCGTAAGGCGAGTGTTTTGCTCTGGGTTATCGTAAGAGAAATGCGCATGAACACGTTCCACAAGATACAATCCACTCGGCCGTTGAAAATCATGAATGAAAACTCGTTTTCCCGGCAGCAGTTTCGAAAAATATTCTGCGTACAACGGTAATAGACGGATATCACAAGCAGAATACGTTTACGATTCGAGTCGGTTGCGATCAGATAGAGCTCCGTAAATTTGGCGGTCGAACGTTGAAGTCGTACACACTCAATTTTGCTGGTTGTTTTCCTTTATTTCGCTCGGTTTTTTTTTTTGACAAAAGATACAAATATAGTGGAAGTCTACACACTTGGGCTAACAACACATGACTAAATATTTGCCCATCGATTCTTTTTGATTAACAATTTTACTGAAAAGTCTTTACCGAACTTTTGTCTTCAAGGCGATGTGCTTGTCTGTGTTTGCTTTTTTTAAAGTCGGTGTTTTTTTTTTTTTTTGGGTGAATTTAATCCGAAGTTATGAGCACATCACCAAAGTGGGAATACAGCAAACAAAGTTAATTGCGTTCTGTTGTGGAAAACCTGCCGGTCCAGCATTTGCATCTAAGTAGTTACCAGTCATTAATCGGTTTAAATTTCAGTGTACATCGCGCGTGTTGTCGAGGTCTTATCTACTGACAAAAAAAAAATGAAAGATAATCGGTTTCGCACCACAATGGTTGATCAGTTGAATTGTCTTTAGATACAGTGCATGTTATGTTTGGTGTATCTTATTGCGTCCAGGTTGTGTGTTGGATACATGTGTTTGTGGTGTGAGAGATTTGTGAAAAGAGGGAGGGAAAAATTTGCAAAACTTTAGCCGTTTATGGTGTGAATAAGTCGTCGCATTCGTACGGAAATTTGTGGATATAATTTTGGATTACAAGCCCCTGCTTACATCGAGGAAGATAAATGGTATGCAATTAATTTTAAAGGATTAAGAAATGATTTACATTGGGAATAAGAACGTTTTTATTTTCGTATGTACAAGTCAGTGGAAGGATTAAATTTTAAGTGCCAAAAAGCGGGATATATTTTTTTATTCGCTCACAGGGTGTCATGTTAATAATGAATGGGATTAAGTTACAGCTGAGTTTTTTTAATTAACAAGTCGGAATGAGAAGCTTGTTTAAAGATTCTAATGTTTTACCTTTTATACAAATTACCTTAATAATAGTCGTACTGTACTATAGCTAAAGGAAATCCAAGCTTTTTTTGAAATTGCGGATTTTTTGAAAACTCGTCTTGTCGGTGCATACCAATTTCTATAAGTAAAAATTGTATTTAGTATATCTTTTTTCTTTCAGAAATATTAATTTTTCGATTTCATTATTTTGCACACAGCTTTTTTGATAAACAGGGATTACATCTGTCATTTTAGTACAAATACTTTAAATTTAATTGAAACCTCTAGCCAATAAGTCATGTTTAAGAAGATCAAAATTGTTCGTGCTCGCTAGTCTGTCTGGCGAAAGACAAACCAATGCTGGATTAGCTGAAGTTAATTGAAAACTATTGATTTTAAAATTGAACAATTAGCTAGTGTATACGGTGTTTCTTGAATTAGAAAAGAAAAATAGCCTTTCGCGTGATTTTAACCATAGGTTACAGTTACGTCAACCTGTTGTAATGGTTTCTCCATTGCAATCACTTTCGTAATTTTCTGGCAGTTATTATTTATTTCAAAGGCGTTCAATAATTAAATGTTGTTTGAAGTGTTGGTAGTTGATGGTTATGCAAGGAGGTAGTCTGGCATAGAATTCTATAGAGTGGATGAGAGAGGTCTAGTCTTAAAAGTTTGTGTAAATCTCAGAAAATTAGCTTATGCTATCTTCAATCTGTGGTCGCAAGAATAACCGCCTAAGTTGAGTTAAGAAAAAATTTTGATTGTTTCGGCTTTTACTACATTTGTATTGTACTCCCTTAAACAAATTGAAATTGAAATTAAGTGAATGTTTATTCAATACAATTTTCGTTCCTTCAATGAGTTTCCAGAAAAATCTTACATTAGACTTTAAAGTTTTTTTTTCCGATTGTTGTTTTTAGAAAATAAGAAACACTGGATGCAGTTTGAAACCACAGCTCTGTTACGTGAGTATTAAAACGTGGGAGATAACATACAACAGAGGCTTTTAAGACAAACATTAGCTTCTTAATATTTACAGAGAGATATCGTCAAATGAACTGAAGAAGTATGTGTGCAGTGTCATACGATGCTAAGACGATTCTATTGTCGTTCTAGAAATTAAAAGAGATTCTTCAATCAATCGATTTCTTATATTTTCCTAAATTTAACGAAAAAACTATTACAAATTTGATACCTCGCTTTGCACGGGGGTTAGGGGAATGAAAAGTTTCGTGCAAACCGAATGGATAACAGAAAATGGATTAACAGAAAGTCCATAGTGGACCATGATTCTTTGAAGAAAGAACGTTACGCGCAAAGCAAAGTCGCGCAAATCGAATTTTGGTAGATATTTAAAAATCGTGCAAAGGTGAAACCGCCCAAAACAAGGGATGATACACACATCTGACGCTGTGTTAGGACTCGCAGCGTTTTACTCAAACAAAGCACAACTAAGCGTTGATGATATTAAATTATGTGTATATTTGTTTCAAACTATGCCTTCAGTTTTTTTATTTTTATTTTGGGTAAGTCCTTATCATTTATACCTTTCAAGGCAAATGTTGAACTAAGTTGTCGTTAAAAATGTGTGCACGGTATTCTTTTCCACGACTTGACCGTCGTGGATTGTTTTTTTCACTACTGTATTATGAAATTTGTCATGGTTGTCCAATGTGCTCTATAAAATGTTGTTCAATAGTTTACTCTACGAGTGAATCCTTTCTCTTCTCAAAGTTGGTCTAGCCGAAAAAAAGTTTGTTGAATGCGTCGTGTGCAAATTTTCTAAGCGTTTGTTATGAGAGTTTATTTCATTTTAAACTTTAGTTAAGGCTTTCACAATCTCTGATCTATTTTAAGATCCAATATTTTAAAACAATGCGCGTGCATTTATATCATTTATCATCTGTTGTAGGTGCCTGTTTTGCCGCAGAATTATGAAGCAAGATTAATTGCATTTCTAATCGACATCTGTTGTAGGTGCCTGTTTTGCCGCAGAATTATGAAGCAAGATTAATTGCATTTCTAATCGACTAAATTCGATTTTTAGAATCTTGTCTAATTGATCTTAAGCTATATTTATTATTTATAATTATAGTTTAAAACGATAAGTGCTGCAATGTATTTAAAAGTTCAGAGCCGTTCAGAGCACACGTTGATTAACTCCATAAAACAAAAATATGTGAAAAAATATATGAAATAATTGTCATTTGCCTCAGAAATATTCTAGGCTTTTTTAAATAGTGGTCGGTTAATGGAGATAATCTTTATTCTTAAAGAAAGATATTGTATGTGTACATGAGTTATGACTATATCAAGTTCTTTGACACTTAAATCTAATCCACCTTAACATAATTTAAGTTAACATAAGAGTAGTGTTTTTGGACATCTAGCTATTTGGGGGCACCTAAGACATCTCTAACGTCCTAGGTAATAATATCTGTGGACGAGGAATAACCGTCATTTTAAGCCCTTTTTTAGGCATTTCTAAATTAAAAGTTGATTTTAGAGGTTTTTCTGGAAACTCGTGTGCAAAAAATACACAACTCTATTATTCAATTTGTTTTCTTTCGAAATTTGTACAGAGTAAGACGGCTATTTCAGATTCTATGACACAATAATCGAAATAGCCACGGGTATATTTTAAATAATTTTTTTCTACAAGTTTCTGAAATCACTTGTTTGGAATCAGCAGCACATTAAGCCTCTCTTGTGTTTCATCACAACTCTTGGTTCTAAGTTGGAAAAATAGATTTTTAGCTAGTCACAACCGATATCTCTAAGTAAAGTTATACCAAGTTAAGGTAAATAAAATTTCACCTTTGACTTTGCATTTGGAAAATCCGTCATAGGTGTCCAGAGGTAAAGAAATGTTATAATGACATTTGCAGCTCAAGCTTAACGTTACCTATGACATTGCTTACTTCTTGATTTTGGAAATAAGAATTAATTTTTCAGGAAAAGAAATAAGCAGTTTTTAGTTAAGCCTTCCGCACAAGTCGATACTGACTCCAATTTTTATTAGTTTTGTCAATCTCCTCAAGTTCTGGTGAAATTCGAAGGAAAACTTTTCTAGAGAAAAATGAATAACATGAAAAGTCTACTAAAGCTGCATCACAAATAATATTCTTGTATCTTTCTAGTTCTTTGGAGAAAAAATGTGATAAAATTAAATATTTAAACGAATTCAATGTCACACTAAAGAGATACTAAATAAAAATGAATAATCTGCGTAACAGCCCATACAGGGCCATAGCATAGCTTTTCGCAACTCCACTGTGTTGGGCTAGAGATATAGAAAGCTTAAATTACAAGCAAGTAGTGTAAATAATAATAATTATCTATTCTAATGAGCGGTTGCACTCTGAAAGAGACACAATTGTTTCAATTCGTCAGTGAAGTTATCAAGAGTAATTCGTGGTAAACCGCAGATTAGTGGGTCTTTATTCCAGCGATGCTTTGGAGTTTTAGCACGTCGTAGATTCATTCCCGCTGTTTAGATCCTGCTGTGCTCCCTGGTGCCACAGCAAGTCATGACATGAAAGTACTGAATGATTTCTAATTTTAGCACATAACACCCATGACGTTGAAAACAACCCACCGCATGTCCTGGGACCCCATAAAGTCTTTCTGTCATTCATAATGTCTGCGTGAAACATACTTAATTGATACACACATAAACACATATTTATTAAATTATATTTAATTATTTTTCTGACGAATCCATCATTGAATTTTAATTTAAAAACGAAATGGAAATCCCAACCTCATAAACGCCTTCCGAATGACTTTCTGCCAGCGTAATACTGTCGCCGCCAAAAATACTAAGATGGATAATCTCTTTGGGTAGTTATATTTGTGGAAAGAGTTTTTTTTCTTTTATATTTTTTGCGTCTTCGTAATTGATTGGCGATTTTCTTTTTTTTTTTTTTTTCTACTACTTCCCCACAAATTGTGTAACAAAAGAAAAAGAAAAAAAAACAAAGAAGAACTTTAATATTTTTTAAGAATTTACCTACTCAACGAGGCATGCTATGTACACTTATAAGTGGTCGTTGATCGTTTAGAGGCGCCCGTCTATCCACAACATTTCTTTTTTTTGTGGTGATAAATGAAAAAAAAAACTAATTATTGGCAAGTTAATGAAGAACAATTTTACAATTTCTGTTTAGTTCGGCATCATTCACAGCGACGGGTCGTGGTGGAAGAGCTCTTAGCAAATTGACGGACAGATTATCCATTTTCGGTTGTCAATCATTCGGATGGCATGTGACATTGGGATACATTTCCTCTAAAAAAACTAAATTTGAATCTTTTTTTTGTTTGCAAACTAGGGGGCGTCTGTTTTTTGTTTTCGATTTTCTCGTGACTCGTGTTCTGATAAACTTCACATGTTCAACACATATGTTTGCGTGATGATTGGATCAGACGCCAGCGATTTGAGTTGGATATTATTTTTTTGACGCGGGGTAAGTGCGGCGTGTAACTAAAGGACGTTTATTTTGTTGACATCTAAATTATTTTGCTGGCATCTAAATTATAGCTCCACGTGTGGTAGTGGGAATTCGAAATAAATTGAAACAAAAATCGATAACCTAGTAAAAAATCAAAATATTGAAAAACTGTAGTTTTGTTGAAAAGTAAATACATAAAATCATAAAAAAAGAAATCAGCGGGAACCCTCCACCCCATAAAAGGCAGATGAGACTCTTACGGGTAAAGTGATCATATTAGACACGTTAAGAGGTCTTAGTTAATTTCAAGCATCAAATTATCGCATGCTGCTGTGGTGTATTAATTATTAAGTGTGTTAAGGACTCTTTTAGATGTGATCTCAGCTACCTCTTTTAAAGCTTGGCGGTGGTGGCGTTAGTGATTTTAAGAGCTCGACTCTTAGCCATTTGGTTTTAGTCGATTACCTCGGTTACGTAGCAATTTAATTAAAGTGGTACAGTGCAAAGAGAATGAAGTGAAAATTTGTTTATGTAGCTAAAACACATTACAGCATAAATGTTTGTATAAATAAATTACAGTATGCAAAATTTGGTTATCTATTGTGATTTACTAAACTATCAGCAAATAATTCAAATAGTTTTAAATAAACGTGCGAGAGTTTCGTGTTCTTACTTTGTCCATAAACGAAACAAGAAAACGTGATGGATTACAGTTTGGACATCTCAAAAAGTCATTAGCTCCAGGAAACGCCGGGAGCAATTAATGTATGGTTGTTAAAGTGCTCCCCACAACTGCAAATTACCTCTTCTTTTGTCGCCTAATACCAACTGAATCATTTGAGGCTATCGAATTGATTTTGATGGGGTAACGAAACGACGAGGTTTATCAAGAACTAAAATTCATTAGTTTGTTATCATTGCATTCGACATGAAGTCTCGTCATATATTATATTTTACTATGAAGAAATAGAACTGTCATTCTTAAATTGATTTTGGTTATCCCAAACATGTGGGTATTTGCAACTGATCCAAATCGATATTAACACCGGTTGCATCTTTGATTGAATGACAGCTGCATTGCCTTAGTTCATTTTACCTGGTCTTATTCCATTTATTTCCACAATTCACGCGACACATATAGGAAAAGTTTTCATGTTGTTTTGGAACAACATCACTAGTATCTCCTCCCGAGTTAAGAAAAGACTTTTTCCTTTTCTTGTCGTCAACGAGGATTTTCTCTGTATAATCTGCGGAATTCATTTTATGGAAATTAAGTGATGTTGGCTCAGTCTTCAGTTCAGTGCTGTTTTCCAGTTTTTATCCAATTTCAATTGTTTATTTCATTTCAAAATTTTGAAATGAAAATTTTGCGTCCGCGTTGACAGTAGAACTCATGATAGGGTTATCTAAAGTTAACAAAAATCGTGTTTTAATTAAGACCATAAACTAGAAGTTGGGCGAAGGAATAAAAAATTAGATTTTTAACAGATCTTTTTTATAAAAAATGCAAATTTAGGTATAATTTGCTCAAATTTTTTTTTCTAAATAGTTGTGATTGAAAAAAAAAAACTTACTTTTCGTCCTCGTGAACCTATATAAAATTTCATCAAGATCGGTTTAGTAGGTTCTGAGAACATTAGACTGCCGAATTTGAAAAACAAGGTTTCGAGAAAAACGCGTTTAAAGTCTTAAGTAACAATAAAAATGGAAAAGGAATTTTTTTCATAACTTACATTGCATCGTCGTTTCCTGGGCGATAAAATAAAGAATTTGCAGAAGCTGCAATGTCCAGGGCATCCTTTTACTCCTGTCAAATACGAATTCTGGTGCAGCAAATGATCCTAGAATCACCTATACTTTAAAAGAGCTGTTAACATTTCGAAATCTTGCCCACATATTTAGAAGTGTAACCATATAGCCACATTAAATTGTACAATTATATAGAAATCTTTTCAACTGTAAAACTTCCACGTAATTCCAATATAAACTTAAGGCCATTCGAATTCAGTTGCAATAGAGTTCTGTAAATTGAACTTCCTTTCCAAAGTGTCATTTCTACGAATTGATCCAAAGGGAACTATATCAAATACAATTTTTCATCAGAATTTTGGAAGTGTCAATTCTAAGAATTTTCCTTTAAATTAAATTAACATCTGTGGTATACTACTGAGTTTTAAGAAATATATTGCAGTTGGAACTTCAACCATATCAACCGTTGTAACCTCAACAAAATAAAGACTGCAAAAATAATCTAACAAGAAGAGTCCTTGGGGTCACCGATTGGAGGAAATTTGGCATAGGGATAGCTCTTCTATTATTATTGTTATTATTAATTTTCCAAAGTGAGAGATCGCAACAGTCGCCCTTTTTTTTGAGAAAAACGGCCCCAAACTGAATTCCTTTTTATACTGTAAACGAAATCTGTTTTCCAAAGAAGTCTTTTGGTAACCCCGTATTCTTCTGGACAAGCTTCGTTTAAAAATTGAGCAAGATCGTCAAGAGTGTGATGCTTTTATTGTTTTCATGATTTATTCCACTCAGGTGAATGTTCGTTTTTCACCAAAGAACACCAAAAAGGTCGTATTAAAAAAAAAAAAATGCAATACGATCGAGAACGAAACCCAGCACTTTCGGGTAGAAGGCAGTGATCACTAGGTTACCGCCATCGCTCTAATTTAATATATGAAGCACTTGGGTAAACTTTTGGAGAGTGTTGCGGGAAATTAATATTCTATAGGAGAGCTATCACTATGCCAAATTTCATCAGAATCGGGACCCCACGGACGTACACTATTGCTGTAAAAGTAATTTTGGAAAATTCAGGGAAAAAAAGAATTTAAACGTATTAAATGTTCGCATGCAAACTATTTCTTAGAATTAATATAAATCCTTGAATTTAAAATCCGGTATAGTTCTATGTTTTTTCAATGAATATTTAATTCTGACTTAAAGCAGATTCAAGTTCGAATATCATTTTATTTGGAATGGTTCCACTGTAATGTGTTTATCACGACTGTGGTATACTAATCATTCCTTACTAAATTTTATGATGCTATGACTTGAATTTAATAGTCGTTGGTTACTAAATTAAAGCGTGATGATTTTCCTCATGGCCTGGGTTACAGATTTTGCTCGAAATTTCTGGGAATATGTAATCCGAAACACTTTCTATCGCGCAAGGATCTTTCCGTTTTTAGGGTTTCGTTCCAAAAACCCTTATAGAATCACTTCGGTGTCCGTCTGTCTGTCTCTCTGTCACCTTTACATATTTGCTAATAGCTTCTGAATCCTCCGTAGTTAACAGATGAAATCTAAACAACTCAAAAGTAAATTGAAATTAAAGAAAAAGTTAGTACTGATACTAACGCCTGAAAAAACTTTTATTAACTTTGATGGTCAATATCATCATATTTTATTAACTTTGATGGTCACTGGAAAGGAGACAGGGCCTAGATTATAATCTCCTTAATCTAGGTAGCTGGTGAGCCACTCAAAATTGCGAATAAAATTTCTATAGACGATGTGTTTCACATGCCCAAAGTAAGTTCAGAAAAAAAATTTGAGAAAGTTATATATAAGCGAAAAAGTTAGTACCTACTAATAAAAAAACAAAAAAACCCATTCATTTTCTTAGACATTTGATATGGTTATTGCTGGAAAGAAAATGGAAGCTGAATCGAACTCTCTTATCTTACTCTTATCTTACTCATATTGGTAAAAAGTTATGAGCCAACAAAATGACAATTAAAGAGACTGATTAACCACTGAACCGAATTTTAATAAATGAAAATAGATGATGAGAGGACGTATAAGAAAGTACCATACATGTAATCCAAATAAAAACATCCAAAGCGGATAACATTTACCAAGAGATATAAAAAAAAAGAAACTACGGGGTACTGATCAAATCATGGTATTATTATTTTTTTTGAATAAGGGATTGAGATTCGTGAAATAGACTTAAGACTTATGAGATTGCCTTATTGCTTTGATTGATTTATTTAAAAGGAGCAAATGTATTGCACTCTCTTTTAATGTTATTATCCTACCATGTTTCTAAGCAATATCAAGTATCAAAGATGTCTCTCAATTTAATTGAATGAGTAAGCCATCTTTGTTTACAATACGTCTATAATTATGAAAATCACAAATGCAAGCTAATTACAGGGAATCGCAAATCATATCCTATGTGGAACATCTTCAGCTCGATTTTTGTATTTTTATTGGTACTTTTGATTTATGGTTTGCGTTTTTTTTTGCCTTATGTGTGACAAAAATCTTAAGGACTTGGACTATAAGCTGAACTACAGAAGCATTTTCCCGGAATTTTATGTGAAGATATTTTATTTTCTAATCTAAATAATTTTCATTTGAATTATTTGCCACATAAAATGTAGGTTTTCCTCTCCTCTCTTCATCTCTTTATTTTTTTTATCTAATTTTTTTTTATCTTTCCTGTTTTATCTTTATAATTTCTTATACTAAAATTCTTCTTAATTAATGAAGAATACTTATGATCAAGGTCAAGGCGTTGAATAAATCTTTTAACGTGTAAAGCATCCCTTGCAAAGTCGTATTTACATTCTTTATCATTCAAGACCGACAGTTATTGACATTCGACCGTTATTTGCTTCTGAATTGCATTTGTGATGTTAAATGCAAAGGTGAAGTAAGAAGTGCGAATCCGGTAATTTTGATTTCTTTGGATATATTTTACCTCCAAAACAATGGCTGTTTAAAGATGGATGTGCATGCAAATTGTACAATCGAAATTTGTTAGCTATCCTGCCTAACCAAAAATATTTACAGAAGTTTGTTATAGCTAGCAGAACAGACTTTTCGATCGTAGATAAACAGTTTGGAAAAAAAAGACAAAATTAGTCTTGATTATTTCAGAGGCACGGCACTAAAGCTTATGGAGCAAAGCTGAGTATGTACGCCGAAAGCAAGCGTAAACAAAACAGAATAAGGATATGAAGCTTAATTTATATCATTATTAAAATATTTAAATATTTTCCTTTAATATAATGTTTAAGCTAGACATATCCTTAAGTCAGCCATATTAAGTGAGCTTTGTAAAGTAAGAAAATCAATTGTAATATTTGCCTCAATAAACCTCAAACTTCAACAACTTCAGAGGCATGGCATAGAGGAATTTCTTTTTAGATCGTTGGGAGTAGCGATAAGAATGTTTTACTCTGTGATAAACCCTAAACCTAAAATGAAATGGATCTCTTTGAAAAGATCGTTCTTGTGTGTAGTACTAGTATCATCGGTTTTTTTCTGGTTCATCTGACTAGAGCCTCAAAACAAGATCTTTCGCCGTACGTTTGCCGCTAAGAATGTGTGGTTAATGGTTGTCAAAAGACAGCATCCACCAACATCTTCCACACCAATGTGGCTTCTGAAATCTTAAAATGATTGAATTTTTTTCAAGCACTGGCCGAGCACGTCAAATATTCTACAGCTAATAAAAAAACTAATTAGGTACTAAGAATAGAAATAAACCTTAATAATCTGAAAGTTCATCACAACAAGATAAAGTTACGAAGCTAAGAACCTAATTTCACTCTCATAAAACACATTTTTTGTTTTCCAATATCCTTAGGCAAAATTCCAGTTCTCGGAACATTAAGTCCCAATTACCTCAAGAAAATGAGTCCATGTTCAGAGAGCTTAATTTGAAACAAACAAAAAACTACAATTTTCGAGGTAATACGGATGAAGGTAAGAAATGAATTTCCGTCATTTTCATGATTTTGTGTGATAGTTTAAAGTTTTCAACAGCCACTGCCATTACCCAGTCCATGAGCACAAAATAAATATCCCAGTAAATGTAAACAAACAAAAAACTTCTTTACTAGAACTCGCTGTGCTCGAGAAGCTCAACTTAGCAGATTTACACACAAAAACATTTCCCAAAATGTGTTTGTCCATAAACTCCTCTCTGGCGTTAGTTAGTAGTGAGAAAATCCTCGACAATCTCACGGTCTGCAAATGAGAAAAGTTTTGTCAGCCACCACTCAAATTCCTTTGCGTCAAATGTACCGTGAACTACCTTTTAATCTCCCCCCGCAAAGATGCGCATCAGAGTAATCAGAGAGACACTTATCGGTCAAATATTTACCCAAACACAAGCGAGTCTTGGCGTGATACCAAAATGAATGCTGTCAAACAACAGCCCGGGGGGCAGAGATGTCACATGAAAACGGCATAAAACCCCGACGAGCCGGAGGGAAGCTCTAATTAATGAACCACCGCAACGAGATGATAATGAGAAAATCTAACGCTTCCATCTTTTAGGGCTCCTACTTCAAAAATACTGCCGAGTCCTAAGAGCCTATAAAAAACGTTGCCACGAGAACGGCTCAGAATTATCGCCCGGCTGCCAGATGTGTTGTCATTAGCAATGTGAATCAACCTCAAGGAGCCTAATTGAGAGGCCCACGTAGGTTGCTTTGATGTTCTTTAAATGCATTCCACTTCAGTCTAAGTATTTTGCGAATTGTTTTCAAATTATGCATCGGAGCGTGCATTTGTACGTCTTTTCTAAGATCTGCACTTCTTCCTTCACGTTTCATTGGCGATAAACAAAACCGACTGCCGGACGGCGGCGTGAGAATGTTGAAAATGAATTCGTTCATTTCTGCATCGCTGAGCTAATTTTCATAAATCTGAACACACGGAATTTATCGTGAATTCTTGATTCTTGTTTTTTTTATTAAATTTAATTAACCATTTTCAATCGAGCTTTTGATTGATTTGATGATATTCCCAGTGAGATGCAAACGACTTGTTAGTGCAGTGGGTGGAAAAATGTTAATTGAAATTTATTACGCATACGCCTTTGGTGATGCGTACTTCAGCATTTTTTTTTAATCAATTTTTTGCGCGATTTTATGAAGGATGGTTGAGTGAGTGTAACCGTGGAGAATTGACGTTGTTATGAGCAGAGATTGAAAAGCAAAGTCTTTTAATGAATGTGGGAGTGGGCTAAAAGTTGTTCGCTTCGTTATGATGCTTTCATTAAACCAAAAATGTTAGCCTATTTGCAAAAAAAATATAATAGAGTAGGGCGGGGATAGTTGGGTCTGTTTAATGCCGAACGGCGAGTAGCGAAAGCTTTCCATAACAGGAGAACTCTAGGACGATTGTCAGTCGTTCTCTACAGGGGCCGTGGAAATTATTTGTAGTGTTCTTTCCCCGGGCTACATTCGAACCATTCAAGCCATGGCGCCGTCTGCTTCCTGAATATTATTTCAATTCATCAACTGTCTCGATTAGCGAGTTAGTAAGTCATTAACTTTAGAGAAAACCTTAAAATATATTACAACTTTTTTCGTTTTTCAAGCTTAAATCAGCTCATATTGTCTGTATCGCAAAATGGAGTACGAAAAAAAAATTGAATTCAGTTCAAAAAACATGCCCTTTAAAAACAACGTGACATATTTTCCAAAAGACTTCATGCTTTCAAATTTAATCAATCAAATTGAGTTTTTAAGTGTCAATAACTTAATCTTTGGTTGTTGTATTTAATTAGGCCATTGTATATGCCAAATCCGAGACCAATCTATTCAATAAACCGATTATTTTACCGATTTATTTATGTTCGTTTTATTTAACCGATTTTTTTTATGTTCGTCTTTTCCCCCATTGAACTGTTTGATTCAAATTAATTTTTTTTAGATTATTAGCACTACATGAAGTTATCAAGTTACAAACAGCAAGGCAAATAATTACACTTAATTGCTAGCACAAATGAGCTACATAAACGGGTTCACTTTTTTGTTAGATCACTCTTGAACTACGCTAACCTCGGTCTTCACAGAAACCGGCAAACCTGCACGACCTTTACCAACACCTCATTGTCACGTTCTTTTTCACAGGTCGACCACGTGTCGTCCTAAACATGCGTTGAAGCAATCAAGCAATCGATTTTATTCCCTTCCAGCGCCAATTTTTACCGAATGATAATAAAACAACATTTTTTAAGTTTCACAAAAATTTTTTTTTCTTTTCAGTCACAAATCAGCCGGCTCTTCAAGGCACCTTCTAACGTCCAAAGTACCCCAGCCGATTGAATTTATGAATTTTAATAAAATCATCGTAACACACCGTGATTATTTTTCTGCTACAGTTCTCGCAAAGCCGCGGCAATCAACCTGATCCAACACTGAGAACTGTCAGTTCGAGGCTCAAGCCAACGCGCAGCAGACCGGCCGACGGTTAAGAAAAACTGACTAGTCGCGAACAAATAAAAAAAAACATTGTTTTGTGCTAAGGGTCAACTAATTGCATAATTATAGTGTCGGGGAAATAATAATCCAACCTGTATGTCAGGGCAAGCCGCTCACGAGTCCGGTCGATGCAAGAGACGGGTGGAGAATTTCCATACGGGGTGTTGGGAACATGTGAGAAAAGCCCATCGGGAGTGAATGAAATTAGATTCGCGAAATAAATTGAGCCAAATTCACAGAATCGTCGCAATGGAGTTCCACAATGATACGCTGGGACAACTCGGTGGTAATATGACCGCCATGATGGACTACACGAACCTAATTCTGCGGGAGACTTTCGTCGGTGGGAATGACACATCGATGATGCTTCCGCCGGCGTCGTCTTCCCCCTTCCCACAGCCGATAGGCTACGATCCGTCGGTGCTCTCCAACGACACGTTCACAGTGCGGCTGGAGCACGCTCCGCAGCTCTCCAAATCGTCAGTGGTCAAAGTTATAGTTCTGTCCGTGATGGCGGTGATATCGCTCCTGGGCAACATTGCCACAATGTGGAATATTTACAAGACTCGCATGAGCCGGAGGGCCTCCCGGCATAGTTGGAGTGCAATCTACTCGCTCATATTCCACCTCTCCATCGCAGATGTCCTTGTGACGGGCTTCTGCATAATTGGTGAGGCTGCCTGGAGCTACACAGTGCAGTGGATTGCCGATGACTTCACCTGTAAAATGGTGAAGCTGTTTCAGATGTTCAGCTTGTATCTGTCTACTTATGTCCTGGTGCTGATCGGTGTAGACCGCTGGATTGCGGTCAAGTATCCAATGAAGTCGTTAAACATGGCGAAGAGGTGCTATCGTCTGCTGGGCGGAACCTATGTTCTGTCGTTTCTGCTGAGTCTTCCTCAGGTAAGTGCTCTTTCGATTTTGGTTTGTGCACGTCTGTTACGTGTGATATATTTTGATGATGTAGTTGATGGATTGTCTTGAGATAGATTGATTTTTTTTCCTCCGCCTTTCCCAAAAGATGGTTGGCATCACAATGGGTCTAGCTTTGGCCTAAGTGTACCAACATTTCAAAATCTGTTTAATAAAAGTAAAAAACAGTGGTTAATAAAAGTATAGTTGAGTTCTCCGCCTTTCCAGTTTGGAAAATGTATTTCTAATTGGGTTTTATTATAGCACACAGTCAGAAAAAAAAATCAAATGCATTGAGGGGATTGGAATTTGTTCTGTTTTGTAGATTTCAATTTATGATCATGTATTCAATTTACTGTAAAACTGTTTAGTTTTTAGGCAAATTTTTTTTTATTGTAAATCAACGAACTTTAATTAAATTCGAAGTACGATATAGTAATGCGTTTCCGCGAAAATGTTATATTTTTATTAAGATGGATGTGTTAATCACGTGGTGGGTGGAAACTCACATTTAATGAAAAAAAGAAGATAAGTTCACAAACATTTGTCACCGTTGATAAACTATGTTTATCGAAGAAGTTCCGCGCTTAAGAGCTGTTCCAGCCAACGCAGCCTTCAAAAAAACTTTATCTTACCTACTCCTTATCGCAGTTTGCTCTCCTTTTGCGTATTTTACTCTGTAGGAAGTTTAAAATTAATTTCTTTACGATAACTGTGACACCTCTTAATTTGTTTCATTATTTATTTTTTAAATAAGAAAGTTTGCTAAAATTATTTTCGCGTTGTTCCTTATTTTTCGTCAACCGTCACGGTGTCGGCTTGGGCTTTGGAACGATTTTCTATCCTTGTACTCCAACATCCAAGACAAGAGCAAAATCTCTCACTAAGTTACTGCAGCTAACTTTCACAAAGTGGTCTCAGCACCTAATATAGTTAATGTTGGTTTTAATTGCCCTCTTTTTTTAACAAAGATCCTACAGTCGTGTTGGACTATTCATGAAAATATTCAACAACACTTTTTCCTTTCAGACAGAAAATTATAAAATTAACAATGCACAAATGGAATAAGAATAACAAGTGGGAGTGGGTTGCAATAATTACCCTTAGTTACCCTCGCTAAAGTTTCAAGAGGATATTTATGGTAGAGTGAAAGTGCATGCCATTTAATTGATTACTAAAAAAATTATCTTCAAATACCAACCGTCGAAATAACTTAATTCAAAAAAAGTACAAAAAGCATTTAACTAGGGGAGTTATAAAACGATTAAGAATTCTCTGCAGGATCGTCTGCATTAAATTGTTTTCTCTTTACATAACCGGCGATATAATAAGGACACAAATCACAACAACGAAAAGGGTAAAACATAAGTCTGCGTTTCTAAGCTCAGTGGGAGACCGATGGCGATGTCTGCTTTGAAAGATTTTATAACCATGGCTTTTTTTTATGTTCTAAGTATTTTATGATGAGCTCATCTTTAATATGAGAGTGTTTGTGATCTAATAAATTTAGCAATATGTGGAAAATTTGATTTATAAATTCATGAAAAGACGCGTGGGCACTTTGAAACTGATTACAATTATTTAGTCATTTAAGAAGAAACTATTCTTTCTTTGAATGCATGAAAGACCTGTCAATCCTTGCTTCAAGTATGCTCTTTTCAAACAAGTTTTACAACAACTTCCTTCCTTTCTTGTTGTTTCTCTTTCTTCGTTTTGGTAAATTGAAAAAAAAAATGTTTTTCAGGTGGCTGGCATTAGATGTGGTTGTGAAAGGGTGAAAGTACTCGTAACTACAAATAAACTTCAATTTACAGAGTATTGCATTCTTGACATTTTTCGTATCTTATCTGCTGTGTTTTTTAGTTTAAGTCTGAGATTATTGTTATATAAGATTACAAAAAATACAAAAAAAAGGTTACAGAACTCATATCTTCAGTGTTATATAGAACCTTACATTAAAATATGAAAACGAATTAACGAAGAATTAAATATGCACTTCTTTAAGTCGTCAATTGACCAAAACAAAAAAAGCACTCCATTATTTGGTAAGCAATTAGTCAAATATCATCAAACTTCTAATGAGCGTTACTCAGAAAAATTTACAAGTTAGAAATTTCCTATTTCATTTTCTCTTCGTTCGATTGATTCTTCTGAAAACACGCCTCCTTCACTACTACACGACTCGCTTCATTCATCATCATCAAATTTGCATTTAATTTGTAAAGAAAAAACTCGAAAAATGTTCCAAAAGAACGATCAAAACAACCGTACTTAGTTTGCTTTCAAAAGATGAAACACTTCTCTCCCTTTGCCCTGTGCAAATTATTTCCTTAAAAGGATAAAAACACCAAAGCACACCAATTAAAACAAATTAAAAATGTTCTTAATTTTTTTTAATCACTGAACGACGAATGAGCTTTTGGTGATTTATTATTTTGATAATTTGACAATATGCTGAAATCAAATACAAAACCAACGTGGCTACCCATTTGTAAGGATATTTGTTTCGTTTCTTTCGTCACAACTCATTAATCTTTTCCATTTCTTTTAGTTTCCTTTTTTGTTTTTTTTTTTTTTGGAAGAATATTTTTTTTTTTTTCAAAATTCAACAGAAACCCAATGCTGTTGAAAAAGAAAATTATGCTTCGGTGGTGAGGGACTAGACGACGAGTCTTTAAAGTAGAAATATGTATTCGAATTTTGCTAAAAAAAATGTACCTTATGATCAAAAAAGAACCCGAATTTTATTAAAAAACGCAAAATTTCAATTTTTAATAATTTTCTTTATTATCACCTTCAAAGTATTCTCCTGCGGCAATACATGCATGCCAACGCTTGATCCACTTTTTCATACAAGTTTTATAGGCCGCCGAAGGTATGGCCTTTAGTTCACGCAGCGAATTCTCTTTTATGGCCTCTATGGTCTGAAAACGCGTTCCCCGCAATGGCAATTTGAGTCTGGGGAAGAGGAAAAAGTCACACGGGGCCATATCTGGAAAGTACGGTGCTTGGTTGAGTATATTGGATAAAACTGGCCAAAAACTGAGACACAACGACGCTGTTTTTGAATGAAATTCAGGTTTTTTGGCACCAGAGCGAGCAGCGACGCGTTTTAAACCCAAAACATCAGTTAAAATGTGTTCGGTTGATCCATAAGAGATGCCCAACAACACAGCAATCTCTCTTATCGGTGCAGAACGATTTTGCAACACGATTTGCTTCGCCGATTCAATGTTTTCTTCAGTAACAGATGTTGTTGGGCGGCCAGGGATCTCATTATGATCCAAGCTTGTACGACCACCTTTGAACCGTTTATACCACTCATATGCCTGTGTTTTTCCTAGACACGATTCACCAAAGGCCTTTTCTAACATTTTCAACGTTTCGGAACACAATCCATTTGCAACACAAAATTTGATGCACGCACGTTGTTCTAAATTTTTATCCATTATAAAAATCGCCACACGAAAATTTTTCAACTTATTTGTATAGACGTCAAACAAAAACTAATCATACGATATCCGTCAAAATTTGACAGAATATGTATAAAAGTGTTGCGAACGTTGAGAGAATAAAATTTTACCGATTGGAGAAGCGCGGGAATTTTAAAATGAAAATTTCGGTTCTGTTTTGATCATAAGGTACTCTGGAGAAAATACAAAGTGACATATTTTCGTTGTTGTTATCTTTCAGTGAGTTAAGTTGGAAAGCGTTTAGTTTAAGCAAATATTGTATGTCGTCTTTTGCATAATGCCTGCTTAAAAGGTTTTCGCGTCAAAGGACTGTTTTTAAGACGGGTAACGAAAAGGAAGATCATCTTTTTAATTTAGTTGGTTGAGAAGTCGTACGCTTTATTGTCAAGCGACATGTGTTTGGATCTTAAAGTGTTGGAATGTTTGGATCTTAAAGTTCAGTAAGAGGGATCTGCAGCAGATCTGGTCGATGCTCAGGCCACTTATACTTTTGAAGATGTAATCTTCTTGTCCAAATGAAGAAAGTGTGTCCTCTCTTCCTTTATGCTGCGGAACTTCGGCAGTAATCCTGTCCTCCTGGCAGTTTCTGTCATTCCACGATGGAAGTGCTCATATTGCACTAAAGTGCTTGTATGTCGGAGATGGTAGGTTGATATGGCAATTAATTAGGGTCAAGGGGGGTAATTGTAAACGCTTTGCATTTTCGTTTTTTTCTAGATTTATAGTTCTTCATGCAGCTTAACTATGCGATAGGGGAAATTAGTGTTAGTTGATCTTACATTTAAATTCTTTCATCTTTTAGAAAAAATAATTGCAGTGTAGGTTTATAAGTTTTTACAAAAATTCGTATTTAATTTACCCCCGCCTTTTTTTTCGGAAAAAGAAAAAAATGGGGTGAATAAAAACAAAAAAGTCAGCCCCTACAGGCTGTAGAATAAAAACGCAGGTTTGCATGAACCATAAACTGTGGTACCAGTCATCTCCTGGCCACCCACTTGATGGGGGTAGTCAAGTTCTTTGTTTTTACATAGAAACCCACTAAATTGGGGAGATCCTCCTTCTCGCAAGGGCAGCCAGTCCGAAATCTGGAAATTAAGCATCTTGCGATGGTGTCTTCTACATTTGACGATAGTGCAGGCTTTCTTCCTCGTGATCTATTGGCACGATAATATTCTCTACCACCAATTCGATTAAAAATAATCGGCTTTGGGACCCCGTATGTTTCTTCGGCTTGTCGCTATGTCTTATTTTTGCTGTAGATGTCTTGCACTCCGTGAAGGATATCGTGTAAAAGTGAGGTGTCGTTTTTAGTTGATATGTATGTACGTGACATCTTTTTGAAAAAAAAAATTATATTAGATTAAGGCTTAGTTAATTTAAAACACACGTTTACAAAGTGTTTACTTTTACTCTATTTCGGTGTTCACATTCACCCCTGATGTTAAAAAAATGGGGTAATTGTAAGCAGCCAATAACTTCTGCAATTTGTTACAAACAAATAAAAAAGACTTCACATGCATTCACACTTATATCTAACATAATTATAAATAAAAGAGTTATATAGTTTGATCACTTAGCTTATTTAAGCTCATTGCAAATAACTTATTTACAGACTGCATGTGGCAGGTGTTAGCATGACAAGAATATATCATATTTTCAAATAATGGCATGGCATGCCGAGATGGAAAATCGGTTTTTGTAGAATTAAGTGCGTTTACAATTACCACGGTTTACTATTACCCCCCTTGACACTACTAATGCAATTTTTTATTCCTTATTTTCTTTAGTGAAAATGTCTTGCAAAATGAACTGAGCATTATTTATACTTTCAAGTAATTCCTTATGCAGTGCAATCGATACCTGCCAATCAGTGTGGCAGCTCAATCTACTAGCCCAATGAAAAATTGCTCAATTAAAAATTCCATTAATTCTAGACTACATAAAAAGGAGTTTTGAAATTAACTGCAATGTAGGAAATGCCAATCGACCTTTTTGTTTTTGAACTGTACGCTTCGCAATTTCATGTCGCAATATTCTTACAGCAGGACAAAAAAAAACTGAAACTGTTTTATGGGGTCGAGAAGTTAAATTAACAGAAGCATGTGTATATTACTGAAAAAAAAATAGAAACTATTATATTATATAATCAATATAACTGCATTTATCATTCTTTTAAATTAACTTGCAGCTATTGATTCTGTCTTTTCTTATCAATTTTGGTTATCCATTTTAAAACCACCTTAATTTATTCATAAATTAAATTTTTGCGATATTAGAAATGTATGAATATTATTGTCACCACTTAACTAAAGTTGAATACTAAAATAGGAAAAAAAAAGTATTTATAATTTAGTTGTTTGAAAAATGTCCACCTACTTTTGGCAACAGACTCCAATCAACTTTAAGAGCCCAAATTCTTGGAACTGTTTATGGTGTTTTTCCTAGGGCCAAATTCGAACCTAGGTACGATTGACTTAACACTAACACACAATGCACTAACCATCGAAGACATTTACCTAACACGTGTAGTGGATTGTGGCTGCATTTATGATTGGCAATTTAAAACATCTCTGAATTAGGCGGTCCTATCCTAATAAAATTCAGTGGATTCGATATTGAAATTTTTGATTTTATTCGTCTTAAATATTTCTAAGTCTTAGCTTTCCAATTCTTTTATTAACTTATAAAATGTGACTTACTTACTGAATTGCTTGGATCTTTTTGAGACTTTTATACAACGCTGTGAGCATTCACTGTCCTATGTCAGTCTTCCAAAGGTATTTTTCTTGGTACTCACTAATTACAGTGACAAATTTACTTCCTCCAGCCACAATTAACTTTTTTTTTCATGTGAATTTTCACAAAAGGTCTAAACAAAGTTTCACTTTCAAACAAATCTCAAATTAATTGCACAGGCAACTCCCTGTGTGTAGAAGTTTAAATTTCAAGCTAAAAATTTCGTTCCAATTAGATACACCCTCTTGTTACGATCAATGTTAATTTCAATAAAAAAATGGTCGCTACCCTTGAGGTGTTCATTTGGTGTAAACATTATCTGACCTCAATTAAACTTTAACGATCGTGCTAAAAAGGAAAGTGCAGGTTGTGTTGAAGCTGCTGAAAAGATAATTTCTTTGTGCTGAAGTTATCTCATTCTCTTTCTCCTTTCTTTTCGTTTTTTTTTTGCATCCCTACATTGCGTTACGTTTTAGCACTTTACGACCTTTAGCATGTCAATTTGTACGCGTGTCGTACGGCTTTTTTTGTTTTTTGAAAATCCACTCGAAGTTGGATTTACGACCTTCTTACGATGTTCGGCAGTTCTCCCATGCGAATGCCGTTTCTGAAAACGAGTTTCTTTTTTTTTTTTATAGGCGTCGTCTTTGCTGCTGTTGTACATTTTTGAACGGATCCGCTGTTGAAATTAGAATTTTTGTAACTTTTTCTTCGAAAGTGTTCGAGGAGACACGTTTCGTGTTCTTTTTTACAACGCATGGTGATGCGTTTTGTTTGGTTTACGGCTTTTACTGGGTCGTTTGGCTGAAATTACTTGGAATTAGCGATAGTAATGGGCACTGTGTATTATTCATTTAACCCTTTTTTTTATGGGGCGTGCTCTCTTTTATTGGGAGGTGGAATGCACCACTACGAAGGGTCGTATTTTCAGCAATTTGCGTTAAACGTCCTTTTGAGTGCTTGCATTGAAATTGGTTTTATTTGATATTTATTGTAAGACTAACGCGCTAAAGATGTTTGACAGATAGGCGGAAGTCGGTGGATTTTGTTTATCTCTGTGACTGCAGGGGGTTGTGTGAGAATGCCTAAGAGGCGTTTACAATCAATTAAGGCTGATTTTAAGAGGATGGGGACACCTACTTGTGAAATTTTTCTAGGGCTGTTCTTTCATCGCCCAGTAGCTAACCAGTACTTCTTCTCTTATTAAGCTTAAGGTTAAGTACACGGATTTACAGTAGTCGGATTTATGAAAAAAAATGCAGTTAAGTCTTTTTTCCTAAACAAGAACTAAGGACGCAAAGCTAAAGTAACCTGCATTTTCTTACCATTTCTTCAAAACAAGTTTGTCCACATAAACTTGTTACAAAGCAATATCCCAAACCTTAATTTCCGCAGTCTTATGTCCCGAAGAAAAACTTTTGACACAAACATTCGACGTTGAACAAACCCAATCACAAGCACGAGTGACACATTGCACGTGTCGAAACGTCCAAACTTCTATTGAAATTATTTTTCACCTCAAAAATCACGAAATAAATAAATATCCTTAATAAAAAAAATTTATTTTTTTTTTCTGCTACACAAGAACGCACTCAGTCGTACCACAAGCAAATAATAAACGTATGATTGAATCAATTTGTCTCTTAAGAAACCAACACCACAATTCCGCACGGGGTTTCGCGTTTCATGCTTTCACATGCGTGTGTACATCTGAAAGTCCTTCAAAAGTATCCCCTCGTCGGATGATACTTCAATTCATCTCCTTCACACTGTGACAGTTTTTTTTTTATTTTTGTAATTGAATAAAATCGAAGTGGAGGGTCTGCGACACAAGAAGGATAAAGTAAAGCAGATGTAAATTTTTGCTTTCCATCCTCTGAAGGACCAAGGCGATTAGGATCTTTTCTACTGAAGAGTTGGTAAATCCATGAAATCGCCGATTTCATTCAAGGGATTTTGAATTTCGTGTCAAAGTCTCGTCTTTTTGTTATAAATTCGCATTCACATTTGTTGCGTAATGTGGACCCGACATTCAACAAAAGGGAAACAACGAGGACAATGTGAGGATTTTCTTTTTAGTTTGGGTAAAGTTTTGAAATGACCAGGAATAAGGAAGTCGTTGTTATTTAGGAGTCACATAACCTTGAAAAGTTTATTTTAGTTTTATATGCGAAGAACTTGAGGATATGTAAACGTTTTTGAGTTGATTGTACTCAATCAATGTAAATCGGCGATGTGAGCGGTGTTTGAAGAAGGATTGAGATCGTGACGTCGCGTAGAAGAAACATGGGGTCGTAAAAACGAATTTTTATTTTAGGTACATTGTTAGGTTGTGTTGAGAGTCAATGATAGTATTGGCAGTTTGCCCTCTTTGTTTGCTCATCGAAATTCTAGCATCGTTAATATTTAGGTCAAAGGCACGAAGTCGATTTCAAGGAAAAAAGATGGGAGTTTGGATTATACTCGATAGTTTAGGTGATTTAAGTTCTTTGAAGAAAATATAAAAAGCAAACATCGGAAGTGTTTATCTAGCCACACATAAATATAATTGAATTGGAATAACATGATGGGCCACAAAAAAAAATCGAGAAAATGGTCTTTGAAGATTTAAAAAAACCTACAAATGAGGTAGGTAAACCTAACCGTTTGAACTTCTTATTATTTCTAAGACAATTAAATTTTTTGTTTGTATATGAGTGCGTGAATGAGAGTGTTATTAGCTCCGGCATTGCCGAGTCGAATGCAATTAAAATCTCAACTTTTGAGACAAAGTGGTTTATCATGTTATTGCAATAAGCTTTTTAATTTCTGTAACCCGTCTCAGATTTAAAAAGAAAAATTGCATGCTCGTCAAATTATTCCAAATACAGTAGTGTGCAAAACATTCGCAAATTTTTTTCAAATACACTAACGTCGTTATTAGGGCTTCTTTCCAAAGGAACAATGAAACCCTTATGGAATCACTTCGGTGTCTGTCTGTCTGTCTGTCGCCTTTTACATATTTGACTATAACTTATAAGTCCTTTGTAGTTAAGGGATGAAATTTGGACTGAAGATGTATCTAGGCGACCCAAAAACAAATCATGCACCCGTTTTGGAATTAGTCGCAGATTAAAGAAAAAGTTAGTACTAATACTAACGCCCGAAAAAACGTTTACTCACTTTGATGGTCGATATGGGTGTCATTGGAAAGGGGGGATGCCCTGATTATGAAAATGTCTGTCTGTCTGTCATTAGGCCTTAACCTCGGTAATTGGCGAACCACTAAGAATTTAGAAATAAAACTTTGCTAAAAGACGTATTTCACTTGCCCAAAGAAAGTTCAGGAAAAAAAATTTTAAGAAAATTTTATACTAGCGAAAAGCTTAGTACCAATACTAAATTTGAAAAATAAATTTCTTTTACTAGTTCCTTGACATGGGTATCGTTGGAAAGAGCATGATAGCTAGATCAAAAAGTTGTACTATAGTAATCATCTCACTCTTATTGGTAAGAAGTTATTAGCCAACAAATTGCCGAAAACTGACTTGTGTACCGTGTCCCCCACCTTACTTTCTAGAATATTGAATGAAATATTCGACCAAAAAATCTGAAAAAAATTGGAGTTATGGGGCAACTCATCGCAATACCCTAAAATTATCCAAAAATTCTTATTCATACTAAAATAAATTAATTACTAACTTTTTTTGAAAAAAATTTCAGGGCAATATATTAAGTGAGGTACCATAGGATAGATCCTATGAAAATAGATCCTAGAAAATGAAATAGAGTTTTTATTTTGAACTTTTCATTTGGAACTTAAGTTTTCGAGATATTAAGCTTCAAAGTCGAAAAAAAGGCGTCCCCCCCCCTCTCATTACCACACCCATTGGTCTAAAAATCTGAAAAAAATCTAGAATGTAGATCTTGATGTAATTTTTGTGTTAAAATTGGTTTGAGCACTCTGGCTTTAATAGTTTTCGAGATATTGGCCAAAAACCGAAAAACAACAACATTCGAATTTTGAAGATCCGAAAACGCCATTTTGTAGATCTGGGTGAAAGAACAATAAAATATTATATGAAAAAAATTATTTTCATACAATTTTTCGAGATATTAACGATTTAAATCGAAACAGTTATCGCAAAAAACGATGAACTGACGGCAGTCTCAGTGTCGCTTGCAGCATTTCATCCCCTAAATGCACCAAAGCAATTTTCATACGGCTGGCGCGATCAGCAAATGGGAAAGGATTTTCTTTTGTTCAGTTTTGTTCGAAATGAAAGAATTTTAGTGAATGAACAGTCAATCGAGTTTAATTATATTTGACTATAGACTTATATTAAGTCTAAACTACTAATCTGTTTGCGAACGAAACCCTCGGCGGGTGAGTAAAACTCACACTTGACCGGTTTTTTGATTAATGTAAGGACAGAATTCGAATGAAACTTTTAGTCAAAAGTGTTACCTACAGTTTATTTTTCAACAGATATCGTCTAAAACTGTGTAAAACATGCAAGTTCTGTATTTATTGTTCATTTCTGTTTCAAAATCTAGGATATTAAAAACAGGTTAATGAAATAGTGGTCTCTGTCAAATAAGCTATGTTCATAGGCAGTTTTCACTAAACATGTTAAAAAAAATTGCTAGTAATAAGCATGATACCTGCTGACATTTGAGGCTTTTAAAATCGAATAAAGCAAAGAAAAATAATTGAATGATTCAATATTTACGAATCAATTGTTTTCCCGATAAATACAAAGATCCAAAAGAATTTATTAATTACAACTCTTCATTCTGGTAGTCGTCCCCGAAAAACGGACATGCGATCTGAGAAAAAGCATGAAAGGTTTCCAGCGAGAACCTTTCAGGTCTTAAACTCCAACTGTTAAGGACCTCAACTTATCCATCGATTCAAAAACACAGTTCATAGACGTGCAACAGAAGGTAATTTGAGCACACCAAGCTGTTAAAAAAACCTTTTCTTGAAGCACCATCACTTGACTTTTTGTCTGATTAAAAACTGCTTCTAATTTTTCTTTTTATTTTGAAAAAAATTAAATTTAGAAACATTAATAAATTAGATGGGCCACTTTCGTTGAAGTTTAATGAAGGTTTCAGAATCGATTTAGTTCAGGAGCTCCAAAAGTGTGCGCTGCGGGACCCCAGTGCGCCGTAGAAAGTAAAAAGGGCGCCCCTTTTTACTTTATATTTGCAGTAGTTCAAGTCTAGATTTTGTCTTGGGTTTTAATGCTTTTTTTTCCCGCGTACTATACGTCTGTCCATTGATTGGACATCTAGTACAGTTGTAAAAAAAATGATTGTGCACAAATTGGAGTTGTGGATTAAAAAATGAATGAAGGTGGCGGTCAAGTTTGCTTCCCGAAATTGTATAACTGTGCGGCCTCGAATAAACATGTTGTCTCTCAAGACCTGATGGCCCTTTTCACCAAACAACTCTAGAAGCTCATTTAATAGTTTTCTAAATATCTTGCAGAAATCCATCCATGTCCAAGATCCATTATATGCATAAGTTGCACCAGAATTCACGTCACAAAGAAGAGAGCCTCATTGAATTCTTCACCAGTTCTAGTTAAGTGGAGTTTTGGTTATCGATTAAAAGTAAACATCCCAATTTAATTTCAAATGTTCATTCCATTTGCAACATCATATTTTTGTGCTGAAGCCGCAAATATCAAGAGCAGTATCAAGCTTTGTTCCTCGCTTTAAAAAACTGTGTGGAGATCTCCATTCTCACCTGTCACGTTGATTTGACTGAGTAGCTTTGCATTTTATTTTTGCTTTTCTTAAACCTCTTTCGTTATTTTTTCTTTTACCTGTGAATTCTTTTAAATATTATAAAACACTTAGTTCAATATTGTGGATGCTTTAATTTTTAATTTCACTGTTTCAAATAGTTCGGGAAGGCCTAAGCTTCTAGGTGCGTCGCCGGCTGAAAAAGAATGGGAACCACTTAGATAATAATTCGAAATCGCAGTTGCTATAAGCTTGTCGGCTATTCTGTCTTCTGAGATGAAGTTCTTGCTATTAACGACAGCAAGTTAAAACAAATTAAAATAGGAGTTGAAGAATAAGACTCCATAATACTACCCTCAGCCAGCTTTAGAAGAAACTCTAGGTCCATTCGAGTATAAGTAGAAAGTGGGACGCTTTATTCAACATAAAACAACGAAGCAATTTCAGAATTGCAATTATCCCATCTTAAAGGTTACGTTTAATTTCATTTCAACAATGTTGCATTAGTTCTTTTGAAAGGCTTCGAAGTTATTCTCAGTCATAAAGCAAGGTGGCAGCGTTAAGCACCCACAGTGAGTCACATTTGCAATTAGCGGGTTAGCGATTCTCTGGAACTAGATTTTTATTGGCATAAATCGCTTATATACCAATTAACGACAAAGAATGTTTTTTGTTTTTACTGCGATTTAAGTGAATCCCCGTGGGTTTGCTGGTTTGCCGACGTTTTAATTATTTGAGTTTCATTACTCATTATTAACGGGGCTATAATTATTTTCTATTATGGGGCTTAGGTGAGAGGCTGGTCAGGAATAATTTATGAATGTTCTAGTGTTTTTTTGTCACTAAATAGTTATACACGCGTATAATTCTTATTAATAGTGAACATTGTTGCTTCGCATGGTTATGAGAGATAAGTGAGAATAGACTTGATGGCGGTAGGTATGTGGGTTACTTAAAGCAAGTTGACTGTCTAGGACTGATTGAGGTGCTTTTGGGAGGGTCGGGTGGTGGTTGTGTTGTCGACTTGATAAGTTAATCGTTGTACTTTGATGCAATCAATTTTAGTGTTGGATAAAGTTTTTGTGATGTGTAGACTGGGGACCTTAGGTAAACTCGAAGAAAGGATTTATGGTATTATTTGTTGTCAGTAAAAAACTAGGTTTCTGAATTTGTTTGAAAATTAACTTTGTAACATAGCAGAACAAAAAATTATGCCTGCTTAAATTATATTAAGAGTACTCAAGCTGCCAAAGTTCCGGAGGTTTGACTTTTGATTGATTATGCTCCTGCAAAACAATTCATAGCTTAAACATATTGGGCAATCGTGTAGTATGAACGAACTAAACTATGCTCATAATAGCAGTTTTCTTTTTAAAGTCCATGTATTTGTTATAACGAAATAATTGTGTTTCGTACTAACAACCGAAAGGTGTTCAAGGAACTTTTTGAACATTTCCACATCTGTCATCTTTTACAAACAGGACGATCTTTGAATCATAACACGCAGTTGTTAGATTGATTAATCAAGTGGGTTTTTTTTAATTGTTACGAAAACTCAATTTCTTCACTTGGCATTTTTTCGCATTGCCATAGCTCTAAAATAATAATCGAAGGCTCTTTTTACATATTCGCAAAGAGTTCTTGTTTCCTGGAAAAAAAATACACTTTGTCCATCACAATTCCTTAGAAAGTAAAATTCTAAATCAATTTAATGCCGTCAGGTGTCAGAACCTTCTGCACAGCCAATAAATCAAAACACTCAACAAATTAAAATTTGTTTTTATTTCCACTCGGACACGTTCATAACAACACGTGGGGCAGAAATATTCTTAGAAACTAAATTTTTTTTAACTTTACGATTTTCCACTCACTCAGCTTTAGCACACGCTGTTTATTTTCTTTCAAATTAAGTCTGGTCCAGACTACTAAGTCTAAGCCAAGTTAGGAAAATATAATTTTCCCATCTCAAAGCGGCGTTAACACCTTCACCTTCATGAAGTTGGCATAGTACTCTAAGCTAAATGGCAAATTGTGTCCATGACAGGTTTGGCGGTGGGTTGATTGGCTTTAACTTTACTCCATACACGACCCGCTCTTGCGGTCCTTTCAAATTCATTCAACCAAAGAAAAGGGAGCACCGAATTACATTTTCGTTCTTGGGGTACACATGGCGTTTTTTTTTTTTGGAGCAAAAATCAATTCAGCTTAGGCAGTTGGGTCGTTGGGTGACATGACTGGGAGCGATGTGTAAGTCAGTTCAGGTTCAGGGGATCATTTATTTATCATTTCTATCTTAAAGTTTTATAGAATTCCACCCAAAGTAGTTTCCCATTTTTGCGTCGTCGTCGTTCCATTAAGAGAGATTTATCGAGACAGCAGTAAATACTTTCGTGGAGGCTGTAAATCATCTCTTTTTCTGTTTTTCTATGTGTGCGTGGGGTCAGCGGAACTTGGTGCTTTGTCAGAGGGTCAAAGAAGGCCCTTTCCTGGAGTTTGATCAGATATTGGGAGACTTTCAGATACACGGAGCATTACAAATGATTTTGAGGCCCCTGAACTTTTGGCTCTTTTTCTTTTTTTTTGTTTCATGAATGGTCCTGCTTCGTTGATCAGCTTATTTATGGTCAATAGAGTTTCATTTGGAATGGAAAAGGTTACGAAGTTTCCTTTTGAACTTCTCTCGTTTCTAGTGAAATGTTACCGTAGTAGAAGAATTTACAACGATTTGAAAGGATTTGTTCTTAATTGCAATGCTTTCAATGGTCATGATTGGAAGTAGTGCCCGGATAATTTGCAATACTCGAAATTTTGCTGCATGTAGAACAAACACCGGGGGCTTTTATCTTAAAAGCTCTCTTTAGGGCTTCCGATGAATTGCCATTTGAGCAATTAGATAATAAATGATTGTATCTAATAGCCCAATTGAATAAATTGATATATTGTTGTTGCGGTTTCTAGCAGATAAGTCTGCCATAATGTTCGCCCACAATCTCTTTCCTTTACACACTTCAGTCATGCGTAAGACATTTTAAATTTAAGGCGACTTGTTTACTCGTAAAACAAATTTGCTTTAAACTATTTTTGTGGTCATGGAGCAATAATCAACCAAATACCAGGAGAGGGATTGGATAGTTCCTACTAAAAATATTTCTGATATTCAGTGATAACGATTGCTTTTTCGACGGGTAGTACCCAATGTTCTATTTAAGCCCCAGTGCACGGGTTGGGTTGCTATGGAGCGATGTACACAAGCATGATTTTGACGCCGATTTCAGAACGATTCTGTGTAGAATTGTTTATTAATGAAATTGTAAAATTGAAGGAAATATGATAAATGTGGTGGCGCCGCAGCGGGACGAAGAGTCACCGCCGCGTGAAAAATCGCTTGTGTGCACCGAGCCATAGTGTCACACATTTAGGTATCTGGGCCGAAAAACTGATTAAAAATTATTTGTTTCCTAATGAAGTACCTATCTACCTAAAACAAATTTAAAAGCGTTAATTAGCTAATTTAAATGAGGTAGGTATAAATAAAGTATTTTGGTTAGTCCGAAATGAAACTCAAGTTGTTCAGTGGACTCTGTCCATAATGCTTTTTCATCAACATATTCCTCGTCCTTTTATTCGTCTTTACTTCAATTAGATGGCATTTATTTTCAAAATTTTACGAATATAATCCAACAGGAATACGTATTAAACCAGCATTTTTAGAGCTACATTGCTACATTGTTGAAATTTTCTAACAGGCTATCTTAAATGTGTTAAAAGTAAAATAGAAATACTATATTACTTGCGACTGGTAATAATATATTTAAACATTTAAGAACATCTGTTACATTCCGTGCTATGACGGAGTTTCCTAGGGAACTCTCGCAAAATTTAACCTGTACGATTTTAAATGCTTATTTCGTGATCTTGCTGTTTCTTTAGACATCTTCGCAATAGAGAGCAACTCCAATAACTTCTGATCCGTGCAGACCAACATTCTGCATCGTTGGAGTCAATAGCTACTACGGATAAAACATAGAGTCGTACCGTAAGCAAGTAACTCGAATTAGGGCATTTATTTCAAATTACTCAAAATTATTTCTTATATGATTTGTAACCTAAAAATAAGTTGCACATCAACAGCAGGTATTTCAGCAACTACTTCTGGGTTTAGTCAAAGTTGGTACTTTAAAAATTCACAGATCTTACCTTAATTTGAAAATTTAGTACTTTTCTTTTGTGAACTGATATTCATGCTGGAATATAATTTTTATGATTTTATATCAAAACCACCAACGAAAATAAAGTCTTCCTAGGTTTAATGCTTGAAGGGTCCAGTTTCAGACTTAAGGCTTAAGTTTTTCTTCGTACAATTATCGTTATTGAGCTCCTCGTTGAAGGTGAAGGTAGTTTAGCTTCAAAATCATTCCCGTTATACTTATTGATAGCGCCATATAGCTATATTTTAGTTAGAATGCAAAGAAAACAGGTGATCCTTCAAGAACTGTAAATTATTACAAACAATTTTTGAATTTCCTTCAAACTAGGCAAATATCGGGTTGTGTTTCTTCTTTACAACACCGAATACTATCAGAAAAAATCACCTAAAGAACAAAAGAAAGGGGATAGTGCCCATTTGTGTACATTTCAAATTATCTTCCGAGATAAAGTTCCAATAATCATAGCAAAAAATGTATAATAAGCTAAACTCATGTAGGTATCTTATAGCTCCATAAGAAAAAGAAATATAAACAACAGTGAAAAAATTACTACTACTACTACTACTAAGTGCGTGCATAAAAATAAAAAAAATACTTCGGCACTTTGTGTAGTGGGTATTTAACTTTAACTAGGAAAAAAAATATATCCCAACAATTTGAAAAATTGGTTTTTGAGCGATTTTTCGAGGCAAATACCCCAATGTGTGTAGAGAGCCATTCGACACCATAATAAGGCCACTTTGACCGGTAATCAATTCTACTCACAGATAAATTTGAAGACAAACAAATTTTAAATCTAACATCGACCTCCAAGAGCATATTTTTCCGAAATTCCTTTTTAGGAAATACCACTCTAATTCAACCACACACCCAATTATTGTTCACAATCCCTCCCCATAAGGGGAGGCGTTGTCAGACTACAACGCATTCTTTTCGCGTCTCCTTATTCAGCCTTGAGTTTCTCTAAGGAACAAACCAAAAAATGTATGTCACCGATAAACTTCACCTATCAATCATCGTTCCCCCCGTTAAAGTACACCAAAGTCTCCTACTTAGCCTGCTTAGCTGCGGCCTAAGTATCGATGACTTCATTATCCGCTTCGGAGTGAAAACAAAAATATGGAAATATCTGAAAGCCCAAGCCCACTCCTGCGGTGGCTCGGTCGCCTCCGCTTGAGGCCACGTACTTATTCAGCTATTTTCAGTGTACGCAAAATACGACGAAAATAGCTTAACAATCGAATGAAATCGAATTGAAATTTACATGCGAATAACACCAGACAAGAAACATGTTTGGTTTCTCTGTCAGATGCATGGGCAAGGTATACATCCCTTCCCGCTCCAGTCCTTCGATAATGATTGTGGATTGGGTATATCGGATTGCTGCCGCTGGGTGGAGAAAGGAAATAAATTGTCATGAATTCGGGATTTGGCTAATGGGATGGCTGTGCCTTTACAACGGGTACGACGTGTAATATGTAAATAATTCGGGATAATCATGGCTTGATTTAAGGGTGCACATCGATCGGCGAGGGGGAATGGAGGTCAGTCGGGGATTTCCGAGGAGAGGACAATGACTAATGGAATGGTTTTGGGGAAGGGACAGATAGCGTTGAATGGATGGATGGATAGTTTTCTGGCTGATCTAAGATAAGTCCGGAGCTGTGTAGTCTCAGTTTCTGTTTGATGACTGCAAGATGTACTGCCGGCATAGTGCGGATGATACACATCTCTTTTTTGAGAAAGGGGGACTTATGTCATTCGTAGGAAATCGATGTCTTGACTTAGGATCGGCTTATTTTCGCCATTGAAAGGTTAAAGGGGCGTGTAATTTAAGCTGGTTATATGTTTGCTGTCAGATCCATACATAGCTCCTTAAAAAAAATATGGTGTAACAGTTTCAATTGAAGCTCTTTCATGGCTTCGAAACGCTTTTAAAAGTGTCAGAAGGAACTTGTCGAATGCTCACAGGACGTACAAAAATGGACATCTGCAAAATATGTGTACCCTCATCAAAGAATCTGTCTTGTTCGAACGGTCGTTGGTAAGGTTTATTCCATGCAGTGGAAAAGACAAGCTTTAGAATAATTATCATAAAAGTACGGAGACGTGTACTAGACGTGTATTTGTGACCACGTGTAACACGTGTTTACGTTAACATATGTAACAAAGAGCTTCAATATAAATGGAACTTTTTAAATGAATAATATGAGATAAAATGCAATCGTTTCCGTAAAAATAATCTGCCGTGTGGTAAAAACTACGACTTCGTCTCAGCACTACAAAATTGACCTTGCATTCATATATCTAACAGTAGAAAAAACAATGCTTTGCATATTTCTGTACTAATTAAACTATTTATTAACCATGCACTTCTTTTTTATTTACAGGTATGTACCCAAAGGTCAATCTTACAATATGTTAAAATGTGTAAGTTTTTTTTAACCTGACTTTTTTTTCTGAATTAATTTGTATCCTGTAGATACAGCATCCTCATTCTATTAGCTGGGTAGACACCTATTTAATTTGCTGATATCAAAATTAGGTTTTGAACTCATTGCGGCTGTGCTATTTTTGATTATACGAGTATAATTATCAAGTTTCCCACGCAATGTATTGGCTGACCATTAAAATTGTGGTATAAAATATGAATGTGATTTGCATTTTGATTTATTAATCGTTTTGAATTGTGAGAGTGGAGAACCGTTAATAGCATTTGAATAATTCAGAATATGTGATGATACCATTTTCATAGTTGCGAGTATTCGACGTCAGTACACTTTGTTTTTTTTTTTAGAAAAAAAAATGTCATAAATAAGTTTTGATTGAAATAAATTTACATCGTCGTACATCTTAATAATTGTCTGAAATTGTAGTTATTTCTGGTATTTTATGAAAATGTCCCTAAGCTCGTGTTTAGCCCTCAAATCCTAGATCAAAGAGGAGGGTTTAAGGTCACACTACAAGCGGCTTTTTTTCTCCTTGATTGTATATTTTTTCAACTACCGTGCAGTATTGACCTTCAGCCTTGTATGCATTTGACTCGCTAGCCCTAAAATGTTGAATCAGATCTTATTAATGAATATCAGGGGCGGAAATGTATAAGCTGATAGTTGATTGTTGACTATCAACATTTTCGTTTTGCGATTATGTAGTGTGATTATCACTTTGACAATCACAAAAATGTGTCAGATTTCGTGTGACACCTAAATAGGTGTCATTTTCATACAAGTCCTTGTCATTTATATGATATTGTTTTTTCTGCTGTGGCCTCTCTTTCCATTTTTTTCTTCAAAATTCCTCCACAAACTTCTTTCAACATTTTTGAAATTGAGTCACCACTTGCTTTTCAAAATATGATTCTTGCAGGTTGATTTGCTTCTGCAATGACTTCTCTTTCAAATTTATGAAAATCATTTCAATCAAGTTTTGAATGTGATATTTCACAATTACAAGTGATGCCTTCCTTTCACATTTTTTTTGTGATCACATTATACAATCGCAAATGTATTTGATTTGTAATCTTGACCTGTGGGTGCCGTGGCTTAATCGTTAGTGCGTCGGACTGTTAAGCGAGAGAACCTGGGTTCGAATCCGGCTCGGGGAAATAACACCACAAACATTTTTCACGGCCCCACCTCCAGCGAACGACTGACAACCCTCCTGGAGTACTTCTGTCATGGAAAGCTTTCGCAATTCGCCGTTCGGAACCGGCATTAAACAGTAGGTCCCCTCCACATGTGTCAAAAATATATCGCGCACAACACAGTGGAGGCGCGAAGAAGCTAGGCTCTGGCCCTGTATGGGCTGTTACGCCGACTATTTATTTATTTTTAATCTTGACCATCAGAAATGTGATAGTCAACTATCATCTTATACATTTCCGCCCCAGATTCCTCTAAGAGACATCTGGCTTTGGGGCATACATTCAGTCGAATATTTTTACGGTAAAAGTAAATTTAGGAATGTAAAGAAGAGATAACTTACACTACTCTTGGTCCTTAACCATTTAAGCAACATTTTCGTGCGATTTTTTTTTATATATTTTTGTATTTCAAGTTCGAACACAAAAATAAATGCAAACAATTTTATTTACTTTAACTATTTACAAAAAGCAAACTTAAAGAAAGCCTAAATAGGAGAAAGTTTTATTACAGACATAGTTTAGACAAGTTTTCTAAGGCCGATAATTTAAGCTATTGTCGTGTTTTGAAAGATTTCAGTTTCAGCTCAAAAGAAACACTAAGAGACACCAACGTTATATATAGCGTAGATCTTTACACAGCCTTCTTATGCGGCACCATATGCACCATACTGAAACAAGTTCTTAATCAAATGAGATTGAGCAAAGAAAATGACTGTCCGAAACTCTCTAAATTAAATCTCTCGATAATTTTAATTTTTTTCATGGTCCCTTGAAGAGCATTCGACAATTTGAATAAAATAATAATAATTAGTCGTCTCGGTCATTTGAAGTTGTAGGAATGTTTTCTTGTTTGTCAACATTCAATGTTTTAAAGTCTTGGTGCCCGTCTATTATGCACAAACTTATTTTTTAACGTTCAGACTAGTCGTTTATTCATTGCAAATCAAAAACTTATCGGACAATGATAGTCAAAAGTCGCTCTCTTTTTCCTTCTTCAACCTTGGCTATGGTTAACACTTGATATTTTGGTAATTTAAAATTTGTCTCTGATGTCTTGAGTTTCAAACCATCAAGTGAAATAGAAAATCTCATAGCTAGTTAAACTACCGCCTTTATAGTGTTCTAAGCAAAAACATAAAGCTAAAATTATTTGCAGATGCTTGGGATCCCTTTAATTCATTTTTTATAGCTACATTGCCGCCATTAACGAAAATCACACGACGCTAATGTGTGCAAGTTTTCAAATATCTTATGACCTCAGTTACTCCCGATCATCAATTTGCGAAGCACCTCCAACTCTCCCTACCTCCTATCATTAACCGGGTCTTTATAAAGTTAATTTTTAAAAACAAAAAGGATACATGCATCAAAAACTTTCCCTTCGCTTATTCCGAGCAAATGACATCAACATGAAAAAGGAGGACCCAACATTTTATTTTTTATTTTTTTACTCTACTTTCTTTGCGACTCATGAGAAAATGTCGTGGCTTCTTCTTTAATTGCCCCGCTTTAATGAGGGCCCCTCCAGCACTGTCTTAGTCGGAACCTTTTTTAACCAGCACGTAGGGTAAATACAATCTACGTGCCATCCTCAGCAAACACTTACCCCACATGACTTGCCGAGCTGAACGTTTGAGCAATCAAATTCCGGAAATAAACACATTGTAGAAAGTTTTTTCTCTCTCCATTTTGACCCGGTTAAACTTGGGTGCGTATGAGTGTGTGTGTGAAGGATTAGAAAAGTAACGAGCGGGATGAGCCTCAAAGGAGACAAATGATTAAAGTCTATCTCTCTTCGCGTTTGATGTGCCAGGCATTTGGAAATTAAGAACGCTCCAAGATAGGTGTTAACGAAGCAGGCTGAGAAGGACTTGTTGTCGTCCTTTTTTGATGACTGAAACGTGCGTGCTTAATTAAAATTGCGTTACAATTTGGGGAGCTATCAAGGCAGAATTCGGATGGGTGAGGTTTAAATTATCAAAAATCAGGTGGATGTGGACCAGGATATGTTGGCGGATGATAAATGTCTGAGCACTTGTTGAGTTTTGGAAATGAGTTTCGAAATTCTCAGAAACGGCCGCCACGAGTGTGGAATGTGCCAGTGACTTTAGCTGAAGGGGCTTTCAGCGACTAATTGCAGTTCCAAAAATAGTTTGGGTCTTAAGATGATTCGATGTGAGACGGGAAAATGAAATTAGGTGGGGACTGTGGACTTTGTATCCACTGGAGGTATTTGACTCATAAGTTTTGAATTCCAAGAGGGATGCAAATAACGGGCATTTGCTTTTAGGATCTTCCTTCGCTCCTGAAGCGACAAACAGCGGAATTTTGCTTTTACGACTTTAGCTTAAAAATAGCTGTTTAAAGGCGTCACTCTTTCTACAGACACTTAAATCATGCAAAGACCGACTAACAAAAAACATAAAACAATTTGGTTATAGTGAACAAATATAATTAGCGCCTATTCTGAGAAATGCAAAAAAAGATGACGGCCTTAGTAGCGCACACACCGTCTACAACAACTACGTGAGAAATGAAGAAACTTTTTTCAGACACAATTCAAAAAACTAATTAGTACAATTAGTCGCCCTTCAGTAAGTAAGAAGAGGTGAATCTCCAAAAAGAACACCCACCTCCTTATAGGCCACTGATCTTGACATCAACAAACTTCCAAAGAAGCACGAACTTGCATAAAAGTTTCAGCGTCTTTAAATGACCCGAGCAACGTCAAATTCAATTACGAATCCCTGACGTTTCTTCATGCCCAGATTGCATGAATGTTAGATTAGCACAACTGCTCCTGATTTTCCTTTTTATGGGCTCGGATAAGTCCTTTTTTGAGGATAAATTTCTTCGTAGATACACAATTAACCATTGTCGGATGGATCCGATGAATTGTTGTGTTGTGTCTTCCTTCTTCAAGAAAAAAAAAATATGATAAAAGAAAAGTTCTTTTCCTATTCGAATAGGGCCGTGGGTGTAGAGGCATAAATAGAACCGAGATGAGAGAAAGAGCGGCAGAAGCTTGTTAATGAAATTTGTGTGCAGCTGTTACTTTGATGGCACACGGGTACTGAAGTTTTATGTCGCTGTGGATTTGTTTGTTTGTAACTTGACTCGACGGTGGGAGATGTGTGGTCCCGCATCAGCATATATCCTGTGGGATTTAAATGGGTGAAGGTAAACATAATGAATCTGTCCGGTATGAGGGATCTTTGATTTGAATTATCTATGAATTTTCATCTTTTTTTGACAGTGAATTTTCCTTTTTTTTTTATTTTAAAAGCGACGCAAGTCTGATATGATAGTCACATATTCAAATGTTTCTTTTTTTAAACCTTAAGTGACTTTTAGATTTGCCTATTTGCTCAATTCTTCCTCCAGGAAATTTAGCTTGTGAACCAATTATTTCCTCTGTGTCCACCGTAGCATTCACGACAGGAGTATGCATCGTAAGAATTTAGTTGCCAATTTTAGAACTCGTTTCTGAAAGCCCCACACTTTTCCACCTATGTCGCAGGAGCAAATAAAAGTTTCTTTTTCCAAATGGTATTCAAACATCTTCTTGACCGCGTGATCCACTAACAGGGTCGCGGATTTTTCTATGTATTATGGCTTTAAATAAAATGTTTCTATGTACTATGACATTATTAGTAAGGGCAAACATTTTCATTAATTATGGAACGCAACGTCGTTCAAGTAGCTGCCTCGGCTTATTTCACATTAGCTCATTGTCACCCAATTATCCAAGACCCTGCTTATGATTTCGGGCTGACGGCTTACTTGAATTAAATTGGCTGTAGGTGCTTTAATCCTTTTTGGATTGTTGGCATAACATCGGTTCTTAAAAACGCTGATCGAAGGCGGTCAATTGAGATCGGCAAGACAACTGATTTTAACACGATTTCTTTAAAAAAAAATACACACTTTTGGGCAACACAGAATTGATTTTAGATATAAGTTTCCAATATTTCTTAGAGCTGTTTGGGCATAAAGCGATTTATTTTATTCCACCGATGTACGATACTGACTTTCTCTCAATACTTCGTGGGGGAAACAGCTGTCAGTGTCAAAAGAACCTATGTTTGGAAGAGAAACTACTAGATGGCCCAACCTTTATTTATTTTAAGTCCCGATGCGGCATGATGATGGGAAAATTTGTTTTCCGGCTTACCATCTTGGTGCGCGAACTATGTTTGCATGTGATGAATTGAATTCAACTGATGATATTGCTATTGTACAATAATAAATCTGGTTTTTATTATTCCACATGGCTTTTTTCGAAGAGCTTATCATCTGCTAACCGTTTCGAATTGTTTATTGCAATGTCTAGACTTAATTTCATTGAAGAAATCAATATTGTGAATTGTATTTTGTTTCTTGTTTGGCCACTTAAAATTTGAATATTATTTGCAAATAAGTATTGAAATATGCTGTCGATTATGTTTGGGCTTATTTTCATTTTGATGCAATAGCCAGAGACCCAGGCAATCACAAGCAAAGGCGAAAAAACGAATTCACCAATCCGCAACAATTTATTTGCGGATCTGAATAAGATTTGTAAGCCCGCATGAATACCAGAACAACACACCGTATTACCGATGTCAATCCAAATTTACTTTGAATGAATAGCAGAATAGCAAATAGTGAAAATTCGTGAAAAAATCCGTCCGATGAATAGCAAAATAGAGCTGTTAGCATTGCAGCCTTCACAAGGTAGCCATGGCCATCGTTGATATAACCATGTCTCCGGACAAAAGGAAGGAAAGGTGTTAGTCAGCATTGCTTCAAAATTATAGTTCCCCCTTTTTATCCGGGTGCTTCACTGAAACAATTTAATACCCAACAGCTGGGTAGATTTTGCTTGCATGGCACGGAAAGTGCGTGCAGGCTGCATTTTTGTTCAATACCCAATATTTAGCCACATTTTAACGAGGCAGCAAGCTGTGGTTAACAAAAACCTTGCTAATGGCAAAATTTTGTTACAGCAGCTCTTTTAGTTTTGCGCCAAAAGTTCATTCAATGCATTAATCTCCACGATACTGTTGGACGAATATAAAAAGGGAATTCAAGGCCGACAGCTTAATATACTCTAAACTTCATATAACTTTTTTTTCAGTTCAGTTTTACTACATTCCCTAACAATATCCTGTGAGGGTTGAGTATACCTATCATTCCCTGCAACACATATCCAACCGAGTGCCTTAAGCCATAATTAACATTTAGGTAATTCCTTTCCCATTTGCACTATGCATGCCCACGTGGCCAGGAAATCACTTCACTAATGGGAAATAGTCGTTTTTCGAAAATTTCCTTCTCACAGGCTCTTAACGAACACAAAACCTTTTGTACTGAGCACGGAAAAGAGATATTGAGGCAGGAGATATCATTTTGTTTCATAGATTGTACAAATGGGTTAAGCAGTAGTTAGAGCTCGTTACCCCATTTTGTAAGGAGGTTGGTTATTAAATTATTCAGAAAAACGTAAGCCTAATGCTTATGGTTAACTGTGAACGTTCTTGGCTGGCATGTTTGTGTAGCTTAGGCATTTGACCAAATTTTTGAAAAGGGTTCGTTTGCTGAGCTTTAACAGCAGAAGAGAACTGTGTGTATGATTTTTAATAGTTTTCCAGGGCAACAGATAATTGTGGTCATAGTTGTCTATAGGTATTGAAAATCAATTTATTTGCACCCAAGTTTGTGAATAAAATAAAAAAAAATCAAGTTTGTGAATGGGTTATTTCTTATTCTTATTCTCCTTTATGTTTGTTAAATAACTTAGTTTTACTGCTTTCGTATCTAGTTTCCTATGAACTATAGAGAGCAGTTCTTCTTAATTAAATATTTTTTTGCATTCACTTTTTTAAAAATAATGTATACCAATTTATGTATTAGAAGTAAATAAATAAATAAACTAAACTAAAACTAAAAAAAAACTAAATGGGTTTTATATTTGCTTTTCAATATTCGCATATTATTGTTTTGTATTTGGTCTTTAAGTTGCACATTATTGTTAAGGCTTACACTTTTAATATTTTTTCGTTATTTAAGCACATTGTTTGTATAAATATGAAACTCAATAAATGTTTTGGTTTACTATCAATTCTCAATCAAATCAAGCCGTAGTTTTTCCACCTAGGAGATTGAGTAAAAAAAACTTTGTGGTCGATTTTTTCACGTTTAATGGTATAGAGTATGAAATTACGGAACAAGTAAAATAACATATTAACCCTTTCATACCCGAATTAATTGGAATTAACCCTTAATTGAGTGTGCACTCAGCCCAGATCATAACATATCAAGCTATGTTGAGATAAAAACCCGTAGAGAAAAACTATGGAAAGAAGCTCAATCATATAATGTTAATTAAACTAGATAACATTGAATGTCTAAATTTTAAGATTTACCTGAAAGTCATACATATGAAAGTCAACCACACTTTGATAATGATAAAAAATTAGTTATATACTAAATGCCTTTTAGTCTGCGGTTTTCTGTGCACTTGTTTGAAGAGGTTCCAGTTACATGCATAGAAGACAACCACATAAATAATTCTGAGAATGGATCCATTTAGTTGGAGCTATCAATCAACCGCGAAAGTGTAATCGAATGCTACTTGAACCCCTTAAAAAGACATCCCTTGTTGTCTGCGAAAATCGATATCTCTAAATTGCAAGGAGTTAAGATATTGTTACAACTTTTCAAGTTTTGAGCTTACAAGTCTAACCACCACACTATTCGCTTTGACCCATCAGTGCTATTTCTGTTCACTCTGTGCTAAGATTTTTTTCGAATGTGAAATTTGATAATTCCTTTTTATAAAAATTTATGAGATTAGACTCTTTCAAGGTTCACTTTCAAAAGTATTAAAGAAAAGGGAAGCAGAAAAGAAAATCTTAAGAGGTATCATAATCCTTACCATTTTCAACTTGTCATGCTTCAGTGATCATCGAGTGTGAGCGTTTTATTTTTTTTTTTTTGCATACTGACATTAACTCTGTATTATAATTACCTTTTCACTGATTACGAAAGCGAATTGCAGGGCTTCAAGTTTACTCATCTTATGAGTAAATCAAACGATGCATCCTGTTTACATTTTATGAGTAATTCTGAAGCTATTTTTCTGATTTTTAATGCGAAATTTATAAATGAACAACTTGGTGCATAAGTTGAGGATAAATCTAACATTCAAAAACCTTATGCAATACTTACATCGAAATTGCAATTAAAGAATATCTTGAAATAAAATACTGTTAAAGCGATTTCGTGGATAAAAAAACGCTGTGTGGATATTAGCTTATCGTGCAGTTAAGAAATAGCTTGATCAGTTTGTTTTACGCCACTTAAAGCTCTTTAATAGAACGATTTGCCCCGTCAAACCATACGGGAGAGTCTTATAAAACAATTTTTTGTTTATTGTCAAAGGAGAGAAAAGAGTTTCAAATAATAAGCGGATTAAGAATTTCTGTCGGTTTATTTTGTCAAAGATTCTATATACAATGACATTTTCTCAAACATCTTTTTATTTTTATAAAAAATTTTTCCTAGATATTTTTCACCTTTCATAAGACGTTCTCAAAAAAGGGCACTGAAACTAATTTGGCCCGATATACAGCTTTAAGTAAAAAGGCCCTCAAGCCTATGCGTTGAATGTACCCTATTCTTAATGCAAATTAAAATGAAAAAAGTCTACACCATACTTATCCATGTCAAAATGAGTGGTTCAACTTGTTCCCACATTAGTGTGTTAGTCTGAAATTTACACTTCAGGCCGTATACTATTCAAATGACCTTTATCTAATTACTCATTCCGATCCAAATTTCCTCCACTTCACGAAGGTTTTTAAACTTTGAACTCATTCAATAACCACAATCTCGTGGCAAAGATGCCGTCCATTGCTTCCTTTCATCGGTTTACAACTAAACTTTAAATTAATTTGTTTGATTACCAGCCCACAGACCCTCCGGCTAATTACTGAAATGGAACCCCAAAAACCATCACGGGACAACCACCTTTATCATCATCATCATCATCCCTCTCAAGAGGCAGCATTTAATATAGCTTCCAATTTTCACCTCGTGATGTCCTTGACTTGTAAAACTTCTCCACGCTCTTGGAAGGATCAATCAAAATTTCCCCCAATAATCTGTCGAATGAACATCCGCTCTTTGAAAACTCGGCCATTATCTTCACGACGACACACAAACAAAATAAAAGAACACATCGGCTTAGGTAAGATGGCCCTCTTCACCGCGTTGGGTCACCTCTACCGGAGCATTATTAATCAAAAAATCGATATACGCTCGTGAAAGGAGGGTTCCTTTCTGCACCACCCTCTCAAGACATGAACAAGAAGAAAAGGACAAGTATCATCGGCATTCGGTTGGTTTTCATATATTTTTTTTTTTGTTAAATGGTCTCAATGGAGAAAAACTACAAAGATTTTCCACAAAATTAAAGCGAGAAACGTTTTTTTTTTTTTGTCTGACGGGATCTGAGAAGGCACAGAAGGACAAAAAGGAATACACGTGTATAATTTGCTCTGCCGATAAACCCATTCGATGTCGCTCTCCTTCTTTTTTTTGGAATCTAAATAAATTTCACCGGAAAAACACCCGGCAGTGAATGCCTTCTGACAGGTGGGCTTTCTGCAGAGAAAAGGAAGAGAACAGACGGGCTCGAGGGAATGTCTTTACAGTTCAGAAGTTATCTTTCATGATTCAATTAAATTTTCCGCGAACTGAATTTTTGAGCCTACCTTAAAGCATGGTGTCCTTTTAAGTTGCTGATGTTCCTGATGATGCAGTTTAGTGAATGATACATGATGTTAGCTTTAGTTACATCAGTGCGTATTTATATGCCATATCTGGTTTTCTATTTTGTTGGCCCATGCGGCCTGTTCAAGTTTTCTAAATGCATTCAATTTATATTGAAACTTAGACTTCCTACGAAATTTAACCACAAAATTTCTATAGAAATGGTTTAGATTTCCGTGATTTTCAATTTACTTTGAAAAGACATACATATGTGAAAATACATTGCAATAAATGTAGTTCGTACGAATCACGCATTATTTTTAGAAGTCATCGGAAAGTCTTGCGTATTATTTAAAACAATCTTCAAAAATGTAAGAGGATACAACTAACAATTGTTGGACATCATTGTTTAGCAACTTGTTTTTTCCTCATCTCTGCAAGTGGTGGCCTAATTTCGGTCAAGCAATTATTGTCAGAAATGAATTAAATTTTTTGTTTGCTCTGTTTACAAGAAAATTTAAGACATATCTGATCACGGCACCAAAGACTTACAATTTGGTCTTGATCTTGGACCGGTCAGTAGTGTCGAAAACGCTATTTATGAGTCATTCCAAATTCCATTTGCCCGAATTGAATGATGTGGACGAGGCCATCATATATTTCCAACAAAATGACACAGAGGTGTGAAAACTAGCAGTAAGCATGTATACGTTTCATCATGCAGTGGTTCACAGCCTATTCGACCCACTCCACATTTACAAGCTCAAATGATTATAGCTCATTAATGAAAAAAGCTAGCTAAGATTTAAGAAGAGTTCCAAACTTAAGAAAAAAAGGTTTATTTACTTTAAACTTAAAAGTATATAAATGCAAACATTAACAAAAAGGGGTACCTACTAACTTACAAATTCAACGTCATAGCCTATTTGACCCGATCCTAAAGAAAGGAGATTGTCTAAACTGCGCCAGCTACAGAGGTTAAGTCACGTACAAGATCTTCTCTGCCGTTCTCTGTAACCGCCTGAAACTTTGTTAACAACTTGATTGGCCAATATCAGTGCGGGTTCACGCCAGCGAAATCAACCACTGACCAGATATTTACACTGCGGCAGATCTTGGAGAAAACCCAGGAGCTCCAAGTCGATATACACTTTCCATCGACTTTAAGACCGCGTATGACAGTATTTATAGAGACGAGCTATATAGCGCATTGTCTAGTCTTGGCAACCCTCGTCAGTCTTTGCAGATTAACGATGAAGAATGCCCGTTGCTCTGTCAAGGTCGGTAAAAACCTCACCGAGACCTTTGATGTCAAGAAAGGTTTTAAACCATGCGATGCACTGTCATGCGACTTCTTTAACATCATTCTCGAAAAGATCGTGCGTAACTCAGATGTCAACACTACAGGCACGATCTTCCACAAGTCTGTACAACTAATCACATATGCCGATGATATCGGAGGAAACAGCGGGCTATTAGTGGGGCATATGCGAGCATCGAAAAAGAAGCGGCTAAGATGGGTCTTGCGGTGAATGAAGGTAAGACGAAATATATGCTGTCAACAAAAAGAGCCCACCAACACCGATGTCAAATAGACAGAAAAACGTCACAATAGACAGATTTAAACTCTTAAGGGTTGAAAGAATTCGTCTACCTAGGATCCGAAGTAAATTCCGCAAATGATACGACCGCAGAGATAAAATGAAGGATAACCCTGGCCAATTGCTGTGTCCTTGGGCTTAGACGGCAGCTGAAAAACAAAAGTCTATCTCGAAGTACCGAGCCTATTTATAAAACCTTAATAGTCCCAGTCCTACTGTATGGCGTAGAAACATGGGAGATATCAAATGCGGATGAAGAGATTCTTGGTCGCTTCGAGAGGAAAGTTCTTCGGATTTATTTTTGGTCCCGTTTGCACAGAGAGAGTTTGAAGGAAAAGGCTAAACGATGAAATCTACGAGCTGTACAGCGACATCGATTTAGTTAAACGAATTCGAATGGCCCGACTGAGATGGATAGGTCATATCGAGCGTATGGACACTAACGCTCCGGCTCATAAAGTGTTCGAGTCCAACCCTGATGGACGACGCGGAAGAGGAAGACCACGCTTCCGGTGGCGTGACCAGTTGGATAGGAATCTAAATCTGCTGGGTGTACGAAACTTGGCCGAGCCCAAGACCGCACTAGATGGCGAAGCATGTTGGCTGAGGCTTAGATCCACCCCGGACTGTAGCGCCCACAAAAGAAGAAGAAGAAGCTTATTTGACCCCGTTTAAAAGAAAGGAAATAAAAAAGTATAACAAATATTTTTATATTAGGTATGGCACCAATTTTTTTCGCCTTTGCAGAAGGTATTCTAGGTCTTCAGATAGTTTTTATTTGAAATCTTGCAATTGCGAATATTTGCGGCGAAAAGGAAGCACTGATTTTCAACTCCGTACTCTGATTCGACATAAATTAGAAAGCCCAAAAAACTGTCTGCGTTTTTTCTTTTTTGATATAGCCAGTTAAAGTTGTAAGCTATTATGAAGCTATGAGCTCCTACCAATCATTCAAATAAGACTTTTGATCAAAAATTATATTTGCCAACAAGCCATACAAATGAATGCATAATTATCTATTAAAAAATTCCAGTGACATGTAATAATGCTCACTATTGTTTATTATTCCGAATTCCATTTATCGTCTATGGACCAAATGTAATATAATATTAGGGGAATAGTGCATATTGGAATACTGTATTGTATTTCTTTTTATTAGAAGCAACGCTGCCCGCACGCGATTGCACTTGAACTTGTTTGCATTTGAAATAAAATAAAAGATCATTCTTTCGAATAACTTCTAATCGACAACATCGTCTCGCTTTTTGTATAATTCGTAAATCAATCGCAGTTCTTGGTTCAAAAAAGCTTGAACCAACTAACAACCGTCTAAAATAGCTCTCCTAATCTCAATTCAATAAAAAATCTGTCGATCATTATTAAAGTCAGCAAAAAAAAGGAATGAACATTAAAAAGTCGAAGAATACATTTTTGAGGTTTGGGTTAGTAGTAATTACAGAAATCTCTCGATAACTCTAGGAAAAAAACTGAGCGAATTACAGAGTTTTCCATTTACGAAGGTTTTAGAAGAAAAATATTGCTCACTTTCGTCACGTACGCATTTCAACTAACGGTTGTTAAAGAAAAAGAAGTAAACTTGTCTTCGAATTATAGAGGCAAACAAGGAATCATTTTCGAATCATAGAGGTTTTCCTATTGTTTTGCACAAAAATAAATATGAATTATCGAGGAGACCAACTTTCCATAGAGTTTCTTCGATTGACAGAGGTGTTTTCAGGGGACTACGATCGAGAGTTTACTGGACTTTCAAAATTATAAAACTTTAATATCTTTAGTGTGTGTAAAGAGGGTAAATAACTTATTTAAGACAAAAGCAAGGCATATTAGGTCTTATGAAATTTTAATAAACGTATTTAGAAACATCTCAAAATATCGCTAAAAGTCGGACTGTCATGTCCAAGATAACCTAATCCATCTCCCGAGTGGGAGTTTCTTAAAAAATAAACATGCTTTGTTTAAAACAACTTCCAACGCACATGCGTGCAATTTTAATAATGATTTTGACCTTTAAAAGAAAAAATGAGGAAAAAATAGTAAGCGAAATGTTTTATCTAAGGAAAGCATTTTTTTCACAAGAAACAGAGAGTTAAGTTGTCAAGATAAGTTTGGCTTACCACAACGCAATAGGGTGTGCGAAAGAAAGGAGCCCCACTAACAAGCCAGCATTGTGCTCGACTATCCCTTTTCGTTGACGTCCTTCAGGCGAACTTTTCATGGATGTCGAAATCACTCAGTCCAGCTAACGTCCTTCACCGAAACTGTCCGCTTACATACCTACCCACTTAAGTCGATCTACAAAAAAGTGAAGGGTGAGCGGATTAAATTGGAACCACAGCATCGTCTTCAGGCTCAACTAGTTCCCTAATCCATATGCATCTAAATGCGAACAGGATTGTCCCTGGCCAACTGGGTCCAAGAACCACTTGGTGTCAAATCTTCGCAAATAAATTCAATTAAAACGAAGAGAACAGCTCAACGAACGCAAAATCCCTTATCTCAGCCAGGCACAGGCATGCATAATGTCGGCGGAATAATAAATACGGAGCCGAAATTTAGGCTTTCTCTTTCACTTGCCTTTTTTTTTGTTCCAAAAAAATAAAAATCTAATTAGGAGCGCGCACACACTTGCACACACGAGCCCGTGTGTATCATATTCCTGGAATCCTTATTGGTTTTCCTTTTTCTTTCTTTTCGTATTTTATACTCCCCTGCGCTTTGTGAAGGCGACAGCCTTATTTATTTTTGTGAATATTTCAAGCACACGGATGAGGATGTGAACTTTCGCCGGCATTCATGCGGTTATCTGAATGTGTGTATGTGTGGTGTTTGTTGTGCGAAGGACATTGTGTCCTTTATTATTGTTTGACTTAGACAGAAGTTTGAAGAGGAAAGCAAACAGTGCCTTGTATAGACGCGAAAGGTCTTTTGTTTGGTAGAGATTTTCATGGTTGCGGTTAACGTGGCGGGTGTAAATTTTGTGCAGTTCAAGTTGATTATCGGAAGAAAGTTAGTGGTGGGGGAGAAATTTTTGTGACATGTAAGTAAAGTTTCTCACGTAACCACTGCGAGTTCAACGACTGCTGATTGTGGTCGCTTTCTTTTCCTAGAAGTCCACTTACTCGGCCCACGTGGCAAATGTAAGACGTAAAAATTGGACTTGCGTCATTATGCCATTGACATCAGGTTAATTAGACTGGTGGCCTGTCAAAATGCGGCTGATTGAAATCAATGCCTTCTGAGGCAACTTGAAGGAACTTAAAACCTTTTCAATGCGTTAAGAAACACAACTCCTCCGTAATTGCAATTAAAATATCAGAAAGAAAATTCTTCTTGAAAGTCGAAAATTAATTGACAGCAGTTCTCTACTCAGTTTCATCTCTGTTCTGTCTGAAAAGTATCAGAGTAATTATCGCTGCATCCTTTGCTGGGCTTTCCCATTTTATTTGATGCCTTTGCCATCAAAGGACGTAGTGGTGAGTCGTGGACAGTCCTCGTTTGTGGAAGTTTGTGTATTTCAAGAGTCACAAGCTAACCAGACACGCGCTTCACTTAGGTGCTTATGGTTATGTCAGTAGCTGAGAAAGAGGTGGCTTTAATCTTGATGAAAAATGACACTTACAAACGAGTATATTTTATCTAAGATGTAGGTTAGGTTAGGTTATGTGGTGCCAACTAATCGTCAATCACATAGACCTGTAGGTCCATAGTGGTTTACACAAACTCAGAGTTGGTGAAATATTCTAAGAAATCAATTTTATGATAAAAAAAATGTTTGAGCGTGAATCTGTCCAATTGAATTTCACTCGTTTCTTCAATGTTTACATTTCTTTCGAATAGTATCGTAAAAAATTTTATCATGCAATTAAAAGTTATTCATAAACAAATCATAAACATTTTACTATGTGCTTTAATTAATTAACAAACATTAAAATAACACTTCGCTGGTTGTGATGGCATGCAAAGTGCATCATTAGTGATTAAATTAAATTTCAAATGAGATGCTACTGATAAAGGCGAGAAATTTCGGATTACAAGCGCCGTGAATTAATGCTCGGGCTTAAACCTGAACTAATTAAATTGATAGGAGCGGTAGCGAGGTGTCGCATGAGTTTGATCACACAATTGGTCAACCATTACTCTTTCGCGAAATTGAATAGATTCATCCTAAATCCAATTAAAAGAGTGTGTTAACCAAATTAAGTAGAAGTTTTGTGTTGATCAAAGTTCAGAAAAATTCAATATGAGTAAATGGATATGTTTCGTTTATGCCAGTGCTGCGTCAATGATTTTAAAGTTTTTCGACCGGCATTTTTTTCAGATGTCATACGAAGCTGCCAACATGATACTTATTCAACACTCGACCGTTTTAGGCTGCCTCAGGGTAGCCTTCGCTTATTGACCATTTATTCGATGTGCAATATGTTTAATTTTTGAAACGGGTATGCAGGCGTTGCATTACACTTCAAGCAACAATTTGAATTATGTTTCAGCACGTTACGAAGTTTAATTTAATTTAAAAAAAGATTTAATAATTAATAAGAATTTAATTTTTTTTGCAGTTTATACCGAGAAAGAGTTAAAAAATGAAAATTTTTCGAAAAGTTTTGTAGTCTGCTGACATTTTTTACCTTTCATTTATTGAGATCTGTTTTGAGGAGCTTAAAATCAAACTCAACAAAACTATTTTCGATTGTTGGAAATGCACAAATTTTAAATTCTTTTGTGTTACGAATATAAAGGTCTATTATAGAACAACAAACTAAGACTTTAGGCGTCAGGTATGCGAATTTTGAAGATCTGTATACATCATTTACTAGATCTTTGAAAAAAATTCATGTTGAAAAAAAATATCTTCGGCCAATTTTCTGCTAAAAAAAAAGACAATCTGAAAATTGTCTCAGTGAATTAGCGCTTAATTACATGTCAATTAGGCAGACGGCAAAACCATGCTCAGTGATTTTTTTAACATAATTTTGTGTTATAAACAAGAAAACAAATAATAAATCTAATCTAATCTAAATCTAATAAAAGGGTTTAAGTGAAGCAATGTCGATCTTCATTTCTTTGACTTCTGGTGAATTCTGAACACTAAACTGTCAGCAGAGCGCAACCCTTGGCAAGTGGTAGAACTAGCATTTTTTTTGACGCTAATTGGAATTGTTAACTTTTATTTCATTTAAACCTAGGCCGTTGCATGATATTTTTTTTATTGCGCTTAACTGCACAATTGCGCTATTGCACTTCACATACACATTTTGAATTATAACTTTGTCCTACTCGGTTATGACTTGAAATCAATATTTAATTCAATTCAATTCCATTCAGTTTTTATTTTGGTATACAAGTAAGGTACTAATCTTTTATAGTACAGTATTGTTAAAAAATAAAAAATATAGTATATTGAGCTTAGTCTAAACTTAAATCTAAAGAATGAGGAAAGGAGAGGATAGTTAAAAGGAAGGGCTTAGGTGGTTCAATATGTATATCGTATGTATGTATATAGTTAACTATAATGATGAGAAAAAACGTGTTTTTTTAATAATTCTGTCCAGTTAATTGCTTTATTTCTCTGGGAAGAGAGTTCCATAGCCTGGCAACATGAACGTAGAATGACTGATGTAGGCGTTATAAGGTTGCAAGTACGGGAAGATTGAGCGAAACTGACTTTTTCGCTCAAGTAGGCCGGTAGACGCAAATTAATAATTTTCTGCATGAATATACACCATCTGATATTTAAGAAAACCTTTAAATTACATCCAAGGACAAAGCGGTGAAGGTGCGATGTATGGTCATACCTACAGAGTCCAAAAGCATATCTAACCATGTCGTTAAAAGCTACAAGTAATTTATGATATGGCTGAAAGTCAAGTTCGCAATTTATTACAGCGATATTATCAATAATTCGTTCAAGCAGTTCGGATTCTACTTAATACAACACTAATGCAGTAATTTCAGAATCTCTTGCAAAATACTAAGGTCTTTTTTGTATAATTGACTTGTTTCAAGTGTCTTATTTATTTTTTTTTATTAAAAAATATTTTATTAACAACAAATTGCAAGAGCGTAAGAAGCAGAGGCTACCGGAGCTCTTGTGTTTTAAACGAACACCTAGTTGATATATCAATATTCACCCACTCGAAAAAGTTTAACTGGATTCCCTTTATTTGGATCATACTTCACTTGAATATCTCCATCTATCGACTACTTCAGTACACCATAATTACGTCTATTGCACGTCTAGCCGCCCCTGTTTAATCGAGAACAAGTACTCTGAATCGTATCAACGCCTTACACACACTCGCACTTTATCGATACTGTATACTTACCATCGAACTGCAAAAGCAACTTAATCGCTTGTACACAATCAATGTATCGATTGAGTCCTGAAAGGGATATCATGTCTGAGGGCCATGAGCAACTCATTCCACCGCAAAATGTGTGGTTTTATTTTCGACAGAGTGGAAAGATGTCATCTTTTTGTTCATTAGCATGTCAACGGCGATGAATGGAACAACGGCAGGTGACTGACAATCCTGACAGAAGATTTAATTACCATTGAGCGAATTCCTGATGACTTTTGATGCGATGAGGAAGGAGTGTCCTTTTGATGGAAATTTAATTATTTTTGTTGTAAGTGCAGGAAGCAGGAATAAGTGGTGCAAGAATAAGCGGTTATTCACATTCTTCCGATCATAGTTCGTGGTGCTCACTCTATCCCCTATGTCTCTATAAGAGGTATTGAGATACATCCACCTATTTATTTGAGTTTGTTGATTAGTTGGACATAGAGTTGATCCAATTAAAACAATATACGTTGTTGACAGTTTAAGCCTTTTAGTCATGGTTGTAATTTCGTAAATCTATTCTTTAGACAACTGACCATTGTTCACTGTTATTGTATACTATTCAAGCATAGTAGTAACATATACATTTCCGTGGCTACTATTTTTATAAAGGTACATAACTCTTTGTTCATATTACATTATGGTCTGGTCATCTTTTGTTTTTCAATGACGTACCTGGTCTTTGTTTCATTTTGTTGTCATATTCACCTTTGTTGAAAAACGATTGCTATCTCTTTATGTTTAAATTGTAGCTCGTTGATTTTTTTTTTTTTAACTTTTTAATCAACAGCAAACTATGTCCTTTGAGGAAAACTGCAGCATTTTTATGCATAGCTTACATAAAAATATTTACTATGATGATAGCATTTTTACCGCCACATGAATTTAGTATCAATATAGAGATAAACTTAATAAATGCGGTAAAAAGACTAGGAGAATACTTCAATAAACGGAAAATTAAACTTAACGCAGGTAAGATCCAAGTTTTATTTTTTTTTCTAGAAAAAGAATGTCTTGCTAATTTCCTGCAAACCAGCTTAAGGAGTACTCAGAACCATGGAGTACCTCCGTCAAGCATCTTGTTACATAGAAAACTGTTTTTAAAAAAACCTTAAAAGTTGATTTTTTTTGCCAATAAACTATTTACGACTTGTCCATTTTTGGGGTGGGGCTGTTGGCGTAGACCTTATATTTCATGTAGTCGCAAAGGAAGAAGTCGCAAGGTGTTAAACCACAAGATCTCGGTGGCCAATTGTGATCACCCCTTCGAGAGATAAAACGGTCCGGAAACTGTTGCTCCAGCTTCATTTTGGAGAAAATAAGATCCAATGACCCAGCCGGACCACAAACCGCACCGAAGAGTTACACGTTGAGGATGGAGAGGCTTTTCAACAATAAATCTTGGGTTTTCAGAGCCCTAGATGCGACAATTTTGCTTATTGACGTAGTCACCGAGATGGAAACGGGCCTCATCAGTCAAGATGATTTTTCGATGCAGTTCCGGATCATTTTCATGCACTTCAAAGATCCAATCAGCAAAGACACGACGTTGTTGATGATCCACTGGCTTGAGTTCTTGTGTTAACTGAACTTAAGCCTTAAGAACCAAGTCTTTACAAAAATACGGTAAAATATGCAAAATTTCAATTCCAAATAACGACGAGGAATGGGCAAACCTGGGCTTTCTTCAACGCCTTGGGCTACAGCAGCAATATTCCGAATTGTTCATGAGCGCCGTGCACGGGCTTTATTTTTCACATCACTAACTTGTCAAAATAACTTGAATTTTCCTACCAAATTTCTTTTTTACCAATTTTCTCGGACCTTGCAGTCCGACAAGGTGCTTCACGACGACCCAAAAATGTTTCAGTTTTACGAACCGTCTCTGCAAAATTTTCACCCTGTTTTTAGTGAATTTAATAATTTCAGTGTGTTGTTGAAGCGTGTATTGTTCCATTTTTATTAATTTTTTATTAATTAATTAAAAAAACTATAGCCTCAACATCTACCTAAATAGCGGGCTATTCAAAATAACACCTCTTATTGGAAAACACTATATTTCAAAATAAGGAGGTTGCGTTTAATTAAATTTCGCTGAATGTATTGTATTGTATATCTTTTCAAAGTTGCAGTTTCACATTAAAAAATATCAAAAATAGTCACGTGCAGTCCGGCTTACTTCCAATAATTAGATGTGTTTCCAAAAAATTCTTTCACAAACTCGTATATCTAGGAACTAAGAACTTCAGTCTAATCGTTTGAGCGCGTCCCAATTGATTACTCTATTCTGAAGAACTCACAATATTCCCGCACGTGTGTCGTATCTCATCTGCCCACAGTCGTCTGCAGAACTCTGTTCTCTATCAAATATCAAAGTGCCCGCAACACATCGAGTTCAATCTTCTCGAAATCGTAAAGCACCCTCGGCAATGAGATTTCCGGCCGACCTCGGCACCATCCATCGGGGATTGAGCTGGCAAATGTTAAAATTTAATTTATTTCTCATCGGTTGGTCGTGACCTTGTATCTATCTATCTATGATTTTTCAAGGATAAAAATGTCAATCAGTTCTTACGACCGACAGGTGGTGGTGTATTACTTTCTTAAAGCCGCTCACGATTGTGCCAAGAATCGGAAAACGAGAATTTTCCAATTTTTTTATCCGCAAAATTCTTCATTTCTATCTTTTCGCAATGGTTTTCAATTAACGTCAAATTGTTCGAAGTCTTTTTTGGCGTGCTGACTTGGGGTTGAAGTGGAACGTTTTTCCTCTTTTCAGTGGCACGTCAGAAGTCAATTTAGATTCCAATATTTAATTTTCATCTGGGCATTGATAAGATACTTTGTGTGTATCCCACGCAAGTGACCCCGGTCCGTGCGGTCTGCTTTGGTGAGCTAAATAATCTATCTGTGAAAGTGTGTGGGTATTATTCCGATGGGATAATCTACTCATGAACTTGGTCATGAATTCGCCGGAAAAGCCTTAGCCTGGAATTTGCGGAACCATTTCATGACGGCGATAAGAGGATAAAATGAATGGAATGGATGAAATGTTTTTCTTTTTTTTTTTTGAATTTGCGTATCTGTTGCTGGCAATTTGATTTTCATTTTAAAAGTCCGGATCTTCGATGTCAGTGCCGTTGGGAAGCCTTTGAGACGGTCGCCAGTCGACCACCGAATGAATGTCATTTTATGTTTGAGTGACTGTTTGGACCTTAGAGGGGAAGTCCTTTGGCGGTAGACAGTTAGGGTGGTGGTTGCGATACTTTCTAGATTGAAGTGTCGTGTAAATATCATAATTATAGATACGAACTGGAAATTGGCGTGAAGGTCATGTTTGTGTGTGGCTTTTGAATGCTCATGGTGTGAAAGAAATCGACTGAGTTTTTCGGTTGAAAGAATTTTCTCTGATCATTGTCGTAGAAGAATAGCTAGCTGTGCAGGGGATTGGGTTGCAGCTGTCATGTGGGAAATTGAGTTTATGGTGTGTGTCTGAAGTCGTCGATTATGGGTGAGAAGGCAGTTTTTATGCAATCGATTTGGTTGAGGAGTTGTTGAACACACACATCTAACTCGAAAATTCTGAAAATGTTTGCAAAATTATCTCATTCCTTAATACTAGAGTTTAAATTAGTGAAGGGTTCATTTTCTTTTCTAACTTGGGGTTGAGTTGTTGGAGAATGAGAAGATTTCTTTTGGAGATTTTTTATTCTTTAGGTTTTGCAAAAAATCCTTTTTTCCGTCAGATATTTTATGAAGGTTTTTGTCCGTAGCTTTTCCTTCGATAATTGAATTAAATATTGTTATAAATTAGCCAAAATGATAGCTATTTTACAGTAGTAGGTAGTATATACCATATCTCTGTAAATTGTGCAATGAAGTTTTAAGAAAAAAATTTAATATTTCAGCTACAATGAATACATATAAAGATAAAGATATTTTCTACAGACTTTTGTAAGTAAACTGAATTTATAAGAAAGGTTGTAGAGCCGATGGTCTTTGCTGGTAGTGCTCTCGCAAACTTGTTTAGAGTGTTGATAAAAAATAAATGAAATAAAAAACATTGAGTGATAAAAACGGTGTTTTTAAGATATGCAAAAGGCTGTTCACTTACAGTGTTTGACTATTTCTTATCTATTTCCAGTTGATCGCTTTCTTAACTAATCCAACTTAGGTTGTGGAAAAATAAAGTTTTTTTGTAAATGCAATTTCTATTTTGTTCAACTGTGAGTCTGAATTCGCCGACTTCGATCCGAACCTTTTAATTTAATCACTAAATTGTCATCAAAAATATGATTTTGTAATTATTTCATGTCCAATTGTTGTCAATTTCTAAAACTTTTTTTCAAAGTGAAGGCGAATTCTTGCAAGAACGTCTTAAATTTAAAAACAATACGGTTTCTGATACTGCCAGCTAGATTTCAAAACATTTTCCTTTTTTTCATTAAGCTTGGCTACCCCAATGAACAAATCCCAACCCTTTCCGTGTCACTAAAGCTGTTCAAAACTCGAAAAAAAAAAAGTTGGTCGAAGTTCATTACTATCGCTTAACTGAGTTTCAATTGAAGTTTATTTGAGTCAGCCAAACTCCAACTGCCGCCACACACAGCCATGGCGTAAAAGAACCATTAGCTTCCCATTTATGGTGCCAAAATCGTTTCTACTTAGCTGGTCAATAACTTCAACGCCTTTCATGCCACTTGGCGTCTATACCCGAATCATTTTTTTTTTGTTTTTTCCTTCTTCACAAAAATCAAATGGTGGAAGATATTTAGCCGCAATTTGCCTCAGTGCATTACTTAGAAGGCATTTACCCTTTGTGTGCTGAAACGAGAAAAGGAAGTTTGGAGAGAGGTTTGAAATGGAGCAACAGAAAAAAAAATTCAAATTAGGTCGGTGGTGGAACGAGGTCAAAGGCCGCACGCAGCCGACGAAACATGATTCCTTCCAAAATTAATTAAGCCCCACTCACGAGGTATCTCACTTACAACAAGCATATGAGGGTTTATTTAAAACACTCAAACGTGACCTTTTATATCGCCTACAACCGAAGACGAATTTATGTCCCGTCCTTGATTTGGAAGAAATTTTATTTGTCTCGGTATGACGACAACGTTACGGTTCAGTACGTATTACGCATTTTATGGTGTAATGCCTCTGGTTCCACATCTTATTGTTTTGAATGGATCCTAATACAGAAGGTGGACATGTCTGCGCTATAAGAACTGTCATGCTTCTGTGTGGGCCCGTGGTTAATTGGCCTACGATTATCCTCCCAAAGAGAGATGTTTACAGGAGCGTTAATCCACGAATTTCAGGCTTCTTATGGGTCTTATGAGTCGACTGCGGTGTAATTTATGGGAGTGGTTATTAATTTCATTTCATTAAGGATAACTGCTAAGGCGATGGCGATAGGTGGAATTTGAATCTTGGAAACGATTTATGATTTTTTTTTTTTCACTCCTGGGATAAGTGGTTGTTAAGGGCGTTGTGAGTTTCAGGAAACTAAGCGACGTGACTATAATCGTGGAAAATTATCACCCGAATGTGGTTGTGGTACTCTTAGGTGACCTTTCTACAACAGACAAAAGGTGTAGGATTCTGTTACAAAACGGCATTGCACAATAATTAAAGAAAAAAATAAAACCGGTTAAGTGGAGGTTATATTCATCCGCTGAGACTTTCGCAGAGAGATAACTAGTAGTACAAGACAAATAATACAACCATTAATATTGGTCAAAGATATCACCAAATCAAATAGATTGACTGAAATCTTTGTACTGTATTACGTTTACAACTAACTAAATATTTAAATACATATATCATCCATACTCATACATATTATAACCATACATTAAACCATATTACATTCATACATTGAAATACCTATCATGTACATACATAGAACTATTAACACAAACTGCACATTGTATATAACTGAATTTAAATAAAGCAGTCTATTGTTAGCGTTCTTTTGAATCGGTCTTTCTATTGGCGACGCGTCATTTTGGCGACGAGGTAATAAGTTTTAAAAAAAAAAAAAAAAGAAAAAAAAAAAAGAAAAAAAAAAAAAACGCACGCAGTGAAAAAAAGAAAAAAAAAAAAAAAATTTCGTGAATTTTGTCGGGAAAATGTCGCTAATTGGTAATATTGAACCATTTGAGCAGTCAAAGAATTCTTTTACATCGTATGTGGAGAGGTTCGAGCAAATAGTAAAGGTGAATGGAGTGGAAGAACAGAATAAACTTCCATTATTTATTACATTGATAGGGGGTGAAACGTATGAATTGCTGAAAAATTTGTGTGTACCAGTGGATCCATTAACGCAGAGTTATGAAGAATGTGTTGATCAGTTAAAGAAACATTATAATCCCGAGCCGTTAGTCGTTCTGGAGCGTTTTAAATTCAATAAAAGAGACCAAAAAGCCAACGAAACTATCGCGGAATATATTGTCCAATTACGGCAGCACGCGAGAACATGTAAGTTCGAAGAGTTTTTAGACGAAGCACTTCGTGATCGGTTTATTTGTGGCATATCGAATGAGAGTACCCAGAAAAAGTTATTAGCAGAAGAAGCTCTCTCTTTCGGAAAAGCATGTAAAATTGCCTTGGGTATGGAAATGGCATCGGCTGAGTCCAAGCTTTTACATGGTGCATTATCAAAACCGGAGGAAACCATATGCAAGGTCAAACGGTCACAAGCGGTCTATGTAAAAGACAAGCATGAGACAGCACGAGAAGCAGCAGATAGAAGCGGGAAAGGCAGAATGAGATTTCAGTTTCGTGGGGCTAACCGTACAGCTTGTTATCGTTGTGGTAGAGGACACAACCCAACGCAATGCCCAGCAATACGATGGAAATGCTACAGTTGTCATCGCATGGGTCACACTTCGGTTATGTGCGGAAAACAAGATCGTAATGTGGGGAACGTGGAGAGCGAAGAAAACGTCGAAAGTGATAATGAAGTCGATTTTTTAAGCAATATCAATGTACTGTCAGAGCAGGAATCGGGAGAGCAACATGAACTGGTAAATTCGGTAAATCAAGGTGAGAAGCCGTGCTATTTGAAAATACGATTAAATAATATTCCGGTGAGTGTTGAGGTAGATACGGGAGCAGTTATTAGTGTCATGTCAAAAAGAGAATTTGATGAAAAGTTTAAAGGAACAGTGCAGATGGGTACCAGTAATAAAAATTATAAAGGGGTCGATGGTCGTATACTACCGGTAGTGGGGCAGATAGAAGTGCAGGCGTGTTACCAGGGAAAGGCGGCGACTATCAGTATGCTGGTTATTAACCGTAATGAAAAGTTTATAACATTATGGGGAAGATCAGCGTTGTGCTTGCTATTCTCAGACTGGAAATCAGCGTTTGCGGGTTCTTGTATGCGGAACGGGGCGACGATAAAAGCGGTTGCCGATGTGGTCGCTGAGCTAACGCAGGAATATCCATTTGCTTTTAGCCGTATTCCGTCCACAATACTTGGACATAAGGCTGGGGTGACAATTAAAAATAATTGTAGCCCGATTTTCTGTAAGCCTTACACTGTGCCATATGCACTACGAGGAAAAGTAGAGAATGAACTGGAGAAAATGAAAAATGACGGAACAATATTCCCCGTAGTCAGTAGCGATTGGGCAAGCCCTTTAGTGATTGTTCCGAAAAAAGATGGTGCCATCAGATTATGTGTGGATTTTCGTGTTTCGTTAAACAAAGTTATAGAAAACAATCAATATCCTCTACCAACTACCGAAGACATCTTTGCTACATTGGCTGGTAACAGAGTCTTTACGGTTCTGGACATGAGTGGCGCATATCAACAGTTAGAGTTATATGAGGAATCAAAGATGTTTTTTACGGTAAACACACACGCCGGCTTGTTCAGGTTCAATAGACTCACTTACGGGTTGAAAACCGCTCCCGCGATTTTCCAAAAGGTAATGGACGAGATCCTTAAGGGCATTCCAAATACAAGCTGCTATATTGACGATGTCTTAATATCTGCTAGAGAAACAAGCGCATGTCAGCATAGAGTGCGGCAGGTTCTCGAACGCTTGAATGCAGCACATGTACGGATAAATGTCAGCAAGTGCAAGTTTTTTGTCGATAAGGTGGAATTTCTAGGGTTCGTAGTGTCCGCTAATGGAATTCAACCGTTACCGGACAAGGTGGCTGCTATCCGACAGGCCCCGCCTCCTACAGATGTCAGCCAACTGAAATCGTTTCTGGGACTCATCAATTTTTACAGGCGGTTTGTGCCGATGCAGTCTTCACTTTTGTTACCGCTCTATGACCTCACAAGAAAGGGATGTGAGTTTAACTGGTCATCTGAGTGTCAAGCGGCATTCGATAGCAGCAAGCGCTCGTTATCTGAAAAAAGTCTTCTAACGTTTTTTGATGCCACAAAGCCATTAGTCTTAGCGTGCGATGCCAGTTGTAGAGGGGTAGGAGCAGTACTCAGTCACGTTGAGGAATGTCAAGAAATTCCGATTGCATTTGCTTCGACCACGTTAAGTGCGGCGGAAAAAAATTACTCGCAGGTGGAAAAGGAAGCATTAGCCATAATATTTGGTGTAAGACGGTTCCATAAATATTTGTTCGGGAGGCAGTTTGTACTCTACACTGATAATCAGCCACTTCGAGCGATTTTCGAGCCCAGCAAAAGAATTCCAGTTTCAGCGTCGTCGAGATTACAACGCTGGGCAATAATATTGTCGGCATATACTTACAGCATACTATTCCGTAAGAGTGTCGATATGTCTAATTGTGACGCGCTATCAAGGTTGCCACTCTCGACTGCGGACTATCACGACATATCAGCAGGTCTAATTAGTTCATTGACGGACGATCTCTCGGTTCCATTTAACTACAAAGATGTTGCGGTGGCTACTAAGAAAGACGTAGTATTGACTAAAGTGATTCAGTTGGTGATGTGTGGATGGCCAGCGCATGTGAGTGATTCCGCCTTGCAGCCATTTTTTTACCGGCGCTATAATCTAACGTTAGAGCAAGAGTGTTTAGTATGGGGTATTCGGGTAGTGATTCCCACTAGTCTGCAAGCATATGTATTGGCAAGGCTACATAGCAGTCACCCTGGCATCGTAAAAATCAAAATGTTAGCCCGCTCCTTGTGTTGGTGGCCTAATATTGACAGCGATTTAGAGAGAGCAGCAAACCGGTGTATGGCATGCCAACTGACAAGAAGTGGTAACCCTCAGGAAAAGGTATACGAAGGCTGGTCTAAATGTGAAATTCCGTGGACGAGGCTACATGCGGATTTTTTCCACATCTATGGAAGGACAGTTTTACTGGTAGTTGATGCTACCTCCAAATGGATCGAGCTAGTTATCATGAAGAAGACATCAGCGCAGGAAGTCATTTCCTATTTTGAAAAATTGTTTGCAACCTTCGGCCTACCGGAGGCAGTGGTGACAGATAATGGGCCACCTTTTGGCAGCACACAGTTTATTAGCTTTCTGGCTTATCTGGGGATTGAGGCTAAAAAAAGTCCACCATATTACCCCAGAGCAAATGGGCTAGCGGAAACGGAGGTTCGGGTTGTAAAGCGTTCGCTGAAAAAGGACATCGATGGTGAGGGACGAGTGGTATCGGACGAGGAGCTCGAACAGGTTATAAGCAAATTTCTCTTCAACTATCGAACTACACCTAACACAGCAACATCGCTTAGTCCTTCGGAGATGCTGCTTAAGTACGCGCCAAGAACTATTCTCACACAATTACGACCAAGTTTCGGAATATCGGGTAATAGTAAAACACATATAAATAGCGATTTGTATTTTCCAGAGAAGCTGTTCCACTCAGGTGACAAGGTGTTTCTATGGTCACAAAACAATTGGGTCCCTGCAAAAATCCTTCAACTTCTATCAAAGAGTCGATATCTAGTCAGTGTCAATGATCGGGTGAGGATAGCCCATCGGCAGCAATTAAGGTCATCAAACATCGACATCGATGAGATAGAGTTCCAGGCCAGACAATATGGAAAGGCAAGGAATAAACCGATGGACCCACTACATGAGGCACCAGGCACTCCTACCGATCTACGGGATACATCTCGGGGCGTTCCAGTATCGCAGGAAGACACCTTATCAGCACCTACCACCTTATCAGCACCTGCAACCGATTTAGGTACTACTGGGTCTGAAGGAAGACGCCAGCTGACACGTGACCGGCGTATACCAGAAAGGCTCAATTACAATAAGCTGGGTGGCGCCACCAGTTAAAGAAGGGAAGAGTGTACTGTATTACGTTTACAACTAACTAAATATTTAAATACATATATCATCCATACTCATACATATTATAACCATACATTAAACCATATTACATTCATACATTGAAATACCTATCATGTACATACATAGAACTATTAACACAAACTGCACATTGTATATAACTGAATTTAAATAAAGCAGTCTATTGTTAGCGTTCTTTTGAATCGGTCTTTCTATTGGCGACGCGTCAATCTTCTTATCTTTTCGAATAAACATAAACAAAAGAGCATCCTTTTGTATAAAATAAAGAAATGTTGCAAATTCAATTGCCTTTGTTCGACTTTAAAACGCAATATCTCGAAATGACTCTTTGCCACGACCTTGATTTATCTTTCTATCTCTTTCCAACATTACCAATATCGAAAATCTAAAAAAAATATTCTTTCAAATTTAGTATTAATTAGTCCGACATACAGACCCTGAACTAATTCTATAAGAATTTCCTTTGGAACGAAACCGTAGCAAACGTTTGTTCGTTTATCAAACTATTGGACTTTATGTCAAATGTTTTCCGATATTCAGTTGTGTTGGAAATACATATGAATGTGGCAGGAATGTTAAAGTCGAAATTGATTAACTCGGAACCCAACATGTGTGTTACGTTTCCCAAGACTTCGCATATTTCCCCGACAAGCTTATCCTGCCGTGTCACTCTTCCCATGAATGCATTCATAAACGAGTTTTTTTGTCTGCAGTTTGTCTGATGCCCCAGATTGGAAATTTCTGTGTAACATGACATATCAAACAGAAAAATTGTATGTCAGTCTGAGAATGAAACGCTTTCCAAGAGCAGAGTGGAGAACTTTTGATCTGAAATATAAGTTCATGGGAATTCTGATGTGTTCTACGAGGAGCAATGAATTACGATGAACGGTGTTTTAAAATTTTCCTCTATTTTTTTAATGATAATTTCGCGAAATGTTTTCTGTAGAGGTCAGGTTAGTTTTTTTTTTGCTTATAATTGTCCACTTGACACATTTAAGTAAAGTCCCTCAATCCTTCCAATCAAAATCGACTTACTGATTAAATTAAGCACCTCAAAAGTTCAACTGACCATAAATCATGCCTTTAACTTCTAGTTGCGTTTGAATGGACGCACATCCATAGACATTTTTGTGTTGAAAACTCGATAAGCTGTCGAAAATGATTTTGAAAAAACACAAAATACAAAACTAAAAATAGAACCTCGAAGGGAATGTCAATCAATCATTACAGACAAAGAACAAAACCAAAATTGCTCAGCAAACATTCAAATTAACGAAAGGACGACGTTGATTTATGATTTCGGCTTCCCTACAACTTCCGTCAACATGACCAACCCTTTTTCGTTTTTGTACTGACCTCGACAATGCTACGCATAAAAGTGAAAACTGTCATTTAACGAGGTTTTAGAAATAACAAGGCAAACGAATGAATAAGCATTGGGTGTCGTGTCTATTTTTCGTCCTTCTTGGAGGGAGGAAAATGACGCCTCCGCAAAGGATAGGATAAGCAAAAAAATTCTAATGACAGTCGAGTTCACAAGGGGCTATGTTTGAGTTTAACTATAATCTGTATTATGAATATGTGTTCGGCCGTGCAATTGTTAACTGGCTACCGAACTGTGTTGACTGTGAATGGTTTGCAAAATTCAGAGCTCTTAATTCATTTAATCACACAAAGTGCTCAGTCTTGATTGAGGAATTAATTGGATTTTTACGAGATTAAGTATCAGTACTTATATATCAATACTTTAGTATCAATTATTATAAAGTGATACACGCAGAGGTTTGTCAAAAGGGTTTGTGACCTTGTGCGCAAGTGAATAATTCCTGCAAAGCTGGTTTCAGTAAATTAATTGAATTCCGGTCAATTGATATCTGACCTAACAATAACGACAGTGGGCAGTGAGGGCATAGACTTTAAGTGTAATCTGTCAGGTATTCGATGAAATACTTATTGAAGTTAATATAAATGGGTTAACCAATTAAATCAATACTCATCATCATCATCTTCCGTGGCTGCGTGTTCCACTAACGGGGTCGAGGGGACAATGCACACAGAAGAGATATCCAGGCAACCCGATTCTCCGCCGCCGACTCTAACTCAAAACGAGGTAAGTTCAAGCGTAATCGGGGGAGTTTTTAGACTTGGTCCAGCCATCTCATCCTGGGTCTGCAGAGCGGTCGCCTTCCTAATGGGATGGTATTTAAGGCGCGCCTCGGAAGTCGTGATGTGGACGTTCGTGCCACGTGACCAAACCATCGAAGTATAGCCCTTTCCGTTCGAAGAAGTAGCTGCTTAACATAGGGCTCTGCACGCACCGTCGTGTTTCTCCTTCTATCCCCGTGAGTTACTCCCACAACAGCACGAAGATATCTCATCTCGGCAGCTTGTACTCGCGATATTATTCTTCCGGTCATTACCCAAATTCCATGACCATAGTGAAGTGAACAAATACTGAGTTGGAAAAAGACCGATAACTTAGCCTTAACAAGCTCGACCTTTTTGATTACAGATCTTCACATGCCGTTTCAAAATTTATCCAGCTTTGGTAACCCTACAGGAAAGTTCTTCCCATCAATCGTGAAAAAGATTTCGAGACACTTGAATTTCTCCACCTGTTTCAAGGGGCTGCGTTGAACAAGCGCTCTAGAACTAACTATGACCTCAGATTTATCCCAGCAAAAAGCAAATGACTTACCCTTAGCTCTCTCAGCGTGAAACATTCCCCGCCTCGGCTGCGTTGCAACATCCAGTCCATACATACAGTGCCGAACATAAATATTGGCAGAACAATGATTTCTGAAAGAAACCACCCGGTATTACGAAAAAATAAGGCAACAGCGATTCTTTTTTTACAGTTTTTTTTTAACACAATATAGACTCTTAATTATTGCAAACTTTTTTTTGTCAGATACCATTAACACGAATTTTTGAAAAATAAAAGTTGCAGCACATTTTATATGAACAAAAGTATTGGCACACTTTAAAGCACGCAATAATGAAAATGTTGGAGTTAAAAATCGCGGTTATTAAGTTTAAACATTGTAAATTTAATTTAGTAGAATGTTAAATTAAATTTTAAGTTGATTCCGCTCGAGTCTTATGTCAATCAAGCACTAAAATCGACTTCAAAAACATTTATTTGTAATCTTCCGATTATGGAAGATTATGCCTATCAAATTATTCTTACAAATTACCACTCAAATTAAAGCGTGGATAGAGTAGATGGTCCTTCATTTGTCCAGGCGTATGAAACCAAGCCATTCCTACTATTCGCCCTCCATCCTGAATTCGACTATAGCTCTAGAACGCACCTCTAACACCTTAACGTAGACGACGAGGACTTAAAAGACATATAGAGCATTCTCTCTTATCCCCATTTTTAAAAAGAAGTACAATCATGCCAGTCTTTCAATCGTCATTCCCAGCCCGCCTTAATAACACGAGAGAACAATAAAATTCCCTCTAAGTCAATGCTGGCATATATATTTTTCTTATTAAATCAATTGAAAGTAAATTTGTGCATGTGTGACTCTGGCTATCTTATATTTACTAGCTCTGATGTTTTTTTTTTTAATTATTGTTAAATAAATATATATCCACTTCAGAATAGAAGCAGTTATGTATGTATGTCCAACTATAAAAGCAAAAAACAAAATACTGTTTTAGTGGCAATATCAACGTCTAAAGTATTCTTTTGTTCACAAGTCACAAGTGATGCCGTACGACAAACTCTTACGACCCATAAAACAGAAAAAAAAGTTTATATTATTATTATAACTTTATTGAGAATTTAATAAATTATACCAACAATAGTTAGATAAATATAGCGCTAGATACCAGGGCCTTTGGCTAATGAAAAAGCTTAAAAAGTTTAACTTATTGAAAGTTGAGAAAAATTTAAACTACAAGTCTTTAAGGCATGTAGACCCGTGGAACGATTCGACTTTTCGAGAAAGGACATCCAGTGATAAGTCGTTCAATCTGAAATCCCTTCAATCAACGACCCCATTCAATGACTATTATTTGGTACGCATTCTCCAAAAGAAAATATATTTCCTGTGAAAATAAACTTTCCAACCTACCTTGAATGGCTTCCTTTATGAGTAGTATGTAATGACTGAAAAAAAACTACTAGGGAATCCTTTTGCACTGAACAAAATATATTATTTTTCTCAACTTGAAATACTTAGCGCTTCATTTAACTGCTCGATAAAATAAATGCAGTAGAACTACTGCATTGCGGATTAGTGTAAGAGCAGATTTTAATAGATCGATAAAATAGGAGTGTTTGAATATGAACAAGGATAACTCTAAATCGCACAACAAAGGAACTTTGATGGCTCTTTTCAAATTTGTTAGCAACTAAAAGTGATGGCTGAAAAAGCGCTTACTCTTCTATACTGTTCAGCTTAGAATTTGAAAAATTCAGCCGAGATTTAGTGGTGGAAAACATTTTATTTTATAAAGCCGCTTATGGGTTAGAGATTAAATTCATTACTGCCCAAAATTCTGCGAAAAAGGCTTAATTTGGGTAGGGTTTTTGGTTTTGTTATTGATCAGAGTCAAAGAACAATACTAAAATCTAAAATTATAAGTTCATGATTGTAATTGCTCAACTATGAGAAATTCTCTGTAGAAGTAAAACTGAATAGCATCAACAATTTTCCTGAATTTATTCTCCTTTAGTTCTCTGCTCCAAAAAAACAATTCTTTTTCCACACAAAACTGCATTTGCAGCAATATATTTTCTGTTTTTTCTCAATTTTATTCTGAAAGGATATTTAAATACCAGCATAGGAAACTGTTAAAAAGAACTCAGAGAATTTAAAAAAAAAAAAAAAAGAAATGCTATGATAAGAGCTATTCTTCGTTTCAGTGCATCTTCGAGCACAAACATCCCTTTATAAGCATCATTCCACGTGGTCGGTTCAACTTGCTTGCTGGAAAATTATTCAGTATTCTAACTAAATTCATAGAATTCAAATTATTAAAACACATTACAAGCTTTAATTTCGTGTTAACTTATACTTCAGTTATTCTAACATTGTTCACTTTCGCTTTATTGCAAAACACAAAAGAAATTTTTTAAACTCACCCAAGTCGAAAATATTCACGTCCGTCTAAAGGATGATCGAGTGTGTCTATTGGACAAGGGATTCAATACAAAATAAAAGCTAAAACTCCTCCAGTCATAGTCATAGACTGTATTATAGAGCCTCTTATCTCAAGAATAAGTCGGAAAACTCCAACAAAATACAACACCGAAATAAATTAGCTTGTTTATTAGTGCCTTTCAACTCTTTTTTTTTTGTTTTTCCTCGAAATTCATCAGCTTATACTCCATGAATAAAAAAGAAATGTAATACTTTCAGAGGCACATAGCGCTTGAAGGCAGTATGTTAATTAAATACCTCAACGCATTTTAATCTACATATTTGAATTGTTTCACCCTAAAAAAGAATGTCCAATACCATATAGCTCTCGTTTGTCTTGCGAACCCGTTTGCTGGCTCGAAAAACATCCTGAAAATGCTTTTACCCGACAAATATTATGGTTAGCAATTTAAAGTGCCCTAAGGGTTGAACAGATTCCAATAATGTCCATAAAAGGGATACGAGAGAAAAAACGAAAGACGTAAAACAAGGAAAGGCATCTCATAGGCATGTCTGGAAAAATACGAAAATAGCTCCTTATGTCGTTCGTGAAAGACGTCTTTTGCTCAAATGTTTTGGTATTCGAAAACTTTTAAGTTTTAAATTAACTTAACAAAGTGCAGCTTTAATTCAAAGTATCAGCGATATATCAGAAATGCTGTCTCATCAACGAAGTCCCTTTAATTAATAGTTGGCCGAAGGATGCTTGTTCGCGACGCAAAAAGGACCATAGTTAAGAAAATGCGTATCGGTTCTTAATTGTTTCTGCAACCATTTATAGATGGAAAGGTCTTAGATATAAAGTTGACCTAAGAGATACAAGGTCTACAGAAAGAAGTGGTGTTCAGGAAAGTCATAAATTCTAAGTAGTCTCCTGGAATCGTAATCGATTTCGCGAATTACAAGAGACGAACATTTATTGTACCCACAATCACGGTCAAAAATTTATAACTAGCCCCCTGATAGCTTGCACCTGTTGCTGTTAACATAAATCTTTGGCTTTCGTACTCTGGAAGTGAAAATAAATTTTATTTAATTCTTGTGGACGTTGTTTTTAGACATGCAGACGTGCGACCAGTGGCATTTTTGTACGCCATTTTATTTCCAGTTTAAAGTTTTTAATAAGTAATTTGAGCAAAAAGAAAAACTATAAATTTTATAAAAGAAAATTTAGTTTTAAAAAAAAACTTACAAATAACAACAAAAATGATGGTAACACTTTAACACAAAACTTTCTGATACTTGGCATTTCTTCTCTGCTGCTAGCTTTTTTACTTGTGGAGAAACTTGTCGGCAGGGGTTATCTTAAAAATAGACCAAAGGTGTATCTGAGATATGCGGGATCTAATTGGTCTCTAATTCCCCTTCATAGCTGAAAATAATTGCTCACACCGATAGGTTCTTCCAAACATGTAAACGATTTCATATGCCAATTTCCGAGTGTTCTCAAATTGGACTGTCTTTGAATTGACTTATAAGATTTAGATACTTAAACTTCACAGAATTTAAATCTTAATTCGAAGTCACACTGTATTTCAATAACCTCCTTTTGCATATGATTTAGTATTGATCCTAAATTATGAAAAAAGTCAAAGAAAATAAATCAAACTTCTTTTCAAAGGCTCAAAATCTGCAAACCTTTTTTTCAAATTCAGTTCAAAGGTTGGAATTTGTTTCGGTATCACATGTCCCCACAGAAAATAGTCAATCGGCGTTAAGCCGCACGATCTGGGAAATTTACTGGTCCATAACTTGAAACTATGCGGTCACCAAACGTTTGCTTCAATAAATCAATTGTGGCACGAGCTGTGGCATGCTCCGCCGTTTTGTTGAAACTACAGCTCCTGCATATCATGGTTGTTCAATTGATTAACGAACAAGTCAGTAATCATGGTTCTATAGTAGTCATCATTGACTCTAACGTTCTGGCTAGCATCGTTTTTTTTATAGAATTACTGATCAATAATTCCACTAACCCATAAAGCACATCAAACTGTCAGTAACGATGTATGTGTGCCTGTAACGATGTCCCAACATACACTTGACAATTATGACCAATTACGTCTATTATTTTTATTGAGGTATTTATTCAACCAAAAGTGAGCTTCATCGCTAAACAAAATTCGCTTGTGAAAATTAGGAACAGAAACATGATTTTCAAAATAAATTTGCACAATTTGGAGGCGCCTGAACAGCGCCAGTCTATTCATGTTGAAATGCCTGACAACTCACTTGACACCTCAGAAAATAGCAGACAGTTAAAATAGTGCTGCCAACTTAAAGTTCTATACCTTAAAAGAAAAACACTATCGATGAAAAAACTGAAATAAGAATTTAAAGAACGTCAGGTCGGACCAAATAAAACACATCATCATCATGCGATACGCATAATTTTAATTTAATTGATTCGGTAGATGCTGATGAAGTGATGACTTTTAATTTAACGTTGTTAATACAATGAAAATAAACAAAAACGATTTTAAACTTTGGATCAACATACAAACAAAAGCAAAAGCTTAAGTTTATATTTTTTCAACCTTTGCCTCACCAAAAACTTCACCGACACAAGCTGTCGAAATTCAGTCACCTCATTTGACTTATTGGTAAAACTTACAAGACGGCTGTAGACATCACATCGTGAAATTAATATAATTATTAAAAGCAGATTTCAAACCCATTCGTATCATTAGATCGCGTCACAATTTCTTATCAAATCTAATTCTCGACGTTGTGCATCCACTAGAACCACCTTACAACCATCTATCCAACGCATGGATTTGCTGATGGAATTTTTTGAATTTTTATGAAACACTTTCCATAATAAAACCCACAGCATAGACATAACCTAACTATTGCATTCATTTACCTCATTTTTGCTCGAGGGTTTCGTAGCTCGTTGATGAAATGATGCAGAATTTGTTTTCTTTTATATTTAAGCATTTTTTTCTTTTTTTTTTTGCAACATGTCCACTTGACCTTCAGTTCCATTTTTTAGCCAACGATAATTTTATGGTAATGATAAATTTTTTATCACACACGTGAACTGAAGATTATAGACCATGTTCCATTAAAATGTCAACCTTTAGGCCTTTAGGACCCGAAATAAATGATACACTGGACGAAAACATATAAGAAAAACATTTTTATAAAAACAAAAATTCCTCTCATGGATACCTTGTGAATAAGTATCCATTCATAGATCATTTATTTCGTTGGTGACATCAACTTACCCTTCATTTGAGTAAGTCAACAGATCCTTGAAATGTTTTTTTTTTTCTGTTTTCTCTGTTAACACAACAAGAAAAAAAAAATACGAGATTCCATAAATATTTGATCAGCAATTTCTCACTCAGGTGACATTATCCATATTCGAGATGCTTACGTGACCGTGATTCTCGCATCAATTTATTGGTATGCTGCTCGAGACAACGTTCATCGTAGTCATAGAATTTTGTTTTGTGGCGTTTTGATGAGGCTCGGAAGTTGAATGAAATTCTCCTTTGCCGTTATGTGATTAAGACAGAAACATTTCCGCAATACGTAGGATGGTACACGGTGTACACATGGAATGTCTTATGTGCGGTTAAGTGGTATTAAGGACTCGCATAGGATTTTATGAAAGAGGCGATTAATTCAGCCGTGAATTCGTCTCAGATACGTAGACTGAATTAAAGCGATGGTCATTTTTGTGCTGAGATGGAACGGGGAAACGATTTAAGTGAGAATATCTCTGAGACAGAAATACGTTGGCCACTTTACACAGACTGAGGGTTAAGGCAATGAAGCCTTAGTGCTCGTTAGATGTAATGTACTGGAAGAGCCTTGAGATATATTTACCATCGTCCGAAGGAGCATTTCTTGTCGCATCCACAGAGAAATGAATGAAATTATGCTTGGATGTTGGGACACATTTGGCTGCTATTGAGCAAAACTATTCTAAGGAAGGCATACCATGAATGAAAATGATTTCTATAAAGAGTGCTCTGGGCGTTGAACAGATTTTAATGAAAGTCCATGAAAAGGATACGAGAGAGCAGACGAAAGACGGAAAACAAAGAAAGGAATCTCAGAGGCATATCACGAAACACAAAAATAACTCCTTACGACGGATGTTCTGTATGTCGTTCGTGAAAGACGTCTTCCGTTCAGATGTTTAGATATTCAAAAACTTTAAATTCTTCAATTCTTCTTAGAGTTGGGGTTTGGATGAAAATAATTTCTATCAAAATGCAGTCCGCTTTAACTCGAAAGTTTAAAAATATATCAGAGCGTATTTCTTAAATATGTTCTCTTTCTTTCATGATATTTTATATTTGAATGGTTGTTAAAACAACGTAGTAAGTAGCACATTTTTGGAAATTAATACTTTTATTACGTTTTTGTGTTTGCGTTGCGAAGCCTTGCCTTAGTTTGCAGTTTTGCGAGTAAAAAAGCGACTTTAAAGACCTTAAATTTTTTAGCCCTTTACTGCATGATTTTTCTTTTTTTTCTGAAAAAAAAAAAAAATATTTCTGTATGTTTCATTGAACTGATTACAAATGTAATGATTTTTAAAAATATTGAGCCATTTTTCAGATACTGCCCCATTTGTAGGCATACCATATATGATGGATAACTTTTTTTGTGCTTGCTTGCTATAGTTGCTTTATATAATTTCTACCTTTTGTTCAGCTCATCCACACATAAAAACTCTTCAAAGGGAACTTTTTGAAAGTTTTTTTTGGCAATTTGTGAGTTTTTTTTATCGGAACTCGATATCTTGAGTAGAGTTTAAGCCCTCTGTCTCCTTGCTTCTAGTCTTAAATAGATTTTGTGACAACATCATTCATATCATTCCCACCTTTACTTTCATCCTCACTCTCAACCCAATTGCTTATTAGTTATACCATTTCTTCATCATCATCTTGACCGTGTGTTCCACTGTTGGCCTCGCGAGGCCAATGCACGCAGAAGAGATCTCGAGGCAACTCAGTCCTCCGCCGCGTACTCTAACTCTTCAGGAGGTATGCTCAAGCGTAACCAGACGAGATTTTGGACTAGGTCCAGCCCTTCGGAGAAGGTCCCTTTCCCTTCGGAGAAGATGCTGTTTTTTTGTCTCCCCTGTAACAAAAAAAAAATGTCACTTATGTTGTTTTAATATTCCTTGACTCATTTTATCTGTTCATGACTGAAATGTCAAATTCAAAGTCTACATTTTTGCTGGAATTTGCCTTTTAAATCTTTTTTTCAATTTCTGTGTTCAAATCTAATGGAATGGAATGGAGGGATATGACAATTAAATTTCTCTAAAACTCGAATGAAAAATTTGTTCTAAAAAACACTAGACAAAAAAAAAAAAAACAATGGACCTTTTGCTTTTCCAAAACGACATCTTCCAATATAGATAAACAAACGAAAGTTTCAGCTACATCCCACAAGGATCACAAATAATTTATTTGCTACACGAGATTTCACTTCAACCCAAACTTCCTGGTAGCCCACATCGACCGCCCTTTTGCACTTTCATAAATTCAATCTTCTAATCACAACATCCAAACTACGGAATAGCACCCGCTCCAAAAATTACCCCCAAATTAATATTTTACTAGACTCCCATAAAACACGTGCCACCAGCAGCTTGTACGGCACTACCACATACTCTCTCGCACAAAACATCACCAACTTTTCAATCTTCCAATTTCAGGGCAAATCCTTATCGTGCTTCAGAGTTCCAAAATTAATTCCATGATGGGATCATTTAAGCGAGAGTCAAAGTGAGCTGTATCATCGTTGTGTCGCCTCCTTTGCCACCACCACTTTGACCGACTGACGGTGTAAATCACGTCGACTCTTTGTTGCCGCGCTCATCGCGTAGTAAACGAAATTTTTAGCTCTCCTGAGGGTGGTTATGCGCTTAGGTAAATCAATTACCCTCCAGACTTATGTTCATGTTCATGTATGGAAATCCGCGACACGACATCCTGAATACTCTAGTTTATATTTCCTCGGCACGTGAATTAATCGTCGCAGGCAATCATTAAGCATGTGTGCCATCCACTCTCAGACTCCACGCCGACATTGTTTTCCATCACTGATATGGAAGATACTTGTAATTCCATTTGAAGCCCCTCACCTGAAGATATGGATGTTGCCAATGAATGCAATAAAAATTACGGATACGACAACGACAGAATAAAATCGGATGAAGGTAAAATCTGACAGATTTCGTTCATGCCAATAACCAGAAGCTTCCGGTGATTCTGGTGCAAAAGGACTTTTGAAAGAAAACGAATAAATTCTGAACGCTCCAGACCTTGTGTCTGAGTTGATTGCAGTTTCTGGTTCGGAAGAGGAAATGAATTGAAATTGCATTGAAATGTTTATTTGCTGCACAATCTCGTAACACAGAATTTTTAAATTTAGATTAGTTATATGTGGAAGTTTTTAAGAGTTTTATTGAATTTTATTTGAATTCACCTGTTCTTAAGTTTTCGTTTCAAAAGGAGAACGTGTTTGTCTGTCTGTTACAAAACTGCACCTGAGTTAGGAGATGAAATTTGGGCTGAAGATGTACGATTGATTATAAACTCATTTATTATTTTACCAGAAGTAGGAACATTAGCAAATTCCTAGTACTTAGACTTCAGACTTCATTTTAGAATCTGAGGTGAGTTTTGATAAAATTCACTAATATTAATGTGATATAGTATACTACCCCACATTATTATTTCAGCCATTTCACATTGGCCGCATTTGGCTTTCGAGAAATTAAGAGCTTTTATTCAAAATACGCTTCACTGAATTAAACCCTCCTGTTGTTTTAATGACAAAAAAAATTTACATTTTTGTACTTAATTTTGCACCACTAAGGGAAAAGAGCATAAAAAATTGTTTAAACAGTTTTTTTAAAGTTTTTTTTTGCCATATATGGCTGCTTATCCAGTTACACGTTTTTCAAGTTAAAAAAAATCGTCAAATATAAAAATCAATTGACGTTGACTAACACATTTAAGCGTGTTGTAATGATTTTCTGGCGCATTCCTCAACAATCATATCAAACTTTAATTATTTTTTTGCTTTTTCTTCGTATATTCTGGATTGAAAGTGAGAAAATGTTTTTTATCAGTGGAGCTCTACTCATTCTTATCAATTTCGAGCGCCTGCAGATGTTCTTTACAATCAATTTCATTATCTTGCTCACCCTCGAAATCAAGGATTTCATCCATACTCTGATTTCGGCTGTTGGCAATAACATACATAACTTTTTTCATAGAAGAAATTTCGTTTCCTACTGCAAAAAGGTCAAAATGCATACATATTCAAATTGTTGGAATAGATAAGGAGTTATATGGCTACAACCAAAAACGCGCCGTGTCTTGAGTTCCACTTAACACTTGCGTTCTTCTAGCCAATTTTACCAATCTAACTAAAAAAAAATAATTCACCCCTTAAATTATTATATTTTTGCATTGCTTAATCGCCACTCTCGCTATTCAGTTTGACTGCGGTTTTTGCCAATAACGCAAAAAAAAAAAAAAATAAATAATATACATAAACAAATGCCTAACCTAAATAGTCCACATCATACATTTCCAATGGTAGTTACGAATTTCTAGTAGTTAGCGTGTAAAGATCAGAAGCCATACATGGGTCCTTGTGCAGTAAAGGGTTAAAAACTAACCTAATATTCTGCAAGCTCTATTCACACACAAACAAAATGTATAAATCCAACTTTTTATACTATTCCAATATTTGCTGAAATATAACATGAAACTCACAATATTGACTATATTTACACCTGAAACAATTTCAATGCACTGACATACAAAACAATGACCGCAAAGGCTCCTTAAACTGCAGCCGCGGTTCTTTTGTTGTCATGAATTGATTATTTCGAGAAATATGCTGGTATATCACATTGCTGATGAAATTGATGATGAATTGAAATGATGACAATTGCGAAAAAGTTGCTGGTAGACTCAAAAATATACAGAGACGTGCAGAAAAGGTTTTTTATAATTTCGTTAGTGGAATATGCGGTCACAGAAGATGAGATGGTATGATTGTTCCCTTCATTATAACTTTAAATATACACATATATTTAATAGAACACCTATGTTTAAAAAAAAACAAAGAAGGCATTCTATCGGCATTTTCTACACCACTTTTTATTTTATTATAAAATGTCATTACTTAAGGCTCAGACCCTACATCAAGACTATGGTGCAAAGTGCTTCGGACGACGATATATATGTTTTATTTACTTATACATAAAACAAGTGTAGTGGAATCAATCGATACATGAATTCGAGCAATAGCGTAATGAGTAATACCCGGTTTCATTGCTATAACATTTTCTTTTGCCCACTTCAACTACCGTCTCCGTTTGCTTGTCATGCAAGTCTTATACGTCCGTCCAGGAATCCTTTGTTTATCCAAATAATAACCCTACAGTCTTCGAAAATATAAACAAGTCCACAAGGTGCGCCCGTAGGTGTACATGATTTACAAGATTTGAGTCATGTCGCTGCTGGAATAAGAAGCCAATTTACTTTACGATGCCCTCCAGTGATTGACTAGAGTGCGATTAATCCACCCACTCCTTCAGCATTGATCCTCCGCTCCGTAAATCGGTCTATCGATTATTGGCTCCACATTTAATCGCATAATAGCCCACTCAAATGACAGACCTCTTCCTGGTTAACTCGTAAGTATGCTTCATCCTCCCATTCGATCGCACGTGGGCTGCCCACCATACGAGGTAATACAAAAACCGAAGGTGGCAGAAATTGCACGTGGAGTGTATGAATGTGGCAGATATTGTTTGTTCTAAATCATCATCCAAACTCGATTTAAGGCTCAATCCTCCAGAGACAAATTACATTACGCCATCCCAGAAGCTAATGCCCGCCAACTCCCACCCCTTGAGCGTGATAAATTCTCTTCGCCTGTGATGCACGACGTCGTGACTATGGCAGGCTATGCCAGGCGTCCTTGCGTGAAGGTCAAATGGCACTGCCATGACGGCTTCATTAAATTATTACATTTCATTCGTGCCTCATAAATTAGTTTATGGAGTAAAGTGGCTGAAATGTTCACGTTCTCTCTCTTTTTTTTTCGTTACTTTTCATATTCTCCCCCATCGTTTTAAACTTCGCACATCCGCATGCTAACCATAAAAATAAATCACATCGCAGCGCACCCCGGCTGTTAGAGGGCGGCTCTCGGAAAAGGTGTTAAAATTTATCAAAAGTCATTTCCCCATCCGATAATTCTTTGCTGCATGTTTACACGAGTCAGGGCGTCGTCAGAGTTGGAGGGCGCGTGTGAGTTTCGGAGTCCTGATGGTGACAAAGAACTGTGAAGACGCATCCTGGCAAAGAGACATCGTCGCCGCCGAAGGATTGTACGGGTGCGATGCGATAAATTCTCGCACATCCTGACAAAGCGAAAGGACGTTATGTCACATAGATGTGAACATATTTATTTTGTGGAAAATTACCATGATTTACTCGTATGCTGGGGCGAAGGAAAAGTCTTTTCGGGCGATGTGAGTAATAAGAGCTGACGTGCTGTGGCCGCAGAAGTGATTAACATGAATATTTTCATCTGGCCCAGTGCGGTTAAAAGAATCCTTTTTGATCTCTTTTTACTTTGGAATGTGCAGCAAACACAAAACACGCAATGTTTCTGAAAACTTGTGGTGAAGACGCTTTATCAAAACTTTGAATCTGATTGCACTGAGTACAAGTTTTGTGGGATATAGAATATTAAAGTCAGTTTTGTACAACTTAAGTGTGCTTAGTGTGAGAAAAATTTAGGTCTTGGCATTTTAATCTAGAGAGAGAGGTCTTAATAGACTAAGATCTGAATAAATATAAATTAGCTACTTACAAGGAACCATTAAAAAAAATGGAACACCTTTCACAATTTCAATTTGCAATAGCTCAAGCGTTTTTTAACATATCAAAACAGATTTGCAGATTAATCTAGGAATCCAACTGATTTTGGCACTATAAATTGGTTGTACTAAGTTTACTCTCTGCTCAGGAAAACAATTTAAGTAAATATACTTCAATAGCCAAAAAAAAAATCGGACAGTCACTTTTAACTCTACCAAATCAAAATAAAACGCAATCCATATAAAATTATATATTTTTTGTAAATTAATTTTATTTTTCTATTGGCTAACATTTTTTTTTTTGCAATGATCCGACGAAAGTTTATTTCAAGGCACTGAAACCTTTTCACATTCTTTAAGGACAATAATAAATTCTAGGTTTTATTGGGAATATCTTGTCCGTGTTCTCGATAGTCCGGAAATGTTTGATAATATTAAATGGCAGTCTTTAAGGAGGATTTCGGGTCATTATCGTGCTCCAGTATTACAACCGGTAGTAACCCAACTATTTCTTTTTTTTAGGGATTGCAATGGTTCAAAATGACTGTATATTAAATTTTTCTTGAATATAAAAGTGAACTAACATCATTGGGCTCAATCGTACCCCACGCCAACAACACCGAGGTTTGTAGTGACAGAGTAGCCATTCTCTGCACCAACGCATTTCTAGTGCGCTTGCACACAAAACGTCAACCAAAACACGAAAACTGATCAAAAATAATAAATTATGACTTATCATAAAATGAAAAAAGGACATAGGCCTTTGCAAAATGTTTCATGTTTATATTGTAAGGTCACCGACAAAAACGCAACGCGTGTTTATTTTTCGGCTGCTTTATTGCAACTGCTCGTCTTTCATTTCATTTACAAAAATTATGGCTAACATAAATTACTTATCATAGAAAACGTTAACTTAACTAAAGCTATGATCATTCGACATCATATGATTATATTTTATATATTTAAAACAATGATTGTGTGGGTGCATCTGAAGTGTATACCGGGTGTAGCGATTTTTTAAGTTATTTAATTTACTTTTCTTTTGTGTAGAAAATGATCTCCTACAACTCGATCATCCTGACTGTAAATCGTCCTCGATTTATCTTCGAATGCACTCACAGAAATCATAAGCAAAGTATGAACGACATATATTTTTTAAACAATTTTTAAATATTAGAATACTTTTTAACAAAATGGCTCTGTTGCATATGCACATAAATGTGATAAATTGAATAACTATAATAATATAAGACAATTAAAACTTTGAACTTTTTCTTAACAAATTAGATAGATAACATGCGTGCATAGTAAAAATAACAATAATTCGATAAAATAATTAAAGACACTTTATGCTAGTTATTTGTATAATGTAAAATAATAAATTAACAATGGATAGAATGTATAAAAATGCTAACATTCGATACGTGCAATAAACCTTATTGACGAACATAAGGTTTCATATTATCAGGAGATGCTACTCCTTCATAAGGAACTCTCGAAATTTGGAGGTTTTCCAAATCTCTTATCAAATATCTATCGTTTGGTAATATTTTAATGACTTCAAATGGCCCTTTATATTTAGCAAGAAGTTTTTTATTAACGCCGGTAGCAGTAACGACATTTTTAATCATCACTTGATCGCCCATCGCGTAGGAAAAGGGTTTCTTGTGACGTTTATCAAAATAGATTTTATTTGACTCCTGACTCCGAACTGTCCTTTCCTTAGCCTCTTGCCTGATTGCCTCTAAATCTCTTGCTTCCTCAACTAATACGTTTTCTTCTAAATGCTCTCGAACTCTGTCGCAAACTTCACCTTTCTGCACAACACCAAAAAGTAACATGCTTGGACAAAAGCCCGTACTTTTACTAACTACGTTATTAAGGGCAAACTCTACTTTACTCAAATGCCTTGTCCAATCACCAGGTTCTGTTTCGCTCTCTTTAGCCAGCATGGGCGTAAGGCTTCTGTTCACCCGTTCTACCTGCCCATTGGATTGCGGTGAGCTGGTAGCTATCTTAACGTGTCGGACATTATACTTGCTGCAAAAATCCGCAAAGTCATCAGAGGTAAAACAGCTGCCTCTATCAGAGACAATGCGCGTTGGTTTGCTATAAGTTCGAAAATAGGTTTCAAGACATGCAATTACTTCTTTAGTACTCGTACTTTTTACCGCATACAGCTTAGTAAATTTAGAGAAACCATCCACAACCAAAAAGATGTGTTTCTTAAAATTACGAACAGAAGATGGTAGGGGACCATAGTGATCAACATGAATGGTTTCAAAAGGTTTGTCTCCTTTAGGGATGCTATGCAGAATTCCTTCTTTTCTACCAGAGGGTGCGGAGAAGTGTATGCATTTTAAGCAATTATCGATATAGCCTTTAATTTTGTGCTTCATAGAAGGAAACCAATAAGTTTTTCTTAGAAAATCATAACACTTTTTAACGCCAACGTGACATAAAGCTTCGTGGTGCGTTTGAATTACGTTTCGCTCCATTCGAGCCGGGACATAGAAAAACACTTTGTTATTTATTTTACGATAAACAAGACCGTTTATCAGTTCGTACGAAGGACTCTCTCTTTCTTCCAACATCTCAATTATACGTTTCACGATTGGATCTGTCTGTTGAGATGCAGCTAATACATTCTCAAATGATTCTGACTCGATACTCAAAATATTATGACATCTGCTAAGTGCATCGACGTGATGCATTCTTTTACCATCTCTATGTTCAATCACGTAATCGTAGTCTTGTAACTCGAGTGCCCAACGTGAGATTCTCGGGTTCAAAAGTTTTTTGTTGAGAGTAAGAGTCAACGACTTACAATCTGTTATAATTTTAAAATTTACGCCAGTTAAGTATATACGAAAACGTCTGAGCGCATAAATGATTGCTAAGGTCTCTAGCTCATAAGAGTGGTATTTTGACTCTTGGGCGGTGGCACGCTTCGAAAAGAAGAAGATCGGGTGGAGAGACTTGTCTTCTTGGCGCTGTAGCAAGACCGCACCAAACCCCAGACTACTCGCATCGCAATGCAGTTCTGTGTCTGCAGTTGGGTTGTAAATACGAAGCAACGGTGCTCTTACCAACTTGTTTTTCAGCTCTTCAAACACCATCAATTCTTTCTCACCAAAAGCAAAACCAGCATCTTTCTTTAATAGGTCATAGAGCGGCTTAGAAATTAAAGAGAAATCTTGAATAAACTTGCGAAAGTATGAGCATAAGCCCAAGAAAGAGTGTACACTTTTAGTGTTCGTAGGCACCGGAAAATCTTTTACGGCTCTAATGCCATCCATACTAGGACCAATACCATTCACAGACACTTCATATCCTAAGTAAGTTATTTTTTCAAACATAAACACACATTTATCCAGGCGTAATTCTAAATTGTTCCTCACCACTGTCGCCATAACCTCTTCTAAAATCTCAAAGTGATCCTCTTTCGTCTCCGAAGCAATCAATAAATCATCAATATAAACAAGCAATTTTCCCGCATTTATCAGATCCTTAAAAATTGAATTTATATATCGTTGAAACACAGAGGGTGCATTTTTCAACCCAAAAGGCATACGCAAATATTCAAATTGCCCTAATGGTGTAACAAAGGACGTATACTTAACGGATTCTTCAGACATTTTGACGTGGTGAAAACCACTTCGAAGATCTAACATTGAAAAATACTTTTTGCCACGTAATCTGTCTAAATGGTCTTCAATTAATGGAATCGGAAAGTTGTCTTTAGCAGTGATTTTATTCAGCTGCCGAAAATCTATACATAAACGCAGTTCACCTGTTTTCTTCTTGGCTAACACAATAGGTGATGCGAAAGGTGAGTTGCTTTCTCGAATTACGTTATTCTTAAGTAAGTCATTTAAAATGTTATGCAATTCTAGTTTATGCGCATAAGGCAATCGTCGCGGTGAGCAATTGAAAACACTGTTCGGATCAGTCAAAACTATTTTCATTTCATAATCAGAAATCCCGACACAAAAACTTTTACTAACTATACTTTGGCCAACTAAATTCCTTAATCGAACTTTCTCATCATAACTTAAATTTTCATTTATCTTCAAATTCAAACTATCATCGCGATCATCACACGTATCGATGTTTAAAATATCACAGATCTCAAAATCACAATCAGTTTTTTCATTTTCATTCACAATTTCTTTGGTTTCGTTTTCATTTTCATTCGTAATTTGTTTGGTTTGTTTTTCATTTTCTAACGTAAGTTTTATATTAGTACTCTGCAAAAAATCTCTACCTAATACTATCACATTTTTCATAGAATCATTCTTAACTACATGCAAACATAAATTAACATAATCACTAAATATTTTAACACAACAATAAACTTTTCCATAAATCACTAACTTACTATTATTAATACCAACGAAGTCGTTTACTGAAGATTCTAAAGATGTCATCAAATAGGGTGGAATGTACCGCTGCTGGACAAAGCTGATGGGACTGCCGGTGTCTATTACGGTCATCGCATTCATCGTCGTACGGACAGCTCCAGGTTCATCTTCCGCAAAGTTGTATTCGAACATCCCATGAAAATCTCGTAAGAATGCATCTTTAGTTGATTCGGCATCTTGCAGCATTAGCACTGAAGTTGGTTGTGGACAGTTCTTCAAAACATGGCCTTTTTGTCCACAACGAAAGCATGTGCCTCTTTCTCTGCGCGGCTTCGGACACTGAGTTGCAAGGTGACCTTCATCGTTGCAATTAAAGCACTTGAAATTTAATTTGTTGCGTTGTACTTGTGATGGTGCACTTTTCTGCAATGGCACGTGGCGGCTTGACGTTGGCTGATGAAACTCCGATTTCATTTTTTCGTATTTTCGTAGCACACACTTTAACTCGGAAATATTATTGGCTGTAAGCAGAATCTGTTTGTTGAACATAGAGTCCGGAATCCCTTTGATTATGTAGGCTACGATGTCTTGTTCTTCAATGTCGGCTGCACTCGCAATTTCCTGCATACTCAAAACGTATTGTTGCAAATTCTCCTCCTTATGTTTTCTACGATTCCGAAGAGCATTGTGCACGTCAGTTGCTGTCGCATGCTGATGAAACTCTTTGAGTAATGATAATTTCAACTCATTCCATGTCTTGCACGACGTTGACCTCAGAAACAGTTTCGCGGTGCCCTTGAGCAACCGCATCGCGTAGATAAAACACTTGGATTCGTCGATGTTATACAGGGTTTTGGCGTCCTCTAAGCACTTAATCCATCTCGAAATGGGGTAGTTATCATCACCAGTGAATGTTGGCAGAGATTCTTCAATATCTCTGAACGAATGTCTTGATTCCGTCGCCTCCAAAGGGTTGTTCAGCTCAGCCAATTTCTTCTGCAGTGACAAAATCTCTTCCTTCATCTTCACGATCGCTCGCAAACGTCTCAACTCTCCAGATGTTCTATTTTCCTCCTCTAAATCAGCATTAGTTTCATCTAAACTTACTTCTTCGTTTTCACTGGCCGGAAAATACGTCTCCATCTGCACTTCATCAAACTCAGAAACCGCTTGCTCCAATCTGATCAACAAAGTAGATTTTGCTCCGCTAGTGGCCAAACCAATTTCAGCCAATTTTTCTTTCAACTGAGGTACAGTTGCGACTTCAATAAAACTTTTGGCGCGTGTGGTCATTTTGATCAAACAGAAAAAAAACTTGCGCAACAACAATGAACAAAAATGACCAGAGATCTCACTTCTGATAAGATGTAAGGTCACCGACAAAAACGCAACGCGTGTTTATTTTTCGGCTGCTTTATTGCAACTGCTCGTCTTTCATTTCATTTACAAAAATTATGGCTAACATAAATTACTTATCATAGAAAACGTTAACTTAACTAAAGCTATGATCATTCGACATCATATGATTATATTTTATATATTTAAAACAATGATTGTGTGGGTGCATCTGAAGTGTATACCGGGTGTAGCGATTTTTTAAGTTATTTAATTTACTTTTCTTTTGTGTAGAAAATGATCTCCTACAATATGACAAAGGGTTTTCATCGGCATGTATAGGCATCGAAACCGCCTTCATGGAGGAAATGGCATACTGGTTGTATGCTGATCGTCTGCAGTTTAATTCATTTTCAACGATTTTGATATTTGAATCTTATGAATTTCCTAAAATTTTTTTTTTTTTAATTCCTTGGTGAAACCATATCGACAAACTTAAAACGATACATAAAGCTAAAGCATAAGGGGGTGTGAACAAAACAACAATACTTAAGGAATATTTTTATGACATTGAGTACTATTAACTCGGATGTAGTCATTACAAAAAAAATCATTGATATCTTACTTTTTAATAACACTTTTTTAATTCTTTTTTATCAATGTTTTGTATGAGAGGCTCCATGATGCTTGAGGACATCAAAAAACAAATATGTGCAAATCGTATTTGTGGAGGAGTGTACAAATACTACAGGATGTAAATTTATTTACTAGGGTGGATTGAAAACACTCCTCCACAACTCCACAACTGAAGCATGCTGACAAGGATCATATTTTCACATAGCCAATATTTACCAAAAAATTTATTGAAAACAAATATATTGCATGGTAAAATTTCAATATTATGACTTATTAAGGACAGAGTACAGAATTGGAATAAAGCAACATGACTCTGTACTGGGTGTTCGGAACAACAAAGATTTTACCATAAATAAATTTTGAAAACTGCATGGAAACATGAACAACTAAAAAGATATATCAAAAAAGATTGCCTTGATGTGTGCAATTATCACAAAGGCTATTTAATTTTCACCGGTAGAATTCAGGGCATTGTTTATCGAATTTCAAATTGCAAGAACAAGTTCTTACATGTAAGTCGAAATGTACGAAAATCCCTTGTCATGACATCAAATTGCTCAAAAGATTTAATAAATTCCGCCAAAGGAACTTTGCAGGCTATCACGATTAAATCCATACAACAAAAATCTGTGAATATGAATGAAAAATAATTTATATTCGCCCTTGAAATACACTACGTTTTATTCAAATAATTGTCGTTGGATGATGTTAAGCTTTATTATTCAGGAAAGTTATTGTAAATAAAAAAAAAGTTATGACTAAGCAAAAGAGTGGAGTTAACCGATCTCTGCACTGAGCGGCTTAATTATCACCTTTGTTTCTTCATTTTATCCACCCGCATTTGTCCTTCCTAGAATGAGAAACAGTAAGAAGACCTACTGACAAACGATTTAAATTGAAAGATTAGAGAGATTAACTAAATCAGACAAAGTTTCGTAGACTTGCATTTTTAAAAATTAAGAACGTAGTAAAACTTAATTTGCAAGGGGGATACAAATTTCAAGGCGATGGTTTTCCAAGAACAACCCGCACTTTTTTTGAGGCTTTATTACGACACGTGAATAGATTGAGTATATCATGATGACTTTTCTTAGCTTACTACCTTCATGAACTGATTGAACAAATCTTATTTTTCTCTTTAAGAATTGAAAAGAATCCAAATACAAAACCCAAGTGAAAGTTAATTTGAATGGTCCAAGAACTGTCTCCTTCTATTTTATCCTTTGCTTCATGTTGACTAAAAGGAGGAAAATCGAGAGTTGACTTAAATAAATTCATTTTTCTTCCATATTTTAATACTAATTGAATCAAAAATAAAATGTGTAGATTCAAATTGCTGTTTTATTAAACTGATTATAAGAAAAAACAATTCCAACAGATTGATAAATGATAAAATAAATATGCCTTCGGCTTTGATTTAATTTTTTTTTTCTATAATTCACAACAATAAAATACAACAGAAATGTTTGAGGAAACGGCGTAAATCAATCTTTATTACAAATTAAATTAAAGGGTACAGACATTTTAAAAAGGAATTTTGTATTTGATCGAGTATTTGCCAGATTATACGGCGAATCTTTCAATGTTCAGTACTGAGATTCAATCGGACTCACAGTTTATGCGCTGATCTTTATTGTCAATTCTGCCGTAACTAACATTATTCAGGGTAGTGTCGTTGCCACGACGATAGTTGATCGGCTAGATTAGGACGGATAGATTAAAATTCCTGGAATGACTACTCATCAAATTCCGACTCTGTTATTTACATCACTGTTTGCTTGGCCTACTTCCTGGAGATGATGAAACCATCACTTGCATTGGCATTTATTTCGTGGTATTATCCAAGGCGAAGAGTTCAGCAAATTCCTTGAATTCCTCAATTCCTCTTAAAAGCAATAACTCAACAACTTCTGCACCACTCAAAGAAGCTCTAACCTCTAACCTCACCTCAACGAGTGGGATCAGATTCACGTAAGTCCTGATTCCTGGTTCGATATTGCCACACAACTAAGTTATTTCATTAGAATCAAACCTTGAAATCGAAACCTCAGTCTCATAACTTATGAACTAACAGAGCGGAATTATATTATTCAAATCGTCGAGATGATTTATAGACTGCCTTTGTTATCAAGTCTTATTGTTGATGGGCCTGTGCGTGGTAGCGGTTTGCAGAGTCATTGAGAGGATTTTATCGCAATGGACTTCGTTTGAGGACAGGTCGTAAAGTTCCGACAAAGGGTTTTTTTTTGTTGATTGTGATGCGTGGATAGTTCCACATTAGGAGGTTATAAATCAGCTGAAGCGGACACACTACTCCGAGACCATCTGTGGGGTGTGCGTGTGGAAGGACTGTGTCAAAGCTGGGAAATCGTTGGTATCGTAAAATGTTTGAGTAGTCTGGTTGATTGAAATTTGGCTGATGTAGGTGTACCGTGAGAGTGTTTGACTTTACGACTGTTGGGGTTTTTTTTTGGCTGTTGAATGGGAGGCTATTCTCATCAGCTTAACTAGAGTTTATCAACTTTACTCTATGATGAATATTCAGTGACGATTGATTGATTTTTCATTTGGGTGACTTGGGCGCACGAGCAGAGGATAATAAAGTTTCCAATTTCACTAGATCACTAACTAAGCATTAAATGGAATCTTTACAAAAAAAAACGTGTGATTCTCTTAGGAACCAGCAGCTTTTTTAGGGTTGCTGCTCACAAAGATTATGTAGAGTGTTTTTTTAGAGAAATAGAATAACGCAAAGATAATTTTTTTAACTTGACATGAAATTTACTTTATTCGAAAGATAATCTTCTAGCATTATAATTTAAATATGATTTCTGGCATATGACCGCCACGGTTGGCTCGGACGTAGTCTAATCTAGAGGTCCAATTTTCGAGACTTTTTCCAACATTTGTATCCGTATATCGGCAATAACGCGGCGAATGTTGTTCTCCAAGTGGTCAATGGTGTTGGGCTTATCAGCGTAGACTAGCGACTTCACATATCCCCACAGAAAATAGTGGAGCGACGTTAAATCGCACGATCTAAGAGATTTACGGGTCCGTACTTTGAAACTACGCGGTTACCAAATATTTCCTTCAATAAATCAGCACGAGTTGTGTGACGTGTTGCGCCGTCTTGTTGAGATCACAGCTGGTGGTTGTTTCAATTGAAGTAGCCATGGCTCCATTTGTCACCATTTACTGTGTTGTTCTGGCCAGCATAGTTTTTAACGAACACTCCAATTTTGTTCGTTGAGGTATCCATTCAACCAAAAGTGAGCTTCATCGCTAAGCAAAATTCGCTTATAAAAATTAGGGACAGAACCATGATTTTGAAGATAATTTTGCACAATTTGGAAGCGCTGTTCAGGCGTCAGTCTATTAATGTTGAAATACGAAACAAACTAAAAATAAATCACTTGACAGGTGACAAAATGGCCGCCAGTTAAGATAGTGCTACCACCTTAAAGTTCTATACTTCTAGAACACCCTATAGTTAAAGCCTTACACAAAGTACAGTAGCACTAAAAAAAGAAAGACCTTGCACAGAACAGTACATCGTAGAAGTATTTAAATGGCACAATTCTGTGCTTCAAATTAAATGAAAAGTAAATTGCTCTACGCAAATCACAGTTCAAAGTTTTATAAAATATTGCTGCTCCAATTTCATCTGAATACTTTCATTTAAGGGAAAAAATGTTTATCACAAAATTCACTCTCCATCGGAGACTCTACTGCCGCCCACACTTTGGATGATTTCTACCCCAACACCGCCCTTTAATTTTAATATCCCGAAATAATCCGATTGTCAATCGATCCGACGAATTCGCCCCCGCCACACAACCACAGCCACATCGTAGTGTGATAATTATCCCGCACCGCTAGTAATCTAATCCTCGTGCAAAATAAGGACCCACTCACTCTCCGAGGGTGGAAGGGAAAACTTGTTTGCTTTTAACGGTGCTTCAAGACTAGCCAAAACAGATTACATGGCTGTGTTTCGTGTTAAACAAGTTTCCGGGGGAGGCAAAACTCCCCCAAAGAAGGCGAGAACATTTGTAAAACATTTGAAAATGTTTTTTTTTGTTTTGTTGAGAGGAAAACTTGGTTTACTTTTGGAAACTTTTCCATTACAATACTGGCTACCGAAATCACCGCACTTCATAAACCCGTAAGGCGCCAGTGCTCCGTGAAGAACCTCCGGGTTCTGCTTCCTGGCAATTCAAAGTTCTACCCATCTGTAGGTGGGAGCCGTCCTCGGCAAGTGTCCTTTTCTGAGTTTATAAAGCTAATTGAATCTTTCCCACGTGGTCGGTCAAGCATTGTTCATTTGATTACGTTGCGTCTCATGCTCCAGATGTGCCCTCATCAGTCCTTTCATTGCGCACGGCATGTCTTGCCGGTGCCGGTGGACGTCCTGTCCATCACCAGTCGCCCGTTGCCCATCAACAATCAATCTGCTGGGCTTGCAATTTTTTTTTTTTTTTTCTTTTCAGTTCACTAACAACAGAAAAAAAAAAATCCATCGTTCCCTTAACACACATTCAGACTAGAGACGTTTACAAAAAAAAAAATGTGCGTGTCCTTTTTTTGTGGTGTAATTCCATCCGGGACTCCGGATCTTCTCCTTCACACCGGACAATAGGAATAGATTCGTTGGACGTCCCTCGCAGACGGAAGATGGGACACGTTTATCCTTGACTTGTACACATTAAGCGGAACAATAAAAACACAAACAAAGAATTCCTTTCTATGCTAAGCCAACGAACACAACGAGAAACTTTCACAGAGTGTCAAACCAAGTGGCACATTAGGTGGGACTTTTGATGAGGAAGGAGCTGACCAGGGATGCTCATGCTCCCAGTGTGACTGTATAAATAATTTATATTATGCTGGAGAATCTTCACAAAATGTTTGTTTGTAGAAGAGCAACATCAAAATGTTCGTGGGAACCCGTGAATGTGAAAGGGCCAAAGGAGTCAGTTCAAAGAGAAAATTCTGTTGTGTAAGATAACCGAAGGTTAACTTTGTTGTAAGATGATAATTCCGAGACGGAAGTGGGTAGCGATTGTTGTTTTTTGGGCTGAGAAAAGGTTTCCGGTTGGCAGATTAAATTATTTTACTCGAATCTGGTAGGACCGAAATCAATTTAGCTGGACATTAGTTCGTATATAGGGCTTAGTGCTGTAAGTACCCTTTTTTTGTTTTCTTTCTGTGAACATTGATTGTTGCGCATTAATTTTTATGGTGGTCTAAGGAGAGAGGCCGACCATAATCTGGTGTGTAATAAGAAACTCTCACTCTCTAGTCACATTACGAAATCGGTGATATCCAGTTGTTTTAGTTTTTTTTAATGTAATATTTTTTTAATATTTTTTTAAATACATCTAAGAAAGATTGAAACGAAAATTTTATATTAATGTGAATAGGACATGTTACTCGTGTTATGCGTTTTTGTAGAATTTGTCGATTGGGAGATTGGTTTTAAAAGAGCATGCTACAAACTTGTTTGGTTTTTTTTTTTAATTTTCTACAAAAAAGTGGAGTCAGCAATAAATTTAAAACTATAGAGACATCAAAACGTACTTAAACTGAAAGAGGAATAAGCGGTTAAACTCTGCACATGCTACTAAGCAGCAAAGGAGATGTCCGCCCAAAGCTCTATTTAAATTCTGAGAAAATGAGCTTTATTGGACCCAAGATCCAGATAACATCGGTGAACTTGTTTACAAGGGCATATGAAATGTGTTCATTAGGTATACACTGTTGGTGTATGCATACTCTGTTGGTGTATGCATACACTGTTGGTGTATGAATAATTTTCAAATCGTTTTGGAATGGTCGGTAAATATTTAAAGACCAGTCCATTTTCAGTACTCCTGCTAAACAGTGTTGATTTCGATTGATTGCCTGTCTCAATTCGTTTTCATGAACTTGTGAAAATATGAATTGCATTCATATTTTCACAAGTTCATGAAAACATCAGAAAGCCAGAGTGGGCCAAGTACAAGTTTTTTCTTAATACGATAAAATGAATCAAATTAATTCCATGTGGACGCCGCGGCTTAATTGGTTAGTGCGTCGGACTGCTAAGCGAGAGTACCCGGGTTCGAATCCAGCTCTGGAAAAAACACCACAAAACAACTTACACTGCGCCACCTCCAGCCAACGTCTGACAATCCTCCTGAAGTACTTCTGTCATGGAAAGCTTTCGCAATTCGGAACCGGCAATAAACTGCAGGTCCCCTTTATATGTATCAAAATTATAATGCGCACAACATAGTGGAGGTGTGAAAAGCTGGCCTCTGGCCCTTGGGGGCTATTACGTCACTAATGATGATGGCTTTATTAGTAAGAGCAACTATTCAGATTTCTGAATTCTTAATTATGAAACACAACGCCTTTCAAGTGGCTTCCTCAAATGGCTTTACAGTAGCGCAACAATTTTCCAAGACCTTTTTGTTTATTTCAGGCTGCAGCTCACTGATTGCTTGGGTGATCATATCCACAACATCCATCCTTCACGGTTCCTCATAAAAAAAAAAGTTCAATGTGGCTCAAATGCAGCTCCGAGGCGGCCAATTGATAGCTGATAGCACGATCTAAAAAAAACGAACATTATTTGGGCTACACAGAACTTTGTAAATAAGTTTTCGATCTTTGCTAACCTTGTTTAGGTGTAAAGCTTATAATACGGACTTTCTGTGAAAATTTCGAACGGAAACAGCTGTCAGTGCCAAAAAATAAAATTAAAAGAAACCACTGGACTGTTTGATTATTTAATTATTTATTTATATTTATTATATACACAATTTACGTATATTTTCCTTTTTTGTTTGTTTTTTACTTCGTATTTAACCTTAATATTAATTTATCTTTTTTTATTTATTTATTTTTTTTTCTAATTAATCTAATTATCTAATTATCTTAAATAATGTTTTAAAAGAAAGATCAATGTACCATATTAGATATGTGTGATAATCAGAAATTATTGTAAATCTATGCTACCTAATAAATATATCTTTTTTTTTAAAAGCCACTAGATGGCTAACCTTTCTTTCTAAGGTCATAATAAGCTTTAAAAGAACATTTAAGACCCTCCAAATGTCCTTCGATTGACATGAACATGCCTCACGACCGACAACCATTAAAACAAATCACTTTCAATTGCAAATGACCTGCTGACATGTAACATATACACAGCGGAATTAGTACTCACTCCATCAATCAATTCCTTCATCCTTCGACAGCAAGTCCCCCTCCCGGATAAACATACATCATCCCAATCCACATTATGCATCCTATTTCTTCCTTCCTGTAACTAGCGGATATTTTCTTTTATAACTACTTTATTGTCGGAAAGTATTTTATTAGTTTTGTTGTTTTCTTTTGTTTCGTCCTCGCAAAAAGACATTCTATTCGAAATGCCAAACAATAAATTAGAATTCATATGACAGTAATGCGATAGGTCGTAAATGAATTATTAGTTATGTTAAACTATTTTGTGAGGCCAACGGAGATGTTTAGCACGGTAATGACTCGTAATTTGATTCAATTCAAAAAACTACTAAAAAAGATGCGTAAAATGTTACGTATACGATCCGTAATTTGAAATACAGCTAAACCTCGTGGGATTGGTTTTGGTGGTTTTTCGGTCGGGCTGGGTTACTGAAGAATACTTGGTATTTGTGCGTATTTCTGGTGTTGGAAAATAAGATTAGATTATTAAGATTTAAATTTACAAAAATCCAATGTTGAATGAATATTTTTAATGGCTGTTCTTAATGCTTTTTAAATTGTACTGCAATTATTGATTAAATTTATATTTTTTTAATATTTTAAGGTTAAACATGTAAACCGAATCTTAAAATTAGAATTCCTTGAATACACATTTGTAAATTGATGCTAAATAAACTTCAAAAAATACAGTCGAACTCCCTGTTACTCGAACTAGTTTTGATGTCCCGTGAAAACTCGACTTTGAGGGATTCGAATGTACGTATATACAAAAAACTTACATGTTGCTTGCCTGCGAAGCTAAAGGTAATTTTTTTGTCAAAAGAAACCTCTTCAAGAACTATTTGCAGCTTTTCTTGGATAAAAGAAAAGAGCATGTTCTTTTCATTAACAGTTATGACTTCTTTTCAAAATTCAGAAGCTTAACGATTTTACGAATGTATATTGTGTAATGTCATGCAGTATACTAAATAAACTTCTTCCTGCAAATTAAATGTAAAAAGATAAAAAGAAATTTATAAAAGAGCCAAATGTCCACCAACGAACAATTTCCAGGAATAGGATATCAGTAATACTTATTCATTTGAACATTTTCATTTTCCCATTATCTTCGATGCAATTAGGACTTCCTTTGAATTCGTTAATTAGATTTTCGCATGAAATACGAAAACTACTGGTCATTAAACATATTTAAACATCATTATAACTCATATAGATTAACTAGATGTACTTAGATTCTGTTGCAGGTTTTTAAGCTTTTTTATGTTTTAGTTAGTTTCCATCTAACATAATTACATAATTCATAGAATTGCCTGTCCACCACCCGACCTAAATTAAATTCTTCAACCATTATATTTTAGCACCTTTTAAAGCAATTAGGATATCAGATGAATATAATTACTATTACAGTGCATACACAACAAAGGAGATGGAATATTAATAAGACAGTATTTTTCTGTAAAATAAGAACTGAACAAATATTATATCTACAAATATCTAATAAATTATAATACAATATAGTATTTGTGACAAAAAAGAAGGATTCTAAAGTTAAATAGGGGAATCCTGTGAACAAAACTCAAATTCTAATTATGTGCTAGAGGTAACTATCGTTTATTTCTACATGTTAACCGAATTATACATGTTTAAGATTAAGTTAATTCAATGTTTTATTATATTCATGGTTTATGTTTATGTTCTATAATACTGTAATGTTTGTACGACTCTCTGCACTTGACCTTGAAATACGCACCGGAAAAAACAATTGTACATCGGTGCTTCGTAACACGCATATGCGTTGGTCAAAACGGGAGTTAGAAATGCATTTTTGTCTCTTACCACCAATTACAAATAGCCCTTTTCTACTTGGATTTCGAACGTTCAGTTGGATGGTAACTCAAAACAATGTCCTTTTCAAATTGTAATATTCCATACCCATTCCATATAAAGTTATAAATATTCGTTTCCATAATAAAGTCTGTGTGTGAATTTAGTATACTCTATATTCTTAGCAACACAAATTTGTAGGTTTTCTGAATAAAAAAGATTAACACTTTTAGACGTTGGATTGCGTCGGACTTTTACCGGCACCTGGTTTCAAATCCAGCTCAGGAAAAAAAAGTTGCACCACAAAAAATTTTCACGGGCTCACCTCCAGTGCATGACTGTTAATCCTCCATTCAATGCCATTCATCCCTTAGATTGTTCATTTGGCATACGGAAATTGAATTGAAATGGTTTACCTTCAATGTTATCTAAATAAAAATTTCACATTTTGCATTTGAAGGGAAATGTAATTTTTCGCCCGACGAATGACAAACACAGAAGTCGAGAAATATTTCGGTTACAATTTCAAAACATACTACGATAGTAGGGGTTGTTTTCAGTCGATCGACTTACCCTCAATTTCGATCGACTGTAATTCGTTCGACTAATTAATTTATTTTTATAACAATTAATCAACGGACCCCGTTTTCTGAAACTTAAAGCAAAAGAAAAAAAATTGAGCAAATATATTCGCGTATTGCTTAAAATGTCTGCATCTTCATGTCTGAACAAATATGACAGGCGAATATTTGCATTTGCTGATAGTGGTATTTCTGGTTACATCAGAACAATTCAGTTTTTGATTACGGAATTTTTCTGCATTTCCCACACGAAAATGGTTTTGCGTATGGGAAATGCAAATATGCCATTTGTGCGATGACCACGCACACTAAAATGAACGTCACTGCCGAAAACTAAATAAAATCAGAATGTGATTTCAAAGTAGATAGCTTGCACAGACAGGAATAAATACCAATAAACCAACGAAAATATTATTCAACCTGCCCAGTTTAGAAAAAGGCTAAGCCTCAAGTTACCATCCCTGCGGGCAAATGTTATTATAGCAATCACTGCCATCTTGGTCTAATTTACACCTTCAACCACAAACTCCAACACCGACCAACCATCGGCACCGACTCGAATTTAAAACGACTTTACCATTGGAAAAGTTATCAACAAATTAACGTACTCACGTACCCAGTAACCATAATTACCCCACGAAATCGCAGCAGGTGCCTTCGTGCTCGATAACAGCACGCCGCCGCACCTCAGGAGCACAGCGGAACTTCCGAACCGAAGGTAACAGAAGGCAAACGCCGTGCCTGTTGGTTTCGGAATATGCCCATTGTGTAATGTTGAAAAACACGTGCCTCTTCTCCTAAGCGCCTTGTTAAACTTTAATTAAGGATACCACAGGAAATTTATTTCTTCAATAAACTGTGTGAACAGCAAATAATACCCCAGCTCATAAACACACTTGAGCAAAAAAAAAAGGCAACCCAACTTCGTCGCCGCTTGAGAAGGGATATAAACACGAAAACTTTATTTCTTTTTACAGCCTCGGCAGTCAAAACCGGCAACTCGCACCGAACACACACATGACACTCAAGGATATCATTTCTTTTTTTTTTTTCGTGGAGTACTGCAAGGAGTATTCTTTTATTTCACTGTTTTTTCTTCGTGTGGAAATGATGAATGATACTAAGGAATTGAGTCGTCTCAGTCTTTTATGTTTGTTGTGCTTGTCATTGTCACTGTCGATTTTGCGTGTAAGCAGTCCTTTGAAGTTCATATCAGTGACTGTCACAAACAGCTGGGATTCGGATACAATCGATTTGCCAAAAGCGGAAGTTAACTTCAGTGATATGTGTGACAAACATCAAATTTCGTTGGCATGAATAGTCTGGTCGACACTTTTGGAGCGAAAACCTAAATTAAGGAAAACTAAAGGTATGTCAGAAACACGCAGTTTTTTGAATCCTGAAAAGGAGGTTACATTGAGTTCGTCTGCAAATTTTATGCAAATTTTTTGCATAAAGTTTCGAGAGAAATTCGAGTGATGACAAAATCTCGGTAGTCTACGAATTTTAACAAATCACATTGATATGGCCTGTTCTCCTTAAAAAAAAAACGTGTAAAAATTGTCGAATCACCAAATGCGTATTCCGTCGGTTGAATAAAATTTGATAAAAAAATACGGTAGAAAGTCTGCAATTGATGCATTTAAAGTAGAAGAGATGCATTTAAAGTTAATTAGTTTTTTGCATGTTGTCGAAGATATGACTTGCCACATTTTTCAATTCCTTCCCACAATTGGTCCTTGCTTGAAAATACTGATCGCCAATTATTATTATTATTATTATTTTCTTTTTTTGAGATCTGCTGATTAACTTGGCCATAGTCACGAAATCAATTTTTCTCAAGACCCGCTCTATGTTTTGGATCGTACCTGCTGAAAGTGTTATTGGGGAGACATGTTTGCCTCAGTAACTGGAAGCATGGCCCTATATCAATAATTTGTTCTGGTATCATAATTACGAAATATATCCAATCCATACAAACAACAACAAAAACAGCTATGATATTTTCCCTCCATATTTTACGGTTCTTTCCCTAAGGTACGGTTGGTGGTGTTCCTTTTCTTTTGCTGACCTAACATGATGTCATGTGGACTACCCACAGAATACTAATCCCACTCCGTGAATAAAACATGCAAAGGTGTGTTGGCATAAAATTATCCAACATTTATTATGTGCATTAAGAGATTCAGGGGCTCACAAAATAAACCGCCAGAATATTCAATAAGATTATCTTTCTATTTAAAAGAAAATATTTATAAAACCACATTAAATCACTGATGTTATCGAACTTTTAATGGGGTCAAAATTAAAGCTGCTTTTTTCAATAAATTAATTTCCTTTTACGGACACCTTAGTGTTTATTTCTATTTTCCAACGAGTACAATACAATTTCATCGCAGAACTGGAATTTTGATGAAATTACTTTCAAAACGGGGTAATATGTCCCTAAGAAAAAGCAAGTAAAAAAATGTATGCAATCTTTAAGTTCTTTTCCAAGAAGTAAACAATCCGGAGTCTACGATATTTTTACATGTTTTCTAATGTCTTTATATTGTACTCTTGAAATTAACTTCCAGTCCCCAGAAGGCAATGAGTTGGTTGCGAAATAAATTTGAATAAATAAAAAATGCTATTTAAATACATAGTTCCTGAAATTATCACGCTAATGTAAGGTCACCGACAAAAACGCAACGCGTGTTTATTTTTTGGCCGCTTTATTGCAACTGCTCGTCTTTCATTTGAATTACAAAAATTATGGCTAACATAAATTACTTATCGTAGAAAACGTTAACTTAACTAAAGCTATGATCATTCGACATCATATGATTATACTTTATATATTTAAAACAATGATTGTGTGGGTGCATCTGAAGTGTATACCGGGTGTAGCGATTTCTTAAGTTATTTAATTTACTTTTTCTTTTGTGTAGAAAATGATCTCCTACACTAAGGAATTTAAAATAAATATGGCGAGCTGCTGGAGTGCGAATTTTTGTACATTACATTTTAAGACCAACATTCACCAGAGATTATTTCAGGAATCATGAATAATGGAGTCACGTTCGAAACAAAATTTATGATCAAGAAGGGGCAGACGAGCAGATGTGTCCGACACGTGAATTTCTTCATTCAATTACATTTTCTGGGTTAAACTAAATTTGACAAGTATTGGTAACGTGTACATATGTCACGTAATGTGTATGAATTTGAAGTATCCTTCATCCTATTTCGGCCGTCATTGATGGACGTCCAGTTGACCTCAAAGTCTATTTGAACGAAAATTACATTGCAACAATGTCGACCCGGATTCCAAGAGCTGTCTACCAATCTGCTCTAATTGAAAAAGGTTCTTAAGTCGTATAGCAGGAGAATTTGGTGATTAATGCACAAGTTCTCCATCGCATCGCCTCCCGTTTGCGTCACATTACACGCCTGATATATGTTTTCCACCCGTTCGTCTTCGCATACATGACAAATAGAAACGGAGCCCATCACTTGCATGTGCGATTTTTCCCACACCAAAATCTCGTCCTTCCCAACCATCAATCATTTCCTGCAAATTTTAAAAAGTATTTGCCCTGACGGCGACGAAGCTGTGCCTATAAATAAACTACGTTGGGCCACAAGTGCTAAACGAGACTCGTACCGTCCTTTTACCCAGCTCAGGAATTTAAAAGCAACCCGGGTGGGTAAAAGGACGAAGGAGAGAAAAAAAACCGGAAAAGGTGTGACCGGGCGTTAAAACTAATCCCACTCGTTTTGAAGCAGAAACAAAGGTAATATCCTAAATTACAGCAATTTCGTGCCTCGCCCTCCGAACCCACTTCATCCTTGAGGACACCCGAGCTGAAAATCAGAACCTACTTACCCACCTCCGAGTGATTATTGCTTCCGTATAAATAATGAAAAGGATACGCATAAACTAAATTGAATACGGGTCATTCGGGCTCGCCGATCCATTCAGAGAGATAGCGATGCCGGAACTACCCTTGCTACCCCCGTCAGTATATCCGTTTGCTAACATCTCTGTGTTTGTTTTCTTCTCACTTTCAGTTCTTCATCTTCCGAGTGGCACGAGGCCCATTCATCGAGGAGTTCTACCAATGTGTTACCCACGGCTTCTACACGGCCGAGTGGCAGGAGCAGCTGTACAACACATTCACACTGTTTTTTACGTTCATAATTCCCCTGTGCATACTGTTCGTAACCTATCTATCGACGTTCAGGACAATATCCGGTAAGTTTCATGTGTGTGTTGTATCTCTTTGTGGAGGCACTCAGTGCTGGATTGCGTGAATTGATTGAAGTGCGTTCTCTCACATTCAATTGCCGGGGATAGACAATAAAATGGAAAATTCAAGGACAAACATATAATGCGGTTTCATTATTGCTTTTCATCACTGTAGGCGTCTTCAAATTCCATTCTTGTGGTTGCGGGTCGTTGTTCGGCAGCTAAAAATGGGAATCGAGGCTTATTTATGCAGCCGCCATAAAAGATTGAAAGTTAAATTATTCACAGATATGCATAGGATCTTTGGTTTACTTGTGGCAAAGGACTCGCTAAGCAATAAACAAGTTCCATAAATAGAAAGCAGAATATCCTGTTTAAGTGGGCATAAAAATATATAAATCTAGCGAATAAATGTGGTAACACTCTGAAGGATTTAGTTGATGTCCTGCTCGCACTGGTGTTGGTGATGAGTCTAGGAAATGTTAATTTTATTTTAACCACTTGAGAGAAAGGGAAAATTAAAAAAAAAACTTCCATTGGCCTTACCTTAACCCTCGATACTAGTTAACTAAAAGTTTGTTTGGAAGCATTTCTTTCATATAACGGAAAAAAGATGTCATCGCCTTAAAAATCTTTCAAAACTATACTTTTCTCGTCAATTCTCTTGCTCCCTACAACACCATTGTTAATTCGTCCCTTCCTTCTCATGTCAACTAATTCGTCTTCTTTCAATAAAACCTTCAAACAAATTTGAATTCCTTTCTAAGCAGACACTATTGTCATCACTTAAGCCTCTCACATCCCAACAACTAATTAATCAGTATTGTTGACTCAGCCACTTACAGTCACTGCTAAAAATAACTAACGTGTACTTACTAAACAAAAATAATTGACACACACGCACGGAAGTTCAAAAACTCATTACCACCCAGGTCGGTTGACAGAAACAAAGTAGTTCAAACAATGCTCCCGTAAATATGTGAATCTAAACACGACATTTCGTGTACAAAGTTCATTAAACTTGAAGCAGTCCTTTTCTACTCTCAAAAAGGATGGGGCGGTGTATTTTGAGTGAACGAAATGATTTACAAACAAATCGATTTGTAACAACAATGGCGCCGGTTAATCGACGTGTCCACAATAATCGGTTGGTCATTCTTTTGCTGTTGGGTGGAGTTAAACAGGGAGTATGGTGAGGTTAGTAATTAGGGAGTTAACTTACAGGAGTGCCAAAGAGAAATCTTTGAGTTATTTCGCGTTTATGAAAATAATAGATGTGCTTGAAGCAATGAACTTAAATTTTTCATTTCTCTTGGTCGTTTACTATTTATTTTTTTAAAATATAGCAAGGATTTTTTTTAACGCTGATTTTTTGTGAACTTAGTAGGCTTTTTCCACATCCAGATACAATTTCCTTTGCTTTTTACGATTTTAATTCGTTATTCTTATTATAAGCGAACATTTATTCGAAACAATCTAGCAAAAAAGAAAATTTTTGTTTGATCTTGTATTCAAAAGTTTTGTGATCATTCAATCAAGAAGTAAAACATAGAGGTAGAACCCTGATGCTGTAAGTGGCAACCGGAGTGAGGAATGTTGTTTCTCTTGAGACAATAATGAAGAAGTTTAAGTACCAGCATTTCTAGTTATATGCGCGAGCTATTTTGCCCATTTTTTCTTTTTTGATGGACAAACTAGAGTTGTTGTACTTGCAAACTCCAAGGTCATTCTAATAGGTATAATCTGTTGCTACAATAAAACCCAAAAATAGCCTTTCTAAGGTAGAATATAAATGGGTTATGATGAAAACAAAAATATCATCTAAGGTCTTTCTAATTACGTGCACGGCACCGTACAAGTTTTGAAATATTGAAATTTTTAATACAGCATAAACAGGGCTTCCTTTTTTTGTTATTTGCCCATTCCGCCTGTAATTTTTTTTATTTTATTAGGAGGACAACTTGAAAGACGTGTTTTTTTTTTGTTAAAAAAACCATTCATTTGAATTTCCTTGCTTTTGGACCATTCGCAATGCTTGAAACGTTTGGAAATTGCTTGCTGGGTAACTCCCAATGATCGCAAGCTCCTCTTGAGTTTGACATGAATCTTCTTCCAGTAATGCCTCCAATTCTGCATCTTCAAACTTTTTCACTTGGCCAGGACGTTCCTTGTCTTCAACGTCAAAATCACCACTTTTAAAGCGTGCAAACCGTTCCTGACACATTCTGACACTTACAGAATAGTCAGGATAAGCTTCAATGAGTAAACTTTGCGCATCTGTTGCACTTTTCTTCAAATGAAAGTAGTGAATTAAAACTTCCCTCAAAAAAACTTCTCAAATGTTGTTTTGAAGGCACAAAATTCGACATTTTAAACGCAAAACAAAACTTGTGTAAATTAACTTGTGTATACTTTGACAGATGGAATTAACTAGATTTTTCGACGCTCTTTAACATACAATAGCTGTCACTGTCAAAAAAATAGCGCGTGTGAATATATATGAAGTTAGTAACAATACGTCTTTCAAGTTGTACTCCACAATAGTTCCCTCCGGCAGTTGTGAAGAAGGAAATAACAAAATGTTGTCAATCATTACAGATGTGGCGAAACTAATATTGAACTTCAACAATCCATTACCTTTCCACAGAAAGAGAGAGAATTTTCCAATCAACATGGAAACTTTTGTGATTTCTCAAAGCAAACATGAACGCTAATAAAACCCCGTTCACCTGTCGTCTCATTCCACAATTTCCAATAAGGTCCAACATTCGAAAAACCAAACACATGATTATTGCTTTCAAATGAATTGAACGGTTGCCCATAGTTAACTCTGTATCGAATATCGGTGTGTGTTGTGCATAAAAACGCTTTGCCAATATTGGTTGAACTATTTTATAAACTGTGCTGATGCGTTTTCACGTATGCAGAAGAATATTTTCAATAAATCTGTTTTTGCTAAAATGCGGGACCTGTCTCTCTAATTTGTTTAAAATATCATGTTTCAATCATCAATTTGGTCAAGCACAAATATTCCGCAAGTAAAATATTTTGAGTTCAATGAAAATGATGAGCATATTCCAATTACGTGTTCTTAATATCTGCTAAATATACATTGCATAACATATTTTTAGTTGATTCCATGGAATTTTAAACGAAACAGAATCGATGTTGGGAATTTGTATAGTTTTGTTTCAAGCAAAAAACACAAAGTCAATTGTATCACTTCAGTGCCTTTGTATCGGTGAGCTCTTTTTTTTGATGAAATAACATTTGTTCAGTCTCAGAAGCCGAAAACAAATAACACTATTATTACTAACTTCCATTATATAACTATATCACATTTTTTGGTATTTTTATAGAAGTGAAATAAAATAAATAAAATAAATTTAAAAGTAAAATAAATAGTACAAAATGCTCACAAGTTTTCGTGTTTCAGTTTTACTCAAAAGTTAATCCACTTACCGTGTTTGTCTTTGAACCTCCTTGATGTCGACCCACTCTTAGCGTACTCTTCTTTTCATTTTTTCTTACCACCTTTGCACTTCCGTAAAAGTTAGTTTGTAAGTTTAACTCATCAGACAACAAACTCTACTCCAACTCGGTCGCACTCAATCCCCTTCAGAAAGTTCTTAAAGAAAAATTTTGAAAAAAATTTCCATGATTAACTTTTTTCTTTCGAGCGTGGGCGTTTAACCAACCCCAATAAAATTGAATCAATGAACCCGTCGTCTAGTGACAGGACAAGAAGGAAAAGTCCAGCAACTGCTGAATCTAGTCACGTCCATCAACAGCTCTATTTGCATAAAATTTTTCCAATCATTGACATCAAATCATCGAAATGGAATATTAATTTTTATCTCTGACATTTAACGAAGGTGACTTTAATTACCATTATTGAGCGGGAGACAGAACTGACATTGAAAAAATATTCATAAGCCGTAGCCTTGACCATCGCATAGCCAAATATACTCGTTAATAACTTCCAATTTTTCTAAGTAAAGGTTATTTTTATTCGAAAGGGCGGTCAGAGAAAGTACATAATTTTAAATTTTTAAAAATAGTCAAGAGTGGAAAATCAATGAGATTTTAACGAATATATTTGGTTGGTTGGATATTTTGGGTTGACCTACATTTTTTTAGATGGACGGACGGATGATGAATTAAACATACATACATAGCTCTGTAGCGCTTTGTACATAGCCGCAAAATTCAAAAGGCAAAAAGGCGGAAGGGAGATATTTTACAACCTAATATATTACAAGGTGCAATACTTTTTTCACCATTTCATGTGGCTGTTTTTATTCCATTCCACCGCCGAAACTAGGTTCAAAAAGTATGGAAACAAGTACTTATAATAACAACGTTAAATAAAAAAACAACAGACGATTGTTTGCATTTCTAACTTTTCTCATTTTCATGCGGATATTTTCTCGCCTACAGGCGACTATGCTTTTTAAATAAGTAAGTCCACTGTGATTAAATATCTGTCAAGGTGATGATCATCTTCATCATCAAAAAAATGTTCTTTTAAGGGTCCTTCCTAATCACTAACAATTCGAGCCTTTAACATTTGCACTTCCCTTTTCCCTTACCTTTTTGTGCGATTTAATTTTTGTTCTTCTAAATAGAAGACAAAATAAAAACACTTAATACAGAACATTGTAGCTTCCCCAATACCATAAACCAAGCAAATGCTCGAAAACTTTCTTTCACAAACTACCGTGTCCCGCAGCGCAAGCACTACCAGGTGCCCAATTCCAGCTCAGAAAACATCGACTAATCAACGAATGACTGCCCCACTTAAATTGGATCGTTATGCATGTTTAGAAATTTTATCAATTCACATCACAGGTGTTTATAAAAACAGGAACAAAAACCGAAAACGTCGAAGATACCTCCATGGAAACACCAGGTGGCGACATTTCCCCCCATTTTGAAGGGCGAATCCATCCCCTCTCAACGCGTATCTCGACACCGCTCTCTATAAAAAGAAGCTTAGAACAAAACAAAAAAAACCCTGAAACCAGGAACCAAACACAAAATTTAATATTCCTCAAAAGTAATGCCTGTATTACTGCTAACCAAACAATGTAACGCCGACCAACGACTCTACCCCATGCCGATTGTTGGATATTTATTCATAAATTCGTTCGTCGTTACACACGCCGGGAAGTCAGTGCTTTTTTTTTTGAAAATTGAAAATACCACCGAGTCAGTCGACGGAATCGAGAGGCGTCGCGCGAAGTGAATCAACTCAGTTTAGACCTCCTCGAAGCCGAAGGGGATTTTTTTGGAAGTGGTTATCTAGTTGCCAGGGCCGTTTTGATTTGGGCAGTACTTTGCTGAAAAAATCCTTTCAACACGACTGGCAACGATAATGAATTAGTTTTCGACTCTTGAAGATGTTTATTTAAATTGATGTTGCTAGGGGAGGTGTTGGCTCGGAGATGGAAGATGTTTTTTAGGTGAGTCTACGACGGAGAAAATTTATATTTAAATTTTGGTTGATGAATGTGGGGGTGTAGCAATGAATTGATTTTTGCAAGGTTTCGAGGGGTTTTAGCCGTTTTACATTGATCCTCAAGCAAAGTCTGTTCATTTCCGGAGCTATGAATTTAATCAAATATTGTTGTATTCAGAGACTATTCTAGCATTTTTTTACATTTTTCGATTTTTAAGTAGGGGAATGCGCGTTCAATATTTTAAATGAAATCATTACGCAAATTCGTCATGCATTATTTACAGTTGCGAGGTCAGAAATTTGATTTTAAACAGGTCGGAGAGAAAACGTAGCGAGACGTTGTTTTACTTGTTAGAAATTGCGATGCATCGGTCTATTGGTGATAGTCCAGGCGATTGTGAGAAGAGAAAATTATTTAAACATTTTTCGCACCAATATTTCTGTTTTTGTATACGAGTACACTCATCCGTCGCTTTGCGCTGGGTTTAGGGGAATAAAAGTTTAATGCCAACCGAAACCGCGCAAACCGAATTTGGGTAAATTTTTGAAAATCGCGTAGAGGTGAAACGGTTTAAAACGAGGTATGAGTGAACACGCATTCAGCTTAGTGAATCGTACTCCAAGATCCGAAAAAACAGTAAAAGTTGTTCAAAAATGTCTTCAAAATACAAATTTTTCTTGCAAAAGCATTATTTTCTTCGTATTCAGCGGCTGATTTTATATTATTGAACAAGTTTAAAATGTCTCTTGTAGATGGGCGCAAAAAAAGGTAGGCCATCGGCGATTACGAAAGAAGATAAAAAATAAATTATAATGTCGGCAAAACATCCGGACAGTTTTGCTGCCCATTGTAGGCACGTTACAAAAATGCTCTTAATTTTTTGTTTATTTATGTGGCTTTGTAACTTTACGTAAGTCCATTTAGAAAGCTCGCATTTTATCGAATAATGACCATCCATGGATCATGCACCGTGCATTCTAAAACACTCGAAGATAAATGGGACGAGATTTAGTTCAACAACGTGGCTGTCGTGTCCAATTCAATTAAAATAGGGAAATAGATATTGAAACCCGAGAAAAATCAGTAGATTACAACCTCCACACAGGAAGAGATTCTTGACAGACTATAAAAGGCATTAATGGATTTTTAATGTCAGCCATAAACTGTAAATTGTAGATGGCTCATGGACAGTGAGAAAGTATGCACAACGTATGTATGCCGAATAAATTTTGCAAGACAAACTAATGGTTTTTCTAACGTATGCTTGGGCTAATGAAAACCATAAACACTTAATCATTACATGACCCCATCACATTCCATCCCCAGGAAATAATATTTTTTGGCGCTTAACGAAAAACTAAGTAAACGATACGGAATATTCCTTTTGCACTTAGAAATGTCTGATGTAGAACTGATTGAATGAAAATTAAGTCTTAGCGTGAACTTAAAACATTTCTGCTGCAATTGCACTAATATTTTTGAGTTGTCAGCAGATGAAATTCATGTTGTACATGTCCAACACTGGGCATGGAAGGGTTAAATAATCAAATTTTCTAGACTATTTCATTCAAAATCAATTATAACATTTTATATGTAGTATCGTATACAGTACAAGTGCCCTAAAATTCGAAGCTTAGAAAAAGAGAAGACAGAAGAACTGTCGTCACATATTTAGCTTCCGAATGCGACCCTTAAAGTTATCTTTAAATCTCACACCTCTAACTTTCTTTCCAGTTCAGTACTTTTTCTAAATATCACAACTCGAAACCATTCCCCGGAGAACTCAGTTGTCACTGTGGCCTCCGAACTCAGAACAAATTTACGTTCAAACATCTCACCTTCCCCAACATTTAGAGTGGTCCAGACTCCTCGACCTGTTTATCATTTTTTCACGAAATATTTTTTTTCCAATTTGCCCTCTCTTCCAAATATTTACTAAATTAAAATGAAGAAGAAAATTGCATTGAATAGCGTCGTAAATTACAAAAAGAGAAACTGATGAAGTTAATGATGACTTTTGTGAGAGATTCTCATTTTTTATTTCCTAATTATTTCTAACGTTGTTCATTTCTCATAAATTCCTTCTTCTCTTTTTTTTTTTACAGGGAGTGAAAAAATGTTTCAAGGCTCAAAATTGGCAGTCTACACAAATAAGCCATCAGTGCAAACCAATCGCCAGAGACTGATACATAAGGCGAAAATGAAGTCATTACGCATTTCGGTTGTGATAATTGTTGCGTTCCTGATTTGTTGGACACCATACAATGTGATGATGATTATTTTTACGTTCCTTAATCCGGACAAAAGGGTGAGTACGAGGAAGAGACAGTTGGGAAGGTTAGTTTTCCGTTACAGTGATCAGAAGGGCATAAAAGAAATAATTAAAAGTTGCTTGTAACAGACATTTAGCACACACTTAATATTAAGGAAAAGATAGAAAAGGCCAGGAATTTAATTGAGTGACTATTGTTGTCCATTACTTCGACCAAAATGTTTTTTAAGGATTGACGCACTTTTTGTAGAAGCAAAACTCCTTCTATAATGAAAGTATTTAAGTTCTGGCGCAAAGTGCGTTATAAGGCGCACAACTCCAAAACCACTTTTTTGACCTAGTTTTTGCGTATGTGTACAATTAATGGGCAATTAAGAAAAATCCACGGCTGACAATAACTCCATCGAAAAGGGCTTAGTCAATAAAGAGCTTTAAAAGCCAATAGACCTTGCTTTTCTACAATTCTCCTTCTTTCCAGTCCGTTCAAGTTCTTCCGCAAACCAAATTTAAAAAAAAAACCTCTACCGTAAAAATCAAAAGGAATCATCATCTTGTAAGTCATCGTCATACTTAAAACTCATATTCTCTTGAATTTCATAGAGCACTTAACCCCTGATATGACGCTAGTGAGCTGCCCCCTTGAATGCCCTTAAGAAATGTTTCCACTGCAAAGGCGTTTCTCAGAAAGTAGGAAGAACCCACGGATATCTCTGATGTCGAGTAAGAGAGTATAAAAAAAATGTTAACAGGAAAGGATGTATCCTTCCTCCCATTTCTAAGATTTACGAGAAGGTAGGGTGAACAGTGGCGAGTAATCGCCCTGCGTTGGGGTGGATTTAAATGTAGCCATTCCCACGAAAGGATCTTCTCATCTCATTTCTGCCGTATCTGCCATCATGTTACCGCCTTAAGGATGATTTGTTGCTTTGCAGTGTACTTTCGTAGAATTTGGATTTCCTATACCATTTCGTCGGATGCGATTATTCTTAAAATGGCCGTGGCGTTTTGCCTTTGCCCTTAAGTGGGTTGAGAAGGATAATGACAAGTTTAAAGGATCGTCTGGGTGTATTTTACTTGTAGAAAAAAATAAGTCGTAAACTTTATGATGAGCTAATTGTTAAAGGGATGATCCTTGGGCAGCATAAATACCGATAAGGAGAAGAAAATTGGTCGGACTCTCTGAGACGGTCATTCTAAATTCTCAAAGTAGACATTAGAACTTAAAACTTATTAAATCGAATTTTAGACATTATTTTAAGATATTTAACTATAAACTCAGGTTTTGAATAACATACGTAACAAATGTTTACGAGCTTATGGAGAACCTAATTACCTTCTATTTTTTAATTTGCAAATTATTATTGTGAAAGAATCCGATTGTCAAATAAAACGCAATTCTAAAAATCGATTGTGCTAAAATTGTATCAAATTAAGCATTGTTCTGAATTGGAATCGTCCTAGTTGCATAAAATACTTCCTTTTTGTCCGTCTTATAATTTACGATTGACTTTGATTCGTCCATTTGTATTCGATTTAAAAGAAGCCATTCTTTGTCAATTAATGAAATTACCCTTTTCCATACCACGATTGTCCCATTGTGAACGAAATCCGATTACGATGGACAAATGAAATTTGATCTTTTTTGTTTCATCTTCAGTTTTTGTGTAAAACAGAGTTAAGAAATGAAAATAAAAGAATTCCCTATTGACCTTTATCCGATTTTAGTGTAAATTTTTCACAATTTTCAACTTTAAGTTGCCTTAAATGATGCTAATTTTCATTAGATGGACTCAATGATGAAATCGTATATTGCTTTAAATTGTAATGCCCAATACACTACTAGATATCTTTGGTAGTTTGTCAAACAAATCCGTTGAAAAGTGAAAAATGCGTCGTCAAAACAGGTCAAATATGGCATCAAATTATATTTTACTATTGATTCTGAGGCCTGATAAGCATACATTTCATTTCATTTATTTAAACAATAGGAATCTTATAAAATAATTGCATGCTTGAAGAAAGAAGGCGGAATATAAATATAAATATAAATATAAATATAAATATAAATATAAATATAAATATATGTGAGTCTTTACATATTTCACACTAGAAGGCTAGAGCATAATGAATTCAAAAAAGTTTTACTTTCCCTGAATAGTATTTTTCTACTTGCATTTAGTATTCGAGTTCATGTTGATGGAGATCGCACTTGTACTCTTGAGGCAAATCAAAAGAACGAGTACCACTCGAAGTCACTATGGCCATTTGTGCCTTTCTGTTATTCAGTTATCATCTTCTTCTCATCTTTGTCGTCTTTCGTGATAAGAATGCAATAACTTCTTCACATCCTATTGGCTCACTTGCAAGCTGAAAAAATGCTAGATGAACACTTCGCAAAGAGGCCCATAGCTCTCTTTTACAATACTATTATATTAGATACTTATGGCAGCAATGCTTTTGTCATATTCAAAGAATTAAATCTGGAATGGCTTTTCAAGAAATTCTTGAGAAAAGATTGTTTCAATTGAAGTGGGTCAATCATTGTGATCCCATATGTCCCTATCAGTCAAACACAATTTTATAAACGTGTAAAATATATTTGCCGATTTTTTATATATGCGGAAAATGTGTCGTACCCATTAACTTTAATTGACAACATTGAATGCAATTTTCCAATTTTCACCCCTTTCTATGAATTTTTGCTGCGCCTATTAATAACATTTTTACTTAAAATTATTTGATTTTTTTTCTTGTTAAAAGCATTGAAGTCTTCAAAACTACAATATAATGAACTCAGTAAAATTTACAGAAAGAATTCATAGAGAAATCAGCGAAAAATTAAAATGAAGAGGAAAATCTAAGCCGGATGAGGGTTAAAGAAAATAACAGCACCTATCGTTATTACCGGTAGTTGCCTATGGAAGCTAGTTACAAACCAAGACCATCAAGCGGATATAGTTGAAACTTGTTTTACATAAATGGGTTATTTAATGAAACCAAGCCCAACTTCACCCAGTTTGGACACTTGACTCTTGCAAACTCAAGGAGGGAATATTATAGTACATTTACATTTTTAGAGATATAGGAGAATGTTCTTTACAACTATAATACTTAGAATATATATAACATTTTACGAAATGACTTTAAGATTTTTTCCCTTCATTTTAATTTTTAAAGATTACCACTTCTAAGCAATCACTGAAAATCAATTAATGCAGTCTTTCACAGACAGATGCCAATAATGGAACCCAAAATTGCTGAAAATCAAATTCCACTTTAACCGGTTTAGATTTGCTTTCAAAATTACCTTATAACTAAACATCTTAGAGTTATCATTGATAAATGTGCCGTGAAACGAAAAGGAGATGAGAATTGAACACCCAAACCAGACCCAAAGTGCCAGGCAATTGAAAATCAAGTCCTTAAGACACTTCGCATCAAATATTGATAACATATCCTACCTTTGACATTGAAAAACCACTCACAACCTGCAGAGAAAAAAATATATATTTCCAATTCACTGAAAATTTTCTTTTCTCTCAATAAAATCCAGATTGGTTAAGTTTCCCACCGCTTTCTTGGATGACAGAAACAAAAAAAAAGGAAAAAGTAACCTAAGACTTTTGCGGTTTTTCAAAGCATCCACACGCGCTGTCCCCAACTCCAACAAAAAAAAAAAAAACAAAATACAACGACAAGAGAGTTCACTGCTTGGGAGAAAAAAGGAGACATAGAATTTGCTTGCACATCCTGGCCGTCAAAGTGTTTCCGGGGTGGACTTTAAGTCTAACAACCATAAGCAACAAAAGAGGATGAGCGATAAAAATAAATGCAAAAAATAGAACTAAATGCGGACGAGGTGAGGACCCTTTTGCCCACCACATGCCTCCACACCATCCGACGAAACAAAGCAAAGGCATAGGAAAAAAAAAATTGGTTCCCATGCCTGGCACGTGGGAGAGATTACAACGGATGTGAGGCCCGAAAATGACTTTATCGCCCTCGACATTGATACGATTTTCCAAATCTCTGCAAATTAGTTGCTCTCACTTCGAAATTTCAATTGCGTCGAACCTCTCCGGTATGGTATTTGAACCCTTCGGAGTAATTTTGCTTCGAAAATTGTTGCCGGAAAAGCTGAATTCGAAATATGTCGGGATGTAGCGTGCCGAACCGGATGCTCGTGTAGTGGGCGGGGTTAATTTGTTCTCGTTCTCTGGAATTCGCTGATATCGATTTCAAAGAACAACAAGTAACCCTCAATCGATGGGGTGGGTCGAGGTTTATTTTGTTGCAAAACCACATCACAGAGGACCTAAGAACTGAAGTTTAAAGATAAACATACATCCAGAGATGGAGTTTATGTGTGTCTATGGTTTATGGTGAAGAAGTTCAAATTAAGTGGTGTAGGCGTAAGCTTCATCAATGTTGAAAGTTCTGAAGAATTGAACGAGTTGCAAGAATTCAGCTTTAAACACATGTTTGTGTTAAACGAGTCGCTGGTCGATACCTGGTCCTCATAGTGGTGAAAAAATATTGCCTTTAAGAAGAGAGCATTTTCTTTAGGTATGATGATTTTGTCTGTAATAGGAGATTAAATACTTTTATGTACATAGAGTAAATACGTTTAAATGTCCTCTTTTGGATGTTGTTCATGTTGATATTTTTGAGAACTGCTGCAAGCTGGCAATAGTCCCGTATAGACAGTAGAATTTATATTTCTGATAAATGCAAGACTTTTCATTTTGTTTCCGTAACAATAGGAGAAATACTCTTAAGGCACTCAAGCGTATGAGGAATATTTAAATTATTTTTTTAATCAATTTGAATGGTACTGACTTAAAGCGGTAAGTTTTGAATGCAAGTTTCTGACACAGAACTGACACGACTTGCAGAAACAGATGTAATGTAAATATGTAACTAATTGTGTCTAATGTGAATGCCTACCAAAAGACTATTTTCCATTACCATGTACAGTCAGAGTCAGATCCATCCACCCAGACTCACGAAATAGATTCTGGTGCTCCGCAGAGTTGTAAGTACTTTTAGTACTACAATTAATTGACTAAAAAAAACTGGGGTGGAATCGGCTAACGCGATAATCGATAATTGATAATCAAAATCGACACTTTTGCTCCACGTAAGGTGATTATCAAATCGACAATCGTTTTTTCGCGTTGATTTTAAGTGACAGCTATTTAGTTGTCGTTTTCATACATTATTGTTTGGTTTCGTGCAGTCGACTTCAAATTGGTTAGTTTGTTATAATAATCATAATAAAAAAGTGTGTTTTAAGAATTATACTATTTCATAACGAAGTAAATAACTAAAAATAAAATGTTCACATCATTTTCAATTTTTCAAACCACGCGAGAAGTGAGAAATGAAAATAGTTATAGAAAGGTTCGTTTGATAAGAACAAAACTGAGAAACAGAGCAAATATTTTGGAACTACCTGAGCCAATGTATGAATGAATTTATTTGTGGATATCCTTGAAAATATCACTTAACAGTCATCACATTTTAGATTTTAAAAAAACTTTCGTTTGACCATCCGAGGTAAGGTCAATGCATATTCCCACCTATTCTTCAATTGGCGGCAACACTAAATATTCTTGGTGGTGGCTTTTCCATAAATTCGAGAAGATTGGCAATTTGTGCTTTGTGCAATGAGACCTAAGAGAAAACACAATTATAACTCTTAATATTTCTCAGATATATGTACACATATATGCTTACATTATTTGTAAATTAATAAAAACAAATACCAATTCAAAAATTCAAAAATGGCATTTAATTTTTAACGGAATTGTCCGCGTTGCCAAGAAACGAACATTTTTTTGCGATCGCGTTACACAGAGCAAAGAATAGTTGATAATCAAAAACAACAATCAAAAAAGCGACAATTAACTATCACCTTAGCCGATTCCACCCCTGATTTCCTTTAGTCTTTTATGTGTTTTGAAGGTGATTTAGTAAAAATGATTGCCAGTCAATTGACTGCAGTTGAAGGACTTACTGACTAAATCAAAACTTTCTCCAGTACTTTTAACTGTCAAGGGACTAAGAGTACTACAGCTAATTAACTATTCTTACTAACTGCTAAATTAAGGACTTAGTACTAACTGCTGACTAGCTCTTTTGCCTTTAAGTACTTTTCGCAGTATTTTAACTTGCATTCAAAAGATAAGTTCATTAACTGTAACTGAATTGACTGCAGTTTTGATTGAATGCATTCTTTTACAACTGTGGTGCTCCGATCATAAAAATTTTAGTTTTGCAAAAGTTTATTTTATTTGCTAAAAGTGCTAAAAGTATCTAACAACAACAAAATTAGAAGAAGGATAGCTAAACTTATTTCATTTTTCTGACGTCAACACTAGCGCTATGCCAGTTATGTTTTTGTATTTGAAAGATCTTTAAAACATCCAACCGCTGATTCTAGTAATTTTTAGTCAATCCGCATAAGAATTTTATGCCTTAAATACATTTAAATATTTATAGTTAGAGCGTAGCAGATCGACACAATCTCGGATAAATACAAAAGAAATAATCAATCCGTATGTCATTACCAATTAAATTTCATAAAAAATAAAATAACATGAAATAACATCATGTAAGAGAAAATTTAATATCAAGCATAAATGGATTCTTCAAGTAAAATCTAAACATCACTGACGTTCTAATGGTAGTTACATGTTTTAGGAATCAACGTTGCTATAAAAAAAAAACTTAAGCGAAAAAATGAATAATGAAAAAAATTTCCACTTCGGCTTGAGTCAGGAATAATTAACTCATTTTGCATACTTTTTTATTGATTACCTTAGTTATTTCGAATATTTTTCTTTTTTTGTGAAGTTATTTCAAGGTTGAATAATTTTTAATTCGCAATAAAAAAGTTATAAAAGGATGTTTGTTTTTATTTGCACAGCTCAATGTCACACGAAATATTTTACCGCAAAGACTGCAAAGAGCAAACGATCTGGATGTTTGTTGTCTTTGAAGTCTTTCAACTCTTGGGTTATTGTTTTTATCAATTTCTGTTTGGTTTGTACTTAAAACTAGACTTAACAGCTATTTAAATTTACCAAAAGCAGTCAAAATAGCTGGTTAAGGAAAAGTACTTAAGGAAAAGTACTAAGTGTCCAGACTTTATTAATTTTGAAAAATTTAATTAGTTCAATAATATTCATTGTATACATAAAAATGATGCCATAGTTATAGATTCAAAAGGAGTGATATCATTACAGAAAGAAAACGTTACGTGTTGTAGGAATATAAAATTACAACTGCAAGACCAGCAATTTTGACTAGTCTAGTAAATCTATTATTAAAATTCTAATGTTCTTCAGTAGCTTTATGTCTAAAACTATATATAATAAAAGTAGTTGGAGAACCTCTAATTCAGTTTCACGAGGGTTTCAAAGGTATACTGACCATTTAGTCTCAAAGAAAATCCACTCAGAAATCTTACCGGAAATCACTCCCAGCCAAAGTATAAGAAATATGCGCTGTTTTTAAAAAAAAAAAACAATGTAATTGTGGATGAGTACTCACAACTTTGCGTAAACAATTGCGGACACGCACGTAAACTGAATTCGCTTATTATGCCAGTGGTCAAATTTTATGTGGATACACATCCTCTCCTTCACTCACCGAGCAAATTTTATGCCCTTCAATTGTCCTCCGAAATTTGCAAAGAAAGAAAAACAAAACGCAGCTGCTACAAAAAGAACGACTGTCTTTCTCTTATTCAAATTTATACGATGTAGCTGTCTCCCCACTCCTGCTTTTATAGTTCATCCATCAAAATGCGTCAACAAAATCACAAAAATAAAGAGCAGCTGAGCTAGGAGCACTAAAATGGTGTAGAGGAAAAATATGCCGCGAACAAATCAAAAGAAAAACAAACGTACAGCAACTTCTTTGTTTAATTCTTTATTTTCTTTCTTTGTACTGATCACCGCTGCAATCGGAGGTCAGTGCATTTATACAAATTTCATAAAAAAGCTTTGGAGATTTGAGGTCATTCACCTGACTGGATGTTCGGCTGTTTTTCGAAATTGGCGAACCTAACAGTCCGCAATGCATTTTGTGCATTTGCACAGTGTGTTACACAAGAAGGTGCACACCTAATATTTAATCTCCTACAGCTCGGCCATCCTGGTCAAGTGAGCGACCCGATCACAATAAAGTATAATATAATATTATGAATTCGATGAAATAATGATCAAAATTTAGTATTCATTTTTTTTTTTTTACAATACAAAAATTTACAAAAATATATGAAAAAAATGCAAGTACATGTATGTTTAATTCAAGAAAACGTTAAATTCAACAATCAAAATAATTCATACGATAAATTACAATTCAATTAAAAAAAATATTAAGAATAGGATTAATTGAAATAAAAAATACTAGACTAGACACATAAGGAGAAAGAGCTGGTATATTAAAATACGATATTATGTTACCATAATGTCATGTTTCAGCGCTAGAACCAAGATCTTTCGAACAAACAGCAACATCCAAGCGTTCATCAGGTTCTAAGTTCGCTGCCTCTACCTTATAGGGCCTAATATTATCGGGGGAGAAAACGCCTTTATATGGCAATCGCGTCAATTGCAAGCCTTCAATATCCGAAACGAGATATCTATCATGAGGTAAAACTTTTCTAACCTCATACGGACCACGAAACTTAGCTAGAAGCTTCTTATTTACACCTGGTGTCATCGCCGTATTTTTTATCATGACATAATCGCCTGGCATATATTTTTTTGGTGCTTTGTGACGGTTGTCATAATAATCTTTGTTTTTTGTTTGTAAATTTTCAATATTCTGAAGCGCCCTTTTTCGAAGACTTTCTAAATCGGCTCGCTCTTTTCTAAACTTACTATCAAGGAATTCTTTAAGACTATCACATAATTGTCCTTTTTGCCCAACTCCAAAAAGCAAAACACTAGGTGTAAACCCTGTGCTTCTATTCACAGTATTATTAAGCGCAAACTCTGTCTTTGCCAAATGCTTATCCCAATCACTGGTTGTATTCGCGTCACACTCTTTAGCGAGCATTGGGACCAGAATACGGTTCATGCGCTCAACCTGTCCATTTGATTGAGGGGAATGTGTCGCAACTTTAATGTGTTTTATATTATTCTCCTTCATAAAATCGGAAAATTCTTTCGACGTAAAACATGTACCTCGGTCAGAAACAATGCGCTTAGGTCTGGAATAATTCTCAAAAAAAGATGTAAGACACTTGATTGCTTCTTTACTTTGAGTGGACTTTACCGGATAAAGCTTAATGAACTTAGTAAACGCATCTATTACCAGGAGGACATGCTTTCTTTTTGATTGGGAGTTTGGTAAAGGACCGAGATGGTCGATGTGTAATGTGCAGAAGGGAAGGTCTCCTTTTGGAATAGGATGCAAAGATGCTTCTACTTTTCCTGAATGGGGTGAAAAATACATACATTTCAGACAAGTCTGAATGTAACTCTTGATTTTATCCTTCATTTTTGGAAACCAATAACAGGAAGACAAATGCTGATAACATTTTTCTACACCCAAATGACACATTGCTTCGTGATGGGTACGAATCACTTGCTGTTCCATATGAGATGGGACGTAGAAAAGTACTTTGCCTTGGCACTTCCTATAAATTAATCCATCCACCATCTCATATAAAGGACTTTCGGTTTTTTCTAAGTCTGTTGCTACAGAAATTATCTTTGGATCTTGTTTCTGCGCAGCAGCTAGGACAAACTCAAATGATTCATTGTCAACATACAATATGTTAAAAGATCTACTCAAAGCGTCGACGTGAGCCATTCGATTCCCGATCCTATGCTCAACAACAAAATCGAAGCTTTGTAACTCTAGCGCCCATCTAGATATTCGTGGGTTCAATAATTTTTTCTTTAATGTTAAAGTCAAAGCTTGACAATCTGTAACCACTTTGAAAGACATTCCCACTAAATAGATCCTAAATCTCCTAAGAGCATATATAATTGAGAGAGTCTCAAGCTCGTAACTGTGGTACTTACTCTCTGCCTCAGTTGCTCGCTTCGAAAAGTAGAAAATTGGATGAAACTTCCCGTCCATCTGCCTTTGCATCAAAACAGCTCCGAATCCAATGGAACTAGCATCGCAATGCAATTCTGTATCACTATTTGGGCTATATATAGCAAGAACTGGAGATGCAACAAGCTTATTTTTCAACGAATTGAAAGCTTCCATTTCATTCAAACCGAAAACAAATGGAGTGCTTCTCTTTAGCAAGTCATAGAGTGGTTTAGCTATGTAAGCGAAATGCTTGATAAACTTCCGGAAGTAGGAACACAATCCTAAGAAACTTTGCACATCCTTAGTACACGTTGGCATCGGAAAGTTTTTGATGGATTCCAAATTGCTTTCATTGGGCCTGACCCCCTCTTCAGTAACCTTGTACCCAAGGTAAACAATTTCTGTGTGCATAAACATGCACTTATCAAATCTGAGCTTCAGGTTATTAGCAATAATCAACTCAATCACTGACTCCAGAACCTCTAAATGTTCCTCAACTGAAACGGTCGCAATAAGAATATCATCTAAGTAGGTAAGTATCTTCCCCTTTGTGATAAGATCTCTGAAAATATGTTTCATAAATCGCTCAAAAACTGATGGAGCGTTTTTCAAGCCAAACGGCATTCGCGTATACTCGTATTGTCCCATTGGGGTAGTAAACGAAGTATACTTCATTGATTCATCTGAAAGTTTAACGTGATGAAAACCATTTTTTAAATCTAGTGTGGTAAAATATTTTTTATCTTTTAAGCGATCGAGATGGTCTTCAATGAGTGGCAAGGGGTAGTTATCACGTAAAGTAATTTTGTTGAGCTCTCTAAAGTCAACACAAAGCCTAAGCTCCCTGTTCTTCTTATGAACTAAGACTATCGGTGAAACGTAAGGGGAATTCGATTCGCGGATAATTCCTCTATCCAACAAATCATCCAATATCTTTTGAAGTAAAAGTTTATGTGCGTAAGGTAGCCTTCTAGGCGCACAGTAAAAAGGGGTATCTTTTGATAGGGAAATTTTCATTTCAAAATCATTTACATTAAATTTCAATTCTGGGCAAACTAACGCACGACTAACTATTTCCCTAATCCTTTCTTTTGTTTCCTCACTTAAACTAGAGTTAATATTTAAATCAGACTCACTGTTTTCCGTAACATCTATATTTAGGATTTCATGGATGACGTCAGAAAGACTATCTTGGTCATTTTGATGTGGAAAAAGAGATGACGACTGAGAACCGATGTTGTTGCTTGGTGTTGTTGCATCTTGATTGATGCTTCTTCTTCTTGGATCTTGACTGCTGCTGATGTTGTTATTACGTCCAAATGCCAAGCCCGTTTTCCTTATGAAGTCTCTACCTAAAATGATGGGATAAGTCATTGAGAAATTCTTTACAATTAATAATTGAACATTGGTTACTAAACTTTCGAATTCAATTTTGGTGGTGATACTTCCAATCACCTCCAATGGACTATTGTTGACTCCACAGTATGTGTGCTCGGGTTTCTCCAACGTTAATAACAATGTGGCCGGCAAAAATCGTTCTTGCAGGAAACTGATGGGACTTCCAGAATCCAAAAGTGATAGCACCTTAACAGATGCCTCCATTTGATCGCTAGTCCATTTGCATCGGATTTTGCGTTCGAACTCGTTGCCAATTGTTGCTGTTGTGGGGTTGATGTCGTCAGGTTGTACGCCTCGTTGCAAAGCCATCACAGGGGTTTTGTTATCGCATCTTGTAGAGATATGGCCAGGTTGTCCGCACTTATAGCATTTCACTTCCTTCTTTTGAAATGTCTGTTGTTTGGACATCGGTTGATTATCGGCGGGTATTTTGTGAGTGCTTGTTTGTGTGCGAGTGACTGATGGGGTAAACGCTGCTCTCGGTGTTCTCGCTGCTCGCTCGGTGTGGTCGCGGTAATTTTTCTTCATTTTCGTGTATTTTACAATAGCTAATTTCAGCTCTTCTATTGTGTTGGCATTGTATAATAAACTTTTGTTGAGTTCAGTGTCAGGAATACCTTTAATAACATACTGAACTAGATCCTCTTCTTCCACTTTGCTGTGTGACGCAATCTCCTGCATGTGAATAAGATACTGCTGCAGTGATTCCTCACGGTGTTTTCTTCTTTTGCGTAACTCATCATACACATCTGACCTTGTTACGACTTTCAGGAACTCATTTCGCAGGGCTATTTTTAATTGTGCCCAAGTTCGAACGTTCGCTGTTCTTACAAACAATTTGGCCGTACCTGTCAGGAGCCTTTTGGCGTAGATGAATTTGTTGCGGTCATCTAGACCCAGGACTTCCGAACATTCTTCAAACTGTTCAATCCAAAATTTGATATTGAAGTTGTCATCTCCACTGAAAGGCGACACAGAATCCTCCACATCTTTAAAACTGTACGCAGCAGCTCGTGAATTTGATTCCGCCTTATCGAGTTCCAACTCACGGATTTGTTTTTTTAACTGGTTGATCTCTTCTTTCTTCTTACGTATTCTCTGCAGCTTTATAATTTCGGCATCAAGCGCCTCTTCATCTTCGCTGCTGGATTCAGTACAGGAAACTTGGCGACAATGGGAAGCTGAATCGTTGATGCTAATTTCCTTGCTTGTGGATGGCATCTCCTGCATCAGCCTGGTGAAGTCCTCGTCTGTGTAGTCCGCCACCACTTCTTGGACTCGGATTTTCAATTCGGCTTTAGTGCCTGTAGTTTGACACTTCAAGAGTTTAAGTATATTCTTGAGTCTCGACACTGTAGCAGACTCCAAGAAATTCACCCACTCTTCCGACATCGTTAGGCACAATCGCACAAAATTATTTTCCGAAATATGTACAAAGGAATCGCGAACTTAACGCAAACGTACACTCGCACCGCACAGTAAATTTAGCCAACCGAAATTCAAACAAAGCAACAGTTGATTCTGCTGTGATCCCACTTCTGAGATTTGTAGAGGAAAAATATGCCGCGAACAAATCAAAAGAAAAACAAACGTACAGCAACTTCTTTGTTTAATTCTTTATTTTCTTTCTTTGTACTGATCACCGCTGCAATCGGAGGTCAGTGCATTTATACAAATTTCATAAAAAAGCTTTGGAGATTTGAGGTCATTCACCTGACTGGATGTTCGGCTGTTTTTCGAAATTGGCGAACCTAACAGTCCGCAATGCATTTTGTGCATTTGCACAGTGTGTTACACAAGAAGGTGCACACCTAATATTTAATCTCCTACAATGGTGTCAACATTTCAGATACACCACATAACGTCACCATATCCTTAAAATCGAGCATTTTACGAGCCTCTGGACAGTCATAGGCCAACATCCATTGATCTGCCAACTTTAGCAGCCTATAACACTTCGTAATGGCCAACAATGATTACCCCAGTCTCTGGTCCCATGTGACTTATGGAAGGGGTAATCCACGATAATATTATAATTTATCGAAATGGAGAATTTATTAGAATCCATCGAATGTGCCACAATGACGTGTCACATGCCAACGGCAATGAGTCGCAAGTCTTTCAGGAAAGAAAGAAATTTAAAGTGAAACCTGGAAGAAAAAACAGCAATGACAGAGCTATCCGATTTAAAGTGCTGGTCTAGTGATATGATCAGTCCCAATTGAGCCATAAGGTAAAGAAATTTAATTAATTTCTACAGAACTCCACTGAGAAGCATTTTCAAGAGCTTGAGGCAAGGAGAAGATAAATTGATTCCAATGAACTTTGATATTGAAAGGACTTTACGAAATGTAGAGCAACAGCAAATATTTCCGGGAAAAAACTATATTGAAATGTTGCCTTTGGGAATCTGTTCTTGATCTTTTTTACATTTTTTTAAACTTTTTAAGATCACATGAGAGTCGTGATAACAAAAAAAAATGTAGAGACAACAGTGGAAGCTCGCGATTTCTGCAATTAAATACAAATTAATAAACTTTATTTTTTTAATTGAAATTCTACAAACGATTCTGAGCGGTTTTGATAGAAACATTACATTATAGAAAGGCCGATTCGGCCTTTATAATTTAAAGTAATAATAAGTGATCGAAAGTGTAAAATTAATTAACGCTATTCAAGACAAAAAATCTCTTGGTAGGGTTGTTGGCGTAATCACAGGTCACAATAGCTTAAAATACCAGCTTTTCAGGATAGGACTCCTAGGTAATAATATATGCAGGGGCTATGGAGAGGGAAGACACCCTCACTGCCCTTGTCTCTGTCAGCTACAGTTTGAAACACTTGGAAGTCATATCTTCCAAGATCTATGTGATACTAGCTCTGCTCCTCTAAAGAATTTTTTGTGTTAAGTTGTTGAAATGGATCACTGAGCTCGCGATTTTTAGAACACACATCTTTAATACACTCTGACAGCTATACTTCCTACATCATCTTAAATGTCCGTCTTTTTAAATTCCATAACTTTCCATAGCTTTCATTTTTAAACTCACATAAAACTGCTTACGACTTCTTTAATCCAAGACAATTTGTTGTTTCGCTTGTCCTTCTCAAAGAAAACATGAATTCAGCTAAATTGATTTTATTTTGTGCCCAGCGGCTTCCTTGTAGTAGCCACCCCTCGAATACATTTACATTTAACAGTTGCAAAGTACCAGGACTCAAGTCTCCTCTTCGCTTCACAGCCTACACCCTTATGTCATGGTCCCTTAAAACTTTCCACCACGTCCCCGCCCAAGGCCAAGTGGAACACAACTCGAAGCATTAGGAATATTAAAAACAGGTGGTGCCTCGCCTTAGGTCTACCCTGTCCTGCCTACCGTCCGACATATGTTTTCTATTCACAAATGTCCATTCTGCCGACCAACGAAGGTCCACAAAGAACCACCGACCAAAAGATATTAATTTATTATTTTCCTTTTTCCGAACCGCACATGAAAATGTGTTTTTTTTTTCTTTTTGTAAATTTCATAGCATAAAAAAAACTACAAGAACCGCTTTAAACTTGGTCCTTTCATGATATTCTGTCTTTATTTCAGTTTTAGTATCATCTTCTACTTAAGAGACAGAGATACAGCGATTATTAGGCGAAATTTTAAGGTTTATGAAAAACAAAAGCACGACGAAGCCGCAGGACATCCTATGTACAAAGGAAATGAATTAAAAGAAATTTCTATTCAGCATGGAGCCAAGAGTTAGAGGGTTTTTTTTTTTTTGCAGAGCATACATTTGGTGAACTTTGCAAATTCTGGACTGTGTCCTCTTTGTCCTTGTTGAGGATTTTCGAGAGATATGTCCCGGTCGAGGATACGAGTGGGGTTACTAAGTTGGACAATCATTTTTTAATGGCTCAATTATTACGGATAACCACTGCAACCACTCTCTGACGGGCTGGAACAGATTGAGCGGAGAAGTAGTCTGGTATAGAAAAAGAGACGTTAAAAGACCCTCTTAATGGCTCTCATTGTCACAAGTGTCTCAAGCGAATTGTTCCTTCTCAGATAAACAAGTGGTTGTACGGCTTAAACTATTTTGTTGGTATGCATGCTCTAAATCGGAAATGGCTTGTTCCAGAGATTAGCTTAATTTTGCTGCCACAAGTTGTCCTGATGGCAGCATTGTAAGCGATGTAAGCAAATACATTGATTGCTTTTCATATAATGCTACTAAACGTTTCCTCACGAAACATCTGCATCTGTTTCCATCTTAAATTTAACGCAAATAACGTGCAATCTGCAAAAAGTTTAAAAGAGCATTCATTTCTTGTTCGAATGGGGACCCGGGTGAGTTCATATATGCAACTGCAGTGCACAAAATATTTTACCATGCAAAATATTTACAAGAATACTGCCGCACAATAAAAAACAAGGTTCTTAAAAGCAACAAAAGCAGACGGCTAAAAAAGAATGTTCGACATATTCCTTACAGCTCTGCAACACGAAAAAAATCGCGACGAATTTGATTGCAGTTTGACAGTCACAATGCTTCTATGAACGCAGTTGTTTTTCCGCAGTACTGCAGTTTATTTACATTTACGAACGCAATGCTTTGCAAGACTGCCGCAATTATACGTTTATGTGCTCACCCCACCTTTGCTGGTCTGTTAATGTACATCCGTACTTTAGGATTCGTACAGTCGAATTAAATATGAAATTTAGAGTTGTAAAGTTTCTTGGCAACTTGTTTACGAAACGTTGAATCATCTTCCCACTTGGTGCAAGTCCAAGAAAATGGTGCAAGTTTAACAAAATTAAAAATAATCATCTATACAATATCGGTTTTAACCCTTTCATGACCATATTTTATCCCAAGCCAAGCAACAATATTTTTTGCTAAAATCTAGCTTACGAAGTCTGAACTAAGCCATTTTATACTCATCATATACTCAACGACCAAAGGATAGCGGTATAAAGAATGTTGTTTCTATGCAACACTGATCGTCTATGTTCGCTAAAATTGTATAATATTCAAAACCATACCTTTCAATTGAAAAAGTACTTTTAATTTATAAAATACATATATAAAATCGAATTAATTTCAGTATGCTTTTGTGATTTTAAAACAAGTTATGAGATCTGTTAAAATGTAACTTTTTATTGAGTTTGCTCTTCACCAAAACCAAAGTAATGAATCCCGAATATATATTATTTTGAGTTCTGAGTAAATGAAGTTCAAGTTGTACACAAACAACAGTGGGCATGAATGGGTTAAGGGCAATACGCAGCTAAAACTATACGACTTCTATGAAGGTTCAAACCTAAGCAGAGTTAGTAAAGATCTAAATAAGAACCAATTACAAACTTACTGTCAAATTTTGGTTTTCAATCTTTAACCCTAATTTATTTGCGCGGTTACTTTGGGTCAACGTTTCAGTTTCGAGAGTAATCCTGAAAGCAATTTGTAAGGATTACCAAAAGTGTCATTAGTGAAAAAGTGCTTACTGACAAAAATGACAGGCCTAGAAAGAGAAAACAATGTACAGCTCGTAAATCAAATCAAATAAAAAGACAGAAGCAAAGCAAATGCAGCTTTCTGGTTGGCATTCTTACAAGGTACTGCACTCCATCACGCTTTCAGTTTGGGTTTAGTCCCATCGGTACTGCAGGGACTCATTAGCTAAAAAATTGTTTGCATGACCCTTAAAAACTGCCTTTCAAATACAACTGAAATCAATTACAATGGGCGGCGAAAACTGTCCCACTGGTGTACTAACAATATAAATACTTCAACCACACCAAAGGTTCTTAAAACACTCTTACCCATTTTCCAAAAAAGCACAGAGTATTTATCTTGATAAATATTTCCCAGTTCCTTTCCACTTCCATGCGGCTGTTCATAGTTCCACGGCGTTGTATTTCCTCCGGGAAAATACTACAATGTCAATCTTTCTCTGTCAACTTCTTCGCATTTGCCCTGCGGCAATGAGTGGCGATACCAGCCTAGAAATGAATAAATTCCACCGCTTTTATGCATAGAAAGCAAATAGTCCGAGAAGTTGAAGATATATAATACACATGCTCACCGCCCACGCACCTTCAGACTGAAAAGTTCTGCCCGAGAAAAAATCACTTCCATTTTTTCATCGGGGAAACGTGTCCTTTTCGTTAACTACACGCTCCTCCGAAGATGGGAGAGAGTGTGCAAAACCATTTTCCTAGCAACACTAATGGATAGCAAATGGGATTATCCTTCGCAGGAGAGAACAGCGGTTCACTCTACTCGACTGCATAAATCAACTTGTTGTCCTGGAGTGTTCTTTTTGCTGTTTCGCTGGAAGTCGTTTGAAGAGGTTTGTTTTTTTGCTTGTGATTTCTCGATCGTTTGTCCGTTTAGTGAGCATTTTATTTTTTACATCGACTTACCCATCGAACCATGGAGACAAATCATTAAATCAGAGACTTGTTGTTGGGCGGAGTGGCGATGGATGTTTTAGGACGTTGTTGAGTATGAAGGCTTCTTGTTAAATGTTCTGGTGATTGCTGTCGTTGCTCGTGCTTTGCCTTTTTAATCAATTGAACTCATACAAATTCTGCGCCACTGAGTGATTTAGAAAATCGTGGAAATTAGTTGCATCAGCTAATGAAATTTGTACCTTGTCAAAGAAGAAGCTTTGAAAAAGAACGATTTATAAAAGAAATTGGTCACTATGGAGCACAGTAAAGTTATCAGTATTGTTGGACAGCGTTCAGTTTCTTTCATAGTTGGTTCTTTGCAAATACCAATATCCATATCAGATCAGATTGTTTCAAAGACTAAAAGTCATTCAATAGGGTTAGGGTCCTACCACAAAACGGCAATGAAAATGATGCTCCTCATGATGCTTGCTTATATTGAGGCTCAATTAACCAGCGCACTTCATTACCGAAAGTTTGAAAGAATCCAAATTAAACCGAAATAATTTTCAAAGTCAGATCCGGGACATCGTTGTACTTGCTTAAGAAACACAAAACTTTTTCTTGTCGTGTTCGAGTAATAAAAACTTCTTCCACCTACCCTTATCTGCTTGAATTAAAGCCAAAACAACGGAGGTTAAATTATAAATCAACTTACCATCAATTAAAAGAATCCCCTAGTAGAAAGAGAAACGAGACACTACCTGGTGTTTGATAATTTCTGAAAATGACGGCTTAGGGGATTTCAATTTGTGGCTAAATTCCTCTCGGTGGTAAAAATAAACGCGCCCACTGCCGACAGCAAACACCCTCCCCCACAAAAAGGGAGCAATCAATCATCAAAGAAGGTCCTTCTTAAAAATTACGTCATCAAACATTAATGGGTGTGTACTGTGAGAGAAGCGAAGTACTCCTGGTCGTAGACAACAACATCGTTGTCGTGTGCCATAAATCCGAAAATCCAATTACGCACGTAAATGACAAATTGATGATCTCCGAAACTAAGCAGGCACGTCTTCGGACAAGAGTCCGCCTAATGTACTTGTTGGTTGGACAAACAAAAAATGGAATTTCTGTGTGTTCACAATTGGAACGAGGACTTGTTCCGAGCACAACACCTTATCAATAACCTCTAACAATAAATTTAGTCGAATTTAAATTAAAGAGGACCATCAGCCCCCTACCATCAAAAATCAATTCCGTAGCCTCCATCAAGTCAAAAAGGGTTCGAAGTATTGCTTTCACAGCTCCGCGAAATGCTTAAATATCTTATTCACTTCCGTGGCACTTACAATCACGATACACAACGAACACCGACATTAAATTGACAACAGATGCAATGGGATAGCTTATTCTTGAAAACAAAAACCCACCTCCATCCTTAAGGGAGGTTTACACGTAATGGAAGCAGAAGAACCATCAGCATCACCCGTACCCGACCCCTTCACACGTGAATACACAATTTGTCTACGAACGTGTGTGTATTAATCGATCTTTGGTTTTCGTTTCCCTGCAAAAAAGTGTAACTCTGAAAACCTGTCACATCTGTCGACTGTAGCAGTCTGCTTGCGGCTAAATTTGATTTTATGAATGCGGAAGTTAAAGGCAGTTAAAGAATTGCGGAGCTACACTGAAAAAAATGTTAATGCGTTAATTTTTTCTGCTAGAGTGATGATTGAATTGTATATGAAAGAATCTTTAACTCATGTCAGCGGAAAAAGGAATAATCCAGTAAATCATATTTTATAAATTAACCCTAGGAAATTAAATTTAAAATTATAAACGAATTTAATTAGATATTAAATTAGGTAAATTAAATTAAATAATCGTAAGGTATCCTATGATTTCAAAAGTTTTCAATTTAGCAAAAATTTACAGCTGTCAGCTTAGGCTTGGCTATGCTTACTAACTGAGGCCCAGGTCTGACCTGGACTGTAGCGCTGCACAAAGAAGAAACTTAGGGTTGGCTATGGAAACTTTGAGCAATAAAGAGTAAAAAAAAGTAAACTTATCGATTTTTAGTGGCTAATGAAATCTTTTTTTTAAACTATAATTTAATTTATAGTTTTCAGTCTTAAAATAACTATAACGTAGTTACTCACTCACCTACTAAGAAAACGCAACAATTCTTGCTTTTTTTCTAATCTGCACTTTTTCTGCGTTGTTTCTTCTAATGGTTTAAGTTTTTTGGTCTTGTTTGTGTTCATTTTATTCCAAATATGTTTACCCACTATGAAATAAAGAGAGCCAGTAAAACGAACATAATGAGCTTAAGTTAAGCTAAGCTAAATTTCAAATCGGCACGGTTCTCCCAAACTTTGTTATCATCGACAGATAAAGCAAATAATGAATAAATGAATAGGCTGTCCATTTTTGGGAGTCCGCCATATTAGATTGAGAACGATGTTAGCTGCTTAGCTAACATTGCGTTGCATGCAAATTAAACGTGTATGCACAATTTTAGGTTTTTCGAAATCCGGGATTAAATTTGAATTCCAAAACTTGCTTACAGAGTTAGTTACAAGTGAAACTAATAAAAGTGTTTTAAAAAGGATTGGTTTTACTCAGTCAGTAAGAATGACACTATTCTGGTTATACGAGAGCAGAATCGTCACAGATTGCAATCCTATTAAATTCATCTAAAATAGTTTAAGGTATTTTTGGTAAAAGTAATTGCGATTGAAAAAATATAACTCACCATTAAAATATGCGAGATATGATTCTTATAGCAAAATATTCCTAATATTTTTATCCCTACATAGTTTTTCCGTATAGAAACAAAGACAATGCGTTTGCTTTTCAAACCCAAAGTCAACGGGTGGGCCGATTAGGTTTAAATGGCAGACCAATATTTTCATACATTGAAACGTCAATAATGTTAAGTCCCACTGGCATTTGCTTTTGTTTTAGTTTATTTTTAAAATTAAGCTACTACATCCAACTAATATTCTTTAAAAAAATATTTAAGAAATTTTATAAAATACTGAACAACTTGAATGATATTATATTTATTAGGATTTGTCAACAATGTATTCCATTCGTACCCTGCTCCTGAAGAAGAAGAGCATATTAAATCTTCATTGACCATGTATTTAACTGCATGTATACTGTCATACAAAATATTTAATAAATAATAAATAATCATACTCAACAAAATAAATGAACATTGAATTGTACTTAAAAGTATATTAGCGATTTCTTTTAATCAAATGGAGTTTTTATTTAAAAACACAATATGACGGTACTTATAAATACCGTCAGCCATTTGCTACATTTTCCATGAAATGGTTGCTCATTTAGCCACCCGAAAACCAAAAAATGTTTGATGCCAGCAAATTAATTTTGGTTTTTGTCATGTGCATTTGCCAGTGTAATTCATAATTGGAATCGTCAAATGAAACCCACAATTTGAATTTATCATTTTATTTAGTTAATTAGTCAATTATTTTAATGTCGCATTACATTCCACGCAAGCCTTTCCCTTTCAATTAAGTGTGGCAACATTTTAACTTTTCAGTTCGCTTCCAAGAAAACTCAGTACGAACGATTCGTTTTGATGCACTTTCAACAAATCATTCATCAAAGTCATTCATAGATCATTCAGTGATGTGATTAGTTAAGTCACACATGGCTGCCATTTAATGTTGACTCAATTAGACTGTGGCTAGGTAAATGTGGTTAATCAGCGTTATTTGAAATCCAAATTTAAACAAAATTTCGTGGAAGAGGAAAACAGGTGCAGTAATGTGGGTAGAACAGTAATTAAATTTCAGGAGCTACTCTGTAGGTTTTAAGAATGAATGTTTAGTGCGATGAACTTAGAACAGGGAACAGGAAGAACGCTCGATTAAAGCTTCGATTTTATTATTTTTTAGATTGGATCAAACTTTTTAAAGCACGAGTATTAAATTTTCTTCAATTTTCTTCGTTTCAGCTGGGGGAAGACTTGCAATCAGGTATTTTCTTTTTCGGGATGTCAAATAGCCTGGTGAATCCCCTCATCTACGGCGCTTTCCATTTATGCCCGTTGAATCGAAAAAGCAGTAAATACAATCACCACAGCTTGACAAGGTAAACTCTACAAACCCAACCGTTTCCAATTTTTCTAAAACCACGTCATTTCAGGGGCGACTCGCAGCGATCTCCATCGCTAATGACAGCTGTCACCCAAGTCGACTGCAATGGCCGCCAGACAAGAACTTTCCGGCAAGCCAGCTACTACCGAACGAACAGCAGTTGCAGCAGCAAAGAGCACTTCAGCCTCCTCAACACTCCGGCGAGCATGACATCGACACCCAGAAGTATGTCCACACGGCATAAAGCCAATCAAAACGGTGTCGTAACACCGATTGTTCTTAATTTTAACGGCCACAATGGCGTCTCTAATTTCGCTCATGCGAAGGACAACATCTCGAGTGTGTAGTATGAGTTTTGTTGGCGGCGTGATTGCTGGTGTAGACAACCGCCGCCGGACGCATTGCAATAATTTCTTTACAACGACAATGATAATGCAAGGATAGCTCCCCAACGAACACACGCCACTGACGACATCACAACAGGACACGTTGTACAATTTGTAAAATTCTAAACCAAACTCTTTTTTAAATCGTTAAGTTAGTCTAATACTTTTTTTTAAGATGATATAGTAACTTTCTCTCTGTATGTATTAAAGAAAAATTTAAATCAAGTTTTAAGTTAGGCTTAGTGTAGAAAATAGTTGTATAAGGACATTTACTTGGTCCTTCATGTGTTAGTTAAGGACGAGGATGCAGATGGATATGATGGAGCATTGAAAAAAAAAAAAAACAAAACAAAAACGTTGTGATTTTTTTTATTGATAACCTTTATTCCTTGGTAACATTTTCAAAACAAGAAAACCAGTTTATGGATATTGCCCGAGTGTACTTAGAGATCACAACGGCGTTCAAATGTTTATAAATGTCAAACCGTTCATGAAAGAAAAATGAAATTAAAGAAAAAATAATATTGATAAAAATATTTTTAGGATACAGTTTTATTTTGTTATAGGCGGAGTTCTTAAGTCAAAAACAACAAAAAGAAAAGAAATAAATATGAAAGAGAATTCCAAAATGGTTTATTAAAAACGAGTGTTTAATTTAAATTCACTTTTTCAGCTGGAACTTGTTCAGTTGAGTTTTGCTACCATGAGTATCAACTATTTCACTGGTATTGCTACTAAAATTAATTGATACGAAACAGCATTCAAAAAGAAATAAACATTTAAAGTGAATTGAAGCCTGAATGTACCATTAACTTAATTACGGAAAAGTGGCAATGAAGAACAAAAAGAAAATAGAGGAAATCCAAACTTATAAACTTAAACTTGTCAGATAAACATGCATATGTCCCCTCAAACAAACACTGTTAATTTTACAAACTATTTCTTTAACCTAAGCTCTCTGACAAAACATAGAAGCCCTTTGTACTACAAAGAAAAAAAAAAGCGAAAAAAATTTGTAAGTAACTACAGAGAAATAAAATCATCTGGAAACATATAAAATTTAAAAAAAAAAACATTGCTCATCCATCGGTCACTTCGAAAGCGCAAATCACCAACGCAACAAGCCTAGAAGTTTCCTTCATTCCTGACATTTTTCAAGATTAAAAAAAAAATTTTACTCTGTACAGGAAAAAAGCACAATGCTTCAATTCACTTCAAGACTTAACCGGACAAGCGGTAAGAATAAATGCACAATTATTGACTCGATCTGAAAACATTTCCCCCAATTCGTTTCAGTTAACCGCGTTGTGAGCGCCTTTTCTCGGCAGTGCTCGAAGAGTTCCCAGTGCACACCGCAGTGCAGTGCGAGCCCGACGGCCATTCCCAAGACTGACGGCTCACAACCGGTCATAAAGTTTGTCGACGATTTCGTTACGTCCAATGAAGTTAAACTAGTCCGCCTGCTGTCAACGAAAATCTACAACCAATGTATGACTCTATTCAAGAAGCACGTTGCTGAAAATCCTAGCATACGGTCCATGATAATGGGTTTCAAGACCAAAATGGACGGGCTTCAAGGACCAGGACCGCAAGGAAAGGATATTGGCAAAAAGTAGATGAGAGCAAATGTTGCTTTAGCACTTTTATCCACAAAATAAATGCATACACAGCCTTTCAAAAAAAAAAAAAACAAATATTGTCACAAGTTTTGAGTTTTTTCTACATTCCCCAACTGTACTCCAGAGTACGGAGTTGTATTCCTAACCCCTGTCCATAAATAAGGCAAAATGAATTGCCTACACTTGTGTGCAGTGCCTGGGGGACGGGCCATTTGTGTCGACCTTAATTTTTTTATTCTTCCCTGTTTTATTATAATTTCATGCAAAGTAAAGCAACAGTGGGATGTTTTCGGAATATCGAATTGCTCCCTGGATCGTCTTTTCATTGGGAAGAAGAAGGAAAGACTGCTGCACGTGCTTAGTGATGAAATGGCCGGGGGTATTTTTGTAACGAGTGAGCTTTTGGAATGGCGGCGGCTGCTGGTAGTGCGGCGGAAGTTAAAAAGGATTCCCATTTCTTTGGTAAACTGCAAATGAGATTTTTTTTTCTTTATGGATTATTGCGAAATGTTAATGTGAACTGATTTTCGAATGGAGGAGGTGCTGATTTAATTTTGAAAAGGTCATAGTGGGACTTAAGGTGGTGTTAATTGTACTGCCAATCTTTTGGGCTTTAATTAATAAATTTACCTCATGAGCGGGCATTTTCAAGAGAAGGGGAAACATCCATATAAGTCTGACCATTGTGTAGGGATTCGCTAAAAGTGAATGACAGAATTTTATGTCGATACAAGACAGCAAATTGCATTAACAGAAAACAACTCTTTTGACTGCCACCGCTTTTCATATCGGAGAATATAAGAAGGCCAATGAGGAATTGTGGATGCAGCAAGTAGTACAGTAATAAAAATAGAACATAGGTGCAAAAAAAAGTTAACTTGGCAAAATGTCGTCTGTTGTGAGTTGACGTTATTTAATAATTTCATGAGTGCAACTAATAACAGCGCAAAAAAGCTAGGCTCTTGCTCTCAACGGGCTGTTATGCCGCTCAATGTAATTACAAACAGCTATAGGGTTTTTTTTCTTTTCACCAAAAACAAAGTAAAAGATCGCAAATATTCCTATTGCATAAAGAGACGTCTGATGGCTTTTGGGCCAATATTTTTGATTTATCAGCAGATGAAATTCATTTTGAACACAAACAACAACAAAATTCTACACAACAAAAAAGTGGAAGAATATTTAAGAAAAGATCTATTGCAGAAGGCGAGGGTGGTACTAGACAAAGCTATTTCTGTAATTCAAGGCATGGGTACAAAAACGAAGATGCAGTTTTCATCCCTCGCTTTCATCAAGAACATTCTTTGTTTCTTCAAGTTTTAGAGAGTCTTTAAAAGAATAGAGTAAACGCAGGTCTGAAAGTACAGTACTTAACGGATATAAGAAAAACTAAAAATCCAAAGAATCTTTTTCTTTTAACAGTTTTTTTTCTTTCATGAGATAAACGGATATAAGGAAAACAAATTCTTATAAAAAAAACAACCAACCAAAATGGTTTGTTTGGGGGATACTTTCTTATAAGCGTATAATTTTTCAGTTTTTTCTTCTAAACGTGTTTCTTATATCAGTACTATTTAACATATTGCGTTTGTCAAAAATATTTTATTCTGTAAATTCCGTAATTAAATACCTCGGTAATTCGAAAACCTCTGTAAGTTAAAGTTTTTCCCTGGTCCGATAAAATTGGCAGTATAGAGAGCTAAATTACTAGCAATAATTGTTCAGCAACAAATTTGGTCGAATAACGAAACCTGCATAAAAGCCTTCTGGGAAAACACCCAGAAGATTATTGGTCTCCACCCAAACTGCTAACCTTTGGTATAAAATTTGTTTAAAGACCTTTATAAATGTTGAGAGAAAGGAGATGCTTCAATTATTTTCTGGGGGGTTATTATTGCGTTGCGTAAATCACAGACTTTAAAAAGACTGGTGGAGCAGAAAGTTTTACCTAGATGTGTTATTCTCTGTTTGGAATAATTGAATTACTTATTGCGATACATGATGAGCCACATTGTCTCAAAAATTGAGGTTCTAGTTCTAGTATCCACAAATACCGTAGCTAATAATAATCTCGTTTGCACATTCTAATAAAAACAACAAAATTGAATCACATTTAAAATAGTAGAAAGTTCAATTGCGTATTACTCTCATTTGTAGATTCACTCAAGTCTTTGAAGCCTATTTGCTCATTTTTTTATTTTCTTAACCTATCATGTTATTCCAGTAGCGTCTTCAATTGGTTATCCTCACCCAACTTAAGGAACCAGTTAAAGCTTAGCCTATTATTTCTATCTGCCATCTAGCTTTAAGCGCGGAGAAATCTATAAGCCGGAGACGATGGGCATCGTTATCGGATAGGTAAAAGACAGTCTCAAAGAATATGATTGGATGAGCTAATCTGTTTGTTGCAAAAGAAATATATTCTGATAAAATGATACAAACACAAAAAATGTGCAAAATAAAAGTCCTACGCTTAGAGACGAGCCTGTTATTATAATGTGCACGTCTTAACCCCTTTCCCCGAAGTTTTGTCTTCTCTATAAACTGAAACTTCGGTCACGGACTATGTAGGCGTTCTGGTTTGAAGTCACTTTGAGGAAGGCAGGCACACAGCAGATCCATTTACATTTTTATAGCCAAGTCTAAAGTGACCTTTCTTCATGTATCAGACCTTAAACTATCACCACCGCTTATCCATACTCTCATCAACATATCCCCGACCTGTCATTACTCACAAACGCCATGCACGAACATCATCAAAGGGCAGATTCCCAAAACTTCCGCAGAATTTCTTTCAAAAATTCCTTTCCATTTTACACTTCACATCCAATCCAAGCCATCACTGTCTAATCACATTCGTTGGTCATATCCAATTTTGTTTGGTGTTTTTAATAATTCAAAAGAATTTGGCAACATATTACGAAAACCCACACACACACGTCCTCGTCTCGTCAGAATGAAAAAGGAAAAAAGAAATTGTCTAAGTAGATGTATCTCTCTACTTCAGACAAAAGAGCGCCTGTAATTGAATCCCATCGAAAGATAATGGCAATAAGTATATTTTTCCAAATCACGCATCCGCATACGGATGCGAAGGTCCTTGTACACGCATTCGTTAGAATTTACATTAGCAGAGAATGATTCGCCCTTCAACGCGTCGTGAACACTTGAGGCTTTTCCATTTTTTTGTCCTTTATCTACGAGTGTGGGTGATTGTGTTTATCCTTGTCCCAATGGCGGGGCAAATCTCAATAAGCCTCATTGGGTCGTTGTTCTATTTTACTTTGTACAGACCCCTAGGAGCAACGATATATTGTCACAAACATATGAATTAGTCTGGACAGCTTTTTTCCCCTACTTTTTCGTGTGTTCTGGCCATTTAAATTCCCAGCATATCTGAGCTTCTCCTTTATTTATTCGAACCTACCACCAACTATTTGGACATTACTCTTTGCCTTCTCGTATATGATTCGTTCCCTGCCTGGAAAACTTAACCGGAAAAACAACTCTCTCCCTCAGCCATGAAGAAAAAACGTATTCAACCGGAAATCGTTAACTCCCCGCAGGCTCGACATGCGGCCGTCTCGATTATGGACTATATCAAACATGGATTTTCGAAATAAAAGGATCCTTTTCCAAGTTGTTATTTCTTCAACTCAGCATGACGGGCATACAAAGCAGGCAATGAGGACTACCCGGTGATTCCATGAGTTAAGTGGCCTGTTGACCTACCCGGCTTCGAAGTGAACGTGCTTTTGATTCAGAAACTGAGAATCAGAGCTGCCAAATGGGGTGGCATTCCTATTTCAGCTCGGTGGGTTTTTTAATATCGATCATTTAGAGAACTCATATCCCACGAAAATTGGGTTAATGACCACATTTGTGAATGTGCGAAGGATCGTAGGGGTTTGTACGTGAGTTTTAGGACCGTGACGGATTTCACATCGAATTAGGCAGCTACGGAGCGAGTTGTAGGGCGTTTCACTGTTTCATTTGCGGTAGAACACATTTTTTTATTATAACACTTGCTATTCGATGATTGTTGTGTTGGAGAACTACTGTTCTTATTAAGAATATTTCCAATACCAAAACCATATTTAGCTGATAAGTCAAAAAAAAAAAAAAAATTTAATTTGCAGAGCAAAGGTTCTTGTTTTCAAACAAGTATGTTTCTGTTGCTGTGTCTGTTTTTTTAAACTGCGTTTTTCTACAATTAAACATGAACGGCGTAATAAAATCCCGATCTTTATCGTCATCCTCAGAAAGTGGAGGTTTCATTACAAGGAATATACAGTTGCAGCTTTTCTCGATAAAGCGCGGCTTCCCACAAAGTTACTAATGAATCTATTGCAAACTCTCTGAGACGAGTCAGGGTAAATAGATAGATTAACATGAGGATTGTAAGACTTCTCAGAAGCCATATAAGTGGTTATGCAAGCTCACGTCAGGGGATTGTTCTTTCACCGCTGTGGATACTTATGGTGTATCCACAGCAAAGTACTTACAAAGTACTCAGCATAGGTAGATAATATTTTTCTGCTTGTAACAGGCAATTTTTTAAATAAAATGTGTGAACCTGTGGAGAGTGCAATCATTACACAATAAAAGCATACGAATTCGTGGTGTTCTCCAAGAATCATAGAATTCCAAACTTTAAGGAAATTGGACAGGGAGACTCAATGCTGCAGGTAGCGGATCATGCAAATTTCCTTGTCGGCATATTCAACAGAAAGCTTAACTGGAAGCTCAATGTCCAGGAATGCATTCAAAAGTCACAAATTTTCTTTTATACCTAGGGTGACCCATTCCTACACTTTCTTAGTAAAACCGATCTTTCTACTCTAATAAATAAATCAGCCCTTCTGAACTTGAAAAAACTAAGTTTAAAAATTACAATTTGAGATGATGTTGAAAATTAAAACTGCTATATTAACTAAACAACTTAAAACTATAATCTTTAATTCTAAAAGAAAATATTTGATTTATCTTGAATTACTACCTTGAATAGTCTTAAGTTATGTTTAGAATTACTATTTTGGATTGCCTTATTATTGTTCTGTACAATCTTATCTTATATTTAGAATTAGACATTTCGTTAATCTTTATAAAAAAAAAAGTATGAACGTCTCATGGTTCAGAGCACACATCGGTTAAATGTGTGCTCTGAACTATGTTCCATAAAATAAAAAATTGAAAAAAGAAATAAAGTAATTTACATTTGCCTTCGAAATAGCCAACGTTTTATTTTAATAGTTGTGGTTTAATGGTGGTAAACTATATTATTAAGGAAAGATATTGTAAACATAAGGAGTTATGACTAATGGTAAGTTATACCAAGTGCTTTGACACTTAAATCTAAAAATTTTCAAAAGTTGAGTTAATCAATCTGTGCACTGAACGACTCATATATAGTCATTTTGAAACTAAAACTGGAATTGTTATTTTTAACGAAATTGCGCGCTTAAAACTCTTCGTTACGCACGTGTTCCGGTTATGGAACGAATTTCACAGGCAACAACGCCCCATGTGCATTGTAATCACAGGGGGCTTTAAGAACAGAAGCTTCGTCACTTAGTTTGATCCTGAATCTATTGCAGATTGATCTGTTTGTTAGGAGTGTCGTCTTTCAGTTGACTTTGAGGCTAAAAGAGGCCAACAGCTTTTGGCTCAAACCCTTTGAGCACGTTAACGTTCCTGGTATTGGTAATATCAATACTGATCACCTGAAACCCCCGACCTTTTTTGATCGTGACTTTTCCATGATTATTCCAGCAAAGAGTAAATGGAGTGAATGGAGTCCTACTATGGCAAACTGCATCAGTGTTTGCACAGATGGCTCGAAACAGGCTGAGGATGTAGCCGCAGGAGTCTTTGAAGCCGCACATAACTTGCATAAAAGCTAAAAACTTCTGGATATTTGCAGCATCTTTCTGGCTGAATTACTAGCCATTCTAAAAGCGACGGGGATTGTCGCAAACTGCTCTAACATCTCCCCACGATCGTAATACTCGTAAAGTCATGTAGTGGTTAAGTCTCTCAGCAGTATGACGATAAATTCTAAGACGGTTAGTAATTGCTACAAGGCATTGTTGCAGCTCTCGATCAGGAAATACTCGTTTAATATATGTTGGTTTCAGTGTCATCAGAGCAAGGACGATAATGAAGTTGCGAATGCGCTAGCAAGAAAGAGGGTGTCAAATTCCTCCAAAATTGTCCCAATTAAACATTATGTCAATGTATTCGAGGCCAAACTCTTCATAGATGCTTGTGTAAGACGGAACCAGGGAGCATTCCTTCGCATCACCAAAGTCTTTCAGTCGGCTTAGTACCTGCATAAGACGGAGCAAATCTTGGACCTTCCTAAGACCAAATACAGCCTGTGAAATGGTTGGTATTTTCACAGGCACTACTTACTGGCCCCTCACAATTTCAAACTTGTTTTAATCCCATCGGATACTGGGACTCATCGGTTAGTCAAACGCTGACGTATTGTGTACCTGTCCAAAACTAGATATAAGACTTTGGGTCGCCACTTCCTAAACTCGTTGAATGAAGGGACTAGCGTCAAAGTAACTAAACTTGTAAATTACACTTTCGCATTCAAATCCTTCTGTGCTTTAACTGGATGTTCTAGTTTAAAAGAACTCTGAGATAATATTATACACTATGGACCTACAGATTTATTTTTAGCGTCAAAGTAACTAAACTTGTAAATTACACTTTCGCATTCAAATCCTTCTGTGCTTTAACTGGATGTTCTAGTTTAAAAGAACTCTGAGATACTATTATACACTATGGACCTACAGATTAATTTGAATTGTAACGAGCCTGCACCATACAACATAGCATAACATTACCCTTGTCCTGAATTTGTTACCCATCCTCTTAATTTTTCTACCTCAGTTCAGAGCAGTGCCCATACATAACTCGTAACACATAACTCGAAAAACATAAACAAAAAAAACATAGACCAGTGCCAAAATTTACCCATTTTAGCATGAAATTTATGTGGAAAGTGAAAACAAACCACTCCTTCCCGTCCCAGTCAATTAGTTCATTAGCATAATAATTAAAGCCCCGCCCGCCACTACGCAGTCACCAACGAGACAGTCCCACACCACTAACGATAACGAGAAAGTTTCACCAGCTGCTGGATATAACCTTCAGCATAGTAACCCACACAGAAAACTGCCCCTGGGATAGCCGCCCACTCAATAGGCTCTTCCACATAAACCACAGGTGTTTTTTTTTTTTCAGTTTAAATAGTCTCACACAAGAATGCAAGGCATGTAATACAGAAAACAAAACAAAACCTGGGGTTAATAACATTATCCTAACGTGGTCTTTTATTAGTGTCAGATGATAATTTGAAAAATGAACTCAAACAGACGGGACCTCGACGCCGCCGGCCAAGAATGGAATTCATTTTCGCACCACAGCACCCACACTGCGGCAGGAAGTGAACTTAGAATTAATATTTAACACCACAATCTAAATCTGAGCGAAAAACAGGACAAACAAGCAACCAAGTAGCAACAGGGAAATCATCCAAATTAGGGACACACGGGATCCTGGCTGTGTGTAATCCTACGAAGAGGGACCCTTATACAAACGTCCTTTTTTCGCACAATTTACTATAAATCGCCGTGGTAAATATCAGTTGTACAAAAGAGCCACGTTATTCGTCGTGACAACCCACTTTCAACCATTGTCACCGTCTGTCGCCAGCGCCTAGGTAGAGTTTCACAGGAGAATGGAAGAATAGCTTCGTTGGGGTTTGGGCTTAATGAATTCCTGGTAACTAGGGACCAGCTCAGTTGACGGGGAAACTAAGATTTCGCCTGGACTAGGAGGCCATTGGGGTTAATTGTTTTATCGAAATGTGCCTTTCTTGGGTTGACCTTTGCTAAGAGACGTATTAACTTGGATTTGCTTTAGTGAAGTAAATTATTCACTAGACGCGTTGGTATTACAAGCGGGGGCATTGTGTAAGTCTCTGGTAACTTAAAAGTGAAAAGTGAAAACAAGAAAGATGAAGTGTGAATGAGGGAGTGTAAAAAGGGGAGGGGGTAAAAAAATAACTTTAAAGTCATTGTTCTGTCCTTTTTATCTTCTAAATAGAGGAGCATGAGAATGAGCAGCATTTAATGCCTTTTGTCCATTTATAATCTTAACTTCAGAGTGGTTAAAATGGCTAAAAAGTATTCGCCTTTGTAGTTTAATTGTAGACGATACTTATACGTGTGTTGTCTTGCTTTTGTTTTTTACCTTTAAGTTTGCTGGATTGGTAGTTAGGTTCAGGCTCAGATTGATGTGCTTGGTTGCAGACAACAGACATTTAGGCAAGAATAGGCCCTTTGTGATTTTATAAGACTTGAGAAATCCGCGTGACCTGTAAGAATAATTGGAAGTCTCTCGCGCAGAAATAGATCCGCCACCGTTTTAGTTTCGAGAGTAATTTTCACAAATTTATTGAAAATAATTTCTTTAAAAAAATCTCACTATCACTTATTGACTTTGTTCTTTAGAAAACACTACCTAGAAATTAAAAAAAAGAAGTTACGAATGAATTGAAATCCGAGCAGGGTCCTCTTCGCTCATACGAGCTAGGTGGCCGCCCACCGTAGTCTACGGAGCTTTATTTTCGTCATAACATCTGCTTCCAGGTAGATTTCATACAACTCATGGTTGTACCGTCTCTGGAGTTCTCCTTCTTTACGTATGGGACCAAATATTCTCCGTAAAACTTCCTCTATAACGCGGCCAAGAGGTCAGAGTACCTTTGGCTAAGCACACAAGTCTCGGATCCATATGTGAGTACTGGTAATACAAGTGTCATGTACAGCAGCAACTTTGAATTCATGGTAAGGTTTCTGTATTTTAAAAGCCTGTAGTAAGTTCTATTGGCCTTAAGTAGCCGCCCGCGTATTTCTTCTTCCATATTTTTATCCGCGGCTACTATTGAAGTTGAAGGATTTTACGATTTCAAATACGTCCTTGTCTACCCTGACTGTTCTTTCAACATTTCGCGCAAACGATGTCACCGTATACCGCAGACGTAAAAGATTTATATCGTTTGACTTTAAAAATCAATTGACCACGTACCTCTAATTTTTTTAATTCATAAATTAAATCTGCGAACCAGGCTGCAGCATTGAAATCTCTAATTCTTTTTTAAGTCTCAACTGGAGCAGTCTTTGCGACCAATCAACTGATTGCAAATCAATTGAATGCAAGTCTTTAGACTAAAATTATTAGGACTTTGTTGCAATCTTTGGGATTTGGGATGGCAAGATTTTTTTATTGAATCTTCCGAATTTGTAAGCAGTTTTGAAAAAATCTAAAAGAGTGATGATGATAGAGGAGGGTGTTGACTTGTCTAGAGAGAGGAAATGAAGGTACAGTATGTTGTAAATGCAAGAAAACCGTATGCAACGAACATGCAGAAAAATCAATCATAAGCAAACATTAAAATAACAAATCGAACAAGATGAGAGGCATAGGATTTTTTGATGCAACTCACAAAATGTGTGAAAGTTAAAAACTTCCGGATAGTTGCAGTATATTTCATGCTGAATAAAACATGTTGTGCATACTGCAAGGAAATGAAGTACACCATCTCGTATCTTAATATTGCAAATATTAAACAAGATAGGTAGCTCTGGACGGTGAGGAATAAAATTCAGATTCTGAAATTCACTAATTTTGAAGATTGTATTAATCTCTTCTACTGAGTTGCAGTTTAAAAAGTCAGTTTTTTCTGCTGGATGTTATTATAGCTTATTGTAGTACGTCCTGTACTGGGAAGACTGTGCATTGGTTACAAATTGATTGTACATATTTCGATCTACTTTTTCCAATAGGACGTTGAGGTATGCTATTAGATGTTCAGAGCTTACACCGGGTGTTATCCTCAAGGTTTCTCTCGGCCTAATAATAGAGTTAGGGCTGCTGTTGACTTCTCAGGAATCGGCATGACGATCGGACAAGATTTGGATTCGACCATTTTTTAAATGGTTTTTTCCTTTTTTGCGAAACTATTGACTTTTAACTTAGCCCGAATTGTAATATAATTATTTTTTTGACATGGTTCGTTTTTTATTTTAACGGGTTGAGTGGAAGTTCTGCGTGAGATCTTCGGCTCTGTTTGCATTGGTGGTTACTGAAGGAGAAGGTTCAACCGCAAACTGTATAGGCTATACGGCGGCATGCGCCTGGCCATTCAACACGTTGGGCCATGTAGAGCGAACAGCACAGCTCCGGCCCGAAAAATCGTTGACTCCGGACCAGTGGGACAACGCAGCAGACGGCACCTTAGACACGACCGACTTTTTTATACAGATAAGTGATCTCCCAAACTTTAAATATGTTGCTTCAATTATGTTAGCATCGATGATGCTATCGTAATTTTCTCTGTTAACCAGTGTAAAATAATTTCTCCATGGCACCAAGGATTATAAAAAAGATGTTTTTAATTCTCTTCTTCAAAATATTTTTCAATTTCTGGGAAACTGACCGGCATGAGTATGTTTAACAATTTAATGTGAGGAGTTTGTGTTGCGTATGAAACCATCAAATAGCAAAAGTTTGAACGAAGGAATATGAAAACACGGCACATAAAAGATCGGTTCTATTGTTTAATTATTTTTAGAGTCAAAAGAACGTGCACACTTTAAAAACAAAACGGAAAGTATAAAACTTGTACGAAGCCTGTTATCTTTGTGTGCTGGAAAAAGTTTCTTAACATTTCAGCGTTGATTCTACTAACGTTTTAGTCAGTTGGCAAAAATTACATGGTTAAGATGACTAACCCAACTCTCATTGACGGCGACTATGAATTACGAATAATAATACAATTTCTGCTAATCCATTGATTCAAGACGCGGTGTCCATGTGTCTATAGAAAATTCGCACCAACTCAGGAAAAAAAAAAAACAACAAGAACGATAAAAAAAAGTTAGACAACGTCACCTTTTATAAAATACATTACTTTTATTTCATATCACTAAATACGTACATATAACGAAAAAAAGAAATACTTTACTACTTTACGAAAACTTGAACTTGATCCTTACAAAAAAGTATTTATACAGATTCCAAATAAACGAAAAATAAAAAAAAGCCTAGTTAAACTAGAAACACGTTAGTAGGGATTTGCTTTAAGCACTTTAAGGAACACGATTCATTTGAAAACGATTTGCGGGAACTTTGGTGGATTCCCGTACAAGCCTTCTGCTTCCCACACTTGAATATAAGAATCCTTTGTTAGCACGACCAGATGTTGGTGAGTGGAGTACGTTATGCTGTGAAATAAAAAATGCTTTAAATTTATCCAAATTATGTAAGACATATCGAGCAAACCTCTTAATGTCCGTCATGCCGGTTACAATTTCAGTCACAATACTTAAGTTCCAACTCGACCACAGCCGAATGATTCCCCCTTCGACTGCAGTGGCTATGACATTTACACCAACACCCTCTTTTATATACGAGTAACACACGGCTTGGATGCGGTCCTCATGGATGATGTGGCTAACGTATCTGGCATTCACTGAATGCAGTCGCAGAATTGATTTCCCATTTGGATTAATGAAGACATTTACAAAGTCATCCAGACTCTCTTCGGTGACTTCGAAGCACTCGTCTGGTTGGACTCCAACCGCAGCTGAATCACCGTCGTTCTTTGGAATCGAGTGAACTGTCACAATGTCGCCGAGGGTGGGACTTATTGCGGTCAGGGTAATAGGAGAGAGATGTATCTCTGCTGGTCGTTCAATTGTTCGGACATAGCTTAAACTAAAGGGAAAGAATCACAATGTGGCTGGTGGGGAAGGTTAGGAATTGTCTACTCACTCATTCAGATCCCATATCACAGCAATGCCGTCTTTTCCTGCAGAAAGAGCTATCTTAAACTCCACAGAAAGGCAAATCGAAGTCACTTCGTCGGTGTGCCGCGTAAGAATTGTTGGTCCCGTCCAGGTTAACTCTGTGCCAAAGCCGTTTCTCTGCACTTCTGGATCCTGCTCCATATCGTCCACTTTCACGCTGCTCTTCGGCGATATCTTCCGAAATGCAGAGTTGTACGAGAGTTTTATACCTTTCACGTAACTCTGACGACTCTTCGCGGCTCTCGTAGGATCCACACAGGAGCATTTGTACACGCTTATTCTTCCCGATTTATGACCACACCAAAGAAGATTGGAATTCGGATCCGACCCACAGCAGGTAATGTCGTCAAAGGCGTAGTTGTAGAGTAGAGCCTTTGGCTTTGTCTGAGTTTCGCTGAGCGGTTGAATGCGAACGATGCGATCATTGTGGCCCCACGAGATGACATTGTACGTATCCGACTCAGGACCTACAGAAATACAAAGCATTCAACCACAATCCAAAGAAGGGATCCTGCGTACTCACCTTGCATGACACAAGACTTTGCTGGTAATCCATAAACCATGTTTGTGTTGTTAAAGGAAACCAGTAAATCAGCGGGCAATTTGTAAATATTCCCCAGTGATGGCTTGGGCAGCTGCGGAGACCCGAGGAAAACGCCCCAACGCAAACCCTTCACCGTAGGAATGACTTCCTTTACTCCCAAACAGTAGTTGAGTGCTTTCGATGCTGGATGAGATGTCTTGAACAGCTGCTTAGGCATTTGACCGTATGTTCTTATCATTGTGTCCACGGCCTGCTGCTCTAAAACGTCTAACACGAGCGACTCCAGGAAAACAGAGTAAGTCTACAGTTGGAAAACCCATAAGTCAGTTTCATGCGAATTATTGTTGAAAATCAAAACTACTCACGGATGGATGAAACACATTAATGGCATCAACTGCATTCTGACCCGTCTGATTGCAGCCGAAAATCAGATCAATCCAATGGTGGATGTTGTTACGCACGATCTCTGTTTCAAGCGCCTGTCGGTGGATCAGCACAAATAGCCTTGAATCACGTAAGCACCACGGTGGCAATAGGACTCCTTCAACCCGTTCTCCCGACTGCCGGCATCCGAAGTTAAAACGCTCAAAATTCTCAAACATTTCCGGCAAACAGAAGAACTCTGGTATAAGTTCTTTTACGTCCGTTGGGCTGTCTTTGCTTGCAAGGTTCCACGTCGTTGCAAGCGAGTGGAACGTGCGATCAGGGAGGTCAAAGTTGTTATCTAAAAAAAAAAAAACAAATTTTAGGAGATTATGTATTGTCGGCTAATCGCCAATCACATAGACCAATAGGTCCGTAGTGTGTAAAAACTTTAGGCGGCTTATCGATAGACAGACAGGCAGTCGGACACCGAAGTGATTCTATAAGGGTTTAGTTGGAAGGAAACTCTAAAAATGCAGATGCGGTCAACTTACCCTGATAGCGCAAGAAATAAGTGGTGAATGGAGGCACACGCACCAAGAAATGCAGCACTGTCCCTGAGTTGGAGTAATGGGAGCTATAGTGGTACGGCTTCAGCGGGAGTGTGCCCAAATTCGTCATCGTGGTATCGATATACTAAATAAAATAAATTAGAGAAGATCCCAACGATAAATATTTCTTAACAAACCGTATAGTTGTTGATATAGTGCTGTTCATTTTCTTCGTGCTGCACAGCAATCGGCTTCTCCAGCTTTCGGAAGTTCTTCTTTTCAGTGAGGTCAAGCACGTCAGATGTGTAGTTTGATAATATCCACGGGAACACCGGGTACTGCATCAGATCGTTGTAGGTTCTTCCGGCGATTTGATTCAGCGTCATTAGATACTCCCAATTCGTGAGTAAACCCTCGCGCCACTGCTGCGTCATTGACTGAATTTTGCTCTGATCTGGTGGCACGATAATTTTGTCTAAAAACACATCCTTCATGCACTTCCAGTCTTCCAGATTGTGCAAGGAAAAGAACAACGATTTGTTGGTGTCCAGGAAAATCTCGAAGGCTTTTTCTTGGTGGCGATAGCGTTTCAGCCAGATCTCCGTGATGTTGGCGACATCACAACTCACGTAGACGTACTTGCAAAGGTGTGTGGCAGTAAAGTACAGCTTGTGATTGGTGACAACTATTTCGCCATCAATTTCAGCGTCCACTGGTAGGTACTTGGCTGGAAAGTTGTACAGAATTTGTGAGCTCTGTGTGAGGTTTAATTTCTGGTCGTAGCTTGAAACGAGGTAGTCCAATGGACGGACATATTCATCCGGTCGTGGGCAATATGAATTATAGTCATCCATGAGGAAGCGTTTGTCCAAATCCAAATGGCAGCGACGCAACCGTGTGTGCACTCGTGATGGTCCTTCCGTATCGTCCAACTCGAAGGACCTATTGAAAGGAAACTTAAGATCCGACCCAGTCACGGTTATACTACTTACGTTTCACAACGATCCATTGACCACCAGGGAGCCCCTTCGTGTGTCATTCTGCGAATAATCTCTAACCACTTGTGGAAGGTGTAGTTCTCGTCGTACTCCTTCATGTGAGTCATGAGTATTTTGCGTTCCGAATTCTGTGGATGACGGTACGTCAGCACAGACCACAATTAGATCAGAAAAAAAAATAATCCATTACCAAACAAACCTGTAACTCCGCTACCACTCTCGTAATAACCATCGATGATTCTACGCAATTCGTAGCGAGAGATTCAAACTTGTGAATTGTTTTCTCTAGCATTTGCTTATGCTTTGTCGATGTGCTGTTGCGGTTTTGCTCAATTCGTTCTTGCTCCAAGCTCCATGTCGTATCCGTGTCGCGTATGCCCAATCGGAAGCACAGCTGCTCAAGAATTTCGATTGCCTGCTCGTTTGAGGACTTCTGATCGTGGAGACACAGACACAATAAGGATTTAATCATCTTTCCATCACAAATAATCGCTGGAAGTGCTTCATTTTGACATGACATCCACAGCGTATCGATGATGAACTGACGGAGTTCGACTGGCCGCGAGGCTAACAGTCCCCAGGCGATGAAATTGTTACACCGAGTATTTGTTGCGATGCCAAAGGAGACGAGTAACTCGAAGAGTTTAACCTCGTTCTCACTAGGGGTGTAAGTTGGACCGAACGTCGTGAAAAACTGTGAGCAACGATCTATGAGGAGGTCAAGCCTTGTTTTCGTCTCGGACAGTGTAAGACTGGAGCCGGGCAATGCACCAACTAAAAATTAATCATAAATTACATGAGATTTTTCTATACACCACAACCACTTACCTTTAAAGCTTAAACTGAATGTTCGATTGTTGAAGAACAGGTTCAGCCAGTTCAACTGGAGCTTTCCCTGGACTGAACGGAAGCCTTTAACCACATTTATTGAATCGTGCTCTTGGTAGTAAGACAGCATGTTGAGAATGTCCCAAATTATCTGAAAAAGTTTGAGAGTCAAGATATATCACACACAATTTAAAAATGCGAGTTACCAAAATCTAAAGAAGATAGTATCTAAATGACTAAGTTTTAGTTTAGTGGGGCAACAGCAATGTTTATTGGCTTAGGACAAGTGAACAAGAAGGAAACTTTATCTAACTTAAAAACTATCGGAAAACTTAACCTAACTTAAGAATTAAGAGAAAAGCAGGGTGGGTTGAGGGGACGGAATTTAAGAGTACGGCGATTCAGACTGAAGTCGAAGGTGGGAGCGGAGTTACACTTGCGCAGCATACGGGAGATAGGTTCATTACAGCTGTAAGACGTCTGATGGGGAGGAAGGTAGAAAAAGCAAAGGGTTCGTGTGCCACGTGGGTTTATGTTAATGTGGGTGGAGTTGAGAATGGTTAAGCAGTCGATGGCGCCATCAAGGAGAAGGAAAATGAAGACTACGTCGACGGTGCATCTGTAATCTTCAAGAATTTTTAAGACAAGACGTTTGAGGTGTTCACCGTAGGAGGAGAATTAGAGCGTTGGGCCAGGAGAGACCACGAGAGGTGAAGCGGAGGAAGCGATAGTTTCAGTTCTTGCAATATGATTTGGTAAGGATACCAAACTTGAGAGGCACATTCGAAAATCGATCGGACGGAGATGGTGTAAATTGCCCTGGGAATGTACGGATCTGTGAACTCTTTTACCAAAATCGAGGGTTGAGGTTGGTTTGCGAATTATGTGATCAATGTGGGACCGAAAGTTGAGCTCACTAACATGGAAAGTGTGTTGGTGGTGTAGGTGGTAGATGCGAGGAGGGGAAGTGATACGTTTTCGAGAAAGAGCTTCGCAGCACAGCAAAAATCGCAGACGAAGCACTAGCACACTGGTCATTTCTTGATTCTGGTTATTTTCTCAAGTTAGTTAATTCGTCTTATGATAACTCAATTCTGACAAAATTTAAATTTCTTTAGTTCGCAATAAACTTAAATGCTGCCAACTTACATTCATCTGTCCTACAGATTTCAGTGCTCGTTCTCCGACCGCTGTAAGTAGGGCGGTGATGGCTTCTTCCGTTTTTAAATCTGGCAAAGTTAGTTTAAAGTACATATTGTGCAGCGCCTTCATGCAACACTGCAGTAGACCATTCTCTATGAGGCTCTGATTGTCTTCCGGATCCTAAAAGCATTTAAAGCCATAAGTATGTATATGAATCCCACGCTACATAAATACCTACAGTTTGGTAGATGATTTGCAAGATCCTGAACGCCTTAGCTGAGTATTCTGTTTGCCCGACCGCTTGTGTCAAAATGGACAGCAAGGCATTTAGGCCCAGGCGATTCTGAATCGCAATAACCTCGTAACTGGCAAATGCATCTAGATTCCCATACAATCCGGTCACCCATTCGAGGCAGGTCTCAAACATGTGCGGGTCGGTTGGGTGAATAGCCAATTGATTTGCCAAATGTTGAGGATAGAATTTCTTTGTAAACGATGTCAATTCATTCGAAGAGATCCGCTTAGACAATGCACTCAAAAGTTTTATGATTGCCGTTCGCACCGAGGGACTTATGTGATTCGATAGCACCAATAGCATTTCGACTTTAACGTAGTGTGTGAGGACCTTGAAATGAAAAGCTTTAGTAAAGCAAAAATGAACTATCAAAAAAACCAACCTCTTCCACCACATTGTCGGGGAGTAACCAAAGAAAGTCCTTGAGCAGGATGAACAGCCTCTCTTGCAGCTTTATTATTCCCGGTGATTTAGAGAAGTCTGCTTTAACGAGAGGTTTAGGCTTTTTAGGCGAGGACTTATCTCTATCTGTTGGACCGACTGGATCATTTGGGTTCTGAGCACTTTCCGGTGGTGTTTTTGGACTAGACTCTGGGCGCTTATCACTACGAGTCCTCCTGTCGGGATCGCTGATTGCCCTCGAGATCGATCTTAGTCTTTTACGAATACCTTTGTGTGAGCCGTCTTTTGGGCTTCTGTGTGAAAGTTGGAACATCGAATGTCGCTTCATCTTCAACCGACTGCTGGCCACGAGGGAAGGGGCTAGAAGTTTCAACGATCTCGGATTAAGCCTTGAGCAGTCGGCAATGTTCTCGAGATCCTTTACCATGTTGCTTACACTGGCTACCTTAGGACTGAATTTCGGACTAAACTTCGAACTGAACTTTGGACTAAACTTCGGACTATCATCCCTCGGTGGACCCATACTTGCTGAACGCCTGCGATCCCGGAATATTTGCCTCAGTGGCCTTCTCGGTACGTGCAACCCCAATACCCTCTCTCTCACCGGACTCTCGGTGCTCAAGAGAAAGTAGAAGTTGGACCGATCATGAGTTACAAAGCATTCACTCGGCTTGTGTAGAAGGAGAAGCAATTTCATGATTTCATCCATCAGTGATGGCGATGGCGGCGACCCGGCAAAAATGCTCAAAATGTTAACGAACGAATCAGCAGCCTCGGGGGATACATGCACGGGACTCGGAGCTTCAACCACGTACACCTTGCAGAGATTCAGAAGTTCCTTCACCAGACCTACACGATTAAGCTGTTTCATGTTGAACTCCTTGCAGGGATGCTTTTCTCTGACCAGTGCAAGAATCGATTTGAAAAGCATTTCGAGGACTTCCGAGCTCTCCGACCCAGAGCGATGCCAGTCTGAGTAGCGATGGACCACACTTGCCAGGAGCATCGGATGAGCTATGCAGGCAGTCGTGTTCTCGTTTACGTAAGACACCTTGGATTTCTTCAAAATAACAGGCTGAGTACATGCATTGTTCACGATGCTTGCTAGCAGGTTCACGTCTTTTGTACACCTGTCCGTTTTAATAACGTGCCCGATGAGGCTGAGGTAATCGTTTCGCAGGAACTCGGTGTACAGCTGCATTTCGGAAAGGGCAACAGTAAGCAGTAGGTTCAACGCCGTTGATTGCGACGCGGTGTTTGTTGTTAGCTCAACCACCCTGGCAAAGAGATACAACAGCGAAGAAAGGCCGCCAGAGAGAAGAATCGCCGTGTGTACTGATGCAATAGTCTTCTGAGGGACGGCTCCATAAAGAATGATTCCGTTGACCTTTGCTAATGGACATAGACATGTTATGTACATTTCATCCTTCAAACCTAACCTAACCTTCAAAATCCTTACTTACCGTAGACATTTTCGCCGTCAGAATTCGGTTCAAAGGCCATTGTGTGCGTCGGTTCGCTAGCAGAATACGAGAAAAGTCTCGATTCCCTGAGAGTTTTCATTGCTTCGTGGAAATTCCCCACGTTGACGTTGTACGATTTACTCAAATTCAAGAACCCATAATTCGGTTTCCATCCACCAACCTACAAGTACACACTCATGAAACTTGACATCAAACAAAGAGGCACAAGCACTCACTAGACACTGTGTTAAGTCAATAAAGTCAGGTCCCATGGCCGTCAGGTGCTGTACGACTTCTTTGTCTGCAATTTTCCGGTTGAACATAATCACATTCGATACTGAGAAGTTCAACGGAGGTGGGTTAACAAAGCCGTCCATAGTCGAACCAGATTCCTTAACCTCGTCGTTGCGCTTACTGTCTCCCAAAGACAATATTTGGAATGTCGATCTTGCTAGGTTGCGCAGATTCCGGAATGGTAAACTAACCGTATGCTGCTCTAAGCCGTCGGCAGTCATTGTCAAATTAAAGCGATCTGATGCTGTGTCAATCGCAAAGCACAGATGTGTCCACTTGGCCGTGGTCAACCGAAAGTATTTTAGTTCCACACAGGAACCTTCGAAGTAGCCATCGGCGTTACCGTGACCATTGAACAAGTGCATGTGGCTGAAGCTGTTTAAAAGCGCCAGCTTGGTGTGCTTTATGGCGTTCCGGAAGGGAGAACTGCTGCTGATCGTTGGCGGCGTATTCGCGGACACGTTCTCTTTGTTGTTCAGTGGATTCGATGATTTGGCGTCTTCAGAATCTTTTGGAGACAGCTCTGCATTCGGCTTACTGCTCTCAAACACCAAATTCATGTTCGTGTTGATGTAAATGCTAACCATGGCTTGGTTACTTCCAACCGACAGGAGATGGGTCCGCTGTAAGAAAGAAAAAAAGGTCCAGTGGTCGTCGTAACAAGGATTCAATAAGATCTCACCAAACTGCCGTCGTATGAAGCCTTCATCTCGTCATCAACAATCTGTCCCGTGCTTTTGTGCTGTACATTCTCCTTCATCTGCACCCAGACGGACACAGTCAGTCCATCGTTGCCCCATAGTTTCGCATGCGTGATCGGCAGAACGCAGCCAGACCGAACAAATGGCGTGTTCGCGTGATGGTAAAGGTGGTAATTGCGGACCCTTTCGATCTGCTCCGCAATCAATGGATCGCTGCTTGACGTACAGATCCCATCTGCAAAGAAATGCTCTTAACCTGGTAATCACCCACAATGTATGGATTGTCCTTACCATTTTTCATCGGGTATTCGAGTTCCGCTTTCGGTTGTTTCTTTAGCGTATTCGCACAAATGTGGGACATATACATCATCAGGATATCTACTGGGGGATTTTTAGACGACATGATGTTGAAATACGTTGACAGGACATCTGGTGAGCTCAGGTCAACGACAAGATTCAAAATTGAATGTTGAAGATCTAAAATGCAAACACACACTCTCAGTGATTTCCTTTTTTTTTCCATTTCCAACTCACCTCTTAGTTCCTCCCGATTGCTCTGTAACAGAGGAGCAAAGCCCTGCAGGAGCAACAAAGATCCTCCTAGGAATTCACGAATCATAAACATTCTAGCTGCAAGTTGGGTTATGCTATTTGTCCAGGCAACAGTGGGATTTTCTACACACTTCACCGACAACTCTGCGAGTATTTCCAAAACAATACGACACACACCACTGTGTGCAACCTGAGGACGATACCGTGACGCTGGCACAAAAGGATGCCACAAATCTGCGATCTCTTCTTCGCTCTCAGACATTCCGGGAATCTCACCATCGGCTTCATAGCCCTCATCAGCTGTTAGATAAAACTCGTCTGTTTCATTTTCGCTTATCTCCACCTCGCTATCAGCACTACAAATGAGACTTGTCCTCGTCGAGAAGTAATCTCCTTCACTTCCAGTTGATAGAATAGTGGGTTCGTCGCTAACACCGCTGGTTAAGGTGACATCTTTCTTTTTGTCAGCATCTGCCTTTGGATCCTCAATTGGGTTGGTGACTAAATTTAATTTTGCATTTTCGAAAGCTCCCGTTAACTCTGCGATTTTCAGCAAAGACTGCAGCACCTGAGTAACAGCGGTCGTATTCGTTTCTGTTTGACTCCAATCCTGTGACGCTCGTGAAAGGATTATCGCCTTTAACTTCCGCAAATTCTTCTGCATTGCTTCCGTGTCTAGACAAGATGAAAAACTTGTATGAGACTATTTTTTCGTTATCGTTTTCGTATTCCAAACGCGAGAAGTAAAATTACTTTTAGGCTGATTCAGTGATGATGTTATTATCACACCTACCGACTAAGCATCAGATAAGATTAAGCAACAAGAAAGACAAAACGACCGATTGTCATTGGACGAATGCACACCCCACCACACAATAAAACTAACTGAACTAGAATAGAGAGAAGAAATATTTTTTTCTCTAATGAACTGCAGACGGGAGTAAATGAAATTGAATCTGCTAACAAATATTGTCGTAGGTTGAACTTAGTTTGTATGGCTTCTTGAGGTTTGGTACGCGCATGTGGCTGTGGCATTTTGTGGAAGAAATAAATAAAGCAACAATCCGTTGATGTAAAACGAAGAAGGGGTGAAAAGAAATGCAACGGAAAAAAAAAAGAAAACGGTGTATGTGTGTTGTACCTGTATGATGGAGGTGTTTGCGGCGTGTTCACAGTTCATAAATCTGAAGACGAGCTCTTTGTTTGCATTTAAGATATACAAAATGTAGATGAACTTTGTTTTCTTTCAATTGTTGGTGATGGGAAAAAAGTAAAAGTTTTTACAAGACAATCAAATTTACATCTGATGACGTGTGCGTGACTGAAGAACGTTTTCAGCTTTGAACAAAATGTGGAGGAATGTGTGCAACAAACAATAGTTTCATTAGAATCGAAGTTCTAAAAACTCGAGTACCTGAAAGGGAAACAAAATCCTCACATTTCTGCGGCCACAAAGTATAAGCGCCTAAGGCGAGTTAAGAAATATTGAAATCGTTTGTTTTTAGGTCATAGAATCTGAAATGTGTGTACTATCTTAAGCACATTTTAAACAAAATTAAATGAATGTTTATCGGATACAATTTTTGCTACATCCTGGTATTCACACGAGTTTTCAGACAGATCTAAAGGTTTCCTTAAAAAAGTGAAAAAAACGCTAAGGCGGTTTTACCTCGTGACCACAGAATTGTACAGCAGTCATATCTAAAACTCGCTGCGGGTCAAACCAACAATGCAGGTTGTGTTCAATATACAGTTGCTCTAAAAAGTTTGGAAAAATACTCTATGAATCCACAATTTTAGCTTTAAAAAATATATCGTTATACATACATTTATGAAATTTGACACAGAGATAGATTTATGTCCTATTATTAAACTTTCAAAAGGATTTTAAGATCCGGTGACTCTAGAGTTTATTTAAAGAATACTTAGAGCACTACCTTCAAAAATTCATGAAAAAAAGTTTGGAAACATACATTTTTTTATGAGAATTTAGTATATGTTGTTGTTCTTGCTTCAAGCGAGAAAATGTTAATGTTTTGTAGTACCTCTTTTCAGATTAACAACAGGCAATCTGCTTGGCTTGGTTTCATACAGACAAACCCAGATTGGTATACTGTACCACTTTCTTGGATTCGATTACCGAACCAATGATTTTTAAGAAAGGGGTGGAAGGAACGCAGCTAGCAAAAGAGAGATTCAATGACGAAAACATTAAAATAGTTGAAGAATATAAGTATCTTGGACTCAACTCTCAAAAGTAAAGACTGGTCTGAGCTGCATCTGCAAGAGATGCTTCTCCAATAAAACACAGCACATTTTTGCAAATTTATAGTTTTTGAGATCACAGCTGAAACTACTTCTCTTTATGCTGCACCGGTGTGGGGCCATGTCTTATAAAAACTGCTGATTTGTTAAGATTTTTTCGCTTACCGCAGAATATACAATACATATACCTAATCATATAATTATGCTAGAGGAAGGTTTGTCACCACTTTATATTAAAATCTTCAAGATGCAACTAGATTATATTGTAAGGATGTTAAATATGCGTGTGTTCCTAAAAGAGCCTTGAAGATCCAACAAGACCTCCTGGCTTAGCAAATGGATGGAACTGTCTTAAGAATGCGACTTCAAACTCAACCTTGATATTGGATACCTGGAAGGGGACTCTATAACAGATGAGAAATGTATAGAAGAATTTTCTAACACCATCGCTGAATCTTTATCAAACAGGTCAGTCTATAGCAGACTCAACTACAACCTAGCAGAAAAGAACAGTTCGAGACGAACTGTACTGATCAGATTTTACTGACGGTAAGAGCCAGAAGTGAACTCCTAATTCTGAACTACATACCCCATAGAAACGATCTACTACTTTATTGCGATGTACAGTACCGTGCAAAAACGGATACATATTCGGCGATCTTATGGTTTTTGTAAATAAAAAAAAACTCCCTTTTTACCGATTTGGTTTTTGTGTTTTCTCTTTTTTTTTTCCCTTACTTCATCGACAAAAAATTAGGTATAAACGCTTTTTATCCCATCTATAGATAATTCACAAAAGTTTATCTTAACCATCTAAACTAGCATTTTCTGCTATGGGCCGGGGGTCTATCTCACCCTGTTTAGGAGGTAGGAGCAATTCAAAATCAAATCAATCAACATAAAAAAAAAGTTCATTAGAAAAGAATGCGGCACCTACAAAAAAAAGTACAATACCAATTTTGAAAGCCAGAAACTTGTTCTTAAATTATACGTTTAAGTTAGGTTATTCATGTCCAACCACTTTTTAAAGAAAATTTAGGTTACTGTTACTGTATGGCAAGTGCCTTTGTGCATAAGGGTGTGATTGGCCCAAACTATAAGTATATTACAAAATTTTCAACCGGCAGGCGATGGTTAAGCCATGCAATACTGATATTTTTGTAATATTTTATGACACGAAACAATTTTACTTACTGCTACTACATATTTCTATTTAACATATTTTATGACCTATTTATCTGTTTACATGCTCCTATAGGTGCTGAATTAAATTTTAGTCCAGGATGGATGAGATGGCCACTCCAAAATTTTTAAGTTTTCTCTGCTAAACTATTCCTTTATTTATTAACTGTAAAGAATACACTTTCGCGCAAAATAAACGTGTATATCAAAATTCCAGCCTGATTGGTGACCGTAAAGTGGGTCAAATTTAACTTCCAAGATTTATTTACATATTTTGTTACAAGACGAGTTAATAAATCTTGTAAATAAAATAAATTATAGTTTAAAAGACTAAAAACACACACCTTAATAGCACACTAAAAATCTAAAAATAAAGTCATCACTTCTTTTATGTCCAATGACTAAATCAAAGAGTGTGGAGCACTTGATAATTGAAAGTACAAACAACCGAAATCCGCCAAATGTGCTATCCTACACACGTTCCATTAATATGAACTGCACTGCCAGCACATGACGCCACGGAAAGTCTAACAAGTGAATCTCTTTAACATTGAAAGTTCCTGTGGTGTATTAACCGTACTACGAGATGACATTGGTTCTCTCGGAATTTGTATTCAGTATTTCCCAGTAAAGAGCACACTGTGCGATGCCCACAATTTCATTTCACTGCTTTTTCTGCATTTTCGTTTTTTTTTTTTTTTCAAACAACCACAGCCGTTGCTTACCATAAGATCATTGAACGAATTACAATGCGATTAGTAAGAAACATAATTTTGCTATGCCTAAGAAAAAATGAGTAAATACAAATCTACTTACATTTTCCATTCGTTTGTATAACATACACAGCCATGGTGGACTCAAACAAATTGAGGAGCAGCTTTTTACATTCACCAGGTTCACAAAGATAATGCAAGTCAGCACTGATACAAGGCGCTACGTCTCCGGCACGAGTTGAGCTCTCAGAAACTGTTCGACGGCCAAAGAAGAAGCCTATAATCCGACCAACGATACTTTTTTGCTCAGGCGTGGAATTGCACTCTACCATGTCCGAAAGAAAAGGTTGTTGGGGTGGTTGTTGGTTCATGAACGGCATAAAATGATTTCTAATGTCAAAGAGTACAATGCTTTCGTTCATTTCACTGGTCTGCAGCCTCTCCAAAAATCCATTCGACTCAGGTCTACTGTAATGCCTGACGACCTCTTCGAAGCTCGGCGCATCTGAAGTCGTGGACGACTGCAGAGATGAGGAGACTAGGATGCTCTTCAAGTTCACATTCTCGTCTTGGGGTGTCTGAACTTCTTCCATTTGGGATTGTTTCGAAACCTTATCGTCCATTTTGGCGTAGGAGAGAAATAAATTCAAGACATTCGACACCAATTCCATAAGATCAGCTGGTGCAAAAAACTCAGCGAATTCGTTCTGGAAATGTGGGCAGTTCTTTAGGAGCAGATAATTCAGACACCAGTGTTTGGAAGCGACCTGTAAGATGTTCAACGCAATCGTATCGCTGCTCTCGAACCACTCGTCGTTCTCCTCCACCCAGAAGATCTCGTGACGCTCGAAGCACTTCATCATTCGGTTAATCCGCTCTGCAGCGAGAGTACTAGCATTCATCTGCATGCTTATCAAACGATCCAGCAGCACTTGTTGCTCGACTTCGTTCTCACCCAAGTACGTGAAATTTTGAATTGCGATTTTCAGTAAATCGCAAACATGCCGCGTCAATTCTGGTCGCTGTATTAAGTGCTCCAGATGTGTTATGCATTCAGCGTTGAAGAAGCCTTTTATCGTTCTCATTTCACTCAGATATGCACAGAATATGTTAAGGCACTCGCCCAGCACGTCGTTATACGTGCAGCTTGGCGATGAATTCATCTTATGACTTCGAAAGATTGGAAGAACGATGTTCACCACAATCATGCCTGATATGTAAACGCTGATTAGTGTTGATATGTGTTTAAAATGCTTCAGCAGACTTCTGTACTCGATGGGATTGTCTGCCGATTGATATAAGCCGTAGTATATTACGTACACATCGTGGTGAAATTCAAGAGACTTCAGTTTGTGTTCGCATCTGGAGCAGTTGCTTCGGCTAAACACTGTCAGGTACAACTTCTTTTGCACAAACGAATACGCAACTCTCTGATTTTCTAGTTTGATTTTCTTGCTGAATATGATTCTCAATGTGTCCAAACTATAGAGGCAGCAGCAAAGACCGTGCCGCCTAAAAGATCGAAGAACAAAGTCCTGCTGATCGGTAGGGAGGTGTTCCAAAATGTTGACGAGTATTTTTTGAAAGAAGCACGGCAGTTTATTTCGACGACAATGTATTTGTGCGTTGCTTTGTGTTTTCTTGCGCACTTTCTTTCCCCTATTTGAGTAAAATTTATTTAGGTTATCGATGATTTTCAAAAGCACCTTTATTATAGTTGCCAAAAGGCATTTCAATTCGTCGGAAGGCTCTGTCAGCAGGGCGATCAACACGACCACATACTTGTCCAGAGATTCCTTGTCAATAAACTTTAACACATGGTGCGGTTTTTCGTTTGTCAACGCTATCACATTGTTGAAGAGGCTAACAATTAAGTAAATAATGCCAACGGTTATGTGAGTATCCACTGTGACTTCTAGGGCGTTGTTTAGCTTGTCGATTGTGTCTTTTAGATTCAACGATGCCAAGTTATCTCGTTGCCAGCAGATGTGGTTCAAGCATTTGGCAATTAGACTAAGCAGTTTGCATTTTATAATCACTGAGTTCTTCTTAGATCCGAATGCCTCTTCTTTAGCAGACAGCTGCTCGACGGCGAACTTCCAGCAAACTACGCTCATTGACTGATCGTTGAGGTTCGTATCAGACTCAGTATCGATGCATTTCTCTAGTAAGTCGATGAGAACTACAGCGATTTCATCACTTGTCCTTGTTTGTCGGCGGAATTTCTCGTAATCTAGTTCGCAAATGTAGTTCTTGTGTTTGAGACTTTCGTTCAATGTTGTCTTCCACTCGGACGATTGGCTTAAGTCGATTGATCGAGTTATTCGCAAACGTTGATGGAGAAATATACTGGCGATAACTTCATCTATCGTTATCGATGGATCAAGCTGAACGTGGAGGTCATCCCATTGGCAGTTCGGAAATAAGTTGATACAGAGATTACACAGACTGCTTTGTGATGCTAGCAACTATGGAAGGAAATTTTGTTTGTATCATTTATGAAGGAGTACATTTTAAGATTTGTTTACCCTTATATCGATACGACGGAGGAAGCATAGAAGATGATATCCTATTTCATTTGTTAGGAAGCTACGAAGGGCAACAATTTTGCTGCAATCACTTGGAGCACTCAGAATAAGCTGAAAAAAAGAGCAAGAAATAATTATACAATGTTTAACTTCATGTTTGTAATCAGTCGTGAAGTAAAATAACGTCGAATTTTCAAATTCAGTATTATTTCACTCAGCGTTATATCACGGCAAGTGCTTTCTTTAAGTCAACAACTTTACAGAAGTTAAATGTAAATGAAAAATGTACAGCCAATGACCAATTTGTGGTATTTCTACCAACACCATCAGAACTTTATATGTTTCAATTCTTAGCTTCATCACAAAATGTAAAAGCTTAAGTTGTAGGGAAGATTGAAGCATGCTCATTTATGTAAGTCCTGAGATTAACATGGAAGTGATGCGATGCAGAGAGCTTCTCACTAGAAACGCAATAAAAAAAAATATCCGACTCTAAAAAGAAAGAAGACCACCATTCCGCTAAAGGATGATGTAACGCTTCTAGGAGTCGTTCTGGACAACAACTCTCTTGAATTGCGCATATCAATAAAACGTCAACTAAGGCAATGAACGCTCTCTGGTCCTTGAAGCAATTTTTTCGCAAGACATGAGGACTTAATCCTAGAATGTGTCTATGGGCTTACAATCAGATGGTAAAACCTTTCATACTTTTGGCGTCGCAGTATGTCGTCAAAAAAGAGCCATTAAGAAACTAAATAAAATACAACGGTTAGTGTGCATTTTCACAAGTGCAATGAGAACGATTCCTACTGCAGTGATTGAGGCTATTTTGAACCTGCCATAATTGCATATTGCTAAACAGCTGAAGCTGTTAAATAAGCATTCCCGAAACTAAGAGCATACAGCTACAAAGGTTACCTTGTAGAGCATCTAGAGATCCTGAAGAATGTCAAGAGCATCTAGGAATTTTCGAGAATAAGGCGTCTCCTTCGGAACTAAATTTTACAAAGTATTGCACTGGTTAAACAATAAAGCCCACGGATGCATAAAACTCCGACAACAAGGTAGGGACGGGAGTGATAGGAGCGAGATGATGTCAAATTTCTCTGTACAGCGAATCAACAATCTTTCAGACTGTACTATTTGCGACCAACAAAACCCCAGCATCGAAATGAACCTAGTCGATACAAAAATATCGATATCCTCACACAGTCAGGCTGTTCTAAAAGCTCTAAGGAGATACACCACTAACTTTATACTGATTTTTAATGTCAGACAGAAAATAACAGACTAAAGCTGATGTGGATGCCAGGCCATGAAAACCACAAAGGTAATGAAAAAGCGGGCGTTTTGGCTAAAAAACGAGATTAGATACTGTTGATAGCTTCATCTTCAGCTTCAACAATACGAACATAAACCAACGCCTCCGTGAGTGGACCATCAAATAAGACAACAAAGCTCTGAAGAATTCTCGCACAATAAGAAATTCTGAGGGAGCCAAAGAAGCTGTATAATTAAGAGACATAGGGCTATGGGAGGAACTTACAGAACATGGAGGCTGTAACTCTCTTCTTAACTAAAAAGGTCTCAGCATCATTGAAATCTGCAGCCGTTGTGGTCAGGAACACCTTTTAGTTGACTGCACAAGCTAGGACCTAGCCAGATTCAAAACAATAACAAATTAAACGACTTCGATAACATCCCATCTAGGGTCGTCAAATTCATGGAGGCAATTCTTATGACCGAGACAAAAGGGGGTACAAGTGGCTCAATGACACTCGACTATTTCTGTAAATGAATTCAGTTCAGCTCAGTATGTAACTAGAAAACACATTAGTTCAATCCTACAATCTGGAAAACCTTTCAGAAGAAGTGTTTCCGAATTCTTCTGATAACACGACGAACAAATATTTTGCCTAACAAATCTGTTCGTATTTACAATTTGAATCACTTTAACCGATAGAGCTTGTTGGCAATGGACATGTCGTACTTGATGTTTTATGTGATCTGTTTTTACACATAAATTTCAGGAAAATATTGAATGGCTTAGTATTAATGTTACTGTAGATTCAATAAGCTAAAAGAAAGAAGATCATTGTTACTAAAAAACATTTGGAGCAGTGATAGTTTAGATGTTTGACGGGAGCCGCTTTGTTCTTGATTCGACCTACCAACGAGATGCGTCTAAATGAAATTCAAATGCAGTTTTTTCGAATAGATATTTTTTGCTTTTTGCCTTCATTTGCTCGTAGGATTATCCGCTAACAACTACATCAACGTTGATAAGACTAGTTGATTACAAGTGAAACATATGGAGTCATCGAATTACTGCTGACCATGTTAAGAATCCCTCTAACAGTAGTTGCGATTCATGAAAAAAGAAAAATACTTTAGCTTACCTGAGCAAAGTTATGTTTATTTTTGAGCAATTGTGGAGAGTTTGTAGATTTTGATGATTCCACTTTCTCATTGGTATCACTGTCATTATCACATCCATCTTGCGAGACATTCAAACGCTGAGATTTACTTATGATGTCATGCACTCTCTCCAATAGGAACGAACAAATCTCCTCAACAATCGAACTCACAAACCTAAAATTTTATCAAATTTAATGACTGATAAAGGGGTGTAAGTAAACACAAAGACCAATGACAAATTTCACAGCCAAAACTGTAAGCACATTATCTTGTCCACGGTCTAGTGCGTAAATTGCGTTGTTTTTCACCAAAAAAACACACACACCTAGTGGTTTTCGTTGATTCATCCGACGACGGCTCCAAGTCAAGAAATTGGAAATTGTACAAAAACGTCATTAGTGCATCCTCCTACAGAAGAATGCTTATCAATCAGTAAAGATAAAAAAACAGACCGATTCAAGGCCGCATACAACTTAACCTTTTTCACAATATCCTCCTCTTCACTGTAATATGCGTCCCATTGTGATTGCAGCTGCTCCAGTAATTCCTCCGGCTTTAGGTCCATTTCGATTAAGATGTTGGTATCCACTGTTGTAATCGCTAATCAAATTCCAGATAACTGCTTATTGATATGTATAGTGCAGCCCGATCAGAAGAAGTCGATTGCATAGCTCTCTCACATCGGATTAGTTCTATGCTCATCTCAGCAAGAACCACTATCTCTCCGCTTGTAATCAAATGTGTGTATTGTTTTCTACTCTACAGCAACACACATGCACACTTAACATTTTACTAATTTGCAAAATTGTTACCAGCAGCAAGTACCGAGGCTGAACATTTCTAACTGGGCTTAAAACTGCAGAGCTCTATCGTTTTCCCGAGGTATCACCAAAGACTGAAGCGTACGTATTTAAATGACAATTAATATGCAGACTTTATTTTTAGATTGAATAAAGTGCTTCGCTAAGAATATACTTGTAGATAAGAGAGAAATTATTTATTTTTCTTATTTTTCCACTACTCGTATGGATGTTGCGACAGAAAATTGCATTAAATCGCCATATTTGAATGAATTTCGTGAAAATGTAGCCAAGAAAAAGCCTCTGGGTGGAAAAATTATTAGTTTTTAGTGAAAAAATATACCATCACCTTCTTAGTATGCACTCTAATTAAATATTCAAACGAAATTTGCTTCAACAATTCGGTTTCTTTGTTTATTTTGCGCAGCGAAATACACAAGTGGAGAAAATAAACGAAAACATTAAACAGCTGACAGCTGCTTTATGACAAAATGTCAGATGTGAGACAGAGAAGAGTTGACATTAACAGTGACGTCAGAGCGAGACATTTTTTTGACATTTCCAACTGAGAAATAGTTGGAAACATCCTCCTATGACGTCGCGAGACTACCAATGGCTGTGAAAAGAATCAGAGTTAGCTTGAGCTGAGTACGTTGCTTGAGAATCGACTCATAAGAAATCAGCTGAAGAAGTGCGAAAAAGTGCCCGAAAAACAGACGGTATAGAGATGCGCAATGAAAAAAAAAGTTAAAAGAAAATTCAACTTTACCAGGAAAAACTTGAAACAATTTTTAATCAATAATTAAGGTATGTGCTAAAATTCCCTTGTAAAAAGTTAATAATTCTTTTATTTATAGACATGTCTCATTTTTTTGTTGTAGGCATAACACTTGGGAAGTTTGATATGACGCACTACACGATCGTGCAGCGAACACAAATCGTTGCATTATTTTTGGGAAGCCGGTCAATATTTTACACTAAATGCACATACGAACGGCAATTTTATGGAGCTCGAAATGTTCTAACAGCTTTCGAGCTCCCTATACTTTTATTTTATGAGGTTACCTGAAAGTAAAGGTTGACATCAACAAACCACGCACTATAAGACCGAGATCCCACAGCTTATTTTAGGTGTTATGATATAACCAGATAATTTGAATGAGGATGTGTAATTCTCCATCGTGTGATTTCAAAATGCAACGTGTTGCAGGAATCTAGTGTCGCTAATGCTGACAATGGTAACCTAAAAACCGTCCATTAAAAAAAAAAGTGTTTGGTCGTATGTCTTATCTGAAAGAACAGGTCAGCCTAGTGCAAAAGTATGCAACCAAGACGTATTACGTGTCGCCTTAATCCCGCCAGATGCCCTCCATATACGTGAAAAAAAAAAAGGTTTTGGTATGATGGTATAACCGGACGATTAATATCTCAAAAACTTTCTGGGAACGTCCTGATTACGGATATATATGCCCAAGGATTTTTGCGTATCGCCTTCACCTTGCCAGACGCACTTAAAAATAACAAGATACGTTTTTTTATATTTGTTTACTAGCTGCACCCGGCGCGCCTTGCTAAGCATAAAATAAATCAAATTTTAAAAAAACACCCTTTTTCCAACTTTGGAGCTTCATATCTTTCCAACGGTACATTTTACCGACAAAACCCGAAAGAAGGCTCAATCTCATTTTCAAAAACCTTTTGGTTGATATATCACTCGACAGGAGCAGGCGAACTTTGAAAGTCAGCGCCCACGTCACCTCAATGGGACTCATCCCCCCTCAAAAAGAATTGGTACCAAAACTTTTTTGACAGAGTTCTGAACAAAGTTGCTAAGGACATCAAAGCTCTATCTCTTACCATTTGGAAGTCTGTAAAGGACAAACAAACAAACATTGATTTTTTTTATATAGAGAATTAGCACCATACTTGGCACTATAGCTTTTAAAATATTTACTGAAAAAACCATCTGAAACCTGTTTTTAAAAGTCTCTCCATCGAAAAGTCTCTCCTTCAACTGTTCTAGGGCCTTTACCTTCGGGACAAGAATCTTTTCTTTTTCCATTTTTGGCGTATACCCTATTTTCCAGAAAGAGCAGTTCTTTTCCAACAGACAAAGAACCGTCGCAAATTAAATTCCCGTTTCTGTTTTGTGGGATTTTCTTTTCGCTAGCTTATAATAATAGATTTAAGTGCGCAGGCTGACGGAGAAAATCTTAGACCTTGTTGACCCCTTATGTTACACAGTGGGGGGATTGTCGTTCCTTCCTCTACTTTGTGGAGACCTATCCAATCGCGGTACGATCCGTCCATAATATCTTGCTCAGGTACCTGAAAAGACTCCTTAAAGGCTTCGAGCATTCAGAACACAATTTTTCCAAGACGTTAAGTTCTTGACAGAAATGTTTTCCAAGTGTTAAAATATACAATTGCTAGATATAAAATTCCTATTGAATATTTTCCTTTGATAATTAACGCAAGCCACGCACTGATCGAACGCCCGTTTTGTTGGACTTTGCCTTGGCTCTAAAAAGCAAGAAATTCGCTCTGGTGATTAGTTTCTTGAACTTTGTGCGGGTGGTACTCATACAGATAATGGCATCCACAGTGTTAATTAAGAGCACCGAGGTCCTGACTTTGACCGTCATTACCTTTTAGTTGTTTTATGACACACCATTCTTTTTCGGAATGATTTGGAAATGTTTCAGTACAAATCACCCATCAAATATATATAATTTTGTAAATCTGTTAACGTTGCTGTAATGGGGATAGTGAGAGGTTTCAAGCAGAGGTGGAAATTTCAAATTTGTGCCACAGACTGTCTTTTTTTTTTTTGAAAAAAGCGAAAAAAGCTAGGTTCTGGCTCTCGACGGGCAGTTACGCCACCCAATGTAATGTAATAATGGTCTGTCTTTTGCACCGTGCAAGTTCAAGTTGGTGTACATGAAGGTGCCGACCATCTATTAATTTATTTCATTTTCCATCGTACGAGAAACACTTTACTGTTTAATGAAGAATCACCAGTTGTTATACAAGGTCAATAACACACTTCAAGAGTTTACAATTCAACCATTTGCTCTCTTTTAATTCAGCAGACAATTTCATAACAACTCACGAGCTTTCGCTCTCACGAGAAGCTCCTTCCGCGATCTGTCAAACACAAGCGAAAAACCGTGACGCGATTCCCTCACGTAGAGAATAAAATATCTCACTAAATTTAGATCTAATCCAAATGCGAAATTCTTGTTTTTTCTTTTTTCTTACCCAGCAACTTTTTTGTTCCCTCTATTCCTATTCCATCGAACCAGCCCGGAGAAGTCGAACTACCACCACAACCACCACTTGCCCCTTAGTTTAGTTTTCGACTGGCATTGAAGCTCTTCGGGTGTTAGACCGGTAGTTTCTTAACTTGATTTCCACTCGTACGGGAACAGTGAACTTGCGTCGTATAGTTTCCATCTTTAGTGTGTTTTTAAAACGAAACTAAATACGTTAAAGAATATGTTTGTCTCGCACGCCAGAAGACAATTCCTTGTTGACTTTGGCAACTGGGGCAAGTCACCAGTGGTTAAGGTAAGCTAGATTGATTTTTGACGTTTGCTTTGACATCTGGTCGGCTGAACTTACACTTTCAGTTACATAATTTAAAACTCGAGCATGTGCGTTGTCAAATAAAAAGGAAATTCACTGTCGTAGGTCGTAGTGCACCTGTTACTTTCACGATTTGTTTCCCCAGTCGAAGGGGGTGTTGTTAACAGCTGTTAGCCTTCAATTGCCCTAGGACGCGTAGACGCGTGTGCGGTCAATTGTTTGGCTGCCATGTGGGGTTTTTCTTTTCTGCTGAATATGTTCCGATAGGACGGCTCGTGTGTATCTGTTGGACAAAATTTCAAGTTTCGCGCTGAATGAAGCACTGCGTGGGAATTAATTTCATTTCGCAGAAGACGATTTAGATATTCATTGCTATCTCAAAAGAGCCTGTATTAATTTATTTAATTCAATTAATACAATTTAAAGCAATTGTGGGTGAATGGGCACCGCTTTACGCAAAATTAATAAATAATGCCTGCGTGCAAATAAATTAGAATTAGAAAATGACGCTGAATCTTTGACCTTCATCCAATTTGCAGGCGTAAAAAAAAAGTTTCTTAGAATTTTCGATTTCCTCTCGCGATTGTCTGGATATTTTTTGAACCACGGAACAAAGAAAGAATTGATCGGGGGCCAACATTGAGTTGATCGGATGGCACACGAGTTAACTTAGGTCGACATGGTGTGCCATTGGGGTGGACTTGTGTCAAATAAGTTGGTCTGGTTGGCGTGCTCTTTCATTTATCTATTTTTTTATAACTCTGACGATTTTTATTCCTTTGCAAAGCAGAGCTGTGTAGATATTTTTTTCTCTTCTATCAGTGTTGGGTAAAATGTTTCAAGGCAGCTGATAATACGGGGGAAATTTTCTTTATGAAAATGTTTATTACTTACACTTTTAAAACTCAAGCGTGTGTTGTTTTTATTTACAACTTATTAACGTCATTATTAAATCTGAATTTGTTACATTCAAGTGAAATCATATTTGTTTACACAAATTAAATGTAGCATTATCTCTGTGCCTCCACTGATTTGCAATTTAAATTATTTTTAATTTACATCACGTGCTTGTTTTTCTTTTATTCTTGGGTGCAGATGAGCTTTGTTTTTTTTTCTAATTTTTGAGATGACAGAATTGTAGCTATTTGGGCAGCAAAATTTCTATGTGAGGTTCACAAAGAACATATTTTCAACAAACAAAACACGGTCCTTTAATGATCCAATTTCCGAAAGTAGTTGATATATATATTTTTTTTAATAGAGCGAAAGTTTTGTTCTTCCCTTTAAACTTTATTGTTACTGACACGTATTTTCTACATAAGCCTTAACATTTATTCGTTTCTAGGAAGTTTTTCTTTTGACTCAGAATACGACTTGTTTCAAATTTCTAAAATATGAGACAAATAGTTTTGGTTAATTGGCTTTAGTTGTGGTGTGCAACACTTCTGGTAAAAAATTAAATTAACCATTGGGTTCATTGCAGTAAAAATAGTAAAATTACAGTCGCTCGGGTCAAAATGATTAGGGGACGGATGAAGGTTAAGGATAAAGTTGCAAGAAATGCAAGAATTTTGCTGGGGTTTTACTAGATGAAGGAAGATTTAAAGTAAAGTAAAAAGAAATTTTTTTCTTCGAAATGTTCTGTATTTTATAGTGTAACGCAAAGTAATATTTAGTTCAATTTCGAGCTTCAATGTTGTGTCATCACACCTGTTCTCCACTTCTTGTGAATTCAACCACCTAGTAGAATTAGGTGCTTTGCATTTCGAACGAAAATAGGTATTATTAGTAAAGCCCTCTATTTCACGTGTAATCGTGTACACGTAGTACACGCGCAATTAAATTATTCGTGTAGGCCCATGTGTACTTATATTTTCACATGTTTTTGGTAAAGTAGGTAGACAATACAAATTTAGTTGAAACCGTTGTTGTAAATCTTGTGTAAATATTCTTTTAATTCAAAACCATATCGGAGTCATTTTCGAAAGCTAACATTGACTTCTCTAACAATTTGTCGATGAGTCTTCACCGCTCACAATGACTGTAAGAATGTGCGTGGGTTCAAGTACTTTTATGAGTTCTACGAAAGATATCCAGTCCTGTTCGAAAATTTCGAGCCTTGTAGCCATTGCAGAAGATGTGAATAGCCTGTTGCACTCTACTTACGAAATAAAGTTAAACTCACGTGTACCCGTGTTTAAATGAACTACACGTTTACCCATGTCAAAGGTTCCATGTAGTACGACCACGTGTCACGGGTATAGGTGTAATTAAAAACACGTTTAAAATCTGGAGCTCTAATTATTAGTATTGTATGTTTGAAAGTAAATAATTAGGAGTTCTGTGTTTCACTCGAAATCATTAATCGTTAATCAAGTTAATTCGTTCGTCCAACATAGAACTTTGTGTTTGCATTTTGGAAGCCGTCATTTTTATGTAAATTGCATTCACATTAGTTTTGCGCTGTGAATTAAATACATTTGCCTTTGGATCATGTCCTACTCTGTTAAAAAAGAGACTCTGGAGTTCGTATGTGTGCACCATTCGAACAACCTATAAATCCTGGAATTATATTTTTCTCATAATAAAACATTTTTCCCGAATTCGCACATCTGGATCAAAGTGGATTTTAAATGGGTTAAAAAAATTCGACTGCACGCAGATTGCAGAATGCTAAATTTTATTTCTAGTAGAATTGAAATTCGTTTTGAATCCACTTTTACTCAATGCATGGCCCATTGTTGATCTATTCAATCAATATCGGCTTCGATGGAACAAATGGAACAAATTAGACCTATTATTCTTTAGCACTTTTTCAATTTTCACAGTCAAATGGTTTAGGAGGAAGTGTTAGCAAGACCCGCGATAGTAAGTAGACCCTTTTAAAAATGTGGAATGTATTTCGATCGCACAGGGATCGCCAAATTGGGAACCTTTTTGCTTAGCTTGTCAGTGGACTGGCGCATACGACATAAAGTGAAAGCAATCTTTAAAACAATTTAGAATTGAGAATCCCAAGAAATAGCCCAACACTCGCTTACATCCGCATATCTGTTTTGAGTTATAAAGTTTTCACAGCAATCTAGTTAGCTAACAGACAAAAAACAAAAAACAATTTGTTTATTTCCTCGAATAATAAACCACTTAATTCAGTCGTGTTTAGTCATACGCTCCACAAATTAACACAACTCGTTTTAACCTATTTTGACTGTGTTCTAGTGTATAAGGTCTTCTGCGAGACTGGGGTGGATGCAACCTTTTAAATATGCACGAGAAAAATAAAAATTATGATTCAGAAACCACGAGAACTAGAAATACAGTTCAACTGATAATAAAGACACAGAGAAGAAGCATTGAACTATGGAACCTATTAATTGAAATGTTAATTTGGTTGATAGAACACATAGCAACAATTGCATATCGCGCTCAAACCGCCGAATTAGCGTAAGCGACAAAATGAAAATTTCACAGGAGAGACTTTTTTGTTTCGAACATAGACAGGAGGTATGCCCAACCGTATTCAGTCCAATGTGACCCCGTCAGGAAGGCGATCAGTCGGCAGACCCAGGATGAGATGGATGGACCAAGTCCAAAATCTCGCCTGAATACGCCAAGTTGGAGTCAGTGACGGAGGATCAGGATGTCTGGAGATCTCTTATGTGTGCATTGCCCCTGCGATCAAGATGATGATGATGATAAGCTATCGAACTGCACTATTAACTATTTTTTTCTTCAAATGTCCTTTACTATAATTTGGCGGTCAGGGAACGATATGCAATGAGAGATTCTCGAGATTAGCTATTCCGTAGGTCCCTTGTGTCAGAAGTGTACCTCGTTGTGTATCTCAACAATATACGTAAAAAAACTAGACTCTTGCTCTCAACGGGCTGCTCTGCCTCGTAGCTATTAATAATGAGGGATTCCTCACGCTCTAATTTCAACAATATCGCAGTCCTTAATGATCTTACAGAACTCTCAGTAAAAAAAAAACTCTTGCCATGAACACTCATATTCACTCGTTTTTTGTGAATTAGAAGAGAATTCTTTGTGGAAGAACCAATTCTGTATTCGCCACGTCGTTTCACCAATCAACGAAGAAAGTGTCACCATGAAAACGTTCTCACGAGCACGTATGTACAGTGAAGCTTCATTCTCCATGGTTTATTTTCGATTTCTGGCTGTCTTTTACTTATTTGTTCCCCACACTAAAGTTAATCGCAGGTCAAGTTCAATTTAGAGCTCCAGATTTTAAACGTGTATTTAATTATACGTACATTGTGACACGTGGCAGTATTATACGGCATCTTTCACGTACACGTGTAAATCATTTAAACACGGATACACTTGTATTTAACTATATTGCGTAAGTACAGTGCAACAGGCTATTCACGCCTTCTGCCATGGCTACAAGGCTCGAAATTTTCGAACAGGACTGAATATCTTTCGAGTGACTCGTAAACATACTTAAACCCATGTACATCTTTACAAACATTGTGAGCGGTGAAGACTCATGGGCAGCCATGCATAAGTTTTTAGAGAAGCATATGTTAGCTACCGAAAATGACTCTGATATGGTCTTTTGAATAAAAAGAATATTAAAAAACTATTTACCTAGGATCTAAACAACAGTTTTATTTGAATTTGTAATATTTTTTACGGTCCAAACATACTTTACAAAATACACATGAAAGTATAAGTACACGTTTTCCTACACGAATAATTAAATATCACGTGTACTACGTGTACACGACTCCAAGTGAAATAGGGAGCTCTAGTTCAATCCGCGTAATTTTTTCACACATTCGACTTTAGTTCCAAGTAATATTCGCACTCCTTCTATCTATCATCTTCACATTTTCAATTTATTTGGTGTTATATTTCCAATGAAATCACTTTGAGATAGATAAGCACCAGACACGCTTCCAAAATGATTGTGTAACACGCTACAAGATCTTGTTATCTTCTCCAGCCAACCAAAATGGAAACATTGTGTGACTGGTGATCCAACGTGAGTCAAAATCGGTCCCGTCTCGGTGATAATGTGCACGAACACACTTCACCCCCTAGAATTGGACCCGAATGATTCAATAAACAGTTTCTGCACAGACATGTACCCCCAGAGGTTATCAAAAATTATCGGACGATGGTTCTTTTTCGGTTTTTTTTTTTTGGTGGAATTTGTCGCGTGGTTGTGGCGCGCTGATAATAAATACTGCTGTCATGATCTTTAATCTCTAATTGGTGTAGGTCAGGTCTAACGGCTGACCCATGTGTAATTTCATGACCGAAAGTTGAGAACCTGAACCTAAACTTGACACTGGGTTCGAGAGGAGCACTTTTCTTAAATTTAGACGGCTATTTTTAGTAACATTATTATACAATATGTTTTTTTCGAACTACCGGATCGTAGATTACCAACAAATATAAGAAAGAACCGTGTATAATTTCCAGTGTAGTCTAGAAACAATTAGGCAAATGATAATGGAACTCAATCATTAACGGCGTTCACACCCTATGATTTGACCCCATCAAGAACTGTCGTCAAGCAAATTGTAGGTGTGAATGCCGCTATTCATTACGTAGCATGTGATAAACACTTAAACAAAGAAATGTTTAAAAAAAAAATGTTTTCAAACTTTTCTTTCTAAATGACTTTAAATGATCCGTTAAGCATAAAAGCAACAAATAACTTATTGGAAAACTAGTTCTTTGTCTGTCCCATCATTTTCCATCAGCAGTCCTATCCTGTCTTCACGAACAGACTCCTGACATTTATCTTCATCTCCTGTTATCGACTATTTAAACCAAAGATAACATTGTTATTATAATAAAGTTTATTATTATTTTATGTGCATAAAGTGTTATCAGAAATTATCATTATTTAACACAGAGACGTTATCTGTTTAGAAAGTTATATATAAGTGGCAGACCAGAACCTAGACGCTATCAATTAGCAAGATTAAAACAAAAAAAATGTGATATCTTCGAGTTTAAGTATGATTTTTTTTGGGGGTCTACTTATTAATCAAGTGAATTTCCATGGAAACCATATAAATAGTTACGGAGTCCTTTTAATCAGAAAGTTTAAGTGTCGCTTTTTCATATAGAATACCAGAATTTGGGTAAAAATCTAACACTTTACATTTAAGGACAAAAAACGTTGATTCAAAACTTGATTCCGATATTTTTTTAAATTGGAAGTTTTTCTTCGTATTTTAATCGTAATTATAAACTATAAGCAGAGCTGTAACGACAGCGGTCATTTGACTATATATTCTAATAAGTCTCAGTCCATTGACTAAATCGTTTGAGTATAAGCTATAGTTTAGTTTAACGACTTTGATTTCAAAATTACAGTCCAACTAATAAGTCAAGAATCCAGTCAATTGACTTCTAAGTTAAATGACTTCAGTCTTTATTGACTGGCATTAGTCTTTTTAGTCATTAAAGCAGTCACGTAGACTTTTGACTTGAAGTCAATTGACTGTTTTTTTAATCTTTCGACGAGTAGTCCTTGCAAGGTAGAGTGTTTTCAGCTATCATTTCAGCAAATAGCTTTCGAAACTCGTCTTGTTTCGTCCGATTTCTTGTGGGTCTCCGTATAGATGTCAAATTGTCTTAAAATGTTATCTCTAAATTGGAAAATATGATAACAATACTATTGTATATGAAATAAATGATCTATCTCTGTGAATATCGATGTCGTCTAAAATGTTTATTAAATATCAAATAGCGTCTATTTAAGGAACTTTAAATATGGCTGATTCAATCGTTAAAATACAAGAATAACCAAAGCGTCAAGGAGCATTTGTTTCAGAAAGCATTCAACTGTTGAATCAAAAGGTTTGGTTCTCTTTTCGCTGCCTTCTGTTATTCTTAATTCGGAAGCAATATTAGAAGATTTAATCCAGATCATCCAAGAGCTTCTTAACAACGAAGAAATTAACTAACAGCCGAATAAAAATAATTTCTTCGCTGTACTTAATTGTTACGCTCTCAACCGCAATCTATTTCAGTTTCAAAATTATCGACTTTCTCAAAACTCGGAAGCACTGAGACGTATACGTTACCTTTTTTTTCAATTAAGGTTTAGCTTCAATAAATTTGATCGATCGATTTGTCATATCATTTGCTTGTCTTGACCAAAATCAATGTCTAACGTTAAGACAAGTGCTTGGCAAACTTCACTTGCAATAGAAATTTCAAAACGCACACATGGGAGCATGCAGTTGTAATTAATAATACTTGATTATAAAGTAAAAGACAAAAAAAAAAAACATTGAAAGATGCATTTCCATACTTCTGAATCAATTCTAAAACTATTTTTCTCATTATTTCTTCCGCTCAACATCAATGTCCTCTCTGAGTCACAAGTAAAAGTGAAATTTACTCTGAAATTGTACGACAGCTGGTCACAGCATACGATTTGTCATTAAGCATCTCAACAAATTCAGAGTATTAAACTTTTATTCGAAAAACCTGGCGACAAGTTGAAGGAGCGTTCATACTCTACGTTTTGGCCGCATTAAAAACGGACGTTAAGCAAATCGTAAGATGTGAAAGCCGCTAATGGCTCTTGGCATTCCTGTCGGAGAAAAAATTAATTGTCTCAGGTCACCACTTTATTCTTGTCCAAAATACGTGAGAGAAGCTTCTGTGCTTACTCATAATAGATTTCAGATAACAACAACATCGACAAAGCAGCTGGTCTCATTCGTGGAAACACTGCGCAATGCAAATTAACAAAAACCGCCGTCAAGCCGTATTTGCGACACACTTGTGAACGTATCCTCAAGTAATAGATATTCTGTTACCATACAATAATATAGTATTTAACTAGTTACAAGGTTTAATGGGTATAGAAAAGATATTGAGTTAGTTGTCTGTACTTATTCTTAAAGTCGTTGTTGCTGAATTTCTAAATTTTTTATAATGAAAATGTTTTCAAATACTGACACACTTCATATGATCTAATGCCAAAGAATAATAAGTTTTATCCGTCCCAAAAAATATTCAACGATTTATAATTGCCGTGTTAGAATGATTTATGTATACTGTATTCCCTTGATTTAAGTTACCCGTTGTTTCTCGATCTGTGTATGGTGAGTAAAATTGTAAACCTTGCTTTATTCAACGTCCTCCCTCCTTTCCATCTTCGGTGATGTTCTTTATATTTTTATAATTTTTTTAATAAAAACTTGCAGTATGCATAAAAACTAGTATACCAACATACGTCTGTTTTAATTCAAATTTATTAACAGCCAACTTTCGTACTTCGTGATTAACATCCTCTTTATATGCCTTTCAATTTAATGGAACACATCTCGACGTAAATCGAGGGATTATTGTATTGTGAAATCAAAGATGTTAGTTTGAAAAGTTTTTTTTCCAAAGCTTTTAATCTGATAAACACGTTTATTAAAACAAGCAAATGTGACTTAAAAACCGGGTTTCGATTTTTTCAAAGGTTGCAGAAATATTTTTCCATGTTCGAACACCAAGTTGAATTTCCTCTATAACTTAGCTCCCACACGGACAAACTGATAGAGCAGATAAAAACAAAAATAAACAAAAAACAATGGTGTTGAGCAAGCCGCACAAATAGACAATACGGGTAAATTATTTGCTGATTATTTTTATTCTGCAACTTTCAGCGTATGCTATAAAGTATTTTTAGGGTTTCGTTCCAAATTAATAAGAAAACTTTTATAGAATCACTTCGGTGTCCGTCTGTCTGTCTGTCCTTTTTATTGAGACAAAAAAAGCTTAAGAGATCACTTGAATTCGCCTTAAACTAATTTACAGACTCTGGGAAGTTGTTCTGAAGAGCTGACGTCGTGTCTCGCTTTTAAATTCCGCGATTCATACATAAACTCCTCAACAGAGACGAACGTTTTGCCATTCCTTTTTAATTTTTTTTTTAAGAATTTAATTCATTTTGGACTTTTCTTTTATATTTTCGCAGCTCATTGCCAGCTACTCAACTTCGCGTACTCAATCAAAAAAAATCTACGCTAGCGCTGATGAAGCTGTTGCTGATATTCCCGATGGCAAAACAATTCTTTTCGGAGGCTTCGGAATTTGTGGTATTCCGGAGAAGCTTATTGACGCTCTACACAAAAAGAACGTGAAAGAAATTACTGCAGTGTCAAACAATGGAGGTAGAATACCATTGCACACCCATTTAGGACAACTGCAATAAAGTTCACTTTCATTTTAGGTGTTGACAAAGTTGGACTTGGCATCCTCATCAGAAACAAACAATTGACAAAGTTTATTGCCTCCTACGTTGGTGAGAATGACGAACTTATTCGTCAGTTCTTCAGTGGAGAGATCTCCATTGAGTTGACCCCACAAGGAACTATGGCTGAGAAGATTCGTGCTGGCGGTGCAGGTATGTCGTAACTTTTCCGACTGCCTTTTTAGTGAAAATTAATAGAATCTGTTTTTTTAGGAATTCCGGCTTTCTATACTCCCACTGGTTATGCGACACTGATTCAGAAAGGTGGTGCTCCAATCAAATACAGTCCAGACGGCAAAATTGCAGTTGCTAGCAAACCAAAGCCTGTGGCGACTTTCAACGGAAAGAACTACGTAATGGAGGAGTCGATCTTCGCCGATTACGCTGTGGTTAAAGCCCACAAGGCAGATCCTTATGGAAATCTTAGTAAGAGCTTTTCTTGTCACAATAACTCAGACATTCTAATGAAAATGCGTTCTTTTACAGTGTTCAACAAGGCCGCGAGGAATTTCAACTCACCCATGTGCCGCGGAGCCAAGTGCACGATCGTTGAGGTCGAAGAAATTGTTCCCGTCGGTGCTCTTGGACCCGATGAGATTCATGTTCCTGGAATTTACGTTCAGCGCATCGTTAAAGGATCCAACTACAGCAAGCGCATTGAAAGGCTGAGAATTCGTGATGAAAATGGTGCCTCATCCACTTCCTCCAGTCCTGGTCAAGCTATCCGTGAGCGTATCGCCAAGCGAGTGGCCATGGAGTTCCGCGATGGAATGTACGCCAACTTGGGAATCGGTAAAATTCGTTATAACATCTTAGAACCTCATTTCTAAAGTTTTATTGCAATTCTAGGTATTCCAGTTTTGTCCTCGAACTACATCCCAGAGGGAATGAATGTTATGTTACAATCTGAGAATGGTATTCTTGGGTTGGGACCATTCCCTACTAAGGAAGAACTTGATCATGACTTGATCAACGCTGGTAAGGAAAGTGTCACTGTTCTGCCGGGTGCAACATTTTTCGGTTCTGATGAAAGTTTCGCCATGATTCGTGGTGGTCATGTCAGCTTGACCATTCTCGGCGCTATGGAGGTGTCGGCTACTGGAGACTTGGCAAATTGGATGATCCCTGTAAGTAGTTTTATCTGTCGAATGGGCTATAGAACTTATTCATCCCATTGAATTTTAGAAGTACATGACTTAAAAGAAACACAATTTTAATTATTTGCTCTCGACTTGGCGTCCTTAACTTTTCATTAACGAATTTTCTCTAACATTGATGACACAGTCAAACTAACGCTCATCTCTTTGTCTCTCTTCCAGGGGAAACTTGTGAAAGGTATGGGCGGCGCAATGGACTTGGTTGCCGCACCCACCAGAGTTATCGTCTCAATGGAACACAACACCCGAAATGGAGCACCGAAAATTCTGCAGTCCTGCTCTCTGCCACTAACCGGTCAAGGCGTTATAGACTTGATCATAACCGAAAAGGTAAAAACTAACTAACTGTTAAATTGACATATAACTAATTAACTTTTCCTTCAGGCCGTTTTCGAAGTTGAAAAGGGGGTCGGTCTCACACTAACTGAAGTTGCGGAAGGTCTCACCGTTGACGATATTACTGCTTGCACCGGAGCCAAATTTACAGTTTCTCCGAATGTCAAGAAAATGGGACAAATTGGCGAGGCTTAGGTGTTAAAAAAATAAAGTCATGCTTGTAAATAGTTCAAACGAAAAAAAAAATACATTGCATTGGAAAAGGTTATATAGAATCGCACTGAATTATTGAGTAAGAAAGAAGCATTTAGAGATTAAATTTTTTGTTGTCTCTATTCGATTTAGATACAACTCACTTGAAGATATGTGATTCCGTAGGACTTTTTTCTTTGCAATTAACTAAAAGGACTCAGGTTTAGTTTTTGTCCCTTAGCCTTAGTAATGGATAAGTGATATCGTGTGCATTTATAAACTAAATAAATTTTGATGAAGAGTAACATCATTGTTAAACAATAAATTGCTTTTTTTAAAGGTAGAAATTTCAATTCAGATGTCCAACTAAGTGTACCCAGAAATCCAATAATGGCTTGTTGTCGAAAGCATTTAAGAATGTAGAAAGATTGCGTACAACGTGTTGGTCTTCGCTACACAAAAGCAATTGCTTTCTTCACTTGAGCAGGGTTAGCTTTCTGTTCGGACCGAGTATTAAACTATTGTTCTAAAAAAAAAAGATAAAACGAGTTTTATTCACACGCCCATGGTTTTGTTCTTTCGTTAACAGATTAGTAATTAGGATTTAATATAAGTTGCAAAAATAAACTATTTCAAATGGCTTCATTAAAATTCGGTGCTGTAATATAATCACCAGAATTCCAAAATTTATTTCACTTATGGCGTTATTTCACAGCACCGAATTTTAATTACATGAAGAATTGTAATTTTTGGGCCACATTTTGGGCATAACTCCTGATACAACCTTTTAAAAGATACCCATATATACAAATATTAGGAAAAAGTCGTGAAATTTTTCTAATTTAGTATTAATACTAAATGTTTATTTGGAACAGACAGACATTTTCATAGTCTAAGCGCCGCCATCTTTCTAACGACATCTGTCTAATGATTTGGCTATCTCGAGCAGAAGACATTTTATGTGGACGAACAAATATTATATTTCTAAGGTTTTTTTTGCATGGGTTAATGTTTATAGGGTTGTGTTTATAGCACACCCTAACATTTTAACAAAAAATAACATAAAAAACTACAACATAAACATACAAAAACAAAATTTTGATTTTGAATTTTTTTAAATAACACTATTAAATACAAAAAACAAAAAATTATTCAAATGATTAAAAAAAATAAAAAAAAGAAACATGAAAAAAATAGTTCATAAATATCAGTCAAATAAACGATTATAAAATGTAAAAATATATAGAAAACTGAAATTAAAATGATTATATCAGTAAATCAGTAATTAGTATTTTTTGGGGTAATCTCTATTCTTGATAATCACCCTACAACTTATCGGCAACGTCTCCACGAAGTATTTACATCCTCCAGTAGGAATATTTTACGCTAAAGGTCATTGAGATTACTTGATTTAAAGTCCTTTAGTATTAAATCGACAGCTTTTCACAAATATTCGATCGGATTCAAGTCGGGGGTTACAGGTCGATCGAATTTGAAATTTTTCTTTCCAAAAGCCAATTTTTGACAAGCCGCGAAGAATGGTTTGGGTCATGAGACCATAATACAGGTACAGTGCCATCGGTGTATGGCTCCATATGACTCTCTAGGATGCATTTGGATTGGTGTTGATCCATAACAACATCAATTTTTACTATAGGACCAATGCAATGCCATGACATCGCTCAACCTCTTGTGTCTGAACGCCATAATCGCCAACGCCACATCATTATGCTTTCACCGCCGTGTTTTAAGTTTTATAAAGTGTACCTAGGATTCAGTTCAGGCTTTGGTGGTTCTCGGACATTTTTGTTTCGATGTGTGCTTTGATCGCTCCACAGTATATTTTTCCAAAAGGATAAAGGCTTATAAGCAAAGTGTTTTCTTTTGGTTTCTTTCAGTTAATCGATCTGTACACTTAGCGACTCATATATGAAGCAATTTCAATTCAATTTAAATTTAATTTTGTTCGGCGCACAAGGAAGACTACAGTGTCTTTTATAGTACATGGAAAAATTTAGCAATAGGCAGTTCTATACATATATATTTCGCTATATATTTCTAATTACGTTCATCGACCAGAACATACTGGAGTACAGGGTGGGAAAAATAAAAGTTTTTTTTTTAAATGCAGTCAAATGGACAAAACAAATTGTTTTTATGTCTTTATTAGTAAGAGCAAACATTCCAATTAACTATAGAGCACAACGTCTTTCAAGTGGCTGACTTCGCAGTAGTGCATTCTGTCACTCCCATTTTCAAACAACTTCCAATTCTCCTCAGGCTAATGCGTAAAGTGTACTTGCACAAACATGCATACAACAGGCGCAGAGGATGCTTCATTTTGGTCAAAACTTCTGTTTGGACTATACAGCATTCACTTTGGAAATAAATTTTCAATATTTCCCAACGCTGCTCAACCGACTCATTTCGTTCCGCGGAGGTATGGTACTGGCTTTCTGTTCAAATTACGTGCGGAAAACAGGAGTCAGTGTCAAAATAACCTATGATTTAAAATAAAAACACTAGATGGCCCACCTATTATAAAACATACTCTTAGTATGGGCATAACCACCGCAAAAAGACAAACACAAGAGTATGAGTCCATGGTCACACTCATAAAAACTTTAAAAACATTCTCATTTGTGCCTCTCTTTTCAGCCGAGCAATAGAGAAAAGCCGATCATAAAAATCCAAGCTTGATATAAAGGAAACCACTTTTACTATAAGAACTGCATAAAACGTGCAACCTGAAATTTGTGTGGATAGAAAGTAATCAACCAACCACAATAGCCCATTTCCAAATAATTTTTTAATAAAAAATATATATCCTTATGTAATAAATAGACAAATATAAAGTGTAATTTATTTTTAGGCAAACAAACATTACAAGTACAAAAAAAACAGTTCACAGGAATAGAAAGTACGTATCAAATACAAATATAATTCAAAAAGAGGTGCACTCTTCTTTATCGCGCTCTTTCTCTCTCTCCCTTTCGTTTCACTCCTTCGCCCTAGCGCTTGCTGGCTTAACCGATAACCTTTGTCATATCCTTAAAATTAATATTTATAGCGGACGTCATCTTGTGATGCCTACTAATGAGATCCATTTCATTTTCGGCTCGACAATAACTACAAAACTGTGAGGTAAGGACATGCAAAGGACTTCTGTAGAATATGTGACTGTTGGTGTTCTTTCGGTTTTTGTAATGTGCAAGGGCGTGCAACAGTGACTCACAAACCGCAATGATCAGCGATGTCATTTTGGTGAAGCAGAAAACTGAAGGTATTAAGAAGAGCAGGTAGCTTGATTTGGTGAATCCCAAAACGATATCCTGTAAAAAAAGATATAAATTTGAGTTTTGGGAAACGTAATGAAGGAATTTTGTGCTCTTACCCTATTGACACCGTCCATGCGTATAAAAGCCTCTTTGTCGAAAGGATTATACTCAACGGGCTTCTTCGAGGGAGATGGTTTTACGCAGCAATCATCATCGGCTCTCCTAAGAAGTTCTCGTGGAATTTGAAATGATTTCTTCTTGTGAAAACGAACAGCTATTTTTGAGCTTTCCGGCTCTCCGGTTTCTGCGTCGAAATCAATTCGACGAAAAGTCGTAGATTCAGTTTCGTTACAGAAATATTCGACTTCACCAGTTTCGAAGTTCTGAAAGGATAATGTTAAAGGATTTTTTTTTATTTATAATTTATGTGTCTGGTTGTTAAAAAAGGTAAAAAATAAGTAAAAGGTAAAAGGAAAAGATACATGTTTTTTGTCTTAGAACTGTGATCATTTCCGAATAATTTTATCCCTAAAAATATGCCCCGAATTTCATCAGAATAGAAGAATAGTTATATTCACTATACATTGTGCCTTAATGAGAGAACCTACTTCCATTTAAAAATAAAACAAAATACGGTCAGTAGACCGGGATTTGAATTTTCTGTTATGCGTCATTTCGATTGTCAAATCACATGCTAATACACTTGACGCGACGATTTACATAGGAAAGCCGACTACATTCGACCTTGGAAGATGTACTTGAGGTATTACTGTTATATGCCTTGTCTTTTTGTAATAATAGCTTGAGTTTTTAATGTGCGTTTGTATTGGAATCTGTTATTAATGACGATATGACTCAGAGTAAAAAAAATTTAATTGTCCCTGCCTAATTTCGACTTCATTTCTTAAAACCCAGTACGCAGCTTGCAGCAAATTTAAGTGCCCCAAAAGTGTAGTCTCTGGTATTATGTGCTGGGTATTTATTTCGCAAGGTAGGTCGGAGGAGATTGTTCAATTTTAGCGTAAGCTGCTTTTTAGTACTGCTCTACCAAATGCATTTCTTTTATGGAAACTAAACCTTAGCGTGAGATACGTACTGATATTAAGGCCTGAAGTAGAGTGCAAGTCTCGTTGCTATTCATTTTCGTATTAGTTTTCCATTGGCATTGAAACGTTTTGGCTTCAATGTTTTTTTCAACAGGATTCTACTGGTATATTTTTTAGCTGAACTCGTAACCTTACAATTTTCAGCTAAGCCAACGACAAGAAATATGTTTGTCTCACAGGCCAGAAGAAAAATCGTTCTTACGTTTAACCAATTAGGCAAGTTGCCATTAGTTAAGGTAAGCTAAAACAAATTTTTGATCTTGACATCTGTCCTAAGGACGTAGAAAAAATAAATTCCCCACAAAAGCTACAGTATGACCTAATTTTCTTATGCAGTCAAACGGATGTTAAGAGTTTTTTGCCAGGTTCAGCAAACAAGTTATTTTTAACATCTTTTTTACATTTTTGAAGATCATTGCCTACTGCTCAAGTGACTGTGAGTGTGAGGGTGAGGGTGATGCTACTTCTAAGTCAAAAAAAATCTATTCCAGTGCTGATGAATGTGTTGCCGATATTCCCGATGGCAAGACAATTCTTTTTGGAGGCTTCGGAATCTGTGGTATTCCGGAGAAGCTCATTGACGCTATGGTAAAAAAGAACATAAAAAATATCTCTGCCGTCTCAAACAATGCAGGCATAATACCGCCAAACATTGCCGTACGATAATTGCAATAGTTTTCACTAAATTTTTAGGTGTTAACAAATGGGGTATCGGCTTACTCGTCAAGAACCATCAGTTAAAGCATTTAATCGCAGCTCATATTGGTTCGAATAATGAACTCATTCGTCAGTATCTTCAAGGAGAGATCTCCATCGAGTTTACCCCACAAGGAACTATTGCTGAGAAGATCCGCGCTGGTGGTGCAGGTTGGTCACAGCTTTTCCGACCGCCTCATTTTTATAAAATTCAATGGCGTCTGCCTTATAGGAATTCCGGCCTTTTACACACGCACAGGTTATGCGACATTGATCCAGAAAGGTGGTGCTCCAGTAAAATATGCTAAAGGGGGTAAAAAGATTGAGATTGAGAGCAAACCAAAAAAAGTAGGCAAGTTCAAAGGAAGAGAATATGTGATGGAAGAGTCAATTTTCGCTGACTACGCTATAGTTAAGGCCCACAAAGCTGATCCCATGGGAAACCTTGGTAAGAGTTATTGTTTCCCTGCCACAATAACTGAGACATTCTAATTAGTTTGGACTCTTTTACAGTATTCAATAAAACCGCGAGGAACTTCAACGCACCGATGTGCCGCGGTGCCAAAGTCACCATCGTTGAGGTTGAAGAAATTGTTGACGTTGGCGATCTTCCACCCGATCAAGTTCATGTTCCTGGAATTTACGTTCAGCGCATATATAAGGGATCCAACTACAGTAAGCGCATTGAAAGTCTTAAAGTTCGAAATGGCAAAGGCAAGAAAAAAATTACTCCTGCTCAAGTTCTGCGTGAGCGTATAGCTAAACGAGCGGCTTTGGAGTTCCGCGACGGAATGTACGCCAACTTGGGAATCGGTAAAACTTATCGTAACATTTAAAGAACGTATTTCTTAAGTTTTATTCTAGGCATTCCAGTTCTCTCCTCGAATTACATCCCAAAGGGGGTTAATGTCATGCTACAATCTGAGAATGGTATTCTTGGGATGGGGCCGTTCCCTACCAAAGAGGAAGTGGATCCTGACTTGATCAACGCTGGCAAGCAGACTACTACCATTCTGCCCGGTGGGTCTTATTTCGGTTCCGACGACAGTTTCGCTATGATTCGTGGTGGACATGTCCACTTGACCATTCTTGGCGCTATGCAAGTCTCTGAAAAGGGCGACTTGGCCAATTGGATGATTCCCGTAAGTATAGAAAAATGATGGGTCAATCACTATAATAATAATAATAATAATAATTGGGTGGCATTACAGCCACCCAAAATGAGGGGCGGAGATTGGCTTTTCGCGCTCACACTGTGTTGTGCGCGGTATAATTTGAAACATATAAAGGGGACCAATTGTTAAATGCTGGTTCCAAACGGCGAATTGCGAAAGATTTTCATGCCGGCGTCCGGTCAATCACTACATGGTGGGAAATTCGCATGATACCTAACTATTGTCTCCTTTCCAGGGTAGACTTGTGAAAGGCATGGGCGGTGCCATGGACCTGGTTGCAGCAGATTCCAAAGTTATCGTCACAATGGAACATAACACTAAAAACGGAGGAGCAAAAATTCTGAGCGCCTGCACATTGCCGCTAACCGGAAAACAAGTTGTAGACTTGATTATAACCGAAAAGGTAAAGCTCAACAATTTTAAATTGAATAATAATAAGCTGATTTTTCTTCAGGCCGTTTTCGAAGTTGAAAAGGGAAAAGGCATGACGCTTACTGAACTTGGGGAAGGTTTTAAGTTAGAGGATATTAAAAAATCTACTAAAGCAACATTTAAGGTTTCTAAGAATCTCAAGCCAATGGGGCAAGGCAGCGAGAAATGATTTCAGGGAGTCGGTATCAGAATAACTTAAGCCTTAAAGGCCTTCGGTGATATTACTGCTGCTACCAAATCCAAATTTAAAGTTTCTGAAAGTGTTAAGTAATTTGCCTAAATTGATGACTCCGTGTTACATCAAATAAAATTGTTGTAGATGTGTAATTCTGTTTTCTGTTTTTGCAATTTATGACGTAGAACGCGGAAGTAAACGCACAACGGCGTAATCTTGTATCCTCTCGTTCGTTTTATCTACTTACATTTAAACCAAAAATAAATTACAGTCGGTAGACCATGTTTCGAATTTTTTGTTATTGTAAAATCACAAGGTAATTCATTTGACACAATGATTTTCATAGGAAAAGAATAATCGGGCCATCAAGTGAACGTTATTCGCCATAGGAAGATGTACTTGAGGTATTACTATTATGTTGTTATACATTGAGCTTTTAATGTCCGTTAGTATTGAAATCCTTCATTAATAATGTTCTGTGGAAAAAAAATCATTGTTCGTGGGGTCAGGAGCTAACCTCATCCTTAAAACCCGGTAACCATTCCGCTTCTACACTCCTACATTTATGCTCGCTATATCCTGGAAAAAATAGGCCCCGGGCTGTAACACAACCGAATTATTATTATTATATTCGCATAAACAGATTAATCATGGGAAGCCAATGACATTTAGAAGAGTTTAAATGAAAAAGCGGATTTCTTTTTTAAAATATTCGTTGGTTGTTATTGACGTTCAGTCCTATTCTCACTTAATTGATTGACTGACTGATTGACTGAATTGACAACTTCTTCTTGTCAAAACCTATCTCGAATATAATGTGCTGGTGATTTATTTCGCGAAGTAGATCGGAGGAGATTATTCAATTTTAGGGTAAGCTGATTTTTAAGTATAGGTCTGCCAAACAGCGTACATACGCTTTTTTTGTATGAAAACTGAACCCTAGCGTGAGATACTTACTGAGCTTAAGACCTGAAATAGAATGCGGATCTCGTTTCTGATTTTTGTATTAGTTTTCAATTTGCCTGGGAATGATTCGGGCGTTCATCTTTTATTGGTTGGGTTGATGGTTTTTTCCAGCTTCCAGATTTTTATTTGTTGAAATATATTTATTTGAGCCCCAAAATTGCGATCCTGAAAACAATTTCCATATTTGGTGTGCAGCTGATCTAACGACAAGAAATACATATGCTTGTCTTACAGGCCAGAAGAAAAATCTTTCTTCCGTTTAACCAATTGGCCAAGTTACCAACAATTAAGGTAAGCTAAATTGTATTTTTAGTTTAAACATCAGTTCGGTTCCCAGTTACATATACTAAAGTGAAACATGCGTCGTAGAAAAAAAGAAATTCACTACAGTACGACCCGATTTTTTTTTATTTAGCTAAACGGATGTTAACAGCTTTCTGCTACATAGGGTCAGCGAAAGAAATATTTTCAACATTTTCATTTTACATTTTTCCAGGTCATTGCGTACTGCTCAAGTGACTGTGAGTGCGAGAATGTGTGTGATGCTTCTCAGTCAAAGAAAATCTATTCCAGCGCTGATGAATGTGTTGTCGATATTCCTGATGGCAAAACAATTCTTTTCGGAGGCTATGGAATTTGTGGTATTCCGGAGAAGCTTATTGACGCTTTGGTAAAAAAGAACATAAAAAATATCTATGCCGTCTCAAACAACGCAGGCATAATACCGCCAAACATTGCCGTACGATAATTACAATAGTTTTCATTAACTTTTTAGGTGTCGATAAATTTGGTTTGGGCCTACTCATCAGGAACCATCAGGTAAAGCATTTAACCGCGTCCTATATTGGTGAGAATGATGAACTCATTCGTCAGTATATTGAAGGAGAGATCTCCGTCGAGTTGACCCCACAAGGAACTTTAGCTGAGAAGATACGTGCTGGCGGTGCAGGTTTGTCTTAACTTTTTGGAACGCCTCATAATAAAATCCAATGGTATCTGCTTTGTAGGAATTCCGGCCTTTTACACACGCACAGGTTACGAGACACTGGTCCAGAAAGGTGGTGCTCCAATCAAATATGCTAAAGGCGGCAAAAAGGTTGAGATTGAAAGCAAACCAAGAAAAGTAGGCAAGTTCAAAGGAAGAGAATATGTGATGGAAGAGTCAATTTTCGCTGACTACGCTATAGTTAAGGCCCACAAAGCTGATCCCATGGGAAACCTTGGTAAGAATTTTCCCTGCAACAATAACTCAGACATTCTAATTAATTCGAACTCTTTTACAGTATTCAACAAAACCGCGAGGAACTTCAACGTACCGATGTGCCGCGGTGCCAAAGTCACCATCGTTGAGGTTGAAGAAATTGTTAACGTTGGGGATATTCCACCCGATCAAGTTCATGTTCCTGGAATTTACGTTCAGCGCATATATAAAGGATCCAACTACAGTAAACGCATTGAGAATCTAAAAGTTCGCAATGGCAAAGGCGAGAAAAAATTAACTCCTGCTCAAATTCTGCGTGAGCGTATAGCTAAGCGAGCGGCTTTGGAGTTCCGCGACGGAATGTACGTCAATTTGGGAATCGGTAAAATTTATCGTAACATCTAAGAAACTTATTTCTAAAGTCTTATTGCCATTCTAGGCATTCCAGTTCTCTCCTCGAATTACATCCCAAAGGGAATGAATGTTATGTTACAATCTGAGAATGGTTTTCTTGGGATGGGGCCGTTCCCCACTAAGAAGGAGGTGGATCATGACTTGATCAACGCTAGCAAGCAGACTATTACCATTCTGCCGGGTGGGTCATTTTTCAGTTCGGATGATAGTTTCGCTATGATTCGTGGAGGGCATGTCGACTTGACCATTCTTGGCGCTATGGAGGTTTCTCATACGGGCGACTTGGCCAGTTGGATGAGTTCCGTAAGTGCAAAAAGTTGACTAGTCAATCAGTAAATTGTAGCAAATTATCTCCTTTCCAGGGTAGAATCGTGAAAGGCATGGGCGGTGCCATGGACCTGGTCGCCGCAACTACCAAAGTTATCATCACAATGGAACATAACACTAAAAACGGGGGAGCAAAAATTCTGACCGCCTGCACATTGCCGCTAACCGGAAAACAAGTTGTAGACTTGATTATAACCGAAAAGGTAAAGCTCAACAATTTTAAATTGAATAATAATAAGCTGATTTTTCTTCAGGCCGTTTTCGAAGTTGAAAAGGGAAAAGGCATGACGCTTACTGAACTTGGGGAAGGTTTTAAGCTAGAGGATATTAAAAAAGCTACTAAAGCAAAATTTGAAGTTTCTAAAAATCTCAAGCCAATGGGGCAAATCAGCGAGAAATGATGACACAGTTTATTTTCACTTGGAACGGGAGTCACTATCACAATAACTTAAGCTTTAAAAAGTCTTGCCTTCGGTGATATTACTGCTGCTCCAAGCTCAAATTCAAAGTTTCTGAAAGTGTTAAGTAATTTGCCCAAATTGATGCCTTCGTCTTACATCAAATAAAATCGTAGTACAACCGTGAAAGTATTAATCTTTTGCAGATTTAGCAACTAACTTAACTTAGCTCCTGTCCTTTAATGCGTATCGAATAACCTCCTTAATGATTCATTGCTTTAACAAAGAGTGTGGGCTCATATCTCCGCGTAACCTTACGCTTGAACAACGTTGGAAATATTTTCAACGTTCAATATTCCTTGTTGTTTGTTTTCCAAAAAGAAAAGAAAATTGTATTTGCTCTTATTTCTTTGCATCAACTCAGCTTTTTTCTCCGAAATCCGCAACTAAATTTATTCGGATTGAAAACGTAACAAAACGTACGGAGTGCGGATGAGCTGCGTTTTCAATAATAGAAGTTTTTTTTAAACTACTTTACCGACATACAATCACTTTTCCAATTGCGTTTTTAATACATAATAGGAAAACAAGTGAATGTGAAAATATTCCCGCAGCAGTCCATCCGGCGGATTTCATAATCGGCATAAATACATAATAATACATAGCCCCTACAACAATCGATCTTCTGTGCAGCAAATTCTTAAATCGTATTATCAGCCATCTCGGAGCTGCTTCGCCGCCTCAGAGCTTTGATTTGACCCCTTTGAACATTTTTTTTTAGAGTACCTTGAAGAATAGATGCTATGCCAACAATCCGGAAACGATTCAAGCACTAATATCATCTAAGCAATCCGTGAGCTACAGCTCGAACTATCAACAACGTCTAGAAAAATTGAAGTGACACAATGCGCTACAGCAAAGCTAGCCGAGGCAGCCACTGATGAATAGCTTTGTGTACCAAATTCAATGGGAATGTTTGCTGTAATAAATAAAGCCATAATGCACATAAGGGATTTAATTTTGTTTATTTTAATGCATTTTTAAAAAATGCGATTTCGTCAGGAAGGCGACGCTTGGGTATACCTCCTGACGAGTTAGAGTCGACAGTGGATGACGACGAGTTTCGTGGAGAACAGATCCCCTTTAGTGCAACACGCGGTCGAAAATGTATGTTTCTTGAATTTGGCCTACCGTGTATGTTTTGTCTTCTAATAAACTGACTTCATATTTTCATTTCAACCATTCATTGTTCGTTCCACCATTTTGTACCGTTGTAAAAGATTATACAAAATGGAGGCAATGAAAATTGGTTGACTAATGCTTTTGAAGGCCCGGGCTTAACACGTAGTCCTTTCCAAAACAAAAAAAGAATCTCAAAATGAAATTTAATGATTTCTCGTCAACAAAACCATTTCACACTTGGCTTACTTTAAACACCTCACCTCTTATAGGAAAGCAAAAAACTGCCACTTTGGGTACTTCCTAGAATTACTATACTTTTAGTCTAAGTACTCAGATTTTGAATTCAAGAAGTGATTCATTGAGTAAGTATTCATTTCGCCGGCTGGAGCTTAAAATTTGGTGCTCTTAACAAACTAGAATTCACACTTCAAACTTAACAAAAAAAAATTCTTCACCAATAAATCACAAACAAACAAATTTCGATTAACATCTGGAATGCCCCATGGGCGGGCCTGCTCGCGCTTGTTAACTTCCACAGGTCGAGCCCTAATGGCGTTAGTCTGTGGCTTAAGTAATAGGCTGTCGATAGAACTAACAAAACATCAATGCAATGACTCACTGTCACGAGTGAGCTTATACTGCCGCCAGAACGTGCTGACTTATAGACGAGTTAATGTATGTAAAATCTTGTTTAGACCACCTTGTCAGGTACACTGTGATGCATACTTTATCTCTCTGTTGTTATGTAATATCAGAAGCGATCTGTATCAGTGAGGAAAGATAGAGGCTTGCCGTTTTAGATGTAGGCGTGTGAGCTCTGCTCTAGGGAATTCTTTTTTACAATATTATTTATGGTTACCCTTTTCTGCTTGGAGAGATTTAAATTTGAAGTAGAACTTAGCAAGTTTATATTGGCATGGCATTGACGTCGGTCGGGGAAAACCGTAGCTGGACAGACTTGTAGAAGATCGGATCATGGTTGCTCTAGCTTTCAAAAAAGCCGCATGACATCTTTGAAGAAATATTCCCAATTGCATAAGTATGATAGATATTTCATGATCAAATCTAAAATAGAAATTCAAAGAAGTTGCAGAGTACTCAATTGGTGAATGATTGGTATAATCCTGATCAGTGATTTAAATAGAATCACTGATCAAATAGAATCATAGATCTAGTTTTCGCGAACGAAATTACACCCCAGAAATGTGCAATTGTGCCGATTACCGCCTTTGTAAATTACAAAATGAAATAAAAAGAAAAGTGTGATTCAAACCAGTTTTTGCTGTCATCAGTATGTGTGTGATATAATAATAATAGCTTATAAATTTTTCCAAATAGTTTGTTTGTTCGTTTCGTGACGACAGCAAAGTGAATAATTATTTTCTTCTAAAAAAAAATTTTTTGATCGACTCCATATAATTTAGAAAAATCTTTGAACCGTGAACAGTCTCAATGAAATTGTTTTTTTATCAACCATTTTATTTTTTACCATAGCTTTAGATATTTGTTGCTGCCTTTGCTGCAGCACCATATCGCCCATTTTTGTAGACATATATAAAAAACGATAAAACAAAATCGTGAGGCAAAAATGTTGTCAATGTTCATTATTACGTGTGGAGGCGACTTTTTATCAACGTTACTTGACAAAAAAATTGTCAATAATGCTTTTCAATTAACATTGATCGTGTGTAGAGTGCTCTTCGGCATCAGTACGAAGTCCGACAAACTATCGTATGTGAAATGTTTTAATGCAGAAACAGAAAATTTTGTCCGACAAAGTACTTGTTTTTTGTTTGACAAAGTAATTAATATAAGTACAGAGTATTGGGTAATTGCAGGTTCTGGTACTTGAAAACTTATTGGTCTGACTGCTTTTTACTGATAGTCATATGTATTTCGGAAAAATAGAAAAGAGAAAACCTTTCCTATCCAAACAAACACAAAATCTTTTTTCCTTGCAAATTATTGACACTTATACCAATTAAATGATTCTTCAGCATAACACCAAAAACACAAAAAATTACATGGATAAATAACTAAAATTGCAAAAGAGCTCTAATAGCACGAAAAAAGACTTCTCATTTAGTCCGATTCAAATTCTCATAACTTTTTCAGATCAGAAGTTTTTGTGGGACTTAACATTTCAGCCACTTTCATTAAAAATTTATGTAACAATCTCTGCCCTATTATTTCTTTGCAATAGTTGTGCTTGATATCGAACTGTCAGAGTTTGTCACAGTTTGTATAAAAAAAGGTATTTGAGATCGAAATCGCAAAAGCGCAATCGAAAACCACATGCATTGATAACGTAAAAAAAAGCATCGGACAGGATGTTGCGCGTGTCACCATATCAAATTCAATGTGCTTACAAGTCATATCGAAAAGAAGACGTGTTTAAAAACTCATTTCTTGTACTTTATCCTCGTGCAAGAATCTTTATATTTCTTGCTTTATGCTTCAATAGTAATGCTTAACCACTTTTTTGTACTTTTATTAAGCATATTTTGAAAATTTGGTATGTTTAGACCAAAGCTAGGCCCATTGTGCTGTCATTCATCTTTCAGGTTCAGTAATGCTTGAATATTTCTCACGATCCTCTGCAGTATATCCTTGTATTAATATATTTAGTGTCAGGCAACACTTGACTAATAGAGTTTTGTTTTTAATAATAAATAAAAGGCCAGAGCCTAGCTCTATCACGGTGTTGAGCGCTATATAATTTTGACAATGGTGGTGGGAATCTACTGCTTTTTTACAGTTCCGAAAGGCGTTTTCTAAAAGCATTACAAGACAGAAGTACTCACGTAGGATTTAAAGTCGTTCGCTGGAAGTGGGATCATGAAAATTATTTGTTGAGGCCATGCTGGATTCGTGTCTTTTTTTGTTCCCAGACAGTGCTAGTGTTTAGTTTCAAATTTTGAACCAATTATAAAGAAACTTTAGTCCTGTTGTCAGAACGCACAGACAGAAATAAATCGTTGTTTTTCGTGATTTTAGTCATTCATTGCCAAATCTAGCATGGACTTTGTACTTTGGGATCGAATCTAACTCTCTACACTATTTTTTTTTCACAGATCACAGCAAACTTGCTAAATAGTCGTGATAATAAAAGACAAAAGTTGAAATTTTTTCATCTCTATAATTATCCAAATGAAGAACAAAAATGCAAATCACATATGAGTTAATCGGTTCGCTTCATATTGAAATAAAAGAAGAATATTTGTTGTAAAGCATTATGCACTAAACAATTTAATTGTGAATTTGTAAAATAAAATGAATACACTAAATGGTTTTCGAATTAGGTGTTAATTGGGCATAGTGCCTGGGGAAGGGGAAAGTGGTGCAATTTAACCAGGTTCGTGATTACGCAATTTCATGTTTGCAGTCTCTGAATTTATAGCATAAAAGATGGACGGTATTTTTGAGAAAAAACCTTCCACGAAAAATTATTATCTATCTTCTGCAGTGTCTATCAGAATTATTCCCTAGACTGTTTAGCCGAAAGCCTTAGCAGTTAGAGCTAATTTGTATTATTTATAAATTAATTTCATTACATTGTAATAGTAATAATATTCTCTAGACTGAGGTTATGGGCAATCGAACTGGTATGTTACCATAATTAACTAATCTAACGCCGTTCAGCAGGTTGGGGATTCGGTGACCTAGGAACGAAGAAAAAATCAAATAAATAAGCGAGCACTATATTTTATCTAACCTAACTTTAAACATGGATTCATTATTTTAAGTAAAAAGAAAAATGTTACAAAAGCAAGCTTCCAAAGTGAGTGTACACTTTAATAACTAAAGCGAAAATCTTCAGTGTAAAACTAAGCCTCTCATCTTTTATTGTTTAAAATAGCTTTTCAACGTCTAAGTTGATTCTACTAACTTTTTTGTCAATTTCATTTTATTTCGGTTTCACCTTGGAGCGATTTTCAAATAACTTCCCAAATTTGCGATTTGCGCGACCTTGCTTTGCACGAAATAACGTTTTTTCTTCAAAGAATCATGGTCCACTATGGTTTTTCATAAATCGTTTTGCGCCGTTTCGGTTTGCATGAAACTTTTCATTCGCCTAACCATCGTGCAAAGTGTGGGGTGATGAGTGTACCTCGTGGGATTATTTTTGCCAGAGGTTTTTACGAGGAAGGTAAAAAGGACTAGATCTATGAGAACGTGGTTGCTGGTTACATGACGCAAAAGCAATTCGAAAACAAGTCTACCAACTAACCCACAAATCTCCTGATTGCCTCAACCGGCATCCTAGGCAGATTAGCAATCAAAAAAAAAAAATACCTCCAGGCGCCAATTATTCCCCCTACACATTCGCATAAAGAAAAAAAATCTAATTAAATACCTGCTGATAAGCATACAATCGATAACACTCTCCCTATAAATAAATGTTCAAATAAATAAAACGGCACACGAAAAAGACTTATCGCTCTTGGCCTATTAGTCATGTGTATGGTCAGCACACATCGAAAAAGAGAGAGAGAATTCCATTTCTTTTTTTTTTCCATTCTTTAAGAACACAATTTTTGAAACAATTGCAACGCGTGCAAAAAGCAACCACACGCACACATGAAGACAATGTTATTGACCTGATGGCCAAATTTGAAAATATCCCCACGCCATGACATCAGTTGGCTCTTCACCAAAGTGGAGTGGGTGGGTCGTTTTTGGAAAATATTCGAACTCACATTTTACGATTTTCATTTAAAATCGAGGTGTTTTCTTTATTCGATTTCAAAGGCGTAAAACTTTGTGTTCTTTGTCTGTGTTTTTGTTTTTGTTTGATATCCACCTTGACCTTGATGCGCTCGGATGTAGGAAAATAATTTTCGTTTTCCAAATTTATTACAGTAGAACAATGACTTTAAGGAAAGCAAACGAGGGGCAGAGCTTTTTTGTCTAGAAAGCAGAAAGTATTTTGTGTTTTCTTATATTTTTATAGTTGTCATAATGTCAGGAAATGAATGATGCATCGCAGTTTCTTTAAACAGGTGGGCGTAAAGCCAAGAACCCTTTTTAAAAGTGAATTTATTTGTTCTAAAGAAACAAAAGGCTGAAATAATGAACTTTGTTAACAAATATTTGGTACATTGGTTTGCGTGTCTTTTGGTAATGGTCATGCCAAGAATTGTGTCTGCACACAAAACAGCTAATGTGTTATTATATTTATGACAAATATTTATTTTTTCTTGGAACTGCTGAGCGACTATTATCTGACTGATTGTTATTGTTGCCAAAAAATTAAGCCACACGTACGTTTAGATAACAGCGAGAAGTTTATAACATTGATAAGAGCATTCAGCAGACAAAATAATTATCGAATTGCATAGTTCGTCATGGAATTACATTATTTAGTGTTAGAATTGCAAGTGCCCTGGTACGGTAATGTTAAATTGGTGTGTGACTAGTGTGCTCTCCTCTGATAAGATTAAGTCTGTCGATTATGATTCGCATATGAAGAGACTACTTTTCAGATATACAGCTCCTGGCCATATTATTAGACGCACTATTTTATGCAAAATTTCAATTATGAGTGTGAAATTATTATCAAATATATCAGAAAAAAAAAATAGAACCAAATAATAAATTAAATACGGAAAACTTAATCTGTGTAACGTTAGAAAATAACATTTATAAAAAGTCTACAGTTCGTCAAATAATTTGGCCAGCGACTGTATGAGATCAGCCACAGTAAAAAGACAGATTAAAATCCCTGCATAAGCTTTCGATAATTCGAATTTCATGGGACCAGGGAAAAACTTCGAATTACATAGTTTTCCGAATTACGGAGGTTTCAGAATAAAAAATATTGCTCACATTTGTCACGTGCGCATTTTAACTAAGGGAAGGTTCATCTAATGCCAGCCTCTATGAATACTTTGAAGTAGTATTTAGTTAATAATAATCCTTACCTCAAGAATAAATGCAAACTAGAAATAATAAAACAAGAACAATTAAACATTAAACATTACTGTCCACTCAGCAAAATTCAATTAAAGGCAGTTAAAGTAAGGTCAAAAAAGAGAAAAAGAAATTGATAATCCGACTTGGCTTCGAATAAACTAAGTTTTTGGACTCCTGACCTGGAATTAAAGTCAGAAGTTCTTTGTAGACCCGTAGACCCTCTATCGATGTAAATTTAGGACAGGCAAAATAAGGCAGATTTCCCCACATGTTTTCTATCGGGCTTAAGTCTGGTGAACGTGCTGGCCACTTCAAATGTTGGTTTTCTTTGCCTAAAAAGCACGCACGACTAGCCAGTAACACATGGGAACAGAAAAGCTTACGCTTCGCAGAAATGTATCTTCTTTCGTGAATTTGTAGTAAGCCACAATTATAAGCAACCAAAAAAAAAGGCCAGAAGTCCGTTTAAAAAGTTGCACTCTAAATTTTAATTTTTGTCGGATTCTTCCACATTTTTAGAATAGAAAATTTCATAACATATCGAGCCTTCCCAACACATCGGTTCACCACAGTTGATCACACTTGCGCTAACTACCGAAGCAAAACTGCGTTCTTCAGAGATGTTAATTGACATTTAATTATAACGTCTATAATTATTTCACAGATTACGGCTGTGCAATCAAATTTCCGGAATGCAACGACTATTACTCTACGACGGGACTCAGTACTCAGTATTATGTACGTATCTTATCTTCATTAGAATCCTACTATTCTGTTTGCTACAAAAAAAGTTTTGTATCGAAAGTCTTCTCCCCCATTGCGTGCTTAGATAATTTGTTTGGCTTACTCAACTACAACAAAAGATTGTAATGCCAGAGTCGTGCTTATGTTATAATTATTTTATTGTAATTTTACAAATGAAATAAAAATAGAATAGAAACATGGTCTTAAGATAATAACACATCCCACAGTTGTACACTGCTTTGTTTTATTTGTAAACGTCGCATTTACAGATAAGTCTCCCAGTTACAGAGGAAACATTCAAAAACATAATTAAATCGTTCTGTAGATTATTTTTAATGATATCATATCGGGTTACATGTCATAAGAACCAAAATACAAAACAATTTAAAGTGAAGTTTTCAAAGATTGCTATCGGAAAAACAAAAAGGCAGACACACCTATCTATAGATAGCTACAAAAGATATAACAAAATCAATTTATTTGCAAAAACTTCCGTAAGCCCATTCGTTCGTATGTATGTAGTCTATTAGAATGTCGAGATCGTTCTTCTTTTTTTAAGTGAATCGAATTGAATTGTAAAAATAAAATAAATTGACTAACAAGTGTTTGCATATGTTACGTATTTTTGTGAGTTAGTTGCAGGGTACCTATTTGAAATTTAGTTTTTGTCGATATCTCTTATCAACATTTTTCTCTGATGTTGTTGAGTTTTTGTGTTTAATTTATTTTTGAGAGAGCACTTGGAAGCTGAATTGGTAGTAGTTTGGTGGTAGTTTTCTTTTTTTGTTGTCAAATGAGATTTAGATCGAAGCATGTCCCAAATAACAATTGCATTCTGTTTTAGTTTCAATTAGGCACTCCCAAGTCGACTGAATAATTTCGAAACGCTACCAAAAACAAAAAAAAAACAAACAACAAACTCGTGACCCTTTCCGAGTCTTACATGTAAGGTGACGTTTCTAAAGTTCAATGTTCGAAGGTTCCACTTTTCTCGACAATTAATTTATTCAAGTCTACAATATAAATGAACTTATACTATTCGGAAAAAAACTTTTAGTCGCACGACGGGAACGTATGTTTTTTGTACGCTATAAAAAAGCTGACGGTTTGCGGTTAAGATGAAATCAAATATTTGTGGTTATTGTTTGGAAAACGGCGTGCGACGTCTGCTTCTACTTTAGCTTCCGAGTACAATGAGCCTTAGAGGGAGATAAGCTTTAGAAGAAATCGCTTGTTTAAGTGACAGCCGCACATGAAGTGTGATGCATCACAGGCGGTGCTGTAAAGTCTTTAAAAGAATGAGAAATAAGCAAGCGATAATAATAAAAAGTCTACTCTTTGTGACGTCGGTGACTTAGAAAGATTTCGTAAGTCAGTTTTCTTTCTGATTTTGTTTTAAAATTGTATTGGAGTCTGCATTTGCTTTATTTTGTTCTTCTGAAAGAGTGTCTGTTGTATTGCTAAGTCCCTAGATCTTAAACTCATTGAAAGATTGGGATGAACTTTAAAAAAAATAGGCGGTCAGTATTTTGAAAGCTAAGACCGATTGTAGAAAGCAATTAGAAAAAACCTCGCATTGTTGACAAAGGTCAACATGTCAAAAATTAATAGAATGAATGCCACACCGAATCCAAACAGCTTAGGATAATAATGTAATAATGGAGGACACTCAGGTTATTAGAGTAAAGAAAATTATAAACTAAATTGAAGGCAAAATTATAATAATTGATGTTTTAGAAAGACAAACCTATTTTTTTGCAAACAGTTTTTGCCAATTATAACTTTTTTAAATATTTTAGTCCTGCACTGTGTAGCTTAGCAGATTCAATACAAATCAATCAAAACTACCCTATTAAACTATGGAATTAACATTTTACTCTGTTACGCTTTATTTACAAAGCGTGACAGAGTAAAATGTTGATTTCATATGCTTCGTCTATTTTAAAGGAAATAAAATGCTGATTTACGTAGGCCAACGATTTTTTTTTATTTTTCTAGTAATCATAAATTATGAATAAAGTATTTTTTTGGTAAAAGATTGCCAAAATTATTTATTTATGTTTTTTATTTCATTTAAATAAACTTTTTGAAGAAAGTATTACAAAAATTTATAATTGACCAAAATCTATTTTTTGAGCAGCTGTGGATTTACGTATTAACGTTATTTACGCTTTCAGTGTTTCACTTATCTATTTAAGCATCGTTTTTTTGGGGTCTCAAAAATTACCAGAGTAAAAGATAGGAGATTTCGTGGCAAAAGTGAACATTGTATACCATGAAATTGCGTTTTCAACAATATCTTCATCGCATTAGTCAAGGCAAACAGGTTCGGACCATCAAAAACTCTACGGGAAACAGTGTGAATCCCTTTTTTGCGTGAGAAGCTCTAGGGCGGTTGCGCAACAATTATTTTTCGTCGCACACAGCTAGTTTTTCAGTAACCACAGCGATTTTGCTTAATATATTTCAATGCATAATCAATGACCTGCGGCAAGCAGCGCTCTAAATTTACTCAGAGAAATGTCTTTCTTTCTTTGAATTTATCTAATTCGCTATCTGGCAATACTTTGTTTCTCCAAGCTTTCCATTCGAAAAGTGTTTTTTTTTAGTAAGTAATCTAAAAGTTTGTGCCTTGCCTTTATCCTAATCTCAACTGGTTTCGTGTTGGTCTCTTAATTCAACTTCGAAAGCCACGAATAACTAAAAAAAACAGTTTTCCTGAACCCGTGGCATTTTTATAAACACACTGGCAACTCTTCTCATATCGAGTTCCTCATTAAGTGGTGTTGATTAATCAAAAATGGTTACCTTCTTATGGCCTGACCTTAATTTAGCGACCAAATATCCGGTCGAAAGGCAAAAACAGCATTTCCTTTTTCAACAATGCCCCCCACTTGCCCTTAAATTTCACAATAAGTTTAAATTGTGCTCAGAAAATCTATTACAAATGTAAACGTATGCTCGTACGTTGCCACTAAATAAATAGAAGATAATTTTAGACGACAAACAGACATCTCATAAATATTAGCAAAAACAAAAAAAAAGGCAAAAAACAAACAAGTTCCATATTTACAAAAACATTGACATCTCCGACGAAATAAATTCACATCGCATAATATAATCCCGCTGACAGCTGCTTAATGGAGAGAATTCAATTCTGAAACTCGCGTTAAAGCTTCAACTAACGCAATTAATGACTCTAAACTCTAATTACTAAATAATGAACCTTTAATTATACCTAAGAGCTTTCTCGTTTCTCTCTTCTGCACTGCAATAATATTTATGACGAACATTTAATTGTTAGATGAATTATAAGACTCAGAGTACCCTTGCTGACGTCACCGGTTAAAACTAAACTAACCCACTACCGGGTGGCGGGAACAGCTGTCAGCTTTGATTTTTGTTAAGTTGACGATAATTGGGAGGAAAAAATAGCCTCAAAAGCCTGTTGAATACATAAATAGGATATAGAATTGTGTAATGTTAGTTATTCTCTGGAGAATTGTAATAGAATTCCTTTTTTGGCGGAATGTAACGTAAGAAAGCTCAGAAGTCAACAGAAAAAAAAAATCAAGCTACTCAATTGAAAAATCGAAATGTATGAATGTATCTATATAATTAATTTTCGTCTCGATATTTTTTAGCAACAAGATAGTGATGGAACGAATGCTAGCGTTCTATTGTTTGCTTTCTTTGCGAAAAAATAAGAAAAAAACTTGAGCTGTGATACACATGCTCTTTTGTCACGCCACTGTTCAAAATATATTCGGATATCTCTCTGTGAACAGCAAGTCAACGCATGTTTGGCTGAAATATAAAAGTTCCCTTACCTGTATACCACCTCTGAAGGCTGGATCGTTAGCCATGTTCAAGAAATTTTAATTATTTACTTCTCAACCGATGTCACTAGTAAAGTTCGTGTTCACTGTCAAATATCTCTTTCACAATCAAAACTTAATAAAAAAGTTCATTTAAAACACACAACTACTAAAATGAAAACGAAGAAATTGCTTGCAAATTTTCTTGTTGTTGTTTTATTTTTACATTAAAATTTAAATTTTATTCGTAGTGGTTCACTTTTGACGGGACAAAGTTATGCACACGCTCATCCGGTTGTACGATCAACAATTGACTGAGGTGAATTCGTTAGAATTTACGATAAGTAGCTGCGATTTATCCAGATATTGTGTTCGCATAAAAGAAAAAAAGAAACAAAATAAATTTACGAATGGTTTGACCGAAACCGGCGACAAAGTTTATGGGGAACTGACTTTCTTTGAGGTGTGTTGTGGGAAGCTATCTTTTTTTTGCAGAATATTTTAATTAAAGAGGCGCTTTTTTACGACGCACGACTCATACGTTTGTGTGATGCGGTAGACTTGTTGCGACGCGGACACGGGGGCTGGTCGAAAAAAAGCTCATTCACGTAATGTAGTGTAAGAGGAATGGATGGAAGCTTTTTTTTTGCATGTGACAGGTGTAATGTATCCAACAGGGTGACAGATGACCTATCAGTAGATTTTGTACTTAATAAAAGCAAATAAATCTCTCGGAAACCGACGAAAGAAAGTAAACAAGAAGTATTTGAGTTGAAAGTGGTGTATAAACACGAGTCTGACGCACTGCATTGTCAGTTTATTATTGCAAATTTGAAGGTAATCTATTGTAGTTGAAGAGAAGTGAATTTTAAAAAATAATAGTATTCAAAATGTAGTATGTGAAAGCATAAGAATAGTTTCTAAGTGGCTACAATAATTTGTAGCATGATGTGAGCTGCACAAAAGATTTTTTCTTTTTCAATTTCTGATCCTAATGGGGACCAAATTTGACAGAATAATACACAGATTGTTGCAAACTACATGCTGTGGAGACTGTGCAGAGATGGTGTGTAAGAGCTTGTATTTGAGTTAGTCTTAACGTCGAGACCTTACCCAAATCAAATCCGTCGGTGGTGGATACGCTATAGACCAACATACAGTATCGGGCAAAATAATGGCACGCCCCTAAGCAAACTGAGGTTTTTGCTTGTTGCGGGTGACCGGAGAGAGGTAACGTTTACTGAACAACTTTTATATAAAAGATGGGGTGCTTTTGTGTTTAATGAATTTTTATAACTTTTATCGTAAGGAAAAGCTATGATGTTTATGTTTTTTTTTTTTGCTTGATAAATTTAAGAAAATGGGGGAAAAAACAACCCCTACAAGCAAAAGCCTTAATTTGCTAAGGGAGGTGCTATTATTTTGCTCGATACTGTAAGTCCATGTGATAGTGGTCCGCCTCAACCTCAACGTAACGTGGTATCACCCAAAATTAAAAGAACAATATCATTGAAATTAAAAAAAAATGTTAAGAAAAGAACAATGGTCCCCATGGTCATAACCTTCGGACCACGCCCTCAATGCGATTCCGTCCAGAAGGCGAGCGCTCGGCAAGACGAAGTGATTGGATCAAGTCCAAAAGCTCGCCTGGTTGCGATTGGGCATACCTCCAACGGCGGAGGATCGAGTTGTCTGGAGAACGCGCTTGCGTGTATTGCCCCCGCGGTCCCTTTAGTGGAACATTCGGCCAAAAATGATGCTGATGAATAGCATTGAAAATTAAATGTTATAGGGAGCAAATAATTGAAATTAATGAAACGGAAATTAATGGAAGCTTTTAGACACAAACAACACAATTTTAGATTTTAAGAGAAACGAAAGATTGTCTGCAGAGCTAGCTTTTTGAATGTCTCGACCTTAGTTTTCGGACAGTCGGACGAAATTACGGGACATCAAAATTAGTTCGAGTTAGAGGGAGTTCGACTTGAAGGGAATTAGACTTAGAGGAAGTCGAAAGTCTTAATCTTCAAAAAAAAAAAAAAAAAATAGCAACCATACGCCCTAAGTATAAACAAAAGTTATAGAAAGGAAGTTTGTGTTTTTTTAACCAAAGGATTTAGGAATTCAATAACAATTCATCGTTGACATCATTTTCATCTCTATGCCTAGGGAGCTTTACATAACGCAATTAATTAAAACAAAAAATCATCTTTATTTCTTTTCAGTATTCAAACACTCCTTAATAGACTCACACAGCTTTCTGACAGCGTCTTCAACGACCTCCTTTTTTTGAAAAGCAATCGATAATCGAAAGCAATTCTTGAACGACTCGTCGACCGAAAATTGATTACCAGGAATGAAGAATACTTTGTACTTTTCCAAGCAATAATTTAACAAAACGTTAGAGTCTGTTCCTTCGGGCATTCGAATCCAAATGAAATACCCGCCACGAGGAGCTACAAACCGGCATGAGCTTGGAAGATTCGCCTTAAGAACTTCTATAGAAGCCAACATACGCTCTTTGTAGAGTTGCTTTGCAAATTCTGTGTGTTCCTGAGCCAGACCCAGTTCCAGGAGGCTTGTCATTACCCCTGCCGTGTAGTTGTTTAAACATCCTCCGCTTCGCATGACTCCACTATAAACGAAAAGGAACGTATGCATAAGTTAAACTAAAGTTTATGATATCTCTCAGATACCTTGGTTCCAAAATATTTTTACATCGCGGTGGAACCTCAAGCCACCCTAATCGCACGCCAGGGCCAATGATTTTAGAAAAGCTACCGTTTGAGATAACGTTTCCCTTAAAATCAACATCATTTGAATCATCGTAAGCAAACAGACGTTTCGGTATTTCGTCCTCTTTGTAATAAAGCGCGTTGTAGACGTCATCACAAACCACTAGAATGTCAAACTCTCGCACGAGCTGGATTAGTTTTCTGCAAACATCTAAGTAACAGAAAAGTCAAGAGAGCATTTTATAAGAACTCTGTTCGTTACCATCTGAAAAAAGAACACCCGTCGGATTGTGGTATGTCGGAATGGCGTAGTACAGGCCCCAGAATTCCTTGGACTCTGATTTAAACTGCTTCTCTTTAAGAACTCGCCGTAGATCCTCAATGTCAACACCGTCGTCGTTTAATTTAACTTAAATGAAGTATTTTTAGAAAAATAGTTTTTTTTTTTATTTTGAAGTACCTGGAATAATGTGCATCGTTGTGAATTGTTTGAAAACATCTAATGCGATCATATAGGTAACTTCGTCGACAAAAATGTAACCATTCAGGTCCAACAAAGTGGAAAGAAGGATCTGTATCCCTTGCGTAGCTCCAGTGGTGATAATGATATCTTCACTGTAAAAGAAGTTCAATAAAAAGAACAAATAAATTCTTGAAGTGAGTTTTAAATCATTGTCGTGCTAAAAGGCCCAAATTATGAATAAAATCACTTTTTCGGTTCATATTCTGTAGGTTTTTGTAAATTTCAACTGCCATTTTTTGAGTTATCGCTTTAATCGGACAATGAAGTTACACAATTTGTGACAGCACTGTTCTCATCTAATTAAATGAAGCCCTATATGAAATCTGTCTATCCAAACATAAGTTAAGAGCTCTCGTTCACTGATAAGAACAAAAATTAGTCCACATTTCACATCTAATTGCATTCCCCCCAAAACCACTTCATAAACCTCAGATAAGACCAATCATATTTATTTTTCGTTCTTTAAAACCGCACTAATTATTTCACCCCACACTGTAAACCACTCACACAGACGAATCTTGCACCCCCCACACACAACTCACCTTCTAACTTCACTTCGATAAACATCTGTCAGGTACTTTGCCATTTCCGAACGTATTTCCACTGTGCCAACGGTTGGTCCATATTGAAATAACATCCCTAAATTGGTGGTCTCAATTTTCTGTGTAAATATTGTTTAGGTTCTTATCATGTGAATAAAAATAAAAAATAAACTTTCTGTCATACCATTCGATGACTTGTTGCCTTTTCAAAGATCTCACAACATCGGGTCAAAATATCTGGACCTGGTGCACCGACACCGAGGTTGACATACGTCTGTTCGTAGATGTTTAAATGTGACCCGTCAAAGAGGTGCTTGTGCTTCTTGTCCTCATTTTTTCTCGGGTATTTTGAATCCATTATGTGAAAAATTTTTTGCTTAAGTTGTAGAAACTGCCGCTAATACTTTTAACAGCACTCAGACTGTCTAACAAACAGACTACACTCGAAATGATACCGCATATCACTTTTAAAGTAGAATGAGCTTTTCTGCTTCGAGCTGACAGAGAAATGTAGTAGAAGAGTGATAAACTTTCTGTTTTTTTTTTTTGCAGCTTGAATTGATTATGTTGATCGAAATGCATTTTTTTCGTTGTTAGCTTAAGGGCACTTAAGATTCTTCCTCCACAGAGGTTCATTGCTTATTTGACCAGCCGACCTTTACAACTTGAAAAAAGTCTAGCTCCGAAACGAAAAAAGCTATCAAAAAAATAAAAGCGCATAAAAATCGAATGAGTTTTGAACTTAAATGGAAACTTTTGAAATAAAAACATTTCAAAACTGCTTAATTTAATGGGTAAAAATAACTTAGTGGAATTCCTTTGTAATCGACTTAAAACAGTATTAGACCAGCAAGAGGAGCATAACTTACATATATTAATATCAATTCAAATATTTGTTATACTTTTTTTTTCAAATAATGACATTGAATTTTTGAATTATAAGTTTTAAATAATAAATTAAGCTGCTTAAGCTTTAAGTTCAACTTAAGTTAATCTTTTTGCGTTTTTACTTTGTTAATAACTTTTTTCTCCTTAGGAGCGATACTCGTTTCAAGTTGTAAATGTCGGTTGGGTCCAATGAGCTGTAAGCCACTGTAAACAAAAAATTAAAAAGAAAAACTTCTGCATGTTTTTTTTTAATCCTAGTGGTTCAATTTAAAGCAAGTTGAAAGTCTGTTTGTGTATCTAGTGTATTTATTTCTGAGTTTCAGAAAGTATATGAAACCAGATTTCAAAACAATTTCTGAGTATACAATCCTTCCTGTAGCCACAAAAAGTTTAAAAATCGAAGGCATTAAGCGAAGCAAATTAAAACTATGCTACCTGTACGAAATGAAAATTTTTTCGAAATGTAGACAGGCGTTTTTCTTTTTTTTTTTTTGCCTTGAGGGCTATGTGGAAACCTGATAGGCACGTGGAACAGGCCCGTTCTATTCCAAGTAGTGTGAGACTTTCACCCACTAAAACCACATCTTGACCTCTTCTCCTTGACACCATCCACTCTGCGACCGCTTTCGCATTACTTCAGAGTGGTGTGGTTTTCGTCCCCCCAAAGGGGACCGGCTTTTTCATTTTCTTCATCGGGTTAATTAATTAATCTTGCCGGTCAGGCTGTAGTCGATCTTCATTTGGGGGGATGCTATATCCTTCCTCTCTCATTTTAGTTCCCAGCACTACTTCAGCGTATGTCGCGATTTTGGTCCAGTGGGTGCTGCTGGATAGCATCTTTTCGACGACGGTATCAGGTGATATGCTGCCTATCTCCGCTTCCAACCTGGTCCTCTGCACTGCCCACCTGCTGCATTCAAAAGGTATGGTAGGCGTCGTCTTCTTCGGAGTCTTCGTACTGGCAGGCAGCGCTCTCTTTCTTGCCCATCTTGTGGAGGTACCTGTTGAAAGCCCCATGTCCAGATAGCAGTTGGGTGACGTAGAAGTTGACATCACCATGTCTCCGCTCTGTCCATGCAGCCACATCTCTGATAAGCCGCGCTGTCCATCTTCCTCTAGTTTCAGCGTCCCACCTGGCTTGCCACCGCTGCCTCGTTCGCTCCTTCGCAGCCACCATCGCCGTTGTGGTACCCGCTTCCGTCTTGTGGTCGTGGACGTACTTTCGTTCGTAGATAGGCGCTTGCCTTGTTAATTTTCAAAGATGTTTCTTCGACAGAGACAAGACATGGAAAATACAAAGCGAGGTTAGACTTAGTAAGAACTCCACGAAAAACTTAAATCCCTAATCGCGTAACTTATTCTAGCAAATACTTAAACTATTTTAGTGACAACGGCTCTAAGAGGATGCAGAGCAAATAACCGCGTTGTTGCATTACAATGGGTCTAGTCTGTCCTAAGTGTGACAATGGGCTTCTGCTGTCCTCATCAGGCACTCCCATGGTACATATCTAGAGACAGTCCTACTTACCTACCTACCTACCTAAATGTTTTTTTTACATCTATGTTTCCACACACCCTATCGTTATCAAATCTAGGTTCCACATCTAAGTAAAACAATTTATCTCTAAAATATATAGCGAGCTTAGATTTAGTGAGAACTCCATATTGGACTTTTAACTCGTAAACGCCTAGCTATATTTAGTAAATACTTAAACTCTTTCTAGCATGAGATTGAATTCGCAAGTTATCTGCTTTTCCAAACACCCTGTCGTTGTCATATTTACGTTCCACAGCTAACCAAGAAACTGTCGCTGTCAAACAACAAAAAAAATAAATTTTAAGTACCACTAAAATAAACATTTGTGTTCTGAAAACAAAGAGGAAATTCTCTAAAATTATCAACAAAACCAATCCAGTCATCAACATCAGCAATATGAATCCAAGTGACAGACAACATAATGATCTCCTTGATTCTCCAATTCGTGGTCCTACACTCTCGACCAGTACGTCTAGTTTCGAAGCCTTAGATCCACACGACCCGAATCTTAGTAAATTGGCAACAAAAATGTTTAAAAAAATTGAAGACTACATAACAAACGAGTTGAATGCCCCTCTTGAAGACTACAAACTCCTGGAGGATATGAATAAAGCAACGATAGTGAAGTATTCAGATATGCGACACATCGCCGAAGGACTTAGCCAATCTACAAATGATCTCAACGATAAGTTCCGACAATTGGTAAGGGGAATTAATTGTCTCAGACTTATTCAAGAATCTTGTTTCCTTTTTTTTTTCTTTTAAGATCCCACTGATGCAACAAATTCATGAAATATCGGAAACAGTTGACAAATTAGAAGCAGCCGCGTACAAACTGGACGCATACAGCATAGCCTTGGAGAACCGTGTCAAGTCTGTGTTGCAAAGAAAACAATAGTTTGTAAAAAGTTAAATGGGAATATAATTTATTCATTTATCCAAATATAAGTTTTATTATTATCGCCACCACGTTGAGAAATATTAACGGAACTGCAAAGATCAGAAAAAAATATGATTTAAATTTTCGAGTGACTGTGTTTGGTCTTCTTACTCTTCGCCACCGTCCTAATGGAACGGATTAAGTTGAGAACCTGCGATTTCACCGTGGGCTGTCCAAAGTCCTGGTTTTGTGTGTTTGGCCCCCAACCAACTAGAAGACAGAATCGAGATTGGGATTGAACCGGATTTCGTGTCGGACTAAAAACGTCAATACTCACTCTTTGCCAAAAACCGCTCATCGTGCAGGACACAAACAGCATTTAAACAGAGCAAGGAGGCTTCTACAAGGGTCCAAAGCGTGAACATTTTGACTTCGGTCAATTTATTACAAGAGAATTGGTTAAACTCAAATGGTTTTTGTGATGACGTTAGGAATGATGACAGGTAACAGGAAGACAGCTGATTTTGACATTTGGAAGTGTAGCCCGTGTGGAACTTGAGGAACGACTTGTTTACTGTCACCGGCAATTTATTTTTCTTTTCCTTTTTTTGCACTTGCAAAATGTCTACTATTAAATGCGCATGTGCGGTATGTGGTAGTGGCTTTCTTGGAACTCCGTTGCTGGGCGGATTTCAAATTCTGTATAAGTCCAACATGCTACACACTGGAACCCCCATTGTATCTTATTGATTTTAATGCGATGAATTGAAGGAGTTAAGATGGGCGCCGCCATTTTTAGTGGTTGTATGCACCACAGTTCGCCGGCTTGAAAGTGTGCGGTTAGCGCTAAAAATGAAAGTTTGATATGACAAGGAAGTATTTCGATTGTAAATTTATGGCTATCATTGAAAAGAGCAAATTTTTCTAAAATTAAATATTTGTCTTGGATAGTTCTATTTAAATTAACGGTCGGACACAAATGGTAGCCCAAGAACGAGTTGGCAGCACAGTTTAGCTTGGCCTAAATGCAACAAATTTTAAAATGCGTGAATATTTGAAAATAAATCAAATCTCAATGAGTATATCGATGAACGAAGTGAGGCAAACGTCAGCTAACAAGCACACCTTATTTCCTTACGTGATGAACGAATCAAATGATTGTTAAAAGATTTGTATGGATTTCAAAGATTTCTTAAATATTTGAAATCTAAAATAACCTATCACCAACTTACTTAAGTGCTTTGCTGATGTTAAAAAAAAATCATTTTGGTGTTCTGAAGGATATCATATATCTATGACGCAAAAAACTATTTGTTTCTTGTTCGACGCACATTACTCAAGCTATTATGTCCATGTAACCCCACCCTTAATCAAGATGCCCCCATACACTTTCCACATTCCACAAAATACTTTCCAGCGCATACCATACACCGATTTCATATATCAACCCGCTAGCGTGACAAAGACAACACACTTATCTGCTACAAAACGGGAAGAACATCTCTATATTTTTCCAAGCAAGTGTGGCCACGGAATTTTGTCCGCAGAAAATTATAAAATTTCATTGTTAATCCGAATCAACAATAGACTAAACTAATAAAATATTGATCATCCAATACTGTTCAACATTTTGTGTATAAATTCAATTAAATCTTTCATCGGTAATAAGTTGAAATTTGCTTTTGAAAAATTGCATTTGAGGCCACTGCTGCTGTGCCCTCAGTTTTTGTGATATACCAACAGCCACCTTTCGTTACTAGTATACGCAAAAAATTAATCTTTCGCCTAAAAAGACCAAGTTTTTTTAAATTCCTTTAATTGGAAGAAAAACAAAAATTGATATCTTTTGTATATATTTAATGGTGTTATTTCATGCTGCAAGTTAACAAAATTTTTTTCTAAAATTGTTTACAAAATTCTATCCAGTGTTTTGTGTGTGTTTATGTTTGGTTAAGAAAAAGAAAATACGCAAAGAAGAGAAAAAGTAGCGTCGACGTTAAAACTAATCGGGAGTCAGGTTTCCAGCAAAGTTTTTTTTTCCTCATTTGGAAATGATGGACAGACGGAAAGATTGACGAAAAGGAAAAAAGAAGTAACTTTAACAAAACTATCAAGTGTTGTGTATCCTGTGTAATGAAGTAACTCGGGAGCAGTGAAAAGTGAAAAAAAGGAGTGCTTTCTAAATCCTATTTTCAACTTGTCGCACTGAAAGTAAACGAATCATCATGACTACCGCATCGGACGAGGATAATATCACAGTCCTCAGCTCAGACGAGGACGAGGATGAAACACTTTTATGGAGAAAGAAGAGTAAGTGTGTGTTTCAATTAAATCACAGTCAAACGAGGGCTCGCCTAAGTTCATCTGCATATAGAAAGCAACCTTCGATTTGTAACAAATGTATTCCCCATTCGAAGTAAAAAAAAAATGTTGCCTCGTTTGTTAATTGCTATGTGGAGAATTCCGTAATGGGTTTTTGATTGTGTATGTATTTGATGGTGGCTATATTGCCGGGCAGCGGTCCTTGGTGAAAACAACAAGGTGTTGCTGGACTTTTGCGTTCATTTCCATCCACCCGACTGCTGTTTTTGCGGAAAATAACATTAAAAGAAATTGATTGTACATATCAGGGTGTCAATATTCACATGCAAAAACAACAATTGAATTGAGAATTTTCCCAACTGCCGCATTTGCTGAGTTGTTATCTGCGCAATGGTGATTTAACATTGTGGATATTGAAAATACATATAGAACTCTCTCTCCCGGACTGAGGTGGAAGGATGTGATGTAAAAAAAAAATGTTTTTTCGTTTCTTTTGGTTGGCATTTAGTTCCGGGACATAATATAAGCGTAGGTCTTTCCCCACATCCACAAAAATTGCTTGCAAGATTGTGGGAGAGCAAGTCACAACAGTGAGAGGAAGGTCTGATTTTACAGTTTCTCTGTCCGTGTTTCTGGCATTTGGCTCATAAAAAAAACTTAGTTCCACTTGTTATGCTTTTAAGCGTGCATTCTAGGAAGTGTGCCACATGAGTACGCACGAATGCCGTGCAAAACTGATTTACGCGTGACATTTGAGTTTGCTGAAACACATTTACGTTTCCACACTTTACAATTTCCTCGAAATGCCATCGGTTTTCAGTCTCTGCCTCACAGGATCTCCAATAAGGTGCCCACATTTGGCCTGCGAGATGAGATCGCTTCTCATCCGAGGCGGGGACGGCCCTAAATCATTGGGGTTTTGCGACAGCTCGTAATTGCCTTACACAACCATGGACGTTCCGGTGAGTTTTGTGGTCTCATCAGTTATTCATTGCTTTTAGGAGTGATCGTCCATAAACCTATTGCAGTAAGTGATTTGTCTGGTCACAAATGGGGTTTAATACCTTCTGGGGCATGGTTTTGCATAATGCTTTTTAGCGAATACCTTCTTCTACCACTGGATATGACCAAGCCCAGGCAGTTGCATTATTTTGTAGCACGTGCAACATTCCCTAATCTTGCATTCGTCGTATAGCTTGGCTTTAAAGTTTTGAAAGGAAAATTTGGTTTTAGTGCGCTTTAAAATTCTTAACTAACGTGGGGTGTACTCCTATAGTTTGACCATGTTTCATTATTTTCAGTGTATCCTCTAGCTCCATAAATATAGTTGAGTCGTGACTGACCTTAAATTTGTGCAAGCATCCGGATCTTCCGACGAATTATGTCTCAGTTAACACATTTAGTGAAGTAGAGTTAAAGATGCACTGGTGTGGTAAATCGCTCCTTTCGCTGTTTAAAACACCTCAGCTATTGATTGTCTTCTTGACTGTTGCTCCATAAACAGAGTTGGAGTTTTAGTACTTCGAGACTACATGCTTTTGCATAAGATTTTCTTGTACAAACGTTTCTCTCTGTTACAAATAATAGTAGATGACTTTTTAGTTAATTTGAATTTGTCGTTAAGATGGTCCCAGCATTATTTTGTAGCACGTACGACATCGGTTTCTGCGACTTCTTTGGTTTTAATATCTTTTAATTGCTCCTTAGGTTAGGGTAGGTTAGGGTGATGTGGCCGGTTGCAGCAAATAACCCACAGCAGCACTTAGGCCGGACTAAAAACGTTTGTCCGAACAATTTTCATGTCCTTACTTCCAGCAAACGACAGAAAATCCTACCAGAGTACTTCTTTCATGAAAAGCGTTCGCCGTTTGAAACCGGTAGTAACCTGTACGTCCCCTTCATATGTGCCAAATAATACCATGCACAACATAGTGGAGGCGTGAAAAAATTAGACTCCTTCTATCAAAGAGCTGTTACACCGAACATAATATATGTATGTCCTTAACTTGAAGCTGTTTTCGAAACTAGCTTTTAATTCAATGCCAGACTGTCCACTGGCAGCATCATAGTCGACACTATTCATTTCCTTTTCAGTGGATTTTTATTTCCATGTTCAAATCTTGCTTGCCAATGCAAGCTGTAGTAGTCCAGTTGCGTCTAAAATGATTTAAATCCTTATACAAGGTGGGCCAAATTCAACTTTCTCTTTAAAAATGCAGCAAAACGAACATAATTAAATTGTTTCTATGTATTTTCGATTTATTAGTAAGAGGAACCATTGCTATTTAAAATGGAACACAACGTCGTTGAAGTGACAGCCTCTGCTGGCTTCGCAGTAACGCATTCTGTCACTCCAATTTTCCAAGACCTTGTTGATGGTTTCGGGCTATAGGTCACGTATTGCTTGGATGATTATAGCGCCTTAAGTGCTTTAATCGATTCCGGCATTACTTTGGTCCTTCACGGTTCCCCACAAAACAAAGTTCAAAAGGAGAAAATCGCAGTTTGGCTATTTGGTGATTGAAAGATCAGTTGTGGCATAGGCCGTGTGTCATGGCGTGAAATATTGTGTGTCACGGCGCGCCAGAGGTCATCCAAATTCATATCAATGAAAAAACAGTCGGCTAATATGGTTCACTCAACATTGGTATCGCTCAACGTTGATCGAAACGTTGTTCCCAGCCTCATTGTCGGAGAAAAGTGGTAAAATTATGCTACCACTCCACAACCCGCACTTCACCTTCACTATCTGTGGATGCAGTGCTTTCTTGACAATAACTTGTGGGTTTTCGAAGTTTGTCTGCTAACGTAGCCGCCAAGTTAAAATTGGGTTTCGTCAGAAAAGAGAATTTTTCGCCCAAAATCGTTATCCAATTCAAGTAAACAAAGATTTTGTTTCAGAGTCTTCACGGCCTCGTACATCCTTTACTGCCTTGTACAGCCTTCATTGCCTTGCACAGACTACATTGCCCTGTGCAACCTTCACTGGCATGTGTAGCCTGCACTGCCTCATACAGCCTTCCCTGCATTGTACCGTCTTTACTTCCTTGTGCAGCCTGAACTGCCTTGTACAACCTTCATTGCCTTGTACAACCTTCATTGCCTTGTACAACCTTCACTGCCTTGTACAGCCTTCATTGCCTTGTACAGGCTTAACTGCCGTGTACAGTCTTCAATGCCTTGTAGCTCACAGAATACGCATTTCTCCATACTGAAAGCAGAGGGCTGATAGCCCGCCATCTTGGTCGACTAGCGCTATCTTGTTAGGCACATTGGTCTACCCCGCAACGACTATTCACAGAGTACTTCGAAAAGGCTTCATGGCGACTACATGCCGATCAGTAGGAAACCTTTAGAACTTAGAACCATTTTCTATTAGGAAGTATAATGTAGGAAAAGCATATTTCCTGTTCATGGTGCAAGATTAATACACTTGTGTTAGACTGGAGAATTTCGCAGAAATCTCATTCATACATCTGCTGAAAACTCTGAAGAAGAAATAATTATTTTCTGATTCTTTCGTTAGTTTTGCTTGACAGGAACACGCGATATCTGACATGTGTGCTGCAGAAATTCATAACAAGCAACATATCAGCATCTGGTTGAATCTGACTAGATTATTTAGTGCGTGTAGCTCATCGATATGCATTCTTGTTGCAATTTCTTTCCTGTTCGAGTTGTTTCCTTCATTAACTTCGACATCTTGAATTATTTTTGTTCTTGTTGGATTTGTTTGGTTCATTAGCTTAAGACATGTTCATATTTTCCTCCCCTAATCTTCCTGGAGTTGTTTCCTTTCAATGTAGACATTTTGTTCAATTTTCTTACAGAGAAAGATGATTGTTTCTTTTCACGTGCAGAATTTTCTAGACTACTAGTAGTAGTACGTTTTATTGAGATCTCATTTTCATTACATTTTATACTTTCTTAATTCGTTTGATTGTTTTAATTGATACCTTTATCTGACGACTCTTCCTGGAGTACTTTTTGTCATTAAAAGTTTTCGCAATTGGCTGCTCGGAACCGGCATTAAACAGTAGGTCCCCACATGTACCAGCTCCCAGTGCTAGGCTCTGGTCTTGAACGAGCTGTAACGCCACCGCATTACATTACGTCCGACGACGCAATAAAATTAAATAAAAGCAATGAAATAAAAGAAAATCTACCATTTGTCATTGTCTCCTTTTTGTTGACATTAAATAAACTTTGTTGGACTACACTATAGAAAAGCCATCTGCCCAACTAGCTTTTGCCCATTCTACCATCGTCTAGGTACATTGTACGTTGTGAGGATATTTAATCAAATGCAGCATGGGAAACATGTGAGCGTCGACGACAAAATCAAATATAGATTCAACCAAACACTTCGCTGATATTTGGTTATCGTTAGGGGCACCTAAATTGAATTATTTCTGGAAATTTAATAATTGTTACCACTTGTCCTCTTTGAATGTTCTTTCCGGAATCTTGGAAAAAAATTGCTGGCTTTAATTTTGGTCATATCCTTGACAACCGAGTAAAAAGGCTCTTTTTTATGATAAAAGAAAATAGGAATGTTTATTTTTGAGAATCTAAGAAATTCATTCAGATTTAATTTGGTATCATGGTAGATCATTTTTCTCTGATACTTTCATCTTGTGTCCGTGGATTTTTGTCGATTAATTGAACTTTTGAATTACGATTTTATTATTCTTAAATGTCAACAAGATAAGTTGTATACGAAATAGTAGTTGGCAAATATAGGTTAGGTACTATTTAAAAAAAAAACGTCTTATCAAACAAACAACCCGTAAGGGATCGTTGCCTGGGTCAAAGTTGCCTTTAAACGTTGACGGTTCTGAGCCTTCTGCTTTCTGTCCGAAAGACCAAGCTGTCCTGCATCAGCAATCATTTGATCTCTGTATTGGAAATTCGGTCTCTTTCTTCTGCTCGAACCAGGATGCTCGGATTCGAAGACCTCTTTAGCTGGAGCGTTTGTGCCCATGTGGCCGAGCCATTGTAGTCGGCGCATTTTAGCCTTCCAAAATATATCAACACCTTTGAACAGTACATAAAGTTAACGGGTATACCTTCTCCTCCTTTCGCCTTCTTCGCAATGAGCACCGAATGTAAGTATGAACAAACTTCAGACGAATATAGATAACAACTATTCGAAGAAGTTAAAGCTTACCAAATTTTGCCAAGTTTTGGCCCTGTTTGTTTTTTATTAATTTAACTGAGAATTCTTTCGCAATTTAACATATTCTTGAGTTGTATTGCATATGGCATCGTAGTTTGAACACAATTAAATTGAATGAAGCCGATGATGGAATTTCATAAACTTATAAGTGCAGTACTTCCCGGAAATAAGCACCCCTTTAATAGCAATTTGACTTTTTATACTCAGTTGAGATCTCCGAACGCCATCCTAAGCCATGCTATAGTCCCCGCTTGGTAGGAATTTAATTGAAAACCCGCATACAAATAACACAATTTAATGCCCATGCATGCGCTATTATCCAGCCGGAAAAAAATACAAAAAAAAAACAAATTTCACAGCCCCATCTCCGGACCACTGAAAATTCCTTAGAGTATTTTCCTTCGTGAAAAGCGTTTGCAATTCGCCGTTCGGAACCGACAACAGTAACTCCTCTCCTGTGTCGAATTATACTGTACACAACACAGGGGACACAAGAAAAGGCTATGGCCAGCAACGAGTCTTACGAAATCCAATATTTCATTACTAAATATAGATTCATATTATTTCATGGAGGAGGCATCGTACACGATGTTACTCTTCACTTCGTAGTTATGAACGGACTTGTAGAAAAATCTCCTAATTTGATTGTTGTAGGACATTTTCAACGTAGAATAGAAAGTTTAAAAAAAAAGTAAGGAATGCTACCAGGAATAATCATAAAAAAAAAAGTTATGTATCCTACCTGGAAACTATCCTGCAACTGAATATAGAGTGAAGAAGGACTGTTGAAAAACTTCAGAATCAAATCCTTCAGAACTAGCTCTATCTTCCTTTGAAAAAGCTTCGAATTGATTGATCTGCCTTCATAAAATTCTTTCAGTTTTTTTTTCGTTTTGTAGTACGATACGCGGAGGTTCTTTTAAAAAGAAGTTAATATATCCACTTTTGGATTTTCTTTGTACACCAGAGCCTCGCTTTACGTCGTTAATTAATACCAGAAAAAATCCGACGCAAATGAAACCAGACTTAGGTGCACTTTCTTTACCTTCTGTCCATAAATTTTGGTACTTTTGCATTAAGTGGCTCTAAATGATTTCGGTTTGTCAGAATGTCAGATACTTTCTTATTTCTATCAAAAACTTTGCTTGCATTCTGTTGCATGTGGCCGACCTCTTACAGCTGCGAATTCAATATTGAACTCAAGAAAACTTAATCTTACTGAATTCGATGTTCGACACTGTTTGCGTTGCTGGCGTTTGGAGGACAAGATTCAGCAATGAATTGTACGAGACGTACGACTTCTTGAAACTAGTTAAGTGTCTACAGTGTTAAAGATTGCTTAGTCATGTCCAGCGTATGGATTGATTGATTGATTGATTGACAAACCGTTCCGGCCTGAAGAGTTTTTGAATATGACCCCCTAAAACAACCTAGTAGAAAGCGGCCGCCACTTAAATGAAGCACTCAGGTGGAGAAGGACCTGGACCAACTTGGTTTGCAAAATTGGAGCGACTGCGAAAAGATCGTGCCGGCTAGCGATACATGCTTATCAAGGCCCAGGCGCTGTCCAGTAGTGCCAGTAAAAAAAAAAACTCAAGCTGATGGTCGTTATCATGTACTATTCCAGTTCGAGTCCTCAAAACTTTCAGGTTCCACGAATTGAAATGAATATAATGCTTAAGCTATTTATCTAAGTCAATCTGTGGGGGGTAAGCATGTGAAGCATTTCAAGGGCACACTTCCTGGAACAACAAAAATCCATTTCTAGAATTCAAAGGCAGTGTTTATGCCAGTATCAATTTTAATTTCATACCCATTCGACCACACAAAAATAAGAATTTCGCAAGAAAACCAAAGCTTTGTTCATTAATGAATTCATCTGGCTGTATACAAAAAGAAGAAAAAAGAGCTGCTTTTGTTTTTATTGTTCGCATTCTAAGAACAGCCTCCTATTTTATTTCCTAGTAACTGAAATTGAGAACATCTACAAATGTGTGTATGTGCTCAATGTTCCATGGTAACGAGCACATGTGTGGGCTAGGCGAAAATTCTAGAATATCCTATGGCGTCGTTTGAAATTGATTGAACGCTCAAATGCATGCTTCTCATATTCTGCACTCAATAATAATTTTTATTTTCGATTTTTATAGGTAAAAATAAACATTTTCAACAGCTATTCGACATAGCGCAGCCTCTGCTGTTTTACTATTCTTTGCCGCAGTACAAACCAGAAATTTTCCCATATGATCGATTCCAAAAACTAGCGGATGAACTGAGAAAAGTATTTCCCCTTGTATGCTTGTCATCGACGAAGATATTCATTTGGAAGCATACTATAAAATGGATGATGGCTTTAAGACGGTGTTGCTTAGTAGTTCCAGATGTAAGTATGGTCATTGTTGGCTGATCGTTGAAAGTCTTTACATCTCTTTATCCTTTTTTCAGTTAATTAATGATGAACGATTCAATCTAATTCTTACTGATGTGATGTCGCAATATTTGGAATATATGTGTAGGCGCTATATCACTGTTAGAGAACAGGTTGCAATTGACGAAATATCCGATGAAATTACGTTAACATTGGGTGCAGTATTCGCGGGTAATGTATCAGGTATTCTGACGACCCTTTTGCGAGTCAACATGACCGATGACTATCGGTATATCTTGAATCCCATATTTAGGTAAGATTCAGTCTTGAACTCAAAAAATTCAAATTAATTTGGTCGTTTTTTGTTCCTTAGAAAATATTTATCTAACAATCCTCTTTCGGATCCCAAAGATCTGATATCATACCTTCGGCTAATACTCACCTTCAGAAAGTGGAAGAAGCTAGCGCACTTCAAATCTGAGAAGGAATCAATTAATGTGGTAGCCTTAGGTATACAAAAAACATCAGGTTCAGATGATGAGGCTGAATCAAATATTAAGAATAAAGGAGCTCTGCCAGAAGAAATTCCACCGATAACTCATGAAAACGAGTCGTTTACAGCCATCTCTACTCTGATCGGTTTTGCTGCGAAAAATAAGTTTGGGACGAGGTATGTAAGCTGATTTTATGGCCATAGAAATATGATTTGTAATGTCTCCTTCACAGAATGTTGCTAATCAACAGATCCTTAGACCTCGAAGAGGCTATTAGGAAATTTTTTGTGCAGTATGAAAACTACACACGTCGGGAGGATCATCTTATTGAATGTGAACCGGACACATCGTTAATGGCATTTAATGAAGTCTGGCCTGAAAGCGGCAGTACGGTAAGTTCTTGGGGAACGAAAACGGTTCGTATTGAAACGAGAATTAAATCATTTAAGCGCCTATCTTTAAGATCAGTCACTCTTTCGATAGTCTGTTTTTAGTGGCATAAAAATTCGTTTCATTTTTATTAGCTCAGGAAAGAGAATGAATTGAATTAGTTTATGAAGTGAAACATCTGTCTGGAAATACGTTTTTATTATTATTCCGCCCTGCATATGTTTGTAAAAAGAAAACAGCAGCAAAGTTAATTAAAATTAAAGCTTATTTTGGATACTACAGTCGACTCGATAATTTCCCCGGTCACTTGAAAAATAATCGATAAATTAAATAAAGTGAATAATAAATAGCCCCTTGGCAATTTGAAGTTGAACGAATGGTATCTTGCTCATCAAAATTCCAAAAGTCCAAACTTCCCCTTTTCTTTCTTTACAGTCCGGGGTGGTCCTGGGCCTCAGTTAGTAAATGTTCGCCTAGCAAGATCTCTTGCCAGCTGCTTCTAATGGCTCACATCGAGTTGATTGTGGTCTTTCGGCACCTCTGTACGCCACATTAGACGTCTGCGTCTTTTGTTTTGTTGTCCCACTCGAAGAACTTCCCCTCTCTCTATAATTTGAAGATTTTTTTTTTAACCGACAGAGTTGTCGTTTGTTTACACAGATGTTCATATCTGTCTTTTATTTATTGGAAATCGAAAATTTATTGGACAATGATAGACGGAAGTCGCTTAACTAAAAACTACGGAATTCTGTTTAAAATAAATAATCAAGAATTTCGATCAAGCTCTTATTTATTTGATTTTGTTCCTATCTTTTTGGTTATTTACAAACATTGGATGGCATAAAAGCTCGTTGAGGGCCAGAGCCTAACGTTTGGTTATTTAAACTTGTTGGTGATTTAAAATTTTTCTTTGGTCACTTGAGTTTCAAATTATCAGGAATCGACTGTATTTGTAACAACTTGCAATGAAAAATCTCTGCTTTCAATCTTATCCGTTTTTAAGATTGAATGTCTTACTTTTTTTGTTTTGGAGAGTTTTGGAGAGAGTACTTTTTATGACTGGGCCAACATTATTTACATACCAATATCATACCAATAACTATCCAACAGTACTTTGTCCCGCTTACTTATACTTACTTATTAGGCAACCGACCCTTGATCGGTCTGTGCCCTAGCTAAAGCCGCCTTCCAATGTTGATGGTGCCGGGCACTTTGCTTCCAGCCCGGAAGACCAAGTTGTTGGGAAAAATGTATATGTGCTCCATTTTCCTGTGTTTACAGATTTCCTAAAGCTTATATTTCCTTATTCTTCAATCCAGAACGACCAAAAGAATGTATGGCGCATCGAATTGATAAGATCGCATCTCATCGCTTAGTCATATAAACAACGATATTCAAGATTCGTAATTTATAAGCTCTAAATTCTTCTCGAAGAAGAGACATTTTTTGCCTTTCATTTAGTAGTTTTTTTTTTACTGTTTGTGCATGTTGAGTGACAGTGTATAGTTCTCAGTTTTTATTTTCTGTTTATTTGTTTATTTTTTCTTTATAATCATTGGGTTGGGTATACACTCGAATAGAGGATCGTTCCTATAGTGATGAATAAAACGCTCTCAATGTATGTTTCTATATACGGTTTAGGCAAAGCATGTGATTCATTCAAGTGAGGACAAACAGCTAATCACAGCATTATATGAAAACTCTAGGGTATGAAATCAGGCGACAGCAATACTCGTCACAGGTCCAATGAGAGATATTGGATCTTTTGCATACAGTAGAGTCAAGGGACCGGCGACATTAGGTCGTACTAAGCGGACAACGCACAAAATGAAGTAAAATTGTGTGCATTGCAATTTGTATGCAAACCTAAAGTGACGTTGTGTCTGCGTCGCAATTAGCGGTTGGTCGTTTTAAACGTCGTACTAAACGAATTCTACTGTATATTTAATACAACTAGATTTATCTTAGGATAATTTACTCATAACTCCTTAATTTCAGACTAATTATGCCCTTCAATCAAAATCTAAAATAAGATTGATCAATTGCAATGATTTTTACACTCATTTTAAAATTTGTGATTCTTTAGATTAAATTTTATATATTTATCGCTAAGCTTAAGGTCAAAAATTAAAAAAAAAAAAATAGAACAGCTTTATCACCTTTAAAAAAAGGAAAAGAACACGGATCGACAGAAGGAACTACAATCAACAATTTGTCTTCTATCAACGAACCATTGTGTAATCTTTTCAGCGAACAGCAGATGAGATAAATTTGCAAAAAAATCCAAAATGTGTGGTATCAAGTTTCAAATGGAGTCCAATGCAGTTTTTAAGTATGAAAATGCGGTGTTTGCAGCAGTAATCCATTACCAAAGGCATGGAAAAGAAATAAATTTACTTAAAGTCTATCCAAGCGATTTTTTTTGTATAGATTATTATTTTGATGTTTTTGTTTTTTTAACTTTTGCTTTGCGAATTGAAACTTTGTTATTGTGTAAGCCATTAAGTGGAATTGCTTTTTTCTTCAATCAACACATTTTTCCTCGTCAATCAACATTTTCTTCAATCAACGATGTCTACAATCAACAGAATCCATCGTTCAACGCTACAATCAACATATCTTCAATCAACATGGTCTCTTCAATCAACACATAGTCTTCAATCAACAATTAGAAAATTAATATCTCTTTTTTTTTCATAACTTAAGCTTAATTAAACTTTCTTTAAATGAAAGATTTCAACAGAACCTTTAAATTAACGTAGATTATTTCAAAACAAAAATTTACGACCACGCATTGAATCCTTAATATTACTCTACAATATTTATCCAGAATATTTACCCCACAAAATTTATACAAAGACAAAAAGTATAAAACGTTTATTAATTAAATTGAAAATCTAACTTACTTATTTCTTTCTATATAAACAGAGTCCGGTCAATTTGCCAGATGCTGAAGATATTGGATATTTGGCCGACAATGATTTATACCAAGACGACATTGGTTATGCAATAGGATTGCCAAGAGAAGAATTAGATGACGAGGAATATTTGAAGCAAGTATATGAAGAATTACATGCCAAAAAGACCGATGGTAAAAATGTATCAACAGACTGTGATAATAATAGTTTAAGTGAACCTAGCGTAAGTAATAATAATAGAAATAGTATAAGTAATGATGATGAACAACCAAGTGTTAGTAGTAAGCCAAAAACAGAAAGTGCAGTAAGAAAGTTAAAGGCGTTAAAAATTAGGGCACCTACTGTTATTGAAGTTGATAGTGATGACGAGGATAGTAGTAATGAAGTTTATATTTATAAAAGGAACGAGGCTCCATCTGAGCTAGAAGAATTGGGAGATCTTAGTAAGTTGACGTATGAAGATAAACCGGCCGAACTTAGTAGTGACGCTTCAGAGCTTGATAAGTTTGTGTATGGTGTAATAGAAAGGTTGAGAATAGCAGCATCGCTTTTTCACCTTCGTACAAATCCCTTAGTTATAAGTTCAGATGATGAAGATGTCCCTGAAGCAAATGCACCTTCTTCCGCTGCAGTTGCTCCTAAGATTTCCACGGTTTCGACGGCTGCTGTGGCTCCAGAAGCTCCCGTGGCTCCTGCAGTTTCCGCGGCTTCGGATGTGCCCGTGGCTACAGTAGCTTCTGCGGTTTCAGTGGCTCGTGTGGTTCCTGTGTCCATGGCCGCCGTCGCGTCCGTGCCTTCTGCAGGTTCTGTGAACCATTTGGCTCCTCCTCCTGTGACTGTTGCGGCACCCGTGGCTGTTGCGGCGTCTGTGGCTTCTGCGGCGCCCGTGGCTGCTGCGGTGTCCGTGGCTTCTGCGGTGTCCGTGGCTTCTGCGGCTCCCGTGGCTGCTGTGGCTTCCGTGGCTGCTGCGGCTCCCGTGGCTCCCATGAATGCTGCGGCTCTCGTAGCTGTTGCGGCTCCCGTAGCTGCTGCGGCTCCTGTGGCTGCTGCGGCTCCCATGACTGCTGCGGTTCCCGTTGTTGCTGCGGCTCTAGTTGCTGCTGCGGCTCCCATTGCTACTGCGGCTCCCATTGCTACTGCGGCTCCCGTGGCTCCTGTGGCTGCTGCGGCTCCCGTGGTTGCTGTGGCTTCCATGACTGCTGCGGTTCCGGTTGCTGCTGAGGCTGTAGTTGCTGCAGCGGCTCCTGTGGCTGCTGTGGCTCCCGTGGCTGCTGCGGCTCCTGTGGCTGCTGTAACTCCTGTGGTTGCTGTGGCTCCCGTGTCTGTTGCGGCTCCCGTGACTGCTGCTGCTCCCACGGCGGCCGCGGCTCCTGTGGCTCCAGAGGTGGTTCCTGTTGCTGCAGCGATGGCTTCAGTGGGTTCCATAGCTTCTGTGGATTGTACGGCTCCGATAGCTTCTGTGGCTTCAACGGCTCACATGGCTTCTGTGGCTCCCACGCTCCCCATAGCTTCTGTGCTGGCACCAGCGGCTCCCGTGCCTCCTATGGCTCCCATGATTTCTGTGGCTCCAACGGTTAACGTCGTCCCCATGGTTTCCGAGGCTGCTGTGCTTCCTGTTGCTCCCGAAATACCAGTGGCGCCCATAGTTCCCGTGAATCATGTTGCTCCGATGTTACCTCCAGTTCCTGAACCTGCGGCAAACCCTATTGCTCCCATGATTCCCGTACATCCTGCAGCTCCTATAGTACATGTGGCTCCAGTTGTACCAGTAGCTCCAGTAGCTCACGTGCTTCCTGTAAGACAAGAAAACATTGCTCCAAGCCCCGTAGGAGCAGATCAAAATCCACCTGTTCCAGTGGCTCCGCGTCAGTGCAATTCAATGGCTTCTGTTCAAGTACAAGAGCAGAAGCCATGTCGAAAAGAGAAGCTACGCTGCATCACAGGTGAAGTTTCGAGTACAACTTTATGGGACTGCTTAAGTTCATTCGACGAGGACAATCCTGAAAGTCTCAATGCTGCATCATTGGAAAATGCACGAGAAGTTGGAACAGTAAGTGCAGTACGAACATCACCAATTCCGATAAATGCATTATTGAACACCGACGAAAGTGATCTATCTGAAGAAGAAGCTGACAATTTGAAATCAGCAAATGTTAATCGACAAATTGCGCTATTTCGTTGGAATAGATTCTCAAAGGTCGTCGAAGAAGCTACCTCCTCCACGTCAGAAATACCGCATCGAACTACTAGTAAATCACTCTCAAACAACGCTTCGGTTCTGCCCCAGCGGCAACGAAGACGACGAAGGCGCTCAATTTCAAGCAGTCCCTGTCCTACGAGGGCAACATCACCAACAGATAGTTGTTCAAATGTCTTACCGTCTAGCACCATGTGCAGTCGGGGCAAGGCAGGTGGTAGGACAAGGACATCAATTGCTAACCGGATTTCTATCAGAAGGCTAAACTCTTTAGTTGGTAACCCAGATGAACTTGATGTAGCGAGATGTTCCAAGTTCCTTCGAACTCCAAGAACGAGCCTGGATGAAGATCGAAGACGCGCGAAGACGGATCGTCCCCGTTTCGAGGGGCAAATTGACTATGCATCCTTAGAACCAACGTGTTCTCGATATGTTTTGTCTCGAGATGAAAGGCATTGCAAAACTAGGGAAAGATCAAAGAGTAGCTCAGTCATTTCTCACCATCAAAATCAAAGCATTGAGTCGGAAGATGATAGCGAAAGTGGAGCGATTTCTCGACGTACGTCAAAGGATAGCACCCGCAATGAACTCTCATCACGAAACACTTTGGAAAAATTACCTGAAACTGAAGAAAGTAATAACCTTCTTTTACACGATGACAACACAAACGACTTGAATCAATTTCTGGATGATATTTCGGATCTTATTGGTGATGAAAGACATGAAAGGTATTCGACCAGATATCCCTCGGACTACTTCACTGAAGACAGTTGCTGTTCCAAAGAAGAATCGACGAATTTTAGTGGAAAGACTGATGAGTTCGTGGAGCTTAGTGCATCAATTCAAGAAACTCCTGAACCAGAAATTGATTTGGAAGAACATTCAGACTTATCAGAAACACCCGATTTGACAAGAGAGCTTGAGCAGGAACCTCTGAAGGTAATTGAGTTACAAGAAAAACCGACAGAAGTAACAGTGGCTGCTAAGAAAGTTCAAGTGGAAAGCCCAACAATCTCAACAAAGGATGAAGTAAATGTGCCGTCGAAATCATTGCCAGAAAAACTGAACGATAGGCGAGATTCTTTGTGCAGAACACAGGTCACTCCGGTTTGCCCAGAAAAATCACTTTCTCATTCGACAGAAAAATCATCTTTTGAGTTCTCCAAATCAACATCCAATCAAGATGCCGCTGAAGACCTTGAATCAAATAAGCAATTCGACGAAGGCAAGGATTCAGTACCAAGTGTTGAGAAAACGATTGAAAGCGACGCTGTACTGGAGGTATCCAAACCCGAGAATTTGCCTGAAAAATTATCCGAGATGTCATTGTCTAGCCTAAAGGGGAAATCAAAGTTAAGTGAGGTACAGGCCTATTTAGAAAAACTACAATGTATCAATGCTCCCACCAAAACCAGTATTCCCACTGCCGACGAAACTGCAGATCACGAAGAAGCGTCTGCTAAATCGACCGCAGTTGTGCCAAATACTTCTGTTCCCCAATGTTCTGGTGAACCGAAAGCACATGGGTGTATGAAGAATATCAAAAGTATTGTTATTGATGAGAGTCTGCGAGATTCGTTTAAAGAACTAGGCAGAGATTCACTATTCGAAGACATTTCAACAGATGATGAACTCTCTATATTTGATGACGAACTGTCGAATGAGGAAGAAATTGAATCACCAGCCTACGAGCCTATTTGTCCCTTGACACCGGAAAGTAAGAAGAAATTAACTGTGAAAATTAATAAAAACCAGCCTAGTAAGGACATGCAAGAGCAAATTGCAATCACTAAGAACGAAATGAAAACAGCCAATGAATCAAAAGTTGCAGTCACTGAGACTGCAGTGGAAGCACTGAATAAATCGAAAGCAGAATATTCAAGTGTGTCTTTAAAATCACTCAAAGAACCGAAAAGCAACGCTGTTGCTAAGCTGTTTGATAGTGAAAATTCCGAAATGGGAGCAGAATCTGTTTTGGAACGAGTTGTTGACAAGACAGAAATGGAAGCAGAATCTGTTTTGAACACAGTTGTTAATGAGACAGAAAAGGACAGGATTGGATCCGCAGGTGAAGAGATCAAATTACCTACTGAAGCAAGTTTAACAGAAAGTAAAGTAGATGAACCTAAAGAAAAAGATGCGAAAGGCGAATTAACAGCAATTGTGGAGTCGGAAAGTGTCTCTATGAAATATAAAGTAGCAGAGCCTAAAGAAAAAGATGTAAAAGGACAATTAACAGCACCTGTGGAGTTGGAAAATGTCTCCATGAAATGTACGTCACTAAAAACAAAAGAAGCTGTCGAATTAAAAGAGGAATCAAAATCCACTGCTGTGAAAGATGTCGTGGTTCCAGAAGTAGAACAAATAAATCAAGAAACGAAAGATACTACAGCTTTGCAACCAGAAGCTGTCTCGGCAAAGAGCCCAGCTCATGAGAAAGTGCTTACAATCTCTCCAAACACGACGTCTTTCTCTATAGTTCAAAATTCACAGCCCGAATCGGATGATATAAAGACTCCTCGAGTGGAACCACAATCTATTGCTGATGTACCTCTTCCAATCGAACCCAAAGAAACTGGCATGGAAGAAGAATCTGTTTTGAAATCGAAAGTGGATTCTGCAAAGGTTCCTTCATTTGAGAAAGTAGTTCCTATTCAGCTTCCAATTGAAGAAGCTGCAACAAAGGTCAAGGAAGAAGATCCTGTTTTGAAGTCGAAAGGAGAATCTACAGAGATACCTTCATTGGAGAAAGATGTTGCTCTTCCACTTCCATTTGAAGAAATACTGGCCGCTGAAGTTGCAACAAATATCTCTAAGGAAGACCAAGCTGATGGGGACAAATCAAAATTGGTTCCTGCAAAGGATTGTGAAATTAACGCAACAGTATCGACTGAGTCAGAAAAGTGTTCTTCAGAAAAGGAATTAATTGTTAGACCAAAGCAATCTGCGAACTCAGAAGCGAAAAAAAGAGAAGCCGCTCCTGAATCAGAAACTATTGCACAGGTTCCTGCGACTGAGTTAAACACAACAGCTGCAATTGTTTCTATAACCTCTTCACCTGAAACGGCAACCACAAACCCTTCTTCAGAGTTATTGGAATCGATTGCCGATGTGAATAAACCTGTTGAATCAACCGCACAGATGAAAGTTATAGTTGAACCAATCATTTCGCCGCCCTTTTTAGAGAGCCACGTAAAAGTTATTGTGGAATCAAGGTCGTCCAAACCAAAGGGCGAGCTGGATGACATAATATCAGACGATAAAATTAAGGCCAATGAAACTGTTACTGAGATGGAAATAACCAAACCCGAAGAACAAGATCGAAAGACTGTGGAAGACGAAGGGGACAAGCGTAGTGATGGAAAAGTAACAACCGCATCTTCAGAAGTTATTGCTGTAGAACAAACTAAAATTGTAACTAGAAGTTCCGCTAAAAGCACAAGCCGTTTAAACGAACTCGATAAAACCGAGCAAACTGAAGCCACTGATAAAGATCAAACTACGACGACTGTTGTTGAGAAGGAAATCAACTCCGAAGAGCTCACCGAAAATGAAAACGTAGAGAAGTGTTCCACAACACCCGTTGTTGATGTCGGTGATCAAATAGTGAGCTCTGAAAAGAGGTCAATTGACACGGAATCATCAAATATTGTTCCAGTCGCTGTTAAGAAGCAGTCCGTAATTAAATCAATCAAAGACTTAGAGCCTGAATTAAAGTGTCAAGATACTTTAAAACCACATGCAGACAATGAACGTAGAGAAGATTCAACTCAATCCAACGACGATACAGAAGCCCAATCAGATTTGACAAAAGTAGCCGAAAGAACTGAAGATTCCATTGAAGCTTTGGGTGTTTCTAAGGAAGCCCAGTCAGATTTGACAAAAGTAACCGGTGATTCCATTAGAGCCTTGGAGGCTTCTAAGGAAGCCCAGACAGATTTGACAAAAACAGGCGACAAGGCTGAAGACTTGAATGAATCTCAACAAAGTGAGAAACTGATCGTATCCAGTATTCTCGTGGAAAATGTCCAAACAAACTCTGTTGTGGTTTCTTGTGAAAAAGAGAATTCCACCCAAACTGCTGCCAATTGTGCGAGTGAGTCATCACCAACAGGTGGAATAGAAGCAGAAAGTCAACCCATCAATCCTCGCAGTAGTCCAAAAACAATATTCGAAGAATTTAGGGATAGAAGGCAGAAAATGATGGAATCAATGAGGACACGAAATGCAAGAGTCCGTTTGCATCAAGATTTTCGAGGAAGGAAGAGCTTTCCTTGCTCATTTCCAATGACACGAGATATTTTAGATGAATCAACTACAACCGTTGAAGAAAAGAAAGCGATTGAGAGAAGACTTAGTGAAAAGCAAATGCCCGTCTGTGGGATTGAAGAAAAAACGAATGAATATTTCAAAATCACCGACGACAAGTTGTCTGAGAAAACAGATTCAGATTCATCCGACAGCGACAGCGACAGCGACAGCGACAGTGAGAGCGAACTTAACACTTCAAAGGAAGCAGATTTAAATGAAGAACATGAAGTTGAAGAAAAAGATTATTTGCCTGATCCACCAGAAACATGCAATCGAACAAAAGTCATAACAATGAATGGCAATGCGGTATCATTCCAGGATAAAGCCGGACTTCGTGGAGCTTGCCCACTTCGAACTTCAACACCCAATGAATTGATAGAAAATCAATGTCCTTCACCTGATAATGTGGTTCCGAATACTTCTTTACCAAAACTCACCGGAATGGATTCACCCGTGAAAACGTACTCTCGCAAGGAAAAAGTCCCAAACTCAGTGGAAATCATTTCAAATACTTTGTTGTGCTCTAATTTCTCGGACAGTTTGTTGCCGACTCAAACCATCAAGCCCATAGAAGCCCCAAGAACATCATTCGGAGGCTACATCAGAGTCAGGGACGATCTTAAAGAGATTGCACCTATCAAACCAAGATCTTTCTCTGAAATCACTCAAAGCCAATTTCAGCAGATTTGCAACGTTTGTCCTGAGCTAAGTCCAAAACTTCCGATAGACGAATTCGCTATTACTCTGCCAATCCCACGCGAAGATCCCAAAGAGCACACGTTTGAGATAATGTCACTCAAGGCTTCCATATACAATTCCTGGACTCCTGAACATTACCAGTCATTTTCGTCTACCTCACAAGCAGCTGAAAATGGTTCAGTGGACGAAGATTCCAATCTATCGACGCAAGCTCAAGTAGACGATCTGGGCGATCCAGCTTCAAGTTTTGGTTCTGAAATAGGGGGAAATTCACCAGCTTTTCAAGGAGACGGTTCCGATACACAGCAAAATGGCAGCCCTATGAATTTCATTTCTAATTCCAAGTCTTGCTTTTCTGTCCCGATCTATCCACCGTGTGAAGCAGAAGATCAAGAGGTTTCCAAACTAACATCTTGTGAGAGCGGTGATCCGCTGACTTACAACACGTACAACGATGACTGTGGCACTCCAGTGCAGGATGAGAAAGATGGGGATGAAATTGAATCTCCACCTTGTCAGCGGAAGATTGTGTCCCTAAGTGTTTTGAAAGAAATTCCCGAGCTGCCTCAGAATTACTCTGAACTAACACTTCCGGGGACCTCGTATTCCAGTCAAATCACTCCAATGCCTAATCAGATTCCGACAATCTCGCCAATAGTGACACCAATAAATCATTTCTCTAGCCTGGCACCACTTCACCTGCAGCCCACTCCGACGAAGGTTCTTGGAGATCCATCAAAACCAGCGATCAGTGTTCCGGTTGTGGATAAGTTGCAGATCTTAACAACGCCAAAAACCTCCAAGTCAGGATTCGTGGAGCCTTCACCGAAACCAAAACCAATGATGGAAACGGACTCTGAGTACCAAAGAACTCCTTTGAAAATGCGCCTCAAACGAAGAATAAGTCAATGCACCGATATCAACGAGGAGTTTAATTTGGGGCTCAGTGAGCTTCTGAAGCCTAAGCACCAGATTGCCGGAATATACACAGATCTATCCGCAGATAGAAGGGAGTCGAAGGAGCACTTGCCCAACTACAATGTTCCTCTCAACCTTGTGATTCGGTCAGATGTCCATTCAAATGCTGCTACACCGGAAAAGATTGCTCAACCTCCCAACGACACACCACCTGTAATTAAAGAATGCCAACCGGTCCAAACAAACGATAAGGAAGAACTGACACCGGATGAAGTTGATCAAAATCTTCGGTATCAAGAGTCATGGTTCAAAAAGCTCGGCATAACCAAAACAAACCATAAGAATCTGACTAAAGACATTCAGAGCCCAACTCTAACAAGCCCCAAGAGTGTATTTGCAAAATTCGAAGAAGCGATAGCCGCTCGCCCAGAACAATCTCCCGCTAAGCAGCAAGAACCAACATCCAATTCTCCAGAAAGCACTCCAACAACAACAGTCATTAAAACTGAAGGAAGGCGCAGGAAACCAGTCCATGTAAAGAAACACACCAAACAATTGGGCCTCGATGATTCATCTCTTGAATGTCACTCTCCAGCCCGCGCCTTGGCAACCTCAACACCCATTTTGTCTCCACCGGAAAAGGAATTCCAAAGTCCACCGATTGATCCATTGGTAGAGGCAACTTACAACCCGGAAGATATCAAAGCCGCGACGATTTTAAGTGACATGTTGAAGAAATCGAACAAAGCCGATGAGAGTTTGCAAGTAGAGCCTCCGAAACCACGCAAAGCAGTCAAGCAACGTGCTCCTAAGAAAGCAATACCCCGTCAGTTTGTGAGACTGACAAGAAGCACTAGTCAGCTTATGGAAAAGTTACCTTACATAGACACACCAATCATTCCTCTATCGAAAAGGGCAATTTCAAAGAAATCCAAAAGATCCACACGTGATAAAAATACTACAGCTGATGCGAGTTCAATTTGGCAGCAAGATAAGACTCAAGAGATTCTTCGATCGTTTACATCTCAAGAAAGTGCCAATAAGTTGGACGAGTCTGACGACGGAGGTGTTGAGAGTATCAATTCAAGCACAGAAACAGAAGAAGGAATTGCGATAAAGTCCCTCCAGAAGCTGAGCTCTAAACCTGTTGAAACAGAGACCTTTGCGTCGCATTACGAACATATCTCGAAAAAACACAAAGCAAAAGACAGAAAGGCATCGGAGTCATCGCGCAAGACAAGCGAATCAGATGAAGGCCACGTTCAGCCAGAAAACGTCCCTAACTCCCCTTCAAGCAACTGCTCGGACAGTGATGATGACGGTAAATTGGTGATTGACCTGGGAGGGTCTAGAACGAAAAATAAGACCAAATCCCAAAAGCGGACAACGAGCAAAAAGAAGAACATAACCGGAACCACATTACAAAAAAAATTAAACGAATTGCTGCAGAAAGCAAATGACTCTACGGAAGCTGACATTTGCCCACCGGTTGTCAAGTACGACGAGAGCATTCTCCTTTCGCCGACTCCAGTTTTCAAACTCACATCCGAGGTGGACATCTACCTTTCTGATAAGCCAAGTAAGACGGCAGGTTCTTCTGAAAAGAAAGCACCAGTGTACGACGACGTGTCAATTATTCCAACGAAAAGGTCGGAGCAAGATGAAAATCAGAGCACACCGACAAACGTGACTAAACGCGGACGAAAGCAAGCGAAAACGGGATGCAAAGCAAGGCGATCGAATGCCCGAAGAATTCTTGACAGTGAACAGGAGAATGAGAATGAAGATTCTACAGTTAAGACCAGGTATACTTCCAAATCTAAAAGAGCAGCAAAGGTAAGACAAGAGCACACTAGTGAAACAGACGAAGAAAGCGAGGACCACGGTGCCAAACCAGAAGTTAGTATCAGCATCAGCTCGAAACCAAAAGAAAGGTTATCTTTCAGCATTGACGCCATCCTTGGTAACGAATGTGCACAGGAGGCAAAGACAAAAGAAAAAGATTCATTTTCTTCATCAGAGGAATGTCCGCCAACTCACTCGCTCAAAGTCCCAATTGATCCAACACTCAAGCCCAGCAACACATCAAAGACACCTGAAGTAATACCAGCAGAAACGATTCTCTTGCATGACTTGCGAACCTCCCTGTCCCCCACGTCAGCCAAAAGCCAGAAAAAATCAGATGTGCGCAATAAGTCCAAGTCACCATCGAAATCAATTGACGTTAAACCTATTCCCAAACCTGTGACTAGTGAGTCCGAAGAGGAGGAAAAGACGGTGCAGCCAATAAGGATATGTAGGAAAAGTCTCCGCAGTTCAACGAAGGCTGTAACCTTCGTAGTCAGTGACAAGTCTGATGACACCGATTCAGACAGCAGAAATACGCGTTTAAAAACAAAGGCATTGGCCTTCAAAGAAAAATCCAAATCCGAAATTGTGCAGGAGGCAGAAAACAAAGGTGTGGTGATTACAGAAGCGCACATAAAGAAGACGCCTTTGTCTCAGATAACCGAAACCCCCTCCTTAAAGTGCACAATAGTGCTGAGTAGCAAGATGAAGGGGATTATGGAGCAACAAGCAAGAGCACTCAAACAGAGCGACGAAAAGGCGGAAACGAAGCTCAACAAGTCAAACAAAGATGAATCGCCATGTACAGAGCCCGCCAAACCCAGTGAAGTAGCGCCAACTCCACCGAAACCCGCTGATGTGGAAAAACCATTAGTGCTTATGTTTAGGGATGCATCGAGGCTCAAGCAACAACAGGCACAAAAACTGAAGGCTCTGGCTGCTGGTGGCGTAGAACCACCAACTTCCCCCGAGAGTCTAGAGAGCAGACAAAAGCAAAATAAATCCACCGAAAAAGTTTTAAAATATCTTTCTGATGAGTCTGCAGACAAGTCCAACGATCCAAAGCAAAAGACTCCAGCGGTGATTATGAAGTTCAAGCGAAAGAAATCAATCGACGCGATGAGTTTTGCTGAAGCTTTCGGTGAACCAAAGGACACTTTCGAGTCTGAGGTTATATCACCAACTGCGGAGTCTCCTCCAACAACAAGATCAAGAAGTGCCAGCACGAAAAATGAACCCTTACCAAGAATGATACTGCGAAAGAAAGATGAAAAGGAAAAAACAAAACGCGACGAACATGACGCAGATCGAAAGTCTGTGGAAATCGTTAGGGGTAAAAAGAAAGGAAAAGCTTCCAAAACGGGCCCAAAACATACGAGCAATGAGGAGAGTAGTTGGGTTTTAAGAAGCAGCTCTGAAGAGGAAGCTCCAGTCTCATCCCGAACTCGAGCTCCAACTCCAGCTCTACCATCAGCGTTCCGACGACCTGGAACTCCATATCCAAAAGAGTCTGGTTCAACCCGGAATCGCGCACGTTCATCAAGTTCAGATGATGATATAACATCATATAAAACTTACACCAGAGTCCGACCACCAACTCCAGCGCTCATACCACCCCCGAGTGAGACGAAGTCTAAAAAAATGAAGGAGACAACTCCAAAATCAACAACACCCGCAGAAAACAAGTTTGTGAAGCCCGCGATTTATTCATGTGTCAGCAATTTGTCCACATATGGTCATAAACTCAAAATAAGAATCGCTAAGACTATTCGACCCCGAACTCCACCATGTGTGAAAGATTCAAAGTCAGACGACACAAAACTCAGGAGATATTCAGTTGATACTCATTGGAATATAAAAGGAAGAGAATCTCCGCCAACTCTGCAGTCGAATTTCCTGCTTGATGACATGAAAATAAAGGTACCAGTGGTAAGTTCAATGAAATACATTAAAAGTGAGGCTATTGACATTTCTTTCTTACAGAATTCTGATAAAAACTCGGAAGAAGTAAGCAGTGAGTCCGGTGAAACAAGCAAACGTAAAGAAGTTCAGGAATCAAAAGCCAAAACGAACAGCGATGCAAGTTCCATGGAGCCTACTGAAGCCAACCGTATGATCGAGAAGGAGGTGGAAGTTCAAGCTTCTGATTTAGATGTTGCAAGTGAGACGACACAGACCAAGACAGCTGAGCCGGTTGATGCTGAAAGTTCTATTTCTGAAAAGGATTGTGAGCAAGTTGGGAAGACCCCAGAAGTCAATCATCGTCCCGATTCCAGTTTGTCCCGTGAAAACGATGCTGAGGTAGAAAAAGACTTGGAGTCGGAGAACGAGATTGGGAAAATAACAGAAACAAAGACGTCTGAGTTAACTAACACCGAGGATCTTGAGCAACAATCCGAGGACATGGCAATGGAAATAAGTGAGTCTCCAAATTCCGAAACCGATGCTAAGACCAAAAAGGAAACGATTACACCCGAATCCGACACTAAGACCGAGAAGGAAATGCTTGCATCTACGTCTCCAACTACAGAAAAGAAAATAATAACATCCACATCTTCAGTTTCTGAAACCAACGCTAAGACCGAGAAGAAAAAGATTAAATCTAAGTCCTCAGTTTCCAAAGCCGACGCTAAGCCCAAGAAAGAAATGCCTACCTCCTCGTCTCCAGCTTCAGAAAAGAAAATGATTACATCCACTTCTCCAATTTCCGAAAACGAGGCTAAGACCGAGAAGGAACTGATTAAATCCAAGTCTACAGTTTCTAAAGCCGACGCTAAGAACGAGAAGGAAGTGCTTACATCCACGTCTCCAGTTTCCGAAAAGAAAATGATTACATCCACTTCTCCAATTTCCGAAAACGACGCTAAGACCGAGAAAGAACTGATTCAATCCAAGTCTCCAGTTTCTAAAGCCGACACTAAGAACGAGAAGGAAGTGCTTACATCCACGTCTCCAGCTTCAGATGACAGGCTTGAAGTGATTGAGACTGAAGAACAACAGAAAATCGATTCTGCAACATCCACAGAGCCTGAGGAATCATCATTAGTTACAGAAGAACCCGTGACTGACAAGGACTTGGGTGTTACTGATGGTGACACTTTAGCTTCAAACAGAAGTACGGAGAAGGAAGTTGAAGCCAAGAAAGACATCGTGAGTGCCGTGTCATTGGCTCCGTCTTCTTATGTCAGTCCCATTGATGAATCGTTGGCTGAGAAAGAGGTGCCTGAGATCAAGAAGGACGCGGAAACTGAAACTAATGCTGAGTCTGAATCAAAATCTGAAAGCAAATCATCAGAATCAAGTTGTACACTCACGGATCAGCCTCCAGCGACTAGTTTGGCTGACGAAATTATTGAAAAGATTGAAAAGGGTGTTGATGACAACACTATTGTGGAGTCATCTTTGGGAAACACCGAAGACGTGATAGCGACTCCATCAATATCCAATGATCTGTCCAAAGATTCAATAAAGGATGCAACAGGAACCGTCGATCATAAGGATACATTGTCTGTTGAAAAAATGCAAACTGACAAAGAGAACGCGCTTGTTGAAGACAGTGCGACAAAAACGGCGGAAGACATGGCAATCGAAGCAAACTGCACAGCAACTCAGGCCTCGGATTCCGTTGAATCTATCGGACCATCTGCTAAGAGCAAAGCTGAGATCAAGAAGAGCACAGAAACCATAGCGATTGATATCTCAAAGTCCGAAAAGGCGACTGAGCGAAAACCCGAAGATCAGACAGTGGAAATAAATTGTACACCTGCTGCTGGTTCCTCGTCTATGGTAGAGTCCGAAATTGAGAAAGATTTAGTCACCACAGCTATGACGACTTCAGATGCGGATGACGTGGATGAAGTAGTTGAAACTCCGAAGGATTCTGAAGCCCACGTAGTGAAAAGCTCAGTGCCTGTTGAGTCCATCGAATCATCGCCTACTGAGAAGGACAAGCAAATCGAAGAAGATCTCGAACCCATCTCGACTGTCACAGCAAAACCAACTGAGGTGATTGAAACTGTAATCGCTTCTGATAAACCATCCGAGAAGGTCGTGCCGAAAGCAAGTTCCTCAACTACAATCCTGTCCGAAGGCATGGTTGAATCTGAGACATCAGTATCTGACGAAGACGAACATAAAATCGAAAAGGAGGCAGAAACAGCGGAAGCAATGGAAACTAACACTCATATCCACGAGTATGCTAATGAAAAGTCAACACTCAGCCAAGTGAAGGACAATGCTACCGACGAGTCTGCCAAAATTGAAGCTAAGGTCGTCGATAAAGTCACAGATAACACATCAGAGGAGAAGAATCGTCCAAAACTCGAAGAGACACAAGCAGAAGCAGCAGCAGATGATAGCACATCAGAGGCAAAGAATTACTCAGAATTTGAAGAAGCAGCAGCGGATGCAGATTGTATCAAAAAAGCAGAAGAGGTACATCCTTCGAAATCAGAACTTGAGACGACTGCAGTGGCTTTCAAACAAGAGCCTACAAGGACGGCAGTGACTTCTAAACCAAAACCTGAAACGAAGGCAATGACTTCCAAATCAGAACCTGAAAAAACAGCAGTGACTTTCAAACCAGAATCTGAAACAAAAGCAGTGACTTCCAAACCGGAACCTCAAACGACAACAGTAAAAACAGAATCTTCCAAAACAAGTGATACATGCAAAGATAAAGAGAGTTTGCAGCCTCCTACATTGGAGTTGGAAACCGAAAGCACATTGGAAAAACCTCCCAAGTCACCACAAGACAAAAACACAGAATCACAGAAAGAAAGTTCAGCGAAAAATGAAGATACAGCCCTTGTCAAACCACAAAAAGGAGATATGAATGAACTGCCATTAAGAATGAAAAGAAATATACAAAAAACAGAAATACCTATTGCAAAGAAAACAAAAGTCTGCGCAGAATCCAAAAATATATCGCTAATGTCAGAAATTGTGACAGAAAGTAGTCAGATCTCCAAGGTAGATGATGAAGTTAACATCTGTAAAAGTGTAGAACAGAAACAAACTTCCAAACTTGAAACATTAACGCTTTGTAAAGAATCGCCAAAACCAGAAAATGTCTTGATTAAAGAAGAATCACACAAACCAGAAGAAATATTGACTGCAAAAGAACAACCCAAACCAGAAGCAATATCAATTCAAGTAGAACTGCAGAAACCAGGAGCAGAATCAGTGCAAGGCGAATCACCCAAAACGAAAGCATCGGTTAATGAAGAACCACCCAACACAGAAGTAGTGTCGATTGAACAAAAACCAAAAGCACTCTTCAAAACAGAAAATGCATCCGTTCAAGAAGAACCACCCAAACCAGCAGTAACAACGGTTCAAGAACAAGCACTTAAACCAAAAGCAGTATCACTTCAAGAAGATCATAAAGAAGGGGCTAAGCCCAAAGCAAAATCAACTCTAGAAGAACAGGAACAAGTTCCCAAAGGAAAAGAACCATCGGTTCAGAAAAACCTACGCAAACCAGAAGCAGTATCCGTTCAAGAAGAGCTAACCAAACCAAAAGCATCGGTTCAGGAAAAACCACCCAAACAAGAGGCAACGTCGGGTCAGGATGAACCACCAAATCTAAAAGTAACAGCAGGTAAGGAAGAACAAACATCCAAGCCAATAGCAACATCAATTCAAGAAGATCGCAAACGAGGTCGCAAAGCAAAAGCAGCATCGGATGACGAAGAAGGAAAACAAACGCTGACAGTAGTGTCGCTTCAGAAAGAGGAGAAAGAAGCTGTCAGTTCAGGAGCAGTTACAGTTCAAGAAAAGTCATCCAAAGAAGAAGCAGTGCCAGTTGAAGAGGAACAGAAACAAACGGCTAAACCAAAAGCAGCATCGGTCCAGGAAGAACAGCCGTTTAAGTCAGCAACAGTTTCAGTTGAAAAAGAACAGAAGCAACTATCCAAACCAAAAGCAGCATCGGTCCAGGAAGAAAAGCAGACAGCATTAGATGAAGAATCAACCCAGCCAGAAGCATCATCAAAAGAGCAATTGAAAAAAGAAGGTCCCAAACTCAAAGAAAAAGAGCAAAAACAGGCTCCCAAATCAGACGCAGCATCGGCTCAGGACGAACCATCCAAGCCGGCAGCAGTATCAGTAGAAGAAGAACAGAAAGAAGTTCCGAAATTGAAGGCAGCACCGGTTCAAAAGGAACCAGTATCAGACGACGTAGGAAAGCAACAGCTGCCTAAACCAAAAGCATCAGGTGAGGATGAACAGGAACAAACCGTCAAGTCAAAAGCATCATCAGTTCAGGAAGAGCAAAAACAAGGTCGTAGACCAAAAGCAAAATCGGTTCAGGAAGAACCACCCAAAGCAGAATCAGTATCATTTGAAAAAGAACAAAAGCAAACACCCAAACCAAAAGCGTCATCAGTTCAGAATAAACCAATAAAACCAGAAGTAATATTGGTTCAAAAAGAGCCATCCAATCCAGAGGCAGTATCAGTTCACGAGGAAAATAAGCAAGCAGCCAAACCAAAAGAAGCATTGATTGAAAAAGAGGAGATAGAAGCTCCCAAAGAATCGGTTCAAAAAGAACCATCCAAAGCAGACGAAGTATCAATTCAAAAAGAACAAAAGCAAGCACTCAAACCAAAAGCAGAATCAGATCAGGAAGAGCAGAGGGAAGCTCTGAAAACAGAAACAGCATTGGTCCAAGAAGAAGAGAAGAAGGTACCAAAACCAGAAGCCAATTCCGAAAAACCATCGGTACAGGCAGGAGAACTATGCAAGCCAGCAGCTGTACCAGTTGAAGAAGAACAGAAACAAACGCCCAAGTCAGCAGCAGTCTTGGTTAAAGAAAAGGAGGAAGAATCTGCTAAAAAAGCAGAAGCATCGGTTCAAAAAGAACCGCCCAAAACAGACGCAGTCGACGAAGAGAAAAAAGGGACACCCACAGCAAAATCAGTATCCGGTGAGGAAGAACAGAAAGCATCATTAGTTCAGGAAGAGCAGAAACAAGGACGTAAACCAAAAGCAAAATCGACTCAGCAATGCAAGCCAGCAGCAGTATCAGTTGAAGAAGAGCAGAAACAAACGCCCAAGTCAGAAGCAGCCTCGGTTAAAGAAAAGGAGGAAGAATCTGCTAAAAAAGCAGAAGCATCGGTTCAAAAAGAACCGCCCAAAACAGACGCAGTCGACGAAGAGAAGAAAGAGACGCCCAAACCAAAATCAGTATCCAGAGAGGAAAAACAGAAAGCATCATTAGTTGAGGAAGAGCAGAAACAAGGTTATAAACAAAGAGCAAAATCGATCCAACAACGCAAGACACCAGCAGTATCAGTTGAAGAAGAACAGAAAGAAGCTCCGGAATTAGAAGCAGCACCGCTTCAAAAGGAATCATCCAAAGCAGAATCAGTATCAACTCGAATAGAACAAAAGCAGACAGCCAAACCAAAAGCGCCATTAGTTCAGAAAACAGAACTAACTTCCAAACTAAAGACAGCATCAGTTCAACAAGAGCAAAAGCAAGCTCCTCAATCAGAACCAACATTGGTCCATGAAGAAGAGAAGAAAGCATCAAAACCAGAAGCTGTGTCGGTTACAAAAGATCAGAAACAACTTCAGAAATCAGAAGCACCATCGTCTGAGGACGAACCATCCAAGCCAGCGGCTATACCAGTTGAAGAAAAGCAGAAACCAACATCTAAACCAAAGGGATCATCAGTTCAGGAAAAACAGAAACAGACTCATAAACTAGAACCAGCACCTGTTCAAGAAGAACCGAAACGGCGTCGTAAATCGACTGCAACATCGGTTCAAAAAGAGCAGAAGCAAGCTCCTAAGTCGCAGGGCTCCGTCTCGACCGCAACATCGCTTCCAAAAGACCAGAAACAAACTCCTAAGTCACAGGACTCCGTCGAAACTGCAACATCAGTTATAAAGGAGCACAAACAAACCAAGTCGCAGACTTCTGTGTCGTGTAAAAAGGTAACCAACGAAATTCAGCAACCAACAGTGGAAGCGGCAAGCGACGTAACGATAATCGTACCCGAAGAACTGCAAAAGAGTAAAACACCAGCAGCAAACGTCGTGGAACCAAACCAAACAAATTCAGAGACGGTCAAAGTCAGCAAAGAAACATCACAAGAATCTATTGAATTAGCCCAGACTGCGAAAACAAACGATCCCTTCCCCAAAAATTCAGAAATAATCAACCAACCAACCACCAGTCCTAAGAGTGAAAACAAACCAAAATTAAAACGTGTGGTTGTTCGAATCAAACGATTTCCAAAGTCACTGCTACGTGCAAGCAAAGAACAAGAACTTTCACCCCAGAAAATTACTCCACCGAAAATGAGTCTAACAAAACTCAACTCGCCGAACAAGAGGCATTCTTTGGATTGTAATCGAAGTTTATCGAGTTCCCCAAGAACTCCAAAATCTACGAAAGCTCGAAGACGCAATTCAGAAGTAAAAAAGCATCCGTACGGACACGCCTCAGACAAAAACGTCTCGTTAACTGAAGAAAATCAAATGGGAACTGACTCAGAGGCTAAAACATCCCGAGTACGGGTCAAAGTTGAAACCAAATCAAAGGACGAGATTCAAAGAGTTGCCGAACAGCTAGAGCTGTCAATCAAAAACATCCTCGGTAATCAATTGTCAGAGTCGAAAATTCTATTGTCGAATCGACCCCAAGGATTCGACAGCGTGCCGGATGATATCTTTGCTGGAAACAGCGACACCAGTGATAACATAGAAACCAAGTTCTATCCCACGATTCTAACCCCAGACGATCTGATGATAAAGAACGCGCCCAGAGGAAAGATTCACCGAGAGGATTCCGACAATGATGAGGAATATAATGTCAAGAATGTCCTCCCGATAGAGTCCTCATTGGAGAAATCGAATCCCGGAGAAGGCCAAGAAGACACCGACAGCCACACAAAGGAGGGGAATACAGCGCCTGAACTCGGACTGGATCCCTCTGCAATGACAAATATTCCAGACATAGGCAACAGCTCTATATTTGAGGAAACCAGCATACCAGACCTCATAGTTCAAAGTGATTGCCTAACAGATGTTCTGGACGAGATGATAGACGAATTAACACCATTCCAGCGAAGTGACTGCATGATATCAGGAAACTATGGCCACAAGTTTGACAGTGACCTTCCGCTGTACCTATTGAAGTTGCCTCTAGAGCCTGAGATCGACGCCATGACAATTGTCAGCCCATTTGACGTGCAGCGGAAAATCCCGAAGGCGAATAACAACACAATCAATGAGAGGATAAACGATTCGAAGGGAGAGTGTTTGCCGGATGTCGAACTGGACTTTGAAAACGAGCTGTTCACGTATTCTGGTCTGGTTAGCATCCAAAGCCGCGACCACACGTACACAGCAGTTGACAAGAACTCTAGCGCGTGTGTCACATCAACCCCGAAGATTGACAAGCACGGGAAAACACCTGACGTAGCCAACTTCGAGGAAAGTCCAGTTCAGAGCGACGACACAGTGTTCAAGAAGCCAAATCGAGTCCCCACACCAAGCACGGACTCTCCATCTAACATTCGGGAAAGTGTCTCCAGTTTCTTTGCTCCCACGGTTGAAGTAACGACGGAGGTAGGATTTGAATCGTATGATGAGCTCCTGGCCAATAATGAGCACTACTTTCCGCCTTCCGGGTCAGACAATGACAGGAAGAGAAGATATTCCGACTGTAGAAGCGGTTCAGACACAGAAGATGAATTCCCGCAGCCTTCGGCGAAGGTTGTGGTCCCAGAAGCTGTTCCGCTTTTGGGAAGCGAGGTCGAAGTCCAGTCTATTCCGGACGATAAAAGTGAGACAGCCCCACAGACAGACACCACAGATAGCCGACAGAACAAAATCGAACAACAACCATTGTCTGCTTCTGATGCAGAGAAAGCGGTGAACACCTATTCTCCTGGCAATCAACAGCCTAAGGAAAGACCTTCACCGAAAAAAGCAAAGATGAATCAATCGATGCATACATCGCCTCTGAAGTTAAAATCCCACCCAACTCCGTTTTGGAGAAAACGCATCAAGAAAGCCCGATCTCCAAGCCGTCGTTTTTCTCTCTTAATTGGAGAGAAATCACACAAAACAGACCCCGAAAAAGTGACGAACATTTCGCCACCACCTGTTAAAGAGGCAGACAGCGCGGACATGTCTGAAGCATTGGTGCATTCAGAGGATGTCTTCCTGGAGGAGGTGAAAGCCCTGCCCATTGAAGCTCCAATGGAACCAGTTCAACCGGAAGCCCCAATGACAGAGCTGCCGCTTCTAACAAGTGACGATTTAGACGAAGAACCGCCGCCAAAGATCTACATATCCACAAACAACGACATCATTGAAGTACTTCACCCAGAGGACCTTTTGCCAAAGGATCCATCAGCTCACCGCGAGGAAATGAAGACAGTCGATCATCCCGCACTCGAAGAGGGTGACTGCCGCCTAACTTCACACCAAGAACGTGTCATTGGCGATGGCAACATGGAATCGGAATCGGAAACCAAGATGACTTCAATCAAATCTTTCGCCCACACAGATCTGATTGAAGAAGTTCAACCGAGACGCATTTTGCCAAATCTTCCCATCCTCGCCACTGATGGGACGCCGGAAGACATTGAATCAAAAGGTGTTTGGTTTGGCCACGGTACCAATGAATTGATTGCCCCACAAACCCCCAATCAACCACTTCTCACCACTAACGAGCCTCCCAGTTCCGATTGGATTCAGCCTTTCGCTGTCGACAGGTTTGTTCAAGAAGGTAAGCCAACCTGTGTATTGCCAAATCTACCCATACTCACCGCAAATGACTGTAACTATCCAAAAAATGCTTTTGCAAAATCTTCAGAATCAACTCTAAAGAAACCCATTTTGACAAAGCTTCCCGACTTGGATGAGGACAATCATCAGTTAGACCACGAGTTAGAGCCAGTTGTGAAGAAACCACGCAACGAAGTGGTAGGTAGACTCTCAACAGATGATCTATTTGATCGTCTCAAGCGAGAATCGCCTGTCAATCCTTTGATGAGAAAGTTCAAACCTTCTCTCAAAAAAGCATCATCATTCGAGACAGATGACAATTCCTCAAGAGACTCCAACATGGGTCTTCTAACAGGAACTGCGTCACCTTGTCATGTCATGGAATCCCCACTGACAGTCCCATCTCCAGTTCCGAATCTCCCGTCGATAGAAACCATCGTCTCGATCTCTATGCCAATAATTTCGAGTCCTTCACCCGACGTAGTTTTACCGCCAAGTCAACAAATCGTTGAAGAGCCTCCAAAGGAGAAAATTCCAGTGCCAAAAATAAATATAGTCTCTGCGGCGGACCTGGTGATACCGAAATATGAGAAAGTCAAGTCTTCAACTTTGCCAAGCCCATCTTCAGATCTCGCAAATGAAGCTAGTGATGCGGTTGGGGAAAGTTCAACTCCCCTAAGCACAATTGAAAACTATATACCTCCTGCTGAGGTAGCTAAGACACCTGAACCTCCAGTCATTGAAGTTCCGCAAGCTTCAGCTCCGGCAGTAGCTACTCCTACTCCTCCACCGCGTGAAGTATCTTCCCCAATCAAAGAAACCCCATTGCTAAGCATCATACCACATGCGCCAGATCTCCTAGTAAGACCCCCTGTCAAAGTCTCAACTAAACCTCTCTCTGAAAAACAAGAATACTTCCTTCTAATCAAAGCCAAGAATTTAGCCAAAAATTCATCACATCCCCAAATCCGAACATTAAAGGCTGCAAAGGCTTTGAAAGTGACATTCTGTGAGCTAATCACCACTATTCCTCCCCTAGATCCATTCAACTTTAGGCAACCCACCCATCGCAGTCCAAAGTCAGTAAAATCGATTCTAAAACCTTTTTGCTTCAATCCTGAGCGTATAAATGTAGCATTCAGCTATGAGGCATCAAAGTCACCTGTACTGATGTCAGCCAGGCTGGCATGTTGTAAGGTTGATGTCGCATCTTCACTCAGCAAGAATTCAATAAAATCTATTTCAGTGCCTCGCAAGATAAAGTCATCATCTAAGGGAACAGCGGCTGCTTCTGCAGCTGTTGCTGCTATTGCCGCTGCTGCTGCTCCTCAAAAGTCCACCACATCAAAGTTAATAGCAGCTCCTGTTGCGTCTGATGCAAGTGCTTGTGCAAAGTCAACTGCGGTTGCTACTGTTGCTTCGGTCCCAATTACCTCTGCTTCTATTGCCCCTGCTCCCGTGTCATTTTCTGTTCCGACAACGGCTTCAGTCCCAGTTGCTTCTCCAATTGAAATTCCATTTACAGTTGTTACTTTTGTTACTGCTCCAGTTTCGACTTCGGTAGCATCTTCATTGACTCCTTCGGTAGCAGCTCCAGCTCGGGCACCGGCTTCTGCTACGATGGCAGCTCCAGCGTCAGTTCCTCTTCTGATTATGGATTCAATCCCAGATCCGGCTTCTATGCCTGTCAATTCGGTACCAATTTCGGTTTCAACTTCTCTTTCGTCTTTGACATCTGTTTTGGCTTCAACACCTGTTTCAGTTCCCATCCCTGTTTCGGTTCCATCTGCAGTGTCGGTTTTAAAATCAGTTTCGCCCCCAACCACTGCTTCCGATCCAACTACTGTGTCCGTTCCAACCGCTGTTTCAGTTCCAATCCCTGCTTCGGTTCAAACCCCTGTTTCGGCTTTAACCTCAGTTTCGGTTTTAACCCCAGTTTCGGCTCCAATTCCTACTTCGGTTTCAACCCCTGTTTCGGCTCCAAAGCCTGCTTCGACCTCAAAGCCTGTTTCGACTCCAAAACTTGCTTCGACTTCAAAGCCTGTTTCGACTCCAAAACCTGTTTCGGCTTCAAAGCCTATTTCGACTCCAAAACCTGTTTCGACATCAAAATCTGTTTCAACGCCAAAACCTGCTACGACTCCAAAACCTGCCTCCACTCCAAAACCACTTTCGACTTCAAAACCTGTTCCGGCTCCAGCTCCGGTATCTGCTGCATCGGCTTTTACGGTTCCGCTGCCCGTACCTCCGACGTCAGTTCCATCTGCAAAATCATCGCCTTCACCAAGTCATAGACAAACATCAAAACAGGTACCCTCTCAATCGCCCTCCCATTCAAAGTCTCACAGTTCGCATCATACTGGGTCTCATTCTCCGTCCCCGTCTCATACGACGCCAAACCGAAATACTTACCATAGTCACAATCGGAGCTACTATCACAATAATGACTACTACAACAGATCCTATCAGAATCCCAGGCGTACTCCTTCAAGCCATGCTTCTTCGCCAGCGTTCAGATCATCGCCCGGTCAATTCAGAACAGTCACCTCGCTAAACGCGGAAATCAAGGCGATAGCAGAAATTCTGCAAAATTTGCCAGAAGTTGCTGAAACTTACGTCCAACATAATTATCGCAAACGACTAAAGCAATCACACGACGATAAAATCCAACAGCTTTATGAACTGGAGCGCCATCAGCGTAACGAAGAAGCAAGACAAATGGCGTTCTTTGCCAAGCCCCGAGCTCATTCTGAGCGACAAAACTTTGATAATCATCCCCATCATCGAAATTCTGTACCAGGTTCTCAGTGGGAATCAAAAGACAGCAACAAATACAGAGATCACCGTCGGGCGTATGTGAACAAATTCGGCGAACTTGGTAGAAGTTTTGAGCACGCGGATTCAAACGACTACAGGCCGATCACGCCCAGTACAAATCAGTCAAAAGTACTACCAATTTGGGACTTAAAACCGATCAGCACTGACGAGATCATAGCTGATCTCAAAAAGAAGAGATCTCGTCATGATTAAGAGCCCACCAGGTCTGGAGAACAATGTAAATATGTACAAAGGAATTTCATTTTATTCTCCATTGACTTTTGTGTCGGCACAGAACTAAGTTAAGTTTTACAGAGCTATTGAAGTACAAACAATAATAAAAAAAAAACATAATCTCCACCGAAGCGTGTACACCAAAATGTCAGAATGAAATGACGAAAACGCACTGAACTGGGAAGTAACTAAGCACATTCCACCCAAAAGCCACAGACTTTCACTCTACAATTTAGGGACCTCGTTCAAATAATTATCACAATCACATTTAGCTGAGCAGAGTTTTAGATCAGTTTATAATAAGTCCAAGAAAGAATTTCTCGTTTAAGATTATTGAAGAAAACTGAATTAAGTACATAGAGATAGAGGAATGAAAAAAGAATACTTATAGTAATTCGCAATTAAAAATAGAAGTTTATCTTAAGACAAACTATAACTATTCGAATTTATTAATAATTAAAACGTTGTGTATTGAAATACTATTTTAAAGTTAATGTATCAGTAATGTTGTTGTCAGTGATGTAATCAATCGGGGGAAATAGACTCCCACAGTGCACACTTCTCGTTTGCTATAAGACAAAGTTTGCATTTTCATTTACTTAATAAAACCTTTTCTTATCTAAGTCAATAGTCTCTCCATCTTTCCATCCTTCCTTTCTGTCTGTCCGCTCTCTTATGAATCAATTATATTACCATAAAAATATATGCCATACACATAAATATAAAGTTTAATGTCTTAAATGAATGTTTGTAAGTCCAACTACCTACCTTAAGAACATCTCAATCGCATGAAAACAAAACTTTCCGTATTCTATTTTATCTGCTATAAAATGATGTTTTGTAAGTATTAAAATAAGTAGATTAAGATAAATACACATATAATCAACTATTTTACTTGTATACCTTTTGCATTGTTGAGAAAAAAAAATAGACTTTTTTTTTAAGAATTGCTTTACATATAGTTTAAAGTTTTGGGATTAAAGAAAAGAAAAATATGTTTTCAATCAAAAACTAGAGTTATTTATAATGAAGATAAACAACTTAATTTTTATACACTACTTACATAAATATATTTAAAAATAAGAAAGAAATATATTTGGAATATATTTTTTTTGTTAAAATTAAGATATAAAGATGCATATATATGAATATAATTTTACATCGTTAGATTAAACAAAACAAAAAAAAAAATATAAATAAACTGAATGTTTGTATGTATGTCTGTATAATTGTCGATAAATGGTTAAATAAATAAATGTCAATGTTTATTAATTGGTGTAAGTTTTTATTTTTCTTGGCGGACTTAGCTCACTGCTGTCAGGTAAAAGTATTTGAAAGAGTAATTCTGCATCTTAACCCTACACTGCGCAGTGTAGCAGATCTGATATAACTCAATTCAAACTACTATGGACTAACAATTTTGCTAGGTTACGCTTTATATATGATTTGCTACATTTATTTTAAATTTCATATGTACGTTTGGTTTACCTAGGCTAACAGTAGGTTTTGAAATTTTGTGTATTTGTCGTTATGGTAGCTAACTGAAACTTGTGCAGATATAAGCGGGCACAAAATTTTAATAAAATAAAAGTTTTAAAAAGAACAAACTAATTAAAAATGTCTATATTCGATACAGGTAAGAAAGGTGAAAAATAATTCAAGTTAAAAATTTCAAAATTCAATGTGGTTGATTGAAAAAGTCATCCTTTTTGTGAGTCGTATCATATTTGAAACATTGTGCTTTAACAAGTGAATTTTATTGCAGATAGCATGGCAAATTTCAAAACAGGTAAAAGGTTGTCTAATCGCGATTTGGCGTATCTATCAGAGAGTGAGAATGACGTCGAGGAAAGCCAGTCTGATGATAATGATGATGTAATAAATCAGGACCAAGACTATGGTGCTTCTGATATACTAGCCATGCCCACTGAATTGGAAGCAATATTAACGAAGAAGAGCCAGAGGAAGACAAATCGTGTACACGGGACTGCCAGAGTTTTTGGGCATATGACCTTGGTTTTGATCAAATCAAAGAAGCTCAAGGATTTGGTGCTGATATTGATATCAGTTGGGGTTTGGAAAGTCAATAAAATTTTCACGCTCATATCAACTTTTACTGGAGAGCTGCCTTTTTCAAATGTAAAACTCTTCGACAAGAAAGAAAAAAGGCTGCCCTAATTTAGTAAACTAATATAATTTATGTAGGGGAGAAGTCGATCTCCCGGATGGGTTGAGTGGGCGCTATAAAATAAAAATTCGCCCCAAAAAATTAAACCTACGACTATTTTACCACTTGCTTGATATGACAATAATCAATTTGTGTTTGCTCTATCGAAAATCTTGTATTAAAAGGCGAGAAAATTATTTGGCTCCAGCAATATCTCGAACTGAAGTTGCATATTGCTTGTGCAATCAAGGCATTCTATTGACAATAAAAAGAGTAGGCCAAGTAGTTTGGAAAAAAGCATACAAGAGAAAAAGAAACGCTCCGTAACGGCGGCTTACATTTCACCAAAGGACGTGCGCCAGGACCATTGGCTATGGCATTTGCTATGAGGCTTCAACGTAGCGATGCAAATTGCCAAATTGCAAATCATTTTCATTTATAAAATGTGCAAAATGTAGCTTGTACTTCTGCCTAAATAGAAATAATAACTACTTTCTTGAATTTCACACTAAATAAAGCATAGACACAGACATTCTACCACTGCATGATAGCAGATATGATACAGCCATATATTTATCAATAAATACTGAATAATTAAAAATAGGTTTTTTTTTATTATTTTTCTAGTATTTGCAGCTATAAATAAAATAAATAAAATAAATATTTTCTTTAGCAAAACACAGAACATCGCGCATCTCCCAGAAACAATGGAGTTTTACAAATAACCACTGTCGCCGAAGCAGGTCATGTCTTTCGTTAACAATTGAAATGAATGTATTAAAGCTATCTACATATCGCAAAAAAAAAAATCACATGCGGAAACCAAATTCTAAATGAAGCGTTATAATTTTAAACTGATAAATTTTTTTAAAATTCGTATAAAGTAATATCATTCTTTATCCTGTTGAAAAATGAATGACCTTTCCAAGCTTAATCTGGTAACCTTTGTTTGTAAGATGGATGGAGGATGTGTTCAAATAACCGATACGGTCCATTTAACTAACGGTGAACATGAATAATCACAGATGCTGCCATACCACCCTTCAACCTTGTTGTTAGCAACTTCCCATACACCTTTCACAAAACCTTATATCGTCTGTCTGAACCCAAAACAGCAAATTTTCATTCCCAAATATTACGGAAAGCAAAATCGCCGTCTGAATGTTTCGCGCAAGGTCAAGAAGTAATTTGCTTTTTGACAAACATTTTTGTGACCGTCTGTTTTGAGGTATCGACTTTTGTAAAGAATGTCATTTCTGCAATAAACACCAATTTCTTCAGGCATTACATTTTTTTTTGTTTTACATTTACATATTTATTTTCACGTACATATCACATCACATATCATACACAGAAACTTACACAATTTCTTAAATTTATTTAGAGCATTGCAAAACGATAGATTCATCTAATTACAATTTGGTGCTCGGCTAACGATCGCTAGGTAACAAAATGCCCCACTCCTGGGCACTGGCTGCGAAGCCAAGAAGGCGCCCTTATCCGGTGACCTTTCGAATATCTCGGGTTTCGGGTGACTTACTGCTGGAGCAGCCTCAACTGCAGCCTTCATTTCTGCTGGCTACAAGAATTAGAAGAAAAGTATCAATTTGTTGTTAAATTTAAGGCACTTAAAAACTACTTACTAAGACGCTTCTTATATTTAGGATACGACCCTTGGGTGGTTTCTTGTGAAATGGGGGCTTTAGACAACCAGCCTCAGCTGACTTTATCAAGTAGTAAAGTAAGTCATTTCTAAGTCTTGCTTCCTCAATTGAGTTCCATTCGGACTTCAATTTATTCACCCAAGAAACAGCCAATCGTTTGTCTTGCGCGCTAAGACGGTCACGAAGACACGCGTTAAAGTGATGCAGTTGTAAGTTGAATTCATAATTTAGACTTTCGACTACACTATTCATTTTTTTTAATGAAAAAAAATCAGCAGAAGAAATGAAATTAGTTATTCGAAAACTATTTTTGAAACTTAAATAGCCAGTGAAGTGATTTTAATTTAGAAACAAAAAATTTAGGTGAAGCGATGCGAGAAACAATTTATTTTTGAGTTTCATGTAAATGGGAAACATTAACAGAAAATATTGAAAACGAACGTGGTTCAGTTTTGAAGAAGATACGTGGCAGTCTGGTAGGAAATGTAAAAAAGATTTCTTGCTTTAAGAACGATAATTGTGTAAAGGACTACTTAAAATGGGTGCTAAAAGGGTGCCTTCAGTTAATAGAATGAAAAGTAAAAAACATCAAACTCTGCATGCACCAAAATGATTAAATACTTTTTCTCAGTGTAAGCTTTCAATACAAAAAGCTTTTAAATTTTAAAAATGATTACACAAGGTTTTTATTCCTACTACAAGAATGGTTTTGGGATATGCTGGCAGTTGTGCTTCTTGGGCAAACTGCGAATTGCGAAATTTGTGATTTTTAAAAATTTTTAGGGTTTCGTTCCGAAGGAATAACGAAACCCTTATAGAATCACTTTGGTGACCGTCTGTCTGTCTGTCCGACTCACAAAAATGCATATAACTTTTGAGTCGTCGTTAGTTAAGGGATGAAATTTGGACTGAAGGCAACCCAAAAATAAATAATACATTTTTTTAATTTGAAGTTGGCTGGTAGCCGCGAATGGATTTCGCGAACTTGTTATTTTTCGTTTTTGTATTGTTGCTTTACTTAAATCATAATACTTTAATTTTTGGTTAAATAAATTGAGAAACATCAACATTTAAGAATAATCTATGATCACAATTGTTATTAAACTTTTTAAAATGATTTCCGGGTAATTATATCTGATCTTTGAATTATTTAATGACGTTTTATTGAAGACCGTAGTAGTAGATTGTGTTCTTAAAGTTTAGGACAAATAAGAATAAATAACCTTCTGTTATGTTATGCATCTCACCCTACCTACCATGTAGACATTTTTACGTTAAAATCTAAGAATTTGAACAAGATAAAAGCTGATTGCTGGAAATTTAGATTTTCAATTTAAACTTAAAAAAAATAAGTAAAAAAATTTCAAGTCAAGTGGGATTTGGAGACTTTTGTTCTAAATGCTTTACTAGTCCTTGAAGCAAAATGTCTTCTTTGGCTATTAGGCCGAGGCTTCAAATCAAAATTCTATATAAATCGTCCATTGAAGAGTTAAAATAGTTCGAAGTTGACATGTAAATTTTTATTTTGAGTAGGGAGGTTATTCATTAGTAAATTTAGCTGTGCGAACTTAGGGTTAAAATATTGCCTGTTTCAGCAATTCAGCAAAATTGAGCTTAAATAGTCATGATCTCAAAAATCAGGCCGCCAATCAAAAGTTGGACATAAAATATTTTGTGTTGGCTTGCTTTTAAACTTTTAAAAATTCGCAAGTTTTCATGCCTTTGTTGGTCAATTACGCGAAAACTATTAATGACAAAGTACCCGAAATAGATTCGAAGGTATACCCTTGAACTTGAACTGAAGCTGCTGTGGCCTGCAGCAGGAAACGCCTTTTTTCGATGTTTTAGCTTATTATACCGGAAACGGGAATGTTAGACTGAAAGCGAAACCAAATGCTGTTAGACCGTCTATAAAAATCATCATCAAATTTTGGTGCCACAGTTATTGTGCTCTTGACTTTTCTCTTAAGACCTAGTGTTTCTATTTTTTTGTCCAGCACACTTAGGGTGTTTCAGCAAATTGTTCTAATTGACAAAATATAACTGCCACTATGCAACGAAGTTTTGCTGAAATATATTGTAGACATATTCATTCGTATTCAGACACCCAAAAGGTGGTTGGTAGCATAATGGGCCTAGCTTTGGCCTAAGTGTACCAACATTTCAAAATGTGTGTATTCATTCAATTGAGGTCAAGAAAGTTTCAAAACCCCGAATAAAACAGGAGCTATAAGTATTTCTTTGAAAACTGATAGTTGTTTTTTTTTGGTCATATCTGTATCTCCATTTTGTTTTACATTACACAAGAGGCAATTTCTTCAAAATATGTTGTATTTAGTTTCTTTTAGTGTGAATAAAAAGTTATTCATAAATGTTATTTTTAAAACATCGCTACCCAACACCCCGATATTTCTTTTTTAAATTTTTCGTTTCACTTCGGCCTTAGAAAAATATGTGGGGGACACGGTCATTACGGCCTTACAAATTAACGTAACTTTTTTATCTGGTTGCCATCCTCTGTCTAACGATAACCATATTAAAAACTAAAAAGAAAAATTTTATTTTTTGAATTGAATTTTAGTAAAATATTTTTTTTTTTTAATTTTTCCGGACTTTTTTGATTGAAATTACGTCTGAGGTAATAAAAGTTGCTTTAATCGTTAGTATTAGGACAACTTTTTTCTTTAGTTAGTGATTAATTTTGAAAGAAATGTAAGTTTTATATTCGGGTTAGCGGGATCCATCTTTATCCTAATTTTATTTTCGAACAACGATTGACACTTATCCCAAGTCAAGATGAAATCGATATTTGCTACTGGCTTCGTATACACAGCCCTATTAAGCATGTTTAACAGCATATTTAATTGCCGAGTTGTAGCACGGTTGCCGCTCTTCGCAATCTGCATGGATTACATGAATAGACATCTACCAGGGGATGATTACATCGAGTGTTATTTCCTTTTTTCGCTACATACTCAAAACAATGTCCATTCGACAGAATATCGAATTCGCTAGAAAACAAGGCGATAGATTGTTTCGATCATCAATTTAAATAGACTTTTCAATACACCAAATTATTTTTTTAATAAAAAGATTTGTTGAGAGACTCGCTTAACTAAAAAGGGCTTAGAAGTTAAAGGCAATTTTGAATCGGAGATAGACAGACAGACAGACAACGAAGTAAGCTTAGAGTGGAGCTCAAACCAAGTGAAAAATAGTGGAATTAAAATTAGTAGGGAATTTGTTTGTGAAAAAATTGAGTAGTTAATGGAAGCTTTTTGACTTTGCTTCCTTTACTTTTGTGTAAAAAACAAGAGCTGTTCAAACCTATCGAACAATAATAGAAAAAAAAAGTGCAGTGTCTCCATTAGTGAAATATGCTGTCACAAAGGGGAGACTTTTGACTTGGAATTAAAGATATGTATGTACACTTACACATGGACAAATTTTTTTTTGCCTTGAGGACGATGTGGAAGCCTAATAGGCAAGTCTGTTCCAAGTAGGTTCAGACTTTCACCCACGCAAAGTACATCTTGACCTCTTCTCCTTGACACCACCCACTCTGGGGCCGCTTTCGCATTAGTTCATAGTGGTGTCGTTTTCTTCCCCCAAGGGGACCGGCTTTTTCATTTTCCTCATCGGGTTAATTAATTAATCTTGCCGGTAAGGCTGTAATCGATTCTTCATTTGGGAGGATATTATCTTCTTCCTCTCTAGTTTTATTTCTCTGCACTACCTCTACGTATGCCGCAATCTTCATCCAGATGCAGTTCGATAACAGCACACATGGACGTATAGATGGAATATTCTCATTTCTTTCTATCAAAAGAGAAGCTAACATTTATTTTTTTAAATAAAATACTTTCTTTCAATATCTTCACAAATGCAAATAACGCTAATAAAGTGCTTAACGTTATTTGCTTTTGTTAAGACATACAACAAGCGCAGAACTAAAAGTTATTTTAATTAAATTTTAATGAATCATGCATTGCTCTTTTGAAGATGATCTACTCTGAAGATAAAGACTAGCTTCTTTTGACGTTATATTCTAATTCTGCGCCGAATTAGTTTTGGAGAAGTCTAGGAGTGGTAATGTATTAGCATGTTATACCTGCTTTTCCTCTGTGAATCACTTTATCGGAGGATTTGTTGTTAGTTTCTCCTTCCAGATGATGAACAACTTTACTATTTCTTTCTTTTTAAGGCAACGCTTACTCATGCGAATATCAAATAATACAGATAAAATTCCTGTATCACAAACCGACCTCCATCACTTAATGGAAAACTGATTGTGTCTAAAAATATCCACAAAATACACCTCCGCGAAAGATAACTTACAAATTACCCAAGATACGTGTAATGACAAGTCAACAAATGCGAAATCGTAAACTCACAAATGGATCTCTCAAGAATCAGTAAAATTACCATATGTGCTCGAAAATTAATCGTTAGTCAACAAATCACTGCCACGGATACAAAGAAAACTTACGCTCAAGTGCTCAACAGGCCTCCTTCAGCTTGACTGAATAATTTGCATCACAACACTACACCTGAAGGCAAACACCATGAATCTTTTTCGCAACAAAGGAAATTACCCCCAAAAACGAAAAAAACTAAAAAAATATCGCTTATGATAGATTATCAAGATAAGTGAAAATGTCTGCCATCGGAAAATAACGGTCACAAAAAACAGGAAACTCACCTTTGCAAACAGGACAGCAGAGCATTTCCTTCGTATGTTGTTTGGAAAGTGGAATTTGTATCCCCAAATGGGTCCTTATAAGCAACATGTACAAAGGAAAACCCTAACACACACACATTCCCCTACAAAAAGATAAATTGACAATGATATCCCCAGCAAAGGATAGTGGGTGGTAGGGCAGAAAAGAAAAGAAAGCGAAAAAAAAAACGGGTGCTAGCAGGATAGATAGGTAAAATCAGATACATTACTTCTGTCTTCGGACGGACTTTATGTTAAGTTAACCTAATTTCGGTGGACACAGAGAGTACCCATTACCACAAGGAACATATTGCTCCTTCCCGACGAGGGTTCACTGAACGTGATTCATGTCCTTTTTTCAATTTTCTTCGAGTATCAAATCGAGCAGGCTACGTACAGTACAAGAAGATGTGTGGGGAGAGAGTAGGGGACAGAAGCACACTCTTGGGGCGAGTTCACATCGAATTTGATGTGATAATTTCTGTCGGGAGTTGTGAGGGAAAGTGATTATGTTGGGACTGATTGTGTCACCGAAATAAGGGTGAAGTTGTGTGGGGTATGATTTTGCAGAAGAGTTCTTTCGTTTCGTAATTTTCAGAAGAGAAGCCCATCAACATAACATGGCTAGGGATTTAAAAGACGTTGAAGACAGACTTTAAAGTGCTGTGTGGCAATTTAGTAATCCTTAACTTTGTGACGTTGTTGTAACTTTAAGGACTTAATTTCTTCTTTTATGTTTTATTTATTTCTTCAAATAAACTACAAAAGAATGAATACACTTTTTTTTATCAGTTTGTAGATTAATTTTAAAAGCCATTTAATAATCCATAAAATCACGTTTATTTGAAATTATATCGACGTGCCAAATGCTCGATCGTAGTTGCAAGTGCTTATGTTAATCTCCGCTGAAAATAATTAATGTTAATGGAAAAATGTGACTATAAACTCAGCATACATTTTTCATTATAAACGGTTAATTAGGACGATAGGATTTAAAAGTGAAAAATAACTTAATCAACCTGCCAATACGGCGTGTACTGTTTTTATCAGATTTATTTTTTTTTTAACAATTTCTCCACTCAAATAATCATGGCTTCAATACGTTATTTCATTAGAAGAGGAGGAAGAGTAAATGACGCTATGATGGTGTGTGCTTGAATGTCTTTGATATTCTTATCTTATCTAAGCAGTATTTCGGTACTTTAACCAAGACTGGTTGACATAATTTTGTGCATAGCACTGTGTTAAGTTAATCCTTAAAGAAAGCTCCTGCTTTGCGTCATATTTTGCTTTTTGAAAAGTTTCGGCATTTCAAAATTCGCCTGTTATTTTGTCTCTTTCATAATTTTGTGTGCAGAGTAAAGAACATCAATGGTATAACAATAATTTGGAACTGAAAACAATTATAGCTTTTTCTCGCCTCTTGAAATGTTTAACATAAAAACATCTTTTCTGAAATTTAGATTCGCTTGGACACAAAACAGCTTTTATAGGGTGCTTTTTTTTTTTAGAGGTATAGAGCTTTGAAATGGAATAAAGCAATGATGATTTTTTTTCAATTGAAATGAAATTTAATTTATTCGAAAAATAATCTTCAGATAATCTAATCTCTCTTATTGTTAGTATGATTTCTGGCATGACTGTTACGGATGACTTGGGCGCAGTCTAAACTGGATGTCTACTTTCGATGACTTTTCACCGGCAATAACACTGCGAATGTTGTTCTCCCCCCTTGTGGTCAATCGTTTTGGGCTTATCGGCGTAGTCTAGGGACTTCACATATCCCCGCAAAAAAAAGTCAAGCGACATTAAATCGCACGATGTTGGAGGCCAATCCACGGGTCCATAACGTGAAACTATGCGGTTACTAAACGTTTCCTTCAATAAATTAATTGTGGCAAGAGCTCAATGACATGTTGCGCCGTCTTGTGGAAGTCATAGCTCCTGCACATCATGGTTGTTCAATTAATGAAAGAATAGCGGTCACAATTACTGTAACATTCTGGCCGGCATGGTTTTTAAAGAAGTACGATCCAATTATTCCACCAACCCATATAGCACACCAAACAGTCAGTTTTTGTGGATTTAACGGTGTCTTAAATACACTGGAAGTTTTCACCATCATTGCCATTTATCATGCATCCCCATTGCTTCAATAAGAACTACTTTGATCGAATAGCGCCCAGAATCCACATTCACTTCACATTCCAACACTCACTCTCTAAAATTGAGTTTACCAAAAATGCTCTACATCAAAGTATAGGTCAAAACCACACGCGCTGGCGCCGCCGTTTCCCACGATTCCAAACAAAAATTCCATTTAGATACAAAATTTCATAAATTATTCCAAAAATGTGTGCAAAAAATCTCCCATCCCTCCTGCGGACCACCATTGACAAACACACGCCACGCCACTCGTGTGTGTTCGCACAAGAATCCCGCCAGCAACCAACAGAAATTTGCCATCAGATATAATTCTAGCATCACCCGTCCGGTGTTGCCTTCCTCACGTTCCGTCGACTTAACCACCCCGACACCCAGACCCCAAGCCACCCTTCTGTCATTCCACAACTTCGAGTATTCTATTGAGGGAAATATTTTAATAATTCTGCCCAAGAGTGGCAACATATTCACTCGTGCTGTAGTGTGTGTGTGTCGTGCGAGAGCGATGGGGTGGCGGTAAACAAGGTGGCGGTGGCAGACCCCTGGCTTTTTTTTTGTTACAAAACCTTAGAAAAAGAGAAAAGCAAAAACCCAAACTGAACTTTCAGGTTTTTGAAAATTGTGATAAAATTTATCACCATCCGTTCGGTAACTGACAGCGAGAGAATGGGAGCAAACTTTATTCCTGGAAAAGGTTGTGAGTGTGTTTGTGTGTTTTTTTTCGGGTTTACATTTCTCTCGTCTCCTCTGCATATCGAGATACTCACCCGATCCGTTGAAAAATCGCTTAGGTATTCCAGTCACGTTTCAGGATTAATTTGATTGTGCGGGGCAACAATTATGGCCCAAGGACGAATGAAGTTGTCTGACACCCAACTAAGCCGAGTGGTCCACCCCGCCCCATACATACATGTGTAAGGGTCCTCCCTTGTTTGCTGCTGAGAAGCCATACATGGGATTGATGTGGAGTATTTGGCACATCAGCAACCTTGATGAATGGAATTATGTGAGCATTGTACAGTCCGAGGTAGGTGGTGGATGTGTGTAGCCACCATATCATGGAGGCGGCGGCGGTTTATTGTTCTGAGAAAATAAACCCTTGTGTGGCCTAGTCAACCTGACGATGCTGATTCCTTCTCGTCTGCTCGGAATGGAATCCCAGAAATCCCTTCGAGTTGATTGCATCCAGGATGGTGACGGGCCATTATGCGTATTAACGAACCTATTGAATCAGCGAAACCCTTAATGATGTCTCGCATGGAATATTGCTGACATTCCATTCTGGATTCATGAAGTGCGGTTTAATGTAGCCGGAGGTGCTACAAAGACGACAGCTTGACATCTGTCAAATTGGATTTCGCGTGAAGGGGCCAAATGATTGTTGGCGTTTGACTCCAGGACGTGGTTCCTCTGAAGGGGCAGAGACGGGTTGATAGAATATAACCACAGTTATTCAGCAATTTACGTAGGACGAAACCCACACACGAACGCATTGTGTCAGTTTTTAGCCCTGAGGCTGGAAAGCTCAATGGCATTTGATTTTTTTGGTTAAGCCGCATTAATGTGAATAAATTTAAGACAGCATAAGTCTTCACTCTGCTTTTTTTGAGCGAACAATTCGTTAGCACAAAAGAAGTCGTTAAACGGCTGACGGAGGGTGTTCAAGTTGAATTGTGCTACAAGCTCTTTAAAATTTGTTTGATACTATGCCAGGCAGAATTTTTACCTTTTATTGGAATTGGACTTCATCAAAGCCTCCCTTTGTGTCGTTCTGATTTGCATCGATTCAAAATTGCGTCTTCAAAAATTACAATTTTTTCGAAGCTGCGTAATTTTTATTTCAGTTTGCGTCGTTCCCAAGATTACAATGCATGGGAATCATGAAATCTATCCCCTCTCGTTTAGGAGCTAGGGGCAATTTAAGAAAAATCAATGAAGATGAAAAAAGAAATTATTAAAAAACAACGGCAAAACTTACAATGAAGTTATACACCAGTTTTGTTAACTTCTTGTAAACTTGTCTTTAATCTTTTTAATTGTGTTAATAGTTTTTGAAAAAATAGCTTGCAAATGCAACATTTTGATAAGAAAAAAATTAAAAAAAGCATGACTAGTTTTTTTATTTTTTTTGGTATTTGTCCACTCACTAAAACCCTTAGAACCCACCCGTTCACAGACCCAGGCCTCTGCCTGGCAGTTGTAGACATACCTTTAGCGGAGCGACGAAGTCGCGTATGCGTCTAAACCAGTAAGAAAAGGGGTTGAAACCCTTGAAGCCCGCGAAGCGGCCGGAATTAAAAAACAAGTTTCTGGCTTTTAAAACTAGTAATAACTTCATTGTACTTACTTAATTACTTTTTTAATAGAATAGGATATGATACAGAAACAAGTAGATCCAATTCACTAATGGGATTTCAATTCATATAAAACTTAAGATTTTCGAAATGCAAAACACCAAATTTACATGTTTGACAAACAAATTCGCTTCTATAATTTTGAGTGAAATACAGGCCCCTAATTATTAACGTTCGAATATACAATCCATTATGCATAGTTTAGTTCGAAATGGAAAACACCTAATTCTACTTGTGGTATGTGGTGTCTATTGCAAGAGGTGTTTCTAATTATTTGACAATGGGTCAGTGCGGTCAGTAAATCTTATTCTATTTACTTATAACTTTATAGTAACTTCAAAGTGATTCAATATGTTTTATTGATACAATGGGTGTAGATTAATTTAAATCTTTCATTTTTTTTAGTGCTGAGAAGCCTTTGATTTCAAACCTTTCAAAGACATAAACTACAGTATTTATTTTACAAAGTTCGACAGGAAAAAACATTTTAGAAAATATAGAGATATGGTAGACGACGTAAACTGAATTTGCAGTGGTGGCTACAACTTTTAAGGAAGAGTATTTCTGCAACATTTGCTTTAAAAGTCTTACATCTCCCCATTCGGACGGGAAATGTCTGACTAAACTATAAACAGTCAAAAGTATTTCCGGTTCTAAAAAATAGAGCATAAAATTCACCACATACTTGCAAGTTTATCATACCTCCAGCTGCACGCTTATTTCATTCTTCATTCCAACAAATCACCTTTCAGCCCCAAGAGTCTTCAACTTAAAAACATTACAATACAACACACCTATCAGTTATTCCACGCTACATCATGCTAGTTCATGGCTTTCGTAAACACTTTTGTGCAAACTTTAAGAGCTGTTTTTTTTTCTTGCACTTAAAATATCCAAAGAAACCGAAAAATCTCAGACCTTAGTTAACTTTTGGAACTTTTTCTCCTCCTCTGTTCCTGTTTCTCTCTTTTCACAACTTCAAAATGCGAACAGAGAAAGTTAAGTGAATTTAGAAAATTTTATTTCAACAACAGACCCAGGACGTCAACAACGGCCATGGCATTGATGCCGACAAGGAGTGAGTTTCGATTGCACACTGAGTTTGTTGTTCATTGACTTTATATTCAGCACAACAATGCCCGTTGAATACTGATACACGAAGACGGCAGGTAAACAGGGGGTTGCAACTTTTTCAGTTTAAGAATGAAAACGAGAATTTCTTTTTTTCAAAGTTGACTATTCCCAAAGAAAAGTGGGCCACGAATGGAATGTTCATCGCAGAGGGAAGGAGAGTTATATGAACGGAAATTGTGTTGCTTTATCTTCATCACTGGATTAAATTCAAACACAATGGACATACCGGAATACACCTTCGTATAAATTCACAACATTTACTAGGTCAGCCAATCAGCAGCACTATTCACCGGAAGGTGGCAACTGACTCAATTAGCAAGGCAAATGCGCATTAATCACGAATAATGGAGTCCTCATTAAACTCCAAATTCCTGCCAATTAGTGTGTGCCGTAGTTGCCGCATCATTGGAAACTTTTCCCTTCGAGTGGCAGTAGGCCTGGAAACGATTTTAAGTTTTACCACTGTCACGTAGTTAATATCATGACCTATCGATGCCAAATCGGCCCTTAATTATCCACGGCAGCACGAAGAACTAGGTCGGCATACGAGGAGCAGCATTAATAGAATCAAACCTGCTTCCACGTCGACATATTGCAAATTGCTGATTTCCTAACACCACCTTTACTCGCATAATTACTGTCTATGTCAGGAGTGCACGAGCTCCAGGTGAAGTGAACAGGATGTTAATGTTCCTGCCGTGGATAAGCCGACCGGTTGCATTGTCGCACACACGGTCATCCCGAATAACATTTCTGTAGCATCATTGTTTCCAACTCGACCTACCCGAGGTCTGCTGTCGTAAATAAAACAAAAACAAACAGTCCAATTGAGCAAATCTAGTAAATTAATGGGAATTGAGTACGTTCAGGTTTAGAGATGTACTTTGGCAATAAAGTTTCACAAAAAAATGCTAGCGGCACAACGATAGTTCAATTGAATACATTTTTTTTTTTGTTCATTCAGTTGAACGGAAAAGATGCGTTTTTTATTTCCCAACAAATCGCTGGATAAATTGTTCAGTAACTAACTAAGTTAATCTATTCACTGCAACTACATTCACTATAGAAATAAAATTTAACAAAAAAAAAGAAAATAAATCGGAAATTAGGTCGCGGTATGTTAATTATTTGCTTCGATGGGATGCGCGTAATTGGATCGAAATTCACGTTGATAAGCTTTGAGATCTAATTAGTTTGATAAACTGTACAAGAGGATTACGTTGCATGGACTAAAATCTAATTTGCTAAACACAGGGAGGGGTGGTAAGTGATTAGCGTGCATCGCAATTTGCTTCGACGGATCGGACGAGAAATTAAAATGCACACATATAAGTTTTATTGAAAGTTAGTCTGGTCCTGCTGAATGGATGGACGTTAACAATATCAGGATGAGTGACTCTCGTGCTTCTTGCTTATTATTTAGCCAACAATAAATAAATAGGATATAGGCGTCCTGGCATGTGATCCATGGTTCAACGCTGATGCTGACATATTGCGTTGTTTTGTAAGCTTTCAACTTTTGTGTTTTGCATTCTGTGTTGACAACTGTTCTCATGTTTATGATAGTAGTTATTTAGTGACATTATTTCTTTTTAAAGATTTTTTTAATATATTTTTAGTAAATTATTCTCTGGATTGATTGTGTTAACAATTAAAGTGTTAATGTAGTTATTTTCTGCTTCATGGAAACAATGAAGTGAATTGTTTATCAAAATTTTCTATACATGAAAGTGTTGGAGAGAACGAATCCTATTGGCAATTCTATATGTCATTACGATCTGTCCTTTTCCCTTTCTTTTCCTTCTTCTTCCTTGTACCCATTGGTCTCGTCATTATTTAATTCTTTAATCTTCATCCGTCCTTCGGGTCCTTTTTAACTCCAGCGGCTGTACTTTGATTTGTTTTATTGCAACGAACCTAGTGATCAATTAATTTTTTTTTCTGCCACAACTGCTAATAACATGCAAAAACTAGTCCCTTAATTTCCAAATTGTATGTCTCATATTTTAGAAGATATTTGAGAAAAGAAGACTGCTTTTGATTCAAAAAGTAACGTCCGAGGGATGGATGAAGGTTAAAAGTGTTTTCTTTTACAATAAATAAATCTTTGTACATAATAGTCAATCGGTGCCTTTTTCTGCGTATTAATCCATCAAAAAGTACATGTGCCTAGGCAACACATTCTAAAGCCTATGATCTTAAATGAACATTACTAAAAATAGCCGCTTTTTCTGTGTAGTATCTTTCATTTTTATCCAACTAATGGTCGTCTTAACTTCTAGTCATTTTGAATATTTTTCAATTTTTTAAGCAATTTTACTTTCGTTTAGGACTCCAATTTTTTTGCCATTTATTTTTTTATTATTATAGGTTGCAAACTTTAGTAGATGAGCATATCCAGCAAAAAAAAAAAGAAAAGAAAATTGCTATCACAAATTTAATAAATAAAGTATAAAATATAAAATGGAAAAATAGGAACAAGAATTAAATATCATTCAAAATCACAGCTTTACACAAATTTCTACCAACAATAAGATTAAAATCAAAAGTGTTATCAAATAAATTATAAACTAAACTCTAGGTTACTCGAACCTCTATAATTCGAAAACCGCTGTAAATAGAAGCATTCTCACAGTCTCCTGAAAAAATCTCTGTAAACCGAAGAAAGCCTATGCAATTTGATCCCTTCGCTAATTCGAATTTATTCTTGTGCAAGACAACACGAAAATCTCTATAATTAGAAAATGGTGCCTCGTTTACCTCTATAATTCGAATTCAAGTTTACTTTTTTTTCTTCAACAACCATTAGTTGAAATGCGTACGTGACGCAAGTGAGCCATAATTTTTTTTCTGAAACCTCCGTAATCCGAAGTTTTTTTTTTTCTGGTCATATGAAAGTCGGATTATCGAGAGTTTACTGTAGTTATAGCAAGTACTGTGTGTCGGATCAAGCCTGGTGTAGTCAGAGTTAAAAAAACAGTCTGTGTAACAGCCCATACAAGATCCTGAACGCTGATTTAGTCTCCTAAGACTTAATAGAATTCAAGTTAGCAACCTAATCAGTGTCATAACTCTACTTTTGGCAAACATGTCACATGCGAAAATACACTAATACGCTCAGTGAACTGATTCAAAATGCCTTCTCCAAGTTGGAAGCATGGGCCTTAGAATCCGGTCTGGGGGTAAACTCCCAAAAAACTGATAAGGATAACGGATAAGGCTAAGTATTTAGGTCTCATTATTGATCACAAGCTAAGCTGGAAACCCAACATCCTTGAACGGGTCAAAAAGGCCACAGCGGCTCTCTACTGCTGTAAGAGAGCAATCGGATGTAAATGGGGTCTAAAGCCTCGTATTGCCCATTGGTTATGTACCTCCGTTGTACGACCTATACTACTGTACGGAGTCGTAGTATGGTGGAATGCCCTGGAAAAGGGTGTTAACCTCAAACTTCTCAGCCGTGTGCAGAGATCTGCCTGCATCTGTATCAGTGGCGCAATCAAAACCATACCCACAGCTGCCCTAGAAATCATCTTTCACCTGCCACCCCTAGATATCTTCGGCAAGCAGGTCGCAGCCTGTGCAGCAGTAAGGATCAGAGCCGCGCAATCGTGGCCTTCTAGATGCATGCACTCTACCATTCTTGAGATCTCCCCTTCAGGGAGTTAGACTATACTCGCCCCAGAACTCTTTTCAAAAGAAGCTTCTCCTTCAGCCTGCCCTCCAGATCTGACTGGAGAGAAGGCATACCTATAAGTAATGAATCTCTGGTGATCTACACCGACGGATCAAAAACTGAATCCGGAGTCGTGGGGGAGTCTTCTCCGAAGACTTGGGAGTCCAGATCTCATTTCACCTTCCCAACCATTGCAGCGTATTTCAAGCGGAGGTAACGGCGATCAAGGAAGCCTTGTCGTGGCTAAAGTACAACGTGATATCGCGTACCTCTATCACGATGTGTACAGACAGTCAAGCTGCGATAAAGTCCCTGAAGTCTGTCACTTTTAATTCAAAAACAGCTCTTAACTGCCGCAAATCTCTTGACGAGATGGCAGAGCAGTTTAACATTCACCTCATGAGGGTGCCGGGACACTGTGACATCTCGGGGAACTGCCTGGCCGATGATCTTGCCAAGCGCGGAACCAGTGAAGCCATCCAACCGGATAAGGTCGGTCTCTGCGCACCTCTTGCTACCGCGCTCCTCCACATCAAATCCAAGACCATTGCGGCAACCAATCTTAGGTGGTCGAATGGTACTACTTGTCGCGTCACCAGGGAAATCTGGCCTAGGCTGGATCCTGAACGCTCGCTTAGTCTCCTAAGACTCAGCAGAATTCAGCACTCCACTTTTGGCAAACATGCCACCCGACTAGGCCTCCCGGCCAACGACTTCTGCAGAAGCTGCAGAGACGAAGAAGAGGAGGAAACCTCGCTCCACCTTTTAAGAACCTGCAGCGCCCTCGCAAACCGTAGAAAGAGGCATCTCGGTCACTACTTTCTAAATAATCTCGGTGAACTTGCTGACACCAGCATAAGCCGTATCCTCCGCTATATTAATAGCTCCAATTGGTTTCTAGAGTAGTGGGATGTTTTTGCATCCGCTCCATGTGGTATCACAATGGGCCTCATCTGGCCTAAGTGCTTAGCTGCCTTGCGTAGCTCACCACACAACCTACCTACCTACCTACCTAAATTGCGTTGTTCCAATGCGGACATATTGTGTGCGGTTAGAGAGGTATAGACGACATAAGCAATAGGCAATAGAGATATTAGACTGGAATTTATTTGATCTATTGTATGTCAAAATCAAAATGTTGAACTCGGCTTATATAGCCATAACAAAATCAATTTTGAGGTCGGACAATTTTCCATCACTCTGCCACAGATATTATTTCATCATAATTTTGGATAATATGAAGTGTTGACCTCATCCGACATGAAATCAATGCTACTTTGTCTCATTTTGTAGTGAGCAGTTGTTGCTTTTCATGATGTCATTAAAAGTAACCCGAAAATGAGCATCATTCGATGATACTATCTTTAGTTTTCTGTAGAATCTAATAGAAGAAGTTTCAGTGCTTCACATGACTTTGCTGCTTGAGTTCAGTTGATACTGAAGGGAAGCAAATCAAGTTGTTTATTCGATGTGGACTAACAAATGTCGAATTCATATGAATAAGTTGACTTAAAGCAAAAACATTTTCCAGAATTTGTTTCTTACTCAAAATATGGTATAACTTTATAAAATATAGACTTTTGTGAATCTTGTACTACAACTGTCATTTTCTTTTCAAGCAGTAAGCTTGCTGTTTGTCAACTCAACACTTTTCTTGGATGAAGAATTTTGTCAAAATCATTTGCACTGCAAAAATACACAACCTTGTTTTTGACCTCTAATAAGAGTCTGCAAAACAAAGGAACTTTTCTTTAAAAATTATTTTATTTAAAAAAAAAAGTGCTGGTCATTCGGAAAGTCATATAATAAAATTTCTCATCAAGCAACAAGTTACAGGTTTCTTTATCAGCAATAATTAAAAACCCACTTGAGAACTACGAAAGATGAAGGGTTCTCACAATGACGACTACTTACAACCGCATTCCAGTTCTTCGAAAATACAACTCAAGCTTAAGTAACTGCATCATCCACTAACCCACTTCAGATATACAACCTGAGGCATCTCTTCCGTGTGGAGAATCCTCAATTCGTCAATTCACCCCACTTGACAACTCGGACCATCCATCTTTGGCCATTCAAACTTAAATATCTGGCGCATTCCATGTGCCTGAATACAGCGCAGCACAACTCAGTACTCGTGCCACTTGAAGCTGAAAAATCCTCTTTCTCTTCCAAATTCCATTCCCACAGAGTTCACCCAAAGCCCGAGTGCTTTCCGACATTACCTGAGACGTGTAATTAATTTCAGTGAACGTTGCGTGCACCTCACGGAGCACATTCTCTTATCAACAGTGTTGCGTTGCAACTTTAAGGACAATTGCAACAAAAGACCGAGAAAGCATGTAAAACATGCCCCACCCCACACACTCACACACAGATGCAAATCATGTTATGTGGGAATTTTAATTCGATTAATCCCATGACTGGGTGTGCATGAGCAGCCTTTTCTCCTTCCTCGGCTAAAGGAGTGACGGTGAATTACAAATCAGTTGAACAACCACTTCGCATCCACGAGACGAAGAGAAAGGGAGAAAGGACCCTTTTGTGTAATGAGAGAATGTCCTTAATGTTATCACAAAGTCGTTGAAAATTGATTTTCGACAGACGTTGGCATCAGAAAAAATACACACACATCCAAGTCCTGGGGATCGAAAATCAATTTCGAATTTCGTTTTCGGGTTGACCCTGTGATCGGACGGCCGATTCATTAGTTTTGCTGGCTGCGGGTTACGCTGGAGATTCGTAGGAAAACTCAGAATTAACTCCTATTAGATGACGGCACGGCCAACTACACAAACCATAAGCGGATTAGCCGAGTTGATATCCGATTATGTTTGCTATTATATGGTCTCAATGTGCATTACGGTGTTGGCCCGGTTGGCGAGCGATTGAAGGTTTTTTGCGACTTGACCAGCTTTAATTGGTTACATCACGTTATGGCGTTTAGTTGGGCAATGAGCTTAAATTAACTAAATTGCGTGTGCAAATCTTTAATGAGGTCCTTTTTTTGTTCGAGCTGGTGCTTTGCAGTTTCTGGGAATCCTTGATAAATTGCCTTTTATGAGTGCACGCTGTATTTCAGATATTCTCAGGAAATGACGGACTGAAACCTGAGTGCAGCTTTTGTTGTGTTTCAAGAATTTAGTAGTTTAGGGATCAAACTGAGATGGAAAAAATAAAAATCGGGTCAAGGAGAACAAGTTGCAGTAGATGTTGGCGTATAGTTGTATTATTCAACGGAGGATAATTAATTACGGATGATTGTAATTCAAGTAAAAAACATAAAAGCAAATTTTAAAGCAATATTCGAATGAAGTAAATTAAGAATTTAGAGTACTGGGAATCGTCTAAAAACCATTATATGAGGTTCTCCTCATCTATACTAATAAAGGCTTGACAATTTTTTTTTTTAAATAAAACACAAACCATTTGAGATATTTTAAAAACTTTATTATCGGCTTAAAATGCAATCAAAAAATTTAATCGCCAACGCGAGCATGTTTGCAGCGGTCGATTTGTTGAACCCAATTTTCGATGATTCGGCAACGCATTTCGACCGAAACGGCCGCTCAGAGTACAGTTGGCTCAGAGTTCTTCCAATGTCGCCATAACGTGGTCTGAGCGATGCCCAATTGGTCGTTCGTGTACTTTACCATGATGAAAATGTTGAGTTTTCTAAAGTGACAGAAAGGGTGCGGTCACAAAATAAATCCAAAGTTGTCAAGTTCCTATTGGAAACCCTTTACAATAAAAAATGGTGAGTCTTTCTGAGAATAAATCGCTGCTCCCACTGATAGGCCCATTGCGTTTTCCCCCACTTAGAGCTCACGTAAGAAATCTGAGTTCATGATGAAACTAAGTATACTCTTGGGAGGAGCGATGTTGCCTGCTTGAAGGTAATGTCTGCCGAATGACGACGACGTGTACTGACCAGGCAGTTACAGTCACGCAGTAAGTCTTCTGTTGTTTCTTCGTACTCGTTACACACACTTCTTGTGTTATATCCATCGTTTTGGGGTGTTTTTGAATTTGACACCATCCACAAAGAAAGCCTGTGACCCAAGGAATCTGATTCTTTGTTAGCCTCAGAAGTTGATTCGTTCTTGTGATAAGGTTAGTTGGTAGAAACATTTTAGTTTGTCTGTTTATTTGTGTGTTTTTCTAGAGTTACACATCGCACCCTAACCGTTAAATTATCGTAAACGAAAAGCTGAAAATTTTACGGAAGGAAGCCTGTCTTTTGTTTTTTCTCTGAGCAAAAAGACAGTGATTCTTAATTTTTATTATTAAATTACAAGTTCGAAAACGAAAAGAAACTCCAGTAATTTAAAAACCTCTGTAATTCGAAAGTCAAATTTGAGTGAAATAAAATCAAAATCAAAATTCTATGATCGCTCATCCAAGGCGGTCACCAAACGATACTCGAGTCTGAATTGTATACTGCCATAGCCTTTGCGTGATTGTTCTTATGCCAAAAGCCATTTTATAATAACTTTAATGTTAGAAGAGATTGTATTTATTTCAATTTTATCTTTAAATAGAACTGTCTTACACTAGTCGGGTGGCGAATTGTAAGCTTTCTTATTTTGTTAAACAATTCTGCTCCTACATAAATGGTTTTTTTTCTTCCAAAACACTCCTAAAAAGCAAAAACAAAAATGTGTGTCAGGTCAACATTTATAACGATAACAATGTTATTATGTGTTATCCATAAAAATCTTCAAATTCAGGCCTGCAATATTTTTGGTTGAAAAATGACCTATTCATAAAGTCGCTGACTTACAAAACTGCCTCTTAACCTGCCTTAACTAAAAAAAAACATTCATGCTTTGTAAAAGTTTCTATCGTCTTAATAGACAGCCAGATAAGCACTTCATAAAGAAGTCGTGACTCAATTTAAGGCGTGTCAACATTTATTTTTTAGGACAAACAACTCATTTTAAAAATTAGTTTTTGATTGATCCAACCTATCTGCACTAACCTTCATCACTTGGCAGCTCTTCACGACCTTAGATATTTTCAAAAGTAACCCCATCCCCATCGCAAGAGTGTTGCTTCATAACAAAAATTTTCCCAGAAACGACTCAAATTGCCACGCATCCGGTACTTGAGTTTCATCGTAATCAAACACTGCACCAATCGACACGCTTCCCTCTCGATTGCATCCACTCAATTAACTCCGAAGATGTAAATATTTGGCTTCCACTTCATTTTGCTGCGAACACTTCACGACACCGCTTTCGAGACAAGGACGAGAATGCTACACCAGTCCTCAACATCGCGAATACAGATACATACATAGCTTGTTCAATGCGTCGCGTACCTACATGTGCTAGTATATTTTTCTATGCATGAGTGAGCGTATGCGGGCGTATTTAAAACGTGCTCTGCCGCCAAAAGCCCAGTCTCAAAACTTCCAACGATGCGCCGTCAACCAGTCAGCAGGCCAACAGTCCTCAGCCCATCAGCCGCACCCACATCATCTACGAATGAACACACGTTAAGCACCAGCTCGACGACTTAATTAAGTTGGAAATGTGATTGTCCTTCATCATCGCCATCATCTCGCGTGAGCGAGGCATCGTCTTTGTCGATGGGAATATCCTTTTTTTTTTTTTTTTGTTTTCTGTTTTTCTCTGCTGCTGCCAGGACGAGTACGTGCCAGGGCGGTATCTCTACAGAAAGAAACCTTGTAAAAGGGTTCTTACCTCAGTCTACTCCTTGCTTTGTCACACACCCTACCCGAGGGAAGTCTTTCCAACGTTGTAAGTCGTGCGCTCAGAAATAACGAAAACAAAAACGAGCTCTTTGCCAGAGGATTCTTCTCCGAAATGAACGCCATGCGGGAGGGGAGGATGGGCGGAATCTTCTTGGCCATCAGAGCACTGAGGGGTCTAAATATCCGACTCAATATCCTTCAGTCCCTCGGCAGATGACAATATAATCTGCCATCGAAAGTGAGAACGATCGAGAGAGAGGAAGAGAAGGAGCGCGACCGAAAAAGGATAAATATTGGGAATTAGAGGAGAAAATTGATGAACACTTTGATCGATGTTTCATGGGATTTTTCGTGTCTGTCCGTGTGTGGTCGGGGATTTTCTGACGAGGTCATCGTTATTCAGTAAATAATCGAAAATTTCCTAATCTATAAAATGTGGTAGTAAATATTGATGAGGTCATGTGCTGTGTGGGTGGTGGGTTAGGGAAGCGGATACTTTCGTGTGAACTTCGAACACGTGCATCAGAGCCTTCCCCGCTCAACAGCGTTCAAGTGTGTGTTCACTTTAGACGTCTCCATCTCTGATGCGAGGGGACGTGCTGTGATACATTCCAAATATTTACCCGTGCCTTTATCTAGTTAGCATCCGTAAGGAGGAGATTGTTAATGTTCGTCTCATAATTTTTCATAACTACACCCTGCCGTGGGGTGTCAACTGATGCATGAGTTGCCATGGCACATCTGTCACCCGGGGCACAGATTTATGTATCTATGGTACACTCGCAACTGCTCACTCTCTGAACCCACCCACACATTTCCATGTCACTGGCTATAAAAATGTTATTTTTATTTTAATCGTTTTTTTTTGTTATTGTTAATGACAAATCAAACAATTACCAGCGCTTTATCCCCTAAGGAAACAATCAAACAATCCAATTATTGTATTCGGAAAAAAACGAAAACACTCTTCAAAGTAAAATAAACGATTATATTTTTATTTTTGTGGTCAATAATGTTTGCTGCTGCTGTTGATTCTCAGACGAGCTGTGTTTTATTGTTGCAGAGAATGAAAAAAAAAATAAAACAATTTTTGCAGTTCACAGATTTAATTGGACTCACAACGGCCACAGGACCGCAATTTTGTTTAAAAAACCACATGCGTATAGTGAAACAATTAAAAAGTCGACCGAAGGACAATGCACGAGAACATAGAACCCATTGATTCCCGATGTGGAAATGTTCTTTTACGAAAATTATTTATTTAATTTACTTTTAAATACGTTTAATCATCGTAATCCAGTTTGCCGGCTGACGATTGTGTGAATATGAGTAATTATCAGGGCTGCGTACGAAAAGGACAAAAGTGCAAACAGGAATACAAATTAATGTCAATTTGAAGGTGCGTTGTGTCAACGCGTGGCTGTTGTGTTGATTTACAGTAGAAAGCCTAACGAGCGGCTGTGTACGTTGTGAGGATAACCCAGGGCAAAGTTGGAATGCTAAGAAATGAAAAATCTCTCCCGATGTAGATTTTCATGAGAATAGCAAAAAAAGGAATTTTAGATATTTCCTAGTGCTAGTAAAATTATGTTTAATTCTTTAAGACAACTTTTCTTTCACAGAAAGTTGAGACGTGACGGCTTTCTGGGTTGTTAAAAAATTTGAATCTTTTGAAAATGCATTCGCTGAACAAACAATTTTATACAAGACTATTTTCCCATAAATTGTTTTATATAATTCACCCGTATGGATTGATTGGGCAAATTGTCATGTTCAACACCTCTAAGTGGTGCAAAAGCTTATTTTTAATCTGCCAAAGCATTTTCAAACACTTCAGTTAAATGAAAAAGCAAATGTAAAAATTAAGTAAAAAGCTGTTAAGAATTTTGATCTTCTACTAAATAAATAAAATAAATTTAAAAAGAATGGAATGGCCACGTTAAGCAAGTTGGCGTCCTGCCTAGGTGTTGAAATATTTATCGGTTCTCTGTGTTACAAGCCACAATCAAATTCATTGCCCACATTAGCCCGTGAAACAGTTTGCCGAAATGCACCTCATTTCACACCACAGTAACTGTCCACGAATTAATTAACAACCAAAGCAAAAAAAAAGGACTGATCTGAAAATAATTGCAAATAATTAATGAGATGAATACAATTAACAAATTTGATTACTGCCGACGTACTTAAGTTTTGCTAACGCCTCTTAATGACACCCGTGGGGTACGTTCGTACACCAACTGGCAGTTCGCGCGATTTTAGTTTTTCAATTAATACAGAAAAAAGGCGTACTCTGCTTTTAATGGCCTTTGCGTGCTCAAGTGATGTAACAACTCCCTTTTTAAATTACAAATGAAATTTTTTTCAATCTCTGACAATCAAATGTTTGAGGTTAAATCCGTCCCGCCTGTAGTAAAAATCCAATAAAATCCGATTTAAAGCCCGCTCTTGAGCTTAATCAGTGTCCTTGAAAACGCTGATGTTCGAAAAATAACATAAGAAAAAAACCCAATATTCACACAACGTTTTTTTCCACTTAAATAATCGACCGAAAGCGGTCCAAGGTTCGCCATCAAGTCGGCAGCTAATTAAAGCCTCTCGTTTAACAACGATTAATTGAAAAGGACAATCAGGTAACTTCGAGAGGAGCGGTCCTGTAATGAAAGAAAATAAGTAATCCTTTCGGGTTTAATTTTGTCGCTTTTTTTCTTTCACGGTTCTTTCTTCGACGTTCTATGTACGATCGAGGGTCACGGGGGATGGGAACGTACGCGAGGGGAAATGTAATTCAGGGTTTCAGCATTTTATTTTTATTTTTTTTTTACCTCTTTGTGTTTATGGGTGATTAGCAGGAAGGATATTAAATTCACCTTTGAGAAGGCAGAGCGTGCAAAAACAAAGCCACCAAATGGAGGAGAGTTTAAATAGAAAGCTCAGCAGAGGTATAAAAGTGAATATATGTAAGGAAGAGCAACAACAAAAACACCAGCAAACAAGGATTTCTTTTAAATTAATTTACCATTCGAGCGACAAACGCGGACTACCCTTGGGGGGATTTAATCAGTGAGATGTTTGTGTGTGTGGGGTTTGGTTTTTTGGTATTTTCTTAAAATTGTTAGGGTTTAATTAAATTTTCACACATTATGTGGCTTACATAAGTGTAAATGATGTGGCTGTTGGCCTTCGTGGAGACGTGAGATATCCTAGGACTAGATTTCTAGCCGTTGGACATACAGTACTGTGCGAAAATGAATATGTACCCGGTAATCTTATGGTTTTTTGTAAAATTTTGATTTTGAGCGCATCTATAGAACGACAAAAATTCACAAAAGTTCATCTTGCCTCCAATCTATTCATTTTTGCACGTTTAGGAAAATACATATTTTAAAGTGCTGGGAGAGTAAGATAAATCTAGCGCCAAAAATGATGTTTTTTTTTTTATAAAACGTCCAAAAACAAACATTCTTTGCTATGGGCGGGGTGTCTATTGCACCCCGTTTAGGAATTAGGGACAATTTAAAATAAAATCAATCAACATGAAAACTCATTACAACACAATGGCAACACCTACAATAAAGTACTATTGCAAGTTTGAAAGACAGAAACTTGTTCATACATTTAAATAAGATTAATCATATCCACGGTTTTTGAAAAATTCGCATACAAGCTCAAATATTTTGATAAGAGATAATAGAAATAAGTGTGGATGATTTTTTCTTCCAAACTGTGAGTCGCAGTGCTAAATTAGGACCTCGCCAGTAACGCTCACATTCTTTCTGAATCGAACACAAAAAACCGAATGGTCTTATGTCTTCTAGTATCTATTAAACAAAACTAGAATAAACCACTGACTGATGAAACGATTTCTAAGTGAGTTTTAATTTTTCTTCTTTAAGTTGCGCTTTCCCTTTCCATTGGGACTGACGAGGTCCTCGGTTTCAATGGGAGAAGCAAAGTGGTCTTACGTCAATCCTTTTCCGAGACCATCAAACACTTTTAAGTCCGGTATAAGTCAGCCATGAATTTCAGTAGAGTCACTTAAGCTTAACGCCCTATAGACTCACCCTCAAAACTCCTCAGCAAAACAAAAAAAAATTTTCTGTTTTCAACAGCTTTTCAAATAATTAATCACAAATTAACAGAGAAAAACCCTTTTCCTTCTCTCTGTCTCATTCAAACAATGTGCACCTGTTAACCCCAGAACTCCCTGTGCTAGTACCTTGCAGCACACGAGCTTAGCACCGCAAATGGCTCTACACAATGCACGCAGATACTTCCCTCGTCCTCACATTTGCATAACCCACCTCTCACCTCCGTCTCACCAAAATAAAACACTTATCCGAAAGGATTTAGTTAATGCACATCACCACCCGAGCACTCACCAAGTCCCGATCCGAATTTAACCTGCAAATTATTTTGCTTTGTGTTGAACCGACAACGACGTATCCTATCCCCAAAGAAAAACCGACGATACATGCAGATGCCTAAACCACTCGGTCCATAGACTGAACTAGCAGCTTTAATCCGGCCTGGTCCGGGGAATCCTTGCAGGATGTGTTAATGTTAGTCCGCCTAACATACACGCACACACCCATCCCACCGCGTGCTAGTTGCATGCACAAAGGATGGGGATTTTGTTTTTCATTTCGTCACTTTAATCCTTTTGACTGAAAATCCTTTTTTTTTTGTTCTCTAAAAACATCCGGCTACAACGAGGTAATTCAATGAAGTCCTTGCTGTCCTTTTTTGCATTTAGAAGCTTGCGGGGGCATTCGACAATCCTTACATGGCAGGGATTCATGTGGGTTTGTTGCCTGCGCACATACACACATACCTACCTTGTGTGCGACAGCGATACATTTTGTGTAGTGAATAACGAAGGAAAGACATTTATTTAGAAGCAAGCAATTTGCATTTAAGACCGGAAGATCGTAAATTTGCCTTTTTTTTTCTCAACTGCTTTTGTGTAACGTAACGACACAACGGCAAGTGGCAGAGGTGTCTCGAAGCCGGAAAGTGGCATAATTTAGGTTTAACACATCGAGCGGTGCTTGTTGAGTGGAGGGATTTAAGGAGGAGGAACTTTTGAGGAGCGGATGCAGCCACTTCGAGGGGGCTGAGGGTGTTTATCTTTAGATGCGAGTGGAAAATAGATCCTTGGCGGAAGAAGTAATTTCCATATGTTTTTGTATCAGAAATGAAACATAAGGCTTTCAGAAGCAATGTTAGATATCGCATAGATATCCTTGATATATGTTCTTAAGCGACTCTCCTAACAAAAGGCGGAACATAAAGTTTCTGAACTTTTGATAGCATTCATTTGAGCATTGTATGAGAGTAATTTCATAAATTAGACAGTTTTGGAACGAAGGAAACTTGTTATTGGCAGAAACTAGTTTTATTTTTATTTAGCTTAAGTCGATACCTTCTACAATTGGCAGCCAAATAAGTCTGCTAACTTTTATTATTAGACCAGGTTTGTGACAGCACAATATGGGCCAATATATAGCCTAATTGGAGCATGAATCCTTGCGGCGGTCACACCTATATCGTATATCCTAAGACCAACCCCGATTCATCTGAGTCAGCTTTTTTTCTAAATTTTTAATACAAACAAGTAAAATTTCTTATAGAAAACAGCAAAGCTATTTAGCAACATAAAATACATCGACTGCTGAGTTATAAACTCATGCACTTCGATACACTCTTCTAATGTCTGTGGTTACAAGACACAATTGCGTTTGCGATTTTCCTTACTTTTCAGGAGACGTCTTTGAAGTTTTAGATTGGTTTGGGAAATCAGAAGATTACTATATCGCTTTAGATTTTATGCAAATATGAGTCTGTCTCTATCACTCCTTAGTCTTCGATTGGTCTGATGTGATTTGTTAGCTAGTTTAATTGTTTTGATTCACTTTTTTTTTTACTAAAAAAAACCTAAGTTGTGTTCGGCCATACGAATAAATACAAATTACACAAACCAAACTCAAGTTAGGCTGTTTTTCTCTACGATCATCAAAATAATTGCATGTTCTGTCTTCAGCTTAGGTTTTTTTACCGATGGGGGAGCAAGAAAAATAATTTGACAAAGTTAAGAAATTAAAGTTAAGTTGTTTTATCAAATCAAAAGTGTAGGAATTTCTTATAACTTTTAAATTATTTGTATGTTTATTTCACAAGATTTCTTCTTTTGAATGAAGGCGCTTACCAAACAGCTATTTATTTAGGGAACCGAAAATCGGTGGGGTTAAGGCTATAAACAATTTAAGCGAGAAACTTATAAATTCTTACCATACACAATTTATGAGGCTTTTAGTAGCAGATGCCAGTCGATCCTTTTAGAAAGTTCCCTCTATTGGCGTCCCTACATAGATTTGTTTTAACGTATCTGAGAGGAAAATAAGTGGGACTCACTTCACTCTGTTGCACCGTTGGGTGATCGATTCACTCCGAGCGCCCCTAAACTCGTTGTTGGCGTTTCATTACACATCTGCCTATATTTTAACATGGCTCCTAGTGTCTTCATCAGTTCATATGGTTTTCATCGTTTAAGCATTCGCACTATAATAATGTTATATTATTTGGTATGATTTCCCTATTTTGCGTAGATTAAGGATAAGCTCCCGCTTTTCTGAGCTAGTGTGTTTTCCTCAACCCATTGTGATTACTACTTGAAAAAAAAAAAACAAATAATGATAGAATAATTCTGTAATACTCCAAAAGTAAAATCGATATGTTATCTTACTTTTTGATAATGGTAACTTATTATATATATTTTTTGTCTTTTAAAACAAGCGCTCCTATTATTATGAACACTACTTTTCGCACGCAGTCATTTCACAACTGAAATTCCGAAGCATGCTAATGCAGCTGCCGTTTTTTTGTACCGAGATCACTTCTCTGGAAACTAACGATTCTATGAATATGAGTAAACACAGTCTATACGAAAAAATGTTCACCAGAAAACGATTTACAGATATTTTTATAGAGCGCTCCTATTATTACGAACACAACTGTCTTATGCTTCAGCATTTATGTGCTCTTGAAGTTTTCATTTATGCCTACTTGCAGTTTTCTGATTTCTTGAGGTATATTTTTCACGCCTAAATCTCTGTGGAGATCTGAGTTCCGGACATATCATGTTCCTTAACACCTTGCTCTGAAATCTTTGGAGAATATTTTGGTACAGCTCCATAACCATATAGCGCCCTAACCGCCAAAATATCGTAAGCGACAAAATAAAAGTTTCGCAGGAGAACCAATTTTTTGTTGTTTATTCGAGCTAGAAAAAAATGTAAAATGTAGCTTACGATAAATTCTGTTCTCTCTGTTTTTTTTTTTAATTGGAAGGTTTGATTAAAAAACCAATGATGCAGAAAGACGCAATCAATATAATTTGGCATAAAATGTCGCTAACAATAATTTGGCGGTTGAGGGGCGATATGTCCCTTAGAGATTGCTTGTAAAGTAATAACTTTTTATAGATGGGATATGATAAATGAGTGTTTCTTTCCATCACCCAACATATTTTTCTGTATTTATGTATTATGTTTTTTATTTTTCGGACTTGCTTTTTACATTTTAGTTTACATTTTTACATTTTAGTTTAGCGTCTGATTTTTTGCTTAGGAAGGTCCGATTTATTATGATCTATTTATTATGATTGTACTTTTCACTATTTTACTGTCCAATTTAGAATGCAACTGCTAAAATACAATTTCATTTGCAAATGCGTGAAATAGTAAATAACAGATAGAGGGTAGAACCCAAAACGGTGCCTTGACTTTTATAAACTATTTATTGTTTTATTCCTATATATTCTCTGATTATAGAATATCAGCATATCGTTTTGGTAAAAGAACTCTTAGTTTGTAATTTAGACTTTCATGCCAAGTTTTGTAAAGGGACTGTGTCATATCAAAAAAAATTATCCAGTAACAATCACAACAAATCTCATCGAATCTTCTTTTTTAAATTCGAAACCAAATTTTTTGAGTTGAAGAAATGCTTCTAAGTGATTTAAAGACTCGTCAAATTAAATTGTACCTACTTTTCTTCCATGCAAATATTTTCAATTCAATTTAAATTAATCTATTTCGTATATAGATTTGTACAAGTTAGACTTATTGTCTTTTATAGCACAGCAAATTGCTCCACCAATTTGCAATGACGCAGTCAACGTACATTTGTCTTTTAAGGGATTCAGCACATCCTTTCATTCAATAGACTAGTTTTATGCTTGGAATAGTATACAATCCAGTCTCAGTGCTTGCATACCAAAAGGAAAATACGTCTATGCCACCGCATCCAGAGCAAATTTAAGCTGAGAGTGTTTGCCAACTTTGTTTTGAGTTTATCTGCTTTTGAGTTTCACCACAAGTCTCGAGATGGTTTCGCTTTTCATACACAAATATTTGGGGTTAGTTTTTCCTAGAAAACCCTCTCGATGGTATTCAAATTTTTGCATTATATATTGTATATTGAACCAAGATACTTTAAAGAGATGCCCCAATATTATGGGCGATATGTGTCATATATCAGTTCAATTGTTTACACATGAAGCTGGCGCAAAGTAACCAAAATCATACAAATGAGACTGATAAGCCCAGGCGATGTGTTTATGGACTTTCGGAAAAAATACAAAAAAAAAATTGTCAATCAAAATCATACAGAACCAATTGGCTCAATGATGATGAAACCAACTGAAAGGTCTTAAATGAGACGACCACAGAAAACCAAACGTTGTAAAATGAACGAGAATATTAAATTTCCCAATGATGGTTGATTGAATCTTGAAGAGAAATTCAGAAATTAACTTTCAGTGCATTCAAATGGAAGTTACATCAAGCTGATGAGAAAAACGGGCAACGTTTACGAGTTTGCAGGGGACAATTTTAAGCACACAATTTTATTTTAAATTCTGTAATGGTGCCGTGACAATCAATACCGTCGTGGATCCCAGTGGAAGTGGCCATGAATCGAGAAACACAGTTTTGAGAGCCTCACACTCAATTAAATTGGCACTTTAAGGGATATTGCATAAGATTGAATGAACAAAAAAATCTTTCTTTATTGAAGTGCTTTGGGCAAAAGTATTTTATATGAAAACTTACCTTTTCTATCGTCCGTGGGAGTCAGAACTCAGCGGATTCAATTGTTTCATGTAAGCCTTCAACCGCATATTCTTGGTTTTCTGTGATTCACAATGTTTAAAGTACGATTCATTCGATTCATTTTCATTCATTGGGCACGCACCTCATGACCTATCTACGGTCCTTTATAACCCATCATTTTGATCAGATTCTATAATTGCTGTCATTCTTTTAACGCATCAGACAAAAAAATCTGGCAAATTTGGACGATATTTTTCTTTTCACAGCCACCCCACACCTGTTGCCGATATCATGATTTTAAGATTCCGACCCTATTGGGACGGTTGGCCTGCCATAAACCCCTTTCAGTAAGATTAACCTTAAAATATTTTTTTTTGTAGCTCGTTCTTTAAAAATAAAATAACCGTAGGATTATTCTTTGGCTGCTTATTTTATTTCACAACAAAAAAAGTCAAACATTCCGTTTATGAATCCTTAAAATTTAAGCAAACATAAAGCGAAACCTTTTGCCAACAATAACAATACACACCCAAAAAAGAAATCCGAAATTCTTTGCTAAATTTAAACCACTTTTCAAGGAGATTTCGGTTAAAATAGCCTGCATTGTTAAACAATGAAAAGGAAAACGATCCTTGTCATGACGATGAAAGACAATATACAAATTCCTCCTCCCATCGACAACGGTAATAAAATGTCACATTTGTGCCTGTAGAGGGGACAGAGGAATACGTCTATTCAAAACCACCACCATAAACAAATTCATTGAAAGTGATTACGTTTCATTACCGTGAAGTTAAGACCGTAAACTCTCCGTCTCCGTTTCGGGACAATAAAACAAACTTTAAAAAGTCTTAAAAAGATAACGCAAAAGGAAACGCCCTCCCAATCCCAATCGTTTGCCGGTTTCCGGTGTAAGTTTTCCCAACCCCACGTGCGAAACGGACAGGAAAAAGGAGAGAAGAAAAAAGGATCACTCGAAACAAAGAGAAGAGTCTCTCCAACCCACAGACCGTTCGCTACCTTGCATAATTCATTAACTAAACGCAATAAGAGCATAAACGCTCACAGGACATCCCCGCCTGCCGGAGACGGGATCTGCTTAGCGCTGAAGATGGAAATATGTAAATTGAAGCACATGAAGTGAAATATCTATCCGTAGATTTATCTCGTTTTTGCATTATGCAGATACTTCTCTTTTTTTGTGCACCGGATTTTCTCTGTTGTAGTGGGTGGCTTGGGAGCAGCGAAAAATGCGAACCGAAATGATAATCTACTCTTGAAATGAATGGGGAGTGGAATTCACCTGGCATTTTGGATTTATATGAATGGCGGGCTCTTCTCGTTCCTCACACACACATACAGACAGATTTTTGGCAATCTTTCGTCCTTTTTTTTGATTTGAAGGAAGCGAAATCAATAGCGTAAAAGATTAATGAACGACGAGTATTCAAATTGCTGGAACGAATTCAATTCTTTAAAGCGGTGAATTCATCAATGTCGAACGGGTTGTGCCCGAGAAAAAAAAAAAAAAAAAAAAATAAAATTCCAAAACTCGGGACACAGTTGGGCTGGGCAAACACAATAAATTCCTGCTTCAGTGATATCTATAAATACAGGCAACAATCGATTGAAAGAGCCTGCCGGGATTTGAATAAGGAAGCAATTAATTGCTTGAGTGGTTTTCCGGCATCGTGCACGTGGGACAAGGGGGAGACGGTCCCTACGGCGGAATGTAAATGAATAAAGTTCCGATGGGCGCTTGTAAAAGAAGACTCAACTGGTTTAAATGACTGAGACCGTTAAGTAAAAGCATTCAAATTTGATGGTCAACTGGATCCGATTGGTGTGGGACTTTGGGACGCTGATATGGAGGCGAAGTAAACAACTTAAGTAATTAAGTGCTCGCTGGAAGTTGCGTTCCGCTGAAGGAAGAGTTAGGGCTCATTAAGCCGTTGAGAAATTCAAAGGTTTTCTTCTACTTTTAGTCGGGTTGGGCATAGGCTATAAACAAAATTGAATGAGACTCATTCTATTTTCATAACCACTCTTAAAAACCCTGTTGCTAATTGCAATTCTCTGACCACAAGGGATTCCGGTACACCTCGCTTTGTGTCTTTATTTTTAAAGAGAAAAACATGACACAAATCGCAACAAAGCAAATCGAATACATTGTAATTTTGTAGATGATGTATAAAAATAAATAAGAACGACGCAGTTCGGAAGCTGCTATAGTTTTTAAATGATATAACTTCAAAACGACTCAAGGTGAGGCTTTGGTATATTACCTAAGCATCTGCGTCAAAATCTATCATCATGGGTTGCGAATTTAGCATTAAATGGGTCATTAACATACCAACAGGACTACGATCTGAATAACACAGCAGAAATAATTAAGAATATAAATAAAGAAGATATTTTTTTTTTTTGGTTTTAAACACTTTTATCTTCTTCAAGATAAAATAATTATCAGCTACTGCAATCAGGCTTTGATCTGATTGGTGATTTTTGGTATTTATTTACAGGTACGTCCACAAACGGAAGATTACAAGAAAAATGTCGTTAATACTGATTCGAGTGGATAAATGGCATACAATTCTTGTCGAGTTGATAAAACCTTAGTAGAATCAACGCTAAGACATTTACAAGCCATTTTAAACCCAACAGCATACTAGTTCTGAGTTTTTGGCTTTGTTATTAAAGTGTACCCTTACTGTTAAATTTTTGTTATTGAATCTATTCTTATAATTCTTTTAACTACTTTTAGAGGATAAATAAACCTTTTCAAAACTAAAATTTTAATTTCGGAGCACCAGAACCCAATTTATGTATGACTGAATGTACTTTTTGAGGTTTGTGTTGATACCACCCCCTAGGACATTCGTCCCTCCTAGTACAAGTTAGTAGCCATTAGCCTCTCATCGCAACTAAGTTCCGTTTTTTCCCATATTTATGGTCTTTTCTACATTTCGTCACTTGCTAACAACGGGTATACAAAGACAATGTATTTACTTGCTTCCTTAATTAGTTACAGTTATTGAAATGGTCCTTATTGAGAAAATTTGCTCACCGTACGCAAACTTTTGTGTACTTAATTTGGCAATATTGGTGGTTATTTTTGTTATAACTTTTGAATGGATAAGAGTATTGAATTAATGTTGGTAGATTCTGAAGCTTTGTGCTTTGCTCTTTTCAAATATGCCTTTCAAAAGAAGTTGTCACATATGGTTGGAGAATAAACACCCTTTTTCGTCAGATTTCTCTATATTACGCAAACTTTTGTGAAGCACTGAATGTACAATTTTTACGACAAACAATAAATATTTCAATTACAGCTAAATTACTAAACAAATTTAAAAGAAATAATATAAGATCCCAAGACTTGAATCAGAGCTTTTTTGTTGATGATAATTCTCCTACGCCATATTGTCTGCTTACCTTAGTTAAATTCAGACGCTGTTAAGTTATTTTCCTCCGCAATTTATCCTTTTTCCTGTATGAACTAACTAAGTAATTAAAATCTTTAATTGCAAATCCGATTCACATAAGAATTCTGGAGGTTGGGTAAGCTTCAATATTCTGTTTTCATTCGTGCCATAGATCATACCTATAGGGTTATTGAACACAGCCAGAATTCGCCTTCATCGCGCTTCATTCTCGTTCTATGCGAATTTTAGTAGAACCGTACTTACATCGCAGTCAATCACAAAAAACAAAAGAACAAAAAAAAAATCAATTCAGAATTGTAAACACAACCACTTCCAATCGACAACAAAGATAAAAACCATAAAGCTATTCAAGATACAAATGACCACCCCAAATTTGTTGACCACAAAGTCACTCCACCAATTGCCAGCAGACAAATTCGATCGAAAGAAGAACCAGAAAATAACTGCATATATTTCCATAAAAAACCAAAAGCAAAAAAAAAAAACCCTAATGACAACGACAAAGTCGAAGCGAAAGAGATCCAAAAACCATCAATCGTCAAAGTAAGAGTAGAACTTTTCCACCGTGTCCTTGGGATTTAAGAAAGAAATGAAAATCGAGAAGTCTGTTTTTGTTTTTTTTAGAAAGACACAAAAAAAAAAAAAAGAAAAGCAAAAAAGTGCAAAGATACAAAAAGAATGTCGACATAAATAAAAAGAACGAGGCCATTAACTCGTAGATTGATGACTGATTGATTGATGGCACCCTGGTGACGGCTTCTGTTGGTAGTTTACCCAAATTCAGGAAAGAACCTCAGATGCACTCAATCGGAAGAGACTTGAAGTTGATACAGAGAATGGGTGACTTTAACGAGGTTACAAGGAAGTTTAGAGACGACAATTTGATTTGATATGGTGGGCGATGATGGGAATTTCGAATCAAATCAATTGTGGAGAGAAAAACCCTCTCGATGGTAAAGTGGTGATGAAGGGTTTTCTCACAAGGCTGAAAGTTGGTGAAGTCTAACAGACAAAAAGGACGATCCTGTACCGCGGCTAAATTCCAAACCCACCTTGAAGTCTTCAGATAAACTTTCATGCTCCTGAATTTAAGTGCCGCCACTTCTTCCATTAGAGTGGGACTTACAAATTCATTGACGGCCTTGCACCTCCCATACTCACGAACCTTGCACAATTATTCAAAAATTTCGTTTACTGTCTCGTAAAGAAACCCAAACTGTCACACATATCCCCATCAATTATCAACCCAAAGCCTCAGTGTAAATACGCGCCACATCTAATTGATGGCAGTGTCGTCAATAATTTACCGATATTAATGTAAGGATAACATCCCGCCAGCTCCGCCTGCACACATAATTGCATTATTCATCATTAAAGCAATATCACTTGAATGGGACTTCGCCGGGAACGGAGCACGGTGGTGTTTTCAGAAAAAGCACTACAACCCCAGTCGGCATGCACGAGCTGCACGAACTGAACACACAGCCGTCGCCATAAGTCAATGATAAGCCCACCCCTCCCCAACTAGGTTAGTGTATATCATCTGCCAGTTAGCAAACAACCTTGACCTCCACTCAGGACCGCTCCATTTAAGCGATTCGTTTAAGGACCTTCCTCCGTCGCGGCACACACACGCAGAGCAGGATCGATTTATTCCAGTAAGCCTTTCATGTCCTTATGCCGTCCATTGCGATGTGTGTTTCTTTTTCTCTCGCCGTGCTGCACTGAAAGGAGTGGAAATCCTCTGAAAGCTTCTGTCATTAAGAAGAGCGCATTTCTTGTGCCGCAATTAATGGCGTCATAGCTGGGAAATCGCCACATAGACCCACACACCCACACACAGGCGGTGGTGAGATGCTTTGCGGTTAATTGCCATGAGATGGTCTTAACTTTATCAAGCGCTCAGCGTTGGGGAGCTCGGCATTTCTTTTTATTTAGCCAGCAAGCCCGCCAGCCACCCCCAGTCGAGTGCCGGCAGAAAGTGATGCATGCATCGTACGGGAGACGGATGTGCACATGTTAAGATGGTTCGTCCTTTGAAACGCAATCTCCACAGAGTTCCTTTTTAGTTTTTTTTTCGCTCCTTGTTGCGGTGGTGCTTCCTTTCTGGCGGTAGGAACTTATTTCAATGAACTTCCACACGGGCTTTGTTGTATTTTCTTCATTCACATCCTTACAAGGGATCATCGCGGTTTAGGTGCGGCAACCTTATGTTCGAAAGGATGGGCTAGGGAAATCTATTTTGTTTTACCTCTTTTCGTCACCCGCACCCGCATCATCCCTCGAAGCAGATTTGTGCTCATTTGTCTGTTTTGGCCCCGAACCCCTTGCTGGATGATGTCAACCGGAAGCACGTGTGTGTGAGTGTGTGCTCAGCTCACATCCTCGGTCCTAATGCTCAGCCATGGAATGAAATTTCACTGGCAAATGGCTTTTACGATGGGGCTGAGTGAGGAGGTCCTTCGTCGTCGTATTCAGACATCAAGCGAGAAATTGTTGTCTGGGGTTGGGAGCGGTGGAAAATCATCATCCCCCACATTGTTGTTGTATGGCTTTGTCTTTTTTTTTTTCTTTAAGGGAGCCAAGTGAAGACGGCAATTTGTTACTATTGTACGCCATAAACGGGTAGCGACGACGGCCAGGCGAAAAAAAGACAACAAAAAGAAGAAAAAAAAACTGATGACGATGAAGGCAAATAGGATTCATTTGGAATGATACTGTCATACAATAGACAGACACATTCGCTCAAGGAACACATATAGATGGCTCTGTTGTCTGCGATAAGAGCATGGGCGGCAAGGACGATGAAAAAAAAAAGCGAGCGCTCCACACCCACACAGAGAGAGAGCCAACTTTGTGTATCTATCGAAGCAATTTCCGTATTTATTGACAAAAATGAGATAATGCCTGTAGAATGACACTAGCGGCGGAGGATGTGTTGTCCTCCGCAGCGCTGAAGAGGATCTCGTGTCGACGGAGGGAGGGGTGGAGGCGAATTATGTTATCACAACATGATGTCACTCCAATTTAAGTAGTAATTCACTGTTGTGTATAACATGGATGTATCTTGTGGGATGGTAGTAGGCATTAAGGGTTATAGTTGGGTGTGGCATCGTCGTTCTGGTGGTTTTCAGCTGGAAATTGCTGCTACGTGGGGAGGTTGATTTTGAGACGAAATCAATTTTTGGGCATAAAAAGATGCTGTTAAATCGATTTGAGAAGGGCAGGAAATGTGCGTTTGGTGTTGGATCAGAAATGAGGATTCGATGCAATTACGAGGTAAATGTAATTCAAAACATTGCATCTTTAGCTTTCTTTTTTTTGTTTTGCTTTCCGTAGTCCCTGCGCATTTTTGTTTCTTATTTCGTTTCCTTTTACTTTCTGACATTGTGATGTAATTTGGCTATCTAGGGCACTGAATGATAAAATTGTCGACGCTATAATGTGTGCTGGACACAACTCAGCAATTTGTCAATTGGTTATAGACGAGAAGAATGATGATAAGCCATTCAACCTATATCCTGAGCTAACCATGACCAACATCGCAGCCATTCTAACGGCAAGCTGCCTTCGAGGTCGCGTGAACATTTTTTTGGATTTGTATTTATGACTTGTTCAATCAAACTAAATTTTTATTTACAATTGCGCAAGGATTTGTTATGCATTTCGCATGTCTCATATTAACAGCTTTATTGCTTTCAAGTCTTACGAATTTTAGTTTAAATTTGGAAATTGAAAATTGAAATTGGAAATTTATTAGAATAGAATAGTGGCTGGTAAAGAAGATTATCGATTAGTAGTCAGATTGGACTTAAAAAATGTTAGATTTTTTGGATCTGGGAACGCTCGGTTAACAGTCCGACGAACTGACCATTAAACCGCAATGTGAAAATAAATTGTTAATAATATTTCGTAAGAAAGAACTCTCATCTTAGCAGAAGAATAAGGGTCTCTTACAAATTCTACCAATATAATCAATTACTGGGCAAATCCAATAATGATGAAAACTTTTCCGACACGATCAAATTAGTAATTTATACCTTCTTCTTAAAAAGGAAAAAATAATAAAAAAAAAAAAATTAAATGAAATTTCTACACCTAAATTTGTCTGTTTATTAGGTTTTTGAAATGAAATAATCAAAATACGGTTGCTCTTGCAAGGCACTGTATTTTCACTTTAATTTCACAATTAGTGGGATTCTCAGAGATCTGAATGTGGATAGAGCATTCTAATTTTAACGAATAATACTGAGGCCATAAATGAAATGTTTTCAAGATACAGAATGGGCCCAATACAAGTTTTTCTTTTTAAAACTGCAATAAAATGTACAAAATTAAATCTTTTCCACGTATTTTTGCTTTATGAGTAGCAGTAAATATTTTCCCCATATTGGAACAATTGGTCGAGGCAGCCCCGTTTGAGTCGCTGCGGCAGCCTTAACAATAGGGCATTCTGTTACTCCAATTTTCCAAGAGCTTGTTGATGGCTTAGGGCTGCAGCTTGAATGATTTTGGTATTAAGCGCTCGAATCGTTTTTGGATTGTTGGAATAACATCGGTCCTTCATGGTACCCACAATGCACAGCTCCGAGGCGGCCAATTGACTTTTCAAAAAACGTAGCACGTGTTTGAGCTGCACAGCGCTCATTTTGGAAATTCGTCATCACTATTTGTGGAGTAACAGCCCATGAAGGGCCGCAGCCTAGCTTATCGTGTTGTACGCACTATAATTTTGATACATGTGTCGTTCGCTAGAAGTGGAGCCGTGAAAAATGTTTGTGGTGTTTTTTTTCCCCGAACTGGAAATTACTTTGGCAATTACTTTTCAATATTTCCGTCAAATTGTCGGTCAATTCCGTCAAATTCCGTCAATTTTCAAACGTTGTGCAAACTTAAAGCGAATCATTCTGTTCCGCAAAGATATGATACTGACTTTCTGTCGAGATTTCGAGTGGGAAAAACTGTGAATATTAATAACTTTTGATTTAAAAAAACTACTAGATGGTTCATAATTTATTTGATCGATTGTTGGTGACTCCGGTAATCTCGGGGACATCCAAGGCGCCTTGGAAAGCATACTTTAGAAACTTGTAAAAAACTAGCGTGATAAAATTTTAAAGACCTTAAATTACTCAAGGCAATTAATTTTATAAAAAAATAATGAAACGGCTGAATTCATATGTTTGTAAGCAAATGGCTATGAAAATTTATTTTATAACCAAAGTGCTGTAAGAGTTGAAAATAAAAAAAAACACAACCTGAGTACTCTAACCCAATTTTATAAGTTTTTGTACTTTTCAAGAAAAATCGTGATTGATATTAAGAAATTTTGTATATTACTGAAAATAGAAAGCCTTTGCCTGGAAACATGACTTCAAAAAGGCACGATTTTAGTCTAAATACGTATTTAAATCATTTTCCTTTTTTTAACATGTGTAATGTTGGTACCGGCACCTATTTCATACCGACTCCGAACGGCGAATTGCGAAAGCTTTCTAAGCAGGATTGCTAGACGTTCGTTGGGCCGTGTTTGAGGAGTATTTTTGTTGTATTCCAAAATACGGTTTTATGGTAGTAAAACCTTTCGAACTGAAAAATGAATAAATTTGTAGTATTTGTGTTGCCATTTCAAAAGTATATATGGAGCATTACCACCGAAATGCTGTCACAACATTTAGACACATGAAGCAAGGCTTTTTCGGAAATACAGAACAAGAAATTTACGTTGAATTAGTAGAACATAAAGTTCAAGTAATTCGCTGAACTGAGAATCGTGTTTCTCGTGTCCTGGTTGTAATGGTAGAAAGTTTTATCTTATAACAAATGCGATGTTCTGGTCGATTACGTTTGAGGTCCAATGTGTTTATGTGTATTTCTTTTATTTGGGCACATTTTGTAATAAAATCTTAAGTAACATTTCGAATGATATTGTTGATTTGATATTGATTTAGTTCACAAATCTTCATAGATGCTTAAAAACGAGGACTTTTCGTTTTGAAACCAAAGTTAATAAATAAGAAGAACTTTCGACATTGTTGAAAACAATTATCATACAGATGTATGAATGTAGATAAATAAACCTTTCTTTAAAATTTTGTTTCAGAATGTTATTATTATTTATATAAAATAAACTAGCCACGCAGCAAACCACAAAAACAACCCGATCGCTTTGCAATTAGCCAAAACAAGGAAACTTTATTTAATTAGACAAGTACATGATTGATATAGTACAATTCTTAGGAATACTTTACAACACAACACAACACATTTTGTACACAATAAAATTCACATTAAATGCAAAGTATTACAAGACTATTTTTTTTAGTCAAATTGTTACTACGAGGTATGCAAATAACAGCAGACAAGCGAAGGCGTTTGAAAGTTTGGATAAAGAGGTTGGTTCTCTACGAACCGTAGTATTCTAAAAGCACTTCTAAGCATTTGTACCCCAGTCTGCAATTTCAAAGTTCTTGTCTCTATGTGTATCTTAGCCTAGCCTTGAACTTCATCAAGAAATTTGAAACGAAGAATACCATAACCTTATTAATATGAGTGCGTAGCCTACACCAACGATAATGCAAAATTTTTAAGCAAGCAAATTTTTATGAACAACATTTTCCATCAAAGGTCAGCAGTTTTCGTTGAATTTAAATAATAGACGACTCCCAGCGGAACATGTCCGCTTATGTTTAAACATATTTTTTGTTTCTTTGTTGTTGAACTTTTATCCTCAACAAGATTTACATATAAATACACCCCAAAGCCAGAAAAAAAAAAAACTTTTCGGTCAACGGTCTCTCATCACGCATTTCCTCGGGGGATTATAGAAAAAAAAAAGAAACCAGAATGAATTTTGCTTAAAACTTGTCGTTTCGTGATGGATTACGTTTTGCCGCCCTACCGCCCACTGTTGGCTTTTAAAAATAAAGTCGATTCAGCTGGCGTAATTGCTGGAGGTCGCACTCAATACCTGAGTTGCTCTTTAATCTGCCCGCAAGCTCGACACAACACAACACGGCAAACAACCGCCGAAACAAGGTCAATCCTTAGCTTTTGCCTGTCGTTTCATCTCCCTCCGGATGTTGTCAATCAAATTGTAAATCTTCAATTCCTTAAATTGGTTTGTTTTACAATAACAAAGGACTGGTGAAAAATAAAGACATCACGACAACACAACCGCTGCCAACCCACAACTATATTTGTCACTCGTTCCACACCACACCACACCGCACCACCCACAGGACCATTCAGAGGAAAAGGAGCAAAAGGAAAAGTAAATAAAAAATAAAATGAAAGCGAAAACACGATCAGTTGAAAGCCGGCCAGCCGAGAGGGTGGTTTGGTGGTGTTTTTTCAGTCTGTGTAAATATTTGTGCGGTTCAAAAGGCTCCAGGTGTGCGCGCACAGGATGCTCTACACCGCCAGGACTGGCATACAGGACTTTGGTGTGCTCGAGAATTTGGATTTTTTATTTTTTCTGTGTCACCTAGGTACACATTTGTACAGGCGATTAAAATTTGTTATTTGAAGAAAAATACTGTGAAAGGAGAATGTATCTGCCACACAGTGAGCGCGTCGAAATATAAATCGGACGACGGTAAAAATACACGCTCCTGCAACTGTGACGAGAATTGATTTTTAAATGCTGCGGTTTGTGCTTCGCTCTCGAGGCGTGTAAGTAGATTTGGATGCTTCTCAGAAGTGAGCACTTAGGGTGTGCTTAGAGGACACAGAAGCGGGATGATCTGGTGATTTCTTTTTTTTAAGTTGTTGTGCTTTGGAATTCATTGCGGAAAATAAATCACATCACTTATGTCAACTTCTAAATCACTTTAGCTTTGCAGGGGGAAGCTGCAACCCGAGGTCACATTTAATCATCGTCGGCTCCCGCCGAAAGAGCGTGTGCTTGCAGAACGCTAAACAAAGACTAGAAATGCTTTACATTAGTCGTCCTCCGCGTCCACAGGGACTGTCATTTCGTGACGCAGGACACAACGAAGTTATATCAATTGAACATGAGGGCTGTAGTTATGACGGAGGGCGAGTGAAAACGTTTCACTGAGTGATTTCTGCACGGATGAGAGAGACACTCGGATGAATTTATAATTCGCTAAAGCCATTCGGCCCAGCCATTCTCTTGTGTAATTTTCGCAAGCACTTAGCAACTTGCAGTTGTTGAGTTCCTGCATATCCTTTGAGTCTACAATCTCGTTGCAATAAACAGAAAATTTTGCAAACGTGGCGTGGCGGTGTTTGTAGATGTGCAAAAGTTTTGTGATATGGAATAGGACTCGCGGGGATTACAAACAGTTTACATCTCATTTCCTCTGCTTACATAGTTCGCTTAGTGCTGTGAAGTTAAAGCGCATAAGAGCGTCGCGGGATGGGAGGATGCGGTGAGCCAATCACTTGGGTTTTCTGATGTGGTTTAGCAGTTGGTTGGAAGGTTGTTGCAACGTTGTGGCGCACGCAGAGAATCGGGAAAGAGAACTTCGAGTTAATGAAATTTGTCGTATAGCCTAATGCACCATCGATGATGGATTTACGACGTCTCACTCGGGAATGCGTGAGTACTCGTTTGACGTAGCATGTGTTCATCGACCTTGATAATCACGAAAATGTAAATGGTAAATTCGAAAACGTTGAAGTGAATGCAGCCTTAACTCGTTTCTTGCATATTTTTTAAAGAAATTCTAAAAACTCACTGTAGCGTAACGAATTGAAATCCAAGTAACCAATCAGCCAAACAGATAAGACTCACTCACTACCCTTACTTTAATGAGGCTGGAGTTAGTATGAGGCTTAGTCTGTTAGTACGTCGAACTCTTTTAATTGAGTATGGATTTACAAAATTTAACTAGTTTACACAAACTAGTAGTTTTCATTTGGTATTTACTTCATTATATACCGTGCCATATACATAAAAAAATATGGTAATTAATTAAACCAATATGCGTTTATTGTACATTTTCTGTTTCTAACTCCTAGATAACGTTGTTGTCAATTAGTTCATGTGGCTTAATTTGCTTTGACCTTCGACTAATCCCTGTCGTATCGCAAAGTTTTACTGCTTCATAGTTGTAGGATTTACAAAATAATAAACATTTTTTTGTAAATGAAGCGTTCTAACATTAAACTTATATTTTTAAATTAGGTTAAAGAAATACCTAGTTGTGTATCAGCGGCATGCGAAGTCATATTGCAACGTTTACCACAAATCAGAACGAGCGTTGCTTGCCGCATTCCACATTTCATTTCCCAAGAAGAAGAAAAAAGTTGAAGCATTCTGTGCACCGCTCTGCTGTCTAAACAAGCAGCATCTCATCCTGTCTGCAACTCTTCCCAAAACAGTTGTCATAAAATAGCCAACAAACCTTCTCCTGCCATTCTCGATGTTCTCCTTTTCATTTTTCGGCCCATCTCTGGCTGTATCCTTTGAATTTCCTGTTTTTATTTTAAAATAGTAGATATGCTTTATTTTTATTTTTGTTTTCTTTGAATAGCAAAAGTAGCAGCGTTATTTTCGGCATGAATAGCGAACGACTCATTCTCTTGCTCGTCATTCAAAACTGAAGTCGAAACGGAAATTGCATTTTTGTGATGCTTTTGTTATTGCAGTCAGGATTTCCTCCCTCATCTAGTTTCTTTTATTATATTTTCTCCTCTACACATTTAAACACAAATTTAAAAATATATTCTTTTTTTATTTTTGTTTTGAAACACCCTCTTTTTTAGTTGTATTCGCTTTTTAAATGCCACTTCATTGAATTTTACGGGAACAGAACAAGTTAAAAAAAAAATGCGCTTTGAAAATTGGTTTAGAATGGGGGAAAATAAAACAAAGAAACAACATAAAATACATTTTTATAATCAATGCACGGTACTTTGCGCTGCGTGCTGAGGGAGGATTTAGAATTAAAATAAACAAAACTTCCAGTTGAAATCAGTTGAAGTCCGCTAATGCCAAAAAAATCTTACTCTGATTCTAGGTTCGTCCATTTTACTGCAATGTCGTTTTTAGTGGACTTTTTAAATCGGGCGTGAGAGATTCTCTGTGATGACTTAGTCAGTTATCTGGAATGTTTTTAGTAGAATAAATAAATATAAACAAAATATCTATTATTCCCTCGCTATTCCATTTCGATTTTCGATTAATTGCTCGAGTTATCGTTCACAAAACAGTGTTTTGTTTCGATGTCGATACGGTTGAAAGCAGAGAACGTTGCGCTTAGCATTTTTTTTTTGGATAATGCATTAAAACATTTATTCAAATTCAGATTTGAAAATCTCAGTTGAATAAGTATTTTCATACTTCACAGAACAGCACAAACAAATTATTACTGCTGTATTTTTACGTATGTTTTTTTTCAAAGGATAGATGGAACACTTGTCTGATTTTTCTGAACATTTTCTCAATTTAGAACTTAGTCAGGCAGAGAGTCACTAATTGTTTCAGAAAAATATTTCGTCGCTGGATATAAGTCTTGTAGGCTTGATGACTTCACACTAGAAATGTACATCAATAACAACAATCTAAACCTTCTCGACAACGGATTGGCCCGAACCCAGTGTGATATGCATATAAAATGACAACTCAGGGAACATATACAAAAAATTGTATCGTATTTTACTTTGCTACACTTACGCCTGGCATTGCGTTGTTAATTAGGATCAGAAAAACACGACCCAAAAATTTTTTCTACTTTTTGTTCAATATGCAGTAAAAAGAATCTATTGATAAAACAAATATAATGCACCTTCCGAAACTATTTCACTGATTTTAAGACTTTTTTGAAAAGCACATCCACAATTTGTTTAACATCAGAAACCAGATATTTCATGTTCTACGAAAACTTGAATCAAAGTGGCAATTTTAACTAAGAAACTAGCAGCTGCTTTGCAACCACCTTGTACTCACAGATAGGAAAATCATTATCCTTTATAGAAAAAAAATTTGCATATATTACAAGCGGATTAACTATTACGCATCATTTTCCCGCGCGGCGGCCATTTTACACTGGAGGTGGCCGACCTTACATGCCATCATCCTATTTCTATTCTATATTTTCGACGTATTATTATTTTGTGGACGACGTAAACTGAAATAAAACCGATGCTGCTTCAAAATTACTACCATTTTTAAACGACGCAACGCTACTTTGGAACAACGAAGTTGTTCCTTCCAAAGTTTTTTGTTTTTTTTCGAAGAGATAGGTACAGTTAATAGAGCAACAAGCGAAACTACTACATCGATTTTGACTTCAAATCGAAGGAGGATTTCGGTTATCTGATTTTATGCAAGAATTGAATTAAAGAAAAATTGTTTACCAGTACCAATACTTCCTAGGCCTAAGTGAGCCATGGACCTTCGCAGAGGTCGCATTTACATATTTACCCACTTAGTCATTATCGGCAAACATACAACTTTTTATGGACTGTATGACCTTCCTATAGAGCTCTGACCGATTAAATTTCAATGCCAATGCCAACATCAATGCTCCATGTTCAGCATCAAGCTTACAGCACCCTCTAAAGGTCACAACACGTTACTCTCGGCCAAATGGCCCCTCACAATCACCACGGGAAAACTGCTTAAATTGAAAATTTCCACTGCGGCCCAGACAACCGAAAAATTTGGATCCCAAACCGCTGTCGAATGGTCGATTCCACATACCAACGTAATGAAATCAACACAATGAGTTAGTTAATTACTCCCTGCACTCTGGTCCCTCGTCGAAGCGAATACACACAACCGAACGGCAGTGCGTGAGAACGACACGACTAAATACGCCTCCCCGATGCAACATTACACTGCAAGGCAGTTAATAGACTGCCATGTCTGCGTGCGGAAAGGACCTCATGTCTGTGTGTGTATGTGGTTCCGATTCAGTAAAACTGTGAACAACTCGTAGTCAAACTTCCTGCCTCTAGGGATGGCAAGGCTAACCGGGCCAGATGACATTTTCACCAACAAAATTTTAGAGCATTTTGATCAACTCTGACCAAAAGCTTCTGACCACAATTTAATTGTCCGGTTTTGTAATGAAATCAAAAAATAAAAAAAATGAGTGGGAATGGAAACAGAGTTAAAAATAAACACTTTTCAATTTAGTGCAGTAATATTACTGGGTATGCAGATCTTTTTAATGGAGTTAGAGTGTGTGGCTTTGGGGAGAGGACACTTGCCAAAGAGGACTCCTGTGAGGAGTGATGAAATATGTCGAGTGGTCGGGTAACGTGGCGAGATGAAGTCGCTTTGACTCGCTCAACTCTTCTTTTTCAGTTATGTCGATTTTGTTTGTATTTGCTAGCAGAGGAAGCATTTTTTATTAGAAAAGGTCATGTGGTGGTTTGTTTTACGGATATGCCAGGTCAAGGCAAATACTTGGGTGGCAGCCAATTTAATTTGGCTCAACATATTTTTTTAAAGAAGTTCTTTCTTTTTAATTTTTTTAAGAACCAGCGAATAGCAATTTGGCTTTGAAAGCAGTGGAGAAAGAGTGCATTATTTTATATTTGTCTAAATATAACGTGGACCGAGATGTATCATTTCTGATGAAGTCGGTTTTTATTTTGAAGAACATTTCAAGTTTGGATTAATTTGCGTACTCGTAAAAAATTCTTCTTGCAATTATACCCTCTATGCTACGGCCAACTTATCACATGAAAAGGCGTCCAAGGATAGGAATGGAACCGTATCAAAAACAACTTTCATTCCTATGCAATTGTATGCAAAGGTCGTAGATATTCGAATTCAGCAATTAAAATCTTCAGAATTGTATGCGTTAGGAAGTTCAACAACTTGGACAAGTTCAACATGGGTGAGCGAAGCCTTGCTAAAGAAACCTCTTGGCCTACTTTGTTCTGCAAAACTTAAGATCATTAGCAACAGAATTTTTGGCTGTCGCACAAACTTCTTACAAAACTAACACATCAATTATATAAAACGTATAGCACAGCCTCATCTTGGGTCGTAAAGAGGACTAAAAATATTTAAAATAGTCAAAGACATGTACATAGGTGAAGAATGAAAACGCCACTGCAACAAGTGGAACAAAGTGCAATCACTTTTTGAAGTGCTCCTTTTAACGTTACACAAATCACCCTTAGGTTTGCGATGCCATTAAGCCGGGTCCTAAAGACCATAGATACTCTTTTCTACACTTATGTACATATATAGTGTGAACCTCTCCCGACCTACTTTACGCTGATACCTCGCCTCATTATTCAATTACCACGGAGCCTGTTAAGTATTTGCTTTGCTTCCTTTTTTTGCTTGCTTTAGAGATCCATAATGCTTCGAACTGGGCAAACTCTCGCCGTAATAATTTAGTAAAAAGAAAAACTCTCCCATGATTTACTGCCATCAACCTTTGCCACCAGCCACAGAGCATACCTAACCCCTAATGATGCTTAAGTTTAGTCCATAAATCTAAGAACCGATATCAAGCTAAAAGCATTTCCACTCGCCCATGCTCTGGCACACTACTGAAAAGAAGAAAGCACAAAAAAAACCCTTAAGGGTTTCACCCTTCAAATCGAAAAATAAACGCACGCACTCCAAAGGATCCGGCAGCAAGGAAGAGGAGAAAAAATACGCTTCCTCCCATTTGAGCTGTCATAATAAATCAAAGTTCTACCCCCACACACTGCGTGCATAAACAACACACAAAAAAAAAAAAAAATAAACGATGAACACATCCTCTCAGAAAACTCCTTTCGTTTCAATGATAAAAAGAATCTCTTGCAGGATATTAGAATTAATTGCCGGAGCCCAGGAAAAACTTTGACAGGGAGCACCGCCCCCACACCTCGCCTGATGGCGGAACCCGGCGGAAGGAACATGTGTATACAATCATCATCCACCGGGTGGGCCCTCATGGAATTATAAAATTTAATTATGAAACACTAACATGTCGGGGCGGCAGTGGCACCAGCAGCTGCCTTGTCTCACCCACAATTTATTTTAAAGATTACAGTTCTCAGATTGAAAAAGTTATCCTGTGCAAAGGATAGCAAACAGTTCGCCTGGGAGACGTAACTCTGTCCTCCGGGGAATGTGATCGAAATACATTCTACCCATGGATAGAAAAGATTCACAGGAAAAAAGGATGCGGATCGTAAAGAAAACTAATGGAAGGCTCCTTAATTTTTCATAGCGCTTTGCTGGAAGAGAAATAGTTACTAACGCTCGGTGATAAATTGATTGAGGGGCGTGATTAAATGTATAACATACGGGGGAGGGTTCGATTTTAATTTCGAAAGTGACGGCGGAAGTTAAGACATACCCCACGTGCAAACGGTATTTCCTGTCTTGTGTAGTGAAGCCCATTTTATGAGATTTTTACAACTGGCCTACTTCCTTTAATAAATTTCGAGCTGAGCTGATTGTGATTTGGTATTCGTGGCTGCTGGGAGAAGTAATTTCCGCATTGACTGTGAACTAAATTGACCACGTCGTTGTACAGGAAGGTCCTTTGATCAGGCATTTTATATTTTGCAGTTTGAGCTCCTTCGAGGTACTCGGTTTGCGGAGGCATTTAGCTGAAAGGAGTGTGAGAATCTAAAACGTTAGAAGAATCTATTTCAACCTCAATTGACTTACGGTACAACATACATTTATTTATTAATTTGTTTCTTTGTTAACCTGACCTGTGATAAAATTATTTTTTTTGAAATGGTTCGTTTTTAATTTTAACGGGTTGAGTGAAAGCCTATATACTTCTTCTGGATGTGACCTTACGATCACGCTGGCACAAGAAGAGTAATTGAATATTTTGAATATTTTGCCGCTTAAAGAATTTTCTCGATCAAAGTTATCCGAGGTTTTGGAAATACAAGGAAAATGTTCCACTTACATAAGTTATTACTTTTCTTGTTGATGTAAGTCAAGTGGATTCAAATAAACAGATTCTATCTTAAAAAATCAGATTTAAGGCACTCTTTTACAATAATACATCTGAATAAGAATAAAAAGTATTATTGGTACAAACCATTACATTGTTAGCCTTGTAAAAATCTACGCAATAATTTTCTAATATTTAGCACTCTTGGGGTTGGGATGGGCCTTTAACTGTAAACTAAAAAAAAAATGAAATATGTTTAAGTTCTTAAACATTAAGGAACATAATACCATGTTGAATGACATAATACAATATTGAAATTTAGCAAGTTTGGCTTGGAAGGATTATTCATTCACTAACAGGATAATGACTCTAACCAAACTGCGCTTTTAACGAATGAAAATTCAAAAATGTGTTACTCAATTGAAAGCGAGCCAATTCATTTTTTGACGTTTTTGGGAACATTTGGACCGAAAACACAGAATTTTCCACAAAACTTTAATTTCATTTATACTGCGCAAAATCACTAAATTTCGTATACTGCTTACTTCTTTTCTGATGGAAATTTTGGCTTTGTTTTTGCAGTTATGGTCCGATCGGCTTACTTTTTTTTTGCTTTAAAAAACTATTGAATTTTCGAATAAAACTGCATTTGAAGTTTTCCTGAAGGGTATTTTTGTCTTATTTTTCCATGAGTACAAAGCCCACTCCATGGTTTACTTACTTTTGTGACTGACTGTATTTTTTTCGACTTGAAAGTTTTGTTAACAAGATTCGGTACAATGTATTTTATTGGAATTACCGTCAAAAATACCGTAGCGGATTTTGCGAAGAAAATCTCCTAGTTTTTTCACGCAATTTAACAACCTAGTTCTTGTCATCTGCTTAGGATGTATACACGAGTAATATATGCATGAGATTAACAGACTGAATGTGTATTATACGACTTGGAACCTAACAATCGATCTACATAAATCAAAAATAATGATATTCAGAAATGGCAGTGTCCGGCACTCCTGCTGGAAGATAGATAGTAACGGAATAGATATAGTTAAATAAGAATAGTAAATACCTTGGTATAATGCTATCCACTAATCTAAACATGAACACACATCTTGCTCAAAATTTGGCATATGGTAAGCAAACTCGACAAAATAATCTGGGAACGCTGCTTCAGCAATAACTGAGCCGCTCAGTGCACAGATTTTTTAGATTTAATTGCTAAAAAAATTGTGACATCTTGTGTTTACAATATCTTTCCTTTATAATAAAGATTACCGCCATTAAACAACTGTTTGAATAAAACGAAGTGTATTTCTTAGGCGAATGAAAATTATTTCATCGTTTTTCTAAAATTTTTTTTATGGAGTTAATGGAAGTGTGCTATGAAAACTTCAATTATAACAAAATAAAACCTGGAATATTTCGGAATTCCTTAAAGTTACAGAAAAAAATTAAATGCAATTTGTAACTATTGGCTTACAAAAAGATTCATCGACATACAACCAAAAAAATAATTCACAACTCCAGATTTTTGCTTGTCTCATTATTACTTTGAGCTACTGTATGGAAAATGAGTTCGATTTTTTCTAAAGATGATCTTCCTCTCAAAACGAAATTTCTCAGTTTATCATGATATCCTTGTAATCTGTAAATAGAATAGTACAATGGAATTTTATATACAGTGGAATCCCAATAATTCGAAATGGCAAGGGAATTAACATCTTTTATGAATTACCACAGGTTACGAATCATCGAGATTTCGATTCAATAAGGTGGAAAGCATAAAAATACGAATTAACTGGACTTTTACATTTCATATTATTTGCCAATACATATTGTTTAACTTTATTAAAACTAAGCGCTCAATTTACACCTTAAGGACACATGTACAAAAAATAAAAGAGGAACATAAAATTACATAAAAATACAAAAAATCAAGAAAAAGCTTATTATTTGAAAAAAAATTTTATTTTCGATTACTTCATGTTCTTTTCGCCTGTCTTTTGCGTTCTCCAAGCCTATTAAATAATAAAAAAACATTTTTTGGGACATCATGATTTGAAATATAATATCGAAGTTGTTGAATGCCTGATCTGGCTTGTTATTGGGTTTACTTCATTGTCGCTATCTTCCTCATCACTCTCATTCTTAAAGCGACATGCAGGCAACAAAACTGTCTACGAAAGATAATGGGAGTTAAATTGAAATGGTTTTCTATTTTGTATGTGTGTGTTTTATTTATACAAAATATAAAAGGTTTAAGAAGCGAATTACAATTTATAAGAGTTTCTATGTTGATTGCATTGCAAAAAAATACGAAATAACAAGGGTAGCAAAATGTATGAAAATTTTATGTATTAGCGATGATTTTGCAAGGGACAAGCATTTTGTTACGAATTATTGAGGTTTCGATTTATCGGGGTATGAATATTCGAATATAACACTTTCAAAACCCCGGAACCTATACATTTTCTATTTAACGCCAAATGTTATTTCTTTAAGTTTAAAGAAAGTCCTAAAAGTTCTTCCCCAAAACTTAAGTTCAGTTGTCAACGATTTACAAAATTTGATGAGCTGTCAATAAATGGTGTCAACTTTGAAACTTCTCCACAGGGATCTCCACTTTGGAAAACTTACGAGCTAGTTCCTTCCCCTAAATTCGAGACGATGGGTATCTTCAAGTGTCCCTAAGCGCTGAGCTCCCTTTATGAACACCATCGTGGAACCGGCGACGACAATATCGTCAGACTCCACTAAGTTAATCCCCTTCACTTTAGTGTTATCAATCAGCACCTCCCCACACTGCCGCCGCGAGATCCTTGGGCTTATTACTCAAATGTCATCATCAAGTCAATTCTAAGGATCTTCATCGCCGTGTTTTTTTCTTTCTGCCCTCTTTGCAGTGCGAAAATCTTCTCTAATTAGCTTTTAACTACGCAGCACTACAAGAAGCGCAAACAAACGGCACGCCTCACAGAAATGCTCCTTTAACACCGTTACACGACAGACGAAAAAGGGAGCGCTTTTTTTCCTTAGAAAAACAAGGAGGAGGAAAAAAAATCAACAACATGAAAACCCAAAAGAAAGCCGACAACGAAAAGAACAACGAAACAATTTTCAAGTTAAGATGGGAAAACAACAAAAACAAGAGGAGCAGTCCTGTGACGAGGATAAAAGCAGCTATCGGCAATATTATCGTGCACATTACAGAAATAATAAACAAGGCGATAGTCCTGCTAAGGCAGCCAACACAACAGACTGCGAAGAAAGTATGGCATCTCTCCCGTTCGCTCTGAAAGGTTCTGTTTATCCTCCCGACAGTAGTCTGCCACTGGGCTGGTAGGAGCGGGGTTGGAGGACTACTAATGGGGCGGATTGGATTCGCCGTAGTCATCATTTCTACCCTTCTCGACTGCCTATCGTTTACGTGTCTACGCTACCGCGGAGCAGGAGCCGTGGGACCAAAGGTTTTCTGTGCTGTGGGGTGGCTCGCCTAAACTAGGTCAATTGAGTTTCATAATATTTGTTCTTTTAGTTGGAGGTTTCGCTCGTCTTCGACCTCCTCCTCCTTTGTAGCGCAATCATGAACGCCGCCTCTTCAACATTCCACATAAGCCTTATCGAGGAATTCGATTTCATCGGAGACAAGAGCTACCGGCGACGGCGATAGAGACGTCGACATCGACATCGACATCGACGGCGGCATCGAAAGGGGCAGAAAGAAATTTTGCCACACTGAGCCGTCTATTAATCTCGTAATGCTTTAATAAGGCAAATGTTGTCATTGGAATTGGTGCGGTTCGGTTCTGTCAGGCTCATTATTGATCTGTACGCAGAGGGTTATGGCTTTGTCATGGGAGGTAAACAAATCGAACGGCGCCATGTCGCAAATTGAGGGGTTGAGTTCGGGTGCCTTCATCTTCGCAGGTGATGCTGATGAAGCTTAACAAGGGCGAGTAACTCCTTTGCATTATGGACTGTTTGGAAATGGCTTCATTGGCGGGGTGTGAATGTTGTAAGCCAGGCTAACAAATGGTACTCCTTTATTTTCAGTGGAGATTTTCTATTTGCAAGGGATCTGAGTTAATTTGGTCTTCTTCTGCGCCATTCACATGTAATTGGAGGATGTCACAGTAGCCGAAAATGGCTGCATAAATTGCTCGTCTAGTCTTTTTAACGGAAAATTAGGCTAACAATGTTGCAGACATTGACTGCAAAAAAAAACATTGTAGCCAGTTTCAAGAGTTCATAAATTTTTTTTTTTGGTTCATTTCTTCCGACTTTTGTAAGAAAATTGCTGCACAACAAGCTCTTATCCAAGTGTTTCCTGCTTTAGTTCCCAGTACACCACAGATTAGGTGTGTAATCAAACTTTAAAAAAAAGGTCAAGAACAGATTCACAGAACTAGAAAAAGGTTTAAAAAGTCTATAATAAACTATTAAACTATTGTTAAAATTGTGATGTATGGATACGGGTCTAACAATTTCCACGCCATCGTCATTTCTTCCACTCCGACTTCTAAAAATTTTTTTTCTTTTTTAAAAGAGGTTTGAAAACTGTTTCAGAGTATATAGTCTCGAAATTTACGCAACATCAAAAGTGATCTTCTTCCTTGGCATATGGTCTTAAGTCTTAGGTACTAGTGACTGCCTGTATTATACGCAGGCCATCTGTTGGTCTATTGTGTTATCCGGATTGTTCCCAATGCTCGGACTAGCTGCGTAATAATTTGCTGCAAATATACCAGGCGTGGGCGCCGTTGGCTCGATCGGTTAGTGCGTCGGACTGTTGAGCGAGAATACCCGGGTTCGAATGCAGCTCGGGGAAAAAGACACCGCAATCATTTTTCACGGCCGCAACTGCAGCGAACGACTGACAATCCTCCTGGAGTACGTCTGTCACGAAAAACTTCCGCAATTCGCCGTTCGGAATCGGCATTTAACTGTAGGTCCCCTCCACATGTGTCACAAATTATAACGCGCACAACACAGTGGAGGCGCGAAAAGCTGGGCTCTAAACAAATATTACCAGGCGTGTTATACTACCTGCTTGACAGGCAAAGCTCGTTGTCTGATTTTCCTTGGGCTATACCCACTTGGATCTGTTGATCAAACCGCCGATGCGCCTTACATCCAAGTTAGCGAATTCGCTTAAATCATCGAAATTCCTCTTACCGGAGAGTGCTGGGCATGTTCCAAGAAGATGAACATATACTTGCGCTTTATTTGACTAGTTTTACTAATTCTTTACTTAAAATAAAAAACACAACTAGATTCCAAAATTGTTCCTAACATGATTGATATCAATATTCAAGCTTATTTTCTATAGGGCTTTTGAATAAGTTCTCAGTGGGTCTGTACAGATGGCACCAACGTTACTCAGTGCTTGTAATTTTAAATAAAAACTAGAACTTTTACAATGACTATGTACATAAATTTTTTATGCTGCACACGCGTGTTTCTTCAAATATTGAAAATGTTTTTGCTCTTAAAAGAGTATTTACGGAGTATTTTCTGCATAAATCTGCAGATGTGCAACATAACACTCTTGTACACTCCTGACGTACATTAAGTGTTATACGAAATACAAGGACGGGCTTCAATAAAAAATTATGTTTACGGACTAAGAAGGCTATTAGTGAGTTGTATTCTTTCACTATTTTTATTATATTTATTAGATAGCAAGAACTTACAATGATATTTGGCTATCACACATAATTAATACGGAGATATGACACAATGATCTGAGATTTCTGTGAAAAGTCATTCGCAGTCAGTTATTCGACTTATTACAGTCTAAAGAGCTGTGAGATTTTCAGAATGCATCACTGGCCCAGATATATCCTAAGCTAAATACAGTAAAGTTTCGATAGTTCGAATCTCCATATTCGAAAACTAGAAACGAAATAGAAGCATTCTTAAAGTCCGCTGGGAAAACCTCTGTAAATCGAAGAAGATCTATGCAATTTGGTTCCGTTGTTAATTCGAATTTATTTTTGTGCAAAACAACACGAAAACCTCTACAATTCAAATATGATGGTTTGTCTATAATTCGAAGTTAAGTTTATTTCTTTTTCTTTAACAACCGTAAGTTAAAATGCGTACGTGATGAAAGTGAGCAATATTTTTTGTCTGAAACCTGCGTAATTCGAAAACCTCTGTAATTCAAAGTTTTTCCTGGTCCCATGAAATTCGAATTATCGAGAGTTTACTACTGTATGTAACAAATAAATATCGAATTTAGCAAAATATTATTGCTAAATTGTTTTCGTTCGACTGAAAATTCTGGAAATTCACACTCTTATTAAAATTCAATCAATAAATGCTTCAGTTATTTCCAATAGTTTCCATTTCAACTCCTTTAAGAAAAAATAGTGTCTATTAAGGAATAAGAAAGTCCCGTATATAAAATCATAAATCAGAACATAATTTATACATGATATTTCCTTCTTCCGCTCATTTAGGAAAAATCAAACCCGGTTTCATGAAAATCCAGAGACGAGAAATTACGTTTTTTTTGTTTAATTTAAATGCATGGAAAAGTTCTTCTGTTTTTCCTCAGCGTTCGCGTTAAAGCAAAACTTCTATTCCCTTGCACTGCGCTGGACGACGAAATTCGGTGAATTAATTAAAGACGATCTCTCTCCTCCGGAGTGCCAGCTAATTGATACCCGTTCCGATAATCACTCTGAATCCACCCATCCGGCTTGCTGCTCTTCCAACGCCAGACACTCTATTTCCAGACACTCATTAGTGCTTTAATTTATTCCTCAAAATTGAAAACAAAACAATGAACAACAGAAAAAAAATATATATTTCACTCCTCCTCTCCACAGAGCAGACTGTCAGATCCCCGGCCTTATCAGTCATTCCGTCTGTCGGTAGAGAAATTATTTAAATTTGAAAGTTAAATCACAGTGCAGCGCAATACTTTCGAAAATCAATTTGTACACTCGTTTGCATCACGTCATTATTTTTTACCCCATCCCGCCTTCAGGACGCTGTCTGCCGAGCAGGAATAACAGCGCCGCGCACCTTCGACGTCCTGCATTTTGCTGACGTTCGATTCTGTGGAAGCTTCATTGCATCAATCATTAAATCCCATGACGAATGTGTAGAAGGATCTCGTTCATAAATAATATCATAACAATGCTCCGGATTCTACCGGGGGCTCAATTAAAGGGGAGCTGCTTCTTAATTGCATTACGGAAATGTCAACTGTTACAATGAATGAATGCGCTCCTCCTTCGAACAGATACAACACGTGGGGTGGGGTGTGTAAATTTTTTTCTTTCCGCTGTTTGCCCTGCAGAGTCAGCAAAGCTAAGTGATGACATCGCATGACAGACATATTTATGAGTGCACACACAAAAACCGAAAAGGACGATACCAATGCGACGACTAATGGCTATGCACACGATGTCCACACAGTTTGCATGAGGTCCTTTTTCTCCTGTGCTACCGTGCCGAGCTTATCGTGCAGGGATCAGATTGCTCGCAGGATGGCAGAAGAAAGAAGCATTCTTCTGCAAACAGGAACAGGAGCCAACAAAAAAGAAATATAGGAACTCCTGCGATCTGATTAATAACCGGCGGACACGAGGACACCAATGAATGTCGTAGTTTAGGCAACAATTAGCGACGCCTGCACCTTGGCCGAGTAAGGTGGGTGGGTAGGCGCTCCAATTAAACATTAATGGCAGCCATAACGTGGCGTTACGCCTGGGCAATCAGGATCATTATAGGCGTACATAATTCACACCAGAATAATGCCATTCGCAGAGAGATCGAGCGCCGTGCTCTCGTCCTTCTTTTAACGTCGTCGCTGTCGTATGAATATGGAAATGAGCTCAATGAGCCGAGTCCCACTCTGCCCGGGTCCTTCCACTGCGGTGCAAAGCCCCTTTTACATCCGCGTGGCATTTTTTTTTGTTTTTACACGAGACGCACACTGCTCATTGCTTTCACTGAACGAGTGGTGCTTACTTATTTATGTGAGAACATTTTATAGGCCTGCCTGCCTGGCTGGCTGTTTGACTGTTGGGCTGGTAGATTCATAGGAACGGAACGAAGCCAGCGTCTTGGGCTTATTACCCGACTGCCGAGGATGTTGAATAAATTAGTGAAAGCAGAGCGAGCACAGACGACAACAAGGACGATGGGGCGCCAGCTACCGCCACACACACACACACAGACACACACACACGCGAGAGTAAGACATTTCGATAAATAATGATTTTAATAGTTCCCCACAGAGCCAGAGAGCAGCGCACCTGCCTCCCCTCCGCTCCGGGTGACGGTGTGAGGGCTTAATTGAAGACACACCCAGCCACCGGGGGGAGGTTACAGATTTATGCGGTGGGTAAATCGCTTGTGACTCGTTCCGAAAACCACTGATGTTGGATTCAATTTTACTGCCTGATTAATACGTTGTTTTTGGAGTTTTATAGGTTTTGGGGCGGTGGGCGGGAAGTGCTTTGCTGGCAGATGATTGCCGAATGAATATATGATCAGGTGGTTCAGTGGGTGGGTGGCAAAGTGCGCCTATTTAGAGAGCAAATGGCGAATGTGATTTGATGGCATTACGAGGTTTCGTATCGGTTTCAATCGAGCGGGCGGGATGCGTAATATGACGATGCGCATTATCCTAGGTCGCTGTGGCGAGCCTTGTGAATGAGTAATGAGCGAGGAAATCGTGAAAGGTTGAGGTGGACCAGAAAAGCAAAAGGTTAACCTTGTTAATTTTAATTGGGTGGGTTATGCAAATTATGACACTAATTATAGCTCTCACGGCCCGTGTGCCTGTGTGCGTGTGGGCGGCTTAGCGTATGGGATCGCAGCTGCGGTCAGGTTTCTGATCTGAGTGCTTTTAGCGGCTTCTGTTTTTGTCTTATAGATATTTTTACATCAAACAAACTTTGTCATTTATATTTCAAAATTTGTGCCTTGAATTATTTTTATGAGTTGAATTGAACTGAAAACCTCTTGAAAAAACAAATCGACTCAAGTTGCTGGCCAAAGTGGGTATTGAATTGAGTTTCAACTGGAAATATAAGGTTAACCTAAAAACTGAAGCAGGAAAAGTGTATAATAACGAGTCTCCCAATTCCAAAGTGTGCACTTAGTTGGTTCCTGAAGTTGTTCAATCGGTCTATCTCGTGCTGCTGAAATATGTTAGTGAGATCCTGTAACTGTCAGCGTCAAGACTAAATGAGGGAAGTCAGTAGCTGAATGTCAAACCTCTAGATCTCACATTGTGAAAAATGTTACCTCAAATTAAAGCTGAGAATTTATTTTACATATAAATGCATGCTTAGCATAACACCCTCCATCACTGAATCAGGCTGAAATTTTCAGCAAGTCAATTGTTAAAAGACAAACCCTCACTACATTGAATTTTGATTGAAGATAATAACTCTGCACATAATTCAAAGGAAACAGTTCCGTTGTATGGGCAGAGCGTCAAAATTCAATAACTTCTAAATCACTTTCCGACAATCTAGTAAGAAATTTGTAGAACATACCGCCTAAAAATTCAAGCTTTTTTTTTTGTATGGGTCAAAAGTAGTCGAGTGTGTTTTCTAAAATCTTTCAAATTCAAATTTTCTATATTTTCTGAACCATTTTTTATATCACAAAATATTAGGAGAACAACTTGAAAGACGCTTATTTTTTTGTTAAAAAACCATTTATTTGAATATGAAAACAAAACTTGTGTAAATTAACTTGTGTATACTTTGACAGATGGAATTAACTAGATTTTTCGACGCTCTTTAACATACAATAGCTGTCACTGTCAAAAAAATAGCGCGTATATAAAGTTAGTAACAATGCGCGTCTTTCAAGTTATGCACCTAATACCAAATTTGGTTTTTCTTTTTATGAACTTCACCGTCCTTGAGAATCTTAATGTTGAAATTTTCTTTAAGCACAGTAAGAAAAATACTTTGTGTCTGAACAAGATTAAGTAACAAAAAAAAATTAATGCTCAAAAATGAAAAAAATTGAACATAAATTGCGCTACTTGTGGGTAATTGCGGGTGCTAAAGTCATGCTTTTCACTGACACTTGTTACTTGAATATGATACTAATAATAATACACTTTACTAAACAAGATTTCACATCATATAGTCAAAAGTGAGTGAACAGTCTTGAAATTGAACAAAGTTTGCCCTCAAAAACAAGATATACTACCAGGAGGTATATTAGACATGAACACATCGAATCACATACTTTGATGTACACTTTTTTTTATCTAGCACAACTGTAAACATGAGGTAATCAATTTAGCCAATACAAAAAATGTTATAAAAACAAACGTTAAAAGAGAGTGTTCACTTTGATAATTAAAGTAAAAAATTTACAACTAGAAGTAAGTCTCTTATTTTTTTGTTGTTTAAAATAGTTTTTAAACGTCTTGGTGTTAATTCTGCTAACTTTTTCGTTTATAATATATTTGTACACATTAGATGCCGTTCATCCACTGTACTGAATGTTTTATAACATCTTTCTTGTAATCTTCGTTTTAGGGACCTGATTTTCAAAATATTCCCACAAATTACTATTCAAATTAAGGCCTTGTTAGAGTGGTTGATCATCCATTTGCCTGGGTGTCCAAAAAAGCAACCACTCCTCAACTCTTTTTGGTGTGTTTATCGGATCATTGTCGTAGTGGTCCATGATCCATTAAGTGCCAATTTCGAAACTCGATTTTAATTCGACTCGATTTAAATTTCGAAGGCGATTTTAATTTAAAATATAGATAGATGTATAGATAACGTGCTTTGTTAATTTTAGCGCTAATTAAGACCAGATTCTTAACTGGTAGATCCTATTTGTGAGGATAAACTTTGTTCAAGTAATCTGCGCACTTAATTCTGACGCTGACTGAAATTTTGTGTGAAAAGCTGTTTTTTGTCATTGCAGCAAAGCTGTTGCATGCAGCAGAAAAAATTGATCATGAAAAAGAAAACTAAAATAACAATATTGTGAATTGTATAAAACTTTAAATACTTGTTCTAAATTTTGAATTACGCGCCCAAGCGGCCATATTTAATTGAAGTAGTAATGCACAAAAAAAAAAAAAATAAAGGGTCGAACCACCTTTCGTAGCGCACGCGTTTATTTTTCTTCGCCGCATTTTTTAAAGTTTCAAAATAAAAACGTAAGTACGCCAAAGCAAAACTTTCGTGTCTGCAAAAACTCTTGCAGAAATTGAAAAGCTATGCATTTGAATGGCCCCTCCACTTGGAAAAAGCCAAAAAGTATGAGCTAACTGTAATAAATTGGTAAGTCGTGTATCTTTCAAAACAGATTCATTATATGATTATATATGTCATTATATGATTTTCTTTTACAGTTCAAGGATCGCAATCTAGTATGCCCCAAAAGTATATTTCGAGCATTCCCCAAAAAAGACGATGGCACAGCTTCTTTGACTTCTGTGTCAGTGTTTGTGCTATGCTGCTAAAAACGAGTCTCTTGACGTTAGTGTACGTTTTGGTAGGTTGTGATGAGCCTCCTTATCGAGTCAAGTATTGAATGTTTGAAGGAAAGCATTGTGTGTTGAAGTAAATAAGAACAGACAGACTTACAGCGGTTCACAACATTAGGCCAAGCTACCTCAGGATATTACCCTTTATTCTTCTTGAAAATTAGCTTTATCTGGTTCGTCATTGACCCGGGCAGTAGTTTTTGTTCTTAAACCATTTGTTAGTTGTAGGCTGTCTCGATTTGCAGGTTTTACTCTGATGCCTTTTTCCGAGCTCTGCTTATACTGCATTCTGCTCTGTTTTAGTCCGTAACTCTAACTGTTTAAGAGTTGGATGCAGAGAAAAATGTTAGCTCCATTTCCATTTTGTATTTTTAATTAACTCAACCTACTTCCCGCTCAGTTTAATTTTCCTGAAAAACCGAATACGGTTCTGAATAAAATATTTTATTTCAAATACTCCCCATTTTCAAGCACAGTTGAAAAGTGCCAGCGTATTTATTCTCTCTCATGCTGAGCAACCACAAATCACACAACGTACTGCCAACCCAATTTGAGTTCTCAAATAAAATTCTCTAAATTACACACAAAAAAACACACTCATACTCACACACTGGCATAAAGTTTTTACGTGGCAAATTGCATAGAAACATCCTTCCCCCGAGTGCTGTCTGCCACAAAGCAACTCTCACGTTAGAGCGAATAGAAAAAGTTTAAAAACTAATTTCACCTAATTCAAGTCGACAATCGCAACAGCGTGTCCCCCACAACCATAGACGACAAAAAAGAAACGTGAACCTTTCCAGAGCCGGACATCTGCTACGTGATATAACTTAACCGCCAAAAGAAATAACAAAGGCTGACACATAAAAGCGTGACAAAGACCCACCAAAGGAGGCCTCTGACCAGGCCACGACGTCGGCGGCGGCGGCCAAATAAACGAGAAATCCAATTTGCATGTTTTATCATTTTCAGCTAATGTCCTCGTCGGTCGGAAAGTCCTCGTCATCGGCGTACATAAAGAGACGAATCTACCACTTCTTCGTGGAATATCTAAAAAGGACATTCGTTTTTAGCGCGCACAAACAAAAGGAGAAAGGATAAGAGAGGAAAAAAGGCGAATAGCGCCGGTGGCATGGAAGAGGCTACAAAACTCCGCGCAGATAGAGAAGAGGCCAAAAACCGGCACAAATCTAAGGATTCCTTTCACTTCACGGTTTTAACCCATTAATCATTTTGACCGCAAAGAAGAATGGAACCGCTCTGACCTACAGCAACGTCCCGAACTATCCTTCCTTTCTATTTTTTTTTTGTTTTTTGCTTTTGCGGACGACCGTGCCCGCGTGCACTTAGATTTTGTACGTGAATTCAGTTCCGACTTTATCTGAGGGGAGGAGGATCTTTTGGATTTCTTTCAAATCGCTACTTTTGAAATTAATTATTCTGCTTTGGCAGAGTGTTTTTGGCAGTGCTTTTGGACCGATACAACGGGCACTCGAGCTGGGACAATGACATTAATGCTTTGTATCTGCCGGAGGACGCATGGAGTAGCACTTCGAGGCACTAAAAGGACGCTCTGAGAGAATTAATTGAAAGGCAAATGGATTTCCAGATTTCTTTTTCTGCACCTGAACCTCAACAACGACGAAGTTCGTGTATCGCAACACTGTCATTCGGTTGCCGCAAAACAGCTCTACGGACAAAGACTTTAATGGTGGAATGGAATTCAGGGTTGGAGCTATTTGTTTCTTTGAATCGGTTTGGCTCCGGAATGTTACTGAGCGGAGCAATATTGCTCCTTAAATGCGGTAAGTGGTTTTATTGGATGGATTTGGGAAAACGTTTTCGGAGGTGATCGGAGAATGGGATGTGGTTAGCTTTGCTTGCTCTTCCCAATGAGTCAAAGTCGATGATGAGTTGTAAACGTGCATGTCTTTAGGCATCTGAAGATTTAGTTATTTGGTTGGGAATATCTCAACGTTCACTTTAATGTATATAATAAATACTATTAGTCGAGCATGAGAATTTTCATATCATGGTTTGGGTCTCTATGTCGGCAGCCGGAGTCCGAAAGCCACAATTCTTTTTAACTTACTGTCACTGTGCTTAAAAGTGTGGGGAATCGAGAATAAAAAACACTTTTAGAGATAATGGGTGGAATAATACTTCCGGTCAGATTTTCACTCATTTATAATTGTCCTCATGTTTTAAATCCGCCACAGTTTCCAGATTTTAATGCAATTAAAGGTCTGTGGTCCCCTTTTCGCCTCAAATTTTCGCATATGAAAGATTTCGACTAAAAGTCATCTGAAGACTGCCTAATATGGAGCGGGTTAGAGTACCTTGAGTAAAGGCCATCAAATTAGTGGAATTCCATCCTAACTCGCTGGAATGTCAAATAAAGATGTGCTCATATCCATGATCCTTCCTCGCCGAGGACCGAGGATGAACTTTATGTGTGCGGGTTTGTACGACATGTTTAGGGAAAGGCTACACCGTACCGTGTGACACATTGTGTAACGTCACAAATAATGTAACGTACACATTAAAGGATATTTTTTGGTGAACATTTTATTTGGAAAAGACTTTTGCTGCTCACTACAGCTTGACTTCAGACTGTCGATTGATACACAAGTAAATGAATAAAAATCTTCCAAGGCTGCTTTTAAAAAAGTTTTTGTAAATCGTTGCTCGGAAATGACAATTCGGTTATTGAAAAACGCCAAAATGGACTTAATCAGCGAATACTATTTTCACAAGCTGATTTTATAATTGGGATTGGATTTGGATGTTCCAAACGAGCGACTTTGCTCAAAATATTTAAATGGACAACGACTAAAATAACCAAAAATAGTTCAAGACTCAACAAAGGTTTATATACCAGATTTTGTATTGTCCCATTATTACTTGAGCTACTCTATTTCGATTTTGCTTTTAGATTTCTCCTTATTAATCGAGGTTTTCACTGCCAATGACTCAGTTTTTCACCTATCTGTGGTTGTCCGCAGAAAGTACCGATAGCCTTTCCTTTACGCCCAGTCACCAAGAAATTTTAATATTAATTTCTTTACAAAATAATTATTTTTTCGAATTCAGGTGTAAAAAGACTAAAGGAAAAGTTGAAGAGGATGGCGTAAGTGAAAGTTCGTCTGCAATTTCAGAATTAAAATACAGCGATTGTATTCCTATTTTTTTTAAGCATTGCAGTTCATGTTCAAAATTTGGTTTCACGTAGATTGTTTACTTCCAAAAGCAATGATTAGTTAGTTCATTCAGTTTTCTTAGTCTTAAATACCACCTCAAATACCACGCACCTCTCTCCTGCAACCAAGGCAATCATAAATCGCTGTCAGCCGCTGTTGCTTTCAAAGCCAAAGTTCATGGGTGCCCTACAATGCAACCGATGCAACTGCAGGTTATCTGCAATCTCCTGACGGCTAACAGAACCTCAACACGATTGAGCAATCTGACTGAAAGAGAAACTTTTTCAAATACCATTACTCACGTGTCCTAACGAAACTTCCCACCCCCTCCATAAATTATTCTAATCATCATAAATATTGTTATACACGATTGTTCTGGGACATCTCTCGCCCATTCCGGCGGTTCAGTCGCGTCACACATTCGCCACCCACATATGAACTACTGAAACTTTTCAACAATCTAATAAATTGATGATACTTAAATATGCATCACTCTTATCCAAGCACTCTGTGCAGTGCCTTCGCCATTGCCAACGTCGTTGTTAGAAGCGCGCTAAAGTTTGCACTTCTCATTTAAAGTTTTTCACAAAATGTTGTTCTTTAAGGCAATCATTTTTCATAAGCGTCCTTGGAGTGGGGCATGCTGGCTGCCGCACCACCGCGTAACGCTCGCAGCGTTACACAACTTCACGAAGTAGTGGGCGACACGTTTTATCAATACCCGCAGCAAGCAGAACAACGAGATTTTGGTAATTTTTCATGCTCTTACCTCAAAATGTCATGAGACAATGAGAGGCGGCTACGATACGAAGGTCTTGGGAAGGACTGTTGTGGCAGAGACTCAAAGTCTTTGGTTCTTCTTCTTCGCGTATCTTCTTGAGGAATAGTTCACAGAGGAGAGCAAAAAAGAAAAGCAACCATCTGATAGAGGAAGAAGTTTTCAAACTACAAATTACAACTTCACTCTGGGCTGAGAAGAAGGAGAAAAAAAAACGAGAAGAAAACTTTCCACGATCAGGACCTTCAACACATTCACACAAAGGATATGCAAATGTGGGGCGAGTTTAGGTTCTACAATTTCACATGTGGCTGGAGGCTGTCATTATTTAATTTTTTTTTTTCGTTAAGTCAGATTACTTTTTCGTTTAATACCTGAGGCTGCTCATTTTGAGGACGCCCTTGAGGAGATTTGGAATGCTTTATGTGCCCTATGGACGTGGTGTGGAATGAAATTTATTTCACGACGGCTGACGGCGTTACTCGTTAACAGATGTTGGAAGACATGTTTGTTGATTTTGTTGATGCTAGCTAAAAAGCTGCCGTGTTTTTGGATTGTATAAGAGCATTTAAGCCTTAAGCAAGGTCAGAATATTTTACAGGAAATCAATGCTCTCGAAGCGAAGTGAGTTTGAGCGCTGAACCAGCGTATTGCATGGATTCTAGGCAATTTAGTCTCTTTGGAATGTATTGGTGATTGAACCGTGCTACTTGGTGCTAAGTCGTGACTATGCATAAAAACCTCCCAACCGAACTCCCAGAGTTTCCTGTCTATCCCGAACGAATTTGTTGGTACTAGTAGCTAGTAGCTAGCTAGCAAAATGGCAGAAAGTTATCGAATAAAATGACGCATATTAGATCAGATCATTCTGTATGTATATATATACTAAATAAAGCCTTCAATTCCATATTTTTTTTAATTCCTAATTTATTTAGTTCCTATCTAAACGACAATAATTAAGTGGTTTTTACATGGATACAAAATTAATGCATTACTTTTAACTACACCTAATATTTTCAATTTACGTTTTGTCATAATTTTTTTGCAAAAGTTTGTGCGTATTTATTGGGTTGTCAAATATCTCCATTCCAAAAATGCACTCTGATGATGTAGTCCCTTAAACGTTGAACATATTATTGTTTAAGTTTTCTGTTCCTACGTCGTATTGCCCTAAAGTTAGAGACAATGCATTTCAGATGAACAAAACTGTTGTTTGCATTTCGTAATTTGTGTTTTAACTTCTAATTTTTTTTAATAGATTTTATTACCAACTTGCACAGAATAACTGTTTTGTTGAACTGCCTGGACTCAACTAATTTTCGAATTCCAACTCGAATTTCACTAGAACGAGGTCTTTTTAGGGTTTGTTTCAAATGAAAAACGAAGAGAAAAGGGGACAGTGTTTAGATTACGAAAATGTCTTTCTGTCTGTAATTTTAATTGAAACGTAGTGTTTAGTTAGCCACTTCTAATTATGAAACGAAATTGCAACAGATGATGTCAACTAGTTTTTGAAATTAATGTTTGAATGTGATGCCGGCAAAAAGGCAACCGCTCGGCAAACCCTGGATGAGATGGGCGTACCTCCTGATGAATTATAGTTGGTGGTGGAGGACCGTCTTTCCTGGAGATCTCTTTTGTCAGCATTGTCCTCGCGACCCGTTTAGTAGAATCCGTGTCAAGAAAATTATGATGATTTTTGAAAATTGCATAACTCTAGTTACATTAGCTCAAAGCAATAATGAGACTAGAAAAAATCTGAAACATATCGCTGCAGATTTTTTCTTGTCTCTTTTTCAAAACTCTTAAAAGTTACAAAAAAAAAAAAAAATAATAAAATTAGGCTACGAAAAAACAAAAATCATAAAGGTTCATCAACATAAAAACCAAAAATAATTAAGAACTCAACAAAGGCTTATGTTCCAGATTTTTGCTTGTTCCATTATTACTTTCTATATATTCCAACATTCTGCAGAAAAGCCAAACCAAATTGTTTTTTTTTTCCATAAATCGAAATGAAATGTAAAGGTTCGAATCGCAGACTTGTTCAATTAATTACATTTTTAACATTCAGTCTAATATTGGAATTATTCGCCGCTGTTCTAAAATCTGGTGGATCCGATTCGAAGATGCATCTCAGTCATTCGGTTCAAAATATTCATGTGCTTGCTAAGTTTTATCCTATTGCAGTATCTCATCGTCTGCAGTTTCAGTATTTTTCTTTCCTTAAATTTAAATAAGCTATGCTATATCTAAATTTAAATGTCCTCTCAGCGCGAACCATGACTATATATTAGTACCGCCCTTTTCTTCTGCTATAGCGCCATTTTTGTTTAAAATCAAAAAGAAATCAATTTACTTAATATTTTTATCTAGAATTTCTGCTCAAGTGACAATCCTCGTCTCAGGTGCTCAAAGATCACATCAAAGCCCAACAAGTCAGCCGCCTACAAAAAAGAACGCAGACCAGAAGTACAAAGAAGATGCTACGAACATTCTGTTTGTGAAATCTGACATAATCCAACACAAATCATCCACTTCAACATCCCCCGCACAACAGTTTCACCCAACCCAACCACCCCTTGGTCATCATTGTCATCGCTGTCGTCCTTCTTCCTTCCAATTAATCAAAGATAATAAAACCGGAAGAAGAGCTCCACACAAAAAAAGAATGACAACAAATAATGCCCGTCAGCCTACATGTAGATTGTGTCATCTATTGTCCATTTTATTATACCAATTTGAAAGTCCGATCTTATTAATGATAAAAGCGAGCTCCTACAGGAGTGGAAGTACACCCCCCGGTGTAATTGATGAGCGTTTTTTATGTCAGTGTCCCGTAAAAAAAAGTTTCATTTTTTTCCCTCATTTACCGCCATTAGATTGTTTCTTTTTATTTGATTGAGTATTGACAAAGAGTGTATCTCCTTAAACGAGGGAAGATATTCTCAAATATCTGCTCGTTTTTCAACAGAGCCTGATTGTGGTCCTAAAGGATTTTAATTAATTAACACACCCCGGCCGGAGGGAAAAGTTTTTAAATTAACACTCGCACACGTTAATGAGAAAGAACGCCCGGCAAAGGAGGCAGCATAAACTGTGACACGACACAGACGCCGGGCGTGCAAGTGAACTTTTCTTAGACACTTGTGGTTTCAAAGGACCCAGCACGCACACACACAGACACGTAGGCCCCGTACGCACGAAGGAGGACGGGCGGGCACCAGACCGTCAGAAAAGAAAACTGTCAGAGGATACAATTTTAAAGTTTCACGACTGTGACTCATTAAATGCATGTGCTTCCCGTACGTAGTACGAGAGTATCTCTGGCGGCTTTGTTTACATTCAGCAGGACTCGTTTCTTGTTGTTGTTGGAGGCAAAGTTGTGAAAGTTGCTCTGCGTTCTTCTTTTTTTTTTTTTTTCCTCCACAGGTTTTCGTGATTTTCGTTCAAATTAAAGTCTGGCGCTACCTTGAGGAGGAAGTTTCGTTGCTTTTGGTGAAAAAGAGAGGTGGAGGATAACTTGCCGTAGGGGTGTGCTGCAAAATAGAAAATTAAATGGTCTCGGGTTTTGTGCAACAAGATGTGGCAACAAGGTGCACATTTAAGATGACAATCAGACAGGTGGTGGTGGTGGCACGTATTGCGAATGAAAATTTACAAGTCCCCCTTAGCCGGGGATAAGTGTAAATTTTTAAAACGAAACGGGGGTGAGTTCTCTTTTTTTATTTTTATTTTACTTTGGGATAAAGTCGATTAGCTGTGTTGTCACAGGGGGGAGGGGATCACTTTTTTGGGGAAGTCTGATGCCCTAAATTTCTGTGTGCCAAAGTTTTCGGACAGTATTTCGTTGTGTGGGAGGAACACACGCAACTTCTTGCTTAAGTTGCGTGGGTGTGTGGGTCTGTGTGCCCGGAGGCACGAGACAATGCGAATTTAGCATCGAAAAGTTTTCCCTCTATGACCGGGATCCCTTCTAATGTATATGGGACTAATTTTACAAACAAGTATCCCGAACACAATGAACATTGGCGTAAGCTCTTCTGAGTTACGGCCAAGTTGACAACGCTGATTAGTTGACTGAATAATGGATGCGGGGATGGTTTTATCCACTCAATACAAGGACGGAGGGAGTTGGGATCGATTTTATCAGGTTAAGAAGGCTTTAAATTGCTGTCGCCGCTTTTATGGGAAAACGTTGTATTCGGGACCATCCGTATTTTTTTCGAGTAAGATGTTTCAGCCTTGCGCAGAACTGATGTTGGTCTGGTTTCAAGGACTCTAGATGATGTTCCGTTCACAACTTGAAGTGTAAAGCGATTTAAGAGAACGTTTTTCACATGCCATCTGTAGCTCTGTAAGAGGGAAGGCAGTCAATCTCTTTAAAAATCATCTGTACAACTATAAAACTAGAATATAAAGCAAATAAAAAACGCTGTTATAGCATTTTTTCAGAAAATAAAAGTTCAAGTTTGAATTACACAAGACTTTGAATAGTACCTGCTATGAAAATGAAAATAAAAATTCATTGCTAAATAAAAAGGTTGTAATAAAATCGAATCGATTCTGTGAACTGTGTAGAGAGAAGTGTTTTAGAAGAATAATTGTCTTTTTCTTTCTTTCTGTTTTTTATGTTCTTCTTAAGTTATCTGAATCATGTTTATAAAAATGAAATTTAAAGGTTTAGGGATTATCTTATTGAATTTATAAATACACATTTTTTATTGCGCGAATTGTTGACTTTTATGTTAAATGAATGCATGCTTTGAAATGGAATAAATTCTTACTTAGCACTATCTTCGAAATAGAGGCTTGGAATCTGCTCATTCAACTTTTTGTTATTGCTTTGCTATTTACTTGTGATTGCTCATTTTCTATGTAATGTAATATTATTACAATTACTTTGAATATCCATACAGAATATTGTTTTCGGATTTTTCTTTGAATTGGAAAAAAACGTAGATCGCGATTTAAAGCAGCTATTCAATAAACACATGAACTTAATAACAGAGCTGTGACGACTGCAGTCATTTCATTATTAAGTCATATAGGTCCCAGTCAATTAACTAGATTTTTTGAATATAAGTTATCGCTTAGTCTTACGATTTTGACTTCAAAATAACAGTCACCTTCGATAATTTGACTAACAAGTCACTGTTATTTAAATGCCTTCGCTCTTTATTGACTGGTGTTAGTCTTTTTATTTAGTCAAGTTACGAAGTCTTTTGACAAATTGGTCAATGAAATGTTTTTTGATCTTTCGACTAGTAGTCCTTGCAAAGTCGAGCATTTTCAGCTACCATTTCAACAATTAGCATTCGAAATTTGTCTTGTTTGATCCAATTTCTTGCGGGCTTTCTTTAAATTTAAGTCCTGTTTATGTAATTGATCTACAACTTAAATTTTGTCCATGTATGTTATTGGTGTTATATTTTTAATTTAAATAAAACAAAGATTTAAAAATAAATTGAAACAAGTTTCGTATCGTGTATAGTGAGTTTTTAAAGCTTATAACACATGTTGATGTCCTACTTGATGTGAAGAAAACATTTTTTAAGCGCAGAATATATTTAAAAATACGTCATAAACAAAACAACCGATCAGAAAAAAAGCTAAAAAAGAAAACTAATCAAACAGTCATACGAAAAAAAGGTTATTCGATTAGTCTCTGTCTTAAATTCTTAATGTCATGATGTCCCCACCCAATGCATTGGCAGATCTCGAGTAATTCTAGTAATGCAAGCTCAAGTTCTTGGTAAATAATTAAAATTTTCAAATTATTTTTTTTTCGGCCACGCAAAGTCAAAAAATACAAATTACAACATTGTCCAAACGTTTTTTAGGGCACAAACGAAAAGTTCGTACACGAGACCAAATTTCCCCAATCAGTTTTTTAAGATGATGTAAGGGTTATTGTAAAACGATTCGATTTATCGATTTATTTTTTGTATGTTTTTAATCCAAAGTTAGCAATTTTATGTTCGACGTGACGAGTCAAATTGGTTTTCTCATTTTACTTGTTTATTTTACTGAAGTCATTCCTCAGTTTTCTTCTTTTATTGTTTGCACCATTTCAAAAAAAAGTAAGTATCCTTTTAAGGTGACTCGATTTATTTTCAGGATTATAGAAGATATAAATGGAATGCAAAACTTTATATTTACGTCCGTTTCATCGGTGTACCACTTAAGACAAGAATAAAAAAAGATCTACGGTATCAGACCTAAGGTAATTCGGGTCAATAATACATTTCATGTTTCGTTGCATCAGTACAGACCTAGCCTAAATCCAAAATTTCGAATTTGCGTTTTTATTTATGAGAAGAAAGCCAATGTATGACTGTGCTTTTACGTACAGTTGTTCGCTCTGTTTTAATAATTAAATTAAATAATACCTTAGGAGTAAACACTTTGTCGACACTTTAAATTATAAGTCACAATATCACAAATTTTGATATTTCTGCATTATTTGGTTCTGCATTAATGCAACGATTTATTGAACACTAATCAGAAATTTTAAAAAGGAGGCTTACAATTTTTGCTAAGTTTTCTCAAATAGTTCTTCTGATAGAAAATTTTCGTAGACCTGCATAGCACTTGCTATAAATGAACTCTGCATTTTTTATGTAGGTAACGATGTCCAAGTGTGAAATTTGAAATGCTTTTTATGAAGTTTGAAGTCCACCCCTCGATCGCTCCGAAATGAACTTAATTATGAGGATACTTATGCCAAAACTACCTCAAATCTCTCTTATCCTTTTTTTTCATCTATTTCTCCGCGTAAGTATCGCAAATAAAAATTATACTTAACGTTCGCCTGAGTACTTAGTGAACAAAATGAATTCTCCCCTCAACTGCTGCCGCAGTAGTAAAAATGTAATATTACTTCAAGTTAATAAAATTAAATATTTTTATTCCCAGCAGATGCTAAACGCACTTATAAAAGCACTTCGCTACGAAAACTCTGACCTAAATTACTTCGTCATAATAAGCCACCTAACTCGCGAATTCAATTCCCGTTGTAAAAAAAGATTCCTCAAATCATTTCTTCCGGAAAACTCAATTTTCACGATTTGAAAATAAATTTCGAAATTATCCTCTTAGAACGCACTCTGCAATGTGGCCACTTCCCAACCCCCTTCCTCAAATTAATTAGTCTTTCGTAACTATTTACTGTTCGAAATTAGGAAACCGTTAGGGACAACCACTGTTGAATTACGAGAAATAATTCATCCTCGTCGTAAGAAATGCGCCTAGTGAAAACATTTAAAGTTTTTCTGCAATAAAAATGTTTTCATTTTCGTTCTTGTGTTCGTTTTCGTTTTTGTTTTTGTTTCGTCGTGAGTCCCGAAGGATACTGCTGGCATGGCAGTAAATAGTTTTATGCCACCGGATGGGGACTGAAGAGAGCGGAATTCTGGGAATCCAGTATCCCCAGGGATGTCCTGCTCACTTCAAGTGGTGGGACATTTCATTTTAAGCGGACAAGCGTGCTAGCATGCCATGGAGCGAGCAGTAAATTCTGAAAATTAAGTATTCATAACAAGTAAACTGTCTCGTACTTGAGGACTTTTGTTTGTTAGCTAAAGTTTATGGTCGGGTGGTGTAGGCAATGCTTGAGGCTCTATTTTCTAAGACATTATCAAGGTAATCTGAGTTTGATTAAAATTCCCAAATTCGTTTTTCTGGAAAGTTTTCACAAGTCGAATGTTCTAGAATAGTGCTGTAGTTGCTGGAAGAATTACATTGTGTTTAAAGAGGAACAAATATGGCTTGTGGTTGAGTGGAAAATACTCTGTGGTTTTTAAGAAAGATTTTAGGAATCACGATTAAATTTATTTAGGTTTGGTATTCATAAGGCTAGTTTTTCAACGTACTATTTTTAACATATTATTTTCTTAATTGGCATAAGAAGAATACATTCGAAAGCAAGTGTTACACTCGCTTAGCAGAGTATTGACGAAGATCCAATTTTATTGATTCGCCATCCTTCATAACAACTGGGTTTTTGTTCGCATACTTTTAGCTTAAAAACCTTGAATAGAGAATTGTTGGATCAAGCCAATGTTATGTAACGTACATTTGGTACAATTTTTTATCCTAACATGCCAAAGGACACCGTACTCCAAAATGAAGGAGAATGGTGAAAGAAGAAATTAACCAAAAAATACTTCGGATTTTCTCAGAAATTTCCTTTCTTATATAACTCTCCGCACGTTTTGAATTCTCCAGTTTCCAGTTCGTAATACTTTTGAAATTCGATGGTACTTTTTCGCCGCTAATATTCATAAACGAAGGATTGTGAATTAAAATCATCTGAAGACTGCCTAATTGTGGATTGTGCTACCTTGAGTACATGTCAACAAAATTAGTGAAATTTTGTCCTTGCCAGCCTTAAATTGTTTTAGATCAGTAGGAGATGCATACCAAATATAATATTAATATTAATACAAATATTTGTTATTCTTTTTTACTCCTTTTTTTAGAAGTGGGTCAAATAAGCTGTGACATTGAATTTATGAGTTCATTTCTTTCTTATTAATTTTTTGTGCAATTTTAAATTTCAAATAAATGAATGAATTCCTTAAGTTTTAAACTCAACAACCTTTTTAGCGTTTTTACTTTTTTTACAGCTTTTTTTCGTTTAGGAGCTACACTCGTTTGAAGTTGTAAATGGGGAGTTAATCAAATAAGCTGTGATCCGCTGTATATGCGTTTTCAGATTTATCCGAATTTTGCGAGTGCGGTTTGACAAAGTCACGAAAGATGATCCTGATGTCGTCTTCTCTGATGGAACCTCTCTCCGGAGAAGCTAAATCTGCAAGAGTCCTCACTAAAAACAGAGCCATAAAAAAATGCAAAGCAAAGAATTGAAAAAGTTCCTATTGATCACGCTCACGTACCTTACTGGCATTTCAAGGCCACCCAGTCACCCACTTAGCACACTTAAGCGAATGCCATTTCCCAAATCCATTGGACCATGAAGTAAGTACCCCCGATTCGCTTCCATCAGCGACCTCGCTATTGTTATCCTTTTTTCCACTCAATGGCAATGTCCTTGATGGCGCAGCTCAACCTGTGCATATTTAGCCCCTATCTCATCCCCCACACCAACACGCAGCTTCACTCACTAATGTCTCCCCTATCTTGCAGCACTGACTTGCATCTAAACCATCCAAATAAAAATAATTTCAACCCAACCGGGTCTTAAATGGCTTTTGTCATACAGGTATCTGCATAAAACCACCCCAACCTCAAGTTCAGCAAGCATCTCCCCACGTGACAGATACGAAATCATTTAAAGAGAAGAAAGCACACCCCCCGGTACTTCGCACATGGCCTTAATAGCTATTCAATATGGCAAGCCACGTGTGGCGTACGGCTCCCTATCGTGCAATTGGAGCAGCACACTGAACAAGTAATTCCGCACATAATGTGTTAAGGAGCATCCCGTATCTCGAGGCGTTTAACGCGACAGCGGCGTTGAATTGTATGATGTAGCATCAGCATGGTACGGCACGACACACAGTTGCCACCTTGGCCGCACCTCTGCCCCAAGACAGGAGAGCAAAAAAAAAAATCGAAACCCTTAAAACACACCCGCAGAACAATAAATCACCGTAAATGCATTCCTACCCCCATCAGTCGGGGTAAACCTTGGCCATAAATAAAATATAAACAAACCATGAAAATCAATTTATCAAGTGTGAAGATCATGTGTGTGTGGGTGGTGAGTGTCCTCGGACCCCAGATTTGATTTATCGCATTCATGTGCGGCGTCCCTGAGTGGCCGCACGAGTCAAGGGTTCGGTCAGCCGCTGTCGACGAGTGACTCTGTCGATTTGTCCGTCACCGTCATTCGTTACGCAAATAGAAATAAAATTCCGAACAACAAATTTCAATCATTTTCCTTCCTCCTTCCTTCCTCCATCTTTGCGGGCTTTTTGCTCTTTCTCTCTTTTCGGAAGCGGTTGCAGATGACATTCAAAGCGAGACAATGCTGTTTGATGGATTTTCGGAATGTGGATGTGGGTGCGGCACCCCCGGCTGGTGGGAAAAACTCCATTATCCCCGCCAAGCCGAGCCCGAGAATCGTTTCACGAGGCTGTGACTAAATAGGCAATTACCGCAATGTAGCGTTTTCATCAGGATCCGCCTGTGGCGTTTTATCTTTCAAAGATACCTACGGCGAGGCTCCTCTTGTGTGCGACAATTTTCCATCGACTCTCGAGATCCTTCGAAACGATGCGAATTGAAAAAGTCAATTTAGCCAGCCTTAAGTGGCGGGAAATTGGGTTAGAAATGTGATTGTAAACATTTAAATAATCGGTGACTCAAAGACTGGTTCTCGTTCGTACGTTCGTGCCTAATGGAAGGCATTTTATGTCCCCCCGGTCTACTGACAGATAAGTTGTTTATGAGAGTTTTGTTGACGTTTTAGTGGTCAGATAATCGGCTTTAGGATACAAATAGTTATTTTCGCAACTGTCGATGTAGACTTTGACACGACGCAGAACCTATTGTCCGGCCGAATGCGGACGGGGTCGATTGGTCTGTTGGCCTAGTTCGTTTGGCGGCGCTAAGTGGGCTCATTTCGGTGCGGTAAATTGATATCCTTTTGTGCGAGTCCGATGAATTTGATGGTTTTGTGTCCACTCCCAGTTCGACGCTTAATGGATGTGTTGTTCGGTTAATTGAATGTGTGTGCGTGTGGTGGTCCGCATTATGCGTTGTTATTGTCGGATGAAATGAAAGTAGTGGCAGCATAAGACGCAGATGTAATGGATTGGCATTGTCCGGACAGCCTCTGCAGCCTCCTCTGAGTCATTGCCGAGGAAGATTGATTATCTCTGGAGAGTCAATCGATTAAATTTGGATATGGCCACATGAAGTGAAATGTGATCCCTCTCTCTCTCTTAACTTGTGACCAGCGGGTCTAGCCTTTTGGGTGAATTTGCTCGTAAAATGAAAATACTTCGCCTTTGTCAAAGTTTTTGGACTGGCATTTTCACAAACACCGCTTAATTGAATTTCTAAGAAACGCACCATTTTTGAAGAAAATGTAAATGGAAAGTTAACTTTCTGTTGACTCCTGAAAGTGATATGAGACTTTTGAGAATATTCTTGTGACTTTAATATGCGAGAATAGGAATAAGTTTACATGACACAAGATAAGTGCCTTGTTAAGTTATTAAAAGATTGAAATTAAAAACTTCGCAGAACTTGAAAAAGAGAAAGGCTTCAAAAAATGTGGTAAGCAAAATTGTTTTCCGGAACTTTCATCGGCATCAAGAACATTGCATTCCAGATAACGACAAGTTTCATTAATAATTGACATGAAATGAGGAAGAGGCTTTATAACATGACAGCATGAAAGGTAAAGGGAAATTCTAGAAATCCTTTAATCATTGCGATACATGTTTTGCTTGCTATGACATTCTTTGAATGTGTCGTTTGCATCCAATTTGTCACCTAATATTGTCCGGTTTGCATTGGAAGAGACATGCTGGTTCTTTTTGGATATTTGAGTCTGGATAACCATTCACTTTACTGTGTTTTTGTCAAGAGAATACTTTAAAATACTATATGAATGCGTAAATACAGTGAACCAATAAAAAAATGGGACACCCATCACAGTCAGATTCAATTTGCAAAAACTCAGCCGTTTTTTATCAACATATCTAAACGAAGTAAATTGCAGATTAATCTACGACTCTAGGACTGTGACGGTTGTCTCATTTTTTGAAATTGCTTTAATTGTGCACATTTAAATTTTTATAAAATTGCAACGAGTAAAAGAAGTGAAAAATAAAGCCTGCAACAAAGAAATAAACGATGAATATTGTCTGCTAAAGAAGTTTTTGGTGTTCTTTTAATAATTAGCTGAAATTTAAACTCAACTAATTTGAAACCGAGATTCTCTATACACAAAACTGTTTCTATTTTCAAAATTTTTCTATTCTTACTCTCGTTTACGACCAAATTATGTCTTTCAAATTATATTATTGCACCTGTTCAATTTTTGTTTAGAAGAAAGATACATTTTTCTTTCGCATTTTTTGCGCAAGAGAGTAAATCTTAACCATTTCTTCAAACTTTCCCTATCTTACGAATGTTTCAATTCAAGCAGAATAGAAAAATTCAAATTCAAATATTTTTCCTTCAGAAACATTTGTTACCGTTATAAACAAGCGATTTAGGATCTTTATAACTTTGTTCAAACGCAATTTTATTTTTTTATCGCACAGGCTGGGTGAGCTACAAGTTTATTCTTAAAAATTCAACAAAATGATCAAAATAATTTTTTTTTATGTGTTTTGGTTGTATTACTAAAAACAAACATTTCCATTAGGTAGAGAGTACAACGTCGTTCAAGTAGCTGCCTCGGCTAGCTTCGCATCTGTTACTCTAAATTTCTAAGACCTTGTTGATCGTAACGGTCTGTAGCTATTGGCTTTAAGTGGTTGAATCATGCTCATAGTTTACTTGACGCAAAAAAAAGCGAATTAGTCAAATCGCAAAACTTGCGTACAGTAGGCGCTGAGAATGCTTCGAGTTTATTTCAGTTAATACTTTTTTTCAAGAAACGCCTGTGCTAAATATGGAAATAAATTTTCAATACTTCCCAACTTTGTTTAAGCGTAAAGCTACTCATTTCGACCATCGGAAGTATGATAATAACTTTCTGTGAAAATTTCAAGCGGAAAACAACTGCCAGTGTCAAAATAACCTATGATTAAAAAGAAACCACTAGATGGCCCAATCGTTAATTTAGTTCTCATATTTATCGTATAAAAAGTACATGTGGTTTACTTCTTCTTAGTCCACAAATATTAATTTGTATATACAGTCGAATCCCTCTAAGTCGGATATAGAGATATGATCTGCAGACCATCGAGGATACAATCTGCAGACCATCGAAGATATAATCTGCAGATGTGGCGAGACGTTATTACGAGTTGCGTTCTTCTGTTAGACAAAGAATTATTTTATTAAATGATAGTTAAAATTTACACCATTAGTCTACAATTTCGCGTTCCACTATGAAATATTTTTTCTTTTTTTCTTCTTAAGATAATTTGTCTCTTTTCCAAAGCTCTGAAGCTCAGTCAGCGAAGAAGTGAGATTGTCTGTGATCCTGGAAAATCTCCTGTCCTGTCCATAGTCAAATGCTGCTATAATTAACTCAGAAAATGCCTTTGGTTCTCGTGCCCACTTTAATGGACAGAGGGGATGTTGTAAGTGTGTATTGTGTAAGTGTCTGTAAGTGTATTGTAAGTCAATTCGACTTACAACATCCAGATCGTCTCAGATTTGTTAAAGAATCTACTTTGAAAGCTATCACATCTGCGGTAAAATTGGAGCACCGATTGTAATATTTTGCTGAATGGTGTAACTTGCCATATTGATTAGACATTAGCCCCTTGACTAAAGAATACAATAGACACAGTTCAAGCAACATAGTTGCCATACCGGGCATGACAATCGATCAGTCTCTATTAAAAATAAAATTCTTTGGAAAAGGAAGAAGACCATTGTTTGTGTGTCCAGCCACATATGAAATCTGTTTACGATTCCAGAAAAGTTGAAGCTGAAAGAAAATCTTTTTAGTAGATGGTAAAGTGGCAATCTTTTCACCAGCACTAAAAACGCATCCCATTTACGGACACGAGTCTCTCCAATCACCCAACGCAAGATATCCCGATGAAATCACAGTCAATCGACTGGAAAATACAATTTTGCTTTCTCCTCCTCGGATCCACATTATCCAAAAAGTAGTTCGCTTCAATGCTCAAAAAACGACAAAATGAACTTCTTTTGCAATTCCCGACATAAAACCCTTTTGAAAGTTTAACACACTGTGAAACGTGCGTGTCCATATAAAAACGAGCGAACATAAAACTAATGCGACCAGCTTCCTTTCACCCCGCCCACACTGCTGTAGGGACGTCTTTTAACAGCACTTCTTGTGTCGCACCCACTTCCTCGCCGACTAATGTTTGTTTTCCGACGAGTACATCACCGACATCTGCTACAGAACCAGAGTAGAACAAACCATTCCGCACCTGTCACAAGACATCATCAACGAAAGTTGCATCCTTCAACGGAAAAGTTCAGCAACGCGCTGCTGTAAAACATCCTTGGAAGACACTGATAGTTGTGCTGTCTCCCTCTGTGGCACACTTCTCTTGGATAATTTGAATTTACTACTTGTACCTCTGCTTTTACGAACTGAAAATTATTTTCTCCGTCATGTGAGCATTTTGCAGACCCATAACTTTTTTAGAGCCAAAAAAAGACGCTTGTAATCTTTGAGATGTTTGCCTTGCCGCCACCAGGACGTTGCTAGGAACACTCATTTTTTATCCATTTCCCCGCAAGGGCACGAAATTTATCATAAATTTTTACTACGACTTTGCTTGTCGAGATTAAACAACAAAACGACTGACAGCAACCGAATAATTCTCACCGCCAAAGCAGATAACTCACTCGACCGGAGGTGCGGATGGAAAATGGGAAAAAAATAATATTTTTGTGAAGGACTTTTTTTTTCGGCGGGGCTGTGTAACAAACACCGACATTCCCGTATCTTTCATGTTCCCGTAGTTAAATCGGGCTACACCCCGCAAAATGGGATATCGAGAACATTCATTTAACACCTCGGTATATCATGGGATATCCGACAATATTTATGGCGATGGACCACGTCGGGCATTGTGGAAAATCGCCGGAATTGTGAAGGACTCGTCGACAGAAAAAAAAAACACGAAACGGGAAAAGCGTTTCCATAAATACAAATACCTTGCACGGGTACAGGGATACAGATTTATGAAATTCAGTAGCGGTGGCGGCGACGACGGTGTCCTTGCCCCAATTTTTTGTGAGATTCTACAATTTATTACTTTTAATTTGTTCGCATGCATGAGTTGAATGGAGCTCACCAATTTCAAAAAAAAAGGAACGGCATATACTATGTACGAACGTTATCATTGAGAGCTCAATCATCGGGCAGGATGTGCCGGCGCGAGACTTCACGGTTGAAATGATATTCATTAGCGGATTACTTTCGAATGCTGTCTGCTTCGGTCGGATACAAACTCAACCCGGGATTAGTGTGTTTTTAATGAGCGATCGGGCGGGCTTAGGTTACACACACCGGTCTCTGTGTCTTTTTAATTTTAGGAATTACACGAGAAATTTAGCTCGCATAAAAGCATTCGTATGTAGATTGATGGCATATAAATGAGATGAGGCCCAGTCTCTCTGACGGATCGAATGCAGGAGACGGGTAAGTGATTGAAATTGCCGGGATGTCAGGGGGGACTGGTTACCATGGTTTTCATTCGGCTTCGACGCCGGGTGAGCAAACAAAGGGCACTGAACGTATTCCGCACATAACAATTTTAAGGCGTGTGTGGAATATAATGTCGGAAAAATGGCCGTGTTGAAATGAGTATTCTCTTTTAAGGACATTTTTATTACTTTTTCACACGTTTCACCATTTATTTGAACAATGGTCGGCTCCGACTTTTATATTGACTGTTAAACTGTTGATGGTTAGCGTTGGCAGTGCTGGGGTTTAAGGCTTGACAATCCAACAACGAATGACGTGGCGAGCGAAACCTTGTCTCGTTCATTGGACTGTAAAGAAATTGTGCATGTGGCAAAATTTAATAAGCAAAAACAAAACTGTGATGACCTAGAATTTGAACTGCAAATCTTTGAAAAGTGAAAGTGTTGCGAAAACCGATATCGATGTCAAAACGTATTAAAGCTCATGATGGAAGTAATTGATTGTGGACTCCGCCCAAAGCATCAATATAAGAAAACATATTTCATAAAGTTCGTTTGAAATTTATTTTGGGTTGAGGGTGGAGGCTTTTAAATGCAACCACTGACTTTCTCAACGAACTTCTACGTTTGATAAAATTGATCATATTGGCGCATCTTCTCCAGAGCCCAATCGGACAACTTAAATCGCTTCATATAGTCCATAGGCTTTAATTCCTGAGTTAGCTTGATCTTGTATGGGTGGAAGCCAAGATCCTTACGTTAAATACGCCATAATGTGTAATACGCCGTGGAATTGACTGATTTGGATCGTTTGACGCCTGAACGGCAGCGATATTTTCGAGACTTCGACCAACCCGTTGTCTCACTGACACGGCAACATCACACAACGAATATGTAGACTCAAATTTTTGCACTAAACTGGTTATTGGCTGTCTACTAAGGCGAGAATAACGACCGAAAATTGGAGTTAATGCTCTTAAAGTTGCGGTCACCGACTCCGAATGTCGGTAAAAAATGGTTGTAGTTTGTAGACGTTGGTCGTTTGTGTAATTTACTTGTGTTGAGTTTACTGAATAAATTGACAATGGCAGTTCGATGATTAGTGAAAGGGTGAGTTCACAATTTAAATTCAAAGTTGTCAGATCCCTATTGAAATTGCCTTTCTTTGTTTTTAATACGGTTAAAGTCCCACACAACTGTTGCGTTCTTGCCCCCTCTACGTCTTTTGAGATGTTCATCTTCTTTAAAAGAAACATGGAACACTTCATTATTATAAACGCTATTTTCATTAAAATCTACTGCGCGTATTTTGAAACAATGCATTCTCTTAATGCAAAAAAAATATTTTAAACTAATTGTTTTTGATTTGTGTTCGCAAACCGAAGGGATCGGTTTCATAGTCTAGTCCAACTTCTTCAACCTAAACCATTATTCCACTTACCTGTACGAAGACTTGAAAATGCATTTGAGAATTACCAAAGTTCTGCGTTGCTTACGACCACAAATCTACTTTTACCCACAACAGTTCTACATTTGAGTTGTAGACAACACCATCCGCTTTAACTCTGAGCAATTTTCTCGTCGTCCTTCAAACATTGTCTCGACAACCATGCTCACGTCGTGTTCTCCGCGCGAGGACGAATGACGTTCGTTAGCTGACACATAGCCAGCGCAGCAACACAGTATCGTTCCCGCAACAATGTCAAGAGCTTAAACGAATTGCAAAAAAAAGGATAAGTAAAAAACTTGCAGCCATATTTCCATTGCCGATCACACGGAAGATGGTCTCGTTCAGAACAGATTACTTTAACCCAATTACCAACCGCATATCCATATCCAACGTCGTTATTTAAAACACCATTTACAAGTGAAAATAAAATTATAGCCACTGCTGCCATCCGGGTTGCGCATTTTAATAAATCGCCACAATTTATGGAAAACTCACAGCGATGCCACAAGGATCCCAGCCCCAGTAAAACAGGACTCCCCGAACCGAAACATAAGAAACCATATTCAACTGAGGAGAAAGGTTTTTTTTTTTCTTTGGCGCCAAACAAACATTTCATTGGGCTGCCAATTTTATTTAACAAAATAAAAATAAAAATGAAAACAGCAACTCAAACGAGCTCCATGCAATAAAAATAAAAAGAACAAAAAAAAAAAAAGAGAAAAAAAATGAGAAAGGACATTGAACATGAGAAATTGCTTTCACTTAGCCTATAACACGAACGTGCATGTTCCCACCCTCCCTCGCACACACCCACCCACAGACCACCCTGGTGAAGGATTTTAATTTCGAATTTCGTTGGATCCTTGCTCCTGGTAAATTCTCCATTAAGGGACAAACGAAAAGTGCCACCAGCATTCCGGTTCGGAGGGGGTGGCGAGTGGTGACTGCTGGGAGTATTTTCATTTGTATTCCGTTTGTTGCCGAACTTTTGTGTCAGGAAAGGTAGCCGAAGGATACTGCAATAAGATGTATTTATAATCGATTCTCTTCTGTCTCCTGGCGGTGCGTACGGAACGACACCGGTATCGGTTGGGATGGTGCATTATTAAACGAGTCGCGCAAAGGACCTTTTACATGGTTCAATGGAATTACAGTTTTGTTTTTATGAATTTTTGAGTTATGTACAGATACCATTTTTTGTTTTGCTCTCCTTTTTGGGGTATCTGTAGGGTTCTGCGGAAATATGGTAACGGAAGTGGTTCCCTTAGAGGAAATATGGTAAGTTGGATTCCTTTTACGTGACAAGCATCTTTTAGGTCGTTAATGGCGGCTTACCATTAATTGAATGGTTTGGGTCCACTTGGGTAGGTTTTTCTTTTTTGATTCTGAGAAAGAACGTGTTCTCACACAAGTGATAAGTTCTTGCTCGGCACAGATTCGTCTTGATATTTCGAGAATTTGAGAAAGGACTACAATGGAAAACGGAGAAATGGTAAACAAACAGAATTTTTGTGTAAAATGTGGAGCTGTTGAATTTGACCACTCATAGAAACCAAGTCATTCGGACGTGCAAAGAGAGTTATGTTCCTAGAAATTTCTAAGCTCCTTGAGTAAATGGCTTCCAATGAATTTTTGCATGTCTGCCATAAGTTTCTATTAAGATGCATGATATAAATGCTAGAAATTTGCGTTGGTATTTTCTAGAAGTGCATTGCATTTCTAGTAGTAACTCTCTATCACCCTGAGTAATTTTTTTCTAAAATGAGAAAGATGTTTAAACTTTTGACATACAGGGTGGACCAAATACAGGTTTCTTTTTAAAAATCTAATAAAATTAAGAAAGATAAATGATTTCTATTTATATTGGCTCTATTAATAAGAGTTAACATTGCCAGTATTTATGGAATACAACATTATTCAAGTGACTGTCTCGATTGTCTGCGCATCAGCGCCATCTGTCACTCCAATTTTCCAAGGTCTTGTTGATGGTTTCGGGCTGTAACTCACGAACGGCTATTGGCCTTAAGTGCTTGGATAGTTTCTGGATCGTTGACATAACATTGGTCCTACATAGTTCTCCACAAAAACAAAAAAAAGTCCAAAGGGGTCAAATCAAAGCTTGATAAGTGATAAGTGATAATACAATTTTTTTTTAAACGTACGGTTGGACACGCAAGTTGTCCAAGCGTAAATCGACTTATTGTGCTTCACGGCGGTATAATACTCACATTCTGTCAAGATTTTGGGCGGAAAACAGCTCAAAAGTCAGAGTCAAAATAGCTTGCAATTTAAAAAGGAACCAAAGGCCAGTTTGTGTGTAGTTATGGGTTGTTACGACTAACGTAGGTTATGGTTCATATTTCAGGTTTCTCGTTGCCAAATAATATTAATGTCAAAATATATTTCTAGCCACAAAAAAATGCAGTCGAATCCCTCTAAATCGAATTTTCACGGGACATCAAAATCAGTTCGAGTTAGAGGGAGTTCGACTTAGAGGGATTCTGACTTAGAGAGAGTCGTCTGCAGTTCTTAAATTAAGAAATTCATTTCCTTTCTTGAGTTAAGGTCTTACAATATTTATCAATTCGTCGCTTGCTTAAAGATGTGTGTAGTTAGAGTAGTAAATAGTAATAGGCTTCTTGTACACGCACAATCATTAGGATTTGTCATCGGTCAGTTTCATTTTTTGGAGATCACACCAGGAGCAGTAAAAAGATTTAGCCTTACCAACAGATAGCATTAGTGATGTTATGCGGACCAACTGGTTAAAAAGTATCCAATCACGCGCAAATTAAATTTCGAACTCAACACCTTTGCTGTTGATAAACTTCGTTTTAATTAAATTGGTTTCTTCAATCTCATTAATGATTTACAGTGGTGAACAGAATCATTCGTTTGACTGGGTTGAACCATAAAAGCTCCAATACCAACAGCTATAGCTTTCTTGATGTCAATCTTGGATTTGTCACCTTCACCATTCTTTGTTCATGATATTTTCGCACGTGATTCACTTTTCATCGATCATAATTCTCTTCAAAAATGGTTGGATTTCGTTCTCTTTTTGCCGCACATAGCAAATGAAATTAGGTCCTTATTTTTTTTTTTACATTTATTCATGTGGCGCCCAAACACCGAGATTCTTTGTAGGTACACAAATGATAACTATTCATTGCTAACTATTTGGTAATGAATGTCTAGTTCTTAAACAACGTCCATGTTGTTTATGTGCCGGGTTTGCTCAACATTTTTCATGATTTCATCGATTTTTTTCGGTGAGTGGTCAACCAGAGCGAGACGGATCCTAGACATAAAAATTATCAAATCGAAAATCAGCAAATCACTTCGCAATTGATTTCCTATTTACAGCATCGTCTTCGTAAACTTCAGAAATTCTTTCAGCAGCCTTCCACAGTTTTTCTTTAAACTTTTCTACAACAGAAGTGCAAAATTCAGCATACAGTTTTACTAATTTTTAAACGTAATTAACTTGTCAGGGAAAAGTTTCAGTAATGTCTTCTAACAAAATAAATTAATCTCCGGGATTATATTTTAGAGCCATCTACAAGTTTGCTACCGAACTTTTTCGCACACCCAATAAATTTATTTGTTAATATACAAAGAGGTCTAAACGCTTAGCCCGTCTATAATCATTCTATCAACAACCACAAAGTTTCATGCTGTTGAACGTGGTTTGGATAAAGTCTACAACGAGTACACAAAACCCCAAATGCCAAGACTTTGCAATAGACTAGAAGAACTTCATATTGATAAAATTGCGAAAATGAGTAACCCCGAGGTGACATTTCATCCCTCCGCTAGTGCTGAAGAAGAATTTTCCAAACTTATTAATTAGCTCGGGCACATGATTGAAAAGTTCCTCCACGCCAACACAGCATTTGAGTCCTGAATTTCTATCTCCTCCCAGGTAAATGCCATAAGTCGCTGAGATAATTTCAATGGACCGACCTTCGCAATTACAACGGGACTCGTTTCCTTTATCCGCTAACCCTCCCTAATGAAGCTAATCAAAAGAATCTCGGTCACTTAATAATAACACTAATTAATGTTACACAATCACATCCAAGCTAAACCCAAATTTACGAAATTAGACCACGGGAACAAGAACAGAAGAAGAAGAAGAAGAACAAGACGAAAAGGAAGAAGACGAAGAAGTCCTTCTTTTGTCATTACTCTGGTATTACGAAAACATGCCGCCCCCTGAGCTCGAACTGAGTAGCTCCCCCAGCAACAGCAGTACAAGGAAAGATCAAAAGACTGAGACTGAGAACCTGATTAATAAAACCACGTGCCGTGCATTAAAGGCAACTCCGCATCGAGAGACCAAAACAGAAGATTTCCCTTTCAGCACAATTCAATTGAATTAAAAATGTCCTTCAACATTTCTCGCTCACTCTCCCGGTCTTGATTTCGGTCTCCGTATCGTTCCTTCATTTGCTCTCTCGCTCGGCCGACCCCTAAGGCATTCAAAAAAACATCTCTCTGACATTCAGCAAAGTAAGCCGCTTCCATAATCCAATTGGACTGACGAAACAAAAAAGGAAATCACCGCGCCAAGGTTATTACGCGAAAAATATGTACCAAGGAAATCTGCGAGGGAAATGTTTTGACACAAAGTAAAGCCAATAAGGTAAATCCAATAATACACCGCTCTGTCCAGGATACACTCGGAACTTAAAGCCGTTGAAGTCATGACCGGTGGAAAATTCAAAAAACCATAATTTAATGCAATTCCCTTTTCTCGTGGGTGGCGGCCGGTTGTCCTTCGACCCGGTGGGGGGAATGGGTGGGCTTGAAGGACGAAGGACGAAGGACGAAGAAATGGAGAGCTAAGAAGGCATCTTTCTTTGTTCAAAGGCAGCGTTCCTTCGGCACATTAATTTTTTTTGCCGCCAGACGCGCAATAAAGCCCACCAGACTGACTCCATGAGACTCAGAGTCGGATGAAGTGCTCTGTCTGCGTCGGGAGTATGCGTGTTGGACTGTCGTTGACTCGGGGAATTTTATTTATTAACCATAGCAATGAACTTTGGGCGAGGAATTCCGAAGGTTGGGATGGGATATAATAAAATGTGATTTTATCTTCAGCGAGTTATGCGAGCTGCAGAGGTGGGGGACAATCGCGCACGTGATAATGGGATTGATGCTAAGGTAGATGAAACGCTTTCGTTGGCGAACGAAGAGGTAGAACGAATTAATTTAACTGAACGAGAAGTGAGAGGTTGGGCTACATCGAGGACATCGTGATGCAATTTTTTCCAATTGACTTCTCTGATCACCTCTTTTGACCGAGAGAAGTGGTCGTTGCACTTAAAAAGGTAGTAAAATATTTCTCAGAACTTATTGGTTCACAAACAAAAGCTGAAAATGTTGTTTCTCATTTCATAGCAAATGCTTCGGGTAAATTAAGAGGAAATCTGAAGTGCATAAAAGAAAACTATCAAAATTTCTACACTTTTTAGTGTTTATGGGATGACCACTATTTTTTTTATTTGGACACATGATAAGGTAATGAAACTTGGTGTAATATTTTAGATCATACTGTCGTTTATATATTTTTTTTAATTTATAAAAGTCCATAAATGCATGAAAACACGAACTCTGAATTCAATGCTAACACTTAAAAGCAATTTTTGGATGACATACGCCAATTTTAAGCAAAATAAAAATTAAGATAAACATTTTTAAAAACTTTGTTTCACAGTATTATTTAAAAGGATATTTCGTTCACATTGACCGATGGGTTTCGGTTAAAATATAAAACTTCGTTTCGGTATGCGTCAAAAAAGATCGAACTAGCATTTCTGTCAATTTTGATTCAATCCTAAAGCGAAAAATCGCTCAGCATCATAAAAATCAAATCAACAACTCGAACCTAATGAAAAACAATTTTTTTAATATGCTCTCCTACCTATTATACTTATCTACATTAATCGTGCTTCGTTAAAAGTTGAAACCCTATCATCCTTATTGGCAAACTTTTAGAAGATCTACCCTTTTCTCTGTCTTTCAATCCCGTTCTGTGTTTTACGACTACCCTATCCAACAACACTTAAAAGAACCATCTTCGTAATTGCCTCACTCTTAAGAAACAACCCGCTACATAATTACAATTTTACAATTAAAGTGTCATGAAGCTGTTAGTTCAAATAATGAACTCCAGTAAACTTCTCTCGAACAAATTCAAAATGTGATATGTGGGGTAGCCAATTTACCATTCGAACAGGACTCTGAAGTCCTGCATGAGAACACAGATGGCATTCATGGCTCATACAAAGTTTTTTAGAACTATAACGATGCTGGCAAATGCAGTGAATCATTTAAAGGACATTCCAAAGCGTATCAGGATCTCGTTTTTACGATACTCGGCAGGTCAGGTTGTGTTCGACAAGCATGTGAACTCAGTGTGCATCCGCACTTCTCTCTTCTTCCCGGGGGCACTGAGTTTTCACAAAAGATTGATTTTGTGGGTATATAGAAATACTTTTGGGCTATTGGATATTCAAAAAAGTTCTAAACTCTCGAATGACAGTTTATACTTCAAAGAGGAATTCTGTGCCCTTTTCACGCCTCCCACACAAGTTCTTTCCCGACATCAAACCGATTTCGAGTGGTTCTTAAATTAACACTTCAACACGCATTACCATTAAATAGGCTCAAAAAAGGGCCTAATGATTGTTCAACAGAAATAACGGTCACCACACATGCCAGGCACTTTCCATAAACCCCGTCTCAAGTTTAATCCAAACGACCTTTTTGGGCGGTCTGAGTGGTTACTTATGTGGTTTCTGTGTTATTATAATATGAGAAAGAGTTTACAAGTGGTTACACATTATGCTCCATCGTGTTAACGGTAATGTTATGTGATTTTAAAAATCACTTTCAACCCTCATCTAATCTCAGGATATGTAATTTACCTCAAAATCAGTTCTTTAGGGAAATTTTTGGTTTTGGAAAGAAGGGAGAAGAATGGCATTGCCATCAGTGTGGAGTAGTGATTCACGCAAGCCTGTTGCGCTGATTTATGGGTGATGATGGGTGTGAGGCTTGTTTAGGTTAAGGACATGAAAAATTGAGCAATAAAAATGTAAGTGAATAACCGAAAAAAGTTTTGGAGGAAAAGGCATATGAGGAATAGGAAAAAATACAGACAGAATGAGAAAATCAGTCAGAAATAGAAACAAAGTTAGCAAAAAATTTAAATAGAATAAGAAAGGCAGATACTGACGAAGCAGGCTTTTTTAAAGATCTTATAATAAGTACCATAGATCTGCAAGGTGTATTTTAATTTCTTTTTCCAAGTTCAAAGTTTCTGAAATTTTAAAATCTCCTGTAGATATGTTTTTTGTTGTACGAATGCTTACAATTCATTTTTTTAAATTCTTTTACTAGAGACAGAACCGTTCGATTTATGTTCATTGCATAGACTTATTCTTAAATATGAGGAAAAATACTACGAACAAGTCCAGTTCCCAACATAATCGTTTCGCCTTTTTTTAGTTACTCTATCACGAATATTTAATTGTTAGTACACCTGCAGTTGCACCCACCATCGGCCAATAAGAGCAAGATGGCTCCGCATTACTTCCTCATTATTTAATTCCTCTAACATAGTTCCATACATTCGTTGATAATTGATGACAAAAGCAATTAAGCGCATTACAACACTTTAGCAACACACCTGGTTGTATGACCTCCTAATTGGCATGCGGATTGAATAAAAATTAGAATTCCATGACTGAGGTTTGACATTTTAATTAGTCGACCGCTTTTCCATGTCTATTTATAATTAATGGAACATCATACGGCACCGGGTACCACACACATTGTAATTTGGCCTATAATTATGGTCGATCACAATTGGAATTGGTTTTTGATTCTTTGTAGAGACGGCTCATCCTTCCGATTAGAACAGGAACCGAGTAATCTGTAGAAATCAATTCATTCTCGGATAGTCGTTTGATTGTTTGGATTCAATGGATTTAAATTATTGTTTGCGACAAAAGAATTATTGCATCCAATAGCTTTTCCACAGAGATCAGGCAGCAATTAATAGAATCGCCTAGGAAAAACGCTGCATCGACGAGTACCTACAGGGGACACAAATTGCAACAGAAGAAAGGAATCAACAAGACATTCGACTTCATGTCGTACAGTACCCACTAGTCCTTTTGTACAACTTTTGGACAACGTTTTTAAAAGCTTAGCTGAACAGACGTACTAGACGACATAGCAACAGTAGAAAAACCCTTTTCCCGTGTTTCCGAAAAGATAAACATAAAATCTTAACAACACCGAACATTTGAAACTCGACTTGAACTTTTTTCTATAAATATTTGCAACTTCTGCCTAAAAAAATCTGCACATCAATTCTTTTGAACTACCCCACAACTTATAAAGATCTATTGGCTAAACTGATTCCTTCGCTTGAGTAAATAATTCTGTAGTTCTCCATTTCCATAACAAAACGCCCAAGCGAAATAAAAATGCTCAACGGCAGTGAAAAAAATTGAAGAGTGGTTTTCTTATTTTAAAATTTTTTTGTTTTATTTGCAGAGAAGTCTTTTGAAAATGTATAAAGTCCTTAGGATGATGGAAGAGGTAGAAAAGCAGTAAAATCACAGCGGAGGAAATAGTTGTGTAAAAAACGGAGAGACGAACAAATTTGACTTAAGAGAGTTGCAAAACTCCTGCCGTTAGTCTGTCTGGATCTCATTGAGTGTGTTTGTTGAAGCAAGGACTTTTAATTGGACTATGGTCGGAGTTCAGAAAATAAATCTTTTAAATAGCTCTAGCAAACAACAGGTGCGTGGCTTTAGATTACAGTTTTTGAAGATTGTTTCGTGAATTGAAAAATACACTATATTCATGAAAACAAAAAGATAAATAAAAAGAAACATGTATCGAAACAAAAAAGCGGAATTTGTGCTTGACAGCCATCAAAACCTAAAAAATGTATATATTTTAACGAAAACTTTACTTTCATTTCAAGATAATTGGTGGTTAAAATATAAAGAAAGTTCAATGTGTGCAATGGCTTTTGTGTTTGAAAATAAATGAAAATTTGCGGCGACCAATCTCTGTTACAATTCAGTTCGCAGAATGCGTAAAAAATACGAACATCATGCAATCTTCGCCTTAGTGCATCCATGGGTGGTCCTCTACCTCTATCATAATCAATTATTTCCGTACCGATTTCCATAGAATGCAGAAACTTGTTGCTGTAATGAATAATGCTCGTTTTTTCTCTGTTCTAGGCTTGTGACAATCTTTTTCCGACAGTAAAAGCAAGTTTAAAAAACAACCTTGCATTAAAAATAACAAAATACCAAATTCTCATCCCTGTTTTAGGAAAATATTTGTTTTGGGAATAGTTTTTTATGATAATCTAGGCATTTCTAGTTACATACAGCTGCGGTCAAAATAATAGCAGTGGATAGCAGTAGTAGTGTGAAAGAATATTTTTTTCTTTGAGACTTTGGGAATGTTGTTCTACTTTAGAGCCATAACTGAAAGAAGTAAACGATTTTTCAATTACTCGAATCATTAGCATGATATTACTCAAGTTGGAAAAAGGTATCCTTCAGAAAGCAGTTATTATTTTAAACGCAACTGTATATGCATGCAAAATTTTCTCGTTTTTGCGCTTCTAATTGACAATGGCTGAAATTGTGATAATTGGTGCAAAGTCGATGACTTTCTCAAGTAGGTATAATCTTTAGCTACAAAAAAACACCTTGCCAGTGTGGAAAATATGTGAACTATGATAAGAAAATAAGATCATGATAAAGGTTTCAAATTATGTAAGTGCACAACACCAAACCTTATGAAACTTCTAAAGTTGTTGATGTAGTTTGGATTAACTCTAAAAGACTAAGGGCACTTCATTAAAGATGATTCTACATATTAGGTTGTCAAATATCTCCCTTCCGCCTTTTCGTCTTTTGAATTTTCCGGCTATGTACAAAGCGCTACAGAGCTCTGTAGACAAAAAGGCGGAAGGGAGATATTTGACAACACAATATGTCGACTGCTTATTACTTACTTAATTTACTGTTTATCGATATAGAGTTTGAAAATTACGGGTATTTCAAATACTCTTCTTTAGCTCATAATAGTCTGTTTTTACATATTTAAAAGATCAAAAGTCGGTCTGACTCGTCGGGCTGAGTTTCATTCAATTTTTCTTAAAGACCGGTAAGGAAATCTAAAAAATCTAAGACCTTTTTTTGTTCTTTCCGCTAATCTATACGTCGAAACCCCTTGGCTTATTTTTTTAGCTGAATTTCACAATTTACAAATCTAAATTTTTTTTATGGTGTAATGCAAAAAAAAAACAAAAAAACAAAAATCATAAATATTTGTTAGCATATACAACTTTAAAAAGTCGCATATTTGACCTCAAAGTAATTATGGAACATGAAACTAAAAACATGTAATAAAACTCAGCTAAATTATTTAGAGCTAAGTATATTATTGGTTGATTATCTTACCATCTAAAGACTTTTAAGCAATTTGCCATAGATTTCACAATTTTCTGACTGTCATCTGGCGAAATTTGTCCCATTCATCCTTCTGGACCGGTTATGGCTGGATCATTTTTATTCCAAATTGGGTACTTTTGTAGGTTTTTGTTGAAATATCAAATGCTTAGACAGTAATAAATTCTGAGATTTCGGTGGTGTTTCAAACACTAGATGTCTTAAGTTTAGTATAGTTCGCCTGGTAACAATAGAAATCGTGTTTTAGACCAAATTTTTCGCTGGCTTCCAAAAGCTTTGGCTTTGGTGTTTGGAAACACCAAAATTATATATGTGCATACTAATCCCATTCAATAACATGTAAATTTACTGACCATATTGCATCTCATACTTGTACTGATCTCAAACTGTTGTCTACTATTAAGTGTTTGCCCAAGCTCTCCATTGGTTTCCAAACTTATTAACAACCATTGGTAATTTTAACAACCAATGGTAATTTTGTAGATTTTAATCAATTTAAATAAAAAGAGCATGGTTTTTATTACACCAAGTATGTAAATTTAATTCACGAATGCTGAACTTAGCCTAAGGAAATCATTTTACTTCATTCTTCTTTTTTCGTTAAGCTTTACCTCTTTTACTTTCTTTTACAGTTCTGCTTATTTTCTCTTATACCCAACTAATGTATCGCTTGCATCAGCAATAATCTACTACAAATTTGTATGTACAAAAGCAAATACAACGTAATTTGGTAAGATAGTGGTTTCAGATTGTGGACAAGACCTATGAAAAGAACTTAGGGAAAAAACGATATTAGAATAGTTTGGGAGTTCCCTAGTAGGTACCTACCGTTGTGGATTAAACTCGAATAAAACTGATGTTGTGATCACGTATGGAGGCTCACACTTTTAATGATTTTTTCATGCCCTCATTTTTTAGTTAAATGAACTGAAACAATTTATTTTATTCTGAACACTCAGAAATTGATCTTGAAGAAACAAGAGTCTTGAGTCTCAGCTTTTATCAAGATCGTTTCTCTAAATCAGAGACACATATTCAAGCTACAAGCTCCCTTTTGGCATGGGTCTACAGTTTGCTTAGAAGCAGAGGTCCTTTAAATATCTTCTGAGTAAATTGTAAAGGTATGCAGAAGAGACGTAACAATTTTTACAATCGATAATTGGACGATGTTAAAAATTAATAAAAGCTATAATCACGAGTCGAATCTGATGAATGTACAACGGTGATGTACAAATGCTTGCATGTCAAAGAGCTTCAAGCATTGCTGCATGACTGCAGCTGCTGTGTTTTCAGTCATTTCCTTAAAAAAATGCTATTCGATTTTTCTGTCTATCACCATCAGAACTCGGTTCTAGAGTGTCTCTGGGGCTTATTTAGTTCCACACAAATTACAAGGAAGTCAGAATGTCCTTTTGTAATTTTAGCAGTCACCCTGTGCTGGCACAATCACAATGGTTCAACTTGCTATGCGGCATCGTAATTAACTTGACACGTGTTTACTATCTGACAGACACTCATGAAACAAAGAATCCTCGGTCCTCACAGCCCACCCGCCTCACACAACACTGCAGAACAATGACTTTTGTTTTGTATGCCAAAGAAAAGTGTAACAATCCAATTGCACACACCCGCACACAACACGAGAATTGAAGTGAATTTAAGCATGCGAAACGCTTAAGGGACTGCAACTGTAGCAACAACACTTTCTTCTCTGTAGGCCTCTGTAAGGCCTACATACACAGTCATTGTTCTATTGACACAAATACCATGCGTACAATTTTAATTGTGTCCTTGTGAGTATAAATGAAAGGATTAAGAGTGCGAATGCAAGTGTGAGTACGAGACGGAGACCGAGTGTGAGTGCGAGAGTGAGAAGGAGACTCCCTTTAAATATTTATTCATTCCGGAACGAGGCTGGTGTAGGACGTAGCGTAGAAAAGCGCAGCTGAACGACAAACTGGAAACACGCCACTCCACCGGAGAGCAGCTGGAAAACTTTTCTTAATTTCAAGTTTTTAAAATCAAATATTTCATCCTTAACTTGTCATTGTTATCCTTTTCGTTTTTCTTTTTCTTCTGCCTCTCGTCATGGAGAACACGATAAAATTTATTTTGAATCTTTGAAGTTGTTTTTCTTTTCGTTCTTTTTTCATTTTCTCTCTTCGGTGCTTTTGTGCTGCGACGGATAAGAAAATTCGTTGTCGTGTCGCACAAAAACAGCAGGTCAAGTGTGTGGAACAAAAAAAAAAACCGCCCTCAGCTCGAGGAGAGGACCTGAGCATGTCCTTGATTTGGAATTTGCCAACAATCTTGAGGCATTAACTCAAGTGAACAAGTAATCATTGTTCCTCCGGGCAGAGGTCATCGCTGACCACTTGAGTTTTTCTCCTCCCCTACCGAACAGAGGGAGGCAATCATTAATTAGGGACGTATCTACCACTCCCGAGCTGAGACTGATATTCCCTGCTCGTACGAACGCACAGCGGCAGCGTCCTGAAGTCATCACTCATGGAATCATTAAGCGAGCAGGAATAAATTGGTTATTTATATTTTTTGTGCCCCTCGTCCCGACTCGAAACAAAGAGCTACACGAAGGCTGGATATGTTTGACTTCTCCAGATAATTAATGTTCGTTGGGGCCGGTAGCGGAAGGAGGCAATGGTCAGGAGATGGGCTTTGAGCGGCGGGATGCTTAATTAAATTATGTTCACCATTATTCACGGCAGGATGACAAACAGAAATCTTGGCTTCTATTCACAACGTTCTCGTATTAATCATTCGGCATGAATTCGAAATGATTCCTCGTCGTGGCGGGTGGTTGGCGGGTTGACGGGTTGTCGGGTTGTCCTTGTCGGCCCGACACTAGTGTGTTAGTGGTGTCAATCCTTGAGGAGATTTTGTGATGTGATTTCCGTAATATTGATTAAGTGTGTTCGTCTGTGTGCTGTGTAGCCAGGTGTGAACGGTGTCCTTTGACGTGCCATCGATTCGGAATTGTTTTGTCGAATGGGCACAAAGAAGATGAATATTTGTGACGTGTGTAACATACGGAATGAGATTTGCGACGCTGGCGATAATTCATTTTCGCCGAACATTCCGGGGGGAGCTCTATTTTTGTGCTTACGATGGGCATTGGGACTGCACGGCTGAAGGAGGCGAAGAGGAAATAGAGTGGAAGACGACTTGCTTTATCTTACGTGACTGTAAAGCTTCGGGGCGCTTAAAGCGTGACGGTCGCGGCTGCTGCGCAAAGTTTTGCGTTGTTGCGTTGTGTTGAGGCCGTAATGCATTCTCTAGTCGAGTGTCGCGAACTAATTCCCAGTCATGTAGTGTATTCAGTGTCATGCCGGAGTTTCTATTTTTTATCGTTTCCTACCACAGATGACGTTTACTGGGAGGTCATCCTTCCGCACCAGCGAGTGATGCGTGATTTATGACACGCATTACAGATCCAAGAAACTTCCACGTAGGAAGCGCCATATCCTTTTAATGTTGACCTTCTGCTTCGTCACATTCCCATCACATCGAAAGTCAGTCTTGTGAGTTGTTTGAATGTAAATCGAACGATAATGAGATGTTGGTTCATTCGTAGTCAGAGAAATAACGCAGTCAATGTGTATCCCGAATTCCTTTGACGTTGTTGGATCGCTGGCCGAAGTCAGTGAATTAATATAAAGTTTAATGTGGGATTCCAAATAGCATTTATTTGCAATTTTCTTAAAGCTTATGCGTAGTCTAGTGCGCTAGAAATGGAAACCCTTTTTGCACGCAAATGCATAGTTGCAAATTATTGTACAGGGCTTTCCAATAGGAACTTGACAGCTTTGAATTTAATTTGTAAATGCACCCTTTCACTAATCATCAAACTCTTTATTCAGGAAACTCAACATTTTCATCATAGTATTACAAAAATTTTCTGCTGGAATTCGGAGTCGGTGACCGCAACTTTAAGAGCTTTAACTCAAATTTTCGGTCGTAATTCTCGCCCTAGTAGACAGCCAATAACAAATTTAGTGCAAAAATTTGAGTCTACATATTCGTTGTTGCCGTGTCAGTGAGACAGCGGGTTGGTCGAAGTTTCGAAAATATCGCTACCGTTCAGGCGTCCGTAGGAAAGGATGCAAATCAGTCAATTCTATGGCGTTCACTTAAGTCAAAGGAATGTAAACGGCTAAGAAAACATAAATTTGAATATAAAAATTCAAAATTCCTATTTTCCCATCAATAAATCCCTCAATTGTGAGCAAATCAAAACGTGGCTTCAGCTGTCGATAAATATGTAAATACCTAAAACTAGCTTGGAACTAAAGTAAAGTCCAAGCTCATTTTATCTCACCCACACGTCCATAAATAGCCAGAAATCAAAATTCGAATTTGCCCAATTTACAAGGATCAACGAAGTCCATGTCCCCAGCGCATACTCAATGAACTGATTTTTCCTGTAGCCCTCCCTTGTGAGTCTTTCATCGTCGCCCCACTGCACGAACGCGGTCGAACACGTCCCTGCACTCGATTCGTCTGCCGTCGCCTAAACACGCTATCAAAATGCCGCACGCATCCACTTATCCTGATTTCTCCATCTCAGAGTCCTCTCCACCCAAACGGCGGCAACAATACCCGAGCCCACAACCGAATCCGAAGCCCAATCCCGAATACGATGACAATCAGCAATCGTCATGGCCCGGCAGTTTGCATGAGAATCGGGCGGCAGTAAAAAGAAATCTCCTTAGATCATGTCCAGATAATTGAAAGAATCTCCACGCATCATTGTTTTCCAGGATTACAGACACATGCATATGTATTCGTGGGATTACATTCCCTTATCGGCTGGTGGGGGCGATTCCCAGCAGACATCGAGGATTTGCTGGTGCCGTGGGATTCACATGACACACCATGTGCGTGGGTGTATAAATAATTTAAAGTTAACGGGCCACCAATAAGCATGCGGAATACGAAATTAAACGCCATCTGAGGATAAGGCCCTTCACGACTCCGATCTGCATACCGGCGGCTCCACCTGCTTAACGTCTGCGACGAAGACGCTCCTGCAACTCTTACAGAGGACCCTCTCGCGGTGTAGGCAACGAATTCGGGGGGTGAAATTTACATACAGGGCCCTGGATGCCAGAGCTACCACCACCATCCTGGCTACAGCGATATGAATGAGTAATTTCAGCTGAAAGTGCTTGTACTTCTTCCCCCACCCACCCATCGTCATCATCGTCGTCGACGGAAAAGGGTTGAGTGCTGAGTTCCAAGGGTCACGGTTGACACGGTGTGCAGGATCAAATCTCCGTGGATCCCATGAATATTTAAGGACCTCTGCTAAATATATATACATTTTTTTAACGAAATTAGATGAAATATGCAAAGTTGGTCCTTTTGTCTGGTGGCAGGCCCTCTCTCCGAGTGGATGATGTGAGTAAATTCTCTCAGAACCGCCCGCCTGGATAGATGATGGGTGGATGAATAGTTTTGTTTTTCTTCAAGAAATGGGCTTTACGAATTTATCCCCTTTTTACAGCACAAACCTCGTGCTCCCCCTCCAACGCTGCGACGAAAAGTTGACAAGCGACTTGAGGGAGCTCGACCTCGGCTGAAAATTGGATTACGTATACGGTTTCCGGATGTGGCAGTGCTTTGCGTGGCGGATAAAAGTTCGTCTCTTTACTCAAAATTTATTCATGCATCCCCCGGAACAGGGTCAATTTAATGCCAAGACTTTGGCTGTATACTTCAGAACGGGGATTTCGGATTAGTGAATGAAAAGTTGCGGAGAAAGAGACGCAGGGAAAGTGGTTACGCCTCTCGGAGCCTGACATGAGATAGATTTTGGCACAGATTTTGGCTTCAGGCTTAGGTGCATGGATCGAAAGTCTACAGGACACTTTTGTCAATGAATTGTGCCTTTCGTAAACATATGCAAACCTGATTATCATATTTTTTTCCTTTCCTTTCGGTGTGGGTTTTTTCTTTTGGAAACTTTCCTGGGTACGAGTTGAATGAGATTTATGGAGGGTGAATTCGGGACGATAGTGGGGATTATTGGAGCAATGCGTCTTAGCGAACATATCCTTACGATGGTGTGTGACGGTTGATTTAAAAGCGATTGGGAGAAAATCCCTGTAGGGATAATGCAAAAGGGTAGCGTGACTTTACATTCAATTTTAAGGGTAGATTTATATATTTGTCATCGAGAAAAGGGGGGAATGTGTTGTCCTTTTGTCACGAAATTTTTGTGGGAGAGAGCACCAGTTGATACTTAGGGTTCAATGTTCAAGTGCATTTTGAATGGTGTCCACACGACGTTTTCTTAATTTAAGCGAATTGATAAAAATTGCAGTTCGTTGGCAGTTGCCACTATTTTTAAGAACACATTCCACTTAAGATATTTTAAACTTTTAGGCTTTGACACTTAACCTATCACTTAAACAGCCCAATTTTTAAGTGTGCCTGTGACCTAGTCGCAAAAAAAGCTGTGCTCTGGCCCTGTATGGGCTGTTACGCATAAATTTTATTTTGTATTAAAAGGAACGAAATCATATTGTTTCTATGAATTAAGAAAAAACGTTATAATTAATTAGGAAATACAACGTCTTTCAAGTGGCTGCCTCGGCTGGCTTCACCGTAGCGCGTTCTGCAACTTCAATCTTCCAAGACCCTCTAAGCAGTTTAGGGCTGGAGTACACTGACTTCTTTGATGATATTTGTCTTAAGTGCTTGAATAGTCTCTGGGTTGTTGTCATTGTATCGGCCCTTTATGGTTCCCAAAAAAAAAAGTTCAAAGTGGTCAAATTGAATTCCAAGGCGATGAATTGACATCACAATGACGGCCGGCGACACAATTTCTTTCCAACAAAATCAGTGTTTTGGGCTCCACAGCACTTACCTTTAAGATACGTTTCCAACATATCTCAACGTTGTTCACGTTACGACGTTCTGCGGAGGTACTGACTTTCTGTCAAAATCTTGCGTGGCAAACAGCTGTCAATGCCAAAGTTACCTATGATTAAAAAAGAAACCACGAAATGGTCCACCCTTTATGGCTGAAGTTTAACGATTTGGAAAACTTTTTTTTGCTTTTATGTCTATTGAATAAGACAAATAAATGGTTGAGTATGAAGTTTTTGACACTGAGCTTACTTTTCAAAAATAGCTCTATTGATCGGTGTAAATCGTTTATGAAGAAAGATAGTGGTGATAGCCAAGAGTAGTTAGTTCAAATCTCGGCTCAACTCTTACACGAAAATACAAAAACTGGAACTTTTTAAATTCAAGCCAAAAAATATTCTTCTCAATCTGATCCCAAAATAGACAAGTATTCAACAGTCGCATTTTGTCTCAATCCTCCTTAATAATCCTATAAATATTTACGATGAAAAGGTGCAAAATTACCTACGCACTTTTTACGAATATAGCGGCAATAAACTTAAGCGAGCCTCATTTGAAATCCAAATGACTGACGAAATTTTACATCGACCTTCACCTGTTCACATCCGCATCATCCACTGTCAACAACTACAAAAAATAACTGATTCCCACTAGAGTCACTTACCCACCCACTCCTAAGAACAAATCCAAATATCCCCTGGTTACGTTTCCCCAACACCACCACCCCTTGTTTACGTGAAATTAATTCAAAAAGAGGCCAGCGCAATTCTGCGTGCCTTATTAGAAAAACATCTTCTGGCAATTCGCAGTAAATTTGAATTTTCAATTGTCTGCCAACCTTGAAAGTAGACGCAGAAAAACACGCTCCCTCAAAAGATGCGCATAAATTTCCCTCTTGCAGTTAAATAATAGCAACCTTCCCGCGACCTTTTTTCCATCAGTATTTAGTATCTTAAAGGAACACATTCGTACACAAACTTTATCAATTTAATTTCTGCTACACCGCACATATCCGCCAAATGAAAGCGAATGATTTATTGGTCCCTCATCAGGCACGAAGATATCTGCCCAGAGGAGGAGAGTAACGTGTCGATTTTTTTGCATTAACGAGCATTTGATTAGGGCCATTCAAGGCACCAGAGGTGTGCGTACACCGGGCTAACGATTTCGCCTACATCCGCTTTGTTACGATTTTTGGAGGCACGGGGCGTTTAGCGAGAGAAATTGTTCGCAACATCTGCTGGCGGGCTACGTGCAGTGGGTAAGCTGGTGGAGTGGTCCACAACCTACGCCGAAATAGGATTAGACAGGAAACATATTCAATAACTACCAAAACAGTAGGTGTTGAAATGTTTTGCGCGTGATATTTCAAGCCGCACAGAAATGTGTCTAACAATGATCCAACGCACAATTGGCTAGGTAGGTGGATGGGAGGGTCAATACAAACTCAATTAATGAGCTCTAATTTTGGAAAAATAAGAGTAATTCGAGCGTGCTGAAACCTAGGCAATGAAAAGCTTAATGGACAGAGTTGCTGAAATTTTATAAACATTAATTATCCACAGACTTTCGTGTTTTATTTTTATTATTATTTCGACTTTTCGGGAGGAATTTGCTTTACACCCCCAATTGCCAATCTGCTTAAAAACGATATTTAGAATTAATTTCACAAAATAATTATTTTGCTTGTGTTCAAGAGAAAAAAAAAAGATTGAGATTTTTTGGATAGTGGGCGTAATGTACTTCTTTCGGACAAAATTTTAGTTTTTTTTTAAATTTTAAATCACATTTTAGTTTTTAGTTTTTTTTTAATTTTAAGTTACATTTTAGTTAAATGATTTCTACGAAAAATGCTACGAGTTAACTCCGATTTACATTAGAATTTCAACCTGGTAGATCCTACAATGGCTAGTCAGTTATTTGCTGGTACTTTAGTCGCTTTATGTTTCAGTATTAACAAATGAGCTTTAGTTAAAAGAATGAGATGGAAAGAATTGGTTATACAGGTTTCGTAAGCGGCATAAGAACGAGGTAAGAATTCGATAAAGCCAGAGGATTAACTAAGGAAAATTCAGAATCCTTTTTCAAACTCCTGCCAAGCCAATACAGGACAATATGATGGATATGTTATAACTGAAATAAAGAAATACCAATATTTATTTTTCTTAGTTGAGTCTATAATTTTGATTCGGGAAATTTGAAATAGTGGAATACTATTCCACATTACCCTCAAGTTTTAAAAATCACCATTTTAGAGGTGGTATCAGCAAAAAACTATTAAAAACCTTAAAAATAACAATAGCTGTCTGAGATTGTGGTTAACGTCAGCAAATAGAACAATTACAATGCAAAATGTATTAAAATTTCTCATTTAATACATGGTATCTGGTTGTAACATGTAAAAATAAAATGATTATTCCACAATATCCGAAGTTACTCTGCCCATTAAAAAACCAATGTAGAAAATTATTTGAAATTCATTTTAAGTCTCACATATATACTAAGATCCTTAAGGATCTTGGTATGAACAGCGTCCGCCCCTAAGACAATACAAACTCTTTTCAATTATGCTCCCATAACATTTTTCATTTGCACTTAAATCGTTATTCATTCTAGGAGTTACTTAACCCATTTACTGGCAAGGTTGTGTTAACGCAACATTAAAAAAAAAAACTTTTTTTTCGATTTAAAAGATTAAATTTCTGATGTACTTTCAGTTCTAAAACATTAACATGTCATCCTTCATATATTTTTTTTGAAAGCGTAAAATTAATGAACTAGTAAAAACAAATATCCAAGAAAAAGCCGACGTACATAGTTTATAAATTCTCGGTTTTCTTTTTTATTATTTTATATTTTATAGTCCTTACAGTGGGTTGCAGAAACGCGAACAAAACGGTATGTAATACAAGACGGAATGCAAATAAATTTGAGTAAAAAACGACTAAAACAAAAAAAAACAAATCGCTCTCTCTCTCTGTGTTTAATTTTGCACCCACGCCTGTAATAAGACCATTTTCCAGGACAATTTATGCTTTCAAAGGCTTTTCAAAAGTGTGAAGTATAGCTATGACGAGCACCCATCGGCGCGATCGGGAGTTAAGTAGCTTAAAATACAAGCTAAACTGGAGTTCAGGCGAGAAAATGCACTCAAACCACAAGCCAGATCCCATAAAAGAGATGGACAGAAGCAGATCTACATTTTATAACAACACAAGTGAAAAGAAACAAATATTTATCACAAACAGATTTTTTCACAGCATCAGCAAAACTTAGTGGGATCTGAAAAAAAAAGCATAATTGATATTTTTCTCCCCAGCGTCGGTTATTTATTTAATAGAATAATTTATAGTGCTTTTTTGCAGGGTTCTGCAGGTGCCGTATCAGGTGTGGAACTGGCCGCTAAAATAAAATCCTGAAATGCCTACTAGAGGTAAACAAAGCAATATTCTTTTTGCCCAGTGTGGCACAATGGATTTTGATTACGCAAATGAAATAAATGTGATACGTTGGAATGGCAATTCTGTGGTTGCAATTGTAAACAATTTCGAGTCTGCTCAGCCAGATACCATTGTTAAACGATTCAATCGAAAGGAAAAAGAGAGATTCATACAACTACCATATATAATTGTTGACGTTGAGTTGCACAACAATGCAATGGCAAGTCACCGTAAAAAAAAAAACTAGTAAAAAATTGTGCTGGCCATAATATATTATATATAAATACTATAGACTTCGCAATAGTGAATGCTAAGAAGCTGTACAAAATCTTGAACGTCAAAAAACCTATCTCACTGTCTGTACTTAAGATCTGAATTAGTTCGGAGTCTCATAATATTAACAAGTGCAAGCCACAATGTGTTCGAGATTAGATAATATTGGCCACAGAATTGAGAAGAGTGCTGAATATTGAAGAAGACAGTGCAGAGTTTATTTATGTGTAACTAATGCGGAATTACGTCACAATCCCATTACTTTAAGGCGTATCACACTTAATTTTATTTTGTAGGAATTTTAGCTGAAGCCCCTGAGCTTAATTCGTTTGATTAATATATAATTTATTAATATTTCAATAAAGTTGTAATAATAATAATAACATTTTATACGAATTGCTAACGCAACACTCAAAAAGTGCGTGTGGCTGATAAAAAAAAAAGATGCAAAATGTGAATATAAACACTTAATGGTCTATACATTTTTTTTTAACACAAATGATTCTTTATTTGGCTTATTTTCTTTCAGATTGAATAAAGCAAGCAATTTGAAAAAATAGAGAACAGAAGATATGTTTAAGTTTTTGCACAATTATTACATGTGTTGTAGTTATGGGTTTTGCAAATAAATATATTACATATTGTACAACATCTACTGTGCTTTTTGTCTGAGTTTAAATTTTTGTCTGAGTTTTAAAATTTTTCCGTTTGCATCAACGGAGAGAAGAGAGAATATGTATTCGATGATGGTTTATCAGAATCTAATGGATGACAAGTTGCTTGCAATTGGTTAAACGTGGCAGACTAACCATATTCATCTTATCAACGATTCCCCTAAAATGATAGTGTTTTGGAACATTCCAATTTGAAGAAGCGGATATGAATAAAAAAAACGCATTGGACACTAAAATATTTAAAATATTAAAGAAGACACCCACAATGTCTCATAAATTGAGATTTTAGTTTTCTTTCTACTCAGGAAGATTTTAGATAACAACACTTTAAACTAGTCCACTCATATACACATTTAATTTCATTTAAAAAAAAAGTAGTAAGAGTTTCCAGGTGTATTACTTTAATTTATAGACTTATTCAACTAATTGAAAACTACAATCTCAATATTTTGTTTCCATGGCTTACCTAGTTATTGCATTAAGGCCTTCAATTGAACAGCTGTTTGTTTTTTTTTTATTTTTTTTTCCAGTATTGGAATTTGCAATCAATACGCCTTCTTTTTAGCATAATTGCTGGCTTCTTTCGTTATATGTACGAACCCATAAACATAACACAACGTTGCTACATTTTTAAGGCATCTATCATGATTCCCAATGACTTCAACGAAGTTCCAAAGATTTCAACATAAGTTTTTAAGTCCCAAACGACTTCAAAATAAGTTCAACAAATGCCGTGCCCGTTAAAGGCTTGTATTCAATTGGTTGCAATAAAAAAATTTTCGTAAGGAATGCTGAAGTCTAAATCATCAAATGAAGACAATTGCATGAATCACAAATCAAATAATTCTTTGCAGGAATTCAAGAATTTCATTACAAAAGATTGCAATCTTTTACAACTCTAAATGGGTTAAATGATGTTCAGCCTCTATTTTCTATGCTTACAATCAGTGCCGTAGCTACACAACTAACGTTCTAGTCGCTCAGCAAATGAATCATTGTGCGACGTGTGGGGACGAAACAATAATATTGACCATACATAAGCCGCTTAATCAAATGAATTTAACCTATTCACAATTCATACTTTCCTTTTAAGTTTAAGATACTTAAAAATCTATTAAAAATTCGTAGGAATTTAACACAAGTCTTTAAAAACATCAACAATCTCGGAAAAAGTCACGAGAATTTATTGAAAACAGTGGAGGAGATACAAAAAAAAATGCCACAAATCATCACGTCTATTTGACACGAATTGTAATAATCAGCAAAATTTTACTTCTCCGAAATTTCAAAGAGACAAAAACTCCCCCCAGAATTCTGGTCACTATGACAAAAACATCTATTTTCAAAATACCATTGATTCAATTATCTCCAAAAATAAAACAATTTTAAACTAAAGTTTCCAGCGTTTAATGCACTCACGCGGAGAAATGCAAATATTTACTCGAATTAGTTTAAATTCAACTATGGCAACAAATGTCCAATTAAACGGTCAACAGGTATTAGCAGGTAACGACGCGTATAATTAGATCAAGCAACTATTTCTATTTTTTGCCAATTTATTATTATTTGAAAAATAAACACACATTTTCAATAAATATGGGGTCTGTTTAGGGGACACAATCACTTGTTGTCGTGGGAACATCTCGGCAGCCCCTCGCTCTGTTTCTGAAGCATAAATCTTTCTCATTAAGTTGTCAAATTAAAAATTATTATTCCCTCCTTGCTACACCAGCAGCACAGAACAAACGTCACACCCATTTACTAATAAATAAATATTTATGGCTGAGAAAGGCTCATAAAACAAGGAGAAGAAGTCATGCCTGCGAGTAGTGTCAATGCCATTTTCACAGCCCATCTCGAGCATCTTTAACAAATTGCCTCTAAGGACTATGGCCCCAAACGCACACCCACAACTTTATTATACAGAGCAGCCGCAAAAATCGTTACATTGTCGTTGTCCTTTTTTTATGCCAAGCACAGCCATTATGTCCTGGTGACAATTTCCACAAGTTATCGGCAATCTTCACCGACCACAGGCACTGGGTTGGTTGGTGTATCCCTTTTTTGCCTTCCGGCCGGTGACGAGAAGAAAGGATCATATTCAATTTTATGGCAACATTCTCAAACTCCCAATCTACCAATCTCCCTCCCCATCGATGTCCTCCTCGTGAACGGCTCTCCTCCTCTTCCTCGTCGGATGCCAGCAACAGAGCACAAGTTTTTCATTTGAAAATGAAATCCTTTCCCGTTAAAGTGTTCGTCCCTAAAACTCTTCAACACGCTCACCCGATCCCTTCGGCGATATTCCATTGACCCTGATAGTGTTCGGCGATGTTAGTAATTGTCTCACAAAGTGTCCGTGTGTGCGTTTGTGTATGCTCACCCATTAAGGACGAGTATGTCCTTGAGGCAGTTTGCGAAATCTCTCGCAATGTGAATATAAACAAAAATTTAATCATTATTCAAGCGGCGTGGTGTCCGGACTGAGGAACGACTTCCTTTTGCCAAGAATAGTTTGTTGCTTTCCGATAGGACCCGCCCACGTTGTGGTGGGTACTTTGACCGGAGGTACGAGAGGGAGAGGACTTTGTGCAAGTTTTCTGTGAAATGTGAGTGAACTCTCCTCTCCTATGGTGCGAGTTAAGATCGCAATAAAGGTTAACAAGAGTCCTTTTTTTTCGCAACATTGTTCGGCGAACTTTTCCGTGGGCAATACAACAAAACCGCAATGCCATTACCTCCGCCTCACCACGACTACGATTACCTTTGTGATGAAAATGTGGGTCACGTCCTGCAATGTGCTTAATCTCATTACTTTTTTGTTGTATTTTTTGTTTGTTCTGTACTCGCGACTATGTTTGCCTGTGTAAGGACGCGTCCTGGTTTATGGACGTGTGCTGTGGCTTTTGTGGTGTCCAGGATGGGGGAGAGCGGAAAGTCTTGGCGTGTCGTGCTAAACGCTTTACAGTCGGTTTAAGAGGTGAGGATGTAATTTGGTGGCATATAATGTGGTCAGCAGTATAAGATTTTCCAAGTATGTCGAGACTGACTTTTGTGTGGTGGAGTCTTAATGGCGTTTTCGGTACGAACGAGAATCAAAGCAGCGTGACTCTGTTTTATGTAACTCGGCGTCGGCGAATGAAACCAAGTTTTCTTTGTTCAACTTTGAAGCCAAATGGTCTTCTTTCGTCACGACTGAGATTAAATTCCCAACGATGACTATAAAAATCCTCGGATTTTAAGGCAAAAGGAGGTGTTCCACGAAGCATGGAAGCAGGACCTACATACATTCATTGAGTGCACTTATTCAAAGAAAATAAACTCCGTTTTTGTGAGCGCCTTTGAAAAGTTTCTGAAGAAAAAAATATTGGTTTGGACGATTTCTAAAATGGCTCGGCGTTGGAAAATATTTTTTTTTCGATTCTGATTCAACAAATTAAATAAAATACTGAACAAACAATAAACAGGTTTTGGAGTAATGGACTTTTTTTAAGTTTTTAAATACAAAATAATTCAAATTAAATATCTTCTTTAAATAAGGCCCTTCGATCTTCAAATAGGAACTTATAATAGTGAACGTTTGGTCATCGTAGGGATAGTGAGTAAAACAAAAAAAATTTTGTTATTTTTTAAGAATTCTTTTACAATCACTTCGAAGTTCCAACAGAATTGATAAACGCCGCCAAAGCCGATTAAAGGCCCTCCTGTATCAATCGCAGTGAGGAACAAAGGACGCAACTTTAAATCATGCAATATGGCATGATGATAAGGGCAGAAGGGTTGGGCCGACCACCAGATTAAGTGAACTGCCTTACTTTATTTTTATTTTTCCGACAGTAATAAATTCCATTTACCCATATTTTCAATACACTCATATTTCCTATGAACTCACGAACGAATAGTATTATTATTTAATCGCGAGTGCCGCAACGAACCCAATTTAATGTTAGAGCAGATACGCTTATATGTTTCTTCTAACACATTTCCGTTCCCACGACTACAAGACTCATCGATATTTCATTTCAATGCAGACGTATTTCTCAAAGAAACCAATGCGTTGCATTACCGAACAAAAAAATCCAATAGGACTGTAGGACGTGAACAACCAAAGCTATCAGATTTTTTGCAGACTATGCACAGCCTGCAAAATCTGCTTATCATGAGCAACTAATACATCACGAGAAAATTGCACTTTGATGTCGATTCCGTGACTGACGGACTGATGGGCACATATTTACCCGGCGATTTATACTGCAATACTGCGACAATTTCGACTGGAAGTTTATTCGCTATCATAAGTCAAAGAGTCAATTTATTTCCAAATGAAATACTCGCATTATCCGAAACTCGTACTTGCCGCCCAAAATGTACGCCCAGCTGAAAACGCCTCGTCTTCTGGCTACGTAGACGTGTATTGAATTCAATAAATCAAAGCATGTTTTGGAAACAGATTTCTTTTGAGTGAAGTATTCATCTCCATTTTTGATTTGACAACGAAGTGATCCACACAAAGTCATAAATTTCTGGCAGGAGTATTTCAGGTAACAATGCACAAAATTTCTGGACTATTGCTCAACTTTAACTTGGCAAGAAATCCTTTACAAACATGATATGCTAAGGGCACTGACACCGCACTTAATCCATCATACAAACATCAACGCAATAAGGAAAAGTAGTCGAAAATCCATTGCCACAGACAAAGCTCCGGCACTTCACCCTTCAACCATGTTTTTGTGATTACAATGGAATCTCATTGTCCGAAATGGAAAAGCATTTCCTTCAAATCCCCCCTTTTCCAGTCATCCTTTTAACCTCAAGTTCACCCTAAGCTGAACCTCAATATCAACAAAATTTTATTGCAACTACTGGCAACTTCGTAGTCTTTGACTTCGACTCCCGGAAACCGGAACAGGCATGTGCGATGATGACCCTCCACCCTTGCTGCAAGCCATTACTGTCGGCCCTTCTCCTGAGTTGCTTACCTCTGCGTTCGATTAAACTTTTACTTTTGGGGTCGGTTGCTCTCGACGTTCTCAATGCACCGCAAATCCTCTTTTAAATTAGTTTTCCAAAGTTCTCAGCAATTTTGAGATACCTATTGTTTCGTTAGTTATTGTTGAGTGCAACAATGTCCATTTGACCATTTTGCCTTCGGCCGTATCCTGCTTGTCCTGCAAAATTACCTCGCCTACCCCATTTTTTGCTTGCTCTTCCGTGAGCGAAACAACGCGTCCGTTCACTTGATGCAATTAGTTCTGAGTCCTCTGGAAAACAGGCCACTCTCTCATCTTACAAGTGACGGCGGTTGTAGCTTGCATTTGTGTCCTTCAGGATTTCCTAAGAGAGAGAGAGAAGAAGAAAAAAAATTTAAATCAATTTAATTGCATATGGGGGTGGACTGAGTTTCGTGGGCCAGCGAAAAGTTTTAGCATTCTCTGTTTTTTTGTTCCACTGGGATGAATTTGACTCGGTATACTTAAGGGTAAGCGGGTGGTTTCACATAATTCTGCTGCACAAACAAGCAAAGCAAAAGCACACTGGGTATATGTATGTATGTATGTGGCTAATTAATTTGCGGGCTTACTCTGAGGAGACTTTCAGAAGTCGATAAAACGAAGTTTGCCCAGGAGAGGTTTTTAGGTCCATAAAAGTTGCACTGTAAGTGATTTTGTTCTTTTTGTTTCTTGTATTTATTTGTTTATAAGCACCTTTGGAGTTATAGGAGTCAGGGCGCCATGAAACGGGTGTAAAAAAGTTGGAAGTTATTCGCATCGGGAACCAGGAGAGGTGGTTTATAAACCGCGCACCGTTGCGCCATAAATGAGTTTCGTTCTTTTCGTACTTCATGAAGGTGTAAATTTTTAATGTACACAAAAATTTGTAGGTGCATCTGAAGTCCTACGTTCACTTTCATTGCTCTTTCGGAACCGTTGAACTTTTTTCATTCATGTCGGAGCTCTGGTTAGTTATTAGCTTGGCTTGAACGTGCATGGGGATGTTTGTTAAACTTTATTAAGAGTTGTAAATATCGCAAACATTGGGGTTTCCTCTGGTGAGTAGTCTAAGAAAATTACTTTTAAAGAAAAATTTATAAAACTAACGTTCAAGGTGATAACCACGTTTTATTGAAAATTCTTAAGTCACACCCAAAGTGATAGCTGTCAATTTCAATATTTGTAGTTCATCATGGCTGGCTATCAAGAGTGGGTTTAATTCTTCAAACAACAAAAGTGTACAATACTTTCTACATTCATCATAAAAACAAAATCACGAATTTCTATACTTTTATATTGGTGTGGATGCATGATGCTCTTATGAATAAAAATAAGCATTTTTTATATTTTTTATGAACTTTAAATTTAGTAACGTTTTTTTTTAAAGATCATTTTTAAAGATCAAAAGGATCACAACTGAATGAGGTTTTTTGTTAAGTACGCAGCTCACAGTAGGTTTCATTTTTTGTACAAAGAAAGTCTACACTACAGAAATTAACGAGATCACTTAAAGATCGCAATAGAAATACGGAACTTTAAACAAATATCAATCAATGTGGTTTCAGACCAGGCAAATTAACAATTGACCAGATATTCACCCTTAGGCAGACGATGGAAAAATGTCTAGAATTTAACATTTCAATATACCACCTGTTTATAGACTTTAAAGCCGCCTACAATAGCATAGCAAGGGTAGAACTATATGAAGCCATGAGAGAATTCGGCATCCCAAACCAGTTTACAAGACTATGTAGGCTGACCATGACCAATATTTCAAGCCAAGTTAAGATAGCCGGATTGCTGTCCAAACCCGTCAAGGCGATGTACTGGCTCTTCAACCTGGCGTTGGAGAAAGCGATCCGGGACTCTGAGACATCAAGAAGAGGGACAATCGTCACCAAGTCTACTCAATTAGATCGAGCAGGCGGCAAAATACCAGAGTTGTAAGAGAAGGCAATCTTTTGGGAATGCATTCCCTGAATTCACGGATAAGACTTCACAATTTGTGATTCATTCAATCGACTTCATTAGATAAGTGTGACTTCAATTTTAAAATCTATTCTATTTTGAAGTCTTGATTGGACCAATCTTTCGGGCCACTCAATGGATTGAAATCAATTGAATGCAAGTCTTTAGAATTATTCCTCACAAAATTAGATTAGATTTGAAATGAACACAAATAATTTACTTTTTATTTCAGAAGACAAAAGGCACGCCTGCAGTTCGAGTTAATGTGTAGTGCAATCAGAAGGAATCCTGACATTGCTAAGAGCTAACTAACTGCTAAGAAGAAAAAAGGACCCTGAATTCGTACAAAGATTTCGGGAAGAACTAAAGCCGCAGCTGAATAATTTGGAACTTCCTAACCGAATGGAAAAAGGTGAGTTCTTAGAGTAGTGCTTATTTCGAATATTTTAATTTTGCCCATACAGCCCATAACAATGGACAGAGAAGAGCTACAGGTGGTGGAGAAAACAATAACATTTCTTTTACCTCTTTGGAAAGGAAATAATTGAACGTGAAGGACTGCGCTAAGGGGGTTCCTGGAACAAAATGTTTTGGTGCTCCGTTAAGTATAAAGTTTTCTTGTTGCTCGACGGCTTCAACAGAGTAGAGTTGACCTTTTATATGGAAGGTAAAAGTAAAGTGAAAGCGCGAAAAGCTAGGCTCTGGCCCTCCGCATGCAGTTACGCCACTAATGTTGATGATAAAAAGTGTAATTCCATAATCTTTTCAGAAAACTACGCAATGTATAATTTTTTGAGTAAATGAACTTACTATTCTAACGTTTAAACTATATTCCCCTCATCTGTTGTAAAATAAATGTGCTTTTCCTCCTGGCGGCTTTGCTATCTTTACATGAGTTCCATCTATACACATTATGACTCCTGGAATTCTTGGTTTTAACATACATCTTCGCTTTTTCTAGTAACGACTATTTTGTTAGTATTTCTTAGCTGTTACTCTCTTCATCCTGGTCGATCTCAATCAGACTTACAAAAAAATACGTGTTCCAACAATTGAGGGACCAAAATTATTTATAGCCCCGCAGCAGTTCAGAAAACACGTTAACAAGATGAGCACCGCCAACTCCCTGAAAACAAAATCCGTGACGGCGATTGTTATAAATTCATGCCCGAATGAATATTTGAATGAATATTTCAGTTAACAGGACTGATTTTAACATTCATCACAAATTCATTGCAAATTCTGTCTTCAACGGTTGTCTTATTGAATTCAACATCTCTAAGGTTAAGGACCGAATCACAAACCAACGCGCACGCACACAGTAGTAAGTACAACTGCTTGAAATAACTTCCATCACGTTTAATAACGTTACGTGCACATAAACCTGCAAAACGTTCACCTCGCCAATTATTCTTGGCCATAGGTCACGTATTTATTAGGTTCCTTGAATCAACGTTGATAAATGAAGGCAATGATGGGAAATAAAAGCAATTAATGTGTAGCAGTGTATCTGCAGGATTGATAAAATACATGTGGCTCCTTCATTGCCGGAGAATAAATAACTTTTATTGCTGCTGTAAGGCGGCTAGTGCGGGAGCAAGAGAGAGAGCTCAGTGTTTATGAGTAGATCCATGACCGGTCTGTTTAGCAATAAATGTTCATTCTGCCCAGATGCCGGTTAAAGACGTGGCGTTGTTATTTGTCTCCTTGGGAAGAGCGCCTGTGGCTATGCGTATGAATATGAAGAACTCTCTGGTGTCAAATTACAATTTCGCATGTCGGCACATGGTTAATTGTTCGGTCTGCTTTAAGTCAGACGTGGATACTGTGGGAACTAACTCGAAGCCTTACCGTTTGGCGAACAGATTCACATGTTTCAAGGTCGAAGTCTTAGAATATATGGCTCACCAGGGTCGTTACCTACATGTTGTGCACTTTGTTGTGGTTTCATGAAGAAGCAAGAGGACAAGATTTTCAAATATGCCCATTGGCACCATGTTTATCGATGCCCACACCAATTTTATTTGAATTACTATCGATTCTAGTTTCATAATTAAATTATCATAAAGCTTATCATCTTTGAAATGACTTCGAGCATCGTCTTAGGTTTGTAAGTTAAAATGTAGACCGGGAAATTAAATTAAAACGAGATTCAATAAAATTATCTTATTTTGCTTTGAAGTTTTGTGTCATTTGAGTGAAGAAATCCCTCAAGAGAACGGCGGGCTCTTCTCAGAGCAACCACAAATTCCACACCCAAAACAAGCGAGAATGCGGCATCATCAGGCATTTTGGATCAGAACAATAATCTAAGGACCAGCGTGTGTTAGCCGACACAGTCAGAAATCATCCGATGTGAAAGAAACAGAGAAAAGTTTATTTTGAGTTGAAAAACGATTTTGCTTAAATGTAGCCGGTGAATTTCAACATCATTTTTTTGATTTGTTGTTAAGCTAAGTAGAGTTGCTGTTCAGACGCACCCGACATTGGGCCTAATCTATCCTAAGTGCTGCTGTCGGTTATTTCCTGCAGCCAGCCACATAAACTTCAACCTAACCTAAGACGACACAATAAGGCGTCGGAAGCTTGACTAATCGTTTAAATAATTTATTATACAGGAATTTCGCCTACCTTTACTTTATTTTGACTGCTTTTAATTGAATTTCGCTGTACAAATTGCTTTTTTAGATTTAACTGCCTAGTATCGTATATTTATTTGTTTTAGTCAGTTCTGTTTTCTGGTTAAATAAGTCATTGGGTCATGTTCGATAAGTTCTTCAGTAATATTGCACTTAAACAAATTTTATGTTGGGTATTTCAAAGAAAAATAAACTGCCTTTAATTGAATTTTACGTGTTAATTCAGCATGAAATAGGTTTTATTGTTTCAAATACAAACCAGTTCTTCCATAGATTTTGATTGACTATTTATTTCTATATGGAAATAATTTCGAATTCATTGATTAATTATTTTATGTAAATTAATTAAATTCTATGCACAACAGTACAAGACATTAAACGCCTGAAGTATGAACTTTTGGTAGTAGTTTAGGTCAAACCGAAGATTTTTCCCTGTAAACGACAGACTTTCCCTACTTTCTGATAGGCCTTAAGCAAATATGCTTGAAATCGAACATACTTTTCCGCATTAAGTGTGAAAAAGTGTGGACGAGTTGTTTTCCAGCTGAAAAGTTGAATATTTCGTTCTGATTAATTTTAAGAAATTGCTATTTTGTGATTGACACAGTACAGACGACGATGTTTCAATGCATTTGCGGTGGATGCGTTTCTTAAGATGCTGTTTTCATTTTCATTATTTCAGATGCAGTGTTTTCATTTCTAAGACACGATAATTCAACTACCGAATCGACCTGAACCGAAATATCCTATGGTAGAAACATCTGAATAAGCAAATTAATCCCATGACGGATTTTTTCCGGTGGTTATACTCACTTGCGCCAGTTCCCTGGGGGATGAATTTCTACTTGCAAAAAAAAGTTTGGATAGCTTTTCCAGTCAGAGCATATAACTACCACATTATTCTGGTGGTTGTACACTCGTCTATTTTTTTTTTTTTTTAAATTGCTTTCGAGTGACGAGAATTGGTCACCGTTCTCTGATGCGAGCATTTGTTCCCAGTTGCTTTTTGTAAGCAATTTTTATTTATATTCAAATATCCTGGTGCTCACGTTGCCGTATTGAACTTCACCGTAATACACTGACAGATAAAAAAAAGAGTTAATAATGCACCAATATGATCAAAAACTTCGTCCGCTTTTTTGCCCATTCTAGAATCTCTAGAATCCTAAAACATGCAATATAAATATTCATACGACCAAATCTTAATTCCAAATTGCAAGTGCCAAAGTCTCCCGAGCAAATTCTTGAATTCAAACCACGAAACTGTTACAACCGCCTGCTTCACATCGACGAATCTTCCGGGTGGACCTGACAACCGTAGAAAGGAATCAAAGTTTTTAATCCTACACATTCTTCGGTATGAATAAATTGGTTTTCCCAATCAAAGCAAAGGATTCCCTTCTACACACATACACAGAATTAAAAGAGCCACTCTCTCTCATCTGAAATGCACACTGACATTGCGGCAAACTTTTGCCACGCCACTAATAGTTTAGCTAATTCCATAAGTACACAGAATTCATTCTCTCGATTTTCACCTAGCACACAATTGCGCGGGAAGTTGAAGCTTCTTCCTTCCCGCACCTCTTCTCAAACAACTCTAGGGTGACAAATGGAAAATTTAAATGTCGCCTTGAAGCCCGAGATGGTGACGGTGAAACTTTTGCACTCAATGTCAACGAAAAACGCAAACGTCTCCAAGTTTTTTGACTTCGAAATCGCATTTGGCCGGTGACGATTCCCTACCTTGCTGCGAGCATAGCCAGAACACGTGCTCAGGCAAACTCATAGAGAGCGAGGGAGAGGAAAAACGAATGGAAATTGAATTCAGCATAAAGAATCTAAAAGAAAGAACTGCGTCTAACAATTCTCAGGAAACCAAGTACTTGGATACGAGCTGGAGCTGCCACCGCTGCCGGGTTCCCATTTAAAAGTCAAATTCACTTTTGCTTCGCTTCGTTCCGAGATCCCTTCGAGTGGAAAAACGTTCCCAACTTTGACTGATTGAGATACAAGTTGGGCAAGCAGCAGAACAAGGAGCAGGAGCACTTTTTTGGTTATTTTGTGAGTTTCATATTCGGATCAGGTCATGAGCTGAATTCTCAGCAAAGAAATTATTCCACACCATGTTGTGGCATGTTTGACCTGGCACATCCTTGACCTTCGGTTCAAATGCATTTGTGGACCGGGTTAACACCCCTCGTTCCGGGTTCAGGAAATATAACTCAAAGCCATAAAATCCGTTTGCCATAAAATCATTATCCGTAAAAATTAATTCCGAGTAAATTTCCCTTTCTCCCACTCCCCCTTCTACCGCAGGATAATGCGTCCTTTCAGTTTCAGTCGTTTCTTTTTAAGGGCGAACCTTCTAACCTGATGACAATAAACATGAAGGAAATAGAAGAAAAGGATATTCGAAGGCAGGAAACTTTCAACACACGTATTACACCATCGGACAAACAAAAAGGACGAACGTCGACCAACTGGAAACTCCGACCAACACGAAATTTCTGTTAAGCGGTCAAGAAAAAAAAGGATCGTTGGTTGGTGGGTCGGATGGTTCTATTCGTTGCCAGTTAATCGGAACCAAAGTCTATTGACGGGTGTTTCGAAGGCGTACGTGCGGTCTGCCGCTCGATTGGGAAGAGACTTGAAGTTGGCAGCCAGTCAGTCAAGTGGGATAAAAAGATTTCCAAACACAAAACAGCGCATTCGGGGCGATGCGATGGCGTAAAAATGACAATGCCAGCAGAATGTCTATCACAGTGTCCTTGGGAGGCCATGTTAATTCTTTGTTTCGTATTTCGGGGTGGTGACGGGTAGAAAATTCCAAATTCAAAGTGGAACTTTATGGCTTTGGTGACAATTTGATTGACATTGAACGGGGTGTATCTTGAAGTTATTGATGCGTGCATGTCAGGTCCTTGGCGGCCAGTGACGCGGAAAAAGGCGGGCGGCCAAAATGCGAATCTGTTATGAATGAGCGGATTTGTGTTAAGTCAACGGATAAATTGTTGGTTTTGTGCATTCATCCAGCGATATCGCTGATGGAAAATATTCAAAGGGAAGTCGTGAGAAACAGCCTTTGTTGGCATGTCGATTTTTATTGCCGAGAGAATTTATTTTGTAACACAGCTCACCCCCACTGTCAAGAGGCGGCAAGAGGTTTAAACGTGTTGGCTTTATCAATTCTTTCCAATTTGTTTTGAATCCCACTGCTCCAGGCTCAGTACATACTAACTTTACCCTTAATCTTCAACTAATTCAAAATTCACCATTTATTTTGTGCAGCGTAAATACACCTTTACTTTAAGTTTCATTCATTAGCTGCAAAACATGGAAGAGTTATATATATATATACGTATGTAAAAGGCGACAGACAGGCGAACATCGGACTTATTCTATAAGGGCTTCATTGATTCCTCTGAAATGAAATCCTAAAATTATAATCCGATTGCTGTCCACCCCTCATTTTGCTTTCTTGGATAAAACTTTCGCCTCTGAAGATGTAGCCGAACGTCTTTTAACGATTTTGACCATCCGCATAAATAAACTTTTATGACATTTGGAGCAGAGTGCTGTTTGAGAATGATTTACGATATCAGAAACAGTATTGAACGTCAATCAAAATAATATGGGAAAACAGAACTTCCCTGTTGAAATTAATAGCGAGTGTTGCTGCCTTGAACCCGGGAATTCCCGCACCTTACACCGTCGGAAGTTTTGTTTATTTTAAGAATACTCATTCGAATAACTCAAGTGACTGTTTGATAATTTGCATATAGTATAAATTCAAAGCGAATGCGTATCACAGTGGAACTACATTTCGTCAGTCGCAAAGCCTTACTTGAAGGGTAAACACAGAAAACGCGCTTTGCTAGGGAAGAGACGATTTAATTAAATTGATCAGTGATTAAGTAATTTGCCAGCAAGAATATTCTAATCGCTTCACACAGGAGAAAAGTGTGTGTCACTTCGAGGAAATAAAATGGATATTCTAAGTTTTTTTCTGCTAACCTTGACACTTGCAGTGCCGACATTATGCGACAACGAGTGAGTGTTTTGCTACTATGTAGTTGCATTTCAAAAACGAATTTCTTTTTCTCAAAAATGTATTTTTTCACGCTATTTGAAACACACTAATGTACTTATACTTTGTGCATGAATATCATTTAATTTCTGAGAACGAAAAAAAATGAATAACTGTTTTCTTCGGTCTAACACGTGTGCAAGCTTGTTATTGAAAATCGTGCTCCCCTATAGGAATCGCAAGAATGAATTGGCAGTATTCGTTACGATTCACTCTTTTTGTTTTTGTAAGCTCTACAAATTTATATGTGAAAGCAGAACGAAAATCACGCATCCTGTCACATTTGCAAAATCGTAAACGACAATCGGGTCGAAAGTTCCTAAATTTTGCTCAAATCTTTTTCAACTCGACAACAACAACAGATTCCTTTTTCCTATACTCCTAACCCCACATTCCTTTTAGTCGCCTTCTTTTCTGGGGCTACGAATGCAAGGACGGAGTATGCTCGAAAGTGAAGCTCAGTGAAATCAGCACCCCGCACGTGGCCAGCTTGTCGACCTGCATGCTTACGTGCAACGGCGGCCTCGGAACTGTTTGGCCGAAGCCCACTGGAGACGCCATCATTGGCGAAGAAGTGGCTCAGATACGTCGGCACAATATTAAGTTCTTCACCCCACAAGGCTCAAAGGTCCGGTCACTGTGGAGAGCGCTGAAGAAACGATTCGAAGGGCAGATCGATTCAAAGATATCCGACCCCACCATGCCCGATGGAGGACGGGCTTTGATGGTGCGGTTCAACATCCGACAGACGGCAGCACAGCGCGCCCAGATTCCGTCTATTCGAGCCGACACCGACGAGCGCTACGAGCTGATGATCAACGGCACCGCCAACGAGGTGAATGTCGAAATTAGCGCCAAGAACTTTTTCGGAGCTCGACACGGCCTAGAGACTCTCTCGCAGCTGATTGTGTTCGACGACATTCGCAACGAGCTGTTGATGGTGACGAGGGCTGAGATTACCGATGCCCCGGTCTACAAGCATCGCGGCATTATGATCGACACTGCCAGGAACTTCATCAGTGTAAAAGCTCTCAAGAGGACAATTGGTAAGTTAACGTGGCCAGGTCTTTCGTGACTAACTTCTACTTCCTTCCAGACGCGATGGGAATGACCAAGCTTAACACGTTGCATTGGCACATCGTGGACTCGAGCAGCTTTCCGCTTGTTATCCGCTCACAGCCAGACCTGCACATGATTGGCGCCTACACCTCAAGGAAAATTTACACGCCCGAGGAGATTGCCGATCTGGTTGACTATGCCCGCGTCCGCGGAGTGCGGATTTACCCAGAAATAGATTTACCTGCACACGTCCACGAGGGATGGCAGCTTAAGAACATGGCCGTGTGCCTAGACGATAAGCCCGTGCAGAAGTGCTGCCGCACGCGTCCCTGGGGAATGCTCGATCCCACCAATGAAGAGATGTTCGAAGTCCTGGATGACATCTATCGAGAGGTCTTTCAGATGTTTGAACTTGACGTGTTCCACATGGGCGCAACGCAGGTCGATCCCGAGTGCTGGCAGCAGACGGACGACATTAGCAGGTGGATGCAACACCGAGGTTGGAGCACCAATCGCACCTCTGATTTCGTGAAACTTTGGGGCTACTTCCAGCATCGGGCACTGGAGAAGATAGACAGGTACTCGAAACTGGAGAAGACGCCAATAATCGTATGGCAACTTGCGGCGGATCTCGAAAGCTACGATTCGTCATATCTTGACAAATCTAGGTACATAATCCAAGTTGGCAGCACCGCAGACGGGGCACGTGGATGGCTGAGGGACGGTTACCGTGTTATTCTGTCATATTACGAAACGTTTTCATTTGGCTGCGACGTCTCATCGACATCTCAAACTGAGGCCACGTGTAAGCCGGCGATCGGATGGCCGAAGCTCTACGACGAACGACTGGAAAGTCTTACGGAGACCAACCACCGCTCGATTTTGGGAGCCGAAGCGACGCTCTTCACAAAATTCACCGACGAATACACGATCGATGCGAGGCTTTGGCCAAGAGCCAGTGCCATGGCCGAGCGTTTGTGGTCCAACCCACCTGGCAATTGGAAGTCAGCGAAGATGCGAATGTTGTTTCACCGTGAACGCCTGACGGAGAACGGCATCGCAGCCGAGGCCCTTCATCCAGAGTGGTGTGTGCAAAATCCGACCTACTGTTGGGAACTATAAGCAGGGGCTGTGTTAATGGTAATGGGGAATAAAAGTTAATCGACAGTTTGCTTTGTTTTTGTTTTAAGGACATTACGTACCTTAGTTTTCATAGTTTTTTTTGAAAAGTTTAAATTGATTAATTGATATATTTATGTTCTATGTTAAGCCGTATAGAACGCTTTTATGCCCAGTTTCACAGTCACAGCTTAAACTGCAGTTTAGCTAAACCTCAAAATGAGCTTAAACTTTTCGTTAAACTCGTAGTTAAACGTAGTTTTGGAAGTTGTGTCTAAGGAAATTGAAGGGTTTTGAAATGCCAAATTACGGCTTTTGATGTGTTTTGGTTCTTGTATCTGAAATTTATTCGAGACTTAAAAAAAAAACCTAGAAAAAAGAAGAATTTTATTTGAAAGTGGTCAAATCACCGCACCTAACACAACTACTTAAACCGAAGTTTAAACGGGAGAATTCTGTCCTTTAATTTAAACGTCTAGATAATCTCCACTTTTCGTTTAAACGGGTACTGTCAAACCGAATATTTTTTAAACGAAAGCTTAAACCAAAAGATTACTTTAAACTCTCACTATGAAACTGGGCATTAGTGTCTCAAAGCACTAACCCAGTTGTTGCTTTTATTTTTGACGAGCTCTTTTTATCCTTGCGGTTTGATGATACGTATTGTGAAAATGTCGAGGTTCAAATTGAAAATCGGGCGAAATATAATTTTCCTTTAAGTCGTAGTCAGTTATTTTGCCAATACAGTTGCCAATATAGCTTAGTCATCTTATGTGGTCTGTAGCAATTAATATCGTTTTTGAGCTTACCGGGCTTAGTGATCATCAAGCATTTCATCAAGGTGTGAACCCCGCTAAACAGACCTGATGGGTTTTCTCCTTTTGCTTGTATGGCAAATTTATTGTCTGTAGAGAATGCTTTTACTGATGATAACAAATATTAAAAATTAAATGCAAGCAATCATCAACAGGCAATATTCTTCTTCGTTTATAAAATGTTTTTATCCATTTCCAACAAAGTTTCACTCTCTAATTGTCCACTCTAATTGTAGCTAATTGTAAGATGCTGCAGTTTTATACTTTAAAGAAAAAAACGTTTTCTTCTTCGTTAGACCCACAAACAGGCAGGCGCTTTGTCTTCTGACGTGTGTGACCATCTGCATAGAAACTTTTGAATCAATTGAAGAAGAGCACTGTTTGGCAGTGATTCACGACAACAGACAAAGTATTGAACATCAATCAAAATAAATTAATAAAGTAAAACTAAACAGCGAGTGTTTTTGCCTTGAACTAGAGGATTGCTGCACTTAAGAACACTCAATCGAATAACACGACAGAATTGATTCGAAGGCAATGTGTATCACAGTGCAACAACATCTAGCCAGTCACAAAGCCCTACTGCAGATGTACGCAGTGAAGTCGCGCTTGGTTGGGAAACTCACGAAACAAATAAATTCATCAGTGATTAAGTGATTCCGTAGCAACGTTTTAGACAGGACGAAAGTGTGTGTCATTTGTAGAAGTTCAAATGGAAATCCCAATTTTATTCCTGCTGACCTTGGCGCTTGCAGTGCCGTCATTCTGCGACAGCGAGTGAGTATTTTGCTACTACATAGATGAATTCGAAAACATATTTTTTCCACGCTATCTGGAGCATACTTATACATTATGCAAGAATATCATTTGGTGTGCGAGAAAGAAAAAATGTGAACAATTCTGTTCTTCGTTCTAACACGTGTATAAGATCATTAGTGATAGCCTGCTCCTCTTAAGGATTCGTAAATATGAATTGGCAGTGTTGGTTTACGATTCACTTGTCATTAAACTCTTAAAATTTATATGAAGAAGCAGAAGAAGAAGAAGAAGCAGAGAACTGTCACATTTGCAAAAACATGCACGACAAACAATTGGCTCGAAAGTTCCTAAATTTTGCTCAAATCATGCTTGGCTCAATAAAAACAATAGTTCCATTTTTCCTATTCTCCTAATAATTACACATTCCTTTTAGTCGCCTTCTTTTCTGGGGCTACGAGTGCAAGGGCGGAATATGCTCGAAGGTGAAACTCAGTGAAATCAGCACCCCGCACGTGGCCAGCTTGTCGACCTGCATGCTCACGTGCAACGGCATCTTGGGAACTGTTTGGCCAAAGCCTACTGGAGACGTCATCATTGGCGAAGAAGTGGCTCAGATACGTCGGCACAACATTAAGTTCTTCACCCCACAAAACGCAAAGGTCCAGTCACTGTGGAGAGCGCTGAAGAAACGATTCGAAGGGCAGATCGATTCAAAGATATCCGACCCCACCATGCCCGATGGAGGACGGGCTTTGATGGTGCGGTTCAACATCCGACAGACGGCAGCACAGCGCGCCCAGATTCCGTCTATTCGAGCCGACACCGACGAGCGCTACGAGCTGATGATCAACGGCACCGCCAACGAGGTGAATGTCGAAATTAGCGCCAAGAACTTTTTCGGAGCTCGACACGGCCTAGAGACTCTCTCGCAGCTGATTGTGTTCGACGACATTCGCAACAAGTTGTTGATGGTGACGAGGGCTGAGATTACGGATGCCCCGGTCTACAAGCATCGCGGCATTATGATCGACACTGCCAGGAACTTCATCAGTGTAAAAGCTCTCAAGAGGACAATTAGTAAGTTAACGTGGCCGAGTCTTTCCAGATTATCCTCTGATTTTTCCCAGACGCGATGGGAATGAACAAGCTCAACACGCTACATTGGCACATCGTGGACTCGAGCAGCTTTCCCCTTGTAATTCGCTCACAGCCAGATCTCCACATGATTGGCGCCTACACGTCGCGGAAGATTTACACGCCCGAGGAGATTGCCGATCTGGTTGACTATGCCCGCGTCCGCGGAGTGCGAATTTACCCAGAAATAGATTTGCCTTCACACGTCCAAGAAGGATGGCAGCTTAAGAACATGGCCGTGTGCCTGGACGATAACCCCGTGCAGAATTGCTGCCGCACGCGTCCCTGGGGCATGCTTGATCCCACCAACGAGGAGGTCTACAGAGTCCTGGATGACATCTATCGAGAGGTCTTCCAGATGTTTGAAATTGACGTGTTCCATATGGGCGCAACGCAGGTCGATCCCGAGTGCTGGCAGCAGACGGACGGCATTAGCAGGTGGATGCAAAACCGAGGTTGGAGCACCAACAGCACTTCTGATTTCGTGCGGCTTTGGGAGTACTTCCAGTCAAGGGCACTGGAAAAGATTGATAAGTACTCAAAGATCGAGAAGATGCCAATAATCATTTGGCAGCGTGAAATGGATTTCGGCATCTATGACCCGTTTCAAGATAAGTCTAGGTACATAATCCAAGTTGGCAGCACTACAAACGGGGCACGTGGATGGCTGAGGGAAGGCTATCGTATTATTGTGTCATACTACGAAACGTACTCGTTAGGCTGCGACGTTTCATCGACATCTGAAACCGAGGCCACGTGTAAGCCGGAGATCGGATGGCCAAAACTGTACGACGACAGGCTAGAAAGTCTCACCGAAACCAACCAATTTACATCAATTTTGGGAGCGGAAGCGACGCTCTTCACAAAATTCACCGACGATCACACGATCGATGCGAGGCTTTGGCCAAGAGCCAGTGCCATGGCCGAGCGTTTGTGGTCCAACCCGCCAGGTAATTGGCAGTCGGCGAAGATGCGAATGTTGTTTCACCGTGAACGCCTGACGGAGAACGGCATCGCAGCCGAGGCGCTTCATCCAGAGTGGTGTGTGCAGAATCCAAGCTACTGTTGGGAACTGTAAGCAAGGTGTTGATGGTAACTAACTTTGTAGTCCAAAGAGACAGTAACTCGTCTCCACTGGAAAACTCTTTATAATACAAAAAAAAAAAAATACTGCATAGTAGGCGTCCAAGTTATCGCTAAAAGAAGGAGACATAAATCGTTCCATAGTAGTGTTTGTTGTAGCTTCAGAATCTCGTTGTCTAGTGAAATTATTTTTACATTAGAGCACAGTTATCAAAGTTGTAAAAAACTGCATTCAGTTGGAAACGCAATCTTAGAACTTGAAGTCAGTTTCATACATTTTATCGATGCAATCAAAGCAGAAACAAGAGCCAGATTTGAAAAATTTAAGCCACTTTTTTTTAAGTCAATCATTGGTGCATCCAGTATTTAGCAATCAGAAGATTGAAATCATTTATGGAAGTCAAACAAATTCACATAACTTGACTTGAAAATAGCAGTGAATTCACTATACATTAATTGCAGCCGGTAATTTCAACAGAACTCATTTGAGTTCAATTTAAGTGTGTTGTCGTCGCAGCCTAATTTAGTTATAATTCAAAAAGAAGTAGAAAAATTAACCATAAACAAGTCTTCTCGTTTATCTTCGAAACATTTTAAATTATTTATCTAACAATAAGTAACCATTATAAGAAACTTCTTTGAATAAGATTTACCCAAGCAACTCAAACGACTGCTATCATCTGGCTTAATTCTAAGATTGTTCAAAATTGGATGCGAGTTCTAAAGAATGGCAACTTGTATTTTCTAAAATCGCAATCGCTTTTACCTAGAAGACTTCAAATCAGTTTTGATGAATTCAATAGAATTACAATTTTTAAAGATTTAATTCTTTTACAATTCTGACAGTCAATTAGCTCGGAGATTTTGACCAAAATGAAACTAAAATAAAACCCAGTTGTTAAATTTAAGTAAAAAACGGTTCTGAATTTTGAGTTCTTTATAGTTAATGAAAGAAAGAAAGCGACTAAAATTTAATTTAGTTTTTCTTGAGATTTAACAAACTTTATAAACTTGAAAAAAGAAACTTTGAATTTGAATTTTACTGGCTTCAAGCCATGCTCTTCGTACTTCAGCTTATTCAAAAAGAAAGCAAAACCGGAAAGGTTCACTTAAGTCTAAAATAAGTTCGCAATATTAAAACGTAAATTTAAAATAAGTTCACAATAATAAAACGCTAGTTTTAAGTTGCTATCTACTGGTTGTTGCTATGATTCTCAACATCAGTTTTAGAATTTACCAGTTCTTTTCCCTTTATTCCTCCAGTGCCATGGAATGGTATTATCCACCTAGCAATTATAACAAAGTCCTGAAAAGGAGATCAAGTGAGATTCCATAAATGCCGTCAAATCCAGACCAACTGTGCATACAAATCTCGTTGGCAATCCAGCATCTCACCTTCGTGCATGACTGCACAATCATTTATTTCTGAATTTTAATTCCCCATCCACAATAATTCCCCCGTCATTCGCTTCCTAATTGCATATTCCACCGCACTAAGAGAGAAATACTTTTTTCACCTTGCCGATCACCTTGATTGTATTTCAAACACCTCCCCCGCCCCCATTCACTCACACACCACGAATGGATTCCCAATTAAAGTATATCAATGCGTCATCCACTCCCAGGCAGGTTTCAATTCGAAACCAATGTTTTATTTTCCATTTAATTAATCATTCCCACCGGCGTTTGTTATTCCTCCTTCGGCAGCCATCTGTGGATGTGTACTCGCTTCCCCACACAACCACCCATCTTGGAATCATAATATTTTCACAGTGGTCCCAGAATGTTTGCTGTAGCAATTTGTGTGTCGGTGTCGGTGCGGGTTCTGGTTATCCTTGAATGGGTCGGTGCGGTGACATATGAATGAGGGAGGGTTCGACAAATCAATGAAGTCTCTGGCAGTCCCACCCGGCTGGTTGCATTTGCTGCAAACGGGAGAAAGTTTAGCTCTAAAATTTATGTCTTGGTCTCAAAGCCTTCACATCCACGCTGCTCCTTGGTGCAGAAGTGGTACAGCGCACTAACGATGCCGGTTGATTATTCGTTGCAGTCTTCTGTGTGAAATGCGTCTCGAGTGCGTCTCTGAACCGGCATGGAGCACAATCGGATGTCTATCGAAAATTTGTCTAATGAAAATTCTTGCTAGTCGTGGAGTCCTCCCTATCTCTCTCTCTGATGACTCGGGATGAGTACGTTTTGATAAACTCGAGTCGAAAGGACGAAATGCATTCATGACTGTTTGGGAGGTGGAGAAAAAAACAAAAAAAACAACAGGAACCGAAGAGCTTTGGCAACATTTGGAACGTGCCTGAAGGAGGAACTGCCTTCGAGCACGTTAATTGAGGTAAACAGAAGAGGGGTGGGCATGGGCGACAAGTGACTAAGGTACACAAAGAATTTGGTGTGTAAACGATGGATGGCTAATGATAACGAAGGTAAGTGAGACTCTGTGTTGCTTTTAGGATATTGACTTATTTTTGCCGTCTCTTGTGAAAGGGAGTCCGGAGCGGGTGGGTGGCAGTGCTTGATGGAAATTGGACGGCAAGTTTCTGTTTTAATTAATACTCGGCGGAACGTTGTCGTTTGGACAGGGGATGTAATTAAGCACTTCGCAGGGTACTGAAGGGTTGGTGTATGAAGCAAGGACGGACCGTGTTGCGGAAAGTTATTCCGCCATCTGTAAGTTTTTCGTTTCGGCTGCAGCTCAGTGCAGCGACAATGTCAAAGCTGATAACCGATGAGCCACAAAAGCAAAAAAAAAAGAAATAAATACTCTGACCGAACGAAGCTAATGGAAAGTCACTTAAGCATAAGATCCACATTTGTGACTCTTTTACGAAACTCATTAATTCTCGCTTGTTTTTCTTGACTCGAAGTTTTAATATTGTAACGAGCACGAGTGTCCCACCAGTGGGTTTTCATCAAACACGAAGGATTCGGATGTGTGGATGTATGCGGATTTTTGTACTTACATGAAAGCGATCTCCATTCTGGCGTGCCAAGAACTTCAACATGGTGCTTCAGTCAAAAGCAGAACTGGATCACATTAAAAGGACGTCCCACATAAACAAACATTCATCCGTCCATCGGGCGTTGTCTGTTGAACCAAAAGCTGATTTTTTTTCACATATCTTTTAGAATATGAGACAACCAGGATATGAGACACACAGTTTTGAAACTAAGTGGCTTTACTTTTTTTGTGTAATTTTTTTCTAATTTATTTGTAAGTTCATTTTTCAATGGGATTGACATTTGTGAACTCACTTGGCCCTGGGATGGTAGACAATTTTTGATCATGAAATCGATCTTTTCAAGGCCCGCTGTATTTTCTGGATCGTTATCCTGCTGAAAGTGCCATTAAAGGGACATTTTTTCATAGGCAAATGGAAGAATAATATTCTCCAAAATGTCACTATATCCATATTTTTAGGGTTTCGTTCCAAAGGAATAACGAAACCCTTATAGATTCACTTATGTGTCCGTCTCTATTTTGTCTGTCTGTCTGTCGCCTTTACATATTTGCTAATAACTTCTGAATCCTCTGTAGTTAAGGGATGAAATTTAGAATGGGTATGTATCTTGGCAATCCAAAAATAAATCAGGAATTTTTTCCGGAATTAGTCGTATATTAAAGAAAAAGTTAGTACTGAAACTAACCTTTGAAAAAAAATTTATTAACTTTTGTGGTCAATATGTTTGTCATTGGAAAGGGGGCGGGGCGGAGATTACAAAAATGTCTGTCTGTCTGTCACTAAGCCTTATCTTAGGTACCTGGTGAACCACCTGGAATTAAGAAATGAAATTTACACAGAAGATGTGCTTCACTTGCCCAAAGAAAGTTCCGAAAAAAAGTTTGAAGAAAGTCACTTATTAACGAAAAAGTTAGTACTAATACTAAAATCAAAAAATAGTTTTTTTTTCTTAGATACTTGATATGGGTATCGTTAGAAAGAGAATTATAGCAAGATCAAAAAGTTGTACTACAATTAGCATCTTAGTCTTATTGGTAAGAAGTTATAAGCCCGCAAACTTCAAAAAACCGACTGGTGTACCATGTCCCATACCTTATTTTCTAAAATAATGGGCCAAAAAATCTGAAAAAAATTGGAGTTATGGGGCAACTCATCGCAATATTGCAAATATATCCAGAAATCTCTTATGATTTTTTATTTGTACTAAAATTAATCAATAACTAATTTTTTCAATTTTTTTTCTTAACGGAATTGATTGAGTTAGGTATCGTTGGATAGGTCTCGTAAAATAAAATACAGTTTTCATTTTGAGGTTTTTGTTCCGAGGCTCGGTTTTCGAGATATTAAGCTTTAAGTGCGAAAAAAAAGCGTCCCCCCCCTCGCATTTCCACACCCGCGGGTCTAAAAATCTGAATAAAATCTAGAATGTAGGTCTCGACGTAATCTTTAGTTTAAATTTAGTTCGAGCATCTTGGCTCAAATAGTTTTCGAGTTATTGGCCAAAAACCCAAAAACAATGACATACGAATTTTTAAGATCCGAAAACTCCATTTTGTAGATCGCATCAATAGAATCAAAAAATGTTATACAAAAAAAATTTTATTTTCACACAATATTTAGAAATATTAACGATTTAAGTTATGTGAGCATTTTGCTAAAAAAGGGCAACTAGTGATTATCTCACACACACAAAGTTTTCTACGCGTTTCCTATACCAAGAAAGACAATAGAATTTCGAAGCGGCGTTGGTGGAGTGGTTATAGCGCCCGCGCTCTGGTCTTGAGGGTCCCGGGTTCAATCCTCGACTTGTCCGATTTGGCTTTTTTTGCTTTTTATTTTTTTCTTCTCCGAAGAGGGTTTCTCGAATATTTTGTATGACAGTTTTCTTCTCTCTCAGTTCTCTTAAAAGAACAAAGCGAAGCAAAGAAATGATTGATCGTAATAGCTTTGTTGTTGTAATTTTTTTGAAGAAAATAAGAGAATCAGTTATTTGTAGGTGTATGTGTGTTCAGACCATTTCCTGATTTACTCTTTTCTATTGGTTGCGATTTATATAAATATGCTGTTGGAAAGATTTTATGTTTTGTCTCTGAATAAAAGTGAACATAAAAAATTCTAAGGAAAAAAAAACAAAATAAATCCTAGTGCAAAATTTGATTTTTTTTTTGAATTTCAAACACGAGTACTTGATTTGTTAATTTCTTGGATGTTTGTGACTGTACCAAATTAGTGTTCTAGACGATTAAGTGGCTATTTTTTATTGCCGAATACGTTATGATTCGAATTGCTGAGCTGCTTGGTAAGCTAACTTTCATGAACTGCTGATTAATTGCTTCAATGGAGTAGCTTGAGACCATTTCCTTTAAGTTCACTAAATCAATTTTTACACGGTTGGCACGATCAGCAAATGAGAACGACTTTTCTTTTGTTTAGCTTTATTCGAAAACGGCAGGTAGCCGTAGTTAGTTGCTTTAACTTAAATTATGTCCTTACTTCTAATCTGTTGACGAAAGAACGAAACCCTCGGTGCGTGAGTTAAACTCACACTTGACCGGTTTTTTTCTGGTAGCATCAGCACAAAATATAAGGCCGATAGAATCCCATGAAAAGAAAAAACCCATAGCATGATATTTCGACGTCCATGTTTTACGATTTTCATCGTATAGCGTCGATGATATTCCTCTCCGTGTAGCAGACATTCAGAGTCCGAGGAAAATAAATAAATTTACGTTTCGTCACTCCAAAGAACGTTATGCCATTTCTTTACTTCTTCAACTCCGTTTGTTTATGATCTATTACAAACAAAGAGCACACACATTTTTTTTTCTAGCTGTGTATATACTGTTCTTTAATTTAATTTGTATTTAAACTAAAAATGTGTCAATACATTTTTACATTCCATATCATTCAATCCAGTATATTTTGCGTTGTTATCATGCACCAATGCTAGTACTGGCACTAACCTCAATTTGTGGCATTTATGTCGATTGTAACTATTCCAAATGTCTGCAAATTTAATTTTTGTCAAATTTAAACACGAACTAAAGATGGAAATTTTGTTCTTTGCAAGGTTATGGCGATCTCAAATGTTGTTAACTACTGCCTTCTATTAATTACCGTGATGCACAAAAAAAAATCACATGCGACCACTTAAAGATTCGCATTATATCAGCAGAATTTGTTATTCATTTTAGTAAAATTTGTGATTCCCAAATAATACGAAAACGTAGTACTTTTGGAAGATAGTTCAAAATTGTAGAAAAGTAGGATTTTAATGTGGGCAAAGAAATAAATACACTTGAATGTTCCGCCAGCAGATATACTAGTGTTGGTAAAAATTATAAGTATTACAACTTTTATATTCCAAGACTTAATACTTATTAATTAATTAATTAATTTTAATGTATTCGCGCTTATTATTTTAGGCATAGAATCAACAAATGCATGCCTCTTAAGATATTTATTATTACATTAGTTTCCAAAAGTTCGTATTTGGATTCAGGTCCGGCAACTACAGTGAGTGTCATTAATATTCGGTTTTCATATAAACGTTTTTTTAGATGCTGATATCTTTTCTGAAAATAATAAAAGACCAATATATTATATTTTACATTAACTTAGATATATTTACAGATCATTTTTAGGGAATTCATTCTTAAAAATATTGATTAAAAAAAAAATACAAAAACAAAAAACCAAGAAGAACTCAAAATTACAGGCTTCATTAATATTCGGTTTTTGGTACATTAAAAACAAATTGCTTGATAAAAAATATTCAGTTTTTTATTAATATTTTGTTTGATAACCCTTATTTTTTATTACCTCGTTTAGACGGTTTGGCATATTTGAAATAATTTTTTTAAGGTACTTAACACTGATTTTGTCCCATTCTTCCTGTAGTCCTCATTTGGCCTTCGCCATACCATAGTCCTTCCATCGCTTCCAAAAAGGTTAAATTTGCTTTCGTCTAGGAATATAACGTCTTCCCACCACTTGGAATCTTTTTTTATGCCAAATGAGGAGCTTAGGAGTAAGAATATCACTCCAACAGTAAAGCATGGCGGAGGGCATGTAATGGTACGGGGTTGCATATCAACTAGAGGTGTCGGAAACTTGGTGTTTATCGACGGAATTATGAACCAGACATCTTATTTGAAAACTTTAAAAGAAAATTTAAAACAATCTGCCGAAAAAATGGAAATTTTGGAAACATTTAAGTTATACCAAGACAATGACCCGAAGCACAAGGCGCATACTGTTCGTGAATGGCTGCTCTATAATTGTCCAAAAGTCATCGAACGCCTGCCCAATCACCTGATATTAATCCCATTGAGAATTTATGGGATTATTTGGACCGCCGTATTCGTGACAATCCAGTATCGTCTCTAAATGCGCTCAAAATAAGACTACAGGAAGAATGGGACAAAATCAGTGTTAAGTACCTTAAACAAATTATTTCAAATATGCCAAACCGTCTAAACGAGGTAATAAAAAATAAGGGTTATCCCACAAAATATTAATAAAAAACTGAATATTTTTTATCAAGCAATTTGTTTTTAATGTACCAAAAACCGAATATTAATGAAGCCTGTAATTTTGAGTTCTTCTTGGTTTTTTGTTTTTGTATTTTTTTTTAATCAATATTTTTAAGAATGAATTCCCTAAAAATGATCTGTAAATATATCTAAGTTAATGTAAAATATAATATATTGGTCTTTTATTATTTTCAGAAAAGATATCAGCATCTAAAAAAACGTTTATATGAAAACCGAATATTAATGACACTCACTGTATGCAAGTCACTTTAAAAGCGCAACACCCTTATTGGCAAACAAACCATTCTCTCTGTTTTCTTATTTCTTAGTAAAAACCTCAAAGTCGTAACGTGCATTTTTTTTTTCGACAAGCCCAAAAAACAGCGTAAAATTACATTTAATAATTACATTTTTACATTTTTTTGTATGTGACTTTTCTATCTACAACCTACCCACTTCCCAAAAGATGAGTGTATTTTTAGTTGATGGTACAAGATTAGTGTAGAAAATTACACTAATGTGTATATTGTATTTATTTTTTTGTCCATCACTGTATTTTCTAAATTGTTCAATGAGATAAAGCCTCTAAACTCTTCCACTTTCCGTGTCGCCCTTAAAAAACAATTCTAATTAAAAGTTTTTATTGCATTGAATACTGCCCTCAACGTATTCAATACAAAAAAAAATATTTACGGATGTTGCACTTGTATATGTAATAACAAATTTTATACTAATAGCCATTTGTAAAGGCTGCATTTTGACGCTATGAAGTTTGAGGACTTTAAAAAATGAATGCACACAATTTGTTTGAATTGTTGAAGCGATTTTTGAAGTATATTTAAAATCTGAAGTACATATATTTAGTTTTGGTTTATTATTCTATAATAAACCTTTGTAATCGTAACAGAAAAAAAAAAAATTTAACACCCCCTCAAACTTTCACAGTTTGCGTTTGGCGGGTTGTAGAGTGCATATATGTAATAATAATTTGTCTGTCCGTCCGCCGTACGCCGTACGCCGTACGCCGTACGCCGGCCGATTTTTTTCAGCACTAAAAGTTCCACCATTCCTAAGTTGTTGGAGCTATAAGGACAAAACTCGGCTCAAAAATAGTTCCAGTCTAGCCGCTTATTTTGATGCATTGCTACATAAAGTAGACCGCCCCAAGGGGGAGAAAGGAGGATTTTAATTTTTTTTAGGTTTACGAAACGATTTTTAAAAACTGAGCAGTAGGATTCTTTGAAACTTGGCCTAACAATAGGGCTAGATCCCCTACAGATCCTAACATTGAACCATAACGCTCGGAGGCCCCAAAGGGGAGTTATGGGGGTTTGAACTTTTTTAGTCTCCTCAACGGTTCTTGAAAACCGAGTATCACATTTTGTTCAAATTTGGCATAAGAATAGTGTTAGGTATGTTATTGATTCCCCTAAAACCACATAACGGTCAGAGATCAGGGAGGGGAGAAAGGGGGGTTCGATCTTTTTTTTTTCGCTTTTTTCACATTCCGACTCATATTCTCCGAAATTGTTGACACTTAGCTCGAATGAAAATAAATAGCTCGAAGGTCTTGCTTATTCCAAATCCAACGCCACCTTCCGCATCAATTTGCGAATAACCGTTCACGAGATATTGGCTTATTACTGTCATCATATTCGATATTCAAGTAAAAAAATATATATGGGAACCAGATTACATAATGATCGATTACCCAATGATGACGTTTTCATCCTCATTTTCTCTGTTGTTTCCATTCGTAAGCTGTGACGTCAGTGGGGGTGTGGTACCAAAAAGAGAACAACGCAGAGAGGGAGATTGAAAGAGAGTTCTTTGTCTCTCTTGCTCGCATAAGTAAAATGAAGAAATAAGTGTGAGGAGTCTATGTGTGTGTTTCATATGAAAATGTATGAGCAATGGTTTGAGTGAAGGAATATGAACCAAAACAGACCTTGGAACTCGATAAGAACAATTTTGAAGGGCGTAGTTAAGAAATGATATTCACACAGTTTTGTTGTTGTCTTTTGCTACAGAAGCAAAGTTGCTTATGGCTGCGCATTTGTGTGCTTAAACAAATTTTTGATAATTCCAATTGTAATGTCTGTTGTAGGGTAAAAAAGAGAACACAAGGAAAGGATAGGAGAACATAGGATAGGTCATGAGCGGAGGGATATCAAATTACAAAGTCGATACGAAAAAATTTGGTTTATTATTTTATGACCGTTGTCTAACAAAAGGCGAAACGAAGTGAAGAAGTAATATTTACATCAGTTTTATCGTTGTCTTTTGTAGAAGAAGTAATGAAATTTAGATGCAAGGTCTATTTCGCCAACCTAAAAATAAATTGTTATATTTTTTTTTTTTGAAGAATACTGAAAGATCAAAGAGAAAGATAGTTAGTTTGGTTTTTAGCTAGTTAGTAGCTTCTGCAGCAAAAGGCAATAACAAAACTGCTGCGAGTATCATTTCTTTTTTAGGGTTTCGTTCCAAAGAAATAAAGAAACCCTTATAGAATCACTTCGGTGTACTGTTTGCCGGTCGCCTTTACACATTTGCTAATAGCTTCTGAATCCTCTGTAGTTAAGGGATGAAACTTGGAATGAATGTGACCTTCGGCAACTCAAAAATAGTCGAAGATTAAAGAAAAAGTTAGTTCTGAAACTAACGTTTGACAAAAAAATTATTAACTTTTACGGTCAACATGGGTGTCACTGGAAAGGGAGCGGGGCGTAGATTACAAAAATGTCTGTCCGTCTGTCATTAACCCCTATTTTAGGTACCTGGTGAACCTCCTGGAATTAAGAAATGAAATTTCCACAGATGATGTGTTTCACTTGCCCAAAAAAAGTTCCGAAAAAAAATTTTAAGAAAGTTACTTATTAGCGAAAAAGTTAGTACTAATACTAAAATCAAAAACCGGATTTATTTTCTTGGATATTTGATATGGGTATCGTTCGAAAGAGAATGCCAGCCATGAAAAGTTGTTAGTAAATGATTATAAGCCAACAAACTTCAAAAAACGACTTATATGCCGTGCCTCATACCTTATTCTGTAAAGTAATGGGCCAACAAATCTGTGCGTCTTATCTGATAAAACTAAAAAACTAAAAACTAATTGTTTTTTAATTTTATTACCGGAATTCATAAAGTTCGGTACCATTTGATAGGTTTTGTAAAAGAAAATTTAGTTCTTGTTTTGAACTTTTTGTTTTGAGGTTCAGTTTTCGAGATATTAAGCCAAAAAAAAGATTGACCATTCTGGCTCAAATAGTGGCATACGAATTGTAAAGATCCGAAAATGCCATTTTGTAGATCTCGAAAAAAGAAAAAAAAAATAAAAAAAAAGCATTTTTATTTTTATAGAATTTTTCGAGATATCAACCATTTAGTGTTTTGCTAAAAAAGATATCAATTAACTGTCATGTATTCGCAAACAAATTTCTCAATAAAAAGTGATTGCTGGACGTGGTTTGATGCGGTTCCCCATCGAAATGGTCGACATACACGACGCTTTTTAATTCAATTTTCTTCGATTGTCTGCGCTGCCTTCCGTCACTCAAAATTGTTCGCATTGAGTTCCAAGATCCCTTTTGTTTCTTCCTTCGCTCAAACCAAACTGCTCTCTTACATTTTCACATGAAACACACACATAAACTTCTCACACTTCTTTCTTTAATTTACTTATGCGAGCAAGAGAGACAAAGAACTCTCTTTCTCTCTCCCTCTAGGAGTCCTTCCGCGTTGTTCTCATTTCTGTACCACACAGCTGACATCTCAGCAGACGAAGGGAAAAAGTTGAGAATTGAGAAAATGGGGATGACAACGTCATCATTCGTGGCCAGGCCTCCTGTATTTTTGTTAAATTGAATATCGAATATGATCACATTAAACGCAAATATCTCGTGAACGGTTGATCGCAAATTGATGCGGAAGGTGGCGTTGGATGTGGAAAAAGCAAGACTTTCGAGTTACATATAACAATTTCAAAAAATAGAAGGCGAAATGTGAATAAAGGGGAAAAAAAGTTCGAACCCCCCTTTCTCCCCTCCCTGGTCCCTGACCGTTATGCCGTTTTAGGGGGATCAATAACATGCCAAGCACTATTCTGATACCAAATTTGAGCAAAATCGGTTGCACGGTTTTCAAGAACGGTTGAGGAAACTAAAAAAATTCAAACCCCCATAACTCCCCCTTGGGTCCCCTGAGCGTCATGGTTCAGCTTTAGGATCTGTGGGGGATCTGGCCCTATTGTTAGGCCAAGTTACAATAAATTCTGTTGCACGGTTTTCAAAAATCGCTCCGGAAACCTTAAAAAAACTAAAATAGTAAAAAGCGAATATCTCGTGAACGGTTGATTGCAAATTGATGCGGAAGGTGGCGTTGAATTTGGAATAAGCAAGACCTTCGAGCTATTTATTTTGATTCGAGCTGAGCTCCAACAATTTCGAAAAATGTAAGACGGAATGTGAAAAAGCGGAAAAAAATTTCGAACCCCCCTTTCTCCCCTCCCTGGGCCCTGACCACTGTGCCGTTTTGGGAGAATCAATAACATGTCTAACACTATCCCTATGCCAAATTTGAGCATAATATGTTCAACGGTTTTCAAGAACGCTTGAGGAGACTAAAAAGGTTCAAACACCCATAACTCCCCTTTGGGTACTCCGAGCGTTGTGGTTCAACTGTAGGATCTGTGGGGGATCTAGCCCTATGGTTAGGCCAAGTTTCAAAAAATTCTACGACATAGTTTTTAAAAATCGTTCCGGAAACTTTAGAGAAATGTAAGCCCCCCGTTCTAAATACGATCTGTAGACATATTCTCAATAAAAAGTGATTGCTGAACGTGATTTGATGCGGTCCCCCATCGCGATGGTCGACTTACATCGACGCTTTTTAATAAAATTTAACTTAAAAACAAATCTGCTTCCTTTCAAATAATACGTATATCGACCATCACAGTTAAAAGTTTTTTCGGGCGTTAGTATCAGTATTATGAGAGAGGTACCATATAGACGCCCCCACAAGCTTTATAATTTTTACTTACAAAATCCAGCTTTTAACCATTTTTTAGATTTATTTGTTGCTTCTTAGAAATCATTCATTGAAAAGTTGAATAATAAACCCAAGTGTAAAATTTGCAGTGTTTTTTTTTCTGTGATAGCACAAAAATCAGCTTGAAACGTAGGCTTATTTATTTTGTTTTGGTATGTTCAGAAACGGCTGAGATATTGCGAATTCAACTTGACAGTGTTGGATGTCCAAGTTTTTTTTTTTTTTTTTTTGATTCACTGTATGTTCCCCAGTGCTTCGATTATTTAGAGCCACCTAGCGAAAAAAGCTGGGCTTTGGCCCTCAACGGCCTGTTACGCCGCCCAATGAAAAATTCATTTCAGGTCCTACTAAAGGATGCTCGGAATATCCATTGAATGGATTTTTACCTTCATCCAACACTAAAAGTTTCTGTTGCAATTCAGTTCATCGAGACAAAGTTATACAGCTTCAACGTCCTTAACCCTTTTAGTGACGAGAATCCAAAATGTCTTCGGCCATACGTGCCCAAGGCCAGGCCATCTATTCAATTCAACAGCCTCATTTCAGACCCAATAAAGCCACGCTGGGTTTTATAATTACATTCCGTCATGCCTTCTCCTGCATTCTAAGAACTCCCATTTAATTAACGATCCTCACTTCCACAAAAAAACACACACACACTCGTAAAAGGATTGTTCCAAATCGCCACAAAGTTCAGGCGACAAGCCAGCGCATTAATGTCCTCCCCCACATTTGCCCCGACCACAACTTGCTAATCCCTCTTTCAAACTAATTCCCACCTTCCGCCCAACCGCTTCTCTCACATTAACATACAAAAATTGCCATTACGCCCGCTGTTAGCCACCACCCAGCCCCCGAGGGCAGCATCGTTTGAACCTGCCCACGATCCCACAGTGCCAACTTTTACCTCGCACACTCACCAGAATCTCAATTCTAATTAGCTATTGAAACCATCTGACATGTGTCAATGACTATGGCAAAAAGAAGAGCAAAAAAGAAGGCACAAGAAAAAAAAAACAAAAATACGACCCAAAGGGAATCGCAAAAAAAGAAAGAAAATAATAATTCTCAGAACAATTCAATGAGCCAGTGAAAACTTTATCGTTTCCTCTCCGCAGGATAAAGGGTAAGGATCAGGAAAGAACAAAAAAATAAGAGCAAAAAAAAAAAACCATTTCGAAATAAAAGTTAAATCCAACTGCCGACGACGAAAAACTTTTCTGCAGCTCCATTCCTTCAGCCGCCCATAAATACGCTCGCTCTCAGTCTCGCGGAGATTAAATCTTCCACGTAATGGAATTAATGTTGGAAGTTGGAATTGGTAATTAGCTCGTTTAAGTGGTAATCCTTCTATGAAAGGGGAAAAGTCGATATTTTCTTCCATTTTTTTGTTCTCTCTCCTATTGATTCCTCTGTGGGCGTGCATGTCCTTTGTGGACTAATTAAGTGCACTCCCACATCTCGTCCGGGAAATCGGGTCTCAATGAATCTACCTTGTCGCTCAAAGGAGCCATGAGATCGTTCAGACTCGTGCCCAGAGGAGTGCATACCGCTGAGAGTTCTGCGACATTTGAAAAAAAAAAAAAAAACTCCCTTCAAATAAGTGGAGTCATTGGTCGGTTGGCACAGCAATTGCGTCTCATCAACGAACGCAGGAAACGCCGTAACTTTGGAAGCCCATTTTCAACGAAAACTTTAAAATAATGGGACCAACTTGAACTATGGAGGGTCATTACGTCCCGAGCACCAAACGAGCTGCAATGAAAAACTCAAGCAAACTTTGATGAGGTCGACGAACATCTTAAGGACCACGAGTTTGCAGACTGGCGAGTCTGGTCATTTCTCATGACCTACTCGGCGGACAATTGGAGCTTAAATGTACTCCCTGGACCAGGAATGAATGGATACTTGAGTGATCATACGCAGCTGTGTGCACACACGTTCTAGTGGAGCTGGATTTTTATGTTATGGCCCAGTTATTCTTGACTGTGGCTCAAAATGTCTTCGCCATTAACTTGGGATGGTCCAACATGGTCGCTGGAGCTGCATAGCTTGCTATGAAAATGAAGAGATAATTAAATTGAGTTTAAGACTGCAGTGGTGTTAGAGAATGGACTGAGGAGAGTACAAATTGCAGATTAGTCCATTTCAGAAGCAAGTTCACTTGCAGCTTCCTCTAAGCTGACTTTATGGCATCTTAAAATGTGATACTGATGCGTATAATGCCACTAACAAACCTACATAAATTTGAAATGTTACTATTCTTCGAAGTGGAATAGACTTACATGATTTTGACAGACAAGGAGACAAGTCGACAGGACAACAAGAACATAGTCATCCTGATAGACTACAAGACAAACAGTTAGGTAAAAACATAACAGACTAATACGCTGATATCATAGGTACTGGTGCCTTTCTCACAAGGCATGTCTTAAAGGCTCACAATTCGGTGTAATTTTCTCTGACTCGGCGAACAGTTTCAACTTGTACATGATCCCTGTAAAGCTTAATTCCTACGAAAGATTTTCCGAGACATGAGCTATGAAACAATAGAAAATGAAGCAGCTTATGTTATGCAAATCCATGAACTATAATACAATACCTACAATACAAATCCTACAATTCTCAGGAACTTTGAAATTTGAATTTTTGGTGGCCTGCTGCAAAATGTTCCCACTCAAAAGCAAAGGCAACGAATTTGTTAGACATTTTTTCTTGCCCTTTCTCAGATACCGAATTCTTTTCAAACAACGCCTCCAGTTATCACCTTGAGATTACCGTCACTCTTTGTCCGCCTTAAGATTAACGTCACTCTCTGTCCGCCTTAAGATAAGCTTAACACCAGCTCCCTATCATAGCTCCGATTATCGACAACGATAATTACACAAAACGTTTTGCGGATTGACTTTGACTGCTCTCATGAATATTCAACGAATAAAAATTCTCCCGATGATTATAATTTAAACGCCAATTTTATGTCAATTTCATGTCAATTTTACTGTTCACGTTTTTCACTGTCGCTGTCATCTCGCAAACATTCCACCCAATGTGGTCGTCAATAAAATGAGCTGCTGCTGTGGTTGACACAGTATAATCGTCATCAAACAAAAATAATGAAAATTCCCTTTCCCAGAGAAAGTCAGTCCAACGACCGCCCGCCCAACGAAATTGTTCCTTGCCGCAAACGAGTAAAACGACGGAAATGACAAAACCGACACAGCGATGACAAATATTTCACAACAATGGCGGATCGCTAATGCAATCAATTTTAATTTCAAACAGACCGTTTGCCCGCATTCGATGATAATCTCTGATTGCCCAGCCACCCCTTTCGCATCACAATATTTGGACACACTCTGTCTCATGACAAATTGACAGCCATTTGCCGAGCTTAACGTACAGTCCATTAAAACATAAAACTCGCAAAGCGGAAGCCGGGGGAGCATTAATGAACACGTCCATCTCAGATACGACGGTTGAGTTTTCGGCTTTCTGTTGGCGTGAGGCAAAATCATTTGGGGGCATTAAAAGTTTAATTTTTTTTAAGGCCGTTCTCGTTCGCCAGGAGCAAATGAGTGCACAAAAAGTTTCCTCATTGCGATAACAATCGCGACGAGTAGCACACTTCACTTCACTCACTTCCGGCGAAGACGCTGATGACACAAGGATCCCGTGTGCATCTGCACCGAAAATACGCTCTAATTACGCCTAAGCCCGTGGCACTAATCTCCGGACGAGATGGAAACGGGGAATTTCATGTTAACCATTAACAAGGAATGAACATTTTGCGATCGTATTTCAAAGATTACGGTGAAAAGTTTTTCCAGGCGTCCTACCAGGAAGGAGAACGTGACGCATGTCTTGCCGTGGGACATGCCATCGGATAGATCCTGCGATATACTGACACGTGAGTGCTGCGAGGATGATGTTCGTGTGTGTGCGGTATCTGATTGAAGACGAAGACAACTGCGAGGAGTTGGAAAAGTTGGCACACTTACCTGGTTGCGAATCTGATCTCAGCAACAAGAAAATTGTGTCTGTTGGTTGTACACATCAGGGCGTGAATTTCAGTTGCCTGGTTGAACTTTTCTAGAGGGAACATTTGGCGAGAGGGCGTCTTGTAAGTGGTTATGTCAAATGTCAAAATTAAACTCATGGCGTCTGAATGTTGCATGTATGTTACGAATGAAACAATAGAAATGGGAGCTGAATGAATTATGGAGTAGAATTATACTTACCACAGTTTTAAAATCAACAAAAGAATTAAGATTAAGACTAAGCTAAATACAGAGCAAAGAGTTCTAAACTTTTGGTCATTAAATTGACTGCACGGAGAGTTCTTATTTACTAGGAGACACAGAAGAATAAAATACTTTTTCGTTGAACACAAAACAAAACATCACCGTTTTTTGTATTTACTATGAAACTTGAGAATAATTTCCAGTCATATCTCAGTTCATGTCTGGAGATGAAAGCTTTAATTGATGTTCATATAATTTGGGCAGAACATCTATTGAGAACTCAAAAAATGTTGACGCAATTAAAACAAAAAGTCTGTTTAATTGATTTTCCATAAACTTTTGAAACAGCCTAAAATCGTTGTTCTATTTTTTTTATTATCAATGCACACAGTCTAAGCACACCGACCGCTAGACCACAAAGAGCGAAGGCCACGTCCAATGAACCTTTATCTCATAGCACCAAAGCCGATTGATCAAAGCTCCCTCGATGTCAAATAAAAAAAAGTGGAAAGGTCACCGCAGACGTTTACCCTCCAGCGACCAACTCCTGATCCATAACAACAGGCGATTTATCTTGGTCTTGGCTTTAATTTTTTTCAGACGGCACACAAAAAACATGATAAATTGGTCTGAAAACATATCCAAGAACAATACGTTTGCAAGTGCAATAAATTTAAATCCCCATACACACATTCCTAGGAATCAAATCAAAATGTGGTGCATTGCTCCTTGCAATACCCAGCCGCCTAAGCCCCCCACCCCAGCAATTTGCATACGTGCATAGTTCATATTTTATTTATCATCTCCTTTCAACATAAACCCCCAAATGCAATTCACCATCCACCCTAGCATATTTATTCATACAGGTACCCTGCGGAGTCCTTTTGAATTTGGAAAAATATTATCCTGCAAACTGCAAACATCACCACAGAGGATAAAACCTTGAAAAGAAGATTTCTACGGGAAAGAAGAACCACGTCCCCTTCCTCTCTCTCCCGCTATCTTTCTCAGGATACAAACGAATCGTCAATGGTCCATAAATTATACATGATGTGGTGTTGAGAGGGTGGTGGGCAGCAACAACGGCAACAGTAACAAGAAACACACCCAACGAACCAGAGAAACGAACAATCAATACGATAGATTCCACCTTCTGTCTTATTCGAGTGAATCCTTCTCCTGGGGGCATATTTTTCATGCATGCACTACAAGGACATTTCTACGGAGCAAGAAAAAATCCAAGATAACAACGATAACAAGCCAATGGGAAAACAAATGTCATATGTCGTAATGGGGAGATATTGTGTCCTCTTTCAGGGCGTATGATTTCGCAAATAAATGTCCTTTTCAAATGGAAATCCCCATTCCCTTCTCACCACGCTCGCCTCTGCATGTGGAATGTGTTTAGTGTTGTCTCGCCTGTGTCGATAAAAAGGATTTTGATTTTTATAGGACTGGTCACGTTTGGATGCGGCAGAGGAGACCAACCTCACCGTTGTGTGTGTCCGTTCGTGGGATTTTTTCGTTTCGTTTTTTTTTCTTGGAAGGAAAATAGAAAAAAAAATAACTGAGAGCTTTCTTTTGCCCAGGGAAGGATATTTGATCGCTGGCGGATTGCTAGAAAATCCTAGCCGAAATCGAAACTGTATTTTATTTTCACCACAAGGATTTGTTTGGTCAAGGTTTTGTACCCGATTTGCCTGGGGACACTCAAAATAAGAGAGAAAGTTCGATATCTCGTTGGAACAGATTAAATCCCTGTTCACTGAAAAGGCCGGGCATTGGTTTCCAAATTTTGTTGAGTCTCATTCATTTATCAAAATAAATAAATAAATAAACGGTGGTAGTAGCGCTTTGTTGATCCTTACACAACAGAGGGTTGCCACGAATTAAAGACTTAAATTTAAGTTTAAAGTGTTGGCCTCACTCGAATCGTTTCCATAAAACAGAGGGATTTAATATTGATTAAGCCGCTAATGACAAATCTATGCACTAAGCCATTTTTTGGAACTATAGATACAATTGAAACTAGCATTAATTTAGAACGTTTTAGTTCACGTAAAATAAAAAATAATACTCGTATTATCCTGCGACCTCTTAAGTCAAATGTGCGGCCACAGAAGAACGCCAGCTTCACATTCTTAATTTTTCCAGGCGGGATACGGAAACAATTTTTGATGAACATCTTGATTTTTTATGCAATTTATTCATGTTTACAAAAAACTGAAAATTTGCACTTCCACTTGGACAGTACGTGAGTCATTACCCGAAGCTAAAGGTAGAAAGAGCAATATCTAGAAAATTCAAGCTAATACCAATAGACCTCGTCTGTTCAAAAAATAAGGTGAATTTTCAAATTTCGCGGGCAATGTACATTCGAAAGGACGTCGTTTTGCGACGATTGAGGATATACAAACCGAAAACCAAAAGTGCATATCAGAACTGCTTCAGGGATGGGAAAAAACACTGTCTATTATATCTGAGGAGGACTACTTTGAGGGGTTTTTTTTTTTTTTTTTTTTTTATGGTTTGCGCCAATGGATGTGGAATCTTCGTAAGATACTGGCAACCCGTGTTACCAGCATGCACGATTCGCGGGATGTCTCCTCGCGCCTACGTACTAAACCACACCCCTGCACTCGTCAACCACTCTCCCCGCGGGACTGCCGTTAGGTATTACTTCGCGGGGCTGGTCAGCCATTAGGCTCGGTCTGCCGCCTCTTGGGCTCTTCTCAGGGCTTCTGCTCTTCTCAGAGCGGCCTGCACCCTCACGATGAAAGAGCTGATCTCTGTCCACTCGCCGTCTGATCTAGTCATTTGGCTAACTAGATTTTCCGGGCTTAGCATGTTGACCCTCTCTTCTCTAAATCGTACGCAGCGGAATACTGCGTGTTCCGCGTCCTCCTCTTCATCTGGGCATACCGGGCACAGGGGCGAGCTATCGTGGCCAAATCTGTAGAGGTATTTCCGATAGCCGCCGTGACCAGACAAGAGCTGCGTGAGCTGGAAGTTACAGCTCCCTCTTGCTCTCTCTATCCATGCCGCGATTGTAGGGATTAGTCTGTAGGTCCACCTACCTTTGGTGGATGCGTCCCACCTGGCTTGCCACAGGGCCAGTGATGCCTCCCTCTCTTCTCTCTTGACCCTCGTTACGCTAATGCCGGTTATGCGCCGCCTAAAGTACACCCTCTGGCTCTCGTGTGCGAGGATGTCGATAGGAACCATTCCGGCTAGCACACAGGCCGCCTCGTCGGAGATAGTTCGGAAGCCGCTGATTGCTCTGATTGCGCAGAGCCTGTACGGCGCCGATAGCTTCCTCCTAAGATGTTTAGTTGCCAGTGCGCCGGCCCATACCGGGGCAGCGTAAAGGAGGACTGAGCTAACCACTCTAGATAGCAGGACTCTGCGAGCATAGCCAGGACCGCCGATGTTCGGAAGCATTCGGGAGAGTGCTGCTTGCATCAGCGATGCTTTCCTGCTGGCGTACTCGATGTGCTCCCTAAAGCGCAGCCTATTGTCAAGCATGACTCCGAGGTACTTCAGGGAGTCCTTAGATCGGATTGGTTGGTCGCCAATCTGGAAGTTCGCGTACTCCACAGTCTTGCGGCTGGTTATTAAGACCGCCTCAGTCTTGTGGGCAGCTATCTCCAGGCCGGCAGACTCCAACCAGTCTTTCACCCTTCGCACCGCCTCGTTCGTGTTGAATTCCACTTCATGCACGTGCTTGGCCACTGTGACCAGTGCGATGTCGTCCGCGAAGCCGACCACCTTAACACCCGCGGGTAACGACAAGCGTAGGACCCCGTCGTACATGAGGTTCCATAGCAGGGGGCCGAGCACTGACCCCTGCGGAACTCCCGCAGAAACGCTATAGTACTTGGCACCCTCGTCGGAGTGATACCTAAGCCTCCTATTGCTGAGGTAGTCCGTGACTATCCTCCGCAGGTAACAAGGGGTACCCATTCCAACCAGCGCCCTCCTGATAAACGGCCAGCTCGCTGAGTTGAATGCATTTCGCACGTCAAGTGTGATTACTGCGCAGTACTCCTTCGTTCCCCCTCTCCACCTTGTACCCTGTATCGCTTCAGCTGCTGTGTCTACTACCGCTTTTATGGCATCGACGGTAGACCGCGATTTTCTAAAGCCGTACTGGTGGTCTGAAAGTGCTCCGTTTTGCTCAGCTACTGCGAGCAATCTTCCGTAAATAATACGCTCTAGGATCTTTCCCAGCGTATCCAGTAAGCAGATTGGGCGATATGACGATGGGTCGCCCGGTGGCTTGTTTCCCTTCGGAAGCAGAACGAGTTGCTGCAATTTCCAGTTTGTGGGGAAAACCCCCTCCTCCAGACACTTTTGCATTGCTGCTATGAAAATGTCTGGTCTGATTCTCAGAGCCGTCTTAACCGCTTTATTGGGGATGCCATCCGGCCCGGGTGCTTTGTCGTCCCTAATTTTTGCGGCCGCTGCGGAAAGCTCCACCGGTGTGATTACCGGGATCTGCTCTTCAATGAGCTCAGTTAACTCTGTCATCGTGTTCGCCATAGTGCCTGGTCTATAGGGAAATAGATGCTCTACTATGGTACTCAGCATTCTCGGGCACGTAAGCTGCGGAGACCTGCCGCTCTTGGTTCGCTTCATTACAACCCTGTATGCCATGCCCCAAGGGTCTGAGTCGGCTTCCTCACAGAGCTGTCGGAAACACCTGGACTTGCTCTCCTTGATAGCCCTTTCAAGTTCACGCCTCGCAGCTTTAAATGCGATAAACCTTGCCTGGAAGTCGGGCCGTCCTCTGGATCTCTGGGATCTGCGCCGCGCTTGTAAGCACTGCGCTCTAAGTCTCCTGATATCCTCGGACCACCAGTAGCTGGGCTCTCCACCTCTTCTACTAGGCAGTCTCCTGGGCATTGCTGCGTCGCATGCCGTTGTTATTACTTCGGTTAGCTGATGCGACAACTCCTCTGCTGAGCCACTGGGCCCTGTGACGCTGGTGCTTACCACCTCTTCGAACATGTCACTGTCGAAGAGCGCGGCCTTCCACCTTGGGCCTGTTTGGTTAGGGTGCAACCTGTGCCCAGCCTCGCCGATGCTAAAGGTTATAGCTTGGTGGTCGCTGTGGGTGTAGTCCTCACTAACCCGCCATTTAGCTCTCCGTAGTAGCGCGCTGCTCATAAACGTGATGTCTATGATTGACGCTCTACCTGCTTTCCGAAATGTCGCCACCGAGCCCTCGTTTGCCAGATGGATATTCAGCGACGCGAAGGCTTCGAGGAGAGATCTTCCCCTTGCATCCGTCGTTCGACTGCCCCATTCAGTAGCCCAAGCGTTGAAGTCCCCAGCAATGATCAGTGGGTGCTTTCCCCGCGCGTCGGCTACGATGTCGTCCAGCAGCCTAAGGTAATCCGCCAGCGGGAGGCTGGGTGGCGCGTAGCAGCTGTATATATGTACACCATTAATCCTTGCGGATACGAAGTAGTCGGCCGGGCGGGCGACTGATTGCAGGGCATGTCCTCCGCAGGTCCATATCGCCACTTTCTTCGTGGTGTCATTTATCCAGCTGCTGCCATCCACTGGCTTATAAGGCTCGCTTATTAGTGCGACGTCGATTTTTTGTTCCCTAATCCTCTGCGCTAGGAGATCCTGTGCGGCTGCGCAGTGGTTTAGATTTATCTGCACGATCTTCATCATATTCGTTTAGCCAGTGCCTTCTTGAGCACTGGGCACTTGCTGCTACCAGCTCTGTGTCCAGCGTTCGCCGGTGTGGCAATCTTGCACCAGAAGCATAGCGCATCTTTTGTGCAGTCCTTGGCTATGTGGCCTTCTTCCCCGCAGTTTCTGCACTGTTTGGAGCGATCGTGTTCGCTCTTACATTGCCGTGCCGTATGACCAAACTCAAGACACCTGAAGCATCTCGTGAGCGGTGTGCGGACGCGGATGCGGCAATTCACCCAACCGACCTTAACTTTGCCGGTCTCCAGCAGCTTATTCGCCTTCTCAGCTGGTAGCGCCACTGTAGCGATTTGCGTGCCACCGTAGGCCTTTCTAAGGCTGAGTACGTCCGCCACACTAACCCCGATGCCATACTGGCTCATGATCGCGTTGCAGATGTCTTCCCTGGTAGTAATTTCGTCGAGGTCTTTGATTTCGACCGTCGACCTCTCCGTTAGGGCGCGTATCTCTGCGTCGGCGCCCAAGCTTTCACCGATAATGCCCTGGAACTGGTCGGTCTTGTCGCTGGACTCGCGCAGCTCGAAGAGTAGGGCACCTTTTTGGGTCCTCCTTATTTTGGTGACCGACTCGCCCAGGCTGTGAAGCTTGGGGTCGGCTTTTACCTTGCGGAGGATTTCGGCGTAGGAGAGCTCTCCCTTTGTAGAGATGACGATTGCGTCGGGTCTTGTTTTGACCTTTACAGCCTTACCCTGATGCTTATCTTTTTTATGGGTAACTTTCTCCCAGGCAATGCCTTTGTTGCATATGGAAGCCGGCTGCACACTCCCTGCCACAACTTGAGGGGTACAAAATAGAAATTGATGAATATATAAATATTTTTTTCGAAAAATTAAAATTCACCTTATTTTTCGAACAAACCTCGTAGTTGTCATTTCCCAATTTCAATATTTACAGATAGGTTTTCCATGCTGATAATTTACTTATTTTATGCCCTTTTTGACACAGTGTCCCTTTTTCTAAAACAGATCCAAACAAACTGTCTTCAAAGGATATAAGTTAGTTCCAACTCAATTCAAACAATTGAATTGTTTATTTCGTTTCAAAGTTTACAATTTATGGTACAGAGATATGATCGAAGAGTGATCTTTTTATTGAATAATTTCATATTCATACAAAAAGGAGAAAATTTGGGGGGAAAACGAAAAAGAACCTCAATATAAATTCCAACTTTGAACGAATATATAAACGCAAATGTTTCGCTGATTCCTGTTCAAGAATATAAAAAGAGGAGAAAAGGAAAGGAAACCGCTCCCCATTCCCCCATTCCTTTTACATACGTTTATAGTTGACCTGATTAAATAAGTTTATTTTTATTGTTTGCAAAGCTGTAACTCTCAATCATTGTTATCCAGATAGAAGTGATCCCCATTAATCTGAGTTATCGCACGAAAACCATTAACTTATTTAAACCATTAACTATTTATGTAAATAACACTAACCATTAATACGCTGCTTGTCAAAGAAGCTGCATAGTCATAAATTTTGAATCAAAAACCTAAAAGCTATCCGGATTCTCCTCAACAGAGCGTGGGTGTTTGTAATTAACAAAATTTCTCATCACAACTAATAATTGTTTGAAAAACATTAAAAATAATTTATGAGGTGGCATTAACATAAATAATGCATTTCCCGTCACATACAAATACAAACAGAAAGCAAAACAAAAAAAAATAAAAATTAATGGAAGCTAATCAAATGTGGATTTTTGCTTTCTTTTGTGCGTGATAATGGCGAATCGATTTGAATGTTATTCCCTGAAACTAGCAGCGCGAGGGGGTTGCAGTAGGCCAGCAGTGGAATATTTGCATTTTTTTTTTCACCACGTGCGATCCACGGTCGCTGATGGTCATAGAGCGCACAGTGATGTTCATAAATTCGAAATAGCCATGTGGAGTTTTTGCTAGTGGAGGCGGTTAATAAATTCAGAATGGAAATAGGGTAGTGACGCTTCGTTCACCACGGAAAGGTTATATTCACTAAGAAAAATGTTCTAATGTGAATACCTCTGAAAAATCATGTTAGCATAGGTAATATCACTTACGTTTAACACAATGTCACAAGTAGTTGGTAAAAATTGAAACAATTTTGAACTAATTAGTGTAGCAACATATGAGCGTATATGTCTGCAACGTATGAGCGTATATGAGAAGAATTAAGCAGCTAATAATTTTCTCTTAAGTAACTAATAAACTAAATATAAAAACTGGAGTTCTGTGTGCTTTGCGTCTCTTCATCTAACCGTCATTTTATACTTGCTTAGAAAACTATGCAAACATTACAATTTAAAAAAAAAAACCTTTGGTCGATAACTTTCTGTATGCTCTGCCTTTATTTTAACTCATATTTATATTCATCCTCATCATCATTCAACTTTATTGTCAGCGGTTGCTACTTTAATTTACACAATTTACTATAATTTACACCATAAATCGAGAACAATACACAATGAACCAAATCTTACTTGTAGATCATGTAGTTTTCTTTAATAAAGAAAAGGCGTATACTACCATAATTAAAATGTTAGTGACGATTTTTATCGCTAAAAATATGTTGTCTACTCTCTTGCGTAGATTTCTGCTCATACGTATTGATAATCAGTGGACTCCATATAAAGTCATTTGGATTTCGTCTTTTTGAAAGTAATATTCGGATATGCAATGCAAACAAATATTTATTCAAACCAAAAATATTCCTCATACGAATGTGTGATTTTTATTTAGTCCACAGACATCGCAGCGTTTTGTTTACGTTACGTCATTTAATAAAGCAGCTGCCATTTCCCCTCGCCCACCAATGACTTTTCTACAAGACTTACGTCTGGTGATTTGGAGGATGTCCCAAGGCTTTGGGGGGGCTTTTTAGTAAGCTTTGAGTTTGAGGTCCTTGTCTTGTTTAAAAGCAAAATAACCCCTGCGATTCCAATTTGATGTTGTCTGGGTCAAATCGTAGCACAAAATATCAACAATCACAACCCCCGCCTGTCAAAGTTCTATAAGCAACCCTATACCATGCCCATCACCATGTTTCACCATAGCCTTTAATTTTTACTTTGAAGTTCAGTATTTGGCTTTCTAAAACTATACTTTGCGAAATCCAACGGATTTTAGGAAATGAACCGTTCAGAGCATAAATCGATTAACTCCATAAAACAATAAAAATCCATGAAATAATTGACATTTGGTTTTCAAATTCAAAATAAACTTTTTGTCCGGATAACCGGATAACCGGTCACCGAGGCGATAACATCTTTGGGATAGTGTGTCTCATTACGCTAAGTTTTTCGTTAATCTGTTTTCCGCGCTAAGCGTTTGCCCTTAATCAAATCTTTTTATCAAATCTCTCTTCTCGAGACTTCTGTCTCCTGACACATCATAAATTTAAAAACAAGATCCAAAACAGAGATTTGATTCCTTTTCAACCAAACCAATTGGTTGAGCAGGAATCAACCCAAACAATGGTTTTCCGCCTCCATTCTCTCGTTCCCATCACCACTGATTTGAATACATCATCCATGCCACCATTCAATTAACACCCCTCAATATTTACACTTCCGACAAAATCCTTTGGCTGCGACACGTTGTTTTTGGATTACGCCTCCGGCATTTGCAATTTACCCACAAACATAAATTACAAATCACAAATCGCAAATAGAATTATAAATGCGGCAGAACATTTTCGCAGAACGGATTTGCAAGTCCACAGCGATGACAGGATGTGTTAGATGAGGGCTCAGATGATAAATCATTCCGGAGCCATTGTTTCTCGTCGGTTGCATTGCGCTCAGGTGGCGACTATGTCAATTTACCTATGCCAGCTGGGATTAAATATTATCAATGGGAATGGGGATTATTCGATATTTGCAAAGTTTGCAGGCTCCTTTTTTTTAATTTCCTTTTTTTTACGACAAATAAATTGTTTAGAACTGATGCTTGGATTTCTGGAATGAGATTTTCATGGCAAAGTGAAACCACACAGAGTTTCGGCAGTTTGCAGTCGGTCACGAGGTCGTGGCAAGCCGATGGCGCTGGGAAACTCACTCGCGGCTTGTTAGCGACCCAGATTGATATCGAATAGCAAAATAATCAACAGCTGCCCGATGTTGTCGCATAATTAAGTGCAAAAACAACAACAATACATAGCGTATTGTTTGCTCCCACAGGAAGTGGGTTAAAACAACTTTTCCTCTAATCCATATTCAATTTCCGACCAGAGTTGAGTTATTCAGTTATTTTTGTTTTTTTATTTACATGCAATCACAACTTTATCGGCTCGAAAATGTTTGCCACGTATGCGAGTTGAGCTATCTCATTGCGGCTGTTCTGCCATTAGCAGGATAGGATCAGAATAATATCTCATTCACACATAAAACTTCAATTAAAATCTATTTCGTGGTTTCGTCCCATCGTCAGGCGATGGTCGAGGCTACGGTTCAGTGAAACGGAGAGGATATTAAAACAACAAACTCTTGCGTAATTGCGAAAATATTTTCTAAACAAACACCCGCAGAGGCAACATGGGGAAATAATTTGCACACAATCAACCGGCGAGGGTGTTGACACGTGGCTTGCATCGCGTCGTCCTTGCAGCTGCGAGCTAAGTTGGACAACATGAATTCACGCATTAATTAGCACCGAATTATAATTAACTGAAAGCTTCACCGATGCCATTGTGGAGTAAATTTCCTGTACTGTTTAGTGAGGTGTTATAGACAGAGAGACCGCGGAATGAAAGTGCGGCTTAGATGAATTAAAAGGACTTTTGCGGGGCGCAAGAGTAAATTTGAAATTTGTTTTTCTATTATACCTATACTTCACAGTTGAGGTGGGACAAGCCGAATAATTTTTAAGCAAATTTCATGAATCGTACACCATTTATTCATGGAAAGGTCTAATTCGGTCAAATCGAACGATGGACCTTATCTCTGCGAGAGATGAACCACCCCTTTAGATCGTTTATGTATTGCATTAGCCGGAAGTATAATACTAAGTCTCTGTCAAGATTTCGAGCGGGTAACAACTATCAGTGTCAATACAACCTATGATTTAAAAAGAAACCACTAGATGGCCCAAACTTTACATGTCGTATCTTTTGAACTTATCGAAAAAAGTTGATTATAGCCAACTATAAGCATGGGCCGTTGACCTAGTGAGTATATTTTTTGCTAATTTGTGTATTATTTACACGCTACTACGCATTTTTAAACTTTTTTCTTGTTACTGCAGCCTTTTAGACTCATCACTGTCTCTGCCTTAACCAATATTCCAAAGTCTGCGATAAAGTTACCTCCTATCCTCTCACTGTTGGCTTCGCAGAAGTCTCACTGCATCTTTTAAATACTTTCCGCCGACTACGAGGAAAATTTTTCTGTCAGGTGCAATCACGAACAAAGCGCCATAAAACGCTTCTGCAAATCGTTGTGATAATTTAAAACCACTCTCGTGCAATATGTCAAGCAAGGTCTACATCAGCGATGAACATAAAAAATTCCTGCAGCAAGCTGTCACAATTTTTTTCTTCTTCTTTTCCTTTTATTGCCGCCCATTTGAAGAATGTCCTTCACGACCTGTCGTAACTCAAACGTTGTGTCGAAGAAATTTGTTTGCCTATTTTTTTTTTCCACACTCTTGCCACACGTCTTACAATGTCAGGAGTAAGACCACAGATGGATTTGACTCGGATAAAATCAAAAACAATCTTGAGTCGAGTATTACATCGGTGTAAGAGTCTTCTCAGAATCGGTAAGGCGGGTGTAAATGGATCTTGTTGCCATCGATATCCTGGCTGCTATGCTCCCACCCGTGTCGGCTTACCTCCAAATTCTATCGATTCACCGTAACTCCGTCATAAAAAATCAATTTCTATTCGGAGAGGAGGCACATAAAAAAAGGAGTGAAAAAAAAATACCCAAATCTTAGTGCCTCACATAATCCCAGCGGGTTGTCGCCGTCGTCGCCACCGCTAAAAGTCACGTAGCTCGGGTGAAAAATTATCCTTCAAACAGTCAAACTTGAAGAATCCTTTTTTTCTATTCGAAAAGTTTTCGCAATAAAAATGAAAATTTCTTCCATCAGTCTCTGCAGCGGCGGTAACGACATGAGAACCCACGGAACAGCGGTGGGCTTTTCTGGGATGCGCTGGGTTCTAAGGGGACACGGATCATGACCCTACCTGGGCTGTGAGTGTGCTGGTGTCCTTGTAGGAGACCTTTCTTCAGGGTTGGCTTAGGGCGAGACGCGTGTGACTTCTTAAAATTGCCTCTTTTATGACTCTCTCATACACATGCTCGAGAAAATTCCCTTTAAGGCCTTCAATCGTCTGCGGTGACTGATGGCAGGGGGAGAAAATATGTTACACACAAAAAAAAACTTTTCCAATCCTAAAAGTGCGGTAGGTATGATGTCCTTTAATGGGAAACCTTTAAGTGTCCCTGCTTCTTGGATATCTGCCTCCCCCCCCCCCATTCCCAAGAAAGATGAAGAGCCTGAAGTGGCACCGCCACCCTCGTTCAACATCATTGAGCTGAAGAGTAGCGCTAGTGCACGATGGTATACCATCCAGTGGACCAAATCAATCGAGGTCCTGGCTGTGGTGCGATAGAAAAACGAGTACATTCTCCTTTTTTCATTCGCTTATGGAAGAAGTAGTTTTGCAAAGGCTTTCTCTTCTGCGTCGTTTTGTGAACGTTCAACGACAACCGATGTCCGGAGAGGTGAAGGCGAAAGTGGCGACTCCAAAGGGCCGGCATAATAGTGGCAGAGGTGCCCCGGAGTGCTTTCTGTTTCATTTTAATTTTGCTAAGTGTCAAAAGTGATTTCAACTTAATGGCATTTCTTTCTGGTCAGAGAAAGGCGGGCAGGCGTTGTCTTTGGCATAACTGAGGGTTTTTTTAATAAGAAAATATTGCATCAAGGATGTAATTACTCGTGATGAATGTTTTCAGGCATGACCTCGAGTGTGCGACTCGTTAATTACTCTGCAGATTTATTGGATGGGTTCCACATTGTGAGGCGATTGATGAATTTTTCGCTGGCCATGGAGGTGAGGAAATAGATTAGTTTTGGCACACTTTCGAGTTCTACTTTGAAGTGGATGGAATTTTTCAGGAGGGTTTGACAGCAAAATTCTTTATCCTTGAGGCAGGATGAAGGAAAAAGTCAGATTCATTGAAGCATAGTCGGGCAATCATTGAAAATATGCACGCAATTTAATCGCTTACTAATGAAGTGGAAGTGAAAACCAATTATAAAACTCTTTTCAGGATTCAAAAACTAATTCCAACCTCTTACAATTCTAAAATGTTTTTTTCCAAATAAATCGAAGAGCGAACTTTTCCCTAAATCTCTAATAGAGTCAAAACAATCTAGGTTCTATTTAGTGAGGCTCACACGTTACAAATTACTTGATGATATGCTTGATGGGGCCAAATTGTAGAGTGTGAATGGTCTTTCAATTTGTCATCAAATTTATCGTATTTAATTTTTCAACTTTTTCGTATGCTTGATGATAAATTGTAAGGTGTTTTGAGAATTTTTTTAAATTTTTGTTTTGACTCCAGAAAGTGAACATCGAGCTTGAGCGAAAGGAATAATCAGAAAAATTATTTTGTGTTGACTGAGAAGTATGAAAATACATCTTTCAATGTTGGATTTTATGTTTTTCCTTGATTTCAATTAAATCAACAAACCCTTTCCTTATTTTCATTTTTAACAAGCTGAATGCCATGGGCGTCACCGGTGGCCGGCACTAAGTGCGATCGTAAATGGCGCGGCATTCAATGTGTTAAAAATAATTCTACATTCTCCTAGTTCTTCAAATAAACTGTCGGGGGAATATCCAGGATACTCGGAACCTTTTTTTAAACTATTTAGATAGATACTCCTAAAGGTGAGTGCCTTCCTTTTGTGAGTCTAAAATCTATGCAACGAGAATAGCAGGACTACGTCCAATTAGCAGAACTACGTAAGCAATTAACTAGATTCGATAGACCTGTTAAGAATTGAACTTTGAAAATAGGAAAAGGAACAATCTTTCAATTTGGTAAAACACTCATAAAGGTATACAATTGTTGTTTAGAAGAAGGTATCATGCAAATGACTCTCCTTCTCGTTGTACACACACATATTATTGAAATTCCGACTTTGGAAGCATCAAATGTTTCTACAGCTGCTGTTTTCTAGTTTGGACTGAACATTCATTTCCATAACATCATTCGAGGAATTCTTTGTATTGTGTTACAACAGGAAACACAAACACAGATTGGGATATTTGTAATCTAGACATTACCTTCAATAAAACAATTCACATGGGAAGTTTCGAAAGACAGAAGACCAAACGAACTGATTCTCCACTTCCAGTACGAGGCAATTTGAATGCGGTTTAGTAGTAAAAAGCCTGCCTTGAGTTAAATGATACCACAAGGAAGTAAAAAGGGACCTAACTTCACTCGAAAGTTGAATAGAGACAAACATCGTTTGACCAACTTGAAACCCTCCAAATGCATGCATGATTCCATTGCCTATCACAGATTGTTGCCCAGCTATCGGGCATGTAAAGTGGTCAGTCCTTCTCCAGACCACTCTTGTTGTTTGTAATTTTGTCGTCATTCCAAAATTGCTTTGTAGTCACTGAAAAGTGTGTACTGAAGAAAGGATAACATTTCCGCAAGTCGACATTGAATATAACCGGAAGCCTTGGCATTTCCATCATGTTCATTTTCGACTGAACAATATTTTCCCGCCAGAAACCGATGCAATGTTGATTCAGATGCCCCCGAACCGTATATTGATTTCACGAGAATCACTGGAACGTGTCCTTCTCTCAGAGACCCACCCTCCCCACAGTATTACAAGAGAACAAGGACCGACTGCATCATGTTGCACACACAGCTCATTTGTTACAACCAATTGAAGCTTGTAATCATGCAGATGCAGGTTTTTGTGAGAATTTGTTGTACATTGTAATGGCAGTGAGCGGGAGGATGGCGCAATGAAACTCTTGGATACTTGCCAAGAGTTTTCCCCCTTTTCCATTAACTGCCGGAGTGTTTTCAATAAGCCGATTGGAACGACAGCGCACCGGTGACTGGACTTAGTGGGTACTCCAACCACTTCGGAGGAATTTATGTTGTTTTTTATGTTTAGCGGGAGGTCTAGTTCTGTACAAGTTCCAAGCAACAGAGGCCAGGAAAGGATGATGTGCTTTCTAGAGTTTGAATATAAAAGGTGTATAGAGTTGCCAAAAACCCAGCGTTAAATTGTTGGCAGTTTTATCGAACCGGATGGGAGATTGAAGAGTCTTAACAGAAAGAACTCAACCGATTGCATTTCGACCAAATGCATCTAAATTCGTTTACATTCAACTACAGAAAAGTATTGCGCGAAATCTTTGAAATAAATTACTAAATTTAAAGAGATTAATTTCTCCATTCACTGACAGTAAAAATACACAAATGAAACACTTACTTTTGAAAAGTTGGAAAGACCATGTTTTCCCAGTACATTTTCACCTTGCCAACAAATTTGGAAAAAAAAACTAATATATGGGGGTTTGACATAATGGCATCCTATAAGATTCTGTGCAGCCTTTTAAACTTTAACTTGCAATATTCCTGATACAGGACTACACCCTTTACGAATGATTGAGAAAGATGATAATGATTCTTTTATTATTATCAAATTTCATCTCCAAGTTACATCTTTGAAATGCTGAAATTCGATCGGTCTTAAGGTACGTACATTTATTAGAGACATATTCCATAAACCCATCAAGTTTCCACCGACATTTATTGAACCCACGCACTGTCTTGAAGGCAAAAACTCCATCAACCTTGTGTCTTACTCACTTTCTGGTCCTCACTCACTGTGGGTGGGAAAATCAATCCGAAAATCCACAAATTAATCGCTGTGTAAATCGACTTCGTCTCAACTGCAGAACCTCGGTGACGTTGGTTGACAACCTTTATAAACGTCTCACAAACGACGACGGCGTCATGTTTTCATTCACTCAATGGACTCCCACGTCAACAAATGAAAAACAGTAATTTCTTTAGGTTTACCTGCCATGTTGTGTCTAAAATAAACCAAAAATAAAAAGAAAACTGTTCTCCTTGTTGTTCTTCTTCGAAGTCCTCTCGACTTATTGAAACTTTTTGTTCATCTGTATTTTCCCACGCTCCTCTAAGTTAGCTAAAACCTATTTTTCTTATTTTTCAATAATTCTAAGGTGTTTGCACGATTCCATTCAACTACGTCTTTCACACATCCACGTGGAGTCCGCATTTCTATTCGAAAAGCAAACGTATGCATGAAAGCACCTCAATCCCAGATGACAACCTCTCCACTCACTCGTTATTGCTGTTAATCAAATAACTTCCAGGAGCCCCAAGGATAATTGACTCTCTCACATAAATAATCGAGCTAATCAACCCGAAGACTCTTACGATAGTTTCGAACTTTCTCCCAATCCCATCCTGACCAGAAGAACGTGTTACTTTTTGAGAAATTCTATAAATTCCATTTGGGCCACCCAACCTCACCACCACTTTGATGGTCAGGAAAATTGATTCACCAACCCTTCTTCACAGACATCCTTCAGGAGTCTCTCTTAACCCCGGCCATCGTCGTCGTGGATAACACGTGCACATGTAACCACCATCAGCCGGATACAATCGTCCGTGGCATACCGAACAGGACTGCGGATAATGAAAGCCGGTCAAAGGATTAATGGGAGATCGTTTATCGGACCTCTGGAGAATGTCATCCCATCTGGCGGGGCCACAGCAACAAACAGGACCGGTCTCGCAAACAAAACCGAAGGCAATCTACTTCTATTGAAATAGGTTATGAGAAAATATTTAGTCCTCCCTCGAGATCGAGACAACAGTGATTAAAATGAACGACGGCGACGGTGGGTGGCCAAGGGTGGCTTTGAGAGAAAATCGATGGGAAGTGCTCCTTGTGGCATTCACCTTCATTACGAGGTTATTCGCACATATAACCCGAGCGTTGTGTCTTCTGCCGTTGTCCCGATGGGAGGGGGCGAAATCACATTCAAGGTCATGGTATTGATTGACTTACAGACTTCAAGGGGGTTTGTGCGGCGGTAAGCATTAAGTTGTCTGGACTCGGAAAGGAATCGGGAATGGCGATGCAATAAATTTCTCTCGAAATCCCTCCCGAATGGGATTTTGGGGTTTTAAGGAAAAAAGTCACAAGACAAGGGTGGTGAGCAGTGGGAGTTACCCAAATCAAATTCTAGCGATGGCTATAAAATCGAGCGAGGACACATTCGCCGTCCTTGAGCAATTTATGACTCTTACATCGGGGAGTTGGGATTTCGCATTGACCCTGGAGGGCGTCATAAATGGGTTTATTGGCTTCAAACCCAATGTCAATTACTTTTGTGACACCCTCAAAGGAGTAGCTGAGGCGCATTAAAACTCGAAAAAAAATTTAGGCAAAGTTTTACGTGGAGGTTGTGCCAGTGGATATCCAGCTTATGACCTCCCTGGCAGTAAGCGACTTGCGCTTTCATCAAACGACCCGCAAACTCGAGAATGCCTTCCACAAAATTGCATCCCGTAAGACTCGTGCAAAACTCCAACTCCAACAAAATCGGCACCTACATTCGAATATTGTCTGTCGATGTGTGTGATGTGCACCTTCTGCGGGAACCGTGACCAGTGCCTAAAAGTTTAACAGCCACTCGGTCTTCGTCCTGTGTAGGCCGTGCACGGCTCATATTTTGTTCATGTGCAATCATCTGCATTCCAAATGGGCGGCATTAGAACGATGCACTAAAATTCCATCGGCGAATTCAGCAGTTAATGAATGCACAGCGGTGGACCGGGACGGGGTCGAATGTGAATGCAGTTGAGCTCTGCACCAGCAAATGTCATTTAAGAACACCCCGGGCGTCCGCAGTGAGTTCCATCGTTGCCGCAGAATCGCATGCGGGAGTATTGCCATTCACCCAGCGGGACGAAGGACGTCTGCTGGCGCACTTCGATGTGCAGTTGCTTGGTTGATGGCTGCGTCATACGTAAGCAAGTCGCTGGGAAGTCGGTCCTTCGATGTCGATGTTGATGCCCGAAGGCCCGACTCTGTTCTATCATCAATCTTCTTGTCGATGTGGTCTGCCCCTGCGATTGTGTAACTAATATCTGCGATTTTGGTTTTTCGACGGCTTAATTTGTGACTGCATTTTGGCACAGCCAGCCTTTGTTTGGCTACGATCAGATTGATTACTTGAACGTTCACCACAGTGATTGATAACACTTGCCCACTGGACTGTCCAAATGAGCGTAGAATTAAAAGTGGTCCTTCCGCCATCAGTGCGGTTATTGAAATGCTTTTTGTTGGCTGCCAAAATGATTTAATAATTCATCGTGATGAATTCATAGAACCACGGGAGTTGGTGAATCAATTGAACAGTTTTTTATATCTGGTTTTTAAAAATTCACAGCTTTCACTGCATTTGAATTGAATAATAACTTTTAAACGAATGGTTGCGCATTAACAAAAAATGGGAAAAACTATGGTCACCCATTTTCAACGCAAATAATAAATGCCCGACGATTTTGTCCGCTCTGTTTGCTGAGGGATTTGAAAACACACTAAAGGAATAAAAAAAATCAAAACCGTATGGAAATAAAAATGACAGAAAATTATGCAACCAAATAGGGATTGGCTGATTACAGACTGACGTTGGAGCGTAGGCAGAGTGATGTTGATATTTTCTTTTCAATTCATGATGCGAACAATGCATTTTCATTATTATTAATTACTTTCTATCAAGTACAGTGGTCATATTATGTAATTTCCTCGATCTTAAACAAGTAAATTTAGTTGATTAAGATGATAGTGTAACAGTTCTTTAAGCCTTCGAAATGCCACATGTGTGATATACCACAAAAAAGGGGTGGAAGTAAAACAAAAAAATAATTTCACTGATGTAATTTCATCACTGACTTTATCGACTACGAACGTCGACGTTCAGATTGTTCCCAAGGCTGAACGAAACCCTTATAGAATCACTTCAGTGTCCATCTGTCCGTCTGTCCGTCGGCGGCCTTTATTTTTATGCTGGCCTCAGGATGAAAATATCATACAAAGAAATTTGTGACAAATTTGTTAAACATCCAATACATCTGCAGTGGTGTAGAGCTAATCAGAAACAAATACAATCAAAATAAATAAAACATTGCAGAAAATGTATTTTTCTTATCTATAAGAAACACATTATACACAAGATAAACGCAACTACAATTTACCATTATTGGCAATTGGCCTTGTCCTTTTGTTGCACATTGTTCTGATCATTGGAACGTATCTACTAAATATTCTTTCGCAAAACAAAGTGGTGTCTGTATTTTTGGTTAAAACTTTTTAAAAAAATGATTAGGAACATTGGAAGTCTGATCTCTTTTTCATTGTTTAGCGCAATATATTTGTTCTCTTGTGTTATCTTTTTAGAAAATATTATCCAACAGAATAGGAAAAAAGAAGACTTTCACACAGGAGTTATCGCCTATGGGCTCCGCTGCTAAAGACTTAATATGTTCCAAAAAGGCGTTTTACGATGCAATTAATATCTACATGGAAACAGACAGCATGGTAAATTCCAAAAGAAAGACACGATAGAGGAAAACCGTGGTCAGAGAAGACAAACAAATTTGTCGGCTGATTAAGGTCAATCCATTTCTGACCAGCTCAGGACATTCACTCAACTGTGGCGATTGCTAAACTAATTTCTTTAAGTTTTAGGAGGGCAAAACACTAAAAAAAAACATTATGCTTTCAAAAAAAAATATTATGGAGTGACGAATACCAACTCAACACGTTCAGGTCTGATGGTAAGAGGTACGTGAGACGGCCTGCAAATAAAGAACTCGATTTGAAGTATGCTATCAAGACTATTAAGCATGGACGTGGAAATTTCTTTGTGTGGGTAGCCTTCTCCTGGCATGGTGTTGGTCTAATTAAACGCATAAACGACCGAATGGATCAGCATGTCTATGAAAACATGTTAACTGAGTTGATGAAGCCATATGCATTAGAGCATTTGGCAAAAATTTTGGAGCAAGACAACGAAGATGAAAGAGAAGAAGAAATTCCGATCTCAATCATAGAGAATTTGTGGGCTGATGTGGGGACAAGCAGAATTAGGAGCAACTTTTTAAAAACATCGAATATTTTTGAAAAAATATTCCACTAAAACGATGCGAAGACTTAGTAGCCAGTTTACCAAAGCGCTGCTTCTCTCTCACAAAATATTAGTTTTTTTTTATTCAAATTAACAAATTTTAATATTAATACAGTGAACTCTCGATAATTTGAATTTCATGGGACCAGGGAAATACTTCGAATTTCAGAGGTTTTCGAATTAAGAGGGTTGCAGAAAGAAAAACTATGACTCACCATCAGCCATCATTATCGAAAAAGAGAGGTTTTCATGTTATGTTGCACGAAAATAAATTCGAATCAATGAGGGGGCCAACCATAGCATAGGTTTTTTTTTATTTACAGAGATTTTTTCAGGGGACTGTGATAATGCTTCCATTTACAGAGATTTTCGAACTATTGAGGTTCGAATTATAGGGAGTTTTTTTTTTATTATTTCTAGTTCAATTACTAATCTTTATTAACTTTGCTTCCTTATGTTGTTTGTGAAAGTTAAACGTGTTTTGCGTGTTCGGCGATTTCCTGCTGTCGAAAAAAATCTATTGAAGAATTTGCATTCAGTGCTCAAAAACGCTTAAAATGTTGACAGTGGCATACGGTGGGTGTACTCTCAGTCAAAAAAATATTTACAAGTGGTACAAGCTTTTCAAAAAAAAGTTCGTGAACTTTTGCTATCCACTGCATCTGTCCAGGTATAATCATCATCAGTTAAAAGGTCAATCCTGTTTTCCACGCGAAAAAATAAGAAGTAAACATATGCATTCGTCAATATGTGCCTATCATTTCCATGCTCACGTTAAAAGCATTTACTTCGAAGAAAGTTACGCTTTCTCTAAACCAACCATCAATTCGAAGTAATCACTTTAAAACACTTGCTAGCGCCAACCACCCACCAGGCCAACCATCGCCAGGTCTAGTCTCGATCGGATGACTTGTTTCCGACTTGAAACTTTCCTTTTGTTTGTTTCGCACTCACGACATATCGCAAATGAAATCGCTTCAATTTGATATAAAGAAATTACCCTTCCCCACGCACGCGACCACGCCTGAAATGTCGAACTTCCGCCATTAACATGAATTGTTTAAGGGCACACAAATTATTTTCCGATTGAGCCCGGCTGCGTCGGTGATGTAATCGCCAGCGATTCATAATTGATTGCAGCGTCTCAGGTTATTGGCAATTGCCTGTGCCACTTGGCTTATTGGACGACACTTCCCCACATCGCGACAGGAGCATCAAAATTGATCGTGAAATTGGTCCTTAACAGGTTATAACCGTCACATTCTGCACTGCTTTTTCACTCGCACAGCGCCAGCGTTGGCAATCAAATAAATCTATTGTCGTTAAATCCAGCGCTTGATGGTAACTCCTTACAGGCAATTTCAGGCGCTCCCTTCCCAGTGGCGTGCCAACGACCCGCAACGTGCAACGTAATCAATTTTATTGGCCAAAAAAAATTATTTACACAAAGTACACCATCGTGGCGGATGAAGATTGCCTGTCAGTCTACGACGGGCTGGATAAGGTGGGGTGGCCAATTTGTGTCGTTGCGCCACGTCAACGTGCCGTCAACAAGGATTATAAGAAGTTTACGTGCGTCTGTGTGTGTGCTGGAGTCGGGTAATTAATTTTATTTGTGCACATTGTTGATGGAAGAAGTGGAAACAATAAAAAATTATGTTTCACTGAACCAAAGAGATTGGTGGAGCAGAAAGGCTGTCGTCATAACCATATAATCTGCACCCACTCCCGGCTTGTTGTCCTTCTCCTGCTTATTTTATGTTGAGCTATTGAATGTCTTAATGGCTGTTTCGGAAGTCCTCCTGGCTGGCATCCATCTTTGGTCCTTTATTAGTGACACATGTAAAGTAAACCGCTGAGCATATTTTGCGGTTTTTTTTTCTTCGTGTTGGTTCTGTTCTTTCCCATTTGGCATTTCCCTTTTTGGCTCCTAACAGCACTTCCGCCTCTGCATCCTGTTCAAGGATCATAAATTTTCGTAAAGGAGTTGTCTCCACTTTGCGTCGGGGGAAAACGAGTGGGATGACAGTGATGTTATTCCTCTTCCAGCATAAGGTTGGTCGTGGCTGTATTGAGACTGTTCCGCTCATCGGTACTGCAAAATGGGTTTGCATTAACGCGTGTTTTTTTAAGGCTTTTTGTGAGTCCTTTAAAAACACCGCGCCGCTATGGGGATTCGGCATAATTTCTTTGCGTCCCTGCGTGCTTTTCATTGCGTTGCCTTATTAAACAGCGAGGTGCGTGATTTTGTGTATGAGAGGAGTCATCGTGCTTTAAAACAGCAAACGAACAGCAACGGACCGCTGTGCCTGATGCCCGATGGGACGAACGATATCAAAAGACTTTTTTGCCGTTCTTTTTTCTGCGTTCATTTTTTATTTATTTATGTTTTTGCGGAGTGGGGGTGGTAAGCCCTTTAAAATGAATTTCTGCTCCGCTGAAGCTTCAAAAGGTTGCTTAATGAAGTCAACAAGAGGCGAGCGAACGAGTGCCGGAGTTCGCGGTGACAGGGGAGCCGCTGTCAGGGGAATAGAATTAATGTTTTCTTGTGCTTAAATCTGGGGAAAGAACAGCTTATGTCGCTACCGGTGGAGGGCGTGTTAATGGGTTCGGTAGAGGATTGATCGCAGGTGAGGTGGCGGAATGTTTACCGTGAGATAGGTCAAGGACGTAGAGAACGAAGAATAATGGCACTAAGGAATCATTTTGGTTTTATAAGTCTTGGGCAGGTGAGATTGAACATCGTATTTGCTACAATAAAGGTTCGATTATAAGCCCCTTAGACGTGAAAATAGTTTGGTTTTGTCCGGGATAGCAAATCGGAGGAGTTTTCGCGTCGAAATCGTTTCGACCTTAGTGTCAGAGCTCAGAAATCACCGAATATTTAATTTATTTCAAATTTTTAAGAAGAGAATACAGAGCTCTACTAAAAAAATACAAATCAAATATTTTTAAGCCTTTAGACTGGACCAGCGGTCAATAATTTTATGAGAAAAGATGCTGAGGTATAACTTCGCGAAGCTAATCTTCGCGTCATTTTAAAGATATCTGTTTTTGTGAATACCTTTGTATTCTTGAATTGGTGTAAATTAAAAAAAAAATCGATCACTTGCTGTTCTTCAACAACTCACTCTCCCAGTCGGAGTTGATTAATCCCGTTCTATTCTTCAATTAGTTGCCACATTTAAACTTCTTGGACAGGCTCTGAGACTCCGTTTAACTTGACAGTATTATTGGCACAGAATTCTGTCTGTGACTTTCCACCACAATGCAATTCCATTCAAATGTTAAAAAACCCATTTAGAGTTTGCACAAAGAAAAAATAAAAATCAAATTGCTCTGCACTCATGTTCCTCCACTAATAAGTCACTTGCTAGCCAACCACAGCCTTCAAGCCAAAATACGTCTTTTAATTGAGTCAGTTTTCGAATGTTCATTTCCCGAATTTCACGCCACTCTTTCGTTGAATATTAAAACTCTTTCCCCCCAGTAACTAGCTACATGCCACCGAATATTTCCAAGGACTCGACTTCCTAACCAACCGTTTCTTTTCGTTTTACCCAAACTTTCATACTTTCAGCACAGCATATGCAATTAAAACATCAGGAGAGCATCACCAAGATAAACCCATTTCCATGCTCTAAATTGTTGCCTTAAAAATTACTGCCAAGGAGAACACCACTCCTACCGACGATACGTTCTTAAATGCAATTTCCACACTCCACGTAATCTTAACTGCCCCCTCAGTCTTGTGTCCCCATCCCGACAAGGATAATTGTAATGCTTCCTGGCTTAGTGCACTAAAGCCCAATGCATACATGCGACATTACAAATTCCCCACTTTGTGGAGTGATTACCACGAAAAATTGTCGGTATTAGACTGTCCTGCAGATTCAACGTTATCCTACTGCAATGCACTTGAGCTCCGTTCAAGACGACGACGTCTGTTAATACAACAAATACAGAAAAAAAAAAAAGCGAAATGCACTCTGCAACTGTCCGTCGCACAGTTGGACGCTGAGCGGTGCGGAGAGAACAGAGACAAAAACCGAGGGACAGTCAGCCTTGCGAAATATCCTTGAGTTCATTTTTTAAATTGGGTGCACTAAAACTGATGGAAATTCTAGAAAATTTGACCAACGACAACTGCGACGACGACGACGATGACGACAAATGAAACAGAGTGTCCAGAGTACTTTTGCCTGGACAATTTCGGTCATGTTGGAATATTTAATTTTGTAAAATGCTTTTTGTGGAATTCTCACAAACATACCCGCACATAAAGTTGTCGTAGTCGCTGCGTTCGAGAGAAGTCCTGTGACAGCAGGATGTGCTCGGCATTGCGACAGTGTTAATTGTAATTGTTTTATTAACATGCGGGATGTTGTTCGGGACCGAGATGAATGAGGTTAAACTGAATAATTAAGCTGAGTGTGTGTAGTCGGTCTGTGGGCAAGTACGTCTTAAAAAAAAAAATTTTTGAGAATGAGAGATTCGGTTCAGGGAGCTCTTTGTGCATCATTTTCGTTTCCTTATAGATTCTCTGTTAAAGCGGACTTTAATTGATCGTAGTTCCGCTCTGATTTTATGTTTTTTTGAGTACTTTTGTCTTAACAAATGGTTTGGGGCTCAAAGCGTCTTACGAATTCTAATAGTTGTCATCAGTAGATGTTGACTATGGATACAAGTTGAATGGTCAAAAATTAAATGTGTTCACAGGCTAAGGTTAGGTTAGGTTAGAGTGGCTTGAGTCAGACTAGGCCCATTGTGATCCCACAATACGAAAACCCATTCTGCATCCTACTGGAACCAGTTGGAGCTTCTAACGAAGTTGCGGATCTGATTGATGCTGATTTTACTCAGATTGCTCAGACTGTCAAGGAAGTGCTTGCCAGGTGAGTTCTTCTACGAAGTGCCAATGCCTCGCATGGACATAAGAGATGGAAGATGGTTTCCTCCTCCTCTTCATCCCGAAAAATTCTGCAAAAGTCATTGGACAGCACTCCAAGTCTGCTGGCATGTCTGCCGATGGTGGAGTGTTTCGTAATAACGCCTATTATGACCCTAGTCACCGGTCTGTCCATCCGAAGGTGGCAGGTAGTGCGCCTTCTTGCCACATATGATTGGTGGTCTTAAGGCTGTAAAATTCGCAGGCTAAACTTGATCAACAAACTCGTTAAGTAGTTTGTTAAGAAGTTATGTTGCGTAAAGACATGCTTGGTATTTCTTATTCGTGTTTCAGTTAAGATTCGCAGTCTTTTGTTAAGGATCTCTTAAGATTTATCAGAAATAAGCGGACAAAATGCAGATCCAAATTCTCTTGATTAAGATTTTTTTTTAACTCTTGAGCACTTACCAAACTAGACTGCCATCCTCCGAAAGTAAATTTTTGACGGAGATCTTTGGTTCTTACTTATAATTTCTTCTTCTTTTAGTTCTTTCTTTAGTAACATACTGTTGGTCTACAGAAGTATCGACACTTTTGAAGATATTATTAAAAATTATATTAACAAAAATTATTGACATTTTAAGCTTTTCGATCTGGCCTCAGGGTTATCATAGCTTTCATAGTCTTTCTTCTTCTTAAACTTTTTTTTAAGGTTTTAACAAAAACACATTTAAATTACCAAAGAGTGAAAATGAAATTGAAACCATAAAACGCACCAGATCGATTCGGAAAACTTTTTCAATTCGCTGTAATTAAAAAATAAATTGCCACTTAAAATATATTGAGCATTCACTTAATTGAAACTGGTTGACGACTCATCAAACTCTCCTTAATCTTTTTTTTTTTTAAACTCTTCTATCATTTCGATGTAACATACTTTAAATTTTGCGGAAGCATAACATTGAACAACAAGAAAAGTCCAACACGATTCTAATAACACCGCCAGCATATTTCGAAAATTCGTGGAAAATAATTCAAAATTAGTGGAAAATGTTCTCAGCAAAACATAACAAGAAGATGGTACTTTTAATGAGCGAACATCACATTTCCTGTAAGACGGTCTCTACATTACTTTCGAACAGAACTACAACCGTGAAAGAAAATAGAAATTTCGTCTAACCAGGGTGGTACACGCATCAACGAATGTTCTGCGGAAAACGCGCACAACTTGGCAGAGTTTTTCTAATGACGAAGTCACTCATTTAGGAGTTTTAAGATTTTTCGATCGTCGTCATTTTGTAGCACCAACGGATGGAGGCGAAAGATAGCAAGTGGAAAAAAACCAACATCTAATCTGAGTCAAAGTCAAAGTACAATGCAACAAGTTTTTCACTCGCTCCCAACCACCACCCTCTTTAGCCGTTCATTCGATTAAGACTTCCAAAGAAAGTCACGAATTAGGTCGTGAATTGAAATCACAGAATTACTGGAAGTGTCCTTAATTGCCTGTTGGATTTAACTGCCACTCGAACTGACTGTCGTTTTAATGTGCATGTCAGAAGGTAGTATTTCGCCTGTTTTATTGTCTGAAAAGGGTCAGCTTTCGCTCAGCAGTGGCGACCTATCAGTCGTACATGATTAACAATTGTCCCGTCGCGCAGGACACACAGCACGCAATTCGGTGTGGAAAATCTCTTAAAACAATTACCCACGATAATTTATTATCTCGAAGTACTTAAGGTTATTCGTTGTTCGCTCGTCGTCGGCTGTAATTTATTCATTGAGGTGAATTAATTTATCTACAGTGGTGGTGGACGAGGCACAAATGGGAAAACGTCAGTGTTTTAAGCCCACTAGTTGATTGATGTGAAGAGAAGTTGACGGGTTGATTTAGGGATTTCGTGAGACGTGTAGTGTGATAAAGTTGTGGAAAAGTCGAAAAAGTTTACACCGCCACTGTATCTCGACGTTAATCTGGGGCTCGTGGCAGTGGAGCAGAGGAGCTCGGGAAGCGAAATCGACTCAACACACATGCGAGGTCGGAAGGTGAGCATTCTTGTTGGCCTGGCTGGTATTCAAGTGTGAAACTCGTTCCTTTGTCTACTCAGTTGCTTGGATGCAGATAAACGAAATTCGTTTGAGCAAAAATATTGATTGAATCAGGTGTGGGTGGTGCAATCTCAATTTCTGAGATACCAAGAAAATTTGCTTTGTCCTCGGTTTGGTTGGTTTCACTTTTGACTCGACAGACACGTCAGTAGCAAACCTGAGAGGGAGACTAGTCTTATGCCTGCATTACGGCCATTGTGGGCCAGTTGCATTGAGTTGAGAATTTAATTTAATCAGGAAAGTCAAATGTTTTCTTCAAATTTCTGTCACCATAAAATTGCTGGGCTGAAGAGGCAGTTCAGAACATTTGTTGTGTGTTCCAGAGAATTACAGTGAAGTGGTGTTGTTGTTTGCTATTTCTGAATATTGCTCAATTTGCTGTGATCTGTAACGCTATCTATGTCATTGTACCTGATTGGTGTTTACCATAATAATTTGTGGCTGTGTTTAGATTATCCTGGCACTCCTGCATAGGAAGGGCTTAAGGTTCATTTTAATTCTTGGAATGAGGTCAGTTTGCAGTAATCTTTGGTGAAACAAATAACACTTGGATGAAATTTTGCAAAATTAAAGTAACAATTCATCAAGAGATGGACTAATATCTTGCAGAACAGTGGTTTTAGTTGTCAATTCGCCCACCCGATTTTTGGATGAGCTGAAATACAACACAAGCAATGATAATGGGATGCATAGGTTTCATAAGTTTTGTCAAAATGTTACAGAACATCACTCTTTTTTTTTATTTACTTATTCATTCATTCACACGCCTTTAAATTATTGTCTCACAGAAGGTCTACGTCCCTATTTTGATAAGCCCAAGCTCTCATTCTTCGAAATTTAGATAACAAAAAACAAAAACTAGAGATATGTCTTTGGCACAGCCATCAAAAATATTATATTTGAATCAATTCTTTAATTTGCATTTGTTAATTAATTTCACTAGTCTCATTAATATTCTTAAATTCATTAAACTCATTCATTCGTTCATTACTAACTGTTATACTTCGCTGATTTATCATAGCACTAAACCATGTTCGAAGTATACCAATTAAGCTTATCCATCGATCATATGCTTAACATATGGCAAGCACATTTCCGCCTAGCTTGCTTTGATCTTAACATTTTCTGTAACAGCTCGGTCACTTCGACTGCAGATCTCATCCAGTAAACAATAAAATTGTAATCATTTTCAAATCGATTTTTTCATTCGTTTTCATTCGCATTCGTTTTCAAACGTTCTCAAACAACTTCCTTTTAGAAACCATCCCTGTGCTTCTGCCAGACATCATCGCCGTGCTGCAGCTTTCTGTATGGATTCATATGATGATTAATTTCTATCTTCAATGCTGTCCTTTCTTTCACCACTATCGACGTGTATCCCATAACTGCTGAAGTCCACAAAATTAGATTAATGAAAATCCATATTCCACATACGAATCAATTATTTGTCCTTCAGACAAAACAACAATCAGACAGCTCGTGAACAATGTAATGTCGGAAAAGTTCTCCGCAAGGACATTCAATTTAAGCAGAATCCAAGGATAACACAGAGCTGTAGTTTGGAAAATGAAATTACTAAAGAGCTTGCTTTTATTCTGTTGTTGTTTATTTTTCTTTTGTATATTTACGTAAGAAACTTTCAGTCCTCTGGGCATTTTTTAAGTCACGACTTAAGGCCAGAAGTCTTACGAAAAAGTAATATCCCAAAATGTTGAAAATTCAACGAACAAAAACTGAGTGCACATCATTTTCAAATAACTTTGGATGCGGATCGATAAGAGACACAAACACTGCTGCTGTGAAATATGACAGAAGAGAGAAAGATGTTTATCACGGACAACTTGTGTTTGGTTGTCTTGGTTGTTTGTTTTTTTCATAACATCAACACTGGTGGTCAAGTGGTGCCTCTGCAGAGTAAAGTTGCTTTTTTGTAGACCAGACGGGCAGAAGTTTTGAATTGAGTTAACGTCACCACAGTGGATAACCAACCGAAACACTCCAAGGAACCTGAAGAATGTCTGTTGCTCCCCTTGAAATTGGCTTCGTTTTGAAATATTTAAGTTATTAGACTGGAGCTTGTACTATGATTTAGGATCTTAACGCAAATTCCACAAGGTCGACTTAAAGAAAAAGAAATAAAAAAAACTAACATAAATAATTTTTGAAATGGGTTTCCTATTTCAAGTCAAAATCTAAAACTAAATCACGAGAAAGGTACTGGCATACCAAACACGGTTGTCATATTGGTCATTTATAATAAGATTTTTTCTCTTGGTCACTTTTTTTGATTTGTGTAAGATGTTGATAAATGCGACGAATTCACTATTCTGTTTTTTTTTGGCAACCGCGATACCAAACCTCTCAAAATTGATGCTTAACAAAAGATATTACTCAGAGGTATTCCTAGAAATAGGAATGCATATCGAGACGACATTAAAACAAGAAGTGCGAAAATTGGATTATAAGCAGAAATGCAGAGCTGATCCTTGGCTCCTCCGAAAAAAAAAAAAAACAATTCTACGGCGGTCCTATCTGCGAGGAAGGTGAATGGTGGAGAAGACATAACCGCAAACGAGCTGTACATAGATGTGGATATAGTCCGGAAGGCAGGAATCCGTCGTTGCTCTACCACAGCGACATAAACGCTGCAGCTAAAAGCGTCTTCGAATCCGAGCCTTTTGGTTCGTGGAAAAGAGGGAGAGGAACATTCGGTACAGAGACCAAGTGATCGCAAACGCAAAACAACTTTCGGACTAAAAGCCGCATGCTAGGGACCGTCAACATTGGAAGGCAACGTTAGCTCAGACCCAGATCTTTTAAGGGTTGACTGCCTGATAAGTAAGTAAGAAAGTCGAAATAAAACAAACAGATACGTGCAATGAAGCAATATCAAGCGACTCAGAAATCTGTCTGTCTTTTGAAATAGGCTATAAATGTGACTAGCCGTAACGAACCGCAATACTGCATTAATCCAATCGTTGAATAACATTTAACCTTCAATACCTCCAAGCAATCGTTCAAAAGGTGACTTGGTAGCTAAACATTTCGAGCTAAAAAATTAAAGCACTTATATTGGTGTTACAATTTCAAAAGTATGCGTAACGTATTACCTCCGAAATGCTAAGAGACAGTCAGAGACAAAAAGTTGTGTTTCCATGAACTACAGAACAAGAAAGCATGTTGAATAAGTAGAAAATTTAGTGAATAAATTGATGTATTAGGATGGAAGAAACCCCAGAAGTTAAATACTTCTCAGCTTCATTCGGACTTTTCTAGTGAATAGAAACATGGTGATCACTGCCAATAGAGTTAATATATGTGAGTTGGGAGAAAAAAATAAGAAAATCTCTGCACTTTTCAACGTTTGATTTATATTTTTTTGTTTTCTATTTTGACACATTTTATATAATCTTGTCATTTACATATTATTTACAAAAGTACCTACAGTAGCTCGTAATAATGAGACAAGCAAAAAACTGGAGCATATTGTTCGACTTAAAAACAAGAAGTAACAACAAAGGTTTACGTTCCTGATTTCTGCTTGTCCCTTAACGGTCGAAAGGTCGCGCTACGGGTTTATAGTACTTATGGCTTAGAAAACGAAAGACCCAAATACGGGAACATAAAAACAATTCAGTTTTCATTTCATTTATTCATCGCTGAAAAATATCACAAATTAAAAAAATTCTAAAAATTTATTTAATTTGTATAATTATAAATCAAGTAAATATAATAAATGTTTAGTTTAAGTTTTCATCCTTATCATCCTCGTCGTCTTATGGGCGTTTATTACAAAAAAGCGTTTATTACAAATGGCCCTTAAGGGTTAAGGTACTGTAAATGCTCGAAAACATAAACTTTGAGATCAATTTCTAAAGCAAACGTTAGCAGGAGGTACTTTTGGTATTTTTAAAATCAGCTGACAAACCAAATATTAAACATTTTTTAAAAATCTTGTTACACAGTGATTCCATCATCTGGTTCCTAACCCATCCTTTCCTATCAATCCCTTCGTCCGTGTGTCCATTTATTCAAAAATTCAAGTCCATTTTATTCACTCCCACCGCGCTAGTGACACAGTTTCGTTTCATTTCGATTCGTTTTTTTATTCAAAGTCCTAAGGGTAGTTTAAAGATGAGCGGACACTCAATTCATATGTGCATCTCTTGATAGATAGACCTCGAGGCCGAAACCAATTAATTCTTGTCAAAAACTATTTTCCATTCAATTGGATTGGTTGAATATCCAATTCCGCTTGTCACCAGTTTATTCAGCGCGCTTTTCCTTTTTTTTTTGCAGCAAAGAAGACTCTCGATACTCGGCACGTCCGCCGCTTTCAATTGGTGGAATAATCAAAATCAGGACCAAACAAAAAAATGTTTCAATATCGATGTGACAATATATTTTGTGTCGTCCATCGATAAATCCCATCGATTCATGTGCGCCGAAGAAGACCCACGCGAACGCTTCGACCTGCCCACCCCACCGACATGTGTGCTTCCTGTACCCGCAATGATACTAACACGAAAGTTCTGAGAGAAAAAAAAATATTATGTGTCACACGTGCTGTGACAATGTGGCATTCGTGTCGTCGAATTAAGGAGGTCGGAACGAGCACTTTAATCATCTTTTTGGCACTGTCGTCGCCGCTGGCTTTACAGCGGGCACACACTCACATGAACGCCTGAACCTACGGTACATGTGCAGAGGAGAGCAATCAAAATTTATTTCCGTCGAATTTCGAAAACGGGAAAACTGTTCCTTTTCTTCTCGCTGTCGTTTCGTTTTTGTTTTTAATTTTCCTGCTGAAGATTTTTCAAATTTAACGACTAAAACGTGTCCCCAGGCAGAGATTTTTCCTCCGCCAGAAACGGGGTGCTCAGTTCCGGCAGTCGTATCATCCTCAGCGACTCCACACGTATTTATCCTCGAATTGAATTCGCATAAGTCCAAATTCCATCAGTAAAAAGGACACACAGTCACATATATAGGGCACTCGATGGTCTGCACCTGGGTAGGGACAACATCCTGGCAGTAAACATTTTTATAGCGTTCCATAAAAGTGAAGTCGTCCATCTAAAGAGGTCGCCCGCATTTGAGAGCTTTTCATATGCAAAAACAAAAAACAAATTGGATACAAACAATTAAAAAAAAGAACAGAAGGAGAAAGAGAGAGAAAACCGGAAAGAACATCAGGAAAACAAAAACAAATAGGGAAAGTTAATTAAAAGTTATTTAACGAGTGGCGCCTCCAGCATCAACTCGCTCACACACACGTGAGCAATTTTTTTTAAACATCCTCTTCGTATTTGAGGCCGACACACCCACGACAGCCTTCAAAGCGCGAGCCTAAGAGTGATGTGTGTGAGTTCACCTCTATGCTGCTTCACACGTGAACACATCCTCATTTCCGTTAACACATGCTCATCATTACTTAACATCCTACCACCTGTCCTTGCTCCGGTGGGAGATGATTGATTACCACGTTTGTTGCGGGCACCAGTGGTCAGTGCGACCTCGAACAGGACCCGAAACGATGAGCATGACATACATCGCCTACCGCAGCTCGGTTTGGAGTGTCCTACGCTTTCGCTCCGACCATCCCCAACCCAAAGATCTCTGTTCCATTCACAAAAGCTTCGCTCTTAAAAGAGAGACACAAAAAGTCTCCACTGGGGTAGGAAACCTAACGAAACCTACCCCTTCAGGAAGATCCTTGTTTTCACCACGCTCTCGCTCTCTGCGAGAGTGAAGGAAAGCTCATTTCTGGGCGTTGTAAGTGTGTCGCTTGCATTTCTAATGAGACCCGCTTCGGGAGTTCATAAATGTCGTCGGAACAGCACCTTCCTTCCTTGTTAAATTCGCATTCGCAGAATCGCTGCGTTTTATCGTACCGTCCCAGGTATCACGGTCCCTTCTATCGCGGTGGCATGATAAAATTTTATTTGTCATTCTTTCGTTGTGGCATGTCATTTGTGGGCGGAAATGTCATTAGGGGCGACAGTTGCATTGACTTGGGTTGTGGTCTCCCCCATGATGGGGATGCATACCAACCCTGGGTCGTGTGTGTGTGTATTTAATGGGCCTTAGCGCGATTGTTTTACATTAAACGATGCGAAAAGAATCCTTTTAACGTTTACCATGGAATTTCAGTACTCACGCCCTCCTGCTCCTTCACTCCAACTTGGCCTTAATCATTTAATCGAGTTTGTGGCGTGTTAGATAAAAGTTAAGTGGACGTGCATTCGGTCCCGGTGGACCGAAACTATTCGCAAGCACGAAAAGATGTCTGCGGCTGCGAGGAGTAAATTAGTTGTGATTTTTCTCCGCTCGGCCTTCAGCGGGACTTTGGGTCTGGGTCATACACTAAGTGATTTTCGTACACATATGTGTGTGTGTGTGTGTGTGTTTATTTGTTGGGGATGAAAAGTAGTTAAAAGAATTTATGGCCTATTTCCGCAGCGAATGACTCGGACGAGAACTTATTATTACGTATCTAAATTGGTTATCAGCTAAGACGGTGGTTGTGAGGGTGGACAAGGGAACTTTTACGATAACGATTGAAAGTTCGACGAGAACGATGCGAGGCTGAGATAGCGGAGAGGGAAGTTTTTCAGAAGCTTCGAGGGTTATTAGAAAACACTTAATGGCAGATAACCTGACAATCGATGGAATTTTTTTGGTCTGCTGTCCGATAGACTTGGACATCGATAAATAAACAACTGTGTCTCCACGTGGTAGTTGTTTATGGGACACTAAGTCTTAATTGCCGCTCAACCGGAAGTGTATCGGTCAGTTGGAAAGTTTTCCGGAAGTTTTTAAGGTCACAATTTCATAAAACAGACTTTGAAAATAAATGCTTTGCGAATAGGTTTGCTAGTCGAAAGAGTTGCTGGCTAGAAGATTTATTGGAATAGCTTAAACGTGCTGAAATATGACAATGCCATACAAGGAAAAGCCTGAATTAAGCTTGTCAAGTGCAAAACATGATGTTTGATTTATGAATTTATGGAATGTAGGCTGAATTGAAAGTTGAAATATTTCAATAAAATTTTCAAAAACTGTGTGGCACCTTAAACCGTCCATCCGAAGCCGCAAGTTGTCTACGGAAATATATTGGTTACCAGTGATCTATGGTTCCGACTGTGGCCTTAACAAACTCAAAACAGTTTACTAAACATGTTATTTTCTAGCAAAATATAAACACTTAATTTTTGTTGGTGTATGCTCAATTTTGTTAGGTACTGCAGACAAATTACGCCACTAATTATGATTTATAAGGCATTAATAGATACTGCTACCTGGCAGGGAGGAATGGAATAGCAATCCCCTGGTCAAACGACGACACGCAGAAATGGTACACAGATGGGTCGAAGTCTAATAAAAATCTATAGGCAGGTGTAATAGGACCGAGAGGCAGCCTTCACATCGAATCAACTACCTTTCAAGCTAAACTATTTGCGATCAACAAAGCCGCGTACCGCATCATCGAAAGAAAGCTAGTCAGTACAAAAATATCATTATTCTCCGACAGCTAGTGTATTGTAAAAGCTCCAAGGAGATACACCATATCACAAAACTCTTAGTACAATGACAGAAAATAACAGACTAAGGGTGATCTGGGTACCAGGCCATGAAAATCGGGGAAATCACGAGAAGGCGAAAAAAGAGTGCAGGTACTGTTTGTCGTTCCTTCTCCAATTAATGAATTCAAAAATACGGACATAAACAAACAACTCTATATGGACAATCAAGCAACCTATGAGGGTAACTAACACTCTAAAAAATGCATGAGTCTAAAGTACAACCCTAAAAGAGCCAAAGAAGCCATAGAATTAAACAAAGCTGAACAGTGCTATGTGTGGCACTTACATGTCATGGAGCAAATATCACTTTCACAAAATTTGAATTATTAACGTTTTAATTAATTTATATTATAACTTACAGCTATTCTACTATTTATATACTAATATCTGTTCAAACACAGTTTTTTTTTTTATTTAAGACCAAAGCAACTCAGCCACGCTTTAATGGTCAATGCGGAAATGGTTGAATATTTATCAATTGAACCGAATATTTGACATTCAAAATATTTTTGTTTTCATTTAAAGCTCAGCTCATTGACTTTAAATGCGATGGAAGCTAATCACAATATTTTAAGTGGTTTAGTCTCATCGAAGTTGTAACTATATTAGAGCAATAACTTCGCTAACTAATTTAATAGTCGTCTCTCTTTCGGGTTAACAAAGCGAAGACTTCATGCTTCATGCTCTCGACTACACGTATAAAGAATCAGTGTTTATTTTCTTATGAACAGCCTTTCAATTCCTCTCAATATAACAATTTCCGAAAGGTCACATGAATCTTTAATTTCACTTAAACATGAATTCCCTCCAAAATAATTCAAAGACTTGTTTCACCCGAATGACCGTTTCCTCTAAGTCTACCCAAAAATAAACACAAAAAGATTTTTAACTTTCTAGTTATTATTATTCTTTTTAAGGTAAAAAAAATGCTTCAGCCAATTTAAGATTTGCGTAGATGCAAAGGTCGAGCATAATCCAAAAAGGTCAGAGGAGTGGTTGTCTAAAAAAAAATGTCGCACACCTTGTTTTTGGTTGAAAATTCTTTTCGGCGGTGTAATTAAATAAAATGTCTTTATTTATTTTATTGGCTATAAATACCTTAAAATTTTAGGTTCCTTTTCATACAAGCATCATTGCCAACAGAACAAGTTCCCTTAGCCTGACAGTTTGGGACAATTAAATGTTTAACCGCAAAGTTAATTGCTTACAGTAAATAATTAATTCATGTTCAGCGGTTTGGCGCTGATTAAATTAAAGAAACCCAAATTAAGATCAAACAAAAAATAGGGTCGGGATTCGCAACAAAAAGTTTGATTGTTGCGTATACCAGTGTTGGTTTTAGTTAAAATAACGCCCTTTTTTAGAGTTTGTGGTTGGGAAAGGCTAGATTGGATTGAGAAGCTGTGGTTGGTTTTACCAGTCGGGAAATCGTGACGGTGTAGAACATAAAAAATAATTTTTCAGATAAAAGTGAATTAATTTTTTTGTTTGAATGCATTCTGCACTAGTTAACTGTCGTTTATGCAACAATGCACATTCCCTTTGAGATATCAAAGCCTAAACTTAATTGTGAACAAGTAGGGCAGACGTAGAGAGAACGAGAATTGGTTTGTGTAATTGCCTCAAAGGAATGGTAACCCTTTGAAAGAGTTAGACCATGTGTGAGCCGCTTTGAGTTTTCTGTGAATTTAGGCATTGTTTATTGCAAGTAACGAGCATCTGCGTCTAGCAGGAGGGGTGAATGATGTTTGGAGCAGTGGAGTTATCAACCTCTTTGTCTCTGATAGAAAACATTAATGGAAATGCACCGGCTCTTGTTCTGTTTTAAGTGTTTTGAATGAACTTGAATATTTGGAAAGGCTGTACACTCGAGTGACATAATTTAAAGTCAGAATAAATGCCAGTTGGCAGGCGATTTACTATGTTATGATAATTCGACGATAAAGGGAAGAAGTTGTGAGATAGTCATTCTAACAAATTTAAAAATTGGAAGCGAAGATTGAGTATCAGAAACGTTAAAAGCCGAGGTTCACAATGATTGACTACTTAAGGCCAAGCCTAGGGTGGAACGACTTATTAGTTGCAAAAGTTCACAACCCTGACGAACTTACAATTTTGCCCAATTTTCGTCTGGAATTTGTTTTTTTATTTAAACTGCATTAATACATGAGTAAATAGTGGGCCGTCTAGTGGTTTCTTTTCAAATCATAAGATATGTTGACACTGACAGCTGTTTTCTTCACTTCAACAACGTTGGGAAATATTGAAAACTTATTTCCAAATTAAGTATTGTGTTCAAACAAAACGAAATCGTAATATCAGCTATTTTGGCGATGTCAATTGGTCGCTTCGGAACCGCGATTTGGGCCATTTGGGCTTTTTTTTTATGAGTCAATAATCCGGAAACTATTCAAGCACTTAAGGCCAATATCATTCAAGCAATCCGTGAGCTAGAACCCGAAACCATCACAGGGTCTTGGAACATTAGAGTGACAGAATGCGCTGCTGCGAAGCCAGTCAAGACATCGACTTGAACAATGTTGTTTTTCACAATTAATGTGAATGTTTGCTCTTACTAATAATACATGGAACAAATTTAATTTTGTTGATTCTGTTGCATTTGTATAAAGAAACTTGCATTTGGTCCATCCAGTATTAATTGTCTCACAAAACGTTGTGGCTACCAGGGCGTTAGGCAAAAAAATGGTTATATTTCCACATTTGTAAAAAGTAAATGTTAGCTCGCTAACTCGAAGAACTAAGGTCATGCTCTACAAGACCCTTATCCTGCCAGTCCTACTGTATGGAGCCGAAAGTTGGACGATAAGCAGGACTGCAGAGCTGATACTTGGCTCCTTCGAAAGAAAAATTCTACGGTGGATATTCGGTCCAGTCTGCGAGGAAGGCGAATGGAGGAGAAGACATAACCGCGAACTTTATGAGCTGTACAAAGATGTGGATATAGTCCGGACGGCAAAAATCCGTCGACTACAGTGGCTCGGCCACATCGAGCGCATGGACACAAACGCTCCAGCTAAAAGGGTCTTCGAATCCGAGCCTCCTGGTTCGAGGAGAAGGGGGAGACCGAACCTCCGGTACAGAGATCAAGTGATCGCGGATACAAGACAGCTTGGTCTTCCGGACTGGAAGCAGCATGCCCGGGACCGTCAACGTTGGAAGGCGGCTTTGGCTCAGGCACAGACCCTCCAAGGGTTAAATGCCTGATAAGTAAGTAAGTAAGTAAATGTTAGCTCCAAATATTAGGCCTGGGCTCTAAGCATACCTAGCAAAAGACCGTAAAGTGTTTAAAACGAAAATGTCTAAATGTCTAATAAATGAGCCACTCAGTGCATAGATTGATTAGCTTCACTTTTAATCGATTGTGATCTGTGCTCTGAACAACTCAAATAATACTTCACTGTTCCAACAACAAGTCAACTGCCAACGAGCCAATAGTCTAAGAATAGCCTTCCATTTATGTACTCAACGTGGATAGAAGTCCATCTCTTCTCTAATTTAATAAGCAAACATTTACTAAACGTCAAATATTACTGACAACCCTCCACATCCCACTAGTGTTAAAAATATTTCTATTTACACCCGTAAATTTCTATGTGCGTTCTAACACCTCTTTCACTTAATTGCCACCATTAATATTTAAAGACATCAAATGTCTCAAATCGTTTCAAATATCCTTTGATTGATATGATTTAGCCTAATTACACTCCCACAGGGTGGAAAAACCATTGACATTTGTCACAACTCAACTTAAGCCAAAGCTAACACGTAAAACATGATGAATTACCGTTATATCACAAACGCATCGCAACGCTCTTTCAATTGACCACGCGAGAATACTCCTGTTAATATGCTTTTAATCATTCAATTGGATTAAATATTTTATCAGGTTACGACTGAGCACACACGCAACGCCCGCCAGATACACAAACGAATAGTCCTTCAACCCCGCGGCGGAACACATGCTTTAGCCCATTAATTGAGGATTTTCGTTAGCATTGTGCCGTGCCAACAGCACCAACAACAACAAAATAAGGAAGAGGTGAAACATGGCAACTCATTAATTTCGTTAACTAGGCTGGTCGCCACGACCCGATTGTGCAGTGCTCAGGTTGTAAATTGTATTTTAAAAGTGTTTCCACAGATGCAGGCGTGAAAAAGTGGGTCAGATGCATTTAAGACTGCGTATCTCGATCGGAAGGAAATCGGCGGACAAACAAAAAACAAAAAAGCAAAAAAACAAGAGAAATAACAGCGCCACCATGTCCTGGCCTCGATTTTTTCGATATCATTATCGGCGTACGTTTTTAAAAATTCAACCTGATCAGGTGATAATTAAATACAAAGACTGCTTTTCCTGATTTTCCAACTATTTGCACATGTGGGTGGGGTGGTGAAGCGAGCAATTATTTTAACTTAAGGCCGACAGAATTCCAGTAGAGCGAAAAAAAGATACAATTTAACAACAACAAACACACACTTCTGAAGCGCCTGTTACGGCGCACCAAGCGATGATGGATGTAAACGTCCTCAACGGAGGACTACTCGATTGTTTTTTTTTTCTGCCCCCTCTTGGGTGTGTGTGTGAAGGACGACGAAATAGACGACGACGACGATGACGGATACCGAGATAAATAGACCGAGAGTTGGAAGGAAGAGATGGAATCGCATGATGCAATCAATCATTTTTAAGCGGTTTATGTCAACTTGAGGAATCATTTTCATTCTCATCCCTCTGCCGTGTTCTTCTGGTATCTCAATAGACCTCCGGGGATACATTTTTCCGCTTTTTTTGCGCTGTGCGCTTTCCTTTTGAGCGACTTCTTTTTTTTTGCACAAATAAGTGAACGAATTATCTAACAATAGCTGGATGACAGGAGACAGAGAATGGCTGGGCAAATGCCGAGATATTCACGTGTGTGTTGGTTCATTGGATAGGACTTGAGCCGTGGGTGATCTTTTTTCCAGTGATGTGCTTTGTGTTTTTTTTTTTTTGTGTTAAATTGTTCTCTTCTTTGGGGTTCGTGGAACTGTGTCAGATGTGCATTTTTGATCGACATGCCTGGGTCCACGTATGTGCCGCACTCTATCAAGGACTATGGAAAATCCATGGTCCATCCATAGGATTTCATATAGTACCGACTGTGAAATAGGATTGATAGGGATACAAGGCTGGCGCTAAGCTGTCGAATTTATGGCGGGCAAATTTTTGAGAATTTTTCGGATATACTGAACAATTTTTCGATGTACAGACAAAAATCTTGAGACTTATGTCAACAGGAGAGAGAAATTTAGAATCGACTACGAATTATAGAAGCCTATAGCAACTCTGACTGCCCAAGCAGTTAATTTCCCCTCACAACAACATAGCAATCCCCGTAGTTGGGACGTGAGCAAACAGTTGTGGGTACGTAAATAAAACGATCATACAAAACCTATACAAAAAGAAATATTCTAAAATACGCTTGAATTCGAATAGCGAAAACAGCGCTTTCGTATGTAGCTATTTTGTTGTAAAGTACGCAACTTCTTTTACTTAGTAACTACTAAAAACGCTTGTTTTGGCAAAAGTTGTTCAGCCACCAACAATAAAATATAGTTCAGCAATGTCAACACAATTTATTAGGTTTTTTTTATGCAGTCATTTACTTAAACTTTAACTCAACCAATAATGCTTATTTAGGCTTCAAAATGCAATTCTGAATAGTTTGAAACGATCTCACACGATAATTTAGACTTCAGAATTTATCTAACTCTTTCTGTTCATTTTTGGTCATTCATTGTTTTGTTGTATGTATTTCTAAATTTCTTCGAACTGCCATTTTTCCCAAAGCATAGCTCCGACCACAGTTTACATATAAGACAACTCCTTTTACTCCTTTTACTAAAATAAAAAAAGAAATATTCGTACAATAGTACCTCGATAATGCGAACTAATTGAAACAAAGCGATGACAAAGATTTTAAAAGGATTGACATTACTAGAACATTTTTTCGGTACTTATGAAACGATTTTCGAATCTATTAATCACAAAATGATTTTTTGAAGCACAGTTTAAATAATAATTACAACTTCAGAAGAAAAATGAAAATAAATAATTTTATGCTTTTCAAACATAACATAATAGAAATTAGTATTTACAATTTTTGATAAAATATTTTGTTGTTTTGGACTGGCAAACAGCTTGACTTGAACTTCAGCAAGCTGGGAACCATTTCAATTCATTTTGATCGGCGCACTCAAGAAGCGTATTTCCACATAGGATCACTTGCTTGCGTTAAAGAGGGACAGTCTAGAGATAATTTGCAGAAAATTGAATGTGATAAATTTTAGAAATGATAATGTGAAGTCTTGCCCAATCACATTTTACACATTATCAGTAATTTAAATTATCGAGAGGCTATCGTACTACTTAATAGTACTAATTAGACTTTTTGATCGCTGTAAATTGTTTTGAAATGATACAAATAATGTTTATATTACTCGTTAAATACTTCTTCATTATTGTTTCATCAATAATTCGTCTTCAGAATTTGTTCTTTGGTCTGTAAACCTTCGTAACATTATCAATTTTCATTAATCACTAATTAATTAGCTGGTTATAGACTGTTGCTGCATGCTTTTTACATAAAATTAATTACAATACCTTCGCGAATTTCGGCCACATTTACAGCCTGAATGTGATCGGCTATCTTTATGATTGTGATGCAGTAAATTTACTTAGTACTCCTAAGTACTCCTAAGTACATCATTATGCATCTTTTTTTATAACATTTATTTGTGTTTCATCTGCAAGTATACCTATTGATCAGTAAACAACGTCCGCCTATTCTCCAACAAATTTTTGGCATTCCCAATTAATAAACAGTGAAGCCTTGTAGCATGCTCCATTAAACGCTTGAATTAAATTCGTTGCTTTGAGACAAAAAAAAAATCGAATGTCCATCATTTGACTATGGGTTGAGGATTTGTTTGACACTCAAAAAGCCATAAACTGACAGGTGTCATGAACGCATAACTTCCACCGTTCATCACAACAGACAGCTCCCTCCCTCCCACCCATGCCAACGGCACCAAAACAACCCATTTGCTGCCTGTCAGTTAATTCAGTTCAGTAGCTTTTAAAACGCCACTCATTTGACAAGCATTTATGCCTAATCCCAGCAAATCAGGTGATGACTTTTACGCTCGTATTACCCAACTTATCACGCATCCAGTTCAAAAAAAAAAAAAAACAACACCCAACCTGATACACCTTGTGCCATTTCGCCTTCGGCAACTGTGTCAACACGTCACTGGTTAATCTGATGTCAAATTACAACATCCACGAACATTATTCCCACCAAGAGAACAAGCAGAAAAATCATCCCACAGGAACATACGCATATCCTTCGGATTTTGTCTTCTCCCCAACTGAGGACAGATGTCACAGCAGGACAGGCACTCATCACAGTAATCTCCATGTGCCAGCTCCGAACTAAGACATCCGACATATGCCCCCTCCCGAGCAACTACCACACGACATCCGGGGAACTCAGATAAAAAAAAGAAAAGAAGTCCCCACTTCTTTTTGTCCGCCCCTAAACACAGGAAACATCCCTCACGGCCCCGCCCGACATCTGGAACGACTTTATCGCAGCATCGCAACGTTCGCTTAGTATGCCTCACTGATCCGGCGCTCCCGCTACGTGTACGACGACATCACCAATAGACCACGCTCGAGTGGAGGCGCTAGGTGCGAGGTGGGAGACAAGCACTCGACTCCACGCTCCAAAATGACAGCAGCGACAATCGAAGCGTTCACTCGCACAAACGGATACACGGACGCAACGCGACGGTGGCAGTGTCGCACAGAACGAGATACGAAAAATACTTGACGGTAAATAATCGATTCGATTATCTTGATTGTGCCGAATTATTTGACTTTTTATTATATTAAGGATATTTTCAACGCACGTGGGGGAGGTGGTGTCGTTGTAGTCGTTATATCGGCGACGAGTGCCATCTACCGGGTTGCGTTAGATTCCCGATAGGGATGCAAGGTGACACATACCGGGGCACTTGTACGTGCCACACCGCGATGAATATCGATATTTGCACTGTGAAATATCGATAATCAGATACGCGGCGAATTTGCACGTTGTTATCGGGCGAGGACGACGACGACGACGACGACAAGGAATCTGTTTGCGTATGCGTCCGGTGATGTCGGCTCTTTTAATATCGCTGCTAGAATGATTTCAATTGAGAATAATGACGAGGGAGTGTGGTTCCTTCTTAATTTGCTGTGGCTTGATGTATTTTTTTTTTTTTTCTTTTCCACTCTATCAGAACACGTACAAGCCGCCATGGACTTTGACTTGCAAAAGCCGAAGCTGAAGCCATGTTAATTTCGATAAGAACAATAAACGACTAACGACGACGAGGACGCGATGGCACGATGACAGTTCGAGCTTGAAAAAGAATAAATAAGCTGAATGTATTTATGAGGTTCGTGACATATTTCCGATGTCCGTTCAGCCAGTGGGGTTGAGTTAGAGTTGAGTTATTTACTTTGCACACGGTGAATTAAGTTTTACACAGCATTCTGACGCTTCGTAATCCCAACGATCCGCCATTAAGACGAAGGTAATTAAACCGTGGGAACTTGGGGTGTGAAAGATGGGGATATAAACTGGAATATAATTACGTAGTTTATGTCGTTAGAGTCATTAGCGCTGATAAATATAAAGTGGCGGTCGGTTTAATATTTTAACGAGTGGAGAATTTTGCTTTGCTCAAAACTGCACACCGCGGGACAGGGAAGCAAAAGAAAGTCGTTACTTTGGGGAATTTTATATGCTCCACGGGCATGGGGACTTGCGCGCATAATTTATTCCACTTAGGTGAACTTTACGGAGTCAGCCACAATTCGAGTTTCATCTGACAGTGGTGCGGTGTGGATTGTGAAGGTGAGAGACGAAAATTCGTGTGCTCTGTGGACGGTGAATTGTTTAATGTTCTAAAAATATTGCATTGTTAAAACCCACTGCAGGTCAGGGAATTCACTTTTCCGACTGTGATGAAAGATCGTCCAATGAATTCATGGAATTTTCCACTTGGAATATTTTGTTAGTCTAGGTTCATAGAAATGGTATTAAGGAGAATGTTCTGCAACCAGCTTAAACTTTGCAGGTGTTATTCTATGATTCTCCCCCATTTTTCAGAAAGAAAACCACAGACGTTGGTCACAGAGAAGAGATCTCACACAATAGTAGTGAGAATTATATTCCCCGGAAAATCATAATGTTAAGCGGGTTCACATAAAATTGTAGAAATAAAAAACAAAGTGAAGTGTAAAATATTCTATTTTATTGAAAACAGTAAACGCTTTTGTATAACGTAAATTTAAATTTATAAAGCAACTGGTCGCTATTTTTTTTATGAAATTTGAGGCTTTTTTGTAATAAGCTGGTCCTACATTATGATTCGCTTTGTGTTTGATTCGATTGCGTTTGACAGGAGTCTTGATCAAGTAATGCCTTCAATTGTGTATCTTCGAAATCCTTCTCTCTTCCACCGCCATGTCGGTCTTTGACGTCAAAATCACCGTAATAGAAGCGTTGAAACCACTCTCGGCACGTTCTTACACTAATAGCGAACTCAGCATAGGCATTTGTGAGCATTCGATAAGCCTCAGCCGCAGATTTCTTCATATTAAAGCAAAGAATTAAAACCTCCGCAAATGACGAGAATTTGGCTCGTAAGCTGACATCGAGAATAACTTTGTGGTGCAGACAAAAATCGACTAATATTTTGAAGGCGTTATGTTTACAAATACCTAAGCTTATTGTATGATATCTACGATCTATTTATTTCGACTACCACTTACCGCTACAGCCATTTATTGCAAAACGGTGGAAGCAAAGTTGTATAACTAACACGTTCGGCAGGCCAGACGAGAGCAAATTGTTGTTATACTGATCGCTGCATTGAATCGAAACAGACCCTTGTCAGTGCTGTTAAATTTGCTTACGTTCACAATATTCTATAATCTATAACACAAGATTTTAACATTGATTTAAGGTATAGGCGACGTGACTTGCAGTAAAAAGACTTAAACCTTAATCAAATAACTAGAGGCTGGACCGTCTAGTGGCTCCGTTGGTTGTTCCTCTCTCGAAATCTTGACGTAAAGTCCGTATTATATCTTCGCGTAACAGAATGAGTTGCTTTACGCTTGTACAACGTTGGGAAAGATTGAAAACTTACATATTTCCAGAGTAAGTGCCTTGTAGCCCAAACAGTGCGTTTTTAAAAGAAATCGTGCTGTCAACCGTCTGGGCGATGTCAATTTGGCGCCTTGGAGCTGCGATTTGACACATTTTGACTTTTTTTTTCTGAGGAACCCTGGAAGACCAACAATCCGAAAATGGTTTAAATACTTACTGTATCTCTCTATAATTCGAAAACCTCAATAAATCGAAACATTCTTTTAAAAAACCTCTGTAAATCGAAGCAAACCTATGCAATTTGGTCCCCTCGTTGATTCGAATCTATTTTTGTGCAAAACAACGTGAAAACCTCTGTAATTCGAAAATTGTGACTTGTTTGGGTCTATAATTCGAAGTCAATTTTACATTTTTTTAGCAGCTCTTTGACGAAAGCGAGCAATATTTGCTTTCTGAAACCTCCGCAATTCGAAAACCCCTGTAATTCGAAGTTTTTTCCTGGTCCCATAGAATTCGAAATATTAAGAGTTTACTGTACTTCAATGTTATAAGCAATTCCTGAACTACAGACGAAACCATCAACAAGGTCTTGGAAAATTGGAGTAACAGAATGCGATACTGCGGCAGCCACTTGAAATACGTTGTTTTCCATAATCAATGGGAATGTTTGATCTTACTGATAAAAACTTAATTAAGAAGAAGAAATTTAATTCTGTTCACTTTATTAATTCCATATTCGCCTGTCTTTTCTTAATAAGTATGTGCTGTAGAGTGTAAAGTCCTCTTATCCCAGCACGCCTTACAGTGCCCGAAGTCCACGAATGGCTTCGATGTCAGTCCCTCTAGCCGATTCCCCATTCACTTAAGCCCCACATCTGCAGCAAAATCCACTCAACACATCGATAAATAATTTCGTTTCATTCCGAGAGACAACGGAGTTCCAATCAAATCGCAATCATAAATCGATAAGCCACCTGTCACTTGTGTCGCCCGATTGATTGCCGCTGTCAGAATCAATTAGAATAATGAAACCATCTTCCGCTGAGACGAACCTCGGGGGAAATTATTTCGCCAGGATGTTTCCAATTCACTAAAACAATGGCTTCCAGCATTGTGCACACGGATACACGTGTATAAGGACTAAATTTCACCGATCCGTATCCTCGACCACCATCAGGACGATTTACCTCTTCATCTCGTCATATTTGTGTTGTTTTCCCACCAACGCCGCGCTCTTATTCGATTATCATTGTTTGTCGGGAAGTTGTCGCTTTCCATCGTCTTGGTGTCGCCAACCGTGGTGTTTTCAACGAATAATTAATTCCTCTCTGTTCGTCCCTGTCACCGGTGTCCTATTTTGATCACTGGGGGTGGTTTAAACGAGGACGATAGTTGTGACTAAGCTCATTACGTGAAAATGGTTACTAGATGTCCGGACCTAGGCCTTGGGCCCCGAATTATCCTTTGTTCGACGGAATTTTAAAGCCTGGCAGGATAAAATGGAAGTCGAGTTAATTCTGGAAAAGGAAACCCGGCACGCAGGTTAGCACCAGCGAAACAATTCCAATAACGGCAACGGATTCCAATCCAAATTGAATCCTTTTTTCGCCTGTTCCTTTTTTGCAACGAAGAAACAAATAAGAAGGCAGATCAAGAATAAGGGGGTGAGGACCATGACGACATTGGCAGCAAAAAAAGCAAAAGAAAAACAAAGACGAAGAGGCGGAGGCGGAGGCGTAGGAAAGAAGAAGGAGTAAATTCAAACAGGTAATCCACTTTAGTGGATGTTGATAGCTGTTTTATAATCTGTCTCAATAGATTGTTTGTCAGAGGATGAAAGGAAAGAAAAAAGGAAGAAGCGGAAGGCTACGAACGGACTTCAAGGTACGGGAGCAAAAGGAGAATAGAGCAATCAATTGAATGGTTCACTGGTTCGATTGGAGAACGACACCGGTGGATGTATTTCATTTTTGTTCGTTGATGGTTCACAGGATGTCGGTGGTGGGTGGTTGGTGGCTGGTGGCGGGTGGCGGGATGTAAACCCATTCACTTTTGAATTAGTTCTGTTCATCGGGTGGCTGTGTTCGTTTGAAAGCTTCGAGCAAGCGAACCGAATTCGCAATTTTAGAGTGTTTCGTGTGCTCGATTAGGTACGTCTTGAGTTTGAGATCCACGAATGGAATCCTGATGGACGACAAACTCTTTTTTTTCTCCTTTTGTAGGTGATGACAAAGTGGTGGGTAAGATTTAAGGCCACGTGCTGACGCTGCTGGAATGAGAGAAAATGGATTGAGATTGAAACTTGCAGATGCAAAATGAGAAACCAGGAGATTTATTTGAAGTCGAAATTGTAAATGATTTGTGTGTCGACGAAATGAAGTGAAAACCTTAATAAAACTTCAAGGAAGCTTTGGACGACTGCTATAAAGGTTCCTTTTAGTATCATGAATTTTTGCTGGTGGTTGGGCAAAATATTAAAACGAATTAATTCGTCTATATTAAAAATATAAAAAGTCTGTCCAGTCTGTACGCAGTCTGCTGCAACTTATCCAGCTCAATAGACCAGCGTTATGATTGTTGGCAAATTATGATACAAAATTACTTCAACATGACTCGAAATAGTTTCTCTCTGTGTGCTTAAGACGCGCTCTAAATGGCTAACAAGGCACTTTTAAAGAAAGCTTCAAAATAAGTAAATCGTAGAAATGTCAGGCAATTGAGTAAGTATACTCCGGGAGATCGAGCGATTCTAAAGACCATAAGCAGTGAATAACGAGGTTTTAGGAATAGATAATGATTGTCATCTAACATTTTAAATGTGACGTATGTTAGATCGACCACGGGCTTAAAAAATTTGATTGATGTGTTTTTTCACGGCATATGTCTAAACTTTGAACTAAGCCTTTAGGAGGAAGGACGTCTTAAAAGTAAGTTTAACAATTTCATTCACAAAATTCTGAATTGTTTGTCGGGGAGTTGTCTCTCTCTCTATTGCACGCACTATGTTTAAAGGACAGAATAAACCTAAGCGTTTTCAAGTTCATCTTGTACAGTTAAATACATAAGCCAATAAGGAAATCGTTTAAAAAAAAACGTTATAAACACTCGAAAGACTTGCGTATTTTTTGTGCATAAAGAACATTCTTCGTCGAATCGAATGATGGATTTCTCTAAAATCATGTCAAACACCACTCATCTCTAGCTTCTTCTTTTTCAAATTCAAATCCGATCGACTACAGGTACATTCAGATGTTCTCTACAACCTATCCCTATACCTTACTCATCTTATTCCTCGAGGCTTCTCCGTCGCTGGGAAAAAAAACATATAAACACTTTGTAAAGAGAAATTTTTCACTGTAAAAACATCAAAATGTTAGAATGTTCATATTTTAGTGAATGAACAATTAGCATGGACATATTTTAGTGAGCGGACACTATGGACGATTCCAAAACATGTGCCGTGTCCTAAATTTATGTCTTAATTAAACATTTATCAATGAATTTCTGTTTGTCAATATTAAATCTCTCTAAAACAAAATATGATCAACGTTAAAATTAATTTCTACAAATAGATTATTATTTTTAGACATATTTTTGCACTGCACTCCTGTCACGCGAACTATTCAGTTTGAATGCGGTTCTTTTTTTTTGAGAAAAAGAAAACAACAACAGATGTCTAATATAAACGGTAAAAAACAATACTTTTCCATTAGCAGCTGCGAATTTATAGTGGTTTCCGTTTACAAAGCAAAAGCCATAATATGGCTGCTGTGCAGTAGAGTCGAGCAGAGAAGCGCTCCCGTATAAAGAACGATCTTATTTACAGCTCATATTATATATTGCGAGATACTTAGTCCCATTTTTTTCACCCTCATCTTTAACCTTTGCTCCGTCGCTTCTAAAAAAAACGACAACACCATAAAATGCAACAACCCAAAATAAACAAGTGACAATGTTATCTTCTTTTTTCCTCCTCACTCACACAGACATTACTCATCAGGACACAAACAAACGTCGTGCAACCGAAACCGAAAAAGCAAAATGCAATTTTTTCGGTTTACCCACACACCCACATATCCTTGCTCTCGTTTGACTGACCCCCCACATAGTAGCTGTGAAACTCCCAGCACTTGGCAAATATCCACAACTATGCGAACTTTTCTCAACGCATCCGGCATTTTGGAATGGCCTTATGCATTCAAAATATATAAAACAAAAAAATGTGCCAAAGGAAATTCTGCAATTGCTAAACTAACAACAACAAAAAAAAAAAGATCCACCCGTCACAAAAAAGTAAAGTATCTGTTTTTTTTTTCTTGTATCCTTATTTATGTTTTCTTTCTTTTCTTTTCTTTTTTCAACCGAATGAAAAAGGAAAGAGACAGTTGAGTGGAGGTTAAGAAAAAAAGAATTGTGAGGATGCATTTCGCATTTTCCTTTTACAATTATCCCGATTTGATGTCGGTTTTAATCTTTTCGAAATTTAAAAGGACGATAATCCTAAGAGGGATGAGGAAGACGAGGAGGCATCACACTCGCTCTTTCAAAATCAATTACGATCTCTTTACAACTTAGCCTGCTTGTAGAGTTCTGCTTAATCCCTCTCAGGGTTTTAATGTTCCTGGAAGTTCCAGGACCCAAGTGGAAACTCCAATATTCTGAACAGGTAATTCCCGGAAATGAAAGTCGTAAGATCTGCCGATGATAGGTCAAAGTACACTTCCAAGTTTTTAAACGTCTTTGTGGCACGGCACCCATGAACTTTGAGCCTCGATAAAAGTAGTCCACTCAATAGGATTGAGACAGACACCTTTTCAACTTCACTTTATTCAACGTTTAAAGCGTATTTTCCACGTTGAAAGCTAAATCTTACTCAACTTTTCATTTTGGTCTTTAAAACTGTTAAGAAATTCAATGCAAGATGCCTGATTGGAGCCGATAAACAAGTCCGATCCAGTTAATTTGCAAAAAAAAATCAATTTGCGAACATTCTTCAACCCCCGTGAAATAAAGATGAAAGATTTTTTTAATTAAAAAAACAAAAAAAGACTCCGGCAAACAGGAAGCTCTCGCTTAAGAAAACATTCGCCCACATAACAACCCTCCCACCTCCAGATCTTTTCACTCGCAACTCCGTCCAATTAACCCAGGCATATGAGCATTTCAACATCAAACAATTCAAACAAAAAAGAAAAAAATAAAGAAGAACAGAGAAATCGAATTTTTATTGTGCTCCTTCATTGCATGCATCCATCGTACACGCCAAGTCTGGTTCTCTCTCGTTACCATCTACATTGTATTGTAACACAATAATAACCCCAATAATGTCAACACACCGCACCAATTCATGGCGTCGTCCTATTCCCCTTGATTCCATTGGGAGTCTATTTATTCTAAGCCCCGTGTCGGTGGGCGCCCAACCCGACCCAACCCAGCCCAACACCGACGGTCTATATTATTTTTGTGTAGTCGATAAAATTGATTTACTCGATTTCGAGTGTGGAGTGGTAACCCTCTGTTCATTTGCGTAGTCTTAGAACGTCCCCCAGACGTTCATATCTCGTACAGTCACGCACACAGCACACATCCTGTGTGCACAAAATATCGTTGTCCTGGCAATGAACAAAGCCATCGTCGTTGTCGGCCGACTTGGGAAATTGTGAAAATAAACACACACAAACGTTCAGCCTTAACTACATTAGAAGGACTCTTTTCAATGTAAAGGCACAAGGATAAGGTTCTGTAAACATCTCTCTTTGGCGTCTGGTGGTGGCACAGCCACTGGATCGGAATATTACCCGAAAATTCTTCATTTGTAGAAATCCTTGTTAGCCGTTCTATCCCGCCTGCTCGGTCCTATTGTTTGCTGCTTTATTGGATTGCTCCAATTTACAAAGTGGACCATGTCAATCAGTTCTAAAGCCCAACACGGGCGTTGCTGTAATCCGACGGTTTCTTCTTTGCCCGCCCTCGCCTTTGATTTGTTATGCAAATAGAATTTCGAAGTTCCAACTAGTGCAGCGGCTTTATTAGTTTATCGATCCGGTTCGAATTGAATTGAAAATGGTGCCAGAAAAAAAAATCATTCACAAAACCGCCCCAACACATGTTTTCCCCGCCATGTTTATTTCACAAACCAGCCAAACATGGTGTTCCCGTTTTTTTTTGTGGACGACAACAAATCTCATTGGAACCCGAAAGGCTATTACTTTAAATTTAATCTACAAAAATCGCCACAAAAGCCAAAAGGAAAAATTAATGGCTTTGCCCATGAATTTCGTATCCGCTTCCAATTAGGAGATTCGCGAAATTGGAGTTTGCGAGATTGAAGTGAAAGCTGTTCCGGGACTTGACACGTCTTTTTTTTTCTTTATTCGTTCGTCGGAGCTGAAATGGGTTTTTTCGGGTGATGTTGGGTCTGTGGGTAAGCACAGAGGCGTAATGGGCTCTACGTAGTCAAAAAAAGGATTCGTCAAAGTGGCCGGATGAGTTCGTTCTCTTTGAAGGCAAAGTCTATGGATGAGCTGAAGCACTCCTTCGTGTCTACGTAGAAAGAACTGAAAAAAGCTCGTTGCACATTCCTACGTTAATACGGGCTGCTGTGGAAGGATGCGGCTCTCGTTTTTTCTTTTGATTCGCTTTGATTTGTTTTCGTAACTGCATGGAGGAGCAAATTTTTCAGACACACTTGGGACCTTTTGCCCGTGTGAAGGGCAACAACGCCAAATCAATAGCTCTCTGAATAACGTCTCCTTTAAAAAGTCGAATGCAATGATTGCGAACTAAAAAAACTGCCGCAGGATCTATTCAATTGCAATAGTAATGACTACCTACGGCACATGAACTAAATTCAGTCAAGCTAAACAGATTTTATTAGTTTATTGATTATTTATTAACAGGTAATTTAAATTACAAGCTAATATATAGAGCCGTGGCTACTAGGATTTTCAGCTCTTAATTTATTTAATAAATTTGTAATATGCTGCTGAATAATCAGAAGAGTAAACACCAGCTTAATCGGTGCGATGGTGTGGGTGAAGCAATTTTAAGCTGAATGAACTTCTCCAAGTCTCTCACATCGAGATGGAAAAATGGCTTAAGCGAGTGACTGTTTGGTATAATTTCTCAATTGCTGGGTTATTCTATAAACAGGCAGTAGACAGCTCTTTCATGAAATGATAAGCGATTCCATGTTTCATAACCAGGGAAGTGGCTTGAAGCGAGCTAGGTTCCTAAAGTACATGAGATGTTGTTAGAAAGTTGGGGTTCTTTTATGAGCCATGAGTCCGAAGGGGCGATTTACTTATATTTTTTGGGAAAAAAAATTAATTGGTTCATTAGGCTGTTTATTCGCCGCAGTTCTGCATTTCAAGTGAAACGATTTTCGATTCCATTCCAAATGAAATTCAATACTGTAAAGTGAATTATTGAGTGTGAATATGATCTTCTTAAATCCACTACCAATTCTTGCTTGAAATGCTAAAATCAGGTGTGTGTTTAAACTCATTTGGAAATTTAAGTTAATTTAAGTTGAAATCTGTTTTTTTAGTGAAAATGAAATAAAAAAATAAAAATGAAATAAAAAAGTTTTTATCAAATGTTGATGTCCTTTTATTTATTTCGATGAAGATCCCGATGAAACTGGATAGAGTGATTTCGTCGCACGATTTGGCGTTTTAGATGAGTCTTACATCTTTCCGAAATAATGGAGTCAGAGCTTACCCTAACTACGATTCCTCAGTTATACAAACTTGAAGCAAGACTCCGTTTTTTGGCTGAAGAACGATCATTGGAGAAGTGTTTTAAAATTGCTCCTGGTAGATCGGCAAAATTACTTGTTTATTTATTTATTTAGAAAGAAGTGACAGACAGACAGACGGATAATGAAGTGATTCTATAAGGGTTTTGTTATTCCTTTGGAACGAAACCCTAAAAATATTCCTTATTTATTTATTTAAAAACTAGCTAAACATTACAAATTAAAAGCTAGCTTCAGAATATAGTCAGATCAACAACGACCTTCGGCTATATCGGCAAAGTTATTGCAGAAATTGGACGTTTTACATACAAATTGTGTTCGAAGTTGATTAAAGTGTACAGCGCAAATCTTTATATTACGCTGTAATATAAAAGAATTTAATATGAATGCGAGTGACTTCCATTCATAACATACAACAAATGTGAATTCAATTCACAAAAAAACTACGGTCTTCGAAATGAAGAACATCAAATTCTGTTTGTCAAATGAATTCACTTTTATGATTTCGAGTGAGAGACAGAATCTCTAATTGTTTATTTTCGTTTGAAATATAGAACACACTTTTGCTGGTTGAATTTTCAAGAAGTGAAATGCAGAACAGGGGTGATTATATTAAACGCTGATAACAAAGCAATGAAAATTACATTTGCCATAAAATAGAACCCAGCTATGTCTTCCCAATTCCAAATTAAACAAGAAATTCGATCACACAGTCGATAAAAATTATTTCATTAATATTTGAATAAAACTGTTTGAATAGACAAATTAAACAATGATTTTAGGTGGTACTGCAAATATTTTGCAGTCATGAATTTATGACCGAATGGTCAGTAAAGAGACAATTTGAAAATAAACAACAACTCTAGGAACAATTTAACGCACTTGTTTTTCATAACAGAAAAGGAAGAAAAAAATTAACTGTCTGACAAAGTACTCGTACCTAAATTGCAGTCACGAATGACCAATTAAAACCTAACATTTCAACAGCCTGTCTTCATTTTCAAAAATTGTGTGTTTTCTCAATCGTAATCAACATATGAAACGCGCAGTGCATGGATTGATTAACTCCACTTTTCGAAAAATTTTAGATTAAAGTGTCAAAGCCCTTGATATAGCCATAACTTTTTATGTTTACAATATCTTTCCTTAATAATAAAGATTACCACCATTAAACGGCAACTATTTGAATAAAACGTAATGTATTTCTGAGGCGAATAAAAATTATTTTATTGTTTTTCTCAAATTTTTGTTTTATGAAGTTAATGTGTGCTCTGAAAGGCTCATATATTAAATTACATATTCAATGCTCAAGCGTGGTGCGCTAATCATACGTTTCAGTGATATAGTTATAAATCGAATTGATTGTTAAGGTTTTCATATGAACCATGATACATATACAGTCGAATCGCTCTAAATCAAATTTTCACGGGATATACAAATTAGTTCAAATTAGACTGAGAATTTTGGAAAAAATTTAGTTAGAGGGATTCATATTTTTTTCGTGTTTTAAAGCCCAAAGGCATGCGGCTGTGTCCGCGATGCGACTGAATGTCACGCCTAGACGACAACCATATTCGCCCAACCTGATTATGCATTTTTTGTCGTATATGGAGTAGTTTGTTCGATGTTGGCGAAAAATTTCGATTTTCTCATTTTCGTTGGCTTCGATGTTCGCCGTGTTCGCGAGCAAATCTTCATTTTCGATATGAACATCGTCTGCTCTCTCTTTCTGGCTTAGATAATCAATCATAAGGGTTTTTTTCTCCGACGAGTTTGAACTACAAAACCAAGAACAGTCAAGAAAATGTCAAGAGTCAAAAGAATGCGTTCGAGTTAGGGATTTTCGACTTCGAGTAAGTTCGACATAGAGGATTTTTTTTTGTGTGGAAAATTGGGAATCGAAATAAAATATAAATACGGATGACCGTATAATTTGTTCCTTGCACATAAACAACATCAGCATTTATAGTGACAGACAAAACTAAACCCTTCTATTGTAATTTTAATAATTCCCGACAAGACTGGGAAAAAAACCCTTTGAATGAATAGATTTTGAAATGAAGACATTCACAACACCAATTTAGTTTTCACCAAGAGATGATCTAAGCTTTAGTAGCTTATTAATCAGCCGCTTTTTATTTTACTCAATCAAAAAGATGTCAAATGAGGAGAACAATGCCAGCATTGGTCTTAGTAGACTTCCATAAAATTTGTTCTGCCGATTAATTACTTGACAATTTCTTTGCGAAACAAGACCTCTCCAAAGATGTTGCAGATGGAGACAGTGTCGTCCAACGTCGCATGCAAGAACAGAATTCGTGATACCCTTCTCCATATGAATGAATATAATTTCAGCCCCCACTTTCGCCAGCAAATTAATCGGAACCAAGTGGAAATAGGTGTCGAAATGTTGCTTCAAAATATGTGCTTTACGTCGGCATTAAATACTAATGAAACAGCTGAGGATGGCACTCAAAGAGTGCCTCTAAAACCAAGTTCCAGCAAAGGGATTTCAATCATAGAAATACTGTATACAATACGAATTTGAGGAAAGTCTTGTGAATTGTTTCGGGAACGATACAAAGTCGTGGCAAACAATGGAGAATCAAAATCTGGCAAAGAGCCACTGTTATATCCATAGTAAGATTTTAAATGGTGTTGAATGCGGTCCCGATATCCTACCTAATCAGTTGAATAGAGTGCGCGAAGACAAGAAGATGTTTTTTTTACGATGTCGACGAGGATATCCCCATGAAACTTTGCATGAATACTCTACAAAAACGCCAGAATTGCTCTTGGGCTACATTCAACTCCCATTACAACACAAACTTTCTCAAATAATAACAATATTTGTGCACTTCAACTTTCATTAGGGCGTGTAAAATGCATACATGTAATTCAAAACTTATCGTAGCCACAAGTAAACGCATGTATTTTCAAACAATTTACAGAAGCGTACCTGAAATGTTTTTCTTACCAAAAACAAAAAACTACAATCAGCACGTCTCACAGTCAATTTACAGCCGCAGTCCCTTCGAAGTAAATTTTTCACAGCGAATTTGTGTATTTACCGTGGAACGCTCATTTTATTACACCTCTCAGCTGTGCAAACAAACCACAACGATACACGAAGCAGAAATAAAGTTTAAAATAAATACTTGCTTTCATTTACATAATTTTTCACTTTAATATGAAAAAGAAAGAGACTGGGTAGCTTAAATAAAAACTAAAAACATGAAAAACTTATCGTCAACCACCAACAACCTCTGGGAAAATTAGTTGCGAAAAATAATTGCTTTTGTTGTACTTTCATCTTTTGGATATGGGACGGTCCCCGTTCCACTCACCCACTTTATGTTGTGCTGCTTGGATTGCCGCTACTGTACCGAAAGTTTATGCACTACCTACTGGATTAAGTATTTTGGGAAACACTTTGCACACATACCCACACATTTACTTTTGTTTCAAGTCAAAAACTTAACCTCACGTACAGCTCCTGAGTCATATGGGTGTGCTGTGCACACCGCGAAAAGTTGAATTTTGTCGCACGGGGTGGGGGGGGAATGCACAGGAACGAATTACAACCGCTGGGCGTGTTTTTTGGGGTGGGAGTGAGAAAGTTTTCCTCGCCAAGTGTGTTTATGATGATGATTTCTTGAAGTCCTGAGGCACTTGTAAAATTTATAGCGACGGTTTTGCGGGAAACGAATCGCACGTGAGATTTGGAAAGTTGCAGGATTCAAATTGGCCGGGACAAGGAAAAGCTGAATATTTAGGGGTGGTTGTAAAAAGGAAACCCTCGGGAGATTGCATTACTTTGGGCGGATTTGTTGTGGGGTTGTATGGAAATACGTTCCACTGGTCTGAAGTGGCAAAAAATGTGAAGTGACCACAAATCGTCTGAGTCTCTTGTGGGTACAATAGATCCTTAAAGTCGCAGTACAACTGACTCAGTGACACTCTGGTGCATAGAAAGTCACTTTCACATTGATTAGGTATTTTCTTTACTGTACCAACAAAAAGGCCAAAACGCAAAGGGATCATTTTGCTTGCATTTAATTTGTAATGAGTATACATTATACAAACAATTCATTTCGCCTTTGTAAATTAATCTATTAAGTAGCCGAAAAGAAAACTTGATTGTGTTGTGTTTCTGCATTTTGCCCAGCAGAACTCGTACTACAAAGATTGTGGCGAATGAAAACGTCTCAAATTTTGACAAAATTGATTACTTTCTATCACAGAGAAAACAAACAAAAAAAAATCAAAAATTTCACTCGCTTATAATTCACTTATGACTACTGCAGAATATTTTATGAATGTTGCTCCGAAGGGTGCAAAATTTACTCTGGCCTCTCTTCAGTGTCGAATAAATCTTTCGCCTTTTACTAAAGATTTCCGTGGAGAGGGGCACTCTAATGAGTCTAAAATGAATTTTTGAGCAGGTCTGGCGAAAGCTGGACCGATAATTATTTGCTTTATTTTGCTTGGATTAAGAAAAAAAGAGGGAGTTTTGCTCTCTTCAAAAATATTCTTAAGCATTTTGCTGTACCTAGAAAATGCAAGATCAATTTTTTTAAAAATCTTGTTTGTAGCAAAAGCATTCGCATTTATTTCACCTTAAAAGTGAAAACAGACTAATTTAAGGCCTAGTGACTTTTTTATTTTTTATTTCGTTTTCCTCTTCAAAAAGACTAAAGATGGTAAGCATTTCTAATGTGATTGCGTCGGAAAAAATAATGAGCAGAAACCATTACTTTTTCTAACCGCAAGAGTATTCGTAATTATTTGATTTACTTAATAAATGATTATTCGTGGATCTTTAATATTGTCTAGGACGATCTCATTAGTTGAGAACAGCTTTCCGTCTTTGAGGCATTAAAACGGTAGTAGGTTTCTTCTGTTTTGTGGGTCACGGTACTAGCTCGTAGTACCGTGGCTTAATAGTTAATGCGTCGGGATCGATTGTCCAACACAAAGAAGAAAATAACAAACAAGAAAAAATAAACTTAACTTCTACGCCTAAAATTATTACGTTTTCAAGGCGAAATAATTAAATTGCGAATGCCTCTGCATTTGATTTAACGACGAATTCAAAGAAATTAACAAATTAAGATAATTGCAATAAAATTCTTCGTATTACAGTCGAATCTGGTTAATATAATAACCAGCCGAGCAATGAAATATTGTGATATAAGGCGGATTCTGCCATTAAACTATGTACTATTATCCGTAGTACAACTCTATTTAAAATAACACTAAATAATATACATTGATAGACAAAAGTATTCGGCATTTAGCTAAAAACGCTTATAGCTTCCGTAAATATCAACCGAATCAATAAATATTTTTTTGACTTAAAGGTATATATTTATCAAACGAAATCCATTCTTTTAAGCTCTTACAAGATGACAGTGAAAATACAAAAATGGAATAACCTTAACAAATTTCATTTTTGCTTGGAAAGTATTCGTCATTTAAACTGCATCTCAATAGATTTGCACAGATAATTGGAAATTATTGAAAGTTCTTCCCCAATTTATTTTCATTTTGTAAGTTCATTTATTTTTAAACATCTTCGGATATTCCAGATCAAAGATATATAATGATCGAGGGTCTGCGGGGCTAAAGACCAATACAATATCCAGAGGCGCACAATCTCTGCAGTATATTCTAACTATTATGTTACTGGAAACAGTAACTGTTCCACAAGCCTAAATTGTCAGAACTTTTTTGTAAATTAGTTTTTAGAAAAAGGAATTCATTTTCCTACAATGTATTTTATTAAATTTTTATCACTTTCCCAAAATAAACCACACTTTTAACGATAAATCCAATAAAAAGAGCCACGTTCTTAATAATGTATTAAAAAATTATTTTAAATACACAATACATTTTGATATTTTAAGGAAGTCCAAGGCGTATTCGAAGTTGGTTCAAAGTGAATTCGAAAAATTCGAATTAGACAGATAAACTGGATACTTAAGGGTGGCCCCAACTCCTTTAGCACGCGCCAATTATCAGAAAAAAAATGTGAATATCATTTCATTCATCATTTCGAAAGGAACTGAAATTCGTTTTGAATTAACACGAACACGAAATTTAGAGCGAAGCGGAAGAAACTAATTTCTAAATTCATCTTAGAAAAAAAAACCAGCATGATGGATAGAAATTCAACACATGCCACCAACATCTGAACATAATGCAAAAATATTATTGGGCCGATCCCGGCGGTACTGCAATACCGGGCCAACCCGCGACAGAGGTGGAGCAAGCCCCTAGCACTCCGTCTATTTCCAAAAATCAGTTTAACATTTGTTGTCCCCCGATGGGGGATCTATCAGATGTTAAGCTGATAAGAACAGATACTACACTTTGATCTTAGCCATAAGGCCGAGAAGCGATAACTTTGGTAGTACAATATTCCCTTATTTGTAGAAGGAAAATGCAAACTTCGGGTGTGAATTATACTGCCAAAAAAAATATTCATATCAGGGCAGAAAAGGATCTTTGTCCGTCCCCTACAACAACAAACCAACATTTATCATATGGCCTCAAAACTGGAAATTGTTACAATGGGAACCTTTAGTCTCCCTTCTATATTGACAGGCTATTATGTCCTGAAAAAGATGACGTAAAAGCGGGAAACAAAGAAATAACAAAGCAACAAGCCGTAAGATTAAGAGCCATTGTTGAATTGTGTCCTCAAGATTTGCATGGTCTGCCAGTATTTGCAGTGCAGCTATTGGATGCTACATCACCTTCAAGAAAAAGGAAAACACTCAAAGTAATCTTGCCCTTACTTCGTACCACTTTATCACCAATTAAAAACGATGAAACGCCTAATGCCCCCGAAAAGAGTGTCCACCCCAACGGCGGTCCATTGTTCACAAAAATTAAATTGTTTCAGTTGAGGGACCCACAAAAAAAACTTTTCAAAGGACCCAAAAAAAGATTTTTTATTCATTTTCACCATTCACCACCCACTTGGAGAAATAAATCAAAACAAAGAAGTATCTATTTACCAAATCTCCCGGTTCACTCGTCGGTTATTTTACAAAAATTAAGCTTTGCTTAGGTTGCGCAAAGTCATCACTTTCCTCGAAAAAAAAATTCTCTCCGGCAAACGATGTATTTGTTAATGAATACGCCCGGATACCTGAGACCGGCCCTTATTCCATCAACCGGCGGCGAGGCGTAGGCTCGAAATTTGTTTTGTTTTTTCGTCTGTGCCTCGTTAAGTCGTTGAGGGTAATTCGGCTTTAATTTGAAAAACGTTAAATGATACGGAATATCTTAGGCCTACACCCTTCTCCACACCTCAAGTGGTTTTAAATATTCTTTTGTCACCTCGAATGTTACGCGTTGGTGGGATCAGGGAAAAACAGAAATAAAACTTTTTGAGAGACGATACGTCATCAACACGTGTAGATGTGAAACTTTTCGAAAAACAGGTACAGTGAGAGGGATGTTAATTTTAACAATAAGGGCTGATGTTGCGAGTTGAAAAAAGTTTACATTTATTTTTATCCATTGAAACGGGAGGCTTATTTACGAAGATACAAAAATAAAGTTTAACAAAGTTTGTAGTTTAATTTTATTTTGTGAAAATCAATTGGCAATTGGAGATGTGGAACCGATAGCATAAGAGATTTACACAAAATGTGGGCGGTGTTTTACTTTGGGTACGGGTGGGCTGAAAGAAAGGAATAACTTTCTAACCTAATTAGGGAATTTTTGCGGATTTAGACACGTGTCGAAGAATATAAATAGGGCCTCATTCTAGGGTACTAAAAGACACCGTCTGAAATTCCTCATCCTCATTGAAAAATTTGAGGTTTTGAAGTGTACCTGCTTTTCTACATTTTCCTATTATTGGTAGAGACTAAAAAAGCAGCCTATTATGTGCTCACGAATCAATGCGCCAAGAAACAATGCTGAAGTTTATCCTGCTCTGACAAAGCAAGCTCATTTTCCATAGCTTGGTTGCAGCAGTGGTCTGGAGCTTAACTTATTGCAGCATATACAAATTGACTTATTTTAATGACTTTAAAGCGAATCGCTGTGAATCGTCGTTACCTTCTATGAATGGTAACCCAGCTCACTCACTTAAATCTTAAAAATGGTAACTCAGATTCATTAATAAGTCAAGATTGCGTAAATATAAGTATAAGAAATACAAGTCACTTTAAAAAAGTGACGGGGACTTATATTTCACGGGTTATACAAGTTTAAGTGAAAGTGCTTTAACCCGACCACTTTCTTTTCTTTTAGCTTTTCCCTTTGACGATTTTTTTGTCAAGTAATCTATATGCGCCCAACACAACTTAAAGAACACTCTTACCACGACTCTCACTTGAAATCCTTAAATCCAAGAGCTTTGAGATCAAGTCCCGGCGCGTGTTGGCTCCAGCACTACAAAAATTTCCTTTTTCCCATGTGTGGGCTGGCACATGCCTCGCACCTGCCCCACCCACCCTCCTTTTGAGTTAATAAAAGCATCAAATTTAGGATCAAGGATGTTGCTATAAATTTATTAACCCCCATACCGTCGCAATTTAGGTCTTAGGCAGTGTTTCCGCTCGGGCCAACCAATTCATTAAGGCTTAGCCCGTGCATGAGACCACCGCTGACGTGGGCTTTAATTCCAGTGAAGTAGATGCGGCCTTTGAAACAATAGGCCTGGCCACATTTATTTTGTTTTTCATGAAACAACGTAATAACAATCTGAATGCGGCAACAACAGAGCACATCCTGCAGTAATCCTGCCCGATCCAGGATATACAATATCACTGTGCCTGGCTGCCCCTTCTCCTCTCGGATCTTTTTCAAAAATCCCTTTGTGTAGCGAGTGTTCAACGCTCTGGAATCCACCCGGCAAGCGAAACAATTCTTTTCAGTAAATATTTCGAATATTTTGTGTTAATTTGTAAACAAATTCGCGCGCAGTTATTTTAAGAACAATGGATCCGCACGTAATAGGGTTTCTTCATTACGAACCGAATTTTTTCCAACTGATTTAGCTCAGATCAAAGAACAAAGGCGGTCGCCGAGCCCCCCACCTGCTTTGTCATCGAATTAACCGGGCTTAGCGTTAAATTCAGACCCACCCGACTCCCGACTGCTCTCAATCCCTTGCGTCATCTTTCTCAGGGGTATTCAATTTAAGAATTTCACGACCCCGCACTGCAGCCGACTGGGGGTGGATGCCTTGATTCAACCATCCGAACCTTTCTGTGTGCCAACACAAGGCCAACGACTTTCGACACAACAATGTCATGTTGCTCGGTTCGGACACACTGCTGGGGGCCGGCAAAATTAAATTTAGTTTCGAACGAGACATCATCGTCCTTCACCATCGACCCGATTGGACTGCTGGTCCAATTAGGACTTTCAAGTAAAATCCAATGTCACATGGCCATCGTGCCTAAAATTAATTGATGCCCTATGTCGGATAGTTAACGATTGACGTTTTCACATTTTTTTCTTGTTTTTGTTTTTTGCTGGCCATGAATAACAACCGTTTGCCCTTGAGGTGGTTCGTTTGGATTAAAGTATTCACGTTTCGTTGAAAGCAGCGTTACACAATGCCACGGACGGTGGAGAGATATTGGAAAGCATTATTTATGGCACAGATAGATAAAAATGAAGATACAAAAAAATGCGGATGAATGGAACATGCGAGAGGGAAGCTAATTTGATTCTAGCCTCGTGGTGACGTGCTACGACCGTGATAAGTGTTATAAACATTGTAGCGCTTGGCACAAAGGATTTTATTCATCTTCTCGCCGGAAGATGGAAGTGCTAAATTGTGCGCAGAGAAACGAGGGAAAGGAAAGCGTTTTCCTGATAAATACCACAGACACGTGGCAAACAAGAAATTCATGCATTGCGATTGATGGTTTGGCTTTACAAGGTTTGGGATGTGAACAGTAGCGTCCAGAATTGTTCAGTGGCCGCATTCGATTTTGAGAAACCTTGAAGGTGTAATAGATTGCAATAGATGATTGTGGACGTGATCAAAATTGACAGTGCTGACTAGGGTCAAATAACAATGTAGTAATCCGCGCACCTTTTCGGCCTGCTGGATTTGTTCTCACCTGGACACTAGTTAATTGTCATTCAAAGCCTTAGTAGTTTTTATATTTATAATGTTATTCATCAAATTCATCCTGGTACAATTTTACAAAAAAAAATTGCAAAAAGTACAAAAACGCCATAATCATTACTGATGAAATCACAAATTAGACACGAGATATCCAACTTTCCAATCTGGAAAGCCCCTGTGCTACCCAGGAGCTGTGACGTTTAGCTGAACAGATGCCTTACAGAATAAGCGTCTCTGGGTTTTTCCTAAGAAATTCACGCATAAAAAACGATGTCAAAAAAATCTAGGGGAAAGACACGAGGATGATGAATACCTAGTTCTATCTTATTTCTGGGTGAAATATTGACGGAGCTCGAATAAAACGATGACAAATTGTCTTGTTATGTTTGACACTAAAAGCGATTTTTTGTTTTAGAGTTACATAAAAGTTAATAGCAAAAGAGCTGTAAAATAAATAAATTCGTAAACTTTTTTTTATTTTCAAAATAAATGCAAACTGCAAGCATTGGCACTCAAAATTGATAAAGTGATTTTATTTGAACTACGTAAGACTTTTTGCATCGTCGTCGTCATCGTGATACGACTCCTCGATTGAGCAGAAGTAATGGGTTCGTAAAAAGAAATTAAAGAGTTGAAATGACTTGAGATATACGGTCGTTTGATTGCATTTCTTCAAGCGAAGAACGCCAGAAAGTCGTTCAATAAAAATCGCGATTGTCGCCGTTGGTGCCAAAGAAATATTTGTTTCATCAGTGCTGCGAATAAAAAGAGAAAAATACTAATTTTATGGAAAATAATTTGGAAAATTTTATGTAAAAACAATAGTTTATACGACTCATAGCAATAATCAGCATTTTTCCTTTCGGTCAGATTTCTTTTTGCAATTATGAACTGTGCTTTTAATGGGAAAATAACAATTTTATATTCAAATATGAGCAAATTAAGCATAAAGTTTTTTATGATCTGTCAAGGTCATACTATCAACATTATCGCATTTATTTTTACTTTGGGGAAATTCACAAAAGAACAACGTATTAAAAGTACTTAATTATTTACCGAAATCACGTAATTTCAATCCAGTAAAAGAAACTCTGATCGTAAGAATGGTTTCCCGAATGGTCGTATATGATAAGCTGCAGATACATATATACGACTGCACTGGAATTGAAATCAACAAACAACATGGACTGCAAAACACGTTAATAAATCTACATGCTGTTTTATATAAATTGGCCAGATATGAGAAAATTTGTAGTGTGTACTAGACCTGAAATGTATTTCGCATTCGGTCTTCAATCCTTCACGGCTCCTCACAGAAATTAGGTCCAGTTCCGAACCGACCAATTGACGTGGCCAAGACGCCTGCTACCACGATTTGGGAATTTGCTGTGCAAAAACTCGATTGTGATATGGAGTGTGTGGCAAGGAGTGCCATCATGCATAAACCGGAAGTCGTCTTAATCCATGTCATCAATTCCAGTAAAAAAAAAAAAAGTCTCATGAACTTTTTGCACAAAATTGCCTACAGCTGGCGTGGGTGCTTCATTTCAGAGAAAACCTTTTTTCCAAAAAAAAAAAAAAAAAACACTTTTGGTCTACACAGCACTCACTTTGGAACTAAGTTTTCAATGTTTCCCAACGTTGTTCAAGTGTAAAAGGACTAATTTCAACCGGAGTCTGAATTTGGAAACACACTTGTCAGTATCAAAATAACTTTTGATTAAAAACGAAAGCACTAGTTGGCTCACCCATGTTATTTGCAATCCTCATGCTGTGACACATTTAAAATGATGTTTTTAAATCTTGGTAAGTGTTCTTGAAGACATCAAATTAAATGCTGTACTGCCCCGATAAAAAATTTTAGCCGAAACAATTCCAATCTAACCGTGTTAAAATACAGTTGGTATGTTTAAGCGTTTAAAGAAAATTAATGAGACTAATTTGCTAATTAATAATGGAACATATTGCAATATTGCAGCTGTGCAAATGGAGACATTATTCCGAGAAAATTAATCAAGTCACTGGATCATGAGAACCCATTTTTTATAGTCAGAAATATTGACCTGCCGTCATAAAGCTACCATCACATCAATCATTAGAATAATCTAGTAATACGCCATTTTAGTGGCGTTGTATAGCCAGCAAGAGCTATGACTTGTCAACATTGAACTTTTTTTGTTGTGTACCACTAAAAATCGGTGCAAGCATTCAACCCTTCAAGACCAAGTTCGTCCTTAGATTAAATCCGAAACCATTCAGAATGAGAATTTGATAAACGGATTGATAGGATGACCTAAAGCTAAGTTTTTCATGCATAATCGGAGTTACTTCTGCAATATTCGTTCAAAAAGATTAAACAGCATATTTTTGCACATTTCTTAACGATTTCAACCTTTTTCCTTCGAAAGAAGGAGAAATTCAAATGATTTCTGTAATTGACACAAACACCTGTGAAGTCTACCAAAAAATATTTTGGAACCCGAATTCATCACTGCGTTTTGCCAATTAAAGACATTCATGCAACATCCACTCAATGCCCCTTCACTAGATATTCGGTGGAAAGTTTATTTCCGAACACCCAACCAGCTAGTTAGTCCTGAGGACACATGCACTGCATCGTTGTGCAATTTTGCTAAAAGCAACGAATCCTGAGAAGAAAACTCTACCGTCTATCATTTATCGCCCTCAGTGTGAATCATATTTCATCGTCTCCGATTTGTATTCCCAGGACTCCGCATCGACCAGCACTCTCACTCGTCTATTGGCAATTTTCGATGCCACAATAGCAGTTCACATCCCAGTAGGTGTACACTCGTATCTCTTCCATCATAGCTCCTGGCAGTGGCAGTTGCAGTGGCAAAGTACTACTGCAATGTGATTGTGTGTGTAGCTCTAAGCGAAATGAATCAGGATTAGCACCCTGAATTCCAAAACTGCTTGCCTCTTTGTACATCGTTGCTTGGACTCCCTATCTACCCACTCAACACCGAAAATGTGTAATCCTTGAAAATCCAGAGAGTAAAACGCAATCCAAACTCACCTCTAACCGGAAACCATTCTCGTACCTTGCGGCATACCTTGGTCAATGCCAGTTGTGGATCCTTTTATTCGGCTAAAAAACTTTTTATTCTCTGACCTTTTCGTATCAACGTGAGGATGCAAGGACTTCCTTTCAACCAGAACATGGAATTGATTCCCTCTACTCCCCACTCCCCACTCCCTACCACTACTCAACACACACACGCTCACACCACTGGAGAATCTAGTAATTTCCCACAAAGAACTCACCACATGAAAGTTTCTCTATAAAAAATAATAAAATCCCGGACCATCGTAGCATCGTAGTCCGCCACAAGGACGCGGTCCTCGTGTGCTTGTGTGTGATAATGTTTCACCCTGACATTTCCAGACGTGTTCTTTTTCTGATCTCGTGTAAAGCTGTAAAACTGTAAAACTGTAAAAGTGTAAAACTGCCTACCAACAAGTACACGCGAACTAAAACAAAACGAAAAACCCAGAGCAAAAGGATTCGACGAGACCCTGAAACAGGATACACCACTGAGGGCGTTTCTGTCGCCTGTAAAGATAGCGAAGCGCGTACCAAGCAACCCGGATGGAAATATTCGGTGCGACAATAACAAGAACAAAAAAAAAGTAAAGTTTTTTCCTTTTTTGGTTTTTTTTTTAATTACATCCCCACATTTTTGTGCGGGCTCTGGCAGCCAGCGTGTCGGTCGTATATTACGGTCCTATTATCCTCGACACAGGCACAATTCAACGTTTAACATACTCATCTAGCAAAGGGAGGATGATCCACCACCGGCGCGCCCATCCTCGTTGCTTCTGTCACTTTGACATTAATGGTTTTATATTGTTAACTGTGAGCGTTACCGTTATGAATGTTATCTTTTATTGACGGTAATAAGAGAGCATCCATCGTGTGGGTAATACAGTAATAACGGGAGAATGCGAAAAGTACGTACGGTTGCCGTTACCTTTTGTGTTATTATCCCTCAGAGATTAATTAGCCACTTTTGTGTGTGCTTGGCCGGGTGGGTGTCCTGGAAAATTATGACAATGTCGCAGGACTGTTTGAATTGATTTTTTTTTTGTTGCTCATCTTACACACACACAGACGTGTGTGTGTCTCATATGCTTTGTGAATTTAAAGCCCTCCGAAGCTGAATTCACCCACTTTAATGGGCGTCGATGTTGTCATCAGATGTTGTGCGAGTTTTCGACAGCCTTTATGAGCGCAGTTCGCAAATAGTCAAGGATAATGCTCAGTATTCGCTTGAATGGATGGTTGGTTAAGCTCTTACTGCCTACCCTGACTGGCTGGATCCCTGGATGGCTGGATGACTGGCTGGCTCGGTTGACTGGATGAGTAGCTTGCGATGGCACACAACGGGTCTGGGTCTGATGATTTGTTGGATACGTGGCGCGAGGTTGTAGGGCCCATAGGTACTTTCCTGCGGTGGAGGGGGGGCTGGTTTCCTAAAGCTCGCCGCCTAAAACGATGTTCTCTGTCGTTCCGGACTGGTTATGGATGTTGTGTTGGGTTGTTTTGCTCTTTTTTTTGTTTTTATTTTGCGGCAGGGTTTTAATAGAATTACACAGTCTTCATCATCATTCAGCTGTGTTACGATGATGGCATTTCGGTTGGGCGTGTTCCTGGCTCCCTCACTTTTGGGACGTGGCGCAGACGATGCTTCTTTTTTTTTTTTTTTGTGAAATTAAGTTGTAGCAAAGGATCTGGGCGGGAAGTATTTAAGGTTGGTTGAAGTGATGATGGAACTCTGAGTCGTGACATTGAGAAAGTTTAAAGTTTTTGTCTCGAAAAGATACACAAGTAGACTTAAGCCAATAGAGGTGCAAAGTGTGTTTTTCAAAGTCACGTACAAGGATGAGCAGATAGTGGGGTGGGGTTGTCGCCGACTTTGACTAAAGAAGGACTACACTTTGTCTGGATTGGGGATGAAATTTAAATAAATTAAAGTGGGGAAGTTGGTGCTGCAGGGAGAGTGCTTGTGAAGTTTTTAGTGGGGTCATGCTGGAGGTGAATACGTAAGCGAAATTTTTGTAGACTGTCTTGTGAGTCTTTCAACTGCACAAAAGTGTCTGTTCCTCCAGCCAAGGGATGCCGATTTTCGTTTAAAAAAAAACTGGATTGTGGCCAAGCAACTTGGCACCTATAGTATAATTCAGTGCACACCCAAAAAATGATTTTTATTGTCTTAGTCCTCTACTAAAAAATGAGAGATATTTGAATTTTCTAGTGATTTCAAAAACAACGTGAGAAGTAAAAACTTACATACAAATTCAATCATCTAATTCCAAAGGATTTTAATTTAAAGGCAGACAAGTGAAAGTCGTCAGACATACAGATGGACACCGAAGTGATTCTATTAGAGATTTGTAGTACTTTTGAACGAAAAATGAAAAAAATCAGAGACAGATAAAAAACGTAGGAATTACTAAAACCATAAATCAGGATTGAACCAAAAACTGATTGGATTATGATTTCATGTAGAGTTTGTCTTCTGTACCTTAACATCGACTACTAGACCAGGCTTCCGCTCACAGACACAAACAGTCTTTTATTCTTAAAATTCCTGGCCGGGTATTAAGAGATTTAGCTACAACTATATTACTATAGCAAAATAGTCCGTCCGTGCCGTGACCTGACATTTAAAGGTACTCATAAGTCCCCAACGAACGCGGGAAAAGAAAACCCCTCGGCCTTGCCAAATAATTAAAGCCGCCCCTTCAAAATTGCACCTCTGGCAAAGTCTTTTTCCCGTTCTAAATCAAAAGCATTGGCGCATATCCATTTGCAAGTTATTACAAAGTTTAATTCGCCAGAACGCCCACGTTTATTCCGACGCAATAAACGCCCACAAAAAGAAAGCACCCGACGGAAAGCCAAATCAAAAGCCGGAAAACCGGAAAGCCACAAAACCGCCACGTCGCCACATGAAAGGAATCCTTGACGAAGCCCCAATGACCCCTCTCAGCCAAGAAACCCAAAGTAACAATTAATCCAAGTCCTTCTTTGGAGTAGCCCTGAGTTTCGCTTAGCGTGGAAACTCCCCGTCACACCCACGGCGTCCCCATTCGTTGAGTTTACTCTTCGGCTTGGTTACGAACTAAGCCTCCAATAAAGCGTGCTTGACTTTTGCTTCGAATTATTCGAGGTCCGTCCACTGCACTCCCAAACCCAACACCGGAAACACAAAATGCAGCCCCCTGCAGTCATGTTCACGTAGCCGCTAGCGTTTTTTGAAGCAATTTGATTATCGCCACAGCAGGACATAAAACAACACCAACTCATGGTTACAGGCGACCAGACTGCGCCGCCAGGACATGCACACAGCCGCGGAGGGCAGCAGCCTGAAAGGCAGCATTACCATAAATTTCATAATTGTGCTGTGTGCAGTGTTCACTGGAAGGGAAGATCACGACAGGATATATTTTCCTGCGGCATGATGGGTGTGTGCGTGTGTAAACACCGTGCGAGCATCGCACCCACACGACTCGCATACAAGGGTCACACGACAAACACAAACAATGTTCTAAGGACCTATACAAATTCGAATCAAACTTTAATTAATAAAGTACTCGAAGTGCCGTACGTTGTGTATTGTCCTCCCGGTTCAAGGATGCTGCTTTAAAATAACCCTTTCACCTCCCCCAGGTCAAACAAGCATCCGACACTAAGGCCTATTCATGAGTTAATGACTGGTCGAGGAGATTGTCGGGGTACGAAGGCAATGTCAGCGCCACTGGTGTTCTGACATCGTACTGACAAGTGCATTAGTGGGTGCTTACAGAGGAGCAATTTGAGGCGCAGCCAAGACGGCAGCGGGAGGAATGCGTCGTCCCGCCATTGTGGTGGATGGTAACTTAATTGCAATCAGGCTGGCAGGTAATTTGGCTCGATAACGTTGCCGCTAATTGAATTTGTGGGCACAGCGGTTCGGTTATTAATAATGTTGATCAATGAATTAGGCTTAGGGATGGATTCGGTTCGATCAACAGTGGGGGCTGGTGATTTCAGCTGGTGGCTGATTGAAGTCAGATTTACGGTTGGATAACGTTGTTAGTTGAAAGCTGCTTAGGGTGGAAATGCGTTTGGTTTGTTGTATCAAAGTCTTCTAAGCCGATTTTCAGATCTATTTGCAGATCCGTATTCCGATTGAATATACTATTTCTTTTGATTTTCTCAAGTAGTAGAAGATAAAATGTTTGGAAGGCATTACAGAAGAATGTTAATAGACTTTCGACGATTAAAGTAAAAAGTAAATCAGGTGTAAGTGAAATATTGCTCTGAAAATAATTTAAATCGAAGAAACTTACCGACCTCTTTGCCATAGTGATATCTCGCACAGAAGCCAAGAAGACGAATGTTGTAATTGATTACCACTTTAAAGTTGTAGGTTTCGAAAAAATGTTTTAAATAATAAGGTAAAGTGGCGCAACGAATCGTTTGTATGCCTTTAAAGTACACAGATCGATGCACGGAAACGATATTAGATACTCCTAGCTTCCCCTAATAATAGTTTACATTGAATTTTAAAAGTATAAAGTGGGAGTAGAGAGACATATTTGCAGGGCTTCGCAAAGTACATTTTTTATTTCATTGTACCTTTATAATATAAAAATCAAATAAATAAATAAATAAAATATAGTCATCAATCAGCCATCTTAGAGATATCAACATGTCGCCTCGGAACTGCGAATTGACTCCCTTGGCGGTTTTTTTTTTTCTTAGAGAACCGTGAAGCACAGGTGTTATGCTATCAATCTGGGACGATTCGAGCACTTAAGGCAACTATCATTCAAGCAATCCGTAAGCTACAGCCCGAAACCATCAACAGAATGCACTACTGCGAAATCAGCTAAGGCAGCAACTTGAACGAAGTTGTGTTTCATAATTAATCGGAGTGCTTGGTCTTACTTTTAAAGACAATATAAGGAAAGAAAAAATTTTGTATATTTTGTGGCATATTTAAAAACAAACTTGTACTTGGTCCAAGATCTAGACTGTTCAGTTAGTGACAAAAGAGCAATAATGAAATTATAAATGCTATTGACGACATGAACCATGAAAATCCAGCAGCTTAGATGGCTGGGCCATGTACATCGGATAAAGACCAATGCTCCGGCCCGGAGAGTCTTCGAGTCTACCTCTATGGGGAATCGAAGACGAAGACCCCACCTCAAGTGGCGCACCTAAGTGGAAAGGGACCTCAACCAACTTGGTGTGCGAAATTGGAAACAGCTGGCAAACAACCGGGCCAGTTGGAAAGGCATGTTGGTTGAGGCCCAGGTAAACCCTGGACTGTACCGCGCGCCACTGTAGCGTAAGTAGTACAAGGCAGATGTTGAAAATTTCTAAATAACGCTATATACATATTCGTTCGTTCGTTGGGTAAAAAGTTATAAAAATTGATGAGTGACAAGATCACTTCCGAGTCATTTTTATACAAGCCAACAACTGAACAAAAAGAGCTTTTCCTTTACTTTAATTAACGAACGACCAACCGACTTATAACCCCACTGAGGCAAAGATAAGTTTACGACCGTCATAAACCTAAGCTGCTGCCATGATAGATAGTGAGGTCGCCGAAATGAAAAATCTCACACTCATTAAATAATCTTAGGAAGGACCTTGGAGCACATTACCGCACCGAAAAACTACACGCGATTACCGCAGCCATTATGTGCAGAGGCGTCATAATATACACTTTTATCACGAAACAAAACAAAAATTCATTACCAGTGTTGTACAGAGTGAGTACCCACTCACACCATCACGCATTAACAATTACAACCAACGCCGGGAAATCCACAACATCTTTCTGCATAAATTGCCAAGGCTTACAAACTGCGCGCCGCCCGCACACTTGTCCTCGCCGCGATATGAACAAGAAGAAAACTCAACTTGGTTCTAATTATGATTTAATGCCCCTTCTAAGCACGATGTGCAGGACGAAGGACGAAAGACGAAAGACACGCGAGAGAACAAGAAAAATTCGGAAAACACAATTAATTGCGGTTCTACGTTACGGTTCGCTGGATCTTGTTAAGGAGTCACTTAGCAAATACAAATATCAAATTTAACGGAAGAATAAACACCGCAAAGGAACGTTAACACTTATCGGCGTACGTGTGTGAATGTGGTTTTTATCGTTTATTGCAAGCAGCTGCAGCAACAACAACATCCCCACATTTCCATCACCATCTCCATCATCATCATCATCAACAGCACGAGCAAGAGCAAGAGCAACAGCAGCATCACACCCGTCGATGCTGCAGCTGTTGTGCTGTGGTACGCCTTAAATGCGTTCACGTAAGCCCAATATTTTTGTTGTAAGGACCTTGGGTGCACATAATTTTCTCTGATAGTCGGTAACGTGCCAGGCATCCGTCGAACACACAACACAACACTTTCAACGCCTTCCCACCAAAGTCATCTTCGGCGGCGATGGCTTTGGATGTGCGCGCCCACCCGGCCCCCAGCCCGACGGTTGGGCTGTAATGGGATTGTGTTACACAGAAGTACACAGTGGCATGTTGGAGTACGTAAGGATGTGTCTCAAATGAGCTTCCGAGGGAAGATGTATAGATACAAAAAGCAGGGCTGACGCCCCTGGCGCCCGGAAGCAGACTTCCCGAGTACCGTGTGGTCAACCCACCGACGAAACTCGAGAAACTTTGATTGTTCTTCTCCGGTCTTTCTGAAACGTGTGTGCACAGCATGTGTGTGAGGCATTCACACACAGGCACTCACATGGAATAATGTGTGTTCCACTTGAATTTCAAATGCTCCTTCCTGGCTCCAGGCTCCAGACTCCAGGCTTATGAAATTACAAATTGTGTGCCGGGGGTGAGGAAGAGCGAGCAAATAGCCGAGTGCTGTGTGCACGTATCTAACCTTGATGTTGACGAGACTGGGTGCGCTTCATCGGGCGGGGTTTTCTTAAAAAGCAGGCGGATCGGTTATCAGCTGCAATTTTAATTTTCCTAAAAAGGATATTTGGCAACGCACAAAGCGACAAGGACACTCACGCAAATAAAACTAATGTGCACATAAATTGTGTGAGTGGTGTGAGTATGCCCGTTGAGTGTGTATTTTCAAGAGATACATTGTGTGAAATTAATTTTCAAATGGTCTTAATGGATTCCTCCAACCACGTTCACTCGTGAGGGATGGAAATTTTGATTTGCTTTAAATTAGCCAAGGTGTTCATTTCAACATTTGCAGGGGCGCGAGATATGCGACACTATTAAACGTGACTTGGAGGTTCCCACGTGCACGTTTCCTTTTAATGATGAATCATTTAGACGAGGTGTGTTCGGTGGAATTCATTAAGATGGAATGTGTTTTCTCGCTATGGTAAGCATTGAAAGTCAGTTGAATTCGACACGCTCGTGGTTTTGGAAACGGTGATCTTAGGAAAATTTTACACACTTATTTGCAAATTTCCCGGTATCGTTGATGCCGGAGAAGTGACTACATTGTGAATTGACACCACTCGTCTATGTGACACTCTTTTACGAGCGATTGTGTATCATTTTCAAGTGCATGCTTCACGTACTATTGATTGGTAGCACTGGACGTGCAAGAACTATGGGATGCAGACTTTGCTCGGAAGCTTGTTAAACAACTCTAATTATCGAGTCCATACGACGGCAGTCTCATCATAATCTCATTTTAGCTTGCTGCTCCACTGCACAGCTTTTTTCAAGGTAATTGATCTTTTTTGTGCGGTTGTACATTGTTTAGATTTATTTAGAATTTTTATTTGTGCCTTGTATGTACTTAGAAGTTAATATGATTTCTTAAATAATAAATCACAAATTAATTTTGAAGAAAAGTTTTGAGTTTTTTTCAATCTCAAGTCAGATACAAACGTCACTCTCTTTAATTTTTCAAAAAATGGAAAGAAAATATCAATTGGTAATGAAGCATCGCTGTTTTTGGAAAAAAAAAATAAAACATGGATGAACGCCCTGTACGATAAAACGCAGCGATTCTTTTCGAACGTAGTTCAATCTCATGACCCACTTGACATCCAGACTCAAACCAAGAACGACAGTTCTGCTTGTTAATAAGCTGTTTAGGCTCAAATGGGTCTCTTCGGAGAAAATGAAATATGGATGAGAATCGAAATTGCTTACCATCAAACATAGAGACCAATATGCAAATTTCCGACTCTTCGATGCATACAATTTTATATGGGACCACGAAAAGCAATCATCATAGACAAGCAAAGCGATGTCCTCTAAGCTCGAATCTTTCCCCCCTCAGTCTTATAACTGAGTAAATGCATTATTCGCATATCATCCGGTCTAAGCTGCCGTAACAATTCCACTCAAAAATGCACTTTGCCTTCCAACACTTCCGCTCGCCTCAAAATGTTCAGCAGAGGCACGATTTAACTCAAATTTCGTAATTCGTTCTTCGTAGTGGTTCTTTCCGGATTGAGTGGTTTTCCGGTTTCCGGGATTTGCGCTCGTGGTTTTTAATCCATTCTCGCTGCTTTTTGCGGATTTTCTGTGTCCTTAGTCGACACGTTTTATTTTAGACATTTTTTGCAACGAGTTGCGGTTTTAAACTTTGACCGGAGGAAAAATTTATGATTTTTATTTTTAATTTCAAATTAGCAAGAAATTACTTGATGTTTAAATAGGTAAAATTGTCAAATTAGGTCATTTGAACTTTTTTTTATGTGTAAGTACTTTTTTGTGCACAAGAAAACGATGGGACAAATGCAAGTTTCTTGCAACAAAAATGTTTTTTCCGTATATTATGGTACCTTCGGCCCGTGCTGTATCATAAACACGATACTTAAGGGTAGCCGTAATTGGCGCGCGCCAATAGTAAGAGCTGTATAACTTGTTTTCTTACAACTAAGTGTCATCTTCATCAGTTTTTCAAAGTATAAAAAGAAAAAATCGCATGGTTGATCGATTGATTACTTCACTTAAAAATAAATAGGGAACAGGTGACCTAACCAATATGAATCGCTCGCTCTTGTTACAAAATGAAGCTCCATGAATCACTTGGTAGCTTGATAACCACGTGTGATTCTTGTTTTGCTTATTATCAGAGCCATTTAACCGAAACTCGATGACTTTGAAGAACATGATTTTTAAAACTTAAACGAGACCTCTTTCAATCGACTACAAGTCGTTACATGCAAATTTTTCTTGCAAACGATACTGGACATTTGTGGCAAAACAGTTTTCTAGGGGTAAAAGCCTAGACTCAAGTACAAGCTACTGGTCATATAAAGTGGACGCATTGTCCACTTATTTTCATGGTTTTGTTTTTATTATTTTTATTTATTTCGTTTCAAAATTAACATGATCTTATCGCACAATTTACACTTTATGAAACGATCTATGATTGATCTTATTACGGAATAATTTTAAATGAATGAAAACAGAAAAAAGCTTGAGGAGAAAACGAAAAAACAACATCGTCATGAATTTCAATTTTAATTTAACTAAATTTAATTAATTGCAAGTCCAGCACAAACAAACAAAAAATAACCAGAATATTTTGCAAGAAAATATTTTCGAGTAAAAACTAGATCGAAACTTCCATTTCTTTCGTGAATTTGAACTTAAATTTGTCAATTTTCCGATTTCATTTCACCTCTGCAAAGGTTGCATAATAGATGCACACTCAATCGTTGCATCATAATTTAAATTGAGTTTATTTACAATGAAATGAAAAATAGTCCCAACTGCAAGAAATTTTATATATCCGTCTTTAAACAAGATGTTTACGAGTTGGTAAAATCTTATTTCTTGTGCCTGTTAACGAACAATATAAAAATTTTAAGACTTTGATGCAATCACATACGTCAAATGGGTCAGAATAGGCAGGCAGTTGTGGTTAATTTCCATTTTATGATCATAAAACTATTCTTCTATTCTACGATGTTTTGATTTTATGATAGAAAAACAGTTCTTCGATGCATTCAGAATGAGAAACCACTTCTAAAGGGTGATTATTTAAAAGCTATAGGAAAGTTTTTCAAAAGAAAACACGTTACATGCAAATTTTTCTTGCAAACGATACTGGACATTTGTGGCAAAACAGTTTTCTAGGAGTAAAAGCCTAGACTCAAGTACAAGCTACTGGTCATATAAAGTGGACGCATTGTCCACTTATTTTCATGGTTTTGTTTTTATTATTTTTATTTATTTCGTTTCAAAATTAACATGATCTTATCGCACAATTTACACTTTATGAAACGATCTATGATTGATCTTATTACGGAATAATTTTAAATGAATGAAAACAGAAAAAAGCTTGAGGAGAAAACGAAAAAACAACATCGTCATGAATTTCAATTTTAATTTAACTAAATTTAATTAATTGCAAGTCCAGCACAAACAAACAAAAAATAACCAGAATATTTTGCAAGAAAATATTTTCGAGTAAAAACTAGATCGAAACTTCCATTTCTTTCGTGAATTTGAACTTAAATTTGTCAATTTTCCGATTTCATTTCACCTCTGCAAAGGTTGCATAATAGATGCACACTCAATCGTTGCATCATAATTTAAATTGAGTTTATTTACAATGAAATGAAAAATAGTCCTAACTGCAAGAAATTTTATATATCCGTCTTTAAACAAGATGTTTACGAGTTGGTAAAATCTTATTTCTTGTGCCTGTTAACGAACAATATAAAAATTTTAAGACTTTGATGCAATCACATACGTCAAATGGGTCAGAATAGGCAGGCAGTTGTGGTTAATTTCCATTTTATGATCATAAAACTATTCTTCTATTCTACGATGTTTTGATTTTATGATAGAAAAACAGTTCTTCGATGCATTCAGAATGAGAAACCACTTCTAAAGGGTGATTATTTAAAAGCTATAGGAAAGTTTTTCAAAAGAAAACACATAAAATTCAGAAAAATGCATGAAATCTTTATTTGAATCGATAGTTCGGTCCATATAATTAAATGTTTGAAGATTATTTCATGCAAATGTTGACCTTGACTGCGCCTCAAATGGTCCATCCGCTTAGCCCAATTTTGGCATACTCTTTCCAACATCTCGGCCCGTATCTCACGAATAAATGCTTCAATGTTGTCTTCCAATGCGTCAATTGAAGTGGGCTTGTCTGTATAGACATGAGCTTTAACATAGCCCCACAAAAAATAGTCTAAAGGCGTTAAATTGCACGGTCTAGGAGGCAAATTGACCGGTCCCGATGTGAAATAAAATTTTCACCGAACTCGCCTCTCAACAAGTTCATTGTTGCGCGTGCTGTGTGGCATGTGGCACCGTCTTGTTGAAACCACATGTCATGCAAGTCAAGCTCTTGCATTTTGGGCAAAAAAAAGTTGGATATCATCTCACGGTAGCGCTCACCATTCACAGTTACTATAGGATTCGCATCATCTTTGAAGAAGTACGGTCAAATGATGCCACCAGCCCATAAACCGCACCAAACTGTTACTTTTTCTGAATGCATTGGTAGCTCTTGCAATGCTTCTGGCTGACATTCACTCCAAATTCGCGTGCCCATTGAGCCAAAAATAAGCTTCTTCTTAACTTTCTGAACTTTCTTAACAGAGCACGCATTTTGATAATAAAATTCAATAATTTGCAAGCGTTGTTCGTTTGTAAGACGATGGATGGTTAAATTATAGACCAAGCTGAAGATCTTTGACAGTGAAACAAAACACGAAACGTGCGTTAGCTGTTTAAACCAGTGTTGCCAAAAAGATAATAGCTAAAAAATCACCCTTTATTACCAAACCGATCCATTTTTTCATCGATGAACAAAAAATTTACAGCGACCAGATGCCGCCATAGCACACTATACCATTTATTTCTCTGGCTGACTGTAGCTTTAAATCTAAAGCTACCGTATACGTAAATTGCAAGTAATCATTCTTTGTTGTAGTGCAGGATGTCGCTCTGCTTATAAACCTTACACTCCGCTGTTTGTATATGTACCATATACTCTTTTGTTTTATTCGACCTTAGCCAACTTTCATCTCCCATAGATTCGCCAAAACACCAGGCAAGACAAAAATAACTTCAATACAGTTTACTCGTTGAAAACCATAACCAACCACTGAACTCAAAACACGTTATCCAACAACAAAAAATATGACAGCCCCGTGAGAGTCAATTTAAAAGTTTTCGCCACCAACACACAAACTCCCAACTCCCAACTCCCAACTCCAACTTCCCACCAACTACTTAAACTAAATGTTGGAGAACGTTCCGTGACATGACATTCATTGTTTCGAAGTAAAATGAAAACCATTTGACAGGAATCTTATAACGAAATGGAATGTCTGGCGTGTGTGCAGCGAGAGACTTGACAACTTCAATGGAAAAGCTTTCCACACTGAAATGTCAAGAAATCTCAAGACAATTCTGTCAAAATTCAGATCAATATCCTCTCAGAAGCACGCATGCACACACATTCGTCTTGTTATTTTCGAGAAACCAATTTCATGAGATGTCTTTAACGGTGGCGTTCACCACAAAGCAGAAGCCCCTCGGCTATAAACAGAGGGCACATACGCCGACATGTTGAAAGGGACATTATATGTCCACTTGCGATCAATGGCAGTGGGGTGAGCAGTGGGGTGAGCAGTGTGCCATGGCACAATTAACAACGAACTTCATCGGGCACACGGCACAGCAAAACGTTTGTTGTGCCACATCAACTGTAATCCTGGCCCAATCGACAGCGCGGGAATGATGGCGTAGTAATTGAAGGGTTAACCTCAGGACATCACAGACACACATTGGGAGGGTAGCGTGTTTATGCTCCACAACAATCATCCAACTTGTGAATTTGTATACACACGACAAATGAATGGAATTCTGCGCTCTATAAAGTTGTCACTCACTGATAACGCGTCGACTGACACATGTCAAAGGGCGACGTGTTCTCCGGATGAGCGAATTTTGATATTTTATTCAGCGGTGGCAGTCACAATGTTTGACAGGAAATCTCAAATTGGATTGGATGAGTTCAACGGAGCGGGACGCGTCGCGTTGCTCCTTCAAAGGTGTCATTGATATGTCAAATCCTGAGAGAGATTCAGGTGAAAGCATCGTGTACACACATGGATCGTTTTGCTTTGGCGCACTCCTGTCGGGATCCGTGCCCTTCTGTAGGACCACAAGTTATCAACCCCTCGCACATCTGTCAGACACGATTTCATACTACTTCCCAACTTTGACTGGAGGCAAATGAAGGATGCAGCTCAGTCCCTTGTCTCAGCCCCCATCTGATTTTAATCAGATTTCCTCTAGAGGAATTCAACGTCTCCTTGACTTCTGGTTCGGGGAGGTGTGTGCGTTGCAGACAACAACAACACACTGCCTCTGCACTCATTAGAGAACCATCCGCGCCTCCTTGTTTACACATCACTTCTCCTTGCCAGTGCATACACAATAAACAGACTTCCATGCCGATGTTATTTCCCCGCCGCCACTGCCGTCCACGATGACGGTAACGCCCTGGGACGGGGACGACGACATATGTACGCTCTCGCTCTCCAAGGATCGCTGCAGCTGTGAAACTTAATAGAGCAAACATTTCTATTCGCACAAATACTAGAAGGAAGAAACCATGCAAGTATTCTTTCACCGAGAGTATTACAAGGAGTTGGCTGGCTGCTCGTCGAAACCCTCGTCGTTATATGCGGAACTTGAAACAAAGGCCGTTGTGTGCACGGGTTTCCTCATGCATGCTGCATCTGATCCAGTGCCGATGGGGCTAGAAAAAATACCAACCGAGAGAGCGAGAGAGGTGGAAAAACTGAAAATGTGCATCGCACAATAATTTACCCGACAATGGACTCCCCAGAACCACCCAACCGCCAAACGCCCACCGCCCACATATGGAGAGCCCCAGCGCCAACGTTTGCTGCTCACTACTGCTGTTTTGTAAACAGTAGCCGAACGGTGGTAGCGAATGAACCGAAAGAGGAAGAGGAAACTTTTTCCCCATCGCCTTTGTTTGGCTTTCGGCACAGGAGCCCTCCCAGTGGCTCATCCGTGTACTGTGCCACATTGCGATGCATTCGTTTCTCGTTTTTTTTTGCATTTGAATTCAGACAATAGACAGTCGGAATTGTTTTGTCTGTTGAAGACGGTAGTCTCACTTCTTTATAGCCATGATTGTTATTTTCGAGTATGCCAGGGACCCGATATTAATAATAAATAGATGGGCGCCATTGTGGACATGTCGATATCCACTTTATCCATGATTAGTTAATGATGCACTGGGACGTGCATCAGAGTCTGCATCGGCTTTACGAGACCATAGTGGTGACTGCAAGAAATGATTTATCTCGTGCAGTTAACCGGTTCTTTGGTTTGGTTTTTAAACTTTGCACTGAGTGCAATATTTTACTGTAGACGGCTTTCTTATAGGTTGCTGTTGTATACAATGTCCTGAACTTTGTGATTGGAGCAGATCGTCATTTGGAGTTAGATAAAGATCGTCCTTTCCACTTCAAAAGGCATTTTTGTAAGGCTAGCGCGTCCTTGCCAGGAAGGTGTTTCGGTGAGCAGTTATATGCACTACTTGAGCTCGGAATTTAAAATATCAGAAACACAATGTTCTGCAGAAAAGCCTAGACTTCTCAAGAACTATTCTTTATACAAATTTGTAGTAGATTTTGAATAAAATAAAAATTTTAAAATTGTTATTCAAAACGTATAATTATTTCATAGCTTGTTTTGTAACAAGAAATAAAATTGAAAACTTATTCTATTTCCCATCACTACGTAAATTAACGAAAATCGTAAGAAAGTAAGTAAATGATCTTTGTTTTTATCAGTTCATGAACCATTGCTCGATATATCAGAAGAAGTAATGTTTGGAAAATACAACGAATGTTGAATATTGAAGATTCAATTGATACATGGCTTTGTTCGTATTTCGTTTTCTTTTTTTCAATACTCTTATTAAATACAAATCAAAATAGATCTTCATCGAGAAATGGTTATCACTTAATCGTGCTACTCAAAATTTTCACTATTCCAGCACAGCCGTGCTAAAGCCACTTTAAGAGCTAAAAAAATGTTTCAGGTTAGAAAGATTTTTTTTCTCATTTCTATTAACCGTGGTATATTTCCAACATATTCTAGTGGTTTTTAGTACAAACGGTTCGCATAAATTGTTTGTCTTAAGACCTACGGTGAAATCACTGAGCACTGTATTGTCTTCAATATCAAGAAAATTTCTATTTAAGCATTTAAGCCATTCGCTAAACGTTGTTCGACCAGTATGGATAGTATTAGTATAGTATAGTATTAGTTTCTACGATCAGTTTGATAGTTTCAGCCGTAAACATTTTTCAATTTAATTCATTCGCCACATGAAAAACACGGCAAATTGTATATCGGGATTTATTATTAAACTTTTCAACGAATGATATCCTAGAACCAAGAATATATTTAAATTTGTTTACCCCATCTCAGCATAGAATTTGTTAGCTATTGTTTGGGCAAGTTTAAGAAAATTCTGTTGGATAATTTTCAAGAATGACTAAGACTAAATAAATTCAAAACCTCATAACTCTACGTGGGGTACCCTGATCGGTATAATCGAACTTAAAAATCTGTAGAAGACCTAGCTCTTATAAAATATTATTTAGTCAAATTTCATTGAATTCTGTTTGACTGTTTTTAAAACAAACCTTAAAAAACTTGGAGCCTACTTTTCCCCCTTATCATTCCCCAATATCAGCGGCCTGCTCAGCACTTTCAAGCCGAATTTCATCTTTATAGCTCAAATAATTTTAAAATGGGCTGACGTACAGCGCAAGGAAATAATTTTTTTACAAAGATTTGCTGTCACAAGGATTAGCCGCCTAAGTCATATTTCATGTTTTTTTCTTCACAGAAGGTTTCAAGTTTTAGGAAACTCATGTGAATATCAGGAACGAGAAAAACTTATATTGAATGAACATGGGTTTCAATTTATTTAAAATTTGTTTAAGATAATACAATCATTTCAGATTCTATGACGTTAAAACCGAAACAATCTCAATTTTATCGTAACTCGACTTAGCCGGTTATTCCTTGTGGCCACAGAAATATTTACTCTACAACCCGCCACACACAAGCTGTGCACATTTGAGGTGTTATTAAAAATGTGATGAGAAGTTGTGGTCAAATTAATCATTTGTACCTAAATCTATTTGTCACTGACAATTCTTAATTTTAAAATCAATATTTTTTGTTTTCAACTACGAATTAGTTCTAGCAGCAAATATAAAGTTCTTATAAAATATTTTCAACAGCAAAAAATCGTTTTCACATTGCCCGAATTTTAATAGCTCAACAATTTATTGATTCCGACAAACTAGCTGTTACAGTATTAAAACTACGTCCACCATTTGCAATTTTAGCTGTCGGGAGACTTCTTTTTTTAATACGAAACGCTTTCTTTTCAACGTGATAGATTAGAAATTGTGTTTAATACCTTACGGCATTTCTATTACCATAGCAAAACACTAAAAAATATAATGGATTACTTTTTGCCCAATTTAATATTACTGTAAATCCACCCGCCCCACGTGTAAATTCCCAGACACGTAAACTACTTATTTAGAAAACTTAGACGTAGTAATTAGTAAAAAAAAATCTAATATTAGTTTGTCAAATATCTCCCTTCCGACTTTTTGTCTTTTGAATTTTCCGGCTATGTACAAAGCGCTACAGAGCACTTTGGACATAGCCGGAAAATTCAAAAGACAAAAAGGCGGAAGGGAGATATTTGACCACCTTATATTACGCTCTTCACATTATTCTGTAAGGCACCAAAAAGATGGAAATACAGTTAAAAAGAACTTGTATGATGAGTAAGTAATAGTTGAAAAGGTATAGAAATAAAAAATAAAAAGGTAAATTCGGACAGCCATTCCATAAATGAAAAAAGAATTGTGGGATTCCGTTAGTGGAGTCAAAGTACATTTGTAGAAAGTAACAACAACTCCGTGGAGTGATAGAAGCCAACATCAATCTAGCCCTCTAAAGACAGAAAATCGCGTATGGAACTGCGATTCATTGTTAGATCAAAGGGCGAAATAATTCCACACGAACAGAACAGAAAACCGAATGCGCCGGTTTGAAAAAACTTCTGCTGCTTTTTTGCCGTATTCGAACCGCAACAACAGCGGGCACTGTACACAAATACGCCTCGCTTTGCCGAGCAGCACCACAGTCGGATTTTGGATTCGTCGCCTCAATTCATACCTGCTGTTAATAAATAAAAAATATTTTTCGTCAAAGATTGAAAATTAGTGTAAGAGAGAAAGAAGAGGTGTAGAAGAAAACCAATTCGGAAGATAAGAAGACTATTTATTCATTGTATTTTTGGTGGTTTTCGTCCAGTGTATTTTATCTTTATTCCACTTGCAAAAAAAATAAATAATTGATATGAGTCGTGAGTTTTTACTGAATTCAATTGATCCGATAGTCTTACATATGGAGCAGAATTTTCGTTGAGTTAATTCGTGGCGATAAATACGTATGTCACAAAACAACAAAAACAAAAGCGTTCGTTCAATTTTTCTTTTCATATTGTGCTCCCAGATTTTCTGACGATTACTGTTGCCTATTTTTGGGCTTTTGTTCTACAGGAAAAATTAAACCATTATAAAATCACTTCTATGTGTGTCTGTTTGTCGTCGTTTACATATCCGACTATAACTTCTAAATTGTTCGTATTTGCAAGATGAAATTTGGAATGACAGTGTTTCTAAGCAACCCAAAAATAAATCGTGAATTTTTGTCGGAATTAGTAGTAGAAAGATTGTTAGTACAAATGCTAACGCTCAAAATTTTTTTTAACAACTTTAATTGTAAATATGGACGTGAAAGGAAAGCGGGTGGTGCTTAGATTACGAAATTGTCTGTCCGTCTGTCATTAAGCTTCAATCTTGGTAACTGGTTGGAGACTTATTGTTAGAGCTAAGAAATGAAATTTCTACAGATGATCTTTTTTATTTGCTCGAAGAAAATTCCGGGAACAAGTTTTGAGAAAATTACGTACTAGCGAAAAAATTAGTACTATCATTAAATTCGACAAACAAAAGTATTTTTTAGATTTTTCTTGAGTTTGTTGGAAAGAAGAAGAAGACAGATAGGCCAAAAAGTTGTACTGCGGTAAGCACTTTGCATTCGTTGGTGATTAGACAAGAAACAACCAAAAAATTACTTGTGTACCGTGTCGCATACTTTATTTTCTAAGATAATGGATAAAAAAATATGAAAACGAATGGAAGTATGGGTCTTTAGCAGCAATAGCAACATCTTCTTCTTTTTATTTATACTAAAATATGTAAACTAACAAGGTTTTAGAAATGAAAATTACTGGAATGCATTGAAAGGGGTAGCGTTGGATAGGTCTTCTAAAATAACAATGTAGTTATGCTTTTGAACTTTTTGCTAGGAAGTTAAGTTTTCGAAATATGTTATATGTATATAAGTTTTAAGGTACAAAAATGCTCTAAAAATCTGGAAAAAAAAATTTAGGATGTAGATGTTAAAGTAATGTTTAGTTTAAAATTGTTTTCAGCATACTTGCTCAATTAGTTTTCGATAGTAGTCAAAAACAAAAAAACAACGACATGCGCATTTTAAGGACTCGAAAGTGCCTTTTTATAGATCTCCGAAAATTGTTAATGAGGTTTAATGAAATCAAGTTTATACAGCCATAGTCAGGTCATCAAATAATTTCAGTGGTCGTTCAACTCCACAATTCCTGAAATAAATACTAAATTAACAAATCTTGCTTGGGTGTCTACTAAAAAACATACACATTTACCATACCATCTCCTTTTTACAAAATTCATTGTCGATTAAGATTTTAAATTTCAATGTAGGTGTATTTATGCAGGGCATTGCATTTGACAATATCGATACAGTATAACATCATCAGCCCATATAAAAACACATATCAATAGTATCCTCCAGCAGTCCTCATCAAGAATATCCCTTACCGTCATCTGGTTAAATACGAAATGGGGTTAAATTAAACCTTCGGATGACTAGACACACGATAATCTTTCCTTCATTGCGTTCATCCTTAACGTCTGTTTCTGCATGGATGTAGGTATGTTGAATACGCATTGAACACTTTCTAATTAAGTTTAAAGAGTACTGACGAGTTTCGTCTAACAGTATGTGAAACATGTGTTGCCCTATTTGTACACATATATGAATTTTCTTCTAAAAACTCACTGATTATCACATTTCTAAGACTGAGGTTGATTGTTGAAGGCTAAATTTAAGATAAGATATAAGAACAGAAAATTGAAATTTTTTTTCTTAAAATGTGATAGTGCTTAATTCGAAAAGTGTTTGCTACACAGAAGACTATTTAGGGGCTGTCTTAAACTTTGGAAGAAGAAACCCCCTCAAACGTTGCAAGCACTTCGAGTTGGGTGGCGACAACAAGACGAAGGGACAGATGATCCAGTTCTAAATACTTATAATTATATAATTTTTTACCCTGGGCTCTGAAATTAAGTAAACAAATGTCTAGAAGCTAGGACCGATTCCTTATCTTAAGGGCTATGTAACAAGTATTCTCAATGAAAAATATAACCACTCTTCTGTTCGCAATTTTGATTTTAGTATGGAGATGAAGGAAAATATCTTATGTTGACAGGACTTTATGGTGAAAGAAGTCAACTGTTACAAACTTTTCGATCTGAATTTGATTTCACCTAATACGAGGAATTAAATCGTCTTACAATTGCTGAACTTGTGTTCTTTTATTTAATTTTCGGTAAAATTTAAATTTCTTTCATCACTACTCAATCTAGTTAAGTAGACAACAAACGTTTCCTCATCAACATACCATAAAATTTATTTTGAATTGAAAACTTTCTCTTTTCCAACTAAAAATTTATCCTCACTCCCTCGCCCAAGCCGACTTAAAACGGAAAATCTAATTTTCCAACTATTCTAATTAGAGCAATCCAACAAAAAGAGCAACCGCCACAAATTGATCAACCTACCGACACCACCACATCGCACCCAACACTTGCCACTTCCTTAAAAAAGGATTATTTTAGTGATTATATCCCCAAACAAACCTCCTCCACGCACATTGTCTGCTCAGTCACGCCAGTTCTGATTTACTCAAATTTAATTTATACGCTCGACTGAATTCTACGTCTTTATTCAAACTCCATTTGCCAACGACGAGGGTGGAACTTGCCACCACCGTCGACAACATCCCTGGAGACACTCAGGTGTATTCTGTGTGTGTGCGTGTGTGTGTAGTGCTTAACAACCCTTAAAGGATGTTTGAATATATACCCTAAGGATACAATATCTCCGCCGCTGCTCAACCGGTATTTATATTAGAAGAGTGCTTTCTCGGGACTGCGATTTTACGTCCCATCCCCCAGCAAGGTGTTGGGTTCAATTTTCACCTAACCTCTTGAACTTAATGCCACTTAAGCCATATTGAAGTAGTATTCGAGCCAATTATTCGAATTGCCGTGTGTATTTAGTGTTTGAGGAATTGAAATAAACGCACAACCGAACCCGCCCCCCACCCCGTCAAGAGTGTTAATGGAAGTTTATAATACCGTACAGCAAATACCGCACACAGAAATACAGCACTTATTATTCAGGACGAAAATAAAAGGCAGAGGTGAACTACAATTGGCCACCGTGAATTGGGATGGGTGAGGTGCCACGAATAATTTTGATATCGAAGAAGATGCACTGCACAGCCACGTAAAATGGAAACTGAAGGAAGAGTGTTTTCCTGATAAGAAAGAGAAAAGTTAAATTCATGGCATCGACGTGAGATTGAGGTAAACTTTAACGTGGCGATGTGGCTTCCAAGAGCTCCACGTAGCACAAAGTGTTTCGTTCTGCTTGGTCCATAGTCAAAGTTGTTTTGGTTTTTATCTCGTTTCTCACTTTGTGGCCATTTACTTGATCACCCGCAGACAGCGATAGTATGCGGGGGATTAAACTTTTAAATATTTGCATTTGATTTACATGCTGATCTGTTGTCGGGATTTCGGTGGAAAAGAATAGAAAATTCGATTTTGAAAAGTCTTTCTTAATGGCCTGATCTCGACAGGCAGTGCATACGATGTCAGTGAACTGTGTTTGATATGACGGGTTCAATGGTGCTTCTCTGGTGTGTTGGTGTCACGTCGAGAAGCGAACTCTCGGAAAACAGCGACTATGGTAAGAAGGTAAAACTATGTTCAGATAAGAAACGTTTATTGTGGGAACTTCCAGCTTTAGCTTATGTCGATTATGTTTGGCAGTATAAAAGGACATTCATTCAAAATATGTGCAGTAGCTCAAATTAATAATCGGACAAGCAGAAATCTGTAACATGAACCTTTCTGAGTTCGGATTTATTTTTGACTTTTGTGTTGATGTATATTTATGATTTTTGTTTTTTAATAAGCTAATAGTATAAACTTTCAAACTGCGTTTAAATTTTTTTCGTAAATTTTAGGGTTCTGAGAAAGAGATAATCAAAAATCTTGAGCATTGTGTTCCAGATTTTTGCTTCTCCCATTATTACTTTGAGCTACCGTATATGAGCTCCGCTAACATTTTTAATTAAATTGATCGGAAATTTCTTGTCCATGCTGCTCCAATTTTGTCTGACTCCTATTATAATTCCCATTTTTGCCTTTCCCATTCCCATTGAAGGCTTTCAGATAATTGCGAGAGTCACAAGACAAGAACCAAAGTTGATATTAGTATACTCGATGAGTCTACTTTTACTTCTGTGGTGAGTCGATAGCCGTACTGCTAGTGCTCTTGAAATTATGTTATTAATAACATATTTTAAGCGCTAAAGAGCGCTATGTACAAAGCGCTAAAGAGCTCGTATCCAAACTATTCATGCATAGCGTCGTTTTGTAGGTTATGTCCAGACCTTTCAAATGATGTTTTGCCAGATACGAGCTCTGAAGCGCTTTGTACATAGCCGGAAAATTCAAAAGACAAAAAGGGGGAAAGGACAAATTTGACAACCTAATATGTTGTTAATAATAAATAAATAAATAAATAAATACTTCTGTGCACCAATTGTATACAATTTGCTTTCTTTAAATTTTCATAGGCGCGTAATACCACTCTTCAGGTTAAATTCTCTTTCGATAAACTGCACGCCCCTTTAAAGCATTGTTTCTTTTTTTAAAACACAAATCATTTTCAGGTAGGCTAAAACCAAAGAATGTCGTAAACTGTAATTTGACATTTCAAAACCTACTTTTGTTCAGACACAACTCGCGGAACTACTTTTAGTTAACTAGAGCTTTTTTAGTTAACGCGCTTACCAAAAACCTTAAATTTCTGTTGAAGTCTGTTCTGTTAAAACTTCATGATTCATGAGTTTTTATTTAAAAAAATACACATTTCTAGAAAGGAAATGGTTTGGAAAACAAAGTTTGTTCTAGCAAAATTCACAATTTTGTGATTTAGATTTCTAAAAACCAAAAAAAAACACACAATGCCGAGCAAAAACATTGGCACAGCAATGATTTCTGAAAGAAACCACATCGAGAAGAACAAGAGGCAACAATGATTCTTTTTTAACAGTTTTATTTATCAAAATATAGACTTTCAATTTTTACAAATTGTTTGTCTGATATTTACCGTTTGAAAAATGAAAGTAATTCAAAGTATTGGCACACTTAATTGGTAACACTTCAAACAGCCGAATAATAAAAATGTTAAACTGGGAAAATGCTGGTATTAAGTATAAAAATTGTAAATTAAATTGCTATGGCTAAATATTTAGCTAAATTTTTAGTTTACAGCGGACTGTAATTTTAAGTAGGCCACAGTTTTTTTATATTTTTTTTATATTTTTTGTCAAATTCTTGTTTGTTGCTTTTACCTGTTGCTGATGGTTAGCTCCATGCTAAATGTCTCAAAATTAATGTTTGACATACTGGAAAAATTTGTCTGTTAGTAATAAAAGCAAATACGGAAAAAGTAAGTTAGTAGTAGAAAATAATACCTGTAACACCAGAAACCTGTAGAACCAAAAATTTGACAAAAAAATATAAAAAGCAAAATATAGGAAATAATAATGGTTCGGCTAAAGTGTGCGTGTGTATAGCGAAATCCAGTGTTAAAAAACTTAGTCGTAATTAACAATAACACGAATAAAATCATCCAACTGAACATTCAAAGGAAGAATCGACCAACAAGGGTTGCGAAATTAGCAATAAAGGGGTCAGGGGCGTTCCAATAGAACAACGATCCGATGAACACAGCAAAAAGAGAAAAGGAATGGCTCGTTTTCTTACACCTAGATAAATGGATTTACTACTCTAATCAGGCTTTAATGTTAGTGGTTTGTGGTCTGGAGCTATCAATCGATCTGTAAGATTAAAAAAGATCTTGTAGAATAAAGTTGTAGTTATAGTCTGTGAAGCCGGAGTTTTGAATTTTGAAAAATTCAGTCATTTATGCCAGTTTAAAAAAAAATGTTTTTATCGTCATAAATTGTATACTTTAATAATTTTTGTAAAATTAAAAAATTCAAATATTGAAAAACCAGGGCTACCATTTTAAATCGGCGAATTGCGGAAGCTTTTCATTACAGGAAGTGATCCAGGAGGATCGTCAATTGTTCGCTGGGTGAGGGACCGCGAAAATTGTTTATGGTGCTTTTTCTCCGGGCTGGCCACAGCTTCCCTCAAAGTTACTTAATTCGCTTTTATTTTAGCTCGCACTAACAGATAAACAGGCTAAATTTTTATAAAGTGTATCCGGCAGTACAAAGAGGACAAGAGTTTTATAGTCTTACCTCACCGTTTCGCCATGAAAAATCTTCTTAGTGACACAAAAAAATGACGAAACTCCGTCTTTTCGAGGATGAATTTTAAAATTCATGGTTGGTTCTAATGAACCACAAAAAACAAGAAAAATATTCCATTCACTGAACTGATTCCCCTTCTTGTCCTCCTATTACCATACCAAATAACCACCATTTTTCCATAAAAGAAAATTCATTCTATTTTCGACATTTTTTTCCGGACGTAAAAAAAAGAAATTCTTAATTGACTTAATTTTTTTCCTCCGACACTTCTCTCAGTGGTCCTCAGCTCAGTCCACCTTCAAAATCAACAAAGAACTCAATTTATCTTTTTTTCCATCTTTTATTTTTTCTCGTCCTTAAATTACTCCCGACATCTGTGCCGAAGAACAACCGTAAAGGACTTTTTCATCTCATCTTCTCTCGCTCGTTTTCCTCTCTACTAGTCTTTCGCCTGACACCCTCTGAAAAGATATACACAAGACATCCAGTGCGCCTAACGATGTTGCTACAACTCAAAATCTGATAATTGCCATGATTAATAGACCGTTATTCTTCATTCAGCAGATTGAAATAATTTTCCAGGGATGTAGGTATCTATATTTTTTATTGCCTCTTTTTTTTAATGAATTCAAGTGGATCACTCTTAAATTGTGGATGTAGGTCATTGCGGTTCGCCACTTAAGTCAAGTTGTCAAATTAACCCGAACTGCAGACACAAAAAGTCGACACAATGACTAATCTGTGTCGCAGTCTTATCCTGCATAATCTTGAGTTGACTACGTGGCGCGAAAAAGGATACAAGATCCAGATAGAACAACTCACGGGTCGCATGTGTGAAGTTTCTGTGCGACTAAATGTCATCTTGCAGCGGGCTTGTGTGACATGACGTTTAACATGTGAATAATGGCGCGGTCGGGTTGGTTCTCTTTATTGCACAGCAGTTTTCTTTTTGGGAGGACAACAAAATGTGTGAACTTTGTTTCAGTGTTGTTAGTTTCCCCTCACAGGACAACGTCAACAGAAGTGGTAGACTCGCTTTGGAGTGGATTAAGTGGTACCCTATTTCCGGAGGATTAAGAGCATTGTTATTTATTAAGTTCGCCAGGATTCATCGTAGCCGGGCCGAAAAGTTTTGCGGCCGACAGCAAATAACAACTCACTCAACACACCCTATGAAACAGGATATGCCAACACTAGGCTATCCTTTACATGAAAGTTGACCGCAATAGACAATTACTTTTTGGAATTGTAGTCCTGTCAGGATGCAGTCAGTTGCATCCGACTGTTCATGGGACCGGCTCTAAATTGAATTCTGTTCTGTATTTATGAGGAGTGCTGGAAAAGAGTGCTCAACGTCACTTCTTCCTGAAGTTTGGTGACGACGAGAGGTGTGATGCGGATATGTAAGCGAATAAGTTTTGTATTGTTGTCGGTTGTTGTTTTCGGAAACATGAACCGATGCAGAGAGGGAAGGTGGTTATTCTTCTGGAATAACTTTGTACAAATACGGCTGAGATGATTTGAATTTCCATTAAATCGAGTCGGTCACCTGAAAATTTGTGTGAGGATGAGGTTTCAACGGCTTACACAGCAAACTGATTTCTGCCTTTGGCAATGGAATGGGTTTTTTGGACCGAGAATTTGTGGTAATTTTCTGTACATGTTGTGATCGTCAACAGTTGAAAAGCACACAATTGGAAAATTTCCCAACTTTTGGTGTCTGAATTTCCATGCATTCATACGACTGAAAATTGTTCTAAGTTGTGGGTGTGTAACAACCGAGTCCTTTGGATTTAGAGTAGTGTAAGAAGATTTTGACATGCTACAAATAATAGACGTACGAATCTTCGTTGAACTTGAACCGTAAAATCTAGAAAACTTTTCACAAATATGTGGTTTTAATTTCAAAGATATTCAAGTTGCGACTGGGAGTTTACCAATATGGTGGGACAATTGTTGTAAAATATTTACTTAGAATGTTTGTAATAAGCTAAATGTAAATGGTTTTAACGCGTATCGATTCTGTCAAATGGCATCTGTCAGAGATATCAAAACCATCTCACTTAAATTAAATTTTGACTTGTCTGATTATTTTGAAATTTTATGAAGATATGATTGTTTTTTTACCCCGTTCACTCGTACACACCTAAATTATTTCGTCTAAAATCTATTTAGGGCATTTTTGAGAATTCTAAGGCCAAATAATATTGGTATTCCTGCCACTGTGAATATAAATTCTTTAGTTGAATTTACGGGAGGATTGCGTTTCTCTGAAAAAGGAACTTTATCCTTTCGGCACAGATAATAATAATAATGTAATAATAGAGTACTATCTGTGCTTTCGGCCTAAGTCACGTAGAGGCCTAAGGATCTAGACGATTTTTTTTTTATTTTCCTATTTCTTGATTTCAAATCTTTTTTTTATTTGTCTTTTTTTTGTAGAATGATTCCGATAAGCTGATTCAAGAGCAACAAAGAATGTGGATAAACGATTTCGATGGAAGAACTTTTAAAAACCATAACTACGCCTCAAACTTAACAGGCCTTCTAATATATTTCTGACTTGAGTCTCATTTATGTATATAAACCGTCATTTGATAATTTTCATTGACATTTATTCGTTTCAACTTTTTCCCAAATTAACATTCCGATCATTCTGCTAACGTTTATTGTTAACCAACACAACAAGAATACCCAAAGTCGAACAAAAGGCTTCCCCGCTGACGTTTTTTGAATAATTATGCAAATCGTCGCCGTCATTCCTCAGAAATTGATGTCTGACATTCTCTGACGAATGTTCAACGGAATAAATCTCTCGCATTATGATTCCTTAAATATGATAAAATGTTCATTTGAATTGAAATTTATATTGTATGTGTTTTATTTATTTTTTTTATGTTTTGTGCCCCCTAACCCCACTCGGCTTGGTGGCACATGGGATTCCTAAAACGCCACAAAAAAAAGAGAGCATCTACAACCATAAACATTTCTCTTGTCGATCCATTCTCTATCATGAATGGCAATAAAAACGAATAAATAAGGGAAACGAGAAAAAAACACAACACAGATTTATGTCTGCCGCGAAAAAACAACCCCCCGAAACACAAAACGGAAAAAAAATACCCACAGAACTTTCTGCTCCTAGGTGTATGTGTGTACTTATCCTTTGAAATGTAAATTTCCTTCACTTTGTAAAATATTTCTGTGGAACTTCATTGCGATAACACTAAATCTACGTTACCTATGATCCTGAGCGGAAAAAGGATTGGGGCTACTGGCCCCCCTCCCACCGGAGGATAAATCTCTTTGTCGGCCTCGGCAAGGAATACAATCCACACGTTCAATAGCGAACCGTAAAAACTCATTACAGGCAGGTACTAAATTTCCGACTTAGAATGTCCGACACATAGTCAAACATGCAAACTCTTTTACCGCTTCACTGTCGCCCTTCCCGCCGGCGTGCACCGTCATCATCCACCATCACAACGGGCACGTCAACGACGCTATAATGGGGCATCGGCTCTCGCACACAAAAAGCCAAACAATCACGCGCCCCAAACGGGCTCCATCGCCGCACACATCCGGCGGGCTCCGTTCAGATGGGAAGCTCCTGATAGTCCTTTGGGGCCTCGCGTATGTGTGTCTATTGTCATACCGCATGCAACATTAGAGTCATGAGAACGAGGCATGTGGTCGTTTTTCCGAGCGAAGGATTAGGTCCTTCCGTTCATCTATGGAGAAAAAAAAAGCACACGAAGTCAATGATTGAGAGCTGCTAACAATTTGTTCCAATTGTGTAAAACATGTGAAAATGGCGGGGGTGGTCGTCAACGAATGACGGTGGCATCATGACGTGCGTCAATTGTGGTTAAAGGAAACACATTCTGCCCTCCTCCCCGACCTTTTTCCGAGCTCTCTTCGGGAAATAAAAAATATTAACGCCTGTGGAAACGATAGAAGAAAAGCAGACACTGAACGCGCTGCGTAAATTACCCCCAAGGGAATGCTGCTGAATAAGTTTTAATTAAAAAATTATTCATGTAATCAAAATGAATCAAGGACGTGTGCTACATCCAAGTGAAATTGTTTTTATCTAGGAAAATAAACCACAGCCGCCTGCAAAAGAGGAGGATGCACTGCGGGAGTATTTCCCCTGCAAAGCTGATAGAATGAAATTATGTGAAGCTATTTGTTATAACCGCCTGAATGGCATTTACTCTCTGCGTATGTTCATAATGTTGAATATTAAATTAATTATTCCACCTCTTAGGCAAGAACAAACGCAGTGGCAGTAGCATGATGCGGAGCCGGAACTTTCTGCTCAGCTGTGTTGCGTTAATAGGAGTGAAAAGTTGCGAAACTTTTACAGGTTTCGTAAACAACAGTTTTCAACTTTTTGTGTATAAAATTCCTGAATATTTGTAAAGTAGTTTATAGTACTCATTTTTGACCATTGTCGTTTTGAGGGCAAGGGCAATGGCAATATTATTAAGCTACGAATAACGTTGCATACTTTCTTCTGGTGCAATTTAATTTTAGAGTTCTACACTTCCTTTCCTAGTAAATGATAAGCATAAATGTAGTTTTTGTTATTTCGCAAAAACATTTTCGTTTGGGATTTGTTACGTCGTACTAGAGAGATGGGTAGTTCTTTTCTTCATAGTATAACAATATTTAAACAATGTTGCTTTAGCTTGCACAGAGATATGGTTTCATAGAACCTTAATGCTGAAAATACAATTGTTTAGCGGCTTGCGATGTGCAGTACAGTAAATTAAATAACAATTAGGGAAAACTTTGAAAAAAGAAATACTCTACTTGAATTAAATAAAAATATATATATAAATATGTGTTAAATATAAATATGTGTTAAATGTAAATATAAATATGTGTTATATATAAATATGTGTTAAATGTATAATAAACAGCAAATAGTCAATAGCAGTCATGAGTGTTTGAAAAGTGACCTTACAAATTATAACTTAGTTTTTTTCGTTGAGAAATGACTTCTGATTGATAAGAGGGCTAAGGATTTTTATGAGAACATCAGTCTTAGTCTCTTAGTCTCTCGTATATGATGGCTGCAGCTCAATTTCAGCAGAAATTATTTAGGAATAGTTGTTGTCTTGGACCCCTAGGCGAATTATTGATCATCTACTCCTACCAGGACTTAATCTGATTGGTAATTTGTGTTAATACTTTGATAGGCAGGCCGTACACGGCAAATTAAAAGTAAAATATCGATCGTCAACGTCGATTTTATTGGATGAATGTCATAAAATTCTTGTCTGATAAGATATTTCAAAGCTATTTAAGACATAAAAGTGCTAATTTTGAGTTTTTGGGAAAAAAGGGTCTATTTTTGGTTATCGTGCTGTTAGATTTTTGTCGTTGGATCTATCGTTATACGCCGATGATTCAGGTAAATTCCTCCCGGCCATTAGTGAAATCATACTGACCTCATTAGACAACTTGGTCTAATGGACTAATACCTTATGGATGAACCCCTAGAAAACTGCATTAGTGCTGTTCACTAAAAACAGGGTTATCAAACAATTCAGGGTCCAAGCTATTAGTGGCACGATGTATAAATTAGCGGGTAGTGCAAAATACCTAGAGGTTATTTTAGATAGGAAGCTCAACTGGGAATAGAATGTCCAGTAAAGAGCTAACTTCGTTATCCTCTACCTCTCAACTTCTCCTTTCCTTGTTCGTCCATAATTTTTTCTTTCTTTTAAAAACTAACGAATTTTTAAAATTTTAATTAACATCTTTAAACGCCTTTGCTGCACTATAAAAGCCTTACTTGTGTAAATCTTTATTTAAATAAGATTGAATTAAATTAAAAGTAATCCTATGGAGGTACACAGCCGTTGTTAGACTGATTTTGCTCATTTTAACATAACTTAATTGGGTGGCAGGCCCAGGAAAATGACACTCAGTTCAAAGCGCTGACAAAGATTCAGAGGTTAGTTTGTATGGGTGCGTCTGACGCAACTTCCACGTCGGCTTATAGTCCATACTCCAACTGCTATCTCTTGACCTCTGCCTGACCAAAGAGTTTTTTTGCATAGGTGGTGCGTAATCAGAGGTCACAATAATTTGAAAACCAAATTTTTAGGATAGAACCCATGGACGAAAATACATGCAGATACTGTGGAGGGAAGCGGTAAGACCCCCAACACTACTTCTGCCACTTATGCTTTCGAACGCTTTAAAGACATGTCTTCCAAGATCTTTACAAAATTACGTATTTAACTCTAACCTTTTTAGGTTCCTGAGTAAGGCAGGATAGACGGCTAGCGCCATGAATAGGTCTCACGGAATGGGGGAAATTATAAAAATATTCCCTACTGGTTAACACAAAGGATCCACAAGAATCTAAATGTGACAGGGTTCCTACGTTGCCAACCCGCACAACCTAACCTAATCTAGCTACTAAAATCGTTATTCGCTGAGCAGTTTATGATGTTTCTCTAATTTTAACATGAATTTTCTTCATTCGTCCGGTAAGTTGCGCAATCTTGATTGAACCACCACTACTCAAATCCGTCTTTATTTAGATCCCGGATAAAATCTTGAGTATTATGCTTTTGTACTGCCTAACTTTCGGTATAACACTTTTGCCATCAACGTCCTCAGCTGTTGGTTTTTGGTAAACAACCCCAGTTCATAGACAAACGTGGACTATTCGGCTTTTGATCAGCATACTGGTCACACAACGCCTCTTCTGACTGGCAAGAGTGGCTTTAAAATTGCACAGTTTATATCCATTTAGAGAGGTCTCCTCGCAATATTTGCCAACCACGTTCCAACGTAAAATAATAACCTATATCCGACTGCTATATTTTGAATGAGATTGTGGCCATAGAATAACTCGATTTAGGTCGAACATATAATACGATTATTTCGATTCTTGTTAGAATTGCAATTGCAAGAATTGCATTGCAATGCATCTCCAATATGCCTCTGAGTGTTTCTCTCAAAACAGAATTTCAAACTACAAGCAATAAATTACGCCAAATTGCCTGTTCTTATTACACTTTCAATGCTCGTCATCATTTCAATAAACCCTTCAGTATAATTTACGAATTCCTGTGAATTTTCCCAGCAAAATACTGCTCCGAGGCCTATAATACAAATGTTTGCCGTTTACTTATAGTTATCTCATCCGTTTAGAAAATTGCTGCGTAATATCCACAACTCCTGTTGATGCTAAAATTATGAATCTTATAAATAACCAAACCTGTTTATCTCTCCATTCGCATACATTCATATTCATATTTATACCCCCCAAATTCTGAATAAATAAATTCTTAATTTCAAAACAAAACACACAACTACTGATCCTTTTGACCCCAATTTAGCAACGAAATTCTTCTTTCACATCACCGAACAAACAAACAACTGAAAATGCAAATTTACGTAAGAAAAACACAAAACAACAACTTCAGATTCCGCATCATAACTCCTGTCACCTTCAATCAGGATATTCCGTTGCAAGCTTAATTTAAAAATAAACTGGCAACACACCTCCCTCGTATGTGTGTTTGCAGGAAGCTATAGCAACAGCAGATGTTGTGCCGCAACCATAAATCAGCGGGAGCAATAAATCCCGAAGGAGGAGAAATCCTCACCTAATAGAATTTCGTAAATATCCCTCCAAAGAAAAAAAGAACCAACAAGCAAAATACAAACAAAACAATGTTATCCTGTTCGACATAAATTTGAATATAAACGCCGACGATGTGTGTCGCTCGTCCTCACTCTCTCATCCGACTCGTAACCCACCGCAAATATATACGATCTAATAATACGAGGAAGTAAACAGGGAATCTTTTACTGCACATCGTCGCGGTTCCCTAATACAGAATCTCTCTATATCCACCGGCGTTACACGAAAGCTCACAGCGCTGCCTTTTTCCGGGATCCGTAGGATCTGAAGGACCCCTGTGCCGCACACCGCGCTTTCCAGCCATAAATTCCAATCTTGTTTAGCGATAATAACAAGACCGAGGATGTCGAGGCAGATTGTCGTCGTGGTGTGCATCATCTTTGCCCGCGACAAGGATGCAAGGACAACGGAAGTGGAAAATGAAGTTTCAAATTCGCCTTCGTAGATCCACCCCTGGAAATGGATGCGACTGTGAGGCGTATCTAGATTTGATACTTCGACATCGAGTGTGCAACTCAACAGGTGCTATGAGCTGGAAAATGAAGTCAGTGAGCTTGTTCGTTACTGCGGTGGCGTAGTTTGCATACACAAGTCCTTGGGCGTGCAGTTAATTTTTTTGAGTGCCTCTCAAATTATTTTCACAAAAGTCACTTTGTCTGAGGACGTTAATGGGAGTGCAATTGAAGCAAACTCCTCATCTAAAGCTACACTTATCTGATTATTTGTGCTTATTGTTCTCTTGAACGAAACTTTAGACGCTGAAGCTGGTATTTTTTTGCGCTTCGATCTATCCCCTATGGCAGAGAGCATAAGTAAATAAGTAAGTCTTGAATATAAAGTAAGAGAGACATTCTTCCAACCGATCTTCTGCTGCATATTTGGAGGCGTATTAAAATGAGGAGCTTCTCATTACAAATTACGTTTTTGTTCTGATAGACTTTTAAACTTACAACACGTTTAAAAATCTTTGCAGTAAATGTTTTCGTCGTCTTCGGTCGGCTTAGTTTCCCGGTAACTAGAAGGACGTTTTTTAATGTATTCGCATTCTAAAGAATTGTATGTTTCTATTATCAAGCATTAAACATGCTTTTAATGTAGAGACAAAAATACATACATATGTTATCGAATGAACGCTTTCATCGGAGCGAGCCTCAGTCATCTTAAAAGCTTTTGAGCTGTCACCTTTTATCAGGTGCCTTTTTTCTTAGATAAAATCTTTCTTCTTACATAGCCCGTCGAGGCACAGAGCCTAGGCTTTCGCGTCCATTGTGTTTTTCGCTGTATAATTTTAAATTGACTGTTTAATACCGATTTTGACGAATTGCGAAAGCTTTACATGACAGAAGTACTCCGGGACGATCGTAAGTCGTTTGCTGAAAGTGGGGCCGCGAAAATTGTTTGCGGTGTTTTTTTCCCAGGGCTGGATTCAAGCCCGCGTACCTCGCTTAACAGTCCGATTTAATTTATATATAGTTCATTTTTTGTATATAGTTAATTTCATATATAGTTTTATATGAATTATTAAAAAAGACTTGAACTTGGGTTATCAATCAAACACCATAGTGTTCTTTATTCAATAAAGGATTATTTTTCACTAGTGCTGTCCATATACAGTGGTAGTCACAAAATTAGAAACGTTGCTGTTCTCTTCGATTTTTGTTTGCGATATTTTTTTTTCATGGGCACATAAAAAGTAACTTCACATTTTAAAAGAACTAATCATAGACTTTTTAAATTAATTTCAGTTTTAATTTGAACGGTAAATTAGAATTATTAAGATTCATGAAAAAAAAAAAATAAAACGAGGTTAAAGTTGGTCAAAGAATTAGAAACGGACAGAAAAAAATTACAAAGAAATCTGAAAAAAGTTGTTAGTATTATGTAAAAAACTATTTGTTTGTTATTATTGCTAGTCATACTTTCAATCTTGTAATTTAATCTATCCATATTGTCATGTCCACATTGGATACCTAATACAGCACCATACCAAGGAAATGTACCCCAAAATTCGATGTTTTCTCTTCCTGAGATCATCTTACGAACACTTTTCCCATGAAGTTAAATTTTGATTCTTCACTCCACAATTTTTTTTTAATTCAATGGTACACCATTAAAGCAGTCGTTTCTAATTCTTTGACGACCACTGTGTGCGGAATTATTATTCCTTTCGTTACTTAAAATTTATTTGCAGTTTCGTATTTAGTATTTTTCGAGAAAAGGCTTGTTAAAGAAAACCTCCGCTGTTTAAAAACGGCAATAAAACCTTCCACATGTGTAAAAGACGAAAAAACAAAACTCCCACAGGCCTGCCGTGTGCCTATCCATGTGCGTAGCTGCAAGCTTGTCTGTTTCCACTTGATTCCATTTGATAACATTTTTTTGTGCGATTTTTTTTTGTCGTATATTTTTGCGGATGAATGTGGGCTGTCAAGGACAGTCAGTCCATACCATCATCCCTCTTTAGGAAATTCAATGAATTTATTTGAAATTAAAAAATGCATTTCAAACGATTATTTCATTATAAATATTAAACTTAATTCAATGAATACTTGCTCAAAAATTTCACAGAATTCAGTCGGTTTGATATATTTTTTCTGCACTCAAAAATTAAATCATTCTGATATATTTATTAAATTGGAAAACTGCATTTTTTAATCAACTTGGATGTGATGTATCAGTTTTAAAAAAGCATAAAATACCTCACGTATTTTTTCGAACGGAACCAAAAAAAAGATAAGTTTTGAGTTCCTAGAAAAAAGATCCATGTGCCGACGGTCGAGTCGTGTAATTAAATCCACTCTTGTTCACAAGAAAAACTTCCCAAAAAACACACACTGCAAACTTCTACAAGGCCGATTAATGAAACGGCGTAAATGTTTGTCTAGTTCCGAAATCGAGTTGAGTTCTTTCAGAAACACCCGGCACCTGAGGTTCAATTACAACAGTGAGGGGTGAGATGAGTAGATTTGCGCCGTTCTTCCGTTTATTTTCCATGATTCCCTTATACACGGCGAACCATCCGCGGCTATATTTCAACCCGCAAACCTGTGAGTTGATTTCCCACTTTTCCCTGAGCCTTAGCCACTTCTATCCGCGCAATCAACCTTCATTGAGCCTCACAACCAGCTCCGTTCCTGTCCATTTGTTATCACGATTTGACGTAGAACGTTATGAAATCATCCTCTCGTTTGCAAATTTTCCCCACCGCCCACTCTCGCGGGCATTCTAATGGCCCAGCATCGTCGACCAAAGGGAAAGGAGGCACAAAACCGAAATCGAATTATATTTCGTTCGCTGAAAAAATGCCAAAGTATCTGGAACCGTGCCAGGCGCATAGGACTTCGTCTCTGCAACTCCACACCAACTCGACGGCGACATGCCAGCGAACAATGTGACAAAGCGATTAATGATACAGAATTTCGAGATCGAAAGACTGAAATGTGCAGCATCCCTCGCTTCAAGTGTCAATTGACAGGACTCGGTTCGAAGCGAAGATAAAAAAATAAGCTCCACCGCTCGATGGTGGGAGTTTGGGGGCCGAAATTGTGTATCTCATTCTGAACCTTCCTTACGGGTAATTTCACTCCCTCCCCGGAGGACAACGTCACCGGAACCAAACATAAAAAGGTAGACGGTGGAAAAAATGGCAAGGAACACAAAAAAAGGACTGAAGAGCAGACATCTAGGATGGCCGACATAGTAATTCCATTATCTGGGGAATGAAGGAAAGGGTCAATCATGGGACACCGTTTTCGGTTTTTTCCGCCTCCTTATAGTTGGCGGTGCTGGGATGGGCGAGGGCACTGAAGCAGATCGTCAAATAGCCTGCGGCCCCTATGATTTTGTTAACGATGCAGTTTTTGTTTTTCTAGGGTGAAAGGGACGAGGCGGAGGCTTACAAACTTGCTGACCCGCAAAAAAATATCCGGGTTAATGCATCTGCGAAATAAATTCCGATACAAACTAAGGGAAGCAAATATTTTGCATAATTTTGGCATCTGTTCGACCTCTATGCGGATAACCGAACGTATTCGTTGCTGTGTGCTGCTGCTTCCTGGACAGCCCAGTAACTGATGGTCCTGGTTGCTCGAATTGGGTTATTTAATATTTTTGCGGCATAGACGTGGCTGGTGTTTAAATTGTCGGATACGCATTAGGTTGGTTTTCGCAGCGGCGGCGGACATTCGATCCCTTAATCGTCATCGGCGGTTTCTAGCAGACTGCTGTAGACATTAAATTTTTGCGGTTTTCCGCTGCGGGGTGAAAGTCAATTCATGTTTACCAAATATTTCGTGTATTTATGAATTTGGCTTGGACAGTGGTGTGGGAATTGCTGCGCGATATCAGGTCTCCAGATACACACAGAAATGAGGAAATATTAAAGAACTGGATTGACAGGAACAGTGGTTAATGAAATTTTAAACAACATGCAGGAAATTTAAGAGGAGGCCAAAGCGGCCAAAGCGTCCAAAGCGGCTGATAACACGATTGCCTTTCATAAAAGGCACAGTTTCGGTTTCACAGCACTTACTTATGAAATACGTTTTCAATATTTCATAGCGTTGTTCAAGCCTAAAGCTTGAGGTATAATACTGACTGTCTGTCTATATAACACTGACTGTCTGTCAAGATTTCAAGAAAAACTGATAAAAAATAACTTATGATTTCATAAGAAACCACTAGATGGCTTACCCTTATGTACGAGTTATTTACCAATGTCTGTTCTTACAAAAACAAACGGCCAACTGTCTGCTACGAATTCGCTCGATGGCATAAATCCGACGAATCTAAAATTCAATGACTCTGTCCTGTGGATCTGCCTAAATTTAAGCAATTACGATTAAATCGTGCGCACTGTTAACGGTGATAATCTCACTGTTTTTTTTTTTTTTGCCTTAAAGCGCGGACAACACAGCCATTCATACAAACGTAATAGGTGTACAACTTTGCTCCCGCCGTGTTTTTCCGAAATTCGAAGCTTTAGTGTAATAAACTGGTTATACATTTATGACTCGTGTTGCGTTTGATTCGATTGCGTTTGACACGAGTCTTGATCAAGTAATGCCTCCAATTCTGCAGCTTCGAAAACATTTTCTCTTCCACTGGAATACCGGTCTTTGATGCCAAAATCACCGTTCTTGAAGCGTTGAAACCACTCTCGGCACGTTCTTTCACTAATAGCGGCATTTCACTAATGCTCTCAAATGCATTCGATGAGCCTCAGCCGCAGATTTCTTCATATTAACGCAGAAAATTAAAACCTACCGCAAATGACGAGAATTTGGCTCGTAAGCTGACATGTTAAATCGAGAACAACTTTATGATGCAGACACAAATCGACTAATATTTCGATGGCGTTATGTTTACAAATACCTAGGCTAATTATATGATGTCTACGATCTTCTGATTTCGACATCTATTGCAAAACGACGGAAGCAAAGTTGTACTCCTAATACAATATCATTTGTCTGCTTAAGACACGTCCGAGCTCCAACAAACGATGTCTGTTAAATAAATCTCACTCCAAGCAGCAAACCCACACACGCGAAGATAAACGTCGAAGAATAACAACCGCAGTGCAGTCTAACTGATGCGTGGCCCGCCTTAGCAACCTTGGCGCAAACTCATTTGTTCATCGTTGCGCCTGCAATATCCGCCCCATAACTTAAATTCACCCAAGTCCATGTTAGCCAACAAATTACCCATGAAAACCGCCCAAGCGTACTGAAATCAACCTCCACACTACCGGACCCCTTGTTATGTCAAGCCATCCACCAGAGCTAATCTAAATAACGCAAACAAAGATAACCTTCGGTTAACCAAACGAAATCCGTGCGCTTGCGATACATTTGCCAAAAGTATGCTCTGTGACCGAATTTGCATCTGAAATTAGGGGAAATTTATCACGGAACCGGCCATGCAATCGCTAATGGTTTCCTGGGAACTTGGACCGTGCCAAAGCAAGGACTGCGGACATAACCCCCACTTGCTCGCTGGAAGGTGGTCGAGCGGGTGTCAGGAGAGGAGAATAACCAGAATACAATTGCAAGGACGATCAAGTTCTTTTGTTTCGAATTCTTCTTTTTGGTTCATTTTCAGTTTTTCACCTAAAAGAATGGCCAGGAGCCACAACAGGAGCAACGGATGAAGTTTGTAAGCGACTGATAGTCGACTCAGTGGGATGTGCAAATGAAATTAAAAGCACAAGAGTCAGACTTAATTAAATGCAAAACAGAAACACGGAAATGTTTATGTTCGGCAATGTTCCGCCGCCAAGGCGTGGAAGGTGGACTTTGTTTGGGACCGCAACAATTCCGGCTAATTCATGAGTAAAGAGGACCATTCAAGCGCTTCGCCTTGAAAGGGAGCGAACAAGTGCAGGAACAAGAACAAACGTTAATTATGGTTCGTTGACCATGACAAATTAATTTAGTTTGTATTATTTTGTTTGCCTTTATGGTGGATTTCCCTGTGGGAAGGGATGCGAAAGGGTGGGAAGGGGCGGGCGAAAAGGTGTTCAAACTTGACACGTGTTGACCATTGGACTTGGCCACTAACCGGCCATCGGGGGTAACTTTGAGGTTATTTGCGTTGCGGTTTTAATGAGCAACAAACGATGAGGGTGAGGTTAAGCAAGATTGTACGGTCGGCTTTAATTTGCTCACATCTCCAAGGGCTCAATAACAAATTGACTGTATTGTATCTACTCGTGTCATAATGGATTTGCCATGACCAGCAGCACATTAAAGCCAGCTATTCCATCTCAATTACGTTGCGAAAACACAGCACTCAGCCTGTTAGTGTGCCATCCACATGTCACCATGCCAGAAACATGCACGAAAAAAAAGGCTTTCACAAAATTAGTGCCCATTAAACCGTTGCCGGTTGAGTCCTTTGAGTGAAATCAATTTTAATCCACACCGGAAAATTAATAAAAAGCTTCAACGAATTTCTGTGTGGCTCTCAGGTGATAAATGATTTTCAAGTCCACTTTAATTTGACCATTCATTTGCTGCTGTTGTCGATTGTGAAAATTGGAGCGAACACTTGTTCATTATCAATTGCCGGGAGACTCTCTTCAACTCGATTCTTTTGATTCTTAAAACTCTCTAGCAATTGTTCAAAAACAATTTCGAAAACTTAATCGTTTTCCTTTTTATTTTCAACACAACTACATTCTTTTTAATTGCGTTGAAATCGATGTCCTAATTATATATCAGAAAAGTTCATCCACAAAACTTTTCACCCGACAATAGTTTTTGATTCGGAGAAATTTTCAAAATGCTTCGAAGTGTGTTCGGCTCTAGGCGACGAGGGCAAGGACAAGACAAAAGCAAAGGATTGGAGTGGGGCTGGAGAAAAATTACGTACAGTTAAAACAAAATTCAATTTTATCTCGACCTGGTTGAGAGAGGATTGGAGGGGGTGGAAGTTCATGATCTAGCTGGAGCGGGTTGAGATGTTAAGCGTTTTTGGGATTTCCATTGCCATTCGAGAAGGAAATTGAATTTGTGATTGCAAAAGGATTTAGTTTCAGGTTTGGAGAGACAAAATACATGCACTCACTTAAGATTTCACATTTCTCGTTTTAAAGAAGCGAAGGTATGCATTTTATGTGAAACCTGTAGTCGGTTCGAAATTATTGCCTCCACACAATTTTACTATCGATCCATAATTATGGACAGTCAGACGAAGAGATTCAAGGTATCAATTTAGTCGTTTACATTGGCAGATATTCTCGGTCGTGTATTAAATGAGTCCAAAATGCTTCCTTACATATCTTGTTTATGGCTTCGTTATCTGTTCACTTGAAAGGTTAATACAAAAATAAGCTCCGAGTAATCTGTTTTCAGTCGTCTCAAAAGATTGAGCACCAAGTTTGAATTTAAATATTGTACTATGTCCCCGTAGCGGGGCTTTTCGGCTGTTAAGACTTAAAATTAATTTTATTCAACTAATCCAATGTTTTTCAAGGGACCGGAGAGGATCGATCACCCGGGAAACTATCGAGAAATTCAATTTAACGTGTGCCAAATTATCGAGAGTCGACCGTGTTCCCTATTTCAAAGAATCAAGGAAACTGCTCATCCCGTGCAAAGCTAAAAGTAAATATTTTATAAACATAAAGTAGGATTCACGTTTTTGAAATATCTAACATGGTACAAAACTGATCCTTGGACGTGCCGCTTGTTCACTTTTAGACCGGCAACCAACTCATTTACACTCAGGGTGGATTTTCAACTCACAATGCCGGTTGATTGAACATCCGATCGGCATGGCATTAAATCGACGGAGATTAAGAAACAGGACCTCCAGCCGGTCACATTAAGTGGACAGACAGGCTGTCCAACAACAGCAGACTTATGCAACTAAATTACAACACGCCGGTCATGTTTTTTTGGAAGTCCAGGCGTGTGCTATCCTGTGGCGGAACATATTTTTCCAATTACTGAGTTTTCCGAAAGTTGTCTGATGTACATTAATGTGTGCATGTGTATATTGTTTTTTTTCCTTCTACATTTTTACTTGTAGCTGAGTGGGTGGTTGTTTTCTGCACTGTAAATCACCACCCTTGGAGCTCGTACAAGGCAGTAGTTCATTTATTATGAGACGCAAAGAGTCGTGCAGCAGCGCTAGCCTTGCAGCGAACGTTACGGTTGACACGTCCCTCGGAGAGTTGGTACCCCTGACAGGGTACTTTACAACCGGTTACAAGCTAGCTTTCAGAAAATTCGATCAAAACTAAGAAAAAAAGAAAAAAAACTTACAAAAACCTTACAAATCCATTTATAACGTCCACATGATTCGATATGAGTAGTGTGCTAAGTGTGCCGCAATGCAGGACGAAGGGTGAGGGTGAGATTTGATGGAATGGTCTTCGGGGGAAAGTCGAATGCTTTCAGCTGAACGTGAAACGAAACGAAAATCGATGTTGGAGGTGTGTGGTGCAGCTGGAATTGGATAAATGCAGGTGTAATCGGCTTGCTGCCTTGTCGGGGGTACTGCAGTCGGGTCATGAGTTATTTCCTGGACGCCAGAGTACTGCAACTCAGACATGACAATCTACGTCAAAGTGGAATGACTTGACTTCACATATGGAACTGGGTATACTTATGAATATGCAAGCTGCACAAGGTCTGATTCTTTTTAAGCTCATTTCACTCAATTAGAACGGGATTTTCATTGGATTTTAAAACAAAGTTTACTTGACAAGTAGTATTTGATAATCGAAAATTGATAATTGATATAAATTCCATATGTGGGTTGAAGGGAGCTCACGTTTTCATAAATATTTTCCTGAAACTTGAGAAGTTCTGACGGTAGTTAAAGATTCTTTTGTGGTTATGTTTCCGTATTTTTATTGTAGCTAGAATATTACTTTTTTCCGCATCTTTATTGTAGCTAGAATATTACATTTTTCTTAAAACTTTATTGAAAGAATTTCAGGAATATGGTATGAAAAAATAGCTATCATTTTTGACTAGTTTTTAACAACTTTTCATTTCATTTCATTTTAGTGCACTTAATATTTATACTGCACGCTTTAAAGTTTAAATTCGTAGTTTGTCGGACAATTATGAACTGGAAAAGAATCATTTTTGAAATATTTTACATTAAAGTTAAGTGCCAACTGAAGTTATTCCTGTCGCTGACATAGTTAGCTTCAGAACCTATGGACATAATCTAGTTTTCATCTTGTTTTCGAGCATTAAACAGATCAAAATAATTACCTTAACAGCTGTGCATTACGCATTCTTATTACGAATTGTCGAAAGAAATTATAATGAAAACTTGTGAACACTTAAAACTGACGTAGATAAACTTAAGGACTAAACTATCATGTATTTAAAAGTAAAACTTCACTATAGAAGTGAAGATATGATGACATGCACTTGCATTTTCGGACGTCGTGAAAGCTAAGCAGTTTTGCTAACTGGCAAAGCAATTGGTGGGAGTAAAATGAATGTTGCTGCTTCAAAAATGCAGAATGGCAAACTGCTGATTCCAAAGATAAATTTATCGCTTTTGGAAAGTTTTTTTTTTTTCCAAAATGTATGCAGACGACTTGTCATATAGAATTCGCTACAAAAATAAATATGTAAAAGACGACAGACAGATGGATACCGAAGTGATTCTATTAGGGCTTCGTTATTCCTTTGCAACGAAACCATAAAAAAGTTAAGAAAAACAAAATTATCACTTGGCCATTTCGTACAACAGAACATATTCCACAACAGAAAAATCTAAGAATCTGAGAGCGATTGAGACCAAAACGCGAACAGCCATTGCAATTATTCAACAAGAATCATACACAGTACTTACTTACTTACTTCATTTCGAAAATAAGCATTGAGCAATAGAACGCTGACAACACTCCCTATAACATGGATCCACTTTACTTGTATTTTATAATTAAACAGTGTCTGTCCACGATCTTGCGGATAAGACATGTATCGCCAACTTAATTATTATCTAACCAAGCTTGGCGTGTTTTCTCTTAATTTTGAATCGAATAGAAGATATTCGTAAGTCCCTTAATCACATTCACTCCTCCGAAAACGTCTTTACATGATTCAAGGTCTTTCCAGATGACCTCCATCTAACATTTTTCGAGTTTCAAAAAACCCCCACGCCTCCATTCCCTGTTGACATAGATGATAAATAAATCTAGAGATATACTTACACTTTAACCCTCGGCATAGATTACTTCTTCCGGAATATTTCGATTCCTAGAACCATTGTTAACCCAAAAACTTTCTAAAGGAAGCGTACACACGCAAAACTTCCATCGTAACTACCGAGTCACCACAAACTCTAGTACATCCGCAACAACAAAACCAACCCGTTCATTCACCCTTCATCCCAAAAAAAAACGAGCCCATGTTCCTTTTTAATATGCATTGTCCCCCAAGTTGCTCAATTCCATTTCAATCTCGAAATTCCATGATGAAGAGCCAAAATCAATTCAATCCAACTGAAATATGAAACGGCAAAAGAATACCGTAAAAGGATTTCTCCTTTCTGTCTGTTGTCGAAGAAAAGTTTTTTTTTCTTCACCCCGCCCTCATCCCTTTCGACAGCCGCAAACAATCAGACGAAAAACTTTTCCAACTCTTCTCCCAACGACTCCCGCCCCTGGGGAAGGGTCCCGACCAATACAAAAGTAAGTAAAAGCCAACAGCAAGCAATCGGCAACAAACAAATGGCCAAGTGCTTGTTTGGAATGGCTAAAATGTGTGCTAAAGAACTTTTCGGTCCTCTGTACTTCTCTACTCGAGAGGCTATCCTTTGGCAGTTTATTAGGCTTAAACAAAGATTTCATATGCTAAATGAAAGGATCCCTCATTCGGTCGGACAAATGGACGAATGGACGAATGGCGACGACAATTATCGAACCCGAACACGATTCACCGACTGCGAATTTTCTATCACTTCCTCTCTTCGTAATCGTGGCGAGCTTACAAATTACCGGAATTCCATTTGCGGTCACTGATTTTGCATCCTTCCACGACCAGCAGCAGTCGCCCATATTTCACTCTACATCCCCGCCACGTTGGCAGGTGTCACTCGCTCTGTAATTAGTCTGGCGTGCCAAATAGAATTCCTAATACCGGTTGCCAGGATAATTCATTACGTGAAAATAAGATATGCACACTTCCTTGTGAACGGTCGGTGGGTGGGTGGGCAGTGAATGTGATTTTAAGGGCTCTTGGTGCATGATGGCCTTTTCATTCGTCGTGTCCAGTTTGTGGTGCATTTGGAGACACTTGTGTGCAAGGTCCTGCTGAGATTAAGATGAAAAGCAGTGGGCAAAACCAAAAAGGTTCTTGCTGCTGCGAATGGAATAAGTTCACGTCGACTTCCTGACGCCATTATCTCTTTCAAGTTTAAGGATAATTTTTGTGTGTGTGTGTGGATAGTTTCCCATTCTCTTGCTCCTCCTTTGAATTCGGTAGAGTGCCTTAGATAATTTGTGAAAAAAAAGGGCACAAAAGGAAAGAAGCGAATGGCAACTTTGTTCTTTTTCTTTTGGTTTATTGCTCGGCTTCTGTTCTGCGGAAGAGAGCGCTAAATTGAAATCGATTTTTTTTTACGTTGCGTTCGCTCACGCTAATGGAAATGGATAGCGTTTGTGGCTCTAGATGTATTGTTGTATGTCGGGTCGTAATTATTTTATGTTCGCCGAAAGCGACTCGAATTCATTTTGTTGCATGAGAGCGAGATCCTTTCTTTTGACGGATCGATAGCGTTGATGGAAGAAAACTGTTTACCCATTCCCACACGCATCGCAAAATATGGGACTTGTGTCCAGTTGGGTCCAGTAAAGTACGAAAGTTACAACTCGCAATTCTTTTTACGGAATCCTGGAAGTGATGTCTCGGGAAAACACACACTTTTCCACACCGTTTATTTTCCTTTTGTGCTCACACATTTTGTTGTCACTTGCATGTGGTACCTGAAAGCTACGAATTCTACTGCTATTTTGCAAGAGTTTTAGTGTAGATTGGTCGTTTTAAACTTGTACATAGGAAAGCCTTCAATTTCAAAGACGAAAATATTCCCATTGTTTTTTACAGCAGGTTTCGTTGCTTATTAATTGAGAAGTTTTTGACGAAATCATTTTCAATTTCTATCCAATTTTGACAAAAATACGATTCAGTCAAATATTGACTTTCATTTAACATGCAGTGACGGACATTAAGCCCAAATCGCAGCGGCGCGTTCGGTCGGTCTTATTTATTTATCGACAAGAGAATGAAAAAAAAAGTTAAAGACATTCAACTTTCAGCAACAGTTAAGAAAAGTGTAATCCGGCTGACAATTTTACTCAAAGCCATGTTCTAACCTAATGTACACTACTCAAGTAGTGAGTTTATGGTCACCAATTTATACTCTAAGTTCCTACCTTAAAACATTGCCTCAATTACGAGTACTTAAATCCATAAAATATTCGCGAAATTTTTATAAGTGGGTACAACAACCTAGTACATTTGAAGGACTTGGATCAAGATAAGAACAAAAGGGCTAATCACATTCAAAAATTTGTTCATTCCATTTAATAGTGTGGTAGTGATTATAAAAGAAGAATCCAATCCACTTATCTACTAAATAACATGTAATCAAACGTATATTTTAAGTTTCAATGAAATTACGAAAAATTTTGTCCACACTAATTTGCATATGTATGTTAGATTTGTTGCTGTTTTTTGTTGTTCTGTTGAATTGTTAAATGTGCTTTGTCTGTTTTATCGTGACTCTCCTTAACAAAGCGAAACATTTTTTTAATTGCTCCGCATTTCGACTTTGAATTTTAGTACCAGATGATGACAAATACTTATGGCGGTCACTGTATTAAATTCCAATGAAACTACGAATAATTTAGTGATCATGTTTCTTAGTTTTGCTGTTCTAGTGAATTTAAAAAAAAAGTATTTGCACACCTAGGTTTTTGATACCAGCTCTATTTGCCCCATCCACAAAAAAGGCGATCCTACCTCGTTCAAGAACTACCGAGGTATATCCCTGCTCAATATCGCCTACAAGATCTTGTCCAGTGTACTGTGTGAACGTCTAAGGCCGTTTTGCACCACACTAATCGGCACGTACCAGTGCGGCTTCCGGCCCGGTAAAACGACGATAGACCATTTTTTCACACCAAGGCAAATCCTGGAGAAGACCAGCGAGTTTCAGGTTGATACGCACCACCTTTTCATCGACTTTAAAGCCGCATATGACAGCATTCATCACAGGGAGTTGTTTAGTGCGATGGCTGAATTCGGGATCCCGGCAAAACTGATCCGGTTGTGTCGAACCACGCTCAACAACAGTCGATGCGCCGTGCAGTTCGGCTCAAGAACCTCGGAGCCCTTTGAAACATGCACCGGATTTCGGCTGTCAACGAAGAAAGAATCCATCGTCCACCGCCTAAGACAAAATGTTACAGTCGACAGCTATAACTTCGAGGTAGTTAAGGAGTTCATATACCTCGGGGCGAACGTAAACTCCACGAATGACATCGTAGTGGAGATCCATCGTAGAATCATCCTCGGCAACCGCTGCTACGGTTTGTCCAAACAACGAGGATCAAAACTCCTGACTCGAAGAACTAAGGTCGTGCTCTACAAGACCCTTATCCTGCCAGTCCTACTGTATGGAACCGAAAGTTGGACGATAAGCAGGACTGCAGAGCTGATACTTGGCTCCTTCGAAAGAAAAAGTCTACGGTGGATATTCGGTCTAGTTTACGAGGAAGGCGAATGGAGGAGAAAACATAACCGCGAACTTTATGTGCTGTACAAAGACGTGGATATAGTCCGGAAGGCAAAAATCCGTCGACTACAGGGGCTCGGCCACATCGAGCGCATGGACACAAACGCTCCAGCTAGCCTCCTGGTGCGAGGAGAAGAGGGCAACCGAACCTCCGGTACAGAGATAAAGTGATCGCGGATGCAAGACAGCTTGGTCTTCCGGACTGGAAGCAGCATGCCCGGGACCTTCAACGTTGGAAGGCGGATTTGGCTCAGGCACAGACTCTCCAAGGGTTAAATACCTGTTAAGTAAGTAAGTAAGTAGTTCTTTGATGATTGATGAAATTGTAACTATCACACATTTCGCTCCATGCTTAAACGTCGAAAAAAAGAAGACAACGAAAAACATTGAAGTTGTACGCGTTGTACACGAAAAGTTGATACTTATTCTTCCTGTTAGACTCCTTTTTAACGAGCTCCTACACACAAGGTTTTTAAGAAAACTTCTTTCGAATAATAGTTAGAATTCTTTTCAAATGAGACCGATGGTCTAAGACCTGTTTGAAATTTACATCCTCACATAACAAAATTGTGTTGGGATATGTCCGTTATATTTGTACTCATTTTGTATCACCCCCCTGCAGCCAGCTTCTACCCACCTACCACCCTCTCATCCCATCAAGTGGGCGAGGACATGCCAAGGATTCCTTTACTTTTCTTTCAACCAATTATGTGTCCAGACCACAAAAATAAAGCAAAAAACCCTGCAGAACATGTGTATTTCAGGGTAAATGATTATGTAACTGAAATCGAATTAACCCGTGTCAAGGCACTCTCGTTACTCCTCAGAATCCTTAATTAACCAGTAAGTGGTTGTGATACTTTCATCATCTTCCAATTCCCCATTCAATTCCTCTTCGTAGATTTCCTTAGGGTCTTACACACACGATGCAGCTTCTGAGTTACTAGTGGATTAAGGGTGGGCGGGTTTAATTACGTTGTCAAATCGATATGCTCGCTAACAAACATTGCACTCTTAAATGGTCAACGGTGGTAAAACTCAAAAATAGATAAAAAAAATAAATTCTAAAAAAGACTTAAATTTAATTTCCCCATTCTCAGAACCACCAAGTTGCTCTCTTGTGAGCAAACAGAATCCTTGATATCCTTCAAGAACATCCCATCTGTGGCTGTCTCTTAATTTTGGTCGAGCAGAAAGTTTTCTTTTTTTCCTTTTTTTTATCTTTATTTTAATAAATTTGCTAAAGACTGCTGATGCACTTACGCTGTCTGTACCTATGGGAGCAGACGAAGAAAAAAAAAAATATGAAAAATTTAATCTTCAGGAAAAGTGGGTTAAATTTTCCATTTCATTTTCAAGGACATCTGCTCCACTCAAATTGTTTTAACGAAGACAAACAAAATCTTATTACGCGTAAGGCCGTGACGGCGTGGGGCGGCGCGTAGTGAAATTAGAAAGTAATACTTCTTCGGTACTTTGCGAGCGTGTGTGCGTGTGTGTGCGACGCGCTTAAGACCGCATAACACTTTAGAAGGCGCACAGGGGAAGATCGTAAAAATCCAACGATTTCGTAAGAACTTTTTGATGGGAGTTTGAAATTTGTTTTCGCCATTAATTCCTCCGCGGAACGCGAGTGGAGCTCATTCTCTCTCCCTCTTCCATGTGCATCCTATTTTTAAAGCAACCGACATTACTTTTTACTTACCAATTTGCTGCGGCGGTAAGGATAGCGGCAGAGATCTCGCGCGCACATACACCTTGACGGGGGGCAGGTATTGGGATTGTGCAGAAATTAAAAAGCGATCGAACGAGTGTGGAGTGGGAGTGGAGTGTCGGGAGGTAATCTTTTTGTGCCCTAATTTCCTTTTTTTAGAGAGAGAGGTGTCACTAAAATAGTAAGGATGTTTTTTTAGATTCGTCATCAAGCAACATGAGCCGGCCTCTTTTATATGGTTTGAGGTGAGATGTGAGAGCAAGACTTCGCAGACTAGAGAGATGGAAACTCGTTTAAAATTTTTGTCACAAAATCGCGTGTCATGAATAATACAGGGAGTCGCAACAAAGGGCTGACAAGTTAGCGTCTCCATACTAAGAAAATTTTTCACCCAGCATCAAAAAGACGCTGGACATCAATTTGGAGCATTGCTACTTAATCGGTTAGAAGCTTTGGTTACTCATACAACGTTTCATACCACGCTAGATTCTTTTCCAACCAAAAAGCGTATTTTACTTTATTGCAATTGAATCAAGAATGAAAAGATCGAATCGAATATAGCTAAGAGATTGACTTGAATTTTTGTAGAGTCATTCTAAATTGCATACGTGTTGACTTTTAGTTCCAAGACATCAGAGGGATACCAGGGCATATGAGTAACATTGGACAATTTTTAAACTCCCTCTCTCGTAGACCTGCACTGAAGTCGATTGAATTTGCGATATGCCAGTTACGCTTATTCCCGTACAAGTTTAAATGGATTAAGATTTGTACTACCCAACTTACTTAATTCAGGACTCTGAGCGTGCACTTGTAAGTTGAATACATGAAATTGCTTTAAAAATGGAAAATAAAAGTTGGAAAGTTGCAGCAACTTCATAAGACAAATAAAAAATGAAATAAGAACACAGAAAGGCTACATATCCACGTAAACTATAAATAAAAAAATGAATAATAATAAATAGTTTTCGAATTAAAAAAAATGTGAATTTTGAAGATTTGAAAACGCCGTTTTGTAGATCTCAGCGAATGAATCAAAAAATATCACACAAAAAAAATGAAATCATGAAATCATGTTGTATGAAGTTAGTCGCTGCTATAAATTCCATTCATAACCATCGTTCAAACTGAGTACGTGCACCATTTACAACAGCCACCGGGTAGCAATTCCAAGAAGGTACCCGCCCTACAGCCCAAGAACATTTTCAAATAAACTGCTTAAAATTCAAATGAAAACTCAATTCACAGAGGAAGTACTTTCCCAGCAACAGCTCCGAGCTATGAGTTACATTTTCCAATTGTTTCACAAAAAGAAGTCCACTTGACATAAACCACGAGCCAATTAGAGTAACACATGTCGGAAAACGTTTTCCACTGCACTGACAGTCTCTTTCGATTCATCCACAAGAAAAAAAGTACACCTCCAAGGTAAAACCAGCCGCCCACCAGCAATGACCGGGCCCACCTTCTCCTCTCGAACAGAACAACCGTCTTGCATTTCTAATTAACTCGAAGGCACACAGACTCCTGGTAGTCGCCAATCGAGCCAAATCTATCTGCTCGGCCAACGCACCAAAGAACAGCTCCAGTAACCAGAAGCATGTTTTTTGCTGGCAAACAAATAACCAATTCAGTTCTCATCCTTGATCCCGTCCTTAGGTTGGATATCTTAATTCATTCAATTTCACTGTGGCAGCGGTTGTCTCTCGAATACCGTGGCGGGGACGAGGATGAGGGCAAGACGCAGCCATTGGATACATTTTAATTTATTCATAGAACATCGCTCCCTAATTATTAATCGTGGCAAGGTTCTTCCTTAACGACTCCCAACCGCCCCCATTGTCTTTTGCCAAGGTTTCATCCTCTCATCTTTTCTCTCTTTTTCACTCCATTTCTCTTAGCTGGTATAAATGAGAAGTGAATAAATTCGGAAATTGAAGGAGAGCACCTTGAATGAGGGAAATAAATATCTTTCTCATCGTGCTGACAGCTTGCGGCGGAATTGGAATGAAATTTAACCGGAGAAAAGAAAAATAATAATACAAATTTGAAGAACTAAGAGAAAGAATGCCTAATTGTCTTTCAATGAAACTTTCTCAAACTGTTCTCGGGGAGGATGCATAGTCTTGTGGCGCCTTAGTGCGAGGCGCTATCGTTAATTGGGGTGCGAAAAAAGGATGCTAAGGTATGGCTATGGATGGATTAAAATGAAGCAAGGCAATAAGTTCGGGGAAAATACCACACAAGATCCTTAGCGGATCTTTTACCCGAATAAAATATTTTTACACCGCTTTTTGATATTAAGATCCAAGAATTCATAAAATGTTAGACTTGAACGACGTTGTATTCCATAATTATTGGTATCGTAATAATAAAGAAATAATACATACATGAAATTAAATTTTGTTCACTTAATTGCTTTGTAAAAAGAAAATTGTCTTTGGCCCACCCTGGCAAGCGTTAGTTTGGAACTTCTGCAGATGGCAGCCATCTGGAAATATTGAAGAAGTCATGTTTTTGAAATAGTGTGAATCTAACTAGTGTATAAAAAGTTTGCTGGCTGACGCAACTTCATAGGACTGTTTTCTTCGTTTGAATCATTAGTGATCTGCTCGCTCTGCTAAAGACAAATGTCAGTATTGTACAAATTAATTAGTGTACAAATTATAGTCAAAACTCAAGCCAAACCTCACGTAAAAAACTTCAACCAGCTCTTAAAGTGGAGCTTCATTAAATGTTACATAATTCGTTTGAAAAATGAAACACCACTTCGATCCGACTCTGTACCTCGTAAGAGTCGTCCAAACAAAATCACCACGCAAAGTAGAACGCTCGTTTCAGTGGTCATAATTCCCCTTTTGTCCGCTCACGTAAGCCTCTTACAGCTCAAAGCGCACACAGTTGTCAAAGACCAACGCACCTCAGGTTAAATCGAATCACAACCACACAGAAAAAAAAGAAGAAGAATAACCGCATTATACTTGCTAAATACTTTAGAAAACAACCAGATAACCAACGAACTCCATTACTTGCCACCGAGTCCTGCCACAGCATCTGCGACACTCTCACAGATTTCTCATGACACTTAATCGTATTTGCTTCATCCACAAAATTGTCAAAGCGATTCATCATTCCATGACAAATAACATTCTGGCTACACTTCCGCATTAAAAGTCGCTACAAATCAGCAAACACAACGTTGGTCTGCCCTAAAGGCTGTCACGCCCAGACCCTCGCACTCACATCTACACCCATGCCTCGAGCAGGATTCTCCGAATCAAATTTGACATTGCAGCTAAAAATATCGTGACAATGTTGGGAAAAACTCCTGCAATCAAATCGACATTCACCGGGATAGAACTGTGGCTGTCGCTGTCGTCGTCTGTCAGCCCCACACCGGCCCACCCATCCGATTACACATTCGTATTGTGCAGCGGGACTCACTCACGTGCCATCCATGTGCTGCCATGCATCCAACCGCGAGCGGGAAGAGTCGAATACGAACTTGACACACACCCACCCCCAGCCAAACATCCATTTATAAAACATTCAGACGGTGAATGTTTGAATTTGTAATTCTATGTCTCTGGTTGCACAATTACACCGTAATTGGAATAACGGCAGCATGACGGGAACGAGTCCGGAATCTAGTGCCAGGGAGCTACACCCGTGGTTATGTTCTTGAGTTCGCTCAAGCCAGTCAGAATATCTGTGTATGACTTCTGTTAAATATTAAGTCCTGCCCTCGGTTCCAGTCTCCCAATTTCCATCCCCATCTCCATCTGCCGCTTTAAATCTGTGTGCCGGTCCAGGTGTCTACTGCGGAAGGGATAGAGTCTGGGCGACTGGCTCTGTGCAATGAGGATGTCTGTCGCCAGGATTAATTCCAGTGATATCTGCGGCATATGAAACCCCCCACACACACATACTTAAATGCAATCATGCATACAATCCAGGACGAAGGACATAATTGAGATTTCAAGAGATGAGGGCACACATTTGCAATCGGATCGGTTCCAATTAATGTTGCCAAAAATTAAATCATTCCTAGAAGTTATTTCGTTATTCGCTTATTCCGGTGGAAATGGAAAATGTCCCACGAGTCGATTGCCAAATGCATGGGCGGAGTACAATCTCTTGGATAATTTCGATATATATTTTCATTTGAATGCTTCGAGCAGAGTGTAATAATTGCTCAACCGACTTAATGGCGCCGGTTGACTGTTTGGCCGGGAGGATGGAGGTCAACCAGAAGGAAATCCATTACAACAAAAAAAAAGAATTGGTTTTGTAGTTTTTCATGTCACTGGAAGTGGGCGAGGGGCTTAGAAGGCGACTGAAGTTGTGAAAGAAAAACTTAAGGGTAGGAGCTGCGAAAAAAGAAGGTTTGGAGTTTGAGGGAAGATGAGATATTCTTGAAAGACTTTAAAAACTGAGAGCTTATTCCGGACAGAACTAGCACGTGTGGAGTGTGGAAAACTACATCAGTTTTTGTCTGATTCCATTTTTTTTAAATTAAATAGCTGGCTAAGTTCATTCGCTTTTTAAATCCTAAAATTGAATGCTGGATACCATCGAATGAGCAATGAATGTCACTAATTACATAAACGGTTTGTGTTATATACACCCAGGGCACTCTAAAAGATTTAAATTTATACTGCGATTCTTGAATAAGTCATCCTTTGTTGTGATGGCATCTAACAAAAGCTCTTCTTTCCTAAATCAAACCGTAAAAAACGAAGGAATCGACAACTCACAACTCTTATACTAAATCTGTTTAACGATAAATAAAACTATAAAGACTTTTAATACAGTGGGGCATCTAATGTTTTTTTTATATAAAGAATTTGCCATCTACTTGTTTTTTTTTTAAATCATAGGTTATTTTGACACTGATAGATCTTTCCCGCTTAAAATCTTGACAAAAAATTAAATTTATATCTCCACGGAACGAAATGAATCGATTTTACGCTTGAAGAACGTTGGAAAATATTGAAATTCATTTTTATTATATAGCCAATTGTTTATGTTCAGTCTTTCTACACTTGAACAACGTTGGGAAATATTGAAAACTTATTTCCAAAGTGAGTGCTGTCTAGCCTAAACAGTGCGTTCTTTCAAAAGACATTTTGGTCCAAAAGAAGCACCCGCCTAGCCTGCAAAAAGTTCATTAGACTGGTATGTTAATGGATAACACTCATGGTTCCCGTCGTCGTACGATGTGTATTGACGAGAATGTGGCTGCTGTAGCCGAGAGTCTGAGACTCCACCCACGAGCATCAACTCGCAATCGACCTCAACAGCTTATCATCTCACATACAGTCGCTCACAGCTTATTTGACCCAAACTTTTTTTACAACATTGAATGCATATAGCTTGTAAACGAAAAAAGCTCTCAAAAAAGTAAAAACGCAGATTTGTTGACTTTTAAACTTTAAGTAAACACCTATATTTATTATTTAAGACTAAGGAATATATATAGTAATGTAATAGCGCCTTAAGCGACCTATGCTAGTGGGGTGCCCACTAGCAATAGAATGAAGAACAACTCCATGTTGGAGAGAGAAGAAAAATAAAGAAAAGAGAGATGTTCAGACACTTCCGGAAAGGCAACAAAAAAGAAGGTTTCGTGTTGCTCAACTTATAAAGTTTTAAACTTCAAAATCTACCAACAGGTTGGGCTAATTTTTGCAAATTTTCGCAAGCTAGAAATTTAAACCAATAGGCAACCCGACATACAAATTAACAGCCGACTGGTCATTGTTTTTTTGTGAATTACAAATGTGTTTTTAATCAGTAGCATCGTGAGTGGCTTCCCATTTGACTACACAGGATACGACTCAATGGCAACTAGTTGTAATTCGCATCGCTGACTGTTTTTTTCAGTTGCTCCGTGTGTATTGGGCCTCCTTTAACTAACAATACCATAATACGTGGGAAAAATAGTTTTGTTCATTTTAATGAATTTTGAACTGTTTGAATTGCAGTGTGGCTGACTGTTGACTCATGGCGGAACTCACGAGTTCTGGTTGTGGACAAAACTTTACTCTAAATTCCGTGGATTAAAATGTTATTTTTTAATTTTGTTTAAGAGGCATGCTATTTTTCGTCGCCCTCCTCAGCTGTTTTCTTAGTGCAATGAATTTCAAATTACAGATGTCTTTGAATTACAGAGGTTACAGAGCAGAAAAAAAATTGCCTGACTTTCGTCACTTACGCATTTCAACTAAGAGTTTTTAAAGAAAAACAAATAAATTTGACTTCGAATTATAGAGGCAAAAAAGCTATCACTTTCATACTAGAGAGGTTTTCATGTTGTTTTACACAAAAATAAATTCAAATTAACGAAGGGGCCGAATTGAACAGTTCTCTTCGATTTACAGATGTTTTTAGGGAACTGTGAAAATAATTCTATCTATAGAGGTTTTTGAATAAAGGAGGTTCAATTTCATTGTATAGTTCTCTTCTTCTATTCATGGGTTGAAGGGTACGTTCTAGTATGCCATGCACACCAAATTCTATGGAAGTCTATTGAGACATTGTTTTCCTCATTTGATATCTTTTTGATTTGGTACACTAAAAAGGTACTGAAGCCCAGATCATCTCTCGGTGGAAATTAAATTGGTGTTGCAAATTTATTAATTTCAAAGTGGCTTTGAGAGTTCATAGTCACAGCATAGCAAAGGCTTAGATTTGTCTGTCACTATAAAGGACAATGTTGCTCATGTGCTAGGAGCAATTTGTGTATATATCGTATTTCAAACCTCAAAATATGATGCTTGATTTATGGCTATACCAATTAATGGTTAGCGCACCACGCTTATGCATCGAAAGCTGAATCTTCTTTATGTTGACTACATCGGAGACAACACACGAATTTTGAAAATGAAGACACGATGTTGAAATGTCCAGTTTTAATTGGCCATTCATGTCGGCAATTTGGGACTAGTAGCCTGTCGGGTAGTTTTCAAATAGTAATTTTTTTTATATTCTTTTTTATGGTATGAAAATCACTTGCGTTAAATTGATTTTAAAGTTGTCTATATTCAAAATGTCTCGTTTGTGTCTGCTACATAAATTCATGTTTTAAAACATTTTTCGAAGTGTCAGTTAAAATCGTGCTTTAATCTGTCTAGTCAACCAGCTATATCGAAAAAACAATAAGATATTTCTATCGATTGTGGGACCGACTTTCTGTTGAATTTGAAATTGAGAAAGCATACCTAGATTTTATTTTATGACAAATATTGTTTGTGTTGGTTTTTTAGTAGCGTTTAATATAATCACCTCTGTTCTGCATTCCACTTCGTGTGAATTCAACCCCCAAAAATAGGATTATTTGCTCTGCATTTATACACTCCATAAAATGTTTGTGTACAGTACACTAAAAACTGCAAAACTTTTGGGTACGAAAACAAGGTGTGCTGTGATTCCGGCCATACCACTTCAGTACTTCTAGAAGGCTGTAACTCTAATAACGCAAGCTAGTTCTTTTATTGCTTTGTCGAATTTTGGCCTAATCAGACGACATTTGTTTCTCTTCGAAGAGGTTTTAGACCATTACTATTTAATTCTATATTTTCGTCAAATACCAAAACCCCCCACATTTTCTCATTAAATCAACCAAGAATGTTTCACTGCACGGGCCCATTTTAATAACAATTCTCTGTGCAAACCACTATGCTCCTTCAATATAAACCAACAGTAAATTTCTTCCAGAGTACCCTTCTTTCAAGTGGAATTTACAGAGTGCTCGAGAGACCCCCACCAGCCCAAGAAAGATAATTGCATCCTTCATCACGCCAGTATTGATTCCGAAAATACGTAGAATTCATTTAAGCCTGTTCCGCTGATACTTCCTACTCCAGTAGCCTTGCTCTCGACTCAGCATCTCTAAAAGAAAATTACGAAACATAAGATCACTCTCAAAGTGGCCAAGGAGAAAGGAAATTAAAGGCCAGTCGAAGCACAACAGAAAAATGAGAGGGAAAAAAGTCTTCAATCTCATTTGCATTTTTAATTAATGCCTAAGTGCCTCCATAATTAAAAACGAAGACAAATGTCGATGATGCTGACGACGCTCGTGATAGGGACAAAAAAAAATGATAATGACGATGAAAGTGATGGAACTTAAGCTCTCGCGGCAATCCACACTGTGCCTTGTCCCACGAGCTAAGAGGCAAACTTATTTACCCCTTTAACGTGACGCAACAGGTCACGCCAGAGACACTGCCCGACACCGCTCCATCCATCGCCCAGCCGCATCGCACCAGATCCCGCGTAAGGCTCATTGAGGACGAAACCTCTGCCATTTAACAGGCTCCTTGAATGGAAATTAACCAAACAGGGACAGAGACAAGACAGAGAAAGCGAGAATACGACCCACTTGGGAGTCGACAAAGATGTTGGGTAACTATAAACGCCGCTAATGCCCAACTTCCGCATCACAACCCAGTAGCGCCAGCGTCGATGATCAAAGCTAATGAATTTGCCTCCAACACCAGCACCCGCCCCTGCATGGCAACCGGATGGAGATGGCTGCGGCGGCGGTGGCCTTTGCAATGAAATTAAATTACTGTTATCAAGGAGATGAAGAAACCAAAAAAAAAAGGAGATGAAATGAAAAATAATTTCACCACAAATGGGATCAATTAATGGCGGAGGTAAAAATCCCTGCGGGAGACTTCAAGCCTCCGTTCTTCCTGTTACAAATTTACCCATTCGATTGAATATGTTTTTATGTGTTTGCTGCTCGCTGTGTTTCGTTGGTTTTTAAGAAACCTCTGAAAATTTGGTGATCTCGTTAAAGGGACTTTAACATCAGACAGTCAACTGCAGGAGAGAATGGACATGCAGCCTTTTTATACGCTGCCTTGCTTCCAAATTCTACCGTCATGAGCTACCAAAATACTACGCTGTCTAGTTTTACATGCCTGCGATCGATTCGTTGTATTTTTCTCTAAAAACAAAAATATTTAATTTCAGTGAAATTGAAAAACTTATTTAAAAAAAGCCCTGTTGGCAGCAACTGAAGGTTTTGTTTTTAGAATGAATCGACAACATTTTTCTATTCCTGTGATTTGGCTGGTGTTGAATCGAAAGAGGTGTATTTACAGCTAGTTAGTTCCCGTAACTCCGCCAGTCTTCCTGATAACAGAGTTGTAAAAGAATTGAATCCTTAGATTTTGTAATTCTATTGAACTCATCCAAAATGATTTGAAGTCTTTTCTCCAGAGCGGTAGCTCTTTTTCGTGAAAAAAAACCTGGTCTTGTTTGTCATTTTCTCTTGTTTTGTCCATTTTCTTTTTAAAATAACGTTTGCTGCACCTGTATTTTAACCTGTATGCCTAAGTCTAATGAAATAGAAATAAAATCGTTTAATTTTTATAAATCTACAGACAAAGAAAATCAAAATGCCTTCTCTAGCTTATTTAGACCACCATCCAATGATAAAGAGCTAGAAATCGAAAAAATAGCCTAACTTTTGTTCTCACACGTGCAATTATTCTTTTCAACTCTGACCTATTTTGACCATAGTTTCCATTGAACAAAGCATTCGTTGATTACCCATCAGCATCAATTTTCCAAATTGAAAAATTCTTCCATTCACCATTCCACATCCATAGACTTAAAGAATATGCCTGTATAGGGAGCGACCTTGCTACCGAAACAGCTTATAACGAGCTTCGAATACACAACACAAAACCGCATCGCTGTTGACTCAGACTCTTGTGTGAGCCTTCTACGAAGCACTGATTTCCATTTCAAAATATTTACAAATAAATTTCGCAGGAAAAGTGTGTGTTCGCTCCCACATAGCTACACACCCGTGCACAAAAGTATCTCAATTCATTAAAATAAATGAACCCCTCGACTGACGGACAGACACCGCTTGCATTCATATTCGTTCGTTTCCCACCGAAAAGCCTCGTTGAATGATAAATATTGTGTTGGAGCAGAAAAAAAATATATATAAAAGGAAAAAAAAAACCTCCTGCATTTAATTAAATTTTTTAACTTTTTAACAGTCAAAGCAGGAGGCAGCATGCCACAAGAAGCGCCTCGTAAATGGGAGGTGGATTGGTAAACAAGGATAAAATGGCTGGATTGGAGGGATACATTGGTTAATAATATTTAATTTCCGTTTGGAATGTTGTTTCTTTTTGTTTTTACTGGTTGGGAATCTCGAAATCTGGCCGATGAAGTGCGCCTTGACTACTTGAGACCGCAGAACGCTTGCGGTTGTTGTGAAAGCTGGAAAAGGGCCGCTTCGGAAAATTGTTATTGTCATTGGCAATTGTGTGGAATTCATTGGCGGCTGAATTTTCAGTCGTGAAAACAACAGCTTTGGCTGAGACTAATTAAGGTTAATTAAACATTTTCGATATATTGGAATATCCTTGTTGTCGATTGAGCTGGAATGACTGCGCCACCGCACGGACAGACGGCAGAGAATTCAGGATTCATTAAACATGTAGAACTGTCGAAAAGGAGAATATTGTTTTTGTGAGGATTCACAGTTGTAATTTACTTTTAAGGGGATTTTTGAAACCACACGATAAATCTGGAGAATTTTTATTTGTTTCAATGTTGACGTGAAATTTATGGTGTGGATATAAATGGACTTTTACTTAGTTGACATTATTTACAGTCAATACCACCTTCCAACACTAATACGCTCAGAAATCATTATTCTAATCATCTAAAAGGGCTAACACGAGCTACAGGAAAGAAAAACTTTTTTTACTTACCAGCCGTTTCGTTCGTCGTCAAGAGATTAGTTTTTAGGCCTTATATTTTAAGCCAAAGAAATTAACAAATTGAATAAGCTTCGCTACTTTTCTTCCTATCATTTCGAATAATATCTTACAAGGAACAATTCTTTTAGTGTCAACTGTAAAAATTGCATTTGTGTAGTAACTTTGAATCTAATAGCTTGAAAACGATACTTTTAAGATTAAAGTTGTAATTGAAAGCTCGATTTTACTACTTTGGTTTTATCCAAAAATTGTTTTAAAAAAAATTTGTGTTGTACTAACTTTTCGCTAGAGTACAGTTTTTCTTCAAAATATTTTTTTCAGAATCTTCGTTCCGCAATTGAAATATATGAACCAAATGAATAGCAACATTTAATTTCTTAATTCTTAGTGGTTTACCAGATACTAAATTTCCAACACGTTTTTAAAGTATTAGTATTAGTATTAGTATTAACCTTGTCTTTAATTTCCGAATAGTTTAGAACAAGTTTACAATCTCATTTTAGATCACCAAAATTTCATCCCTAATTACAAAGGTCTTGAAGTTAAAGGCAGATAAGAAAAAGACGATGAAGAGACAGGCGGACACCGAGCTGATTCCATAAGGGTTTCATTATTTCATTTGGAATAAAATCCTAAAGAGGCGACAAGACCCTACCAAAAATAGTGAAGTATTCCCATAAGCGTTCGGTCATAAGAAGAGCGATCGCCGAGTATGAGTTTTGAAAAAAAAAAAAAACTCACGAATTTCTGGCCTGTAACAGAAGTTGGAGATTGGAGCCTTTCTATCATCAAACAAAGCTACGACCTAGTGGTCGCAATGCCGATGGCAAAATAAGTTCTCGTCAATCCACTTTGGATCATCATCGTTGATGTAACACCATAACCTAAATAAAAAGAGAGATCACCAAAATGAAAGTAAAGTTCTTGTTCTTACATAAACAAAAAAATCTTCAACGTTCCTCATAGCAAAATTAAACAAGAACCTTATGCTCATCAGCTTTTCGCAAAATCCTTGTATGAAATCCAATTCTATGTGAACCAGTGGGCTTACTCCGTAACTTTTTCGTGCGACCGGGTGTCGACGTCGATGCCGATGAACATAACCGTTAAACAAATAAAGCCAATATTCTTTGAGAAGACATAAAATGACCCAACCCGCTCAAACAAAATAAATTTATTGATGAACAAAAAAAGAAAATCTCCGACCAATTAAAAGAGCCTCGAAGCCCTCATCTTGCACAGAGTTCCATCGTTACTGGCATCATCACAATCGTATGGACTCATTTCTGTGTAATCTAAAAAAAAAACAATTAAATACATTTCAGACAACCTTAGGCGCTTACTAACTTCGTAATTGGTAGCACATGTCCAGAGTCAAAAAACATCTATTTAAATATTTCCGATAACAGTGCGGCGAATTAAATAAGATACAGACGGGCACATCATCCGCATCGACTGTGCAACGACGCGGACAGTGGCTTCGATGTCTAGAAACTAAACCTGCATTTTAAGAAAAGAAAAAAAAAACATGTAGAAGTTCCATTTAAACCAAGACTCTTTCGGAAGCCTTACCAACGTAAATAACAACAAATATTAAAGTTGCGTATACCGCTCTCATTGCTCTACAGTAACTTGGCAACGACTGAGACAGCCTTTGGAGGTGTCGCTGCAAATCGAGGCACATTCTCGAATAGCCAGTTCAGTTTCTTGGAAACTGCAGCTGAGTATTTATGACTGCAGATGTCATTCGAGTGGACTTCACGGCACATATGGGATTTATTTTGCATTACAGTGACTATAGGGTAAATTTGGTTAGAATCTGCAAATATACACTCAGTCAGAAAAGTAAATATACACCATACAAAACAGAAACTTAAACATAGAAACTACATAAACTGTAGGCTTTTGCTTGTCTTATGGTCTTTCAAAATGCAAAAAATATCGATTGTTAGGGACATTGTAGCAACGAACCAACTAACGTTAATAACGTCGGCTAATAATAATAACCAATGTTATTAACTCTATTGTATGCTTACTTTAGTGACAGTGTGTATGTATATCTCTGCCTAGCTTTGTAGCGATCTAAGCCCATACAATTTATAATAAATCTTATCGGTAGTACATGCATATCATCGTAAGCGACAAAATGTAATTTTTACAGGAGAGGCTTTTTTTGTTTTTTGGTCTGAGCTAGAAAAATGTAAATGTCGCTCACGATAAATTTTGTTTCTCTGTTTTTTATAACTAGAATGCTTTATTAAAAAACCAATGAAGAAGAAAGACGCTAAATCGAATAATATATCGAACTGCAGCATTAACTCATTTTTGCTTAAAATGTCGCTTATGAAAATTTGGCAATTAGGGCGCGGTATATAGACCTCTGATGTCTATGAGCAGTGAGCTTTCCTTCCATTTACAAAGTTCAATCAAAATACCTTCTGTAGCTCAATTAAACCACCACTCAATGACACAGAGCCAGAAATCGAGAAAATTCCACTATTGTTAGTTTGTTATTGTAAGTTTTTCCAGAACAATTTGCACTTTAATTTTTCTTCTGAAAATCGAGGAACTAATAACCCGAATGCAATTCACACTCATCACGAGCTGCGACCTTTTTTTTGGCATTTTTGAACCCAAAGTTGCAAAAGTACGCAATTATTCCATCATTCATTTGTAGCCAAATCTTTATAAAGTTAATTAGAAAATCAAATTATTGATACATTTTTTTCTGAAAATCCAAACATTCCCTCCACGAAAATTCGAATTCAACACAGGATTTATTAGAGCTCTGTTGAAAGCCATACATTTCCAAGCAAATAACTCAAAGTCCGTTAGCCTAGCAACCCAAAATAGTTTCACAATTTCACTAATTTATAGTCGTAGTCGAGTCTATTTGGAGTTTGTCGCAAACGAAATCACTCTCGAGAGAGTACGAAATTTGCACATTTTGTAGATTTTTGCACAAATTTTTTTTTTAGCTTTGCGTTAAAACTCGTATCTATCGAAAGCAGTAAATTGGTTTTTATGACCTATTCAATTTTTCATGTTTCACTAATTTAAAAGGAATTTTTTGTGTAAAAATAGCAATACCAGTTAAAAGCAAAAAAAATTCACTAACTAATTTACACACAGCCCTGGGACTCTTAAATACAATATAAACTAAAGCTTAAATTTCGTAGCTCTGCCAGTATTTTTCAGGTTATTGTGAAACAAATTCAAAAAACACAGTCTAATAAAAACAAAATTTAGTCTCGTATTTATTTTCATTGTTTTAGAGCACCATAAATTCACGTAAAACTCGACTGGACTTCATTAGTTTCTATATGTTCGGCTGTTTTAAATGCTTGATTTTTTCTTTCTTTTTTTTTTTAAGAACTCAACTCCACGTACAGCAGGTCAAAGTAATAATGGGAAAAGCAAAAACCTGTAACATAATTCTTCAGATTTTTGCTTATCTCGTTCTCGGAATTCCCCTAAGTTACAAAATAACGTTTAAACGTACAATAGTTTAAACGCTAATACTATTAACTTACTAAAAAACAAAAATTCGTAGAAATGCATAAACATAAAAACCAACAAAAAATATTCAAAACTCAACAACGGCTTACGTTTCAGATTTTTACTTGCCCTGTTATTACTTTGGGGGTATTGTATTTATCGGAAAATAATGACAAGCAAAAGAAACGTGTTTTATCTCAATTTGGTTTTGAATTTATCACATGTAATATTTTGTGTTAAAATTATCTGCAAGGCCTACGGCATTCGTCTGAAGAGGATTGGTCAAAATCGTATTCGTTCTTCGCAGTCAATACAGATATACCTCGCTGATATATATAATATGTCCTTCATGAAGAACACGCTTTAGAAAATACTCACAACGACAAACTACTCTTCTTAACGACCTCACTATCTTGCAGACGGCATTTCCATGCCCTAAGCTAGTAGGCCACAAGCGACCCATACATTGGGGACATGCAACGACCACAAAGTACACCTCGCCTTACAATTAACGTTCCACTGAAGTAATCGGCTATTTGTCCCTAATTTGCAAAAAACACACACTCTCCAAGGATACGCCCTTGACTCATCCCACTCATAGTTTTGAAAGCATTTGCGTTGTACCGTTGAAGAGATAATCCCATAATTACCTGCAAAATATTCACCACAGTTGGTCTTGGCAGTGGCGGTGAGGAATTTATGATCAAAAGGCTAAAACTATACACGAGTAAATTCCATGGGAAATCTCAGCCAACGCCACCGAGGCTGAGATCCTTCAAAAGAATACGAAAGCCTGTGTGTGTTGGTGTGCGGGGAAACTCATTAGTGAACTTAAGATTAACGGAAACTATGCTCTCATCTTGTCCATATCAAGCATGTGAAAGTCCCAGGATAATAAATTTATGCGTTTTCCAAAAAGCCACTTTTCCTTGACTATGAACGTGTGTAAGCGTGCGTCTATAGAGTGATGAAAGGGAATTAGAGTAGAAAAGATCCTTTTTTCCTTCGTATTAAATACCAAAATCCAAAAATGAGCAGAGAGCTCACATTTCATTTCATTTCGTAAGTTGATTAAGGGCAAAAGATTTCCTTATTTAAGCAGCCATTAACGACAAAGGCACCTAACACGTCCACTGGGATATAGACGCAGTACAAAGACCGGATAAGGGCCTTAAAACCAGGGCTTCTATCTAAGGCGAACGCTGGACAGTGGGAGGCAAGAGTCTGTCAGTTTTAGGGCTGCTCTTGAATTTTTCCCTTTGAAATGAGAATAATCACATCTTTATGAATCCAAGTGGTTTGCAGTGAGCTTCAGTTATTCTAAAATGGACCACAGATAGGCACCGCAGTTTTGTCGGAGATGGTTCAGGTAATTTAATGCGTCTGGCTGTTAGGAGGCATGAATGCTAACAGGATAGAATGCACGAGTGAACTCAGTACATGTGCAGGTGCTACTATTCGTTAGACGGGTCATGACGATGCAACCCTACTGTAGAGGTTCTTTTAAATTAAATTTTCTCAAACGCGAGCATTACACGGTTGTTCAACAACGCGTCCATAGTTCTCGGTATTGCTTACGATTGTTCCCAATTTACATGTGCCAGCAACTTGGTTATTCAATTTTCAGAAACATTCACAGCACTCACGTTAGCACGCAATTTGTTACTCGCTGCAAAATCAACATCTGTAATTTACAACTTCAACATGCCGCCATCCTCAGATTAGATAATCTCAAGTGAATTTCAACTTTTTGAGTTCTTAAATAAATTGACTTCTCTTTGAACTCCGTTCCTTCGTCGGTCTCATCTGCGCGTTGCAGGAGAGGAGTCTAATTTGAAAAAATAAAAATAAAAAAAAACACAAAGAACCTGAGATTCTTCCGTTCAATCACAGGGTACACAAATCCTCGTAGAAAATTTCAAAACTTTGATTACCGAACACGAGAAAAGGACGAAAAAAAGTAGGGAATAGCAAAAGCTGAAAACAACGCAAGCATAAGATGACAATCGGAGGACAGTTGACAAAGCAGCTTGATCCAATAAACGTGGAAGTTGATTAAATATTCAACAGTCAGATACAATTGGCATACGTAAGTATGCCACCCGACGAAGGAGAACCTCTTCTGTAGATTTTTTTTATTTCAAAAATGTAATTGCATCGAGGAAAAAAAGAAAGCTTGCCAGGCGTCGAAATGGAACGAGAGCCACCCGTTTGTTGTTTGCTTAATAAACGACAACAGCATCTCATAACTCCAGCGTCAGAAGGAAGGACGAAGGTGGACCACTTTTGAAAATTGCTCGTTACTTTTTCTGAATTACAATTACGATTGTGGTTGAGAATACTTCGTCGGCTGATATTTTGCGCGCGACAATTTATTTTAGACCACCGGATGTGCCTACAAATCACTTCGACATCTGACGGTAATTGGTTCACGTCATTCGTGCAAGTTAATCCCAACCTTCGTCGATGAGGCTATGGGTGTGCTTTTGCTGACTGGCTTAAGTGGTAGAGTGAATTTTTAATTTAATTTATTTCTTATGAGAGCTCCTGAAGAGGTCTATTTTTCTTTTTGCAGCTCCCGAATGAATTCTTTGTTGTCACCTGACAGGATAAGCACGCTGGATTAAGTCACCAGCACATTTTTTTTCTCCATTTTTTTCATTTTCATGGAATATGCAATTTTATGAATAAAGACAGGATGAAAGTGGAGAAGGATTAAGATGATTGCTCTCAAGTTGATAAAATGGAAATGCCCTGGGGCCATCCTCGACTGGGAAAAAAACTTACAATCAGTTTTAACCCCTCTCAATTTACACACAGCAAAAATAAAAGTCACAGGCACTAGAAATGTCTGTGGTAGCAACAAAAAAATATTAAAACAACCCACTGGCAATCATTTCTGATTTTTGATGCCACACGCAGTGGAGAGGTTTTGAAAACATTGTTTCGGTGTGGTTTTTTTTTTTTTGACCATTTTACATCCAGAGGCGTAAATTTATTTTTCCTGTTTGTCGTTTTTGTGTTAAGCCCCGATGGGTACGTTTGCGAAAGGTTGAAGTATTTTTTTTATGGTGCAGACTCGATTGATTGCATTCGAAAGGTTTTTTTTTTGATTTAACAAAAGGGATTACATGAGTTTCGAGAAGCCACCTGAAAAAATTAACTTTTTTTGCTAGTAATTTACCGGTCAGTTGAATTAAATTCGAACATTCAACTGCCTGACCACTAAGACCCTCGAGCGATTTGACTTAAAATCGACTGCTGATTGAAATAATTCAGTGCACATTCAACTTAAAATTAAGAGACAACTTTTGAAAATTTTTCAAATTCAATAACCTTCTCATAAACTAGTAAATTATAGTTTAAAAAACAGGTTTTAATCACGCACTACAAATTAAAAAATAATCTGATCTGAGCGCGAAGCAATCAATATTGAGAGTTGAAAGTACAAACAACCAAAATAAGCTCCACGCTGTCGTGGAGCGCGAGGTGCACCTTTAACCTCGAAATTTTCGGAATGAAATCTAATAAACCACTCCTGGATCCGGCGTTCTTTCACAGCATTCTCACCGTAAAATGAACCAATTTTTCGTCATGTACAATTTTCGCAAATTGTACAACGAATTTTAAATTTTTTCCCTCCGTACACATTATTTCACGTAGTAGAGGGTTAAAGATTGCGACTTTTGTCACTGTCCAATGAATTTTTAATTTCCAATGACTAAACGACAGGTTTGAACTTCACACATTTATTGGAGTAAACCATAAAACCATAAACTATAAATTTTAAGAAGTCTGGACTTGAAGCGATAGGTTTGTGTATAAAAGACGCTTTAAGTTAAAGAGAGTAGGGAAGCGAAGACTTCAAATTATTGCGTGTTGAAAAGCAAGAAAGCATTCCTTCAACTTCAAATTACTGAGACGACGTACAGTCGAATCATTTTAAGTCGAATTTTCACGGGACATCAAAATTAGTTCGAGTTAGAGCGAGTTCGACTTACAGGATGGTTTTTATATGGAAAATTGGGAAGGGGAATGTCAAAATATGGCGAAAACAATCGAGTTAGAGCGAAATTCAACTTAGAGGGATTCGACTGTATTAATTTTGATTTTATTCAATTTCTTGAGTATTTTCCAATGTGAGAAACATTTCATATTATCAAGAGATTCAATTTAACAAGTGCCAAGTTATCGAAAGTGGATTGCAGTTCACATTATGAAAATACATATGAAAACTACATAAAATCCGCTTTGCATTAATTCTTCAGGGGTTTTGCATTTGAAAATATAGCAACACACCAGACACAAAAAGACGTTGTTTTAAAACTAATTCAATTAATGGAATATGTTTATTTACCCTTATTGCTGCCCTCATTTTAAATTTTAAGCTCGTAAATAAGCATTTTAGAACCACATCGAACAACCAGCCTTGGCCTCATTTATATTCCCTCGACGCCACTGCCATTTCACACACGATTGCATTCGATATGATCAAACATTTGCCCACAAAACGATTTATCAGCGAAAGCTTTGACGCGCCACAATCGACGCGTTCTCTTTGCAAAGCAACCCATGCAGTCTCTCTCAGCCGTTACTCGTTCAAAGGTCGACGCTCTGCTCAGTATTATAAATGATTTGGTAGACGTGAACTTGTTCCGCGGTGCTGTCAGCGGTTCGCATGTGGAAAAATCAATTATTGATTACTCAAACGTGATATAGTTTAGATCTCGAGGCAAATGCCGGAATAATTGTGCTGTGAAAAAAGAAGAAACATGGAAACTAACATAATCAGAGAGGTAAGTTGTTCTCGTCCATTGTTAGTTTAGAAAACGTTTTCAAGTGTCATCGAGAAACAGCTGATTTACAGCACGGAGTGCTAAGCTTTTAGCTAAGTCATTCCAAAGTTGAGAGCTTTTTTTTGTGTGGTTTTCTTCTAATAAAAACCGCCGAACCACAGACCTTTGGTACTAAAGATGAACAGACTGATTTTGTTCGTTAGACATGACGATGAAAATGATTGGGCAGAAGTTTTACGCTGCAGGCAAAGGTCATTGAATGGACGGAGGGTTGTTGACATCTCTTATGCACTTTTCACATTCGGTGATTAAAACCATCGTAGCAGATAATTTTTCCAGTCGATGAGTTGTTCTGTTTAGTTTATTTTGTGTTGTTGTTCTCCTGGTTGAATTGCTGCAGTTTATACCGATCACTAGGCTACTGTTGGCCTTTTATCTTATCTCCCGGAATCGACATGTGGGTCCAAATTTCGTTCGGACTCTGACCGGCGGTTGTAGGTGGCGCAAACATGTGAAATCAACTCCAACGTGGGACTGTGCAGGATATTACTTCAAATTTGATTTTTCTCTTGTTTTCCAGTGCATCATTTATGACTATTTTTGGTAAACCAGGTGTAGCTTTTTCAAACAAGTTGTTTGTTTATAATCAAACCAAAGCAAATATACTCAACGTATTTTCCATTTCCATTTCTGGTAGCCAATACCGTCGTGTGGTTAGATGTAATGAGTGGTTAACGATACATTTTCTTCTTCTCTAGTTGCAACTTCCTAGTCGACTTTTTCTTACAATATTACGCAAAGAAATAAGCTTCGGTCGCGAGTCATCAAGTAGGTTACTGCGGTTGACGCATCTATGGTTTTTTTTTTAACCGCTCACAAATTGATGCACTCCACTTTTTGAAAATCTTAAGTTTAAGTGCCAAAAGACTTGTTATAGTCATAACTTTTTATTTTTATAACAAGAGGGCAAGCTCCCTATTCGCTTCGCTCGTCAAATTTCAGTTTTTTCTCTCTTTTATCTTCATATCATAAAAGAAAATTTTGTAACGTTAGAATAATTTTTGAACTGGAAGTCGCTGTCAGTAACTATTATAGCAATTGCATTCGTTGGTTTTATTCAAATTTATCGCAGCCAAATTTAATTTGGATTTGGAATACAATAGAATTCTTCTTTTTCCAATTTCAGTAATCTACTTTTCAAGCAGTCAACCCTTGGAGGGGGTGTGCCTGAGCAGGCAACCCCCGCCTGCTTTTCAACGTTGACGGTCCCGGGCATGTTGCTTCCATTTCAGAAGACCAAGCTATCTTGCATCCGCGATCACTTGATCTCTGTACCGGAGGTTCCGAGCTTTTTTAAGACGCTACGTCGTTTTGGTAGTAATATCCCTTTTGAAAAGAAAAAAACATGCAACATGAAATAGCAACGTAACTCTTTCACTTGGTCATTAGACAAGGTAGGGTGGTAGGTAGGCAATGTGGAAACCCTCTTTCACTTAGGTCCTTGTGGACCCCTTGCATTGCCCAGTCCGTCCGATCCGTCCATCTTATCTTACTAGGTCATTAGACAAATTCAAAACTAATTGACTTGCATAAAACACGCACTCTAAACTGAACTGCAATTAGTATCACCCACAATCACATTTTCCATTTTCCATCAATCCCCAGAAGTCAAACTGAAATTTGTGTCCTTCTATCGTTGCAGTTCGATGAGGTCCGCATTCCAGTCCCGTGGGGATTCATAGCCGGTCGATGGTACGGCGAGAAGAACGTTCGACCGATTCTCGCGCTGCACGGATGGCTGGACAATTATGGCACTTGGGACAATCTCATTCCCCTGATGCCACCGCACATCGGAGTCCTGGCTATCGACATGCCAGGTCATGGAAAATCAACACGCCTGCCATCGGGGATCTTCTACCAAGTTCTCCACTACGTGAGCAACATCTTTCGTGTGATGAGAGAATACCACTGGGATAAAGTATCGCTAATGGCCCATTCGATGTCCTCCATCAACTCGTTTATCTTTGCTTCCCTCTTCCCGGATAAAGTGGATATGCTAATACAAATCGATGTCATTCACCCGCGCTACCGCACTCCCGACCAACACATCCACATCATGCGCAGCAACATCGAGAACTTCTTGCTGGAGGAGAAACGAATCAGTCAACAGGATTTAGATGAGCCACCGTCCTATTCCTACGACGAACTAATCGAACGAATGTACATTGGTTCGGATCGCTCTGTGGATAGGGACAAATGCAAACACATCTTGCGAACAAATGCGACAAAATCGCAGCGCTATCCGGATAAGTATTATTTCTCACGAGATCCAAGGGTGAAGCATTACAAAGAGTACTTCACCACGCCAGACGTCTGCGCCATCATGGCAAAGCGAATTAAAATCCCACAAATGGTGATTAAAGGATCGACCTCTGACTTCATTAGCTTGGACGACCCGATGATTGAAGTGCTGCGCAGCAACAATCCGTATTTCGAGTTCCACGTTGTCGAGGGCACGCACCACGTCCACTTGAATAATGCCCAAGAGACGAGTGTCCTGGTGAACGCCTTCATAAACAAATGGAGGCCGCCCCCGTTACCAGAAATCCCGAAGGTGAAACCACCGCCACAGACGTGGGTGGAAAAGCGTCGACTTCTGAAGCTGGCCAGGGCTAAGTTATAGTTTATTTGTATTTAGTTTTATGGAAATAAATAATTAAAATAATATCTATGAAAAAAAAAATTCAACTGAATTTAATTCATTTGCCTCCACTGTCGAACTCGCGGTTGATAAGATCGAGTAATCGCTCACAACTGGTTATCAACAGTCTCAGAGCTTTCGTCATCAACACCGAGCAGCAGGGCTCGTTCTCTTCGTGGGAAGAGGTGCCCGCCAGTCTTTCAGTTACTTTCCTAGTTCAAGGGCGACACTGTGGAGGCTTTCACTTATTTAGGTTGTGTACTAAATTCTTAGGTGTACTAATAATAGTTTAACATCTCTGTCATAATCAAATGTCAGAAAAAAAGATAATAGAAAGCGTCGCAAGACTTGTCGCTCTGCCACTTGTACCTAATAAATAATTGAATAATAACTCCGTGGTTCCTCTACATGTGAAAATTACCAATTTTTAATTCATCAATAACGATAAGAAGTAAAGACTTCCGGAACGGAAAGGTGTCAAAGAAAGTAAACGAATGGAAACCAATACCCTCAGAGAGGTGAGTTGTCCGATCACAAATCTTATTCAAGTTTCAAATCAAACAGCTGATTCATGGTTCGGTGAAGAGCTTCTACTAATTTATTCTAATGCTTGAAGCTTTTTTTTTTGTTTTGTGCTTTTTTCGTTTCTCCAAAAATCGTCTAAGTTGACCTTTGAACGTCTGGCGGTGTAGTTATCTAGAGTTGCCGCCAGAAAAAATGGTTTAAAAATGTTTTTAAAAACTTTCGTTTTAACCCTATTTGGTGAATAGAAAGCAGAAAGGTGGAATTCGTGTTTAAGCACTGAAAGAAAAGGGGTTAAGGTGCCATAAATAAATAGTAGACAATTTAATAAAACATGCGTCGCGGGCCGCATGAAAACAAGCTCTTGTCTGGACAGCCCTGCTTTGATGATAACGCACTTGGCATTACTGGATCAATTTCGCCCAACAGCTTTTATTTTGAAATTTGCAATTTTGACGTGATAAGTATTTGTTCCATTGTAGCTGTTACGGACAAATTTGAACCACATCAAGCATTTTGTCGAATATTTAGTACTGTTGGGCTCTGATGCGTATGCTTCGTTGGAACTTGCTGAAACACTGTGGAAAAAAAGTTGGACGTGATATTTTCTGCTTAAATCAGTGTTATTCAAAATTTTCCAGAAAAATTATCCGCTTGAAATGTTTGGCTGCATTCCACTGTAGGCTTAGAAACATAAACGGTTGTAGGTGTTGTAGACTGATATATCACCTTTACGTAAGTATCGATGCTAACAATTTGAAAAAAAAAAAGTCAAAAGCGATGATATCAGACACTTTTCAAACTGCATATTGAGTCGGGCCTGACGTCGAATTAATAGTATTTTCTGCACGACGACGACCACCATTAGAATCTGATTGATATTCACCCGACCAATAACACATATTTTGCTCATTGACGAGCCCAGTGAGCCAAAAATGAGAATTAACGCTCTTAAAGTTGCGGTCATCGACTCGGAATTTTAGTAGAATTTTTTTTTAGTTTGCAGACGTTGCTCGTTCGTATACTCACTCTAACACGATGAAAATGTTGAGTTTAATATTGGAAAACCCTTTAGTTTCAATTTTTCGAACGAGATGTTGAAGTGCTTCGTTCTCCGAACTGCCGGTGTATTGAATATCACTTTTCCTACACGAAGAATCCAATTTGTTAATAGATCTTCATATTGCACCCCAACCTTCAAAGTATTGTAAGCGAAAACTTAGGCACAAATGAGTTAATGCAGTTCGATAGTTTATTCGATTGCGCGTCTCTCTGCTTCTTTATTTGTTTCTAAATAAAGCATTCCAGTTAAAAATAATAAAGAAAACAAATTTTATCGTGAGCGACATTTACATTTGTTTAGCTCAGAAAAAAAAAACAAAACAAAAGCCGCTACTGTGAATTTGGCGTTTAGCGAGGCCTACACTTGACTACAAATTATACAATTTGCTGGACAATCGTGATTGACGACTGCAAATCGTCAATGTGAACTCTCAAAACTACAAATCGGCAATTTGTAGTCAGGAAGTTCAATATTTTAAACTTTTTGCCCCGATTGAACGATTTGCAGTTGTGTGTGTACACTTGTGCTCCAACTTCGGAGTATTTTTCATTTTCGTATGTTATCTTGATAGCTGAGCATCTTAGCGGAGCAAAGAAAAGTATGTTGGCTAGAGTTTTTTGAACGGAAGTTGTCAAGCATGTAGTTCAATGTGAACGCTAAGGCAAATTTGGATGTCGAGTAAATTATACAATTTGTAGTAGGTGTTTACATGATACATTTATAGATAATATTTTCAAACTGCAAACTTCAAACAATTTTATTAAACATGAGAATCGAACTACAGAGTAGGATAATTATTGTGTGAAGATTTGAATTACAATGAATTCTTTGCAACTAAAGATTTTATTTATAAGAAAAAACAAGAGCTCAGATAGGATTGTATTTTCTTACTTTACTTCTTCTTCACTTATTTCTTCAGACTGTGCGAAATACATGTTCATTTTACTCACAAGTACATTTTAACAGTCCTTTATTCAATTTTTTTTGGATTGGCAACTGAGTAAACAAAGGCAGTAAAGAGAGTTAAAATCTTGGTTGAAAAAACACATTTATACGCATACAGCATAAGGCTTAAACGAGAATCAATAAACTCATGCCCTTTTCTTCTTTCATAGTGCAAACTTCTATCGTATTCTAAAGACAGAATAAATCATACATAAAGGTGATCAGTCGCGTTTTATTTTCCGTGCTTTTTAAAATTTAGAAACTGAATAAATTCTGCAGAAGTTCCTTAAAAACCAGATATCTTCTGTAAATAAACAACCCTTAAGTTATGATCAGTTACTTAAGTTAAGCCATTAAGTTTGTATTCTCGTTTTAAATTTCACGTTAATACGGCCGCTCCACTCTGATTAGATTTCGATCAATCGGTTGCCATAAAGTTCTCATGAAACTTGAGAACTAGGCAGCAGATATAAATCAATTTATCTGCATGTCCTAAGATTCGAGAGCAGAAATGTGTATCTGCCAGTGGAATCAAATTTCTGCTGAGTGAGTTTTTTTTATCTACAAATCTAGAAATTATTTCGCAAACAAAACCAAATTACCTTTGCCAATGGCATAAAAATTCCACTGCTTAATTTATTGAGAGTTCACACTGCAGTTAGAGTTTAAAACGTGGCCGTCTTCGGCCGGAAATAAAACAATTGAGCCGTTCCATTCACAAATTGATTAACCTCAGTTTTGAAAAATCTTTTCTTTATATCTTTTGATATAAATGTCCAAGCACTTGGTACAATCATAACTTATTATACTTGAAAACCTTTCATGAATAATGAAGATTAACACCATTAGACGACAACTACTTGAATAAAACGTCATGTTTTATTCAAGTAGTAGTCTAACGTACTACTACATGCGAACGCAAATTATTTCATCGCTTTTCTCAAATTTTTGTTTTATGGAAGAGATTTGTGCTCTAAACGTGCTGTGCTCAGTTCTTGATCGATAGAAAGGTTTTTTTTTTCTAAGGGATAATACAAAGATTGACTTCGCTTTCTTCTTTTTTTTAACTAAGTACCATTGTCTTACCCTTTGGCAGCTCGGTCCTCTCTCTGTTCTTTGCGACTACTTTTTTCTCCGCTTTGGTGCTGAAGTGTTTATTTCTTTATCTCTTCTCGTATCGCTTTCTCGACTCACTGTACGAGGCCTTAGTGTTTTCATCATAGGGATTTGATTGTATCAGTGTGACGCATTTCTTTACTAATTAGACAAAAAAAGTTTCAACTTTTGTACTTAAACTACCACTACCAGTACAACAATTATTCTGCAGCCACAAAAGTGGGTTAGTGTGCCACCGTCAGTCGAAATCCCTCGATATTTATACGAAACTAATTTACTGGCAACACAACCACAACCATCCACTCAAAACTGTTCCGCTTGTCAGTATCACCCACAACCACTTTTCAAATCGTTTTCAACCGCTCAATCTCCTTCTATCGTTGCAGTTCGATGAGGTCCGTATTCCAGTCCCGTGGGGATACATAGCCGGTCGGTGGTACGGCGAGAAGAACGTTCGACCGATTCTGGCGCTGCACGGATGGCTGGACAATTATGGCACTTGGGACACTCTTATTCCGCTGATGGCACCACACATCGGAGTCCTGGCCATTGATATGTCAGGTCATGGAAAATCGTCACGCCTGCCTCCCGGAATAATCTACCAAGGCGATCAATACCTGAGCGACATCATGCGCGTAATGCGCGAATACAACTGGGATAAGGTCTCGATAATGGCCCATTCAATGTCGTCGATGAATGCGTTTGTTTTCGCGTCGCTCTATCCGGACAAAGTCGATTTGCTAATCCAATTCGACGTCATCTACCCCCGCTTCGTACCACCGGACAAACTGATCCAGATCCAACGCACCATCATCGAGAACTTCATGCTCGAGGAGGAGAGAATCCGTCAGGAGGATCTGGGTGAGCCGCCGTCCTATTCCTACGACGAATTAACGGCACGAATGTACAACGGCTCGTCACGCTCTGTGGACTGGGACAAGTGTGAACACATCCTGCGAACAAACGCGTCGAGGTCCAAGCGGTATCCCGACAAGTATTACTTCTCGCGAGACCCCCGGTTGAAATACTACAAAGCGTACTTTTCGTCGCCGGAGGACTGCAGTGTTATGGCAAACAGGATTAAGGTCCCACAATTGGTGATTAAAGGATCGGCCTCCCACTACATCAGCCTGGATGACCCGGTGCTGAAAATGCTGCGCAGCAACAATCCCTATTTTGAGTTCCACATAGTCGAGGGCACGCATCACGTGCACTTGAACAACGCCCGAGACACGAGTGTTGTCGTGAACGCCTTCATAAACAAGTGGAGGCCACCCCCGGCACCAGCAATGCCAGAGGTGGTAGAACAACGACCACAGACGTGGGTGGGGAAGCGTCAACTCTTGCGGCTGGAAAGGGCGAAGCTGTAGCAGCACTCCCACTTCGGATTCCGTGTAGCTAATCGTGTTTGGGGTTTGTCTGGGTAAGGGACCGACGACCTTTGAAACTCTGTGACGCTTGGTGTATATTTAAACTTTGAATTTAGTATTTATTGTGGTGTGGTTTTTTACTCAAAGGGGTTACGTAAATGGTATTAGAGCAAGAGCAGGAGAAAATAAAATAGAAAATTCAGAAAAATGGTGGTTGTGTTGTTCTTGTGCTTCAAAAGCAGTTGGGAGTCGGTCAAAGAAAGTTTTGACTTCTTGGCGTAAACAGCGTAAAGAGTTTGAGACGAAAAAAAAGATGTTTCGCCAACAAGTTATTTGTCTTTTTCAGAAATGAACTGAATCAATCAATGGAAGAGACAGGTGAGTTGATCCCCTCAGCATGGGATGAAGGACCTCGAAAAATTGCCTGCAAACAATTCTCGACTGTCTCAAGTGACTTTATTTTTTCAATGGGCATCCCCCGTCTGCAGCAGCAGATATCTATAAGGAAAAAAATGCAGGGGCAATGGAAAATCGTGTCATAAATTTTTGTTCGTGTTATAATTCACATCCGTTGCGAGCAGAAAAAGTGTATGAATAGGAGTGAATTGCTGTGGAAAAATTACTCTGGCCTCTCTTCAGTGTCGAATAAATCTTTCGCCTTTTACTAAAGATTTCCGTGGAGAGGGGCACTCTAATGAGTCTAAAATGAATTTTTGAACAGGTCTGACGAAAGTTGGACCGATAATTTGTTTTTCAATATTTTAACAACTAGCCGCTGTTAGATTAAATTAACAACCTGATGGATGTGTTATGCAGTACTGACAAAATTGAATGTTTATATTTGCTAGAAAAATAACGTGTTCGTTAAACTTTGTTTTTCTTATTTGTGAATGTATTAGATTAGGCGCAATAGAAACTGTATTTTTGTTTTGGCCATAAATTGCTTTTTTTGAGACGAAGAAACCAAAATTAGATTGCATGTGTGTCATGAAATAGTTTAGACAAAGAAAAAAATTGATGATCTACATTTTTTGTTGCAAAAAAAGAATTGCTTAACACCACAAGAATGAAACGGTCTAGAAATAATTTTTACAGGTGTTGATGCAATGTTTATCACGCCTTATAGCCTTCTTTTACCGAATAAACTAAATTCTGCACATCGTAATCACGTGTGATTTTATTTGTGTGTGTAGTTTGGTTTCATATGACTCTTTAAGATGTTTAAATATTTTGTCGCATCCATTCAGTTTTCTACAAAGGCACAAAACATATGAAGCATGCAAGATGTGTTTTTGATCAGTTTTTAAATTAAAATACACTATTTAGAGTCTAAGTGCAACCTAACGAACGAGTGTGGCGAGTGGCGAGTAAATATTGTATATGATCTATTTTTTTCCTCATTTTATATGTCATGGTTTTCATATTTTTATTGCTGTCATGGAAATTGTGTAGTACAATGGAAAATAAATGATCTCAATTGTGTGATGATAATGTAAGCCAATCCGCTGATAACGATCAAAATGTCGATAGTGGAGAGGTTTTGCTCAATTCGAAATGGAGGCTTAGAAAAATGGTAATCTAAATAAAATTGTTTGAATTGGAATTTCAATGTTTGTGGAATATTCGTAACTCTTCGTATTACAGTCAAAATTGTGTTCCAGAGAATGTGGAATGTGATTTATAGGATTACTTGAAGCATTTTCTGTTAAATTAATTGGAATTTTTGATCTCTGTTAAAACTGGTTGGAATGTTGGTTGAGTGGTGGAATTTAATGCTGCAAATTGCTTGTTTATCGTTGAAAAAAGCATGCATGAATCGCATGAACAGAGAGAGGTACTGTGGTGTTTGTATAAATCTGGGGTCACAAGGTATAAATGCTCAAGTCAAGTTAAGTCTAGATTGAGATTTTTTTGAATCTGAAATAGCTGCATTATTTTAGTCAGATTCAAAAAGAAATTTAATGAATATCCAAGCAATACAATTTTTGCTATTTCCTGATTTTTATGTGAGCTTAAGTTTCAAATTATTTTTTAACACATTGAATGCCACGTCATTTACGAACAAACTTTGTGCCGGTCACCCCAATGGCATTCAGCGTATAAAAAGTGTGGACAAAATGACTTAAGCAGTTATTCCATGTTAAGATCGATTCATATCGAATAAAAAAATTAGTCACTAAAAACACAAATAAGCCAACTTCTCTTCTCTTGCCCCTTGATTTAATTTGAGCGTTTTTTATAACATTTTGTGTCTGTGAATACGTGTGAGAGGCTTGAACAACAAATCAAACAAATGTGCGTGGAAATGATGAGGTAGTGTTCGATGAGATGGGTGTTTATATTGAGTTCTCTGTGACTAAAAATTAACTAAGCTAAAGAGTTACGCTACTACAACTTTGAAGTCAGCAAATCTGAACTAGTAATTTATTACTGGGCCGATCCCGGCGGTACTGCAATACCGGGCCAACCCGCGACAGAGGTGGAGCAAGCCCCTACCACTCCGTCTATTTCCAAAAATCAGTTTAACATTTGTTGTCCCCCGATGGGGGATCTATCAGATGTTAAGCTGATAAGAACAGATACTACACTTTGATCTTAGCCATAAGGCCGAGAAGCGATAACTAGAATCTGGAAATCTTCCCATATGTATAAAAATAGTTGCAAGGCTCATCTGCGAACTATACCGTGTGAAAGAAAAATGAAAATTCTAAAATGAACGTAAAAAATTTTTGGGTGATTGTCAATGAGGAGGGTCAAATCAACGAAGTTGAAGAGAGTCTTTTTTAGGTACCTATCGGTACAAGCAACACACGACAGTTGGTTGTTACCTGAAAGGGAAGTGCACGAGAAAATACATAAAACAAGGGTATGCCAAATTTTTTTCTCATAGTCAACTTTCCCCTGTTCACATGCACATTTATCGTGAGTATTGTGTTGTTGTTAGAGATCAACCCTCAAAAGCAGCCATTAAAAAAAATAATGAAAAATAGTCTATTTTCCGTTTAACGAAGAGAGCAGTTCACATAGAGGTTTATTGAGAAAAAAAAAAACAGTGTGGACACTCTCTTGTCAATTGGTCAAAATATAAACGATTTGCAAAATATCTCTTGTCCGCTTCGCCAGAAATTGGTTCAAGACGTAGTCATTGGTGTTAAAGACGTAGCTCTATCTAAAAATTCAGCTCTACGTAGTCTCTCGATAAAAAATGTTGTGTGTAAACTAAATCTGTTTAATTTCGCTGAAAAAGTCTGCGTTACTTTGTTGAATTACTGCAACGTGGTTTGCTTTGTATCCTCTCTATCCGCAGATTGTTTTAGAATGTTGTATCTGCCCCGTGGGAGGCTCTGCATACTTACCACCCACTATAACAAAATCATAATAATATTTTTCCCAATTATCTGTCACTCAAATGTCACTCATTTATCATTCATAACCTGTGTTTCTCCCCCCTGCTTTGCATTAATAATGCAATCACGATATAAACGAATTAATTCCAAATCATATATTCACAAAAACTAACCTCGATCGCCCGAATGCATCACAATCTCTGCTCACAAAGTTGTCCATTTGAAACCAGAAACAATTTCCACTACATCCTCACCAAAGCCACCGTCCACTGCCATTAATGTCCTTGTGCTTGTGCTTCAACCACAGGGAAAAACTTTTCTCAGGTAAATAGAAAACAACAACGAGTACGGCCACAAACTGCCTGCATCAGTGCTGTGCACACTTCCCAGGACACAATGTTCATTCATTTGCATGAGTCCGAGGACTACAGAGACTGCCGAGACAGCCAGGACGAAAGTTATCATTTGGCTTCAATCATTTTCGTGGAACGAATTTGAATAATTTACACCGGTACACCGGTCAAACATCCTCGGGTTGGGGGAGGTGTGCTTAATGATCCAAACAAACAGATGATGGACCTCAGCTACTGTCTTGGCAGCGATAACTGCCAGGGGGCAATAAAACTGCGTTCAAGTTTACAAAATGGAAACTTTTGTTACGAGTGGGTGGGCGGTGGTGTGGTTGCAGCTAATGAAATGGTGAAAGTTATTATTTACCTCAGATCGTTTTGATGTTTCAACTGCACAGATACTTTTGCGGATGCCGACATTTGCTGCTTGGTATTTGAGTTATTTATGGCGGTCATCACCCCACCCACCGACCGCAATGCAATCAATTACTTAGGGTAATAAATTTATCCCAGACTCTGCATTGGAGGCATTCGTATCTATGGATTTATGTATTTCATCCTCGCAGCAAACCACTTAAAAATATTTGATTAGCCATTTTCTTTTTTCATTCACGTCGAGTGAACGAATGGGGGAATGGGAGTCGGTCGGCTGAAAGTCTGGGATTAAGTCAATCGCACAGCTGTATCTTTTTTTTTTTTTTTCAAATTTTCTAAATTTTAAGCAAACAAAGAGTCTTAGCTTCGATGACGAGCACTTTGTGGGGTCGCATTAAATTTTATTCGAAAAGATTATATCATTTGAGACGTTGGAGGTGGTGTGGTGTGGTGATGGGCGGTGGACTGAAAGTACTTAAGAATGTCTGAAACCGTGGATTATTCAAGACACTTTATGAATCGTAAAGATCTGAGCTCGATGGAAGAGTAGAAATCAGAAGAAACATAAAGCTCAAGAGCTGGGCGGGAGTTTGATTAACGTTTGACGACGATGATGAGAAGTGAAACATGTTCCATTATGGAATGGGATTTATAAGCCTTGTGATGTTTACAATTGTTGTAAATTTGATTGAGAACAATTTAGAAAATGTCGATTACGACAGTGAAATTACGTTTTGTGTAATCTCTCAGGAAAAGGGAAATTGGGAACTTAATTAGGTGCCTGGTAGGCTTAAAAGACATCTTTCACCTACCTTAAGAGCAGAGATCAACATTAGCAAAGGTTCGCATCAGCTGTTTTGCCGTTGAAGTGCAGCTTAGAGTAAATGCCTATCGCCTAAACAAATTACCAATTCTGGTTTGGTCATTATTTAGGACTCTCGGTCTTTTCGCTTTCAGGTCTCTCAGTGATGAATTTTTCATCACCCGCCATAGAAATTTGTTGATTTTGTTTAGAGTCAGTAGCGATTTTCAAACCGAAGTTCGGGCTCATTACAAACTCGTTTTCCATTACATTGTTTTATTGTATCTAGTCTAACTATCTTAATAGCTAAAAGAAAGGCTTATCACAGCTAAACTAGGTATGTTACAGGTAGTAACAAAAGTATTAAATGTTGTTGCCAGTGGGGTGTCATATCCTCACTTCTCTAGTCAATTATGGTTGATGAACTCCTCGACGTACTTACATAACTCAAACGGCTTCGTAGGCATCGGGTACGCAAACCATATGACCATTATTATCAAAGAAAAACACGATAAACTAAGGCAATGAAAGACCTCTGGTCTTGGAAGTAATTTGTAGGAACGTAACCCTAGAATGTGCCTATCATGCTTTATGGCGTCGCAGTATGCTGAAGGAATTGTCACCAAAAGGGAGCCAATTAAAAACAAGCTAATTAAAGTACAAAGGTTGTCATGCATTTAAACAACTGGAGCAATGAGAACTACTCCTATCGCAGAGATGGAAGCTATTTTGAATCTCTCACAACTGCACTTTATCATACAAGCTAAAGCTGCTAGACAAGAAATTTGTTCTACAAAGAACATTTAGTGACAAAGAAGGGAACCTCATGGACATCTGGAGAAGCGTTTTCCAGAAGCATTTTCCTAGGCACCCTGAAAGGGTCATAGGTATTGCAGCCACGTTTATACTTACATTGGGCGGCGTAACAGCCCATTGAAGGTGTTCGATAGCTCAAAGTAAATAAAAAATAATTTGAAATATTGGATATTTTCTTTTTATTTTTATTAACGTGAACTGTATATTTTATGTCTGATGCGACCGCTCTGGTCGCTGTGGCGGGTTCTCTCTCTTCCTCTTCGTCGAAAATTATTTTTCGGTCGCAACCACCACTAATTGTGACGCTAGGAAAGGTTGTGGGACTGCTGAAGATAATTGCCACGTACACATGTAATTTTAAACAGCCAGAGTCTAACGTTTCGCGTTTTCATTATATTGTGCGCGATATAATTTGACACATGTGAAGGGGACCTACTGACCTACTACCCTCAAAATTGTTTAAGAGCTGAATTCGAATCCGGGTACGTCGCTTAACAGTCCGACATCCTAACAATCATGCCCACATAGCCCTTATTAGCTGTAAAATCTGTAGACACTGTGGCCAGGCCATGAAGACCTTGAAATACCTTTTAACCGGTTGCCCAAGCCTTTCAGGCTTCAGCCAAATTCAAAACAATCAACAAATCAACAAAGACTGGCTTCGAGAGCATCTCATCTAGTGACGTTTTTAGAGTCATGAGGACAGCGTTCAAATCGTAAACAAAAGAAGTGGGTACGATAGGTCTTTTTTTAGGCCGAAGTACTAGTGACTCTTCAATTATTAAATTTCCTTAATTCAATTTATTTATCTCAATAAATTTATAAAATTAAAAAAAAATGTATTTTAGCTGACTTAATAAAACGTATTTACAAAGTTCAAAAACTATCCATGCCAGAATGAACTCTGCAGTTTTTTTTTTTTTGAAGCGAAGACGATTAAAAGCTAAAGCTTAAGACTGCTCCTAATTGAGGAACTAACTGAGAAACAAACTCTTTTGAGGATCTGCGAATCTCTTAGCTGCATTCACCGTAAACCACATAGCAGCTAGTTCTCCGGCTTCTCAACCGTAAGCCCGCCTCACACAAAAACTCCTACCCACTTCATCTTTGCATAAATCCTAACCTCAAACTTTCCTAAGTAGGTGTATATTAATTGTGGGAAACGAAAACGAAAAGGAAAACGAAGACGAAGAGACTAAGTCCCCTCACGTACGAGGATCATTTTTCTTCCAACAAAACGGCGCAACGGGGCACACTCGGAATGATGAATGGAGCAGATTGGAACGTGGTACTTAGTGGCACATGAATGTATGTGTATCCCTATTATCCTATTTATTCCATAAATGTGCGCGGCAAGACAAGACGACGACCGCCCGACCGCCCAACCGCTCAACCGCCCACCTCACCGAGACCGAGACGAGACGGGCCAACAGAAGACATGTGAAAGCGGCTAATGTGCGCCCTCTCGCTGCAGAGCTGCGAAAAATTGGATCCACTTACGTGCTGGCACACTGTGCATAGCGTGTGCATCATCCCCACGAGAATTTGCCAAGGGGATTTATTCTCCCCAGTGTCTTAAGTCGCTGTAGTTCCTGTTCCTTTGCCATGTTCTGCATTCCTCGTTTTGTGATTTAAATCCATTTAGAGGCGAGGGATAATGGGGATTTAAGTACTTGCAAGTGGGTCAGGAGCAAAAAAAAAAAAATAAATAGCAGCATCGTAATAGAATTCGCCAGAACGCGAGAAGTCCTTTGGTTTGCCTTCGGCTCCTTCATGCACCATTAAATTGAGAAAACAAGAAACTCAAATCCCTCCTTTTTGTCTAATATCCTTGCGAAAAGGCAGCTATTTCTTAAGAGGATACAATTCATATTCTCGACGAACAAGAAAATCCATTCAACTTGAGCCAGAACTCATGCGTTATCATTGCTAATGATGACTGACGTTCCACCACGGGATGAGGTGGAGCTTGCCGGCGCGCGGAATGGAGTCTATCATCATCCAACGGAAAGCGGCATCCTGATTTCATGAGCATAAATTTTGAATGACTGCCATGAGTGAGACAGAGAAAGAGAGAGAGAGAGAGGCGAGCAAATGTTGATGTAAACGTTTTCATCGTCCTGATGATGTGGCTCTTCCTTCTCTGGCGGCGGAAGGAAAGCGAAGATGGAGGCGGATTTCCTGCAGAGGGCTGTCTAACATGTAATTTTTCTGGGGTAGGAAGCCTTACAGAGGTTTCTGTTTTTTCTTTTTCTATTTTTCAATTGAATACTTTTTTTTTTGTGTCGCATTCTGGCAGAGTTTATTGAGCAGAGCGTGTCGTGGATTAGGCGGTGGGTGCTTTGTCTCAGTGTAAACCTATTTAACGTTGTAGGCTGTCATTTGGGGGGGTTGCTGCGTCGGAGCCTTGATGAGTGATTACTGTTTGTTGTCTGATGACTGTGCAGGGGTCCTTGGGTAAAAAATAGACGTAATGACTAAAAATAAATTGGAAGTCTCGGCTGGGTTTAAAAATAGGCCGCGTAGGTGTGGACAATGGGCTGGGTGTGCTCCAACAAAATACTGATACGAGGTGAATGATGCGATAGAAAAGTATGATGTTGAACTTGTTACAGAGATTGAAAATATCAAATTGGAAATTGGTGGTGACGCAGCTGTGAATAAGGGCTAAGACCTTTCAAGGAAAATGCTTTCATTTTTCAGACATAAGCGTTAACCTGGGGTAGGTTAGGACCGCCCAATCACAGAGAACGGGAAGGACTTGAATGCCTCAATTGATGTGATTTCAGGTTAACCACTTTTCAGTGATTCGATGAATTAGCTGCGGAGTAGAGTTGGGTCGTTGGGTCGTAGTTCCAGGAACCATTCCTCAATCGAACACCGTTCCGTTCGTTCCGCAAACGGAACGGAAACATGCCCATCGTTCCGGACTCGAAACGTTCCCCAACGTTCCATTGATCATTAGAATATTGAAATTCAATGTTCAATGGAACTAAGGACATGTTTCTTCATGCACTGCGGCTGATTGTCATTCGTCAGCGCGCATTTGTCAACTCTGAAGATCATCTTTTTGTGTTGTTTTTGCTTTTATTGATATCAAAAAAAATTCACAAAATTTGTCCAAAATCTCTACTTCGACTATTATTGTGTCATTGAATTAATTATTAAAATCACTGCAAGTTATACACCTGGGCTTATTCAACTTATTAACAATTGATATGACCACTGGTTTCATTTAATCCAAAATCCCGCCTAGTTACACTTGATTATACCTCCTGATGAGATAGAGTCGGCGGCGGAGGATCGAGTGGCCTGGAGATCTCTTCTGCGTGCATTACACTCGCGACCCCACAAGAAGATGATGATGATGATGATTCGCAAGTGTTCTAGTTTTGACAGAATGCGCTACTGCGAAGCCAGCCGAGGCAGCCACTCTATCGACGTTCTATTCCATAATTGATATTTCCTTTTACTATAATACTTAATAAAACTTAATTTTGTTTATCTTATGGCATTTAAAAAGAAAAACTTGTATTCGGCCCACCCTGTACTTTTAGGGCTACAGCTGCAGAAGATTTCGTGTTTGTCTCTTTCCTCCTACGAAAAGTGGTTCACAAATGTCACGTAAAAAAAACTGTGCTTACAAAAGCTAACTCGTAATACTTAAATTTTTCTCCATTACAGTTGAAAACGTTGTGACGAAACTCAGGTCACTCGAGTCCAAAGCCTCCACCGTCTCAAACTCTCTTCTCGTTACTTTGTCTTTAAACCTCTTTACAATCTACCATAATGTTTACAGCTTTCAATAAACCGACTCAAGCACAGCCTCTACCTCTGAAAAAAGACAAAAAAAAGGATAACTATACACAGCATTAAGAGCCATTTATACAGCTGTTGGCCCTCTTTATAATTCCCCTCCTCGGCTGGCTGTTCATTTTCACATCGTCTCCTTCCACATCCTGGGCATTTAAGTACGTGAAAACTATAAAAGAAAATTTATGTCCTCCCTCCTTGCGACTCAAAATGACAAATTCATTTGATGTTTGTTTTTCTCAACAATTTGGACAATTTTTTGCTGCCAGAAAGGAGGACGAGGCGCTCGAGTCCTCTCAACAGGTGAAGAAGGATCAGGCTGTTAAATCTGTGTCATTCAATTACACATCCATAAACAGTTGCTGAGCCCACTTGTGTGCGCAGAGCAGAGCACTTGGCAAACATCACGGACGTGGATTGCTCCGACAGAGGCTCCGGCTGGTAAGTAGGTTGCAGTGGTAGGCATTAAGTGCGCCCGCAGGACCTCCTCTCCCTAATGGAATTCAATTATCCGATCCAAGGTAGGCTTAGGCCTCAATCGCTTCGTAGATTGTTTCTATTTTTTCGGTTGCCGAAATGGACGCGTATTTGCATCGACGTATACGTGCTAATGGATGTTGCCTTCGTTATCCCTTGGTACGTGTCGTCGCAACTGGAGGATCACAAGGACGGGCCGTCATGTTATCCCGGCGTATCACATATCCCTTCTCAAATTCATTGCATTGCTACAGATTGAGTGTGTGATAGCTTAGGATTTTGTTTGTTTCCGGATATCCGCTCAAGCACCCGTACTTGTGCTCAATTTGTTATCCCCCAACTCCGACACCGAGTCGCCTGTGTGGGTGGGTGGTGTTTAGGAGGAAGATTGTTCCATTTACACAATAAATTCGAGCGGGGGCGGACCGGCGAACGCTCACTCGATTGTGATACTTACAACGACTCCACGATGTCCTTTTGTCACTCCCCCTCCCGGCCGCGCTCGGGCGCAGATACCACGTTGTATCGGGCAAACATTTTATTTCGGATTTATTGCCAGCGATTGCTCGGTCTTTGGTCGCTGCGATACCTCCAGAGATTGTCTGATTGTCTTTCTGTCCCTTTGAATGACTCTAGATTCCACGAGGCGAAGCACAAAAGTTTTCTAAAAGGACGAAGGAGCCACACCAGACGCCCGACAGCAAGCGACAAAGCAGAATTATCGATGACATTGGCACTCGAATCGAGTTGAGGGTGTGACGGTTCCTTGGATATCGTCGCTTGCGACAAAACTTCCGCATTTCAGGCGCTCCGGAGCAGAAGAATGAGACAAGATTTGGCTGCAGCGACTCCTGAGGTGGGATGATGATGATTCTTGGCACTGGCGGTTTTCAGCGATGACCCAGTTGGCAGATGGCATGGCATGCACTCGATTTTGCTGTTGAACACAGGGATATTCCCTTGCACTCCGTTCGAGTGTGTTTATGGGACTTAGATTGTCATTCTTTGCTTAAGATTTGTAGATGCACGGCACCGGGGACGGGATACTTTTGTGTAGTAATAGATTTCCTTCTGGTGAAGAATGAAACGAATTTCAGAGTTATTTATCGAGAGGTTTTAGACGATTGTTGTTTCTCTTGCGATGACAGTTGCTTGTTAGGTGGGAGAAGTATAATTAATTTTGATACTTGACGTCGTCAGCAATCACGAGAGAGTCTTTGAAAATTGATGACAGCTAGGAATCATATTTTTTATGTGTGTTTTGGAGACTGACGTCTGTGTGTCTATCTGGACAACCGTAAAATTTTCAGCGAAGACATAAAACAACAACCTACATGGTTTATGACTCGCCGGCAGTACGTTGTCCCAAGTGTCTTTGATTCTTTTAATTGTCCAGTGTCCATCAGTGCCCATGACCTATTTAAAACAGCGCGTCAACATCTTTATAGTGCTCAATTTATCAGGCATTCCGAATTTCAATTACTCTTGAGTGAGAGATATGCAGCAAGTTAAATGCTGGAGACTGACAGCAAAGCGATTATTTTATCCGTTTGAATCGAAATTGGAAAAATCAGTGAATCGTGTTTTTTTTAGATCTTTTGCAGCGAAATCGGTTTATTCAGGCTGAAAAATGGCAAAGAGGAAAGATGTGGAACTGAATATGAAAAAAAATTAGAATAAAGAAGCACTATCGTGCCTGCCTGTTTTAACAAATCTGTTGACAAAGCAATAAACAAACTGAACAAAATGAAATTTTTTCATGTACATATCATGACTTTATTAGTAAGAGCAAATATTTGCATTCATTGTGGAATACAACTGTCCACAATAGTTTTTGGGACTCAACACTTTTAATTAAAATAACAACTATTTTTTTCAATTTCTTAAAACATGACTTTGTTCGTAGATGGTTAAAGGAAAAAAGAAAGGTTTCATCCCACAAAATACAAAACTGTTTTTATCTTTCGAATATCGAAATAAATTTAGTTCAGAAATTCACAATTTTAATTAAAGTAAATATTAAATTTTAAGTTATATACGTTTTCGACCAATCGATCAATCTACGAAGTATTAACAACAACAATCGTTAGAGCTAGAGACTTTCAATTTGGTTGTGGTTATTCTTGAGGTCAATATATAGACACATTTTTTAACCCATTAACTCTTAAGTATATTTAAAATTGGACAAATTATAATTTTATGGTAATATCTGTTTATTGAGGTTAAAACAAGAACACATAATAACATACTTCTGAGCGTACAGATTCTATTGCTAAAAGAATTGTTTTGTTATGTATTACAGCTTCCGAACTGCCAGAAGATCTATTTCAGCATCTTTTAATTCTAAAGTTTCTTCTCCATTTCCTCGCTGCTTTCTTCTTATTCAAATACTTGTAATACAATCGCTGTTCTTTCAATCGATCTAATTCCAACTTCATTTTTGTTCATCCGAAGCTTTAAATGGATGACACTGATGGCGAACGTTCTCTGTGTACGAGTGATAATCCTTTCACTGGCACTCCAAGTGCATGTGCTACTTGCTGCTATCTCTTAACGGCAGTACTATTTGCTGCACACCCTTTACAATTCTATGAGCGATTCGCCAGCTCTGCAGCAACCAGATTTCGGGGCAATTGTAGAAAGAAGAAGAATGTACACTCTTGCTATATTTTTGTTTTCACAGTTCAAAATGTGATTGCCGATATTTTGCTTTCAACTTGCTGTTTGGAGGACACGTGAAAGTCTGTTAATGTCAGTCCTTCTCACCTTTTCCCACAAGAAGTTCAAATATTAACTTTGCTTTCAATGTATTTTTCATTTTCTTTGAAAATCCCTATAACTCTTGATTGACAGCAAATTGATAGACAGTTCGTAGATTAATCAAACCCACACTGAATATCTCGAATCTCACTTTAAAGCTTTTAAATTGTAGATCTTTTTAGTCTTTTTCACTTAAATTTTCTGTTCAGTGTTACAGACTGAAAACAACCCTTTAAAACATCGGTTACGCAATCGTTTCCTTCCAGTAAAACTATGGTAGACGTGTGTGCATGAGTATCCTTATCCTCTCAGCAGTAAAAAAATGCAAGCTATCCTTTACGATACTCGTGGATAATTACTACGAAATTGGATAAAAAAAAAAAAGAAACAACCGATCTCATCGTGGGAGCACACCCAATTGTTTCGCTTTCATCTTTTTGAGGTAAAAGAGTTTATCTCCCTTAAAAAGATAAAAAAGAACAATAATCTACCGCAAATGGGTAATTAAAATTAAGGAAATGATATTATAAAATGAAATATTAAGAAATTCCCGACCAAAATTTGGCAATAAAACCCAGAAGCTTATTTGTGATGTGCACTAAGACCAAAGCCAGTCCATTGTAGCCGGATGAATGACTAATGGACTTAATGGCCGAAAATGAAAGCTGAAAAACCACCCGCACCTTTTGTCCGAGCCAATTCAAGCGAACAACTTTCATCCTTCCAAATTAGTTTTTCCCATCTCCTTTGCTCAACTCTATTAGGTACCTACAACGACACGAAAAAAGTGACTCCTGCCATCCTTAAAAACAGCCGACGGCAATCGCTAACAAATTTATGAAAGCAAACTCGAAAAAAAAGTGGTCAACAAACTGCAAACATTTCACACTTAGTTCCCACTAACATGCACAGCACTCAACCTCAATTGAGCATAGTTGTTAACACTCTGCCTTTCTGTCGCAAGGCGTTAGGCGTTGGGCATTGGGCGTTGGGTGTTTGACATTAGGTGTTAGGAGCCTTCCACACTCTATCTCAATTGTGTCGGATGTTGTACCCGTTTTTTCCTGCCACCTCCATTCATTAGAATGCTTCTGAAATGGATCTACTCCTCCTCCACCCCGCATGGGTTACAGCCCTAAGGACACAGCTTAAATTTTCCGTTTCCACCGAAAACTCATTAACAGATATACTGCAGAATAAAAACAAGGCGACGACACGAACCGAAACAGGATAACACTAACAGATGTCTTGTCCTACTTTCAATTTTGAGCGCACAGAGAGAAAAAGAAATGAGAGACTCGAATGAATGAATGAATGACGACTATGACTACGACTACGACTGGTCAGTTGGGCTAAATGTGTGTGCCCTGGTCCACAAGAGCTCTCTGCTCCTGCGAGATAAATGGAAGGCTTGTCCTTGTGCCCCATTCCTAAACAATGGCTGACGAAAGTTGTAAGGTTGTTCACGCTACTACGGTGCGACCCCATTTAAAGGGAATAGCATTCTCCATAATTGAATGGATGTTAAATTTTCATCCACCAGATACTCGCCTAATGTTGTTGTTGGCTCACGATGCACGGCTACGAAGTGGATGATGATTCTATGTCGGTTGTTATAGTTTCAAACTTGATTTTCTATTTAGCTTCCGGGTGAGTTTTACTTTTCGTCGTCTTACTCGTCGTCCTCTTTCTTGCTCGAAGAAAGGGCGCTCTTCTGTGGAGAAATAAGTAAAAGGCAGATCGTCCGGGTGGAAGGAGCAACGTGCAGGGCTTCGGGTGGATTTCGCTGTGCGCTTTTAACCTTCGGTCTGTTGCTGGCGCTGCGGTTGTGGGTATTAAGTTGATTGCAAGTGTATCCCTCGAGGGCTTTCTGTCCCGTTTTTGTTTTACATGAGGAGAATTATTTGTTATTTTGAAGTCCAATTATGGCTGTTGGTCGCTTTTCAGACGAGTCAAAAAGTCGTGGGGATGAAGTGTCTGAATGAAGTGCAAACGCCTTGGAACGCGCGCACTGGTGGATTCCATGAATAGCTGCGGCGGTTAACGATCTGAAGTCCGCTAATGTGACTGGAATTTTAGGAAAGAAACAAAACTGTGACTTTGGCTTTAATGTTGCGATGCACTTTAAATGTTTTCCGAAATTAAGTAACACGCTGATATATTTGTATGGAAATGATGTGTCAAGAGTGGACCATCTAGTGGTTTCCTTTTGAATTATAGATTACTTTGGCACTTACTGCCAACATTTTAATCTTTTGCATTTAAAAAAAAAAAACTTGGATTTGGTGTAGCCTGTATCAGAAAAGAAACGCTGAGACTGTGTGCTGAAATGTTGCGACGTATTTCAATGGTTTGTTAAAATTAAGTAGCGACGTGAAATTAATGCTTTTCATTTAATAGGTCTGAAAGGCTTAGTCAAAGGCTCTAATCATTTATCACATCTAAAATATACCAATTACCTTACCTTTGAGTCACATGCACTCAGCCACATAAGTTTACATACAGCCTTTTAAAGCGCAAAATCTAAGAACCACCGTAAAATTCAGGCGTAGACCACACTAGAATTTGTCTCGGCCTTTGGCTTCGAAAATATTCAACTTTCTTTCGTCAGTATGCACACACTTGTGAAAAATACATGACCTTCAGAATTATAGTACCTGGCAAAAGGAAGATCTTTCCTTCTATTGACCTTTTTGATCAGTGGGTTTTTAGGTCTAAAAGTTTTCAAACTGTTTCTGGATGAACTTCTTTGGCGGCGGCATTTGCGATATCTCCAGTCAGCTTTGAAACGTTGGTTCTAGGGTTGGGGGTCATTTTGCCTGTCTTAACAAATCGTTTGTTTCAATTAAATAATCATAATCAATTTACAATAATTTCTGGTTATCACATATATATAGTACAGAGGTATGATACGTTGACCTTTCTTTTTTGACATTATTTATATATTATACATGAAAAATGAGAAAATAAAATGAAAGAAACTAGTCCAATACCTCGACTTAAAGGATGTTTTTTTACGGAAAATTTGGAAGGGGAATGCCGAAATATGGCGAAGAAATTCGAGTTAGAGTGAAATTCGACTCAGAGGGAGTTCGACTTAGAGGGATTGGACTGTATAAACATTAAATGCAAAGCTACCAGCAAAACTTTCAGTTAGAAACAATTGCGAGATGATTTATTTCGTTTATTTTTATGAAAACGTTATCTTCATACATGTTTGTTATTCTCGTGCGAAATTGAGAAATTAAACAAAGTTTAATCTGAGCCTCTTAGTATATTTACAATTGTTGATTTATTGTCTTTTGTTCAATTTTTTTACACCAACATATGCATAGTTTGATTGACGTCTGATTAATGCCCCCGTTTCTATTTACCGGCACATTTATGTATCTTCTTTATAATTCATATTATTTTTACATTAAATTTAACATTTTTGAACTTTACGTACTGGGCGGCGTAACAGCCCGTTGAGAGCCAGAGCCTAGCTTTTTCGCGCCTCCACTGTGTTGTGCGCGTCATAATTTTGTCACATGTGGAGGGGACCTACTGTTTAATGCCGGTTCCGAACGGCGAATTGCGAAAGCTTTTCATGACAGAAGTACTCCAGGAGGGTTGTCAGTCGTTCGCTGGAGGTGGGGCCGTGAAATATGTTTGTGGTGTTTTTTTTTTTTTTCGCCGAGCTGGATTCGAACCCGGGTACTCTCGCTCAACAGTCCGACGCACTAACCGATCGAGCCAACGGCGCCCACATTTTGCACTTTACATCTTTATATTTACAAATGGTTTGGAACACCAACAATGTCGACTTGTGTAACTGACTGTAAGGGTATCTGTTGCAGGAAAAGGAATATTTTGATGTTTTCAAAAAAAAAGCATGAAAGACATGCCAAGTGCAAGATTTGTTGGAAAGAAATATGAAGCTCATCAAATTAGCTCAAAATAAGTTACAGTAAAGTCGCATATACTTCCGCAGCGTAGCACACTTTCTGTTCTCGTAAAATATACTCGAAAAAAAGCGAAATTATTTGTTGCAGGATAACAGGATAATCTATGTAATTTGCAACAGCAAATGACTACGTTAACGATGGCATCTTGCGATTCACCTGCTCCACAATCAACAGCGTGTAAAAAATATCCCTCAACACTTTTTTCCATTCCACCATTGAAAACCTCAAGCTCGCGGATAATTTCATCTGAATTCAACAAATATGGCCATAAATGCTGATTTGTTACAGACCGGATGCATCCTCTCAAAGTGCCACTTCAAGTTAAGTTGTGCATCAACGATGCAACGAAAAAAGAGCCTGCCGGGTGGGCGGCGATATCTTTAACCGGATGAAATATGATGTACTTATAGTAACGCCCGCCGACGAAAAGATACTATTTCGGCAGCAAGATACCCTTTGGCGTGGAGGTCTCTCTTCCGCTTTGTTGACTTGCATGCTGCATAGGGAAGCGACCTGTAACCGGGCCATCATAATCATCATTATCACGGGCAAAGCAAAGTGCACGAATAGTTGGAGTGGAGTAGAACGTCGTCGTCGTTGTCGTCGTCATCGTCGTAGTCGTAGTTGTGTTGCCGCGCTGCCGTTCCACTGCGATGAACAAAAAGCGTTTTTGCTTTTTGGCGCAAATCCAATTGTTGAAATAATAATTTCACAGGAACATGCTCGTGCGGGGGTGAGGTGTACATCCGCCCCTTGTGGATGTTATATAACACGGTTGTCACTTCTCAGTGTAGCGGTGTTGTTGCTGTTTGCGAAGCGGACGGGGGTAGGTGGTTGGTATTTACATCGAGTCTGCCAAAATAGTGCCAGGCGAATGAAAAACGCATGCAGATGATGTGTGTTCGGTCAGATAGTATGAACCAGGGTCGACAGGTATGAATAATAATGACGAGGGAGCGAGAATTAATAACAGAAGTCGTGTTTTTGTGAAATATTTTGAGGGCCTTTGGCAAATGGCAGCTAAGGGAATGAAATGAAGGTCGTTGGAGATTTGCATTGAAAGCAATTCGTGCTTGTTCTGTTTTTTTTTTAACACCCCACTGAACTCAAGGGTAAAAGTGTTCCAGTTTCAATGAACTTTACCATTAAAGTTCGTTGGATGATTTACGGACAGAGAACTTTAAAGGTTGAATGAGGGATTTTGTTGCATGCTTAATAAGCAATGACTCCGAAATTGTTCCAAATAGATGTGAGTGTCACCAGTGGGTACATATTGGGGAAATAATCTTTAAAGGCTGCTTCAATTTGTCCGTGGCCCTTTAAATTCTCTGTAATTGTTCAAGCACTTTAAGGCGTAGAAATGAACTTCTTTCATTGATTAAATTAAGCTTAAAGAATCGCCACTGTTTGCCAGTGTGACACGGCTAAAACAAATCTTTAATACTTTTTAAAATATGTAAGTAAATGATTTTTTGTTTGCGGAATAACCAAACTATATCCAAGATTTATGGAATAGGAGATTACGCATTCCCGTGTTTCACTCCCTTCTACGGCATAAGAGACCCCAAAGAGAGAGCCAAAATTCACAGAACGAAGTGAAATCGAGTCAAGGAAATTGGGTCCCTATTGACGTAGACGCGGAACGTAGACGGAATTCTGCAAAATTTGCTTGTATCGTAGGATATAAGAACTTTGCATTTTATAGGATAAAGCAGCCTTAATTTTTTTCTTGATCTGCGAATAGCGAAAAGTCAGTTTATATTTCAAATTTTTAAGTACGGGAAGCAATGACCGCGCAACCATTAAAAGTTATTAAAAATGACTATCGAATCTCTGAGTCAATGATCGCGACTCTAAAAGCACTTGCTACAACTTTTAGTTCCTCCAACGACATTGTGAGTAAAGCTGACTGAAAAAATTTACTATTGAATGTTTCTGTGCCAGTAAGACAAACTCACAGATGTCATGAGAGAAACCATCAGAAACGTAAGCGCTTTGTTACACAATAAACCGAATAATTCAAACCCAGATTTACAGGAACGGGGACTCGCTTTGTCTGAATTTTCATGAAGAATTTGGCATACAGATCCTGGCTCATACAATATGAAATTGAACTCTCTTTTCAAGTGGCGAAATTTGTCAGACCCATTTATGCAAAAGTTTGAAGAAAGGGCTGAACATCTTTGACTTTTTAAAACTAAGGAAAAGTATGAGCTGATGTTGGCTTATTTTATTTATAAAAATAATACAATCAAATCCTTCGTGACTACATAGTTTCTTCCATACCATGTATTGGACTTTTGCTTAGGAAGCTGATTCTTAAGACAGATTTCTTACGCGTGAATGTGCTTCGCTATCGTTTCCTGTTCCCAGAACTCGATAACACACAAAAAAAATCTCTTGAAACAATAAAAGAAAAAAAGAAAATGGCATGAAATAGAACCCCACGTGCGCTGTTCAATAACAATACGCCTCTGGGTATCCACCGACACGTAAAAAAAGACAAAAGAAAAAATGAACGCGAGACGAGAACAATCCAAACAATCCAACTACAAAATAAATTGCAAATACACACTCACACAAAAGCGAAACAGATCAAAAAAGCCAAATACACGGCATTCCCATCAACTCCAGGTGTCAATTTCACAATTCCACTTGTAAGAACCTTGAAAACTGGCGAATGGAACACCTTCTGTGTCACCAATCCAAATGGAAACCTTTAAGTGGTCCCCTCTAAAGAAGAAATTCTAGAAGACGATGAAAGTCATCGCATATCTTCCCCTCGGTCGAGTGGTGTGTTCATTTTGAAAAAAGTTAATTTGAAATTTCAATACCACAAAATCTACTTGAGTTTCTTAAAGCACCTGCAGGCGATTGTTGCTTTTTAGATCCAAAAGTAGCCAGGAGACGCTATCGGATGGAGGACGAAGGTATGAAATTTAATTCAGGAAATTAAATAGACCAGGCAGTCGGGTACGGTGGAGCTTATCATTCGACGAGGGTCAGGTTGTCAAGTTTGGTTTCTATTGTCCTGACAATTGTTTTGGTAAAATGTCTGGAAAGGTTACAGCTTACGAGAAATATGACTTGAGTGGGTCGGATGGGGGCAGTCAGCTCAACTGGCAGGTGTGCTGCGGATATTAAAAGAGATTACACTTCGATTGTTTATTGTTATTGGGCAGTAAATTGGTTGGACGAATGTGTGTTACTACATGAAGGTGAATGAGAACGCAATCGATGGGAATAGAGACGCAGCAGATCCCTGAGGGTGGGGATTGAAAAATAAAAAATCGGAAGATTGAAAAAGCGGTACTGGTAAATATGAGATACCAGAAACTGGAGTAATCTTGAAGAAATCTTTGATGTGGAAGTCGAAGTTGGTTTTGATTTTCACGATATGTGAGTCTTTGCTTTGAAAGTTAATCAACTTAAAGGGTTTTTTTTTCAAAAGAGGGGGAGATTCGATTCGATCGGGTTAAATAATGCAGTGAATCTAAATTCACATCACGGACATCCGGACGATTCACTTCGAACGGATTTAATAATAGATAATTGTCGAATTCTGTGGACGGTTCCCCTCTTCGGATTTAATATCAGGGGTGAATCATTTTTTTGATATGTTCACAAACATGCATTTTTTCCTTTTTTCTTACATCTTTGTCGTGTTAGTATTCGGTGTTATTCGATGTTAAAAAGTAATACCGAAAAAAAAATTCTGCTTCGATGTGCCCGCTTAGCGACCCTGATGTGTGCCTGGTGTAATAAAAATTCAAATAATGTTTATCACGCTTTCGCATTGTATACAGAATAATGTTAAAGCTAAAATGAGCCACCTTCAGAGTTATTTACTGAATACTCCTCCGTGTACGAAGAAAATCTTATGGATTTAAGCCTAAAACTAGACTCCAAACGTAATAGCTTGTTGGAAGTTTTAACATAAAATCTTTAAACTTATGCTCAAGCTTGAGAGCAAGTTAAGGTAATTAAGCTCACAATTCAAAAAATACTTAGTCTTTAAGGAAAGACAAAGTTTGGCTTCTGGGATTATTTGAAGTGCCTGGAAACTGACATTTAGTAGCTTAAGGTAATAATGGGACTAGCATAAATCTGGAGCTCTATTATAAACCTTCCGTTCGGAGAAGGAGTACAAGTTAAAATCTTGAGCATTATGTCCTAGATTTTTGTTTTCGCATTCTTATTGAGTTATTGTAAATGGTGCAACTTATTGTTAGGTTACAAGCCATATAAAAAGTAATTTCTACTTAATTTGAAATAAATTCCCCAATTTGATGCACCTACTTACGATACGGCTCTATGTTGTATGTAGAGCTCTATCCGTGACAGCCAATCACTTCAACGATGCATAAAGTTATTCTGCACGGATCAGAACTTATTCGAAATGGCCTACTACTACTACTGATTGGGCAGCTATCATAAGAACTATTATAGTAGAACCACCGAATAAGTATTTAAGGTTGTACAGATTAAGTTTTGCAGGACAGTTTTAAATTCCGCCATTGTATGAGGTGCAACATGGATGTTCTTAATGGATTTAAAAAAAAATTATAAATTGGAAGCAATAAGTTCTATTTTTCATCTTCTCTGAAGGTTATTTTTAACACGCTTGCCTGATAGAAAAACTTAACAATTTATCAAACAAGTTCTAAAATTGAAGGTTTTCAGTATTCCTGGCTCATCGTTTCTACAAAATTTTGACATAACTCCAAACTCCAATTAAGAAAAAAGACTAAGAATGCATTGGTGAAACAGACTCCTGGACAGAGTACTACTGAAAGTAGCATATTTCATTTCATACTAACTAAAAAAATTTGTTTATACCTTGACTTGGCTTTAATAAACTTAGTAACGCATTTAAGGTTCTTTTAGGTAGGAAAAACAAAAAATACTCCTGAGCGGTGCCTCCAATACCAAATGTGCCACGTACACCATGCTAGGGATGATTTACCCTGCAAAATGTCTACGTAAGACGTATTTCAACACATTTTGGAACGAAATGAAAGCAGCTAGGAATGGAAACAGTTGAAAATGTGCAACGCAGGCAGTTCTCCATTTAGGAATACAACCTGCAATGGCACAGACTTTGTAAACAAGAACAGCTGCTCAAACTGCAAGCTCCATTTAACAGACTTCGCATGTTTTATGTGCTACAACCCTAGCAGTGCAATGAACTGTACTATCAACCAGACATCAGTCATCTCTCCGAGTTCACTACAACGCATTCTAAACTCTTTCTTCCATGTGAACTTGACTACGAACGCACTACACTACTCTACATCCGATAATTGAGCTCTATTCCGTAGCAGTTGTCAGGTTAAGCGAGACATCAGTCCCGTCGTTCAGCCTACAAGCTGCCCCACCTGTGCAATCTGTTTGCACAATTGATTTTGCGAACATCGTAAACATTGTGCATGTGAACGTACCCCTGCCGACTACCTCCTTCACTTAGTCACATGCACTGTACTCGGCAGATATTGCGGATGGTTTTGTACTGAATGACATCTAATACATTTATAAACGCAGTGATTGCATCAGTTGCCCCAACACATGTCTCCATCTAGACACGCATACAAGTTCTTTAGATACGGGGGATAGGGCAAGTATGAATCAATGAGTTACTGGCACGTTGGATCTGGTGAATTTAAAGATAATCTTAAATGGAAACACACACAAGTCCCTGAACTCGAACTGTTCTGTAGGGGCCTCGAGGATCCGGACAGTAAACGTTTTTAAATAATTCACAAGGATAAAGTTTCGACAGGACACCAATTCGAGCGGGCACACTGCTGAATGGCCAAAATTCTTCGATCGACTGACGACCGGATGAAGCTGATGAGTTTAATTACGATGCCTGTTATAGAATGTGCAAATTTGAAAACGAATAACTCACAATTCCGAGTCGGTCGATTATATTTGCAAAAGTGCCCTAAGCTTCGATCGAAATAATCAAATAATGGATAGATACATAGGGCGGGGCAGGGCTGAGCCATCCAATGCCGAAGGATTGAGTGCATTTCTGCTTAGGCAACTACCCGAAGAGTAAACAAAGGATTTCCACTTAAAGATTGTTTGCTGGAGTTTCTATTTGCATGTTGAATGTGGATCTGGTACAGTTTTATCTTTTTTTTCTGTTTTATTCCCAGATAGGTTTTTCCTGTTTGTGTGTGTTGCTTTTACTGGGGGGTAGCAATGGAGATCTCAGGCGTTATGAAATGAAGCTTTCATATTATCTTCGTATCATGTTGTTCTTGGAAAAAAATTGTTTATTATAATTGTTGATGCCGAAAGCAGAATATTCGTTGTGCATTTTTACCACATTTTTGTTCTTGGTTAATTTTTATTTAAGAAGCTTCAAGGGGTTCTGTCTCTAGCACAGGTTTGAGGTTTTTTTATGCTTTCAAATGGTTTTAGTTGGAATGGAAAATTAGTTTTATTATGTATCTCCATTTTGGGTGGCTGGAAAATTAAAATTAATAGGTCGCTTGAAACTCAAGAGTCATAGCGGAATAAAATGTAGAACGAATTTAATGACGCTTTATTATTTAAGTGACGCAGGTCTTGTGCCTTTTTTATTATAAAACTACCGAAATAAGTATTTCCAAATATTTTTTTACAAATCAGAGATAAATTAATGAAATCTGTCTGAACTGACAACTACTAGTAAATAAGAGAAGCTCATGTCCACACATAGAAAAATGTATTGGCATTTGCATAATATTTTTATAAGCTAGTCCTTCCTATTTATTATGTATTATATATTTCACGCCTTTGCTAAAAAAAGTTTTTCTATTCGATTTTTACACGGTTGTTTTAGACTTCAACTAAATCTAGCTTTTTTTTGGATTAAACGCATTCATAATAATTTCAGTAGAGAAACTCTCCGCATTTATTACTTTTGTTGAATTACCTATCAATAAAAATAATTCTTAAATTGATTAGCTAGACCACTTCTAAGTCAGCCGCCTTAAGTTAGAATAAGGCTATAATATTTGTATGTTATAAACCTCTCAATAAAAATACATGCCTACATACATAGCGAAAAACAAAAATACCTCTCAGAAAAATCTAAAACATAACCATCGTCGCTTCAAAACTAACATTTATTTTCTAGAATTGCATTTGCCCCAATACCTTTGTCCATGAGTGTATGTCAGGATAAGAGTCGGATCTGCTATTACAACTTAAATAATATAATACTTACAACTTTTGCTTAGTAGGATACTGTCCTAAAATACCAAGAGATTTAATTCATATCTAACTCAAACATTTTTGTTTTTTTTCTTAGCAATCGTTTTGTCCAATAGGTTTCCAATTGGAAGCTTTTTCTACTTCCATTCGATTTATCCCAATTACAAATGAGATACGAGAAATTAAGTGAGGCACTGTATCCATTTTATTCACAATTCGACCACCACTTTGGTCTCAAAACTTTTATCCAATTTTTTTCTGACACATTTCGTTCCGCATGATAAAGCCCGGCAGTGTTCCGTGTAAATTTATTATTTTTTTGTGCCTTTCCGCCTGAAAATTACTTCTGGAGAATTAAATCATAATTATCTGCCACAGGAAACGTTTCCATTGGATCGATTTCAATTTGATTGATTTCGGTGAACATGCTTTTGGCAACTTCGTGTTCTTTTGGTTTTGTTTCGAAATTATTTTATGCAGAATCAATCAAAACTCAGGCAATTATTCTCATTAAATCATACATTCATTTGTGTATCGCACTATTAAGTTTATTCCACAAAAAATTTTACATGCATCGCTGGGCTTCAAAATCACTTTGCTGCTCTGCGTTTCCTCACGACTCGTCGCCTCTTCACGCTTCTGCTGCGGCTGCGACTGCCACTCCGGGGAATATCACCATCGGACCATCGTCGTCGTTTCCTTGCTCGGGACAGTGAAAGTGGTTCCTAGGACAGAGATGGAATTATTGAATTGCATGGCGTCTAAATTGCAAAGTGGTTTCTACAGGGTTAGCTGGGTTATCTACAGTGGGGTCACATGCCGACCGGATCCGCCCGACCGTTTTACGACCTTTCAGTTGGAATAACATACGCACATTTCCGTCTTGAACTGTGAGGATTCCCAGGCTTTGTCCGAGGTTAATGGTTGTGTCTAGAGCTTGTTTCAAGTTGTTCACTCTTATACCTTGAGCTTTAAGCTTCAGCATGATATCTTTTTGCAGTTCGGCTAGAGTTTCAGCTGAAATAAGAGAGAGAGAGAGAGAGAGAGAGAGATAGCGAATGAAGGGTAGATGATTGAAGTTTTACTCACATAGCTGAGGCTTGTGACTTAGGATCCCCAAGATGCAGGGGAACAGAAAATTTTGGGATGAATTCATCCTTAAATCGGATGAAACAGCAAAACATAAACAAATGACAGTTTTCCGGAACTATCGCTTGAAAATGACTGTTTTGGAAATAAAAATCGCCGCGTACTGATGATGCGATTCGTGATGTTTCAACTTGACTTGTCATAACTCTCAAGAAGCGACTTGTTGATTTTTTGGCATATTTTTGAAGATGTTTGTAGCTACTGCATTTTAATTTGAAACGAAACCGTAAAACAACTAAAGGTACATTTTTTATCACTCACACTCAGCTATGGAATGGTCTACCGCGCAATATTAGACGATTTTGACTCCTTGGCATACTGTCGTACAGTATTGGTAAAATTTTCGGCAATTTATTCCCTTTGCATTGGTTTCATAATTGACCAGTTGCTTTTTTTAACAGCCACAAGTTTTCGATGAGATCATGTCACGACATTCTGCAGGAAACAGAAATTCCATCGTTTGAAATTTTTGACAACTAAATCAATTTTTCACGATTTTTCCGCAATGTTTTCGATCAACATCATGTTGGATAAACCGGTCATCATGTTGGATAAACCGGTCATGTTGGATAATATAGGTCAAAGAAAGATAGACCACGTTGGTCTCGCACGAATTTGGGCCTCTGAGACCAACATGTTCTCAAAGCCAAAATTTGTGACGCGTAAGACCAACGTGGTCTCACTGTGTTCTAGTCGGCTCGGCTTGTATTTATTCAATTAAACGGTTCGGTTTGCGTTTTTTCCTAGGTTCGCCAATTCGGTTTGCAAACATGTAAGCCGAGTCAACTCGGTTCAACTCGGCTTATTAAACCGAGTTGATACATCACTAGTGTAAATCACTTTCATCCATTGAAAGGTTGAAATGGCTGTTGTTTCAGAATTTCCTTTTTTCACAAAAAAGTAATAAAATTTGAAAAAAACATAAAATGTCTTTGCTTTTTCTGGACAAGATAACAAAAAAAAAAAAAAGAATTACGACTGACGCATCCGAGATTCGATCTCAGGACCTCTCACTCCTAGCACACATCTTCTGCTCTAGCGATGCTTCACACAGTTTCCTTAATTTTCCTTATTCAGACCTTTTCCTGACAGTATTAGTTATAAGGAAAAAAATTGGTGCAGACGTTCGTCGGTTATCGAATTTCATACGTTTTGACAATTCATTTTTGTAAATATAAACTCTAACTAGTTCGTCAGTTACCAACATTAAAGCCTAATGTCAGATCAAACATTTTTATAATTGGAGCCCAACCTCCTTTCCAATGACACCCATATTGACCATCAAAGTTAGTAAAACTTTTTTTTGAGCGTTACTGTCAGTTTCAGGAAACTAACGTTTTACATTTTTTACATTTTCTATTAACAGCAAATAGCAAGCAATTTTCTTTCTGTGTTGCAAACTATCTTTTAATTTTCTGTTTTCATTACATTTTTATGTTTTCGTGAACTATTTTTTTATATCATTTAATTATTTAATCTCTGACTAATTCCGAAAAAAAATGCATGACTTCTTTTCAATCCAAATTTCATCTCCCAACCAACCACGACCCAAAAGTTATAAATGTTTTTGTGAATCGAACAGACAGACGGACACCGAAGTGATTCTATAAGGGTTTCGTTTTTTGGAAAGAAACCCTAAAAATTATCTGATCTTCTAACATTGCCATCATTACCACGGGAACTCATAAATGTTGGTCTAGTATTATCTCGTACTGTTCCCTCCTCATGATGCCATCAATTATTATTATTGCATCAACACTATTTAGCGTTATTCATCCGAAAACCATTAAAAAAATCGCTCCCGCTTTACCTACTATGATTGTAGAGGTGTTAGTCCAATACTAAGAATGCTGATCAGACTAAATGAAGTAAAACCCAAGACAGATTAAAGCCGTAACCTAAGATGGATTAAAATCATAATTTTAATTTGCCTTATCGCGTTCCTCAATCTCAACGCGTAGGCTTAAAGTTTCTTTTTATTTCTGTAACTTTTAAAAATTACTTCGGATAATGAAAATTCTTAAGGCAATTCAATGCGCTTTGATCAAGAGGATAAGGCATTTAACATAGGAAAATATAAAATAATAATAACTGTTCTGGTTTTATCCATCGCATCCTCGGTTTTCTTGCATCCTCGTTTGCTGTGCAACCCCCAACACTGTACCACTCAACACTTCCCCAAAAACAACCACCTCGTCACTAAGTTCCCGTCGAAGTCAGTTTCATAGAATTTAAAATGAAAACATTTTAATTAGAATAAATTTGTGTGGAGTTTGTGTTTTTTTTTTTCGTCAATTTATCAAACGTTATTCTATAATAAAAAAAAATTTCAAGCTATGAGCCAACTGCAAAATCGCTTGTTCCCATTAATTTTGGACATCTTGAGTAAGAAACCCTTTTTGTGTAAGTATTGTTTTTGGTTTTTTTGTTGGCGTATTCTAATTTGAATTGTATTCAGCTGAAACCCAAGCGAATTTGCTAAAAGACGTTAATCAAAAACTCGCAAGTGAGTCAATAAAAATAAATAATTTAAAAAAAGAATTCGACACAACTGTCGATCTGGGCAAGGGCTTAGGCATTCTTACTGTTCAAAATGAAGAAGTTAGAATGCCTTTTCTACTTAAAGGTGCCAAAACAGTTGGCTGGACTCGGCCGCCGGTTGAGAGTCCTGATAGAGCAGCACCATCAAGAGGTAAGACAGAACCTTCTGTTGAACCGGTGCATGAAAAACCGGTAAGAACTTTTAAAGTTAAAATTACTTGCGGGTCCAATCTTCTCTTTTCCATCTATTACAGAACTCAGCGTTTACTGTCCGAAATGTTAAGAGTAAGACGAGATCTAAGATTGAGGCAGTTACGACGCGAAACCGCGTCCGACGCAGCCGAGGACACGCTTTTAAGAAAATGAAGAGAACAGCAGGAAAAAAAACGCGTTGAGTGTATGAAATTTTAAGTGTATATTGAAATTATGTAGTAAATTTGTAAGTGTGATGTATGTAAAATTCTACGTGTTTAAGTTTGACCTTTGAGGATGAAACAAATCTTGTAAGTCAAATGGGTGTCCACAGAAATCTTGTGTTATGGCGAAAGACCTGTGAATCCTTTCACTCCAGAACTTTACAAAATCAATATTTGAGACAACTCTCAATAGGTCTCTAAAGGGGATGATAGTCGACCTCTGCTGAGGCCGACTGACCAACGCCCATGAATGTTTTGTGGGTCATGAAATGGCTAACAAATGCCTCTAGAGAGAGGTACGAGTTGTTCTTCACTAAAGGTCGACTCCCACGCAGAGGATTGAGTTCTTTGTAGGAAAAAAAACGAGTAAATATCAAAAGTGTTGAACAAACCCAACCCACCCACGGAGTTTTTCACCCAAATGCCTAATCAAACCATTAACAGACTTCCACTTAAGCGAACTAAATAAATAAATGAAAAAAAAAGTTGCCAGACGATTAAAAAACAAAAACAACAGAAAAACTCTTTTAAAATAAATACCTTGCCGCATTCGGCCTCTCTTTGATGTTGAGGTACAAATACTGCTGCCAAAGTATTTAGATATTTAACCTTTGATTTGCGTATTGTATTCGTTTATACAAAAACGGATTTCTCAAATATTTGGTTATTCGCTCGGGTTTAAATTTTGAATTCAGTCGAGAGGTCCTCAGGAAAAGGTTCCCCATACACATTCACATTCTAATTTCAACATCGCTTTCGAATATTTACTTTGGACATGGAAAATAATAAACAACACACAATATCTATTCTGTGTAGTTTGCTGTTAGTTTAGGTTATTGGGGTTGAATTTGAAATTTTTGAATTTTCATGAAAAAACATTGGAAGCCTAGTTGGGTAGGAGTTATTGAATTTAATTTATCACGTTTGATGGTGAATGAATTAAAAAGTGATGGACATAGGCATCACACGAGGATGAGATAAATGCCTGGATTTCTATGTTTGTGTTGGTAATTGGTTGGATTGTGGTTGGTGGGTGAGTTCAGGGATATCCGCGGGAACACGTGTACCATTGTAAACATGGCACCTGCGGCTTCGTGTTTACATTGAAAGGTGTCAAAAAGTAGATACGATGGCCTTTTTTGACTTGTCACTTGTGACACGCTGTACTTTCAATTGCTATTACATGTGATTGTTAGTGGGTACACGATGTTTCCAGGGAATTGCCTTCGTGGTGAGCCGCATTCATGTTCAGTGCGAATTATGCGATGCGTGTGGTTTTTACGGTTGAAACGTATGAAGCCTAGGGATACATATTTGGAAATCAAAAGCTTACATTTTTAAATATACAAATATACAATAAACTCTCGAAAATTGGAATTTCATGGGACCAGGAAAAAACTTTGTAATACTGCAAATTACGGAGGTTTCAGAAAAAACTAATATTGTTCACTTTCGTTGCGTGTGTATTTCAGCGAACGGTTGTTGAAGAAAACGAGCAAATTTTTTTTCAGTCTACAGAGGTTTTTTCAAGGGACTATGAGAATGTTTCCACTTAGAGAGATTTTCGAATTATAGAGCTTCGAATTATAGAGGTTCGAATTATCGAGAGTTTACTGTATTTGTTAAAATACTGTAAAAAAAATCTATCCTAACCTATCCGACATTCCCACACCTGCCATTTTCTGCTGTCAGTGAGGTTGCCAATTATGACAGATTATTCAATATGAGTGAAGGTTGAAGAGTTTTTCTGTCCATTTTTATTTTTCTATTTTCTAGAGTCAGCTTTTTTTTTGCTACACATTGTTTTTGAAATATTGTGCGAGTGTAAACTTCTTTGAAATAAATCTAAAGAAAGTTTTTGTTTCCTTAGGTCTTTTCCTGTTAACAAATAAATACAATTTAATACAGTTAAGTTAGTCTTTAAAATAAATATTACTTCCGTTAAAAATTGTAATAATATTATTGAAATGGCTCTAAAGTGTTCACTCATACTCTACGCGTCTTACGGCAGTAAGATCACGCTGTGATCTGATAAATATAATTTTACCTTTTTTGCACTTCAGTTAATAATAGTCCTTAACCAAGTTCACAGAGTCATCACGAAATTGGCCTATTTTCAAGTCGAGCGAATTACTTCAGCTCAACATTTACATTTCTTCAGAACCAAAAGTAGCAATTCCACAAACATGCTCCCCATCCAACCCAAATGTCAATCACGAAAAGAATTTTTCTGAGAAGCGTTAAAATCACATCGCAATCATGTCACAAATTCAAATTTCACTCAATCAAGTGGAAACAATCGAAAGCAACGTCAAATACTTGCGGGTACAGCGAGGGTACCGATGAAAAAGCAAATTAGGAAGCTACTTTGCTAAAAGGCTTAAAACGGAAGGCACTTGAGCATCGGAATTGCACCGGTGAGGTAATGACGAATGAATAGATCACTAAGAGCCTCCCCGCTCGTCTTATCACTTCAAAAGGTCCACAAAATTCTTTCAACATTCCCACACGGTGCTCGTACGACTTGTTCATCTCTCCCTTTTTCAGTGAAATCTCTTCAGCCGTTCTGCAGGTGTAAAACCTCACACACAAACACACCACACACCCATGAACACTTCTGAAAGGATGTGAAGTGTTCGAGCAGTATTTTTCAGTTGAATGATGAAAAGAAGGATAAACAACACCCCCAGACCTCAGCCCATCGGCATTTCATACATCAAATGTATGAAGGCATCAACCAGTGAACCATCGTATGCTCAAACTGACATCCATTCACCTGGCGCTCGCTGCTTTAGTGATGCGTAAAAAATTCCCAGCATAACATTTCTGATATATAGTATAAAAATCACAAGGATACCTTTACATTACCTCCACATCACCTGGCGGTGAGTGGCATTCGTAGTCCTTTTTTACGATGCGAAATCAAACAGACAGTTCAGTTTCGGTGCTTGATCTGTCGGTGACAGCTTGCAGCATAAATATGGCGGGCGTAGCTTCGAGTGCTTTATTGGAATCTGAATTTCGTTGTCGTTGTTGTCCCCACGTCGTACAGCGTGTGTGAACGTTTGTACAATGTAACTGCACGTGGAACCGAAAATTCCATCCATCTTCTTGCTGGTTGCTTCGAGGACACCAAGAACTATCACTCGAAATATCAAGGACATTATTTATGTTTTCCTTTCGTGTTTCTTTTCAGCGATCTCCATTCGGTGCTGTGCATATCGGGGGGTACCCAGAGTGCGACCGAGTTGTCTCACGATTGATGTGACGGAGTCCTTAGGTGTATTACTGCTTTTATGATTGGCAATTTCAATTGGGAGCAAGTTTTCCTTTTCTGCTTTTAAGGACTCTTCGCTGCTGCGCTTCTTAAATCAGCTACTCAACGGGATTTTACCGTAGTCGTAGTTGAGTACGAAAAATTTTTGGATAACTTAAGAAGGATGAACGGATGGATATTCATACAATCTCCATCGAAAAAAGAATGAAGATTAGAGTCATTCGAGAAACTTCAATTTCAATTCTAATTTTACGGGAGCAGAATTCATAAAATGATGAAATTGAAAAAAAAAAAAGAGGAAAATGAAATAAAATTCGATATTTCAAATTGGAATTGCGCGGGGGGCGGGGGGCGGGGGGCGGTGGGCGAATGCAACAGGTTGGAAAAGGGTTGGTCGTAACGGATTGTATGCCAGGGATACGATGTTCGTAAAGATGGGGAATTTAATAAAGTCTAAGTGGATGTAAAGATGAATCGTGTCGCGAAATGTCATGTGGTAGTCATTTTAGGCTGACTTGTAATTTTAATGTTGCTGTGCCAACTGCAATTTGAACTTTTTGATGTGTTGACGATTGCTAGAGCTGCATATTTTTTAATTAGAGAACCCTTTAAGCGAATAATAACCGAGTAACTGATAATGATAATGAGCTGGTAATGGTGTGGAATTGTAAATGCAGACGGTTCCAAAGCAAGGACAGCATTTATTTACTATTTGTAAAATATTTATATAATTGTTAATCAAAATTGAGTTGAAAAAATAAAGGACAGATTCTATTCTAGTGAATGCAAATAGACAGGATGTGCAAACGGAACGTTATCCAGGTTGACCAAATACAGGTTTCTTTTTTAAATGCAATAAAATGCAATGCCTTTATTAGTAATAGCAACATTTCCATTAATCGTGACGCACAACGTCGTCAATTGCTGCCTCGGCCGTTTCGAAGTAGCGCATTTTGCTACGCCATTTTCCAAGATCTAGATACTGGGATGTTAAACACTCTGCGACAGCTAGTAGAGACACCTCCTCGACTTTGAGGTTTCTTGTTCAGAGATGTTCTGCAAGAGATGTTACTATTAAATAATCATTTTATTTTCATTCCATTTATTCATTGTATATACAAAAATAAATAGTAAAAGATATTAGATTTTAAAGAAGCATTAAAAAGCAAATTAGATTTAAAAAAGAAAGTTATAAAATTACTAATGAAATACATAGCATAAATAAGAAACAGAATATGGTAAAGAAAAACAGCATTTTCTCTTAATTAATTCTCTTGTCAAGTGTAAGAGTAGATTTTTCTGAAATTTTGTTGATGAGGTTGTTTTCTACAACGCGGATGGTAAATTATGCCACAGCCGTACAGCAGGAAAGACTTATTTTTACAATTGCAAAACAATTTCTATCACTTGCTGTAAATCTACAGTTTTTCCTCTATCGATCGCAAGCGCTGGTTGAGACAGTCTTGTAAGTTTCGTAAATTAAAGCGGAGTGGAGACTTATTTATTTTAATAAGTACTTTCTCCATTACTACTTACTTTATCATCTTTTAGGACAGATTGTTCCATTGGTATTTAATGACATTTTGAAACTCTCCTACGGTTTAAAACGTGCTTTTCTGCTCTAGAAAGGCGTCCCTATAAATTTACAATATATTTGTCTGACAATGCAGTCTAATGTTGAATAGAGAAGTTGGGTCCGAATTTTTCTGTTTAGAGTGCTGTCTACGATTTCAATACTGCCTTTCCTTCCATTTACAAAAGAAATGTTTATATTTTTTGGAAGATATGTGTTGCAGAGTTGGCAAACCTCTTTCAAAAATTCATAACGCGAACGACAAAGGCAGCTTTATTCTTCGGAATGATATTCGTAGCTTTTATTTGTCAAGTTTTCTTTTAATCTTTCTTTTAATCTGTAAACACGACTCAATTTCCTTTTACTTTTAATGATTGATTTATGATTTTAATGATAATTTTTAGAGAACATATTTCAATGAAAGAGTTGAATAGAATAAAAGAGAATTTAATAGAAGAAAAATTTCGGGCGCTGAAACGAAGGTTTCTTTTGCGATCGCTATCAAAAATATTCTAGTTTTCGAAAATCAGGAAAACGTTTAAACAAAATTGTTTTTCATCTTAAAATATAACTGTTCCTCAACTCTTTTTCCACCTCGGATGATTTCTGGCTAATCTTGAACCGGTTTCCCCGATGGCGTTTAGTTAGAGCAGTTAACGCGAATAAGGAAAGGGATAAAACCTCCCCATGGGTAACACAAGGGGTCCACAAGGACCTAAGTGTGGCAGAACTAATTCTGTCAGCCCGCCTACCTACCTACCTACCTAGAGCAGTTTTGCTTTCCAGCCGTTTTCTTTGCAGATGTTCAGCGTCGGCTCTCCACACTCAAAATGCCTGTTGATATCGCTATCTATCTTGTTGTGGCTGTCGAATTCGATGTTGCTCTACGAAGGGATCGCCGTTTTCCTAAGGCTTTTTTTGCCCAAAAATGTCTCTTTTGCCGTAATGTTCCGGATTTAAGTAGTTTGTAATTACTGTCCAACGTCCACTTAAAAGATGTGTTATTTTGTTGACCGGCAACTGCTCTTCACGATTTTTCTATGCTTAGCTTTTCAGTTGAGCTCAACCTTTTTCTAAATTTCATTTTTTATGTTTCACTACGAATGGGAGTTCTAATAAACTTTTATCTAATCGAATCACTAAAACTTACTATTAAGTTACTGCTTTCGAAATGAAATAATTGATAAGCTCCAATGTATTAACCAATGTATTAGCCTATCTGAACCAATTGTCGCGGTCGATGCAGGAAAAATTGTAAATTTATATTTTTTTTTTAAATTGCACTGATTATTTAACAGTAACATCTGTAGCATTGTAACATTGTGTGGCAGGTGCTGCACAAAATTACAAAGAACCCTCAAAGTCGAGGTGGTATCTTAATCAGTTGTACAGGAATGTATTTTGCCGAAGCGCTCGGCAGCTGACTTAGTAGTACCGCCGTACAACCTGAAATGCTGCACAAATCGTCGATGAAAGAAGAGATGTAGATTTGATTTAGTAGACAAATTTTCCCAAATTGGTTTTGCTTGGATAAAACTTCGTCTGTTACCAGTTTTTAAGCCGTTGACATGACATGGTTTCAGAAATTGTTCAAATCAACAGAACTTCAAATGGCATCGAGGACCATTTCTTAGAACACAAATTGAAACTGACAACTAACGGGAATAGTCGCACAAAAGGATGTTCGATTTAAAACTTTAGTCATCACAAAAACCACTCAAAGCTTTTGCAGCTTCTATATTCTATGACAGGATTTTCATGTCACTGCACTTCCTCTAGGCAACCCCCAAACAAAAGACCAGTGCAAGTCGTAAAAAGTCAAACCGTATGCTTTGTGTTGATAGTTTCATAAGTCCGGTACAAGCGTCCTTTCCACCGAAGTCCAGGGAAGTCCCAACTTCCTAATGGCTCCGCTAAAACAATCCATCATATAAGAAGCTTACTCCCACACCCAAAGCCGAACACAGCAAACTTTAATTGACGTGATTGTCGCAAAGCCCCTTTCGAATTCTGCAAAATCGAACCACCACCCCCAGGCACTTACAACACCAAAGCCACAAACAAAAAAACTTACTTCTCTCAACTCAGGAAAACACAGAAAATTATTCGAAACTATCAACGAACTTCGATTCCCCAACAACAGCAGTAATCTCACCCCGAAGGCAACCAGCCCTCACCCAACTCAAACGACATTTAAAACTGACCCCAAAACAAATAAGTGACCATCGTTTATAACATTCATTGGGGGTGGAATTCGATAGCCTCTCGATTTTGGGGGGGAGTTGAACGCAATTAGATTCATGTTCCTTTGTGTGTTCCGACTGTCTCTGTCTGCATTCAACTTAACCACAAGCTTCACCCAACACACAACCGTATCGGGATTTCAAAGGCAGGCAGAGATATTCAATCGCATGACTGTGGCAAGGTGTGCTGTGCTATTCCTCTCTCCTGGCATCATCCTGAAGATGTTGACATTCCAACCGGTGTTGCAGACATGTAGTGGAATCGTTTGCTCCCTCTGACAGCCTCTTCCGACCCCTGTGTGTGGAGCATAAGGTCTTCTCGGCGTGGCGTCTTAGAGCGATGAAATTGTATCGTTTCCGAAATGCACACCGGAAAAAAGGAAGCTGAAAACTACCGCCGGTGGTGATTTATCATACCGTTAAATAAGGTGACACCAAACGATTGCCATGCAAATAGAGACGCGGCTGGTTACGTAATCAATCACCTCAGCGAACGATTTGATCTGTAAGTGTTTATTATTTGGACGGCCGTCTAATTGGTAGGGCTCCGAAGCTAATGGCCAAAGTGTTGAGTTGCTGAGGGGTGGCTGGCAGATAGGCAAACATGGCTTGGTTACGACCCCAGTTGAGGCTGTGCAATGGTGGTGGTGGACCGTCGGTGTAAGTCATTAGAATACCAATTATTCAGGAATTGTCGGCAAGTGTTGCAATCGAAATAATTTATCTAATTTATCGAGGGAATTAATTTGTCATTATGCGGTGAAAAGAGGAAGGGGAAGCGTGCAATTAACATTCTGATAGCTTCGATACCTGATGCGTCAGGGGTGGGTAATTTATTTTAAATTGGAAATTTCACTTAAGTCGTCATCGAGCTTTGAGGTGATTCCGAGTTGGTGGATGGGTGGTGAGAGGACAAGTGGTCGGCCGACTTTACCTGTGAAAATTTGTTTTCAATTACACATGCTAAATGGCGTCTCTGGTCTCTGGCATCCTAAACGAAAACGTGTTTGAATTTGGGACGCAGATTATAATGCACGTGAGTGGCTGTTTATGAAGACGTTTAGGAGAATATGTTTGACCTCACTTTGTGCATATTTATTGTCTTCATGAGGTTAGGACTGTAGGTGAATGGCTTTCTACACCAGCTTTCGGCACTTTCGAAACACTTATGGAATACTTAGATCTTCACTATTGTAGGCTAAAATTTGCAAAAGACGGTCTTCTTCTTCCTGCTTAATGCGAGTTCATGGAGAGCGGAGACTAGTGGGCTATCAGAAATGTGTGCTTTATCGTTCAGTTAAAACACTGAAGTAGCAATGCCTTAATATCTTGTAGAGCCGAATGTAAAAAGGATACATAGGGTAATATATTTATTTAATATATTGATTGATAATATTTCCATTTCTATATTTCTAAGCCTGAGGCTCGGAAAACCGTCATGTTATTGTCGTGAAATCAATGCAACCAACAGAGAGTGACAGTTTGGTGCGTATTTTTTTCTTCGAAAATGAGGCTGGGAATAACTGAGAAAAAACACCACAAACATTTTGCACGGTCCCACCTCCAGCGAACGACCGATAATCTTGGAGTTTCCTGTCATGAAAAACTTTCGTAATTCGTAGTTCGGAACCGGTACTGAAGTGTAAGTCCCCTCCACATGTGTCAAATTATAACGTGCACAACACAGTGGAGGAGCGAAAAACTAGGCTCGGCCCTTACTAGGCTGTTACGCCGCCCAAAATATGTATGGGGCTGGGAACAAAGGTTTAGTCAACGGCGGACGTTACAGAACGATGTTAACCGACTTTTTCGTATTACTAAAATCCTGCTCCATGCAGGATGGCGGACCATGTCGCTTTGGACTTTTCTTGTGAGGAACCTTGATAGACCAATGTGATGACAACAATTCGGAAACGATTCAAGTACTTAAGGCCAATATCATCGAAGCAATCCGTCAGCTATAGCCCAAAGCCATCAATAAGGTCTTGGAAAATTTGAGTGACACAACGAAGTAAATCCAGACGGACCCTTGAACGACGTTCTGCTCTATAATTAATGGGAATGTTTGCTCTTACTAATAAAGCATGTACATGGAAAAAATTAATTTTCTTAATTTTATTGCATTTTCAAAAAGAAAATTGTATTCGGCCCACAGAATCAGTTTCCTTCATTTATTAAATTAGAATTAATGCATCTGAAAATAGTGTTTGTTTGCATGACAATAAAACAAATAAATTTTTACTACTTTGTCTTTAAATTGAAAATAACGAACTGACCAAAGCCAATTTGTGTCTCAGCAAAGTGTGTGCAGGTGCCATTTTGGACAACGTCCAAATTTTCAGATTATTTGGCATTTAGAAATGTAAATTTACATAAAAGATATCTTTCTGCATTAACTTAATTATTTGTTATGGTATTTGTCCAATACATCGCTGTTTTGCATCTTTGTGGTGCTAAATAATCCTTTTGTGGACACCTTTTCTTTGGACAGTTGCTGCGCCATTCCATAATAAATTTAGTTGTTCACAACAAAAAGATAACCATTCACAATCCATCCATCTTCCTGCATTAAAAAATGAAAAAATTAATACAAAAAAAACAACATTATCAAAGTTTGTAGCTTTTTAGTCAAAGTGAGCCAGTCTCTCCTGTGTTTAGTAACCAAAAAAGGTTGTAAAAAATTCAGCAGCGACCAAAAAAACTCAAGATCTCCGCGATTCTCTGACGCACATCTATTTGTTCTTAATTCTTTAGTATACTAGAAGAACAAAAAAGGTATGTAAGTACACCAAAGTCGAGCTTAGCAATTAACCGAGCGATTCCCATGTATTCTAATTCCATAATTCCAATGTATTGTAATTTTGTGAACGATGCAAACTGAGGTAAAATCGTAGCAGCTTCGAAAACACACAAATGGGAATGACGCAAAGCGAACTTTGGTGTAAATAAGAAATCAATCGATAGCTCCAAAACTTTAACATTTTGTAAATACACGATTATCAGTCAAACACAGCTACATTGCTGAGCTTCAACTAACAGACAGTATTCTGTGTCAGTTTCTTTCAACTCACTAGTTCCATTGCTGCTTTCTTCAGTTATGTTTTGCGAACTTCATAAGTTCTACGAGGTGGAACCTTTCAATGGACTCGACAATACGACAAAACTTGAATCCTACAGTCACTTGACTTGCAAAGTTGACAAAAATTCCTAATTTGGAAAATTATCGTCCTTCCACCTTCACCCGATAATTAAGAGTTCCGACACGGTAAGACATGCCTCCTTTTCCCATAAGAACCATTGTTGCGACTTCTTTCAAATTTAATTTGAGTTCTCCTTAAGCGAAAGATATTCTTTGGAATGAACGATGACAAAATGGTCCAAGGACATTGCACAATAAAAAATAACACACACATACACATCCCGGCACTTGTGTGCTCTGAATGGAAACATTGCATGTTTGTGGGGGTTTTGGGAGGAACGGCAGCCTCTGTTTGTATGCTAAATGCATTTCATTTTGGAGTGCCTTCACTGGCAGTGCTGGCGTTCTCCTAATTGTGAAGCAGTAGAATAGAGAATGACGATCATGAATATTGTTGCGATGGTCTTTGTTTTTGAGTCTTAACTGCTCTCCTGTTCGGGACATCTTCGCACATGTTAATGTGTTTGTCTGCCTCGCTGCTCGAATGGGCGAAACAAGAGCTCGGTACAGTACAATGGGCAGAAACTGGGTCTGCGTGTTTGTTTGAGGGGGTGGTGGGTGGGAAAGACACTTGGACTGCGTTCACCGATTGTCGACACTGAATCTGGGTTACTCGAGGAGAGTATCGAAGACTATCTAAAAGCGCCTGGATGAAGTGACTAATGGAAGTAATTATCGCTTTGTTTGCATTTTAGTTGTGCTGAGTGGTGAAAGTGCTGGCAAATACACGTGGGGTGGACTTGGGGCATCGAAGAAGGTTTGCAGTTGGCTAAGAGCATTTCACGCCAACTTGCCGTGTCTCAATCAGTTTAACTGTTTGTGGGTAAACACACCTAATGCTAAGAGGGCTTAATTTGAAAAGGCCTACGGCCGCTAATGCGGTGTGGAAATGGTAAAAAAGTGTTTGGAGAGATTACTTTGACAGTTGTTCGGCTCTACTTTGTCGTCCACTTCGCTTAATATGTTAAAACATACTTTGGTTGCTGAAGGACATTGGAAACTAAGTCGATGTGTGGTATGATCTTTTTAATTTTCAGCGTGGTTTCTAAGCTCGTTGGTTATCGGTTGCATTTGGTATCCGTAGATTGTATTTTGGAAAGATCATTTACCACAGAGAGGATAATTTTTTTTAAACTGTTATGCTTACAAATTTTTCTTTACATAAGGAATGTTTCACAAATTGGTGACTTTTATGACACGGGGATATGGAGCTGTGACATAATAAATAGCATAGTCCCTCAAAAACTTTTAAAATGGAAGCTTTACGTGCTTCTGAGCTTGACTGAGTTATTTGATCAATAAAATATTAAAGGCCAGGATATTCCTGATTTGAAAAAAAAGTTAAACATATTGAACTAATAAAAAAATAGGTATGACCAAGTAATTTAGCTAAGTTAAATATTTCGAGGACAAAATAAATGACACACTTCATAAATATGTCAATTTGGGCAAATTTCGATAATATGAAGAGATCAAAACAGCTAAAATTAACTAAATTCCCATACAGTGAAATAAAAATAACTAAAATCTGGTCGGTTAACCCATATTCGTAATTATAGTAGCATACCGACGGTTCAGTGATAAAATAAGGCTTAGACATCGCTTACCACTTGCTTGTTGAATTGCCTGCTAAAATTTGTTAAATCTTAGAGCAGCAGACTTATTTTTAGGAATATTCACTTCATCCTACAAGCTCCCAACGGGGTTGACAAAATAAATCTCAACACAATGGTATCCCTCGCATGGAAATTTTCTTCACCAAGCCGTGTGCAGGCACATTTATACCAAAAAACATGCCGAGTTACATTTTTTGCTTATGAAAGAAAATATCAGGCAAGCTGAAGAAATTGCTCTTGTTCAATGAGGTTTCTTTTTTGTATGGCGTACGACCACTTTATCGCGTAGAAGGCACCCTGGATTAAGCAAAGAATAAGGACCGTCTGAGGACCGTCTTGAGGTTGAGACATCGTCAAAGTAAAAAATTGTGAAGAATCACACTCCTTAGCATATGGCTAGATCTGAAAAGTAATGTCTACCCCTGAAAAACCCACATAATGTATTGTTAGTTCAATCCCAAAATCTCAATCCTGTTAAGAACTTGTAGGAGGTGGTGTTTCAAAATTTTAAAAATGTTATTAGGAGAATTGCAGCCTGGTTTTCAGCACCTGTTAAACCATGTAGGAGTCAAACGATCAAATTTTGATTACTTTTTTGTTTTTTTTTTACTCATATAATATGCGGTCAGCTGCGGTAAAATAATTGCATAGCAGTAATAGTGTGAGAGAATATTTTTTACTTGGAGACTTTGAGAATTTTCTTCTACTTTAGAACAATAACTGAAAGGAGTAATAGATTTGTCAATTACTCGAATCATTAGCATGATATTACTCAAGTTGCAAAAAGGTATCCTTCAGAAAGCAACACTGCTATTATTTTGACCGCAACTGTATGCATGTAAATTGCTATTTATTTATTTTGTTCTTGAAAAACTTGACTTGGCAAAGTTATTTTGTCATAACTTTTCTTGTAGTTCACTGGTATCATCATAAGACGTGGTTCTACTTCCGTTCATGTCCTTTTACGGACCCTAGCGACACAGTTCCCCGCTTTTTCTGACCTCCAATGGTTTCTATTGAGATGCTTGTCTATTACCCGCATTGGTTGGTCACTGTACTTTGATTTCTTCTACTGCAACAAGCCTAGTGATCGAATTAAAAAAAAATTACACAACTGCTAATTACATACAAAAACTAGTCCCTTAATTTCAAAACTATATATTAGAAAAACGAAAAAAAGATAAGACGGATGAAGGTTAAATTTTCAGATTTTTCGTCTTGTATTATAGACCGTTTTGTTCATCATTAAACGTAGTAAGTCAGAAGATACCTGTACTTATTTCTGCACCTCACTTCAATAAAATTTACGTGTTCTAATAGTTTAAAAATTATTTAGCTACTAATGAAGAAAAATTATTTATTTCCAAGTAACATGTGATAACAAAGAAATAAAAAACACCCTATTCGTTCAAATTACAATTGGGCTGATGATTGTGTTGACGCAATTGTTCGTGAAACACTAAACTTCTTTCCGTCCTGTCTTTAATTTCCCATAAAGTATAAATAGAAAGCCATTGATGGAATAAATGTAATCTAACTTGAAGCTAAAATGCTTAGTCTTAGTTGACATTTCGACTTGCTTATATAACTTCTCTGTAACTTAAAATAGGTTTCTTTTTGCGCGTAAAACTCTTTTTATTCTGATCCACTGCACATTTTCCTTTATAGCCAAATCACAGTGGTCATCATTTTTTATGTGTCTTTTAATAAGCGAACGTCTTTAAGGTTAAGAGCTAAAAAAGAAGCCCAAAAGAACACTGCTCTGAGACACTTCAAAACTACTGAAAAATTTGCTTCGCTTCTAGGATATCCTGTCCCTGTACACGAACCATCTAGCACGCTTAGAATCGGTGGAAGTCTTCACTTGACTCCTTTTGCAAACCTCCGCTTGAGTGCGCTGATATCTACGCATCACTCCCTGGTTCCCCAAGAGATGGCGGTAGTTTAGAACTAGAATAACTCCACCAAATATCCTACCCATCTAGCAAGCTAATTCCAACGAGACTGCATAATACACGAATACCTTCTGAAAATCCTTTTTTTTCGCATTAAACGCACAATTTTTGAATGACACGCGCTATTTTTAAGAAATCGGCTTTCAATCAGCGTAATGTATCCTCGGATTTATCGTTAACAGCAGCAGAGAATGAACGAGAGAATGTTGGCAAATGAGAGAGAGCATACAACAAGCTATCGCAACCAGATAATCGTCCTTACATCAAGGGTCATACATAAATCCTTTACGAATGTGAATGAAACCCATCAGGATTACTAGTGCCCGCTGCATGTGTTCAACGTTGTATACACGTCCGTGTAGGGCATGTATCGATTTTCCATACACCGAATGCCATTGCACTTAACGACATCGCCATTGACCCAAAATTTCAAGCATCATCTGTGCCATTCCAGAATTGAAGGATAACTTCAATGGGCCACCGAACGTTTTATGGAATTTTACTGGAGGATAATTGAAAAAGTCAAGAATTTTTCTCGTTTCCTTTCTTGTCGTTTTTGCGTGCGCTCCGGGGAGCATATCTCTGAGGCAGGTGTACGGGTGGATGGATTTGAGAGGTTTATTAGATTTTGTCGTCGTTAAAGTGGAAGTGGGTGGTGCAGGGGTGGGTAAGTTGTTAAATTAATCAGTCATCTGTTTTGAATTACAAAATGAAAAAGAATACGTCAACGAGGACGATTGCACAGACCGGGAAATGCCGTTTGTCGCCGTCAACGCAGGATATCATTCGCTATTGATTTCCGAAAGCCCTTGGCGGATGTGCTGTTGGCTTTCTTGCGGGAGCTCTGAACAAGTGTCAAGGAGACGTGTCCTTAGACAAAACTCGTGTATCTCTGCCGTTTGGTTTTCGACGGGCATTTTATTAGAGACTTCATTTTACGCGTGTGCTCTCGGTAATTACTGACTTGTGTTGTTGGTTGGTAGCATGGAGTTTTTGTGAACCCATTCAGCTCGTTTGAAGGGGATGATGGCCTTGATGTAGAGCAAAGCAATTAGGTCGTTGACGTGGGATTTCAGACACTGGAATGTGTATGGAATGGTAACTGGGTCAGCGCGCTGTAAGGTCAAAGTTGAGGCGTGAATGAAGAGGATGATAGCGGTGGACGTCATCGTCAAAAGTTTAATTATTTTCAGAAGCGCGTGTGATGGTTGTTCGGTTAAAAAATACACAGCTTGGTTGGAAGCTTCTGGTGGTTGTCTGCTTTGGAGTGTTTAACAATTGGTTGGCGGGTGCGTTTAAACACGCAAAATGTACTCGTCGCAGCTTAAGCGTGGGAAATAACAGGATCGAACTAAAAGGGGTCAGCATAGAACAAATTTTTACATCGTGAAATGTAAATGTATCTATTAAAATAAATCGAACCTTAATAATTCGAAAGCCTCTGTAAATAGCAGCATTTTCAAAGTCACCTGAAAAAACCTCTGTAAATCGAAGAAAACCTAAGCGATTGGTCCCCTCGTTGATTGGAATTTATTTTTTTGCAAAACACGCATAAAAACCTCTAAGATTTGAAAATAATAGCTTGTTTGCCTCTACAGTTCGAAATCAAGTTTGCTTTTTTTAGTTTTAGCAATTTCTTTTTTCTAAAACCTCTGTGATTAGAAATTTTTTCCTGGTCCCATGAAATTCGAATTATCGACAGTTTACTGTATTCATTTTTCATTGCAATTGATCTACGTGGAAGCGAGCTGCAATTCATACGTTGCATCCTTTCTTCATCATCATCAACATCATCTTCTTGACCGCAATGCACACAGGAAAGATCTCCAGGCAACTCGCCGCCGACTCTAACTCCTCAGGGGTATGCCCAAGCGTAGCCAGGCGAGATTTTGGACTTGGTCCAACCATCTTATTCTAGGTCTGCCGACCGGTCGCCCTCCTGATGGGATCGCATTCAAGCGCGCATTCTTTCTTCAAAAAAAAAGTGTCTGCTAATACCAGAAAGACCTCTAAAATAACTTCTCTCTACCTTTCTTTCATAACCTCTACAAATTATTAAAGAAAATTCAACGAACCAGACTCCAAACTCCAAAGTTTCTAAACATAAGTACTCGAATTTCAAAGCTCTGGTCGAGTGAGCACACACCTTGCACAACTTCTGGTCAGAAGGTACTTTGAAAACTGAATGCAAGAAGCTTATAGCTCCCCCGTCCAATGGTCCAATGCCCCTCATTTTCCTAAACATCTCTCTACAATCCCAACGCTTTACAGACAAACTTTTGTAAAGGACTTAGCAGAGTCCGCCTGCAAGTGATGACCCAATCAAAAGCAACAAAAATAAACTACATCCTATTAAAATTTTACCAAGCATCCTTCAAAAGTGTGCGTAGCGCTTGCAAAAAGTTGATAAACTCTCTACAAGGTCACCACAAAGAAGCATCATGGTTGGGCCCGCCGGCCGAGTTTGGGGGGTAAATTTTGACCAATCCAAAATCAGCTTCGTCCAGAGGCACACCACCGACCGACATTCGCTGCCCGTATAGGAGACGCTTAAAGTTATAAATTTTGAATTTAAACTTCGGTCGGGCGGTGAGGGCTGAGTGAATGAAGTTTCCCTGCCTCTGGCCCTGTAACATCGTCGGAGTAAATATGTCGATTAATGGTCACATAGACTGGAAAAGTTTCCTCTGGCAGGACACATCTCGCCACGTCGTCGGTAGCCTGCCTCCAGTATAGACTGATGAATATGGATGGCCGGAGGGATAACATTGGAATCCTTTCGTGTGGAACGATGAATTACGGCGATAAAAAACAGAAGAGTCGGCCGAGGAGAGGGTGAGGCTTTTCGGTCATTAGATTTAGAAGCGAAACACGTGTGGGTGTAAAGGGAAATCATTTTCGCTTCCGGAAGGTGCACGATTGAGTCCGACAACCTTCTCATTTTCCTTTCACGACTTTTGACATCCGACGTATCAGTTGAGTGTGGAGTGTTGGACACGAGCCAAAGAGGAATGTTTTCACTCTGAAAACGAGTAGTGTGGTGTTCCAGGCCATGCCGCATCGTTGTGTTGTTTGCTTGGACGTGGTGAATGGCTCCTCAGAGTCCTGGCTCCTATGTTCGGTATTTGGATACGGAAGGGAAATGGATTTCATTGTTCCCGGCGTGGATGTTTAACTTAAGATATTCGTTTTTTTTGCTTAGGAAGTTGAGATTGTAGAATGTGTTTTTGTACAACAAAAGGAAATTTTTATCTCACACATGTTCCTTTGTGTACGAACCTGAGAATGGGTTAGCTTTTTCTTCTCCACCACCGCACATTTTTCCAATCAACCTTGGTTCATTTTTCATTAAGGTTTGTCAAACTATTTCAATTTTAATGAAAACCTTACGTAGATGGAAATTTCCCGTCGGCGGACTATTGAGTGTCAAACTTCGGCCGTTCAAGTGCTAATCTTATCCTACGGATATATACGTACTCGAGGCCGAAAGTACCACCCACAGCCTCATTCAAAGGAGATTGCATGCCGCACATCTAATTCGTGCACAGAATTGAATTAGCTCAAATAATTGGCATATAATTTCAGCCGCAAGCGATTTTAATCAAATTAACAAGTTTTTAATCTACTTATTCTATTGTACAAATGCTATCGTTGTTTTTAAAAAGACTCAAGTTTTTTTTACTTTAAACGGTTTTAAATCTCCAACTTCGCGGATGAATTACAACTCAACTGTGACTCACGTTTTGTAATAAAAAAGGTGATGTATTGGTCCGAATCACAAAGCTGTTCCAAATATTTAAGTCATTTAAGTCATAAAAATTTACTAGATGTTGCAATCCACACAGTTGTAAATGTATGTATTTACAGTCGAATACCTCTAAGTCGAATTTTCACGGGACATAAAAATTCGTTCGAGTTTGAGGGAGTTCTACCTAGAGGATAGTTTTTGTATGAAAAATTGGGAAGGGGAATGCCAAAATATGGCGAGTTAGAGCGAAATTCGACCTAGAGGGAGTTCGACTTAAAAGGAGTAAATTCTTGTAATCTTATTCAAAATTTTTCATCAAAGTTAATTATGTTTTTTACTGTATTTTAAGAATTAATAACCTATGTGAAATATTTTCAACATATTTTGTTAATAATTGCTTAAAATCTACTGACATGCTTTCCATCCTTAGGATTTATTTCGACAAAAAGCGCAACTTAAAAATTTTGAATGACTTTCATTGTCAAAACGTCAGCCAAAGTTTCCTTCTTATTGTGCTGGGGCAATAGTTCGAAGAACTATTTAGTTTCATCGAATAATTACATTAACCGGAACAGTTAAATTTAATAGGATTATCAGCAATAGACTGCATTCAATCCACCATCAATGAATGAACGTATTGCTAGCAGAAAAAAAAACTACGCAGCATGTTTCTAATAACTTTTAGGAACGTAGTAGGATTTTTAATTTTGCAAATGTATCATACAAAAGCATTTTAAATCTGAGCAAATTTGTTTATTTGCTTTCTGTCCAAAAGACAGTATGGGTTACTGTCTTTTGGACAGTCGTTCGCTTGGAAAACTGAAGTTCGACATCGAAGTAATAAAATCCTCTCCGACGTTGGAAACTTCCCTCTTTTGCCACACACTATTGAACCCCTTTTGCGTAATGGCGTCAAAATAATAATCCATAAATAATTTCGCAACCATCAAAACATCTCAAAGAAATCCAAACTCATTCCAGTGTACAAATTACAATCTGCAGCTGGATCCTTTCCCAGAAAACTTTGCTCCGTTTGGTCTCGGAAAAAAAGGCAAAAAAAAAAGAACTCTCCGTCTCCCACTCCTTTTTTTCGCTTGTCAAAAAAGTAGGAAGCAACTATAAAAACTCGCCAACTCAGCAAACTTGCAGAACTCAAATCCTGTTAACTAAACAGAAAACTTCCTTTGCTTTGAATCCATTTTATCCATCCTCATGCTGTCCCAATTTACAACCACTGAGTCCGTTTTTCAAATATCACCATAAATAGTGAAACTTAACGTTCCTTGCCGGCCATGTCCTTCATCTCGTACACGTATTAACATTTGGAAGAGCATTTTATGGAATTCTGATGGCAATAACCGTTTTCTCCTCTTTATAGCGCGTCTTGTCCAAAACGCCCCTCCGCTCACACCCACCACAAAAAAGAAACGCTTCCTTAACTGCTTCGACATTCTTTCTCCCAGGGATCCATCTCGACCTCGTGAGCGCGAGGCACTGCCACTTCCCCCTCGTTTGGATTTTTTTCGACGGTGAGACTGTCCTGCCCACGGCATCAAGGGAATGCGAATGCGTTCGGGACGAAAATGGAAGCACTTAAGATTTACCAATGGAAACTTGCACTGACGAGATCATCCTCCGAATCCATTTCCACCACTCATCCCCACCCGCTCATGATTTCGATTCCGTCGAAACCGCCAAGTGCCGGAAACCGATAAAGGAATGAGAACAAAAATGAAGGCGGTCCACATCGAGACGCAGAACAGAGAAGCAGAACAAAAAAAGATTGGGGGAAAACTATTTCAATGGTGATTTTATCTCCGCGCACAACCGGCATTGTAATTTCTCCAGAGAGCCTTGAAAATGTAGCCCATATTGGATATTCACTATTTTGCGATGAGAAATTGGAACGCTTCCAAGGATTAGTGCCCCGGGCCACTGGGGAACGCTCCTTAAAAGTGTCGTAAATAGAAAAAGTCCGTTTTTTACTCCCCTGGCGTGTTACTCTTGTAATATTCTTCACTTCGCCTGGGAAAAAAGAAGAAAAATCGGGATAGGATTTATGGGCAGGAAAGTTTTTTTTTCTCTGTTGCAGAAAGGAGTTCGAGCAGGGGACACTCCCCCCCACTTTCTCTCGCAGGCAAGTCCCTCAGCATAAATTTACACTGGCACCGCACCTACAGCGAGCTGGGCGGGGAGTGTTCGGCTCTTACCATAATAAGCCCATTTATTCTTATTATTTCAGGCTAATGAGGTAAGAGAATATTGACAAAAAGAATACCGGACGCTATAATTCTTGTGTCGTCTCTTTGGAGGCGATGAAGTCTGAGTTTGAGGTGGGATAACCGTTCAGGACAGACGGGTTTATCGATGATCTGGAATTTGGGTGTCTGATAAATTACGGTGATTTTTCTTCACCGAAACACACACTAATTAGGGAAGAGATTCGGTTCTTTTTTTTGGTTTTCCTCGGGATAGGCGGAGATACGTGCTTTTGACGAGGGCGGAACGGCCCGCATGGAGAAAGGATTTGATTGATGTCTGTCGATGATTGACGGCATGTGTTTTAGATTTTTCAAAAGAAAGGCATTAAATTGAAGGACGAAGGAGATGGACTGTGAAGAGAAATCTGCGTCATTTATTCTTTGAAAGCAATTTGCTTGCATAAAATGGACCTTTGGTGAAATGTATTTTTTTCTTCAGATAAACTGGTATCTGATCTATTCGATATTGAGCTCGTCGTGACGAGCCAGTTTGTCAATGCAGCCTGGTCGGTAGACGGTATTGTACTAAGGTTGTATTCACCTTGAAGTGATTTTTAAGGATAATTGACACAGTCTAACTTCTTTTCACTGGGATCAGGCCAGAGTTGATGTTGTATGAAATCAACTTCCACACCTGCTACTTAACATGATTCGAGACCTTGGGTCATTGACAGACCCACTAAGACACATCGTTTTCACAAAAACGGAGACGGAGTGAATATTAAGTCTTGAATTTAGTTTCCTAAACAATCACAACCTGTTGGATAGAAATTTGGAGAAAGCATTCTTTAAGTTGCGTTCACTGACGAGAGGTAATTGTAATTTCGTATTAAGTTTTGATTTATTTCAAAATGTTGCTAGTTCATTTATCTCACTTTAATAAAAATGTAATTTTTGATCGGCATTTTGGCATCAATGGTTAAAACAAATATTTCAAACTTTGATAGAAATTTTGGATTATTGTTTTTGCAAAGCACGAAAGTCTAAACACGAGAAAAATTCATTTGTCAAAAGGTTTTCTGTGCTGCTCTTATCTGTCACCATGATCATATATCATTTAGTGAAAAAGATTATTTAAAAGAACATTGAAATCGACTAACAAAATGAGTACACATTGCAGTTTCGTTTATGATGTTTATGAGTTTGAACACTGTCCCACAGCTGACTTTTACGACAATCCCCAAAAAAACCATACTGTCAACTACATCACAGGGAACGTTTACCCGGCTCTATCCCCGTTGTTGATCCCTAAAAACCTGCATCATGTGAGCCGCGTGTGTAATAACATGAATAACAAACAAATTACGTCGCACAATGAAAATCTATATTTGCTTAAGCGACCTCCCATGCCAACGAAGTTTTATAATTGCAGTTGACACTCATTAGTGCAAACAGAGACCTCTGCCTAATGTGCGTGAAAATTCATTTAACTTTCGGTCAGCGACAGCGACAACGACAACGACATGTCCATGGCAGGGACGAGTTTATTTCCGATTCCGAAATTGTTTGCAAAACCCAAATGAATCCATTATTTCGAAATTTCCATTTCAAACAATTCATTACTTTTTGAGGCAGGCGTAGAGGAGAGATAGAGAGGGAGGGTCCTTTTATAATACAGTCCAGCGGCAATTTCCGGCCCGGCTTTCGAGATTCCAGGCGTGCATACCAAAATTAAGCGCGACCAAGCTGAGAGTTGACCTCCGGCACCGCACGCTTAACCGCCGAACCCGCCCGTCGGTTGAAGCGGGAATTCATCAAACTCTCGCTTCAAATAAAACTTTTTAGCCCACAACAAGGACAATGAAAATGTTTCGCTAATTAACGAACGATGCCCAACAATCCATGAAAGGATGCAGCGCTGCTGTGTTGGTGGGTTGTGCTGCTTCAACCATCCGCAGGAATGCGACCGAAGCGACGTGTGCTGGTGAATGAGCTGATATGTCCCTTCAACGACAACGACACGACGATGACGACGACGACGACGATGATGATGGCGACAATGGTGGTATATCAGCAAAATTTCATTTAGTCCTGCGGAATTTAATTTTTTCCGTCGCCGCACTCCGTGCTCCACCCGGTGTCGCCCGATAAGCAAAGCTGACAGGATTCCTGTAGCGGTGGAGTACTCGATATAATGACACATTCCAAATTTTACGTAGTGCTTGGTCCTGTAAATGTGTCCACAAAGGAAGCCTGGAATGTGTATCATAGTCGCCTGCGAGAGCGGTCTTGTGCTCGGCGACGATTCCATTCGGTTGCCGCATCCTGTTTGGGAAAATATTTACTGAAACGTCGAGTTTATTTGGCTTGGACGGACGGTAAATCGGTTTTCTGGGACTCTTCACATGCCCTCGAGTTGTTTGGAATCAATTGAAAACAAAAAAAAAGAATTTTTTTTTCCGTTTTTTGTCCCTTGTAAAGCAGACAATCGCCTTTATGACCATCGCCGACGATTCACAGTCCTTTTGTGATGTTTTTGGCAAAATGATTGATGCCTTTTGATTCTGTTGATTAGCAGCAGCAGGACGGTGTAAGATATTTTTTTTTCTTTGTTGTTCTTTAGTTTTAAGGGCTTCGACTCGGACTGGGTTCGGGATAAAATGAATGTCAATGTCGAGGACGGGGGTCGATGTAATTTATTTTTCTGTGTGGATAGAACGTCTTCTGAGGCGGAAATGATTTCTTCTCAGAACCGACGCGGACGTCGAGTTGATGGCTTGTTCGCAACACCTTCCGCTTTTGTTTCAATGTTTACATTTGAAATGTATCATAGGATTCATTAGAATCCTATTTGCCGGGGTTCGAAGGAATTTCTCATTTGGAAATGATTTGTCTCTTTAAATTACTTTTGGCCCAGAGCAAAAATTTAATAATCACTTCAGCAAATTTCAAATTAAGAGTGAAATCAACATCGTATTAGAGAGTTGACGAAATGATAAACATGTATTCAGGTACTTGTTTTTAAACTCCTTCTCTCATTAGCAGAATCTCATAAATACCGTGGTGTTTTGATATTTGATTGTCAATGCTCGTTGAAAACAGTGCAATACTGTCATACCGACATGAGACCGCCATATTGGCAATGCAGTTTCATTATTTCTCACTTCATCTTTTCTTGCTGTCGTTTACGTGCGCGTAATTTAACTTAATTGTTTTGTAAAAGGAAATCCTGCGTTTTATTCTAACAATTTAATTCCATAAACAGCACGCCGAAGATGAACTTTTAGGATATTATAATAATTGTAAGCATTCGAAAAGAGCCTACATTTTCTAAAATTAAGGTTATTTCTTGTTGAACGGTACATCAACTTCTTTTCGTCACATTTCATTAGATGATTAATCTAAACTGAAATAGCGATATTTTTTAGTACCTACTTCTTAAATTTTAAAAATCAAAAGCCATATATGGCTGCTTGTATAGTGGAAGGTTAAATCTTTTCCAGCACTGCTATATATTTATGGCCACAGCTAATGTGCGCATCACAAAATTCAAATAAGTACAAAAAAAAAATCGTTTAAGCAAACAATGAAATCCACAAGCTATTGTCAAGTGGCCCGACCAATTTGTTTGTTTGTGGCGATATAAATAATAATCAATTGCTTTAAACACCTCATTCGATGAGCTCTCGACAGCCCACGCCGCACCACAAATAAACGCCTTATCCTCACCGCTTATTTGCAAAGCTCGAAAAAAAATTATTTCCGATAAACGATGGTCGAGAAATGGTCCTAAAATTTATGTAACACTTAAAGCCACCTACCACCCCGTATAGTTCCAACAACAAAGAATTCGAGGAATTCCAAAGAAAAAAAAAACCTCACCGTTCTTTTTCCCCCGTTCGGTCCGCCCTAAGGGCTTCAGAAGAAAATACAAAAAAAAGACTGCTGCTTTCTATTCAGGAATTCCGATTGCCAAGGTTCGACGACTGGAATCCATCCAGAAACCCATGAAGAGTACAGCCCCCTCGCTCCCTCTGGAGCTCGACGTATTTCTTGGATTTGTGCGCTTTTTTTTCTTTGCTCTCTCTCTTTCTTTTCACACTTAATATTCAAAAAGCATCCGTATATAACAAATGAAAAACGAGGATAACCGGGGACCACGAACGGGAAGGAAGAGTGAGGAAGAATTCCTTTTGGAGGTGGGCGACAAAAGCACACGTACGAAAGAAATAGGAACGCCACCGCCATCGCCATCGCCACCAACGCCAACCCAGATCGAACAAAATAGCATAATTTTGAAGAAAATTTTAGGTGGTTAAGGTAGAAATTGTATTTACAAACGAAAGCTGCATAACAAATTTGTTGTCTGAGATGTTTTATCGACACGACGGTTGTGTTTGGAAGTGATGCCAGCCTAAGTTCTCGTTTGGGAGGCTTCTTGGCGTGTCCTTAGCTTTACTTCAATGTGTGAAATGTCTGTAATAAAATTGTACGAGATCGATTCAATTGATTTAAGAGTTTGTAATGGCATAATGATGAATTGGGAACTTATAATTTCTCGAGAGTCCTTGGGTCTTTATGAGATTGGTTCTTGTTGGGGGTGGCTACTTAGAATTGTAGGAGTGGATTGTGGTTTTTGGGGAATTATTGATTTTATGGCTAATGTTGGTGGCTTCTGTCTGCACGAGTTTTGGGTTTTACAACGAGGATGGCGTGGCAGGAGCCGCCGCTCCAAATGCCCGAACAGAATTTTGCCGAATCTAAAGTTTGAAAACGATTCTGAGACTACATTGTTGTCTAAGTTGATTGAACAGCGTGATGTAAAAGTGTTATAAAACTAAAATTAAAATTTGAGCTGAGCTATTTCTGGTTTCGGGATGGAAACTAAGATCGCGAAAAGACTTAAAATTTACCAACGAAGCTAAGCTAGACCCAACAAAACAACAGAGAAATATTCTCTTTCACAGCGAATCGCCACTTCTGCAAAATCACTAAGGTCATAAAAATGAAAGGCAACAGTATACCTCCACTTAAAGTACAACAATGTGTTTATAACATAATAAGAGAGTGCAGACATCCTGGCATCTATTTTTAGCAAATAAAAATAGTATTTCAACAGCAGCTCAGCTCAATGAGAATGTTACCAAATCTCAAGTTTACTCCTCTGCATCTGTCATTTCTTGCATACACTGTGTCTTTAATGAAACGTACCCCGTCAAAGCAAATGAGATAATAATAGAAATTCTCAAGCCCTTAAGAAACAAAAAGTCACCAGGCCTTTAAAAATAAGCAATTCCCTTAAAAGAGATTGTTCAAAAAAGGAGATCAGGTGATAAAGTTGATTTTAAATTCAAAGCGCAGTTTAACGCTTTTTGCCTATTTAGTAAAACTGCTAAGGTTATTCCAATAGTCAAACCAGGTAAGCCCATAGCACGATAATAAATAAATAAATAGCTTATTGTCTGTGCCCAAAGAATAATCTACTAGTTACAGACTTATCAACTTACTTTGTAGACTAAGTAAACTAATTGGAAAAATAATCAAAGAGGATCGATCAACACATTGAAGAAAATAATATTCTTTCTAAAATACAATTTGAGTTTCATAGAGGTAATTCAACTTGCTATCAGGTCGCCAGAAATTATGCTTTGTCGACAGATTTGCTTGACGGCCGTGCGAAAGTTTGAATGCTCTTTTACCTGTTCTCAGATCTGTCGTATGTGAAGTTTAATATTTTCAACTTTCTATCGTCCTGCAAACCTACAAAAAATTGTAAGGTGTGAACACCGCACATGGCAATTAATTGGACGGTGGGGACGTGGTGTACTGGCTTAATGTTCTATTTTACCCCACCAAAGAGTGTGTGAGATGTTTCTCTAACATCTCACAAGACCGTGATTTTATAGTGTCACTAACGAGCTTTTAAAACACGATATAAAACTCAAGAGGTAGATATTTTTTTCTTGAAAACATAAATTTTTACACCCAATTTACGTCCAAACTGGGAACTCGGACCCACCACCCCCAATCAATCATCCATGAACACGTCGTGAACATTCCACCAACTTCGCGCAACTCATTACGTCTAATAAACATTTTAAGACAAACTACTTTAATCAAAAAGTTATGGACTGCAGTTCCTTAATAGCGTACAACTCAAAAAGTTCCATCTCTCGCACCCGTCCTCGTCCCTGTGATTCACTTTTAAGACACTCGCCCATGCCTCGCTTGTCACTGGAAAAAATACTTTCCCTGAAAGCAATTCTAATTTCTAGCGTGAAGCTTTTTTTCAAAAAAAGAAAAACTGAAAACTTTTCGAAAAATGAACTAATAGGAGGAGGGAATGGTATGCCTTCCCGTCGGTGCTAGGTAAATTGATTCCACTTAGTTTGCGCTCTCGCCGTCCGCAACAGACCTCAGAGTGTTCCCGTGCCAACACCCGCACCCCGATGCAATCACTATGTTAATTGTGGTCTTCTCGTCCTGCCCCACCGTCGTCCTTTATCCATTTCATCGTTGAGTAATAGAAATAACAGCTTGTTTCGAACAGGCACTTGGCCTCATTAAATCTCAATTATCCTTCAGCGCGATAGTGCAGCGCGAAAGGAAATTCTTCGCTAACGGACGAGGGAGGCTGGCTATAAGTAAAAATAAATCTTCGCATACCGATGGAAGCGAAAAAAGGACTTCTTCAGTGAGGACCAGCTCGCCCGTGTGACATCGAAAAAACATTACCCATGCCTTCCCCACACTGGAGGGAGAGAGTATTCCTCGAGTGCACGTAATAAAATCTCACACACACGCAAAATAAGTAGAAAACATAAGCGAACATCCTTTTTTCCTGCAAATTGCTGTTTTTATTAAGAGGAATTGTGGTCTAAGTCCTCGGACCAACTGAACCGAGTTGGGAAACTGTCACGGCAGGACAGCCGCGCCGGGGACTCCTCGGGATACCGAGAGGGAAAACCAACAATTTATTTCAGTCAATTTCTCTGCTCTGCATTTTATTCATCTCTCTCCGATTTTTTTTTTTTGTTTTTTGTTTTCTTCTTTTGCCGTTCAACTCAGACTTTTTCTTGTTCCGATGGGTGTTCTCGTTTTTTTGGTTCCTTGTGGACTGGTTCAAACAAAAGCTCAAGGATATGCTCCAGTAATTTAATAACCAAACATTTTTACAGGAAGCATGTCCTTTTGTCGTCGTCGGCCATAGAATAAGATAGCACACACAAAGGAAACCGGAAGAGTACAATGGCACCCTGAACAAGGATACATGCGAAATGGAAAAGGCATAAGAGCAGTAACAGCAAACAAAAAAAAAAACATCGCGGGCGTAAGTCATGTATCTTTTAAATTAAATTATTATTGTTTTACATCTTTTCTTCGCTGTTTTCTGTTTTTTTTTTTTTCGTTCTCACTGCGAATTGTAAACACTTCTAGCGAAGTTATTGTGTCAACAACAAGAGCAACAACAACGGCAACGTTGCCTATTGTCTCTAACCTCAAAATTCTAGCTCTTGGTGCAGGGGATTGGAATAACAAACGAAACTGCACTTAAATGAATTTGCATAACTTTTTTTGCGGTTGCATTCATTGTGCAATTGTGTCCCGGAGGCAGACGAGAGTTGCAAAATATTTTTTTGCTGAGCGATTTGGTTGGAGAAATGGAAGTTTTCTAACAGCGCGATTACAAGATTGCTATTGTCTTCGAATGGAAATGTGGGAGACGTATCAAGGATGCAGATGATTGGGTGTTATTTAGATATTGTTTTTCTTGTTATTTGCCTTGAATTAAGGGAGTTTTAGGAATGGAAATGTTCGTAGTTTAGGCAGGATAATGAAATTTGCATGGCATTTGATTTCGTGCCGCATCTGCCCACGGACATGCGGTGGTTGAAAGCTTTCTGTCTCAAATGGTAAACTCAGAGTAGTCGTGGTGAAAGCTGTTCATGAATTCAACACATTGTAGACTGGGGAATTAGGGGAAACAAAGGGATTTTTATTTGAATTTGAATATGAATTCGAATATTTTTACTCGATGGAACACTTTTATGGGCAGTGAAGAAAATTAACTTGTTGATGCAGATTTAATTTTTGTAAAGAGGTCATTGAGTCATATTAGTTATTAGTTATTGATTAGTTATTAGTTATTATTAGTTCGATGATTAAGTTCGTATCGATTATATATTTTCTTTTGTTTTACAATGATTTTGGTTCATTATTCTATAATAAACCTTTGTAATCAAACAGAAAAAAAATTTACAACCCCTCAAATTTCAGTTTTTTTTTATTTTATTTTTTTATTAACAGTATTCATTCGATATGCCTTTCTGCTCTACAAAATTGCACTTGTCGTCCTTTTAAGCACCTAAATTCTTCATAGTTTTGAACCTTAGAAATGGAATATCTAGGAAATGGAATATCCGGAACTTTCGACAACTGCTTCTTTGCTTTTAAGCATGCCAAAGAAGCTGGTGAAGTAGATTCTTTGTTTCTGCTTGTACACAATTTTGGTGGTATACTCGATGGTAAAAGTATCAAAATTAAGATTTGCCGCTATGGAAAAACTAGCTTTTTAGCGATAAAAACAAATATGAAAGAACTAATTTTGTTTTTTTGAAAAACTGGAAATACCAAAATTTTGGTACTACTTTGAGGAACTAACTCAACAGAATTAATAAACCTTTTGAGAAAAACGATTGCAAAAACGAAACGCCTTAATCAATGATACTTTGGACGTTCGAATATGTGTGCAAACTTTTCTTGGTTCTGAATGTAGGCAAATGCGGGTCTACAACATAGAAAGTTCGTAATTTTGACATCGGCGACACGCTCTGCAAGGGAAAACCTTTTGAAGTGGATGAAATGCGTCTTAAAACGATCTCATTTAAATTGATCACCAATCAAAGAATAAATTGGCGAAAAAATGGACTGCATTCATGAAACTATTCGCAATCATTTTCATGCAATGGGATTCGCCGGAAAAAGTCTTCGAACTTAAGCCCTAAGTTCAAGTTTAAATGGGCTCTTACCTTCTCATCATCATCATCGTCTTCTGGACCGCGTGTTTCACTAATGGGGTCACGGAGGCAATGCACACAAAAAAGATCTCCAGGCAACCCGATCCTCCGCCGCCACTCTAACTCATCAGGAGGTATGCCCAAGCGTAACCAGATGAGATATGGACTTGGTCCAACCATCTCATTGTGGGTCTGCCGAGCGATCGCCTTCCTGACGAGATTGCATTGAAGGCGCCCCTTGGAAGTCGTGATAGTAGGGAAACTTGCGCCTCGTGATTAAACCATCGAAGTCCGAAAAGGCAGCTGCCCAACATTGGGCTCTCCACGCACCGTCGTATTTCTCATCTTATCGGTAATAATGGCGGGATAACGCTGGCCATTTACGTAAGGTGACAAACGTTATCATTAACGAAAAAATATGGCCCAATAACGCCGCCGGCATGCAAACCACACCATACAGTTATTTTTTGTGGATGAAGTGGTGATTCATGAAGCACATGCGGATTTTCACCCGATGCATATTTTGCTTATTGAAGAATCCATTGAGCCACAGATGAGCTTCGTCACTAAATATGATTTTGCGATGAAATTCATCATCTTGGCGCATCTTCTCAAGAGCCCAATCGGAGAACGTAAGTCGCACTATGGTCCCAAATGGCAAAAGTCATGGAAGAAATATAAAATGCGATGTTTTATTTTGTTGTTTTTGTTTTTTGTTTCTTGTAGAAATATAAACAGAGTTTCAAAAACAGCAAACAAAATAATTTTATGATTTTTATTTCGGCTTCTAGAGCGTTTTAGAGTTGGACAATTTTGCTAAGAGTAAAAAAACTGAAAAAGACGAATTTCTTTGTTTTCATTTTTGCGTTTGTGAAATACTAAACAAAAAGTTATAATTTCTTTGAATGCAGTTTAATAAATCATATGCTAAGAACATAAAAATACATGGATATGCAAAGGTAAGAACAGAAAAATTTTGTTAATAAATTAAACAAAAACAAACCAGTTTTTTTTGTAGTTTTTTGGGTTTGGGTTTAGCTACAAAAAGAAGCTGCCGATGCGGAAAACCGATCATGGTAGTTGACCTTAACTATTTGTTAAACTATGTGCAAAATTGCAGCTGCAATTATTCGCAATATTCGGAAGAATCTCAATTTGTTTAAAAGAAGTCGGGTTCTCAGTGCTTCCTTTTTGGCCAGTTTTTTATGGTATATTTCAATTATTTGTAAAGTAAAAAAGTAAATCAATTTAGAATAGTTTTGCTATCATTTGATTGGTAAAAATGCACCCATTTCCACGCCTCTTTTTTATAAATGCCGATCATTCTAAATCATTAGGGGTTTTGAAGCATGCTGTAACTTAAAGTCTTCGAGTTACTTAAATTTCTGTTAATCCCTCTTGTTTTTATTCTTTAACTAAATGCAAACACGGATCACGGACTGACAGAATGAAGGGATTAATTGCTACTAGAGTGTGGCATTATGCCTAGGGTTCATAAATGCACACTTTGTGACATACTTCAGGTTTTGACTTAGCCTATTAAACGTTCAAATTGATGATGACGCCAATGGTGCGCAATTTAATAAAAACGAAGGCCTTTAGAAATAATTTAAAAAAAAATGTGCATATCATTTATTCTATCTCTCATTTATTTGAATTTTTAGTTTTTTTTTTTCGTCCGTTTACTTTTTTACTGCACTGTTCCTTATAAAATATATTACTCAAACAGTTTTTAGGATAGCTGATGAGCTACTAAATTGGAAGAATACTGTTTTATACTACTTGTTAAAAAATATTTCAGAAGTGTATTCGTCAACTTTTAGCACCCACTGTTGTTATCAGTTCCATTTTATAACTACTTGTAAGGACTTTAATAGTCATAGACTTTACTCCACAAAACTTAAGACTGATTTTAATGGTCGCTTCTTTCCGTTAATTCCTTTTTCTAAGAAAATCTTACTTTAGTCAGCAACTGTGAAACACCCTGTGAATCAATTTTTTTCAAATTTACCAGTCTTATATTGGAAACTACTTTCAAGGGGAAATAAAGTTTAAAGTAATAACGTTTTTTTAGTTTTATGAACCGTCTCTGGCAAATTTTCACCATGTTTTTATAATTTCAATGCGTTGTTGAAGCAAATAACGTTTCATTTTTATCAAGGGCGTAGTTTCTACTTATCAAATCTCAAAAAATTGCAGCTCCAAAAGTGACATCTACCGAAATAGCGGGCTATTCAAAGTATCACCTCTTATTGGAAAGCCCGATATACGAAAACTCGTATATACACACATGATCAAAAAAATTGATTCATTTTCATACTTCTTACATTTTTCGTCATTGGCGTGGTGAAATGAAGGAAATCTCTAAACTTTTGATGCATTAGAATTTTATACACACTAATGTGTGACATAAAATATAAAACCTTTTTCATTAGTAACATAAGTTATTTTTTTGAGATTAAATTGTAAAAAAACCTAACAATCGTATGATCATAAAATTAGATACACATCGGATATTCATCCATATCTTTATTTTCTTTGCGAATTTTTGTCAAAAGTTTTGTTATATTTTATTGTTATTATTTAGTATCAATTTGAAAGACAGAAATAGAAAACATTTTAGGTTTGCAATGAGCCAAAATAATTTCTGCATTGCTGACTAGAGATATTGGGTTCTGTGAAACAGAAAAGACGAAAATCTCCGTATAAAGTCGCGATATGTATGTGATGGTCGCTTCTTTTTATCAAAAACATTTTCATACATGCACCCCAAAAATATTTTCAAGGCAGGTCAACAAAGATGACACCAGCGGATGATCGCCATATAGTAAAATTGTCAAAAAGTGACCCATTAAATCATCATTCAAGAAATTGGCCACACTGGCAAGGATCCAACAGCACTGAAGAAGTTTTACTTCAGTTTTACTTCAGTCGTGTCTAAAGCAAACTCGTTTTTTTTAAGATCAGTCATTTTTAAGTCTTGTGTTAAATCACAGATAGTCTTAAAACGCTTCACCATAGCTGGCAGTCCTGTTTCTTCAATATATTTTCACTTAAATGTCGGCTAAATTAGTGAGTTAAGAATTTTCGCTTTGAAATTTTAGTCACATCCATAAACTTTTTCAATTATTTATTTTTCCACATTTAGTTAAGAAAAGCAGCGATCTCGAGATTTTTCTTTACGTTTTTCTGCTGCAAATTTCACTCTGCACAAAAATGTTCAGAAATCTGTTTCTCTGCTGTTACTTTCAAACTTTACACACCGGTAACTAAATCTGTTGTAAACAGATTTTAGATTTCTGCCCAATAATTACATACCCGGATAGAATTTAGCCTAGTGTACTCTCCGGTTTGAACCAGCTATTTACGACAACAACCACACACTCATTCATTTTGAGTGCATCACACTTTTAAGAGAAAATGAGTGAGAATCGAAACTGTTCTATTGAGTTGCTATAAATATAACACTAGAAACCCTGGACAACCTCCAAGCTGCTTTATTACACTTCAAGGACTTAGCTTTATAAAAGTCTAGTCAACTGTCCTAAAGTGAGAACAGTTTTTTTCACTTGGTTTTGAGAGACGGCGTTTCGACGAATCGTTATCCTTAAAAATTTTCAGAAACTATTTACGCCCTCTGCTTTCGAGATTGAACAGCACAGAGTTAACATTTTGTTCCGCAAAAGTGAAGCCACTTCCCCAGTCGCCGTCGGAGAGGAAACCGCTCTCACTATGAGAAGAGGAGATTGCTCTCGCCAGGGAAAGCAAAAAATGATGTGCATGAGTGGGATACACCTACACCTATATCGCATATCATATGGAGATTAATGTGCTCTTTCAAATCCAACAGGTACCATCCCACCTCCGTATACCTTCGTCCCCGACATCCCTAAAGAGCAAGGACCAATGGTTTTTTTCTTTCATCATTTCTGTATCCATCGCCGAAAAAACGAAAGCTGCGAATTTGAATTGAAAACGCCATCCGCACCCAGCCAATCCCCCACACCCAATGCCATCAAATTCGCTTAGGCAAATAAAGGGCATTTCTAGGCTTCTGTCGAATGTTATCCAGGGCACCATTTGCACGGCCCCTCGCCGCGCCCCAACTCCAACAAACAATCAAACGCTTCAAGGAGGCCCTCAATAAGATGCATACTAATGAATTGCGACGGATGTGAGGGACGAGGGCACTCGGCTGATAATAACGAAACAATTGCTGTCCCATCAGAGTCACAGCTAAACAAACAAAACGACATTGTTTGGTCTCTGAATGTGTGTAAGGAGCCCGGGTGCTAAATGGAAGAATCACACACTCACATGTTGTGAAATTTATGAACGCAAGGAGACACATTGTCGGTTAGCATACGTAACCCCACCACATCCTGCAGGATGGCATCATATCATCGTCTTTCACTCCAGTGTGTGTGCTGAGTACACACACTTATTCCCCGTCCCCCCCCCCATACCTGTAGCTGGTGTTTTTCATGCGAAAAACCTCCACCCCACCCCAGCACCCAACCAGCCGCCCATCGGGAAATTTATCTACACGCAAAATCAATTACCCCGCTCGGCACCCGGGCGAGAGCGGAGTAAAATAACGTCGGCTAACAAAGGATATCCTCTCTAACCAGAATCACACTTGACTGATAAACAATCTGGCCTGAACTGAGAACAGGGCCAAGAAGAGAGTAAGAGACTATTCTCGTTTTCTCCGAGAAGAGAGCTTCTGCGTAGACACACCCGCTCAGCTGATGTGACACAAGCCTGAAACTATGGCAACCCTTGACAGCAACCGAAACCAAAACAAAACAACAAAAAAATGTGAGATTTTCTACAATTTTTGAAAAATGCAGTTAAAATTCTTGAATACGCTTATTGAAGGCCAGGTAAGTCAAAAACTAGACCATAATTTCACAAAAAAATCACATAAAACGCTCCGTGAACCCCTCCCAGGAACAACTTAATCGAATTGCTGGTCTCGCATGGTCGCCGGATCACAAAAAATTAGCCGTTGCCACCGCCGATAGATACATCTTAATTTACGATGAATCCGGCGAGAGGAGAGATAAATTCTCCACAAAACCCAACAACACATCGAATGGCAAAGGATCGTACGTAATAAGAGGATTAGCGTTTAGCCCGAATTCAATAAAATTGGCCGTCGGGCAGAGCGATAACATTGTTTTCGTCTACAAGTTTGGCGAATCGTGGAACGACAAGAAGGTCATTTGTAATAAGTTCCCCCAGCCAGCGCCTGTAACGTCGTTGATATGGCTACCGTCGGGGGCAATCATTGCTGGTAAGTGGATGGGAATCATAAATTAAATTTGCCTTTTTTTTGTTTGGGGTATTTTTAGGCTCCTGGGGGAATATTATGTATTTTCGTTTTGGTTGTGGGTGGCAGTCATGAGATTGTTGTAAGATTGTTACCTCTGGCGGTTGAAAAGATGTTGGGAGGGTTGGCCTACTGTTTTTGCATGCGTTGGCGTTGAGAAAGAAGTCTGTCCCGGGGCAGAAGTGCGTCACACTTTTGTAGCGAGGTTGTAATGTCTTAGGGAACAATGTAAAAGAGTGCTTGAAAACAAAACGACGATTTGGTATCCATGATAGCCAATTACAGGACCAAACGATTAAAAAAAAAAATGACTTAAATGCTTCCAACTAATTGGGCACTTTTTTTTGGTTAACTTTACTTTTTTTAGCTCCTTTTGGTAACTAGTTTGGCAAAGGGCAATAAGCCTTATACATTCATAAGGTATTTTTGCCCAAAGTGTGGTTAAGAATCATTTGGACCTGACGTAAGAAATTCCAAGGCCGGCTCTTTGGTATCAGGACTTCGTTTATTACGTGGTTATATCGCTTCTGCTAAGGTACACTAACCACGTCATTAAGAGTGTTGAAAGACCTTCCTTCACCATAAAAATCGCCTATAAACACGCAATTCAGTAATTAACGCAAAAGAATCACAAGTGTGGCAAAATTCAAGCGTAACTCGTTGATTTCTCAAGGGTACTGGATTCCAGTTTTTATGATGTCCGACTTAACAGAAAACAGTCATTTGATGAGACTAGGTCACAACGGCTAGTTGTATAAGCCATTTCTTCAGAGTAACAATCGAAATACTTGCGACTTGATGAAAATAGGGTATGTCTTTATCATTGCTTGGCTATCTTGTCTTCAGTTCGTTCAAACGCCAGTGTTGGTCAAATGCTGCTGAAATGATGGAACTGGGTTTGCAATACTTTTCGTTATATTCATACATTTAACTAAGTATAGTAATTAATAAATTTCTTTTTTTCGTCATAAATTTACAAAGTGATTGTCACACAATTTACATTTATACAGAGATTCGATATTTTATAATGTATGTGTATTATCTTACATTTTTAAAAGAAGAAGTTTACAACAGATTTGCGAGGAAATAACGACAAAACCTTCCATATAACGAGCAATTTTTCCATTTTTTTTAAGATATCGCGAAACACTGGCGTGGCATAGAGTCAACAAGATGATTAGATTTATTACGTCGCTTTTTATTTTTGTAGGGCTTTACTCTTATCCTTTATACTGATAATTTTTTCACGAGCTTCCTCCATATTTTTTTTTAAATGTTCATGCAAATATTGCCATCCACTGATGTTCAAACAGAATTGAAATCTGTTCGTAAAGACCTCCACTAACATCGAATATTTTACTGAACCAAACAAGCTCAACGCAAATTCGTAGTGGATGTACTGCTTCAGGGTTGAAACGGAAAACACCTCTACTGAATTTTTGTAACTTTGGCCTTGAACAAAGAGTTGTTCCGAAATATAATTATGTTACTGCCGCCCAACACAACTACTGTAACACTTGCAGTGCGGTTCATATACCTCAAGTCTAACACCGACCTTTAAGTGAGCTCTAATCAAATCACTTTAAAATCAAAAGTATTTTTTGTAAGACCCTGTACTTTTAACATCAAGAGTGCCTTTTCAGACCCCGATCCTTTGTCAAACTACGTTTTTTCTCCAATTTGCATAAGGCACTTCCGCCCTGTCTCGCATTACATTTATTTTACTTTCGACTTTTCGGAATCAACCCGACTTCCCATCGTTGCTTTAAATTTAAAGCAACACCATCTTAAATCCCCAAACGAACTTCAAATCCACATCTGGCCATTCCCCATGACATCGTTTCAAAGCACCCTGTCGTCAAGCATGTCCGCCCCAAATCCTAGGACGGCCCCAAATGTCAAAGTACACTGAAATTGTTTAAATATTTAAGTTTCGATTCTCCCATTCCGAGCACACGAACACAGCGTCCCGGGTGTGCATGTTTCGTGCTTTATGTGTCTTTTACGACACAAGTACACCGTGCTTAGAAGCCTATGCTCCTCGTGTCGCTGTGCATAAGTAATCCGATACCCACTTGGGGAATATGCTTTATCCATAAAGCTATTAACCTCGAGCCTGTAGTATCTTGATAAGTGCACTGCGGGGTTGGCGCGCAAACACACACACGCGGATGGGTCCGGGGTCGGGGATTTCAATATTCAACGGTCTATTGTTTTGAAGATGATAGCAATGAGATTAATTAACAGAACCCCTTGGTTGTTGTGAGAACGGGCGCGGGACCCGGCGGATTTCACGGATGGATTGGTCTGAAGATAATGGCATCCGAAAAGGCTTAGGAATGGGAATCAATAAGTCAGTGAGGAAGTGGCTTGTAGCTGGCAATAGGAATGAGTCTTGGTATTGACGTAGACGAGAGGATGTGTTGCTCAATTTGCGATGAACAATGAACACAGTCGATGGTATTGTTTTTCATGTTCGCTGTGTCAAAAAGAGATTGTCAACGACCGGTCAGGTACACAGCGTGATTGCAGTTTTTATTCTGCTTTTGCAGCTTTTACTCTACACGAATCAAGTGAGTTATTCGAAGTTTGTTGGTCATCTTTCTGGTAGTCCACGATTAATCATGCTATTGTTATGGAATTTGTTGTTTTTGAAATTTTCGCTCTTCGACAAGCTAAACAATTAAGACAAGAACTAAAACAATCTTTGAATAGGACCTCGGTATACAGGTCAGATGTTGACTCCAAAACACGAGTCGTTTTAAGAACAGAAGAATCTTGATAAAGTTGATGATTTATTGAAGCACGAAACTCCGTAGCGGGATTTTTAATCAATCTTTGGAGCTCTTTAGTTCGTTACCTAAAGGACGTTGAGGAGAATGAAGCAAAGGTACGGAAAGTGCCAAGAGATGGTAAAACATTTTTTGTAATAAATTAACAGATTATGGAGTGATTTTAAAGTGTTCAACAGTAGCTATACCTACTCCATAATCAGAAAATTGTTCTTTTCGGGCATTCTAAAAGTTTCTCTGCAAGTAATAATTGATAAATCTATAAGGCGATTTTACGTTGTTAACCCTTTTACGGCCAGTATTGTTTGTACTCAGAATTAAAAAAAAAATTGGCGCAATCAAAACAAAAGGTGTGTTAGGTTCTTGCTTAAAACTATTTTAATTCATTTAACATTGCTTCAGACATTTATTGGTGCCATAAGAATATTATATTCGGGATCCATTACTTTAGCTTTGGTGAAGGACAATCTCAAAAAGTTACGTTTCAACAGATCTTATAGCTTGTTTTAAAATCACAAAAGCATTCTTAAATTAATTCGATTGTATGTATGTATTTTAAAAATTAAAAGAGACTTTTTCGAAGAGAAACTATCCATATGAGTGGCAAGTTGTTGACCTGACGGAACACAATTCCCCTTCTTTTGACCAAAGCTCTGGGTTATTGTTTCCTCAAGACAATCTTATAGTTGACAGTAGAGATACGAATTTAGAATTTTCCTGTAGGTAAACGAAGTTTGTTGCAGATGATTCTCTGTCCATCGCCCTATAACTTTCTTGGCTGTCAACCTACCGCTATTGAACCATATCAATAGTTTTTTTTGTATTCGAAAGGCTTTGCAGACAACAAGTCTTAGGGTTTTCACGAGCTTGCAGCCTTTCTGGGAAGGTTTCCTGAAGAACTGAATTGAAAACTTTAATAACATATTTTTGAAGCGATTCATCTAACGATTCGTCTGCAAAATAAATCGAAATCCTTTCTTGGCAATTAATCTCCATCACTTTAAGGAAAGTAGACGTGGCTTTTTCTCTGAATATTTTTTTGGCAATTTGATTGCAGCAACTATCATCTCTGGTGGATGATGTTTAGTTTTGGAGTCCTCTAGATAAATTTCTAGACGAGAAGTTTCCCATGATACGTTGATAACGTTTGTCTTCAAGTGTTTTTTGACAAAAATTCTAGAGAATGAAATGCTTTGGCGTGAGCTATGAACGTGGCTTATAAACTACGTTGTTTTTTTACCAACTTACAAGGCAATTTTGTTTTAAGAACCTTTGAATTACGTATGTTGGTTTGTGTCGGTTTGTTTAAAGATTGTCGCTTTTTGGAAATTTATGCTATCAACCAAACCAACTTTGTTTCGAAATAAAAAAAAATAGCAGCAGCAGCGGTCAACGCCAAACTTAATTTGACGCCGATCAGGTGAATCAGATTACTCTCTCATTCACCGCCGGAGAATCAGGCCGGTTTAAGTCGAGACAACCATTTAGATAATGTGGTATTTTACAAAAAAAACTCGAAGAATTTAACATCGGAATAAAGTTAGTGTCGGAAGCCATACGCTTTACTTCTCCGGTCATTATTCCCTTCAGGAATGGGTCGATTTTGTGAGTTTTTAGAGTTTCGTTTCAAAGGAATAGTGAAATCCTTGTAAAATCACTTCGGTCTATTCCATCTATTTGTCTGTCCTCTCTTACGATTTTTGCAATAAATTATGTGCAATTCAGACATAGCTACTTCTCTTTGTATTCTGCATTTTTCAAATAGTTTCCAACGATTTTTTTTGGAACGTTTCTCCCAATCAAAATCAAAAAGCTGTTTATGTAACAAACAGACTCGAGAATTTCTGATTCTATTAATATATCGCGCCCGAGCCGTTAAATTATCATAAGCGACAAAATGAAACTTTTACTGGAAAGGCTTCTTTTTTATTTTGTCTTGGCCAAATAACGTGTAAATATCGCTTTCGATAAATGTTGTTTTCTTTGTTATTTATAACTGGAATACTTTATTAAAGAGCCAATGATGCAGAACGACGCGCAATCAAATAGCCTTTAGAACTGCATCGTTAGCTAATTTTTGCTGAAAATGTCGCTTACGATAATTTGGCGGTTGGTGGGCGATATTTGGCAAGTATTATTCGCTTTACATCAATTGGGCATTCTGTAGTTGATCAGCGCCAGATACAAGCTACATAAATCATCAGTTGGAAATATAATGATTTTTTTTCACTTTGGCATCTGTTTTGTCCAAAATTACTGTTCATGATATGGACAACTTGAAGAGAGTTCTAAATACCGTAAGCTATGGAAGTAGTTTTTCCACCATCGATTTATTTGATTTTAGATAATTTCAAGTCAAATATGGAAACCAAGAAGAACACTACGGGCTTAGCGTTGGCTCAAGTGTAGCAAATGCTTAAAAATGTTGGAAGGAATACACTTCTAAAGTGGATGGTAAATGTATTCTCTCATTCGCCATAATTTCGCACAGAGACAGGGCTTCCTAGATCGCAATTTAGATCGACTAGTCCATAAAACTCAATTAAGATCCTTTTCACTCGACCAGTCTAGGGAGGCTGTTAATTAACTTAGAAAAAGACGAAAAAGGTTTAAGCAAAAGCGTGCACTAAATGATACTCTTTTTTCAGGACTCGATGACGGAAAAGTACGCGCATTGAACTGCAAGACGAACAAGTCTCAAAGCCTATATAGCGCGGATAGCACAACCATTGCGTTTGCCCCCAACCCAAAGGGGACAGGATTTCTATCTGGACACAATGACGGGACTGTAATTCGATATTTCCTGACCGATACCAATGTGGAGTCCTGCGGAAAGCTGGTCCAGCACCCAGTGCCACCGTTCGCTCTGGCATGGCCGCAGGGCGGGTTCTGCGTTGGCGGCTGCGATCGCAGGATCGTCTTCTATGACTCGCAAGTAAGTCGTGTTCCGATTGCCACTTTACTCGAAATGAATATTTCTGTTTTTTTTTAGGGACGACAAGTGCGTACCTTTGATTATTCACGCACAGAGGGAGAGCGGGAGTTCGCAGTGGCTGCTTGCAGCCCGAATGGACAGGCCGTTGCGTTCGGAAGCTTCGACCGTATCCGGATCTTCACCTGGAGTCCCAGACTCTCTGCATGGAGTGAGACCGCCAAAAAGGACATTGACTACTTTTACACTGTAACCTCGATCATCTGGCGGAAGGACGGAGCAAGGTAAGTCGAAGAGCGTATGAAAAGACGTCCCGGCTTCAGCTGATTCTGTTTTCTAGGCTTGCCATGGGCTCAGTGACAGGAGCAGTGATTATGTTTGAGTCGGTTTTGAGACGCACTGTGTGGCAGGATAAGTTTGAGCTTGTCTTTGTGGCTCCAAGTCAGTTGCTGGTTAGATCGCTACAGGATCCGTCGGAACAGATGGTCATTGAGTCTACGCTCGGCCTGGAGATCGACGACGTCAAGATCATGGGAAAGGACAACTATCTAGTGGCCAGGACAGAGGACTCGCTGATCCTCAGTGACCTGACACGGAACCTGGTGAGCGAGGTGCCGTGGTCTGCGTCAGGACGGCATGAACGGTTCTACTTTGAGAATCCGACGGTCTGTCTGATCTTCAATGTCGGCGAGCTATCGCTCGTCGAGTATGGAGAAAATGAGATCCTGGGTTCGGTTAGGACCGAATTTGTGAACCCGCATGTGATCTCTGTTCGGCTGAATGAAAGAGGAAACTCAAGGTATTTCAGAAATCTGTTTAGAGACTCTATAACGCGTGTGGTTCTTTTCAGAGACAACAAGAAGTTGGCGTTCCTCTTGGACGCCAAGACCATCTGCGTCGTGGACCTGCTGGTGCAGACGGTTTTGACTCAGGTGGGGCACGACTCGAAGATCGATTGGATTGAGCTCAGCGAAACTGCCCACAAGTTGCTCTTCCGGGACCAGAAGCTGAGGTAAGTTTTACCACGGTCTGTCAGTCGCTCTGTTCACACTTGCTCCTCCTTAGGCTCATGTTGGTGGATATATTTTCTGGAAAGAAGCAAACACTGCTCGGAAACATCTCGTTTGTCCAGTGGGTGCCTCAAAGCGACGTGGTGGTGGCGCAAAGCAACAACAACTTGGCAATTTGGTACGACATCGACCTCCCGGAGCACGTGACCATGATGCCGATTCGCGGGGACGTTATAGAAGTCTCCCGGTTGAGGGTAAGTCACGAGCCCACTCTCGGAATCGATGGATTTCTAAATGTGCCTCTTTTAGGGCCGCACACTAGTCCGCAGTCAGGAGGGTCCAACAGAGCACACCTACGTGCTGGACGAGGGTTTGGTGGAGTTTGGAACAGCGGTAAATGACAGCGACTTTGGGCGGGCGGTGCAATTCCTCGAGACTCTGGGCGACAAGCCAGCTGCGAAGGCCATGTGGCACAATCTTGCAGCGATTTCCCTGGAAGATAGCAACCTAAGGGTTGCTCAACGGTGCTACGCAGCACTTGGGAATGTATCAAAGGCGTTCTACCTCCAGCAGATGATTGCGTCCGCTGACAGGTACGAAGAAAGTTCTGGCCCAGGGATCATGTGTCCTGAAGTGCGGGCCAAGATGGCTCTGCTTAGTTCGGACCTACGGAATGCAGAGCGGATTTATTTGGAGCAAGGTGACATTGAGGCGGCTCTGGAAATGTACAAGATGCTGGGCATGTGGGATGAGGCAGTTAACTTGGCGGAGCGACGAAGCTACCCGAAGCTTAAGCAACTGAAGGAGGACCAGATGACCTTCCTGTTGTTCTCTGGGCAGGAGGAGAAGGCCGGTCAAGTACTTGAGGAGCAGGATGAAGTTGAGAAGGCAATAACACTCTATCTGAAGGCGAAAAAGCCTGCAAGGGCTGCAAGGTTGACCCTCAAGTTCCCACATCTCATGGAGGACCAGGCTCTGATGAGGAAGATCACGGATGCACTGGTCAGTAGTGGTAAGTCGAGGTTCTTTGTATTCCGGGTAGATGGGTGATTCCATCTTTTCCTCAGAGTTTTACGAAATGGCCGGGGACATTGCGTACAAGCAATCGAACCCAGAAACTGCGCTGGCGCTATTCAGAAAGGGCAACGCCTACTCCCGAGCCCTAGACCTGGCACGGCAAGTAGCTCCCGATGAGGTTACAAAACTGGAAGAGGAGTGGGGTGACTGGCTGGTGTCAAAGAAGCAGCTGGACGCCTCTATCAACCACTTCATCGAGGCAGGATCAACTCAAAAGGCTCTCGAAGCTGCGGTGGGAGCAAAGCAATGGCGGAAAGCGGTGCAAATCGCGAAAGTTCTCGACGAACCGGAAGACATCAAGAAGTATGCGCTAGATCTATCGAAGCATTTGGCATTCGCAGGTGACCTCGATGGCGCTGAAGACCTTTTGGTGCGGGCGAATCTCTTCAAGGAAGCCATAGAGCTGCTCAACAAGCACGGCAAGTGGGAGAAGGCCTACTCGATCGGGGAGAAGTACCTGAAGTCGGACGAAATGCGGAATTTGTTTGTGAATCTGGCCGCCAGTTTGGAAGAACAAGGTGAGCTTCTTAAATTCATCATCAAATCTTTTTAAACACCCTTTTTCTTTCCACAGCGAAATACAGAGACGCGGAGAAGGTGCTTCTGGCCGTGAATGAGCCCGATCTGGCCATCGCCATGTACAAACGCCGCGAGCTCTACGATTCAATGATACGTCTGGTGGAGCGATTCCATAAGGAACTCGTCGACAGTACCCACCTGCACCTCGCACGTCAGCTGGAGACCAGAGGCAAGCTCAAGAACGCTGAGATTCACTTCATCGCTGCTGGTGATTGGAAGTCGGCCGTGCACATGTACTGCACTGCCAGCCGCTGGGAAGACGGATATCGCGTCGCTAAGCAAAAGGGCACAGATGGCGCCAGCAACCAAGTGGCATACATGTGGGCCAAGTCTCTGCCCGTCGAGAGCGCCGCTCGCCTGCTGGTCAAGCTTGGCCTACTCGACACCGCGCTGGGGTTCGCCTGCGACTCGGGTCAGTTCGACTTCGCCATGGACCTCTGTCGCATATCGGGGAAGCCTACGGCTGATGTGCACCTCAAGATCGCTATGTCGCTCGAGGATGAGGGAAAGTTCGAGCAGGCTGAGGCTGAATTCATCAAAGCCAACAAGCCTAAGGAGGCAATTTTCATGTACACCCACGCCGGCGACTACAAGGCAGCTCTAAGTGTTGCCGAGACGCATCTCCCGGAAGCTGTTAACGAGATCCTCATAAATCAGGCCTCGTCCGCCTTGGAAACCCGGAACTACCCTGAGTACGAAGCTCTGCTCCTGCGAGCACAGAGGGCAGATCTGATCGTTGACTACTACAAGGACAATGGCATGTTCGACGAGGCTCTGCGAGTGGCCGAGGAGCATCATCCGTCGGCGCTGAATGATCTGAAACGCCTGCAAGCCCAAGAACAGCGCAGAAGTGCCCACTCCGGAGATGATTCCAGAGAGTATCTACAGAAAGCAGCAGAGTTTGCGAAGAAGGAAGACTTCCGCAAGGCTGCCGAGTGTCTCATGCAGATAAACAACTCCAACGCGGATGAACCGACAGTGGAAAGAGCTCTGGTGCGAGCTGCTGAAATTTGCAATCAGTTCCTGGAGGGCAAAGATGCCTCATACATTGCTCATCAACTCGGGCCGCGACTCTTGGAGATTCAACAGATCGGACACGCAGCACAGCTGTACTTGGCCGCCGATCTGCCAAAAGAAGCAGTCGATGTATTCATAAAAGGCGAACACTGGGCAAAGGCAAGGCGCCTCGCCAAAGAAGTCGACCCTGATCTGCTCAACTACGTGGAGCAACAGCAAAAGTCACGACTGCAGAACGAGGGCAACGTGGAGCAGCTAGCAGACATTGGTAAGACCTGACGGACATTGATAAGCGCGATAATAAACTCTGTTTTTTGTTTTAGACATCGTCTCAGCTTTGGACATGCTCGCTGATCAAGGGCAATGGGTAAGATGTTTGGATAAGGCGAAGGACATCAGCGGTCCAGTTCTTCAGAAGTACTTGGCGCTTTATGCCGCCCAGCTGATTCGTGATGGCGATTCCCCGGCAGCTTTAGGCCTGTATCTCACTTACGGAGCTCCGCCACTTGAAGCAAACTTCAACATCTACACCCGAATCGCGTTGGACTGCTTCGCACTGCGGGAGGAAACTGGTTCTGAGCTGTGGAGAGACGTGCGGACATTCTTGTTCAAATTGCTCCAAGTAAGAATCGTCTCAAACACGAGATTTTCCTGCTGATACTCTTCTTTTCAGTCTCTACGAGCTTCAGATTTCTCTGAATCGAACATAGTCGACACCATTGAGCAGTTCCTCCTCATAGCTCACTTCTACGTGACCCGTGCGGCATGCCGACAGGTGCCATCGCTCGAGTCCATTGCCCTGCGCATATCAATCGCTATGCTCCGTTACACGGACACCATCCCAGTCGACAAAGGTTTCCTCGAAGCTGGCGTCGACCTCAGAGCCGCCGGCCGAGAGCCTGAAGCGTTCGTCATACTCAATCATTACCTGGACGTGTGCGATGCCATCGAAGAAGGATCCGGCAACCTCGTCGACCACTCTGACCTTTCAGCTACTGATTTTCCCAGTTCTGTCCCACTACCCGAGGAGATTCATCTCAAAAACGCACCGCACGTACACGAGGAGATCCGCGAGTGGGTCCTTGCTGTGAGCATGGACCAACAAGTTGACCAGGTAAGCCAACTCCTGCACCGCCGCAAACATCAGCTGGTCACATCTCCCATTTCAGGTGCTCCCAATTGACGATCGCGGTCTGTATGAATCCAGCTTGGGTCTCTCTGACGTGCCTTGTGTTTTAAGCGCTTACCCAGTACGCGGTCGTCAGCCGGTGACATTCAAGTCGTCCAATCGGCAGTCCAACCGCGACATTTGGAGCAAATTCAGCGTTGCCATTAAAATGCAACCCAGCAGCGGAATACCAGACATTATCGACTTTGTTGAACAGTGGTGCGGCGCGGCCAATTTTTCAATGCATTAGTAGAAATCATATTAAACTATATTTTTAAACAATTTTGCCCTTTTATTATGTTAAAATTGTTAACATTCCCAATTCAACATAGACATTTCATAACATGTTTCCAGAACATTCTCTCAGGCGTAAAAGGCGTGCGCGGAACTCCTTAGTGGATGTGTCCACCAAATTATAAACTAATCAAATAATAATAAACAGGAAAACAATATTTTGTATCGTGTATCATAAACACATGTGTTCGTTCATCTTGTAGTAGAACGCGCGCAAAAAAAAAGAAAAATAAGGGAATTCGTGTATTTTTTTGATTTTGTGTTGTGTTTAATAGAAGACGTTGTCGCTATGTAAACGTCTAAAGGATCGTTTCAATGAATGTTAAAGAGATCACCGGCCGACGGGAGCGGTGCAAGGCCACCTGTTACATCTGGTAGTTGCGTTAAATCGGGTAAATTGGAGAGATGATCTCGGAGCTCCTTTTGAACAGCCTTTAATTTTACTAACTTCTGGTTGTACTCCTGTAAAAAGAAACTATTACATTAGAGAACTATAATTTGGAATGAATTAATTAAATTTACCTCGTGTCTTTGCTCTGCTTGAGCAAGCAGTTCTTTTTGTTCAGCTTGAAAGTCCCTTAACATAGATGCCAATTTTGTGCGCTCTTCCATTTCAGACGCTAGTCTTGTGTTGTATTCATTTAACAATTGCACTGCTTCATTGACCTGAAATTTTACATGAAATTGTTAGCGGTTTTTAGTTTCACTGCGGTAAATGTCTACAACCGATGTGAAATGGCGGAGTTCCGCGGGACTCTACGCAGAGAAGGCGAACTTGACAGCAAAAGTTACGACCGCAGAACGAAGGCAATTTGAGTCAAATTTTCACGGGACATTTTGTATGGAGAATGGCGAAGGGGAAGGTCAAAATAATGCCATAAAATTCGAGTTAGAGGGACACTCGACTTAGAGGGAGTCGACTGTTCTTTGATTTTATGGATGCGAAGACAACAACATTAGTTTGACTTCAAAATATTCCATAACTTCAAGAAATCTTTAAAAAAAATTATCTTTCAGTTGATGAAAAAGCATAAAACTGACAGCAACAGATGGAAATGTTAAAAAAAAAAAGTGGCGAAGGAGCGAGAAACTACCAAAGTCAATGAATATTCATCTAAAGGATGATGAACTGGTTCACTGGTAGTCATGAATTTAAAAAAAAAGTCATCTTAACCATGCTTTTATTTATTCAAATTTATATGGTCTGTTTTAATGACATGAATAAAATGTGTAATGGGAACATGTGAAGGTTACTTCTAACGAAAAATTATAAAAACAACTATGTTGGAAACTAAAAACTGATCTCTCCACAATTAAATAGTTCAAAATCTCCTTTCCTTTGGATCTTCTCTGGAACTAGCAAACTCGAGCAAGCTTAAAAATAAGTTTGAGGAAGAAGAAACCATTCAACCATTTTGTGCGACTGCTCGTCATTGAAGAGCAGGAGTCATCAAATTATTTACATTGCTATTGTCCGCTGCGAACAATTTTATAGTATCTGTACAATTGCTCGAAAAACTTCTTGCTAAAAATATTGCTGAATGTTATTAACAGAATAAATCTCATCCTAACCACCAATTTGGGTTTATAGGGCATCATTCAATAGTAGATCAAGTCCATAAAATAATTAAAGGCATTAAAAGAGGAAAAAATTATGTTGAGTGGTGCTTCTTGATATTGCACAGGCTTTTGACAAAGTTGGGCATGGAGGTCTTAATTATAAACAAAACGTACCTTCACAAAAACAAATATGCTGTTCTTCTAGAATCATTTTTAGAGAAAAGATAAAAGAAGAAGACTGCTACTAAGAGCTAACAGAAATCAAGACGGGTAATGCACAAGTCAGTCAGTCTCTGGAGTCAACAAGCCTATGAGCACTTGGTATGAATCTATCCCCCCACTATCTTAAGTCCCACCGTTCCATGCAGTTCTTGGATACTTTTAACAGCAGAACTTTATAAAAGAACACGTAGTAGGCTAGGTCTTGAACTAGCTGACACCAGCATAAGCCGTATCCTCCGCTATATTAATAGCTCCAATTGGTTTCTAGAGTAGTGGGATGTTTTTGCATCCGTTCCATGTGGTATCACAATGGGCCTCATCTGGCCTAGCACACACACAACCTACCTACCTACCTACCTAGGCTAGGTTAAAACAAACTAATTAATTGGTCAAAGAGACTAGATAGCAATAGGCGATGGAGGCATTCAAGTGAGTAGCTAATCAGAACCGCCATAGACGGAGAAATACAGATATTGATTGATGGCAAGGTTTATTTCGGACTTTGGCAGCAGTGATTATTTGTATTACTCATGGACTAATGCAACAGACCAGTCACTACCGCGCGTGGAATGTCTGTGAGCTTCGAATCAAACATTTTGGACAGGAAGTTTTGTAAGCAAAGCCATAATTACATTGATTGACTTGTTTTCACTGTAAGTGCAACTAACCAGATCATCAGACAACTTGAGCTTCAGTGGAACTCTAAAATTTATCCATACACTCATTTCACATTGGTCTAACTAACTCCATCAATTCTGCAAATTTCATATGTCCAACGTTTGTTAGATTTAGAGAATACGGCAATCCCATTGCTCGAATTGCATTCGATGAGAACTATTTACCGCACGAAATATTCTGAAAGTATCAAACTAGATCCAGGGAGCTTCTTTCAGCTGGAAGAATTATCAAAAATTTTGGTGTTATCAACCTTCGGTGGCCGTTGAAGCGAATTGTGCTTCTTTCCTATTACAAATCACAAACTGAATCCTAAACAAAGCACACTAACCTGTGTAGCCAATGCTTTAGCTGCATCCTTATCCTCTAGTTTCGCAAGGCAACTGATTTCCGAGATTTCTGGGGGAAGATTTGCAATCCGTTCCCGCACGACGGCGTCACTCGATGCGGAGTTCTCGATTTCCATCAACGCCTTGATAAGTTCCTCCGGCTCCGGAGGATCACCCAACGGAAGGTGCGGACTCAAATCAACCTCCGTGACTCCGTTGTTGTCCTCTTGTTTTGGGATTTTCTCTTTCCGCTCCGAGTTTGAATTCATTCGCGCCCGCTTAATCTTCTTCTCACGATCCTTCTCCTTATCTTTGGCGCTGTCTTTTTCAAGCTTCGTCAATTTGGCTCTGTACTCGGTGATGGTCTTTGGATCGTACACACCTCGTTCTTCCCATATGTTTAGAATCCTGCCCAAACTCCCGAGCAGCTTCTCGTTCGTGCACGTCTCACCGATGTAGGTGAAAACCTTCTGCAATATTATTCCAAATTCACGACCATATTCCGGACCTTTCTTTTTGCTATTCTGGATCACATCATTGGCAAGATACATAAATGTGAGTTTCTTGCTTTCAGGCACTGCAAGTAGATTTTATTGATTTCAATGCACACATGAGTGTGGTGGTTCATTTTCACTTACCATTTTGCAATTCTTTATACCAGGTTTTTATGATTGCTTGGTGATGTTTACGATGGTGGATCAACCATAGCGACAGTGTTTGAATGCTTTGTTGACTTGAGTTCAACTCTTGAAGTTTTTTCAGCAGAGCAGTCTCTGTAAACGCTGACATCGTTGGTTACGTGAGGTGAGGTATTCCAGCTCGCTAAAGAATACAGCAAGATTCATGCGAAATAAATTGTGGTAGTTGGAGAAATTGAAATTGCTTTGGAAAATTAATTGAAGATGAATCGAAAGAATAAGAAACACACGAAAAGTGGTCTTTTTGATTAAATGGTGCTGGTGGCACCGCTGTAAAGACGTCAGCTGTCAGTTGTTAGAAATGTCAGGGAAACGAGAATGTTTTTTTTTTTTGGAGTGAGTGGACGCGCCGTGCAAGAAGAATGTAGTAGATGAGTGCTATGTGTTGGTGGTGTTTGATGCCTAGATGGCGCTTCGACTAAGGAAGAGGATGTGAAAATTGTCCTGATGTGTACGTGGGGACCTATTTCAAAGTACTTAAAGAAACATTTAGGCTGTTCTGCTGATTATTCAGTATTTAAAAAGAAACGAGCTTTGTTGATTCAGTCTTATAGAAAGAACATGCAGCTGCCTTCATCGTACCGATGCGTCGTCGCGACGAGGCGTTAACAATTCGGATATTTTTTGTGGAATCATCGAATTGGGTTGCTTAGTTCCGTAATTTTCGTTCCCTGTTTAATCTTGTTATTGTCAGTAACATATCAAAAACTGTTTGGTTATTGAAATCGTTTTTAAAACTATTTTCAAACTTGACAAGCTATTTTAAGAAGCTTGTCTCAATTTTCAACGCACAAATGCCTGCTTAAGAGGTGCCGGAGCACTTGAGCATTTCGCTTTCCTTCCCCACCTTGCTATGCCATCGGCTTCAAGGGCAAAAGTATAAATTGACATGGTTTCGAATAGCCCCCCCGGTAAGTTTTATCAGGAAACCTCGAAACATCCCGTCGCTCCACTAGACGCGACCAACATTCACCGCGCCTTCGCACCTTTTAACCCTTTGCACCTGTCAATCTGAAGCGCCTTTATCAATGCCGTTCTTTGCTCACTTTCGCCCGTCAGCTGTGATAAGAACGCGGGGGTTTATCTAAAGTCATTGAAGTACTTTGAGAGTACACATCGCTTCAGTCGACTACGATACTCCGGCGGAGCTTGTTGGAAACCGCGACGACTCCCTTAAAAAGATCACGGTCGACCACGTCGCTTATCGCTATCAGCTGTCGAAAAAGTCGTCAAAAACCGTCGCTACCCCGTCTTCGGTCGAAAATAAGAAAGGATTTCCATCAAAATTTCAGTTTTCTCGCAAGTCAGCTTCACAAATAATCTTTTTGTCGTGTCTTCAACCCTAATTCCGATACTGTGACGAAATACAAATCGCGTCTTGTAATCAGATATCTACATTTCTCTCCCTTCGAAATCGGATATCGATCACAAGATATCGTCGTAAATCTGTTGTCCAATTTAATGGAATTATTGGTTAATGCTAATTGTTCAATTTAAATTTTGAAACCAATAACAGAGTGTATCGTGTGAGATAGGGACTTGTGATAATGATTGCCTTATCGTTCCGAGGTGTTCATAGGTATTGGATTGATAAGCACACGGGCATTTGTAATTGAGAGTATCTTTGAGAAACTTTTTTTTTTGTTGACGATAAGACGAGAGTGTGCCAAATTCTGTGTCTGTTCGTCTGGAGTAATAGTTGTTATTGTTTTCTTTTTCTTGAGAATTTTTGTGAGCTGTCTGAATTAGTTTCGTCTAGTTATGCTCAGATGGATGTGTGTGAGATTTAAATAACGGTAGGTAATCGAAATATTTATTTTATAAAGTTTAATAAAGTGAAGGTAGAGCCTACCAGCAGGCTCAACAATTTCTTAAAACCACTGACTCATATCTTGACGCAAGACTTTTCTTACAATTTTAATTGGTCATCATCACAACGGAAATAATCTCTTTATGGTCTCTCTACCACAATGAAGCAGTGATGAAATAGAAGGCTTCTGAGTTCTTCAAGGTTTTTTTTTGTCTTCCTATGAAGGTTTTAAAAAACACGGTTACTAGTTGCAGAATTTATCAATGACAGAAATTCAAATGGCACACAGAATATTGAAAAAACAACAAAATTTTAGTTATAGCATTCTCTTTGTCGGCCCCGTTATAAGTTTCGAAAAATACCAGTCTTCCTTCAAAAATTTCATCTCTCATACAAAATTTTGATCTAATTGCTGTGGATTGAAGGATTACTTCTAATTGTAGAGGATCGGCCAAATACAAGTTCCTTTTTGAAAATCTAATAAAATGAAAAAAAAAAAACAATTTTTTCCTATGTAATATGGCTTTATTAGTAAGAGCAAACATTCCCATTGATTATGAAATACAACGTCGTTCAATAAGCAATCATATTTTCCCAGACCTTCGGGCTGTAACATACTGATTGCTTGAATGATATTGACCTTATGTGCTTGAATCATTTCCGGATTATTGGCATAACATCGGCCCCCTCTCGCAGCTCCGAGGCGGGCAATTGACATCCCCAAAGATGGCTGAGGTTTTTTTTTTTTTTTAAATTCGAAAAATAAATGGTCGATACCACAAATGTTGACAATGATTTATTAAGCAATCAGTACGTCAAAAGACGTACTGACGCTTTGCATGAAAAGCTCATTGTCATAACGGTTTTACGTCGGGATTTCGGCAGCCACCCACACAAAATTTAACACACATACACAGAGGCTCAATGTTGATAATCATGCACAACGGTCGCTGGGCTCCGAAGTGTTTGAAGACGGCCAGCTTTATCTTTAGCGACCAGATTAGTAGATTTTAAGAAAAAGGGATGTTAGCACCACCCAAAGCAAGATGACCAAACTCCAACCCACACGACATTCCTGGAGTAGCAGTAATGATCACCATTTTTATTTGCTGGAGTAGACTGGTGTTACGTACCACATAAAAACGGTAAGGTTATCCGTTGCGATGATTGCATGAATTTGCTTCAAAGACTGTGCGATTTGACCCCATTAGACAGTTTTGTGTTCATGTACGTTAATGCCAATAAACCAAAGTGCACTCACATGGATAAGGAAAGATTAATTTATTCTATGGTCACATTCACTCTCCCTTTAGCTCTCATTAATCCTTAATCCTTTTTTCAACTGCAAACAATTTAAATCATATAGATAAGCCGATGAACATAAGGTATTCGCTTACCTTTGAGTCCCGGCTTTAAGGTTTATTGTATTACTCGTTTTATTTCCGTGTCCGCGCATACGCCTTTCTTTAAACACCTGTATTCATTTAAGAATAAAAACTTTCATGGGATCATCCCTTTTTTTCCACTGCGTTTTTTACGTTTTCAATCAGCAGAAGAACTGCAAAAAAGAGATGTCTTATTTTTCAGGCATATATAGAGGTTGGTGGGCGACGTGGCTTAATCGTTAGTGCGTCGGACTGTTAAGCGAGAGTAACCAGGTTCGAATCCAGCTCGGGGAAAGTACATCGCAAACAATTTTCACCGCCCCGCCTCCAGCGAACGACTGACAATCCTCCTGGAGTAACCTCTGTCATGGAAAGCTTTCGCAATCCGCCGTTCGGAACCGACATTAAACAGTAGGTCTTCACCACTTGAGTCAAATTATAACGCGCAAAACACAGTCGAGGTGCGAACAAGCTATGCTCTGGCCCTAAATGGGCTGTTACGCAGATTATTTATTTTCTTTATTTTTATATAGAGGTTGGCAGAACAGTATAGCATTGACAACTGTTAAGGACGCTTATTCTGTAGTCTTATGACGCACTAATATCGTTTATTAGATTTATTCAAATAGGTAGGTAGGTAGGTTTCTTTTTTCAGATCCAAGGCTGTATTATTATTTTTTCTGAATACACTTGGTAAAGTATGCAAAGGCACTCTTTCAAAATAAATTTGCACAAGTTGGTATTTAAATTCTGAATTGTATGTTTTTTGCTGATCGTTTGTAGACTTAAGCAGTTCCGAAGCAGAAAACTTTGTTTGGTTTCATTTGGAATGAGAAATTTGTCCTGCCAATAGTTTTAAATCAATGAATAAATATTTCAGTTTTGTAAAAGTGAAAAGAAGTAATACGTTAAATAAAGTTTTGATATTTAACACGAGCAAATGGTCAAAGGTTTTTTTTTTTAATATCTAGCCGGCTAGTGTCCAATCAAAACTCCTGACAATAAATTGAAAAACAAATCAATCAGTTTGAAATCGTTAAGCATCGTTAGGATTAAATCCGATTGGGAAAGTTAATTTCGTTTTTCTTTTGGGTGTTATACATTTTATCATTGCAAATTCTAGTGAAAAAGTCTCCAAATGATTTTCACAACAAGATAAGAACAAAAAAATAATTAAATGACACGAAATACAAAAAATTTCATCACTGAACTACCAGCGATTCAAAAGTTATAAGTGGCGGAACTCGACACTCGGACAGACATCGGACAGACAGACAGACGGACAATAAAGTGATTTTGTAAGGGTTTCGTTATTTGCTTTGGGACGAAACCCTAAAAAGAGGAAATCTAAAACCGGGCAGTATTTAGTTCATAGAAAGTAGCTTTAAACCCCAACGACTTAGTATATTAATGTAACCTTCACCCGTCCCACATTTTGGCCCCCCAGGCCTGCTTTCACTGCGATGGACCTAATAAACAATTTAATATTGTTTTTTCCCATAGGTGCTAAAAAACTAGTTTCAAAACTTCAAACCGTATGTCTAATCTTTTTAGAAGATTAGAAGAAAGGCTGCTTCTGTCTCTCATACAATAGATCGACGAAAGTTTAGAATACTTTAAGTGCAAATAACAGTAATTTACAGCAGCCAAATTAAATGAACAGTGGGTAGGGAATATAGGTGTGTTTGGATCTCGTCTCAAATGAAAACGACGTAGGTTCCTGAAGATTACACAACCACTTGAGTGACATGTCAAATAAAGTCATCACCAGTATCGTTTACGACTGTCAGTAGAAAGTTTTTGTTGTAAATAACCAAATCACCCATATTCGGAACTATTCACAAAAAAAATGTCCAATAATCGCCGATGTCACTTCGCCGAAAGTTTATTGCTCACAACAACTCACGGCATGACATGAATATAATCGGAGGATTTTAATTTGACAGCGTTGAACGCGTTTTAATTTACAATCTCTCACTGAGGTGTAGTTTATGACAACTGGCGCTCAGACGCAATATCAAGCGAATTTATTGCCTGAATGTTTTATTTGGAGATATGATAATGTGACAAAAAGATGAATGAAACTCAAAAATAAAAGTAATTAAATTTGATCTTAAATTTGAAAAAAAATTTAAGAAGTCCTAGATCCGAAAGTTTTTTCGCATATCCACAAAAGATTTTAAAACCAGTAAAAAGTTTCTGAAAGCTATTAAAAGGCTTTCACTATCTTTCATTTATTGATTCTTAAAAAAATAACCGAAAACAAAGTGTTTATTACTTCAAAACCAAAATAGAGCCTGAAGTAAAGATTGCTTTGAGGGATTGGATCACGATCGCTCCTTTGCCCTTCTCAGATTTCATTCTTAAAATTTAATTTTTAGCCTGCTATAGTATAGAAAAATAAGACTATGCCACAGAAGAGGCCACTTTATTTAGCCAATCAACCGGTACAGGTCTAGGAGGGTGAAAATTAAAACCTGAGGAAAAAATTTATTAAAATGCGCCGAAACGACTACTGTACAACAATTATATTGATTTTTATTTTTAACCAATGATTAGAGTAGCAGAATCTAGTTTGCATAAATTAAGTATTTAATACTTAACTTAACTAATAATACAGAGACTACAAAATTGTAAGAAAGCATTTGACCACTTTTATTATTCACAAGCAGTAAAAAAATCCGTGATCCGGGCTATCAATCATGTGGATTATATTATCGCTGTCTAAGCGTCATTGTGATAGAGATCTTTAGAATTTAGAACTTGAGTATTCGATGTCGCCTGACTATGGATATTTACGTCAGATATCCGGTCTCATTGAGAGTTGGTTTAGGTCGATGTGGCCGGCTGCAGAAGAGAACCCACAGCCGCACTCAGGCCAGATTAGACCCATTGTGATTAGGTTTAGTTTAAGCGCGTAGTTCTTTTTCTTAAATCGTAAAATATTTTAGTATTCCAAATAAGTGGGGACAAGCCATGCTCTGGACCTATGCAAATAAGATAGAACTACTCTGTTACGAAGGGCAATGTATAGATGCAGTGATGTTGCGTCGAGTCGTTTTCCGTAAGACCATACTGCAAATACGCCCAGATTTTAAACAATTTTCATCGTATTGATTGATTGATAGATCGTTGAACAGCATAAAGACACGAGTAAATCTTGTTTAATAAATGAAATGTGATTTTTCGGCCACGTACAACAAGTTGTAAATATCAGTGCTTCCGATTGCTCAAAGCCCACCGTAACCGAGTTGTTATCGATCACCGGCACACTTAAATTCACCGAACGTCAAGTAGCTTCTCAAACAAACATAAATTCCGCTTTAATCGCCTTTCTCCTCGTGATAGTTCACAAGTCTTAGCGCGCACTAAATACTTTCACCATGACTAGATAGCGCCGACTTGAGGTATCAGGATTGCTGATATCACCGCAGTTAGGGGTTTCAAAGTCAACAACTGGATGAGCTACTCAGCTATCCGATAATCATTTTAGTGGACATTCGTTATTTCTTAGAAAAAAGGATTTAGTATTCCGAACAACCCTGCTTCTTATTCATCAACAGTGGTTACTCATAACTCGTGATCAGTTAATGCACTTTAATTGAGTTAAATCGTTTCGTATCACAACATTTTTCATTCGCAAAACACTCGTCTAATCTGACCAAAAATTTAGATTAGATAGGTGACGTAGCGAAATGTGAATTGTTATCTATCTCCTTTCCTCCCTGGCAAAGAAAAACAAAAGAACAAAAATAAAATACAATAATTTCCAATTAAAAAATTATCGATCATGTATGGGAAATGTGTAAATCAAATGATAAAACGAAATGGAAGGTGTTAAATTAATTTAATAATAGAATACAACATTTTGCTTTGTTTCATTACAGATAAGTACATGTGTTTGAAAATAATAGAAAATTAGCAAAAGATACATATACGTAGGTGCATGAGTGGCGAAACTGTAAAGAAGGACGGACAGGAAGTAGCCCGACAATATGAACAGCATTTTACAAAGAAGTTCCGAGCAGTTTCAGAGAAGACAATCCCCTGAGCCGACAACTAATTTGTACTACGAGAAGAAGTGGGAATGGGGATTCTTAAGGGTGAGTAATATATCTAGAATGCAAATATACACCTTTTTAATAGCAGCCAAAACAGAAGTGGAGACTGTTCTCTTACCCTGGTAAGAAATGACGAGTTCCATTACAAAGCCAGAACCAGGCCACTTTCATGCTATTGGCAGTCGATTTCGTGAGAATCAGCTATAGCTTATACTTAAATGAATACGAACCGACTTAGGGGTGTGACCATTGCTTTACATATCTATGAACCGTGATGTTGTTGGTCCACTTTCGGACCAACTTCTTAAGAGTTTCACAAATTTGTTAGATATGTGGTAACCAGTAAGATGCAAAGCACATTGTGCGAGTAACCTACCTACCTTCTTCTTCGTTGGGTCCGTCGGTAGTCCTTCAGACATACACCAAAGCCTCGCTTTGCATCGTTAGTAAAGAGCAGGAAAACATGACGCAGATAAAAACAACGCAAATCAAATTAAAACTCCCATGTATTTTAGTTTCATAATTCTCATGTATTGTTATTTTGCGAACAACGCAAACCGAAGTAAAACCGACGCAGTTTCGAAAAGAAATAAATCGGAACGCCACAGATCGATGTACTTTGAACAGAACAAGATAATAATTCAAATCTTACAGTGAACCAAGAAAAAGATGGGACACCCACACAGATTCAATTTGCACTATTTCAACCTCTTCTTAACATATCAAAACGGAATAAATTGCTGATTGATCTACGACTCAAGCTGATTTAGGCATAATAAGTTTTTTTGCGTTGTTAAAAAAGCGGCTGAGATATTGCAAATTTAACCTGTGTGGATATCCCACTTATTTTTAGTATACTGTATGTCTAGAGAAATTGAAATGTCTATGTAGAAATTGAAAAATGCATCAAACACAAATTTAAATTCTCAGATTTAATTAGAGGTATCAAAATGCACTCAAAAGTTCAATTTGCTGAAGGATTTTAGGCAGAGTGTATCGTTACGTGAGCTGTAATTGTTCTTACGCCAATGTACCAACGCTTGCACAACTCACTGTTTCGAAATTGAATTTCATATTCGATATCACGCGTTATAATTTGTAAAAACATTTTAATTTTTGTAAATATTTTACATTTTTTTGTAGCCATTTAATGGAAAATATTTACTAAGCCGAAATAGGAGTGGGTTGTTTGGATATTGCTTATTTTTGTAATACTTCTACCCTCTTTTAAAAAAGCCTCAAAAAATGGAAAAGCCCCGCAATTCGCAACCCCTTTGCCAGCCTCGAGTTAGTTAACTTCGATTGGAATTGACATCATCGTACCAATTCTTACATTATCTAGTCTCGTACTCCTTCTGTTGTGCCACAATTATAACGCGCACAACACAGTGGAGGCGCGAAAAGCTAAACTCTGGCCCTTTGTGGGCTGATACGCCACTAGTGATGATGTATTCGTACTACTTCTGTTCATTCACAGCTGGCAACTATAACTCGAAAAAAACTATGAAAATGAATGATAACTGATGATGACAATTATGCGGAATCATATACAATCTAATTTGTTTCCACAAGCTTAGTTGAATAGTTATTACCTTTCACGCAGTCTGCAGGTGGTTGTTTTTAAAATAATTCATAATAGATTCAATTTCTATTTTTTAATATTTATTAGACCACTAAGCTCATTTACCATTTTATTTCACAGATTTATTTTAATTTAATTTTATTTCGTTAAGGTTACATTAGTTTTTTCACAATTTAAATAAAGAAGTACAAAGACATGATTTATAATTACAAACTTTTTACTGAAAAAAAGTTTGTTTGGTAATTGAAAAAAAAAAAAAAGAAATATGAAAAGTTTATTGAGGAAAACGAAAGAAATATATTTTTTTATTTTAAAGACTAGAACTTGTTTACTAGATTTCGACTCCTGAAATTACCCAAATTTCTTCTCATATTCATAGAAACAATGCCGCAACCTCGAACTAGAGCAATTCTACACGACGTACATGCAGCGCCTCCGCATCAGCTATCTGTCGCTCTTCATATTGTTGCAGGCTCTGGTGGGAATCATTCATGTCATCATGTTGATGGCAGCAGTCAAGGTGACCTCCGCTTATTCACTTAAAAATTTCCCTCCAAAAAACTACAATCTCATTTGTAGGATCTCAGTGCAGTCTTCGTGGAAATATTCTCATACCTTGCATCGATTCTTCTCGTCTGGGCAGTGCTCTTCATCACATTTCGTGAAGACCTGATCAAGCGTCATCCCTGGATAGCGTACGTGGCCTCGTGCACAGCTGTCTTCATCTTAGTCGTATCAGGTACAGTTGAAGGAAGCACCAACGCTTTTTTTGTAACAATTTGTTCTGCAGATTTACTTGTACCTGTCTACCATGCGGCGGTGGATTTCCCGATCCCGCCGCTTAGACCGTCCTACGGAAGCTACATCCTGTACGCGATATACATGTTCATGCCCCTGAGTGACAACTGGCATGCACTGATCTTGGGTATGGCTGTAACCGTTTGCTATATGATCAATTATGCGATGGTAACGTATAGGCTCGATGATCACATTCTGATCAAGACCATATCCGAGGGCATCTTCCTGTGCTGCGTGAATCTGCTGGGCATCTATTTTCGGCTCATGAAGGAGATCGCCATAAGGACAACGTTTCTTGATCGCCGGGAGTGTGTAGAGGAGAATCTGCTGCTGCGCTATGCACGGGATCAGGAGGTAAGCTTCGCAATGGGTGGCTCGATCAGTGCTTGACGTGTCCTTCTTTCAGAAAAGCTTGCTCCTCAGCATCATTCCGGCACAGACAGCAGATAAAATTGAACGTGAGGTTCGAGATCGTATCGAGCACCTAAAGGCGGAAAACCGACACCGCCGTTCGTCTCTGGATCGAGGGTGAGACCATAATCGTCCACACAAACACTATCCGAATCTAAGCTGTTTCTTTTCAGATCGACTCAGCAAACGATCAAACGCTGGAGGCGCCCAGATACCGAGTAAGATTGCCTCCCCGACTCCGACAAAAATTCACGTCTCATTTTCAGAAAACTATTCATTGAGCCGCACTCAGAGGTGTCCGTCCTCTACGCTGACGTCGTGAACTACACACATCTGACGACGACGCTGGACGTGAAAACCTTAGTCGAAACCATCCACGATCTCTTCGTGAAATTCGATCAGGCCTCCGAGGTACACTGTCATCTTCCCCAAATCTATCTCCAGCTTTACCAGATCTCTCTTATTTAGGAATACAACGTGCTCCGTATAAAGTTCCTGGGCGATTGCTACTACTGCGTGTCCGGAGTGCCGGTGAAGAACGATCACCATGCGAAGAGCTGTGTGGATCTCGGATTGCGAATGATTAAGGACATCCGTGAAGTAAGGTACTTACGAAAAGAGTCAATGGAAAATTAAACCGAAGTTCAAATCGATGCAGTTGCTATTTTTAGGACCAAGCGGAAGTTGGACATTGACATGCGCATCGGCGTGCACTCGGGAAGTATCCTTTCTGGGGTGATCGGCGCATACAAGTGGCAGTACGACATCTGGTCAAAGGATGTGGACATTGCGAATCGACTGGAATCCACAGGAGCCGCGGGGTGAGTTCAAAGTGAGAATCGTATCGACAGAACTTGTAAGAGTTTAATCTCTCAAACAGGCGCGTGCACGTGAGCCAACAAACCTTAGAGCTCCTCGACGGCGAGTACATGTACGAGGAGGGCACCCAGATGGCGAAGGAGGATGAAGTCCTGCGGAAGTACCAAATCCGAACCTACCTCATCAAGCCGCAGAGAGTAAGTTTTGAACGCTCATCTTCACGCATCACTTCTCAGCTTTGCCTTGCAGTTCTACCAAACGGGGGAGTACAAGCGGCAATCTGTGGGCGCACGCCGACTGATCGAAGCTAATAGGGTAAGACTTTCAGAAATTGATCTTCCTCCATTCAAAGCCGACTACTCTTAGGGTCCAAAGGTAGATAGCTCGGTCAATTTCATGCAGAACACGATCGAGCAATACAACCAGATTCGTGTGCAGGCTAAGCTCGAGATGATTCGGGAGCTAGACAAGATGCCGATTGGGAAGTTTCAGTAAGTTAGCAAAATAAAGAGGGGGGCCCCTTGATGGTTTTGTTTCTTTTGTAGGGCATCGAAAATTTGCTTTGGTCCACCGAAGAGACTCACCCAGGACGAGATGGAGGAGCAAACATTTCGCAGTAACGTTACGACGTTGTGCTTGTTTTTCAAAGACTGGCGCTGGGAGTTCAAGTACATGATTGAGCCTGACGTGATGCTGAAGTACAGCATCCTGATTGGGTTCATCACGTACTTTGGAATCCTTTTGGTGCAGGCGATCAATAAACCGTAAGTGAGTGTGGAGGAGTAAGAACCATTCTTGAAATCGGGCAAAGAAGGATACCAAGTAAAACTCAAGGGTATCTGTTTGTTTCGTGCGTCAAGTAAAGACGTTATGAAAAAAATCAATTGAATTAATGGCAGTCAAAATAAAGTGAAAACAAAGGAAATGCCTGTGAAAGAAATGAAGCAAAACTATAAATCAATAATAAGTCCAACTTCCTGAGCTAATTTTAAATTCGAAAAATTGACTTGTCATTGAATAAGCCAATTTTTTCCGCTCTTGAGTTGGAATTAAAGTCCATTCCCATGCAACGGGCCTCATTAGACCGTCTACGGGTACAAATTTAGGACAGCCGGAATAAAAATGAAGTTGAAGATTTCCCCACATGTTTTCGATCGGTTATGCTAGAATTTTTAGAAGTTGCATTTCTTTAGTTAAGAAACACTCATGTTGGGCCTGTGACACATGAAATGTAGCATTTTCTAGTTAAAAAACCGGATCAGGGTAATCAGGTTCATATATAAAAATAATTCTCTTTACAACAGTTACAATTTTCTGATGTTATTCAGACAGAATTTTATACAGCGAAGTCTTGATAATTCGAACCTCCATAATCCGTGATCCTCTGTAAATTCATACAAGCATCCTCACAGTCCCATAGGAAAACTGTAAATCGTAATAACCATTTTTGTGAATCGGAGAGACCAACGAACGCCGAAGTGATTTTAAAGGGTTTCCAATAAGGACTTGAAATGTATTAATAGAGTTTAGATAAAATAATAAATTTAACTAATCATGCTAATCGGAAACATCAAACCACCAATTCTTAAGTCCACTCCTATTTATCCCTTTAGTCAAAGCGACATGTTCTGGGTGATCAACGCGTTGGCTGGAGTCTTGCTTATCTGTTTCATTTGCATCACATGGTATAAGAAACTCTGGATCATGTGCAACCCATCACTAGACGATGATTTTGATGGTCAAAATCGAATCAAGCGCAGGAACAAGGTTTCAGATTACTTTTACAAGCTGTCTGACATTTGGATGCGGAACATCGTTGCGAGATGCTTCATTTACCTTACGATGGTGACCACTCTTTGTGCCAGCTCCATGCTTCAACTGGTAAGAATATATCCTTACATGTGACCACACAAAATACATCTTATTTATCCTTCCAGATCGACTGCCAGCAATATGAGGGTGACAGTTCATTACACAACAGCACTCTCAACAACGAAGGAAAGCACAATCTCTGTTTCAATCCCTGGGTAAAGTTACTTACCTAAAATGTATCTGGCACCTAAAGACAAAAGTTATTCGCAGGCTATTACAGAGAGCTTGGTTCTGACGATTTGCATGAATTTCCTGTTCACCCGGATTCCGTTTCTCTTCAAGTTTATTGTCGGCCTTATCATTGTCATTGTTTACTCATACTTTGTGACCGTGAAGTATGCGTACATCTACCATCGCAGCCCGTCAACGAATTTGGGCTTGAATTCGGAATACGCGCATCTATTGGTGGTTTTTATTTCATTTGGAATTTTCCATCTCATGGACCGGCAAACGGAGTACATTTCGAAAGTCGATTATAAGTGAGTTTGAGATAATGGAAATAGAATTCTGAATATTGTTTTTTTTTTGTTTTTGTGAACAGTTGGAAGCGGCAGCTGCAGAAGAAGCAAGAGGACGCTCATGTGACAAATGAGACAATTAAGATTTTGGTTCACAACATTCTGCCTGCACATGTTGGTGAGTAGAGAAAGAATTATCATGTTAAATGGCAGGAGTAGGAAGTCTACGTTGAATGAAAATTGTCAGAAATGGCCAATGGAACAGAGGGCTTGCACATGGCCAGGAATGCCTTTTGAAAACTTAACTTTTCGAAGATGGATAATAAATTTTCCAACATCTAATGTTAACGTATTTGAAACCAAAACACATGCAATGTAAGACAAAAAAAATCGATTGTAATAAGAAAGCTTTGTTCTCCAATAACCTTGAGGATTCTATTACCAAGAATTATAATACATTGTTTCAAATTCTTTAAGATTGTCTTGTTTCTAAACAACACACACATTTCCCAAACCAAGCTTAGTCTCGAAAACAATGAATTCTAAAAAGTGGGCCATGTAATGGTTTCTCTCTAAATCATAGGTTATATTGACAGTAGCAGCTGTTGCCCACTCGAAATCTTGACAGAAAGTTAGAATCATGCCTCCGTGGAACAAAGTTAGTCGCTTTATGCTTGAATAACATTGAGAAATATTGAAATCTAATATCTAATGAACGATAATGAACCAAAATCCGGAAAGGATTCAACCACTTAAGGCGAACATCATCCAAGCAATCCGTGAGCTACAGCCCCCAAACCTTCGAAATGTTATAGTGCAACGCCAGCTGAGGCAGGCACTTGAACCACATTGTATTTCATTAAGAGGGATATTTACTCTCGTTATTGCATTATTGCATTTTTAAATAGAAACTTGTGTTTGGCCCACCCTATGCATTTTCACTTTGCCTTCAAATACAGCACACTTTTTCTTATCATTTTAGCTGACATTTACATGTCCAAAAAGATGAAAAACGAGCATTACTTCGAAGAGTACGACAACGTGGCAGTGATGTTTGCAACGATACGAAATTATGACACCGAGAAGGTCGGTCTCCGGGTCTTAAATGAGATTATCTGTGATTTTGATGAGAAGGTAACATAAATATTCCAAGCTACCAAACGGTCCTCAGCATAAAACCTCCATTTCAGCTGACCTCCTATAAAGGACCACTTAAAATCGAAAAGATCAAAGTTGCAGGGTGGACTTACATGGCAGCGTGTGGACTCGACACCACACGATGTGAGTCGACAATGACCAGGGCCAGTCACCGATCATCGGGGCTCATGCCTAATGGTCGACGCAGTTACAATAGCAGTAAGTAGGACTGCTTTGTGAATCAGAGGCAGATAAGCACTCTTCTCTCTCCTTTTATTTTAGCCCTTCGGGGGTCAAATTTCCAGAGTATGAATCCAAATGGGTTTCTGGACGCCAGCGAACCATCAACATCAGCAGCGGCTGTCAGAAAAGCACGCGAGCGTAAAACGAGCAGTCGACAGGCGAACAATGTCGTCTACGTGATGGCGCAGTTCGCCTTGGACCTCATGAAGACGCTGCACAACTTCAACGTGGAGAACCTTCAATGCGAGAACAACCAGTCGGAGGTGGGAATGCTTCGGATAGGTAAGAGCCTTACAAGTGTCTCGTTGAGGCGACAATTGAATCCCATCGTCAACAGGCATCTCCAATGGCGAAATTATGGCTGGTGTAGTCGGCTCCAGTAAGCCACATTATGACATTTGGGGTAATGCAGTAAATATGGCGTCCAGGATGGACTCGACGGGTATCCCCGGAAGCATGCAGGTACTTTAAATATTGCTGAAGACGTGGTGCAAGAGTTTAAGTGTGTGTTTTTTTTTTGTTTCCAGGTGACTGAAGAAACCGCAGAGATATTAAAGACATTCGATATTCAATGTAAATTTAGAGGGATGACGTTTGTCAAGGGGCGTGGACACATACCAACGTATTTCGTGGGCATCGATGAGAATTTAAATTTTATTAAAGAGGATCGAAAGAGCCCGAACAGTTTAGGTGTTTAGGTTGAAAGTTTATGGCTAGAATAGTAACTAGAAAGTAAAATAGTGTAATTCTAAATAAATGGCTATACAATAAGTAAATAATGCGAGGTTTTTTTATGAGTCGGTAGTTTTGGCTTTAATTGTTGCTCAGTTGTGTTTAACATTGTTGGTTTTCGGACAGTTTTGTTGGAATCGGATTATTTTATAGTAGATAAGTTAGGGGTTAAAGGAATTTTAAGTGTAGTAGCTGCTTGAAACTTCTCATGGTCGGCGAATTTACTGGCGATATCTTGTTTTTAAATTTAAATTGTTTCCTAAATACATTCAAGAGCAGAGTATTAGGACTGAAGAGAAAAGATGTTCTACTTTGAGAAACATAAAATTCTAGGACAACAAAATTGATTGGATGATACACACATTCGAATTGCCAGTCCTCATCAGAACTGCAATCCTTTTTCTAATAGAAGGGATATCATACGAAGGAAAGTGAATTCTATTCACAACGCAAAGCAAATGTAAAATTAATGCACATAAAAACGACGATTTTCGATATGCAGAGTATTAAATCCAATGTTCGAAAAACGAGTTCACTTTTGTGATATCGAGTGAAACATAGAAAACCCTTTTAAGGCACTTAGGAACATACAATCCACAATATATAATTTCATTCACAAGAAAAGGAATGCGAAAAATTGGCGATTGTACTCTGAATCCTTCTGAACTTAATCGACAATTCTTAAATCTTCTTAAATTCCATTGTATGTAAGAACTGCATGTTTTCTCTAAAGTTTGACTGAAAATAACAAGTCGCAGATTTGAACGCATTTCTGAACACTAATTTTATGAAGACAGGGTAAATTACATTCACATTAAATAAAAAATTACCTTATCTCCAACAAAATGCAAATTACTTTTTCATTGCTTAATAACTTTGTACTAAAAACTAAACAATAAAAACTCTCACGTCTCCATATTCGTATTTTTCTCATTTAGAGTGACTAATCGCCTTACAGGCGTGTTCCACTAGTCAAAGAAGTTATATTTAGATCGGTCATGGTTGTACCAAAACATGAAACATTTTTAAATGTATATGTATAATATGTATATTTATAATTAATTTATTTATGTATAATATATTATTTTATAAATTTCGTTAACATTAAAAATTCACACTTATTTATGGTATTGGCATGTCAAAGTAAGTACTTTAGTTTAATGAAATTTTCGTTTTATGCACCACAGACATTGTGCTTAGTTCAAAGGAAACATTTTTTTTTGTTCAGAATAGTTTCTACACATTTATCATACACATCAATACATTATCGTAAAAAAAATATTTATCAAAACAAAAATAAAACTTAAAAATAATCTTAAACGAAATAAAAAAGCTCGAACAACCATCGAATCGAATTAAAGCCTAATTTGAGATACCATCGTACTTAAACTCAAGCAAAGCGCCCGTCTAATCATTCATGCCAGTCAAGAGGACAGCATCCTCTGGGATCGGATGGCGTTTGAAGCTTGCCTCAGTGGCGAGGTATACAACTAGACCGCCGAAAACAACGAACAGTACTCCCATCATGTTGACCATAACTCCAGCGCTTGGCAATGATTCGTAAGTGTTTCTGAAAAGTAACAAGGGAAATTTAAATAGGAAAAAAAAATAAGAAAAAATGTCCCAACTCACCCTAATGTCCACATGACTTTTTCTGTGAGTCCCATCAGTGCGCAAGCGATGGCTAAGACAAATCCAAACAGTCCAAAGTAGATGTGGAATGGCATAAGAGCGATTTTGAAGTTGTCCTTTACCGTTGGCAAGAGATATGCGACGAAACCAGCAACATATTGACAGCAGAAAAGGATTACAGCTGCTAGTCCCAGCCACGAGTGAAGTGTGTACAGGTTGGCGACTGGTGGTACACGATAGTTGTGCGAGTCGAAGGCGGCTTTAAGGGCGATCACGGTCAAAATAAAAGCACCCATGTGAATGGATGCATGGGTGTACTTAAGAGTCTTTTTACGGGTCTGGCGAAGGCCCCGGTAGATGAGAATTGCTGGAAAAAAGAAAATTTATTTTTTATAAGAAAATCTATTTCTGAGTATTTTTTTCGTGGACAAGAATTGCTGGAAAAAAGAAAATTTATTTTTTATAAGAAAATCTATTTCTGAGTATTTTTTTCGTGGACAAGAATTTTACATTTCTGTGAAATGCAAATCGATTATAGTTCTTTGGCAGGACTAGGTCATTAAACAATTTAAGGAATGATATGAAGCTTAAAAACATTTAGTGAGAGGAATTATTGCAATCTACCTCGAAGCACATATCATAACGAAAATAAAACTCGGTAGACTCCTCCTATGGAAGACGACCCTACTCGGAAAGATCTTTGCGGTGCAATTCATGATACAAGACAGCAATGCAAACTTCGCTTTCGCTGGAAAGATGGCGTAGACCAGAACGCCCGAAGCCTTGGGGTGCCGACTGGATGGCGTCGTTATAAGTGAAAGTGCTTACTGCCGGACTGAACCAGTCGTTGCGTCGATGATGCAGTATTTATAGGATGGTAATCGTCACTGTAAGGTTTACGCCCCTTTTTCGTAAAGAACATGCCAACATTTCTCAGAGTTTGTATAGTTCCTAAAGGGACTTAAATTATCAAAATATAAGTAATTAACAAAAGCCGGTCTCTGAACAGTTGAGCCTTTTTTTACTGGCATCGTACCCGTTTCAGATTTTTTTAATTACATCTTTATTATCACAAAAGCAATATCGAATTTAATGGTGCATATGCCGAAGAATTGTTTTTTTTAACTTTTAAAGGAAATCAGAAGCAGCAGAAAATGTTGTAGCATTCTGTTGCTGACAATTTACCAGTGTTATGCGAATGGCCAAAGTGAAAAAGGCTGATTAGCTGCAAGTTCAATTTTCCAATGTAGATTAGTGAAGTGATAGTTGGTCTTTATAACAAATTTTATAAGGCTTACACTCTAGACTACTTTGTGCTAGGCATTCTGAAGTCGCAGGTTTATTCTCACAAAAGCAAAACTCTTGGTGAAGTTGAAGAGAATACTTAAACCGCCGTACAATCCAAAGAGAGTCACCGATGTGTAGATTGATTTCAAGAGATCGGGGAGTATCACTAAGCCACTTGTACTGTGATTTTAAAGAACTAACTAACCCCTGTTACATATGTTTTGTTGATTATTTTGAATCTCAATGTGATTGCTTTATTCGGTGAGCCAGTTTTGTATGTTGTGATTTATGTCTTTGTTTGCGAAATCCATATACGAATCTGAGCTACCTTCCGAAGCATGCATTTCAAACAGTGGTCTATTCAATGATAGGCTGAATAAATTGAAGAGGGCTAGCGAAAATAGTTGAACTAAACTTTCTTAATGTCGAATTTGAAGTAAGCTGCTAGTGTAACAATAATAATAGATATCAATAACTAATCTACTGAATTTAGAGCTGAATATTTTATTTCAGTCATAACAGAACAAATCGTGATGATAGCCAGGTGAGTGACTCACTCAATAAGTGACTACGATGTATCTTGTTGTCCAAATCTCAGCTAATTTTTGGTTTCAGCTTCAGCTAGCTGTTGGTTTTGACATAAATTTACTAAATGTTGTAAGCAAAATTTATTATTAGCAAAGTCTTTCTACAGCAGCACTGTTCGTGGCTATGACTAAGCTATTGCAGCATCGCTGATAAGCTCCATCAGACAAAGGCAACTGCAAAGACAAATTCGCTCTGATTGATTTTAAATGCGTTGTCCTTTGATGGCAACTTATGGTGATCTAGAAACAATTTAAGTGTTAATTTTCTTGACGTAACAGCACCGAACATAAAGAATAAAACTTTGACCTTACCATTGCCAATCGGTGCGGCATGATATGAAAAAAACCTCGTGCTATATGTTTCTTTATCGACTTTGATTCTCTAAAGACATTAAGCATAAGATACGGTGAGTTGCTTTATTTTTAGTAAGCCAAAATGTTGTCATGTGTAGGTTTCCCAAATGACAGTAAAGTATCCTCGTAAACTCGTAAAATTTCCGAAAACATGCACCCATCCATAAGATATGCTCATTTCGATTTTACAATTCACAGTCATAAATCAATTTCCTGCCTCATGAGGCCATTGGAAAAAAACCATCGCTACTTAAGCCTCCGGCTTAAGCTCTAAGCCAATGGAAAAAAACTTCGGAAATTAAGCTTCAGTTGGCTTATTGCTCTTTATCGTACCGAAGCGCATTATCGTCGCGCACAAAACGTGACCCGCACCTTGACTCACTACGAACGAATTCGCTCGCACTCACTCACACTTGATACTCACAATTTCCATACAGAAATATAAACCCGATAGTCATCAAGAACGGATGCCAGTTGAACTCCAGCTGTGGAGTGCTAGTTCCAAATCCACCCAAGTGCAGTCCCACCCAACAGCCCATCAAAATAATCAGTGTCACTCCCGTCAGCTGCGTCACCAGGTACAGCACCTTGAAGTTGCTCAGCGATACACTGTCATGTCTGTCGTCCATATTGGCTGCAATTAAACAGAGAAAAAAAGAACAACGCAAAAGATTAGCACGACAGCATTTATCTGAGAGATACGATTAATTTAGGAACACGAATTTCAAACGTATCTCGAACAAGGCGAATTAGTTAACCTGCTTGGTTCGAATTGGGAACATTGTTTTCACAGTTGTTGGCTTGGGCACTTTCTGCTCGGTTGCGGATCTCGATATCTGGGCCTGACATGATTTCCTCGGCTCGGAACTATCTGCGGGATTAGTGAGTGCGGCAGCACAGTCGTGAACGGACTACTCAATGGTTCGATTGCTCGACGATGGCGGACAATGAATAAATTTTATTGCACCACCGTGGTAATTATTTTTGATGTGAAAGATACAAAAAACGGACACGCGAGCGAGGGAAAAAGAAAAAAATCAAAACCAAAACAAAAAAAAATCGAAATGAAAGTGGAAAACCGCGTCTATTATGGTCGTTGGAAAGCGGCGCCGTCTGTCGACTTCAGCTAGATACTAATGAAGAAAATTTCTTAGCTCGCTTGGTAGCTGCCATTCTGACTGTGCTTTGTTGTATGCGAGATGACTTAGCTATCTAGATACATGGGATTACTTATTCTATATGTTGGAGTATTTTATCAGCGATCACACAGTCGACTTGGTGGGTTAGTGTGGTCTATGCAGCCGGAATGCCCAGTGGAATCATAAATTCGCAATTTTCAATACACTTCTGGGCTGGGCAGAGTATGGCACTTATGGTGGAACTAAGAAATGCCACAGACGCCACATAAATTGCGAAGAACTGTTAATTAAAAACATTTAATTTTCTATGGAATGGAATTCAAAACGCTCGAGAGATGTTTTGGTATTTTTTTTCTGTGTGTGGGAGATGGTAGAGAATGCGTTCTTCGATGTGTTGACGTCAGTTACACACACAGCTTTTTCTCTTCGCTATATTCAGTGGGGATAAGAGGAGGCTAAAGTAGTTCATGATAAAATAGGTCATGACTAAGAAAAAAAAATTCTAAGACTTGCAATAAAAACATTAACCTTGACTCGGTACTCGGCTGATAAAAAGCGGGGTCTTTTTGAAAAGTTTCCTCTTCAAGGAATTCAAGGAAGAATATTTATGTCCGGAAAAAAATGCAAATCCCTTAGGTTACACCCGGGCATCTTGTATAAACAAATAATTTTAACAAATTCATTGGAACTCAATTAATGAAATCTGTCATAGGGAGAAATATAAATTGCGTAGAAGAAGAAAAACATTATTTGTGTGACAATAGTATCAAGACAGCTTTGAAGATACAAAAAAGTTGATTTGGTTGCCGAACCCAAGTACAGATTGAACCAAATTCAAATTTCTTTTTAAAAATGCATTTAAATGAACAAAATTCATTTTTTTTCCATATATTATGGCTTTATTAGTAAGAGCAAACAGTCTCATATATTATGAGACACAACGTCGCCTCAAGAGGCCGTCTCGGTTTACTTCGCAGTGTTACTCCATTTTGTTACTCCAGTTTTCTAAGATCTTGTTGGTGGTTTCGGGGTATAGCTCACGGAATGCTTGGATGATTGTTGGCCGTAAGTGCTTGAACCATTTTTGGATTGTTGGCCATCGGTACTTCACGCCTCTCAAAAAAAAAAAGTGCAAAGAGGTCGAACCGCAACGCAATACGGCTGATAACACGATTTCTTAAAATAAACCGCATTGCTTGCGCTCACTTTTGGAATAAGTTTTCAATCTTTCCCAGCGTTCTCCTCCGCTTTCTTGACTTTTGTCAAGATTTTGAGTGGAAAACAGCTAGCAAAATAGCCTATGACCACGCTTTACTGCCGCAGATCTGTGAAAATATTTGAGGACTTACGTAGGAAAGAAAGAAAAATATCTTTAGAAGATAACAAATAAGTGAGTATGTGAAATGATGAGAAAACGTCGGCCAGAGGTTGAGATGATAAAAAGGAGGCAGAAAATATTTAAATATGATGTTCAATGTTTTTCAACCGCTGCGAGTTCTAGACGCTAGTTGTTTTGATTACCTTTTGCTACTTGTTCATAACTCAGAGACTGTATTAAGTCAGAACCTTAATACAGCGGAATAGTTTTGAGACTAAGCTTAACTTTTAAAAGGATTAAGAAACACTTAATGTTGGTAAAAAAAAAGTAAAAGAGAATAATTTACGCAGCTGCTTTTTACTCTCTATGTGAAGTTGAGTACTTGGATCCGGGTAAATGCGGAATCTAACAATTTTTGGAGCAATAAGATTGAGTTTCTTTATCCAGTCACTTTTCGCCTTTCGTTGGAATGATTCCTTTTGTCAATGTGTGCTCAAAGTAATTGTAATTCATTGTCGAATTTGCTCTTACTTTCACTACCATTTCACAGCTAACTTCTGCTGTGAGTTTACGACTGAAATTTTATTAATTTATATTTGTGTTGCATTCTGTGTTGTTTTTCAAAATATTCAATTTAAAATTAATTAAATGTTTCAATTGTTTTGTTCTTATCAGTAGATTGATTTATAATCTGTCATCATCATCACGACAATAGCTGTCAACACTGTTAAGACTGACAGAATATTTTTGTTATGAGATCATGCCTCATTTTGTAAGACTCCTGCGAGGCCCAATGGAAAGCAACCTAAGAACGCCACTGCAGCCGTTTGAATCCGACCCATCATATTCAACGAGTAGTAAATAGTTAAGATTGCATTATTTTTCTTTGTCTTTATTTACGCTTATCATTATGATAAGAAATTAAAACAGATCCAAAAAATAACGCTAAAGCAAGCTTAACAATCCCAAGGAGATTAACCACAACTGAAGAACATACCAGAACAGTAGACCTGTTGCCGGGCATTACCGCCACACTGTCACGTCGGCAAACTACCCTGGTAATCACTGATAAATTCACTGATAAACGACAAAGACAACGAATTTTTCACCCTTTAATCCTTCTCAGCATTGTAATGTAACCCTACCCGATACACACCTATCTACGTCTTTTAATCGAACCACAAACGCCGTGACGATGAAAATATTCAGCCATACAACCCTCCAGATGTAGTTCCAATGGATTAATAGCACACAAGTGTTAAATTGTTTGTCATCTGCAGACATCTAATCGGCATATGGTTGCGACCGAATTGATAGTAAATCGATTTTTATGAGTCAAGAGATCAAGGGTCACAGTCAGCCACTTGAAATTTTTTTTCCTCCCAAAACAAGGTCGATGCGGATGCTGCTGGGGCATGTGTATCCACTAAGAACACACTTTGCGACTCAACTCACCTGAGCAAAAAAGCCACTACGTTGCACTGTAGATATTTTTAGATTTATTCACTCCACGCGGGTGTAAAAACGTAAAAAAATAAACAGAAAAAAACACATTCACTAAATTACTCCAAGTACACGACAATTGTGGCACAACGCCAACTTCCAAACCGGAGAAGCAACAACTTGTCAGAACGACGAAAAAACAACAATGATTGCTTCTTACACGCACGCATACAGCTATGAGAAAGAGAGCACCTACATTTCGGTTATCTCATAATTTTGACAGTCCCAAACAACAACAACAAGAACAAGAGCAACAGCGACGGTATCGGTGACGGCGGCAGCGATGAGAATGAAACTCCCCGTGTAAGAGCCCAACTAAGGCCCCTCATTCTCTTTGTGCGTTTTTTTTTCTGCTTCTCTGGCCACTCGGCCATGAAAACGCCAAGTGGGAAGTATCGGATAACTGTCGCGTGCGTAAGCAAATTGAGCGCCATATTGAGTTACACGGCTTTATATGTAATAATCGCAAATGACAGTCGAGTCGTGGTGGTAATTAACTTGACCACGAAATCATGTGTGGAAATGAAAATGCTTGCGGTTAGCCAAAGAGCGTCTGATGGCAGTAAAGAGAAAAGCAGTGGCAGTGAAAGAGAAGAGTGGTAGATTCGACCGCAGGTGATAGATGGTGGTGGAGGTGCACGCGGTGGCTCCACTTTACCCTCGCGTTCTTCAAATTTTCAGCGGGAATAACTTACTTGTTCATATCACAGAATAGGGTAACTAGTGAGCCTTTTTTGTCTCCTTTATGTGACGTTGACAGCTCGTGGATGCCTAGCTTTTCACGTAACCACTGTGTTGTGTGCGGTAGGCACATCTGACAGATGTGGGAAGGCTTGTTCCGAACGGCAAATTGTCAAAACTTTTCGTGTCAGAATTTCCTTAGGAGGTCAGTCGCTCGGTAAAAGTGGGGCCGTAGAAATTATTTGTGGTGTTTTTCCTGGGTCTGGATTTGAGCCTGGGCTTAACAGTCCAACGCACTAACCATCAAGCTATCAGCCTTTAAAAATCACTTAAAATTCATTGTACACTTTCTCAAAGGTTTCTTCTAATAGCAAAATTATGACCAAGGCTTAGTCTTTACCACAAACCTGACTTCAGCATCGAGAGCCATTGATTTTTCTGTTCCAAAAAATATTTCAAATATGGAGACTTTTGCTCACACTTATATTGGATACATGGGACATTCATTTAAAGCTCTAAGACTCCTCTAAATTCCATTTGTCTAATCAGTAAATCACTTAAAACCATGCTTCGAATCGTAAATGTAAACAGTAGTGGTGACAATACGCAGCGCTATGGACCCTGGTCCAAATATTAATTCTTATGCGGGAACGATTTACCTGCTATGTTCCGGGTCAGAGAAAGTTGCCTTACAACGAAAGTTCTTCGTTGTAAATTAAAAGATTTGGATCAAGTCATACACGTTCATTTAGAAATATTTAATTGGTGTGATCACAAAGAATTCTGTGTAATAAAAATAAAATTGAAAAGGATTTTGAAGTCCTCTAACCCATTTAATCGATAAAACAAAATCCATTCCAAAGCTTTGTTTTCCATCTTCGTCCCCATCGAAATTTACAGTTTTTATGCATTCTACAAAATGGCCATAAAGATATCGCGATACGGTTGTGTTTATTGATTCCCTTGGACTGCTTTGACTGCTCTCTCAGATAAATTTCTGAATTTTTAAAGGACCTTTGAAGAAGCGTAGTCGAGTGGGTTTCTCAACACTTTCCTGTGTAACGCACAGACGCACCTTTGCTTTCCAATGGAACAAGGCTTCTGTTTCAAAAGTTTGAGGCGTGCTTGCAATTGAAGCTATCAATTGCATTCTAATATACATTTCTCTTACAAACTTAATACTTTCAACTCATTGCAAATGTAGTTAAAAACACTGAAAAGCAATTCTGTAATTTTGGAAACTTGGTACTTAGTGTAAAAAAAAGAGTCATAAAAACTTTTATCAGTTGTAGCCACATGATAATGTGGCAGACTTTATTGAATAGACAAAAATCTATACGTAATATTGAAATTAAAAATAACTCCTACAAGCTTTCAAAATACGTTCATACACGTTCATAAATCTTATATTTAAATCTTATAATTATTTTTTTCCTAATTTTAGACTGCAACAAACCAAGATACGATTAAATTAACGACCTTCTATTGTATTTCACCAGCCACACCAAACCCCCACTCGACAAAGTAAAATCCCGAACTGAATGCCACCTGTTTATTGGCGTTACTTTGGAATGAAGAGAATTTTATTTCAACTTGCGCAGAGAAAGCCAAAAAACATTCTAGTTACACCGTGACACGTAAGCAGTTCTAATTGTGTCACAAGCTCTTGAACTTGTTGAATGAGTTGAGCGGCCTGCCTTGGAGTCTGCTCTCTGTTTTGCTTCAATGACGTGTACGCAAAGCCAACTCTATCAGCCACTTCTCTTTCGTAAACAGCTCAATGACGACATAGCGACTGGGGAAAAGAATTAATTCACGGAAAATGGCTGCCGGTCTAAGAGCGTTTCCTATGACGGATGCTTCTCGGCAGTAATGTAATGACGTTAATTAAAACTCAATTAATTTATCCAAGCAATATGAGATGCGTAATTGGGTGAAGTCTTGATGGCAACACGATTCGGCTATGACAAATAGTTCCCTTTTTTGCTATCACTACGTGGATACAATTCGAAAATCCTGCTGTTCATTCGTTTACTCTGATTTTGAATGCAAATTTTAAAAAAATTACTAGCCAACCACTTCATATTCCTTGCGTAAAGTAGCCAAGGTTTGACGCAAGTTGATGACGAGTTTGAAACCATTTCTGACGAGTCTTCTCTGCTTCGGAATGATGATCATAGTCACAGCTCTTGTTTTTTTTTAGTAAATGTAATCTTGATTAAATTTTCATGACGCACAGGCCTTCACAAAATCGGAAGTGCGCAATCATAAGAAATCACAAGCGTTTCGTGATTGAAATTGACGATCTAAATTGGAGTAGAAGATGTATTAAGCTCAGTTTTGGAATGGTTTGGTTCAATTTGTAAGAACTCATTTAAATTGATGTGACTCCTTTTGGCGAAGTACTGATGGCGAGTACCTTTGCTTAGTTATTGCAGTGCCCTTTAAGAGCGTAAAAGCTCGTCCGACAGCTGCATCAAATTTGGACGCACTGAACAACTTGGTTTAAAGAATTAGATATGTCTAAGCTACATGAAATCATAAAGCGAAAAAAAACTACAAACCTGCAACTTTGAGTAGTCAGGATCTGCACTAATTCTTTGAAAAACTCCTAATGTAGTACATTCTTTTTATTTACTGTTCATATTTGTTTTGTTAATTTGGTAATTCTATTCTTTTAGGTAATTGTAGTTTATAAATTTTTTTGTTGTTTGTATACAATGAGCAAGATCAACATTATGAATGTTCTCTCTTCTAAATAATGATGGCATATTTTTTATAGCAATATATGATCATAGTAAACCTTCTCTTCAATTTTTACATTTATGGTTTAAGTGGCGAATTCGATTGAAATGAGTCTTAGACTGAGTAAAATTTAATTATACGCATTCAATGTGTAGTTCTATTACAAAATCGGTAAAATACACCAATACATTCTTTCACTAATTTATAACAACGTAGGCAAACGGAGCTATTTCCGCTTTGCGTTTAAATCTAAGCCAAAAACAAATTATTAATTGCACTTAATTTAGTAATTGTATTATAATTCTAGTACTAGTTAAGAAATTATATCTTTCTCTTGAATTAGGGACTCATTGGAGAGTTGAGAACTGTCTTCCATCATCGGGAGTTATCAAGACATTATATCTTACTTTCAGTAAGATATCTGAGATATTTTTTTATGCCAGAATTTCGGTATCCTCGTTCATCGAACAAGCTAGTTGGACTCAATTTTTGGAGCTATTGGCTAAATGTAGCAATTGTAGCAGACGAATTGCTGTACATTTCTTAAAGTTTATATACATTCTCCAAGATGTATTCTATAAACGGTAGCCGCGATCACCGGACATCATAAGCATCCGGCTTCATTACTCTTAGACCAACTTTCGGGTCCATAAACCTCAGCTGATAATTTATTCTAAGACTATTATAGCACTAGCTGCTGGGTTTTCATTTAATGTCTGCCTTAGGAAATTTTTTGATGACCGCACGATCTAAAACGACGATCCCAATATGATCCACAACCTTTTTCTTGGAAAATTTGTTAACATGTTCATGGGATTTTAAGCTGTGAAGTTGCTTTTTTAAAAGTGAGTAATTGAAGTGAGTAATTCTTAGAATTTTCTTTACAATAAAAATAAATGACTCAAATGACACTCATTACTACACTGACTCTTTCTGTAGATTTAGATACGGAAAAACAAATAAACTTAGAGCTAATTATTCAATTTAAATAATAATAATACTTAGGACCATCGGACCATTTTTCATTTCATTTCAATCAAACTATAAACATTGTGATTATTTCGTTTACGGTTATTTTAAAACATATTTAAGAATTGTTATCCTTAGTTTGATTAAACTCGAGAAGATTTTTGAAATACTCTCAGCCGTTTTGGTAAAATTACAAATGGGCAGATGACCTACTGTTTATAATCGGTTCTGAATGGTAAACTTTGAAAGCTTTTCATGACGGAGGTAGCTACTCCAGGAAGATTGTCAGTCGTTCGCTGGAGCTTGGGCCCTGAAAATTGTTTGTGATGTTTTTCCCAGCGCTAGATTTAAGACCGGGTACACTCGCTTAACAATCCGACGCATAAACCGTCAAGCCACTGTGCCCACAGTCCGAGTCCTTACAACAAGTCTGAGTTCAACATCGATGGACCCGTTCTGTTTACAAAAATATTTGAAATTCAGAGACTCTTTGCTCTAACTTTTATGGGGCAATTGAGACATTCATTTGAAGGTCCAAGACTCTCCTGGATTCCATTTTGTATTCTCGATAAATCACTAAGAACCATGCTTCGAATCGCAAAAATAAACAACAGTGGTGACAATAAACAACCCTATGAAACCTGCTTCGAATATTAATCCTTTTGCGCGAACGCGGCACATTCTATGTTTTTGATACTCTCATCCAATCACGTCGCAGAAGGTTGGCTAAAGATTCTTCACTGTAAGTTATAAGAATTTCATTGATCCCGAAATGTTGAAAATGCTTAAGTAAGAATTCTGTGTAATTTGAATAAAATCCTCAAACTCCTTTAATCGATAAACCAAAGTCCATCCCAAACCTTTATTTAACAATTTCGTCCCGATCGAAAGAAATTTAAATAAATTTACAATTTTCATGCATTCTACAAAATGGCCATAAAGATATCGCGATACGGTTGTGTTTATCGATTTCCTCGGACTGTTTTGACTGCTCTCTCAGATGACAACACATCGATGGCAATTATTCCAAGTTAGCTTCTCTACTAACGTGGATTGAATACATAATTGCATACAATTTTACGAATATTATTTGTGCCTTTCGGTACCAGCTTTGTCTGGCAAAAGGAAAAAAATGGTATTCTGTGTGTGGAAGTGGAAATTTTGCCTAGCGCTCTGGGTGGGATTGAATTACGTCTTAAGCGGTTAGTTAGTGATCGCATCAATTCTACTGGGAAATGCTATAAAATAATTTCATAGAAAAAAGTTGTTTTTAATTTTTGTCTGCAACTTCCGCAATCTAAGCGGTAATTGGGTGGTAGGCAGATGAGGGAGAAGGATTGTTACTGTATTTCTTAAATGAATTCAGTTACTGAGAATGTATTCTGCATGCAAGTGCAAACTATTTTTGTGTGAATGCATGTCCAATGGACATCATTAATTCCTTGCTGTTCCATTGGGAGGCAGAGCCTTCTTCCGTTTATAGAACAAATGGTTACAAAATTCTCGATAATTACAAATAGCGTGTTAACGTACGGGGAAAATAAAAAGTAAAAATAAAGCAAGTATTTCCTGACTTGCTGCGAAAAGAAATACTCTGTTTTTATACCAACTTACTACAAATTTTTTGCTCCTGATTTTATTTACAAAAGTGTTTTGTCCGCTTCTGTTTTCAATTGTGTTTTGTCGTCTCGTACACGGAAATTTATTTGTTGTTTCTGATGCCAAGGACATCATAAAGTTGGATGCTCATTAAAAAATGGTGCAAATGGCAAAGGTGACCTCCAAAGAATCATTTGAAGTCTTCTCCTGGAGACGGTAAAAAACAAAAAAAAACTCGGTCGTTAGCTAGGTAATGTATAAGGAAATTTTCGCAAAAAAAAAAATGCGCATACGCCACACTAAATTATTTTTTCTTTTCGTTTTTTGAATCCTTAATTTGCATGGTTTCGTTTGAAATAATAAAACAAGACCCTTATAGAATCACCTCAGTGTTTGTCTGTCTGTCACGAGCTGATGAAAAATCTGGCAAGCCAAATAAATTCGACCATAATAGAATATTTTTAAGTTTTTGGGCCTAAATTATTTTCGTTTCGTTGAGCTTTTTTGTTTTGCTCGTTTTTTATTTTAATTTTGTTGTTTTCTGTCTTGCGGTATATATCGTTTTGTTCATAATTAAACATAGTAATAAAGTGCAAAAAAAAAATTTTTGAGTTTACCTTATTACATTTTTTATGTAGTGCTAATTACACTAAGAACAAATATGTACTCTTTTTTGCACCTCACTATAACTTAAACGATCAACCAAAATGTGCGAGTTTTTCCAGAAGAATTCATACCAAGAAACATACATGTATGTGGGAAAAGTATTAAGGTACGAAACCTTTGGCGCATGAGTCTAACCCATCCTTACGCTGTGTCCTTCTTCTTTTAATAGATGTTAAATTAAGTCAACAATACGTAGATCCTGAAAGTGCAATTCAAAATAAATGATGAATGTGTACTAACGACCAACCACCAGGTCCTTTGTTATCCCAATCAGTTGTCTTGCAAATAAGTTATCCAGCTTTGTCGAGTAGTTTAAAAGTTGTTGAGACAATGAAGAAAACAGCAACCCAAATGATTTCCAGTTTGAGGAACTACGCCGTATTTCCCGAGTACGTGGTGCAGTTACAAATGAAAACTTTCTGACAGTTCCGACATCCGAGTCATGCAATCGAAGTTATTTTCGAATGGCGCCTCCCGATTATAGAAAAATGCAAAGACATCCCAATTTTATAAAATCCTTCAACCGATTCACTCGCTGCTTTTGTCTTCCGAAGGTCTCTTATTTGCGAAGCCACGCACATTTTTCGTCACCTGAATGCATGTCACGCACAGAGTCTATGTCATCGACACCGAAAAGCATCCCCCACCACCCCCAAGATAAAAATGCATTGTTTAGTGCACTCCTACCTTCGCAAGGAAAACTGCTGTCGGACTCCAATTGGAATGCACTTCGTTGATGTTGTCGTCAGATCAAAGTGACGACGATATCGCCACGGGACAACAGCCGTAGACATCTGCGTGTGTACGTCTCCACCTGTCTGTAATTACGCGTGTTCAAGTTTTTGCTAATTAGTATTTAAGTGACTAATCCTCCGCCCCATACTTCCAGCGATTTGTCAATTCCACCGTCACTCCGAGTCGATCTGAGTCCATCGACGTCGTCAGCGTCGTCAAGACAATGGCAGTCGGGGTTGTGTTCCTCACTCCAAAGGACCGCTGAAAATGGTCGTGCGTTCGATCTGACCGATTAATTAAATAATTGAAATTATTTTGCACTTATTTTCGAGTGCCCAAAATGAATTCTTTGGACGTCGTTAGTATTCACCTGGCATGTGGCACTGACCAATTGGTATGCCATCCACACACACGAGTCGACCACTACGACGGCAACGACGCTGGGGAAAAAAAAAACTTCTTATTACGCCCTGGCGCGTTTCTGTAATTTGTCTGAAGACAATTTAATAATCACAAGATTGTTGTGGATAAACTTTTGATTCGGGCAAGGAGCTGCTCAAAATTCATGCGGGACATAAAATGGTAGACTTTTATTATCCTAAACAATAAACCGATGGGGCTTGAAACATTCACTAACGGCAATTGGCGCCCAAATTTGGACGGACATTAGTTGCTCGGTTGTTAGGTGGTCTATTGGTTTTTATTTCGTCTTCCTGGGCGATGCTTAGATACACAATTAAAAACATTTATGGGTGTTTGAGAGTTCCGAAAAATGTTCTTTTCTGTTTGCATTAATTTTTTACGGCGAAAATGTGACTAATAGGGCATAACTCTTTACCGGGTCGTAAAGCTAAAGCCGTAAATGGTGGAAAAGTTGAAAGTCTATCGATTTTTGTGTTGGCAAAATCACGTAGACCTTTTATCGGAGGTGAGGAACTCTTTTTCTTATCCTTGAATGGATGGTGGCCTTGACTCAGGTCTCTGACGCGGTAAGGTAAGCTAGCTAAATTTAGACAGTCGACCTTTGACTGGAAAAGGCATCCTTTTCCAGTCAAAGCATACCACACATACACAAAAAGTACTTTCGATGTGTGATCAAATGAGTTTGAAATACAGTAGATTTCTTATATTCAAACAGGCTGCTCCAGATACGAAATTTGAAAAGAATATATAATGTTGTCATTGTCACTACTTGTAAACTTTGTAATGAATGAAATAACCATTCTAAATCTTATAATAAGGAGAATACTTAAAATAAATAGCGGATCGTCAGTCGGGCATTTTTTTACCACGCAAATCTTAACCAATCTTTAAAGAAAATTTCGCTAATTTAATAATATAACCACATATAATAAGGAAATTGATAAAGAAGCTCAAACTTCCCGAAAGTATTTAAATATAAATTTTTGTTGCATATGCTAATACTCATGCTAAATAAAAAATTACCTAAAACAAATATTTTCACTTAACAGGAAGAGGATATGAATATTTTAGGGATCGTTTGAACTTACCTTTATGTGTGGGCGTAAATTACCCTACCAGTCAACGATTCCTCTTGACTGCATAACGACTTCTTCGAAAATTCAGTGCAGAAAAAATAGAATTCCACACAGTATTGAAGAAGGAAGTACAAGACCTGCCAAGAGATTATTCATGTTCTGTTAGTTTATAGAAACTAAGGTCTAATTTCAGTAACATGATAAGCCACACAAGCAGAATACTGAGAAAATGGGTTTCAAAGATTTTGAATAAATCTACTATGAAGGTACTACGCAATTGAATGCATTTGAATCACTAACTGTTTTTAACTAAACTTTATTATTTTTTTGCATATGAGTGCATAAATGAGAGTATTGTTAGCGATGGTACTCCTGAGTAGAATATAATTAAATGCCACTTTTGATGTGACTTATCATATTATTATAATACCTTATAACAACAACAAAAACATCGTGAATTATAAGTGAAAGCTAAATAAAAGTAAAAAAATGTCATTGCTTTTTTTTTTAGCAAAACAAATATTTTACATTCTTAACTAACTCATTTTTGAATTCTACAACAACAACCAAACGAATTGTCGTAAAATTATTAAACATTTACAGACAGTAAAAAATCCGTTCCATAAAATAATTCATATACAAACTCTCTCAAAATAAAAAAAAGAATCAATTTTGGATTAATTTTTGATTAAAAGTTTTGAAATTCCGTTTGTAATTATGCATCCGTAAAAAATTCGTAGTACTCTCGAGAAATTAAGAAACTCTTCCATGCTTCCCCACTTCTTTCAGCCTATTTAATAACATATGTGAATCTGTTTAAAAATGTTAAACTCATTTGGTAAAGAAGGCATGAAGCGAAACGAAATATTGTTGCTTGTAAGTCTTTAAGTTTAATTTACTAGAAAGAAATAAAACGTATGTTTCGTTCTTTCAGTCACACTTAATCAAACTATGTTTTTTAACAACATAGGTTTGATTTTATTAGGACAAAGGTGTTATGTAGTTAAACCTGTTAAAAAGTAAAAATTTAAAAATATTCATCTTACCATTTATTCCCAAATAGCATGCAAATTATCTATTATTGCAAAAAATTCAGAAAATAATCTATATTGTGCCTAAAAATTAAAATAACATATTCCATATTATAATCCTTTAAGACTGCAATATTATTAAGTGCTCCTGTTTTCGTTTTGTAAATTTTACTCCAACAAATATAAGTAATTTTTTTGCAAGCGACCAAAGATCATAACTAGAACCAAATTAAATTCAACCTAATCCTTAAATACTTTGACCAGGATATTATAGAATACTCACATATTTTAAAAATCCTACGTATTATGTATCTCAGCCCTTTTTTCACAAATTTACTTTCATATGTACAAATGCCGTGACTGTAACTCTCCATGATCTCAGTAGCACAAATTTACTGCTCTTAAATTGAATAAAGAGCTGCGAAGTACTTAAACATCTTCCAAACAGATTTTCAAGTGCAAAGAAGCTGTCGACACGTTTTCGCATAAAATTTTCCCGAGACTCGTCATTGAAGTTTTCATGGCGACGAGATTGTCCACGATTAGGTTATAAATAAAGCCGGTATCGGCTTTGACTCCGACTTCTCACATTACACAAGTATTAGCGTTCATTATTTACGAACCTTATCTTTGTATACCGTTGTAGTGTCCTTTTTAATATTTCCGTCAATAGACATAATCACCACCGCACCGCCTGCAATATGACCGGTCCTTTCTTCTCGTTGGACAGCCGACGCTGGCGGACAAACAAAGCCGCTAGACTGTCCTCATTAATATTCATAAACTCGGAATCCAGCCGGCAGTCCTGTGCTGTGAATTACACTACCCTTCCCACACTGATCGGTATCACAACCTGATAAGCGTCAATCGTTCTGCTGCTTTGAAGCAATCATAAATTTTCTCAATAAATTGTAAATCCTACCCCAACGAAAGTGGCCCATTGACGTAGTTGTTTATTGTGAAACACTAGAATCAAGGTTATCCTACACTAAAAATACCGCGCCTACCACCCCGTGTTATGGGCGTTACAATTAAGGACACTTACGAGATATAAATTTGTATCGTGTTCCCTACCCAAAAACAAATAAATCCACCATAAATTTCTTTTTCTTTAAAAGTGCACTTGAGATCGGCAGCAGCTGCTTGTGATGCAGGACATGCAAAGGACACTTGACTGCGAAAGTGATGTCCTAAACGAATTTGTTTTATGGGCACATAATCTATTTTACGAATGCACGGAGTGGTCGTAAAGAGACTGACCGCTCCAGAGGAATTTCCTTTTTTCGTTCCTCATTGGGTCGAGGCAGAAGCGTGAAGCCGGCAAGATGAATGGAAATCCATTTTGAAGGAAGAAAAAAAAGCAACTCATTTGGGAGGAGTTTGGGTGGTTTTCCGGGAAAAAATTCCTTTCGTGGTGCTCCTTCATGGATGACACGTCGTGGGGAGCCGCGATTGAAATTGATGTCGGTTGTGGTAGCTTCGAAAAGGAACAAGGTGTGAGGTGTTATCTTTTCCGGTGTGTTATTTGATTACATTATTAGATCTCGTCAGCAGGGTGGTTGTGGCTTAAGTTGACAAACATTTTGTTGTCAGGTGTGTGCTTTTGTTTCAAGAGCGATTACGATGAATAGGATTTGTCGAAAGCCAAGCCTAAAGATGAGCAGGTGGAAGCTTAAGGAACAAAAACCGGAGGAAGTAAGCTCTTTCATAGAAAGTTGGATAGAAAATTATGCTTTTTCGGGGTAGATATTGCTGTCCGAAAAATTATATCGCCCAATCCCAAAATTAAAACTACGCATTCTGCATATTTATCACTAACAATATTGGCAAGATAAATAATCTTTCATAGCACTAAGCATATTAATCTAAAATTTTTTTATATTTAAAAGGAAAAATATTAAAGTACAAGTCAGGCCTTTCACGGACTGTTTTATCAAATATTTAATCAATAAATTGATAAGCGCTTAAATCCTATGTTGAGTTGTTTCATTAGGAAAATGGTGCGTTGAAAGTCCATACATCTTGAAACGTGTAACCTCAAATAAAAGTTAAAGCAAAGAACAGTATATTTATTTATTTATTTAATCTTATTTATTTAGCCACTTCGCTATTATTATATATTATCATTGACATAAAGTATTTTATTGGGTTACTTGACTTAACAAGAGATTTAAGATTTCAAATATTTTATTTTTGACAAGATCTCATAGCCACTGACTAGCCATGCTATGTAAATTGCTGATGAGAACTTAAGCACTAAAACGAAGTTCAATCACGCTATGTAACAAAATTTTGAAAAAAATCTTACATATCTGCATTTTTGTTTATGATTAGGGTATATTAGCTGGTTACAAAAATACAAAAAGTTCTTTCTAAGTGTTATCCTTTGCTCAGAATGCGATCTCTTAGTTCGTATTCTCGAGCATTTATGAATTTTTTAAAATTATAAATAAAACATTAACCACAACATCATTCAAATGGCATGTGTCGAAAAATAAAAAGAATATGCATCTTTCCATAAACATTGATACAGTCCGATACACATTTTTTAGTTCGAAACGTTTTGCTACCTAAGCACCGCAATTCAGACTTTGCGAAGTATTGAAGGTTAAATGAAACTCACCGGCAGCATGGGGGCTCGCACATTTTTTTCTTAACTAACTAACGAAAGATCTAATTTGCTTGCATTAAGCATAAGAATTCAGAAACTTCCGAAAAACTAACAAGAACACATTTTTATTACAGTGTAATTATCACTAACACGACGCTCGTTCGATTTCAGTTGAAAATATGAAAACACATTTTAAAAAAAAAACTTCCCTAGGGTAATGAACCATGCTCATTGTTGATCGCAATACCCTCGAGAAACGAAAACAGAAAATTCCCCACGTTCCTGACTCTTCAGAATCTCAGCCAATCTCTTTTTTTTCTAAGCAACCAAATCCTTGTCACATACCGGAAGAACAAACTCAAAATTATGTCGAATAAATCGAATCTCCGTCACCTCCGCTAACCACAAAAAATCCACACTCCCTTCTATTTATTTAATTAAAGAAATCATCGCAGGATTCAATTTATTCACATCTGTCGCTCACAAGGATTGATGTTTAAAGGAGCAACAAATCCCACAATCAGCCGTCACAAATCCCGAAGTGTCTTTGCCTCTGGCAGACTTCAATCAAATTCCGCTCTTTTGTAATATTTTTTTGTCCTCTGTGCATGTCAAGAACAAGAAAAAAATTCCCAAATTGAATTGGACGCCAAGGAACACGCGCAACTACCCGTCTTTGCATGTCCTGAAAACATGAAACAAAAAAAAATAAACAAACAAAAAAGTTCATTCATTTCCCAATTGCATTAGGATAATTGCCAAAAAATGGACGAAAGTACAGGAGAAAATCACTCTCCTCCTGAGTCCCTTGAGTGCAGTGCAACGAACCTCAAGACCATCCTGCAGCCACTCAGAGGCGAGGTGGCGACCCATTAAAAAGCTGCGCCATACATAAACATGCTATTTTTACACGGCTAACAAATTCAATAGCCTTATTGCATATCTCTCCGCTGCAACAATAAAAAGGCTTAGCTGCGGGAGAGTTTCCCGAACGCAATTGTGTTAATTCGCATTAGTCACGCATTGGCCCGGTGTGGTCCAACCGCGTTCATTTGTGATTCCATCCTGCCAGCCAATATTAATTGGCCATTCAATTATAATTATGGCGAACAATAGGCGTCCGCCGGCAATTGAAAAAAACACCACAAACAAACAAGCAACATCTTCATCCCCAAAACAAGGCAGTACTACCGCCCCCCACCCCGCAGAGCACCGGCATAGACGAGGATATCCCCAAGCAGGCTGGTGTAGAGACAACAGCAGCAGCTCTGCTGCTAGAAGCCACAACGCACCGGCAGAGCGGTGGGCTCGATGAGTTTCGTGGTGCGCACCCCAATTGGGGAGGTTATCGTATTCACAACTTGCGGCGGAACTCAGTTTGTGATGAGACGCCAGAGTGTAAGCATTCGTGAGATATTCGAACGCGGTTCGCTTCTATCGTTGACGTGAAGTTTCCCCCAATCGCTCAGACCCGCTTGGACTAGTAAGCTCCCTCCGAAAGAGAGGCACCGAGACTCTAGAGTTCCGCGCGCGTTTATTCTGCTGTAGCCTGCTGTTGTGGTTTTTGATTTTACGCGTTTATGGGCGATCGCCGAAGACGGTTTTGACGACATGGATCTGCTGAATAATTCGAGCTCGAGTAGCTTTTCGTCGAACGACAGCAGCGTCTGGACATCAAGCACTGCCAAGACGCTGAGTGTGATTGCGAGTCGACCGAAATCCGGCGTCGGCATGATCATAGTGATTCTGTTTTTTGTCCTCGGCGTGCTAGGGAATTTTCTCGCCCTGCTGATACTCGCCCGCAAGAGGACGACCAAGAATAGCAAGTACACGTTAATGCTAAGGTAAGTGGAAAGCAGTCTTAATTTTCGGCCCCTTAATTGCCGCCAAACGCGGCAGGAGCGAACTTTTAATTTGCTAAACAACATTTCGCAGCAACATGTGTGAATGACGCTATTCTGTTATCAGTCTCGATTTTGCGTGAAGTGCCGTGATTGATGCTGACGCGGTACACAGACAGAGAATTTCTAATTTTGGGTACGAGATGTGTAGGCCGATGAAGTGGCCGCCCGCGAGAGAAGATTAATTACCCACTACTCCCTGAGTGTTTTGCTTTGCGAAAAAAAATCAAATTGAATCTATTTACAAACAAATTTTCTGAGGTATTTGAGCCATTCAGTGAAAGTGGAAGGGGGAAGCGGGTGTACTCGTTTATCGCGAAGATGAATTAGATTCTGCCTGAGATACTACTATCAGTCTGGTTCATTGGGGTCTTTGTGAATGTGAAAGAGGTGATCATTTAGTATGCGGAGGTAATCGGAAATACCACTTCAGTACTTGTTGGATTCATAGAGAACTTTTTGCAAGATAAGTGATCCGTCAAAAAGCGTGACACGCACAAATTGCCTTGCAAATTAGAGGAAGTCGAACTTCCATGTGCATATATTGAGATGTAGCTCATGTCTTTTTCATCTTGTTACCACGGCATATTGTTCCTTACATTGAATCGTTCTCAGAACGTTTGGATTAAATAAACATTTTTTTTTTCAATTTTACGATGATTTTGTTTAAAATATACGATCACCAAGAGGTGTCCAAAAGGATCCTTTTCTAATATATCGAACGTGCGCAATACGACTCCATAATGTAGCTTAATTTTAAGAGGCACTTTAATTTATCGCAATTTGTTTTACAAAGTCACTACATTGATTGTCTGAGTATTCTAAGAGTAAAAAAACAAATGGTAACATTGCAGAAGCTTTAAATGAACTTTTCTACAGATCACATATGCCGCGATCTTCTAAAAATGCAAATAAAAACTCTAAAATTTGTCAGGGAATTCTACAATTTCTTTATATACTTCAACTTTGCATACATTTTTCTCATTCTCATACATTATTCGTCTCTGTAATTTTATTCTTAAATTTACACTTCTCGTACTTTCACCCTTAAATGCCTTATTTTCTGTTAAAACATTGGTTACAAGAAACATGTTTATTTGTTTAACTGATTTAACTTTATTACATGTTTAAGATTGTTTAACACTTTTATGGTATGGCTTAACTCAAAATTCGAAAAGAAAAAATGTTTTCACTGAAAGAGCATGTGTATTTCCCAACGCACATGTGCACCTTATTGCACATTTGTTATCCAATTAAATTTAAGTACAAACTGAAGTCATGAATCTCATAGCTCAATAAAATAAAGTTCGATGACCACTCGGCGTTTATTTAGCATTCTTTAGCATGAGTCGAAATACACAGTAATTCAGAAACATTATTTTAAATTCACGATAAATAAAATAAATATTATATCTAAGGCTGGTTAGATCACTATTTACATACCTCCTTCTTATTTGTAATGTTAAATATTGCATTACTTTCACAATTCGCCATCGTTGAAAGATGGTTGTCCCTGATGATACAAAGCTATGATTATTATCTTAGCGAATTCTGAGACACAACCTGTGTCATTAAAAGGACAAAAATTATTCGCAATTAAGGAAAAACGTATGTTGCAACGAATTTATCAGAGGACCACTCAAAAAGAACATCCTTCGAAGTGCAATATTTCATTTTCCACAACATACTAACAGAACATTGTAACAGAAGCAATTTCCTCAACGGTCCCAAAATAGACAGTACAATGCACTTTGTACTCAATCGACGCCTTTTGTGCCAATATGCCTCGAAGGATTATCCGAATTTAATTATATCCTTCCACATGAAATTAATTAAAAGCGAAAATATCATGTGTATTTTACTTACACACCAGATCCCGACACATGAGAGAACGGAATCCTGTTTTATACACCCAAAATAACATTATGGGCTTAAAAAGTCCCCCGGCTACGAAACAAATCAATCCAGCAAAATACTCGTCTCTTTAAGTCTCCTTAAGTCGTCTTTTCTTCTTTTCTTTTCCGAACAAAAGTAAAGGACTCTGAATTGTTAACTAGGCGAAGGATTTAGAAATGCCACTCGTCGTCAAAATCGACATTTGCGCTTTGATAAAAAGAAAAAAAAACACCCATAAATCCTTCTTCCTCCTTCTCCATCAGAGTCAGAAGTTGTTGGATGTTTTACACCCATTCGCTGATGGCAATCAAAGAAAAGATTGATGAAGTCCTTTTCGTGGGAAAATTGAGAGGATGTTTCGTGTTAAAAGGGACAACATGTGCGGAACAAGTGATACATATCCTTGGAATGAAAGAAAATGAACATTTGGCTTTATGTGCAGGAGTGGTGAAGACAATCGATTAGATGAGCCCCTCTTGTTGCTTCAGGCGGAAGTTCTCTAAAGTATTCCAAGAAAATTCGAATTATAGATCCACTGAGGGTGCTAGTTTTTTTTGCAGTATTCTAAAGCAGCGGAGGACATTGGTCTTAGCCCACATAGCTGGGATTGGCGTAGGGTGGGTTGCGTTGGTAACTCTCCTCGGGCGATTTGCCTGAGTATAGACGAAAATGCCATCGGCCCCAACTGCCATGATACATCAAAGCGTGTAGATTATTATTCTTTGTAGGGGAACAAGGAAAAACTAGGTATACCATTTTTCTGTTTAAAACACCAAAATGGGTCAAGCTAAGCCCGAAAAAAACCTCGCAGAAAGTTTAATTATTTCTTCCTCATTAATGAAGCGAAAACTTTATTTTTAGACACTTAAAGGCATGCCAAAATGACATGTTAGGACTTCCTTTTCGGACTGTCTGAGCGGTATACGTGCGTTTGAACACGTACGCTATGGACTCGCCATTTTCGAGGTTTGCAAAACCAAATAAGGTTGGTTGACAAAAACGGCGATCAGTACCTGAGAATTTGTCAAATCATTGTTTCCGAGTGAGAGAGGGACTGATGCCAATTTGTTTAAGGAAGTCTTGCGATTCCAACAATAACTGGAATGCAATCAATCATTAAGTTTAGCTTTTGATTGTGATAATTTGAAGAAAGTAATTAGTTTTTAGAAGGATGTTTTAACTTTCGTCTAAGTAGCTTAAATAACTTGGGTTTGTTATTTATTCCACGAAGAGAGGTTCTAATCGCCATCTACAGCTATGTTGATGGAATTAGTGAGTTAATTTTTAATTTTTTTTTTTTGTGTATATTGAACTGAGCCACTCAGTGCACAGACTGACTAACTACACTTTTTGAAAAATCTTAGATTTAAGTATCGAAGCACTTGGCACAGTCATTACTTTTTACATTTACAATAGCTTTCTTGAATAGTAAAAATTAACACCATTAAACGACAAGTATTTGAATGAGTGTATTTTAAGGGTGAATGTAAATTATTCCACCGCTCTTCTCAAATTTTTGTTTTATGGAGCTACCCGAATTGTGGTCTGAACGGCTTAATTGATCGTTGCAACATCCCTCAGTAATTGATCTTCTCTGATCTCCCATACTGATACTTGCTTATAAAAATTGTAGTCAATCGTCGATAGAATCCTTGAATAGTCGATGATCGTATCACTTGGGTTTGTATCGACGATCATAGTCCACATAGTTCACATTACTCCTGTGTCGATGATCGATTATAATCGCTAAATGATTCCTTCACTGCAATTGAATACCAGCAATGTTTCCCTCTAAATCGATGTAATCAGGATTTCACATATGTTAGCCGAGCTTTACAAATAAAACGTCATATGCGGGAACACATTTTCTATCCTATTTCAGTTTAAAGGAGTCACAAAGTATTCATCTGCATAATTCTCTGCAACAAAAGACTGAAACAAACACAATGTGATAACGTGCTAATAAAATATCCTCCTCAACGACAATTTACCGACAAAGTCACATGAATTATTCAACACCATATCACAGATGAGTTTCCTTATTTGCGCTCCATCAGATTTGGCATGTAACACCGAGAAAAAAAAAAGTTGCACGCGCACTGCATGTACTGGAAGTGTACATTTTTTTTTTCAATGGCTCAATGAACAAGTTTAATCAAAATCTTCATCATAATAAAATTCACAGGCTCACAGGAGTCTCGTGATTTAAATTTTATTGCCTCAATTTTATCGCCTGTAAATATGCTGCAGTACAAGCTAGACAAAATTTCGAATTGAAATTAAAAGTTACTACACCGAAAATCTGAGTCATTACCTCAATTTCCAATAAATTCAAATGTATCAAATTATAAAAACAATTTTTCCCTATTTTCCATTTTACTTCTCAATTGCTGAAATCCAGAGACGGCTGCTGTTAATGTCGGTATTGGATTCAAAAGTGCATATTTCCACAAAATTCTATCCATTTGAAGCTATTTAAATATGCAAGAGGGTGCAGCAAGTGCAATATCGAAATTCATGGCAGCGAGATCGGTTGCTATAAAGAGCTCATTAGGCGATGCGAAAGGCCGTGCCTTTACGTTGCTCCGGAAATTGAGTGATTTAATAATTTCGTTTTGGATGACTATTCACATTCAGCTTTTCGGAATTTGCACCCCGATACGGTTTCTTGAACAAGTTAATAAAATATATTTTTGGAAAGCCGGCTGATTAATTTAAATACCGACCATGACTATGGAAAAGTTGTCTGTAAGGTTTGCTTATTTAGTGTAATTCATTGAAATTGGTTAATTAGCTGATTTAAGTTACGCAGTGTTTCATAAAACACATACGGAGTTTTTTTCAGCTTCATTTTTTTCGAAACGATGACATGTTCAACTGATAAGGCGATGGTATAGAATTCATTTTTCTGAGTAGTAATTGAAGTTTAAAAAAAATGTAAGGGTCGTCTACTTGATTGATCTTCGGAACATAAATTCAGGTCTTAACGACGATCAAGAAGTTTCTTGTTGGTTTTTTGAAAAAATGGTATGTGATGGAACACCTAATTTCTTATTATTTGATATAAGTCTTATATGAAGAGTGATAATCAACTATCGTCATCATTATCTCTTAACCAAACACAAATCTCAAAAGCAATCAATCAATATAAAACCACCTTTAGATAATTACTGGAAAATGTTTGTAACTTTTAAATTTATCAAAGAAGACGTTTTCCAAGAACTTTTTTTAAAAAAAATTTCGACAGTATATAAGCCATTGAAAATGTGATTGTCTCGTTTTTGAAATGCTTGTTCTTTAACTTTATAGAATTTTAATCCACAAATCTAATTCTTTATAACGCTTTTTACTGAGTAGTTGTAGACCTTTCTGCTAACTCTTGCGCTTTTCTTTCCCTTTTTGAATTTATTTATTATGAATTATCAGGAGCTTAAAAGCTAGCGGGTAGCAAAAATGTAAGAGTCAGTTGCGAGGACTATTGTCTCTCTTTCCATTTAAAAAATAGAATTAGAAGGAGGATAACAAAACGCGTAGAAACTTTCGAAATTCATTTCCTCTCAACGAAAAGATTTCTATAAAATAGGAAATTACTTCTACTAAAAATAGACAAGCCACGAACCTCGAATTTACAATTTCTCCTCAATCAATTATCTTCTTTTGAACTGATAACCCCTCCTAAAAGAGTTACGCATTGCCAAAAGAGTTCCAGGGTCCAGGTCAAACAATAAAATTACGTCTTTTATAAATTTTGTTTTCCTTTTATAGAGAGCGAAAGTGTATGTAGGTCATCCCAATCAAATGTGATCAAACTATTCAAAGAATCCAAATTGGAAAGCAAATCCAAAAGCGTCCAACTTTGAACTTATCAAAGAACCTACCTTAAGTTTTCCAATCTAGCAGAAAAAAGCGTTGAGAAACTCATTAAATCGCTGAGTCCTTTGAGTAGAATGCCTACGAGTTGATGGGTAAACAAACCTAAAAGGTTCAACATAAAAATGTGTGTCTGTGAGAGCATAAAACATCACCATGCCCTGTCGGAGCGAAAAGTTTCCCGCATATGGTTTTTCCACCGTCCATGGTCCACGGCATCACAAGTTGTGTAGGATATGAAGGACAACCTGATATCGAATTACATATGCTTTGCCGTGAAATAGCTAAACCCTAAATCCGAAAGATTAGTCCCCACCTTGGGTAAACACGTGCACGGAAAAAGGTATCTACGTGCCGAATTAGGTGCGTGGAAACACTTCCTTGTGGACCTCGGTGAAGTGTTCACTTGTTATGTCCAAAAGTCCAACCAACTGGTAAATTGGCAGTGAATCAATAGAAAAGTCGGACCCATAACTTTTACACTCTAATGAATGTCCTTGTCCTAATAACACAACCGAACAGACACACGAGCATAAAGTCGTGTGTAAATGGGATCAAGTGAAACTTGAAATCTCTATCCTATTTAAATACTCTTAACGTTCGCACGGAATCTCAACAGATGGTTTTGATCCAATATTTAAACTTGTACCGATGGTCTTTTGCAAGTCATTCCTAAAGAAAATTCTAATGAAATTTGCGGTGAAAGAGGATGAAGTGAACAAAAAGGGTCTTGTGAGGTCAATTGAATCAAATATGCGTTGTCCTTTTTTCCTGACAGTTGGACTGAACTGATTTGGAATAATATGAGCATCGCCGTTGTTGGTTGAATGAGCTTGGAAATTTTTTGAAAGTCAACATCTTATTGGAAATGGAAAAGAAAAAGGAAATTAATTTTCAAATAAGCACTGACTTGTGTTTTGTACAGGACATTCAAGGCCTGTTGAGGGTGCCGTGTATGTGGTGCTTTAAGGCAAGAAGATTTAAGGTTTTTCTTTGGACGTTTACAAAGACACTTTGCCTGTCGTGAGTACTACTAAGAACTAAATTCTAGTCATCCCTCCAAAAAATTCGAGGAAAATATTCATTTACGAATGTTACGTAATTACATGCACTTACCTTATCAATTTAACGTGTGTATGTCCCACGCAAATCAAACTATTGAAAGCAGGGAGTTCCCCTGAAAAGCAAACATAACAAGAACTTAAAATAATAAAATTGATTATAGAGGTCTGGATGACACATTTTAAACAAAAATACGAAACAATTTTAAAGTTAAACACAAAAATTGGACAAGAATTTCAATTTATGTTTGCGTGAATCATCTGATTTGATTTAAATAGCAATATGCTACGTAAACAAGACACTTATAGAACCCAATATGTGAATACAGGAATACCTAGACTTACGTCGCTAATTGGTTGCGGTAAAACGCGTCGTAGGTCGATAACGACTTATGTCGAAGCAAAAAACAGAACTAACATACACCTAAACTGAAAACAGAATAGTTTTTCCAAATGTCAAATTTTAAATTTTGCACGGCCTACAAACGCATTTAATCGAGGAATAATTGACGTATGTCAAGGTAAGCTTCTTGAATTTTTTCGACGTCGTAAGTCGAACAACAGGAAAGCCTCGTAACTCGAGATACAGCCTGTTGTTGGGCTGTTTCTTGAATTTAGTCCAAGTTGGGTTCATTTACAAACAATTATGTTTATAACGAAGATTACGTGGAAACAATGTGTAACGTCATGCGTATGATGCATGCATGAACAATATGATTCCAATTAGAAATTAATTTCCAACCAGAAAATACAATTTATCGCATGAGCTCGTCCCACCGAAGGACATTTTCGCAACAGTTTTGAAAAGTGAATCTCTTTCGGTTTTTCATAAATGACCGTTTACATCTCAATCCTAGGCTCAGAATAAAGGCAAGGAAGAGAGTAACGAAACTCAGTTTTCATTAAATGTGGTAAACAAACCAAAGTTGTAGTTATGTTGGATGGACATATGGATTTTAATAAAGAAAAGTGCTAGGTAAATAATCTGCAATTAAATAAATGGCCGATGGCTGTTTTCACTCACTCTTAATAGCCTTTTTGAGGCAGATAAGGGATGTACACAAAAAAATGTCCAAATATTCCGTTAAGACGCATGTTTCCATCACTCAACCCCACTAATTTTGTACAGTCGAATTGTTTATTTGATTCCTTTTGTCAAACTGTCAGTCAAGCAATAGTTAACCGCCAAAGTATCATAACACAGCCATTAAATGTCCATCCATCAATCATCAAACGACTTGTGGGGTGGGTGCCTCATTGATACTTATCTCGTCTATTTGAATTAAACTCTGTCCACGCCAACACCTACAAATATTCTGCCCAAGTAATCTAAACAGTCCCTTTCTCCCACGCGTCTTAGCAGCCCGCAGCACTCTCGCATGAATAATTCATGACCTTAGATAATTGGCAAAAATTTAAGGGCGAAATTACACACATGAGCCCGATCATGGCCGAATTTATGATACATAACCGTTAACAGCTTGACGCGACGATTGGCTTAAGGTGTGTGTGTGTGTAGCTCGCACACACGTTCCGTAATAAACGCCGCACACGCCGCGGTGTAATTGTTCCAAAAATATCGAACAAAATCACCGCCCGATGGGAGACGAGTTATGTGCAAGTTAAATTGTTTTGTTGTATTTTTGTACTCTGCTCGCTTAGTGTTTACAAACAAAAGTCGGGTAAGCTCTAAGCACATGTCCTCCTCGCGTCCTGTACCAAGGACGACGACACATCATAATTGAGTGAATACAAAATCCGAGCGATTGGGAGGGGGCATATTTCGGTCCACATCGTAATAAGGCTAAAATGGATTCTGATTGTATCGCAGTTATTATTGTAATCCTAGATACTATCAAAGGCGTTTCGCCGCCAGGCAATCACTCCACAGAGCGACCACCCTCACCGCTGTCTAATACGACGTTCGTTATTGGACGAGTGGTGGGGGTTAACCGTTGGCGGAGGATTAAATGCGTGGATACAATTGAAAATTCTACGTAGTTCGATACGTACCGTTGAGACCACTTTGAAAGGGTCTCAAATGGGAAACGCTGACGTGACGTGGAGCTGTCTTGCCAGAAATTATTAATTTCGTCAAAAGGAAAATAAGAGGATTTTCCAATTGATATTGTGTTCAATTTTCCTTAGAATAGCCCGCGGAGGTCGATGACTTTTGACAGCTCAAGGACTTGGAACAAAAGCGGAAGAATAGCAGATGAGTTGACCGGGCGAAAGTGGAGGAAGGTTTAATGGAATTTTGGCGGGTGGGTTCTGTGGATGCTTGGAGACTTATTTTTATATCAAAGAAGTCTCTAATTCAGTGGTTGAGCTCTTATTTTGTTGCTTGTTTGGTGTTCGGAAGATTGTTGGCGATCATCAAATAATGACTTGCGCATGTATTCAATGTCTCTTTGCCGGCTGGTATTTATAAACATTTGGTTTCTGTTGGTTACTTCGTTTCTATGACACGAGCTGCCTGCTTTTTGGGGTGGGATGGGCCAGCAAGATGTTTCTAAGATTATCCACGTTTAGAAAATAATTTTGTTACATATTTTACTTTATATTTTGTTAAGTTGATAGACAGGCAAAGGCCAAACCAATTATAACTAAGAATATCCTTTTCTTTCTTTTTACATATTGGAGTGAGTATTGAGCAATGTTGACTTGATTAAGCATGTTTATTACCGCTGAGATTTTTTTTTTTATAACTCAAAGCCACTTTTGCTTTTAAATACATTATCGAACTCCCTTGTACAACTTACGCAGTCTTTTCAAAAAGAATACAATTCTGATCGAACAACTAGCGTTTGATGGGAAACCAATATTCTTTTCCCACAATCAGAAACATTTAAAAAAAGAAAAATAATTATACTGTTCAACAACAAATTTGCTTTAAGCTTTCCTCTTTTTCATTTATTTCATTTCAAGATACAAAATAAAGATTTCAATTTGTTTTTCAAAGTTAACAATAAGCCATCTTGCTTTTTCTGTTGTGAACGACTAGTGACCTGCTCAAGTGCAGATCGCAATTTTGACAGTTCTACTTTGTTCACAATTTATGAGGTTTTTGTTTAGCCTCAAGTTGTAACTCCCCACACTCTGGTGAGGTTGCTGTGACTTATGAGGCATCACTGAGGTGTGTCGGAATAGGGCTATCAATTCAATTTTGTCATTTGCATAACGACGAGTAGACCCTAATCAAACCAACTACTTCATTTTCAATGTCTAAATACCCGATTAATTTACATTTCAGTGCTTAGCTTTAAAAGGACTCCCGATGGTATACTAGTTATCAATAATACCGACTATGCCTGCTCACGAAATTATTATGTGATCAAATTGCAATTATTTAAATCACATTAAATCTGGAGGGATTTCCAAGTTTTCTGACTGACAAAATTAATCCAATCAATTCAAAACCCAGTGACATAATTCTTCTTCAATAACATTTTTTTCTCAATAACATAAAAGCAAGAAGAAAAGGAAAAGCCCCACACTCCGAATTGGCGATGACCATACAAATCTGTTTCCACCCTCCAACCCCGCTGGCGTATACGTAACATTTATGTTTACTTTTCCATTTGCCTTCACTTGATTACTCCCTCTGACCCGACTTCATATTGAATCAAATAAGTCTCCTTTATTGCGAAAGGCGCTCTGTTATTAATCCAAGAGCCTTCCAATTTATGAAACGTGCTGCGCACGTTCTCAAGTGATACGAGTGAACACGCGTTAATTTACCAATCACCGCCTCCGTGGAGTCAAAGTAAGAACTTGTCAATCAAGGAGCATTTTAATGAAAGTCAATTTGAACGCAAGAAAAAGTTTATCAACCTTCAGATGGATGATGGCCGCTCTCAAGTGTGTAATTGAACTTTTTCGCAAATGATCAAAACAAAAGTCGGGCATGATAAACGAATTACTTTCAGTTTGGCACGCTTGGAATACGATATCGCTGCGTAGACGCGCGCCGGGAGTTAGTGAAATACGCAGATGTCAAAATTGACTCATTGCAGGCGTAAATTTAAGTTTTGTGTCCCTGGTGTGTAGCTCTTGAACTTGGGTTGGAAGTCGTGAAATTGGAATTTGGGTCACAAATTGTGGTTTATGGGAAGCAGAAGCATCTTCGGGGAGCCATTCATGGTCATTCGCAATATGTAGGTGATTTTTATAGGAAAGATGGGTGTCTGTACATCGGTTGAAGGATGATTTGTTCCTCTTACATTTTGAAGGAGCCTGTGTATGTGTCTGATTCAGGTCTATTGAAATTAATTTTAATGAAATAGATTTTAATAGAAACAAATATTACATTGAACTGGAATCGTTTTCAAGTATGACCTTGTTATGAGCGCAGATCGCAGATTTTATGCGAAGTCTATACGATCATTCCATTTAATTTTATGCTATGTTTACAGGGTGTGCCAAATACAAATTTCTTTTTCAAAATGCAATAAAATGAACGACATTTTTGTTTTTGCTCCCATGTATTATGGCTTTATTAGTAAGAGAAAATATTCCCATTAACTATAGAACACAACGTCCTTCAAGTTGCTGCCTTGGCGGGCCTTGCAGTGGTGCATTCTCTCACTTAAATTCTCCAAGATAGTATTGATGGTTTCGGGATGCGGTTCACAGATTGCTTGGATGATATTGGCTTGAATCTTTTCCGGAGTATTGACATAACGTAGGTCCGGCACGATTCCCCATAAAAAAAGTCCAAAGGGACTAAATCGCAGCTCCGAAACGAATAATTGGTCTCCCAAGAAGGCTGATAACACGAAATTTTTTCGAAAAAATCGCTCTTTTTGGGCTACATAGCATTCGCTTTATTTACCAACATTGCGTAAAGCAACTCGTTTAACTACCGCGGAGGTATAAGAACTTTCTCTCAAGATTTCGAGGAAAAAGATGTCAGTGTCAAAATAACCTATAATTTAGGAAGAAATCACTAAGTGGTCCACTCTGTATAAGTTAATACAAAGTGATAGGACTTTTAGAAGTTATAGCATCAATGATTAAAACAAGCAAGTCCTTCTATACATTTGATTTGGAAATATTTTACAAATTTTGAACTAGTTTTTCCAAAGTTTAGTAGTTCTCTTCACTTGTTGTTATAACTTTGAAAAAGTTAATCCACACTGCAAAAACTAATCCTTATCCGGGTTAGAATGTCAGCTTCCAATGCACATCAAACATTTGTCTCTGTTAGGAGAATCAAAAATTCCTCGCTCGCCGTCATGTCTGAGCCCATTAATCCAACCGCCATATTTATCGCCTCAAAACAAACATTAGTATGTATCGCTAGATAATATCTAAGACAAAATAATGTATTACGTAAACACCCATATAAATTATTAATCACCTCTCAGTCACGTTTACGTGATCAGTGCACAGCTAAAATTTAAAACCTTCCATCGCATGTACGAGAAAACGAAAGCATAACGTCCCCGCCTCAGTTGAGTACTAAAAATCTCTCGCTCCACCCCCTTTTCAGTTTTAGAACTCCTCCGCCAGAATTGCATCATTTTCAGAGACAATCATATTCACTTTCATTGACTAAACCGCCTTCTAAACATTTTAATTTCCACTTCACCCCACGACCACTCGAACAGTTAAATCCTTATACGCCAACGTCATCGGAAAGCAAAAAAAAATCAATTAAATTTATTTTTGGAAAAAGAATTCCGCCGACTAATTTGGTCAACGAATTCGCCCGATTTGAAGGATGTAAGAGAAGGCACTTGCCAATGTCATGGCAGTTCGATGAGATGCTTTTGGTAAAAGTGCGCAAATTTAAGGGAAGTGTGCGACGGACGTGTGCTGAATGAATGAATATTCATTCACTCAGACATTGATACAGAGTTGTTTGACGGTAGGAAGGATTTGGAAGTCGTAATACGAAAGGAGTAGGATGGTGGTTTGCTGTCGGTTTATGAAGATTAATGGCGTGTGCTTGGAGGATGTGAGCCCAAAGAGGTTAAAGATGTTCTCAAGTGGGGGCAAAAGATTTAAGTGGATTAATGAGGTCGTGGGCAGTCCAAGTCGGTTGTTGATATGGAACTTTTTGGCTGTCGGCTTCCGGGAGCTTGCATTTTTTCTATTAAGTAGCACCTTGTTATGAATCGGTGGTAATTGGGTGTGGTCGATAGCCTTCTAAATTTGGATTGACCATTGTTGTGTCTCTGGTGTTAGGCAATACATTCGTTGTTGAGAAAGTTGAATAACATCGCCGCAGGGAGGAAATGGACTCCTACTTGCTCTTGGAATTATTTACTGATCAAATCGAGTAAACATTTGAGACCAGTGGTCCCACTTACAATACAATTGAAGTGTTTCACTTCACTTTTCGTACTTTCCAACCATTTCACTACACAACTAGGGAAAATTCGAAAACACTACAATTTGAGAAAAAAAAAATGGTTTAAAAAAATGCAACAATTTCTAGTACAATGTTATAACGATTCAATATTTTTGACTGAATCTATTTAAAGTAATTTACTTGCAATCATTTCCCAATGATATCCAGCTAGATTTCGCTTTACAGTTCAGTGTAATTATTTGTAAGCTGCAAACAACTTAAAAATGGAACACACAAATAGCGGTTGTCGTGTAGCAGTTGTCATAGTTTTGTTTTACATAAATTGAAGCGATGTTTTAAATCAACTGAGCGTTAAAAGTACTGCAAATAATCACTCATCCACAAACAGAGCAGGTTCGTGTAATCAGCCTTTACAAAACGTACCCACATTTTTTAAATAATGTTCTGCTAGCAATCTTATTTCAAATCCATAAACCTCATCCGTATGCCTGAAAAATGGAAACACAACGAAAAGTTTGTTGAAAAGTGGAGATCTGGTAGGACATGGCTTTCAGTAGTAAAAGGAAAATCTTATTGGACGTGGTGTAAAACTTGCTAAGCAATAAAATATCCAATTTTGATAGAAACACTCAAATCGATATCAATCCAACACTGAATTTAAAAAAAAAAAAAAAACAATCGAAGATAGATGTTTCCTTCAAAAATAGTTCGGTTTCAATTATGAAAGAAGAACAGCTAAAAAAAGAAATTTGCAAAGACCTAAATGTATTTTATTAAAATAAATTTTGAAAAAAATATTTTCGATTATAACTACAATTTATTGTGAAACACTTTGTTTTTTGAAGCTTATCACTACAACTTTCAATAAGAGGTGGATGAGTTCCTTTCTTGCTCTGGCTTCAGAATATTGATTGGACGAATTTATGAAAGTAATAGGAGTTAGTGCGTCGAACTGTTAAACGAGTGTACGAATCCTGCCCCTTAGAAAAAAAAACCACCCGGCTCTTCCTCTAGCAAGCCACTGAAAATCCTCCGGAGTAATTCTGTCATGAAAAGGCTTTCGTAATTCACCGTTCGGAACCCGCATTAAACAGTACACATGTGCCAAACTGTACCATGCACAAGACAGTGGAGACGCGAAAAAAACTAACCTCTGGAACTCAACGCCACCCAATTAATTATTAAGCCACCAATGGAAACATTCTTCAAGTTTTTGAATCTGGAACTTAGGAAGATAGCCCTATGCCTGTGCGTCAGACTTTCTCGAAGTCGCGATTACATTTGGAAGATGAGTAAGCTCGTTTAGAAGACAATTTTGGCTTATTTAACGCGACCTTTTTACTTCCCTTTTATGTATATTTAGCTTACTTCGTGCTTCGAAGCTCCAATTGATTTAACGAGTATTGCGGGCTCTTGTTCGCAAGGTGGCATGACAATGGTACTAATCTGTCCTAACCTAATCTAATTTACCGGCGGTGGTTATTGAATAAGTGAATAAGTCCCTTCTTCAGGAAATGAATTCCAAATTTTTGAAATTATGACTCATGAACGTCATTTAGACTTGCTTCATTCCTTTTGTGCATACGTTTTCACACTCCAAATGATGTTCCATAAATATTTTTCTCGATTCTAGTGTTTTTCTTTTTAACTTGAAGAAGCTAAACAGACATCCCACCTGGTTGGATTTTATATGGCTTATATGAAAAATCCAGAGCCAAATGCCAAACATCAAAGAAGACTCTCTCCCAAGAAACTCCCACCACCATAAATTAAATCTTACAATATGTAGCCGTCCCTCATTCCCCTACGGCCTTTTATGAGTTTATAAAATAATCACGCAAAATCCAAGCGAAAGGTCAGAACACCTAAGTTAAGTAACCACAGTAGATGTTATCCTTTTCCCCGTCGCCTACTAAATCTCTACAACACATGATGCCAGCGGGCATAAAATAAAACTTATCCATTCACCCTCATCAAATAGCAATTGTAATCCGACACGTTGATATAAGCATTCCCATCTTGTCATCCATATTGTAAATGTAAACGTATTCATATATTACACCTCACAAGTACTCGCTTGCAATTTGTTGAATAGAATTTCAATTAACCTCACACTGGCGGCTACCGATGTGTGATGCTAATTCCGAAAATATAAGCACCCATCCACCTTATGTGGACAAAAATTCATTCAATAAATTACCAGAGCCTAACGAACTTGTACATGTACATGTTAATTTTGACGAATCCCAGTGGCTGCCTGTGAATGGAAAAACAATTCCTACGAATTTTCACGAAAAATACCGCAGCCATGTTGAATGGTTCCATTTCTCGAGAGGGAGCAATAAACTTTACATCCGACCATTCGAAAGTAAAACAAAAATGTTTTTCTTGTTTTGTTTTGTTTTGCTAAGAAAGACTCACAATTGAACTGAATTCGTGTGTAAATATCACAGGCGTCATTGGGAAGCTAAATCCCAGAACGTGTTATCAATTTAATTCGCCGCAGAACGCGCGTCAAAAACATTTGAGTAAGAGCATTGCCCGAGGTCGGGGGTGTTTCTTCGTTTATGGCAAAAGGATGTTTTGAATGAGGTCGTGACGGAAACTTTAAGATTCCCGAAGAGACTGGGAGTGGATGTACTTTGCCTTAACAGAAATTAATTCATCTTAATGTGGCACTCTGTGGTTTTCTGACCCAGTTGCTGGATATAGAAAGATATTCGCATTGTATCGTATTGACGAAGTTAAAAAAGTTGATTGATAGATACTTGATTACTGGTGCGCTGTTCAATTAGAAAACAATTTAGTGGACTTTCTGGGGTAAAGTAATTGAAAGTCGTGGTCTTGACATTGTTCGAAAAGAAGACACTACGTGATCCGTGGTGTGTAAGACGCAAAATGCGTATGTTCAGCACGAAAGCCTTACGAGGTCATAAAATTATCCTAGTCAATAAAGAGGTATTTGTTTTCTTTTCGTTGGGAATTGATGTTTTCAGAATAAAATAAAAATAAATGATGTAACATTTGTTATGGCGCGATACGTACACAGATTACTCTTAAAGTTAGATTCACTGTACGTGGTTCTTTGACTTTTGAGGGAAAAGTTCGATGGCGCGTGTACTGTAATCATCTTAAGAGCAATAAATTTTCAATGGCATCAAAAGAAAATGAAGTGTTGCTGTTTGTCTTCTTACTGAACGCTTATACCGAATTTACTGACAACAATGACCTGGACAATAGAAGACTTTTGACTTCATGGATAAATTAAATTATTTCTGAAATTTAAAACGATTTAATGTGCTTGTGCGAGTGAAACAGTCTGCTTTTTCTGGGAAGTACTTTAAATGTACAGGTATGATTTACACTGAAGAACAAGCTAAGTCTAAGCTGACTTAGCGTCAAGTTCCACCATGTTTGTCTAGATAGACGCATTTATTAACAATTGGATTAGCTTGTCATCATTTAATGATATCTAGTAATTTTACTTTAGCACAGCCGAAAGTCTTAACAGACCCGAAGGACGGTGCCAAAAATGACGAAGACTAGAGCGAAGAAGTGTTTTAGGAAAGCGGCACTTGCCGTTCGCGTTTAATATGTTTTTATTATTAAATTTGTTCTGTTTTCTTATTAAGTTTATTTTGTGTTATTAACATCTCGGGACTAATAGAAGAATTTGTTCTTGATTTCTAATTTTCAATAATTCGACTGTTATCCTATTTTAATTTAATTTCTATATACAAATAAATTAAAAATTAAATTAAGTTTTGCTACATCTTCTTAAAATCTCGCTGAAAAAAACGTCCTAACTGCCAAAACCATTTGATCCATTAGGCTATCCTGTATGAAACAATATAATTCAATCTATCGCTCAGCACACACCAAAAAAACCCACACTTTCCTTTAAACACACACCCGATAGATACTCAACTGGGAGATACAAAACTCCAATTAACTTTGTAAGCCAACACCGCATCTTACGGTCAAAGACAACCCTTTCGAGTTATACTCTCCCTAATTGTTATCCGATCCCCCTCCCTAGACAGCCCAGCAGCACACAAACTTCAAAGTTACTTTCCTTGCCTTCAGCTCACATTCCACAACTTCCAAAGGAATTGTATCTCTCTGCCCGGTTCATAGCTTCAAGCATGTAAAATTATTTGCAGTTCAAAATCAAGGTTATCCACTGCGTATACTGCATACGGAGAATCTACTACGTGTTTTGACCACCTTCGCTCATTTATCTGCCACCGACATCTACTTAAGCTTGTGCACGTCCACATGCCGCGTATATCCGAAGTGTAATAAACAGTGTGCGAGGAATGCTAATGTCCCTCAATTTGCTGGGCAACAGCATTCCGGGCTTAATGCGACTGAAGCCTAATTTGATTAATTCCATAAATTCCATCAAAATTCATTGAAGAAAAAATCAAAAAACAGCTTGTGACAAAGTTATTCATAAACTTTGTCACAAAGTTGCAAATTTCAATTTTCGACTGAGATGATAGAAATTAAAGGAATCAATTAGGAAATCATAGACTCTGAAGGATAGGTTTACAGGAATTCTGTGGTTCAAGGTCAAGTCAATTAAAGGGACTGAGCAGTTTCAATAAATTCAGAGCATAATTGCTTTTAATTAAAAGGAAGCCGAATCCAGCAGAGCACCGCACGTGGCAAGTATTTCCTTGGCATGTGCTCTGTCCTCGAGGAGAGCATCTTAGTCAACTTTTGTGGAAATCATGTCTATTTTTAAAGTGTCCCACTGCGATTTGTGTCTTTCACACCACATTTTTCCATATTTCGAGGGATTTTTTTTTTTTTTTGCACGTCCAAGTGGATTTAAAGGACGCCACAGATGAGTACTTGGCTGGTGTTACGATGGATCCTTCCCAAAGTTACACCACTTACCCTTTCTCATTTTTAATACTGAGAGGGCAACCAGAATTTCAATCATGAGTAGGAGGCGAGAAGAAGAATTTGTTGCGTTTAAGAAATTTTCCAAAATGTTCTCAGCAAAATGCTTTTCCTCAAGTTTAATAAAAAAAAAAAAAGCCAAGAGAAAACTGCCTAAGACTCATGTAAAGCTATGGAGGTGGTAGTACGGCGGTAAGGTGTTCTTTTTCGTGTTTTCCTTCTTATAAAAAGCAACATGACATTGACATTCTTTTCTAGAATGTTATGCCTCAACATTGTGACCCTAAAATTGCGCTGCCAGCAAAATAGCCACCCCAAGCAAAGACAAAGTTGGCAGAGCTCTGATTTGAGCGGAATAATGTGGATGTTTTAGAGTGACCCTCTCACTCTCCAGACCTAAATCTCATAGAGAACCTCTGGAACGGGCATAAAATTAAAATAAACAAACTATAACCTTCATAAAGACAAGATTTGTGAAAACCTTACAGGAGGTTTGCTCTGCAATATCTCTAGATAAATACTGGTATCTGCTTGCCGATGCGGCCATCAAAAATAACAAATTTCCAATTAAATATTAGTTTTAACGAAACTATGCTCGACAAAAAACATTATGTTAAAACTTTTTCTCTGAATACCTAGTGTTTTCTTTTTTTTCCACCACACTAAGGATATTTCTAGCAAATTACTTCAACTAACAAAATATAATTGCCGTTATATACAACATATTGTTTTTAGGAACACATTGTTAACATTTTTATCAAGCAATTGAGGTCAAACAAGTTTTGAAAATCTGACTAAAACAGGAACTATCGTTGCTTTTTTTGTTTGAAAATTGATACGTTTTTTCTATTATTTCGACCATAGCTGTGACTAAAACGTGCAGTAGTTAAATCTACGAGGCCATTAAATTATCCAAAAGAAGTTATATTTAAAGCAACGATTTATAACGATGACAAAAACTCTAAAAGCTGGTTTAAGAATAATGATAAATTCACGAATCTCTGTCTCGAATATTAAAAGTTCTTTTGGTTAATAAACTGATCTCCACAAATTTAATATTACAGAGCTGATAAATAAAGACAGTGCAATTGATAAATATTTGCATTATCCGTCTTCTGTTTTTACACAGTTCATGTTTTCACCTTCTCATCCACCAGAAGCCAGCATCGGAAGGAGGTTGTATTTTGAAAATCGGCACTGATCGCATAGAACTCGGAGCAACCTTTTCAAGAGTTTTGAAAACATGATTACAATTATTATTACAACGAATTTCAGAAATTTTTTTTTTACCAAGATCTCCTTCAAAAAGTCTCGCTAGTGAAATGTTTTCAACTATTGCTGAGAGCCTTTTTTGTCCTAATATCTTTATTCAGACTTGAATGATAAATTTACACATTAAGAAACTTTCATAAAATGTAAAATTAACCCTTTTGATAAAGCGATCAAACAATTTAAAAAATATATTACAATTTTCTGCTTTTGTGGTTGCTCATTAAAAGAAGCAATAACCTTTAAACCTATAGCTTAATATGTTTTTTTTTTTTCACTCTCTTTCAGATGTTTAGCAACCAACAATCTTATCGGCTTGATGGGCATGTTAACCCAATTAATATTGAAGCTCTACCTTCCAGCGCATATTGTTAAGGAATACGTTCGTTGGAACTGCATTGGCATGGTGGTATGGCGATTCTTTGGACTCAGTTCGGGATGCATAGCAGCAGTTATGGCTATTGAACGTTGGATGGCTTTGGCAAGACCATTTACTTATCACAAGGTATGGCTCGTTTTACTTGAACTTTCTAACTAACTTCCGCTTCCAATCTATTCTTCCTCCGCAGCACATCACATACAACGTAGTTCGAAAAACGATCAATGGACTGGTGTCGGTTGCCACAATCATTACATTCCTCCCCTTTTTGGGTTTCGGTACTTACTTTGACGAAACGAACCGTCAATGCCGTCGTTACCGCGACGCAGAGACGCTGTGGGACAAGTCGTATGCAATTCTGTTCATGGCGTTTGGTAAGAAATCCACCTACTTACATCGAATATAGCAAAACATGTTTTGATCTCATTCAGGAACCCTCCTCTGCGTTGTGATCGTTGTGTGCAATCTCTTTGTGACCAGGGTACTCTGCTTCATTGGACGCAGCAAGACAAATACCCGATCAGTTCATTATGATCTAGTCAGCCGGGAAAAGGGCAGGGATGCAGGTTCATCTCTTTATCATACAAACAGTGTAACCAGCGCCACATCATCGCCGGATGAAATTAAATTCGCCAAGCTCATGGCTTTCCTAAGTATTTCCTTTGTCATCTGCTGGATGCCTCAAATGGTAAGAAAGACAATAACTCTGCATCTTCACCCGCACTTCATCTCATTCTTTTGTTTTAGATTTCAATTCCCTTCGCACTGATGACCGATCCATTGCCAAAAACTCATTGGTTCTTCCGAATCGCTGACATTTTGATGGCATTGCACTTCACATCGGACCCGTATGTGTACGTGCTAAGCAGGACGAAGCAGCCCTTTGTGCTGGGCTTCATCAAACGCTGGCGAACGGGTTTAAAGCGCTCGCAAAGCGACCAAAGCCGCCTACGACCTACCCTTGACAACAATACCACAGAATACGGTCTGAACTCATAGAGGTGGGGGATTTGTTTGGTATCTCAGCTGTACAAGGCATTCAGTTAATTATTAATTATTAATATTTTATTTTTAATAAGACATTAAAGAGAGTAACGTAGGATGTAAGATTAAGTGAATAAAATTAATTCAAGTGAAGTATTTTTTAAGAGACGACAAGTTGAATTAAAAAAAATCTATTTTGTGACTGTGTTTAAAACAAAAATGATACAAATTTTATGATATTAATATACACCTTCATACATACATTATATATGAATAGAATATATAAATGTTTAGTATTACTTAAACGTGCGTTTCTTTTTTCGGTTGGGTGAAACATTTTCGGAAGGCCTTCTTTAATTTACTAGTACTAGTAAAACTACTACGCCTACTAGTAAAACTTGGATGGACATTGGAACAACTAAGCAGAGAAGTACGCCAAATAATTCTACGATAAGGTCTCATAACCACATTGACTCGGTATAAATGATGTACCATACTAAATGTGAGAAGCAATGATTCATATAAAAACAAATAACTTAAGTCAATCAATATTGAATTAACTCAAACAAACCCAGATGATTAGATGTGTTGAACTGAAGTCAGGAAGAAACTTTAGCATTCAAGGCGTCAATGTCGTGTGAACACATAAGTTTTGTGCGTTCAGTTTAATTGTTCAACGATGATAAACACATTTTTGTAGAAAGCTGTTTGTTTTTTTAATGAAACTAAATAAGTTATATTTCGCTATACTAAGCTCAATCACATTTTTTTTACTACTTTACGATTTTTTTTATCAATAGCTACGTACTGCATTCTGCCATATTTCGAGGATAAGGACACCAAAAGAACACCTAGTCATTAAATATTGTACAATTAACCAATAAACAGTTCTTTTCTTTTTTTTTTAAGTTTGCTTGCAAAATGTGTCTTCGGTCGAACCAGGTGCATTTACATCAAGTAACATTTCAGCATTTACATCAAGTCTTAACCTTTGCTTTATGTTTCGTCTTAGCCTTTTCTTGTATAGTTACTGTAGACGTCCTTCTTCCATATTCTGCTCAAATGCATTTGTTTACTTGTATTTTCAACCAAAAATGCTCCAACTATTATATTCCTTTTTGTCGTCGAAGCGAAAAATTCGAGTCTTAGTTTACCACGACCATTATTTAATGAAGCAAACACCAAATTTATCAAAAAATGTTTCTTTCGCTTGCACTTTCACATCTAAAATTCACAAATGTGATGACACATTACTTACTCCCTTATAAGCGACGTATTAATTCAAAATTTGGCCCCTCCTGAATCGAACAAAAATACTCTATGAATAAGATATCATATCACTGTTCAACCAGTGGATCTCTATAAAGTCACATATCACATATCAAATCAAAGTATTTTCTAATCTTAAAAACAAGAGTTTCACGCTTAATATTGTCATAGCTAACCAATTTCGTCGACCATCTTTTGCTGACTACTGTCAGTATCAGTAATTCTTGAAGTTTTCGCCGAAGTACTTAATTTTTTTCACTTTATGATGAGACTCATCCTACCCAAGAAACAAATTATTTTGTGCAAAATAGAAAAATTTCAAAAGAAAACGAATTAACAATGGCGTTCCAAAGCGGAAAGAGAAAAAAAAAGAAAACACAGTGCTGCCATTTTCTTTTGAGAAAGGTTAGCGACATCTGGTTGTGACGGTTGTCAAATGGATGTGTTCGGAGGCCATTCGAGTTTAATTGGTCACTGAAAAAAAGGACATTTTCATCTGTCCAAAACCTATGATACATTTCTCTTGTTCTCGACTCGTACAGACGGAATATTCCTACTGCATCAATTTAATTAGAATAAACAATGCTACTCATCTTCGGCTAACGAAACCGCACTAAAATTGCTGATATACGCCAATAACACGAATTTTTGCAAACCTCGTGAATAAAACGTAGGCAAGGTTGTATCTAATTCCTTAACATCAGAGTAAAATCGCCTAAGCGAACGAAGCACTGCGTTGTATTTTCATAGACTGTGGTTGTACTTTCATAGATTTAAGTACATGCATTTCCGTTTCTCAATTTATATTGCGTAAAATGTTGAACCTGACATCGTTAACGTGGTCTCATCTTTCCATTTACTTTGTCATATTTGGGGATTTTCGAAGACGTTGAGATCTGAAGATTAACAAGCCATGAAAAGACTATTTTTATTACAATCTTTTAAATAAAAAATTTGGTTAATTTGATCTAACTACAACCAGCAATCTCTGCGTTTCCTCAACTTCACCCACATCTAGCTATCTTGTTGTCCTCATTTCACGCGTTATCCGCCATCTTATCGTCACCTGTTCGTTCATCATTCTGCTCGCAAGAAACAACTTCTCAACGCATCAAAACAACGACAAAGCGCAATAGAAAATAAAAGCCGAAGTTTTATGTATTGTTTACATCTAAGGATATTTTTGTTTATTTGTTTGCTTTAATTGTTAAAATTAAAATTATAAATTACAAAGTATGTCAGAGAATGATAAATAATACACGCTCAAGTTTCATAATGTAACACCATTGCGCATATTCCTATTGTGTTTTAGAAAAACTAAAACACCCACTTAAATTTGTTTTGCTTGTTCTTGTCCTGTGTATGTTGGTCATGAATAGTTGGTATTTTAATCATGCCAAAGAGAAGAAAACAAATCTAAGCAGGCCTTTTAACTTCACTAAAATTAACTGTAAATTTCTCTAAAACAACCTAATAACGGTTGTAACGGCCACGACCACGACCTCTGGGCGTCGCCTTAGCGGCAGGTGTTTTGGCAGCGGCAACCTTTTTCTGTGGAGATGCTTGCGTTGGGGTGGTTGCAGCCACTGGTGTTGCTGGAGCGGGTGTTGCAACGGGAGTAGTTGGGACCTTGTTTTCTGCCTTGACTGGAGTATCTTCTTTCGGTTCATCGTTTTGCGCGTCCATCTCTTCTTCCTCGACTCCGTCGCCATTCTCTTCATCAGCCATTTCTTCGTCAACTTCCTTGTCACCATTTTCAGCCATGTCAACATCTTCATCGTCACCGGTAGCTTCTGATGGGTCGTACAACTCATCGTTTGCATCGTCTCCGTTCTCTTCTTTGACCTCACCATCACCTTCTTCGCCCTCCTTCTTAGCTTCAGCGGCGGATGCTTCTTCGATCTTCCTCTTCTTGCGCTCGCTTTCTTCTAGAGCAGCTGCGGCCCTCTTCTGTGCGATCTTGGTGTCGCTCGACTTTTCGTTAAGGAATTTCACGAACTGACGATGATGGGAGACAGTGCGTGAGTGAACCTCAACAGTCTTTTCAGTGTCGAAGAACTTGCCGCAAATGGAGCACTCGAAGCATTCCAATTTGGTGATCAGACTGGATCCCACTGGGCGGGTCCAGTTGTATTTGGGCAACCTCACATCGATCTCGACTGGGACATCATCGCCGTCGTTGAAGTCGATAATGATATCTTCACCATCCTCGGGCAAAGCGACTTCTTCCTCCTCTTCTTCACGGGTCTCATTCAATTCTTCGCCTTCCTTGGTCTCATCGGCGGTCTCTTCCTCGCCCTCCTTCTTCTCCTCACCTTCCTCACCCTCCTTCTTCTCAGCGCCCTCCTCACCCTCCTTCTTTACGTCAGCAGAAGCAGCAGCAACCTTCTTCTTCTTCTTCTGTGGTGGACGGACATCCTTCAACTCATCCTCTTCAGTCAAAATGGTCAGAGTGTTCTTCTTGCGCTCTCCAACCTTGGTGTTCTTCTCAGCGGCCTTCTTCAAATGATCAGCGGACAGTAAATGCGAGTCGTAATCAATACGTGTGGAGAACTCCTTGTTGCACTCAACACACTTGGGATGCAAGAACTTCTTCAATTGCAAATGTCCATCGGACTTACGATGGGCCGACAAATGTCCATGGAAATTCAAATCGCACATGGTGCAGTATTCCAAGTTGCGGTTCTTAGATTTTCCCATGCGCTTCAATCGGTCCAATTCTACCGATTTCAATTGCTCGGCAATCTTTGCCTCTTGGCGAATCATGTTCGCACGTAGACGGTAACTCTCTTCGATACCTTCGCGCATCATCAAATGGGCACGTCCCTTAATGTGATTCTCAAACGAGTTGGCATCCCACATATGCTTCTTGCAGAGGTGACAGTAGAACATGTCGTTGGGCACATTTGCATAGGGAGACTCCTTGGTTTGACTGCACGAGAGACGAAGATTGAAATTGGAAAAAAAGAAATATAATTAGTTCTATGCTAGCAATTGATAAGTGGAAAACTTTTGACTTTCTTGATGGATTTCCTAGAGAAGTCTTCATAAGTGAAAAACGTTTTTTTTCTATTTATTACTGTAAATCTAGTTTGGCATCATGGGGAGGTTTCGAAAAATACACATGTCTCCATTGAAAAGATCGTGGAAATTATGATCATATTATGCGACCAAAATTTAATCAGAGTAGCTGCTTTTAAAAGGAAATAGTTTAAAATTGTAAAGTGACAAACGTTTAATAACAATCCACAAAAAATCCTTAGCAGTTTCCAAAAGATCTATGGACATAATTGTTGGCTATGCAGTTGATTACAAATTATGGTATGGAATGGTAATAATTCTATACCATAAGAATTTTTGGTGTCGCCATGATTTTCATTCTATTAAGATAGATAAGTTGATATGATTAAATACGTTAAAAGTTACTCATAAGTAATGGTGGGCAAAAAGACTCGAAAGCGCAATAGGCCTTTCATTGCCAAGTCAAATTTTTGTTTCAAGATATCTAACTTGATTGATGGGTCAAAAAACAAAGCGAAAGCGCAATCTAGGATTGAATAGGAATACAATTTTACTGAACGTTGTGAAGCCAAATAGAATTAGTTTTGCTGACTGATTAACAGCGAAGTTCCAGTGCTAAGTTGTAACGAGTGGAAATGTTTAAAAATTAATTTCATTCAAAAAACAGGGTAATTTAAGCCCTTAAAACTTCTCCACGACCAATACTAGAATACGTTACTTTCTCAAATACATACAATTTATTTAATACCGATGGCAGTTACACTACCAGCTTATGAAGACTTCTCGTTCTCAGGCGGGCACACGAATTTACTGTTTCTCATTTTCTTCTGCATGATGTAGTAATACAATCTCAACAAACAACGAATAATAAAAAAAAATATTCTAACAAATCTATCAAATTGATTTATAAAAAAAAATGAAAATGATTGCTTAAGTATCACAAACAACGATATCTCTATGAGAAGAGAGCCTTCTCGTGAAAGGACGATTGAATACGATCACAGTAGCGCCTTCGGCTTCGTCATCGATCATCACCACTTCATAGCGAGCGAGACCCTCTCTTCTTTGTCAACACAACTCTTTTTTTTTGTTTTATCAAAATTGATCTCACAACAATTTTTTATTTCTCTAGAAAAATAGAATAACTTTTTTTTTCAAAGACGAATAAAAACATTGAGAGAAAACATTCGCTTTTGGTAGTTTTAAATATATAAATATATAGAGTATAAGTAGTAAGTGTGCTTGCTGCGAGAGCGAGTTGCAGATTACAAATTATACATGAAAATGTGTTGCTCCTCTTACATCCATCAAATATATAAAATTAAATTATATGAAATATTAAAAATAAATGTTTTTTGTTTGTTTTTTTTTTTTAAAAAAAAAGATTTTTTTATACATATATAAAAATACATATAAAAAAGAATGCTTTTTTGATTTGTAATACTTGGAAAGAAATTAATTGTAATTTTTTTTTGATTTGTTTTTAATATGTCATTTTTGAAGTGACATTTCTTACCTCTCGTTTTTCTTAGAATTTTCAGTGTTTTCACCAGAAGCTGAATCCTTCTTTTTATTGGAATTTTTAGCCAGAAGTTTCTTGGCACGATCAAAGGCATTCTGTTTACGAATACCGCCACCTTGCTTATTGGCGCCAGACTTTGCACCACCACGGTTATTGAAACCTCCTTGAACACGGCGATTGTTATTACGATTGCCAGGACCAGCTCGATTGACCATCTTTTTTGTTTTTAAATTTAACAGTAACAGTTTTTTTAACAATAGTTTTTTTTTGTTTTCAGTTGTTTTTTTGGTTTGTACAAGAATATACATTTCAATCGGTATTTATCACCAGAGCCACGTGAAGTAAATTGCCATTCATTTTCGGTGCGGGGGAGATGAGAGCACATAACCGATTTTTTTTGTTTTATATATAAATTTAGGTTGTTGTCCATGTACAAAGTATATTCATACATATGTATGTGTTGTTAAATAAGGCGGCAGGATGCACAATTTGCACAATAAAATTTTGAAAATTTTATCGGCGCCCAAAACACACGTATTTGTTTTGTTTGTTTTTTGATTTACAGAATTACAATAACAAATTCAAAAAAATTATTTCAAAATGAATAACAATTAAAGTTATAAAAAAATATCACATTTTCGAACATTGAACATCGAACATTTGAACATCATCATTTCACACATTTTTCGGTAAATAAAAAATTTAATAATTTAAATATTTGCAAGGAACGTGTAGTTATTGGATTGGGTGCACATTTGATTTTTTCGTTTTGTTTTTTTTTCATTAAAACAATATTCATTTTACAACGAATTGTTTGCACAAATTTAGTGTCAGTTTCAGTTTTTTTTTTTTTTTTTTTTTCATTGTTATTTTTATTTATGGTATATATATTTTTTTATTTTTGTAAAGATTGGTCGTTTAGCGGCGGCGGGCAAATCGCATCGTGGTGTAGTAATGGTTTACATTTGGATTTGAAAGTTGGAACAGATTTTTGAAGATCGGTAGCAGTAGCATGTAGAAGTAGGTGGGCGGGCAGGCATCACAACAATAGAGTTTATTGTGTGTGGCACATTGTTTTTTTGTTTTTTTTTTTTTAATTTTGTGATTTTGTTTTTCGTGAGGAAAGAACAAAAGAACACAATATTCACGGAGAACCAAAAGAGAGAACATTGAAGAGAGAGAGAGAAAAATATTAAGAAAATTAGAATTTGTTTTGATTTTTTTACAATACATAATTTTGTTAAATTCTAAAGAAAAAATATACATTTTGAACTGTTTCTTGTTGATGGTGGCTAATGCTTTTTGGGCATTGTTGTTTGCGCATGTACAAAGGCCGACATACATCCGTCAACTGCTCCTCGCTTTTTTCTACTACATAATCTCTCGAATGGTTGTGGGGAGATGCATAGTTAAATATTTTGCTTTTTTTATTAAAATGGTATGAATTAGCAACCAATGTTGGTGATTTGGTTGCATACATGTGTATAAACTTTGGTGGTGCATTTCTGTATCTCCCGTGTCCGTTTTGAAAATGTATTCAACAAAACATTTGCAGAGGAGGACGATACTATAGGTCAGACGCCATTTGTAACGAAGGCACACAACGCATCAAAAACAGCCAAAACAGTATTTAGAAAATAACTTATGTCTTATTAATTATTTCATTAAAACTAAAGAAAAACAAAGGTGATACTGCACGGCATGAAGTCCGTGCATGTATCGAAGGAACTTGAAAAAAAAAACAGAGGTACACTTTTTGCTTTCTTAAAAATAAAAGTAGTTATAAATCGAAAATTTAGGACAGAATAGTTTTGTTTCTTTAAGACTTGTACTTTAAAAACGATTTTTAAAAAAATCACTCGGTTGTTTTCTATTAAAATGTTGAAGAGAAAAGGCAGCGTGGAATGTGGTGGTTGAAGAATGTTTTTCTTTACACAATTAAAATTTAATAACTTGTGTGTAACGTTTGTTGTCATCACTCTATTATTTTCCGTTCCGTAGCATTCGAGCTGACGACAATGACAAAGCCTTCTATTCATGTTTTGTAACACAAACAACTTAAGAATCGAATAAAATGAATAACTTACTTGATTTTCTATTTTTAAGTAATTTAAGTAATTGATAGAGTAAATTTAGAGAAAAAAACTTGTAACACGAATGCAGAGCTAATATAGCCCGGACAAAGGTTAGAACAAAAATTCCATGCATTTGGAGAAGCTATTACAAATAGACACATAAATATACCGAGTCAATCTTCGGTCTAAAATGTTTCAATAGGCGTCAAACAGAAGGTTGATTCAAAGCTGAATGTTGCGTTGGGGACTCGTCCTTGAAAAGGATAACTAAGAACTGACTCCAGTCATGTAACCGTTGCCAGACACAACTCAGAGTAAAAGAATTATTATTGTACCGGAAATGTTTCTTGATGTTTCATTTTAAAAATGTGTCGTCTAAAATCAACACACGAAAAAAGTTCGGTAATAAGCGACAAAAATGAAACCGCTTTCCAATCACAACGACACACTGCATTTCTCTCTACAACATTCTAAATGTGAAAACTAACTTATTCTCTAAGCGAATATTTATTTCACTGTAAAATAAAATAGATTTCATCACAATTACAATACATACCGGTCCTCCGCGTTGATTGCGGTTACCCGCCATTCCACCTCCGCGTGGAAGATCTAGCAATGATGGTGGATTTTGATTCCTGAACAAATTATTGAGCAGATTATTAGCCAAGCTAATAGCTTGAGCATTCATTCCTTGTCCACCTCCAACACCACCGCCACCACCCTGGCGCATATTACCACCACCGTAATTGCCGCCTCCAGCATTTTGATTATCCCATGGACTCATGTTCATTCCCATGCGATTATTGCCTCCAGTCATGGGGCCACCACCATAGTTTCCTCCAAAATTACGATTACGATTGTTATTTCCACGGAATGCCATTTTAACGCTGTAACGAGATAAGACATTGATTGAGAAAAAAAGTTACACCAAACTCTAGAATCAAAATAAAAACTGTGGACTGTTTTATGTGAATTTACAGATAAACAAAATTAAAAACAACATCCACGCACATTATAATGACGATTCTTTTTTGATTTTGTTAAGAAAATTTCGAAAGTGTTCTCCTACCTGGGACTCATTTCTTTTTATTTTTTTACTTTTCTATTTAATGCCAAAAATTTCTAACCAATATTTTTCTTTATATACTTTTTCTCTTATATATTTTTAAATCTGAAAATAAAACAGGAGAGGATTGCAAATGATGAGAAACTGATTTAATAGCCACACTTGTGTAATATTAAAATAAAGTGAATTAAAGTGTTTGTTTTCTTTATTTTCGTGTAAAAACCATCTAACTTATCAATCAATATCCAAAACACCGAACTTAGCCTAGCAAACTTAAAAGATTTGTAAGAGAAACATGCAAAATAAAAAAAATTGAAGTATTTACAATAGAACCTTAATTAATCGAACCGACTGAGGTTTGATATTTTTAAAACCTAGCACCAACTTGAGCTATGAATCAGCAAATTGTGTAATAAAATATAATTCTTCTATTTACTTTTGAATCGCAAATTTACAAACTATTTTGAGTCTTAGTCCACTATACGGATCGTACTAAATTTGAGCCTTCCTGATCTCTCTCTCCAAAGATAAAATGGACCGCTGGCTTCATAAGCAGGATTGTGCATGTAAGTCGAGAAGGATCTTAGCCATTGTTGTGTACAACTGTTTTCATACTTTTTGGTTGAAGAGAATTGACTGCTTTGCTTAAATCATACGTTAAAAAATTTCCCACTTTGACTTTGGGGTTTAGAATAACTCATTCAGAAACAACTTGTTTTTTACCATCTACTGCTGAATGGTTAAAAACTATTTACGTATCGTATCGATATCGTAACTGTTTCCGGTATCGATCGATAATCAAACCTAAGGTTTATTTTTTTCGCTTCTGCAACCTAAACACACAAACCACCAAGCAAAGCTCTTCTGCTGAAGAATTGAAATGATCAGACATTTCCTACAGACTGCTGAAAAGGCATAATTGAATGCGAAAATAAATAATCTGTACCGAAATTCATGGAAGCAGAAGTATCATTGTAAAATGACACCAGTTTCAATGGTGGTTCATCTACGTTGATGACAGTAGAAGGGCAAAGTGTCTGCTGCAAGATATCGGGGACGCTTCACGTTTGAAGGAGCACGCAAAAACTAGTTTTGATGGGTTGCTACTTCGGCAAATGCTTCTTGGAAATACAACACCATCCACTCGGCTTTTTGACTCAGCGAAAGAGATCAAACAGTATTTTGAAACGCTATTATATGAAAGAATTCTCTGAAAAACTGCCATCTGGCACTACAAAACCTACTTTACATTTAACGATGCCCATTGCCAAGTAAAACATGCTTCATATTGATTAGTCTAACATCTGCGCCTAATACATACGCTCTGCCTAGTTACTAAATCGTAGCGTCCTTCTACAAAGAACATGCGCTTTCCTCCACCAGCATTCAAAACACATACACCCACCATACGACGCTGTACATAAAGACCTCCTCAATTAAATGATTTATGCCTGGATCATCTTCCGGCGAACTGACTGAAACAAGACAGGGGTTGAAGGGAATGCTGAGAAGCATTTAAAAGGAAGTCCATGTCAAGACAAAAAACGTGGCGTCAGAGCCAAAAGAAATTTAACTCCGACTTATGCGAGACCCTTGTCACGTACATACACTTTTCGTTTTCTCGACAGCACAGCACATATGTAACTCATATTGATTTCTTTGAAGATCTCATCCACGGAGGCACAAAAGGGAAAAAAAATATTGCGTGAAGCAGAAGAGAAAACCGGAGAAAATGCCTGCGGCTATTACCGGCTTTGCAAACCCGAGGGTTGTTTTTCAATGCGGTAAATGCAGCAAAACCAGAAATAATGACGAGATATTCATCTTTCCAGCTGGAAAACCCCTCCTCCATACTTTTTCACGCATACTTAAAAAAAGGTTGTCGGTTTTCACGCATATTTGTTTAAAGCCTGTCGGAAAGAAGGGGAAGTTCGTCGTTTTCAGGAGAATTTCGTCGGTTTACCCCCCACTACTGCCAAAAGTTCAAACATCTGCTGTAAGTCAGCCAATAGCAATGCCGAATGTGTTGTGCTGTTGCGCAGCTTGTCAACACAATTGGAATTTCCAATAACAATGTTCGCAAGGTTTGCAGAATGTAAGAATGAGAAAGGATTGGTAAAAGAATTTCTTTTAAGGTAAATATTAGCGACCTCTCATATATTTTAAAAATATTACACAATAAAATGCTGCTGATATATAAGTATTTTGCAATATTATTGAACTTAATTTTGGTCACCTATTTTTGAGGTTGATGTGCATCGGAATATTGTTTACATATGATGATCAAGAACTTATCATTAATCTTTTAGAACACTGCATTATTTTCTAATACGTATTTTTTGTAATATAAATATATAAACCTTCAGGTGAATATAAAGAATGGAATAGACAATCAATCAATTCAAAATTGTTCATATACGGTACAATCAAATGCTCAATAAAAATCCACGCAACAAACGATTTATATTTGAAACAATAAAACATATCATTTCATACTGAAATATCATTTATTACTTTGTGGTACTAGGTTATTTCTCATAGACGAAGGCACAGCCTTATTTTGTTTTTATTACTGTACACATCAACAATATTAAATTGAAGATAATGAAGAAGATCGAAAAGAGGCAATTTATCTTTATTTTCTATAACTTTCATTTGTATTTCATAACTTTAATTATTGTCTATGGTCTATTTTAACCAATGGCGTTTCATTTACTTCCAATATTGTTTCCAGTGTGATGTTTTATAATTATTCGTGCTTATGGCATGAACCTTATGAACATAGCGTGGCGATTCGTTTTCTCCGAAGTGGCCGTTTGTTTTGAAAAAAAATGTAATTTTGTAATTCAATAAATATTGCAAAATGATTAAGATTTTCATTCAAACAAAAGCGAAAATTAAACAACACATCTTATTTCACACATTTGTCATGAATATGTGTAAATACTAAACATAATATTTAAAATGAATATGGGCAGTTACAGCAAACATTTTCAAATTCAAATAAATTCTCGGAACAAGATGAGCAGTTGCCTCACATGTATTCACAGACGAGAGGCAAATTACAAAAACAACAAGCTGTCAAAAAAATTTCAGGGGCAAAGAGGGAAGCAGATGAATATCTCGTTTCCTTTATTTCTGAGCAAAACCCAAGAGAACTCTGCAAAATTTCTAGAACTTACACTCGAAAATGAGCAGGCACTTTTCAACCGCAATGAAACATGAAAACACGCGTTATGGCAGCACTGCTTGGTTCTGGCTTTTATATTCAGGTCAACGCCATTGCCGGTCGGCACCGTCCGTCACTTTCTATCACATGGCAAATTCATCTCCCTTACTGTTTACACACACTCAAGGGTCATGCAGATGCAAAAAATGAAAACCAGTATATACAATACAAAATGGCGCGTCTGACAATGCCGCCCGGTTGCCATTTTTTTTCGTATCACCGGGCTGGGAAAAACCCAAATTTCAATGAGACTGCGAAGTACCCTCGACTGAAAAGTGAAGGCCGACGAAAAAGGTGAAAATCGGGACACTGAAATACAAATCATCAGGAAAAAACAGGTCCTGCTGTTCCATGTGATTCTTTTCCACACAAAAGAACTTTTGAATCGACTGTACTTCGGTGGTTCTTCCAAGTTCCTCCGCAACAGCGAAGGGAAAAAGTCACCGTCCAAAAGATCTTACGTAACTCAAACTTAAATTAAATTAAAACATAGAACACACATCCACCACATCTACTTATTTACAACAAAAAAAACCTTCGAATCGAGTTTTAAGTGAAGAAAATTTTTAAAAAAAATCAATATGGACGCCATCAAGCCAGGTTAAGGAGAGTATAGAAGAAAAAACATAAAAGCCACGACTCTTTTCTTTGAAAAAGACGAAAACTTGCACTCACCTTTTGTTTGTTTACTTCTAGTCAATTGATAATACAAAACAAAGTTTGTATTTTAAAATTGTACTTTATTTTTTTCAAAAAATGGCGCACGGATTAAGGGAAAATTAAATTAAAAAACTGTCTATATATTTTCTTCTTTTTTAAATACTGTCCACGGTGAACGATCGACCAACCAATCTGGAAGTTGATGACGAACTGATGAGGAATTGAAATCGTTCGGTAAATTCATCGGCTTTTGTGAAAAAAACATGGCTGCCTGTAATTGAGGTGTGATGTCTACGGATGAGAGAGAATGTCGTGTCATCTAGTGGAGGGTAGAAACTCGGGAGTTCGGATGAAAATTTGTGCAATTTGTTTATTCTAATGAGCGTTTATTCATAAAATGTAAGGAAGTTGTGTTTTTTTAAATTCACGAGTAGAGGCCGGATGGTTGAAAATTGTTTATATACAAAGTAGTTGATCTGTCTTCTCCTTTTAAAAACCTACTTTGCTATCCAGAGTATATGTAATATTGAAAAGATGGGAAAAATGAGAGACTACTCAGCCTGGAACATGGTTGAAACAAAAATGCTCCAAAAAATCTCCTACTTATGTAATTTGTCGTACGCGGGGTTTACAGAAAACCTTCACTTAACTTTCAATTTCCACTCCCACACAACACAAAATATTTTGTTTGAATCAGTATTTCAAGTGTTTTACAATTAACAGCAAAAAAAAAAAAAGAAATTACACCAAAATCGTTCCTTCTTAGGATAAGATATTTCACAGGGTTAAAAATGCAAATGGTTGGCGTGCGTAGTTGTTAAAAAATATTATATTTTTCATTGTATTGCCTTTGCTTTTTATTCTGACGCAAAGCGGAAGAAAACAATGTTTGTATTCACAAATCTGTTGTTAAATGGATTAAAAGCATGCCATTTTTTCATATTTAAAAAAAAAAAGTTTCTGAAAATTCGTGTGAATATCAGGAAGTAGCAAAAATTGTATTGAAAGAGTGCTTATCATGTAATTTCCTTCAAATGTTTAAGATTGTACAATCGTTTCAGATTCTACGACGTAAAAACAGACAGTTTCAATTTTGTCTTAACTGGACTTAGGCGATTATTAATTTTATATTTTACTTTTCTTTAAAAAATTGTACAGGCTTTAAGGAAATTAACTATGAAGTGCGGTACCCCATTGTAATTTATTTTTTAAAAAGGGAAATAAATTGATTTAATCCATAAGCATTTTGATAGGTTTTGGCAATTTTCATTTATTTAGAATATACACCCTTCTATAAATAAGATAGAGATTTTTAAGAAATGCATTCAAATTTCATCGAGAAAATCGGGGAATCCCTGGATTCCTAATTACAGCCACATAATTTGACGTAGAAATCGTACACCGATTATAGTTTCTTTTTTTTTTTAATGGTATTAAATTGTTAAGAAAAACTTTCGAAATAAGCAGGAATAAGCTAAAGTTTGTTAGTAGTCTTATTTTTGTTGCACATACGCGACTCTTCCACCTCAAATTTCAACTCAAGAGAGCAACAATAGTGCAAGCGACCATAAAAAACTAAAATGTTGCAGAGATTAATGATATTATAAACAGATTTAAATCATAAACCCTTTCAAAAAAAATTAAACGGAAAATGAACACAGACCAGGCCACGGTTTAGAGAATAAAATATTTATAGGCGACAGACAAATAGACAGACAGTGATTCTATAAGGGTTTCGTTATGGAACGAAGCACTAAAATGGGGTGCCGTCATTTATCCTCGCCACTGTAAATATATTTTCAACCTAATCTAAGCGTTGATGACGAGATGAATTCACTGGCTTTTTGCGAAAATCATGTGACTATTACTGGCGGGTGGAAAATTAGCCGGGATTTAGTGGAGATTTCTGTATTTCTGTTATACATTTTCACAAGGTTGGAAATTATTTACATCGAATGCTGCTGGAACTGTAACCTATAGTTATTGACTGTTCGTAAATCCTCAATGCATCTAAATAGCTAATCATAAAAAAAGGTCAGTTTTTTTTTTAACTTGCCAAAGGTTGGTAAATTTATATAGTTAGGTAGTTTATTACTTAGTTTGTAGAAGAATGAATTTCATGGTGCGAAAAATAATTCACACGTGGTTTTTTCATATTTTGCGCGTTTCTACTTGAATGGTAAAAACGACTAGTTCGAAAGGTAGCTCGACCAGATTCACAGAAAGCTCCAATTTATGTATTTTTTTTATAGCTTTGGATATTATTGATCTTAAGTGCTTGAATCGTTTCCGGATTGTAGGCATAACATCGGTCATTCACGGTCCCTCACAAAAAAAGTCCGAAGGGGTCAAGTTGCAGCACGTAGCCTGCCAATTGACATCGTCAAGACGGCTTCAATTGCTGAGTCGATTAGACCTTGTAAGTACATCCGAGAGCTTTATGCAGAATTCTTCTTAAGCTAGTGCGTGAAATATTGAGTTGTTGACATTGATGGCGAGTTGATATTCGTAAATTTAGTCTCACACTCTCGGCTACAACAGTCATATTCTCGTTTGTACACGTTCCATGCCAGTCTCATGAACTTTTTACGCAAACTTGTGTACAGCAATTGCCTTAGGTGTTTCTTTTTAGTCGAAACGTCATTCAGAAAGCGCTCTGTTTTGGAAACACAGAACTCACTTTAGAAATAATTTTACAATATTATCCCAATCTTGTTGAAGCGTAAAGCGCGGATTTATGATATTGACTTTCTGTCACAGACTACCCAATTGGCTCATCTGTGCTTTCTGTTAAGATTTCGATCGGGAAACAGCTGTCAGTGTCAAAATAATATGGTTCAATGACCCTTTTGGCTCTCAGATTAGGCCAGATTACGTCAATCTTCGTTCCTCCACTGCGAAGAACATATTTCAAGTCAAAAATAAAATCAGTAAAATATAAATAAATATGTATATATATTTTTTCGTTACACAGAATATATTGTTGTATATAAATACTCAAGAATATGAAATACATTTGTCTCTTTACAATTTTTTTGTTTGTCAAAATGTATGCTAGCAACGAATATTTAAATTTCTTTTTCCATTTAAAACAACATCAATTTATAAACATTTTTGATGCACACAGTAATCCACAGATCTACTTTAATAATATAAATCAAAAAAACAGATTCAAATTTTTAATGCAGAATCAAAGAAGTTAACTGAAACAATAAGATCATTGGTTGTGTTTTTGTACCCAAAAAATGTGTGTTCGTTTTTTTTTCTCAGCAGAAAAGTCAAATATTTACTACAAAATTGACAGATTGATTCTTAAATCTAAAAGAAAATATTGAAAGAATAGAAAAACAAAGAATGTCCCATCTTCACGACCAGGACTGACAAGTGAATTCTTTTACGAGCTCTTGCTAAAGCTTAAAGCTGCCCGTAGCTTCTTCCTAATTCGCGGAGATGTCCACCGTGACTGACCCGATGTGTAGGTCATTGTTCGCAGATCTGACGGATAGACTCCTTCGTCTACGTCATCGGCTTCGGTTTTTATTTCCATTTTTTGAACGATCAGCCGCAAAAGTTGATGTTGCTGCTCGAGGACTCTGCTGATGTCGCGGAGCTTACGCTTTTGCTTTTCTAACTCTGCGTTGACGATGTCCTCGCTGTTGTCGAAGGCAATTGTGTCTAGGGTGGCTAAAATAAAAGAAAACGAGGGACCATTAGGAGATCATGGGGGTGAAACGAGCTGTGTTAGGTGGGCTTGGAAATTTGGAACGTCAAAACTGTTGATTTTTCAAAAGGGGCGTGCTATCTATCGACTGAGCGCATTTCAAATCGCTTTTGTCCAACAAATTTTTTAAGAAGACATGACGTTGAAAAGTAGTTCAGTCGTCACATAACACGTACTTTGAAAAACAATTTTACTCAAAACTCTTCGAAAATCATCAGTTTTGCGACAAATTTTCTTTTCAAGACGATCAGCTGATTTTTTTGACGTTTCTCCACTGACAAGCAGTCAATTTTTTTTTCTACTTACGCTCTTGGATGTCATAAGAATTCCTAAATTGACATTTCCAAGCCCTATTGCCAAATGTCAAAAAAACAAAAAAGATCAACTTACGGTCTTCATTAAAAGGATTGTAGAACCACTTCCTTAAGAGAAAATCTAAGAAACCCAATTTACATTTAGTATCGTTGGGATATTCGATCAATTCCATTTTTAAAATTTTCTGTAACCACATTTGTGGTAATTTCCTTTCAAGTTCTGTGTGCAAAACCACCTGCAAATAAAAATAAGTTAAGGCTTTACACTACAACAAGGGGATTTGTTTTACTCACTTGCATCGCCAGGCGCTTTAATTGGGCATTTCGGCGAACTGACTCGATATCGCCGACAGCCAAACCGATGAGAAGATTCATTAGAAGAATCGGCATGAGAACCATAAAAACGCCTGAAAGAAATTAGAGTTAATAAGATTCACTGGTAATGGAGAAGGACTTACTTAAAATTAAAAAGGATGTTATGGGAACTTTTAGTTGATCCCTATAAAATGTGTTCACATAAGTGCCAACAAAGTCCAGTTCACCCAGCATCATGGAAAATGTGCGTAGCAAGGACATGGGGATGTTTGAAAAAGATAAGTGGTTCGGCTGAGCGTCCATAATCTGGAATTGTTAGAACGGGTCCCAAAAATTTAATTTCAAATTCAATCAAGACGTAATATCTCTACTCACCTTTGATAGAAGAATATAAAATGCTAGTCCAAAAGCGATGATCAATATAGAAAACACCGTCAGCACTTTTATGAGAGTCTGCAGGATTTCAAGGAACATCACTACATAAATTCCGACCTTAAACAAAAAATCAAAAGTCACTTTAAAATGTGTTCGACTTCAGAGCCAGTGTTCAAACCTGATCAAATCGTTGCAGAAACAGCAACAAACGAAACCATGACAAGAACACTGCCACCGAAGCTGCCGAATAATGAATATTAGTGACGAGCCCATTGTTGATGAACACCGGGACCACCATGATCAACGTGGACACGTACAGGACCCAAGATATGAGATTTACAATCTCTAGGATGTAGTGAAGCTTCTGTTGATACATTTGTAGAAACTCCCTCAACGAATTCAGTGTGATGTAGACCACAATGGCGATAGCACAGACGGCAATCCCGGTAGTCCGTTGAATACGTTCCACTTCATGACTCGAATAGATGCTTGACCAAAATGAAAAGTTTGTTTCTAATCTGAACAGAGAAAGGTTGGGATTCGGAAAAAAAAAACTTTAAGGGTTTGGAGGCTTTGTAACTTACCCGGCTAGCAGCCTGTGATTGTTTACCACTGTTTCGTTGGTTATTTTGATGTTATTCATCATCATCGATGAGTAAATGGTTACAAAAAGTAAAAATATCGAGTAGAATAGAAGATTTGCTAGGTGAAAATACTTTCCGTATGAGTTCCATTTCATTTGTAGATACTTTTGACTGAGCGGATGAGCAAGGAGTTCTACTCGGCCATGATTGACCATTGTCTAGAAATTAAGGCTGCGTTAGAGACGGAACTGGGATTTGTGTAATAAGTGTACAGACACAGAGATAAATTGCAAATCAAGTGAATAAAACGGAAAAATTTAATAAATAAAGTTTGGAGGCTATTCCTAAAATCTGAGGATGCTTTTAACACTGCTCAGAGCAACGGAGATGTGTTTTGAACAAGCGGAAGGCTCTGCGTAGGCGCACATTAGGTCCTACATTCAATTCAAATAAAAAAATTGTAGTTGACGAATGGTACATTTTGTTTCAGTGTCTACGATCGTTGGCAATTAAGCGCTGATTTGGTTCAAAGTTCATGCGACACCATCGCCAAAAAGGCTAAGTTGGGTGATTGTATCTTAATGTTTGAATTCAATTTCATTGACTCGTGGTGTGTGCTGCAAAAGCTTGTGATAGCTGTTTTTAACTTAAGCAGACAATGTAATTCTTAAAAGCAAGTTAAGTTGAATACCACACAACAATTTGGAGCACATCTTCGGCGCAATTTATTTGGAACATATGGGCTATTTTTTCATGGTCGTTTTCCTTTGGGAAATAACATTGGAATATTTTTTTTTGCTCTAGTTTTGTTTCTTTGAGAAACATACATCTGGACTGACAAAAGTCGGTTGGTTAAAGCATACATTTTTTCTTTATTCTGAAAGAATATTAGCGCAGCAGTGGGACCGAAAACAGCAACTTTTTGTAGCCTTGATGTTTTGCAGGAATTTCAGTCGACTCTCGATAGTTTGACACTCGTTCAATTAAATCTCCAGTCCAATTTTTCTTCGGTCAATCAAAAAGTACTCGATAAAATAATAAAATTAATATTAATTAGTCCTCTCGCTAATTTGAAGTGGAAAGAATGGAATTGTGCGCATTCAACAATTTGATGCCCGGGCTTCACTACTCTCTAAATTGGAACCATTTCTTTAAGTTCACACCTGTCATTTGTTTAAAACAAGAGGATATGAGTGGGCTAGCAGTTTGCAGTTTTTTTTTTTTTCAAAAGTGGCTCATCATCGTTAGTACTGCAACAGCCCACGAAGGGCCAGAGTTTAGCTTTTCGCGCTTCCAGTGTATTGTGCGCACTAAAATGTTGACACATGTGAAGGGACGTACAGCTTATTGCCGGTTCCGAACGGCGATTTTTGAAAGCTTTCCGTGACACTTACTTAAAGTGTAAAGTAACACTTTTTTTTTTCAAAATGAACAATTTTTAATAATTATACAAGTACTTGAAATAATAAGCCACAAGTTTTATCAAACTCTTATTTGATTTGTTTCCTTCCCCCTCTTTATTAGCTTAACACCTGTTATTTTGAGCTCTTGGTAATTTGAAAAATATTTTTAGTCCCTTGAGTTTTAAATTACCTAGAGTCGACAATACCTTTACGCTCACAAAACTGATGACAGCATGTTGTTGTTTGTCGAATGATAGGATTGGAAACTAAAAACTCTTTTAAACTTTGAGAGCATGAAATCCCAATGGAAAACGATATAAACGTGTGATAAAAAAAACGATGCCTTGCTGACTAGCTTAATCTCTAGCTGGATTTATTTAACGTATGCAAATGATGAAGATCTCACCAACGTTACAGCGACCAAAATTATCGTTGAAAATCTATTTCGAATAGCGCTCCGAAAAGCTCAAATGCATGAGTTCAAGTGAAGCTACTAATGGTTTTACATGAAAAACCACACATATACAACAGCATATGACTAGGAACACTCTACAATGTTAAAAACTCACCAACATGACACAAAACATTTCACAACTTCCTTTAAAAAAAAAATTCAACGGATTTTTCCTTCACAAATACAAAACAAATAAACAGAAAGTGAAACAACGACACACACAAAACAATTTGACAAAATCCACGATACGTCCACGAGATAACAAACATTTGACAAACTTTTGTTCATTTTATTGATGTATCTCACTCACATTAACCACACACAATGGTGGCTCTCGCCATGTTGGATCGTTGAGTTGTATGCGTTTCTTTTCAATTTCTTCTGGTGATTTTTGAAATGGCCAAAATGAATATTTGATCTAAAATTATAAGAAAACACAAGCGAGGTTTTGTGAAATGTCAAAAAGTCAAGAGAGAAGTGACAAGTGCCGTGGTGTTTTATGTTTTTTTAACCACACCGATTCCCTTTCCTTTCGTCGTTAACGTTGTCGAATGAAATTTTAAAATCAAAGAATAAAATAAATATGATGATGCGAATAACGGTTATAAAAAGCTTATAGAAACAAAAGAAAAAAAAAAGATTATTCAATAACCGCTCTTACATTTAAGGCCGGCAATGGTATCAGATTATCGGATATTTCAGTCGGTTCACCAGTTTTTTCATCCATTTGCGAGTACATAAATGGGCACTGTAGATACGCGAACGAATACTTGATCTAAACGGTTATTACAGAGGATTAATTTAGCCCAAAAAATGAACCCATCATCCCAATACTTTGTGCAAACAGAAGAAGAGAAAACACGAAAACCCCGCTGGCCATACTTACGTAAAAGCTCTTTGAATCCTTTTTGCAGTTCGCCTTGGTGATGCATTTGTCCTGGACGGCCTCGAAAACTTTTGGCATCGAAGCAATAAGGGCCAAGGTTACACAGGGATGCTTGTCCGATTTCAGTCTCATCACTTCGTTGGCGCGTTCCTCGTGTGTGACCATTGCCAGAGCGGCTTCTGGGTATTTGTAATAAATTGCGTAGTCGATGGCACTCATGTCCATATAGTTGTAAAGGAGCTTACATCCCATTGATAGAAGAACGGCGATAGCATGCGGCTTGTTCTCCATTGTGGCCAAGTGCAAGGCTGTGTTCTGTGATAACCAAAGATACAATAGATAGGGAAGGTTTACGCATTACGAAAACTTACCCCGTCCTTGTCCACCTGGTCCAGCAGATGCGAGTGCACGGAATGGAGCAGCTCAATGGTCTGAGTGTAGCCGGACATTGCTGCAAGCTGCAGGGGATTTCGCCCATTGTGGTCCCGATGCAAGAGTGCACCCCGGTTAAGCAGTAGCTGCACCACCCTCGTGTGTCCTTGCTGAGAGGCTATGTGCAGCGGTGTCAAGCCCTCGCCGTCACTTTCATTGATTATGAACGAGCCTTTCTCAGAGTCTAGTAGTTGCTTGACCGTGTTGAACCGTCCATAACGCGCTGCAAAGTGCAGAGGGCTCTCATTGTTGTTATTCTTGAGGTTGATGCAAGCGCCCAGGCGAATAAGATTCTCCAGCGAGCGGATATGTCCGTCCCGGCTAGCATAGTGCAGTGGAGAGCAGCCTGTGCTGTCCTTTTCGTTTAGTAGCTGCACCAGTTGACAATGCGACTGAATTTTGTTAACCTCATCCGCGAAATCAGGCAACCGACCGCCATTCATGATAACGAAGTGAAGAACATTTCTCGCGGTGGCATCTTTTACGCAAATATTTGCTCCCAGCCGAATTAGTGTGTGGACGGTCTTCCAGGCACTACGTGAAGCCGCCAAAAGCAGCGGTGAACGGTGCTCTTTATCGAGCGCGTTTATATCGGCTCCTTCGGCAACTAAGTACTCCACGATCTCTGGGTGATCAAACATTGCTGCACAGTGAAGTGGCGTCATTTTCTGGACATCTGTGCAGACAAGACAAACCTTTTTCTCCAGTGGTTGCATGTTGAACATGAGTTTCACAATATCAATTGCACCCTTGAAAAAAAGGATTTAAAATAGAGACTAATTTTGAACAGCTGCAATAAAAAAGAAACTTTAGCAACTGTTTGAACCATCTCATGAAGACAATGATTAAAATATTGCGCGTAAATGAAATGCAGAAGTTTGACCCAAATAATAAGCCTAATTTGCAGAATTCACTAATTGTCTTAAACTTTGAAATATTCCGTCGGTCAGACCCAATTTTTTGCGAGAAGTTTTTTTAAAAAACAGTTTATGAAGTTGTGTGCTCTAAATACGTTGCAAATACAATTTCAATGACGAAGTTTTTTTGAAAATAGATAGAAGTCTATCAAATGATCTCAGCTGAGAGAAGGAGTGTTGATTTTTACTTATTTTATCCTCCGATGGACATGAGGGTAAAAGGCTAATCGTTTACGCTCCACTCAGCGCCAAATATGCTACCGTCGCTCGGAGGGTGAAATAATTCTTGTAATAAGTTTATTGAGGTCCAAGAAATCGTGAAATAGTCGGTCATTTTACTCAGAAAATTCTAATGGAAATCAAAATATATTAGAGTAAAACAGTTCGACAAACAGTGAAACGCATCATAAAAAAATAGATGAAAACAAAAAATGAAAAAATATCCTTGAATTGAAACAGGCAGGTTTCAGATAAGGCAGGGTTCAGATAAGAAATCTCTTGCCTGTCGTAATAAGATCATATAAATTACAATTTTACGGCAATCCAATTGCCTGATAAGCTGAGAGGCACGAGGATTTTATGCAAATTGAGCGAAAGAATTCACGTGGCTCTATCAGTGCCTCGAATATATCTATTTATATCCCCAAGCCGACCACGATTTCATTTTTTTGAAGTAACTTCTTTTTTCCACAGGACAATATATCTCACGTGATAATTCTGACTATTTCAAGGACATAATCACAGTAAATTGAATCTACATTTCTACGTTTCTACAGCACTAAACTTATCACTCCGTACTTTCTAGACATCCGTGTTGCTAAGCATAGTCCTCTTGTTCGGAGTTGGGTCCTTAAATCCTTGATTTAAATCACTTTTTTATTTACGATGTTCTTACCTGTGCACAAGCTAGATGAACGGGAGTTGATAGGTCAAATTGTTGTTTTGATATTTTTGCTCCCGACTTAAGGCACAACTCGACTGCCTTTATGTCACCTCCATGGACAGCTGAATGCAGGGGAACATTCCCCTCGGAATCGTAAAACGAAAGCATCTCCTCCCGTGTGCATCCTCGAGATTCTCCCCACTGTTTGTGTGAAGAAGAGAGAGGTGTATAATTATAGAATGAGGATTTTTAAAAGTTCCATTTAGTTTGTATTTGTATTAAGAACTGGATGGGAAGACACTAACAAGTTAAAGACATTGTTTTGTGTGGGAACACAGATGCATCTATTATACAGGCGAACGACGGAGACCATCTTGACGTAAATTTCTACCATGCGCTCATGAATTGTGACTTAATTGCTTTTTTTGTTTTTTTTTGTTTTTTTTTTTTTTAAATAAAACTAACAACTGCGAGTCGAAAGAGGGATGAGAACGAAAGTTAGTTCTTGTGAGTGATTGGATAAGAGATAAAGTCCCACAAAATTAAGATGTTTCATGGTGAAATGAAGCCCTGTGACAGATGTAGATAAAAAGTTTGCTCAAGACTTGATTTGATAGTGATAAGGTCATTGAGCAGAGGAGAGACGGTTAGGTTATCCTTCTAATGTTTTTACATTTGGATGATTTTTAAAAAAGATGATAAAATTTAAAGGCTACAACTGCTTATATTCAGAAAGCGACGACGGTTTGTTGTTCAAATGTGTGTTTTAGGCGCCAAATTTGGTTTGGAAATGACAGTGAATTTTAATTTTGTATAAATGTCTTAGCAAAAAATTGGCTAGAGCAATGAAGCTACAAGTCGCATTTTCGTTATCGTGTCACTTCTGGTCAAAAATTGACGAATTAAAAGCTTTTGAACTAAAATCATTTAATATAATGATTTTGAGAGAAGGCTTATTTCCCCAAGTTTCAAACGTTTGTCTGTTTCGTTTATAGGGGTTGATATAACCACATAAGCTTGTTTAAATGTTTCTACTTTCAAAAAACCACTCGCTGTCATTCAAATAAATATTAGCCTAGTTACAATATATCAACCCAACAATGTTTGATGCAATTTGACAGCAAGGTGTGCAATTTTGCCAATAATTAGCTTTTCGTTATAAAAAATTCAATTTCATTTATTGCTTTCTTACGATAGCAGAATTCGGTGATATCAATGAAATCAAATAAAACATGATAGACTTATGTAAGTTTTTTTCTAGTATATACGTAGGAGAAATACACGATTCAAACTCTTTCATACGAAATAACGGATGTTCAACAATTTACTGATATCTATTTCGATTGTTTTGGTGCCAGTGATCACGGAAAATGAAGCAGGAGTCAAAGCATTATTTTTGAATGCTTAGACTTCTGCTCGTTCAGTTCCATTTTCATCACAGCCATCCACGACGATTACGACGGATATCGGTTTTTCAGCCACCACACTGGAGAGCAACGTTAAGAAAAAGATGTTATCAGTATGCGGCAATATACATAACTACAGTACACATACATAGCTTTGGTTTTTTCGTTTCAAAAAAAGTCATGGAAAAAACAAAAATGTCGTATAAATCGATCAGTGCACAGATTGATCAACTCCATATTTTGGAAAATCATACATATAAGTGTCAAAGCACGTACTATATTCCTAACTTTTTATATTTGCAATTTTTTTTTTTGAAAATTTTCAATTTTCCTGTATTATAAAGACTAACACCAATAAACGACAACAATTTGAATAAAACGTAGTGTACGAAGTCTGTTCAAAAAATAAGGTGAATTTTCGAATTTCGCGGGGTCTTAACTGGTGACGTATTATGGTTATATGGTTATGACATCGAAACCAAAGTCCAATCGCCCAAATGGAAGAGCTCAGGAGATCCATTCCTCCTCGTATTTGGAAGGCGAATGTAAATTATTTCATCACTTTTCACAAACTTTTGTTCTATGGAGTTTAGCGAATTGTTTATCACTTTATACATTCAAAAGTAAAATCAATTAAAGAATCAACAAAACATGTTATTTCCAAGCAAAGTATAAAGAAATAGGTAATTTTTATAGGTGTACGCTCAATTTTGGGAGGTACTGTATGCTGCATAAACATTTACATATATATGGATATATGGATGACGTCTGCTAAGTTATTTTTACGATTAGTGCGCATCCGTTGATAATTCAAATTTGTGGGACATCATATTTATAAACAAAAAAGGAAAACTACTCAACAAAATAAAAAGCAAGCTAATAATATTTTTTTTAAACTTTCTATTTAATGTATACCTAAATTAAATCTTAAAACAAAATAAAAAATTATCATGCCAAACATAATAACATATCTAAAAACAAAAACGCCCCAGTAAAAGCATCGCAAAACATTTAAGAACAAAACAAATTAAAATTATTTGGGAAGAACAAAATTAAACCGAAATACTCGCCTGAAAAAATACTTCCATTGTCTTGGAGCTAGCATTTTTTGCGGCTTCATGAATCGGATAATAACCATTATTGCAGGGTTTACGAGGGCATGCATCGAACTCAGTTATCTGAAATAACACGTTTGTTTTTTGGTTTTCTTTGTTATACAATTACTATACGCGTGTATTTTGTGTGTCAACGACACTAAGAAAATATTTAAGACAACAGTTTTTGCAAAAAATATTCATGTGTTTTATCTTCTATTAATCTTTTTTAAAGTTTGTTTTAGTGGGTTAAGGAAAACTAGATGTGCTTGGTAACTTGCCCGAAGTGTGTCTATGGAAAATAGTATTGGAGGTGTTGGGCAGGTATTGTAATTAAGGATTCTCCTAGTAAAGTTTCTATTATCCTAAATAGTGTATCCAAAGAATATAACAAACATATTTTCTTTTTTTAAGTTTTATTTCTTTCACTAGTTTTAAAAAAATGTTTTTGTTATTTAATGTGAAAAAGTATCATGTATTCAAATTAACCACAATTGTTCAGCACACCTTATTTTCCTTTTACCATGCGTTTGTTCGTTGAGTTCTACAAAAGTGCCCTTGTGCTATTAAAATTAAAAAAAAAAACTACGAAAGTGCCGCATATTAAAACCAAAAGTTGCCCAAAATTGAAAGAATATCACGTTTAAAATTGTTCATCTCGTCCTGTGAGTTTTAAATAAAGTGTTTTTTTTACAATTTTCTTACAGACAACGACAAACACTAGCAGACAGACATGTGGACAGCTCAATTTGAGAGGGTCGTTTTATTTAAGTCGATATTCTTCATGTGACAGAATTTGATTACACTTTCAAAATAGAACAAAGACAACAACAAAAAATGATATTCTTTTTGACAAATTGTTTCTCACTTTATTTTGACATGATTTAATTTGCTATTGTCAACACTTACAATAGAGCTCAACGAACAGGGTCCTTTCAGTGAATTATTAATTTTCCAGTACATTCAGTCAGATACATACAAAACACACACACATACTCTTGTTGTTTATACATAAATTACAAACTACTTGCGGACAAGTGTGAGTGATTTTGCCAATACTGAAGAAAATTTTGTGTGAGTGTGTGTCTGTGTGTGTCATTAAGAAAACACTTCTCATACCAATATCCTGGCGCATTCCTCGTGATCATAAATAGCTGCCAAGTGCAAAGCTGTTCTTCCATGCTCGCCGCCTTGTTGAATGTCTATCACGTTGCGATGTTTACCCATAACTCGGAGTGCCTTAACTTTATTCAGCTCGGTGGCTAGATGCACTGGAGCTTGTTTCTTTTCGTTGAGGATGCCCGTGTTTACGGGACTGAGAGAATTGAATGAGATTTAAATGATAAAGTTGTATTTTTTTATTCCTTTTTGAATAAAAATGACATTTGCCAACAGGATGGTACTTACATTGACAAAAGATAATCCAATGCATCAAAGGCATCATTTTCGACGGCAACATGAAGTGGTGTATTTCCCGCGCCGTCTTGAGCATTGAAATCTAAGAGTAAGAAAAAAAGAATGTTTTTTTTAAATTTTATGGAAGTAGAAAAATATGACACAGACATTAGGGTTCTTAAATTATAGACAAATAAAGCTTAGTGGATTGCAGTCTGTCATATTTTCGCCGTTTTTATCGTCGACCCACTTCCGTCATCGTATCCAAGAATTAGTTGCAATAAAAAGTCTACTCGTAATTGATGACTGTTTTGCGACTGCTTTTTCATTCAAAATCATAGTTATTCAAGTCACTCAAAAAATTCTATAAGGCAGTGCAATAGGTTTTGAGTAAGTACGAGTTATGCAGAAAGCCACTCTATATTGGACCCTAGGATACTGGCTCAATATAGGCTTATAAGAAATTATTGGTGTTACGGCTCGGTTCATTTTTGAGACGCTAAAAGTTTAAAGTTTTGACTATCAATTAATTTTGGATTACTTTTTATAGAGGATTAGATTGAGTTATGAGCTAAATGTGGGACTAACTCAAATTTCAAGATATTAAAATGCAAGGAAAGTAAATAAAGCCAATGAACTTACATGTTTGAGGGAGTTTATGAAATTTATCAAAATTAATCAAAATCTAAAAACTATTGGCTGAGAACCACATACCCATTTAACTTTAGCTTTTAATAAGTTCAAAGTATAAAAGCATTGAAATCAGTATGACCGCGAATTACCCCTGTTTTCTACAAAAGTAAGAAATCACTCAAACATATTTTCTACCAGATTTTAGGGGTTCGTCCAATCTCATCCAAGCTCTCTCTGCAAACTTTCTTTGGCCATTTACATCACAAGCTCTCTCTGCAACCTTTTTTGAGCCATTTCGTAATGCGTATTGTTGGCGTAAAATTTTCCCCAAACATTTTCCACCACATTTTGATCCGATGAGTATTTTGGCCAGTCCATTAGTATTATTTAGCTGAAAACACAATTTTTTTAAGCCATTTTTATGCCCTTACGCATTGTCCATTTAGACTACCATGTTCTCGTCATCGTGTTTCAGCCAAAATAGTACTAAAAACTTTCAAAACTCCTATTTACTCCCAGCTATTAATTTTTTTCAACGGAAAAGACAGTGTACCTTTTTCAAGTAATGGAAAAGTGCCCGAAACCGACCATCCAAACGCGCTGACCCATCAAGGGTGGCTATGTAGTGTAGAAAATACCAACAAATTTACGCGATTATTTAAAGAATCCTGAAATATTTGTTGGGTTATGCATGAGCACTTCCTTTTTATAAAATCCTCCACTTCAAGTATAAAGACTTTTAGATATTGTCAAAAACATTACTTCAAACAATAAGTATTTCCTCTTTTACACTTCTAAAAAAACGTAGTTCAGTGAATAAATTCCTCGAAAAAATTCAAATTAGGGTTGAAACATGTCTTCAAGTGGTTCGAGTTGTTGAAATTTAAGTAAGGGAACAAAAATTATACGAAAAATGCGACGAAAAATCAGTGTTCACGACAAAAGTTTGAGTGCGTAAGAAAAGTTCAACTGTATATAACTAGTTTAAGTTATTGTGCACTTTGTCATAAAACACGTATATTAAATTTTGGACTTGGCAATAGTTTTGGACTTGTCGAATGTTGCCATCCAGTGCCTGTGACATCCGACTGCGCGTCTATAACTCTACAGGACATAGCCAAAATAATAAAAACAAAAAAAAAAATAGAAAGATTCATAGATTGGTATCATTCCAATGCACTCATTCACAAAGAAAACTACGCGGAGATTCCCGGGTCCAAATCCAGCTCGGGTAAAAAAACACCACGAACAATTTTCACAACCCCACCTCCAGCACACGACTGACAATCTTACTGGAGGACTTCTGCCATGGAAAGCTTTCGCAATTCGCTGTTCGGAACCGGCAATAAACTGTAGGTCACTTTCACATGTGTCAAATTATAACGCACACAACACAGGCTCTGGTCCTCCGCGGGCTGTTACGCCAGCAAAGGCGATGATGAAGAACCAGAAATACGATAATTGAGCACACTTGTAAATATAATGCAACTCACCTCCTTGTTGTTCCTGGATGTACTGTAAAATATTAACACGATTCCTTGCTGCTGCCTGATGTGCTGCTGTTCGTCCTTTACCGTCACGTATTGACAGCCTTGTATTATCGCTTTGGAACAGTCTAGCAAAGTCCTCCAAATTGCCCGATTCGGCTGCCTGCAAAAATAACCAGATACTTGTAGTGGAACCATCAATTTCAGTCGTTTTTTTTACAGACGTATTGACAATGATCTACATCCTACCCATCCCTAGATCGCTTGTTCAAAATGTCCACAACGAGCGGAAAAACACATGCACTACACCGTCAGGACTATTAATCAGGACTCCTTTCACTTTACATTCAGCTCAAAGATAAATTTGCATGCAGACGTTCTTTCACGTTCAGTGTAAACACAAGGACATGGTTTTTCTTTTTCCTCCATTCTTCCAGAGTGTGCTCTAAGAAAAATAATTTTTCAATTTAATCAGACCACAGAGTTTCCTTCGATGCGCAGCGAAATCCGAAGTGTCATACATCGCTGAGATGCGCATTTTAATCCTTCATATTTAAAAAAAAAATCATCATCCTTAAAGAGAAGCGAACTTATACGTTCTGTTTTGGAAAATTTCCAATTTAATTCGAGTGCAGACTAACAAGGACTATGGAAGTCTCATCTGCAACGGCACTGAAGAGTATCTAATGGATATGACTACTCATCTCGCTGCATGAATAATTCACAGCACAGAATATGAGAATGTAGTGTTGGATTTTAATTCAGGATTCAACATTTTTTTTTTGATTGAGAGTGATGCCACCGCTTCGTTGTAGGTCTGTAGGTTTGTGCGTTTGTTAACCAACACGCGTCAAGCGGATGTATATTCGAACGATTCAGACTTTGAGGTTCTAGTGAGGATTTTTTTTTTTTTTTAAATGGAAATCGTTTATATCTGCTGAAGCAAAATGTATCTCAAATTTTGGTCTGCTTGTGGCAAAATCAAATCCCCCGGGAATATCACTTCAAAGGAATTCTTGGTCGGGATAGGGGTTGCGACCTTCGTAGCACAAGAGGAACACGATTCCTTTTTTGTTTAATCCTATCGAACGATTCGTTTCTTTTTTTTAGATGGGTATATGGAAAGGACCCATTAAAAAAAGGAATTTAATTCTTTCAAGGCTTCGGCCACGTGTAGAGCATTGAGTTTAAAGTTAAACATTCGCTCGAAGATTGAACATATCCTCCATGTTCAATGGGCGAAATTCAGTGCTCTAAAAAGAGCACGCCCCAAGAAGTCAAAGTTTAAATATTCCTTTCAGTTTAAACATGTTAACAGGTTTCAAAGTTTAAAGAAAAATATTTTTTCTGCTTTAGTAGAGATGTTACTAACAGAGTCAAAAGACCGATTGCGCATCAGATTAACGATAAGTGGCTCAGGGGCAGTAAGATAATCATAGGACACAAACGGATTTAAAGCTCTTGAAATAAATTTCAGCTCGATCTCTGAATTATTCTGTGCGTTATGTGTTATGTCTCTATTGACAAATCCAGCACTTGTTTTTTAACGGTGGCCTTAGTCCATGCTTTCAGGAGAACCAAACCCTGTTTCATTTGTTAGCAAATTTGTTGAACATCGATTTTTTGCCTACAGCTAGTTCATTCATTAAATTCCGACTAACGTAGCTCGTACAGTTCCCACAAATTCAGTTTACATGAATGAAATAAACTACTGGTAGGTCCATCAGTGAATTCTTCGCATTTTGTGAATGAGTTTAACGAAGTCATTGAGGCTAACGTGGCTTTTATCCACAAAAGCCGAAAAGTTTTCTCCAGATCACATAAAGTTTGGTAAGAAATTTGTTAATTTGAAAACTTTGTTGGCTGGTTTTCAGTTCACGATTATTCGGAAAATACGAAGCAGTTGAAATAAATCAGCAAGCGCATACTGTAAGCGTATACCTAGAAGCAACAGGCGCGGAAGAACAGGCGTCATAAATAGGATCGCAAATTGATTAATGAAGTGTGCATTTTGATAAATCCTTTAAGTTTACTTAAATTGATTTTGTTAAACGCTCAAACTTGCGGGAGACTTTTCTGATAAGGAGATGAACTTGAACTGACATTGTAATATTCGATATAAGGTAACAAATCTTTATTTTGGTGTACCCTCTGAAAGGCACTATTACTCTTCATGGCCTCCAACCACGACTTGGCATATTATTCGATATCATTCTTGTTTTGCTCATGTCAAATTACGTCAACTTTTGTTATTTTTCTCACGAATTTCAAACCACGCCACGGAGATATCAAATCACATTGAATCCCCTCGCCAGACATCTCAATATAAAAAAGTAAGCTCGTCGCTCTAGGCAATGTCATATGAACTTTCGTGAATGTGATGAACAAAACAATGTCGTTGAAATTAATAAACACCTCAGAAAGCTGTTTGATTTATGAAATGTATTCAATTTTCCCATATCAACTTATTACAATTCAAATCCTTTATGCTTTTTTTTGTCTTTTCAATTTACCTGTAAAACTTCATCTGGTCGAACTTTAGGTCCAGGTGCTAGTCTGAGAACTCTTGTCCAATTTGCTGGTGTTTTAAGGGCAGCTGTTACTGTTAATTCAGCACCACGAGCACACCCTCCGATAATGTAACGAAACGGTCGTCCCACATCGCGTTTAGATAGGTTTTTCATTATAATTTTTTGTTTAAATAAATTCTATCAATACTATTGTATTTTTTTGTATATATGTATATAAAAAAATAATACTTTTTGTTTTTGGATGTTCTCAGGTAAATTCGTTTTGTACTCACTTTAGAGGAACTCTAAAAAAATTTATGTTTTTTTTTACATTGTCTATCTAGAGGCTTAATTTTGTATTTCCTGAAGCTATATTTATATATTATATATCACAAATTTAGATATTTGTTGAGTAGTCGAATGGGCAATAGTACACGTTAATTAATAAAGCATAACACTATTATCTGGAACTTTTAGGGAACGTGAGCTGGCAGCACATGCTAATCAAATGCAATTTTTTTCATTTAAGGCATTTCGATTTAAATAAAATAAAAGATATTTGTATAAAAAAAATCCTCGGATTGCATACAAAAACAAATTTTTAGGAAATGTCTGCTATGAGTCTTGATTTATTAAATTCAATCAAAATTGTGTGATTAATTAGGCAAACAATGTTGTACGTCCTTCGTCAATTTTAGCTGACGAATAATTGCGTGAATTCTAGACTGCATCTAATCCTTTTTACTTTTTTTGCGATCCAGGGCCTAAGGAAGCATTGGAGCATGAACCTTGATACCATTCAATTCTTGCCGAAACCAAATATAAAATTCTCGGTAGCGACTTCAAACCATTTAAAGACAAACCTAAAGTCATAGCAACTCCTTAAATGAACAGTTCTTTTAACTAAATGGAAAGTACGAGATCGACAAGTAGAGCTTTCCAGCACTCCTGGAGAATGCACTAACAATGAATGTCATTCGTAATTATTCCTAACCTATATCTTCTGCTCTATTGTTCATCCATCATCAGCAGACAGGATCACCCATAGGATCTCATAATCTTAATTTCCTACATATCATCTGGACTGTCAGCATGAGAGTTTTATAGAGTAAAGCCTTTGTCTATCAAGTAAAAAATTGGCCTTGACCTTGACCTTGAAACAGTAGTTTAGACAGTAGGGCAATTCTACCCCGCATTGATGCTATGATCTTATTTATAAATCGGTTTATCAACACGCTGAGAATCACAAAGAAGTAGTTTCAGGCTAATAATATCAACGTGGCGATTATTATTTTATTCCAATGGCTTTACCTTTCACAATGTTGTAAAAATCAGAAGAAAAAAGCATTTACATTTTTTTTCTAAAGAGTTATTTTAAAATCGATTCTAATATTTGTCATCTGAGTCACGTAGAAAACATTCTCGGTAGCTTTACTCGGATGCTCTGGTTTTGGTATGAATATTAAAATATGTCGTTTGCTTTTGGCATCGATGACGGAAATAGAACTCGAAGAAAAAGACAACAAATATTTCCGGAGGCATTGTGGGAATTTCCAGTGACGTTCAGGCAGTGGTTTGATGAATAATTGACAAGAAACATTCTTTTTTGGTTTAGCCGAATGGAATGTCAAACTGAAGTCATTTTTGAAAAGTCGATTTAGATAAGTCTGATAGGGTTGGGCTTGTCTCGATTTTATTTCATAGGAGAGTGTTCAAGTTAACTTAGTTTCTTTTTAAGAAGAAATGCGAATTTAACAGCACAGTTCAAGAAAGTTTACAATAAAAAGAGTCAAATCGGATGCTTTACACATTTTGATTAAAATTGCAAGCAATGAAATAGCTGGCCTTGGTTTAGAAAAATCAATTTAAGAAACACAATTTTACTAGACTGAAAAAGAATTAGCTGGCCAAAGTTTGCAGTTGAGAGACTAAAGAAGGATTATAAATAAGTTCAGTTTATAAATAAGTTCAATAAGTCAATTTCTTCCACAGTTAGAAGGTGGCAAATTTATCACTCCAGAACACTTAATGCCGCAATCAGACAGCCGATGATAACATCAAAAGTTTGTTTGAAAAGACAAGAGAGCAATCTCTGGAAATCTGAAAAAAAATAACTAAAAATAACTACACCTTTCAAATCCCACACCGTTCTTTGAAATGTAGATAAATTTGGGGTGAAAATAGTGAACGTGCAGGACAAACTCGTGATAGTCATAATAAACACAGGACATGCAGGAAATAAATAAAGAGCAATACTAAAGGACTGATGTAATGAATGCACGAATGGGAGAGTTGCAGAAAAAGGACTTACATTACGTTTAGTTGAAGTTTAATTTAAAATGCGTTGCTTTTCTATTTCGAGATGCGTTTCGCGTAAGAACAAAGGTCCTATTGTTAGCATAAAATTGGAAAAAAAAACTTAAACCGGGTGTGAATGGAGCTGACATTCAAAACGCAGAGGCATTGTAAAGTTGTCTGATGGAAAAGAGCATAGCATAGAAAAACTGCAAACGTGCTCTTAAGAAGGAATCCGAGGAATGGTAAGTGGTGGGAGGACAATAGAAAAGTCAGAAAATAAAAGGAAGAAAGTATACAATCAAAAAAATTGCCCACACTACTGCATACAATTTTTGGTTGTTTTTATCAAAAGGGAAGAAAGATATAGATAGCTTTGAATCATACGCGTGGAAATGTTAAAAAAATAAGTAGAGAAAGAATATTTATATGCTTTGATTATTTGATGATGTATGTCATCACATGATACAGATTCTAACAACACAATAAATTTCTGAGAATGTAAGCTGCAGTATAGTTTGAAAAGAAAAAATAACCTGCGGGTAAACTCGAGAGAAATAGGGAGCTATACTATTCTATTGCCTGCACTAAATCATTCAAAATCTAATGAAGGTGAGCCTAAGTGGAGTTGTTTCTTCGTTCAAGGGTCCCTTATTATTGAGTTATTATTGTACATATATATTTTCAATCTCTCGTTCACAGCAAATACGTGGTATTAAATTCTTGTAGAAAACTTTTAGCTAAATTAACTCACAACGGTTTTAAAAATGTGCAACTTTGCTCTCGGTTTTTACGAAATTGGAGCGCCTCTGAGAGAGGTAGTCTAGTTTTGTGAAAATTTACTGAAATCTAAGAGGAAATTTATATTTTTTTTTTAAGTTTTACTTAATAACACTCATTCTTCAACGTCAGATAGTCCTGTTCAAAAAGTAAACTGTCTTAAAGAAATGCCATTGGAAACCTAAGCTGCGAGGGCAACAGATGAATAATAACTAATTACTTTTGTGCCGATTTAAATCATATGGATCAGAAAAACTATTCGACAAGAGAGCGCCTTTCACTAAAAAGGATATTAAAACTATTTAAAGGTACTGATTTGACTGAAATAAAAACGCAATGCTTGGTCTTGCCTATTTAGAGTGCAATTCCATTTAAATCTTTAGTATAAAAAAAAACGAACAAAAGAAAGTATAAAAACAAAAAAAAATAATTCGGCATTTTTGAATCCGAATTAATATTTGCCCATTCTTCCCTGCTTCCTGAAGAGGCATTTTTAGTTCATTTTTGTAGCTGAAACAACGTCTTCTCAACTTGGTTTCCAAATGGTACCCAAAAAAAGATCCGGTGATTGCGCGGTGGAGAACACCAGGATAGTTCTACAACAATCAAAATCTGGTATTAAGAACCGTATGTTTAGGAGAATTGTCTTTGTAAGACGGACATCGCTGTTCTATACTCAATTTTTTTTAACTTGGCCAGAGATTTTACTTAAGTAAATTGATGTAATACAGATGATCCATAATTCCACCAATAAACACTACATTTCCTACAATCGTCGCTGGCGTACACAACCATACTATCACACCTCTTCCTCCGTGTTTTACTGCGAATACTATATCCTTTGCTTGTAGCTCTGTATTTGATTTCCTATAGTCTCTCATCTGTAAATATTACATTCAGCCAAAACTCTTGGGGCTTGTTAATGTATTTCTTTGAGACACTTTTAAATACTATTAATATCTTTTTGCGAAAGGAGTCAAAAAGGTGCAATCGTACGCTAACAGACATGACACAGCATTTTCATTTCAACGGCCTAGCCTAGTATGGTCTAGTATATTCATATATTATCATATGCTCAAGTATAGTTTGAAATTCCAGCAAAAAAATTTGAACGAAAACACAAAAAATAAATTAATCAAACTGTTACATATTTTTGATTGAGTTCTTTTGTTTCATTTACATACACTAAACAAATAAAAAAAATATAGCAGCGAAATGTAAAGCGTGAAAAAGGAAGCAGGAAATTTAATTTGCATTTAGTTTTTCCTTTATATTTATTTTTTTTTTCATTTTCCAACAACGTGTTGGAATTTTAAAATGTAGATATAAAAGCAACACGTCCAAAAGGCATCTAAAATATTTGTCGTGAATTACTTAAAAAATACCTGTTCTTAATTTGAAACATTTTTCTATTTCACCAGTTATTTTTATATTATTTAATAATTATGTTCAAAAAATAATTTATCAAATATTTTCAATCAATTAGAACTCTGGCTTTGTTGTTATTAGAAATGTTCTTAAAATGTTTACCAATTGCTTTCATTTCTTGAACCGTCACTTTTTCGGAAACAGTTCAAGAAATGCTCATTGTTAAGCACTTTAGCTTTTAACAGCTCTAGTTACATCACCAGTGAGTCCTTAAGAGAATTATTTTGTCTAATGAAGTTCATTGTTCCTAGCCAATCGAAAACCTACGGTATTTCCCCAAGACCTCTGATAATGATTAGGCGGCAATATTTGAATCTCTGCTTTACTGAATTTAGTGGGAGAAGTATCGAATAACCGGGAAGTCAGCTAAACATTAGATACATAGCATATATTGCACATATCGGCTTTTTGGACTCAGACATGGTTTAAAATAAAACTTATTTTAAGAATCCACTAAAGCTTATAGGTTAGGCTGCGGGACATCACTCTACCAAATATAAAGTGAAAGAATAAGGAATTTTGTTTTTTAATCATACAGACACAAAAATAGTTTATAATAGACAAACAAATGTTGCAGCAGCAACATCTTCGTCACATAGGGAAAAATTCGCAAATTTTACATATTTACCCTTTTCATCAAATTGATTTGGGAATGTAACAAAATCCCAAAGGGTTGACCTCCGTAAAATTCACAGATTTCGAAGAATGCTACAGGTCACATTCATTTCTGAAAAATGTGCTCTAATAAAAAGTATGCAGAAGTGTATAAAATAAATTACAGAAGAAGTTTCAAAATGCTGCAGGAACTGCAGCTTATTCATATTTTTTTATGAATGCAGTGTTTTAGTTTTACTTTTATAAACTCATCCTACACGAAGGCGTTAATTATCATTATTATTTTGTACATTTGCATTTATGGGAAGCAAATAAAAGAATGCATCACTTAACTCTTAACAATTCATTTAAATGGATCCCTTACGATTCATTGGCTTCCAATACGAATTTCTGTACATGATGATTAATTAACAATCAGTAGTCACCTTCATGCAGCTATGAAATTAGTCCGAATTTCAGGAAACTTTTCAACTCATGACCTGTGATTAAGATTTTTTGTCATGAGAAGCGGCAATATTTTCGATTTATTGCAATTCATCCTTCAACGTAAATGCAGAAAATTAAGTCTCAGCAAAATGAAATTTAAACTGACACACATGCAAAATCATTATGCATAATTTAAAATTATCATTTCAGCGCTCACATGTCAACAACTTTGTTGAATGCTCATGACAGGCTACTTTCATACTTGTTAAGGGAGAAGATCGATGCTATCGTGACATTGTTGAGTGAATCTGCAGAAGGGCATCTACATCGCTGTCTAGGCCAAGATTTATACCTTAGACCATAATTAGTCTTTGAATTGTCCACGTTCCAATCGAAGGAGATGCGAATTCAATTGGCGGTCACATATTTTATTTTTATTGCGAGTTTCTCCAGCTCGGGGAGATGGAATACATTTTATAGTGCAGCAAAATTTATCGATTTCTTTTTCTTTATTGTTTTTTTCTTCTGAGGGTCCGGTTAAAATGCTCAGCGGATAAGCTAATTAGACTGATTGTGGGCGGAAGCTGACGGAGGTTTACTCTTTAATGCCATTCACATCCGGTGGAATGATTTTGTTTTTAATCTTTTTTTGCGCAAGCAACGAAGCATAAAATCAATTAAACTAAATTTCAGTTGGTGTTTCAGTTGGATACTTCTCGACTTTTGGGTAGGTAGGCAAGTGTTAGTATTTTTTTTAGGCTTTTTGACACAGTTTTAAAAGTTAAATTGAAAAAAAACTTTTGACTCGTGATTTGGGTAAATAGACAAGTTTCGAAATTTTTGAGGCATTTTAAAAAGGTGGAAAAGATATTAGGATATTACATGCATGAGTTAGACGTTTTTGTTCTATATATTACTTTCAAATGAAAGACCTTTTTATTGGCTTAGAGCAGTTTATTAAAATCTTTGATACAGTTTCTAACAGAACGGACGGTTCAGCAGAACAACCCATGTGGGTTGTAAGCTGTCAAGCAACAGCCAAAACGGTTTGGCAGCTTACTAAGTTACAGGTTGACTCCAGAACACCACAGTTTCATGGATCGGAAAAAATATCGAACTTATCTTATAGACAGACTGGCAACTTTATAGCCTAAACTATCATAGACCTTTATAAAATCAAAAAATTTGTTTAGTACAATCTTGAACATTAAAACAACTCTTAAAGAGTTTTCAAGGAATGGGCAAATTGTTTTCGTAAATCTTTGCGGCTCTCATCTTTCGTCGAGACTTGATGAAAGAGCCAATCATAGTTAGATCTACATACACTTACTAAAAAATTGTACGTACAGAAACAGTTGTAGATTTCGATAAACGCATGGGTTTAGGTACAGTTGCATAAAATACAAAAAATGACTACAATTTCAGTTGCTTTGTAGGTGTTTGTTCATATTGTATCAGCAAAACAAGAAAGATCAATTATATCTCTGTACCAGAAATTGTAGATTGTGCCATAACACCATGTACAATTTTAAACAAAACAATTGAATTGAATTGATAATCAGTAAAGTTGAGATTGAGTCTTTAAGGCCCCTATAAATATTTTATGTGAGCTTCATAGATCTTCGCCTTTGGATCTAAAAACAAAAATGCATTAACGAGAATGAATAAACTTTCGAAACTCTTTTTCGCGATGTGTTTGAGCTAATCTGAGCTCATACTTTTTCTTAATGTTCGCTGTAACCTCAGCTTAAAATGTAAACAGAATCCTGAGCCATGCAACGCCGCCTGAATCATGCCACAACCGCACCGAGTGTCTTAGATACCACCACTAGTAATGAGTAAATACAATTAACCCTTTAGCTGTTTGCCGGACAGATGTATGCCGGAAGATTTATTCACCTTCTATATTTAATCATTGTCAACTCAATCAAACCATGTGTGGACAAGTTAATGGAAATTACTGTGTACTATTGAGCAAAACTAATCAATGCCCGTTGATTTGACTGCCCGCTAAAATAGTAGAATATCAAACGAATTACGCGTAAATTATTATATCCAACCTCATTATTTGTCATACGGACAATATATACAATATACGGACTGTATAACATTCGGCGTGATCTGCGGGAGAGAAGCTGCGATTATGGATGGAAATGCAAAAATTAAAAAAAAAAATTAAAAGATTCTAGAGTTAGAAACATAGCAACAATTGCTTTAGAAAATTACACAAATAAAGGGAATCGAACGGGGTCTCGATTTTGAGCAAATCCGACGATCAGTATAAGTAGATCAAATATACGAACATAGCTTTGGCCAGGAAATTGATAAGAAAATATGAATTTAAAATGAATCGATTACGAAAAAAAAGTAAAAGAGAGATTTTAGACTTCTATGATTCATTATCTAAAGTCATTACAGCAAAATTACTTATTAAGAAACATTGAAGCTTAACTATATGTACACAAATTCGTAAAATTTGAAATTTCACATTTTTGTAAGAGTCCTTCCTTAGAAAAGTTGAGATTGTAGAAATGCAAAAATTCTCCTTTTTAACATTAAAAACCTAAAAGAAAGCTTTTTTTGCGTTTATATCGTTTATATTTAAAACTATAGCAAAAAGTAGATTAACCAGATTTAAATACAAAATTCTACTATATGTAACATTTTCTTTCTGTAATGATATATTTTGTTAATTTTGTTATTTTTTAAAAGTAAAGAAAGCTAGACGCTTGCCCTCAACGGGCTGTTGCGCCACTCAGTGTAATGTAATCTAAAAGACTGGAAACCTCGTAGTCCTTTTTTTAAAGACCAGTCACTTTGGTTTGGTAGCTATTAAAAATATTGTGTAAAGAAAAAGTACAAAGAAATTTATAGCTTAAATTTTCAGTTCGATTTCTTACACTACAAAATACGAGGCGTATGTGAAACATAGACTTGTGCATACGCAATATAATAAAAGTTGGTAATTTTTTTCAAAAATTAAGATTGCATCCTTTTTGGTACTTATCTGCTTTTGCCTCCACCAAGATATGCTTTACAAGTTATATGGGGCAAAATCAGTTAGATCGATTAAATACTACTGTAGAAATGAAAAGAAGCAGAGAAAGAAATAGAACAGCATTTCACATCCCTTAAAATATGTTTGTGACGATATGCGAGCTGTACCTTTAATTTTAAGTGTGTTTAAATGAGTTCTGTTTAAATGTCCAACAATTAACCCCTGGCAAATAAGTTAAGTCATGAATGAGTAAGCAACGACTTTGCGAACGCGCCCACAATCGTCTCCACAGTTGGATTCAAAAACATCTCTTATCCAAAACGAAACGCCTTTCCCTTGAGATTTCTCCCAAATGGAACCAAATTAAAGTTGCGGAATATATTTTTAGAAGATGACTTCAAATAGATAGATTATATTTTCAGTTGTGAAAAAATGTACACAGAGAATCAGAGTGTCCTTTCAGATCTCATTGGAGCCTCTCAAAATACCAAAACACATAAAAGCTAAAGTGCTCTTCACTAAAACTGGTGCTCATAAATACACAAAATCATGAAAACTGTGTTAGTTATTTTTTCTCACTTTCAATCCCAAGTCAGAGTCCATAGCTCAAGTCCACGGATTTCAAATGACCTTATCAATCAAGACCACACAACAAGACCAGACACACCAGCTTCTTACGAAGTTAACTACCGAATTGAAATGAATCGAGGGAGCCTTAGTTTATTTTGATTAGCATGTGTTATTACACTCAATTGTAGTTCCAATTAATTAATTTTCGTCCGTTGTACCTCCGTCAAAATGCGATACACTTAGATTAATTAAGGTGCGACAAGGAACTCATGTTTTACTATACCGCTATGGTCACCAATTAAACTCGAATGGAAGTTTGGTTTTCTTTCATTGCATCTATTCGGAGGACGAGTGTGGAGCAATGATTGATTGAACCGATAATTAATGCACACACTCAAGCTCACGCACAGTTGCTGAATATAACGATAACGAGAAGAACACAAAAAAGACGCACTGTTGAGACACAGATTAGTATTCGTTTAGCCTGAAACCGGTGGAAATGTACTTATATTCCTTTTATATTTGTAATAATTTTAAAACAACTTTTCAATTCAAAATGCTTGTCAAAAGGACCGGTAATAAACTGAGAGCTCCTGCAGCTGGCAGGACCTTTATATAATGTCCTTCCGTCAGTTGGAGGATACTGCGAGATACACCACACTTGAGGTGAGTTTTTTTCTGAGTTTGCCCGATGAACACACATACATTCGGGATGAACCCGAAAGGTGCGAGAGGAGTCGTTTTTTTTTTAAATTCTACGCGGTCTGTGGTGAATTGTCTTACACCACCCGCAAAGGATGCTTTATCTTCTTGTAGGCACAACTTTAAATCAGAAATTTCGTGCCGAAAGTGAAAGTTTAATGATGGTCGACGGTGGAGGGATCACGTATTCGTGTGTAACTAAATTTGTGGGTAAAGTAAGTAGATACTTTTACCTTGACGATAATGGGTGATTTTTCGTTTGTACAATTTTGGGATGATTGCAATTTATGTGACGTATTAGGATATGCATTGGGGGAAATGTGATAGGGGCTATAGAGACAATTAATGACGGAATAGTCTGGATTTGATTAACAGCGTAATTAAATATGATCTTATTAATCATATCTCATGCGAGGGTGGACCTCCGAAAGATGAGTGTCTGGGACTCTTCCAATCAGGCGATAAGTATGTCAGTGTCATGTAACACACATTTCAAAGTTATATAATGCGTCGGGTAATCTATAAATATTATAAAACAAAGTCGAAAAAAATGTTTGGGGAGTTTAATCTCAGGAACTACTGAACGGATTTGCATGCGGTTTTCACCAGTAGTATTGTTGGGTATTTATTATGGGTATGGACTATTTTATAGAAATTTAGGCACAACAAGTTAACGGTATCTGTCGAGATCTGGCAAACTTCTAAGGCGGGCGCTGTCTAAACAGTTAAAGATACGAAAAAATAATGTACTGGGGGATCGATCGTCTCAAAAAGTTCTAAAAATAAGTCAGCGGTGGCATATGTCTATCTTTTAAGGTAGACTCACAGTAACCATTTTTATGGTTCTGTAAAAATTCGAAAAGCATATCCGCCCTGTAATTTCCACACCGCTTTATCAAAAGATCTGAAAAAATTACAAAAAATCGGCTTCCATGAGTAAATTAAAAAAAAACTAATTTCAGCATTCTAGCCCCAATACTTTTGGGGCTTTTGGCCAAAAACATTAAAACGTGAATATGCGAATTTCGAAAACCTAAAAACGCAGTTTTATAGATCTCGGAGCAAGCACTAAGAAATAATAGCTATAAAAATATCGATTAGTTGGTGAAATCCGAGAAATCGCTGATTAAAAGATTTTTTTAATCTATAAAATTCTGGCTGAATTCGGTGCGAGTCTCAGTGGTGTTTTCCATGTTCATTTCAACCCCTATTTGCTCAACTCAAATTTGCACACAGCTGGCATGACGATGATCGCGCGGAAACGGTGTTGTACGGATAGAGGCATATGAGATGTGAAAAATGGATATATGTACCTATATATGTATGTGTAAAGGTTCACATAAATGTACATATTAGAAATTCAGGCAGCGATGAAAGAACGTTTTATTTTTTGTTGGAAGATGATAGCCAATGGGAAAATAACATGTCTGATACATGTGTTCTACAGGAAAATAACAAGGACACTTATTTACTTTGATAATTTCGTTGTGTAAAATTACTGAACCTTTGTTGCCGTGGCAAAATCACCGAACATTGATCAAAGTACATACAGTCGAATCATTATAAGTCGAATTTTCACGGGTTAGAGGCAGTTATGGAAATTTAAGTTAGAGGATTTTATATATATATTTTTTTTTGTTGTTGTTGAAAATCCTTTATTTTGGACTGTAATATTTGCATTGGGCGGCGTAACAGCCCGTTGAGAACCAGAGCCTAGCTTTTTCGCACCTTCACTGTGTTGTGCGCGTTATAATTTTGACATATGTATGTGGAGGGGACCTACTGTTTAATGCCGATTCCGAACGGCGAATTGCGAAAACTTTGCGTGACAGAAGTACTCCAAGAGGATTGTCATTCGTTCGCCGGAGGTGGGGCCGTGAAAAATGTTTGTGGTGTTTTTTTTCCCCGACTTTTTCCCTAAACTTCCAATACATGCGGTAAATGAAGCAAGAATGCATCTCAGATACCTACCTGTTTTCAGATTAAAAACCGATTATTTATGTATGCGCGATGCGAATAGAGATGCCTCTCGACAACGATAATGTTCGCTCGCTATGTTCGCATGTAGGGCCATGTTTGCAAGCTAATCCTCATTTTTGCTGTGAACTTCCTTTGCTCTCTCTTTTTTGCATAGGTAAAAAACAATAAGGGCAACCACTTGCGCTTTTTGTCCGATGTTCTCGAAATGTGTTCATCGTCTAGGACCCCAATGGGAGAGTCAGATAATGCGAGTGTACGTACTTGCTACAAGTTGCGAGGGGAAATTTTTTTGTCTGTTTTTTAGCCAAAGAAATAAAACTCGACTTAGAGGTTTTGAAAGTAGACTAAGGCTGGAAAGAATGTATTCGGTTAAGAGGGATTTTCGACTTAGAGATATTCGACCGTATGTTCTGTGGAATTTTATTTCAAGTAGCCATATAACATTAAACCATGCAGAATACATGCGAGAAAAAACTATGATCATTACTGATTTATTGAAGTGATTGAAAACGAGTGTCTTCTGAAAAGGGGAAAAATCGTTTATGATTTAATTATGTTATTAGTCTACAATAACAAGGGGAATATTTTCTTTTTGAATGTTACTGGAGGCAGCGGGAAGACTGCTTTTGCTGTGGGATCGTCTGGAATTGAACCCACACTTTTAGATGGCGGAGGAACGGCTAACTCTGCTTTTAAACTTCCATTAAAATTTTGTAGTGCCGATGTTTCAAGTACTTGCAATGTTTCTAAGTAGAGTAATACTGGTAAATTGACGGGGGATTGTAGTTCAATAATTTAGGACGAGGCTTCAATGCTCCACAAAACGTCTAACAATATGCACTAAAGCAAAGTCTATGCTTCACTGAAAAAGTCATACTTATGGCTGCACATAAAAAATCGTAACTCATTCGTTGCATACGGAAGAGACAACACATCACTTTCCAATAATATGCTTCAAATAAGACCAGAAAAATATGAAGTAAGAAATGGGAAGGTATTTCAGAAATTTTTTTTGTGTTGGTGCCGAATATTTTAGAAATGATTGAAAAGGTATATTCGCATATTGCAAACTTATCTACTAATTCATTTGGTTTGAAAGAAGGGATATTTTGTGACACACAAATAAGCAAGTCAATTAAGTTATTGATTCGATTCCTGCCAAATGTGATTCATCATCAAAAGTCTATTATTTAGTTGACCGCGCTTTAGATGTAGGAGAAGCAGTGCATTACCCCAAATTATTTCTAAATTCACTGTCTGGTATTCCATTACTGGAATATTAAAAAACTTTAGATATATAGTGCTGCCTGCGCGAAGCCAGGACGGGTTGCTAGTAATAAAATAAATAAAATAGATATAACGAAAGAATTAAAATTAATAAAAGATCGATAATCCTGCATTCCTGAAAATGAATTCATGTGGTTGTTAAGACCTACGCAAGCTAAAAATGTGACTAAGTAGGAAGGACTGAACTAAGCAGGATCTTAGTGTTCTATTTTGTTTCCGAAACCTATTAGCGTTTTTTTTATATATTATTGCTCTCAGTATCCGCGACCCCATTAGTGGAACACATGGTCAAGAAGATGATGATGATGATGATGATTCTTTTCTGTATTGCAAGTGACAGTTCTAAGGCTTTCGCTTGATCGTTTCACTTGTTTCCGTCCGTCATGGAAAAAAACCGGAAATCACCCACGTATCCCCACAAATCCACAATTTTCTTGAGCAGACATCATCACAAATGTCAACTATCCAAACCAATCTCCACAGTTGTGATTTATCACGCAGATAAACTTTTATTTAAATAAATTTTCTGGACAACATCATTCGTGACTAGATGGCGAAAGCAAAAGTGTGCCAAATGCTACCGCCACTTGTCAATCGAATCTCACTAGAAAAATTGTCTTTGTCAGTGCGTGTAGTGCGGACGCAAGACGATAACGAGTTTCTTTGATTAATATTTTGGTTTTCTCTTTAAGCTGGTGACATACCATGTGGCTTTTAAAAAAATGGACAAGACATAACACTCGGCACGTGATATATTTTATTACAGACTAGATTTTCTGGTTGTGATGGGGACATGGGGAGACGGTCTCGTGATTGGGAAATATTGCAATTCACTGGTGACCTGTTGAGGTAACCAACGTAATAGTTTTGCATGGTTTCGTTGCACATTAACCTACAGTCGGGATATGATTGCGATGCTTTAAAAGATCAAACTTGTCTACAAATGAATCAGGACATCATTAAAATCGTTGACAAGGCTTTGTTCGAAACGTTGTTACCAGCCTTATTTTGAAGAAATATTGTCTAACGATGCCACCACTCCATAGACCTCACCAAACTGTCACTCTTTGTGAATGCATATCGACGTGAGGTTGTTTTCCGAGCCTCAGATGCGGCAATTTTGTTTGTTAACGTAGCCGCTGAGTTGACTTCAACTCAATTGTGAAAAACCAGTTTCTTGTTTAAGAGCATCTCATCGGTACCAGTACACCACATCGATTACGAACTTCGATTATGAATTTATTTGGCCGAGCCCACTGATTCAATTTCCCTCTTTGAGTTTTTGAACATTTGATCCCAAAAAAAAAAATCCAGCTAGAGCTGTGCTTTTACCGTGCTTTTCTTTCACGATCGAACTCTACTCATATCGGGACAGGAGATACACGTGGAAACGAAAATTCGAAAAATGGACGACAGTAAGGGTGCAAGAGAGGGAGTTGTGTAGAGTTTTCTATAACTCTGCCGATTTTCACTGAGCGATATCTCAGAGATCAATGGATATTCATGGGTGTTGCGGAAATGAATCACAAAAGTCGTTAAACTCAACACCCACTCGAGACCGCATCCTCAGGCTTCCACCACCTCAAGTATTTCTAGTACATTCTATTCACCAATATTGTGCTGACGTAAATTTAGGTCAAAATTTCTCGCCGTGTCATGAAACTCGTAAACTCATTAAATTGTTTATTGCAAAAACGCATTAATTCAATTGTCCTACATGCGTTCTTAATGGCACCGGCAATCAAAAAATCGAAGTCTCCATGGAATCAGTGTCCCCCTCAGATAACCTCGAGTCGTTTGTGCACTTGAACGAACCTCTCTAACCTCGGCAATCAAGCTCAAAGTAAAAGAAAAAGAATCACTGCCGACCGAATGCATCACGCACACGGCAAGAAAAACACAAACACAAATTTTCAATTATCCTTGCACATGATCTTCAATTTTTCCACTCACCCTCAATATCCTAAAGGGGCTGTCACGAAGCAGGCACACTTCCTCGACCGGCTCTGGTGGTAGAATCGATTCCAGTTCGCCACCACTTACGGTCTTACTCAGTGGATTCTCGATATCGTTTTTCCCATCGGGACGCTCGATTATCATGGATAGTATCCAGAACTGTAAATAAATGGAAAGGATAAGAATGAGGGTTGAATAAAAAAAAAAGAAAAACAAAATGCATGCGTCTTGGGACTCGTCCTGTACTCACTCGACTGGTGCTTTTCTTCGTTTTCAATGCACTCGTCTCCAACTTGGATGGATTGTGGAGGGATTCGGGGGATATGGCTCTAGAGCCGGCGTAGAATCCGTTTAACATCTTTGGCATTGTTATTGTAGCGATGGTTCCGTGTCTGAAAAAATTGAATTAGGATAGTTTAATAGTGGACGGATGTATAGTTGTGTCGGCATTTTTAAGCACTAAATTGCTTTCTAATAAAGAGAGAAGAGGGATAAAAAGAGATTTGAAGCAACAGTCAGTCACTGAACTCGACGGAGGTCATCTTGAGATATATAATGATGACTTCTGCAGGTTTATTGCAAGCTTTACTACAAAATCGTGTAAATGGGTGAAAACTGTTTCATTAGGCAGTCTTTGCGCGAGAGTTAAAACGCATGCTTCATGTGGCCCCCATTGGAAAAAAAAATTCATTAAACAATTTGAATTTAATTGACTGCTGTCATTGATGGACTTAAGCACAAATTTCTTCAAATTCAGCACCCACACAAAGTTGAAACTCAAGTCAAACTTCTCAAATTATTCTCATCAACTTCCCTCACCCACGCGGTCGACCCAACTTAAGGCTAGCTTCTCGTTTTAATTTCAATTTGAAAATAAAAGCAGAAAATTATTTGTCCTGCTTAACTCAGCAATAAACGCCACTCATTATCGCCCAATGAAAGTATTTGATTTGAACAACTCTCGCACGCTAATTATTCCATTCAGCCGGTCTTGAATGAGAATGGGTACCACCGACAGCCTTGCCGTACACTATCTCCCCTTCGCCGTGCTGCATACATGACTGATAAAAAAGAAGAAAAAAAAAGAATCTAATTAAAATACACATATACGAGTTCCGGTGGTGCTGCTAATGAAACTTTAATCTGTCGATGATTACACGGGATATGCTTTGCTTACCGTGGAGTGTGGCCCTTGTTGAAATAATCTTATCTATACGATAGATCGACAATAGTGTGTTTTGATTCAAAAATTAAGGATTTCAACTTTTGTTTAACACTGAGTTGTGTAATTCGAACAGCATGGGTGAAGAAAAGTTACGTTAACAAAATATGTTCGTTAAGAAACTGGTGATCAGAGTTGTGGGTAGCTATAAGAAAGGACATCCGAAGGAATAATTTGTGAAAAATAAGGATTGGGTAATACGTAAGTCAGGTTAAAAACATAATGGGGGGTATTAGTTTAAGACATTCTTCTTGCTTTGACCTAAGCATTGGATAGACCATTCATTGAACGATAGACAGTTTGGACAAGTTAGCTATAAGAGTCCTACGAATCCACAATAATTTTTCTCTCCTGGAAGATAATTGAAAAAGTGAACTCTGTGATAAAATTTGAAATTAACACAAGAACAAATTCGTTCCCCTTTTGTTTTCATTTGTGAATCTTTACAAAGACATTATACAAAGTGCACTAAAAAAAGAGAAGTCGGGAAGGCGTAATGATATATAAATGTATATTAACTTTCCTAAAATACATTTCTCAAATAACTCTATAACTTTTTTGCGCACTTTCTCAATGGGATAAAAATCTGGTTATTTCGAAGTTTAGAAGTCAAATCATTTTTCACTTAGCTTTTTTGAATTTCCAATATTTTCAATATTTAAAGAGTTTTAAGTTTTAAATGCACTTTTCCTTTTTTGATGAAGAAATTTTCAAATAAGAGAAGAACTTGTATATCTTTCTTTTAAAAATGTTGTTTTGCCTTTTTTTGTATTTTTGAATAGCAATTAGCTTTTATTCATCAATTACAAACTGTAAAAGAGCCGTCATAACATCAATGAACATTTTTCTTAAAAAAACAAGTTTCAGACATCTTCAATTTTTAAATCTATAATTCTTTAATTTTAATTTGTAAGTCCTTTATATTTATTTATCAAACATTACAATGAATTTGCAACTACCACTGGAAAATATCCTTTTAACCATTTAGATTAGATCTTTGACTATTTATCTATATAAATTTGTTCCTTTTTTATTTGCTTAATTTAATAACTGCAGTCAAACTAAACAGTGTATCATCGGAAAATGGTGCGTGCAGTAGAGGGTTCAAACCATGCATTCGAAACTGTTGAGCACTAATAAAATTGAAGACCATTCCGAAACTTCATCAAAATCATCACTCACAAAAAAAACTTCATAACTTCAAAAGCCTTACTGTGCATGATTCCAAGTCATGATGGATTTATATATTTTAGCGTCACAGTAAATTCACTCTAAAACGTAATTTAACTTTTTAAAACTATTTCACTTGAATAATCACATCGCAACAATCTTCTAAGAGAACGCCGAAAACTTGACTGAGCTCCACTAGCACGTCGGGACCAACCGCAAATAGCATGAAAAAAAATTAATTTCACAAATTACTGACGCAATAAACATAATAAACGAAATTGTCCCGCATAACAAGGAGATTAGTGAGTATAAAAGGATTCAATGTCAATGCCTACACCTTTGACACTAACCGGACATACCGGTCAGCGATTTTAATACTTTGGCCACAACCTTTGGGCGTGGATAACACAATTTGTTTGATTGCATTCAATTATTCATGAATCTTTGCGATACACAAAGGATTCTTTTTTGGATCTAACCAGAAGGATTCGCACCGGCGATGAATTGTAATAGCAAGTGGATTTCCGGGTAAGAGGCGGATTTAAAATTTGAATTGGGCGTTCACGTTGTTCATGAATTAGCCACGTCAATGTTATTGAGAAAAAATGATACCACGATCGTAGTTTATTTTTTTTAATCTACATTTTCCTCAAGGGGATGACTTTTTATTGTGGCTTCCAACTTTTCTTTCTAAATAACTTTTCTAAATAATTTGCAAGTACTTTTAATGTTTCTCGAAATTAGAGGCAAATAATGTCGTTAAGATATATCTTTCATTGCGGTTAGAGTGCGAAGTTGACTAAATTCTTATACTGATGCCTTTCAAATTTAGCCTAGATTTGACATCTCAATGCTTACCTCAAATATTTTAAGCAAATCGATTGTACATACCAATTAAAGCCAATTATTTGCACATTAAATCAATTGTTTTTATTCATTTTTTTATCAATGTACACGGGCAAGGAGCTCTAAAAAGTAGCAGACAACAGAAGCTATTGTAAAGGATCCAAACTGATCGTGTTAGGTTTTGGTCATTGCGAACGTGAATTAATGAAGAAAATAAATCATAATTATGAAAAGCCATATACAGCTTCGTATGAAATAGAGGGTTAATGAAAGTCTTTGTCATATTCTTGACTAGCCTTAACGTAGCCTCAATCTCTCCCAAGCTATCATTTTCGTTGATTTTATATGCAAATTTTTGCAACTTTATATTAATTTTTTAAGAATTAAGTTCAAATTTTTACTTAAAAAGCAAGAAATCATGTATAATAACAGGCCTACAGTCTTTTAAACGTTAGGTGTAAACTCAAAATCTTAGATTGTTGAAAAGTTCATTACATGGCTTTATATAGAATGGGCTTGTACCGGGTCAGTACAAAATACCAAATTTTAGCCATATACAGTCTGTCACAAAGGAAGTAAGCAATATGAAAAGCGCTTTGTAATCATCGACAAACAAGCTCAACCATAAGCTACTACCTACCTACTACTTGTTCTTAGCCGCATTGATCTTCTCATTGATCTTTTCCTAGATATTCAAAAGACAGTGCTGTTTTTTGGAATTCTCTAATACTTACGGATAAATTTACTGTCTTAGGCTCGGATGTACGGTGTAAGGTTTTGTGAAAAGTCAGTGAAAAGTTCAAGTCTAACAATAAGAACAGTAAAACTTGGAGTAGGTTATGCAATGGTATAGGATACTATGCTAGCATCTGGGGTTAGTTGGTTTTGCTCGTCGATGAAAAAATGAATCGGTTTGGTAATATGAACATCCTCAAAACTAACCTGCACGAAAAAATTAGCAACTTCGGCTTGAAAGGGTCATTCATTCACAAACAGGACCTCAACCAAACTGCGCTTTTAGGGAACGAATGGTTGCTTTGCAAAACTCCACTAAAATTCAAAAATATCTTAATCAATTAAAATCAAACCAATTTAAATATTCTTGGACGTTTTTGGGAACATATGGATCGAAATATCAGACAGCATACAAAAAATCAGAAGTTGTCATGAAAACGCTCTGCAAGGGGTCCAAAATCACTCCAAATATAACAAACTTTGGTTAATTCGAATCATGAGAGTTTCCCACAAAATTTTAATTTCGTTTATACTGCGCAAAATTACTGAATTTCATATGCTGCTTACTTACTTTTATGACAAGAATGATAGAATAGGAGATTACGCCTTCCCGTGTTTCGCTCTCTTCTACGTCACAAAAGACCCCGAAAGAGAGGCAAAATTCATAGAATTAAGTGGAATCGAGTCAAGGAGATTGGGTCTCTTGTGACGTAGACGCGGAACAAAGAGAGCGACGGCGTAACCTCTATTCTATCAATCTTGCTTTTATGATATAAATTTTGACTTTGTTTTTGTGTTTGCTGCGCAGTTTTTACAGTCACTGTCCGACTGAGCAAAGCTGTCCGTGTCAAAGCATTTGCTATAGCTTCTTATGTTTACAATATCTTTTCACCATTAAACGAGAACTATTTGAGAAAAAAACGTAGTGTATGTCTGAGGCGAATGAAAATTATTTCATCGTTTTTCTCAAATTTTTGTTTTATGGATCTGATGTAGTTCATATGTAGTTAAAACATCGCTTAACAAAACATTCATTAGGCCTTGCCACGCTTGTCTTCGACTTTTTGTTTAAACAAAACAATTTTTTCTTTCTGAAAAGCAAAATTGTCTTCGCGAAAAATTGTCTAATTTGAACGTTCAAAGGATTGAAGCAGCAGAGGTACATTAGAGCTATGCTGATCAGCGCATGTACGACTTCTTCGCATGCTTCGAAAACGTTTGCTTAGTATATAAACTGAATTTTAAAGGTTAAAAATGATGAAGCGTACAGAAATCAAAAACACCACGCTACTTTGAAAAGCATGACTTATCACTTTCGCACTCCAATTTATTTTGTTTTAGAACAATGCCAACAGAACGGGAAGGGAATGCTCTTTACAGTGGAAATTGTATATGGATTTTGTATTTTCTTCAAGTATTAGACCCTGTTATTTACGTGGCATATGGCTTCGATTAGAAAGTCCTCGAATGATTATAGAGTTGCTTATTTTTTTATTTCAAGCTTAACTACTAATTTCAGTCTTAAAGAAGAATAATTACACATGAGTCACAGAATTTTCCACAGCACCTGGAATGTTCTAGAGCTGATGCCCAAAGATAAGTGGGTTGTGAGTGTGGATGGGCGCACAAGCACGTCAATATGTATGGATTCCAATTGAATTACTATCGAAATTTTCCACAACAAATATCACATTAATTTTTAGAGTGCTTTTTCGCAACAAGTTTATAAGCCTTTGCGTGCCAAACTAAATGACTTTGTCCTTTATGACAGATGTTGTGTATAAAGACACGCCTCTTTCTTATACAAAATCCTTCCATGCAGTAATAGAATCATGTAAGGCTTCGATGACGGAAATGGCCTCGGGCCCAGCCTTCCAAAACTTTTCAACACAGGCTTCGACTTACCACGTCTTGGGTATCCGTTTGTTTTTTTAAATCACTCAATAAAACACAAACACAATTGTTATTTTAATTTTCATTTAACTAACGAGAACTCTTTTCCGCCTTAACAAACACACTCCTCTCACTTAGCCGTATGGTTTTACAACTGATGTCCTTGTTTTAATAGTCCTGTATACAACAGTCCAAGCTCATTCATAACCACGTCATGCAGGACTCAAAATTATAAATTTCACCATGTCACAATAAAACACCGCGTTTTGGCCAGCGTGTGGGCGAAGATGGTCGCAAATACCCCGAACGACGACGACGAGGTTCACTCAACCTTTACCATATGTCCGTGGACCTACAGCCAATCCCCGGGGATCACAGCGCGGTTGTAAAACAATTTTCGAAATAATTACATTAAGAACTCCTTCGGTACGTTACCGTATTGCAAAGTAATTGTAATTAAATTTTAGTAGGCCTGTAAAAACGGATTAGCACGGATCTACATGGTGTGCTTGCCGGAGCCCGTATCTTGCCGCACGAATGGTCCTTTAGCAACTAAGCCAGCTCGTTCAGTTCGCTCTGACCAGGCTAATGAATTAAATGGGTGAATAGAATAGAAAAAAACTTATTCGCGTTTGGTTTCTACGCCCATTGGAATTGTGGAAGCGCCAACTGATATGGAAATCGTATTGCGTCCGTTTGTGTAATTGAAGTCGTCTGATAAGTGGATGTAGCGGGGTGGAAACGAGGAGAGACGCGGTACGAGATACGGATATGCCATTGTGGCAATGTCCTGTACGAGCGATAAGATGACCCACCCCAGACACTTACACACACTCGGATAGCCGATGATGTTTGCGTATACAATTAATTGGCTGAGGGCGAGTTGATAATTAGCGGACGCCACTGTAGTGCGAGGTGACGACCAAGACTAAAGCGTGACGTTCGCCGGCAGCAGCATGAGATACGTACACCTATCGAGAGTAAATATTGTCCTGGCCACCGCAGTTTCTGGCGCAATGATAGCGAATTAGTAGTCCCATGGCACTTAACCGGATGATGGACGAGCAGGACGAGCATTGTTTAAAGGACACGCGAACCGCGTCGGAAAGTTCGATTGCCCTCGGATCGGAGGTCAGTTCTCTGTGGAGGGATGTTGTGGGGTTTCATCTCCGAAGGCGTGTTCCGCATGCAGACTGTGTAGGCAATGAACGATTTGTGGTGGAATCGTATGATATGATGAGCTAAGTATACACTCGTGTTCTGCTTGGTAGACAGTTTTCTAGAGTAAGGGGTGGTTCGAATGTGGAAGCTAAAGGCTGTCCCATAATCTACCCAAGATTTGAATCTGCCACAATTCGTGCAGTTCAGTCTTGCCAGACAAACAAAACAAAAATGAAACAGTTTTTTTTTTCCAATTTCTCATACCTCATAGACAATCAAATGATCATCAAAAGAGTTCCGTTTTATCCTTTAAAACGATACCGACTTTTTAAAATTCTGTTTTTAATTTTTTTTCAACACATTCCATTTTATGTTTCTAAATCTTTGGAGGTAACTTTCGGACATCAACGCATTTCTACCGACTATCCCCTCCTCACCCTCCACTAAATAGACGAAAGAAAATCGGTTTAAAGTAAAAATAAATATATTCCACATAAATATCGCATAAATAAACTGAAGAAACGTGTGCAACTTAAAACACATTCCTAAGTGCATCTGGCAAGGCCTGAAGATACAGCAACAACGCAGCTATAAGTACCACACCCAGAAGGCAGTAGAACATAAAATTCCGGAGTAAAGGCAATATAATGAGTTTTAAAGCCTTGATTGGGTTGGTCAATGGATTAAACGATGCTTCCGGTCGACTGAAAATGATGGCAACGTGAATATCTTAAACGAATTCCAGCACCACCATTTTACTAACTCTGGTGCGGGAATTGCATTCGGTGGGTTGCGGCCCAGTCCCGCTGGTTTTGCACCTGCTTCTGTTTCGGATAGTATCTCCAATTCGAGTTCCAGTTTTCCCTACAATAAATCCACCAGCACTGATTGCAATTTATAGCTTGACTTGTGACAGCTCACAGATACTCACAGCTATGCCTGCGCCAATACCCTTCTCCGAATGTCCTCTGCACGGGAACCAACCCTTGACAACTTTCTCGCGAAACAAATTCACCGACTTTCGTTTCTTCTTCACCTGACTGTCAGTGCAGGCGGTCTTCTTATCGAATGGCTCAGGGAAGTTTGAGAGGTTTATCTCCAAGCACCCCATAAAGTCATCGGAGGAGAACGTGTCGTTCTCCCAGATCTGCAGGTACACCATCGGTGGTTGCTTGGTTTCGTACTGCTCCAATAGGCCACCTTTCCGCTTAATGACCATCTATTTGGGGGACACAAAGAAAAGAAGTAAGTCGCAGTTAACTACCTCGCTAAGTGAAATGTAACCGAGCGAATACACTCGAATATCTGACGGATAATGATTTGTTGCTCATGGTAATCTTCCGAATCGAGAATCGCGAATCGCGAATCAGAGAGTTAGTTAGCACCACAGTTAGCAGAGCTCATTACTAAATTGGTTTCGATTACGATGGGATCCTTGGCAGGTATTCGGTGGCTTACCATGTCCTCGGTGGTTGAGTACTTGATGGGGAATATCATGCGCCAATTAAAATTGCCCTCGCCGGTCAAAGAGCGGTAATGAACATCTGTTGACTGGGTGGCGTCCGGGTCTGAGCACCATCTGTGCGGAGGAGAGTGGGCGGGGGTTGAAAGAAAGTGAGAACATTTTTATTGAACTGTCAGTTGGGGTAGTTCACTGTCAAACTGACCCTTTAATGTAGATGTCACTCATTTTCGTGCCGAACACGTTCCTCTCTTGGAACTTGACGTCGCTGCAGTTGTAGATGACGATTCGCAGCTCGTACATCCGCGACGGAGTGGGTGTGATGTCAATCGGTGGCGGTAGGTTCCCCGCCTCATAGATCTCGACCCATAATTGGAGTTTTCCCTGAAATTAGTAAAATGTAAATACTGAGGTTAGGGAGAATGAAAACTCACTTAGGGAACTATCGAATTAACGGTGGCTGTGTGCACAGTGCCTGGGGTCGGTCCAATTTGTAATCGATGCGGTGGCGATTGGGGGTGGGACGACTAATTTGGGAGCACTGACGAAAGATATCTCGAAATGAGATTCCTGTTGCCACTTAATTATTATTTTAAAGGTCAAAAGGTGATGGCATTGTTGACTTTTATTGGAAATGGTATGCCTGAGCAAGGACAACAAAAACTTATTCATGGAACCTTTCATTGACTTAACTTTAGACATTGGCAGATACAGGTCATCAGAATCACAATTGCATATGAGAAAGGTGTCAGGTCTAAAGTAGATCTGATTTATCTACTTATAATAAATTGGTGCGTTTCACGTTGATATTAACCAATTGCCCAAGTCATCAAAGAAGCATTTTCGCAGAATATGAAAGATGGAAATTTTGACTAAGAGCGCAACCGAAGGGAATTAAAAATGGAAATTTATGACAATAATGTTCCAAATATGAGCACACACACGTAGAAAATGCTTTCGACGTAACAAGAATGGTGATTTAACACAAATGTTCTCCAGACAATCGACAAATTGGAAAACAGAAGAATTGGAGGCATGATCGTGAAAGTTCGAGCCAAACGCAGAAGAATCTGACGAATTCATTGGAAGTGGCTTAATAATTTTTTTCGGTCCAATGAAATGCATAGGAACTGAACTGAACTGAAAGCAAGAAATGTTCAAAGGCGATGTTTCACATGCGAACAGTTGATTCCAAAATTTGGAATCCAAATCTGCAATGACATACTTATAAAATTAAATTGTATTTGGGGAAAAAAGGGAACCGAAAAAGAATAAGTGCCAAGCTATGACCCGTTTCATTGGCCAAAATATATCAATATCTGGTGAAAATGACAGTAACCTAAGGGGTGCTAAAACCTATCTTTTTCACTAGGCAAAACAGGCTTCAATTCAAGAAACTCAAAAACTGTGAACAGAACGAATCGAATGGACTGCGATTTCACATTGAGATTATCTTACAATATACCGGATTCAAAGCTGCTATTACCAACAATCAAAATCCAGATCACCGTATTTTTAAACTTCTTGAAGAATTTGAAGTTAAATTCATATGAAAAAATGAATTTGTAGAAAATGTACCATACAGGGAAACTTTTGAAATCAAATGTCAATGTCTTTCTTATAAAGCTGTTGAAAACTATGAACAATTAATCCATGGTAGTTTTTGTAAAAAATATATTATACTAATGAAATAAACACTTTTTCTAAATAACTTACTATAAAAGAATGCTTTGTGAGGCAATATTGTATTACTATGGTATTTGCTCAGCAATCTTTTTTTTATTTCAAAAACTTAATAAAAGTCATTTGACTTAAAGTGAATTTCGCACTTGAGAGGGGATAATATAAAACAGTTGACCAATAGCATGCTGGACTGTATTCTGTTTTGGTGTTTTGTAGGTGAATATGTTACAATGTTTATTCTTTTTTTCATGCTATCAGAACCTCAAAATTGTCAGGGTCAGATTTTTTAACCAAATGAGCAAATGCGTTTACATTTCACAAGAATAAGCAACCATTTCGAAAACGCTTTTAGGACACTGTAACCAATCTAAGCTGTACAGCGTTTGCTCAATTCCCTTAAGATACCGAGATAGGATCATGCAAGGATTTTTTTGAAGCATAATGGAATAATATTCGTTTAAAAGAATAAAGCAAAAATAACCTAGTTAAAGTAAAGCTAAGTAAAGTTAAAAAAAAGAAAACAAAGTAAAAGTATATCATTGTCAATCCGGCAGACGGCGACAGCCATGTCTAAATGATTTTGTAATCCGATATTGTAAAATGTATATAGTTTTTTTTTAAACAAAATCAATTCAATTCAATTATTGTAAACATGCAACCTTAACTTTTTCTGCAACCTTAAACATTTCGTCAACTAGGGCCTATGGCCTGTAATAGACAAGTTTGAATCTTTACACATATCAACAGCACCGTCATACGTAGCCAATTCCAGACACTAAATCTCAAAACCACAATTACAACCAACCTGCTCGACGCCAGGTCGATCACTCCGGTAAAGCGACCTGGTTTCCACGTGTTCCGGCACAAGGCGGCGCCCAATAGATGGGACGTCTTGGATATTCTTTAGAGCACTCAAACTTAGCCTTTCCTGAAGGTCCTCATCTGCAAAAAAAAACAGCTAGCAAATAAGTCCCAGCCTTTCCGTCAATTGCATGTCAGCTAACCCGTCGCAATGACAGTAGTGTCCTCGAAAGCAACGCCATCCACTTCAACGGAATTTTTATCAAAGTAAGGCGGACTCAAATTGTTTTTCTTGCAGATATCCTTGAGTATTTCGTACGGTGTCATTGAATCCCTCCAAATATTGTAGCCAGACCTGAAACAATGAGCGTCATTCCCTTATTTGTCATATGGGTTTGAAATGCAACAAACCAACCTGGTAAACTCACTGGCAATGCCCACCGTAGCCCGATGCTTGGTCCTTAATCGATCCTCTAGGTCGATAAATGTTGTGCCAATAAACTCATCGTGAAGCCCTCCACGGTCATAGACAGCGATCTGAAGAATGTGTTCTCTGCAAAAAAGAAATCACAGAATAAAAAAAAAAAACTTTCATAAAGGAGTCATTAAACTGCCAAGTGAGAATATAAGTAATTAACGTTGCTCAAGGAAATTTACTTTCAAATTTTAATTCTCTTTTTTTATTCGTCCATTCCTGCGGAATATCGGTGTACGATTAGGATGGGAGAGAGGAGAATGGAATTTAATGAATATTTTAATGAAGCCTTCTAGAACACAAAAGAAAATCATTAATGACGCGATGACGGAGAAAGGATTGTTATAAAATAAGGGGGCAGTGATTTTTTTTTCCACCCTTATTTAGTACTTACTTCGCGCAGCGAGATTTTCTTGATTTAGAAAAGTGAAGGGTGCAATATTTTCAATTTCATTAATAGAATTTGTGTAGATTGAGATGAGCTTACAATGCATAGACTTGTCCTTGATCAGATTTGAATAAAAGAAACAGAAAAACGGAAGGAAGATGGATATCACTAAACAATCAGCTGCATCGTAATAAACTGCAGACCAAACAACTTGAACTTAACTTTAAGTCGTCTTAATTACTTGGATTAAAAAAAATTCTATTGAATGATTGGCTTAACTTTTTGTATACATCCAGAATTATACATAAAGTGTTTGACATTAATGACGAGTCACAATGGTTCTAGCGGTATCTCAGAAATCTGGTGGTAACCTAAGTTGCCACCACTCATCGTCGCAACGGGCAATATCGCTTGAATCTTCGTAGTGAATTTCATACAACTCATGATTGTATCGTCTTGGATCGCAATTCCTATCATATATGGAGCCAAGTATTTTCCGTAAGACGTCGGAGTGGCTTTGGCTGACAAAACTAGAGTGCTGTACAACAGCAATTTCAGATTCATGACAAGGTTTCTTGATTTGAAGAGCTTGTAGGTAGATTATTTTGGCTTTAAGTACGCGCCCGCGTATTTCTTTCTTCATGTTATTAGCCACGACTTCAGACCCAAGGTAGTTGAAGGTTTGCACAATTTCAAACTCATGCTTATGTACATTGACTGCAACATCTATCAACATTTCTCGAAGACGATGCCACCATCTTCATTTTCTTCAATTTTGTGCAGGTTTTTTGCCGCATTATCCATTTGGATGAAGGAGTTATGAACAGTGTGATTGTTGAAATCATTGCATGCATTTAACTCGTCAAGTCTCCAACGTCCTATATTTGTATCATGGGTCTGTACGAATTTATTAATTCTTTTATATTTGCATAATTGACAATAACTGCAGTTAAACTCAATAGCTTGCCATTAGAAAATGGTGCGTCAGTAAAAAGTAAAGATGATGTATTGTGAATGAATATCGATCAATAAAAATTCTCTTTCAACCCCTAAAAAAAATGCTGACTTACCTCGGTATAACGGCATCCATTTGAAAGCGCTTGCCAAAAATCGGATTTGACTGGTTCGGGATGTGGTGTGCTCGATCCGAAATAGTGTGTGAGCCTAGGTACAGCTTGACATATGAATCCGACTGGCTGTGTGTGTCCTGTGAGCGGAACTGGAGACCCTGTACGAGGTAGACCCTCACGACGACCTTTGTTTGTTCACTGTTGGAGCTTATTTGCTGGAACTTAGACGACATTTTGCTCACGCCCGAGTTTAGTGTCACTGAACTGCCGCCATTGAAACAGTGGCAGGGAGCCAACTTTAGGTGCATCTTCAGCGTCGCATAGACCTCCTCCTTCGGTGGTTTGTTCTTCTTGAACTTTACACCGTGGACTAGGGGAAATGGCTCAGCCCAGTCGGTGAGGTAATTGAAGTCGGCTTCCTTCTCGAGTTCGGCTCCGTAGATGACAAGTCGATGTTTTATGCATTGATCTCCCCGCCGCTCGTCCTCCTGCTGCGAGAGGTTCCAGATTAAAAAGGACATCAGTGAAAGTGGAAGCTCTTACCAAGTACATGGAGTTGTAAAACTTCGTCCACCAGTTGTACTCGGCTTCTTCGACACAGACATGCTTCGCTGCTCGGCTTAGTTTTCGCTTCTTCCCTGGAAACAGCCGAGCTAGCCACTCTTTAAATCGTGTGAAGAGGCTCTTCTTTAGTATGGACCGTCCGGGCAGCAGTGGCGCACATTCCTCATCTGCTGGGAGGAGGTAAAATGGTGGAAACAGAGAAAATGGACGTCGGAATTACCTTCTTCGACTTCGAGCACAGTCGAATCGGTGTTTTCGGGAAAATCGCAGATGGTCATCTGTTTCTTCAGATACTTGCTGGGACTCGGAATGAGTGTCGCCCCGAGGGTCACCTCGCGCTTCCGCCCGGGATAGTCCACCTGAGTGGCAATGATCGGTGGCCAATACTCGAACTGCTCTGGGAGGTTCTGCAAGAGGAAATCGCAGCAGGCATCTCTTGAGTTCCTCACCGGCGTATACTTACCACAATCCCCGAAGCATAGTTTTCGATGAAGTTGATGCTGTTCTTGAGCCTCGTGCCGGAGACCCCGCTCTTGAGCAAAACCTCGCCCATCCTGACGTGGATTCTGTAGCGACCGATGCTGGACGACGAGAGCTTCTGGCAGCTCCTTAACCCGATGAAGACCACCTCCAAACTGAAAGGAAGTTGACGTTAAACACGCGACTGCTTAGCCCGCGAAACACTTACAGATACCGCCCCATGATGGGCTGGATGTCCTTCGGAATCCCCTTCACCAGGACAACCTTGGGTCCATCGGGCGACTCGCCATCCTGCACCTGTAGCAATTCGCCGGACATCAGCACCTCGACACGGGCGGTACCCATGTTCGCCATGGGGACCCACTTTAGTGGTGGCGGTGACATGTGCTTCAGCTCCTTGAGCTGCTGCAGAGCCACTCTGGTCTTGACGAACTTTTTTAGGCTTGTGATCGTACTCCTGCTCCGGAACCGCCCGGCGTGGAACGAGTAATCTTCGGAACCCTCCGGCGGAACATCAGCGCTGCTCAGCGCCATCGGCTGTAGTGGCTGTTTCCGCTGGGCGTTGTTCTGCACGACCAACTTAACAAGCCCACACCCCAAGTAGTCGTCGGTCTTCAACTTGTCGGTGTCATACATCTGCACGGCGAGTAGCGGCGGATTCCGCTCGTACCACGTCACTGCCCCCGGCATCTGACGGACGGCAAAGGCCATAGACTCATTCCACACCGGCGACAGCGACGTGAAGACCGTCGAGGTCTCGATCATCTCCTCGCCCGAAAGCACCTTTAGCTTGGCGTCGCACAGACCCGTCCTGTCGGAGCCGGGCTGGACCTTCGCCTGGTGGACGTAAAGGCGGCAAATGAAGCTGGACGACTCCACCTTAGGCTGATAGTAGAAACGTTCCTTTTGCTCCCACTCCACCGACGTCTGGAACTCGGTCTGCTCGGTCTCCGTGGCGACTCTCAGCCAGCCGTAGACGAAGCCTCGCACGCAGCCGCAGTTCTTGCACGAGTGTGTGCAGCTGATGTCCTGCAGGTGGATCCGTTGCTAAAAGAGGTAAAAAAATGTTCGATATGCACACACCTTGAAGACAAAGTTCCTCGGGACGCTGCACCAGCGACCGGTGCACTCGCTGCGCTGTGAGTAGAGAAAGTGCATGGCGTTCAATTTGCAAATGCCAACCGGCTTGCCACCACCCTTCCCACCCAGAGTCATGATCAAGTGCAGTTCCGGTAGCTCGTCCTGGATTCGAGTATTCATTATCGATTCCATTTGTGCCCTCAGCTGTTCGAGCTCCTGGTACACTTTATGGCAGTCGGACTCGCCGTCGCGCATCGTCTTCAAGTTCTGCCGCAGGTCCCTTAACGACTTGGTCAATCTGCCCTGTGGCCGAGAGAAGATGGTTAATCACGGCGATATGGCTACAAAACTACTTACGAAGAAGTCCTTCAGATATACCAAACGATTTTCGTCCCAAACTGTTAGCTGCTTAAAGCCGTTGTACTGGAGACGACTATTGTATTGCGGCTCCTGGATGTTGCCTAAGATGGAGAGGATGATGGCTTTGAGACACTTACAGTGCATCGACTCGTTTTGAGGGTACTTCAGTTGGAAGAGTTTAAAGCTTTCCATTTCGGATTTCTAGGGACGACGAAAAGCCGTGTGAGAGTGGGGTGTATGGGCGTGTTAACTTTAACAAACCATTTGCTCGACCAGGGTGTACATAAAGTGATCACTTTCGTATTTGAGGCGATTGTCGGGAAGGAAACACTTTATGTGGATGGCCTTAAAGGGGGCGGCTTGTTTGAAGTACTTCACCGGACTGACGGTCCCGGAGTAATTATTGAGGAAGCACTCCACAGGGTCTGAGGTGTGATCTGAAAGTTTAAAGGACGATGTTAGTGTTGCTATTTTCGCATCAATCTTCAATTAGTGATATTGTCACTCAGACCATCGATGGGAATAGAAGTGTAGTGGGATTAATCACTAGATTTACCAATTCAATTAAAAATCATCATCAATTTAAAATTCCTACTGCATGTAACGTTTTCTTTCTGTAATGATATCATGACTTTGGGTGCTTTTAATAAGGAATCATTTTTATGTATTACAATGAATATTATTGAACTCATTTTGTTTTTGAAAGGTAAATGAAGACTCACTAAATACTTATCATTAAGACCACTCACAACACAAAAAATCTTCCAAATGATCCCTAGCTGTTAGTAGTCAATACTAGGCAAAAAAAAACCCATCTCCGCTTAAAAATACGCCATTTCATAAATTTTTCGAAACACATTGCATCTCCATTCAACTACACCCACCAAATGCCGAAACATCGGCCAAGAGCCATTACATTTATGGCCAAATGCAGATAGGCCTTAAGCTTCTACTTTGAATTTCTTCGATTCAGTAAAATATTCGACGTTAGTGGAGGTGTTTGCGAACAGATCTCAATGTTCGACTTTTTTTTTTGCAAAAAAAAAATAAACAGAATAAAAGTGAGCATGGTAGAATAAAACTGAGGCCTACAAAAACAAAAACCTACGCAATAAGACTTGGAAAACACTGCTTAAAAAGTAATAGGAGAGAAGGCACCACGCTTAAAATGGTAAAAAAACAAATTCTCTACATCTTATAAATGAGAGCTTAGTAGCATTTAGAAAAACCAGAAGTCAAGGCTTAGAGCTGGCGATGGAAGCTACTGAACTTAATAACTCTGTATAAAGCCATATGCAATCAAAACTTCAATATTGTTTTGTCCATAAATAACTTTTTTTGAGACGAAAAAACCAAAATGTTCTAGTTATGGGTGTCCGCTCAATGTTGTGAGGCACTGTATGCTCTTCAAATCCGCAGGAGAAGTTTCTTTCAGCTTTATGTAGGTAAATTTTTCCTTCTTCGTCCTCATTTTTGAATGTTCACTTCGGTGAGATTTTGCAACAAAAAATGTTTGTAAGTAATGTTCGCATGGTTTGTGGGCAAACATATTTTTTTGTTCGGAAAACAAATATACCGAGGAAATTTTCTTGTGAGTGATGCCTTTGTTTATGACTTTCAACAGAACTTATCAAAAAAAACAAATTTACCTTTTTTTTTTTGCAAAAAAATTGCTATTGATATTAGAAAATTTTAAACTTTGCTTAAGACTTATCTGTATTTGGAATTTGGGAATGTAATCAAGAATGGCGATTTTCCAGGAAATGTAAGTCTAAGTCATTGTACAGATGACACAAAAGAAAAATAAACATTTGCGCGTCTTAACATGTCCATTAACACTGTTCGGAAAAGAATAAAAGAATATCGTCCCCAAATGTTTTTTTTTAATTTGTTTTTTTATATTTATTTTGTCTAGTCTATGTCCCAGAAAAAAAAAATTAAGAAAAAGAAATGCTGCTTTTCCAATATTTTCTTTTTTCTATCAGCATTTTAAAATGCTAAACACAAATATTTGCACCATTAAATACTTGTATTTATACTTTGTATTTTTATTTTTGCAATTGATCTTACATATTTTTACAAGTTAAGATACCTGCAAACCGCTTTAGTTTGTCTGCAGGTGCATTGGTTATATCACTTATTAATTACAGAACTTTTTGTAAGTGACTAATATTATTAAAAAAAAACTATTTGAATGCCAGTGCGAATGCCATTTTCTGGTTTAGTTAGAATATATTAAGTTGAAAGGATTAAATACTTTAACTTTTACCAAACTTATTATGAAGTACAAATAATTTCCTTGACAAACATTTTTTATTTAATAGTTTTAGGATCACATGTGTTTCACTGTTTTTGCTCACAATGTGTTCATCTTATTGTTGCTTTGCAGATCTCTAAATTTGTTTTTATTAAGATTATGCGAAAATCTGCGAAAGATTTCAAACGACAATCAGCTCGTGATTATGGTAGCTTGTGACTTTTATTCATAAAAAAATAGCTCCATTCAAACAATGCAGCTAAGTTATATAAATTATAAGGTAAACTCAAAAAGTTTGGAAATTTTGCTAAACAAAAGCGATACATATTTTTTTTTCAAGCGATTATTGCTCCGGTTTCTTCAATATGTGACAGTCTGCTTCGGCAAACTCACGATAAAGATTCCCAAATAATAATTCCCGGGACCACGTGTTTTCGCATTTTGTCAATTAGAATTCCCTGTCTTTTTTTGAGTTATTTTTTTTAAACTTACCTTTGCCTATTATTAAATTTAAACTCAAGTCAAAGATAAAAATAATATCAAATTCCATAAAACGAAGGAAAATATCGATATAAAATTAGGTTTTAATCAAAGATATGCACATAATTAATGAAAGTAAAAGCAAATCAAATCAAGAAGCTAATATATTTTGTGCAGAAAACTAAAATCGCAAACCACTATTTCGCATTTATTGGTTCTTTGTGATTCAATCGCTCATTTTAACGACATAAAACTCTGTTATCGTCATTCACTTAAGGTACAACTTACCTGCTAACCTCATGGTTAACTTCATGTTGCTGGCATTTGCGTGTATGAACTCGCCCTGCCACGTAAGGAACTCGATAACATAAGTCTCATCCACCCACAGTGGCTTCTCCACGAACGGCTGTATCTTCTTCAGCGTGACCATTCGATTGGTGCTCTCCTGCTTCTCGTCGAGCTTGTCCGACTTAATTTCCATCAAAACTCGGCCTATATAGGTGTTGAAGTCATAGAAGTGGATATACGTCGGTCCCAGGCTCGGCAAAGCTAAAATGCGAAGAATAAGTCAGCAGAACCAATCCAACTCTCACTCACCATTGAAGCTGATCTCGTCGAAGTAGATCTCACTCTCGGCAACGGACTTCCAGTGCAGGTGATCATGTGACATGACCTGGATAAGGAACGTCTGTGCCAGCGACGGGTACGTCCAGTTGAACTGGATCTCTTCGTTCCACTCGGGGGAAGCGCTGTTCTTGCGCACACTCGTTTTTCCCTTAAAATGAGTGAATCTGTACTTTAGAAACAAAATTAAAGGATATTTCTGCGACCAATACATTCATGCCAGCAAGAGATACTTGTAGCATATAATCCGATTTCTTGACGAAGGTCCCTCTGAAGAAACAGACGGTGTACCTGATGTTGCACGGAGACGAGTCCAGGCTCTGCAGGAGGTTACTTTATTCGATTATTAGGGATTATTGTGTAGGATGTGAAGTTCCAAAGCTTACCTCTCGATGTCGTCGGCATTGGGTGAGCTTAAGATCGCCGGAGCGGCTGGCTGGTTGGGCGACACTATGGACAGGTCAATCTGGAGGTGTCCCTGGACCTCACCTGGCCGTCCTATTGAGTTTTCGAGCTTGCCCCACTTTTTGCAGAAGCTCTTGTATGGCTGATTCCATACCGTGTGCAGGTCTATGAGCAGCTCTCCGAGGGTGACGTGCACCTTGCAGCAGGTCTTCTTCTTCACCTCGTAAAGGACCGTGAGGCGGAGGAGCTCAGCGAGTGTGCAGGACAGCTCGAAGACAAAGTACTGCAGAATGGATGGAGTTAGGTCGAGTGGGGAGTGTTTGAAGCTGCAAGGATAGCTCACCTCATTGTAATACGGGTTCTCGGAGTTGTGAAACACTTTTGTGCATTTGGACTTCTTCTCGAGGGTGACCCGTACGTAGGTGTCCACGTTGAGAGCCGACAGGTGCTTGGCCTTGTGAATTGTGGTGCAGACTAGGAACTCTTGGATGATGTTAAGAAAGCAGTCTGGTTGTGGGGGTGCTAACATCATTTTGGAAATAGTTCATAGAAAAGTGAACTTGTATACTTCAAGCTGACAGGGCAATCGAAAAACAGATTTTGAAATCTTCGTCAGGCTACTAAGTGGCGCAAAGTGATCGGGCTTACAGTGAAGACTGTTGCACAGTGGAGGCAATAGCAAATAATAGCTTTGTTAAAAAAACTCTTTTCAGTAAATGGTTTAAAAATTGGACTCTTTTTGGAGTCTATTTGTGGTTGATTTTTTTTTCAAAGTAAGACATGCAGTATATTTCTGCCAACCATTCGAAGAAGACCTTTGACAGAGTCTGGAACTGATCCTGCTCAACGCCGTACAAAAAAAATTACGGAAAATAATAGAAACGATCCTAGAATATCTCGAAGCTTTCCTGAACTTAATTAATTAAAAAAGTCCGTGGGTCATTATTTATGTCAGGCTCGGGAAAAAGTATTGCACAATTAAAAGCAGAAGAAGGAATTTTTAAGGTAAACTTTATATTTTTAATGTTCAACAAAGTCAAGAACGTCTTTAAGACAAAAGCGAGGCATAAGTCATATGGCATCGCTAAAATCTGATTAAATCTGTAGGCAACGGTGGCTCGATCGGTTAGTGCGCCGGACTGTTGAGCGAGAGTACCCGGGCTCGAATTCAGCCCGGGGAAAAAACAGCACAAAACATTTTTCACGGCTCACCTCCAGCGAACGATTGACAATCCCCCTGGAGTACTTCTGTCATGAAAAGCTTTCGCAATTCGCCATTCGGAACCGGCATTACACAGTAGGTCCCCTCCACATGTCTCTCAAATTATAGCGCGAGCAACACAGTGGAGGCGCGAAAAGCTGGGCTCTGTCTCTCAACGGGCTGTTACGCCACCCAATGTAATGAATGTATGTAAAATCTGATTATTTTGCACAACACTGTAACTAGCAGACATTTAGAGAGAAAAAGATTGTTAGACCAAATTCCGAAAACCGAGTGTTTCGCCGAAGTCTTTACTATTCTATTATCCTGTCCCTTTCTTATTGATATTGTAAATTTGATTGCTTATTGCAGACCTCTTTTAAAAGCTCTTAGCCGATGTGGTGATCTGTTGTGGATTTTTGTCTCGATCCCCTAAGTTTGCCTAAACCTTAAGGTGCCTACAGCTAAGCATTATCAAAAGGACCCAAGTGGTAAAATTAGTCTTTTTGTTCTTTTTTGCGAGTTCGAAAAAGACGGATTTGGTGAGCAGATAAAGAAAGTGATATTCATTTCATCTAAACAAAAAAAAAGAAAAATATGAAAACTCTTGCCCCGAGCACATTCTTGGTTTCAATTTTTAATGTTCAACTGTCCGAATGATTTCAGAAGAAAATGTAATAATTTTTTTCTATACTTTTGTGTGCCCAATAAACAAAAATCCACAAAAAAGACGTAGTTTGCGTATTAAATTCCTTACTTTAACCTTAATCCGTCCCTCGAGTAATTGTTGACTCTGTACTTTGATTTCTTTTACTGCAACGAATCGCGCGATCGATTAAAAAAAATTCCCACAACTGCTAATTACATACAAAAACTAGTCCCTTCGTTTTAAAATTAAGAAGACACATTCAGTCCCCTATACTTTGGTTGCTTCACGATATTCTCTCATAATTTTTATTTATGAAAATTCATATTTTAGATGAAACGAATATATTATTAATTGCAATTGAACAAACTGGTTAAGAATGTTCTAAAGACTGTAAAGACTTCCAAACGCAATGCCAACTTCCTTCTAAAAACAACACACATTTCATTTTAATTCGTTAAAACGAATTTGTAAAAACCATATACAAGACCGACATTTTTTTTACCATTTTTTAAAACACAGAACAACTACCGCAACTATTTCCACGGAATCAACCGATTGTTTTTATACAGAACACTGAAAAAGCACCGCCCTTTCTTCGATTTGGGTCAATACCCCAACCGCTTTATGATTTCCGGAAAGACCTGGCTCCCCGCCAACTACACTAACAGCATAATCTGCAAATTGCTCCAGTTTCATCTCGTAGTTCCCAGTAGAATACCAATCATCCATCACAATCTCATCTCGTTGTCGTCAATAGATCTCTAATTAGCCCCTACACTTGGCCATCCTAACAAGTCTCTTGCTGGAAATTTGCACTTGAGTGACCAGCCAGGCAGCCACACAGCTTCGATGCCGGTCTGGCTACAAACCCTCGGCTCTCCACCGGTTACACACCTTCCTGCCTTCGTCGTCGTAGCGTCAGCCTCAGCATCGGGGAGTAACACAAGAAGTCAAGTTCAACGATTTCATTGAGGCATTAAGAGAATTAGAGCCCCGCTGGCAATGCGATACCCACCACATGACAATGATGGTCATTTAACAGTTACCTGAAAGCGTTTGTGTTTCCTTGTTGTTGTCTTTTGTTTTGCTCCAGGCTACAAGAGCGGGGGGAAGTGCTGGCGCTGGTGTTGGTGCCGGCGGCTTGACGGTATTGCCTGCATGTTGATTGGGGTGGGAGGTTGTGAGGAAGAGGAAGAAGAAGGAGAGGAAGAGAAGATTGTAACGGAAACCGTGAGAAAAATTAGGCACAAAACAAATGCGGTGAAAAGGGTCTGAGGAGCGACAAGCGTCGAGTGCAGTGGAGCGAGTGGTGGATTAAACAATCTTCCTGGCAGCGATCCAGGCAGGCATATTCCTTTTATTCGAAGCAATTAGAAGCAGTTGACGAGATTCTGTTGTGGTTCGGGGAAGTTCCCTTTCAGCAGTACTTTTTTGGGTCAGTGGAGAATCCCAGGGGCTTTTTATTGGAGGGCAGGATTCGAGTTTGAGTGTGTATAGTGAACGTGGTTGAAAATCTGTGACGTCAGAAGAGGCGAAAAAGTTTCTGGGTGGGTTGAGCTCATTTTTTAGGTCAGTTTTCGTATAATTTTATGTCGAATGGTTTCAGGTTTTTTAAGAACATGGAATTGAAATTTAAACTACAAAGAATTTTTGAAAGGTAGGAAAATAAGCAAGGTACCTTTACAGCATTTATTGTAAACAAAAAAAAAATATCGACATGAACTCTCTTTTTCTCACATTCCTATTTTGGTTAAATTTAAATATTAGGTTGTCAAATATCTTCCTTCCGCCTTTTTGTGTTTTGAATTTTCCGGCTATCTACAAAGCGCTACAGAGCTCGTATCTGGCAATATATCATTCGAAAGGTCTTGACATAACCTACAAAACGACGCTATGCATGATTAATTTGGATACGAGCTCTGTAGCGCTTTGTAGATAGCCAGAAAATTCAAAAGACAAAAAGGCGGAAGGGAGATATTTGACAACCTAATATTAAATGTACAACTTTGCTTTCGCTTTTTTTTTTTCGAATATATCACTCGACAGGATCAGGCGAACGTTGAAACTAAGCGCCCACGTCACCTCAATGGGAGCCATTCCCCCCAAAAAAAAAATTGGTACCAAAACCTTTTTGACAGAATTATGAACAAAGTTGCCAAAGACATCAATGCTCTATCTTTTACCATTTAGAATCCTATAAAGGACAAACAAACAAACAAACAATGATTTTTATATTATGTTTGAGTCTTGATCAAGTAATACCTCCAATTCTGCATCTTCGAAAACCCTTTCTCTTCCACCACCATGCCGGTCTTCGACCTCAAAATCCCCATTCTTGAAGCGTTGAAACCACTCTCGGCAGATTTCTTATATTAAAGCAGTAAATTAAAGCCTCTTGCAAATGACGAGAATTTGACTCGTAAGCTGATATATTTAATCGAGAATAACTTTATGATGCAGACACAAATCGACACAGACACAAAGCTTATTGTATGACATCTACGATCTATTTATTTCGACTACCACTTATCGCTACAAGCAAAGCAAAGTTGTGCACCTAATAAATTAACAAAAACAAGGTCAAAACTTAATCGTCTATGTAATTAAACAGTAAAAAATCTATTTAAATCAAGTGGACAAGTGGACAATCTATTTAATCTAGGCTAGTGTGGCCGAAGCTAGATAGGGGCAGGACAGAGCAGCTGCTCTCGGTAAGCAGGGCAAATATAGGCAGACAAGTGGGAGTTCTAACTGGCCACTGCTTATTTGGCAATCATGCCAAAAGAATGGGAATGATTTCTGCAGAAGCTGCAGAGATGAGGAGGAAGAAGAGACAATATTGCATCTTCTAGGAACATGCCCAGCACTCGCACGCACGAGGAAGCGCACTCTAGGCGCGCGAGTTAAGCGAACTCGCTAGCATGGATGTAAGGCGCATCTGCGGCTTCATAAACAGATCCAACTGCGTATAGCCCGGGTGATACAAGACTACCAACGTTGGCATCAAACAGGTAGTATGACATGCCTGCTAATATTTTTGGTTTGGTGTATTTGCAGGAAATCTATAGGCAGCGAGTCCGGAGGTGTGACAACACAATGGACCAACAAATGGCTTAAGTGAGCCTGCGTTACAGCGCGGGCAGTCACTTTTACCTAAGACCTAAGACCTAAGTGGACAAAAAGACGTAGCAGTTAAAAGCAGCAGAGTGAGGAAAACATTGCTTCTTTCTTTCTGATTCGCAAGAAATATCTCCTCGAAGCATGTCACACAGCTCGTGACACAATTAATTTATTAAAGGAAACGTTTGGTAACCGCATAGTTTCAGGTTGCGGACCTGTGAATTAGCCTCCAAGATCGTGCGATTTAAGGGCGCTTGAGTATTTTCTGTGGGGATGTACATATGAAGTCTACGCTCATAAACCCGAAACGATTGACTACTTGGAGGATAACATTCGCCGCGTTACTGCCGCTATATGGCCAATATGGGACAATTGTTGGAAAAAGTCATCTAAAATTGGACCTCGAGATCAGACTATGTCTGAACCAGCCGTGGCGGTCTTTTGCCAGAAATTATATTTAAGCTATAATTTCATAAGATTATCTTTTGAATAAAGTCAATTTCATGTCAATTTAAAAAAAAATATTCCATTGTAATAGATTGTAAGATGTTAGTGTGAACGTCAGCAAGTTTGACAGCACCCACAAGGCTCTGTTCCGATTCAATGAAAAGTGAATTTTTCTTTTGGCACTTTTGGGTAATTAGTAATTAATATTGAATATCTAAAGGTTCTAACTCCGTTTAAATTAACCTGATATCTAAACTTTAAGTCAACTTTTCGTAATTAGCCCGAAAACCTGGAACCTTTCTTGTTTTATCATACCAATATAAAGAAAAAAATCTAGCGCAAACTTGCGCCTTTTTTAATAATTTTCACTTTTCTGTTGCAATATCTAACAATTTTCGATAGCGATTACGATTTTTTTTTAAAAATTAGACTCCAAGAGTAATTTAATTAACCAACGTACTTTTAGGTTATTGGAAAATTATCAGACAAGTCATGATCAGCCATTAATATTTTGTTACATAACCATTTACATTGTCACTATGATCATTCAAACTTAAATATATGAAGCTAATCAGAAGATAATTCGGAAGGTCAGACTTAGTCACAGTTGCAAATATTCAAGGTCTAATACCATGACCGATTGATTTAAACATTTTTTGATTGCGTTAGATCCGCATATATTCAGTATTCCGTGTAAGTTTCGGAATACGACCAATATAGACGCAGAAATTAACCAATATATAGCAAAAAATGGTCGTATTTCTGAATTACCTGTTTATCTTGATAATAGTGACAATAGTAATAGTTTTACTGATAAAGACAGTAATTAATCAAACTCATATAAATAAATTGTCATAAATAGGTTTTATGAAAAAAATATATGCTAATTTTATTATTGTGTTTATACATTGTATTTCATTAGGTGGATAAATACGTAACAAAGGTTTCTGCGAAAAAAAATTCGAAATCCATCCATTCAAACCAGAGATATAATTTTTGCTGATTTTTCCATACATTGGTCCCACCGCAGTTGACTTTCACCTGAGTTTACTTCGACTTCAGTTGAATCGAGTTAAGTTTACACCAATTAAAAAAAACATATTTTAATTATTATTACAATGTGAATGTTAACCATGATTCCAATACTGTTTGCTTTATTAATTTTCAGACTTTTTTTTCAGCTAAAGGGAGCTTAATAGGTTTACTTCGCGAACACTCGTTGCTGAATTTGTTCGACGTTGAAATTATTTTTTAGTTAGCATTAAAAAAAAAACGTCTTAGTTTCAAAAAACAACACAAAACGCATTGCACATCCTGCAATTAGATTCGTGGGTCGCGATTTATTTATTTTTTTATTTTTAACAAAGAATATGCAAAGACAAGTTTGTTTGTTGTTAGATTTATTTTTTTGAACCTAATTTAATAATTCTTGATTTTAGAATCATAAATTTCCATAGTAAAAGTACTACGTTTAATGCAAGTTATTTTTTGTGGGTCAGGCCTTCATGTCCTTGTGCGTTTAATGTTAAGATCGCAAATCATTAATGCCTATCATTGAAGAGAGAAGAGATAATCTATACAAGTAATCTGTGCGGAAAAATTATGATGCTGGTTTTGATACTTTCCTTGAATTCAAAGATTTTTCTAGTCTTTGAAAGGTAAGATTCGAGATTTTTAAATACCTTTATAGTAGAAAAAGGGACATGCGCCAAAACACATTGAATGCTGCAGCTGTTCAGCATAACTTACATATGCTGCGTACCTATTTCTAGTGTCTACAGACCGCCTTATAAACAAAAATGCAAAGCTTCGTATCTGAAAAATAAGCGGAAGAAAAGGGACTTAGGAAGGTTTACACGTATTCAGAGATAGAAAATTACACCTTCACAAAATTGTTTGTGGTGTTTTTCCCCCGAGCTGGATCCGAACCCGAGCATACTTAACAGTCCGACACACTAACGATTAGGCCACGGCACCTACGATTTTGAATAAAACCAGCTTCTACGTAACTCCATTTTGGCCACAAAGTTTCAATGGCAGGAATCTCGAATAGTTTTCCAATTGAGAACTTCGCATAAATGTCTTTTATCCACATATTGTCCACCGCGTCAAACACATTCTCCACAATCTCGCTCAAAATGTGCTACACATGGTCCAAGCTCACAATCCACAGGTTGTGCATAACAACCCTGTTCAACGGGGCGAAAAGCACTCAAAACCAACTCAAATGTAAGTGAGTGGGTCTTTTTGAACCCACTCAATGCACCACAGCGCAGCAAACCTCTGCTGCACCCGTCTGTCTCTTTTCCCCGGCTCAAGTTTCTCTCATCACCAACTGGGGAGCCATCACACACAGTCGCCCTCTCTCTCTCTCTCTCTGTCTCTCGCAAATTCTCCCCCCAAGTAAACCACTCGAACCGACTCCAATTTGCCGACACTCGTGTGTGCTCCGCGACCGTCGATTGTCACTTCGCTTTCGCTGTTGGAGTAGAGCAGAGGAGAGAGGATCATCGTCATCTTCGCAAGACGCTTATTTTTGTTCTCGTTTCGTTCGCTTTTCATTCATTTCTTCCGTTCGACAGTTAAGACAGTTTGTGGTTGTCGCGGGCACAGGAAAAAAAAAGAATTCTTCTCACAAGCCCACACACACACTCGCGTCCGCCGCCAGACGTCGCGCTAAAATTCTTTGGGGGGAAAAGTGGATTAGTTCGCGTTGCACTTGCTAAGAATTTTCCTTTTCCAGTGGCGAATGAGAATAGAAAAAAAAAATAAAATACCAACCCGTGTGAGAGCAATTCGCAGAGTGAAATTAATTTCCTTGATTCAGAGCAATCGTCTGGGAAATCAGAAAATCACGTTTCTTGCAACGATCTCGCAGGTACAGTGAAGTCCGGCCAAAGTGATCGTGTCGAAGAAAGTGCTCGCGAAATAGGACCGACGTGTCGCGTGCCTAGCGGTTGTGACCTTTTTTTTGACGGGATTCTGTGGATATTTTTGGATACCATTCGTGGTCGTTGTGCTGCCTGGTGAATTCCCTTGAGGACTGAGAAGAGGTAAGGACCGATGCTTTGTTTATTGTTTCTCTTGTTGTTGCGGTCGGCGCTGTGCAAGAGCGCGGTATTGGGAACATTGTGCCACTTTGTTGATCTTTTTTATTATTTTTTTGTTGAAGAGGCTGTCACGGCGATCGATCGACGGATTACAGTGAAATCGCGTGTCAAGCGCTTTTTTGTCTCTTGAATCCTCTCTGGCTCTGTGTTTATGTTGTTTTAAGTGAAGACGTTGGTAGCGGTTGACAGATTTTGTGTGGGGCCGATGCGGCTGTTTATGGAAGTCACAAGTGATCGTGTTTCGATCGGGGGCTGCTTAAGCTAAGATTTATGTTGTCGTTTTTGTGACCGATCTCTGTTTGACAGATGTGGGTGATTCTAAAAAATATGAGTTTTGCTGTGGTGGGATAACAGCTTTGGTCTCAATTTCTTATTCTCTGATCTACTTTTGACTTCGTTTAGAAAGACTCAAGCATCTGGAAGCGTCCTATGAAGTTGGCGCACATGCTAAAAGAATGTCTGTGGTGAGAATTTGCCATTGGATGGGTTAAGCAAAATGTTCTCAACCACTTGTCAGGCTTGCGACACAAAAAACGATCGTGATTTTTTAAATCGACTAATTGACTTTTATTCCATAAAATATATTACAATGAGAAAAGTATTAACATATGTAAGTAATAGATTTGGCCTATGGCCATTTTGCTATTCTGGAAAATTCTTACACTTTTACTGCGATTTTGTTGGTTCAATTTAAAGCTTGTTGTTAATCTCTTAAAAAATTCAAAATGAAATTAGATCGTTCCCGCTCCAGCGATGCATGTGAGGTCGTGATCAAATGTGGCGATCGCGTGGTGAATGATCGCGATAGGTTTCAATTGCAATTATTTTTTTTTGTCATGCAAACGAACAGCACTTATTTGGTGAACCATTCATGATCTTCAAATGTTTCAGTTGATCTTCAAACTCGTCCAAGATCAATTCCAGCAATTGACATTGTTGTCTGCATTCAATATCTTATCAAGATAAGCCATGTGTTTCTAAAATTTGTTTACTTTCTTATGTGTTCTTTAGGCACAACATGTAGTGGCAGGTAATAAAGATCATTTGGACTAAATTTACAGTGAAAATCTTATTTATTACCTTAAATTTGCGACACTCGCCTTTTTGGTGGTGGCGATTTTTTTTTTTTTTTTTTGAGTTTTGATTGCATTGACAAAAAATTATTCATACATGCGAAGGGAAAGTTATGTATGTTAGGTGAATTCCGTCGAGCGACTTCATTTGATTAACAAGCGCTGACTGTAATATTTATTCATACACTACAAAATGAAAATAATATAAAGAAAGCGATATGGGCGGAAACAAGAGGGAAACTTCATTTGAAGAACGAAAGGATATTCTTAAACTTCTATGTGAGTTCAAGACATACCCTCACATGAGACTTATTGGTTTAGAAATGAAGGAAATTTAAAAAACAAGTAAGGCAGAGGACAAAAGGATATTTTCGGCAGCCATGAGAGGTATATCGTCAAGAAAATCAAGCAAAACCCGAAGACACCAATCAAATTATAGACTAATGAAATGTCAAACACAGTTTATCACTATCAAACACAGTTTATCAGGATCTCTATCAAAGTAATAAGACAGGCTTAAAGATCGCACGAATTTCATGGCAAAGTTGCTCAGTACAAGCCGTTCATATCGACCGTCAATGGAAAAAAAAAGTTCACTTTCGCCAAGGAATATGTCAACAAAGATTTAGAACTTGCAAAGACCACAATTTTCAGAGACAAAAGTAAGTTCAATTGATTTGGCATTGACGGAAAGCAAATCGTTCACCGAAAAGCAAATACCGAGTTAGATAAAGCCAACCAAGCTACAGTAAGACACGGTGGAGGTAACATTATGATGTGGAGCTGTACGTCTGCAAGCGGGGTAAAATAAATGGAGTTTATAGATTATAAAATAAATCAATATGGGTTCTTGGATATCCTAAAAAGAGACCTTCAGCAGAGCGCCACAAAATTAGGTCTAGGGTCACATTACGTCTTTCAAAAAGATAATAATCCCAACATACTGCCCATAACGTTAGAATTTAGCCCTTTTTTAAACCCCTTCGCTACTATAAAAACCACCACAGCCATCTGACATCAACCCAATTGAACACCTTGAAAAAAATAATATACGTCGTCGGACTATTAGCAGAAAACCCAGTCTTAGAGAAGCTCCCTAGTAAAACTTGTGGACAGTATGCGAAAATGCTTGCAACCCTTAATTAAGGCGAATCGAGAGTCAGAAAATTATTGGCTTAATATTGAATAATCATTGGCATAATAGTGATTACTTGCAACTTTTATTTCATGTAACCTCATCTTGCAGTAATAAACCTTAATTTTTTCTTCCAAAATAAACCAAAAAAGTCATGCCTCGAGTTACGACGTTTTGCGTTGTCATTTTAACTTACGACGTCGAAAACATTTAAAAAGCTCTTTGAGTTACGACAGTAAATGCCTTAGTAGACTATGCCAATTTGAAACTTGAATTTCGGAAAAGCTGTTCTTTTTTCAGATTAAGATTTCGACTTACTACGTTTTTCCTGCAACAAGTTAACGACTTAAATCAACGTAATCCTTTATAAGCCTTTGGTATTTCAGTTTTGATTTCATAAACTAGACGCGATCGCTAAAAAATACGCTTTTTGATTAACTGTCTTTGAGTCACTTGTCTATTTTCGACCATCTTCATCACTTCAACCGATCTTTGCTCGCTCACGAGATCCTCAAATGCTCGTTTAATGATCTCTTTAATGACTTTGCTGATTCATAACTCCAATTGTCACCTAATTTTATCTAAAAACAACCGTGCGACTATTTTTAGACCCATTCCATAAAAATCATGGCCTTGTCAGTGATTTGCCCCAAATTGTCCGCAATAAAACTTCGCTTCCTGCCGGCGTCCGAATTTCTTTAAAAAGCATCTTAGCAACAAGAAATCAATTAGTAAGCCGATTTTATTGATCAGCTTTCACACATTACCACGAAAATCGCATCATCAAGCAAAAATTAGGCAACTTTTCATTCTCGTGGAGGTTGTCTCAAAGTGGCCATCACAATCTGGGTTGCTAAACAAACACAAAAAAAGATTATTTGTGAACCTTTACTCGCCGGTGCGGCTTAAGCGATCTGTAAACAATGCCGAGCCGCTGATTGATCGTCACACGTCGTTTCCTCAAGTTCTAATGTACCCACAACAGCCAACAACTCCGAAGAACTCAGAGAAAATTATTTTGGCCGTGCTTTTTTTTTTATCCAAGTCTAATCAAATATTCAAATCACACCGTTCAAGGTCGACAAGGTGAGTGCAATTGATCGTTGGGCTTGTGAGTTAAACTCGTTTCTGTCGGAAATTCTAAAATCAAATATCGCATACTAAGCGATGTAGAGGAATGCCGTATACGAGTAATTAATAATTTTTATTTATTAACATTCTATTTTGCATAAATTGTAAGCGGGAGATAACAGCCGAAACTTGTATGGCACTGCGCAGGTGTGCCCCTCTTTCGGGGTAGAGATCAAGGATTGGCAGGTTTAACGAGAAAAGTGAGATATTCGTCGGGCTGGGTTTTGTCCTTTGGTTAAATTTGATTGTTTAGTTTTGTAATTAGCTGAAAGTCGAGACAATATTTTGAATCTGAATGAGATTTGGTGTTTGTGGAGAGTTTTACTGATTCGACTTTGACTACAACAAATTTTTTATAAGTCACCATCATGACTGAATCGACAATTGTTAAAACAACATAAGTAACACATTTTTCGAAATTATCATTATAATGTTTTTATAAGGCTTGCGAGGAGAGCATTGCCCTCAGAGCAAAAACGGCATAATTTTATACCTAAAGAACACTCAGATTTGAATGCAAAATTGCCATCAACAAATCACCAAATAAAAAATATTTCATTCTCTCTTCAAATTGTTTGCTTCCATTCTTTTCTTAGAACTGATTTAATGATTTCATGGCAAGTATCGTAGAGTTCAGCCTCCAATTAGCAGGAGGTTATCCTAATTTTTTGTATGTTTTAAATTTCACCAGTATTCGTAGTTGCTATTGCAAAAGACTTCAAACTTCCACTCCACATATTACCTGTGTCTAAATATTAGCGCAAACTTGGTAAACATTTCAACGACTAAACAAATTTCGACCCAATTTTTTTAGTTTTCTTATCAAGGTTTTGCTCTGGCGTATAAAATTAAGATCAAATATTAACTCATGATGCGAGTCATGAAAAATAGAACACATGTACTCGGCACCGAGTGATGCCAACTCCGATGAATCACTAACTGCCAAGTTATGTGACACTACCATCAAGTCGTTCTTTTTTTTTTAATTGTTTTTTCATTAGCAATAACCACTTCCATTCGCTTACAAGGAATACAAAAAAAAATTGAAAGAAATTGTCCATTAGATGCACGACGTGCATTGAATGTTTAAGCTAGCAAAAAATGAGAACAAAACAAATTGCCTATAACCAAGAATGACACTTGATTTTTGCTCGCTGATATCATAGGAAGCCATTAGAGAATGAGATGGGAATGTTAGGGTTTAATGGCACGTACCGAGGCTTATTATTCGCTGAATGTAGCTGACATTAGCATTGATTCTTGGTTTTGTTTTTCCGCAAGATGCGTCGCTTCGAGGAATTTTATTTGTTTTCGTTTTTTTTTCTATTAACGTTAATGCGTATGACCTCTGTGGGGTTAAGGGTCTTGCACAAATAGAAGGCTGTGATCTTCACAATCGCAGGAGAATTCTTTTCGATTTAATGAGATGAACGTTTCAGTGTGATTCTCGTAATCACAGGTAATTCGCGTAATCGCAGACTTGGGGAAGTTTCACGTCTTCTCTGAGGCATCAGTGAATCCAATCTAGTTGGGACAGAAAACCCCACCTGAAGTTCTTCGTAGTACGGATATTATCTCTTTTCCTGAAATTCTTCAGTGTTGCCTCATTGTGTGCTTTTTATAAAATACAAACAGCAGAGATTAGGAGGCCAGTAATCGCGTCGGATACTTCGTACAGAGCCGCATATCTTGGTGATATAGTGCGACGACAGAATTGATATGTGATGCCTCCCCAAAAGTCATGGCCGCCATCTGCTGGCGTTGGTATACATTTTTATCGCAACGCATTGTCTAGGTGAGGGGTTACAGTAATGAATTTTATCTCTCTTTAAGGAAAGTGGTCTGTAGTACATGATTTACTTCGCATTACAAGTGCGTCAAGCTGCGTTTTAACATGGCACCGGTGTAATGTTGAGAGGTTGCAGAATTTATTGGTTAACGAAATATTTGCACCATTTTAAGAGTAATATTTTCGATTCGTTCACAACGATTTTTTGATCTCTTTTAATTTTTTTAAGTTATAAATTTATGCTACAAAACGACTTTTGTTTGAACAACTGGAGAAATAAGAGTGAAGGGTTCATTGTGTTGTGAATTAAAATGGCGAAATAAGCATACGGTTGAAAATACAATATTATTTCCTATAGCCTTGTACATTTTACTACAATTTTGTGGGGACACAGATGTTTATCAAATCGATCCCCGTAACAAGTTTCAACTGCTCCGAATAGTCGGCCTTTGCGTATATTCACTATTTATTTTTTATGCTCACACTTAATTCAATTCTCACCTGAGTAAAATACCTTATCAGTGGAGTCCATTTAACAAGGGAATTCCCTTTTTATAATATATAAAGAAGTTCTTTGTAAATTATAAAAAAAAAACATGTTTTATAGTGTTTTGTTTGGTTAAATATTTGAATTGAATCGATGTTGCCTTTTCGCATGATTTGTTGGAAACTTGAGGATATTGATTGTTTTCTGATTTTTAGCTGAACAATTTGATTGTGATCTCCAAGGTTTTGGTGAATGTATAGATCAATGAACGACCAAGGACGGGCATTGCCCTAATTTTAAGATTTCTCATCCTAGAAAATCTAGAACATTTGATACAAGCTAACCGACTTAACGTTGGCATTTAAGGCGTGTAAAAAAAATGGAAAACAATCGTTTCTAATCTTCGCTCTACGTGAGTTAGCGTTTACCTATGGTGATCGTGAGTTGCAAGGTTTCAGTTGGAATAATTTTATGTATCATACATCACATTTTCTTCTTCTTATAGTATTTTTTTACAGAACATTAAATTTTTTGTAAAGGCAGGTCAAAATCTTGAAAATAGACTATGGGGACTGTTCATTCATAGAGTTTTTTACCCTGTGAAAAGGCCTTCCTTCAGGAAAAAAATATATTTAAGCTAAATTTGACACTTATACAGCAGTTTTACTTTTTGGACTAATACAAGTTAAGATAAGTTATAAGAATTTCTCTATTGAGAGTTCCTGTTAATAGCGCATCGAAGCGCTGGTAAATTTACAGTCGGACTTTCTATTGTATGAAACAACATGAAAACCTCTCTTATACGTAAATGAATGAATTCGAAGTAACTTATTTGTTTTTCTTCAATAAACTTATTTGTTTTTCTTCAATAAATTTCGTTTGTCCAGAATATTTTATTCGGAAACGTCCGGAATTTGAAATTGACTGAAAGAATTGTCTAAGTTTGCGTTTCTAGCCTTCGTAACAAACATTGTCAAAGGTCAACGAAACACCGAGAAATACAGCTGAGCAGACTTGCTCAGTTATTTGATGCATTTTGTCAATAGTCGAATATTTATTTCTGAATTATTGATAAGGTAGTCTTTTTTCCACAATCAGGCTTAAATGTCTAAGTAAAATTCTTTGAAACGAATTAAACATTTAATGATCTTCAAAATAATAATCGATCAACCAATTCGATTCGAGCGTGCGATGAATTGAATTTGAGGAATAGATGGTCAACAGATGATAAAATCTTAAATAGAAATTTTGCAGTCTAAGATTACTCACAAGTTCCATAAAGAAGAGTACTTGCTACTGTTTAGTAGTGCAGTACAAAAATTCAGGCTAATTTTGGGTTGGCAAGATTCATCTTTAGTCGAAATTTCATCCCTTAACTACAAAGGGTTTTGACGTTATGTGAAGGAACGTATGTAAAAAACGACAGATAGATATTAAAGTAATTTTATAAGGGGTTCATTTTTGGTTTAACCCAAAAAAATAGTCAATTAGGACAAGATAATTGAATTGATTTAAATCAGAAAAAAAATCTCAAACTCTGAAATATAAGAAGTGCAGCATTTATATTGACTTTTACATGTTTCAAGAACAAAACAAAGATGGTTTGATCGTCGTTTGATCTCGAGTACACAGTCAGTCTGGTTAGTTCTCGCCACCGACTCCCCAACCTCTGTCGCTCAGTTCACTAGCTCATACCAGTGATTTATTAAAAAAAGACTTCAAAATGCGTCGTAAACTGCAGACTGGATGAGGATCACCATTAAGTTCTGGTACTACCACTAGCCTCCCTATAAATAATGATAAATTGAAAAACAAACCCATAAAATATAAGAAAAGCGCTGAGCTTCACAATTCTGAGAGTGAAAAATAACCACAAATTTTATAAATTATTCAACACAATGCAATGCACAGTTAATCTCCTACAATGTCGTTCAATCAGGTTTCCTTTCAGACTCACACATACTCAGACCGAGATCTACTGCAGACCCGGTCAGCTTATGTTTAATGTTGAATAACACAACCACCACACGTGCTAATATAAAGGAATTAATTACTTCAGAGCCGGTCTTTCGGGTACTCACTCACTGGGAGTCAATTTATTTGCATATAATTTTGGCAGCTCCGTCGTAAGTGGTGCTTTAGCCGAAAAGAATCGCTCACCAAGTCGGGTTTTCATTCCATTCAGAGGCAGTATTCGACTACGTGAAAGACGCCAAAAAACTGCTTTTGAAATGTCAAACTGTTTGTGCGAATAAATATTTGTTTAGGATGTTGTTTGAAATCGAAATTGGAATTTCATTCTTACGTAATTAATGACGTTGATTACGGTCACTTTGGGAACCGATCTGCTGGTCTCTGGTGACCTACTTTCGCGATCGTCTGATGAGCAGCTAATGGACCGGGTAAACTGTTTCGGAATAGATTGACTTTTAGGAGATAGAAAGAAGACTACGATTGGATTGTAAATACACAGCGTTGAATTAAAAAAGAGGCAGGGAAGGGATACTGCGAAATGGTTGAAAAAGGAGATACTATGTGAATGCAGGCGAAATTTGTGGATAAACTACAAAACCTAGCACAAGAAAAAAACACTTTTTCAAAGACGCGGCGACTCTTTTTCTTATCAATAAACTTTCCATTTCCCATATACTAATTGTATATTTTTCTTTAAAACAAAACGCAAAGCATAAATTCAAATCCAATCCAAAAAAATGTATTTAGCTGCTGCAATGTTGTTTCAACCGTCTCTTAAAAAGCCTGATAGGCGTCAATAGAGAACTACAGAACTTTGGAGCGCCACTAACTTAAATTTTTTCCTTGACCAAGACGCCTTTGTGTGTCTATACAGAGATATCAATTATTTTTCATTCATCATTTGCAAAAAAAAAAGTTTTCCAACAGGGACGATTAGGTTCTCACAGTCTTTTGATTAATTTGATGACGTTTGTCAAATCTTTTATTTTGTTTACTGATGCCGAAATATAATGGCAAGTTGAGCAATTGAACTATGCGTCCTAAGCAAAATAAATGTTCGCCAGTTTTTTTTTGTACAATTACTTTCGATATTCCTCCAACCTTTTTGATTTGTCTCTTCAATGTTTGATGGCCAAATTGAATATACGAACACTGTACTACCTGCTTAGGTGTCATTTTAAACCTTTTAACTGCCGGTTATTTTCTATTCCAACACGGTCCAACATCCATCTTCACTCACCCGCTACAGCACGTGCGTACGCGTCGCTAATTTGACACAAATCATTTCCACTAAACACATGGGAACCCGGCCAATTACCACCCAAATGCAATTTTCATGAATCACATCTTCCATCCGCTGTCTCGCCACCGAATAATTCAGTTGGTCAGCACATTTAAAGCCCCATCCACATCTTTTCTCATTAAGCACAACGAGAACCTTAAACTTTGGCACAATAACCTCGTCACGCCGTTAGGGGCTAGGAACACTGAGTTCTGACGCGTTATGCTCCGCCGAACGGGCCACAAAGAGGTTCCACAAAATAATTACCGGACACTAAGTGACTAAGAAATTAATAGAAAGGAACACGACAAAAAAGATAAAAAAAAATAACACGCATAATTTGGGCTGTTAGGTGGTCTTTTGTGGTTTACACGCCGGCCGCTTTGTCTGTCCACGAGTGGGGAGGGAACCACGACCTCTCCGGAGTATCATAGAGTTGAATGACTTGAGTTGTAGTTTTTTTTTATTTTCGCGAACTTGATTACAGAAAGATGCAGAGATTTGCTGGGGTTTCCTTTGATATTTGATACTTTGGGACGGTCTTGGGCGAGGGAAAAAAGGATTGATGTCAGGAGTTGGGGACAGGCTCTGAACGGTAGACGGATCGTGTTGTCCTACGCATCATTAACCTCGTGCTGGAGAGGTTTTCAATTTCATTAATGAGAAGGTGGGATGGAAGAGAGTTCTCGAAATTGCAAAATAGTTGTTTTTATTTTTGCAATTCATCTTAAACAGGGTTTTGATTGCAGTCTGATAGCCAGTCGTCTGTTGAAAGACGGTCCACGATGAGTCTTCTGAGACCTCGAATGCAGTAGATAAGCTGCTCCTCAGAATCTGAAATTGATGATAAATCAAAAGAAAGATTCAATAACTTCGAACTAAATTGTTGCTCAAATCTTTTAGTATGAAATAAATCTATCTATTCAGTAGCTTCTGTATAAACATGCCTTTCTTGATTTGTTTTGCCTGCTCTTTGTATTATTTATCAACAGGCAGCCGTGGTTGCCCTATATATTAGCTTTCCTTGGCTCCACTTTCAATTTAAAAAGGTGTTTAACAAACGCCTCAGTGATCCTTGTAAGCTTGCGTTTGTCTTGCTTGTCTCGCAAAGTCAATACTGGATAGAGAGAAAAGTGAAATAGAAATAAACTCAAAAAGAATTAGAAATAGAAATAAAACTAAAAGTCAATTGTCAATAAACCAATGAAAATGTATTATGAGAAATACCCCAAAGGACTAAAGCCTTCACAGAACCTTGAAATTGGTAAATGTGGACTTAAACGTACAGATAAACAAGATGCTCAAGAAAAAGGTTTTCTTCATCCTGAAAGAAGGTTTTCTTTTTCTTTATGTTATCTCTTCTCTTCTGATTATATATTTATTTCAAATTTATTAAGTCGTAAGTGAATTACAGTTTCGCTGACTAAATATTTTTTTTGCAAAAAAATAAGTAAAATACAGACACTGCGAGTCAATCAGTAGCCTTTGTATGCAGTAGTTTACAGCTATCTCTTTTATGCTTTCATTGCACAAAAGAAGAATCGTTCATTTTTGGGCAATATTCAATGCACACTCTATTTGATTTTTTCCATCCATTCCCAGTAATAAACCAAGATGTTATTAATATCTTCATTATGCAATCCGATCACCATTATGCGTTAAAGTCGCTGGGTACCTGAACAGCCTTCTATATTATTTGTTGTAAATATGATATGAACATGAAATTTTTTGCCGTCACAAGTAGCAGCAATTTTATTCTGTCTCATTTCTACAATTTAACAGAAAAATATCGTTAAGAAGAAAAAAAACTATTTCAAAAAACTAAAAATTTTCCTCTGTACAGTTGTGGGACACGGAGCATGCAATTACCACCTTCACAATATGGATCTTGCCAGTTCGGAAATCTGCAGACACTGTGGCCAGGTCAAGGAGACTATGGAACACTTTCTAATCAACTGACACCACATCTAGGAATGTTGTCAAATTTATGAAGACAGCACTCAAATCCTAGATCAAAGAGAGGGTACAATAGATCTTTAAGGTCGCACTACAATTGGTTCAGTATTCCCATTTTCTTCGACTCAATTCAACTACTCTGTTCATATTAGTTCATGTGGTTTACCCAAAAGAAAACAAATTTCACAAAGCACTCAGTCTCAAATCGCTCAGTTTTGTAAATAAATGAACTCGAAATATGTGAATCTATCAGTTCGTATGTCACATGCACCAGATTCCATGAAGTCTATTTGAAATCAAATGCGATTAATTAAAGCTGAAAAAATGTTAACAACCCCATCACTTGCGACCGGCAATCTGTTCTCACACACAAATTTTCTGTCAGTGTCGCTAAAAAAAAGTAAAGCCCTTCCAAACGTGTCTGTCAATAATGGCCATCCATGGGTTGTTACACCACCTTATTCGTTGGGTTTTGAGAGGTGCGTGTACGCTTTTAATGATGTTACAAATGATGGATGAGTTCCACTTGCTGAAGAGTACTTCGTGAATAACTTCTCTCCACTCACACTTGTTATGTTTAAAGGGTTAGCCCATTATGCATCAACGATGATTTCCACATGTTTAAATAAAAGGAATGATGTTACTATGCTTGCGTGCAAGTCATACTCCGATTTCCATAGCCTATAATGATAGTGTCTAGTTAACAGACCGACCTGAGGCTGCTCTTTCAGTAGTACATTTACATCGACAAAGAAATCTTATACTGTAAGGCAGGGATTTCCAAAGAGTGCAATACCGCCCTAATGCGCCGTAGAAAATAAAGAAGTGTGCCGCTCGTGCACAGTCACTCAAATGCGCCAAATTTGTGTCCCGCATGAAAGAAATCGCAGCCGTTAATTTCAAATCAAATCCCTTCGGCATGCCAACGTCAAAAATCTAAAACAACAAAATAACTTCTCGACTCACTCGTAAGACTGCTGAAATTTGTAAGACAAAACGAACCATAAAGCGTCCCAACAGACACGTGACAAGGCCTACAGGATCCGCAAATAGGCCGTCATCCACTCGACCAGTATCCAAACATATGTGTGTGCCTTGTGGGCCTACAACTTCTCTGTTGGTCTTTAAACGGGCGTTGCAATACTGCCACACTCGTGGAATTGTTCAAGTTTGCAAATTGCCTCCGCAACACGACTCGCCTGTGGCCAGGTGTGGAACTTGATTTTTCGGTTCGCATTGTCTTTGTTTTTTTTTTTTTTCTTCTGTTACAAGTTGTCCCAAATAATTTTTGTCGACTCTTGGCCATCGGTTTTATTTTGACAAACGTCTACGAAGGCGATTGGAGTTAAGCCCACTTCTTTAAGGCAGCTTTAAGCTGTCACTTTGACCTGGCGAAAGAGAAAAAAAAGTAATTAACTTGTCTCGAGGGTTCCAGTTAACGTTCTTTTGAGAAAACTGGTTGCTGATTAGTTACGTCTCAAAGCAGGGAAATCAACGTCATCTTTGAACTGGGAGATGAAACGAGGAGACTTAACGTAGTGTTTTAAAGAGATTACAATTGAATTGCATAATTAGCACTCGAGCAAAGGCTAATGATGCACTTTCCTCAACTCGCAACAGTCGGTTGCCATTTCGAAAATGCTGATGAGCTATCAATTTGATTGTCTTGGGAAATTTAGGTGTAAGTGTGCTAATGCCTTCAGAGAAATATCATCGATGGCCTTTTTTGTGCGCAATTGAAGGTGTTTACTGAAATTTCAGTGTTTAGTCTTGACGTGGATGCCCTTAATTTATTTTCGTTATCTTGCATTCAAGTAGGTTTGTAATTCGTAATTTTATTGTAGGAAAACTACTTTCCTGTCTTCGATTTCGCCCTTGTGGCAACGTCGAAGACATTGCGAATTATTTTGAAGCCATTTTTGCACCTCGTTGTAAATTTATCCAAGAGTTGAATGTCATTTGTGGTTCGTACCACAAAACTCAATAAACTCTAAAAAGAGGTAAAGAATTAAAATATTGTATCTCTGTCATGTTCTCATTCATGCAATTCAAATTTCGAAATCCACTCAAAAAATGACATGCGATCTGTCAACCATCTGAGATCGTTCCGAAAACGCAGTCAAATCGACTAAAGCCCATATTCACGACTCAGAATCTAAAACAAAAAAAGAATTTCCATCCAACCGCAAGCACAGCTGTGTGGCTTAAATCTGTGTCAACTGCATTTGAATGTGACCCGCTAACACAGATCTCGCAGTCGTTCACCGTCGTCGCTTGTGCAGACACATTCTCCATTCTGAAAGGGCTTTTAGCCACACAAGAAAAAAGAAATTAAAAACACTAAACGAAAACCTGCTCTGACATTCCCACTTCACGCTGTAGGCCTTACACGCTTTTTTTTGTCGTGTTTTGGGTCAAAACCTCTTTCACAGTCAACACTTGATTTTGACTGAATTACGATCGAGTACTATCGAATTGACGCTATTTACTTTCGTTTTGTGTAATTGAACTTTTTTTTTCCAGAATCAATTAGTTTACGATTTCCATTTAAGCGGAAACGTGATTTGATACGAAAATGTTGTTGTTATTAATTTCATTTTTTTCACAATCAACCGCTTCAAACATCACCAGCGCCTGTCCCAGATGGAGCGGATATATTCACAGATCCAATGATATTTTGCTGCTGAGGCGCATTACAAATATTCTTTATTGGGTCATCGTGTAAAACTCGTCGCTCGTCGCTTGGCTTATAGGCACTGTCAAGCGTTGTTTTTAACTCAAATTTATCTCAGGCGCTCATGAAGTCATCAGTGCTGGTGGCATACAATTATTCTCAGTCGCAAGGGGTGATAACGGGCTGCGGAGTGGGGATGTTTAAATAGGCACCGTATAGTGCCGGCAATGGTTGGGCTTTATTATATGTGGATCCACTTCTGGCAGTCACGAAGCTTATTTTTGAATAATTCAAATGATATATGAGATGTGTAAAGAGATAAAGCGATTCAAAAGGCGTTGTTTATGAATTTTTTTAGTAGCTTTTTTTTGTAGCTTTCCTCGATGGGAGGGTAACGTAATCAATTGGGAATTTTGTTTTTTCTATATTTCTTGCTTGCAAGTATTTTCATGGCTAACTCTATCGACTGAAGCTACAAGAAACTAAAAACAATCATTCACAATCTAGTGGACCGTTGAAATTTGGTAGCAATTTTTACTCGAAAACTAAAGAAAGTTTTTGAATTATAATTTATTATCTCGAACTCTAAACATAAATATATAAATAAAATAAAATATTCCACAAAAAAAGCCCAACAACATCGACGTATTGAGCAAAACATCACAATAGAAAGGTTGTGAATAAATTCGTCTACCTAGGCTACAAAGTGAATTCCGTAAATGAAACGGAAGAATAAACAAAACATAAATCTGGCCAATTGCTATATCTTTGCGCTTGGATAAAGACCTCTCTCGAAGTACCAAGCTATCTAAATGATAGTCTCTGTCCTACTGGGACTGGGGCTATCAAAGTTGATGCGGTCCGTCTGTACCTAGGCAGTTTAGAGGAGAAGAGTCGAGTTTCTCTTAAAATGGCTAGGTCATTGTAGAGCGAATGAATAATAACGCTAGTTAGTAACGCTAGTCTCGTTAAGTCTTCGAGCCCAACACCGAGATACACGTGTCTTCGATGGCGTGATAAGCTGGATAGAGACCTCAAACAGCTGGGAAATTCGAGGAACCCTTTTCATAATCGTGCTAAATGATGAGGCATATTTACTAAAGACCTGTTTCACCCCAGACTGCATCACCAGCAATAGAACAAAAAGACAATTTAAAAAAAATGATTTAAAGACTAGTCAGCGTCTCAAGTTTGACATTTTAAAACTGAAGAATGCTTTAGATTTTCATTGTTAAACCAAATTTGCTTTGAGTTATTAAATCGCATTCGCAGTAGACTCTTACATTTATTACCTGCTTACTTTTAAGTTACCGACTGCATAATAAATAAATAAATAATTAAAGGCGTTATTTGTTTATTACAATGCATAAATAATAAAAGGCGTTAAAAGCGGCCCCAACTATCAGAGAGCTAGGCTCTTTGATTCAACTACAAGTCAATGACTCAGATTTGGCAGAAGCTTTCAATCAAAAACTAAAAAAAAAAACTGAATAAAATTTTTCATCGACGACGACAAATTGGCTGTGTGTTCAAAAACCGTTGTTTCAAGCAATCCTCCTGGTTAGACCAACAAAATCATCTTTGCTGAAGAATGGACTAACAATTAAGGTTTCTTGGAAAATATAAATGTATTTTAAGTTCTTAATTTGACAAATTTCTTTTAAAGTTGGATAAGGCCATTCAAAAAAAAAAAAAAAGTCTTCTTTAGCTTATTTCTAGCATTCAATTGATGGCTTAGAATTCGCCATGATGTGGGCTATTTTCAAATTCATGAAGCCTCAGGAGTACACGCGAACCTAGCCTAGCAAACTAAACTATGTTACTTACAGACCCCGTAGCCTGTTCGCCGGGGGCAAGTGTATCGTAAAACGTATGCTGCAGTAGCCTTCTAAGACTCTGGCAACACCCTCTGACTGCCTACCCTTCCCACTCAAAGACTTCCTAATGAAATCCGAGCCCTTCTTTTGCGACCAACACACCTACGAGAAATAGCGACATTCAGCCAACAGCACTCAATTACCACTCGACCGTTGTGTTGTAATTAATCAAATGGAACAAGTAAATTTAAACTAATGATCACATAAAAACGTACAACTTTCAACCACGACGACGCGTCGTAGCACCGCGATTCTGTTGCCATCCAAACTCAACTAATCGGATCGGATATCAGTTGGCAGTGGTTGCATAAGATACGCGTTGTCTGCTTCTGATCGCCAACGACAGTAAAAATTATTTAACGTAATTCGCGCTGGCCAGGTGAATGGGATGCCGTGCATGTGCAACATGCATGCAGGAGTCGAAGATTGTGTACAACTCAGGGCTATTACGTTATGGTCATCGCCGTCCAATTCATATTCCAGTTCAGCTGCCAAGAAAACAAGAAAAGCGTTTTTTTTTTTTTTTCTTTCAAAAATTTTTCCAACTGTGAACACAACTGCCGCCCCCCTCACCAACGGAGAGTGGACTTTCACTTTTGGCCGTGCAATTTCAAGTATCTGGTGGATACATCGTAGCTAACCGATTGATTGCTTCTTAAACGCTTAGACGTTAGCCTTAAAATGCCACGGGGCCACTTTGGTGTGTTAATGCAGGCGCCCCCTTCTCGCTACCCGTCCAACTGTTCACTTTCTGTTGACGCGATCAAATGATGCTCGCTCACTTTTTTGAACAATGGAATTGAAAATTACGCAGTAGGCGTCAATTGCTTGATGCGTAGGAAGTGATCTGGGAAGAGCGGTTGAGATTCACTTTCCGGAAGCGTTCGGCTAATTGAATTTAACTCCAATACCGACCTCCGACGACGCGTCGCCACAGCCGGAAAGTTCATCGACACAACCTCTGTCCGAGCAAATTGCACTCGATTTGAAAAAAAAAACAAAAAACACGAACGAATTAAATATTCAAATTCTCGTCAACGAAGTTGGTGCCCCCGCAAGTGGCCAAGTCAATCAGCAATTGAATCAACAATTAGGCTCATTGTCTGCGTTTCTGCGAGCCGCGAATGAGTCTGCGTGCTGAGTTACTCGAGATACAAGTGCACTAAACAAACAAAGATATGTCGTGGCGTCAGTTGGATTAAAAAAAAAATAGCAAGAAAAGAATGATTAATCGCCTCTTCGAATCTGGATTGCATGTAGAAAGTAGGTAGCTCTGATCTCACATGGAGACCGATGGCAGCTGTGTCGTAAGTTGTAATTATCATAGAAAAAGTTGTCGATTCGATGCAATTGCATCTGCGCTCGGCTCCCACTGGGCCGTGGGATGTGCTGTCGTTTTTATTGGCCCATTTGTACAGACCTGTTCTTGTGCAGAAATCTGTGGGTCGTTTTGGTTTGGCTGGAGAGCCTCGTCGTAGGAGGTGAGTTTATGCAGTTGAGGTGATGACAAGCCGAGAGAACTGAGTCAGGGAAAAAAGCAGTTCAGAGATGACACATCTCGTCTGGAATCTAAAATTTCCACGGACTCACTATAAAAACAGTTCTGACACACAGTTTATTGAACTTTTTGCCTTAAAGGTTCTTAATTCGTTAGGGAGCCAGAGTGGCTCGAATGTTCCTCGTAAGTTCACCGCCTTGGGACAGTTGAGTAAAAACTTGTGACTCAACCACACTCCAGGAAAACAAGCTCTTGGCATCAAATCACTATCTTGGTGTTTTGAACCAATAACTCGGAGGTGCCTGACCGCAGTAATTGGCAGTTGCCTTGCAGCTTATCTGGTTCGAAAAAGTTTCTTCAAATCATCGTGATTAATCTCCGTTGGCCCGATGAAGTGGAAACTTGTAATGTTTTCCCGGTAACTTATCAGTGTAAAAGAATGTAATTTTTTTTTTAGAGAGAGTAGTACACAATGTTAAAACCACATTCAAGTTCAATAGAGAGTTGCTCTCAGAATTTGAAAACACAGTTTCAAATTGGTGGAATGGTACTAGAACTTTTATTTCATAATTTCATGGTTTTGTATCTCAAAGAAATCGTCTTTTCTCGTCAAAAGGAATCCTTTTTTATGCATACGCTTGAAACTTGAAGTTAGTTCAACTAAAATTGTAAATAAATAATTGAATTGTGGTCGAATGTGAGAGATTCATCGAACAATTATTTTATTTTCAAGAACTCCATTTGCCCCAAAAAGTGATCTGCGAAAATAAATTGCCCAAAGCTACTTTTTTTATTGATTTTACACAACTCTTAGAATCTTTTCATAATTATATTTTGTGGTTACAATCCTTGCTGAGCACAAATACAGGGTTGGACAGACACAAGTTTATTTTTAAAAATGCAATAAAATTAACAAAATTAGTTTAAATTATCTCCATATTTTATTGCTTTGTTAGTAAGAGCAAATGTTCCCATTAGAATATGGAACACAGCATTGGCTAAGTAGGAAACATCTATCAGTGTCAAATTGGCCTATGATTTAAGAAAAAACTATTAAATGGCCCACTCTTTATGTGTTGTGTTTTGTAAGGGGTCCCTTGTGTCACAGAGGTTTGCAAGGCATTCGAAGGCGCTGAAGACACTCTTGGCATCGACATGCACTTATTCACCGTAAAACTGCAATCCTTGCTGAGCACAACCTTGCATACCTCAATTTTTTTAATAGAAATTTCATGGGCGGGGCCAAGTAAACTTGAATCGAGCCTTAACCAATCTTAGACCCCACTTGTGAAGCCAGGAACCAATTGCCAATTCCTTATCGCCCACCATGAGCATCTGCCAATTCCAAAAACGTTCACCCAATTTGTATCACTCGTTGCCACTTAAAAGCCTCTGCAGAAGCAACCAAGTAAACGTGTTCGAGTTCAACCCCCAGCACCCAAAACACACTCTCAAAGACTTGTTAACTAATTTCAACAACAAACTTCCCATTTATGTCAAAATCAACTTAACACCAATTCTCATTCCTTCCGTCAAATGTAAACAGTCGCCCCACGTCCGTAGACAGTCTTCAGCGACTCACCTTCCTGACTCAGATATCAAACTAAATCGAGTTCTTCCTCATTAGCACACATCATGTGTACAGTGTCGTCTTCTCGTGCCTATTGTAGGCACGATAAACGAAAACAAAAATGAGAACCGAATGCAACGCAGTATATGGGTCAAATAATGTACCCACCACAAAGCCGCCAAAAGCCAAACAGTATCTCGAATGCTTTTCACCAGTTTTAGGTTCATTTTGCTGCTGCGCGTCGCTATGCGGCAACAACGTGTTCTTCGCGATGTTGGCTCGCTCTGTACTCAATTCATTCACAGGAAAGCACAAAAAAGAACATTGAAAGATAAAAAGAGAGATGAAGAAGAAACAAGTTTAAGAATCGGTAATAACTAAGTACGACTCGAGAATGATGGCACTGAAAAACAAAATACCAAGCGCCCTGGTTTTTGTTTTTGTTAGAGTTCATGATAACTGAAAATCACAGGTTGTTGTGTTGACTTATCAGGTGGTAGTATCTATGCTCAGGCACCGTAGAACTTGTGGTACACCATCCATTAGCAGTACACAAATTGTTGGTCGATGGTAATTGCATTGACAAAAGAAATATTCTATGCTTTGCAGATGGTGTTGGTGGGGGTGCGAGATGTGCTATATGCAAACAAGAGTGTAAAATTGCTTGGAGGCGACAAGAAGAAATGAATATTTTTTATACACTCACCCTTGTTGCGCGGTTTCGTTTTGAGCGGTTTCACCTTTGCGCGATATTCAAATACCTACCCAAATTCGATTTGCACGACCTTGCTTTGCGTGGAATCACATTTTTTCTTCAGAGAATCATGGCCCACTATGATTTTTCTGTTCAAAATACATCCATGTACGCGTACAAATCCTTTTGCGCGGTTTCGGTTTGCATCAAACATTCATTAGCGAGAGATGAGTGTATTCGCATTTAAAGAACATCAGAAAGGCTGACTTTGTATTTCTTTTGTGCAAAAACAGAGCTCAAAAAATATATGGAGGTAGCTATATAGGTAGCTTATAGAGCCATCCACACAGCTGGTCAAATAAATAAGTGTGAGCAATTGTTTTTTCAAAAACTCAACGTTCTCTTTAGACAATTGCAGTTTTCTTAAAAGAAATAACATAAAATAAACATAAATTTATAAATTTAGCAATTTAGTGAAATTTAAAAAAATAAATCAAAAACTTCGGGTCTTAGCTTCTGCGCTTGAAATATGAATGAGTGAATAATTTATGAATTAAATATCGATAATTATAATGTTTATCAATATTTTTTCTTAAATTTACAATGTTTTCCTTACTCTTAAAATTTAAGTGTCGTCCACAACGTGTTTATGGTGTCTATTAATTTTTGACACCTTGCTCAAGATATGGAATGCAACGCTTTTTTAACTGCTTTTCAACTTGGTCCTTGTTTACAAAATACTGGCCGTCTTGTTTTTTTTTTTTTTTTTTTCATCTTACAATTTCTCAATGGGATTATGATCTGGGAATTGACATGGTCATAAAATGACAGACACTTTTGGATCAGAAAACTAATTTCTTCACAAAACCCGCTGTATGTTTTTAATGGTTATCCTGCAGAAAGTGCAACCGGATGGGCATGTTTTCCTAGGCAAATGAAACCATGACATTTTGCATAATCTCTCTATCATCATTTTAGCAGAAAACTCTCTTTTAGACCTTAAGCCACATGGCAGATAGGAATTAGTGGAAAATGCAGAGATCATAGCCACAAGTACCGAAGATAACTTAGAAATCTCACTTCGACGTTAATCAACTAATTTATCGCCGGTTGGATTTGATGCCAAATTATGCTGATGCAAAGAATTTGTACACGCGGTAGCTCCATAAATTTCGGGCTGACCTGAAAATAAAACTGAAAAGGTTTGAATATACTAGAAGTGTTATAAATATGCATAGTTGAAGATAGGTATAAGCTCTGCCAATTCGTTATATCGAAAAATTATTATATCGAAACAGTTTTTTCGACAAAAAAACAACATAATTTACCATTAGGTTAAGAATTTTTTTGTATAAAATCTTTAAAGCTCTTCAAATAAAACTTTAAAATTAAGTTCGCGGAGAAAAAAGGAACTTATTTGAGCTTGCTTAAAGGTTCTCGATTGTCAATACCACTTGTGGAAAGTTTCTTCCTGCAACTGTAGTAGAATTAATATTTTGAAGTAACCTTTTTTGGTTTCTCTCGACCATTTGATGCATGCTTTAAAACTGTCGATTGCATTTTTGCGTTTAGTCAATTAAACTACTTTATCAGCACCTGCGTCATCAACTTCGTTTTCATTGATGTCAATAACTGACTCATTGTTATCCTCTTGAACTTTACTTTCTTCGGCGCTGTCCCACAAATCCAGGTTATCAACCGTAGAAGATAACTTAATTGAAAAAAAAAATTATTGCACAACATTTTTATTAAATATTAAATTTTATTTACATTTCATTCACTAATTTGACTGCTTAAGATACGGAAACCAATTTTTTGTGTCGCCAATAGGATGGTATCTTCTTCTTCAATTTCTGACGTTAAAAAAATATGAAAAATAAGGAACTCTCCTCATTTTTTGTTTTGTTTCTTTTCATTGAAATGGCAATTGCAAAATCAGCCATTGCTCTCTGCGATAAAAGCAAAACTTTTTTCAATCTTAAATATTATCATACCGACGGACTTTCTCTACGACATCCGCATACCTTCCTTATCTCTAAAATTATGATTACTATTAAAAAGACACTTCATAGGAACTACACTGTATCCCATGCACAGTCAGATGTCGAAGACCTTTAAAAAATGCATCGAAACCGCAATTTCTGTCGATCACCGGGCAGTAAAAAAATGTTTACGCTTGAATAGAAGCTTCACCACAACACTTGTATCGTTGGGTTTCCTCTGTTCCTGTCCACAATTAACATCGCCAACCACAGAAGAGAAAACACAAAATTCCACCAGTTGAATATTTTGTTTTGTGGATTCACTGCGGGGTCATCGATTTATTTTGCACGAAAAATTGGAAAAACTCATTCCGCCGAGCGCCGAACACCACAGTGCGGGATCAATTTCCATCATCCGCCCATTCCATGTCGGTGCGCTCGCGATCGTTGATCTTTACGTCTGATTGCAGTTGGTTTTCAAATTGATTGTCTCTCGCCGTCCACATTCCCAGTGCTGTGATGGGGTAGAGAACAATGACAGAGCAGCAGCAACAGTGTGGGAACGATTATTTTGCGGGGATCACTTGCAGCTCAATGTTAGTGACAATATTAACACTGCAGATTGTAGTATGTAGATATCTTGCTGGGATGACGGTAATTTAATTTGCGTGCGTGAGGAGTAGGCAATTTGTCGGGAAGTGCTGGAACGCCTGTGGCGATGCTTCTGCAAAATGGCAGAGTTCAGAGGATGTAAAGTTGCGCACTCGGTTGCTTCGCGGGGAGGAAAAACTTGTTTGATCAGTTCCGAGTGAATTATCGATTGCGAAAGTCTTCAGAGGATTTACAATAATTTTGTGTGTCTTTTTATTGACCTGTGAGTTCCGAACGGGAGTTGAATTTGAACAGTCTTCATTACTTTGGCAGAGATTTGTGTGGTTTTAAGCATTTTTGACGTTTTACGATCGTATTTCAGTCGCTAAAGCACCTTAATCGTAAGCAGCCTGCCCTACCCACGCACGAAGCTCGAATAGGCTCGCATTCCACTGTGCCCACTGCCAATTGGTTAGAATTAACCAGCTCCATCAAAACATCCACCTAATTAAACTCTCATGCATATCGTGATCTTGGCATCTGTGCTTTAGCCGTCCCCTACCACGCACATGTGCTTCTCTGCTGCTATAATTAATCATTAAGAACCGAAAACCCGTCATATTAGACGTGACATTTAAAAACAATGAAATACATTTGTGTGTAATTTTCTTCTTTTTCAGATAATCACCAACCATGGGTTCTGGCTGTGGTATTTTTATTGCTAAATATGTACTATGCATATTTAACTTTTTATTTTTTGTAAGTATTCAACTTTCGTTTTCCATTCCAAAGACCTTGAGTGGCAGTTCGAAGGCGGGGACGTCATAATATTTTTTTATATATGGCTGAGAACCGATCAATTTAAGCTGCCACCATCATAGTTGAGGGCTAAGATGTTTTGATTTCATTTAAATATTTTTGTTTATGTTTCTTCTTGTCTCAATAGATCCTCGGTACGATTATGCTGATAGCAGGAATATGGTTGGCTGTCGACAAATCATCATTAATTGCTCTGCTTCAGATTGTTGACTCTGAAAATGTCACTGTAAGTGCGAAAGTTAATTGAATAAGTGACCACACGTGACTTACGACTTTTGACTGACTTGAAAATGATAAAACGCCGTGACAGGGTGTGCTAAACATTTATTAAAAGAAAGTGAAGACGGCTTTCCTTTCGAAACTTTAACCACGTTAATTTCTTGTGTATATAAATTAACAACAGTCAGTTTACAACTCTTTATTAAGTATTGTATGCAAACTCGATTTCATTCTTCGCTAATTATTAATTTGTTTGGTTAAATTACGCCTAGTTTTCTTTTTCAAATTTAACTAAATTCATGATGGTTGGATACTCCGAGTATAAATTATTTTAACTTATTTTACGATTCTATTTCATATTTATAAAAATCAAAAATTTGATTTTGTTCCGAAACGCTTCACGGTGGTTCTAAATGCTAATCTACATCGAACTGTGGTTTCAAAACCGCGCTTAGAGCCTATTGGGTTCTCATAGAACCACTAAAACCCACACAAGACTATTTCTAGGTTCAATAATTTCAAGCTGGCAAATTATACATGCTGTAATAATAATTTCTTCTTTCACAAAATATTAGTTCTATTGGATTTATTAATAGCTTGTAATCTCCTCGGATCGAAGAGATCACGAAAAATGTCGTGAGAGATCTGAAGCGTTTCTTCAAAAAAATGGCCCTCTACGTCAGCTTTGCTTGAAAGTGTCCTTTTCCTTGCCTCACAAGCCACAAAAATGCAAAGATTTTTTTAGGGCTTACATGATGATTGGAGAGACATCTCAAGTTGCTGGGGACAACTTCTGTAAACCTTGCGGAATTTCCTCATTTTTTATTACCCTATTGCAGAGTGGTTGACCTACGGTGGCAAAAATCGAAAAATGTATGAGACAATGCAATATCGTGTTTGAAGCAAAATCTCCCCTGCATTTTCAATTTGACGGCGTTTTGGTCAAATGGTGGCGTAAAATTGTAATTATCTCAAGACCCGTCCTAATGCCATTTATAAAAGCCATGCTTGCAACGCCTTAGTAGTCACGCAGCCCCATACCATAATATGTTCACCACCTTGTTTTACTGAAGGCTTAAATTTTTTCCTTAAAGATCTGTTTGGCTTTCCAAAATGATGTACAAACTACGAAGTTCATTGAACTTTATAGAAATGTCCTATTTTCCGATGAGAACTTTTTTCCATTCCATGACAAAGGTTTTGTGGAGAAAGGCAAACACCGGAAATAATGTCCGTACTCTTTTTAAACTAGCGTTTGAAATTCAGCTGGAGTCAAAAAGAAATATGAGCATGTCAAAATAAATGCAGCCTACATAAATACAGCCCTATAAAACCGTTTCCAACACTCAACTTCCTTTCCATCAATCGATTCAAATTACCGGCTTTAGAACACGCGGTCCACCCTTTATTTAACTTCTCCCCTCTCCACAAAACTTGCGAAATGACTCGATAAAACCTTCCACCAGCAAACTAATCACAAACCCCCACCAATGATACATACCTAAGTGCCTTGCCCCACATTGAACATCATAATTGTGTTAATCCCATGCAAATACCTCGACCACAGTCATTGAAGGGAAATTTTTATAAATTCATCACGCTACCTGACGCTGCTGCAACAATAGATGTATCTCCTCGACTATCGGTCGGTTGTAGATCCATCCTCAGGTGGGTGCGGCAAAACGAAAATAACAACTTTGGAATACAAACAAAAGTGAAAAGTTTAACAACAGAGTTTGTGCACTTGCATTTTAAATAATCATCATGACTTGTTGACCATTTGTTTGGCATTGAACACAGAGCCCGGCAACGGAGGCAGGCACGCGTATGTTTATTTAGCCAACCGACCAACGACGACATGGTGTGTTAGCGAAACGAAAGTGAACACTGACAAAATATGGAGACATGGGCTTTTAATGCATTTTTGATTATGTACCGATGTACATGTGTTTTCTTGTTTGGAAAACAGAAAGAGTGAAATTGATTGGAGATTAAAGTAAACCTGGTAAAAGGTGATAGAAGTGAAAATTATAGACGCCAATGAAGAAAAGAAAAAGGCTTATGAATGAATGAAAAAAATCGAAGCTTCTTGGAAACTGCAACTGTGTGGTTGGTATTTATGACGATGCATGCAACCTTTCATTATGAATCTAGACTTTGAGCAGACAGATAAGGCAGATAAGAGCGGGAACCATACAATTGCATTCGTTTAGGGATTTTAGTTTGGAGCACAGCACAGAACACAGCAACTTGGATTTAATTGATCTCTATAGACTTTACTTTACTTTACGCCCACTACTCAAAACTCTCAAATTTTCTTCTTTAGTATGTATTGCGCTTCTGAGCACGAGGAAATTAATATTTTTCGAGTGGAAATTGTGTGTTGCGATATAGACAATAGAAGGTTAGGTTATGTGGTGTCAGCCATCGCCAATCATATAGACCAATAGGTCCATAGTGTGTTACACTAACTCAGAGTACTTTCCATATTTAACACCCAGTTACCCCTGGTACAGACAAAACGACATGGATGCGATAGCGTAGTTTAAAAGTTGACTTGCTTTGAGGCTGGCCTCTTCACTCAGCGAGTTGAGAAAGTGGCTGCCCAACGTCTTAAATCTAGTTGTGGCTAGTGCTGGACAGGCGCAAAGTACGTGCTCCAGTGTTTCGCTAGAGAATGAGTCCCTACAGTTCCTGCAGGTGTCCAAAAGGATTAGGCACAACCTAAAAGCGTGATGGCCCAGTAAGCAATACCCTGTGATAATACCAACCAACAAGCTGCAACTAGCTCTGGGAAGCTTTAGTGTCAGCAGCAATACGGCCGAAAGATTTTGGTGATGCGAGAGGATATTCCCTGCTTTCACTTAGCGCCAGCCTTTGGGAAAAGTTTGGCCTTACAGCTGTCCAGATGCAAATGACGAAATGACGGTCTTAATCCGTTACTACAAGTCTTTTTGTTGACTGTAACTCAGTCAAATTAATCTTGCAATTTCTGATGACCTACAACCTTCAATGGTATACGTCGTAAATACAACCCTCGGCATGAATTAGCCTTGCCTTTTCTATTTTTCTCGTCTTTGCGAAATGCGGTCGGCAATTTTCTAATTATTATCTTGTCATATAATTTTTTCCTGACAGGGCAGTTGTTTTCCTTACTCGAACGTCCTTGCTCGAACTGCATGTCTTCTTTGACCCAATTAAATGACCACAAAAAATGAAGGCTCTTTTACAAATATGAGAAATATTCACTGTCCACGCAGCTGTCTGCCAATTCATTCATTAAGCATTCAAATTGTTTGAATTCTTAAAGACTCCTCCCTTCGTTTCCTTTATGAGCAATATCAGTCGCGCCTGACGCACAGCCCTGATATATCAGTCCCGATTTTAGAGTCTATCCATGTCTCGATTGACTGAGTCACTTATCTGTGTCATTGCCATGTATTCGACACTCCACCTCGTTTGACCACATTATTTATGCAATTAGATCTCTGACATCATTCACCCACCCATGCCCTACGTGCCGCAATGAACCAACACCCGGAATATTAAAAAGACCACAGTGCCGATATTTCAATTCACTGTTCAGTGCCGCCATCTAGTTTTGACCCTTGTTACTGTGCATACAGTGCACACATCGGACATATTTAACGTTTTAATTGACTGAGAGAAAAGAAAAACGTTGAACGACTTAACCGTCAACTGACGACTATCGCCTTGTCAGAGGTTAATTACTCGACAACGACTCAACGATCAGCGAAGACCGAGACTTTTTTGAGCGTTAATTGGATTAAAATTTGTACTTTTTGTTTTCTTTTGTAGCACTTTACGCAGCCGACGGTAATAGAACAAATAGCGTACGTGTTAATCGTATGCGGAGCAGTTACATTGGCCTTAAGTTTCCTCGGAAACTGGGGAGCGATACTGGAGTCGAAATGTATGCTGTTAACGGTAAGTCTTTTTTTGTTTTCTTGAAATTTAATTAGTTGTACCTGCTTTAGGAAGACTTTCTCTGTGTTACGTTTCTTGGTTGACATGAACTGAACGGACTTGTTCCGACTGTTATGTGAGGAAGTAAACTTTGACAAGTGAAAACTCGCACCATACGCTTGCGATCTCGATTTTTCAAAAAATTGCAGCGAACTCTAGCAAGCTTGTACACATCGTCCTTCCTCTTGAACAGCTCAGTGCCACAGCCGATATGAATTCATGAAATTTTCTCCGTAGAAGTGGCCGATCTTTATCTTTAAGTAAACCACTCACATTTAAACCTTTCCTATCTGACGGTATTTTATTTGTAACGCCTATTTCTCCGTCATATATTTCAAAGACCCGGCCGCGAAAGAACCAATTGTCATTGTCGATTCTTTATTTATCTAAAAGCATCCAATTCAGTTACGCACCAAATGCCCTATTTTTATCAATTTTCCCTTTGCAATTTGAAACTTTTTAACTTTCCAAATTTCTTTCCACTAAATCCTAAAGTTTCACCAATTATTGTAAAAAGTTACAAATTTTCATATCGACTAACTAACCAGTTTCAATTTAATTTTTGGTCTACATGCTGATTGGACTAATCGACAATCTGCTGTTGGTTATGACATTGCTTTCACCATTAAAATTAGAGGACAATTAAATCCCATCTTAAATGGCATCAATTGACCTTAAGCTCGAGTCAATTATCGGAAAAAAAGTGTCGGACAAAGTGGAGCCTATGAAGTTAAACACTAGGTTAGGTTAGGTTGATGTAGCGGGCTGAAGAAGAACACCCACCCAGCACTTAGGCCAGATTAGGACAAATTGACTAATTGCCAAACCCTAAAACACCCGTCAAAATAATTTGGAACAACCTAAGTAAATAAATATGGTTGAAGTAAGTAGCTTCAAGTATCGGTTCAGTTTTATTTCATTGTGGTTCTAAGATTATGGCTTCAAAATTAATGAATGGACACGTCTTGATACTTAATTAGCGAAAATTCCATAGCAATTGAATTCATTCCAATTGAATTCAGAAAACATTGCAAAAATCTATTGAACTCGTCGCAAATCTATGCTCCTGAATCTGACCACAGAGCACGTCCGTGCTAACTGAATTGAAATCCCTACCTCATACAATTAAATCTCCAGTTAAGACTCATCTCTGCCTCACCAGAAAAAAGTCGCAAAAAATAATTTCTCCAGCCGCAGAAATGAAAAACATTTGCAGCCATGCACATCGCCGGAGGAGTTTAACTCTCACCATTTCCACCACAACAAATCAATTATTATTTTTTCCTAGTCCCTGGGGTGTCGCATTAAAGATTCGACATCCGTGATCTCCCATAAAATTACCACCCAGCGAATTTTACAAAACCACACATTCTGCATAAAAAGCCAGTTGACAACTCTCACCGATCCGCCTTAAATGTAGATTCTAGCTACGCTCTCTCGACACCAATCAACGATGATAATAAGCCAGCAAAAGGGAAAGTCTCAATCAGCCCAGCTGCCTACATAATCGAAGCCTTGCATAACGCAGCCAAACGCAACGAACGAACGATTGTCGTTCTAACACTCGAGAGTGCTAATTAAACAATTTGACAAACAAAGCCACTTGATTATCGCAATAAATTCTCGAATCCCAAATCAGGTCACCCAAACTGCTTGCATAACCCCGTGTGCGTATCCCATAAACAAAGTCTCATCACCGGAGAGCTCTTGCTCAGACGCGGCGATTCCATTTCGTTGAGCACATTCTCAGGCTTCCACGGTTCGCGAAGCAAGCACACTACACATTCGGCCTACGCAAGCGCAACACTTGACCATCGTCCCTTTCGAATTGCCTTTCGAATCTCTCGGGCTTCGAATTTTCACTGCCATCGCGCTGCGACCACTGCGCAAAATAAAACAAAAAAACGAAACTCCACTGAACCATTCACCAGCGTCGACAGTCGCATTAATTGGCGCAAAAAAAGAACCGAAACGCCACTGCGGCTAGCCAGAGCTCTTCTCGCTCGGCTGAGCAGCGCCCAGACCGTCTAAAATAATGGTGCCGTGCACCTGCACACTCCTCCATTGTCGGTGAAGGTGGTGCTTTTGTTTTTTGTTTTTTTTTTGTGGAGTGAAAGATATCTCACGAATATTCAAATGCACGGCGGCGGCGCTAGACGACAGCTCGAGCCTGAGTGGCGTTCCGCTGCACTCTCCCGTCCTTTCTTCGAATCGAATTTAAGTTATGCAAGGGCAATTTTCCCGGACTCCGCTCTCTCTTGCTCTACGCAAAAGATACTGTATCTTGGGGATTTGATACCGGTGATTTATGATGGTCTATTGGTCTGCCGTTGGGCCTGCTACTCACATTCAACCGGGTGCAATCGATAGTCGACAAGGCGGAAGACTTTTACGGTCAGCTATGGCCAAGAAATCGATCAGCCGTGCGGTAATTGCCACAGACGCGAAGGGGTGCAGAGTTAGCAGCACCCGGACGGATGAGTAAAGACAATTAGCCTCTGATTTGCGTGAAGCGATAAAAGTCATTGTGCACTTTTTTTTCCACTCAGTTTACAACTGTTCTCGTCGCTGTTGATACCTTCCTGGCATGAAACCTTTAATGAGAGGGGAAGAGTAAAGTTGACAATGCGAAGCTACGAAGGCTTATCATACAATTAACTTTTATGTCTGGTGACCTACCAACTTCCCATCAACATGGATGGCAGCGAAAGCGAGGAAATGTACTTGTGTCAGTGTGCCACATTTGTGCTGCATGGCGAAGGAGGTCAACCTGGTGAGATCGGTCAACTGGTGTAGCCAAGCGAAGGCTTAAGTCAAAGAGATTTTTAATCGGTTACACATTAGCTGAAAAGAATTCATACGATCCAATTGCTAAGAACTCCAACTTACTTTCAAATGCAGTCTCTTTCACCACGTCTACGTCTACGTTAGGACGCAAAAAGACTTTTGCTCTTTGTCGTTCCTTTGCAACCGTGCGCTTTATAGTCCTATAATCGGATAAAAACTTTCTTTCCCCAGCACTCGTTTCGGGGTGCAAGTTAAAGAGGATGGAAACAATTTTTTGCAAAAATACATTCTCCGTCCTCTTCCAGTCAACTAACACCCAAAATCAACTGACCTGCTAATTCACAATCAATCAATCTGCCTCTGACGTTAGCATAATTAATTTGCGTAAATTTCCCTTCATCAAGCACTGCTTACATAAGCAACCGTCTTCGGTTTTAGCGAAAATAAAATCTCCATTTGAACGCCATGAGCCTTCTATTTTACATAATTCACAAAACTTTAATTATCCTAACTCGAGGCCCAAACAAATTATCAGCTCCCAATGTTTTTCTTCTTTTTTCACGTCGCACGCGGCGCTTATTATACTCCCCATACTAACACTTTGCAAATTGTGATTTTTGGCACTTCATTACCAAGTCTACAATCACATAACATCCGCTCAAATTCACCCGTGTCCCATCACATTTGATCCGATTTCTGACACTTAACGAAGACCTGCCTCTCCCCGCTCAAGGCCACCTACCATTGTCGGAATACAAAAGATTTTATTTTCACTATTGTTTCAAAGTTGCGACACTTGTAGGTCACATCGTAGTTTTAACTACCAATTCATTTGGTCTTAACATTGAACCCTGCGAGAAATTGAACGAAGCAGAAGTGTCATTACGGGTGAAGTATGAAATGCCACACCATGTCAGATACTGCATTTTTTTACCAACCAGTCATGGTCAGCAGCCGAAATTCCTAGAATTCACACCTCGTACAGAAGTGACCTTAGAATTGGTCATCCACTGCACGTATTCTTTGACAAGTCACTTTAAAAATAACCCAATTTTCAGCGAAACATACTCATTTTGTCCACATTCTGGTTAAGTAATCAGGCGAGATTATAAAAATTCATAAAAGGCAATGCCTCATTCACACGGCTTAACGACCAAATAAAAATGCAAATTTTCTCCAAAACGCCAAAGTTTTAGACGGCTTAAAGTTTGCCTCTCTTTTAGCTTTTTACACACGCAGCCGTTAGACCGCGCCGACAACGACTTCGATCCCAATGGGATTTTATGTGTTACCATAATTACCCACAATGACCATGTCACAGATGTGAACGAACCGAACAGCGGCTAGGTTTCATAACACTTCCGTTTTAATTGTCTCAAATGGGTGCAAGCGGAGCAGCCATTAAGAACTGCAAGCTCGCTTTGGGTTAATTCAAAATTGAGGAAAAAAAGACACCAAAGTTAGTGACGTTTAATGCACTTTCACGAAGTTATGAAAGTCCGGGGCAATCGCTTGTCGGAACAACGTAACTGTGGGTCGATGGGATACCTGAAACCTGTTGACTGAAGCCCCACTGCCTGCTGAATGATGGTTTGTTAGGTGATACAAAAAAATAATAACCAAAGGGGATTGACTGGATGACAGTAACAGCAACAAGCGATAGCAACAAGAAATTGTAATTGTTATGCCAGCGTTCCAACACATCTGCTCATGGTGGGGTTTTGATGCGAAACAGGTTAAGATACGTAAGCCCTTTGCTGGTAGTCATGTGACATCATGCCGGCGGGTGACAACTTTCACAAGAGTCGTAGAGGATGAAATTGATTTTGAACTTGATGGAAGTATTTGGAGTTTCTTGAGCTATTGCATTTTTTTTTTTTCCCGCCGAAAAAAAGGACACGTACAACAACAAAGGGGTAGGGGATACTTTGCATGGAAAATATTTTGATACAGTGAAATTTTGATAAGTTAGCCACCAGCTGTGCAAACTCGCAGTATAGATTTCGCTTAGTGGTTAAACCAAAATATAGGGAAAAATGGTCGACTATCACGGATTATTTTCTATGAGAGATGCAAACAATTAACACATCTGTGGCAAAGTTCCAAGATAGGCAGATGGAGGTAAATTTGGCAGACTTCTTTAGATGGCCAGCTTATAGGGGGTTTTCACGGAGACAGGTTGCACTGTGGTAATAACTATTAGAAATTTGTTCCAAGTGAATTAAAGTTATATGAATTCTTGTACGTTTCTGCAACTATCTTATTTTAATGTTGGTCTACAATATGCGTTAGAATGTGGTGTTTCGTCCTTTTTCTTCCTTCCTTATATACGTTTGCACCCAAAAACATAATTTCCAGATACATTTGGACGTCTGGCATGTGTTTGGCCGCGCGAAAATTCTTAGTATGGAACCTGGACAATTCCGGAAAAACGTGAAAAATTTGATATTTTTTTTCCTTGAAATTTTGAACTATTTGATGATTTTAGACGATGCAGACGAAAGTGGTTGGGTTTTTCGACAGGTGTCCTTTTCCCTTTGAAATAAATGTAATTGAAGTTCTACAGTCGAATTTTCACGGGATAACAAAATTATTTTGAGTTAGAGGGAGTTTTGGAAAAATTTGACTTAGAGGGATTAATATATTTTGTTTAGAATTGGAATCTAACTGGTAGGAGTCTGCACGTTACTCTTTTTAAAGTAGACATCTAATGCACGAACTAAATGAAGCAAGAAAGCATCTCAGGCACCTAACTACTTTCAAATTAAAAACAGATCTTTTTGGAGCCCAAGCAATAACACAATGAGTAAGGAGAGCAGTTGTTAATGCAGACGCCCACGGTTGTGTGCGCGATGCGATTAAAAGTGGCCCTAGACGACGACCATGCTCGCTCTTATGTTCGTTGGTTTCGATTTTCGCCATGTACGGCCGTGTTCGTTAGCAAATCCTCATTTTTGCTGTGAACATCATCTGCTCTCTCTTTCTTGTATAGGTAAACAATCGTAAGGGCAAACACATGTCCGTTTTTTCCGACGTGTTTGCACTACAAGAATCAACACGAAATAAATTCATTCAATTGTGTTCATCGTCAAGGGCCACCTTGAGAGAGTCAGATGATACAAGCGTGCGAGCTTGAAACAAGTTGCGAGAGAACATTTTTTGTTTATTTTTCTGGAAAAGAAAAAGAAATTCGACTTATAAATATTGAAAATAGGCCAAGAGTCCGAAGAATGTATTCGAATTAGGGGGATTTTCGACTTAGTGGGAGCTCGACTTAGAGGATGGTTTTTGTATGGAAAATTGAGGGGAATGCCGAAATATGGCGAACAAATTGGAGTTAGATGGAAATTCAACTTAGAGGAAGTTTGATTCGAGGGATTCGACTGTATCTGTATTTTATCACTCTGGAATTTATCTGAAGCCGTTAAATTAAGGCTAGACGAAGTTCGCTTGGTCCACTAGTTTTAAATAGAAATATCCTTTGTACAGAAATCCAAAAATAGTGGCTAAGTATACCAATCTGAATTTGCAAAGAAGGTCCAAAGCCAAGCTGATTCGCTGCATTTGTTAAGCCCGGAGGAGGAACTACAAAATATGAATAGCATCATGTTGCTTTTAACAACAAGATATGGTGAATTCTCATAACAAACCGGACATTATCCTAAGGTTTCCTAAAACGAACCGGATCATAAAAACTCTTTGAAGGTTCTTGAATATTGCTTATTTTTCAGGCAATGTCTGTGCAGGTTTTCAAGAAATTCACTCAAGTTTCATGGATTAAATAAATATTAAACTTTTTTCTGGTTTTGTTAAAAGGGTGCCTTCGTTAATGTTCGGCACTGTATTTTCGTTTGAATATCAACAGCTTGCAAAAGTCATCTTAGGCAGAGAGGAGCTTAATACAATTTTAATAAGAATTCAAAGTTCTCGTCTAATCGTATAGTTTTAGTCCTATTGTGTGCATTGCTTTAATTGCATTCTAATGTTTCTATTTCATGATCATTTAATATCCTTAATTCACGGCCAGTACAGGAATCCGTAGTTTTGAATACGACTTTTAGTAATCTAGAGGTAGTAAATGGTATTATAGTTTTAATACCATTACATTTATGAATTTAAGAACGAGAGTTCAAAAAACAAGGTTAGACACCTAAAGGGTAAAAACATTGGGATACATTTTGTACTTTTTTTACATTTTCGCAAAAGCCTATGCACTGTTCTTGATGTTCGACATCGATTTGTTCACTGGGTACATTATAGCTTAGAACATGTTATTTTTATATTTACAAACGAATTCTTTCATTTAATTAACCAAAATTGATTATCTCTTTCAGTACGGCGTCTTTTTACTGCTGCTCTTGATCACAGAGATCGCTGTTGGCGGTCTGACAGCTGCATACAAGGATACGGTATGTTTTTTAAGTGATGATTAAAATGGAAAACAACTATAATTCATCTATAATATCCCTAGGCAAAAGCTGAGACCAAGACTTTCCTGCAATCCACAATCACGAAATACTATTCTACCGGAGAAAAGACCGACGCGGTTACACTCGCATGGAATCAAATTATGCTATCGTTGAATTGCTGTGGCGTTGAAAATTACCGTGATTTCGATGCATCCGAAAAGTGGAAGGCAAACAAAGGGAATCGAACAATCCCCGAATACTGCTGTGTATTCAAAGACGTTACGAAAGGTATCCCACTCGATGAAAGTTGCGTTGAAAATCCCACAGATGTGAACAGCTACTACGAGAAGGTATAGCACTATGCACTTTTTGTCAATTTTATACATACTTATACAGCCCCTTTCTCTTTTTAGGGTTGTTACAACGCTTTCGTCGATTTTATATACCTCCACAAAGAAATTGTCATCGGCATCCTCCTTGGAGCGGGAATCATCCAGCTGCTGGCAATATTCCTCGCGTTCTGCCTCTGTAAATCGGTTGCAAAATATCATGGCATGAGACTGTAAAATTTTCAAACAACTTCTCATCCCCTTTCTCGTTAATACACCGAAACACAACTACACCGAAACGGTGGCCATTTTTGTTTCGAACTAAATCGAAATGCGTTTACAATAGTTTTTTTTTTGTTGAGCGAAATACTATTTCCCAACCTTTTTTATACATACGATACATAATTTATCACAAAAAATTTTGGTTTAAGAGTACCTGTGTTTGTATATCATTTTACTTTCTGGATTTTTAAGCACAAAGGTCGTCTACTCATGTGCTAGGATCACTCTCAAAAAACAGAAACATCACAATCCAAGTTGTTTCCTATCTTGACGGTTTATCTGCACAGACAATAGCTAGATAATCGTTTAATAATTTTGTTTTTTTATTTTATTCTGTTCAGCATTTCTATAGTCTGTAAGTGGAATAAATTCTCAAAAAAAGAAACAAGAAAAATTTTTATAAAATAAGAACTTTTGAATAAGATTCTTTGAGTAGATAGTAAAGTGTAAAATGATCACCCCTGTAGGTTTTAAGTGTTACGTTACGTAAATAGTTGATTACATAAGCATTTGTAAAAAAAAAAAACAAAGAAACAAAAAACGAAAAACATACACAAAAACATTTTCTTTTAGAGTTTACTTTTATGTAAAGTTAAATTGTAAAATGTTTTTTTTTATATCTTATCACTAACTGATAATAAATTATGAAATAAAACCAATGAATTTCGAAGACATGAGTTTTTACGATGGATACTTTGTTTTACTTCTTGTGGGTTAGGAAGTTTAGGTGAGTTTCCGAAATTTAATTTTAGTGTCATAAGATGCTGTTAAAAGTAAAGGGTGGGCTATCCAGTCGTTTTTTTTCTAAACTATAGGTTATTTTGACATTGTCAGCTATTTCGCGCTCGAGATCTTGAAAAGAAAGTACCATACCTCCGTGGAACGAAATAAGTTGCTTTATGCTTTAACAACGTAGGCCCAAAGGGAGCCCACAGTGAGATGACATACCCGCCACATCCAGCAATGGCTAAATGTATTTGGCATGGGAGTCAAGAATGGTTGCGCTGTTTTTACACCTACGGTTGGTGACCAGTTTTACTAAATCGATAGGCATAGCAGAGTTTGCCCGTGATAAAGTAAGGTGGTGGAGAGCTCAGGTGAAGTAAATATGAGAGTGCCATCTGATTAAAAATGGGATGCGACTTAGAGAGTTTCTAAAAGACTCAAAAGATTTAATTACAGCTTGACTATCAGAACAAATAAGGATATTCCTCCCAGATACTTTTACAAAATAAGAACTTTCTTAGATCAGCATTGCCAAATACCGTCAGACTACCACAAAGACCACCAGCCACACACTCCGTACATCAGTATGAGTCTCATGATCGATAGAAAAATAGAATAACAGGCCAACCTCATGTATTGTTGGATAAGAGCGATGATTGAACTTGTTTTTCTTATAGCTGAACTTTATTCATGACTAGCTGGCTCGACTGGTTTTTTTCCCCATCGTATAGCGTACGTGGAATAAAATCAAGTATAAATTCTGTTGATTTCTATTCACTTTATTGAAATCAGAGAAAAAGATTACAATAATGAATAAAGTTTTGCTCTTACCTTAAATCCTTGCGTAACAAATACGGACAAACCGACAAAATTGGGTCCAGTTAAGTTATAAGCATTCAAAGAAACTACGTTCCATTTTTATATAACAAGATGAAATGTTAAGAATTTGTATAAATAAAAGGAATATAGAATTTTAGAAAACCATATACTCCAATAGGTGTTTGGAAATGATACTTTGATTAGTGTTTGAAAATGAACATTCAGCCGAAACACACATCGAAGGTGGTAGAAGAAGACTCCATTTCTTTATGAACCACTACACACACCACGCTTAAAATTCTTAAAAAAGCCTCGCTATTTTAAAAGTTGGGGTAGATGTCCGTAAGGACAAGGTGCTCACAGATGTAATACAAACTGGAGGCGTGGTGAACAAAGGCTAAAAATGGCATGGAGAACTAGCACAAATTATGCACCCCTATTACGTTTGTCGAATGTCGCTGTGGCCTGCAGTGAAGTCGAAAAATACGACATTCTAATTTTTGAATGGCGGTTGTCGGGTGATTTTAACATTAACTGCATGCAACAAAGGAGTTGAAAGATAGAGGACTTAAAAAGAGTAAGGAAAAGATAATTTTCTTCTGTAAACAGCAAATAAAAACCAAGTGAAAATCATACATATTTTCGCGACGTGTGTTGAAGATTTCCTTAAGAAAAGGAGTAACCAGTAATGGAAAATATTTTGATGTGTTTTTTAATTCTGTTTTTATAAAAGAGTACAAAAAAAACTGATCGATCTCCTGCCCTGTTTGTTTGCTAGCTTAGTTGAACGAGGGTGGTTTTGTTATTAACAAGTATCACGATCATAATATCAAAACAAATTTACCTGCTCCGAGGTTTTCTATTTTAATTTATTTATTCCGATCTACAGAAATGGAATCAAATCGAGAAAAAATTATGAATTTTTACTTGGATTCGGAATTTGCTATGATAAATGGAACTGATTATAGTCTGTCTGCTTGCTTCAAGCTATCAAACTTTAGAATTTACGGAGACCCTAACTCCCTCAACTAGAACAAGCCAACATTTGTAAACTTTCCACAATTTATTACTTCTCAGACATTAGTGCAACAAGAATACGACTTCTGTATACGTTTTTAACACCAATTTTATTTAAGAAATCTACACATAGTCTATATATAAGATACCTTTATCCATTTTTTTTATACACAATAAGTTTCGAAGTAAACATGTCTATTGATATAGAAATTGAAGCGTGCCATGCGCCCATAAGCCTCATGTTTCTATTTCTACATTTAAAAAATGTAGAGAGATCAAAAGATACTAAGTATCATTAGCAAATAAATAAGGAAACTAAAAACAAAACCAACGAAAAACTTTTACTTTCATAATAAGCGTTTAATTCAGTTTGAATCAACTAAAAGAGAGAATTAAAACTTTTTACATTGATTAGTCTCGCCCATTCTTTTGTTTAAAACAACATTATACACGTACGAAAAGAGCAAAGGAGCATTTTTTTGTTATGTCATCCAGGCCATGTGGCTAAAAAAAAACAATAATAAAACAAACGCTTAATCTAACGATAATATGCTTGTATATATATAAAAAAAAAGTTGTCTTTCCTTTCCTGAAGTCTTGAATCCAAATGAGGAACTCGCATCATAATAAGTGGAAATAAACAAAAAGATACATTCCACGCTATTGTTTGATATTGATATACAAAAATGTGAGAGCAATTGTTTGTTAATTGGAATAACACACGATTAGAAATATTATTTGAATTATTTTTTTTTCGTTTTATGTTTTATCCTATTTTCTTTCTTGTGAACACTAAAAGTAGTTTAAGTAGGCGGGTGTATGATTTATGCTGCAGCTGCTGTTTTCTTGTGAAATTAGAACAATGTTTTTTTTTTTTGTTTAAACAAAAGAGCTTTTTTTTTTTTTTTTTGATTTTTTGTGTTTATAAATTGGTTATTCGCCCCCTGATTTCATGTCAGCATGGTGGTTTTGTGCAGTTCACTTTTTACCAGGAGGCGCCAGTGGTTGACCTCGATCCTTGCCACGTAGTTTTATTCCAATCACACGCTCGATCTTTCCAAGAATCAAATTGTTTGGGATGCCACGTCCGGCTTCATAGTCGGTGACCACTTGTTGCTTTTCACAGATTTTCTGAAAAAAAATTAAAAAAAGGAAAAATAGTATAAATATACCACATCTGCAAAATTCATTTAATATACAAGTTTTCCTTAGAAAGTGTCTCTCTCACTTTAAAATAAAAAAAAACTTTAAAGAATCTTCTGCCAATAACTGAGCCGTTCAGTGCACAAATCGATTAACTCAATAACACAATACAAAATTTTTAGACAGTCATAGATAAAATAATTTATATTCGCCTCTAAATATGTACATTACTTCTTATTCGATGACCAAAATAATGCCGTTTAGTGGTGTTTATCTTTATTTACCAGAAAAGTTATTACAAATTTAGAAAGTCAGACTAAACCAAGTGTTTTGACACGTAAATTTAAGATTCTTCTTCTGACAATGCCACTACAAAACAACTATTCTAAGATACACAGAATTGAAAAAGAATTCGACATTATTGACAACTAAACACGAAGTAAGTAAGCTTCAGGTTCCTGACAACCCGGGATAAAAAGAGTACGCAGGAACATTAGGAGATAGAAAATGGATAACTAGGTAGGCAGGTAGGTAGGTTGTGTGGTGGGCTGCGCAAGGCAGCCAAGCACTTAGGCCAGATGAGGCCCACTGTTATACCACATAGAGCGGATGCAAAAACATCCCACTACTCTACAAACCAATTGGAGCTATTAATATAGCGGAGGATAAGGCTTATGCTGGTGTCAGCTAGTTCACCGAGATTATTTAGAAAGTAGTGACCAAGATGCCTCTTTCTACGGTTCGAGAGAGCGCTGCAGGTTCCTAAAAGGTGGAGCAAGGTTTCTTCCTCGTCTTCGTCTCTGCAGCTTCTGCAGAAGTCGTTGGCCGGGAGGCCCAGTCGGGTGACATGTTTGCCAAAAGTGGAGTGCCCAGTTATGACACTGATCAGGTTTCTAACTTGAATTCTACTGAGTCTTAGGAGACTAAGTGAGCGTTCAGGATCTAGCTTAGGCCAGATTTCCCTGGTGACGCGACAAGTAGCACCATTCGACCACCTAAGATTGGTTGCCGCAATGTTCTTGGATTTGATGTGGACTAGCGCGGTAGCAAGAGGTGCGCAGAGACCGACCTTATCCGATTGGATGGTTTCACTGGTTCCGCGCTTGGCAAGATCATCGGCCAGGCAGTTCCCCGAGATGTCACAGTGTCCCGGCACCCACATGAGGTGAATGTTAAACTGCTCTGCCATCTCGTCAAGAGATTTGCGACAGTTTGAAGCTATTTTTGAATTAAAAGTGACAGACTTTAGGGACTTTATCGCAGCTTGTCTGTACATATCGTGATAGAGGTACGCGATATCACGTTGTACTTTAGCCACGACAAGGCTTCCTTGATCGCCATTACCTCCGCTTGAAATACGCTGCAATGGTTGGGAAGGCGAAATGAGATCTGGATTCCCAAGTCTTCGGAGAAGACTCCTCCACCGACTCCGGATTCAGTTTTTGATCCGTCGGTGTAGATCACCAGAGATTCATTTCTTATAGGTATGCCTTCTCTCCAGTCAGATCTGGAGGGCAGGCTGAAGGAGAAGCTTCTTTTGAAAAGAGTTCTGGAGCGAGTATAGTCTAACTCCCTGAAGGGGAGATCTATAGACTCCAGAATGGTAGAGTGACCCATGCATCATAGGTTGGAATTTAAGACGATGAACAGAAGTTCTACTATCGGGTACTATCCTATTAATCTTGGTTTCTTCACTTCATACTATCCTAAGATTACCCAGAAGACTGTAAGGCATGGATGTGGAAACATTATGGTTTTGGGGTCAATTTCTTAGCATGACGTAGGTCCACTTATAAAAAATTAATGGCAAAATGGACAAGTTTCAAAATTTGAATATTTTGAAAAGTAACCGTATGAATTTGCATTTGCATTTGCATTTCATGACAATTAAGTGGGCATTTATACAGGATAATGATCCCAAACACCCGTCCAAAGTAGTAAAAACTTGATTTCATGCGAAGTTTGAGTTTTGGATTGGTCAGAGCCCTGATTTAAATCACATAGGGAACTTGTGAAATAAAGTCAAAGGTGAAATCACAAAGGAAAACTACAAAAATATGCATGATCATTGATTTACCACACAAAATACATAGTAAGAAATACGCACTGCAGAATGCCCCAAACTTGTGGATAGTATGGGTCGAAGGTGTGAAGCTGTCATCGAAAACGAAGGCTATAGCACAAAAAATTAATTGTTTAAATGTTTGTACACACCAAAAATAAACAAATGCAGTTTTTAGCACGATTTTTTCTCCTTTTTTCGAAGTTTTGGCAACTCATTCCAGTGCTCTTTTCGATATTTTGACTGTTTTTTTTTAATGAGACAACACTTAAGTTTGCATTATTATTAAAGATGAAGTATAAACCTTGGAAAAAAAACAAACACCTGTTTTTCAATATCAATATTTCCGATAATATAGCACAATAAAGAAAAAAATTGCCATTTATATGTCCATAGCTGTACAATCGGAAGACTGAAGAATCAGCTGACTAATTTTTCTTTGAACTACCATATAAAATCTTTACCCTCGAATAACAAATCCCTGTCCTGCAATCTTTTTTAATCACAAAAACTATATCAAAACTATATTATAGTATAAACAAGTCTACAGCACGAAAATTGGGTAACATTTTTAATAAAGCTGATTTGGCGTCGCCGACACGCCCTGCAGCTAAAGGGTTGGATTCGCCGAAGAGGATCTCAAAGCATTTTTGAAGGACCGTCACAAATTAAATGAATTCGTCTATTAAACGATTCTTAACTATCTTCGTCCAATAGGATTTTCGGAAAAAAAAGAGCACGATTTTGGGCCGTAACCTGATAGAATAGTAGCTGCAAACAGATTGAATGCTCAGTGAACTGTTGGACCATATTTTACCTTCTGCCAAAATAATACATCACCAGATAACATTTGCTGCCATAGCTAATTTTCTTTTAATTTCATTACTTGTGACATCTTCAGCACAAGTAACTCATTCGTGTTTAGCATTTAGATCTACTGCCGATAACTAAAAGATTCTAGTGATTCCAGTAACCATCAACTGTGACATCATCAGCCATGCGTCACTTGAAGAAGCAAAACATCAACAATCTACAGAGTCATTTCAACTGAAACGCAGATTTCCACTCGTGAAGGCTGGAAAGGTGAATGGAGGATAAGCTGCTTATCAAGAAAACTATTATCGTCATGAAATTTATTCTTAGAAACCTGACTTTGGCGAAATAAGCAAAATTAAGAGAGATCAACACTTTGATACCACTGACCTAATTAGCATACACCCTGATTTCCTATCGAACAAGTGCTGACCAGCTGCTTTTCCAATCTGTCCCCAATTGATTCGCAGCCTATGACACGACTAAATTCAGTTAAGGCACTATCTTCACAATTAACTATTCAAAGAAGAATATACTCACAGTTAAGGCACTATCTTCACAATTAACTATTCAAAGAAGAATATACTCACAGTTGCCAAGTCCTTCTGGCTAAGACCCTTTGCATTGCGACCTTGTTGAATCAGTTTACCAACATCAAGCGGAATTTTCTCATGTTTCAATTCTTCAGTCTCGCGGTCCAGCTTGGCAGTGTTCTTAGTGGTGACGTGTTGTTTATTAGTTCCAGCACCGACTGTAATTACACAATTTAAAGAAAAATATAACTACAAATCTTTTGCGTCATTCGAACACCATGACCAGACAAGTGTGGAATAGAACTTCAGCAATATTGCGAAATAAATGCGTATTGCACATTTCCAAAATATGCATGAATGTCACTTTAGGTTATAATTCAAAGATTCCACCGACTTTCTTTTTCTTTGAACTCTCAACACAAAACAAAACAATAAATAAGGTATTATGTTTGGGCACATATTTTCGTTACACATTTATGAATGTATGGTATTATTTAATTACATTTTTGTTGGGTATCCACCGGTACACCCTGACGACGTGCCTGGTTTATAGCACTCTCTGTCTTAAGGGTTGAGGCCTTTGGGGCTCTTTTACGTAAAACCGTAACAGTATCCCAATCAGACATGATTAAATCTAATTAGTGACGAAATTCAACAAAATCAATATCAGTTTATTAATTCGTAATTTGTTTCTTTTTTAAATTATAAATTTTCTTTGAGAAAGAATATCCAATTGAGAAAATTTAATTCCAGAAATGTCGAAAATGTGGCTGTCTCTTAGTATATATTCAATCAACTGAAGTTGGTGGTGGTTTATAAAAACTTTTTGTTGTTTTTTTTAATGGTGTGTGTATTGGAATACAAAATGACATTTTGTGTGGTGGAAATTTTGAAAATTCTGTTGGATTTTGAAAATTATGGACATGAAAATGAGTTTTTTGAAACAGTTAAATAGCAGATTCAATTGCAGCAGTTTTAAATATTCTCTAAGCAGTTCTTTTTCTGCATTGTGAATAATTCTCAGACCTCTTAAATCATAAGGGTAACCTATAGTCTTTACAATCTTACAATCGGTTTAGCAGGTTACACACTGAGCGTCAACCCCTGCAATTTACTCGATTGGGATAAACAGAACAATAAAGGTCGAGTACATGGTATTTTTAACTGAAAATCCTTGTAGAAGTCAGTAGCTGGGAGTGAGTTCTTCCACTCGAACATGTTAACAAAAATGTCGGGCTGAAAACTAACTGAAATGCAATCGGAGCAAATTGAATTAGATTGGGGATTTGTAATCGGTAAAAAAAGTATTTGAAGGAAGGGGAGTTGAAGGTTTCAGATAAGTCTTGAACTTTTTCGAATAGAAATCGAATTATTGAAGTAAAAAAATATACAAACAATATCATTCGTACTTGTAACTTATTTATTTCCATTATATTTAGCTCACAACATAAAGCGTGCAAATATTGCTTTGACGTCAATTTTAGTGTTTTTCTTGAATAACTTAACCGATTTTAACCATTTTTGTACCGTAAGAAAGTTTTTTTTCTTCTCTTCTTCCGTGTATAAAATTCATTTCGTTTCATTTAATTTATTCATTCACTTAAGACTAAGTTTACAATATATATTATCACATCATATTTAGAAGAAATATTCGTTCTGTAACTAATTAAGTTAGTGTCGAATGATATGCTAAGACTTTAATACAATATTGATGAATGCGGACTGAATAGTTACAAAGCAAGCAAGCAAGCGATGAAGATAGGTAAAAATAAAAAAGCAATTTTTTCGTTTATTTTAATACACTCATCGAAAGATAAATTCGACATTTAAATAATTGATATTAAACAGCCAATTTTTTACTTTTTTCAAAAAGGCATATAAATTTGTTGTTTGTCTTATAGCAATTGGAAGTTTATTAAAACATCTAGGAGCAGTTCTGGTGAAGAAGCGAGAAACTCAGTTTTATGGGCGATTGGAGCAGTTACTAGTGACTGATTGTTTACACACAAGTTGTGGTAGTTTAATGTCTGAACTGATGTGCAAATACTTTTTTTACTGACTGCATGTATTTTCAAGAATTCATATTCTGCTTTAGTTGTTGTGGATTATAAAACAACGCACTGACTGCATTTTTAATTTATTTGCAGCCCCGAAGAAAGTACTTTATAAAATAAAAACGTAGTGATTATTTGACGTTTTAGTTGAAAACGTAGGAAATCTTTATTCCAAATAGATAAAAACCTTTAAGCTTTCAAATGTGCCGTATAATTATTTTAAGTCTTAAAGTTTGGATATTTGGCCAAAAATTGGATCAGAAACTCTTGCAAAGAGTTATATTTTTCTTAAATACATTGAGTTTAACCCCTACTCACGAGTGGATGCAACAAAACAGGTGATTAAAGTGCCCTCCTTCTAGTTTTTCCAAATCTCAGATCAGTGATGGATCTGTCTATTTTTTTTCGGAAGACATTAATAAAAATAATAATATTAATCGGATGGCGTTGCAGCTCATTAAGGTCCAGAGCCTAGCTTTTTTATATTTTTGTTGTTGCTTAGGTGAAATAAAGTGGGAGGGATTTGGCGATTTATGTCAAGAGTAAGTGGACTACTTTCGTAGTTGTCTCAAAAGAGGTCTCGACTTGCTATATAGTGTTTCCTCGATTTTCGTAGAAATGTGTTCCAAGAAATGCAGACGCAAATCGAGATGAGCAACGTTAGTCGATATATACGAAAAACGTGTGTAAGTAAAGTCGAACATTTGTAATAAAACGAGCATATACATTCATATTAGTATACTAATATTAATGTATATATTTCAGGCTTTTATATGTATAAAAAAAAAGGAATAATAATAACAAATAGTGTTCTGATGGCTTATTAATCGTCAAATTTAAGCGACTAAGAAAATCCCCTGATATGGCAACAACATTCCAAGAGACAGAGGACATTAAACGGATCAAGTTTTATAATTTTGCAAAACTTAGATCAAACCGAGGTGAACAGAGGTAACCTTAATCGAGGGATTACTGTGTAGGCACTACCTTAGACTCTTTAATTTTAGAAATTACTAAAACAAAAACATGTACTAATGAAGTTCTTAAATACAGATATTTATCAGATAGATGTATTTAAGTTGTAAATTGTATTGGATTGAGATGCTGTAATAAACTATTTGAGCTCTGTAATAAACTAGACTGTCTTAAAAATTAAACTTTCTTTTGTATTGAGTAACAAAAAATGTATATAATACAACTCGTGCAGCGTGACCAATACTAAGTCGGCAAATGTAAATTGATATAAGTGGCTATGTACGAGGTCTGTACTCTGAGTCAAAAAATGTTAACAAGTGGTCCAAGCTTTTCAAAAAGGTCGAGAAGAAAATGAAAATTTTGAGAAAGTGAAGAAAACTCTTATGGAGAAACGTCGAATCACTATTAGAGAAGTTGCTATCGGTCACCTCTTGCCACGAATTTTTTTCGGAAATTTTGGGCAAGATGCGTGTGGCTGCGAAGTTCTTTCCAAAACTGCTAAATGTGGACCAAACAAATGTTGCTTGTTCGTAAATTGTTGGCCAAAAACAACATCGTAATCATGCCTCAGCTACTGTATTCACCAGATTTTTTTCCTGTTCCCAAGATTGAAGAGACCAATGAAAGGACGGTTTTGCGACGATTGAGGAGATATAAACGGAATCACTGAGAGAGCTCAAGGGCATACCAAAAAGTGCGTATCAGAACTGCTTCGAGGATTAGAACAAACGCCGGCACAAGTATATTATATCTGGACTACTTTGAGTGGGACAAAATAAAAATTAGATGAGTAAATAAATATTTTTTGAGAAAAATGAAAATTAACCATATTTTTTGAACAGACATCATACATAGATCTATGAAAACGAATAATGTATTAAAAGAAAACCAACATACGTTGTAAATTGTGTACATTTTTACGTCGTAGCAGGCGAAGTCACGGACACAGCTTGCAATAAATACATTTCAAAAATATCCACGCCCTTAATAAACATCTCCGAACGTATCCTCATCTACTTTGAGTCTCAATCATCACCAGCGCCACCGCACGTTCACCACACCACAACACAACCCCAACAACATTCAGGCATGTTCACTGAGGTTTTCAATCAGACCCAACACTCCCGAGAGAGCAACAAAAAACACCATCAACTCAGAAAATCTCAATGGAGTCAACGACAAACGAGAAAATGTCAGACTCCCGAGAGTAGACATCGTCGGGTTCTTGTGTGTCGACGAGGGAAAAGATTTTTTCTTCCTTTTCATTTCGCTTAAAAAAAATAAAAGAAATCAATTTTCTGATTCTAAAAAGAGCCCGAGTGAATAAAATATCATTCTGTTATGAAATTCGCGTTTTTCTGTGAATTTAACAAGAAAAATTCTCTAGTGTTTGTCTCGCAAATCGAGTGAGAAAAAAGTGTTGAGAAAAGAAAAAACAACAAATTGTTCCATCGGCCGCCGGGGTATTATCCGAGGTTCTCATCTCGTTTTACAAGTGCATTGCATTTTCCTTTCCACACACACACGTAAACTCCTGGCCACCGCACCCTTCATCGCCTGGGTGTTTCATTGTTGCTGGCTCCAGGGAGTGGATTTCTCAAGGGCCTTGGCTACGCGTACATCGTCGTCGTCGTAGTCTCCATCGTCTCCATCGTCATCGGTCGGTGGATGTTCTGTATTCGGCGAGAATATCGAAAATCTAAGGAAATTCCATTTCACACATAGGAAAAGGGTTTTTCTTTTTTAGTTTTTTTTTCCTCTCTCTAAAGTGCCAGTGCTACTCTTATTTTTCTCCTCTACGCGTTCTGTGTTTCGTCGTCGTCGTTCGTTGGGTCGGTACGTTTTTTTTTTTTTTTGTGAACGCAATCGATTCCAATAAGGAATTCCATATATACCGTATGTGAGAGAGCGAGCAGTCGTGAGAGTGTGTGTGCGTCGTCGTCTCTGCGCGGATGTGTTAGTGTGTGTGTGAGTGTGTAAGAAGCGCAGCAGGGAGGAAATGAAATGAATGGAAAAAAAATAAAACAAAATGCGAGAAATCATGTAAAATTGAGAAAATTCTAAGGCTTCGAGTGAAAATTTTAAAGTGGAAAAACTGCGGAAAAGCGCGTGACAAAGTTTCGCCAACAAAGATGTGCTTGCGGTTATTATCGAGCGGCGGCGTTCAGAGTGTTTTCGGTGTATCGTGTTCCTTGGTGGATCCTTGTTGCCCCTTTTGTCGTCGTCTTCGTCCTCGTCTTGCTCGTGTGTGGTGAGATTGAGTGGATAGCAAGCAAACAATAATAAGAGAGTGGAAAGAATTTCACGATAATTTTCGCGAAAGGAAACGAAAAGAAAGCAAAAAAAATTTTTACGAGCAATTTGAGTGACACACGCATACTGTGGGACGGGTGTACAGTGAGTAAGTGAATCGTGTGAGCCTTGCCGGACACGAGAGCCGGAACCAGCGGGTGGATCCACCATCACGACGTCGTCGCCACCGTCACAGTCGTCGTCGTCGTTGTCGTCGTCGTCGTCACCAGTATGGGGGCACAACAGACTAAGGATCGGTCGTCTGGAAGCCAAGGAACTGTCAGTTGCATTGGGATTAGCAGCAGTGTTGGCATTAGTAGTAGTTCCTCGAGCATTGGCGGTGTGGGCGGCGGGGGTGGTACTGGCGGAGGGGGCGGTTTGGGCAGCAATGCTTTGGGTGCGGGATCAACCCTTCGCGCGAGCCGCATAAAGTCCCGTGCATCTGCCGCGCCCGCATCCACAAAGGATAATCGCAGTGCAATTGGATTGAACATATTCACCGAACACAATGGTGAGTTATTGTTGGTGTGCTTTCATCTGCATTTGTAGTTTTGTTGAACACATTTTTTGTGGTGTAGTGGTGAAGTGCGAGATGAGGGTGTGTTGGATTGAATGAATTAGTGTGTGTGTTTGTGTGTGGGTGTGTGTGTTTGTGGGGGAGTCTGTGCGAGTGTGCCCCTGTACATAGGAGAGGCTAACGAGTGGTGAGGGTGGAATGCACTTTTTTTTTTTCATTTTTGTCGTTGGTCGGATGAGAATGATTTTTTTTTTCTAATTCTCTAGACTCCATAGGCTGTGTAATACTTTTAGGGGTGGTAGAGGGAAAAACTGTTTTCATTGAAGTCGCGAAATAATTTTTTTTAGAAGCACCATATGGTTTAATAAAATCGGTAGAAGTGTAATTGGAATTTCAGGCAGTGGGATTTAATGGGACGTGTGACCGCTGAGGTGAACTTATTTCAGATTTAGATGGCTTAACTTTTTCAGGATCGGCACTTTCTGGGAGCGTGTGACAGATCGCAGCTTAGGGATTTGGCTTGCAGTTTTGTTGAAAGTGATTTACTTGCAACAAGTAAAGCTACGTTCAGTGTAGACCTAAGGATCTGTGTTTCTATTCGGCAGAAAGCAGTCTTCGTGTTCAAAAACTAGAAGAACTAAGTCATAAGTGGGCGCTATAAATATCTAAATGTACTTCCTGTTCAGGCGAAATCGATAATTTTGTCGAAAAATTGTTCCCATCTATTTTTGTAAGAGGTCGCTTCGTCAACGACGGCAGAACCTACCATTGCCGAGAATGGAAAAATGGGTAATTATAAAAGCAATGCTTTGCAGGACTGCCGCAGTATTGCTTTTATGAACCTATAAATTTCCTTTTTGCCCGGGACCTCAATGTGGCAACACATTTTATTTCCGCACCGGATCGCTAACTAAACACTTTCCGTCGTATTTGTACTATTCTTTTAGCTTAAACTCTATCCCTGTTACATTAAGGTATATATTATACAACAACACAGTAAAAAAGTTTTCCAAGTTTTCTAAGTCAGTCTTTTAAACCGAAAACAGGAGCAACATTCATTCCTATAAAAATCTCTGTGATCTCAGCACGGGCTATTTTGCTAATTTTTAGCGCTTTTGATGGAAAACGCTGTGGCGTTGACTTGATACTATAGCTGTAGCTATAATAAAAACCTAAAATGACCTTTCTATGGTGGAAAGTACATGAGTTATAATGAAAACAGAAATATCATTTTAGGTGTTTCTGAACGTAGTCACGGCACTGTATATTTTTCTCTCTAGTTTAAATCATGCGGTGTTGTAAAAGGTTCATTTTTTCATTCTACTTATCCTTCAGTCACACTGTCTACAAACTTTAGTAGACTCCTTTAATTATACAGCCCCTCATAAAATTGAGCGTACAACCACAAAAAAATAATCTTTTTTTACTTCTCGCTGGGAAATAGCATGTTTTGTTGTTTCCTCTTTTGAACGTATGAAGCTTTATATATATGCAATTGCAATTACATTTTTGTTTTGTCCATAAATGTCTTTTTTTTTTTAGATGTATTATCGCAAACTTACTTAATCTCTTGGAAAGGAAGTTTTTGCACCTGTGTCGTGTTCCTATCAGAATGGATTAACATCTAAAGCCTGTGTCTCTTAGACTTCTCGAAGATCTTTGCGAGTGTACTCGGCACTACTACCGCAACGAATTTTTTAGTTTCACCTTTTTTTGCATAAATTGTAAATTTGTGAAAATATTGGAAATCTCACGAAATATTAGTTAGGTTTATGTTAGGTTAATACCGAAAATCTCTAATTTAAGGCCATAGTCTCTGCGCAATCTCAATGGCCGCATATACATGCAGCTGCGGTCAAAATAATAGCAGTGCATAGCAGTAATAGTGTGAGAGAATTTTTTTTTTTCTTGGAGACTGGGAATGATCTTCTATTTTAGAACAATAACTGAAAGAAGTAAAAGAGTTTTCAATTACTCCAATCATTAGTATGCTATTACTTAAGTTGCAAGAAGGTATCCTTCAGAAAGCAGCACTGCTTTTATTTAGACCGCAACTGTACGTGCTTAGTTGACTGAAGTATGAAGTAAATGGTTAAGGGTTAAGGATCGCTAGGGAAGTTCGGTGTACGTTAAAAAACTGACGAACACCTTTGAAGCCATCTGATCCCCTCAATATCCCATGCCGTTAGCAGGGTTTCCATTTTCCAGAGTACTCAGGTCATTTGGTCATTGGCAAACTTCAGCCGTAGTCTCATATTTTCTCTTAACGAATCAAGAACGCCTCAAATGGCTGCTGATCGAAATGTAAGGTGGTTGGGTTAGTTTTTATTTTTTTCTGGATGAGATGAAATTATTCGATTTAAAGATCTCCTAATATTACTCCTAATGGTGTTTAGTGTTGGGTGTCAGTCTTTGTCATGATAACTCAGGGAATCAACGTTACTGCAGGTGCAAGAGTTACACATTTAGAACTACAAACTACACCTCTTTTGGATTAAAAATTTGCGTATTACTTTTTGTTATAAATCATTTTCTACTCTTCGTTTATTTTCTTCATCAAAAAAACCTATTTGCGCAATGGCTCTTGACACTCGGCGGTTAGAGCCGTGGAAAGAAGTTCAAAGGAGTTGAGACACACGACCTCCTAATGCTGGGGAAAGAAATGTATGTAAATAGTTTGCGTTTGTTAGAACTTAAACATAAACCGTCGCTAAACACAAACAAATAATAAAAACGGTTTTCTCCTGATTTCTTCTTATTTTGAACAGCAGATGGACAAAAATATTTTTAGATAACAAAACATTGAAAAAAAGTCTTTTGGTCGCGTTCTAATGCCACCAAGAACTAGACAAGTTCTAATTAACCTCATAGGAATATTTACTGAGCATTTTAATTTTGTCGAGCACTGCAAATTTGACGGACTCATTTCAATAGCTTTTGAATAATTTTTCACGTTACTAGCAGCACTTATTTATCGAAAAAAAATTCCAACTCATCGGAGATGCAGAGATTTCAAAATTGTGTTACTATACGTAGCGAATTTAATTGGCTTACCTGTGGCGATGCAGGATGAGGCATACTCCTAAAGTGCTGCCTGTGTGTCAGATTAGAAACTACAAAATTATGTATATGGCCTTTGAGCATGTAGTCATTGTTTAGCAGTAAACAGAAAAAAATGCGTGCCAAATTTGTAGTTAATATCTTTTCCCAATTAGCCTATCCACCGATTGTCCCTTCTACCTCCTAGCCTAATGGAACGAATGGCGTATGGTAATTAAATTTAGGACAGTGTGTCTGATATGCGTGATGATAATCTATTGACTAAGAGAAGAAAATGAATTTGACACGTGTTCAAGTTCGGGGTAAGGCTACACTTCCGTTCGTGGAACATGCCACAGATTTTATTGAGTTTTACAGGCAAAGGCGTGTAAAGATTATGTCACAGAAAACATTTATTTTATCTCAAAATGTTGTGTGGTTTTGTGATACACATAAACAATTCTGTGCGATGAACGTGCAATGGGGCTCATGAATAGTAAACAAGGGACACAAGCGCGGTTTGCAAAAGTAAAACTTTCTATGCGATAAGCACTGAGTTGCTGGTGCTACAGGTGTTTCCCTAAAAATAGACAAGAATATGCCACTTCCGTAATCTTATCTGTTAGAAAATTAAACACCATCACTGGTGCGGTGTATAACGATGTGTTTGGATTCGGTTTTTGTGTACTTTTAATGCAATGTGGTGGTTTATTCAAAATCTGTTTTGATAGTGCAAAGTTTCTTTGCGGTTTGTGAAGCAGATGTCAGGTTTTTTATCAAAAATGTTGAAACAATGCGAAAAATGCTGACTTTTGTGTGGATTCAACAATTACAGTCTTATGATAAGGGCCAGGACTTGATTGAGTGCAGTAAAAGATACATGAGATCATTAAAAAATTCTGATTGAGATTGAAAGCAATGCTGATTTTTATGTTTCTTCATTCTATCTGTCGATGTGGGCGTTGTGCAGTCATTGATGCTAAAAGCAGGGTCGTACAGCAGTAGTTTTTTGTACTATTTTCTTCTTAAAAAATTCTGTAATATAAAAATCGGTCTTTATATGGGTTGTTCTTCATAAAAGAAAGCACCGTATTCTAAACCGTCACCTGTTTATACTTTGAAGATGTTAAGCCGTCAAATGGAACTGTAATAATCGCTTCATGTTAAAAGCTCTCTTTTTAGACACTTCTATAGTTTGTGAGTAATCAGCTTCATTGGGCACTACAATTGGTGTAAACACCACTTCATTTGCAACCATTTGCCCTCAATGTCAATATTACAAGTTTTTTGCTAAACCCGATACATAGCTTGCCTTGCAATCTTATTTCGTATTTAAACGCCTCCGCAAAGAAAGGTCGATTGTACCGGGCATCGGATTTAGATTAAAAGCCCTTTAAAATGACAAAGAAATATTCTAGCTGACAAAAGTATTATCCATGGTCAAGTTCCATTAGGAATGGTTGGAATAACTACGTACTTGACCTATCCCCACTTACATTCGCCAACATTTCATCTGCCTGGCAACCCTATCGATTAAACTCGCACCACTTACCCAATCACCGTGCAACCCCCAGTCGCGTAATTATTTAAATTTATTACATTTCGCGCTTTGGTTTTGGTTTCTTTCTTTTTTTTTTATTCTATCCACTCATTGTTCTGTGTGCGGCTAACTTCTCACTCCCTGTACTCCCCCAGGGCTGAACAATTTGTATGCGTGTATGAGACACGCCTTGAGTTTGATTAGAGGCGAATTGCGAGCGAAGGAGACACAAAGCAAGAGGACCCTGAAATGTTAATTCACTCATCATCAGCAGTTTGTGGCGATTCCCAATTCGCTACACAATGAATCAGCGCAGCTCTAGACGACCGACCGACCATCCCTGAAGTCTCGATTCAATTAAATGAAAATTTTTGTAAATGTTTTTTTTTGTATTCCTTTGCTTGAAGCGCAGACATATTTTTCTCTGTTCGTTGTACTTTTTTTTTGGTTGAGTGAGGGGTAGAGACGCAAATAAGTTTTCCGGCAAATTTTGACTTCGATTGGCAGCGGAAGGGTAAGAAAAAAAAAAAATGAAAGACCGTCCCAAGTGGCGGTGCCCCTAGAATCCAATTAATTATTCCATTTCCATTATGGACATCCGAGCTGGGACGATGGGAAAATTGTGTTGTGTGTAGGTGCGTGGGACAAACCAAGTCGTCATTATTTATTCCTGGCAAATATTTCTACGGGAATTGTTCGCTGTTTGTCCAGCTGCTGGTGCGTGATTTATGAATCTGAGATTTGCAGTCATTTGGTTTAGTCGTCGGAATGTGCACTTTCACATATTAGATTTAATTTTTTTACCTGAGGGCTTGAGAGAAACACGGCTGTGGTAGAGATCTTTACGGTTAAACAAGTACACTACTTTGTTCTAATCGATTTTTATTTTCAAAAGGAATGTTTGATAAAAGAGACAGCCTTTAGGTCTTGTATGAGAGTCTAATTTCTCTACGGGGAGCTGTGAAGGTTTGATATTGAGCTAGGATCTTATTAAAGATTATAAGGCTGTTAAACTGTTGGCTGTAGCCTTAAATTCTCGTTGGCAGTGCTCGTTCCCTTCATTTTTGAATCCTGTTTTGAAAAAAACGGCTATTTTCGACAAAATTTCAATATTCACATCGAAATCAGAAATCTCAAAAAATTGGCCTTTTTCTTCTTTTAATGGAGCTACAGCGCGAGGCGGACCTGGACCTCGATGAGCATGCCCCGACAGCCGATCTTTTGCCAACCGGTTCCAATTTTGCACACCAAACTGGCTTAGGTCCCTCTTCACCTGTGGGTTTGGATTCAAAGATTCATTGTAGTTGGCCCTTAATTATTTCATTGACGTAACAAAGTCTGTAGTGAAAAAGATGCACAACTAGAGCACCCATTCCATATCTGTTGATTCCAAAAGGGGCCTCCTCTGAAAGCATACTGGTCAAACAAAAGCCGTGGTTGTTGCTGCGTGCAAATAGACACAAACTAAAGTAACACGCGCCCTTTAATTACGACAGGAAGCCGCCATTCATCCATCCATTCGCAGTTCACAGAAATTGAAAACATGTCTCAGCACCCACGTCCCGGACTGTACACACCGCGCCATAAAATTTATGCTGATTAACCCAGTTTCTTGCAATTCATTTTGTGTCTTGACCTGTTTCCTTATTTATACTCCTGCATAAAAGCGAGGAAACTACAATTTGTTCAGAATTATTAAAACGCCAAGCCAGCCGAACGCTTCAGAGAGAGAGAGGTCGTTTCCAACGCAGAAATCCATTCTGTCTGTTGTCAAATGAATGAAAAAAAAGTGTTTTTGTGATGCATAACTTTCTCTTGATGCCGGTCTTTTCATTCTATTCTCTGCTTACCCACTCAATTTCACTTGGAGAAATATACGAAAATGAAAAAAAAAAGATGAAATGCAAAATTGTTTGCAAAGTACCAATTGAAATCGAGAACAAGTGCAAAATGGAAAGTGACATTGTGTAGGTGTCGATTGTGAATGCGTACAGAATGTAGAAGGAGAAAACGCAAAGAGAATAGGAGGAACACGACTGCACGGATGATGTTTGTTTTGTGTTTTCTTTTCATTAAGTTTCGTTTTTCTTTGTGGAAATTTGCGAAAAGTTTTCGGGCTAAATTTCAATCGAGGGGGGAATGAGAATGATAGCCCGCCCAAGTGTCTACTTATATGTGTTTTTTTTTCTATTGCGCAGTTGCCAGTTCGTTAGAGGCAGGAAAATTTGAAAGTTTTAATTCCGCGGCACTGCTGTGTGGAGTCTGAATACTTTGCCAATAAAGTTAAACTTTAAATTAAGCTGAATTTTTAGTCTTTTATACCAAATGTTGAGATTGGATGGAGCAGAATGGTTGATGGACTTTTACTTTCTGTCGGTTTATGGACATGCAATCGATTAGACCCGGCTACGACACATCATGCTAATCCTTGGATTGCTTTCGCCAGGTCTATACCACCTGCGGCCATGTCTTGATATTTGCTTTCACTTGTTTTTGAATACACAAGGAAACTTGGGAGAGCGACAGCCAATCATCCTGAAAAGATTAATACGCGAGTTTAGTTGGTTGCTGTTTCAACATTGCTGGAATAGGCAGATTATTTTCAAAATTTCTATACGGAGAGTATCTGTCTCCCTTATAGTTTATTAACAGACCCACACTGGAATTCCATCGACTAGGTTAAGTTGAACCACTATTATTATATATATTATTTTGCTCAAAAGTGCTTATCCGAATTAAGTTTCATCGTTTTCAATACGTTTCATATTTAGTGCAATTCGCAAATACACCGCCATTAAATATCTGTCTTGCGACATCTCTGAGACATTTTTTTATCATAATCTTCAAAGCGCTGCGCAGGGAGTGCGTCACCCATCGAAGAAAAAAAATGAACTAAAGTAAAGTGAAGAAGTCAAGTCGCACTGGTAGAACTTCCAGCCGAGTGTTTCTATCGCTTAGCAAATTGGTTTTGCCTTGTATGATTGGGAGTTGTCATAAAAGAAAATGACTTCGTGTTGCCTCTTTTAATGTTCTAATTTTCCTTTTAAGCATGAAACCTTCAAATTAAGCAATTGGTGTTATCTAGGTTCAGGTTTTAACAACTCACATGAACATTTTCGCATTTTTAGCGCGTTTCTACGTTCCTTATGTTAAACCGCAAAGCGGCTGTTGTTTAGATTTAAGTTTTAACAGTTTTTAATAGCCCACAAATATATTTTTGTCATACCATGTCATACCTTGTCTTCAACGCCGTAGTCCTTTAAATGATTCTTATAATAGATCGAGCTCGTTATAGGAATATTTAAAAGGTTTGAAGAAAAAAAGCTGACAGACAGACAGATGGGCATCCAGCAGAGTTGTAAAAGACTGCAATCTTTTGTAATGCAATCCCTAAATTCATGGAAAGATTTTTATGATTTGGGATTCATTCAATTGACTTCATTTGATGACTAAGACTTCGGCATTTAAATCTCACATTCTTTTTGAAGTCTTGATTGGAGCAATCTTTACGACCAATCTATTGATTGCAAATCAATTGAATGCAATTCTTTAGATTGGCATTGCATTCATTGCAATCACTTTGAAGTCTTTGGACTTCAAAAATTTTCGTTGCAATCTTTGGGACTTCAAAAATGTTCGTTGCAATCTTTGGGATTGCAAAATTTTTCGTTTAAGTCTTTGGGATTGCAAGATTTTTCGATGAAGTCTATGGGATTGCAAGATTTTTCGATGAAGTCTTTGGAATTGCAAGATTTTTCGATGAAGTCTTTTGCAATGCAAAATTTTTTGTTGAAGTCTTTGGGACATGTGATCGGCTATTATTACTACGTTTAAAGACGAAAAGAACGGTATATAATACAGGATAGAAAACCAAAAAGCTTTAGAAATAACGAGCAAAACAAAAAACAATCCGCATGTACTCAATTTTGCACCAAAAATTTTTTTCGGTATTTTAGCCTCAAACTCAATAACATAAAATCAAAAACATGAATTCATTTAATTTTTTCATTAATTGTTTTATTTGTATTGGTACGACTCCATCCCCATCCCCGCCCCGTACTCCATCATCCTCACTCTTATAGACTACTTCAAAACTGATGACAAGTCCCAAAGACTTCAACAAAAAATTTTGCATTCCAAAAGACTTCATGGAAAAATCTTGCAATCCCAAAGACTTCAACGAAAAATTTTGCAATCCCAAAGATTGCAACGAAAATTTTTGAAGTCCCAAAGATTGCAACGAAAATTTTTGAAGTCCCAAATATTTTAGTCTAAAGATTTGCATTCAATTGATTTGCAATCAATAGATTGGTCGTAAGGATTGCTCCAATCAAGACTTCAAAAAGATTGCGAGATTTCAATGTTGCAGTCTAGTTGCAGATTTAACTTATGAATTGAAAAATCAGAGGTATGAATTCAATTGATTCTTAAAATCAAAAGATTGCAATCTTTTACAACTCTGGCATCCAGAAATTCGCGGCAATTCACGCAGAAGAGATCTCCAGGCAACTCGATCCTCCGCCGCCGACTCTAACTTATCAAGAGGTATGCCCAAGCGTAACCAGGCGAACTTTTGGTCCAACCATCTCAGCCTGGGTCTGCCGGTCGGTCGCCTTCCTGACGGAATCGCATTCAAGGCTCGCCTCGGAATTCGTGATGATAGGGATTCGTAGTTTTTCCATTGAAAGGAAATACTAAAAGTAAAAAACACTTCTTAAATTTACGCAATTATTTACTTCATAAATAAATACATTTTCGCTAAAGGCTACGTGATCGGCCAGCACTTTCAATTGGTTTAAATCCGATCAAAAACAGGTTGAGAAATCTCTCTCGTCCTTTTTATCCTGACGGGCCTTCGGTGGAAGATCTACGAAAGTCCGTTACAAGGGAATGGATTTTAATTCTAGCTCAATAGTACAAAGACGTGGCTAATTTGGATTTACGAACTTGAAACCAGCCCTTGAGATTGGTTATTTTTAGTTTATAATTTTGCATTACAGAGGATTTTTTTCCGTTTTCACTTTATTTTTTTTTTTGTCCTTCAATTGAATTTCTCGGTAAAAAATGATTTTTTTAAAATTTAACTAACTAAAAGTTAGTTTATCTGTTTGTGTAAGTTCAATTCTTTTGTTAAGTCACTGGGCTATATTCAATAAGTTTAAAAATAGTATTGTACTTCAACAAATTATATTTAGGACATTTCAAAGAAAGATAGGTTTCCTTTAATTGAATTTTGCTGAGTGTATATGTGAGATTTGGAAAAATTTCAACACTCTGTAGCTATCTTCATTTTCCACGCCTTATAAACGATACTTAAATTTGCGTCAAACGTCTGCAAGTATGCATGAAGCATCCTCTCGAGAAGTATCCCCTCATAGAAAGCTGAACCAGGAATTAAACCCCAGCAGTAGTTCCTGCGGATGACAGATTCCCATCTCGACCCAAATACTTGATAGTTTTCGTTAAAAAAAAGATATTTACACCACACAAGCCAACTTAATTTTTTTTTGTGTCAAAGGGGTCTACAATTAAATCTCTGACTTCACCATGTAAAGAGCCCCTGTGAAACAATGACAACGACCGCGATTTTACCCAACAGCGGATCAACATCGTCATTATCAACATTAACTCCCATCGCATCCCTCTCCATCGCCCTGAGCCGGCCCATTGTCCAGACCATATGTGCATGATGGTTGTGTGTATGTATGTGTTTGCAGAGTGGAATTAAACACTAGGGAAGAATTTATGTACAGGCGAAAAAGGAAAAGAAAAGAATTTTAAACAAAATAACTTAAAAAAAATAAATAAACTGAAAATCGCAGAGTCCAACAACGTCATCGTCATCATCATTATCAAGCCTTTGAGCGAGATTGCGGAAGTCGATAATAATAGTTGAGTAAGAGTGAAAGAGCGAGGTATAGCGGAGATTTTACGCACACACACGCTAGTGAACTCTGAGCTGGTTTTGATTTTGTTTTGGGATTCTACTTCTCTTCCACTCGGCTTTTGAATTTTTTTCTTTTCTTTTTTTTTTATGTTTTTATTAAGTTTTGTTTTTGCGATTGTTTTACCCGCACCCCGCTGTGTTGACTGGTTCAGGAGGCAAACGATGAGGACCCAATTCTTTTTTTTGTACCCTTCTCGGCTTTGTTGCCCGGGGATTTGAGGGTGCGGGGAGCTCTCCAGTTACGCATTCGGGTTCTCTAGCTTACATAACAAATCACTAGAAACGACTGGGCGACCTAAATACTGGAACGGCGTGCGGAACAGACAGGCGGGCGATGAGAACATCAAAAAATATGCCAACCGCTGAAAAATTGTTGATTTTTTTATAATCAAGGCGGTTTTGATGGATATTTTTATTTCAACGTGCGGCTGTGGTTAGACTGGGTTCGGGTAGAGTCTGAGGATGGATGATGGCGGCAGGCGCCAATCACATAAATCATCATTTGTTTTTTGTTTTTCAAAAAAAAGGTAGAAAAACCGCATGAGTGGTTGATTTGGCCTGTGTTTTGTAATTGATTTCTGTGTCCTTTTCTAGCTAGGAATGTTGCCCAAGTGTTCACTTTGCTAGCGGTCTTGCAATACTCTTGCTGTGATTAAAACAGACGTTCTTCGTCTGCTTTATGCCACCGATGGGGTATCACAGAAGGTTTTCTGCCATCTCGTTAAAACTGGTGCCAAATACGTTTAGTCTCAGATCGCGTAATTTAGAAAAAAGTTATGAAAGCCATTCAAAAATAATTTAAATGCAAACTTCTGAACTTCAAAATGTTCAAATTTATAAAATGAACAGCATTAGTAATATATTATACTTTATACCGTCAACAGTTTGTTTTTCGATTCATGATCGGAATTAAACAAAAGAACACCTAGTTTTGTTGTAAAAAATAGGCTATTCATCATTTTCAATTAATTCAATTAAAATGTTTTAATTATGAAAAAAAAAGTGAAAAAATGAAATGAAAAGGTCATTCTTGAGTCAAGTATTCAGTAGTCGGCCCCTGTTTTTACATCCAGAAAACAAAACAAAAACAATAGCTTTTTTTATGAAATATTTTATTAATATAAAATATCAACGGCCGACTGAACAAAATGTGTCTCCTAAAGTCGAATCTTCACTAGTTGACCTCAGAAGAATCATTGAAAAAATGTCTTCTTACGATGGCCTTCCCAGTTTTTATTTAAAATATTTTTTCTTTTCAAATTTTTGTTCAATATTCAGTAAAAAGAATCTATTCATAAAACAAATACAATAATATAATGCGCCTACCGGCAATATTTCACTGATTTTAAAACTTCCACTATTTTTTTACACCAAAAACCAGACATTTCACTTTCGATGAAAACTTGAACCACATTGAACTGATTTTCAAAAAAGTCTTAAAATCAGTGAAATATTGCCGGTAGGCGCATTATATTATTGTATTTGTTCTATCAATAGAGTGGCAATTAACTAAGAGACTAGCACAAATAGGAAAATTATTATGTTTTATAGAAAAAAAAAATTAAGTGTGTATTACAAACGGATTAACTATTACACATAGTTATGTGACGCGGCGGCCGACTACTGGAAGTGGCCGACCTCACATGCCATCATCCTATTTTCGTTTTGTGTTGGTGAGAAAACGTTTAAAGAAAGTAATCAAACAAGACTAAATGCATTTAGTATTGTTTGAACTAAACAATTTAAAACAGAATGGGTCTTACATTAAATTATAAATGCATACCTCATTCTTCGAAACCACCTCTTCTGAGTGCTAGCCTTTTTGGACACGTATAACAATGAAACAATCCGTGCCACCTTATTTCTCAAACGTATCAAATATTTGCCAAAAATTTGTCACTTTCTTGGATAATGCTGCCGAATATTCGATACTCAGTATTCGTGGCATCTTAAATGGCGATAAAAAGAAAAATCATCAATCACGAGAAATACAACATTAAAAAAAAAACGAAAGTAATAATAGAAAAGTTAAAAAATTGCTACTAACTTCTTTGTTATGATAAGTGGTTTATCTGCAATACTGTGAGAGTAACCTTTGTTTAATAAAATTCATTCAGACTGCACGCCAAAGTTTTCATATACTTATCACCATAATTGCGATAATGACCGCCAGTTATCTAAAATTAACACCCATAAATTCTCCCAAAACCTTTTTTCGCTCGACTTTTATGTAGACTTTAGTAGCTTGATTTTTGCAATTTAACTTCCCCTTTTATGTATATGTCGGTCCACTGGACGTTTCCTACAGCCACACTTAAGACAAATGTCTCCTTATCCGTGGTGGAGGCTTGAAAATGAACAAGTTATGATCGGGAAAGGAAATTGTCCAACATTACTTTCAATTCAATTTAATTTTCAAAGATGTTAGATATCTTTCTATTTATTCTTTATTAAATCCTTTTTCTTTGTCTTCTATTCTTCTATTGGTTTGTTTAGTAGCTTGTTCTAGTTGGGTCAGTTTGTCATGCTTCGCGCCTCTAAAGTCCTTTATAGATTTTATCGATTCGTAAACAAATAAATAAATCTAGAGCAATAGATAGCGATAGATAGATATTTTTATCGCGGCAAAAATATACAATTGTAGAGACACAAAATGTGTCATGTACGTACTACTAAAATTTGTTCAATAAAACATCCGTCATTTGGCCGGTTTAATTGAACCATAAAAGCATTCTAAAAAGGTAGCCCCACTTCAAGATCTGAAGGAAATATTAACACCATTAATTAACAGACTCGTTCTTAAGCTAGAGTTCTTATTATATATTGATAAACTATAAACACTGTCAGCAAACCATCAAATGCTAAAACTTAAACAAAAAATTTAACAATAAACCTGAATTGTAGAAGTTGGAAAACTATTATCCTTTACTTTAGATTATATCGACAATTAAGGTGGTATTTTCTGTTGTAATTTACTCTATATTTTGACGCATTCCATTTTTTATATATATTTTAAGAGGTCAAACGTGTAGCAAGGTAGTATATACCACAGTAAAATAATGTTTGCATCTAGTAAACATTCCAATCATTCCTATTGCTTCAGCGTCAAGTGAACGTCTTACATATATTTTAGCAGTCGATTTTAAACTGCTCCAAATTCCATTGGGACTAATTAAAAATTTAATTATCGTCAGCTGCCAATACCGATGGCCATACCAATGTTCGAGTGGTTAACACCTTTATTTTCGCAAAAACAAAAAAAAAAAAAAACATCTACAAAACAACGGTATGCTAATCGTTGTTAATGGTTTTCGCTTGTTAGAATGCCAAGCTTATGAATAATTAAGATTCGCCAAAAATTCAGCGCACTTTAGTTGAACTGGCCTCCTTTGTTTTACCAGTGGTCTCGTCTAAACCCGTCAGTGGAAAAATCACGGTGATAACGTAAATCCGTTCATTGCTTTTGTTTTTTGCTTCTGTGTTTGATAATGAACTTGTTGATAGGAATAGATTAACATTATCTTAATGGTTTTGGGCTAATTAAGGAAAGAAATAGTCATTTCTTGTCGTTGTGGGTTTCTTTGCAAGAAACTGACGTTTTGTGAGGAATTTTATTCGCTTTGTGTGGACGTGGACTCGTCATCACTTCGCTGTCATCGCTGTCGCTTTTATCATTTCAGTATCCCATACGTGAGTGTATTCGTAAGAATATTTTTTTATTTTTTTGCATTCGAAGAATTCACAGAGAATATTGTTTACAAAATAAAAATAAATGTAAATAAAACGAGCAAACTCTCGTGTCATAAAGTTCAGTTAAGTAATTGTGAGCAAATAAATAGAGTTATCGGAAAGCGGCTGGCTTTCATGTTTTTATGCGGCTTCAGCACAGTTTTGATTTGATTTCATGTTTGTAATGATTGTTGGGCGAAAAAATAATAAGCAAAGGTCTACCTGCTGTTAATTTGTTTATATGCAACAAACATGGAGGGCTCTCCTAATTTGGGACTAATTAATCGATTATCAATTTGTTTGTGCAATTTGTTATGCGTTTTTTGTACTGATTTTTAAGTTTTTTACACACAAAAACATGCATATTGATTTTTGTTTCTACAGAGAAAATGGGCGTATACGACGATTGAGACTCTAACTCGGACATTTTCTGTTGTAAGACATTTTCAAACTAAACTGAGTGTTAGCTGCGACTTTCAAATGTTGTCATAACCCTCCTTAGGCCTGCAAAATGAAAACTGACTGCCAAGATTTTTTAGCATAGTCCGAAGATTCGGATTTTATGGCATAGTCTGGGTAGAGAGTTGCAGTCAAATTCAGATAATGCAACATCCTGTAGGCAACAAAATAATATGACTAAGCGGGTTGTGTCTATCGCCTTTAAAAAAATTAAAGCAAGTTACACTTGATTCGAAATTATATTGTGCTGTGTGATTTTAAATAGTTTGTGCTATTAAACGATTTTTGGTCCAATTAGTAGTCGATCGTGATGCTTAAAATGGAACTGATTAGGAAGCTTCTAAACGTGGTAGCTAATGAAAAAAATACACCGTCCTGTTCTTGTAAAATACTTTCTGACAGAGTTTAAATATTTCCACATTCTGTCTTTTATTCCTGGCCGCAGCATGCCCAACATCGAATCAAACGTAAAGTTCTGCATGCATAGAGTTCCCTAATGGGCTAACAAAATTCCGCTCTCAAAGACAATGTTCTTTGTCTCCTTGTCATACCTTTCTAGCTTTTCCCCTGCTCAACTTCGAGTAATTAGCAGCCACTACGATAAGTGACGCAAGCACAAAACCTTCCACCGAAAGTGCTAATGGACCCCGTAATTATGACCTTAAGTTCAATACCAACCCATCCACCCACCCTTACCCACGTTACCTAACGCTACGCAATAATTGAATAACTTCTCCCCCATCTGTCTTCCCAGCAATCGGTGCGCGTTCGCAAAACAAAGAGCAGCACAAAACTTTCAGCCGAGCGGAGCGCAGCGAAGTGAATTTTCCGCACCTGCCTGACTGCGGAGCAACGTGTGGCAACTCCCCTGTAATTAGAGAACCTAGTTACTTCCACCAATTTTCTCCGGGAACCTTTTGTTTTGTTTTCGTATCTTTGGCGATTGTTTCTGTCACTCGATGTTCACATGCACAGCAACGAAACGGTTGAGATGCATTGTGCCAATTGGCTCCTCTGAACTTTGACAGAAGATCGCGGTAGTAAATGAATTTGAGTTTTATTTCTATTTTCTGTGCTTTCCTCGCTCGGTAAGAAAGAAATCGTCGTCGAAAATCGCTTGACATCTGACACTTCGTGTCACTCAAGCGTTTTTAAACTGAAAGCTGGAGCCGAGTCTCTGACATGAATAATACATAAGTTGGAGTCGTGTTTCACCATGTCGTCGTCGTAGTCGTGGTCGTGGTCGTTGTTAAGTGATGACAAAGAGAGAACCACACCGTAGCTGGAACGTTGGAACTGGAGGAGGACGGTCCGTATCCAATGTGCTGCGGTTGTGTGATATGCGGTAATGTTTGGTGATAACACCCATCGATTGCGGTTACCCAGAACCGGAGAGACAAATTATTATGCAACAGTTCTCATTCCCCATGTGTGTATGTGTGTGCGGGGCTCCTCTCGGTAGCTGAACCAGGTTCCCAGAGGACCAGGGAGCTAAGCATGTGGCCATTTCATTTGATTTGCGGTACACTGATGGCGCACATCATTCCCCTGCTCCATCTTCCGGTGTATTTATTGCAGCCGGGGGTATCGAGTGATCTAATTTACTTTAGTGCTTTCGATTATTACAGACGGGTGAGGGGAGTGAGTGTGTTTGAAATGGGTTCCTTCGTCAGCGGCGGGAAGGGGAGATTTATTTATTCTTGGCCTGATAAAATTGGAATCGAATATGGTCTGTAGTCGATTGGTACTTTTTTTTAGACTCTTGGCCCAGTTTCGGAAGGTGTCTTTGACACGGGCTGAAGGGTGGATGATGTTGTCGTTTGTGGTTGTATTTGGAAAGAGGTCAATTTGATATTTTAGTTTGCATTTAAAAAGTATTGATCCTTAGCTGGTGGTGACCCGGTAGTCGATTTGTGGTGTTGATGACCAAGTTGCACGCACGCTTTTGAAGTCCTGCATTATGACTGTGTGGATCCAAAGTTACAAAACTCAAACTTCTACCAACCGGAGAGTCCTCTGAGCGCTTAGGTTTGGGTCAAAATGACCGAAGGGACTATCGTTTTACTATTTTTACTGCAACGAGCTTAATAATAAATTTATTTTTTTAACAGAAGTGTTAACTACACTCAAAAACTAAAGCCGATTAATTTCAAAACAGTTTTCATATTTTAGAAGATATTTGAAAAAGAAAAGGACGCTTCTTGTTCAAAAAGAAACAGACGAGGGACGCATTAAGGTCAAACTCAACACAAATGAATGCAAAAGTGAGTCATGCACGATTAGACTGGAAACCTTTTTAAGCAGCAAAGATACAATGGTATTGATTACACATTTACGGCTATTGTATTTTGCAGGCTGTTGTCCCTTTGTGAGTTAGTGGACATACTATGGTGGTATTGAAATGTATCCATTGTAGACCCGCAGCACTAAAAATGTTATGAAAGACATTTGGTGTCTAATAGAAAAATCACTTTGTAAATAGTCATCAGCAATCTGTTGATTGCGCCTTATTTCATTCCAACCCATTCTATAGAGTGGTTTGAGATGGCCCAAAACTTGAATATTAATTTCATTTGGGGACGGTAGAACAATATCCCGGGTATGTTATTTATATGTTGCGGCGAAACGCCAATCACATAAACTAGAGATGGACCATAGTGTCCCATATCCCGGGTAGTTGACGCTTTGATTTGCTTGCCATGCTTTCAGTGTCCTTTCACTTTCGTCGCCATATTGTTTTTGAAACGATCTAATGTAGAAGCCAACGCAGTGAGCTCTGCAGACAGTAAATCGATAAACCTATAAATTTGTGTAACATTCACAGAAAGTAATCAGAAGAAGCTGTGTCCAGAAAATACTACGGATGCAAAAAGCTTGATTTCTTAAGGCTAGAGATACTAAATAAATCGAGCTATGCAATAATTTTTTAGCACAAGTGGAAACAATCAGAGATTTGTTGCCATTTGGTGATGTGATACCGGTGATACATACATCAATAACATTGTGACAAAAAATTATCTGTTTTATGATATACATGTTGTCATTCACTTCTAATTTAAAGCCAGTTTGTTCTCTGATCTTTGAGTTGTATTATATTTTACCTTCTATATCTCGAAACTAATACATGAATGACGCATGAAGACGTGAATGAACCCAAAATTTCTCTTTTAACATTTTAAACCACCACCCGGAGTCCAATTTCTTTCCATAACCAACCTCACGTCACAATCTCTATTGACTGCACTCGATACTATCTACCTCGCTTATCATGGCATTTCATTGCCCTACGTGCGTTTCATCGATTTAAGACCTCAGCGAGATAAGCACGTCCGAAAAAAATTTACCTGACCCGGAAACCCGAAAAGTCCCAAAGAGGCGCATCGTAAAATGTTCTCTGAAAAATATTAAAACAAGCTTCTCGAGTCTTCCTTTCGAGGAAACTAGATGATTAAAAATGCAGAAGGGCGAAAAAAAACTCCTTCTGCTTCTATTTTCTCTATTTTGTCGGCATGAATAAAAATTTCAATTTCAAAATTTTCTGCGCAAAGAAATTCCACAGAGAGATCTTTTAATAAAACCCAACGACGACGCAGACGACAACGACGACTGTCTGGTGTGTTACATTTTCGGTTGGAATTTCAGCCAACATATGCAAACTATCGCAAGGATTAGCCACAATCCTACATTTATGCTGCCAACGGGAAGGGGCAAAAAAATGAAATGAAAATAAAATTCTGTCACTTAAAGATACATAGATATACGAGGCAATGTACTGATGAACTCTCATTGCGTTGTCGTTCGAATGAAGTTTGTGCCTTGCCTCGGCATCGGCAGCGCCCACGTTCCGGAACGTAGAGGATGGAGAATTTATGTTTCTAATTTTAGCTGGGATTCTGTGTAAACATTTCCATGACCTCCCTGCGCCTTGCAGGAGGAAAGGAAAGAGATCGTGCGGCGGAAAATGTGTGGTGTAAGGGACAATAAGATTTGTGGATGAGGTCTTGACTTGGTGGTTCCTTCTTCTTTTTTTTTTTTTTGTGTACTTATCCGGATAAGGGCTGGTACTGAGAAGGCGGGACGACCTTATTTGGTTATGGGTTTCCCTGTTGAGAACGTAGGAATGCGGCTCATGTTTCGTGGGTGAGAACTCAGATATCAGTGATGACGGTATCTGTTGAATTTGTCGGAAGGGATAATTGGTATGGTGGTGTGAAATTTTTGACACCCTTTTGGAAGTATTCGAGGTTTCCTTTTAAACTCGATGAAATTATGCATCCACTCCACTCGCCCTTACTAGCAAGGTTTGGTTTCGTGCATCGGATGTTTAAAATGACCGGAAATGAACTACATTCGATGTTTTTTTTATCAAGTTAAATGTTTTGAGTTAGAATTAAAGAATTGTATTTCCTGTGATTTAAAAAAATCAACAACGAAGTTTTGTTCATCAAGATTCAAGATCCATAAAAGAAAATTATCATTTGAGTAAGGACTTTTGACTTGTAGCTTGCAGCTTCGCCATTTGTGGTGTTTCCATTTACAGCGGATTTTCTAATAACCTACTAAAAAATGACATACCTCCGAGTCCAGTAAAACCAGTAAAAACATACCACTCTAAAGGTCTAATTTGAGTATAAATCTTTCGAATATTCCCTAATCGCGAATGTTGAAGTGTAAACTGTTTGCGAGTGACTCACTGTGCTTATGCGACAAAACCAACTCCTGGTTAGCGACAGCCGCTCCATAGTCCCCGAATTGTTAATGAATCAATCACACATGGCAGCATTATTCAATTCTATTTATGTCCGGCGTGTTGTTTTAAAAGAAATTCAATCCTCCATCGATATAACTCGACTCTGAGCTTCAGTTTTTTGTCTCCCAATTTATTTTTCTTTTCGAATAAAAAACATTCCGCTGTGCGACACTAATGGAAACTCTTAGTGTATTTCCAAACACACACTCGATCGGAATTAACTTAAAAGAAATCGAAAACTCGGTCCTTTGGCGCTAAAAATAGTAAATCCAACCTCCGCGATGTGTGCGCCGCTCCGTCGTCGCAGAAAAACGTGTTTCCATGCGGAGATTTTTGCTGCTGCTGCTATTCGCTCCTCCCATGTGTTCGGACGAAAAGTTGTTTTTAACTTCATTATTTCCTTTTTTTTCCTAAGTCCACATCCCAGACAGGTCGCGAGTCCTAAATTTAAACAGCCAGCTCTCCTCAATTTAAGATGTCACTAAACTTGTCGTCGAGTTGAACTCGCGAATTCTAAAAGTGCTCTGCAAAGTTAATTTGATTTCAAGTCAATTAGTCGCCGATTGCTCACCTCTCCGGAGGTAGATGTCCCGGAAATGGCCGCGCTTTCGTTTTTTTGAATGAAGGATGAAGAAACCTGACACCGATCTTAGATAGTAAAGTGTTTGCTGCTGCCGGTTCTCCGTTCAAACGAAGAGAAAAGAAGCAAACAACAACTGAAACAGGTTCGCTCACCAAGTGAGGCAAAAGATACGCACGACCGGGCAAAGCAAAACAGGATTCAACCTGTCTGTGCTGCCGTTGCCGCTGCTGATGTAGCATGTTGCTACATTTTTTTTTTCTGAATACAACGCCCGAGAGAGCCGGCTTCAAGGAGATTTGGAGTCCGTGGCGGCGACGATGTTGGCAATCTGGTTTGTAGGTTGGATTTTTATGACGGCAACGTCGAGAGAATCGCTTTAGGGGAAACGTTCTCAGTTTAGTAGATTTTTTTGATTGAATGTTGAGTTTTTTATTGCAACTAATCACAAAATTTTTAATTTAGTTTACGGTAGGCTTAACTCTAAATGAATTTTCTTTGGATTAGATATTTGAGTCGATAGTTGAGTCTATGGCATTACTTCAGATTTCTTTTCAACTAAAAAAGATTAAAATTGTTGTACTAGGCTATCTGCTGATTTTAGAAAATCGAAATTGTGTTGAATTTTTTTATGTTGTCGTCTTCCTCGTTTTTATTTTTGTTTGCGTCGGTCACAAAATTAAAATAATTGGGAATTATGAAATTAAAACACATGGGAGTCGTTATTTCGCTATGCGATGCGTCGTGCTTTTCTGGTTCTATCTAACGATATGAAGCGAGCCTCTGATGTAGTTACAATCACTTCATTCGCTTATTTTGTTCGAATCTGACAAATATTCCTTGTTATTGTTAATCAAACGTAAAGTGTAATTGTAATTTAATGAAATAGGCCAGACGGTTAATTGCGCCCTCTCTGACGCGTGTGTGTCTGTATCAATTGCAAATCTCGGCCACAAAATATCCCCTCTTTCAATCAAAGCCAATGATTTATGTTTTCAAGACCCACTCTCTCCGTCGACAATCCGCAACGGACGTCGGCTTTTAATTGGAATTTCTGCATTCTTTTTATTTTCTTATTTTTTTTTTTCTCTTTTTCATTCTCCGCCCCGCATTCGCGCGCCTGCCGCCTTTCGCTTTATGCCGAATCAAGTGAGCGAATATCTCGGGGTCAAGGTCTAACACACGCAGCGTTGACGATGATGAATGCGGCTTGCATTCGAAGAATAAGGCGTGTCCTCGTTTGCGCCAAGTACGGCGGGAGAACAAATAAACACACGGCATGCATATCTAGATACATTTTTTTGTAAAAAATGTTTTCATTTACGCCGCTGCTGAAGGCTAGAGAGAAGAGAACGCTGCAACAGGCGTTCGTTGGTTGATGGTGTTGCGCCGCCACAACCACCTGTCAGTCAGGAAGCGTCGTCTTAATTACACACGGTCATCGCGCCCGAGAGCGAACGCTGCTGGTGCTCTCATCGCTCATCGTCGGAAAATGAACATATATATATATTTTTTTTTTTATTTTCCTCGGATCAACAGGTCTGGGAGTTGTTGTTGTAAGCTTTCCACTGTCGTTTGGTCAAGCAAAGCGAAGCGCCCGCCAACGACAAGAGAATGAATGAAATTCTGAATGAAACATACGCTGGCATGCGGCGATGAGGAGAAGGTGTCATTGAACCTGACGCCCCCTTCTCGAAGCGCGCAGAGCAATCTGAATCTCTGAAATAACCGGCGACCGGCAACACGGCTGGCGACTAATGACGAACGACGCTTTGGGGTCTCATTCGCGGGAAAACGAACTCGAAATGAGTGAGCTGATATGTTTCGCTGTGAAGAGGAAGTCGAGGAGGAGAAAGGAGGGGATGTATGTTGGGCTGGGTGTTGGCACTTTCGCCGGGCGTTTATTTGTTTTTTTCTTCGCCGGCACGTGGATGGGCTCGAAGGAAGTTCATAGAACGGAGGTTAAACAGAAAGTAATGTGGAGGATAAATCGCGTCTGTGGAGTGGTGTCTGGATTCGATTGAAGGCCTAAGGCGAGGTGCAGTTACTTGAAGTTAAGTTAACGTTGCGCTCTGACTTCACTTGGTTAGAGATGGTGGCAACGGCTTTAGAAGGGTGCTTCTTCAAGACAAGTCATCACCATGTGTCAAGTGTTTGCAGTCTGTTTGCATTAATTAATGGTTCATTAAAGCGCTTCATTCACGCTGCGTTTTATGAATTAGACTGTCGGTTGGTAGACTACGCTGTTAGAGACGCGTCATGCCAATGCTCTTCGCGATCGTAGTAATTCAGTGTACAAACTTTTTGGTTTTTTACATTTTCAATCTAAGACATTGTGAAAACTTAGTTTGGCTAAAGTGCTGTGGTTACAAGGAATAACCGCACAAGTCACTTTTTCAAACTTTTCCCAAAGAAAGTTTGAAGTTTAAGAAATTTCTGGATATTCATGTGACAATCAGGACAAAGCAAAAAGAGTGTTCAATATCCATTTAATTTCGATTCAAATGTGTCGAAAATATTGCAGCTATTTAAATTTCTTTGACGTAACAACCGAAATAATTTCAATTTTGTCTTAACCCGACATAGGCCATTATTTCTTGTGACCACAGAGTAGTAATTTTTTTTAATGAATTAAGTGAAAATGTATGGAAAACTACTATGAGGGCCATTAGAATATGCTCAAGTTGTGCGACATTTTTATTCACCATAAGCAACGAAATTCTCAATTTTTACGATTAAGTAATTCTTTCGAAGCATGAAACTATTTTGCAGGTTGGTCGGCAGTGAAATGATTTGCTGTCAGTACAAATTAAAGTATTCTCTCTATGATAATGTACAATTTTCCATTTTTTAAAGACGTGCTTTCATCTAAAATCAATTGAAATGAAATGAAACTGTAGGTCAGTCTATTTATGTTTGCAAGGAAGCAATTTTGATCAATGCTAGTGCAGCTGTGCACAAGGCGCTTTGAAGTAACTTAGGCATAGCTACTTCAAACACAACATAAAATTCGGTAAAATCACTTGCAAATAAGAACTTTGCTTTCCAGGCAAACATTTCATTGTAAATTAAAAATACTAAAAAAGAGTCAATTTCATTAATACTTAACCGAAGGATGCGGTCCAGAGGACCCATGTTTAAATATTTTTTTTTATGATAAGTACAGTCGACTCTCGATAATTTGATACTCGTTAAAGTGAATCTCGATAATTTGTAACCTTTCCCTGGTCGCTTGAAAAACATTAAATAAATTGAATAAAATCGATATTAACTAGTCTCGGTAATTTGAAGTTGAACGAATGCTTTCTTCTTTGTCAACATTCAATAATTTGAAATCTTCACTTCTCTCCTCTCTATAATTTGAAGCGTCTTTTACGCACAGACCTAATGTTTGGACCCTATCAAAAAATTATGGACTGTTCTTTAAAAGGAGCTATTGTGAATAATTGTACAAATGTTTAAAGTAAATAATCAAGAATTTTGAACTTTTGTAAATGGACTTTCGTTCATTTATACAAAAGTTTTAAATAATCTTGTCTATTTAAAATTTTGTTATTTTGAATTCTTGGTAATTTGAAATTTTTTTTTGGTTTCATGAATTTCTAATTATCGACAGTCGAGATTGAGTCGATATTGAAATTTATTAATAAAAGTGCAAATTTGAAATAAAAACGAATATGCTTACCGTTAATTCTTAAAATATGTATTTGTAATTGTTAAGTTTAGAGTTTAATAAATAAAAACAAGTAAAAGAATTAATACTTTTGTTTTAATCATATCTTAAAGCTCTTGACAAACGACTATGGAAGCATTCTCCATTTTCACATCGCTTGGGGCTTTATGAGTGTGGTTGTATTCCGATGAATTCCATAGACCAACTATTCGCATTACGGAAAAGTCTGGAAGAGACCAATGAGACGTAAAATGACATTCAATACTTTCTGTTTTCTTTAAGAGCGCATATAGCAGAGCGTGAAGGGATGAGGAAGCTAACAAACGCGTTAAGTTAAGTGCAGGTTAATGATCGGAACTTGTCGCTGTCAGTATCGATAATGAAGTCCCAAAGATCAGCAATCTCAAAACGTCTTAAAACAAGGCGACGCATTTTGATGTTGTTAATTGTAAGTATTCCAGAAGTCCATAAAACTGCTTGTATGCTCAATTTTTAAGATGAGGTCATCCACCGCAGACGATTTGGCCAGAACGCGAAAAATTGCAGCGTTCTCGCTAAGCAGGGCTCATTATGTAGTTAAATAGCAGAGTCTTTCGTCTCTCAAAACATTAAGTTGGTCTTACACAAGCGCTTAGTCCTGCTAGTACGGATTGATGCACATTTGCAATGACGGATTAGAAAAGGTTCTTAGACTTTTTGAGAAGAAAGTTCTGTATGCGATCTTTGGTCATGTTTGAGTCGTCAGACTGAATGAAAAAAAAACAATACCTGTGATTTGGTAGACATGATATGTAGATAGAATATAATATCAAATACCACCAACCGATGTCGAGTTTGACCTTAGTATCAACATTTTATTCTGGAAGTTTCTCCTAGCTAAGGTAAAAAAAAATAATCTCTGCTTTATTTGTTCTGATTGCTTTTAATGGTAAAATTGTATCCACCAAGCAATTTAAAAATCATTGTCAACTAATCTAATGAGCCAAATCCCGGATAATGATCTGAGGACCATCGAAAGACGTCAAGTGAATGCTGTTGATATCAACGGAATGGTGGGGATCTCAAAGTGACTTCAAAGGAAGCTACAACTTGAATTGATTTCAGTCCATTGATTGACCCAAAAGATTGGTGCAATCAGAATCTGACTTCAAAATATAAGTCTTGTCTCTAAAGTGAGCTCATGACTTAGAAAATGAGAGGCATGGAGCCGATTTTTCTTAAAATTCACAAGCAATTCCTAGATCGGATTTTGCACTATAAAAACCTAAAATCTGAGAATCCAGAACCACAGAGAGCATTAAAACCTTCAAAGGCAATGCTGCGCATAATTTCTCGATGAATTTCTTTGAGTTTTTCTTCTGTACCTCTCCCCACCCACTCAACCGTTGCGTCGACAGACTCAAATTTGTAATTTCAAACACCATCTCTAGAAATCTGAGGAAGCCATCCTCCACCTGGCGTGGGTACCGCAGCCATTCCCACACGTAAACAATTCAAAGTGCACCAAGTAGGTTCCCATTGTATACCTACAGAGAGTGGCAGAGGGCGCGGAGGAGCTCCATACTTTTCTGGCCGTCATCATTGCTGTCTTCCGTCGTCCATCGTCATATGTATTTCTTTGCGCCATGGAATGTGGTTGTTGGTAACGAGCAAAGCAGCACCCGGAGGAATTTCTTGAATTTATGATTGGCGAAGCTCCTTAGAGGTCCACAGAAAGACTGAGAGAGGGTTAGGAAGGTGGATTCCGTTGATTGAGTTTGGCGACGGCTCTGGGAAATCGGTTACAGTGGAGTGAATTTGGGGAATTCAATGGAAATGAAGGCCATAAGAGAACTTCCGGCCATGGGAGCAATTTGCCGAGAGGCGCTTTTCTGTGGGTGTGTGTGGTAAATAAGTGAAAGGAAATTGATGTGAAAGGGACTTTTTTTAATTGGAAATTCTTGTTTTCGGTTTGTGTTTGAGCAGACAGAAGGAGTGTTGTTGGAAGGATGAGTGTTTACGGTCGACTGGTGGAACTTTTTTCATGGGAGAGAGGAGATCAAGAGAATTCTTGTTTTGTGGTTATTTTGCGGTTGAGGTCAGTGCCGCAACAGGTTTTGGTGTCATTATTCACTCTTGTGATACCACACAGATGTCTAGTGAAATGAGGTGTGCCAAACAGAAGCATGAAATGCCGTAAGGGAGAAATATGTGAGTTATTCGATTTCTAGAGCCTATGAAAACTTTGAGAAAATAAACAAAATAGGATTTTCGTTTGAATAAAATCGAGAAGAATTTTTATTTATTTGCAAAGTCGATGGTTGCGACTGAAGGTTGGTCTTGAGATTGAGAACAATTTGGTCCTTTGAATCCATTCTCGAAGAAAGCATACATTTTCCGATTATTGTCAAGTGGTGTTTAGAAAAGAATACACCAAAGCCAAAATTCTAATACATCCTATGAAAAGCCAGTTGTTTTCGAGCATACAATTGTTTCGACAGTACAACTCTGAGTCGGCGAACTCGGCGAGCTGGGTGACACCAGTATGAGCCGAATTCTTAGTTTTACAAAAAGTATCGGATGTCTGTATTTACACTTTAGTGCTTAGCTGCCCCGTGCAGCTCGCTTGGATTTTTTTTCTATGCCGACTACTTTTCCCATTTTCATTACACACCTTCGACAGCACCCTCAAGTCCCATTAGTCACTCGAAAAGCAGACACGAAGTCGGGGCCTAACCTTCAAGTTAAAATTAGATTAACGTGACAGCTCAGTGCTTCATAATTTATACTCGCCCAGGTCTGTGTGCTGAGCATTGTAAAATCTACGTGTTCGTCATTAACCATCATGCGTCACACCACCACAAGCATCTGTGCTCAATGCACACACCAGATAAACGTTTGCCAATCTCATCCCCGTCCCCCGGCGTGTCGGATCCACGATCAAACCGAACAATTTTCACTTTTCCCATATTTGCTCTCATAAATAATTTGTGTATCTCTCGGATGCACACAGACATACACGCACAAAATGCAATCAAAGAATAACAATTTGTAATTTGCTCAGCGCACTTGTACGTCTGCACGCACGATATCTGCCGTCGTCGTTGTCGTCGCATTCGCCATCAAAGAAAAAAAAAACTTCAAACGTTTTCGAAAATAATTTATTGTCTTTTGATGAAGAAGCAATCGCGCAGTGGTTCGAGTGTTACTCCAGACACGCCCAGTAAATTTGATTTGTTATTTTTATTTTTGGCGAAGCGAGCTGGAGTTGCAGTCTGTTTCCCCAGGGGCGGTGTCTCTGGACATGTGCCCATTAGTCGATCATATCCCATTGATCACGAAGCTGAAAATAATCAATTTTCGTACATCTGCATTTTTGTTTTCATGTCATGGTGAGTTCGCCTTAACGCTGCCGGGAAAAAGTGAAATTTTCCCCAACTTGAAGACACGGTGTGGCCGTGTGGTTGAGTTGATAAACCTACGACGATGAGTCAGTGACTTAGGTAAACAGTTTGCTGCGACAGTGGTGTTTGATGTGTGATTAGGTGTTGAAGTTTTGTCGGCGGTAACCTGTCGGCATTAAAGTGTGTTCAAAGGCAAGTCAATCGTGTAATTAATTCGGTTGAATCGGTGGTCTTTATTTTTTTTTTTGAAGAGGGCTGAAGACGGCTGACATATGCAAAGTCGAATTGGGGGATACCTTGAGTCACGCAGATAACACTGTCATATCGGTTGCCTGTTGTGGTGCGGTTTTTGTTTTCTAGGAACTGCTATGTGGATGCGAACCGAGTGGGCAACCGACCATAGGCCAATTAAGGGCAATTCTATTTGCCATGAAAAAGTTTACGAAGCGAAACCGCAAAAATGTTTATAAAAATTTAAGAACTATTACTGCCACTCGAAAGTGTTTATGAAGTAGATGATTGGGATCGTTGTGCTAGTAATCAAAAGTTTCTTGTGTTTAGTGCTGTTAAAGATCTGTCAACACCCAAACATTCGTTACATTTTATATTTTTGTAAGGTTTAGTTGAAAACAGCAACATTGTGTAGTAATTATTTGTTTATTCTTGTCTCAGATAATTGCGCAAGAGTAGTAAACAATATTAAAAGATTCAAGTTTTAAATCATTGCTGAAAAAGTGGCTAAAATTCACTTTAATGACTTTGAAGCTCGAAAACAAAATAAAAACTATTTTATTTCACAAGGCCTATCGAACGGTACCTCATTCAATAGATTTCAGTGAATATTTTTTTTTTCCAAGAAAATTAGTTATTAATTTATTTGAGTATGAATAAAAAATCGTACAAGATTTTTGGGTATTTTTGGGATATTGCGATGAGATGCCCCATTTTTTTCATATTTCTTGGTCCGATATTTTAGAAAATAAGGTATGGGACGCTGTACACAAGTCTGTTTTTGGTAGTTTGTTGGCTAAAAACTTCTTACCAATAAGAGTAAGCTGATTACCATAATACAACTTTTTAATCTAACTTTCGCTCTCTTTCCAACGATATCAATATAAACTAATAAAAGCCAGATAGAGACCGAAGTGATTCTATAATGAAACCCTTAAAACTGTCATCAAGCTATGCGAATGTAAGGAACTACTCATAGAACTACAGCAATCTAATGCAGAACAGCAATAAGACCTTAAATGTGATTGTTTTGATTTCAAGTCGAAGATATATTGTTGTTGTGTTGCAGTGTGAATCGAAAAAAGAACTGGACAGTGACTGATTGATTTTATGCTCGAAACCATCTTTAAGTTATATTAAATTAGGTTTGTTATTCTAGTTTCCACTTCCTTTTCTATATTCTTTGTTTCATGTTTCTGTTATCTGATTTCTAGGCACCTATCTCGACTGCAGAAAGTCCTGACGCTTGATGCTTTAAAACCTCTTAAGACGAACACTCCCTGACACTACAAAAATCAATCGAATCCTTGCCGTCAGCACGAACACAAAATGATTTTGATATCCGCCCATCCCCAGCACTCATTGATTACCTCTCGGTTGCACTGTATACACGACCTGCTGACATGCACATCTGCTAAATGTCAAGGTTATCGTCATCCTGTCATTGTCTCTCAAGTGTCACTTGACATTTCAAAATATTCTGTGGAATACTCGAGCTTCTTTCCTCGTTCAAAAGCCCTCATAACTTGTAAACTATTAGTACTCGTATATTTTTTAACGTGTAAATAAAACCATACTCCCACTCACCCACGCACATGCATTGAAATACATCAAACAGGAGTCCTCGTCAGCACCGGCGGGTTCAAGCTCCTCTAAAGCAATTCAAAGACGGTTTATTCCTGGCATTTGGCTTCCTTCAAGGAAGTCATTTGAATACGAAACTACCCGTTGCTGCTTTGTGTGTCGATGTGTGTGCGTACAAAAAACAATTATCCCACACAACCAGCCGGAGAAAAATCGATTCCGTACCCGGCGAGAAGCCATAGCACCGTCAGAAGAGTAACGACACAATGACAACAAAACCAGGAGTAACTCCTCGTTGTCGTGGTCATGCAAATGCAGTATGCAACCATAACGGTTCGTCTTTCGTTTTGCGTCGGCCCCTTCTTGCTGGAACAACAAAACGTGATAATTTTGTCATTTGTAGCACGGTAACCGACACGAAGGGAGAGAGTCAAATTGCATTCCTCCTCCCGCTGATGGGGATTCTAAATTTAAGTCCTGTCATTAGGTTAAATTTTCTTTTTCTTTCACCTCATAGAAGACATACACACACAGACTAAGAGAGAGAAAGAGAGGGCGAACTTGGACTAATGGAGCTCGTAAATAATCCGCCTAGTGTGAGCTGTTTATGAGTGTTTTGGCCATAAAATCTGTCCAAACACCCGGTGAAGGGTTGGAAAACAGAGAAGGGCTCAACGTGGGGATCCGTTAAAAGTTTTATAGTGGAGAATGTCAGTGCATAACGGCACGACAGGCGCTGCAGGCTCACCGGGACCGGCAGCGCATTGTTTTATCACAAACAGAAATGAGGACATTTCTCACGGTGTTATGACACCCGGATGCATCGTTTACCGGGTATCGTGTTAGATAAATTCTAGGATCTAAAATTTAGAGGCGGCGGGTGGGATGCTCAGTTCTCTGCTTAACCGTCTGATGACCAGATGTGATGGTTTGGCTTTTTTTTAGAGATAATTTTTCATCATTTATTAAGATGATTTAGGGAGGGATGATAAAATTGGTGTAGAAAATTAAATAACAGCTGTTTCTGTTGAAATTGAAAACCCGGCAACTTCAGTGACTTTTTGAGGAAGGCTTTATTAAATTGGCGTTGGAGTCTAGAAACCGAGTGGCATTAGTTCCTAGTGAATAAAATGTATTTTATGCATTACAAAACAATAAATCGGTGATAACTTTGTTTTTCGTTCACTGATCGATGTGTTTATACTAATTATTTTTGAAACTCAGACCAAAATCTATAAAACTGCGTTTTTCGCTCAATACTGCCCTACCGTTTTAAGCTAATAGCTCTGAAATTGAAGGAAAGTTTGGAAGAACTAGTTTTAATTACCTTTTTGACTGGAAGACTGGTGATGAATTTTTATACAGTCTTCACGAGAGTTGATCTTTCTGTCGTTTTCCACCAAAAATGAGCAACTTTGAATTTGTTTATGAAGTTTTTGACTTGTCTGTAAAAATAGACATCATATGGTTGGACGAGTAAAGTGCATTTTGGATGTATTAATTTTATTGTACACGTAGGCAAGTACTCTTCATCTGTAAATACCTCATCATACTCGTTTGTCCACCTCAAGAGTCTATTATTAATAAAAACTTGAAATCGTTTGATTTCAATAGAAAAAAAAAAAAAAACAAAAGCATGCAACATGATCGAAAACCGAACCCAGCATTCTCTGGATGGCAGCCGCGATCACACCCACCAGGCTATCATCGCTTCACAATTTCGGTGTTCTAATTTGATATAAGAAGAGATTGGAAAAACTTTGGGGCGGTTTCTCGGTGTTACGGTCTCTCACTTTGGTAGATTAATGTCCCATAGGGGAGCTATCACTATGCCAAATTTCATCAAAATCGACTCCATCAACCCCAAGTTTGTGCACTCTCTTTGTAAGTTTCACGGGACATCAAAATTAGTTTAAGTTAGAGGGAGTTCGACTTAGAAGATGGTTTTTTCTATGGAAAATTTAGAAGGAGAATGGCAAAATATGGCGAAAAAATTAGTTAGAGGGAAATTCGACTTAGAGAGAGTTCGACTTAGAGGGAGTCGACTGTATGGGCCAAATACAAGTTTCTTTTAAAAAATGTAATACAAAAAATTATAATTTTTTTTTTTATGTATTGTGGTTTTATTATTAAGAACGTCGTGGATTACAACGTCATTCAAGTATGTGCCTCGGGTGGATTTGCTGGTCACTCAAATTTTCAAAGACTTTGTTGATAGCTTCGAGCTGTGACGGATTGCTTGGAAAATATTGGCCTTAAGTGTTTAAATCTTTTTCAGATTGTTGGCATAACATAGGTTCTTTATAGTTCCCTACAAAAAAGTCCATAGGAGTCATATTGCAGCTCTGATGCGGTCGATTAATATCGCCAAGACGGCTGATAAGATTATTTCTTTTCAAAAAAAGCACGGCTTGGGCCATAATCTTCAATGTTCACTATATCATTATTCTTAGCTTCAAGTTTTTGATTCAAAGTTTTGTTTCTACTTTCCATACTCATCACATATCTAGAGTGATTTATTTGTACTTTCGTGCTAAACTTCAAACATTTGCAAAGTTTTAAGCTGTGACTCTAACTTTAAATTGTTAAATTTAATTTAGTCTTGTGTAGCCCACGGTAAACGCAAATACAAAAAAAAAAAAAACAAATAAGTTTAATAAAAATGAAGTGCACAGTCTGCAATAAGAAAATAGATCGGTCTGATCTTAAAGTTCAATGTGCTGTGTGCTTAAACTTTTATCATGGAAAGTGCGTAAAAATGGAAAAGGCTGAAATTGATTATTTAGAAAAATCAAAACAAGATTTTCGCTGTAATGGTTGCTTAACTGCTAGGCGCAAGTCCACTCTCGGTGATCAAAGTCCACTGCCAACAAGTTGGTCTTCGACCTCAGCCAGTGGTCCGCATAACACTCTCCCGCTGATGTTTACCAACGAGTCGTCTCTACCCGCTGTCATATCATCTCCTCCAAATAGTGTTACACTTTCATCTCTCAACGATGAAATAATGAAACTGCAACAGTTAAACATTAATGCTATTTCAAAAATTCAGTTGCTAGAAGAAGACAACATTATTCTTTCGAAGAGGCTAACTGAATTAGAAGCTAAGGTTCATTCTCTCGAACAACAACATAAAGAGATATCTTTGGTTGAGAATGTGAGGACATCAGAACTTACAACAACAACTAGTGTTCAAGAGAAATCAAAACAAAACCATATTAGTGTTGCCACTGTCATTAAAGGGCGTAGTGATGCAAACTCTGATAATAATACGGACGGTAGGACAATAGTGGTTAATGACATCGATAAAACCAGCCTTCGTGTTGTTAGGCAACCACAACGTATCTTTGGTTGTGCTGTCGACACTACCTGTGCGGATGGTTTAAGAACTGTGCCGAAACTTCGATTTCTTCATCTCTCTCGCTTTGACACGAGTGTTCAGGAAGATAATGTGATTTCCTACGCCGCTAAGAAATTAAACCTTCCCATCAATGCTTTTCGATGTCAGAAGTTAATAAAGAAGGATGCCGATGTTTCAGCCATGCGATTCATCAATTTTAAATTTGGAGTACCTGCGTGTTCATATCAAACTACGTTTGACGCTGATTTTTGGCCACTTGGAGTACAGATCAAGCATTTCATCCCTCGTCCAAAAAACGAAGAAAAACTGATAGATCCGATGGTAATTTAACTCCTGGTTATATTGAAAATTTAAGTTTTTATTACCAAAATACTGGTGGTCTAAGAACCAAATTAGACACACTTCGTCTTGCTTTATATAATGATAATTACGATTTTATATTTTTAACTGAAACTTGGTTTAATGTTAGTATTTTAAATGCTGAATTCTCTAGTTGTAATAATTATAACATATTTCGGAAAGATAGATGTAGTCACACTTCTGGGTCTGAAAGAGGGGGTGGTATCTTAATTGCAGTGAAATCGTCTTTTCATTGTTGTCAATTAGATCTTTTATCTAACACTCTACCCTCTTTTTCTGACTTGGATATTGATCAATTAATTGTTAAAGTTCGCCTTTTGAATAACACTGAATTATTTCTAGTTTGTAGTTATATTCCCCCTCGTAGTCAATTGGATTTGTATAAATTACATCTTGATAATTGCTTATCTATTTTTGAAAACTTATCAAACTCCCAACATGTTGTATATACAGGCGATTTTAACTTAGGCGATATTAAATGGCAATTTGACGATGATGAGCAATGCCTTATTCCTTTGAATGTTAAAACGGAAGCCGAAACATTGGTAACTGATTTTTTTACCCAATATAATCTAAAACAATGCAATAATGTCTCTAATGATCTCAATCGTATACTTGACTTAGTATTTGTTGATAGTGAATTATCTTTTACTCTTGATAAGTCAGAGCTACCAATGTTTCGGAATTCCATTCATCATTGTGGATTATATTGTCAGTTAAATCTTTATTGTTATAATAATTCGTACGAGCTAAGTTCTATGCCAAAATTCATTTTCAATTATAATAGAGCAAATTATGCCGGTATTAACCAATATTTAACTGGGGTGGTCTGGAGGAATATATTTAATTTATCTGATTTAGAAGACGTGTATAGATCCTTTAGTGATATACTTACTACTTCCATTGAACAATTTGTACCAAAGAAACTAAAGGTTGAAAATTCTAATCCAATTTGGTTTAACAAAAGACTTTCTCGTCTAAAAAACCAAAAAAATAAAGCATATAAAAGACACAAAAGTAACCCAGAGGATCCTGCTTGTCGTTATTTGTATCTGAATCTTCAGCGAAATTTTAATTGCCTTAATCGTTTTCTACATAATATGTATATTCACTCGGTTGAGAGTAATATTAAACAGAATAGTAAACAGTTTTGGAGCTTTATAAATTCTAGGCGAAATAGTAATGGGATTCCGAATTGTATGCATTATTTGGGCACTACGTCCAATGATACCAAAACCACATGTAAAATGTTTGCAGATTACTTCAAATCGGTTTATACTTCAAATCAGTGTACACCAGTCGATAATGTACCTCGAATACCTGAGTTATTCCAAATTGGTTCCCTTTGTGTAAATACTTCCGAGGTTATGGATGCTTTATCTCAAATCGATACTTCTACTTCCACTGGCCCCGATGGTTTTTCTCCTCTTGTCTTGAAAAATTGTGCTGCTTCTTTAACAGAGCCTTTAACATATATTTTTAATCTTTCACTTAGATCTGGCCAATTTCTAAGCGAGTGGAAACTTTCATTTTTGTCTCCGATTTTTAAGTCTGGTTTAAAATCGGAAATAAAAAATTACAGGCCGATATGTAAAGTTTCAATTATACCAAAAATTTTCGAAAAAATTGTTTATCGTAAATTATATTCTCAGATTGTTAGACATATCACTCCTTTTCAGCATGGTTTTGTACCCGGCAGGTCGACTGTTACTAATTTATCTATTAGCGTTAACTTTATAATTTCAAATCTTGAACGAAACTGCCAAACTGATATTATATACACTGACTTTGCCAAAGCCTTTGACAAGGTAAATCATAATATTTTAAGTAGAAAACTATCTTATTTAGGTTTCCACAATTCATTACTCAAATGGATTGTTTCCTATTTAATTAACCGTAGACAAAAAGTTAAAATTAATAGTTGTACTTCCTATAGTTTTACTGTTCCATCAGGCGTCCCACAAGGTAGTCATCTGGGGCCGTTATTATTTCTATTATTTATTAATGATTTACCATCAATATTTCATTCCTCACATTGCCTCCTTTTTGCCGATGATTTGAAGATCTATAAAAGGATTGTATCTACGGCTGATTGCGTACTTTTGCAGGATGATCTCTCGCGTTTGTCCCGATGGTGTCGCTTAAATGCACTTGACCTAAATATTTCGAAATGTGTAATCTTTTCTTGTTATAGATCAAGATATTGTATACCGTTTCAGTATAATTTGAACGATTTTCAACTTAATAAAGTCTTACAAATAAAGGATCTTGGCGTTATATTTGATCACAGATTAGAGTTTAATGCTCACATAGATTTTATTGTAGCCAAAGCCAATTCAATGTTAGGTTTTTTGAAACGAAATACTAAGAAGTTTTCAGATACATTTGCCTTAAAGGCCTTGTATTTTTCATTAGTCCGATCGTCTTTAGAATATTGTTGTATCATTTGGAGTCCATACTATAACAATGCTATTGAAAGAATCGAGAGAGTCCAGCGAAGATTTACCAGATCTATTTTTGCTAAACTGAATTGGAGTATAGAAATACCAGCCTACAAGACGAGATGTCTTTTATTTAACATTTGTCCGTTGTATCTGCGCCGAAGGTACTCTTCTTTAATGTTTATTCGAGATATTATTGTCTCTCGAATCGATTGTCCACATCTCTTATATCTTTTAGATTTTCATGTTCCCCTTACCAACCCACGAAATCGTATTATTTTTCGAACTAAATTTCATAGAACTAATTATGCTCGAAATGAGCCTATATCCAGATGCATTCGTGAGGCTAACTTAGCTTGTAACGATTTAGATTTTTTTGAATTTTGCTCTAGAGATCTATTTAAAAGAAAAATTTTGTTATACCTATCTAGGCTTTTATAACTGAATTTGTAGTATGTATTTAAGTATTTATAAGTCTAAAAGATAAGTCTGCTTGATGAAATAAAGAGAATAAATAAATATAGACTATTATAAAAAACTACCACCATAAAAAAAATATTAAAAACCAACCCACTTGATCTAGCTTTGATCAAGCTTTCCTTTCAACGTCTTGTTTCAAATTGATGGCTGATTAACAACTTGTTTTCTTTGCGTCGCGCTGTTTGTCTTTATTTAAATGGCTCTTTCTTTGTTGTAGAAGTACTTAGGACCAGCCTTGGAGTCTTATTCGAAATTTCTTTTTCTAAAATACATAATTGCCTAAAAGAAAAACAATTGAATAAAATTGAGCATAGTCCAGGATTATTATTCCTAATTCTCCAATTAGAACCTTGTTCTCGCAAAGGTAAAGCTAAAAAAAGAATAGAATAGTGTTTTGCATTAAAACACTGTTCTTACTAATCACGCCTGAAAATTATTCCAATCGATGTGTGTTCCGTAGATCCCAGTTCATATTCGAATCTCTTATTTGAGTTTCTGCCCCCATGCCCATGCACTAATCGAATTAATGAGGCCCGCAGAAAATTAAGGACACATCGATTGCCTATTTCATCGACCTCGGGCTTAAGCACACCTCTCGTCCAAGCTGCGTTGATTGCCAGTAATAGCCGAACGTGATTTTATTCCATTTCCAGTCTTCGTTTTTGTCCCCTCTTCTCATGTCCAGGATCCTTAAATTAATTTCTTATCTCTACCAGTCAATTTCACCGGAGGACACAACGAAAAGAATGCTCCCACTCTACCGAATAAACAAACAGAAAAAAGGACATTTCACTTAAGTGAATCCCATCCATTGTGTGCTGCATTCAGCGTCTTTGTTGAAACCAGCAGAGGATAAATATTTACCCAGAGCCAGCGCTACTTGATTTGTCCTCTTGTGCCTGGAGAAATTATCGATTGCATCTTCTCCCTCTGTGTGGCTGTGTGCGTGTTTGTTTGACAGACATCCTGGCAGACTGCATAATAAAGGCCACAACTTGCGAGTCGGCCTCGAACGTTATTACACCGGCGACGGCGCTCACCCCAAAAATTGGTGAATACTCTTCCGTTTTTCCTTTTTTTGTTTATTCTTGTTGACTTTTTTTCTAAAAAGTTGCTCGTATCGTTGTTGTACGGTTTTTGGCAAACATTCATAATCGATATGCAATCCTACCGACGACGGAGAGAAGCGTGGTGAAGACACAAAAAGGCCAAGGACATCCGGAGGCAGTAGGCAACCCGACGGCATTGTTCGGTCTCTGAGGAATTTGTTTATAACAAAAACGGACCACTGCTGCATTGGTGTTGGTTCAGTTTTGCAATTTGATGGCTATCGATCCAGCTGCCAAGGGAAGAAGGACACATGTGATACGCATCTGTGTCCGGAGTGCTAGCTAAACACTCGAGCTCCTTGTGGGACAATAAGCCGATATATACATATATTTGATTGTGGTGGTGGTATCCTGGTTGTGGAATATTTTCGCTTCAGTGGTGTTAATTAACCCGGGGGGTCATGGGTTATTGAGTGGGAATTCCGTTTGCTGCTTTCTGCCAATTTTCCATTTTTTTTCTCTATTCTCCCTTTTTGTGGTGGCGACGAGGGCAAACATTTCTGTTGGCCGAAAGTCAAAAAAAAAGAAAAAAAATTATATTATTTTTTTCCATGAATATCAAGTGAGGGAGACCCGAAGGCGGGAGAAGGATGAGTTGTCAAGTGAGTCAAGGGCTTCACGAGGGTTCCAATTCGCAAAACGTCCCGGGCGGTGTGAGTTGTTATTTATTGTCCTCTGGGTTACGGGTGTCACAGCGGAATTAATTGAACTTCTATGGGGAATTTCAATTTCTTGAAGTCGAGTGAAAGTCGGTACATCGCTCGGGGAGAGCGTGTGTCAGCGTGTTGTGTTGTGAAGTGGAAGACACGAGTCGCACGAAGAGGAGCGCGGATTCGCAATGTGGGCAGCAATCCAAGAGGCGTACAGACACACCAGACAGCGAACAAATCCCAGGCCAAAACACAATGCTAGTTTAGTGGACATGTTGAAAAGTGCTAAGGGGTGTGAAATTTGTGGAGACAAGAAAAACGTTGTACTTAGCCATTGTCGAGATGATTAAGTACAACCGGCTGGCCTAACTCGATGAAATTTCAAAGCTGGCAAAGAGACCGAGATGAAATTCATTCGCAGGTAAACTGTCTCGGCTCACAGCAACCGTCTGAATTATCGCCACTCCCACATTGTAGTCTCTTTTTAGCACTCTCACATAAATAAAAGTTGTTGAAGCTTGAAACAAATTCGAAGCTGTTTCAGGTCGTTGCGGTTGTACGGAAATATTTCCATCTGGTTCTGAGTAACTTTGAAGACTATTAAAAGTGCTTGGTTCCACCAAGGGATTATATTTTGTTTAACAAATCAGAGGCCACAAAAGGAGAGTTTTAAATCTTTCGCACGTGGAATTACAGACGAAACTTCCTAAAATGATCATTATGATCCCTCAGCCGATGACATCATCCTTCGACTTATTCAATTCTACCGGAGGCACAATGTTTCCTGTCTAAAAAACGGATCTTTATACTTTGGTAACACATGCAATTTGAGTAATATGCAGTTATACAAGTTGCTCGACCAAATATGGTGCGATTACTGTTGTGTCTCTGAGTCACGGGCCACAATCATCGGCAACTTCTTTTTGTTTTTTTGTCTGGCCACAACTGGCTATAATTTGCATCGTGCATGTGGATCATAATTTGCGTGATCATTTCCGTGTTTGTTAAGGCGCTGCCTGAGGATTGAAATGGATTTGGTAGGTAATGCCTGGACAATAAAAAAAACAACATGCCGATATTTAAATTTAATTTTTAATAATTTCTTTAATGCTAAAATTTTGAATAATTTCGAAAAATTGGGAACGTTTCGCATTACTAGTATAAAAGAAAACTAGAAATGATTCACAATAGCACTCGGTTCTCCACTTAACTAAACCGAGGTTAAATTATGACTGTAAAATCGAAAAATTGCTAAACTTTACTCAAAATGAATCCTGAGTTTAGCTAAGCAGAAAATTAAGGTAGCACTATGAAATCGAAGAAGAAATACATTTTTTTTAAATTAAGCTAGTTTCGTTTTTTTTTTTTCTTAAAACTTAAAATTTTGTATCTATTGCGCAACATACCAAAATAATTGTTGACTGCTCAACAAAAAACTAATTTGTGTAAAAGTCAGTCACTATTTAACGAGAAGCGACATTTTCCTGTTCGACATGTTTCATTTATTTGTTCTTGGCATTAATGTAAATATTCTTAATAAAAAGGAAAAAAGTTCATGCAAAATAAAGGTGGTGAAAAACAAAATCAAAAAAGCAAAAAAATCATTTCATGCTTGTTCTTAGATTCTGCGCTATATAAGGCTGCATGTAGACTTTTGTGACTGAGTTGGCTACAGGATCACAACCCCACTTAGATCAGATCAGCTTCCTCCCAGGCTGCAGATATGACCGACGATAATGTGGTTCAGATCGTTTAGATCGAAGAGGCTCTACCCTTCTGTGGAGCGTTAAGACATCGCATGAACTCTCAGGAGGTAACAACAGGTCTCCTCTTCCTCGTCATTCCTGCATCTTCAACAAAGGTCATTATTACATTTAGTTTGCTGGCACATTTACCAACGGTGCAATTTCTCATGATGATGCCTATATTGGCTTTAATCACTGGTCTGTTCAGCTGAAGAAGGCATATTCTGTCTTTATCCAGTGCGAACAATTTTTTATTGTTAAACACGTTGTACCTACGTTGCCACCTACGATTAGTAGTCTATAAGCATTGGCTAACTTCATTGTATCAGACAATTGGCATGGCCGTTGTTAGTTTTGGGCTACAAATCTGAGCTAATCACCAGGCGACCACCATTCCCATGTTATCGATCAAGGCAACAACGGCCATGCAAGTTGTTAGAATTTCACTGTTAAGACTGGATGGGAAATATAATCTTAACATCCTATGTGTTTTGGTCACACATCACCGCTTGGAGTAATCCATACGTGGAGATGGTTGTACTATTTTGGCTTTATATAAATAGCACATATTCTTCTATTTGGATAAAAGTACATTCGCTTTACATTTTCTATCTGCAGAAAGGAAGCTCATTGGAAGCTTAAATTTGACTGCCGTTGTACCATTTGAGGACATACTTTGTGACAATGCCAATGTGTAAAGTAACGTCATTGTTTCATTCGGATCCGATGAACGATGTATGTAATTGACACATACATCGCCTCTGCAAGAGCTGTTAATGGACATCGGGATAAATTAAGAACTTCTCAGACTGATTAAGAAGATTTATGCAGCTCTCACAGGACATTGATACTCATAGTGTGAACACAAGAAAACAACGTTGGCTTAGACAAACAGAAAAAAACTGATCACTCGACACCTGTTCAAGTCGAGAACTTCCTAGCACTCAAGTAAATGACATCCGGCGGCAATAGAAGTGTTTCGTTTGGATTCTTGGATGCGAATTTCAAAGGTGCTACATCTCATTGTGCGTCGCCATCACCAGCATCACCGCCACCACCTTTCATTGGATTATCAGACACTTCTGTGTTCAGTAACTCACTCACTCGCCCTTGACATGTGCCCTTCCATAAGTTACATGATAAACGTTGCCGTTGCAATTCGCACACCTCTCCACACTCCTCCCGATTGCTCCACCAATCCATTTACCGTAAAGTCGTATCAAAGTAATATCGTGTAAAACACCTTCAATTACACACTCTTTTTGCATCAGCAATTCACTCGTTCGTTCGCTGGATGACAATGTCGTCGGTCCTTGAATGTTCCTCTGGGCGTGCACCGCACACCAACACATACACACACACACACACAACGTCGTCATCGTCACACTCACACACAGCTGAACATGTTCGCGTCATAATCCGGTTGCAATAATTGCATGCAATGTGCAAGCCGAACCCCTCATTCATTAACCTGACGCGAACCCAACAAAGTGCAAATCCACTTTGCCGCTTTAGCCCGAGTTGCTGCGTCTGTTCCAGCGCCTTTCTGTCGCGCCCATTGGGCCCCAGCTCAGCCCAATATGACAGTTAGACACGAGCACTTGGGAGCCGACGGGAGAGAGAGAGCGAAGCTCTAAGAACGACCGAGTTCAAGTCGAGTACTGGCGTTAATTACTCACAAAAATTCCACTCTCTGCAGCCAAGACCGGGAGACAAAAGAATTTGTTTTTTTTTTCATTTTCAGAGGACTCAGGTCTGTGTGTGTAAAGGAGTGGGTGGTGTTCATCAACACACATACAAACTCAGGAGACAAACGAAAAAAAAAAGTGTGGTTAGATACTTTGCAGGCTTTGGTATGACTTTTGGATTTAATTAGCGCTGTCTTCCATGTCCGTCTACATTTCCTTAAGCGTAAATTGTATTGCAGTCGCCGTTCTACGTTCCTGTCTTGGTGTTCTTGTTGTTGTTGCTATTATTGGTGGCAGGGGTGCGGCTGGGGGAGTGTTTAAAAGAAAACGAAATGAAATGGAAGGAAGAGAAAGAGAGCCGAGTGAATGAAGGCAGACAGTCCCGGGGTTCATTGTAACGTTGATTTTTCACGGAAGTTTTTCTTACCGCGGCAGTCGTCCTTTGTTTGCGATGGAACGGGAGGTGGTTTTTAGTTGCAGAACGTGTCCTTAAATATCTCGAAGAGGAGATGACGGTTTAGTGTGGATGAAGCGTGGTTAAGTGATGAAAGTGGTTAGTGGTGTGCTTGACTCTGAGAACTGTGATTGTTTTTCTTAGGTGCATGCGATGGGGATGGTAGTTTTCTTAGGTTGTAAATGTGTAGTAAATTCACTTAGGGGGACATTGGATCATGTAATCTACAAATTTATTTTCGAAAGGGTCGAGATATCCATTGTCATATCAATAAAATGTTAAAATTACACATCACAGTTTGTTTCCCAAAAAAAAGTGGAAAAACTAACTCCTAACTAACTAGATGAAACAGTATTGTCATAATCACTTTTCAACTAACTTCTTGGGCACCGCGTTAAAAATTTTTCAGACGTAATTTTTACGTTAGTAACTTTCGCAAAAGAGCTGAAGCTTAAGATCTTACTGGAAACACATGTGAAGGTAAACATTCGTTAAATTTGCCTAAAATAACGCAGCAATTTTATATTCCATTGCGTAATATTCGAAATAATGTCAATTTTGTCTTAACTCAACTTAAATCTTGTAGCTAAAAGAAATAAGAAGCGATAAATGACTTAGCTCGAGAATACTCGAAAAAGCTAATTAAAAACTGAACAAAGGTGAATTTTTTTTTCTTATTATTGCATGACGATACTCAGAGTCCATAAATAGTTGTCTAAAGTCAATACCAGAACATAAAGAGTCGGACAAATCTTTATAACCCTCCATAAACAAGTTGACATTTTTGCTTGTAGCGTATGACCGACAGAAGTTAGGTTAGGTTAACTTCATTAAACAATTTCAAAAATTCATTGAACACAAAAAATCGAAAATCACCGAAACAAAACTAAAGCATACCCTGTTTTTCAATATTAAAGGAGTCAAAAAATTTTCAAATAAGAATAAAACCTTAACACTTACGATAATTTGAATTTCATCGGACTAGGGAAAACTTCAAATTGCAGAGATTTCCGAATTACGGAGGTTTCAGAAAAAAATATGGCTCACTTTCGTCACACTAAGGCTGCGTTTATGGTCAAGCGAATTCGTGTCGCGCGATGCGACAACATTCACACGATTTCAAGCGATGACATAGAAAATTCGCTTTTTTCACATTCGTTCCGCTATAAACACCTTCATATGTTAACATGTAATTGATCGCTATTAGCAAATCGGTTGAAATCGCTTGACCATAGCCCAGCCTAATGGTTAATGAAGAAAAACAAATGAACTTGACTTCAAATTATGTATAGAGGTAAAAAAGCCATCAATTTCGAATTAGAGTGGTGTTAATGTTGCACAATAGTAAATTCAAACTAACGAAAGACATAAATTTCAAAGGTGTTCTTCGATTTGCAGAAGTTTTTTCGTAGGACTGTGAGAAAGGTTCTAGTCACTCTATTTTCTTGCAAACCTCTTTTTCTTGACAGTATACATATTTTAAGCATATTGCTGCCTATTATATTTGTGTTCTTCAGTTTTATTAGCATTAATCCAAGTTTTGGGTACCTTTAGATTTCTGTCCTATTGTAGCCTTCCATCAATAACATCTCTTCTTCGGCCCAAGCAAGCATAATTGATTTCAATATATCCAAATATTTTAACCGATTTAATTTCCACTAAACAGTTTTTTAACAGAAAGTGATTGCATTTTGAGTAAAAAAAAATGTAAAAAATTTAAATGCGGACCACGTCTTCTATTACTTTCACATCTAAAATTGAAAAAAAAATAGGTGAAATGTAGAATGCTCGGTCTACGGTTTTATTCCGCATGGCCTGTTCGTTAAGCTAAGTTTTGCCACAGCAAATTACCTTCTGTACCCAAAAATCTTTTTACCAAAAGCGAGGGAAATTAATTTACCAGAAAATTATTTAAGATACCAGCAAATAAGATTGTAGTTACTTATGTCGATCGAATTTTCGAGTGCTTTAAGATGATTCATTACAGGCAGAATGGTTATTCTTAAAAAGCTTTTACAATGAATATTTCTTCTGAATTCATCAATATTTCTTTCTGTCAAAATTGATCGATTAAAAAAAAAATTGTCTTGACATACAGTAGCCCTGGATTTAATTCGTGAACATTTTCATAAGTCATTAATCTGATGAATTGGTCCCGAGAGCTAACCGCCGATATCATGCAATTTATGACCTCTACTACTGCTTTCAATGACTTATTTGTGGTATTATAAATCACACGTTAGGTCAGCAAAGTCTACTCCCGAGTGCCTATTGCATTGTCCTCGAAATGTTGCGCAGTATCATCAATTGTGCATGTCAACCAGAGCAAGAAAATATTGCCATTTATTGTGATGTGGTGTTCAAATCGTTAACTTCATGCAATTTACGATCTAATGAAGCAAAAGGCATCATATTCAGCCAAAATCACGGAGGTTTATTTAAAATTTAAATTGAATCCTTCCTCTTAGCAGACTCTTTGCATTTTTTGTTTCTCGTGAGTTATTAGAGAAGAGGCTAGTCTCCAAACACCTAGACCTGTGTAGGTCCATAGCGTATCCATCGTCTCAAAGTTTATTCAATTAAAAACATTATATTCCCCCTAGTTAATACAAAGCGATTTGGATTCTTAATTAATTTATCAGTTAATTAATTTATCAGTAGAGTTATTTCAAGGCTAGCTGATTGCTGGGCAGCCATTTCATCAATTCGAGTTAATAAAATGACTACCCAGCATCTTGAATCTAGTTTCGGCTAGCGCTTCACAATGGGCCTAATCTGGCCTAAGTGCGGCTGTGGGTAATTCCTCCGCAGCCGGCCACATCAACCTTTGGCTAGCGGTGGCAGGTACGGAGCACGTACGCAAGCGTTTCGCTCTCCGATGAGTCACTGCAGTTCTTGCAAGTGTCCAATGGAATTACACCCACCTTGAAAGCGTGATAGACCAAAACGCAGTGCAGCAGTCCTTATGCACATCATCAAACTGTTTTTCTAACGAGCTTTTGACTTATAACTGATGTTCACAAACAAGCTTCTCAAATTTTGCTAATCGTTTTCATGTTGAAGGCATATCCGTTTCCAAGATTTCCCCTATTACAATCCCACATCTTATACTGCTATAGATCTGAATCCTCACAACTTTTCCCTCTACTCAAATACTTTCTCTCTGTCCGTTGAGACTTCCAGGTCCTATTTAGGCATAATTACCGTACCGTGTTTGCACGATGCTTCAATAAATACTCCCCAAGTAGTTTTGTTTTTCTTGTTTCCGTCCAAACACAGTGCTCTGCCAACTTCAGGTGGGCTGGGCTTCAAAAAAAATCTCTAATTATGGACACAACCTTCGGTGAAGGACTGCATTGTTCATTCTCTCTTTGTGGACAGGATCCCTCTAACATTAAAAGAATTTATTTCGTTTTTGACATTTTATTTTCCATTTCCGACATAGTTTGCACCTCGCCCTTGTGTGCGATTTAATTTCGTGACCCTCGTCCGTTGAATAAAGCGTGGAAATAATTTTTCAAGGGCTTTCCGCACACCCAACTCCTTTTGACGCAATCAAACAAAGGAGACGAAGAAAAAAGGAAAAAACGAGTTTCACACGTAGGCGTGTGTAAATCTGTGTAAGCACGATGACGTTGCACAATGAGAATAGAATCCTTCTAAGGATATGCGTAAACACGCTAAGAGAGAGTCATCGTTGTCGTCCCTTCGTGCGCAAGTAGCAGTAGCATCACCTTCTCTCAACCCTTGGAGATGTTTGATGAAAGCAAAGCAATGTACTTATGCAAATATCAGTCTCTTTTGTAGTTGTAATGTGGGTGAAGGGAGCGAGTGAGCGAGTACTACGACGAATCCTTGAGTTGGTGGCATTAGATACGATAGAGTGGCCACAAGAATGAAGATGGAATAGCGAATAGGGAAAATGCCGGAAGACTTGGTGTATGTATCACGAGGTCGCACTAGGTACACAGAAGTTTCTCGCACTGTCATGCCGTAGTTGTGGTGGGATCAATGACAGCTCAAGGAGCAGCAGCCCTTCTGGATGGGGTTGTTACGGGTGCATCACGATATTGGACAATTATGTGTTTACCACACCAGTCAAGGGGGTAGTTGTACCATGAATAAGTTGACATTTACTCTGTGCAGATTGTGATGACGAAGGCACAGGCGGACAAGGTCGTATCTGGAGGGCTGGCACGGTGATGGGAAATTGAATTCGGGTGGGGAATATCTTTATTGCTTTCAACAGTGAAATCGATAGACTTTTCATTATCTCGATGCGGCGTGGACTGGGGGTGAATGAATAAACACTTGGATTGCAAAAGAGACGACCTTTGCTTTTTTCTACAGAAACCAATGTCAGGTTGTTTATAGGTTTTGTCGCGCTTCGTCGATTAGGATCAGGATCAGGGACGGCTGTTTTCCAATTGTTTCTTTGAGGACCTCGTAGGGCTTCCTATAAACTTAAGGTAGTTGGGTGTAATTGAAAACCACCGGAGGGCGAGTGTTGTGTTTTGAAATTGAATTTCAATGATTCCTTCCCCTCCTTATAGGCACTTTTGACCTTGGACGAATTTAGTGAGTAGACTTGCGGGAAATTTAAATCGGTTCATAGGTTCTACCACGATATTTACGAACGTTTGGTTTGGTTTCAGTTCTGCGGTGCCTCATCAGATCGCAAATTAAAGTGTTTATTGGTTTGATCAACTTTTTGCAAAACAGAGTGATCTAGGATGAATGTGCCTTGTGATAGCATTAAAGCCACTTAATCACAGGCATTGACTGAGACGTTTTGAACGATTTTATTAGCAATCTAGTTTCCGCATACATTGATTGATTGATTGATGGAAACAGGGAGTGTCACTGAGACACCCTGCGGCCTTAAAAATCTATAGATGCGATGTACCCGAACTTAATCCCTGTTACGTTCGTTTTGCTGATTATTTTGAATCTAATAAGATTCATGCTTGGGTGGTTAGTCAATGTTCTGTAGTCTAGTCAGCCTGGCCAAAGTGTACGCCAATTTCCATGCTGGTGAGACCCATCTTTGACTTCAATTCTAAAATTTAAAAAAACACAACTAATAACAATCTTAAAACAAAGTTCTACTCATGCTCATGCTAACTTTTGATTGGAATTCCCCCTCTGGGTAACACAAGGCGTTCACAAGGACCTAAAGTCGTCCAAAAAGTGGTGCATGCTATCAACACAGAAGACAAGCAACCTGTTGGACTGCTCTTTACGATACAAAATTCAAACAGAACAGAAATAACTATCAAACCTGACAAGCACAGACGTGGGGCGTTTGAGCCAAACACCAAAAGAAGCGCTGGTACAATATTGTTGCTCTTAAAAAGACCACACACCCTGTACCTCAGAAATAATCATAAGGGTTTCCTTGACACTTAATTAGAATAAATCGTTTTTCCATCCATCTGAGCTACGGTCTTCCTCGTTCCATTTAAATAAAATGATCAAAGATCAGAGACATTACCAATAATCGCCTCAAAAGTTGAACAGTTCACTTCACGCGACGTACTTATGCTTTGGATAAGAGAAGCTTCGAAGAACGTGGTTAGCTAACGGCTGTAAGAATCAAATGTATTTTTTTTTTTACCTCTATCACAATGGAGCTCAAATTTAAAAGGAATTAGGAGAATTTTCTCCTTCCGTGGACATTATACAAACAAAATTATGAAAATATTTGTTAGGATCGCGTTGCATGAATTGTGTAACTTTTCAGTCATGGAGATGGTCTGCCAAAATTTTTTAATCATTTTTTTAAAAATGTGTATGTTTTTGAAAAACAATATGTGCGGTGGTAGTGGGCAAAGTAAGAAACTCAGAGTTCAATATCTTTAAATTTATTTAACAAAGATGGATCATTGTACAAACTTTTGCGTGATGTTTATATGTTCGATTTATTGGAATATCACCGCTCGATTCAATCATACGATTGGATGGTGTAATGTTAGATACAAGCTCTGCATAACATTCGCGTTAAAAAGTTAAATTTTTTTTTAAACTGTTCACTCATAAACTTGGAACAGGTTTCGATGGAAAATTACAAACATATTCATATCCTCAAATTCGTCATGTATTGTAGTTGGAGACTAGTTCAAACGACTGTAGTGTTTTTTACCAAAATTTTGTTGATGCTTTGAAATGTTTTTATTAAGTAAAGCTAAAAATGTATTTCATTAATAATGTATTGTCTCACACAACGATTAAACTTCATTTTTTTTCCAATAGAATTCTTTGGAGTTCACCCTTCTTTTCGTTTGCTACTATAAATTACCAGTCATTTCAATTGAAACTTTAATTTCTGTGTAAAACATAATAAACTTTAGTTGACACATATAAATTTGGATGTGAATGAATCTGTTTGTCTACAACGTGAAATCAACCAATCCAGCACCTCAGACATTTAAATAAAATACAGTTTCCGCTTCTCATCTCCACTGATTAGGCTGACATTTCAAAATAACAACATAACTACTTCTGCTCTACTTAATCCAAACCCTATAAATATCACCCTTAATCACGCCTCCAACGCGCACAAAACAGCACAAATGCGAATCCTCCCACAGACGACTCCTGGCTCATTATGCTGGAATTTTCCAACCGCAAATGATCCATAAACAAGAAATTCTCTCCGCTCCGTTTATGTGAATGCATGAATGAGTAGATTATAGTTTCATCATCACCCTGTCAAACAAAGCACAGAAATCACGTTCATGTTTCGCGCAAACATAAAAAAAAGAAAATCAAAAATCTGTGTCACCAAAAATCAAATAGGAAAAACCACCGGTCTCCCACTGGGAAACAAATGCGTTTGATTAGCCATGACACATTAATCGTTCATTGCGTCACCAATGTTTTGATCCCCAAACATAAAAAAGTAGATAGAACCTTAAATTCTCCACAAAACCATGTACAAAATCAAAAAAAAAAAAACAAACTAACAATCATATCCTCCCGACTTTTGAGTCTCTCTTGAATAAAAACAAAAATTATTTTCTTTTTTTTTTCTCTGCTTTAGGTCCGATGATCAGAGGTACACAACGCGATACAGGAAAATATCAAATGCATTTAGGTAAACAAAATACAACAATTTCCACATTCTGACCAATTTAACACAACTGTACATAGAATTAGTTGAGCGTAAGCAAAAACTTTCTTAGAAAGAAAAGCCTGCGTTCCTTGCCTAAACAATTTAGATTTATTTTTATTTTTTTAATTTGCAATCCAAGACTTAGAGCCTAGAGTAGCTTTTCCCTGCACAGACTCTCGCATTTGGTTGACGCTGCTTTTCTGCGTGTGCGTGCGTGTGATTTTTGTGTTTTTTTTTATCATTTGCCAGCAATTTAATTTCTCATTAACAAAGCAGAGTTGTTCTTTTGTTGTTTCGCATATTAATCTTTTCCCATTAATTAGAGTCGAAACCGAGATGATAATTCGAAGCAATAAACAATTTCCCAGAAGTAACTACTCTCTGAGTGGTTGTGTTGGTGTAATTTGAATTTATTAGCTGAGTAAAAAGGCTGGTAATTAAAATTCAGTCAATGAGTCAAGAGTTGGTTTGACAGTGAACGTGATTGAAGACTAGTAGTGGAAGTGCTTTCACAAACGTGAGTCTGGGGTGTTTTGTGATGTTTTTTGATTCCGTCGACGACCAGGTGCACAGCAGAGTTGAATGATTGATATTCTGGTTGGACGAAAGCGAAACGGTTAGTTGTGCAGTGTTTTGCAGAAGTTTGTGGCCAAAATTAGATGTTCCACGGATGTTAGTGGCATTTGAATGAGTTGGATTTGGGATGGTTTCCAGATATGAAATCTCTATTCAAGGAAAGTGACTGAAAGCCGTATAAGGGATTCAGATTGTTGGATTTTCGCACGTATTAACATGTATACTGTCCTTTTTCGGTAGACCAGTCAGTAGCACAAGTAACGAGGAAATCCTCTAGTGGAGGTAGATATTGAGACTTGTCAACATATATTTTTGTTGATTAAATGGACGTCTTGAAAAGGCAACTGTCAACAAAAATCATAAGCAACCGTTGAGAAAAATCAAAAGTTAGTAGCTAGCAAGAGAAAGAAAGAAGGTTAGGTTATGTGTTGCCGGCTAATCGCCAATCACATAGACCATAGCGTTTTACACCAACTCAGAGTTCCTATGCAAATTTGAACACACATTTACCCCTGGTACAGACAGAAGGACTTGGATGCGATAGCGCAGTTCACAAATTGACTTGCTTTGAGGCTTACCGCTTCACCCATAGAGTTGAGGAAGTGGTTGCCTTACGTCTTGAATCTGGTTTTGGCTAGCGCTGGGCAAGCACATAGCATGTGTTTCAGCGTTTCGCTAGCCGATGAGTCCCTGCAATTCCTGCAGGTGTCCGAAGGGATTAAACCCATTCTTAAAGCGTGATGGCTCAGTAGTTTTAAGGGATTAAGCCCATCCCTAAAGCGTGTTGGCTCAGTAGGTAATGCCCTGTGATAATGCCTACCAACAAGCTGCATTTGGACCTGTAGGCAGTAATCCGGCCTAAAGGTTTTGGTGGTGCGACAGGATGCTTTCTGTTTCAACCAAACGCCACCCTCTTTGAAGTTTTTGGATAGAGAAAAAGAAACGCACGATTTCGTATCAATCGCATTCTAGTAGCCAGCTTCATGAAAGTAGAGTTGCAAGAATGCAATGAATAGAACTACCATATGACTCAAAATAGGACTCATGGTTATCGACTCTAAAAGCATTGCCTACTTTCAGCTCTTATCAATTCTGGGAAAGGCAATAGTATAGCCATCATGTCTTCATCTAAGAAACAAAACTGGAAGAAAAAGCGTTTTGCTCAAGTATTTAGCATTACTCTTTGATTGAAAAGCCATTAAAACACCACTTAATCCGAAACAAAAATACAACTTTGCCTCGTAAAAGCTCTCAAAAATCTATTTTTGAAAATTTTGAGTTGATGCTGTGTATGCAGTGTAACATCCCACCAGCCAAATTCGTTGCCCACATCTATCTAATTGCGGGAACCCAAAATATGGTTGGCAGCACAATCGGCCTAGCTTTCGCCTAAGTGTACCAAAAATTTCAAAATGTGTTTAAGAAAAGTAAAAACAGTGATTAATGAAAGTATAGTTCAGTTGAGTTTGGAAGTATTTTTCTTTTTTAGCTATAGTTGAGTACGTACTGAATTTTTTCACGCACACACTTCGACTTAACATCAGTTGAAAGTCAGTGATTGTAAGCATGTGTACTGTGAATCTATCAATTCTAACTAAAAGACGCGTTGTCAATAAATAAAAACGGGTTTATTTTAATTAAACAGAGGCACCTTCATATTTCATTTTTTTTTGTTATCTGAAGATTATTTTTAACACGTTTAAGACCATTTCCTGCACGAAGAACTTAACAATTAATCAGACAAGCTCTAGAAATGCTTTTGTCCCCGGTGTCCCTGGCTCAAAATTTGTTCAGCAACCGTATCTGTGTTTCTTCTGGTCAGTGAATTAATTTCATTTTCAAATACAAAACACTCCGGTAAAATTAGTCGTAACATCAGTTTTCAGAGGCTAATAATATTGACAAATCGGGTGAACATAAATGTCATTACTTCAGCCACCGTATCCGTCCAGACTACTGAATATACTTGCTCACGACAAACGAAAAAAAACTTAAAACAAATGTCTGCTTGGTATTTGCTAAAGCGAAAGCTAAAACTTCTCGCTCAACTTCATCCTCAACAATCAAAGTAAACATCTAATTGAAAACTTGGTCAAAAGTAACCAACTCCACTTCGGTTAAATGAAGATGAGACCGAAAGTAAAAAAGTAGTCCACTGTCGACAACAACAACAAAAAAACAAACCCATGATTGCCACTTCAAGGCAAGTAGCAGCGCTCCTCATTGTGTACTCATATGCCACACAATTAGATAAATCAGTTTGTGGTTGATATCCAAGTCATTGTCTACCAATTGTCAAAATCTTCACTTGATTTACACTCTTCTTCCTCGCAGAGTGCTCGGAGGATATGCCTGCGGCAATTGATTGAAAAATTACTACCTACGACGACGATATACCCGCAGGCATGATAATTGAGTTGAAAATGATTAAATTAAATTAAATAATTCATAATGCGACTGGCACATATATTTCCAGACTTTCGTTTCTTTTGGTTTCTCTGTTTTCTTTTTTTAGGGTGCGCATGCACACACTTCTTCTGCGATGGTGAGGAGAGACCCTCTTCTGTCTGGTCCGGAAGAAGAGGCTACTTCCGTTGTCACAAGATGAATTTTGAAACACCCTATCTGTGGATAGTCAACATCCGACTGTGTGGCGAGGGAAAAGGAAATACAAATTAACACTTGTCATCTGGCTCTGGCATCTTGGCAGTCATTTCCTTCCGCGACGTTCCGATGACGTAATGGAGCTCACGCTTCATTCCTGTGTGACGAGATTAAATTACTTGCACTTCAAAATTTCCTATAAAAAGTGAAAATGGGGAGGAAATGTCCCGCTATGGTAGACGATGTGCAGCCATTTTCAAATCCTTGAATCAAATGTTAAATAAAATTTAGAGTTTTTTTTCTTGTCTATGGTGCAATCCAAAGGATAGAGGATAAATGCAAAAGCTAAACGACAGGGGTTTTTGTTGGAGGATAAGCGCATTTGCAACTTTAATCGGTTTTGTTGGTTGGTTGGAGACAATTTCACTTTGGATTTTTTTGGTTGTTGGTAGGAAACTGGTGTGTTTCTGTTTTAACAGGGGGGCACAAGGTCGTTGGAAATGAGCCATTTTTGCTGTGGATTGTTTTCCCATGGATTTCGAGCAGAGGAGCAGCGGTTTATTCCGTTTGGTTATCTCGAAAGCATAAAAAAAGAACACAAAAAAAAAGAGAGCGACAAGTGCATATTGCTTTAGATAAGCGGTGAATGTGTTGTTTGTGGAATGAGGGCAAAGAGCGATTAAAAGGGAAAAAGAGCCCAACAGGGAGCTGGTTAGTCTCAATGAATCCTAAAAGCCCAGGAAAGAGATGGTATCAAGTTATTGCCGGATTGGCTTTGCGTTTTACCAGGTATCATGTGAACGTTGTTCTTAGTTGAGACAGACCTTTTTTTGTTGGTGGCACACGGATATCTGATGGAGCATTTAAACTCAGAAATGTTGTTGATTGTGTGTCTGAAAGCATATCTTTGTTAAGAGAAAAGGAGCTAATGTTTGAGTGAGGAGAACTGTCGCTTAATCTGGTCAATGATATCGGCTCACAAGCATCAAAGGGCTGAGTTACAAGTGAATCAACTTGCCAAACAAAGTCAGTGGGACAATGCAATGACAACACAGACTTTATATGAAAGCATAAAGGTCGCGGCAGTGTCTCCCCTTCAATTCCCCTCCTTGCATACAGAATCAAGTGTGGATCGCAGAATTTTTCTTTCAAAGGAGTCATGAATTAGCTTGTCAAGCTTCTAACTAATATGCGATGGCTTTCTTTTCGAAATTGGTTGAAACTGAACCGTCCACAGGGTGGGCCAAATACAAGTTTCTTTTTGAAAATGCAATAAAATGTACAAAATTAAATTTTTTTCATATATTGTAGCATTTATTAGTGAGAGCAAAAATTACGGGACAAAACGTTATTCATGTGGTCGAATTTGAAAATTACGATCTGGGAAAACGACCACAATCAATGAAAAAATATTCAAACAATAAATATCAATCATTTTTAAAGTTTTGTTCTAAAGGAATAACAAAACACTTCGGTGTCCGACTGTTTATGTGCCCTCTTTTACATGCCCTCTAACATGTCTAGTTCTTTTAGAGATAGAGAAACTAGCTTGTGACCATTTCGCTTAAGTTCACCAAAGACGGCTATCACGATCAGCAAATGAGAAAGGGTTTTCTTTTGTTTAGTTTTATTCGGAACGATAAGTATAATTTTACTGAAGCAATCTGACATTGTTAATTTCCTTTACTTAAGTTAAGTCCTTACTGCTAACCTGTTGGCGAAAGAACGAAACCCTCGACGTGTGATTAAAACTCTCACCTGATCGGTTTTTTTCTAGTCCATCAGCAATAAACCCTGTTCATTTTTATTTTTCCTTGAATATCTTGACTTGTTTTTCGAGATTACTTCAGTGCCTATCTTAATGGTTAACACATTCAGTCTTAATTCAATAAGTTCATCATTTTCTCGTACTGAGCGATAGTAAAAAACACTTTTACACCCTTCCACACACTGAACACACATTTAAGTGTATTATAGAGTCCATACACTTAACACTTGTATCCACACTAGGGTTTCCACTTGTGTCGGTGCGACTTCTGTGAAATGCGATTAAAATCTAAAGATTTTGCTTTTGGTCTGTCAGTGGACCTGCAAGTATGCCGTGTACACTGTTTCAGACAAAATATGGTTCACTTTGCGATCATCATAGGTACACATCGTGGATGAAACCCGTTTCCGAGTTGCAAGTAGCTAGAAATCTATTTCGCTATTTTTCTTCCACTCATACTCATAATCCGGCGGAAGGCGGCATCAAAGCGCGTTTATGGACCCTATTAGTCTTTAATTTTTGAGAAGCCAAGCCTTAATTCTATTTACATCATCTTCGAATGACTGCACACAACCCAAATCACTTGTGTGCCTAGCTAAAGTTCAGTGATCCTGATTTCGAAGAAATGAAGCAACCTTGTATGAAATAATTTCATTTTCCTGGAAGTATTTCCTCCAATAAACTCTGAAAAGTTATCGTGTAAGATAAGAGACTTGTTTTTTCCGAGTCAATGTCCTGTTTATTGAATCAACTGTGGCCCACCCTATTTTTTTATTCTCATAAAGACATGGTGATTGACAATTACTACGAGATTATTGTGTATTTCACGGTGTAGGCGGTTTCGAATGAAATGTGCTACTTGCACTAATAAAACAAATTTATACGCACCCTGTGCACATGTTTCCAACGTTGAACAAAGTATATATGTACATAAGCCACGACTATATTTAAAAAAATGTAATAAACGTCACCAATTGCACGCAAACAAATGTTTTTTTTTCTTATCATCTATCCCAACAACGGCTTCATTAGAATACCATTTTTACTTCTTTTTGTGTCATGAGTCAATCGGATGTTCAACTCTAACTTCCTGGAATCCCAAGTACCATCAATCGATTCCGATGCTAATTAAGAATCCTCAATACACTTCTGAGGAAATCCCACAGCACATCCTTTAGAGTTTGTTCTTTCAATGATTAATTGACTGTAGGATTCTCTCGAACAAATAACAAAACCGGAAATAACCCATCAGTGAAATATTGTAATATTGAGTTTTTCAATTCTTTCGAACAAACGCAGTGCCGAAGAGAGCGATGAAAACCACGTCTCATTGCTCAATTGAATTGACTTGGAAAAATTCAATGAAACCGTAATATCCGGTGCGAGCGAGTACATTTATCTCGATTAAAAAGAAATACCGAATGAATTTATCATTCATTTCTTCTTCTTTTTTTTTATTCGTATAAATGTATTTGTTCTACAATTAATCAAGCAGAATTGAAATTTTATTGAAGTTGGTTGTGTCTATAGCCCTCTGGGTCTCTGTAACGAAAGTGAAGCGTGTAAATAAATTTTCAATAATGGAAAATAAATTTGTCAGTTAATTAACTCTGTCAGGAATTTCGTAGTTTATTCATAAAACTTTAATAGTGTGCGTTGCATTTGATGGTTGAGTTTTTTATTTTTAATTTGAGTGCAGTGAATGAAGTAGTCTATGATTGGTCACTTGGGATCTTTTCAAAAGAAAAAATAAAAGAATGATACAAATCATGAAACTGGAGCAGCCAAATTAGCGCTCTGGTGCAGTGCTTTGTTTTTTAGTGGAGTTTGGTCAATATTGCCGAATTCTGGAAGACTGTTTTTTGCTATTCAGCTTTTGAATTTAGCATCGAGGGTCTTGGTTTTTATTGCTGTTCCCACAGGCATCGTGGTGTGGTCTTCGTAGTGAGTAGCTATTGGGTAAATGAATGTGTGCCATTGTCCATTAAGCTGGTCGTGGCGAGAGACTTTCGTTTTGACACCAGAAAAGAAAATGCTTTCTGTATATGTCGCAAGTGTCTAAGTTTTCCTAAAATTAATTTTCCTGTTAACAAAAAAGACGCTGCTTAGTCGAATGCAACTGCAGTACTAGCTGCAAATCCTGTGTCAGAAACTGCTTCGACAGGGTTCGACTACAGCTGGACAAAATGCGAAAAAGTTATTCGATACGGTCGAACTTGATAAAATATTTTTTTTTTTGACTTTGTTTACTATTAAAAAATTATTAAATCCCAAAGTCGCATGTTTCATGCAAGCAAAAAAGTAAATGACATTTATTGTTCAACTTTGAATAATTGTAAAAAGTGTTACGCAGCGTGGATTTTAACAAAACTTTTTTTCTTAAGAAAGATTGGTTATCAGAGCCACGAAATCTTGACGTAGGAGTACAAAATCCTTGTTTCACACTTAAAGCTTGGTACGCAGCCTGCGTTATTTTTTTTTTTTTTTAATACTAAGAACTTCAAGAATTTAACGAAAGTTTTTGATCGATCTAACTTTTAGATTAATTGCAAGATATAAATGTTTTATTAAGAATCTAACTGTCTCTTATTATTTCATTATTAAAAATATCTTATTTTCTCTTTTTTCGGCTGACTTGTATCTGTTTAAAAAAAAATTAAATGAAAATCGGATAAAGATTACATCTACTATTACTACTACTATTAAGAATTTTAGCAAATGTTAATTCAGTTCATGTTTTAGAGTTTTCCGAAAAGTTGAAGTTGAAGTTGAGTGATGTTTGTGTGTAGTTTAGGACGTATCACTGTTGCCGAATGGGTGGGCTCAATGCGATCACATAGCGAATAAAAATAACACATGCGAAAGTAGAGTTTCGTATAAAAGTTAAAAACACTATTCTCGGATAAAGACTTCTTAACCGTGTAGTGAAGGAATTGCTCCTACATACTATATATACCCCTATTACGGTTCGCGAGTCGAACGAAAAAGTTCGCCTGAGTCACATTTTCGTATTATCGTTCGCGAATCGCCCAGATGGCATTCGACTCAAATGTCAGAAGCTTGGCGAATTTCGATTTCACCGTATTACCGATGGCGAACGTTCGACTAAATTTCTATTTCTTGTGTCAAATCCAGGCGAATGAAATTATTTGGTGACTGAGCGTACGAACTGTGGAAATATCGAAAGAAAACACATTTTTGTATTGATGAACTTGAATTATTACTTTTTATTATGTTGAAACTTAAAAAAATACAATTACAACCAATAACAATAGTGAAATTAGGAACAATTGGCATTCTTCTGTTTGCTCAACTCAATAGCATTGTTGCATATGTCTCGTCGAAGAAGAAAGCAAATTGAATATTGGAATTTTTTTATAATAAATATATTCACTCAAATGCTCAATTAAAGACATGTTTTAACTAATAGATATATGTATGTATTGTTTAAACTATTGCACCCACAATCGAACGATAGAAAAAGTGGCGTAAGCAGCTGTTTCCAATTTATCCGCGTATTCTAATTATTCCACTTATCTTTTTGAAACAGTCCGTATAAACATGTAAACCGTTTGGACACTAGTTATATATTTTAAATATGATTTTTATTATTCTTAAAGGTTTAATTCTAATTGTAAACAAATGATTGTTTTGAATTTAACTAATTTCACTTGACATTTGTCACATATTTCTTACTGTGGTTAGGGTAGTGTGAATTTGTAGTTAAGGCAGTAGTGAATTTCAGGCGAACAAAGTAGTTCGCGAACGGTAATCGCTCGACCTGAAATATTCGCCTGATCGTTCGAGACGAGTCGAACGTTCGACTCGCGAACCGTAATAGGGGTAATAACTTACTTAACAGCCAGCAAAGCGTTGTAGGGTCTGTGCTGCTTTCCAACGTTGACGATCATGCTGCTTCTAGTCCGGAAGACCAAAATGTCTTGCGTCCGCGATCACTTGGATTCTGTATTGGAGGTTTCGTCTGCATTTTCTCCTCGAACCAGGAGACTCGGATTCGAAGGTAGCTTTGAGCAGTAACGTTTGTGCTGGAACGTTTGTGCCAATGCGCTCGATGTGGCCGAGCTATTGTAGAAGACAGATTTTTGACTTCCGGACTATATCCACATCCTTGTACAGCTCGTTAAGTTCACATTTATGCGTTTTTTTCCATTCGACTTCCGCGCAGACAGGATAGAATATTTGTCGGAGAATTATTCTTTCAAAGGAGCCAAGGATCAGCTCTGCGGTCCTACTTATAGTCCAACTTTCAGCTCCATACAGTAGGACTGCCTGGATAGTTGAAAAATTTGAAATAAAGTTTATATGAAAAGGAAATAAAAATAAGGGTCTTGTAGAGCTTGACCTTGGTTCTACGAGTCAGAAGTTTTGACCCTAGCTCTTTAGACAAACCGAAGTAGAAGCGGTTTCCAAGAGTGATTCTGCGATGAATCTCCCTTATGATGTCATTCGTGGAGCTTACGTTCGCCCAGAGGTGAGGTATACGAACCCCTTAACTACCTCGAGGTTATAGCAATCGATATACAACAGCCCTCCTAATTCATCATATTGCATCTTTGCAACAAAATTATTTTAAATCTCTGTCATCAGAACGACTATCCCAACATCGACTAAATTAATTAATTCACTATAGCTACTACAGGGCATGGGAATATATGTACTTTATTTACTTAGCCTACATAGAACACACAGACGGTCATCTCAGTTCTTTGTAAATCCCCCTCCCATTCTCAATTAAATGTTACATTTCAAAAATTTCGAATGTTCAAATGAATGTGAGCCATAATTACACGCTTCACCGATTGCTTAAACCAGTTCCACCTTCATGCTTCTAATAATTTCCTCTTAACTAACACCATAAGTGGCAGTTGCCTTTGTGTGCAATTTCTCATTCAAGTGACTGTCATTGAAGTGTAATTGCAATCCAAAGTGAGTGAGAATAATCCGAAAGAACAAAAAAAAAAAAGAATGAAAAAGAAAAAAATTTACGCTGGAATGGATAAATGCTTTGTGCATTCTACGACAATGTTTCTGTCTCAATTTTATCGATTAATTACTTTGCATTTTTTTTTTCATTCGTGATAAGCCATTTGTTAGATTTTTTTTATAATTTTGTCTACTTCTTTTTTTATTACAGAGGCCCTCCTGCAGTCACGTCCTCTGCCACACATTCCGCCCGGTTCGAGTCAGTTGGAAGTTGAATTACTCGCACAGAGCCAAGATGGCTCATTGCATAACACACAAAGTCATAGTCAGGGACCAAGTTCGACAACATCAGGCTTTGAATCGGCCCATCGGTGGACATCGAAAGAGAATCTATTAGCGCCCGGACCAGAGGAGGATGACCCACAGTTGTTTGTTGCACTGTATGACTTCCAAGCTGGCGGAGAAAATCAACTTAGTCTGAAAAAGGGTGAACAAGTTAGGATATTATCATACAATAAGTCAGGTGAATGGTGCGAAGCGCACTCAGATTCGGGGAATGTCGGATGGGTTCCATCGAACTATGTAACACCTCTGAACTCGTTGGAGAAGCATTCTTGGTACCATGGACCAATCTCAAGAAATGCTGCAGAGTATCTGTTAAGTTCAGGAATCAATGGGAGTTTTTTGGTGCGTGAGAGCGAAAGTTCTCCCGGTCAGAGAAGTATTAGTTTAAGGTATGAGGGACGAGTCTATCACTATCGCATTTCCGAGGACTCTGATGGCAAAGTCTATGTCACGGCAGAGGCGAAATTCAATACCCTGGCCGAGTTAGTTCACCATCACAGTGTGCCACATGAAGGGCATGGTCTGATAACGCCATTACTGTATCCAGCACCAAAGCAGAACAAACCAACTGTGTTTCCGTTGAGTCCAGAACCCGATGAGTGGGAGATTTGCCGTACCGATATTGTGATGAAGCATAAGCTGGGTGGTGGGCAATATGGAGAAGTTTACGAAGCGATATGGAAACGCTATGGGAACACAGTGGCGGTGAAAACACTGAAAGAGGACACTATGGCGCTAAAGGATTTCCTGGAGGAAGCAGCCATTATGAAAGAAATGAAACATCCAAATCTTGTGCAACTAATCGGTAATTACTTATTTGTTATTGAACTTTGTCTATCTCTGTGCTTTCAAAATATAAATCAATGATTCTTTTTAAGTTTGTTAACGATACGATTAACTTACATCAATTGTTTGCAAGTAAATTTGCAATCGCAACTCTTTCAATGTCTAAGTCTTCGCATCAGTCCTAAATTTTAAATAAATTTATTTATGAGAAGGAAGCCAGTTGCATTCTGCACGTGCTTGTGTGACGAGCGTGTTTTTATGTGCAGCTGATCGCTTTGTTTTAATAATTAAATCATAACATAGCTTAGCAATAAACACATTTTCAAGTTTTAAATTTGCTGTCCTAAAAATTTTGTTATTGTGACTTAGCCTGGTTCTGCATTGATGCAGCGAAGTGTGCCGGTCTGTATGTTTTCTTGAAACTGTTTTAATAAGTTCAATTAATGAACTACTTTCTGAAATTAAAATCGCGTAGTCAATAAAAAAACCCTAAAGACATCTAAATAGCCCTCGTAACCGAATCAAAACAACCATTAAAAGAAAAAAATGCGTTGCAATAATAAACCAAAAACACCATTCCAATCAAAGAAAATACTCTTTCAATTAGCCACAAGCATAAATTTAATTTATTTGTTTTATTTTACAGGCGTTTGTACACGAGAGCCACCATTCTACATAATTACAGAGTTTATGAGTCACGGAAATTTATTGGACTTTCTTCGATCGGCCGGACGAGAAACCCTAGACGCAGTAGCTCTGCTCTACATGGCCACTCAAATAGCCTCCGGAATGAGCTACTTAGAATCACGTAACTACATACATCGAGATTTAGCTGCGCGAAATTGTCTCGTCGGTGATAATAAACTAGTTAAAGTGGCCGACTTTGGTTTGGCTCGATTAATGCGCGATGATACGTACACAGCGCATGCAGGTGCTAAATTTCCCATAAAATGGACAGCTCCTGAAGGTCTGGCCTACAATAAGTTCAGTACGAAATCTGATGTCTGGGCATTTGGTGTATTACTTTGGGAAATTGCCACGTACGGAATGTCACCGTATCCAGGAATAGATTTAACAGATGTATTTCATAAACTTGAAAAATGCTATCGCATGGAACGACCACCTGGTTGTCCGCCAGAAGTATACGATCTTATGAGACAATGCTGGCAATGGAATGCTCAAGATCGGCCAACATTTAAGAGTATTCATCATGCTCTGGAGCATATGTTTCAGGTAAGACAACAATTTAAGTTCTCTTTTGGATTTTGGTAAATGGTTTTCCGTTTTTAGGAATCATCGATTACGGAAGCAGTTGAAAAACAACTAAACGCTTCACAAACCCTCACCCCACAAATGGGAAAAAAGCCGCAGATGGGGGGCGGTGGTGGTGGCGGAGGTAGTGGAGGCCACCATGATCAACAAGCTAGCACACCGCTATCAGGTAAATAAAATTAACGGAGGGCTGTTTGAATAGTTTTTTTAGAACACAGTATGTCGTTTTTGCAGAAACGGGCTCCACCTCCACCAAACTGAGTACATTTTCCAGTCAAGGCAAGGGGAATGTACAAATGCGACGAACCACCAATAAACAGGGCAAGCAAGCTCCTGCACCACCAAAGAGAACAAGGTTTGACAAAAAAATTAATAATAGCTCAAAAGTCTTTTTATAACTTGTTGTTTTCTTAAAGCCTCCTATCCACTAGTCGGGATTCAACTTACCGTGATGATGATGGAAAGAATTTCGTGGAAGAACTGAATACGAATGGTAGTAGTATTAAGAAATCATCTTCTTGCAGTAGTTTTATAATCGATATTCTATTCCGAGGTATTTGTCACCTGAGTAAGGGATTACAACAACATTTCACCACATTTTCATTGTTTGACATAACCAAAATAAAGTATGCGTGTACTGTGCACGTTATGAAAGCATGGAGCATCGTGCAAATAACTAATTGGAAGGAACTAACTGAAAAAAAATAACTCCTAAGCTTAATACTAACACGAAACTACTTTCTCTTAAATGCTTTAACAAATTGTATGGTTTTGGGGTGCACATGTGGTATCTGCTTGGAGAATCTTTCTTACAGTTCTAACGCTTTGCGTTTTTGTATCGATTAAACCTTACCTCCTTAAGATAGTCAGCCTTTCTCAAACTATGACGTTCAATAAAAACAATTAAAAACATACTAACCGTCCTTGTAACCGAATCAAAACATGTATTAAAACGAAAAATGAAATTATAATTTTAACAACCACAGGACAGTAGCAGAGAAAAAATAAAGCACAAACCTGTAGATCGCTATAACAACGGTGTTCCAGAGCTCAATAATTAATTGATCTCTTTAGGCTGCATTATAACTGGAGAGATATAAAATTCTTACTCAAGTGGTCAAATTCTTAGCGCAGCATAATTTGGCTTACAAACAAAAGTTCAAAAACGCGGTGAACGTTATTTCTTGAAGACTAAGTAATTACAAAGCCTCAATTTAACTCATTAATATTGCACACATTTCTCGGTCATGAGTTTTTTTAACTTTTTTTCAATTTCTATTTTCATACATTGTCAATGACGGAGACCTTTCAGCATTGTATTTATTGAACAGAATTAATTGTGCGGTTACGCTTATCATACTAAACAATAAACTCTAAGCCGCTTGCGCTGTCACGTATCCATGCAAATTTCACACGTGACGCTAACTAGCTTTAAAGAATATTTATAACAATTATTTCCTTTCAAGTTAAGTGGTTCAGTATTTTTCTATGTTAATGGGATTCTTTCACCACCTTTGCTGATAATCTCACTAAAACTTTTTGCACGAATTACAAAAAAAAACTAACTAACATACACATCCAGCGGGAAAACAGCCACCCACGTGTATGTAACATGTACATTTTCTGTTCTCCTAATAACTGTGTGACAAATACTTACAGCAATGCTTTTCAAATAAGATTCTCTCCATAATTTACAAACAATATTCAAGAACTCTATCTCTTCTAATTTGAACAGGCTTAACGCGTGATATTGCAAACTTGACCAACCGTTGCGATTCGGAAAATGATAATCCAGACGCAGACACAGATGCAGATAGCTTGGACTACAACAGTAAGATACAACAGTCACTGGGACATCACAACAAGCCGGTTCAGCACAGCTCCTTTAAGCGACCCACACCGGTTATGGGAAACCGTGGTTTAGAGACGCGTAACAGCAAACGATCGCAACAGCATCCGCTGCACAACAAACACTCGGCAGATCACACACAACATCATAATTTGGCAGGAGTCATCACTCCTCCTTCAAATCACCAAGTGACGGTGTGTGCACTGGAGGTGATCAACGTAAAGCGAGTCGTGAATCGCTACGGCACTCTACCAAAAGTCGCGCGGATTGACGCATTTCTGAATAGCTTAGACGACTCCAATTCCGTGCAGTTGAATCACAACAGCGGCGTACCCCATGTTCCGCCCCCACCACCGCCAGCAATCGGTAGTAATGGCGTAATGGCCCGTAGCAACAACCTGACCAGTAGTGTTGCCACATTCAAGGGCGGTCAGCCGCAGATGATACGCAGCAACTCTTCGAGTGGCGTGACAATGGCGAACAACGCATCGGCTAGTCTTAACAAATTGCAACGTCACCGTACCACAACTGACGGATCCATGATGACGTTCGCTTCATTCCGTGGTGCTAGTAGCAGTCCAAAACGAAACCAGCAATCAGCTCTTGCAAATTTAGATTTCCCACCGCCACCGATAGATCTTCCTCCACCGCCTGAAGAGTTCGAGTCGCCGCCACCACCACCTCCATTGATTCCTATTCCTCCACCAGCGCCGATTAACAACAACGATGTTTCGAACACCGCACCCAGTGTGGAGGAGGCAAGCTCTCGGTTTGGTGTGAGCCTTCGCAAGCGTGAACCTTCGACTGATTCATGCAGCTCACTGGGCAGCCCACCTGAAAATCACCAGCAGCAAGACAACAGCATGAAGGAGAAGCTCGAAATGAAACTGATGGCCGAGATCAAAGAACGCACCAACCCCGGAAAACTTCAAAACAATCATCACGATGGTCGAGAGAACGGTGGCCAGCAAGTAGACCCTGTCTCTCAATTAGTGACCGAGTTAGCCGAAAGTATGAATCTCCCGAAACAAGATAAAAAGCAACCACCAAAGTCTGCGCACCCTCCAGCGAACACAAACGTGCCCAATGAGTCGACAAACACAAATACCTTTAAAGCTCAACTGAAGCGGGTGGAGCCGAAAAAAATCCAGACCCCACCACAAAATGATTCCAACACAATTATAGACTTCAAATCGCGACTCCGCAAGGTAGACAACAACAACAGCAATGGCAACGAGGCCAAAGACCACCAGCAACAGCAAAATTCAGCGAAAGACGACAGTACTAACTCGGATGATAGTACGACAAAGAACTATAACAATTCCTTTAGAAAAGACATCTCGGAGCGCCACTCCGAGAACAATCCGAATGAACTACAATCCAAGCCAAAATCCAAATCCCAGATCGAACTAAAAAAGACTGAAATCAAAATCGAGGTCTCGGCGCTGCACCACGCGGGCGACCAGGACTACAACAAAAAAGATAGCAATCATTCGTTGAAATCGTCGTCCACAACGACCACCGCGGCCACTGACTCTGGAGACTCGTCTGAGGACGGAAAGCGACGAAGCACCGGCAGTATTAGTAGCCTAAAGAAACTCTGGGAGCCGAAGGAATCCACTCCGACAGAAGGTCAGACACAGCTCTCGCCAAAGTTGGCAATGAAAAACAACTCAAACGAGAACAGCGAGTTAATCACATCCACAACAACGACGCTCACTCCGACACCACCAGACTCATCCGCCGATCAACATCAGCTCCTGAATAAGAGTAAGCCAGCTGTCCCGCTGAAGCCTTCAAAACTGACCATTTACGCCACACCCATAGGTCAGAAGATCAACACCGAAAGCAATACCAACTCGAACTCCACCACTCCACTGTCAAACAACATATGCTCGACGCAGACCAGCCGCGAAGGCATCCTAGAGCTCGTGGCCCTCCTGGAAGGAAGCCTGAAACTCCCAGTAAACTCAATTTCAGCTTCACAATGGCTCCAACTAAGTGATAAGTTGAACATCCTGCAGAACTCCTGTGTAGTGTTCGCCGACAACGAGACCATGCCACCGTATTCAAAGTTTCGTTTTCGTGAACTCATCACACGAGTCGAGACCCAGTCAAGATGCCTACGCTCTGCCGGAAGTAAAAATGTTCAAGACAATGAGAAGCTGGTTTCCGAGGTGGGCCAATCTTTAAAACAAATATGCAATGCACTGCACAGGGAAAGTGGTATCAAGTCCGATAGTTAGAGAAGGGATTGAGTGATGGTGTCTGTGTCCACCAACACTAACAGAGTCTAGTCAGTAAGAGAGAAAAAGAGAAAAAAAAAGTATTTCTTTTTTATCATTCAATTATTTTGTATTTCCCACTTTTGTTATATTTTTCCAAAAAAAGAGGAGAAATCTCCTGTTTATTAAATCTGTTCTGATCACAATTTTTGCAAAAGTAAAGTAAATGATGTTCAGGGGAGAGTGGGGAAGAAAAAAAATGTCTTTAAGAAAAAAGATCAACATTTACTAATTTTGTTCCATTATTTTGTCTGTGATATGTTGGAACATTTATTTAATAACAAAATAACGAACAGAGAAAAGAAAATTGTAAGAATATTTTACTATTATGATTTAAGTTTGCTCACTAGGTTTTTGTTTATTTAGGTTTCCTTTTATTTTTGTTTTCTTTAAACGTAATAAATGTGTTTTTTTTTATATGACTGCCATTGTATTTTGAAAAAAAAAGGGGAGGAGATAAAATTCCAATAGGTGTGGAGAAGAGTCAGAGTTTGTGAATTTTATTTGAAAGACGATTTAGAAATTAAGATAAACGAGGAATGATCTTTTTTCACGTGTGTCGGTTTCGGAATGCAATTACAAATAAATATGAAGTCCATGCCATGTCCAGCCATCTCTTCTTTACTCGATCGATTTGGGTTGAGTGCATATATATATGTATTTCAAACTCGTGACTTCATGTTGCATGATTTTTTTCTATGATTCAACATCTAAGCGATTTTTTTTTTATTTTGGAATGCTACAAAGTACAGCTCCCTATAAGTGTCTATAGTTTTCTTAACAGATGGATTTTCATAACTGAAGTTAAAAGCGAATTTTGCTTCTAAATTCGTAAATACAATTGACGCATTATAATGCATCAAAAAGCATGTAAGCATTTCATTCTATTTGATTGACCATGAACAGGAAAAAGTCATTTGTTACCCTTGTTCTTGATTCCAGTCAAGTCCATAGTCAAAAAGTTCCTCGAAAAAACTAAAAAAAATTTAGCTTATCATCCTCAGATTTTAATCGTTTCTCGTTTCTCAATAAAATTCTCTTAAATTACTGTTGTTAACCTCTAAATTAAAATGAATCTCTTAATTTAATTCGCAAAGTTTAAAATTTTTTTTGTCAAAAAAAAAATCATGCGTTCCCAAAAACGGACTGAAAAAAATACACTGTTCTCTTCAGAAAAAGACTATAAATATATTTTATTTTGAGCATATCAAAAAAAGAAAAAAAAAAAAAAAAACAGCAACAAAAGCAAAACCGTATACCACTTACAATAAACGAAAAAAAAAAATATAGGAAAACTATATCCAACTCTAAAAATAAATTGCAAAAATATTTTTTTTAAACGTTACTAACTACGATTCTTTTTCGTATCATTAACTAAAGATGAAAGTAAATAATTTTTTCCTTTTCATAAATATTAAAAAAAAACTTGTAGATTAAAAAAAAACAGCTTATGTTTTTTTCTCTATATATATGATATATTTATAACCATTGCTTGAGAAACTCTTATATTATAAATTTTGGTAATGTTGTGAGCCATTATTGTTGCAGGTACAATGAGAGTGTTCAAAGGCTTAAGGTTTCTTATTTATGAACGTGTTTGAAGTAAGATTCAGTCTCAAGTTCGATTTTCTCGTGAAAAATTCACAGCTCCCACACTTTTCCGTCAGCCATGAAAAATGCTTTTCTAAAAAAACAGAAACTTAAGTTGTTCCACAGTCAACGACTGACTGTTTGGCTACAGGGGCACTTGTACTTCAAGTGATCGATTATTTATTTATTGAGGACTTAATTTTATTTGAGTTGTCAGCCTAAACGGCAGAGAATTTTCCCAAGGAATTGAAAAATATAAAGGCTGATTGGTTGTCCTTCGACAAAGGAAATCTACTTCACTGCTGTTAATTGCTCGCATTATTTGAGGGTGTGATATTCTAAACATAATACTTTCAAGCACCGTACTGAAGAGTAACATAAAAAAAACATTTTCTGTGTTTAGATTTCCGTTCCAAAGGAAAAATTGGAATGCTAAAAGCAGCATACTGAACTGGAACTTCAAAACCATTTTCTGTGTTTATGGTTCTATTCCAAAGAAAAAATCGGAACCCAAATAGAATCACTTTTTTAAGGTCAAGATGCATGTGAAGAACTCTTCACTCTTTCCCGAAATAAAAACGATATCTGTGGCGGTCTTGGCTCGTAACATTACATGAAAAAAACATTACTAAAGCAAAAAAAATCGAACAATTTAAGCAACAAAAAAATAAAAATAAACAAATGCTAGTCGTACTCGTAAAAAAACAAAAACAAAAAAATTAAAGACGTAGTTGATCAAATATATGATACCGATATTTTCTCATATTTTCCATTTGTTTAAAATATATTTGTTTGTTTCATTTCCTAAATTTACACTTGTGTCCGACAAATGTAGCCCAATCGGCTTCGAGTCTGAAAATATATAATCAAATAATTTCGCATTTTATAAAATGAAAAATAAATAAAATAAATTATTTATATTACCCAAAGATATTTATGCAAAATGAAATTGAGTTTTCTTTTTAGTTTTTTATTTTTTAATTTGAAACTCTAAACTTAGAATTACACAAAAAAAAATTATAAGTAATTAAACATCGTGTATTTTGTAGTGAGCTTGCTCTCGATATATATATATATATTTTCTTTTTCATTTTTATGATATTTTATAATTAAAAAAACATATATATATAAATATATAAACATATATAAATAGATATTATTAATAAACTTTATATTACGTAAATTAAATAACACGCAGAGAAATGAGAAAAAAAAACAAACTAGACATACTACTCGATAAGATATTATATATGTATTATTATCAAAATATAATTTTTAAAAAATTTTAATAAACCACAAGAAATATTCTAAAAAAAATAAATATCGCAAAAAACACATAACTTTGTTATAAAACAAGAAGTGAATGGAAAAAAAAACATACGTAGTTTTGTTTTTTATTTGTTTGTCTAATTTTTATCACCAAGGTCGCAAACACATTGTTTCTAATGAATTTAAAATTTATTTTTCATACCTAAATAGAGGAAATCAAATTAAAAATATAAAATTCAAGTGAAACATATAATAGAACTTAAAAAAAATGAAGAATAAGAACGAATAATGAATGTATAATGTATATCATAATGTGTGTGGAAAAATACAACAAAAATTTACACATTTCATACAAAAATAATTAAAAGTGAAGTATTTTTATTTGGTTTGTTAAGATTGGGTAGATTGGAATATTGTCTTAGCTAAGCGACGGACGAAATTTTTTAAACGTGTAAGTATGATACATTTAAGTCAAGATCGTCATTCATTTGAATCGATAGTTAGTTGCTACAGTTGATCTTGAAAAAGACTCGGTAGATACAAGTGGAAACTAGGATGATCAGAGAGATATTTTCGTTTTACAGCGACCAAAAGCTTATCTATTGTGCTGTGTCACGGGTCATTGGTTTTGGTCACAAATGAGCCAATTTTGGGTTGTCTGTAGTTTTGGTGCAAATTGAGTCATAAAAAAAAACTAAAATAGGGGAATCCCTACGTAAATTAGGTATTTACAATATGGCAATTCACAATCTAATTGTTAGCAGTAAAAGCTGTCAGTCCAAATCCCAGCACTACAAAATGAACTGCGCTACGAGCACTCGACTTATCATAGAAGAACAACTCCTAGTGGTGTAAGCCTTGTGCTTCCTGCTTTTAGTGTTTAGAAATATCGTAAGGGATCTATTATCCTGACCAAAAATGCTTCTGCATTGCTATAATTCGTTTCCTCTAACAATACTTTTTTTCATTTATTTTATTTTATAATCTTAATAGCGACTGTATCTAACTTAATTATCCATTAATATTATGCATTAAATGCTTAAAAAATGCTCTACAGACCATTTAGCAGCGGTATGGGATAGGAGTTGTAAAACATACGTTTAAAGGCTTGTTATGAGAAATAATAAGAATTTACCTCAACTTTAACCAATACTGTTGGTAATGGCGACTACTCATTCTATCGCAACAGACTATCATTTATTCTATGTCAGATCTTGAAAAAAGCAACGTACATGTGTTTCGTTTATCCAAAAAATAGTAAGGAGAGATCTGAAATTTATATTTAAAGAATTCGTACAAATATTTACCTAAATGGCACACAAATTCAACGGCTTTGGTGTAAAAACTAAATTTCATATTCACATTGGCCTAATTTTGGAGAGCTAATTGGAAATTTTGTTTGAATGGTAGTTTTATAATCTGTGTAACAGGACCTACAGGACCAAAGCATAGCTTTCTACGGAACCTCCACTGTGTTGTGCTCGTTATAATTTGGTACATGTGGAGAAGACATACAGTTTGATACCGGTTCCAAAAGGTTGTGCTGTGTGTGTGTGGTGCTTTTTCCCCGAGTTCGATTCGAACTCTAGTACGGTCGCCTAATAGTCCAACAAACTAACCATCAAGCCACTGCCGGCGCCCACTGGATATTTGATACTTATTTTTCTTATTTTTTAATTTTTCACAGGTCTTAAGCTTATTTGGCATTTTTTGACGCAAAAGAAAATTTTCTACTTTCAAGTAAAAATGTTTAATTTACTAATCTATTGTATTATGTAATATCAAAAAACATAACAGTGACGTATTATAATTGTCGTTTTAGTTCATTTATTCGACCAAGTAAAACGACAATTTTTGCCGTTTATAGAATTTCAAACTCGAGGCCGTGGAAAACGATTACTTACGGGTAAAAGCAACAAACTCGGAGCCATTAAAAAAATTTGTAGACAATAATGAACAAAATTCTTCGTTTACTAAAAATTCTTAGCTGATTTGTGGTCTTATCACATGTTTCTTAAAAGCGAAAACTAGTCATTTTGGTGTCAAAACGTTTTCCAAAGTTTAATTAACAGATAATAATATAAAGGGCTAAGTAAAGTCTTAACATAAAATGTTAGTTCTCTTAGATCACTTCACCATCAAATTATTTCGTTAAAAAAGTATTCTCTTCACCAATGAAATTGGTTTTAGAATTGTAGATTTCTAATTGGCATTGTGAATTGGACACATTTGATTTTTGATTTGACAGCACCGCAATCTCCGGCAGATGCACAAATTCCGTTCAGTGACGTAAAAAAGCGCGGGCAAGTTCAATCTTGTTTCAGTCTGTAGAAAACTAATATATATTTTGTGTTTATTAAAAATTTGTGCATTTTATTCATTTTGTTCAAGATGAAACCTGAAAAAATGTTCGTTATAAAACGAGGTGGCCGAAAGGAAGAAGTTCACCTGGATAAAATCACCTCACGAATCCAGAAGTTGTGCTACAATCTCAACATGGACTTCGTTGATCCGGTGGTAATTACGTTGAAAGTAATAAGCGGCCTTTATAGTGGAGTAACCACGCAGGAGCTGGATAATCTTGCGGCGGAAACTGCTGCTAGTTTAACCACAAGTCATGCGGATTACGCAGTATTAGCCGCTCGCATTGTTGTCTCGAATTTGCACAAAGAGACAAAGAAAGCATTTTCAGAGGTTATCAGCGATTTGTACCACGCAATTAGTTCCGAAACTGGAGGAGCGATTCCCATGATTTCGGATTTCCATTACAAAGTTGTGATGGATAACGCCGACCGATTGAACTCGGCTATTATTTATGACCGAGACTTCGGTTACAATTACTTTGGCTTTAAGACTCTGGAGCGGTCTTACTTGCTGAAGATAAACGGCAAAATCGCTGAGCGTCCACAGCATATGTTGATGAGAGTGGCAGTTGGAATTCATGGTGAGGATATTGATGCCGCCATCGAGACGTACAATTTGCTGTCTGAGAGATACTTCACTCACGCTTCGCCAACAATGTTTGCTGCTGCTACTACGAAGGCGCAGATGTCGTCATGCTTCCTGTTGACTATGGTCTCCGACTCAATCGAGGGGATCTTCAAGTCTGTTGAGCAATGTGCGATGATATCCAAATCCGCAGGCGGTATCGGTCTTAATGTGCATTGCATCAGGGCGAAAGGCACCAGCATTGCGGGAACAAACGGCACGTCCAACGGATTGGTTCCTATGCTGCGTGTGTTCAACAATGTGGCCAGGTACGTCGACCAGGGAGGCGGCAAGCGACCAGGAGCATTCGCCATTTACTTGGAGCCCTGGCACTCAGACATCTTCGAGTTCTTGGATCTGAAAAAGAACACTGGAAAGGAAGAAACACGTGCTCGTGATCTGTTCTATGCGCTCTGGATTCCGGACTTATTCATGAAACGTGTGGAAGCCGATGGAGACTGGTCGCTCATGTGTCCGCATAAATGTCCCGGACTTCATGATGTTTGGGGTGAAAAGTTCGAAGAGCTGTACACTCGCTACGAGAAGGAAGGTCGCGCCAACCGTACCGTCAAAGCACAAGCGCTGTGGTTCGCAATCATTGAGTCACAAGTGGAAACAGGAACGCCCTATATGCTGTACAAAGATGCCTGCAACCGAAAATCAAACCAGCAAAACATTGGCACCATAAAATGCAGCAACCTCTGCACCGAAATCGTTGAGTACTCTGCACCGGACGAGATAGCTGTCTGCAACTTGGCTTCGATTGCACTTAACATGTTCATCACCTCGGAGAAGAAATACGACTTCCAGAAGCTTAAAGATGTCACAAAGACAGTAACCAGAAATCTCAACAAAATCATCGATGTTAACTACTATCCCCTGCCGGAGGCAAAGAGGTCGAATCTGCGCCACCGTCCTATTGGAATCGGTGTGCAAGGCCTGGCGGATGCATTCATCATTCTCCGTTACCCCTACGAAAGCGAAGAGGCACAACTTCTCAATCAGCAGATCTTCGAAACCATCTACTATGGAGCTCTGGAGGCCAGTTGTGAGCTCGCAGAGAAGGAAGGCACTTACGAGACTTACGAAGGCTCCCCCGTGAGCAAGGGTATTCTCCAGTACGACATGTGGGACAAGAAACCAACCGATCTCTGGGACTGGGCTGCTTTGAAGGAAAAAATCGCCAAACACGGTGTGCGTAACTCGCTTCTCCTCGCTCCAATGCCCACCGCATCAACTGCCCAGATCCTTGGCAACAATGAATCCTTTGAGCCGTACACGTCCAACATTTACAACCGTCGTGTTCTCTCCGGTGAGTTCCAGATCGTCAACAATCACCTGTTGAATGACCTCACCGAACTGGACTTATGGGACGACGACATGAAGAACGAAATTGTCGCCAACAGAGGATCAGTTCAGCAGATCGAGAGAATCCCAAAGGAGATTCGTGATCTCTACAAGACGGTCTGGGAGATATCCGTGCGTTCCACAATAAAAATGGCCGCAGACCGAGGTGCCTTCATTGACCAGAGCCAGTCATTCAACATTCACGTGGCTGAGCCTAACTACGGTAAACTGACTTCTATTCACTTCTTTGGCTGGAAGTCTGGGCTCAAGACGGGTATGTACTACCTTCGCACGAAACCTGCTGCTCATGCAATTCAGTTCACGGTGGATAAGAGCCGTTTGGCTGGATCGCAGAATGGAGGTTCACCACTATCGACACCAGTGAAGGGACAGAATGGACAGTCTCCAGTATCTTCACCCGAAGCTGCGGAACGTCAACGGCGAATGGCTGAGATGGTCTGCTCACTAGAGAATAAAGATGCCTGCATGAGTTGCGGTTCTTAGATTTAATTAAAAAAATGTGTTTTCCTATATTTCTCATTTGTATTTTATGTATTTGTCTGATCAGGATTTAATAAAATTATTCCTTTAATTGTAGAAATGATTTTGGGTTGTTTTTTTTTGGTTTGAAGCATCGGGACAGTACGGGGGTGTATACAAATATGAAATTTCAGTAAGGAAATGTCAAATTGATTAGACCACATTGTGAAATTTCCAATCGTTCGAATGAGTCAGATAAAAGTCTGCAATTACTACTTTTTTATTTATTTATTCAAAGTGATAAGAATAGAGGAATTAGGTGCAGTCATTACAAGTGCAGGCGAAAAGGTCGACGTTTTTTTTTAAGCTGCGTTAAAGCAGTAGTTCGACTTGGTACTTCTAAAGTTCATGCGAAAAAAATGTTCTTTGATTTTCAGCTTAACGAATAAAGTACCTTATTTGAAATGATTTATTTGATGAAGTTTAGAGGTTTTAACGAGCCCGACAAGAAATGTATTGGAGCAACAGACACAATTTGTGCTATAAATTCTTGTTCAATTTGGTTGTACCGTAATCCTTCGATTTACATCGAGATATGTTCCAAGAAATGGGGTCCCAAATCGAGGCGTGAAGTACGAAAATTGGTTGGTAGTAAAGACGAAATAAAGGATAGGAGGACGTTAAACGAGGCAAGGTTCATCGTTTCAGTGGCTTGGACACAATTATCTCACATAACGCAAATCGAAATGACGCAAACAAAGGTAATGTAAATGGAAGGATTACTGTATATCACAGGGACGAAGAGAAACTTCTAATTATGAAAAATATGAAAAAAGATTTCTAAATTTACACATACATATATATTCTTAAAATTAGTTACAAGTCAACATTGATGTCAGGTTAACTTTGGAGTGCTTTCATATTTTTAATCTCGGTCTCCAGCTGTTGGATCTGAAAATTACACAATAAAGATAAAAAGTCTAACTTAAAAAAAAAGAAAAATCAAACCTTTTCCAAGTTTTTCTCCTGAACAGCTTTGCTGGCCGACTTCCGGAAGCCTTCATTTGCGCCTCTTTCCAAATGTCTTGCTAGTTCCATTTGAAGTTTTTCCAGCTTCACACTGTTAAGATCGGTTTCACAAACACGAGGTGGTTTATAGTCAGCGTTCGTTGAGATGCCTGTGGAAGAGATGTTTTCAAACACCCAACGTATACGAGAATCTTTGAGTCCTACCGAACGAACACAAGTGACCGGCAGTAGAGAAAACTTGAAGACCTTGTTCCAGTGTAGGTTTTGCTCTGATTTCAACAGTGACTTCGTCTGACAACGTAAGGGATTTCATTTCTTTGAGGTAATTGGAGAGAGTGGTCATAGCATCTTCGTTCTGGGCAAATATATGAACTCTTGGGTTGTGCTTCTTTGATATTTTGTTCCTGCTCTTCAGTTGTCTGATTGATTGACAGATTTCAAGAATTTGATTCACCTCCGCTTCGAGTGTGGGGTTGTCATACGTAGAGACGTCTAGTTCGGTGTGCTGTGGCAAATACTGCTCTAGTTCCTTCGCTATAAAAGGTGTGAAGGGTGACATTGCACGCAGGCCCAAGCTCAGGCAAGTTGACAGAGTGGCGCAGTGTGACTTTGCTTCTTTGCTGCTCATTGCAAGTCCAGGCTTTGTAGTTTCCTATCGAATGAAACAGATGGTAAGCCCAAAAACCACAATACAACATACTCACTACATTACCAAATAGACATCACAGAAATTGGTGTAGAAAAAGGTTTTTAGTGCCGCCACGGCCGTGTGAAAATTATACATCTCGATGTTATTGGCACAAACATGCAGCGTGTCATTTAGGCGGCTTAGAATCCATTTGTCCATCAGACCTAAGTCCAAACCTTCAAGGGACGTCTCATGGATAGATAGTTGCAGTTTCTCATGAGCACCCAACGTGAATCTTGTCGCTTGCCAGATTTTGTTCAGGAAGAGTTTGTTTGTGTGGCACTCGGCCACGTCGAAGTTGATGAAATGATTCTTGATGTTGTGGCTGCACAAAGTAAATCGAAGCGCATCGGTTCCACATTCTTGGATGCCCTGGGGAAACATTTTTTGAAGACCTTTTAGGGATTTTTTGAGCTCATCTTTTCCAAGAATCCCAGAGTTGTAGGATTTCTGGATTTCTTCCTTCAACGAATCGAGCGAGGCTCCACGTATGACTTGTTGAGGAGTAACTACATTTCCCAAGCTCTTCGACATTTTTCTTCCATGTGCATCGCACACAATCCCATTGAGGACAATGTTGCGAAAGGGCACTTCGCCCGTGAGTTTCAAACCCAGCATTGTCATGCGAGCCACCCAGAAAAATAGAATATCGTGACCGGTTTCCATTACATCCAGCGGATAGGACATCTGATACTGGTCCTCGGGCCAGTTGAACACAGAGAATGGTAAAAGCGACGACGAGAACCAGGTGTCCAGCACGTCAGGGTCCCGTTGTAGCCGAATATCATTGCCTTCGGCGTTTAACTCTTTCTTTGCCTTTTCTAAGGCTTCCGCTTCCGATCTGGCCGCCACCCAGACTTCTCTGTTCTCGTTAGTCCTCGCTAGATACGCTGGGATCTGATGACCCCACCAGAGTTGCCTGGAAATGCACCAATCGTGGCAGCCTCCCAGCCACCGAAACCACTCGGCCTCGAAGTTCTTTGGATGCATGCGGAGGCGACGGTTACAAACAGCTTGGACCGCCTGGTCAGCCATTTCTTGACAAACGACAAACCACTGAGGCCTGAGAATGTACTCTATGACATCCTTTGATCTGGAGCATAACGGAAGACTCATGTTATGCGGTCGAATGTCGCGAAGGAGCTGCTGTGCAGCCAGAGATTCCAGTACTCGTTGACGAGCCTCGTAAATCGGTAACCCGGCAAACTCTTCGAATTCCTCACGGATTTTTCCCTTTTCAGTGAAAACCTCGACAGATTCGAGGGAGTGCTTTTTCGATATTTCAAAGTCATCTTTGTCGTGGGCGGGAGTTATTTTCACTGCGCCGGTTCCGAACTCCAAGTCAACAGATGCGTCGAAGATTAATGGGATCGGTTTGTTTCTGAACGGATGCCAGAGGTAGGTTTGGTTCTCTCGAAAGCGGCAGTAACGTTCGTCATCTGGATGCACTGCGACGGCAACATCACCAAGCAGGGTTTCTGGGCGCGTGGTGGAAACTACGACTTCATCGCTGTCTTCGCCGAAAATCGTGTACGACACATTGTACAGCTGACCAAAAGTGATGGGTTTCTCATAGCCTGGAACAGGCACTTCAGTTGGACCCTTGATCTCCTTCGACTCGACTTCGATGTCAGAAATGGCCGACTCTAAGCTACAGGACCAATTCACAAGAGCCTTTTCACGCTTTATTAGACCCTCATCAAAGAGTCGGATGAACGCTTCATTCACAGCTTTGACTTGCCTCTAAAAGGATGAGAAGTTAATTCATCTTCACATTAGATAGTCTGCTGTTACCTCATCCATGGTAAAGTACTCCCGTCTCCAATCAAGAGAACAGCCCAACTTCTTAAGATCATCGATTATGGAGTCACTTTTCTCATTTTTCCATTTGTACACTTCTTTGAGGAACTCTGCCCGTCCCAAATCATGGCGGGTAATTCCCTTCTCTTTGAAAATCTTCTTTTCCACAACAACTTGGGTAGCAATGCCAGCATGGTCTACCCCCGGGATCCATTCCACCTCGTAACCCATTTGTCGTTTACGTCGACAAATTACGTCCTGAACAGTTGCCATGAGTGCGTGGCCAAGATGTAGGTTACCGGTGATGTTCGGTGGTGGAAGTATCATTCGGAATTTAGGTTTGCTGGGGTCTGCTTTATGTTTGATTTGCGCCCATTCTTCATATTTACCTCTTTCGACGTCCTTTGGCTGGTAACCGGGAGCAATGTTCACTGCAAATTGGTTGGATAATTTTTTGTTATCAAATTTTTGGCAAAGTACTGAGACGGCATACCATGATGGGAGTAGTATCGATGGCTGGAAATGTTGCAGATTTGTTTGTGCTGAATGCAACATTGTAGTTTTAAGTGTTTTAAGTTTAATTTTGTGATTATTTGCATAGCGATCCATGAAATGCCGAACGTCAGGCTTTTTCTTAGTCAGCTGTTGGATTTTCTGATAAGATTTTGACAACTCGTTGAATTTCAGTTGTATTTGCTACAAGAGATGGCGCGGCAGTCGTTAAGTGGAATTTTTGATTTAAACAATTTCTGTTACAATCGAGGAATGAAAATTTTGTTAATTGTTTATTTGGTCGGAGCTATTGAGAATTCTATTGAAGACAGGGATAAAAACAATAAAGGAAAAATTGCCACGACACAATTTTTGTGTTAAAGCTTTATGGTTATAAACAGTTTTGTTTTCAAAATTGGGTCAAAGCTATATCGGCGATCATTAAAATTGGCTTTCTTGCCAAACACCAACCCAACTAAAATGTTGCAGAACCAAGGTCCTCACGCCAAAGAATTGTACAACCGTTTCCAGCATCACTGTTTGTGATATTTGTTTTAACATTACAATTAAAGGGCTTATTGAAATAGCATAATAAGCCACATTGCCTCAATAATTTGGATTTTATTTGCATTGTACTGTACTAACAATGCTCCCACTCACTTATATGCAAAGGAAAAACTTAACTTATTAAAAATAGTAAGAAATTCAAATGTGGGCCCTCATTTGTAGATTTATTTAAAGATTTAAAGCCGATTCTCGTAATATTTTGATTTGTGGCTTATCATGTTATTGCAATTTAACCACGAAACGTTCATATAAAATCAAACACATACTATAAGTTCTATTATATTCTTTTCATTTATTCAACCGATTGCACAATTTCCTTGTGAAAAAGCCAAGTTAAATCCTCTGTTCAAAATATCTGTGTTTTCATTCGCATTGGTGACTGTATACAGCACAAATGGTTTGGCAGAGCTCGTAGTCGCCACCAAACCAAGTCCACAGAATCGATCACTTCCCAAACTCACTCCACCCTGAACTGGGGCTGGAATCACAACATAATCTGTTGTACACGTCTGACTTTGAACTGAAGCGGTGCCCAGCAATGTTGGATCTACCGCCCCAACGTCGTCAGTCACAGTAAATGAATACGGGTCGCCACTGACTTGACTCCAAGTAATCGAACATTTTCCAGCACCCATGCGAACGCATATTCCATACGCAGTACTTGCCAATTGTCGTGAACCACCAACCCCAACTGAGTTAAGTGCAGCCGATGCCATTGGTGAGTAGTTAAAGCTCGACACTGTTCCTGAGTCAGTTGTGTAGTATTGCAGGCATCCAGACGGAGCTTTGGTTGCAGACGCACATCCGATCTGCCTCACTTGAAATTGCCACTTGCGATTAAAGGTTACACCCGCTGATGTTTCGATAGCGATGGTTATTGGATTAACTCCGTTGAAATCAACGTAAACGTGCTGGCCGGTATTTTCACCACAAATGCGGGGAACTCTAGACGAGCCTCCTGAGATGGTGAGGGAATCTGTTGTGCATGATCCATCCCCAGTCGGTGGTGCTAGTGATAGTGCGAGGAAGTCAATTCGAAGTTGGCAAACTGTAGAATCGCATGGTGATACACTCAAAGTGCAACGTGTGGCACCGTTGTATGTGCCAGGATAATTTGTGTTGTACCAGTATGTATTGTTGTTGCTCGTCGAACCTCCACAGGTTGCCGTGTCTGGAAGGAGATTTGCAAGGCTGCTATTGAATTTGTGTATGATTATTTAATTTACTTACAGACACAACAAACGGCTTGAGTGGTTATGGTAGTGCAGGATCCTGCGGTGACCCCGCCAGCGTCGGTACATTCTCCTCGTACTTGACACGTACCCGTCATGGAATTTGTACCCGTGCACACATCATTTGAGAATCTTCCAACAGTGTAGAAGGCAAAAACTAATTGGAAACAAAGAAAGGTGCTTTTATTGGCATATAATTTAAATTATACGAAACTTGCATAGTAAAGACTGCGAGGTCTTGCAAAGAGATAAAGGAGACAATAAAGTAATTTCAAGTAGTTTGAAGTATTCTAAAGCCTTAATTGTGATATCCATGTAACCCAACCCAAGGTGGGATGTCTCAAATGGAATCTAACTTTGTTGTCACAAGCAATAAGCGCTTAAGTAATTTTTCACGCTTTTCAAAAAGAATGTTTAAAGCTTAAGATTGCTCTAGAAATTCATGTGAAAATTGGGAAAGAGCAAAAATTGCTTCCATTAAACTTTCCTAAAATTTTAAAAATATGATTCAAATACCAAATATAAAACTTGTCTTAAATCATCCCTAAATAAGGAATAGCAGATAATAAATTTATCTTTACTGTAGCTCCTCAAAATGATACAGAAAACATATCCTCTGAAAGCTGTTGCTATAACTAAAAATAAAATTACTGCCCCTAAAAACCCAAAATATAAAACTTGTTTTAAATCAAAAGAAATAGGACTATTAAGGACTTGTCTATTAGAAGATCTACTTACATTTTCCATGTCTCGCATTGGGTTTATCAATAGCATTTTCCCATCCGTATGTGAACTTCAGCAAAATCAGCCACACAAGTCCAAGTACAATAGGATACAGCCTCATGTTGCTCCTGTGTTTTTCTTCAAGTATTATTCCTCTTTACTTGTGGCTTTATTTTTTAAAGGATTATTTTTGCAATTACTCTCGGGAGTAACTTCTTTCAATCGTTATTGTTCACCGTGGACTGATTCCTTTAAGTCTTGCTATCATTCAAGGCAGCGATCAACTTCCACTTATCCAAAGATATGTAAATAGAAAGTGTTAATTGTCCAAATGTATTTTGATGAGACATTTCAGGGCAAGAATGTGGGTCAGATTTATTTCTTGGGTGGTAAAACAAAAAAGAAAATTAAGGACAATTAGTAACTTGATAAAGTGATCCAGATGTAAGGTACTTCATGCAGCCAATTCAGAGATTTGCTTGATCAAACTGAAAGGAGAAAAGCTAAGAGAATTGGATTTGCTTGATCAAACTAAAAGGGGTAAAGCTAAGAGAAGTATTGAACTTAATTTAAGTAAGGTAATTGAATGAGCTAAATTCATTTTCGTCAATAATAAAACTACGGTTAAGCTTTACTCTGGAGAAAGCGAATTTTGTATAATTATTACATGTCTAAAAAGTTTTGTGGTAATCATATCGTGGCGAAGGACACACAAAGGCGACCTTATGTCGTAGTCTGTCAGGTATCTGAACGTTAAATTGTTTGCATAACTTAGTGGCTTGTACCACTTTCATTATTGTATGACGGCCTTGCCGAACACGCTATGACTTGCTTCGATAATCATAACAATTTATAGAAGATTCACTTTTGATACATTCGCATGGTCAGTTACGTCATGTATTGTAAAGTATTTGGACAACCAATCGCAGAAGAGAGTTCTAATTTGGGTACGAAATGTAACATGTATTATTTTCTTCGATGGCACTTTACCAAACAATATGTTCGGGGGAAATAATAATTTGGGATCAAGAGTCTAGTCCTCTTTTTTGATAACCTTATCCCTAACCATCCAATGGAGGTCAATGCCTATAGATGAGAGAGCAAAGAGGGTGCTATAAGTAATCTAAAAGAAGCATATAATTTTTTGAACTTATTTCATGTTGCTTTGATAAAACAAATCATGTAAAATGGATTAAGTGTCATTACACTCGTTTTATATTTTTGTATTATTGACATATTTATTATATAATACGTCAATGTTTTGTATTCATGTCGCTATAAATTAAAAGCGAGTGAGTTACTTCGAAACGCTTTTATATTGCCTTTGCCTTGACAAAACAATGCTACTCATACCATATCTTTGGATTCCTGTGCATTATGCCAAAGTTTATGCTTTTCTGATGTTTGCAAGGACAGGAAGTAGAAGAAACTTGGCTAAGAAGTAACTTAATAACTTAATTTCAACATTTCTATAAAATTGCAAGTCAGATTCATCATCATTGATGCAGCAACAGTTTTCCGGGCCGAGCCTCTTGCAGCAAGCACTTGGACCTAAATAGATTATCAGCATTTAAAGTCATTCATTCATTTTTTGCACCACAGTGAAAATAAAACTTCAAACAATGTTTAATTTTTGTTTTTTTCCGGTCATATCATATTTATTCAAGCACTAATAGCACAATTACCTTGTGAAAAAGCTAAATTAAACCCTCTATTTAATATGTCAAGATTTTCATTCGCATTAGTGACTGTGTACAAAACAAACGGTTTGGCAGAGCTCGTAGTCGCCACCAAACCAAGTCCACAGAATCGATCGCTTCCCAAACTTACTCCACCCTGAACTGGGGCTGGAATCACAACATAATCTGTTGTACACGTCTGACTTTGAACTGAAGCGGTGCCCAGCAATGTTGGATCTACCGCCCCAACGTCGTCAGTCACAGTAAACGAATACGGGTCACCACTGACTTGACTCCACGTGATTGAACATTTTCCAGCACCCATGCGAACGCATATTCCATACGCAGTACTTGCTAACTGCCGTGAACCACCAACACCAACTGAGTTAAGTGCAGCGGATGCTGCTGGTGAGTAATTGAAGCTCGATACTGTTCCTGAGTCAGTTGTGTAGTATTGCAGGCATCCAGACGGAGCTTTGGTTGCAGACGCACATCCGATCTGCCTCACTTGAAATTGCCATTGTCGATTGAATGTTACACCCGACGATGTTTCGATAGCGATGGTTATTGGATTGACACCGTTGAAATCAACGTAAACGTGCTGGCCGGTATTTTCACCACAAATGCGAGGAACTCTAGACGAGCCTCCTGAGATGGTGAGGGTATCTGTTGTGCATGATCCATCCCCAGTCGGTGGTGCTAGTGATAGTGCGAGGAAGTCAATTCGAAGTTGGCAAACTGTAGAATCACACGGAGATACACTCAAAGTGCAACGTGTGGCACCGTTGTATGTGCCAGGATAATTTGTGTTGTACCAGTATGTATTGTTGTTGCTCGTCGATCCTCCACAAGTTGCAGTGTCTGGAAGGAGATTTGCAAGGCTGGTATTGAATTTGTGTATGGTTATTTAATTTACTTACAGACACAACAAACGGCTTGAGTGGTTAAGGTAGTGCAGGATCCTGCGGTGACTCCGCCAGCGTCGGTACATTCTCCACGCACCTGACACGTACCCGTCATGGAATTCGTACCCGTGCATACATCATTTGAGAATCTTCCAACAGTGTAGAAGGGAAAAACTGAAATAATATGTTAAATATTCATTGTGTGATTTGAGTTTTATGAAAATTCGTCTAAAAAATTGATGCAAAAGTTTGTGAAATGTTTACAAACAAAAAACGACAGATAATTAAAAGAATTCGTAATTTAGATGCCAATAAAAGAGGATTCAATGTTAAATATCCGGCTACCAAAAGTGTAAAAAGACTGTGGCATAACACCAAAAATAAGGCTTGTCTCGTACTTTATGGTAAAGAAGTCTTGTTTGCTTTTAGAGGTTTCAATGTTCATCAGAACAACAAATGTGGTAGGAAAAGTAATTTACATTTTATGATTAGTGGAAAGCATTTTAGATATGCTGTTTTCCCTCGCTTCTCTTTCCTTTTATAAAACAGTACTCTCCCTACATCCATCAATCTTCGTAATTAATTACAAGCTTTATAGATAAACTAACTTAATTTGAATTTTTTAACACTATAAAAAACTCGCGTCTTGGATTGTACAAAATTAATTTAATTTAATTGAAAAAAATCGCGTACATTTCTTTTAATAATTGACTTGTGGTTTTATTTTATTTAAGAAATACTCGATCGGAGGTCAAGTTACAAAAGAACAAAAGATTCCACACCATGAACAGACTTGTTTATGAGATTGTCTATAAGCATCCACACCAAACCTTAAATGAAGAGAAAAAGGTGGAAGAAAAAGAGGAGGCCAGAAGAGGAGTTGTACCTTCTTTGCAAAATCACTGACATGTCCTTTGGAATAACGCCCAATTTAAGGTGTTGAAAGCAACGTCTATTCTATACCAGTCAAAGTTTAGAAATGACATCTACCAGAAAGAAGCAGCATCTACTTCTTTTAAAAGATTTATAAATTATCTAACCAATATATCTGTGGCCACATAAAAACTGCTTGGTCATCACAATTTAAGCTACAATGATCTGAAAGGCTTTGAATTTCAAACTTTCTCTTTGAAAAACGTGAAAAAATCACTTAGGCTTCTTCGCCGCGAGTAAAATAGTTGAAGAAATAGACAGATTTCCCGGACGTCTGATCTACGCCTAAAATCCGATTAGCATATCGATAAGAAGGTTAAAATCAGAACTAAAGAGGAAACAAATCATAACTGAGTCTTCTTTCACTTTGAAGCAATTAACAAGTCTTTCTTCAATTTAAAGAGGCTGCAATTCGTCTTGCACTCCCCAGCATTAAGCCTTGCAATCTAGAACTTTAAATTCTCTCAATCACTTACATTTGCCTTGTCTTGCATTGGATCTAGCAATGGAATTCTCCCATCCATAGGCGAATCTCAGCAAAATCAACCACACCAATCCAAGTAGAATAGGATACAGCTTCATCTCGTTCACGTTAAATCTTATTATTCTTTCGTTTCGATTATCCGAGATTACAACGCGACGCGTAAATTCTTTATTTTTTTGTCCGGAAAAATTTAATTTTTAAATCCGTCGCGGAAGTAACATGAGTAACTCCATTCAATCGTCTTGTTCACCGTGGACTGATTTATTTGTCTTGCTTTCATGTGAGGTATTGGTTTACTTCTTCTTAAGTAGAAAGTGCTAATTGTCGAAACATATTCTGACGGCATGATCTTGTCTAAGGCACGAATATAGGTCGCTTTACATATACTGTTGTTTACATATACAGGGTGAGTGATACAGATGTTGCTTGATGTAACTTTACTATAAAAGTTATTCGGATAAGTTTCAAGTAAGGAAATCTAGAGCATTGGTTTGATTATTGGTTGAGTAGGTATTTTAAAAATCTTAGAAAGAGGAAACAGTGACGGATGTGCTCATTTAAATTAAAAAAATCAAAGTACAGTCGAAACCCATCTAAGCCGAATTTTCACGGGACTTAAACATTTTTGTATGGAAAATTGGGAACGGGAGTGCCAAAATATGGCAACTTAGAGGGAATCGACTGTAGTTTCTATTTGGTTTTTCGTTACTGCTGGAACATAACTACAGGAATTCTAGTTCTGCGACTCCTGGACATTCATTCAAGATTATTTTTTACTTTTTTATGTCTTATACACGATCAATACAAACATGGTTTAAAAATTAGTGCAATGATGGTGTTATGATGCGTTGTTCTTGCAACTTAAAAATATTTGTTGCATACCGCAGTTTCGATAAAACCTATCATCAAACATTACTTACGCACTTCTATTTCATATTCTTCTTCTTTTACGGGTACTGTAGTCCGGGGTGGACTTGGGTCTCATCCCAGCAGCCCAGACCATCTAGCGCGGTCTTGTCCTAGGTGCCTCTGATTCCGTACACTCAAGAGAGATTGAGATCTCTATCCAACTGGTCACCCCATCGAAGACGTGATCTTATTCTACTGCGTTATCACTCGGGGGTGGACTCGAAAACTTTATAGGCTGAAACTTTACTGTCCATTCGCTCTATATTTGGAAGACTTGGCCTGCTCTATATTTGGAAGACTTGGAATGCTTTTGTTGCTCTGGCTACATTTTTCTAGCCGTCAATTTTTAAATTTTAAGTTGGCTTTAAATAAAATAAATCGGGAAGATGGCTCAACGTGTTTACATACCACACAAAGTCGGCTTGCACACAACCTGCCTCCTTTGGATGAGCAGTCCAGTGATAAGAGTCATGAAAGACGAGATAATGCCAGACAGCACCATCAGTAGACATCGCTAGCAGATTGGGAATCCTTGCCAATGACTTTTGTAAATCTAGCCATCTGAGTGGAGACACTCGAATTCGCTTGACTAAGTCGATGTCGATACACAGCTCGTAGAGTTTGTCGTTTAGTCTTCTGCTCCAAACTCCCTCTGTGCAAACAGGAACAAAAACAAGTCTGATGAATTCTTTTTCAGATAGGTACAGATAGCTTATTTTATTTTTTCAATTTTCAACAAGTTTTTTATTTTTCAGTTGCCGTCTAAGTCGTATGACACAGAGAATTGGCCAGAGTTATCCTTCATTTTATCTCGGCGTGTCATTTACGGAATTCTCTTTGGGACCTAGGTAGACGCGTGCATTCATAGCCCCGAATTTATATCTGTCTCTTGTGACGTTCTGCTCAAGATGTCGGTGTTGTTAGGCTATTTTTGCGGATAGCATATATTTCGTCTTACCATCATTCATTGGACCAAAATCGCGGCATACGCAGAAGTAGTGTTGAGAACCAAAAGGAGAGAAGATGGAGATAAAACGAAGATCGAAGATTACAGCCTGACCGGCAAGACTAATTAATTAACCCGATGAAGAAAATGAAAAAGCCGGTCCCCTTTGGGGGGAAGAAAACGACACTACTCTGAAGTAATGCGAAAGCGGTCCCAGAGTGGATGGTGAGAAGGAGAAGAGGTTAAGATGTGGTTTTAGTAGGTGAAAGTCTCACACTACTTAGAACAGAACGGGCCTGTTCGACCTGCCTATTAGGTTTTCACATAGCCCTTAAGGCAAAAAAAAAAAAATAACACATCATTCACGGTAAGACCGATCTTAGCCGTTTTTGCTCGCAAATGCCCCAGTGACAGGCCGTTGAGTCCTGCCAATGATTTCAATGTAATGGTCATATCCGAGCAGTTCCACAGACTTGTGGAAGATTGTGCCTCTGGTGTTCACGTCTGAGTTACGATCTTTAGAATTATGTTAAAGAAGTCACATAACAGTGCATCGCCTTGTTTAAAACCTTTTTTTTTTACATTGAAGGCCTCGGTGAAGTTTCTATCGTAACCAACGGACGTTCTCTAGCAATAATCTGCAATGACGGATGAGCTTTACGGATGCCAAGACTAAACAGTGTACTCGTGGATATATGTAGCTTGTCTTTATGGATACTGTAACACGCAGGATTCAAATCGATAAATAAGATTTAAGTATCGCTTTGCTAACCTGAACCAGCGTTGATATTGATCAATCAAGTTGTTAGCGAACGCTGTCAGCCGATAGCACAGACAGAGGAAATACGTAATGTTAAGGAGACTTATACCTCTGTAGTTAGCGGAGCAGAGTCTCCTTTCTCTAAAATTGGTTTAGAATCGGGCAGACGATGCTAAGATTCTATTCGTCGTGCATACTTTTATTCGACCAAGTTATAGATGAATTGATGTATCCACCTTACCAACCTTTCAAATGTTATTAATATTTTAAATTTGAAACGGCTTGACTGATCTGGCTAAAATTTGAAAGACGAACTCTTTATGTTACAAACTTTGCTATAAACTACGTTGACTACAAATCACGAATGGATGCACGAAATTATAAAAAAAAAAATTCAGGCGTCCAAAATACCATCCTTCTGATTTTCTCAAATCTCGAAGTCATGACCAATCTGCTTATTTTTTCTTAAGGCAAATAGGGGTTTGTATTCTACTGTAACGAATCAGGAGGTGTTGCTTAAGTGAAATGAAAGGGAGAGATTCGTGCTAAGAGTAAATAGGCTACTGTTTTTGACATCAGAAGGGATATGAACTTGCAATATAAACAATGAAAGTAGATGTCTTTTCAAAGCACTAACTCAGTCTGATTCTACGTCCTAAAAATTACTTAAATAATCACTGTACTAACTAGTTCACGAATATGTTTTAAATTGAGGAGGATCGATTGCCTGGAATTCACATCTGCAGTGCATCATCGGGCCAAAATATGATGTTTTAAATTGTACATTGTAGACATTTTTAAGCCGAGGCGGACAAATATACTCAGCAGATTTTAATGGATTTCTATTACACGATTCAGCTGTTTATTATTTTTTAACAAAATTATCTCCAAGATAAATCATTTCGGTTACAATCATCAGTCCAGTCTTTCTTAGGTTAGAAATATTAAAATGAGGATATTGCGATTTGAATTTAGCCGAAATTTATGCAGAACGTGAATAGAAAGGCAGTTCGTTCTAATCAGAACATGCAAAGAACTGCGTAAGCTATCACTTTTCGATGAACTTTTATTCTTAATCGGTAAAATCTTGTGTTTAACACCTTAAAATTTCATGGTCGTCTAAGAGAGACCTATAAGTTCTTCAAAAGCAGTGTGTCACAACTCATAACGCTTTAAAATGCAAGCGAAAACGGGAGCGAAATCCAATGAATGCCAAAAGTTGACAAGAAACATCAACTTGAATGGGTAATTAAAACTTAACTTCATTTGATTTTGTGTAACGAATTGGGGCTCCGGGATTCCAACTCATTTAGAAGCCTTCTTACTGGCTACCGCAGAACGACCGATTTAAGAAAGAAAGTGTCCCTCGCATATCTGAAAATCAAAACCTCTTTGATCAACACACCATCTGCCGTGTCATCAACTTAGACAAAACCACCAACATCGAACACAAAACTTCCCAACTGCTCTTCAATTTGACTCACTTCCTTTCGTAATCATAAAAAATAAGACTCATTCTTTCTGTTAATTTATTAAATTTATAACGCTGTCGATAGTTTGTTTTATATTAGAAATTAAAAAAAAAAAAGGAGAAAAACAAAAAAAAAATTATCTTTGTCTATCTCATTATTCTATCTCAATAACTGCTCCAACCTTCACGAGGGCTTCTTTTAGTTTTTCAGCTTCATCCTTTGGAATATCAGCCTTTACAAGCGTCGGTGCACTTTCGACAAACTTCTTGGCCTGCACCAGATTCATTCCCTCGAGCAGATTCTTTATCTCTTTGATAAGTGCTACCTTTTGTTTTTCATCGAATTTCACAAGTTTCACCTTGAACGATGTCTGTACTTTAGCTGGTGCTGCTTCCTCTTCATCCTCAGCTGGTTTAGCGGGTGCTACTGCTACTCCAACTGGAGCAAATGCTGAATCGGGAATATTTAATTTTTTCTTTAGCAGATCACTTAATTCGGATACTTCGAGAAGATTTAGACCAGCAATACTATTGACAATGGATTCTAATTTAGGATTCACTGGTTTGTCGACTCCTTCGGGTACTGGGGTGGTCAGCTTTTCAGCACCCGTAGTCGTTGCGGGTGCAGCATGACCGAAGAACACGCGTCCTAGGTGAGTTTGGCGCGATGTGATGTTGCGGAGTTGTGCAATAGAAGTACGTGCGATAAACATTGTGTTAAGCGAAAATTTAGAGAGTGTCAGTAAATATTCGGATTTTTTTAATTGACGAAATTTGAGAAAAATGTTTTTTTGTTCGAATAAGAAAAGAATGAAAAATCAGGGAGGTTAAGTTACGACAGCTGACAGCTGATTATCGGTAGTGATGCCAGTAATTACATAATTTTTTTGAGTTGTAGTAGATTGTAGAGTGAAGCCCAATCGTTGTTTTTCTTGAACACTTTAAAAAACAGAATTTGTACCACGAATGTGTCTTTTTGAGGCAGAAGCAGTCCTCTTTTCAAATATCTCCTAAGATATATGCCATACAGTTATAAAATAAAGTGACATCAGTGTTTGCGTGTAATTAGCACTCCTGGTAAAAAAAAATGTTGGTTATTAAATTCGTCGTAGTAAAAATAGTAAGACTACAGTCAATCCAGTCATTCTGACGGATAACGGCTTAACAGAACTATAAGAAAAATTCTTTAACTCGTTTTAGATGTTATTTTAAGAAGGTCCTGAGTAATGCATTATATCAATGGGGTCCTCCGTCATGATACATTAAGCATCTGTGCAACCTTTTCAAGTTGTGCGTGGTAGACGGGCATGATGACATTCTTTGCCCATAAGTTTTGTATTATAACCGTATATACAGGAACAACAACTAGACTTTATTTCTTAAAAAAAGAAAATATTCAAGCACACACGAGCAGTGACATCTTCACAACACAATTTATATGTACCTTGTGTCCTTATAACGCGCCCATACAAATAAAAAAGAGTAGCATTTCTAAACGAGCCCGCAGATATTCCTTAGCTGTCATAGTTCACAACAATCACTTGACAATTCAATCATGTCGGATGAAGACGAATCAACAAAACAGGCTGAGGCTCCAAAAATTCTCTTTAAAAAGAAACCAAAAAAGAATTTAAGACCACGAAGAAGATCCGATGACGAAACAGGGCCAGGCGACGACAATCCGATAGAAACAATGTAAGTAGTTCTCTTAAAAACCCGCCAAAATATGACTCCGTTTGTCCAGTTCCAGCTTGAATGAAATCAAAGAGCGTCAGAAACTACGCGCCAGACCCAATGGAGTGAGCGTTGTTGGCCTGGCGCTGGGGAAGAAACTAGCGCTGGAAGAAGAGATTGCGATTGTAAGTACTCCCCCCACTAAATTCTTGTGCCGAACTTCATTCTATCTTCTTTTATAGAAAGATCCTTTCAACACGAAAAGCGGTGGAATGATAAACATGCAGGCGCTTAAGGCTGGCAAAATCAAAGAAGCTGATGACGCATACGATGTAGGCATTGGAACGCAATTCTCAGCGGAAACAAACAAACGTGACGAAGACGAAGAGATGATGAAGTACATCGAAGAAGAACTCCGAAAGCGAAAGGGTGTAGCCAAAGACGATGTGGAACTGGACGCCGACAAAACAAAGTACATGACCCCGGAGGAAGCTGCGCTATTTGCACTGCCAGATCACTTGAAACAAAGCTCATCGAACCGATCGGAGGAAATGTTGTCTAATCAAATGCTGAACGGTATTCCGGAGGTGGACTTGGGTATCGAGGCAAAGATTAAGAATATCGAGGCCACGGAAGAGGCTAAGCAGAAGCTGCTGCAGGATCAGAAGAACAAGAAGGACGGCCCATCGGTGTTTGTCCCGACTAACATGGCTGTTAATTTCATGCAGCACAACCGATGTGAGTTTCTAAATGTCATTAGAGGTGTGCAAGTGGTTTAAGGTCGGTTTTTTTTCTTTTCAGTTAATTTCGAGGATACAGAGCCGAGGAAGCGGAAGAAAGAGATCGAGCCGGTGGATAAAACGACGGGGACTAAAAAAGCCACAGACGATTACCACTACGACAAATTTAAGAAGCAATTTAGGAGATTTTAGGCCGTGCGTTTTAGTCAGATTAGATTTGAATAAAAAAGATGAGTCTACGATCTCGTAGTGTTTTTTTTTTGTGTTGAATCTTATAGAATTACGTGGGCTAGAACTGTTACAGAGGTGCTCGAGGGCTGAATATAAAACGAATGAAAAAGTGGTGATGAGAGACTTACGACGGAGGCATTTGTACTCTACTCTCTACTGGAAGATACATTTATTTTAAGGCTCTCAGTGCTAAATTTTCCTCGAATGCATTAAAAGTGAATGGGATAGGCCAACAGTCTATGCAACATCAAGAAATATAGCCAACCAAGGGCTTCGGTTTGCCGCAAACTTTCTATACTCAAGATACTCAAGTCCCTCATTCTTTCCCGTTGTGGTTTTCCGACCTTCTATGAATACATGTCAGCTGCCAATTGGTTCTTGGTTGAGATTTTTCGTTTTAGGCTTCAGTTAATGGATATACGTACAAAAAAATGCCACTATTATGATTGGAAGAAACATTTTATTACATTAGAGGTAACAAATTTAATTTATTTGTATTAAATCTTCTCTCCGGATCCGGAATGGACCTGGTCTTCGTTAAGCATGACGCGCAATCATCTACCTGAATCGTTCCTACCTACGTGCGCCATTTAACTCGCAGACGCCTCCCGCCGCATTTCGATTCAAAGATTCTCTGGCCCGGGGCAGTGTTGCCCATACGTTCTTCATGACCTAACCAGCTTCAGCGTTAGATCCATCGACGCTTGAATGCAAACAAGGCCCAAAATCGCTCTTTATGTTAAATAATAAAAAAAAAATTAATATTTTTCGAAAAGTAATAGATATTTGTAAATTCCCCGCAACAAGGAATGGCGACGAAGATCAACGAGTTGAAAACAAAATGGCACTGCTCGAAGGCATGTAATGTGAATTTGTTCAGAAGCCGAAATAAGTGTGCACGTCAAATATGTGCGAGGCATTTTCTAGCTGGAAACACGAGTATTTCGTATACCAGACTTTTGCTCAAAGCAGACTTGTTCTCCTTAGTACTCCTATCACAACCACAAAAAGTTATCTATTAAGATGACTTACAAAGTTTATCCGCGAGACCGCACAATAAGCAAAGTTATGCGTATTGTACTAGCACTGCTAGAGCCGTTTATAGCTTAGCAAAAGACCCAGAAAAACATGAAGTACTTTACTGATTTTATAACCGAAAATGAGGAAGCCGACAAGCTTCTGAGAGAAGGATTGAGACTAAGTCGAGAACAGGCAATAGTAGGGATCCATTTACCAATCTGCTTCTTTAAGAAGCGGATTGGGGAAAGGATATTAAAGTTAGCAAATGATAGTTGGTATTCTCTACATACTTGCGAAACGTCAAGGGCTATGTGGCCTAAATATTATTAAAGCAGTAACAGCAAAACCAGAGCTCCCGCATGACAAACAGTCTCCCTGGTCGGCTCAATGTAACATGTCAGAATAGCTTAAACGACTACCTTTTCAGAATTGAACCTCTAAACGACAATTTATGCAGTGGCTGTGGAGACAAGGAAGAGCCGGAAGACACCCAGCACTACCTCTGTCACTGCCACAGCCTTTGCTAACTTCGGCTTGAAACGCTTCCAAGATCTTTACGTTGTTAACTTTATACCGTTAAGGAATGTTTTCAGGTTCCTGATTAAGACAAGATGGACGAATTGAACCGTGAACGAATAGGTCTCACGGAATGAGGGAAGGACCAAAATCCTCTGCAAAAACTCTTGGTGTTATTTTCAATAGTACCTTATCGAAGGGTACTCACGTTAATAATACAAGTAATATCAAGACCTCAACTTGAGCAGCTGCTTTAGAAGCTCTGGTCACGTTGTCTGAAGATCTCCTGTGCGTGCATTGGGTGGCCAAAACTAATGCAACTGAACCTAGAAATAAAAAAAATTAAAAAAAATAATTACTTATTTTTCATGATAAGGATGTTTACCTTACCCTTCCCCTCTACCCACTAGACGGGGTAAAAAATATGCCTCTTTTTAAGGTAAAGCTAAGGTAAGGTAAGGCTAAGGTCAGGAAAAAAAAAACAAAAAACCAAAAACAAAAACTATTGAAATCGGTCCAAAGTAAGGTGTTTTATTTATAAAAAACAATAACATCGCCGCTTATATAATATATCTGTTTTTGGAGAGTACTGGGAGGGTTTTTTACTTTAAAGCTTTCAATCATTTATAAGTGCAGAATAAAAAAAATATTAAATACCAAATAACTAGAATATGTTAATGAGACGATGGCGATAGTTCTAATTTTGCGACAAACTTTAATTAGAAGATTACGATAATATTTTTCCGATCAACAGACACTGATTCATCATCAAAAAACCATACATCATATTTCAAATTGTAAAAAAAAAGAAATGAAATCGCAAACAGCTTCTAAAAAAGTCAAGACTGCTGATACACTCATAAAATGCTCTTCCATTACCACAGCTGAGCTGAAAAGACGTGCTTTAGCACTACCCGCCGTCATATCATTAAAGTTCACAAAGTTTACTGCACCTTTATATGACATCAAAATCTTAATAGACATTTTAGTGCCACTTCCGTGTATTGAAATTCAAATATTCCATGCGAGTGGTTAAATCAAATAAAAATCACTCTCTCCCCTATAGAAAGAAGTAATAAATCTTCTCCGTCGCCTCCTTCTCTCAAAGACAATCGCACGTCGCAAAGAATTTAAATTAAAAAAAAAAAACTAGAAACACCCAAAAGCACCCAACACACCCATGAGTTTACTTTTCGTGAATGAATTTAATCCCTTCGCACGTTAGGTGATAACAAAATTCATGACGTACAGCAAGCAGTCAAACACTTTTACTTTCGAAATCAATTGAAAGCAATCAAAATAGTTGAAAAGCCTACAAATTGGCAGTTCAAATGGTAAGGGCTGTCACCTGCAACCCATGAACCTGTGTTCCAATGAAAAACCACATCAACTTCTTAAAGAATGTGGAGAGAAAACTCCAAAGGTTCCATACTCACAAGTCCTCCTTGTTCATCTGTACAGAGATATCCAGATATTGGTTGTCTGCGATGTTTTGGGTTTCATGGTCAACCTGGTGACTAGTGAAGTTTCTCTTCGGCTGCAATTCATCAGAACAGATTGAAATGCCCTCTTCGCGAACTTAAGGGTCGACGATGGTTCAGTAACTGTCATTGCATGATTTAGATGGCTGTCTGTGTTCATTATTTATTGTGAACCTGATCATAAGTCAGTTTTGTTATGCCTCACTTCTTCTACAGCCCGCTTTACTTATTTCTAGGCCATGTTCACTTACAAATCTAGACTTAGTTCGAGTCTCGGTGTCTTCTTCTCTGTGACTTGAGCCCCATGGCATAGAATATCAAAATAATAAGCATTTTTTCCAGTCCACGCCCTCCAAATCCGTCACCGTCTACAAACACAAGTGCTACGCATAGTTGCGAAATTGGAAGTTAACACCAATGAATGCCAAAAAAATTGGAGAGGAGCATCAATTTGAATCGGTAATTAAAAATTTATTTCACCTGATTTTGTATGCAACGGATTAGGGCTGCACTTTGCACATGCAACGAAGAAAGTCTTGGTTAAAAAGCAAAACGCTTTCAATTATGGAGGTTGCAGGTTTTATTACCCATCACATGTAGGCGTGCTCAATTATGAAATAGAATCGAGATTTAACGGAATGAGTTTGGTTTGAAAGCAAAACGGAAGTTAACTTCGGCTTCAATAGGAAGTAGGTGATGGTTCATAGGCAATTCTCGTGTAAACGTTATAAATCGTGGTATTGTGGCAAGTAAAGCAAATCCAAATCCATCCGTTGAAGGATTGATTAGATCTGTATAGACACGCTCTTATATTTATATCAATCAGAATCATTTTTTTTTAAATCGAATAGATCAGAATAACCGAGTATTATTAGCTATGTTTAGTTCATTAGAAAATATGCTACCATAATAAAACAGAATTTGAACAGTTTAATAACAAAATAATTAAATTCAATTCATTTTTATTAAATAGCCAATTGATTATGTTTATAAGTACACTTACATATTTAGAGATATAGGAGAATGTCCTTTACAACTATGATACATAGTATGTACGAGTATATTACATTATTAATTCAATTTATATACATTAAGCATTGAGGGCAAAGCTATTAATAAAAACCCTTATACTTTTGTTTTTTTGGTAATAACAAAATAAAATTTTAGAATATTAAACGTAAAAAACCATCAAGTGTGAGTTTCGTTCTGGACTAAATACTCAGGACTATAGTAATAGTAAGTAACAAAACAAAATAGATTCAGTAAAGTTTTTCTTTTCATGTCGAATGAAACTAAAGAAAGGATAACAGTTTCCCATTTGCTGATAGTGTCAGTCTTGGGAAAATTGAATTGGTGTACTTAGCCCTTTCATGCCCAGTGTTGTTTGTGCCCAATATGAATTTCATTTACTCAGAACTTAAAAAATATTTTTGCAATTAAAACAAAAGGTGTGCTATGTTTTTGCTTAAATATATTTTAATCCATTTAATACTGCTTCAGACATTTATTGGCGCAATAAGAGTATTATATTCGACATCCATTACTTTGGTTTTGGTGAAGGGCAATCTCAATAAAAAGTAATATTTCAACAGATCTCATAACTTGTTTTAAACTCACAAAAGCATTCTATATATAAAGCATGTATTTTAAAAATTAAAAGAAACTTTATTATTATTATTTTTTAGTTGGGACCTCATAAACTAGATTGTAGCAAAAAATATGTTTCTTTGGTTTTAAATGGTTGCAAACAACTTCACTGAGATAATCGCCAGTTCAACTTTTTTACGCAAAAAACTGAATTGTAATAATTTTAATTGTTAATATTTTGAAAATTAAAAACAGTTTTTTTTATATATTATAAATGGCGTTTTCGGATCTTTCGAATTCGTCTGTCGGTGTTTTTCGGTTTTAAGCTAACTTAAATACTATTAGAGCTAGAATGCTGAGGCAAATTTTTTGCTAAAGGTTACGTCAATTCTAAATTTTTTTTAGATTTTGAGACCCATGGTTTCAAAAACTAGAGGTGGGCAGCACTTTTATTTCGGCTTTGATGCTTAATATCTCGAAAACATAATTTCACAACAAAAGGTTCAAAATGAAACCTCTACTTCATTTTACAAGACGTATCCAACCCAGTCAATGGATTTCGGGAAAAAATCGTTGTTTATTCGTACTAAATTATTTAAGTACGAATAAACAATCGTATCAGTGTTTTAGTATTTTTGGAATATTGCTACATAACTCAAATTTTTTTGGGATACTGTTCGTTTTGGCAGCTAGTTGGGTAATAATTCCTTACCAGTGAGCCTTAAGTGATTACCTTTGCGATCTAGTTGCCTTCTTCCTTGCCGTCGAATTTAGAAGGTACACTCATCCTTTTGAACTACAAAGGATTTAGAAGTTGTAAGGACAGACAGATGGACTCAGAAATGATTCTGAAAGGGTTTCGTTATTCCTTTGGAACGAAACCATAAAAAGACAAGAACTTTATCTGTTCTTTCTACATAGACTATTAAGTTAAAAGAAAATAGCCAACATATTTCTCCACACGTTTTATCAGCATGAATTCATTGAAGATACTTCTTGAATTTTGTGAATGAAATCCCGTGCACGCACCTCCTAAGCCTAAAGTACTCGTCTAACCTCGGGCAACACACTGTCAAGAGGCTCTGGACAAATCGGCACTCTAAAGAAAACACCAACAACATTTTACACGCGTGTAAAATAAAAAAAAACACAAAAAGTGAACAATCACTTTGCACAAATACTTTCTTTCATCACCGCAACAAAACGGCCAAGTGTGTGAGGCTGAGAGCTCATCGTCTAATAAGGTGGGAAATGACGATACCCAAAAGCGGTCTTGTCATAACTCATTTCAAGTGACCGCTTGAATGTTTTTCAAACACCGTTGCAGGCTTGTTAATTCCTTAACCAGCTCACTTGAAGATCGACGCGTTTACGCGCACGGAGCCGTTTAATGAAAAGTGAAATCGCAAGGTTCTTGTACTTGTAACTTTGCGGGAGAGGACTTATCCAGAACGACTTCGTACGTGCATGAGTGGTTTAGAAATTGAAATTGCTATGGCCCGCAACAACTGACGCGTCGGCAGTTCTTTTGTAGAAGCTAAACGGCCGCAGGCGGCGCGCAAGAAACCTTCACGCCGGCCACCGCGTCCAGAGATGAATGCTAATGAAAGTGGTTGCATAACCCGCGGTTATCTCAGTTCGACGGGCGAGAATGTCACGAAAATGCTGACATTCAGATGAATGGGCATGTAAATGTTGTGCCCAGATGTTGCATAAGCTTCTGCCGCACAGTTTCACTTCCAAGAACATCTTTCTACACAGAGTTGCAGATTCATCAGAGCCGGGAGTTTGTCGTGAGACATTCGTTATTTGCTCGTGAGGGCTAACATTCATCTATTGGTGGCAACTTTTACTTTTCACTTTCGCGTCTGTTTATCGGGGTTTTGTTGTGAGGTAATATAATTTAATCAGTCGCTGAAAGTACGTCTCTAATGTGGATCGAATGTTAAAGCGCAGAAATTATCGTCGGTGTGTTGAGTGATGGCGGGTGTTTGCATAGAGATTTCCAAAGGCGGTGCAGACTTTCGATTATCGGGTGTTTCCTGATTCACAGCGGAAACGTTGTTTATGGTAAAAATCATCATGTGGCATGTGAGAAGGGTGCACAAAGAGTTTGGTTTAGATGGATACGATTGGGTGGGCCATCCGATAATGGAAAGCTCAAATATGTTTCGGCTAGAGAGTGTTGGGAAATAAATCAATGTTTTCTGGGCACTTCTAGAGTGTCTTTTGAAATTGCTGAAACCCTGATTTCAGAAAGCATCTTTCAGAGACACAGAATCGAAGGCTAAAATTGTAAAAATATACACAAATCCTATCAATGGTCTTTGATCTCTAAAGCAGCCCGTAGGTAAGATATCTCAACCCTAAGATGTGCTTGGGGTTCAAACTATAAAGCCAACTTTGTACTATGGTAGAAGAAGAGCTACCAAAAAGCCCGCCCCTAACAAACTCAAGAAAATACAAAGGCTGGCATACGTTTGTACAACTGGAGCAATGAGAGCGACTTCAACTGCAGGGATGGAAGCAAATCCGAACCCCCCACAGCTGCAAACAAGCAGAGGCTGCAAACAAGCAATTGCTTTACAAAGATCCTGTAACTCCAAAGGGAACTTCTAGAGATTCTCAAACAAGGTGACAATATTTGGGAACATACACAAGTAAGTAAGCGATCTGATGTCTCTGAAGCTAATTTAAAAAAAAACTCTACAGAGCAGAATGGAACAACGATGGTTGAACGATGAGGTCCAGAAGTGATAGCGGCAGATGTGAAAGCACGAAGATGTAGCCTTCACATCTCTCTCTGCACTGATTTGTCAATATTTCAGCCTTAAGTGTATGCAATTGAAGCCGTACATTGCTTTATCGAAAGAAAGCTAGTAAGCAGAAAAAAATCTATATTCCCAGATGGCTAGGCGGTAATTAAAGTTCTAACGAGCTACACCACTAGCTCCAAGGTTGTCTGCGGAGGAGACCTAAGAACCTAAATACGGTGGCAGAAAATAGACTAAAATACATGTGCCATGACATAAAAACCTCGAATGAATAAAAGACAATGAAATGAATGCAATGAAAAGGCACCCACTAGCCAAGAAGAGACCCCAAACTCCGTTCGTAGGACCCTTTCTATCAATTCGATGATACAGACAAACCTGCACATAAAGAATTGGATCATTAAAAAAAGCAATCACTTTGGGGAATTCATAAAACGAAACCACAACCCCAATTGAGCTAAAAAGGTCTAGAACTAAGCAAAGCTAATCTGAGCACTGAAACTGTGGCCAGGCTAAGGAGACTGTGGAATGCTTACTACAATACATACAAAATAATTAACGAAACGAACGTAACAGGGATTGACTTCGAGGACATCCCATATAGAAACGTTGTCAAATTTAAGAAGACAACTCTCAAATCATAGCTCATACAAACGGGTACAATAGATCTATAAGGTCGCAGTACAAGTGGCTCAGTGACACTCCCCATTTTCTTTAAATCCTTTCAACTCAAAGTAATAATAATTTTAGCAATAAATGAATATTAATTGTATTGAAGATCATTTATAAAATATAGTAATATTATAATAGAAGATCATTTGAATATGAACATTTAAATGACCTTCTTTGGAGAATGTGAAACTAACGAAATACGGAATAATTTAACGCTCTGTGTACCTACCATTTGATCACCGAACTAAAGGGATTTTTTGATTATTCTAGTAAGTGGTATTCAAAGGAAAATCATTTGCCGCAGAAAGAATCGACAAAGGTAAAGTTGAATTGAAGATTGAAAGCCATTTGTCTAAGTTTCATCATGAACGTGCACTACAAATCTTTTTAAGGTTTTTACTGTGCACTCTGAACGCCTCCTAAACACAAAACCACACAAAATTACCTCAACTAACAAAACAAGCCTCATAACTCAATCTATTTCTATCCATCCATAACGAGAACTCCATCACTCTAATTATAAACATTTTTATATTTTCTTATAGCTCAGCCACTTCTCTTGGCTGTGAGTTAAACACCGAAAAACGTTACGTAAGTTACCGTACAGAAAAGTTAAATCACACTTGGCACGTATTGAAAGAGCCTCATTACAATGCGTTACCGCCACCTACAACCGCTATTCATAACATTCATAAAGTCCATATCTCTTTTTCCCTCTCTTCAATAATTTTGCACTGTACCGTAAACGCAAAGGTAACAAAACATCTGAATCTCTAAAACGCGCCATTATCTGAAGCCAGAGGAGCGCAATTAAAATTATTAAATACTCCGGCTACATGTAATCATCAAGGTGGCTTACCCACGCTTTAGTGCGTTCCCAGGTGATTAAAAAAAGTTTGGACCACACTGTCCCATCATCAACTCGCGTGTATCGCACCTCAGCCCCATTGTGGGCCACCAATGCGAAGACAGTGAAAAGTACTCGCTCGGCAAATTAACAGCCCGGAGCTGCAGACGAAATTTCACTTCCCCCACAACATCTGGAATTTTATTAGCCCCCTCCATGCGTCCACTCGTGGTCTAAGATACAAGATATCTTTCCCTCTTTCAATCGGAATCCATCCAGCGATTTAAAACACACAAAACCCGTGCAGACGGGCGAAGAGCGAAAGAGCTGGGCTTTTAGTAAGTGAGACTAACTTGAATGAGTATCTCGAGACTCGAAAGAGATACACACCGTCGCGGATTCACCACCGATCCAGTCACCAGTGGATCGGTATAAAACTCTTTGCGTATGCAAGTCGTGGCTTAATCTTACCTTGAACTTGCTACTGTCGAGACGAAGCGATCGCGAGGTGCTGTGCTCATCGTCGTCTGCCAAGCGCCGGGCCGATTCGTTTATTATAAAGAAGTGTACAAGCGATGAGATACTTTTATTAACCCGGAAGCTCTTGTCGATCGGACGTCTCCGTGAAAGTGACGGATATTTTTTTTCCACTCTTCCTTTCGCTGAATTTGAATTTTGTGGTGCGTGCTTTTGGATCTATTATTCGCTTATGCGAATAATCTCACGGATTTAGCAGATAAAAAAAGTTACAAAAATGAAATTTCAAGTGTTATTGGCGTGTGCAATGCTTCTGCCGTTTGGCGTGAAAGCGCAACAGTCTAAAGGTAATGATACATTTGTTTAATCTGGATTAAATCTGTCAGATACACTCTATAAAATTTTAGAGGATTTTCTGTGCTTTGTGTGTTAACAGTGAGTTTACGAGTTTCAGAGATACCTACTGATACATGTGTGTTTTTTTTAGTGCGGCTACGCACAGTTGGTTCTTAGTTTTCGTTTTTTTTGGTAATGGATAGTAGACAAGTCGAGCTGAAGTTGGCTTTAACGTTCTGACGCCCTAAGAACATGTTTGTGCTGGGGTGACCCATATTGGGAGTCGTGAAGTTTTTTATGGTGCTTCATGTGGGATATGAAAATTTCAACGGGTCTTATGGTTTCCTGCAAGGTGCATAGAATTGGGCTCAGCTTGCGGATATCACATAAGCCGCTTAAAGGTTTTGAAGTCATTTTATCCGATAAAATGTATTTATAAAATAATTGGTACGGATTTGATTTAGTTAAATAGATCTACCACACTTTGACACCCTGATCTTTGTCTAAAAAGTATTTATACAACACTTCCTGAATGGATTAAAGATTAGTTAACGATCAATCAAGAAGAAGACCTTTTATATTTCATGAATGGATTAAGGATTGCATTTTAATTTGACACACTTTCGAATTTTTGTAATCGTAACAAAACGGTGAGAATAATCTTGGCCTTTAAGCCTGAAGATTCAGCTCTTAAGTGTCAATAAAAACTATTTTTAGAGAGCTTTACAGGATTTTAAATAAATTTTGTATTTACATTAGTAGTTTATTCCTGGTTTACTACTTATCCAAGTTTATTTAAAAAGCAGATGTGTCTGAATTGGCTTGTTGGCTACACTTCTTTTTGAAAAATTGAAATTCATGAGGTTCTCATCTTACAGCTAAAGCTTTACTCTTCAGATTATAGAATTGTAGCACGTATGTATGAAGAACCTTACCACTTATTTCTCTCTACCTTCTTGTGAACGTCAATCGTCGATAGCTATCGACTGAAATCGTATCGAATATTGGGAAAATAAATTGATTGTATTATAAATGTATTATTAATCAGGCACAGGCAGACTTCAATGCTATGCAATATTAAATATTTGTATAAAAGATATTATAAAATTTTATAGTAAAATAAAATCTTTCTAATCTAATCTAACTTATTATAAATTTCAACGAAATAATAGCAATTTTTTGATCTGACATGGTAGGAATACAAAGTAATTGCTAGGAAACTCAATTTGAAAGAAAATACGATTGACTTTCTTGCGATGTTGAAAAAATAGTAAGGACGCTAAGGAATAGAAAAAAACAGCAAAGTCTAATGAAAATGTGTGCTTCGAGATCTCAGAAATATCTTCTATGGAGAATTATTTCTTATTGCTTTATAGTTGATGTTTTATAGGGCTAATTGTTATGTTATTTTAAATGATATTTCATAAACATGTATTAATCTTTTTTGTTGAGTACGTTTGAAATTTAAAATTTTAGTAGCTTTTTTTACGGTATTTGTTGATTGCGTATGCAAGCAAATGGCAAGCAAAATTGTTTGCATTGCACATGTTAAGCCATAGTGACCTGCTTACGTGGGCCAAATATACGTTCTTTTTAAGCGCTATAAATTAAACAAAATTAAATTAAAAGAAAAATGCGTCATGGCTTTATTAGTAAAAGCAAACATTCTCATTAATTATAGAGCACAATGTTGTTCGCCTCGGCTGGCTTCAGTAGCGCATTCCGCCATTCCAATTTTCCAAGGGTTTGTTGATGGTTTCAGCTACAGCTCACGGATTGCTTGGATGATATTGGCCTAAAGTGTTTGATCGTTTCTGGATTACTGCCATAGCAGCGGTCATTCAAGGTTCTCTACAAAAAATTCATAGCGGTCAAGTTACATCTTGAGGCGGCCAATAAACCAAACTCTGCTTGTCAAAATAGCCTATGATCAAAAAAAAAAACATTAGATAGCAATTTACTTATCTTTTTGTTGTAGCAGTCTTTACCTGCAATTGATATAAATAAAAGATTCATGATAAATATTGCAACCGGCTGTAGATTGACTTTCCTTTCAACAAAAAGATTGGACAAACATATCATATTGCAATAAAAGAACAAAAATTTGCATAGACACGACATTAATGGTTCAGTTTTTATTTGCTTCACTTACCACGATCTTTATTTATTGTTAGTTAAGTGGTTGCCCATTGAATGTTAACCACTAAGCGTGCTCAGCACCGGATGTGAAGCCCTTTATTTAATTCATTTTTCTGTTGGCCGTTGTTTACTATTGTGGGTTGTAAGAAAACAAGAATCTAAAATTCATTGGGTTTTCCAAAAGAAAATGGAAGGAAAGTTTCGAAATTAATAAAGTGGCAAGTAATTTGATATTTCACATTTGAGCTGTTCACAATCGTGCACAAATCGATTAACTTCATGAAACAAAAATTTCAGAAATGCAATGATGAATACTTATGTTTATAATACTGAAAGTTATTATATAAAAAGTTAAATTATAAAAAGTTATAACTATACCAAATGCTTTGGCACCTTAATTTAAGGTTTTTCGTGAAGTGTAGTGGATCGATTTGTGCATTGAACAGCTCATATGTAAAATTTTGAAATGAATGAAGTGATGCGTTTTTTCACATTTTAATTGTTAGATCTCTGGCGAACATGCTTACAAGTCTTGTTGCTAATACGTTTGTGTTTTAAAAGAACCTAGTAGTTGCTTAGGAAAAGACGTCGATAGCTAAAATATGGTTTCAAGATTTCGTTTACTACAAAACTCTCGGGAAAATTCGGACTTCACTTCAAAAAAAATAAGCAAATGTATAAAAAATATCAAGCAAATGTACAGGATCAATAAGAACCCTTGCATAGGACTAATTTTTCGTATCCAGTACTGATTTAAGTTTCAAGTTCGGTATTTGCTGTATGTCTGCTTTTATTAAGACGGCTAAAAATTATGTATGGATCTTTCCTGCTTTTGTTTTAAAATTTGAGTTAAAATGGATTTTGTTTCGTTCTTAGAATAAACATAATAATGCATGGGCATATTTGTTTCAATTCTAAGCAAGGCAAGCTCAATTTATTTTTGCTAATGGACGGTTGACGTTCGCTAGAGAATTTAGGCAGCAGATGACTGGACATGTGTAGTGTGATTAGACGTATAAAAATGTCTGCTGCGTCTTAAGTCGTTTCATTTTGGACTCCGCCAGAATTGATACACACATAAATACATAGATTGGGCGGCGTAACTGTCCGTTGTCATAATTGATATTTCTTCTTATTAATGCAACATAATTGTCAGTTTTGTTATTGAATTAGTGTTCTAATTGAAACTCAGATTTTCTTTCATATAGAGAAGTGTAAGAAAAAATAAGTTAAAATATTTGTGAATTAAAAAACTGTTAAGTTATCTCAAAAAGCAAGAAAGATCAGTTTTGGATCTTCAAGAAATGTAACCAGTGGGAAAAAACCCTTTGAAAATTTCAAATGGAATCTTATTATATGCTTGCGTAGTAAGCAAATTATAGAATTTTTTCTCCTCCAGTCAACACAAATCTGGAGTTCTTCGTCACTTTTAGTGCAGCACATTTCCCCCAGACGACCTTATAAACAGGTTGTAATGCAGGCCTAGCCGGTTGAAAAAGTAAGCGCGGCACGGGTGCTGTTTTTGGGTTGGATCGTAAACCTCAATTGTAAGCTCCTCAAATGCATCACGCTACGAACGCGTACGTTTCCCAGAAACAATAAGACTGGGGAAACGACGCAGTGTCTCAAAGGTGGGGTAGTCTGGAGTCAACGAGTCTAGCAGAGTCTGGCAAATGTTTTTGTCTGCAAATTCCCAAAAGCAAATTCCGCAAGCTCAGAGCAAGGTTTGCACGCAGCCAACAAACAACTGTACGCTTCAGTTAACAAGTTAAAACCAGTTCCTTTTCTATTAGTTCATCCAGAAGTAGTTTTATCTGTTATCCATCGCCACTGGCACAGTGACATAATCCAGTTTTATATCCACTCGCTCCCTCCAGGTCGTCTGCGGACCGACGACGCACGTATGCAAAATATTTCAATAAAAAAATTAGGTGTGACTGTCACTTGGATTTTGTGTGTCATCAAAAAGATTCCATAGGCTTAAAAACAGAAAAAAAAATAGCCATCAGTGAAAGTTTTATTTGCATTAATCAAAACAGAGTTGCAATACAAAACTCGACTCTTTTCTCGATTTCGTTGTTTATTTGTGCCCCTACCTCTTTTCATTGATTCATCCATCTTCTGGGATATTTATGTAATTCTGATTCGTCATTGAATCTAGTTTATTCAACGTTTCTATGTCTCCTTCCGATAGACAAACCAGATTCTCGGGAGAAAGTCTCATCTGCCGACGGCGGTAAAGAAGAATCGCATCAATAGGGAGGGGGGGTTTTCTGTGAGAAATGCAAACGCGATGTGAAATTCGCGCAGAAAATGCTTATGATTTTGTATTTCTTCTGTTTTGTTACGAACTTCATACAAGCAATTGAAACAAAATTTAATTTAAACCAAAGGAGATTGTTTTTAATGTGATAATTGCACGTCATAGGTGGTGGTGAAATTGACGTTGAGCAGTCAAGTTCTGTAATTAGTTGTCGCCTTGTAGTTTGTGATAATTATGAATTTAGATTTGTGTGGTCTTGATATGATGCGACAGTTGTTTCTTCCTTTCAACCACTTCTAGATCAGGTCTGTTCTATTTGCTTCATTTTCATTCAATTATGCTGCCGTGAGAACATCCTCAATGGTCAGTAATTGCTTCATGCAACGTTAAATCCTATTTAATCGCAACCTGAAATGAGTTCTAGTCCAATCGGAAATAAAGTTCTTTGATTTATGAGCTTTGGAAAACTCGATACTACTTTTAAATGTTTATGAAATGTGGTGCGTTGGTCGACACTTGGATTTAGTCATAAGAGTCGGAAGCGGTACGAGTCGACAGAGAATTGGTTGGCTTTGGCCTAAGTGTATAACATTTTTTAAAATCTTAAAAAGAGTCGATATTAGTTATAAAATCACGTAGAAACCTGAGCAGGTTTTGCAATTTTCTTTTCCTAATTTGAATCTAAAAAATCTATTCCCATTACCATCTCTCGGCTTACCATTTTCCTAAAAATATCGATACATCTTCTCTTATTCATATGATTTAGTGATCTTTTTTATTCGTTGTAAAATTAATTCTGTCTTTCTGTAACAATGCCTTTACTTCTTTTAGGGGACCCATTTTAGCCAAAACTTGATAGCGAAGGGCAGTCAGCCCTACGGGGGTAAATGAAGCATTTGCTTAATCCGCAGCAGACTCTATTTCTACACAATTTTCTTCGATTGGACGCTGGCCATCCTTTTTTTTTGTTTTCGCGTACTCATAGTTGTCTCAGATTTCTACTGACTAAACTCACCCTTCCCTAATTTGTACGTACTATGATTAAGTTTCCTTATAGTTCAAGCATCAGTTTAAATATTCAAGTGTGGTAGGTAGATTTTCGGCAAGAGCACTCGTAGGTGCTTCAAATTAATTAGCAAACTGTCCAGGAAATTGTAGTAAATATAGATAGAATAATAAACCGTGTCCTTAAATTAAATATGATACAGTCGAACTTCCCTATAATGAATTCGCACGGGACCAGAAAAAAACGTCATTATATAGAAATTTCATTATACAGAAATTTTGATATTTTGTATGTTTTCAACTTTTATTTAAAACACGTTGAATGTCATTTAGCGACTTAAATACATTATTCGGTACGTTGCTCTTCATTTCCACAAAGGTTCGAAGTACATCAAGGGATGAAGAAATTCGACCCATTGTAGGTAACACCACATCCACCTTTCTTCTTCACTGGCCAATTCTTCGTCGTTTTTTTAAGCTTACAAGGAGTCTCGAAGAGACATCGAACCATCTGTGACACGCATTTTGATTATTTTTTTTTTAGTTGGTACATTTGAATGAGGTCACCTGCATCACGGCTTCGTCTTACGTAACGATCGCCTTCCACAAGTTTCTCCCCACGGCGGTAACCCCTGGTTCACATTCCTGTCGGATACACCTACAATCAATCTCTGCCTGGACGCGTGAAGTGCCAGCTCCCACCTTCGACTTTCCCAACTTTCCCTTCCCATGTGAACTTGTCTCGCGAAATTCCCTAAGCAATCACCTGGCCCCATCTAACACCACCGCGGATCACCATCATTAATATAAACCACCCATGCACCCACCGCATCAGCATCAGCAGAGATCTTCGAAGATCTCCACCACCGTGAATGGCCACAATAGCAAGACAAATGCGCAGCAGTTTAAATGCCACGATGAACATCTCCCGTGTCCCAAAACAATCGTCTAACCAAATATTGGCATAGAAACTTTCGCCGGGAGCATGTCCCACCGCCGAGGATGTCATTAGTCTCCCCGCAGTGGCGCACGTGCATTCCTAGGCGATGCTTCTCGTTTTCCCTTGTCACGACTTGACCCATTCGGGATCTGTATGCAGCAGCAGCAGCCGAATGCGGTTCTTCCCAATTAAACCGCAGCTTCTTCCAAACACGCGGGATCGGTATTTGTGTCTAGGTGACAAGGTGTGCACTCGGCTCAGGTGCTAAAACTGCGGCGACCCTGAGCCAATAAAACGATTGACAGTGCCGCGGCCGCTCAATCACAGCAGTTCACGGGAGGAGTGAAAGTTATTCGTCTTCCAGCCGCCACTGCCAGCAGACTCATTTGAGTAAATAGTAGAAACTCGAATCCGCAGATAAACACGTTTGATTGACTCACAGCCATTACTCAGCGTCGGCATCAGACGCATTGTTTCAATGCGATCTTAGGCCAATTATGGTATCATCTTCGCCATGGTCGACCGCCACTGTTGCGATCACTACGCAGTCATGGCTACGCCAAGTTTCTACTTCTTCAACGTCCGGTCAACGTGTGCGTTATAAAATTGGCGCGGTTGCACATTTTGGCGCGTGCAATCAACTGGAGTTCAAATGCTACCACCATCAAAAGAAAGTTACTGATGAAATGAATTATGAGTGCGCACTGGTAATGAACGCTTCTAAGAGTAGGAGTGTTGGAGTTGGCTTTTATGGAACATAAAAGTGGAAGCTGCAAAGAGTTCTCCTAGCTGGGGGGTTTCTCGTCGTTAGCTTAAGTAATTAACAGGTGTATTAAAGCGACTCAAAGACCAAAATTCACTTTCACGCAGCTCGGTGATATGAAAGTTTAGATCGTGCCAAAGATCCAGCTTTTGAAAGTCTCAAGACAATAATTGAGTTTGTCTGGGGGCTGGTCGTGGGAAATTTTTAGCAAAATTTTGGAGTCTAAGCAGGTTATTGTTTGGCTGTCGAGATACACAGTAGTGTTCTTTATTTTTACTTACCCGAAATGTATGGAGACATATGTCTCTAATAGTCGACTATTTTTTGTGGATTAGATAGATTGTTTTAGTTTGACAGAAGTACTTTTCACAATGCTGGAATAACACTCTGCTCTGGCAACTTTTCCACTGTTCTGACACAAGTTGTTATATACGCAGACGTTCCTCACAGACGGCCATAGGGCAAACCATAATGGCAGGTTAATCTTCACATTTTAACAAAATAGCTATGATAGCTAACTGACTAACTGTACGCAGATAAAGCATTTGAATGATGTACTAAGTTCTTTCAGGCAAAACATGAATTTAATGACTAACACAAGAAAATAAACAAGATTGATGAGTGTGATATGAAAAGAATGTTACTTATCAAATTAGTCCTGATTGCTCACAATTTATGATCAAAAGTCGTTGACATTATCTCAGGTCAGAAGCATTTTTTTCCATTCAAATGAGAGCAAAGTAGTGTTTCCTGTGTACTTCTGTCGTCAAAAAGCTTTTGCAAGTCAGCGTTTGGAACTTGCAAGGAACAGTAGGATCCCTTCATATCTGCCCAAAAATTAAACCACACATAACACAGTGGTTCAGCAAAATGTTCCGTCCTGACCCTACTCGAATTCCGGCGGCAAATGTTGTCCAACGTACCAATTAAGCAACTTCTTTCAAAAAACACGTTGAGACTAAACAATGCATGATCATTGTTCAATAGATTTTACCGGCAGATCATTGCTGGCACCTGCGTCAGATGTAGCTTCAAGCAGTGATTGGTTTCGCGCAGCTGCAAAGTGTCAACGCGTTCTCATTTTTTTTCTGCCGACTTCTTAAACTAACTACTTATAACCAAACTATGGATAATGAATAGAAAGTAAAATTGGCGAAACATTTAATCGGGCATCGGCAAGCCGAAGAACGAAGGCTGACTGGTCGCTACTTATCAAACAATCGTCAAACATTCAATGGATCTAGGAGCACGTTATGGTTGTCACTTCACTTTTTATTGCGACCAAATACCTGGAGGACACTAACTTTCCTAAGCAACGAGCAACGACGCAGGGAGGTGCCTTAAAGTTGTATTGTGCGAAAAAGACTGCAAGGCTTGAATAATTCCATAAACACCATTTAGCTTCCCGGCCTAGTTGCTGAGCGAACCTACTCTAAAATATGTTGTAATAACTTAAGTCTATGGCCAAAACCAATTTCCTGTGATATTCACACTGAAGCCAAACGCACATGTTGTCTAAAGGCCAGTCACCTCTACCTAGTGTCCGTTATAAATAACAATAAATTGATCAAATTTCAAACTGATGTGTGTCTTTCGAAGCTGTTGGCGGATAATTAATTTCTTTGGACTACATAATCACGTCGTAGATTGGTTTTCGGTTATAGTTCTGTTCTAAAATTTTGCATAAAAAACAAACAAATTTGAATAAAACATGAGAAGTCAAAAAAATGCAATCAAAAACTCAAATGAGTTTAACGACCTTTGAATGGGGCTCTGTTTACTTTGGTCTGGTTGGTTGGATTTATTTAGTGTATAGAAGAATATATAAGTTAAGGTTCTGGCTTGCTGCGCGAAATTCACAAACACAGTTAGGATAGATTAGGTTGAATGGTACAGCGATTTGCTGATTTCTTCCTCGTTGCTTCACTAAAACCAATTGGAGCATGTAATCAGGTGGCGGATCCGATTAATTTTTATATCATTCTATCCGCCTACTTTCTACATACAGATCGCAGAGTCACACGTTTCTGTGGCTCTTTAATTAAAGTATGTTATATAATTATAATATTTGTTTTAATATACATTAAAACACAATATAATGTATTACACACAGTGCATATACAGATATTTTAAAATAGATCAAAATCGGTTCAGTAGTGCCGGAGGCTTCTGCAGAAAAAATAGTTGCTCTGGATTTGTATGTACATTTTACAAAGATTTTTTTTTAATATTTGATTGGTTAATTTACGATAGAGAACTGACCTAACAAACAGTGTACAAATCTTTCGATTTTGAAACATTTAGATACTGGTTCTTCACCATACAATGTGCCCTTGTCACTGAATTAAGTTTATGAGTTCGATCCCAATTTTGCTTTTCGACTTTCCTGAATCGTTCAGTGCCGGACGAATATGGTGACATTTATAACTCTTACTTTAAATATATACGATTTAAGGGATGAACGTTGTTTGTAAACTCGCAAGTAATAGATGGAATCAAGCGGTCTTTATTCCACTTTTTGAGGTTTGCAGACTATCTGTAGTCTGATCCTTTTCTCTAGAGTTTGTAAGCAGGGAAAAAAACTTAAACAAGCAAACGCAGAGATTAGAGCAAATTTTTGCTTCAAGTTTAATATCTTCAAGATCGGGATACATTTTCAGGACTTAAAGGTTTTATTAAAACTTATATACACACTTATTGATGTTCACTTTGTATTCTGACTTTGCTGGACATTCGCCACGAATTAGGCGCTCAGCAGTACATTTTCCCGCTTCCTTTTTAAATTCAGAGGGGCATGATTGGCCGACAACGATGGCAACCAGAGCCATGATGAGCACTAAGAAAAACGAGCAGTTCATTTTGTCATCGAATTTATCCGTTCTAAGCCTTCCTCTTCCAGTCGCCACGGGTTGATGTACCTATTCAATGAAGCAGAACAACTCCACCAAAAGTGGAATTGGTTTCACGATAAAATAGAATAAATCGCAGGAACTAGCCGGCTAGAGTCTGCCTCCGTGTTGAGAACAGTCCACTCTCTTAACCATGAAGTCAGTAGTTCAGCTTTTTGTTTTCAGAAATTTAAGTCACTTAAGTCATTAGCCGTAATCTGAATGACAAAATGTATGTATGTATGTATGTATTTTATGAGCATCAGAAGAGGTGTTGAACTTAGATTTGGGATTAGCGTCCGAAACGTGGTTTCTGGGCAAACGATTAATTTTACATTTATCTACAGGTCGAGTTCTACGAGAAACTATATATTTGGTAGCATAAATGTACAACGATATTTGGTTATCACACATAATTAGTACAGAGATTCTGAGATATTATTTATACAAATGAGAATTAATAAGGAAAAAAGAAAAACTGTATAAACATTAGAGTGAAAATTACCAGTAAAACCTTCCATTAGAAACAGTATTCAGAATATCCAAGTATTTTTCGTTGTAGTGAATTGGTTTGGGAGTGATATTTGTGATTTGAATGACCTTTGCTCAGAATCAATCCGTCTTAATATTTTCCAGTAAATAGTAGGAATAGTAGGCTAAATAATGATGTAAAATGTAGCTGCTGGAAACTCTCTTTTACAAAGTTATTGAGTTTGTTCGATCGGTCGACTCCTGGAAAGTCTCCTATTTCCACAGATTCCCATACGCTTTACATTTTCTTCGTCTGTGGGGTGCAGTACCATAAATGTAAATTCCTTCAGTTGTGGGATGTGGCCTCTGTTGCGAAATCACTTTTACTCTTGTTGACCTACTGACTCCACGGAATTTCCTCCCACCACTCCTTCATCCCATTACAAAATCATCACCTCAAAACCATTCCCCCAAAGAATTCAATTCAATCGACGCAACGCCACCGTAATTGAGACCACAACAGGCAAACCAAAACAAAAAAAAATGGTCACAACAATGATTCGACAGATACTCACTCACTCATCCGCGAACCTCTTCTCGTAACGATGCATCACAAATCTCATTACGGGCTTACCCAACCATGGCTCGTGGGTTGTTGCGGCCGCCCGGATTAACACCACCCAATACGACCCACCGGCAGCCGCCTTATTGTCTCGTCATTCTAACTGTTGTCGAATGAAATTCTTCCACTCCAACACTCACAAAAGTGCACTGTTGTCATAAGCGTGCTCCAATTATTTTCGGTGGCCCCTAATTCCGGGCCCGGTCATGAGACTCATTACAAATTGCTTTTCGACACTTTCTCTCCGCTTTACAATTACAACTACAATTACCAGTGCTACAAATGATCCTCCAATTAAAATGTGTTTGTCTTTTGCGTGTTATTCCAGAAATTTCGCCATACATCGACCTGGTGTTTTGTCCCGCTCGGCCGGAGCCATGGAACTGTGCGCGACAGCAGTCTGGACGGATTCTGGACCTCTGGAATGATCAATTGGACGTTGAATGGCAGAAATTGAAGGGTAAGTCGGGGATTGGGGATGCACGCATGTGGAACAAATGCACCGCATGCGTGGTTATGAAATTGAGATGCACCGCCGCAGTGTGGCACTGTGATTTGTGTCAAGTGGCGGCGTGCGGTGTTCACGCAGCGTGTAACAGCGAATAAACACAACCCAACCGGCAAACGGAACTTTGAAGAAGTAGAACGCGGTGTCTTCCGCATTTGGGGGCACACACCGACTCGAGTCGATTCCAGTTTTGTGTATGCGACTGAATGGGCGATGAGCTCTTTACGACCGACGACGAGACTGGTATTTATAAGCCTTTTGACCGGGCCACATAAATACTTAGTGGGGAGAGCGCAGCTGGAAAGCCCTTTCAACGAGTGTTGTTTTGGATCACCGGACAGAAGCCGACGGATGAGGCGGTGCTGTAATGTCAGAGTTCAGTGAACGGAGAATGAGCGGTAGGTGCTGTGTTTTATGAATGAAAAGAAAGCACCTCTTGAAAAGAGATTCGGACTTGCAACCATTCAAATTGAGGCATTCAATCGCACCGATGCGAATAGCAGAAACTTTAAAAGAACATTAAACATGCCTGGACTTTGTCAAGCAAGAATCTGAAGGAAGTCTTGAAATATTTCGGTCCAGTCAGTGGCTCGGAAAGAATGAAGAATGAAGTCTACTGGTTTCGTGCTTCCCTGCAAGACTTCTACATCGTTCGTTTCGATTCTTAGAAATAGAATTCCGCGGTTACCCTTAAGACAGACGCGAAGTTAATGATTTTAAGTCATCGAGAGTCGTTAAACTCGTTCTTCCAATTAAAGCTAATTTAAGAAAACTTAAAATTTAAGAACACTGATTGTAAAGCCTGGTTTGTTGGATATAGGAACAGGCAGCCGCTGTTAATTGACTCTACAACGATTTTCAACGAATGCTTACAATTAAAGCCATAAAGATTATAGAAAAGAACCAGAGACTCGAAGTAGGTCATTGTAGACGATGCGTTCCTTATTCGACGGTTGCCTTGAATGAAGTCATATACATATAGTACGATATTTTTTGGCGTCACAAAAAGACATTGCGACCATTGGTCGTTGCATTTTAAGTTTTTTGTATTCAACATCAAGTTTCTTGTTGTACAAGCTTGTCTTAAGACAGATAAATTGACATACCTACAAAATGAGTGATGGGCGTAGGAGGCGTCACTAATTTTGACAAGATGTAAGAAAATGTAAGAAAAATTTGCATTTAAAATTTATCTGAGAACTGTACAATAATTCAAACTCTCCAATTTAACAAAAGATGTTAGCCACTCTCACAATTAACCTAATTTTTTACGATATTTACAACTATCAAACAGTCGTCCGGCAATTGCAGCCGACCCAAATTGAAGGAATTTTCCACTCTTCCGATTTTGAAAACTCGGTCATTTGTCACCAATTAACATCACTGTAGTAGGTTGCCTACTATTCTAAATATCATCAAAAATTTACTGCCCTCACTCTAGGCCATAAATTTGTCTGTTCTTTTCTAAGCCAAGTTTTTGTTTCAACGTGAACTTAACACGTGCCATTCTGCCCTTAATTCAAAGACTAGCTACTTTCAGACCTCAAACAATACTCCCATTTTTTATTGCAACTTCCACCAAGACCTTTACCAACAAGCGACATAAACAATCGACAACGCCGCAAAAGAAACTCATAAAATTACTAAGTACCCATGAAAATGGCTTCTGGAGTTAAAAAAAAACTGCAGAAAAAAAAAAGGTTTATGACTTTGGTTGCATGGCTTCCTGACGACATTTAGTTCCACTCAGTGTGACTTGTGTGGGATGTCTTAAAACAATTTTACTGCAGCCCATTTAAATGAGGCTCGTCATTTGTCATGCACTTTGGCATTATGTCAGCGAGAAGGAGTTTTGTTGCGAAATTTCGAAAGTGCTCTAAATCATGGGTCGTGGCAATGCGGTCAGTCGGACATTGGGGTAGTGGTAGTTGAAGAACGGTTATTGAATTTGGTTCAATATGAACCGCCTTCAGGGAGTATTTTCTAATGCGTCGGACATTTATTACGCGGTTAAATCAGTGACGGCTTTTTTTTTGCCCATTTAACTTACGATTTAAATTAACGTATAAAGTGGTCAGAAATATTCGCAAAGTCAACCTGTCTATGTCATTAAAGTGCAAATTTTGTGATAAGAGAGGGCATTCAAATTTGAAAAAGAGAAGAAAATATAATAATTCCCATGAAGGCGTGAAAGAACTTGGTGGATTGCAACAATATTTATGACGCCGTCAGAACCGTGAGAATATTTTTAAAATTTAACTTAATAAGTTATTTTACAGCGCGTATGCTTATGGCTTTGCAAGAATAAAAATAAGGGACTACAAAATAGTTTCAAAGGAACAGAGAAGACTACAATTTTTTTTCAAAGAAACCGAAAGCTAAGTCTTCGGGAGTGTTTAGGTTGTAGACAAAAATGTGACAGAGAAAAAAGAAAGATATAAGGAAACATTAATAATCATCTACTACTTCGTCTACTTCGACTACAACTACTAATTAAAAATGTGCAAAATTCCTTGCAAAAACAACGACAAAGACTCGTATAAGAAACAGGAAGCCGCTTTGGCTCATTTGAAAGCAGTAAGGATGATTGGTGTGGCGAGCGAATTTCTCAATAGAGTCCGCGCAAGTTGTGGTTACGTCAGCAGATATACAACAGAATGTGCAGAAACTTTAAGAAGAAGAATGGATTTTAAATTTTGGAAAGTCGCAGTAAGGTCATGCCCCAAAAAAAGTTCAAAAAGAGAAGGAGTTTCATAACACCTAAGCTTATGCAGCTTTAGATCGATGCCAATTAAATACAAAAGACTTTTATTATATTTTTCATACGGTCATAGAAGCGAACAACGATGAATCTTCGATTTTACAATAACTCAGACTAACTGGATTGTTAATAATTTACGATTTTAAATATAATACTTATACATTTTATTCATTTAAATCGTTGTAAGTAAATTGAATGCATATTATAGGAGACCGAAAAATCAACGCAAAATACGATTTCTTAAAAACTTCTTACTTCGGTCGCCACAGTTGCAATCATATTAGAAATGATATTTCGTATTTTAGTATGCTGTAGTATTTATAAAAATATGTAGATGGTACGTGCGCATTTTGAATTTCGAAAAATAAATTATTTTTTCTTGTAAGAAACATTCTACTAAACGTGATTTCAAATAACAGCAACATATGTATGAAGTCCCAACGATTGCAATGAATTGATAAAATTGGCCAATCCTCCGAATTGTCAAGTGATTGGTGATTGCAAAATTTGGGGTCACATTCTCAGAGCGAAGTCAATGATTGCAATCTTTTAATTGAAGTTAGTAAAGATTGTTAGCGATTGCGATTATAATGATTATTTTTTCTTAAATCTCTGGCGCAGGATAATCTTTCATCCAAAACCACAGATAATACATGTGTCAAAATCACACGATTCTTTCATTTCCTTTTAAATTCTTCTTAAAAAGAATTTCCCGGTTTGTCTCGTTGCAGTTGAAGCCGACCAGCAATTAAATTCGACGATGGAAAGGCGAGGATATAGCTCAACGGAGCCTTTGACCAAAGAAAAGCCATCGACGCTTTTAAAGAAAATTGAAATTGGCACCACCTACATGAAGGACTACCTCTCGCAGACATTCGATGGGTAAGCATCTTGAATGGAAGTCTGGAGTTCCATTAGCTCAATTACACTTTACTTTTAGATTCCTTGGACGGGAGTACAGCTATGGGGCGGTACAGGAGGAGCTCGAGGAGCCTTCGAGTGAAGAGTTTGATAACGTTGAAGGTGAGAGTAAGAAGGGGAGTAAGAAGAAGAAAAAGAAAAAGAAAAAAAAGAAGAAGAAAAAGAAGAAGAAGAGGAGGAAGAAGAAGAAGAAGAAGGGTGAACAATATGAAGAGGGTTATGAGAGTTATCCGAGTTACTATGATGATTATCAGGGTAACAAGGGTCATCGTCGGAAGAAGGGGCACAAGGGTCAGGAACAGTTGCAGCACGTGACACCACCGACGATTCTGCTCCTGCAGAATCCCGGCATTAGCGGTCACACTAGCGGCGTGCACGATTTCCATCAGCCGCTGCAGCAGCAGCAGCAGTGGCATGAGGAGGCTAAGCCGCAGCAGGTATTCTTCATTCAGGGCCAACAGGATGACCACGACGAGGGTGGAGGACACGGCGGTGGACATGGGGGCAAGAGGAAGAAGAAACGAAAGAAGAAGTTCAAGAAGAAGAAGAAGCATCAGTCTGCACTCACAGCGATTCCAGCACTGCTGAGTGCGAAGCCAACGATCGGCTCACTGCTCCTGCACCAGGCAGAGGATCACGACGATGACGATCACGAGCATGAGCCTTCGGCACTGAGCGTCCTGGGCTCGCTAGTGGGCGACTACCTCGAGGACGATGCCGACGACTACGACGACGCCCATCAGTACGTCGTCATCAAGGACAAACGCAAAAAGAAGAAGAAGATGAAGCGGAAGAAAAAGAAGCACAAAAAGCCGATAAAATATGGTAGAGATCTTGGAGGTGTGTCTGCGGTGATGCCTGCGGCTGCACTAACACCCTCTTTTTGGTCGCGGCGGCGCTGCAAAGAGGGTTGGAGGAGTCTTTTTCTTGGGTCGATTGGGCGGTTGCAGTGTGGAGGAAAACATAGAAAACTTGTGCGATGTGTTTCGCGGTTCATGGACTAGATAGATGGTTGCGTGCGTGTTCTTGTGGTTTGTGTCTCGCATGAAACTGCATCATCGGCATGGTGCGGTTGTAGTCTCTGTTTGCACCGTTAAGGGGACTCTCAAACTGTACATAACGATCGATACGATTTTCTTCTTTCTTCTTTTCCTAGTCGTAGATTGAAATTAAGTTTGAACTTAAGATTTATTGTATAAATGGATGAGTATGTGTTAATTTGTGTTTAGAATTTGGACAGAGTATTTTCAATGTTACTGCACTGTCATGCATGTTTGTGTCGAATTAGGCTTAAGTCGAGTGGTGTGAGATTTTAGATTTTAGTTTGTGAAGAGCTCAAAAGCCTGTTTCGGAGACTTCTCCTTCTTTCTCTTCTTCTTTGAAGCTTCGTTTTAGGATTAAGTTTTGGTTTGCTATGCATGAAAGTTCCATTTTATTTCTTTTTTAATTTTAAAACGAAGCTAGTGTAAATTCACGTCTAGTTCATTTGAATGCAATATTTTGTAATAACTGCAAAGTTGTGATTGCATTCCAGGTAAAATTTTGTTCATTAAAATCTACAATAATGTTACAAAACATTCATTCTGAAAATGTTTTTATAAAGATCAATTCTCCAGCATTGGGAGTGAGCTTTGAATCTTGACTGATAAACGATGACTGGTTTTCTCCAGAGGTAGCATAATTAATGAATTAAAAAAGACACTTCCGTCCTCCGGTTAAGTTTTTATTAGTTGCCAATATTTTTTTCCACTGTCAATGAAATGGATATTGTTTAAGCGCTTAAAACATCTATAACTGGTGTAAGACAATTGGTAAAATAGTCGAGGAGATTACATAGTCCCTGATCGCTCTGTATTTAATTTCCACCGGAGTTATTTAGGTGATAGCTACATTAAAGACTGATTGGTCGCAGCTATATAAAACACTAATATGAGCATCTCTAATTACTGACTAATGCCGCCATCTCCCAATTATTCGCTTTACATCGTCATTTGCTTCAAAAGACCTTCAAAAATCCGGCAATGATGATTACTACAATATAGTTTCTTATTTTTTAAACGCGTTTGAGAAACGTTGAACTAACTATGGAGTAGACAATTTTTTTGACAAAATATAAATCGATCTCGTCACAACTTTTTCTTAAGAATCAGTATCAATATTCCGTTTCTTGTTTTTCGAGAAAGTCTTTTAATGACATTCTACTCGCATCTGTTCTTAATTTTATTGACAGGTTTTTTCTATCCATTTTTTAAAGGGGTCGAATTTTCAACATTGACTTGACGATTTTCTGGTTCAAAACCCTTCGCATGATCATCTCAGTCTGTGTAGAACAAAGAATGAAACACTCTTTTTGCATGTGGCATGTGTGTATAGCCCTTAAGTCTAATGTGTGTCTCTTCTACATATTTGTTACTAACCCCCGCATCCTCACCACCAATTCACGCATTCTAATCTAACTACCCTTATTTTTCAGTCACTCGTGGTAAGAAGAAGAAGAAGAGGAAGGCCATTATGAAACTGGTGCTGTTGGGAACTTTCCTGAAAGCAAAAATTGAACTTCTACTTAAAATCCTCGGTGCTCATTTACAAGTGAAGTTCTTTGCCATAGCTCTTGTGGGCCTACTAATTAACATCGTCCGATTCTGGATTGACCTCAAACGAGGAGGTGCTCCGCAAAAGGTCTGTATCACCAGTGACACGCATTCACTTTGAGTGTATCTCTGTTTTAGTTAACCTCACAATTTTAAATGTTTACGCACTTTTCAGCATTATTATCACTGGCATTAACTAAACAGAAAAAAAAAACTGAACCAAAAATCATACAAAAATGATACACAGAGCGCTATAACAAAACTCGAGAGCTTAATATCCTTATCCTATCTAAATTGCAAATAGGTATTGAATTTAGTTTGTATTTGTCTTTGCATGTGTTGTTATGCACGTCGTTGAGAATGGTCCTACGTTTTTTTTTGTAGTGTGAGTCACTGTATGATCTCGCGAGTTCGTTAATGCATGATCTCTATCCTCTAACTTCTTTTATTGACTTACTCCATCACCTTTTGAAGAGATTAGGTGGCGGCTGATGATATCGTCTTTATTTCAGCTAACTTTGGATTAACAGACTTATCAGTGAGACGATTTTAAAACACAGCCGTCATTTACCAGTTATTAGTCAAAAAGAGACTGTTTGGTAGTCCGTCTCCTTTTACCTAGTATTTGGTATACTTCTGTGGCGATAAGATAGATAAGCTTATAGCGACTTCAGTCAAAATTGAAATTAGCACTTAAACGTACAAACTCTTTCTTCTTGCATTAAGTAACACATATAATATTTTTAGGTTTTTTTCCCAAGTACTTTTCATAGTCAACATTAGCCTATCACCAGAAAAAAATGATGCAAATAATTTAGGATCTCTTTTGAACAGAAATGGAGGCTCGTCAATGTCGTGCTTCTGTATGTCCAGAAGCACGAAGCTTCTTTGTCTTATTGTAACGAATTTCATGAAAGGAAAGCCAATGTGACTATCAGTATATAAATTTGTTCTTGTAAACTTGTTCACAGTAAGTAAACATCATGGCAAAATCCTAACGGGCTGCACTTTCAAAAAACCCTAAGTTTTTCACCCAAGAGTTTTTTTTGATTTTGAAGTCATTTAATTTGGTGAAAAATATTTGTCTATTTTCTTAATAAATTTGGTTTCTTTTACTTCTTTGTCAAATATAGTAATGGCTTCTCTTGATGTTGTTCCTTTAATGAAAGCATTTAGATGATTGACTCTTTTATAATGACAATCGACAAGCGGTTGACATTTGCTGCCATTGCAGTCAAATGAATTTCAAAACACAAATTTTGACAGAAAAAATGTTTTAGCTTATACACAAATCTAGTTGTGAGCTTGAAATTAAACGAAACGAAATGGAATGAAATGTTAGGATATGTTTCTTTACTGAGCTCTAGGCAGTTTTTTGTGCACCAAGTTGGGAAGCGGTCCAGGTCCTGTTGAAGAAGTAGAGAGTCGTTGGCAGTTTTGAAAGACTTGAAGAATTTGGTATCGTAGGCATATAGTGAGACGTGAGAGTGGAGAATGATATACTTTAGGTCGTTGACTGCGAGAATGAATAGGAGCGGACCTAGGTGACTCCCTTGAGGGACGCCTGATGGGGCTGCAAAGGATCGGGATAGGATAAATCTGAAGCGGACTTGGTAGGAGCGACTGTCTAAATAAGATGAAAACCATGACAGTAAGGACGAGCTGAACCCAAAGCAGCTAATTTATAGAGAATCATCCTATGGGATATTTTTTCGAAGGCTTTATTGAAGTCGGTGATGATGACATCGACATCATCGCCCCTTTCCATGGCTGACAAAGCGAATGAGGCTAGTTCGACGAGATTATGTTGAATTCTCCGTCAATGAACTAGTTTTAAATGGTTTCTTCAGACTCTTGCTTTGGTGTCGGCAATACAGTGTTTTTTTTTTTGGAAGTAACTCAATGTGTAAGTCGGAAAAATATGCACGCGGTTCTTTCTTCAATACAGACTTGGCGAAACTCGGCGACATTCACCTTTGTTGCAAAAATTAACTATCAATTAATACCCGTAGTGATTCCTTAAAAGCAAATACCGGTTGACTGGTAAATTTCAATAGAAATAGAAATTCGATATTTGCAACGTATTGTTAAATTTCAGTCATTGTTTTAAGTGCAATATATGCGTCAGTGTCGAAATGAAATAAAATTCAAAAAGAAACCAGCAGATGATCTGAAATAAGCGTGTGATTAATTTAAAATACAATCTAAAAAATCTTGTTTGAATTGCTGAAAAAATAATAATATTTCCCCAAAAAACCAGACATTTGGCGATCGTTCCTTTTTCGCCACGAAAATTGTCGTAAAAGAACGATGCTTTACTAACGGGTGCTTTTCTAATCATAAGGTACAACTTTGTTTATGTATATAAAGAAATTGTCTTTTTAAACATACGAAAGCAGTTAAAATTCGCCTGTAGTTGATCTTTTTATTATTCAGATTCGCCGTCAAGTCAGATGACGTTTTGAGGTGCAGTTCTTGTATTTCTAGATCCTTTTGATTCAAATCGTGCTAAAATACATCCTACGAAACGAAACCATGCTAGGCCCTTGATCTAGAACAATTTCACTGTCAACACAGATCATTCTCCCGCTTTGTTACAACTCCCTCGCATTTTGCTACAACTCCCGAAAGTGTTTAAAGCTTGCAAACCACCAAATAAGACATCAGTGTACTAAAACCCATACCCTCTCCCCCACTAACAAAAATCCTCTGTTACGTTTTTGTTGTAAAAATACTTTCCCACGGTATCTTTGGTGTTTGTGTACCTTTTCACTTCAAAGAATAAATCTTTCTAACGGCAGGTTGTCTATGTTGAACACGCACACCATCAGCATCACTACGAGGATCACGGTGAAGATTGGGGCGAGCAAGGCGGCGGTGGTTACTGGAAGCGATCCATTGAAACCGAGCCACCGCTAGAGGAGGCATCCGAGAACATCCCAACGTACCACGCGCCCGTCGCATACGATCCTCACTACATGGCCTACCGATCACAGCTGCTCTAGAGCAAGCTCTCCACCCGGCATCACGGATCACCTGTCCCAGTTGGATTATTAAATAGTCCACTTTAAGATTTCTTTGTAATTTAATTATTTATTGTAAATTTTAAATATTTTTAAGTTAAATTATTTATTTAAAAAGAAAAACACCCAACAACTTTGTTAAAAAAAAAATGACTACCGTGTTTTCACTTACAAATTCTAACGGAGCAAGGCACACTACAACACGTCCGAGCCATAAATAATTTCCACTTAAAACTAAAGCAGCCAGGCTATAAAAAGCCAAGCGACGAGCAGACAACAGGGTCTATGTAATCAAACAAAACGGCCACGACAGTGGGCGCATTCATAAATTTGCAAGTGCCACCCGAATCTGTTAACAAGGCATTTCGTTTGTGTTCATGAAAAATTCGCACCTCAGTCCGTCAGGGTAATCGGTCTTTTGATTTTGGTGGCTAGAATCGCGGGCAATTTGCATGAAAATAAATTTCAACGACAGGGGAAAAGGTGTATTCACCTTTGGAAGCGTGTACCTGGCATTTTTATGTGCGAATCTGCAAATGAAATTGGGTTACGACGCGTCGATATCGGCGTTGTATGGTGGTGTTTTGGTTCCCCGATTGGATTTTTTTCTTTAGTGAGCGGATGGTTTTACCAGAAGCGCGAATGGGAAGGTAGACTAAACCCAAATGATCATCGGGGGAATTCACGTTTTGCAGGTGGGCTGAAGTTGGGAATGGAAGGCTTTGAGCAGAGCTGTAAAAGAATGCAATTAAATTTGAAAAGAAGCCATTTGATGTATTTAAAGCACGACTTTACAGCACGACTTTTGAGGCGCGCTCTGAATGCGATCCTGTCAGGAAGGACCTGTGGAGGAATGCGATCCTGTCGGTAGATCCAGAATGAGATGGTGGAACTGAGTCCAAAAGCTCGACTGGCTACGCCCGGGCATACCATGGAATCGAGGCGGAGGATCGAGTAGCCTGGAGATTTCTTCTGCGCGTACTACCCCCGCGACCCCGTTAGTGGACATGTTCCACGGTTCGTGGCCACAGAAGAAGATGATGATAAAACACGTCAATAAAGGCTTTGATTCGGCTTAATGGAATGTCTTCAAAATAACTGTAACGACTTGAAATGTCTTCAAGCACTGCGTTAAAATCAAAAATAATTAAATTCTTTTAATATTTCGGCTAAAAAGTTAGTATCGTTTCTAACCACTAACCTAACCTACAAAAGAGACGTGTATGAAACTGGCAACGGGCTACTTATGTTAAATTGCTACAGCTCTAGTTCTTGTTTTTGAGTTCCACCCGCAAACATTTTTTTAAAAACAAAACAAAAAAACCCACCGGAAAACAAAAAATCACATCATTCATTTACATTTACGTTAATAGTATATAAAAAAAAACTAAAAACATAAAAATTTTGTGTTTTAATATAAAATGGGCTTAGAAACTTATAAAAAATACCACGGTTATAATTCCAATCAGTCAGCGGATCCAATTAATTTTAATGGAAAAGAATATTTGAATCAGCTTTATTGGCGTTTTCGCTTAACAAATGACATGGAGAAGCAATACTTCGCTAATTTAAAGCTGAGGGTCAAGGAGGAGTGCTTGGCTAGAGGTAAGAAGTACGCCCAAATACTTCGAGGTGAATTCTCGGACTCAAAAGCTTAAGATTGTGAACATAACCTTGGATTAATAAACAAATTCATATTTGATGACTGGGTTTTGATTGATTGATTTTTGAGACGGTCTTTGAGGGTTGGGCTGAACAAATCTTAGCGGCAAAAATAGAAAATGTAAGCTATCGCACGGTGAACCTTAGGAATACGCTAAATATTCATGGAATAGTGACCATTAACAATCTCAATGTGGGTGATAAATATAATGGGCCTGGAAATCGTCAAATCGTATTTCTTATAAGTTCTTAGTAAATAAACGAATTTGTATTGCAATCAAAAACGAAAGTGAATAAAAATGTCAAATTGCAAAATGTACTTAAATAAGTTGCGTCCGATTTCGAGTTACAGAACTTTCGATTACAGCGGCTCCGATTTGCATGGTTCCTAATTAAAATTATGAATTCGTATTTTCCAGTTATGTAAAGAAGTTAAAGCACACGTGACCCAAGCATCCTTACTGGGACGATAAGTTTTCAATAACATGTTGAAATTTGTCAGTCAATTTAGGTATTTTGCATTGTGACTGCAGCAGACAACGCCCGCGTCTTAGATGCCGTACACAGGTGGAGAAGGACTGGCATCGTGTCGTGGACTGTAGCGCCGCACAGAAGAAGAAGAAGAAGAAGAAGAAGAGTATAAAAAAGCCATTCATGTGCTAATGCTAATATTTGATTGGAACTCATAAAGTAAGAAATTGAATATCCACCATTATCGACAACACTAGATATGAAATTTTTTTCCAATCAGTTTCTGTCGTTTGAAGGTTGATCTTCGTCAGATATCATTTTATGAGTCGCACACTACAAAAGTAGTTGCACTTTATGCTTAGAAATTGTCTACGTCAGTAGTAAGAGCTGCCACTTGTCTACAACTTTATTATAGAGCAGCAGAACGTGAATAATAAATCTTATCGACTAAACCGAATACACATTACATAGAAAATTCTTTTATAATTCAGCCGCTCAGTGCAGATTGAGTAACTCCACTTTTTGAAGAATTTTTGATTTAAGTACTTAAGCACTTGGTATAGTCATAACTTATTATGTTTTCTTATCTTTCCTTAATAATAACAAACGTGTTAAAATTATACCGCGCACAACACAGTGGAGACGTGAAAAAGCTAGGCTCTGGCTCTCAACGGGCTGTTACGCCACCCAATGTAATGTACAGTACTTAACGTGTATAAGAAAAACTAAAAATCCAAAGAATCTTCTTTTAACCGCTTTTTAAAAGAGAAATATAAGATAAACTTATAAAAGAGAAATATAAGATAAACGGGTATAAGAGAAACAATTTTTTTTTTATAAAAGAACAACGTATATAAGAAACAACGTTTTCTAATAAGGAATTTAAAAATTTGGTAAACGAATGAGAAAAACTAAAAACCAACTGGCATTTCGTTTGAGCTATTAATGCCAAAATTTTATATTAAGTTTGAGGAGGTAATGTACGCACAGAATACAACAAATCTTTCGAGCCATGTTTTTGGAGGAGGTATTGTACAGTATAAATTAAAATTGTTTGTTGGAGACAATGTATTATTGCTTATATAATTTTAGATATTAGCGTTCGTAGATCCATCTTTTTCACTTATAAATAAACGTTTGTCTTATATCAGTTTTATTTAGTGGTAATTCATATGGGAAACGACATGGTGCACTGTTCTTTGTTTCTTTTAAGCGTTTTTTTCTTATATAAGTTTTTCTTATATCTGTAAAGTACGGTGATAATAAAGATTGCCACCATTAAACGACAACTATTTGAATAAAACGTAATGTATTTCAAGGGCAAATGTAAATTATTTCAACGCTTTTCTCAGATTTTTGTTTTATGCAGTTAAAAAATATGTATTGTTGGGTAAGTATACTCGTTGTTAAAACTCGGGGCAGAGGAATTATAGACTAAGGCTGATCAATTATAATTGATTATCAACAATCACTAAGGACCATTTCATTGAATATCGTTCCCTTTACTTTGTGCGATCTGCATAAATCCAAAATCAATTAAAATAAGTGGAGAAATAATGTCCGGAATTGATTTCGTTTACAAAAACCGTCAAAACATACTTGGATACATTAAACTTGGGGACGTGCTTCTCCCGAAGTAAGAAAAACTCATTAAAACAAGATGAGAATGATCGAAGAATCAAAATAATGGAGTCTAATGAAAGGTCGGGTTTCAAAGCTCGAAAAGGAGATCGGGTTACTCAAAGTTTGATGTAAGTAATTTAAGACGTTTCATAGGATACAAGACGCTGTGTCAAGTTAAATAATTCATCATCATCAAAATAAGAGCTAGATAATACAAGTTCCCAAGTAATACAACGCCAAAAGAGTTATACCTTCCCATCGATAGCTTGTCTTTCAGTCCAAGCTCATATAGAGTCGTCCAACTTCAATGTCAGTCATGCTTCAATTAAACATGTGCACACATGTCAGAGCTACCTAGAAAACGTCGTGGCTCGCAGAATGCTCATACCACGGCCCACAATGGACTCGCCCGTTTCTGAGCCCCACCTCTTTTCGGAACCCGGCACCACTGAGCTACTGAGTTAGCGCCAGTTCCGCGTACACCTCTTTCCCACTAAACCCACTCTTGTCACACCGTCTTGAGCATTCTTTTGCCGTGATAAACTGCATTCTAAGTATCTAAATCCCGTCGACCCATTCACATGCCTCGAATTAGATGAATTTTGTTATTTTGCTGTAAGTGAAATTGAAAATTGTAGGGGCGTTCCTGAGTAAATTCTTATTGCAAAATTTCTAACTAAAAGGAGTGGACTTTGCTGGGAAGGGAACGAGTGGAGACGGGCTGTCAGCCGGCAGAGACACGGGCGGGCCCCGATGTCAGCTAAAGACGACCGCAGACAACCCCACCGCTGCACTTATGATGATTATGATTTGAAGAAAAAAAAAATTAATAATTTATTTAAAAAACGTGTAAGTAGAGTTAGCACCTGACTGGAATTTATTTCAGAGGGTCTCCGATCCGATACGCCCGTGTCTGCGGATATGAGACGTGAATTGCCGTCATAGGGGACGATGAAAAGTTTGGAATTCAGAGAAACAAAAGAATTTGCACAAAAAAAAAAAAAAAAGAATGAAAAACTTCTGCTGGCGCTGACCATTGGTTCAAATGAGATTGCACTTAGAAGAGGTGCGATATGACGATGAAGTTGATGGTTACGACCTCCTTGCGAACGAACATGGTGGAAAGGTGCAAGTGGATAGAAGAAAAGGCAATGTATATCCTTCGTAACTGCATGATAATTGCGATAATTGCTGATAGCAAAGACAAGAAACGGAAACCCATGAGATGCGATGAATTTAAAGAGAAAATGACTAAGTGAGAAATTACGTCATGTTCATTTTTTCATACTCGTTTTTTCCATGTCGTTGTTTTACGTGATGAAACCTCAAGTTCTAATATCACCTGGTGATACATTAAACCATGTTTATGGCTCCATCTTTTGTAGGTAACTAACACTGTTCCAACAATAACTGTCTGCAATTAATAATAGTTCACATCTGCAAGTATATAACATTAGATACACGCAAGAAACATTTGTTATAAGAAAGCTAAGCCTTGGGTCTCGACATACTGCAACATCAACATGGCCACATATTCACATAGCTTTCTTTTTCTGAAGTAAATTAAGAGCGAATAGCTTCACAAAAAGGATTTGTGAATTATGTTACTGACAGTCGACTACTAAATCTTTTTGCGTGCTAAATAAATCGAACCCAAAGGCATGTGCAATGAAAGTAAACATTTGCAACCTTTGGAATCGACTAAAAGCATTCTGCATCCATCGATTTTGTAGGGAAGTGCTTACTAATATCAATCAATTCGATAGTAGATTCTAGGAGTTTCCAATTCCGAATAGCCCAAACATTTGCTAGCCTTGTATTGTAGACACCGTCATTTCTCTTAAACAACAACGAATGTAAGTTTCTCATCCATAAGAGTTTTATCTTTTCATCAGGCAACTACAGGCTGCTGAATTCTTGCTTAGTTGGCCGTCTTCCTCTACAGACAGTCGCCACCTACACCTACATTACTGCCAATGAACTTTTATCAAGGATACGTGCACCGGGTATCCTCTTACGACCAACGACTAACGACGAACGACAGCGATCTATTTTTAGAACCACCGTACACGTGCGCGTGTAGAAAATGCAATTCTACAAAACGGAACCGGGCGTTCAAAATAATAATTACCCCACCTCGCGTGTTATTATGCAGTGCGTGCACACGTTTGTCGTTTGATTCACCACAAACATGCATCTTCCATGTCCAGGTGGACAGCGTGCGGGTTTTTCCTGTCCTCCGCAGAGATTGCCATTCCTAGAAAACGCATTTGCTTTTCCGGCAAAACCCATAATGACCACCGATGGCAATTAAAATTAGCATTTGGCTTTGATTTGTTTTCCCGTAGCGCTCGGTTTGAGCGTATCGAGCAAGCTGCGTCACAGGAGAGTTGCATTGCGCTGCGGTGGTCGAACATGTGTCGTCTGCCCGGAACAAAGCACGACGCGTCGCATTCTTTAAGGCTTTAAGGCACGCCAGCCAGAGAGCCCTTCTCATTCATATGCATGTGGTCCCTAGCGTTCGATTCAATTTCTCTTTCGTGGCCCGACGACGTCGGCGGTGCAATGTAGACACACGCATTTCGAACAAAGTTCACGTCCCGCAGAAGAATGCGTTTAAGGGAAACCAAAAAGTACTTGGTCTTGCACCCTGCTCCAGTTTGGCCACATCATGTACGCGCCTCGAAATGACCAATTGACCAAATCTAAATTAGAAAGTGGGTCAGCTATTCTGGTCACGTGTGTGCAGCACGATGAGATACTTTGATGCGATTAACCGAGGCACTTGGTATGCTTCCGGTAGAATCCGGACGACAGTAGCGGTCGACCAATGGAATGCATTTTCGGGACTCCACGCAAAGGGCTGGCGCAGATGAGGTCGGGCTTCGGGCTAACGCACGCGCGGCGCACCGCCACGGTGTCAAATTTAACACGAACCGCTCGTAAAAAACGAATCCGTCGCTTGGTTCCATGATTTAATTTATTTTCGAGCACCCGCCGAGCATGGTTAAGCACTTTTCACACATTAACTGGAGCGCCGAATGGATCACAAAAGAGGAGCGAAAAGTGGGAGGTAGATGCATTGGCTAGAGGCCAACACCCGACAGCAGTGGGTGGTGAAGAACGGCTCAAAAGAAAGGCGACAATGTAGGGCAGAGTGCGATCGCGGCGCTAGATAAGTGAGTGGGGCTATTTTTAGCAACAGGAACTCTCCAAAAATGGCACATGGTGATGCTTATCGAGGTGTTTTAAGCGACTGCGTGAATTTGGATGCGGACAAGAGACTCGAAGGCCCGTCTAGACGCCTGGCTGGGAAAACACAACGTGGGTACGAAAAGAGAAAGAGAGGTGGAAAGTCTTTATCGGGTGCAGTGAAACCAAAGAACGCACTTCGTAGAGTGCTAAAGAGGTTCTTAAGAACGCATCGTTGCTGATCGTCTACACTCAAGTTGAGTTATCCAGTTTTGACTTGGTACATGTAGAGTCAGGCGTAGTTAGGAATCAACGAATGGGTCTTTAAATAGCAGCTTTTATGAAGTGTTTATTATAAAGGAATTATAAGCATAGTTACCAACGTCATCGAAAACCCAACATTTTTCATTGGCTTCAATTATTTCTCAATTATTCACTCTCTCAAATTATATATAGAGAGGGCTAACGATCTCTTCATTTGTGGATTGTGGATTTTTTTGACACGTTTTTCCTCGATCCGAGGAAGGCGAGCAAACACCGAGAATTTAAGGTCACATAATTGGGGAAAATCAAGCATATAATAGAATAAATATGTCCCTAAGCAAGCTAAAAGTGTAGTCTGCGATCAACCCAGCAAACTATATAAGAAAGTACCAGATTCTTTACAACACACCACATTTTGCACACAAATATTGCAAGCAACTTTTTTTTTATCAAAAATCATTTCATAAATCGCTTTATCTGGAAATACGAATGCGATTCTAATGATCATACTGTACGAGAAACTAATCAACAACACTTCTTCACTTCACTTCTCAGCGAAAATCTCAAGTTTTGCGATTGAATTCGATTTACGAATATATTCATTTATGACTGGTTGAAAGTTTTGGTCATAAATCCAGTATTCATGCCTTTTCGCTAATTTTATTTACATTAAAATTAAGTTTTATTGGCAATTGTGTCGAAGATCTTTTGAAAGTGTCACGTATTACATAAAAGTGATTATCATTGCCAAAAAAAGATCAGTTGTGAAAGCGTGGAGAAACAAGAAGTTATTGCTGTGTGGTAATCTTTGAATCGATGAAACAGTAGGAGAGTTACCAAATTTCATCAAACTTATTAGACATATCAGAAAAAGGGTAAGCAACAATATTAAGGACATGTATGGGTGAAGAAACCATTGACAAAACCTGACATGTCAGAGGGCGATGCCGGTAACGAGAATGGGAGATGCTAGAAGCTCTTCAAAGCTATTTTGAATGGTAAAAATCAGTTAGACGAGCTCATATGTGATAGATTTATTCCGGTTGTTACTTGTTTTGCTCAAGACGCCGGCGTTGTTGGGCACTTCTTTTAGACAGCATGTATTTTGTCTTACCTGACTGCCTGTTGTGTCCTCCCGATTGATGTCAATGTCGGCATATGTGAGTAGTTGCACAAACTTGCGGAAGATCGTGCCTCTGATGTTGACATTTGAGTTACGCATCTTTTCGAGAATTAAAGAACTCGCATGACAGTGCATTGGCGTGTCTAAAACCTTTCTTGACATTAAAGGTTTCGGTGAGGTCTTTACCGACTTTGACAGAGCAACTGGCTTTCTTTATCGTAAGTCTGCAAAAACGGACGAGCTTTGCAGGGATACCTAGGTTAGACAATGCATTTTATAGCCCGTCTTTATAAATACTGGTATGTATGACTTTAAAGTCGATAAATAGTAAAGTTGTGATTGTACCAGTTGTAATAATTATTGCTTCAGTATAAATACTTTCAGAGAATTTAAATATCTTGGAGTCTTTATAGACAATAAACTAAACTGGAAGGCGCAAATTATGCACCTAAAAAATGTATAGACATACATTAGAAGCAACAAATGCACCTAAAAAATGTATAGACATACATTAGAAGCAACAAATGCACCTAAAAAATGTATAGACATACATTAGAAGCAACAAGAGTTATTTTGTACAAAAACTATTCCACAAAAATTGTTCATTAATATCTAGTCTGCACTGGTAAATTATAAATTATATTATAGCATCGGTCTGGGGATGTGCATATTACACGGAACAGATAAATTGTAAAATATTTTTACGATAAGAGATGTCGTCAATTATGAAAGTTGGACTTAAACGGAGTCTAATATTTAATTAACTATACCGTCCGATGTAAGATTGACTTATTGTTACGGTGACCACTCGTTCAGTGTTGTAATATAATAATTTAATTGTATTCAAAAACATAAAGACGTTGATTATTTCAAAAGTTCTTCATTATTATTTCAATATTTTATTTAAAATTGTTGAAATAAAGACGAAAATCTTTTTTTTTAACAAAACGATAAAGTCCTATTTTATTGAATGTTAAAAAATGACAATAAAGTGCAATCGTAAATTTCAAGAGCATTAACAACAACTTGTGAATTTTGGGTTGTTTCTTGCGGTGTCGAATGCTCCAACAGAAAGATTTGTTTTAGTCTTAAATCATGTTTGAACAAATAAAAAAAGTCTATAAAAAAAACTATGAAACGACCTCTTTATAAGCTAAAGAAATATTTGAGTTATAGAAATTAAGATAGGGAGAGCAAAAGTATGTGAAAAATACAACGACAAATGAACGTTTACGACGGAAGATTTCGACTTTCGAAAAAAATTGGAATAACAGAAGTTAAAGGAGAATCTCCACTCTAACTAAATACATGGTAATTTTTTTCTTTTGTTCATTATTAGGGATTTAATTATATAGTCGCTGTACTTATCGTATAACCTATGATTTGTTATATTTTTGCTATCTGAATTAATTCTCATTCATTCTTTATCTTTCATTTTTTTTAAATTTTTATTTTACCACTATTATGAATATTTTTAGCTCAAATCAGTAACTTATGAATTTTGAAATATCATAGCTTGGAAGGACAAAGGAAGATGTTATATAATTGCAACATTAGAAGTTCAGTTAAAGTTGTGATTTCAACGCCTAAACTATGCATTTTGCATTAGTTCCCACATTTAATGTAACACTTAGTATTCGAGAAGGAGTCCCTTCTACTTATGGTTTGTTCAGAAGCATCAAGCTAACATATTCCAATTCTCACTTTGTTGATAAATTTTTCTTCCTTTCACAGTAAAAGTCAACCGATAACTAAAATGCACGGATATCATTCGTAAGAAACCTGAGTAAAGTTTGCAATCGAATTCCCACCGGCTGACACTCGTTGCATCACATAAATAAGTTCAGTCAACTTCTTTTAACGCGAAGAGAAATTTAAAATTGCCCAACTGTCCCACTTATCTTCCAAATCGCTCAACGTCCAATAAGGATCGTCATATCTGTCAAACATGCACTCCGTGGCGTATAAATTTCGAGTCCTGAATACATTTTCCTCACTCGTGAAAGAGACGAATTACAACATCAAATTTGACATAACTGCTCCATGTCATTACTGTCAAATTTCACGATCACACATCTCACGGCGAATTGGCAATTTGCTGAATGAAGCGCCCAAAAAGACGGTGGCCCCGGGCCTGGCGTTCATTCATCACAATCAAAATGTCTGAGTCCCGTTTGAATTACTTGCCAAACGGTGTGCGTGTTTCAGCGGGCTGCTTATGCAAAACCCGCACGTCCGCGTCAGCATTTTGCTGCTTTTTTTTTTTTATACAAACAAAAATGATATTTGGAACTATTCGATGAACTACTGGTGCCCATATTGGGTCATAGCGTAGATATAGAGTAGCCCCACACACGCGGGACAAGGTGTGGCTTGGCTTGGCGTTCATTCAGTTCTTGTCTCGTTATCTATGTGGCGTATGTACGGAGCGGAGAGGTGGATACATTCTGTCTAATCGGACTTTTTTCCTCGCGCTGATAGCATGGCGAGCTCCGTGGGGGTGTTCGTGCACGGGTACGCATACCTCTCTGTCAAAAATGACAGTTGCCGTTCTCGTTCAGGAAATGCAGAGCAACAAAAAACTAGCCCAGTTTCAAGAGAAGCTCTTGAGTCTTCGAGTCTGCGAAATTTTTTAGCTGGAAATAGTGTTTTATTTGCTTGTGGATTCAACTGCTACTCGTGTGTTACACCTTCGATGTTTTAAATGAAGACGAAATCGATGGCGGTGGTGGAATTGTAGGGTAAACTTTGTATGCGATTGGGGCACTCGGAATAGCCCGGTTTGCGACGGACTTGTTCTCACACTTTAAGGAATTTATGCAGAATAGCGAAGAAGATTAATGGACGTGCGAATATTTTATAACTACCGTTGAATTTCCTCTTTTTGACAGCGAATTTTATAGAAAAACATTTCATCGGTGGTACTGTGAGGTGAATATAGAGCGGCGCGTTGGTGGCATTTGGACATGTGACGATGACTTGGGTTCGTTATTCGTTTTGATTTTTGATTGGGAACTCGTGTGCGGATATCCGTTCGCCTCTTTTGAAATTCGCGGTGTAATGATCGGCAAACTGTTTTGTGTGTGCAAAGTGATTCATCTGATTGACTTAGCCGTGAGCTTTCAAGTTCCTTAATTATTCGCTGCAATTGCAATTTTCACGGCCTAAGATTTATTGAAGTCTGTTTTGTAGACTTTATGTCTTATATAATATATTGTTTTAACAGATTTAGAGAGTGTTCGGTGAAATCATACGGTCATAATGGCAAAATTTGGAATATGTAAAATTTAAAGAACATTCAGTCTTGTTACTAAGAATGAAACCAAGACAACAAAGTACGATCTTATCAAGGACGTCATTGGCATATTTCATTCATTTGTTGTCATCTAGGAGTCCCTCTGAGGTGTTTAGGGGTCCTAATGAGGTGATTTCTAGGACAGCAAATGCCTGTCTGCAACATTGTCCACAAAGTCCGAATTGTTTTGCATGATGAAGCCACGTCGAAGTAGTAGAGTCCACCTTACAACGAACCTGTCGCAATATCACCCACATGATCCGATCTCATAAGGATCCTGATGCCGTCACTTTTAGACTCAATATTGAATTCGTTCATCTAAGAAACAGTCCTTCTCCCGTCACGTTTCGGGACAAAATCCCAAAACTCCGTTCTTTCATTCCAACATTCACCCTCGTCCTCATTTGAATAAAGTCCACCGGTCTTATCGTGAAAAATATGTGCCAGTGGAGCAATAAATCAGCTGCAACCCCTCCATCCCCACAAAGCAACACACAATGCATTCCCATGTCAATTTTTGGCGTCACACAGACGCTGCAATCCACTTGCGATCCAAGTCAGAAGGTGCACGGCGATGCATTACACATGTTCCACTTGTGCGATATGCATCTTGCCTATTACATATTCCAGCGGGCTCCTGCAGCCAACACTGCACCGCGATCCGTGCACCATGCACCACCACCAGTTCCAAGCCGACACCGAGTCATTCGCCCTTAAACTTGCCCGATGACGCCGACACCACAGCCGTAGCCGATGTCGACGGGTGGAAAAGCTTTCCTCCTTCTTTCGGTAAAAGAATTTTCGCGCAACTGTATGTGGGAATCTGAGATATCACACGACACTGTCGTCAGACTGACGTCTTACTTGGCGGTGAGGTGGCCCCAGAGTTGAGATACTTTATAACGCTATGCAAAGGCGCATCTTGTCTGCCGTTATTTCACCGATTTTTCTGTTGGCTTTGAGTGTTCTTTGCCAATTTGGTGAATGAATTTGGAATTTTAATTTTTTTTCTTTTTCTATTTCCATAGCCTCAGACGAAGGCGGAGGGCTGAAACTGAGGCAACGGTCGCGGTCTGTGGTGAGAGCGTTTCTCTTGACAGAGGTGGACTTTGAGAGTTGGGTGTTGGATGTTTGACGTGGAGCTGGTAGATTATGGATGATCTAGTTTAAGGGGGGCTTTCTGGGTCACAATTTAAGTCAATTGCGTTTCTCCGTCGATTTCAAGTTGGCTGATGAGAATATTTTTTGTAGTGTCTTTGATTCAACTTGGCCTCAAACATTGCTGAAGCGCTTAAACATTTGTTTGGGCTTAACAAAAAACTAGGCGAAGATAGTCTTAAGTTTTATTGAACTGGAGAAAGAAGGAAAGTGTCAATCAAAAAACAGAAAAACAGAGGAATTATGAAACCCACAGGAAGCATACAGGATTAGGGCTTAATTCGATTTGGTACATTTTCGCAACGTGTACGTTGCGATCCTATAAAGATTTTTACGTTCAATTTCTTTGTCAATTAGGCCGCGGAAAATTAAAAAGCATACGTTTTTAATAGTAGCGAATGGAAGGTGTAACAGACAAGGAAAGGTTCTGATTTTTTTTTAGAGCTGTGCGCTATCTGAGAAAAATAAGATGAGCACGCCTGGATTTTCTTCAGTCACTCTTGTACGAAGGGATTATCTTCCACAAGTCCGTCCAGCTGCTGGGGCGCACGTTCCCTGTGGATTTTGCGGATATTCTCACTGTGATTGAGCAGCAGGGTAAACGAGCGAAATATATTCTGTCAGCAAAGTAAGAATCCGTCCACCACCCGCCTAGGACAAAATGTTACCGTCGACAACGCCAACTTCGAGGTTGTTAAGGACTTCGTATACCTCGGGGCAAATATAAAGTCCACGAAAGACATCATAGTGGAGATTTATCGCAGAATCTCTCCTGGAAACCGCTACTACTTCGCACCGTATTTAGGCCAGATTAGGTCCATTGCGATGACACGCTGCGGACGAGATCTCGCGTTACCAAAATGTAGAGTCCGATGCCAACGCAGATCAGATCGGACAGACTATCAAAGAAGTATTCGTCGAGATGTGTTCTTCTAAGAAGCACTTAGGCATCGCACGAACAAAGAAGTTGGGCAATGGATTCCCCCTCCTCTTCATGTCTACAACTTCGACAAAAATCATTAGCAGGAACTCCTACAGACTGCGCAGTGCCCTGTAAGTTAATGAATTAACTTTTTATTTGTCGCGATCAAGGGAGTGACGATCTTTAAAATTCGAGTACCACTCATGCCCTGTTCTCATTTGTTAAGCATCCTTTATGGTCGAAATTGCAACTCTAAGTTTCGGCGGTAATAAAGTAAGAATTTTTTTAGTGAATTTTTTCATTGAAGTAGGAAAAACTGCATTCACAACTCTTAATATAATTATCAGCGAGAAAGTTTCCTTTTCTATAAAAAAATTCTACGATTTTGAATTCGTCATTTCTCCCTTATTCGAAGCCAACAACAAATAAAGCACCTTCCATATTTGTTGAAAATTAAAAACATGTTGCCTTAAAGTCTGACTTAAAAGTTTTTTTTATTTAGATCACCGAAAAAACTGCAACTACCTCAAACAACTGGCAGAATTATTTGTCCCTCTGTTGCTTCCAAGCATGGTTGTTTTGTCAGATTCATTCAATTGCATAACACACAGTAAAAAGCCACGCAGAATAATCTACTGCCTACAACACGAGTGATTCGAACGTAAAAGTCATATTCATGGTGTCATAATCCACCATAAAAAAGAAATAAAAAAAGTCTGATTGTTGCTTACGCTTGCTCGGACCCGAAGGCCAATGACCAGCCAATAGAAGACCAACGCGGAAAGTACTTCACGGTCTTAGTCTTAATTCTAATCCACTCATGTCTCCCACACTTTAAAGCCCTCTCGAGAAATTACATCTGAAGAGCTCCCAGGGTTTCATCTGGTTCATGTTTCTGGACCAACTTCGTTTATCCCCCAGTTCTTATTTCGAGCTCGGCGCCATTTCGGCAGATCCTCCGACTGGAACACAAATCCAGTAACTAACATCTTGATTTATTTACTAGAATGCCTCTTCCAAAATGCTTCTAACCGCTACCGCGGTTAGGAATGTGCGACACATTTGCATAAATGGACGCCGATTTGGTGTGGCATACACACAAACTCGAGAGAGAAGAAGGAGAGCACTTCGACTGCCATTTATTTATAGGTGGTACCATAATTGGACATTCCATCTGAATGCTAATGAACTCCGTCCCGCTGTTGCTACGACAACACGTTTGGCTTTTTTTTTCGTTCTGGCCTCCAAAGAGCGCTGCTACTGCTACTTTTTTGCATAGACCTAGATTAGGCACTCACTCTCCCAATGCGCGCGAAGAAGTCCTACAAATCGGCCAACACAATTCGAGAACCAACAAAAAAAGAAACGCCAGCACCCGCAACGACGACAACTCTGACGACGAAGAAAGAAATTCTCGAAATGACCAACTTTGAATATCAACGAGAGAAGCAGTAGCGAATGGATACGTCAAACGCATCGAATCGCGGAGCGGAGGAACTTTCAAAATTTCTACAGCACAGCGCTTCAGATTCCCTTGAGGTTCGGTTGCAAATGTTAACTATTTCAGGGCACGACGGACCTGGACGTGGACGTTATGTTCACTTTTCCACGACTACAACGACAACGTCGATGTTGAAGGGCCTCAATTAAACGGTAGGCACGCAGAATAATTCACTTTTCAGCTGAAACCAAGCACGTTCCTTCTCCACCTTTGAATGTGTACCAATGGGTTTTTTGTTCGTTTATTCCCATGGTGTGAACGCGCGCGCAGGCGCATTCTGGCACGTTGGGCCAACTTTGATATTGACCTTGTTTAAATAGAGTCTTAATATATTGGGGATTTATGACTTGATGGATCGGTTGAATTCTTAAATAGCTTCGACTGCCGGGCAATGTATGGGAAAATCTTTGAAGGCAGGTGCTTAACGCTTTGGCGAAAAGTGAATTTCAAAGCAGTAACGAAATTCAATTAAGAGTGGATGGTAAATGATGGATTTGACGGTAATGATTACACTTTCTTTAAGAATAAATTTACTGGTTGCCAAGGTAGATGGCTATGGATGTCGGCGGCTTGGATGGATGAAGTTCACGGAGAATGAGACAGTGGTTTCGGCCTGTGGAGCTGAGTGGAAAATTGATGGTTGTTTTAGAAGTAGAAAATGTTTTGTTTCAAAATAAGTTAGGTAGTTTTAGGTTGGCGCAAATTCTAGCCCAGTTACAAAATCACAAATTCTTCACTGACTTCGATTCAAACAAACATTTATGGAGGTTATTTTGCTACTGCGACATAAGATTGTGCAATCGCCATCCATTTGACATATAAAAGAATAATGTAATAAATTTGTACTTGGTGATTTTTTTGCATTCATTTAGAAATATTTAATGGAGCTGAACCTCATGGTTTAGACAACCGTTTCTGAAGACTTAAAGGCACTCAGTGTTTTATAATTTTTTTATTGGTTTGTTTAAGTCCGTTGAAGACTGCAACATGTTTCTATCTGCATTGAGGAATTCAGCGGAAATCAGAAAGTTTTGAGTCCAATCTGATGGTTCACTCAAATTAGAATACAGTCGCTCCAAGTTATAAAGGGACAATCAAAAATCTGAAGATTATCACCTGTTTCTATGAATTCTTTTGCGTTACACAAAAAATTTAAATGTTGTTTTTCTAAACAGACTTAGCTTCTTCTTAAGAAACCAAACCTTGAATTTTTATTAGCTTCTAAATTAAAAAGCTTTGAAAAACAAAAAAACATTTTTTTTCTTTTCATCACCAAAAACATTGTATTCGCTTTCGTCGGTAAAAACACCCATACAATAAGTGCAAACAATATTTGCTAGATTTTTGGGTGTCCCATTATTGCTTTTAGTGATTGTTAGTTGAATGTAATTAATATCTTTAGTTGACTCGATGTTAACGCAATTAAATGCATGAGAAATTGAATTGAAAAAACAAACACCTACAATTTTTTTTTTTGTGTGACCATTTACGTTGAAAAGCTCTTTTAAATATAACTTCAAAAAAATGCTTACTAAAGGTACTTACATGTTTTCTCACTGCCTACTTGCTCCTTGTATTTGAAACTAAGTTTATTTCGTAAATGAAAAGGTCGACGAACTGGCTAAAATACTCCATAGACTGCACAAAGTTATTCAGTTGCTTCGTGTGGGCTACTGTTTTAGTGAAAGTTAGGCGTTTGGTTACAACGTTCAATAATAACAATCAATAATAAAATACATTAAGCGAATGTCAAATCTAACAAGGAGAGTATGCGAATTTGTGGTCACCAATTTGGTGAAATTTGGCATAGGATCTTAATTTCCCAAAATGAGAGATCGTAACACTCACCCAATTTCGAGAAAAACGCCCCCAAAGTTTTCCCAAGCGCTTCATATATCAAATTAGAACGGTGGCGATAGACTAGTGGCTAGATCACTGCTCCCTTGTAAGAGTCAGACAATTTTTTGTTGATTTTAACTCATTGAACTCTCTATCATGTTCCAATGATAAAAAATTAAAAATTTCAATTTTTGCTTTTCATTTTGTAAAATTAATGCAATAAAACAAAACAAAAATTTTTGTTAATTTTGTAACTTTTGTTTGCTTGTGCAGTTACGCGTTTTTCAACTTAACGGAATATACGAACGGAATACGGAATGGTGATTGCGAATTTTTAGTAGTTGTCGTTTTAAGATCAGAAGCCATACTAAGATATGTTTGCTTGCGCCAGTAAAGGGTTAATATAAGAATGTCTTGCCAGAAGAAATACACCTAGTACCACGGGTACAGCAATTCTCACTTTGCAAGCAGACAACTTAAATCGGGTTTACCTTTTGACGATTTCAGATATTTTCTTTTTTTGCAATTTAAAAAAAAAAGTATAAACTTGTGACGCCTTTTCTACTATTTTAAAGTAGATACAATGCTTTAAATTTTAACTTAAAAAAAATACAGAAAATCTTGATTTCAGTCGGTATCTGTTGTCAAATTTCACTTAACATTTCAACGCTGCCTGGCTTTAAGTATTATGTCTTCAACTCCAATCATTTTCAGGCGCAATACCCAAACTTGGATGCACCCTTAATAAGTGTTTGACTCTTGCGCAACGACATATGTTCTCGTCTCGAAAAGCAAAGCCCACAGAAAATCACAATACCATGTCAACTGGAAAGTGTCCATTACGTCTCACGTGAGTGAAAATTTGTTAACGATCAATAGCTGCCCAAAATATCTGTAAGTCACATTACACGATCATATGATAGCCACGGCCGCAAGTGCCCGAAGAAGACACATTCGACGGTATTCGAAAATTGAAATTTTGGATATGCCATTGACATTAGCTTTCGCTTTTCGTGTGTACGTGCGTGCAGTTAGATTTATTATAACAAAAAAAAAAAAAAAACCAACTACTTTTCTTTCAAATAGATCTATTTGCTGGAAATTAAAATTACTGGTGCTGCTAAGTGGCCACGTAGAGGGCATTGACAACGTCTGCGTTAGAGTGTGTGTCGTTTTGGTTTTCTCGAGCAGAACTTGAGTGAGGGTTCCGTGAAAATGACGATAAATACCTGTAAAAGGTATGGATCAATTCTGCCATAAATCATAAATCGGTGGGAATGCGGGCAGACCTATGGGTGAAGGTGGTTGTTTGAAAAGTGAAATTTAGAGTTTGCGAGTGGAGTCATGGTGACAATATTTTTATGTTTCAATTGGCTTAAGATTGTGACAGCCATTTGTGATATTAATTATTTTTTTTGACACATTAATAAAGCTGGAATGAAAGCAGCTTGTTACAATTTTCGGAAAAAGTTCAATATATATTTAATTTACGAAATTTGAGTGCATTTTTTATATTTTCTCTATATTTTTTCTTAACGTATCGAATACATTTTAAGTAAATAAGAACCAACAACAACCTATCAATGTGATTTTTTTAAATTTTAGTGGGGCAACCGGACAGAATGGATCTAAGGGCAGGGCAGTGGTGTTCATGAATTAAATAAATTTTTAACTGGTTCCACAAATTATAATGGGATACCTTCATTTGGTACCTTCATTTGCTCGCTACTGTATGCCCAAACTGTCCTCTTATGAGAATAAAAAATTATACAAATTCTTTAGCCATTTTGTGGGTAAAAGAATCAAACCATTCGACTTAGCGCAATAATAACGTAACCGCATTTAATGGCGGTATTCGCGGGTGGTTTTGACGAAAATCTTGGGTTTGGGACTCCAAACCCCAAACAAATGTGTGGGTAAGAAATAAAGGTTTCAAATACATCCTATAGTCAACGTGTGGGGCTTTATTAGAATTCTGTCTTTTTTATAACAACCTAGTCTCAAATTTTTACGTCACATAAATGTCCTTACAGATCTGATCGTAATTCGCAATAACTGCCGAGTTATGTTGCCGACTTTATTGTTCTGCAAAATCTACAAAGAGTCGTCTATCCATTTTAACGTGTTCTAGGTAGCCAGCACCAACAAAGATTGTCATACACCTGAAACGCATGGGCTTTCCTCACCCTTGGGACCCCTTCACCCTTCCCCACCCTCTAAGCTCGGCCATCGAAGCAAGGATGTCGACTGGAGCTCCCTTATCAGTTGGGTCTTGACTAGTTAGGGTCCAAGTCCCAACGCGAAATTTGGAAATTGTACGGAATGGTGAGCGCGTGGTGAGACATCGATTACCATAGATTTTCCTACACGCTTTCCGAATTGATAATTTCAAAATTAGATACCAAACGTGAAGGTCCACTGTATCTAACGTTTGCATTAACGAACACTCATTATGTGACGACCAGCTTTATTGTGTTACTTGCCGAAGTGATTTTCCATTTTGACAGATGCCACTAAAAGATAACATGGCCGCGTCTCAGTGTGAACATCGACCCGTTTCGCATACAATAATGAATGAATTTAGTTGAACTTGACGCAATTATACCCGAGTTTCCGGTCAGCTTCTTCCTTCGTCATCATCATTAGTGGCGTTACAGCCCACGAAGGGCCACTCCACTGTGTTGTGTGCGATATTACTGTACCTTATCATAAGTTTTTTAAAAATAAAATAAATAAATAAATAAATAAAAAAATATACATAATTTGACACATGTGTAGGGGACCTACAGTTTATAGCCGGTTCCGAACGGCGAATTGCGAAAGCTTTCCGTGACAGAAGTACTCCAGGAGGATTGTCAGTCGTTCGCTGGAGGTGGTGCCGTGAAAATTGTTTGTGGTGTTTTTTCCTCGTTCGTTCTCGTTTAACAGTCCGACGCACTAACGATTAAGACACGGCGCCCACACTTCGTAGTAGACATGAATATTCATTCTGGAGATTATCTACTGTTTTTTCAATCGACAAAACAATGTTTTATTGTTCCTTGAAGTACGTCCGTCGCTCCAATAAGTAAAACAAGACAGATATAAAAGTTGATCACCTATATAAAAACGAGTGTACTAATAAACATGTATTCCCAAACTGAACAACTTAAGCTTAAACTCTTGCAGAAAACTGATTCAAGTTTTTGATTAAGCAAAAATAACTCACCAGAAAGTTCAAATTTATTTGTAAAGTATGCGTTTCGGAATAAGTACGCTCGGTGATTTGTTTCATACATACCAAGCTGCTTCGCGTGGGCTCAACCTATGACAGTCTGATTAATGACAGCAATCAGGCTCGCAGGCAAAACAAGTTACATCGATTGAATGGACTCAGGGTTCCGTCAGTACCGTATTAAAAGCCCAACAAAGTACTGGACATGTGCGCTAAGGTTTCATCGAAGAAATTTTTTTTCTATTTGTATAAAGTGTTTGCTTTTCACGCGTTGCTAAACTTTCGGTTTAACCGGGAAAACAAACGCTTTTGGGTCTTAACCAGTCACCAATGTAAATTACGACACCTATCCTTCGTCCTCCAATGGGGTTCGACGTTGTTTTGGTTTTACTTTTTTATGGGAGAATATGCCTTTGACTCGTTAGGCTATTTATTGCTGTCCGGTTCTATGGTGGTCTATGTAATGTATATATACGTAAAATTCCTAAAGCAACAAATTCGTACACCTTGGATTCTCAATCGTTTTGTGAAGTGTTTGCGAAGAACAAAGAGCCTCACAAGGATCAATGTTACTCCTCCACTTGTATTTTACCTGTGCTTTTGGATGAAATTGATGCAAGTGGTGATTGTTTTTTTCTTTGCCATAGAAGCCAATCCGGTCAGAGGTCTGCTCTTGAGCTACTTTAGCGTTGTGTATCCATTCTTCGCCAATTTCGCTCATGTCCAGTGCATTTCGGCAGAGCTTTTTTGTCTGCAAAGGATGTTTACGCTGCTGCATGACCATCTGGAAGTCATGCTCGGAGAGTTTGAACGCTGTGAGGAGTTGGTTGCCGGAACGAATGCTGCCTATGCAATAGTATCAAAGAGGTTCAGGCGAAGATTTCGGAGGGTAACCTCAGTTTACTGGAGAGTGTCGAAATTGTTTCGAGCTCGCATAGGAACACTGGCCGATGATTTCAAAGGAATCATCCTGGTGACTTTTGTCACAGTCGCGATGTCGCTTAACAGACCAAATCTATTTTTTGTGCATATAGTAGAGGTGTATTTGATGCAATTGGTTGACGGCTTCATTATGCTGAGGTGGTGGCGTCAGATTGATTTGGAGTTAACGCGATGCCGGCTTCTGATGGAAAAAGTGGTCAAGCTAAGGAGGGATTTTCACAGGGAGAGAGCGGTGAGTAGGAGGTTCTAGGACGGAGATAATGAGCTAAGAGGCTTGTGTGTTTTTTTGCAGGTTGAAAAGGTGTTCCTTAGTCTTGGAGAGTGCCAATACTGGCTTGGGAAGGAGTTGAGCAAAATCAAATTAATTTTCAACTACGTCCTGTGGACAGTGTCTTTGCATTATGTTGCAACAAAGAATGAAAAAGCTTTTCTTCCATCCTGACGATCTACATCAATTCGAAAAAAAATACAAATCAATAAAATTCGATTGTGAAGTGTTCTTTGCTGTTCTCTTCAAATCCAGACCAGGATTGTGTGTTCCATTGTTGTCTGGGTTTTGACACGTTGAACATTTTTTTAGTATAAAACTTGATTCTTATGTTTCATTATTGAAGAAGAATTAAAAGAGTCTCACTTATAGCAAATCGACTGGTAACTATCGATTAATGGAAGTGACATGTCCGTAGTTACCAAGTTTTTCGGCAAATGTTAGACTTGTTCGGTCTAATTCTGTAAATTGTCTGGATCAGTGAGATCTTTCTGAAATTAGGGATTCAGATAAGTAGGACAGTTATATAATCTTATTCGGGCCTTTTTAAAATTTTTTACAGACCATTTATTACAAAACCGCACACGTAAACCCCTGTTGAGCAGATTTTGACAAAATTTTGACGTACGAAAATTCCAAGTTAGTGTCCGGAAAATTCAATTAGTGGGTTAGGAATGAATCAATGTATTAAAGTCATTTGCGTTGTTATTTAGGGCTGGAAACACATGGAGTAGATTGAAACGACGCAGATCGAATTAACGATTCCCACGTGTTCTAATTTTACATTTCCCATATACTGGAATTTTGTCAACGGCGGAAACTGACTGACCGACTTATCTTAGTAACCACGATAAATTTTAAACAACGCTACTTCGAAAGGAGACAAATCGGCAAAGCTAGGCTTTGGAGTAAATTACTTAGCACCTTCAATGTCTATCACCCCCTTTTTTCTATAAATGAATTTCCTCAATTTGCAAGCATATGATTTTGTGTGGCTTGCAATTAATACAAATCTACAAAACTTTTTCCTATGGGAAAAATAGGAGCAGATACTTTAAACTCTCAGCCGATTTTAGTCCTGGGGAAATTTGGGAGAAAGGCAAGATTTAGATTATAGCATAGCAATAAGAACTAAAGAAAATTAGTCCAATAACAATAAAAGGCAGTCAGTCGCATACCCTTTAGGGTGACCACCCTTTAACTTGAATACATTTTTTCGACTTTTGGTCTGTTTTCAATACCTCTAAGTCAAATTGTTTTTTTTTCTTTTGCACAAAAACGAGCAAAAATGTCCTCTCGCAACTTGGATCAAGCACGCTAAACACATTTCGCGAACATTCATTTCGGGTTAATTCTCGTGGTGCAAACACGTCGAAGAATGTGCTTGACCTTATGATTGTTTACCTATACAAGAAAGAGAGAGCAGATAATATTCACAGCAAAAATGAAGATTTGGTCGCAAATATGGCCCCACATGCCGAACTCGAAACCATTTAACATGAGAGCCAACATGGTCGTCGTTTAGGGCTTTAGTCCCATCGCGCACACAAACCCGGGCCTCTGTATAAACAACTGCTTTGCTTATTCATTGTGCTGTTGGTTGGGCTCCAAAAAATCCGCTTTTAAGCTGAAAATAGTTGGGTATCTGAGATGCTTTCTTGCTTCATTTAGTGTGTTGCAATTCTAATTTGAAAAGAGTAACCTGCGGACGTCTACCAGTGGCGTAAACATTGCAGTGTTGAAAAAGGCTTTTTAATAAAAAAATATCAATCCATATAACTCGAATTTTTCCAAAATTCCCTCTAACTCGAACTAATTTTGATGTCCTGTGAAAATTCGACTTCCCTTTAAGTCGAATTTTCACTTCCCTTTAAGTCGAATTTTCACGGGTCATTTCGACTCTATTTGAATATTTTCTTGACTCTAAGCAACAAAGGTCCACTTCTAAGGTTATCGATAATAGAAAAGCAATATTGGAACGATGATGACCGTAAAGGTTGAGCCACTTGGTCTTAGAGAGATTGCCAAAAGCAGCGACACCGCTGAATCCAGAAACACAACGGACTTAAATAATTTTGTAATTGAAATTAAGTTCTTTAAATAACATGAGATCCACTTTTATTCCGATTTTTAGAGTCTTTTTAAGTAAGGAAATAACGCTCATACCTATTCGTTGATTTTCCCATGCATTGCATTGCTGAAGTTTAAGAAAACTTTAAATTTGTTTTACTACTAGGCTAGTCTGTTTAAAATGGAACTATGAAAGAACTTTGGTTTCCATAATCGTTTTAAGTGATTCTAAATTTAGCCTTTAAACGAATTTGTTGTGTGGCTTAGGCTCGGTAAGGCCGTCCAAGTCTATGTCATCAGTTTTAGGAAAAGAAAGTCGATTAATATGGCTCTGTAACGCCCATCGTTGACCGAAACGTTACTCTCAACCTCATATTCGAAGAACTCCAACTCTACTCCAAAATTCGTACCAAACTGCCTCTCTCTGTGGCTTCTCAACAATAACGTACCGTTTTCCGAACCTCAGATATGGCAATTTTGTTTGTTAACATAGCCGCCGAGTGGGAAATGCGGGCTTACAGAAAGATGATTTTCCATTTAATTCGTTGTTTAATTCAAGCTGCTCTAAATACAAACTGCAAAGCGGATGGTCGTAAGTCAATTGGATTTTGTAAGCGAACAATCCGAGATTTTTATGCAGGAATCTCCTCAGGCTATTTCGTAAAATGTTGAGCTGTTGAGATCAATGGCGTGTTGTGGTTGGTGGATTGAGTCTCACACTCACTGTCATAAAAGCCACATCCTGTGTACACCGTACGACGACAGACATCATGAGCCTTACGAACTTTTTGCATAGACTTGCCTACAGCAGGCGCGGTGGATGGTTTATTTTGGGCAAACCTTTTTTCAAAAAAAACCACTGCTGTATTACATAATAAATTTTCGATATTTTCCGACTTTGTGAGCATAAGGCTGCTTATTTCGTTTCGCGGAGGTATGATACGGATACTTCCCGTCGAGGTTTCGTGCGGGTAACAGCTGTCGGTGTAAAAAAAAAACCTATGATTTAAAAAGAAACTACTATATGGCCCACTACTGGATGGAAGTGTCCAGTGTGTTTTTTGCTTTAGATCATTAGCCTGATCGCATGCGTGTGTTACACAGATAAGCTAAAAGATCTCAGCCGTTTATTCGAAAAATTATTCTTCTTCTGCAAATTCACATGGCTCTTTTGAATCCAAATGAGTAGCGTCTCCGCCAGAGCAATATTATTTCCCATGCATCCAAGAAGCAATGTAATACAAAGGTATTAGTTCCTAGAATCCTCCAAACAATGATTTCTCTATAAGGATAAGTGGTTTTCTCGCAGTCCAACTCATTACTCTTGCCAGCTGACGTCTGTATTCCGTGTACTTGCAGCTCCGTTTACTAAATCACCAGCCAACTCCTACCCAACATGCAAGACGCATCCTTCCACATCTCCACTCGCCGCCACTTGCAAATTCAAACGTTGTAACCAACCGCTCGATGTCGGATATCCCCCATGAATCACTAGCCACTACCGCAGCTGGAAATTTTCAAAAAAAAAATTCATATTTTCTAAACACCAAACTCGTACGAATGTATAAATAAGCTCCACTAAGGAATCACAAATTTCGCTTTAAATTCTCCTCCTTTGCGTGCTGTACTTCTTTCACTCGAACCGTGACGACAAAAAGTATCTTCTATCTTTTTTCATCGATTAACTTGGCCAAAAAGTAGAAGCAGACGCACAAGAACAAATAAATCCTCAAATGCACCACCAACGAAAGAAGAAGACAGGTATGGGTGTGTGCGGCATTCACAAACACACACTTGCGTCTATTAGCCGACTGCGCCGCCGCACTTCGCACTCACCACCACACACGAGCCAATTTCTTCTTCTTCCACCGTGTGTCTTCTTTGAATTCTTAATAAATCAAAGTGAAGAATATAAATTGGGACCTCCACACCTTGCAAGATCGCAGTTAGTGATTTTCAGCCATCGGAGCCTCAGTGAATTTTCGTTTTGTTTTCTGTTGTTTGACGAGTGCGAGCTTTGGATTTTGAAAATAACACACCCACCACTCACGCCGACAAAAAAAAAAATAGAATAGCCGAAAAATAGAAAAGGATCTCAATTAATCGACAACTCTTGCTCAGCAATATTAAGGATTATGTGTGTGTGTGAATGCGACATTTGAATAGTGGAAGTGTTGAAACTCACGTGCCTAGCTAAGGACGAACGAAGAGATTTGGACAAAATAGGATTTTTCAGTGCAAGGAACCGTTGTGAAAAAAAAAAGATTAAAAACATGTGGAATCCAGTGGTGATATTAGTGCTGTGCCTTTGGAGCTTTACTCACGCTGTGCCGCTTGGATTAAAGGTTTGTTTGTGTCCTTCTTCCTTCCTCCGTTCCGTTTCCTGAGTGCATGCGTGTGTTGCCTGCCCCTCATTTCACATTCTCCTCAGTGTCCCCGAGATTGACTACGAAAAGAGGAGAAGGGAACCAAAACGACATTTATTTCTTTGTGAAAGGAACCGTCTTCGAAAATGAAAAGAAGCGACAACCGTGATGGTATTTGTTTGCCAAAAAAATAAAAGAAGATCGACGCGGCGTTGTCATCTTGCTCCTTGAACCTTCGTCTAACACGGAGAGAAAAGAGCAAACAGAATTATCTTTTTTTTTGATTATTTTTCGTGGAATTTCGTCGGAAATCCACTTAATGTGTGTGTGTCCGTGTGTGCGATTGGGCGGCAAAAATTTAAACCGACCAACGGTGAGCAGACCAGAGTGCCAATTATGGTGGAGAAGGTGCATGGCCGGATATTCACTGAGATTTAGGGATTAATTTTGATAAAGTTATTCTTTTGGCTTATGCTTCTTCAGACCATTCGTCATGTGGAGACAGTTCTTTTTTCGAAAAGGGAATGAGATTAAAGTTTTTTCTTTGGTCTTGTTGAAGTATTTTGCGTTATGTGACGGTATAGAGGTAGCAGATGCTGTTAAGCGATGTAATGAGCTTCTTCACGTGTTTACTTGAAGTCTGAAGGGCTGATGGGCAGCAGATAATTTTATTTGTGAGCTGTATCGTGAATATGTCACAGAATCTAGAGAGCGTGGGGCCTTCTCACATGTACCACCAATTTAAGTCTTTTTTTGCACTTGTCAGATACCGTCCGTGTTGCTGACAAACACGATTCTTCGGTAAGTCGTCCGTTCCTTGCGCCAAAGTGCTGAGCCAAAACACTCCCACTGCACTCCTCGTGGAACTGCCGGTAGGTATTACTTCACGGGGCTAGTTAAAAACTAAGTTCTTTTCATTGAGGCAGTTTCTTAGCCCCTACTTATTGCTTCTGCTCTTCTAAGTGCCTTCTGAAGTCTTATAACAAACAAGCAATCTCGAAATAAATACGAAATACGGTATGTAAAAGAGGCTGTATAGGATTCACGATGAAAAATTCATTTAATAGCAATTTGATAGTAAAGTGTTTTTGCGCATGACTTCAATGCTGACAAGAAATAAATGAGGCATCAATTGTAAGAGTAAAAGATCTCGCACTTACGCTTACTACTCTTTTGTTGTGTTAAATTTATGCTTAGCTTATTTGTTTTGTAAGTTATAAACCTTGACTCTCGATTATTTGAAACTCGAGGGACTAAACAAAAATTCAAATTGTCATGAGTTCAAAAAAACGAGTTTAAAAAACCAAGATGAATCAAGGAAGAGATAGAAAAAATAATCGTTTGATCAAAATTCGTGATTTATAATTTTAAGCGATTGTACAATTATTCACAAATGTTCATTTTGAAATCAATGTTTTGAGAATTTATTTAATGTTTGAAAGCAGATCAGAATGCAAACTGTGGAGACAGGTATAGACGCAAGGGTTCGCGCAAGAAAAAACAATTCGGATTAGAGAGAAATAGAGTCGAAGCCCGGTCTTCAAATTATAGAATATTCACGAGCCAAATTTCCTTAACTTTAAATTGTTGAGATATTCAAATTAACAAGCGTTAAATTGTGGAGAGTATACTGTATCTAGTTGTTTCCCACCACACCTTATAACCCTTTTTTTTTTTTCTTATTCTGAGCTCAAAATACAAGAAATTTACACTGATTTTGAAAAACAACGCTCGCAAAACAATGTTATTGCAGTACTATGTGAATGAAAAATGTTTAAAACGCATAACCAGAAGAACTACAGAAGCGAGAGTAATATGTACTTCTAAAATTAGTTTATTTTAAGCATTGTTCGTTGATGAAGTGAAGCTTTATTGGTGTATACATTTTCCAAAATTCTCAGTTAATTCCTGAATGGACATAAAACATTGAAAGGGCGTAATCACAGACAGATTCATGGATATCATAGCCTACAGAAAAACTGAAAAATAGAGAATATGTAAACTGAATGGGAAAAGAGTGCGTTTTCCAACTGGCGAATTAAAGTTTGAGCATGGCGCCATTCAATGAAAATTTCTAAACCAGTTCTAAGGATTCTTGTTCATATCTTCAAAGAAAATTTAAGGTTGTAGAAAATATGTATCAAATAAAGAACAAAGAGGTAAATGTATGTTTTAACTTAAATGAAAGAATTAGAAATTCGAGGCAAATGGTTAACAAATTCCTAGAGTTAATAAGTTCAGTCCCTGATGTTTTTTTTGATGATGTAAATATACCTATAAACGATTTTTACTTCTGCTAGTAATAAATTAATAAAGTTCTTTAGAAACTTCATCCATTTGAATCGTGTCCATTCGCTTCTGTCTCTTTGTTGACCGATGCGGCGGTACTTACAAGTAACACGATATTTTTTTTGCAAGTAAAAACTCTATATGACTAATATATAGTACAGAATCTTTAAAAGGGTTCAATTCTGATGTTCAATTTTTTGTCAAAGTGAACGCCTTATCTTAACTGAGTAATTTGTATTAAGCTCAATTCTCTAATGCGCTTTTTGTTTATTTTAAAACATTTCATCGAGCGATTGGTCGCTAGGATAATGACTTTAGCATCCAGCACCGCCGTAAATCACATCCATTCAGAGTCATCAATGAGCGGAATCATATATTTTTGAAACACATTTTGGAGCAACTTTTTTGAATAGGCCTGAAATAAAAGGTAGCACAAAAAAGGTCATGTGTTAGTTCAATGTTTGGATTGATGATTCGCGCTTTATTTCGGTTACAACATTCCGCTATCTAAGTAACTCAGCAGTGTCGCTAATTTAACTAGACTTCCCATATCCATTTTATGTTTTTCTATTATTCAGTCTTTTTGGATCCGGAAAGGTGCAAAACTTTAGACTGTTTTTTTGCAGCATCTTTCATGGTGAACTTAGATTTTTTTTTCGTTAGTTTCGGTTGATAGTTCGGTATTCATTTTAAATTAATCATAAAAGATTAGCTATGAATTTGTAAAACAATCCTATAAGGCTTCGCAGAATTATAAAAATATTGTTAGATTCTTTAATGAAATAAAAAAAAAGCAGGATTTAAAAAAAATATTAATAAGAAAAGAAAAACATTTGTTTATTGCGATTTTATTAAAACATCACGAATGCTGTTTTCGGTCTGCGTTGCGTTTTCATGATCATGATTTTCGGCTGCGTGTTTCACACGTGTCAACGACGCTCCGGTGTATTTCTTTCCATTGCTACTTCTCACTTTAAAATTACATCAAAAGTACTATGAAAACTAGTTTGTTGATGAATAAAATTTATATTTCTTAGACATAAATTTTCTAGCACAAAATGTTGGTCTCCGTTCTTCTAAAAAAAAAAACACTTTGGTGATGGTCTGCGTGTTACCTTTCCAAGTTGAATCCAAAGCGCCAGCTTATCAGCTTTACTCTTTATTCGCAAAAGCCCTGTTAGTTATGTAATTCTTTTAAAGTTATTCCCTAAAAGACTTAGCTCTGAGTTTTGCCATAAGCCGAACATTGCACTCTGTAGAACTTAAGCTGTTCTTCTTTTGGCGCCAAGTGTGAACGATCTTAATTCCGGATCGTTCACCGCTTCACCTTCCGGAACTGCAGCCAAATAAGAAACAAAAAAGAATTCTTACTTAAGAACCTCAGTTCCTTGCCTAAAAAAAAGCACGACAGAATCAGCTGCCGACGAATATGGACGTCGTCCATCACGTGTGGCAACATTCCACCAATAAAATGTGTTCTCTGACATAATCCCCCCAAAAGAACGGTAGTGAATTATAAAAATAAAAATAAATGGGAAAAAGTTCCGTTTTATTTAAATTGTCCGCACTGTCATAATCCCAGCAGAATGGATTACTCAATCGCGTCTAGGAATCGACCGTGGCCATCTGCCGGAAGACTTTGCAAAAAAAAAAAGAAAAAAAAAATATGACTAATCATTCAGGCGTCTGAGGCGACAAAATTTCCAAAGCCACCACAGAAGGCGTTTGGAAACTAACTCTCTAAATTAACTCCAAATAAGTTGCCGAAAATGTCGATGGCTAATTACGCATCGCAAATGTCCAAAAATCAATTAAAAAATCAAAATTTCACCAAAGGTCCGCCGTGATCAGTGAAAATTAGAACACCAAGTGAAATTGTCGTTCGTCGCCGAGAGACTCTCTCTTCGTGGCGTTCAAGAATCCAGCAATCCACCTGAGGTGTGCACTGCGATTCAAGGCCCGAAAAAATAAATAAATGACAAACAGACGCAACATTGTCACGCGCCGCAAGTACCTTCCCCACAAGGAATGCGCGCATACAGCCGGGCAGCCAAAGACGAAGTTTAAGTCACAGCCAAAGCCGAAGTCGAAGCCGAAACCGAAGCTGAAGCCGAGGCCTACTCTAACAACAGTAACTCTGATCGATTGGGAGTGTAATGCTCCCGCACCGATTCCGTTGGCCGATACCGAGACGGTGGCGGCGACTGCCACTTGGAACTCCGGTCACGTTCCGAAATTTTCTATGACAATTAATGCAAATTTTTGAGCCGCCGTTGGACACACACACCTCGGGCACTGTGGATGGGTGCAAAGGAAGTACTTGTCTGGGCGTCCGCAGTTAGTGGAGAGGAAGCTCTCTCTAACGAGTCCTAAGCTGCATCCACCTGCAGTCCCTCTCGATATGGAATGCCCTTCTCTTTGTCATTTTCTTTTTTCTTTTTCTTTTTCTTTTTCTGGTTTCTGCAGAAGAACATGGCCATCATGCAGGAGGAGGAAGAGCCCATGCTCATGCTCGCTGGCGACGAAGAAACGAGACCAGAGATGATGATATCCCGCCTGAACCTGCCGAGCAACGCGACTTCGATCAGGGCGGACATCACGGACGGTTTCTCGTGCGACAACAAGACCTACGGGTACTACGCCGACGTGGAGAATGAATGCCAAATCTTCCACGTGTGCTTGCCAGTGACGTACGCCGACGGAAAGGAGAACACCTTCCGGTGGAGCTTCATCTGCCCTGAGGAGACGGTCTTCAGTCAGGTAAGGCGCCATAAGTACATTGGGAATGGCCACATCTCACCTCCCCTTTTTCTAGGACTCGTTCACGTGCATGCGTCCTGAAGACATGTCCATCGACTGCGAGGAGTCCTTCAAGTACTACGAGCTGAACAGGAACTTTGGAATGATAGAATCCGAAGACACCCAGATGAGCGCCGAAGACGAAATGAACATGGAGGAAATGTCCAGGCAGCCATCCAGCCAGGAGCTTTCAGAAGACAAGCAGATGTTCATGCCTGCACCACCAGCGAAGAAGCAGACGAACAAGGTTCAGACCATGAACCGCAGAAAGACCCAGTCCAACCGCATAAATTCTGAGGCACAGCGCAAGAAAGTGCAACCTCTGAGGAAGATCCCACAACCCGTCGCACTCCCAACCACAACAAAGACCGTGGAGGAGGAAGCCCCCGTGCCGGAGCAAGAAGCCGAGAGGACCACAGTCAAGTACCAGCGGTTCAACAAGCGCCCAGTAACTGCAACAAAGGAGCAACTGAAACCAGAGCCAGCAAAGCCCGAGCAGCAGATCGTGCGCCAAGAGCTCTTCACCCAGAAGAGGAAGCGCCCACAGACCTACTCCGGAACAAGATTCGACGCTCTCGAGGAGTCCCAAAAGCCTGAATCTGTACTGCCCGTTCAACCCGAACCTGTGCAACCGGCGCAGGCTGAAGCCCAAGCGTCAGAGATTGCTGAGGTCAGCATCAAGCCGCAGACGGAGAAGATCGCTGAACCGAAGCCGGTGGAAGTTGAGAAGCCTGAATCACTAGCTGCTAAAGAGAAGGAGCCAGTTGCTGATCTCAAGTCGGAAATCACGCCAATAGCAGAGAACTTCCCAATCCGCGTGGAGGTGGTTGAGGTTCCAATTCAGAAGACCGACGCACCAGTGATCAACGAAGCGCCTGCCGTGTTCACACCGATCGCGGAGGAGCCAAAGCCAATGGCTGAGATCATGGAAGAGAAACTCCCATCCGAAGAGATAATGCCAGTGGAGCTGCCGAAGGCGGCAGAGGCTGACGAGGAGCCAGAGGCAGCTAAAACGGCTGTTGAGATCCCAGCAGAGTCGAAGGAGCAAATGGAAGCCGAGAAGGTTCTCCTGGAACCGCTGGCAGAGCCAGGACAGCTGGTCGATGGAAGCGAAACAGAAAACCTGATGGAGACGGTTAAGGCTGCCGAACCAGAGACTCTCATGCCGGAGCCAGCAAAGACCGAAATGGCCGCTGAGCCCGAAGCCGAGATGCCGGTTGCTGAGCCAGAGACCGGAATGAAGACTGAGTACTCGGCAGCTGAGCTCGAGCCAGAGAAGCCAAGCGAAGATGAGATGCCAATGAAGGTTGAGGTTCCCACAGAGCTGGACGCCGACGAGAAGCCCGCTGAGCCCGAAATGCTCCTCAAGGTTGAGAGTCCCATTGTCGAGCCTGAGATGGCGCCACAGTTAGTCGAGGCTCCCATGCAAGCAGAGCTACCTGAAAAGCCTGCGGCTGAGCCTGCGCCTGAGGCTCAGAAGCCACTCGAAACCGAGGAGACCCCCTTGGACATGGAGATGACGAAGGTAGCCTCCCCCGTCGAGGAAATCCCAATGGAAGCAGAGATGGATGTCGCCGAGAAACCAGCGGAAGTCATGGTCGTCCCACAACCAGAAATGACACTTGAATCAGAAAAGCCAAAAACCCAGTTCGAGAAGTCCAACGAAATGCAAGAGGAGGCCATGCAAACATCTGACCAAGTACCAGCCCAGCCCAAGCCCACCTCGGAAGACGTGTCCCTACCATCGCCATCCGAAGGTCAAGACGCTCAGTCCCTGATCCTAGACTTTATCTCAAGCCTGGTCAACTCCGAGTCGTCTAACATGGAGGAGCAGGCTGAAAATGTGGAAGAAATGCCAGCGGAGAGCATCCCAGAGCCGGCCATCTCCGAGCTGAAGCTCACTGAGGACAAGCCTGCCGAGTCTGAACCCGCACCAGAGGAACCAAAGCCCATGTACATGCCGCTGATGCCGAACACCGACCAAATGTATCACATCCCAGTGCAAGTGATCGAGACACCCGAACCGGAAATGCCGATTCAGACGGCGGAACCAAAGCTGCCACTGAGCATCGACGACGTCGTGGAGCTCGTGAAGGAATCCCTCGACTCACCCGCGGAGAAGGAAAATCTCGTCCAAGAAATGCCAGCTGCACAACCAGAGGGCCAGTCGAACTCGGATGAGGTCAAGCCCATCTACCACAGATACTTCGACATCGGATCGAACCTCCTGAAATCCGAAGCCCTCACCGCCTCCGACGAAGAGGAGCCAAAGATCATTTCCAACGACAAACTAGTGGAAGACGAGCAGCCCCTGCCCGCCAACACCATGGATGCGTCCCCCATGGGTGAGCTGCCCAGCTCCAGCGATCCCCAGCCAGAGCCTGAAAAGCTTGCCTCAGAACCAGAGCCCGTGCTGAACTCTCTGCAGGCTGCAACTAAAGCCGAGGTCGTCCCATCCGAGCCTGCATCCGCCGACCGCCTCCCGATGAGCCGGAGTATGAACCGCTTCAAAATGGATCCCAGAAAGCGACGATTCCTCTTCAGGTCCGATGCCAGTTAGACTGATTCTAGTTTTTTAACGTCACTCCTACACACACATACACGAGCACACGACGACACGAACACACAACGACACGCACAGACAAACCCACACATCGAAGCATCTTTACCCAGCGAAGCCATAAGTCCGTCAACGGTCCAAGCGGACCATTCGGATGTTATAATAATCAAAAACAAAAAACAAAAATCAAAAAAACAAACTTAAGTTAATTTTAAGAAATTTTTCAATCGAGTTACACACAAAAACACGCTCAAAACTTTTTTTGCTTTGTTTTATAACCGCCCATGCAATTGTTAAACGAAAAACGAGAATAGAGGTAAAGAGAAACAGAGAGAGAAAAAGAAAAAGAAATCAATAGAAAACACAAAAAAACACGAAATCTTATGTGCAATGCAAAATTTAGGTTGACTATAATTCATTCATTAATTTTAAAATATTTTCTTTTTTTGTTTATTTAATGAAATTCTTAACCTGAATTTTGTCCATGGACAAGCCTGATGAGATCAAATCCAACGAAACACGGTATTTTTGTTTTCTTATTTTGTTTTTCGTATACTTACTGTAAGACGAGAGATTAAAAAGAAAAAGATGAATAAATTATTGTTAAAAATTTTAAAAAAAGGTTTTTCACTAAGTTCACGTATTAACACTGAACACGTCGTTTAAACAATTGAACAAGTTCCGCAGGAGCTTTCAAGAGGATGTGTGTTTGTCTAGTTTGGAAGAAGATAACTGCTTCAAAAACTCACAAAATTTTCATCTCAGTGTTCGACGATGGTTTTCGAAAGTGGCGTGAATGTATTGATATTCTGTGGTTGCTGCAAAATCGGTTTGGTAAGCATTCATCCAAGTCAAACATCTCAATGAAATGGGGCCTCTAGTAGGACAACCGACAGCAGAATACAGCAGAAATAATTAAGGGATGGTTGCCTTCATCTCTGCTCTTACCAGGCTTAAATCTGATGGGTAATTTGAACAAAAATTTTGATAGGAAGTTCGTAAGCGGTAGAATATATGATGTGATATTGAATTTTAATGAATGAATGACACACAATTCTTTCCGAATTGACTTAAAAAGTTAGTAGAACCAACGCCAAGACATTTTAAAACTGTTTTGGACACAAATAGATAGCAGGCTTAGTGCTAGTTTTGGGTTTTTTGTTTCGTTGTTAAAATGTACACTTTCTTTTGACTAAAAAAAATTAAGTAATTTCGGTAATTTTTCTGTTAAAATTTGGACCTATTTTCGTAATTCTTTTTACTTCTTTTAGAGAAAAACTAAAACTTATCAAAAGACGACAAACTTAACGACGTTTTAAACTTAAGACTGTTTATTTAATATGCTTCTATTTGAAGTTATAGTTGTTATAGCTCCAAGAGGTGTTTTGCACCAATGCACACTGGTTTCGCTCATTCCACAAAAATGCAAAAACAAAGGTATTTTCGTTAAATGTAAAGTATTTTTTCTTCATAGAGCATGGTTCAATGCTCATCATTACAAAAATTTTAACACTTAAATCACACGCTATCAATTTTATATTTAGTTCAAAAGTGAACGCATTTATTAATTTGTGTGAAACAATCATCTGAGGAAAAAACACATTTTAGTCAATATTTTAAAGTTGTGTTCTTCTATATGAGTGAAAGTTTTCCGAGATTCTGATAAATTAGTTTCACTGAATTTCTTTTAAATTTGCAGACGTAAAGCAAGCAAAACCTTGCAACTAAACAATTACCAATTTCATGCCTCGTTCAAAAGAGTCATAGCTTTAGATAAGAGACTTTCAATTTCTTAGTATTGAAAAATACTGGTCTGCTGGTCTACAACATCATGGCGAAGAAAGAAAACTTCAAAATTGAATTTTATTGCTTTCAATAGAATAGATCATCTAATAGACCTTGCTACCACAGAGCAAGCTAATTTTAAAGTGGCCACCCACATGACGCTGCCAAGAATAAATTTGATTCTGCCTAATTCGCTGCTAAGACTATATTGGCATACTCCAAGGCTAACGAACACTTTCTCAACCTGTAAATACAAATACAAGCCTCTTAGCTCATCTTCTCCGTCATCTAGAGCTCTACTCACCGCTTTTTCCCTGTGGAAGTCCCTCTTTAACCTCAGCTCTCTCTCCAGGAGGAGCCGGCATCGCGTGAATTCCAAATCGATTTTGCGCCAACACCTCAGCATGACAAACATGTCAATCAATTGTAACAGATACATTTGCACTACGTGTAAATAACCATAGCGCGGTTTCTCAATCGTTAGCGCGGCTGTGGCTATAATCATCATGATGATTCCTTTCAAGTCATCTGCTAATGCTCCGCTTTGAGTTCCAAACAGTTTCGACACTTTCCAGTAAACTGAGGCAGCCCGCTGAAATCTCCGCCTAAAGGCTTTCGCCACAATCAATTTAGCAGCGTTCGTTCCGGCGACCATCTCCTGGCAGCGTTCGAACTCATAAAGCACGGTTTCGAGATGGTCGTGCAGCAACGTGAACATTCTTCGCAGGCAAAATAACTCCGCGGAAGTACATTCCACATGACCAACATTAACGAAGAATGGATGCCAAATGATAATAGATAAACCAAACAGAACCAAGATCCGATCGTCTATCGAGACCAAGGTAGGAGAAGAAACAACAATTACTTGCGCCAGTTTCACTGAAACGCACACGTAAAAGATCAGTGGAAGACTAACCTTAACTCGCGTGAGCTTCTTTGTTCTTCGTAGACACTTTGCAAGCCTGTTAAGAACGCAAGGTATGCGTTTTCGTTGCGTTAGGAACTTTAAATAAATGTACATTGTATAGGCCAAAAATAAACCAAACAACGAGTCCGAAAGGCCTGAATCGATGATAACGCAGAACCAAGCTATCACTGTGGTCCAGTGGACGATAAAGGTCAGGTGTCTAACTATGAATTGGCGACGGGTTAGAACGCAAAAGCGATTGTTTTTTCGGTCAAAGCGGAAGTTTAGCAGCGCTTGAAAGGCAAACACTTGATACAAGCAGAAGACAAACTTCTTTGATGAAATCAAAGCGCACATGTCCCGTGCCGTCTTGGACTTTCGACACCATACTGGCGAGGACTCGAGCGTTGTCCAATCGATACGATTTGTTTTGTCGGCGAGGCTGATTGCCGTCATTAATTAAACCGACTTCGGGCCGGGGCGAGTTGGGAATAGTCGTATGTAGAGCACCAAACGTGCCCATTCAGAAGTAATTACGATTTTTTGCATTTTCAGGTGAGCTATTGTCGCACAAACAATAATCTAAATTATTTTTCTGCAAGAATACCCACATTGAGATGGTTTGAGGTTACATTTTCGTTTATTGATTGTAACAGCCGTTTGTTTTTTAGGTTATAAACTTTCTCTTTTAAAAGAGTACTACGAGTACGGTGCGAAGAAACATACTGGGTGGAAAAGAAATCGCTTATCCATTCTAAACGCCTTTTCTCCAACATAGTGATTCAATTAAATTAAAGAAATAGAAGCAAATATAGGCTGATCTGCATCAATTTCGGAGCATGCACCTCTTAGATAATTAAAAATTGGTAAATATAAAAATACAAAGTGTCTTAGTCGTTGTGATGTAGCGAAAAAAATAGATTATAATAGCCAAAAGTCATACATAGACTAACTGAAATGGACTACAAGACCTGACCAATCTTACTTGGTTAAGTAAACATTGGGTAAGCGCATTGCTTTCATCTTCTGATATAGAAGTAGCAAAACCAATTTGGTGTAGTAACATGGTGGAAAACTTTTAAAGTGTATAAAATAAAGAGTCACTGTTTCTGTCGCCGCTACAAAACTATTTATAACTTCTAAGTCCTGTGTAGTCGCCGGATTTAGTCACTGATTAAAGAGATCGTCAGTAATAATACTTATGTTCCAGCAGGACAACAATCCGAAGAACACCGTAAACATTGACAGGAATGGTTTATTTTTTGGACACCTAGGCTGATAAATGATCATGTGTTCTGAACAGGCTTTAATTTGGGCGATTTGAGAGAATATTTTGATAGGTAGGTGGTTTGGGGAAGATTAAAACATAAATGTTGATGACGTTGATTTTAGTGGATGTAAGGCAGAATTTACTAAAAAGTTAGTTAAATAAACGTTTTGATATTTTAAAGCCATTTTATTTCATGGATTGCTTGGTTGACATTGGCTTTAAGTGCTTAAATCGTTTCCGGATTGTTGGCATAACGTTGTTTACAGTTTCCCACAGGAAAATTCCAAGGCGGCAAATTGACTTCGCTAAGACAGCACGATTTGAGAAAACTTCTTTTCAAAAAACGCTCCAGCTGTTTGGGATACACAGCACTCGTTCAACGATGTTCAAGCATTAAGCGACACATTTCTGTGCCCGTATCTGTATTTTAGCGTTAAAGTTAAAACTTAAATATATAAATAGCGTTTATGATTAGCTTTTTAAAAATGATAAGCTATTTTTTATGTGCCCTTAAAAAAAAATATAAAAAATGAAGGAAAAGCAGCTGTTTCTAATTTTTTGTATGTTACAATCATGAGAGCCATCTTCCATATTTAATAGCAAACATTCGACTTTTAAAAAAATGTAAGCAATTCAACATTGGCTTATCGTAATGTCTTTTATACAGTAGGTTTTTCAACATTTTTGTTCTTATCAACTCTTAATCAGTGACTAAATGGGTCTTTTTTACGTGATACATTGAAAAATCAGTATTCTGATAAATTAGTTTCGCTGAATTTCTTTTGAATTTGCAGACGTAAAACAAGCAAAACCTTGCAACTAAACAATTACCAACTTTATGCCTGGTTCAAAAGAGTTTTAGCATTAAATAAGAGACTTTCCATTTCTTAGTATTGAAAAATACTGGTCTGCTGGTCTACAACAACATGGCAAAGAAAGAAGACTTCAAAATTGAATTTTATTGTTTTCAACAGAATAGATCATCTAATAGACCTTGTTACCACAGAACAAGCTAATTTTAAAGTTGCCACCCACATGACGCTGCCAAGAATAAATTTGATTCTGCCTAATTCGCTGCTAAGACCGTATTGGCATACTCCAAGGCTAACGGACACTTTCTCAACCTGTAAATACAAACACAAGCCTATTAAATCATCTTCTCCGCCATCAAGAGCTCTACTCACCGCTTTCTCCCTGTGGAAGTCCTTCTTTAACCTCAGCTCTCTCTCCAGAATTAGCCGGCATCGCGTGAATTCCAAATCGATTTTGCGCCAACACCTCAGCATGACAAACATGTCAACCAATTGCAACACATACATTTGAACTACGTGTAAAAAACCATAGCTCGGTTTCTCAATCATTAACGCGGCTATGACTATAGTCAACATGATGATTCCTTTCAAGTCATCTGCTAATGCTCCGCTTTGAGTTCCAAACAGTTTCGACACTTTCCAGTAAACTGAGGCAGCCCGCTGAAATCTCCGCCTAAAGGCTTTCGCCACAATCAATTTAGCAGCGTTCGTTCCGGCGACCATCTCCTGGCAGCGTTCGAACTCATAAAGCACGGTTTCGAGATGGTCGTGCAGCAACGTGAACATTCTTCGCAGGCAAAATAACTCCGCGGAAGTACATTCCACATGACCAACAATAACAAAGAATGGATGCCAAATGGTAAACATTACACCAAACAGAACAAAGATCCGATTGTCCATCGAGACGAAGGTAAGAGAAGAGACAACAATCACCTGCGCCAGTTTCACTGAAACGCACACGTAAAAGATCAGTGGAAGACTAACCTTAACTCGCGTGAGCCTCTTTGTTCTTCGTAGACACTTTACAAGCCTGTTAAGAACGCAAGGTATGCGTTTTCGTTGCGTTAGGAACTTTAAATAAATGTGAATTGTATAGGCCAACAATAAACCGAAGAGCAGGTCCGAAAGGCCTGCATCGTTGACAAAGTTGAACCAAGCTATCACTGTGGTCCAGTGGACGATAAAGGTCAGGTGTCTAACTATGAATTGGCGACGGGTTAGAACGCAAAAGCGATTGTTTTTTCGGTCAAAGCGGAAGTTTAGCAGCGCCTGAAAGGCAAACACTTGATACAAGTAGAAGACAAACTTCTTTGATGAAATCAAAGCGCACATGTCCCGTGCCTTCTTGGACTTTCGACACCATACTGGCGAGGTCTTGAACGTTGTCAAGTCGATAGGACTTGTTTTGTTGGCGAGGCTGATTGCTATCGTTAATTAAACCGACTTCTGCCCATTCAGAAGTAATTACAATTTTTTGCATTTTCGGGTGAGCTATTGTCGCACAAACAATAACCTAAATTATTTTTCTGCAAGGATACCCACATAGAGATGGTTTGAGGTTACATTTTCGTTTATTGCTTCTAACAGCCATTTGATAAACTTTCTTTTCTAAAGGAGTACTACGAGTACAGTGCAATATTTAGTGGAACAACGTACTGCGAGGAAAAAAAGAAATCGTTTATCCATTCGGAATGCAATTCAATTAAAGAAATAGAAGCAAATAAAGGCTGATCTGCACTAATTTTGGTTAATATGGAAAATACTAATTATATAATACAAAGTGAATATGTTGTGTTTAAGTCGTTGCAAATGTGTAATGTAGCGAAAAAAATAGATTATAAACGCTAAAAGTCATACATAGACTAACTGAAATGGACTACAAGACCTGACCAATCTTACTTGTTTTAGTAAACTTTTGGGAAGAACATTGTCTTCAACTTGTGATATACAATAACAGAATCAATTTGGTGCAGTAAAATGGTTTTTAAAACAATTAATATAAACGAGGAGGAATAAATGGCCTGTAGTTCTTCAATGTTATGCCAGTGTCTCGAAGTGTATAAAAACTGTTGCTTGTTTTATGAAAAACGTTCGTTTTTGGAAAAACGAAACTTAGAATCACTGTTTGCCTATCGCCGCTACAAAACCGTCTATAACTTCTAAGTCCTGTGTAGTCGCTCACACAAAATAGTCGCTGATTAAAGAAATCGTTAGTAGTAATACTTATGTTCCAGCAGGACAATCCGAAGAACACTGATAAATATTCATGTTATTTGGAGGATTTGAGAGAATATTTTGATATGTGCATAGGTGATGACGTTGATTTTAGTAGCTGAAAGGCATAAAAATTGACTAAAAAGTTAGTAAAACCAACGTTCTGATATTTAAAAGCCATTTAAAACATAAAAAGATAAAAGTCTTAATGCTTTTTGGAATTTTGGTGTTGTTATTTAGGTGTACACTTTCTTTTGACTTTATAAATATGGAATAATTTTGGTTACATCTTAGTTAAATTTTTGTTGTTGTTTTAAATTCTTTTACCACCTTTAGAGAATAAATAGCATTTTAGTAACTAAAAGAAATGCAGAGCTTAGAGCGATATGTACCCTTACGATAAACGAGCAGATCTCCACCCACTCGTCGTCCGATCTAATCATTTGGCTAACTAGATTATCCGTCTTGGTATGTTGACCCCCAAAAGCTAGGTTAGAGTGTTACTAGTTGCAACTGCTCTCTACCTTTAAAGCCGCATAATATCTTTTTATTTAATCTTACCAGTAAGTCAAATTTGCGATTTTGTATTCAATTTCGACGACGATAAAGAACTTGAGATAAAGGTTATCTGGCCTTAAAACTACGAGCTATATAGCCTTTGTATTCGTGAGTATTTAGTATGTTGTGTATGTTTTGAAAATTCTTTAGCTCTCTTAAGTGCTCCGCTTTTGAATCTGTTCAACACATCGTTCTGTTGATTACGTGAATTTACAACTTTTGTTTGTTTCTTGTTTTTAACTTTTTTTGCGGCCTAGATATACGTAGCTCACTCAAAAATTTTGCGTATTTTTTTTTATTATTTATTTTATTTATTATTATTTATTTATTAACTGAATTGACTTGAAAGGAAAGTTCATCAATGCACAATAACAAATGAAACGGTGAAAAATAATGTGACAAGATCATCGTTTACGATCCGGTAAAATTAATTACCTATATGAAAAAACGCCGCTAGGATGTCTTTTAAAAACGTCTTATTTCATTTAAATATTATATTAACCGGCGCTCATTTGAAGACCTGTTGTTGTAGTACTGAATGCACACAAAAAAAGATCGTACCCTGTAAATTTGTAAATGAAAGCTCACACGCTAAGCAACGCACATATTTATCTCCGGTCTGAACGAAGAAAACGTTTTACGACAAAATTTTGTTGATTTTATTTTCATTTTCTGTTGTCATGGAGCAAGTCAGTTCTAAAATTACTATCCACATGATGTACCCAAGAAACAAATTGATTTTGCCTAACGCCCTGTCAACCCAATATTGATATACTCCACGGCTAACGAACAGTTTTTCAATCTGCAAATAGACTCTTAGCTCATCCTTTTTGGCATTTCGAACAGTACTCACCGCTTTCTCTCTGTGGAAATCCCTCTTTGGCCTCATTTCTAAATTAAACCAACTAGCTAACTAGCGAACTCCCAATCGATTTTGTGCCACCACTTCAGCACAATAAAAACGTCAATCAATTGTAAAAAATAAACTAGCACATGCAAATAATGGGATTTGGTAGATGCTATCACAAATGTGGGAGTAATCGTTAGCACGATCTTTCAGCTTTCAAATCATCAGCTAGAGTCCCGCTGACAGCCCCAAATAACCTCGACACTCTCCAATAAATGTAAACTGCCTGCCGAAATTTCCGTCTAAGCCTCTTTGATACCAAGGCGTAGGCAGCATTCGTTTAGTTTAGTTTAGCAGCGTAAACATCCTTTGCAGGCAAAAGAGTTCTGCAGAAGTACACTTTCAATAAATACTTCGCTTGGTGATTATTAATGTTGTTTCTAATTAGTTGTCAATAGCAGTACAGGGTGATCCAAATACAAGTTTCTTTTTAAAAATACAAGCGTTGTTTAACGCTTGTCATTTTGCTTCGCGAATATATGAACATGTGTCTTTGTGACAATGATTAATAGTTGCTACAGGAGGTATGATACTGAGTTTTAGTCAAAATTTTGATCGGAAAACAGCTGTCAATGTCAAAGTAGCCCTGCTTGAAAAAGAAACCAACAGATGGCCCACCCTTTATAAGCTGTACATCGAAAAGATATTTTACTTTGTCTTTAAAATGGCACATCAAAGGAAGAAATGCTCCATTTTCCTGTTGCTATGAAGAAAGTGAAATTTAAAGCGACGACGGAGAAGATGCAACCGAGAACCAAATTGATTTTGCTCAACTCCTTCCAAAGCCAATGCTGACATACGTCCAGGTTAACGATAAGTCTGTCCACCTAAAAATAAAAACACACGTCTCTTAAATTTTCACCCCTATCACCGACAGCTCTACTCACCGCCCTCTCTCTGTGGAAATCCATTTTTTTCCTTTTCTCACTATCCAACAGGACCCGGCATCGCGCGAGCTCCATATCGATCTTGCGCCACCACGTCAACATAACGAAAATGTCGATAATTTGTAACAGATGCACATCGACTAAATGATTCATAACATCTTCGCGTTTGCTCACCACTAATGCAATCATAGCAGTTATTATCACGGACATGAATTTAAGGTCATCGGCAAGCGCCCCGCCGTGAGAGACGAGCAATTTCAACAGCTTCCAGTACATCGAACAAAACCGTCGAAGTCTCCGGCGAAAGGCTTTTGCAACCATCGCTTTGGCAGCGTTCGTTCCACCAACGAAGTCCTGACAACGCTCGAAGTCAAAAAGTAAACTTTCCAGGTGATCATGCAGCAGCGTGAATATCTTTTTCAAGCAAAACAATTCCGTGCAAATGCACTGAACATGCGCAAAAACAGCAAGGGCAGGAAACAATACACTAAAGTGGCAGATGAAGAGATTTAAAAATGGCATAAATATAAAAATGATTAATCCAAAGACATAAAAAGACAACGCCTGTACAAGTTTTATGAAAATCGTAACGTAGAAAACCGGCGGAAGAGAAATGTTGAGCTTCTTCTTCGTTCTTCGCAAGTACTTGTAGAAACTGTTAAATATGCGGATTGTGCTCTTTTGTCTTAAGAACTTTGAATAAATGTGTAATTTATATGCGAACATTAAGACAGATATGAAACTGATAAGATGCGGACGTATCTCGTTCGAAAGATTGGCCAGCCAATAATACAACGATAGACAATCGATGACGAAAGACAGGTGCCTCTTTAGTATTTCCTTTGTGGTAAGGGCGATGAACTTATCCTTTTTCTGGCTAAAGGTGAAGTTGAGTAACGCGTGGAAGGCACACACTCGGTACACGCAGCCGATAAACAAATTCGAGATACTCCGCATGTCCAGTGCTTCCCTGGGCTTTTGATGACCTACTGAATAGTTCCTGGATGGCGCTCAATCGATAGGACATGCTTTTTTGGATGACCTCGAATCGTGTTATAATGAAATTATTTTTTTTTCTTTTAGGCTAATGTATGCCATTATGTAAGACATTATTCAAATGTTTGCTGCGGCTTTTTGAAGTAGCAACAGAGGCGCAGAAGATTCACGCCTCTTGCAGATATCCTCTCTATGAGACAGAAGCTGAGAGGTTCATATACAGTTGCGGTCAAAATAATAGCATTGCTGCTTTCTGAAGGATACCTTCTTGCAACTTGAGTAACAGCATGCTAATGATTGGGGCAATTGAAAAATCGTTTGCTCCTTTCAGTTTTAAAGTAGAAGAACATTCCCAAAGTCTCCAAGAAAAAAATATTCTCTCATACTATAATTGCTATGCACTGCTATTATTTTGACCGCAGCTGTACAATAAACATTTTTATTAACACGTTGAATACGTTGGTGGTGATCGCTGAAGCAAGGATTTTGAAAACGCATAATTCTAGTACATTTTTATTTTTTATTATGATCGTTACGAAAATGGCTTAAAGAAATGAATGCAATATAGAACACACAAAGAAGTATTTTCACTCTCGGCTTTTTGATAATATTTCATCAATTTTTACATACTGAGAAAATCATTTTGGCCGGACGGGCAAGCAATGTAGAATTAGCTTGGCATTCAACGTGCTAAAAGTTCGGTTTTTCACTAAAAAAAGGATACTGGAAACTAAAGATCGATGCTGAAAATGAAGTTCCAATAGAAGGCTCGATTTTCAGCAAAAAATGGCAATTCAAATTAGTTGAAAGTGCCAAGTACAACCTCCAATTCCCTTTTTTTGTGTAAACTATTTATTAAAATAGTTTTTGGTTTCTTTTACAAACATTTCTCTTCATAAACCAAAAAAAAAAACAAGCACAATAATTAACGACTAGTTTACGTAACCCGTAAAAATCGCAACACAAAACGCACACATTAATAATTAAAATACAAAAAATAAAATATTAGATTATAAACGCTTTTTGTTTTTCGTTTTTTGGAATCCTCTGCTGTATGTTAAATCGACATGTATACTCGTCTCTTGAATATTTACAAATAAATATTTACAACCTTTTCAGGCTTCAGTTTCCTCCTCCAGGCCCTCTTGAAGCTCCTCCGGTGATCGCAGGTCGATAGCGAATTTCTGGCGTGTCGGCGTGATGTTGTCAGTGTGTCCTTCGCCGGATTCCTTAACACGACGTGAGTAATCCTGGAATGCTGCCGCTAAGGCGAATGTTAACTTGCGTGCCATAGCACGGTTGTCGCAAACGAACGCGTGTACTTCGAAGGGATGAGGGCTTTTGTTGTCCTTTACAACGATCATGGCGAATATCCTTGTGTAGACGAGATCCTGCACACCGTATGAGATCGTGTCAATGGGATAGTTCCAGGTGTTGATACTTGCTTTGGGAGAGATGATATCGACATTGACACCGGATGTGGATACTTTTAGATTACAGTGTGGCAGCATTTTGTTTGGCGGGAGGTTCTTGGCGACTCCGACCATGATGTCAACCGGACGCCGGGTATACTTTATACCCCAAAGGCCGCGAGCCACTTCGCATCCGACGTACTTGACCTGTGGAAGAAGACGAGGAGTGTTTAGTTTAAATATCAAATTCGGCTTGAAGATTAAAACAAACAAGTTTCTAGTCTTCTTATGTAGGATCCGTCCTTATTCTGCTATTGAAAAGTTGTGTCAGGTTAAGAATAGAATGATAGACGCTTACTTCGACCTTCACTATTAGAATAACTGGAAAATCTTCTTACAAAAAACGAATCCCAGGGAAGCATTACTTGTATTTCTCTTTGTTCTGCAACAAGATCCAGTCAGGCGCTAAGCGTCGATATGTTTCTAAGTGACAAGACTTTTAAATGAAATGTCTGTGCGAGTTCAATGAATGGCGCTTCTGATTCCTGGTGTTCTAAGAATCGACTTGGTCACAACAGAGTCAAAATAAGAGCGCATTCCAAGTGTAAGGTAGAATCAATATCGCAAATTTAACGATGTCAAATATTAAAAAAGGAAACATCATTATCACTATAAGTTCGGCTGTTTAATTGAAGCATGCATTTTTGCTCTAGTGTCGATTTATATGAATGGTACAAAGTGGGCCAAATATAAGTTTGTTTTTTAAAACGAGGTAAAATCCACAAAACAATTTTTTTTCCATTTGCTATGGTTTTATTAGTAAGAGTAAACATTAATTATGGAATAGAGCGTCATTCAAGTAGCTGGCTCGGCTGGCTTCGCAGTAGCGCATTCTGCAGCTCCAATTTTCCAAGACCTTGTTGATGGTTTTGGGGTGTAGCTTACGGATTGCTTGGGTAATATAGACATTCAGTACACTTTAAGTACCTCTAGTACTTGAATCGCTTCCGAATTGTTGACATAACTTCGCTTCTGCACGGTTTCATGCAAAAAAAAAGTTCAATGAAGTCAAAACACAGGTCCGAGTCGGCCAACTGACATCGTTTAGACGGCTGATAACACAATTTCTTTAAAAAAAAAGCTTTGTTTAGCCTACAATGCACTCAATTTGGAAAGAAGTTTTCAATATTTCACATCGCTGTTCAAGCTTTGTCCCGCGGAGTTACGATAATGACTTTCTGTCCAAATATTGAGCCGGAAACAACTGTCAGTGTCAAAACAAACTATGATTCAAAAAGAAGCCTGTAGATGGCCCACCCTTTGCAGTCTGACAATGAATTGAATGAATTTGATAGTTCGTCATCAAACTTTCTGTTTACAATATTGAAGCATACTTCAGTGAATATAAGTCAAGAAAACAAGGCCGCAATAGTTCTGTGTAGACTTTGTCATCTGTATTTGACATGTGATTGTCCATCAACCCCCGCCCATATTCACCCGCTGAGTCAATGCAGTCACATTCGCACATCAAAAATGCCTCCCCAAATTCAGTTTTCTCACTTCCTGCTCTCAGTGGCAGCAATTTTACTTATCTATTTTTTTATTGCCTAGGTAATGACCATGAAACTAAAATAATTCTTCTCCATGCTCTACCGATACATTTCACTGGGCAGTGAATAGCTCCACGATACCGGCGCATTAATCACCGAGATCGGCAGAAACTTTTACAATCACACACATGCATATTGAAGTGCGCATGGAAGCAGAAAAGCAGAGGAAATAGAAAAAGAAATGGAAATGGAAATACCCCTCCAGTGTCCAGGCCGGATGTAACGGCCCACAGTGTCTGAATGATGGAGGGGAAATGTCGTCGCTATGTGTTTAGTGGAGCACCCCTCCGATAATAATTTTGACAAACGACGCGTGACGCGTTGCATATGACACAACGAATTAGAATGCAAAAAAAAAAAAAAACAGTCTACACTGAGAGAAAAACAACGAACGAAATTATGTGGTGGCGTCTATTAATTCGGTTAATTGAGTGCTCAGAAGTGAGTCTTTTGTTCAGATTTATGGTTCTTTTGATGGTACACGGGTGTTGGGCTGATGGAAGTGGGTGAGATAGGGGCCGTAAGTCAAATTTAAGAAGACTGCGTTTCCGGAGAATTCACTTCATCCTGTCTGGAGTAGAAGCAGGTTTTTTATTTTTTACTTCAATAAAATAAACCAATAAGGGTAAGGAGTAAAGAAATCAAAGTGGTGCTGTAGTTGGACACTCCATATTGATACTGATTTTTTTTCGTGGTGTGGTGGGAATCTTCAAGCTTCAAGATTTTAATAAAATTTCCATCCTCGTCGGTAAATAGAAAACAGAATGCGATTTTTGAAATTTTTATTGTATAGGAGAGGTTTACAATACAAATATATCGTTCCCATAATCGCAAAAACGGATTCATATGGTGACCTTCAAGTAAGAAAGAGGAGAAAGAACAATGTCTGGGAATATGAACTCCATTTCTAATTGAGTCTTAGAACTTTTGCCGTTTATAACATAAAAAAACATGTAGGCAAAATATAGAAAAAAGAACTACAAAAGTAAAGTTCAGACAACGTTATCTTAACAGTACCCAAACAATAGATCAGAGTCACTAAGATTCGAGGTAAGACACTCAACACTACGTCTGTCCTGTTGTCACCTAAGGTTTAGAACACTCTGAAGATCTTTCTTGCACGACATTATCGAGATTAACTCTTTGCTTTCAAAAAATCTTTTTAGGTACCTGAGCAAGACAAGATGGACGGATGATAGTACAATCGGATACACACCACAATGCTCTCCTCCCTTGGCTAGCACAAGGAATCCACAAGGCAAGCGGAATGTCTCTGCCAGCCTTGTGCCTAAACTAAAACCAAACTTCGAGGCAAATTATTAAGGCTTAACGAACAAATTGGCAACAATAACCGTTGACAAATTTATTGTAATTTGTGTATTATTTTACGAAGTTCTTAATATTAAATTAATAAAAGATTGATCATAATAGTAATCAAAATAAAAAAGCACGAATTGCTGTAGGAGCAGAGGAGAAACTTGTTTACAGAGGCTAAATCTTGTCTAGCATTGGATGTGCCTTTGACTGAAATGAGCGCAGCGATAAAAGTAGAGGATCACTAGGCAAATCAATCAAATACAGCGAGAGCAAAACATTTAACAGTCCTTCGACACATATCTCGTGTTTATCAATGTTATCATTGGAAAGTCTACTACACTATTTGCAGTAAAACAGGGCTGCTTAACATTTTGTTTTTTTCTTCAAAAAATCATGGCTCACTATGGTTTTTCTGTTACAACTCATAAATCGTTCATAATCGTTTTGCGCTTTTCATTCCCTCAACCGCCGCGCAAGGCTAAGGATGAGTGTACAAAGTTTGCAGAAACTACTGACTTCTTATAAAATTCTAAATAAGATTTCCTTCAAATAGGTTTCGATGCCTTCCAGCAACTTCTTTTCCTAATTGACCCAAATAAACATTTCCTAAAGACAGATATTCTTCCTTATTTTCTTCGCTCTCTCTAGGCAATTCATTTTATTTTAACCCACTTCAAAGATAATCGTACATTCTGTAAGACGTAGTGTACTTTAAAAGTGTGCATTTACACAATTTAAAGGTAACAGTATAATTTGTTAAAGACTCAGCATTGTGAATTAACCCAACATTATTATAAGAAAAAAAGTTTTATTTAAAAAAAATAATAGTGTGAAGTAAAGAAGAGACCGAGTTTCGCATACGCCGTAAAGACGCAGATTAAAATCGCAAATCTTAAAAATAAATACTCTTCTAAAGCCACACCAAGCTATCGTTTGGCGTGTCGAAAAGATATGAGTATTAAGCGTTAAAAACAAATCTGATTTCATATGTTTTTACTGATGTTCGTGTTTGACATAAATTGCAAAGAAAAGCATTCTACTTCTACCGGCAAGTTTTTGTTTTTAAATTTATTGATTAACCTGATGTTCTTCAAAGGATATACATTAAGAGAGCCAACTTATTATTCACTTTGAGAGGGCTAAAGAAAATTTATTTATCAGCAGATATGTGAAGAGAAAATGACTTAAACATCGTGAAACCAAGAACGTATAGGTGCTTGGACTATAAGTGCGTTTAGATTTCGTTTTAGACACACATCAGTTCTGTGGACATTTTAGGAACTTTCCAATAGTCCAAGCATAACTCTGGGCAACAATTTCTTAATCTGACTACGGAGTATTGAAGCATAAAATAAGACCCAAAAAAAATTTTAATAATAAAATAGCTACTACTAGCTTATAAAATCAGCAGAAATCACACATAAGTAATTTGAAAGATAGGCTCAAACCGAAAAAGCAATAGCTTGAAAAAGTTTAACAAAACGTATATAACAAGATAACAAGATGTAATTCCAAGAATAAATATCGCGCCATACCTACAAATTATCGTAAGCGACACTTTAAAAGTTGATGCAGCTCGTCTTCCTGCATTAGTTTTTTTTTTTTTTTGTTTAATAAAGCACCAGTTATAAATGATCCGTTCTGAGCACTCATTAACAAAACAAAAATTTGAGAAAAGCGGTGAAATAATTTACATTCGCACTACGTTTTTTTTCAAATAGTTGTTTAATGGTGTTAATCTTTATTATTAGGTAAAGATATTGTAAACATAAGAAGTTATGACTACACCAAGTGCTTTGACACTTAAATCTTAGTTTTTTTTAGGTGTCGAGTTAATCAATCTGTGCTCTGAACGGCTCATAACAGGGAAAACTCAAATTTATCGTAAGCAACATTTACATGTTTTTTAGTTCAAATAAAAAACAAAAAAAACCTTTTCTGTAAAATTTAAATTTTGTCACTTACGATTTGACGGTTAGGAAGTGATATTTAATTAGTTACCTTAAACTCCATTGGCAGATCCTCCACGTTGACCTGGGCGTCCAAGTCCGCCCCGCTGGCAGTCGCTTTCTGATCAGTCATTTTCACTTGAATTCCTCCTCTTTGCTGTTCCGCCTTATTCCGCCGCAATCATTTGAACAAGTGTTGTTCAACGTTTAATCGAAATATTATATCTGGAGAAATAAACAAATGACGTCAGTGTGATTGCATTGGAATTGAATCTCGATGGAAAAAAATAAAGAAGGAAACATATGTTCTCTGAAATGCAAAAACACAGTTCAATCGAAGGAAATGATATGTTCTTATTTTCCTAAGTAGTCACATTATGTCATCGACGATCGATCGTATTGGGTAACACTAATTATCGCTCCTACTGTCTTCTCAAGTGTACTCAAAAAAGAACAAATAAAAAAAAATGTAAAACAAAAAAAGCCAAGTAGCAATTTTATGCTTAAAATCACGATAAGATAACGAATCACGATGGTTTCATTTTGTGAGCGTGTGTTTTATTATTTCAACTGCAAAAATTCTTAAATCCGAAGGTCCACGAGCCGCGAGAGAAAATACAAGTTTAGCTGCACTTTGGTAAACAATTACAATGAGTCACGTACGAGACCATCTGTTGATCTAGATTTCAATTTCAATCTCAAAGATACGCAAATTAAAATTCAATTCAATTCTTTTTGCCCGAGTGTATTGCACTTTCTTTTGTTGTACACACGATAGCGACTGACGTCACTCACGATCGTGTGCATTTCGATATACACGACTTCTCACTCACGGAATTGACTCATCAGCTCAGCGTGAACGCTTTTCTTCTGCGTTATCACAGAGATTTTTTATTTCACAGATGAATACTTGTTCTCTAACTACCTTCCGGGGCGTCACTGATTGTGTGCTGCAACCAACCTCGTCCAGTTCTGATCGCTGTATGGCTGTGTGATTGTTTTTTTTTTCGGCGGTCCAATCCAGAATGAACCTCGGACAGAAAAAAACTGAGTTAATGATCGCTAGCAGCACCGCACGTGAATGAGAATGAATTTCCCAGTCCCGAGCGCGTAGATCGGTGCGTATCTGGATGGTGTGCGCGTTCTTTCTATTGCCAGAGTGTGTCTGGAATACGGCTGGGGTCTAATGACCAGCGGAGCAACGTGGACGGAGGACGACACCGCTAGTTTTAAGTATTTTAAGTGTTTGGCTGCCACTGAAAATGGAAAGCAACTCGCTGGATGGTGGATCTGATACCGCCGCGCCGGTCCGCGCCGCGCACAACAATAGGCCGCCAGTCTCTCGGCTTGGAGATGGGCACAGGCAATGCCATTCAATTGTACGACTCGTGTGTACATTCAACCGAATCCGCGGCAACGTTTTTTTCTCGACGGTTTGAAAGAAAAAAAAAAAAACACGAAACATGCAGGCGTCCGCCGCGCGTTCATATATCACCCGGTGACTATCGCGAGAGAGTAAATGGTTTTTAGGGGAACAACCAAGTAGCTTTGTTTGCCTCGAAAATCCGAGAGTTCCGAGCGCGTGTGTGTGTGTCTGTTGGGGAGGCGGACGGGCGCAGACGGTGGTGACGGTAGCCATGTAATCATGGAGGCAAAATTTGTGTACCTGAGTGTAATTAGAAGATCACGCTTTGCATTTCCTCTCTGGAATTCGGCCGGTGAATGGTTTTGTTGAAACTAAAACACTTTGCTGTTGTTGCGGCTCACAAACACTATTGGTACCGATGGGAGGTGGGCAGAAACTGCCGATAGTGTTTCGTGCAGGAAATCCGAAGCTTTTTTTTTTTTTAATTTTGTTCGAGTACTCTGCAGTGATAAGGCCATTTCTTATCTTATCTATATTTTTTGTTTATTTTTATTTGCCTTTATTTGGGTGTAAAAGTTACGTTATCTCTTTGCCAGAGATACGGATGCAAGACATGTAGTTGATAGGTTATTTTCTGTAGTAGGTGTTGGACTGTTTTTGGCCACATATTCTGGGAGATTGTTTCGTGTTTGACGGGAAGATAGTACAGTGACACGAATGACCTAGAAATTTAGTCTTCGGCTTCAATTGGGCGGTGAGAAAAGCGGTGAACACATGTTTCCATAAAATAAGAATGATTGGGTGGCACCCGTCCAGATCCAAGCTTTTCCACTTCAATACAAAAAAGATGAAATTACCGGAAATTAAGCGAGGAAAGGGCGAAAAGTATTTAACAAATTGCACATCAATTTGATTACCCCCGACTCTCTCCGGCTAATTGATGGCGGCAATTAACTGGCACTCAAAAAGCATCGGTCCGACTTGGCATTAGCCAAGACACCCTCAGTGGGTTTCCGTCAGTATACCACTGGAAATGTGTGTCACAAATTGCTGGACAGGTTTTCCTTACCGATTGTTTACCTTACTGTGTGTACTGGACTACTCCTTCGACTGGAGAACGAGGCAATTTAAGGCCCTGTCGGTGGCAAGGACAATACTTAGATATGTATTCCTGTCTCCCATATTGTTACTCATTCTTATCTCCATTGATCATAGATTCAACGAAAGACCCATGGTTCCGCTAAGTATTATTTACTCGTATATCGTATACTTCAAGTTTTCAACCCAAAAACAAAAAGTCTGCATCTTAAATTTATTTGTCAGATGTCTTCAAAGAACAAAAAGGCTCACGAAAGTAAAAGTATCTCTTCCCTTGGTGTTCTACATATCTTTTCCCTTAATGTTGGTCCAACATGTTTTTTATATTTGTGCAACGACAGAATTCAACCGTAGCCCAATTTTGAACCCTATTCTGTGTTACCTTTTTATTTGGCATCCTGCCTTTCTCGTGTATGCTCAAGTGCGATGTATGTGTGCAGAGATGTTTTGCTTGAGCAGAATACTCGTCCTGTTGCATGACTGTCTAGACGTGGCGCTTCGTGACTTCGAGCGGGACCGGCAAGTATTTATTAGTAAGAACGTCGCTGTGAAGGTCACAAAAAAATTCCGGCGGAAGACTCAGCGGGCTGCTGCGATCTACTGGAGCCTCTCAAAGTTGTTTGTGACTTGCATCGGGACACTTGCTGGTGATCTGCAGAGGATCATCTTTATGAGTGTAACCTCTGTCCCGCTGCTATATCTTCGATACAACTATATCTCGTTCATTGTACTGCAGTTGTATTTGGCATATGTTTTGGATATCTTCGTTGTAATGTGGTGGTGGCAGACAATCAAGTCGGAGTTCATGCGTTGCCGGGCGTTGGTACTGTTCAATCTCAAACCGGACTTTCATTGGGATAGTGTGGTCGGTAATCTATCTATAATGGCAATAATGTAAAGATATGAGCGTGTTTTCTTTTCAGGCCGCTAAATTGGTAACTATCTTGGACATATGCCAGCCGATACTGCGAAAGGAGTTGCGTCGAATCAGATTCACTGTGAGCGGCGTACTGTGGACAGTTGCTGTTGCAATAGGCATAGCCTTCGTGACTGAAAATCGGTTACTTCATTCAATTATATTTCCCTCAAATACTTCATTTTCTTATGAACTATGTGAAGGAATGTCAAATGGTGCATTTTTTGATACCTTTTTTCGCTTTGATTGTTCACGCTATAAAAATTAGAATAGTGAAGCCACATTATCCGTTTAAAGTTTGTTTTATTTCATTTGAATGACTATGAGGAGCTTGTGAGGAAGAATTGTTTGCGATTGTGGTCCCTAGGACTAGACTTAGGTTAAACTATTTAGTTTCAAAAAAATTTATTGCTTGCAATATTAATAATTATAACTTAGTTTGCATGGTTTGGCCTAGAGGCCGTCTACTAGGTTGACATTCATGGAAAAATTACAAGATTAACAAATTTAAATTAAAAATAGATGTTTTTTGTATTTTTATTTAATGTTTTGATCACTTAAAAACTTTCTTCAATTGTACGCTGCATGGAGCAAAATACATTCACTCAATAATTGTAGAGTATTGACCATTCAAGATATCCATTGAAATACAGAATTACGAACCACAACAGTATTATAGATAAAAAATACTGTCTCCTCTCACCATTGCTTTAAAGTTGACTCTTTTACCGGTTCAATTTCCAAAGTTGACTACTAAAATATTACAAATAAGTTATTTAATTGCGATTAAGGGAAATTTTATTGAAAAAAACGTGTAAAATTATTACTTCGCTAAACGAAAGAGGTAGGATAGTTATGATGAACTTAAAGTTTCCACATAACAAAGGGATCCTAATGAGGGATATGGAGATAAGATCATTTTTCCTTCGCACAGATATTTTTAGAAAGAACTTAATAAAAGCAAATCATCTCTTGTTATTTAAATCTGATATAACTTGAAAGTTCTATTGCATATATCCAACAAAACAGACCAGTTTTGTTGGATCTAACAAAATTTAAAAAAAAAATTGTTTTATTTGCATTTTTGAATTATTTGCAAAATGTCAGCTGATTTACAAAAATACCAAATCAGTGAAGCAAAAAAAATGCATTGGTTTGGCAACTTGAATATCCTCAAGACTCATCTCTTAAGTACAAGCCTCTGCTTCAGAATTCGATGTCAAAGTTCGTCTTTTTGCGCATTTATGCACTTTTGTAAATCAAAAAAAAAAAAATATAAGCGACAATATCATCCAAAATGTAATCTAAGATCTCATTATCTTGTCATGATATGAGTCATTCCATAAAAATGGAATAGTGTAGAGACTTTCTTGGTATTCTTGTATGCTCTTCAGATCTTTCTCTTATTGGGCACCAAGCGTAGTCGTGCATGATATTAACACTTTCATGACTGCACCTTATTCCAAACTAAAGAAAAATTTTTATGCTGAAATTTAGCTCATGAGGACTCAACGAAGTTTTGAGATCTGTTGAAATGTAACTTTTTATTGAGATTGCAATCACCAAAACCAAAGTAATAGATCCCGAATATAATATTCTTAATGCACCAAAAAATGTCTGAAGCAGTATTAAATGGATTAAAATAGTTTTAAGCAAGAACCTAACACACCTTTTGTTTTAATTACGCCAATATTTGTGAGTCCTGAGTAGATTAAGTTCATGTTGTGCACAAACAACACTGCGCATGAAAAGATTAAAATAATCTCCATATTTTCACTATAAAAATCGAATTGGTACAGGGGAATACCATATATCGCGCCCTAACCGCCCAAATTATCGTAAGCGTCCAAATAAAAATTTTACAGGACAGGCTTTTTTTGTTTTTTGTCTGAGCTAAAAGACGTGTAAATACGTAAAACGCCTTCTTTTACGTCTGTGAATGCTGTCTCATCTCTTTCATACTTTGGGTTGTGCAAAGGTATCGAAATTTAGATGTGACTGAATGTTAGCATTAACGCTGTTCGCGTAATTTTTCACTAACCAACTTATAGCCGATCTGAAGATAGGCTTGTTCTGCTTATATTTCACAGTTAGCTATAGCATTGCCGTAACCTGTTGGAACAATGAATGACCAAAGTGTGCTTGACTAATCATAAGAAAGCAGCAACTACCAAAAAGCAAACATTAACAAATTTTTATTTTACGGTGTCATTTATTTCAATTGTTTTGAAAATTCTTCTTCTTCATTCTATTCACATTCTCCGAGTTTAACGAATTTTGTTTTGAATATTTTAACCAACGTGGGCGCCGTGTTTTAAATGCTTAGTGCAGATTATTATTTTTTTTTTCATTTTAACCGACAATTCTTTAGTTGGCAGCAATTATTGACAATGCCAACATAATTTTCTGTCCTGTCTATTCTTCAAACAACTGCATAAAACTTATGGAGATGAACAAAGTTAGACATTATTGTATCACATACATCGTAATAATTGGTGTATTTGACAGTGTAATTCACGGCAATAATAAATTATAAGTCCAACTGTAAAATATCTCGCTCTAATGGACAAATTATCGTTCGATAGTTTCGTTTGCGAATCCCCAAGACTTTTTTGTATTTAACGGTTTGGAAAATTAAGACAACTTCTGGATATCTTTGATTAGGTTCGTTGTTGACTCTTCTAACTTCCTTGCAGGTTTCACGGCAAAACACACTCCTTTGATTGATGATAGCAATCAAACTCATTCACAAAATGTCACATAATGTCATCAGTATGCTGTCGGAAGTCCACCCAAGGTCGATTAGATGTCACAAAGGACATCCTCAGTACGTTGTCGGAAGTTTACCAAAGGACAGGAAATGTTTTTTCCGAACTACTGGAAGCTATTAGTTCGCCTCCTTTACCGAATATGTGCATCTCAGGGCTTCCTGGATTTTTACTTCGACTGGGAAACGAAGCAATTCAAGACTTTATCAACGTTTAAATTAGTACAAGGACACTTGGTTTCATTCGTTGGATGCAGTGCATCAGTATTTTGGTTTTGTTACTTGCTTTACAAGGACACCGATGTTGCTTTGTTTCCATTAGCCGTGGCTTACTCAGTAAATACGTACTGCAAATTTCCATGATAACGAAGACGCAAAATTTCCATTCTAAATGGCTTCGTCAGATGTCTTCGCAGGACGGAAAGGTTCACAAAAGTAAAGGTTTCTCCCCCACCGGTCTTCTACGTGTCTTCTCTGTTAGCACTTACAAAAACCGTTGCATATGTTTACTTTGTTAGACGAGAATTAATGGCAAGTCCAATTTTAACTTTTATTTTGTTCTATTTTGCTATTTGGCAACCGGCTTGGGTGGTGTATTCGCAAGTGCAGTGTATGAGCGCGGAGTTATTTTGTCTACATAGAATGTTCGTCATCTTGCACGATCATCTAGAGGTGATGCTTTGTGATTTCGAATGCTACCAGCAGTTCATGAGGACAAACTCAATTAATATCAGAGTCTCAGAAATGTTCGGGTGGCGGATTCACCGGGTTACGGCGATTTACCGGAGCGTGTCAAATTTTTTTGTGTATTGCATCGGGGCACTTGCCGATGACGTGCAGAGGTTCATTCTGACGATTGCAGCTTCATTTGGGCTTCTATATCTTCGGTCCGAGTACATTTCTGCAAATTTACTACAAGTGTATCTGGTACATAGTTTGGATTTGATCTTCGTACTGTGGCGGTGGCAAACGATAAATTTTGAGTTTACACGGTGCAGACTTTTAGCCTTTGGCTTCAGGAGTAACTTCCATTTGGACAGAGCGGTGAGTAAGGCGTCGACAGTTGTAGTGATGAAAATTGGAATTTTGTTTTCAGGCTGAGAGATTGATCTCGATCTTGGAAGTATGTCAACCCATGCTTAGACGGGAGTTGAGTAGAATTAATTTAATTTTGATGTGCGTCCTGTGGATAGCTGGTTTAGCAATAAATATCTTCTTCATAATTCATAGTTAAAAGACACTTGTAATTCGTTAAAAAAAAAATAATAACAAATTTTATATGTATTTTCAATATGGTTTTCTTTAGACGAGCTTAGGACCTAGCAAAGCTGATATCCTAACCAGCTAGATTGCATCCAGTTGAGTAGCCACGTAGATTTTTAAACTAAGCCAAACTTTGATAGACACAGATGTGTGACCATCCTTAGAGCCTTAGAATCACATACAAACAGCGACTTCATGAATATATTTATTTAAAGTTTGTCGCATGTTTGAAACCTAGAATCGAACACTTATGGTTAAGTCTTATGTTCGTTCTTTGTTGAAGTGACGAAATGTTGTCGGTTTTTCATTCATCCTAGGTGAGGAACTAAGAGTAACGAAAACATAAAATTTGATGTACCCGAGGTCTAATTTAAAAAAAAAATTTTTGATATGGTATTGAAGTGTAGTCATTCGACAATCATATTGAAGTTTAAAGCTAATACAAGTTTTTTCTAGAGCTAGAATTAAGGTCCGTGTTGCCTATAGTGCATATCTCATGCCTTAACTACGAATGACTTAAAATTTGGCAAAGATGACAGATATGCAAACAGACACCAAATAGAGGTTTCCTTTTTTCTTTAGAAACAAAAGCTAGAATGTTATATTACCGAAATTAAGAAACAACCGGACGGGGAGAGATAAAGAAACAATTTATTACACCCAACATTCTTCAGATGATTAATGACGGAAATTAACTGACACTCAAAAAGCCTCGCATCGATTTGTCGGCAGGGAGGACATCCTCAGTAAGTTTTGTGGAAGCGGGTAGTTCGTCCCCTTTATCGAATTGTTGCTTTCATGAACATTCTGGAGAATGAAGCAATTTAGGGCCCTGTCGGTGGCAAGGTCAGTACTTAGATGTCTGCTTCCATTTCTCGGACTCTTTCTTATTGGGACAACAGACCTATGGTCGCGATAAGTATTTTTAATACGTATATCGCGTACTTCAAGCTTTTAACACATCAACAAAAAGCCTGCACCTTAAATTCCTTTGTCAGATGTCTTCGAAGAACGAAAAAGCCCACGAAAGTAAGAGTATCTACACCTTTGGTCTTCTACGTACCTTTTCTGTTAATGCTGGCGCAAAAAATTCTTTATATTGGCGTAATGAATAAGCCAAGTTTTAGCAAATGTTTCAATTCTAAGTTATCATTTGGCATTCTGCCTTCATTGTGTATGCCCAAGTGCAGTGTATGTGTGCAGAGATGTTTTGCTTGAGCAGAATACTCGTCCTGTTGCATGACTGTCTAGACGTGGCGCTTCGTGACTTCGAGTGGGACCGGCAAGTATTTATTAGTAAGAATGCCGCTTATGTGAAGGTCACAAAAAAGTTCCGGCGGAAGACTCAGCGGGCTGCTGCGATCTACTGGAGCCTCTCAAAGTTGTTTGTGACTTGCATCGGGACACTTGCTTGTGTCCCTGTCCTCTGTGTCCCCTGTGCCTCTGTCCCGCTGCTATATCTTCGATACAACTACATCCGTTCATTGTACTGAAGCTGTATTTGGCACGTTTTTTGGATATCTTCTTTGTAATGTGGTGGTGGCAGACGATCAAGTCGGAGTTCGTGCGCTGCCGGGCATTGGTACTGTTCAATCAGATAGCATACATTCGCTATTACTGAATAGCAAAATTTTTTTTTTACTTTATTGAATTTTTAAAAATAAACTTGTATTTGGCCCATCTTGTGTATGAGCAACGTATAATCAATTTATTGCGGCCATAACTTGTATTGAATGATTTTAGGAACATAGTTCATGATAGAGTGAATCTTTGTGGCAAACATAACGTGAATATACATTAAATTTGTTATACATTTGTTTGTCTTACAAATAATAACGTAAGTAATCTACTTAATTGCCAGCAAAATGAAGACACTCCAAATACTAAAAGATTTTAGGTAAAATTTAGGAAGTAAGGTAATAACTCTGCAGCACGCCAGATGCTACTAACATACTTTAAGAAAAGCTGTCTGAGTTCGGGAGGTTACGTAAGATTCTAGCTAATTGTGTAGACTGGAAGGAAACCCAAAACTTAATATTTTAAACAGTGGAACTCTGGCTGCGTTAAATTTTGTAAAAAACTATGTTGGCAGATTGATAAATGCTCTTTTATGGTGTAAATGATCTTGTTAAAGAGCTTAAGAATTGCTAATATTTTACCAATAAGTGAGCACTTAGTTATGTTTTGTTTAAAACCTGACTGGCGATCTATCTTACGATACTCCCGATAATATATTGCCCTTCTGTAAATTGCGAGGTGAGTGGACACTCACTCGTAGGTCTATTGCAAACACGACTTCAATGTTTGAATCACAATAAGCTCTCGATAATTCGAATTTCATGAGACCAAGAACAAATTTCGAATTACAGAGGTTGCAGAAAAAAAATATTGCTTACTTTCATCATGTAAGCATTTCAATTAATGGTTGTCAAAAAAACACAAGTAAACTTGACTTCGAATTATAGAAGTAAACAAGGCATAATTTCCGAATTACACAGGTTTTTACGGTGTTTTTCATAAAAATAAGTTCAAAAGGAGGGGCCAAATTGCAGAGGTCTTCTTCGATTTACAGAGGTTTTCAAGGGACTGCGAGAATAGTTTGATTTATAAAGGTTTTCGTATTATGAAGGTTCGAATTATCGAAAGTTTACCGTATAAAAGATTATTTCCAATTGTCAAATAATACAGTTTTTCTCTATGAAAGATTGAATGCTTAAAGAAGAGGCTCGTGAGAACAAGAAAGGAAAGGAAACCGAATTAGAAACTAATGTGGTATACGATTATCTTATAAACATGTAATAGAACTTGCTGATGAAACAAAAAAACATGAGCATAGAATTCGTACACCCCTGACTTGCTTCGACTACTCCACCTGATTGATGACACCAATCAACTTCATTCATATCGCATCGGTTGGACACGCAAAACAGTGTCAGTTCATTGTCGAAAGTCCGTCAAAGTACAGAAAATGTTGCTTTCGGTTTCCCACAAAGTGTTGGGGCTCTTGTCATACAACTTTTGTTCTTTGCTTGGATTGCTGGACTTCAGCTTCGACTGGGACACGGAGGAATTCAAAGCGCTTTCAATTGTCAAGAAGGTTATAAAACGCCTGATCTTGTTTCTCGGCTGCATCTTTACAATTATTTGGATGTACCTTACTCTTGAGGATAAGGGCGATATGATTTTACTTCCGTTAACCACCATATTTTCAATAAACGTGTTCTACAAATTCCCAAAGCATCAAAAATCCAAAATTTCCACTTTGAATTGCTTTGTGAGTTGTCTTCGGAGCACTGAAAGGCTCACAAAAGTTACAGTCTCTCCACCATCGCTCTTCTACTTATCTTTTGTGCTAACAATCGGACAATGTGTCAAGTATATGATTGGAGCCACAGAATATCTGAGTAATCAATCAAAGTTTATAGCTGCTGTGATTTATTTTGCCATTTGTCAACCGGCATTCGTCGTGTTTGTCCAGGTGCAGCGTACGTGTGTCGAGTTGTTTTACTTGGGCAGGATGTTCGTCCTGTTGCACGACCACCTGGAGGCGGTACTTTGTGATGTCACAAGGTACCAGAGGCTGTTCGTAGGTGGGAATCTCGCTCATGTGACAATATCGGAAACCTTCAGGAAGAGAATTCAACGGGTGTCATCAATCTACAGCAGCGTTTCGAGGTTGCTTGTGGTTTGCGGCGGAACCCTGGCCGATGACCTGAAGAGGTTAATTTTGATGATTGCAGTCTCGTTGGCTTTAGTAAATTTTCGGGACGAGTACTTTTATATAGATATATTGCAAGTGTATCTGGCACATGCTCTGGATGCCATTTTTGGTCTGTGGTGGTGGCAGCGGATCATTTCTGCGGTAACGCGGTGCCAAATTTTGCTGGCAGCCCTTAGTTTCAGGAGGGAGTTTCAATGGGAAGCTGCGGCAAGTTTGGTACTTTGGGGATTATGGCAATGAGTTAAGAAACATTTTTATTTTGTCTTTACAGGTTCAGAAAATGGACATATGTTATGAAGTGTGCCAGCCGACGCTTAAGCAGGAGTCGAGCAGAATACATTTTGTTCTGGCTCACGTTCTGTGGATAGCTGGTCTCACTTGGTGTCTGATGACAGGAATGGGAATCATTTTTTTTGCTCTTTCAACAAAAATCAATAAAAACTGGTTTAGATTTTCTTTTTAATGGGCCATTATGGGATCAAAGTTGAGGTGAAAAAGATTCAAGTAAAGAATTAAGAAAGCAAAGCGTAGTAATGTGTTTGGATTTTGAAAAAAACTGGAACAGAACCGATTACTGAGTGTTGCCGCTTTAAAATATGAATGTAGGACTATGTAGCTATGAACTTGCCAATTTATGTCATTTTGCTGTTCACTGTGTGGCCTCACTTTATACCGTATACTCGTCCTGTAGATCTCAAAGGGTTTAATTGACACTCATTGCAAAGATTGAATTGACGCAAGCAAAACGATTTGTTTATGAAACTCGATTTTGCTTTTTGGCTCATCTTAACCTTACGCCTACCTAAACCTACGCCTAAACAAAGCTCGAATTTTCTTCCATGTCCTGTAGTGTAAAATGGCCTCCTGAACAGGAAAAATTAGTTGTTTTGTGAGGAAATTAATATGTAAACCGTTCAGAGCACAGATCGATTAACACCATAAAATAAAAATTTGAGAAAAGCGATGATATAATTTTCATTCGACTCTGAAATACATTATATTTTATTCGTTTAATGGATCTTTATTGTTCAGGAAAGATATTATAAACATAAAAAAGTTATGATTATACTAAGCGCTCTGACATTTAAATCTAAGATTGTTCAAAAACTGTGTTAATCTGTGCACAGAGCGGCTCATTTTTCGAGTTATAAGCGACTAAAGTTTGTTTTTGTGTGGTCTTCAATTGGCAATTGTAAATGAACAAGTTACACGTTTGTGTATTTTTTTTCTTCTGTGTCATTTTCCTATAGAAAAAAGTTGAAGATTTTTTGAAGCGTGGTTTGGGCGTAGGATAGATTCCTACCAACTTTTTCTAGCTAAGTCACATTATTGCAATGTTTCCCTTAGCCCTCCACCGTGTTAGTCATTTGAACAACGTCATTTGGAAGAATTAAAATTTTCCTGCAATCTGTAAAAACTACTAAACTCCGTTACAACCGTAATCCACCAATCCATTAAATCCAAACCGTGACAAATGCGATGCATGCCGAAGTATTCATTAAGCCGCGATCCATCAAGCACCGACAAGCCCCCCCTCGACGGCGTTGCTCACATTTCACTGACCATAGCCTGACACAAGAAAGGAAGAAAGAAGCACCCGATAAGTTCCACTTAAGCTTCCCGAGCTAGTGACGTAACACGTCTCAGTGCCGTACTCACCTTCACTATTTTTTTGGTCTTGTGGCTTTGTGATTTTGGGAGCGATCTTGGTCATCTTTCGCTGTGGGAGCTTTCGCTTTCTACGGCGTCATGCAGCCGCAACAATTGAATTCATTTACCGCTACACGCTAGAGGCGGACTTTTTTTTTGTCGACTGATCGAGCAATGGCCTAAATTTTTGACTGTGCCAAAAAGCGAAATCATGTGCACCAAGACTGCTGTAAACGGATTAATAATAATAGTTTTTTTTTCTTTTTGGGGAATCTTGACGGGTGGACACCCTGATGATACTTTGGTTGATTAGGAACCCCTTCCCGAAGAGGCGCTGTTAAGTAATTGCGAGATCGCGCATTGATATTATGCGATGAGCGAGTGTTTCGCAATTGGAATGGTCGTTATGCGCGTTAGGCAAACTATTAAAGTCGGTTTTGGGAGTTTGGTGGCAGGTCCATTTGTGCAGAGTCATGGTGATGGGCTGGGTAGGCCTTGATGAGTTTCAGGGGGTGTCAGGTGAATGGTTAAAGAGGTCGTGAGGTAGTCATGCGATGACCTTAGAAGAAAGTACGTACTTTCCGTGATTGGTTCCACTTGTGAGATTCGTGAGAAGACGAATGAAGTAGAGAAAAGTGACACTTCCTTCAGATGAAGAGCTCTAGAGTTTTGGAATGGGAACTCAAACTGACTTGACAGGTGTAAGATACCTCTCCGAGTAGGACACATAGCCGGGATGTTGAAACTGGACCTCTTCAGGTAAGTGCTTGCGTTTGCCGACAAGACCACTAACCAACAGCGAACGTGTTTTATTTAGAATAAATTGGGCGTGGGCGCCGTGACTTAATGGCAAGTTTGTTGGACTGTTAAGCGAGAGTACCCGGGTTGGAATCCAGCTCGGGATAAAAACACCACAATCAAATTTCACGTCCCCACCTCCTGCTAACGATTGACAATCCTCCTGGAGTACTTCTGGCATAAAAAAAACGTTCGCAATTCGCCGTTTGGACCCGTTACCGTTAAACAGTAGGTCCCTGCACAGATGTAAATAATAACGCGCACAACACAGTGGAGCCGCGAAAAGTTAGGCTCTGGCCCTCTGGCTGTTACGCCACCAATGATGATGAATCAGGGACTTTGCCTACCTTAGTTAATTCGTAAAACGACACCGTCTTGGAGATCAAACGAAGAGTGACCATTGCCAATCGGTGTTTTTTTTTGGGCTAAGAAGGGAATTGAGTAGTGAAGCGCTCTCTCGGATAATCAAACTGAACTGTAGAAGACCTTGATCGTCTCAGTTTTCCCCTATGACGCAGATGCTTAGAGACTGTCAAAAAAAGGCTTAGCTCTTTCGAAAGAAAGATTCGAGTGATCTTCGGCTCTATTTGCGTTGATGGCGCGTGAAGAAGAAGACTTAAAGACGTACTGTGCAGCGAAATGAACGTGGTTAGCAGAGTGAAAATGATATTATTTCTTCTCCATGAAATAAAAGTGTATTTACTCGGATATATTATAATATAAATTTATCAAAAAATGGCGAAGCGTGCATGAGAACAAACCAATTAAGTCCACTTTTTAACAAATCTTGGCAATAACTTTAAAAAAAAACCGGTCAAGTATTAGTTTTACTCACCCGGCGAGGGTTTCGTTCGCAAACAGATTAGTAGCTTAGACTTAATATAAGTCTGAGAAATCAACAAACTAAAATAGTCAAATGAAATTAAACTCAATTCACTGTTCATTCACTAAAATTCTTCTTTTCGTTTCGAACGACACTGAACAAAAGATAATCCTTTCCCATCGCGCCAGCCGTGTGAAAATTGCTTCGGTGCATTTAAGGGATGAAATGCCGCAAGCGACACTGAGACTGCCGTCAGTTCATCGTTTTTTGCAGTAAACTGATTCGATTTAAATCGTTAATATCTCGAAAAATTGTACAAATTTTTTTTTTTTACATAATATTTTATTGTTCTTTCGCCGAGATCTACAAAATGGCGTTTTCGGATCTTCAAAATTCGAATGTTGTTCTTTTTTTGGTTTTTGGTCAATATCTCGAAAACTATTATATTAAAGCCAGAGTGCTCAAACCAATTTTAACACAAAGATTACATCAAAACCTATATTCCAGATTTTTTTCAGATTTTTAGACCAGCAGGTGTGGAAATGCGAGGGGGACGCCTTTTTTTCGACTTTGAAGCTTATTATCTCGAAAACTTAACTTCCAAATGATAAGTTCAAAATGAAAACTCTATTTCATTTTACAAGACCTACCCTATGGTACCTCGCTTAATATATTTCCGTGAAACTTTTTTCCAAAAAAGTTAGTAATTAATTTATTTTAGTATGAGCCAAAAATCATACACGATTTTTGGATAATTTTGGGGTATTGCGATGAGTTGCCCCATAACTCCAATTTTTTCAGATTTTTTGGTCAAATATTTTAGAAAAAAATTTGGGAGACACGGTACACAAGTCAGTTTTTGGCTGTTCGTTGGCTAATAACTTCTTACCAATTTGAGCGAGATGATTAGCATAGTACAGCTTTTTTTAAATTTTTTTACCTGAACTCTTTTGGACAAGTGAAATACATCTTTTGGCGAAGTTTCATTTCTTAATTCTTAGTGGTTCGCCAATTACCAAGGTTGCGTGTGGGGGGGTACATGGTTCTTGGATATTGACGAAAATCTGGCAACTCGGAGGAAGCGTGTGGGGGGGTACATGGCTCTTCGATATTGACGAAAATCTAGTCCCTCGGAGGAAGCGTGACGAAAATCTGTCAACTCGGAGGAAGCGTGTGGGGGGTACATGGTTCTTCGATATTAACGAAAATCTCGTCCCTCGGAGGAAGCGTGTGGGGGGGTACATGGTTATTGGATATTGACGAAAATCTGTCAACTCGGAGGAAGCGTGTGGGGGGTACATGGTTCTTCGATATTGACGAAAATCTGGCAACTCGGAGGAATCGTGTGGGGGGGTACATGGTTCTTGGATATTGACGAAAATCTGGCAACTCGGAGGAAGCGTGTGGGGGGGTACATGGTTCTTGGATATTGACGAAAATCTGGCAACTCGGAGGAAGCGTGTGGGGGGTACATGGCTCTTCGATATTGACGAAAATCTAGTCCCTCGGAGGAAGCGTGTGGGGGGGTACATGGTTCTTGGATATTGACGAAAATCTGGCAACTCGGAGGAAGCGTGTGGGAGGGTACATGGCTCTTCGATATTGACGAAAATCTGGTCCCTCGGAGGAAGCGTGTGGTGGGTACATGGTTCTTCGATATTGACGAAAATCTGGTCCCTCGAAGGAAGCGTGTGGGGGGGTACATGGTTCTTGGATATTGACGAAAATCTGTCAACTCGGAGGAAGCGTGTGGGGGGGTACATGGTTCTTTGATATTGTCGAAAATCTGGTCCCTCGGGGGGTACATGGTTCTTGGATATTGACGAAAATCTGGCAACTCGGAGGAAGCGTGTGGGGGGGTACATGGTTCTTCGATATTGACGAAAATCTGGCCACTCGGATGAAGCGTGTGGGGCGGTACATGGTTCTTGGATATTGACGAAAATTTGGCAACTCGGAGGAAGCGTGTGGGGGGGTACATGGTTCTTGGATATTGACGAAAATCTGGCAACTCGGAGGAAGCGTGTGGGGGGGTACATGGTTCTTCGATATTGACGAAAATCTGGCAACTCGGAGGAAGCGTGTGGGGGGGTACATGGTTCTTCGATATTGACGAAAATCTGTCAGCTCGGAGGAAGCGTGTGGGGGGGTACATGGTTCTTGGATATTGACGAAAATCTGGCAACTCGGAGGAAGCGTGTGGGGGGGTACATGGTTCTTCGATATTGACGAAAATCTGGCAACTCGGAGGAAGCGTGTGGGGGGGTACATGGTTCTTCGATATTGACGAAAATCTGGCAACTCGGAGGAAGCGTGTGGGGGGGTACATGGTTCTTCGATATTGACGAAAATCTGTCAGCTCGGAGGAAGCGTGTGGGGGGGTACATGGTTCTTGGATATTGACGAAAATCTGGCAACTCGGAGGAAGCGTGTGGGGGGGTACATGGTTCTTCGATATTGACGAAAATCTGGCAACTCGGAGGAAGCGTGTGGGGGGGTACATGGTTCTTCGATATTGACGAAAATCTGTCAACTCGGAGGAAGCGTGTGGGGGGTACATGGTTCTTCGATATTGGCGAAAATCTGGCAACTCGGTGGAAGCGTGTGGGGGGGTACATGGTTCTTGGATATTGACGAAAATCTGGTCCCTCGGAGGAAGCGTGTGGGGGGGTTCTTCGATATTCTGGAAACTCGGACAGATAATCAGCGCACCGCCCCCTTTCCAATGACACCCATATAGACCAAAGTTAGGGTCAAAGTTAATAAAAGTTTGTTCGGGCGTTAGTATTAGCACTAACGTTTTCTTTAAAGTAGGATTAATTCCAAAAAAATGCATTATTTGTTTTTGGGTCGTCTAGATACATCTTCAGTCCAAATTTCATCCCTTAACTGTGAAGGACTTATAAGTTATAGACAGACACCGAAGTGATTCCATAAGGGTTTCGTTATTCCTTTGGAACGAAACCCTAAAAATTAAAAAAAGATTGACACCATTAAACGACACAATTTGTTTTGGCCATTAAATAATAAGTAACTTATTTCAGTAACAATGTCCATTATTTTATCACATCTCTAAACTTTTTTTGTTTTATGAAGTTAATCGATTTGTGTTCTGAAATTGAAAAACTAACTTTTAAGTCCTGTCTGTTTCTCAAATCGCCATAAGACTACCAGAAGCATGTAAGTATTGGACATCTGCTCCACATTAATTGAACACATATACGTAAGCCCTTTGCGACTGTGTCTAATGGAACAGGTAAACCGTCAAAAACCACACAAACATGCAAGGACATCCTGCAAAACAGATAATTCGTCAACTGATCTCCTTCAATCACCTAAACAAAAATCCACTTCTACACAAATGACACCCTGACATTATCTTGGCACATTTTCTTCTGCCCATCGTCCAAGCACCTTCAGAAAAGTTGCGTCACCTCGAACGAAACTAATCCGTCAGGCAGCTATCATCAACCATCCAGCAACCATGGCCATTGCAACATCCCAATCCATTATCGACACATCGAGGCTAAGGGTCTGTGGGAAAGCGCACTGCCCAGTAGTGAGACATTACCCGGTGCCCATTCCACTGGCACTTACCAAAAGTATCTCTCAATCTGTTAATCATCTCCAACAGCAGCGACCAGTGCCGTTCCGTTCCAGGAAGAAGACAGACAAGCATATGTAACATTTAAACTTAATCGCCGCGCGTCATTGCAACACGACTCCACTGAAACTGAGTCAAGAAGAGCACACTTTCGTTCGAAATGTAGGTGAATCGGGCGCATTAAAGGTCTCGTGAGAGGCCTGGAAAGTCGCACTCACATTATACCCGACAATTTTCGTGTCTTGTTAGCCGCATTAAGCAAACAATTTGTCTGCTATTGCATCGGGTTAATTCCACCGGGGCGCCGAGTGTGTGAGTGGTTTTCACTCGCGTTGAACTGATTCAATCGCTAATTGTGCATGGGATGAGAACATCAGCGTCAAAAAATCACAACCACGTTGGATCAGGTGGTGCAGCCGGGGGAAGGCGGCATTCCCACGTTTCCACATGCAGTTGTCGGTGGATGGTATTTCGACAACAACATTCGAAACATTCGGCAGCGCTTCTAGCTGTGGCGGATGCTTGGTGCCGCTCTGTGGTGTAATCAATTCATAACCACCAGTGCCAATCTTCGGTGGTGAGTTTTGTTCTTCAATTAGAAGCGGCGTAGGATGGACACCGTCTTTACCGCCGTCGCTGGGCGAATGGGTCGTCAATTTCAACAGCGGGATGAAAAGAATATTCGGCTTATCGGAATGAATCGGTCTCGACTGAGTTCGTTTGACCTTCCCTAATTCGGATGTGCAATTGCGAAGATGAACGAGCACTTAACACGGTCGAGAGTTAGGAAATGCATCCGACACGAATGACGCGGGTAGTCAACTGGTCTGCGCTTGTGGCCGGGTCGTGAAGATGGGCAAATTGCTTGCAACATTGTTTTGTTCTTGTTCAATTCCCTAGAAGGAGGTCGAGGGGTGGGAGTGTTTTAACCGTCTTCAAATTAGGCTTCGTGTCAGTGGTTCTCTAGGAAATCGGATAAAAGTGTATACCCGATTATTTGTGTAACGTCGGTTAGTCTAAATGGCAATTCGACTTGTCTATACTACAAAGGGTTGTACAACTGTGTCTTCAAAGTCGATCTACTTCTATGCGAATGATCCTCATAGAGACCAATAACTACGAGAACTTAATTCGTACAGATATTTACGAATGAACAAACAGGCCTTAAAAGTGTCAGGCTTTCATATGCTGTCAAAGACCTCAAATTCAAAGGCGGCCAAAACAGAATGTCAAAAAAAACAGTGGAACTGTTGTAGTAGCTCTATTGGGTGTTCGAAAGGTGCGGTAAAAGTTGAAACTTTATTCTAATTTTTTGAAACGGGCTAAGCTAAGCTAAATACCTATGTGCAGTTTTGATCAATAACTTTTTGGGTTCAAGCCATTATTCTATCTGTGTAGCACTTCTGCGATTTCTAAGCAAAAAACTGATCAAACTGCGTTTTGCAGGCGTCTTCAAAGCTACACAATTACGGCAGGTCTGCAGAGGTCGCCACAAATGGTAATCTGAAGGTACAAGGTCTGGTGTATATGGTGGATGCATCAGAACTTGCCCGCAAAACCGGATCATTAACGATGTCTGTGGTCTGGTGTCGTCAGCAATTCATAAATCAGCATGTCATTCAAGCCATGAACAATGCTCTGTCGGGAATAGATTACAATTGTCTGTCTGTCTGTCTGTCTGTCTTATGAATAGATTACAATTTTAAAAATAAGTCTTCCATTCTTTTGTTTACACTTTTACTTTTTCCATCACTTTCAAACAAAGGGTTTGTTGGACTGCTGAGCGAGCAAACGCTATTTTGAATACGACTCAAAAAATCACCAACTTTTAAGACTCCACTACTTGCGACTGCGGCTTCAAAAGTGTTGCTTCATAAATTGGCAACAAACTTCCACATACACACATCTTAGACATGGGTGTTAAGGTGGTCGGCTTCGCGGACGACATCGCACTGGTCATAGTGGCCAAGCACGTGCATGAAGTTGAGTTCAACACGAACGAGGCGGTGCGAAGGGTGAAGAACTGGCTGGAGTCTGCCGGCCTGGAGCTAGCTGCACACAAGACTGAGGCGGTCTTAATAACCAGCCGCAAGGCGGTGGAGTACGTGAACTTTCAGATTGGTGACCAATCAATCCGAACTAAGGACTCCCTGAAGTACCTCGGAGTCATGCTTGACAATAGGCTGCGCTTTAGGGCGCACATCGAGTACGCCAGCAGGAAGGCATCGCTGATGCAGGCAGCACTCTCCCGAATGCTTCCGAACATCGGCGGTCCTGGCTACGCTCGCAGAGTCCTGCTATGTAGAGTGGTCAGCTCAGTCCTCCTATACGCTGCCCCGATATGGGCCGGCGCACTGGCAACTAAAGATCTAAGGAGAAAGCTGTCGGCGCCCTACAGGCTCTGCGCAATCAGAGCAATCAGCGGCTTCCGGACTATCTCCGACGAGGCGGCCTGTGTGCTAGCCGGAATGGTTCCTATCGACATCCTCGCACACGAGAACCAGAGGGTGTACTTTAGGCGGCGCACAAACGGCATAAGCATAGTCAAGAAAGAAGAGAGGGAGGCATCACTGGCACTGTGGCAAGCCAGGTGGGACGCATCCACCAAAGGTAGGTGGACCTACAGATTGATCCCTACAACCGCGGCATGGACAGAGAGAGCAAGGGGGAGCTGTAACTTCCAGCTCACGCAGCTCTTGTCTGGTCACGGCGGCTATCGAAAATACCTCCACAGATTTGGGCACAATAGCTCGCCCCTGTGCCCGGTATGCCCAGATGAAGATGAGGACGCAGAACACGCAGTATTCCACTGCGTACGGTTTAGAGAAGAGAGGGTCAACATGCCAAGCCCGGAAAATCTAGATAGCCAAATGACTAGATCGGACGGCGAGTGGACAGAGATCAACTCTTTCATCGTAAGGGTGCAGGCCGCTCTGAGAAGAGCAGAAGCCCTGAGAAGAGCCCAAGAGGCTGCAAACCGAGCTTAACAGCTCACCAGCCCCGCAAAGTAATACCTAACGGCAGTACCGCGGGGAGAGTGGTTGATGAGTGCAGGGGTGTGGTTTAGTACGTAGGCGCGAGGAGACATTCCGCGAATCGTGCATGCTGGTAACACGGGTTGCCAGTATCTTACGAAGATTACACATCCATTGGCGGAAACCATAAAATAAAAAAAAAAAACACATCCTAGACCCACGTAAACCTCTGCAGCTGGTATAGTGCTTCATGGAGTTGGCCCAAAAAGTTCTCTTTTTTAACAAATAGCTTTCTAAATAAATTCATTGTTTTCTAAAAATGTAAATATTCGTGCCGTTGTAAAAAATGAAACTATTCGTTCCGTTTTATCCATTCAAAGGTCGCACCACTTCTAGAAAATTAACCCTTTCATGCCCAGTGTTGTTCCTGTACAACATGACTTTTATCAGATGTCTCCTAGAAAGAATGTTCAGGATCTTTTACTTCGCTTTTGGTGAATCCAAAAAAAATATGTTCCCTGCGGCTGGAATTGGACGTGGTCATGAAAGGGTTAAATAACTTAAAAATTTTGAATAAATTTCAAATGCATTGTAACGCCCTAACCTCTTGATCACTGATAAGTTTACTGATATTGACAAAAGTTAAAAAAAATAAGAATGAAATTGAAAATGGATAAATGGAATGGAAATGGATAACTGAAAAAAAGAAATCAATTCGAAAACAAATCATTCCGTTTATAAACATTTGTTTCAGATATATTGTGCTCTGTAAAGAATGTTATACTATGCGTCTTCATATCTAAGCATTATTTACAGCTTCAATAGGTTGCGTTTCCTGCTGTTTATCTTCTCCGTACGCTTCTTTGAAAGACACAGAGCTTACAAACAATAGCATGCATGTCTTTAATTCACTTCCTATAGTGTTACAATGGCACAACGGCGAAAATTTAAGAGAACAAGAAGCTACTAAATCACATAAACGTGAATATAGGAAGCCTGTGCTTCTGGCTGACAGCCCTCTGCAGCACCTGCTAGAATTTTCTCAAGTTATGAACTTCCCATGCAGGAAATCACCTGATCGCACTTAATCAAGTCCAACAAATACTTCCACATACAGATGCGTCTCCGGAGTAGGATATTGACCTCAAGGTTAACCCTAGACTAAGTGTCGAGAGCAGTACATCGATTTGCATACGCCGCAATGCAACATCAATTAGCCTCGACGGTTAACAATGAAACAGTCGAGGCAAATAATTGCTCTCTCCAACGGAGCCTCAAGAATCGCGATATCACACCGGCCCGAAGTGGCTTCAATTGGAGCTGCAGTTGCAGCGTCAGTTGCAGATTGCCAATTGCAGCAGCAGCGACATGACACCGTGGATGACGGTGATGTCATTAAAATGCCACTGGTTCACAATTCTGCTCGCGGATGGTTCTAGTCGAGTGGCTAAGGGAAAACGCGGTGCTCCAGTTTTGCGGATGTGAAGCTGGTGAATAAATTTTCAGTGAAGTCTTTTTTTCTTTGCTGTTCTGTTTTGTTTGCACAAAGATTCATGCAGATGGCGAAACTCAATTGCAACCTGACCAGGCTGCCATGATTCGGTTGTTTATCGATCTTCAGCAACCAGTTGAGGTGACTTTGAATTCAGGTGGTTGGTTCCGCTGATGGTTTATTGCGTTTTTAGATTGCGGAGGGGTTAATCTGTTAATCGGTGATTTGTGGCCAGACTATGGAGGAACGTTGAGTGACTGAAAAATGCATGAGCCAAATTAGACGTAAGAACGGAGAATGGTAACCAGTTCTAACAACGTCCGTGGATTGCTTAAGATACTCAGTTAAAGATCAAACTGTTGCTGATGCGTGTCCTCTCAAGGCACCGATTGCTCTCGAGGAAAATGTAGAGAGTGTTTTTTTTTTCAATTTGCTGCCCATGTAACTTCCAATTAAATAAATTTCTTTCGAAAAACTGGATCACACCTTTGAATTTCGAAAGCGATTCACCCTCCCACTTAGACAATTCGGGGCAACTTTAAGCAGCACTCTTTACGCCGAATTCTTCAGTCTCAGTTACACACGTTGGCCAAGTAGCTACCGCCGAAGCAATTGCACTTCACTTACATTTCCCACGAAAAATTCCGGTCCATTGTGAGTGCATTCCATCTCATTTGAAATCTATCTGCAATCCGATTTGCTCTCGAGCACAACTGCAACACCTCCGTAAGACTTAAGGTGAACAAAAATCATCTTCACTCATTTGGAAAGACCCAAAGTACCAAAATTAAGTTCACCACCACCCGGTGACCCGTTTGAAAGGTGCTTGAACAATGCATCAATAAAGTATCTCACAGTCTTGCAAAAAAGAAAAGAAGACCGCTTAAGCTCGTCGTCTGGCGGGTTGCACCACGTTCCGAAAAAACTGCTCGGCTTTTGTACCTCTCCACAGCATGGTTTTCATCGTAAAATTTAATTTCGTTTAAGTGAATCCCTTTGCCGAACGCGGTTTATGGCGAAACCGACGCTTTACACAAAACGATGTCTCATTACGCACAATTGCCGAGCCCCACACAGCCATTACGATGAATTAATATTTTAATTAGATTTTGATATCTTTGGCTTTGAATGCGAATCACCTTTGAATGAAAAGAAAAAAAAAAAACTCAACACGACTGAAAACACAGCGGTGTGGCGGCGTCAAGATCGTGCCCGCCGTCTCTCTAAGGTCGCCGTCTTGTGGCGCATCAAATTTACTGATTTGTAAAATGAGTTGACCTCTTCTCTTCAAGCGACCGATGAGAATTTGGCGGCGTTTACACAATTTAGAAGATGCCGGGAACGAATTTGGCCAAAAACGAATGTGGGCCAAGGTGACGAGAACTCGCCGGGAATCGGAGTAATATTTTGATTTCACTTTCGAACGGCGCCAAGGTCAATGAAGGTGCCAACAATGCGATGCGTATCAGTGGAAGGTGGATGTGGATAATTAAAATGAAAACACATCTTCTTTTTTTGTTTTATTAATTAACAAAAGAAAAGACGGGCGCGTTCTCACGGTGGGTGAAGAAGATCTGCGAAGATTGGTGGTGGGCGTCGGCAATTTAAAAAGACTTCGAAAAGTGTTTTTGCGCAATCGCCGCGATTGGGAGGTGAATACACGCGCTTTCAGGTGAGATTTGATTTATTTTATTGGTCAAGAAACGTACTGGCCTTGAAAGTGGACACAGGTCAGGTTGGAGACGACACATTTATGGGTGCCCATAAATTGGATGGACAGCTGGGTCAGTGGCATGTACCGACTAAGGTTGAGAGAACTGCGGGCGTTGACAAACGAAGTTCTCTAACCTGAGGTCAAATTATTTGACGGTTATGTGATTTTGGTTTGATAAGCGAGAAAGTTGGGATTCTTGCCAGTAAAAGATTAATTTTTTTTCTTTCTACAGATTGATGTTAAGGCACACAAATTCCAAAGTTTAAATCATTTGTGATCTTTATATAATTGAGGCATAAGACGATGCTTATTAACCAGAGGACCTCTCAAAGCAAATTTTGAGAGGTGAAGGATTTTGAATCGGTGAGGCGAAATCTAATCATGAGACTCTGAAGCAGATGACAAAAAACGATAAGAAAGGCATAGAATGTACTCGTTTGCACCAACAAAATTAAGAAAAAATTTGGCGATTTCTTAACAAAAGCGGTGCAGCTCACACTTGGACTCTGCACTTGTCGAAGCCAAGGTTTAAGTCCAACTTTCAGCTCCTGGCGTTGCCTTAGGTAGGATGCAGCTCACTAGAGATGTTGGAATTAAACTCAGCTCTTTAAATTTTTAATAATAATTTAAATCGCCTGGTCCATCAAGATTAAACTTATCATGAATTGCCAAGTCCTGGATCATACTAAAAATTATTGTTCGCTGACAAATTTTGGTTTGGATATTTCAGTGAGAAATAGGTTGCTTTAATTACATTTCGATAAGTGTGCAGCATACATGGATGTTTTAGGTAAAAGAACATCTTCGGAAAGATTCACACACATCTGGTTTTATTCCATGTCACAGTTCTACTGTGAAAAGTATTATGAAATAACATATACAGACATCTACATTCAAGTGGATTTTCTTTACAACCCTTTTTTGATTAGCGGCAAACCCAAACAAAAGGATAATGCCGAGTTCTTTTAGTCAACGATATTGAAATGTTCATTAAGGAATCTCCCAAGGACACCCAAACAGTCCATAAAACTCTCACGCTTTTCTTAACTAAGAAAATTAATCATTTAATAACTCCAAATCTACAGTTTATTGATGATTGTCCCAAATTACAAAGTGATACAGTACTTCTCAGCCGACCATCCTCACCTTAAAGGACACCTCAGTTAGCCCATCCAGTATGGTTCTTTCGCCACCAACATGTGGCCACTTTAGAAACAGACACTTCTAGCGTGAGAAAGTGTTAGACTGTCCTTAGCTAATCGACAATGTGATCAATTAACGTCAGTTCACTAATTGCTTTCGATAAAATCTCCGAATTAAGGTCAGACTTCTCAAAGTCGTATTTATTTTGTCCATTTGACGGCTGTAACACTCCTCTCTGGAAGAGCCTCCTCGATAAATATAAAGAGATGACTCCTTGGTTCAGATCGGTGTGAAAATCTAGAAAAAAAAACGATATAATAAGTCCACGATTCTCAGCGGTGCTATGGCGTGAAGTTGATGATTCATTGATCATATAACACGGCAATGAATGTGACGATTAGTTATGCAGTAAATCGATACGATTAATTAAATCCCTTAAGAAATAATAAAATGGCTAATAAGCTTAGGTTGGGATAACCCTTTTAAGTTTTGCATGATACGTAGCAACCAGAATGATTTCGAGAATAGAGAGAAACAAGGATGTTTTAATATTTGTGTACAAGGTCATTTCCATGTCTCTTAAAATTATTCTCAGGTTTATCGATATGTCCGCAGTCTGTGTAGAGTTATAAATTACAAATTACTAGTAATGAAAATATAATTTTAACACAAAAAGGTCTAAGACTTGTCGCAAAGAACAACCGCAAGTTCGATTTTAACTCCTTAACGCTTTAACTCATTAAAATCTGACTCCTTTGATAACAAGGGCGACAGATGCAAAGCTACGCAAATTTAAGACTTCTTTCTATTAGATGGTTAAGGTGTTGCCAATTTTAGAGCTCAAAATAAAATCCCACCATAATGAGTTTACTCCAAATTGGTCAAAACAAAAATATAAGAGGTCACTGAGTTTTGCATAACGTTTAACATGATAGATGGGTAAACTGTCAGAAATATGTAGCTCTGTAAATTAGGAGCTTACCCCGTCAATGCCTTAACGATTCTTTACACAACTAAAAAATCCTTTCCGATTCTTTGCATCATGTCATACCATGTCTCATGTCTTACCACGGATCAGCTAAGGTATACAGATACAGTCGAGTCCCTCTAAGTCGGATCTGCACGGGAAATTAAAATTAGTTCGACTTAGAGGATGGTTTTTGTATGGAGAATTGGGAAAATGCTAAAATATGGCGAAAAAATTCCAGTTAGAGGGAAATTCGACTTAGAGGGAGTCGACTGTACTTTCATATTCAAATTCTTCAACAAAAAGCGTAGAGGCGGAGAGGCCTATCATTTAAAACCTCTCCTCAGCCTTCAACGCCACCTGTCTCTTAATTTCGGCTTAAATTTCTCAGCCTTTTCCATGTTTTCGTAAGCCGGCTTCTCCAAAACTTGGAGTCGAGCTTAAATGCGCCATTGACAAAAGTCTTTCAAAACCACATCGACGAATTCCACTGACGATGCTGCGACCTCTTCCTTCACACTAATCCCGTCTTAGTTGTCACTTAAACCATCGCTTAATTGCGTCGTTTTCCGCCACTTGAAAAACGACGCAACTGACGCAATCTACTGCTGCTTAAATGAAACAAATGCTCTGCCCTTATCACAAAAAGGACACCGTCTCGTCTCGTTGACACCGTTCAGACCTCTTCACTAATTATTTGTGATTCAATGCTGATCGCGACAATTTCACAACAACTTCCCCTCCAACAAACAACAACAAAAGAGAAATGTCGTAATTCCCCAATCACCGTTTGATGGAAACGAAAATAATACTCAAAACCAATCCGCCATACATCACGGTAATCCCTAAATGAATTTAACAGCCAAAGTTACATTACACATCCAATGGATGTCGGATTAATACCTCATCCACTACAATCAACTGCTCAAACAGCAGTCGTGCACCACGGCGAAGAACAGGGCAGCGTAAATCCTCTCCAGAGCCACGGAGGAACCATTTTTTGCGTCTCACACACGAGCCACGGGCATTATCACTCAATGATCCACCGAGATTACCAAATGCACTACTTAGACACATTGGTGGCTCGTTTTTAGGGTCACATTCGATCGGTGGCTACAGATCCGTCTTCGAGAGGCCTTCACGAGTGGCGAGTCTGTGGTTTTTGTGTTTTCGGCATCGAGTTCGAGTTTATCGCGCGGGGGCCAAGCACTCGTCGCTACTTGGCTACACACTGCAAGGGAACTTCTCACACACAACTCACGAGACGAGATGAAGGTGATGGTGGGTTGGTGGGTTGGTGGGGTGGCATTCATCGCACATCGCATCTGCTCTGTTGTGGAAGCGCGAAGCTTCTCTCGCGTTCGCTTTTCGGTTGGGTATAAATAAAAATGTTGGCAGATTTTTTCGACTTTCGTATCTGAGCTGGCCAGAGATTCGCACGTGCATCCTCCCCCGAGTTAAAGTGACGTGTTGTAGAACGATAATTACGCGATCGAGCCAGGATCTTCTTCGTTTTCTTAATAAATCCCGATCGTGATTTGTTTAACTGCAGGCGAATAAGTTTCGTGCTGAGGCTCATCTCTGGGAAATTGTCCGTCAGTCGTCGTCGTCGTCGTCGTTGTCGTCTTCGTGTTTTTTTTATTTTTGTTTTCGGTTGGTGATTGTCTTGAATCCGTCGGGTGAATTACTGTGTGAAGTTAACGTGTTTCCTTTCTAAAACAGAAGAAGTCTCATCTCAGCATGGCAGCTTTGGACGGTGCTTTGGTCGGATCGCTGGAGAGGAAGATCGCTTGTGTGCTGCTGGCAATTGGATTACTTGTTGCCATGGATATTTGTGTCAGTGGAGTAAGTATCTGTGTGAATCTGGGAAATTAATAACCCGATGATTGTGTGGTGTTTGTTGTTAGGGGGTTACACAATTTCGAGAAGGGAACTTGAGCGCTGTGGTATTGTGTGCGACAGGGAGATTAATGAAGGATATTGTTTGGAGTGAAGGGTTTGGGACTCCTTTGGTGGTCGTCGGTGATTGTGTTGTTATGCCGCGAAGAAGGAAATCATGATCAGGAAGATAAATTTTGCACTCGGTTTCCACCTTACGGCCAAGGCAGTGGGTGGTAATGTCGTTGTTGTCTTGAGTGTGACTGTCAGTGGGATACGTCTGCAGTGTGAACATAAAAATTTAACACTTTAAGTCGGGAGTCGGATCATCTGACAACATTTATCATCTCGTTTGCTTCAATCTGAGACTGTAACTGATATTAGTTTGATTTTAAGGCACAATGCGATTCATAACCATATCACCACCAAAAAATCCATAACATCATATCATAAAAACAGCTAAAGGTTATTCCGTCACCTGGCAAAGTAGATAATAAGAAGCTTCATCAAACAAAAATGTTTGCTTGCAGTTGTTAGTGGGATAAAGTTCTCTTTAGTAGGAAAAACAAAAATGAAGCAGTAGTACAAAAACCAAAAAGAAAGGTCATTAGGGAGTATAAAATGAAGTAAATATAGGTAAAGAAGTGACCAGCGATCAGAGTTGTAAAAGAATGCAATCTTTTGTAATGTAGTCCTTGAATTCTTGAAAAGTGTTTCATGATTTGTGATTCATTCGATTGACTTCATTTGATGAATTTAGCTTCGGCCTGAAAATATGTAATTCTTTTTCAAGTTTTGACTGGAGCAATATTTACAACCAATCTTTTGATTGCAAATCAATTGAATGCAAGTCTTAAGATTGACATTGCATTCATTGAACCTTGAAGTGTTCGGGACCTCAAAATTTTTCGTTGCAGTACTTGGGACTTCAGGATTTTTCATTTGGTCTTTCATCAGGTCTTTTATTTGTATTGGTACGACTCCATCCCATCCCCACCCCCTCCTCCATCAACATCATTCTTTTAGACTTCTTCAAAACTGTTCAAAGTCCGAAAGACTTCCACTAAAATTCTTGGAGTCACAAAGATGCTAGTCTAAAGACTTTTATTTATTTAATTTGCAATGCTCTAGTTAACGCTTCAAAAAGAATGAGAGATTTCAATGCTGAAGTCTGGTTTGCAGAGTTAATTTATAAATCGATAAATTAGAGGTATGAATTCAATTTATTTCTAAAGTCAAAAGATTTAAATCCTTTACATCTCTGCCAGAGATGTGAATTTGGATAGGATATGATAGCTGCAAAAAAATCGAATGATTGTGTTTTATTTTTATGAAAACTAGACTTTTACTCAAGTAAAGGAACAAGGGCTGGTTAAAATTAATTTCATCATTGCCTTGCAACTTATATCAAACGAAGAATGTCCCTATCCTTGTGATTTAATTCTTTTTCTTCAAATTTTCTTCAAATATCCTTCAAATTCTCATAGCGCTGAGACTATATTAACTTCGCTTTTCCCTAAATGGGTTCCCATTAAAGAGTTGTATCTTTAGGTTTTTTGAAAAGAATGAAACGTAAGAAAAAATGATGGATAAGATTTAAAGCAGGAACTGATTCGATGATTGAATGATTGTCATCCAAAATGGCGATATCGGTAAATGCAGTTTAATTAACCGATATCGTCATTGTTGGCAGAATGCTCTGAATAAAACTCTTGGAGTCGTAATTAATCCTGAAAATTATAAGTCAACTTACCGAAGTATAATACCAACAAATTTCATAAAAGCATTCTGCTTAGATTCCTATCCTACGGTCATTTTCGGCTGCGTGAAAGTACACTGGTCTTTTGCTTCCCCATTTGCAAGTGTTCAGAGTAACAGTCGGAGCTAGTGTTCATTTCATTTTCCTTTCCTTTTGGTGAAATATTGAGATACCTACTTTTGATTTAAAGGTGCATAAGGACCAATTCGCCGTTCGAAACCTGGATTGAACAGTAGGTCCCCCCCCCCATGTGTCAAAATTGTAACATAGTGGCTAGGCTTTGGCCCTCGATGGGTTGTTACGCCCACAATATAATGTATAAAGATCAATCCATAGAGAACAGCCTATAAATTCCATATTAAAATTCATATTCAATTCATTCAGTTTCTATGATCAATCATTTTGGGGGCTATTTTTCGTGGGGTGCCATTAAAGACCGAGTCAATATGAAAAATTCAGAGAAAATTTAACGACTCAAATCTACTAGGAGAAAGAATTAACTCAAGGGCACAGTATTCTGGATATATGCACCGAAACATACAATATGTAGAGCTTATTATTTAATTAGATATATTGGTAATTAAATATACGTAGATGTTAGCATGTTGTTGACCTGTAAAGCTAATTGCTTACCTGCTTTTGTACATGTTATATGCATAAAGATATTTGGCTTTCTAAAAACATCTTTATTTAAAATTTATTTTTGAGGTAGTCTCTGTCGGCTTCATTAAAACCACGAGCAGCAGCGGATGGAAGAAATGATTCTATCTTAGGCGAAGACTTCCACTAGCTCCACGAGAGCCGTTCGTCTACTAAGTTTTTTTTTCTTCATTTTCTTAGTCTAAATCGTACGTGTCAGTTGTGTAATTTGTTGGTTATTTCGTTGAAAGACATTATTAGTTTAGAGTTCTGTTAATTTATGCCCAGTTTCACAGTGAGAGTTTAAACTAATCTTTTGATTTAAGCTTCTGCGTAATTTTTTTTTTTCGGTTTTACAGTACCCGTTTAAATGAAAAGTGGAGATTATCTCGACGTTTAAGTTAAACAGAAGACAGAATTCTTTCGTTTAAACTTGGGTTTAAGTAGTCGTGTCAGTTGCGGTGATTCGAACCACTTTTCAGATTAAATACTTTGCCGTAATTTGGCATTTCAAAACCCTACAATTTCCTTAGACACGACTTGCATAACTGCGTTTAGTTAACTTAGCCTTAAATAAGGCTAAGACGAAACTAAAGCGACTTTTATTATTAAAAAATCAACTATGACCTGTTTGCGAGCTAACAAAACATCGAATTATAGAAATTTCAGTTGGGGAACAACATTTATAAAACTTAGAGAAAAGTTTTAGTCACAGGAGATCCACTCTTATTAAACACTGACTAATTAGACTAATATAAACTAGTCTCTTCAACATAGCAATAGTCATGGATAAATTCTCAACAATATTCTTTAGAAGCCTTTTTAAAAAGAACAACAACAAGAGAAAATGAACCTCTTTGACTAGAAATATTTTAGAACAAGTAATTTTTTTTTTAATTTCTTGGAGGAAAAAAATCATATGACTCCAACCAGTGTCGAGTTTTCGTCACATGTGTGTTTTTTGATATCCGCTCACTGGTGGGGTCAACAGTTTGAATATACAAATTGACAAACATAAAAACGAAAAAATTTAGCATTTACAATATTAAAATGACAATTTTACTTGTACGCAACACGAATTACGGTACACACATTCTACAATTATTGAAGAACCAGGTAAAAAGGTCTTCTTCGTTTTAGTCTACTTATTCGTGGAATAGCAAGTGCATGCTATGGTGTAGTGTGTCAAAGTTAAAGTTGATTATAAAATTAATACATTCACCATTAAGCTAAATATATTTCCCACAATTAAATAGCTCTTAGCACTTCAATAAGCCAGTATACCTTTTGCAGTCATTTGCTACATTATTATCACGAATGTGCGCATCTATTATATTTCAAGGATGTCAATTTTTTAATAATACCAGAAACCGTCTTCTCAAATTTGGTTTTATTGTTAATCAAATTAAGGAAAATGGATAGAGAGGTCACTTCGTGTTGTCATTCTTTATGTCGCACGAGCACCATCGTCTGCGGTTGCTTAGCTTTTTGCATCAAGAAGCCAGCTTGTGAATTTGAGGAAAATTATTTTTCTTCTATTCTTGTGTCTTTAAATGTTAAACTCTCTTAGTAAAGTGATGTGTACGTGTCATGTATGAAGAAGCTATAAAATTAATGAAATGCGTATAGCGATTTTTCATAGTTCTCTACATTTTCGTTACAAGGACGGTGCTTTATTTTTCTAAATGTGCAAATATGCGCAAAATACCATCCGTTGTAGTTAATTCATGTTTAAGATCCATTAAACAAATTGAATGAAGAGTTTTAATGAGTAAAAAGTAATTTTTTAATCTTAGTAAAAGCTATCAAAAGGAGCATCAATCGAACATTCTGAAAAAGCATTTCTTTCAAAAGTGCAAATCCAGACATTTTTAACGTTTTATCGATTTCGTGAGAGTTGGCCCCACATGTTTGATTGGCCATCGGTAGTGGATTCACTGCCTTAAGATCATCATTAAATAAAGTTAAAAACTCTTTTATATTTTTCTTGAACAGATCACTTAGATTGAGTCTACGTAACTGGTGTGGCATCCCACACGTTTTTTCAAATAGCCAATCAAATATAAAACTGCTGCCAAAGAGCAGACGATAGCAGCTAGGAAGACCTTCCGACTTTTGGTCCACGGAAACCATATATCACGAAAGCAATTTAGAATACGGTGCCACAAGGTCATCAGCTAGGGGCAACTCTGTCCATTTGGTGATTGTATGTAAATAGAAACCACTTACTGTGCCTTGAGTACAAAATCTCGCCCACAAGACAGCAGAACAACTAATTGAAGGCCGCTGTATAGAGATTCTTATTCCTAAAGACCCTCCCACTCGTCATTGACGTGTCCAAAGCTGCCATGAGAAGCTCTCGAGAGCAGGCTAAATCCACAAGCAGACCATTGAAACAATGACTACGACAACATCTTGCCCTCCTCCACACGCTCCACTCCCTCGGAAGAACCTTCGAGATACATCTCCCAGATACCACTTTACTCCCATCCGCTGGTATGATGATTGTCATTTCGATTGCAGCATCCTGGGATATGTGTCATCGCACCACCGTCTCAGCCACCTCAGATTCTGTGTCTTGCGTTAGCCTTGTGACGCCACTAAGCACGCTACAACTCATCCATTAAACAAAACCTGCGCAACTTTTGTTTACTCCGATTGTTCCATGTTTGGGGCGGCTCACATTTTTTCCCAAAAGTGTTCCGCAATTGCACGCCGACACCGCTGCACGCTCGCCTGCCACTCATAAAAGTGAATCCGCTGAGCTACAAGACAATTCTTGACTTTGCCGAGATAATTTCTCATCTCAGCAGCTGCCACCAACAGCCCTATGGCCCGACAGTAAGACAGCCCGACGAATGTACGTCAAAAACGTCAAAGCGACGAGACGGGGAAATGTTTGCATATTTGATCAGTTTTGCAAAACAGTTTCTTTTAATTACTCACTAAAAACACAGAAAAAAATGTATGCAAAGGTATTTCTTGGATACATGCTCCGTGGCATGTAGCGCAATACCGCGCTACGTACTTGCAACGCGAGACAGTGGTGGGAAGGAGGGCTTCTTAGCTGATGTGTGCTTTCGGTTAGTAGGGCATCTCAGGTCGGTCGGAAAGAGCCTCGTTGGGAAATTTTCATGAACGCATGAGGGATTATAATTTTATTCTAAGAGTGGAGCCAGGCGGTAAACGATTGACTGGCAGGGGGTGTGGTGCAATTAGATCGCCTGATAAAGGCGCATTAGTAGATATTGTCGGCGATTCTTTGAAAGGCTGACCATTTATTGGCTAGACAGACTGTCCTTAGAAAGGCAGAAAATTGATTTATTTGACATCAGGAAACTACTGAAGACGATTTCGCAATGTCAATCCAATTTTAAGAGCAACTATTTTAATTGAACTGGAAAATTTTCTTTTAAGTTAGAAGAAAAGATTCTATTTCGGAAGTGCAAGGAACATTGCAACATTGAGACTGAAAAATTTGTGAAATGCTGAATAAACTTCAGATAACAAGTGCCATTTATTATATGGAGTCAAGTTCAAATTAACTTCATTTTTTTCTTGTGTGTATGATCCTTTGGACTTTCTTGTTCTGTGAATGTTTCACTAAACATAATCGTCTTCGACAAGGCCCACAACCGCAACTCAGTATGAAAATACGTAAGTGCGGTTTGGTTTTAGCAAATTGGCTAATAATTCAATAACTATTGGTCAGTTTATAATTGCCGGTTTCTTGTATGAGAAATTGAGAAAATAGCAGATTCTGAATCATTGTGATTGGGATTGCAATGTGATTGCATATTTGTACGTATGAAGCTTTTATACCTATACTCCTTGCCTCTAATCTATTCTGTAGACTTTCAAAGTTCTGAATAAGTAACAACAAAATTTGGCAATAATTACTTATATCATTTTCGAATTTTAGTAGAGTCGAGAATTTATTTTCGAACCAATCAGTGCTTTAAATTTATGAAATTAGGTTCACAGGTTCTTTTTTTTATCAAAATGACTACGACCCAGCAAAGATCTTTCGATTTATATGGTTTTGTGAGTCTGTGCAGTAACATAAAACAAAAAATTTAAATTAAGAGTTAAGTGCCTGAAAATAGCTTGGAAGATCTGTGATCAAAAATGCCGAGCTTAGTGTGAAGGCCAAGTTATCGGTGTTTAATTCGGTATTTGTTCCAACTCTCACCTATGATCATGAAATTTTGGTAATGGCCGAAAGAATAAGCTCGCGAATACAAGCTATCAAGATGAGATTTCTGCATGCTGTTGTGGGAGTTGATCGCCGATAAAGAGTGAGAAACACGATGCTGCGTGCAGAGCTCAATGTTGAGCAACTTCGGTGGTTTGGTCACGTGGCACGAATGTCCCCATCACGACTTCCGAGGCGGGCCTTGAATGCGATCCCGTCAGGAAAGCGACAGCTCGGCAGACCCAGGATGAGATGGTTGGACCCAGTCTAAAAGCTCGCCTGGTTATGCTCCTAATGAGTTGAGTCAGCGGCGGAGGATCGGATTGTTTTGAGATCTCTTCAGCGTGCATTGCCACGTGGGCAAGAAGATAATGATGATGGTGCTTGAATCGTTTCTAGAATGTTGGCATAACATCGGTCCCTCACGGTTTCCTACAAAAAAGTCGAAAAGGGTCAAATCGCAGCTCCGAGACGGGCGATCGACATCGCTGAGACGGCTGATAACACGATTTGGGAATTTGGTGCGCAAAAGATCAATTGTAGCATGACCTTTGTTGCATAGCGCGCCATCCTACATAAACAAGAAGTCTTAGAAACTCATATCATCAATTTCAGTAAAAAAAAAAGTCCATTAACATGTCCCACCGTTGACCGTTTGAATTGACCGAAGAAAAATGGTTCAATGATCTGCACCAAATTGTTACTCTCGGTAGATGGTTTCTCGATAATAATGTGCGATCGTTCCCAGCCCCAGATGTGACAATTCCGTCTATTAATTGCCGAGATAAAAATGCGCCTCGCCAGAAAATATTTTTGTTCACCCAATCCAAACTGCGAAGCGATAACGAAACACCTTCAATTGCTGAGTCAATTGGACCTTGTAAGCGAATAATTCGAGATCATTGTGCAGAATTCTCCTCAAACTAGTGTGTGAAATATTGAGCTATTGAGATCGATGGCGAGTTGATGTTTGTGGATTGAGTCTCACACTCGCTGCCACATTCTCGTCTGTGCGACGACGGGGAGCATGACTGTTCACTAGCATGCCACTTTTATGAACCTTTTGCACAAACTTGCGTACAGCAAGCGGTGGATTCCTCGTTTCGGGCAAAAATTCTTTTCGGAAAGAGAACTTTTACACAACACTTACTTTGGAAATAAGTTTTCAATATTTTCCAATGTTGCATAAGCGTCACGCAATATTTTGTTCCGCGGATGTTAATACTGACTTACTGTTAATATTATGAGTGGGAAACTGGAGTGACAAAATTAGCAATTTAAATAGAAACCAATAGCGGGCCTACCCTTTATGCATATGGACGTGAAAAATCTAGACGCTGATCAGAGAGATCCATTTGTAAGAACTTCGCAATTGTTCGCTACATTCTTTGGTCTATCACATGGCACTTATTCTTGACGAAATTGTTTACATATTGCCTTCGTATTAAGCCAACACTGTTGCCAATCAGTCAAAAATTCTTTCTAATTGACCACATTTTACCTCGACTATGGATATCATTTCCAATGTATAATTCTTAACGTCGATTTTCTGTTCTTTTTAATTGAATGGCAGTAATTGAATAATTGCATTGACCTGACGTCGGATATCACCTAAAATCTAGCAGAATCCCAATACCTCACTTTCGATCGCATTATTTATGCAACTGCTTTCTCTATGGGCTTAGCGGGTTGATAGTATTTATAAAATAAGCTCAAATAGAAAGAAACTGAAAACAAGACAATAAGGTTCATAGCACTTAAAAGAAAACGAACAAAAGATTTGTATTTCTTCGAGTCATCTAGGAAAGGATGTTCAGCATTTTTATCGAGAAAGCTAATAAAATTGAATGCATTTCGTTTAATTATTCAAATGTCGTGAAATTGCTCAGTCTCGACAACGCTAAGGTACACAAACATCTAAGCCCGGAATTCTCTAAAGGTTTTTGGCAGCAATTTATTTTTAAAGACGTACTTTGTGGTTTCATCGTGCATTTATCGATGTCGTAAAATAAGCTGAAATCCTTTTTTGAGTTCTCAGCCAACAACAACCAGTTTTATATAGCTTTTGATTAAACGGCTACTGAATTAAGTTGATTTTACTCTGCCTTTATATAACCATCTAATTTATTGCGGAATAGAAAAAAGTTAATCCAAGAGAATTGCTTCACGATTTGGAACTTCATTCAACAGTTTTATAGGGCTTCTTTGTGACTGCCCTTAACCAGGGCTTTAAACTCTAGCAACAACACAAAAGAAAATGTGAATATGGGTGGGAAGATTTTATTTTAGAAACCTACAATCCTAGAAATCTAATCTTGTTTTTGGCTCAAAAGCTAAAAACAAAATTAGGAAATTGTGTACTCATCCCACCGATGACAAAAGCAAACTTACCGACTGTTTTTTTTTTTTTTTAGCAAATAGACGGTTATGTGGCAGGCGAAGACTACCCAGCCTATGAAACAGTGCCAAAAGGATTAGCCTTCAACTGCCAAGGACGACTGCCAGGCTACTATGCCGATACAGAGACGCGCTGCCAGGTAAAAGACTCCAATCCATGAGAAGAGATCAATCAACAATTACTTTTCCTACAGGTATGGCACTGGTGCCTGCACTCCGGACACCAGTACTCGTTCCTCTGCCCGAACGGCACAGTCTTCAATCAAGCCTACCGCGTATGCGACTGGTGGAACAACGTGAACTGTGAGACCTCGGAGCAACTCTACCAGAACAACGATGAACTGTATCGTGTCGAAACGACAACAGACGCCATTTGATATAAGGCCACCGATTATCGAGATTCATCCACAAGCACTGCCAAAACTCGACCCAGCTCCAGCAGAACTCCAACTCACAACCGTATCCAAAATCAGCGCCAGTCCAGGATCCCAAACACCAAACCCCCCACCACAACAATCCGCACAACAACCAAAAATAGTCTAAACAGAGGAACAGTCAAATACTCATCCTACAGCAAACAGCAGCCACAAAATAGCGTAAGCCACAGCAGCAGCCACAAGCTGGATACGAATCCGAAGAATTTAGATGGCGATCAGCTGAAGGACTACAAAAGTAAAATTAAAAACCGATACAACATCGATTACGATCATTCGCTAGAAGATGAATACGAAATAATCGAGGCCATTGAATGAGGGGAGAGCGACGGAACGTGATGGTGTGTAAAATTTGTGTATGATATAGACTAAGAGTAAATTGTTAAGTTTTTTTTTTATTATAATTTAGAGCGTAACCTAAATGAGTGTTCATTTTGTTGAATTTGTTTTGTGATAAATAAACGAATTAAAAAAAATGTATCCGTTAGGTGTGGACAGCCTAGGGGTAGGCAACGTTTGGGTGGATGTCTGAGATGAAGAGCTTTGATCGTGGCATTGCTGAAGCTTTAGAGATGGTGTTTGCTTTGCAGCTTGTGCTTTGTGTTTTGATCAGTCAGTGTACAGGTGGTGTATCTTTGTTTACACCTGTGGAGTGAAGTTAGTCTAAAATAGGTCCTAAATTGGGAGATAATTAACGTGATCCTTTCTGCATCACTCGGGAGAGTGCATCGTCGAGGTAAGTGTGATGTGTTGATATGGACAAAATCCAGGAGTTCTTCTTCTCTTATTTTTGTGTTTTCTGGTAAACGTCAAGTGAAAGTGTTATAATCGTTGGGAACAGCTGAAACTTAATTGGTATAACAGAGACACTGACGTTTGACAGTATGGCTTAAAGCAAGCGGGTCGTGTTTTGTATTAACTTATTTATTCGTGAAAATCCATCGAATAGAATTGCATTGTCTACCTCTATTTAATGTTAAAGTGTTTAATGTTAAAATTCTGAGAAGTTACTTGACTTCTGAGTATTGATGATGTTGATTTGAAAGCCGTTTCTGTAATTTCTTTGGATTGTAAATCTTAGTAAGGAATGACTACTTTACGCCTACATTGCATTACATTTTCATTTTTTGTTATTCCTCTTGACCCTAAAAGTTGAATAAGTCACGAAGATGTAAAAAAAAAAAAAGAACAATCGGAAGCTATTCACTTGCAATTTACAGTTAAAAACCGGCAAAAATAACTAACTGCAGTCGCTTATAACTCGGACAAATATTAATTTTCTCACAAGTTAATTATTTTTTTATTTCAAGCGACCACTAGTAAAAAGAAATTACAACCAAAATATTTTAAATCAGTCTAGCAAATCGCTCATGCATTATGGAAAGATTCATTGAATTTGTGCGAGAAAGTTACTGCTTGTGTGATCTTCGCCTCCTTGATTATCACAATAAGATAATGGTAAGCAGGGCTTGGAAAGAAGTTAAAAAAGTCGTTTCGATTTTAGCTGAAGCTGTCATAAAAAAATGGAAAAATTTAAAGGACAACAGGAAAGTCGCAAGGAATCACGAAAAGAAACTCCAGTGTCTGGCAGGGCTTTAACAAATTTTTATGAAATGGATTCATTTTAACAGCTTGAATTTTTTAAGAGATGAAATGGAACCACGGAACATTTCAGGCACTATGGCATTCGGTTACTCTGATGATCGTGAAGTAAGTGATGAAACTGGTGAATCGCTTTGCCATAAACACTCAATCGCTTGCGGATTCGCTGGCTATGTAATCGATTGAAATCGCGCGAAAGTCACCGCATCGCCCGACACGGTTGGCCATAAACGCAGCCATAGTCACAGCTACAAAAGTTCTCACAAGTTGCTAGGCCTGTGTAAAATGGTCGTTTAATAAGCATTGAATAAAAAAGAGTATTCGATTTTTTGTTTGATTTTTGTTTTGTTAAGAATGACTTTCCTATAATTGGGCTCGAGAAACCGTACTGTCCTTAGATTTTCTACCATTGCTTAGTACAAATAAGTTGAAAAATTTTCGTGTGGCGATTTTTATAATGGATGAAAATTTAGAACAACGTGCGTGCATCAAATTTTGTGTTGCAAATGGATTTAAGTGTTCCGAACGTTAGAAAAGGCCTTTGGTGAATCGTGTCTAGGAAAAACACAGGCATATGAGTGGTATAAACGGTTCAAAGGTGGTCGTACAAGCTTGGATCATGATGAGATCCCTGGCCGCCCAACAACATCTGTTACTGAAGAAAACATTGAATCGGCGAAGCAAATCGTGTTGCAAAATCGTTCTGCACCGATAAGAGAGATTGCTGTGTTGTTGGGCATCTCTTATGGATCAACCGAACACATTTTAACTGATGTTTTGGGTTTAAAACGCGTCGCTGCTCGGCTGGTGCCAAAAAACCTGAATTTCATTCAAAAACAGCGTCGTTGTGTCTCAGTTTTTGGCCAAAAACACAACCAATATCATGAACCAAGCACCGTACCCTCCAGATATGGCCCCGTGTGACTTTTTCCTCTTCCCCAGACTAAAATTGCCATTGCGGAGAACGCGTTTTCAGACCATAGAGGCCATAAAAGAGAATTCGCTGCGTGAACTAAAGGCCATACCTTCGGCGGCCTATAAAACTTGTATGGAAAATTGGATCAAGCGTTGGCATGCATGTATTACCGCAGGAGGAGAATACTTTGAAGGTGATAATAAAGAAAATTATTAAAAATTGAAATTTTACGTTTTTTAATAAAATTCCGGTTCTTTTTTGATCATAAGGTATTAGTGACTTAACCATTGTCAGTCAGGTCAAGTGATCATAGTCTTGCAAAGAGATGGGTATCCGATTAATCTTTTACATCCAAACGTCCAAAAACAAACTTCAATTATAACTTGAAATATATTCCCCACAAAATAATTAATTTTATCGTTTTTAGGAGGCCATTTTACACTATACAGTAGAGAGAGAGTAAAATAAAATCGAGTCGAGTTAATTAGGATCTAGTTTTTAGGGTTGTCAGCAGTTAGATAGATCTTTTATTTCGCATTAAAAAACGTTGTTACCGCACATTCTACAGTTCAGAGATCTGATAACTTTTTTTACCTTTTTTTAAAAATACTGTTCATATTTGGTTTGTTAATTTCATCCTCGCGCAGTATTTTTCTCACACCTTAGTAATAGCTACAAATAGCTCACTTTGTGCTGAATTTTTCAAGTTGATCAGGGCTGTGTAAATTGATCGTTCCTTGAAAAAGAGTATTGTGTTTTTGTAGAAATCCATGACAAATTTGAGAAATGACTATGCTATAATATTTGGATAGACTTTGGATTTGGATAGATAGAGGATCGTAGATTTGCCCACTACTGCTGCGTTAACCTTCATCTACAAACCGCTTCAGAAACCTGAAAAAATGTCGGAGTTAGATGACCATTAAGTCTTTCGAAATATTAGAAAAGTGCGTTTGACCTACCTATCAATGAAGGGTGACATTTTTTTATAAAATAATTGATTGTTGTCTGTACTCCAAATAAGACCGGAGGTTGTAAATATGGTTTCTAACTCTGTTGTACGTTTGAGGCAAATTGTGTGATACATACAAGATTGTGAATTACTATCTTAGTCTTCAGATATGAAATCCTTTTCATCAGCTATAGTACTATACATAGAGTTATTTAAATTTTCGTAGAGCAGATCTTCTTTACCAGATAAAAGTTTCTTTTTGAAAAAATGAATAAAGTAAACAAAATTGGATTTTTCCAATGTTCTATGGCTTTATTAATGAGAGCAAACATTGCCATTAATTATGGAACACAACGTCGTTCAAGTGGCTCAGCTACCTAACCTGGCTTCACGGCATTCTTTCACTCTAATTTTCCAATATCGTGTTAATGTTTTCGAGCCGTAGCTCACGGATTGCTTGGATGATGTTGGCCTTAAATGCTTCAGTCAGTTCCTTCCAGGTTATTGGCGTAATATCGCTCCTTTACGGTTCGCCTAAAAAAACAAGTCGAAAGGAGTCAAGTCTCAGTCGCGAGGCGGCCAATTGATACTGCCGAAATGGCTAAAACGATTTCTTCTCAAAAATGCAGTATTTGGGCTTCACAGCATTCATTTTGGAAATAAGTTTTTAATGTTTTCCAATTTTTTTCAAGCTTAAAGCAAATCATTTCGCTCCGCGAAGGACTCTTTGTCAATATTTCAAGCAGAGAGAGAGGCAGTGTCAGAATAACCTATGATTTAAGAAGACACCACTCGATGGCCCACCGGTTATTTATACTAAGTTGATACTCTCGTCTGGTTACGCTTGGCCATACCTCCTGATGAGTTAGAGTTGGCGGCGGATGATCGTGTTGCCTGGAGATCTCGTCGGCGTGCTTTACCCCCGCAACCTCGTTATTAATGATGATGATGATATTCTAATTGAATTGAAAATAACATCTCCAACATTATAAACCTAAAAAAGAGTGTACGTACCAATACTGATTAAAAAAAATAGCAGTGCAATAAATTTCTTGGACTTTTCGTAACTCTTTTGTTTAATATCGATGTATCTTATGGATTGGATATGTTCACATTCTTTTAGAGGGCTTGCGTTTAATGTATGTAAGTACCCCTTATCTTCACTATTTAAAACTAATTTTGTTCACAGTTATAAATTTCAAATAACTCAGCTGTGTTATTTCTGTATGTGTGTACTTGTTACTTGTACATTAAGTGGAAAAAATTCCAGAAATTCATAGTCTCATCGTCTTACCTCACTTTCTCTCCCATTGACTTCCACCAGCTGGGAGATTCTCTCGCAAACAGGTATTCATGATCAATAAAAGAAAAAATTATAGAACCAGCCCGAATTGTCACTCTCATTTCAAACTAACAACAAATGATTTCCTTAAGTTCCCACGACTCAATCACCTCGCGTTGTTGCCGTTCAACAACTCAGGAAAGTGTTTTAATTCGACTCATAAACCAGAAAACGGTTGCCTTTCTAAAGAACTATACATGTCTCCATGAAGCACGAGCAAAAAGTGGAGCACCATGTGCACCGTCGAGTAAGTAACACCGGCAGCGTGGCAGGGGGAACCGCCACCACTGGCTGTGGATGCAAACCAGCCACACTCTTCCTGCTTGACACTAGAGCCACAAAGACAAAGATACCAGTCGCCTGACTGCGAAAACGAAAACAACAATTAAAGACTCTGCGAAACCCGTCGAGCTATTTCATGTCGATTACCTTCAATATTGGCGCAAGTCGCGAGTGCACGAATACAGACGCACCGCCCGCCACTGTGCGTTGCGTTAAGTGAAAGAAGTTACAAAACCTGACGCTTGGAATTCGGTTCGGCTTCAATTTTGTCTCAGTCCGTCCGCTCCCCTGATGTACTTGTCAGTCTACATGCAACCGCCCCCGAGTGGTTTCCCGGCCGACTGTTGACACCACCCACATCCAATTTGTCAAATGCCATCGCTGCTGCGTTCTTTGGACTGCTCTGTTTTCCATCTTGATAACAGCCCACCACCACCCCCACTGCATGGCAATTGGGCTCGGACGAGCGCCCAATTTCGGTAGTCTCTGCATTGAATTCGAATTAATTGAGCGGTTATGTAACGTGTTGTTGTTGCGGTGACGGAACGCAATTCATAATTGTGCTGATCATCAAGTGGAATTGAATTGTGCAAAAGTTTGAGGTGAAAATCGTCAATTAAGGAAATTTCGTTTTATTCAAAATCCAATTGACTTCCGTCTGCGGGACAAACTTTAAATTTGGAAAGCAATTCGTGTGTGTGACGGACGTCGGAATGGTTCCCAGAAGCACTTAGAGGCGACGTTAGGGTGCATGCAGGCATCGAATAGGCGTTTTAATATTTAATGGGAAACGTGAGTGAACCTTCGGCACGTTAGATGGGCCCTTATGCGGCGGACGTGAGTTCTTGTGGGTGATGATGTAACGCTTTCTAAGTGGGAAATAGGTTCGTAGAAGTGACGCGACGGTTTGCTGCCTACAGGTGGTAACTGGGTTGAGAACTGTCTTCCAGGGAATTCGGTGAGAATACTTGCACATTAATATAGTTTATTTTATAAAAACTTAAATCTTAGTTCTTGAGAAAGGCTTATCCGAGGTGCACTCTTGGATTTTGATTTATTTTTTAGACCACGGACCGGATAGAATGCAGTTTTTCGGTTACTAAAGGGTATTGACGAACTCATATTTTAGCTCGTTTAATGAGCGACTTCTTGAATCTAGAGTGTTTTGTCTCGGATTTTGATAAATGAACAGACTTTGTGTCAAAACTTTGTGAAGCGTTCATGTTTCTGTTGACTAAAAACCGATCTTTGGGCGTTTTATTGATATATTGAGGGGTTGAGCTAACTTTTACGCCTTCTATTTTTGGCAGAAGTGTTTAGAGTACAAACAGAATTAATCAGATCCTCTGACATGTTGCTGGCTCTTGCTTACTTTAAATCAAGCAAATGTGCGAGATTTGGTAACACAGTATGCTTAGTCTATGCTATGTAATCATGTAATCAGCCGCTTAAACATTCCCTTTTTCTATCAACTCGAGTAAAAAAGCATATTTTTCTCTGGAAATCATTTGAGTCATCACTGCTCAAGACCCGCACTTATAAGCCATCGCTGCTGCGGGACTTATTTTTTAAATCTTTTATACTTTTCACTTCATCCAAGTAAATCTTACAAAAACCCTGTGTCTGTGATAGATAGATGCAACCTTAAGGCAACTTTAACATTAGATTTACCAGACTGGTCAAAATGACTGGTCTAGCGATTTTAATTTAAAATTCTTACTGCAAGAAAGTTTTTCTGTCATCGTATCATGATTTTTGTAGCTATAACTAAAGAAAAATGTTCATGTATTACAGTGAATATTGTTGAACTCATTTCGTCATATTTTAAAAGTAAATAAAGGCTAAGTACTTTTCTTAGCGACCAGTCAGTTCGACTGGTAAACCACATTTAGACAGAACTATTAAAAAATTGCACGCTTATCCAATTTGTAGCTGATACACGTGCTAAATATTTGCTAAATGATAACATTTTTTCTTTACTTTTATAAAAGTTTTAGGCTGCATGCTTTAACCCGATTTTGGATACAGCTTTGCAGTTCTACATTGTATTGAATCTATTAAAAAGTATAGAGTTTAGGGTGCTTTAAAAGTTTTTTTCGTTTCCTTATTTTTACACTCCATAGCACTCATATTTTACAAGGAATTTTTTCTATATTTTTTTGTAATAAGTTAGTCGGCGAATTGAGTGAAAATGTACGTGGTACGTTTGTATCATGTCCGAGTGCTTTATGACAATTCTTAGATTCATAAACATGGTTGCTGTTTGTGTTCTTCCAAACTAGAAGTTAACCATGAAATTAACAATTCGATTAAGTCGTGGGATTTGACGCAATTAGAATATTTTCTGTCAAATAAAATCCGACGTCAACAACTAGCATAAGAATAGTGATGATTGTTTTAAAAATAAATTGCTTAGTTCTTTTTTTGAGTCATGTAGATGTCGGGGCTTGTAACTTTTTTCTTAACGTTTCTAATCTTCTTCAAAGCAAAGAATAAAAAAAGCTTTTTTAGTGAAGAAGTTTTTCACAAGTAAGCTGAAAAAACCTGCTTATGATCTTCATCATCAATATCTGCGGCCGTATGATCCACTACCACGGTCGCAAGGGCGATGCACGAGATCTTCAAACAACTCTATCCTCCGCCGCCAACTCAAAGGAGGTATGCCCAAGTTTGGCTAGTCGAGCTTTTGGACTTGGTCCAGCCATCTCATCCTGCTCCTGCAAAGCGGTCGCTTTCCTGACGGAATCGCATTCAAGGCACGCCTCAGAAGTCGTCATGGGAACATTCGTGCCACATGACCTGGTTATGATTTTCTTTGAAAAATTATTTAAAGACATAATGCGTATTTATCGTATGTTAAAGTAGAGAGACTTTTCATATGTCTGAAATCTTGTTGTAGTCCGAGAACGATAAGGCAATACGTTTTGCTAATTTCGTGTTTATTTTAAAATTATTTCGTTACTTTCGTGCAAGCCACTTATTTGTAAACCTCCTATGCGCCTTAAGCAATCAGTTCTCCTTGGCTGATTGGCTCTTAATGCACAATGAAATATTTTACTCAATTTATTTGGTAAGCCAACTAATAAAAACATCTTGAGAAAATCAGCAGTCAGCAAGAGCATTCACTCATTCATTAAGTTTGCATTCATCGACTTAAGTTCATTTTTTTTTATTAAATCGCTTTATGCAAGTAGACTCCGCGATAGCCGCTGAGATCAAGTTAGTTTAAAATTGGAATTATTTCTGTTATAGTGCCATAGAATGTTAAAATCTTGTATTATTTTATGCAAGTTTGAAAGGAAATCAATCGAATGTTTATTTAGTACAATTTTGGCGACTTTTCTGCTTCTTACGTGGGTTTAAACTTCAAACTTTCATTTTTGAAAAGCGTGGAAAATGACTTAAGCGTGGAGGGCCAGAATCTAGTTTTTTCGCACAAAAACTGTGTTGTGGCAGACTAATTTTGACGCATGTGGAAGCAACTTACTTACGTCTTATTGTCGTTTCTGTGGAAATTATTTGTTAGAAATTTTAAGTCTTAATCTAAATAAGTAGTTCACCCGTAAGCTTTTCAGAGACTGATAATATCCTTTCATTAATTATAGTCACCAATCGTTTATTTAGGGATTCGTGTTAATAAGGTTTGATCTGTTCTTAGTTACCATAGCCTTTTACCACCAACCTTGTTCTCTCTGTCAAAGAGCTCTTTGATTTTTAGGTGGGTGGACACAGAGTTGTACTCAGTAACCGAACAACTCTTCACTTTAAAATCAAGGCAAATGCAATTAATATTTTTCAAAATTCGGTAAATAAAAATTGGTTTAACAATGTATATTAAGAAGCTTCGATCGCAGTTCTACGTTCAACACTGAGTTCTTGCTCCGAATGCTGTTTGAAATAATCAAATAATTGGTTACTGGTCCTACTTTTGCCAAAGGGATCTACAGAGCTTAGTCACAAACTTATTCCAGTCTAGAAAGAACTTATCATGAGTTAATTTTTTTTGAATCATTGCCGAACAGTAGATTCCAATTCGTCTTATCACGTTTTATCAGCAAAACTAAAATCAATATCTTCCTCTATTTACAGATTTTCTGAAAATTGGCAACCAAACCAACCTGCTAGCGAATGAAGAATACAAGGAAACTCACTCGCAGGCCACTGTACGGATCGGGCCTCAGACATCGCAAACCCAACCTGATTCAGAATGTTGACGATTCTAACGTTGAAATTCGTCGCCGTAATCGTGCCCATCAACCTGCCTACCTCGCAGACTTCGAAGTATCAGACAACGGTTCTATTCCTGAGGATTCACTTCCTGCATTTAATCGAAATGCCGTCCCTCCCCGTCTATTTCGTTCCGACGAAGAAGAAGCTCAATTTAGATGTGACGAAATCTTCCGCCAACAGGAACTTCAACGGCAAAAAGACGGTACAAGGGAAGATGATGAATCTCGGCCAGAACCAAAAATAAATACCCAGCCTTCCGATGACCTGGTCTCCTCGGCCAAGAAGCAGTTCATCTACATCGCCAAGGTCTATGCCCAGCTGTTGGTAATCACCGTCTGCATCATCGGCTTTGGCGTGTGGCAACACCTGAAAACTGACCCCAGCAATAAAGACAAGACCCCCGACGACGTCGACGCAACTAACGTCATTTAGCACGATCAAAAGCACTCGCGGCCTATACTGCACTCTACCTAAGTCCACTGTCTTGTGTGCTTGCCCGGACGGGAATGTGTAACAGAATTGAGCATAAGACAAAACAAAAACAAATACATATGGAGTAGAAGTAATAAAAATAAATAAATAAATAAATAAAAACCGCTTATTGCGTCACATTAATGTGAAAGTTGAATTTTTATCGTTTGTATCTGTATCTGAAATCGAGTGAATTCAGAGCGTGCCATGTGGTAGCTGCAGTGACTTTGCAGAGTCGCAACCGGGCCAAGAGCCTCACCGAAGCTTGTGGTTCGTTGTATGAGCTTGAGTTTAGCTGGCAGATTGTGGCCATATGTGCTGGTCTTAATGGTTGGATGACAGATGGATGAGCTTTTTCTCCGGCAGCTGTAGCTCAAGGTATTAGAGCGGAACTATTCAGTTGGAGCTTTTGTTGGCCTAGCCTGGTAGACAGTGCGCGATGGACAATTGTGTGTCAATTGGATTGGTGGCAAAGGATTTTGAATTCCATTGACAAGCGGCGAGTGAATGGCGTGTAATTGCGGCGAGTGGCGTTGGCTTGCTCTTGGAGTCGAACTGAGTGCTAACGAAAATTGAAAGCGGTTCAGTTGATGGTGTTCTGTGGACTTACTGGAGTGTTCGCTTCAAGTGGCTTTCAAAAGGAAAACAGATGGCTTTAGGCTGCGGCAACAGGTTAAGTACTTAGCACAGATGATGATGTACAATTTTGATGATCCACCGTAGGTGCTCTAATGCCCCCAACGACAACGGAGTTGTGTGAGAAAAGAAGAAATTCTTGAACTATGTAGTTGACGACCTCTTCATATTTAGACAGTATTTGCACGGTGAGATATAGGACGTCACATTTCATAAAAATAAACATGCCTAAATTTTCGCGTTCAGGTATTAAATTGAGTTTAAGGCGTTTCACACATCACATTTGCATATAGTCCTTCTTTGTACAGGGTCATTCATTCTTCAATTTTGAAAGTAAGTCTATTTAAAGTACGCACAGCAGTATAACTCTGATAAAACTTTTATTTGGTTTGAATAATATCATTTAAGTGACCGCCTCGGGAAAATTCGCAGCATGCGATTCTTTTAAGGTAATCTGTAACCCTTTTTTGCACATTTCCCGATCATGACTTGAGTAATGTTGGTTTTTAATACGTTTGAGGACTATTCGCATAAGCACGGTCGTGTGCGTAGCTTCACAAAAATAGCTTAACGTGTCAAATCGTATGATCTTGACGTTGCTACAACTTGATATTACACGACTAAAAATATTACCACGCAATAAAACCAGAATTAGTAATGTTTTGTGGATCGTTGCCTTGTCTTGTAGGAACCACATACCTTCTTAGTCATGATCTTCAAACGGTACTTCAAACATATCGTTCCGAATTGCCTGTAATCATCTGCCCGTTAGCATTTTCGAAACGTATACTGTGAATCGTCCTGAGGCTGATGTTGTTTTTCATACTCAATGGCAAAAAATAAACTTTATAATGAATTAAAATTTTTTTAAAAAATACATCGCTGTGTATGTTTTAGTTAGCTTTATTTTCGAGACAAAAAAAATGAGTGATCAATCAATTTGAAGTAAGATTTAAACGGGTTGTTCGTTTATTAAGAGATCCATCATGATAAATAAGAAATATTCAACCAATATAATGACGCTTAAAATTTATTTATAATTTTTCTAATTATTATTTATGAGTCCTTAAAGTTTAGTTTTTTTTTTGCAATTAAATCGATAATTGGTAATGTAATCACTTTTTGCTTCTAAAAGACACCGACGCGGCGGAATGTCGACCCCTGCAAGATTTAAATTATTACAAATAAACTAAATAAATAAGTTTGAAAAAGGATGATCTCGAAATCTTGTGAATTTTTTACTTTGACGTAAGCTGCAAGAGACAAATTCGTCTAATGTAAGTGTTGAATTGAATTGAAGAGATTTGGAAATGTGAATTGTTGTTCGGGTACTGCCACCGAAGAAGGGTGCAATAGACCTTTGATATATTCCACTCCTTCTTTACACTAGTATTTGGGTGCTGTTTTTACAAATTTGACCACGTGCTTAGACGGATCGGTTTCGAAGTCAATGAATTACATTTCGTCGCATCAATGCAGAATTAGCCTAAGTCTCAATATCAAAATTGTTCAGGAAAGCGAATTGAAAACTTGAAAATCTGTTTACTCCTGAGCTATGTTATGTCGTACAATTAAAACTGCAATCAACTGCAAGTAAGAATACGGTCAATACACAGGCACGCGCAGAATGCAAATGGCTTCCTTCTCATAAATAAAAACGAAAATTCGAAATTTTGGACTTAGGCTAGTTCTACACTGATGCGACGATTTGTTTTGTTGATTGTCTTTAATCATATTACGTCAAAGCCTAGGTAATTGGTTAATAGGTGTTTTATAGTTTTCTTGGCCTGCCCACAATGTCTAAAAGCCGTTCAAGCTTATGAAGTTTTCATTTTTGAGAGAACAGCCAAACCACTTCGTCGACCCGTCTAACTAACGTTATGAGGTGGTAGGCAATTGTAATGACTTCTCACTTCATTTACCTAAGAAACCTTCTAAATCTTTTGTCTTGTCATTGTTTAGTCTTTTCAGTGATTTCGGAAAACAACGATAAAAACGAAGTAATGGAATTTAAAGAAAGGATAGTCATGGCTACTACTGCTACATACTGAAGTAGGTGTCCCAATCGTGCTCTTAGTTTTATTGTTCATGTTCCTATTGGAAGGTAGATCCTGAAGATTTGATCTTGTATGATCAGCAGAGTTATAAATCCTTTTTTTCCAACTAAGAAGTAATACACTCCTGACATTTTACTTTTATAGTCTATGTTGAACAGTCGGTCAGCTAACATACAAATTTTATTGCAACAAAACCAAATTTCACCTCGTTTCGTTATGCAGTTTTATAGAACCAGATTCTTAGAAGCAATCGTAAGAAATAACTTTCGATTTCAGTCTCTGCTTTGATTGACTATCCCGTCGAAAATTGCCTCCAGTGATTTTCTAGGTTTTTTATTCTAACAGTTCAACAGTAAACAAAAGTGTTGAAGCACGAACTGGTGTTCAGCAACCGCAAAGTGAAACAAAATGCAACTCCCAATGAACTGGAAAAGAAAATAAATCAAATTCAATTCTAATGCGCGCCACTATTGTCTGTCTGCACCGTCAACAAGCGCGAGCTTTTTTCCCTCCACAAAAAGAAACCAACAAAAACTGTCCACGAAATTAATGGAACCAGTTTAAGCTCAATGAGAGCTCTGAGGCTCTTACACACATAACCGCGGTAGCAAAACTCCACATGCATTTGAATCATGATCAGGTCGCATATAGACCGTGCCGCACCGCACCGCACGACGATCGACGATTTCATGGGCCTTATGTTCAGAGCCATTTAACAGTAAAGCGCCAATCCCCCCACAACTTGAATTCGCGACCACAATACACACACAGAGACACCACGGCTTGGCATAGCCACTGACTTGGCTCTCCCACCGCCACAAGTCTGCACGGTTGCTTCAGTCTGCAAATAGGCAGCAAAGTGATCGGCGTTTTGGTTGAAAAGCACTTGGTAACGTTCGAGAAGATATACAAGATTTTTTTTTTATTTTTATTTCTCTTTTTCTTTCTCCTTTCCTCACATCCGTCGGGCTTGAATTTTTAATTTTTAAGGGAAAAGTATCCCTAATTCGGCGGGATTTTACAATTTAAGGACGGAGTCCAAGCAATTTTTTTTCGAAAAAATAAAAACCGAGTGAAAATTTTCATCCTATCTTGACGGGAACTTCTTTATTTTCTTTTCGCGATTTTTTTTATTTCTTTGAAAATTGTTCATAGTTGAGTGAAGCTTGCATTTTCATTTCTTTTCGCTTTCTTTGTTTGTTTTTTCCCTCTTTTATGCTCCTCTTTATCATCCAGCTATTATCACCGTTCATATCCATTCATTTTCAGTGATTGTCTGTGCAAAAGTGTAGATTTTCCTCTACACGCAGTGAAAGAAAAAAAAAAAATATATAAATTTAATTTTGTTAAAGAAAATAAAAAAAAAGAAAATAGAAGTAGTAGAAAATAATTTGATTGGAAAACCGAAGGCGGAGACTGGAAAGCAAAACGTGGAAAATTCACACTCGGATTAATTTCAAAAATTTATTTTGCTGAAGGTAAGTTGAGATTTATTTTATTTGTCTGCGCCTAGGACAAAGTGATGGTGGTTAATCGACACCACCGTCCCTTTCTCGGTTCACCAGTGGAGCTATTTATTCAGCGAAACGATGAGATTTCGTTAATTTATCTGACAGGTTTTAATTTACTCGGAAAAAAAGAAATACCTGTTCGTTGTCCCCTGTTGTGGATGTTGCAACATTTTTTTTTTTTTGACGGCCAGTTTGACTTTATTTTGTTTTTTATTATTTTTTCGGATTCATTTTGGGTAGCGTATTTCAGACACCAGCAACTGGTATGTGAGAGATTATTAAATGAGGTGCCAATCACTTTGGTGAATGTTTGCTGATGGAATACGATGGCGATGGCGTGTTTGCTGAGACGACATTTCGCAAAAAAAGGGTCTTAGTTTTGTAACGATACCACGCAATCCGGCTTTGCGTAGATGGTGTAAGCTCGGTTTTGGGGAAAATCAATCTCAAAGAAGTGATCTGAAGAAATAATAGGATTTGGTTCGCTTGCATCTTAAGGTATCTGATGTTGTCTTACCTTCGGCGATGATGCTGTCGCAACACGCTTTATGTTGTTTATTTTTGTTGTTACAAACTAGAGTTAAATTTCTTGAATCTCTTTGACTTGGTCTAGAGTCGTGTTTAGTCAATAAAGTATTTCTCTGCCCAAAGCGCTGTTTGCGGTGCAACGATAACTTAGTTGGAAGAAGAAAGGAGACAGATTTAGTTTACTTATAAAACCTTCTGCGATATCACCGCCGTGGCTTGTTAGTGTGTCATGCTGTTATACGAGACAACCCAGGTTCAAAGCTAGCCTACCGAGCTCTAGCCTCCGAACTCAGCTTTTAGCTGCTGCTGATTAAAATCCGATTAATTGCAGCGTAAAATTGCCATCCATGATTTGTGCCTCCTTGGGCTTTTTAAGTATACTCTTAACTGCTTAACATGTTGAATGCCATGGGGGTCACCGGTGACCGGCACTAACTTTGTTTGTAAATGGCGTTCAATGAGTTAACAACAAATTTTCTTACTCAACTCGAAAAACAACAAATTTTTACTCAAATTCTGAGCCTGTGGTCTCATTATACAAGTCACAGTCACGATAAGTCTCTCACTTGAAAGCCTTTGGGTGATAAGAATTCTGAATAAGAAGCACTGAAAGTATTACAGTTGTAATTGGTTTAGTTCACCCTAATTCTCAAAATTCCAATTATGTTCTTTTTTCCATGGATTAGAAATAACGAACATTATCATTAATCATGAAAAACAACGTGGTTTAAATAGCAGACTCGGCTGGCATTCTGTCACTCAAATTTTTCAAGACATTGTTGATGGTCTTAGGCTGTAGCTCACGGAATGCTTGGATAGCATTGGCTTGAATCGCTTAGCGGATTTTCGGTATGATATTTGACCTTTACGGTTCCTTACAAAAAATGTCAAAGGAATCAAATTCCATCTCCGAGGGGCCAATTGACATCGCTAAGACGGTTGATAATACGGAAAACTCCCTTCCAAAAAACGCACACTTTGGAAACCAGTTTTTAATATTTCACAGCGCTGTTTAAGCGTTAAGTGAAATTTCATTTCACGTAGGTATGACTTACAGGCTTTCTGTCAAGATTTTCAGTGTCAAAATAACCTAAGATTTAAAGAAAAACTACTAGATGACAGAAAAATAAACGGGTGAGGTCAATTCTTTTCCGCCGATGCCATTGAACAGTATTTTTTCGTTGATGAGAATTGTTATCATGTACTTAGCTAATGGGCAGAGATCAAAGACACTTTTTCCTCAAAGTTTGATGAACATGACATAATACTAAAATATTTTGTAAGAAAATGGTGCTACGATCAAAATTTTGATTAGTTATAGTTTAGAGCTCGAGGAAGGTAATCGTGATTCCTTAATTTAATTTTTTGCAATGTTGAGTCATTTGATAATACTGTAAAATATTGCTTTGTGTCATTAATTAGGACCAGGAAAACATGATACAGATGGAAACGGCGCATCTCATAATTTAGATGGATTGTAATTTTGTGAACGACGCAAACTGAAATGAAACCGACTCATCTTTAAACTACTATCATTTTTGAACGACACGATTTCGAAATAATGCAAATCGGAACTACACAAATCAAGGCTTTCGTGGTCCAATACGTGAAAATTGATAAGTTCAGTAATTGAACAATGAATGGACTGTGAAATTGTAAACGTTTTTGTTAATATTTTTATGGAAAAAAATATAAAAGTATTATTTTCCCAATTTATTTAACATCTGTCTTTATGATATTAATTAATAGGTGGTTCTTTTCGATGTGCACAGTATTATAAAACCCTTTCTCCAAACCACAATTTTTCAGACAACCTCCTCGGTTTTTTCAAACCAAATAAATTATTAATTTAAAACCTGTATCGAGGTTTCAGCCAGAGACCAGGAAATATAAAACACGCCGCACGTCAATTAGATCACGCAAGCTAGTATACGAAGCGGCTCATGAGTGGAAATGTGAAACATGCAACTCACGTAGCTTTCTTCGAAAAGGTTTTCTCATTAATAGAACATATAGAGCCGATTGCTTTTCTTAAAGTTATCATTTGTTTCTACACGAGTTTGTCATGTACTCTCTATTTTAAGTACGGCATTCACCGCTTGTGCCCTCTTTTTGTAGTTTTGAGGACAGAGCGAGTACTTTCAATTTGGCTAGACTTGTGTAAATGGCTAAGACATGACCTTAAAAATAAACATTATAGAAGGAATTTTAAGCTATTTACTTAGCAGCTAATGGAAAAGAATGACAAATGGGGATTCGCACAATGATTTTCCTATTCTTCCTCTTTGTTCGGCGCTACAGTTCGGGGTGGACGTGGGCCTCCGTCAGTAAATGTCTTCATCCAGCATGATCTCGTGCCAGCTGCTTCCAGTGGCGCACACCGAGCTGGTTCAGGTCTTTCTCCACATGTGTACGCCACCTTAGACGAGGGCATCCTCTGCTACGTTATCTCACTGGTTCTGGATTTTTCTATTGAATAAAACTAAAAAAAATCGACATATGGAAATTTTTACCACTTGTCGTGCCTGTGTCTCATCAAAACCACAACTTATTTTTGTTACATTTTTAAGCACAAGATACCATGAATGAGTCTTCTTAACCCAGCATGCAGAAGCCCCTTAAAAAATGCCATCAGTGTCACAAATGTTCAGATTTTAAAGATGAAAATATTTAAAAGCTTCACTGCTAGTTTCTGGCGGCCACCACACCGTTTTCTACTATCCTGAAACCTCAAAGTCAACCAAAAATTGCACCGCAGCTGCAGCCATACACACTCACTGATCTCCCGTCCACACCCACGATCGAAATTAATGGACCATCGATTGAGAAAACATCTCGATCTCTTTCATTCATGATGGTTAATTGTCGAGATGTTATTCCTTCCTCCCGCCAGCTTCCGATAAGAGTCAAAACTTTTCCCAATTTCCCGTCCCATGTGAAAGGTGGTCCCTCTGCGTAGACGTCACTCAGAGATGCACACAACATCGCTTCATCCAGCCCCCGCACACTAAAAACAAAAAACGGAACCGGGTAGAAAGTGAAATGCTCCGCCATTACGTAACGCAAACCCACTAATGAATTCGGACCTCACCGAAAATTATTATTCAATCGCGACCTTGGGTCGAGCTTTGGTGCGACTCGGAGGAAGATCTAGTTCTGCTATTGAAACGCGACCGAGCTTCTGGGAATCAAATAAAAGAAAAAAAAAAACCCACGACGCCTGAAGGTGTCAAGTGATGAATATGAATTCGCATACCGCTAGCGCTGGGCGGTGATCGTCGCCATAGTCTCGCACGATAACCGATGGCGATGGTTCGCGTCGTCGCTATGGGGAACGACCTTTAAAACCTGTTGATGCAAATTAATTTCACAAAATCGGGTTTGTCATGCAGGTTTCTGTGGCTGAGATTCGATTGTGTTGTGGCTAGAAGACCCCGCGGTGATCGAGCGAGATAAATATTTCGCTAAGAGACAAAGAAAGTGATTAAATCTTTTGTTGTGATGTTGAGTTAGGTGGCGGGTTAAAAGGTTTTTTTTCGATGCGGTTCCTGGCATGTGTTTTTATTTTCAATTCCATTTACGTTGCAGTGGAATGTCATCGGTCGGGTTTAACGCAGATGCTTAAGTCTCACCGCAAGGTTATTGGAAATCGAAATTCGACCGAGGGAGACTTGTTGTTCAGCCCGTAGACATTTGTTCGGGTAATTGGTGGGCTCTTGACAGGTTCGTGCGTGTTATACGACTCTAATGACAACTTGTTGTTGGAGGCGGAGAGCCTGAAGACTGCCGATCTCGTTTGTGGACTTTTTTATGGAGTCACATGCTGCCTTACAGAAGTCGTTGGAGTTTGACATTAGCTGAAACGAATTGAGATGGGCGTCCAACAGAGCTTCAATCGTTTTATGTCCGTGAGCACTGTGAGCCATCTAGGAGTCATGGGACGCTTTTACGTGTATTACGTTTTACAATTTAATAAGTGCTCTGTTTATGAACTGGTAGCCTAGGTTAAGGTTTCCACTGTCACGAATTTACAAACACCTGTGTCATAAAGAACAAGTAGAGAAAAAGAGTTCCTACTGTAATTTGCCGTGGCAGGATGTGCTGAAAATAGGCTCTTAGCTTATAATGGAGTGTTAAACAAATGGTCAAGACTGAAGTGGTACACAAACAGCTCGCATTTATCAAAATATTATCAAAATATGAGAAAAACATGTTGATCTATTAAGTGCTTTCGTTTGTATTTGAAATATTCTTAAATGGGCAATAGACAATAGCTTTAAAAATTTTGAAGATGAATTAAATCGGTATTCTTTTAAACAAATTCAACTTTTTATTCTTAGCCTGATTCAAAAATAATGGAAGCTAAAAGAACAGTTTTCTTGTTGAATTTGAAAAATATTGCTACAGCCATAAAAGAAGACAAGACTGAATGTAAGCATGCTGTGAAAAGCAACGAATTTTTCTGTCAAACATTTTTGAAAAAACAATTACTTCTTTGCTTATTTTTGAGGAAGATTTGAGACTCAGACAGATTTTTTAATAGAAAGACAATTAGCACCTACACAAATTTTTAAGCAAAATATCAAAAACGGTCGACAAGTTTTTAAAGAATAAATTAGCCCTGCAATATTTGAACAAACCTTTCTAAGATGCAAAGAAAAGATCGAAAAATTATCCTTTACAAAAGATTTAAGACAGATGAGTGATCCTCCCTTGGTTTCACGTAAAAAAAGTGACAAATGCAAATCTCTATAGAAAGAGAGAGAGAGAGAGAGAGAGAGAGAGAGAGAGATCCTACGCATCTTTAAAGCGATCCAGTGAAAGTTCTAACTGAAACCCAAGAATTATAGTTTCCAATGTGCAATTTTATCTTTCCGCGATTTTTCTCAAGTCAATTTAAAGAAAAATTAGATCTGTTACACAAAAAACTAGCTTTAAAAAAAGAGCCGATTTTACAAAAATTATCTGACACCTAAACGCTTTGTTTGTAGCGCTTTGTACATAGCCGGAAAATTCAAAAGACAAAAAGGCGGAAGGGAGATATTTGACAACCTAATATATGAATCAACACAAAAACCTTCTACCTTCTAATAAAACGCCCTCTAGAATGACATAGATCATGTACCACCTGTGTCAATTAAACTCGCCAGAAAACCCAACGAAACATTAACATGCGTTGGACCAATCTCACGAGCGACTTATAGTTTCATATACATTTCATTCGAGTGCTCTTCTCACAAGAGAAGCTCTCCAACAAGTTCCTCTATTAACGCCAGTCCAGCCCTGCACCCATTCCCCTTCACGTGAGGTCAATCACACAAGTGGAATAAATTTCCCATCCGACCTTCACAAAACCATCTATTTACATCTGAAAGCCCTTCACACTAATCAACGACTTAAAACAAACCATTCGCCCGGATATCTGTCAAATTATCCGCCCATCATCACACCTCAAGAGCACGTTCCTTACCAATTTGTTTACCGTTCACAGTTCATCGCCAATCCATCTCTTCTTTTTCGCCTAAATTATGCTAATAAAACAAAAATTTTTATTTGACTTAAAGTTAAGACCAAAGATCAACGCCAAACGCACGAACCCACCAACCACGCGTTACGTGATCTGGGCCTAATCGCCTTACCTTCTTGTATAACAAATCCCAACACAGTACTCGTAACTGCGAGGTGTCTTCACTTCAATGATACACAGATACGATATTGTTTTGTTTCTCTTTCTATACCCAAATTTTGTTTTTTCTCTTCTTTCTTTCAAAAATCAATTAACAAAAAATTCACTCAAGTGTGAACGAGTGTCGGGGCACCATTACCAACCGATTATCGAATCGTTCGACGCTATTCATTGAGGTGTCTCCACTGAAGACGCCAACGTTGACGACGCCTTGCAGAGGCCATTTGGGCCTAATGGCCCGGCCATCATCACGACACTCGGCCCGTTGTCAAAGTGAAATTTTTTTTTTCCATTGCAATGTATCTCTGTAAAAAAATTTTTGTTTTTGTTTTTTTTTCCTCGTCTCGTAAAAATCTCTCGAATCGAATCTGAACAATTAACAACGATGCAACTGCGCGGAATGCCGAATGAGAATGTCTTGGCGATGGGATGGATACAATGAGCACGGGTCATAGATACTTTTCGTTTTGCCGTAAGCGATGTAAAGTAAAAGTTTTTTTTTTGTTGGAGGTACCGGAATGCGACTGCATATAAGGCTTCCCGAGAGTAACGTGTGCCGGGTCTCGTTGTGGCTTTTTTTTTTTGGCAGTGGCACGATTCTTCGTCGAACTTGAATACTAATTATGGTTTTATGTAACAGTGTACCGCTAGCTATTTGGAAAAGTTTATTTATTTTGTTTAGAGAGGTGAACTGTTTTGCTGCAAAATGTTGCCACATGAATCGGAAAATTGTTGCGCAATTGAATGATTGCGTATGAGACAACTTCGCCTGTCAATTAGCTCGCTTAAGTGTTCTTGATGGAAAGTGAGAGGCGTCGTTAAATGGCAGATGATCATGTACTGCAGTAGAGGTGATCGAGATCAGCACGAAGTGAGTGGTGAAGTGAGAGCTAGATTTATTTTAAAGAATCACAACGTCAACTGAAAAATAGCCTTACACATGGCAAGTTGTCATTTCAAGGGTCTAGGGTTACGGGCGATAGAAAGGCAATTCATTTTACTGTGACTCGCTTGACTCAACAAAGTTTTTTTTTTTTTTTAATTCTGGTAGTATCTTTAAATTTGAGTGCTAACACTATCTTGTGAATTTACAGTGGACTCTCGACAATTCAAATTTCATAGGAAAAACTTCGATTTAGATAGGTTTTCGAATTACAAAGTTAGGAATTTCTTAAGTACAGTCAAATCCCTCTAGGTCGAATTTTTACGGGACATCAAAATTAGTGCGAGTTAGAGCGAGTTCGATTTAGAGGATGGCTCTTGTATGGAAAATTGGGAAAGGGAATGCTAAAATATGGCGAAAAAAATCGAGTTAGAGGGAAATTCGACTTGGAAGGAGTTCGACTTCGAGGGAGTTGACTGTATTTGCTTTCATCGCTCACTTTCATCCAGTACGCATTGCAACTATGATTATTTGTAGGAAACAAGCAAGCTTGACTGACTGGTAAAGAGGCCTCATTTTCGAATTAGAAAGGTGTTGATGTTATTTTCGAACTAACGAAACGGGTAAATTGCAAGGGTCTTGTTCGACTTACAGAGGTTTTTTCATGCTACATGCTGGAAATGCTTCTATTTACAAACGTTTTGGCATTATAAAGAATCGAATTATCTAGTGTTCACTGTTCGTAAGAAATCGTATTTTTTTTATAAAATGGTTATAAAACTTTGGTATATTCATGAGCAGACATAGTTATCGGTAATATTATTCTTCTTCTTCTTCTTCTATTCAGCGAAATGCTCTATTATGTCCATAGTGTGTTTCTATAAACTTTAAATAAATCAAGATCAAAATTTTATGATCGCTCAATCAAAGCCGTCACTAAACGACCGTCGAATCCCTATTTTGTACATACTGTCACATGTGTTGCATGATGCAAGATCCACGTAGCTACAAATTGTCATCAAAAAAATACACCACAATTTAGCAATAACTTTAATTTATAAATCTATTATTAATTAATATATGGTTTTATATGGAACGACACCACGCCACGAAATTTTTTAGGCGAAACAAAAATACCAGCATTGCCGTGCTTGATCATTTCTCGGATAAAGCTTGGGTGAAGTTCCTTTGACGTGGGAGGCCGTACAATGGTTTTGATGTCAGGAGAGACAGTATTTATTTTAGTTTCATCACTTAACAGAACCTTCTTCCTGTACATTTCCGCTCTGACAGAAATACCTTTTTTGTAAAATTCGTAAAAAAAAAGAATCGTTTAAACTTGGATTTATAGCCTCTATGGCTTGCTCGCTTTTAGAGCAACATTTTTTTCGTACCAGTTTTATCAGAATGTGGAAAGTTGTTGCTATAGCAGTTTATGCTTGTTTTTTCGTGGTAGGATTGTCTTAGCTCTAGGCTAACAGCAGACTTTTTCTTACCTTCACTACATTTGCTTTAGCTAGGGGTCTAAATTTAAATTTTCCGCTCTTCACAGAAGAACAGAGAATAGTTCCTCCTTGTACAGAGCGACCTTAATAAAAGCAACACTCGATACGCGCAACTCCTAAAACCATTACTATTGATTGATAATAAAAACAACTTTTGTTTGATTAACTCTTATTTCGTTCACTATCTGATTGAGGGACTAAGTTAAGCAACTAAATTGACGCTGCATATCTTGTCTAAAGCATTGGATAAGGTGCAGTCCACGCCAATACAAAAGTATTGAAACTTTTGGATAAACCCAAGCAATGACAATGTCACATTTAAGCTCTAAATAATCATGGAAGAATACTATCGATTAATTATTTGTCTCAAGGGCTGTACCCTTTTGAAATTCACGATTGTATTGCCGAAAATGCAACCAGGAACTCGGAAGTGATGACTCAAATGCAGTTAAGAAACTGCCTTCCAAAATACAGTAAACTCTCTGTAAATAGGAGCATTCTTACAGTCCCCTGAAAAAACCTCTGTAAATCGAAGAAAACCCATGTACTTTGGTCCCCTCGTTAATTCGAATTTAGTTTTGTGCAAAACCACGAAAATCTCTGTAATTGGAAAATGATGGTTTGTTTGCCGATGTCAAGTTTACTTTTTTTTATTTAACATCCATTAGTTGAAATGCATACGTGACGGAAGTGAGTACTATTTTTTTTCTGAAACCTTCATCATTCGGATGCAGTCAGCTTTAAATCAATAATGTCTAATTGCTTAGAAAGCTATAATTATATGATTGGCTTTGTGGTAATGATGCTTACAATATTTCGAACATACAGTGCCCCGCAAAAATATTCCTAATTTTATTATTTCGTCTTAAAAAGGTAATAAACGGTTGGCGTCAAAAAATTACGAATACTTTTGCGATTCGCAAAAGTGACGCTGATTACTCATTACTTTTTTCTGGCACGATGAAATTAGGAAGGCTTATTGTCTTTAGTATTTCTTAAGAAGAAAAAGACAAGGAAAAATATAAAAAAAAACGTAAGCTCCTACGCCCAAAATTAGTCACTTTATTACATTTTTAAGACAAAATAATCAAATTTCGAATACTTTTGCCGGGCACCGTAGTTTCATTTTCATGAGAACCGAAAAAGGGTGCCTGGGATATCTTCTCCGCTGGTATCATATTTTAGAAGCCTGTCGTAACTTTCCTATTTATTTCTTAATTAAGAGCAAAGATTTTCTTATAAAAACTCGGTATGCAGCCTACCTATAAATAATTTAATTTTAATTCTCTTTTTAGTCTAGAAGAAGGTTACTAAGCGAGTTTTAAATAAAAAAGTCTTGCTAAACTGCCTACTTATTAATTTAAGGTCGCTTAACTTATCATCTTTAGGTGTGGACTGTAAGTCCAACGAGGCATAACTCCATCTCAACTGACTTCAATCACTCGTAACCTTTTTAAGCGATTTAACCAACTAAGTCACAATTAGTCTTACGTTCTTCTAACTTGTTTGGACCACATTTCCCCTTCAGGCTAAGAGCGTCTTACGTTAAGACTAAGACCAGAGTATATTCCTTCATTTTGAAAATGTCAGTATTTTTTAAAATTAAAACAGATGAGTCTCTGTGGGGCTACAAGACCGTGTTAGCTAAGAAGTAAAACCGAAAATTTGCATTCCGACGTGTTTGCAAATGTATTCATCAATCACCTGGTGCTACGTTGGCACTCGTGGAGGAGGTTATTTCAGTTCTCTTGATTTCAAATTTTTTTTTTCTTCTTGTGTTGAGATTTATGTAAATCTCTCCTCACATTTGGTATTCAAAATCCACACAGTAAATAACGTTCGTCTTCGTATGAGAGTGAGTTTCTTGTATCTCACTCGCGACAAAGGAAAATTTACATAAATAAAAAAAAAGATGCTGCTTTGCTTCGTTTGCTCGCTGCAGGTTCTTTCCATTTTTGCTTCATGAAAATTTAATGAAAATCGCAAACGAACGAAATGGAAAGGTCAACGCATTACTTTTTTTTTACTAACGAAAACAAAAATTAAAAATGAATAAATAAATCAGACATATGGTGGTTGGTAAAAAGATTAAATAGGGAGACTTTTGGTGCGAAGATTTGCGCTTTTGTGTTAGATCTTCTTGAGATAAGATTCACGTCGGGGCTTTAATTATGTGATCAATGAGTATGCAGATCGTTGGTATCTGATTTTAGATCATGCGACTTCGGAAGAATAGCGCGAGAATTGCATCGCTGAAATTGATTCGATTTGAGCCACTTAACTCGTGAGAGTGCTTGTGTAAGCTCATCTACTACCCAAAAAAAGTCAATTGCAGGTTTCCAATTGCTCTTTTGTTTTAATCTTTGCTACAATACCGGAAGACGCTTTTGTTTGAAATTTTTGTGTTCACTCATAAAAAGTCGAAACATTTGCGGAAAAGTTTAGCCGCCCAAAAGATTTGATCTTGTTCGTCTTTTGATCAGAGAGCAGAGAACTTCTAATGAAAGAAAGAAGATAAGAGACGCTGAAAAACAATGAAACTCAAACATTCAACTGAGTTGGACACGGCTGATGTCCAACAATAACTTACTCGTGTGTTTAGATCTGAGTAATCCCAGTTCGACAGAATGAATTTGTATTGTATTACTTCTGAGATAAGGCAAACGACCCAAAGCTTCTAAACTTTACAAACTTGAAACAGATTTACAGTACGGTGGGGTTACATCGCAGATTTCACATTTTAGATCATTTATGTCATTTCAAAAAGCGTCAATACCATCAGTAAACAGCAAGTTTCACTTCTGAAACTAATCTTCTTTTCATCAGTTTTATTCTGCATGACTCGGCAGCAACTCTGCAGGGTGTTTACAGATGTCACGCAGCTTCATACCTATTATGCAGGCGTCTTTGAATTTGTTTAAGCTGTCAGGAAAGTCCACATGACATTTTGCAACACGTAATCATCTCATCTTTGCAATTTCTATCTACCCATCTATCACGATAATCCACAGATCGGTAGATATGAAATGGCATTCTGACCTTTTTGTCCAAAGAACTGGTTTATTAGATTGGCCGGTTTTCCTTTTCACAAATCTCTTACCTAACCAAAATACATATTCAATGTCCCATCATGAAGTAAAACTTGTTTAAATGCTTGCCGTAAGATGAAACAAGAAAAATAAAGAAGTATTAGCAACTAGAGGAAGCGGAAATGGGTCAGGGATAAGTAATGCAGATGACTCAAGTGCTTGCGTCAACGGTCCACGTCAAGCCACGAGCGCAATGTACAAAAGTCTACCTTTTGCAAACAGGATTCTCAGCATGGGGCCAACATTTCCATATTTAAACAATCACTGCTAACATTTGGAGCGAGGTTCACACATAAATTAGTTTGAAATTTATTTATGTTTATCAAGGATCGTAGTTGTGGGTCATAATGGCAAAGTGGCAATTGAATATTGGACTGATGATGTGCTTTGTCGAAAAGACGTGGGCGATATGATTTATTCCATGTTGTATAGTTATTAGAATTCCACATGATCGCAATTAATACTCAAGATATTATATTTGCTTCCTTTTGAATAGGTTAATTGAGGTAAGGGGGCGTTGTGGGTTGATAATTAGTGCGTTGCGGGAAATGCGTGCCAGCTCAATCTTTTTTAGTTAGTTAGTCTTTAGTTTAGTTAGTCTTTTAGTTAGGATAACTCCACAAGCTTTGCTGCCGGTTGATGAAATCTGAAAAGTAACAAGACAAAATTGTTGAACAAAGTTTCTTAGCAGAGCGCTCGATGTTTACGTCGTGGACCTTTTGCTACGACATTTTGGATTATTTTCTCCTGAAACTTTTTCGCCTGGCATGGTTTGTGCAGTAAATAGCTGCTTATCACTGTCTTGGTTCACAAACGAGCATTGTTTAGGCAAGATTTCGTATTACTAACATTAAAATTTCTGGTTGCAATTTTAGGGCTCAGGCTCATTTTCTTTGAAACAATCAAAAACATCTTGATGTAGATTACTGAACACTTAACTTAAGAATATAAGCAATCAGGCTCACTTGTATGATCAATAGTTTATCACAACCTAACAAAAAACGAAGGACCCGAGAAATAATTAATTATTCAACTATAGAATGCTCTCTACATCGATGTTTCCGTTAAAAAATTAGATACACTAAAATAGGAAACCTTTTTTCGGCTTAACTTTCGGATAAGATTTGTTTCGTTTTGTCCGTTTTTCTTACAAGTCTTAAAAGGTCTTCAAACAAACATCCAAACAATCACTATCGACTTATAATAGGGTCTTATGTATTCGTTCGTAGGGAAGACATGTCCCTGTAACAATTTTCTTTTAAGAAGATGGAGACATTGGAACACCCCAGCTAAACCTTTTGAAATCCTGATTTTACCAATCTTCTGGGTCAATCAATGAACTTAAATTTATTGAACCCAAGTCTTTAGAACTATGAAGCATTCTTTGAAGTAACTTTGAATTCCAGACTTTTTAGTTGAAGTCCATAAGGGAATTGTTAATTCAATATTGAAGTCTTGGATCCAAAGTAAATACATGAATTATAAAATCAGAGACATGAAATCAATTGGTTTATTGAGTCAAACGACTTAATTCCTGTACATCTGTTTAATGTAGCAGCTTGTCTGGCAAAAGCAAACAATTTAACTTCAATTTTGTTAGTAAAACAATGCACGTTCCAAAGGAGCAAAATTAGTTTTTTAACTTAGCCATCAAAGGCTTTCAAATATGGACTTTTCCACAACTGAGCTGAAACGAATTACGCCATAACACCACCCTTTTGTTGTTTGTTGTTTATTTAGAAAATCTTAATATTAATTTTTGCTCAAATGAGAGATTTAGAGTAAAATCAAAGTCCGTCGTGTTAGTTGCAGTTAAATACCTCGACCTATCGAAGTATCTTAAACGATTTTTTCAATCATCTACTAAATCACATCTATTAAGTAAATAATAATAATAAAATAATAGTAATTGAGTGGCGTTACAGCCCGTAGAGGGACAAAGGCAGGCTTTTCGCTAATGAGTGTTGAGTGGGCGCAATTGACGCCGATTAGACTTCTGTCTCCTTGCGACACCGGCTTACTTAGCTTAAAACTAAACTCTGATCCATGACGCTCGGTCGGACGAACCCGTATGCGCTGTATGCAGTCGGAAAACCTGCTCTTTTTCGGTTCCCGTTCAGCACTTCCCTCTCTCTCAAGTTAAGCAAGCCAATCTCGCAACCATTCCAAAAATACACAAAAAAACTTCCAGTTTGCTATTTATCATATCAAAATACGGCAGCAAAAAAATGTTGAATAATCAACTGCATTAAAGCAACTTAGTTTTGTGAACAAAAAATAATGACAAAGAGCTGATGATCAAGGACACTGTCAACCAAGTCGTACGGCGCAGTCATTAACAAATAGGATCAACTGCACCACAGAGGACACCACACACTGCCTATCTCCCGTCTAAAGAGCCGCGTTAACGCGCCAGCCAACACTTGATTATTGTCAATCGGCTCTTTGTCTCTGTTTTTATTTCATTCACCGCAGTTATTACCCAAATGCGGTGCTGAATTTAAAATCGAGTTCGCCTCGGTCGAAACCAAAAAAATCATCCGAAACAGAAAAAACCAAAGAATAAACCACGAAAACAGAAACCATAAAACGTTTCAATGAGACTTTCAAAAGAACAAAAAAATAAAGAATCTCAAAGCAAGGCTAACAGGTGAATGCCTTATTAGTATGATTGGCAGCACTCCTCAGCCGTACGCGTTAAGCAGATGATCACAACGACTCTCGTGGGTCACAGCAAAGGGATTTTCGAAGCCTCCGTTTGACAGACACCGGTGCAAAAGTGATAAATACAACGAGATCAATGACTTTTGGCGGTAGCGTCAGACGGACAAGTGCACGGTGCCGTAAAAATTTCAATGAATTTTTGATCATAATTTTTGTGTGCGTTGGTCTTTTTGGCACATGGCTTTATCATTTTTTTCCCGTTACAGAGGAGTGCCCTGGTGAATACAAGAGCGCCGGGTTTAATGTACTCTTCGGGTGGATCATGTATCGGATCAGTGCCTGTGACGGTCAATAAAACTGTCACATTGAAATGAGTTGATTGATGGCTGACACCCTTCAGATGCAGGATGTCATAAAACTTCAAACGCGGCAAACGTCATAGACTCAGCAGCAGCATGCGCGAATCATATAATTGTCTACAACCGAATCCACGAATAATAGGGTCAACAGTTCTGTACCCACACAGAAACCGGGCCCGAGCTCGAGCTCAAGCAACGGCGACACGAATCTACGTTAGCATGTCGACCGAACGCGATACCTGAGCCATTTGTGTGCCACTCAAGTGTGAGCACGAGTTCCACGAATTGGAACTCTCAGAGGTCTCAAGCTGGCTACGCGATGTGTGCTTATTTGCTTTTGTTTTTGTTTTGTCTCGGCAGTGCACTTGACCAGTCCCTCTCTCCAACAATGGCGGTGGCGGTGATGGTGGCTATCAATGCGGAATTAAAAATTAGATAATCAACAGCGACACAGAGTCAGTGAGAAGAAAAAACAACGCACAACAAAGAAACAAGCGCGAATCCGTCGTCGTTTTGCAACATCAATCATAAAAGCCAAGTCACAGCATAGCCACAGTCAAATGGGCACCGATACGCGCTTACTGCTGGGTGATCCACAAAAGTATCTAATTACGCGGAATATTTTCATAATACCCAACTTGAGCGGCTATGAATATCGATCAGAGCCGCTTGAGCAGAGGCAGACTTTCATTTTCACGGGCTGACTTAGGCAGCCAAAGACGCAGTTTATTGCAAAACTATCACCAATTGGTGATTGATGATTTTTGTTTTTTTTTAGTTGGTGATTTCTTATGCACGATGTGCAGCTGAGTTTAGGCGGCTTGATTTGGCAAAACGTTGACAGTAAGTTCATTGATAAGTCCGGTCAGGACCGCGAGGAACGGTCTGAATTTTGCCAAGTTTAAGTCATGGACGGTGAATATTTGATGTGGTGGTGGTGGACTTCAAAGACCTGGTGTTACTCAATTTGAGGTGCATATTTTTCTTTTCTTTCGTTTTCGAGGAGATTCGGTTGGTTTCTTTGAAATTGCTTTGGGGTTTTGTTTGCGGAATTACTTGTGATTTATTTAAGTTTCACTTCGTTGTTGAAAGAAATTGGTGAAATGGAAAATTGTGAAAAGCAGAGGAAAAGTTTTTACTAGTGGAGTCTGCTTCGTGTCAGTCATTTCGATTCAGCAAATGCTAAAATATTTTAGACATCTTTCTCTTAATTTACTGCCTCAGTGTTAAATTAAGATAAAGTCGCTTGGATAGATCGCAGCAAACAATTTAGGTTTGTATCAGTTAGCTAGGCCTTTGTAAAGTTTGTAAGTTTTTTTTAACCAGCTTTAGATCTTGCAGCATCACGCTTAAATTAAAAAATTTCTCACCATAACAGCATTCCTGTGGAAAAGTCTTCTAGGTGTTCTCTAAAACTATTTAACCCTTTCATGTCCACTGTTGTTTGTGTACAACATGATCCTCATTTGTGTTAGGTGCCTGCTTAAAGCTATTTTAATCCATTTAATACTACTTCAGACATTTATTGGTGCAATAAGAATATTATATTTGGGATATATTCCTTTTGTTTTGGTGAAGTGCAATCTCAATAAAAAGTTGCATTTCAACAGATCTTAAACCTTGTTTTAAAGTTACAAAAGCATTATAAAATTAATTCGATTGTATGTACCTATGCATTTTAAAAATTAAAAGAGACTTTTCAGTTGAAATGTATGGTTTCCAATATGATGCAATTTTAAGTACCACAGATGACCAGTATTGCATAGGAACAACATTCCGTTATTATATCGTTATTCTTTCATCCTTGAATACATTTTTTTTAGATTTTACTTATTTGAGACCTCATAAGCTAGATTTTGACAAAAAAAAAATATTTTTCTTTGGCTTGGAATAAGGTGCGGTCATAAAAAGGTTAAGATCTTCTTCGTCCATTTCTGAATAATGGATTGGATAATGGCTGATATGGATTTCAGTCATTAAAATTCTCATGTTAACGGTATATAGCCTGTGATCTCGTGCAAACAAAGGTTTATATTTATATTATTAAGTCTCATAACCAATTTCACCTTAATCAAAACTTTTGCATACAAAATTCTTAGATCCATTAAGTCATTCCCCTCGTGAGATTTTACGTTTCTAACTAAATCAACATAAAATTAATGACTTTGCCATCTCCTAAAATCTGCCAAGACTAATAAACTAAAAGTTAATTACAAAATCGAAAGGAAATATCATTTAAATGTTAAAAGCTGTGGGATAGGCGCCCACGGAATGTCACTTAACCTTTCATTTTCATCTTTCTGCTTTTTGCTGAAATGTTGTGATAGTTTTATTTAAATAAATTACTTTCATGATGGCAGACAAATGGTTTTGATGGTTTCATTTTAAATTAAATTAAAGAAAAACACTTCATTCGTCTTTGTTACTGATCTCGAAACAAAATTGAGACCTTGAACTTTGACTTTTTGATAGTTGGAAGATTCCCATATTTAATATGCCATACAAGATTTTAATGAATTGATTTTTTAGCTTGGAAAAGAAACGAGATGATGACTTGAAATAGTCCAGACAGAAGAGAACGATTAATAACATGGCATAACTTTGTCAGTTGTTTGGTAGTTTCAGAGGCGTGGGAATAAAATAGAAAAAGGAAATGGATGTTTGGATGAGTTAGAGTTGGGGGTAGGGCGTGTAAAAAGAAGGCCTGAATCACTGCGGCTTTGGGTGAGCCTGTTGTGATAAACCCCACTTAGGGCTCAAGCAAAAGCAACCCAAGTTTGCAATTGATCAGCTCTATTAATGTAGCATTAGGCAGTGCTAGTGGGTATGCCGCAGAATGGTCGTGGCATCATGAAGGATGGAACCTTTTCTGGCTAGCAGGTGTGCTCTCTCGTTACAAACATAACCGCTGTTGTCAGGTATCCAAATGAAATGTTTGGATGAACTTATTTCCTAGAAAAGGGAGGAGTAAATTATTTTTTTTTTTGTATGAGGTACTAGTAGTAGCGGGGGTTGGTAATTTGGTGTTCATCGAAGAAAAAATGGATATGTTTGGTAATTTGAACATCCTCAAGGCCAACCAGCACGAATAAGTTAGCCAGTTCGGCTTGGAAGGATGATTCGTTCACCAACAGGATAATGACCCTAACCAAAATTCCCTTTTTAAGTGAACGAATATTTGCTTTATAGTGGACGGAGCCAATTCATTACATTTTTTTACACTGAGTTGCGGAACAGCCCGTTGAGAGCCAGAGCCTAGCTTTTTCGCGCCTCCACTGTGTTGTGAGCGCTATAATTTGTGACACATGTGAAGGGGACCTACAGCTTAATGCCGGTTCTGAATGACGAATTGCGAAAGCTTTTCCTGTAGTACTCGAGGAGGATTGTCAGTCGTTCGCTGGGAAGCCAATTCAAAACTTTACCAAAATTGAAAAACGCGTTAATCAATTTAAAAAATCAAGCTAATTCGAATGTTTTTAGAAGTTTTTGGAAGCATTTGGACTGACATATCAGACAGCATACAACAAAATCGGAAGTTGTTCTGAAAATACTCTGTCAGAGGTCCAAATCACTCCAAGTATTACAAAATTCGGTGAATTCGAATCCATTTCACTTGACTATTATTAAGAAATTACAAGAGTTTTTAATTTCATTTATACTACGCAAAATTACTAAATTTCGTATATACTACTTACTTACTTTTGTGATATAAATTTTAACTGTTTTTGTTTTTGCTGGACAGTTTTTACAATTATAATCCGATCGGCTTATTTTTGCGTTGAAAAGCTATAGAATCTTTGAATAAAACTAAATTTAAGGTTTTTTCGTGAAGGCTATTTGTAGCTTGTTATTGCTTGAGTACAAAGCCCACTACATGATGCTTACTTACTTTTGTGACTGACTGTACATAAATTGGGGCGACGTAACAGCCCATTGAGCGCCAGAGGCTAGCTGTTCCCGCTTTGTGTGCGCTTGATGTGCGCGGTATAGTTTTGACACAAGTGAAGGGGTTTATTGCCGATTCTGAATGGCCAGCTGCAAAATCTTTCCGTGATAGAAGTACAGAAGTACAGACAGAATTTTCAGTCACTCGATGAAGGTGGGGCGTGAAAGCTATTTTTTGGCTTTCTTCCTCGAGTTAGATTCGCTTAACAGTCTAACGCTATAAATGATATCGTTACAGAAAGAAAACGTTCCAGGTAGTAGGAATTTTGAATCTAGTGTGAACACATTGACTTACTAGTTTATTCGATGCCAAGAACGCATTTTTCATCCTTATTGTCTTACCAAAAAAAATTCGTCAGATGTTGTTGATTTTTATAAGCATCTAACTTTCATATTTAATAGGCATAGCGCAAAAACTTTTAGTCGGGAGTAGTAAAACCTGTCCGTCGAAGTGCTATGACCCAAAAAATTCAGTCAAATAAAAGATGCTTCATGCGCCCGCTCATGCCCCGACTGATTCCCACAGTGGTTGATTTGATGAATGACGGAAGAGTGGCTGATATATTATAAAAAAAAAAACAACTTCGATCGGTTGCTCATCTCCATACACTGACATCGACTGAATAGCTCTTGAATCAATTTGCGTTTACGACTTTCGTTGCATAATCCACGCGATATCGCAAGTTCCACCCGTCAACAACGTTATCGAAGAAAGTAAAGAAAACATGAACAGTCTCAAAGGTGACATAATCGCGTACTTTGACAGCGAAAAAGCGCCCACCGCTTCGCCCCAAAAACCATTTTTTGCGCACTGATCCTGCGCTACGATAAAGTGAAACCGTGTTTCGAAAAACCGGTACCTATCTCGACCGAAATAAAAACGAGAGTGGCTTTCCAAAAGGAAGCTAACACCAGCACCAGACACACAGGGACCGTGTGTGTATGCGTGAACCCCTAAATGAGGCCAACACAAGTTTTTTTTTTCTCAAATTAGTTTAACACATTTTTCGCTGCTATCAACAGCAGCCACAGAAACAACAACAACAATTGGCATGCCTAAGTCATGCGCATGGATGTAGAGCAACAAATTATCTAACACCACCCCAGCGTCAGCAGTGGATTTCTTTCTTTTATTCCGCTCTCTTGTGAAACGTCCAAACGTGTATCTGTATCTGCTTTCGATTAAGCAACAAAAACAACAACAACTCAAACTTGTTGTTACCTACATACTGCCAGTTCGAAGGACGGCTGGTTCTGATTTGTAGCGGTCCACAATATGTGCGCTCGCACCGTGTATCTAGTAGGTAAGAAGAAAAGAAAAAATAAGCAAGATTCAATAACTTTCAATATTTTGATGGCAAAAAGGCCCGAGAGGCCTCCGGTCGCCCCGTGAAGGCAGAGGTGCCTGCCTTCACGGGTACCGAGGCTTTCCGGTTATTTGAATTATCTCTTAGCGGGTAGCGAATTTGTGCGCTAAGATAATGTATCTGTCGCGACAATCGCACCAGCCAGATACAATACCGACCGGTAACCGCAAGTTGTGTACGGATTGCCGTGCCAATAGGGCTCGAGACAGTGGCTGACGTGTGTGTGAAGCTGGTGAAACATTTTCTGGTGTTATATGTCACATGTCGTGCTCCTAGGGGAACGGCTGAAGGCCAAGTGAAAGTATCTTACTGAGAGGATTCGTCTTGGTTATTGTCTCAGTGCGGTGGGGGCGGAAGTTTGTATTTTGACGAGGTCAATGGAACCAGGAGCGTTCTAACGGCTCGCCGCAGAATCCAGATGACATTAAGTGGGAACTTCAAGGTAAAGGTAATGCTTCAAGCTTTGAAAGTTGAATCGTAAAAATCATTGAGGTTAAGACGAGTTGAGATGGAAGTGTTGCAGCATTCACTGTTTTTACGATTTTTGGTTCTCGAGATGTTGAAAAAGCTTCAATGGCCTCGACGCCTTCGCTCATTAATCTCTGTGTTGGTTGAAAAGACTCTTCTCCAAGTCGAAGTTCGCGTTATGCAAGGGAATTTTACGACCAAAAGTTTAGGGATTTGCAAGGCCTGGGGTGAATTAAAATGATACCAAAGCATTATACACAGACATTGTGGTGTTACAACTCGACAAGCCGAAATCATTCTAGTTGTTCATATTTTCACCACCATTTCTGCGCTCCTCTTACGCTGAACGTATATGTAGTATCTATCTGCAAATATTTTTAATCTCTGTATAAACATCAGCCAATTAGGTGTATTTTAGTCGCTCTAATAATCTAGTTGCCTTAAAGTGATCGCCACCAATAACGTCTCGAAAATAGTTCTTTTCTGCTAGGTTGTAGTTGAGTCTATAGCCGCTGTTAACGAACTTTTCTCCACATTTCTCATCTACTTTGGATGATCGCCATCGTACAAAGTTCTCCTTCATTGTCAAATTGTATTCTTGGGGGAGGAGACTTGGAAGTCTTATTGTGTGTGACAGCCAAGACAGGCTTTTTTTTGGGAAGACGCGCGTCTAACTTGTTTAACACCATATAGATAATCTAGCTGCATCATTAAAGTTTAAAATAAAGAATAAAGCGACAGAGTTGTCTTTTCCATATGCAATTTAGAACAGTCTTTAGTTTTGAAACTTTGTACTTTCTCCATGCTTAGGTTTTTTATGAAGTGTACTGCAAGATACTTACAGGTGCGGTCAAAATAATAGCAGTGCTGCTTTCTGAAGGATACCTTATTGCAACTTGAGTAATATCATGCTAATGATTGGAGTAATTGGAAAATCGTTTACTCCTTTCAGTTATTTTTCTAAAGTAAAAGAACATTCCCAAAGTCTCAAAAGAAAATATTCTCTTACACTACTACTATTTTGACCGCAATGCACTGCTATTATTTTGACTGCAGCTGTATGTACTTTGACTATTTCTATGTTATCATTGAATCTGGACTTTTCGTAAGAATCATTTCCTCCATTCTTTAAAATCATGCTTACGGACTTATTCAGATTAACAACAGGTTTCCAAAGACAGTAATACTTTAAAATATAATAAATAAATACTTGAATTGCTAAGCAAAACTGGTGAAATAGCGAGCATGATGCTGTCATGGAAATGTTGGTAAATTTTAGCTTTTCGTGAATTATTGGACACCCCTTAACAGACTTTACAAGTTATTTTTCAATATTTCTCCATGTGGACAAAACCAACCACCGGTGTCGTGACCACAGCCACTGCCGCAGTCAAAATCCATTGAAGCTGCAGAGTTTCTGCTTAGGAGTGGTACGTCTTAGTCCGATTTATCTCCAAATTGTATGTCGAGTTTCTTGCTTGCGTCTTTAAGGTCCTACGCTGTAACTATCCCCCACACAATGTAAGAACAGGACTCCCTAGTGCGACGGAGATTTATCCCTACTTAAAAAACAACATCTTCATACATGCAACAAAACCCATTTGCCCGCAAATCCTTTGCTCCTCGCGCATACACCTCCATACATCGCATGTTCATAGATCCTTGATTGTACTTGCTTTCTCATACCCATCCCAGCACGATTCCCAAATCACCACCACGATCCTCAATATTCCACTTGTTTCTATTTTAAGCGAAACAAAGTGAAAATCTTGTCAGCCACGACCCCCGCGTGTTCGATGTACCTGTACAGCTAAGCCTTTTGTTGTTTTTTGCCCGTGAAATGCTTTTAGCACGCCTTACACGCGGATGCAATTCTCCTCCCGAACGAGGTGTTCGTTCAAAAGAAACCAAAAACAAAAAAAAGCACTAAATTCACGCTTTCGATTTCTTTGGAATTAAATAAATACTTCTCTTTGGTTTTTCCTCTCCTTCTTTTTAATTTTAATTAAAGCGACAAGATTTAGTGATCAACCACACGCGCATGAAGCGAGGCTCGTTGTTTCTTTTCCTTTCGTACTCGTTCTTCTGGAATTTCCAAAATGGACGAGCAAGAGTGCGCAGTGCAGTTGCATGCAAGTATGTAAATTGAACAGATCACGAGTCGAGGCTGTGACTAAGTCAGTGAGACGTACTCCAGTTCGAGACATGATTTAAGTTGTGGAGTTGCAGGATTTGCAAGTGGCCCAATAAAGATTGAATCTTTAGCACTAGTGTTAGTGGGACAGTGTTATGCATCAATGATTTCCTTGAAGTGGCCTGCAAAATAACATAAAAATAAATGGCTTTCTTTGGGTGAATAGCTTATTTAATGATTGCCAACTACGAATTCAGTCAACTCTCGATAATTTGACACCCTTTAAAATTTAATCTCCTGATAATTTGAATTTTTTTTCGATTCCTTGAAAAATACTCGTTAATTTGACGACCTGGCTTCCCCACTCTATAATTTTAAGCATTTTTTATGCACAGAATTGTTTCCTTACCATATCCTTCTTTCCTTCACTCCTTTTATTTTAAGCTCTTTGTAATTTAAAGATTTTCTTAAGCCCACTGAGTTTCAAATTATCGAGAGCCGATTGAAAATGCTAAATGATTATTAAACTCCATGCACAAGCAGTCGAACGACCTAGAAGTCTTTGTTGGTCATAAGTCAGAGGATTGAAGAAAACTAATGCTTTCCTCCTCTTCCTGCCAGCTTACCCACGTCTCTAGGCCTATTGGTGTGTTAATTATAAATTGCGATTGGAAGCTCAGACAAAATGGTTATCAAGTCCTAGGCGATCTCAGGTGATCGTTGATAACATTTCTGTTTGTCAAAGTTTCTTTGGCTGTATCAGTTTATAAAAGCTCGAGTGGTTAAATAAACTTTCAGGGGCTTCTACATTCCTGACAATAATCTCTATCTTCAGACGGTTTTGTAGCGCATTTCCTTACAGATAACATCTGCCATCAAATCGCAGTCACTACCCGACGAATATCTTACATCCACTCGATTAAACTCCTTCCATTTGTCACAGGAAAGATATGCAGATAAAAATGCGGTTAAACGTCAGACATTGAAACGACTTCATTGAAAACAAATTTGTCTTCAAGTCCCGGATATATTCCCGACTCGTGCAGCCATTTTAACATAAATTTAGAAACATTTGATGTCTATCAAGTCACTTTCTGCCACCACCGCCGAACGTCAAATGAGGAAGTAGTAAAACTTTTGACATTCCCCATCCCAACGTGATGTCAAACTTCATTCACCTCAATTTTGACTGGCACAAAAATCAACTCCCATTCACTGTCTTGGCACACTCCAAACAACAATAAAAAAAAGTAAAAGTAAATAAAACACGATTTGACTCACTTTTCAAGCACGGTGACTTAATGACAAACATGTGAAATTAAATGTCGAAATGGTGGGTTAAGTGCTCCATTTTCTTCGAACTCCATCGCATCGGATTGATGCTTTTCTTTAGAAAGTAAAAGCATTTTCCCATTTCCATTTCCTCAATGAAACTCATTTCTCAAGAGGCAAAAGCGAGACAATGATCTTGCATCAAAGTCAATTTCAATTATACCCTCGCTTACTTTTTTTTTCTTATTAAACGTTTTTGTTTTTAACAATTTTTTTTTTCTTTTTGTTTCAGTTGTTTCTACTGCGGCCAGACAATGAGAAAGGCCAAAAGATGGCTTCTTATATTTGCAGGTGAGTTTTGATTTTTATTTTGTGATGGATGGACCGGGAAGTTCTTGTCGGGCCGAATAATTCTAAGTTAATTGACAACTTTCAGTTTCCGGGAATTAATAACTCGAATGGGTTCGGTAAATATTTGCGTTGCGAGTTAGGGCTAATTGCGGTTGATCGGATCGGTTGCGTAATAACCTAGTCGGATTTGTATTACGAGTTTATTTTTTTTTTTGGTGGACAAGAAGTTGTCGGATTATGTCAAACGTGTCGTTAAAAGAAATTTGTAGCGCTGTTAACCTTGGTTTGACTAAATGACCTACAAAGATTTGTGGTGTGATTTAGAGATTTAAAGTATCTCCTACAAATCAACTGCCAGAAACAAAAAAAATAATTTACGTTTTAAAAAAAAATTCATTTGAGGCTTAACTCACAGCAAAATACAGTTTTTTTAAACTTTGCTGTGGCTGGAAGAGGGTCTAGCCTACGGCGACTGGAGCTAGGCCCACAGCAAGATGTCTATACGTAATGCACCAAGCACATAACCGTTGTAAACACTTATAAATATTGGCTTGATTTACATGCAGGTAAATACGACGAGTACGAAAATATCGTCTGTATTTCCATCAACTTTGACATTCAGCTGCCACATGTCGCGCAGTGCACATCAAAATACCGGTCAGACTATTAATTTGGCTGAACTTAAAATTCCGCTTCGAAAGCCAATCCCATGTGGACTTATTAAATATAAGACTAAGCACTACTGATACGTAACTGATACGTAAACAGACAGAACAAGCTTATGACTTTTGGTCACCAGTCTGTGCGTCAGTTTATCGTGAAAAAATGTCTACCAAACCTTCAATCGCGATGTCTTATTGAAGTCCAAGAAACCATCCTAACAAGCAACTGGTCTAAGGACGACTGCGCGACCTAAATTAACCTTACACAGTTGTGACACATATAGCACATGCACCTCAAAATGTACACAAAATGGAATTTTTCCGTGCTCTTTACCTTGAATGCCTTATTCACTTAATTGAGGAACTGAAAATAATGAAAAACATGAAAATAATCAGATAAAAGGTCAGCGGAGGACATTTTTCTCGCGTAGACGGTATGGACCAAGACAAGAATAAGGGAATACTGATAATACAAGCGAATGCTGAGGTTAATAAATTGTTAAAGTAAAAAATTCAATAGAGTGATAATGCTAAGCTTACGGACAAATGTGTAAAAGAGTTTCGGATCCCAAGAAAACCTTTTTAGAGTTGTCAGCTCACTCTTAAGATCGTAATTTTTTGAGAACTTGCTTGACAAATGGTAGCAGGGAACTTGGCCTGTTAAACAGTGTCGGAGTTTATTTTGTTGATTTAACAGTTGGTGTGATTAAAAATATGGCAAATGGCTTATGTGCTCCTTTTTTTGTCGCAACTCAAACTTACCAGTTTAAACGTATAAGTCAGTTATTAAAGATTGTGCATGCAACGGAAGGAATAAGTGTTAGACAAGAGTTTTAAGGCGACAAGTTTTACATTTTTCCCCTTAATTGATTCGTGTCAGGTTATTTCAATTTCATTTAAAGATTTGTTAGTATTTTCCATTGTCCTGACTGTGTCCGTATGCGTCCGTGGGGACAGGAACCTCTACCACTATGTAGCATTGTAATATGTAAATTCAGTCCGACTAAAAAGTTTTGATAATCCATCAGGACGTCCTGATATGCAGTTCCTTTTTGGGAAGGAAATTATTCCTATTAGTCATAATTTACCGCGACGCCTTTAAGACTCACCTTTTGACTGTACATTTGTACGAGTTTTCCTGGCCGCATACAATTTGGATTCATTATTCTTATCTACTATCAAGAAGAGTGTACAAATTTTCAATTAGATGACAGTTTCCCGCTGTCAAATTATTTTATATTTTACTAATATAATTCGATGGAAGAGTTAATCTTAGAATTTTATTTCAACCACAAAATTAAGTAAGTACACGAATTCTTAAACCTTAAAGAAAGCGACACCAAATAGCACCTGTTAAAATAAGTCTGCATCGTTGCATACAGATATCGCCTTCCATGCGCCTCGTTACTAAAGACGACATTCTTGCGAATCAATCAAACGTTCCTTAGCACTATAAGCAAACAAAGTCTATTTGAATTGCATGACTTTTTTAATTCGGGGTCTGTAAATAGCCGACTTCTCTTGCACAACAAGTAATCAGATTCTCCGAAACAGTCTCTGTGGACAGACAATCAGGCATTTACTTTGAGGCAAGGATTCCTTGCGAAACATGCCATCTCCAATTTGACAACAAAATGAATTAAATGTTAAAGCATAACCGCGTTTGTTGTAAACTTGAGCTAAAGAAATCTATTTTGATCATAATCTATCGCTATCCCTTTAGCATTTAGATCAGGGCTGTAAAGTCCTGCAGTAGTGGTACTTATACTTGTTTTCTTACAAACCCTGGTTTAGATTCAATGTCGATCAATTTGTCTTTCTTTTAAGACGCTGAAAAGCAGATCCATTTTTTTACGTCTTCTTAGAGGGACGACTGACCTCTTTTTGATTCTCATAAAATGAAGTACAAATCCGACCTGATAAGTGAAGCTAAGTAACTTTTTTTTTCAAATGAATTACTCTAAGGCTCCACCACTGGAGATTTACTTCCTCTACATTTCTAACTAATGGAAAACATCTTCTCTCTGGCAGTACTCGTCTGAAATCATGAAGCCATACTTCCAAATTGGAACGAGCTAAGATTAATTGTTTGTTATACATTTTATATAAATTCGAATAAAAACTTGAAATACTGATGATAAATGAAAGGTCCCCAGTCGGTATAACAAGAATATCTAAGCCATCAATGGATCCAAAGTGAAAGGGTTGGATGACTTTTAACAGCAGCCTTCCTTCACTGGAGCGACCTTTCAAGTTGATTTTCATTAAAACCGACATTCACTGCCCGTCACACCCACAATCCACTTCTTTTGAAAATCCTAATTGACATTTCCCACAAACTATTAACGCCCATAAAATTTTGCTAAATGCCAAAGATCCGCTGTTGTGCTGTCAGCCACTTTGGAACAGCGCCAAAAAAGAAATAGACTCCTGTCAACTTGAAAATAATTTGTGCTTTTTTTCTTTTCAGCTATTTTGGGTTTAATGTCGCATGCGGGGGCATTGAGAACATTTGGTAAAGCACCAACTTCGACAACAACATCCACAACAACCACAACCACCACAACAACAACTGAAGTTCCCGAGACGACAGCTGTCGCCGAAGAGGCCGAACTGAAGGTCAGTAAATATGCGAATAAAACTCGGACTCATGGCTTAAATGTCAACAAGCGCGTAGAGCAAGTGTCGTTATTTTCTCTCGCGGCTGTTTACGGTGTCATAACGTCAGAAACTGACAACCACGCCTGAAATGTCAAACATACGTTCACACTTTGTTGCGTCCCACTTACATAGAAACCCCCATATGGGCCGGTAACCGTTACTTAATACAAATTACCAACATAATAATTGTTTTGCCGTAGATCGCGGCGCAATATCCGATTGTGCCAAAGTACTACGTACACGAAACCTACGTGAGCATAGCGGCCGTCGAGTCGTTGTCTTTGCTGCGCGGGGCGGTGACGCTGGAGAGAGCGAGACGCGGCGCATGAGGTTAGTTTCGATCCACAAGAAGGTCATTCGGTAATCTGACTTTTCGGACCTACATCGTGTAGGTGGTGGATGCTTGCGGAGACATGTGGCTTCGTTGGTAACGAGGCTGAGTCATCAGTTTTTGGCGGCACGCTTGTGGTTATTTGGCGTGTGAATTAGCAAATGGGGATTTTGCTGGAGATCACAATCGGGCTTAGGCAGGGCATGGTAAGTAGTTGTTGGCCTTAGGTATTGTTACGGTTTCCGAGACTTGGGATTTATTTGCTATTGTTCTTCGAATTTTTGACTTAATGTGAACATGTGATCTGATACGGGAGATACGCAAAGTTGGCAAGAGGAAGAGAAAAGGCCGCCGGAAGGAAGTCAATCGGGAGTTCACCACAGAGGTCATTATATACAGTGATGCTTCCGATTGAAGCTGAATCTGCGAATTTCCAAAAACCCATGACGCTTACCGGTAGAGGAAGCGTTCGGCGAGTGAATTACACAATTTCTTGAAGTTGGCCAGTCATTGATGATGAAGGGCAGGAGAAAAACCAAACAGAAATCGTTTCCTCAAACATCAGCCTAAATCCGGTTTCGAACACATACATTTTGACGACTATGGTTTATCTCTCTGGAGGTCTTACTTTAAACCAACATAATGAAAGGATAATTCCATGTTAAAAATCGTTAACCCTTTTATTCCCGAATTAATTTGACATGAAACGGTTATGGGTTTTCTGAGTGCACACTAAGCCCAAATCAGCTACAAAGTGATCACTACTTGTAATAAAATATTTACCAACAGCCTTGTACAACATATCAAGCTATTTTGACAAAAATAAACCCCTTAGAGGAAAAATTGAAATAACAGAATGAAGTTCAACGTGTAATGTTGCCCATAGGCAACACCGGGCATTGAAGGGCTAAGTACATAAGCAAAAATCGCTAAATTGAATATTTATTCTTGGCCTTCTGCGAAAGTGAAGTACGCACTTCTAACTTCTATTGATCTTGAATAATATTCCTTATAGAACAACTACGAGAATCCAACAAACACAAAATTAAATAAAACCTAAACCTTATTTTCAGCCGCACAATGCATCAACGAAGCCACCAAAAAAACTAACCGGCATCCCGCAAATCGACTGGGTCTGGGATCCAAATTTACCTCGTGAATTGAATGGGTAAGCCAAATTGAACTTTCAAACATGCCTTTTACTTAACACACTTACACTCTTTCCACGTCCCTAGATACAATCTATCGTCATACCCCTTCTTCAGCACAGTGCCACCACCAGAGGAGATTGCATTCAGATGTGACGGACTCCACGATGGCTTCTATGCCTCCATCGAATACAAATGCCAGGTATAGTATGTAAATTATTGCATTTTTTCATAAATTCATAGGAAATATTCAAGGATTCCATTTGAAGATAACAAAAGACCCTGCTGTTAAAACAATACCCACAATGGATCGTATATTATTTTTCTCTCACCTGTCACCTGCCACCTCAGACACTCATCTTCCCAAAGAAGAATAAAAAAAAACATTTTCTCAATTAATTAATTTGTGGTTATATATTAGCTGAGCGTAACCTTGGCCGAAATCTCACAAAATCTTGAAATGACAAGAAAAAATACTTTACAAGACAAGAACCTGTTATGGCGGTGGTTTATTTCCGTTGAAGTACCAAAAAATGTGTTAATTAGAGCTGCTGGTGATAAAATTTTCTTTATCTGATATAACTGAAGGCTTGTTGACATGAATCAGTGCTTAGAGTGTTATTTGTTAACAAGCTTAAGCTTATGGCAAAATGTGTTTTGAAAGACACAGTCCTGATAATCCTGTTTGAGGTTCCACACAGGAACATTTCTGTTATTATGAATGTCAGTATTTAATCTATGATTTAGAAATAGAAACTTTTTTCGAATTACCAAATTTGTTAGTCTTTTTATAGGTTTTAAAAAACATTTAAAAATTAATAAAAAGCAAATAATCCTTAATCAAAGAGGAACTAATATAGAAGAGTGGTCAATGAATGTGATTCGAACTACTTTAAAGAAGTGTGCTTATTTATTTAAATCGTTTTCGAAGACAGACAAAGTTTAAAATACAACTACTATAACTGAACGTTATGATTTAGTTGTTAAAAGATCGAATTCTTGCTTAACTTGCTTAAACTTAAGTTTTTTTTACTTTGAAATATGACTTGGTTGGATTTATAGTCGGAAAAACGTAAGGGTCATAAAAAAAATTCAAATTATGTTGAGATCTACAATTATTGTCGAAGAAGGAGTAATTGCAACAAAAAGAAAACTTTGCTGGACGATTTTAATTAAGTTGCATTTATTGACTTCACATTCATAAATGTGGAATAAAAAAGATTGCAATGAATGCTTTCCCTAATCGTGTGCATTAAATCGATTGCAATTACTAGGACTTCTTTGATTTTGTGCAATCTCTTTGCCTCCTTGGCTGTTTTGCAATTACTTGCAGCATTGCACACGCAACTTGTACAATAGCAACATTTTGACCGGAGGATGCAAATATTATATAAGCCGCTCAGTGCACAGATTGATTAACTCCACTTTTTGAAAAATTTTAGATTCCAGCGTTAAAGCACTTGGTATAGACAAAACTTCTTATGTTTACAATATCTTTCGTTAATAATAAAAATTACCACCATTAAATGATAACTATTTGAATAAAACGTAGTGTATTTCGAGAATGTAAATTATTTCATCGCTTTTCTCAAATTTTTGTTTTATGCAGTTAATCGATGTGTGCTCTGAACGACTCATATGTACATTTAGGGCGGTTGTATTCACTAAAAGTTAAAAACACCTTTAGAATTCGTTTCCCTTAACTTCTGACATTGTTTCTATTCACTTAAAGTTTGTTATTTTAACTTTTGCTTTTTTGGATATACAAAGAGATCTAGCGATCGCAAGCGTGGATGCAGAAATTGCAATCTTTACTACGAAGCTGCAATCTCGACTTCAAAGGCAATCATGCCATAATCCAAACATTAGACACGATTAACGTTGTGCGTCGTGATCTAGTGCAATGAGTGGCAACCATTTTAATTTTTTATTCAGAACTCGAGCTCCTGTATCAGCTCCTGTTTTTTTCAACTTACGGAAATAGCAGAAGTTGAGTGAGTAAACCTGGAATTTTTCTCTATTTCTGTTTATTCTGTTTTAGTTTAAGAATTCAAACGTCCAAATGAATTTAATTTACGCATGCTGTTGAATATCTTTTTCACCGATCGTAAATTCGAAGTCTCAAATGCGTCGAACGTTCTAACGGCAGGATTTCCTACTATGCTAGCCGCGCGAACATTCCAAAACGCTTCTGTAAACAGCAACTCTCGTATCTCTTCAGTCTCCTTTTTGTGGCACAACTTTTGGCTCATTTTGAATAAACCACAAGTCGAGAACGTGCAGTGGGTCGTAAACAACGTGCGTGGGTCGTAAACAACGTGCGTGGGTCGTAAACAACCTCATTGGCCATCACTCTAGCTGCATAGCTATCCAGAGTGCCCGACTTTTCAAAGCATTTCATGTAATACCACAGGAACGCTATGGCATCCTTTGGAACCAGAACGACGTAGACGTTCAGCTAGAAAGTGGATGCACTGCATCTGAGATCATGTGCATTGGGACGTTCGGATGAATCGAGGTGACACCCATTTCTGGATCAGCTCCACCGAATGTAATTCCTTCTGCGTCTCGTTTGCAACCGTTGCCTTCGTTCATTTTGTTTTGGTTTGGCATCATTTTTCAAAAATATCCAAAGGGAAACAAAACTGAAAGTTAGACAAACTCTGAATTTTAAATTTCAAAACGTATTCTGAGGTAGTAAGAATAAGATAGCAGTAGAATAATATCAATGCTCAACTCTGCGGCCAAATCGCTAGTTGAGAACAACTTCCAAGTTGATTAACTTTCAATTTGCCGAGAACTTGAACAAAATCGCCCTCAACCATTTAATGGCCAATGTTGTTCTTGCATAACATGAAGTTCATCTACTTAGAACTCATGCTACAAGCTATCAATCCATTTAATGCTGCATCAGACGCTTATTAGTGCAAGAAGAAGATTCAGGATTTTGAGGATCCTTTGCTTTGGGTTTGTTGAAGTACAATTTCAACAAAAATAAAAAATTAAAATTCAAAAACATTCTGAAATAGATACCTTTGTATTAACTAGATCTGATTTCATTATAAAATTTGTTTTGTGTATCAACAAATATTCATGTTCTTTGTGAACAACAGAGGGCGCTTATCGCTACCATTTTTTTAGTCTAAATGTGTTCAGGGTTAGGGGACTTACAGATGCCCGCATAAAGGTAGTTTTAGAAGCGGGATAGGACAGCGGGGTGGGCGCCGTTGGCTCGATCGGTTAGTGCGCTGGACTGTTGAGCGAGAGTACCCGGGTTCGAATCCAGCTCGGGGAAAAAACAAAACACCACAAACATTTTCTCATGGCCCCACCTCCAGCGAACGACTGACAACCTTCCTGGAGTACTTCTCGCCGTTCGGAACCGGCATTAAACAGTAGGTCCCTCCACATGTGACAAAATTATAACGCGCACAACACAGTGGAGGCGCGAAAAAGCTAAGCTCTGGCTCTCAACGGGCTGTTACGCCGCCCAATACATAGGACAGCGGGATAGGAAGCGAATAGGACAAATCTGACTCGGACTGTTAAGCGAGGTACCCGGGTTCGAATACAGCTCTGGATAAAAACACCACAAGCAATTTTCACGGCCCCACCTCCAGCGAACGACTGACAATCCTCCTGGAGTACTTCTGTCACGGAAAGCTTTCGCAGTTCGCCGTTCAGAACCGGCAATAAACTGTAGGTCCCCTTCACATATGTCAAATTATAATGCGCACAATACAGTGGAGGCGCGAAAAAGCTAGGCTCTGGGCATTCGTGGGCTGTTACGCCACTAATGATGATGAGGACAAATCTGAGAGTGACGGTGATGGCAATAACTATGAAGCCGAAATAAGCCAAGTCATTAATCACGGCTGTGAAAATCGGGTTCACTTAGGAAATATCTATAAAATCTAACTAATAGATTAAGTAGTGGAAAACCACAAGGAAGTCGTTAGTTGTGAGGATCAAAAATTACATTTTTGAAACCAACACAAATGGGCTGCATTTCGTTTCGCACACTTTTCTAGTTAAAATGTATGGCTTCGAATACGATGGAATTTTATGTACTTACTTACTTAGTCTAAGATTCCAGCCACTACGTCTACTGTATAACAACGAGCCTCGAAATTTTTTTGAGTGCTACCATTTGTGTTTATGATAAACGTAATTGTATTCTACATATAACACGCTTCAGTACACAAAAAGCTTCAGTCAAGTCTTCATTTTACAAACATGTTTTTTAATAAACTGAAAAGATTTTGCGTGAAAGGGTAGTGAGTGGTATATATTTAACAAATTATGTTTTTAGACATCCATTACGCTGAATAGACATCAGTCAACTAAAAACTCAGTCATTGAAATTTCAAGTCAAATTCAAAAATACATATATTTGAATACTTGTTTAAAGACTTCTCCCCTTTTTTTCAGGTGTACCACCACTGTGTCTACGGTATTCGCCACGATTTCCTCTGTGCCAACTTCACAGCGTTCGATCAAAGAACATTCATCTGCCACTTCGTCTCGGACGTGGACTGTAAAAACTCTGAAAAGTTCTGGAATAGGTATTTGATTGATTCCGAATCCTCAGAACTCCATCCACTCATTTTGTTTCCATTTTTCTTTGTTTAGAAATGATAACTTATACATGGCCACGACAACAACGACGACAACTACCACAACAACGCCAGCACCGATCACGCCAGAACCAGAATACAGACCTCGGCCACGCAGACCGCTGAGACGCCGCCGACCAACCGACTACTACTACGACGATGACTACGATGTGGACTACTACGAGGACGATAGGAGGATGAACAGGCGTCGCAAGCAGCGACCACGCGGCCGTCGACCGGCGGCTGAGTACGACGACGACTACGAAGAAAGGAGGTCGTACAGCGATGAGGATCCAAGGTAGGTTCTAACCTTCTCAGGAATGTGTGTTCTTAACAAATAAAGTGTGTACCTCTTTGCAGAATGGACAAGCGGCCAAAGAACAGAGACCGGTTCCGAGATTCTGTGGAAGAGGACTACGTGGACGAACGGCGCCCAAGACCTAGAGTACGGCCAAAGGCCGGTGCTGGCGCCGCCGCACGTCCTGCTGACCCAATCGGTGACACTCCACTTCGACGCAAACCACTGAATGGCCGAAAGTCTCTGGGCGACCGCCAAGCAGCTCTCGATGAGAGGCGCAGCTTGAGCGATGACCGTGAAAGGCCGAGGAATAGGCTCGACGATGGCGCTGATGTTGTCGAGCGTCGTCCTTTGGCAGGAAGGCGCCGACACCATGGCGACCGACGCCCAGCTCCTATAGACGATGATTACGACAGGCCAAACCGCCGATCTGAGGCCGAAGTAGAAGAAGAGAAGCCAGTGGAGCCGAAGCCTGAAAAGGAGTTGGTCCGGCCATCAACATCAGCTGCGTCTGGAAGCCCTATAGCCTCGATCTTCGATCGCCCACGAGTGCCCCCGAAAATCGCAAGACCAGTGCCGATTAGCGAGAAGCGGAAGTACAGCTACCCTGGCCAGAAGACCACAACAACGTCCACTGCCAACCCGCTCAGTGACGAGTACTACTATGACGACGAATATGAGGACGTAGCTCCAGCCAAGGAAGCCGCCCCCGTTGAAGACCCGATCGACACCAAAGAGCTTCCCCGCCGAAGGCTCCAGGACGATCTAGACTCGCGTCGTACCGACGACATTCCACCCCGCCGCCCTCACAGTCAATCAAGGCGCGGAAGCGAAGACTTGCTCAGACGCCCGGGAAGACCTTTCCAAAGAAAGACTGCTGGTCCAGCCCGAAAGCCCGTTGATGAGTACGATTCTGCCCCCCTGAGTGACGAATTGGACGAAAAAACTCCTCCAAGGAAGCGACCCTACGCTGGCCGCGAGAAGACGGTCGATGACGTCGATCCACGGGAGGACGACCACCGAGACCACAGACCGCGCATACGGGAGCCTCTCAGGAGGCCCTTGAAGAAGGAGGAACCAATTGACGAAGAGCCCCGAGATACCCGACGGGATCACCGCCGCCGACCGCAGCCGGTGGTAGAAAAAGCCCAGCCCCCGCCGCCGGTCGATGACGTAGATGAGGTCTACGACGACAAGCTCGAGGACAGTGCCGACGCGGTATCCGACGAGAAGCCAGGCACTGGGCCCGAGAGCGAGAAGCCAGCTCATCGCGAGGGCCGCCCTGTAATACGCGTCGTCAAGCGCCCCTTCCTGCCTTCCCGCGGTGGAAGTCCATACCTGCCCAGAGGACTGCAGCCGGTAGGAGCTGCCCTCAAGCAGACCAGCACCGAAAGCACCCCCATCGACATGGGCTCAACCATATCCGGGGTCCGTCTGCTGGAGCACGGTGCCCCGATCCTCCGAGATAACTCGGACAGCAGCGCCGCCGGAGACTACTCCTCGGTGACGAGAAAAGGCCCTAGAACCACTTTGCCTCCGCAAGTGGAGTACCCCAAGGCCACACTCGACGAATTGTATGAAAACGACTATGACGTCACACTGAACGATGCACTTAATCCCACTATAAAGCCCCTCTCTTCTAGCAATCGCAACTATATAGGCCCCTTTAACAAGTACGAACGGGGCGGATACTCGGCGTCCAACAGCAACAGCAACGGCGGTGACTCGTACTTCTCGTCCACTGACGTTCGAAGGCGCACTGTCCCGGCGCCGCGGAACACAAGGCAAGAGTTTCGGGGGGCGTCAAGGATAGCGCAACACTTCTACGAGGACTTTGAGTACTAACGTGCTCCTGTTAGCCCGGTAATCCACCGTATAATTTGCCTGATCCTTCCGCCGCACCGACATCTTTTTTTTGTTTTTAGGATATTTTTTTTTTTACTTCAAGGCCACAAAAGATTTTGCAATAACTTTTGGGACGAAGAAGAAGATCAAAATTTAAAGAAAATTGTATATATAAAAATTTTTGCGAGTAGAAGGCGCTTTTTTGAAATACTCAAGAGTCGTGATAGTGAAAGGCAGCTCTCTGTCTTAATATTTTTTTTTCTTTTATTTTATAACACAAATTGTAAATTATTAATTAATTTTTCTTTTCTTTATCTACACTCGAAAACAAAAGGAAACAAACACACACTTGCAAAATGTTCGTACGTACGTTTAAGGATAATAGTAGTGCATGTATATGTTTATCTATTTATGTCGCCAATAAGACTTGATAAATAATTTAAATCGAATAAAGATTTATAAAAAAGAAAATACATTTAAGAAATAAGGAGTGTTTGATTTTTTAAGGTGGGGTTTGGACGCGCTGTAGCCGTTTTACGAATAGTTGCACATTCTTTATCGTAAATAGATTGAATTGTAGCACATTGTCTTCGACTAACGAAGAACTTTGTTCTTTGCGAAGAAAATCAATCATCTAACTTCTAAATTAAAATTTTTACATCGTAACATTAAAAAAATGATGCTGTTGACACAACGATAAAGGTTTAAAAGGAAGATTGTGCAGAAAAACAAAACATTAGTAGAAAAATCTAACCTCAAAATCTATTCATAGCTGATGCGTGTGCAAAAAATTAATACAAACGCTTCACAACGAAGGGGGTTTAAGATTGAAAAAAAAACGAGAAAAAATAGATAGACTGCAGTATCAATAGGAGACGGTTGAGTTGGTGCATGTCTAAGGTTAGCAGGAGAAAAAGACGCCTGGAACGGATCCAGTCTTGAATCCCTTAAAACCCGTTGAAAGATCATCATTCTTAGTTTATAATTAGATAACTTTTCTTTTTACAGAAAATAAGCAAATAAAGCTTCTGAAATTGTAAGTTTGTTGGTCTCACGAATTGTAGGCTTAATCGATTCTGTTCCTGTATTTTTGTAAAGAAGACGTACCTCGCAGAGGTAGGCTCGTAGTTGTAAATGTCGATTAAGGCTGTGTTTATGGTCAGGCGAATTCGGGTCGGGCGATGCGATGACACTCACACGATTTAAAGCGATGGCATCATTGACATATTAAATTCGCTTTTCACACATCCGCCATAGACACCTTCATATGTAAACATGTAATTGATTGCTATAAGCGGATCGCTTTGAATCGCGCTACGATAATTCGCTTGACCATAAACGCAGCCTAAATCGCAATAATAATCGAAGTTAAACGGCATGTTAGCAGTCCTACAATCTTCGAGAAGCTAAAGATCAGCCATAAATAGTTTTAAGGCTTTTACAGAAAACTAGATTTGAAAGGACCCGAATTCGTGTTTGACTGCCACACCAGTGACCACAAGAAACTTAATGGATCGAATTTCTCTCTATGATGACAACCAAACATTAACAACGTTAAACGAGTATATCCACTAAACAAACGAAGGAATAAAAAAAAGTAAAAAGCGGAAAGATTGCTTCTTTATTAGTTTAGATTTGCAATTACTTAACAAAAATTAGCAAAAAAGAAGTAAACTCATAAATTTAATGTCATAGAGTATTTGACCCAAATATTACAATATATATAAAAAAGGAAATAAAAAAGAATATTCAACAATTCTTATTCGTATTTGGTATACCTCAGCAATTATTCTTTAATAGTTTTAGGCCGCCTGGGATATAATTCCACTTAGTTTTTTGGCCTTTACACAAGGTATTTTTGTCCACTCTTTCAATCAGCCTTCAGAAGGTTTTTATTCAAATTATAACGCTTACGAATACTTTCGCTCAAAATGGACTACAGATTTTTAATAACTTTAAAATCCGGAGACTGTGCAGGCGTATACAGAATGTGAGGAGAAATGTAAATACACCAAATTTGTATTTTTCAGGATATTTTCTATGTAATACCAAAAATGGCCCTTCCATTCCGAAATATCCTGCATTTTGAAGCTCGGTGTTTTAGTATACTAAGATAGAACATTATACCCGTTATACGTTCAAAAAAATAGCTTTCCGACTCCATTGCTGGCCAACAGATCCATACCCTCACTTGAAAGTTCTCATGATTGACTGTTCACTTGTAGTGTTTGGTCTGTACTTAGCTTGCTCCATACAAGGAGTCGCCAATTACATTCAAAAATATATTGGAATTCATCAGTTAAAATGGCTCGATCCCAGAATCTTCAACCTTTGCGACCATCGAAAATAGAGCTGCAGAACAAATTTTCATATCGTAAATCTTCTTTTTTGATAGCCTTTTTCATTTTAAGTTGTATATGTGGGTTCGGTCAAATAAGCTGTGCGCTATTGTAGGTTCATTGACTAAATTTTCAAATAATGAACAAAAAAGAAAAAAAATTAACGCAGCTTTTAATTAGAGTGAAACTTCTCTATTCAAACCTATATCTTCTTATGTTGAACTTTTATCGTGAACCCTGGTTTTTGCTGCATTTTACATATATATCTCGCTCCATTTTAAAAACTTTAACCCTAAAAAAGTAATATTTATGTAGTTAATTTTGAATATAATCAATTTCTATTCCTTTCTATATATTCTATCTAAATAAGTATCCTGATTATTCAAAATAAGAAACATTATACAAATAGGTAACATTTATTTGTTTACATATTTAAATACTTTCAATAGACTTGTTTAATTAAATCTGTCTCTTTCTATGGTTTAAATACAAATTAATTTATAACAAACATTTTTTTCTTAAATAATGATCAGTTCATTACAATAATGAACGGATGGACACCGTAGATATAAAAAGGTAACATAAGACAATTACATAGTAAAAAAGATTATGGTCAAATGGCAGTGAAGCGTCTCAAACGCTTCGCGTTTAGCATGGAGAGCATTTTTAATAATCATATTAAAGTACATTTGGTATTCGGCAAAAGGAATTATTTCCCTATTCAACCTTCTTCAAAGAGCTTTTATATACAAACTGCAAATCTTAAGCTGGACTTAACCGAAAAATTAATTTTATTTATTTTTATTGAATTAATTTGTCGAAGAATATATTGACCAGTTCATGGACCGACAGTTGTAGATATAACATTCTAATGTTAACTGAATTCAGATAGGATCTAATAAACAGTCATACAGTCCCCTTTGAGAAAAAACAATTTCATTGGCTGATCTTTGTCGTTTGTAAGATAGACCTCCTCTCCTTGAGAGGATCCTTCCAAAATATTAGATTCAAAACAATATATAAAACGTCTTTGCCATTAAAGCCCCACGGCAACACTAGCTCCAGTCCAATTGGAACGTCTCACATCCGTTCCGTGTTCCAACACAAATGCCAACAAAATTCATTTGACATAAGCAAATTTCTAGACTTGTAGACAAAGAGCAGAAACAAAACAAACAGCTGCCAAACGTCAAACGAAAATTGTCTCACATAAAATTCGTAGCTGCGTTTTCGTGTTTTTCGTCTCGATGTGCAGGAGACATCTTTCCGTGGAGTAAAATCTTTTGAATTTAAGTGAAAAAAGATCGAAAAACATTTTAGTCCCAAGTGAAAACAAAAAAAGAATCATTACTATTTATAGAGAAGAAACTTTTAAGCAGAATTATGCTGAATGGTTAGCACAATAGACAAGTATTTCTTTAGATCTCCTCTGTTGTTGAAAATTAAGACTTCACAATTTGCGCATGAATAGAAATTTAAGAAGTTCCCATAGACTCGCGAAAAAAAAGGGACAAACCACCGTGTGTCTTCTCATCAAAGTTGTTGTTTTTTTCCTATCACCTATCAAATTTATCATCCCTTCAACTAACAAAAACTGTGTTTTTTCCCGTTTTACCAAGATTTGATTTTTCCGTAACATTGACCCATTCATTTCTGTAGTTATCATTGTATTTTCGTTGCATAACTTGTAAACATGAGAACAAGGAAAAACAAGAGCAAACAAAAACTTTTGCGCGCATAAAAAATGTTGCCTTGAGTCGTGGAAACTAGTTGCACTTTGGTGCAGATTCACAAAAAACAAAAACTTTTTCTCATTTCCTGTTTCTTACTGTTGATTCTTTAAATAATTTAGATAACTACTTGAAAAAAATTATTTTAAATCATAACAAACAATTATATTGTATTTCTGGTCTCTGTCATCATCATTTCCAGGAGCATTCACAAGCGAGACGAACACATCATCGTACACAGTAATTATTCTAGAATGTTCAGCAAAAAACTGCAAATGTGAAATAAACGACATATGAATCACAGTCATTCCATAATTCATAGCATCAGCTTATCGCAGCTGGAAATAGAAGAAGCAATCGTTAACTTGTTACAAATGGCTTGGCTAGGCTTAGGAGCAATCGCTTCCGGCTTTGGTACATTTCATTGAGAATTCATTTTCATTTGCTTTCTTTTCTTTGAGGACTGTCTTTCTTTTCTTTCTTTCTTTTCCTTTTCACCGAGATTATAGTTGAACTGTGAATTCAAAACACGTCTTTCTTTCCCACAGTTCTTCAACGGTTTCTCGGTGGTGACAATCCGCCGAATAAGGTGCTTGAAATTAAGAGCGAATCACTGGGTACACTTCAAGTAATACAGCGAGATGAAGCAATGGTCTTGTATGCGCCGCAACCCAATCAGACTGATAAGAAAAGTGTCTGGGAGATTGTGTTACAAAGGTCGTGCACGGATCCGAATAATACGTCGTTCAGTCTGTACCGGGCACCGACCTTGCACGAGGCTGAAGATAAATTTCACGCCTTTCTCAATAGACTACCGGTCTATATCGGAATCGTGAAAGAGGTGAGCTAATTCGTGAGTTCATTTTGTGACCTTATCTAAACTTGTATCCCTTCTCTAAAGCAATACAATGTGAATGGACTGCAGAAGGTGTGTGATGTTCTAACGGAAAATCCATCGTGGTCTATAGCGCATTTGGTAGCGTACTTCAATTTCCCCGACTATATCAACAACCCAAAAGTACTTGACTGTATTGATTATGCCGACTACGAACACAACATGTCACCATTGCAGGTAAGTGAAGCAGATAAATTTGTGTGCAGCAATAATTGAAGTTAGAATCACACGGAGAGAATTTTCTCTCCCTGATTCCCACAATTATATTTCTACAACTTATCCACAGTTTGTCTGATTCATTCTACGTGTACCGCTGACACCTTTTAACGATTATCTTCCACCTAACCACACACAACCTGGCATTTTCACGACGTTAGTCTTTGTGACTGTCGCGCCTGTTAAGTTGTCATAAAAATGAACAAATTAGTTTATCTGTATACTTTGAACTTTTGCGCCAGTACGACGTATCGTGCCTATTAACATTTGTTCGTTCACTCATCTGCGGGGTTTATTTGTGGCTTTAGAAAATGCTTATCATGTCCATGGAGTTTGTGCTAATCAAAGTTTAATTATCTCAGTAGGTCGGTAGAAGGCATCTTTCAGAAGCTGACGCATAACTATTACTTAGCGAAATGTGGTCATTAAGATGGAGCAATTTGGGTTTCAAAACGACACAATAACCGCGTCGAATGGACGTCAGATAATCACGGGGTGGAGAGGAGATAATATTATTTTAATGAATGACTTAAAAATAACTGGCTTGGACCTCTAAATAAAGGTGAAGAAAGATCTCGTGTTGAAAACAAAATAGTTAGAATTGATATGAAGCAAACTCTGTATCACAAAGCAAAGGGTTGCTTGCGATGAAAAGAGATGTGGACACTATAATATCGATTTAGCTATATAAGAGTTTATATTTGTTATGTAGAGATCGTAAAAAGTATAACCTTCTTGGAGCATGTCCAACACTCGTTCCGATTAAGAAGCATGTTCTGGGAAAGTATTTCTTGGAAGATTTGTGTGAACTTGCTAATGTGGACGTAAAATGCATTAAAAAATCATAAAAGGGCCAACTAAGCTTTGGTCTATCGAAGGCATAAATGATATATTCCACAATTAGCAGCCAAATAAGCCTGCTAGCCTTTTTTAATCGTATGAAACTACTAGGCATTCGAGACCGAGTTTTGGAATCACCCGGGTGAGTGATAGCACAATATGCCATTGCGGTCACACCTACCTAAGGCCTAAAGACAAATCATGTAGAAATTATTAATGTGGAGACTGTCTTTTGTGTTTCAAATTCAAAAAACGATTGCGCAGAATATGAAAGCTTAGAGTAATAACCAACTTTTCGAAAATTGATGAAAGCCACTTCAATAAAGTTTTTGTGAAACCCTTTGGGAAACCCTGTTGACGGTTTGTACCGTCGTTATTTCTTTGGCGAGCTATCAAGGAGCGCGCGTTTCATCCGTACTGTCTGCCTTGGGTACTAACAGCGATTCTTCAAATGAATGACGCTCTCTTCACTTTTTGGCCACGTGCCAGCTAACGTTTGCCATTTTAAACATTATTAGCTTCTTAACAAAAAAAAAAAAATGGTAGATAGATACACTTTAATGATTGGTCTGAATTTAATTTCTACCCGTCTCGTCTTCTTCATTACCAACTACAGTGTTTCACAAAGGTTTGCGTACGATATAGAAATCTGGCGAAAATGGACGTTTATTCCCAAACCATATATGACAATTATTTGTTAGATTAGTGACTGACTTTCTGAGGTTTATTTTGATATCCTCCCGTAGGACATTCGTCCTTCCTAGTACAAATTAGTAACCATTAGTAACCTAAGTTCCGTTTTTTCCCATAGTTATGGTCTTTTGTTATCATATTTATGGACTTTTCTAGATTTTACCACTTGTTAACAACGGGTACACAAAGGCTTTACTTGCTTCCTTCATTAGTTACAGTTATTTAAATATTCCTTATTGAGAAAAATTACTCACCGTACCCAAACTTTTGTGGATTGAGTTTTGCAATATTGGTTGTTGTTTTTGTATAACTTTCGAATGGATAAGAGTATTGAATTAATTTTGTTAGATTCTGAGGCTTTGTGCTTTGCTCTTTTCAAATAAACCTTTCAAAACAAAATGGTTTGGGAATATACGCCCTTTTTCGCCAAATTTCTCTATCGTACGCAAACTTTTGTGGAGCAATGTATATTCTTATAGCCAGGAACTATTCTGTGAGCTAAGACGCTTGAGGACTTCCCCATAATGCTGTATTGGCTTGCGCCATCTTGGACTTAATCTTTGTCACAGAATTCACTTAGACCAATATAATTTGTTTTTGTTTGCTTACCATAACATTGCCCTAATCATTCTGCTTGCACGGAACAAAAACTGCGTAGCAAAAAGCAAATGCATATCATTTACTTGACTGGTGATTACTGTTAAGTAGAATGAGACCTCCGTGACTAATATTTACTTGAGGCATTTAAATGATTTAAATATTCTACAAATACTCCTGCAAATTTATGATTCAATTTTTACAAGTTTCTGGCTTGGTGAATAATGACATTTGATAACAAAAATGACGTTTGTTTTTGTCTCGGTTACAGCTGATTGGATTGTTAAAATAAAAAAAAAGTTTGTAATAATTTAACGACTTTATGGTGACGATTTGCACACATATTTGTTGAGTCGTTCATGCTTTATGGTTATCTTCCATACTATTTAATCGAAAGGCTCCTTTCAGGAGTTTAGATCAGGCGCCGGTAACACTTCTCTGTGCGGATTTTGATGCAAAGGATTATTTCTCAATGTACAAGAATAACTACCAAATAAAGTTCTGGACCTAATTGTACAACCATTGCTTTAAGGTATGAAAACTCTTGCCTGGCCGTATAAATGTAATTGTCGGATGCATTAATGCAACCCCCAGTAACCTCTGTATGTTTGGTTGTTTTGCATTCTGTACCTGCCCTGCGCTATACAAGATTAGATGCAAAACGCTGGGAAGCCACTTCATAAGCGCAGTAGCGAACCATACACCGACTCAACTTGTAAGTTACGCACTTGCATCCATCAGGTGTAATAGGATGCCACAAAGAATGAAGAATTATAATACAAACTCTGCGGCGGTGGCCACACTATGGACCAACACAGGTTTATGTGATAGCCGCCTTAACACAAGATTACATACCTCCGCTAAAACGATGTTTCGGGTTACCAAAGCTGCAATCTCACAGAGAGGCATTTCAATCTTCACCATAAAATCATTTAAAAAAAACTATATTCTTACCATCGCGCCCATTTTATTTATTTTAATAATGTCCGTCTTCGAAATTCTCTGCCAATTTTAAACAAATCAGAAGCCTCACTTGGCGAGGGATGGACAGTGTCCGACTTACTGCCATCATCTTGACTTGTGTTAACTTTTTCAAAGATTTTTTGGACCCTCTTCTTTATTAGTTACTCGAATGTACACTTTAATGAATTTCTTTTTAGCTGGCTGTAAAAATGGGTAACATAGAAATGGTCAAGGCCTTAACACCACTGTGCAGTATTGACCATTTGGATAACAACAACAATTCAGTATTTCACTATGCAGCTAGTACAACCAAGGAAATAATCAATGTAAGTGCAAATATTTCCACTCCATCCGTACGATTGACGAATATTTTCTCTCGATAGATTCTCTCCGAAAAAAGTACAGCGAAACTAAACCACCTGAACAACGATGGCTTTACTCCTCTCCATTTAGCGTGTCTTTCCGATAAACCGGAATGTGTTAAAGCACTTTTGCTGGCAAAAGCCGACGTTAATGTGCCAGCAAAAAATATAAGCAAAATCTATAAGACTACAACACCGAGTTCAGTTGCTGACTTCCTTAAGAACAATGCCAACAAGTTATACACGCAGGATATGAAATACGGAGGCACACCGCTGCACTGGTGCTCATCCCGTGAAACCCTTCAGACTCTGATCAATGTGGGTTGTGATGTCAATGCCGTGAACTTTGATGGAAGGACCGCTCTTCATGTTATGGTTTGTATCAGAATGGCAATAATAAATGAATATGCAATAAATTATGGTGTCTTATAGGTTGCTAGGAATCGCTTTGAATGTGTTGTCACTCTGCTGGCTCACGATGCTGAAATTGATGTTCTCGACAAGGATGGAAACTCAGCCTTGCACATTGCTATCGAGAAGAAATTAGTGCCGATCGTGCAGTGTCTAGTTGTGTTTGGTTGCGATATTAACATGAAAAATCGCGATGGTGAGTGTTGCAGGCGTTTCAGCTGACTGAAATTTCTTAACGCCTTCGTTTTAGGAGTCACACCCCGGCACATGGTTGGCAAGGAAGCCAGTGGCAGCAAGGACGATGAAATACTATACATTTTGCACTCGGTTGGGGCTCAGAGATGTCCGCCGACGAGCAAAAGTTGCTTCCACGGCTGTAGTGCAAATGGCACTTACAACGGCATCCCTCCAGAAGCACCTGAATCCGTTGAGCAACGAGAGCACATTGAAACCATGCTTGCATCGACTAGCCGTCAAGCTATGGGCCTTTTCAGCAACGGCAGTGTAACCTCGCCCGCGAAGCCCTTAGAGTGAGTTCGAATGAAAGGTGACGTTCAAGGGGAATGAAAAATTCCTTTTTTACAGGCCACCAGTTGTAGTCGACACGGAGAAGGAAAAGAAGGGTCAGAGTGTTATGGACACCTTGCTAGGAATGTTTACCTCGAAAGTCAAAGCTGAAACTCCGCCCAAAGAAGGTACATTAATGCAAATCGCCATCGAAACTTAAGACGAAACTAAAGCATTTCCTTCACTTAGTGTCTCCGTCAGCCAGTGTTCAGGACTTGGAAATTGGTGATGCACCAATGCCAAGCTCCACTTCATCTCCAGTGTCTGCAGTGCCTGGAGAAGCGTACAAAGGCGATAAACCCTACGGACGTGGCCGACTTCTTTCACTTGATGGTGGTGGTATTCGTGGATTGGTTCTCGTTCAGATGCTTCTGGAAATAGAGAAGCTTTCACAAACACCCATCATTCATATGTTCGACTGGATTGCGGGCACAAGCACAGGCGGTATTCTGGCTCTTGGTCTCGGATGCGGTAAGACCATGCGCCAGTGTATGGGACTTTACCTGCGCATGAAGGAACAATGCTTTGTTGGCTCACGTCCGTATCCAAGTGAATTATTCGAAGCTATTCTGAAGGAGAATCTTGGCGAGTTTACGGTGATGACTGACATAAAGCACCCGAAAATCATGGTCACTGGCGTTATGGCTGATCGGAAGCCTGTTGATTTGCATCTGTTCAGGAACTACACCAGCGCAAGTGACATCCTAGGAATTGTAACGCCCATTAGTAGGTCTAGCAGAGTTTGTTTCATTGCATTTAACTCAAACGTGTGTCTGCTTTAGGCAATCGTCGTGTGCCACCGCCGCTACCAGACGCCCAATTGGTGTGGAGAGCTGCTCGTGCCACTGGAGCTGCACCATCTTACTTCAGGTAAGTTTTTAAAGTGATGGACGACCTCTGTAATCCTATGGATGTGCTTCATAGAGCCTTCGGTCGGTTCTTGGATGGAGGACTCATTGCGAACAACCCAACGTTGGATGCCATGACCGAGATCCACGAATACAACATGGCCCTCAAGAGTGTTGGCAGAGAATCTGAGGCTATTCCTGTGAGTAAACGAAAACGACAATCGGTTTTCAACAAATGACACCCTCCTTGTGTGGTTAGGTTTCCGTTGTGGTTTCCTTGGGAACGGGGCTCATTCCAGTGACTGAATTAAAAGACATCGACGTGTTTCGTCCGGTTGGATTCACCGACACGGTTAAACTAGCATATGGCATATCAACTATTGGTAAAAGTCGAGGAATTCAGTAGTGAAACATTTCTAAGCAGATCTCTTACAGGAAACCTACTTGTGGATCAAGCAACGGCGTCAGATGGCCGCGTAGTTGACAGAGCACGTGCCTGGTGTAGTACTGTTGGAGTCCCCTACTATAGGTAAACAGATTTCACATCGCCAGCCTTCGCAGTTTCATCTGTCCCTTTTCAGGTTTAATCCACAACTCTCAGAGGACATATCCATGGATGAAAAGGGCGATCAAAAGCTCATCAATATGCTATGGCACGCAAAGGCCTACATCCACCAGAACCGCAACAAGGTCCTCGAAATGATAAATCTAGTGAAATAGCATATTCGAAGGGTTTAGATCAACCAACATCTGCACGTATATTTTTCGGATTGAAGATTCTCTAAGGGCCAGCACGATCTAAAACCAATTTTGGCCAAAACCCTGTTCTAGAATTAAAAACAAAAGAAAAGGCAAAACGATTTTTTTGATTGTATCCCTGTATCTTTGTCACTTTAACATCCGCTCTCCTGACCAATGTCGCATGCATGACAATATTTTTACAAATGGTAGGTAGGCATACTAACAGAAACAAAAAAAAAAAACAAAATATTAATCCACAGAACAGCTTTCTGTGTGAGTAGTTTAGAAGCGATTTCCTTAGAGAAGATATTTAATCTCATTTACTAATCATAACTCGATGATATTCACCAATCTCTCTTTTACTCTCTAAATGTGTAATCGTAAATGTGTGATATGTGTAACATTTTTTTTTTCTTTTTGCATTGAGTGTTGGACTGAAGAAGTCCACAGCGGTCACATCTCCGAACTTAAAAGGTATCAGCTGCAGTGACATTCCGGTTTTTACTAATTGCTACGATGTGGCTTCCATTTTCCTTTTTATATATAGTACATACTCGTATATATTTCTCAGCTGGTACCTGTGATAATGGCTTTAGATGTTTGGCACCATAAAAAACAAAAATTAACACTCAATATATTTTGTATGAAGTAAATTTTAGTTGTTTAAAACTTTTTTTCTAACATTATTGAATCCCTACCGACTTAGGATGTGTGTAAAAGAAACGATGTTAAAAAATATGAAAAGTGTAATTATTTGAATAAATTTAGATTCTAAAAATAAATCAAGCTTTTTTTTAAGATTTGGGTGCTAATGAGTTACGCCGTAAAGATCTTCCTAAAAAAATCCATAAAAGAATATACAACGAATTTGAATTTGAACCAAATCGAGAGGATTTGGCTTTAGAAATGGTTGTGGCATTCGCGAGGAAGCAGTTGTGAGAATGGTAATGGAAGAAAAAGAATCAGAATTTGAGATCTAGAGAGGGATGAGGCAAGGATGTATTCTCTCCGCATTACTCTCTCCAAAGAAATCTTTAAAGAAGCAGTCAAAGAGAGAGACTGGTTTAAAGATAAATAGAGTTCACATAAACTTTCAGATACAAGGACGATGAAATGATTATAGTAATTGATATAAGCCATTCGATAAACGAACTCAACAGTGTAAGCATTGGCTATGGACTGTCAGTTCATGGAGCTAACTAGGAGACCACCAACATCGAATCACCGAGCTAAAAATTTGTTTATCTAATCTTAAAGCCAGCAAATTCAAGTACCTTGGAACAATAATTGAAAGCAATGCCAACCAAAGAAACAGATTGCAGAGTAGAGCAAGCGAGGGCGATCTTCTGTAAAGTGGAAAGTGTTTTGTAACAAAGAGGCAGACTTAATTCTATCTATGTAATGTATAAAAATGAATCGTCAAAATGTATGAAATTCCATAACTGACGAACATCTGCACTAAATTGGATAATTTTGATGAACAAAAAAAAATAGGCAAATTGAGAAAATTGTGCAGAAAAACGCCTTCAAAGTTTTCCCAAGCATTTCTTGTTTCTTATTACCGGAAATAAATTGCCCTGCGTACCAAGCGTCGACGGCGCAGAGGGTGTGGTCGCTGCTAGGAGTGAGAGGTCTGGAGATCGAAACTCGAATGCGTCAGTCGTAATTCTTTTTTTTTTTTTTTGCTGTCTTACCTACCTCATGCCCAAAAAAAACAAACTATATTTTTCCAAATTTAATTACTTTTGGTGAAAAAAGGAAACTCTAAAACAACAGTTTGAAATAAACTTTCAATGGATGAAAATGATTTGCACTAGTGATGTATCAACTCGGTTTAATATGCCGAGTTGAACTTATTTGCATCCAAACCGGTTTGACTCGCAGGCAAAAATTAGTACGCGTGTCCACGTTGGTCTCTTAGGCAAAACTTATTTACATGCCAATAAAAAACGATTTGACTATTTCTTAAACAAACTAATTTACTTAACTATAAATCGCTTTGCATATGACAATCACAATGCATATCTGTCTCCCGGTGGCTTCTCTTTGGTCCCGTTAGTCTTGCCGTCGTGGTCGCGTGATATGTGGAGTTGCCAGCCTGACGATGCAAAAATCCTTAACCCCCCCACCACACTTATTAGACGTGAGTCGACGTTCCAAACTCGGGAAGAAGTAGTCCAACCATGTGACCAAACCATCGAAGTATAGCATTTTCCGTTCGAAGAAGTAGCTGCTCAATACTCAAGCAGAGCTCTCCACGCACCGTCGTGTTTCTCACCATATCTCGACGAGTAACTCCCATAACAGCACGAAGCAGTCTCATCTCGGCAGCTTGTATTCGCGATCCTATTCTTTCGGTCATTACCCAAATTTCATTACCATAGGTGAGAGTTGGAACAAATGCCGAGTTAAAGACCGATAACTTGGCCTTCACACCAAGCTCGGCCTTCCTGATGACAGACCTTCAAAGCTGTTACAAAATTGACCCAGCTTGGTCAATGCTACAGAGCAGCTTAGTATTGCTCCTACCATCACTCGTGAAAAAAACCCGAGATACTTGAACTTCACCACCTGTTTCAATGGGACTCCACTAACATGCAGAGTGCATTGAACAGGCGTTCAAGAAAGAACCATAACCTCAGATTTGTCCCCATTAACCTTCATCCCAGCATCGGTACAAACGGCCACAAACCTACCTAGCCCACGTTGGAGTTCCGTCTGAGAGGATGTGAGGATAACTAGCTCATCTGCAAAAAGCTGGTGACTTACCCTCAGCTCTCCCAGTGTGAAACTTTCCTCACCACGGCAGTCTTGCAACATCCAGATCATATAAATAATGAACAGAAGAGGTAACAAGACACACCCTTGGCCAAGTCCAACGCCCACTGTGAAAGGTATTGATTCACTAACGTTAATCCGAACACAGGTGCGTATAGAGAAAAATGTTACGTCTAATATCACCCGCACAGATTTCAGCGGTATGATACGATTGGAGAATACTGCCAGTCCAAGACAACCGATTTAATATTTAAACATTTTGAATTTATTCGTTATAAAAAAAAAAAACAAATATCTCAGTATGTCACCGTAATAATTTAAGTGCTAAGTAACTATTTTTTCTCCAGCCTCATCTCTCGTCAGTCCTCAATGACACACATTATGTTAATACCGCTCTTGCCCAGATTCACACCTTCCAGCAAACCCTCGTGATTCTGTTTCATGTAGATCAGGAACTGAATGATGACATAGAATAAATTATTCCTGTCATAGACGCAGTTGTGAATCTCCTTGTCGCTGATAAAATTGAATTTCGGGTTCAAGAGATTCGTACAAAGAATGGCACATCGAGATTTGTTGGTCACGTCAGCGATGGTTTCCTTGACAGACTTCTTGTCACCGATTATAACGTAGCGGTTGAAGAATGGACGACCACCAGGCTGTGGCAACGGCATGAGTTGGCTGTCCAAATATGTGCAAAATAAATGGAAGAGAATCTGAAATGACAAAGGTATCAGGCGACTGGAAAGGAAAGTGTCTCATATTTCGGTCTTACAGCCGAGTCAGTGGGTAAATGCTCGTCCCAGCGTTGTCCTTGGTGAGAAGAACCACAATTCCAGCGGTAATCGGCTATGCACGTCCCTTTCGCTAAGTCTGGAACGAAGACAGTGAGATGGAGCACATTTAAGAAACAGTTCTGTACCTTTAATTCTCTGTACGATGTACTCCTGGTTGGTTGACATCTCGAGGAATGGCACAATTAGTGGCAGCATCGGAACGTACTGTGTGACAAACTGCTGGTTCTCGACGGTTTTCTTTAGACGCTCTAATCCCACACTCCCGATCTGCATATCGGAAAAACCTCGCATTTTGAAGGCGTTGTCGATTTTCTTTATCTCACCCTCGAGGCGGTGTAGGACTGTGATGGAGATCCACTGAAAAGAATATCTTCAATACGTGTGTAACGCAGATGCGAGTGCTTACTCTTCTCAAATTGGCAACGTATTGGGAAAGCTTCTCCGACGAGATCTTTTTAATGAGATCCGAGTTGCCGTCCATGTCGCTTATTCCCTCATCCTTGTTGCTTTGCTTGTTCTGGGAGGATGGAGCTACAGAGAGATGTAAAAACAGATTTCGGGGGCTGGCAAAAAAGAGACCTCTACTCACTTGTGGAAGGCGCCAATTGGTACAACGAAGTCTTGAGCAGGTTTGCTGCGGTGTTGCAGTAATTCCAGAACGAGTTCATGGACCCAGGGTTCAGCGAGGTACTGACTTCATGAGGCTCTGCGACTGTGTTCTTCATCTTCGAGACTTCCCTGGGGAACATAAAGGAATGATAAGGACAAGATGTGAGGAAAAACATCCCTGGCTACTTACCTAAGATATTGTTGGAGTCCTTTTTCGTCGGTTATGATATCGTCGCGAGCGAATTTCATATACGGCGACATGTTGCTCATTGTGCTGGCGTTGATGGACGAGTTATTTTGCATTGACGAGTTCCACGAGGCGTTCTGGCCCGGACTTAAACTTGTCCGCGGCGGTGTTGTACGGCTATAACTCCAATTGGCCGAACGGGCAGCTGAAAGGGACGTTCAAATCAAACGGCTTTCTATTTTTTAGGATTTTCGACTATCTTACAATCATTGAAAGACGAATGCCAACTGAGAATCGTCGAATTTAACGGAGCAGACGTAACTTCAACCTTCTTTGCTGGTGGTTTCACATTTGTCACGAACGACGCATCTTTAAAAGAAAACTTAAATCTTGTCGGGACACAATGAACTTTTATTTATTCCTACCATTGTCATCAAAGCCCAATAGACTCTTCTGATCCTTGGTACCCTGCACTGGCTCCTTGCTCAGCATATAAAAAACGTATTTGAGGAAGTAACACACAACACTCACGGCCAAAATACCAGCTGCAGCATATTCCACGTAATACCATTTAGAAACTGCGAAGGGGCACTTGTTGGCGATGTCAAATAGGAGAATGGCCAATAGGATAATGTTGATGGATCCCCAGATGAGACATTCTTTCGCACGTTTAGCTCGAAGATGTAAATCAAGACTACGGTCAACGATCGAATTTCGCTTCAGAGGAGAACTGCCGATGGATGATTTGATGTTAAATTAGTCTTTAAATGTGAGGGGAAATATTTACCAGAATTTTTGTATACAATTCATTCTTCACAAAAGTTTTATGTTAAGAAATGCGAGGATATAACAATTTTGAACATCTGCAGAAGAGATTTGCAGATGCCGCCTTTTGGATTTTGACATAAAGCAGAAGGGTGCTTTGGGTGGTGATGCCAAGTTCTTGCAAAGGTGTTGTTGATATGTGAAAGTGTCAGTTTGATGCTTTCTTTTCGATGGAATTTCGAACTTTTCCTTCAAGCACATGTGACCTTATTTGAATTTTTGAATTCCATTAGGTTTTTTTTTTGGTTTTAACTTTACTCACAATGCGCTTGTTTTTTATTACAAATAAAATCTCTAGTTGCAAAGAATTCATAATAATTCTAATATCAACGCAAGAAACATCCTACTCTGTTACTGTTTAGTAAAATTGCTTGAAGTTTGAATTTTTGAATGTGATATATTTTCAGGATCATTTCCCTTCCGTCCAGAAGGTTGAACTAAAAGATATCGCCAAAAGCTTGCATCACGTAACTCCATTGCATCGTCTCGTGTATGGCTACAGTTTGAGTGTCACTAAGTTTCATATGTTCTACATGAAAATAACAGCTGTTTGTCGTTCTTTACTATCCTATCGAGCTTTTAAGTAAAAGAATGAATAAAAAATAAAGATTATGAACGCTGGCAAGATAAAAAAAATGGGCCTGTGGGTTTCTCTGATGAAATCACAAACGCTAATAATATGTGTTTCTTTATTTAAAAACAAGCTTTGTCTTGTACAGACATTTACAGTAATAATATTTAAAAATGGTTGAAAATTGGTATTTGGAAGTTAGCCGTGTTGTAGTGTTGGAGTATAGATGGCGCGGCTATCGTGGGTACTGTTCAGCTACAGTCACTCCCCCTCCGAGAAATGTTGAAAGAAACTGATTTTTTTGAATTTGTGTTGACGTTTTGAATTTCAGTTGTTTCGAGTGGGTCTTCTATTGGATCGTCTATGAGATTGCGAAGGACGAAAGCTGGTTTTAAACGCTCAATCGAAATATTTGTTGGTTTGCCTCGGATGTCTATTGTAAACACTCTGTCGGATATTCGGTTGAGCACTTTGTACGGTCCTGTGTATGGTGGTTCTAGTGGCTTTTTGACGTGGTCGGATCTCAGGAAAACGTGTGAACATGTGTACATGTCTTGGTATATAAAAATGTTTCTATTTCCAGAATGATGAGTTGCCGCAATTGGACGAATGTGACGCATGTGTTCGCGTAGCTGTTGGAGAAATGTATGCGGGTCCGCTGGTTCATTTTTATTAATGAAAAACTCACCCGGAAGTCTTGGCTGTGTTCCGTACAGCATTTCAGCAGCTGATGCACCAATATCATCTTTGTAGCAAGTACGAAGACCTAGCAGAACTGTTGGTAAAATTTGGATCCATGAAGAGTGTTGGTTGCACATAAGAGATGTTTTAAGAGAACGATGCCACCTCTCCACCATCCCGTTCGCTGCAGGATGATATGGTGTTGTTCTTATTCGTTGTGCTCCAATCATGTTGGTTAAAGATGAGAATAAAGCTGACTCAAATTGTGTGCCTTGATCCGTTGTGATAGTTTTTGGTGTACCAAATCGGGATATCCAATTCGAGTAAAAACTGTTCGCTACTGTTTCAGCTAACATGTCTTTCATTGGAACTGCTTCTGGCCAGCGAGTGAATCGGTCCAACATAGTAAGGCAGTACCTATAGCCGTTTACTTCTGGAAGTACTATGATGTCCAGGTGAACATGATCAAATCGCTGATCAACTGCTGCGAACTCTTTTGGCTTAAGATGCACATGCTTGCTAATCTTCGCACGTTGGCAGTTGAGACAAGCACGAGTCCATTGTGTGACATCTTTGTTGAGCGATGGCCAAATGTAGCGTTCTTTAATTTGTTTCACTGTGGCTCTTGTTCCTGGATGTGAAAATGAATGTACTGCACCAAAAACGTTTTTTCGGAGCGCTGCTGGTATGAAAGGACGTATACGGGATGTTGAGATATCGCAATAAATGTCTATTCCAGGTTGGATTGTAAGTCGCTGTAGACGTAGTGATGAATCTCCTGTTAATATTTGCTGAAGTTCTCTATCGGTTTGTTGATGTTTTTGTATTTCTTCAGGTGAAATTAGAGTTGGCATGGTTATTTCATTTATCCGCGACATTGCATCTGCTACCATATTTTCATTTCCAGAGATATGTACAATGTTCGTTGAAAATTCTGCTATGTATGAAAGATGTCGGGCTTGGCGTGGTGAAGCTTTTTCCAGTTTTTGACGAAAAGCGTATGTTAACGGCTTGTGGTCAGTCCTTATCACAAACTGTCGCCCCTCAAGGAGATGTCGAAAGTACTTGATAGCACAGTATATTGCCAGTAATTCTTTGTCATAGGCACTGTATTTTGTTTGTGAGGGTTTGAGCTTTGCCGAGAAAAATCCTATGGGCTGCCATTGATTGTCTATTTGTTGGTCGAGGTGTGCTCCAATTGCTTGATCTGAAGCATCAGTGGTTAAACATAGTGGTGCACCTGGGGCGATAAAGTTGAGCTTCGTGCATTCAAGTACACATTTCTTGCAATCTTCGAATGCGGTGTTTAGTACCGAAGTCCACTCTATTTGACGCTTATCGTTTTTGCGCGAATCTTTAAAAAGACTATTTAATGGTGCTTGTAGGGCAGCTATTTTTGGAACGCACTTTCGGTAAAAGTTCACCATACCAAGAAAACGACGAAGTTCGACAATAGTTGATGGTTTGGGATATTTTTTAATGGCTTCCATACGATCTTGTGGTGGTTGCAGTCCTGATGGTGAAATGTGATACCCGAGAAAATCAAGCTCTTCAACTTCGAATTCACACTTGGGAATGTTGATGGACAAGTTTGCGTCTTTCAGTTTTTGTAATACTATTTGAAGATTTTCTTGATGTTGTTCCGGATTATCAGAGAAAATGAGAATATCATCTACGTAGCAGTAAACAAAATCTATATCGCGGAAGATGAAATCCATGTATCGTTGGAAGGTTTGAGTGGCATTTCGAAGACCAAATGGCATTACTACGAACTCAAACAATCCTAATGGAGTTGAAACTGCTGTTTTTTGAATGTCGTCTGGATACATTGGGATATTGTAGTACGCTTTGTTGATATCAATTTTTGAAAACACACGTTTGCCGAACAGTTTTTCGTTGATATCATCAAGACGAGGTATGGGGTACCGATCCGGTTGGGTATGTGCATTTAATTGTCTGTAATCACCGCAAGCTCGCCATCCACCAGTTTTCTTTTTAACGACATGGATAGGGCTCGACCATGGACTGTCTGAAGGACGTACAATCTGCTGCTCCAAAAGTGTTTTGAATTCCTCCTTGATGGCTGCTAGTTTTTCACCGCTGTATCGTCTCTGTTTCTCAGCTATTGGTTGGCAATCTGTTTTAATTCTATGGCACACTTGACTACTTTTGGTCAGTTTATAAACAGGAGGTTTTGTTATATCAATAAATTTACTAATTACAGCGTATGATTTAAGTTTAGTGTTTAAAGTTGAAATTGTATGCTGTTCAGTTTTGTGTAAATTACCTGACCGTTTTATTGTAGTTGTGGAGTCCACTAGCTGTTTTTGTTTTAGATCAACAACTAAACCATAGTGTGCTAGAAAATCTGCTCCAAGTATTGGTGTCTTGATGTCTGCAACAATGAAATTCCAAACGAATGATCTTCGAAATCCTAAGTTGACTTCGAGGCGTTTGGTTCCATATGTTGCAATTGGAGAGTTGTTTGCAGCAAAAAGTTGAAATTCATCTGGACTTGATTGATGTTTGAGTTTTAAAGATGAAATAGGAATCGCTGAGATGACAGAGCCGGAATCAATGAGAAACTGCATTTTTGTTTGTTGATCGAAAATGAATAATCTTTTTTCGAGGATGCGTCCATTTTCTGCAACACCGTCAGTTGCATCTACTGACGGCTGCTGTTGGAGTTTCCCTGAGGAAATTCACATGGTTGTTGACACTTTTTAGATGCTGATCCGAACCGAGTGTGATAATAACAAATTTTGTTTTGTTGTGGTTTGTTGGACTGTTTTCGTTGTCTGCTAATACTGCGACCTCTGGAATTGTTGGCTATCTCCCTGATGTTCAACTCGTTGAAACGTAAAAGAAGCTGTTGGAATGATGTTTCCAAGGCGGTGATTCTTGATTCCAACGTTGAATGCACACGTGCGTTTGTGCAATTTGAGTCACCAGTTGCCATTACTTCGTAGGACTTGATGGGAGTATTGTCTACTATTTTGTCGGCGACTTCTGCCAAGTTGTCAACGTTCTCATATTTTATGGCTGTTAATATGGATCTGATGTTGTTCGGCAGGTGTTGTAGCCATAAGGTTAGCAGAGCATCATCCGAAATGTTGTTAGCAGACAAATCTCGCATCTCACGAAGCAGTTGTGATGGCTTCTTGTCTGCCAATTCCAGTCCAGTAAGAAGCTTGATGAGTTGACGTTCCTTGGAGACACCAAAGCGAGTAATAAGCTCTTTTTTTAATTTCTCATACTTGCCTGTATCCGGTGGATTTTTTGCGATGTCGGACACTTGGCGTAGAGTGTAGGGGTCGAGCGCAGTGATTAGCGTGTAGAATTTTGATAAATCGGATGCAATTTTATTCACATGTAGAAGGCCGTCAATTTGCGCAAACCACAACTCTGGATCTGAGGGCATGAAAGGTGGAAGTCTCAAAATGTTTATTGCACCCATTTGAGAATCCGTTGATGGCGCAGTAGCAGATGTGCTAACTTCAAGTGGTTGCTGCGCATCACTTTCAGCATTGCTATTTGCAGAGTTAGAATGTGTGGACATTTTTATTTTTTAAATTTATTTTTAACAGACTGCACTTATTTTAACTGTTACTGTTAGTATTAGTTTGACTTTGCACCAAATTTTCTTTTGTTCTTTTTAAAAGTCGGGGTCACCAAATGTGGGTTTCTCTGATGAAATCACAAACGCTAATAATATGCGTTTCTTTATTTAAAAACAAGCTTTGTCTTGTACAGACATTTACAGTAATAATATTTAAAAATGGTTGAAAATTGGTATTTGGAAGTTAGCCGTGTTGTAGTGTTGGAGTATAGATGGCGCGGCTATCGTGGGTACTGTTCAGCTACAGGCCTTCTAGTAGTTTCTATATAAACCATAGCTTTTTTTTGACACTTATAGCTGTTATTAACCGTTTTGGCAATGTCAATTGGCCACATCGGAGTTGCGATTTGACCATCTTGGACATTTTTTTGTGGGGAGCCATAAAGGAACAATCCGGAAACGATTTAAACATTTAATGGCAATACCGCCGCAACGCGAAACCATCAACACAGTTTGAGAAAATTGGGAACGTGTTGCTATGAAGCTAGCTGAGGCAACGACGTGAACAACTTTGTATTCCAAAAATAATGGGAACGTTTGCATTTCTAAAAAGAAATTTGTATTTAACCAAATGTATATCCATGATCTAGTTTATATCACAGGAAGAATATATAAGCATGCAGGAATTAAAACAGAAAGAAGGAAAGAAAATGTTCGGTTTCACACACTGGTGAAAGGAATTAGAAAAAATCTGTACTACGGTCTAACTAAAATCAAAGATATATTGAATAAAAATTAAAGAGTTAAATGGAATCCCTCATAATCTTGAAAAAAGTTTGTGGAGTGCTAAATCCTATTTATTGTTGAACTTTGTGGAACTACCATGCGGTGTCACCCAAGAAAACCCGAAGAAACACAATTTCATACAGAGCCGCGTGAACACACTCCAACAATTCACTTGCTGTCACCCATGCAAGCACGAGATGTGTCAGAATTCACAGAAAGGAAAATAAAAAAGTTGAATAAGCCAAGAAGAAAGGGCGAGTGTCAATTTTGTGGTTGTGTGAAGAATTTCTTTTTTTTTTGTAAACTTCCTTTAAGGAGCTGCTATAAAATTCTATCTAAAATTCTTTAAATAAAATCTCACAGTACGCTTAGCAAGTTTCCAAAATAATATCCACCACATCATCTCCATACAGGCAAGTTCACAAGCATAAAGCACTGCTGTGTCGACCATTTCAGTTGAGCTGTTAAAAAAAAAATTCTAAAAAAAATCTGCTGTATTTTTTGTTATTATTATATTAATTTGCACCTTCCTGTGCATTGTGATTCGCCCAAAAAAAAAAATGCTCCACATAGCTATCGCATTACGGCCCCTAAAAGTCCACCCTCATGCCTAATCCATCATCAAACGACCGAGTGATGTCGCCTACCAAGGGTGTTTGGAATTGCGAACAAACCAAGCAGATGAAATCATCACTCGTTCTCCCTCTCATCACGGGAAATAAAAAAAAATTTTGTTTTCATTTTGCTTTACAGAGAACGCGGTGCGGCGTAAAATAGAAAGAAGTGCGAATTAATTTGAATTTTCTGTTCGTGCGACACTGGGCGACGCAGCAGCAGCAGCAGTAACCATGCAAGGTTCACCAGATGCGAAGAAGCCCTGCAAGGGTATTCTCAAAACCTCCAGCAGTTTCGATCGGCATTCAGGGTCAGGAGCAAGGTAGGTCTTGAGGTTTGTTTGTTTTTTTTGTTTGACTACTGCACCCGTGCGCATTCCTCTTGCAGCTACAGAAAAAGTGCCAAGTTCGACGAGCTTAACGTGCTACAGACGTACCATCCACCGGACAAGGATTATGGTCACATGAAAATCGAAGAGCCAAAAACTCCCTACAATTACGCCGAAACAGATCCAGAGCACACCGACCAGCTGGATGCTGAGCTGTTGGCCGAGAAGTGAGTCAAAGAGCGAGCGAGAGAGAGAGGGGGCTCTCGAGCGAGAGGTGGCGATTCGTGTGTTCCGTGTTTTCATTGTTTGTTTCTGTGATTTTTTAGATTGAGGCTCGCTGCCAGCACTCGGATGTATTCCTTCGATGACGACGAAGAAGATTCCTCCGACGATGGTGCAGAAGAGACTGAGGAGCAGAAGGGTATGTGTTTTCTATCAATTTCTACGTTTCACATGCGAAGCGCTGTCGAAACTTCGTGTTGTTGGTGTCAGCCTGTCCTTGGTTGGTCGACCTGTTTAGGTGTCATGACATTTCGACCAAAAATACTTCGTTCTCTCTTGCTCCGTGTCTCTCGCGTGAGTGGAAAAATTTTCGCCGCTACAGGTTGCTGCTCCACCTTTCTGTGTGGACCCCCGCTGATCGCTCCCCGCCCGCGCTCGTCGTTATGCCTATGCTAAATTTAGTCACTTGAAAAATGTATACACAGCATGGCACACACATGACTCGGGCGGTAGTTCAATCGATTTTCGTGTAATCGTTAAGTAGGATTGCGATCTGGTGCCGCCATTGTCCACAGGTGGCGGGTAATAAGTCTGCGCTGTTGGGTAACTCGCGGTAATGTGCAGAATAAGCACTGCTTAGCCTTCTAGATTCAATGGCAAAGCAAAAAAAAGTTTGTTGAGCTAGCGAAAAAGTTTTTACTACAGAGCGAAAGAGTGTGTGGGAGGAAGGAGGTATAGTTTGTGTTTTGTTTTCGTGATAAATTCTACCGTTGGGGGGCTTTGGTGAAATTCGAAACCGGAAAGCCGACGAATGGAGCATGATATTAGCGAATTTAGCCGTTGTAGTTTGGATTTACGGCTTTTCAAGGAGGTAATTTGTCACTGGAGCAGCGATATTTGGTTTTGTAACGAAAGGCTGAGGTTGTAGGGTCGCCAGAAACAGGCAGACGACAATGTGACGCATTTCCTCTACGGGGGCACCAATTTAGGGCGTGAAATACTGCTGTGGCGCGTGGAATTATATGCCTAAAGCGTGACGTAAGGATATTTGAGAACAGAATTTCACTAAAAATAAACAAACGTGCTTCTTGCTATGTTTTCAAATTCTATTTCGGCCAAATAAATTGGGAAGAACGACGAGTTGAATTCAAATACTCGTTACATCGATCGGCAACTGCAAATTATTTCTTTTCATATATTTTCAAGACATACGCGTGCCATAAGTCGTGAGTTAATTCAGAAAAAGTAGATCGTTTGCATGCATCCTTAAATACAGCGCGGGCCAAATACAAGTTCCTTATTTGGAAATGGAATAAAATGAACAAAATCGAATGCTTTCCATGTATTATGGCTTTATTAGTAAGGCCAAACATTCTCATTAATTATTATACAACGACGTTCAAGTGGCTGGCTTCGCAGTAGCACATTCTGTCACTACAAATTTCCAAGACCTTGTTGATGCCTTTGGACTGCTTGTTAGATATTGGCCTTAAGTGCTTGAATCTCTTCCAGATTATTAGCAAAACATCTGTTCTTCACGGTTTCGCACGAAAAAGAAGTCCAAAGGGGTCAAATCGCAGCTCTGAGGCGGCTAATTGACATCGCTAATTTGGTGCGTAAAAGGTCTATTGTGGCATGGACTGTGGCCATCCTGTTTGAACTAGAGGTCGTCTAAGTTCATGCCATCAATTTCAGTAAACAGAAAATCGATTAACATTGCACTGCAACTCCGACCGTTGAACAAAAATTTGTTCTCAGTCTCATTTTCCAAGAAAAATGGCCCAAAGCTTCACAATCCGCGCCAAACTATCACTTCCTGTGCATGCATTGGTTTCTTGAAAATAACGTACGGGTTTTCCGAGCCCCAGATGCGGCAATTTACTTTTTTATTAACAAAAGTTGGATATCGTCTTTGTGATCAGAATTTTCATCATCCTTCATTGATTTGAATCAAATAACTTGTGTCTTCTATGAAGCATCCAAAATCTTACTCCCACTTTTAGGTAGACAGGAAGCCTCCGTCTTAAATTGATTGTTTCCTTGACATGTGGCTTTTAATTTGCCTTTGAAATTAATGATTTTGGGCGAAAACGTAAAAAAATGCTTACTCCGGTTCGGTTTTGTACTATAATTGGCTGTGTTAGGGCAAGTTTCTTTGAAGGGCATAGGGCTGCTATCAATTTATGTTACTTTGCTTCATATCAGAAACAGACAGACAGAGGGCATGCAATGTCAACGAACGAAAGAAAAATAAAAAAGCTAAATGGTTGTTCTTCGCTACGTAAAGTGGCGCTGCTTCGCAAAGTCGGATATGCCGCCTGTGCACTGTGACGCCCTTGGCTTCCAAAGTCTGCTGGCTCAATAATTCTTTGTTTGATTTGACCACCACAGTTGCGACTTAACTAGCGCCACCCTCTTCAATACGCATTCCTATTCATTTAATTACCAGCATGTTTTTTCATACAGGATGTTTACTTCTTACGAATTTCGTTTCAAACAGTTGTGACGCAAGCAGATAAACAAAATATTATTGAAAATCTAAATGCCTTATTTTTTTTAAAGCAGCGCCATTCGCAAGAATAACAATGCGAAGAACTCTGCACCGCGTACTTAAACGATGTCGTTATTTTAGACAAAACAAAAAAATCAACATTAAGCCAGCAATACATCACCTTCGATTAGTCACTCCGGTCATAAAGAAAAACCCGAAAAATACAAAAAAGTTTAGAATTTAAAATTGAAGTAAAAAAAAAATAAGCGAATAATATTCACGTCGTGTCATGATAAGGAATTTATAATTAACCTCAGAAAAAGACTGATGAACCGACGACACTTACCCATCATGTGTGTATGTTCTAATCTAAAATTGAATTCCCCAACAATGAGTGAACGGTGGAAATGCAAACAACCACAATTTCTTTTGAATTCTATTGAAAAAACTCCATGTATGCAGATTATTTCATTAGTTGTGACACCGCCAGCAAATTGTTACCTTTGTGTCATAGAACCTTTGTATGGTGTACTTGATCTTAGTTGATGGGGGTGAATGTGAACATTGTCATGTGGGTGACGCCATTTAGATGGCATTCATTTTGCTCGGCTGAAAGCTGCAGGCTATTCGTTCAATAAAGAATGTCATCTGTGGGTGTGGAGAGGAAGCAGTTAGTGGGTTGGACAGGCGGAGGCCATTAATCATATAGTAACATCACACATTTCTTTTTTATTATCTTCGAATAGTGCATATACAGTCAGAGTCATAGGAAAGTGTACAATTATGTTTCGAACATCTGAAGACTCATAAAATGAAGTGAATTTTGGAAATTTTCCAATTTTGAAAATTCTAGAGAAGAATAGTTTAATAAAAAATTATTCAATTTCTCACCATCATCATCATCTAGAGTCAATTTCTCTAGAGTTAAAAAAAAATGTACACTTTCATAAAAAAAACCAAAAGTCAAGACTAGAATTAAGCCTCTTTTCTTTTCTTTTTTTGTTAAAAATGGCTTTTGAACGGATCGAAAAATTGGCAGACAGATTTCACCATTTCATTTTTAAAAAGTTCATGTAAATTACATAAGCTTTTTTTACAAAAAAAAACTTTGGCAATAAGACAGAGTAGCTTATGTCAAAAAAAATTATTTCAAGAAAAATTTATATTCATCGTATGACCGTTCAAACAAAAGTGGTTATGAATTGTACTATATCTTTGTAACGGACAAATGTTTTTAAATGGGGGTAAGACAGAAACCTGGATTTCAAAGCGCCAATGAATATCCGTTAAAAAAACAGCTTATGTCGATATAACCTACTCTGTCTATAGACTTAAGACCACAGCTATCTGCTGATTATGAGCACCAAAGAAGACGTTAAAATTGTCTGTGGGAGACTTAGAACGAATGCGTCTATCAGTCGATATGGCAGTTTGACGCTCTCATCATAAAAAAGCTTAATTTCGAAGTGATTTATGATTTATTGATCTTGAGTTCCTTTGCAAAGCTTTTAAAAAGATTTATGTGAGTAAGGAGGTCGAAGTAGAACTTTGCAATGCATGTTCCCATCTGCGTGCCATTCTGCAATGTATCGATATATATGTTTTCTTCTTATATCAACACTTAGATCTTCGGTCGTAAGTAGCTGGTTGTGGTTTGTTCGAAGTCTGGTCTTGTTTCTCTAGTTTTGTAGTTTGTAGAATTGTAGTAGGCTGCTAATTGTAGAATACAGCATATTAGACCTGAACTTAGTTGGCCCTTGCATTTTACGTTGACAGTAGCCAGTTCACCATAATCTTCAAGGATTGGTACATGTTCCAAGAAAGGGGAGTGGGCTCTCCTTTCCTCCTCTTCTTGGTAGCCTAAGCAGAAATCGTTGAAGGGGATACCCAACCTTCTGGCGTAATTGCCGAAGAGACAGCGGCCAGTTAGGACACCTACCAGTATGCTCGCTCTACTGAACGAGAGTAGCTGTTTTGTTCTGCTCTTATCCAATCTAGGCAAATGTGGCCTAGATTGGGTAAGATAGATGTTTTGCAGGAATCTAAATTACTCCATCTGGAGTTTGCTGCCGATATGGCCTGTGCAAGTAGCTGTGAGCCTACATTTTGCATAAAGGAAAACGAAGCTTCCTGTAGTGTGCTTTCTCACCATATCAGTCTCCTAGTCTTCTCTTTCTGGAATCCTTGTTTGACATTTCAAATCAAAGTCCTCATATTGTGATAAATAGTGTGCGTGAGATGGGATCTACAAGTTGCGGAGAAGTTCCAGATGTCTCGCTATCTGGTGTCTTATCCACCTATTGCTTTCTTTTAATCGAATAACTGCGTAGTTACGTATTTTCCGAAGATGTCTACCGGAAGAAAGCGTTGTATTGCCCCCAACGCAGACGAGCATGTGATTCGTAATGATCCTGTTGTGCACAAGCATGCTGTTCTCTGTATCCTACCTATCACCTGATTTGAGTGCTGGCCAGCAGACGATAATCAGAGAAAACAAAATAGATCTGACTACTGATTTGACTGGCTGATTTTTGGCTGCAGATCCCACTTGGAGGGAGGTTTTTCCTACGTGTATATAGTGCCACCGCCACTTTTTTAGCATACTCTTGGATATTGAGTTTCCAATTGATCATGCTGTCCAGAAGTTATTTGGGAATTTGCCAGACCAGTTCTTTGTACAAGTTGTACAAATCGAAATAGTGTGGTCGGGCGTTGCAACTTCGCAGATCGTATTATCGTAAGACCGACCGACTGGGTCTACTTTCTACTTGCTCGGGCGTTTGACAGATGTGTGTATAATTTTTTTTTTGTTTACAAACGAAATTTAAATGCGGAAAGGCGATTATTTGAGTAAATAAGAATCGCTTTTGATTTTAGTTTCAAAATCAAATTGTTGTCTTACGAAATTTGTTTCAGGAGATGGAAAATTTCGAGGATAAGCTGATTTAGGGAAAGCTAACGCGCGAGCTCCATTTCGATTTGAGGCGCGAGCTCCATTTCCGGTGAGGCGCGCGTTGACATTCTATTTCGTAAAGTCGATAAAACGCGCCCCCCAGTCAAAGTCCGACCGACCAAACGCGCCGTTGCGATTTGAGCTTTACATTCAAAATTTTGGCGCTAAGGATCCAGCTGCGTTGCATGTACCAGGATTGGCAAGAATCAGAAGAATCTTGAAGAAGTTAAGACCAAGTTTTATGTAAACCTCCTTTCGGTTGTTCTTCAGTTTTCATCAAAACTTTGGGTATCATCATCGTAGCCCTGCGCAGATTTTTTTGGAAATAGTTCCTTCCGCGTTCAGGTTTACCCACCGCATTACCTGCTCTAGCACTAGGTTGAAGAAATCACATGACGGTTTATCTGCTTGTGGAAATGCGGACTCTATTTCGAGAGGCTTGCGGGTTTTAGAGCTGAACTGCACCGTCTATCGAGTGGTTCTTAGCGTGATACGGATGGGTGAACCTAATCGTACTTTCTTTCCGTTTTTCGCTCTTAGAGTCATTAGGCGTGGTCCATTACACTTGGTTTGACCTCATCGGATACCTGTAGGAATTTCGGCGACTCGTCGGTCAGGGAAACGCTGGGACATGTGCTTTGCACGTGCCCAGCCCTAGCAAAGTCCAGATATAAAACGTTGGGAAGATACTTCATCACGTCGCTGAACGAGGTAGTAAGCCTTAAATTGACTCGAATAGTAAGTTTCGCTATTGCATCCAAGACTCTCTGTCTAAATCAAGGTTGACAGAATGTTAGTTCTTTCAACTCTGTGAAGGTGGCTACACTATGAACCAATCAGTGGTCTATGTGATCAGCGTATCGCCGCCACCCCCAACACTACACTACACACTTTGCTTTTAGAGGCCATACTTTAGGTCAGTGTAAAGTTTAAATAATATTTAACTTGCATTATCAAACATGAAAGGATCAGTAATGGCCTAATGCAAGTGGTTATAAGCCTCCACCTTAAGGCTAAGCTCATATTTATTGAATCGTCTTTGAATTTTTTTCCTTCAGTTAAAGCAAATGATGTTTGTAATGTTTGTAGGCAAATATATTTTTGTTCGCTAAAAAATTTTAAACAAAAAATCAACAAATTCGTGGTAGGGTGGCTACTTAGCCCTTATTTATTGTGCCAGCATGGCAATATCCCGTCACACCCAGAAGACCTGTAGAATAAAGTCATGTCTTCCAATCAACCAGTTGAAATAAAAAACGAACCATGTCGAAAAAATAATTATAGCACAGTTCGGTCTAAGAAAGCCTCGGTTTGAACGCTTAAACTTTATTAATTTAGTGCAAGTACCAACAATCTTCTGACACGAGGACAGCGCAATCCATGTTTCACTATACTAGGAAAAGAATTTATGAAGTGAATAACTGATTTTTATTTCTTGCAGCTCGACGACTTGAGTTTGAGAAACGCAGAAAAGCTCACTACAACGAGTTCGAAGCAGTACGGCTAGCTCGTAAGCTCATAGAAGAAGAAGACGATGACGATGATGAAGACGAGGAATTAGAAAAACAACCAAATCAATTGAATAGCACCACAAGAAATCCATCCACGAGTTATAAAGAAATGGATGTAGACATACAAGAAGATGCTCAAAATACCTCGCCATCTTCCGAGCACTAGTTTATAACTTAACTAACTCTTGATGCAATGGACTTCTTATATATTTAATTTATATCTCATTTAATAACTAAAAGTAGAAGGAACATATATATACAACAGATATTTTTAAATACCTTTATAATTTATAAAAAAAAAACAATTTTGAAATCGTTTAACGAAAGCAAACTACTACTACTCAGCGCGATAGAGAGCCAGAGTTACTGTATACTAGTAGGATTTCTTTAAAGTAAGCATGATTTGTATTTTGGGATAATAGACAAGTAGTACAGAGTAGAGACTGCAAACGAAAAAAAAAGAAATACATTAAACGAAAAAAGAGAAAGGTATTTTCTATCATAAACCGCCTGTGGCCTAGGAGAGATTGGCGGTTGCCAGTGTCGACCGAGAATTGGATCCAGGATCGTACAGCACATTGATTCAGGCTCACCGATGCAGGCGATCATACTTAAGGTTTTTATTTAGGAATTAAATAAGAATAGGCATCACTATAATCAGTATATAGTGTGTGTATTAGGGAGTCCTGTAATATTAAGTTTGAAGAAAAAAAGTGCCACGAACGAGCTTACAGAATGAAGTGTTTCCCATTTAAGATATCAATGAGCAATTTGAGGACATAAGAAATCTTAGATTCATATGAAAGGTTGGCTGGATTAATTAAGACAGAAAATTTGTAGTAGCCTCAATTTAGTAGGGCTTACATATCATAGCTCGATTTTGTTTTGAACAGCCTTCTCATATAACCATAGAATAAAGCTTAAGAAAACATATAGCATCTTGCAGATAATCAGATTAACTTTTTTTAATTACCATACTGAAATTTCGTTCTTCCAAATCAACCATCAATCAAAGTTGTTGCTATTTTATTTCATTCAAAAATGTCTGCACTTCAGCGTAGAAGTTAGGTTACATTTAACCATTTAATATAACAATAGGGTTGTTTTAATTTAAGATTCAGCTAATGTTAATATGAACACACCAACAATAAGTACATTAATTACATGTGTATGTAACATTCAATTTTAGTGGTTCTTTAAGTAAATAAAGATGGATAAATTTTACTAAAAATTCAATGTAAAAATTTTACTAAAAATTCAATGTAAAAATTTAGTGAACAAACAATTAAAAAAAAATCAAAATAACAAGAGCAATGCAACATATAAGAACAAGATTTTTAAAAGAAAAATTAAAAAAAAAAGAAATAAGAACAATGTATGTTTTAAGCTATTGTGATTGCCCAATTTTTAATTTAGTTAATTTTTTTTCAAAGAAGAAGTAATGTGAATTTATTTAACAATTTTTTTAAACATCTGGTACATTTTTGTCTTTGCGTAACAGTTAACTAAGTAAGTGTTACAAACCAATAAAATGAAAATTCAAATTCTTAGCATTTGAATTAAAGACCAAGAAATAGTAAGCCACGTGTATAATATGTTTTTCTTAATTGATGTTAAAAATAAGTTTGGAACGATTTGTTTTACAGCGATATTTTCTCGAAATATCTGATTGATTAGAATTCCTAAGCAGTCTTGAAAGCTTGGAGCCCATAAAGCGCTAAATATCTTGACTTTAACGTTGCAACTGGCAACGACAACACGAGGCATGTCGTAGAGAAAAAACCCTCATGTGTCTGAAAAATGTTTATTGCTCCGCTTAACTTTTGTTCATTAAGTATGAAGCACTCAGGCCTATTTTAGTTCATAGTCACATGTTTTTTATTCATATTCTTGGTTCTGTTTCGAACAACACATGCAACCAAATCAAACGCAAGGCAATACCAAGCTTCCTACGATATGCTATCTCTACGCATTAATAACACAATTATACAAGTGGTATGATGGCTCATTCTGACTGCATACATTACGAAAAGATCACAGTACTTTTAAATAAACCAGATAAAAACCACGCAACTTCGAAAAGTTTTTGATGAATCTATTTGCATTTGAACTATAGTGCATCATGAGTCAAATGTAAAAAAAAATGTCACCAAAAGGAAGCCAGCAACAAACTTAATAAGATACAAAGGCGGACGTGCATGTGCACAATTGCAGCAATGAGAAGGACTCCTAACGCGGGGATGGAGCATTTTTAACCCTCTCACAATTACATATCGCCATACAAGGTGAAGCTACTAAACAAGTATTTATTTAACCAAGAACATATAGCTACAAAGCGGTGAACGTCGTAGGTCATCTCGGCATCCTAAAGAGGATCTTACAAGAGTAATGATCTCATGCCTCCTGAGCTAAACTTTATAAGGCATCACAAGATAGTGATACCTAGGAATGGAACGAAGATCCCCATGGTTGAACGATGACGCCCAGAACCGGTATGTTGAAGTCTGACAACAAGGCAGTGATAGGACCGAGATGTAGCCTTCACTTTACTCTGCAGCTAATTAACAATCTTTCAAACTTAACTATTTGAGATCAACTAAGTTGCAAACAGCATCATCAAAAGGAAGCTCATCAACACTCAACATATACATATTTTTATTTAGTGGATTATGTAGATCTAGACGAATATTAATAAATAAATGCTATACGTATAGGTGCAAGACATCAGCAACGAGCGCCCATCCTTTCTTTTCCATCTTACCATTTCGCTTGCTTTGTTTATCATTGTTTGCAAAAAAAGGATTTAGTTTATTGCTTTCCCTCATCTCTTTTACTTGTAGGGGTTGTGTCCTTTTTTAAAGTTTGCCTATTAAAGCCGATTGTAGTCTCGTTAACGCTAATTGTGCCAGCGCACAGTGGGACGAATGGAAAAATTGGCAAAAATCATATCTCTGGTTTGAATGGATGGATTTCATTTTTTTTTTCGCAGAAACCTTTGATACGTATTTATCCACCTAATGAAACACAATGTATAAACACAATAATAAAATTAGCATATTTTTTTTCAAAGGACCTATTTATGACAATTCATATACTAATTCATATAAAATTGATTAATTACTATCTTTATCAGTAAAACTATTACTATTGTGACTACCATCAAGATAAGCAGATAATTCAGAAATAAGACTGTTTTTTGCTATATATTGGTTAATTTCTGCGTCTATATTGACCGTATTCGAAAACTTATACGGAATATTCAAAATATACGGATCTAACGCAATCGCAAATGTTTAAATCAATCAGCCATGGTACTAGACCTTGAATACTTGCAACTATGACTAAGTCTGGGCTTCAAAATTTTCTTTTGATTTGCTGCATATAGTGACAATGTGAGTGGTTATATAACAAAATATTAATGACTGATTATGACTTGTCTGATAATTTTCCAATAACCTAAGAGTACGCTGGTTAATTAAATTACTCTTAGAATCTAATTTAAAAAAAAAATCTTAATCGCTATCGAAAATTGCTAGATATTGCAACAGAAAAGTGCCAATTATTAAAAAAGGCGCAAGTTTGCGCAGATTTTTTTCTTGATTTAATTAATATACATACTCCTTATGATAAAACAAGAAAGATCCCAAAAGGACTTTTCGGGCTAATTACGAAAAGTTGACTTAAAGTTTAGATCCAATTTTTATTTTTTAATTCAAATTAGTCCCACATTCTGAAGAACATATTACACATAAAAACACAAAATAGAAAAAAATTTAGATGCCAAACATTGTTTTCCTATTCATACGCGCAACATAAAATTTTGCCGATTTAAATAAATTTGCTAAGAAATACATATTTTGTTTTTTAAAAAATATTGAACATGTAAATGTTTACGGTGCTCTAACTTTGCCATTAGTTGAGATATCAGGTTAATTTTAACGGAGTTAGAACCTGCAGATATACAATATTAACTACCAATTTACCAAAATTGCCAAAAGAAAAATTCATTTTTTCATTTATTGCTATGGGTCGTCCCACTGTGCAGCGTGGCGGTATGGTCACACCCAGAAGAACTGTAGAATAATGTTATACAGTGACAGACAAAACAATAGGATCATTGATTTCATTTCAAAACTTGGATTTTTTTAATTTTGAAAAGAAGTGTAATGCTTATTATGAATACTATTTGAGGTTATTCATTTAAAAATAAAAAGACAAGGGGTCTGTTTGAAAATGAAAAAAAAAATCATTAAAAAGCAACGGCAACACTAAAAATAATGTACTATACCAGTGGTCTGAAGCGTTTTCTTGAATTATACATTTAAATTAACTTATTTATGTCCACAGTTTTTGAAAAATTCGCATGCAAAGTTATAATGTTCATAAAAAAATGGAAAAAAGTTTAAACCAATTTTTTTTTTTTTAAACTGGGAAGTTTGGTTTTTAGTGGTCAATACTTATATCAATTCTGAATCAAAACAAAAAACCGAATGATTTTATGTTTTCTGGTTTTTGAGAAACTTGAATTTGAAATGAAAACCAAAAATATATTCGGTGGTGCTGTGGTTTTGTCCGCCCCTGTATGTATGTCATCCACTCAGCCCGCTGAAATCAGAAAAGCACCATGTCAAAAAATAATTATAGCATATTTCGAGTTAAGCACAATATTCCCAGCTTGCAGAATTTGGATCGGAAGAGCGACTCTGGACCTTGATGGTTTATGAGGCCATTTTTAATTGGCATAGATAGAGAAGAAATTGCAATAAATATTGTATCAGCTATTGTTGATGTTATAGTATCTTATTATTATTATTATTATTATAACTCGTTAACTTATAATTAAAATTACTAAGCTAACATTTATATAGCACAAACTGCTAAAGTTTCGGCTTAAATAAGAACTTAAGGACTTATTATTGAAACTTACTAGCTATTTATGTTGTTAGATTACAATGTTACGGTTAGTATATAAATTATAAATGTTGTTAATGTTTTCCTGAGTTGGGTTTTTTAATAGTGTTAGTATCCGTGAGGTTAAGTTTTGACTCGGTGTTGCAATGCTTGTACAGCGTCCCAAGCTTAGGAGATGCGGGATATCCATTGCTGAGTTGCACGTCGGGCATATAGGTGGATTTGTACGTTGAAGTAGATGTTGATGTGTAGTTTTCGTGTGTCCCAGCCGGAGTCGGATGAATGTAGAGATCGAAGTCTTTGTTGCGGATGGTGGGTACTTTGGATGTGATCTATCCGTGTTTATCTGTGAGTAATGGTGGGAGCAGCTGCCCCAGTCCAGAAGCAGTTTGGATGTTGTATAGTATCTTACTGCATTTTCAACAAAGAACAAAATGTATCAGTATAATCTAGAGCAAACATGCTAAACAAAAAAGGGCTTTCGATTCTAATTCCAACCCATTATTCCTACTGTAAAATTGTTTTGGTGGAAATCATTCGATGAGTCTTGATGTGTTGAAGAAATAAAACAACTTTCACTTTCCAGCTTACTTCACATTTATTACAATAAAGAACAACAGATATTTATTACAAAGGTGTTATAACAGGACTTTGGTGTCTCTATCCTTAAGATATATTTGTTTTATTCATTTGTTTGCTATTTCACATCAAAAGATTTCGTAATGTTTGCTTTTATTTTGAATTAAACTCAAAATGGCACAAAGCTGCAATATCGTGTTTACTATCTAATTCTGACAAAATTACAATTCTATCTATAAAAAGTGTACAAATTCCCGTCTCGATCGGTTTCAAATTTCATTTAATTTTTATTTTTGTATTATTCTCCTATAGGGGCGCGCACGTAAAGGACCTATAGGATTAAGAGCATCCGTAATCATCCAGTTGAAATTTTTTTTTTCCGAAAGAGTTTTGCAAAAACTCAACTCCCCAATGATATTCGCTAAATCGTCAAAAAAATAAAAATTTATATGAAAAAACTAAAATTATTCAAAGATTGGATAAAATGTAGAAAGTACATTTTATCTATTCGTGTCGAGTTTAAAACTTTATCTCGAATAAAAAAATATATAAACAAAATAATAACAAGTCATTCGAAATCGATGGTTTGACCATATAAAAAAAAATATTTATTTTCATTGATTTGCCCCTTTTTTTAACTACTTCTTGTATTGGTGCTAATTAAGGTGTTTGTGTGTGTAATCAAAAAGGCTATCAATAAATATTTTCTTTCTTTTCATATGTTGTATTATTTAAACTTTTTTCTGTGCTTTTCATATTTGCTTCACTACACTTGGTTAATTCGATTTTTAAAGCTCGTTATAAGATTAGTTTATTCGTTTTTGGTTTTCTATATACGTTAGTTATATAAGTATTACATATTTTTTTTAATTTTTTTTGTTTTTTTTTATGCAACAATTAAATAATATATAACAAACAAATTAGTAGAGTACACTCGAAAGAATAAGATATAGAATTATCGGTTAAAGTATAATAAATAATAAGAATATGAATAAATGTATATATAAGTTCATCAAGATATAGAGAAATGTCTGTGTGTGAGTGAGGTGTGTGAGTTATTTTGACGAAAGGTCATGGGGCTACTTTATCAAAGGACGTCCATAGTTGCGCTTGCTTTGTTGTAGATGTTCTTACTTATTTTATAGAATTACCGTGATGAGAAGCGGAATTATTGAGATCCTTGTGAGAAAATATTTTACATCCCATTGACAACCCTAGTCCTTGTCGACGAAACAAAATCCAACACACAACACCCTACAGAGCCATTTCATCCAAAACATATCCGAAAGTAACACGTATCTATATTTTGTTTATTACATTCAAGGAGAAATTATCGATGGTGGTTAGTGGGTTATAGTTGATAATTTTTTTTTGTATTTTTTTCTTTTGTTTTTTGCATTTTATTTGGTTAGTTGTTCGTTTTGGTTGTTAGATATACATAAATGTGTCAAATCGTCCATAATCGTTGTCCGTTTAGTAGGTGCCATAAATGTGTTGAGTGCCCGGTGGAACTTTGTAACTCGGATAGTGATGGCTTAGGGCATTTTTAGCGAAGAACTGTGTGTAGTCCTTAAAAGAAAGGAATGAAATTAGAAAGTCTTTTTTTTGTAAGGTTACTTTGTTTAGGAATAAGTTACCTTATTAATGCGCCTTGGCCGACACACTGGTCCTTGAGCTACTCTACGCCGTTCTTCATTTTCTTGCACTGCCTGCTCTTTGTATTCTGGTGGGGGCCACTTCAGATCTCCACGCATGTTTGAGCCTCCTATGGGAATAGGAAAAAAAAAAAAGAAATTAGAAAAAGACTACTTCATTTTGTAAGTAAATGAGAAGAGATGCAAAAATGTTGACGTCCTATTCAATTAGAGTTCAAAAAGAAAATAAAAATCTGTGGGCACGGGTAATAACCGCTTAAGTAATTTTTTTCAAGCTTTTAAAAAAGAAAGTTTGAAGAGCGTTCTGGAAACTGATGTGAAAATCAGCAAGTAGCAAAAATCATGTATGTGTTGAACAAACATATGTTTTACGTCTATTCAAATTCTATGACATAGCAACCGAAATAATTTAAATTTTGGATTCATCTTACTTAAGCGATTATCGTTTGAGACTATAGAAATAACATAGAAGCATGGTTTTTAGTACAATGTCTTCCTGTTTTGGTAAGGAGCATGCACCATCTGTGAAGTTTAGGAATAATGCCAACTCTATTTGTCCCATCAACAAAAAAGGCGATCCTACGTCGTGCAAGAACTACCGAGGTAAATCCTCAGCTCAATGTCGCCTGCAAGATCCTGTCCAGTTTACTATGTGAACGTTTCGTACCGTGCTAATTTGCATGTATCACTGCGGCTTCTGGCTGGAAAATCGACGATAGGCCAAATCTGAAAAAGACCAGGGAGTTTTAGGTTGATATACACCACCTTTTTATCGACTTTAAAGCCACATATGACAGCATTCATCGCAGAGAGTTGTTTAGTGCGATAACCGAATATGGCATCCCGGCAAAACTGATCCGGCCGTATCCAACCACGCTCAACAACACTCGATGCACCGTGGAGTTCGGCTTAAGAACCATTTGAAACATACATCGAATTTCGGCAAGGAGACGCGCTGCTATGCGATTTCTTCAACTTCGTGCTGGAGCATATAGTGCGGTTGGCCAACGTCAACACGGAAGGCACTATCTTCTATAAGTTGGTCCAGCTACGCGGATGATATTGATATCATCGCATGTTTCCAGCGGTCGATTGTGGAAGCTTTCACCGCGATTCAGCAGGCTAAACGAGCTGGTCTCAAGATAAATGAGTACCAAACCAAATATTAGGTTGTCGGTTTTGTCTTTTGAATTTTCCGGCTATGTACAAAGCGGTACAGAGCTCGTATCCAAACTAATTATGCATAGCGTCGTTTTGTAGGTTATGTCAAGACCTTTCAAATGATGTATTGCCAGATACGAGCTCTGTAGCGCTTTGTACATAGCCGGAAAATTCAAAAGACAAAAAGGCGGAAGGAGGATATTTGACAACATTTTTAACCATTTTGAAACCAATTTAATTTTTGGGGTTTTATAATTCATAGAGTTTAGCGAAAAATTTTCATCCGAAAACGAAAACGCTTTTATGCGTTTAAGCCTTTTATGCCCTACTGACATCTCGAAAATTCTAGCGTAATTACAGTAAAACTGTAGTAATTTTATTCTAAAACGCGATTTTAGACCATTTAAGTCTGCATCAGATGTCTCCTAGTGCAAAAAGAATGTTCGGGATCTTTTACTCCATTTTTGGTGAATCGAAAAAAATAATTTTCCTGCGGCTGGAAATGTGCCAATTTTGGTCGAAAGCTACATATCGCACTTTTGACTATTTGTAGAAAAAAATTTTAACTCACCTCTAAAGCTGGCGGCGGCTGGTTGCGAAGTGTATACCGGAGCTGGTTGCTGAGTGATCGGGGCTTCCTTGCGCAAAGTAATTATGCCAGGACTCTCTCCGCGGTACTGCTGCTGCTGTAGCTGCTGCTGTTGTGGGTGCTGTTGGTGCGGCTCGGGCTGTGAATAATAATTATATTGGTTGTCAATTGGTTGAGATGTCTGACTATATAGCTGGGGTTGTTGGTGCGCCTGATAGTACTGCTGGGGAGCAGCAGTAGCAGGAGCATTAGGAGCAGGAGCAACTGGTTGCTGTTGAGGAGGTCCGTAGGATGGTTGACGATCGTAATTCTGATTCACTTGTGGTGCGGATGGTGCCCCATAATAGTTCTACATGTGAGTGAGTGTGTGTGTGCATTGTGATGTGTGTATGTGGATGAAGATGCGGATGATGGTGCAAAAAAGGATGGTGGTGGTGTGGTGCATTCGTGACAATGTGACGGGTGTTGGTGGTGGATAATGGACGAAACAGAACAAAGATATAAACAGTTGGCTTAGTACAACAAAAGATTGATTCTAAAATGTTCATTTATACACAGGGATTAGTTTTGGTTGGGGTTAGAGAGTCAAAACGAGCATTGCGCAGCGTTTCTTAGCGGTTAGTAGAGCGGGTGGTTTCGGGTGGTGTTAGCACACAGAAAACTCCGAAGGGAGAGACGGAGGTGATGGATTCGGATTAGTTTAAGGTAGGTGGGTAGGCATCTACGATTAGAAGCGACTATGGGGAAGGCCTTCTTCCCGTCATCTGGCTTAAAGCTTTTCTCTTCTATGCCTTGATTTTTTCTACTGCGCTAGAAAATTTCCAGAAACACTCTCGTGCAGAATAACTTGCACTTTGACGGCGATACCTGCTGCTGTGGGGTTCCATACGACGGTTGGGCGGAACCGAACGACGGCTGAACGGCCGTACTGGCCTGGGGAGACTGTTGATAGTTCTGAACGTAGCCAGTACGCTGGGGTACTGGGGAGGCTACGTGACTCCAACGACCACGGGGTGGTTCATCAAGAAGCTGATGGCCGCCCTGCTGTGGGTAGTCGGCTTGGGGTTGATATTGTTGTTGCTGTTGTTGTTGTTGTTGGTGGTATTGCTGTTGTGGTTCTGGGGATGGAGGTGGTTGGTACAACTGCTGCTGTTGCTGTTGTGGCTGTGGTAGGGGGGACTGAGGACGATATTGGTATTGTGGCTGGGTTTGGGGTTTTGGTGTATTGTAAACCGGTTGTGCAATTCCACCCGAAAAGGATACAGTGGAACTGGGCTTGTCAGCCGCTGCTGACGGTTGGGAGGATCTCTGCTGTAGATAGTATGGTTCCTGTGGTGATGGTTGTTGCTGTTGTTGTAGTTGTTGTTGATTTGGATATGAAGATTGATAATTCGGCTGAGATTGAATGTAATGACCACCCTGTGAAATATGGGGAAAATGATTTTTTCGAAATTTTTTTCTTTGTTTTTGTTTTTTTTTTTGTTTTTTTTTTCGTTTTGACATTCTGACACAGGTGAAGGTGACACCACAATTAAGCAGGGATGTATTTATTTATTTATGTTTTCTGTTTTCAAGTTTTCTTGTCTCCTGAAATTGACGGGGATGTAAGGCCAGTTCACTAGGCTGACTGTTCGTCGGCGTTAAATGTTTGAACGATGTATAAAGTGTTATGGGGTTTGTGGGTGGTGCTTTTACATAAAAATATAATTTTGAATTTGTACAAGATCGAAAAAAGTTCAGTAGTTCGTAGGCGTTAAGTGCGGAAGCTGAAATATGTTTATAGTACAGAATTTACAAGGTTTTTTTTTTTCATCAACGTAGGAAAGGTATTTGGTGCAGAAAAATCTACTCATGAGGTGCCAAAAAATGTGAACGCGATATACGACATGAGGAAAGTGTAAAGTAATAATTGTTCTATGTACAAAACCTGAAAGCTGCAATTTTCAATTATGTTCCATCTTATATTTTATGATTCAACCAAAATATTTACTAAATATAATTCTTTAGCAAGAACCTTCTGAAAATCGAAACATTGTTGTTTTTTATTAGTTTTTTTTTCACATACGACAACATATTTTGTTCAACGTATGAGCTATACTTGAATTAATTCAATACAGCTTAGGAGCGTTGGATGGTAGTGGCAGTTGTAGACCGAAAGAAAGACGTGAAAATTTAAAGAAAAAAATATCAAAGATGTTTCAGAAAAGTTAGTAAAATCGAAGATTGTAAAACAATGGATGCGTATATATAAAAGAATGAGCTTTTATAAAATGTTTAAAAATAACGACTACCCGACAAATAACTTGAAAAGAATTTCGATGATGCTCCTATATAACTGCAATTCATCTAAGAAAGAATAACGAGAACATCAGCTTGAATGCCAGCTTGAGTTCAGTCAACACAATTTTCGCAAGAACAAGAGCAAAAGAGCTTCTGTTAGACTCAACAACGAACCACATGAAAAAATCGCAGAAGGATCTATTCCACTATTCCTATAAACTATAAACGCGAACGAGGGGCGTTTTTGTGGGAATGCCATTAACTGCCGCCTCTCCAGCTTAATTAGTAACTGGCTTCCGCTGTAGTTTAACCTCTCAACACACCCCTTTCTTTATGCTCATAACAAGTGAAACCGAAAAAGGGACTATGTAAACCCCACTTTACGCCCTTTGCATCGTAAAAACTCCCTCTAACGGTTATTGCCAGAAAATTAAACAAAAATTTATAGTTATCATGGACAGATGCAATCAACACACACAGAGAGAAAGAGTGAAGCCACCACCACTAAGATTGCCTACACACATTTGAGCATATCCCTTGCAACAGGATTTTGTGGGTGCGCCCGCCCACAGCACACACTAACGCCAACTTGCCACAGGATAAAACAGTTTATGGCATGCCTTTGAAAATTATTACAGTTATTATGTTCATTATGATTATCGCTATCATTGTCTGCGATTTTTATCGCAAGCTCTGCCTTTGCTCGTCGTGCCTGATGCCTTGTTCCCGATGAAGCTAAAACCTAAGCCACTGAGCATGCAGTACAAGAGAACGTGAAACGCGTTCGGCTTAATGCATTTTAATAAAGTTCCCGAAGCGTTCCTGTTTCAACGGTTTCGTGGTGGTTTTCCTGTTGGCAAATAGGGCCGAGGTGGTTAAATTTTATGGAAAATTATAAAAGAAAAAAACTGAATTTCCATTGTTATCGTGAAGGTTTATGGGTCTAAAAGCGTGTGTTTTTGGGGGGACGCAGGCTTCGGAGGAATGTGGAAGGTTTCTTTCTACATATTTACTCTTCGACATGTAGCACGCGATTTTAATTTCGTGCGTTTTTTTTTGTTTTTTACTTGCCAACAACGCAACGGAGGATTTCGTAGCTCCTCTTGCGTTTGTTTTTATGTCCTCAAGTAATAATTTTTCTTTTTTTTTACGATTTTTTCCATCAACATTATAATCGACATGGCCATCATCATCATCATCGCCATCAGTTCCGCGATGATGGTGGTCGTAGCCGCGTCTTTATATTCTATTGACGCGGTAGCTGGCGTTACTGGCCCATATGCGGTTTTGTTGGTTTTTATTTTCCGGCAGTGAGGATGGGTATTATTCGACATACAACCGCCTGATATATTGACACACACAAAAAAAAAAAGAAAAATAAAATAAACAGAGACCATTGTTTCGTTTATTGTTTAATTAAATTTCGCATGTGTAGAAGAACGAGGTCGGTGGGTGGTTAGGGAGGTCGGCAAATGCATACATCGTCGTCATACCATCAATAAGAGAGTGAAAGTTATTTAAAAATTAAAATCCATTAACGAACATGGACACACAATTAGAAGAGTTGGAAGTTGTGACAGCTGAGCTGAACAATACCACGGCGGTGTTTTTTTGTGAGTTGAGTATGGCGCGTCATGTCAGGATTTTAAAGAGATGTTATTAATGAACTTCAGGATGTGTATGGTTCAGGAAATATAGGTCGGCCGTTTGAATTGTTCATTGGGTGTAAATGATGAGTTTTATGTTGGTAGACTTTTTCACGGAAACGAACTAAATGATTGGACCAACGTTGACAATGGGGGTGGAAATTCATTGAAACACGCATGCAAAGCTATTAAAATTCCGTCAAAAGTGTTCAAAACTATAAAAAACTAATGTGAAAACTTGCGATTCCAACGAATGACGGTTTTCGAGGCTGTCAATAAAACTGAATCCCTTAGAAATTACAGCACTAAACATTTTTGTATTTTTTTGAAATATTCGGTATAGAACATTGGCATCAATGTCATGGACGTTATTTTATACCTTTAGAAAGGTAATGAAATGAATTCTTATGAAATTTATGTTTCTTAAAAAAATGTCCATGTTCTTAAAAAATGCCCATTTTCAAAGAAAGAAATGCCTATTCCTCCAAGTAGTAAGCTGATTATAATGATTTGTTCAGTGAATAAAAAAAAAACCCCTATGACAGTTCTTTTCCAAGGCTATTATTATATTTTCGGGTGAATCCACCGAGCTCTACAGTACTCAATGCAATAAAAGCTTTTCATTAAAACAGTTTTGTTCACGATAGAGGAAACGGAAGTCCTTTAAAGCTTTCATCGATATGATCGCAACAAACAATTTAAAAACCAAATAATCGGAAATCCATAAGATTCAACGATCAGAACTTTAAAAACGTTAAAAAAGAAGAATGTATATTTGACTTGATATTCAATGAAAATGAGTTTATAGTGCCAAAAAAGCTTGAGTCGTAAATCACTTCGCAATTTATTATGTTTTGATGTGTTTACAAATGGACGAATTTATGAAAATTTAACTTGGCTGTCCGAGTTTTTTTAAGTTCATTGTATGAATCGCCAGATCTTAAGCAAGCCTTAATTTTCTGGTCATAAAAGAAATATACTGAAAGGCTACCGAGATTTTTTTTTCTGGATTTTTGAAGTTTGACTGTTCTTTTCGTCCGTTCTAGTCGTTTGTGGCTAAAACAACTCCGCGCGCATTGAACTGTATTAAAAAAAAATCAAAACACGTCGGAGGTGAGCTCTATTCGGAATTCCACCTACATGTAAACTTTCAACCTACCTAGTTAATGTAATCGCAATTGAAAACTAGAGCAAACAATTAGAGAACTAGATGAAAGTTTAACAAGCGAAACTCACACCTTTCAGGCCATTCAAAATTTCTCTAAAATTAAGAAAATTGGATCGAAATTTTATGTAAAGTGTCTCTGATTATTTTGTTGGATTTATTTTGTGAATAACGCAAGTCTTTCGATCTAATTCAAAGTCCTGACAGTCATATCCATTGGAGTTTTCTTCAAGATCGAAAACTATTTGGCCTTCAACCGGGACTAGTTTCATTTAGTTTTAATATTTTTACTACGGCGAGCCAATAATCAATTTATTCTTTCTTAACAAGAAGTATTTGTTGCGCATAAAAAGTGAAGTCACTTAATTTTGAATTTACATGTCTTCTGGGTTAAAAAAAACCTCTCCGAGGGACGGATGAAGGTTAATGAGTCAACGAAACGATGATGATTAACAGGATTGTATATTGCATATCGCTCACCCTTAAGCTCTTTTCCGAATAAAACATTTACGCCAGGATTTTTCAGAAGGTGTTCGAAATCTGATTGATTTTACACCGGAAAGTGTTTATCTCTTAAGGTCCCTAAGGGTGCAGCCGCAAGTGAGCTCTCATTAAATTTAATGAATTTTAAAAATAAAATTACCCTTATACAAAAATTTTCATAACGCTTCACTTTCCTCACAGCACAGATAACTATAAAAGAATATGCGAATGCATTTTTATGGATTATCTCCACACACAGCCATACATATAATTGTGATGTCAGGTGTCAGGACCTTAAAGCGAAATTGCATTGAAAGAGATCAAGTTGCATTAAGTCCGGTTAGCAGACAAACACACCGAATGCTGTACACCTTTATAAGTTGGTCGTTATCCTTTGGGGAAATCCCCACAAAAAATAAAATACTCAAATACTCTCTCACATACACACACACACACAGACCAAACGAACACAATGTGGTGAGGAACAATAATAATAATAAACGATTAATTGCATTTCTGCCCAGTGTACTATGCATTTTTGCATTTCCGATTCATTTGCTGGCAATATTTCTCCGTGCGGGAAACCGGAAATATCCATAACGAAAAGCACCGCTAGTAGAGTCACCCACCCACGCATGTAGACGCAGGTATATCGACGGCGGCTTATTGGAAATTTACAAATTTTACATCCTTTTTGGGATGAAAGTCGAGTGTACGAAGTACAGAGCAGTTGGTGTAGCTCTTATTTAATGTTGTTTTTGGCATTTTGGTATTTTTTTTTTATTTAATTTAACGCAAGGCCGCATGTAAACACGCTGCTTACTCATTTCATTTACGGATGTGGATTCATTTTACTTAAAAGTTATGTTTCATTTGTGTTTTATTTATTGCCAACGGGTTTCATTTGGTACGCTGCGGTAGGGTGCTGCAGGGTACAGCTGCTACAGAGAACACATTTCCTGAGAGGCAGAGTTCTAGGCTACAGTTTTCTTGGAATCGGCAGATACAGTGGTTTTCGACAGAGGGCGTATGTGTAATTTAATCACGGTCAACGCTGGAAGGCGGGTTTGGCTCAGGCACAGACCATCCAGGGATTAAATGCTTGATAAGTAAGTAGGTAAGTAAGTAAGTGTTTATGTAATTTAATGAACATTAGTTGCACTTAAAAACTGCCTGACAACGTCCATTTGAGCATATCGGAACGGAGTCATCAAAATATAACCTTACAAAGTTTTTTCAAACAAATTTTCAACTTTCATTGGACTCGTTTCCTTGCAGTTTCAAATATTCAACATCGACAGTTTTATAAAGGATCGTGGAGTATGTCCATTTTGCATTAATCGGAACATGTCTTGTTGGCATGTCTTGTTGTTTTTCATTTTCTTGCTATATTTTAAATATTCTTTTGTTCTACTGTCACCGATTCTTGTGGCAGCTACTTTTTTCTTATTTCTATTTTTTTTTAAATCTTAAATTTGAAGCTTTCGTCTTTACACATGTATTTATATCACCATAAAAAAATTCATAAGATTAAATTTCTTGTATTTAAACCAATTCTGTAACTAAACAAATTCTAATTCAAAAAAATAAATTTTAAGTTTTAGAAACGATTAAAGCGAAGTTTACCTTAGAAGGCTCTGAATCAGTCGAAGTCAAGATCTGCAAAAAAGGAGACCATGAGCTCATGATCATGAGATTATTTGCTTGCATTCTGTGTACTTAGCAGAGAATATGCCGGTGTATTTCTTACTTGAACAGGATAATATACAAATAGACAAGAAGTACTGAAGTTCATGAGTTTCAATCTTGTGAAAAGTTTATGAACTCCGTCATAGACAGACACTAAAAAAAGGATTTTTTTTATGATCTCTGGGTAAACTAAAAGGTTTCAATGGAATGCTATGAAGGTTTGGCGCTTTTGCATCACTTGACAAGCTGGCTTGTCTGTTGACAAAAACTATAAGCTTCTAGTACATCGGAATAGTTTAAGACTATTTTAGCCGCAATACGATGGTGAAAACCTGAGGAGTATGTCCATAGAAGTTGGTTTAGCGGATTGTGGTTTCAGCTTAAAAATACCAACGCTATGAGGTGGCTGGCATGCTCGCCGGATCAAAATTTGGTGGATTTGGCGAATTTTGGTTACGAAATTTTACGCCAATTACACCCCGTGTAAAGAATCTTAAAACGGCTGTGATGAACTTGGCTAGCGAACCCCAAACAACTTCGCGGAAAGTATGTAGGTCTATAGAAACTCTTACTTCTTTCTTAATAAAACCGGCATATATAATTGGGCGCTGTGCTTAATCGTTAGTGCGTCGGACTATTAAGCGAGAGTACCCGGACTCGAATCCAGCCCGGAAAAGAACACCACAAACAATTTTCACGACCCCAACTCCAGCGAACGACTGACAATCCTCCTGGAGTAACCCCTGTCATGGAAAGCTTTCGCAATTTGCCGTTCGGAACCGGCATTAAACAGTAGGTCCCCTCCACTTGTGCCAAATGATATCGCGCACAACACAGTGGAGGTGCGAAAAAAGCTATGCTCTGGCCCTGTATGGGCTGTTACGCAGATTATTTTTTTTAATTTTTTTTTCAGTTTGCTGCATTTTATAAATAGCATTATTCATGTTAGTTTAAAGTCTTGGTTTTATTTGATTTCCTTATTTTCTAATAACATATCACTGCTAATATTGTTTAACCACAGAAAGTTGTTTATTTTGGCCTTGTTTCAAAGGCCAGCAGCCTTTTTCATTGCACCACATCTGAAAACTAACTGTCCTCGACAAATGAGAAGAAAAACATTAACAAGTCGAGTGAACTTCCTTCCTACAACCAAAGTCATGTCAACCCTAAACACCCTAATGAATACATCTCTACTGCACCAGTTCACGGAAAATCCCTTAAAATGACTCGTCCAACTCTCCTTAAAACTCGTATAAGCCAAATTCATAGCGTAACTGTCCCATTCGTGTTTTATAAACTCACTGCTCACATGAAACATGTTCTCTTTGTGTTAAATTTAACAACAATCACTACATTATTTAACTTTTCATTTGTATTCATAAAATACCTCATCATGTAAAGGATATGAATTCCCCTCATTCACCACGGTCATGTGTCTGAGTTGAGGGGGACGATGTCCAGAGCTACACCCTGAAGTTCAACACAAAATTTTAATGAACGACTATGACAGATCACTTTCTTTGTCCTTGGTTCCAATAATTGAAATAAAATGTCCGAGTAGATAACAATACCGTGCTTTATGTTTTATCTAGATGCAGTTAACCCACCCTCACACTTACGCACAAATACGTGAAGGGAGAACGGATTTCTGCATGAAAAATTGCATTTTTATTACAAAAATGAAAATTATTCGCATTAATATTGTTGAATTTTTGATGTTTTCATGTTGACGCAACGTGCCGGAGTACCGGAGTTGTGTGGTGTGGTATGGCAACGGTAACGGTGAAAGGAGTCAAAAATGAAGCCAATGCCACAAAACTATTCATGAACACATGGGTGGATGGGTCTGGACAATTTTCTGGAATAACGTTTACCAATCTCGTTAAGTTAATTTAAAAGTACAACAAAGGGTTTTTTGGTTTTGAGACTGTCCTGGCGTGAGTGGTGTGGGTCTTGATGAACTGTTGTTACGGTAAATTGGCTGGTTGTGGGACAGTAGCTCAGAGGACTTTTGTGTGGGAGGCTTATTTATTTTTAATTTTATGGCAAGAATCGAAGGTGCTTTTTCGTTTCATTGTTATTTGGTGGTTTTTCGCTCGTTGGCTGTTAATTGACTGTGAAATAGTCGGAGGGGATGTGGTACTCGACATACACAAAAAAGTGAAGCATATGCGCTTCTGGATCAATGTATCTTCGAGCTTTGTATTGACTTATTAATTTTTCCTGAAAATGAAATTATTGAGCTATTGCTGCGCTGCGAATAAAGGCGGTGGTAATCGTCGTGGCTTTGTGATGACAATACTTAAAAGAGAGTATTTTTTTTTAATAAACACATTTTGAAAAGTTGGTACACTTAGGTCAAAGCTAGTCCCATTATGCTGCCGACCATCTTTTGGTCTTAAGAGAGTATTAAACGAAGGTTTAAGAAAAAAAGAAAACATAAAAAAAAGGACAAGGCTGGCATTTTTAAGGCGATAAGGTTTAAAAATAGAGTTGAAAAAAATTGCTGATTTAAATTGACTGATTCTTATAGAGATTTTTATAAAAAAAAAGCTGCACATACGCCTCCAAATACGTGCATAAGACCTGTTGAAAAAAACTATCGAAACACACTATCGACGAAAAGAGACTTTATTCGATAACAGAAAAAAAAAATGGTCGAGTGTGAGTTTTACTCATGCACCGAAGGTTTCATTTTACCGCGAACAAACTAGCACTCAGGACTATAGTGATAGCAAGAAACAAATCAAAATAGCTATAGTAAAATTTTTCTTTTCATTTTGAATGAAACAAAACGAGAAAAAATCCTTTCCCGAATGCTGATCGTGTCAGCTCAGCTGTGTAAAAATTTCGTTGGTGGACCTAAGTGTAATTAAAATTACAAGCAATTGTGAGACAATCGCCAGTTTACCATTTTGACATTGACAAATTGATTGAAAAAAAAAATTTTTTATAACATTTTTTTTATTCTTTCGGCGACATCTATAAAACGTCATTTCCGGATCTTTCAAATTCGCATTGTTCTTTTTTCAGTTTTTTGGCTAATAATGTGGAAACGATTGAAGCTAGAATGCTCATATAATTTTAATTTAAGATTACTTCAAGACCTACTTTTCAGATTTTTTTTAGATTTAAACCAATGGGTGTAAGAACTAAGGCGGCCATTTTTTGACTTTCAAGCTTAATATCTCAAAAATTGAACTTCAAAACTAGAAGCTCAAAATAAGACTTTTATTTTATTTACCCCTTTCATGCCCAGTCTTGTTGTTGTCGTCGTGAATAACACGAATTTAATTCGTCAACAACTCGAAAATATTAGCGCAATTGCAGTAAAAGTGTCTTAAATTCATTTTAGAACCTAATTTAGGTTCACTTATTTCTGAATCAGACGTCCCTTAGAGCAATAAATCAATCGAAATATTTTACTTTGTTTTTGGTAAAGTGAAAAAAAAAAAAATTTCCTGTGGCTGGAATTAAATGCGGTCATGAAAGGGTAAGCATGACGGTCATGAAAGGGTAAGCATTTCCAACGGTACTTTATCCAATATATTACGGCAAAAAAAAAGTTAAAAAAAAAATGATTTATTATAATACGAATAAAAAATCGTATAAAACTTTTCACTGTTTTAGGGATATTGCTTTGAGACACCCCATAACTATCCTAGAAAATTAATGGAGATATGGTAATTTATTTGCAGTTTGTTGCCTAATGAAAGTCAGGTAGCAAGCTTAGTACAATTTTTTGATCTGGCTGCCATTTTCTTTCCAACAATACTCATATTGAAAATGTAAAAAATTATATATTAGAGACTTCTTCGTTAAAATGCAACTTTTCAAATGTTTCTTTCGAAACTTTCCTCGGGCATGTAAAACACATGATCTGTAGAAATTTTATTTCTTAATTCTAAGTGGTTCACTCGTTACAAATATTTTTCTGGCGTTATGCCCCACCCCCTTTTCAAAGGTACCCCTATTAACCATCAAAATTTAATAAAACCTTTTTTCAAGCGATAGAATCAGCACTAACTTTTTTTTTAATCTTTGACTAATTTCGGGAGAAATTCTTGAACTATTTTTTGTCTGCTTAGACACACTATCATTTAAAATTGCATCGTTAACTACAGGCGATAAAATATGTAAAGGCGACAGTCAGACTGACAAATGGATACCGGATTCATCCTATTCAGATTTGGAACGAAATCCTGAAAATGCTAAAAGCTTTTAACAATATTTTTAAAAACAAGTCAGAAGAACACAGCTTCGTTGTGTGATATTTTGAATGCATGATTGTTCATTTCTTTGTCTCTAAAGATTTTAATGTGTCCAAAATGGGTCAAAACTTTAGATGTATATTTAAAACTTTTCGGGGTAAAAAGACTTATTATAAACGATCCCTGTTATATACATAAGTAACGAAGATATCTACAAAGATTTTGAAATTGTATCTATCTTGGCTCGAAAGCATCAGCGTTCATAAGAACTTCTTAAATTAGAAAAGAAAGAATGTAGTAGAACCAATCTATAGTTTGCTCCCTGGAAACTCCCTGGAAATAAGGGGTCCTAATTATTTTTTTCTTTTGCTTTAAATAAAATCCATGAATAAATTATAGCTTAGACCAATTGCAGCATTGAATTTGGGGAATTGTTTTCAGACAAAAAATACACGAAACAATATTATTGCGTTCTCTTTAATTTTTGGATCGTACTCTTTTAGCTGAAACTTATGTAAGACAAAAGAAAAGTAAAAGTTCTGAAAAAAGTAAGAACTAAAACATAGATATCTACCTAAAAAACTAATTACAGAATAAGACAAATCAGAGAAACATTTTCTCTGCTCTATTACAATTTACTTGAGACGTCAAATAAAATTACTGCAATTTATTACAAAGTTTTCGTAAAGAATTTTCAAATTCGAAAAGATTATTAAAAATTCTAAGAAGAAAACTCGATCTCTGCCCGAGAACACTTCTCCGAAGTGCTTAAGTAAACTACAGTACTTCGCACTTGTCATGACCTTCAAACACCTAAACCGTTAACAACCTAATCGAAATAATTCACAAAACTCATAAAATACCTCAAAAACACCAACAAATCAATCATCAGGTATTCATAATTTTACCACCTTAATACGCCGAAAACGCCACTCCAAGGAATGTGTTCAAAGAAATCCACTCACATCAAAACGAAAATAGTTTCTCATCTTTTGCTATGGCGCCAATTATAAATTAAAAATTACTTCACGCTGCCGTGCTTTGTTCAAAATTTATTCCCCGGCACAAGATGTACCTACACCTACATGATTTATGTATCATTTTCTGGAGTAGGCTTGCTCTTCCTTGAGACGACGGCAAATGTATTATTTCAACTCGTCAGCCATGACAAACTATTGCAATAAATTCAATTCACGAATTTATCTTTGAATTTTTCAGTCGATTTTTTTTATGTAGAAAAGGTGAGGCGACGGTATGCGTGTGTGGTAGCGAGATACAATAAATTCAAAATATATCTTAAAAATACACAAAGAGATTAGCGTGTGGTGATGATGATGCATTGAGGTGCACGATTGGGAGGACGCAAACAGTCGATAAAAATAGTTTCATTTCAAAAATAAATATTTTTCGCTCTTCCAAAAACAGAAATTAATACTCAAAAGGCTAACATCTGTGATATTCATGTGCTCATATCCTTGTTACTCACACTCGCATACAAAAACAAAGAGATTAAAAAACAAAAATTTCAATGAAAATAATAACAGAGCGTCAACTTTTGCAGATACGTGTAGAGAATCCGGAACAACAGAAATAAAAATGGAAAGGATGTAGGACAAAACAATAATTATGGACATTCGCTGACGTTGGTGGATAAGGACGAGAAAATTGAGGTTTCTGAATATGGTGCTGCACACGGTACAGAAAAATAAAAAAAACATTTCGATATTAAGGAGTATTTGAAAAAAATAATGGAATAAGTTATACATATCGCTTTTGAGTTTTTGTTTTTGTTTTTGTTAAATGCGATTACGTTGGGCGTGATATTCTGTGCAGTTTCAGATTGGCGTGATGAAATGTAAAACGCAAAGATGGCTCCAAACAATCGGTGGTATGTACAAGAATATTTTTTACACGTGTGACGAGTAGTGTGTGCGACAAGAAGCAGCTAAGGACCTGGACTAGTTTGGGGATAGCCACTGAATGCTGCTACCTAAGAATCCCTTAGACAACATTCTGGATTATGCACCAAAGTTTACATCCTAGACACTCGAGTTATTTCCGGAGTGGCAGCTGGACGAAAAAGTTAATTAATTGTCTCATGACATCCGAAAATAAAGGCGGTCATTGAAAAGATTTACTGTTATTGTTGTTGGAATCAAAATAAAGTCCTTAGCCAGTCTTGTCCGCTAAGAGTGAAACTTTTTTGAATAAATGACAGAGTTGGAAGTCCGCACCCGAGTTTGATCGGAGTCTTCTCCAAAAATGAGTCCTTTGCATATTTCATATACCAGTCACACATTACCGATAGGCTCTGTCTCTGTCTTCAATTTTTAACTATGAAAAGGATCTCCGCCCTAACTGATAAAATAAATGAATCATTCAGTTTTGAATTAATGAAGTATATATAAACAGATCGAATAGAAAATGGTAAAAATTACTGTCCTTTAGAAGACATATAAAATTGAACCGAAGACTCGATAAGTATTCCTTTCTTGTAGGCTCCCGTAGTAGACCTTTCTTGTAACACACACTCTCGCACCCTGCAACTACTTTTTTACATTTAAAATAGCTTCATATACACTAAATGCTATACAGGATGCGCTTAATAGGCAAAAACGAAAAGATACTGTACATTTGCTAGGCTTTTAATGTATGACACAATTTTTTGGTCCTCTCCATATTTTCTTTTTTTTTTTTACATTCCTTGCGCTCACGCGAACACATATACACAGACACACGTCGCTATACAGAGGACGGAGCTAATGAAAAGCTCCCTCGGGAGTACTTAGCATCCTTCCTTATCTGTGTCCGTATATGCGTTTGCGTGTGTGCAGCTACAACTCCAATTACACTGAAAACATTTAAGCAAAAGTTGGAAATACGATGCTACAAAAAAAAAAAAACGAGAACAAAAAATAACTCGGAAAAAATAATTGTATTTACCTGGTTTGGTGCCGGGACTGGAGATGCTCCTGGACGTTGCTGCTGCTGCTGTTGCTGTTGCTGTTGCTGCGGCTGCTGTTGATATGGAGGCTGCGGAGATGGTTGCGGGGTGAATTCCCTGATTGTTCTACCTTCCGACACGGGTGGCCAGGCAACACGTTTATAACCTAGAGAAGGATAAAAACGCATTAATATGCATTTTTCCCAATTAATTTGACATGAAAATAAAGACACATACAACGCGTGCAGGTCTATGATAGATAGACTCAGACGGGAAAGGATTTTTTGTTTTAAGTTTGGATTTATCGTTGCAGATAGGCGAAATTAGTTTCTGGTGCGAAGTGAATAAAAAAAAATTTAAAAAGAGATTTGTTGAAATTTTATTGAAGTTTAATGCTGGGTGGAAAATAAATCTCAATAATGCCGGTTAACTGGTCAAAACAACATGAGTTCTGAGTTCGAAAATTCAGTTTCTAAAATTCCCAAACTGAAATCAAATTTATCAACATTATCAGATCGGCTCCAACGAATTTCGTTTGCGTTTTATATTGCGTGCGTTTTATATTTAAAGTGTTTGTGTTATATTTCGGGAAGGTAATAATTTCATCATAAAACCTAAAAATTCGAAATGAAGTTTTTTATTTGTAAAAAATGTAGTAGCAGAACGTACTTTTATGAGCTCTAACTTATAGAGGGTTTTTATGGAGCTGGAATTAAAGGCTTTTCCAATAGGGACTTGACAACTTTGAACGCACCATTTCTCTAATCATAGAACTGTCATTGTCAATTTATCCAGTAAACTCAACATTTCCATCATGGTAAAGTTCACGAACGAGCAACGTCTGCAAATTATAAAAATGTTTTACCGAAATGCAGAGTCGGTGATCGCAATTTTAACAGCGTTAACTCCAATTTTCGGGAGTAATTCTCGCCCTAGTTGGCGGGCAATAACAAGTTTAGTTCAAAAATTTGAGTCTACGTATTCGTTGTGTGATGTTGCCGTGCCAGTGAAACAACGGGTTGATAGATGTGTTGAAATTATCGCTGCCGTTCAGGCGTCCATTGCAAACGATCCAAGTCAGTTAATTCCACGCCGGTCCCAAGAGTTGTGCATTGTGATTATATTTTTGATTTCTGCATAGTTAAAGGGAAGAGAAAGATAGGTAAGTCGAGTCAGGCGGATTGCACTCCAACACATCCCATGTTTTGAGTTTGTGAAACTTATGTAAGGAAATGGCGCTTTTTCCCAAATTCTTTCACTGAAAAATGTATGCACACTTCTGTCAAAAAAATATCTCAAAAAACGAAAGAAGTATATGCCATCCACGTGGCAAATCAAGGGAATTCTTTGTCAAAACAAAGAAAGAAAATAACACGAGCAGTCGGCATCACTGCTCTGGAAATTCTAAATATAAACCGGAGATATTTTTGTTCACAAACCAACCGCGATCTTGCGATATATTTTCCACATAAAATCCACCGAAAAAAATAAAAACTCCGTACGAATCGTTAAAACACACCACCGCACGCCATTACACTGACGTAACGCATTAAAGTTCTTTACAAGTTCCATAAAAAAAGGATTCTTCTTCCAAAAGAAATCCTCAAAAAATGTATCTTTTTAACAACAATTTCGAATATTTTTTATTTTGCTTTTTCTATAGTTTTGACTCGCATCACTCTTTCACTTAAATAAAAACTTTTTCCAAACGCAGAGAAAAGCCATAAAAACAGCATCGGCGAACATGAAAAGGTACTTTTCGCGGTCCGACGCTTGTATCCTTTTCCTTCACCCGGTTAAATGGGGCTGTAAGGCGCAGTGTAATGAAAATCAAACGCGCAATATTCGCGAAGAATGCACACACTTTGTAAAAACACACACCTTTGGGACGGGATATGTTCCGGAGATGCACAGAATTTGTATTTTTTGAAGAATTTGCGACCGTTTTTCTCCTTTTTTCCTTGGGGAGTCTTAAGAACGCACTCCTGCTCCTAGTGCTGCTGCTGCTACTGCTGCCGCTGTTACCCGATGTCAAGTAATCGCTTTGAGTATACCTTGCCGGCAAAATGGGGCCAATTTAGCTTTCAGGTGCCGCCGAAACAGCTGCTGTGCTCCTCACTTGAACTCAGTTCCTTCTTTTTTCGACGCGAGCGAGAGCAGTGAAAGCGCACATATTCTCTGGTTGATTACTCATACGTCTGTCTATAGAAGCGCCCCATGCCCTCTACAACGTCCACCGTAAAAACAGAACAAGAAAGACGTATCTACAGTGCGAGTGGTGATCTTCTTTATACGACTCGGCCAAGAGATGAGTCCCACACCCTGAAATCAAGGAAATGGAATGGAAACTGCGGGACGGGGCTCCATCGAAGTGAGATCATTCATGGCCCAGCTGATGAACTGCTGATTTTACAGACACATGATTTTTTTTGGATGCATTCTGACATGGGAAGCCATTGGTTATTTCTGTTTGTTGCATTTGTATGTGCGATGTTAGAATCTAATGTTTGTTTGAGATAATTCTCTTCCGTGAAATTGCATTTAATTTAACTCATACACACTCCCCTTCATTCTGAGAAGTGGACAACGGCTGTGTCCGGTTGTTATTGGAAGTGTTTTTTTGGTTTCGGTTCTTACAAATGGGACACGGGTCATTAAGATTGGGACGCGGCCTTGTTATTGCGATGCCAGGGAACCATTCGATGGAAGTTGGGAATTGTTTGTTTTTATTGAGCTCTTGAACGGGGGTGTAAAATAAATTTCTCAATAAAAAGTCATTCAACTTAAGCTTGTTGCCTTGAAAACAAAAAGGAATAATAAACAATATATTTTTTTATTTGTTACTCGTTAGCAATTAATGCGAATTAATGCGCTTTCGGCGCCAATAGATCTCTTGTGTCTAAATTAAGAGCTGGGGGTTCATGAGGGATGTGTTTTAATTAATCCGGCAAAGGAGGATAAGAAGCTATGTGTGCATAGCTCCAGCTTTGGTCGAAAACAATCTTCGTTAGTATACGTCCTTTTATTGAGTAAGTAAAAACATACTGATATAACAAATTGATAGTTGATTATTAAGAAAATAACAAAAGTCAACTTTTACAGCCAGGAGAATAGTAGAGCAAATCTGTCTTAGAGAGGTGTGAGAGGACGAAAATTGTATTTTTAAGTAATATTAAAAAATGGCTCTTTACATTTAAACATCGCGAAATTGATTTACTCTTGCTTCCAATTGTTTAACTCATTGTTTTATTATTATATATATTCTATTCCCATATTTGTTTATTATTTATTTACTTCCCCATCAACTATGTAATTTGTTATAAAGCTATATCTGCAAATTTTTAATGTACTTTCGCCACTTGCCAATTTGGTAACAGATTGTACAAAACTATTTCTTAGACAAATGAATTCTTACTTTTTATATTTGTATCTAAAAAATAAGTGATGTATATCCTTTTGTCTTGAAATAAAGAAATAAATAAAAAAAAAAGGAGAATTTGACTGTATGGTTCTTAAAAACCGCCAGTTAGATTTTTATAAAATAGTAATAAATTATTAAAAGAATCTTTAGGGTCATCAATGAATAGATTCGGCTTCAAAACTGAGACGTTTTCGTTTTCAACTTATTAAAATTGGCAGATCTTTAAAAGATTGTTGGCACTGGAGTAGTCGAAATTGACTAAGTTATTGGTCGGAGTAATAATCGCGATGTTCGATGTTCTTGTTCGAAAAAACAGTGCAACAAGTGCTTTGAACTTGTCGTTAAATTTTCTTCTATGAGAGATTGATTTATTTATTTTATAAGCAACTATAATGATGGGGCAACTATTAAATTCACGACTTCCACAGCAGCCTCAGTACAGTTTAAAATATTATAATATTTTTACGCACTTCTTACTTACTACGTTTAATTCCGCAGCTATGTACAAGTGTAATCCGCCCCTTTTTTGTTACAATTGCGTGAGGTAAATGTGTTATTTTGTAAATAGCAATTTCATCAAATAACCACCTCACCGACAGCAATTATTAGAAATGTCATTCAGACGGTTTAAATAGAGTATAGTTTGACTCATTGAGAATTTAAATCGAAAAATTTAATCATCACTAAATCATTTGTTACTAATTAGTGTAATTCTGTAAATGATTAGTGACTTAAATTGTCGGGAATTTCAGTTATTTAAGTATAACCAATTTTGCACTAAATAAAAGCCTGGATAAGAATTTAAGACTGTGATAGTGACAAATTTAATACAGCTGCGAACAAAAAAATAACATTACAGTAGCTATAGCATTTCTGGATATAATCTGAATACTACAAATCTAGTCTATATTTTATTATAAGCTTATTATTGTTTATTTCTTTATTTTTATTTTTATGTATTTGGTATTTCTTAAGCCAGTGTAGTTTTACAACGTCTTAGAAGGTTAAGAAACAAATATGGAGAGTAGTATAGGCATCTTGCAAGATTGAACCACTGAAAAGGTTTTAGCTTTTTGTGAACTCGATGACGCAGCGATACGATATGCAGTTTTATAAAACAAAGACTTTACAACAAAAGATAAAATTAAAAATTTATCACCTTAACATTTATGTTTTTTAAGCTAGTCTTAATGGTGAAAAACGTGCACTGTCAGTTTTTTGATCGCTCACTTTGAGTTGGAATGTTGAATTTTAGTCTTTATTTTTTTATGTAATGTTAATTAATGGGCAAAAAAAGTTTCGTAGTCTAAATATGTGTATAACTTTATTAAACACGGCCTTCTGTGGATTTGGAACTATTCTTTGTTCGCAGCTGTAAGGGTAGTTTGACTTTGTAAAATAAATAGCCCAAATAGCAACAAAAATTTGAATCAAAACAGAGCTTAAGACACAATAGAGTTAGACACAAATCAGTGTCTTATATTAATGAAAGCAAAAGTCTTTTAATGTGTGGGCAAACTTTAGCTAGCCAATGGACTTTTAAAAATGCAATTAAGAAAAATATGAAAGAAATTTAAGCACAGAGATTCGAATACTCTTAAGAGAAACAAATAAACTTGAAAGCAAAAAAAATTTAGCACATTCTGTTTTATTGAAAGCCCGGTCGACTAATTAAGAGACTAGGCATTTGTTCAATCTTATAGTCAGACATTTGTGTTGAATTTGCATCATTGTGTCTTCATCTGAATTAAGAAAAAAGTGAATACTAAATTTACAGAGTTCCCAATAGAGGCATTTCGATTTGGATGGACTTCAATTTTTTGTTACATATTTGGCCTGTCATTGAGTTAATAAGGACGCAGACTTAAGCAACATTTTTTGGGATCGACGTCCCTTTTGAAAAGATTCGAGAAGAAAGTTATGACTGTACTAATGTGTAAGGTAGTCTTATGCATTATGGCAATTGCTGGAGGAGTTTCCAAACACCAGTTCCACAACTTTTTTGCAATTTAAATACATATACGTATAACTTTTGAACAAATGTAGGTTTCTTGTAGTTTCGATGAGACAAAAGCTTGTGAGTAACAAGTGCTGAGTTTAGTCTGAGTTTAGTTCATTTTACGGTTGTTGCGCCGATGATGATGATGATGATTCTGCATGATGTCAAAAATGAAAAAAAAAAAACAACATAAAATATCTGTCGACTGTTTTAATTCCCATCCATAAACAAAACGTTTCGCTTTAATTTTGATTTCGTCGTGTACACAACCTTGTGCTGTTATTTTGACAGAAAACAAAAATATTTCCTGCTGCCATGGGCAAAGTTAAGAACACATTTTCGAACACGTTCATTATGTCGATGAACTTCCAAAAATAACCTCAAACGCTGCATTCGCTCAATTAACATGCAACAAAGTATGCGCGCTTTCCCAAAATTTCTATTCTGTCAATAACATAAACTCATGTCATGATGGTGGTCTTGTTCTGTAAGTTTTTTCAAAAAAAAAATGCCCAACCATAGCGTGTCTCCCAAAAATCGAAATTCTGTCAGACTGCCACCCCGATTGCATTCGCTGATTCACAGACAAGCGGAGGCCGGCAACATGGCGGTAGTGTCATATTCTAAAAACACAGAACTCAAAACTATTTTTCTATTTTTAATCGAATAATCACATCTGAGCGACGACGCATTGCTCCACCGCCCTCCTCTAACGAACCACACACTTCCAATTGCGACTGTGACGACGGTCCGATGATCAAATATTGCACCTGCCTACTGTCAGAGAATTTCGTGTTTTTGATTTTTTTTGCTTTTTGTTTTTAATGTTGCTTTTTGAATGTTTTTGAATAGATGCTTTCGCAAATAGTTTCGCATTCGAAAAATTAGGTTATTTTCGTTTCACTTAAAATTCCATTGGAATTCGCTCAGGTAAAATGAAATGTGAATCAAGGTTACTCGGGGATGTGTGTGCTCTGTATTCCCCACACATCCTCACGCTGTGTGAGATATTCAAAATTAAAAATAGATAGATGTATTTTTTTCTTCTTGTTTTTTTATTTATGTGCAATTCACTTCTCACACACTCACGAGTGTTGTGTGCTTAAAAACATTTTAATTCGATTGATATGTGCGGATTGAGTTATGGGAGATACACAATAACGCAGTCAATTAAAAGGAGAATCGAATGAAAACTATCGAAAGGCTGTGCTCGGGTATGTTAATTTTTTATTAATTAATGCGAAATGAAATGATTATTGACAGCAGGGCGGTGCATTCATTTTGCATCGTTCCGAAATAAAACTATTAATGAATTATTAATTACAGAAATTGCATTGAACTCAAGGTTGTGCAGAGGATAAGGAGGGGGCCGGAAAATTTGTTCTTAAGATCCACTCACCCGAAAATGCTTCGGTGCCAACAGATTGGCAAACGGGTGCAGGTGCCGAAGGCTACACGAATTCAAAGGGCGAAGGACGTGCATTCACAGCTGACCAAAGAGGCACTCGTTTATGCGCCAAATGGTGCACCATGAAGGTGTTCGATAGGCCTTGGTTCAGGCGCCATGGCCTTCGTAATTTTGCGTTTGGTTTTCATTAAGCACACAAGTATACTCAGAAATAAAAATTAAGTGGTTCTCCACAGCGATTCGGGTCCTTATCTGATTTATCACGGTGAATGAGGAGGTAATGCATTTCTGAGACCTTGTTTAGACACGTAAAGGATACGCATAAACTCGGTGTATGACAGGCGTGATAAAAAATGCATGGTTGCGTTTCAAGAGCAACTTGTTATGGTTCATGGTTTGCGCACACAGGACAGAAAGACAGGTTATTTTTATTAATAAGCTTTATCAGACGTGGGCTCATGTCCCAAGGTTATAAAATAATGCAATCGTTGTAAATTATCAATCATTAACAAACTTTCATTAATTTCAGTTTAAAACATTCCTTGAGCTAACTTTGACTGACTTTTGATGATTTTGCATTCATCATTCACTATATATACAGAAGCTCACAGATTATTTGTCCCAATCCACAATAACTAACTCGTAAACGATAAAAACTGTGAAAGAAGTAAAAACGCAGACAAATTTATGGAGTTTTATATTTATCTTTAGTGCTTCCTAATGTCAAATGTTGAGCAGAAGAACAAGTAATAGAAGCAAACAGAGAAGCATGAGCATGGTTTTTAACCCTTTTATGCCCAGTGTTGTTTGTGTACAACATGAACTTCATTTATTCGGAACTCAAAAAATATTAGGTCAATTAAAACAAAATTTATGTTAGATTCCTGCTTAAAACTATTTTAATCCGTTTAATACTACTTCAGACGTTTATTGGTGCAATAAAAATATTATATTCGGGATCCAGTACTTTTATTTTGGTGAAGTGCAATCTCAATAAAAAGTTGAATTTCAACAGATCTCTCTCTCTAAAATCACAAATGCATTCTGAAATTAATTTAATTGTATGTATGTATTTAAAAACTTAAAAGTTGCTCTTTCAATTAAAATGTATGGTTTCGAATATGATGCAATTTTAGCGAACATAGACGACCGGTGTTGCATAGGAACAACATTCTATATACCGTTATCCTTTCGACCTCATAAGCTAGATTTTAGCAAAAAATACTGTTCTTTGGTTTGGAATAAACTGTGGTCATGAAAGGGTTAAAGAGATTTAAATGAAGGATTAAGGAACAAGTTTGTGGCGTTTAAAACTGGTATATAACTTCATTGTAAATTTCGTGACGACTGCTCTCAGATGAGATCTTGTAGCTGGGTTAATGACCAACAATAATAATCATTCGCTGACTAGGCTTCGAACTGTTTAAAAGAAGAGTCCAACTTTTGGTGATAAAACATTTTTTGAAATATTTAAGGCTCATTTTTAAGTGGATGACTATATTAACAACCAATTTGAAGTCTATTGGACTTCGCCAAATAAAACAGGATTCATCAGATGGTAATGCATTTACAGAATGGAATGAAGTTTGTGTCAATGACATTATTGGTCCATTACTATAAGGATGTTCGTCAACGACAACAACGAGCGTATAATTAAAAATGCCTTTTATATACAGCGGAAGTTCCTCAATATTTCAAATGCAACTAATTTTAATTCATTTCAATATTGATCCATCATTTTTAGAAAGCCCTTTAGACCAAATGCATCCACCAATGAGATGTGCCAAACGCCCTTTCTATTCCATTTCACCACACAAACGAAATCATAAAAAATTAATTGCCTGTCATTGTTTGGAGTTATCCTTCTCAGACCACATCCATCTATCCGCGCAGTTAATTTTAAGTCCGCTCCCGAGGCCACTTAGTCTGGATTAAATTTATTTCAAGTCCCGCAGGCAAGTCCAACGACCTCGTTTAGCTCTGCGAACAGCACAAACATCCTACATGACGAGAACATAAATTTTTGTGGATCGCATTCATTTGACTGAATTTCGTGAATCGTGTTTCATCCAAAATGATCACTCAAGCAAATAACCGCAAAAATCCCACCATAACACGAGACCAGTTTGTTTTTCGTTTTATTAAAAGGATGTGAATCCTTCTTAACCATCACTATAAAACGCTATGAAAGCTCAGCCATAAAAAATATCCACTCGCGCGCTCTGTGTGTAATAATTTTGTAAAAAAAGGACGACGGCGACTTGAAATTCAAGCCAGGAGCCGAATGCTACTTCTGACGTAAACGATGATGGTGATGATGTTCTTCCTATGCTGGATTTTTCTCTCCTCTCTCTGTGCGTGCGAATGTGGTGGTTGGTGAAGAATAAAATTAATTAACATTACATGCTAATGAAATTTTAATGTCTTTGCATTTTAATTATGAGGCGAACTCCTTTTTAACGTCCGCGACATACTGTGACATCGGAAAAATCCTATTATTTCAAGGATACTGCGTTCTGTTTTTTTTTTTTTTTTTTGGGAATGTGTGTGTCCTCGATTGTGATGACAGGGGATGGAATGGCAGCTTAGTGATGTTTTGGTTTATCACTTTCGCTTCATGAAATTATGTTAATGTCGGGTCGAAGAGGCGTTGGGTTCGTTATTCTTCAGCGGGCAAACAAGCGATAAATTAGTGGGGAATGACGAAAAGTTTTTTGTGGGTGACGTTCAAGGCTACATGAGCGACGCTCTCAGGGGACGGGAGTGGATGCTAAAAGGAGCAACGTTGAATGTTGCGGAGTGAATTTTAATTGTTGTCGAGTTTGTGACTAATTAGAGGTTTCTCTTTTGAAGAAGGTAGCAAAAAGAATTCTTTCGAGGCTGCGTCTGGAGGCGATGGAATGTCGTCGAGGGGTACTTTGATTTTCTTTGAGAAATATGTAAGGGCGGCGGGGTAGCTCACAACTGCAGCAAATACTCAGACAGAAACTCTGAGTTGGTGTGAAGCTTTTCATCAGCCCTTTTTTCATAGAAACTGCAAAACGCCTAGTTAAGGTATTTTCTGCAGTTCTTTTAAATGAAATGACGAATTAATAAAGTGAGCATAAGAAAATTTCCATTCAACAGAGAATGAAGAAGTTGTGTCGAGTGTTTACTGGCACGTTTTGTCGAGGACTCGCTTAGACTTATTGGTTCATTGTTTCTAACAGGGCAAAAAATCTTGACCAACTCAAAGGCCCTGAAACGGCAAACAAGTAGAAAACTACCCCCTTTAGTGACTGCACTAGTCAATGTAATGGACATCAATTTAAAGACAAACGAATTAAAGACTAACCCAGTTAAATTAAGATGTCTACATTTTTCAAAAGAAATTGGAAAACCACATCGAAGCACATCAAAGGATGTCGCCAGGTTCAGCCTCATGACGCCACTCACTCAACCTCAGACCTTTCACGGTTTGTGGGCATGAAAAATAAGGAACATAAAATTTACGTTTTCATAGGGCAATTAAGACAATTTACTGTTTTAATTATCATAACGAACCACCATGACATCTGGGTGACAGATATCCGCGCGTTTCATTGCGCGTAATTAAATTATGACGCAACTGTTTCACTGTTTCACCATTTTCCACAGCCACCCCACAAGCCCCGAGAATCTAATGAGCTAGAAGGTACACTTAATTTCGGTTTGCATGGTTCAAAAATTAACAGCAATTATCATCCCCGCCCACTTTGGCGATACATTTGCCATCCAGTCGTCTCCTGGTAGCAGTTAACATTAAATTAATAAAAACGGAAAGTTGAAGGTAATTAAAAGGTATGAACTATTTGCTTTTATGTCGTTAATGCTTCAAAGATTTTTTGTCTTCAGCGGAATTTTTTCCAGTGAATTTTATTTCCATCTACTTGTTCTTTGGCTTCCATTTGTGTGGAGAGAGACAATCAAGGACATTTTGGATTTTTTTCTTGTCTGCATCTCGTACCTCGTACCTTAGACGTAGACCTTGATGAGCAGCGAACGAAATCAGTTCTTCGCTTGTGATTCCGCTTTCCGCTTGCCTTTCGCCAAAGAGTTGTGTGCATAGAATGTCGGTTAAGTACATCAGGACAAAGAGGACCGAATAATTTAATAAAGTGAACTAGGAATTCTGTCTGCACAGTACACTCGTGTGCATTGCTTGATGGCTTCAAATGTTTTTTGTCTTACCCTGTCTTTTGTGGATCGCGTTGTTGTTCTTTTCCCGTGTTCACCGTGGCCTTAATCATTTTTAATAAAAAACCTCTTAGAAGAGATAAAAAATGAGGATGCGGCTCAAAGGATGTTGGATGGTGGGTGGTGTATGTCAAGCCGTGGGAAGCATGTCTCGGTTTTACTGAGTAACCGCTTAGCTTTCGCGGTGTGCACGAGTTTAAGCTGCTTGAGTCTATTGTGGCAAAATTTTACGGAGACGAGCGAATCCTTTAAGGAATTTAATTTGAATATTACTCTGATGATCAGGATAAAGTCTCATTGTTTTAAAGATTTACCAAGAGCGTTGTATGATTTTTCTTTTTCGGATTCTTGGTGTGCTTAGCTTAAGTGATTGTCTAGGGCTCTTAGAAGAAAATGTGAAGCGGATTTAGGAAGATGAAGCTAGATGTTGTACGAAACTCTTTTACGAAAATTAGGTCGACTTGATAATAAAAGTTTATTAATAGTTTCGCTGGAAAAGTGCAGCATAATCCTATGCTCCCAATACCGGGAAAATTGAGTTAATATCACGGCAAGAAAGACATAATGCACTCTACTTAAGCACTCTGGAGTACTTTTAAAGTGTTCAGTAGGGGCATTATTGTGGGTTAAAATTTTATTCTAGAAAGAAGACATGTTTCGGTACAAACTGGTATAAGCAAATTTGTTTTCCATTTTTACCCAGACTGGCATAAAGTCAGCTTTTGGCTTCGAATGGTTTCCGCGTTGTTGCTAATCGTTGGTGTACTATAAGACAATCAAAGAAGAGGTTTATCATCTCGCATAAATTGCAGAAAAATAAGTACCTTAGCACACTATTTGAAAGACTTTTTCCTTTTTACTAGAGAATTGTGAGCACATTTTGAGATCGCTAAGTTTCACGCAAATAAGTTGTTTTATAACAACGCCTAAGAGATTTGGTCAGTTTTAAAACTCAACATTACTGAACATTGTAGACAAATCTATTTTTTGAGCAATTGGATATTAGGCTTAGAATTTATTTTGATCAGCGTATCAATTTTCTGTACGTAACTTTTTGGATTGAATTTTAATTTTGGGGCTGTACTTACAGAAAAACTTAAACAAAATAGAACTAAAACTGGGTATTCTTTTGGCTTTCTGTTCTACGGAATCCTACGCCTAATTGATCACGAGTTTTTGATTACAACCCAAAAAAGATGAGAAAACGAATAATGAACGACTTAACAATCGAAAATAAGTGAATTTTTAGCTGTATCTCTAGCCATATTCACAGACGCATGTTACAGTCTCAAACTTGATAGCTTGGTCGAAAAAAACACAAACCAAAAGGGATCAATGTACGCTTACAGACATTCTTGGTAAACCCACCGTCGAAGTTCATTTAAATGACTCATGGCATCAGCAATTCTCTCGATCATGATTCGAAAAAAAAACACACATCATATTTCACTAACCATAAAAAAATAACCACAGTCCGCTATGCATTATGGGAACTCTCAACTGCCACCAGCAACATCATTTATAAACAAACTACCACCAGCTACCCTGCATCATATCCAGTTCGAAACCAAAAAAAATGAACACAACAAAACACAAGAAACCTTTCAAATTCACAACAAAAACCGGGAGAGAGCAGATCTAATCCAACTGACTGTGTGAGGCGATGATGGATGACCAAAAAGTCGTTCGATTCAAAAAAAACTTTACAGCCATAACCACATCGCCACTCACCACCCCATGGACTCGCAGGCATACAATGTGAGAGCACCGATCTAAAAATAGCTTCCTAACGCAGCTTCAATGAGGAAGAGTTCGCCTAAACAAAGAGCCAATCAAGACAGTGTCTTACTTTATTAACAAATGAAAAAAAAAAATTTAGATTCAAAAATAAACATTCGAAGAATCTTTTTGAAGAGCTTAAGCGTTAGTTTCGATTTGACGTAGTGCATGTTGGGGGAGTAATTTTTTTTTCTTTGTTTTTTGATTGTATACAAGTCTTGAGATGATTTTAAGTGTGTTTAGAAAAGTCAAGAGTTCGAAGTCATGAGATACAGATGCGTTTTTGATTTGAGTTAGGGAGAGGGTGGTGGTTGACTTTGCAGACAAGCACTGGGGTATTCCGAGGAGGATCAGAACAAGATTGGCGACTGCAGTAAAATGAGTGTAGAAGAATTAGAAAGAAAACGATGGTAGACATGGCTAGACATGCCACAAATCTGAACAACTATTTCTTAGAGATTCATTGATACTACTAGATTTCTAAGTCTATCGTTAAACTTCAAGTCAGTCAAATAGCCAAGTAGAAATCCTTGCGGTTTTATTTTATGCAATAAAAGTTTTATTGACTTGAAATATTCTTAATCTCAATCTATTTCTTTTAATTTTTGTTTTTTTGATTTTCTTCTTTAATTCGGTAGACGATAAACTTTGAGAATAACTTTTCCATTTGAAATTTTATAAATAAGAACTTAAAAACCTTGATCTGACCACATTTGTCTTAATGAAAGTATTCGCTGATGACAAGAGATCAGAATTCTTGGAATAAATCATCACATCTCACTGAAAGTGCTAGTATTTTTTTTTATGACAATCATAAATGATGTACGAAGAGAGAATCTAAACTCTTTTTGTTGTGCTAATAAATTAAAAAATAAATGGGAGAGTTTAACTAACAGATAAAATATTTGTGAGCACAGTTAAATTAGTTTAATTGGAAATGATCTTTTTAAAGAGTACTACTTGTCAAAACGATGTAGTTCTTAACTACTTCAATTGGCTGATTAAAGGGTGGGGTATAGGATTGAGTTTATAAAAGCAAAACCGTGGCAGTCTGCAAATCCTTGCGTTCATGATTGTCCAAAAACGTGGTTAATGCGAAACTTAGCTAGATTTTTGAATCTATAACCTATTCTGGAAGTTGGACTCATTATTGATTTATAGTTTTATCATTTCTTATACATGAATTTCCTCTGCTTTCATGTGCCTTGACTGTCTTTAAATAAATTTTGCGATGCACATTGAGTTTATTTTTAGTTTAATTAACTTACAAACTATTTATTTGTTTTAGTTACTTCTGTTCTGTGAATAAATCATTGAGCTGTAATCAATTAATTTTAAAATAGAAGTATACTTTAACAAATTTTGTTTTCCACATTTTAAGGAATTATAGGTTGCCTTTAATTGAATTTCGTTGAATGTTTTTCGCAGAGTGTTCACTCTAGAAATTAAAGTTTTCTGTTGTCCTGAAAATGTTGTTTATGCACTTTTATTCACTCGTTGCATTTAAACTTTTACTAATTTTGTACATGCTGTTCATAGGTCGTCTGAACATCTCCCATTAGAAGTCGAAACACTCCGGTGCTCGAAAAAAATCTAAAATTGTTTTAAAATGTCTAAGGTTGGAATTGTGTCATTCCACGAAAGACCAGTCGACGACGTTCTGAACGAGTCCCCTCCGATTCGGCTTTAAATTCGTAGAGTAACTTAATTTAGTGGTCCAATCTATGGGACAAAAAAGTCTTCCGGAATTGGATATAGTTTGCGAGTAATGCAGGTTCAAAAATTGTCAAGAAAAAACAAATTCAAGTTTTCGAAAATATTTAAAAAATCATAGCTTATCAGAATTTCGTAAATCATATGTATATTTTTAGCCTAGAGAACGTGAACTTTCATGTGTTATCAACTCGATTTAAATGTTCAAGCTTCGTCCTTGAATAATTCAAAATTTCCTTTTTGATAAGTATGTCTGAATATTTCAAGAAAATGAAATATTAATTTTTTTTATATATTTTATTTTCATTTTCATGTTATAAAATAATTGTTCACCCTAAATTTTAAAATGCGATCAGCATGAATTTCGACCAATTTCTTATTTTAAATGAAAGCTAAATACACATTTTCAAATGAATAAAATGTTGTACTAAGGCGCTGTTATATATCCAGGCTCTAAACGCTTTAAAGAACTCTCCGTCTATCTAGTTGTCCAGTCTTTTACTCTTACCACCAACCCCATCGCATGAACCCTTACCATGAGAGCCGGAAGACAAACATCCATTAAGCTTTTAAGTACTTCAAATTGTTGCTTACGTTAAATTGAGCAAATTTGTGCAGTTTCTTAAGAAGAAATAGACGCATTGTAATAAAGTTATGCTTCCAGGAATCACCCAGTTAAGTAAACTAGGCCACACTTTTTTTTTGTTTGCAAAAAGTTTTGCTGGTAAGTTTTGAAAAACCCTATCATCGACAATTGAATTTGTACGTTTAAGAAAATGAGCACCAAAACTAAAAACATTTCTCCATGGATAAACCACATAAAATTGAAAAGGAAAGAACCAACTCAATTAGTTCATCACATCCCACAAGAAACCGAACAAACAACACACAGAAACCGCTACGATGACACAAAAGAAACAAACTTCATCGCAAGTGGAGGAGAGGAGGTGTGCAGCAGCATCCACCCAAAGTGCAACAGGAACAAAGTAACAGCGACGGGGTAACAAAAGAACGTCCACGACACCACCACACGAGCAATAAAAGGACATTGCACTACAACGCAACAGCGACAACGACGAGGACGAATTACAACAATAATACCTGTTGTGGCATGAAACGGCCCCGGGAAGTATAAGGACGGCGACACGTTATTATATCTGCGACTGACGGTGTCAACGTCAGCGTCAGCATTATCAGCAGTGGCAGCCACCAAGTCGATGGTGCTCGTCGTCATCGACTGCAACGACGGCACCGACTCAATCAGGTACTCAAAGGGCGGCGGCTGCGAGAGGCTACGAACCTTGGCGGCTGCTCCATCTGATTTGCGATTCCTGCCACGACCTGGCCGATCAGGTGCACTCCTTGAGGAGTCAACATCGTCATCGGAAGCTGTCACCAGGCCGACGTTGTGGCCATCGAGTCTGTTCAGGCGGTGCTGCAGTCGTTGTGCGGGTGGCGGCGGCGGTGGGGGTGGTGGCGGAGGTGGTGGTGGCGCATCGCCAGATGGCGGTGGGGGTGGCGCGTCGTCGGTGGGTCGTGGCGCAATTTCGCTTGTCATTACCTCCGACTGAACGGCATTTATTGGGCTCTGCTTTGTCGTCTCGAATTGTCGTGTTAATTGCAGCTGACCCGCATTCGTGCCCGAGTGTCCGGCAACATTTTCCACATCACTTCGATTGTCTGTCAAAGGCTTCTGTGTGGCCTCGGCCTGACTTACTGGTGTGGAGTCTGTAATTTTGGCCCGCGGTTGCACGGATGCCTTGCTCAGCAGCTCCTCCTGATCCTTTTTCGTTATTATATATCCGGCGAGGATGTTTTTGCTCAGAATTATCTCGTCGTCAGCGTGCGGCTGATTGGACGACGTTGGCAGGACGTTCTCTGCGTCGCGGTCTGTGACTGTGTAGGGACTGTTGGCCGTGGCTGTTGTCGCCTCGGAGAGGCTGCTGTGGCTGCGCCCGGCCGCCTCGGTTATGTCGGCCAAAACACTCTGCGGTCGAGATGGGGACGGGGCACGGGTCGTGTGATTATCGTCGTCCGCTAACATCGCCGATAAATTCGATAAATCGAGGAGGGCCTGCTCGACGACCGGAACGTTTTCCACCTGACTGAGAAAGTCCGCGTTTTCGACGATTACCGGACGGGGTGACGGCGAGCGGCGGGCGCTGCGAAAGACACGCCTTATCATCGCCTGCAGTGGTGTTTCGATTATCACGGCCCTGGGGGCTGCGACCAGCAGCGGATGCTGCTGCTGCTCGTGTTGCATGCGGTACAACGCCATCTTGGCCTGCATCAGGTATCTGTCGATTTGCCGGAGGTCCTCCGTGATTGATTTCTGTATCTGTCCGCACTTCTGCTCCAGGTTGCTGCTCTCCACGGCACTCGCCTCGACAGCGACTGCACTCGCGTCGCCTGCTGGTCTCCCCTCGACTTCGATGGGAATCACGGTGACTTTTGGCTGCCGCCGCTCCCTCGACGTCGTCCGGGCATCCGCGTCGTCTGCGCTCGCAAATGGACCATAAAGATACTCCCCGTCGGTGTAATAAATACCCTTTCGACGCTCCTGCTTTGTCTCGCGTTCTGATGGAGATTTGTTGGTGTTTCCAGCAGCCCCCCGGTATTTGTCACCATTAGAGGGGCGACTTCTGGTTGATGTGTCGCTTTGGAATTTGTTTTCATTTCTTGTTGCTGTCTTGTTATCGTCTTGCGGTGCTGCGGCGATATTTCCTTGTTTGGCTCGTGATTTCTCATCGTCGTTGTCCTGCCCGGGGGTGGCGGGGGCTTTGGGGGCAGTGTCATCAATCAAATCAATTGACCTGATGCATGTATCTGTGTCGCTGGCGTGTGATGCCGTGGATTTACGTTCCACAGCAGCAGATTTTGAATTTAGATTCGCATTTAATTGCGGTCGAGTAGATGTGTGATTGCGACGGTTTAATTTGGCTTTATGGCCAGTGCCAGAGCCATTGTTGTTGCCAATTGGACCGGCGCTCGCTGCAGCACTGTTACTGGTGGCTAAATTGCCGTCATAATTTTTCGTTGATGGATACAAATGTTGCTGGCCGCTGCCTTGCTGCCGTTTGTCGTTATTTAAATTTCTCTCTGCGGTCCCGGTGCTGCTCGACAATGATGATGATAATGATGATGGCGTTGGCGTTGGTGTTGGCGATGATACTGTGTGCCTCTGCGCCGGCTTAGTAGGGTTTTTCCAGCTGCAGTCAATTATACGCGTTCCTGCCGGCCTTGGTGTATGACCGGACTCACAATTATTATTCATGGGAGTTGGATCGCAATTAATTTGATTGCCACCCACTGCGGGTGATAATTGGATAGTGACTGTTTTGCCGGAACGCTTCTCGGACGATGGCCAAATTGTTGTGGCTATGTCGGTGGGTGATTTTGATTTTATTTCTGCCCTTCCTGGTGATTTGTTGCGTGTCCTAGATAGTGCACTGCTACTCCTGCTGCGCGGTTTCAGGGGAGGTAATTGACGCCTGCTGGTGTAGCGGTCCAGCGAAGCTGTTTGAGGTCGACTTGTAAGATGCGACGCAGGTTTCATGGGCACGTAGAGTGACTGTGGCGAACCCCTCGACTGGTGTGAAGATGGTTGATCACTTTTGTTTGCCTTCTGTTCGGTTACTAAGGCTTCGAGATGATCCAAATGCGAAGCTGGCTTTATCGGGTGATGCAGCGACTCAGAGCTGCTTGACTGCTGGTCCCGCCTTAAGGAAGATTTCTTGCCTTTAGCCAATTCATTGTGAAACTGCTTTTTGGGTCTAGTTATACTCAAATCTGGATGATCGAGATGTGAAGCCGGTTTAATCGGTTGATATAGAGACTCAGTGCTGGATGAACATTCGTCCCTTTTCACTGAGCGCTCTCTACTCCCAGCCCTATTATTGGAGTCATGCTTTTTTGGTCCAGTGATACCAAATTCTCTGTGATCCAGATGCGAAGCCGGTTTAATCGGTTGATACAGTGATTCAGTGCTGGTTGAATGCTCTTCCCTTTTCACTGAGCGCTCCCTACTTTCAGCTCTATCATTCGAGTCATGCTTTTTTGGTCCACTGGTGCCAAATTCAATGTGATCCAGATGTGAAGCCGGCTTAATCGGTTGATACAGGGATTCAGTGCTGGATGAATGTTCGTCCCTCTTTACTGAGCGCTCCCTACTTTCAGCTCTATCTTTGGAGTCAAGCTTTTTTGGTCCAGTGATACCAAATTCTCTGTGATCCAGATGCGAAGCTGGTTTAATCGGTTGATACAGAGACTCTGTGCTAGATGAGTGTTCGTCCCTTTTCACTGAGCGCTCTCTACTTCCAGCTCTATCATTGGGGTCATGCTTTTTTGGTCCAGTGATGCCAAATTGAATGTAATCCAGATGCGAAGCCGGTTTAATAGGCTGATACAAGAACTCACTGCCGGTTGAATGCTCGTCCCTCTTCACTGACCGTTCTCTACTGCCAGCCCTATTCTGGTAATCTTGGCTTTTAGGCGCAGCGAAAGTCACTTCGCGGTGGTCTAGATGCGAAGCCGGCTTAATCGGTTGATACAGCGACTCAGAGCTGCCTGCGTGCTGCTCCCGCTTCATGGCAGATTCTCGCCCTCCAGCCCTCTGCCTCTTCTGCCCAATGGGACCTACGTGCAGATGTTCTACATGTGCAGCCGGCGACTCGGACCTTTCCGATCGCGGGACCTCAGCGATCTCCTCGAAGTACTGCTTCTTTGGATCGATGATACCTACGTGCAGGTGTTTGACGTCATCGGGCAATGCAAAAACCTTCGCCACGATCTTCGCTTCCGCCTGCTCCATTGGAGGCCACTCAGGCGTACGCGACCGCGCATTTATCCTGCGACTCATGTCCCCTCCCATTGAATCCCCTGACTTGGGATAGCTTCCTACCCCATCATCGCCCTCCTCCTGACCATGATCGAACTTCTTAGCAATGTTATCGATCCTATGCTGCCTGCAAACCTTCTCATCGAAGTGTACCTCTTCCGATGCGCTGCGCGACCGCTCCGGCCGCGGGGGTGGCCAGCTGTGATCGCGGCTGCGGTGACGTGATCCGCGACGATTTATTTTTAGAACCGTGTCACGGTCAACAATGATACGCTGACGTGGACGACTTTCACGGGTATTTTTACACGTCTCCTGTCCGCCGTGTTGCCTACGCCCGACTTGACGAGAGAGGGAGATGAATAAATTTTAATAATTTTCACTGAGGTAAAATTAGAACTTTTATTGGATTATTGTTGCAGATCTGTGAGTGTCGGTGTTGGTTGTGGGTTTTGTGCTCGTGTGGTAGATGGACGGCAATGAATCACAGTCGCTGCTATTTTCAGCAACTTGTTTGGCTTTTCTTAAGGATAGAGAGACCACTAAGTGATTCATCAACTTAGAAAAGGTGCACCCCGTGCCAAGTGAAAAGAGAAGTGAGTGGGCGCGAACAGCAATGACATGCATGCCGTGACATCGGCACGTTGCAGGACTTTGTTTGGTGTTTTATTTTTCATAAAATCTAATGACTGATGTACAAATTAGCACTAAGCAGGTGCATGTCGCTGATTATCTGTAACGACTTTGTTTTGCCAAAAGTGTTTTCAAAACAAAGAAGGTTTTAGACTTTCGATGGATGGGGGACTATTAACAAAATGATGACACAGTTGGTGGCTGTGAAGAATTTTGTTTGCTTCATGTTTGTGGACTAATTGCCTTACGAAGTGGTTGTTTGTCAACTTGTTGTAGATTAAGTGATCGCTGATGATCGATTTTTCTGTTGGCTGGCGCAAGACTCGAAAGGTCTTCTATGATCGTCAAGGATTTGTTGGAAAGCAATCTGGGGACTTTGAAGGGACTTCATCTTCGAAAATCTGTTGGAACTAGGCTGAGATTTTGAAGTGACTTCTACGATCCTCGAAGATCTGATCGAATACAGTTGAGGAATAAGTTGGGACTTGAATATTTATAAATAATCAAAAGTGGCACTGACTGCAGAAGAAATTAAGCAAAAATCTCAAGATAATTGACAGAAGTTCAAAACAGATAACCTTCTAGACGCTGCTTAAAAATCGTAATAGTAATCGTGTAGAGATTTTATCCCTCAAAGAAATTGTTGTCTTTGATTTAGGTAACTCCCAGGAAAACTGGGCCATGGAAACTTAAGAAAAGTTGCCTGACGTAATGAAAAAAAATTAATATGTTAGAAATTCTTTAATTTCTTTCAACATGGATGCTTTTTTGCTTAGAATACAGATGAGCAAGTCACAAATCCTGAACTAAGCTCATTGAGTATTTAATTTGAATAGACGAAGACGATTAAGACGAGTCTTAAGACACCATTTGTAGACAAACTTTCGATAGCTCTTCATGTCTAAGTGGCTCTCAGACAGCTCAACTATCTTACGAAAGAGAGAACAATAACCCAACGAAAACATCAGCAGAATTGGGAAAAACTCTTGAGAGGAGTCAAAACTTGTGTTCAACAAAAAGTCTCTTTGAAAGTGGTCGTTTACTTGTAGTTCACAACTTAAAAAAAAACTCGAAACTTGAATGAACCATAAATTTATCATTGAAAATTGATTCAATCTCCTTCAGCCAGTTAAGCCCAGTCACCTGTGGAACTATCGATTTGTTGAGTCAACTCCTGAAGCTCGAAACATCAAAAAAAAAAGAAAACTAAAAAACAACAATAACATTTCTCGGACCATCAACTTTTATGGAACATCAGTGAAAATAAAGCGAAGCTATTGAGCTCCTTTCATCAGATTTAGAGAAAAGCCGACCAACAACATCACAATAGGGCTTCCCCTCCGACTCCCGGCAATTCAGTCAACAACGTCCTAGCTCATGGTTTATTCATTTGCGATTTGTGTTACCGTTCCATGAATCAAACATTTAATAACTTTTCATCCCCAAAACCATTAGCCGCCACTCACCCCTCCGTCAGGTATGTGTGCGCCGCAAGAAAAATACGAAATGGGGCGGCCACACGTATAGAAGAATACAACAAAGAAAGAGAAACACAACAATTTATTACCTCCCATTGAAATCGATAGGTTGTTATTTTTTTTTTTGCTTTCTTTCGAAAATTGAAGTTGAATTGTGGCGCTCCTCCATCTCCTTGTGGGTCATCGTGTGAGCTAGGAGATTAGTATCCACCATCCACTCCCCCTGCAAAATATGATCAACGACTTCATGGTACGCTTGGGCTATAAACCTAAATAAATATTTGAGCTTTAAAGGCTGTGCTCGTGTACAAATAGGCCCGCCCGGGCACACTGAATAAAACCGAAGTGAAACTGGTCCACTGGTGACGTGTCCTTAATTGAAAGATCCACCGAACGGAAATGGATGGTGGATGAAAAAATGAAATCGAAAAAAAAAAAAAAAACGTTTACCCGACATGCCAGTGTATTTTGTGGGTCCACATAAAATTGAGTTATCCTGTGGCACGGACAAAAAACGCTCAACACGACGGGAACTGTGTCATCGAGGGTAGAGAAACCGAAACCGAGCTGACAATGAGTACGAATACTCTTCTACTCTTCACTTGGCACTTTAAGGAAACTTTAAAGCACCCCCAAAGCGTGGGCACAAGTCCATGGAATGACCGCACGCCAACAAACTAAAAACTTTCCTCGTTGCCGCATGTAATATGTTTCTGGGATCGTAAAATCCTTCCCAGGATACCCTTCCAGCTCGGATAACATTGAAAATCAATAACACGCACCCCCGCTCTCTCTCCGCCAGCCGGTCAAATAGTTTCAGGGACAACCACTAAGATACGGAACGGAACATAGATAGAGTTAACCATTAAGGATATCCTTCCATTTGAGTGTTGAGCTTAAAAAATTGACCCGACCGACGAACCGTCAGAGTCGAAGTCGAATCAAACCATTTAGCCGGGGCCAGAAGTCCTTGGTGCCCATTGATGCGTACCGAAAAGGACCCGGATGAGCCCGATACATACACCAAACACGCACGCACATGGCTCGGCTGTAAAGGAAATCTGATAATGTCCATCGGCTGCAGTGGCGCTACACAAGGACTCTCATTTTATTGATTACCCGTTCAGGATATCTATAAGGGTATGCTAAGACTTGGTTGAGTTGCTCTCCGGTCGGCGGGTATGTGAGGGGTCCGTTTAGACGTGTACATTAGCCAAGTTAATCCCTAATCATATAGCTGCGGTACGTTGGGTTATGTAAGTCCTTGGACTTAAGTGCAAGACGTACATGTGTCTACATAAACGCAAGCCCCCGGGAGCTTGTGGATTCGAGTAAAAGTAATCCCTCTTTCCAATGAATGGGGTGGGCCTACTTCATTAGTTTTATCACGGGGGTTGCTCTCTTTAAAAAAAAAAAGAAACAATTTTCGAGGCCGACGGTCCTTTCGATGTCACTCCAAGTGTCACTGAGTTTGTTTGTGTGTTAATTGATGTGGAAAATGGGTTATGTGTGCGTGGGGTTGAAAAAGTCCGATTGAACTCACCACCGTATTGTTCATTTTCCTCTTCCTCGAGCGCCTTAAGAACGGCCGAGTTAGCCAGGTTGGATGGCTTGAGGACTGATTCGTCTACTTCGATCCTGAAAAGAGAGAAAAACTGTCGATTAGTGGACGTAAAATATTTCTGGAGAATTATTCTCAATTGACTGAATTTTAATTTTTCCCGAAATTCGTATAAAAAAGAAAAACAACACGTTAATGATTCTCGGAAAGGCGATGAGATTCTGTTTCCGTCAAATGTCAACAAAAACTGGTTTTCTCGGTACTGGATGTACCGAATAAAATTTACCATCAGGTATTTATGGGTCAAATAAACTTTTTTTTCATTCGGAAACTTTGAGCAAAAAACTGAAATGAATTTGTCTACAATTGACGTTGAAAAGAGTTTTTTTTCTAGGTGATTTTATTAAACCTTGTGACGCAAACAATCCACAGAAGCTGATAAAATTTATCAGGGAATCCGTTCGCAGTGAACAGCTCATGTGTTAATAAAGAAAATTACAATTCGCTGGAATAGGATAAAGAACAAAACAACAAACCGTAAAAGTTATGTTAAAGTACGAAGCGACTATCACAAATTAAAACATTTGTATTATTTTTGTATTTTACTATTGAACATAATAGCAGCTTTAAAGCAGCTGGTATAGAAATATCTCAACACTGAAGTGAACAGAGGAGATGAAAACCACTAGTAATTTATAGCCAAAAGAGCGATGTAATTTAAATTTATTGAAACGTTTATTTTTAAAATCGTTCTACATTTCAGAGACTAAACGAAATTCTATATTTGTATCAGAATTTCGTGGAAGACTAAAGTTCGAGTATCAAGCCAGTTGACTTCGAAACGTGAGAATGTAGTTTTTGTCGCATGAATAAGTAAATTCAAAAGGAATTAGTGAAGCAAGTCTTAGTCAATTTCACATATAATATAAGCATTATAACACATGATTTAGTATAATGTGGCCGACTTAGAAGTGGTCAAGCTAGCCGATATAAGATTATTAAATTTCCCAGCTATTGGTCATCTGAACCAGCTAAAGACCAGACTTAATTGACTTCTTTATATCTGAAGGAATTGATTGAAAAATGGAAAACTACAAACTGGTGGAAATTCAGAACGCTGATTGACGGACTTATTAATCTTTGATCGCCACTAGGCGCTACAAATAATATAGCTGCAGACCGAACTACAAAAGAGCAAAAATAATAATCCATTAAATGTCCCATGGATTATAGAAGAGAAGAGATCATATAAAATCGAAAAGACAATCAAAAGATGTCCCAGCGACAAAATTGTATTTAATAAGTACAGTAAATTCTCAAACTGTTCAAACTTCAAATTACAATCAAATCAACAGACTCTAACACATATGATGTTTTGATGTGGTTATAGAGAAAGCAGGCATTTATACTATAATACCTTCTAAAATGTAACTAAATGCTTTTATTATACTATTATTTATTGCCCCCGATCGGTTGAGGTTAAGAAGGTGGTCTTTTAGAGTGGTTTTGGCCCCTTTAGAGTCTTACACCTTCATGTAAAAAATAATGCAAAAGGAAATTCACCAACCCCAATAATTTGTTCCAATATGTATTTCATTGAAATATCTTTGGTGGTGAAAGCAATACGTCGTGTCGCTGGTTGTCGGTTTCGTTATCTTGTTTTGAAAAGGATTCAAAACGGTTTTCAAACGGTTGGGCTACATAAGTTATACTCGGTATACTTGGCATTAAAATCTTTTTAATACTAAAAAATCACGATTTATTAACTACAGACGATTTAGAAGCTATTAGCAAATATGTAAAGGTGACAGACAGACGGATACCGGAGTGATCTTATAAGGGTTTCGTTATTCCTTTGGAATGAACCCCTAAAAAGTGCATGCATTTACTGAACTTCAGGTATCAACAGGGCTTTCCCATAGGCACATAGCCACGTAGTCTTAATAATACCGCCTGTCTTTAAGCTGTGATGTTCCATTCAAGGTCTATTAGTACATTTTTTAACAAAATGGGGATTTTTTTAAAAGCCGATGTAAAACTCAGTGGTTTCGCGTCAGCTGATTAAATTCTCACATCATTTAAGAAATTGACCATAACAAATAAACTCAAAGAAAAGTTTTTTGAAAGGTCATTGAAATTTAGTTGTTCGCTGGTGACCTTTCAATTTGAATTTAAATATTTGGTGCTAATGTTGTGTCTTCCTCACTCCAGGCTTGTTCACACTAACGCATTAATACATTGTAAGACAAGAATTCAAGATTTTTGGGCTCTTTTACTCGAAGAAAGCCATACCTAACCTCCTGTAGAGTTCAAATTAGCGGTTACGTATTCAAGTCTCAAAAGTCAGACAAAAATAAGGTCAGATGTCGCTGCCTTTTGTGACCTAACTCAAACACTGATTTTCCCCGAAAACTTTTGCCAATGTCAATCTGCGTCCTTCGAATTCCCAGACAGCTGTTTAACCCAAGCGCCCATTCTCCAGTTGACTGAGCTAACTGCCTAATTACGGACATCTGTACTCATTTTCCCCCCATTAGCCAGCGCGCAAAGACAAATTGACTTTTAAAGCGAAGGTCACTCCGAATTACCTCAACTTATTGAAGTTAATTACCCGAAAAGAAAAATCGCCTTTCCATCCCCTCCCGGTCCACCAATGGAATTTCAACACAAACGGCATGTCCTTGATGACGTACTTGGCTATACATCAACTCAACCGCAAAACAGGAAACCGTATCTGTTATCTTATACGGACATGTTTTTGTCCAGCAAAACAAAAAAATAAATTACCAAGTAACTCAGTCCTTTGTGTGAGACAAAGTCGACCACAAATTCGGCACTCAGCTCCTTTCGGCCAGAAACAAGGATCCCATTCGATTTAATTAAGAAGCAACATGTCTTCAAAAAGATTCCAAGAAAATTATTTACACATAAATTATTTGGTCAAGGGGCAAAATTAATTAGAGCCTCTCTCCCACGACGGCTCGACGGCTTTGTTTTTCAGCCTCAATCCCGAGTCATTGTCTCCTGGTGTGACAAGGAATAAACGAATTGTTATCCCCGAAAGCAAATTCCTTAGTCTTACGTATCCACTTACGGTTGTTTGATCTCACTACGTTGATTCCAATTTTGGAGACATCCGCATGTGGGGTGAAACTGGAATTCAATTCCTGTGATGGAATAATTATCCACTTAGAATAATCTTTCACAGAGACATTCCGCACACAGAGAGGTCTGTTAGAAATCCTCTGGCAAAAGATGATGGCGCTGAGGTGGAGGGTAACGTAGCACCCGCACCACATCCGCACCGCACCACCGCCACGACCATTGCTCGGTCCATTTAGTGCTCATCAAAGAAATTGCTTTGGCAATGTGTTCCCTAAGTGATTTTAACAGAAATACTACACGTGTGGATACATTTGTAGCACGGATTAAATGAGATCCATCGCCACATGGTCATTCGTTTTGACCGGCTGGAGCGAACTGTAGCCGTAGCTGTAGCCGTCTGGGCGGTGGGCTAGTCGAGCGGGTCAGTTCAACTTGGAGCATAATTTCCACCCGATTAACCAAATGAATTTCATTTTCATTTTCATTTTCTAAAAAGGTTAAGATTTCTCTCGAGTCCTGGTTCCGTGTGCGTCGGCACTCACCACCCCCCTCGTGGCTGTTCTGAATATGGCTCTGTGCATTGCAGTCTCCGCTTGTGTGAGAGTCTGCGGTCGTAAGCTTCTCACCTACACACACAGACCGTTCCAACGATTAAAGTCCTGGTCAACCTTTTTATAAAGCATTTTATGGCTGGCTTCTCTTTTCGTCGGTCCGTCAGATGCCCGTGGGTGGTTAGTGGTTAGGACGTGTGTGTGTGTATGTAAATCTCATCAAACTTTTAGCCAAATGAATTTTCCTAAGGATTTACTTGGCTACGGCCATTCGGGGTAAAACAAATCAGTGAAGTTGAATGCAACAGATCGACAAACCGAAATTGGTGCTGGCACTTTTCTTTGTGTGTAGGTGGACGGGTGGATGATAGGATTAAAATTTCTGAAAAACAAGAAAATGGCAGATGCTTCTTGAATACAAAATTTCTTTTGGCATAATCGGGAGCGTTGTAAATAAAATTAGCGTTAAAATTTATTACAAAATTTATATAGAAAAACAACAGCGACACCAGGTGTTTTAATAAGTTTTGAGTCTCTTGTGGAATTTTTAATTTTATGAAAATAATTAATTTATCGCGAGGTGTTTGTTAGTTAAAGGTAATTAGAAAATTGACTTGTGGGCAAAGGATTCGTTACAGATTTATTCAACTTTAATGGGTAGGGGTACTCAGACATGTCTGGAAAGGGTGTTTGTTGTCGGTGACGCATTTCTTAGGCGTCGGAGGAAAGACTGGCAGTGGGTACATGTGCAGAGTTATTTTTGGATTTAAAAATTTGTTTTATAAGCAGCGAAGCCTTGAACTCGTAATTTACAGGTGGCAACAGCGGCGGTTTACGCTGAATAGTATTGAAATTGGCACGTCAGATTTTGGAGAGATAGTCTTTAACTTGTAGGTTCGGCCTCAAAATTCGCTTTGCGAGACTGACTATAAACAGCAGGTTATCGTTTGCATATGTTTTAAAAAGAGATTCATCACCTAAAGGTTATATAAAGAATAGAAAATCGTAGTTTTAATTTTTTGAACATTTGACTTGTTAAACAAAAGATATTTCATTTCTATTTTGGCTATTTTCTTACATTAAGAAGACAAAAAAACTTTCTTATTAATTTAAGGTACAGTGCTAATTGAAATAACAATGATTAGTGGGGTTGATTGTTAAAAAAAAATACAATTTAAAAAAATTAAAAATATATGAGGTTGTTAAATATCTCCCTTCTCCTTTTTGTCTTTTGAATTTTCCGGCTATGTACAAAGCGCTACAGAGCTCGTATCTTGCAATACATCATTTGAAAGGTCTTGACATAACCTACAAAACGACACTATGCAGATTAGTTTGGATACGAGCTCTGTAGCGCTTTGTACATAGCCGGAAAATTCAAAAGACAAAAAGGAAGGGAGATATTTGACAACCTAATATTTAATATTAAAATAATCAACTGTTTTTTCTGGTTGTTTAGCCAAAAATTGAGGCTTAAAATTTTGCTCGTAGCATTAATCTCTCTTGAGTGCCCTGGTAAAGGGTTCCAAAGGCTGACAGATTGAACAAAGAATTGTTGCTGACTGATGGCAAGTGTTGAATAATTCTTACCCGTCTTGGAGGTTGAATAAACTTAATTTTTTCAAGAGGATATTCGGGCTGTCAAGTTATGATCAGGTTGTTCAGTTATCTTAACACACATCAACAAAATAAGGTAATTAAACGGCGCCAACGTAAATTTTTCAAAAAGACTCTATGGGATTTGAATTTTTGCTAAAGATCGAATCCGATAGTTGGGTTATTGTTCTAAAATTCTTTCGTTAGCTTCATTGCATTTCTAAACACCCCATCATTTTTTAGGTCCATTTGCAGTGGCGAATTGTTTTTGTCATACTGGTTTTTAGCAGAGATCAAAAAAGAAAAAAAAGAAAAAAAAGAAAAATGTGATTATTCTATCATGATTATTCTATTGTCCTATAGTCAATTTACAACACCTACAGGAGCATCATTTTACGGTCGGCCGACATAATTTCTGCCATCTAGACAGAACAAAATAGTCTGCCTAAGCCGTCTAAACAAATGAAATAAATATTTTCAATTGCATTCAATCCATTAATTATCAGATCTGGTATTAACAAATATGAAATTGTCCCTAATTAGTTGTCAACAGCTGTACGTCTCCGGAAATGTTTGACCGTTATAGACTCTTTGTATCTGGCGCACATCCCACTCAACTCGTGTACATTGTAGCAGTTGTAGACTATTAGTGCATCGAAATTTCTCAGGCGAAAGTCTTTGAAACAGCTAAAAGAATGTGTAAATTAGAAAGTCAAAGAAAATGCTGGTCATTTATATCAATTTTAGAAATAAATATTATTTTAAGATGATTGTTGACTGGTTTTTCAAAATAGGACTCAAAGATGAATTATTTTATAGAAATCTTTTTAAGTCACAAATCTGTGAGGTGAGAAGTGAACTGTCTAAAGAAACAACGTAAGCTCCTATTTTAGTTGGAGTTTTGCAGTTTTTTTGACCTGAATTCATTTAAACGTTGTATAATGGCAATTTCGTTTTGTCAGTTGTAAAAATTTGCTACAAAAAAAAAAGGTTTAAGATAACATTTTTAATGATCATATTTTTGTTTAAAACTAATATTTAATCGCAAATCTGTTATGTTTGATCTCCGCATCGACTTTGTTTCACCTAAAATTTTCCAGACTTCAGTATTTGTTTAGAGTATTGCAAAGCAAACCGCCTGTAAGACTCTCCATAAATTTTTGTTAATTGAGGTGTACAGCTTGTTTACCTTAGTCTTAGCTCGCCTCAGAGGTTCTTCATAGGACTTAGGACCGGAGATTAAGAAGAGCTCTCTAATATATTCACATTCTTCTGTTCAAATCAGAGCTTTGGCATTTGTATCCTACGCTTGCGATCGCAGTGGTAGCGGCGTTTTAAGGGCATATTGTTGAGGCATAGAATTTTCAACAATGCCAATGATAGAAATTGGAGCTTGTGATACTTTAATTGGATGCCAGTTCATATACGTAGAAGCAAGTGATGCTTTGTGGCTTGAATACACATTTATTTATTTATTTATTATGCATCAATGGATACTTATCTTTTGACTACAATATTTAAACTCTTGAAGATCGACTACACATAAACCAAACTAATGTTCAAGTTTGTTCCCGGAGCTATATATAGTTTTGTAGTCTTTGTTTCCCTATCTATGGCAGAGAATGTTAATTATCAGTCATTGTTAGCTTCCAATGCAACAAAATTTGCCCGCATAATGAACCACAATTGCATTTGTTTTGCAAACACCGTCCAACCGCGATAATGAACCCTGAATTTGTGCGTCATAGACCTCAACTAATATCGACGAAAAAAGACAATAATCACACTTATCCATATTTGCTATCAACTCACAGCTTTAATTGAAATCTTCTTAATTTGTGTCATTTTTTCCACAGAATTTACCCACTTCCTCCCACTTAACTACGATGGACAAAAACCTCGATATTTATTCACGAGCCACATCCTCATCTATTCGAAACTCAAAAACCACTCAACAAAACACCAAAACGCTTTTGTTCTTCAAATTATCTGCTCGACTGAGAGCTTGCAGTTCCAACACAGACTCACACACACACACTGGCCTCGGAAATAGTCGGAAACAAATTGATTGCAATTTATTTCGATTACTTAATTTGCCAAAGTAATCGAAATAAAATACATAAATTCGATTTGCCACTCACACTGCAAATCGCATAGACAGGATTTTACAGGATAACTGACAATATGCAGCAGGCACCAAAAAAAAAACCTCTCAGCAAATGTGGATGGAAAAAAATCGGAGAACACAACGCGATGGTTCAGCGTTCAGGAAAAAGCGGCTTACTGCCCTCTCCGGGAACGCAGAGGCGACGTGATAAATTCACATTAACGTGTAACATACACCGGGGTTACCTTGCCCCTAGCCGTCGTCGTCCGTCCGACGAGGATGAATGATAAACAGGATCGGGCGCTCAAAAGGATGAAAATACAAAATAAAGTTGCTTTATGTAAATGCAATCAATTTAAATTAAATTGCTTTTACTCATTGTTATCGATTGCGAATTGGAATCGCATTGAACTTTTAAATAAATCATCAGAGCGAAGTATGACACTGCTGACGATGGAGACGATGACAAAACTGCGGCCCCCATTCCACCCGCCCTGCAGTTGTCCTTCGTCAAAGGAGCGGTCCTTCTGCTATTGCCACAGTGCCCCATTTGCATTGTGTTACTTTTCTAGTCGGCGTCGTCGTCCTCGTTGTCGCCGCCGTCATTATCATCGTTGTCAGCAAAGGGGTAAAAGGAAGAGGTTGTATCCTTTTCGAGGATCCTGCCAACATTAAGCTATAATCGAATCAATCGAAATTGCTAACGGCAAATTGGGATAAGAAAAAGACGAAACGGAAAGCGCATCACATCGCGCGAGCAGAGCGTGTGAATGCCAACTGCTGCCGCAGGACTTGAGTTGCTCTGGCTTAAGAAGGACGCCATGGGTAAATGAGTTAAGTGCTCGGGATTAACAACAACAAAAAAAAAAGAAAGTGCCTTAAATGAAAAATGTAACGGATTATTGCCATTACCACCATGAATTATGTGAGTGTGTGTCGTCTTGTACTTCCTTTTTTTCTGTACTCCGCTCTTTTTCTGATCAATATTGATATACATTATTAAGTGTGCTTAAGGATTCCTGGAAAATTCGCGAAATGGAAATTTATGAGCACTGCCAGGAAACGAAAAGGTCGCTGCTTTAATGTCAAGTTAAGAAAATCTGTTTTGTCGCAAGGACTGCCGAATGTAAATTGATGGCTGAGGAAATTTATGAGGAGGACTCAACCGGGTAAGCTTCAACTTGGCCTACACATCCCATCGAAGGACATTTCAAGCTGAGTTGAGATTGGAGGGTTCAAGGAAAATTTCTCAGATAAACCATGGTCCACGAGCGGCGTTTTGTGCGGTAATCCGTTTCTACAGCAAATAAATTCAAAAATCGGAAATTGAAATTTGCTAATTCAGTATCAAATGCCATCGCCAGAATTTGAATTCGGAAATAAAAAATGTAATTCAAACTTTTCCATACAAATCTCGTAGTTTGTGCCTACAAAGTGATTGTTGTGGATTTTTATGGACAACATTTATTTGTACATTTTTCCGTTTTGATGAATTTTTATTTGAGTCAATTTGCTTCTCACTGCAAGCAGATATTGCGGAGAGGGATGAATTTGAATTGCTTTGTCCAAAAAATGTTTGCCATTGTAAAGACAAAATATACTCGAGAAATCAAAAAATATTCGAAAACATGTTTTGACTTTAACATGAAATAGAGTCGCAAGTCAAGTTGCTCAGTTGTAGGGGAGCCCAGTTCGCAGTTTCTTTAAATTCTGGTGTGTAAAAATGACGGATTAAATTCTGAATATGCAATGAGATCCACATCCCACACGATGGTATTTGTCTCAATTTTTCAAAAAGTTGAGTTGAGAAATAATTTTTTTCTTGGCTATACTTAAATACGAACTAAATAATGTAGTAGTAGTGGCCCCTTTATTTTCATTGATTAACATATTTGCATATTTGTGGCGAACTCTGCTTGCACAGAGGTACGATAACAATTCATATAATATTACTACTGAATATATATTGAAAATATATTTTATTCTGAACAATATCTAATAGAAAGCCTTTAAAGGACTACCAAGTGCCCGCACTTAGTCTCAGTATCAGTTGAAAGTCACCGACTTAAAAACAAATATTTATATTGGAAATTATATTGGTATTTTAAATTTTTGGTAAAATATTTCGTTATTTTGGATCGGCAAATAGTTTGGTTTAATCTTTCTCAATTTCTAGAGCAATTTTTCAAACAAGCTCTAGAAATGCTGGCTTCTGGTATTCCTGACTCATTACCTTTACAAAATTTTAATAAGACTTCAATAAAAATAAAGATTTTTGAGGGAAATCGTGTGCTAAGTTGCGTGTTCTGTTGCCTGTGTTAATAAATTTTTGCTTCATTGCTTTGATTTAGTTTTTCTGTTATGAAATAATTTTTTTTCTAACTATGCCCCCCACAGGTTTTTCAATATATTTATCGAAATCCTTTTTTTTTCTTTTTAATATACCCCCTGCAATTCCTATTTTTCTCTTTTACATCTGTAACAATGATTTATTTGAGTTTTAACAATGAATTAATTTCCAGACAATAGCAACGTTTGTTAACCAAACTTGTTCACACAATTAATATCCACAATTTCCTACAAATAAAGATACACTTGCTATTACTAAATGTAAAATAGGCATTCAATATAGACAAACAAATAATAATTAATACAGAAAAAAGAAAACCGAAAAGAATTTTAATCATTGTTCCAACAACCCGAGGGCAATTATCAAACCACCACTGTGATTGCAATACAAAACAAAATTCAGTTTAATTCACCACTCGTGATTGCTATCGAAGTGAATTCACTAAATTAATTAGCGAATTGCCTTTTGATTGCAATTTGTCCCACTCATATGTGTAGTTATTAAATTATGAACACACGTCAACACCTACACCGTAGGCACGAACAAAAATTAAGCATATTTTGCGTGTGTGTTAAAATGTTGATTCTTTCGGAAAAATATTTAATTAGTTAACTAATAAAAAAAAAAATTAAAAAACAATCGGATAATTGTTTTTTGTTTTGAGGGAGCCCGTTTTTTGTGTTTGGAAAGCAATAAGTGAGGAGTGGAAATGTGCTTTAATCAAGTGGATGGATTATCTTTTTAAAAAAGCGGAGGTGTGGGGCATCAAAATAAAAAAAGTTTACAAAAACCTTTGCCAAAATGAAATTATGACGAGAATTAAATTTGAGACAAGATGGGTACAATGAGGTTTGTTAGCAATACATGGTCTGTCACTACTCAAGACTCGATTTTTAAAAAGGACCAAGATGGAAATTTTCCAAAAAGACACAGGAACTCTTTACCAGATTGTGGTCTGAATGGATTGGAATACAAAACACAGAGGAAATACTTTTTCCTTTCAAAGTCATGTTCCAACCTTTCAGAAAGAAGCACGATAGATAAATTGCTTTCATGGTAATGTTTGGTTTTTAGCTGGATATTTGCTTGATTTTCTTTGTCTTTGATAGGACCCTCGGATTCTAAGACTTTCTTAGCTGAATCGCTATTTGTCGGTGTGTTTGGTGGATGAAAACTATGCAGTCCAACCCTTGCAGTAGTTGGATATTGTTCTTACCGAATCTACACCTTTGTAGAGAGTTGGTTCGTTCGTTAAGTTACTTAAGTTCGTTTCTAAATCATCTCAGGAGGCGAGCTTACAACACAGAGATTCTCCGTAATTGTAGTTGTTCATTAATTTCTCGATTATAATGTCTGTGGCAATAAGACAGAGTAGCTAAAGTAAATTTGAAAAAAAAAATGATTTTATTATATCGGTTATACCGTTCACAAAAAATGGTTACGCATTTTCCGCTATCTTTTTAACGGACAAATATTTTTAAATGGGAGTAACACAGAAATGTGGATTTCAAAGTGCCAATGGATATCCATTGAAAAACAGAGAAATCGCTTATATCAACGTAAGCTACTCTGTCACTGTTTTTACCACAGATATAATGTAAGTAAATAATTAAAAGCATCGGAGAAAGACATTTGATATGATTTTCCTCAAAGGAACAAATCACCAGCTCTACTGTCCTATTACAAAAAAAAGGAGTCGTGGATCGATGGCTATTAAATTTAATTAATTTCTGCCATGAGCTCCTTACACTCTGGCCGCCTCAATCAACAACTATAAAAAGTAAACTTGAAAAGTGGTTCGTGATAAGGTTCGTGATTCAGCATCCTGGGGCCATCATACTTTGCTTGCGTGAAAAAACAGGCTTGTCAGAGAGATATATTTCAGATATTTTTTTTGATTTACTCCCACCGAACCTTGAAAGTCGCCCACAAACTGCTCTTCAGCGTTTATCGAACTTCAACAACGCTAGCGGTTTAATTCAATCAGCCGCCACTGTGCGTGCGTTTCTCGCACCAAACCAATTCATTTCATTTCCGCGGTCCGAACAGCGTTAATGAATTTATTTTGCGTGCACGTCTGTAAACGTGATCAGATCGTTAACATCCTGCTCGCATTTCCGAGAACGTCATCTGTCGAAGGTCCTTAAAAATTATTAACCATCCACCAGCAGCTTAATGCACACGAAGGCTTATTGTGGACTCATTTATGAAAGATCCGGCCGCGATTTAATTGAGTTACGATATTGCCAATAAAAAAAAAAGAAATGCATTCCCCAACAACAACAACGAGACCGCCAAGTGTCCTTCATCCATCCGGCATGAAATATAATTAAACATTTCTAAAGAAATCTGACGCGAGAGATTGAATCAGGCGAAATTGATTATTTTCAAGTGACATGGCATATCCTTACACGCGTGTGGAGATAACATCAACACACAGGACCAGCAAACAGAGCTGGGAGGTCAAATGATTTTGCATCATGCCGAAGGACTACTGCTACCTGTTTGCACCGCCCACCTGACAGAAGCAGGACACGACCTGCGCAAATACAGGAGTGCATTATGATGGATTTATACAAACGACATGCAGGTGTGTGCAGCAGGGACAACTGTCCTGGAAGGGCATGTGGAGTAATGAGAGAGTGCGAGGAGCAAGTGTCAACCGGCAGGAGCATTGTGGACGACGTGTGTCAACACATGTCGCGATTGGGAAGCCATTCCTGTGGCCGATTAGTAAGTCAGTCAGAATGTGCAATTTGCATTGGCAGGATAATGACTTGTATTCAGCCCTTTAACAAGGAAGACACACGACCGTGCCGGCCCACCCACTCCCAGGGTAATCACTACAATTTCATAATAATCCGACACATTATCATTATTTTATGGGTTAATGAAAGAGTCCACACACTCACGCACCTGTGCGGTGGGGGATGAGGTCCTTTTTGCAAGACTCTGTCTCAGCCAGCCGACAAGGACATTGTTGCGAACGATGATGATGACGACGATTACACGCAGCTAATGGTAATTATTGGTTATTGAAACACGGAATATTGAATTTAATAATTCAGAGAGTGTTTGTGGGGTGGGCGGGGCTGCATTGTATGCCTGTGGGCGTCAGGATAACATAATTTAAATCGATTGCGTGGAGGGAGGGTGTGTAAGAATATGGTGTTTGGGCATCGGATGCATTCACACAGATTAGAATTTTGAGTTCTGGAATTATTGCATGTCAATCAGTTCGATGTCCTGGGCAGGGCGATTGAATAGACAACAACAGCGCGGCGGCGGGGGGTAGCGGTCTGTCAGAATTATATAAGCTGGACCGTGATTTGAGAGTCTCTTTGTGGTGGGCGCACTGGCAATTAACTGGTGGAGTTTCACAAAATGAACTCTCATTGAATGGATTTGCTTTTGGAATGACATCCGATCGAAGTGATGCGGCAATTTGATTGATTCAATGAATGGAACAACAGGAAATGTATTTCCCTTGTTGATGGACTCCTGTTTGTTAGCTTTGATTAGGTTTTCGGCTTTTGAAGGAATTCACAAAAAAGATATTCACACAGCGTCAATTCGACCGATCTTGCTGGCTAATTTACGTTACCTGAGGGGCAACGCTAGAATTGTGGATTGGAAGTCTACGAAAAACCGAGCTATGGTATGCGGTGAAAGTCGATTGCCTAGTTCAATTTTATTTTCATGGTCGACTTGTCTTACTTTTCTACCAAAACACGAATGCATTGCTTGCACTAACAAACTTTAAATTTGATAACAAAGTTTTTTCATTTCCCGCCAAGAAAATAAAAAACTTGGACTTTAATTTGATTTTGCAGTTACATTGCAAAACTGTTTTTTCGAAGAAATGGAAGTTCTTTAAGACGAAATTGTCTTATAGTCCAGATTGAGTGATTGATTTCCAAGAAGATTGTGGAAAAATGCTTCGTGACAAATGTGTGTTTCAGCTAACCAATTTTCGTAACAACTCGCGTTACATCTTTCAAACTCCGAATTATAGAGCAACTACTTATATGAATTTTTTTCAGTTTTATTCAGATTTCTAAAGTGTGTAAAAAATTGGCTTTTTTGCATGAGTACAAAAGTTTAGACACACTCATTTCTAACATCTTGATCTAGTTTTTGATTTTTTAGTCTTATTGCTCTATCTGTCTCATTTAAAAAGTATTAAAAAAACACATCTTGAATGTAATATATTTTGCTTTTCATCTTGTTTACTACCCCACCCCATCTTATGATATTGTTCTTTTTGAAAGTGTCATTCAACATTACTGCACTTACCTTGTAAATAGTTTTTAGTTTTTGCCGAAATTTGCTTTTACTTATTTTTATATTTTATATCATATGTAACTAGTTTTAAGAAAATAAATAAACATACAATACATAAACATATAACATCTTTTAAGTAAAGAATAGTTCACTTGAGCGGAGTCGACTGTGTGTTGACTCATGAACCCTTAGTTTATGATGAAGAAGTAAGTAATGTTGTGTTTCTATTGAGGAAAACAAACTACGCAAAATTTTTGTAAAAAAAACGCTCGTTATGTAGAAATTAGATTGGAAAGAAATTCCCAAAACCTAAGCTCATCTCTCACGCTGTTTAAAGTTACCCATAAACGTTTTTGAAAACCATCTTACGACCGCGAAATAAAAGTGTGTACCAACCCCTAACGCAAAGTAGAAAATTAAAAAAAAATCCAACTCGTTGTCTGCATAAATCGGCTGGTCGCCATCTCCGTAGACTCGTAGACAAACATAGCTCCACATGCGGGTCGGATCACCCACTCGTTGGATGGCCAGTACCTGAATGCCCGACACACCATCCCCATTCCGCTTATCAACAGCAAGTGCTACAAAACCACTAAGCCACCAGTTCCCAACCCCATTTGTCCCATTCTCGAAAAACGGCTATCCAAACACCATATCTATAGTCATTTATTATTATTAGACCAATCTATCCCTTGTGAGGTTTTATGTCTACCTAAAAAGACCACTCATTGCCCCGACTCCGACTGCGGCTCTGGCTGCTGTGCTGTGCTGTCCTTCTGTACTCCCTTGCCTCCTCAGGCCGGCCTCAGACATGTGTGTGTGCGGTGTCGGCATGTGAGACTTACAATGAAGTCAGACGAGGATGGGAACGGAACCGACGCTGCTCGCTTCTCGTGAAAACTAATAAAAAATAATTACGAACCGAACTAGAACGCTGGATAATACAATTCAATCCGACTTTATACAAGGGAGTACTTAAGGCACTATATAACGTGCCTGTGAGCGTGTGTCAGTGTGTGGGAGGGGTGCACATAGTACCTGCTATGAAAAGGATTACGGCAGCAGTGGGGAAGCTCTCAACTTACAGTAGTGTTAATATTGCGAGGGAATGTGTGGAAGAAAATCTCCGGAAACTCTTGGTCTTTACGGTCTTCAAACTGATTTTGATCATTTTGCGCCTTTTTGTGTCGTGGTGTCGTGGTGTGTGCGTTAGAGAGGGAGTTGGCAACTTTACAAAGCGCTCGGCGATAGTTCTACGAATCTACAATTAGGATTTTTATATGGGCGGCGGCTCATTGTCCTCTGTGAGTGTGTGCAGAGAGAGCGCGGTTCTTTTTTTTCCTTTCTAGGACACAAAATGTCAGCTTTTAAGTGTCACATGAAAAATTTTTATGTCGAGCCACAAAAGTGCACTGTAGTTTTGTGTGGGAAATGTGAAATGATGGCTCCCTTTGGGGTGTTTAAGTGTGGCGAATCCGCAGAAGATACTTTTGTTTTGATGGGATGATTTATAAAAGTTAAGTGCGTTTCTGCTCAGGCCACAGAAATGGCCGTCAGGTGGTTACGTTTGGTTTGTTGTTTCGTAGGGCGGGTGGAGGTAGGTGAGTTGTACGTTTGTTTGATTTCAAGTTCCGGGAGGGATATAAATTAAATTGGCTCCTGATTTATGACAGATTTATAAGGGTGGAGGTGGGTTTACCGTTTTGATGACCAACAATGCGATTTGTGCGAGTTTTAACACGTTTTCTTTCAGTTTATGGCTCATTAAGGGACGGAACATTTAAATGACCATTTGAAGGAAGAATTTCGTGACTGAGAAATGCCATCTGTGGTTATTAAGTGCTAAAGAACAGGCGAAAGTTGGCAGAAACAGACTACGAAAATATATTTTTTTTTGTAAATTGTTGTGTTAAGGGAAAACGCTTGAAAATGCGTTGCTACAACACAGAAGTTTAGAAACTGCTTCTTTTTATTAACAGGCGAATAGAAATAGAGGCATAGTTTGAAACTCAAGGGACAAAGAAACATTTCCAAGCTACCAAGAGTTTATATAACCAAGATTTAAAAAGAAAAAAAATGTATAAAATGTATGTAAAATAAATGTTTATTTTCTCCGAAACTTTTGAATAAATCTGGAAAATGTGAATTACCATTAACAAATCTAGTTAGTTGAGGGGGATAGTAAAATTACGATCTACAGATCATCTACAGAAACTCTTTAGTTGAACCCGAAATCGTGGGTACTCCCAGGCTGAACAGAAAACAAGTAATAAATAAGCGAACACCATTAAGATGTGATCTTAAACATTTTTGCAGGTACTTAAAACAGGGAAATGCAGCCCTTGCCATGTTTTGAAAATGATTTCGTTTTCTTTTACTTGCATCTATTTGGATAACACGGTATGTTACGAGACGCTGTAGTCTTTTTAAAGTAAAACGGAATTATGTAACAAAGTCATACATCAAATTAATAATGAAAATTATCTTAAAGGACAAAAAATTGGATAAATTCATACAATCATCATTTGATTTCCAAGTTGTCGAAAATAGTAAGAGATTTAGCAAACCCCACTTTTTAGATAACTCGCTTTTTTGGTTCTGTGAATGTAGCATACAAATTACCTTTCGTACATTATTGGAAAAAAAACCTGATGGTGTGGCACGTACCTGCCAAAAGTGCTGTCAATACGGTAATGAATCTAATGGAAGAGTAATCTATCGAAAGGACTCTTGGCAATGTCGAGAGGATTTTTTTTTTTTAGAAAATATCACACGTTTTCCGACAAAAAAAAAACGATAAAAAGCACGTGACACATGGAATACCCTCCCAAAAATAAATAAACGGACATCTTCCTCAAACTAATTTATCCATTTCTAGATTAGAGCGAATGCTGAAAGCCCTAAAATGCAAATTAATGCCAAATTCAACTGACAAAATTGCACTTCACTTGATGTCCCATCCCTTAGATGTCGGCTTAATCGAATTCCTGTTGATTTAATTGATTAAGTCATGTTGCAGGCCCAAAAAGACGCCAGCTGTGCCAACGACAACCGAATGGACAAACTACTTTTCTACGAATACATACATAATTAAATTCTTCCCCTGTCAATCTCTTGACGAACTAAGTTGCCACACACTCACTTTAAAGCCAATTGAAAAGTAAACGCCTTATCAGAGCAATGCTGAGCTTATTTCACACAAACACACAAAATTACGAAAGATTATGAACACTTTCAGGACAAATTAATTTCCACTTGGTATTTGCCAACCCCTTATGCAGTTTTCACTGATCCTGATTGGAAATCTTCAAAATGAGACTTATCTTCTACTGATGAGGTCCCTACGACGCCACTGTTATCGGTCATATATGCGGGGAACTGGTGGGGTACCTATCAAAAGTGCGAGCTGAAGTGCTCTTCATCTTCAAGGATTATTATCTCTCGCCATCATCCATCGTCTTTATTTCTCTCATTATTTTCTTCATCTCGTCATCGTGTCAACTCAATGGCGTCTGGGTGGGTGGCCCTCGAGCGGGAGCATAAAATTTGGATCAATGGAAGAGACTTAATGAGTTGGGGGTTGAGGGATTCTAACCAAAAAAAAAACAACTGAATGAAAAATTTTTAATATCTGCTCCTCAATATCAGTAAATTGCAATCGTATCCTGCTGCTGTTGCAGTGACAACAGCACTTAATCCTTAAACCGCACTGAGAGTGTAAATTTTATCCTGTCTGCGTGTCGCGGCGCTAGAGTGTGAGTGTAGCATGCTGCTGCCATTCAGGGATTATTGATCCAGGAAATATGAAACGACAGGGGTATAATGTGTCGGCTTTTAATAACAATCGAAGCTATGTGATTCATGTTCTATCGATGGGAAGATTTAAGTTATCCTGCTACGTTCGGGCTTTTGTGTGTTTTAAGTCATTGACGTCATTTTAGTTGAAGCACATAACTCTGGAGGCAAATCTGCGGATGATGTGAGTAGTGATATGTAGTGAAGTGAAGTGCCATGAGGCAGCATAACGGCGATAGATGTTTGACCTGTAAATCAAATGTCAGCAGATGTCATAAGCTTTGGGGTATCTATGAATATAAGACTAAGGGCAATGACTCTTTAACAGCGAGTGGTTAATTAAACAAACGAAGTTGTCAGTGCAGAGTGTCACAAACTTAGATGAAACATTGATGTTATTAAGCTTCTAGCTGTCCAAATGTTTTTTGATTTACCATGTCGAAATAGTTGTGATTTAGTTGAGATTTCTGATTTATCCCATTATTTCAGATATTAGGACACCTAATTACATATATGGCTCTTATTCCACTTTGACAACATATGAATAAATTGGATGGGAAATTTCGTTTCGAGTGGCTTTTAAAATGGGTTGGACATTTCTGTGGCTTTCTGAGGAAGATCAGAAAAACATTAAAATTTTCCTGAATTTGGCCACTGTCTGAAAGGAAGAATTTTGTCTCACTAGATTTCGTATGAAGCTGGGTTTACCGACCCGTCAAAAAAAAAAAAACAACCGAGTGACTAAAAATAAAAAAGGTTTACAGTTGAAGTGGTTTATATGAATATCGAACTTTTTATACTGAATTTATTTTTGTTTTAAGTACACAATGAAACAGGAAAAACTGCAGTTTAGTTTTGTTGAGTAGATGTACAAGAAAAAGATTAACGAAACTTAAGTCACCTTAAGTCGGAGGAAAGCTGAAAAACTTCCGTTTTATGCAATATTCAAATCCATTAAAGAATCACACATTTCGTAGTCCCAGGCCCTCCGACAAAGTTTCTTTCATTCAAGATTCAAAAGCTTCAAAGTACAAAAATTTTACTTGACCAATCGGCTGCGAAAAACCTCCCCTCTTATTTCCGAATGCCAACGTAACTCTCTGTATACACACCTAATATTTTTTTTTTGAAAGTCGCCTTACCATCGGTCCTCACTTGGTTAACAATCTGTTCTCTTTTGTCGTTGTGCCAAAAGTTGATTTGCATGACTGCGTTTTCACTTGGTTAGCCTCAAGTGGGTAATGCATCTAAACCTGTAGAGTACTCTTACTCCTACGCTGTACGGAACTCAGCATAGTGAAAACCTTTACGTCCATCCATATTCAAAAACCTACAAAAAAACACAGCATATTCGAAAACAATTACCATCGCGAAAACGGATTCACGATGTTATTGTGAAACAAGCGCAAACTTCGCGTCCGTCTACGACAGTCACATATAATCCGCCTAAAAACTCGAAAATCTGTAAAAAAAAAATTATTAAAACACTGCTCAGAAACATCCAGCGAAACACAGACACGGGTATATTCACAAGCTTCGTCCTAAGGCGATATCGTGTCATCGTCCTTCGGAATCAAATTCGGATCGTCGTAGTCAAACACACGAATGTACGTCGATGCTGTGCGGTGGTGTGTGGACTGTAAAGGATCGTAAACGACAACATCGGCTTCATCGTATTCAAAGGAGGAAATTGAAAACAGGAAAAGTGAACGTTTTTTTCAAAAAAAAAAAACAATAAGAAAAAAATCCCTTCATTTTTCCTTTTGATTTGTGGGTCGTTGTCCTTGGAGAACATCGATGATTGGGAAAAAAAAGTCACATAAGGGAACACAGAAAAAAAGAACCCAAAAATTATTCACAGGCTCAGCTCGAAACAAGTTTCTGACATCTGTATAACGGAAGTGAACGCATCCTTGTCAGAGATTTCCTCGGCAGAGTTAGGAAGCGCTCTGCCGTGTGCCTTCGTTTCGTGTTTTTTTTTTTTTTTTTTTTTTTTTCTTGTTGCACCAACTATCCTGTGGAATTCTCCTGTGTGTACGAGTCTAATCCGTAAGGTGTAGAAATTTCGCAGAGAACCAATTCACAGGTTTTTTTTGTTGTATCGCATGGTTTTTTAGTGTCAGTGTAAGCAACACAACGAGTGTCATCCAGTGAATTGTCTAAAAGAGTAAAATTCCTCCAGCTGTCCGGTGGGTGGGAAATATCAAGGTTTGGGCTTTGTCTTGTTCGGTCGTGTGATATGGACGATGGAATTTGAACAGATTCGAAGGGGAATATTATTTACCCAGCAGGATACACGTTTGCTGGTAGGTGACTGAAAGAGCCTTTTTTTTGATTTCATGTGAAAAAAACACGTTTGTAAAGTCTTGGAAAGGAGCTCTTTAGTCGTTTTGAAACGCAGTTGATCAGTGATTCTTGAGTTTTTGGCTAGTGTATTGGTTGAATTTCGTTTTAAAAAAAATTCCTCCTTCTTCTGTATGCTTAAAAGTACTTTAATGGAAAGCAAGGAATTGTAAAAAAAACACAAACATTTGCTTCGAAGTCTCTATTCCAGATTAAGCTGATTTTAAGTGCGACACTCGTCGATAGTGCCTTTCAATATCTAAGCAATTACGTCCACATACTAAAGAACCGCAAGTACGGTTCGCAGCCTCTCGCAGCGAAATATTGAGCGTGTGCAAAAGCGATCTGGAAGCAGTATGGTTATCCGAAATTTTAGCCAACGTAATCAACGTGAAAAGGATATGGTTGCCATATGTTTGCATAATACTTTTAACTTCTAGACTTTAGTTTATAACATCTCAAAGCTGGTTATTGATATGATATTATACTACTAATAGCAACTTTTGTTTTCCTCGTTCTTTTGAAACAATTTTCTAATTATTTTGTTAATTATGCTAATGTGAAATGTGTTCGTCTAGACGAAGCGCATTCTCACCTCGGCGGCTACGTAAACAGACCAAATTATTACATCAAGGTCTCGCAAAACCCGCACATTATTGTCGAAAAGCTAATTCATCCACATAGAATGACAATGTGATACGGATTGTGGAATGGTATCATCATTTAAGCATTTTTCGAATATGACGCTGGAAACAACGTTTCGGGCCTTACAAAGCCACTGAAAATGATGCCGCACAACCCATACAATAGTCGATATTTTGCTACTCAGAACACAAAATATATTGTCGCAATCAAAGCGAAAAGCGGGTTAAGTTCCTATTTAAAATTTCATCGACAAATGTTTATGCTGTTTGTGTAAGTCACCGGGGATTTATCACAAACATTTTTTATACAAAAGGTCTAGACGACTTACAGATGCTTACAGATGATAAAAAGATGGCCTTGGCCACCACAAATGTGTCAAATCTCATTAAAGTACTAGTTTTCAAAATTACGTAAGTTAATTTATTTTAAAAATAAACAGTCATTTTTCATTTGAAATGTACGGTTTCGATACCACAATTGGTACTTGCAATTGTTGTTTAGGAACAACGATTTTTTTATCATTATCCTTTCGTCTTTTGACATTTTTTTAAAGCTAGATTCTAGCAAAAAATGTTTTTCCTAGATTGGAATAAGGTGGGGTCATGAAAGGGTTGAACGACATTCTGTTTCATAATTAATGGGAATATTTGCTGTCACTAATAAAGAATACGTGGAGACAAATTAATTTTGTTCATTTAATTGCGTTTTGGAAAAAAACTTGAATGTGGCACTTAACATCAAGAGGGTTGCAAAATTAAAAATAATTAAAAGGAGGATAGTTATTGAGTTAATTTATAGGCATGAAATTGTTTCTACACATTTAAATTTATTAATTGGCTTCGGAATTATTTTTAACATTTTAGAGCGTTTTAATATCATTGACGTACCGGACTTAAATGCAAAAATAGGCATTTTTCATAGATCTCATTTTGTTTCCTCTTACTGTGCCAGCGTGATCGTATGGTCACTACCAGAAGAACAATAGAATAATGTTATAATAAAAAGTTTTGTGTTTGGTCAAGGATGTTTAATGATTGATTATTGTTTAGCTAAATCATGATCATGATGTTGATCTTGAATACGCCAAGGTTCTCTTGGATAAAATGGAAAACAAAGAAATACTGTAATACACTAGTACATAACCACGCTTGTAACTTGTCGAATGTAGCCATACATTCTTGTTAGCAAATCATTGTATTACTATTACAAGCAATCAACAGTTTTGTCTGTCCAAGATCTCTTTCTCCTGGCGCAGCCAGTTCAGCGGCGTAGTTCGATTATTTATGTATAAAACTAAGAAGTTGGCTTAAGACGTTTCTCTTCTTCTCAAATATTTAAACACAGGAATTGAATTCCATAGAGCGATATGCTCACCGATGCGTCATTGCTTAGTACCTACTTTTGTTTGCCAATTGCACAATTGGTCTTGTCATCCCGAATGCCGACGAGTTTCATCATCACAAAACAAATGTAGGACAGGTTGACTCTTTCATCAATCGATTCTCGAAGCATAACCCGAGTGGGAGTTGATAAAAACCTTTAGGATCATGCATCACCTACCTTAAATCAACAGCAGACTGGAGTCGAACAAGGAACTACTCAGTTCACTTTATCGTCGAATAATTCTCAAGTCCCCTCCTTACAATCAGAGACCTGCACTACGAATTAGACTTCGAGAAGAAGGGATCAATAGTTGGAGCGTGCTTGAGCTTTTGGTAAATAACCTGAATTGCATCAGTATCGGTCTGTGGACAGAGTCCATTTCGACTCGCTCTAAATTCCCAATTCATCGAGTACCGACGCAAAATTCCATACATTATATCACCATTTTGGCATATCCTTCCATAATAATTCACTCACATTCCGAGACAAATTATATATTTAGATTGGCATTGAGGATATTTCTTTGGTTCCGAGAATATATTCAGGATTGCATATCAATCCATTAGTAATAATCTAACAGTGGCAATCTCATCCCACAGATGATAAATACCCCAGATGCATACCGCTACAATGCCAGTCAGGACCAGGGCTACTGAATCTCTCCGATTTGAATTTCACTCGGTTGCTCACTCCTTCGGCCACCGATGAGCACGATGATACTCGGCCTCAGATCGAATCGAACCGCATCTACCTGTATCTGAGGCCAGAATAATTTATCATGAATTCTATGGATGCTCATCATAGTAACGCTCACAACGTTGAAAGCCGAACTATTTGTGCCATTTAATTCGGGAACGTATCCAGAGCTGAGTATGTGCTCGCAGGATAAGCGAAGGATACTTTGGCCGGAAATTGTGACTGGTGAATGAAATTTTTCTGTTTCTTTTTTTTTGTGCGGCGGGCGGATGTGTATGTAATACAAAAATAGATATACGTAGACGAGTTGTTATTAGTTTTATTATATTAAAGCGAAATTTTATTATGGACACGGATCGACTTTTACGTAATTCGTCCGGATTCGGAATTCTGCAAAATACACGTGCAGCGGCGGGATATGAAACTGATACTTTATTCAGTGCGTGTCTGTCATTTTATGAATGCGATAAAACTAATTTCGGATGGAAACGTTACGGCTAAGTCTGCAGTCGGCTGTAAGGAGTGGAATAATTCATTTTGGCTAAAATATTGGATGCGGTTGCCGATCGATAGTTATTGTGGTTTGGCAGTAACGCACGAGAGTATTTAATTAAAGGTTAAATTTTACATTGAGGCCATGAAAAAATGAAGAAATTATTAGTTTAAAAAAAGATATTCGCAAAAGTGTCAAGAGAATGTTGTCAAATTTAGGAAATCAGTTTTAAGGACAGGCAGCTTGGCATTCATGTGGTTGCTCAGGACAGCTTATCGGTGCCGGAGACTTTTGCATCCGCATGGTGACAGCACAATTAAATTAAAAATTTTACTGTAATTATTCATTACAGAGGAGACAAGTATACCCATAACTCCTCAACCTTATTCCCCTACAAAAGAGGAGAACTATTTTCATGCGGTCAAATTATTTTAAAATTGACTTCATTGCAACCCAAGACATCACTAACTTTAGCGATAGGTTCAATAAGGTGGTAAGGGTCTGATAAGAATTGGCGTTCATTATGAGACTCAGAAAGTGATGGACCTAGTCGCTTGTCGAATTAATTCACTGTCACTATCTTATGAATGCAATAAACTGCATTAAACTAGTCCGACAATGGGGTAAAGAACCAACCAAATGTAAAGAGTGAAGAAATAAGGGGATCGGTCCAGGACCCACGAACCATCGCTGCCAACTTCAAGCCTTAGCAAATAGAACTCCTGTCTGAGCAGCGACCCCTTTTGCCACACTCAATGAGAGAACAAATTTCATCACCCTCAGCGTACAGGAGGACTCCATCTAACAACCCCTCTCTCCACAGTTGTTAGTTGATGACATCCAATTGAAATTACCCCGCCATATCTCATTGTACAATCACCCCCAAAGAATTATAAACACCAGCCAGCGAAATCCAGGGTGTTTTCCCCAAAATAATAATACATCCCTCCGCATCACTGGCCTCGTCTTGCCTTGTGCGTCCTTTTTGTGTTTATCAACTGCTCCATCTGCCTCATTTAAATTCCATTCAACCACTTTGGTTAATGTGATGCTCGCATTTATAGTTCCGACATAGCGCAGATAGCTACTGTCTGATTAGCTTAATTATTTCGTTATAATTTTCTTTCGTTCTTTGCTTTTGTGGTGGCGGTGAGAGCAGCCCCCGTAGGGGATTGGGATTGTGGCTCTGGGATCCATGGGGATGGATAACTAGTGAGAGGTGGAAAATTGGAATCGCATTGCTAGCACTGTGGGTCGGCTTCGAAATAGATCACGAAGCCCTTCAAATGACAACGAAATAATCGTCGTTAGTGGGTGGATTTGAAAAAAAGAAACAGCGAAAGGATAATCTTTTTTGTTGTTTCACCCCAGTGGGATGCAAGAGGACTCCGCGGCCACTGCAGAGGGCAGTAAATGTATTCATGGTAGTTTTCCCTTTTCCCAATTACCGGTAATATTTCGAAATTGAAGTTCTCTTTTGAGGTAGATTACCATAATTACAAGGAAGGAAGTCAAACGGAGTGACTCTGTGGCTTAAGTGGTGTCGTGCTGTGAAGGACTGGGAAGAGGATTGACAAAGTCCATTAAAGAGCTGTGCCACTGATTGATGCTTACAAAAGGACTGCAACATCAACTCAAGTGAAAAAAGAATATTTCCTAATAAGTTAGTGGATCTGGATTCGTGAACAATATCTTGGAATTCGCCGCATCAAGAAAGCCAAAAATTTAAGCAAACGAAGATGAGAATGCTTAAAAAGAGGCGGCATGTAATTTAGTCAGATGTTTATGGTTTTACTTAAGAAGAAGAAAGCGAATATTTGACACATAAAACTTGTTTTTTGTTTCCACAATTTGACAAATGTTTCCAACGTGCTCAAAATCGTTCTTGACAACGTACAAAAGTTCAACAACAAAAATTGTTGATGAAGAACCTCACGAACATTAGAGAACATTTAGTAAGGTATCCATTTTTGTCGGCAATTTTTGAAAACAAATACAAGACGAGTTATTTGGTTATATAAAAAAATTTTAGTAAATATCATTACACAAAAATAAAAGTAAGTATTTGAGTTCTCGAATTTTAAAAAAGGTACGTGAATAGAAAATTTGCCGCTTGAACTGGTTGTTAAGTTCTGCAAAGAAATTCTCATTATGAGAAGGTTTCTTCTGACGCTATTCAAACGAATTTTGCTATGACCGGAAAAACTTTTACCAGGAACGATAAAAAATGAAAGTGGATATTGACTCGATAAGCTTCCATAGAAAACATTTGAATTTAACACACATTGCACTTATGCAGAGCTACGTTTAAAAGAACGAAAAATCGATTAATGTACATATATTGATCTTACTCACCAACTTATGTTATATATTCATGTACAAATATGCTAAAATATACAATGTTACTCACCTAAAAATAAAATAAAAAGATTTGTTAGAATATGTAGTAATTTTCCTTAACAAAGATAAAAAAGTGATAAAAAGTTGTTTAAATTTTTAATCACAAACCATAGCTATGAAAATCAAATTTAGTTGTTGCTATTGGTCCTCATGAGTCCATTCTACCTCACTGCTTCTTAATAAAATAACGGAAGATTTGAAAGTCATTTGCGAACAGTTGTGACATTTACAAACTCCAATAAAATTCTAGTCTCAAAAGAAACATTGTCGTGTGCGATTTTTGAAGTTGAAGACAGTTGTTGCAAAACTTTTCCTTAGTTTTGATATTTCCAAGCATTTTATAAATAAATTTCTATGCTTCTGTCATTGATATTTCTGACAGACTCATATTTTTAAAACTACATACTCAAACTACATGTAATTGTGTTAAGGTGTTTTGAATGACATTTGTTTGGGATTGATCTACAGAGATTTTATTTTCACCGAAGTGTGTTTCTCTTTATCGCGAATTGAGCGATATAAGACAATCAAATATATAATTATATTTCATCAATCACCAGGGACATTTTGTCCCAGTAGCAGTTTCTTTTCAAATATCTTTCAAAATATGTATCATGCAGTTTTTAAATTAAGTGACTTCAGTTTAGGCTTCCTCCTTTAAGTAGAGCAAGAGGCTTTTGAAATTGGCTTTTTTTTCTAGGAATTCGGATATCCCTTTCTTAGAAATTCAATAAAAAAAAAAGATTTTGGGTGACATTTTCTCTATACCCCTCCAACTTGAATTTTTCCAGAACTCCCTCTACCTCGAACTAATTTCGATATAATTTTGATTGACTTTATAGAGGGAGTCTACTATATCAGTTTGCAAAATGCATACAATAATTGCGTAAAAATTTGAATATTTATTTACGATACAAAAAAAAGAAGTGTATGTTCCGAATTTTTCCAAGTGCTTGCTTTTGGAATGCATCTAGAGTTTATTTGGAGACAATTTTTGTGAGGTTTAATACACTATTTTAGTCTGCTACAAAAGCTGTGGAATAATTCAAGTGTCTTCTAACATAAAAAAAAACAATTGCGTAATTGGCGTAATAGCTTTTCATTTAGCTAAGTATGTAGTTCAAACATGAATGCAAGTTTGTATTTAACTATTGTGTAAATGAGAGACTTGACAATTGCATAAGATGATTCAAATTTCATTAATATAAAAATGCGAATACTCGTAGGAGTTACTCAAACTTAAGACCTAAAAACCGAAGCACTATACTAATACTATACTGCAGGTTTTTATTCAACAAATAGTGATAATAATAATAAATACTTTTATGGTGGTTTATTAATCTTTAAATTTAAACGGCTAAAAAAACGCGTATACGACTACGTAACTCAAGAGATAGAAGGATGTTGAACGAGGTAGCTATCACATTACTACGCAATGAACGGAAAATTCTGGGAAAAGAATTTCCGCAAATATTTTCTGATATTTTTTGACTCTACCATGAATTAATGTACCAAAGAAGTTGTTTTATTTTTAATTTCATTTTTGGATTCAAGAATTTGAAATATTGCAAAATTCCAGATTACTACAAATAATTTTTCATTTCAGTTGTTGAATTCACTTCGAACATTCTGCATCACCTATAGCCAGAAGAGATTGCAAACAAAATCTGTACTGTGTTGGCTTTGTAACATAAATGCAGTTTAGCTATTAGAAGAATAGATTTCTGTAGCTGGTATATCTCGATTAATAAAGCAATCTGATAAAGTTAAAATATCCAGCATTGGAATAGATGAGTCAATTCTTTCTGCCTTAGTCCAAAGCTTTTAGAGTTTTTTGTAAAGCGTGGAAGTGGATGTATTCTAGGTATTAAACTTGAGCTGGAAGTTTTAACTACTTAAAGAAACCAAGATTTTTAAAAGGAACCAAGCTATGCGACGGATAGGGAATATTGTGTTTAAGCTAATTGTGATAGAGCCCACTTGCAATAGACGCAGTATGCAAGTAACTTAATTAAAAACCTAGAGCGAGGTATACAAATTCGGAAATAAAGCTTAACATCGTCTACATAGATCTACGTCCAACGAACGCTATTCACAATCAGACTATGCATAACCAATTATTTTCAGTGATTCCAAGTTCGAGTTCAATACCAGCTAAGTTCAAGTGCTCTCGCCTCAACTCCGTCCACACCCCACCAAAAGCAAATAATTCAGAGTGAAATTCATTCAAATCAATTGATCAACCTCTCATATTTCATCGCACATGAAGTCCTGCGGTCCGGAGAGCCTCTGTCATCGATGGTGGTTGTATAAAAAAACTAAAAAAATAAAAAAAAACTTCCGTCATCCCACTCGGATGCATACATTTCGCGTAGGTTATGCTGAGTACCGGCGAAGAATTCATCTGCTCTTGTCCAATTAAACTCGAAAAAAAGCGAATCAATCGATGACCGGACACAAAAGTAAAAATTTTCAACTTTCGATACTTTATGCGGTGTGCTGGTTGGTTCGAGGTGGATGGGATGGCGTAAAGCGTGTTATGCGAATGCGGACAATGAGAATCATATATCCTCGAGCAAACAAATTGATTCTGTTCCTCGCTCCATGTCTTCTCCCCGACGTGGCCCGCCGTCGAATGCTCACTTGCACAAGGAGAATGTCCTTTTGCCCGCTTGGAATAAATTTCAATTGAATTTTTGTTTTTTGTGTTTTTTTTTTTTTTTGTTCGATGCATCTTCAACAATTCGTTCAATGGAATTTTTTTCCCCTTTATATTTAGTTGATCGGGGTGGTGCAGTCGAAGAACTTTTTGACCGAGGGAGTTCATTGAAACGATGCGCACCGCATTTTTGTGGGTGGACAGAGGATGATGGACGGGGCTTTGGGCTGAAAGGATACTTTAATTTGTTCGTACAATTGAACCTTCTCAGTATGTCGAATTGTTGAGAATTGGAGGTTTCTTTTTTTTTTTTGCAGAAAAATTGTGTAGAATCTCCTTTCCACGTGCTTCTCTTTTAGTTATAACTTTTCGAAAGGTGGGGCAGGATAGTTTCGAGTGTGCGATTTGGGATTTGGAGGTAAAGTCAAGGAGCGAGTCAAACATTTGCATGTGATCAGAGTTGTGGTACAATGGAACTTTATGCTTTAATTAAATTGGTCATAGTGTGTTCATGTCGAGGTCATCGAATGGAGCATTGGTTTGCATTCGTACACAGGTTTGGAGATTCAAAAATTTTCACAGGGGTGTTGACGATGTTTGAAGGAAAACTTGAAATTGCAAATCGACTGTGTACATTTCACGTATATAAAAAGATTTTGAACTGAATGTTAAGACCAAGTGTACATATTGAAAATTCAACTTTAAAAATGGAAAACAAAATTGTCCTTCTTTGGAACTTATTGGTAGCCAGAAAATAATCTTGTTAAAGAAAAAGCATGTACATTTTATCTTGAACTAAGAAGTCTCAGACAGGAAAGGTAATCTCAAAAAAACTTCATTAACATTTATTATCACTTCACCATCATCATCATCTTCTTGATCGCCTGTTCCACCTACGGGGCTGCGGGGCAGAAGAGATCTCAGGCAACCCGATCCTCCGCCGCCGACTAAAACTCATCAGGAGGTGTGAACAAGCGTAACCAGACAAGATTTTGGACTTGGTCCATCATGGATCTGTCTTGCGGTCGCCTGTGACACTTAAAAATTTGAATTATTACTGAGGGCATATAATAAGTTCACTCCGAGCTCTTTAAATAAAAAAATTGTCAAATTTTAGTTTTCACTAGGCGGAAGGCGACATCCTCTGCTTTTAACCGACTTTTAATTGTATTTGTGGGATGTGCTAAGGGATGTGTTTTAAATCAGTTTGTTTTTTGTCTTCTTAGCTAAGAAATATGTTTCCTAAGCTGGCAAAAAAACTCTTTAGTAGCGCGTAGGTCTTGCCCAGTTTTGTACTAAGCTGGTGCTTCATTTCTTAGCTTACACCCACAAGCATTCGTTTTGAATGTGTCTTCTTGTTTGTTTTGCAGTGGATAAGCGGCTAAGCCTTCAGCTGACTAGTCTCCCCGGGGGTTTGTGAATTATTAGACGAAAAAGAACTTGTATCACTTCAACTTCAGCAAAAACTAATCTAGCATTGAATTGATATCGGCTTAATTCAGAAGTTTCATATTCGGGATCATTTAAATTCTTTATTGGCAGTCCGATTCCAGCACAACTAGACACGACAGAGGTGCAACATTCAATCCTGCAGGATCGTCACAAATGAGTTCCGCAAACACTTCAGCTGCAATTACATTTTCACTAATAATTGTGGCGATATTGAGTTATGCAAACAGAATACTGCTTTTGTTTTTTTGTTGCCGTTTGATGGTGGTAGAATAGGGCGGTATCTCTCTCTTAATGTTAATCATCAATTATTTAAGCCTCGTTATTTCGTATTTTTTTCATTTCATTCGTTTTTTTTTGTTGTGCTTTGTGGCACAGTTAATGTGGTGTGATATATGCGGTGAATTGTGGCTACAAAAAATATTCGAAAATTGCACCAGCAACGGGTGGTACGGTGGTGATTCGGTGAGAAATTATTATGTCTGGTAATTGGTGTGCATTTCGGAATTGATAGTGACGTGATGGAATTACCGACACTGATGGAAACTAATCCCAAAGAGAGACGGGTTATTAACAGTAAATGGAACATTTTTTTTTGTTTGACTGACAGACAGGCGAGCATCGATTTTGTAAATGTGATGCTTACATTAACATTTTGATGAGTTGTGAGATTATTTTTCTGCAAAAACAGAGCTATCATATGCATATCAACAGCAGAGAACTAGTGAGAATTTCTTAACAGAGTTTATGCCTCTGCGACATTGCGAAGGAATAAAGATGATATAGCTTTGGAGAGCATTGACTGCAAGTCCGTAAGAACAAGGACTTTTTAAATTGTGGAATAGGATTTCTCAGATTATGGAGAACAAAGCCTTCTGGCAAATTAAGATGATTTTGCTGTCAAAAGAACGATTGCTAAAAGACTGTTGACTACAAATTCAAGTGTTACTTTCCTTTATCCTGGAGTCTTTTTTTTTTAAGTGAGTGTTCCTGCTCTTACTCATTAAAAAAATTACATTACGCAATTTATCCTCAAATAAATTCCCCCACTGTTCGACGGTACATTTTGCATTTAAAAAAAAAAATCTGCTTTTTAGAAAAATTTACTTGATTTATATCTCAGCGCACACGTTCGGCACTCGTACATTATAATTCCGTGAACAGGCGCTTTAATATCTCCCGAAAGGATAACAAAAACCAAACCGAACCAAGCCATGGACGCACCAGCGCGGCGCCACATTCGCTGCGAGCAAACATCGCTCCTTCGAGCGGCGCACATCTCCCGAAAAAAACGCCGGTCACGTTCGAACACTTTAACTGCACTTCATTGACATTCAATCGCTGGAGCCCATCAAAACATCAAATGTATTTCCCGCTCGCATTTAAATCAGTTGTTTACTTTTAATCGAATCAGTTCAAAATCGGTCCCGGGCACGTAAGACCGTATCCTGAAGGTTTAAGTGCTCCCACAGCCTATTCAGGGGTCCCAGCGGTGCTGCAATGCAGCGTTTGAAACCACACACACACTCCATGGGGGATGTCCAATGGCGCCACTGCGTCAACCAGCAGCTAAATACACTCGCGGATGTGAAGCTCAGCGCCGTAGTCGACAAGCACAGGATCGTGACATTCGGTGAAGAAAATTTAATTCTGTCACGTGTTATCCTTTTATCACCTGCCTTTTGTTGAAATCCTTTTTCCAGGATCTAAAGGATTCCTGTGATGCCTTCTGCTAACTAAACAGATGTCATCGTGATCTTTTGTTTTGCTCACCGTGACGAGGGGTGCGACACTGAGTAAGGCACACACACAGGGACACAATTTTCGGATGTAAATTGTCAGTGGATTGTTTGGATTGCTCTGTACCTGTGTGACATCCGGCGGAACTAAGTGGAACGTATTGAAATCCTTTCCTTTCTCCTGGGCTGGTGAGGAGGGATGACGGGTGGGTAATTTGAAAAACGTTTTACTATCCTCGAGGTGTTTTTAGTTTTCGCTGGGGAATTTGCTTCAAGAAGCCGATAATTTCTTCCAGCCCCTTGGGCGTGTTGATGTGTGCGAGGTGTGGGATGATTTTGGAGAACGCAGTGACGCGACTGTTTACAGTCGGCAATGAGCTAAGGTGTTTCGTAGGTTTATGAATAATTTGAGTGATGTGTGTTGAAGAGACGCGTCGGCAATGTAAAGTGTGACAAGCAGACAACCAGAGGAATAGGGCAATGAGTTTAGTTTTAGCGAGAAACGATGGCATTTACGTCTCTTTTTGATGATTCTTATGGGAATGAGTCAGAAGTTACATTAAAATTGTGTTGTAGTTCAACAACAATGACGAGAAGAAACTGTTTTGTCTAATGTCTCACAACTCTCATCATTAAAAAAAAAATATTCAAGGGTTACGGTAACAGAAATCGAGGGAATTACATGCATAATTGAGTTTTGCTATTATATTATAGTTTCTATTCTTTCTTCTATTTTTTTTTGTTAAATACAATTACAGATATTAAAACTTCTGGAGAGATGGAGAGAGATGGCTGGAGATTTTGAAAACAAAATTTAGATTCGACAATTTTTGGAAAGTTCTAAAAATATTATAATGTACCTTGTCTGGAAGAAAGCTACGTTCCTTCTAGTACTAGTGAAACAACGAAGCTGAAGCATTTTTCATCGTCGGCGTTAACGTCATTCCTCATCGTTTCAATGGTATGTTTAAGTGATTCAGAAGATTATTTGCTAATATCTTTGTTCGTTTAGTTGCTTAGTCAGCTTTAAGAATATTTTCTGACAGATGGACATGCTTAATAAGTTACCACGTCAAAAAACTAGAAATGTATCGAGAAAGATTCGGCAGCTAGTTTGACGGTGTTGTTTATGAGAATGAATTCTTTTTATTATGGCTTCATACGCATTTATTAAAATTTATTGCAGATCATTAATTAAAACATAAAGATTGTTTACATATGGGATAAAGTTTGATATCCAAATCTTACAGGCCGATCAGTCGTTTTTCCTTTCTACTGAATATGACGAAAAATTGTTAGAACAAGTTATAAGGTCAACCGAAAAAACAGCAACATTACATTTGCGTTCCCAAAAAGTAAATCCACAGTTGATGAAACTACATTATCAACATCATCAGATTCCTGAGAAGAAGAATTAATAATTTCTCGACTCTCGAATTAAAGGAGACCAACATTTCACTCTAGGATAAGGTAACGTTCTATGGGCTAGTCTGGACAACAAACTCTCCTGCAATTCAACAACATATCAACAAAACATACTCTAAGGGAGCAATCTACACTGCTGCCGCACCTCTAGGCTAGTGTGACCGAAGATAGATAGGGGCAGGACAGAGCAGCTGCTCTCGGTAAGTAGGGCAAATATAGGCAGACTAGTGGGAGTTCTAACTGGCCACTGCTTATTTGGCAATCATGCTAAAAGACTGGGAATCCCCTCCAATGATTTCTGCAGAAGCTGCAGAGATGAGGAGGAAGAAGAGACAGTACTGCATCTTCTAGGAACATGCCCAGCACTCGCACGCACGAGGAAGCGCACTCTAGGTGCATACTTCTTTAAGGAGTTAAGCGAACTCGCTAGCATGGATGTAAGGCGCATCAGCGGCTTCATAAACAGATCCCACTGGGTATAGCCCGGGGGATACAAGACTACCAACGTTGGCTTCAAACAGGTAGTATGACATGCCTGCTAATACTTTGGTTTGGTGTATTTGCAGGAAATCTATAGGCAGCGAGTCCGGGGAAATTGAAAACAATCCGGAGGTGTGACAACACAATCGGCCAACAAGTGGCCTAAGTGAGCCCGCGCTACAGCGCAGGCAGTCACTTTTACCTAAGACCTAAGACCTACTCTAAGGCAATGAAGGCCCTCTGGTGCCTTAAGCAGGTTGTAGGTAAGACATGCAAACTTAACCCAGGTTATCACCAAAATGGAGGCAGTAATAAAATGATTAAGGTTAGTGAGCATCTGCACTATTAGTGCAATGAGCGAGACACCTGCAGCAGAAATGGAAGCTGTTTCGAACGTTTCACAACTATATATCGCCATACAAGCTGAAGCTAATGAACAAGCAATTGTTTTACAAAGAACATATCATCATAGGAATGGATATGAATCTAAGAGTGCTATTTGAGGCACTTACTGGACATAACTTTATCTTCAGAAAGTAGGTCTCATCAATTCTGCAGACACCACATAGGTTGTGGTACTGGTGGCTCGATGACACTCCCCAATTTTTTTAAATTTCAATTCAATGTTTGATCAAAACTTCAAAGCCTTTTAGAAAGTTAGTATGCTTTAAGGTTTTTTCGTCGCTTTTTATTTAGGTTCCACAGATTCTACGACTTAATTTCACTGTCCACTTATGATATTGTTACGAGTGCGCACTTGGGGTAAGTCGCACATCCACTTTGCGCTGACACATCGCTTAAAGCAAAATAGTTGTAAGAAAGAGATAAAGAATGAATAAAAGGAAAGGGGATTCGTATTTCAGACGTCAAGAAGACAGCACGTGTTTTATTTTTCTTTCTCTACGTAAAAGGAAAAAATTGTAACAATATATAGAGGCACTTATGGCAAAACATCTTGTGTGTGGATTAATTGAGGTCTGAGCAGACTCCCTGCCATATTCCAAATCATTTCCTGAATAATATGAAAAATCTTTAAACAATTTTTTGAATTGGTTTTTTGGGAAATGGTGAACTAACGAATTGGTAGATGAAATTCTAAGGAAAGAAAGGTTAAAGCTGGACTGTGAGATGAATTTCAGTAAAGGAACTAGTTTAACTCGTTTAATGAAAGTTTTTTCGTCGCTACACAATTTAATACCTTTGAAAGACAAACATTTTTAAATTTTGAAAAAAAAATAAAAATGATTTAAATTGTTGCATACGATTGTTTAAGCAGTATTGAGAACGTAAAGTAGGTTCCATTTAATGATGCTCTGAGGCCAATAAATAGAATGAACATACTGTAGGTAAACTGGGAATGTGCTTGGAATATGTGTGTCTTTACACGTGTGTGCATTACTACCCTGCAGTTTGAGATGAATCAGTACATTTCGTTCAATTATTGCTTTCGTCCTGTTATCAACTCAGATATGAAAAGTTTAGGCTATGAAAGCTGCAAATAGAAGTCAATATACACCAAAAATTCCTCCAAAATGCCTAACAACAGATTGACGTAAGAGCACAGAAAGATAAATTTGTTATCGGTAATGTTTGTAGATCGAAGGTGAACGTTCTGGGTAGACGTCTTAGATTGTCAAAAAAAGAAAGGTGTGACTTCTCACGTCCACTAATCCCCACTCTCCAGCATGCAAACAAATTTCAAAAATCCAAAGTTCAAATGATTGCACAGTAACACAGACGAAAAATGAGAACCTGACCACACAATTGCACTCGTGCTCACTCAAATTAGGCAACACACCTCTCCAAACAACCTGCCATATATCGCAAAACTTCATCACTACAAACGTAAATAATTTATCGCTGCATAAACCAGCAATGACCCCGTTCACGTGCCGAACGCAAAAATCTAAAAAAAAACACCACGACTTCAGCTTAATGAATCGTCAAACAATTTCCAATTAGTGCTAGCTTGCAGGGGTGTGCGTGGATCTGGATCTGTGTGTTGTAGGGGTGGTGAAATTAAAATTCAAAATTCAAATTCATAATCATAAAGCACTGCACACACCGGCCATTACTTTCAATTAAGTTGAGCTGCCATACACAGGCGCAGGTGGGATACACTGATAAGAGCGGCACATTTTCATGGCCACAGATAAGAGACAACACAAACAGAAAAATTCACAAGCGAAAAAAATTAATCTCCATATAAACTGAAAGTATCTACGTACATTTTTGCGTTTCGGGTTTCGTTTTTCATCATCAGTGCGGGAAATTAAAAAAACAAAAAAAAAGTGAATTTCACTCAACCACGACCGACGAGGAGTTCTTGTATCTGATAGATAACAATAAATTTTCTTTTTTTTATCTTTCAATAAGAGTGCTCTTTCGCGTTGGGTGCAGCGGCTCGGTAACTCGACATTCGCGAATCTCTTACCCACTCGAATGGATAAACAATAAAATACTGAAATTCATCGAAAGCTTCTCGCGACGACGGAAAAACTCACCGTCAAAGACCAGCTGTTTCGGATCTCACCGTTTATTGCCGCCACACAGATAGATCTCTGTCTACAAATGGAATCTGAGTCAGCAGTGGTATCGAGAGGTGGTAGAGCCTCACCTAACCGCCGTCGCCGTCGCCGTCGCCACTAACACACGCTCGAGATTCGCGTTTTAACAAACGAAGAATGAAAATGTCGTATGCGTAAAGCAACAATCGAAAAATGTATCTTTCTCATTGCTTTCCCTCGTTCTCTATGTAATTCACACGTAATGCATTGTTAGTTGGGGCACAGCACCCTCCCCCGAGAAAACTGTATCTCAAACACAATTAAAGATAAGTGATGTTCCAATGGATTGCCACAGCTCGAGGCAGCAGTAACACAAGAACAGAAGAATTTATGTATGAGTATTTCGAAGGGCATGCCACCGCCGCGCCGTTCTACGCTGAAGGTGATTTCTGGCGGTCTTCCTGGATAAAGATTCTTTACGAGTCGGAGCAAAACAAAAAGAAAAAAAAATATGTGAAGAAAAACTCTAAGTGAGAGAGAAAGATATAAAAATCCGATGATGCTCTACTTGGCAAATATTTGCCAGACGTGTTCCACAATGTGCATCACACATTTAGCTCGTTCGTTCGTTTGGTCCGTCGGGTCGCCTCAGCTCGGTCTTTGTCTGCGATGCGGCTGTAGCTGTGGCTGTGGCTGTGTCGCGCTATATAAGTAGAGTCGCATGTCTAAGGGGTTTTTCTTCGGCTTCCTCGTGCTCTCCGATGATGGCGCATTATAAAAATAGCTTAGTGCTATAAGAGAGACTCACATACAGACACACAGCAATTTTGATTTCATCCGATATTTGAGATACTTGTACCGCCGTCGTGGTCGACGGGAGGGTGGCGGTGGGTGGTTGGGTGTCGAGCTAACCGAGATGATTGCAGAGATTGAATGCACTTAGATTGGGCCTCCCGTCCCATCGAATTGCTGGCATATTCAATGGACGATTCATCAGATAAAGATTTGCACTCTGTGGTCTTAACGGGTCAGATGTGAGGTGGGGAGATAAAAGAAAAGTGATTCTTGGTGTGTCTTGGATGACGATGATCTCTTTCTCCTTGGCGCAATTGTTGGCTCTATAAGTGGCGGCCAGAGAGTGTGTGCTTACGGGCTGAAACACCATGAAATGAGGTTTGCAACAAACAAATTAGTTCGTTTTGTGCCGACAAAGGGGTTTATGCTAGAAAATTGTTGGATTATCTCCAAGGGAGGGGAGAAGATTTTCGATTAGATCGGATGCAATAATGGTAGCGGCACATGTGAAAGGTCGGTGATGGACCAACCTTGGCTTAATTGCTTGTATGTATCAAAGACCCAGTAGTAGTAGCTGCGTCCTGAAACTGGCAATGTTGTCCACTGGTAATAGTGGACAACATTCATGGCTTCCGACGTCGTACGGTTCGCACAGACTCGAGTCACAGTGCGAGACTCAGCCCATCATCATCAACTCGCCATCGATCTCAACATTTCACGCACTGGCCTGAAAACAATTCTGCACAAAGACCTCGGATCATTTGCTTCTAAGGTCCAACGGCTCAGCAAATTGGTGGGTTCCATGAATGGAAATGTTGACTCATGCACTCTAATGAATTTTGTTCATTTTAATGCATTTTTAAAAAGAAACTTCTCTTAAGCCCATAGTTGAAGTACGGAAATGCTGGCCCTGACCTCATCGGACTGCAGTGCTATTACATTAAATTTAGCCCACCCTGTAGCTTGTGTTTACCTACTGCTTAGACGAACAACCTTACCTTATTTCTCAAAACAGTCACCGAAATGCTTATTTGTATAATATGTTCTTTAGGTTAGATTACGTCGAAAGGCATAGTTCTGCTTAGCCTAGAGTACCCGCATAGGGACTGTAAGTTAGTTAAGCTAGTTTTAAGCACTTTTGCCTAGCATGGACGTTTTCTTTTGAGTTATAAATAAAAATACGTTTAAAATGAAAATGAATGGAGGAGCCCAATTATTATTCTTGCTCCCCCAATTAATTAATTAATTTAGTCACTTTCTCTTTCTTAATTTGAATTTTGGCATAACCATAGAATATGCACTTACTTCGTAGAGAAAAACAGCCTAACTTGACTTTGGTTTGTGTAATTTGTATTTATTCGTATGGAAACAGCCTAACACAACTTGCATTTGTTTTTTAGGAAAAAAAGACTGAATGAGAACAGCTAAAGATTCTTATTTCTAAAATTACAACCAGCTAACAAATCACATCAGAACTTATGAGGAGTGATAGAGACAGACAATAACCTCATTTTTTTGTTGCAATAAAGAGATTTGATTTTTATTTAACTTACAACTAACATACGCGCATTTGCAAGGATCATTGCACATTTTACGAAACAAGCATTTGGTACTTGCTTGGCTTAGCCAAGTCACCCCCGAAGAAGTATCTTTACGCATATTCCAAGAACATTGAGGTTCCTCCTTCTCATCTCTGAAGCCTCTGCAGAATCGCTGAAGGGGGATTACATAATTTTAGCGTGCTTGCCGAAGATGTAATGACTTTTTAGAATATCTAATAGTGGCTCAGTGCCTATCTTTACTTACGGAAAGTAGCCTTTCTGTCCTACTTTTATCTAATCGAAGACACATCTGCCTCTGCGATCTGAGTTGTTACAGGAATCCATATTACTCCATCTGGAGTTTGCTGCCGATATGGCTTCTGCAAGCTGTGGGCCACCCGAACTCACACATGCAGGGAAATGGAGTTTTCTAATGTTTTTTTTAACCATAATACATGTTCTTAATAAATCAAACAGCATCTGTTAAAGAAGAACACTGGTCGTTGGCTTTCGTACCCACTAAAAATCTTAATTTCCTGGCAGAAAAAAAGAAATACTCCACAGTATATTGAACAAATTTTTATAAACTATTAGGAGTACAACTTGAAAGACGCGTATTTTTTTGTTAAAAAAATCATTTATTTGAATATGAAACAAAACTTGTGTAAATTAACTTATGTATACTTTGACAGATGGAATTAACATGATTTTTCGACGCTCTTTAACATACAATAGCTGTCACTGTCAAAAAAATAGCGCGTGTGAATATATATGAAGTTAGTAACAATGCGCGTCTTTCAAGTTGTACACCTAATACAAGATTTGTGAAATCATTAATTTAATCATATTCAAAACCAACGCGAAAAGCCATTTTTAGAATAAAAAACCTTTCCACTTTCCATTTTCTCTGTGATTACTCACTGAAAAAATAGTCGACATTGCCCTAGAGACAGCGAGTGAACTTGATGGATTACTGTTCAACCGTGACTAACGCATCGCCACATGACTCACAGCTGAAAACTAAACGATTCATTGAAGGACCTCACATTCCCCTCGACACAAGAAATAAAAACTTTTTTTCTTTTTTGAAAACCGTCCATAAGTGTTTACCGCGGATCAAGTCATTTCAGTTGCCAGTGTCTCTTACATTTTTTTGTCATTGATTACCGAACACGAAACGACATCACCTGTTTTCTCGGTTGTCGCAGCAGTTAACTCTAATCCAACACCTCCCAACAAATAACATTCCGTAGAAATTCAATTCTTCATTCACCTGACGCCCGACGACAATAATCGTTGAAAAGTGCAAAAAAAAAAAGAAAACCAGATGTCTCCCTCAGTGATTGCAGTTCGAGGCTAAGGAACATCACAACAACAACGAGGAAACATGGCCAACAAACGAAGATGTAACTGAGAAAAAGAACAGATCCGGCGAAAAAAAAGTAAAAGAAATCCGATAAGAGAAGATGAAAGAAAAGCAAAAAAGGGCAAAAGAGAAAACTGTTTTCGATGCTCTTCCTGTGATTGGTTTACGTGATGCACCCCCGGTCCGGTGACTAATCGCATTGATTGCGATTTTTCTGTTCGAAACGAATGTAAACAGCAAGCAGAAAATTCTTTTCGAAAAGAGGGCCTGAGGGGTGGGATAGAGATAAATCTCTTGGTCCAAGGACTTGCCGATTAAGTGTACACGTATAGAGAGGGACAGTTGGCAGGTTAACTGGCATATATGTAACATTCTTGTCGAATTGTTTTCCCCTACGAAGGTATTAGTGCCAACAATTATTATTTTATATGTGAAGATACCACTCTTTGGTTGGCATAGATCGACGACAACGACGACAATTGCGAGTGATTCAATTTGCTGACCTCGAGTGAGCAAACAGGATGCACGACAATGTTGACAGGATTCGCTCCTTTTTCTTTTTTTGTTGGCCCTCCTGCTCCCTTCTTCTCATAAGTGAATGTCGTGTCCCTTTCTCTGCGAGTCCTGGCAAATATGTGCCCAGGAATCAGTGGGAAAAGCTGACCCGAGGCTGTTTGTTTGTTGAAATTTAATTGCGATAAATTGCGAAGAGCCGTTGTATCAGCATTTGATAACTATTACCCACACTTAGCCAAATGAGAATTGATGACACTGCAGTATTTATTGCCCTGGGGTTGAAACTCGTGCTTGCATATCAATTAAGTTGACACATGACTGTGGGGTGGTGGGCGGGAATGCGAGTCGTGTTGGCGGACTGTGAGTTTTGCTAATTAATCTCGCGCATAATTGAACGCGCGACTCAGAGGAAGCGCCAAAGAAACGTGTCGTGAGACCTGGCGTGCGTGTGTGTGTTGATTTTCTGGGGAAGTGGTGATAATTAGGGAAGATAGTGTGTGAACAATGACGATGGTTAATTGATTGATTGATTTCCAACCAGCGGAGTTTGGGGAGTTTCTGGAGTTAATTGTAATTGAAGTGGATGAATATAGTCGCAATGGTTGGCAAGATGAAGATAAGGTTCTGATGTTCATATGAATGTCGGATCAACAGTCAGTCAGTCTTACTGTCAAGAGAACAATTTAGCAATATCCTGACAGCTCTTATGTCAGTATATAAACATATGCGAGAGGCGGTCCTTTCACCTTTATCGAAATTGCCGCGGAGACTTTTGTTTATACTTTGTGGACAAAGTCAGGAGATGAGGGTCTAAATAATGCACAGTATCGGACAAAACTAAAGCACCAGCCATAAGCAAACTGTCGTTTTTGCATGTAGCGGATGACAGAGAAAAGTTACGAAGATGATTTGTGTTGTAGTTCGCATATTCTTGATCCTTCTGTGCGCTTTATTTTTCCGTCATTCAAGTACAACTTTTGGTGTACTTGAATTCATTAGAAAAAGCTTGTTTCATCATTTAACAATTGCTCAGCTAAAATGTTTTAATACAAACGCTATACACCTTATATGGTGCAAAACCTCACAAGAGCAACGTGAACAACTGTTTACAAGATTTTCGTAATCTAATTGAAACCTTATAAGTTCTAAGCACCGAAAAAATTGTCAAAATTGTGTTGTCCGAATGAGCAAGTCACAGATCATTCACAAAAGAAAAATAGAGGTTAATACAGGAAGACGACCGCTCGGCAAACCCAGGATGAGATGGCTGGACCAAGTCCAAAATCTCGACTCGTCACGCTTCTGATAAGTTAGAGGCAGCGGCGGAGGATCGGGTTGCCTGTAAATCTCGCTCACGCGACCGCGTTAGTGAAGCACGAATCAAAAAGATGATGATGACACTTTTCTAGTTTATTGCTAGAATTGCAACAGTAGTAAATATTTCAAGTGCTTAATTGTGAGGAAGTTAATGCTTTCTTAAATGAAAGCTATTTAAGTATATTTTCTATTTTCTGCAGACATTGTGTAGGGTGTTACTTTGTACGGAATGTTCCGCCATTTGTAGTTAATTTATTATTTTCTTGCGAATTTCTATAATGCTTTTAGAAAACTAATTTTTTGAAAAAGAAAAGAGTTCATCATACCGTGATAACTATTTTTAAAAGTTTTCTTGAGAGGCATTGTCCCAAAGAATTAGCATTTGCTAACTCACATGAAAACTTACAAGATATGCTACATAATTTTCATTGTTGCGACCGAAACACAATTGGAACAAGGGCATAAAATGCACTCTAGCAACAAGCCAAAAACAAAACTTTCTCTTTTTATATTCTTTTTTTTTTCCTCGTTTCATTTCATAAATCCCTCGATTGAATGTCGGTAACAAAAAATAATTAGCAGTCCTAAAAAAACCCACTTAATCCTTTCAGATTAAGCAACCAACAGTCAATTGCCGACCTGACCTCGTAACAATTAGACCCTCCAAGTCTTTCTTTCAAATCGCCAACAAAAGCTCATTTCACTCAAAAATTATTCGGCCGAGGCTACGACTTAGGGTTATTAAAATCGCTTAAAACGTAAACGTAGCCATTCGTTATTCAATTGGCCCCCACTCAATTCGCCATAAAATCCAACAATTAACTAATTAATTTCCTCAGTACCGCCCGGTACACACAACATCCTGTTACCAATATGAAATAATCGCCAATAAGGATTAATAAACTTTTAATTGTGCTATGCGATCCGAAAAACACAACGCTTTCCAACTACCCCAGTCTCTCCTCAACTCGGCAATCATCGTTAAAGGCGGCACCGTAGCCTAACCACCTCCATGCCACACCCCATCCCAACCCACCCCCACCCCACCACCACACTCACGCTCTAGCTCTAGAGTCCGATAATTAAACGAATTGCCATATCGGACTGAACTCTCCAATGGACCGGCAAATTAAACAAACAAAAGTATGGACAGAACAATTTGCCACAATTCAACTGCCATTCGTATCCTGTGCGGCCACATACCACCCACACCCACCCACACACTGTTGTTGAGGCATTTTTGAGAACATATTCTGGTCGGGTAATTATTTTTTTTCCCCCTTTTGCCTTGTAGTTGAATCGCTAGACACCCAAATAATTTACTAATAATATTTTTCCCTCCCGTTGCCCATTCGGAATGGGACCAATAAACTTTGTGCGTCGGATATGTGTGTGTGTGCTCAACGGAACAATTACCTTAAGAACTCAACTTGGAGGGTGCGGGCGAAGCGGAACGAAGCCGGTGCAGATTATCCTCCATTACACTGGCCACCCCCCGGTCGTAAAGTATGGAAAACCCATCGCAATAAGTAATTCCTAGCGCCATCATTGCAATCGACGTTTCCACATCCACGGCGACGAGGTGAAGGGAGAACGAGGCACCACAATTTGCCAGGATAAATACTGGCAAAAAAAAAAAACATAGAAAAAGAAAAATGAATGAGAACTTGATAATGGTAGTGGTGGCGCTCCTCTGTTGTTCTTCGTTTCGGTGTTTGCAGGGACCGGGTTATGGCTACCGATTTGGAGAGAGAAGAAGCAATTTCAGTTTGAAGACAAACGATATTGTTGGCGCCTGCAATGCAGCCGCACTCCCCCCGATAATGATGACTACGCCAGAAAGGATGGCGTACAAAAATTTTGTTTGGCACAAACTAATAATGAAGACAAAGTTTTACATAGTAACGAACGGTGATAGTGGATGGATGGGTGGTTGACGGAGGGGCAGAAAAAATCCCATTTTCATAAAATCGTGTTCTGTTAACAATTAAAGGGGGATATTTACTCAGAAGATTGATAGGGGAAGCCGGTGGGTTATAGTGTGAGCAGAAAGTTGAGATACGAAGATAAAGAATATAGCTGCACATATAAGATGAGCGTAAGACACAAGACTTAAGAATTTCAATTCGAATGGAGGTTAATAGCGCTCGCAAGTCTTGTAAAATATCGTCATGAACGTCTTTGGACAGCAATTTGAATTTCATGGGACCAGGAAAAACTTCGAATTACAACGATTTCTGAAAAAATGTTAGCTCACTTTTGTCACGTATGCATTTCAACTAACGGCTATTAAAGAAAAAGAAGTAAGCTTGACTTCGAATTATCGAGTTTTTCATGTTATTTTCCACAAAAATAAATTCGAATTAACGAGGGCGCAAAATTGCAAAGGTTTTCCTCGATTTACAGAGGTTCTTCCAGGGAACTGTGAGAATATTACAGACGTTTTCGAATTATAGAGATTCGAATTATAGAGTGTTTACTGTATTATGAAATCACTATTAAACAAAAAAATTTCTCAGAAATTGGCATTAGTCTTAAGAACTTCTCAAACCCATCTACAGTTCCGACTTTGACTAATGAAGTTTGAAATTTCTGTATTTCAGTCATGTCTTCGAGTTTAATAACCGTTTGCAATTATAGGCCATCTTTTGATGTAGTTGCGATATCTTTCCGTAATGCTTTCGATCTTTGGTAACCTTTTTAGCAAAGCTCTGAATATTATTTAATCAAAGAGAAGTAGTAAATTGATTTTAATCTTAACAGAATAGAAGAATATTCAAAGTTCCAACAGGAGAAAGTCAAAAACATGACAAGGGTGTTTTGGCAGTTAATCTTTAGTTTGAGATTTGAGCCGGATCAAAACTAAATGATAAGTTTCTTACCTGGTACAAAATTGAAAATATTTTTGGACATAGTGTTTGACACGCGCTGCCATGTGATTTCTTTAATCTCGTGCTAGAGCAATGTCAACATGGAAGGCTATAACTTCGAAGTTGTCAAAGAGTTCGTATACTCCGGACGAACGTAAGCGTCACGGATGACATTATAGTGAAGGTTCGTTATGCAGTCACCTTCGGCAATCGCTGCTACTTCGGTTTGTCTAGCTAGGGCCAAAACTCCTCAGGTGAAGAATTAATGTCATATTTATGACCCTTATTATGCCAGTCCTGCTATACGGAGGCCAAAAACTGGACAATAGGGGCTGATCCTTGGCTATTTTCCATGGTGGATATTCGGCCTCCCTCTGCGAGGGAGGAGAAGGCTAAACCTCGATTTTTATGAGTAAAATGTGAATATGGTCCGGAAGGTAAAAAAAAGTCGACTACAATGGCTCCGCCATACCGAGCTCATGAACACATATACTCCAGTTAAAAGAGTCTGCGAATCCGAGTATTTTGGTTCGAGAAGAAGCGGGAAATCGAGTCTCCGGTACAGAGATAAAGTGAATGCGGACGCAAGACAGCTTAGTCTTCCTGACTGAAGCAGCATACCCGGAGCCATCAACGTTGGAAGGCAGCTTTAGCTTAGGAATATACCCTCCAAAGTTTGACTGCCTCATAAGAAAGTAACAGTAAAAAGATTAAAGGCACTATGCGACTTTTACCATTTTCAACAAAGAATTACCAACGTCACAGTTCCTACCCGTGTTTTGTTTTCAGCGGGTGTGCATTTTGGTTTTAGAAATTATTGATTCTGATTTAAAATGACGAATTGCTTTGAAACAAATTCAGGGAGATATGATAGTTTTCGAGCTAATTAATGCAAACACAACATAGCGTTATGTCGATATCACTTTTTCAAGCTTACAGAAAGAAAAACTCTCGTTTAGACGGATTTCGTCAGACAATGAGACCACTGGGATCTACCCAGAGAATCAGATGACGTGATTTTTTTGTTTAAACTCTTAAAGTGAAAGTCAATAACAGCATTTTTGGAAAACATGCATATGCCAATGTTACAAATTTGGTTTTGTGTTTCAAGTTCAAGACTCGGAGGAAATGTTATTGTTCCCGAAACACACCAATGTTGCAACCCATTCCTTGTTTTGGATTATTGTATAAATATTCTGTCGTTTTCTTATATGCTCTTGAAGAAGACCACTATCAACTCATTGTAACCACTGATACAAATTTTGGATTTAAAACTGGACAAACTAGTTACAGCACGCAATTAATATGCTGCCCGACCAGTAAAACTTGAATGTGTTTAGTGATGATGGAACTTCATGCCACTACGTTGATAAAGCTTCTAGTGTTATCAAAGCAAAAAATTCAAAAAAGAAACATTTACCCAAGCTTCTTCTAACTCTAGTCATATCGTAAGATTCAGTTAAAATTCAAAGACTGAAGTTTAAAATAAAGAAGGCCGCCTTTCAAAATTGCATTGGTTAATTGAAATGAGTTCAAGTGATAAATACATATTATTGAAGTTTATTCCACTTCAACTGTCCTGCATTTAAGCCTTTCTTTGCTCTATTCTTTCTGTTTCTAAAGATTTTATAAAGGAGCAAGGTTGAACAGGTCTGACGGGTTCATATCTACCTCATCGGCGAGCCGTGTGGACTATGCCGTGGTAAATTTATTTCCCTGCGAGAAGGATTCTTTTTCCATCACCAACGCTGTAGAATATTCAGTATCATGAAAAAGATGAAGATATTTTTTTTTTGCTAACAAATCTCTCATTTAGTTTAACTAAACTTAAGATTTTTAGTTTAACTAAACGCTTTTTCCCAGAAAAATCAGTAAACAAAATTGAAAAGGGACAAATTGATGTAAAGACTACTCTCTGTACTAAAAGAGTCTCTTCATAAAGGGTAATTTTTAAAAGCTATAGGAAAGTTTTTCAAAAAAAAAAAACATAAAATTCAGAAAAATGCATGAAATCTTTATTTGAATCGATAGTACGGTCCATATAATTTAATGTTTGAAGATTATTTCATGCAAATGTTGACCTTGAGTGCGCCTCAAATGGTCCATCCGCTTGGTAAAATTTTGGCATACTCTTTCCAACATTTCGGCCGGTATCTCACGAATAAATGCTTCAATGTTGTCTTCCAATGCGTTAATTGAAGCGGGCTTATCTGTATAGACATGGGCTTTAATATAGCCCCATAAAAAATAGTCTAAAGGCGTCAAATCGCACGATCTAAGCAGCCAATTGATCGGTCCCGAACATGAAATAAAATGTTCTCCGAACTGGCTTCTCAATAAGTCCATTGAAGCGCGCGCTGTGCGGCATGTGGCACCGTCTTGTTGAAACCACATGTCATGCAAGTCAAGCTCTTGCATTTTGGGCCAAAAAAAGTTGGATATCATCTCACGGTAGCGCTCACCAAACGTTACGATTCGCATCATCTTTGAAGAAGTACGGTCCAATGATGCCACCAGCCCATAAACCGCACCAAACTGTGACTTTTGCTGGATGCATTGGTAGCTCTTGCAATGCTTCTGGCTGATATTCACTCCAAAATCGACATTTCTGCTTATTTACGTACCCATTGAGCCAAAAATGCGCTTCGTCGCTGAACGCAATTTTTCGCAATGAACTTTCATAACAGAGCACGCATTTTGATAATAAAATTCAATAATTTGGAAGTTGCTCGTTTGTAAGACGATTCATGGTTAAATTATAGACCAAACTGAAGATGTTTTACAGTGAAACAAAACACGAAATGTGCGTCAGATGTTTAAACAAGTGTTGCCAAAAAGATAATAGCTAAAAAATCACCCTTTATATTGACAATATTTGTAATCGGAATCAAAGGCAATTCCATCACCTCCCCTTCACACAATTATATTCATTATTTTTTACCGAAGATTTTTCTTCTACCTTTTCCTGCGATATGAACTACAATAAATGTTGTTACACATTTTTCAGTAGTAAGGTAGCATACCTATACTATATCTCTGTAAATTATTATTATTATTATTATCAAAACTTTATTGAAACATTAATAAATTATATTACAATAAAAAGAAGCTCTACCTACCAGGGGTTTTAGCTAAAAGAAAAAATATAATATTTTTGCTATAATAAAGGTAAAGAAAGCAATTTCGCTCTTATTCCAATCCATTTTTTTTCAGCTGTTTAGCCACTATCCTCTAATTTTTTTCCTACAAATATTTTAATATAAAAGCAGCTATTACCAGAATCTACAAAGAATCTGAATAAAGAAAAATCGTTCAACCGATGTTGACAGCGTCTGTATGATGTGAAAATCTGTCACCCTAACAAATCACGATTAGATTTGGTTAGCCTGTAAGAAGATGTGTATTTTTCTAGTGAACTGCGCTGAGTAATGATTAAGACTCGACCAGACTGTAGCTCGTTCAACCGAAACTGTATCCTTCTTTTAAATTGAAGCCATTCAAGCTGAAAAATGAAAAACAAATGAAAGTAGAATTTTCGTTGCCTAAAACAACACAAGCCATTACAAAAGGTGGCAATGTTGGCAGTGCCAAGAGGTTAGCCTGGTAATTATAAATATCCTCCGCGAAAAACCATCGACGGATCCTTGTATCGATGTTCGCCCATCATTATTCAGTAATTATTTGCCCATACCAAGAAACAATATGAAAGGATAGTTTACAACAGCAACATTGGGCACAATGGAAAATTACCTCGAACCAAATAGAAGCCGATGCTCGACCAGGACCAGACCGCCCCTTTCCAACGAGATAGCCGTTTCTGTTAACTAGAACATTCGCCTCCTTCCACCTGTCGAACTCATAAATCACCGCTGGATTAGTATTATTATTGTTATTACTTTGGTTTGAAATTACAAACTATTATTATGCGCGTAGCACGTATGATTACGGCAGAGTTGGCAACAATGTGGTCTTTATTGAAAATTGAGGGCGGTCGGGTGAAGCTTCAGGAGGAGGATGGCAGAGAATAGGCAACCGGGGAATAATGGGCAGGTTGTTGTTCGTAAACTTTGTAATTAGCAACGAAAATTGTTGCGAAGTTATGCAGAAGCAGATGGTTCAACGACTCGAGGGAATAGAGAGATTGCATTGGATTCCTTCTGTTCTATAAACAGAAAATTAATTTTATATATTTTGGGGGGCATAATGAGCGTCCAGTTGATTGGAAGTAGATAAGAAATTTAGACTTTGTGAAGATGAGAAGAAAGACCTTATCTCACGAGAAAAGAAATATACGAACGTCAACGTGCTATATTAACATGACAACGATTCACTTGATATAACAATAAGACTTAAAATAAAAAAAAAGATATCGATTTGACTGTGGGGCTTTTTTTTTATTAAACTTATTCTATGGCGACTCGAACTTTAAGGTATTATAATTGTTACAGATTCCTTCCGATTTTTTTTTTGTTATGAGTCCTCAGCCCGTCAGAGTCCGCATGGGCAAAAACGATGAGGACACACACTCGACTATTGCAAGAAAGTACATTAACAGCAACACGATCTAACAAATCCTTCGTTAGTGATGGCACGTTCAACAACATCTAAAAGGACAGTAGATGAGCAGATGATTCCACTACTTCTACCCTAATTGCTGAGCAACGCTCTTTGCGCATATTACATCCGACCCGACTAAGTGCATTTTAAATATTTCCTTAATAAGTTAGTTTGCATGCATCCACATCCGTGGTTCAGGACAGAGTTCTAATCCAATCTCAGCCATCAAAAATCCGTGGATGTTTTTCAACTCAAAGCATTTCAATGTTAACTCCACAGGCGGGCGGGCAGCATAATGAAATTTCAAAATTTTCCCTCTCGTTCTTTTTCTTTCCTTTTTTTTCAAATACTGGGTTTGCACATGTTGATACTAAAGGCTGCCCACCTGATCCCTTAAAAGTTTCCGCGTGTGCAAATATTTGAATGAACAAAAACAAGAAATGAAAAAAAGAATAAAAAATCTGTTCTCTAATGGAAAAGCGTCTGAAAAACTAATTGAAAAACGTGAAAACAAAATTCATTAGAATTAAATTCAATATTCGACGGTGAACTCATTACTACGTGGGACTAGAAATTTACTCATGCAAGGCAAGGCATGCATGTGTGTGTATGTGTGGGGTCGTAACGTGGCTAAAAACGAAAAATACATTTTTCAGTGAAGGCATTTTCGAAGCTAACGCGAATGCGCTACTCACAAGTGCTATCGTTGCATTTTGCAAAACTGAGAGAGTGCTGAACACTTTTAAATTAATTAGGATTGCAAAATACGATGAAATGAGATTGGGGTGGTAGTGGAATTTAATTTCGGAAAAAAGTGGATTCGTTGCCGAGTTTCGGTGTAGGAAACCAGTAACATTGGGCAGTGAGTACGCGATGTTTAAGCAATGATTTTATGAGATAGAAACATGTGCAACAGGCGGTGGAAGTTATTCTGGGTGGATTCTGAAAACCACCCAACTGTGCACAGGATCTGGTTGAATCTTTAATGAGGTTTGGTCAGGTGATAGCGCTGCTTAAATGGGAAGGACGGTCGAAGGCATTATACCAGCAAAAGAGATCAAATAGTAGCTGTTCTAACTTTTTGCTTTTACAAACCAAAACCTAAATCATTAGGGCGGACTTTTAGTTTTAATAATGTATTCACTAATGACAAGTGGTGAGTAAGGGAGAACCTTATGGACTTCACGATTAAACTTCCTAAAATAAATTTTTACACAAACTGCTCAAGCCTCGCACAAGACCAAATTCTATCCCAAAACGATACATGAGGTGTGCAACTCTTTAATTCTTGATGTTAAAAACTTACTGGCCATTCCATATCCCACATGAAAGCACATATAAAAATTCATAAACAGTTTCATTAACCCCAACCAAAAAAGAGATAACAAGAATCTGTAGCGAACCAATCAATTCCATTTAAGTTCTTTCAACACTCCACGACAAAAATCCCTCCAATAAACTGACTGACTAATCCCCAAACACGCGCCAGCATCGTTACAAACAAATGCCAATGTGTCCCCAGCCAATAAACAATCCCATTTGCAACAAAAAGACGAATACACCAAAAAAATAAAAAGTATCCTAATTACCTAATAAGCAACTCCCTGCCAGGCATAAAATCATAATTTATATTCACAGGGTCAATCGCACAATAACAAGCGGCGCACAAAATTTATGGCGTTCATAAATAGTCATCATCATAATCACAATGCCTTTTGCCGACGCCGCCGCCGCCGATGCCGAAGCAGAGCGGCCGCTGCCGCCGTCGTTTGTCTCTATTTATGCTGCCCTACCCGGCGGAAAGTTTTCACGCCACCAGGACTGTGGTCGTCCCTAGAAAGCACCCCCCAACACCAACCCTCGGCAATGCCGCATTAGTTAATTAAGACACTATTGCGGGTAAAAAATAATTAAAATAACAGCTTTAGTTGAAATATCCATTTATCCGCAGATAAACTTTTCCGCTAGTGCGGATCCGGTCGACCGCGGCCCTTCGTCCTTGGACGCTGCACCCGCACCGACGACCCGCTGCTAAATTAAACAATAAAATCATAAAATTATCGCACTTTGCGATGTTTTTCTGCTTCTTCGAAGCTTACTTTCTCTCCGACGCGTCGTCGGAAACGATTTGCCTGCGACAAAGTTCGGCCAGGATTTCAGTTCGAAGTCAGGACTCTTTTTTGGAGTTTGAAAGTTCTGCTCGACTCTTGGTTGCCATTTGACTTTGTTTTGTGTGAGGAAACGATTCGTCGGTTGTTAAAAAAAAATGACAAGAAAAGAAAGAAAAGAGAATCATAGAACTTTCTTCATCCGAGCAGAACTGGTGGCAGCAAAGTTATTTTGGCTAATTGGCCTCCTGAAGACGGGAATAATTCATGTGGAGCGCTAAAAGGGAATAATATCGTTTCTTTCCAGGACTGAGACTCGTAAAAAAGGAAGAGATAAAAAAAAATAGGAACGATGGTGCTGGGTGGTATCCTTGACTCCTTTCTTTCCATCTGCAAGGGGACGATGCTCCAAATAATCGGTATGCAGTTGAGAATAGAAAAAAAGAAAAATAGAGGAGAGAAAAGTGAAAACAGATACAAACTGGATATCAATTGTATCCTTTTGTCTGGCAGAGGACAGTGCGCTGAGAAATAGATTACCACTCGGATGGGCAGCGGCGGGAAAGTGGGGTAAAGTTTTCAAAGAGTTTCATTCTTTTTTAGTGTTTCTCTCCTCGCGAGAGAGATGACTTGTCGTCGTCGCGCAGTTCTGACTTTTTCCGAACGAACGCAATGAAATTAGTTCACGCTTGGGGAGTTATTTTGGTTCGAGGTGATAATTCTTTTTTTTTTTTCTTGTCGAAAGAAAAACTCAGTTTTGCTTCAGACTGAAAAGTGGAATGTTGGGGGAGGGAAATTTAATGTTGAATGAAAAGTGACGAGGTTGGTGAAGAGACACTTCGAAAATTAGTTATTTCAGTAAGGATGACGCTGAGCGTTTTTTTATATGACTATTTAGCAGTGACCTGCAAATTTATTTGAACCAATTTATTTGAATCTACCATATGGTTTTATGGAAAGGAAGCTAGCAGATATCCGCATGTACACATTAAATGTACACTTTAAATTGAAGCATTTCAATTTAGTTGAAGAAGTGGTTGAAGACTTCATAACGCGCTTTCAAATCTTTGCTTCGTTGAGGTTATTTTCGAAAAGTGTAATGCCAGCTGCATATAGGCAAGTAATTAAGCACTCGAATATTTTACAACGGACGATACTCTTAAGAGGTTTAACTATTGTGTAAATTCGTCCGAAAAATATAATATATCATTTTAAAAATTACAACTACTCTAATGGATGTCTGACTGATTCTGTGTAACTCTTTTTAAGAGTTCCAAAGAAACGAAAGAAATGCCTGACTTTGCGACAGGAACACACAACACACTTATTTTCGTTCAGTTCTTCTTTAATTTATGCCAAAATAAAGATATAGACTTTGGAACTTATTATAATTTGTGTGTTTAACGTTTATCCTAGAGTTTGGATCTTTCTCGTATTAAATAATGTTGAATAAAATCACTTAAAAAGGTGCGATACCACAATTTAGAACAAGATACTCATTTTCAAATTTTACATTCAGTAAAGGCTTAGCCATTCAGACCAAAGAGAATTGAAAGGTCTTGCTATCTGCAAATTTAATTCTAATTTTTTATTAGAAAACACTAAGCTAGATTTGAAAGCCTTAGAATATGATGCTTGCAACTTTAAGAAGTGTTAAATATTTTTCAACGATAGAATAACAAAGGTATTCGCTAGAAGATCAGAAAAAAATGTATCGAGTATCAAGCCAGACGCCCTAAACTGTATTGATATTGAATTTATTTAATAATTTATTTATTGTTTGTTAAAATATCACATCTGTTCCATAAAAAGGCTCAGATAAGAAGAGAAAATACTTCACAGACAACGAAATGAAGACTGGGAGAAGAATATCGTCTGCGAAATGGGGCGTATTACAGAGTGAGGTCAGCATAATGCGCGAAAAGGAATTAGTTGCCCCATACAAAAGAAAAGAAAAGTATAACATTTTTGAGTACTACTTGTGAGATATCCTCCTCTGACCTACAAGATCGGATAGCTCCATAACCGGAAACCATAATCGGGAAATATCAATGTGGTTTCATACCAGGCAAATCAACAATTGGCAGGCAATGAAAGGTGTCTATAGTTTAATAATCCAAAATTATTAGACTCTTAAACTGCCTACGATAGAATAGCCAGTGTAGAACTGTAGCCAGTAAATGAGACTATGTGGGCTGACTATGAAGAACATTTCAAGCCAAGCTGGAGTAACTGGATTACTGTACAAACCCGTCCAAATTTTCAGTGGACTCCGACAATTGGATGGGCTGGCCTGCGTCCTCGTCAACTTGTTGTTGGAGAAAGCAATCCGGGACTCTGACGCATCAAGAAAAGGGATAATCGTCACCAAGTCTACCCGATTACTGGGTTACACAGACGACCTCGACTTTTACGAAGGAAGTGAATAAGCTGTACATAACTCCTTCATCCTAATCGAGCAGGCGAAGAAAACTTGGGGCTGTTTAATATTAATGAAGGAAGGAGCACATGGTGGCATCGTCTGCGAGAAATTTTCAGGGTAGACGAGCACTTATTTGAAGTTGAGCAACCGTTCAACTGCCTTGGGTCGGTAGTAGCTGCTAAAAGAAAAACTACGCGGCTACTTAGAGCCAACAAAACCTACTATAGTCGTGCGAGGCTATTTAAAGACAGAAATCGGACCATGAATTCTGTACAGTACTCACATATGGAGCCGATCATCAATCACTTGAATGATTACCTTACTTACATGTGATATTCCTTATAAAATTTCATACCGGAAACGTAGGTAGAATCTTACATAATCTAGCTTCGATTTGATTCAAAAACGTATGCCTTGAAGATATGTATTGTGGTGGTGAGTTAATAGAAACAAAAATGTCGCACCCTATTTTGACTTAAGTGGCATTAGTTAAACAAACAACATGCCAGCTAGAAAACCTATTCCGATGGCTGAATAATGACAATCAATTGCCTAATTTTTATGTAAGGCTCTTCACTAACCTTGACCTTAATTAAAGCACACTGTCCATCACAATTCACGAGCCCATCATGGCTACATAGCTTGCCACCATAAGTAATTCAGTACCATCTATTTGACTTTTACAGCCACATTTACAAAGTTTTCCGCCACACAATCACATTCGTCGTTCTATACGACCCTGGCCAAGTACTGGTAACGCTTGGATCAACTAAAACACTGCCAGGAACACCGAAGTAACTTTCCGGCACAATTCGTTATGCACTCGCAGGCTGCAATCCCCGTCCCACCGAAAAGGAACGCGATCACAGTCAAGTCAACTTTCTCCCCGCTGCCATCTTCCAATTTAACTTAAACCCCGGAGCCTGCGCACTCGGAATGAAAGGAACTTCGATGCCACCATCGTCATTTGTAATCTGAAACTTTTTCGATAGTCTCGGTGGTAAGCCCGCATGCAACTTTTATGCTGCAACCACTACTCCAGGACAATGGGGTGGGAAAGGATGTGTGTGAGTGTGCACACTCACCCCCTCCCGTACATGCAAATAATGATGGAGAGAAACTTGAAAAAAAAAATAAAGCCAAAAAAACGACGACGCTAAGGGAAAAGAAAAACAGAAAATGTGCAGAAATTTGTCATCTGATTGCATTATGAAAATTTGCAAAAGTGATGGCGGAAAACGAAAAAAAAGCAAAAACTAAGGAAAATCTTTTTCTCTTCTTTGGCTCTGTGTGTGTGAATGCGGCATTACAGTCTTGATGTCGAGCATATTTCAATAAAATTGAGAGCTATATATAATATGCAGAGGCATCCCACCATCTCCCGGTTCCCGTCATAATGCCCGGGAACAAATGTACCAAGATGTCGGCTGACAGACGAAATATGATTGCCGACGATGTGCCTGTTTCGCTGTGCACCGAGGATATCCTTGCGCTTGGAGGATTAATACTTTTAAAAGGATAAACACTTATAGGCGAGGGGAAACGACAGACGATATACATGTGTGTATGCTTCCTTCAAGCACATACAGGAATTACTTACTTCACTTTCTTCCTTTTTTTTCTCGGAGTGCGAGGTAAATGGGAATCATTTCTCCCCCGGAGTTGGTATCATTTTATCCTTTGAATCTGATCGCTTGTTGTCGTACGAAGGACGGGGGGAATTGTTTATGGTGCAACAATTGCTTTGAGCAATGCACTCTCATGAAGGTGTTTCGCGGAATCGCTTAGGATATTTCAAATAAAAATTTACCTCTCACCGTGACAGGTGAAGTAAATGCGGTTTTATTTGCTCAGACTGTGTGCAAGTAGCTTTTCAGTTTTACTATTATGTACTGGCACAGATGTCAGTCAAAGTGTTTCTTAGATCCAATAAACTTGCGAGGATATGCGAGGGCGTCAAATGAAATTTTTATGAAATACGGATGCAAGTTGGATGAAATTGTGGCTGTAAATATGTCTGTGAGAATGAGAAATAGGACGAACTAAGAAAGTGAATTGTATGGCAGCATAAAAGAATTACGATACTTTCGAGTGTCACTGCTACCTCTGAGCTGATGTGCCTGTTATTTCACTTCAGCGTGCAGTATCAGCCTGGCAATGTAGTAATTCTCTCATAATTCTTTTAATTCGCATCTTCCACTCTTTACAGCTCTTAGCTGCCACGATTTAAATGATCTAACTTGATATTATTATTAAAATATGGTGCCTTTTAAGAGGCAATTCCAGTAAGGGACTGAGTTAGATCAGAAATCGTTCACAGATTGTTTTTGATTTGCTTATGCAGATGACACAGCGCACACTGGGGCAAAACACACAAGAATTGATATTAAAAAATGATTTTAATGTACAAAAGTATAGAGACACGTGTTCTAATAACTAGACTACACAAGTACACAGCATTTAAAGAATCTGCGAGAACTTTAGGGCTAAAATGATACTACTTCTATAAAAGGACGAAACGGAAAAAAAAGTGACTTGAAAAAAAAAAGTCATTCTTTCAGTAAGCGATGAAGTGAATAAGACTCTGAAGAACTGTCTTTCGTAAGGAGAAGCTACTCACGGAGCTAGACACAAATAATACATGGACTGGAAGAGTCAGAACACGAATCAAATAGGGCTTTAAAGAAAAGATCCAGTGAAAAATGAAAAACGAGGAACCAGCTTTCCAGCTGAGATAGAACCAATAAACAAATAATTTTTTTGGTTTATTATTTTTTTAATGAAATGCACTTATGATTCTTACGTATCGGTAGAAATAGAGTAACACTGTCTTTTCTTACTACGATTGCAGTACCCATAATACAATTTTTTTTTAAAGAAAACATGAAATGTTGCTTTAAGGTAATGTCTCTCCAAAATTAAGCTTGAAAAATTAACGTGGACAATTCTAATAACTACCGATCAGTTACCAAAAAGCTAAATGCCGAGAAGATTCAATTCAAGGTGTACTCCTACGAAAATAAGTCGGGACAAACTACTGGTTACGGAAACATTGTCGTACTAAATAACAAAAAGGAAATGATGTGATTAATCAGTAGAAATCTGACACTACTACGAGTTCGCAGTATCTCACAAACAAAACTTCATTTTCTTACAGCTCACAGTATGAGTTAAGATTTCATTAAAAATGCAACACGAATACATTGGTCAATTATTTGACTAGAGGTCTTAGGCTGTATATACCGAGGTCCGTGCTGTGTTTTAAACAGGACATTTAATGGTAGCCCCAATCCGTTTAGCACGTGTAACCTTAAAAAAAACAAAATTAATAGAAAGTTTAGTATTCGTTGTTGTAGGTGCAGATGCTTTGTTTGACATTGTAAGCCTGAAAATTCCATGAAAATCCACTAAGCATCTTGAGAGATCTGGATAAAGTTTTTGGATTTTTTCTTAGAAAAAATCGGGCTATTGTCCCTGGTTTCTAAAGTATCAGACGACTAACAAAGTTAGCGTAAGTGGTGGATAATGTTGACTCTCAACTTTTTTTGTTCTCGGAATGCCTTCATTCGAATATGCCACACGAATAATGTACTAGTCTGATGTAACTCAGAGCTATTCCCTTGTTGAAACAGCAACACATTTGCATGAAGACGCCCAATAACACAATTTAATTTAAGAAACAACACGTAATTCCTTACACCATAACTTTCAAGTAGTCCATCTACGTAGGAGTCAAGAAGAAGAGCAAGCAAACAATTCCACTTAAAAGGCCATGGTTGTTTGAACACGATGCATGATTAAGTTTGACCTTTCCCAAAAGGTCATCGCTATGTTGAGTACAACTCACTACGTGATAAGTCAGAAGCAAAACATTGTAATTGATGCACACTGTTCAATAAGTGAAGTTGGATTAAATTTCCACGAACAATTACCGTGCAATCGAAACGAAAATAAGTGGACACATCAACGTATAGTCGTTTCCAAAAATAATAACTAAACGCCAACACCTCTCAATTCTAGACAAACCGTGACGCACATATCACGACGAATTTGAAATTTTAATTGGAATCGATTCACATGCGTATAATCGCCGAACCGACTATCGACCGGGTCAATCACTTAACGACTAGATACACTGGCCATCAAAAGTCATTAGCATATTTCAAGTGTACCACAACAAAAATCCCACCATCACCACCGCACCGCACACGATGCAATCGTTAATGTCGTGGCCAATTAATTACACCGAAGAACACGACCGTGTTAATGGCACCAAAAAGACCGCCTCCGCAGGCAGTGCTCCTTTGTGCGTATCGCCAGCGCGCCAAATTATACCCAAGGACCTCCAGAAATAAGGCCTAATTAAGATGAATAAAAATTACTCGATTGTTCCATGTCCTGAATTATTCATGCCATCGCCGCCAACTTCCCACGCCAAACTAATGCACACAACAAACGCAGACGTATCAAATTAGGATACAAGCCGCCGTCCATTGCCGAAGTAATTATGACAAAGGGAATAAGTAGATACGCGAGATACGACGTTCCCGGCAGCATGAAAAACCCAACAAACTAACATAAATCGATCATTCATTAGAATCAAGGACTACCAAGGAGACGACAACAACGACAAGGATGACGAGCACGATGGACCATCTACGGGCCGGGGGAACATGATTCCACTTTGCCAATTATTGTGCTGGCAACATTAATCTTTGCCATAAACATTAAATTATTAGATTTATAAAGTATAATGTTCGTGATGGTTTCATTTATCAACCGAGATTCCGCCGTACGAATCATTTATCTTTGCCGTAGATCTGCTGCGGCTGCTTTTTGTTGTTGCCGCTCTATATCTCTGTCCATCTCCGCTGCGATGTCGTGGATACGCGCTGTGCCGCCTTGTTCGGTGGTCCTTATGGCAGATTCTTTGATAGTGACGTTCAGGGAGTGGTACAAAAGTGGAGATACCTACCCACCCAATCCCCCGGTGGAATGCAGCGCCGCGGGTGGGAGGACGTTATGGAAAATTAAGACGGTGGTATTCTTCAAGACGCGCTTCAGTCCTTGTCCTTGTTTAACGGAAGCGGCTCCTCGCCGAAGGATGATTCGACGGAATGTGTACGATTTTGCCTTGTTTTTGTTTTCATCCTGCGTAGTGTCTTTGTTTCCTCTTGATTTCGACATCCACAACAGTTCAGTGTCCTGTGCGTCTTTTGCAGCTCCACTTAGTATCAATCACAATTACGGTTGGGATTGGTGGGACTTGATGGTATTTTATTAGTGTTGGTCAATTTGTGGGATCTGTGTGAGAAGATTGACAGAAAGTGGTTGCCTAACTGGAGGTAGGCTTTATTGTGGAAAGAAGTGCAGCGGCTGTGATCAACAGTGATGAAAAGCTGCACGTATAAAATTTGCCTTCGTAGTCCTTTATACAAGGATTTAGGATTCAAGAAAAGGCATTTTAGTCCATATTTGAGTGCATGTTTTTTGATTGGTACCGGTTTCTAGAAAACTGGCAAGTGGTTATTACCAGTTTTTTCCATAGCAAACGACTTTTCTGGTAAAAAGTTCGCTTGGAAAGTGGCTTAACAAATGCGATAGTCAATATAATTGATTTCTTTTTCGTCCAACTTAATGGATTTTTGATAAAACCGCAACAGCTCAATTTTCAAATAGAGCACAGGTCAGGTGGAGTACACTTAAATTTAAGTATAAAAGTCGATATCGAGCACACGACCTCTACAAGTACTTCTGCAGCAATCGATTCTTTGGAAACGTTTTCTCACCACACCTCTACACGGAACGTTGGCAATTTCGCGTTCAATGCTGTACCTGACCTCCTCTAAAATTGTTGGTTGGTTTCTATAAGCTAACGACTTGACGTTAACCCATAAAATTAAATCCAACGGCGTTAAATTGCATGCTCTAAGGTCGCATACCATCAAGTCGTATGGCGTTTAATCGGATAGCGTCAAATGCCCGTGTCGTTAAATTGCATGAGTGAGGTGTTAACTAAAGCAGATCATTGCTTAGGTTTTACGATAATCGAGTTTAACCATCCACAGACTAATTGTATGATTAGTGGTGTGGAATTTGGCAACTTCTTACGAATAATAGATGCAAATTTTGACCACAAACAAGAACACAAATTTTAGAATGCTACGTTGTGGAACTTCTTTCTGTATGATCACACCTCCGGAAAGTAGTCTATACATTTCGGTCGTTTTTATGTGGATGGAATGGGACTTCGCGGATCCGATGCGAGTTTGTCATTAAATAAAAACCGATGCATAGTTTTCAAACAACAAACAGCTTTCGTAAAATCACTAATTGTGTGTTTTTAGTCAACGCCTCTCTTTATTAGATACCACGAGATGGTCGTGGTAGAGATTTTAGTTGAAGAAAATTAATGAAAATATACAAAAATTAAGCCTAAAGCTGAAATTTCAATTAGTTATAAACGCATAACTTTAAAGGTTTAACACCGAAAGAATTTAAAGCCCGGTTGGATGTACTTTATCGCACATGTTTTCGTGCGTCTGCAACCAATTACAATTGAATAAACTAATTTAAACGTGAGGATGCAGTCTTCCGGATGTCCGCTAGACAGTAGAGTAGTAGAGGGTAGAGTGAAAATCCACAACATGGTCTTGCGTCAGAAGATACCATCGCTTCTATTCAAATGAAAAATTGGTGGCGAAAGGAATCATTACAAAATTAATGTCAGTTGCGAACAAAAGTATCGTGTAGGACATATAAAATAAAGGCCTTTGAATGAATAGGCCCTTCTCGCTCGTATCCAAACTAAACATGCATAGCGTCGTTTTGTAGGTTATGTCAAGACCTTTCAAATGTTGTTTTGCCAGATTCGAGCTCTGTAGCGCTTTGTACATAGCCGGAAAATTCAAAAGACAAAAAGACGAAGGGGAGATATTTGACATCCTAATACTTACTTCAACCTCTTGCAGAAACCATTTAGATCAGATGGTTTTAGAAGTGTTTAGAAGGTTACAGGGGTAGGTAGATGGGTGGGTGGTTTGCTAAGCTGTACAGGGCAGCCAAGCACTTTGACCACACAAGGAACATTGCAATGCCACAGGTGTGGATCCTACTACTCTTCTAACCAATTGGAGCTGTTACTTGGCTTTTTTGGTCGCCATTATTTCTACTCGAAACACACTGCAGTACAAATCTGGATGGTAGGATGGTAGAGTGACATGTGCAAAAGGAATGCTCTAGTCGTTAACGCTACAGATGTCTACGGGTGGCAAGTGAAAGATAATTTTCAGGATAGCTGTCGGTTCTCATTGCACCACTGATACAGATGCAAGAACACTCTGCTCTGAGTTTTAGTTGACACCATTTTTTCCAGAACTTTCCACCAAACCAGAATAAGTCGTACAACGTATATAGCCAATTGGCTAGGTGGCTTTCAGTACAACGTTACCATGTGGTTACAATTTTTTAAACCCGCTAAACTGCTACTGAACCTAAAATTACAATACAGAACGATACTGACGGTTAACTTAAGGTCTCCTTTGTGTGTTTTAACATGAAAAACGCTCTTTACGCGAAACGCTGATGGATTGAGAGGACATATTTTCGAAGCAAATGGTTTTAATGGCTCATTTACGTGGGAGGTCTCTTTAAACCTTTACTTTAAAAAAACGGGACATATTTTGTAACTGCAATATTTTTTTTTTTAGAAAAGCCCTTTCTATTTCTTATCAATTCCAAATACCATAAGAGAAATTCGTTTATTGGGACGTGTTTTGTACAGCTTTAAAGTTTTGTTACCATATGGCAACATTCCAAAATTTAACTTTAAAATAATTTGTTTTTAAAAGTAAAAATTCAGTTCTTTTACTTAGTCCACAAGTAGTCTATATGTATACAAAAATTCAGATTTTTCTAACATCAATACTCAGTTTTGTACTGAAAGGGTCCGACTTCTCTCCTAGAGAGACACTGTGACCGTTTTGACACGTTTTTGTTGTGATTCCAAATGAGTTTGTGGTCAATAATGAAACCTAGAAACTTAGCTCTATCCGTTAAGGAAAGGCTTGGCAAAGATCAAAGCGATGAGTGGGGGAAGATCGAAGCGAGGAGTTTAATATCTCAGAGAGAATAAGGTCAGTTTTCTGGGCGTCAACCCCGAGTCCGGACTTCAAATGCTTTTAGAAGATGTTTTGAATTGAAGGTCTTAATAAATTTTACGTAATTTTGATTGATGAATCCCAATTTCGGTCTCGACTGATTTTGCTAGTTCCAACTGAAGCATTTACGATGTTTCTCGTGCTTGGAGCTATGAGTTATCTCTCTGGCATTTGATTGTAAAAAGTTAACGCTCATTCGTAATACATTAGATTGAACCAACACCAGAAGCAATCGTTCTTAAGGCAACGACTTCGAAATTTTGGTAGTACTTCTTTGTTAGGGTTTCGTGCCAAGGATAAATATGACGCCATAGCCTCATATCTATGTCTGATAATAACTCAGTTTTATGCGACCCAATTCAAAGCCCCAATTCTAGACCGAGTGCAACAATTTGACTCTCACCGCGTAATTGTCTCAAAAGGATAATGCCTATCAAAGAAACACACACATAATAGCTCAACCTCAAGGTGTCGCCTAGGGGAGCCATGTCGCACCTCAAGGAATCTTGAGTGATTGTCTCTGCCACGACAGGTATCAAATGGTAGGACATTTGCATACGAACAACTACAAGATCCTGAAATCGATGTGAAAAGAACCGTCGACAATGAGGACCGATGCAAGTATGGCGGCGACGTCGGCTTCGGCAGCGACATCAGAAATTGCACTTCACATTTTGTCGAGTGTTCACCTCTATTCATATGCAGATACACACCCAAAGCAAAGGAGAGGCGAAGGCAAAGCAAACGCCGACTCGGTGCGGACGGATATGTGTTTGAATGGAAATCCCAATCCCGTTGTGCATTACATCAAGGGAAAATAAATTCAAGTCCTGGATCTATGTGCACGAGGCAGAGAATCGAAATGGCATACGGAACAAGCGACTGAGAGTTATGCACAAAATATTTAAAATATGCAAATACAAGCCAGTTTGTCACAATGTGTCGTTGTGTGTGGTTGTGCGAGAGTCCTGGGTGGGGGCGCAGACGGCTGCAGTAGTGGCAAAATATTGCAACACACCATATCTCCTTTGTGGCACAGCAGAGCACACGATAATGTACAACATTAATTCCCTTCATGTTTTCGGTTTCGGAGTGGCTTGAAAGAGAGGCAGAGAAAGTGAGTTGGGGGTTTGAAGAAAGATTCACTCCTGTCTGCGTGGAGCGACCCATTCTGGGTCCCCTCGGGAACATGACACTTTATTTTCGCCATCCACCAGGAGTTATCCCTGTTTTTTCGTTTTTTTTTTGCTTTCTATTCCTCCACTTGCAGCAGGTTGCAGGGATTTTCGGGCGAGATGCACTCGTGGTGGTGGTGTGTTCGTGGTGTTGGTGGCGCTCCTGGGTGTTCTCAGGCGTCTAGCTCTGGAGCTTTGGCTACAACGAGAGTCACTTGCACTTTTGTGTTATTGCTTTTTGCTCCTGGGCGTCATATCGAGGGCTGGTGTGTGTTGTTCCTCTCCTAGAGTGCTCTTCGCCTCTCGTCAGCGTGTGGATGTGAGCCGAGCTAATGTGATGTGTGAGATGTTTTATGCATTTTATTTATTTTTTTTTTTTTCTTTCATTTTTTCGTTCGTTCGTTCTACACTCCCTATGCACTTTGAGATAAAACCGTTGCGACAAATTCAATAGAATGTGCCATAGTTTCGAGCTTGTTCAGGGTGTTTTTCAAAGGTGACACTGCGTTGTCAAGTGGCGTTGTTGCGCGGATGGTGAGAGGGAGGGCAGAGAAGTCACCAGTCTGGCTGCTTCTGGCTTTTGTCTGAGTGCGCTCGAGGAGGTTAAATTGACGGCTTCGACGTATTTTAGGTGTCAATATTGGTTCCATCCTTTCAACTGTTTGGTCATAAATTTGCTTTTGTTGACATTTATTACCGTTCAGTTAAGAATTATAGTTTCGAGTGAATGCTTTTTCTGAATCGGTGATGTCGTCTTGTGTGTGGTTGAAGTGATGGGATTTTGACGAGCCGAAATTTCGAAGCAAATGCTTGTCAGAAAGATTTGTTTTCTTAATTTCTATTGACAGAATTGACACTCTGCCGGTTTTCACTGATAATTTTAAGTTACTAATTGAGTTTTTTCTTTAATGTTTACTAACATATATGTAAACTCGAAATTTTTAAATCCATGGATGCATGGCTTATCAAATAGCTTAAACATCATTACATGGTGTGAACTGAATACTGTGTAAGAGGTTTATCAAATAAAAAGGCCGTAAAACGTAAGAAAAATAATTAAATAAAATTGGAATAAAGAAAAATCGAGTATAAAGTATGGGCCAATGACAAGTTTTTTTTTAAATACAATAAAATGGACAAATTAATTTTTTTTCCATCTGTTATTATTTATGGTGAGAGCAAATATTTGCATTAATTATGGAACACAACGTCATTCAAGTATCGAAGTAGTAATGCATTCCGACACTCCAGTTTTCCAAGACCTTGTTGATGATTTCGGGTTATAGGTCATGCATTGCTTGGATAATATTGATATTAAGTGCTTGATTCATTTTTGGATTATTGCCATAACATTGACCCTTGACATTTCCCCACAAAAAAATTGACCCCTTTGGATTTTTTTTGTGGGGAACTAGAGATAAAACGCGAATTAATAATCACATTTATAAGAAATTTTACACGAATGCACTAAAATAATAATAACTTGATAAATAAGTCAATTTATATATACAACCACACCTTCACCCCGATACCGAGAATATATTGAACGCCCCTCGTAGTCCTTGAATTTCGACGTTAAATGTAAGACTTCGTAGCGAATTGCAATCACAGACATGTTAAAATGCATCTCACTTTTTTTATGTGGCTCTGTTACAAATTGTGGCCGAAATGAAACACATTCTGATCATCCGCCCAGCCAAGTGTCTGCCTCGAAATCGATTGGCTCACAAGTTCATCGACGTCTGTCTGATAGACTGTCCTTTATTGACCTCTGGGCACGAATTCAAATAAATAACTTCATCACAGTGACAAAAGCTTTCGAAAAATAAAAACAAAACTGCTGCAAATCCCATTTCCGCTCGGGTGCCTCTTCCGGCGGATCCGGGCCACTTATAAATGCACAACCCCCTCACCCATCGGGCTGTGCTATAATTAATGACTGCAAACATATTAATTATATGCCCGTCGAAAATAAACATGTAGAACGCGAAAAACTTCAACAAAAAGTCCAATAATTGCGATGCAATTACGTGCAATTACTTTGTTTCAATGGCGTCAACTCGTTTGCGCTTCGCTCCGCTTCCCACTGCAGCATACTTCCACACGTTATTTTTTTTTCTCTTTTTGTCCTCCCTATTCAACTTTAATAACAAACTGCATCCGGAGTTTAATTAAAGGAATCCCAAACCTGCCCCGAGTGACAGTAATAGCCGACAAACAAGCGTGTAAAACGTCCCATTCAGATATCAACCCCCAACCGTACGGTGAGAAAAAACCAATTGACGCCCTTGAATCAATCACTTTCTCACCCAAATGCAGGTGCTACTAGTGTGAATGTGTGTGTGTGCAGTTATTTATTTATCATCCATCTTTGCGTCTAGATGCGCTGTCTGAGGTGAATTCTCAGCATCACTTGCTTGTGGCAAGGTAATTGCTCTCGTTGTCCTGTGCGCTGGATGGCAATGCAAAAGGGATACTTAGCGTACCGGCAATAAATCGTGTCGCTTGTTTTGCGATGTTTCTCTCTACGGTCTATTGGAAGATCCTTGAATGGAGGACGGTCGTGGAGGAGTAGGAGGAGAGAGATTGATGCGTCTAATGCAATGTGGAGATGGATCAATTGATGCTTTCGCTTGCATGTCTCGATTCGTAATTGATTTGTTAAATTTCACACAAATCTCCTGGAAGGGATTCTATGGACGAATGCATCGGGGCGTTTTTGGGACGTGGTTGTGTCGGTGTGGTAGAAATTCGGTCACATTGCATTCGTGGAATGTCAGATATCTCGAAGGGAGAATGGTTGAATTCGTAAGGGTGATTTATGAGATGGATGGGGTGGACTTTAACGAAAGGTCGCAGTACTACGTACTTTCGAGGTCATTTATCGGTCGATTCATGAGGCGAACAGGCTCCACGTGGAAGTTTGTGAAGCGGAAATAAGCTCGTCCCAGGTTGGAGTAGGTAACTTGTGGGCGTGGTCGTACATGGGTCAGTGCAGTAGAGAACTAGACTCCAGAATCGAAACATCGATAGAGGGATTGATGAGTCTCTATTTCAATCTCTCTACTCGATGTACATTTGGGAATGCACGGAAACTGCCGAAAAAAAAAAAAAATTGAAAACAAAGTGGAGGGTGGCGTACGAGAGGGACAACTATTGAAACTTGCAACAAAAATATTTGTTTCAGATTGAATGCTATTAGTTTAGCAAGTAGAGGAAAAATTCAGACCCAAAGTAGGTCACTCAAAACTTTGAAAATGGATAACGTTTTAGTAAGCCAATCGTTTTACTGGGATCTTCCTTTTCCCTCTTCTTCAGCCGCCTTAGTTCTCAAAAAACGTTTCCATAAATTTCTTCAAATGCAAGAATATATATTGTGTTAGTGTGTTCATTAAAGTTAAGAAGAATCGAGGTTTTTAAATGATGCGAAGTTGCAGGCAAATTTTAGTTCAGTTTCATTTCATTTAATTTTATGAAACCTATTTAAGAGGCTTTGCTCAAAATTAAGACATTGGACCCAATGTATCTTTATTTGGCATGCAGATTGTCTTAAACCAATAGTTTCTTAACAAAAATGTTTCCCCTAAGCTATATTTCACAAAATAGCTTGAAAGTAAAGTAAAAGAAAGACCAAATGTTGATTTTCAAATTTTACGATTTTTTATTGAATTTGCTTTAAAAACATTTTTTTCACTCAGTTGATTTTTGAACATACTGCTTCCTTTTCTTCTCCATGGTGACTTTATAATTCTTTTCTTCAAATTGCTTCTTTAACAGGGCTTCCAGTGCCTCTGCTCTTTTCTGTAATCGCTCCTGTGTTGCGACCGACTTTTGAAATGCGTTAAGTCGGGAATAGAGAACTTTGTTGTGCTCCCTTATACCAGAATACACCTCTGGGATTGGTACAACTTCAAGTTTTTGTGGCCTAACGCGAACTGTTGGATGCGGCTCCAATGCTTCGTCTCGATGTTGATTTCATAGTAAATGCCGTGATTTTCTGAAATGCCATGTCTCAGAGTCATCATAACCATGGCGAATTCAGTCGAAACGTTCTTAAGACAAAATTCAAATTCCGGAATTGAATGGTAGGACTTCATATTTTGCTATTATTTTTGATGTTATCTCAAAGAAAACTTGGTTGGAAATAATGTTGTTTGAGTTGCAATCACGGGTTTTATAGTGGTTGAGTAGAGAAGTATTTACCTCGCCTAATGAGTTTGCTGCTAATGATTTCCGGCGAAATGATCTCTCGATCGATGACCATTTTTTGCATTTATGACTAGTAATTAGGTGACGACAAAGACGCGAAATTATGGACCTTCATTTCATTAGAAAGAGATTTCTGTTTTTCTTTTTTTCATAAACAAAATTTTGATTATTAAATAGGTCCTTACACGCAGATCCGGGTTATTACTTTTAAGTAATTTGTAATTAAAATATGAAATTCGGAGTGAAGATCTTTCGAGGCAAGCCAAGAATATATTGAAATTTTTTCTTAGAATTAGTCAGAGATTAACAAAAGTGTTTCAACTAATACTATTTCTTAAAAAAGATAATTACAACTTAATTCAACTAATAAAATAGAGGTTCCATTTTCAACTTTTTATTTGAGAGTCCCGTTTTCAAAGTTGAAAAAAAAGGAGACAAAAACACGTTTGACTTGAAAACGTAAACTACACTTGTCAAGCTATAATACAGTGAAAAAAAATAAGCGCTTCTACTTAATAATCGTGGCAAATTTTTGACTTTAAAAATATGAATTCTGGTATGATTTTAACAAAAGTTTCTTATCACGCTATTTTCATTTCTTGTTTACTTGTTTACTTGTTTAATTATTTACGGTTTTTGCTGTATTCTGCCCACAAGTGCGACAGCGATCTAAAAATATTAATATCGATTACAGCCTAATTGGTTTACCTTATGTTGGCTTCTGCAACATTAAGGAATAGAGGACTGCAGCATGGCGTGTCACATCCTTTTGAAATTCGATACACAGCGATTTCAATCAAAAATATCTTCAATGAACTTAAAGTCAAACTCCTCACAGGAGCTGGTGTGTGCTTCTTTTTGAGTATTAGATGAAGGTTAAATGTATGTCCATTGCAGTACAAACAAAAAACAAAATAAAATATTCCTGTCAGCATACTGATCTTATTTTGAACCCATTCACTAAAGATATGTGTGTGTTATGCACCGTGGCCTAGTCGGTTAGTGCGTCGGACTGCTAAGCGAGAGTACCCGGGGTAGAATACAACAAACAATTTTCACGGCCCCACTTTTAGCGAACGACTGATAATTCTTCTCGATTACTTCTCTCAGGGAAAGTTTTCGCAATTCGCTGTTCGGAACCGGCAATAAACTGTAGGTCCCCTTTGCAAGTGTCTAAATTATAACGCGCACAATACAACGGAGGCGCGAAAAGCTAGGCTCTGGCCCTTCGTCACTAATTACGATGACTAAAGATGTGCGTGAAAAAAAGAAATACTAAACTAAGTACGTCCAAAATCGTTCTAATATTTCAAAGGATGTTATTATAGAGTACTATGAGATGGCACGTGTAGTGAGACTTAACTCATTCATTTTATGGGTTAATGAGAAATTGTAGCGCGTGCATAGATGCATGTGAATATCAACAAGGTGAATTGACGGCTCAATCGCTTTGCAAAAAGAAAATTCGATCCCTCTATTGGCCACCTGAAGTGTGAAACCGCCAGTTGTCTTCTGACGTAACACCTCGACTCATATTAGCACAACCCACCGCAGTTACCCGGCATTGATTCCAACTCGACTCTTTAATAAACCATTTCCTTTGCAATTCGATACAAGCCTGAGCAAAAACATTTCGTTCTTAGGCCATCCTGATTGGGCTTCGCAGACTTGATTCCAATTAGTATCTCATCAAATCAATACATTTACTGCTCTCTTCTGCCTAATTAAGCAACATCCTGCGTTGGCCTAGACGCGAGGACATCCCTGTCGTCGGCAATCATCATCCATCTCTTCATCGATGAGTATTCATCAAAAATTCTCTCATTTTTTTCTTCATCGTTATAATCCACCAATTAAGTGCTCAAATGATCCTGCTCGTTCTACACCCCCCGGCAGCACACAATAACATCAGCATTTTTGGGGGGCTGCGTACAGATGGCGCAACTGTCATTCAGCGCTCCTAATCCGATGCTAAAAATGATTTTCATTAAATGTCTCATTAAATTATTTCGAAACATGCCATTGTCGCAGCGACACAAGAGGACAGCAATTGTGTTCACTGAATCGAGAAATTATGAGTGATTATCCTGACAGAATTACGAAACACAGCAGCGAGTGGTAGACAGAAGAGGGGCCGGGACAAAAGAGCGGGCATCCTCATGAAACATCCTGCGCCTTTGTGCTGTTGTGTTTCATTTCTTTTATTTTCCTACCAGACTACCAAGGACTGCGAAAACAATTCCACTCAATTTCGTAATTAAGTTTTGAATTAGTTTCTTGGTTAAGATGCCTATTTGTCTGAGTGTTCAGGAAGGAGGAACAGGAATAAACATTCTCATGGTGGGGCGGTTTTTGAAAATGCAACAAGGTAGACAGCAGGATGCCAAAGAAAAGAGCACGGCAGTGATGTGGTTTCGAGTTTCAAAGTGGGTGCTTAACCCATTTGTTGAAATGTGCCGCAATTAAGCAATGCGGCTGGGATTAGGTGTCGCGTTGAGGCGCTGACTACAAAGATGTACTTTTTTTTGTTTTGGGATGAGGAAGGGTATGCTTTCTTTGAGAATTTTGTGTCTGTTGTTTCGTATGTAGAATTCAATTCAATAGCTACAATGTTGGATATACACAAGACTGTCTGTGTCTGGTTGGGTGACCTATTTTTTGTAGACCAAATATGTTTATCTGTCTTACCTTCGAGGTACTAACGCCTATTTCTGTTGTCCACTTCGTCTCTAAAAGGAGCGTGTTTTCATGTTATTATGTCATCTATAATCTATAATCTATAAATATTATAAAACAAAGTCGAAAAAAATGTTTGGGGAGTTTAATCTCAGGAACTACTGAACGGATTTGCATGCGGTTTTCACCAGTAGTATTGTTGGGTATCTATTATGGGTATGGACTATATTTTATAAACATTTAGGCACAACAAGCTAACGGTATATTGAGATAAGTAAAAACAGTCGAGAATTGGCAAACTTCTAAGGCGGGCGCTGCCTAAACAGTTAAAGATACGAAAAAATAATGTATTGGGAAATTGATCGCCTTAAAAAGTTCTAAAAAAAAGTCAGTGGTGCCATATGTGTATCTCTTAAGGTAGACTCACAATAACCAATTTTATGGTTCTGAAAAATTTCGAAAAGCCAATCCGCCCTGTAACTTCCACACCGGTTTGTCAAAAAGTCTGAAAAAATTACAAAAAATCGGCTTCCATGAGTAAATTAAAAAAAAAATAATTTCAGCATTCTAGCCCCAATACTTTTGGAGCTTTTGGCCAAAAACGATAAAACGTAAATATGCTAATTTCGAAAATCTAAAAACGCAGTTTTATAGATCTCGGAGCAAGCACTAAGAAATAATAGCTATAAAAATATCAATTAGTTGGTGAAATCCGAGAAATCGCTGATTAAAAGATTTTTTTTAATCAATAAAATTCTGGCTGAAATCGATGCGAGTCTCAGTGGTGATTTCCATGTTCATTTCAACCCCTATTTGCTCAACTCAAATTTGCACACAGCTGGCATGAAAATGATCGCGCGGAAACGGTGTTGTACGGATAGAGGCATATGAGATGTGAAAAATGGATATATGTATATGTGTATAGGTTTGCATAAATGTCCACATTAGAAATACAGGCAGCGATGAAAGAACGTGGTATTTTTTGTTGGAATATGATAGCCAATGGGAAAATAACATATCTGATGCGTGTTCTGTTCTACAGGAAAATAACAAGGACACTTATTTACTATGATGATTTCGTTGTGTAAAATTACTAAACCTTTGTTACCATGGCAAAATCACCGCAAAATATGATTGAAGATATATTGTACCGCAGACAACAACAACTGTCATTCGATTATGGGAACATTGATCAAAGTACAAACATAGTCGAATCGTTCTAAGTCGAATTTTCACGGGTTAGAGGCAGTTATGGAAATTCAAGTTAGAGGGTTTCATATTTTTTTTTTGTTGAAAATCCTTTATTTTGGACTGTAATATTTATAATTGGAATTATACTGGCAGACGTCTTTATGTTTCTTTTTTAAAGTAAACTTCCAATACACGCGCTAAATGAAGCAAGAATGCATCTCAGATACCTATCTGTTTTCAGATTAAAAGCCAATTATTTGTGTGTATGTAGACAACGATAATGTTCGCTCGCGATGTTCGCGTGTAGGGCCATGTTCACATTTTTGCTGTGAATTTCCTTTGCTCTCTCTTTTTTGCATAGGTAAATATCAATAAGGGCAACCACTAGCGCTTTTTCTCCAATGTGTTTGCACTACAAGAATCAACAACGAATGTTCGCGAAATGTGTTCATCGTCTAGGACCCCAATGGGGGAGTCAGATAATTCAAATGTGCGTACTTGCTACAAGTTGCGAGGGAACATTTTTTTTGTCTGTTTTTCAGCCAAAGAAATAAAACTCGACTTAGAGGTATTGAAAGTAGATTAAGACTGGAAAGAATGTATTCGGGTAAGAGAGATTTTCGACTTAGAGGAATTCGACTGTATGTTTTGTGGAATTTTATTTCAAGTAGCCATATAACATCAAACCATGCAGAATACATGCGAGAAAAAACTATGATCATTACTGACTTATTGAGGTGATTCGAAACGAGTGTCTTCTGAAAAGGGGAAAAATCATTTATGATTTAATTATGTTATTAGTCTACAATAACAAGGGGAATATTTTCTTTTTGAATGCTACTGGAGGCAGCGGGAAGACTGCTTTTGCTGTGGCATCGTCTGGAATTGAACCCACACTTTTAGATGGCGGAGGAACTGCTAACTCTGCTTTTAAATTTCCATTGAAATTTTGTAGTGCCGATGTTTCAAGTGCTTGCAATGTTTCCAAGTAGAGTAATACTGATAAATTGACGGGAGATTGTAGTTCAATAATTTAGGACCAGGCTTCAATGCTCCACAAAACGTCTAGCAAGACGCACTAAAGCAAAGTCTATGCTTCACTGAAAAATTCATACTTATGGCTGCACATAAAAAATCGTAACTTCAAACTAATATAAGTGTTGCATACGGAAGAGACAACACATTATTTTCCAATAATGTGCTTCAAATAAGAGCAGAAAAAATTTAAGTAAGATATGGGAAGATAAATTTCAGAAATATCTTTTGTTTTGGTGCCGAGCATTTTAGAAATGATTGAGAAGGTATATTTGGATATTGCAAACTTATCTAATAATTCGTTTGGTTTGAGGGAAGGGTTATTTTGTGGCAGACAAATAAGCAAGTCAATTAAGTTAATAATTCAATTCTTGCCAAATGTGATTCATCATCAAAAGTCTATTATTTAGTTGACCGCGTTTTAGATGTAGAAGAAGCGGTGCATTACCCCAAATTATTTCTAAATTCATTAACACTTTCTGGTATACCATTGCTGGAATACTAAAAAGCTTTAGATATATAGTGCTGCCTGCGCGAAGCCAGGACGGGTTGCTAGTATAACATAATTTTAAGATTATGGAAGTACCAACAAATCCTTACCTTAAGTAACTCCTTAGCGACCCAAATTGTGTGTTGATGGCATATCAAACCGGGAGGACTGGCGTCAAGGCTTGCATTATATTAGGTTGTCAAATATCTCCCTTCCGCCTTTTTGTCTTTTGAATTTTCCGGCTATGTACAAAGTGCTACAGAGCTCGTATCTGGCAATACATAATTGGAAAGGTAACCTACAAAACGACGCTATGCATGATTAGTTTGGATACGAGCTCTGTAGCGCTTTGTACATAGCCAGAAGATTCAAAAGACAGAAAGGCGGAAGGGAGATATTTGACAACCTAATATTACCAAAACTTTAGACATTTAGTGCTTCTTTTATTTTTTGCAGAGTTTGGCATAGTGCCAATTTTTACTATAAGACTGTTCTCGACCTCAAAAGGCAAGGAATTAAACTCTATAATCTTCAATAGATAAGCAATTGTAGTTCATGATCTGGGACATGTGACTGAATACATGTTTTTCTTAAATTCCACCCTAAAATTGTATGGATTTCTCATATTTGGACTTTGTCTAAGACTGCTTTGCTCCTTGTGAACTTTCAATAAGTTTTCTTCTTGCTTCCACTTAAAACTTACAGAAGAATTTAGATGTACAGGTCAATCGAAGATTCGCCTAATTTTAGGTCAACAACTCCCAATGTAAAACATAAGACTACAAAAAAAAGAAGGACTTACCCATCACCGCCGAAAGCTTTAAGCTCCCTGTGCAGAGTTTCCTTCACATTCTGAGCTGAGTACAGGCCCATTGGGGAGTTGAATTGCTTGTGTACAAGTTTACGTTGGATAGCTGCCATTTTGAGTTTATTTTATCTCTTCTTTTCTGAATATATCTGTATTGATCTTTATTGAATAATTTCGTTTCTACTTTAACTCTAATTGCCTAGAATGAGACAGAAAAAATTGAAAAACAAAAAAACGTGTTCATTCCTTAAGCGCGCCACGTTCCTATTCAAGCTACAACCGTATACTTCGTTCGATTCTAATCGCGATGGTTCTTTTTATTTTTTGAGAAAAAGAAATCCTTTTTATCCTTTTTTCTAAGCGAATCTACTCAAAAAACAAAAACTAACAAATAGTGGCAGCACTGGCTGTATTCTAGGTTCGTTGATTTGATTTTTTTCAATTTTGGTTCCGTTTTCGTTCGGATCGATTTCTGAAATGAGAAAAAAAGAAAAATACTTGTCAGTAAAAAACGAGAATCTAATTCACACACACACACCCACACGAAGGACCAGGACAAGGACATCCAACACAACACCTTGTCAAGGCGATCATCCACAACAGTGGCAGAATAATGAGTTCTTAAATTAATGTACCGCCCGAGGCAGACGCCAAGGACACTCTCTCATACACACGTATTTCCTTTCATCAACCGTTAATTGCCTTACATTGAAGCGGAGGTCTCATTTTGTTATTTGCAGCCGCAGTGTCTACCCACTCATCTCATCGGCGAGGGAGGGACGAGGAGCGCACTCGTCTGCAACTCCTTGCAGATGCGGAAGGTTCCTTTTAAACGATTTTTACATTGGACCTGCAAGAAGTCTCCTTCTTCTCTTTTTTTTCTGTCTTCCTTCCTTAGATTGAACCACTTGACAAACATTGTGGTGTTGTCAAAGGTTAATCATTATGCAAGGAGATACCCACAGAGCCACAGAGCGTAGAGGTTGAGTGGTATGTGTACACGGGAAAGGATATGCTGCATAGATTGGCCTGGTTGGCTTTTAAGTCGACGATGCGATAGCAGGAAGAATAAAGATGGATCTGTGCTGAGCTGTGCTAGATGACGAGGACGACCAGAAGGAGGAGGAGGAGGAGGAGACGGAGGAAGAGGAAATAGTTGTTCAAGTAGTGGAATGTGTTTGATGGGAAAAATGATTAAAATGAGAAGAATGCTGCAGGACCAAAGGGTGGAGGTGAAGGTGGAGGAGCCAACTCCTCTTGTCAAGCTCTGCATACTCCAGCCGATGCTTGTTGGAAGGAGGAGGCGTAGCATATTCTTGAGGGCAGTCTTGTACCTTGAATGGGTGTGGAAAAAGATGTAGAAAAGGGGAAACAAGTAGCTCTGGGTGGGGCGTGGGTTTTGATTGGTAGTCAAAGTCAACTTTTCTTCATCTGTATAATGAATTTCTTGTCGAACAAATTGGACAGACTGTCACAGGTGACAACACTTGAGGAGGATCTCTGAATGGTGATGGACGAAAGGCATGTCGTTGTGCTTTGTTTGCAAAGAGTTTTTAGTGTGGAACAATTTAGAGTTGCTCTCAAATGATAAGGACAATCCTTCCTCTTGTCTTTGAAATGATTGCTCTTGGAAAATTGGCATATTATCGGTGTCAAACTTAAATGATACGATAGGATTTGTTGCTGTAGGGAAATAAAATTTTCTTAGCTCACGACATGAGTAGAACATTAAATTGATCATTAGACCTGCAGTTTCTGATCACTCTTTAAAGTTTGTTTTATGGTAAAAAAAACATAAAGTATAATAACGTTTTTCATTCATTCATTCAGAAGCTTCTGAAATCTCTCTAGCTTATTAACGTCACCTTTAGATTAAAACATTTCCCTAGTGAGTGGAAATAATCGTACAGAAATCGGATAGACCGCAACCGAAAAAAAGTAGTACCTAAATAAAAAAACAATTCATGTTTAAAGAATGAATTGTTTTTATAACCAAATCAAAATCTAGAAACTAGCACTAAGCTTGTTAGCTTCTTGGGTTTGGAATAGCGTTCAATACCTTGGCGTCGATTCTACTAAGTTAATGAGAAATTTGATGTGCCCATGTCTCCTACAGCTTCTGCTGGTGTTTCTTTTTCTTGAGAAAAAACTTTGATTACTCACTTTTGTTTATTTTATGTGAAGGGAGGTATTTTTACTGGAAAAATCCCTTTCGCTATGAAGTAATGGTACCCATAGAGCTTTTTGAATGTAAGTAAATGGCTCCAGTCAAGCCGAACCTAATTTAAGTTGGCAAGTCTGCAAAATAGACTGCGAAGTAAAGTTTAATGCTTAAATATAATAAATGCTTAGAAGCAATCATTATTGGGATCATCGAAGTCTAGAAGTATTCCACCGACTAACGCCGTCCTTTAGTGTTAAAATTATTATATCGCTTTCATATAAGAGGCTAGCGACAAAATCAAAATATCTCTAGACCTTCACCAGTGTTATTACTAAAAAAAGGCTCACGTGGCCTTTGAAAATTGAAGCAACTTGCTTTACCGAATACCAATGCGAAAATTCTTTCTTAAATTTCATAAGACGTTGTGGCAGCCCACGCAAACCGACTTAGGTCAGACTTATTTCGTGAGTCTGGTAAGTGTGAATGGCCTACAAACACATATGTATCTACCGACTTAGTCCAGTGAACCGTCCATCATTGGGTAACTCCCTTCATCACGGATCAAGTGGTGGCTCTGTCACACGACATAAACACCCGGGCCACTGAATGTCGGCATTTGTGGTAGATTATTATCACCGACAACCGAGATAAATCTCCAGCTGTCAGTGTCAGAGTTGGTTCGCTTTAAGTGACCACTTAGCCATCCACTGCCACAACAGAGCACGCATGAAGGCCACTCAAGGCCTACAGATGTCTGTCACTTGACAGCTGAGTAGCCACATTAATCGACTTACAAATGACTCACCTCACTGCTGGCCTTATCTGAAGCTACACTGATTTATCTAACTCAATTTGTAAGTTAAGTTATTTTCCAATTTGCATCATAAAAGTAACTCGTGCCTTGTGCACACACCGAGCAATTTACTTACTCAAAGGATAATGAAAATATTTCATTGTCTGGCACATCGATCTCATTTCCGCACACCCACCCGGAGGCCGGCTCGTCGGCTTCTTGGCTCTCGGCTCCCGTCTCACTCTCACCATAAGCACTGTTATAATAAAGTAATAATGTACCATAAATATCACGGCATTACCTTACAAATCTCACAATTTAATCATTATGCTACACGGGAGCCGAGTACATAAGGACGAGGACGTAACAGCCGAAAGGACGATGCTAATACACCGTGGAGACACGGCGAATCTTCTGGGGTTATGCGTTGTGCAGAAAGCGGAGCGGTAAGGCAGCAAAGCAGCCGAAGAAGAAGAAGAAGAAGAAAAAGGAAAACAAACACGAAACGCTTGGGTAAATATTTCATTGGTTATCCTTTGGAACTGCTGCGGTGCGGTACACGGCGCGCCAAGATGTTTATGGCAATGGCTGTAGAGCTGTGGCAGTGGCACCGAGCAAACAACACCTCCAGCCACACAAATAGGCCTGATTTATGTTTACAAGGCGAACGTGACAATGTTAAAAATACGTGCCAAATCGTGAATGGGACGAAACAACGATCGAAGACGAAGGCCCCCCGTGGCGCGGGACGTCAGGAGCATCGGTTTCCAAAAAGGGATTGTTTAACCGAGCCAAGGGAGAGAATGTCTCAATGCGGTGCGCTAAGGCCGGCCCTGCCTGCTAACACCACAGCTTCGTGCCCATCCTAATCAACAACCTCGTCGTCATCGTTGATGTCGTGGTCGTTGTCATTGTCGTTACGTCATTTTCTTTGTAGCTCACGTGTGCCGTTCCATCTCAATGGAAGGAGGCTTAAGGATTGCCTGCTGCCTGCTGGCTTCTGCCTCTTGGCTAATCGAAGCGGCTTACAGAGTTTCAATACAACGAGGCGAGGTAGAAGGACGTCTCTACTTCATTTGGACATCGAACTGAAGGATCCGCACACACAAAGACAAGACAAATCTCACTCACCACTCCATCGAATTTTTTTGTGAAAATATCAGCGAAATGGAAAATTGAGAAGGATAATTGAATTCTCTTGTATTTGGTTGGCTTATTTATCTGCCCTCTGCTCCTTTTGCATATACACATGGGTGACTGGCTGTTGTCCTTTTTATCGTTATGCGTAATCTAAAGGATTTGCCGGGTTACCTTAATGCCATTGTATTCTCTCTCTCTCTCTGCCGCCAACTCGTGGTGAATCAGAAGAGATTCTCCTTTGGCAAATAAACCCAAGGATACTGAGAGTTTTCAAGGTGATGTTCACATTGCTGCGCTATTGTGTGTACCCGTAAACACACAATGTGTGTGCGTTATCCTTCGGCTTAGGATGCTGTGCGAGTGGCTTTGCTTGGGAATTAAATTGACTGAGATATCGCAGATTTAACCAAAGCTTAATGTGTGCGGGGATTTTAGGAAGAAAATTTTGGGATGGTGTGGAGCTGAAGGAGCTGTGAAAACGGGTTTCAATGGTGGTGCACGTGAAATTGGAACAAATAGTGAAGCGAATGATACTCTTAAGAGGCTCCATGAAATACTATTCTTTGGGACTGATGAAGACCTTTTACTTCAGATTGTCTTAAGTACATTTGTCTTCTGAAATATTTGGCTTTGAAAATTCAATAATGGGAGTTAAAAAATGCTTTAAGACTAAATTTAACAGTGATTTGCTTAGCTCAAGATTTGAACCTTTAAGCTACGCAGTCACAGTCGATAAAAAATTATCTAAGCGATTCAAATAGGCCATGATGAATAGCTTAGTTGATTGATTTGTTCATTCGACCACGTTATATTTTCAATTATGAAATCGAATATCCTTTCAAATAAATTGATCATAAACATGGTTTTCAAATAATTTCATAGCTTCTGTAACGTTTATTGTGACCATAAAGCATTAACTTGATGTAAGAACTGTCCACAGAAATCCCTGTTCGCGTTACGAACAGCGGGAATACGTTAGAAAATTCCGTTAAGGCCGGAACTCACTGTAAATTTCGGGGAAATGAAACGCGTTGTTCCGGTATAGGTTCAAGGTTCAAAATCACATTTATTACACAAGTGTTTGTTCTTATATACAATATTATTGTTGTTTACATAAGCCCTTTGACATTTGTCTTCTTCTTCTTCTCTTGTTCTTCTTCATAAAACTTCGAGGTATGTTTGATTGAGCGTAACTTGTTGCACATCGAACATTCTCCCCCGCCGTGAACGAAGTTCTCAATTCGGTTGTCGTGTTGATCATCATCAATTGCTGCAGTGTACGATTCTTGACGTCCTCTTTGACCTCTCTGACTTCAATTTTGGCCCATCTCATGCAATGGTAAAGAATGTTCAAATGAGTTATGTTTGACAAGAGAACATGCATAATCAAAACAAAAGACAAACAACAACGACACAAGAGAGTGACGACCACCTGGTTTGTGTGCAATGATTGACTGGAAGGTCAGGCGAGGGGTGAGACGCAAACCCTTGGACTGATCGCCAATGGACTGGAAAGTCAGGCGAGGTGTGAGAGGGGGTTTGTCTCTGATGCTTCTTCTTCCGATCGCATTGCATTAGTTTCCATGTGGAGTCGTGAAGTTGACAGTGCGTGGTTTGGCGTGTAAATTTCTAGTGTGTTTTGTGTTTGTGTGTAAACTGTGCTGAACTTCGGAAAATTCAGGTGAGTGAAAATTCATTATTATTAATTTATGTTTGTGTTATTGTTAATAAATTAATTATATTGATTTATGTTAGTGTTTTTGCCGAGATTTTGTGTGCTCGGTTTGGGTTGATGCACGAGTTTGCGGAACATTATGCGTTCGCAAAGTGTGTGTGTGTGTGTGTGTGTGAATGAGTACGACACTGAGTGTGCCTTGGGTGTGAGTTGTTGCGTTCAAGAAATGGGTTTCTTCTTGGGCGCATGGAGTGATTGCGTGTTAAATTTGTATGTTTTTAAAGAGTGTTTATGAGTTATGTGAATGAGAAAAAGTGTATGAGTGTGGACTGTATGTGTGATATGCTACGAAAAGCGTGTGCATGAGAAGTGCATGAGTTTGGCATGCGTGGGGTGGTGGTCGCTGAAAGTCGATGACGACATAATCACCACAAGTGTTCAATTTTAAGTGTTAGACGCTTTTCGAGGGTGAGTTTTCTTGAGTTTTGTTGTGTTGATTTTCGGATGAGTCTTCGGGATTATTGGTTGGCAAAGGGCAAAGTTTGGTTATTGGCCTTTTGGTGATACCATATTGAGTTTTAATTTTTACCACGCGTATTAAGTTGTCTGGTCCTGGGTAAACTTCGATAATGCGACCTAGACACCATTTTGCCGGCGGTAAACGTTCGTCCTTTACGAGTACCAAGTCTCCGTTCTTGAGTTGAGTCCGAGTCTTCAGCCATTTCGGTCGTTGTTGCAAACGCGCGAGATATTCAGTCTGCCAGCTTTTCCAGAACGTTTGAAGGTGTGCTTGAATCGCCTTCCAGCGGTCGACCTGTCCTATTTTGCCGATGGTCAGGTCCGGTTCGGGTACTGTGAAGAGTGTTGATCCGATGAGGAAGTGTGCAGGAGTGAGAGGCTCAAAGTCATCCGGGTTTTCTGAGAGCGGGCATAGTGGCCTGGAGTTTAGACACGCTTCTACTTGCGTAAGAAGTGTTGTGAGTTCTTCAAAGGTGAGTGTGCCATTTCCTACTATGCGCTTCAGATGGTACTTGACACTTTTCACACCGGCTTCCCATAATCCACCGAAGTGCGGAGAGGCTGGAGGGATGAAATGCCAGGTTGTGCCCTCAGCTGCTGTAGTGGTTGCGACTTCCTTCCAATCATGTTCGGCTTCCTTGAATAGACGACGTAGTTCGGTGTCTGCTCCTACGAAGTTAGTTCCGCAGTCACTATACATCTGGTTGCAGAGTCCTCTTCTTGACGTAAATCGTCTGAACGCTGCGAGAAAAGCTTGCGTGGTGAGATCACTGACTGCTTCGAGATGAATGGCTTTGGTGGCTAAGCAAATAAAGATGGCCATGTATCCCTTGTGACACTTTGCGCCCCGACCTTTCCATGACCTGATGTTGATAGGTCCAGCGTAGTCGACACCTGTGTGGGTAAAGGGTTTCGATACGGTGACACGGGGCTTTGGTAGTTGTCCCATCAACTGCTGTGCTGCTTTACTTCTGTGCCTGTGACATGTGACACATCTGTTGATGCAGCATTTTACAGCAGCCTTTAGCCTCAGGATCCAGTATCGCTGTCGAACGTGCGCCACAACGATTTGGATGCCGCCATGCAGGAGTTTTTCGTGTGCCTCACGAATAACAAGTCTTGAGAAATGATGGTTGGAGTCCAAGATGATTGGGTGTTGAGTATCATAAGGCAGATCCGCTTGGCTTAGCCTTCCACCGACGCGAAGAAATTCGTTGGCATCCAAGAATGGGTTTAGTGATCCAAGCCTTTTAGTGTTCGCCGAGTTGAACATTTCTTGCTGGGCGCAGCGGGCTAGTATCTCTTCAGCTTTGCGTAATTCCGTTGGCGTGAGTGGTTGAAAGATGCGGTTGGAAACGGGAGCTCTTGAGTTGTGTAAGAACCTTATGCACCACGCTGCTATCCTTCTCAGACGTGCCAGTTTGGAAATTCGCTGTATGAGTTGTGAAAAGGCATTTTGAACCGGAGCTGCATGATGAACTTGTACTTTCCGTATGCCCTCTTCTGTACTCAAACTCTGTGGTTGGTCTGGGAATGAGAAGTTCCAGCTATTTCGTAGAAACTCCGGACCATTCCACCACAATGATTCGTTCAGGAGTGCAGAAGGAAGCATAGCTCTGGATGTCAAGTCTGCTGGGTTGTGTTTGGTTGGAATGTGTTTCCAGATGCCGATGTCTGTCAGCCGTTGAATTTCGCCAACTCGGTTTCTGACGAATGTTTCCCAACGCGATGCCGGCGCTTGAATCCATGCAAGTGTGATAGCGGAGTCTGTCCAGGCGTGCATCTGGGTTTGCTCGAGCTCAAGGGTGTGAGCTACACGATGCATTAGCTTAGACAGCATGACTGCTCCGCAGAGTTCAAGACGTGGCAGGCTGACTGGTTGAATGGGTGTGATTTTCGACTTTGACATCAGAAGGTGCATGTGAGTATTGCCATCCTTATCTTCCGTCCGAAGATACACTGCTGCTCCGTAGGCCTTCTCCGAAGCGTCGCTGAAGCCGTGTAGTTGTTTTCGACTGTTTCCGTTTGTGTGGACCCATCTCGGAATACGTAGATTGCCGATGACAGGTAATTCTTCGAAAATATTGTTCCATTCTTTTAACAGCTCTCCATCCAGTGTAACATCCCAATCGATCTTTTGTTTCCAAATGGACTGCATGACAAGTTTTGCCTTCAGTATACAGGGAGAAATCCAACCCATGGGATCGAAGAGTCGAGCTGTCGTTGAAAGGATGAAACGTTTTGTCGGCTTCGGATCATCTGGTGGGGTGAAACGAAAACAGAGATGATCCGCGGTAGGCAGCCAGTGAATGCCTGGGGTTTTGACATGGTTCGTTCCGTCGGTTGGGACAACTAGAGTCGATTCTCTATCCTTCGCTGGTACTCCTTCCAGGAGCTGTTCTGCGTTGGCTGTCCACTTCCGTAGGTAGAAACCGGCACTTTCTAATACTGCTTGTATCTCCATTCTCTTGTTTTTAGCCTCCACTATAGTGTCTGCGCCAGATAGCAAATCGTCGACGTACATCTCGGACCGGATCATCTTTGAAGCCTTTGGATGTGTTGCTTCTTCAGCCGTCGCTACTTCCAAGAGAGTCCTGATTGCTAAATATGGTGCTGATGCAGTTCCAAACGTCACAGTTTTCAGCCGGTAGACCTTTAGTTCATCAGTTGGGTTCTTGCGCCAAAATATGAGCTGGTAATTGGAATCCAACTCCGACACCCAAATTTGCCGATACATTTTCTCGATGTCAGCTGAGAATGAGAATTGATAGAGCCTCCATCGTAAAATGATGTCCATCACGTTGACTTGTAAAGCCGGGCCTGTCCTCAGATGGTCATTTAATGACGTTCTGTCAGAGGTTTTGTATGACGCATCGAAGACTACTCTCAATTTGGTTGTGGAGCTGCTTTCCTTTAATACAGCATGATGTGGAAGGTAATAGTGACCTTTGTTACAAACGTTGTCTTCCTTCACTTCACTCATGTGGCCAAGCTGGATATATTCTTCGATGCAGGATGAATATTGCTGATGTAATTGTGGATCAGCTGCCAGTCGTCTCTCCAGAGCCTTGAAACGCTGAAGAGCTCCTTCGCGGGACTTCCCAAGTATCGGGTAAGTATCTTCTTTGAATGGTAAGGCTACTTGATATCGCCCATCTTTAAGCCGCTTCACGTTGTTGATAAAGTGTTCTTCAGAGGCTGCGTCATCTGAGTTGATCGGGTGCTGAAACGGAGATTCTTCCACTTCCCAAAATCTTCTCAAGAGCGTGTCGACATCTGACTGCGTGAAAAAGTTGGCGACTTTCTGGGATCCCGTCGTTGACTTGCCGAATAAAATCCATCCAAACTTTGTCTTCTGAGCGATGGGTAGATTCCGGTTCTGAGGTCGCACCAGTTCTGGCAATATAACATCTGCCAGTACATCACTGCCTAATAGCAAGTCTATTTGGGCTGACTTATTAAAAGCCGGGTCAGCTAGTTGTAGACCGGAAATGTGGTTCCAGTCATTGACACAAAGGGCTCGAGCTGGGAGATGGCCAGAGAGTGACTTATAGATCAAAGCCTGGATACTAGTTTCGAACGCAGTGTTGTAAGAGCCGATATTGATTTCGACAATCCTCTTACTAGTACCGCTGCAGACCATTCCCAGCCCAGAAACTTCAACATGGGCGGCTTCGCCCTTTAGGCCTAAGAGTTGAACAGCAGACTCCGTGATGAATGATGCCTCAGAACCAGAATCGAGTAAGGCGCGCAGGGGAATTGTGTTTCCTGATGAAGTCTTCACTTTGACGACTGCCGTGGCTAGCAGAACCTGGCTGGTTACGTTGTTCGTCGAATGATGACTTCTCACACCAGAGCTGGTTGACGGTTCTTCGTGTGGCTGGAAGACTGGAGCTGATGTGTTGAACTTGGAAGAGCTTGATTGATGGGGTGAGTGCGTATGGGTTTTGCTTGAGAATGGGTTATTGTTATAATAAGTGTGGTTAAACGATTGTTTGTTGGTTTGAGATAACGCATTTATTTGTGCATTTTTATGCGTATTATTGTGCAGCAAAGAATGATGTGGCTGCTGGCAGTAATAGCACCTGCTATTACTTGTGCAGTTTTGCACAAAATGGCTGTATGCAAGACAATTACTGCAAATGCCAAGCTTGTTCACCCATTCAGTTCTGTCAGCAGTGCCCATTTTGAGAAATTTGGAACATTTTCTCATGGCATGCTGACCCTTGTTGCATAATTTACACAACAACAATTTGGATTTCTTGGGCTGGACAAGAAACGACACGCGAGTAGCCTTCTTCGTACCTTCTGGTACAACTCTGCTCTGCTGGTTGACTGCCTCCAGTGTCCGGAACCGAGTCTCGAGAAATTGGATGAATTCCGCGAAAGTTGGTAGCGTTTTTGTGTCCTTTTTGGAGCTCAGCTTCTCCTCCCACAGTTGTTGCGTCTTTGGTGGCAATTTCTGCAGAAGGATGTAAACTAAAATTGCATCCCAATGTTCCACGGGTACCTTTAAACGATTCAGGCTGTGAACTATCTCGGTAGATGTGTCCATTAAGTCCTTGATAGCATCGGAGCGTTCCTGCGTAATCACTGGCTGATTAAAGAGAGATTTCAGTTGGGTGTTTACAAGAAATCGTTGGTGGTCGTATCGATTTTTGAGAATTTCCCACGCCTTGCTGTAATTACCATTTATTATGGGTAAGTGCGCCAAAATTTTCTCAGCCTCGCCTGAAACACTCGTTTTTAAATAGTGTAATTTTTGAATTTCAGACAAGGCTGTATTATGGTGAACAAGGGACGTGAATAAATCGCAAAACGATCGCCAAGACTCATATGTGCCGGAAAACACGGGAATCGGGATATGCTGCAGACGGATATCTGCATTGTGTGTCAAGGGGACTGACTGTGATTCGTTCATATTGACTGCGTCAGTGGTTGATGCTTTCGTTTTGTCCAATGCCTCGAGTAGACTTGCTCTATAATCGCAATAATGCTCGCGGATCTTCTCGAAAGCATCTTCCACTTCTGAACACTTCTCGTCGTCAGTCACCGTATTCACACACTTCTCAAACACACTTTCCGCTGACTCTATCGTTTTTTCGAGCACTATCAAACGCGATGAGAGATAATGCTCGGTTCGGGTACTAACACCTCTTTTACTAAAGTTGGAGATGTCTTTCTCCAACTGGGTGAGTATACTTTTCATTTGTTTTAGCGACATAATGACACACTCTTTTTTTCTAGCTACTAACACGAAACCAACTTACGCACACTTCTTGGTACTTGGGTTAAAGATGTTCCGGGTTGCAGCTTCAGGGTTTGGTGTCACTACGAATGATGTCAGCACTTAATTGATGATCCTCTTCTCCTTTTTTGCAGGAACTACAGCACACAGGACGTAGATCTTCGGACGATCCAGGTAATGCAGCAGCAGCACAACAGCACGTAGCACGCAGCACTCAGATCTTCGGAAGGTCCACGTAGGTCTCCAGACGATCCAGGAATTGTAAGAATTTTACACCGCACACAGATCTTCGTATGATCCAGGGGTTGCAGAGATTATATACCGCGCACAGATCTTCGGACGATCCAGGGGTTATAGAAATAATGTACCGCACACAGATCTTCGGATGATCCAGGGGTTTTTGAAATTATGTACCGCACACAGATCTTTGGACGATCCAGGGGTTATAGAAATTAAATACCGCACACAGATCTTCGGACGATCCAGGGGTTAGAGAAACACAACACTTCAGAAATTTTCTGACGAATTTTCCGACGAATCGTCTTGATTTCGTCTTTGGGTTTTTTTTTTTTTTTTAATTTTTTTGTTTGTTTACAAGTGGTTATTGGTCAATTCACAATAAGCACACTTGTTCAATTTTTTGTTTTGTTTATATTGGGGTTTTTTTTTTATTTTATTTTTAGTGTTCGGGGATCAGCACTACCGCTCTGATTATATTTGATTAATTGTCAAAAAAATGTGCAAATCACTTGGGTTATATATTAAAATATGTGAGTTAATAAATTAACAGGAGTCCGGTTTAAAACGGGGTTGGAATTTTTTTTTTGTATCCGGTTCGAATGGACCAAAATGTTCGCGTTACGAACAGCGGGAATACGTTAGAAAATTCCGTTAAGGCCGGAACTCACTGTAAATTTCGGGGAAATGAAACGCGTTGTTCCGGTATAGGTTCAAGGTTCAAAATCACATTTATTACACAAGTGTTTGTTCTTATATACAATATTATTGTTGTTTACATAAGCCCTTTGACATTTGTCTTCTTCTTCTTCTCTTGTTCTTCTTCATAAAACTTCGAGGTATGTTTGATTGAGCGTAACTTGTTGCACATCGAACATCCCAGTCAAGTAAATTCCACACTGAACACGCGGGTCCTGATTCCCGCAATATTGACTTAGCTTTAAAAATGAGTTTATTATATTTGTTTACTCAAGTATATTTAATTTTTGTTAATATTGACAGGAGAAGAATAACTTAAGAGACAGGAAAGCCACAGCAGTATCTCTGAATATTTTTGTTTCACATTTACGCCACCACCTTCAAAAAATGTCATAAGGAGTCAAACTTGCTGTAGGAACATTCAGCATTAACTGACTTGCCCACTTCCATTCTTCTTACTAACAACTTTCAAGGCTAGTAATGTGCATCCAGGAAAAAAGGTAAAAAAAGTCAACTCTCCAAAAATATTGTAGAAAAATCTCCAAATAATATTTTCCTTCCTCTCGAAACTTTTCATAGATCGTAAGAACTGTCTGTGCCACTGCTCCTGAAAATTTAATAAAAACCCACCAAAGCACCACAATCACCTGGTCCGGCACACAAATAGTCACCCAGAGGCAAAGCTACTTCAGTTCCTTGGTAAAGTGAACTTTCTTCGGCGGACACAGTCAACAAAATGTCATCAAGATCTAATTCATAATTTGAAAAGTTTTCCCTAATTGGGTTTTGCACAAGAGGCTCGGCCATAACTTGTCTGCCTTTTTATCCTCCTTGGTGTGTACGAATTCGGGGTTTCGTAAAGATTAAAAAATGCGGTAAGAAAAAAAAAAAGCAAAAAACGAAAGAACCTAGAATTTGGAGAAAGGACACTTCCAACTCAGTCGAGTTTATTTTGTTCATCTACCAAAATGTTGTCCTTGCCACAGGATACACTCTCTCTCGCTCTCTCTGTCTGTCGCACCCTATTCCCTATTCCAACTTTAACTAACTGGCAAATGTAATTGTGTGTGAGTGAAGGTGTGAATGGTGTGGAAAATTTTTAGTGTTCATAAATACTACCAAACCAGTCGAGCAGAGTGTGTCCTTACGATAGTAGGCGGCAGCCACTCATTTAGACACCCTCAGTACTTCTCATACTCAGCGCCTCTTGTGAAAAGTTTGTCCGCAAAATTTAATTGACGAAATTTAATGCAGAAGATCTTGAGAAATTCTTACTTTTAGTGCCTTATTAAATTTGTCGGGAAAACTTTAGCGCGGACTTGAGGCAGGAGAGAGAGAGAAAAAGAGTACACGGAAGATTTAAGTGAACGCCTTAGAGGAAATTTGTGAGAGAATACATATCCGTGAATTGTTAAAAATGCACAACTTTAAGGTTTCAAGGGCGTTCCTCAGACAGCGAAGTGCAAAGTTTATGCAATAAAAAATTATTTGAGCGTTCGAGAAGATAGTGATGGAGGGGCGCTCACTAATTGAGTGAAATTGAGCCGAGTCTTGGAAATAAATCTTCATTTTGAGGGGTTGGCGTGGAAGTGGTCTTAACTTCGTCGTTTGATTACACATGAGTCAAGTTTCTTTCTGCTCCCAAACCTGTCATGTAAGACGATCGTAATTGTTCTTGAACACAGGGAGTGGTGCAACAGATTATCCTGAAAGACAATGACCTGAAATTGACTTTTGGGATTTCTGTCAAGTTCCAGGAGCCAGGAAAAACTTGGTAATAGTTTGCAAAGAACTAAATAACCCGGTTTATTTGGAATAGGGACAATTCCAAATCCATCATGTCTTTCAATAAATTTTAAGATTTCAGTCAAATACACAAACAAGTTTCTCTCGTCTTGCTAAATGCTTTCATTCAAAATCTCCCTCAAAATGACGCACAGACGTAGTCGCAGACATTTCAAATATATATTTTTATTTCATAATTTCTCGTCCGATTTATTTTTATAAACTCGACACCTTCAAAAAGTTTCAATGAAATCACAAAATAGTTTTCTTTTTCCTCTAAGACTTTGGCACAAAAAAAAATCGCATGCGAATATCGTTGAACAAGAATTATCAAATTTTCAAAATCTCAAGCAATAAATTTACATTTAACGATCACTGTTTGTGATGTATTTTTGAATTCTCGAAACTGCGAAAATTTTCCTCTAATTTGGTGCGGTAAAGATCATTTTCACTTAAGCGAAACATTTTGTTGTTTTAAATTCTAGAATTTTATTTGTATCTTCGGGTGTTTATGGGAAGAATTTTGAAAGACGCATCCACCTGATTACATTTGAGTTTTTTCTTTTGATTTTGAGGAAATAAAACAATTTAAATCGTAAATTCTTGGCGACAGTCGTGGTGCAGCTGATGGTTTTAAAGAGTGAATTCAATTTAAAGTGAATTTATCGTTTGCAAGTGAATTGGATTTTTCTGTTTCATTTAGAGTAGATTTAATGTTTGCGCGTAGGATGCGAAATTAATCTAAAAAATAATAATAAATTAATGTAAATAAGGGGAATCAAAGAAAATAGAATTCACGAGGGATCAGAAATTTGTGTGTGTTCGTTATGAAGGTCATTGAGGCCAAAGTGGATGGCTGAGTAAGTTAAAATGACAATTGCTTTAGGTTTCAAAGTCAAGTTCAAATAGAAACCTCAAATCACCGATTGAATCTAACCTAAATGAAAGGACAGAATAGAAAATTAAAAAAGAAAAATGTTCACCCAAGTAATGACTTGTGGTTTGCTATGTTATGTTGTCTACAATTCTTATCTGAATAGTCGGTTCAGGTTGGATGTTTTACGGGTAAGTAAACGACGTTCGACAGAAAACATTCTAGACAATTACTTCAATTCAAAATTGATCACAAGAGCGTTACAATAAGCAGCGAGGAATTTGAGGTAGTCAAAGTCTTTGTCTATCTTGGCCCGGCAGTAAACAGGGACAATCAACCCCTAAAGAAAGCACAAAATTACTCTGTCAACCTCTGTTTCGTTGGGTTAAAAAGGAAATTGAGAAGAAAAGCCATATCTTGAAAGACAGCGGCTGCTCTATACAAAACATTAGTCGTCCACTATAGGGCGGAGACATGGAGATATATCGAAAGCATACGAAAAAGCTTTTAATGTCTTTGACAGAAAAGTTCTGCGTACATTTTTTGGCCCTGTTTTAGGTGATGGCCATTAACTTCAGGAAAGCGCCGGTCGAAATCTTCAAAAATCCAAGAAGAACAGACTGGCAATCCTATACAAATGTCTTAAAACAAAGGCTAGACAGTAGACTTTACACTGAACCTGCATCAGGAGCAGATGTAGATCTGCTGGTCAATAACCTAACCACAGCTATGAACTGCTCTTTCTCTGAGGCCTGCCCAACCAGCAGGCGCAAGTTAGAACGGAGGCCACCATGGTGGACCTCTAGGCTTGCAGATCTAAGAAAAGCCAGCAGGAAATGCTACAATCGCGCTAAGGGGACCATGGAGAGGTCTGATTGGGACCTTTACAAAGGTAGCATGCGGACCTACAAAAAGGAGCTAAGGAAAGAGCAAAGGAAGTCATGGAGAAATTGCTGTGGTAATATAGAAAAGACCAGTGACTGTGGTCGCCTACGGCGGATACTTTCCAAAACCTCCACCATGCCATCTTTTCTGCAATACACGACCGGAGAGTGGACGAAGTCTGGAGGTGATACTCTAGACCTACTAGTCGACACACACTTTCCAGGTAGTACTTATCCAATGGATAATTCTGGAGGGACCCAAGCGAAGCTGCCTGGGCTCCTACCCGACCGACTCATAACGCTGGAAAAGCTTAGGTGGGCGGTAAATAGTTTTGAGCCCTACAAGTCCCCGGGACTGGACGGTATAAGACCGGTGGAACTACAAAAAGGGTTCGAAATCCTAGCACCCCTGGTGCTACATATTTTCAGGAGTTGTATTAAGCTAGGTCACACCCCGACCCTGTGGAGAAGATCGAGGGTGGTGTTTATCCCCAAATGTGGGAAAGCAAACCACAACTCCCCAAAAGACTTCAGACCTATCACCCTCTCATCGTTTCTTATGAAAACGCTTGAAAGACTGATAGAGATATACATACGTGAGAACATTTCACAAAGCGAACTATCCGAGGCCCAGCATGCGTATCGCAAAGGGTTCTCAACGGAGACGGCACTCCACTCTCTAGTAAGCACTATAGAAAAATCCTTTGAACACAAAGAATTCACTATGGTAGCTTTCCTGGACATAGAGGGAGCCTTCAATAATGTAAGCTCAGAAGCTATCAAGAAAGCACTATACAAGCTGAAGATAAACAGAAGCCTCTGCGACTGGATCAACAATATGTTGTCTAACAGGATCGTAAGAGCCGAGTTAGGAAGTCACCATACCAGCAGAGCGACCTGCAGGGGCACACCACAAGGAGGGGTGCTATCACCGCTATTGTGGCTACTGGTGGTAAACGAGATTCTTTTGGAGCTTAGCTCAGTTGGATGCAAGCCCGTCGCCTATGCAGACGACATTGCAATAGCCGTCACGGGAAAATTCCCGGACACTATCAGAGGTGTCATGGAAGCAGCCCTTCGCAGGCTAGCGACATGGACAGATAAAGTGGGACTTGACGTCAACCCGGCAAAAACAGAACTAATCTTGTTCACAAGAAAGTACAAAGTACCTTCCATGAGACCGCTGAAGTTCAAAAACAAGGAACTGGGGTTCTCAAAAACCACCAAATACCTTGGTATTATTCTCGACAGCAAGCTCAACTGGAAACTTAATATCCAGGAGCGTGTGAAGAAGGCGGCAGTGGCACTATACACCTGTAGGAAAGCCCTTGGCTCCAGGTGGGGCCTTCAGCCAAAAATCGCCCACTGGGTATATACTGCAATTGTAAGACCTATTCTGTTCTATGGCATAATCGTCTGGTGGCCGGCACTGGGCACGGGCGATAACATAAGAACACTAGGCAGGATACAAAGAACATCGTGCCTGTGCACTACTGGATCATTACGATCAACACCCTCGGCTGCCTTGGACATACACGGGAGATATGTGGCCACAAGATCAGCAATCAGGCTAAGGGATAGCAAAAGGTGGCAAGGACACCAGACAGCAGGACACACTGCTATTCTTCTAAATTCGAAAATCCCATCTCGCACAGACTACCTTCCACCTCAGGAAGATTTCGATAGAAACTATCGAATAAGGATCCCGAACAGAGAGGAATGGGAGGAAGATAGTGTGAGAAACCAGGCTGCTCTGGAAGTATACACGGATGGCTCAAAATCGGAAAAGGGCACGGGCATGGGAGTCTTCGCCGAAAGACTAAACATTGCGAAATCCCTCCGGCTCCCGGACCATTGCAGTGTATTCCAAGCGGAAATAATGGCTATTCATGAGGCAGCGCGCTTGCTGTCCATGGGTTCGATAGATGGCCAGTCTATTGTAATCTACATAGACAGTCAGGCGGCCATAAAGGCTCTGGAAACACCATTGATAAGATCAAAAATGGTAAAACAATGTCGCCAATCTCTCAAAGAGATGGCGGACAGATGTAGTCTCACCCTGTGCTGGGTCCCTGGGCATACGGGTATTCTAGGCAACGAAAGGGCTGACGAATTAGCAAGAAAAGGAGGGGAAATGGACACCAACAGCAATCAAGGGACCCCCTGGCCCTCCATGCTAGAGGTTGGTTCACAACTAACTGCTGAGGCCATAACGGCAGCAAACTCCAGATGGAGCAATCTACACTCCTGCCACATCTCTAGGCTAATATGGCCGAGACTAGATAGGGGCAGGACAGAACAGTTGCTCTCGGTAAGCAGGGCAAACATAGGCAGACTAGTAGGAGTTCTAACTGGCCACTGCCTCTTTGGTAATCATGCCAAAAGAATGGGAATCCCCTCCAATGATTTCTGCAGAAGCTGCAGAGATGAGGAGGAAGAAGAGACAACCATACATATTCTGGGAACATGCCCAGCACTTGCACGCACGAGGAAGCGCACCCTAGGTGCATACTTCTTTAAGGAGTTAAGCGAGCTCGATAGCATGGATGTGAGGCGCATCAGCGGCTTCATAAGCAGATCCAACTGGGTTTAGACCAGGGGATAATAGACTATCAGCACTGGCATCAGACAGGTAGTATAACACACCTGCTAATTACTCTTTTTGGTTTGGTAGTTTTGCAGGAGACCCTTAGGTAGCGAGTCCGGATCGGGTGGAAGCAACCCGGAGGAGTGGCAACACAATGGGCCTACAATAGGCCTAAGTGAGCCTGTGTATAAAGCAGGCAGCCACATACAACCTAACCTAACCTAGGTGATGGCGTATGGAGGAGAAGATTCAATGTCGAGTTGTACGATGGCATAAAACTAGTTAAGCGTCTGCAAATTCAGCGCTCAAGATGGCTAAGTCAGGACGAGCCTATAGACCAAGTGTACGGAGTCTTTAAGACCGGGCTCCTGGAACAATGTTACAGAGAGCATCCGCGATTTAAATGGTGCACACGGGTGTAGAGGTACCTGAACCAACTTGGTGTGCATAATTGTAAGTGGCTAGTAATACATCATGCCAGCTGGCCAAGTTATCGATTATCAGATGGTCAGGTCCACCGCGAACTGCAGCACCACACGAAGAAGAAGAACTAAAACATTTACGAGCTCAAAGAACCTTTTGAAGCTTGCCTGGACTTTTCCGATCCTTCTTACAAAAATCTCAAAAATCAAATTCTAACGATAAAGGACTTTCGGATCGAAAGTAAACAACACACAATCTTACACTTTTGATAAGTTTTGTATTACATTATAAAATTTTATCTTTGCCATTGACTGTGAAAAGAAATGTCTTCAAATTGCCGTCTAGGAAAGGTTCGAAGCCTTTTAAAGTAGTTTTTTATGACTTTTTCGCAAATTTAGGGCGGTATCTTGGCCATAAATTGAGTAATGTTGGTTTTAGTGCGTCTAGAGCCTGGGCTTTTCTCATGTAAATTGCATCGCTCCATAGAAAAAAATCGAGTGTCGTCGAATCGCATTATCTTCGCGTCCAATTGATTTCGCGAAAACGTGAAATTGCAAGAGAACATCTACTGCAATAAAGTAATTGGTAATTGGTCGTGTTATTGTGCTTGTACCCACGCCTTGTTGAAGTCACATATTTTCCATGTCATGGTCTTTAATCGCCGGCCAAAAAAATTGGTTATCATTCGACCATCGCCAGAAAATTGATAAATTCGAATCATTTTAATTTTATTTATTTATATAATAATACAATTTACACAAAAAGATTAAATTTTATATTTTCGACTGATCGCGGAAAATTGTCTACAAAAGTCGAGTGCTTGTCGTTTTGTTTGCCGTTTTATGTGATTGAGATATTGAAATTTAACACAATAATAATGTGTGTGAATAATGTGAATAATGTGCTATTGAAAAGCTCGTTGTAAAACAAATAATGATTGATGCTTAAATATTTTCTTTTTGAGGATATCACCAGAATAAGTTTATATTATTGTGCCTTTCGCTAACATTAGGTTAAAATACGAAAGACTTCAAAAATATTGGTAAAAGTTAAAGTTAAGCCACTCCCAAAACATTCAACAATAAACCGACAATAACCTCTTTCTCTTAACAACTCATACCAACGGTCATTTCGTCACCCACTCGCGTAATTATGGTAAAGAGACTAACAATGAGACGCAGCTATTCAAAGCTTGCCAACTGTACGAAATCCCTCCCGCCTTCTCGTGCTGCGTTCAACATCAGTGCATCCCGCACCGCATCCAGCTTTCGCTCATTTCGAAAGTCCTATTAAAACTGTCTGCTAATTAAAATAATCTCCATCAACAGGTGGACGCGAGGTTGTCACATTCAGAGACCCGCCTGATCCCCTCGACCCACCCGACCACTTAAACCAGCCAGCGGGGTAAGATGAGGGAAAGCCAACAGAATGCAATTCATGCCCCTCTGTCCTGCGGCACTTTAAATTATTTAAATTAAATTCAAATCCCTCCTCCTTTTCGCTCTTCCGTGCAGTTTCGTGGGATTCCTGGCAGACTTTGTTTGTTGCAATGCAGGCCCCCGCTTCACTCACCTCCGCCCGGTGACAAGGTGAAGAAGACATTGAAGCGACCTAAATGCTCATAACGTCAGCTTGCCAAGGCTAAGCACACACTAGCACAAACAGGCGGCAGGCGACGTAAGTCAAAAGCGTGCACGTCCGGGATCGCACAGGGACACAGCATAAGCCCGGAATGAGAGGTGATGGCGGTACTCGGTTTTTTTTTTTCATTAAATGTGCAACAAACTTTTTAATTAGACTCCTTTCATCAAAACGTCAGAGTTCGGAGCGAGAATGTTGCGAAATTAACAGAACATACGCGCGACACAGCCGCAGAGACAATCAGTAAAAAGCTGGAAACGCGGCACACAAAAAAGCGCAGGAACCTGAAAGAGGATAACAAACAGGATAACTTCAATTTCAAATAAAATACGCTAGGACTGGGGATGAGGATGAGGTTGAGGCAGCACATCGTGCAGTTGTTGACAGGACGCTTTAAGCAGCTCCTTCGTCCGGGTCGAGCAGCGGTTGAAATTGGGAGCGTACTGCTCCGGATGCCGTTACTGGCTGGATGAATGTCGGGCTATTGCAGTGTCGGTTGTTGTCAGGATTCTCAAACGTGCATCGCATTCATGTCCATGTACATTTCTATAGGTGGCTGATTACACTGCGCTCGCAGTGGCGGAGGAGGGGTTTTCAGAGAAAAGTTAATTACAAATCCTGTGAAGCGGCGGCCGGCAGTGGGAGGGCCCGGGTGACGGAGTGATAACTCACAAGTTGTACTTTTAATATAAGCCAAGTGATGTGGCATCATGCATCTCGAGTAAACGCAATCATAATTATTTGTGCTTGTGAGTGTGAAGGATGCGTGCGATCACAGAGAGGATGGCATGAAAAACTGCATGATTGTGAATGGAAGGCAGGCAGTCAAATGAGCAGCGACAGCGATGCTAATTTTGATTCCAAGAAGCGTAGCAGATACACAATTTGCATTTTATATTCGACAGCCTTTGAGCGTTTCGCAGGATGTGTAAATTGATTAAGGATTCTTATGCATTAATTTATTTGCTTACGCAGACATGTTGTGAGATGAAAAGAAAATACTTGTATATCTTAGGGCGGTTTAGTTTCAACATCCAAAGAAGTTGCATTCCAATTTTCGTGACGGCCTTGAGCGGTAAGTTTGCCTAGTACATAGCAATAAGTTTGAAAGGGACTAGGCAGCTTTCATTCGACGGCATGGAAAAGAATTCGTGCGGACATGTTTGAAAAATGGCGGGAGGAGCGTCAAAGGCTTGTGTAGACGATGTTAATCTGCTGCAGGTTTCATTTCATATGTGGAGTTGTTTAAGACTTTAAAAGGGTGGAAGTTAATGTAAGTTAATGTTTTTTAATAAAGAATTCGGTTGGTAGTTACTGCGTCGGACTGTTAAGCAGTCGAGTCAGGATGGGAAAATAATCTGCGTAATGCATAACTTTTTCGTGCTTCCATTGTGTTGCACGCGTTAAAATTTGACACATGTGGAGGGGACCTGTGGCTTATTGCTGATTTTAAGGGGTAAGGGCTTTCCACGACAGAAGTACTCCAGGAGGATTGCCAGTCGTTCGTTGGAGGTGGGCCGTGAAAAATTTTTATGGTGTTTCTTCCCCAGGCTGGATTCGAACCCTGGTACACTCGGTTAGCAGTCCGATGTACTAACCATTTAAGCCGGATGGACGGAGAAAAAATCCAAAAATTTTGCAATTCGCCGTTCGGAACCGGTGATAAATAGTAGGTTCTTTCAAATTTAAAGTCAAACTTGATTACGAGACTACAAGACTCCCGGCAAACAAAGTCCCACAACAATTGTTGGCAATAATAAGAGAGCGCCTCAAACCAGCGGGTTAAGAGCTTTTGTGAATTTTTCCGCATATATCTTCAACGCAACTTAGTTCTACCCTACTCATCTTAGTCATTTATCTGAACATGTCCCTAGCGAATGTGACATAAAATCATTGTAAGAAAATTAAATGAAAATGTATTGGTTATCTTCCAGGGACAAAGAACAGCCAGGGACTACATGTTTGTTGCTGCGACTTCGCAAAGTTTCCTTCTCCCCACCTACTTTATCTGCTTTCTTAGCCTTTTGTTAATTATTGCAAAATACTTCATTTAACTTCTACTCCATTGTTGTGTGACCTTAAAAAACTAGCTAAGAATTCGCCGAAACTTTCCTGTCCATTGTCTCCGTCGACAAGATTCAAATTTGTTCCATGAGCATGTTTTTTTTTCCCCGCTCTTTCTTTGGGGGTGGCCGGTCAAAGTATCAACATTTGCTGCAGCTGCTCGCATAATTTCTCACTCACTTTTCCACGCGGCTATTGTCTTAGTGTTGCGAAAAAGTTTTGCTTATATTTTTTTGTTTGCCTAAGTTAACGCAACATTAACATGTTGTTTTGACTGAAAGGAATTCATGCACCGCCTGGACGTTATTACCATCCCCATCTAGGAAGAGATAAAAGTATGTGCAAAGTTCCTTCGCTCGCGCTAGGAAAAAAAAAAATAATAAACGATGAGAAAAAGTAACAAAACATGTCCTGGTTGCCTGGAGGCTGAGCAAGGATGAGGTGCGCGCAGGAGCAAGTGTTTTTGGAAAGTTTCATGGCGGTTTGGTTTTCGCTCGAATGGTTAAAGTTTTGTTAGGAAATTGAACCGGCGAATGTTTTGTTATGGATAAATGGGTGTTAGTTTCGGAGTCAATCGAAATTTTCAAGTTCATTTTGCAATCGTTGCTGGGAAAGACCACATTTATTTCGTGGCTTTTTGATGGGTAGCGAGAAAAAAGAGAGAAAGTTCGTGTGGCTAATGTGAGTGCCACACTTAAGTTAGACGGGGTGAATGTAAAGAACTAAATATGTTTATTAGTTTGGGTATTTCACAAAATTATGCAGTGTAATTGTGGAATTATATTTGGTATCTAATAGAAAAACACAGTCTAAAAGACCACGATAACATTAAAAAGAACTAAAAATTTAAGAAAAGAGTAACTAATCATTGCGAATTGTCTTAGTAAATGACAAAATTTTTTTTCTATACAATAACACTCTTTTCAATAACACATATTTTGCTTATTGAGGAACCCATTGAGCCGAAAATGAAGATGATTTTGCGATGAAATTCATCATCTTCTCCAGCGTCCAATCGGAGAACTACGTTGATTCAAATGGTCAATCGGCTTTAATTCTTGAGATTGTATGGGCGTAAACTAAGATCCTTATGGAAAATACGCCATAATATGGTCTGAGCGATACTCAGTTCTTGAGAATGCCGTAGAATTAACTGATTTGGATTGTTTGCTAAGGACAACTGAACAACGCCGATATTTTAGTCAATTCGACCAACCCGTTGTCTCATTGATACGGCAACACCACATAACGAATATGTAGACTCAAATTTCTAAACTTGTCTACTGCGATGAGAATTACGACCGAAAATTGGAGTTAACACTCTTAAAGTTGCGGTAACCGGGAGAAAATTCGTTAGAATTTCGGTAGAAAATTTTTATAATTTTCACACAACAACGTCTGTGCTTCCAAAATTCTCAAGTCCCTACTGGAAACCCTTTGTTTTCAAAAAAATATTCCATATCCCCAATCAGGGACACGCTGACTTGAAATTGTGAAAGTGCTTATATTTAAGGAGTTGCAGAAAAAGCTTAAATAGTTCTCTAGACGGGTAAGCTACTGTCGTCATTTAGAGTTATATACAATTCCAGGAACATTAAATAAAACACCCGCGCTCTTTTTCTTTCATAAGAAGCTCTACAACTCACATACCAAAACATGCCTAGCGGAGAAACCTAAACGTTGCATTTGATCTCTCTCACTCTTTTTGTAGAGACGCTAAAAAAAATTGAAGTTAGGCTGCTCCTTTCTTGTGCGATGTACTTGCGTTGAGTACAAACGCTGTCAGTGCATCACGTTTCATGTTATTCTCCTTCAACTGGTTCTAACTTCGAAGGAACTAATTCCCGCTGCATATTCCCCATCAAAGCCCCTTTGCCCGGTATAAAGTTCCGCGAAGACAACAAATTTCCTAAATTGCCACTTAGTCTGGCAAAGTTGATCATTTCCACGTGCTCCCGTCTCGTAAGTTAGATCCTCACACACCTGCCAAACTTACACCTCTTGCGCTAAGAAAACTTTTTCGTGAACGTTAACGTAAGCGTAAACGTAAACGTAAACTACAACAGCACCTTAAACAAAGTGAGCTCACAAATTACATTCCATCAAACCTCCCCGGCCCGATGGCATATCCTTTGCAAAAGGGTTACAGCATATCCTTGCGATGTGTCTAACATGACCAGTGCCAGCGAGGCTAGAAGAGCAGCAATCCTCTGCTTGAAGACACCAAAAGTTCTCTTTTACGCAGGGCTTCTTCGTTCCTTCTGTTCCTCTTCACTCCGAGCGCATATCATCTTTCAGTGAACAGGACGAAGGTACACAGAAAGAGAAAACATTTTAAAAACGTGACTTCTTCTTAATTTAAGGATAAAACTTGGCACATCGCAGAAGTTGGCGTGTGCTCTCGTCGGCTCCCTTTGTTAGTGCCAATAATGCAACGCGGCGAAAGGATGGCAGAGGTGGACGGGCATTCCCCTGCCCGCCCCCACGAGGGTGTGGCTGTCGTATTTATGCTCAACTAGCTGTAAGGATATTTTCGGCTAGGTGGAAATTATGTCATGAATTTTCAACATCTTGCCGCCATTAAGTGCAAACGATGGCAAGTTCCTTCACGTTCGCTTTTATTGGTTAATTTTACAGGCTGATGAATTTTTATATGCAGACTGGTTGCATTTAATCAGAGAGCCGGCTGAACGTGATTGTAGCTGGATTTCGTGCAGTCGTAAAGAGGGTAATCAGGAGCTTCCTGCGGCTACGATTGCCAGTGCTCTTGTTTCGACCTTGTCGACAGCGGGTGAAGGGGTTGTGGTCGGGTTTATTACTATCGCGCTGCTACTTTGTGGGGTGTGGTCGGGTTCGTTGTAATGGTTCGTAGAACATTCGTTTGCAGTGAAAATTCTCACAAAGGGGCATTGAGTGCACAACGGTAAGCTTGCGCACAGTGGCAGCCGCTGCCTCCCAGTTTAATAAGAATAAGTTACGTATACGTTACTTTGGTTTTTAAGAGCAACAATTTGATTCCATAATCAGATTAAATTTTTTAAGTCGTCCGTTTGAGTTTTGTGCTCAAAAACTAATTCTGATCAGAGATACCAAAGAATCAGTCAGTGAAAATTTTGAAATTAAGTGCTCTTGAAAATTCCTATAAGCCATGGATAATGTGTTCCATGAAAAAATAAAACCTGTTTGCTGCAAGTAATGCTTCATCAAGTCATTTAAGAAAAAAACTTTTTTTAATTTAAAAAATTTCTTGCAATTTTTATTTGAAGATTTACAAAGCAAATCTATAAAATATTTGGTTTACATTTTTAATTTCTTTTTATTCATTTAAAGATTAACTACCATAGTCACTTCCCAATTCTTACAGTGATAGCAGTACTTCTAAGGAGCGACGACTTTAGCTCGTTGTGAAGCAGAAATATTGACCAAATAATTGAAGCTTACTCAGCCAGCTAATTTGCGTGTTTTTCTTCAGCCAAACATTCCTACCCAACGAAAATCAGTTCATTTGGTCTGGATAGAGACTAGAAAATATTTTTAATAACCCTGCAATCGAAGGAAGCTAATCAAAAGTAATCTTCAACAAAAAAAAAAATAGCCAAAACATATCCACCTAACTACAGAGAAATTTATTTTCTTTACGCGTTATAAATGATGACTATCTGGTTAAAAAGTGACTGAACAGATGAATAGAACATAAAAACTTAGCTAAGAAATTTCGGGAAGGGTTTAGGGTGGACCATAACTTCATTCTGAGAAGTTTTGTGGTGTCCTTTCTACAGCGAAACGAAAAATTGTACGCCATCTTCGTCGATGTTGCGGCAGCATTTGATACCGCGGATTGAAATGCTCTGTTTTATAAGGTACAGAATGGGAATGACTCTGATATCCGGACGAGTAGAACAAACAATACTCGTCAACTATAGCAGCAGTTTGAAATGGGAGCAGACGGTTTACGACGGAAACCGGCGTAAAATAAGGATGTTCTTTCAGTGTTGATAAATTTTGCTCATAAAGGCACTGCTATTTGCCGATGATATCGTTACGCCCGCTTTCCCCACAGATTCTCTACAGGTTATGTAGAGTATTGATGTCTTTGGAAACTGGTTGTTAATCAATAATGATCAGTATTGTGAGTTCGGAGTAGCATACCGTGAAAGAGCAAGAAATGGAAATTTCCATAAATCTTTAAAATACGTGGGATGCAATAATGATGTTTTTGTAATCTTTTATAGCACAAATAAATCGATATTAGTACTACAACTAACACTTTTACTATTGCCAAACCCAATTTCAGTTCAACCAACAAATTTTCAGATATTAAGGTGGCTGCCACATATAAATACTTGCGTAACAGCCCGTTGAGCGACAGAACCTAGTTTTTCGCCTTTTGCGCCTCCTCTGTACGTTAGTTAGTTAGTTGAAAACTTTATTTAAGAAACAGATTCAAAATTAACAATGCTTTTTTTTGTACATAAGTTTGATTAGGTTTGGCAAGTAGCCGTCTACCAGAACCTCTGTACGTTATAATTTGACACATGTCGAGGTGACATACGATACGGTTGCGAAAACTTTTCGTGACATAAGTACTCTGGGAGGATTGTCAATCGTTCGCTGACAGTCACATATAAAAGTTTATATTTTGTGGATTTATCATTGACGAATGCTGTTATTTTTTAATGGTAATGGCAAAACCATTTCAACGAAGGCTTCAAAGGATTTCCACTGCCGCTGTTCTACTGTTATAAAATTTTATGAAAAGTTTGTATTGCATTAAAAAAAAAATGAATGTCTCTTATCTGGAGGACAGCAAAAAAGCGATTGCTCATTTAAAAGGAAGAAACTATTTTTCAGCTTTGACAAACAATACAAATTTACGAAACTTGAATAATGGCTTTGGAGAACAACTGCCACAATTTTTTTCTTTTGCTTTTAAAGTTAAAGTAAATTTATTGTTTTTTGCAGCATAAGCAAATTAATTAATTAATGATTAACAAATTAATAAACAAATTTATGATTTCAAAATCAACTTGAGTCATAGATTAATTTGCTATTTATTGTTAAGTAAGGGCTTACATATTGCAAATTAAACTTGGCTGTGATTGAAGTCTTATTTTTTTGTTTCACTGCATTCTCGATTCCAATAGCTTTTCTTTTCAAAACGTATAGTTTCAGATATTTCTTACATACATTATTTTTAATTGTTTTCTATTGGATATAATAAATTGACATTTAAATTGTTTTCTATTTTTAAGAAGCACTTCTGTGTATAGCTGTCACAGAATTTTGAGCACTTCTCCAATGAAAAGAGTTGTTGCACACATCTGTCAAAAACCGATACGTATGGACATTTTTCTAGGAATATTTTGTTATGTTACGGCTTTGTTATGTACGGTTTTATATTCATCATGTTTCCTGCCTTACGTGTTAATACCAAAAACCAACCGACTATTGACTTTAGACACTGAGTAATCCTTTCCAACTCTTGGAGCGAAATCATTTTCCAAGAATTTTACATCCTTTGCTTGTGATTCTTAAAATCAAACTGTGAGATTAACTTAAAAGTCCGTAGGCTACAATTTTGAACAAGCAACATATAAATTGAATTCTCTGCACTCGGCTCTGTATGGATTGGTTTTGCTTTAAACAGAAGACAGAAGAGTCACAAGCCAGAAGCCACATATCCAGCTTTTCTTCTTGCTCCACATGGTCAGCTTTTGTTACTGAAGGATACCTCAGGACATGTCATTTTAGGAAGTATTTTATGTGCTCTGACAGTTTAACATCCGACTTTGAAGAAGTTATCGGAGATCTACCGATGAAATCGGCATTTAATTCAAATTGGTGAAAGATAAAACACATACACAAAACTACGCTTCTGGCATCTCTACCTTGTAACTATACTACCTCGTACTAGTTCCTCATCGGAAAAGAAGAACAGTGTCTCTACAGATGTTCCACACATTTTTATCAGGGCCTTCAAAGGGCCGAAAGCCAAGTCAGAAAACTCATGTTAGCCCCTTCCACTTGTTTCCCTGAAAAAGAAATCAATCGAAAAAAGATTTCTCTTTTCTCTCAAATCCAATAACTAAGTAGATGGAACTCTTTTTTCAATTGATTGCCCTTCGGGTCTCTTGCTACCCAGAAATTCACGTTCTTCTCCTTCCGCCGCCCCTAAAAAAAGTTTGTGTTTCGATTTAAAGATCTATTATCATCCTGTCCGGCCCTAAAGTCCTGCATTAAATGTGCTCAGCCTATATTTGCAATAATTTAAGTCCTTAATGCGATAGAAATCCCTTCCAGAAATTTACATTCCTCGAAACTTGGACATTCCGAGAAAAGATTTTCACTTAACCGTAGAAAGGAAATCCGCATTCCTTCAGCCTTCGAAATACACAAGTAATGGGCCAATTGGTTATCTGGCCCAGCCTCTACCCCGGAGCAAATTTTCTGACCGCAATTCCTGCCCCCTCCCACTGCGTCGACGTCGGCGTCGTTTCGAAACTTTCCATACTGTTTATGTTTTGGATTACACGATGACGACAACGACATACACATGCCCGTTTCCCACCGGCAGACGGAAATTTATGCAGATTAGGTTTTTTTTTTCCAGTGCGCCGCTTCAAGGACGAAGAAATGGAAACTCGGTCCCGAACGTATTCAATCGCAATCGAACCCTCAAATTGTGATATGCGGTCGGACGACGCGCCCCATCGTGCCTGGTGCCTGGCGGTGGTTTATCTGACAATTTATTTGGCTGCCAAGTAATTGAAAACCTTTCCAATTTCGAGAAATATTTTCCTCTCTCTGCCTTGACATGCCCGCAAGGTGTTACATTTGCAAAATGGTAAACGAAATTTAAAATCAAACCGAAAGGATTACCTCCCCGGGGATAGGTGGGTGTAGTTTGAATGGAGATGACTCTGGGATATTGCGTTCGCCGGAATTCTTAATGCGGACTGTCTCTCTCGCCGTGGCGTGACTAAACAAAGGATTAAACGAGCGAGAAAACAACTAAGCGACGCGACGTCCTTGATATAAGAACTCACTATTGTGCTATGAATTTCATCTGTCAGCTGTTCAATAAATCATCTAAGCCACCTGTGCAAGTGCAGCGCCACCTCTACCGGGACTTCTCGCTGCCGGCAACGCCGCGTCGAAGTGAGAGGCGATGGAATGGCGTTCGGATCAAGCAACTCCTCCGGAGATAGTGTCTTCGGTTGATTCACACAGTGGTTCGGTGGATTAATGTGCCTGGCGCGCCAGGAGAAGAATTCAATAAAAGTGCGAAAATGCTAACCAGAAGCAGCACAGCGCCACAGCCACAGCAGCACCTGTGGCTAAATGGAATTCTGTTATTTTATTCCCACGCGGTTTGCTTGGGCCCCCATCTTCTCGTCGCTTGACATCCAGCGTGCTTGCAGCATTCGCATGCTATCCTGCCATCCTGCCACATTCTCATACCGGCTGTAGCCTGCTCTTTGGAGATATTATTTCATTCGAGCGTTGAGCCATTTCTTCTGTTCGCTTTTTATTCGTTTTAATTTTTCGTAGTTTATTGCAATTCATAACCCACCCTGAAGCTGTTTCCGATCCACTTTCTAACTTGTGGCATGGACGGAAATTTGCATGGGGGTTGTTTGGTACTCCGCTGAGAGTGGGAGGTGCCATTGGAGGTGGCTCAGCTGGAAGCACTGTTGTGATGATGCATCTGTGAGTGTTGTTGCCTTTTAACAAGTTTAATGGGAAATTTGTGGTAGTTTTCATTTCTGCACCAAGCAGTCAGAAACCATTCGCCACCTGGCAGGGTGATTGGCACGGACGCATGATGGAGGGGTGGCGTGGTTGGCAGCTCTCCCACGCGGTGGTAAATGTGGGCCAAGGTTCAGTAAAGGCTTTGGCATCCCGCCTTTATTATGGTTGGTAATTGAGTTTTAAAAGTCAGCATAGAGTCCTATGGCAAAGGGTGTTTTTTATTTCTGAACTCTGTAGTGAACTCATGCGAATCTGAGAAAAGTTCAGGGCTAATTATGGGTTCCTAAATGCCCTTCCTGGATTCTATTTGGTTTTCATTTCTAACTATGACAATGGGTGTTAGGTAGAGGTTTGTTTGAAGCCATTTGGTCTTATGGATGGATGATTTTTAGATGGTGATTTATGAGAAGGTTTTGGTGCGATGTGAGCCACTCTGATTTTTTTAAAAAAGCTTAAAATTTGTTGCCAATACCGCTGGATTACTTACTGAAATGAAAAGCTGATCATGATAAGCTATCGCAATTCGTCACTCTTAACCGGCATTTAACAGTAGATCCCATTCAAATGCTTAAGACAAAGACTACTTGCGAGGAGATGATTCAACACGTTCATATTTTCAGTAAGAAGATTCCTCGACAGTGCCTGTAAAATCAATGATTCAAAGTAAGCACCTTTGGCAAGCAAATGTGTGCAGATCACCCGTTTGCCAGTTGTAACTCTATTGTATGGGCGTACTCTTCTATAAATATTATAAAACAAAGTCGAAAAAAATGTTTGGGGAGTCTAATCTCAGGAACTACTGAACGGATTTGCATGCGGTTTTCACCAGTAGTACTGTTGGGTATCTATTATGGGTATGGACTACATTTTATAGACATTTAGGCACAACAAGTTAACGGTATATTGAGATAAGTAAAAAAATTCAAGAACTGGCAAACTTCTAAGGCGGGCACTGTCTAAACAGTTAAAGATACGAAAAAATAATGTACTGGGAAATTGATCGTCTCAAAAAGTTCTAAAAAAAAGTTAGCGGTGGCATATTGGAGGTGGCGTATCTTTTAAGGTAGACCCACAATAACCAATTTTATGGTTCTGTAAAAATTTGAAAAGCCAATCCGCCCTGTAATTTCCACACCGCTTTGTCAAAAGATCTGAGAAAATTACAAAAAATCGGCTTTCATGAGTAAATTAAAAAAAAAACTAATTTCAGCATTCTAGCCCCAATACTTTTGGAGCTTTTGGCAAAAAACGATAAAACGTGAACATGCGAATTTCGAAAATCTAAAAACGCAGTTTTATAGATCTCGGTGCAAGCACTAAGAAATAATAGCTGTAAAAATATCGATTAGTTGGCGAAATCCGAGAAATCGTTGTTTAAAAGATTTTTTTAATCTATAAAATTCTGGCTGAAATCGATGCGAGTCTCAGTGGTGTTTTCTATGTTCATTTCAACCCCTATTTGCTAAACTCAAATTTGCACACAGCTGGCATGACGATGATCGCGCGGAAACGGTGTTGTACGAATAGAGGCATATGAAATGTGAAAAATGGATATATGTATGTGTATAGGTTTACATAAATGTACACATCAGAAATACAGGCAGCGATGAAAGAACGTGGTATTTTTTGTTAGAATATGATAACCAATAACATATCTGATGCGTGTTCTGTTCTACAGGAAAATAACAAGGACACTTATTTACTTTGATAATTTCGTTGTGTAAAATTACTGATCCTTTGTTGCTGTGGCAAAACCACCGCAAAATATGATTGAAGATTTGTTGCAACGCAGACAACAACTGTCATCCGATTATGGGAACATTGATCGAAGTACATACAATCGAATCATTCGAAGTCAAATTTTCACGGGATTTCAAAATTAGTTCGAAGCAGTTATGGAAATCGAAGTTAGAGGGTTTCATATATATTTTTTTTAAATCCTTTATTTTGGATTGTAATATAATATTTGCAATTGGAATTATACTGGCAGACGTCTTTATGTCACGTTTTTAAAATAAACTTCCAATACACGCGCTAAATGAAGCAAGAATGCATCTGAAATACCTATCTGTTTTCAGATTAAAAGCCGATTATTTGTGTGTACGCGGTGCGACTAGAGGTGGCTCTTTACAACAATAATGTTCGCTCGCGATGTTCGCGTGTAGGGCCGTGTTCGCAAGCTAATCCTCATTTTTGCTGTGAACTTCCTTTGCTCTGTCTTCTTTGCATAGGTAAACAACAATGAGGGTTTTTCTCCGACGTGTTTGCACTACAAGAATCAACACGAAATTAATGTTCGCGAAACAACGCGTAAACGAACAATGATCATTACTGACTTATTGTAGCGATTCAAAACGAGTGTCTTTTGAAAAGGGGAAAACATCATTTATGATTTAACTATGTTATTAGTCTACAATAACAAGGGGAACATTTTCTTTTTGAATGCTTCTGGAGGCAGCGGGAAGACTGCTTTTGCTGTGGCATCGTCTGGAATTAAACCCACACTTTTAGATGACGAATGAACTACTAACTTTGCTTTTAAACTTCCATTAAAATTTTGTAATGCCGATGTTTCAAGTGCTTGCAATGTTTCCAAGTAGAATAATTCTGGTGAATTGATGGGGATTGCAGTTCAATAATTTGGACGAGGCTGCAATGCTCCACAAAACGTCTAGCAAGACGCATTAAAGCAAAGTCTATGCTTTACTGAAAAAGTCATACTTATGGCTGCAAATAAAAAATCGTAACACGAGAAAACACATCACTTTCCAATAATATGCTTCAGATAAGAGCGGAAAAATTTTAAGTAAGAAATGGGAAGGTAAATTTTAGAAATATCTATGTTTTGGTGCCGAACATTTTAGAAATGATTGCAAACTTATCTACTAATTCATTTGGTTTGAGGGAAGGGCTATTTTGTGGCCGACAAATAAGCAAGTCAATTAAGTTATGATGTTATGATTCAATTCTTGCCAAATGTGATTCAGCATCAAAAGTCTATTATTTAGTTGACCGCGTTTTAAATGTAGAACAAGCAGCGCATTACCCCAAATTATTTCTAAGTTCATTAACACTTTCTGGTATTCCATTACTAAAATACGAAAAAAAACTTTAGATATATAGTGTTGCCTGCGCGAAGCCAGGACGGGTTGCTAGTTATTCAATAAATGAAGGTCGTTTTTGTATTTCAGAAAATCTTTTTTTTTTTAGATGCATTTCGTTCAAGATGCTACTTGAGGAACTAAAATTCCACTTCCGTTTTCAAATAAATGCCTCTCAACATAACTTTCCGACCTCGTTACTTTTCACAGCAAAATTAATTTCCATACAGGTACACAATCTCATCGTCAGAATATTAAAATCCATCCACGCAATGCTTGTATCGATTTCCTCACAACCCAAGGGAAAAATTTCAACATTACCTAAAATAATTTCAATTTGTCGTAACTGGTCCTCCATGAAAAGCTTTGTTTTCTTCTATGAATCAAAATTCAATCGGATGCAACTCACTTATCGTCCTGACTTCCACGCTCCTGGCACACCGGTGCCAAATACTTGGTCATAGGATCCCCTCTATCACAATAGGGACAACGTAAATTGTATGTTTTTACTGGATTGTGGAAATTCAAATTGCATGTTTTTCCAAGAGATATGATTGTCGAATTTCAAGTACACGAGAAAACAAATTCACTTGCATTGTAAGAAAGGGTTGGGTTTCACTTTAATTCGATGTGCACAGATGACTTTTGTTGTTGGGTGGTAAGGATCACGAGCACGTGAATGGGGAAGGTGAGGATGTTTCCATTGATTAGATTGTATGAATTTGAAAGGAAATCTTTGATATTACTTACGTTGTTTTCGGTGCAGCTGAGTCGAGGTGAATTGGGGAACTTTACAGTGGCGTAGGTACGATTTTTATGAAAGTTGACTTAGTTCGGAGACATAAATTTTATAGCAACCAAAGAGGATGTTCAGAAATAAGCAAACATTTCAATAAACATACAATCATAAGTATACCTACAATTACAGGCATACCTCGAGTTACGACACTTCGAGTTAAGTCAATGCGACTTACGACGTCCAAAAAATGTAG